>OX384541.1:13231925-18231925 GCA_947538895.1 Neoitamus cyanurus | reverse complement strand
AAGATGTTACAAACCTAGAGACAAGGGCGCCCATTAGAAAGTAGTGCATTCCCAGCTAGTTTAACTACTCCACTCGATGGAGTTCGACATAAACCTCCTAGAATTACAAGACATGAGCTTGCAGCTTACGGTGCGGGACAATGAAATTCGCGGAAAAACTTGATCTTACTCGCAATATATAGTATCCACGCAAAAGCAGGGTACCTTAAATTCCATGAAGGGAGAAGAATGCAGTAGTTACTCAACAGGAAAAATACAATAGCAATGAAACCGCCCTTTTCGTATATGTAGCCTGGACGCTGCACACAGGGCGCTAAGATTTTAATTGATAACAGCTAAACATCATCGCTGATTATTGCGTTCAAGAAGATTTACACGCACATTAGTGTATTTTCTAAATATTATATTGACCGTACTCTCAACCTTTAATAAATAATTTAACTCACATTATCCATTGACTGTTCCTGAAGGGTCGCAACTCTTTGTCTGAACTCCTTGAGTTCTTTCTCTTCTTCTATATGTTGCTGCAATTCTGCCTTCATTTTAGTTCTGTCCACAAGGTCCAAAAATTGAACCTCATCGTCATCTAGCCCCCGAATTAGATTTTCTGCAGGAAATCATTTGTCCAACCAACGTACACAACAACAACAATGTGAAAAAACTTACTAAGTTTGTGAGCCTCCTCGTATTCCAGTTCCTTCTTCAACCGTTGCTCTTTAAGCCGGTCGAATAGTGGCCTTGAGTCGTACGGCTCCTCTGGTCTCTCTGTGTGTTTTAATTCTCGTAAAATTCTTGAGTTTGTTTACAATGATGAAACTCACCCAGCGGCTGGTCAGCCGTTCGCACCTTTTCCCATTCCTCTTGGCGTTTCTTCTTCGCCTCTGCTACCTCCGTTTCGGTTATAAATCCAGAACTCATTTCCAATTCGTTATTAAAACTACTTCTGTCCACAAATACCTGCTGTGAAAACTTTGCACGACAAATTAACACATCAAAATGCCCAGGCAGCAGAGCAGCTGAGTGCAATTGTCAAATTTGAATGTCAAATATAATATTGCTAGCACCTAGTAGGTGTCGCTGGATCCGTTATATCTCCCGAAAAAGGTGCCGCTAGCAATAAGCAAGAACAATGAAAATAGGCATGTCCCAAAAAGTAGGCAATTGAAATCGGATATTGTCTGAACCACTGTACATATTGTGTTTTAGCAGTTCATAATTAATTCTTCTCCATTTTCGCTTATATCTGCAAATAAAGTCACCATTCGGTATGTGATATTTAAATATTTAACTATTTAGTATATGTCGGCTTGAGCATCCAAGTACCGATACTTTATATATTCTATAAAGCATAATTTGCCTTGATCTCATCAATTCGGAGTGGACGAAACATGAACGGGTATTATAAAAATAAATCATTGTTTTCACAACATTTTTATTAAACTATATATCTTATTATATCCATTCTAAGAATAACATCTGACTAGTAGAGTAATACAACACAATAATATTTTTACAGCCAATGACTTAAAAATTCAAACAGCTTCCATAAATGCGATTTTTATTACTATACATATGTATATGCAATCCTGTATGACTGTAACAAATTGCTTGAAATAAAATCTATAAGCTGAAAAAAATCTGTTTAAAATTGAGGATGTAAAATAATCTTCTTGTAAAGTAAGTTTAACCTAAATACCTGCTTATAAATAAATAAGCGGATTAAAACTTTGAGTAAACCCTAACAGCCGTTATAGAATTGCTCGTTTATAACTAATGTTAGAAGCTAGAGTACCTACCGCATCTTTCACCGGAATGATGGCCTGGTTTGATTAAACTGAGAAGAATGCAGCTTTTAAATAAAATAACAATATTAAAATTGGTACTGAGCCGATCATTCGTATAAAAACTAGTGTTAGTAATTTCAAATTAGATTAAAAATTAACTAAATTGTAGATAAATATATTCTATTCCTAGTCTAATGAACTGTTGTAGGATACAAACATAGTCGCAAAAAATGGAAAAATCTCATAATTTCAGTTGGGTTTATTTAATTTGATTTATTTGCCTTGATAGATCGGTGTTAGATTTTAGGCCTAAAAAAATCTTGTGAATACACTAATGTGTCAACCTTGCAAGTTAAAAAAAAATAGATCGCCTACTCTATTTTAAAAAAAAACAAAAAAATATAAATTATGACAAAGCCCCTTATTCATAGTTTCATAATTGTCTCAAATCAATGATAAATTGATTATTTCTTGAAGATTTATGCGGGTACGAATTGTGGATTAAAATATTCAAGAAATTTTGAAGGATGAATCATTGACAATTACTAATTGGTTTGAATTTAATAACTCGCTTTCAAGACATATCTATGTAATTGTGATATAAAAACAAAATTGGTAAAATACATTTGCTTAGAAGGACACAATCAATTTACCTAGCTGTTTGCTCAGACTTTTTTTTCAAGTTTGGTAACAATTTCCTAATTTCTAAATCAAAACAGAGTTTGAGAACTTATAAACTTATAATTAGAACAATTAAAGACAAATTAGTACGGTAGCACTCACTCTTTCAAAGCTATATGAATCCTCGTTCAATTATAGTTTGCAAGACAAACGGACCGCCCAATCGGTCGTGTGCGGTGTCCCATAAGAATACATAAAACTTGTTCTCAGAAGCAGTTTTGTTCACGTTATTTCGACGACACACGGACGACTCAAAAGATCTTTCGTCACAAATAATCACGTTCGTAGCCGTATTCCTCTACGCTTTTCAAGGTCAAGGGTCCGGACTGGAAGTCAAGGACATCGAGGTCAATGACGCCGGGCTGGTATAAAAAAAAAACCATCGTTTCTTAGCACAAATATATTCTTTTCTTTATTACTAATACTTTTTATATGTCGACAAGAATTGTATGTTTCTGTTTTAATGCCCTTTGGCTTAGGGGCCAAGTTGCCATGATGATTGAAGACTGCCTAAATACGACGCTGATAAGGGGATGCAGAATTGGTGATGAAACATTACTTTTGCTACGAACGTACATACATATATGGTTCAAATCAAGTGCAACTTTTCAGTTTTGACAGGCGTTTAAATAGTAGTTGGGCTAGTCCCAAATTATTCACGTATTAAGAAAAGGAACAAATAATCATTTTTGTATAATAACGGTTTATGAGATATTTTTAAAAAGGTCGTCTTCTAAAATACCAATCGCGAAAATACACTTGTAAAATGAGAAATTTTTCGTAGGAATAGCTTTGTGCTGGCGATATCAATAGTTAGGGACTTAATTCCCTAACCGTTGATGTCGGCAGCATAGTTACTTTCAGGTGGATCATAACAAAGTTAATTAAATTTCCACCCACCCACTTTTCCGTCGGACCGAGGAACACCTGAAACACTTAGGGCGGGCGACTCACAGCCTGCCTGTAGTAAATTGGTTGGGGCCACTCACTAATTACACTTGAGAGCACTGCACGGGAGCATCAACGAAAATCACAACACCTCGCACTTACCGTTATTAATTATTAATTCCGTGGAGAGGATCCGTCGTCGCAACGCTGCTCCCACGATGAGACACCGTGTTCCCTGGGGAACTTGGCCTGCACGGCCAGTGACGATCGGAGGAATCTGGAATGAACAATAAGGAATTAATTTCAACCAGTTCTCTCCCAATCACCGAGCAGTACACATCGTCTGTAGCAGAGGCTCCAAAAGGACATCACGTTGTTTTGTGCATTCTTTTTGTGTTTTAAGTTTTTAAAGTTTATAAGGAATTTACATAGTGCCTGCTTTCTTGTGGGGGAAATAGCGATAAATTCCACCGAATTCATTATCGCTAAGGTGAGTGAGCCTTTGTATATTTGCGGATGGTACGATTTAGATAAAATAAAAGTTGATTTTTGATGAGTGCGCTGAGGAAAGGCATCGCCATCCTTTTGAGCTTGTAGGGCCCAGGCCTGTTGAGGCGGCCATTTTGTGTAAGGAAGTATTTCTCGTATTTAAGGAAATTAATCCTTTTGTTCATTGTGTTAAGGATATCTGAAAAGGATTAAAAATAATCAAGTTTTTAAAGAATTGAATAATTAGTAATTTCAGATTGATACTAAGGACAGGCTGGGGTACAAAAGTACTTTACCCAGTAGTTTAGAATTTTATATCATTTGTGTGGTGAGCAATATTTTTGTAAAACTAAGTTAGTGGTTGAAGAAGGCAGGAAGGAGATTCTGAAATTCTTTTTAGAGTAAAACTATTTGTAAACTTCTTGACGAAGGAGCATTGCTCCGGTAGTTTAGGTTAGGCTATTGTGATATCCGATTAGGTTACCGCGTATTTGGAGAGCACAGCTGCCTAACCGATGCCCTGGCTCATTTGAACAAGGACAATATCAGAGAGATTGCAAATTTCATATCAGAGACGAAAATATCTTTATAGTATTGAAGGAGAGAGACTGGTGCTCTTGGCGCAGTGGTCCAACATTTTTCTGGCGGTCTGACTGTTCGCGTGCGTCGGGTCCGCCTCCCTGTTAGATCAGACGACACCCCCTCTGTTCATGGGGTGAAATATTGGAGCTCCTTCTATTTGCTGGTGAACAATCTAGATGTATTTTAGGTTTCCAGTTCTTCTTATTTTGGAATCGCACCAGTACCATTACCGCATATTGTAAACTTGGCTCACTCACTCACTTTTTTTTTTTTGTAACGTAATTTGTACTAGTTTGATAGCAATTTTAGTGTCAGACGTGGTGTCCTACATAGTGGAAGCACCCGAAGGAGAGACTTCAAGTCTTCAACTCGGTACTGCCAAGGGAGAGGACTTCTCACGGAGCCTCGCCCTCACACTTTCTAAATATCCACGGTGAGGGTCAGAGAAAGGAAAAGATCCAGCATCGTGGTCTTATGGCGCTTGCGCTGGATCAAAGAAGCCCACATGGTGGCGCCTTTTAAAGGCAAAATTAAAAACAACAACAACAACAACATTAATTTCAAGAAAAATTTAAGGTTTGAAACTACTTACCATTTGTTTACGTCCTCGTCTGTGACAGCTGTAGAGCAGAGATCTAAACTGGCATCTGTAGAGTTGTAGTCTAGATGCTAGACGCTACCAAAGGGGTCGAATGAGCTCAATGTGAAGTAGCGCGGCGGTTGTTGTTTTCATTCGCAATATTATTATTTGTTTACGGAGATCTTTCCAGCGAATTAAAGGTGGACTAGGCGAAGATCATGGGAACTGATGGGAGAGTTGTTGAGATTCGGGTACAACTTTAGTTCACAGTTTCCCAAGTTCGACGGTGATTAATTCGGTGGCCAAAAAAGGCATTCCAGGTGTAATTCGGTTGATATTGTTGGAAGATTCAGTTGATATTGTTGGAAGAGCTGTTGAACGTCGGACACTACTCGCAATTCGATGGATCCTGAAATTGTTCGATGGTTGTTTTGGCCCAAGGAAAGTTCGAGTTCGATAGTTCGATGGAGATCTTTGCGTGAATAAACTTTAGTCGGAAGAATGATGTTTAGCAATTTCCCCTAGTCGAATGATGAGGCGATAAGTCGAGATAGAGTAGTTTTTTTGTGCGTAGGTTGTCGTGAGTAGAAGGTAGAATAATTTTGTCTTTTTGGAATATTCGTCGGGAGATTCGCACGGTAACTACCTCCTACGAGAAACTTTCTTGATCGTGTTGTTTGGACGGAAGATGTCTGAATATAAATTTCGAGTTTACGAGAAATAGGGGACTTTGGATTTCGTATGTTTTACCTGGGGTAAACGTATTACGCGGAGTAAAAAAGTTGTTATTATATAAGTGGAGTTGTTTTTTCGTTGCTAATATTTAAGATTTTTTATAATTTCTTCAATTTATTTGCAGGCGTAAAGTAGTTGGTTCCGCTTCATATTTTAGAGAAGTTATTTTGATTTATTTCTGGCATTTTATTAAACGTAAATATTCTTTGTTTTAAATACGTATTTATTGTTTCTTCCATTAACATTAACTCTGATTAAACCAATAATAATAAATTATTTTATGATTCTGGGAATATTCTGAGTATTCTTATAATTCTAAATTATATTTAAAGAGTGGTTTTCAAAAGACGAAAGTAAAACAAGGACGAGCAAGAAGTGGCTTTGTTAAGGATACAAAGACGTCGTATGCGCGATAGAAGTGGTCCGTTACAATTAAGGAAGGAAGAGCAAGTTTAATTATTTTACACTATATATATAAATTTATAATGTGCCTCTAGTTTCAGGAATAATTTTCGAATCAAAAAGATGTTTTAAGTATGTTTTAGATGATTTAAAAACCTGAATTGGACTTCGCAGCACTTCAATTCCAACAATAGTTAAGCTGACTACTGCCTTAAAACATATGACCAGTGGGAGCTGTCAACGATCAGTAGGCGCAGGTTATACGACTGCACCAGCACGAGAAAGTGTTCGTTGTAATTACTTAAATAATAAAAAGAAATTCTGGATTTTACTTTATATTTCTAACAGTTTTTGTTAGCGAAATCGACTTGCATCTTTCGATTCGAAATTCAGTCGCAACGTATTTCAAATTCTAGTCGATTCGACTTATAGTACCTATGTGTGATACCACTTTCACAAATGGTCGAACATGTTTGGTTGTTTCAAATTGCATAACTACATTCCAGATTGTTCACAGTCATTTTCATCAAAATCGCCAATCGTTATCACTTACATAACATATATTCATTAAATATTGTCACCACTCGATTGACGAATTAGACTCATCATCATCTTGCTCCGTCGTCAAATGTATCCAAGAAGTTAATGTTGTTATTTGTAACACAAAATTGCAATTATTTTCGATAACTTAAAATAGTAAGTATAGGTTTTTCTATTTTGTATATTTAAGGAAAATGCCGTATTTTGTTGGCCCGCATTCAATGTGGGCGTTTTTCTTTAAAACAAGGGTACTATTTATTATTTATTGAAGAATCCGTTCCTCGTATGCACAAAAGTGTGATTTAAGTTAGAACCTTCAAAGTAGATATTCCAATAAAGAAAAATAATTTAAATGAACAGATCACAGAACGTAGAGTTTCTAATATTTTATTAGTTGAACCTAAGATTGCTTTTCGTTTGTAAATAGGAAAAGTATTTACTTACACACGCCCATTGAAAAATGTATTGATTATTAATAATGGTGTGTGCAAATTATTTTATGGAATGAAATTAACTTTCCCAGTGTTCCATTATTCTAAAATATTGCAATTGTACTTGTTTCTTTGATGAGTATTTATCAAGTTCTCTGTACTTTGCACTTTTCAGAATTAATGTACATACTTGAAGCATTTCTAAAATATTAAAACAAGTTATGAGCTTTCTAAAAAAAACTCGGTGATCTTACCAGGAACTAACCGCGTTACTCGATTTGTATAAGTTATGGTAATAACATAAATTAGGTTAAGATATACTATACATGTTTTTAACAATTCCCACGTGTAACCTACTGACTGATTATGCGTAAGATTATTTTACCTAAATTTATCTTTAAATACAAACATCTCAGAAGTAAATAAATAAACTCAATGCATGTCTAACATAACTAATAGAGAAGTCTCCTCAAACTAAAAGTTTGTATCCTGAACAGTTCTGTCTAATACATTAAATTGAATCTGAACGACTTACCAATCTTAATTGTTCGGTCTCGCTGGGAGTGGTGGAGGCGCATTACTGCGATTTGGTACTGGAGGTGGTGCACCTCTTCTAGCTGGTAATGGGGGCGGAGTGCCAGTCGATTTTGTAACACTTTTACTAACACTTTCTGGAGCTGATGCGATTGGGGATTCCGCATAGGATGTCGGGGGCGGTGGTGGTGGATGTTGAGGTTGCTTTGGTTCTGGATAATCGATGTTGTCCTGAATTTCTTCATAAATGGCCGATGATTCGGTGCTGGGTTGACGAATATTTTGGGGCTCTGCGAACATGGGACTCTGTGCAACAGGAGAATTCAGTTGTTTTGGAGTATTGATTTCACCTGGTGACTGGGGTGAAAGTGGCGTGAAACTATCGATATAAGTCTGGGAGTTATTTGAATTTGGCGGCGGTGGTTTTGTGGGTCGCAACATCTCAGGTACAATGCTAATAACACCAGCATGAGGAACATTTCTTGGTGACGATTTTGGAGATTTTGGTAAAGGCGGGCGGGCTGGCGGTCTAGCGGGTGGTTGTTTTGGACGCTGTGGAACCTCTGGTATTCCAACTTTGTTATAGTCTTTGTAATCTTCAGTGCACAAGGGTATTGTATTTGATGTGCACAATGCAATTTCTTGTTCAACTAAAGGTAGCCAACTTTCTGTTTTTAGTTTGAAATCCAAGTGCAGACCGCAAATTTGCGCATGTTTCTTATTGGCTGCATTAAGAGCACATTGCCCATCGCGGAAGGTAACCCACATTGTATCTTCTACAAAACGCACCAATGTTATTTCCCCAATTTGAGATAACTCCTGAATTAAGGCGCACATGAAGTTCTCGTCGTATATACTAGGGCCATCTTCACCTTCATATTCCGGACTGTTTGCGCTAACATGAATGACGATTGTTGCATCTGGAGGCCCAAAATCTTTGATCACTTCCTCAAAAACATACTGCCTCCGTTCCCCATCAATTTCTTGGATTTCTACATCAATTATAGCAATTACTGGCCGATGGTCACTTTGCTTAAGTTCAGATCTGAAAGGAAAAAAAATCGTAATGGTAAAACTAGTTTTTCGTGTTTATTAAATAATAATATCTGCGAAAACAAACAACGGTGCAAACTAAATCCGAGACATATAGTGTACAAGGTATTCTGTTGAGGACATTGCAGGATTAGAAAATAAAGCTTGTTTAAAACTACACAATCTGAGCCTACACCCCACAAAATTATGTGAACATTTTGTTTAAAAATCGCACCCCCAAAGGATTACATTTGTATACACAAAAAAAGTTTCATTTCTGGGCTTCCCTCTAGGACGCGAAACACTGTGAAACAATAATTCATCGCCACCACCAAATTTTTCTTTTTAAACGTTTCAACTTCTATAAGATTTCAACTACTAAAAAATAACAGAACAGACTAAATGTAAAAAGTATAAACAACCACACTTACCTCCCGTAATGAATCAATTGTCCTGGATTCCAATCACTGGTTATATCAGAATCAGCGAGAGGTTTTCGTCTCCTCCAAAGTACGCGATCAGTCCACGCAGGTGCTCGGAGTTTTTCACTTGTATCATAATCGTCGCTGAACAAATCGTATTTGTATGTAGGAGGAAAAATTATTTCGCCTTCGAGGAAATCATTGAACACATTTCCAGCTTCTTGTTCTTTCCTTAATTGATCGTTTTCAAGAATTGTTTCAAGTTTACCTTCTTTGATGAGATCCTTGAGCTCTTCCTTGTCCATATCAATACGATAATTGAAGTCGCCACACCAAAACACATAATCGTGAGACTTCAGAGTTCGTCCCATGGGAAATGCGGTTTTTCTCGTTATTTCTGCATAATCGGCATTTCTTTCAGACACTTGAGACTGGCCTGCAGCAAAATGAGCACACACGAAGCATATAGAAGTCCCATGCAAGACAAATCTAATTGCACTGGCTCCCTTATTTCCAGTTGCCCCACCTAGTCCAGTTTTAACGCAATCAATCGCTACATCTTTGATGTATGGGGCATATTCCGGTCGAATGTAAATGTACAAACAAACTCCTACAAGCTGCTGATATGTCAGCAAGGCGTAATTGCAGTCGCGAGACAAAGTTCTCTGAAGCTCCTCAGCCCACTGCTTGGCATTTTCCGAACTAGCTGCAACAATATTGCTGGCATTAAGATCCACGATTTCTTGAAAGCCGATGGCGTAGATGTCCACTGGAATAGCCGAACCGTCCTGCGGATGACTAACATCTACCAATGACTTCGACCTTGCTAAAGCATGAGAGTCTAGTAACCAATCGCTTAGCGAATCTTTGTAAACAACACTTCTGAAGTGTTTACCACCATTGACGTTATACGTCGCTACCGCTACCCTTATCTGTTTCGGTTTAACAAACTCACAATATCGCTTACACATTTCGCGTAGAACTGTTGTAGGAGCATGTAACATATTTGGAGGAAGCAAAATCCGTGCTCGGTCTGCCAGCTCCGAGCTCAAGGTCGAGCCTACTAGAAGGACATCGATCGCCTCTTGCTTCGAGTTATCCAATAAATTGTTTTGAATAGTACGAGCTGCAGAACGAGCTCCGTCCATCAACTTTGAGCCACCTTGTATCGCTCCAGTGCCCGCATAAATCTTGCTTACTTCGTTGCCGTTGTTGACCCACATTTGTCGGAATATCTCCTCAAACCTAGAAATCGTCTGTTTTTTGTCATTCAAAACAAGTGCCTGCAGTTGCTCATTTAAAACTTCAAGTCCGAAAAACGTCTGAACGCAGTTAGTCCTGTCGAGGCAGTCCAAGCAGTTGGTTCGTATAGTGCCGACCTGTTCTCTTATTACGTTGTCCGCAATTGCATGGAATATTCCGTAATTTACTCCAGATGACTCAAGTCGGGCTCTCAGTTTGGATAAGGCTGAACTATTCCCTCCTCTGCATTCCTGATGGTAGTCAAAAATTATGTGTGGCACATCTCGATGACGGGATTCATTGTGCTGCTGCTGGAATTCATTGCTTAACATTGCCTCCCCTTCCTTACTACCAATAAGGCTTGTGCCGAGCAAGTTAACAATTGCTTGCTGTCCATATCGCGATTTTATCATAGTCATGTGGCGATCAAAAGCAGAAGCGGATGCTTCAAAGCCACGAGATAGTTTAACTTTATGAGATCCCACCTGCACGCCGGGCTGTTCCCAAAAAAGTGGCACTGAGCCTCGTGTCTGCACGTAGCTCGTGACTTCGTTGTCTATGTAAATGACTTGTTCTGTTTCAACAAAGTTAGCTACATGTCCTTCATCGTTTGTTCCCCGGACATTGAAGCGTGTACCAGCCCTTTCACAGCTCAACCGAGATATAATTGCGGCTCTTGCCTGCTTGCTTCCAATATAAACAGTCCTAATCTCCACGGAGCCGCACATGGCTTTTAAAAGCCAAAAGTCACAATCAATTCCAAAGCGCAACATGTGTATATGGAGCATTCTGTTCCAAAAGAATCGATTGTCCGTTTTGTCAATCCTTCTGCGGCGTTGGGCGCAGAGTGTTATATCAAAAAGGGTTACACTTGTGGGGCTCGTTGTGTGGGAAAAGTAGAAAGTGCCTGAATTAAGTAGTTTGCGGACTTCAGAAATTCGGTCTTCGTTAGGCGTCTGAAACTGCAGCGACACGAATTGAGTTTGAGTTATTCGAAATATCTCAATATCTCCAATTTTTCCCACAGAGACACATCCTGTTACTAGCACAAGGAACAGCACCGTACTTTCTCCAGCGTTTAGTTGCAACACCCCCAAGCAACCGTAGGCATCACATACTTTTACATAATTCTTTCGCATAATCTCGGTCTCTTGAGACGATAGCGCTGCTGCTGCTTGCGATTCAAACAGAATGCTTTCCGGTTTATTGCGATGTTCGAGTAGAACACTATGGGGGCTTGGGGGAATGGATTTCTCCAAGACTCTTATGCTTTTTGACATAGCCATTTTTGCGTCTAAAATATGTTCATAAGGACGAGAAGGAAATGCGAGAATCTGCAATTCAAATTTTGAGTAAACCGTAAAAGGTGTTCAAATATTAAACTCACCGATTATGTTGGATGATGTTAACTAATTCATAACTTTGTGTCCCGTGTTAAATTTTTCTGAAATAGTTCAAAGCAGACAATTGTTTTAGTACTTTCACATTGAGAGCTTAACAAGAAATGTACACTTTATAAAGAACAACCCTAAAATCTATTTCTTTTACTAATCTACACTCGAGTATTGTGAATCAAGGCTGTAAATAGTAGCAGCAGAATCGAAATAACATTGGGCCTTATTAGCGAAATATGTAGTAGCTAAAGTTATTGCCATTAGAAAAGCCCTTCAACGACAATACCAAATTTAGTTTTTACGTCAAATGTCTTTTAAAAAAAAATCACAAATAAAATGATTGAGTCGTATAATTTTGGTTCGGGCTGTATGGAATGCAATTATCAATAATAATCAATCGAAATGAGGCATCGTCGGCACCAAAATATGTTCATCCGTTGTTGAGAAATCATGGTAACCAGCGGTAAAGTACAAGTTTTGGAAAAATGCATTCTAAGTATTCTTTAGGAGAATTTTAATATGGATAATGTCACTTTAAGATGTTGTTAGGTTAGCCAATTACATAATAACTTAAGACTTACTGACTTGGTATTACATAGATCTCACAACTTTTTACGATAGAAGAACCGAGTTGCGAGACTTGGTTGTTTTTACAGGTTATGTTTTTTATGGCATCTCATTTCTTTTTGTAGGTAGTCTTCCTTTTTTTCTTTTTATTTATACGTATACAGGTACACTGATTCATTCACTGCAAATGTATTAATTAATCTGGGGTCCTATATTTATATGGGATTACAAAGTTATTTATGCAGTTGGTGTATCTAGAAAACTGGACCGAAATTGCAAAATATTTTAGTTTTTCCTTGATTTATACACTAAACACTAATTGTATTCTAAATTTGAATCTTCTATGTCTGCTGGAAGTGCCTTTGAGTTTTGATGATCGGTGAGTGAGTGACAAAATTAAGAAACTTTGATTTGTTATAATTCTTAAACTACTAGTTCAAATTGAATGAAATATCCCGTTTTTATGCAATGCCCGCTTGGTTACTGAAAATTCAGACTTCTAGGTTTATCCACTACGAAGTTATAGGGGGGTCGAAAATGGCCTGAACTGCTTCGAGAAAAAGATGGTACGGCGGTGCTCGACTTGGCGGGGGCACTACCGTGCCCCCAGATAACTCTTGCTTAGTACATGCTACGGAACCCTAAGTTGATGCATCTACGGTAAGCACTTGACCGGTTTTTTGGGAACTAGGAGAAATTTACCTGTAGATAATGCTCTCAACTGTCAACTTCGTACAATAATTTGTCATAATTTGCAGATTGCGAAAGCGATCTTCAATTTTCAATAGCGAGTTAGCCACTTTGTTGCCTCAAAAATATTCTACTTTGATTAGTCAAAACCATTTTGTTTTCATAATATATTAATAAGGTACCCAGAAATCTTCTTTTGCATTCTATTATCCCGTAAAAATTCATAAAAACATTCGGTTCTTCTTAAAAAGCAAATATTTAAGATCTTCTACAGGTGGGTGCCCCGGTGTGCTACAACCTAACCGATTCCAGATGTGTAGCTAAGGGTAAATAAAACATAAGTTGAATTAAATTGAAATGCAATGAAACATAATATAAAATCCATCGCTTTTTTAGTTCAAGAAATCAGAAGTCACATAAAAAAATAATTTGAATAATTTGAAAAAATATTACGCAGCCGCACCGTGGGGGTACGGTATCCATAAATGACGTCGGCGTAGGCAAATACTGTATATACATTTTTATGATAACGGAAACCTGATCTGAAAGTAAAAATAGGTATAACATTTCGTTTATTGAAAGAAGCATTCGATGTAACATTTTATTTTTCATGTCTTTTAATTCTGCAGTTTTAAATTTAAGTAGTGCAGAGTACTAGCTTATTTTAGAGATGAGTTAATTTGTTGAATCTGATTTGTTGTTGCAGTGCAAAACACCTTACGACAGGACACCGGTGTGGTTGTGCTAATTTAGTTAAAATCATCACACGCAAATTAAAGGACGGCCCTGAAAATCAAACATATCAAACGCAAATGGACATAATGGCAAGGCTTTAGGGGCAATACGTAAACAAGCCCAGAGCACAACAGGATTCAGTTGTCATTCGTTGAGCATGAATGAAAAAATTGCTGAAGGCTTTGGACTGGCAAAATCGATACGCCCATTGACTGATTGTATGCTCAAACATATGGTTAATGTTTATAGTTCGGTCTTATCACCCATTTATTTGCATAGCGCTTTCTCAACCAACTATTCCGATAAGATTCCGCCGCTCTCAGTATTAATGCAATTTCGGAGAGAAATGCAAAACGCAGAAAGGTCGAGGGAGATGATGCAATTACACATGCAATATACGAGCAAATGCACTTTAACTTTACTCACCTCATTGGCGCTGTCACAAATCTCAAGGAAACAATTTAACTGATAAACTGCACCTGGAAAAATTCAGAAAACACTTGCGGACAGAGTCGGACACTGCTCAAATGGTTTAGTAGCGGTTGCTGCTTTGACAATTCTAAGTTGTCACTCAGCTGTGCTGCCAGCAGTAATGAATCGAAAGTAGAGAAGATCCCTCCAAATTATAGCAGTTTGCCTTGAGATTGACTTGCTTGCAATTCCGCCTGTTTGCCTCGTATTGCACTTGTTTTCACATTCTTTGCCAACAAATTAGTTCATCAATAGCTGCAATTATAACTTGTCAAATATTTTACTTGGAAAGGAAGGATCGAATGAAATACAGCAACTCGTTTTGCAAAGGAATTCAGTTGTTGCACTTTCCAGCAGTTCATGCAGTAATCAATTTCCATCGGGAATATTTGCGAGCGGAACTGTAACAGCATGATGTTCCACTGCTTTCAATTGTTTCAGTAGGTCGAAATCAAATCTTTGCTACTTCCGCGCGATTATCTTGATAAATAAGAACGTTCCACTGCCACGAGATCAAACTCACGCCAAACAACTACTATATCTCCCTTGCCAAATAATTTTTTGGTTTTTCTAGGTGAGACCTATCACTCCATTCATATCGGCAGACGTGAAATGCTAATTGCAAACACCTAAACAGTATTAGCTCAACGGTATCCATCAGCTAAGTGCGCAATTGTGCATGCACTCCTTAGAGGAACTTTTTCGGGGTTGAGTCTACTGTTAGTTAAGCACTTTTAACGATGAAGATGTGAGGAATTCGGTTATTTATATATAGACTACAACTATTTAAGGTCGTACTTGTGTTTCTGCGCGTTAAAAATTTCGGCAGCGTGCACAATGGAGACAGGGAGATGAACGGTTTATATCTGCTACCTTTTGTAATCACTCATATAAGTTAAAATTAATTGTTTCTCAATGCACATTAAACAAATTTCCACACTAATTTGCCTGATTAATGCTACTGAAGCAGAGGTGGCGTTAAATGATGGCAGCAGCCGGCGGCCCAGCTGTTTCTGACGGCTGTCAGTTGTCCTTCAAAGTAAATTTTGCATGCTCTGCTGCGTCTACGGGAGACACACGTTTAATATAAAAATAGCAAATTTGAAGGCAACATGAGTGACTTCGACAAGAAATACAACATTGTGGATGAGAATACTCCGCGGCACACGTTGATGTCCGGCCGCTATAAAAAGTTAAGTGAGAATTACTTCCTGGCAGCTCCTAACAGAAATTCATTTCCAATTTTAGAAGTTTCGCATACTACACAATCCGCGAGCGACTGCCTGTGATCCTTACCCAGGTGCTAGACAACCTGTCGAGGGACAAGGACGTGATTGCCAAAGAGTACGGTGAGGTACATTAAATCAATCTCAAGGCGCACTGAGTCGTCAGAAATTTCGTTCCCCCTCCCACAGAAGTCTCGTGAAGAGCTGAAGGAAATCGTCGGGAACATATCGAAACTGAAGTACGAGCTGCAGACTGACAAGCCCTTGACCGCATTCACTGGGGACGGTAAAGTACTATCTGGGATGATCAAGGTCTCCGGATTGCAATCATGCAGTGCTTACTTTTGCAGAGCCGGACAAGCAGTTGTGGAATGAATTTCTGGACGGGCTGGATCCAGAGAACAACTCGTTCTTCAAGACGTGCTGGTTGTATGCCGAATGCTACATATACAGGCGGCTCAGCTCCTTCTTTGAAGAAACTCATCTGCTAAAGCGGTTCGATTACTTCCAGAAGCAAAAGGAGAATGCCTTGGTCAAATGGGCCGACACTCTTGAAACGGTAGTGCGCCGCATCAGAAGCTATAAGGGCGAGAAGGACTTGGGTGGCTTTTTCAAGCGTCTAGTGAAGGTAATCCGAATATGTTGACATTATAAGAAGCCGCTTTTTCGCACTCGTTGTACTGCTTTACATCTGTCTATATATCAATACTGGCAAACGCATTTGTTATCAATACTGGTACTGAGAAGATAATGAGAGGTCGAATGTGGAAGTTCAAGGTCTTTTTATAGCGTGCTTCTGTGTCGTAAATGCATTGAGTCTTTGATAGGAATGGGTCACAGTAGTTTCTAAGCAAATCAAATGCTGGGAATTTCCATTTTCTTTACAATATCATACTACACAATACTCGCAATTAAATTCTGGATATGAAGTGTTTACGTACAAGTTAATTAGAATCGGAATCTGGGTTCGTGTACATGATAAATGGAGGGAACAAACACAAATTTCAGTTGATATTTTGTAAAAGGAACTTATTCAGTCAGGAGATATTTTGTAAAAGAGAAATTTCCCTTTTATGAATTGTTTTGTGCCGATGATGTGCGAATTTATGTAATTAAATTATTTAGCATGTACACGATCCCAAATTTCAAAAGTATAAGGATGATGCGAAGCAACTCCGAAGTATTATAGGGTGCTCGATGTTAGAGCGAACCCGTGAAGTTAAAAACGTGAACAATTTCTTAATTCCCTCTCGTTGTTATTAGGGGTCATTAGAAAATGTACATTTTTACATTTTTCACTTAACGGATGCAATGGGAGCATGTTCTGGCTCCTTATGAGATTCGCAATGAGTTGTGTTTAGCCTGGTAAGTTCATTTCTACGTTTCTATGTCATGGAACCCCATGCAAGGTGATAGGCAATCGACTGCCTAATCGCCTGGACGACGTTGGCATCATCGGGAAGATGGTAAGATTCTCTGACATTAACGTCCCGACAGAACACGCTGCCCCAACTTCTTTCCCGGATTAGAATCCATCTGTAAATATCAACATGCATGGAATTGGGTAAGGGGTAGGCGAAAGGCCCCGAGAACTTAGCCTTCACTTTTTACGTATGAAAGATCAATAGCGCACCTTCTCTGGAATGCATCAAGTCAGTATTTAATAGATAGTAGTCACACTCACTAAATATTGTGCGAAATAGTTTCGCGTCGTCAGCATAATAGAGAATTCTCGAATGGATAGGAATAAGAGAAACGTCATTAACATAAATGATAAATAAAAGTGGACCAAAGTGGGACACCTGATGTATTTCTTAACAAGTCAGAAAACACACCACGAAAGCACACAAACTGAGTACAATCAAATAAATACGAGTAGTTCTATTGAGTTAGTCTGATAGGGATTTCCTGTTCCATTTGGCAGCGCAGCGAGTCGAAAATAATATAGGATCGTGTTTTCTCGACGATTTTCTTACATATTAATTAACATCGTTTGTTTTTACAGTTAAATTTATGGGGAAATCGCTGTGATCTTTCAATATCGGAAGGGAAAGAAATTGTGCAATCGGGAGATCCTTTCGACGCAATAGATTCCCTAGACGATTACATTTTAGTCAATGAATCTTCGGATATGTGGAACTGCCTCACTTCGGGCAGTAACAAAGTAGTGGAATTCATCAATGATAACTCGGGGTACGAGATCTTCACAGATTTTCTAATAGCGGAATTTTTAATTGATCATCAGCTAGCATCGAAGGTTCGTTTCAATGTGAAACCTATCCCCTGGTTTATCTCCGATGTTACGCCGTCTGACTTTCACTGGACACTGTGCTACCTGAGCAATCATCAGTCTCAAACTCTCAGAGACGTTGGGACTAAATGGAAGGAATATGTCACGGTTGGAAAATTTGAGCTGGAAGAACCAAATTACTTCTGGACGAGTCCATATGAATTCTATCGGTATAAATCGAAGAAAGTTTGTCGGGAAATCCCATAAATCTTTCATTCCACAGAATGCAGGAGGTGTGTGAACCATTATACAAAAAGCTGTCTGAAGCACATTTAATAATATTCAAAGGAGATCTCAATTACCGCAAACTTATTGGAGACTTTACTTGGGACTTCACGGAGGACTTTCCGACTTGTTTAAGGGGTGAGTATATTTCTGTTTGCTAATCCTGCCGAGACTTATACACAGTATTGCTTTTAAGGCTTCCGTCCGACAAACTTGTGTACTCTAAGGACAGTCAAAGCCGATCTCATCTGTGGACTGCAAAAAGGCATCGCGGAAAATCTGAACGCCACAAATCCTGCGTGGATGACGACAGGAGAGTACGGCGTTATACAGTTCGCAAGCAAGAACTAAATTTCAAATACGTTTAGCTAATTTTTGAAGTTTTCAACCTCTTTGTTGGTGCTTTCGTTAAAATTAAAAGTTAAGTTTGACATTTATTACTAAACTCAGTCCCTTGTATTTATTTCTAAAATAAATATTTGTACTGTAAGCACATTTTCTTAGACTAAATTCTGTTTCCCACCAAGTTCGATAAAAAAAAGAAACAACCCACGGTAGATGCGTCTGTTACGGCCAAATTGCAGCCATATGTAAACATATCCCCGAGGAAATAAATAAACGTTTTATAAAAAAGAGTTTAAATTTTAACAAAAGCCTCGACCAGAAAAATCGTGCTATCCCCGCTATACCGTGCGCTCAACTACCCGACCTATTAAAAATCTTGACATAACTCAGAAACGGCTATCTTATGTTTTTTAAAAGACAATAGTATAAGATGCCAAACAAATGGCGGGTGGTTGCAATTCACCTCTGCTGAATTAATGAGGGCCTTATCGTGAGAGTCTACTATGATAAGTTAGTATCGCGAGAGATTTCCAGTGATATTTTTCTATTTCGTAGACTTATCAAGTGTATTGACATTTCGTGATTTAGAATAATTTGTGCATTGTTAAAACTAGATCCGTTAACAGTAGAAAATCTTTTAAAATGTTTAAAACAAATTCTTCTTGAACACCGAACCAAATAAAACTCGTGTTTGTTATAAATTCTTATTAACTTATTTATTTGTTATACTTAATGCTATAATACACAAAATGTAGTTGTTACTCTTGACTTAATCTTGCCTTTCATCAAAAGTGTCACAGCTGTGACTTATTTGGTTTTAGCGTTTAACTATATGACCATGACTCTCGGGGATCTCCAGTTTTAGAAGATGTTCCCAATCCAGCAGCCAGAGCTTCACTACGTAAATATATGAGTTCGTATCTGAAACGAATTTTGGTAGATTTGAATTCAGTAACACCAAAAACGTCTTCATATTAAATTTCATGAAAATTGCTTAAAATTGAAGAATTTCGGTCACCATATCGGATCCGCCATTCTGAATTTGGAAATTTTGATGGTATGTCCGAAATCAGCGACCCCGAAAACACTCGAGTGCCATTATTCACAAAAATTCCTTAAAGCTGGAAAATTAGCCGCCACATTGGATCCGCCATCTTGAATTCCAGAAAAAATTATTTTTGTCAGCAATCTTCGCGGGCGAGCGCACAACGCATGTACATATGGACATGATTGGAATAATCACGATATCATGACTTCTCCCGATAGAATCGAAAAAGGTCGAATCGATTCTACTGACATCGAATCACACTCTTAAGTAAGCAGTTATTTGGAATGAATTTTAAAATCAAATTTAAAATAACCGATTTACGTTAATTCATGTTCGCTAAAGCGGCGCCACAGGCGGTCACACCATTCGTTGTGTGTCCTACATATGCATTTGCCAGTGGATGGATCGCTTTAGATACGGACGATATTTAAATACCTTGTATTTTTTTTATTCTTTCCCTATTGGCGTTTCATGCAAATCTTCGAAAATTCCAATTGTATGAATTTCACACTTAAAACTGGAAATTCAGTATTTGAATTTTTGTTGGATAATTTTTTTTGATTAAGATTCAAGCACACTTTAACCAGAGACAGGTAAGAAGTCATCTCTGCCTTAACTATCATTTCGTTTACCTGGGACTCCTGCATTTCCTCAGTTCTGCAGAGTCACCGGGAACCGTGGCTAATTGGAAAGGGCCCAAATAATTCATTCCCTTATACCTCTGACCACTTTAACGAGAGGCGAAATTAGCTCTGTTCCATCAATTCGAGAAGATTATGGCTACGGAGGGCATTGCAGGGCACTTTTTTACTTCTCACGTATTCCAATAGGCGAAGTTTTCTGCGTGTGGTCTTTCGATTGAGGAGAACTAAAAAACGTTAATACGAATAAGCTTCAAATTGGTGGGAAAATTACATAGCTGGTTTGCCCATTTCCGCAGAAAACTAAATGGAAAGGTGAATGGTAATCAAGTTTTTACAAAGCAGCAATTTTGATAGCCGCCCGCAAAGCAAAAAATGGAACGATGAATGGTTGCGAATTAATTGATAAGTGGCATAATACCGTTTACAAGGTAAATTTTGCAACTAACTGAGCAATTTATTGAGAACTGCACTTTCAAATGTTGATTGCATACGTTAAGTACACACAAATTGGCCAGGCATTAGCAGATATAATTATTCTTAACTCCTTGAGCCATTTGTTTATTATACATTAGGAGAACTCGGAAGGAAGTGATGGCATGAACCCAGGGGGAAGGACTGCTTTGAAAACGGAGTGCTTTCTTGTGTCATTCCACTTCATTGCAATTTTACATGCACATGTCCGCAGAAAAAACTGCTTCTGAAGCTTGTAAAACGAATGCAGCGGGAAGCGCTTTCCTGTTAGAAATTGAGGGAGGCCTTCTTTTGGGAGGTATTATATGATTATACCAAAAACTTACAAAACAAATGTTAAGAATCCAAATCTCTCTTTGAAGTATAATTACAGTTGAACTCATTAAATGCAGTTTAAAATTTTGATGATGAAAATAATTATTTTGGTGCGAATTTGTGTATATTGCTGAAATTGAACTGAGGTGTGCTTTTTTGATCTCCGTGTATCCCCTTTTGGAATTATGCTTTCAAAGCAATGTACCCAATACTGAAGGAAAACTGAGAAACGGAAAGATGCATTCTTAACTTCCTTGGAAGACCGTTATAATTAATAAAGAATGCTTCTTTTTCCAACTGGGTGTGACTTGTTCTGCCTGAAGCTCTGTTGGCAAATTTTTGACTCACGATATAAACGACGCGACGCTCGAAAACTGAAATTTAAAGCAAACCCAGCCCAGGGCGAAGTGGCAATAATGGCATTCATGCAGCCTACTCCAATTCGCAATACTCTGGAAGGGATTCTCTAAAACTCTCAGTGGAAGCGCTTGCATTATTTCCCGCTGGTAGTATCTTAAAAGAATACAGTACGGCACATAGAATTTGAATTAGTATCAACAGTGGTTTACTTATAGTAACAGGAGAATCAATTCCATTTTGCCGTTGATGGTTAGGGAGGAGCGCGCAGACGAGACCTGCTGTTAAGTACCTATGGGAGTGATGATCGGCACGAAACGGACCTTCGGGGAACAGCTAAGGCGGGCGGCAGCATCTATGGTCCGCGGACTTGAGCAGGATCATGGCTAATACACTAGAACACTGGATAGCTGTCGACAGTGAATATGGTCGAAGTAATGCGGAAAACGGTTCCGTGCTAGAGTCCTTGGCGCAAGAGGGAGGAGTTTTAACCGGTAGTTCACCGAACTTATTTTGGGTGGGAGGATGGCACCTAGTCCGTAAAAGGATTTTCGCTTCCACAAAAAACAAATACCAACAGATCACATAGTATACCACCACACAAACATATTTATACTTGCATCCATATACACATATCAAAGGTCGCGAAAAACCCTTTTTTTTGCAAATATCTCGATAACGGATTTCCAACAAAAACATCTATTACCAAATACATGCCTAAGGCAATTTGCTATATAAACGGTCTATGATGTTTTTCCGTAGGAGTGACCGTTCCCGAGCGATAGTGCTTCAAAGAATCAGAATGATGTGATATTTTCTATACACAGTGGCGCAAACGTTTCTCCCAATAAACTTTTCGTCAGAAAAACCAAAAACCGCCAACATTACAAAGACTATTTGTTTTCTAAACACTCCAAACAGTGCAACTGATTCATTCCTGCTGTACCCTTACAAGTAACTGCTGTCGATTCTTCGGTAATGGATGCCTAAACACACTATCTCAAAGATGTGCTCAAACGTGTTCAATTGGGTTTAAGTCTAGAGTTTCTAGGCCAATCTTACAACACATCGTTTTTTCCAAAATTGTTTTGTCGCATCGCATGCACCCGCGCTGCTTCATCAATGAAGACGAGCTGCGTCGAGTCTGGAAACTGCCGTCGGTTTTGCAAATACTCTGTGTAGCACTATCAACGGTGGAATTTTACGCGACGTCATAAATCCTTTTTTTAGATTGGTCGTTTTAGTCGATATCCTGGTTCCAATGGTTCCAATACCCGGAATATTTTACACAATTTTTCTTATTTTAATCTTTGTACTTGGAAAAAGCACTATCGGCCTGCCAGTTCGTCTCGAATCCTGCACATCATCTTCGCAGTGTCCCTACTATTTCGGACAATGTTTTCTCCAGCTTTTTAAGAGCCTAGATTTGAATCCTTGTTCGTATTCTCCCTGAAAATTACTCAAAATTATCGTAAAAATTAAAACCTGACTTTTTAAAGGCAAAAAAAGTATCCTTGGTGACTGGTTAATAAAAATTTGGCTGTAGTTTTCTACAAAGGTTACACATTAAGTCACCAAAAAAAATCCCGTTACAGAGGTGTACATATACCCTATACCTGGAAACAGGGAAAACTTCGAATTTATTTTTTTCCGTGAATTTGACAATATAATTATTAATTGATCGCACTTGTGCAATTTATTTGCTGTATATCTATTTAGTTTTGAGATATTGAAAATTGCAAATTGTCAGTATCTAAAAAACTTGTTAATATATCTTGTCCAAAACACTTTCCGTTGGAAGTATTTATAAAGTGCTACTATTTTGTTTTCTTACAGATTTTTTAATCACATTGTTGGAAAGTTAGGGGGGGAATCACATTATTGACGATTTTAAAAGCTTATATCGTGCGAAATATTCACCTGAAGGAAAAAGTCTCTTAAGAACCTTTATTGCATTTTTAAAGACCGGTGCAACGATACCCTACACAATGGCGTGCACGAAAATAAAAAAATTTCATAGCTCTGTTCTATGTACGTATGGGAAGCTACCCCAATTTTTTTTTTTTTAACTTCATTACACAATTAAATGGCGGTTCGCATAAGACACCTGTCTGTTAAATACGGACAGACGGACATGACAAAATTATAAGGGTTGTGGCTACGGAAACCTAACAAGATTTGGCATTGTCTCAGCCCCACCCTGTATTGTAAATATGTGATGCGATCTATGGAAACTCATCTTATCTTGCCAGCAAAAGATGTCGTTGAATATTCTGCCACTGGGTATTTACCGTTTTAAACCTTCATTTATGTGATTTTATATCAGGAAATCAAATTTCAAATGTTTAAAACTTTTAAACTTGATTTTCTCAAATCCGATTTTTTCGAACTTCGGGGTTTAAAAGCTCATTTTTTGGCTAAATAAGGGCTTGCGCTTTTGCTTATATGTACTGTCCTCTATAAGAATATGGAAACATCACAATTTTCGTTTTCTGGGCCCTTTTCACGGATCGCCTCACATATGGTATAACGATACATACACGCTGCTGTAGAAGAGTGCGCGGAGTCATAATTCATCAACAACCCTTTATATCCCGTAAACGGTAATCTCAATTAAAAAACCTTCTCAGACCGTTTTTGCAGCAAATTGGTACTAAAAATTTTCGTCGAAAAATTCCTCGCTTTCGAGATAATTGCAAATTACCGTTTTGTGCGACCTTTAACGCTGCGTAATTAATCCACCAGTCATCGTTCGATGAAGAACTCCCGTTTATTATTTAAAATCCCAATACTAATGCAGGAATTTAGCCTTATACAAATTTTTTTCCTTTCAAGACTCTTATGTCTATTCTTCGACCATTTCAACATGCAAATTGTATAATATAAAGGTTTGAATTTTCGCATGGCATAACACTTTTGTCGACAACTGATGACGTAGGAGGTCTATTAGTTATTAAAATGTAAAAGAAGCAGAGTGGCGCAGTGGAAGCGTGCTGGGCCCATAACCCAGAGGTCCGTGGATCGAAACCACGTTCTGCTAATCTCTTTTTTTTATTAAAGTTTCTGCACACCCCGCATGTTCGTGTGTATTTAGACAAACTTTCAGAATATGATTTCGTTTTGCATCTGATTTACACTGGCCTTCAAAGAGTTGTCAAATGTTCATACAAGTAAATTCTCTTGACACAACATAGTCTAGTAAATAGAGCAAAAAAATTTGCTTTATCTCGCAAAAGATAATTTTGGTATAATTGTTAAATCTCGACTTAAGGCAGGCCCCCATAGAATTCGTCGGCGCGTCGCTTCTCTTTTAAAGCTCTCTTAAGCCGCACTGCCGCGCGAAATATTGAAGATTCCTCTAAAATTCTCTCTCGCAACGCGCTGCCGCCGAGTCGGCTATGGGTTAGCTCCCATATGAATGCATGTATGTATTCAATAGTTGTGCGGAGATGACGAAAACGACGCCTGATGCCGACGGATTCTATGGGGGCCAGGCTTTCGGCGTGTTTCGTAAAAACTTATTATTATCGAAAATGGAGGTTACTCAATTTCGAATATTTTTTGTGTAGGATGTTATATTAAATTATAAAGAAACGAAGTGCTGTGAAGTTTTTATTTCAATTCAAAGTATGAACTATGCAATTAATTATGGAAAGCAATATCCACCAAATGACCGCCACGGCTCCGCTTACAAATGGCACACGAATTTTTTATTGGACTTGATGATATGGACATGGATGACTTTTATTTTCAACAGCACGGCGCTACATTTCGCACAAGTCACGAAACAATCACGTTCTTTCGCTCAAAATTTCCTGGAAATATGATTTCTCGACATGGAAACTTCAATTGGTCGCCGAGATTGTGCGTTTTAACACCATTCGATTTGTTCCCTTGGGCGTACACTAAAGCTAAAGTCCAAAGCTCCAGTAACGATTGAAGCACAAGACAATATCAGAGCCGCTAGTCGCGAATTAAATTCGCAAGTGTGCGAAAACGGTGTTGTCGTGTCGTGGTGTGCTTATAATCTTCATAATTGATTTGATTCCTTTAATTCAAAATGCATAAATTTTAGCTTATGCTGATGACTTGAAGATTTTTAGTGAAATCGAATTATTACAAAATGCCAATAAATTGAAAAATGACCTCACAAAGTTTTTTAAGTAATGCTCATAAAATCATATGAAGTTAAATATTAGCAAGAGCTACTTGATTTCGTTTAGCAGGAAAATGGTGCATTTCCTGCTAAACAAAATCAAGTAGCTCTTGCTTTGGATTATCCTTACAAAATTGATGCCCTTACTTTCTCTTGACTAATAAGTATTGTAGACCTCGGCGTTACTATTGACACAAGATTGAATTTTGGTGGCTGATTTCAACGCTCGGCTTCATTAAGCGCGCCGATCGAAGGATCTTGCTCATCCTCAAAATTTTGTTTTGCGCTTTCGTATGCCTTATATTATTTAGGACATGGGTCAGTGGTGTGGGTAATTCACTACTAAGCCCATATCCTATTATCCCATTATGAAAACAAATTAAAGCTTTTAAATTTGATGTTTCTCTCTCTCTCTCTCGCAGGGAGGTAGCAAGGGTTTTATACAAGGTGTTTCACATAACGTGGAATGATAAATCTCAACTAGAAAAATAAACAAAAGAACTCTGTATGCTGGAGAAGGGACGTAGATCACAACCGTTTGGGAGTTACAGGGTGATCCATAAATTCGACATTCTCATGGTAAGCACATTATTATTTTATTTCTATCTCTTGATCTACTCAACGCAGCGACATCAAATGCCAACTATCTCAACGTCCTTTTTAAAAGGCCCCCAATGTTCATCTACCCCAACCACCGCAGGTACAGTCACTTGCGAAAGTGAAAAAATGGTCCGCAATTTTGTACAATTCACGATTTTCTTAAATTTTCTCTGAATTTCATGTGGTAAATACACCTGTTTTTTATTCTTTTAAATTGTCCATCTTGTTGCCTTTCTAAAATGGTACAGCACTTCAGTCACACAAAGCAATCCGTGAATTTACTCGCAACTTCGAGAACTTCTGTATGGGCGAGTAAATATGTAATTTTCTTTAATGTGTTTTTATTTATTTAATTATTGGATTGTATTTATTCCTTTGGAAAATATAGTCCAAGAAAGCAATGGCTGGTCTCTTTTGTTTCAGTGCAAGTGCATCCACAATTTAGTTGGGAAGCGAGGGAACAAAAGTGAAAAGCAGCAAAAAGTACTTTGGCACAGGAATTTCGTAAGAACCGATTCACCGGTAGTCGTCTCAGTGACGGAGGACGGCATCAAATAACCACAGCCCTCGCGTTTTTTGTTCATTAATTACTGGCAAAATTTCTCAAAGATCGGGAGTTCTCTATGAAGACAGGACGTGCCCTTCAGTGCACTTGACTTACTTGCTGAAATAGCCGCACGGAAGAACCACTTAAAGGCTTAAGGGGCTCCGTTTCATCACTCTTCGTTAATGAATGAGAAATGAGCAAAAAAATTAGGAGGTCGCTCGTAATTGAGGGCGATTATGATGGGAACCAGATTTCTTCGGTCTAATCACAGCAGGGAGCCTTTTTTGTCACCCTCCGGAATTTGTCGGGTAATTAGTGTTAAAGGGATTATTAACGCAATTTCCTGCGACGCAAAGCGGTCATCCATAAAGGTCACCATGATGGTCAGAAGCGAAACTCTTTACAGGGGTCTGCTGGCTCTAATCAGAGCAAAAATATAATAGGCTGCTAATCGAAGGAGAAGAGGAACCCCTTAGAGCCAACTAAATGAGTATTTATGGGAAAGGATTTGGTTTTTGGAGTTTTATCGGGTGCACGATCACATAAATTCTAATTCCTGCCGCTTGTTGCCTTTGACTAAAGGAATGCTGGCCTCGAGCGCAGTGGGACTCTGAACAAGGAGACTGCCCACGATTCTCATAGCATTTCTAAGACACCCAAAGGCCCTGCAGAGGCTGCTTGGCAAGATAAATTGTCGAATTCTAAACGAGATTGGTCCAGCGTGGTGGCGTTTTCTTCCTCTTCCCGGGGGTGCGACTGTAAAGGAGCCGACTAGTCGACGAAGGTGTTTTTGCCCTGCCCGCCGTTTGGAGGAGTGTATGATTCTTGTGGGAATATTTTTTCGTTCACCATAGCAATAAAATTTGAAACGGCGGCAGCGGTGGAAAAGTGAATTCATAGTTGAGTCATTATACATTTTGAAAATATTACATGTATAAGCAACTAGCAAGTAAAATCAAACAACTCATATGCTTTCATTTTCAATGGACTGGCAAAACACCCAAATCATTGATTCTACGAGAAAAAGACATAGATGTGCATTTCCTTACGTTGAGAGGGTGATAATTAATAGAGAACTATATTTTAAAGTCTATGTCCTAATTCAAATATTCATAGTCCAGTCAGCCGAAACAACACGAAATCGGACATGCAACAGGATGAGTAATTCAATAAAAATAAACAAGAAGGGTATTAATTACATGAATTTCGGAGAAAAATTGGGAAAACGTGAAATGTAGGAAATTTTATAGCATTTTTTCACTTTCGTCACTTGCTTCCTTTGGCGCTCTCAAAAAGTTTCGACTTTCAACACCCACAGTTTCTCTTTCTACATTTATTAATATTTTCTTCCCAAATTTAGCACACGTATATCCTTCATGTTTTCTATTTTCCAAAATTAATTTCACATCCTTACCCCATCCCTCTTTTCGGAAAAAAATAAACAGTAAACTCCTGCTTTTTTTCCTGATTCTATTAAAAAACTATTTGTCAGTAAATGTTGATATGTACACGTAATTATACTTTCCTCTAAGGCGCTTCCATTGAGCCTACCCACTACGTCCATTAATTATTACCGAGGTATTTAAATTTTTCTCCGCAATCTCGAAAAAATCCTTTTTTTCACTGTTTCGAAATGGTTTTCTATTTTCATTTTTACATATTGTTATATATTTTGCAATACTATTAGTAAATATATTTTTATTTATCTTACACCACCTCTCCTATGTTCATATATGAACCAGCGGAGTGAGGGTGTTCTCAAATGTGGAAATTTTGATGGCATATTCGAAATCAGCGACCCCGAAAATTCCCGAGCGCCCTTCTTCGTTTTGGATCCGTCATCTTGAATTCCAGAAAAATTTTGTTGTGTCTAAAACCTTCCCGGGCGATTGCGCAACAGCTCATTAAAGTTTCATCGCGATCAGTCATCAGTGAAGAACTTTTGGAGATTATCGATTAGGATCAAATGAACATTACATTTTTATTTATTTTAGATAGATAGATACATTAATATAAAATAAGTCTGAATGTCATGTAGAAGTTTTGGGTTTGAGAATTATCTTAAGTTGGTGAGGTGAGAGGTTTTCTACATTGTGATTAATTAATTAGGAGTTCTTCCACAAATTCAACTCGATTTTCCGTAAACCCACTCCAGAATTAATTCTTATACTCACTCTCATGTACTCTGGTCCACTCTCGCTCACTCTGGTCAACTCTAGTCCACTGTCCACTCGCGGCCGTGTGAATAGAAAATAAATAATTAAACTATACGAGGCTTCCTGATCAGAAAAAAATTGGCTACTACGGTCTCACTCCGTGATGAACAAAAGCCTTATTTTTAATATTTATATAAATTAGCCTTCTTAAAATTAAAATTACATACCTCTAGTATGCCTACATTATCATGTATGCATTCATGTTTATATTTACATATGTATTTACATTATTTCTAGGTTTGGTATGCAATACTAGAGTTTTTAGTTTTTACCTCAAGTCAAATTAACGTCCATATATTCCAAGTGCTTTCATCTCAAAGTGATCGTGCACTTAAGTGTGGAAAGAAATACTACAAGGGTTGTCTTTTAGTTCTAGGTACTGCTATCTATAGGGCTACTGCCGCTCAGAGCAATTAGAAATCCTAAACCCGGAAAGGCCTACCAAATCCAAACATTGTAAACACATTTGCGGCAAAAGAAATAATTTTCTTAGAACGAATTCTTCAAGTGTTTCATGATACCCCAATTGACTCGTTGTGGCCAACCAACAGCCTTTGACGTCGTTGGTCTCATGTTTCACGACGCTGGTGGCTCATTTCTGCTTAATTTCGCAGCTAAGTCAAAAAGGTCAACTTGTGAAGAAAGCGGCTTCTCCCGAAGGGGTTTTTTTGTCAAGTGCAATTTCCTAATTCTTAGCGCAAAATTTTTCTCGCCGAGGCATTAGCATTTGGCAATTGGAAGCCGTACTGGCGACAACTCCCCTGACCCCTGAGCATGCCATGTGGTCTCTGTTGAACTCTAAAAATGAACAAAAACTCAAGAAACATACAAGTAGCTGCGGCTGCGGGGAATAGGTTTTATCAGTGATCACAAAGCATTGACAGATTATGTCTTTGGGCTGACTTGCAATGGCAACCGACAACCTCCCCTTGGGACGAATTTGAGTGCAAACGGGTTGGGTGATGGATATTGATGGTCCTTACCCTTGCCAGGATTTGTTTGACAATGGATCAATGGAATGCAGCTGGGAAAAATATTAAGAATCAGTCGACTGGGTGCCCGCCTGCCTTCTTAGCTAATCATGTCATTCGCAGTCGGTAGTTAATCCTAATTGATATTTTGTTAATTGCAAGCAGAAAAGGACTGTGTGCACACGTGTTTAAACCAAATAGCACTCACTTGTTGACACAACTACTTTACATTCTTCGACAAACATTATTACGGCTTTTGGGAACCTACTAATACCTGTTCACACAAAGGTTTCGGTGGTGCTTTAGGGTTCGTTGGGAGAACCCTAGTTTGAACAGACTGTCGGTGGACAACCAGATTAGCATTGCGAATAAAAGGGTCAAGTCATATTCATGCCATGCATGCAACGAGAAAGTGTAACGAAACACGAAGAACTTAAAAGCCAAACGTTAATTTTCACAAGATTTGGCACGTAGAGTTTTTTTGGGTAACTGATTTCGATCAAATATACTCAAAACACTAAACATTTTTAGAACTTTATGAAAGTTGGCACAGGAGGTTCTTGGGATTGATGTGATATCAAATATGTTCTCTACGATAACAAATTCAAGATGACTGACCCAATATGGAGAAACAAAAATAATGAATTTATCAAGAGGGGTCGCCATTATCACCATATCGTAAAAAAATAAGTTTCTCTTCGGTCGAGCAGATATTGTCAATTACCACCAAATTTAAATTTTTTTTCAAATGTAAAATTATGATGATACAGCAAAAGTGTCTAATTTTCAACGACTAATACTCGAAAACTTCTGCACGTAGGAACGGCGCAAGAGAGGGGGTAACGCAACGACGAGTTAGCGGACGCTCAGTCTTCTTTAAAAGCGCGTGTCATTGTTGGTAGAGTAGTTTGAGTAATATAAACTACCGATTTGTTAAGAATTAAGAACTGCGGACAATTTCGGGCTATTGAGAGCTATTTATTATTGAATTTGGGAAAACTATGACGCCTTGAAGTTGAAAATGTCGTAGTATGTATACTTGAGGAGAAAGTGCAAGCAGATTCTGCGTAACGAAGGTCGCAATAAAGCGGACCCAATCGGAAATACGGAGAAGAGTCAGCACTACCGATGTAGATATTATTAACATACATATTTACTGAAGGACGCGAGAGTAGTCCAGGTCTAGTGGTAAGCGTGCTAGATTACCGATCCGAAAGTCCCAGGTTCGAATCCCACTCGGACCCAACCCACCTCCAGGTTGCGCTTTTCCTAATAACCGACAAATGGAAGCCCCATCAATTAGGATAGTTACTCCGTGCTAATCAGTAATCACACTGCACAGCGATTGAAGAAAGGGAAGCAGAGCCTCGAAGTTTGAAGGCTTTGTGGAAGCCCTATGCTCCTAACTGCAGTGAAGTAGGAAATATTTATTTACTGAAATATTAGTGTGTAGACATTTCGGAGCGAATTCATGAATCAGGCTAACCATTTAAGTTCAAAATGAGCCTACGTGCAATTATCAGATCTAATGGCCTTCAAATGTGAGGGTAGACGCGACTGTCAATATCAAAAGAGAGAGTGATTCTAACTTAAGCCTAATCCTTGTTTATGAATGCGGCCCTTCCACGTGTACCGTTTTTTTGGAAGGTGAGACAATGGTATCCCACATAACACTGTTAAAAGTCGATCGCTTTAAATGGGAATTGGATGAACATTTTGTAGATATGGATTGTAGGTGGACTAATTTTTTATTTTTCCAGGTGAGAGGACGTCTACGAGAACATACCTATGTAGTTACCGTGTTTGTTGAAAATCAGAAAGGTTCAGACTATTGTCCTATATGCGTAAGAAGGTTTTAGTCTGGTTTTATTCGAAACCTCAAATTACTGAGAAACGCATAAGTGTGCAGGCATTCGTTTGCGCCACTGTTCTTAAGAATTAATATTCTTTTAAATAATTCGATGAATTTTACCACCCAACCGCCTGGGTGCAGCACGCAATATGCGATCACCATCGACGTGCCGTTCTCCTCAGTGGCACTCAATCAGTGCATGGGAATTGTCCACGTACGAGCGATTGCTGTTAAGAATCAGGCACGCACCCTCCGGAGGAGTCATGGGTGTGACCACTGAAATGAAGACGCTAATCACGTTCCCCGCTCATTTCACTTTTCTTTGCTTTCCTCGTTCAGCTGTTTCTGGGAAAGTTGCCGCGACCTCCAGCGTTCAATAACATCACGTCGCCAATTACATTCCAATTAACTGCGCTCACGGGTCAGGCCGACGAAATGTGGAAATGTCCCTGAACCGGAAACTTTTCCCAGTGTGTTTGTACATACGTCCTTGAGGATGAGGAAGCATTCTTCCAGTCCTTTGTATTCTTGTAGCTGACGGTTTAATTAAGGCACATAATTCGTGTCAGTTCTAATGCGACTTTTAGGTGGGTCGGTCTAGCGTGCGGTAGACCATTTGCGTGACTGGCCCGGTACTTGAAAGGTAGCCACAGCAACTCCCGCTTCTGGTGCCAAAGTGAATTATTTAGACGTTCGGGCATTGATCGGAATGGGCAGCGGTTAATTTTATGGGCCACATTAATATCGCGTGCATCCAACTATCGCACGCGGTGGTCCACCGCCCCGCGGAGGTGTATTATTTTAGGAAATTGATTGAGTTTCCAGCGACCGGTGACGGCACTCCTGCTCTATTTTGACACCGTGTCGGGGAAGTGTTAAATTTTTGATTTAGCTAGTCGCCGTGGTCAGTGCCCTCCTATGCAAACCAGGTCGTTTCACTATTGATTGGCGGATGAATTTATGAGCCACTGGGTGGAATCAGGGCTTGCGTCACTATCGCACGCTAGATCTGTTCTGCTACAAGGGCGAACGTTCGCCGCTTTTAGCTTTTTCCGCATGGAATGATGATGATGGGTAGGTCAATAATTCGATTTAAAAATTAATGCATGGGCTTTCCTTAATTCACATCTTAACTCAAAAAATCTATCAGATCCAGCAACTTTGAAATTACATAAATATTTCCAAAGCAAATTTAGCAATCTTGGGGCAATAAATTGCTTGTATGACACGGTGCCCACACACGGCGTTGGTTTCCATTTGCGAACAACATTTCGACGTTGTCAGATGCTTCATTCTTCAAGTTTCTGTCCGAATAATCGTGAGATTTCGCTTTCTACAAGCACGGATTATTCCTATATTTCGATATAAAATCCAAGAAAAATTCCCTACTAAATTTCTTATGTCAGAGCGATATATGATATGTCTGAGGTAACAACAGCAGAAATATCAAACAAAGAGGATATTTGGGACGGTTTTGTGACAATCTTATGATAGTAGCCCACGCACGGTCAATCTTACTAGATATCAAGTTCACGTGGTCAGGCCATGACATGCAGTGATTCAATACAACTCCCAAACCCTTTACTGGACATGCCTGAACGATGCGCTCTTTGAATGAGAATGAAAATAATTCACAAGTGTGTCAGATTCGAAAGTTCGCAGTAGGACCCGCATTGATTACCGAATAGATGTCGTAACCGCTTACTGTAGCTACCACAGCTTCTTTTCTGCGCGAAAACACTGATTCTGTTTACACAGCGTTGCCATAGGCACGAAAATCTCGAGAATTATTAGTCCTATGTAAATTTTGCATAATACCAATTTTATGCAGAGTTTGATGGGGAACAAATTGTATTACAACGAAAGTTGACGTAAAACCAATAGTTTAGGAGATAATCGAGAAAATGTGGGAGAAACGTGAGTTTTAGGACATTTTCGAGCATTTTTTTCAATTTCGCAAGTGACTGCATCTGTAGTGGTAGAGGTAGATCAACGTTGGAGGCAGTTTGGGAAAGCACATTGAGATAGTAGTTGTTTGCTGTGAGTTTGGCGTCGCTGCGTTGAGTAGATCAGAAGATGAAACTAAAATATTAATGTGTTTCCTGAATTTATGAATCACCCTGTAACTCGAAAACGTTTAAGATGACCCTCTCCCCGCCATACAATTTTTGGCTTGGCTAGGTGAGATCTATCACGTGTGCATGTGCTATATGAAATACCCTGCGTATCCATATACGTAATTGCACAGTGAAGTATGCGCATGGCTCCATCTTTTCTCAGCCTGATATCTCGCAGAATATTAGTCGTACGCAAATTTTGTATAGGACCATTTATATGCAGATTTTGATAGGGAACAAATTTTATTATAACGAAAATTCACGTAAACCTAATAGTTTTCGAGATAATCAAGGAAAACCATGTTCGCGACCTTTGACCTTCGCGTACGTGCAACGCCGACATGATTATGTTTAGGACTTTTGAGAGAATATTTTTGCTGCCCAAATAATCAAAATCCCGAAGGAATATTTCCACTAGGATTTTGTCCGAAGATCGACTTTTATTTTGCCTATTTTGCCTGGACTAATGTGGGAAACGCAACAATCTACATGAAGTGCTTATTGTTTTGATTAGGTCTAGAACTCTAATCTCTTTCGAATGAATGTTTTATTTAGTAATTATATTACTTCATGCGTTTGTCTCTTTTTCCGGCGACCCCATTAATGGGTGGGCACTGCGACCTGACAAATATTTTGTGCCGACAACGCCGACTTCATGAAAAGAAATCTAGGTGTGGGTGAAGGGGCCAGGGTGGCCAATCTATCCAAGTGGGATTTGAACCCGTGCTCTTAGCAGTCCGGGCGGCATATATCGCTCGCCGAGCTACTGAAATATATGTATGCGAGTTCCGCCCAAGGTGACCAGCTGGGAATCGAACCCACACCCACGGCCCCTGTGATGTATGTAGCTTGGGTCACTTTAGCACTAAGTTATCGAGACCCCTGTGGCAGCCATTAGGCCGATGTTAATTTTCACACCTTACTCCCAAGCCTAAACGTTGTGTATAAGAAACAATCATTTGTCCTTTACCAGCCTGAAAACAAAGCAAAATGAGCTTGGTTTTTGAAACAGAACAGAATCAACTTAGGAAACGCAACCCGAATTAACGTGTAGTAAGTCACTGATCCAAAAAATATGTTGGAAAAAAGTGTGTGTATGTGTAGGCCCCACTATTGACAGCTATTTAGCGAATTAGGCACATTGCTCGCTGAGTCGGCCGCGTCTTTGAGCAGAATAGGAACCTATTAATTATCTTAGAGTCTTAAATTGTGGCATGTTCATTTGATCAAAATGAAAAAAACTTTTCCAAATGCAAATTTTTCTTCCACTTGAGGAGTACACATTTTGGTTTTACCAAGGGTTAGGCAATACCTTGACGCTTTGTCAGTATTTGATGTCCCATTGTTTGTTCTTGGAAAAGCGTGTTTAGTAAGTCATCAAAGAATTTGCAACATCAGCCTCGTTGTCGCAGTGATTGAGTTCTTTCCTCAGCAATCAATTTGCTAACGCCAAAAAACGCGTCGCCGGGCACCTCTGCAATTAATAAAAGTCGGCTTGGCCGTTGTAAGCTGTACACTTGTACACCAAAAAGTGCCGAACTACTAGGGTTAAAGGCGAGATCTCTCGCTTACGAGTTAATTAAACTCCAACGAAGTGTAGGAAAAAAATAAATTGTTCTTGACCTCTGAAATTCTTCTAGAGAAGCCGCGCTCTCCTTGTTTGGCTACAATTGCACGATTACGAGGCGTCTCGCCCAACTTTGGCTGAGATATTCTTGGAAATTTTATTCATCCCAAAAAATTTATTCATCTCAGTTGGGGTCCAGCAGATCAAGGGTGCTGTTGATGATGATGATGACTGCGTGATAACGAAGCCCAGGCCACATTCCTGAATGGGTTTCCTGTCGGCTTGCGTTCTTCCTTCTCCATTCACAAAACGATGTTCACGGATGCCGCATGCAAAAGGAAGATCGGAATTTGTTCGGCACTTTGAATGCCAGACGCGTCTTAACTTTGAAGGATTTCTTCTTACCTCAGAAAGTGTGGTTCTTTCTAGTGCATTGTTTAACTGATCTATTGTTGCTTTCGTGCTGTGAGACTACTGAGAAAGGAGCAATTGTTTCACTGGTCTTTTGAAAATCAAATCCATGGCGAAATGTTTACCTTGTGAGGACCTATTTTTATCCCAACTTTCTGTAAACAGCTCTCCTTTTGAATCAGTCGATACTTTAGTTTAGAGGATGTCTCAGTACCGGTTTTCAATTAATTTTTAAATAAAACACATATTTCATTTGATCTGTGGAAATGTTTTTGTTGCATTTGAATATGGATATGGAATTGCGTGTGGAACCCAATATTATACAATTGTCCGCCTAGACCCTGTTGGCAAACGTTCACTCTTTTGACGAAATTTTCGATCACATTATGGATATATGTTACATATGTCGACTTTCCGTCTTCAGTTCCGATTTTGTGTCAAAAGTCTTCATAGAAAAAAGTATGGCTACTTCACTTCTCCCTGGCACGAGATAACAAGCCCAGGAAACTTTTTCTGCAATAACTTCATTACTTTGGCCGCAGTGTGGCATGTTGCACCGTCCGGTTGGAAGAACAAGTGAAGCACATCCTTTTAAATAAATACCATACTGTTGACGGTCACTGCATTGCCGAATTAATTCTCGAAGAAATACGGTATGTACATATTTACATAGGTACACTATTACCCCGCCGCACCGCGCCGGCCGAAAATCCACACCACACAGTCACTCGTGGTGAATACATGGGTTGGTTGGGTTGGATGGTTCATGGGTTTTCAGTTGCCCAATTTCAACAATTTTATTTGTTATTTTAGCTAAGTTGGACATGCGTCTCATCACTGAAGATGATTTTTTTCGAAAACCACCGTCAAGACTTGTTGGCGCATGCCCGACACTGTCCATAGTCTACGTAATGTAAAAATCGTTGCATACTACCTCGTAAAGTGCTTAATTGCTCAGAACGGAAGTTGAGTTATGAAAAAAACTCGGTAGTGTTTTGAAATGTATGTGCGAAATGAGCCGTTTTAAACGATATTCCAGTCGACTGGAAAAAAATAAACCACCTTGACCCCTTAACTAACCAGATAAACAATACATTTGATCGTTTTTGACTGTCGGAATAGGTTACAAGCAAGTTTTATAACAATGCCAAATTGTTGGATATATGTATGTACGTGAAATTAATGTACTTCAAAATAATAGCCACCAGTACCTAACATAGATTTAATAAAAAGTAAGCTACACGATATACCTACCTAACTTTTATATTTAAAACTAGAAAGTCGGGAAATGGGAGAAAAATTGAAGAATGACTTCAAAGATGCATGTTTTGATTTCCTGGAATACTCCGCAACATGGTCACGTTATATGTTATGTGAAATTTGATATGGCAAGTGACATGCAACATGACGTGACACGTGACGACATGACATGTAATAATAATTAAGTGGACCAAAGTTATGGTATTATTACGTATCCCGGGCAATGCTGGGTCCGGGCAAGTTAGTATTTGTAAAATGACATTTTAGAGTAAAGACGGCTGGATTGCGCGAATGTGGCATTTTTCTTTGAGTTGTTGAATCGTCTCAGGGAAGAAGTTCAAAGTGGTTAAATCGCAAATTCTCGGCGGCCAGTTTTGGTCTGCAAAACGACATACATATGACACGACATGGAAGTTCGGTTTTCAAAAACGTCATTGCTTCGCGTACGGTGTGGAAGATCGTGCCATCCTGTTGAAACCAAATGTCAATTATGTCCATTCCATTCATCCGCGACGTACGATTTACGATTATGCACACAAAAATTATCACGAAACTTGCGAAATATCACATTTGTTCACCATTATTTTAATGGATCTTCATAATTAATAAACGTACTCCCGAAGTTGACGCGATATTGAGTTTCAGTTTATCAGAAGTTTTTGGGAGTGTCGATACACAGTTCATAGCTAGTTGTGTTTCAGGATATGCGGTGACACACATGGGGTATGAACGAAGTATTACGAATATCTGAATATCGATACCCCATGTCTGTCCCGGTCAGTAGATTACATCGAGAAGTTCTTAGAAGTTGCAGTGTTCACAGCGCTCCCGCAGCGGTCCCAGCAAACCGCTCGAATACGCTTATTGTGGCAGACTTTGTTCCTGCTTCACTAATTTACTTTACCCTGCTGAGTTGTTAATAGCTTTTACAGCCTATCCCCATCATCAGATACGATCAACGAGAGGGTGAAATAAAAAAAACAAATCTATCGTTAATCGATTCAACAGAATCCCATATTGGACTAATAATAATTACGCATCCCCTTCAACAACATCCATAACTCGCTTTGTCTTTTTAAATCCGCTCCATCCTCCTTGGAAACAATTTCAATTTTTTAATTATGAATTTCAAAGGGATACCTCAACGATCAGTCATGAAAACGAGATAAAAGTTTACAATTAGTTCACACTCCCAGGCAAGTGTGAGTGAAATTGTTCCATGTTGCGCGAGCCTATTTCTGTTTCCTTGTAACAAAGGATCCGAGGCACAATGCTGACATTGATGGATCACGCAAAAGATCTACGAGTTTTCCGAGAAGTACGCCTAGGGTAAATGTGTAATTGTAATCACCCCAAATGTCTCTATTTCGAACGACTTTGAAAATTTCAAGATCACGGTCTAATTGAATAGGGAGACTGCATTGCCGCGTCCGCGTGGTTATTTTAAGAAATCGTTGGCTGGGTTTAGATAAGAATTTTTCGTTCGAACGCAACTGTATGCCGGTACCTCCCAGTAATCGAATAAATCACTGATACCCGCCAATGGCCTTAATAACTTTAGCTTGTGGCTGACTGAAACATGCTTTCGGGACGAGATCTGGGGGACTTATGGGGGTTGATTTAGAATTCAACGATAAGAAAATGTCGTGTTCTTCACATATTTTTAAACTTATCTCATCTGGTCCTCATTTTAGTATGCCCTTCGTTATTATCAATTTACTTTTCGGCGTTAGACACAGGTTATTGCTTTCTTACGTTTCAATGTAATTTAGACATTTCCAAAGATATTATAAACTTGTAGCTGCGGTACCCGGCTTTGCACGGGTAATGTAAAACGTCCTGAATTCGTATCCCTGGGCCACCATACCACTTAGAGCTTATAGAGCGTAATAAATTTTTACAAATAATATATATATTATGCTTTCACATTCCTGATGCTAGAACATAAAGATAACGGCCATTCGATTTGTACCATGTAACAAAAGGGAACCTGCTTCTAAGAAGAAAAGATAATCCTTTTCCCTTTTGCTGCCCATACAATAAAGTTTCCATATCAAAAAGGTTAAGAAATACCTGATGATAAGTATGTTACATGAAATCTTTTCGAAGATGCAAGCAATTTTAGAATCTAAAATTTAGATAAAGATCGTAATTCGGTAGTAAATAGTACCAGTAAATATGTTTTACAACAATCATTGTTGTGTTGCCAATTTGTTGCCAACAATGATTATGACAAAATTGTATTGTAAATGCAAAAAAAAAACATTTTAAAGTGCAATTCAATTATATGAATGATGTAATTTTACACCGGTGCGTAATAGGATTTCCCTTAAGAGTATAAAATTGAATTTTTAACGGCAGGACGGCTGGTTTCTAGTGTGGATACGTTGGCATTACTCCATTAGACAGTTCATATCTGCTTCACTTATAATCTGACTCTATAGAAAAGCAAAACATACTCATTCAAGTGGGATTCGAACTCGGGACCTCGGGAACAGTAGTCGACAGAATTTCTATAAATAAGAACCTATTTGTGGCTTCGTACGTTGTGAATGACAGCGTGTGTGAAAATAAACCATCAATGCAATTTTGCAATCTGATAGAGTAAATTTTAAATTATAAAATTTTATTTCATAAAATTACATTGGAATTTCACTTTCAACGTTAAGTGCCTCATAAACACTGAAATGATGAAATCAATATCAAGAAAGAGCAGGCACTGCTCTACCTTGGTTTAATGGGGATTTTAAATTTATTGAAGTAAAAAGTACCTTTTATATGGATTTTACGCCGATTGTGTTGCAAGATTGGCTCGACAAATTTGGAGATAAATTTCTGGCTGTGTAATTTTAAACTTTATTATGGATTTTAAATGTTTTATGCATTATTAAATTAGGTTTCTGTAATATTACCCGCAAAATCCGGTTTCAATCTTTTCTCGTATTCGCGACTTTGGGATTTTTATGGTGCACATAATCGTCAATCGGAGCAAGCCCTACGTCGAACTGGGGATAGATTATGTGCCACATACTTTAACATGATCAACACGTCATCGGAATATGCGTGCTCAAAAATAAAATATTGCCGCTGTAAACGAAAGTGTGGAAGATGATGCAAATTTATCGATTCGTCGTCGGTCGCAGCAATTGGGACTTTTCTCGTGTACTACGTGGAAGATTTTTGTTTGCACCCATTTAAGATCCAGTTGGTGCTGGAATTTAAGCTACCAGATCTTCGTTTACGTCGTCCATTCGCTGTCGGGGTCTAGAGCAGTTGTAGCCTCTCGATTATTTTCTATGGGGTTACTTGAAGTCACTGGTTTAAACTGATAAACCTGCAACGATTGACGACTTATTGAAAGCCAACATTGTTCGTGACTATAAATTGGACTCAAAGATTGCGCTTTTTCAATATCAGTCGCAGTGGATCATATGTCCGAAGCCAGTTTTAAAAATATTAATGTAATGAATTGTGATTCGAATAACAAATAAAAAAACGATCTTTAAACAATTGGACTGGACTTTTTCCAGTTCATCCGCAAAAAGACGACTATTCGATATTTCGAAAACAAAAACCGTTAGGAGAAAATCCACCCCACACATAACAAAAAGTATTTCGCTACCATCTGTGTTTTCTTGTCAGGTGTGAGTTCTATTCTTAACATCAGCCTGCATATGCGATCGTAATAGTATATTACGATACAAGGGCGGTAAGTAGCCGATTGCCCACGATGGCGGTGTTGACGCACGAGCGAAGCGAGTGCGTTAACAGCCATCATGGGCACTCGGCTACTTACCGCCCGAGTTACGTATGCTACTTTTCAGCACGAGTGCGGGGTAAGTAGGAGGTACCTTAGCGCAAATGTTTCCATTCGGTAACTCATAAATTAACCACGGTGCCCTAAGTAGCCGATTGCCCACGATGGCGATGTTACACGCACGAGCGAAGCGAGTGCGTTAATAGCCATCGTGGGTAATCGGCTACTTACCGCACCGTGGTTAATTGATGATTTACCGCATGGAAACCCGTGCGGTAAGGTACCACTTACCCCGCACGTGTGCTGAAATAGTATATTACGATACAAGGGCGGTAAGTAGCCGATTGCCCACGATGGCGGTGTTGACGCACGAGCGAAGCGAGTGCGTTAACAGCCATCATGGGCACTCGGCTACTTACCGCCCGAGTTACGTATGCTATTTTTCAGCACGAGTGCGGGGTAAGCAGTAGGTACGTTACCGCACATGTTTCCATTCGGTGACTCATAAATTAACCACGGTGCGCTAAGGAGCCGATTGCCCACGATGGCGGTGTTAGACGCACGAGCGAAGCGAGTTCGTTTATAGCCATCGTGGGCAATCGGCTCCTTAGCGCACCGTGGTTAATTGATGACTTACCGCATGGAAACCCGTGCGGTAAGGTACCACTTACCCCGCACGTGTGCTGAAAAATTATTTTTATTGCGTAAAATAACCATAACCATAACAACCGTGTGAAAATTCGCGCACTCGGTACTCGTAATGTGTTACCTCGCAACACGTTGCAAAGGAAGGATTTATTGAGAAACTTTGTAGAGGGCCAAGGCCAGGAGGGCCTTAAGGCGTGATATATGCAGTGGCGAGAGGGAGAATCTCTATCAATTTCTGCATATCTGCACGTCTTCAATGTTGTCTTGTAAAATGCTATTTCGTTTCAAATCAATCGATCAGAGTGCATTTCTAATTTACGACTGGAGGCCACGTTTAGCACGCCAGTTAATGGCTGCATGGAAATTTCTTCACTTTCGGCGGGATCATTTTTCGTCTGGAATTGGATTTTCATGGTCACGGGGTTACTGGTTACTGGCCATCGCGGATAGCAATTTGCATTTCACGTTCTTCCTCAGCCATGCTCTGTTGGTACCTACGTGTGCACTCTGAGACCACTCTGTCGAACTTTATTCCCTTCGGGCAAGAAAGACGAAAATGGCAAAGGGACGCGATCCTATTCTTGCCCCATCGAATTCCGCGCAATGCAGAACCAGCCGAGGAAGGAATGCATGGTTATGATGGCGATTCCCTGCTCGCAGAGGTTTTGCTAATTTTCATCGCTTTACAGCAGCAAGACGGTAATAATGGGCAATCATCATCTTATCGTTGATTTCAGCGACAACGCCTCGCCTTTCCTCTCGTTTCGCCGTGTATCGCTGTGGATCGGCGCATTCCGATCACTTTTAGTTTTTTATCGCTGCAGCGTAATTTGCGGTTTCTGGGATCGTTCCCAATTCACCGCAGACGTTGGGCATTCGATCCATCCAGTCAGTGGCCTGGAGGCGGGCGCGCGGCCAGCGGGGCGGTAATAATATTCTCCTCTATTTACATAACTTCGATGAAAAAGGAAACTGCTCGCGGTGAAGGCTTTATGCGTCCAAAGATGCTCTGCTGCATTTTTTAGCAGCTCCTACCTACAGCGGAACACGTGTTTTGAACAAACTCACGTCAGCTTATTAGTGGATGATTTACAAGAAACTGAAACGGGACCATATCTGCCAAAAGTGCGGTCTGCAGCACACAGCAACATTGTCGAAATTCTCGGTTTTTATTGTAAAAATTCTGTGGATAAGGTGAGGTATTTTTCGCATTTGAAGATGATCATCATAATATGAAGAAGTTGGGACATTCCTCTCTTCGTTTAAAAACTTGTTAAATTGCAATCAAGCACGATTGGTTTGCAACGATGTACGCACGTATGCAGGAGAAGGCTGGCAGGCGAAACAGTATAACGAACCGGGGCGCGTGCGAATTCAAATCAAAACAAGCACACATTGGAAAATATATAATTCATAATTAATGTTCAGTTTGCACTAACTGCAGTAGTCTATTAGGCCGCGAGTAGCCAAGTGTAAGCGTGGTGTGTTAGACTGTTGATCCAAAAGTTCCAGATCCAGATAGGTCGGCGCTAAATACTGAAATAAGTACCCTATTGTGAATGACTAGTAATTCTTCCATTTGTTGGAATTTGTGGGAGCACTTTAGTAACGGCTATTCTGTAATTTATTCGAACAATCAAACTTCAAAATGTTGTCTACATTTTTTGACCAATGTTGACGTTATTGATACGCTTGCTAAATTTATTAAAAATTTTTCCGATTAATATAAATGGGGTAGGCCGAACAATTTTCGCAGTTTTCTGTGTTATACGAGCTTTTATTAGACACCCCACTCGATGGGGTTAAAGCTTGTACCAGACAGATGGTCGGACAGACACCGGGGGGAAAACATAATTCCTTTTTCACACACAGACGGTTGCCACATAAATGGTGCAGTATGAAAAGAAGTGGTGTAAGAGCTGATAAGGGCGCTTTCACACAGCACAGCGACGGCACCGTTAACGTACGACAGCCGTGCACATTCACTGAACGCGCGGTTTTTACACGGCGACGGTGGACACAGTGGTGCATTGCTTAGCATCTGTGATTTCGTATATACGATGACCAAAGTTATGACTTGTCCCTAGCGTAGGCTAACTAAAGTCATACCTATGTTTGCCATATAAACGGGTCAAGTAGAAATCCTACCTAGCTACGATTTAATTGGGCCTAGGCAAGACTATTTGGAATGTGTGTGTAAGAAAACCCAAAGGTATCATGGCGTCCATGCATAGTACAAGAACGCAAATTTCTCAGGCCGAATTTGTGCCGTTTACACAGGAAAATCCAATTTCTGCCTGGAAACCGGTTTTCAGGCACAATTTGTGACTGTCTGTGTGTTCAGATGACCAAGCCGTAAATACTGCACGGTGAAAATTCTTCCCAGTGGAACCAGAGTCCAGTTAAATTGTATTTTCTGATTGCAAACCGTCCAAAGTAGGGTTGGTGGTGGGGATATGTGGAGGGGTGGGTGTTAGGAAAGCTTGAGCTTGAGTTTTTGAAGTCACAGACCCTGAGATTTCGTCGCCATTTTGAATATAGTAGAAAAATCGTTTTTCGTAAATATTTCACCATCTGGCTATACTAGAGAATTGTATAACAGTTTTTTGTATCCTGAAATTCTCCACAAATTTGGTTATATCACCTTTCTTCGTAATTTTAATACCATTCGAGTTATAGCGAAAAAAAGCTTAAAAAACTAGGACAAAACTTGGTTTTTCGCATTTATCTCGTTTTAAGTATCTTGCACTAAAAAATATATCTTCACCAAAATTGTAGACCTCAAAACCCGCTATAGTATTTATATGTAACATTGTTCCCTGCGACAAAAGGTTAAGCCTCTAGAGCGACGCAAAGTTGCAAAATCTTCCTTTCTCTTGGAAAGAAATGGATGAACCCAGTAAACACATTTATAGTTTTTATGAAGATGGCATTGTCGTCGCTTATATAAGAACCTGCTTTTTTCCGATTCATTTTGATCCCACTACTCTAGTTGATATTGACCGCAAAATTGTCCGTGTCCGGCAAGCCGTACTCAAAACGTGTGCGTTGTGCATGCTTTCCGTCCAAACGGTTTGTGCGGCAACCGTCTGTGTCCAAAAAGGGCTAAAAAGTGTTCCGTTTTGGTACGGATCACTAAAAAGATAGGGAGGCGCAAACGCTTCGAACTATGAATTTTAAACAATTTTTTGCTATGCCTAATCAACCTAAAGAATTTTTATTAATAAAGCATTCAGTTAACTTACTTATCAGACTATTTTCCCGCACTTTCAATTAAAATGGCGAAAATGTTCAAACCCCTAGAGGACGTCTCAACGTGCGTCGAAGGTTTGCAATTTCATCTTGAGCCGTCTTCCACTTGCCTAAATTACGCAATTTGGTTCAATTTCGTAAGATGAAAAGATCTCCGGGAAAATGGCATGCCCTAAAGGCGCCGACAAAGCAGGTACTGATGGACCACACCGCGCAAGAGGATACTTGGTAACAAGAAGGCGGCGCGACGTGTTCCTCTTCCAACAAGTCTAAACACGATGAGTTCCACGAAATGCGTGCGGAAAATAGACACAAGCAGCGGCGTCTTACAGCATCCCTGAGGTCGGAAGACGAAGAATTCCTTTCCCATAATTTATCCCGCCTGCATACCAACGGCACTGAATGAACCTGCACGATCGGTCTGGTTTCAGGGCCAGACACATTCTGGAAAGGTTGTGGGCGTATTGGACCCAAAACAGGGAGAAGGGAGCACAATTGCTTTGAAATTCCTTTGGTCAACGCTCAACCTCAAACCAGAAAGATCGCGCATGAGTGTTGAATTTCATCGGGTCACACACATTCGCATTTCTGCGGGGCGCATCGGCAACCCAATTTCGGAGCCGGACCTGCCGAGTGTGGGGAAGCAAATTTGATATGTTTGTTATCTCGACTCGGCAGGTAGATGGGATTTGTTTTGCTGTTTTAACCTGAATGGACAAGTCTGGGCAAGTCGCAGGAAGGAACACGTGCACGAAGAACGCCAAAATTAAGGGCTGGGTTAACAACAGTAACGGCTTTGTGACGAGAAGTTCTCGCTTTTGAAGACGGTTTTATGGCAGGTACCGAAGGGTCTCACAACACAGGCAACGGCATTGTATCGCTTGTGGTGCAGTTTCGGGCACAATGGCATTGCACGGAAGATAAATCTCGGCAGTAGCATCTGGGTGAAAAAATATCCTGTGAAACCTTTTTGTTGCATTTGGAACTAAAGCACACACGGGCAAACCCTGCTCCTGTGATTCCCGAGTGCTCCTCAGGTAGCTGTTTTGACTCCCGAGTGCCCACCTCATTGCTACTGCAAGTGCAAGTGAGAAATGTATACTCCTGTCGTGAAAAATTACTTGTGCGGCACACAGGACATAGACGATGCTCCGAGTGCAAGCGAGAAATATTTTTTTGGTGGCGAGAAATATTTTTTTGGTGCCTCCTGCAAGTGCAAGCGAGAAATGCATACTCCTGTCCTGAATCAGTGATGATGGACATGTACTCACTCCTCATTGCGTTAATGGAGCGATCCGAAATGACCCGAAATGCGAAAGGTTTATGGAGGTTTTTATGGAGGTATACTGCTCCCTTGAAGTCAAACTCTGCCCAGCTATGAACTAAAGGAATTAATTTGACAAGTGTTTCAAACGAATGAGTCGTTTGATGATTGGGCTACTTTTTGTGTGCGGACTTAAAATAGCACTCTATATTTTTTTTAAATAGGAAACGCTTTATATGTGTTGAGGAAAATCATTATTTATTTTTATTTATTTGTCTCCTTGCGGCTCAATTTATTCATGTATGAACCGCTTTCCATTAAGCAAATTTTTCATATGAATTTGGAAACAAAAAGAAACCACAGGGGTCCAAATTGGAAATATTACCAAATATTTGGTAATATGCTTAATTCTTGTATGTCCTTTGATGACCATAGCATCTTAGAACATGCCATTCCTGTTTGGTCTATACATTAAAAAAAATTATTCGTTTTACTATTCGTGGTCTTCGTCTGTTTTCTCGCCATATGAACATAGGCTTGAGCTTTTTAAAGTCCAGTCAAAATAGACATTTAAGTTTGCAATAATTAGATTAGAACTGAAAATTGGTGCAGGTATTAAATACACTATTATAAATGAAACATCAAAAGGACCCACTAATTCGACTTGTGCTAAAGATTTCATGCAAGGTCAAAAAAATTGTATATCAAGTAATTGTCTACAAATATGGTTTATATACTACCCTACGAATCACGATTTCTGAGATATCGCGATTTTAAACAGCGAACATACTGATATGCACTCAGCGGCGGAGATTTTTCCTATGGTATTATCACAAGGCCACCTATCTCGCTGATTGCATACGCTTTAAGCCCCCCTCAGTGTCCCAAATGCACACTTTTCTATATTTTTAGGCCTGTTAGGAGGGCGGCCGCTTTGTTCAAAAATTGTTTTTCCATTTTCTCGGCTATTTTTGCAGCGACGAAGAAAGTGGTGATACCAACGTAGAGGGCGCTTCGATCACTACAAGTTTGAATATTATAGCTTTTGTCGTGACTGTGACGGCTGACCGCGGGGGCGTATGAGTGCTTATATTTGTATTTTCAATGTTTAAAATCGCGATATCTCGATTCGTAGGAAAAAAGTTTATGAACCATCTTTGTAGACAATTGCATTATATACAACTTTTGCATGAACTATTTTCCTACAACACGTGCCGTTTACGAGAAATATGCGAAAACCCGATAATGTTCACCTTTGACCTGGTTACAAGGCAAGGTCTAGGTCCGATTCAATCGGGGCTACCCCAAAGTCGGGACTTGCTCATTTATACGGCAAAGAAAATTGCGACTTTGGATATCGTGTATACGTATGTAGGTACATAGAGATAGCTCAGAAAAAAAAATTATTTTCTACTTTTTAGATCATCTGATAAGAGCACTACATTTCATTTAATAAAAGCTTGCTAATAAAATTTTTCTTATTTATTCAATCGCTCACCTTTTTGTTTCCAATTATTATAAATTAATTCCCTTCGTCCAAGCATCAGTCTATTTGATATTTTTTTACAAATCGATTGGTTTCGTTTATTTCAGTTAAGCTGTGCGAGTATCGTTATGTTGTTCAAGAACCCGGGAATAATTTCAACGTCGTTTTCCACAGTTATATCCGTCTGTAGAATGTCTACCAATATGTAGAAATTCAGCGTAGGCTACGTTTTTTCCCAGCATGTCGATCTACGTGTTTAGGAGCGTACTCCATTGTATGTAATGGCAAAGGCCATTGGCAGTGTATTATCGCAGGACTGCCTATTGTAATGTTTTCAAATGGTAGTACAGTTTAGTCCTACTTTTCGACACTCACATGATGATGTGCAACATTCGTAGCTGGAGGCAATCTAGCTACATAGGTTGAATTTCGTCCTTGCGGCAGCTTTTAGCTTTTTTTTGGTGCTAGGTTGCCTCCATATATGTATGTATGTATAACCGAACCAAAAAGTGTTCCCATCTTTTAATTCCTCTGACGATCTTGTCAGTGCGGCTAAGCGCAGTAACTCCGCTACAGACACTCGGGTGGAATTCGCACGGAGTTCTCAAGTCATTAGACAAAAACCAAGTACGAATTATATCGAAGGAAAATTTTCATTTCACACTTCGATAAAGGCCGATGGATCAGTCAAGTCAAAACACTCAGTAACTCTAACGAAATACTCGCATTATTTCGGTTTACTTCGAAAGCCAGCAAAATCGTGAAAAATTAAAATTCCCTACTCATTCATTGTGGAAGTTAATAATTGGTCTTCTCAATTCACCAAGCCTTGAATGAAATAAAAAAAAAATTTGTGACTTTTGTTGTTATAATGGCAAGAAACGTTTCTTGTGAACCTCAGGCTGGATGTTTCGCCATTCTCTATTTTGGTAAATGTTGCCGATTTTTGAAGAGCTCAGAAACTATTGTAGGCAAAAAATCCGTCTGAGACAAAATTGTAGCAATCTACTTTAAAAAAGAAATTGCATAACATTTTTCTCAGGCGCTTCGAGTGGCAGATATTTGGCAAAAGGCCGAAATTGCCGCGGATTTTTGAAGGTTGGGGCGCCGGTGGCAATTTACTGGCAAAGGAAATTGTTAGGGTACCAATCTGCACACAATATTAAAAAATTAGTTGTACCCTAATTAATGCACGCATTCGGAAATTTTCATGATAATGTGACTATTGGTTTTTGGGTCGTTGATTTCGAAACGCAATAACTGGAACTCTTTCGAAAACGCCTCAACACTTCATTTAGTGGTATATTTCCCTTATGCATATTGACAGTGAAACTGCTATGTATCTTATGAAGAAGAACTTGATTATTTTCTTTGGTACATCGTCTATTCCTCTTCATCGCTTGATTTTAATCGAGCACCCCGTACCTTTGTAAAAAATGCCGCTGGTTACTGGTTGAGTATTTTTTCCCCTTTCCTTATTTTTCTTCCCTTCCGTTCCGTTTTTTTCATACCTCTTTTTCCCCAAAAAACATTTCATCGTAATAAACGACAAATTCCCATTGCTATATCCTTTTTTTTTTATATGCTTCACGTGAAAATTCATTCAACGAGTGGACGATTGGGCCGGGCCCATGGGGGCAAATGTACTTCGAACAATGTACATACACTGTCTTGAGGGCATCGGTGCGCTGCGCTGGACGCCACGCCGGTGAACATACCGAAGCAACCGAACCGAGAATGGCTAGAGGCTAGAGTCCAATACCAAACGTCCATTCCATCCATCCAACAGGCAACAAACTTTGGTTTGCTTACAATTAAGAGAACCAACTGAAGTCTCTTACTCTTCTCCGACAGTCTCTCGAATGCAATGGAACCGCTGTAATGAAAGTACCTCCCGTACCATAGTACAAATTATCCATTCATTCAAGGTTTTCCTCAGTTTTCTTGAGTCAGTCCACGGAGTAGCTTGTCTCGCAGGTGTCGCTCCAGAAGTCCTGTCCGGCATTCGTTCTCCGATTAGTTCACTGTGGAAGTTGTTGCTTCGGTGCCTTGCCTACCTGTTCACCAGCTGAGCCGGTTTCTTGTAGTGTACTTTCGCGGTGCAAGCGAACGGGATATCCGCGGCCGAGTCCGTTCTGTTCAGTGAAGCAAAGTTGAAGTGTTGCAGCAGTCGCTGCGAAAACAGAGTTCGTTCTTGTGATTGACTGGCTGATTGGGATTACCTTGTGGATCTTACTTCCGGGAGTCTGAAGGAGCTGAAAATTCGGTGAGTGCTGTCCCCCTGTGAACCATAAACTTGAGCTGGCCTTCTGGGGATGTGTGGTCCGCCGTTGCGTTTTAATTAGAGCTGAAACGGGAGGGGATTTATGGGCCAGGACGGGCCTGAGGAATGCTCTCAGCATAATATGCCCTTCGATAAATCACGCCGGTCCACTTTCAGCGTTATGGGCTAACTGGACTGGAGTTCTTGGACTTTGAGTACGTACACACGTTCGGAAGAAGTGGACTCCACGGCCCATTTAGATGTAATCTGATTTCCAGCTGCCTGCCATGCTCGGGCAGCCGGGGCATCCCCCGATTAGGGACAGACGTTTACACGGCTAATGGCATTGCTCCGGAGGACGGTCCACCCTTCGGGTCGGGTCGTTCGAGCCATTTGAACTCAAATTAAAACTTTCCAAGTTTTTGCAGAAGAACTATTTTAACGGTTATAGGGACGTCCATGTCCACGTCCTTTCATTCGACCCGGGCTGCTTTGACTGCTCGAGCCTGTAAATTCCTCGAGGACTTCTCGAAGGAAGCAGCCGCAACCGGGCGCTGAATAAGTCTGAACTTTTCTGTCACTGCAGAGTAAGTTCGGGACCCGGGTCTGGGTTCCGGGAGCAGATGGTGGAGTGGAATGGAGAGCCGCTGCTGCCGAGTGCCGTGACATGCCTGACCCCCCGACAGGACTAACTTGAAGTTGAAGGAGCAGTCGTTTCGACTCGCACGACCAACTTCCAGAGCCCGTCATTAATTTAATTAGTTATTTGCGATATGATGAGGCTCCGTTGGGAAAACATCAGATTTGGACTATGTCGCGCCGCGCCGGGTTCATTTCCCGGTTAATCAAAGTTTTACGTGTGTTTGATCAAAGTTTGATAAAGTATCGGGGGCAAATTGAATTCGGGTCACCAATCGAACTCTGGGACGGAGCCCAGGCGCTGCGAGTGCCTAATTTCCTGGTGTGAATTGAACGGTCTAGGCGAAGGGCGCATTTTTAGCGAGCTGCAGGAAACACCGGGAAACACGTGGGTTTTAGCTGTGTTCCTGTCTGCCCTCCTGCTACGTGTTTTCTATTTTTTCAATCTTCTACGTGACTCAGTCCGACCATGCTGCGGATTGTGTTCGCGGGTTGTACCTGACACGGCACGGCGCTATTCAAGCGTGCAATCTGTGCCCCGAGCTCACCTTAAAGAGGCGGTCCCGGTCCGCTTGCAGTTATCTCGTGGCCATCTTCACCCAGAAGATGGCCATGGATCTCGGGGACTGTAATATGCTCCAGGTGCGAAGTGATCCCATTACGACTTGTAATCTGCCGCTGATGGGGCACCAACAGTGAAATCCCAACGCTCATTACTACCCGTTGCAACTGTGATAAAAATGAAGCACGTTTCAAGACAGGCGGCTAGGCGAGTTCAGGAGTTTTTCTTGCAACGGGTCTTGTTTCAACGAACCCAGCTATAGTTTTTGTTTTTCGTCTCCAATGGCATGCTAATAAAATTACAAGTTGTGCACTTTCCGGATTAAGAGTTTTGTCACATTTTCCTCCGTAAGTCTAGCGGTTGCTGCAATTTGAGAACGGCCACTGAAGCGTTTCGCCGTGGTAACTAACGAAACATTATTTTAAAAGAAATTCCATCTCATTCGTTTCAAAGGTGTTTAATAAAATTAGTGCAAATTCACGGCCCTTGGCTAAGTGCTATGTCCATAAAAGAAACCCAAATGCGTGCTTGTCAATGATGTCATTTAATTTTGGGTTGGCCTGTTTTTAGGGCAGTTTTTGGCGTTCTTTTTTAAATGGCGTGTGAAGGTAGGCGAAATGCCTAAAATTAAATTTGTTCGCTTTCGCACACAAAACAAACGTGGAAATAAACAGCCGCGGGGCCGAACACGCAATGAATAGAAAACTAAGAAAAACAATTCCCTTACAAGAAGCGTTTATAAGCCACCGAAATGGGTTTCATACAGGGCATAATTACTGTCTCAAATTAAAGCTGCGAGGACGAGCAAAATTCATGTGAAAATTATTCTTGAGAATTGTACTTTATCAGTAAAGCCGGGCGCCCACGGTACAAGTTTTCCTGTTAAGTTGCTTGCAGGATTGTTATGGGTTGGATGCGTTGCTTGAAACTAAGCAGGCAACATTGCATGCTCGGCTTGACACGGTGCTCGCACTTGAGGCATGATGAAAACTTGCACTGGCCCATCCAAATCCTGCAAGGCAGGTAGCGCTGTGACGTCATTTTCGTGCACGCTTGTCTGCACCATGGTCATCACGGCTTTTAGCAAGTGATTGAGCAAGAAAACATGCACGGTGGGCGCCGGGCTTAAATATGAATTTTGTGCGACATCAGATGACCTCAACAATTACGCGTTAAAAATAGTAAATGTAACTTTGGTTATATTTGGTTTGGTTGGCAATCAGTGTGCTAACTTCTTTGTTAAAAAGAAAAATTAGTTAATGAAGAAACTGAGGTGTGAACCAAGCTAGTTGGCGAAAGCAATCAAAAGCTGGTCTGAGCTCAGCTGGAGCCAGAGATTTAGATTTCCGGAATGCTAACGTTATATACACAATATCTACTGTAGACATGAAGAAATGGAGATACATATGAACGACTGCCGCTGGCGGAATCTAAACATGCACATTTATTCTTCACCTTGGTCTACATTTATAAATCACTTATAAGCAGCGACCGTACCTGGTTGGCTAATTTTTCAAATAGTGGCAGATTAATAGGTATTTCTGGACACTTGCAATTCGAGCTAGAAAATAACAGCTATTTAGGACACTTTATTTTTCCGGCGCGAATAAAAAGTATATACACCTTCAATTTTTTTTATGGGGTGTGATGCAAATTGGAAAAAATTGCTTTAATTTTTGCTGGTTTTTTTCGAAACGCTGTTTTTGAACGTGTTTGAACCTTACAGAAAGCTCTGAAATAGATTATAGAGCAGGTCGCCTCAAATAATCTTTAAAGTGTAAAATCCCCTTTCAACGTTGGCTTACGTTGGAGGAACAATCTTTTTAGGGTGCGATATGCAAATTTCGACTTCTTGCAATACTCCAACAGATCGGCATCGAGTTCAACGTATGCTCTGGAGATTTTACTAATTGGCATGGCTGATACATATGTTATATGTATGTAGAATACTCTTCTTCCGACGATCTCATTTCACCTCGATGATGAAAAAGTTCCAAAAAATAAAGCGGGCTCGAACCACGGACTCAGACGTGGGCGTCCGTGTCCTTCTCTTTGCACTACTGAGGGCTTTCGAAAGAGCTCGGTAAGAAAGGAGCAAAAGTTGCTGCAGGTCCTTAGTTCGGAACACATTAAAATAAAACACACTGGCTCGAGTCAAGTTAAGTTAGTTCAAATTATTTTGTTAAAAAGACAAAATAAATCTGTCGGGAATTAAAACCGATTCAAAAAAGCTTAGCTCTACTGTAAGTGTTATCGCCCACACACAATCGATACGACTGCTCCATCAATCTCCTCTCACATCAGGATCCAAAATTGCAAACCATGCCGTTTTCGGAAATTCAGGGGTTAGTCCAGATGTTGAGAACTGCTATTTCTATATGTTCATGTGTTGCGTTTCCTTCCCATTTCAAAGCTTAGGCAACCACAAAAAATATCACTAAACGCTAAAGTACAGGTGTATTCCAGATGCGATAACGCGAACCGACAACTTCAAATACAGATTGCCACAGTTCATGACAAGAAAGAATGAAGACAATAAAAATAACAGTGGTCTTATAAAATACTAGAAAAAAAATAAAAAGTATTTTCACAACTTTTCACCTCATTGAAAATATAAAATGTTAGCCAGAAGAATAAAGCGTCCCCAATAACCGCCATTTTTTTGGTGCGAATTATAAGTGTGCAGAAATAATCATTTTAATGAGGTAGAAATTAAAAAAAGTCACCGGTAATTGATAGAGTTTCATGAGAATCGGCCAGGTATACTTCCTTCAATTTTACGACTACATTTTCTTTGCGCTATTTTTTGTTCAAAAATATTACTTGTTTTCGGTCCCTGCTTGTCAGACAGCAAACCCAAAAAAATGGAAGACTATCATAACTTCATTAGAAGAAAATCGGGGGTGGAGCATCCGCAATGCGAAGACGGGTCTGCGCAGCAAAGTGCTCCGCTTTCAGGTACTAAACAAAAACCTTGAACTGGCATTTTTTATTAACACTTGAGAGAATATATGTGTATGTTGTTACACACGGCTGACGGGAATATTATACCAGATTCGAAATCATTGACCCCAAAAACCACTATACATTCATTTACACGGAAAATCCGTTCAAGTTGAGAATTTTCCACTGTGTCCATCATTCGATTTGCGTTTAAAAACGATACAAACTCCTTAAAGATCAATTAAAATATAAAACCTCATCTGTAATCGTGTTTTGGAAACATTTTTATGTTCACATGCAAAATATTTTACTCCTTATCAGAATCCATATAATAAAATTTTTTTCCTCAAACACAAAATGGACAACAACCGTGAAAATTAAAAAAACATATCTAACAGATCTCCTTTTGATTTCTTATCACTTTTACAGCGTTCCCTAAATATTGAACAGATTTAGGTTACCTCCTGGAGATCACTTTCCCACAGTTCTTAGGGGCGAACTCGGGTCAGGGGCTGTATCACAAAGGAGCCGTAAAAAATTTGTTTAGCTAACAAAAAACGTCTTAAGTCGTTATGACTCACCCAGAGATTTCTTCGCAGTTTTTATAGCAGTGAACAGTCCGTCCTTGTCCCGCTACAGCAAAGGTATTCATATCTCAGCCGACCTAAACGGGACGAGGATAAAATTTGTTGAAAATCGTTAAATCGTTTCTTCGAGTAAATAGCAACAAGTGGATGTGTCATGGTCCTGCCCGGAGTGAGTTTCTGTTAACAGTGTTAACGGTGACACAGTAAGAAATATTGCCGAGACGAATAGCGCTCATGACCGTTTTTGTTTGCAGGCTTAAAAAAATTATCGAGCACGCAAAAGTATCGGGTTTCGGGTCATAAAAGGTTTTCCCCGCTCTCTTTCCCTCGCAGAAAAGCGTTTGTGTTTGTTTTGAATAGAAGAAAAGAAAATTTTAGAGGCGAAGAATAAAATACGTTCCCGATCGTTATGGGTTAGCGTTAGGGTAGCCGTATGCAGGGATAGGAATAATAAGGGTGTGACCTCTGCATGCATTTCCACTCAATCTCACTTTTAACCCCTCGTACAGTCAGCTGCGCGATAAATGGATATGTCCGATATGTCCGTTGAGCTACTTTCCCAGAAGAAAGTAATTTGGGCAGCGTCCGGGCTTCCTCGCCTAATGAGTAATTTGTGGTTTAAATTGCTTTGCTGGAGGTCGTGCCCGCTCCACTTGGTTAAACGAATTGATAGCGTGAGTGACTGGGCTATCTGGCGGGCCTAGGACCCCTGCCACTTTTACAAGCCGCAGATAGGATAATATAAAATTACAGCCCGCTTGCTGAGCCCTTCGCGCAGCCGCCGCAGTGCGGAAACTCGTAATGATAAGTGCCAGCCAGCCCCAGTCAACATTAGTTAGCCGCTTTGTTGGCAGCCGCAGAATGCCGCGATAAATTTCTGTCTTACAGATTGACAGTTTTATTGTCCGACTCATTTCGGTGTTTTTTAAATCATCCCGTCGAGATAACTACCGATAATTCCTCAGGGCGAACAGATAGCTGACCAGGCCGGCACTTACGCGCACTGCAGAGCCGAATTAGGAAGAACAAATGCGACTCGATGTGATTTTACATATTACGCGATCCCAGATAGCCACGGTTGGCTGCCGAGTGTATTCAGGAGCAGACCCACTCGAGCGTACCTTGAGTGCTCTGGAAGAGGTGTTGAACGGTTTCGTGACCACATTTGCATGTTAAATGGAAAATGACAATGTCGATGATGACAAAAGCCTGTTTTTGTGTTATGCAAATTACAAGCTTTTTGTTGAATTTTTTGTAGTGCAAATTCTCACAAAATTTTGTGTGTGATGTGTGCAGTCACAGCCAGTCTTATGTCACTAAAATTCGTTACGAAAATTGAATTCTAAAAAGGCCGGAATTCATCAAATTCTATTTCCAGCTCCGTTCAACCTCACCGCTTCTGTTGGGGCCATCGAAGCGTTTGTGGAAGTTTTTATAGTTATATTCTCGAACTATAAAATGCCTACACTACATAATAATAAAAACCGCATAGATGCATAAATTGATGGCGGCGTTTAATGAGTTTTGTGATATGGAAATAAGAGATAGAGGCCTTACAAGACAAGGTCATATTTCCGCAATGGGGAAAATATATTTCAAATGTAACACTCAATTTGAAAAAGGAATACCTATTAATATTTTATGTTCACGATTTGTAGTTGCATTCTAATTCGTACATAACTTTTACGCAATCTGAGTCTGTTACTTGGCTGGAGTGTTCCGAAATGTATTACATAAAACTATCGTACTAAACTATGCAAGAAAAAATAAAACGAAAATTTGCATTTCAACAAGCGTCTGATGGAAATAAGTTATCAAACTATTACATATATGATAATTTCAACTATGTTGGCTACATATGTAAATAACCCCAATTAAGGCTTTATTGAATGTTATTTTGGCTTAGTCTTAAAGCCCGTCTACACGTAAAGTTTTATACCCAGTTTTGCATGATCTGGAAAGACTGACCAAAAGGACTGACATAAATCGTGCGGTTACATGCTACTCAAACTTTTGTTTGGACTTTTTCTTTCACTCAGTCGTCCCGTCTGTCTTTATCTGTCATAATCAAATAATAATAATACCTTACCTCACGTAACAACCGCTTTTACCAAAATATTTACTAGTTGGCCCATACCCGGCGTTGCCTGGTCATCTTTCTCTACCTATATTCTTTAAAAGTAAACACGACGACACACTCAAATAAAGTTACTTTAAAATAGTTTCAAATCCAAAACTCTGTTTCTTACCCAGTATTCAAGAAAAACTCATTAGTTTGGGTTCTGTTGCTCTGTCATCCTCAATTTATTGGTTTTAACGTTACACTAATTTTTGTGAACATCAAATGAAGGTTGCATTTGAAATCGTTGTTTATATAATAGGATGAACATTTTACAAAGCACTTATCCCCACAATGTTCACGTGCTCTATTACATGAAAACCTCGCATGAAGGAACTGGATTTTAAATCTGTGACCCCCCAAGCCCTCTCCTATTTTGAATTCATTATTTTTGGCAGCACCTTTGAAATTATTGGCCCCGAAAACCACTGAATACTGAATTTCGTAAAATCTCTGAACTTTAAGATTTTTCAGCCTGCCAACTTGGATTATACATATTATTAAATCTTGACAACATTCCAACAAAGGAAAAAACTTACGCCGGAAAATACTGAATAATACAGTAAAACCTCATATAAATCGGTTCAGTACTTCTTGATTTATAAGCGGACAAATGGACATACAGTTGCATTTTATTCATAACTCAAGAAGTCTTGTGAAACACTACTTGTACCTGTACTTTTTGCGTGATTCACCATAAACATCACAGCTCAACATTTCCTCACCCTCCATTTGCCATAACACATGTCACTCTGGAGGTCATGCGAAACATGCCTGTGAAATTTCATCCTGATCGGATAAGTGCTTTTTGCGTGAAAGCGCGCGACAAACAAAACACACAAACATAAAAACTTTTCTCTTTATAGAATAATATCTCTATTAGATTAGATAGATCTATATTAGATTAGTTGAAGCAATAAAGCAAAAAGCGGTAATTACATAAATATGCTAAAAGTAATTATTTCCACTGGTAACTGACTTAAATTCTCTTTAAAGGAAGATTAAACTAAAAAAGTGATATTAAAGCCATTTATTACTTAACCTAATGTTAAGGCGTTACATACTCGTAGTTTGAAATATCAAAAAAAAAAAAATTGTGTTTTTAATGAATTCATCGATTGTGGCTTTAAAAGGATGAGAAGACGCTTCCAGCAAAATCTATAATCCTATGGTTTTAACTTGTCTTCTTCGAAGCCAAACACACGCTAAAACACACTCCAAAGCAAATGTTTAAGTAATAAATCAAATTCACTTTCTTTTTACTAATTTATGTCACTTAATTTTAACGAATCACCATGAATGTTCCTTGCTCGTTTTCACACTCAAAGTACCACTTGCAGCAGTCTGGATAGGGCAACGACAAGTCCACGAAGTCACCACGTTTACATCTTTCAACCCGTTTAATTCCACAGCTGCATTAATGGGAAGAGAAGTAACATTTTTCTGGATGCTAAAAGATTTTCAAATTGACTTACTCGACCAGTGTCCAAGAACCATCGTCGTTGCAGTGAATTGCAGCGCAAAATCCAGAAACCTGGTTCTTGCCTCTCTGTAGCTCTACGTCATCGTATATGCATTTTCCTGGATTATCTGTTTAATATCGACACTTCGGTATGCTCAAATATGTAAACAAAAAACCTTTTTTGCATTACTTGGATCTGGAGGGTTGAAAAACGTGCCGGCATCACAGATAACTAAGTAGAAGCCCAAAACCACAAGTACTATTCTCATTTTGATAAATTTTTATTACGAATGTGATTAGTGCACAACAGATGCCACAACTTCTTTGAGCGGTTTAAACTTTTTTGAAAGCCGTCCGAATTTATAAGATTCTTAAAACTGGGACAAACAGTATCTTCTTATGTGAAAGGTCAGAAATTACCTAAATTTATCGCCCTCATTAAAATTAAAATTGAAGTTTAAATAGAAAGTATTAAGTAAGCATATGTAGGTTATTAAGATTTGCTTGTCTCTTCGAGTTTTGATATAGATAGCCCCTGAGTGACTTTCATGCTCTGATAATCTCTTTTATTTCTATTTCATTTTTAAAGCTTCTAATTTGTCGAACGCATATACAAAAGTATGTGTCGTTGCGGTTTACTTTCCCTGGATACTCGTATCGTGTTTTAAAATAAATAAATAATAAATAATGTACGGTAGTCATTATCGTTAAGAGCATTTTACTTAGTTAGGTTAGTACTAAGTTAGGTACCTACTAATTTATATTGCAGTTTGACGGTTGTGATTTTTTAGTTTTGGCGTACACCCCTGTCATTATACATATATTCTACAATTTACCACCTATTGCAATGAAATTGTATACTCAGGCGCTTTTAATATTTGCGTTGGCATATGTGTTTCACTGAAAACAAATTTGTTGTTGTTGTAGTAGTAGTTTGGTGTTTCAAATAATAATTTTTACACTTGATTTTTAATTAAGAAATCATCGTCATCGTCAGGATTTTCAAGATTGTCAAGGAAGAAGTATCTACGTTCCGGGAAAATTTAAAAATTAATCGGAACTAATCGAGCCACCGCCGTAAGCTCGGGCCAAGTTCTTGCTGCATCTTCTCAAAAATAGCCGAAATAGTAAAGAAATTTTGTTGTTGTTGTGGCCTTTTCAAGGAAAGGCGTCACAGCTGTGAATTATTGATCTATAGCGCCCAGCCATATGACCATGAGCCGCCATTATCTTACGATGTTCACAAGTGGTTTAACGTTAAACACCTAAGCCATATGGCAACACCAAAATTAATTTAGTTTCCTTCGTATTCGTCGTAGCTTTTATACGATTTGGAATAGGTCTGATAGTCTTCTTAAGAATTCGGATATATTGGGCAGAGTCTATGGTGTATTTTATTCTATGTACATATGAAACCAACACCGCACCATGAAATACATTTCCAAATCAAGACAAGATTTTTCCTTTGCCACCGCCACGTTCTGTAGTTTTAAGGGTATACTGGGCGGAAAATTATTTCGGTTCAGGCCTTCGTGTTAATTTTTTGATGCCACCCAATAAGTTAATCTTGAACTTGTTCGACTATAAAATGTACGCAATTGAGTAGCTCTTGCGCTTTCACTGTTCGCAGATTTCCTTCTATTAGTCTTCTTTTTATTTTCGACACGTTAACATCGAGCCCAAGATATTTTTTTTATTTTACCAAACGTGATAAATGGTTTTGCTTCCCCCAACCTTGTTATCTGTCGAATATTTTTTTCTGAAATTTTTTGTGGCCTGCCCCTTGTGTCTGTGGTTTTTCAGCAGTTTAGATCATTCGTTATCATGTTCTCAGCTCACTATTTGGATTGATTTGCCATTAAGAAAATAAATAGTATGAATTAAATAAGGTCCTACCTATAGAAAAGCAAATTTCTTTCACGAAGAATAACTGAAAACAATATGACGCTTTGATTTCACACTTACTTTCACACGAGTATTGCAAGTGCATCTTCTCTTTGATACAACTGACTGAGTTATTGTTGAGATAAATAATGGTATACTAAAATATTCCTATGCAAGTGCGACCATTTTTAATTTTGTGATGATGTTTAAAATAAATAACTCAATTACTATTGGTATTTGCATAATAATAAACGGCCTGTGCATGTGGCAACATTGCTCGTCACAATTTCGTGCTACTAACCGATGGTTTGGCCGATGCTGTATTGTTAAGATTGAGAGATGTCTAATTACTCAGCGGGAATTGATCAATTTTGTTATCAATTTAAAATATGCTATGTATAAAAATAAAAAAGAGAGCAAGCGCGAGTCAAATACATGCGATAACGGTCCAATATTTTGTAAATAAACTTTTATCAGATTTTTTTATGTGCGGAAAGAGACTGTGTTATGTAAAACACTGCTAATAATTTTATTTCTAATCATAAGTTCATTATATAAATATTTGTATTTTTTACTATTAATTTGCAAGAGCAGGGCGAAACTATGAGTTTTTGGAATTGTGTTTAAATAGCTTTTATTAAATAATTGCACTTAATATTTTTGGATTTTATTTATTATTTTTCAGTTGATACACCACACAATCAGATAGGAAATAAAAGTTGTTTAGGCCATTCGTTTGTGCTTAGTGCATAAGTAACTATACCAATAAAAAAGGAAATAAGCCAAACACAAAAGAATACTCAAAATGAACTTTAAATTTAAATTTTAAATTCGCTGTCGATAACGTTTTATTCCTAGCACTGCACGGATGTTTTGTATAATCAGTTTGTTAATATTTAGAAAATCTTAGTGAATTTTCCTTCCGCGTTTTCACAATCAAAGTGCGATTTGCAGCATTGTGGATAAGGCAGTGAGACATCCACCAAATCTCCTTGCTTACAGTTTTCGATCTTCTTAACGCCACAGCTGTGAAATAACAAAATATGAATTTTTTGAAAATACCAACTTCTTAAAATATTGCTCACTCCATCATCGCCCACGAACCATCGGCATTACAGTCAATCTGCATACACTCATCGGCAAACTGGTTTTCACCTATTTTGAGCTCTTTTTCCTTGTAAATGCACTTCCCTGGATTCTCTGTTTAAAATTCAAGTAAATATAACTTTTTGAAAAACTGAATATTTGCCTTAGTTTACTTGGATCTGGAGCGGAGAAGGCAGTACTGGCCATGCACAGACCGATGCAGCACGCGATTAGCACTAAAACTGTCTTCATTTCGATAATTGTTTTAAATAGCACACACCAGATAGTACAACTTCCCACAAAAGATTGAAAGTGAATAGCGGCTCTCCAGATTTATATACGTTTGGAAACCATGAAACATTACGCCATTAGTTCAAAGGCCAAAAGCTCTTCTCAATTACTTTTTGTTCCATTAAATGGATGGGGAATAAATTTTAATCGTAAGTGTCGTATCTTACGAAAAGCTTAAGATATTGTAATTATTTCTTAGAACATTAATTTTTTTCTCGATCAGTTTTTTATTACATCATTTCGAGGCAGGTAACAACATTGTACTTAACGCTTACGCCGCTCGCCGCCCCGCCTCCGGGGGAAGCATATCAGTTTGTAACCAAAACATATTCTTGTTCGATTTCGTCTCTCCCGGGCGGCGTCCCGTCATAGATTAGTTTTACCCCAAAATTATTTAATATAAACGGTTTTTCACGAAACTTCGATTTGGAGATTCAGGTTTTGAAATTGAATGGGCTCCGGAACTTGTGCAAATATCGGTCGGCTTTGTGCTATTTTTCTAGAATACATACGTTATCATTTTCGAATTCGGAAAAAATCTTTGTTAAAGGGTCAGGCCACCCTGGAAGTCCAAAAATTAGCCTTATCTTTCAAAACCTGCTGGTGGGGCTGAAAACCTTAAAAAAATTATGTACTATTTAATTAAACACTTCATAAATATTTCAGTATTTAGTTTGGTTTTTTGAATTCGTATTCTAGAAATTGTGTCATGCAATTAAGAGTGTATTGATAAGTACCATTATGTATGTACATATATCTGTGGGTATGATAGGGTCATAGGGAACCATAGGAAGATGACATTTTCGCTCAAAGAAGATGCCGTTGAAATTGCAACAATATGGGATTAAAAACTACATACTTTCGGTTCGCGGTGCCTTCTTAACTGAGAGTGTTTTTACTTACTTTACTTTACTTTACTTTACTTTACTTTACTTTACTTTACTTTACTTACTACCTTCTTGTAATCGTTCAGAATAATTCAAATACCAAGTTCGAATAATTGCATAAGGTACATAATTGGAACTATTTCTATTGTTGCTAATAAATCCATTTATACATTCAGGTAGAAATAATCCCACTACTGTAAATGTGATCACCTAAACTCTAAATGAATATTCACAATACATTATTTATCAATAGCCTGAAAAGGAGTTGAGACTTACAAATAATAAGAAAAGTAAAAACAAAATTGAAAGGGAATAATAAATAATAAAGAAAATACATCCATGGCCATACAACGATAACATCTTTTCTGCAGATTTGGTTGTAAATTTGTGTATTCATTCTTGTGGAAATCCGGAAAAGCTATAAATTTTAAAAAGTGGTTATAAAATTTATTACTAGGATTACGATTCCAATTATCATTTTGTTTTGCAGTAGTAGGTAATACACTTTTATTTTTCATATTATCATGTACCACCTCCTTTCGCTTTTGAGACCTCGAAAATATGACGAGGTATTGAGTCATTAAGATTTGACAGTAAATCCTTGTCCGTTCATCATCATCATTTTCAGTTCCATTATTGTTTGTGGTCGTTTATCAGTAAATTTGTCTTCGCATTATCGCCGAAACATTTTCAATTAATCGCAAGTCCTGGCTATTAGATGGCCAAGGAACAGCCTCTATGCCCGAGGTCTCTTTATAATCGATTTCTTGTATTGAATGATTATTAAAATTAGTCGTTATTATAACCATGATGTTAATACTGTGTACTTACCATACTTGCCCGTCGTGAATCGTCAATATTTTACATTTCGTAACGTTTAAAAATCTTATTAAGAATGGAGTTGAAAACTACTCCGTATGCAAAATGTCGCATGTTGTTACCCTAAAAATCTAAGTTAAAGATTTCCCCTTCATATTGGCCATCGATATCGACCAAGCACTTCATTCTTCGATCTTGCAGCAGAGCCGGACGTAGAGAAATCAATTTAAAACTGATGCATGAGTGAGTACTGTCCGCACTATTGTTTTCTACAGTTTTACAAACAAATAAATGAACAAGTTGGAAGCGCCTTAACACATTTGGCAACTTTGATTTATTTTATTATCTTTAGAAGCATTTTGTTGGGAGTCTAGAAGTCTAGAAAAGTTACAACGGATTATTGTCCAAACGACTGCCCCCGTAATAATAGTTGACAAATAAAGTGCCCGAAAGCATGTTGGCCCCAAACTGAGGTGGACGCTAATTCTCCCCCACTTCATCGAAAGGCAAAAACTTTCAATCACTTGCAATTAATTAGTTCCTCCAAACAATCATTCCACCAGAGCGGTATTGAGTAGTCATTAGGAGCAATTACTTTTATGGGAAAAGCAATTCACTGAGACGACCCAGAAAATCGAAGCTGTGCACGGTTGTGGCGGGGGAGTAGTGCGGTGTGGTGGGGTGTGGTGCTCCGGAATCAATCAAATTCCATAATGGAGCTCTCGGGCAAACAACAGGGAAGGCGAGAAACTCATGGAATTCCTCCCCCATCTCCATGACCCGCATATTTCACAGTCCATTGACCATTTCCACATCCCACTAGCGGAAACGTAATCGAATTAAGCAGAGAAATAAATTTGAGAAAAAAGCCCCGTCACATTACCGGGAATTTTTTATTGCCGGTGCCGCTGTCTCTCTACGCTGCGATTGGGCTTCGGTCGCCATCGATACCTCGCATCGCATCGCAACCAGGCCGAGCCCTGGCTTCGTTTCAGATCGGAGCCAGGCGCGGAGTGGAGTTGTGGAGCTGTTGAGGTCGTAAACCTCCTCCTCCTTCCTAGTTTGGTCAAAACGACGAGAACAAGTTACTAAGCCCCAACCCCGGCCCGGCCCCGACCCGGCTGCCGTGAGCCTGAGTTGATGGTGGTCGTACGTTACGGGACGGGCGTCGCGTCATATATACATAGGTTTAGTATGTACCTTGGCGAGAATTCCATTGACAGTGGAGCGGTTGCATGCCGCAAATGCGAAAAATATTTGCCTGGGCTAGGGAAGCGGATGATGATAAAAACGCTTTTCTTGGGCAGCCCAGATAAACCCGGCCGGCAGGACCTGATCCAGTCCAATTAACCGCTCCAGGTATTTGCTACTGGCTGTAGCACCACCGGACAGATATCCGCGCGTTCACGAACTGCAAATTGCTTGTCGGTTTATTAGCGACATAAATATTCCGGTTGACTCACATCTCGCAGGAATTCTTATCTAAACAGGTTTATCGTCTCGCGATGCTCATACACTGCCAACCTCGATCTTAACAAACGTCTTGTTGCTTTTTTCAGATTTCTTGGACAAACAGGGTCGCAGCGAAGGTTCAATCATGGCGAAACGAGAGAAAACGGACTCCTTGGAGCGGCCAGGCGCCCTCAAAGATGTCAAAATCGTGCTGGTCGGACCAGCTAAATGTGGAAAGACAGCACTCGTCCAGCGTTTCGTCAACGACACATTTACCGAGGTAAGTTTTACCACGATGTAGAAAAGTTGGTCAAAGAGCGGGTGTTTGCAGATAAAGGTCCATACATATTTAAAACGGTAGTTTTACGATTTTTGCATAACTTTTTAGCTGATTCAAGTCAACATTTTTTCTTTCTTTCTTTCTTTTCGCCGATATTATTTTAATTCAGCACTTAAACTGTAGTTTTCTTCCTCTTTAATATGATTACAAAAAAAATCATCAGATGTTCAATCTTCAGTACATAAGCCAATGAATAAAATATGCAAAATTCAGAGCAATAAGCTGGCGAACAATAGCTTGGGGAATCCATAATACATGCATTACCTACCAACATATGTACATTATACAGTTTTGCGGCATTGCCAATTTATTTTGATCAACAAGTTCATAGATCCTCTGAAAATTTACAAAATAATAAAAACCAACACGAAATGTAGCCAAAATCATAGGAAAGAAAATAATTTATTTAATTTATTAATTATTGAGTGTTTAATGCGATTACCAATTAAATTCAATTAAAATAAATTAAAGCGTGTATTTTAACATCCAGGAATGAATTTGAGTACATATTATGGTTATTTAGGTACATACATACATACAACTGGAAAGTTTAAAGGGAGCGGGAATTTTAAATGTGCATACTTTTTGAACGAATTGACCAAATGAGTTCGTTTAGCTATACGAAGTTTTTTTTTAAGTCTGGTTTATTACAATTGAATTGTGAGCTGTTGTGCTCAAAGGTGGTAAAACACGCTGGGGGAGATTAGATTGATTTGATTTTTCCCAATCTTATTGCTTGCGACGAATAAGTCAAATTGACGAAATGCAGAACAAATGTATTGGTTTTTCCACGTAATCGTTATATACGATATCACTAAATAAATTTTGCCTTTCGAACTAGCCCCCTGTTATTATGTTTCTACAAGAAGCTTATATGTATTTTGCGTCCTATTCATATTTTTCGAATTAATATTAATAGCGGAATCAAAAATTCTCTTTCTAATCAATAATAAATCAAAGTTAAACTTCTTTGCTTGTCTTAAGATTGCTTTTGAATGTTGGTTTGTCACAAAATGCTTTTAAGTCGCAGTGTCCGCCACAAGGTATATTATACACACAAAACATATAGAACAAAAATTGGCGTAAGGACTTAATTTTTACATTCGCAATGTAAAGTAATGTAAACAAATCATCGACAAGTAGCGAATAACGGTCTAAAATTCGCGGTAAAGCTGAGAACCTATTTTAAGGGAAACTTCACTTTGGCGTATGTGGACCTTTGGGGGTGGTGTGGTGATAATAGAAAACTTTTGCTGGAGTAGCCCTACCGAACTATGAAAAAAGTGGTACAAAAGAAACAAATTTGTTGACGGATATATTGAATATACAATTTCTATTTCACTATCGCTAGCATATATACGTTGATAAATATAATGTATAAAAATTATTTAAGGATATTTAAAATTGCCGGGGATATACACTGGGCCGAAAAAATCACATACTTGCTGACGATGGAATTTTTAGTATTGTCAGGCGTTTCAGAAAATAAAATCGGTCAAAAGCGAATCGAACTCGCAATCAGGGAACCAGAACTTTATCAACAAACAGTCTATCGACCGAATTTACGTATTTTTAAATCTAATCCGAAACAAAACAATATAAAACAAAACCCAAAGAAATTTATTTTTCTCAACTACGTTTTCAACTATAAGACACAAAAAAACTGGCAGGTTTCCTGTTGTATATGTGGCCTAATACCTACAAAATTGATAATATCGAAATTTTAGCTACTCTCTCTTTCAAACGAAGTCTCACACTGTGCTCAAAATAAAACTTTTTTTTACTCCTTTTTTAAAAATCCAAAACAATTTCTTTTACAATCGTTGACTGTCGAAATATATGCGCGGGAACAGGAACAGGAAGTTTAATACTATGCCAAATTTCAAATTTCTATGCCCTGTACTTTTCGAGCAAAACGTCTGTACTCGCGTATAAATTTCATTACATTAAACTCCTCGACACAATCCAGCTAGCAAAGCGTAGTCAAATCACTTGGAAATTCCGAAGAAAAACGGAGGAATTTTAGTGTTATGCTTTTCTCCCGCCAGTGTATTTGGAATCGAACGGTCTGTTAAAAAAGACGACTGCTGTTGTTGTATTTTTATTGAACTCAACAACTCGACCTGTTTCCCAAAAAAGATGCAAATTTTGCATATCTAAACCAGCTTTTCTACACTTTTTGAATCCCTGAAGTGTGTAGAATATGTCCCCGAAAGGATTTAGCAGTTTCAACACAATTTCCGAAGTTACATGCCGTGTGTATTATTCTGTAAAATTTTAATACCACATTATCGACATTTGTTTCAACATGTTCTTGAAGAACAGAAGAGCATTTTTAAAAAACATGTTGAATAATGAAAAAGGCAAGAAATTCATTCCTTTCCCGAGCTTTATTTTTCGACCCGCTGGATGGACGTGTGTGACCACTTAGTGGTAAATATCATTAAAATCTAAATAAATGTGAAAGGAAAGTGCAGAATTTTAAAGGTTAAAGGAATTTGGTCGGCTCTCAGCTTTATTTTCAGATTTTCGATTTTAGGAATAGGACCATAGTTTCATGTAGTCATGTTTGTCTCCAAAATTAGGTTCATGACGACCAAATATGTTAGGTTATGACATTTTCTATTTTGTTTCCAAAAATCTATGTTGCTGGACAAAGGATTTTGCACGGTATGCACAACATTATAAGACACATTTCTCCTCCTCCATTTCACTTTTTTTTTTATTTATATTAATATTGTTTTAGTTAAATTTATTGTCAATATAATAAGTTAAGAGGAGATCAATTTTTTTTTCTGTTCTTATAACTTGTACATGTAAAACGTGTTTTCCAAAAAATCTTATAATTGGAAGTAGAACACTTATGTACGTGCACACGTCGAAGCATTTGGTGAGGTAAATTTTTTACGTTAGCATAACACGTTCAACGCGGCGTGAACCACTAGTGGTCCACATCTCAATTTTACCATCAGGCGGCATAATACTCCTTGTATGCAGAATATGAAAAAGCGTGCCGGCCGGGTAGAACGTGTTAAATTAAAACCTCAAAAGTCCATAAATAAATTAGAGAGATAGAATTAGAAGCCATGTAATTTTAACCATCTATGCTATGGCACCCAAGGGTTATATTTATTTTACTTGGAAAATCCTACTTTCTACAAGTGACCTTTCTCGCTTTTTGACCAATGCTCCCCGCGAACATTTTAACAGCCTAATAACCTCTGCTCTCTATTGTTTTCCAACAGACCTACATTCCGACTGGTTTCGAAAAGTACTCCACAAAGCAGAAGGTCGGCGAGTTCACAGTCGACTACCAGATCTGGGACACCTCTGGCGGGGGAGCCTACGACAGTGTACGCCCTCTGGCCTACCAGGATGCGAACGTCTTCATGCTGTGCTTCAATGTTGGGGACCAGGAATCGTTGACGTCGACTATCAACAAGTGGTGCATCGAGATACGCCGCCACTGCCGGGTTACGCCAATTGTGCTGTGCGGCTGCAGGGCCGACACCCGGAGCGTGTACAACACAATCACATACTCAGCACAAGCCCGCATTCCAGTTACTTCTGAGCAAGCACTTCTCGCCTGCAACCACATCGGGGCCGCCGCCTATGTGGAGACCTCCAGCCAGTACTCGAACATTCTGGTCCCCGAGTCGTTCAAAGTAGCCGCGGAGGTGGCTCTGGGTCTTATTAGCCAACAACTCTCAAAGCCCGCCAGCAAGAAGGCCTGCAAAGAAAAGAAGTCCTACAGCGTCTCGAGCCCCACGCTCAACAGGATAAGTGGGAAGCCCGATCTGAAAAATGACGTCCAAAAGACGGCCAAAAACTGCTGCATTATGTGATGGTTCTAAGGGACCCGATGCGTCGCCACGCATCCCCATCTCGAGGGCCCAAGTGTATTCAGTTTACACCCTCACCACACAAGTTAAGAAACGCGAAGCCCCCGTCCCCGGAGGCTCCTTCCCCCCTGTGTTTCAACATTTTCTGTGATGTTAGTTTCTAGGAAGTTTCGTTTGTGCGTTTTCTAATTTTATTGTATTGTTTGCGTTAAGGAGATTTATCACTGATTGTCGGACAATGTAACAAAAGCTTTAAACGATTCATAGTTGAGTAATTATTAAGGTAGCGACCGCCGTAGACAGTAAGGGAGCCGCATGAGCTCGTTTGATACGTCACTCGTTAACTGTAGCATGTATTGCACACGAGGTCTAGTTGAACCTATTTTTAGAAGTAAGAAATAAAAGTGTGTCCAACTTAATCAGCAGTTTTCCTCTAGTCCTTCTCCCCTTTGTTCACATAGGTTCTTGGACTCTTCGTTGGTACCCAGCAAGCGGAAAGGGCGATAATTACTTTGCGTTTCCTTTTCGCCCCAAAAGGGTTGGGTTAGTAATCCTTCATATCTGAATTCTGCCTAGCATCCTTTCTTTTTCAATGACAAAGCAGATAAAGCACATCCTGGAGCACATGCTTAAATTTTGCCCGGATCTCAACTGGAATTAGATTCGTTACGTCATCGTCGGTTGTCATGAATTATCAAACAGAGATGCCCAAAAAAGATTGAATCGAGGTAGCCCTGAAGCTGAAGGAACTGGCGTGGCGTGTACTTTTGTTAATTTATGGAAATTAATACACGAATCAATACCCTTAATCAGAACATTTTAATCTTTGCTAGCATTGGCGTGACTAGGTAGCAGCTTGGACGGGCACGACCTACCCTAAAAGGGTCAAAAGATAAAAAAGATTTTAAAACTAGTTTATTCTTAAAAAAATAGACCACAGTAGAATTGTTAAACTTGAGACGAGAGGTAAATTTAAGTGAATGCAAATTAAATATCCACCTACATGATCTAGATAGCTGATGAACTATCAACATTTCTCTCCTAGTTAGGAGCATAGGGCGTCCACACTTCGACGATCTGCTTCAGTTTCTTTAATCGTTCATATTCGCTATACTGGGTAGCCCGCAATAGTTGTCCTGACTGACGGGACTTCCACCTAACGCTATTAGGAAAAGCGCACCTCAATTGTGGTCCGAGCCAAGCTCGAACCGGGAACCGATGATAGCCCAGCGTACTTACCACTGAACTATTAGGTCGTCCAAGTCAGACGCGATGCCTACACTGAAAATGAAAAAAGTAGCCTATCTGGCTATAATAAGCTAAGGCATCACTTACATAAGATAGATCTATCTAAAGAGACTTGAGCTGTGTTTTTTATCCACCTCACACTCTGAATTAACGCTTTAACATGGAAGTATCGTGTTAACATGTTCTAACAGAGGTCACTGTTCTCGTATTTCATTCTTCGCAATGACAGCTTTTATGGTTAGTGGTGCTTATCAGATTTATGTGTAACTCGGGTTACCTATCTCATTTATCAAATCCATTTTCATTCAAGAATTATACTTAATGAAATAACCAAACCACGACAGAACAAAACAAATGTTCATTTTCCACTGTCAAATATATTTTAAAAAGTTTAAATAGGAATCTATCAGTAAGTTTACACCGGCACATCAAATACATCATCAGCTGGTTTTAGTGGCAAATATAATATGGTGAGTGTTGTTGGTTAAAAAGATTGAAGTCCAGTTCGTCCTTGTTTTATTTTTCATATTCCATTTTCCAGCACCAAAAATTGATGCGCAAAGTGTTTATAAGGCAAATTTATTAATCACCCTGTAACTCCTAACGGTTAAGAATCCCCCTACGATTTTTTGTTTGGCTGGGTGATACATAATATTATATATCACCCCATTCATTTTTGTTCCCAATAGATTAAACACCCTGTGTAATACCAAAAAGTTAAAGCTAAAGTTCAAAAAAATGACATTAAACAAAAATAGTAGACTCCATGGATCGGTGCGGGTTTTCCAAATATCATTCTTTGTGGTGACGCAATTTTTTTTAAAAATTGTTCCTAGTTTTAGAAGCATTGTGATTACGACTGTGTAAATCGCTGTACCTTCCATAAGGTTCCTCCTACAAAAACAAATCGTTACAATTTTTTTGCAGGAAATATCAATAGCTACAAATTTCTTAATAGCTATATTTATCGTAAAACCGTAAGAGGACACACACTTTGCTATGTATGTATGTATTTAAAATAGTTTTTTTGTCATATTCTTACTGTACAAGAACATGTCCACATTTCATGTTTAATCTCGTAAAAATTACAAAGTTATATCATTTCAAAGAGGTGCAGGTAGTGTACCCGCCACCTGCAATATACTGTGCATTTAAATATAGTAGTTAGAACCATATTTGCGTTTTTTGGGACATCTTTCTTCGACCTGGTCAAAGCGGTAAGACCATACACAAAGAACCGACAGATGTCCATTTTCATATCAAAATTTATTCCTATAGAAATAAAACTGAGAAAAAGATTAGCCACTTGAGATTTTTTGAAGTTTGTGCTTGTGTGATAATCCATAAAGCTATGGGAGTATACATTTTCTACGAGATAGTCGCGTAGCTAGTGCTATGTGCCTATTGCCTGTGCGTTCGCCTCGCCGCTGTACTGTCCTTGTGCTCGGTGAGCTGAACTTCTGATTCGCTCCCTCACTGAATCACATAGATTCTTCACGGAATAGTTAGATTTTACAAAATTTTGGCAGTTAGATGTTGGGATGTTGGTCCATGTAGGATGTAGCGTCCAACCCGTTCCACAGTTCGGCATCCCCTAATTGCGCCGCTATTTGTCTTTTTAACAATATCCACTGGTGTTTGATTGGATTGAGGTCGGGAGAGTGTGAAGATGAACATTTAAAACCCTTGGCTTTCAGTGGTTTTGCGAGCTCTGTGTTTCGGATCATTATCGTGCTGGAAAATGACGTCGGTATATTGAATAACAATAATTTTCCGGTTATTCTCATGGCAGAATGTTTGGGAAACCACGGAAATTTTATATGATGTGACGTGCCTTGATGCCTTCTTGCGTGGATAAATTTTAACTGGTTTCAAATCGGTTTGATTAATTCCTCTTCTCGTAACAATTTTATCAATTCTTTATGTGGAACTATATTTTCGAAGCGAACGGTTGAAGGCAACATTTTGAGGGCCTGCGGGCACTACTGCAAAAATGGAAATCGCCAGCTTCGCGGCTGCCGTGCTCGCTACGCTAGCAAATTCTAAATCGCATTTCGGTCGGCTGCAATTTCCAAGAACTGCCAGTCATCACAACCTTCAGCGGAGCGATGTCGAAAGTGGAACAATTTGAAGCGATCGACGAGTCACTGCGATGTGATCGAAGTGCATTGATCCGCTGGACGCCAGCCTTCTTACAATGGGTCAAGCATAAAGACCGTCCGTCCGTCGATGTCTTAGCCAGCGAGAGCAGCTCCTCGGTGAATTCCTACGAAGTTTGGCTTCGGCGGGACGTGATGGAATTTCTTGCCCAAGATCCGAGGCCCTTTGCGATGCACCACAGAATTATATGGCCATGTTCAGCACGTCACTCATTTCTGAGATGTTTTGTTTCATTTCCTTCGCGTTAGAGCGCGAGACCTCGGTGGTTAGCTCGCGCCGTTAAGCCACCATAAACGCTGTGACTACCTTTTACTTACTTGCAAAGTTGCAAGTTGCAACACTCAAGGGCCCCCGGTGCGAAAAGACGCGACGCGCACGACAAACTATTTGTCGGATGCAGATGCAGCGTACGTTGCGGTTTATTTGCGGAATTCCTCAGGCGGACGACGATCTCTGCAAATGCCTTGTGCTGGTCGTTTTCTATTCCTCGAGCATCCTGTCCAGAGTGCCCGGCCGGTGCTGAGTGCTCAGTGCATGGACTTGAAGGGAAACAGCTATGCAAATACCTGTGAAAAGTCAATTATCAGCCCTGGGGCCCGGACTCCCCGAGAAGGGTGACGCTTTACTTGCGCAGCACTATCGAGTTGAGTGCCAGATGCTTGTTGCTAGGCAGCCAAAGAATGGCGTGTGATGATAAAGCGCGTACGATTTTCCTGCTATCACCTCACCGCCCTTACACAATGCACGTCTCGTCGGGCAACGAACATCACTACCTGGGCAGGCATCACCCCTTCCCGCTCCAGCTTGCCGAATTTAGTTTTGCAATTATATTTCGCTTACGAGGTGTGGCAGCCTATTATTTCCGTCTGTCAGGGCCAGCGAGAGTAGCCGGCGTGGCGTTCGGGCTGGCCCCCTTCCCATTAAATCGACTTAGTCAGAACCCAGGTGTAATGGGGCCCAGAGGGGCTACCACTTTTGTGTGCACTAGAAACGATAATGGCTTTCTCTGCTTACTTGCCGTAGTCCATTTGCCGGACTTTCTGAGTGCTCACGGCTCAGCGGTGTTTGATGATTTGATCCGAACGTTCTTTCAGCCATTACCTGGTCAGCGGTACTTTGCAGAAGAGGTACTGACCCCCGCAGTTGCGAAAGCGCCCTGCAAACATTTGAATGCACCGTCGGGGGAAGTGCATGTGCACATCCCCTAATTTGAGCCTTGATGAGCAAACACCGAGTCGGCGGTCGACGTCTGCTGAAGTCCTTCTTTTGGAAGATGCACGACTGGTGGACGGACTCCTTTCTGTCTGCGAGTTACATAACTTCTTGCTGCAGGGCAATTGAATAAATGAATGCAGCGTGACTTTTGCTTTTAGCGGGCCCGGGCAGGCAAATCCGAAAAGGATGATTTCAATGTAACTACAGTTCAAGGTCTACTGTATCTTTCTTTACCATTAAAGAGGACCGCAGCAACCCCGCCCCCTTGCTTCACACCAACAAATTTGCATGCATGCAGGTATGCATCTATGAGAACAATGAGATACGGTGATTAGCTTTTATTTTATGCTCCATGCAATTGGGCACGCTGTAAATTCCGAGGCAGGTTTTACGAAATGAGAAAGGGCTCACAAAAAACATTCCGCTTGTGTGCGTACAGAAATGATGCAATATTGCTGCTTTTAAGGCCGTCCTCCGAATTCGCTAATTAAAATTTTCACGTAGCCTACCTGAATTTAGCGACCCACAAAATCTTGAAAATTCTGTTTCGTGTAAATCTGCTTAGCATATTTGCCCTTCCAAAGAGGTGGTCTCTAAAATGTAAGCCTTCGAAAATTGATACTCTTCGAGTCTTCGAGGATGAATCAGTAAATGCGGCAATTGTTAAGATTAACTACCTTACTATGTTATTCTAAGAAACTTTGGCTTTGGACATATGCCATGGAAACTGACAGGGAAAAACATACACGCAATTTTGTATATGCATTGTATGTATGGTATGTGGCCGCTGAAATCCACTGGAAGATCAAATGTGGACAAACATGGAAACATTTGGTTTATTCATCGCGACAGATCACGTCATAGTAATACACACGAACGCACACACACACACACACACACACACTCGAACGCACATGCACATACGCTGATACGCACAAACTTAATGTTGAAAAAAACTGACTACTGACTGAATATTTTACTTTTCATTTAGTTGACAAACAGGAAATGCTTCGTTAGTTGGTAAATATTTGTAAAAAGAAAGATATCATCTTTTGTGAAATGTGTGTGTGTGTATGTGTGTGTGTGTGTGTGTGTGTGTGTGTGTGTGCCGCGTGTATGTATTGGTATTATTATGTGATCTGTCGCGATGAATAAACCAAATGATTCTTTGTTTTTCAACAAATTATCTTCCCGTCAGATTTCAGCGGACACATATGCTATGTATACGTACCCACGTGCATGTACAAAATCGCGTGTATTTTTTTTCCTGTAGGCTTCCGCAGCATATGCCCAAATGTAAAGTCTCAGAATGACCTCCTTTGTGACATATTTTAATCTCAGGCAAATCGGAAGTAACGTCATTAATCCTAACAATTACCGTGAATGCTTTACATTAAAGTGCTCTCAAAGTTGACCTTTCCACAGTTTCATGCTTTCCAAAAGAGGAACTCAATTTTCAGTAAATACATACTCTCTTCTTCTTCCCTTTAATTTCCTCATTACGCAATATTTTCGCTCTTTGAAGATGATGGTGAAGTAGGGTGAGTGCAATCCCAAAATTACGTAATTTGGGGAAAATATGTTATAAGTGCGGAAGTTATGAACAGAAAGTAAAATTTCAGTTTCTTTTCCTTTCCAACGTTTGGTTTAAACTCAGCATATTTATTCATGACGACCCCGAAAGATGTGGTCCAACATAAGATATTGGAATTAGGAAAGTGAATAACCGGTTATTACCATTACAAGCAGAGTCCGTCCCCATTGTCGGGCATTCCAATTTTTTTAAACGAAAAGAAAATGGCAACAAAAATAAATTTATTAATATAATCGCCATACTGTCCGTTATCCTAAATTCTCTTGTTTCGAAAGCAGAAAATCGAATCTGTAATTCTGAAATACTTTTCATTTTCGTTCTTAAGGTTGGGAATTGTTGGGGCCCACCTTAAATTACAGAGGCATATTCGAAAGTACTAAATATATGAAAACCCCTAAACAGAACTTAACTTAACTTAACCTTTTAATACATCGCAAACCCCTAAAGTCTTTGCATAGTACATCCCATATGAATAATATTGGCACGTGCTTTTTCACTTTCGCAAGTGACTGTATCTGCAGAGGTCAACTGATCAACATTGGCAGCATTTTTGGAAAGCACATTAAGATAGTAATTGTTTGATGTATAATGTACATCCCGATTTTATGAATCACCTTGCATCTTCAAAACGGTTGAAGCTCCCCCCCTTCCGCCAAACAATTTTTTGTTCGTGTAGGTGACATCCATCTCCCCTATCATTTCTGCATGTGTTATACGATACAGTACCTATATACTGTATAGGTTTTATGTTTGGTAAGAAAAAGTAAAAAGGAGGCAAGTGCGAGTAGGACTATGGTGTTAAGGGTTCCGTAAACACATAATTGTATATTTGAGATTACAACGTGCGCCGCAATGGACTTACGAATAAAGATGCAGCTTTCCTGGTAACTATGACTCAATACCTACTAACCCTGATCAGAGGGAAACGGTTTTTTTCGTACATTTGGAAATATGTTTGTATGACCAATTTGCCAAATATTTTGGAATAAATATTTTTGGAATTCTTTAAAGCACAATTCATAAACTTTGACTGTCGAAATATTTGCTCGTCACGAACACCTTAGGTACACTATGCCAAATTTCAAATTCCTACGTCTCGTCGTTTTCGAGCAAAATGTCTGGGACAGACAGACGGACGCGCGAGTGATCTTATAATGGTTCGGTTTTTTTTTTAGGGGGGGGGGCGACTGTGACAGATCAAAACATTTTCTTTTTCTTTCTTTCGGTCTAAACGGTGCGTTTTAAATGCAAAATGACAACTTTAAAGGCGTTTATCTCGAAACTACCTTATCCCAGCGAAAATTCGAAAATTAATGAACCGGCATAAAAAGTTTTTTTCTTGTAATTTCCGTAATCGCAGTAACCGATTTTTAAAATTTTTATAATTACTATTTTTTGAGATTGTTTGAATACAACAAAAAAAGGTATTGAAAATGACGAAATAAATGTTTAAACCACCGCCATTTTGTGAAAAATGAAAAACACAACGTGGTGCGGAGCCCTAAAACATCGGTAAAGACCCATGCTAAAAAATAATAATTGACTAATTTTTTCTACACATTAAACAGGTTAATACGGAAGTAGTTTCCATACAAAACCAAACATTTTTCCTTACAAAGTACGCACTTACAACAACTACGTGAGTTAACTCCTTTTCTAATTGTCTAGACAATTGAAATGACAGCCACAGTAAACAGTCCGCCGAAAGATTTTATTGTTTATGGAGACGACAAAACATTTTATCGGTCCTCTGAAATACGGGCATATCTTGCCATTTCAACACTGACTAGTGACTGTGCTCAACAAAATTCCCAAAAACGATTAAAAATACCAAAAACATTTGCTTGTTTGGAAAAGAGCCTTGGGCTGTTTAAATTTAGCCCAAATTCTCGTTGCTCGTCGAGCGCTTCAGAAACACGCTGCCCTTCATTTCCATAAATGTCAAATTTCGGTTATATATTGCCTGCGATGAATACGTTCGGAGCATCTTCCCAAATCAGATAACTGCGGCCATTAAGTCGCAGACAAATGCGCGTGGGCAGTCGCGTATTAATTAAACTCTGAAAATCTGTCACCAGTACGTTCCCGCTGTGCCGCTCTGTGCAGAAACAAATGGTTATCCCCAGAAAGCGCACTGTGATTAATTTCCTTACCTTAACGGGTCATCACGCTCGACGGGTATAAATTTGCGTTAGCCTCTGCCCACACAATGGAACGGTTCCCGCGACTTGTGGTGTACAAAATCGGCTACATACCGTTCATTGGTTTGGAAATCTCATAAGTTTGTCATGCGAGATAATCCGGTGGATGCGAGAACAACTCCAAAACGAGGAGGAGGATCAACTTGCAGGTTGCAGCTAATGAAAAGAATAAATTGGAGCCATCACCTAGGCATTAGCACCAGCAGCACATCTATCCGAAATCTCAATCGCGCTGCTCCGATGTATAAATTAGATAAGGCCGAGATTCACCCACGGCCAGAATATCTTCCAAATTATCCGGAGTGGGAAACGCTGTTTACGTAGCCGCTCAAAGGAATTTCTTGTGTAAACACTAAACAGTCTTCCCTTTATCTAAAAAGCTGGAACGGCTCAATTTCCCGGCACAGATGCCTCGCGGAGCAGGTACTTGTATGTACTGCCGTCAACTCCGTCCCATTTCACATACGGGGCCCGTCCGACTGCGAAGGTATGTATACAGACCCCAGTCCACCGCCGCCGTTGCCCTATTTCCGATTTTCCATGTTTGTCACGTGTGCGTTGGGGCGATTTGCCGGCCGGCCCTTAATCACCTCGTTACTATCTCTGGACCCATAAGATAGCCATCCTCCACTTGTAAATAGTTTCCGCAGCGGTCGTCCTGCATGGCCTAAGTGGATATTAAAAGTGGGAATCGTGCACTCAAGTCGGAGATGGAACGGATTTCGAGCACTTGTAAGTGGAGGTAATCATCGCGTTATGACTTTCGTGGAACCCACCAGCCCACTAATCGTGTTGAACGCCAAGACGCCCAGTTTCGGGTTGTCAAGGTTTGAAGAATTTTGTCCCCCCCGGGCTGGGAGAATATTTTATTGCCCTTTGTCGGGCTAATCCGGGGTATTCAGGCCCAAAGAACTTTACTGCCGCGGAGTTATCCAGTAGATCTCAACCCAAGTAGCGCTGCCCTTTGTGTCCCAAGACTCCCAAGCATAAACTGGAATTTTGAGGACTTGTCAGTTGTCAGACGGCAGCTTGTTCGTCTTAACCATTGTGGGCCCCTTTAGCTGAATTTTATGACATTGTCTGATTCAGATACACAAATGATATCTCGGAAATCAGAGGGGCGAGTTGACGACAGCACTCCTAGGTATGGGCTCATTCACACAAAGTCTCATTCATTGAGGAAACAGCCATTGGGAGTAAGCAGACCCATACGTGCTATCTCAGGAGGACTACTCTTCAAAATCAAGAGCATTAGCCGCTCTTAGCCCGATTTCTTAAACACGCCACGTATCAATGTCAAATAAACTGATTGATTATTTTATTGCTTCGCAACTGGATTTGCTTTCGAAAATGATTTGGGGAGCTGAAGGAGGATGTCAGGAGGAGGCAAATCAAAACCTTGGAGCGAAGAGGTTGTCTAAATTTGATGTAGCTATTTCTCCTTATCGGATCTTCCTTTGAAGGGTTTCATATAATTGAATTATTAACTTTACAGGGTTGTCGTCAATCGTGAGTTCTAAATCGTCCCCAGCGTTTCTAGAATTATTTTCTTGTGTGAGCGACTTCGCGACAATCTATCAAATTTTCCCCCCCGTATGACGTACCAAGTCCTATTTGCACTTCTCCAATTTTCTCTTCATTTCGCTTTTTTGCAAAATAAAATTGGTTAGGTTAATATTTAAACGGTGAACACTAGGGAGCGAATTATTTATTCTAAGAATGTTCGAACATCATTAAAAGCCTTCTAAGGGCTGGCACGCTTGGTGACAAAAATTGACTGTGTTTTATATTATTATATAATACTACACAGGTGGACGCGAGTAGTCTAGTGGTAAGCGGGTAAAGTCCCGGGTTCGAATCCCACTCGGACCACAAGTGCGCTTTTCCTAATAAGCGACAGATGCAAGCCTCATCAATTAGGATAGTTACTGCGGGCTAATCACCCAGCATAGTGAACATATACGATTCAAGAAACGAAAGCAGAATCTCAATGTGGAGAGGCTTTCTGGGAGCCCTATGACTGGAGTCAAATAGAACATCTTTTTTTTTATACTACAGATAAGATAAATAAAACTTACTCGCGATAAGTGACCTCAAACAGATAAAGAGACCCGTTTTCATAGCAATCCTTTCAAGTTGAGAATTTTCGGCCGGTATGTTGGATCCACCATATTTAACTTCAATTTCGCTACTAGATTCGAGATAAGTGACCTCAAAACATGTAGGCACTCATTTTCATAGAAAGTCTTTGAAGCTGAGAATTTTTTGTGATCACTTTAGATCCTCCATCTATAATTTAATTTTCGATAGCAGATTCGGGATCAGCGACCTCGAACACATTTTATTACTCAGTTTCATAGTGTGCAAAGTCTCTTAAGAACCTTTATTCCATTTTTAGAATCCTGTCAAACGATACCCTACACCTACACAATGGTATGCGCCAATAAAACATTTCATCCCTCAGTTCTATATACATACATATGTATGAAACGCTACCACTAAACCTTTTTTTTTATATAATTTGATGACATAACTAATTGTAAGGGGAGATTTCATCAGAATCAATGGAAAGATGGCGGAGTTATACGGACAGACAGACGGACATGACGAAATTATAAAGGTTCCGTTTTTGCCATTTTGCTATGGAACCCTAGAAAGAAGGTGTAATAATTACATGAATTTCGGAGTGAATTTGAGAAAATCATAAATTCTAGGAAACTGCAGAAAATACTTGAGCCTTTTGGAAATGACATTGAGATAGTAGTTTTTTTGTCGCAAAAATAGATCAAAAGATAAAAATAAAATAATTTTTCACATGTCATGCAAATTTGGAATTTATGAATCACCCTGAAACTCGAAAGCGCGGTTGAAATTTACCTCCACCTTCATATAGTGCTTTTTTGTTTGTCTAGATGAGATCTATCACCCCATTTATTTTAACACACCTTACGCAGAAACTCATCTATAATATATTAGCAGAGACTCCCTCCATTTATAACAATTTAATTATTATTCCTGTTGTTACTACAACACAACACTGCATCCGGTAGCTCCATCGAACTGTTATGGCGGACATCAGCCATTTCCAACATAACGGATATCAGTTGTCCTAATCGTGGTTGACAACAGCTGATGTAATCGCCAGTTTGCTCACCAGCGCCACTTATCTGATCGCTATCCATTTCAGACCGTATAAATACGGGCGGCATGAGCCAAAGACTTCATTCTCTCACTGGATTTCTAGAAGAAATCATCTAGCTGGCTTTCCAGCAACAAGGTTCGGTAAGGCTTTTCTACGCACTCTGCACTAGTCAACCTTCCGACTAGTAAGTAAAGGGTTTCCTTTGCCCGTTCCCTGTCTGCTTTTCTACGTATAAACTATTAATTGTAGCCAGGATTTCCTGCGTATTCGTATTGGAGACTGTTTGTGTAACTGAACTAATTAAATCTTTTTCTCTCATTACAGAACCTAAGTGATTTCTGTATTCCATTCACGAAATATTTTAATTTGCATTATATTGATTTGTTTGCTTACTCCTCACTTAATTATTATTTATTTGTACACAAAAATTTTTTGGAGTCAATTTTAACTCACCTCGCTTCCTCTTCCTTTTTTGAGAATCAGTACAACAATTTCTATTGCAACACCGATTTATAAATATGATTACATCGTGTCACATTTTACCCCTTGCAGTGTAACAACTAACCCCAAAAAGAGAGCTAAAATGTTACGCTGCACATTAAAGTAATAATAGTAAAAATTCCATGGATAAATTCGAAGCCGGCAAAATGTACACAACCGCCAAATTATTCAATAGGCGAAATGTAGCAAATTTTGTTGAATATGTCACAACCAGCCCCAGTTTCCCTACCTATGTAAACATGACGTTGGGAAAAATGTGGATATCCTATGTAGTTCTAAATGCAACGCGTAATTAATAGCTAGCAGCCAAAACCAACCAACTATACTCCAATATGATAACCCTATTCAAAAATTAATTTACTCGGGCTAAATCACGCTTTAATAAAGTTCCCTATAGATATTGGACAAGTGCACTTTTCTCTCTATTTGTATCCATATTTTGTGGAACTCATAACCAAAATAAAATGAAAACGTCAAATTCAGCACTATGCAATCATTCTCCGTATGCGAATTGCCAATGAGTGAATTGAATTTTTCTTTAAAAATACTGAAACTGAAAATAAGTAAAAAGTAAATAAAAAACCGCAAACTCCAGGACGTATTGGGCATTCTGAATAACGGAAACCATTTATGGTGTGCATATCACGGTACTGGACAGCAAAATCGAATCGGGAATTAATTAAACTCGGCAAAAAACTTACAATCAGAATTATTGATTGAATAGCGATCAAAGTGTGTGGGGAACATTTTGAAATTGCGGATAAAAGCAGAGATGCCCCCCCCCCCCCAACCGGAAAAATTTCATAATTTTACTGACCTCGTAAACCTCCCGTCTTCCATGAATTTTAATCAAACTCCAATCAATTAAAAATAATTAAAAATGTTCGTCCCGTTTTTAACCTAATGGGCGAAGGTTATCGTCTCACTGCTGCGTGCCCCTTTCTCCCCAGTCGTGCCCATTCCCCAAAGGACCGAATTGCTTCCCACCTGCCCAGAGTGTTATGAAATCCAATCCTTTACTTCCCACATAAACTCGCCCGGCAACGACGCAATCTTCCTTAATCGCGAGCAGCTCGCCTTCGCAACCGGATATAAAGAGCCTTCAGGTATTCTCCACACGAAGGCCCGTTTCGTGACGAAATTCTCATGCAGAAGTTCACACGATCCCGGTGCGTCAGCTGGCGCAGGCCAGCCAGGTCTCGGCGTCTAATTGAATTCAATTAAGTGAATTCAGGGAAAAGTCCCTTCGAAGAGTTTCGCATAAATCACCTCCAGGAGATTCGCAGCGTCGTCGCTCTCGCTACCACCGCGCGGGGCGACCTTTCCTGCCCCGGCTACCCGGCCATATCGCCGCCGTGAACTGCAATTTGCTAGTCATTACCTGGGCAATAATTTTTCTGCTTACGGGTGACTCTCAACGTTTTTATCTGAGTGCTTCGATCTCGTCAAGATGGGATGCTGCCGCTGCTTTCTGGCCAACGGTGCCTGTACCATGGCGGAGCTCCTCGCGGCATCGAGCAGCAGAATTTATTCAGACATCGTTCGCAAGGTGCTCTTTTCGGTGGAGAACTTTCGGTTTCGCATTTCCCACGACAGGACGACGGGAAAAAAAGCCGCGTCCCGGTGTCCATGGGATAATTTCATATTCCGACTGCATTTCGCGACGGAACCTGAGAAATGTTGGTTTCCTCAAATTTATATTTTCGGTATTCTCTCACCTCTGTCCGCGTGAGCAAGGCCGTCAAGGTGCCAAATTAAGACGATAACTGGTGTTACGGTGGGAAAATTCCTCAGGCCTAGACTTTAGGTCAAATCGGACATTTTTCGTTATTGGACGTTATTGGAATTAAACACACTATACAACTGTGTTTACCCACGACAGGATGGAGCATTTTGACAACGAGCTATTTTTTCTCGAAGTAACGCAAAAGCCAATTGTTTATATAGGAGAGAGAGCAAATTAAATATCACTATTATAGCCTGCGAGGGAGCCTGCCATCTGAACGCTGCTAGGCAAAGTGTTCCAAAAGCGAATTGACTGGACAGCATGAGGTTTCCAAAACAGAGGTTCGTTATCTGGGGATCAGAAAATTGTGGCCTCTCAAAGAATACAAAGACTTGATTATGCTGCTGAGGTATTGAGGTTGAGCGGAATTGACAAGGTCGTAAAGAAAGATTAGAGCTATGCGTTTTTGGTAAACTTCGTACACCCAAGCAATGAAGGCCTCAAATGCGACACATGATCGAACCTTCGCAATCCATAAACAAATCGAATGCAGTCGTTGAAGGCGATATGCATCATTTCAGTCAATTTTTATAAATAAGAGGGCGTCATTTATAAAATGCGGAATGGGCGAGAGAATGCTTGCCGACAGCCAGAGACGGCGGAGAGTGGCAAAAATATTAGAAATCTGGCGATTGATGTGTTCACAGCACCTCATGCCAGAGTTAAGGATGATCCCGAGATTGCGCAGCATCTTCCCTCAAAATCGCTTTTTATGCGAGATACGTAATCGTCAACGGAATTCCACGGATTCACTTCGGGAAGGTCATTTATGTACAGGTTGAATAGAAGAAGTCCAAGAATAGACCCTTGGGGGACACCTGTGAATAGACCTGACCAATTGTTTTCATCCAAGTTTATCTTCTACAATCGAAAGCCAAGGAGATTTTGTACTAGACGAATGGCCGCGTTGGAGAAACTAAAATGGGAGGAGAGCTTGCTAAGCAGCTTTGAGTGACAAACACTGCCGAATGCTTTTGAGAAATCAAGAAACGTAAGGATTGAGACTTCGTTTCTCTAAAGTGACGAGCGAATATCAGTCGTCACTTTAAGAAGGGCACTTTCGCAGCAATGTCGGGTCCGGAAACCGGATTGCCATTCGGTCAACAAATGTTTTTCTTAGTACAAATTCTTGAATTCGCCCAAATATAGAGTTGTTCAATAGCTATGTCCGAACTTTGACAGGTTATTACTCTGATGTGTCAAGTGACAACGCTGTCATTTTTCAGCGCTTGTGTTCTGGCATAGTCACCATTTTACCATAGACTACGCGCACTACATAGACTACGCTACACTATTGAAGAACGTGTCGAAATTATTAATATTTGTTATAAAAATTCGTGTTCTGTTCGCCAAACTTTTCGCGAGCTACAAAATATTTCCGGCCGAAATCATCGTCCAACCGAGTCCAACGAATTATCGTGAAATTCGACTAAATCAGTTCGGTTGCTGATCGAGCAGTCCCTGTACGACTAGTAAATTGCTGTTGCCGAAAGTGTGGCTGAAGACCCAAGCCTTTCGATTCTTCGTCGTGCTCAAGGAGTTGGCCTTTCTGCGACCTCAACTTGGTGAATTTTGCGAAAAGACTTGGGAATGCATCCGTAAAAGATCCAATTGACACAAAAATTGAACCCTGAAGACCATCAAGTACGTCATACGTTCGCTGAGTGCATCTAGAGAACCTTACTGTTTAGTGTGGATTCTGATCAGGCGACGTCATTGGCCGAAACGAGAATGGTCAGACGGTGACTGTCAATGGTGAACGGTATCGGGCCATGAGAACTGATTTTATGTGGTCTCAATTTGATGACATAAATGGACGACATGTGGTTCCAACAAGATGGCGCAACGTATCACACATCGTTCTTTACATTGGAGGTGTTGCAAGAAAAGTTCCCAGAACGCGTTATTTGCTGAAGCGGCAATGTGGAATGGCCGCCAAGATCGTGCGGTTTTATGCCCTTAGAATTTTTTTTGATTAATGGCAACAAACCAACAACAATTAATCAACTGGAGAATAACATCATTCAAACCATTGGTGAGATCCAGCCAGACTTATGCAACAGAGTCATACAAAATTGGACCTCTCGGTGGGTCGGTCGAACAAATTGTGCAAACTTTTGTTTGCCAAAAAATACATGATAAGCCATACACTACGCAACGAATTGCGCACACTTCAGTTGCATCTACATATGTTCTCGTCGCGAAAACATGTATGAAGGTGCGTGTTCCGCAACAACAACACTATAAAATTGGAAGACGATGAGATTGTTACTGCGCTAACATGGGCACACACGACAAAATAATTTGCGCAACGCCGTCCGCTGTACAAAAGTTTTCAAACGCGTTTAAATTTCATCAACCAGATGCGCAACGCACCAAACTGCACACGCGAAATATGTGTGCACAACGGCCTGCGTTGTGCAAATTGTTCGCCCGTGTATGGGGCCCTTTAGTTTTGGCATGCGATCAGAGGCCAAAAGTTTATTATATACTACAGAGGCCAAAAGGGGAAATCTCTACGGTCGTTTTTGTTCTATCTAGAGTAGATATGGATCTACATATGCATATGGTATGTTGTTTGTGGTGTGGTCGACAGAAACGCGAGAGTAATCCCATTAGGGAACTTCACTTTAATTTTTTTTAAATTTGAGTTTGACTAATATGGAATAAAAAATTAAAGCATGTTGCACTTTCGTAACAGAAAAAATTAACGAGCATAAAATTAAAAAGTAAAACAATGGGACGGGGTACTAATGCAGAATTGCGCAATGTGAGATCATTGTCCAAGCGAGACGATAACTATGTTTATTAAGGTGTACTCCTAGCAATACCGATGTTATCTGCAGAGCGCCCACAAGATAAAGAGAGCCTGCAGTCGAACAAGCGTGACTTTCCATCGTCAGTGGGAACGATGACCAGCACACTTTCAAGATTAATTCTGGAGCGCCAGTTTTCGCTAAGGAGCTAGACCAGCTCCAGCGAAATCATGCGATCGGCTCAAAAGTTTGTAAAGCTAGCTACCTTACGAACAGCACCACTCCCGTGCTGGGATTCCTTAGCTGGCATCCAGCTGGGGCCAACAATTCGTTTATCACGCTTTCCTGGTATCCATGTGTAAACAGAGCCGAATGTAATCGCAGTGGCGGTAAATTTTTCTTTTAATTACCAAGCCTTTCCTGGGAAGGCTCCGTCTGCCCGCGATTACAATTTATTGCCAAATCTGGAGTGGAACGTCCCGAATTCAAAGAGAGAAACACAAATTGTGCATGTCATCGGGTTGCCCGAGATCCGACCGTGCCGTGTCGTGTCGTGACTTCTGGAAATAGGACGGCTTGCGCAACGAACGGCCGATGGTAATGTCTTCTACGTGCATGTGGCCCAGCTACCAGTTACCAGTGTCTTCTGAGTGGAGCTAATTTTCCCGTGGTCCGTTTAAAACACGATTTACATTAAACGATGGTTAATTACCTCACCTTGTCGTCGTCGGCGAGTGCTTTCGCCCTGGCCCTCTGCCTTTCTCGTTGCGCGTACCGGCGGCGTACCTGGGCAAACACACTACCACCTGGAGCCTGGAGAATTGGCGAATCAGCCAGTAGGTGTGTCGCAATTTCGTCTTTTTAATTATTCCTTAGGCCCGTCGCCTTCCGAGCGCCCGATCCAGTTGCCGAGCTATAAAGCACTCGAAAGGTTAACTAATGGGAATTACGTAACTCCCAGAGGACAACGAGATTTGTGCACAAGGTGGATGCAAATAAACTTGAGAAATTAATTACTTTCCTGGAGACTCTCCTGGCGCCTGCAGATAAGACCTCCGAACTCCGGCACAACTTAACTTTGGAGCTCCGACGAATCGCCGAATAATTGATCACTAAATCCAGTTCGATTCGGCGGGAGCGTACATCGAAATGCCATTTGGAGTCTTGTCATGCTCGGCGTAAACGTGGGAATGTGGCCACTCTGAAAATCCGGCGCCGCCGCTCGCCTCAATTAGGCCTAATGCCTGACAAACAGCCGAGGACCAAATTGGCTCTGCTTTAAACTTCGCAATTTACATTCGGCTGTACCTGTTGTAGTCGCCTGAATATTTTATCCTGCGAGTCCGACTACAATTTGATTAATTTGATTAATTGTCGAAATGAGATACAAAATCACATCCTATTCCAATTTTTGGATATCACCTGCCACGGGGGGGTAATTTTTGCATAAATTATTTACGGCTGGTGGGATCCTAATCACTCTCAGGCTCAGGGTCGAATTGTGTTCGATCTGGTGCTTCGCGTCCTTTTAAATCAGTAATGTGATTATTTTTGAATCCAATAGACAACCATTTCCCATTTGCTTTGTGGTAAATTATAATTTGCTAATAGTTGAATTTTATTGCAGTGAGCTGATTGGATTTCGGCAGATTACCTTACTTCCACTCTTATTGGAGTTTAATTCTGGAAGCAAATAATTAATTACGGTAACCCACCCGCATCACATTTCATATGTAATTGAAATTGATAATAACAAGGTAGCTGCTTTCGGGGAGCCGACAACTACTTGACCATAATAAATTAATAAATTAGTAATGATATTTATTTCTCAGTTCTCGATGTTTGTTTGCAACTTTAAGAAACATACGATTACATATACAGTTAGTAATAAAAGTAAGTACATAACCCACAATTATTTGCAGTCTTAATGTAGTCCAGTCAGGTAAAAAAAAATTACCGTATTTTATACGCAAAATTCAAATTATATCACAAAACGTACCTAAAATTTCGGTCACCATGTTGGATCCGCCATCTTTAATTTCCAATTATCGATGACAGGTTCGATATCAGTGACCTCACAAACCCCTATGTATTAATTTACACAAAAATCCGTTCAAATTCCACTGTGCTATTAGAGTATCACGATGCAGCTTTTCGTTGCAGCAATGCAACGTTTCGTTACACTTTCAATCGAATCAGTCGAATCTGCTCTACATTGCGTAAAGAAATATCGCTTCAAAAAAGGTTTCATAAATCGTAATGCCTGGTTCTCTGAAATAGATTTTTAAAATTGTAATAGTTGGAAGATCTCCCCCTGAGTATAAATTTAAGCTGGCGCGGCAGGTTTTGCAAGAAATTTTTCCATATTATGTTTTTCGAAAAAGGACAATGGGCAAAAATGTATGATGGCGGAAACATGACAATTGACATGAAATTAGTGGCTTTTGGATGGTCTAATCATATTATCCAAGAAACAAACAAAGATGCTCCCCAAAATCATTTGTACAGGATATTTGTACAGTCGTGATCAAAAGTTTGCTTATACCCAAATTGGTATAAGGTAAAATTTATTTCTTTAGTTACATGTAATGGCCTATCCTATCGCATGACAATAAACACTTCTGCATTAATGATAAGTATCTTTGAAAAAATCAATGCTTACTTCATTTCAACGGGTAAAACTTTTTTTCAAAACGTTTCTCAATTTTTGTTTTTCACATAGTTTTCAACAGTGTCATAAATTTATTTTACTTAATTTTACACCCCTCCCTATTGCACCCTCTCTCCTATATAACCCATCAGGGTGGAGGTGGTCATATGTGAAATCAGCGGCCCCGAAAGCCTCCGATTGCCCTTTCTCATGAAGATTCCTTGAAGTGAAAATTCGCTGTCATATTGGATCTGGAATACCAGAAAAATGGGATAAAAGTATATAAAAACCCTCATATATAAAAATGCAACGTTGTGTAAAAATTTCAAGTCACTCAATCGATTACTTTTAGAATTTCTTCTATTCATTTTTTCATTTGTAAATATTTATGACATTTGATAATTCTAAGGAAAATAACTACAGGTATTGTGCGAGTGAATTCTGTATCCAATATTCAACCAACAAAATGTTCCGAAGCCTCCATCACTTTCCATGGCAGAGAGGGATTTGAGGAGAATATTAATAAAGTTCTGACTGTTACCGAGACAATGACGTGCGTGAAAACAAAGTAATAAGACAAAATAAAAAGTGCGCCGGCTCTACACTGAATGAAATACGAGAACATTAATCAACTTTTCCGGGGATACTAAGCAAGTTTCCCAGCTAAAGCAATAATTCCACCTTATAAGATGCTGCAGGCACCTTCCTTGGAAACTCAGCTGCTTCGAGTATTATAAATGTCTCTCGTTTGAAATATTATACCTGCCGCTTAGAAAGGTTTCCCAATAATTTTTCTTCCCCAAAATAAATTGTCTAAATTGACTTTGCATTGAAATTGTGAAATCAATATAAAGCAGGTAGCGCTCTCGCGAAATTTGAAGAATATTTGTTTCCAATTGAAAAATATATTTAGTTTACGAATATTTTATGGTGAGTGGGAGTAATGCGCCTTTTGAGACTTCAAAAAGAAAGAGGTTAGAAAATCAATCCGTTATATGTATGTATGTGTATGTAGGCATATCTTTTCTAGTATTATATGTGTACGTACTCGAAAAAGGATTGAATCTGATAGATAACTAATTATTCGCTTGCTGTACCATATAACTACGAACTTCGTGGAGTGATGAGGGCGCTACAGTCTACAGTATGGGAATAAAATGGTAATAAATTTTAAAAAATGCATAAAATTTGGTATAAGGAGTATTGTAGCCAATTTTGAAAAGATTATGGGTTCAATATGACGGACTACAAATACTAACTTATAATAACTTCTCATGAAATTTGGCGCATGGGGGTTTTCGAGGGCGCTGATTACAAATGTACAGTTACATATTCTGAAACTTGGCACATTGGGATTTTTCGGGATGATTGCCAAATAAATGCTAAATTCTCTAAATTTTCAGCGTCTTATATTGAAAGGACTGATTTATTTTCTTGTACATTGTTTAAAACTTGCTGTCCTTATCACCAAAAGCATCGCTCAGAAAAATCTGAAAAACATCATGTGCAATTGAGCCAAAATTATCAGGATAGCACGTTTAATTGTTGTGATATATATATCGATAGATTAATAGCACTCAAAACTGCACGTGTATCTCCCCTGTGCGCAGTGATTCTTTTGCAAATGTTATTCCGAACATACGTATTTCCGTCATGTGATAAAGAGTTGAAACTGTCCTCCAATACGTGCCGCGATTTAAGCTGACCTAAGGCCGTGAACACACAGCACGCGTGGTGAGGCGAGGCGAGGCCTGTGCACACGTAGTGCGCACTCATTCGCTTGCTTTCGTCGTGTTAAGACGTTGAATACATTAAATAACAATATTAAAATGAGTTTATCGAAACTATTAATTTTTTCATTGATAGCCGAAAAAGTTTTGTGTTTTGCTACGCATATTTTTTTTAGCCTATGTAGGTAGCCTCCGACTGCCAATTAGTTATACTTTGTCAGTTTATTACAAATATTGATCAGTTAGATCAATTTTAATAGTACTTATTTATTTAAAGATTTAATTATGAATGTGTCTTGTTCACATCTTTTTAGTTCTTCTTTACGTCGGGTTTTTTGTTTTTTTTTAAGTTTTTTTTTTAAACATTTAAACATATAATTTGTACATATTTTTGTAAGCTATTTAAAAAATCCGTTATGTTGATAGTCCACTCGATAGGTTTTGAGAAAAAAAAAATTTTTGAAGACATATAATATGGCGCCTAAATTCGGATATTTTAATTTTTATAATTTTGATATATCTAGTGTCACTCTCACAATTAAGACGAATCTAACGACACCTCTCTAGTTAAAATCCACCAAGCCGTTTAGGCTACAGAGCGTGACAAAGAAATATACATACATTCATACATACATACATACATACATAAACTCGAAAAACATAACCCTCCTTCTGGCGCAGTCGGATAAAGAACGCTGCATTTTGTATCTGACACTGTACATGCCGTACGTGAGAATTTTTTGTCGGCTATGGTTCTCTAGGATGGCACTCGTTCGTTCTGTTTTAGCTAATGGGAAATTTTTCTGGATGTGTTTTCCAGACATTGCATACTAGTTAGGCATTTTCAGGAGTATTAGAGTGTCCCTTCTTGTTGATAGATATTCCTTGATGAAACCTTAGCATGAAATATGGCGCGATGAAGCTTGCGATCCAGCGGCCTGTGTGCACACACCAACTGGTACTGTGGACTTCAATGCCTCGACTCGCCTAGTACAGCGTCGGCTCCCCTCGTAACGCGCGTTGTGTGTTCACGACCTAAGTTGTTGGCACCGCGCGGTTTCTAATAGGCGAAGAAGCGGCCGTTGCATCGTTAAACATTTCCTCTAAAAAAAATGTCTCGAGTGGGTGGTACTACCGACCATACCATACCCATATTATATGCAGGGCCAGCAAGTATAGTACATGACTGAAATATTTTTTAAGGCTTGTCCCAGTAAACCTGACACGTGGAATTTCCTTTACAGGGCTGATACTTCGTTGATTTTTCCAACTTTCAAAATTCCACTTAACGATATACTCGTATACCATAGAAACGTACAAGCATAAATTTTCCTAACCCTTTCGTTATATTGCAACTTAACTTAGTTGATGGGTTCCAATAAATAAATGGATTGTTGGTGCGCTTTCACCCCCTCTCATCAGCATTTCATTTCCAAAACTCCATTGTTAATCCTAATCTGGCCCCTTGAGTTATTTAGCTCCAGCATTGTTTTGAAGTTAAATTCGCTTCCAGAGCCCTGTGTCTAATATACTCCCCGCGCCGCTAATTTCAGGCATATCAGGAAATCAATAAAGCACTGGTAACCATGGTGCAGGTATGTAACTTAATTTCGGTCCTCTTTGTAATACCATAAGTGTTTCTAATTCGGTACGAGGCGGCTTTACCACATCACATGCGGGAGAAAGTAGGTCAGGATTTCAGGTTGAGACTTCCTCTTTACCGGGACTACATGCATAAATAGGACAATGCAGGGGACAATTACATTTATTTTAAAATAACGTAATAAGCAGGAGACCGTAAACCCAACTGCTCTCAGAATGAAGGGCTCGTTCCACCTTTGCGTGAATTTTTATGCTCTGCTGGAAGCACATGCCTCAAAGGACGGAGGCTTTTATTAATAGAGAGGATAATTCATCTTGAGGACCAAGTCTTCATGTCAATAAAAAACCGAGTTTGCGGAGGGGAGGCTTTTTCAAGATAACCTCCCGGAGAATGAGCGAATAAGTCCCACTTTAGTGTAACCCAAGTTCATGTTTACGGAAGCCCAACTTGTAGGTACTCTTGGGTACTCGGGCTTTGTAGGGTGCCTACATAATGGGGGTCTCTAGGTCTCATTGAGCGACAAATAAAGTGAAGTACATCTCCATACGAATATAAAGGGAAACTGGATTCCCGTTCACATGAGAGAGAAGATCGTTTAATTTTCCTCCTTTAAAAATCAGATTTGGATGCGCATCCTTTGAGCTGCCTGTTCGTTTCCCGACCGCAGAGTAATAATCGCCCTGTTCGGCTGTGGGCTGTTCCCCGGAAAGCGACATCCAATTCTGCCATAGCAACCAGTTTATCCTTTCAATTGAAAGCAATTGTTTCCTCCTCAAGATCTTTCTGTCTTTGAGTAACCCTTGGCCCTTGGGGACTAAACTGAGCACACATGTGTACCCAGCGTTTGGTGGGTTAGGGCACCCACCCCACACTTCCCTCTCTCTATCTATAGGCTGCCTTTCTTCTTCGCATGCCACTCACAATTGAGGGAAAGGAATCCTTTGAAACTTTTTTAATAAATCGCTTCGAGAAATATTCTTTCTATTTGGCCGGTTGCTATTTTGCGGATCTAACCTGTAAACGCCCGAAATTTGATATTTGCATGTTCGGAACGGCTTGGGTTTCCTGGTAAAACAGCAATACTGTTGCCCTGCCAAGGCCAGGGATTTTACAAATTGAGGCGAAATTTGCAAGAAGAACGAAACAAAGTGCTGATAAGTGAAGCGAACAAGTAAGCTGGTGCGCTACGACGACGCCTTGGGGAAGAGACATTCTCGAATTCTGTTCACATACCCGAAAGGTTGACTCGCTGCGGGTCTGCAGATGACCGGCCTTGTAGGTGATGGCATTTCGTGGGGACAATACACTGTTATTGCGCCTCCACTTGATTAAGTAATCAAATATTCTCCGAACAAGATTATCTTAGCACTTCGATTTTTTGCGACCTCCATTTAAGTCCATTCAACCAGAAATCATTGTTTTTGCAATTCGTAGGATTTGATGGGTGGGTATTCGCATAGGAATGTACTTACAAATTCTTTTCCGTTTTATTGATGTTCCGAGGGATTTCCTGGTTGGCAAAAGGGTTACTCTTAGTTCAATTGTTTCTTTCGAATGGTTATGTGAAAATTTCAAAATCCAAAAATTAACTGATAGGGAACAGGAAGCCAAATAGCATATGCAAGTACTTCTGATTACTTTCATTACGTTGAAGCTATTATTATCCTATTTTATTATTAATACGTCTAAAGAGCAAAGCAGCAGTCCTATGTATGTACAGTACCCTCCAAAAGTATGTTGAAATTAAGGGGGTCTACTAGTGTGACATTTTTCAAAAATCGATTTTTCTTTTTTTGCATATTTCGATAGTCTATACCTTTAAAAATAACATACTAAAATTTCAAGTGCATATCCCAAATAGTTTTTGAGTTACAGCCATATTAAGAGCAGCCGTTCATCGGTTCGAAAGTTGCGGTCAAAAAACAGAATTTTGAGCAAAATCGAATTAAAGTTTGACTTTACAGAAGAAACATAAAGTTTATCAACGAAAAAGCTACTTAGAAACGCACTGATTAAGGTTTGTTTACACAACAAACACAACAGAGAATCACAGGGAACGTAGTTGCTCTGCTGTGAACCAAAAATAGCGCGGATTTAGCGCGTCGATTAGGCTTCCGTTATTACAGAGTACTTGAAGTACTTTTTTTAACGACACATCTAAAAGTTAAAAAAATGCATAACTTCGTTATTTTCTTACGGATTTGAGTTTAGTTTACAGCGTTTTACTCGGAAATAGTTGAACAAAAAGAAAAACCAAAATAAAAAAAAAATCGAAAATTTTCCATATAGGCCCCTTAAACTTTAGACGCGTTTTTCTAGAAACCACATTTGTCAAATTGGCTGCAGTTATAACTCGAAGACAAATTATCCGATCGATTTGATTTTTATTGCAGCTTCTTTCAAAGATGTTTCTACGTACCATGAACCTCCAGTTTTTTGATCAAATCAAAAATGTAATTTTGACAGGCCAAAAATCATTAAATTTTCGCGCGAAATTTGCAATTTTTTTTAGAAACTCCGCCATTTTGTTAAATTTAAATTTTTTTTTTAGCCCGAGGGTCATGGTACGGGAAAAACCTTTAAGTTTAATAAACTTTTTTGTTTTTTTGATTTCAGGCACTGTGAAGGTCGCTATCACTGCAGCCGTTTTGTTACTTTTTTTTTGGAGCCTTGGGAGATTGCAAATAACTTGCTAAATTTTCGATTTTTTGGTCCGAAAATTTTATCATGGATTTACTATATATCCACAAAACTATTCTTAAAACATTAAAACATTCCATGCAGTAGTTTTCTTTTAAAAAAATTCCCAAATATCACCTTTTTTGAGGCGGTCACACTAGTAGACCCCCTTAATAGTTCCAATAGTATGTGCAGAAGATGGTTTAGACAGTTTAAAGATGGCATTTTCGATGCTCGGCATATGGTGGGATATGAAAGGTGTTATTTATCATGAGTTGTTGAAACAGTCTGAAACAATTACTGGCGATGTCTACAGACGGCAACTAATCCGTTTAAAGCGAGCTTTTGAAGACAAACGACCAGAATGGGGCAATCGACACGATGAGATAATATTTTTACACGACAACGTGAGTCCTCATATAGCTCAACCAATTAAAAAAATATTTAGAATGGCTGGAGTGTGAAGTGTTACACCACTGTACTCACTGGACATCGCACCGTCTGATTACTATTTGTTCCGATCGATGCAGTCAGCCCTTAAGGGAGAACGGTTTCATTCTTTTGAAAGTATCCAAATTTGGCTCAATAATTCGATCGCTTCGAAGGACGAGCAACTTTTGAGGGATGGAATCCGCAAGTTGCCGGAAAGATGGGCAACGGTTGTAGCTTCCGATGGAGCATACTTTCAGTGATGTTAAAAATAAAATTTATTTTATAAATAAAGATTTGTTTGCACCAAAAAAACGGAACTTACTTTTTCTCATACCTAATAAATAATAAAAGGTACGATCATTCTGCAATTCACTGCGTCAAAAGTTAGTTGAAATCGAAAGATCAAACCAGCTCTAACGTTGAAGTGGACGTGACAAATTTTAAGATGATTGTGAAATATAGTTTTGCTGTTCTCTTTCTCAAATTAACTTTATTTACGAAAATATCTACACCTTTTAGTTTATTCAAAACAGAACTATCGTACAAGATAATGCCTGCACGTTCTAACTCCAAAATTTGGTGTGATCGTATACGAGCGTTACAATATTTGGGGAGCAAATACATACCTACATATGATTGACTAAGAGTAAGTACCTACGGCATTTTGGACCACTCAGAATTCCCTTGCCTTTTACAGTGGCAAATAACGTGCAAAGCATTCACAGTCGCAGTACGTGGCGGTAGATGGCGTCCTGATGAGCCGCCAAACTTCCTGCGGCAAAAAGTTTAGCCTTTCAAGTCTTCCGGCATGAATACATCATTGCTGTTCCTTTATGACCCCTCTGCGGGCCACATGTGCTCATCCAGTTTTTACGGGAAGCATCCCCAGCAACTTGAGCTATCGAATTACCAAAAATTCCTTCGATTGGGGTATCACCTATGGTCTCTTTGACTTGGGCATGGTTCCGAAAGGCAAGTCAACTTCGTACAGAATTTTCCGAACTGCGCTGCATTGACGATAGAGACGAATTTCTGAATGAAAGGCAAAACTCTTTGCCAATACCGCGCCGTGCCCTCCCTGCCGCGCTGCGACCGGGTAAAATGAGCCTCTAGAAATAAATCCGTCAGTAGACAGCGTGACCCGGCAGCCCCTGCCCCGTCTAGCGCATTTTGTCGCTGCTAAGTCGTGTTCGATGCCAAATTAAATTTCACTTTGAGTTAATTTTGAAGTGATTTCGAGCTCCGTACGATTAGCTGCGGGCCGTAGGTACCTCATGGTACCCGCGCTGCGCCTCCGTCTGATTTGCAGTTTTATTGAGGTTGTCTGGAAAATGTCGCCTTTTTGGGCGGAAGTCTCCCTAGAAAACGATTTCAGGCGGGTAATGAAATCGACAAGCAGTTCGTTGCCAAAACGAAACACTTTCGATTGTTTTGTACACGCAGACGAGACGATTCGGTTCCTCTGCAGTCTTTAGATGTGGTCCAACGACGCAAGAGTAATGAGAAAGATCCGTGCCTTTTCATGTAATTTACGTGTAATTTCCGCTGCGGCAACTTTTGCCGGAGGCTAATGAAATTGAAAAGAAAAAACAACTGGAGTCGTACCCCGTGTTTTATTTTTGCTGAGGTTGATTCTGATCTTTCTGAGCATTAGGGAGATATCCAGTGAATGGGAATCCAAAACGAATGGGCAAATTGAATTTGAAAATTCAGAAGTAATTGCAAAACTTTTCAAATTTTGGTGGTAATTTGTGGAACTCCAAATAACGAAAAATATAATTTTGCAATCACATCCGAGATCCGAAATATACACAAAATGAAAACTCAATGTGAAATTATTAAAACTTGTATAAAATTTTTTTTTAAAGTGCCGTACTGGTCCTAATGACTTATCTTACTTACTTATACATACATTAGGATGATTATGCTCCAATTCGGAAAGAAGTTTATATATCTACAAACCTAACCGGACCCGGCGTTGCCCAGGATACTATTATATTTTTATTAATATATGTAGATTTTACACACCCTCCCTTCTGCATCCCTAAGCGTGAGTTCATACACAATACCAAACCCCCCCACATCACTTTCACCTGTTCCTACTTCCTAATACTTTTTTTACTATAAATAAATTTTTTCTTTTATTTCCAATCGGCAGAGGTCAATTTTTTGCCGCTCTCAAAAAGTTTCGTCTTTCAACACCCACAGTTCCGCATGTTTTCCATTTTCCAAAATAATTTTCAAATCCCCCACACCCGTATTTTCGCAAAACAACAAACAGTAAGATCCTACATCCATTGCACTTTATTCCATTTTACTAAAAACTGTTAATCATTGAATGTTTATATATTTACGTAATTATACTATTCTCCAAGGCGCATCCATTGAGCTCATCCACAAGATATTTCAATTTTCCTCTTCAGTCTTCTCAATCTCAATCTCAATTAGTTAATTTGTTTTCTTCATTTCACACTACTCCCTATTGCAACTTCTCTCCTATATGACCCAGCGGAGTGGGGGTGGTCTCAAATGTGGAAATTTTGATGGCATAAATCAGCGAACCCGAAAAACCCCGATTACCCTTTCTTATGAAGATTCCTTGAAGTGAAAATTCGCCGCCATATTGGATCCGCCATCTTGAATTCCAGAAAAATTGCTTGTGTCTAAAACCTTCCGGGGCGAGCGCACAACAGCTCATCAAAGCTTGATCGCAATCGGTGAAGAACTTTCGGAGAATAGCGATCAGGAACAACGAAAATTCAATTTTTATTTATATATAATAGATGGATAGATTACATAGGTGGATATTTTTGATCCCTTAGTGGTTCAGGGACTATGTATTTTTAAGTTTCTCTAAGAATCGCTTTCATCGTTTTGTTTCACACACATCAAAGTTGAGTTATCATACTGGAACAGTAGTGCAGCTTACACTATGTCGCATCATCCTTATGCATCTTCTATGAACGAACTAAAAAATAAAATAAATAGATTGTGTGTGTTTTTAATAATACCGAATTAATAGAATGACGTAGAATAGCGGTGTACCATCTTTCAGGGCGTCAATGAACGTTACTGAATGTTTTTTTTTCCACATATGTATTTCAGGAATGTATGAAGCAAGAATGTCATTAATAATGAACCGAGAGTCCGGTTTAAACTCATTTCTACGCGATTTGGAAATTAGCAACTGTAGAACGAAGCGTTAAAGCTGGTGACACAACCAAGTTTTGAACGAGTTGCGTGTGATGACAGACTTTAAAGAACTTATGCAGTCATCTACTTTAGGTTACAATGAATTCGCTTCAGACGCACCGTTTAACGCTGCGCGTTCAACTTAACCTTTCTGTTAAGTGTTAGTGTATTTCGATGAGTATTAACGAAGTGCGTGAACGTGAATGCATTTACAATAAACAATGAAATTGTATCGAATTGTAAATATGAGAGGTAAAGCCTGCGAAGAAATATCTGCAGCACTTGGAAGGAAGAGTTTGTTTGTAGGATTTCATGAACAATATTTAAATACATATGTATATGCAAAAAAATGTTCAATTAATTTTAAATGCATCATCATTATTCATCAATTGTGTGTGTGATAACATGGTCAAGATAGTAAGGACAGAAAGAGAAAAAAATTAATCCCATTTCGATGGAGGGGGGATTTGAATCCCAAAACCTTCCATTGCGTACGGCTCTGGATCCGCCGTCTTTAATTTCCAAATGTCGATAGCAGATTTGAAATCAGCAACCCCCTAAATCTGTATATATTTTTTTACACAGAAATCCGTTTAAGTTCCACTATCCTACCACCTCTCAAAATACCATTTCGCGGCTTGCGAATCTCTTGTCGCATAAGACGTGTTCACTATAAAACCAGCGCTCACAGCAAAGCTTTAAATATTCTTGCTGTTATTTAGCTACAAATTCCTACGCAAAAGCTTTCGCAATTACTTACTGCAATTTTATATGTACCTTTGACACACTAACCATTATTATGACGATAAGCGTCATAATTAAAGGAAAACCCTAAAACCCCGTCATTAGGCTGCCACACACGGGACGGTTTAATGCGAACAAGCACGCGATAAGATAAATCGTGTGTGGTCAACTTGGCGTACAAAAATAATCTGACGTAAGAATTTTATTAGGAAATTTTTCCTGGATTTAATATCCAAATATAGGAATAATCCGTGCTTGTGGAGAGTGAAATCTCGTGATTATTTGAGTAGAAGCTTAAAGAATGAAGCATGTGACTACGTCAAAATTTTGCTCGCAAATGAAAACCAAGTAGGTAGGTAGATTTCCGAGGCATATGTTATGTGCAAAGGAAAAGTTTTATCAGAATGACCTCATTTATGACATATTCCAATTTAATTGAAATCGGAAGTAACGCAGTTAATCTTAGCAATTACCCATCGTTACTGTGCATTCACTATACTTTGAAAGCTGATGCGGGGGATTTCGGGGGACTTTGGATATGACTTAAAGGGTGCCATTCTGCGTCGGTTCCAACCTTCAGATTTTAGGAATTAATTATTTCGACCCACAAGTCTATCTTTCTCGGACTATATATTTAATTAAATAAATTACAAAAGCTTTTTGTCAGCTTTGATAAATTATCATCTCACAGATGCAAACAATTCATTACTCTGCATGTATTAAGTTCATCTGTGGGAAAATGCTATATTTCTTACTTTGTTCACCAGAAGCTTCTTCCATTTTTGTATAAAACTCTTCATTACACGTGTGGCAGATTGTCTAAATTACGCTATAACTAACAGAGATAAAATGTCCATCTCAAAATTGTTATTGCGAATTTTTTATATTAATGGATATGCGCAAAAGTAACGTGAGATACCTCGGACACACACCAATAGCAAAATCAAGTAGAGTTTAATTGTGTGAACATGTTTTCATTAGATTCATAGAAGGTCGCTATGACTACTGTAAAATTACACACGAAAATTACTGTAAGTTAACGAGAGAGAGAAGTAGGATTTGACTGTAAATTTTTGATAAGAGTAGGTTTAAGGGAATAAAATACAAATTGGAAATTTGAGAACTCAGTTCACAATAAATGTTCATCGAGGTGGTATCGAAATAAAGTTTTAATTTTATCTAAAGGAAACGAAGTTTTAATTCATGTGAAGAACCCTAAAAGTTTTTAGTTTATTCTAAGAGTCCATAGCTCGGCCATTAAGCAATTGTAGGAATACATCAAGATCTACCCCACGAACTGGTGACCCCGACGTGATTTGGCCCCGGGCGTGAACAATTTTTACAATCAACAGGACTCCCAAATTGGCCTCTAACAAGTCTCCAGAAGAATAATTCTAGCAATCAACAGGATACGAAGAATTGAAAAAATCTTCAATACAAAAAAAAGAAGAAAAGTGTACACCAACATTTAATAACACAACATAACTTTCAATTAACGATACCCCCACCAGCGGTAAGGATCGTTTTAAAAAAAGAAAAACATTGTCAAAGCCACTCCCCACCAGCGGTAAGGGGCTTTAATAACACATCACTACCACTACAATCACAATTATTAAAGGAACCCCCCACCCGTGGTAAGGTCCTTTAATATAAACGAAATTTGTACAAAAGAAGAAAGTCATCAATCAGCACAAAAAAAAAACAATCAACAACAGCAAAAGCACTCATCGAGAAGGAAAATAAAAGAAAAAAGAAAAAAGAAGAAAGAAAAAAGAAAAAGGAAAAAAGAAAACTAAAAGCAAAGTTAAGTAAATTCAATTCAGACAGTTTTAGATAAACTTTTTAAATGTGAAAAAAAACAACAAATTTTCCTACAAATTACACCCGTTACGTTCTTCTCCAATTTAACACGCGTTCTCTCTCGAAAAGTTTTTCATATTTGAAAAAGAAATTTAAAAAAAATTCAACAATGCAACAATGTGGTGATTCAATACACAATCCTATAACGCAAACAGGTAACGTAATTAATGGAGAAGGTGCAGCTTCAATTGCTGCATATGCAGTGACAACACCCCCTTCCAATCAAGATCTACCCCACACACGGATAAGTGAGCTTCTAGCTATCCAGAACAATGTGCACAAAAGAACGCAGTATTGTGGCCCCAAACGTTACGAATAAGCGTAGCGCCATCTATTGTGGCCCAGCGTTGACTACTCTATATTGATACGTTGGCAGAACTCCTCTACCCCGACTAGCCCTAATGGAAAGCATGGCGACGCGCGCCGCAGTCGCATAAGAAGTATTCACTTCAAAAACAAAATTTGTTTCATAACATACAACATTCTCCTTCCGTTCACTCCTTAGTTGCCTGAATTGTATGTGTATATGTATGTACTTCATAATTCAGATAAACAATAATAAAGTCAAAACATTACATTAGATATTAAAAACAAAAAATGTTATAGCTTCATTTCATGAATAAACGAAAGTTAAAATCAAAATGTATTAAAGTTACCCAAAAAAACTTGAAGGATTGTTTTTTTTTCACATTTGCTATCCAAAATCTGGCTTACAGCCGTGCTATGTTAGATTGTATTCTCATAAGTGGTACGTTCTAGTTATTTATTTGAATGTGCCCCCAAAATTAGTTTGGTCAATCTGTTCATTTTGGGCAGTCTTTTACACTTTATTGCAACAATTTGCTACATTGTGTTTCAGAAAGGAAATCGGCGGAAAGTCATGACTTTAAGATTACTTTCTTTAAGAGATTTCACGCACAAGATGTGCTCATCAAGCCAGACCCATCCTCCTTGTTCATCTGTGGCCTTAAATTCAAACAAATGTGCTTCATTGCCAACTGGCCGCTCTTAAAATCACTTTGTGCTCCATTTCGACACACTCCATTAAAACTTTCGCACTCGTTTTCGTCTGTGAGATTTTCTTGCCTGTTGAGCACGACGTCGGAGAAATGGCTCCAATTTCACTTTTTAATTGCCGTTGACCGCCTGAATGGAACTCCTCACGCGGCACAAGTACCCCAGAGTACGGGCGAAGGCCGAGCCTACAAGACGATGGAGTCGTGCCTCCTGTGAACTTTGGTTTCCTGTCGAGTTTCAGATTGAGAGTCAGCAGTCGATTGCCAGCAAAAGTTGGATAAGTGAAATGCTCTGGACTGGAGCTAGAGGAAGGCACCAAGATTGGCTATTCACTTTCACTACGCCGAGAATCAGTTAAGACGTGCAGACTGCATACCCTCAGCAGCTCCAGAAGCTGTGGCATAGGAGCAGGTGCGGCTGCATTTAATTGATGCGCCCGCCGCCGCCGCCGCGCCGCACTTCTCCCTGCGGTGGCAGTTGCCCACTTTATCCAGATAAATTGTAGGAATGTCCGTCGTCCTCGCCGACATTGGGCCACTATTGCATCGTGTGTTTCGCGAATTAATTGGATTTCATATGCAGGTAGGAGTACAAATGGCCGGAAATGAGGCTCTCGGAATATGAATGAAGTTAATTAAACGAAGCACGCAGCTAATTAAAGAGGAAGGACTCTTCTAGTTGGATCTTAGCTCGAACTAATTTAAGACTGGGCTTCATTAGCAGAGCATACCCGACTGCAAGTAGCCAGCAGAAGGCTATGGAGCTACGCATATGAAATGTTACGATTAGCAATATGACATCCGCAGATTTGCAATCAGAACGGGCTTGCATTTCCTTATTTGTGCAGGTATTTCATTTATTGATTATATCCAGATCCATCGGAAAATGTTTATGTTACCACAAACAGTTAAGAAGCGATTTAGTATGCAGTCGGGCAATTGCCACTATGTTATTCCCTAACTGATAAAATATTGCGTATATTAATTAATCCGGCCAAATGAGTCCCAAAATTATCAAATGCAACAAGTTTACCGAAAGTATAGTTATGTATTGCAAAACATTTTCGACATTTTAAATTTGTACTGAGATTGACTGCGGGTGGTTTGTACTGAATGTGGATGCGCTCTATATGCGAGAAGCAACAAAGCATAGGTAACTAACAGTACAGTATCACTGAACCTCAAACCCTGGAACGACCCTGCAATACAACAACAAAGCAGTAAGCATGTAGGACAAGATCTTCACGAAAATTTCCCCACAAAGTCGTCATCCGGGGGATGCCCAATTGCTGAGACCGACGACGAACCGATACATTTTGGTCTTCAGCAACACTCTAACATACAGCATTAATATCCTCTTCACTACTTCCACTTTTGATTGATTCGAATTAACTCAGAAGTCTATCAATTGTTCTTCGACTTGGACTATTATTTTTGACAATGCCCTAAAGTTTTGTTTGTATTCATCTTCAATCAAATTCTTCATAGTTGAATCACCAAAACCCCCTAGCTTTGAATTTCATGGCAATCAGTAGAAGTGTAAGAACTTTGGTAGACATCACAATGTTAAATTTTAGTAAGTTTGAAATCCATATCCCCTTAGTCGTCCATTATATTCATTTGCAAATTTGCTTAAAGTAGAGGAGTTTCGGTAGCCATATTGGATCCGTCATTTTGAATTTGGAACCAGCAAACCCGAGACCCTCCCAGCGGGGATTTCCAGGGCAAACTCTTGAGGTTTAACTTTTTCTGTCGTCATATTGGATCCGTCATTATGAATTTGGAAAATTTGATGGCAGATTCGAAATCAGCGACCCTGAAAACCCTGTCCTGCTGATTTTCAGAGCAATCCCTTGAACTTTAACTAATTTAATAACATAACTAACCGGTAGCCATCTTGGAGCCGCCATTTTGGAACATTGCCCTCTATCACAATAACAAATAACCAATATGTTAAGTTAGACTATGTACTACCTTGTGTCAAAAAATTAAGTCTATCGAAGCAACCGTTTAGGCGTGATTGAGTAACAAACAAACACACTTTAATTTTTATACATGTCATAGATCATAGATATATGAAAACTATTTTATAAAACGTTGCTCATGAAGTGTGAAGAAAATTTTTCTTTTGTTTTTTGTGTGCATATCACATTAACCTAGTTCATAAGTCAAAGACATTTTAAAATTCATAACTCATATGAAACTCTAACTCATAATTCGTGATTAAAAATTTGTCTCCGTGAACCAAATACATGAAAAGTAGTCAGTATTCTGATTTTTCCCTAAAAAATTATCTGAACCATTGAGGAATTCACCGCAATAAATAATATATGTATAATATGTCACTGAGAGGTGTGAATCATGCAAGCCAGTTAACTTGGAGCAAATGTTTTCGAGAGATGCAAATCGTGTCTATCCTAACGGAAATCGTAGGGGTACGATTTGTTGCTGCAAAATTTTTATTGCAATTTGTTTGATAAACTATCGATTTCGCTATGTCAACGTTTCGACTCAATTTTCCGTGCCAGAAGTACGCCGTTCTGGCGGAAGCTTGCAGAGCAGCACTTCCCTTGCCCTAAGATGATTAAATTTTTTCTAAATTAAGCGGAGTCCCCCTATTTGATGTACTCCAGAGCACTGTAGTTCTCAAAAGGAAATGCTGAGTGGAGTTCTTAATATCAATCAAGTTGACGAAGTCCCAGACGTACATATAACTGGGCTTTGCCTTTTACAAAGAGCCAAGCAATCGCTCCCCAAGGATAAAGAATGGAAGTCCGAAGTTATCGCGACAAGGAAATGGAAAAGTTCGCGTAATCAGAGCAACTCGCTGGAATTTAAACAGCAGAAATATTTGAATTATTTCGATAAGCATATTTATGAACTTGTAGAATTCGAGAGACAAACACTCTTTTATGGAAACGGCGGGATTTTTTGTAAACAATGCGCTGGCAGTGCCTACGTGTTGGCGGCCGTTGCGAAAATTCTTTTCTGCGGAGCTCTTAAAAAGGAAGTAGCTGCCCGCGGCCAGCCGGGTGTTGTGCATGCCATTAGCCGAGTTGAATAAATCTTGCGCCGTTTACAGGAGACACTTGGTCAGCTCGGTTTGGAGAGCCCACAATGGCCCCTTTGCTCCCACTTCGGCCAAGTGGCGCCGCAATTTTCCCAGCGCGCCGTCAGAAGACAATATGCAAATCTGGTTGCAATGGAGCTCACCGCGAGATCACGGCGACCGCCCCATCTGCTTGTCCCCAGCGGGCATGGATGGCGCGGCGCATAGACGGAATTTGCATCAGCCGGTGATACCTAATAGATCAATTAACATAATTTTAATTAAATCCGCTGAATCTGACTCATTTGCCGTTTCTGGCGGAAGACAATCCCGTCGCGACCTAGCCTCGGTCCGAGTGCCCTCGGAGGTGTCTCCTCTGGTCCCTCGGCTTGAGGTTGAGTAACAAATTTTTGGAGCAATTTGCATAATCGCGTGCATGTTCTGTGATTTGCCGAAAGAGCGGCTCGCGGCGCGGCGCTGTGTTTTGCAATGCAAAGTGCTGCGCGACATAATGAGGTGAGATTCGCCGCGCCGCTTATGGGTCGTTGTGACACCCAGCCACGCTTGATAATTGCCGCTTTCAGCCGGGTTATTACCAGCAAGTTATGTGCGTATAATGAAATGATTTTTAATTACTTTTTTTGTCCGAATTAATTAGGGCTCGTGAAAGCCAGGCGCTTATTTAAAATTTTCCGTTTCTCCAACTATAATTTGTACGCACTAATAGGCGATTTATGCCCCATGACAGAGTCCATTTCGAATAAAACTCGAAGCACCTCATGGAAATTAATTTGGCATTAGAATAAAATTAGCATAAACATTATCAGATAACCACTACTATCGATTCACTCACAGCAGATCTGCAATTTCCATCCCATCGGTGTTTTTGTGGACCATGCATTTTATTTTTAGATCAAAGCGCAGCCATTATAAAGCCGCCCACTGTAGGCAAAAGCTGCTGCGATATTCACTACGCTTCTGGGAAACATGTTCTGCAATATCAATATTGGCGAACTCTGGTCATAATTGTTTGAGTTTGACATTTAACTTCGCTCGGACGGGTTTTCAATTTCATTTTGCTTTATAAAGGTTTTATTTCATTTTTAGCAGGGGCGAGTACGGCTACATGATTGTTTTGAAAATTCCTTAAAAGTCATAAGAGCTTAACAAGTGTTTTGCAGCTGCTAGTTTTGAACGTCTCAGAACTGTGAATGGAACCAATATTGACGCACCTCTGAATGTTGTAAGTGATGATTCTACAAACACTTTTTATTTTCGGGTGGGTTGTGCCAAAGAAGTCTCACTCGGAGTCTGATTTTAGCCCAATCAGTATATTATGCTGCATGTCTAAGGTGCTGGAAAAAATAATGTACAAGCAAATCTCTTCGTACTTGAGCAAACATAACATGCTTTCCCGTTGGCAATCTGGTTTCCGCTGTTCTCATAGCTGTGAGTCCGCTATCCTGAAGGTTAGTTACCACAGACATAAGAGCTGCTTTGGATCTTGATGAATTTACTGTACTTGCACTACTCGATTTCTCAAAATCCTTCGATAGTGTGGATCGTGTTTTACTGCTTTAGAAATTATCCACTATATTCAACTTCAGCACCTCAGCAGCTCTTTTGATTGACAATTACTTGACCAAGCGATACCAGAAAGTCAAAACCAAAAATATCGTATCAACCCTTTTAAGCCTTAACCACGGAGTACCCTAAGGATCAATCCTAGGGCCACTGTTGTTTAGTTTATTCATCAATTACTTGCCGTCTGTTGTCAAAGATGTGAATATTCATTTGTACGCTAATGACGTGCAAGTTTATTTAAGCAGACCTATAGGTCTCATCGAAGATTGTATCTCCCGGATAAATGTTGACTTAGGAAGAGTTTAAACTTGGGCAGCGGGAAATGAGTTGCTGTTGAATCCGGAAAAATCGTAGTGTGTTCTATGGCGGTTCGCTTGATCTAGTTGCTATCCCCCAAGGTCCTTAAATGGATTCTCGCTACCTTTCACAAATAAAGCAACAGACCTAGGTATTGGTTTGAATGAGAATATGAGGTGCTGCGATAATGTCAGCACAAAGTTGAGAAAAATATACGCAGGCTTGCGCAGGTTATAGCTCTCAGCGAGCATACTACCATAAAGGCATTGATCTTGCTTCTTTCCACCTTCGGAAGCATAATTGATCCTAAATTGGATTTTACGTGCGGTCGAAGTATTGCAGTTGCGTTCAATTAGTGCATCCGTTTCATTTTTGGATTGCGAAGATTTCAGCATGTCTCAACTTATCGCCATCGTTTGCTCGGCTGCGGCTTGACCACTTATTTGAACCTGAGAGCACACTTATTTCTTTCTAATATTTTAAATACCGACGAAGTTTATTGTCTTGGAACAGTCTCACCCGGCTGTTCGGGCTGCGGGCACTATCAATGAGTTTAAGCGACTTCTAAAGACTCACTGTTTAGAAGACTTTGTTTTGTGCTTTGGTCCATCCTATTCTAGAGTATGCGCCAGTTGTGTGGTTTCCACATCATTCCTTTTGAACTGTGTTAATTTTAATTGTCGTCCCCGTTTGAAGTTTAACTTTTTCGGTAGCCTTTTTAGTTCCGCCATCTTGAATTTTGTTACATATGAATTCTGTAACCACCAAAACTTCTTAACATTAGATTTCATACAAAGTTTGACGTATTCTGCCTTCATCTAGGTTTTTGTCTTAGAAGTTCGACCCATCCCTTAGAAAGTTTACATTAGGTACTTCGTTGACAGGTAGGGCACTTTCGGCCATCAGCATAATCTGCCCCATTCTCGTGGGTGAAAATACCTCAACTGCAATTTATTAATAGTGAAAGCTCTCGGCGGATCTGCCTTATAATATATATTATGTTGCTATAATTATAAAACTACATACACTGAAATTCCCTCATTGCCAAATATGAAATTTCACAGCAAATGAAGCATGCAGTTTGAAATCCAGTATTGACCGAAGTTCCACTCTTTAATGAAGTATAGTTTGGTGATGGTAAAAATGATTGATGTGCAAGCTTTTACATTTAATTTTTTTTACTTTTTCGGACTTTCCTTTCTTGGTCAATGTCATTCCACCCTAAGTACTTTCTTTCTTTTTAGTTTACTTTTAATTATTCGGCGTCTCTTTAGTTGTAGTGGTAGTTTTTCATAATTGTGATATTTCTAGAACTGCATTTGAATTTATTTTCCCAACTTTGAGTTTTTCTTTAAAGTCTTTTGTATTCTATAAGATTTGAAAATGTTGTGTAGAGTTTTCCACAAATAAGTCATCATTATCAATTATCAATATTTGGAAATAGTGAAAATTGCAAAACTTCATGTACCACCTTTCATGAAAACCTAGAGACATTTCGTTTGGACTTAAGAGGATTAGAATGTCAAACAATATTAATGCAAATTTTGGGGTGTGTAGTTGTTCAGCGGTATAGAAAGCCTGTACCGAACAATTATATAAATTTAAATTTTCTTCTAACTACAATACATGCATTTGTAGATTTGATTCGTATTACGCTTTTCGTTATGTATGTATATGCTAATTGTGAGTACAATTATAAAACAATCTTACAGAGGATATAAATCTTGCATTCGAATTTTAAGTAAGCCTCAGATTTCCTGTACTGGCTGATTTTCCAAACAAAAACGTATTATCCTATAATTGCACTGTACCCTATCTACGTATTACGCAGAGCACTCTGCACTCCCTCTTTGGCACGAAAATGTAAACCAACGAACTTAAAGCCTCGAGATCCGATTAGCGACTTTCGTCGTAATTCAGATATTCCTGCAGCGCCTGGAAAATCCTACTTCCGTATTCACTTTTCCACGGAGTGCCCCACAACTACTCGAAAAGCACTTTAATGTTTCACTCCCACACCGCGGCGCGGCGGGTCCGATTCCTTTGACGGCGATGCAGCGGTGCGGTGCGCACACCTCCTCCGGTGCATTTTTCGCCGTTCGCTGAAACCCGCACAAAATCACGCCTTGGTCTCTGGGCTATCCTCTTACGGGTTCTAAGATATCGATCTTCCATTCCAAGTTACCAGCTGCGAAGCGAGGCGCTCATCGCGGCCGCTTGCACTCCATGGGGCGCACCGAAAGTTCGTTTCCCTTTGGCTTTTCTTTCAATTGAGCTTCGACGGAACACGCCGCGGATGAATGAAGGCGAGTTCTGGGATGAATCGGGCCATTAATCAACACGTCGGAGGTTCCCGTGTGCAACAGCTGAAAGCGCTGTGCCGTTGTCGCCGCCGCCGCCGCCGTGGGTGAAGGCGTGAGAATATGCGGCAAGCCCCATTCTTTGTGCTCCATTGACATTTGCTCGACTTTCAGACGACTTCATCTGATTATCGTTATTGCCAGTAAAGGGCACCGTGGCAATCAGGGGACTCCGACGGGCACAACTGGGATTCGTTAGATAAATTGGTTGGATTAACCGATTTCTTAGGGTTCTTTGGTTTTTTACGATCTACAACCCCTTGCCGAATGAATGGACTGTTCCTTGATTTAGACATTTGTCGGACTTCTTCAGCTCGTCGAGTCTGGCACAGGGTTGTAACTCCTAAACGGCTAATCGAAGCTGTTGGCTTATAGAATGTTCCGTAATGCAGATAATGCAGAAATGAGAAATCGCTTGGACAATGACAACTATAAAAGATTTAAGACCCATCTCCCTACTTTACATTTAATGTCACTGGTCACGTATAATGATGTTTTCACTGCTATATCTCCTCCCCTCTTCCGCCCACCACTTCCCAAATTACGATGCATATATGTACCACGGCCACATGCCGGATTGAGGACTTGACTTGAGATTGAACTCACGGTTCAATCCGCGGCGACAACTTACCTACTTGAGATTTTGACTTCAAGCTGGCTTGAAAATTTATTTTCCGCGAAATATATGATGGAAGAAAAAATTTGGGTGATTGTTAAGGTTAACTATGTTACTTCCGATTTCGATGAAATATGTCATAAAGTAGATCATTCTAAGGAACTTTGCCTTTGGACATATGCCTCGGAAACTTACAGGCAACAAGCTACACCCAGTTTTGTCTGTGTATGTAATGATGCAGAGAGGTAATTCGGAAAAGGAATTTCCCGCCCTCCGGTTTCTATGAAATTCAAATATTTTATAAAGGAGGTCATTATGAGAAACTTTTCCTTTGGATATATGGCGCGGAAACCTACAGGAAAAAAATAGACCCAGTTTTGTATACTATGTAATGTGGCCGCTGAAATGTACTGGAAGATAAAATGTGAGAAAACAAGGAAACATTTGCTTTATTCATACCCAGCGGGAAATTTGGTTAGACATTCCTAGCGAAGCGGGTTTGGAATCAGTAAATTTTATGAGAGAAAAACATGTTGCTTCCCTGTTGATTCCGGGGAATGCAGGTAGGCATCACCTAACTGAGCTTTTTGCGAACAAAAAATATGTTGCTTCCCTGTTGATTCCGGGGAATGCAGGTATGCATCAACCCAATTGATCGCTGGGACCGAACCTTCTCCCTTTTGTTTTCAAGTCATGACTCATAAGAAAAACAAAGCGAAATCTTGCTCATTCCTGTTTTATCTTCTGTGCAATAAAGTAAGGGGCGTATTTTTGCGTTCTATTGAGTGATTTTGGTGCGTTTTTGCGTGGTTTTTATAATAAAATCAGTTTTGTGCTTTCATAAAAGAGAAGGTAAGTTGAACAAAATGTTCAGTAAGTTGAACAAGCTGGGAGCAGTATGAACCTGATTCCACTTGCATTCCATAGCAGCAAGCTGGGAGCAGTAAAAAAAGCTTTTATACTGCTTCCTCCTGCGGACATGTAATGTTAAAATGGACAAGGAGTGTCCAACGGAAGGGAATCACTCCATAGGTTCCAAGGAGTTGCTTCCGTTTGCATCTTTGAGCGCTTCTTTTCCCGCTGGGTAGCAACAGATCACATAGTAGGACACACACACACACACAACACATATAAATACAAACATGCATAACGTTGAAAAATCAAAAATGTCTACTGGCTGAATATTTTACTTTAAACAAATAGTTGGCAATAAATTGGTATATATTAAACTATTTGTAAAGGGCAAAATTCCTTAATTGGTATATATTTGTAAAAAGAAACATTTCACCTTTTTATCACGAAAAATAAAATATTCAGTCAGTGGAAATTTTTTTTTAACTTTGTTTATCGTTACACCTTTATAAACAAGAAAATGACTGCACGAAACTTTGACAAAAGAACTTTATATTTATACCCATCTCTAACATATTTTCTTATTGTCGCCTTTGTTGCTTAAGTGCTTAATTCCCGCAGATTTTTAAGCTTGAAAACAAGCCAGTATCATAATAGCATAAAGTCAATCCGACAAATTCAAATCGACTTCAAGTCTGCATGTAAGCGTGGTAAATGTCATGAATCATATTCAGAAAATTTTGCGAAACACGCCTGTAAAAATTCAATTAAATCAGATACATACTTTTTGCTTGACACATCATAAACATCATTGCTCGTCATTCACTCGTGCGAAACATGCTTGTAAAATTTCATCCCAATCAGATAAATGCTTTTTGTGTGACTCTTCCGAAACATCACTTTCGGTAATTCAGTCTGCCCCCTCCGCCGTCCATTTTCCCAATTACAACGCGTACTCTGTATGACTCAGGAAATCTCACTGTTTGAATTTTGGTATTGTGTAAATAAACTGTTGAGCTTAGGAAATGGCAGTCATTTCGAAATCACAGACGCTATCTAATTTCATGAAAATTGATTTACGTTGGTAACGTGTGCCAAATTTCGATAGCAGATTTAAGACCAGCGACCCCAAAAGTTCCTTTATATTATATTAATTTAGTGTTCACTTTCATCGCAGTCCCTTGAAGTTAAACTTTTTAGCACCACCTTCCCCTATTCAAAATACACTTCCTGTGAAAATTCCAGCTCAATCGGCCGAGTATTTTCGGAGTTTATCGTAGTGGCATAGACACAAACACAACGCTTAAATAATTATATAAAACGGTAGGGGGTCAAATTTACCCTGGCGATTTTCCACGATCATTTGCATATACATAGATATTTATGGGAATTTTTGGCCGCCATCTTGAGTTTCAAAATATTGATAGGAAATTGTAAATAATAATTTGACGGATAAATTGCCAGTTGTTAAACTTGAAAATTCTTATTACTCGTATAAATATAAGCTGCGGGCACAACGCTATGTAGACGTATGCTCAAAAACGAACGAGCAGGTATGCAGCTTTTTGCATTTGGATAAATAGTTCCAGGGGATAGTCCTATGCATTCTTAGAAGGATTGGAGTTTCCAAGGTAAAGAGGAAACATTTTAAGTGATTCAACATAATAAATTTCATACGATTTTCATTAAATGCGGCACACTGGCGTTTTCGGGGTGTCTAATCTCCAATCTAGCATTCAATTTAACAAGTTCGAGACAGCGTAAGCGATTTTCAAAAAATTCGGTCCTCCGCACACATACCGATTGTGATGTAGCTGGGAAATTTAATTTTATTATTAAAAAATATTAGTCAATAGTTTGTCAGTACAAACATACAGCCTCAAATTAAGTTAGACATTTTACAAAAACGCAACTCCGGGCAACTTCGCCACGCTTGGTTCATAGTTTTCCATTATCTTTTGAAATCCCCTTTCATCCTATTCAATTTTATCGAACCTCACCCTCAATTCTCGAGATTCGTTTTGTGCTTTATTCACCGTGCAGTCGTGAAATACGTGCACGGGGCGCTTATGGTGCAATTTTTAGAAGCGCACCTGCACTGCACCGCTCAGTGGCTCTAAACAGGTTTAGTTGCTTCTGTAAATAAGTTAAAGCTCCCTGAGCGCTGCAAACGCAGGCACTGGGCGGTTCCAGCGATTTAAATCTTTATGCTCTAAGCCACTTTGCGTATCAGATATGGGGCACTTTATGAGCCTAGTCACATAGATATCAGCTGTGCATATAAAAAGGCTCATCACACTTCCCTCCCCTGGAAGAAGCGGCAGCGCACCTCTCCTCGTAAATCTCATGTCCTTGCCGAAGAGCGGGATGGAGCGGGGGCTTTTCCTAAGAACTATACTTTTAGCTCTGTGGCCTCTTAAGAACTCATTCCAGCCAAAGCCGAGTCGAAGCAGGATGTTAATTAAGAGAGGCCTTCGAAAGGATAATAACACCATTGGGAGCCGGAAAGTGGATAAAAGCCAACCACATAATAAAAATTCCCCGAAGGATTTTATTGGCACTGAGATGGCAAACACGCTCATCCTTCGGGGGCTCCGGAAAAACTGCCGTGTCCGAGGGTGCCTGCTCCTTTCGAGCCTGTGCTCCCTTTATTGCGAAAATTTACTCACCGCCGTGAAAACTATTTAAAAATTTAGGCACTGTTATCGCTTGTCCCAGATTTTTATCTGCTCTAAAGACGTTGTGCTGGCTCTTGATAAGCTGTTCCTTTTGTGGCTCAAGAAAGGAGTGCCAGCGTGCGGTCTTCGTCGACTTGCCGCATCACAACCAGGTAAGATGTGCTCTGGAGCTCCTTGTGGCGTCTTAGATAACTTTGAAAGTGTGCAGCCTCAGTAATTGCATCACTCGGTGAATACGAGGCGAGCGGGTGCGAAGGAAAACAGTGCAGCGCTAAATTATGTAGACTCATTTCCTCCGTGCATTTCATATAGTCGACTGCAATCAGCCACGGTTTTACGGCTATGGAACGGGGTTAGAAGTTACCGTAAACAATTTTGCATCCGTAAAATAAAAAGCTGGAATTTCGTAGCTTCTAACAGTTAAGCACTCTGGGGATCTATTCCTTTTTAATTAGAAATTCTTTAGAAAACCACAAACAGTTAATTTCAACCTTATACTTTTGCAAACTTTTTTTTTGTATACTAGAGTACCCCACCCTGTTGAGAAGCCTGTGATGAGAGACCCCCTCAAGCAAAATCTGTTTTTTGTCTATACTCGTTCGTATGCCTTGTTGAAGCATTAGAGATGCAAGCGGAAGCGCTTCTCCAGAAGGCATGAATGCATGACCCTTCGTGGAACCCTTCAATTTCTTAACATTGCATGCCATTAGGAGGAAGCAGTGGAAAAGCATCTTTATTGCTTCCCACAAGCTTCCAAGAGATGTATGATATTACATGGCATCAATTTGAAATGAAATTTTACCGCTTCTCAATATTATCTTTTAATAGCGCCATCAAACTTTGCCTTGTAAAAGGAATACAAAGCCGTTAAAACATTTGGTTTGATGCAATGGACACAGTTACTGAAACTGCATTAAATTTGCTCCGATAACTGCACTGTTCTAATGCGACTTTGACGTACCACGGTAATAAAAGGGAGGGGCAAATATAAAAGCTCGCGTCTATTTATCTGGTCCCTACCATCTACTACAGTTTCCATGCGACTAATGCCCTAGACAGACTAGAGCTCTTGAACTAGTTCCTGACGTCAGAACAACGTAGCCCATGAAAAATTCCCATTGCTGAACTAATTCAAAGATCCGCACAATACTTGTGTGATAGCTTTTTCGTTGAGTAAGATAAACCATTCAATGAAAATGAAAAAACATTTTTTTTTGTAAACAAGCTTTTATTTAAGTCAAATGTACTAAAAAATAAAATATAAAAAATATTTGCCAATCCAATTACCTACATATACATATGTATACTTATGGCAATTTTAGAACTTTTGAAATCTGCACAAACTGTGACCAATTTAACTATAGTTATAACTGAAAGTTTTGTATCCATTGCGATTACGTGATATAAAAGATTGATCCGATGTTGTATGAAAACTCAACATACACTCATACATATTACACATACAGTTATTTTATAAATTGCATTTTTTAGCTGCTGTAAGTTTTTAAAAAGTTTGGCAGTACGCACGCTGCCCTGGCCTCTGGATACAGCATTTATTTACTTATTTATTTAATATCAACAGGTAGTTAACTATCTGACAGTTACAAATACAAAAGAAAAAAAACTGGTTCAAAGTTTCTTTGGATCCCCCTTTGGAAGCAAAAGTGTCAAGTAAGCCCATCGATGGTAGTTGTAAAAATTTTATAATAGGACACCTACAAGCTGCACTGGACCCAAACGGAACCGAACAGACAGCCGAACTGACCCGAAATATTCGATCCGAAATCGTGGCTCCTTTATGCTATCGTTTTGAATCGTTCCGATCAAATAGGATTAAACACAAAGCCATCAGTACAAACAAGTGTTGAGATTATGAAGTGGTACAAGCTGAAGTCTTTTAGAAAGCTCTTCAACAATTATTGTAATGATCCCGGAGAAATTTCATAGGAATATTATTGTTATAATGAAATCAATTTTGTACACCTACACGTTGTAATACAATTTTCGGCCTCCGCCATAATATTTGGTAATTCTTTAGAAGCGAGGTTCCATTTGTTCTAACCATCTAGGACAATTTTATAGTGTAGTAATAAAATAAGTAATTTAAAGTGGGGAACGGGCTTAATAAAAAATTACCTAAAAATAGTAAATTCATGATGCGGAAAGACAATTTTATGAAAATTCAATCCGTATAGATATTTTGTAAAAGGCAAATTTCAAACGTTTACGTGTGTTGTGCCAAATTTTTTTAATCCCTTTCCCGCGTTTCTAGCTTTGATTTGAAACCGTCGTTTATACGTAGTCAATTTCTAACTGGCACATTCACACGAAAAACATAGCTATGAATTTGGTCTACGCTAGGCACAAGTCATGACTTTGGTCGTCGCATATGTATATACATATACAGACCGGCCACACCGCGGCGACAGTTTTATACGTACAAACTGATTATCTTGGGACAATCAATTGTATGTACGCCACTGTGCCTACACACGGCGGCGTCGGTTTTAATTTGCGAACAAAATTTTGACATTGCCATATACTTCATTCTCTAAGTTTCTGTCCAAATAATCACGAGTATGGATTATTCCTAAATATATTTGCATAAGAAATCCAATTTTTATGTCAGTGCGATATATTTGATGTTTGACGTAAAAACCGACTGATATATCAAACAAAGAAGATATTTGGGACGATTTTGTGACAATTTTATGATTGTACGTAAAATTATCTACACACGGTCAATCTTATGTTTGCACGCGTGCTTGTACGCATACAATCGTCCCGTGTGTGGTGGCCTAGCGAGCGTGGTCAGTTCGACTCGATCGATTTGGTTCGGTTCGGGGCCCAGTGTAGCCACGGCCTTAATGGACTACGTTCAACGCAGACGCAAAGAAATTTTGTGTCGTCAGGGAGCCGGATTAGTCACCGCAGAAGGAAGAAAGGCTCATCTATATACAATAATAGACTTCCGCAAGCGTAAATTGAAGTCGAAGTCAAGCCACGAAAATACTCATCTGGCTTTGAACAACTGTAACTAGCTTTGTCGAATATTTCGCCAAGTTTATAAATTTAGCAGACTTTTAGACGGTGCAAAAAAGTTAAACTTTCAAAATATGAAATAATACTTTATAATCCACAGATATGTTTAGCAACGCGAAAACTATGTCGAACTTAAGGGATTGTGGTTCATCAACTATACATAAAAAAAGAATTAAAAAAAATGTATATTAAGCTTCCCTGGCACCCACTCCCGATGTGTAATGCAAACATCAATAGTTTTCTGATGTGACATTTCCGACCAATTTTAAACATAATACAGAAATAATGAAAACATTACACTAGACCGCTGCATGCAAATGTTTACCAACTTCGGGAAACAAAGGGAACGAAACGTTAAAAAGCTGTTCGTATGAACATGCCTTAAGTATCATTGAGCTGTGCCTTGGCCTTCTCTTTCATACAACACGCGGTGCAATGCTATGTAAGCGGCGTGGTGCTTGTGCGCTAAGCTAAAAATGTGTGCGGAATATATGAGAACGAGAGCGCGGAGAACAGCTAACAATGCATGCACAGGAAGGAACGAGGAGCGAAGAAGCTAAAGCGTTCAGTAGCTGATTCGTTCATGCTAATTTGCTATATGCACGTGTGGTAGTCGCTATCAAGAGTTTTGTAGTAAATCTGGTTGTTTTGCGTCGCAGTTAAGTTCGTCCGGGAATATTTTTAACCATTTTAATTCAAGGAACTATTATAATCCAGATTAGTGAAGCAAATTTGTTTGATGTTATCTCAGTTCGCCGTATAGGTAAATGATAAGACTACTCGCAGCCGCGTTGAAGCAGCGACGATGCGACGTTAGGTGACGCCGTCCGGCGTGCTAAATTATGCTGAGTGATTGCACGTGTTTATGAAACTGTTCAGACAGAGCACTTAAGTGTGGTGGAGTGTACGACGCCGGATTTTTATATTTATAGATTTTTTCGCTGCTAACCCGCGCGAATTCTCTTGCTAGACCGCAGCTAGATATATTCAGTGACTGAGTGAATAATTCGTGAGTGTTTAACTAGCTCTTGCCTGATATTTGTGGAAGAGACATGAATTTTGACCTTTTAATAACCGAGATTTTTGCGCGACACTGCCTGTGGAATATATTCGATAAAAATTACCATAATCGAATATTAGTTGACAAGATGTGGGCGGAAATTTCAAACAAAGTTAGATTTCCCAGTAAGTAAAAACTTTATAATATTATTTTATAGTTTTCAGCCCACGTGCGTATTTGGGCATCTAAAACAGTATAACTTTATAACACCATAGTTTTGAGACTAAGCAAAATTAAACTAGGTATGTAAAAATACAGAATATTTTTTTTATTTAGACAAGACTTCCTTTCCGCGTACCCATAAATTTGATTAATTTGAGAGCGGACTTCGAAACAGTTTGTAAAAGGCAAATAATCAGTCAGTAGGAATTTTTAATACTGCAAAAGTATGAACTATTTTATTAAATATCTTGAAAAAAGGGCGATTAGGATTTTTTTTAAATAATTTTCCGTTGATTAGGATAACAAAGTGCCTCGAAGGCCGCTTTCAAATTTAGGGGCACCCGGGGCACCCCCTTATTTAACATCTTTTGAGACAACAACTTTATGTATTATCACAACTGCAAGTCTGAGAAGAAAAAAAAGTCTATTCTTCTCATAACAGTCTCCCTTCTACAGTTAGCTCCAGATTACGTAATAATAGTCTTACTCGTATTTTCTGTTGATGAAATAATTATGTGCTTAGCTGTTAGTTGTTTTTCCGTACGTACGACCACCTAGAGATATTGAGGATGGCATTCCTAAGAACTGGGTTCTTAGCAAGACCGAATCCTTTTTAAGTATGTGATGATCAGCACCGATCCTTGGCTTCCCGGATATTTTGTGATTTTGATTATGAGCCCTAATCTTAAAGTAGGTGCCTAAGTACGAGAAACTGTTGACACACTGCACACAATCATAATCACAAAATATAGAGGCACTAGAAAGTTGTGACTTGCGTTCTATGACTGGTTTAAATTTTTACAGAATAGGGCTGTTAGTCAATGTAAAATGGATCACCGCTATTACATCGATATCCTGAAAAAAATATTTATAGGTCAATGATGAAAAGCTTGGAATTGAGGAATATTATTTCCAGCAGTATACAAGCGGATTCCTTTAGAATATGTTACAAATTGGCACATACCGGTTTTTGGCGCAGCTATTGTATTATCATTTCGACAGACCGATTTCTAGTCGGCAAGATAAGTCAGTTGGTAAAGAGTTAGCATTTCAAGTGTAAAGCTTTCCACACTGTAAATTAGAAAGTATGATTTTGTTCACTTTATATTGTAACTGATATTATTCATTTTTACTTTTCAGTCGACGAATGTAAGAGAAAGTGGAAGAACTTAAGAGATCGATTTCGCATTGAACTTAAAAAGGATGCTCCAGGAAAATCTGGATCACTTAGTTCCAACTGGCACTATTACAATCAGTTGCAGTTCTTAAAAGCAGTAATGGGAACATCTAAAAATGCGGGAAATGTACTAGATGTTGATAATAAAAATGATAATAGGCTTCCCACACCGCACAGAAAAGATCGGGTTGAGGCTTTTGACACACTACTTGATGTCCCAACCACCTCAAAACAGAACTTTGCTGAAACAACTAACATTCATTCTTTATCTTCTGAAAAAAGACGTAAACGGAAAACTAAAAAAACTGTGAAACAGAAAAAGGTCATGCTGTTAGAGCATTTGGAGAAAATACTGTTGTCAGACTCCAAAGAATCCGAAGATTTACTCTTCTTTAAGAGCTTGTTGGGATACATGGAATCATTTTCACGGCTTCAAAAACTTCGAGTAAGGAACAAAATTACTAACGTCATTTTGGACGAATTAGCATCAAAATCGCGAACATCAACACCGGAATCGATTTAGCGGAATTCCTGCCACCACCATGCCTGTTGAATACAACAAGAGAGTAAATAGGATATGATGAAAATGTTTTTAGGTTACATAAGAATTGTTTTTACAGGCATTTAACAGATTTCAGAATAACGTGATTCTGTCTGCAAAGGCTTGTTGTTTCTCGCACAAAAACTATTTTCGAAATAACAATAACAGCTTTCGGCGCTTATCGATTTACAACGAATTCGTAAAAGTAATATCATATAAGAAGAACACATTTGAAGTCCCCAGTGAAGTTAAATATTGTCGCATCGCAATTTTCTCACTGTAGGTTTCTCTTACAAGGCGCAAGAGGAAGGAATTTTGCCACAAGAACAAACGGGCAGAATTTGCCCTATAGAGAATTTCCCTGCAGTTTTCAAGCGTATAAAAAATGCGCAGCAGTAATTTATGTTTGTGATGTGAACTCAGAAAAACAAAACCGCGCTGAAGCGAATGAAGTGGGAAATCTGTTGGACAGTTGGACACTTTTTGGAATGCGCATAGGTATGTTTTACAACTTCGTTGAATCGGGTGCGGTCTTAAACAACAAATGTGTTATACTTAATGTCGCACTGTAATATACACAACTTCAGTGTTAATTTGTAGATTAGAATCCGTCGGGTCGAGTGTTAATCTCTTTCATGATTCATTTTTCGATATGAAGCCGTGATGTGTGTAAGTGTAATGGACGCGTTTACAGGTGATAATTATTAAAAATGTTTTATTTTTATTTTTAAATAATACTTGTTCTATTGCTCTTGGGCTGCAATTAAAAAGCATCTATTCATATGAATTATTTAGCCCGGTAAATATATTACTTTCCTTGAATGTAAATATATTGTATTTAATATAGAATAAGAATAACCTAACATAGTTAACTAGGCCGTATCATTTCCACTCTTTATTTCTATTTGATAACTTCATAATAGTTCGATATTGTCCTTTTTAACTGTGTACGTAATATGTGATATAAATAGTGTTAATAAGTACAAAATTATAAAATACGATGTTGTACAAATAAAATATGAAAAAATTAATTTATTCTTTTATTGGAAAAATTCTTTTTAATTAATTACCCTGAATATTAAGTAATATAACAACGAAGAATTTTAAAAGCACAAACAACAGTACAATTATTGAAATTTCGTACGTGAGGTATTACTGAACACGAAAATGTATACTCTTCGGGTAAATTCTTTCGGATGTTTCTCCGTTCACATTTGAGCAATCGTTGGCGAACAATTTGTTCTTGAAGATCATGAAAGTATCTTGTATTAGGTATAATAAAATTATTTGTGGAAAATATGTGTTTAATGCATTTACATATATGTATTATTAAAATTAAATATTCAATTTTCCTTTGCTTACATAATTCATACTTAAAGGTTCAAAAATTTTTATATAATGTTGCTCAAAAGGAAGAAGGCACACACAGAGGGAGTATACCGACGCATGTTTTTTAATAATAATGTTGTAATAGTGTGTGTGTGTTGAAAGAAAACGTGACTCAGGTCGATTGGAACAGTTTTTTGTGCGGCAAATTTATATAGTTTGTACGTGTTTACCGTTATTCTTTTTACGGATGTTCAATTGGAGCTAGTTAAACAGAATTCTGAATTATAGTTATGGTAATTTCAATCGCTTATTGGTAAAATCAATTATTGTTCTAAAACCGGTTAAATAAACATTATAATTTCTTACATTTACACTAAAATAAGCAAAACATCTGAGGGGACGGGGAGGGACATTTTACATTTGTCTACTGAATGTCTTTCCTAACGCCAAATATCGACACAACTCAATTTAGGCCTTCGGACAGTTGATACAGTGCTTAAAATCAAAATGATGATCGGGTCAATAGTGCAGAGGGTCGACATAAATTGACATTTCCGAAGGTTTTCTAGACACGTGGTGCGTCTGCGCAAAGTGGAAGCATGGATACTGCACCTCAGATTCACCAACACTTGATTTCTACATCAAATTTTAGCGACGCGTAGTCCGAAATTGCCTACGACCGACGACGCGACGTGAAAGTTTACATAGACCTAAAGTAAAAGAATACCTGCTACCGTAAGTCACAAAAAACGCTATTTCGATTTTGCTAAATTATACGAAAACTGGACGTTAGACGAATGAGTGATAATTATCTATAACGATGATGAATAAAAAAATGTGGGACAGTGGGTATGTAAGCTTCAGCAGGTCAGCGCAGCAATCGTACGAACCTTCAGTTGCCGTGTTTTTTGGTCTTCTTACTCGTAATTCGCCCTGCACAGCACATGCCCACACGAAAACTAGGGCGCGCGAAACAACTGTGACTTCTCCTACTTCGAGCTCGCCGGTTTCCGTCACACATGTGGAGGCATCGCAGTGGAGCTCTTGGAAATTTATGTCGCGTTTTGCTTGTTCGAAGTGTGTGTAATCTTGTATTTGTCAATGATAATATTAACAATCAAACCGAAGAAATTTATATTTGTAACTTTTAATCGAAGGATATTATATATTAAAAATAGTTGTTGCAATTAATAATTTGTATATTAGTCATATTTTTAATTACTACGAAAATCGTTATTATACGTGACAGATTATAATGGTTAGTCAGATAGTTTGCTATTCAACCATAAAAATGTTTGCAAAAATCAACATCGTTGTTAAGGATTACAATTTGTTTTTTTCCTTGAACAAATCACGAAAGTGAATATTGTAGCAATTCTAATTTAATAATAATAATTTGTAGTATACAAGGTGTTTCAGTTAACGAGGACCAAAATGACAGAGGCGATAGATCTCACCTAGGCAAACAAAAAATCGATTGGCAGGGGGCGTGGGAGGGGGGAATCTCAAGCGTTTTCGAGTCACAGGGTGATTCATAAATTCGGAATGAACATCAAACTCACGCCAAACAACTGCTATCTTAATGTGCTTTCCAAGGATTCACGAACAGGATTTATCGTGCTGGATGATTTGGGTGCAGAGAGGGAATTTAATAGTGTACATTAAAGTTTCTACCAGATGGCTCACAGGATGAAAGGTCGCTGGACTTTAAATAGACTTACTTACCACCAGATTCATTGCGTTATAAACGCATAAAGTCTCCACCCTCGTAGTATCCGCTCGAGTAAATTAACTTTTAATTTGCCGTCCCTGCGACATTCCCGCAAGATTAATAGCCGAAAGTCATATGGCTGTCGAGCGAGTTTACTGCCGATATATTTAGCGTTGCCCTCAGAGCAAGCCATATGAGCTTGCGGCGCATGGCAAGTGCAAAATTATATATTGCCTTCCTCTATTTCTGCGTCATTTTCTAAAAGGCATTAGCGAGCTGTACTTAACCAGCATTAGTGGAGCGAGGAAATTAATGCGTTAACCGAGCAAAACATCCCATTGCCACGCGTTTGTTTACATGCGAGCACAAAGAACCACTTGACTGGGCCAAAAATAGCGCGAAACTATCATATGAAAATTCACATGTGTCGTGAGCGATATTCACCAGATCCCCATGATTTACTAGCGCTCATCTGCAAAACAGGGAAATTAGATCCAAGGAAGAAAAATCGCTTTCGTTGGGAAATATCGCACGCAAGGCGCGGCGCGTTAATCCCTAATTTCCAGAGACGTTTGTTTGCTGCCGCACCGAAATAGCATCCGTCGGGATAATTATTGACTACTTCATGGGCCCCACACGGCGATCGCTTATTTACGTAGGCCACTCGGCCTTAGCTTAAATTCGGCTGATCGGGCTATGGCCGCCACGTAAACATCTCCGCCAAGATGCTTCCAATCACAGTCTTAATTAACTCCCAGCGTGTGAAATGATTCTTTCGAAACCATTCTAGTCGGTTACTCCCAGTAACGTGAAGCACTCCGATCTACATGGGCTTGTCCAATGCGCTCGGTCATTGCGTGCGGTTTGCATTTTAATCGAATGAACGAGTGTCGCGGGCATTCATTTCACCTGAGGAGCAGTCAAGCAATTAAGTCATAAATGCCATCACATTTAGATGTAATGGCTTGTTAACGCCTTTTTTGTCTTCTCCAGTGCTATTCTGTAATAGTTCTTGAATGGACACGCAATTAGTGTGGCTGCACAAACCCGCTAATTGGTTGCTAATTTTTTATACTGATTGCTGACTGAAAAATCGAGAGTTAAGCTCGAAACGGTTACTTTCATACAAACGACCAGGCAATCACTTTCAAAACAAAGGGAAAGTGTACATACATACATTTCAGAGGAACTTGGTCAAAACGCTGAATATTTCAAAGAAGGTAAAGATTGCTTCAGCGAGAATTAATTGCTTTGTTTTCACGTAGAACATAAAATTACAGGTTTTTGAATTGTCACCGCACTATTGGTACGGTTTTGTTTTTTTAAGATTTCGTAGTCAAATGGCAAAATGGAAACCCTTATAATTTTGTCATGTCGTCGGTCTGTCTGTCCGTATGTCACAGCCTTATAACTCCGCCGTCTTTCCATCGATTCTGGTGAAATTTTACATGGAGGTGCTTGTGTGAACCTCCACTTAGTTACAAAAAAAAACAAAGGGGAGGCGTTCCATACATGGAACTTAGTGATGAACATTTTTTTTCGCGCACCCCATTGTAAGGGGTATCGTTGGCCAGGTCTCTAAAATTGCAATAAAGTTCCTTCAGAGAATTTTCCCTTAGGTGAACAGTTTGCGAAATACAAGCTGCTAAAGTCGTTAAAAATGAGTCCCCCCGCAGGGCACCCTTCGGGTACGGAACCCTAAAAAATTAAGATAGTAGCACTTTATAAATACTTTAAACGAAAAGTATTTTTAAAAAGAGAAATTTACCAAGTAAATGTTCAACAAAGAAATTGCATTATATACAAAATCAATTGGCTTGATTTCGTAGCCTTACCAAAATGCATGGTCAAGGCCTAATGCTTACTTACAAATGATTGTTTAGTTTCGACAAAAAAAAATTCAATTTCAATTAGGGTTAATTATTTTTATTCTTACAATCCTGACGAAAGAAAAAATAAACTCTTGCTACATGCTACGGAACCCTAGGACACGCACTTGGCTTGGAAGGAAGAAAATGATGAAATTTATTATAGTGGTGAAAAGCTTTTTTTTATCAAAGTTATTTAAAAAAATTGACTGATAGACGAAAAATGTTTTTCATTTATTAACCAACGGATAAAAAGAGGATGTTCTCAATTCGTCGCGTATGTTCTTTTATGTATCATCACGCATAACTTTTTACAGAAATTTCCGATTTTGTTGATTCTTTTTTATTGGATAGGGTCTACTTTAAAGTTCGTCCCATTTAAATTTGAAGAAAATTTTCTACCTCTAAGGGTCGACAATTAGGGAATGAATTCCATTAATTATACACCCAGTTCCCTCTAACCAATTTTAATAATACTGGCCACATGTATGTGTCATTCAAATGAAAATAGAATAATATGGTGTCCTGCATTAAAAAGTTTAAAATAATTTTTTTTTGGAGACGGTGCCAAACTGAATGAATCGCGTCTGCGGTGTGATGGAAAAATGACTCTGAAACGTGTTCACGTCATTTACGTTCGTCCTTCGCTTCGGCAAGCGATAATTCAGTAAAAGTAAAAAAGAAGTGCATTAATTACATGAATTTTGGAGACAAATTTGGAAAAACGTGAAATGTAGGTAATTTCAGAGTTTTTTTTTTCACTTTCGCAAGTGACTGTACCTGCAGTGGTATAGGCAGATCAACGTTGATGGCATTTTTGGAAAGCACATTAAGATAGTAGTTCTATGGCGTGAATTTGATGTCACTACGTTGAGTAGATCAAAACATAAAATAAAATAATAAAGTGCATCCCGAATTTATGAATCACTCTGTAACTCGCAAAATCGCAGAACATACATGGGGGGATTCGGAAAACCCTCAATTTGAGGAACTTTTGGACGTCACTTCTTCAGGTGGCCCCCTGTATATCTCTTGGTTTTTTCATTAAACATTTAAGGTTTCGTTTACTGCTTCTTCTATTATTGTATAAATTTTTGAGGCAATAAATTATTAAATATTGTTTAATTGCACTTACCTTTTATCAACAAAATTACACGTCACTAAATAAATCGCTTTAATTTTCACGCTAAAACTGGATAATAACTTTGTTTGGTTTATTGCGCAAAACTGATGGCCAACGAATAATTGAAATTCTTCATAAATTCTGAAACTCTCATTAGGTCTGTTCGCGTAACCACATGCAAACGAAAACTTTCGTAAGCCATTGCCAGAATGCTCTCACGAACTCATGGGTTGAGAGAGAATTTGCTTACGTTACATTTCCACTCCGAAGAAGTTATCGTAAGTTTTCACTCGACAAATTTCGCCATGTGAAAAACTGAAAACTGTCAAAGTGTAACAGCTCATATTTTCAGGTTAGGTTGCCATTTACAAAATGTTTTGCTGCAAGAAGGTCAATCAGTTATTGTGGTGGAATGTTGACCAAACACCTTTGAATTTAGCACAGATGGGTCTTTCCTAAAAAACCCTTTTACGTTAATTGTTCAATTGACAGCTATTTGACAATTGAAAACGTTTGAACTTGTTACTGTTCGCGTACTTTGATACTTGCTTAGAGGAGTTTCTGTTTCACTTTCTCTCTTTTCTCAATTAAAAGTTTTTACTAGAAAAGTTCTCCTCTGACCAAGAGCGGAGTGATGGAAGGCGAACTTCAGAATTTGTCAACTGATTACTTTATGCATTCTTTTTGGGCTAGTGCTAGCACCAGTCTATTTTCACCAGAAATATAACAACTTCTTCATGGCAACCACTTCTAACAATTCCTACTGGAATGTAAGCCAATCGATACTACGACACTTGGTTTATGCTGTCACCCTGAATTTTAAATTGCTCACGGTCGAATGCGTAAATACTAAATGTTTGCATTTAATCGACGCACCAGCAACGCAGTGTTCCAGCCATATTTTCAAGGGTTAAAAAGCAAACATTATGAGATATTATATCAACATACATACATATATCCATTAAAGCATTTTCGAGTGCTGTTGCTGCTGCGAATTCAAAGTCGATTAATAGTTTTACCTGAACTTCTCTTCCATTGTCGACATCTTCTATGGATCGGTAAAATTAGGTAAAAAAGTCGATTTAGAGAAAAATCATCGATATTCATTTAGTTCCAGATAAATGCCAGACAAAACAAAAACGTTGTAACGACATTCAGGCTAAGAATCCGAAAATGTGGCCGCCGTCCCTTTTGCATAAGAAGCTGAAGTTTTTCGTTAATTTATGGACCAACAGTCGGGCTATCGCCGTTGTTTCACGGATCACTGTGCCCACTTAAAGGGCCCTGCGACTAATTAAACGCTTCGAATCGTTTCGAGTCAGTAATCAGAAACTTTGGTCGACTCATTAATAGTTGCGCAACCCACGAGCTCACTGAGATTCAAAGTTTTTCTACAGCGCAGGGGCCGACACAATTGAAGAAAATTTATTTTACGATTTTGTTGTTCTCACGGTCGTGGTCATTTTAATTTGTCGCTCTCAGTTTTCTTTCGTTACATTGCAAGGTAGACACTTTCATTGCTGTCACAATCTCCGTACGCAGAACGTAACAGACGATCCGACTTCCCGCTGCTTTCCCTTTTGTCATGCGTTAGTGGTCAAGTGATAGCATTAATTAAAACTTTTTTATACTTTTGTCTTCTCTACATAATTGTTGGTCCTACTCGTATTACAGAAATACTTACACTCTGAAGCGTTCATTGAGAATTACAAAGCTATTTCGCATTTTCCAAAGTAGTAGCAGTTAATTGAAATAGTTCGCAATTACCTGGCGAATTAATTAAAAAATACCAGCTAAGGCTCACTAGGTAATATGCATTAATTAATAGGGGTGCCCCAGAGAGCAATGGAATGCTCCACTTAGTGCCCATAAACAATGTTGCGCTTTGAAGGCATAATTGTTTCTTGGAGTTGTGCCTGTATTCAGCGCATTTAAATTTTGGTTGGTCAAGTGGGCACACACAACTGATATTTATTGGAGATTTCTGTATTCCTTTTTTCAATTACTAATTAAGCATATTGGGCATTCTGCTGTTTCAGTTTAATTTGGATCATAGAACGTAACTAGGAGTAAAGCAACTTTCAGCATCAAGAGGTTTCGTAGTGCTAATTTCACTCTTAAAAATAATCCAGAAAATGTTCAATTAGTTGATTTTATTAACCACTTTTCGGGTTATTGTACAAATGTATAAATTGAATTAATTAATTAATTTAACCTCAAAAGCATTGTTCAGGATCCTGCAATAGCTGTTTCAGGCGACACAAATCGTACACCAGGCATCTTATGATGTTTGGGTCCAAAAAGAAGTCAATGAGGTGAATACGGCCGATCAATCATCAATTCGACATTTTTACTGCATAGAAAATCAACGGTTTGACGTGCTGAATGAGAGCTCCATCACAAGAGAAGAGATTTTAAAAGAATCCAGCGCTCTTTTAGAAAAAATGAGAAAATTAAAGTTGTGCTGAATTGTGCTAGTGTTGCGCTTCGTTGTGCAGCTTCATAAAATTCAAATTTCGAAATGTCAGTGGGCATTTTGTAAACGGTAAATTTTCCTTTTACGTATTGTTTTATGGCGATGTGCGAGGCATTGCGTGATATTCGTCACACGGACATGGATATTCATCTCTTACAAAATATCGGGTTCGAATTTCGAATTTTGCGAAAAAACACAATGCAGCACAACTTTTTCGACAGTGGTGGGGCTAACTCCCCGGACATTCGACGCGATGGATATTGTAGCGAAATTTGCCAGCCGAGCGGCTAGCTGACAAATCTTGGAGACGAAAAGATTCAAGAAAAAATAATTGAAGCGGGCTCTTAGGCGTGGAAGCCCGTGTGTTTCGCGCTGCATTACCGAAGGTTTTGTAAAAGTGCTAGATAGGGGGGAGCGAAGCGAGCTACAGGGCCGTAATTCCGGGCACATTAAGAAAAGACAATAGCTCGAGTTTATAATTCAATTTAATGTTTGTTTGTTCATTTGGTACAGCAATCGAAAATCAATTTACAAAGCTTAGCCGTCGTTATCGCTTTATCGCCCACACACATTCGATCCGACTCGCCCAACGATCTCTCGCAGTCCAACGAGAAAACTTCTAATCGCGCGAAACCTCCCAAACGCACTTAAATATTTCTTTCAATATGGACACTCGACATTTTTTAGGTTGTAGCAGTACTGTGTGGCAAATCACCATGGAAGAATTCTAGAAACGTTCATCATCGAAAATCATCTTTGGGGACGAGCGTTACAGATCGATGATAAACAACTTCTTGGCTGGATGATATGGATATCGACGACATGTGGTTCCAACAAGATGGCGCTACGAGCCACATAGTACATGCCACGACGGCTATTCTGCACGAGCGATTTGAGGGCGACGTGAACTGGCCTTTGGTGTTATCTTAAATCACAGATCTATACGTATAAAACGCAAGCAATTGATGCCCTCAAAGTCGACATAACGAACGCTTTCCAGTAAATTCAGCCAGATTTACGCGACAAAGTCATCAAAAATAGGACCTCCCGAATACGTGCCACCAAGCAAATCCGCGGCGGACATTTGAACGATGTTATATTCCAAACTTAATGCCATAAAATATTCTATCAAATAAAATAAAAATGGAGTGAATGTCTCACACACTACTTGTTTTAATTAACTTTTAAAGTTAAGTCGAGCGTCATTATTGAAAGACCCTGTACCTAATAATTTCAATATACAAAAATAACAAGAGCGAACGAGCCTACGTTCGAAAAATGTTTACGTTATTGATTTGAACGATTAAAACGTTGTGTAGGAAAACGTTTACAAATTAATTACCTTCATATTCCATAATTGCCAAATAACTATTAAATTTCGAAGTATGTACTGATGTACAAGTTCGTTCATAAAATTAAAATGGAAAAAGGTGCGTTTTGCTGTAGTTTACGATCGTTACTATATTGGCTTGAATTTCTTCTTTTTGATGATAACTTGGTTTTTCTTTCTTTCTTTCTTTTTTGGTTTTTATTTATTTTTTCACTTTTTTTAAGTTGTTCGGGGACCTCAGTTATAGATAGGGTATAATTGTATACCATATATGTAAGTTATGTCTTGGATCTTGTAGTTCACATATTTTGGTGTTATTCTTTATGATTATGTTGCTATGTATTGTGGTCACACTAGTAAAATTTCCTGTCTTCTGTATTGTTTCGGCAAGTAAATATATTTATTCCATCATGTATTGTCACCACACATTGTTTCTAAAAATGAATGAATGAATGTGTGGAGTGTATACTCACTTTTATGGCTGCCTGTACTTGTAGTTATATGATACGTTAGAAATCCAATTTGTCAAATAAGGTCGGTGCCATAACACCCAACTTTTGATTTTCAAGCCATCTCCTTACTCCGCTATCGCAAAAATTTGGGAAAATAATGCGAAGTGACTCATTTAAGCTATAGAAATATGACGGACGGCCACCCCGGAAGCATTAATAGAAGTTTATGTTTGCGCTAAAATGGTAGTCGGTTTGCTTTGTGTCTTTGGCAGGCCCGGTCAGTCGCTTGTGCTCTTGTGGTTCTGAGTATTCCAAAGACATTCTGAGCACAGAGACGGTGGTTCAAGCCAATTCTATTTTCGGCCAGACCCTAAATCGCATTCAGACAAGCGTACACTTCAATGGACTCAAGAATGACTTGGGCGACGCTCCCAATTGTTCGATTAACTTATTCCCTTTAGGCGGTGCCAAAAACAACAAACGACCCCTCGACCATTGTCTTGGCGTCGATCTCAGCCAGGGCAGAATTCCGCGGCCACGCAATAAATTCCGGCGCGTCTGCCGAAATTGCTTACGCATGGCGGGCACGTTCGCCAGATCCGCACGGCACCGGACATTTGTCACAGCCTACAGACGTAATTGAAGCCCTAAGCGACATTGAGACGACGCGCGACATGTACTTACGCGGCCGGCCAGCAAATTGCGAATTCGCGCGATCTCCGCGCCGCGTCGGCAGTAGGAAGTTGTAACTTGTGAGCAAACTCAGCCGGAGGCTCAAATTGCGTCATCTCCGACTCCGACTGAAGCTCAAGTGCCCAGGGACGTTGGGACCAATTGTAAACGAATTACGCAATTAAACAGAGCTTGTGTCTCCCAATTGACAAGGGTAGTCCCGGGAGAGCGCTTGTTCCTTGTTGCCAGGGTGGCTGGCAAGGCAAGGGTGTCTTAGTCCCGACTCCGAGTCCCGGTTATTAGCAACGTCCCTTCGCTGCAATCCCAAAATAGGATGCAGAGTGTGAGAGCGCCATATGCTGCCGGTCTGGATTGAAGTGAAAATTTTATCATTCAGCGAAGGGCCCTTGTTCATCGCCGTAATTTGTGTCCTTTGTTGATGCGGTTGTCGGTTGCCAGTCACAATTTTTTTTTATTTTCGCTTTTATTATTTCTTCCAACTGGTCCGGGGTTTTTTGATTGGCCCGGCCTAACCGGACCTATCCCCTTGAATGGGTCGTTTTTCCGGCGCGATGCAACCCCTTTTATTATGGAGAGCAATTTTTTCCCGTGCTCTTTTCAGATTTCTATTGGCAAATGTGTTCGGCGGACTGGGCTCTCTGTAGAATTCGATAATTTATTAAAGTTAATATCTTACCATCCCGTTACCTAGTTCATTTTGCAGGACTGCCTCGTCCTTGCTATAATAAAATTTGAAGAGGCTTAGAGTGGGCTCCTTTCATTAGGAAAGTTCGCATCGCTCCAGAAGCAATTTATGGAACTTGTATTGCTGCGTAGAAGGCGAATGATTTCGTACCATATATTGAGATTGAATTTAGTTTGAGGGTTTTGTGGGGTTACATAACCAACAAGAACCCTTATAATTTTGCCCGTTTGTCAGATCCTCCTACACAGTTGCAAATCACTACTTTACCGAAATTTCACACGAGACGTTCTAAATATTCGCAAGGAAAGGCGTACAGAAAAAGTGTGAAATACAAAATTGTTCTAATCTCAGAGGCTGCTAAACCGATTTGGATTTGGGTTTTCGGAGTTGTTTATACTCGGAGGTTTTTGGCTAAATAAAGTTCAAATTGATGTTTGGAATTTAAAATGACGAGTCCAATATGGTGAGCGAAAATTTACAACCTATAGAGATTTTAGTGAAAATGGGTACATACGAGTTTTGTTGATTTTAGCATGTCTTCCAAAATAGAAATGCATAATGGAGGTTTTGAAAATTGAGGATGGAGGTACATAGCTATTCGGAGGCACACTGATTTCGAAACTGTCATTGCAATTTAGAAATTTGATAAAACTTCTCCAGTTTCCAGTTTTCCCAGTGGTGGAGCTTTAGAAGCACACGTTGACAATTGTACTGTGCTTTCTCAAGATCAATGTGGCGACGCACTATAGGGAATTAGTTAAGTGTAAAGTAATTACTAAAGGGGTGAAATTTCAGAACACTTTCAGTTTATATCGCAAAGTACATTATAGATATAGACCCCTGCGCATTATGTACCACTCGAATAAAGCCGCCGAACAATGCGACGCCCATGAAATTCAAACTTATTCAATTTGGATTCTAAAACGTGAGGTTGCAAACTTTTTCAACTGGCGCATATAAAAATCAACATTCCTTAAGCCTTTCCGGAGACATAAAAAAAACTAAAGATCCTACATGGAACTACCAACCAACCCAATATAGATCCCGCCTGGGCTTCAAAGCTTTAAGATATTTACCGCCACTTTTTAAGGCAATATACCTGTGCGACCTTGAGCTCAACCGGTGGTTAAGGAATTATTTCTCCAATTTTTCGCATATCATTCTCAGGCAGTCCCAGATCATATTTGCATTTGCCTATTTGTGGTCTTGAGTTCAAGTCATTCTCATTTTGTGTGGTTACATGCTTATTATAAATAATGCCCATGAAGTAAACAAACATTCAACTTTTTTTTATAATTCGGTAGGAGCTTGGTGCGAATTTTTCCGCAAAATTAACAAGGGTAATCACGTTCTGGTGCCAATAGGCCTTGCCACCCTTGCATCGAGTGTAAGTGGCAACCGATTGCTTTATGCAATTGTGCAACGATGCAAGACGCATTTGCACCAAAGCGCGATTACCCTCCCTAATCGACTTTTTATCAATTAAGACAAATCAGGCCTAAACCTGTATAAATTATCAGTTGCCATGCTAATTACACACAACTACCACGTGCTCCACTCCACACCGCGAACAGAAATATGGAGTAGACGTGGACGTGGAGTCTAGAAGCCCGCGCGAATTTCTCACATATCTTTCTTTTCAACACCGACAAACCAGCAAATAATAAAGCATCGCCGTTTGCACCATACGGCAGCCACTGCACATATTGAAGATAATTCACGGCCCAGCTTTCGCCGGGCACAGCTAAAAATTATATTAGACTCATTCGAGTGCCCCTCTCCACGGAAATCTTTAGTAAAAGGCGAAAGATTTATTCGACTTTGAAGAGAAGCCAGAGTGCCGAGACCAGGTAATAACGAAGTCTTTATGCATTCGTTTAATACTTTGAGTGTGAATCATAAGGAAGGAAAATTTTGCCAAGCATTTACAGTTTGCGTTGGCTAGACCTTAGGCAGGGAATTTTTTTGGAAATCTATATTTTGTGCAATATGTATAACTGAAATGAACATATATATGTATGCAGGGCCGATATTTTTAATGATTAACATTTATTCGAATAAAAATGTTACAAAGAAGTGCGCCCGATGCGTTTCACCTTTTTAGAGCATCTTCAAGGGAATCAACTAGCTTACTCGCATGCATCCATTTCTCTAGCTAATACAGGCGGGATTTGTTTTGGGTTAGATGTTAAATAGTACTCTAGTTTTTTTCTAAAATCCTCCGTAATGTCATAAAGATTGATAATTTTAGAATGCACCAGTAAAATTCAGGTACAAGGTCCCTCTTAATATGGTAAAACAACAGATAGATAAATTTGATAGATTTTCGTTTATAAATTTGTTAATAAGTGTCGTTGCTAATTTTTTAAATGTTAATATTATCACGATTGAAATAATGAATTTCTTTGCTGTCAATTTTTGTACGCATTCCAGGAGATTCCAACTTTCGATCCCCATTGAAAAAATTTCATTTTTACCAATTGAAGCGCTCAAAATCAGTAAGATAGGGCATGAGTGTCAAAAGTTTCATTCATTTAATAAAATTCATTTAAAGCCATCAAAACGTGTACTTTGCTTTACTGTTTTTGCACCTAATTAAAGTTACGACAATACTTGGTGACGTCATGAACTAGGAGCCTTAGAGAAGGGTCTATGTGCCATCTGCTGGGATATTCAAAACAGTCTAACTCACATGTATCCTAGCAAAAAGGAACTAAGTGCCATATAAGTTATAACCATTAGAGTTGGACCCTCTTCCATTTACTTACTTATCATATTGAACCCACTAATTCGAAAAAAACAGCATTTTTGCATTGACACTTTGGATTTGCATTTCCTGGTCGTCTTCAATTAGAGACGTCCGCCGGAGCCTTCCGTAAGCTAGTAGTCAAGTTGGCTGTGTAGGTGGGTACAGGTGTATTGTGCTTTTTGTTTTTCTTTGTTTTACAGTGGGCGTATAGGAATAGTTGATCGAAATGAAAGGAACAATTAAGAAATTTTAAAATATTCTTTTAAGTCTTTTATGTCTTTAAAATGCAATCCCTTGAAGTTTAACGTTTTCGGTCGCTATATTGGATCCGCAGTGAATCTTGAATTTGGACATTTTGATGGCAGATTCGAAATCAGCGGCCTCAAAAACCCCTGAGCGCACCCTCTCCCTTCTTCACTACCGCTCGCAACCATGAACAAACCTGACCCCTAGAAATTATCTCTTTCACGAACGTAAATGTTTAACGCGGCTTTTTTTAATGAGACTTACCACAGGCAAAACACACAAACTAGACAATCCACATGGTTTCCGTACCGGCTCTAAACATCTATATAAATGGAGGAATTTAAATATAAAATATTCCACACAATAAAAATGTTTTATTCACGGCCATAACGAAATTTCAGTAGATTGCGGGCAGCTGGCAGTGGGCACGTCACGACATAATACATCGTAGACAAGAACCATTTACTCGCACAGTTTGTTGCAACTTGCAACATATCTGAGCATGTTTAAGCTCAAGCACAATTAAAGAGACCGTTGCCCAGGTCAGTGCACCAGCAGAAAAGAGCAAGCACGTGGTGCCGTGCCACCAAACCAAATCGAATCGAACTGAGCTGAGAGCTCGCCGCTCGATAGAGCTCTTTCTATTGAAGAAGAGAACTTTGTGCGCATGCGCGACTCTTTCAGTGCCGCCATATACACGGAATATTTGTGACAACTCTCGCAAACTGCTGCCTGCTTCAGACCGGATTCTCAAAATAATTTTGTTTTGGAGGTGTGTGAGTACACTCACACCACTCCTATCATGAATGCTTTTCGGTTGGTTCGTTCGTTGACAAAAGTTGCCAACGTTTCCGTTCCTCAGTTGAAAGGAAACGGTTGAGGGGAGTGTTTGTGACGCGATTCGAACGAGTTTCTAGTGCGGTTGATGCGAAACTTCTGCCGTAACTTCTCTTTTGTTTATCAAGAAAACCTTTGTTGTGCTTGCTCTGATGCAACACCGGTGAAGGGTACTCGGGGCGTTTTGTTTAGCTGATGTGCAGTAATTGGAACTCCGCCTCGTAGCTGCACTTCCTAGCTTCCTGCCGAGCGGTTACAAGTGCTTGAAGTGACCTTGTGCCGTGTAAACATTGCGGTTTTGTGCCCAGCCAAGGATTATTCGACGTTAGGCGTTAGGTGCCAGCAGCGGGGGATCGCAGTCGGACTGGATTCTAGCCACCGAGGTAAGTGGTGCAAATTATCGCAAAATTAGCATCGAAATGAGCCGCAAAGCTAGCAACTCCGCACACCGACTTTATCAGCGCCAGGTTGTCCAATTACTCGCGGCGGTGTTTTACCACACATAACGGGGTCGATCGGGCGCCGTTCACTTGGGCGTGAAACCAAAACGACTTGAATGGGCGAGATAAGATCGTGACTGAATTTTGTCAACTACTCGAATTTTTTCCATGTGAACCTGGATGCCCAAATTCCGGTCGGCTGCGTGTAGTTACCCCAATTTTTCGGTGCCACATGCCCACAGCAATACACATAACAGCAGCTCGTTCCTGTTTGGCTGGGAAATGGGAAACCACGAGTACCGCGAATTTGATGGCCCTGTTTTCTAATTTTCGGGCCGACCGACGAGAGGAGGCTCGGCGGATATAAATACTTTTGTTTGTGGCGCTCCTGTCGTATGCTTTGAAGCTTCGTTAGACCCTTTATGACATGACCACGGTGGTCGGGTCGCTCTAATGCAATCCAACCAACCAACCTGTTCGGAGACACTATTTTCTTGTTTTGATTCCTTTCCGGCGGAGAATAGGCACTTATTGGGACACAAAAGCTGTTGTTGCTGTTGCCGCCCAATCTGTGTTGTTTGCTGTTCGCAGCCAGATTTCAGTGCATTAATTTTACGACTGAACGGTCGGACAAAGTCACAAAGTACGAACTCTGCTTTGAGTAGGAAGCAACGTTTGTGACTTTGTGTACTCATAAAAGTTAAATTCCAGACAACGGCTTTGATCTCCGATCGCATCTGATAAAATAAACACCGGGGGTTCTATGATTTCTGCGGTGTCAAGGTGTGATAATGGCTCCTAACAGATGTCACAATAAGTCACAAAAGAATTTCAATTAGCATTTGCTGACATCATTTAAGTGTCTAGTGCTTCTGATAATATAGCCCCGTGGTCATTTAAAGAGGCAGTAAACTGTTATTTGAAGTGAAGTTCTTTACGCGCGGGATTCATGCGACTGAAAGTAGGCGGTTGAGGATTTCTATGCAATCGGGTGCATTTTTGTTTTCGGGGTGGATGATCTCGAATCTACTATCAAATTTCGAAATTAAAGAAAGCGGATCCAATATGGCGACCGAAATGTCTCAACTTCAAACGATTGCTATGACACCTATTATGTGTTTAGTTGCACTTGCATATTACATTTAACAAAAATATAAAAGAAATGGCGACAAGCAAAATTCTGAAAGTGATGGAAAACGAAAGAAATGAAATAAAGGAAAATCCGACCAGGCCATATGTTAGGAAGAAGACAAGGCCGTAAATAATGCAACAAAGTCTACTACACGAATCCATTCGTGCTATTATATAACAGCCTCCAATAGAGGGAAATACATATATTAACATTCATCGCGCATCTAATTCTATGCTCAGCCTATCTCAATTCTTAAATTAAGTGGTGTCCAACAAAAAAGATTGAATTACTGCATGTTGCGTAATGCAATGTAGCAGAATTTTCATGGTGAAATTCTCCGCCCCTAAACTAAAAAAACATTTTCGGACCGACTACAATTTGCAGTTATCACATGGCCGGACCACAGAGTGCCAAAGAATCGATTTCAGTGATGAAAAATATGTATTTTGGATTATCAGTGCATCCAAGTTAATTAAGCAATGGAAACGCAAGTGTGTATTTTTCAGAAAGGCAATGCATCACTTTACACATCTAGGTGTGCGAACGAGTTGTTTGATTCGCAAATCCCAATATCGTGTGAATTAAGCGGGTTGATTTTGAGGTCGCCATGACGTCTTAGGCGATGCAATAGAGGTACAGTATCGGACAAAAGTAAAGAAACTGCAATGAATTTTTTGTTCCAAGGTGTACCAAATTAGAACAGTACAATAATGTTACACATGCATAAATAAAATACATATTCTAAAGAAGAACAAAAAAAACTATTTCAAAACTCATAACGGATCTCTTTTTTTAAATTGAAGACACTTCGCTTCTAAAATCAAAGAAAATCAGCGTACAAAAACGTTTTAATTTAAACATGATTTCAGTTTGAAATTATATTGGCTTTCAAAGGAAGTCCATTTTGAATTTAAGGATTTTAAACTTGGAATCAAAAAAGTTTGTTATATCATTTTAATAGTTTTCGACAATGTTTCTTTTATATTTGATTTTGTCTTCTTATTTTCCTGTGGTTTCCGATGGGATTCGAACCCGAGACGCTTGAGCTGTTACACTAGCAATACATTATGGGATACTTCTTAGTTAAGTTGTAACAGATACATATAATCTGATCTTTTAGAAAGCAAACCAATCTCATTGGTATACATATATCACAAAAGTATAACAAAACTTTAAAAGTTATTGATGATTTTAAAAGTGGAATGTGTCGCAAATTCAAAATAATAAAGTATAAAGAAACCGGAGTAACAGTTGAATATCACATTCGTAGACTAGGAAAATTGCACAGGGAGAACATTTTAATGGCTAGAAAAATAAAACTTCAATCTGATGTACCCGCGAGAGCTTCAGTTACTGAATTTTATTTAAATATCACAATGAAAGAACTGCGCAAAAATGAGCTTTTCGTCATTTTTGGTTGCTTTTGAAAATCGGTTTATTTTCAAGACGACCTGCAAAGAAGTCTTGTTTCCGAAAAAAATCGGAAGGATGGACTGATTTTTGACAAAATTTATGAAAGCTGGACCTAGACATTATAAAAATGGGGAACCCTACTTTTTTTTGTATTCTATTAGCCCCTATACATTAATTTACAAGGACATCCTTTCCAGTTCCACTGTTTCACAATGCAACGTTTCGTTTCACTTTCAATCGCATGAATCGAATTTGCTCTACCGTGCGTAAAGAAGTTTCAGTTTTCAGAATATGATCCATTCTGATGAAATGGTACGTGTTAGGAAATCTGTTGGAAAGCGACTTGCTGATTGATACCGAAAAGACAGTAACAGACCAGAGGAGACGAGGCAGTCATCTTGGGCCTTTGCTGTTCATTCCTTTTATCAAGCACTCCTTTCCTTTAATCTACAATTCGCATTCCCCCTCATGAATAACAATTGTTCAAGTTACTACGTCGCTCATGGACACCAATAACAGATTGCTAACAGTCCAGTAAATGTGCTACTAACTGTTTTATTAAATTGTTCGGCTTGTCACAAACGTTGAGCTGGAAATCTATACAATACTTGCATCGCGTAATCGTTTTAATGGCATTGCAAACTCATTATCGCTTAAAAGTTTGAAAGAGCCAAATTTAGGAGGCACCATAATACCACCCCTTCCTCCACGTAGACATTCCTCCAGGTACAAATTCCTCCTAACTGTCCTGATGACAACCAAAGCAATTTAATACCAAGAACTTCTTAAACTTTATCAATTTATTGCCACCTACTGCTACCGCGCCATGGGAATAGAAACACACTTTTCTCGTTGCGGGGCAAAACGAATTTGTCAGACTACACGCGTTTCGGCACTTGTTTGAGTGATCCGTTGGTCTCTGATGGTTCGAAAATAGCCGTGTCGGTCCAAATATTTCACGACGAAATACGAGGTGAAAATCAGTTGGTAATTAAAGATATTGTTCTCGGAAATGAGTAGCGGTAGGACAAGCAATTAACTCACGGCCATCAGCAAAGAAGCACTTTTACTTCGTTTGCGACGGCTCTGGCCACCCGAGGTTTATTTCCTAAGAGCGGGGCGTCGCACAGTCTATTAATAAAAATAAAAGGACGTCATAATTTACAGACCACCAGGGCACTTCGAATATGTTTCAAATTAAATTTCATTTCTGGCTCGTTCGAGAGGAATTTATTGCGGTTCCCATGGAGTTGTTTAGCATTTTGGGCCACTAAATGACAAGAAAAGTGGAGAAAACGATGTCGTTGGAAAACAAACCGGAGGACGTCCTACCTAAAGGCTGCCCAAAGACGTCAGGCCGGGCGCTTCCCTGCCCCACTCCGAGATCATATCGTCGCCTGCTCCGGGCTTGACGATAGCTCGAGAGAGTTATGCGAAAAATAACGCAATTTGCAATTCATGCGGCATAGTAGGAGCGGGGGCTAGACGAAGCCAAAAATGAACCCATTACATTATATTACAGCTCCCTAAAAACGAGTCATAAACGGCTCGGGTGGGCGACGTCTGTGCCGAATTGGATTACGTTTGTGACATATGGATCCGTGCCTGTCCCTGTTCCTGGCGCTGTAAATCTCAGCAACAAGCGCGCTGTTCACCTGGTCGTTTGGCGTGCGATAGATGTGAATGCGTGGAAAGATGCCGGTGCCACGATGTGCCCTCATCCGGTGCTCCCCACCTGGTTACAATTTGACGACATAAAGTTACTTACTCCGGGTGAGAGGAGGACTAATATGCACGTTTTACAATAAGATGCCTTGTGCTCGCTAAACGTGTTCGCAAAGTAACTTTCTGAGTTCATTATTTTGCCCAAACAAGTGGGTGTAGGAAATGTGGAAGATATTTCACATGTGCCAAGAAGAGGCTTTCCGGAACAAAATAGGTTTGGTTTTAAGCGGCGCCATTGCGTCGTGGAAAGATTAAGGCTGTACGTTTTCAAAGGTGCATGTTATGAATTATGTACATATCCATGTGAAGCTTGAAGTGATGCGGCACAGTCTGCATAGAAACTCCGGAGAAGTTGTGTTCTACGTTACTCATGTTTCTACACCGACGCCATTGGAATGCAAGCGGTTAAATTACCATTTTGAAAACCGTACAGTTTTTTGGATACATATGCACACATACAGGTAGTATTTGGTGTAAAAGTTGACAAGACTCTTCGAATTTAATTTTCAAAATGGTCTAGTCATAAAGTAACCAGAGGGAGAAAATATATGGTATCTTTACTCCCCTAGTCACAAGGAAGTGAAAGTTATGATGAGCCAACAAATTTTTGTGTTACCTGAGCACTCATTCATTCCACTCATCCGAGAGAACCTTTTTCAGTTGAGTTTTACTGAAAATTTTATGTCTTCTGACACGTTTTGTAACTCTTCCCAAAGGCGTTCGATTGGGTTGACGTCTGTGGAGGAGTCGCGAAGATGTGAGGAATGTTGAAAATAATCCACTGGCGAACGACACATGCCGCATGTTTCGGGTCGTTGTCTTGTTGGTTGTCAGTTTGCCCATCTACAAAAACTAACTCTACTCCACAAAAAGCGGTCATACAACCTCATATAATGGCACCCATGATTTTGGATTCAACTCAGTGTTTTGCTTTCGCCAGACTAAAATTTTGCCATCAGAACGAAAAATATTTTTCTTTCTTCCGGGAAGAGCACTTGACACCAGAAATATTTATTTTGATTTAAATATTTTTTCGGAAAGTATTCTCCTTTTTTTATTTTTTGCACTCACTGGGAAAAACTAGGAAAAAACACTTGCCTGTATCCGGCACAATGAACCACTCTGTATGTACTGTTATTGGATGAAATTATGAATCCTTAAATTAACATTATTTAATTACCCATCAGTCCTTAACGACTGAATAACCAAAATTCATAATTTCTCGACCAATCGTCAACGTTCAAATAACGAATACTCTTTGTTCTTAACGAAGCTTAAAAATTGTCTGTGGCATAAGAATGTGATCCGTACTCATGTGATACGATCAGATAAAAGCAGTTGATAGATTAATTTGCCGGCTCCCATACGTGCGTCATCGCCCGTCGGTTCTGATAATGCTGACCAGATCCGCAATCATTCTGCAAAATTCCAAATGGAGTTGGCATTCCTTCATGCAACGTCCAAGTAGTTCTACATGAGTTGGTTGCAGAATTGAAACACTTAATATCGTTATTAGTGTCGGAAATGCGAATTGCCTCTGCAAACGGCAGTAGGCTAACTTCTCAAATTTGCATTTAATTCAAGGCGATAAATGCAACCACGTAAGAGGTGAACATTCACCACCAAGGCAGCTAGTGAGCGTTGGACCAGATCCAACCGATCCAACCAATCCCGTGTGATTCATGCGACAGTAGAACACCGCAAAGCTGGGACTCCGCTTGCGCAATTCAACTTTTTGCGAAGCACCAGACGCGACAAGATGAAACTTGTCCGCCTCAAGATATTCTCGAAAACATCTTGTTCGCAACTACGTCGTCTTCACCTCGATCGTTGTTTATTCTTTTGGCTAATCTCTAAAAAAACACTCGGCAGTGTTGCCTTTATTTTCAAGCAAATCGCGTGGAGGTGAGTGTTTGCTACGCGGACGGAATGGCTGAGGAGCACCTGAAGAGTCGAGTGGCTGCATGTCGCCTCACATTAAGCCGTGTAATCAGAAACGTCCAGCGTAAAAGATACGAGTCAGGTTGGGTGAGTGATCAGCCAGCGGAGAGGTATAAATTTCACCTGCGACGATCAAATCACCGCTTAGTGACTAGAACTGCAGTGAGATTACTGCAATCACAGCTCCACCGCAGTGACAATAATGTGTCACCTGGCCAGCCGCAGTCGATGCGTGTCATGGCTAGGCAACATTCATCGACTGAAATGAAACCGTCTTAATAGTTGTTGGCAAGCACAGCACCGCGAGTCGTAATTTGGGCCATTTAAGGAGAAAATGCGATTCGCGTTGGCTATGATTACATCCGCAGGACAGTTATCGTAAATATTATTTACTGTCCCTGGCAGACTTAATTACCCGAAATAATCACCTTTCCCGTGTCTCGTGATAGCACAGCAGCTAGTCCAAACCGTCATAAAAGTGGGAATTATAAAAATGAAAGCGAAATAGCTTTGTTGGGGGCAGGGACAGAGTTGCTGGTCATTAAGAGACTTTACTTGCTTTTCCTCTGGTGACAAATCGAATTGGATTGCAAGCCAGATGCCGTCGAAACTTTCAAAGCGCTGCCTTCCGATATACAGTCGGTGTCACAATTCACAATTATTTGTATAAAGCAAACTGGCTGAAAATATAATGAAATCAAAAAATTACACAGGACCACAAAAATATTTTTTTCATTTACCGAAGACGAGACGAGGTGACATATAATATGTTTTCGGGGTCACTGAAAATTAATTCACTGTTTATATTTTTGTTTTGAAATCCCTTATATTCCCTTTACCTTAAAATGTGAAACTATATTTTGAAAACATGTGTAACTACAATACCCGGAGTAAACGTGGACTTTATATAACATATCAGATGACCAAGACAAGTATGTTAGCAGACTGTAATAACCCTATAACGCCATAACCCTGTAACTCCTTAGCCTTGAATCCAATAAACCAATGGTACAATAGGCGAAGAGACCACCACAAAACAGGGAATCCATCGCTACGAAATGTTCGGGAAAGGTTCCCTAATCTCGGAGAAACCTAATTAACAACCCTCTTCCGTTCTTGGTGGGTCTGCTCAATCCCCAATTTCCAGCGCTCCAGTGAGGGTGGCAAAAGGCAACGTATGTACATATTTATATCTCTTTTATTAATAGAGGATTTATTTTTACATATTTGTACCCAACTTTATGCTTCCAGTCGAAGCGTTTTTTCCATTTTTCTTAAATCTAAAAAACAAACCATGATTTTTGAGGTAATTGTGTTTAAGGGTATGGGGTTAGGCATAATAACGTTACGGAGTTATTTGAGTATGCCTGGTTGTATTCTTGTCTCAGTCATTTGATTCATAAAAACCACGTTACCCCCGATGCTCGTTTTTTGACGTTATGGAGAAGTTAAGAGGTCCCAGAACAAAAATTACACTGAATCCATTTTTAGCGACCTAGGAAACATATTAGCTCTCTGGTGTCGTCTTCGGCACATGAGAAAAATATTTTTGTGGTCCCGTGTTTTCTAGAAAAAGTTTGGCAAGTTCTATTTTTTGTAAAATGGTTTTACTCTGTGTTTTCTCTTTTTCTCCGTACCTAAAAGGTAAAAGGTGTGGGGTGTCATTTAAAAGGTATTGCAGGATTCAAAACAATTTTTTTTTTAAAGTAATCAAATATTAAAAAAACAAAAACAAATTTTATGTTTGTTTTCAAAGGTGGGCTAGTTAGTGGGCAAAGTTAGCTACTGATGTTAACCAGCTATAATAAAAATTTCATCAAGATTGAAAGCGCCGTTCATGATATATCATATGTAATAGGTTTTATCAATTCATATAAAAATAAGTATATCAATCTGTCTAATGTTTTTTTCCAATATATACTAATACCTTGTATTTTACATTGCGTGAACAATTGTGGCACCGACTGTACTTGATGTGACTGATATACGTCCCCATGCATGTATATGTGTCCCCAGAGGCAGGCGTTTCGGGGATTAACATGGGCAACAAGGTCGCTTGCGAAAAAATTGACAAATGTTCCCACGTTCGAAGGAAAGGTGAATGGCAAATTCCATCCAGAACGAATCGGCTCCGAAAATATGTGGGGCTCGTTTGCGGCCAGGACAGTAGGAGCCCGCTTAATCGGTTCTGCGTGATGGCATGAAACCCTTCTTCAGTGGTCTTATAAATTTTTTCGTGGGAGCACCCGAGCAGATGAGGCGAAATAGTTTTGCGCTTAGTCCACCCGACAGTGATTGGCCTCTTCGTTTCGATAAAGCTGATTTGCATTAAGAAGCCATTTATTTTTTTTGGTCAAGGACGGGAAATATTAATGATTTCCATATTTTTTGCTGGCTCCACCGCGCGCTTCACTTTTATCACGCTCTCTATGCTTTTAATTCTCTTCCATAAAACGGTGAAACTAATTAATTACTCAAGCGGGAAGCTATTTGAATTTTATTAGCAAATTCATGTGGGAAAAAAACCATATTTTAGCGGAAACCTTTCTCCACTAAAATTGCAAATTATTCTACCAGCCTACGAAAGGAAGTGAGATAGTGTTGTGAGGCGCTATCTATGTTTGTTTTCTTTTTGAAGGTTTTTGTTTGCAAACGAAATCAATATTTGTATGTCAGTCTGTTAAGAGTTTTCTAATCAATTAAAAGAAAAGGTAATTATTTAGAAGTAGGGCTACCCATCTAGGACTATAGTAATAGGTCATTTAAGGTGGGGAATGATTTTTGTTTGTTTTTATTTATACTTTTTGTGAAAGGCTAAATTTGTCTACTGACTGAATATTTTCCTTTTAGAAAATATATTTATGACTTTTACCCTTCTCCACCTTAAATTAATTATTATTACAAGAAACCAACTTTCCCTCACCTTAAATTTCCTATACTACTATACTTTAGAATTGTCTTAGATGGATAAAAAAATGTTTGTATCCGATTAGGGCAGGAACATCACTTTTAAATATTTACCAAAACAGATACAGGTTTGAAATCGGTTGATATTCGACATCACAATGCCAATTTGGCAGGTTTGTACCCTGATGATGTGGCGTTTGAATTTTTGCTTGATTTGTTGAATCGCTTGCGGGTGATATGAACCACCCAAACTTTACGTTTTAAAAAACATAGGAGAAGAAGTCCATTTCTCGTTGGTTAATTTGGATTTCCAAAACGAAAGTTAACACGAATTAGGAACATGGTTTGCGATAATGTCATTGTTTCACATGCGGTGTAGCAGAGCAGCTGACGTCATCCTGTTGAAATCACTTGTCATTTAAGTCTATGTTATCCATCCGCGACGGAACCCTATGCACACCAGCGTACATACATTGTTATACATAAAACTTGTTTAAGAGAAGACATGAAAGGTTTATAAGCAAGTTGAATTTTATGAATTTAGTCTAGATTTCAGACGTTTGTTTTAGACACATTGTTGGTTCTTGTGACGTTTCGTTATATTTTTTACAAATCTGAAATAGTCAAAATACGGTTTTTTTACATTTTACCCTTTACCCGTATTTGCTTGTAAACTGGCGCCATTTGAAGATTTTGTTTTCGAAATTTGTAAGCCGCGGAAAATTCCCGATGAAATCCCTTATAATACCTTTTCTATAACAGAAAATAAAATTGATGATAAAAATTGATAAAAATTCTGAGATGGAATGCACATTTCAAGGAATAACACATAACATGCTACTTTTTCATATGGATGCAATTCTCAAAACATATTATATTAAAACCAAACTTCATGAACAAATTATTAAAACACTTTACCATCTACCATGGCAAACACTAATTAAAACAGTTTTTGTCCGAACTCCTTGGCTTTTGATTTAACTAGCTAATCAAGAGAAGTAATTTGTTAATACAAAATTTCATACAGTTGCTTTTCAATAACTAAGACTGTGATATAAACAATAAACAGCATCGGTTAAACAGTGGAGGGCACGTAATAGGCATCAATAACCCAGTGGTAAGTGCGCTTGACTATCATGTTGGGGTCTCTGGTTTGAATCAGAGCCTCGATAACGGACAACTAAATTCGTTGGAGAAGAAGAAGGAAACAAGAAAATCAACTGAATAAATGACAGTCTAAACTATTTTAACAATGAAGAAACTGTAATTTTATCGTATTGCTAACAGTTCAAATTGTTGCATCAAAATTAAATACATCCCGACTGTTAAGATAACAAATTCTACAGTGGGACCATTTCATATACGATTCTGTCGATTTAACAGTACTTTTTCTCTGAATGCATTAATAAAATAAATAACAAAGTCGTCGAAGATCATATGACGTCTCATTATTAAACAGTTCTATGGGTATCAATTTCATCACTCATTTTTGCCATTGTACGGACAAGTAACGTGCGTGTGCATTGGCAAATTCTCGCTACCGTACTGGACGACCATGAGAAAATTGCGGCTTCGCTGCAGTTGACCATAAATTACAAGTTCATTTATATTTGTTATTTCATCATCGTCAAACGTGCTCATTGGTTTATAACTATATGGTAAGCGACAAGATAAAAATGTCTTGGTCAGCTACCCTTTTGTGTTCATAATTTGTATTTCCGGGCGCATGAAGAAACTTTTCGCCACAAATTTAAGCCTCAAAATGCCATCCATTAGTCCATCCGCAAAGCGACTAATTGCCTCTATAGCTAAATGAAGCTGTACAATTTTAATTGTGGCGAAATACATATCGTGATGGCATGTCTTTGCTGCAAATTGATTACCCAACTGAGCGGTAGAGAGTCTCAGAATGCATTATGTGCGCACAGCACAAAAACGTGAACGCTTCCTGAATTTCTTCTACCTCAGTGCCGCTGACATTCACCTTATTTACTGCAATTTTCCCAGGCTCGCATGATCTTGGCGTGTACTCGTAATTAGAAGCGATTCGCTGTGCCATAATTTACTTGCACATCATCTGCAGGACTCTTTCCGCCGAACAATGGCGGACTATTGGCAGCATTCCTCCAATTAACGAGAGTGGAATTGAATCCATTTGCATCTAATTTGCTTTTAAATTGAAGCGCACAGCCTCTGACGGTGTTATGAGATACACCTTGCCTTCCACACAGTGAACAGGCTTTTGTGAGCATGTTATTCGTGACAAAGCCGGAATATTGTGTTCAACATTTGGATGAATAAAAACGTTGTTGTTATACTGTCGCCCTTTCCCTGCTTTAGAAGTGAAAGCTGTTGACACCTTGAAATGCAAGGCGTAAAGAAATGCATGACGACGTTTGGTATGCACTTCCATTCGAATTTTCATTGAGGTATTTTCTTTGACATACAACTGCAGATATTAACCTGAGTAAATGCTCAAACTGTTAACTATGTATTTATTATCTTTTACCCGACTTTAAAAATAGAAGACGTTAGATCGCATATATTTGTTTTAATACAGACGTCTCTAGATAAGAAAAGTCGTGACGTTTTCACAAGAGTTGTTTTTGAAGTTTGATTTTTTTTTTGGTTTTGAAATATTTTGAGTCGGCATTTTTAAATATTTAAGCTGGCAGATCTTTTGTGGAGCTTTTTACAGCCGCTGGTGATTTTATTTATTTATTTATAATAACTTCGCTAACATGCTACAATTTTATGAAAATTTATAAAAGCGTAGAATAAAATGGATTCAATAAAAAGACCAAGGTGACACCACTGTAAGCGGTTGAAAAAAGGTTTTTTTGTGGGTTTTTTTAATAACTTAATTTAATGTATAGATTGGTTGCGGCACGGGTACGTAATCATGTATGTGTACTGTGAACTACATATATTCATGGAAAAATAATATCTTCATTTGCTGTATTTTATGTATGTACCATACATATCTAGATGGCTGTACCGTACATACCATATGTATGTGGTTCGTGGTTGTATGCGTATCCGTGTCCCATAAAATTGCACTATACACTTTATATACATGTACATTATGTATTTGGTCGCACTATAAAAAGTCGCAGTGCCCGCTCGGGCTGACAGAAAAACATACATGTACTTAAGCCGAATTATAATCTTTTAAGTGTGAATTATATTGAAGGACAATTTTACAGTTTTATTTTCTGTTTATTGCAACTAAAATAAAATTACTATTTTACATTGGTTAAGCAAGATCTGGGTATTTAAAGGTAGGCCCCCATAGAACACTTCACCGTCAACTTTGCAGCAGAAGAGAGAAATCGCGCTGTTTGCTCTCTCAGGACGGTCTGCTGCAACGAAATTATTGAAGGTTCCTCTAAATTTCTCTCTTCTGCTGCAAAGTTGACGGTGAAGTGTTCTATGGGGGCCTGCCTTAATGCACTTGTTATGTCTCCACAAGTAGGGAAAAGGCAGGTGATTTTATTTAGGATGCTACTTGTCACAAGTGTTTCAATCGAGAACACCGAGCTTGATCTCATCAGTGCTGCCGATAGCTCGGTGTGTCTGCCAGAGACTCCCGGTAGGATCGAAAACCAATTCCTCTATTTGGATTTACTTGTCAGAAGACCATGGAATTATATCGAAGGGAAATATAATTATTTCACGCTTTGAATAAGCAACGGTTCCGCTCCAAAAATTTTGTGAGTACACTTGTTAAGGAAGACCGTGGTATTTAATGCATTGCTGTGGCATGGCTTTCGGGTAGTGTATCGATGACTTCATTGCAATAAAAGGTCAGAGACAGAATTGTTTCATACCAATTGGCCGCCAAGATCTCGCGACTAAACACCCCCGAATTCTTTGCCGGTACGTGAAATGTTTGAAAGAGCAATTGCAGGGTTTAGAGCAGACTCCCATCTAATTGTGAGACGAGTTATAACGTGCTTCATTTGGTTCAAACGAGCAACGCTATAAATATCAACGGAACATGCTAATAAGCTACTGTAATAATAGCTCATTTGACCGATAATAACCAGGAAGTGGAGCCGAACCAAGCATTCATTCTTCCGCGAGAACTCCTATTCCTGTGCTCTTCTGTCGCCAGTGCCCACTGCCCAGTATCCATAACGAGAGCAGAGTACTTGACACTGATTAGCAGTTGCGGATCACAAGGCGGTGCAGATTACGGCCCCTAGCGGTATCGCCCAGCGAAGTTTTATCTAGCGTCTAGCTATCGGGTGCGCGCTGGCTCAATTAGTGGACATCATTAGAACCTATGTGGGCTCTGTCAATCGATTAAGGCGACCGGGCAAAACGAAAGAAAAATCAAAGAGGTCCAAATGGACCCGTTGCCGAAGAGTTAACGGCAATTGCTTCTTAATAAACCGTCGTTCGGTGAAAGCCGATCCTCTTGGCCGGGCGGCGGAGCGCAAGTGAATGCTCGCACGCTGGCTCCGCAGGGTCACAATGCAGGCGGGTGGCAGCCAGTAGATCTATTTTGGTCCATCCGATCAATGAAGGCGACCCATTCAGCGTTCGCCAGCTCCAACAGATCGTGAAATGGAAATGAGCCTGAGAAGCGGATTTGTTTTGGTTTTCGTCGATGTTGCCCTGAGGTCATTGATCAGTGACGCGGCAGCGATCGATAAGTCGCCAAGCCGGATACGTGTGACTGGCTCATTTCTTATGCCTCGTTTGCCCAGGATCGATGTCCAGTTGACGTCGATACTTTCTACAACGGGAAAACACGGCTGACCTTTTCAGTTCACACATCTCCGGTGGACCTGCCTTAATCCCAGCCGGGCTTACGTAAATCGAAACAGTGAGCTCCGCATAAACTCGAGAGCCGTCAGAAACGCTGCGGGACAGGCAATTTGTACTTGCGGTAGCCTAGCATGATTGGCATCGGCGGATGGCAAAATGTCGAGGTCACAGCGGCACTACAACGTCTCACGACCCATTTTGAATGGGCGAATCTTAGAACGATTAGATCGTGCCTCGGAGTCACGATACCAGACCTGCTGCGCTTCTCGGGACCGCTGGAGATTCGGTCGTTATGCAACTGCGACGAGGATGGCTTAGAATCAGTGCAAGCAATCAAAACGTGGGCATTTTCGTAGCCGGAGCCACAGAAGAATCTTGCAGCGATTTTGCAGTAATCAAGGCAAATTTTCGCTGTTATGCAACTCAGGTGTTGGGTAGGCGACAATAAATAACGGGATTGCGCAAATCTGAAACTCGTCAAGCTATTGAAGGTGAAAATTTAGTGTGGAAATTTATTTGATTGATGGATAATAGCAAAGCTGTTTTTGAGAGCCGTACCTTTTTCATCGTAGAGACCTAAGTATGGTGTTTGCCTTTTGTACAACTTCCTTGCCGAACAGATCGAATTGCGATTATAAACATTTTTAGTTTGGGATGAAATGAGATTATTATTTGAAGGAAGTGCTAAAAGAAAGTTTTAAGCCATACAGATATACCTACATAAGTAAGTAGCTTAGTGGTAAGTGTGTTGATCCATCAGTTCAACCACCATAAGCTTGAATTCCCATTCGCCTTACGCTTTCTCCATATCTGCAGTATGCAACATTTCCAATTATTTATTTTATTTTTAACTTGTTTGGGAAAATTAACATATTTGTCTATTATCTCTGAGAACTATAATACAAAAATTAACTTAAAACTTAAATGATATGTACACATCAGTATAAACATAACAAAAATAAAATAATTTCAAAAAACTGTTGTACGCAACCTAAGTTACTTTTCATACTCCATTAAGGCAGAAAATCGGAAGCATGAAGAAAGCGATTGCTCACGTTCGAACATCCGATAAATCGCGTTTGTGTATAGGCTTGCACCAATTTGTATGTTCCAAATTATTAGAACGACAAATTGTAACAGGCTTGAATCCCACTAATGAATCATTTTAGTTATCTCCGGCTATTCTACGTATATAAATATATATTTCTGATAGATCCTGACCGATGAATAATGCTATCTACAGCTGACGTCATTTTCCCGCTCTTCTTCTTCGGGAGAGGTTTTCTCTGGCATTCTACTGCGCTCTTAAGACCACTCTGTACCATGCATCTAGTCTAGAACATCCCAACAGTCTAACATGCTGTACAACATGGTGCAATAAAACAAGTATGTCACGAGACATGTCATAAGTCATATGACATGTCATATAACATGTAACGTGACCACCTCTACAATATGGTGCATCTAATTTTTACGGAAAATAATCATAGTCGTTACAGTCCCTGGTTTATATGTAAACTTGCACTAAAAATAGCACACGTTCTATCATCGAAATCCTGCAAGGCAGTCAACAAGAGAGGAAGAAATTACGTCATTTTCTCTTGCACACTGGCCTGCATTATGACTATCATCTCTTAAAACCAGATTAACATTAAAACATGTACTATGGACACCGGGCTCAGTCCCACATGCTAAAACCCATCCTAGAATTTTTGCATTATGGAGGCAAAATTTTCGTTAATTTGATCGGGCTCTTTGATGATACCAATCGAAATCACAGCTAATCGTTTACTTGTGTGCGGAGAAACCAAGAAATTTTTCAGTTTGAACCCAGCTCAATTTCGGTAGGAACTCAGCCTAACCTAGGTCAGCCATAGATCGACATTTGTCGTAAATTATATAATAACTCTACGGGATGAAAGAGGATTCAAGATAAAAATCATAACATCAATTCGTTAATCAGTCAGGAATTCATGTGAAGAAGTACATTTGTGCCTGTACTACACAGTGAGGCCTTGAGACGCTCATTGGGTATGCCTGCAAGTTGGTAAAAATTCAGAGCAAGCCGACTGATGCCTTTCTAGCCTCAAATGGAATTTTCGCTGTAATAAGAAGTGACTCCCAAGGGTCTGAGTCTGAGCTCTGAATAACTCAGATGAAATCTACCGAGATTCTCTTGTTCGCCGGGAAGCCATATAAGTGCGATTCGCTTTATTTGAAAGTCAGCCCGCTCTGAGGAGGTGCAGGAAACCAACCGAACCGCCCAAGAGTTGTGTACGCAGCGGGCCTTGGGGTGCACCACATCACTCAAAAGCAAAAAGGTTTTCCTTACTGCGCTAAGAATACCGACAAATTCTGTGTCAAGGGACAGGTGTAGCTTACAACCGCAAACATTTGATTTAAATTGCTCGAAACGGCGCGGCGCAGACGAACGTAGCGTCGGTAAATCTGCCTCTCAATGGGTCCACCGCCAACAAAAGTAGAAGGCTTGAGCTTCAAAGAGAAGTAAGAAAGTACCGTACCTACCATAACTTTTTGGGCTCTTGTTCGACGACTCCTTGCAGCGAGTTTGCAAGTTCCACTCGAAGCACGAAAAGACATTTGGGGTATTGGCGAAAAAACATTTCTCAATGTCATCATATTTCAGCGGTTGAAAGTTTCTTCTTCCGAGCGCAGCGCACTCGTTCGAACTAATTACGGCCATTCCTACTCGCAGCTCACTTACCCGCAAATTAATAGCCCTGTCGTGCTCGAAGTGCAGGCGGTCGTGTTCCACAAAACAAGGAGATACTTACCTTTGCGGAAGGTCTTAAGCATAATGGCATGATTAATGAATTCTGCTAATGACTCAGATTATTGTAATACTATCCTGTCTAGGGCGTTATGGTGCGTTCATATAACGATTGTTTCTGTGCGAGGGATATTTGTTATAGAGTTAAGGGGGCGTGCTTATAGGACATGTCGAGATAGCTGAAGCATTTTATAGGATAGTCAAGTCATAATAGATAGAAAGACTTCAAACTCTTTGGAAGTGTTTCATTAATCACTTTAAAACTTTATATAACGGTAGTGTTTTGTAAAGTGAACCTTCAATGTGTGCAAAACCCGCCCCCTACCCGGTTTCTTTATAGCATTTTAATTCGTTTTTTTTTATTTACTTACTTATTTATTTATACATGAAGTTTCGTTGATAGCAAATTAGATCATGTACAATTGTATACTACCTTAAATTTGTGCAAAAAGCTAAAATTAATTCTATACAACATGTAAGGAAGATAGATGAAAAGTTACATCAATGAGACAGGGTCTTTCAATAAGGACGTTCGACTTTAAATGTAATGCGTGAGATATCCACTCCATTTTTATTTTATTTGAAAGAATATTTTATTACATTAAGTATGGAATATAACGTTGTTCAAATGTCCGCCGCAGCTTTGCTTGGTGGCATGTATTCAGGTGGTTCAGTTTTCGATGACTTGTCGCATAAATCTGGCTGAAATTGCTGGGCTGCGTTCGTTATGTTGACTTTGATGGCATCAATTGTTTGCGGTTTATTTGCATAGACCTGTGATTTAAGATAGCGCCAAAGCAAGAAGTCTAAATGCGTTAAACCGCACGAGCTCGGTGGCCAGTTCACTTAGCCCTCAAATAACTCGTGCAGAATGCCCATAGTGTCATGCGCCGTGTGGCACGTAGCACCGTCCTGTTAGGCTGGTCGTCGAGAAAAATAATTTGTGCAAAGAATGAAAGATGGCAGGGAAAAGATAGAACGGGTACATCTCCTCACACCTATCCGGACCGGTTATGACCAAATTATTAGTATTAGTATTTTCAATGTTTGAAATCGCGATATCTCAAGAATGGTGATTCGAAGGAAAAAGAAGTGTGTGTTTTGTAGACAATTGCAAGATCTGCCATACAATTTTAACGATAACACTTACCGTTTACGAGAAATATGCGAAAAACTGATATCGTTGTCCTTTGACCTTGAATACAATTTTTAGTGCAAATAGGATCAGTGAGGACTTTTGACATTTCATTTATAATAATGTATTTATACAAATTTTCAGCTCCGTGGGAATTTTGTCTAGGTTTTTGTGTCTATTTTGACTGGACTAATTTTGGAGGTGAGCTGGTCTAATAGCGTTCCCCTTTGGGTGCGGAACCCTAAAATGCTAAAGAAATCATGCTCTCATCGCTACCATCGGTACCCAAATGGCACTTACCCATTCAAATTGGAAATTCCGAAATTACTACTTTCTTTTGAAAGTTTTTTATTTCGGTATATAAAATATGATAAAAATGTAATCCTGGAGCCGAAGTAAACCAAGAGAATGCAGAATGCCAAGAAAAAATGTGCTCTACAGCAACTTGATATAGTTAATGTATTCTCTGCATTGCTACATAGTTGCAAACATCAAAACTAGAACTTTACGAGTCTAATAAAAATGCAAACCTTGACCATTTGAGCACGAAGACTTAAGAATTCACGCGACGAGATGTGTGTAAATTGAATTTCGCGTGCTACCTGAGATTCGTTTTTTTGTTTGCCCAATCACCGCGGGCGGTGATGCGGCGTTTGCCGTTTACATACATTTGTGGGTGTTTTGCCTTTAATTAACCACACGGTCATGCGGAAAGCTCGAATTAAGAGCACGGCCGCGCTTCTGGACGAGCTTAATTCTGCACATTCACGCCCGACCGTTACGGGTCGCTGGACACAACAGTAGCCGTACTGGGGGTGCGGAGAGGGTTTGCTACTCGCGCTCCGTTTATGGCTGTGGGTGTCGTAATTACACTCAAGTTACATAACTAGACTAGTTCTTCTACATTTGCGGCAGTAAATTAAATTTGACGTTTTTCTTGCCTTCCAGATCCAGCAATTAGGGGCAGCCGGCAATCATGTCGAAGCGGGAAATGACAGACTCCCTTGAGCGACCCGGACTTCTTAAGGACGTTAAAGTTGTGCTCGTGGGAACAGCCAAATGTGGAAAGACCGCGCTCATACAGCGCTTCGTGAACGACACCTTCAGTGATGTAAGTCGCAATTATCAATTAAATGCCCACTGATAATAGGCGCTGCTGCTCGCTTGGCAGCGGCTACAAATCGACAGCCTTCTATGGCAACGTCGTCGGTGCTCCGAATGCAGCTATTTCATCAGACCGATTGTTTACTTCCTTAAAAAACAGAAAACCAATTCAATTTCACTTTCGCTTGACCGAATTCCAATAAGTCGTAAAAGCAAAACGATAACAGCTTCAAAATTGGTTGGAAGTTTACTTTAGCTCATAATAAAATAGTTGTATCCAGTTTGTCGGTTTAATCAGAAGTAATGCTCTGTCTCTATCGTGGAACCCAAAGGTAGGTGGGTTCGGTTCATTTGAGCAAATATTTGAAGATTCACTATCTGCATGCACTTCGCAATTTAAGAAATCACCCATAGTTCGATAGTTTGTACTTTCTAATTTATTAATCAAAAATTCCTAGTTTTTTATCACCTCCACCACAGCCGAAAAAATTGCAGCAACTTGCTGTTTGGCACAATTGTAGGAGAAATATCTTTAATTTGAACAAACGCGGTAGGATGTATGATTTGGCACCAGTACCCGATTTTACAGAATTTAGAATTTTATACCTTATACTGCAATAATGCCAACTGAATGATTTTTTTATTTTTAAGTTAGCTATCAAAGTGTGAAAATTCAAACTTTTGAAACAAACGAAAATTATTGAGGTCCAGACACCAGTTCTCACATAAATGAATAAATAAATAAAGTGTGAATGTGGTTTACCATTTTGACAGTATAATTTTTTTAAATGGGGAATCATCTGAAAAATTGCAGTTCATCCATTTGTGGTGTACACTGCACAGACAAGTATTTTTGCAATATCAAGTGTGTGCATTAATTTTAAAGGATTCACAACATGGAGTGTTACTTGTACTGTCCGCTATCGGTAAATACTGAAACCAATTTCATGGTAAAGCGCTATCATTCAGCTTGAATTATTCGGGCGTTATATTTTGTTAAAGAATAAACAAAATAGTTTTTTTTGAGCTTTTAAAAAGTCGAGTTTCGTACCACCCAAACGAAATTTGCGGCCAGGGTGGCTTTTCTGTTTTCATTTGAAAAAATCGACTGAAACAAAGCGAAACTATGCCTGGGGACCAGTACCACAACAATCAATGAAATAGTGCGGAACTTTGAAGGAAAAAGGACCAGAATACGACGAAAGACATGACGAAGTGATTTGCCAACACGACAACGCTTGGGCACATATTGCAAAACAAGTCAAAAACTATTTCGAAACACTTCGACGGGATGAGATTCCCCCCCCATCCAATTCGTAATTCTAATTGTCTAATTTGTTGCAAGCGTCATCGCTAACAATACTTTGAATAACTTATGTCTAATTATTTTATTAAAAAAAAAACCAAAAAACCTTTAAAATGCATGCACTCGCCTAATGTCTCTAAATACTGCACGAATAATACATACTAGGGGGAGGGGTCTCAAATGAAAGCTGAAGTGCATCGCCGCAACCCACAGTCCTAACTACATAGTAATATTCTTTTAATCCAGTCTAAACCTTCGGAAAGCATTTCGTCACCCGTGCCGTGCAATGCCCTTCTGAACGTGCTTGCATTCCCGACCGACAAAAACGTTAATACATTCATTGGCTCTTGGGTAACTTTCTATTTCGTTCGATTTCGATTTGAAATTCATTCTGGCTCGTTCCGCTGCATCGGCGGCGCCTCTTCGGGCTGGCAAGGCAGTCCTGAAGCGAAAAGCTTGTCGCTTACATTTGCATACAATCCAGAAGGCATCCGTTCGCTATCTCGGCGAATCAATTGAACCCCATTCGTGCGGACAAACAGCGACAACGAAATAATTCAAGCCGCTCCTCTGCGCCTTGATTGAATTAAATCCGAGCGAGATTCTGCCAAAAGGCGCAACGTCAATCGATTAAAGCAGCATCAATTTATTTTGCATTGAATAGCTGACACAGTGCTGCAGCTTCGTCTTTTTGTCCAGCACTCATCGCAAGAGGGACGCCTGCGGTATCCGAAGTTTTCGCAGCTCTATCGATGGATAAGTGGTCCCAGTCCCAGGTCACCGAACACCAATGTGACCATTTGCTGATGTCCCGTGTGAAAGAGGAGTCCTAACGTTACCGGTCGCTTGGATCACGTATGTCTAATCGAACAGAAATATTTAGAGCGCCGCGTTGATATAAGTGAAATTGTCTAGAAGATCAGATTGGATTTGTCGGCGACTGCTTATGGCGTGCCCTGCTGAATTTTCATTAGCGAAATGCCAGTGAAACCGGCGCTATCTCGCGGCATCTTCTAGATTAACGCTGCTGTGTGCTGTTGTTTCAGCCACTGGGACAACTGGGAGCCTTATGTAACCCAGACAATTTCTCACGGCAATATTTTCTGGAATATCAGCTTAGATTTACCAGACAAGCGACGCCGGCACAAAAATGCCAGCTATCACGTAAAGGTCACTCTTTGCTGATTAATGGCTCTAAACTTATGAAGGGATTCCGTGAGTCCGTCCAAATGTGCGAGGTGACCTCTAGGGTTGGGCGTGCCGATTTTCGCTGCTTTAATTTTATGATCACACACATTTTGTTTATACATTCTGGCCAATATCTGGGTAAGGCTAATAAATGAAATACAAAATTAATGAGATAGTAATAATTTAAGAAAAAATCAGGCAAGTGCGAATTTGACTCGCGATATTTACACATTAGTCCAATCAATTTGGCCTTCGATTGTGCATTTTGGATATGCAGCGCCAGTTAGCGGAGAGGCTCCAAATTGATTCGGGCCAAGTAGCGTTCACACATCTAACCAGTTGCAAGTGGAACGTTCAATTGGTTGGTCTCGTTTAATAAAAAACAACAACATCAAATACACTCTTAACAAAACTGGAAATTTTGATATATCTGTGTCTTGATTACAACGTGGCAAAAAAAGAGGCAAGTAATCATACTTGCTCGTGGTGATGGGGGAAGGTAACTTGCCTGAAAAACAGTACTCCGGCCAATTCACCTGCTTGCCAGCTTGCCAGTCAACTTGACTTCCCTACAAAAACGATGCAAGTGAGTAAGCACAAATGGCAAGTAACTTGGAGCAGGTTACTTCCTCGCTTGCCTTGCCCGCCAACTGGCCTCGTGTAGACCAGCCGTTAAGGCCGGTTTGCACGAAGCTGGTTGGCGGGCAAGGCAAGTGAGCAAATAATTTGGTTACACCGAAGCAAGTGGGAGTTGCACGTGACAAGCAAGGAGGCAGGTTACTTGCCGAAGGGTGCTTGCCTAAAAAATAGATCTCCGGCCAAGTAACTTACTTTGCCTGTCAACTTGACTTGCCTATAAAAACCATGCAAGCGAGTGCTTACAAATGGCAAGTAATTTGGAGAAAGTCAACCCAACTGGCTTTGTGTAAACCGCATGTTTACAATGAATATCAGAGATAGTACAGAAATTAATCACAACATAACTTGTTAAATTTAAATTGGAAAATTGAAATTAAAGCAAGGAGAATGCAAATTTTAATTAAAGCATAAGTGGACTAAATTCCGACAAAATCTCTAAAAACGACAACCAAACAACCACAGCAATATTGCTGATATATACCGTTATTTTGCCGTAAGCAATACTTACTGAACACGTAACACTCATCGTGATGATACATTTTGAGATCAGAACAATGACAACGCTAGACAACTTAAGAATCCTATTTCAATGAATACCGGACTCAAAATACTAAATCTCCTTGAATTCTCAAACTGTTGGCACCTGGAAAGTGTGTGTGGGCTGATAAAGTTTCCAATTTTTACAAATTAAAGATGGCGAGTTCAGTGTTCTAAATTTCTTTTGATTTACAAGAAAGTTTGCACATGGGCGTTTTTTAGGTCACTGAATTGATGATTTAAGACGGCGCGGCGGAATAAAAATCATAACTTTCTTAGAGGTTTTCAGAGTTGGTAATTTCAAATCTGCCTTCTCAACTTGGGAATTTAGGGCGGCGTCCCAGATGGCGACCGAAAGTTCTCAACTTGTAAAGAATTTCATGGATGTCGATACTTAGACATTTTCAGGGTTGCAAATTTCGGAGCCAGGAGGATAATTAGTTATGTCACAACTGACATACTTCGCCGTTTTTAAATATTAAATTTTGGAATTTCATGACATAATTCAGCAGGGCAATGATGGCCTTTAATGTTATGAATTTCCAAATGCCATACACGAATCACGCAACGATTCATTGATTTTTTTTATGTTCAGTTTAAATATTCTGGCCATGTGTCTTGTGAAAATTATTCCGTTTTTTTCTTTTAAACTTCGCAAGAAAAGACAAGGCGCAACTTTGGTTGTTAAAAGAAAAGTTTCGACGAAGAAGAAAAAACCGTTTTTCCCATGAACCCGTCCACTACCTTAAATAATTCTAATAACTTCGTCGGCAAAAAATTATTTATTGAAATTGAAAGTTTTAAGGGCAGTTTCAAACTTCGAACGCAAAATGAGGGAATGCGGCCCACTTGCCAGAACGTATGCGAAACTTTTTCAGGCCAGATCATTGGTAGACCCGAGTTTACCCGACCGAAAGGCATTGAGGACTCGTAGCGGTTTTCCACTTCTCGCTTTCTTTGCAAATTCTATTCTGAACAATTTCGCACTTTCTTCTTTAAAAAGTTGCAAAACAAAATTCACACCCATGTTCCCAGGCAACTCCCAATTTTGTTTTTGCTCCGATAACTAAACCTTTCACAACTTGCCAGAACCCTTCACAACATGCAGCGGATACGACGATTCCGGTCATCGATGCAGTGGAACCTCAGGACGATAAGGGAGCGAGCATTCAAAGTTTACTTTATCGCTTCCTGGGGGAGCTTATCGGAGACGCGGACGTCTAAACAGAAACAAACAACAGCCCCGAGGAGTGCACCTTAGGTGGCCTTTGTTTGCTCGCACGGCCCCATTTCCTCGCAGCAGAATTGTCGACGACCGACGACGCGACGTGGCGTACTCGCCTGGAAGTGGATAGTCGGAAGTTGTAGGGCGATAACGTCAATTCCTCCGAAGCACTGGCGAACGTTTTGGCCGGATGAGCGCTTACCGCGAATTTATCGGCTTTTGTAGCGGAGTTTGCCGGTCAATATATCGGGCCGATTATTGATTCATGTGGTTACAGGAATGCGGTGGGTAATGCCGCTAAAATTATGTATTTTTCCTCAAAGCCCTACACGTTAACTCAGAACCGACGGCCGGCATTAGGAAGAGCGAATTACAGAATGCAATCATAACTTCTTGCATTGATGAAATCGCAAATAAATCGTAGCAGGAAGCAATTTACAAAATTATCTCCTCAATTTAAATTTAAATTAATGGGCACGTTGATGATGATTAGCTAATCGCTGTTTAGAAACATTTTCATAACTTCCTTGGTAGCTCAATCGCTACGTTTAGTCGAAGACAAGTATAATAAAGTTGTTACGGTAGGTAGATGAATTGTTATCTTCATATTATTTAGAAGTTTTTATATTATTTGATTCTTTTAACGATATTGGATGTGGTAGTCTGCCTGGTGAACTGACATAACCGCGAAATTGGAATTTGTATGAGTTTCGCGGTTATAACAAAAAAAAATGTTTTAAATGCGTAACTTATTTCTTTTTTGCAAAAACCGCGAAATCGACCTTGCGACCAAAAAATGCTAAGAATTTTCGCAGTTATAACATTTTTTTTTGTTGTAACCGCGAAGGTCAAAAATCTATTTTTCTCACACATGTAGGGAAATTTTGTTTCTAATATGTTATTCTATTGCGTGGATGATCTGTTTTTTTTTTTTGCTCGTCAAAAATTTTGCACTTGGGCTCGGCATTTCAAACGACTGCACAGGACATCAAAGCAGCTCAGCACGGCACTTCATAAAAATTATGGTCATGCATATCCGTCCACATTATTTCCAAATTTTGATTCAGACCACCATATTAATCAATATTATTCAGCATTTGCTTAGTTTTTTCAGTTTGAGTCCTTGAATTTGTTACGATCTCGCGAATGTTATTAGCTAGTTATGGAGGCGTAGTTGGACGTAATTTCGTTCAACAAAACAACAAAACCGACTTTACCTCCCTACTGTACTTTTGTTATTTAAATAGGTTTAATTATTTTAAAAGGTGAAATAATACTCTGCTTAGCATTCTAATTAACAAGATTTTAAAAGTAGGTAACAATAACCATTTAAAAATAAAATAGGACCTTTTCGACTTTTTTAAAATTGGTAGGTATGTTAAATTAAAGAGCGTTTTTACCGTAGGCGGGTTTTAGTTTTTTTAAAGTTGTTATTTGCATTAGCTTCATCATTAACCCATCCTACTTTTTGACACCTTTTCTTTTCAATTTCATAAGTATATCTTTGCATTTCTAATATTCAATTATTTAACGTAGCAGATTTACTCGAGCACGCCTCCCACAACGAGGCAATACAATTAATTCTTCGCGTTGAGAGGTGGTCGAGCGGGAACCTCCCCTCGCATTCTCTTCGAAGAGTCTAAAATTAGCGACCAAAACGGCACGTACTGGCTTATCGCGGGCTCGGATTTTCCATAACCCCCAATCCTCGACGAAGGACTGTCATTCATAGCAAAATGGAATCAGGGCGATGAGCACCATATGGGTCTCATTAGACAGTCGACCAGAAGAGTTATGAGTCGGACTGCGCTAACAGAGAAATTAAGTTGGGCGTGATGGATGAAATGTGAAATGCATTGCCTGGCGATAATTTCGGAGATTCTCCTGTTGTGGTAAGACGTGATTGCTCTGTGTGCTCGGGTTATTTATTGTCGACCATGGCTACTTCACTGCATTCGGAATGGCCTTTAAATCGTTGCCACATGCAGTAAAGGCGATATGGAATTGCACAAAGAAGGCTTTTTGTGCTTTATTTGGTTGTTTTTAATAACCCTTAAATAGATCTCTTTCTTTCAGGGAAATATGTATGTAGCTGCCATATATACGTATTTTTTATCCATCTTCCCTCACCAGCATCTATTGTTATCTTACGGTTATAGTTCCACAAAATTCAGAGTGCAGGAATGAAGTGAAACCATGTTGGTTCGTGAATATTAATCTATAATACATAATACTAAAGCAGTAGCTGGGCCGAATTTGTACGTGAAATATTTTTTTAAAATTTTGATCGTGGTCGACATTATTATCGATATGGAGACCAAAACAACAATTTTTACAATTTTTGTCTGTCTGTCTGTGCACGGCTTTAAATGAATGTTGATAGCTTATGTCCTTGGTCAGGTTGTAGGGTACTAGTTATCCCGGTAAAAGAGCATTTCCCAGTTATCCCGGTAAAAGAGCATTTCCCGTGGAATAGTAAAAAAACTGCCAGCTAGAAACTTGAAATTTTAGGGTTATCTTGCCCCACTACGAAAGGATTTTTCCAAATTCGACCCCTAATGGGATATAATGTGTTTTCACGGATTTTTCATTATCTTTTAGGCCCTATTAGATTGGCATGGTGTTTGGCAATTGTAACAGCACAGTGAACTTGAAGAGATTATCGTGTATATTAATATACGGGGTTTTCGGGGTCGCTGATCTCGAATCTGCTATCGATAATTGGAAATTCAAAATGGCGGATGCAATATGGCGACCGAAAGTTCTCAACTTCAAAGGATTTACGATACTTATACTTGTGCTCGTACGTGTACATTTCGTGGTACAATGTGACTTTTACGTAGACGTTTCAGTTTTCTAGTGTGTAGTATTATAATATAATAATAGAATATACGATTATTTTTATTTACTCATCGGACGCGCCAAACCATATAGCAATAATATTTTGCAGTATGCGTTGTTTAAGGGATTTGCCGAACAAAATAAATGTAATTCAAATTTCAATGGTTTGGGTTAACAATACCACGTTCAATGGTACTTCGGTTAAGCCATAGGGGTCTTCCTGTGTTGTGTCACCATGTGCCTATCTTTGACCAAAATGTGTCTTTAAGCAACCACGTTAACGTAACCTACCTATCCTAATGTAGTGTCTTACGTACGGCGCGGCGACGTTGATTGCACAGTTGATATAAATGATCAATATTTTTGGCTCCATCGGCTGATGTTTTTAAGAATACGAGTAAAAATAGAAAAGAACTTAATTTCATTATTTTTATTTTTTTTCAAATTATTCCGAAAATCGGTTGGTGTATGAAGGGTGCGGCTGATGCATTCTTATGAACTAAGCAGAACTCGCGTCATTACGTCATGAGTCATTCATTGGTCGGGAGCGCACAGCGCATTTACTGTCGAGCAATGTCTAAGTTGTGGCGAATCACTTACTCGCGCGCGTCACGCTTTTCGTACCCACTTCAATATTCGTTGGTTGAGTCATGAGCCGATCACACAACTTATCTGGTCGTTGACACTGAAATTCAAGCAAGAAGGAACAAAGGTTAACAGAACTCCTCTAGGAACACCAACATCAGCAGCGACGCTGGAACATGTGGTCCAGTTGCCTCAAGAAATTTGTAGGAAGCCAAGAGAATCACATCATACAACATGCATTGTGATTTTAAAAAAAAAAATTATGAATTTGTCTTTACTAAATACGAATCGTGCTTAAACCTTGCGACCAATACGAAAGTAATTATGTTTTACCAGAGTCCTTCGGCAAGGAAATGATGGTAACGTTTTCGGACCCAACGAACTCTTAGAAACATATTATTCATGGGCAATATAAAACGCAATTTCATATCAGAAGCCACGTAAACAGGGAACCATCATAACGTTATTATTTCGATTAACGGTTTTCTTAAATCTTTGAACATTTTCGTGGACATTTGAAGTCTGTAAAAAAATGTCTGATGCTTAGAACATTATTCTTATCTTATCATTCAAACTGGCCATTATTAGCAATTAACTGTAAAATTTTGGGGGTTTTCGCCAAAAGCCATTGTCGGTTTGAGTGTGTGTTTGTTATCGCAAAACTCAAACACCAGTAGATCGATTCTAATAAAGCTTACACAAATATTTTTTAAAAATCGAACAGAGGCTCTGTAGGTATTTTTAATTCATCACTGAATGGAATACTTACATTTTATTTAGTTTTTAGATTCTCAAACAGTTGGCACATGAATGTTTTTAGGGACGTTAATATCAGATAAATTGTCCAATTTGAGGAATTTTGTACTCCCTTATTACAATGACAATGGAATAAAATTGATAAAATGTTTGATTTTTAAAAGCAGCACGAGACACTACTTAGTTGTCTTTAGCGGTGGTAATTGTGAGTCTGACTTCTGTGACTTCTTGAAGGGGCTGATCCCCGATGATGACTAAAGCGAAAACTCCCAAATTTTAAAAATTTATATGAACATGGGTACTTAAGGGCTTTCAGGGTTGCCAATTTCAGACACATAACATTATAAAATTATATTTGCGGTCGGTTTCTTTTTCATTTTCAAGAATGCCCGTGCAAGGCCGGGAATGGGCTAAGTTAAAAAAAAACCCTGTTTTCAAGGTGAAAGGCAAAAAGGAAGGGGATTAAAATTAACTAGAAACACCTGCACAGAATTGGCTCTTGCACATCACGGCTTGTTGAACAGTTCATACTAACGCGAATTATTTATTCTTCTTATCTGTCCCTGAAAAAGTTTTGCAAGTAAACATATGCGCATGCCAATTCAATGACACACCTTCCGAATAGTTTTTTTGCTTGCAATATTATTATCCAAAAAAATATTTGCCGCACCAGTGGTTCCCCTCAAATTCCCTCTCAAGAACCGTCAAGTTTGCCAATTCATTATTGCCCTGCCTGATGAAAGGAAGACAGAAAGCGAACGAGACTGGCTGTTATTTCGGACGAGATTACATTTGTTTCCTTTCGAGATGAAAAATTCCCTGCCCGAACTTGAAAATTAATGGAAAGACGACAACGCCCTCGTTCCAAGACAGCAGACAATCTCGATCCTCCGTCTAGAGAGGCATTTGGCAAGCCGTCAAATAATTTTCAGTCGGAGAATTTAGGTCAAGATAGCAATCAAAGCGTCCAAAAGTCTTCAAGCAACCTTCACAGAAACAGCGCACATTTTTTGTCTCTGAATCCCCCGTGAGAACCAAATGTGGGCGGGGGCGGCCGTTAAAGCCATTAAAGGAAAGTTGAGTGGCACATTATGCAAATTTTGGAGTGGTCCACCGAAGTAGGCTTTTGGGGAATTCTTTTAGAGCCCATAAGTCACTTGCCTTTTGGGTACCTCGTACTCGTGCCTCCTCTACTTGCAATTGAGAGGAATCTTGGCTATTACAACTTCCGGCTACAATCACTTCGCCAGCAGATAGTTAGGAAGTTTAGCTCTTGAGAGGCTACACGCAGAGTGTTTGCAATTCGCTTCAAGTTCTCTTAATCATCCCTGCGCGGCCTGCCTCTGATGTCACTGGACATGAAGACGGCTATTATTCATAACATCGTCTCGCGGACGAACATCACCCGCCGGGTTCACATCAGCCGCCCACGTTGGTATGGCCACCTCCTCGTGCAGCCGACAAGCAGTCACCGATTCGTTAAATTCCCGGAATATGATTGGGAGTTAATTGGGAAGTTAATAATAGCAATTGGCGATGTCCCTGCATTAATAGTGGGCCCGCGGCCGTGGGGTGGTGGGGGGATCGAACGGAGCCGGAAAGGCAATTAGTGTGCTCCAACGCGAACCTAAAGCCAGCCGGGTGAGCCGCGTTTATGAATCATTGCCGCGAGACGGTCTAAATCAACCTGGTGCAGACTGGCTCGTCCTACGCACCGCGATTGCACGTCGCGCGGTGCTGAAATTAGCTAGACTCGCTGTCGTTACAATGTGTTACCGAATCGCAGGGCCAAATCCGCAGACGGTGTCTGCTCTCGATTAAATTTTTTATAATTGCTCAGACCGGTCCGGCGATATTTTTATGCTTCCTGGGCTCGCGGCAGATTAAACGCCCGGACTGCTACCTTCACAGGAGCATGAATGTATCACTTGCTTTGAAGGAAGCATATTTGAAATTCTCGGTGGGATTTAAAGAAATGTGTAGAGCACTTGAAGCGTTCCGAAGAATACTATGACTGCGCCGTAAAAAAATTTTAAATGGCACGCTTTGTTCACAAGAAAACTGCAGCAAAGGCGATAAATCCGAATGCAGCGACGGCAAACTGGCCCAGAATGCACGTTTAGCACTAGGGACAGAATATCACACTTTCTAGATTAAAGGAGAAATACGTTTAAGAGGTGCTGCATCATTCCGGCGTCTTTTATAGAATTTAGAAAAACTAGGTGAATATTTCATTAAACTTTTTGTGTTGAATTTCAAAAGCAATGCGATGTTCTCTAAAGCGCGTTCCCCTTTAATGTAGTCTAGATTAAGTGGAATGGTCTGTCTTGGTATTAAAATACGAAGAGTACGAATGCATTTCTGAATGAAAGATGTGCAAGTACTTTTCTTAATTCAACACAATTTGGTGAGCGAGCTAGTTGACGACTTTGTACTTTTAAAGTGCATACATTTTGAATTGTTAGTCATCTTATAGAGCGTGTATTGAAACGAACCAAAATAATTTTACAGGGAGGGCGCCAATTTGTGCGTGGCAATTTTAATATGGAGCGTTATAATCATCCACAAGGTGTGATTATCCTAAAGACATTTTAAGAAAATTAGTCACATTTTGGGTGAACATTGGTAGCCAGTGACGAAGACCATTTCAATTAGGGGGTTTTGTTAATAAACAAGTGAAAGAACTACGACAAGTTCGAGTAATTCATTAACCTCTACACCCTCTTAAATTAAATGCTTGCTATGCAATTTGGTGCGGAGGTGTCATTGGAGCATACTTTTATGGGAATGCTGCTGACAATGCTGTTACAATAACTGGCGAGTTGTAGAGGGAGATGCTGCAGCACTTCTTCATTGCTACAATTAACTAATTGGGTCTATACGTATAAACTGTTTTTTTCAACACAACGGCGTGATATCGCAGACCTCACGTTATACGATGGAATTTCTGCAAGCAAGAATTAGTGCTGTCGCATTGCCCGCTTGTTTACTTGATTTGACCGCCCCGACTTCTTCCTGTAGGGGTATTTTAAGAAAACAGTATACGCCAAAAATCAGCACACACTTAAACACCTCAAAGGCTACTACACATTCGCAATTTACGATATTACATCGGCAATGTGAGAGAAAGGTGATGGGCAATGTCATCAAAAGATCTCGTATTTTGCGTCGCTGCTAGACGCTGTTTCTACTAATCTTGGCCACTGGCAATGCAGTGACTGTTTTCCCTTAGCCACCGCGAATGTCACTTTTATGCGATTTCGTATTTCACTAATGTACATATAGAGCATTCGAACATTGATATAACCAAAAAGCAAACCAGTGGGAAATGAGTTTAAACTGAACAAAAATATATTTGATCCAAACGCAAATAGATTTAAACTTTTCAAAAATTTGATTCACCGCCTGAAATTCAGATAGGCTGCGAGATATAATCATATTTTCTTTTTCTATTATAATTAAAATAAACATTTCATTTGAAAATTACTATATTCATATTATTGCCAGTAATGTTATGACCATCTCTGTGCGACAAACTGGATAATTGATCAGAGATGGCGTGAAAGGAAGATCGGTGTTTGCTGCGACAGCAAAGCTGCGCTCGCAGCACTACGAAATCCAATCACCCGCTCGAAAATTGTCCTGGAATGTAAGAGACGACTGCAGTCGGTAGCTCGCTACAATGAAGTCTCTCTTATATGGGTTCCTAGTCATCAAGGCATCGAGGGTAACGAAAACTCTGATAGCCTAGCAAAGGAAGGCGCGAAAAGCAGCCCCTTTGGACCGGAACCACAAATTGGCGTGAATTCTGCAATAGTGAAAGACTGGATAACTCGACACATGGAGAAAATCCATGCGCAGAGATGGTCCATGTTACAAACCTGCAGACACACCAAACTCTTTATAGGTCGTCCCGATAAGGGCACTGCAGAAACTCTCTTGAAACTAAACAGGAGAGAATGCAGGAATCTTGTAGGGATTGTAACAGGGCATAGTACATGTGGCAAACATCTACATACCCTGGGAATCGTCAGTGATCCTACATGCGCGTCGTGCGGGGAGGATGAGGACAGCGTAGAGCACTTTCTCTGCGAGTGTCCCGCGTTCTCCCAAGCGCGGTGCGCTGTATTCGGCGCTGACGTATTGAGGATGGGAGAGATCTGTCCTCGACCCCTAGCCGAGGTTCTTCGGTTCATCAGAGCAACGAAGAAGTTCGGTTAGGGTGGGGGCAGAGTACAATGGACTGTTTGTCTGAGTGCTCGGGGCTTCGCTCCCCCCCTTTCTTACAATTATTATTATTATTATTATAATGTTATGACTGTTGGAATGAGCAAAACCATATCCATAACAAAATTACTGCATTCAGTCTGTGTGATTTCCAAACTATCCTCAGTAATTTTAACGGGGTGTGCTCTCTACTTAGGTCACCGAAAACTGGACACAACTAACAAACTACCCCAGATTTTCGTGAAATTTGGCACGTAGGGGTTTTTGCGTTCGCTGTTTTTGAACATGTTTCCAGATTGTAAAATTTTAAAATTACGGTTACAATATTGCGGACTTATTTTTTATTGTGTTGTGAAAAATAGGTTCCACTTTCCATATTTCTTTTATTTCGGCTTTGACTCTCTGACTAAAGTAAACGGTTTAATTTATTCTAACATAATGAAAAATAGTGAAACTAGTAAAATAGAGTAAAATAGAAAAAATAATTCGGAAGAAACAACTTAAAACAAAATAAATGGAACAGGCAAAATCAAAAACATCATACAGTTACGTATAACTTGCAAACGGTTAATAATTATTCGGCTAGCATACTCGTACGGAGTATTTCATTAGTAGGCTCTTTTTTTATTTATGCCATCTGCCTTAGTTCCACTTTTTTAATTCATGTTATGCTGTTGATATCTACGAATCCAGTTTCGTTAGGTTCGTATCAGCCCAGGAAGTGATCTTAAGAAGGTAAAACATTTGAAAAATAAAAAAAGGTAGATGTCATGATGTTCAAATTTCATTCGTCTTCTTCTCGCTGGTGTGTTCGATTGATGTATCGTGGACGTGGAGATCTCAGTGCAACGAGTGTCAATAGCTAACTGAAAATATTGATAAAGGAATATGACAAGCGCTTGGTACCATATTGTATAAATTTTAAAATCTAATTTCTTTCCACCCTGTTTGAGAGTTTTTAAATGAAGAACTGTTTTATTCAGCGACGAAAGCAAAGTAAATATTTTTTGGGATGGGAATGTTCATATAAGGCGAAAACAGGCACACGCCTGTACCCACCAACTTAACATCTAGGCTATTTGTTATTTTGATGAAGCGTAAGATTTCAAAATAGCGGTTCCAAGATTGCTGCCAAATTAAATTAGGAAGGATGCCATGAAAATCAACGCTAGGGGGTTTTCGGGGTCGCTGATCTGGAATATACTATCGAAATTTGGAATTTAAAGATGGTGGATTCATGGCATGATTGAGTTTACTTTTTGTCTGGCTATCTGTTTTTCCGTGTTAATCTCTGGAACGGCTGAACTCAAGTTAACCCCAAAATGTTTTTTATTAAATTGAAAACTTATTGCAGTTAATGTTAGTACGTCACAAAAGTTTAATTTGAAATAAATTCAGTTTTCTTAATATCCCGCACAAGGTTTTCTACGTGTAAATTTGCAAATACTTCCTGTACCTTTCTCACCTCTTTGTAAGGGCAATACGATGGGTTTATATATTAATTATTATTATAATTAAAGAATAAGGGTATTAATTACATGAATTTCGAAGCAAATGTGGTGAAAACGTGAATTTAAGGATATTTCAGAACAATTTGTCAATTTTGCAAGTGACTGTACCTGCAGTGGTTGGAGTAGATGAGCATTAGTGGCATTTTTCGAAAGGACATTTAGATAGTAGTTGTTTGACATGAGTTTTATGTCGCTGTGTTCAGTAGATCAAAAGATAAAAATAAAATAGTAATGTGTATACCAAATTTATGAACCCTATAATTCGAAAACGGTATCTGTTTGCCAAGGTGAGATCTAACACTCCTCTCACTTCTGCATGTGTTATCCGACACAGCCTGTATATTCATGCTGCACGCCGAACGTCTTTTTTTTCTAAGATATATTTTCTTTGGAGTTGTTTACAGTAATTTGTGTTTTTTAACAAAATACTTTTCTTCAATTTCAGAACTACGTTCCAACCGGTTTCGAGAAGTACTCCACAAAAACAAAGCTCGGCGACTACACGGTCGAGTATTCAATATGGGACACATCAGGTAGTGGTTCCTACGACACGGTTCGACCTCTGGCCTACCAAGACGCCCAAGTTTTCATACTGTGCTTCAGCGTTGTCGACCCAGACTCACTGGAGCTGACTATAGGGAAATGGCTCCCCGAAGTCCGATCGCACTGCCCATCAACGCCGATTATCCTCTGCGGCTGTAAAGCCGACGTCAGATTAAGCGCCGAAGATACACTTTACATGAACCAAGCAGCCATCTCCCGGGAACAAGCATCCCTTGCCTGCCAGCACATAGGAGGGTTGGCATATGTGGAGACGTGCAGTCGATTCTCCAACCCCGCTGTTTTGGAGGTGTTCGAAATAGCTGCTGAAGCTGCTTTGGGGATTTCGGTCACCTCGCTTCAGACAACTAAAGCAGCCACCAAGAAGAGGAAGATGCACAGCGTGACGCCTGCAACGGTGTGCAAATCGAATGGTACAACAACAGCAGCCAAGCCACACATCAAGTCGGAGATCCGAAAGAGCGCGAAGAACTGCACCGTCATGTAGTCCATCTTCTCGCAGTCTTCCCATCGCACCCATCACCATTGAGACCCACTAGTCAATAAGAGCAGCCGCGCCTGTTCAACGAGTTTCGTTTCTTTGATATGTTATATTCCCAGAGCGAGATCGACTATTTGTTGTGCATTTGTTCAGCATCAAACTGAGAAATTCTGTGATTTAGGCTACTATAGGGTACCATTAGGAAGTCGGGCGTACGTGTCGCTGCCAGGACACTGCATGCTTCCGGAATTCAACAGCAGTGAATATTTTTAGATCTTTAATATTTGTTACATCACTCTAAACTAGGCTAGTTTGAAACACAGAAGTTGGTAGTTGTTCTGTTGAGTTCCGGCATGTCACCTAGAATAAGATTGTTTTAATTCTTTGCCGAAAGTTGATGTTCCCTGTAAATTTATCACTCAATAAAGTCTAGTTTTATATTAAATTTGCAAAAACCACTCATCTTTTCTTTGCGACCGCAAAATACGGCATAGTGTCTGAATTATCTGTCTATCAGTATGAACGGTCTAGTCTCGAGGACTACGCAACGAATTTTATTGTCATTTCCACCATTCGTTAAGATTAATTTCCACCGTTCCCTTTAGTTGTGCATCGCGGATGAACTATTCTCCATCTACTCGTTGCATCTATATGTATTACAAACCGCTTATACAACATTACTATACAATAACGGTCGCCATTTTGCTCTAATATGTTGGCTTCAAAATATGTATTAAATTTCTTAAGATTTTCGTAAAAGTAGACACATGGAAGGCTTTTCTTTTGATTTTTTGCTGTGGCAACAACGCGGCGAATATTGACTTCCAAGTGGTCCAACGTCTGTGGTTTATAGGCGCAGACTATCAACTTCACATATCTCCACAGAAAATAATCCATAGGAGGCCAATTTAGAGGTCCATTGCGCGCAATTATAAGCTCATCCAATTTTTCTCGCAATACATTGATTGTGCTGCGCACTGTGTGGCATGTTGCGCCGTCTTGTTGAAATCAACGCTCTTCCAAATTAACACCAGTCAATTGGGGAACGAAAAAGTTTGTAATCATGGATCTATTGCGCTCTTCATTGACTGTAACGTTCTCGCCAGCATCATCTTTCTAGAAAAATAGGCCAAAGATTCCACCAACCTTTAAAGCACACCAAAGAGCGACTTTTAATGGATGTAATGACCAGCATCTCAACAAAATCTTCTGGATTTTCTGCATTCCGATTCCGGCAATTTTGTTTATTGTAACCATTCAACCAAAAATGAGCCAAACGATTTTGGAAATAAATTTGCCCAATTTGCAAGCGTTGTTCAGGCGTAAGGCTATTCATGGAGAAATGTCAAAACATACTAAGCACAAATCATCTATCAGCTGTCAAAATAAATTGACACTCGAAATCTCTAAAACTAACACCCTTGATAAAAATTGGAAGGTAGGTGGTCGTTGATTTTAAATATAAAAAAAATCCAGAATGACGAATCCGATATGGAGAAATCGAAATAAATTAATACAAACTACAACTATAATAAAAGAGTATGGTTGTGTGTACCCATGAATTTGAAAACGATTATTTATTTATTTTCGCATCAACAGATACAAACCATCTGACATTTACAAAGAGTGATATTATGCTAAGCAAGATAAGAATTATATACAATATTAAGAAGCGTTATATAGTTGTTTTTGTAGCTCAATAAAATGAATAAATTAATAAAAACTAAGGAAACGAATTGAAAAACAACATTTGCTGACATCACAAACTGTCATAAAGAGACGAAGAAGCCGAATGTTTGAGAATTGAATACAGACATAATAAAGTATAATTTTCTTGGTGCTGGCAATGGATATATAGTATGTTATGTATATAATACATTTGGCGTCAGATCTCTGGAGTAATTGGTGTTGATAGTCAGTTCATTCCTGAGTTATTCATTAAAGAGAAGAGCATTAGTCGTAGGAACGAGTATGTACCTTGATTTACGGGAGAATAACAGAAGAACAAAGCTCGGTGTAGCATGAGATAAATCCAGCAATAAATCCGTTGGGATTTCCTTGGTCGGCAGTGTCATAGTACTACCGAATAAATATCTCCAGGTGTACATTGATGATGCCCATTTACTCGACCACCTTCCCAAATGTTTGTCTGTATGAGCTATGCGGAGAGAAATTTAATAAATTAGGATTGCTCCCGAAGTCAGCACCCACAAATATGAATGGGTTCATCAAAGGGTGCTTACAGCTGCGGCAATGCTTTGTGTCGTGGTGCTGAAAACTAAAAGTTGCTTTGATCGAGTTGTTTCTTGTGCTGCTACCAAAGGATTTCCCTTTCCTGTGCTCATTAGGCTTATGTATGTAGGGCTAGCTGGAGTTTTCGGTAGAAAAAATTAAAAAAAAAATATTTTTCTTGACTCTTTTTAACTGTGGGATGCAAATCTTATTCTTTTAAAAGTCCTAGGTACCATTCTTACTAATTTCGTCTCGTCCTACCCGTCACAGTTTTTTTTAAATTCATGAAAAATATGATTCTTTCCACTTCTTAATTTTCTTTTCAGAAAATAATAACAACGTTACTCTGACATTAAATTAAAAATAGATGAATGCCAAGGTGTAGGATTCACGACTTTGCTCTACATGATCTCCAATGGCCACACCACCAGGATCTACCTCCTTGTGAGGATCGATTTAGAACCTTTAAGTAATCGACGCGACGTTATCTTCATTCATCAGCTGCTATGCGGTCGCCTTAGATCAGTACACCTCATCCGCCCTTCGTATCACCATACCAATTACGGCTTTTCCGAACCAATTTCCAGGATGATACGCAAAGTCAACTCCACATCCTCGTTCGACTTCCACCTAAGCAAGTCATACCTTAAGAAAGACCATACCGTCCCTCCTAACTCTACATAATTTCACCGTTGCTGGTGTAATTTTAATAGTTCTACAAGAAATTCTTGAACCTGAATAGATCAGTGTTTGGCTATTAGCTATCCCAACATTCGGGCATATCTGAATCTTACGCTGCAAATATGAAATACGTTATGAACAAGCAGTGAACAATCAGTTAACGCATGTTCACACATGTGAATATGACGTAAGCTAACGAAGCTTCAAGGTATTTTTTTTGACATCATTACTACAATTGATTCTTTATCAGCACCAGCAAAGCAAATAAAGTTGTATAACGATTATAGGAGCCCAAAAAACTTTCCCAGAATTGTTTGTTCCGCCTCGAGAGCGTGTTCACTTTTGCTTTCTACCGAAGTGCACAAATTGGTGGAGCAGCTCCCAACCGGCAAACGAAGTTCCCCACGAAGCACATGCGCGAACCTTTTTGTTTGTTAATTGAGCTCGTCAGCGAGCGAAGTCAGAAAAAACAGCGCACGACGTTCCTTGTCAGATAGCGTAACGATCTAACAATGGACGCCTTCAATGGCAATGACGACCGCGTTGAATGACGCGCAATTACAGCCGATCGCTATCTTCCCAGCATATTGTGTCTGGCCAATTTCTCGAGAGCTATGGGCGGGAGAAAGGCGCTGCGCTGTGATCTGTCCGGAGACCTTTCTTGTGGACGCTGGCGCAGGCGAAGCATTGAATTTCCTTCACTTGCTGTTGACGTTAATTGGAAGTGAAATGCAGTTTTTCCATTAATTTTAGCTGCTGTTGACATATGAACCAAATTACTGCAAGGCGAGAATTTTCGAATTCGGGAACTGTACGACTTGGGAGGCGTCTCGTATAGATCGTTTCTGAAATGTGACAAATAAAGGTAAGTGAAAGCACAGGATTTTTAACGCATTCTCCGGCGTGTCGTGTTTAGCTCTCATTAAATGTAATTTGCGCGTAAGTAAGTCTGCCATGAAAGGTTTCATCAAAACTCTTGAAGAAAAGGACCGAATTGTATAAAGAGTTACAGGAGGTCTCCCTGGTAACTTAAAATAGCACCACCAGCTAATTCGTGTCGTGTGTATATTAATTACTTAAAACTCTAATATTGTTGCGACCGCATGAAAGAGTCAACCGAACCGAGAAAAAATGCGAACCGAGAAAAAATGTGTCAGTAAGCTTGTGCCATAGCTGTGTTCTTTTTTGGCCGCTACTTATAGAACAGAACAAGGGCGGCACAAAAGAACGGTTCAGAACAGTGTGAAGAATAAAAATATTTATTTTACAATGTTGGTGCCCTTGCTCAAAGAAATTCACATTTCAAAGATTTAAAATTTGGTGTGTACAATTAAAGCAAACGGATCCCATACGACATCCCAGTTGAAATAGTGAATATAATTGGTCCCGCCAGCTTTAATTGTAATATTAAAATTTGAATAAAATTCCTACCTACATAAAATATTTAAAAAATTTCGTTTTTTGTAGTAGCGTTTTTGTTTATTTTTTAATAATATTTCTTTTTCAACTTTTATAGTTGCAGATAATATGTAGAATAGGTAAGTAATATCACGGCATGATTCAAATAGGCAGCTCGTACTCATAACTAGTAATTTTGCATAATACCACGATGATAGTATTGTATCTACGTCCAGAAATTGTCTTTGTAGTGACGTGACGTAGCTTATCGCATTCTACTCGACAAGTCCTTTAATTTGCTACCCATGTCATGAGCGATATTAAGAAAAATGTAGTTCGCTAACTTAGATATATACATATTGGATTTAGATTAAATACACGATTCGTCAGTATGGTAGAATGTTTTCTCCAATAAACTATTATTTAAGTAAGGTAAGACACCAAATAAAAATAATGAAAATTGTTGGATGTTGGTAATGTTGATAAACCGTTAACTCTATCCTACCGTAAAAAAGGAGCAATTTCCCAAGAACAATATGGTTGCCGATACGATCTAAACGCCACACCACACTCCTTTATCAAGTTATTTTAGAGATCAGTGGATAAAATGAAATGAAATAAAATGAAAGGTAATTCGTTCATTTTTGTTCGTTCAAAACATTCAGAAAGCCGTCTGACAGCTATCAGCTTTCTTTTACCAATATGAATTATGCGGTGTTTAAACTCTCTCAAAAATTAACACGTGGCGCTCCAAGTTTACTGTAGAATAACTACATTGTCCAGAATAAGAGATTAGTTCTGCACAACCAACAGAACATGAACAGAACAGCAAATTGTATGGTTGTTCCAGGACACAAAAGAACGCAGCTTATTTAATGGGTGTCATATATAGATTTTGTTCCATCTTAAAATTAGGATCGATCCGTTTTTTGTTTGTCTGTTTTTATTCAAACCGCCCCAAAACCACCAGCCTTACATTTTTTCAGCATACGTGCTCCGCATGTGATCTAAGTTTGAATTTTTCTTCAGGAACAGAACAGGAACTTGCTTTTAGACAAGTTTGTTTATTAATTCATGCGAGACGAACAAAAATTCCAATTCACACATAATATGTATAATAACATAATAAAAGTATGATTTCCAATCGCTCCAACAGCAACAACGTTTTCTACTAAATGAGCCCCTCGATTTTATTTTAGTCTTATCAAAGCCCCAGATTGGTGACCCTTATTTATTTTCTAGCTTTTAGTACAGTCAGCATCAATTGTGCAATAAAACCGTTTAACTTAAAAAGTTTTTTTCCTATTTATTTTATTAATTTATTCAATAGTCGTATCAAAAAATGTTGTGCTACTTTTCCGAATCCCAGGGTGACGAGCATCAAAAAACGTCATATGACGTCTCCGGTCATTTTTGCGTTTGTGACAGAACACATAAAAAAATTAAATAATTAGCCAGAGCATAAACATATTTTTTAAAGCCGATTTAGGTATGTAAGTCCCTACCCTCTTAAAAGTGTGTTTTTTTAATTGAAGATGTAGAAATGTTTTGTAGAATATACCCATAATTGCTCTGCGTGCGATAGGGCACGAAATACCTTTGACCTTTCTCATCATTCCTAATAAAGTTGAGGATCCCATGACCATCTGCCGTTCTGGTAGCCTTTCCGTTACTTCCATCAGAAGTTATTATCCCTTCGTGATGTGGAACACCGCAGAAGCGTTTCTCCTCATTCAAACAATTGACCGACAGAATTCTTTGGGCCAGCAGATCCGTGGATCCACTTCAATTCAATTGCATGACAGCGTAAAGTAATAGTGCGGTGGAAATTAAGAAAATTGCCCTCATACAGAAGTAGACCGCTGGGGGCGACTGACTGAGTCCTGCTTGGGTTCGCGCACCGCGGTCGGTAGACGCTCAGTTATGCAAACATCTTCACGCTGTGCATTTATGAAATTGACTCCAGGAAATGCAATTTTCCCATTCGCATCCACTCACCGGAATGTATAAACACGCACTGAGGTCCCTGGCCAATATGCTTCCCATGCGGATTCCTAAAATTGTGGGCTGATGCTCTCTGCCCCGGAGGAGGTCTCTTTCAAGTGCTTTCTGGCAGCAGTAGGGATGCAAGAATGCTTGCTGCTCATGCTAAAGTTTATTTGGCCTAATGCTTCTGAAATTTACCCAATTAGCGCAAATTTTGCCAATTTCTGCACTGTTGCCTGAAGGCATGTAGGGTAGCTAGGTTGCCACTACTTGGACGTACTCAACGACATGACGGGATTAGTTGAGAGTATTTATTTAATTTAGCACCAGAGTATTATTGTTGCTACTGGTACGAACTACATTTCCAACGGAAATTAATTTCTTCTATAACATGGATATACTGTAATATGTGATAGTAGTAGGTATCAATTTTCTACTTCACATAACACACGCATACATGTACACAAAAGACTCAAATTACTATATGTAAAGGCAATGCAGGCGCGTATTATGCAATTTAAAAAAAACAAGCAATTCCGTCTTTGTTTGATTGTCATGCATGTTAAGTCGAATCAGGTATGTGGTTACTGGAGGACTCGATGGAGATTTCAGCTCTATAAGCTTGCACTAAGCTGATGGTTCGTGTAAAAACATTCTCCACACAGCTACCTTGAACGTAATTTACTCAGTGTAACTTATTTATTACAGCAACCTTCTATTAAAGACCTCCTCCCTACCCCGATAATTTTGTGTTGGCTATTATTTCTAATAACTGTAAGGAAAATGCTTTATAGGTCTACGCGCAATAGAAAGGCAGAGTGCTTTCCCGCCTGCGATAACACAATTTCCAAAAGAGAAAAACTTAAAAAAATCCTTTACAGTATGCCTGCACGTGCCAGGCATTTTTTTTAAACGGAAGTTATGAGAGGTAGCGGGCGTATTTTAGCACGCCTTCCTTCCTCAATACAGAAGCAGCTTTCCAATACCTGATTTCTACTCGTTGCGTGCAAACATTTCTCAATTTCTATTTAATTTGCACAGTCAATTGCGCGTATCAAAACCCTATAAAATTCTCGGTGGAATTTGATAAAATTTATGGACAATTTTATTGGCCCTGGGAAATTTCCGATAGGCCAGGACTGGTCGCGATTCATGTTGCATAACAAGCATTCACAGTCACAGCTGCATCGATGGATCGAGGTACGTATATTAAAGAAACCCATTTTATTGCCCATAACAAATTTTGTTTCATACACATTAATTGAGAATCAGGAGCTGTGAACTTAAAATGGAGCCAGGCCGCTCACTTTTTTATATCTTAGTGGACAGCTTTACGCCCAAAACACAACCTAGAAGCAGGACAGTACCTAAGCATAATCGCCATAAATAAAATTCTTTCGGCCAATTATTAATGTTGAAGGATTAAACTGATAACTAATACCGGGTAGCTGCCAATGCCAAAATAATAAGCATTTCAAATTTAGCTCACGTTTACCAGAGCATATTTAGTAAAGCTTTGCTACGTTAGCGTGAGTGAGCAAGCAGTGGGCATGCTTACTGCCTCGCTCAGACGCAGTCCAAGAAAGATAGCAAAAATATTGAACCATAAATAATTAATTCATAAAATGTGAAGGTTGGAATCGATGCATAATGACACCCTTTAAGTCGCCCAAAATCCCCTCATTGGCTCTTTGTACAGTAATGATTGTTAAGATTAACTGCGTTACTTCCGATTTAGAAGAAATTGAAATATGTCATAAAGGAGATCATTCTGAGAAACTTTGCCTTTGGACATAGTGAATCGAAAGCAATCCGTTGAAGCGAAGTTAAGCTTCGATATCGTTTTCGCTTTAGAGCTAATATCGAATAGGAAAAGACTAAAACGGAACGCTATATCGATTCGACAGAACGATTCCAGATCGGCTAGTTAAATCGATTCGATAACGACTTAACGACCTTTCAAAGTCAGCAAACATAAAGGCTCGAGAATGTATCGAAAAGAATTCGGTTTGGCTTCGACACAGAAAAGTTTAAAACGTACAACACGCCATAATTGCGTGACAAACTGACTAACGCCAAACTTTCTACGGTTCTGCGTATCGAAGACGCAAAGCAGTTATTTCTCGATAAATTTTCGAAAAGTTATCGAAAGTAAATTTTTTTCTCATTTTCTGACTTCAAGAATTTTTCGTGATTAGCGACACTTCGCTAAATTGTTTGCTGGGGTAGTAGGTATGTGAACAAATCGAATATCGTTCTTTGCGCGTTCCGGAAGAATATAACCTAAAAGTCACGTTATCAGGTTTTCTACGTATCCTCTCTCCATTATTACTACCTGGACGTATTGCAACTTCTTAGAAAGGCAATAAGTTGGGTAATTCAATAAAAATAAAAAAGAGGTACATTAATTGCAATACTTTCGGAGAAAAATTGGGAGAAACGTGAAGGAGTTTGAATTGAACACACTTCACAACGCCATTGATTTGTATATTTGGATCTCTCAATTGAAGAATCGGCTTTCCACTTAATTAATATAATAAATTTAACTTTTCTTAATTTTTAAAAAGTTTTTGTTTCAAATTCCAAATTGCAAATATTGTATCTGAAAGACATTGTGGATGATATTCTAAAAAGCTGAGACAAAGCTCAGTCTCAATTTTTACATAGAAAACCCGAGCTCTATCTCTTTTCAAGTGAGATTGAGCTCGTTTTTTTCTATATAAAAACTGAGGTTGAGCTAACGCCCAAGGAGGTACTATAAATATTTGTATGGGAAAATAATTGTTTGACGTGACAACGTCTCACTCCTTAAGCCTAGACATTCAGAAAGATTGCGTTTCGAAAATTACCTCATACCTGTCTACCATCGGCTGTTTCTGGCAAATTACAAGTGATACATGCAATATCTTTGTACTATCATGTAGCTAAAGATCTTAGCTAAACGCCGCCAGTATTCTATCCACGTAGTGTCTTAACCCCTGCTCGCGGATGAGGGCGGGCTTTGTGCGTGCGAAGTGACACAATAACGCGCGGCTAAAGAATGGACGGGTTAATGAATATAAACAGGAGTTTTCGGGGTCGCTGATCTTGATTGATAGTTGGAAATTCAAGATGGCACCTCCAATATAGCGTCTGAAAATTCTGGTGTTTTAAGAGACACTGATTTAAAATCTGATATCGATACCTGGAGTGGTAGAGGTAAGTCAACAGACAACAGTGGTGGCATTTTTAGAAAGGATATTGAGGTATTAGTTGTTTGACGTGATTTTGATGTCGCTGCGTTGGATAGATCAAATGATGAAAATAAAATAATAATGTGCATCGCAAATTTTTTAATCATCCTGTAACTCCCAAATGGTGGGATTAGCCCCCTCCCAATACAATTTTTTGTTTGTCTAGCTGGGAGCTATCACCCCATTCATTTTTGTCCCCCTTAGATGAAACAACCTGTGTATCATGAAACCCTTTGTCTGGCCTATATATCGGTTGGTTGGCCTTGTTATTTACTTTTCCATAAAAACATCCGATTCGCTGGGACTATTTTGTTGTTTGTTATAAACTTATTTTTTTTAAAACTTGTAACAGCAAAAAACTATCAAAAGGCCTTTCCTTCGCACCAGTGCTCACAAGCAAAAGCCAAAATTCATGCACGCATTTTTAAAGCCCTTCCTGAATTTTTCGCACAGCCACCTGTTTTCAAGTGCATGTCATGGAAAGACCGCAACCCTCTTTAGGACACAATGAGCAATTATTCATTTGCATTGCAGCAGAAGTGTTTTTTGAGTGCGTGTACATACCGGCATAATTGCAATGTGCGTTCTCTTCTCGATGTCTGCCAGTAGCTTTATGCACTACCGAGCACTTCAGTACTTACACTTTCCAACCGAAAAAAACGCGTTTGAAAAAAATCCCCCCAACTCAGCATAACTTCAGTGAACGTGAAGTGGATCCCACGGAGCACATTCGCCTGCTTGGGCGTCATCGAACTCCAGTTACCCATTCTATCAATCATAACGCATTGAGTGTCATCGTGCCCGCCACGAGAACGGGAGGAGAGGTGTGATAATTCCATAAAGTGTTTCTGGCCCTCACGTCCACTCATCCTCCTAATAGCGGCGTTTTGAGAAAAATCGCTCAAATGAATCATAAACCTCGGCGGCAGCGGCGGCAAGAACGCACTACACCATTTAGTGATTTATGGACTCCCCGAACTGAACGCATCTTCTCGGTGGAGCATCGCCCATTGCTTGCCACCTAAGAGTTAAGAGAAATAAGAAAGTCTCAAGATGCACCGCACTGTTGCCCGGTCCAGCAAGAACTAAGCGGAGCCGTTGACTTGGAGCGAGACGTACTTTAGATAACGAGACAGCTCGGGGCAGCGCTAACGCGATGCCAATTAATTTCTCAATAGACACGACCTGAACCTGATCACATTCTTGCATTTGAAGAAATACTCAATGGCACCGACTTCCTGTTCCTCCGGAGCCGGGCGGATCGAAGAGGTAGGTAAGACGTTGGCATAAACTATAAAGGAGGATTGTACTGTGGGTACTTAAGCCGTGTTCGCCCATAGATGGCCATAGTCAGGAAGAAATGGCGCATCGAGCGGATGGGCATCTCTACTTTTTGAATTTTCGTTTTTGATGCAGCCTAACCAGAGCACGCACAAGCCGAGATTGAATCCGCAGCTCGTTACCCTGACATGTTGACAAATTATGAAATGAATGATTCTTCCTGATTGCGGCACTTCACCTATCCGCGCGCACACGATGCCGCGGAAATGTAATTTGCCTGTGGAAAGAGGGTCGGCAAAGGGGAGTGCGTGGGCTTGCGGAGCTGCAGCTGCTGCAGGTCATTTGCATTTTAAGTGCGCGTAATCGGAGGCATTTTCAGGGAATTAGCCCGTGAGGAGGACGGGCGCGACTCACATCTCGCAAAGCCTAACTGGATGTATGTGCAATTTCCTTTTATTTTGGAATGAGCTGGCTGTGGAACGTAGGCAGCGTGCTGCATAACGGAATGCATTTGGGAAGAACACCTCGACTTAATTTCTCATTCACTTGCCTCTAACGAACGCATGTTAAGAGGTTTCGTTGATGAGAGATTTACGCTGCATTGCCGTTGGGATAAAATATAAAATAGATCCCACATACAGAAGCAAACGCAGTTAACCTAAATCGGATCATTCAAAGTGCCCCGTCGATTTATGGGTCTAATTTGTTTGAGAGTTTGGAAGTGAATAGGATCGGTAATGAACTCACGCTGATATAACTTTCAACTTTTGCTTATGTACATACAGCCTTGGCCAAAAGTATTAGGCACCCTAGTTTTTTGCAGGTATCGTACAAAATAATTCCTAGAAAGAATTATCTTGTTTGTCAATATGTTCCCAACAGTCATTAATGGTAATTAATGTAATGAACCCTTTCCTAGAAGGGTCATAAAACGTCTGGTTGGGAAAATCTGTAATTTTGAGGATTTTTAAAAAAAATGTCAGTTTGCAATTACTGCTCGTAGTGCAAGCAAGTGCCTAAATATTGTTGGTTTTTTAACGTAGTTTGAAGTGTTGGTTACTAATAGTGTGAAAATGCCTAAAACAAGAGAACTTAGTGATCAAGAACGGATGCGAATTCGGTTTTTGTAAGAACAAGGCAAATCTCAAGTTGAAATAGCAAAAACGGTGAAATGTTCTCGTTTTGCGGTGCAAAGTGCTATTAGACGTTTTCTGGACACTGGATCACACAATATTAGACAAAAAACTAGTAGAAAAAGTGTCAGTTCGGAACGTGATGATCGAAATTTGATTCGAGAGTCCCTCAAAAATTTGGAAAAAACGTTTTCTGAGCTCGCTGCTGGTCTATCTGATCAGATTGGCAGAACGATTAGTGCTCGAATCACAAGAAGAAGACTTGTTGATGCAGGGCTGAAAGGTTGCAAGGCTAGGAAGAAGCCATTGCTCTCAGAAAAAAACAAAAAAGATCGTCTTGAATGGGCCTTAAAACATCAATCTTGGACGGAGGCCGATTGGGATAACGTGATATAGTCCGACGAATCAAACTTTGAGGTAAGCTTTATTTTGTATAATTTTAATTATTTATAATGGTGGAATCGATATCTGTCCGTTTGTGAAAGATTTCATGAAATTTGAAAATAATGCTACATTTTTTAAATTTTTCAGGTTTTCGGCACCCCTGGTTCCACGTTTGTGAGGAGGAGGGTAGGTGAAGCTTACCTTACCGAATGCGTCGTGTCCACGGTTAAACACGGAGGGGGCAGCGTGATGATTTGGATTGTATAGCGTCCTTTGGAGTGGTTGAAATGTTTATTTGTGAAGGACGCATGAATAGCAAAAAATAAATTGCCTTGTTGGAAGAGGTTCTACACCCTTCTATCACGAAGATTTATGGTGACACTAATGCAGACTATATAAAATTCCAACTAGACAACGCGCCATGCTACACATCTGTAGCCAGTAGGCGATATTTGGAAAAAAAAATTTTGACGTCATAAAGTGGTCTGCACAGTCGTCAGATCTCAATCCAATTGAGCATCTTTGGTGCATACTGAAGCGGAAGATACGGGAGCACAACATCACATCCAAAACAGGACTAAAACAAGTCATCCAGAAAGAGTAGAACGAAATTTCTCCTGAAGAGTGCCTAAAGCTTGTACGCACAATTTCTAAAAAAATAGCTGCGGTAATAAGAGCTAAGGGCGGACCGACAAAATATTAATAGTAAGAATAAAGGTCAATAAGTTACACCTAACTGTATTTTTATTTTCCCCTAATTTACGGAAATAAACTTTTTAGTACGATTTTCAGGGGGTGCCTAATACATTTGGCCAAGGGTGTATGTATGTGCTTGTGCAAGCTTCTCTTTGGATATAGAAACATTTTAAGCTTTTATAACCGAATTCAAAAAAGAGGGAGGTTCTCAATTCGAACTTTTAGGAGAACTTAATCATATAAATTTGAATTTTTGGTAGTTAAGACTCCACCAAAACCTTGTTTTTAAGCCCTTGACAAAAAAATGGAACAGATTGAGAACCTAACGCACATACATAGATAAAGAATTATTTAAAACCATAATAAAAGTTTGTGTAATAGAGTGCAATTACTTTTTGTGTTATATGATGGATCACATTGCGGCAAACAATTTGGATTGGCAATGGGTAACCCGCTACCTGGAGTCTTTATTGACGAGGCCCTAAAGAATACATCAAACTCACCCACCTTCCTCAGAAAATATGTTGACGATATTATATGCACAACAGCCCAAGGACAAGAAACGCAACTTCTGAATACCTGAATACAGCATCCATGACAGACTCAAATTCTCAGTTGAGGTCGAATCTGATAGGAGTATTCCATTTTTGGACATGAGAATACACAGAGCAGAAAATCAAAGACTCTTCACGGACTGATATTCGAAACCTTGTCGCTCGGGTAGAATATTAAACTATCTCGATCATCACATCACATAATACGAAATTAAATACAGCGCAGGCCTATGCTAACAGAGTTACTAACTTAGGGACAAACAATTCATAACAGAAAAATATTAAAATAATATTTAATACGCTGACGAAGAATAACAACCCAATGCACACAATAACATCAATCATGAAGAGAGCAACTAGGAATAAACATTTCCACACAATCAAATGACAACAAAACTTCAATTCAGATTAAATACTGCATATGTAATTGTTTTCATTCAAATTGGTAACAAGCTGATGTTCATTTGAATTATTTTTAAATTTACTTGTTTTTACAAAAGAAAAACTAATACAAGTTCAATGAAGGTCCACAATTTTAATTTTAATTCTAAGAAATAGAAATGTTAAGCCAAGCAGAAAAGAAACTACAAATATTAAAGTCTGAAAAAAAAAATTGTTTTCTACTTTTTAGTACATAAATATTTAATACATAATATGTATTTTTAAAATATATAATAGCATTTTTGCATTCTTAGCATGTGTACTCAAGCCTTTTACACCGCCATCCCACATACTATTGTATGTTAATTGTGGACAGAGATTTAAACTTTTTTACGGGGTTTAAAAGTCAAGTTTTGAAATCTTAACGTTATTAAAATGTGTTGTCAAGGGGAATGAGTATGTGTGGTAAGTTTGAAGTCTCTAGCTAGCCCATCGGAAGTGGGCGATTACAAATCTTGTAGCAAACAGCAATCAAACAAATCAAGAAAAATAAAAGCTTTTAAAAACAAGTGCACCATATATAAAGTGTCAAATGGAGTAACGTCAACGTAACGTGTTAACACTAGAATCCAGGCATCCCGAGTTCGAATCTCATCGGAAACCACAAAAAGGTTTCACATAAGAAAAGAAGACAATTCTCGTTCGCGTATTCAAGATGGAATCAAATATGTACATATGACTTTTGGAAATCAACAGTTTTTTAATTAAATAAAAAGTAAAAAATGTTCATTTCCAGGTTTCCGTCACAGCCTTATAACTCTGCCATATTTTCATCGATTCTGATGACATTTTACATGCAGGTGTATTCTGTGTTTTTTTAAATGTTATGTAATGAAATTGCAAAAAAAAATTTAGGATGGCGTTCCATACATTTAACTGAGGCCCATTGTGTGGGGTGTCGTTGAACAGGTCTCTAAAAATGCAATAAAGGTTCTTAAAAAGATTTGTTTCATAGATGAATAGTTCGGGAGATGTAGGCTCCTAGGACTGTTAATAATGCCCCCCTCTTTAAATTTTCAAAAATGTGGTTACAAAATCTGAAAATAATTGTGATTGTAGCACTTTATAAATATTTTACCTGACAAGTATTTTGAACAAGATACCTCAACAAGCTTTTTAGATATATCCACACTTGTCAGTTTTCAATAGCAGCAATCTACTAACAATAAATAAATAATATTCAACACTCGAAATTGGCTTCATTTCGTAGCGGGTAGCAAAACGCTCGCTCGTCCACTATTTGTAGTACATGGTCAAGGCCTAACATTTCTTACAAATTATTGTATAGTTTCGACAAAAAAATTCAATTTTATTTTTACAATCTTCAATGCTACTACGACACGCACTTGTCCGGTTTTTGAATATAAGATTCTCAGTGTTAGCTCCCTTTCATGTTTGAAAATGTTTGTGTTAAATACGCTTTCACTTGATTTCAATACATTTTTCTATCAGTTTACGCACTTTTCTGCTTCTGCCGTTGAGTTCCCTAAAAACGTCCTGCTGTGAAAATACGGACGCGACGTACTGACATGTGTGTCGCCATAAGGGTTCCTATTCCTTAGTAACTACGGAACGCTAAAACAAAAGTAAATGACGCCTTATTGACTTCTTCATATTTCTTTAGAGAGCCATAGCTCTTGAACATTTTTCCATAATTTGTTCATCAAAAATTCATAACGCGATTGTAGAAATATAAAACCTGCAAATGCACATGTAAGTTACTTTCATTTAGTACAAAAGCATAACAAATGTTCATCCAAATCGAAAATGGTCGAGTAAAAACTCTGGAGATATGGTCCGTGCCAAATCCCCGGAGTTTTTCCTCAGCCATTTTCGAAACCCCATATGTAAAATTCAGAGGATTTTAAGAAAGCTTTTAAGGAGCCGTGCAACACCAAAACACGTAACATCAGTATAAATTCGCTATAAAGAGGAGCGCAGCTGGAAACAGCATCCATCAGTTTTCCATTGAATCGGCTCGATTATCGGAGGATACTCTCTGAAGGGCTGGAGCAGATGTCGGTTTCTGTGTTTATAGCCGCTCCATTTTCTCAAAGCGAAAATGGAACTCACAAATAGGCCCTGGTCGAAAGCATGGTGGCTCATTTATAACCTCTACTTGGAAAGGGACATCGATGGCTTAGTTTATATGATAAAAGGTGTCCTTAGTTCGCTGCCATGCCGGAGATAACGACAAATGTCCGAACGTCTTGGGTTAAGCACTTTTTCTGGGAAAACGCTCAAAATTGAAATTAAGAGCCTTCCTGTGTTCACTCAGACGAAGGTTCGTGCCATAATTCTCGTCTTTCTCCTCTGTTGTCACGTAGACGCCGCCGTTCGCAGTGGTGCCTTCTAGCACGCCATGTGAGGCTGATTGTAGGTCCCGACACGTTTGATAAATAGCCCTCACAGAGATGAGATCAACCTTGGAGGGAAAAAAGAAGACGAATTCCCAACAAACACGTTTGCATGATACACTTCGTTCGCCCACCCACCCTTCGTCAGAACGGCAGCATTTGTCCCTAACTGAATCCCTACCTCATGTGAGTTATGTTGTCCTCGCAGTCAAGGTCAGTGGGAGTTCAACTTCGAACAGCTTCGGGTTATTCAACTTGATGTTCGACCTTCAGGAAGCGGGGAGGGGTCTCTGAAGGCTTTTTAAAGGACCTGGAAGGCTGGAAGGGGTCCAACTGCTCTCAGTCACTGCTCAATTGAGCGATTTATATTATTTATAGCAACGGCTTTATTTTGGAAGTTCCATCTCCCGATGCGATGGTATTAAATTGCATTAAGACAGTCCGCTCCTTCGAGGGCATTTTATCCTTTGGCAGCATACAAAATTCATCGACATTCATGGCTCGAATGAATTAATTTAGGGAGGCTCCGCAACGAGCAGAAGGGACGTGCGTTCGATACACTGTCCCAGCTTTAGCAAATTTTCTGGGTGATAATTTCTGATAACATTTCTCCCGCTTACTTGGGGAGGTTTCGTAATATTTTTTGGACGACTAGTATAGACTGCCCAGAATGCTTTTAACGCTCGTGGCTACGATCGTCGTAAGTTTTCATTTACAGAATTTTGGACATGGAAGTGTAAAGGGCAATCCCTTTTATGTTTCCGGCGTTAATTCATCCATTCAATCCAGTTTGCATCTATATAGTTGTAGTTAGTGGTAAAGTCGACTGGCATAAGGTATTGGTGTAAGTCAGCGTTTATATGTATATATGTGCCTGAATTTGACACCAAACAAAAAACAATAAACACGATACTTAGCCTCACAATAAAATTGTTTTGTGTTACATACTTGCTTTCAGTTGGTGGTCAACGAATTAAAATGCAATAAATCTGACTACTGTACTCGTACGTATTTATTTACGCAAATATTTTTCTAAGCACTCTCTCTGGAAAGAAAATTTTCATCTGCCTGAAATGCCATAATTGGAAAATGGGAAAAACTAACAGAATAGCTAAAATAGGGAGGGAGTCACTGGAGACTATAAAATGCTGCGTATGTCTGCCTGTCTGTCTTCGGATGAGCATGCTAATATCGAGAACCACTTAATTTTATTGATGCGGTCTTCACCATCATTGGAGCATTCATAGAACTAGATCTTAATAAAGCCAACATCATAGAGAGACAAAAAAGGAACAGGAAAGATTAATGTTTCTATGAAAAATTTCTGATTTCAAATACTTATATCGACCAATTTTAAAAATTCAAGATGAAGGACCGCGAGACAATTCCCGGTAATAAAGCAGTATAAGGTTTGTATCTGTACATAAACTTCAATGTTGCTGATTTTTAATCTGCTAACGACATTTCGACTTCAAGATAAGACGAAAATTGTCAACTTCAATGCATTTCCATGGGACTGGATATTAAGAGGCTTTCACAGTTGATAATTTTAAATCGTCCCTAACAATTTAGAACTTCTAAATGAAGGATTCAAAGTGGCAACCGAAAACTCTTATCTTTAAGGATTCTTTTGAAAACGGTTACTTAGGGCTTTATTAAAAATTGCGTTTTGGCTTTTCCACATGCTCAACCGGAATCTCCTTGTTATTGAATTATATAGCCGAGCGCTATCAATGCGACAGGACAGGGCATTTAAGCGAAACAAAACTGCATTCCAGATCCCACAGGGATCGATCTTAGGGCTTCGTTTGTTTACGTTACGCATCGACATGCACAATTGGCTCGTTTCCTTTATACCATATATGTATAATGAGTAATGCCCTAAATCCGTCCCAATTTTCAAGTAAGTCAGCTGGAAGTGGTTTAGGTTTCTGATGAGTAAGTCAGGGAGTGAGTGTTGAAATAATCGGACGTCAATATCTTGAGAACTATTTGAGCTACTTTTATAAAATTTGGGATTATGAGTAACTGGGGGGCTCTATCAGATAAACAAAATAACAAGTGTGCAGGTCAAATAGAATTTGAGTTATAGGGGGTCGAAAATGGCTCGAAATGGTTCGTGTTGTATTTTTCCAAACAAGATTGTTATTATTAAATAAGTCAATTTTTGTTCTCAATTTTAGCATTAGCTTTGGACATTTATTAACAAATTTGGATTTGCCATATAGCTGGACTTTTGTACAGATTTTCAAGTATATATTATTATTTTTACGATTTCATATTCGAGTATGCTTTCCGGATGGAACAAGTCAAGATGGTGGATGAAATATGGCGATCAGATTAATATGCAAATTAAATCAGCAGTAGTCGGTTTTGTTAAGAATTAATTTTATAAAGTTCTTGCTTTAATGCAATTTGATATGCGTATCTCATTTCCAGTATTTTTGCACTTAATAAGTTTCGAAAAAACAGTTGTAAGATATTGCTTGGTTGACGGATTATTTATTGATCGATCACTGTCAGGCAAAAGGATTACAGCATTGAGACCACTAATTATGAGTTTACTGAAGTGAGCTACATCTCATTATTTTGCATACCACTATGATAACGAGTTTGAGCAAATGCTTCAGACTGCATGCGCTCAAACTCAAATGATCGCACTCTGAAATAAAGCACATGTTTTTATGTATAAATCCCAATGTCTTGATCAGATCACTACAAATAATAACAACCCTGTGAGTCCAGTAGAAGCGCCTAAAAGTCTGCTAGTCTCACGATGATGAAAGATATCTGCTCACCTTTCTGATATTCACAAGCATGTATGTACATACGATCATTGATCAACTGAGAATCGGTCTTTATTCAGGGAAAGTAGTCGCTCTGAGATGAACTGTTGGCAGTTGGCACACACAAATGGAATTGAGCACAGCAAAATGGACCATAGCCTTGGAGCGATCAATGATCACTTTCTCTGAGTACGTCCCATTCTCATTCTCATTACGGACACCAGAAGTTATTTATACAAACCCCATCATAAAACCCAGCGTGTATGCATAATGTCTATATGCTTAGCCGGCAAGATTATAGATAACCCACAAGCGAATCTGCGGTAGTGCGGTATGTAAACAAGCCGTTACATAGAGGTGGCATCGATAATAGCAGCTGGTCGCCTACGTGTGTATATTCTTCGATCGAGCTGTTGCTTTTCCGGAATTTTTCAGCAGTGCATTATAGCTTTCGAATTTAGTAGGTGGTTTCGTTGATAATTCGGTGACTTAGCAAGTTAGACTATTTGAGTTGCATATTTGGTGTTATTTTAGTAAATTACACTTAAATATCTGCAATCGCAAGCGAAATTTTCAAAAATGTTCAAAGTGAGTACTTTATTGTCTCGAGGGTTATCCGCACCGTGATTATGGATTAAGTGATTATCTAAGCATTACATAGTGCACCATTACCAACTGTGTGATCTACTTAAGACTTAAGCACACCTCAAATTTAGATTCAAGTCCAAAAAGTCCAAAATATCAATTTTTGACCTTTGATCAAGTCGCTTACACAATCTGGGTGAAGTGAAGTCTCGCTATCACAACAATGACACAGCGTAGACGAACATTAAAAAAAATTTGCGGATTGCATGCTAAAGTTTGCATACTCACGGTGTTTTTATGTAATTTGAGTGCATCTTTGCATTAATAATTGGAAATATGTTTTTTTTTATTTCAGACAATTTCTACTGCGATACCCAACATCGGGCGTTCCTCGGTGAAACACCTGAGGAACTACAGCGCGCCCGCCGGTTTTACGTTAAACTTAACTAACGAACAACGTGAAATACAGCAATTGGCGCGAAAGTTTGCCCGCGAAGAAATTGCCACGAATGCGCAAAAATATGACAAAACGGGAGAGTTCCCGTGGGATATTGTCAAGAAGGCTCACAGCATTGGACTAATGAACGGCCACCTTCCTCAAGAAGTTGGTGGACTCGGACTGAATTCCTTCGACAGCTGCTTGGTTACCGAAGAACTCGCATGGGGCTGCACAGGAATCACATTAGCCATTGAAGGGACTTGTCTAGGGGTAGGTACTATCTACAACTAAATTTTTTATCTAATAGTATTATACCTTTTCGTAATTCCAGCAAACTCCGGTTATACTCGCCGGCAATGCTGAACAGAAGAAAAAATACTTAGGACGGTTAATCGAAGAACCCTTACTAGCCGTAAGTACACATATTTTACAATATTGCTATAGTCCACTCAACAGAGCAAGTTTAGTGATTCGGTAAAAAGAACGTGTAAATGAGATAGCACTACGTATTACTATTATACTGAATTCGTAACATGTGGTATTAATTAATAGATTTGTACATACATATTTTCAATTCCTTTCTATGCAGAGATGAAACTTCGGGAGTCCTTACGTTGTTAAAGGCTGACATACTTCGAAGCACTCGATGCCGATAGATGTGTCGAATATGGCTTCCCAGAACAGGTCTACTTCAAAGATCTTTGAAATTTTTTTTGATATTAAAACCGAAGAGTTTAGCACAATAGATCTTATAGGTCGCACTGCTTTCGATAGACAACGGGGGGCATGCGCGACCAGCTAACATATAATAGCCTTTATTCTAGCTATAACAAGTATTTTCAAAGCTCTCTTGCTGGGCATTAAAGTGTCTTGAATAGTGTCGTGTAGAAGCGACTACCTGCATAAGGCCGTTTTCACACACAGATGTTTCCGTCTAAAGGCTGCTGCCTGAAAAGTAGTGATCTAGTATGTGCACAACTGACGCTGTGACGGTAGCCCATTTCTGTTTTTATACGACACCGTTTAAACGAAAACCATTTGCTACCAAATCCTCCTGTTCTGGGATGTAAAATAACACTTTCAGTTTTAAATAACCCTTTCCACGATAATAATTTCTTTTTTTTACAAATATTCACAAACTAAACAGTGAAATTCCTTGCAACTTCACAATTTCAGATACTTAGTTTCAAAGTGATCACCTTACGTGAACAATGATCACTTTGGAGAATCACCAAAGTGATAAGCACCAATCACCTTATATGTACGAGTATAAAACATCCCTCATATTTACCCGTATATGATTTTTCCATATATTACAATAGAAACCCAATTCGAATTGCTCAAGTTACAAGGTACAGTTTAAAAAATAATATAAAATTTCACCATTTTAGAAAACAAATCTAAAAAAGACCCCAATTTTCATTTTATTTATTTATTATTTCATCAAAAACTGATTACGAAGCCGATTTTGAATTATTCTCTCGATAAATCGACATTTTTATAATTTGAATTAAAAGTATGTGGCATTAACGACAAGTGTTCATTCATACCATAATTAGTGCAATGGTTATGCACGTGGAAAAAAAATGATCTCTACATAGTCGAATGGGCTGGGACAGAAATATAGTATATTGAAGAGCGCAATATGCTCCGGGGAATTAATTTTCCGCAGCATATAGTCAAATGTGCAAACTATTTTAGCACTATTGCGACGTTCTTTAAGCGATCGTAACGAGATTAGCTTGAGCAGAATTTTAATTTAATTAATAATAACAAAAGAATTTTTGTAACGTACTACCATGAAACTGTGATAAATTTTAAATTAGAGAGAAAGCATTTTGGAGTTCATTTAAATAAAAAATTTTATTTCGTATAAATAATAAGATCAGTAATTCAATAAAAATAAATAAAAGGGGTATTAATTACACGAATTTCGGAGCAAAATTGAGAAAAACGTGAAATTTAGGAAATTTTTGAGAATTTTTTCACTTTCCTAAGTGACTGTACCTACAGTGGTAGAGGTAGATCAATATAGTGGTTGTTTGGCGTGAGTTTGATATCGCTCCGTTAATTAAATCAAAAGATAAAAATAAAATAGCAATGTGCATCCCCCCGTATTTATGAATAACCCTGTAACTCGAAACGGATGAGATTTCCCCCCACTTTCCGTACGATTTTTTGTTTGTATGTCACCTTGTAAAGAAACTAACTGACCTTGACTCAGATATTCCTCTAAGGAACATCCAAGTAGAGAAGTCGCAAACATGACTGTGCCTCAGTAAATTATAGACAAATCTTATATCATTAAATGCTACCAGAATTCTTCTTTTGCACGTGGAGTCTAGAATAAATGTTTCGTAGAGTCGCACTGATTGGATATGATTATATCTTGAGGTGTCCTCTGTGTTTTAATTCATCAAATGTAAAATATAAATTAATATAAAGCTCTTGAACATTTTGAGACATTCATCAACCACACTCAATCGATAACCGCTAAACTAAGCAACAAAACAACGTAAGAGTATTCATATCCTTTTCATTCTCTGTTAGGTGGATTATAGTTCGAATACCTTAATATTGTCTAACATCCGAACACCCTTAACTTTACAGGCATATTGTGTTACAGAACCAGGTGCGGGTTCTGATGTGAGTGCAATAAAGACGAAAGCAGAAAAGAAAGGCGACGAGTACATCTTAAATGGGCAGAAAATGTGGATCACAAACGGTGGGGTGGCAAACTGGTACTTCGTCCTGGCCCGGACGGATCCAAGCCCCAAAACTCCAGCATCGAAGGCATTTACAGCGTTCATCGTTGACAGAGATACCCCTGGAGTAACGCCAGGCAGAAAAGAAATCAACATGGGTCAGCGCGCATCAGACACCCGTGGAATCACATTCGAGGATGTCCGAGTGCCCAAGGAGAACGTCCTGTTGGGCGACGGAGCTGGTTTCAAAGTTGCCATGTTGACCTTCGATAAAACACGACCACCTGTGGCTGCCGGAGCTGTTGGCCTTGCCCAACGTGCCTTAGACGAGGCCACAAAGTACGCCATGGAACGCAAAACCTTTGGTATTCCAATTGCGGGACACCAGGCTGTGGCATTTATGCTGGCCGATATGGCGATGGGTGTTGAGACGGGACGCTTGGCTTGGATGAAGGCATGCTACGAGGTGGACCATAACGGCCCCAACAAGACAATGTACGCCTCAATTGCGAAGTGCTATGCATCCGACATGTGCAATCGAGCAGCTTCTGATGCTGTTCAAGTGTTCGGTGGCAACGGCTTCAACACTGAATATCCTGTGGAGAAACTAATGCGTGATGCTAAGATTTATCAAATCTACGAGGGAACTTCACAGATCCAAAGGCTGGTCATTTCCCGCGAATTAATTACAGCAGCGAAACAAATGGCGTAACGAAATTTAGGTAAAGATTTAATGAAATTTAAAACTTTTCCTCTTTTAATTACTGTACTGTACAAAATTGCACTAACTAACAATGTCACACGGGCTTGATACGAGGTATTTTAAATATTAATGTTTAAAAGAAATAAAAGATTTGGTTTTTTATAATTGTACACTATTTATTGGAACTTTCTTTAATACCAGTCTCTGCCACCTGTTCCCATATACTCCAAGGTCAAACCCTGATCCAAAGAGTTCAATGATCCGCTTGTAACAAAGGTTCATTAGGCTTCGTTCATACTGCGTAAAGCAAAACATTTGACGCTCAAAATGCTTCAAATCATAAGTCGAAAAAGCATAATGTTTCTAAAGCATTGCTTTCTCAGTGTGAATGTGAGCGACTACAAAACTCAATATCCACACCACATTTTGCATTGGGTTGGTTTATGTAGTACAGATGAGGAAAGGAACGAAATTCTTCTGAATTTGATCTTCTCGACATGTTTTAATGTTTAAATATCAAAAATTAAAATTGAAAGAATTGAAGCTTAAGTGGTTTAAGTTTATTTTCTTTATGCAAGACAAACAGCGACGTACAGGGAGGGTTCAACCGCCCCGTGATTATATAAATTTTTTTTGTTCTGTATCTGCTGCAAACATTTCTGCCCTTCGATTTGTCTCTCATATTTACAATTCGATACAATTTTATTGTTTATTGCTTCATTCCATGAAATCCGTCATTAATTGTAAACACAGATCAACTAACACTTGAAAGAATGGTCGCCGCGTTAAAATTTAGAAATTTTCGGTGCGTCTGATGCGAATCAAGGCGCTCGCTCAGGCGCCGCCGTGTTGATAGAAAAAAAAATGTTTTTCGTGCGCCCGAGCTAAGACTTATTACGCGAAGTTGAGAGAAAATATCGTTATTTTTCGGTGTTTTAGTTCTCATAGATAATCAAAGACATGTTGAAACAAATTGATAACGTATTCGACAGAAATCCAATAGCAAAAAAAATTTCAATCAATTACGCCGCGGAGTTCAGAAGTTTCATTGTAACCCGAAGTACCTGACTGCATAAGTTCTTTAACGCCAGCCATCGCATGCCTCGCATGCAACGCATCCAAAATTTGGTGGTGTCACCAGTCTAAACGCTTCGTTCTACAGTTACAGTTGTTAATTTCTATTTTACGTAGCATTGAGTTTGAATGAAATCTCTCAATATTTTAAGCCAAAAAATACAAACACTTGATCGGTACATCGATTTTAAAAAATTGTGAACGACTTTTCTCGTGTCTCCGTAAACTAAAATCGTACCTGCGTAGCAAGACAGTCGAGGAGCGATTGAACGGTTTGGCGCTTGTGAACGTTCATATTGATGCAGAAGCAGAATGCGAGGTAATCGTCGAAATGATGGCGAAAGAAGCAAGAAGTAGGGCTCTTGTTTTTTAAATATGTAAATGATTTTGGTAATTATTTCCAGCCTTAATCGGCTCCAAGATTTTTTTTAATCATCTAGGACTATTCTAGACTGTAGTAATAGGTAATTTAAGGTGGGGAAAGATTTTGTTTTTGTTCACACTTTTTGTAAAGGGCAAAATTTGTCTACTGACTGAATATTTTCCTTTTAATGGCTACCAAAGTTCTTAAACTTCAACAGATCGCCAGGAAATTCAAAGTTAGGGGGTTTTGCAAATTCAAAATGGTGGATCAGGCGATTGTAATAATTCAACTTCAAGGAATTTCAATGGAAATGAATACAAAAAATACTTACAGGCCACTGATTGAAAGTGAAAAAAAGTGTAAATATTTATTTTTCAGCACACGTGCGGGGTAAGTGGTACCTTACCGCACGGGTTTCCATGCGGTAAATCATCAATTAACCACGGTGCGGTAAGTGCCGATTACCCACGATGGCTATTAACGCACTCGCTTCGCTCGTTCGTGTAACACCGCCATCGTGGGCAATCGGCTACTTACCGCCCTTGTATCGTAATATACTATAATTCGCTACAAAGGAAATAACAAAGCTACAAAGGATATAACAAAGTAATTAGCTAAAAAATAAATAAAATCAACTTAAACTATGACTAGAACTAAGACAAGGGGCAGATAAAACAAAGATGGGGTCAATAGGGAGTAGACAGGAGGGGCAAATTAAGATGGTGGTACTGGATGGTAAACGGAGGGTCTGAGGATGACTTTATCAATGTTTAAATCGAAAGATGCAGTATTGTTAGCTTTAGTTAGTTGATGCGGTGGGTCTAAAAACGGAAGAGTGGAAAGGAACTTGCATTGCGGGGGAAGATCATTGAAGTAAAGACAATCTGACTGTGCGAGGCCGGGTAACTCTGCTAGTTTCATAATATATTTATTTTGCTTCAAATCACCATTCCCGCATACTATATTTAAAACAAATTTTGAACGTCAGAATCTTCTCTGAACTACGAATCGAAAGGCTCCACAAAATCATATCAAATGTCAGAGGATATTAAGGTAATTCCAATATTTAAGGCCACCGCAGTACCAAAGTACAGAAGTGGAAAATGGCAATGGGATGACGAGACGGAAAGTTATAAATTTATAGTACGTGATGAAGGCAAGCCTGAACCAGAATGTGTCATCCCCACGCCCACGCAGAACGGCTGTTATCAGTTCAAATATTATCTGGATCAGATCGAAGAGGTAACTCAATCCACTCTCAGAATGCAATTTCTCTCTTCTGAGGAAATGTATTTCAGAAAATTTACTTGGAAAACTTCCTAAGACCCCCAGAAAGTCTCGACGTAGAGCTGATAACGGTTCAAGATATCAAAAATTTCACACTATTTATGGCCCCATCAGAGATTCTGACGGATAAATTTGTAAACTTTATATTTACACGAACAGTCGACAAGTTCCTCAACGCGATAATCATATATTTCGAGTACTTTCTTAAGGTGGTTGAATTTCTTCTCATCAGGCGCGACGAACTTAGCGAGAAGTATGCAAAGGTCCAGACCCTGGATTCACTGAAAACCTATAAGATGTTAGCAGACTACCTGTCTCAATACAGGCTGCTCCTGGCAAGAGAATATTGCAAGGTACTATCAAATTTATGGCACCTTATTGCCTTTCGAATGCAGCGGGCTCGTTAAAGATTATTTTAGGAACCGGAGACATGGCAGCGTTCCATCACATAGAGCCGAAAACACACGTTTCTAGAACTGTAAAGGACAGAATGTTCCACGAGAGTTTTATTTCCTTTATAACTTACTTTACTTGGGTAGCCCATCACCGACGAGCATTCAACGTCATAGGTGAAAATTGTGAATAAGCGCGTACAGCGTTTCAGGAAATTTGTTTTCAGAATGTGAGATCAACCGACTCCTTCGCTCCGGTCACTTTAATCTGAATACGAAGAGTTCGAACAACATCGTATTTTCCAAAATTGAGCAACAAATACTGTACGGCAGAAATGACAAGAGAGACAACTTCCGAGCACAGCGTTCGCCGCTGGTACAGGAAATCATAAATGTCTCTCCGGAGAACCTCCCTCTGTTATATATGGGAGATCACAAGTACCGAGGATCGGATCCTAGAATTCTTCACCTTGAAAGAGAATATACTACGGCGGAGGCTGTGATATTCCTTCTAAATATCCATCACGGCATTCTGGGAACACCAACAGATTGGAACAATTCCATGCTGGTCCCAAGCCAGCATACTATGCGGTTCTACAAATTCGATGATGATTATGATCCTTTCGCGGGTCTGCAGCAGCCGTTCCTAGAAATTCCTGATTGGGACAATTATATAAAAAAGTATTTGAGCCTTTTGGTGCAAAAGAAATCCATTCTCAATACCCTTGTTCGTTTGCAGGCACAAATTTTTCAAACCGTACTTTAATTATGAGGATATTCTCGATGGACCCCAAATTACTACTTACTTGAAAAACCAATGGAAACAAAGGGATAAAATCGTAAAGAGAGTAAAGAAGCAGGGAGTTCAAAACAACATCCTTCTTAAGTGTCAAAAGGAAATTGAGGATATGAATAAGGACATCCCCATTGACAAGGATCGAATAATTACAGATTTCCTGATTCAGAAGAGCAAGAGGAAGAAATAAAAATATACGGCGCTAAAACAGATAAGAAATTATTTCAAATAAATTAATTATGAATTCGATCTCAGTTTTTTCCACATGTTTTATTACACCCAATTCTTGAAATCATTACAAAGCAACTCAAAATTTAAACTTACTAAAAAAAAATGTTGGAGATTTAACCCTTAAGAACCGACATACCAGCTTTATAAAATCACCACCGATGTGGTCTCATTGAAAGTTGTTGTTGTCAAAATTAGAAAATCACTCCTATTTTAATTATCAATATTCAAACTAATGTTAATTTAATTTTCAGCACACGTGCGGGGTAAGTGGTACCTTACCGCACGGGTTTCCATGCGGTAAATCATCAATTAACCACGGTGCGCTAAGGAGCCGATTGCCCACGATGGCTATAAACGAACTCGCTTCGCTCGTGCGTCTAACACCGCCATCGTGGGCAATCGGCTCCTTAGCCCCTTAGCGCACCGTGGTTAATTTATGAGTCACCGAATGGAAACATGTGCGGTAACGTACCTACTGCTTACCCCGCACTCGTGCTGAAAAATAGCATACGTAACTCGGGCGGTAAGTAGCCGAGTGCCCATGATGGCTGTTAACGCACTCGCTTCGCTCGTGCGTCAACACCGCCATCGTGGGCAATCGGCTACTTACCGCCCTTGTATCGTAATATACTATTATTTTACCGGTGGGGTCCGAGATGAGCTGACAACTGGATAGGTTTTTGATGCACATGGGAGTCGGTAAGACTCGTATTCGTGCTTAAGGGGACATACATACGTGCATAAAGCTTAAAATGTAGACTGATTTGTTTTATTACTTTAAAATGCTCTAAATTTATGTGAAATAAGCTATAAACATTTTAAATTCATATTTAAAATATTTCCAGAGATATAGCGTTCGGACCTCTCCTCTTTCCTATAACGATTCCGTCTCACTTGAAACTTTAATCCCGTTTTTCTCGAATCAACGTTTTCTAAATCTGCGTACACGATAACTCGGAAACGATTCGATAAATAGCGCTCAAATTTTGCACGCTTCTTTAAAATTGTCATAATTTGTCGGGGAACCTACAAAATTTTAAATATTTTGATAAGAAATATGCTTTTGAATGTTTAAATAGCGAAGTTTTTACGAAAAAATCGTAATTTCGTTTTTGAACTTTCAATTGGCTATTCCTTTTTAATTCTCTCGATTTTTAACTACGAATTATACTTGTTATTAACATAAATATTTTTGTTTCATGGCACATTCAAAACTAAGGACGGGAGAGTGTACGCAAATAATGCTGCTATAGCGTCACATTCTACCGAAGATGCTCTACAGCGGCCATTTTGTTAATAGAAAAAAATATTGCATAATTTCAGTAATACCTACCTATAAAGTTTTAGTAATTTAAATATAATATATATATGTAAATTGTAAACAATGAATTAAAATAGTTTATTTTTTGCCTTTTACACAGGTATATCCCCAACTCAACAAAAATATTTGAGGAAGACCACTAACGGCATATGGCTACGGGTGGACATACTACTAGTGCGGGAGGGTAGAGGGTCAAGTTTACCCTGCCGATATTCCCCTGGACATTTTGCCCCTTCGAATTTTCCCCAAGCCCCTGTTTCCCCTTAGCCGTTTAGAACTTGTTTTCCGAACAAATCGTGCAATCTTTGCAAATTTGTTAGGAATAACATATGTGGATATCTTTTACTTGTAGGAGGCAAGTTCTCTATAGGGTTGTATATTCGGAGTAAAACCAAATTTTTCTGCAAAATTTATTGTTTCGCCGTATAAGCAGCAATGTTAAAATGTTCTAATGTAACTAATGGACACAAATAGATGACTAGTTCAAGGCTTGTAATTTTTGAGGATTTAGTTGGGACTATAGCCCGATACAATTAACGAAAATAATGATAATTAAGATTTAAAATCGGTTTTGGCATGCGGAACTACTAGGTGTGTGTGTGAATGTCAAATCGAAAAGTTGGCTTTGTTCGACACCAGGATCAACGCGAGAACAGTTTTTTGTAAGTCTGTGTAATTGGAAATATATTTTAAATAAATAAAAGCTTGTAAAAATATATACATTTTGTGATAAACAAACAGAAGGACCGTTCTATCATACCTAATAGCTTAGCGGTAAGTACGCTGTGCCATCACCTCAGGTTCAGTCAGGATAGCTACTGCGGGCTATTAACCCAGTATAGGCTATATGAACGGTTAAAGAAACTGAAGCACAGTCTCGAAATGGAGAGGCTTTGTGGAAGCCCTATGCTCCTACTGAAGTGAAATAAAAAAATTTGTTTATTATATCCGAGGATTTTCGATTTGAAAACAGTTTTTAAAGCACTTTGTAACAGTGAAGACGAGAAAAATAATGAAATAAATCTACCTCGCATCGTTATCGAGGTATTTACAAAAAAGATCCAATATACAAAATAACTTTTTTTTATAAAATCCGCCGTTTCCGGAATAAAAAACAAAACACACGGAAATAAACTTAAATTAATTTTTACTGCATATTTAATACATAACTACGCTTCCGTCACGCATTAATCAATATTAAATAATTATAATTAATAAAGCGGTTTTTGAGAAATAAAGTTATGCAGTAAATGCGTAAATATTTTAAATGCTTTCCTTGTGTTCTTTATTTTAAAAACAGCGGATTTTGGGCATTTTCGTACAAAGAAAAAACCACAGATATGATAGAATCCCCAACATAAGGTCTGTTTAAAGACTTGAGACCGCGGTCAACCCCGCCCGGTCCACACTAAAATTCTAAGCAATTAGAGAACTGGTCATTTTAGGACTGCTTGGGCCTTTTTTAGACAGCACTACGATCATTGAACTTGAACACTTAGCTTGCCCCAAAAGTGTTGTAGTAGTTATTTGTCTATTGTAGGCAACTTCATGTCCACACATGCCCACAATTGGGAATGTGTTTATTAAACGCAAACAAGGTATAAGCTGTCCCAGTTTGGAGGGTTCGGACGGTTTTTGCTACTTGTAAAAGCTCATTTTAACGACTATAAGCTGTCGGAAATCGTCGGCAGTCGGTTATTGAACAGACCTATTCGCATTCCCAACTGAGATGCGAAGCCGAGGCGAACACTGGTCTCAATTGTTCGTTTGCCCATGGAGCTTTGCAAAATATGAATATATTCTGACTGACTTTTGTTGCTATAGTCAGAAAAATATTTATATTGTTTCTTGGTACCCTCTTTTTTTATGTGCTTTTCATGCGGACAAAAGAAGTTGACAATTATTACCTTTACTAGCCGTCTCCCCGATTTGGCTGACTTTGAACTGATTATTACTATCAATTTCGCTCGACGTGCGCAGGAGGAAAAATCGCGAAATATGGGAGTGATGGAATGGTTTTAGAAATTATGGTCCTTTTTTCGGTTCCCGAGTCGCCTATCGACCGTTATTACGTTTCTTCTCACCTAACTTCTATGTTGTTTAATTATGAATAAAGTGAAGTGAAATGAAGCGAGTGACATTCAGATTATTACTAATCGTTTTATTTACAGACATCAAATTGACTTTGCTTGCTTAATTATTGAAATTGAAACCAATATGTTTTTCAAAACGAAACGTTAAAACTACAAGCTCTTGGCAACACTAAATTATATTCTAACTGCTGCCAACATATACACGACAAAATACCAATCTTCTTTGGCAGCAATTGTAACAGCTGTAGCTGTAATGTCAAGTTAAACTTCCTGAGTTCCAGTATAGTGGTTTGTTATTTTTAGCGGTATTGCGTTAAAATTGGGGGATGTTGGAAGAATTAGGTCCCACCAAGTCAGATTATGACTTTACAAAAGTAAGGGTTAAGCAGGAAAAGCTCAGCCCACCACCTAAACAGGAAAAAGATGCAGATGATCTCCTCGCTGAAATCCTCCCTCTAACTAACCTTTTTGGGTCTTCTGAAAATTCAAACGAGGTGGATGAGAGCGAAGAAAAGAAACCCTTGGAGCCGGCTAAATCGTCAAATGAAATTCTCGCAGAACTCTTTAAAGTTTTTAACGCTGCGCCACCGGAAAGTCTTCTCAATGATGATTATCTCTTGAAGAAAAAGAAAAAGCATAAAAAGAAAGATAAAAAGCATCGGAAGAAAAGTAAGAAGCATGGAAGAAGTAGCAGTGATGAGGAGGGCTTGGTTCATTCGCCCAAGCATAAGAAAAAGCACAAGAAGAAAGATAAGAAACACAAGAAATCCAAGAAGAAGAGTCGTTCCCGCACTAGGGAACCAAGTTACGACAAGGCATCAACGGTTAAGGAAGAAAGGGTTTCTCCGAAACAGTGTGAGGAATCGGACCTTATCCTGTCTGATGTTGAGGAGCTTATGGAATACCCGAAGCCTATGGTCGATACCTCAGTCATTAAAAAAGAAAAGGGCGAGAATGGGTCCAAGAAATCGTCCAGTAGAATTGTGATAAAAAGTTTAAAAAACACCAATATATTCAAGGAGGCTGAACGAATTGTGGAAGACCGCATTAAAAAGGGTTTTGTACATAAGCACCACCGTAAGGATGAGAGTTCTGATATTACACTCTCGGACGAAGAGGAGTACCTCAGGGAAAAGGAAATGTACTACAAAAACAGTGCCTACTACGAGAGAGACGAAAGGTACAGAAGGCACACAACCAGAAGTAGGTATAGCACTTCTAAAGACCGATTCAGGGCGAAATGGAGGGATCGCAGCAGATCTAGACACAGGAGAAGGTAATTGTAGCAATGTTACGCAAATAAGGCTTTGTTCACCCGAGAAATATTATTAATTCTGAGGTACAGTGTTTGTTATGTGCTAAAGTGCCATCTGTGGAGCACTGACAGCATGTGCAGAATGAGTTCTTTGTAGAAATTTTAAATATTTCTGGAAGTTGGATTTGCTATCTTCCTATTTTTTCGCTTCATAATACTGCATTTACTTACGCCTCAGGCATAATCGACCGGGTATAATCAGCCAGACATATTGTTTCGAACACAATGAATTTCAGCGATTGTTTTACCCGTAAATCAATTCCCAAGGCCTGATTTTCAGGAACATTTAAATAGTCTCTACAAAAGTTTCGTGACAAGGATATATCAAATTCATTGTCACTTTTAGGAGATTATTTGCCACATCGTTGCGATCCACACCATATAATATGTTTTTTTTTGTGATCGATAAATATACATCTTCATGAGTTTCAAAGTTACAACGTGTTAAAGTTCTCGTATGCCTATGTTTACATGCCTACACACCAGGCTTTATCAAATTGTTCTATCAGTCTATCATAATTAATTTTATCCAATCTATCCAATTTCCATCGAAATCTATATGCAAATACGAACCAAAATAAGTTTCTGAGAGAATTATAAACTCTTTACCATTCCCATTTTGTTTGCCTTTTTCTGTACGATAGATTTGAGCTACGGATACGGAACAAAATCGCTATAAACATACGAAAATATTTCCTGTCGACTAGCATCAGTTGTGCTAGTTTATGTTTGGCTCTTTAAACTTCGTTGTGTTTGTAGTTTATGTCTGCAGCTTAGAACACAAAATTGTGGATGACAAAATATATTATTGATAAACTTAATAGAGATGAGCGCCGATGGTTCAGTGATATCAATTATTCTGTGGAGTTCCATTTCATGAATTACTCTAAAAAAAAGCTGATTAGCAGAACGTGGTTTCGATCCACGGACCTCTGGGTTATGGGCCCAGCACGCTTCCACTGCGCCACTCTGCTTCTTATTGTAGTCATTCATAACGGGTCTTTTGATCAAATGATATCTCGCGAGAACACTGCTGTGGTATTGAAACTCGCAGAATCAGTGTAAAACACATAATTCATACCGCGACCATATTTCTGCACTTTTTGACCCGACTGCCCCGGAGGGTGAAGTTTTTCGGGTGTATGTAAATATGTCCGTTTCTTTGGCGCATCCTATAGCCAACACGGCTTAAGGGATTTTAATAAATGACGTTTCGTTACATTCCTCTTAATCGTGGGACTACAGCACTCCCACGATATTTATTTTTTGAGAAAAATAAATATAGCTGTAATTTTTGTTTACAACTTCCTACAATAGATACCAAATGAAAGAGTTTTACGAGTAGAATAGGAAAAAATATGTGACGTCATTCTAAACTTAATATGGCAGATTACGTTTTTCTTTACAACCCCCTTGACATGGTTTGGCGAGCAGAATACGATGCGCTGTGTGACGTCATTTCTTTTGCTATACAAATTTTCAACTGGGATGTCGTATGAGTGCCGTCTGCTTTAATTATAATATTAAAGTTTAAATAAAATTCTCTAGTTGTTTTCATTTTATCACAACATTTTAGTGTTATCGCAGTCGGGTTATTGTTTTTAATAGTAAATAATTTTTTTGCTTTCCTTATAACTGAAATTGTTAAATGGTTGTCTTTCTTTATCGGAAAACGCACCATACACAGTTTGAATTTGTTTATCGCTTTAACCGTTACTACGTTATGCAAAGGTAATATTTCATCAGATTGTATCAACGGTTAAAGTTCTTTATAATGCTTCAAACTTTATTTCACCGCATAAGAAATGTGCCTACAATGAAGATCAAAAGAAGTGTGAACAATAACCTATGTATAATTATAAATTTTATTTTTGTAAATTTACTTAATAGCGAATTAATTTTATTTTATTTTTTGCAGAACCCGTTCTCGTTCACGTTCGCAGGGATTAATGATTGATAAAAAGAGATTGCTTGAAATAGCTCGGAAAAATGCTATTACCATGTTTAAAAGCGGCTCCCTACCTGGCACCCAAGGAATGTCTCAAGAGGTGAAAGATAAAGTTGTTATGAAAATGCGCTATGGAGGTAAGTTTACAAATATTTTTTAATCTAAAGTTCAAACCACAAAATCTCACTATCTACTTTGCGAACAGGTAAAACAGTAGAAGAGCTCACTGAATTTTGCAAAAAGCTCTCTAAGGGTGAATCGCTTAACGATTTGTCGAGCTTATCATCAAACGAGGATTCGGATTATGACAGGCATGGAAAAGAAAAGGTTTTCTATCATCCATTTGTTCTTAAAGATCGAGGTCCAATTGTTATGAATATCAAGGTAAAATCCGAACTAGCCTATCAAAGCTATTTCCATTAAAATTACGTTTCAATAGAACGCCACACCGATTCCTCCTAAAACCGCTGAGCAAACTAAAGCTATTTTAATGCAATATCCAGTTTCATCGGGACAAATGCATCGGTTGACGGAAAATGAATGGGTTCCTGTTTCACCAAAACGGGCGGCTCCGCCTCCTCTACCGCCACCTAAACGTAAGATTCATTTACCAAATGTGTAGACTGTAGATTTTGATACCATATTTTACTATATTTAGCACAAGCACCCAAGAACGTTTTTGAAAAACCTCTTCCTACTGAGCAGCAAAAACCTGCCTTCATACCACTGCCGCCAAATTCCGAGTCCGGTGTTCCGGCGTCTGAAACAAACACAACTCTAAATACTCCAGATGCTTCGATAAGTCCTCCACGAGTTTCTAACAGTCTTAGTAACTCTGTACCAGTTGGAGTTCCTTCACCTACTCTTCCAGTCCCACAAAGTGATAGTATTTTCCCTCAATCAAATCAGGTTAATGAAATTTTCACTTTTTTATGCAACAATAAATTTAATATTCTTTTGTGGCTTAGAATCTAGATGTTTCCTCAATAATATCTCAACGACTAAACGCAATGAGAAAACTACAAGACAATCCTGAAGATCCAGAAGCTCTGAAGATGATGTACAATTCTCAAAGGGAGGTGAGTGACAAATCATTCGCGAATATTCCCACGAATCATTTTTATTGTGTTATTGACTATTTAACATAATTGAAATAAAACAAGCACTTACATTATTATTTCCCAAACATTAGTGCCGCTAAATTTAAATTTTTTTTTTATTCCCAGATGTCCGTTTGGGCTACGTCGAATTTCACCCCTGGACAGTTTACAGGGAGTACAGGAGCAAAAATTCTCTCTGCTCAAGAATTAACGTCCGGACAGCAAGCATGGGCTAAACGAGTATGTGTTATGAAATTTAATCTGTACCATTAATTCCTGCCCCAAAAAAACCTCCACGAAAGTTGTCCCACTTTCCAGAAATGTTAACTCTTTGCTACTAGAAGGTAGGGCAATTCTCGTGCAAACATACCACTCAATTCAGTTGTTGGAAAGCATTTAAAAATGTTAAAAACATTTTAAATGATTTCCAAACAACTACAACATTTTCAGATAACACCGCTGGCAAAATGGTGAAGAAATCTCAAAAGCCTTTTTAATATTACAAAAGTTGCGTTGGTATTTCTTCATCTTAGTTAATGTTAGAAATTTTTTTGAACATATTTAAGTATATTTTGCAAAGTTAAGGTCCTTGAAGTTCGAATTAAATTTGCAGTTTGCTTCTTTTGTTTAACGAGTTATTTATCTTGACATGGAAAGTTTCCAATCATCATAAGCAAATTTAATTCGAGCCGCAGCACGTTGGTAATTTTGGTGACATTTTCAATGATACATGGAAGTGTTCTGAAAATGTGACTAAATAAGCGATGTCATCTGAAAATGTTTTACAGATTCTAAAGAAAAGAAGACCAGGTTAAGGAACAATCATTTAAAAATTTGTATAAATTTGTCAGTTACAAAATTATATAAAATCCGTCGTCGTCAAGCGTAAGTATACATTTCAAGTGTTCTCCACATGCCGTTCGAATTGAGAAAAAAAATCCCGCAACGATATATTGACTTACAAATATTACTTTCATTACTTAACTATTACTGATGTGAACAAGTACACGTTTATGAATATCTTATTGAATAATATTTTAAAAATATATGAAAATATCTTGTTCCAATATCACTATCTTGTGAAACACTAGCACTGCTAAGTATAACCATATGTATAGTATGCATTGTCCATAAACTTTTCACACAGTTCTTTTAGTTTTATCTCAATATTTGCAGATTTGTAATTTCCTCCAAAATAAAGATTTTGTATTAGTTTGCAGATTAGAATCTATATAATTAAAACGCTAAAGCGATAACTTATGATTCCTCCTCTGAGTTTATATCTGCGTCGATTTGCGCCAGACAGCGTGAGACAAAAAATCAATTTTTTCATCATTCTAATTTAGGATCCCCCCTTAATAGTTCTAGACAATATGCAAATGAATAAACGATGGAGTGGATATGTAGTATATAATACCAATTCTTTCTTTTTTAGTTATTTTCTTTTCCTCCTGTGTTCAATGCCCTGTAGATTCTTTTTTTAGTACGACTGGGGGGTATCCTGGGAAGAATATAATCCGGTTCATTTAATTTTGAAGACACTGTGTGGAAACGGTTGCAATTGTTTAGTTTCTATTATTTCCACTTTACCACATATGCATGTAAGCACACCGAGATGCATTTGAATACAAGGTATCTGTTTTTAAAGTAGAAAAATATATTATATGAAATTCGTTCGGTATGTGGACAAATATAGATATACAGGGAAGCGCTTGTTTAGACTTAACAAAAATGTTCGCCTGCCAACACCTTCCAATTTCTTCGATACAAAATATCTCTACAAGCGTTTCCACTGAGCAATACCCAGAAAGAAGACTGTTTCACATTAATTTCTTATACTCAGGACCAGCTAACGACGACAGTCCCTGTATCCGGAGGAATGGGTATGCGCCTTCTACAAAAAATGGGATGGAAGCCAGGTGAGGGTCTAGGGAAAGAAAAGAATGGCGCTTTACAGCCTCTTTTGCTGGAAGTTAAGCTCGATAAAAAAGGATTGCTGGCCAACGAAGAGGTGAGATAATTTTTATGAATAACTAATTTTGAGCAAATATTTCACTAGGATCCAAACCAAATAAATCGCCCACGTCGCAAGAAGCCGGTCCCGTCAATTTCGAAAGCGCAACAGGATCTTGAAAATAAACATCCTGTTTCCCTCCTTGGGGAGTTGGCTGCGAAAAGGAAATGGGGTGCCCCTGTATACGATCTTGTTAATGAAGATGGACCAGCACATCAAAAGAACTTTATTTATAAGGTCTGCGTAGAGGTTTAAAATTAATAACATTATCACAATTAAATAATTGCAGGTCATAGTGAATAGTATTACCTACACGCCATCCGTTTCCTGTAATAATAAAAAGAAAGCCAAAGCTTTAGCGGCTAAGTACTCTCTGCAGCAAATGGGGGTTCTCCCTGTTTAGAATTTTTTCTTGCAGTGCGTGTATGTATATCACAAATAAAAACAACTTCTAATAATGCCTAAAAACGCCTCGTTAATAATTACAAAACACGGAAAAATTCCTTAAGCTTCATCCTTCAAAATGTCCAATCTTTCTTTTTAGATAATTTGTATTTTTTACCGTGCCTTAAAAATAATTCTACCTACAATTTATGTGCCATGCCAACTTGAAATATCTAAAGTGTCGCAACAAAAACTTGAATCGCGAGCTGTTTACGTCTACCAAATCGTTAGTCAGTCATATTTGGTAGCTGTCTATGGAAACATAGGCATGTACGGAAATGCCTCGTCACACTTCAGAAGAACATCTATTAATTGTAAACACCATTTACGCAAATGAAGAAAATTTCGCAATAATTCGCAAGTTACCTGTTCTAAGATCTAACGTTGCGGGGGTTAGTGTTAAGAGAAATACTGTGTAGCAACTCGGGTCAGTCAATGAAGCTGGTCAGGACTTAATGGATGAAGATAATATTTGCGACATCGCGACGCAAGGTAAGAGACTGAAGGCTAATCAGTTTTAGCCGCCTTTAACATATTGGAGGGAAGTTCTTCCTGTGCGGTTGTAAAATAAATTAAATATACGTAAAGGCCCCTACACAAGATTTCAGTTCCCTGCCGAGTATCCAAACCACAGTCGTAGCTAAATCCTACACATACATCAAACACAGGACGCCTTACGACGGGAAACTTATATGTATAATAATAAAACAAATATTCTAGTTTTGTATTATCAAAGATTTGATTTATTTCTCAACAGCTATTCTTTGGGAAAAAAATGGAACTCTGAAACGAACGGCTACTCAATTGACGATTTCTTGGCTTTACTTTAATATAGTCGAACTTTAAATTCAAGGAACCGACTAGACACAAAATGCGGAAAAAACCAACAAAAGTAATAAAGCAATATACATTTAAAAAGTTCAGTATTGTTCTGCCATCATCAGCACAGCGAGTGCACTCCAGCCTGTAAACGGGTGGCAGCCAGAGCCCTCTCCAGTCTTATCATTGTACTGCTCCCAAACAAATCCGGTGCGTTTGTACTCCTTAAAAATATTTGTAACTAAATTTTGGCGAAGTTCGACGTAAATGCGTTTGGCGTCTTCTGAATAGGGCCCTGGGTGAGTTGCGTAATGATGCAAGGCTTTCAGCGCTAGATAGTTTATGTTTATCCAAATTTGACCGCGCCAGTAAGGCGGATCATGCTCCGTGTTGCGCTTCATATAAAGCGGTGAAGTCTTTGAGAGCGATCGCAAGCCATAAACTGTCCAAAGTAGATTGGGGTCTCTTATGTCTATTAATATTTTTATCAAATGGGGTGATTGTGGCTCCAGCATTTCCAGTAAAAACGGGAATATGCTGACATAGCCGTAGGTAGAGTCAACAAACCTCACCTCAGGAGATTTCAGAACTACTCTGACCATTTCTGGTTGTTGAAAATGAGCTCGCTGTTCTTGAGTAGGTGGCGGGCGCTTCAGCACCACAGAATCCGTATGGAAACCCCAGTCGGAGTACGTTTCGGTGTAGGGACTGAGATGTAGCTCGTTTAAGATGTTGTTGTCGCTAAGGTACGAGAAAGTCTCCCAATACTTAATATCGTCACGACCAAGAATGCTGGATAGTTCAGCCATGACTCCTGCTGCCAGTGTTATCCAGCACCTTAAATCCACGTGTCGTTCTTTATCGGTTGGATGAGATGCGCGGGGATAGTCATCAAGACCTGAAGTTAATGTCTTCGGATTCAGTTCTCTTTGGCTCTTATCGTCACGACCCCGCCACCTATATGTGCCCATAACTTCTCCTTTTTGGGTGGTGTTATACCATGAAAACCACGCTTGCAGTCGAGGGTACAACCTCTCCAATGTTTGAAGTCTTCCTTTAGCCGACAGCTGCTTTCGATACTTAGTAAGAATTTTTTTCAAAGTGAGGAAAAATGTTGGTGGATTGGCATTGGTGTTTTTCTGGGTAACAAATTCTTCGGGAACCTTAGCGAGAGCTTCAACGCCCAAAATCTGCTCGCGCGGTATCCAGCCCTCGACATTTAACAAATCAAACCAATGGCAAATTATGTCCAGTTCGATATCCAAATCCCACTCCGAAATCAATAATCCATGAAAGCCTTCATCCCATAAAAACCCTCGCGGGAAAAAAGATCGCGACGGCACTGCAGTGTACAGGGCTGCTTTCCAATAAGGAACTGGTTCTTTAGTGTGAACGCTCTGGACGCGAGAGGAGCCGTAGAAATAGCCAATTCCTCCAACCATGTTACTCAAAGCACTCTTTGCAAAAAGTATCTCCTCACTCAGAAAACCCTTGGCGCGTAAATTGAAGGTTTCTTCAAATTTGTCATCAAACTTTTCCCTGTTCTCTTCTAGAGCTTTAGTATACAATTCTGCAGTAGGTGGCTTTGGCACATCTTCAGCGACAGAAAATCCAGACGTAGATTGGTAGGAAATATCTAAAGTAAAGGGTGCCTCCACCATGATTTGGGTGGCAATGAAGTTAGGCTTCAACTTTTCGCCCAACTGAGATGTTAATGCCTCTCCAGGTAAAGCGATCACTTTCCGTCCATGTCCAATATTGGTGAGTCGTAGGTACGAAGTTATCGTCTCTCGCAAGTACTGCAAACTCGGAGCCACCGTGCTCAGAAAAGAGTAGTGCAAAACGGAGCCATTGCTGCTGTGGAAAGAGAGTTTGAATTCTCCTAATCCTAGCGTTTCACCAAGTACTCCCGGAATTGCCTTATCTTTGAATGACGGCCTAATTTCCCCATCTGTCTTTTCATCGAGTGCTGTGTACCATATAAGTGAAATCTAAAAGGAGAAATATTTGTGAGATTTGCAACAAAAATAACGAACAGCAAGTCTTACTGGCTCATTGGGAATGCTTGAGCCGAATTGCTTCACAGACACTCTTGCTGTCCAATCGCCCCCAAATTGCTTCCCAGGGAATTTCACAAACGACGTTTCCAAAATAAAGTTGGAGTCATGTATCTGCTGAATGCCAAACGTTTTGCCGTCGTGATGAGTCCATCCATACTTTCTCAACTTATCACCCAGCTCGCACCAATGCCTGTAATATGCACCAGATTTTTTGTTATTCAGTCTCCAAATGTAATATCATAATATTGTTGAATGTTTAGTAGTAATCGGTCGGTTACGATTTTTTAGCTTTTATGCTAGTGTATTCAATTCAAGTAAATTCAGTGAAGTAATTAATGAGCAGCACCACTCTAACTGTGGCCAAATAAATTTATCTATTAAAATTAAAAGTCCAAAGCAGCGTAGTTCGTGCAAGAATGTTGTACAATTGCTTTGCTTTTAATCAAATTGCTGAAAAAAAACTACAGTAATTTTGTGCGGATTGCATTTATGAAAGTTTAAGAAATAAAGTTTAAAAAGGGTACTTTCGTTTCTGGGACAATTGAGGCCAAGTAATCCTACTTCTTTAATTTTTCTATGTATCCCCTCGATGCATCAAAACTACAGATATATATAGAGATTCAAAATTAACGATTGAAATAGCTATAAAGTTGAAAACTATAGATAGGAAATATGAGATTTATCAATTATGTTGCAGCACAGTCACTAGCGGCTTCAATGTAAATTTGCACGTTGTTATCGTATTGTCGACTTTGACATGAAAAACATCCCGAGTTACATCGTTTAAAGGAAAATAATAAAAAGGGGCAAGCAAATAACTTCTTTTCCATCATTAGGACGACAGGACGATACATTCTGTGATGAAGAACGATCTCCAGCCCACTTTTCCGACCGACCTGTTCTTCATACCATAAAAAGTTATCTAAACTTCACCATGTCATCGAGATCCCCTGCATACCAAATCATATCCCTATACACTGCATAATTTGGAAGTTCAGAGCGCTAGCTATTCTAGATTTGTGGTTGTGGTTGATCAAACTAACCTTCCAGTTAGTCGTATGGATTGACGTGCAATTCAGTGTTACTCTCACAGGTCTCAAAAAAGCTAAGAACACCGAATTTACCCTCACTCACCCAGGCAAGGCGAAGGTTTACTGCAAAATTTGCTTACCTTATTCCTTCGCCACCAGGGCCTAATTTGTGGGGAAAATACCACATCAAACCCATGACAAGGGAATGAGGATCTCGGGTTTTCAATCCAAAGTATGTGTTTGGCCTGTAAGATCCCCAGTACCTCTCTGGGTCATCTAAACCGGCTCTTTGGACCATCTAAAACATTATCTTATGATTCCAGCTTCAACTATCCAAAAAATTGATTTACCTTCTGATTATCAAAGGGGGTGTTTACTCTAGTTTCCAAATAACCCAAGTACCCAAAATACGAAGCGATGGCTAAACAAATGCATCCAAAAACCATTCTCCATTGAGTCATTGCCACGTATCGATTTCCCACAGATGTAGGTTTAACCGGTGTCTGACTGCCGGTGCTGCTACTACTTGTGCCATTGTTTGCTTGCCGGGACACCTTTTTCGCCGTTTCATTTACCGAATTCGTGCCACTATTAACATTCTTTCTTTGGCGGGCCTAAAAATCACCCATTTATATAAAAAAAAAACAAATTTTGTTAACTATCACAGCCAACTCAGCGCACTGAACTTACCATTTCGCGTCAATAAATAAAACTAATCGTTTTAGCTCTATGGCATGTTTCAGAATGGATTCGCACTAAAAATTTAACTAAAAGAAACCCTAGACCTGTTTATTTACAAAATATATGACAAGGGCTCTCTTGCCTGGAAACGTCAAATCCGCACCTCAGTTTTATTTCAGACTGTACAAAAGCACACAAGTGTCCAAATTAAGTTTCTTAAAGGTTGGCAACAATAACGAACAGCTGTAGGATGTATAGCTAGCAGCCATTTAACATTTAACCGGATGAACGTCATTGTGTACCTCACTTGAATCGAAATGTATAGGACCCTTGTTCTGTTGCTTTTTCAGTTTTGTTTATAAGCACCTGGTTGACGTGAAAACTCAGCCAATAGGCCGTCACACATGGCAACGGTTTTATGCGTACAAACTTTCTGAAAATTAGGGACAAACAATTCTTTGTAAGCCATGGTGCCCACATAAGGCCTTCTATTTCGTATGCCAATTCATATCCTTTTTATACGTGCATGTCCGCAGAAGTAAGGTCTTCTTTCGATGGAGATGGAGCTGAGAAGGTGTTAGGAAGGGCTTTATTTTCTTAATATATTTTTTCTTCAAAATCTCTTTTAGCACATTTCCTTCTCAGTAATCTTCCCGCCATTAACCATAAGCCCTTTTGAAGAGGCTTATAGTTAGAGATGGGAAATAATTACTACAACCAATCCAAAAAAACATAAATACGTTAAGAGAACAAAGTAAATAAACTTCCGCACGATGCACCACTCATTGAAACACTAAACATTTTCCTGAAACGCACGCGCGTGGGGTGACATCAACCAGGACAATTTTGCACTTCTCTCATATCTCTCCTTTTCGTTCGCTTTGTGAAGCAAGGAGTTGATACCGGACAACGGACGGGTTATGTGTTTATCAGGCTGTGCAGGCGTGGTCAAAAAATTACGCTCACTTGAAAATTTACGGAATTCCCGGATATTACCTTCCTAGAACCCGGGAACTCCCACTTTTGCATTTCGGGATTTATTTCGTTATACTTCTCATACCTTTAGGTAGTATCCAAAAAAACCTTTCAATACAGTCGGTTTTGCGTTCACTGTTAGTGTTGAAAGTAAGTGGGTACCTAAAATTGTGAACTGCAGAGAATTGGAATCAGTACTTGATTTGTTATTTTCCTCAGGAAATTGAAAGAAAAAAATTCGTAGGTATATTTCATTTATCTAAAAATAAGATAGTAATTAATATAAAAGATATTTATAAAGTATCCTTCTTCTAGTTCTTTTTTAATTTGTACTAAGACAACTTTTTTGGTGATTTTCTGAAACTGTTTCGAAAAATTTCAGATATGGGTCGTAAAGCTGTTGTTCACGAAAGAATATATTCCCAGCGAGAAATTGCCAGAATTGCAAAGGTTGCTCAATCCACGGTGAGCACATCATCATTAAGACCTCGCAGAATGAATTGGCGCAACCAACCAGCTCATGGAAGAAATGCGGGGGGAAATCCAAACTTTCTCCAAGGAATACGAGGCAGCTCGTCCGTGCGACGCTAACTAACAGATGGGCTACATGTACTGAGTTGGCAGCCCTTTAAGCAAAGAAGGAGTGGAAGTTTCACCCTGAACAGTTCGACGAAAATTGGATGCAGTAGGACTGAATGCCCGTCGCCCAAAAATAAACCGAAATTAACCCGTAGGATGGTCCCAAAACGCATATCTTGGCCAATAGAACTGAGACATTGGTCTGCTTTGGAAAATGTATGCATCACCAATGTTAAAAGTTTTCTTGATATTGGAAATTTTTCAATTTAGCACAATGTACCAACATTTTTAGATCGAATATTTCTTGCTGTGGTTTTAATTTTGAACAATTGAGTTGCTAAAATTATGTGTTTTTGCTGCAGATATGCTTCATTGATGAATTAATATTCCAAGTTAATGAAAAAAGTGGTCAATATGAAGACGGCGCATCGGTGAAGCCTTCAATCAAGAATGCGTGCAGTAAACCCTAGGGCACCCGCAAAAAAGTAATGGTGTGGAGCATCATCTCATCACAGCGTCCAGGACAGATTTTCATCGTGGAAGGAACTATGCGACATGAGCAATATTTAAGAGTACTGAAAACACAAATGCTTCCTCGGTTTAACGAGTAGTTTCCTGAGAGTGGGAAAATAATAAAAATATATAATAACATCCTTACTTTTGAGGGGTTAGGCCACTGTAGAGAGGCCGGAAAAATATTTTTTTTAAGGATTTTTTTTTAGAAGTACTGCAAAAGAAATCGAGATTCTAATGAAGAGGAGTATACATATCAGTGAGTGTATACAATAATTATAAATATACAAATAAAATAAAAACAAGTAATAAACGATTTTATAACAAGAACTCGATTTTTCTTAAGCGATCATAATTTTTTCACCACGTCTGTACATGTATAATATATATGTATATTTGTCCGGATGTTACAGCCTAGAGCCCTACTGCACAAACCGATTTTGATAAATGAGGGGTCGTTAAAATCGTATTAATCCTCCGGGTGTCATAGGCTATATAACATTACAAATAGCAAAATGGCGGCTACCATAAATCAAAATGTCTGTTAATAAAAAACAAATTTCACCAAATATTAATATTAGTATCCAAGAAGGGAAAAGGGAAAGCGTTGGACCAGCACAATACGGTAAACTATGTGACGTCATGCTCAATTCAATTTGGCGGATGCCCGCAGATGGCGTATTATCTCTTTGTTCACAACTTCTTTGAAATGGGTATCAAATGAAAGGGTTTGATGAGTAAAATACAACCAGACATTTGATGTAATTCTAAGCCCAATATGACACACACCCCAAGATGGCGGATACAATTTTTTTCAACAACCCTTTGACATGGACATAAAATAAAAAGGTGTGATAAGCAGAATACGATAAGCTATATGACGTCATTCTGAACTAATATAGTTGGCGCTCCAAGATGGCGAATTACATTTTTCTTCACCTGGACATGCATCGGTATGTATGCCTAAACATCAATGAACAAATCCAAACTCTTAACAAAATTAAACCATAAGAAATATCACATCTGAATATATGACTAATTATTATCCAATAGAAAATAATTCATACTCAAAAAAAAACCAGCCAAAAAAATTAAATTCTGTGTCATTCGAAATATACTATGAATAAAACAAACAGGCAAAATAAACGCAATGTATCAAATGAAACCATTCGACGATCATAATACGAGAAGCTATGTATCCTATTGTTATAGGATAACGGAACGGATATAGGAACGTTGATGTTCAGAGTGATAAAGTGCCTGGTCGCATGCCGCCTTGGCTTACTTATATAAATACGCTATTATTGCAAAACCGGGTGACTCAGCTAGTCTTTAAAAAATAAACAAGTAACTAAGCTGAATGTTTTATTATTTAAATATTAAAAATTTGATTTATTTACAAACATACTTCAAAGACATTTTAAAATCGAGATAAATGCACCTGTGAATCTTCATTTGAATTTTTTCAGCCTGGTTTTCGTCTAGTGGTGGGTGGTTGTTGCAGTTGTTTCCACTGCAAACAATACATGCTGATGAGCCCCCTTTTCTGTAGCCACATGCCGGTCCTCATCCAGTTTTGGAAGAGTAAAAAATATTTTAAAAATTGTCCCTGCTGCTGCGGACTGCGTGATCCCATTGTCCAGGGGAAATTAAGATATTATTTTTCCACTGCTGGACTTGCAAGTAAACTCTTTTGATATGTTGTTTGGCCGCATATTCTCCTAGGACTTATTATTTTGGGATTAAAATGATAAATCGTTTAAATCATTCGTTCTAATTACGAAATAATGGGCAAGAATATACATATTTCATACCATCATTAAAAAGATTGCTTTTCATCCTGGTTTTTGCAATTTTTTGGTATCATGAGATATCGATGGACAAACAACAGACCGATTCAGTTGTCGAAGAAACATTCGTAAGTGTGAAAAACTTCTCATTCTCATCGTCGCATTTATATTGTTAAGTACGTTAGTACTTACTTATTGTGAATTTGAGGTAATGAGCACTTCATCCAATATTTCGCTCCAGAGCTAATTCTACAAGATGTCGGATGTCCGTATGCATTTAAGACACGTCGCATATCGTAATGTTGTAAGCTCTGCATCCAGGGAACTATTATCTCGTGAATCGCGAGCCTCCCATATCGTTATGGGCTATGTACATACATACGTATTTGCTACGGGCCACATGCTATCCCCACAGCTCGCCAAATTGCCCGGCAGAAGATCAGCTCCGCGGCTGACTACCTGCCGGAGACAAATGAACCGGTCGAGCCAGGCCAGCTGCCTTCTACGGCGTCTGCGGGCCTGTTACAATCAATTTATTTATTGTAAATGTGCAAATTAATGCGACCAAATTTCGTTCAACATTTTTGCCTTATAAATTTTTGACGCAAACAAATAATAATTGTGAACGAGGTCAGGCAGACTCAGCTCGACATTTGATTTCTGAATATATACAGAATAGCTCCCATTCATTAAATTCACATGGGTCGGTTGCAGCACGGAGACGAACATCCGCAGCGGGTGGCCACTGGCATGGCACTCAGCACAGCACTGCCGCTTGTTTGGTTCGAAAGCAAACTAGCGTACGTACACTGGCGTGAGAAAGAAAGCCGGCGAGCCCGAGTTCTGCCGGCTGCGGCTCATGTTCGCCTGGTGCAGAATAGGATTTCGTTTTCAATCAAAATGGTCGCGTGTTCTTTTCGCCTTTCACTGACGGGGGAGCTTTTTGGTTGATTTCCTCTGCCCAAGATTGCACGCCTCTATTCGGCATTTAAAGAGATTGCAATCCATTGGGGACCAGGAGACTCTGCAAGGAAATTTATATTTCTGGGGGGCTTGTTCATTCATGCGGCTATGGAGGCTTCGCCAGCCCCAACGAGCACCTAAGCAAAATGAGCGACGGTCGCAAATGGGAATGGCGGCAAGCAAGCGCAAAGACTGAGTCAGAGTTGAGTGAGTTTCAGCGATTAGTAAACAAACATACGCTCGTTGCAATTTCAAGCAAATTCGTTGCTCCCTTTCGAGAAGAGAGGCTGGCTAGTTTTCTACCTGCAGATTTTCTTTAGTCCACACCCAAAATTCTGGTGAGAAGAAGTGCAGGCATTTATGAAAACGAATTTGAACTAAATGTTAAAATTAATTCTGTCTTATCTTTGTCCAATATCATAATATCATTTTAAATGTTGACCCTTTCTGCTGTAAAATCGGATTGGGGGGAGAAGAAGCAGGCTGCCGAAAGAAGTGTAGAACTGCGTTTCATTATTTTTTGTTCGTTTTATATTTGAATGGTTTTAGCTGTAAAATATGGTGTCGAGAATGGAGCTCCAGAATTATAATGACAATTCTTATTTGTTCCTTTTTATCCTGATTTTACCGACAAGCCTCTTAAAAGTATTCGGAATTCGTAATCTTAAAAATAAGTTAAAATATCAAAATCCCCCGCATCTTGGATACTTTGTAAAGTTCATAGGTATATTATTATGTATATTAAAAATCAATAAGATAAGTCACAAATGCCCAGTGCCAAACAGTATAAGCTGAAGACTTGAAATTGAACATCGCTTGGTAATACTAATAAATAAAATTAAAAAAAATTCAATTCCATCGAGTAGGATGTGCAGAGTAATGAAAACTAGCCATAGAAAACAATAAAATTTTTTTACTATATGGTTTAATTTGTTCAAGAAAAAAAACTGCGAAAATTTCTTCTCCCACCCATTTTTCCTAATATACTAAACGCTAAAATCTGAAATAAATTTAGCAAGTGTATCATAATGTCAATATTGATCAAAAAGTGTGGGCAACATTGCAAAGTTTATAGTATTTCTAAGAATTTACATATTAACTGGGCTCACACGTTCAGCAAATGGAAGCTTCACTAGTCATTTAGCTACTTATTTTAAAATATCTGCCTATAGTTTCAGTATATTCAATATGAAAGTGCATTGGAACGGTCATTCTCATCTAATGATTTGATTGAAAAGATGAAACAAATTTCTTAAATTCCAAGAAGCTTAAAAAATCACATTGAAAATTATGTAAATCTGCACTCAAAAGCAGAGTTAAATCCAAGAAAAAACTAAACCCAAATATGTTATGACAAAAATATGACATTAAAAAGTAAAAAAAAAAAAAACGACTAAAAAACACGAGGACATTTTAATATTTAAAGTAGATGTGTTGTACCAGTTAAGAATTTTAATATTACAGTTAAAGCGGGACCCATTGTATTTACTATTTCAATTGGGATGTCAAATGGGTCCCGTCTGTTTTACCTGTAATATTAAAGTTTAAATAAAATTCTTAGTTGGTTATCTACCTACTTCAAATATTAAAATGACTTCGTTTTTTGTAGTCTGGTTTTATTTTGTATTTTAATAAGTTTCTTTTTTATTTACAGCCTTTTAGTTCCAGCTAATATGTAGAGTAGGTAAGTAGTAATGTCGCTAAATGATTGAAGCAGGCAGCTTGTATTCATAACTAGTAATGTGCATAATACCACGATGATAATATTATCTATCTGGTTCTACGTCCAGAAATTGTCTCTGTTATCCTATGGCAGTGACGTCATATTGTTTATCGTATTCTGCTCTTCATTTGATGCCCAATGTCATGACGGATGTTGATAAAATGTAATCCACCATATTGGAATTAGAATGACGTCACATAGTTTTTAGGCATTCAACTTTTCTAGATTATTTAGTATTGGAAATCAGTCAAATCCAGTAAAATCTTAGGATTCAATGTTGAAATTATTTAAAACTTTTTAGAGCTTGAGATATTTTTAAATTATTTTATTTGTCTTTTTTAGTTTTTAATGTGTTAACAATTGTAACTTTGTATATGTTATATACTAAAACCTTCAAAGAAATATTTACATTAGGGAAAGAATCATAAAAATATGACTAGTGTTTTTTTGAGAAAATCGCGTACATACCCACACACACACACGGGGCAAGCACAGAACCTCCTTTTTTTTAAGTCGGTTAAAAACGTTAATAACGCCTATCAGAGAAGACGGGAATGAATGAAAATTGTTTCCGTGGAAAAAAACACTGGAGTTAACTGGAACTCTTAGGGGCCATTCATTAATTACGTAAGGGTACTGAGGGAGAGGGGGGGTTAAGAAAATCTCTACATGTTCTTATGTTGGGGGTAGGGGGGTAAAACTCATTCTTACGTAATATTTTGTAAATCGATATTTAATATTAGGTATCTAATTCCATTTTAGATTCCGAATGGTCTTCTTCATTTTATAGTGTACAATGTAATTTAGATCTTATTTGAAAAATTTCTATTGCTTATTGAAAAAATTACTTATTAAAATTTTAAATGTTTTTATTTTAATCCATTTTTGATATTATAGAAAAAATCATAGTACATTTTCCCGTGTACTAATCGTATTTTAATTATTTGGTAAATCACTTTTAATTCTAATACCAAATGCTTCTCTAATAATAATATAGTTTTAATCTAAATCTTATAGCAATAGAAGAGTATAATTTGAATTATTATTTGTTAAAAAATAAAAATCTTTGATTCACGTTAAACTATAAGTTTTAGTGCAATTGATCTTTTTCTAACATTATATTATTTAGGGGAACGATATAGAATCTTACGTAAGAAAGGGAAGGGGAAGTTCGATAATTCTTATGTATCCTTACATAGGGGTAGGGGGGGGTCAAAAGTCACCAAAATTGTCCTTACGTAATTAATGAATGGCCCCTTAGGCGGATTGCAATTAGACATACCAAACCCGAATCATGAGAAGAGTGATGCTTCAAAAATTTCATTTCATTGGAAGACGTACACCGTACTCATGTATAAGGGCGTAGTAATCCAACGCATTGTGCTTTCCCATACCTTTTCTAGGAATATAAGCTCTCAGTACGATTTAAATCATCATCAAAGAAAACTTAAACAGCCTACATATGTTACTCCGGAGATTACTTATATGACGAAATAATTATGAAAATTTTACTTTACAGTCTTGCGATAACAAACAATCCAACCGGCAAATTCCCTCTATTTATAATATTAGTATAATTAATTTGTTTGGTGATTTGTTGTAGACGCCAATGCTCCAATCGCGTTTTCGTAATTGTATTATATAAAACACATGACTGACAAACTGGTGCAATTTTGCAAGATATTCTGAATATTCAAACTGTGCAGTAATGAAAGGGAACGCGAAGAATTTTTATATTCAACTGACTGCAGTCGCATTTATGTTCGCCGGATTTCTAAATATCCAAAAATTTATGTATAACCATTGTTCCTTCCTTTTTTATGAGCTTATGCGACCGATGCGACGCATTTATCAGCGTCCGACCCCTCGACACGCTACTTCGTTTTCGTTCAAACATTTTATTGCGGTAAACGAATAACAGTGCCACCAAACAGTCCAGTATGTGCCATGCTGCTTGCAGCGGCTCAAACCAATAAAGTGTCGCCATAAAACCGCTGTGACCGCGACATAAATCGTCCGCTGCTATCGCAACGTCATCTAGTTCTCATTTCAACCGGCGCACATGAAAACAGTCCAGCGATTTTGGAAAACCTCTCGAGGGGACAAACGGCCAAGGAAGACATAACGCCTTGTATTTTGGCACTCGTTCCGAAAAACTTACGAAATTTCGGGGAATTCGGCACAGGCTGCAATGAACCGCTGAAGACATATCGAGTTCTCAACGAGCGCGTGGCCATCAACATAAACTCTTGGCCTCTTGGGCACCTGAGCGCAGTTCACGGAAGTAGTTTCCGGGTTTCCCGCTTCAGAGCTGCGGCAGAGTGAAAGAGCTGAAAGACAAAGGCGAGTGATTCTGTGACTTGACTGGCTGGACGGTTGGCACCTTTGTTGCTAATGAAACTTCTTTGTGCCGTAACGAGGACGCCACCGAGCGCTACTAGTCTCAGTCTACCAGGCGACCAGCGAATTTAGCAGGCAACAGAAGGATTTTGTGCCTTGTTTCTGCAGAGAAACGCCAGACGGGCCGAAGAGATTGGTCGCAACCGATTCGCGACGGGTGCTACCTCCGTCCATTGGTTGAGAGCGGACTGATGCGCCGGGCTCCCTGTCGCCAATCCATGGTTCCCTAACTCGATAAGTGGCATATGCAGGCCACACCCTGCAGGCGTTTGGCAATTGCGATACGGCGGCGCTAGTTAGTTACGTTTGACAGGCTATACATTTTGGACCCGGCGCCCATGAACCGCTGCAGGAAACTGTCATACTTCTTTACGAAAACGGCAAGTACCGCCGGAAGCCGACACCTTGTCCGACGACGGAGTAAGAAGACTCCATCCACCATCGCTTGGAGTCGAAAGCTGCGTCAGAATGAGGTTGTGAGCGGTCTTTGTCAACAGGCCCGCAGCTTATTGAGAAGGCTTGCTGCATTCCTGCGTGAATCTACTTTTTTCCCCATGTCTCGTACCCACTGCTACTTTACTGCTTGCTTACTCCTCGCAAAACCCGCTAGTGATGGGATGATGTGAAGAAATTTTCTAAGTCGAGAAAGGGTTAAAAACAAGTGAAACATCGAGCTGAATTGCCAGGAGCCCAGAAGCACCAGCTAGCAACAGAAACTGTTCGACAGAAAGAAATCGATTTCTTCAAGAAGTTTTTTGCAATGGCAATGGGCTTTAATGCCTCACTTGAGCTAGAGTAGAGGGTTTTGCTTGGAATGGGAAGAAGTAATGGGAATTATGAGCATAACAATAAATCGCGGAATATTGAGGATGACGGAGGAGTCCGAGTTTGCCTTTGTATCTTTGAAGGATCTAGATATGCCATGATTGTGCAAAGCAAGAACCTTCTATTATACCAAAACAAGACTGGGCTTAGATTTCCGTGCGTGGGTGTATGAAGTGACGTGTCGATAAATTAACTTTTCCGTTTGGGGCAGATTAATGAAATATTTTGAGAACAATTCGGTTTTACGGAATCTATTGTAGTTGTTGCTACGGAAAAACAATGGATTCAAAATTAGATCTTAAACGGTTTGGCCATTACGATTACCCTACTTATAACGAAATGTCGTAAAGGGTTTTAGTGTGTAATAGTAAGAGCACAATCGAGTCACCAGTTTGTCAGGCTACCCGCGCCACAGCAACGATCAGGAATTGATTTTAAGTGATTTTGTATGAGACTTTAGTGAAATGTGTTGTTTTAAGATTAATATTATTTTAAAGTAATTATCGCATTAACAATTATCATCAGTATGTGCGATAATGACAAATTTTCGAATGGTACGGTGCATAATAAACAAACGAAATGTGAAAGATTCGTGGTAACTATGTACAAGTACCTACCTGCCTTCAATAGTATATTACGATACAAGGGCGGTAAGTAGCCGATTGCCCACGATGGCGGTGTTGACGCACGAGCGAAGCGAGTGCGTTAACAGCCATCATGGGCACTCGGCTACTTACCGCCCGAGTTACGTATGCTATTTTTCAGCACGAGTGCGGGGTAAGCAGTAGGTACGTTACCGCACATGTTTCCATTCGGTGACTCATAAATTAACCACGGTGCGCTAAGGGGCTAAGGAGCCGATTGCCCACGATGGCGGTGTTAGACGCACGAGCGAAGCGAGTTCGTTTATAGCCATCGTGGGCAATCGGCTCCTTAGCGCACCGTGGTTAATTGATGATTTACCGCATGGAAACCCGTGCGGTAAGGTACCACTTACCCCGCACGTGTGCTGAAAAATAATTTTCTGTTGGTTTTGTTATTTAAATAAAAAAATGAGTTTTGAAGAGAGCTAGAAAGTGATTAAGAGGAGTTAATATTTGTTATATGTTGTTACATCGGAAGACTTTGGTTAGAGTGCATCAACGGGTAAATAAATATAATTAGCCAAATGTTTTTTTCTAGTTGTCATGAGAGTCACTCAAATGAAGGAATTAGTAAAATTAATCTAAAATTCATAGCGGTAAGTAAGATTTTAATTTCTTCTTGTACTTACTTTTCAGCCTTTTAATTGTTTTCGTTCTTCTAGATACAAAGACACAAATGGAGTTAGCAACTCGTTGTAGTTCCACGTACGATATGCTGAAGCTGCTTTTGGAGTTAAAAGAGTTTTCCGTTGAGCATTTGCAAATATCGGAACAACTACCAACTTCTCAAAAAAAAAATGGTATTAGTTTTATCACCCTCATACATATGTATTAACTTTAAAGATGCAAAAAATGACAATTGCTATGTGTTTTTCATACTCTTTTTTGGATGGGATTAACTTCCAGCTAAATGCAATTAATAGTAAGAAATAAACTCACGTTGAATAATACGGAGTTATAAAATAATAAGATGTATGCTGCTCTGTTGCTGGAGCCCAGATTCAAGCGGTAGATTTCGTCAGACAAAAGGTTGCCAAAAACCACTTAGAATAATAGCTCATAAAACTTAGGATGTACGAAAGGTGAAATATGGTGTTTCTTTTCTTTCCCTTAGTTGTTCTTTATGTCCGCCCGTACTGTGATAGCTGTTTCAATTTCAGAAAAAATGCCAATTTCTCCTTTCTGCAGAAATAAAAGATGGCAAGTTTTCGACTTGTATATTAAAACAAGAAAGTTGTCAATCTTTCAAATTAAACAAAAATGTTCTTGGATAAGAATAAATTTCGTGATTGAAGGGAAATTGTATATTTTTTTTGTTTTGAGATATATTTTCATGACAGAAGAGAAGTTCATTTAAAATTAAGTAACTTTTTCTTATTTCAAGAGAAAATTGCTTATTTGAAGAAAGATCGAATTTTCATGCAAATAAGAAATTACTATTCTTAATTTTAGAAATTAATTTCTTTTCAGTGAACCAAACGTTGTACTAGAATTAGAACTAGAAATGCAAAATGAGATCGCTTGAACCATATATCCGAAATATATGGTGACAAAGTCGGGGCTAAAGTGCAGTTATTTCCAAAACAATAAATTAGGTTAAGAACTTTTGGCCGCCATATTGAAGTTCAAAATGTCGGTAACAGATTTTAAATCAGCGTCTCCAAAAGCCGAGTAAAAGCTAGTGATGTATATAAAAGAATGATCTAGTGACATACAACGATATCTATAGGTTAAAAAAATCCCCAGACGGGAGAGGCACGAAAAACAAGCACTCCAAAGGGTTGATCACGTCGTTATCGTTATATCGTCCACATGGGTTATGCAATGAGCGGTAATGTTCGATTCCAATGAAGAATATTCGCCACCTTGGAGCCGCTGAAAACGGATGTTATTGGCTGAGGGGTTTAGTTTAGTTTAGTTTAGTTTGAAAGGGGGCGTTCAGGCTTGTAAAGCCTTTCGTTCACCGCGACCGCTAGGATCTATTGTGAATCCCCATCAATATTTTATCCCAAATTTAGCCTCTTATAGAGGCCTAGGATTTTATTGGGAGTCGTTTTCCAAACCTGTTCAGGTGTTGGAAAGGCATCCTCTAATTGTGTTAGTCGGAGCCTTGCTAGGGCTGTACAGTGACAAAGGATGTGCACCGCTGTCTCTGGGGCTTCCGCACAGTAGCGACAGGTGTCAGAGTCAGCTTTCCTAATCCTTTTAAGATGGTACCTTAAGGAACAATGTCCTAAGGAACAATGGCTGAGGGGTTATTTTTATATTTTTGAGGTTGCTGAGTTCAACGGTGATGTTAAAAATCAAATCGGATTGCTAATTATTTGTAAAACCATTTCTGTCCATAATTGAATTTTTGTCATTTGATTTTTATGAAAAGTTAGCAAGATTTCGACTTTTTTGGTGAATTTTGGGAGGCCATAACGTTTTCTTGAATCTGACTGAAAATTAGAAAAGCACAGATTTTTCCGATCGATTTGGTTGGGGAGCTTTTAGTACTCTTGTTTCTTGTAGTGTCACCGAGCGTTCAGGTAGTAGCAGCTATGCATCATTGCGCGGTGTATTAGACAACTGCAATGCTGAGTGTAGCCGTGAACGAGTGAAGGGAACAGCGCGAACTGAAGAGAACACCGTATTTTTCAGGATTTTGTGCATGGAAATATGAACTAAGCACGGAACGGCTGTAAGCCAGATTTAGCGTACCACATTTCCTGATGTGTTAGAATTGGCTGTGTTCGTATGGTCGCTCAGTGCAGGCGTAAATATGTAGACATAATCAGAAGGGGGCTTACAATTCAAAATTTTCTGAAGTTTTTTCCATAATGTCTATGCCCCCTTTAACATCTATTTACACGCTGCCATTCACCGCTTGCGCCCCGCTTGCGACGATTCTTATTTAGCTCTCCCTCATAAACGCTGTTGCTGTTCTCCTCTAGGAAGCACCCCTTAGGTGGTCGCTCACGTATAGGGTTCATACACGATGCAGCCGTTCCGTGCTTAGTTAGTATTTCTATGATTTTGTGCGGCCTGCTGTGTTTTGCGTTTCGTGCTTTCTTGGGATTTTTGCCTGTAGCAAGTCTCATCGCCTACGTATGTTAGATCAAATCGGAATCGATGATTACATTGCATAAGAGTTCGCTCTTAAAAATGGGGTCAAAAGCATACTACGTAATTATGAATTTGCAAACACTATTTATTCAACACCTCATTTTGTATCTCATGTTTATTTCTAGATTAAAAAACATGGTTTGCAAATTTGGACACACCTCGCACTCCTCAAGGGGAAGATGTGCAATGAAATGCTCAAAGTTTTTATTAATAACTGAGCCACTTTAACACAATGGGTTCACACGCAATAATGATGCAGGCAATGAACACCAGTGGGCAAGAATGACATTCTCAAGAATGTGCAGTTTTACCTCTTAGAAGTTCTTTTGAGTGTAAGTCTTAAGTGCACCTGAATGGGCCGCTTTGGAAAATTCGGTGATCTTCCCCACTTCATTCGAGGTAGTGGCGTAACGCCTTTGAAGGAACGATCTGCCAAAATTTCTTTTTGTGAAGCTTACGAAGGCACATTCGAGACACCATTTTGAACTATTTAAGCTGTTGAATTTATAATTCTCCCGCTTGCCGCCGGAGTGCCGAAACGCCCTCTTGCGGACTACTTTACTTCCCTCTTGCGGACTACTTCACCTTTATCTTTTCTTTCGCGCTAAAACCTTTGTCCGATCGCTTTCGCTTTCTTTTGTACGATTGTTAAAAGTTTAAAATATATTGTTTTGCGTTCGAGTCAAAAAGGGTGTTCTCATTTTATTTCACACGATCTCCACATCAAAACCAACATAAGCTGTAGGTTGGGTACCATATTCAAAATCAGACCGGGTAAATACAAAAACGTCAAATTTCTTTGCATCACAAGGGCATCACTGCTTGGTTTGACCGATGATGATACCTTGTTTTAATTATTTTGAACGTCACTAAAAACAGTTTGTTTTTACCAGTTTCTGTGTCATTTCGGATAGATTCAATATAGCCAACGGCACAGCTCTATAGCAATATAATAAATGCTCCATTGTTATTTCTGCCTTTTTAGATTGTCACTCGACAATCGCTCGTTGCTTTGGGTAAATTCAATAACGCATTTACGTGCATCATATAGTGAGACATAAATTCAATTAAGCACTATGAACGCATCTGATGCGTCAACACAGAGCAACGAGCGCATCATGATTGTCGATGATGCAACGTTTTTTTACGAGTGACGGGCCCGGCAGAAATAACAAGGGAGCGTTTATTATTATATTGCTATAGAGCTGTACCCCTGGCTATATTGAATCTATCGGAAATGCTACTGACACTGCCAAAAACAAGTTCTGTTTAATGACGTTCAAAAACTATAAAACAATGCATCAGCATCGGCTGTGTAACGCTGCGCTTCACCGCGATGATGCGGTTGTGATAAGCAGTGATGCCCTTATGATGCAAAGAAATTTGACGTTTTTGAATTTACCTTTTGCTTTAACGCATCAAAATGCGTTCGTGGTGCTTAATTGAATTTTTGACTCAACGTATGAAGCACAAGTAAATGCGTTTCTGAAGTTTTGGCGGTGCTGATGCGACATCTAAATTTTGTGTGATTAGTACTTTGAGTCCCCATATCGTAGCCACCCTCATGAAATTTTAAAATGGAGCCCATTTTCTTAAATCAGCCACTCCAAAACGGCCGTGCACCAACATTTATAAATTATTAGTTTTGGTCTGACATCTTGAATTTGAAATTTGCGATTGATGGGGAACATGTGGAATATCCAGACTAAAAGATGTCAGAATAGGATATTTGAAATGTGAACCAGTTTTAGACTCGGCTATCGAAGATTGAGATGTTCCCAGAGAAAACCTGCAGAAGAATGGGTACAAGTAGGAACAATTGCAATAGACAAAATGCGTTTAAAAGTGACAGTTATGTATATTATTATGAAATTTGTACACGACTTAAGCACAAAAAATTTAAAAATTGTTTTCAATTGTTTATTCGACAGTTTCTGCAAAACATCATCCATTAAGTCTACCTTAGCCTACTGTTGAAGCCTACGATCGTATTTTACAAGAACGAAACATAAAGTAAGAAACATACATCTGCTCACTATGTATATCCATCATATCACATGATAGACGCTTAGACTACAGCTAAACCGAAGATAATTTCACTTCATCACATCACACGTCCTCCTCCGCCTCCTGCTTGATCTCCTTATCGGCAGCTGATGCGGAGGTATCCGGGCCCCCGGGGCTGCTGGCAGTCGGCGTGGTCGAGTTTGTTGTCGCGGCGGCGGCACTGCTTGGCTCTATGCCCTGACTCTCGACTATTTTTTTGCCGAGCAGATGGGACAAGCAGGACAGGGCGTCCTTGACGGCATGGTAGATGATGTTCTTGATCTGCAACTTGTCCTCGTGGTTGGAATGCGAATCAGACAGTTCTCGGAATTCTTGGGTTAAATGGAAACAATGCGATACATTCTCTGGCGAGACGAAGTCCTCGGCTACTTTTATGCAATTATGAAGGTTCCGAACTTGGTGCGGGGCACCAGCTGGAATGAACACTGCATCGCCTAAGCACTGCGCAATTGGGTAGCCCTCAACTCCATATTCCTTGTACAGTCTTTCCCTTAGGGTTCCGTCCAAGTACCAGCTTTGATCGTGAATCGGATCGTGGTTTGCTTCTAGACGAGCGCCCCGTTCTATAGCAACTTTGTTCAGAAGGTCCCGAATTTTGTCGGCGTCCCTTGCAGCGTAGATGTGCCACAGGGCGCCTGGTAGTTCATGTTTCTCGCGTACCCGTCGTCGGGTCAGAATATCACAACCTGCCTCGTCGATAGCGCGGAAAGCCTCCTTGATATATTCTTCGTCCTGGCCGTCCTTCGGTATACCGACATAAACCATAACGTTCACGGCGTCAGAAATATCCAAATGCAAGTTAGTGGTCCCCTTGGTAGGATGCAGGGCTGAGCCGTAGGCATTATACATTTTGGGGCCCAAGTCAGGCCGCACGAATCCCTCAGGCAGTCTGCTCGCGAGATTCAGACGCCCACTGCGCTGTGTGTAATCGCTCAACGGTAATGCCTTCATGAGATCACTGAAGCGCGACGGGAGGATCTCAGCGAAATCCTCACCCGGTGGCCAATCCTTCAGCTTCAGCAGCATGGGATTGCCCTTTTCGTCCTTGAGTCGCTTGTTGATATACTCGAAACCGTCCCAGAACTTCTTCATTGGTTGGTTAGGAACGAGGTTGCCATTCATACAATTAATGAGATCATTTTTCTCCTCACCGAAGTCTTGAGTGAAGGATTCTGGGCGCCACAGTTCCATATTTAGACTTTTGGACACGTCCGAGACAAGGACTGGTTGGCCCCTCTTCCACTGTTCCTGAAATATCTTCACGTTGCCCGGGTGAGAGGCATCTAAAAGACGAAGCAACTTGCCGTCACAGAGCCAAGTATGTGGCACGTCTGGGTACAACAGCTGAGATTCTGACAGTGTCATTATGCGAATCGGCAGGTACTTTCTCCTCTTTCTGTCAGTACCCACATAGTACTTCAGCTGCATACCCTTCGAAATGTCATCAGTATCTTCTTCCTCCACTTTTTTCTTTTGGACGCTTTTTAATACTGCGTCCAAGGCCTCTGTTCTATTCTGTTTTGCGGTCTTCAGAGGCTGTCGGACATTTGCCGGACTACCAGGCTGACTACTGCCATTTGCCTTTCCAGAGGATCTTATTAGAAGTTCACGTAGTGTGGAGTGTTGTCCACCTTCGTCTGAGCTGTCTGAGCTAGAGTCACTACTGTCAGAGTCCTTCTCTCCATTGTTCCTCTTATCGTTAGCATTATTGCCATTCTTCTTGCCTTCATTTTGTAGGGCCACATCAGCTAGCCAGGACAGAGCCGATTTGTCTTCCTTTTCCTCCTTTACAGAGCCACTTGTTCCATTAACCATTTCCTCCTCCTCTTTGATATCAATCTTAAAGCCATTGCAGTCCGATTTGATCATGCTGCGAATAAGTTCCTTGCAAATGCCATTTGTTGCTTTCGGAGGCTGTTCCTTACTCAATGGGCAACCACAGAGTTGTGGAATTTGCCAGAGTGCTCGAGCTTCATGGATTCGCCTTCCCAAAGTCTGCAAAGAGTCTCCAGCAATGATCTGGGTAAGCATGAGCCTCTCCTGCTCGTGTGACGAGCGATTTGTGCAGAGTAGCCAGGAGAAGTCGTCACGGTCTCTGCCAACCTCTCCCCATATTTTTGGTGATTTTTTCTTCCGGTCCTGCCATAGTAAAATAAATAAATTAGAATTACTAACTTCACATGGGCAGATAACCTTACCTTGTAGCAATCAAGACAGACAACGAATCCGCATTTTCCACAGGCCCAGTGATAATTAAACAGCGTTGTCTCACACACATCGCACATTTCTCGGACCCCCTGGACCACCCTCTTCCAGGCTATTGTTTTTTCTAGAAAGAGGAACAACGTTAGAGGTACAGATACGAGTGTGTAGTTTGAATTTTGGTATTTATTTTCACTTTGTAATCTATGTATGAACCCCTTCATTCGTTTCAAGTTCTTAAATGTAACATACATACGTCCTACAGAACCCCCAACTTAATTTCCAAATGCATCTACCACTCACTCTCCCAAAATAAATGTGTTATTAATGTTTAGTGCTCTTTCCCTACATGTTCTCACTTGTGCGCCTTTACGACAACTTTTAGCGAAATTGTTATGCAATTTGCAAGTTAAAATTTAAATAAGAAAATACACAACAATTTATGGCAGCTTTTGGATGCTGAGAAGAAACTTGGAGAGTAAAAAAAACTGCTTGGATATGTGAGATAAACTCTAAGGATTATCGAGATAATTGGCCATTCGATAGAGAAAAATTCATTATATACCCGCTTAGCAGTATCAAAATATTGCAAATTAAAAGCCTGATATATATTCTCAGAGTGCAAATGCCTATGAGAATGAACAATTATCTCGTTTACATGCAGAGTTGAACCTGGGTTGACTCCATGTAAACCCAGATTGACTTGAAACTGTATTGAGTCGACTCGACTACGCTTTGCAACCTGGGTTGAGTTGAAATTTCGAAATCAGATGCATGTAAACGCAACTAGATAGGTGGTATAAATCTCCGATAGATTTAATACATGTAAACAGTTTATTTTTCCAGATACTAAAATTGGATTGAGTATTGCAAGACGGCGTAATCGAGTTGGTTCCATAAATCAATTGAGAGTGAGCTTGATTTTTAGTGCCGAAATTCAAATTAGTTTCATTGATCAGCGCCCTTGAGATATGTATCGGAAGTTAAATAATTTTTTACAAGGGAATTGTATTAAGTGAGTTACATAGATATATAGATAGAGAATTACAAAGATCGAGGGCGCTCTTAGAAACACAAAGTTAAATAAAGATAACAGTGCGGTAAGGTAGTAGTAAAACAATCTCATTTCCTCAGTCAAAATCTGATATCCGAAGACGACCTGAGGGAATCTCGCATTGTATAAGTCTATTGCAAAGAAATCAATATTTCTAATTATCGTTGCAAGGTAGAGATAATGGACCATTACCACAGAGAGCGGACAGTAGAACACATCCCTAGATTAACTCAATTTTGAGTTCTTTATAAAGGGGAGCAAACCGGAGTAGTAACATTTAAAATATTGTGATCTCGGTTTGATTGATAAGTCTGATACAAGTTGGGATAATTCATTTTCATCCGATAGTTATTTCTGTAATAGTACAAATACTGAAAAATTGCTTTTGTTCGCTGATACTTTGTTTTTTATACATCAGGGAATGACGCAGCATGTGGTGCAGCGGTTCTGAGATTAAATGGTCGAAATTTGGAAAATGTTTGTTCTGAATGTTCTTCTCATCAATTAGGCTGGCACAGATGTTTATGTCAGAATCTCGCTTGAAGTATTGATAGAGATGTTCAAGCGGTTGAGAATGACTTGTCTTCAGTTTCTCCATACAACCCAAAAGCCCGGCTAAACCATTTATAATTGCGGTATCAGATCTCTTCCCATTCACTTCGTTGTGTTCTGTGGTGTTCATATTTTAAATGACAAACGGGCACACACTAGCACAATTAACATTCGAAACTAATATATATTACTTTTCAAATTGCCCTTTTTGACTTTTGTAGAATTAATATAAATTAATGGACTAATTAGTTAAACTAACATTGCCTGAATTTCACCTCAAAGATTAATACACTATTTCTAGTGGATTTGTAAAACTAAGGCCGCTTCGGTCAGTCAGCACATATTTATAAAAGGCAAATACTTTAAAATTAAAATTATTTATCATGTACGCGAACCAAAATTTCAAAAATATAAGGACGATGCGAATAACCAACCCGTTAAGTTATATGGCAAATCTGGTTTGCCTCCTGGCGTTGTGGTAGTAATATTCTCATGAATATCAAAATCCGTGCAAAAACACCTGTCGTCTATAATTTTACAGATATGGCATCGTGGCTCTCACCTCAGAATGAAATATCCTTCGATATTTAGGAAAGTACTCACCTTCTGTCAAGTGCTCCGCCATAGCCTCTTTCTCTTGCTGGAGCAAGTCACAGAACTGGTCCGCGACTTGTGAAAGCAAAAATCGCGACATCTGCATGTCTAGATCAGCAGGTGGGTTGTCCGCGTCTGGCATCCACAATTTCAAATCGTCTGGAGATGGGTCTTTGTGGGGGTCTGAAAAGCCAAAGATAGCCAATTGGCTATTCTTAGTATACCTGCGGGAAAGATGCCAAAATTAGTCTCGTGCCTTGAAGTCACTATGAGCCAGGTGCCTTACCTAAGCCTTCGGAAAGCGTAGAATCTGCAAAATATATTGGAGGTGCTTTTAGAGCGCTGATTGGGTGTCCAGCGGCATTCTCTGCATTTGGCTAATTTTGGTGCAACTTCGAAGCATGGACCGTCTTGGAGAAAAGATTCTCCGGTCTTTTTGAGCTGCGAAATTGGTGGCTTGCGAAAGGGATCCTTAACCCGTTCGTTTTCATCCCTCGATCTCTTCTTCCTGCAAAGGCAAAACTCGGTCAGTGACTACTTGCAGTCCAGCGAGACCTCCTTTCCGCTACTGCTTACATTGGTTCATCTTTATTTGTTTTAGGCCGCCGGCCCCTCTTCCGGGGCTCCTTTGAGTCTTTTACATTCGAAGTTAAATTTGCACTTCCGTTGGTCGTTTTCTTTCCAGTTGACGCAGATGTTCCACTCGTCCCACTATCACTGTCTTTGTCCGACATACTTTCCTTATCGCTTTCGCTATCTTTCTCACTCTCACTAGCAGCGTTCTGCAACAAGGAGAAATGGAATGCATTAGAATTTCGCAATTTTTAAGTTAAAAATGAATTTTGCGAGAAGGCATTTAACAAACTTAGATTAGAAACAACCAACAGCGGGCGGATTACATAAACTCTGCGTCCACTCACCTTTTTCTTCTTTTCCTCTAATGGCTTTCGCGTTCCACCTTTACGCCGTTTCACTTTAGCTGATTTCCGTTTCGGAGGATTCTTCTGGTTTTGTTCCTGTTTCAATAACAAAAACAAAGTTTTCCTTTAGTCAAAATGCACTTTTGATGGCTAAATTCAGTAAATTAATTTGATTTTCTGCGCAATACAACAAAGCACGACCGAACTAAGCAAAACTCTACACCATTTTAGCGTGACCTGCCTTTGCTGCCGCTCTCTTGTCTCGGCCCACAACCGTTCGCTCGATTCGAAGCGACCAAAGCAAAAATTTACAGCCGGGAGAGCTGTGATGCTCACCGAAAAGGGAAAACCGCACCTACACACGCAGCCAGCAACCACCAGCGAAGATCTGGAGAGCCGAATGTTGAGTTGAGATATACAGAGGCACCCGGCATTGCGCGCAAGCCCATGCCAGCGGCACACCGTTCACCGTCGCGCCGGTAAACCATTTTTCTGTTGCAGGAGAGACCGAAATAGCAGCAAAACAAAACAACTACATTCTTTATCGTCCCCCGTCACACACCGCTAATAAACTATACTAATGCATTTCACTTTGCTTTGTTCGATTCACGCAAAAGAAATTCCAGTCGTATATAGTCAAAGGGCTGGGTGGGCATGAAAACGGGGTACTTCGCTCGGCTCCAGTGCAACAACAAACACATCAATATTCAATTCTCAGCTCACTACTTAGTGCTTACTACGATGCGGCTGATAGGAACATGAGTCACGTAGGCACCCGACATACAGTGTAGCTCATATTTAATGGACAGCGAAGAAAACTCGTTCGGCAATAATGTTGGGAGACTTCCCAAATGCTTCGAAACTGAATCTATGTTTAAATTAGTATCGAAGGCGAAATTGCATTATGATATGAATTTTTTTGCAGGAACGAGAAAGCTTGCAGTTTTTTAAATTATTTCTTCCAATTATAAGCAGCTTTTATAAAGATGAAAAGAATATACAGAAATGGATAACGACTAATTTTCTTACGAACTGACTTTAAACAGTAACAATTTGAAAATGAAAAATATTCTTTTCGTTTAACTTCAAGTACGTATTTTTCCATACACGCACATATTCAAGCAAGCATATTTAGCAAAACATTCAGAACACATTATCAGTGTCCCGGTGAATGATAGTGTGTCTTGCTATATTTTATGCAAAATGCAATTTCATCTGCACACTCTCAAGATAAATCGGGCATGGAGGCTGTTTTGATGCAGTTTAGAAGTCACTCAATATTACGGTGGAAAATACATTAACATAATAGTGAGCACATTATTTTACTTTCTCAACGTATTCGCCATTAAATGTCAAACATGCGATAAAAATACCAAAATCTCTCAGGCATTTCCGGTTCTAGTGACGCCGTTAATAAGATCGTTTAGGGCTGGTTGTTCAATAGTCAGTTAATTTCATTGAATAAAATAATCCCACAAATCCGCTTGCCCTTTAGTGCACTGCTCTAGTGTACAATGCTCACTTCAAAAAAGTCAAACGAAACGGCTAAAGGCTGCTATACAAATCGAACAATTTACGCCTAACGACTATGCAATGTGAAACATTTTAGCAATTAAAGACTTTAAAAAACGGCTTTGTTATTTTCTATGAGCGTGGTTTCACGGCAAGCGTTTTTCCTCCATGGGAATCGAGAACTTTGATAAGGAAGATGACAAATGAAGAAGAACAACAGCGGTGAGGGGTGAACGCGTCCATCCATTATCATATAACCTACTGAACTGCTGAAAACTGTCGAAATAATAACAAAATATTGGGGATCAATTCAATAAAACGTGTTGTCCTAAAGTGTGTGGCAATCTTTTCCAATCCATCAAACTCGCCGGAAAGCAGGACAGAGTGGGCGATTTAAAACCAACAAGAATAACAACAACGGGGATCACTATAGTACATATTTCTCTATTTGCCCCTCTAATAATGTTATTTTTTCACGGGACGGTACAGGTGACTATTTTGCTAATAGTTTAGGTAAGAAGATAAGTGAATTGTAGCTGACTAATTTCCAATAATTTCCAAGGCACAGAAAAATTTTCCCACACGCGTTAGCAAAATATGCAGGCCAGTGTGTCACTTTAAAACTTCTCGGGTGTCGCCTTCTATTGTAAAAAAATCTAGTGGGGTAGAAAATTGGCTTGCGTGCTCTGCCAAAAAAAAAAAACCAACTTTGATTTGTTGAACAACCTTAAGGGGTATTCTGTAGTGTTGGTAGTCAAACAAACATTTTTGCATTCCGAAAACCTTCACGAATATACCTGTAAAAGCGTTTCGGAAAGTCGTATAGTTAAGGTAGTTACAGGACTTAGAAGTTCGACGAGCATGGAGCGGCGACTGATATTTCAATACTTCAAACCAGTATTTCTGGACGCGATATCTCGAGTTCTACTGAACCGATTCACTTGAAACTTTTACAACACCTTTAGTATAATTGCCGTTATAGCCGGGCTCCAATTACGTTGATATGTAGTAGTTTTTTTAGAAGCATTCAAATAGGAAAAAAAACCGAAAATGGAACGTTTTTGTTTGTAACTAAATAACTTTTGTAATTTTTAATATTTTAACCTCTCCGGCCGGGACCACACGGCTATAGTCAACAGAGTAACAATTCATAACAATTTTGAATTTTATGTGTCAGATTCCCTAGACGACGGCAATTGTGTCCACCGCTTCGGACGCCTTAAATTCAACAATTCTGAACGGTACGAAATATACAAAAAAAATCTTAATTATATCTTTCCGCTTTCGGGGAAAAAAATCATGAAGTTGGAGTCAAAACACGCCGTCACTATTGGTCCAGTCAAAACCGATGCAAAAAAGTCTAAACCTAGACAAAATTCCCACAGAGATGAAAATTTTTGAAGACTTTTAATACATCGTTGCAAATGAAATGTCAAAAGTCTCCATCGATCCAATTAAAAATTTTATCCGAGGTCAAAAGCCAACGACATCGATTTTTCGCATATTTCTCGTAAACGGTAAGTGTTATCGTAAAAATACTTCATACAAAAGTTGTAGACCTTGTAATTGTCTACAAAAATGGCTCATATACTTTTTTTTCCTACGAATCACCTGAGATATCGCGATTTCGAACATCGGAAATATTAATATGCACTCTTACGCCCCCGCGGTCAACTGTGAAAGTTATGACAAAAATCGTAAGCAAACTTGTAATACTCGAAGCGCCCTCTACGCTGGTATCATCACTTTCGTCGTAAGTGGGAGCGCGATGGAGTTATACGGACACGAAATTCACACACATTATTCTCAAAACCACATTTTTAAATTTACCGGTTTTGTATATCAAAAACTGACGATTTTTTTCAAATATTGTACATATATAAAATAGAACATTTTCTACTAAATGAACCTATGCAATAAACAATAACTTAAAAAAAATATTACAAAATTTGACGTAAAATTCGTAAAATGATCGATACTCTCATTTTCGGCAGCCTCTATGTGTATATTTTACCCTCGTAACTAAACTAAATTTCAAATTGTGTATACATTAGATGTAATAGATTCGCCATACGAAATACTAAACCGCTACCGTACCCAAAGATTGGAATTGCTAACAGCACGACAAATTAGTAAAATCGATGTTCAGCAAACATATCGAAATTATTCGCATTTCTCTATAAAACCACCGAAACCTGACTGACAAATGGATATACAAAACAACGAGATGCGAATAATTAATTGCTAAATATAGGTTTAATTTTTTGTGAATGAATTCCGGCTGAACAAATTTCGACGCTATTGGGTAATTATGTTAATTTAACAGTGCCGCCATGTGGCACGTGGCTCATATTTGCTTTAGCATGGCACGGGAGGGCTTCAGGGCTTGATCATTACACAAATGTGATTATAAATGCAATGTCTTGTAGCAAACAGATTAGAAATACCGCATGTGAAATACAGTAATTCTTCAATCACCGCGGTTTTGTTTATTTGCAGTGTCAATTTTAAATTAAAGAAAATTTGGCTCTATTTCGAGTTCTGCGTGGATTCGGGCCATACGTGTTCTGCATATACAAATAGTGCAATCACATATTGTACCATATATGCGTTATAAAAACAATACTCTGCACTGAGATAAATGATACAAACCGAAACCTTACTAAGCATGTAAAAAACCGTTTTTTAAATATGATGCTTACCCAGTGCAATAACAACATAGGATAACATTTTAACAAACAACTTATCTGAAACGACCTTAGCAGAAACAGACAAGTTGAGAGTCATATCAAACCAAGTTTTCAAGAGTGACACATATTTCAGAAATGACGCTATAATTGTTCTATAAACAACTAAACTGGTTACTTTGCGGCTTCGTACTTATCGCTATCGTTTACTGTAATATTTAGAATATCAAAAAAACTTAAACACATTTATCTTCTTCCGCATGTACTTAAGTGAATTGCTGCCAGAAGTGCCAACCGCGGCTTCTCTATACATGGGACCTTGCATGCACGGATTGGTGCGAGATTATTGTATAATGGAAGAACTCAAGCTCACAATCTAGGCGGAACGAATGAAATGCGGAACATTGTTTTGATTTGCTGTGCCATGTGCTTGCTGAAAAAGAGCGCGAAATATAAACAATCCGCGACCGACGATTCACAGACGGAAATCGTTTTTTAAGTGTTGATTAAATAGCGTACCGGCTGTATTTTTACTCGACTTAAAAAATAAAGAAGATTATCAATTCAATCCGTATATGTATGCATATATTTTTTCTTGGTTTACACAAAACCAGCTGGCGGGGAGGGCAAGTGAGCAAGTAACTCGGTGTTACTTGGTTACAACGAAGCAGAGAGGGGTTTGCATGTGGCAGAGTAACCTACTTGCTCGTAATGGTTGAGAAGGAAAATTGTATGAAAAATAGAACTCCGGCTCCGACACCAGCTCACACGCCAGTGAGTGTTTACAAATGGCAAGTAACTTGGAGTTAATTACTCACTTGCCTTGTCCGCCAACTGGCTTCGTATAAACCAGCCTTTAAGAGATTTGAAATTTCCGGCGGCTAACAAATATTGGGTGTTGTTTAGATATTATTTCAGTGATTTACACGCTTTGACCGGTCAAATATTATTATTATTAGTAGAATACATACTTTGAAGAACATATCCATAAAATTTCCTGACGAAACTCGTAAAAATTACGACGTTTCAAAGAGGAGCAGGTAGACCGGCTGGCATCAGTAATATAGAATAGTTGGAACATTAATTTTGTTTTTCTTAAAAAGGTCGACGCGATAACTCATACAATAATTGTCCTGTAAAATTTTGTCTATGGTTGAGCGTAGCCGTTTTATTATTATGTTTAAAATTGGGATTTTTCAGGACATGAAATGTAATAAAAAACTTAGCGACAATTCTCTACTTGAGATTTCGAGTCGACGTGGAGTTTAATTTTTTCAGCTCATTACAGCTTCATTCAGCTCATCATTACTCTGATAATATGTATAGATCATATTCTAGTAAAAATTGAATGAAAACTAGTTCAAAGTATAAATAGTTGTATGTATGTATGTCTTATATACTTTTCTATTCTTCTACTTTTTAGTTAGACTAGAAAAACGTTTTTGTACCCGTCAAAATGTGTACCCCATAGAAATATAAGCTAATACGGAACGGCTGTATCGTGTACAAAACTCTATATGAACGACCATCTAAAGGTACCTTGAAGAGGAGTACAGCAGCAAGCAGCGCAAAAAAGAAGCTCATATCCCACCAGAGCAGGGTAACTGCAAAAAGTGAAGCCCATAATCGGACTAGCCGACTTTTTAGGAAAGGTTTCTTAAGCTCGGGCAAACCTAAGCAAAATAGCCCCCCTCCCCATTTCCGGCATTTTGAAGAGGGTGGCAAATACAATATACATCTACCCATCCTACAACACGGTATCCGACCATAAGCATCTCACATTGTAAAAAGTCTAAATTTAAATGAGGCAGCAGTTTAAACCATTAAAAATATGAAAGGGAAATTTGAAGTACAGTTACCGCAGGTTCTTCGATATTCACAAAATGCAGCTCGTTTGTTTGAATTAATTAAAAACATTTTGTTTTAAAAAGTTTTCGGAATGCATCCATCCATTGCGTAGTGAATCGTAGTCTCCTATAAAACGATTTCACACAACACGGCATTTCGTAGGAACCTATCTACCGCGTTATAAGAGGGATAGGTGTATATTTTTTAAAGTAGTGGATTTCAACTTTCATTTGAACCCAATTTCATGTTTCTGAATTGAATTGGGGGGTCCCTAAGACAAAACAAATTTTTCTTTAACCTATCCATGTGGGATATCAGTGAAAATGTTTCGTAGGTCATATTTTCACCAAATTTTAGATTTAAAAATAGCGGAGTAAAGCGACACCAAAGACGACGGTTTTAGACCAATTTTGTAACTATTGCATTATTTAAAAAATGAGCGAACCTTGCATTATGGAATGAAATCTGAATGATGACCCATATCCCGTAGTTAATCGACAAATACAAACTATTTTGATATCTTAAGTATTGTAGATTTAGAGATATGAAAATTGTTTTGTCGTGAAAATGTTCGCGACGCTTTACCTTGTGCTAGTAAAATTTAGGGCATTAGTATACCTGTATACCATTTATCGGTGTTACAGTTTCCATCACCGCAATTTAGTGACTCGGAACCCTATTGACGCACGTCAGACGTAGTCGAACACTTTTTTTAATTTCTCGCTGGCCTAGACTCAGATTTCAAGTCACTGCCGATAATAACGTCAAGATAGATTGTAACGCAGAGGCGCTTGTTCAAAGAAATTAAAGTCCTCCAAAATGCCTTTTGATGTATTTATATGTAACATATGGACACTGTATATCAAGTGTTAAAATTTTGTTTTTAACTTTTACCGAGCAGACCTAGCTAGCGATCCTAGTACATGATTTACAATTCACCCGACACATTTTAAACTTACTGCAAGTTTTTGCAAGTGTTGACTGTATCGGAAAAAGTGGAAAACCTTTTATTGTAGTACAAATATGAAGGGCTACGCGTTAGTTAACAAAAATTGGTTTTAATCTTGAGAAATGCATATAAAGGGGACGCTAAAGCCCACATCTAGCTTCGAGTTGACAAATAGGTGGGGTGTGAATTACCTCATATGGAGACAAAAGGTTAAAATAGAACTAAACATGGTCCATACAAGAAAAAGAGAGACTCTTGAATGCTTCTGTTTAGCAAAATACATGAACGATAGTACTTAGTTGACGGTCTATGACTGCAATAAGTTTTGCTAATTTCTTTGCGCTTCATGCCCATGAGTATGAGTTAACTGCTAAGTACTTACCTGATCAGTGCTGGAACTTTCTTCCTTTTGATCAGAGTCAGTGTTGTGTCCATTGTCACGGTTAAGAGCGTTTTTCTTGGGGTGTTGCTTGTTTACTGCAAAATGATTGTACAAATCAAAACCAGTTTAAAATACTTTAAAAGTCAAGTCAGTTACCTGTCTTCCCCGATTTAATACTATTCGAGCCGACATTGTGCAAGGAATGGACAGGAGGAGTAATGCTCTGAGCAGGTCGTTGTGGTGGTTGCTGCTGCGGCTGCGGTTGCGGCTGCTGTTGAGTAGTTGAACTTGAGCCAGTAGATGCTTCCGTGGATGTACTACTGCCAGGTGAAGGGCTCAAAGTCAATGGCAACTTAACGCAAGTACCACTTCCAACTACACCTGTAGTATCTTCAAAATCCTCACCGGTATGGCGTTGGAGCCAAGCTTTCTTTAAGTGGCGAGGTGCTGAATTACCACTGCCACTGTTATTTCGCTTCGGGGCGGGACTTGTCGACTTTTCTGGTTCTGAGAATTTGGCTGGTGTACCTGGTGCGCTTTGCACACTCAGACCCGGACTACCTGAAGGGCTTATACTCGAATTGGCGCTCGACGGGCGTATTGTGCCATCTGCCGAGTTGGTCCGAACGGGATTTGTATTCACAGTCAACAAATTATTGACGATATTGACGACCACAGGAGGGCTACTCGAGGGCTGAATGGGAGGCCCAGTCTGTTCCGGAAAGACCGGCGGAGGAGTGCTTATCAGGGAAATCACGGCCTCCTGTTCTGGCCTGGGAGTCCTAGGATTAGGTGAGCTCGTAATCGGAACGGTTGTACTAGCGCTAACCAGCGGTGAAGATACCGGTGGAGGAGGAGTAGCGGGCACGTTCAACGCTAAAGGACTAAACTGGGGTGCTTCAGTTCGCTTCTTCTTAACATCTAGGGGTACCGGACTTCCAGCCGGGTGGTGAATAGGTGTTGAGGCCTTCCGCTTAGGGCTAGAGCTATCATCACGATTCCTGTCAGACACTCCTAAGTCAAGTGGCTGCGTTTGGTACAGCGGCGATCCCACTTGGGATGGGGCCACATTTTGTGGGGGTATCATCTTCATCATGATACCAGGGGAACGAGACATTGGTATAGGAGCAGCAGCTGCGCTTGGTGGTGATGTCCCATGAATTGTGATGGGCAGTGTTTGTTTCACAGCAGGAGCAGGGAACATGCGTGAGTCATATATTGGCCTTGACGAATGCGCCGGCGGGGGCACCGTTGGTGGGCGTATAACGGGAGGAGGAGGCCCGTACACATGTGACTGAAACGGTGACGGCGAACTCGGCTTTGCGACAGGAAGCACTGGCGTGTCTTGGGCACGGCATACGGGGATACCAGTCGCAATCCCAGCCTCACCTGGTTGGCCATAAATGTGAGATGGGGCCGGCGAGGAAACTTTTGGCTTATTCTGAGGCGTCGTCGTTGAGACACTGTAGTGCATCGACTTGGCTTGCTGAGTCTGCTGCTGGTGGGCAACCGACTGAGACTGCACTACTGGTTGCTGGATGTACTGGGCTGACTGTGTCGTAGGCAAAGCCGCTGGCTTGTACCTTTCGTTGCCGGTATTAATAGACCCAGTCCGGTACTCATACATAACATGGGGTGGAGGAGCTGGTGACACTGTCTTGTAGTGAGATGGGTGCGGAGGAGCTTTCGTTGAATGGACAACCTGGATGGGTGCCTGCTTATGAGTATCATGTTTTACGATCACACTGCCTGGCGGCTTGGAGTCTGACATCAGTGGAGGAGGTGTGGGGAGTCCTATGTCTGATTTTGTTTTTATTTCCTTTGGGTAGCCCTGCGCAAACGCTGAATAGTACAAGGGAAAAGTTGCTGGCTCCGACTTAAGCTGCGGAGGCGGTGGCTTTTCTACAGGTTTCGACTGTGTCGCAGCAACGGCTGATATACTGGCGCGATGTTGTGCTTCATAGTCAATTACCTGCTTCGCTGAATTGCGCTGCAACTGAAACAAATGGAAAATTAATGAAATCGTAACGCAATAAAAGTTCATGGGAAAGAGATAAATAAAAAATCACAAGCACAAGTAATGCAGGTGATAGAATCTTATCGCATTTTTTTACGCCGAATATTAGGGGAGATAACCCTTATCAATTTGTTTAGTTGCTTGTTAGTCTTTTCTTATCGCTCTCCGGCAATCTATGCAACTAGGTGGGAAGCGCGATAATTCGGACAAAAATAAATTTTGGTTATCGGCTTGATATTTTCAAAACACGCGATATAAAAATTAAGAATTAAACGCACATTTCAAAGATAACGTTGTTTTGCAGTTTTTGCACAGTTTGGAGTCGAAAGCAGCTGATTAGTGTTTAATTTGCCTAAATGATTTGTCTATATGCAATGAAAAGACAGATAAGTGGAAGACTGAAGATATTTCTGGAATAATTAACTTTAAAGACTTGCAACAAGATTTGACTTTTTGGTAATAGCAGTTTGCTCAATAGAATGAAGAGTGTCTCGTGCAAGCTTCAAAGAGGTTGTTAATTTGTTTGTTCGCTTTCTTTGTCCTCGACGATTTGGCAGTACTTTAGGACGGAGATGCGTACCAGCAATGAAAATATAAACATAAAGAACCAACCAACCAGCACAAGTCCGCGCTTTATTAAATTCTCGCTGTAATGGGTCCTGTGCGCACAATACACAGGGTCTGTAAAGGGGAAATCTTTAGGGGAAGGGAAAGGGGCAGGAAAGCTGAAATACAAGCGAACATACGACTGGAGTTCTTATATAGCAACCCCAGTCGAAAATGTTCGTACAAAGTGTATTGTGTGCCATGCGAGTTCTTTATTATCATACTTTCTTTGGTACCAGCTAGATTGCTGTTATTTCTTGTTTGATGGGAACGAAAATGTAGTATAATATTTAAATCAACAACTACACTTCTTTTTGGACACCTTCTGTAATTATCCCTCTTTCTGCTAAACTGACGCTGTCATCCTCGTAACAGGCCTAATATTTTCTTTACCCGGGGCTTACCTCTGCAAACCTGCATTAGTTGATTTTTTTTAGTTTCACAATTTATTTCTGTTTTGTTTGGCTAAAATTGTTGCCTTACGTCCAACTTACTCTATTACATTCAGACGGATGACGTAAACAATACGATGCCAATTAAGATTTTTGAAATTCTGCGCTACGATCGTATCCGAAACAAGTACACTTAAAAAAAAAGGCTCATAAGGTCCCTTTATTGTGAATATCGTAAAATGAATGAACGAACGTGCGGTCGATGTGTTCGATTGTAGTCGTTTTCTGCATTCGATCGTATTTGGTGTAGCGAACGTCAAACCGTACGTCTCTCGTTTTGCGAAGTGTCCAGAATTCCGACTGAACTCTCATTCTCACTGCTTGAGTCATATTAACAATAATTTTTTAAATCACTGACTTGATTGGCAAATTGTTTAAAAATTGAAATGTTGAAAGATCCAAATCAATTAAAATAGTTTTCTAGTGCACAGTAAAGTTATTGTAAATCATTTTTATGGCAAGTCACTTCGATCGTGCTACACAATACCAATAACGACTACAATCAAATAGCCAAACGTGAATCGATCGTTTGACAAATCGATAACCGCAATAGGCACCATATTCTCTCGGATAGGTTTTTATTCTTGCAACTGTACATATCTCAATTTGAGATATATGAACTGGACGGCGCAATCGCTTAGCATATATAGCTTACGCAAGGAACACAAAAATGATTATCTTCTCAGACCCATAGTATGACCTCTCCAAGTTTTTGTGCAATTTATCGCAAACCTAACATTTCAGAATGATCCATCCTCACACAGTAAAAATTTATTTAGGAAAGGGGAAGATATAGATATCGTGACAGATTAGTATAAAAAGCCAACTTCGTTTGGAAGACTGTTAAACTATCATTCAGAACATCACTAAATCATCCATCATCAAGACACCAAAAGATAAACGTTGCAAAGCATTTCGTTGGAAAGATTTTCGGTCAGAATAGCTGTCGGAATTCTGAGCAGTACAAAAAAACACTATATGAGGAGGTAAATCATAACCGTTTTCGAGTTACAAGGTGGTTAAAAGATTCGACGTTTTCATGGAATGCACGTTATTATTTTATTTTTATCTTTTGAAATACTTAATTCAGCGACAGTAAACTTACAATAAACAACTAGATACTATCTCCATGTCCTTCCAAAAAACATAACAACTTTGATGTACCTCTGCCACTGCAGGTACAAACATACAGTCTCTTTTTTATTTTTCAAATAAATAAATAAATAACACACAGTGGTTTAAGTAATACTCCCTATTGCTCTTCCCATTCCAGAGAGAAACAATCAAGAAAGAAATAGCAAGTCAGATGTTCCCTTATCCCCGTCGTCTCTATTGTATTATTAATGCCTGTTTCGATAAAAAAAAAGACCTCTCACATCTTATGGAAGCCATGAAAATCCACAAATCCCCAAATAATGAAAAGCCGCTTGAGGGAACGCACCAACTGTCATTCCGTCATTAAGAGGGCACTTTGCTCTCCGAAGAAATTAATTTCACTTATTCACTTGAATTCCCCACTTTATGGCAAAATCTCGCTGCGTTGTAGCCACAAAGACCCCCCCAGTACAAGAGCACTCAGTATCCTTGCGGATCATTTGCGGTGCACAAAAAGGAGCGAAATGCATGCATAATCGGGGACTGAATAAAAGAAAAAAAAAAGGCAGCTCACTCGGAAATTAGCGTACGTTACCTCAATAAATGCACCGCAACTCACCATGTCGCCGGAAGATATCAGGTGGTCGAGGGCAAGTCACACAGGGGCGTGGGATGCCCGAGGAATAACTAATCGATAAAAGTGCACAATCTTTTCCTCACTGACATCACTCACGAGTTCAGGAACAGGAGGCCTTCTACTTCCAAATTTGCACCAGTCACGCAAGAATACCTAGCCGAGCGCAAATTCTGCACCGCGGGGTTGCCCAAGAGCAGGTGCATTCGAATTAGAGTTTGAGGTGCTCGCTATCAACGACTACTCCCTGGCGGAAGCGAATATTTGACTAGATGGTGCTTACCCTGCCCGCCCGTGCGCTCAACTGTTTCGATTGCCCCGGGAAACTTAGGCAACTCTCTGTTTTGCTAGCGAATTCGCTTCCCCTAATAAACTGTGCACGTGCAACTACCAACGGTGACTCGAACACGTCCTGTCCTGGTCCTGGTCCTGCTCCCGTTCTGTGACGAAGGCACAAAGACCCGTTTTCCCATTTACACCACTACTAGCGCAACTTGTGAAAAGGGTAAAGAACTGATACAAAGGCTGCCAGAGCTGCGAGCACACGAACTCGCAAGGATAATTCAACTAAGGGTGGCTATGCTACTCAGCCAGTCCTCCCATCAGCCCAGCCTAGGCTAAGTGGAGGGGGAAGGACGATTCACAGAATCAGTGATGGAAGCCCGTAAAAGGGGGAATTCCCATCTAAGTCTTCAAAATTTCCTTTTTTCGGTCAAAGTTACATGTAACTGCAGTTCTATGGTAAAAACAGGTAGTTACTACTGCCACAATAATTCGCGTAAAATTTAAGGACAACTATGAATATCAGTAGCAGTAACAGTAATTAAGGTAGGGGAAGACCGATATGCATTTTTTTGAGAATGTTGTATGACATGGTGCATTGTCATGCATAAAAGAAGTATAGCTCCGTCATTTGGTAAAAAGGCCGTACTTTAGGATACTGCTATTGGAGCATGGAACCTTCTATCGAGAAGACCTAAATTACGCCCCCAACATTTCACAGTGAAAATGAAAAAGTATTCAGATTAACGGATTTGCTACGTTTATATTTGAAGAAATCAAAATGACAACAATTTTTGCTAATTTCCAACAGTAAACAGATAAGTCTTTAGTTGAGAGACTTTGTTATCAGATTGAGGGTCAGCTTCTGGCCGCTTCGTTTCAAAATGCCTTATGTGCCGAAATGTTGGATTGTCATGCGTAGTTCACTTAGCGACTATTCGACGGTCTTCACACCACAATTTTGTCGTTTCGACGTAGTAGAAAGCACCAAATAGAGTTTGAATCAAATTGGATATTTTGGATATTTTCATTTTGGCGTGATTTGCGTGTTTTATCCGTCATTCATTTTTATAAAATTCAGCGGCATTTTTGTGAACGACAACATTTTTTGACGTCTCATTTAGTAAAGTTGTTTGGACTTGTAGAAATTCGCAAACGAACGGATATAAATAAATAAATAAATTCTGTAGCTCAAATTTGATCTATTGCGTTCAAAGTTTCAAGAATTTGGATAGCGTCGCGTTTAAGTAATGCAAAGTTTTAAATCTCTTGTAATCCTCAGCAAAGTGAAATTTCCCGCAAAAAAGGAAATTCCCCTCAAGTTTTCATCTATGCCCCGAATTAATATCATTATGCCTAGTAGTGGAAACTCACCCCTGTTGCGACAGCATAGTAGGTCCTTTGCTGCTCCTGCTGTTGCTGCTGCCGCAGGCGTTCTAGCTCCCTGTCCTCGCGCTCCCGTTGCCGCTCCCTTTCTCGGTTCTGCTGTTGCACTAGCAGACGCTCGCATTCCACCATCCTTCGGCGCTGTTCATCCGTTACACTTATAATGCTAGAAGTTTGCGAGGATTGGGGATTCTGTGATGGTTGCTGCTGCTGCTGCTGCTGCACAGAGGATGGGGGCGGTGGAGCTGTCTGCGACTGTGGGACTGTCGGTGGTAGTCCGCCGATTGTTGGCAAACTAACTGTCGACGATGTGTGCGGAGGGAGCTGAGGTTGCACCACGTGCGACGACATACTTAGATGGGGTGGCAGATGCTGGAGACTTGGGTGCTGGGGCGGCAGGGCGTTCAGCGTCCACGCCGAACGCATTTGCTACAAAGGAAAAGAGAAAAATCATTTTAATAACTTTTTGCTGCAGGTTAAATGCGCGGGCGGTCGAGAGGTTTGTGGAACTGCATTTCAAAAATTTTACTGTCAAGAGAAAATGCGAGTGCATTCCGTGTGGAGCAGCACCAGCCTTCCCGGAATTTAGTAAGGGGACTTCGGTCGTCTAGAAGGGTGAGCGGCCGCCACCCATTACCCCACAGTACAACCATGTAAATTGAGTTCAAGTTGAGAGCTACATGCAACGGAACCTCACAGAAGGGAAACAGCAAAATTTCCATGCGAGTAAGCCCTGCTGGAAAAGGAAACTTTTAATTTGATTCCGCAACTTTTTATTACAGTTCGGTCGTCGAGAGCGGGGAGGGGGCAAGCCTATTTTCAACGCCGTGTTTATTTTCGAACAGGTTAGTTGTTTCTCGTAATTAAGCACTGACGCAGTGCCGCTGCTTACCGACCCGACTAATAATAGAATTTTTAAAGTTCACCGCCTTGTGGTGCGCCCGAAGGTAGGTGATGTTGCTGCCTTGGAAATTGAATTACAACTTTAACCTTTCGCGCGGAAATAAGTGCCGTTTGTGTGGCTATTTCGAACCATTTGTCACAGGACTAAATATAGAGTTGAATTTACTGCTGTTTCACACTTGTTCATTAAGGGCGCATCCATGGGAGCAGGAAATTCCGCACTTTCACAGAAGTTAGAGCTAGCAACAACAACGAAATCGAAAGCTCTTTTAATTACTTGCGGTGCTAAACTTCCACTTATGAGTCCTTTAGCGCACTGCTTGAAGCTGTGGTCATGATGTGAAATTAGTTCTGGTAGCGCACTACTCATGTTTCTTAGATGTTTGCTTTTGTTGCAGCTATATACAATATGTATGTAACATGCGTTGAGTCTTTGAATCCATCAACTTAATCTTTGAAAACTGAGTGCGCCATATACATAAAATCAAGGACAGACAATGTCCTAATGTAAGACTTTCATTGCTTGGAATCTTCTGCTTTGTTAATGCTTGTAGGCGTTGTGGTAAAGCATTCGCTCTGCGAGTAAATTTCATAATGTGTAAGAGCTGTAATGATGTGCTGTAAGGTATTAAAAAATGTATTTCAATTGCTACTGTCCATGATAGTGTGTGTGATAATTCAAACCTCTAAATTCCTCGTCGTGCACAACTACTTGGGCTTTCAATTATATCGAATTATGGGCAAAGACTTGTTACTTTATTCGTATAAGATCCAAAAATCCATTTGTTGACTGACTGGGCTTTAAAGAACATCTGGAAGTTGACCCGAATTTCGGTCTACGACGAACAAAGGCTGGTTTGTCCTTCATAATTCGAAAGGTCGATTCGTCCAAAAAACAGACCTGAGCCCTATTACATAAAACTATGAAGTCTAATACAAATAGACTTGTAGTTATTAGAACTATTAAAGTATGGAGTAAAGGTGTACTGCTTCGCTAGTGTTTAGCGTTGAAAAAATATTCTTTAGTCACTAATAAATGCTAGCCACTATAATACAGCATACATACAGTGAGTCACAAAAGTAAGTATACATACAAATGGAGCAATAACACTCGTTTTGCATTTTTTTGGTTTAAACTTATTTTTTTAATACTTTGTGGCATGTCCTTTGACTTGCCACATTACTTTGTAATGACAATCAATTGAAAGGGCTTTGAGTTGACCAAGTTTTGGCATACATTTTGGATAATTTTTGACTACTCACCCAAGGACATGTGAATTTTGCATTACTTTTAGTTGAGTACGGATATTTCTTTTTATGTTTGGTTATTTTATTATTTTTAATGTTTATATTTTATTTATTCATTAAAAAACGAATTTAGTCTCTTCCTCTGAAACATATAAGCATTGCTTTCTAAGAAGAAATTGGATGTATACTTACTTTTGTGACTCACTGTATATAGCGTGCCCCGCAAACTTTGAACACGTTTTTCTCGAAACGAATTTTTCGAGGAAGCCCCGAGCGGGGTACACGATATTTCGAGAACCGTTAAAGCAACTGAACTTTCACGTGCTTACATATTTTGTGTATCAAGGGTTTGTTCGTGAACCAAGGATATTTGAAAAAATAATGTTTGAGAAAATGGCAGCTGTTTAGGGGAAAAACGCGACCTTTCGAACTCTTAAAATTTCCTTTTTCTTCAATAAAAAAATCATTGAAAATAAAAACCTTTTGTTGACGAACAAACTCTTGATCACAGAATAAGTGCAAAAAGTTTTGGGTCGATTGCTTTAACAGTTCTTGGGTTTTCTCGAAAATTTCGTTTTGAGGAAAACGCGTCTAAATTTGCGTCGCGCTATACCTAATGTTCGCAGGGCAGCTGTTACATTCGAACGTGTATAATTTTGTAGATTTTCGTCCGATTGACATGATATTTTCGAAAACCATTGTTCCAAAGACGTACTTTCGGAATATGCATAAACCCAGAAATCGATGTTTTCCTCTTTTCTAACTATACATTACCCCTGAAATAAACAATAACCTTAGTACCTACATAGAGTGCGCTTTTTTTTATTTTTAAACCTTACTAAGATTTTAGGAGGAACCAAGTATCCCGATAATTATCAAGGCCAAAAAACAAACTTCGGAGCCTCAGATTAGACATGATCAAATCGTGGTTTCAGTTTCTTAAATTGTTTCAAAGTCAATGAGGAAGCCAAATCCGATGATTTCGCATAAATTCCACCGTCACCCTGCACAAAGTGTACACAGTACGAAACTAGCATTTTACTGTAAGCCGTGAGCTTGAAATAAAGTCCCATAATACCACAACGACTGTAATTGTCTACTGAGGTTTTTTCTCCTTCGTACGACCCGCTTCATATTTAAATTTAAATGATAGAGAATCAACTGGAATGCCCACAAAGAGGTGAGCTGGAGGTAAAGAAGGCAGCAGAATTAATATGGCCGAGCCAATCACATTATGCAATTATTTACAACCAACAACAGCAGATATCGTCATCGCAATACTACACCGCATGTCGGAGTCGGATAGAACAGAAACAGGAAAAAGAAAATCACAAAAACTGGAATCTTTGCTAATCCCACCGCAGTGCTCCCATCGAGTCTTTTCCGAGGAATTCTTGCGCTCCACCTCGCAGCGCGGGCCCATCGCTTTGCACCGCCACTTAATAGCAGCTCCACTCTAAAAATATTCCCCACATGAATAATTCATCGCTTCATCGAGCGATACAGAACCGTCACCGCTTCCGTCCCTGGCTCCCGCAGAGCGAACCGAACCGGACTCGACTCGCATTTTAATGCGGTTAAATTCGCGCCGAGGGCGGGCGGGGGAGCACGGAGAAATCTACTCCGATCGGTAATCGGTTTCCAAATTTAATTAGGTCAATATCAGCGCGTCCTGCAAGCGAAACATAACGCCTCGCCAACAACGTCACGAGCAACTTTGTAGCGGGAAGTTGTTTGTGGACTGCGGCCAGGGGCCAGGGGCTGGGTTGCTCACTGCGACTGCTGGCGGGGCGGCTGCTTCTCCGACCGTTTTGTTTGTGAGCTTTTTGTTTTTTTGCCGGTCAGCTTTTATCGGTTTATCTGGCGGAATGAGTGTTATTGGCAGTTCAGCAACATTTTGATAAATGTAATGAAATTGATAAAACAAATAAATAAGGCGAATTGTTTCGCGGTCGGGCTCCTGCTCCCCATGCAAATTAATTAATTTTCGTGAGCGACTTTTTAATCGAACCCTCTTTTAGGGGACTCAGTTGCCGCGTAATTGCCAAGCCAGACTTTATTGAATGGCGCTTGACTTTAATTCCGAGTGGAATTTGTATTTGGTTTTTTTTTTTTTGCATTTATTTCAAATGGGCCATGGCGACTTGCGTGTGTGCAAAATGTTGTTTTCGGTTGCCTTGTCTCAACGACTTTCGTTCGTTTCAAACTTCTGATCTTAAGGCCAAACCATAATGCACATACCGTTCCGTACGGAAACCTGCCAAAACTGGACGAACGGAAACTTATGCATATTTGACAGGCTGTCAGAGTGTGATAAATCATTCCGATTTGTGTGATATTAGAGTGCACAACATTAATCAAACTTCCGAAAAAATGTATATCCTCATCCATTGTCCCGATTTTCAGCTGTTGTCATTTTGCATATGCAAGGTACGCTCCGTACCTTACATAGCAAAACAGACCTGCCAAAACTTGACGAAACGAACGACTATTCCCATTGTGGTTTGGGGATACGTTTTGTGTGTAATCGCAAGTTTGCATGGGCAAATGAAGCTGTAAATCAGCATCTTGTTCAGTTTTCACCGATAAAGACAAGTCGTTTTATAAACTAGGAATTACGAAGCTCACTGGACAATGGTTGTCTGTTTGTCTGCCAAGACATCCCTGATTAAATATCTGTCTAGTACGATGCCTTTTAAACTAAAGTGATATCAGCACCACCTAGGAGATGGTATATATAGATTATTTATTGCGCCTTTCAAAAGGACCCTAAGCTACGGTTGTTATTATTCGCGGACATATGCGAAGACATGGATGTCTCGAGACAACTTTCACACTGTAAGGTGTAAGGGAGGGGTTGTTCGCTGGTACGACGTACACCCGGAAAAACAAAACTTGTTAATCTTCTTAGGGCGTGGTTACAGGTCCAGAAACAAATTTTGCAGAGTAAAGACCAGCTCGTACAATGCAATCGTTTCTTGTTTGGTAAAAGCAATGGAACCCAATAATAAAGACAAGATGAATACTCATGTTTTCACTCACGTCTCATGATAAGTACGTTCGTTTTATGGAAGGCAAATAGTTTTCATTACTATCTGTGGTTCAGCTCTGCACGTTCCCAACATTACGGCGAATCGCTGTTTCTGTTATGATAACGGTAAACTTCCCTAAACGATTTAAAAAACAACAAATTCCACCTTCGACTAGCTAGAAGCTAGTGCTAGAGCTCAGAACAAAAACAACAGGAAAAAGAAAAAACTGTTTGCTGGACTATTTGGGACCATCCAATTTATAGGAGAAAGGCCAATTCCCCGAAATGTTTCCCATTGTTGGTGTTTGTGAAGGCGACAGGTCGGTGTATCCAAAGATAAATTACCGCAAAAAAGAAATCTATCAGAAAACACTTACAATGCAGAGCTGTTCTCCCTTGTGTGAGCGCAGGGGATGTACATAGAGTTATATGTATACACTTTAGCTACACATGTGCCTGCAAGTGCTGTGCCATGTACCTCGCCCGCGCTGCTGCATGGGGTGATTTCGGCTGTTTCTTTCGAAGGTAGTTTTTCATCGTCCCTCCCCGTCCCATGGAATGGAGTTTCAAGAGGGAAAATCAAATTAATTTACGACGCCTGTTTGTGACATGAAAATGTGTGTGAAGGACCTTGCAACGGCATGCACAAGGGATGCAATCGCTGCAGGTAGGAGGCGAGTCTATAAACAGTATAAACGGAAAAAAGATTACGCTCCCATTTCGGGCAACGTAAGCAGGAAAGAACACAATGGAGGCTATCAGCTGATTGCATTTTTTGCCCTCCTTCGAGGCGAGGCTCACATCAAATTAAGCCGAAAGTAGCAGCTTAGGGACTGTGTGTGGTTTTTCAACAGCACCCGAACCCGATACAGCACGAACGGTTGGGCAAACGCAAATTGGGCGCGTGGGTTCCGAATTAATTCAGGAAATAATAAATGCGGGATGTGCCTTCCAGGAAGAGCTTAATTAAGGAACTCCGCAGAGTTTCAATTAGCCGCTACTGCATGAATAAGTAATGGCGCACGTGGAATTCGCAAGAGTGTAATTCCTTGTCGCCGTTAACCATTGGGTCCTGTTACGCCCCTTCCTTCGTCAACTTTTCTCTACTGTTCGGTCGGTCTGGTCCTCCCAATCCAATCCTACGATACACGACACGAAACAGATAGTTTTGTAACACTTTGAATGACGAGCGGAGCTATTTTGACATGAACGCCAATTAATAATTCACTGCGTACGGCATGTCTTAGAGGGCAGAAGTGTACTAGAGCTGTTAAGTGACGTGCTGGTGGAAAATTATAATTACTTATTAACACAGGGCAAGACGAAAAACAAGAAGCTTATTCGAGCGTACATTTTTTGGGTTTAGTTAAAGAAACTGGAAACCGAAACTATAATGGAGGGACTAATTGCATATTTTCCCCACCGTTAGAATAAAACAGAAGTAGGCGGCTTTACGAGTAGCTAATATAGCAAACTTCAAATTCTAAACTTCGTAGACGACGTAGACTGTTGCATTGTATTGTACACGTAATACCAACAATGGAATTCCAAGCCCGAGATGGATTTATCGGGAATCTTTTGTGGCGTGCACTGTATGCTTCATGCAGATCTATTCTTACAACCAAAGACTTTTGAGCACTCGAAAAGTTCCCAACGTTCTTTGTACTTTACTCCAACACGGTCTCCGGCTTCTATTTCGACGGCGGAAGTACCGATAAGCTCTTGACCACACAGCAGTTTTTGACTGCGCCTTTAACAGCAGTGAAAAGCTATTGGCATGGTTTCGCATTGAAGTGTTTGGTTTATTTCAGCATTTATAATTTTTAGGGCAATCAAGTTATTCCCACTTCATAAAAAAGCTTAGCGACACTACCACTTGTGATAATCAATTCCCTATCACTTTGATCAGGACCACCTGAATTGCCATGTAAGTTAAAAAATTCAACCAGTTCGATTTTACATATTTTTTATACAATTAAACGGCGGAACTGAATATGGAGGATTACAAATGTCAAATGAAAATGATTATCAGGGTCATTGGTTTTAATTATGCTGCCAAATCTTCTGGACTCAAGATAGCAGAAGGTTACATGCTAAACTGTGTTGTTCATGAGTCAGATAACAGGTGGACGTGTAATATGATAATGTGATTGATATTGCGTTTACAAATTACTAGTGCTCCTGGGTTTCGAACAAGGAACTAATAATGTCTAGAGTAACATTCACGATAATGCATCACAAGTGATATATCAATATCATCCAATAATGAACAATTAATTTCATAATAATCCATAAGTGACCAATTTTTGTTAGTTTTTCGTCACAAAGAATTTGCTGGCACGTACGAATTAAATAACGTAACTAAGAATTCGACCTCACGCAGCAGAACGAGCAACAAACAGAAAACCGCAAATAAAGCGGCAACTACTCGAGTTTTATTTCAAAGAAAGCTTGCGGGGCTCTCAAGGTGAATTCCCTCTTTTTAACACAAAGGCGAAGAAAATCAATACTTAATTTTTCCTGCTACGGACGAGGCCAGATGAAAAGGGATGCCAAGGGACACATTAAAAGAGGGAGCCATTAAAAAGTTTTTAGAAGTTCTTAAATAACATTTTGCCTTCCAATGGGCAAAGCGTTGGAATCAAGGCCAAGCAGTGGTGGTGGTGGTATTAATCGGGACTTCTGAAGTTTTTTGTCTTGAGGAAGTGTATTCTTGTAGATACGTAAACTTTGCTATTTACGACTTATGATTTACAAAGTTAACTTGGGGAGAGTTTCTGCTGACATCAAAAAGTGAGACAAGGTATACATAAGAGGGTGTTTGAATTTGGGTGTAATATTGGGTGGTTGCGTATGAAACCTCTCGTTGGCACAGGTACACGATTTCTTTTAATTGACAGCTGGCAATACATATGAAGACAGGATAGAGTCCCGCCAACACGTCATAGGTGAGATTTAAATTCATATATTTTTGATGTGTTTAGAATGGTCAGTTTTGTTCCAAATAAGTAATTTGAGGGAAGTCATGCTCCATTATTTTCTGGTAAAGATATCGCCGCATCGTTTGCTAGAGGAAGTGCATGCCGCACATGATTCATCGATCGAATGCCATTGATCCGTTTAAAGCGTGCTCTGTGCGAAATGAAGGCGGAATGGGAGTCGTCATGACAAGTTGATTTTCCATCACGACAACGCCAGACCGCATATTGCGCATCCAGTCAAGAAGAAAATTACTCAAATAAATCACTTGGAGACAATTGAACATAGTGTGTTAATGCTTAGGTTCGCTTTATTGTTTCCATTCACGTTTAAAATACATATATGTAGCTAACAGGTTAACTTGACTCCGAGGAACAAAAACAAATTAACGGTTAGGAATTTGACCTAATATCAGAGATATAAGAGTTTGATGAATGGCTGAATAAAGCTCGGTGAAGACGGAGTGTATTTCCTAGTTGGATCGCTTGCAACAGCAGGCTTTTAGAGTCCTTGAGCTGCTTGGAGCTATTGTAAATACATACATCTACATACAGACTAAACTTCACTCAGAATTCATAGCTGTTCAAGTGGCAAGCTGGATTTGTTATCGTTGCCTGAATAATCTCAACATGAGATCGACGAGAAAAAACTGTAATTTGCTCAATTTAAAGACACAATTATGTATACTTTATGTATGAATAATTCAAAACTTGTACAGAAAATTGAAGCTTAAGCAGCAGCAAATGTATGCTAATTCAAATTATTGCTCAGCAGCTAACTTGACATTGACACATGAAAATTATAAAAAAAAAGGTTTTTGATTGGCTCATCAACTAGACCATCATAAAATCCGGCATAAAAAATCAGGTTGGCCATGTTCAGCGTGTTGTGAATGGCGTTTGTGTGTTTTTGTGTGCCAACATAATTAGCCATTGTTTCAAGTTTCGATTGATAATTGAGACAAATAAAATCTTTGTAGATGATTGCTTCCTTTAAATTGCAACAATATATTTTAAATGCAAAATTGAAGAATCTAGCATCAAAACAGGAGCTTAACTCCTACCTAAACCGTTGCAGGCGAAGATAGGCGGTAGGTGGTATGCCCGGAAAGAGAAAGAGCCACATATTTCAGTCCAGCTGGTTCAATTTCTGTACTGTTGTTCGTAGAACATGTGGCGAAGCGTTATCGCGGACTGTGGAGTAGGATGGCGCTGTCTGTTGACTAATTTGGGCTGTGTTTGACATAATTTTCATTCATTTTCTACAGTTGAGCACAATGTATGTTTTCATCAAAAGTTTCATTTCGTTCTAAGAAAAAATATAGTGAATTCTTCCGGCAACATATCACCAAACAGCTGCCATAACCTTCTTTCGATTAAGGGTGGACTTGGCATGTGCTTTTTTTATTTGAGCCTTATTCACTTTTCCACTGTGTTTAGGTGATGAGTTAGCAATTTCCGGATATATGTGTGTAGATGTTGCAGATATCGGTATTACGAATCATTTAAATGATGAAACATGAGTCTAGCATATTTGGCACCCGTGTTAGGCCTGTTAAAATGGTGCGAAATAGCGTAAGCTTTGCCTCGCCGCTTCAACGCACCGCCGTTGTCTCAGAGTAAGTTGTAGTGAGTATCAAGCGTAGATTTATGCTCTATTACTTGATACTATTATTATGAGAGTCCGACTTTTGTACGTGTAGCAATGGGCATTTGAAATCTTTCATAATTTCGTCACACTCGATTTTCCGGAATGACAAGTTGTGCACAAAGATGTATTCTAACCCAAAAATAGCAGTAGTCCGTATGAGAGCATGAAGTGACGACATTTTCCCGTAGCATTGTTGGCACCTTCACTATCACGTCATGACTCCTAACAAGCGATCAAGCAGGAATATGAACCGTCTGCGTCGGGCTAAGTTATTTTTCAGGTTTTTTGGTGCTAGTTTTCGTTGAAATCCATTCTCCCAGACTGGTTTCGAAATATGTGGGATGGAAAAACCGAAGACTTTTCACGAAACCTGCTGGATTTGTTGTGATCTTGTGATTTCGAGGGCGATGAAACGGGGTGCACTCGAGTAAAATCACATTGTTTCAACTAGATGTCATTTCCAGAGGGGGCGAAAATGCCCTGCACTTAGACTACATATGTGGTCTATTTTACCATACATTACATACCTCACTGGCCTTCATGAGACGTTAGTCGTTTGCTTCGTCTGGCCGAATTCGCGTACTCTGTAAAACAAGCCCAATATTCACTTACTGATAGTTTCATCCAAATCAGTTCAGTGGTTCCCAAAGTTGTGGAGTTTAGTAGGTTACAGAATAAAAACTAATCACCATTTAACAAACATTGATGCTGACGTGCAAAGCAAAACGTAAAATTTATATTTCAGAAAAAAATCTTTATGTCGTCATACGCCAACACTTTAGCTTGAATAACTCCCAAGTTTTGACTGGGGGAGACATTAAAGCTTATAAATCACTCCATTGTACTTAAAATTGTTTTCAAAATATTATCAGTCATATTTCGCATCGGAATATACGCTGGTGTTACTAATGAGATCAGTGAGTCACGGCCACTTTGGTTTAGATTTATGTGCGAAAAAACATTGTTAATCACATTCACAAGCTTTCTTATTATCTCCCACCGCGGAGAGAAAAGCACGGGAAGGACTGTTCGTGTAGAAGCCAAGCAAACTGGAAGTAATCCGCAGTCTTGCTGGAGCGACGTAGTTTGCGTATCATTTTTCCACTTTTCCATAAATAGCTTTTAGCGCCAGGTGTCATGTGTTTGGAGGAGTTACCCCTAAGAACGGCACGTTACAAATTCCACAAAGTGGCCACAATTTTCGTTCTTAAAATTCTTGACTGGTGTAGCAGATGCCTAGACAGCCGATAAAATCAAAGCGACAATGACGCAAATGTGGGCATTGTGAAAGGCAGGCTGAATTGGGGCCGGGTTACCAAGAGGGCGACCCCGTTCGATCACACAAATCAGTGGAAATACCAGCAGGCGGCCACTCCCAGGGCCATCAATCGCAGGACATTTTGGGAATTCCACGAACTTACCAAGAAATTATTAATCACTTCGCACTCCCCTTTGGAAGGGTTGACAACGTTCGCTGAGAACCGGGCCATTATGAAGGGCCGGATGATATCACCCACTTAACACGGGCACTGAGGCACTATCACATAATTGACTCGTGGCACCGGGAAAGGAGGAGTTTTTCACTTCTTGAAACGTCTAATCAAAGTCAAATTTACTAAGTTCAGAGCTAAACTCGCGGAACTGAAGTGGATCAGAACGACACTCTGGGTAAATAAGTCATATACGCGATAATCGAATCGAAGGTCACCAGAGCAACAATCGCCAGAAGATCACACGCACGGCAAGACACAAACGTCGAATTGAATCAAGTGAGGCTCACTGAAGCAGTTTACACGACCGAGCTGAGGCGCTGCGGGGACGCAACAAGAAAAGACGACCAACGCGAGTGTACAGTTACTTTCACACTTCGGTATACAGTGGTGCGGCAGCAGTGGCGCGTAGCATTAACATGCGATGGAGCCCATGGAGCGACGAGAATAATAAGAAGCAGAGCCGGAGCCTCAAAAGTGCGGCGATTTCGTCGTCACCGCTGACTGCCCGGGCCCGCGACCGATGCTTTTCTTCGTTTTTCCCTTTGTTTATCAGTGGAACGGCTGAGCGACGACGGCTGCGCCGCGGTTTGGGTCTCACAGGTAGCAGTCTCTGTCGCTCCGAAGGTCTCTGCTGTGTTTCGTGAGTCACTGGCAGCCGTATCGAGTTCAGTGTCTGGAATTGCACAATCAGCCCAATTAGCTCGTTTCACCTGATTTGAGCGACTCAGGGAAAATGCCCAAGTGGAATTTTGCTGGCCCAGCAGACTTCGATTCGGAGCACATTTCTCCGGCAAAAGAAAGACAAGTAGACACTCACGGAAAGCAATTGCTCCTCGGTGGAGAGAGTGCGCCCGACTGTGAGTCGAGTCGAGTCCCACAGCCACTGCCCTGCCCTGCCTTGCCTTGCCTTGGTGGCTGGAAACATAGCAAAAAGGATCCGAAAGGATCTATGCATGCCTGCAAGGAAATAGGGAAAACCAGGCCAAGATTTAGGGTGACAACACACACACAGGTCCCATTCTGTTTTCCATTTTGTGTATAAACGGGAAATATATTAAATCGACTGGCGGGCAGGGCAAGGACCAGGAGGAGGAAGGAAAGAATACATCTGCCCCCTGTCTTACATGAACACCGCCACAGAGGCCGAAGCGGCTTTGTTGTTCTCCTTTTTGTCTCCCATTTTCCCATTTCATCCAGCAACAGGGAAGAATTTATTTGGGCCCGCATATGAGCACTTTACTTACGTGCATGTCAAGGGCACACACGGGCAAACCCTGCTCCTGTGACTCCCGAGTGCTCCTCAGGTAGCTGTTTTGACTCCCGAGTGCCCACCTCATTGCTACTGCAAGTGCAAGTGAGAAATGCATACTCCTGTCGTGAAAAATTACTTGTGCGGCACACAGGACATAGACGATGCTCCGAGTGCAAGCGAGAAATATTTTTTTGGTGGCGAGAAATATTTTTTTGGTGCCTCCTGCAAGTGCAAGCGAGAAATGCATACTCCTGTCCTGAATCAGTGATGGTGAACATGTACTCACTCCTCATTGCGTTAATGGAGCGACCCGAAATGACCCGAATTGCGAAAGGTTTATGGAGGTGTTTATGGAGGTGTTTATGGAGGTGTACTGCTCCCTTGAAGTCAAACTCTGCCCAGCTATGGTCAAGGGGCACAAATAAGGAACAACCGGTGTCGAGCTAGTCAGCCTCCGGAGCGCACATGCACTTTCTTGCTGCATATCCTGTCCTGTCCAGACTAATGACCTTTGTGTGCATTTTTTTTTTGCAGTTTGCGATTTTGCAGAAATAACTCAAGGTTAAGACGGCTCGCAAGTCGCATATTACTCACGATTTCAGCCGCAAATGGGTTTTAATTACTTCTTTGCCCGTAATGGGAATCGCACCGGCAGGTTGTCGAGGTGCGGGCTCCCATTAAAATGCCACATGCGAGCCACCGAGCTGGTTCGCGAGCACAGGCAACCGCTTGAAGAAAGCTGTGCCCATGGGCAGGGAGCCAGTTCCCAGAGCTATAATTACCACTTCTGGCGAGCTCCTGGTTGTGGAGTTTGTCTTAACGCGTACATAGGCAATTACCTGCGGTTACTTTGATGAAAATGTAACGAATATCACCTGAAGATGTTTACTCAAACACAAACTAGTCCAGCTGCAGCTATGTAAAACTTCAAGGGTAGTAGTACTTTCTTTGCTTGCTTGCGAGAGTAGTTTGAGGAAATAACTTAATCGACGTACAGATGGCGACTATAATAACAAACCGACTTTACTGTTGTCGAAATTAAAGGCACGCATCGACTTTTCTGTTATTTCTATTTGAAATAAACTAAGTAGGTGCTTTGGATTTTTGATGAGCAAACCAAACGTATTTACTACGCTAGGGCCTAGGCTAGGGTATCCGTCAGCGTTTTTGCCGTAAACAAACGTGTGCTGCTATCTAGTTAGTTAAATTTCCAGGATTCGGAACAACACACATTCAGAATCAATTAATTTAAAACTTAAATTAAATTTAACGAGTTACCGACAATATGAAATAGAGAGGGCAACTAATTATAAATTTGCATTCATATCGATACTACGACGCAAAAATGTATTTGAATGCCGACCACTTTGTTAAAGTATTAACCCATTTTTCTACCTTCCCGAAATAGCCTTCCGAGAATATTTCGACAAACTGCAGACACAACGAGATAAATCGAAACTAGTTTTGCTCTGCAGCGGCTTAGGAATTCTTTAATGCCTAATGTATTCAAAAATAAATAAACAAGCCATTTTCATAACTTAACTTTTATGACCAGAGCCATCTGTGACCCCAAAAAAACTGTCCTCGCGAATAAGATCTCCGCAGTCTTGAAATGTTAATTGCTTTGTAAAGAAGGTGGCATTAAGAGGTGATCTAAGCAATTTCTACACATTTTGTAAACACGGGCCTTATAAGGTCTCGGCCGAATATAGGAAACCAATTCCGTAGTCGGTACCGTACGGCGTACACTGAGAGCGGATCGTTTATTATGAAAACCCGTCATGTAAATGAGCGACTCGATTTTCAAAGGAATCACGTCGACCTCTGGGCGAAGGAAAAACTTTTGTAAACGGAGGAAGTGCTCAAGACATGTGTCACCGGATTCACTCGATCCGAGCTGAGCACAATGTTTTGACGCTGCACAACTTGACCCACCATCAGGTTGCAGGGATTACTGCTTAGGTACGAGTACACCGAGACGGCCGTTCCACGGCTGATGTGAGCTGACACCCGATACCTGTATGCCAGCAGCCAGCTCGCCGCATTAGCCATTCAGAGATAGGTCAGGTGACCCCCCGCCGGGGTCCATTCGACTCGCATTCATCTTCGTCCGAACTTTGTCACATGCTTCACCAACTAGCCTTGTTTTGCTGTAACCCTGTCCAACAGACCGGTCCCCGTGCCGCTCGGACGTCCACCCAGTCTGGCCGGTTTCCTAAATTTAGTTCCACCGTGTCCGGCGGCATTTTTCCTCGGCGTAAACCTGATCAACAAGTTAATCACGAACGGCGGATAATGATGATATAATGAAAGTGCGCATTTGAATCGCCCGGCCAGGTAAGCTGGGTGGCGGCGCAGATGTGTTCGCTCCGGTTACACACACGAGCACCGCCGTAATTGGATACCTGAGGCTCGCAGAGGTGCTTGATCTTTGGGCAATTTGTGCAATTCGCGCGCTGCGGTGGACTCCAGGCGGAGCTTGCATGCATCCACGCCTGAGTGTCGTGTAATTCATGAGTACGATCGCAAAGGAACGTTTAGACCTCATTACGGTCAGTTAGTGTCTGGAGATTTGTCGTTTCAAGGTCAAGTGGCCTCCTCCTTCAGACTGGAAAGTTGTCTTGATTTTAATCGTTTTGCGTGCATTGAACTGAAATGGCTAATTTAGTAGAACTCAATTTTGTGACAATTATCGGCACCTTATTTTGCTCTACTTACGCAGGCTTACTCGTATATGTGAACATCTTCCATAAATGTTTCACTGCGTAATCGCGGACATATTGCAACAATGAACAGCGCAAACTTCTCATAACATAACATATCAGCTACTAGTCAATTTCAGTAGTTAACGATGCGTCTTATGGTGCAGAAATCGCTCAGCTAATTGCAGGGCGACAAATACAGGCGCTCTTTCGATGTTCATACGCTCAATTACTATTCAGACCGTTCTAGGTGGTCTACGCCGATTTAGTATTGCTAGTTGCTCAAGCCACGTTGCTTCACAATTTAATTGCTTTTTAAGATTCATTGCAACGAATCGTATATCGCATGCCCTGCTAAGAAGTTTGGCGACAGTCAGCGCTGGTAACTGCCTTCCACTTAATTTATGCAGAAAGAAATATTTACTTTTTGTATTAGTTATAAGTTTTTGATTATTTGAATTGAAGTTAATGTCCTACATGGACATTGGATTCGAGTTATTATAACTACGCTCTGCCTGCCATTATTATAATACAAATGTCAGTGAAACCCAACTCAACTCCACTAGTTTCAATGAGTTTCTGCGAGCTTGATGAAAACATGACTTTTGTTTCCATGGCACTAACTCGAGTCCAACTCGGATTCAACCCTGCATGGAAACATTGTAATGGTTGGCTCAATTTAAAAAGACATGCTCCTCAATTTGCTTAAAAAGTGTTTTTTAGAGGTTTATTTTGCGAATTGGCAACACTGTTTCTAGTGAGAGTTAATTTGACAGCTGACAAATGATTTGTGTTCGGTATGTTTTGCCATTCCACCATGAATAGACTTACGCCTGAACAACGCTTAGAAATTGTGCAAATTTATTTCGAAAATTGTGATAAATTTTTCTCCAACAAATTTTGTACAGCGATGGGACTTTTGGTTAAATCGTTACGTCAATAAACAAATTGCCGAATTTTGACTGCAGAAAATCCAGAATAATTTGCTAATTTCGTCTTCGTTAAAATTTTTATTTAATTTGGCTGTACTGACTTGAAACTCTGTTATAGTAATCAGTGTAATCAGTTATTTGATGAAGTTGTGACAATAAATAAATAAATAAATAAATAAGATACCGTTACATCCACTAAAAGTCACTGTTTGGTGTGCTTCATGACCTGATGGAATCATTGGCCCATTTTTTTCAAAAATGATGCGGACGACGTTACAGTCAATGGAGAGCACTATAGATCCATGATTACAGACTTTTTCATTCCCCAGTTGAACAGCGTTGATGTGGAAGAGCTTTGATTTCAACAAGACGGCACAACATGCCACATATCGCGGCACACAACCAATTAACTGCGGGAAACATTCGATTAGCGCATTTTGCATAATGGACCTGTGAATTGGGCTCCACAATCGTGTGATATCACGTACCTGTCGATTATTTTCTGTGGGGATATGTGAAATCCTCGAGGGACACGTGAAAACCCGGTTTTTGTTCTCATATCTCAGCTCATTCCTCACATCACAAATCACAACTAAATTTCTGAACCCCTCCATTAAAATTACGAATGAGGTGAAGCAACATCAAAGCAGTAGGCTGTGCACTATCTTTTCACCAGGAAGCGGTTAAAGCGAATAAAGGCTGCTCGGCAGACGTCAGCTAAAGAGTACGAAATTTGGACCAAGGAGGATTGACAACATTTGATTTGCTCTGATGAAAGCAAATTTAACTTCCTGTGTGCAGGCACAATTTACCGCACGTACTGCCTTTAGCAGGTGGATGAAGTTTAAGGATGAGGACACAGTCAAAATGGTGAAGTTTCCTCAAAGCTATCAAAGCTTATCAATGATGCAAACTCTACTCTTGGATTTATTAAGCATTGGTCGAGAGGCCTCACTGACCCCCGTACGTTTTAAAACCTTGATTTGCGCACATGTTCGTTTTGTCCAATTCTGGAATATCCATCAATAGTAGGTATGAATGCCTCATTAGGTATAAATTGCATATTGGATGGACTGACAATTTTCAAAAGTGGAGACAGGCATAGGAGGAGTTAAGATCTTTGTTAAAGCTACGACAAAAGTGAAAGTACCAGCGTAGAGGGCGCTTTGAGCACTACAAGTTTGGGTATTATGACTTTTGTCCTAACTGCAACGATTTGCCGTGGGGGTAATATGAGCGAATATTAGAAAGCTCAAATTGTTGAAATTACGATATCTCAGGAATGGTGAGTCGTAGCGAAAGTGTATATGAAAAATTTTTGTAAACAATTGCACGACCTACAACTTTTGTATGAACCATTTTTGCGATAACACTTGCCGTTTACGGGAATTCATCCCCTCCAGAGAATAACAAATTATTTTTTTCCATAAGTCGCACAATCGTTGAATGGCTACACATCATAGGTGGGTACAGACAGACTGAGCAAAAACACATTTGCTTGATCTCAAGTAATTGCGTTAATGTGTATGCATTGCACACGCCAACGAATTGGTTTTGTAGCCTGTACACTTGTTTCCTGCCAAACGCATATGTGCAGCGATTTCGTAATTTTGGTGGCAGCAAATGTGATAAGTTTTTATCTAATTTACTCCCAATGGTAAAATTTTTCAGATGACATTTTATAAAATTGATCCTGAGGATTCCAAAGCAAACAAAGTTTCGCTCTATAATTATCGATTAATTCAATGGTTTCTTGGGTGTTGCATTAAAATTAATTGATAAATCACAAATGCGATAGAATTTAATAAAAACCCGAAGATATCAATTGATTTTACCGGTGCACATGCGATGCGATTTTCCAACTTCGATGGAAAACATGCAAATACAAACAAATCTGTTTGAAGAGACGTACACACTTGCTCGCGTTTGCTTGTCAATCCACGACAGACGGTGTACAGGACGGAAGCAAACGATACCAAGAATTTCCACATTTTCAAGCTAATTCGCTTGTGCGCATTGTGTTTGCTTAAAGGCTTTTGTATGATCATCCTAGAAAAGATTGATTCCAAAGTTACGTGCACATGTTTTTACGTTTGTTTGTTCAGTCTGTAGTGTACCCACCTTTAGCCAGCATGAACACCGAAATATATTTTATTCAAAGTCAGACAAATTTAAAAATGAAAGAATTTAATATGTAAGCGATGTTCGGGAAAAAAAGAAAAGGTCGAAAGTGCCTATCAGATTTAACAGCGCTCTTCAATTTCTTTAAAAACAATTTTGCGCTTTTGGACCAATTATTCATAAACAAAGCCCGCTTGGCGCTTACCCACTGGCTTAACGCTTAACCCTACCAAGCTCAACGAGATCCCTGGCGCAATAACCGCCGCCAGAAACAATTTACCGGATTTTTAACAAGAATTCAGTTTTTCCGCATGCCTTCTTTGTTTGGAAACCAGAGGTGGATTTCAGCTGAACCAATTATCCAAACCTGAATGAGCCAGTTAGCCCAGGAAGATAACCCATTTAATGTTACCAAAATTGGAGGAGCTGGTTACCTGCAAATGGAAAAGAAAACTCTCATTAGCATGCTTGCCTTGGCTGGAATGGAATTGTTGCAACAAGGAGTGACTTCGATGTAAGATTCAAACGAGACCGCTCGACTGGGCCGAAGCCCCTCTAATTACTTTCACTTTCTCCAGCCGGCAGGGCGGAATTACCTCAGTAATTACAGCGCACCGATACCATTTTCCATGCGAGCAGCAGGCTGGACAAAGCAGCAGGCAGATAAAATCTTTCCGAAGAAGGCAATGAAAATGAGCCAAGAGCAGACACTCTCTGTGCATCTTTGGCGTGTATACGTAGTGTAGTCACTTCGCTCCAGTTGCTCTTCGTATACGGGGCAACCGGGGCGAAGACGTCGAAAGCAGCAAACAGGTTTGCTTGTTTATTGCCCAGGTGCGGTATAGGCTGCGTACACCTCGACCAAATTGGGTGGATTTCCGTCGTTGCTATTTTCCATGCTGTGTTCTTGCGAGCAGCACTCATTAATTCGCTCGTTGATTTCTTTTTGCCCAAGTATGAAAGACGGGAAGATAAGGCAGATTGGACTATGTAATATATGCATGTACGTTTGTTCGTTTGGACCCCTCTACATTTTAAGTGGGTTCATCGAGAAGAGAGGCCAATGGGTAAAATTGGTGCCTTCCTTTATCTTTAGCAGTCATCGATCAAACATTGGTTTATGAATAGCGGCCAATATAACAAAGAGAACTTGTCACATATCTTGCCATAAACACAGTAGGGCGTAAGATAAAATTTTTGTGTCAAGTTTTTGAACACCGTTACATTACATCACAAACTCACAAATATCTCTGGGCTCCGCTTTTGTTTAGAGACTGCGGAAACAAAAAATATTTGCTATGAGGTCTTCTGCATGCCGATATGGATTTGTGGTATGGCTGGAATAAAAAAAAACACTCCTCTCCATACTAATTTGCTCATTGTTCTTTGCATCGATTGTGAAAGTGGTATTAGACATAACAAAATCAGAATTATTTTCTCACCGATTGCGACAAATTTTGAATGTTTTGAAAAACTCTTCTATTATTTTATAGTACAGGATTATTTTGAAGACAAATTGTTCCAACAGTATGGCGCCACATGCCATACAGCTTGTGACACAACAGCGCTCTTGCGTGACAAGTTCGATGGCCATTTGATTTGAAGCTTTGGCAACTTTTGTGGGGCTACTCCTATTTCTTGGTTAGATCCAAAAGCTTAGAGTCAATACTTTTCCTATTGGTAAAACTGTAAAATTTTGTTGTTTTGTTTCGATTCTCCATAAGCTATAAGTATAATTCATCGGGCGAAATAAACCGTCAAGTGGACATGTCCGTGCGAATTTTCCACAGCAAACATTTTCAGGTTAATGTGGTCCACAGAAAAGCATAATTAATGACAACTATGTACATCAGCAGGAACAATAAAGCCCTCCACTGTGTACATGGCAGTAGCTCTGGAAGCCATTCAGGACTGAGCCCCAGCACTCGCCGGCAAGTCAGATTGTTGTAGAAAGTGAGCGTTTTTTGTGAGGGACTCTTTTGTTGCTGTAGCACTATGTATGTTATTTATTGCATTTCTAGCTATTCTGGGATTGTCGGACGGAAGCCTGGTGCGATGGGCTTTGAGGTCGGTTATGACTGAGGCAGGACATGAGACCACAAATGTGTATCTTTGAAATCGGGTCTTGTCGGGTCACGACCGACCCCACATGTACCTCCAGGAGCACCGTGCTAAAGCACTATGCCTTCCCTGGTGTTTCATCTGCTTCCTGTGCTCATCACCCCGAGAAGAGAGAAAATCCCTGCAACGAACCACAATCACACGTTGTGATTATTTCCCAAGTCCGAGCCGAACGCAAAGGCCAGAGCAAAGCCAATTATGAAATCTCTACACGTCTGCGGGCTTATCCCTTCCCGTGTGGCCGTGTGTGCATGTTTTCAAGTTTTTACCGTTTTTTCTGCTTTCCATCTTCTGGTGGAAAAAGACGATTTTTTTCTTCCATCAATTTCGGTCGGACTTCGAAAACCGGTTTCCGTGGAACTCCAGAGCGGCTGTCAAGTCACCTCTCCGCCGGCCGTAGATAGGTTTATGAAAAACGACCACACTACAACGCTCCGATGAAAGCATTCAATTTATGCATGCCCATTGCCCACGGCTCGGTGCAGTTTCGCAACTCAGCGACAACTTCTTTCTCTCGCTGACCTTTCGCGACTTGTTCTTTGTCGTTTTTGTCCCCCCCCACCCGTGAATTTGTACATTGCCAAACAACGGCACAAGGTTCGTTAACCGCGCTAAGACGGTTAAGGTGATCATTGGAATTAGTGCACCGTGACGCGTCTCGCCTTGTGCGAGTTTTTCTCTCTGTCGCTTGCTTTTCGGATCGAAAACGAAAGCAGGAAAAGCACCTGCTGGCTTTTGCCATTTTAACAAAAACAAGAAAATCTCTGCAGGAAAATTGCTGTGAATCCAACGGTTGTCTAGACTTTGGTCTAAATGTGATGAATTCGAATGGGAAGCGTGTTAATTTGCTCGCAAAATGTGGAAACATTCTTTTGGATTTTCGCATACCAAACTGCATGCTCAAACTCTCTTCGCGGATCCTTAATTGAACTGAATTACAGCCTTGGCCAAAAGTATTAGGCACCCTAGTTTTTTGCAGGTATCGTACAAAATAATTCCTAGAAAGAATTATCTTGTTTGTCAATATGTTCCCAACAGTCATTAATGGTAATTAATGTAATGAACCCTTTCCTAGAAGGGTCATAAAACGTCTGGTTGGGAAAATCTGTAATTTTGAGGATTTTTAAAAAAAATGTCAGTTTGCAATTACTGCTCGTAGTGCAAGCAAGTGCCTAAATATTGTTGGTTTTTTAACGGAGTTTGAAGAGTTGGTTACTAATAGTGTGAAAATGCCTAAAACAAGAGAACTTAGTGATCAAGAACGGATGCGAATTCGGTTTTTGTAAGAACAAGGCAAATCTCAAGTTGAAATAGCAAAAACGGTGAAATGTTCTCGTTTTGCGGTGCAAAGTGCTATTAGACGTTTTCTGGACACTGGATCACACAATATTAGACAAAAAACTAGTAGAAAAAGTGTCAGTTCGGAACGTGATGATCGAAATTTGATTCGAGAGTCCCTCAAAAATTTGGAAAAAACGTTTTCTGAGCTCGCTGCTGGTCTATCTGATCAGATTGGCAGAACGATTAGTGCTCGAATCACAAGAAGAAGACTTGTAGATGCAGGGCTGAAAGGTTGCAAGGCTAGGAAGAAGCCATTGCTCTCAGAAAAAAACAGAAAAGATCGTCTTGAATGGGCCTTAAAACATCAATCTTGGACGGAGGCCGATTGGGATAACGTGATATAGTCCGACGAATCAAACTTTGAGGTAAGCTTTATTTTGTATAATTTTAATTATTTATAATGGTGGAATCGATATCTGTCCGTTTGTGAAAGATTTCATGAAATTTGAAAATAATGCTACATTTTTTAAATTTTTCAGGTTTTCGGCACCCCTGGTTCCACGTTTGTGAGGAGGAGGGTAGGTGAAGCTTACCTTACCGAATGCGTCGTGTCCACGGTTAAACACGGAGGGGGCAGCGTGATGATTTGGATTGTATAGCGTCCTTTGGAGTGGTTGAAATGTTTATTTGTGAAGGACGCATGAATAGCAAATAATAAATTGCCTTGTTGGAAGAGGTTCTACACCCTTTTATCACGAAGATTTATGGTGACACTAATGCAGACTATATAAAATTCCAACTAGACAACGCGCCATGCTACACATCTGTAGCCAGTAGGCGATATTTGGAAAAAAAAATTTTGACGTCATAAAGTGGTCTGCACAGTCGTCAGATCTCAATCCAATTGAGCATCTTTGGTGCATACTGAAGCGGAAGATACGGGAGCACAACATCACATCCAAAACAGGACTAAAACAAGTCATCCAGAAAGAGTAGAACGAAATTTCTCCTGAAGAGTGCCTAAAGCTTGTACGCACAATTTCTAAAAAAATAGCTGCGGTAATAAGAGCTAAGGGCGGACCGACAAAATATTAATAGTAAGAATAAAGGTCAATAAGTTACACCTAACTGTATTTTTATTTTCCCCTAATTTACGGAAATAAACTTTTTAGTACGATTTTCAGGGGGTGCCTAATACATTTGGCCAAGGGTGTATATGGTTAGACTGTTTCCGGTCAGCTTGATAATTACAATTTTGTGTAAAGTGTGGAGGGAAGTCCACTGAACCCTTTCGATGTCAGGGTAGGCGGAAATCAATAAATCAACCGCGACGAGAATTTCCCTTCAAATCAATCGGAGGCCTAACGACAAGGGCACGTGTAGAATACTAAAGTGGGGGACAGTAAACAACGACACAATTGAATTATTTAAATGCGTTTGAGGGTGCTCCGACGAACATAGTTCATCCTCACATGCACGAATGCCCTCCGCATTGCTGGCTTTTCCTAGTTTTAAAGTTTACTTCTTCCCCTGTAAAGGGTGCTCTCTTTAATACGAGAGACCTTACATACCATATGTATGTATAGTATGTATGTGATTATGTCAGAAAATTTGCGTCAACACTTCATTTCCTCTTCACAGGTTTGATGATAACCCGTTTACAGTGAAGCCAGATGCGTTTAGGACAGTGTCAAGCTGGCATGTGGGTAAATGTCCATATTTTGTTTCAAATGAAACACGAGCCAAACCTAATGAGGTGGGAAAATCATATAATCAGTCAAATAAGATGGAAAAGAAGAAACGGGATACAGGCGCCAGCAATTTTGGGTTTTAGGATCACCGCAAACTGCTGTTTACCAACAAAACCTTCTGAAATTACAAGCCGACCCATAATTTTCACAATTTCAAAATTTTGTTGGAGCTCATTGAGCTTATAATACAGTTTGTAAATATTCTGGGCATAGATTCAATTAGGCTTTTAGTTTACTTTTCCCGGATATATTCCCGTTTTTAGATTAAATAGAGGCCTGGGTGATACTTTGGTTGTAATATATCCCTCCCCACCATTCCCGAAACACCCACAAATTTAATGGTCTTGAAATATTCTGGTCTGTAATTTTTTTAGTTCTCCTCTCCATAGCTGCGGTCACCGAAATCTTGAAATTTACTTTCGTTGTACTCTTTGTGACTGTTGTGGGGGTGGTGGGGGGAAGTGGTACGACAAACTGAGGAGCAGGTGAAAAGATAAAAATTACACATTTACAGAGATTTTGTTTATTTCAATGATTTTAAATAACTGGGGTCCTATAGGCACCCGATCGTGGGGTTTTGCTATGGGTAAAAGTCAATAGAAAAACCACGACAAAAAAATAATAAGATGCACTGGTCTTAGAAATATATAACAGGATACGTTATTTGTTCAGTGGTACTTTGTTCGGCAATGGTATTCCACATCAAATTTACAACTGCTGTAAAATCTGTTAGCTTGCTTGATAACTACTGCAATACGAGGGTAGTTCAATAATTATCCGTGTTAGGAATGAAAGAAGTCATATTTTTTAACTGAATACTTCTTATGCGACAACGGACGGCAAAACGTTAAATGAAAAATTGAAACGCTCCCCTAAGCAAGCCCAACAAATTTTCATGAAAGTTGGTATGTGGGGGTTTTTTGAGTCGCTGACTCCGACTATGATGCTTAATTTTAGAAATTCAAGATGGCGGCTTCAATTTGGCGCAATTAATCATCATTAATTATTATCACTTCTAGCACGCAACCACTTTTTTTTCAAGGTATGTCATATAATAGGAAAAATTACGACTATATTCTTCAACCCCTCTAAAAAGGCGATTTGTAAAACTCTTCAAAAAAGGCTTTTGTCGCTATGATAACCCCCTCGTGTGAGCTGAATTCTTTCCCTCGAGCCACATTTTCGCGCTGCGGAACAGAAAGAAATCGTAGGAGGCCTGGTTTGTCGATTACAGAGGGTGTGGCAGTAATTCGTAGTGCAATTAAAGAATGACTGAGCTGGTGCATTGTCGTGGTGCAACAGCACATTTTTCTTTGGCAGTATCTAATTGCATCGTCTGGTCCGTGTATTTAGCATGTACACAAACCCGATTGATCGTAAGATTTTATACGGACACGGACGATGAGAATATCCACTGCCTCTGCCTATCTCAAATAGGTTCATGTCCATAAGGATTATTCACTTCGAATACCAAAATACCGTGGGAAAGACAATTATACCGATGGAATAGTCTTTGCGCTCTTCGGAGCAGATTTTCCCGAAGAAACCAATTGCATTGACTGTTTCTTGGTTTCTGGCGTATAGTGACAGATCCAGGTTTCATCAGCTGTGACAATTCAACGGAAAATCTCCTGTAGATTTCGATTAAGAAGATCCAAACACTGCTTTGAAATTGACAGCTTTCTCATTCCTAACTTATCATGAAAAATATAGGTTGCCCTTCTGTGCAACACGATTTTTTTTTTTCGGACGTTCTTCCATTCAAAATTACGTTTATTTCCAATGACTGCCTAATCAGCTTGAGATTTTGTATGGTGTCGTTAAAAAGTATATGATGGTAATGCCAACTTCCCTCAGCAGCGCCACCTGTATTCAAACACGGTTTGAATCCACCTACGTTCTACTGAGTGGAGGCACTGTAAAATTGTTCGCGGTTACTCAAAGATTGTAAATCGTACCAAACGCTGGAAAATCATTTAAACCTCCTGGTGCGACCCACTAAAACATCCTTGCTAACTTATGATTCTATCAAACAAGGGAACTTTAAGGTCTCGAAGGCTCTGGACAAGTTCTCTTTTTTTCGATTTACAATTTCTGAACTGAATTGCTCCAGCTCCACAACCGTTCTAAATTCATAATTTAACAACCTGCAATAATGCACCTCAGCGCACACGTCCTCCTCCCTCCCAGTTTTCTACGGTTCAATGTTTTCTTCTATCTTAAAAATGGCATTAAAAAAATTGTCTCTAGATACGAACAATTTTCATATTTTGTAGTACTTTGACACTATCGCTATAATTATACACCGGACGTGTAACCGTTACGTCAGTATGTTGATAATTTCACAATATCTTAGACACGATGTCGCTGCGCGGATGTTAGCAGACGTTCTCGCAAACGTCGATTATTTCAGAATTTCGCAGCGACAGCCATTAATCAAAACTTAAAGCGTTGCCACCTACATCTGACGGCCGTGACAAATTCATGTAAACAATGAATAGCCGTCGGAAATAGCAGCGCAAAGTAAAAACATCGCGAGGACTACTCGTGGTTGTTTACCGACGTCATCGAAAATTCCCATAGGCGCTGAAGGCTTTTATTTCGCGTGAATCTTTAAGTAGTGGAATCGGTCGGTGTAGGAAATTCACATGCGCGGCTATGTCGGGCAATCATCGGAGTTATGCTAATGAGACTCAATTAAGCGAGTCGCGGGCGAGCATTGCATTGCAGCCGCATGACAGGCCTAATTGGACTGAAATATTTCGAAGTGAGCGGGTCGGGTTGACTTTATTGCACCTGGAGAGACCGGCATGGCTGCCGCCAATTCAATTACAGGGTACCTGCTCGCAAACAGCTTTTTCTTGAGAACGGCGCAGCGGGTCGCCTGGTGAAGTCATCACCTTTTGGCAGCACTTGCACTGCTCGCGCCGTGGGTGGACAATTGCCGTCGGAGCTTTCGCTTCCGACAGACTGCAGCAGGTGAAAGAGCTGGCCAAGCGGGAAATTTAAGGATTTTGGCGCCAGCAGCTCGCGCTGCTCTGCGGAATTGTGTCAGCACTAATTATAACACGCTTGCATAAGTGGCACGCAAAATATTTCCCCCGAGCAGCAGATTGATTGATGGGAAAACTAACAAAGTGTTTAACTGTGGCGATGCGCATTCTGGGCGCAGTGCCCCGCCAGGGGTCCCGTGTAATTGCATGAAAAGGTGAGGAACGGGGAAAACACCCGGAGTGGAGCAGAAACCGCAACGCAGCGCAAAGGTGAAACACAATCGTCCGATCGGCGCAACAAAATTCTGTGCTCGCTCGTCAACCGTCTCATATTGTCCAGAAACACAAAAAGAAACCGGCTGAACCGGTTCTGCTACCTTCGCTTCCAGTTCAGTGAGGACAGCTCCAGTTCGCTGGCGTGCAAAACTGTTTTTAATCGCATAACACAGTTTTGCTGATCGTTTTTTATCGCCTTGTAGTTGCGCTCTTATCCGAGTCGTTCGCGTCTACGGCCGCGGGGCAAGCTGATTTGCAGAGCGTGGACGAGGAGCAGGGGCTTCGTCTTCATCTTCATCTTCGACGGCAACATTTGAATTATTTATGCGAGAGGTGGCGATCGTCGTCGTCATTGTGGTGAGGGTCTGTGTTCAGCGAAGAGGTGCTTTTTCTTCGATTTTTGTTTTGGTCTATAAATGGACAAAGTGCTTTGACTTTTTCCCCTGTGCAGGCCGTGGAAAACCGCTTTCATTTTTTGGATTTTGCGGCGGCTGCTGTGCTTTCTGACGGTCACTTAGGTATGCGTGATTATGCTTCGAGGGCAGGCAGACTGATTTCGATTGATAGTTTGAAGCTCATTAATTATGCCTAATAAAACCATTAATTGGGCTAGATTGGAATTTCCGCAACGTAGGCAACAGCTGTCCACCGTGGAATTGCTTAAAGGCCAAAATTTGCTTGTTTGTACCTCAATCCATCGCTTAAACGACTCATTGGATCTGTTCGATTTCTTTTATTTTCAGGTAGGTAACTACATACAAGTAATAGGTGCTTCAGATTGTGGTCTTATATTTGGGTGAAAATTTGGGAACGAGGAATAAATAATGGAATTTAGATTGATGTCTCGCGTGGAAGGTTATGGGGTCTCTTCGGACAAAAAAATATATCTCAATAAACTTTAAATGAATAGACTCATGTTTGAGGAACGGTCTAAAACCATCCAAATTTATTTTGAAAATTGGTCGTCGAGACTTTAGACGACTTCGTAATTTTTATGGTGAACATATGTTAGTCATCAGAGAAAGTCATCTCTCGAATTTCGTACCACATACCTTTTAGAAGATGCCACATCTCACCGGAATATACATTACGTACTGAAACAAATATTGTAAACGAAATTGTGCAAGAGGATTCAAATTTATCGATTCGTCGTCGATCACAGCAATTGGGACTCCCTTCGTTAACTTTCTGAAACATTTAGCGCAACAATCTACCCGCATAAAAGCTGCTTGGTACACAGGAACTAAACCATCGATAACGTCGTTCCTTCACTGATTGGACTCTAGAGCAGTTGCAAGTTGACCCGGTATTTTATCGCAAAATTGTGATGAGCGACGAGGCTCATTTTTCGCTTAATGGGCATTAACGGTAGAAAAATTGTAATGAAACTAATCCAGATAGCTATCACATCCCCCCCATCACATTCAGAAAAAAGCACCATTTGGTGCGGTTTACACGCTGATGGCATTATTGGTGACTGACTGACATTCTGACTAATGTAGATAGTTACCAGACCATGATAAATACATATTTGTTCGAAAATATAGATGACATAATTCTTGGTGAGAGACCTCAACAGGATGGCCCTAAGTGCGAATCCCATACAACCTTACCATCTACTGTGGCGCTTCCATACCCGGACGGAGACCACCGTTGAAGAATTCTCTATTATAATATAATAGATGCAAACAACTTCATTAAGATCATATCAGCCGTCCTCGAGTAATTGGTATGCAAGAATGCTGTCAATTATTTTATCCTCATAGAAAAATAAATGAAATCCACATGCATGTCCCCTAAACCTCCTTAAACCCTCAAACGCGCAAATTGGAAACCGAGAAACAAAAGAAGTCGAAATGAAATCAAAAAGCTTTCCAATTGATGAAGGCATCAACCCCAAAGGTCGCTTGCGTCCAAAAGCCCTGCCTCCGCCAGCCTTCAAATTAAATTTGCCACATCCTTCAGCTTGCACCCCGCATCCTGGTTTCAACCCAATACTGCTGCCAGTAAAGTCGTAATATTTATTTCAGCTCTGTCCATCCATCAAGGCAGATAACAAAACAACGCCGCACAGACGTGAGCCGAACTTCCAGGAATGAAAGAACAACCACTTCACCGACACAGGATGAGGGGGACATGCCTGGAAGTGGAGGAAGAGGGACTTGAACGAAATGAAAGATGAGGACAGGCTCACCCAGCCGGGAAAAATGACAAGGGTTCGAGCTCAGGGTGATTCGTTACATAAAAACCTCCTGACACGAGAACACTAAAAGACGTTATAGTCACGCATATACTGGAGGCAAAAAAAAGTCGCCCAAGGACGCTGAATGCTCCTTTTTGTCATTGTATACTCGCTCAGACCGGCGGGGGTTTGAACGGGACAAGAAACTTGCTACGATTTATTTGAGTGCTTTGTGCCGCCATGCGGCGGGCTGTAGGGACATATTTCGCCAAGTGCTTGGAGCAGGAAAACAAAACGAGCCATGCTGGACTAGGCTGTGTAAAATTGTGAATGCAAAACTCCAAGCATGCACCCAAGAAGGGTAAAAAAAAAGGAGGGCAAACAGCAAAGGAGGCAAAAGGAAACCCCCAACATGATCGCGAACAAAGAAGCTGGATTGCAGCAGGAGGAAGATAAAACGGATTACCTAATCCATCCACCCTAGAAGGGATGGTTCGGATTGATGCGGACGCGGGGAGCGACGCCAGACGAATCCGAATCGTTCTTCGCAGTTTTACTGTTTCCCATTCACAACGGATGGAGCAGAGGCAGATAATGGCGGCAAAGGATAGAGGCAGCCCAGCAGCAGCACTAGGTGAAAAGGAGGTCACTGAACTGAGCCCCCAGCTCTTTCGTTCCACTAGTGACTAGCTCGATGGCGGCGGGCGTACCGTTTGCTTGCGGGCAAAGGCAATCCATAAATTTCGATTCCTTTGTTTCTCTTGTTTCGTTCGGCCTCGGTTCGGGTAATATTTATGCCGAAACGATCGAGACGGGAATATTTAATTGCGCTCGCTGAGTTCGCTTCGCTTGTAATCGGGCCGTATTGGCCTCCACGTCCAGAGGTGACCGCGGAGGCGGTCTTCCTTTCATTTTTTGCAATTAAGGAGCAACTAGGCGGAAAATTGTAATTAACGTACCAGTCAGGGAAATTTGCGAAATGAGGAAGAGATTAGGTCAGGAAAGATGCTTGGCATACACAATAAACGGTAAAATCCGCCCACATTCTTTGCCAGCACTACCGCGTGTCTAGAAATTCACACGGCTTATGAGAATTGTTTGCCGTACGATGTATGACATGCATGGAGATTTCTTCACGTGACAGACACGTATTTCATTTTGTGAGTGAGTTTATGCTACACAAGAAGCAAAAAGAAGCAATCGTTTTCGAACATGATGGGCACACTTCATATTCAGCTGGCTGATGAACCCTACTCTGTACGGTGCATGCCGGAAGGCCTTAAGGGGTTAGGCCACTGTAGAGAGGCCGGAAAAATAGTCTTTTTCAGGATTTTTTTTTCAGAAGTACTGCAAAAGAAATCGAGATTCTAATGAAGAGGAGTTATTATACATATCAGTGACTGTATACAATAATTTTTTTGGAGCGATTAATTTCAAAATCGCGGCTGTGCAGCGTGTATTTCAAAACCACATTTTTTAAGTTGGCCGGAAACATAACTCAGACAATTTTCAAATGATTCACTTGAAATTTTGAATATATCTTGAAAAATACATTGTCTATGGAAGTACGTAGGATTTTTTTTATACATTGCATAGTTCATTTGTTCTTAACAATTATGTGATGATTTTTTAGGGCCAATTTTTCACTTTCCACTTTGGAAGTGCGCCATTTGCCCAAAAATTAATATATCGAAAAAAACCTACGTACTTCTATAGCAGTTATTATATAGAATAAAAAAAAAATAATTGGGTTCTTATAATTCAAAAATTACAGGAGCTGTTTGTCCGGCCGTGGACCCTGAAAAAAACGGAGACGTCATCGCAAAAATGCTGCACAGCCGCCATTTTGAAATTAATCGCTCCAAAAAAAATATTGTATACAGTGACTGATATGTATAATAACTCCTCTTCATTAGAATCTCGATTTCTTTTGCAGTACTTCTGAAAAAAAATCCTAAAAAAGACTATTTTTCCGGCCTCTCTACAGTGGCCTAACCCCAACAAAAAATGGCGGTACGCAGATGAAATCCTCCCAATGAGTTTCAATTGATTTTTATGTCAAAGAATCATTCTATTCGAAAAACTACGTAGCTTTTTATTCAACTTTATGATATGCATTTCAAGTGGTGCGGTTTTTATGATCGTAAGTGTGTAGGTGTCTTCGGGGTTGATGATACGGAATATGCCATCGATATATGGAAATTCAAGATGGCGGATCCATTATGACGAATGAAATATTCAACTTGAACGGATTTCTGTGCAAAATGAATATGTGGGGGTTTTTGGGGTCGCTGATTTGAAATCCGCTTTTAAAATTAAGACATTCGATATGATGTTCTAGTTCTCAGAATTGTCAAAAGTCGTAAATTTCAAATCTCTTGTCATTATTTGGAAATTTAAACTAAAACATCCATATCTAGATGAAAGGATGTTATTGTTTGCTCTAATTTTATGCATTTTCCGCACTTTTCGATCTTCACGGGCAGTTAAACTATCCGAGCGAAGACTTCCCAAGCTTTGGGCAACATGATACCGAGACCTTACCATTTTTGCCCATCAATGTTTCACGAGATGTTCCCGTTTGAATTTTCTTCAAAATGGCAGTTAATGCACCTGCAACGTACCAACTTTATAAAACACTTGGCATGCTCCCCAAACACTCTACAGATAAAAAAATTAGGCTACGCTATTTCTACATTCCGAGCCCACCGTTTATCTATTGAATCGACTAATGTGCATATTTTTAATTCTAGTGTTCCCTACCATAAACTAGAGTGATTTAGACTGCACTGCGCAGGGACAGGTTATTCACTTGGTAAGGATACGAGACTATTTTGGCGTCAGGAACCAGTTTAGAAAATGCCCTTCTCTGTCCAATGTTTAAGCCTTAGGTTGTTCACAAACTATAAAATTCCACAACAGAAGTCACTAGTTCCTCGCAAAGTGGTTAATCAACACAATTCCACCAATTAGAATGCCACCACTTCTGTTTTAGAAATTGCAGTGGAAAATAGAGCATCATACATGTATGGCCACAAAACGCAAACGCACATTTGACTTTCAACGTTCTGCCGCCTAGCAGCATAAATCTGATAACGATCAGGAGACTATCGGATCGGAAAAGAAACAAATTATGCAAAGAGATGTAAAACACGACAGGCCAACAGAGCATCTGACATAGCCCCTCTGGCGATTATCAAATGGCAGTGCCGCAACCCGACGCGCAATGATGGACCAATTAAACGAGGCTGGTCGAGCCACGCTGATGTAAATCAAAAAAAAATTACGACTGTTGCATAAGCGCACAGCCAGCAATTATTGTTCACCCGTGTCGGCTCTAGCGGGGAAAGCAACACGACCCAAGCTGGAAGGAAAAACGAAAAGTGCAAAATGGCCAAGAAAGCGGCTATCGTCGAACGGTGAACTAGAAAACCGGACTGAGCTGCGTCCACGGAGGGAATCGTGATCTCAAATGGAGCTATTCGCTGGTGTGATTAGATCTTAGCTCACGCGGCCGCCATCCATTCAGCAGCAACAGGCCGGATCGATCATCTTGCCTGGTTGGAGTGGTTGGGCCGCATCAACAAAACCAGTCTCGCGGCGTTTTCCTCAATTCTTGGCGTTTTCCCACCATGCAGCATGCGCAACGTGCAAGTGACTCTGCCAAGGATGAACATGGCCTAAAGGGCGATGGGCTATAGCGCAGATATTGCCCCAATAATCGCAGAATTCCCCCTGCAGCGCGTTTGGTTCGTTTTTGCTTGGCCACACTTCTGGTCGCATTATAAATCGAGTGAGCGCGGTCAACCGGATGGCAATTACCTCGACCGCGCTACATTGTTGCTGCTGAATTACTGCTGCGACCTGGTAATGCTAATAGTGGGCGACGGGACTCTGCCTATTGTGCGCTGCCCAGAAATTCAAGAGGCACTGATACGGAAGAGATTGTACGCCACCGTTCCGACGCTAGACTGTGTGGTTGTGCCGATTTAATGGGTTGCACCTCCTCGAGGCGACATGACTTAAGGTGCGGGTGGGTATGGGGCGCGGGGATCGAGCAAATTGTTTTAAGTTGCTGTTTCGCGGAAGAAATTGCAATCTTCCCCCAAGTAAAGGAGAACACCGGAGCCCGCGGCAGTAATTTCACAGCGATAACAAGATGCAAATTGCAAAACTCGAAGAGGATAGTGCTCGTCTAGTTTCGGAGATTGTGCTTAATTGTGACAGCTGGGAGAATAACTTTTGTGCAGAGAAATTGCTAAAATAATTGTCAAAGCAGAACAAAGTTCTGAGAACAATTTACTTGCTAAGAGGATTGTGCAGACACAGCCTGAACGTGGAAGAATATTTAAAAAGAAACAGTTGGGAAGATGAAGCCAGTGTCTATTGTTTGTCGCAACTCCATTCGAGGGTTTTGTAGTCTTTTAGGTAAAATACGGAGAACTCACAAACTGTTGTTCAGACGTCGTTGAACTCGAAGCAACGGTTAGGTATTCGAGTAAATCACTGAAATGTACAGCAAAGATAGTTAAGGAGGAAGACTACGAATCAACGGCGGTAGCAATGAAGACAATATCGTTTCTTTAAAATAAAAATATAGCCCTTTTGTAGTTTTAATGGATTCCTGTATTTTAAGTTTAGCGCTTCAAACATTGCTTGTCGTATAAACCGCACAACATCACACAGGTAGTTCATGTTAGGTAGGGAGGCTGTAGGGATATTCTAATAAGACCTGAGAAGGTACAAAAACTCTTTCGGTACAGTCACAACAAACATGACATGACAAACAAAACAATTTATCCTGCATACGTGCAACGTTCTTTCTTCTGCTGAACATTCAAGGATGAGTGCACAATGATCTGATCTGCGGAGGTTTCTCATTTTACACACACCCTGGATCCTTTGCACTTCATTGATGGGATAATGAATGCAAAGAGGTGATTGGAATGGTGCAAATCCCTACGAAATTAAACTATCAAAACTGAAACATAAATCATTTTTACTGATAAGAACGCATTCAAATTTTACCCAAACAGTTCGACTACTTTCGAAGGATCAATTCAATTCGTCGTGTCAAAATGCCTTTAAAGCATTTAACAATCTTCAAACAGGACAATGCTGGTCCTCATACTGCAAGAACTACCATAAATTGCCTTCAGGAAAACAATTTTAATGTTTTACCGTGGAATCCGGGTAGCCCAGACCTCAATATTATTAAAAACATGTGGTAGGTTTTCAGAGAAAGAGTATATAGTAGGATACCACAAGACGTTGATCAATCACAGACTTTTTTTTTAGGAGGAGTGGACGAATTTAGCATCATTAGCTCAAGATTTTTATTTTCGAACATTCAGACTGGGATGCCAATGGTCCCAATGGACTTGAAAAGTCTCAATTAGGTTACAGACAGCTCAAAGAATCTAACATTAAGATATCGATTCGAAATCCATGATCCATCCATGAAGCCTGCAACCTTCTCAATTTCAACAGGGGCCTCAAAGATGTTATTATTTTATTTTCTAATAGCCAAGCGATCCTAAAGACACTCTCATCGTGGCGTGTTTCATCAAAGCTCGTTGAAGAATGCTTTGACACCTTTAAAAGCCTTCTAGCTCCAAGAGAGTTACGCTCTGTTGCCCTGTTGGGTACCGTATTGGTGGAAGTGAGGTCATTTTGATACCAGGGTCCTGAACCCTACTGCATCTTTGATTGGTCTTCGACCGGAGCCTGACTGAACATACTGATTTACCTTTGAGCGGTATCGGATCTCAGGTCTCTCTAAGCTAAGCTATCACCTACATAAATAACATATACATATGTACATCTTTCTAATAAGATGAAATGTTGTCTGTGTCTAAAAGATGATGAAAGCACAAGACACAGCTTATGTGGTTGTCACACTCTACCACGGTCTATTAAAACTGTATATAACTATACTGGACACGACTCACTCATTGCAAAAGCGATCAAGACTAAGGACAGCGTACCAGTAGCAATTCTGCTTTACCCACCCGCTCTTTCGCGAGCATCCCGTAAAAGCAACTCTGAAAAGCTGTCAGAAAATGTCCTTCGCAGAAATTTAATTGCCTCAAGAGGCCAACCTTAACCCTACGGATCAGTTTAACTTTAAAGCGAACCAAGTGCCTATTTGGGGTCATTACGTTAGATGTGTCCCGCAGTTTTATTCAGGTAAAGCAAGAGCTCCGTAATCGAGTAATTACGCGACTTTTATGTCTCGTCATAAATTACGACCTCTGTGAGACACACAAATTCCTGCCAAAGGCAAAACAAGCCAGACAAGGGGAGGGGAAAGGAAAATGTCGGGGCTTCTCCCATTTCCCTTGTCAGACTATAAAATGTGGACACAAACGGCATCGAATCCTCTCATCAGGGACAATCTTCGTCCTAAATATATCAACCAGCCGGCACACCCTGCTTCGCATGCCAGTCGCAGTACCCTCTCCGCACGCGCGCCAACCCATGTTGCCTCCTCCCGAATATGACAAGTTGCAGAGATACAGGAGCAGGCGAAGGGCGGTGGGGCAATGGCGACATTCGCAACAAAAACAAGGGCCAACGAAGGCAACGAGGACGGCAGCAAAACAAGTCGTTAACGTTAAGTGAAACTCACGTTCGAGCTTCCTCAATCTCCGCACCCTGCGAGCCCTCCTCCGACACGGAACAATACCCATTTTCCGTACACTCTATACACACGGGACGTCTAGATACCTACAGTGGGGTATGGGGGCGAAATGGTCCAAAATCGCGCTGCTGCTTGAATTTAAACCGACTTCTCTGCTCTGCCAGGGGGAATCTGCGGCACTAAAATATTGACGTCGTGCCCATAAAAAACGGAAGGTCCTTCGGCCTCGTGCACATCACTGCCGAGCAAAGAAGGAGCATTTTGTGAATGCGAAATTTTTGCGCAAGTAGAAAAAACGAAACGACAGGAGCGGGGCGGTGCCGGGGCCCTTGCCCGATGAGTAGAACGTGCGGGATTACGAGAAAATAACAGAAAAAATAGAAAACCCTGGGAAGGGGGCGCGGGTTGGAAGTTGAAGAGAAAGTAACCAGCTGAAGGAGGGCTGCAAAAAAAGGCATATCACACGATGGCGATCCCACTGTTCTGGCGAATATCCCTGCGGGGCCTGCGTGTTTATGTACTCTAACTCACCGGGTTACCCGCCCTCGTTCGCCCAGTAGGAAAGAATGACGATTTATTGTATTCCTTGCTTTCCCTGCTCGCTACTTTTATCCCTCATCATTGTCTGCGAAGTGCTTTGAATTGTTTTTGGCGAACCCAAGCGCCTCTTCTGCCGCTCCACCTGCCGTCTATACTGGACAGACTCCTGACGTATTGTGTGTATATTGCGCTGGGGGGTGAGTTTAACGTAAAGAGGGAGTGTTTTAATTTTTACCCAGATTTTAACGCCACGCTGGCACTGAAGCTATTTTTAATTGAGTGACGGTGGGAATATTAATGAACATCCCCTGGGAGTGAAAGGTAAACAGTGGCGTTTTCACTTTAACTGGAGTGGGGTTCGATCAGATAAGTCCTGCAGAGAGTGTCCTACTCAGGTGTCGTGTACAGAAAGCTCGTACCTGGCAGGCAGGGGCGGGACATTTAAATTTATTGCAGCGCTTTTCACATACTTTCACGGAGTGTATTTACACACTTGTGGAGTTCATTCAAGTCACTTTTAGTAAATCGGTTTTTTTTTCTTTATGATAGCAAAAAAGGGTGTCCCAAAGTACCGTTTAAAACTCGGTACGCGATAGGGGGTCATTGAGATGAGCGAAATATTGTTTTCGCTGGACAAAAACACCCCAACATTGACCCACAAACTGCAATCTAACATGTAGGCAGCAGCCTTGGGCTACCATCAAATTGAGCTATTAATGATTTCCACTGCGCAGGGTGGTGGCACTAGGATTATGAGTTAGCTTTTGAGCCCCAAATGCATAATAATGAATGATTACACCTCCATACTGCAATATTGATATATCAACTCTGCAATACCGACATCGATTATATTTCTCATTCCTTCTTTCATAGATTGCATCTGCACAAATGGGAATGGAAGAAATGCAATCCAAAAAGTAGACAAGCAATCTTCAGTCTTTGAAGCTGAACGCCGCGCTGAGGACTACTGTTTCAGAGGTCCTGGATCCGAATCCCACATGAATGAGATTGTTCTGCTTTTTAAAAAGTCAGATTATAAGTGTAGCAAATATGAAGTGTTGAATTGCAGTAACATACCGACGTGCCAACATTAGAAACCAGGCGTCCTGAGTTCGAATCCCATCGAAAAAAACAGCAGACGTATATAACCGCTGATGTGGATTCTGAACAGCGATAATCTGATACAGTTTCTTTAGATTAGAATTACTGTACTTACCATGTCAAAATCTAACAACCCATCATGCATAAATGTCAGAGGAAGCGTGACACGCGCTGATCCTCACAGACACGAAAACACAAGCGGGATCCCGCTGCCTCCTCCGTTACTTACACAGCTTTCGTGAGCACGCGAGTCTTCCGCTGCCTCCCCCCTTCCCTTCTCCAACTGTACTACATGGCCAGGCCAGAAAGAGGAAACGATTTCAGTCTATCTCTTTCACATGCAAGATTAGGAATCAGTCTAAAATGATTGAGAACTTAAATTTTACTACGAAGTACTTAATACTACTAGAGTGTAATTAATTTGTCCTCCCTACCGGCTTAATTTCACTTTTTATTTAAAAATTATAAAGTGAACTACATACTTCCTTCAGCGCACTAATATGGTGTGCTCACCCTCCCTCTTTCTTTTGTATAACCGACACAAAAACGATATGCTCGCAAACACGTGCAGAAACGTTTCGTTTCATCACACCGACTTGATTTCGACAAAAGACACGTCGGTAAAGAAGTTTCACTTCAAAAAAGTTACTAACAACAACTAACTTTTAAATAAAAAAAAATCAGGATGGTCCCAACAATGAAAGAAGGCAAGAGAAAAACTTTCCCAAGTATTCACTACCGACTGGCAATCGCTAATATCGATTAGCAAGAAGTGGAAAACCACGTAAATGCCAAGATGAACAGTTTCGTCGAAAACTGTTTTTTTCGAAATGCCCATCTGTCTCCTCAGCAAAGTCTGATCGAAGGTGCTTTGTACTTCCGTCGCAATTCCAGAAACGCCGAAGCAATTGCAAAATACTTCCGCTTAACAAAATTCAATTGGTTGTGCTTCCCGTACGAGGGAGTTAAAATAATTTCAGTGTCTTGCCACAACATTCTCTTCCTTCAGAAATAATTGTTGGTCGTGCATCTTGGTCCAATCAACAGATGAGCAGAAAAATCAAAGGAGCCCCTCCGGGCAGCAGGAATAAGCTGAGTAATCGAAGATTTCAAGAAACATAATCGCGCAAGTCAGCATATCGCTGCTAGCACAAATCACCCGTTCAATACCGGATCGGGTTTTTGCAACTGCTTGCATTGCTGCCTTACTGGTGCTTGCTGTTATCGCCTGTGTCTGGCGCACCTCGTTCAGTTTCACCCGTTCGAGCTGCCAAGCTGGAACGTGCTTTGGTTTTGGACGACGACGCGACGGGCACGACGGAACTGGGAAAAGAAGTTCGACTACCTAACACCGGCAAGACAAAGTGAGGTTTGTTTTGTTGTCAGATTGCCATTCAAAAACTTTTGCGCTCCATGTCCCACGCCCACTCTCTTCGTCACCCGCCGACGGAGGAGTTGTAAGAGCGGTAGGGCAGGGGCAACATGGACTGGCGACTCTTGGGTGTGAGTGCGACTTACAAGTCCGTAGCGATTGATTCACTGAGCATTTTATTTGAAGTAATTAGGATTGACAACAGAGCGCATTACGTAAGAATTGTCTGCGTTGGCAACGGGGGGTCATTGATTTTGCCTTTTCCGGCAGAATCCAAACCAACAAAAATATGTGTCACAGAAACGACAAATCTCGATTCGCCAAATGACTCCATTCGCGTGTCAACTTTGAATGACTTTGAAAATATTTGCTTTTTAGACTAATATGTACTGACATTTAACGTAGTGAAATTGATGCTCTTTAACATAGGACTCATGATATTTATGAAAAAATAATGTAAGAGCCCAGATCACGGTTCGAACTCGTAGCAGCTAATTGACAGAGAGGAGAGCATAGTCTACTGAAATTGTCAGTCGTCTGCCTACAAACCGTCCACGTTGGCGGTGGGGATATGTGGAGGGTTGTTAGAAAAGCTAAGTGTGAGATTTTGAAGTCACCTTGAGCTTTCGTCGTCATATTAATTTTAGTAGAAAACTGTGTTTTCCTTAAGTATCTCACCTTCTAGACAGGCTAGATGAAATATTTAAAAACAGTTTTGTAGATCATGAAATTCTCTACAAATTATGTTATATCAACTTTTTCCTTAAAGTTAATATTTATTAGCTCTAGCGCGAAAATGGTTATAAAAAAAATTGGGACCAAAATGGGTTTTTCGTATGTACCTCGTTTTGGGTAACTTGTAAAGAAATATATATCCCTATAAAAGTTATTGAACACAAAATCCGATATAGTTTTTTCCCTGCGACAAAAGGTTAAACCTCAAAAGCGCCGCAAATTAATGCTTCCGATTACAGACCATATAGGCGGAGAGGCGACCGTAAAATATGGAGTGTATCGAGTTGGTGGATAATACTTTCAGGAAAGGTTCATTATACTGTAACAAACTTGCCCCCCTTCCCGGAATCGGAATTCGCCTTTCACAGCATATGCCCACACGAAAAGCACCCGTGCTGAACAACTGCACCTTCCGTCATGTTGCCGTTGCACATGTGGAGGCATCGGTGTGGAGCTCTCAGAGAATTGGTCGCGTTTTGCTTGTTCGAAGTGGTTATTCTTTATATTTATTTGTCTGTGGTAATATCGAACACTAGCGTTACATGTCCTACCCTAGAAAATTCAGATTATATTACTAAAGAAGAGATACCACTTTGGAACTTATGCGGGCAGTGCAGCGGACAGGAGATAAACTAATGAACAAATAAACAAAGTCACGCCAGAGATTCTCCTCCGCTGGTGATCAAACAGCCGCTAATAACTTTCCTATTTTCGAATTAGCCCCGAATCACTTTTATGCAATTAAATTAGTCAAGAAATACCCGAACGCCGTGACCTTCTGCTTTTTCCTTCAAATTCATAAAAAATTCCAAGAACGTTTCAGTGAATTCGCTTAACATTCCAACCCAATCCGAAAGAACTGCGAGCCACGTGAGTGAAGCGAAACCCAAAACCCTCATTGCCAGGGAAAAGGCACTACAAAGGCTTGGCTGTGCTCAATTACCATTTCGCTCTGCGGCTTTGCTCGTTTGAATACTCACATCGAGAATTACCTGCTTTGTTTCCCAAATTAGTCACGAACTCGCTTACCTGAAATTAGAAAAGAAAAAGCTGTCATTAGTCAGAGGTCTTCCCAGGCGCGGCATCATAAAGTACTTCGGCTATTAACTGAATTAGGAAAGAAGTCACAAGACGGTCAGACCGGCAAAAATGGCCCAGAAGTGTTGCTCTCTCGGCGATTCTTCTACAATTCTAAGCACGTCCAGAGCTGACCTTGATAGAGGTTACGAAACGACGAAACCCACACCTAACGCCGGAAAACATTCGCCACATCGAGACGAGTGACAAAATCTGTGGAAACGTGCAAAACTCAAGTGAAAAAGTCGTTTGGCGCAGTAAAACATTTTTCACCACACAGAAGCAGCAAAGCCCAGCCCCAGGCACCAGGGGCACCGCAACAGTGTTCACCTCCGTGTACAATTGCGTCAAATTAAAACCGCGACAGCCGCACATAATTCGCGCCCGGCGAAATAGCACGGTCAGGTGAGTCGGGTGATTTGGGCTGATGGAATGCTCGTTAGGTGACCAGCATGTAAACACCGCGAGCGCATGTAGCGCACCTGGAGCTGTTCGGCTCGACAGAAATCGGGCGTTCCGCTCCGCTCGGTTGCCGTTTGGCAGACACCGATCGCATTGGAGAATGTTGCTGAGTTGAGCTGCGATGCAATTATGTAATGAGAGTTGGGCTTTTCGCGAGGCGTGGCGAGGCGAGGCGAGGCGGGCAGTGTGCGTGCAAGTCGCTGGTCGCGGCATGACAAGCGCGACCAGTTGCTGCTCGATTGCGTGGTGGCTATTGACCTCTATTTTAATGGCCGCGCTGAGTTGTGTTATTTGTAGTGGCGCTGTTGTGCCGCGAATGGGTAATACTTTTTTTCTCCCGCGACCAGTTCACGGGGCACATATGCATTGTAATGGGGAAATGCAGATATATTGGCTTAATTACTCTCAAGTAGAGATATTAGCGGCGCTGAGCGGCTAACTAGGCATGATGGGATGGCTGACTGGACGATTTGCTGGTCTGTGGTGCGCAACAAAAGAATTGTTGGGAAAATATCTGCCCCAAGGTTGGCCTTGCGGAAGCTATCGATTTACCTTTTACTCGATAAGGGGAACCATGCACCAGGGCCGTTTGGTATTTATAAAAAGCTGTTTGCACTTTGCGCCTATCGTTGGATCGATAGTCGTGCTCCATTTCCATAATATCATCTTGTACGTTCGCGTCGGTGGAGTTGGCTGCCTCTAGTGGCGGGGTTAAATGGAAACTATTTAACATTTTTATTTGTTAGATCACTTAAGGCGAGAAACAGAATTGCGTTTGGGTCAGCAGTAGCTTTGCTCCAATGAGAATCAAATGTACGACGAGCACGCAATAGAGGGTATACTGAGCAGGAGCTTTGCTCGAATATATGGAAATACGGATTCAGGACGGCTAAGACTGACTACAAGAAGGTTTGACATGTTTCTACTGAGGATGTACTTGCAGGATCGATTCAAAACAGCGATGGATATTAAAAGAGAGTTCGAATTATCAAAAAAGTGAGTGAGTGAGAAACACTCGTCGGAAACTTCAGGAGTGTGCTTTGCGCGTAAAAAAATTCCTTTCGAGCACTCGTGCCAAGATTACCTGCCTCACATGTCACGTCAACATGGTGAATGGACTCAGGACGGCTGGAACAGAGTAATCTTTTTGGACGAACGCAAATTTAACATGCAAATCAGCCTACGGTTTGGAGTTGTTTCAGTAGCGGAGGATTAAGGAGACAATTGAAAGCCTTCGACGTAGTATTTTACTGGCTTGGGAGCAAACAACGACACTACGAAATAACACTGTCGTGTCGTTATTGTTCCGTCGCCGGTGTTGTCTAATGTGAAAGGCTCTACGATAACGGCAAGAGCTATCGTGGTCGTGTCGTTATCGTGTCGTTATCGTGCCGTTATCGTGCCGTTATCGTGCCGTTATCGTGCCGCGTCGTTGTCGTCTGGTCTCAAAACACCTATTTTCGTAACTAAAGTCGACAATTGAGACAAGCTTTCCTAGTCTATACTTGTTTACACTTAAAGAAAATAGCAATGACGCAGCTGTAGTACTATAATGGAGGAGAAACTATTTGAAATAGCCACCAAGTCAGTCTTCAAGTTTTATCGTACAGGTATAAAAATAAGTAAAGAAAAGAAAACGCAAACATAACCCTTTTCTGGATTTTCAAAGTAAGACCATGTCCCCGTATGCTATAATATATTATTACTCAATCTGAACAAGAATCATTCTACAACTCTCTAGAACTGCAATTACTTCGTTTCATTTGTTAAAATCTTCTGCTGTTTACATTGTTCGAAATGTTTATTGTGGAGGAACATAAGGTTCCCGAAAACCATCACTTTATTCTCTTAACAGCGCAAATCAAATTGTAACCACCAGCTGCTTCTGAAAGGTTGCAAATTTAGAGCTGCAAACCTGGTCGTAATCGCACCAGAATGACCTCTGAAATGCAATTAAGCGCGACTATTCACTTCCAACAATAGGACATGAAAATAAAAGCCGCGGAACTCTGCGAGAACGCTACAACATACTCGGAGTATCGGTTCCCACAGCAAATGTATTAAATGCTCCAAAGAGCAATTATAATTCGACCACATCCAGAACAATCCCGAAAATAGAAACATGAAAACGAGAAAAAAGCAGCTCCACGGTAGAGGTGGTGGCGCGGGTACGAGGGAATGTTACGCGTTGCTATGTATATCTGCAAGCGAGTGTGGCGGATTCCAATTTCGATTTTGCTCGAGAGCTCAGCCCTATCAGTTTCAGTTAATCCGATCCAGCAGCTTCCGTGCAGGACGATGCAGCGCCATCTATTTGCGAACCATATGTGGTGTAGAGTGGGTGGTACGGGGGGCGACGGTAAGTTATACGTCGCATATGGCAAGCAATTTCACCACTCACTCCAGAAACGTTGCCCGCGCTAACGGGGGAGCCTCCATAGAAATTGGCACACATTGGGACTGCATCATAAATTTGCCAGCATTAATGGCCACCACGATGGAGCAGAGTGAAAATAGGCTCTTACCCTGGCCGTCGCGACTCCAGCTCTGCATCGAGGTGACACGTAGTTTGTTAGTCGTTCCGTTGGATATCTACGGACCAAGCGGTGAGAGGCAGACTGCAGGAAATCTCAGCAGAAGGTAAACAATTTTGTCAGCTTCTTTAGGTCAAAAGTCAGCCCAGACGAAGGCGTAAGCTGAAAGGCCCTGAGATGATCCCCCAGATAAAATCATTAGCGCTGCCTCTTTTTATTCGGCTCAGGTACGAAACCATAAACTACGGCCAAACCGGTTTCCCTTATTGCGACGTTACAAGACACACACCATACCTTCTTTGGCGGAAAAACAGGTTGGCCTGGCTGGTTCGCGGGTTGCGTCGTGTCCGCGCCGTGAGGCAGAGGACCACATTGTTCTGCTGAGTCAGATCAGAGCGCAATGAAAGCAAAAAAGCGCCATTCATGCGCTGGCCGAGTAACTCGTTCTCTGCCGCCGCGCCGACCCGAATCGGTTTGCCAGCGGTGCGGGCTCATAAATTGGCCCACCAGGACCAGAGGCCGGGGCAATTAAAAGAAAAACAAAAATCAATTTCGCCGGGCTTAATGAGATAATCGCGCCAACATCGACCTGCTCGTCCCCGATAATGCGAATCTTGCTCAAACGTCTCCGACGGTATCGGGCTCGCCGCTCGCCTAATGAGGGAAAGCTTTCATTGCATAACCGGTACAAGTCACTGATTTGCATTGCCAGCACACAATCGCAGCGAGACTATCGCGTGCCTGCAGTCGATTCACTGAAAATGCTGCCGGAATGCAACTGTTTCATGTTTTTACGATTTGTTGTGCTGAGTCATGACTCGCGTCAAACAGAGGCATTTCCACGATGCGGTTTTTTGTTTGTAGTATGCAAAAAATAATTATTGGCATCCTCTAGCAATTTCTAAGAATAAAATCGTCCAGAGGTGAATCTGTACATTGATAGTATGTAAAAACAAAGTTTACACTATTTGGATAACCATGCGCACAAAACAACAATTATTCAAGTTACGCTACTGACTACAACTTTGCTTGTCATGACTTTTGTCTTAACTGCAACGGTTATGCGATTTCATGAAAAAGATGTTCCCCTAAAAAGTTTTGGCACCTGTTACCTGACCCCCAAATAATATATTGTGCATTTGGGGCGTTGAGGTTTGGGATAAAATTAGCAAAGTAGGTGGGCTTACCTAAATACCATAAGGAAAACCTCCCTGCCGCCTGCATTAAGGGAAAATAATGAAATACTTAGCATAACTAGGAAAAAATGGTTTTTTTTTATTTTTTTATCGTATATGGTATCATTGAATTCTGATCATTGAATTCTGACGCAATACTTTACTTTGCAAGTCATACTAATTAGCTGGCCATAACTGTATGTTCTGTGTAAAAAAATTTTATTTATTGAAAATAACAACGCCTCACTTAATAAAAATTTCGAAACGCTATTGTTGCTATTACCCGAAGAATAGAAGTGAAAGTGTGCCTTTAGGTATGGAGTTTCAAACGAGTGCAAGTTCCCTTAATTTTTTGGCAATTCCTATCCCTGAATGTAGTTTATCTCCTTTTAAATCTGTAGCTCAAATAAGGCGCTAAGTTGTTTGATCACCGCAAAACGAAGTAGAAATATGTCGCAGTCGCTGTTGAATTGGTTCACCTTCGCCGAGTTCCTTTCCCACTTCGCAGCAGGGGAACAAACAGACAATTACTACATCATCAAAAATAGTTCCACTGCGCGGCGGCGGCGTAGCGCAAGAAAGCAATTTACACGACCCGGGACAGTTCTCTAGACCCCGAACAACATTTAATCTAGAACGGGCGGGCACATGTTGGGACACCGAAAGCAACTCAAATTAAAAGCACATAAAACGTTACGTAACCCAGCAAGCTACCTGCCCGCATAATCAGAATGATCTTGGCGAGTCGCCGCATAGCACACGCGGAAATAGCTGTCTGTCCGGGCGCAGGGTTCCGAGCGATTAATTTGTGTACAAAGCAATTTAGCCGGCAAACAATTGCATGCCCGTGTATGTGTCATTTGTCGAAATTCAGGTTCAGTCCCTCCCCTCCCCAGTCCGCCCACCAGCTCACAAGCAATTTCGCACGACTTTATGTGCTCTGCTCCATTAGTCACAATGAGCGCCGATGCGATTTTCAATGTTTTCCTCCTCTTCCAAACTGTTGTTTATTTTCGTTGCCTTTTTGCAGTCGCTCGAACACGACCGCGAGGCATTTCTGCCGCGAAGTAAATTGAAAATAGGCAGGGTGTCATTGACCGGCACCTGATAGATTTTTCTGCCGGCGAAGCTGAAGCTGCTGGCGGGAGTTCTTGCCCCAGAAACGCGACGGAGGTGAAATTTCAATATCAAGCTGCCGCAAGGCACTGCTGTGGCCCAATGCTGTGCATAAAAAATTCCCAGCCGGGAAGTGCCGATTAAGTTCGGAGTTTTTTTATTTTCCTATTTTTGGCAAGTGAACGACGGGCAATTTAGCCAAACACGAAATTAGCAGCGCTATTGAGTCACCAGGAGGGTCTTGGCGCTGGGCAGGGCAGCGCCGCCGGATGCTGCTCACACAGAGTAACGGCCATCTTCTGGGGAGTCATTTTTTTCCACCTCAATTTTTGCCTCACACGACTGTTCACGCATTTCTAGTGGGCTCACATTTTTTGGGTCGTGACCGGATAATTAAGTTTGATTTACAAGGTAAGCTCGGAATTTTCCAGGCGAGTTCCCCTTAAATCCATTCATTTTGTGGAGCACCGGTGTTTGACTGGATTCAAATTAATCTTTCAATGCGAGGCTGCGAGGAATATGTGCAGTTAAGGGAGTTCTTTTGATAATTTATATGTGAAGGTTTCGACTGAAGCGTCGTCTCATGGGGTCATATTAATAAAGTACAAAGATTGATGTAGCTTTGGTCGTGACTTAACATGAGATTGATATCATTTACAAAAATGCCCTTAGCTGTAACTGAATTGGGTATCCATAATATAATATTAAGCTTACGTTTTATATCACTCTTCCGACAGATCGTTAAGAAACAACGAATCCCTACTTTAATATTTTTATTTCGTTTATTTTACAATATTTACTTATTGGTTCAGCGGAATCTATTCGCTCCTCATTTGGAATTAGTGTTATGAATGCAAATCCGGAGAGAACTATCTATACCGGGAATAGGTCCGCAATAAACCTTTATTTATACCGAGAGTGAGTCTGCGATAGAGTTTTAGGCCAGTGATGGACCTTTATCGTCGGATTACTAGTGGACAGACATGGGCAATGGACAATTCTTTAATTTTCATCTATTTAATCTAAGTAGAGGCTTGTGGCAATCATTCTGACTAGATTAAAATCAAAGTTCCAAAAACTTTACAAATGGCGCGAAATTTAAAAGCACGAACGAGGAGCCATAACTTTGTCCTTAATCTTGCGAAAAATCGTAACGACGTAAATTTCAGTAACGACGAGAATCACATGTCTGCCGCATATTTTAAGCCCAAGTTTGTTACATATATCGAAGTACTGCACGCCAACTCAAAAAATATGGTTCGGAGAAAAACGCGTTTAAAATGTTGAAAGACTCGGAAAAGGTAGGCGGAGCGACCGAACCATCTTCATGAAATTAAGTATAACTCATTTTCTAGGGCAGAAATGATAAAAAGGTTTACATAATCAATTTTTGAAGCCAACACACTAGAAATCCTCCTTAGATGTTAAGGAGGTGACCTGTGTAAACCACTGGCTTTGAGCGGTTTACACAGGTCAATCCCCTTAAACTATTCCTTAAAAGGTCGAGCGTACCGAATCAAACTGAAAAATTTCAATGACTTGAGACACCAACTCACCATTGAAGTGGCACTAATTACCTCCGCAAAGGACAAGCTTAACAGCAGTAACCAAAAATTGACTCATCGAGTGACGCACCATGAGGTCATGATGCCTACCAGTGACACACATAATTATAGTCTGATAGTCATTACCTCCTTGCCGTAACCCCTGTGTAATGCGAAAATTTGGAGACTTTGGTTTACAAGATCGTAGAGAACTTTTGCAGATGGACGCTCAAATGAGCCCCCACTCGAACGTTGTTTTTGTCCACCTTGTATGAAATGTTCGTATCGATTTCGTTAGGGTTTTCTTAAGGTAAATTTTTACGCTAACTAAGCTAAAAAATGCTTCACTTCATATACCAGAACATCGCAACTACAGTAAGAGTGCAGGTCCCAGAGAAGAGCAGCTCATACAATAGAAGACAACGTTATCGATTTTCCAGTCGTCCACTCATTTGATCAGTGATGAAGCGTCGATTTAAGTGCTTGTTCATTCAAGAATTGAGGTGTATATCACTGATGCATATTAGGAACCGCCCTTACGAAAGCGTCACCAAATAATACTCTACTAGTTAGAAGGTCAATCATTAAAAAAAAAACCTGTAAAAATGTAAGAAAAACATAGAACTGAACATGGAGAACGACTCGGCTGAAGTATCTCGGTGTCTTCAATGAATCAAATTTCGCTTGGCAAACGATTTGTAATTAAATCTCGATTCAGCGCTAAGTCAATTGCAGCTGTTTCAATTAAGAGAAACAAATTGTCCACAAAGCACCTTGACCTCCCCAGGAAACATATCCCACGGCACACACATGCGGTGTGGTGTTATCTATTTGCCGCTCAATAACATTTCAATTCGCCGAGTCACCGCGTCGAACGATCGATTTTCCATCAATTACTTCCGATTTAAATTCCATTCGGGCGAATGAATCACCTCGCACAACGCCCGACTCGCAAACTCCGATTACCCGCAATGAGCACGTTGTAACGGCACAATTAACCTACTTTCGGGCCAATCTCGAATGCGACGATTGCCATTAACCAGCCGCCTTCCTCCCCCTGCCCTGCTGCGCACATCCAGTGTAAATCGCAACAACAATCGGCAGTGCGCATATAAATCATGGGAGCGCGAAAGATTTATCTCCTCGAAGAAATTCTAGAAGGCTGACCCCCTTGAAGGTCAAACTGATAAAAAGCCACTTGACGGGCTTTCAACGCGACCACCACCGCCATATCTCCCTCCCTGCGGTACTCTATGGCCGAAATTACACAATACGAAGTAGCACTCGGTCGTTGCAGCATTGTTTGCGGCGGGTGACGAAGCGGGTGTTAGATTGTAGGAACTTCCACTTATCGCGCCACCACTGTAGCATAATGACATCGACAGAAATTGAAATCAACTTCGGCAACATTCCAGCTGCGGGGGGCGGTCAACCAAGCCCATATACCGTGCAGAATTTTTCACTTCAAACAAGGCAAGCAAACACCGCTGAGCCAGCAGGAAAGCACGGCACGGCACGGTAGCAAGAGGGGGTGTGGGTACCTGGAAAAATTCTTGTTTTATGTCAACAAACTCTGGCTGGCGGGTATTGTTGTTGTTGCCTCTTTTAGCGGCTTTTTCTTTTCACGCTTTTGGGGAAAACGGAAATAAGCCGGAGGACAAGCACAGAAGGAAATGTCTCAGAGGAGGGCGGAGAGCGGGCTGAGATAAAGATGGCCGTCCCTGTCAGCGCCTAATGAGTGCCCCGAGGTGGGCAAGGATGAAGTGTCATGAATTAATGACTCGCTGCTGGCCTAAATAAATGGGAAAAATCGCAACAGCGAGGGGAGGCGGGCGCGGCCTGAAGTCGGGCAATTTTAATGAATTATCTGGTGATTGTCGGGAGCAAATCGATCGGTTTTATTCGCTCCGAGCAATGCTCGTAAAGACAGATAAATTGGACCGGGGACGTTTGTGCACTCACACTTCGTTGAACGCGTCGGCCCCGGTGACCCGTTCTGTTAAGAGGATGATTTATGAGGGCAAATATTGATTGGAATTTTCAGTAGTACGAACCAAATGAACATTTGGTTTTAGCCCTTACTTGACCGGCGAGGACGTGGTGGGGGTAGGAACCAGTTTTCGTTAACAAATTTCACTCACTGTGGAACCAAGGCCCAACCATAATTGACATGACATAACATAAACTCTACATGAACGTCGTTTGCAGATGCAATAACATATTGACATATGTTTCACTGGCTGAACAAAATAAAAAAAAGGTTATGTTGACAGAAGGTCCAGTGCACTTTCAACCGTACGACATAAGCTTAACGAATATTTAACGAAAAATTGCTACGATACCCATTACTTGGGCTGGGAAATTTTGGTACGGGTGTTTCAAAGCATTTTGTCATCTTAATAAATAAAGGCATATTATCCTAAGAAATTTATCTCGTCCCAATTTCGAGACAAAAAAGTTTATACCCACTTTTCAATTATTAACAACTGTCACAAACAGCTACGCACGCAGCAGGTGCACCAACTGAATTAGAAATTGTGCGTGCGTTCGTCATATGAAATTTAAAAATTCAATCAATAGACATTTTGTAAAAGGAAAATATTCCGTCAGTAGACATTTTGTATAAGGCAAATAATCTGCGCATACCGCGTTTTCTTTGCTTGGTTGGTGAAGTCGACTTCTTCTGTTGGCGCAATTGGTAGGAAAGGATCTTCTGCGCGATGAGAAAATAGTTTAAAAGAATAGCAGCAGGCTTCAGAACGTCTTACTTTCGCTATAGATTGTGGAAATGGCGCCACATTAGCTGAAAAGTTCAGGAACAATTCATTTTCATTTCAGGTAGAATATGTATATATCTATTCACACAAATAAGTCGGAAAGGCCTTGAGTACAGCTAATGATTCATCGCAGTGGAAAACATCATTAACTGTTAAGTTGCATTATAATTTTGCCAAAGGCATCAGAAATTAGCCTTCATACCCTTCAAAGGCATGAGTAAGATTCGTCAAAAGTTGGCTAGACCGCCTGTAGAACGGAACACACAAAGTTGAGACGCTGCCAAAATTTCGTCTGATTAGGAACAGCCGTGAAGTTCGGGAGGGGCGAAAACAATTTCATGGAATTACCAAGCGAGCGTTGCCATTAAGGGCGAAAAGAAGAAAAGCAAAACAAGGCGCAAATCAAGGTCATCAAACTTGCCAGCAACGACGACCGTCGCGCCAGAATAAATTCCCAGAAACATTCATCGTTCAAGGGTCGGATGAGCCCCTTTTCCCTCCCCTGGGGGCGGGGTGTCGAAGGATATAGCAGGAAAATTATGGAGGAAACTTGTGATACAAGGGAATCCGTCCGCGCTCCCCACCCCTCCGGAGCCCGTACATCATGATCCTTTGTCACAGAGAGAACTAGAACGTAGTAAAAGCGAGTCAAGGAGAGAGGGAACACAGAAACAAAACCTAGGAAAACTCAATTTCGCTGAGAACACAAGAAAAAGTTCACCCGAAAACTTGGAAACGAAAAGTTTCGTCCATTTTCAGTCCCTTTCCCTGTTGCCAACTATTGTCGAGGGAAGTGTCTGTTGCGCGTGTGTTTGTGTATTTCCCTGCAAGGAGGACTCGTCGAGTTCACGGAGTTGTTCAGGAGTCGAGTTGAAACTTTGAAATTACCCAGAAAAGGTTTAAAGTACTGAAAGGCCGGGTAAGGGGGAAACCAGCCCAGGCAAAATACAGGAAAAGTTTTTGAAATAATTTTCAACCAGCACCCGCCTCGGCCCACTTCTCTTCGACGGCTTCAATGCTACCAAGAAATTTCCAACTTTTCACATTTTCGAAGTTTGCAAACTGTTTGACTGTGCGGGTAGAGATCGAGGGGCGGCTGCATGAAATTTTCAGAGTTTATGAACGTCTAGAATTGATGGAATGAATTGGAAAAGTCCGTTTACGGCAGTGCCTGCTCTTTTCTCACTTGATCCAGTTTCAGCGTGGAGGTTGTCACGGGATAGTCGCTGCTGTGAGTTGGCAGGGCCTGCGGTTGTGCAGATCTTTTGCGGTTTTTCCTTTGTAAATTTTTTGCTACGGCCAATTAATTGTGAAAATTGAGGTCAACTTCATGTTACTGCACAAATTAGTGGCCGGGATTGCAGCGGAGATTGACTCAAAGGAGTTAAGGTGCAGACGCTGCGCCGGATTTTAATTTAAAAGAACTTCGTCGAACGGAGGTAGAAGAGGCTTCCTACCTAGAACGAGCTCCTGTGAGCAATACCTGACTTTCAATTATGAAGATTTCTTTTTAATCGAGGGCACGGTTTCTTTGAGTGAAAATAGGAAGAAGTGTTAAAGTATTTCCGAGTTTTCACTCTGATATACAAGTTTGTGGAAATCGCGAAGTCTTTAAAATAAGTATTTTGCATCTTAATACTATTTTTTACAATTTGGACGATATTAGCAAAAATATGTGAAAAACCCACCCAAATTGGCGCAACGTCAGAGCGATGCTAGACTTAAATTCGTGAAGTCCATACAAAAGAAAACGTTTGGGCACATGTCATCTTCACCGAAGATCACAAGAAAGTGGATCCGCGATGATTTGGGCAGCTTTAAAAAAAATACTTGGAGCGAAATAGTTGTTGTCAATGGTAGAATAAATATTGTCGCTTATTAGAAGAGCATCTATTGCCTTTTGTGACTCTGACGGTAGATAGAAACATTGTTTTCACCAGGATAATGCATCTATATACACAGCTGCCTCGCCAAAAGAGATTTCATGAATACGGAATCCAACTATTACCATGGCCAGTGGTTAGGTAAATGTGGGCATTTAAGCGAGGGAAATTTCCGACCAAGGGAGGCCAGTCATTAAAAATGTTGTAGATCTGAAGGAAGAGTTAGGGATTTACATTTGTTTAAAGTGATTGTCTATAGACCCACAAACGTGGCTTCGTCTATTTACAGCAATCCACACTTTGCACTGCACCTCTAACACCACTAGTGTGTTTTCGAAAATGTCTACATTTTCAATGAACTTCAATGTTGTTTCACTATTTTCGTAAATAGAGGAGAGAAGAAATTACTTTTCGAGTAAAATGAGAATATATCAAAAACCGAACAAAAATCTCAACTAATAGCTGAACATTGAATAGAGCCTTCTCAAGTTGTACTAAAGATGTGCAAGTGCTTGTTCCTATAAGGTTTCTGCTTTTTTCTTAGGAAGTACGGAACCATAAACGCGAAGAAAACTGCCCCTATTAAAAACTGTTTGTTACTTTTTCTCACTGCGCTAAACAGATGTGTAATGTTTCCATAATGTTTTTAAACATAACTCGAGGGTAGATAAGGAAGTAAATTTCTATAAAAACATAAAACAACTTCGGAAAATATTCCGACCCAGTTTCATATAAGTACAGTCGCAAACTGAGAAATTTGTTAGTTTCATGGGTCATGTTCGCGTGACGATCAGCTCTAGAACTAATAAAATGATTTCTCCATAGTAATTCACCACAATTTCCTATTCAGGCCTGTTAACCACTAATATTTGTTGAGACTCACCTTTTTAGCACGCCTAAGAGATTCTTCGAAGTGCTTCGAAACAGCCTGCTCTGCATTGGAGCACTGCTCCTTTTCGCGACGCTCCCTCTCACGATCCTGGACCTGCTGCTGTTGAGCCTGTTGTTGCTGTTGCTGTTGCTGCTGTTGTTGCTGCTGCTGCTGCTGTTGTTGCTGTTGTTGTTGCTGCTGCTGCTGCTGCTGCTGATGATGATGCTGCATTTGCTGCTGATGATGTTGTTGAGCAGCAACAGCTGCATGCTGAGCATGCTGTTGCTGCTGCTGTTGCTGGTGCCTCTCTATTCTTTCACGTTCCATTTCTTTATGCCTCTCCATTTCGCGAAATTCTATCTCCCTCCTGTCCCTGTAATTAATATGAAGTAATTGGTTAGCGCAAATCAAATATATTTCAAGGCAGAAAATCAAAATTCACACTAAAAATAATACAGCATTAAGGAAAAGAAAAAAATGAGTGAACTATAAATATTACTTTTTATTTAAAGTATTTTTTTCTGTCTTCGTATATTCAAAACAGCATAAAAGTGCTTGGTTTCAAAATTGTCCATCCCATAATCGCTTCGACCAGCGTTTAGTAAAACCTAGTGGAAGAGCGACTGACAACGCCTGATTTTTTAGTCGGTACCCACTTGCTTGTTATAATTTTACAACATTGGTGCCAGGTGCGGGGTACTGAAAAACCTTCAAAATCTGTAATCACCGATTTTAACGAACATTTCCACAGACACACTTATGTGTGTTTTAGATATAGAAAATTGTCTCATCTAGAAATTCATTCGTTTTAGAATTATATGTATAATGGAGCCGAATTTCCATAGCAGTTGTTCGCCAAACGTTACAATAAAATGCATGAGGCTATGAAAAAGTCTCGCAGTGACCAATAAAAAGATGTTGGTTCTATGTCAATAGTGCAATGATGCTGAGAACAAACTCGTGAGGATCTTCACCGACCCTTCAAAACTTCACAACAATGAAGGACAACCATAATACGCTTGTGACGTCTAACTTTTCGACGATCGATTTGATGGTTGTCATATAATTCGTAACCGAAACACACCTGAGTCGTTGATGTATTAATCCTGAAATGTAATTTGGCATCCACTCAAAGGAAGTCTCCTTTCCGCCGTGCGGAATTCTTTTCATGGAAAATCATTCGAGTGTGTCCGCGATTTCCCTCCCATGAATGTTGGCAGGGGAAAACTCAAGTTTTTAGCATCACGCAATTCCTATTTTTCCGAGGATCCCATTCAACGCAATCGGATATTCACCCCTACATGCTCCGCAAGCCAAAACAAAATTTGACAACATCCATCCCCAGTCACACTTGCTATTCATCGCATACAAATGAAGGCTGAGCCGGGTCGAGCCGACCGCGCTCCCTCTCTGGGCACATGATAACACCTGCCAGTCTCTGGAGGTAGGGCGGAACACGTTTTTCTTTCACGGACCTGGTGAATCCATAAACCTACCCCAAATTCCCTTGTACCCTTAGGGGACTGGATTGAAAACAACATACAACCCCGCCGGGGAAGGAGCTATGCCACTGGACTGTGAAGGCTTCGTGTCGGGGCTCCAATTGCAGGGGTAGTAGTGTGGAAATGTGATAAAATGCTTAAGCCTGTGAGTGGGTGAATGTAGGACGTGGTTCGTAGGGCTCGAGAAAAACTTTTGTTCGACCGGGCGGGGTGAGTGGGGTTGGAAGCGAAAGTTCTCCGGGTCGTTCTTATTTACACCAAAATCGGAAAAGCAACTTCTTCCTCACGGAGAGGAGAGCAGACTACAATTTCCCACAATTCCGGCGTTGGAGAGGACTTGTGACGGTGTCTACCAATGTGGCTGAACTGGCTGGATGCACTTGGCAAACTTTTCAATGAGTAAATGTGACAGGAGTATGGCAGGGGCGCCGGGTATTATGCCAGAGAGTCTCAGGAAATTTACAAACTTTATCGGAAAGTTCTTGAGTACAGTGAACGGCAACATTGACACAAAACGAAACTGGCAGAAACTTCTACTTTCATAGTTTTACTAGGCTGGAACGGAAGGCGACACGGTGCGGGTAGGATAGAGGATCACATCAAAAAACCAGAGAAAGTCGCTTGAAGAGAAAGTTCGTGAAACTTAAGTTGGATGGAGTTTGGCTTCTTTGTTGTTTTTTTTTGTAACTTTTCTTTCTAAAACCCATGAAATCCTCTGCACTGCAAATAAAATTATTACAAAAGTTCCTCTGGGATCGAACCACTTTCGAGCGACAGCAGCATGGAAATGAGGGGCAGAACTTTAACAAGTTCACTCATTTGTTTTCCTAATCAGACACATATCGCAAAGCGTAAGATATCCAAAAAGAAAATAAAGCACCCGCCCATGCGCTTTCGATGTTTACGACCTCACTCGACACTCACTGCCATGAAGTTGCGGTGCCGACTTCGCGCGGAAAACGCATGGTAGCCGGCAACGCGAATTTTCATTGCCTTTTAATTGGCCTAATGGGCCTTGCACAATGCCGGCACTGGACACGGACTTAGAAGTGCTCTCAGGCGATCTACGCCTCATTAATCATCGGCTCTTTTGCGGACTCAACCCGGTCGGAGGAATGCAAATTTGCTGAGTTTTCGACGACTTTTTATTTTTAGACCACTGGGCTCCTTCGACTGAGCTACACGGGCCTTGGGCTGCAACAAGAGTGGCACTCATTACGCGTGCGGAAATTTTTTCATGCGTTTGACGTGTTCATTTGACGGTTGATTGATTCCAAGGGGAGGAGGTCAGCCGAAGCACGTGAAGCGGCTCGGTGGCTGTTGACAAATTTGTTTACTAAAATGTCTGACGCGAACAAGTCGTTGGCATAAATTGATTCTAATTAGCTATGCGCGATTAGTTCATTAAAACAACGGAGACTGAGTTAATTTTGGCGAAATACACAGACCACAATCCAACAGGTTTTGCCGCGAGGTAAGCGAAAACCAGCCGGCATTTGTTAACCGACGACAATTCGACCTTATTTTTTACCCGTGTGTACGTTTTCCTGTCAGGATACACGTGTCAGCGCCTGGGGTTGTTTTGTTTCGTATACTTAATAAGATTAACATTATGCACGTTAATGGCGCAAAAAATCATCAAAAGCATGAGTAAGAAAACACGTGGACATTTTTTATTACCGGCACCTGTGTAGAGAAGCGTCAAGTATCTTGTTAACACGAAGCTGCGACTGTTGAATAGTAATATTAAGTCTGCCTTGCGTTACGGCTACGAAAGCAATAATAACAAGATAAGTTTAAAGCAAAACAGAAAAGGTCGGAATCGCTGATTAACCAGAGCACAGCAAATTGTTTAGCGCGATTAGTAAGATATTGAAGTCTATGATATGCGAATAAGCGTTAAAAAGTATAGACATGGCTCACATAGGCGCGTTCATACCATAATTGGAACGATGGATATCATTGTACACGATTATGTTGTGCCTCAAAGATCGCGGGCGCGAAGCAACATTAAAAGCAAAACAAGGTCAGCAAGAGAATAATTAGGAAAGAAGTTAGATGTCTTACGTCAATAGCTGACAACAACACATTTATCAATGTTTAGACGCATAGAATTCTTACATCACCACAAGTAAAACTTATTTAAGTCGTTCTGTAGTACAGCTTGATCAGCCTCGTTCCGTATATCATTAAATATTTTGATATCGTCAGCAGAAGCCAATAACCTTGGAGTCAGTAATAGTACTCAATACGTCGTTAAGAAATAAAATAAAAAACAATGGACGAAGATGACTGCCTTGCGGGACACCAGAAGTGGCAGAAAATTCATTGGAAAATGTGGAGCGATATAAAACTTTCAATCTTCTATCCTCCTAGTTTATAAAACTCGAAATTCGAGGTTTTCACACTATCAAGATGAGCACGAAAACTCTGTTCCATTGAGTCCAGTTTAGCCATGATCAGCGAAACCTGTTCGAGCGACGAGGAGGCCAGTGAAGTAGGACCAGGATTATCACCAAAACTTTTCCGCGAATTAGCATTACTCTTGTTACTAGATCGTGAAGCTGTTATATGTTATACATATACAAGAATAGCACATCAGCAATTGTACGAAGCGTCGCAAGCGGCTTTCGAATAACCCTATTCGAACAGGTGCATCGGATTACTGAACCTAAAAGTTGGAATTCGTAGAGATTTATGTTGGACATCTTTAACTCTGTATTGTCGCCTACTGTAGACAGTGTCCAAATTACGGAAGCATAGTCAAGGTGAGGTCGAACGAAAGCGGTGGTGGTGGAAAGAGGTACAGGATGGAGACGAAAAAATATCCGAATTCTTATTGATAAAACCCAGCGCACGATATGCTTTTTGTGATACTGCCGAAATGTGACGCGGAAACGCAAGGATCTCCACGGTTACAAATCTCAGAGACGCTCTGGAGTACTTCAGCCTCCAAAATGTACTGACAGGCAACCGGGCCTTCTATGAAATGAAAATTGAACAAATTTACATTTTGCTTTAAATAAGTGACAAGGGCCGGCAAATCAGATTGAAATTTTTTGGTGTCATCGGAGGCGTCAATCCGCAGCGTCAGCATCTCCATAAAAAAGTACTTCGTAGGACCTAAAACTCGATTCGAGGTCATTAATGAAGATACTAACATTAGCGGACCGATATTGGAGCCCTGTGGCTCAGCGAACACGAATTGCTTGAGTGAGGATATTCCAGTTGAAGAAAAACAAAATTGCTGTCACCCATGTAAAACCATATCCAAAGCTCTACACCACAGAAAACTTTCAGCTAGAGAAATAATAAATGAGGTGGAGACATCAGGGTTAAACACCCTTAAGAACTATGGGGAGAAGATTTTCAGACACCAATATGAAATGTCGACGGCCAGTGAAGAAGCCACAGATGAGACCTACAATAAAAATCGACTAAAATGGGCTAAAGATCAAAAGAAATGTACCGTTGTGCAATGGATCATATTTTTTCTTCTTGCTGCTCGATTAATTTGTGCCCTATCTTGAAAATTTTGAGTAACTGAAGAACGATACATCTTCATGCAAGATGGTGCGTCATGCCACACTGCAAAATGAGAACCGGATAGGTACAGATATTAAAACCAGTTACGTAGCTCCAAATGACAATAATATTCGGGAAAACCTGCTGAAAGGACGAGAAGACTCGATTGTGCAGTGGGCAAGAACCATAGCCGTCAGCAGGCCACGAATACGATCACCAGACGTACTCGTAATCAATCGTACATATCTCACAATGTTGGTCAATGCCCATCGAAAGGAGCTTTTGTGCACTACACGCCCGAGTTGGTTTGCTTTCTTAAATGGATTTTCCTCGCATACTTTTCCCTCATTCGTCTCTTCAGAGCATTTTTACACAAAGGCGATGTCGGTGGAAATTCCAGGCGCATTGCTAGATATTTCAAGTCCAAGTCTTAGAGGAAATTGCTTATGCAGCAGGAATTATGCAAATTCAGTGCTGTCACGAGCGCTGCATTTGTGCATATATACATATGTACAAGCAGGTGGCGACAATGGGAGAATTATAATTGATGGAGAGGCGCGAACAATTTTCCTGTCTTTGTTCTCCTCGGTCGCGAAGCTAAGAAATTCCTGGGCACCCCTTACTCGCTTCGCCTACCTCGGAAAACATTTGCATAAGGAGGCAGATCTCTACTTGAAACGCAAATGGGGCGGCAGGAACTGTACCCGGAGCCCGTGGCTAAGGGCGGCATCCTCGGTATATTTGCCCCAGCTCCGCAGTAACTTTCATTTACGAAATTAAGGCATGCAGCCAGTGGCCCACAAGCAATTAAACGAGCCCCTCTGCATCTCTTCTGCCACCCACCTCGACCAAACTTGGAGTTTATCCCAGCGCAATTCCCCCTCGGAAAATAATTAAACGGTATCAGCGCGGGACGTGTCTTCCCTTAATATTCCCCCAGAGTGCAAGTCCCCTAGACGTAAAAGTTTTCGGCGCGAGTGGCACGCTGTGCCACAATGTTTCACTTCTTGATCCTTGACTTAAATGCCGAAATTGAATTCCGCCTTTTCGCCGTTGTACGCGTGCAAAATTTTGCCAAAAATCTGCGCTCCTCTAAGCATCGCTCCGTATTTTCGCCACACTGTTTATCTATGCGGACCCGCCGCCTCCTCCCCACGGCAGGCTGTGAGCGATTTTGGACGTTTCTCGTTTTTTATTTTTCTTTATTTTACTCGCTACGTTTTGGCCGGACGCCAGAAAGGCTTAAATTTAGAATATCCAAACACATAAATTTTCTGAATAGCCAGGGCAGAAAATAGACTCGGCCAGAGTGAGAACAACAAAAATAAAGCCAAAGACATGAGGAAATTAAAATGTTCCCCCGAACGGCACTGCAGCGGCGGTTTTAATTATATTTTTGAAAATGCCGATGCTTCGCTGCGCATTCTGGAAGCGATGCCCGCGTGCCACTGGCCGAAATTCGGCTGTGCGGTGAACGATGCCTGCCTTTGAGGAGTGCAGGAGCGGTCACTCGACCTGACCTCATTTCCCCAATGGAAACTGGGGACGGATGCACCTTGCTGGAGGAGATACATGTACCTGCCTGCATCAGGGGCACTTGCCTCCCTAGTTTTTGAGATTCCGCGGAAATAGGCTACTGCAGGTGATTGACTACTGTTCTGCGCTATTTTAGAGGCTGATACGAATTACACACTGCTGCTCTCAATCACTTGAACATTTGCCAAATGACTGAGCCGCGCCGGTCCGGCTTCAAGCAACAAACAAATATTGTTTTCCTCCCTATGTTCGTTTTGGTGTTAAGCAATTCAATTCAAATTCAATCAATTAGTAGACGGACAGCTTTCTCTACATTATTGTCATTTTTATTTGTCACTACCAGAGTTTCACAAAAGGCTGGTACGACAGTATGTACGAGTATTAGAGTCTGTACTTTAGCTAAGTCGATCTTTCACTTGGCGTCTAGAGATTAAAATTCATTATATCACCTAACCTGTGCTCATAAGGAAGGTAACATATTCCACGTAAGGCTCTGAAGAGAAAATCTTGAAAACATTCGGATTGCCATAACTTTATTGCTTTCTGTACGTTGTGGCAGGTCGCGCCATCCTGTTGAAACCACATGTCATTTACGTTCATTCCATCCAATTCTGACCCAAAAAAGTTTGTCAACAAGTCACGGGTCCTCCTTCCCACATCATCTACAGCAACAATGCGTAATGCTTCTCTCATCTTTCAATAATAACGTCCGCTCCAATTTCTTGATTAATTTTTCAATAGCAGACTGCGACGGGCAATGATGCATATAACTTTCGAATTATCATTATAATATTTTCTCCATTTTTTAAATGAATTTCCCCAATTAAAAATATTTTTCCCGGAGTGGTACCACATATGGCTGATTAAACATCTGACAGACGGACTTGACGCACATTTGAAAATTATAAATCTTGCAATGTCTTCAATGTAATATTTAAATGAAATCCTGGAGATAATCAGGTCGTCTAAATTTTTGGTTCTGTCCATTTTTTATGTAATTAATGCAAAGGAATGGCCCCAGATGGCTACCCTGTGGTATATTTTTCGAGTCAGGCTCGTCTGCGTGCGCTGCATATCGCGTATCTGTAAAAACATTTAAGACTACAGGCTGCTGAACTAAATAACACCTCTACATGCTCGTTCTGATCGGTCTGGCCGAAAACATCGCTGCTGTCAACTGGAGTGTAGCGAGCGCCATCAGTCTCTCATCACTCGCAGAATATTCGTCATGGAAAACTGATGATTTTTTTCTGCAATACCTATGATGGATGACTGATTTACCACACATGATTCTAGGCTACTTGTCCAAATTTGATTGTGCATCCAGTTTACTTTTTGATCCAAAAAGAAAACATGAATGCTTCCGAATAAGTATACTTGCTCTCGATTCGTATACCGAAAATCGACCATTTTAATATTAAACCGATGAAATTCCTCTACAGAACATGGAAATCCCACACACGATAAAAGTTCTATGAAATAACGTCCAAGAAACTCGTTAAAAACCACAAATAAATTCAGTTGAACTTGTCTTCAAGCTTCTATGACTAAAATATGGAGGTGTCTTACACACGATCAAATAACTTTGAATACGATTTCACATTTTTTTTTGTATTTATACTTGTTTATTTAGTTTATGAATTAGACCTTGGGTCTCTAGCATAAGATACAATAAATTCTTAATTTTTCGATTTCACATAAAGTCAAAATGACAATCTCCTTGGATCGTAGTCAGGCTTAATGACCTCGTTTGTAGTTCATGGACTTAACAGACATTTGATTCCAGCAGGACGGAGTAACGAGCAACACTGCGCGTGCGAATCTAGACTTGCTGCTTCCCTACCATGTTATCTCTTGACACGACGATGTGAATTGAATTGACTGCCACTTAATGCTATGATAATAAGACATGTGTGGTCACACTTTATCACTGTAAGTATACATTCAAACCAAAGAGACAACTGCAGGGGCAAACCGAGCATGTAAGCTTAGAGGATCACACATTCACCTGATATTTCCAGGAAATAAAAATCCATAAAGCACAGTTAAGTGTTTAGTATTCGGATGTGAAATGCCTCTTTGTTTATATCAAAAATCGTGTAAAAGTGAAAACGTGTTATTCAAGTACCGTGCAAATCGAGGGATGGGTGTATTCAACTCCAGGGTTCTTATTCAAAAGCACAGAAACCAAAATATCCCGTGTATGTTTCGCTTGTCCATGGCGTACTATCACCCATCACAAACGAACCACAACGTAAAGATGTTCCTTTTTGCTTTGCCGACGGCGTAGGTACGTTACGTGGTTCATCGCAAGCACGAAAAAGCCCTCAGGTGAAAGACAGACAATGGGGCCGGGCGGCGGCGTGCGGCATCCTTCATGGCTGTTGCCCTTGCGAGCTCTGCGCTTTGTTTGGAATGGATTCGCACTGGTCGATTGCGCCGGTTCGTTTTGTTTGCATTTTGCTGTTTTGCTGGCAGTTCGACATTGTTGCTCGTGCATCGTTTAGCAACTCTTCTACAAATCGCTCGTAATTAATTGCAGCGTTGCCAGACCCCCTGTCTGTCGGTCTTCTTCGAGCGAACTTCGCTATCGACTGCCGAGAGGTTAATTAATTGCAACACTCAACGAGGATTTCGTGTTTGTTTATACAGCACAGAGTGATTTCACTTGAGCGACTTTTGGGAACCGGGATAATGTCACAGACAGTACCCAAGCACGACGGTACTGCAATCATGCACTACGCCACGCTCATCCGACAGCTCTACAGAATGTCCCACAATTTCAATTAAACTTCCAAGTAAGTAAATCCGCTCACTAATGGATTTCGAAGCAGTTAGGTGGCTTCGGTGACGGGCATCAAATTTTGCCTAAAGCTCGGTTCAGTTCGCCAGTCTCTTGATTGCGGACACACCTCGACTGGTCGAATCCGATAAATTGTCTCACTGTTTGTGACTCAACTAATTACTATTTCATTTATTCTTACAACGCGTAACGATCATTTTGCATTTCAAAACGCAGCTGAGAAAAATATGTTGCGAAAATTAACAATTCAGCAAAGCGCTCGACTCACAATCAGAGCCGCTCAATTGCGTAAGAGATACACGCTTTCTTCAGCATGAATCGCCTAAGACGCGTCGTGTAATTTCTAATAACTGTAAAGCACTTCCTTTGGCGTCATCAGCGTGTTGCAAGCATTCCGTGCAAAAAATCATTCACAGTGCACACGCCCGACGCTATTCTAAAACAGTAGCTCAGAAATTCAATTAGCGCCACAATAAGGAAAAATTCAATCCGCGATAAAGCGAAATAAACTCAAGGCGAATGCAAAAGGGGAAATAAATTAAAAGTGAAAACGGCGAAACGCGCCACTCATGAAAAATTGCACTTGTAAAAAGGTGGCTGCCACTGGTGCATAATACAAGATGGTCGGGGAAAGGTGTCCGACGCAACAGCAATTAACGTGGGAACGAATTAATTCGAAATTCTGCGGCTAATTATGTATGCAAATTTTACCACACTGTGCGGTAAATGATATGTGAATTGCTAGTACAATTCACTTGAACGCGGCGCCGTCACGAATATAAAATGTAGCTCGACGTAAAAGACATCAAAATTAACATTTAAATGGAGGCGCATACTGCCTGACCTTATTATTTATTTTTGCAAACAAATAGCAGTAATTTTACGCAAAGTAGGACGTAAAGTAAAAGAGTGAGGCAATCGGGCTAATTTGCACCTAGTATTTTTTCGCATTATCACTCAGGAACGATAAAATTAATAATTCTGTCCGCAAGTCTACAGTCAATATGGTTCGAAAAATGTTTGATTCCTATCTCAAATAGACGCTGGGGTTTCGCAACTTTAAATGAATATCGTATCAGTCAAGCAGGGAGAAACAGTGTCAAAGAAATTTAAAGAAAAAAATTGGAATCTATAATATTGATTTTTTCACGTTTGATCTTAAAACAAGAAAAAAAAACACACTTATCTCTGGTGTGAGTGAGCAAGAAACAAGAACAGATCGCGAACAGCCACCAAAAGTGTTGATGATTACCCAGATCGAGGCAAATGACAAGCGACTTCCACCAAGCAGGACAAAGCGATCATTGCGCTGTTCCAGCGTACACCCACTTGCATGGCCCTCTATAGCTGAGAGGGAAGTAAAGGTCAGCATCAACAGAATTAGAGCGCGATTGAAATCGGAAAAGCTACAGTACCGTAGCACTAGGCAACCCATGCTCGCGTAGACGCACATAGTAAAATGCAAAGCGTGGCCAACCGAAAACATTGACCGGACTGGTCGAATATAATTTTTTCTGACGAAAAACTCATCAAAAGCATGCCCAGCAGGTGGCGGGTCATACACACGAAGGAGATTGGACGGTGTATAGCTATCCTCGTCGTACAGCATTAACTGTATTTTAATGTAACATAAAATTAATATAAAGTCTTACGAAATATCAAATAACGTTTTTTGATGAATAGATTGTAATCAGAATTAGCGTATACGCATATGATTCTAGTACATTCTTAAATCAAGATTGTCGTCCTACATTTATCACTCCCAATCTTTAGCCAAGGGTATCCAACATCACCTCAGATTATTGCTGCAAGTTGTTACTGTTAGAACGTTTTAGATTAATATATTACTCTCATTTTCTCTCAGTGTATACAAGGGTGGGCTGAATTGTAATCGGCCTAAGCAAGAAAACACAGTCTCCTTTTATAGGTCGATACATTTTGTCCAACAATTCTCCAATTTTTTGATGCCCTCCGAATAATATGCTTTGTCGAGGTCTTCAAAATAGGCTTCAGTTTGGGTGATGACCTCCTTATTCGACCCAAATCTCCTTCCACCGAGTTTGGAAACAAATCTGGAGAATATGGTGGATGAGCAACCAATTCGTAGCGCACTTCATACAATTTTGGCATTGCGACTGCGCACTTATGTGCCGGTGCGTTGTCCTGGTGGAAAAGCACTTTTTCCTTCGCCCAATGCGGTCGTTTTGTTTAAAATCAGCGTGAAATCTGACCATTAGCTCTAAATAATATATGCCGGTTATCGTTCTGCCCTTTTCGAAGTAATCGCCATAACCGTGTTGACCGATAGACCCACCTTGGCCTTTTAAGGCTTTGATTTTTCTGGAGAAGTCAAACCCTCAGGTGTCTTGTAAATTGTGATGGATCCATGTTACGTCAACAGTTACGAAACGGTGTAGGAAGTCCTTCTTATCACGGCTATATATATATAGTATGCTGACCTAACAATAGCTGGCCACAAATACACCTGCCATTAAAACTATGACTGGCATCATGCAAAAATATTGCATGAAGTTTAGGAAAATATATCAGTATGTAACTTTTTGGCGAATAACAACAAAGGGTACTTATTGGGATAATTGGGCAAACACTGCTCCCTTAATGGCAAGTACTTAAAATAAAAGAACTGCGCCACCAATCAGAATTGGAATTAAATCGTGAATTTGTTTTCTCCGCTCGCAAAACGCTTGACCTTTCAGAAAAGGTAAATTGATTAAAATTCTCAGGGGCCTCCGCTAGACATTTATGATGTGAAGGGATTCTATAAAGGGGCGACTTTGTGCTGCTCCGCACGCCCCATCAATAAAAACCAATGAAGCATCAAAACTGAGCAAATACCCGCGTATCTGCGGACAAAAAATTGGTCCCATTTCGCGCTCAACTGGGGACGACGTCGTCTGCGAGAACGATAACTGTTGTAAGAATTGCACGGATTTGTCATAAAACTTGTACCTGACAGGTAAAAGATGAAAGGAGGAGAGATGTGGAGGAAAAGGAGCAGATGTGGTTCGATCCGGCACATCTCGCGCTCCACCCCCAACCCCGAGCATTGCGCATTAAGGGCTTTCTTTCGTTTCTCGAACATTTGTCTATAAAGGGTCCATCGCCAACGCAGAACTCAGCACCAACACACAGTTGCTCGGAATCGTGCCTTTCCATGACTAAAGTGTCAAACCATTAATCGGACACGTTTCTTTCAGGATGGCATAGACGCGGCGCGTTCAAGAATTTTATCCTTTTTTAATTCATAAAAATTAGCAAAGACTTTGTAGGTCACTTATTGCATTCCAAGGGTAACCCTCTGGAGTCACGACGAGCTGGGACATGAGGGTTTTTGGGGTCACTGATCTCAATTGCTGTTCCTTATTTTAGAATTTCAAGTATACATAAGTATCTATGCACGTGGGGGTTTTCGGGGTAGTTGATTTTAAATATGCAAAGAAAACTTAAAAAATAAATCCAGATCCATAGCACCGATAGATACCCCTCCGCTCTTAACTTCAAGACGATGGATTCTGTCACTATATCGCGCCAGGGAGTGGCAGGCTTAATCTTCCGTGTTAATCCTTGCTACGTCTTTCGTAACATAAGTTTACCTGAAAGAAGTCCTTGTCGGTTCCATCACGAGATTATAAAATTATCGTCAATTGTTACCAGACGAATGGGTGGTGTGCTGTAGAGGTACTGCTGTACCCACAACGATTCCCTGCTTCTTATAGAACACTTCCTGGTGGGTGGGTGCTGGGTGGCTACTGTGCTTCCCGCCCTCCACTCCTAGTCAATATTACGAGCACGTTTTCCCGCACTATTCCAGCTCTCAATTTCCATCACTCGTTTCGTTCGTCGGGCTTGGCTGCCCATGACACTCCCCCTGAGCTGCGTGCTAATCAGATTTGTTGTTGTGTTACCCGTGTTGCCAGCGTTGCTGCTGGGAAAATTTGCGTGTTCATCGCCCATTTCTTTGGCGTATTTGAAATTCTCGCAACGCTTTGAGGAAATCATGAAAAAATATGAGAGCGACTTATGCATGATTATGAAGCACCTTGAGCAAGGGAAGCATTCGGGGAGAGAGGATGAGGGTCAAGGAGGCAAATCAGCCATGAATAGGCCGCTTAAAGTGCCTGAGACAGTGCAGGGTGGTGGGGCTGTTCGCAATTAGCATGTAGAAGGCAATTTTCTTAATTGGTTGAGACGCAATGGAGTTCAATTTATGTTTCCTGCTTTAATTGAAGGAGCTCGTGCGAAATTGTGCGATGCTTTTTGATGTTTTAGGGCGTAGGGGGTCTTCGAATTACTGAACTTGACTGTTTGACTTAATTTTAAAATGAACTTTTAATCCATAGTAACAAGTTCAGACGACAGCTACAGAAATTAACAATTCTACACATCTCAAAGTGAAAACTTGGCTGAACTGTATAATTGAATTTCATAAGACGTTTGATATAAGGAGCTTAAGTTACTATGGTGACAAGTCGTAACTAATGGGGTTTATGCAAAACTTCGTGTCATATGCCTACATGAATGTAAAATGTTATTCAGACCAGCTGTGCCGTTGAGACGTGATCGAGTATTAGTCAAAAATACAAGACCCGTACTCGGCCTGGCCCTTGAAAATTAAAACAAGCCGATTTGAAGACAGTCTCGAACTCCACAGTCCATATTCATCCTTGAAGTTGAGAGATTTTGGTCGTCGTTTTGGAACCGCCATCTTGCATTCCAATCATTCATAATCAATTCCAAAATGTCGACATAGAAATCTACATATGCTTCTACTGTTTTCTGATTTAAAAAACACAGACTCAAATCAATCCCACGTGAAACTTTTTAAAACGTAATTGGGCCCATTTTTTTAAAATCAACGACCCCAAAAACCTCTATTTACCAACATATTACGAAATCTAAAGAAATTTCGTATTTTCCATCTGCCATATTGGATTCACCTTCTTGAATTTGTAAAATCGAGCAATGAATATATTTGAAATCTGCGACCCTGAAAACCCACACGTACTGTATATGAACTTTATTGAAAATCTAAAGAAACTCATTGTTTGGATTGCGCCCAATTGGGTTTTCAAGGCACCACGTTTATATTTAGACATCCCAAGAAAGCAAAATGAGTCAATTTTATTGAAATACCAAAAAAATGTATTTATGGGTCTGTCAGATTGAAGTCGCCATTTTGAAGACACAATTTATAAGGTACCATTTTTTAAAACATCGAAGCAAAAACCTCTGTGTAAAATTTTATGGAAATCCAAAGAAATTCATTATTTTAGGTGTATCATATTTGAGTCGACCACTTAAATTTGAAATGATATTCGCCTGGTCTCAGAGAGTACCTATATATATATATGTATATGCTATAATCGCATCTCATAAAAGATAGCCACAAATCGCAAAATTTAAGTAAAAAATCCTTACGGTGGACTGTCCGTCCCATAACGCAAAGCTTCCGAATTGTTTACTCACGTACAAGAGCAAAATAAAAAGAAAACGTGCAAGTGAGTTGGGTAAACATTTTAGAACTGGTTCGGCTACGGCTTAAGACTTGAGGAAACAGAAAATGGGCTATCACACGAGTTCGATCCCCAAAAGTCAATTAGCGAAAAATTTGGATATGTTCGCACTTGGTCACGTTCGGCTTCTTTTTGGATATCGGATAAGCTAAAATGTTGTGACTCACTTTTTTTTTCTAAATAAAAGCAACACGACCTCTCGCAACATGTTAATATGTGTTTAACGTATGCCGCCGCAATCACGTCACACGGTATTTAGAGAGAGCTGCGGACTGCAGGTCGCAAGCCACCCGAATTTCCTCCTTGTTAAGCAATGACTCAGCGGAGATGAACTTAGCAGAAATTCCTTGGCAGTCGATCCAGAAAGCATAAAAAAAACATTTGAAAACGAAAAGTCTGTGCGCCTTACCCCCTTCGTTTCGCAACTATTTTTAGTCTCGTTAAAATGTTAAAATGCGGCAGAGTTTTAGAACTTTCCTCGGGCAAGGAAAGTTTGTTTATTTTCGCTTTTCACTTGCGTAGGCGGCGATTTCTATCAGTCCCGACTCCCGGCGGAGGTGATTTGATAAACACTTCTCGAACGTTTTATCGCAATTTTGTTTCTCTTTTAGATTTGGGGATTATTAGATGATTCGTGGAAATCTCAGCAGATTACCGCTGTCCGTCCGCGATTACACATATCGTGGGCTCGTCAGCCTCAGCCCGACACAGAATTATTTATGGCTTCGACGGAAACAATTTAAAAGTGATAAATTTTTTTTTCAAATTCTCTTCAGATTTCGAGCGAAACAGTGAATGACTGCAATGCCCGCTTTAAAGCGCTTCCACGTTTTCGTCGGCTGTTGTAGCCAATCGTGGCTAATTTTAGGCCACTGCACATTTACTCGTGTTCTGCTTTTTTCAAATTTGGCCTTTCTGAGAAACTAGCTCTGAACATTTGCAAATGTGCTCGATTGAGTCAGACGTTCGATTTGTTATTTATGAATGAAACATTCACCGCAACTTAATGGGTGATGTGAGCTAATGAAGCATGAAGTAAGAGTTGGTTTCTAATGTGTGAGAAATTATTGATTTTGTAAATTTCCTTTCATTTTAAATGGCTTGATATTTTCTTTAAGGGGGTAGGCAAGGCTACTTACTGCAAATGCTCAAAACAAAGACAATTCTTCGAAAATCCGGGTAAGTAAACAGGCACGCCTTTAAAATCAAATGGTAATTACTGTTCTTATAAGAATTGGGGTGACCCATATGGCGGACACAGCGATCTGAAGATCTTTTGTGCCAAAGTCCCATTAATGGAAAAAACGCTCAGTTGCTCTATAGAATTGCCAGAAGGTCTTTCACACAAGAGGATCTAACGTTATCTAAGGTAGCAGCTCCTGGCTGAAGATCCTTCTTCTAGCTAGTCCTTGTACATCAGCAGGACAGTTTTTTTTTAATTGCCTGATCGACGTTCTCTTATAATTTTACGATCAGGATTCAGCGCAGGTCAGTTGCCAACTTTTGGACATTATGGTCTTCTAACCGCAACTTAGTATCCCTTGCGGTATAGAAAAGTGTATTGGAAAATCAATATCCGGAGATTCTAGAGACTCTTCCAACCCAAACATGTTAGATAATCTGTCGCATTGTTTATGTTCGTTGGATGCACTAATGGTAGGAACTGCTTTCCAGAACCTCGAATAAATAATTCAGGTCAGGTCCCTTTGCAAGCAAAGTCGACATTTGTCAGAACAATTTATTTTTGTCCAGTCGATATCTTTATGAGCCTGGACCCATTTTATATGTTTCACTGTTAACAAAGGAATTCTCCTGCAACTGTAGTTTCGGCTCCCTTCTAATTTTAAATACCAGCTCGCAGTTTGCCAATTAATATGCTACGATTTAAAATTGCTTCGAATGATTCTTCCACCGGAATTGAATTCATAACACGTCTCGTTGTCGAATTTTTTGGGTTTTGGATAACGACACCCATGCGGGATTTTAGCGATTTATTTCTGGATCATATTGAAAACACCAGCAAAACTCGATTTCAGAAAGTTTGGTCCATTTCTACGCGCAGAATAAGTTGTTTCGAATGTTGCTCCTGAGAATGTTTTTAGTCACAATTAAACGAATGCGAAACAAATCGTCTGTATACCATTCATTTCTTTAAAACTTCCACCAATATGCTGTGTATCAAGTCTCTTCTAACGTTGAACTATACTCTCATATTGTCGTCAATTTTAATCGTTTTATGTACTTTTTAGGTCAATTCGTGAGTTCGAACCAATATCGATGCACCGACAAGAACGTCACCTTCTAGGATTTCTCTGCCCTTCTTAACCACTTATGCACCTTAACGCCCTAGCACGGGAGTAAATAAAACCATCATAATCATAAACACTCTGCAAAATAAAGAGCGATTTCAAAGGAGTTTTACTACTTTATACTTAAATTTTAGTCCCTGCTCGTTATTCCATAATTGCTTTTACTACGCCGCCTTGCATACCAAAAATACATTTATGTACGTCAACTTGCGTCACTTTTGCTAAGCTGTCGGATTGTTATAAAACTTAGACAGATAATAAAAATAGCTTTCCAACGTCAACAATGGCACTACTGGAAAATACATCAGTTTCGCTTTCCTTGTGACACACTGTCTGACTTGTCTTCTAAAAAACGATTTTTCCTACCTCATAAGTGAACATAACCTCGTCACAAAGTTTGTCATTGGGGGGGTTTCAGCGCCAATAATTTCATATCATACGCCAAAATTTTAGATTTCAAGATGGTGAGCTGTCAAGTCCTAATACGATGCTATTCTTCCTTGCGAGGAGACACATTTATTTTAATACGCTAATAAATATGGGATTCGAAATATCCATCGAACTTTCCAAAAAAAAAAGTTCCAAAAAGGACTGAAACGACAATACAACTAACTCCCATTTTGAGGAAAGCCGAACAACATTTAATTAAGTTTGCACCTGTAATATGTCGAAGTACTGACCAGCGCAAAGGTGTTGACTCACCACACTTTACAGCTTCACCTCTCTCTTGCCACAAGGCAAAATTCAATGCTTCACTGCTGAAGCTGAGCCAGATTTAGGTGGTTGCCTACATTTTCCGCGTGTTGCCATGAGCCGCAATTAACAAATTGCGAAAAAAGTGTTCCAGTCTCGCGCACAAGTTCACTTTTCCAGCGTGCCAATCACCCGGATTAGTGGCGTGCAGCACAATAACTCATGTAAAATACCGCGAAGCAAGAGACAAGAAAAAAGAATATGAAGCACAAAGGAAACACGACGGAGCGGCGATGACTATAACCAGCTCCGTACAAGACGCGTCCGGAGAACCAGAAGTGAAGAAAAATAAAAGCGGTCCGAAAACGAAGAAAAAGAAAAGTTTCGGTGCGCTGAGTGAATGCCTCCGCACGACATGGCAACTTGCCATGCAGAAACCCGACGCGGCCGGTCGACGTATGTATTTAATGTACGGCCATACATAAGCCCCAACATGCACCCCAGCATTCCGGCTCTCATGCGGGCGGGCGGATTGCGTCGACGGTGGAGCGATGCCTTTATAAATAAACACGGGGCCCAACATGGAGCATTTATCATGGCCTTGATGAATTGACCGTTATGTGTTTTATTATGTCATGTGTGCTTTTGTTTGCGCTGAAGTGAAGCTACACATCCTCGTCTCGTCCCGTCTTATGGACTTGTTTTTCTTCTTGTTCTTGTCGCTGTAATTTTCGCCGCCCGCCACCGCTCCCCGCCCAGTGGGTTAAGTTGCTGTTGTTGCTTTGCTTTAATGGCGGCCGGCGTTCATATCGCTTTCTGTACATTCACCTCGATCTGATAGCGCTAGAACCAGCCCCGACCCCGGCAGCGCAGTCAACTCGCCAGATGCTTCTTCTTCTGCTGAACACCACATGAAGCTCCGTCTGATAACGCAAGCCGCTCATGAGAATTCCTTTTGATGTTTTGGTTTTGAGATTTTTCACGGTTTCGTAACTGAGGCAACTGCAAAATGTTTTTTCTTATCTTTTTTTTTCTTTTCCCCTTTCTCGTGCTGTGGTACATTGACAGTTATTTCTTGCGTTTGTTGCGACCAGAGCCTACCTAGTGCCTGGACTTTGTAGGATGTTCCACGGGAGCTCTTTTGTGTTTAATAAAGAAAGGGAAAAGGGTTGCACAAAGCTCAAAAGTCTTTTGATTATGTTTTAAATATGTCCGCCCAAAGCCTTTCCCTTTGAAATGTACATAATTATGAGGTGCCATAATGAAAGCTTCCTCCCCGTAACCTGTTTTATTTATTTATCTAAAGGTGCGTTTTATATTAATCCTCCGTTAGTCGCTAACAACCCGATGTTAATCATGTTTTCGTCATTCAAATAATCTTGAATTCGCTGCGCCGTAAGTTCAATAGAAGGGTGCTTGGTGGTTTAAGGCTCAGAAACGCCATCACAAAATTAACCCATAATTCCTACTGGGTTCGTTCGTAACCATTCAAAATTTTGACAATTAAAAACTGCTGTCCTCAAATCTGTTTAAATTAGTTGACTAAGTATAAGTGGAAGAAAACTTCGCTAAGTCGACCGATAAGATTCTTTTTTGACGTCTGTCTATCATTGAGCAAATGCAGCATCCATCGCGCGGATAGCTTATTCATATCCAAAAGATACGACGTACACGTCGAGATGCGATCATGGATTTTGTCAATAATTTCCGGTGTGGTCAACTCATTTGGGTCAGCACACGTCCTTGTACGGCCATAACGAAAATCAGTAACCCACTTTTGAATCATTTTAATCGGCTGTCAAAACTGACTAAATGACATACATATATATCTATCTGAACATTGACCTGGTGAAAGACGATCCTTGACAAATGAGATATGCGATTGTGGCGCCTTCTATTGGAATTTTGTCAGACTTGCCCTTCCGCCCTTCTATGCACACATGGTATGTAGATGTTACTCAAAGGCAAAGGTAAATATTTTTTTACTAAAACAAATTTCGTACATCTGAAATGAGTGACTGGCACGACAAATTATTAAGTCAAAACCAGATCTCGTAATCAATAATCGATTCTTTCCTAAGGAATCACGCTCAGTCAGCTAAATTGAAAATTTAGTTTTTACATTTCTTTAAAGTATAGTTTGTGCAGACTATTCTCTGCATGTATCAAGTGAATTGACGAAAATTGGTGGAGCTATGGACATTCAAAATACACATTCTAACCGAGTTTTCAACCTTTGGCCCTTTCGTGACGGTCCAAGTAGTCACTATTTGGTTCAACGTACCACTTGTGTGTTGTATAGTTATCATTAGCCACTCTAAAGCGATAAGGTATTTGCCGTATATACATACTTAGTAGGCGCTAGGCGCGAAAGTTTTATTTTTCAAAACTGCTTTTCCAAAATCGGTGATCAAAATATCTCGGAAACTGTTACATCGATTAACTTAACATCTTGTAGGCTTTTTTTCTATGATATAAATAAAAACAAAACCGTGTTTGTTTGTTTGTTATGCAATCACGCTTAAATAGTTGCTTCGCTAGACTTCATTTTTGCACACATGGTAGTATATATGTATTCCAGCTTAACTTATACGCCATTTGCTATTTTGATAAAGTGCAAGATTTCAAAATGGCGATTCCAAGATGACTACCGGTTAGTTTAATTATTAAATTAGTTAAACTTCAAAGCATTACCCTGAAAATCAGCACCATATGATTTTTGGGGTCGCTATCGTCTGCCACCAACATTTCTAAACTCAAAATGGCGGATCCAATGTGGCGACCGAAATTCCTCAATTTAAGCAATTTTTATGAAATTTTATATGAAGACGTCTACAAAAATTCAAGATGGCGGACCCAAAATGGCTACCGAAAAAGTTATACTTTAGGTGATTGCCATGAAACTCAACACTATGACGTTTTTAGGGATGCTTTTCAAATCTGTTATCAAAATTTCTTAATTAAAGTCCAATCTGAATCCAACCAATATGGGGACCGAAACTCCTCCATTTTTTAACAATTTTAATGAAAATTAATATAAAGAAGACTAAGGGGATACGGATTCCAAACTCATCAAAATTCAAGATGGCGTACCCATAATGGCTACCAAAGTTCTTAAACTTCAACGGATTGCCATGAAATTCAAAGGCAGAGCGTATTGGAAGATCTACGCTACGGATAGCTACGAAACTGCTATCGAAATGAAGAATTTATGAATGATTTTAAATGAAATTGAATACAAAGAAGCCTTAAGAGCCAGTCTATCTACCAAAATTTCATAATTCAAGATATTCAAAGGAATATCACGAAAATTAATATTTAGGGGTTCTTAGGGTGCAGATTTTGAATTTTTATAGAAGAAATAAATAATCGAAAATTAAATAAAAGAATTGCGGCCTTATCACAATTTCTGAATATCGTATGAAAGACCTGGAAGAGCAAAGGAAACTTTTCGATTTAAGTTAAAAACAACATACATATGTATGTATATTGCATGTATATAAATTTCTTTATTAGCTGATATTGAATATTCTGTTGAAAGGAATTTTTTGTGGAAAAGAAGTATTATCTGTTGCTGATCATAGTTACTTTTTACTGTGCTTAAGGGTTTGCTTTTCATTACTGACTATTTTCTAGTTTCCTACTGTGATCACTCATATATTCAAACCCAAAACTTATTTTCGCGGCGGTTTGCTCTTTCTTTCTTGCTGGTTGACAGAATAAATTAAAAACCTTAATTTAAAATATACTTATCTACCCAGCACTTTGTTTAACGAGCAACGCAGCTTACCTGTAAATAAAAGAAAACAGTTATATTAGCTTTGTGTTCAATTGGAAATAAAAGAGATAATATTTATTTGTATGACAATAACGACCAAGCCCTTTCTCTTATATGTAGATATTTATAGATTCATCCATTAAGAATTTAAGATACGTAACGAAAGACAAGTATGTAAAATTTAGACATATGATCCAAAATGATCCCCAAGTGACCAGTAATTTACCAGTCGTCGCTTTATTGATGACAAACCAACCGACAAATTGATGGCAAAGAATTTTAGGTATATTACCTACCGTTTAAGAGCGTCAAAAATGTGTAATGCCTCTAAACGACACGAAACATGAATTAAATGAAAGCCGAACTGTAATTTTTACACAATTTCGCATATGGAAGATGTTTATGAAAATTAGTATTATACATTGAGATTCGTGGGGTCGCTGTTTTCAAATATGGTGCCAAATTTTATAATTCAAATTCAATATGGTAGACTCAAAACTCTAAACTTTAGTTAACTGACTTTGTCGGAATGAGCTGAAACCTAATATCCGTTTTTATTAATTGTAGTTCGAAAGTGAAAAGACTACCTTAGAAGCTAGCCTTGTCTATGGCCTAAAAAATTGTAAAATTCTCACCTCTGGAAAGGTGCACTAAGGGTGGAGAATAGTCAGCATATCAAATTAAATCTAAAATAAATTTATTGAATTTTCGTAATTGACACGCACCGAAACCCTAATTCTTCCGTAATTGTGTCCCCAAGGCCATTTCGCAATCAGTGCCTTACTAATCCCACCAGTGACGCACCCGAGCATAGTCAGATGCCCAAAATGGAATGCACACGCTACAAGAACTGCCCGTTCCGCACACTTCTCTCGAAAAAGCTCGTAACCCAAACAGCAGCCGCTGGAATACGCCCGAAAAAAACCATTTCCAAAGTGCGACGACTTTTCCGAGACGAAAACTCCAAACGCTGCTGATGAGTTGCCCGCATATGCTGTTATCAGCAGGGTGTGCGCCGACCTAGATTGGAAAACTGATGACGCTCGTGGCCACCGCTGTCGCCATGTAAGCAGCGCGAAGACGCCTCTCTGCTACACGTGCTAGATAGCCGTTATCGTTCGCTAGACGGAACTGCCTATCGTTCGTAAATGGAGTACTTGCCGCGAAAATTATTCTTAAAGAGCATCAAGAGGGGAGAGCTCCCGGACGGCCTACAGAACAGCAAACGATAGCTTACTGGGGGAGGGGACGAGTACACATTTGTACAAAGTGTTGGCGTTCTGAAACGAGTTCTGTCCCGGTCGGACCTATTAATAAGTCGCCCACCTGAAGCACACCTGAGATATTCTCTTATGGGCTTAATTTGGGTGCGTGGGTATACACAGCCGACGATAACTGCGACTATGGCTGGCACTGGGTCGGGTCAGTGCTGCTGAGTCAAACCATACAATCCAAACAATGCCCAAAGGTTGCCATTTCGGGGAAATTGCCGAAACGGAGCGGGCTTTTCTTTTTGTCCCCTAGTGTAAAAGTACTAAAGTTCTATTCTTAATGGCCGAGAATTGAATGGATGAAAATGAAAATCCCACCACTACAGGCAGCCAGCGTGAGCGTGTGTACGCCATGCTGGCTGCGAGAGGTACGGCCGGAGAGCCGAATCGAAAGCAAGCAACCGTTGTAAAAAAGTTGACCGGAGGAGGGTAGACGGGAGTAGAGTACCTGGTCGGACTCACACCATCGCAGTCAGGTAACAAATCCCGGCCTAATCGCTGCTGTTTCCAGGAATGGCAACAAGGAGCTGCAAGAAATCAAGGATCGACACAAGAAACCTGAAAACGCCTTGGCTCAGCACTGCACAGCCACAGCCAGAAAAGCTCCACTGCTGGCTACATGCCTGCCACAACTACACACACTTATCAGGGGACAAAAGAATAGGAGCCGTACCCTCTGCGAGCAAGATTCAAGAGGGACAGCTCAGTTTTGAAGAAACGCTCGGAGGGAGAGCAGCAGTGTCTTATGCTGCGCGGGTTTTCTTTGCTTTTGTTGTTGTCGTTTCTTTTTTACACCAAAGTGGTGAAGTCAACGTTTTTATCTTCCTAACGCGTCTAGTCTGAGTTGCTTGAGTGTTTTTTGTTTTGTCAGTGAGATAGCCCGCAACGCTCGAATGGGTCGGTCAACGTGTCTAACAGATGATGAGAGGAAGCAAATTCTCGAGATGCGGGAGCAGAAGTACACAAACAAGAAGATAGCCGAAACGCTGGGCCGCAGTCCGAAGGTGGTGACGCGGTTTCTTAAAGACCCAAATATGTACGGGAAGAAGCGCTACCAGGGCCGACCGAATGCCCTTAACGAGCACCAGAAAGAAGTGATACTCAAGGTGGCGTCGACCTCATCACTTAGCGCAAGGGAAATTGCGGAAGAGGCGGGCGTCAACACGAACCCAAAGAACATCCAGAGGCTGCTAAAAAAACCCGAGAACTTCACCAAATTCCACCAGGACTGTCGGCTCAAGTTCGCAAACAGCTGCAAGGACTGGACGGACGAGTGGAAGGCGGTGATATTCTCGTCGTCGCGGAAGTTCTACCTGGACGGGACGAACGAGCAGAGCGCTTACTTAAACCGCAAAACGGGTGACGCATCAGTCCATGTCTGGGCGCTTATCGCACACAACCGACACAGCCGCCTCTCCTTTCTCGAGTACAAATTCGACGCGATCAGCTACACAGTGCTGCTCGAGAAAGAACTGAAACCGTTCCTCCAGCAGTGCGGCGATGAGAAGTACTATTTCCAGCAGGACAACACACAGATGAACACCACCAAAGCCGTCAAGTACTGGATCAAGACGAACAACGTCAGCAGCCTTGACTTCCCCCCAAAGTCCCCGGATATCAACATCATGGAGAACGTTTGGGGCCACCTGGGGAGCATCCTATACAAGGACAACAGACACTTCGATTCCATTAACGAGCTAAAATCAGCTGTGGCTAATGTGTGGGAGAAGGAGCTCGACCAAGCATTCATCCAGGGGCTGTACACCACCCTGCCCGAGCGGATTTCTGAGGTCATCAAGAGCGAGGGCGGTATTACTTGTTTTTATCCCAGCACGTGATTTTCTGTTGATGTTTAGCAATAAAAAGAGTTTACTAGCAGCAATGATAGTCTTTCTCTCACACTACCACACTTCTGCGCTACTCCTGCCTGGAAGCGGAAGGCATCAGGACTAGAAGGGGTGTGCAGAACAGCCGGCACACCCCTTTTGGGGTTTCTCGTTTCTTATAATGTTTTCAAGATATTGTTTCCCTTCTATGCTTATTGTATTCTCCCAAGGATTCCGCTGTGATTCTATTTCGGACTCAGTGTGAACAAGACGTATAGATGTAGCACCAGGTCACCATCGGGTAGGATGGAGGAAGCAGGTAGATTATAACCTTAATACAAGCACACTAATGAAATTGAAAAACAAAATCTTTATAGAGATGGGAAAGATAAAATGTAGAACGACCCGGAAATCAGGATAACGATAGATACCGCGGACTGTACTAGATACAAAGACTCCCTTTTCCGACAAAGGAATAAGAAACGCCCTTTGAGCGAACCGAGGGAAATTCCTTTTTATTCTCGAGTCCTTGCTTATCCAAGATGTTTTTAAACCGACAGTTGTAAACATAAAAAGGGATAGCACTCGTTAAATGGCTAGAAATACCGTCCAATCTCAGAGGGGAAGAAGTATTTCTTTTTATTTTAAACCAGAACCTCGCACACTTTAATACAATTGCATACCTTCTTGCGATACGAGATTAAAAATAATTCAACTCCAAACCGGACTTCCATATTACTGTTGTTACATAAAATCATACAAGTATTGTTTTATCTAAACTGCGCTTAAATTGTAGTTTCGGAAACCTATCACCAAAGCTTAACAAGTAACTGATTTCTTTCCCGAGGGGGAGAGCGAATTAGAAACCACTGAATACTTTCATGTTATGAATGTTTTAATTTAAAATTAGGACTTCAGGGACGACATATGTACATAAGGCCTCCAATTCGGAAATTGTTTTTGTACTGCGACTTCTTTTAACTTTATGGGCCCTATTATGGAAGTCCCTCTCGACTCGATTAGCAAGGACGCATTTTTGAAGGTGAGAGACTAAGAAAAATAGTCTCTTTGCTAGTTGTGTCGACCAAATTCCACTTCCAGAATAGGGCCCATTAAGCCTCCCTAAATCTGTGGCGTCATTTCGTTCGTGACGACCGTGTAACGTAAGGTGAAAAATATGAAGGCCTAACGCTATTTTTCCCAAAATTTGGCATATGGGAATTTTTCTAAATTATTTGATGGATCTGAAGAACAAAAAATCCACTTATCATGCAAGAATTTCCGATGCATCCTCAAAAAGTGTCAGTTTTGTGTGGCTGCCGCGTGAACAGACCGTGTGCCCCGTACATCCAATATTTTCAAAATAGCACGGACTATCAAAGGCAATCAATATGTGGCATATTGAACAACTGTTTTTGGCTGAAATTGCATGGAATGGACGTAAATAATATGTGGTTTCTGGCTGGCGCAACCTATCACACCAAACGCGGAACAATGACGTTATTGCAAACGAAATTCCCAGGTCGTATCGTCTCTCGTTTTGGCCAAGAAGTTACGGTTTAAACTGTTTGGACTTCTTCTTGGTTTTTTTTTTTAAATAGGAACCATACTGAAACGATTCAACAACTGAAGAAACAACCCGAACCACACATTCGTAATATATAGCCGTCTTTACTCAAAACGTTTTCTTAATTTTCGTCAAAAGCCTACACACGTGCAAACAAACGGCTTCGCGGTGGCCATTTGTCTGACATTTTATTTCATGTCTAATGTCAATAAATCACACTTTACAAATCAATAAAAATGTCGTAGAAAATCATTTAAATACTGTGTTTGTTTTTAATTTATCATGTTCTTGTGGAGAAAACCTTTATACATACATACATACATACTTATGTGCCAGATTTCATGAAAGCATAATTCATGGCTTACGAATTTTATTTTACTTGGGCCAATATTTCAGTAGTCAGATAAATTTATATGTTCAGGAAAATATCCATAATTCAACCTACCGGTGATCTAGAATTAATTTTTAGTTGTCAATAGCATCTGTAATGTGTAAAGGCGCAAATTGAGGGATTATTAAATCTGGATTGCAGCCAAGTTTATTTTTTATTGAACGAATAAATTTATCTCATTGGGAATTGAAAATTTGATCCCTCTACCTTTAAACACGTGCCCTTTCTATCTACCTGCATTCCGCTCCCTTCCATTGAAAATTAAATCATTATGGACAAGACTCTGTCTAGGCCCTAGGGCACGCATTACATTGCATGTGCTTTACCCAGGCATTCCACATCACTCAGGTGATTTTTTTAACCTGAAATTTTCAAATAAATCGAATAATAGCACTCCACGAAAAAAAAAATGCTCATTATTAAAATTTAATCATTCCGCAGGGGAAATACATTAGTGGTAAAATTAGTCCCCTCCCCACTCCTTGTAGGGGGATAACTTTGAAATTTTAAATGGGAACCTCATTTTTATCGAGTTAGTTCGGTTAAATTTACAACCACTTCCAACGTATTCTAAAAATATCTCTAGAAAAAACATGCAAAGAACTGTATGATGGCAACAAGTGGAATAAGGTCGTATTTATAAACATCAGAAGCAATCAATAAAAAAAAAACCGGACAAGTACGAGTTTTACTCGCGTAACGAGAGTTCCGTACTTGAGTGGGGTTCCGTTAGATTTGGTAATTTCTCAAAAACTATGATAGGCCTAGAGACTTCGTTTTATTTGTTCTGTATTTATCCGTGACATCCAAGAAAAAATTTCAAATTTTCCTACATACTGTTTTCATGCATTTTTAATTATTTTTCTTTAACAAAGGTATGAAAAAATAATCGGTAATGTTTGTAAAGTGTGCAAAGCAAAATAAGCCCTTTCATAAAATACCCCAATCGATCTCCTTTGGACCTCTAAATAATTAGATAAACAAAATATTTCTTCACTTTTGACTCTCGGACTAGGTAAAGGCAAGCGTTCTATGACTGTGCGACTGGTACTTTTAATACAGAATCCAGAATATGAAATAACGTGAATAATAACGTGGGTGTTTTAGGTATCAAACATATTTTATCATCACCATACACATTTGAATTTCGCGCTCATCTGAAATCAACCTGAAATCAACCAGCTGACCTATAAACTTTCAAAATAAGCGATCAACCGGGTTCATGAATATCAAAAAAAAAGTTCGACAAAATATCCGGAATGTAAAATAGACGTCGTATCCTAGTTCATGAACATGGGCTTTAAGGTTTCGCTTAAAAAATAAACATAATGATAAATTTGTAGCATTTATAATTTTAAAAGTGAAATTTTATCTGTGAAAATTCTAACTTTTTGGTTCATGTGCTTAAAAATTGTTTGTTAATTAATGAACCTTATGTTTACAGTTAGATGCAGAACTGAACAAAATGGTTTTCATGTGTGCTTCAAATAGCAGTTCTTACACTTTATTTTCAGTTCACAAGATATCATCGTCCGTTGTACAACATTCGACAATATGTGTTTGCTGCAATTCCAATCATTGACTTTGATGCTACATTTCTAGTTATTAGTTTTATCAAAATAGACAAAAAGAGTCCAAGCCTGGGAAAAATTCCGATAGAGCTGAACATTTGTATAGACCACCAAATCATCATTTCAATTGAAATGTCAAAAGTCCTCATCGATCCGGCTTGTGCTAGAAATTGTATACAAAAAAAAACAAATCTCTCTTGTGATAAACATAGTTGATATTACATTTTTAGACCATACAAACTAAAGAATATTATGCACTCATATATATATTCGTCATTGGACGTTGATTTGGTCTGTGTATGTATTGTTCACATCATAAAATACATAAAAACTATACAACGCACATACGGGTGGGTATTTGAACGATCTACGCGGCCATAATATAAATATACAAAATGCAAAAAAGTGAAAAAAAAACGACTACCTGGGCTAGGGGACAGGTATGAGAAAAATACTCAACCACTCCCGCCTTTCTCACGCGCATGCAGCGCGTCCACGAGCAGTCGGAATTAGATTGTCCCAAACGCTGGTGTATGCATTTGTTCTCGGCGCGTTCGTGTACAAGCAAAGACTTTAACAGTGAATATTAAAATTTTGCGTTTTAGAAAAAAATTGTTATGGATCCTGATACCGCAGGTAATTATCTTTTAATTAAAATAGAATATGGTTTCTTTTTAGAATTGAAAATATTAGTTTTAGTGTATTGAAAATCACTCGTATAATGGAGTATTTTTTTAGCTATGATTTATCTTTGATAGTGAATTTGTTATACTTCCCAGTTAGATCCGCTAATATATCTTGATACAGTCGAAAGATTAAAGCTTCGAGTAGTAAATAATCTTTAAAAAATCCGCGGAAAGTCGCGGATAAGTAGCTAATTGATACTGCTTCGTTGTTATAAAAACTTAATGTGATTAGTTATGTTAAGTTCGTTTTTAAAGAAAGTCCGTTTATATTTGTTTTAGCTTCAACAAATACCCCTGGAGCAAGAACTGTGACCCGTAAATACTTGTTCGACCGCATGCAAAGCTTTGGTTTGCATAATTTGGAAGAAAAACTGACTTTTCTATATGAAAATCTTCTTTCATGCGAAAGCTACTCAGATTACCATATTAAGACTTTTAAATGCACCTTTTCTCGTTTTAAAAGCCAACTAAAACAAAGATGGTCAAAAGCTCACAAGAAGGAAGACGTATTTCGCAAGTACAATTATTCATGGCTTGAAGGTACGGCCAGGCCGCCCTCGTAAGTCATTTGGAGAGTCAAGTGACAGAACGAAAAGGAGGAAAACTGAGGAGATTTGGTCTAATCGGGACGAAGAAGTAATCGTTCATGCTGCTCAGGTTAAGTTGCGGAAAAGTGGGAGACGAAACACTTCCGATATATTAAAATAAATTACCAATAGTGCGACGCGTGCAACAAAATATAAAAGAGCATTTTCTGAAGCAAGGAAAAAAGAAGAAACTTGCACTCTTACGCCATTACAAGCACTGGCAATGTTCGTAGAAGCTGACCTAACTCGTCTACAGTACAAAATAAATAGAAATACCAATAAAAAGTTCTTCCCTTGTTATATAATAGTATTTTACAATAAAAAAAAAAAAAGATGAAAATTTATCTGAAAAAATGTAATTTAATTTTATTTTGAATAAATATGTCTGGATGTAAACTTAGAACCTTTGTTTTATTTACTAATATCGTTTCGAACCGATATTGACCATAAAATAATTTTGGCCGCGTAGATCGTTCAAATACCCGTATGTGCAACGTAAACGTCTGCCTTTATTTCGTTCGGCCGCGTAACCTTGAGAAATGTCTATCTGGATTGTAGAACGTTTTTTCCATTGGACATTATTTCTATGAGACGTTTTTTCCCTTCCATTTTCTCCATTTATTAATTTGTTTGCTGTAGATATTTTGTAAAAGGCAAATATTCAGTCAGTAGACATTTTGCGGAAGGCAAATATTCAGTTATGGAAAAAAGAATTAGTGGTAAAAGTCCATGGAAAAAATTCCGATGGAAAAAATTTCCATGGAAAAAATAATTGATACCTCATTATCAGACTCATCTTTTGGGAGCAAACTTGAAGGTTTTTGTTTGCACATGCCGTACTTTGGAGCAATATATTAAATTATGCCAAAAGGTGTTATCAATGCGGTACTTTCTTGAATTTATGTCTCTAATTGTTTTTGGTGAAGAAGTCGATAATATTTGCAAGAAATACACGACACAATAATGTCGTGCAGTTGTAGTATCTTCCTCCAACATCTGGTGTTGCTATCATTTATGTACATTATGTATATCGAGTCTACTATCCCTTTCCGTACTCTGGAATTTAGCCACCTGCCATAATGCCATTTACACAAGTCGATTTTATTCGGTATGTCTAAAATTGGTCACCTGTCATTACTGAGCAATTAAATCATTTCAGCTCGTTTTAGAAAAATACCTCAACATGAAGACCATCACTGCCGTCTCATTAAACAACAATGATGACGACGAACAGCTTTTAAAACATGAACGGATGATTTTTTGAGACATAAAAAAGCCCTTTACGAACTGCTGGACGATGCCATTAATAATTTAGACAACATGCTTCAAGAACATTTGTGGCCAAGTACGACTACGTGGACATGGCTATTAATAAGGAAATAACTGAAACCAGCTTTAAGTCTCCAGTCAAGTTCAGCCACGTGGAGGATAATCGACCCAAAACAAATCAGACGAAGCCTCGTTAAGATGGTGCAAATGACACCAGAACAATGCCGTCCCCACAAAAGCGCAAACCGTCAAGTCACGAGAGGTTCATCACCTCGTTTCTTGGGCTTCAGTCTGTCTCACCTGGCGACCCGCACACAGAACTACGGAGTCGTAGCATACCTGCTCCGCTCAAGCCACCAATAAATAAGTAAGAAAATGCCCGAAACATCCACTTTGCACCAAAGAAGAGTTCTTTCCTAATTTGTTGGCAGTATGCTCCTTTTTTTATCTTTGAACTCTTTCCAAGCGCACTAACGTAACGCCATGGAAGCGGATCGGCAAGGGGGACAAAGAAGAAGAAAACATCGAGGAAAAGACAGGCAATAAGACAACCTCACCACACCGTACGGAGTGGAGGCTGCGATTCCACTCGACTTGTATCAAGGAAACACAATAAATGTCGGCGGGGTGCACGGGGGCAAATTATACTCAAGCATTTCTTTTATGGTGCGGTGAGTCATAATGTCTCTCAGTCAAGCATTTATGTTGGGTCAACTTTCTAGATACGATACGGCACAGGGTATAGTACAGAACAAAAACTATGCTTAGAATGGTAGTGTTGCCAGTGAGGCCCTCTTTAATTTTATCATTTTCTTTTCTGTTCGCATTAAATCACCTGAACACATGTGTGCGCGAGGAATCTTAAAAATGACGCGGCAATGTTAAATAAAGCCGATGGGTGGGTGTTCTGGGAAATTTCAGATATGAAGAAACGCGCCAGCCTTCGAGCTCAGCGGGGAAAAAGGGGGGGAGCGTCGAATCCTTGATCAATATCAGACAAATTGGAAATTCTTTCGGGTAAACACGCGCTCTATGTATAACTCGTCGCGCTGCATTCATTCATTTTTATTTGTCCTCGGCGACGAATTGAACGCGCTTACCCAGGAATGTTGGTGATGGATAAATAAATGAGCACCCTGATGGGATCAGCTTGTTTTGCTTTGATGTTTGGCTGTTCGGGGGTCTCCTTGATGGCTGTTTACTTTCTGTAAGGCTCGCCATGTATTCTTGTGGGTTAATAACGAAGGGATGATTTAGATTTTAGACACTGCAGCACGTGAAGTGAATCGGCTGCTTGAAATAAACATGCTCGTAAAGTGGCTTCCTCAAACAATAATTGTTAATGGTTAAGCATGTTTACTGATCTACTCTTTGTATCGAGTTGGACTTGACGTTATTCCCGTTTTTATGGTACACTGGCAAGCATGGGCTTAATAGTTTTAGGCTTCGCTCAAAAAATAAATAAATTGATAAATTGTTTATGTACCTACGTCTAGTGAATTCAGAAATCTGCCCCAGTCTGTTTGATTTTTATTAATGGCGTCCTTACCTCTACCTGCGGACATCTTCTGTGTGAGCAGGCAGATCTCTGAAAGATTACTCTTCAAAACAATTATACGATTTTTATCGAGCGATGTAGGTATTTTGACGCTGTCCTTGTGGGAGTTTAACACAAAATCTGGATAAAAGTCGATTTGGTTGATTGAGAACTGTTTAAGATCTGTTGGACTCGACGATTTGTAATAGACAAATCCAAACAAATTTTTAAATGATTTGAGTCGATTTTTACTTGCCTTTAACGGGATTCGGTTTCATTATCTACAGGTTAGATTGGTTTTTCCTGTCTTTGATACATATTTCCTGTATTTGTCATATTTGTGTATGATCGACCAATGTCTATAGCTATGGGATTCCTCGCTGTCTCTTTTTGTGCTAAAAGTTTGATTCTTATCCTTAACTCCCTTAACTGTGATATATGTACATACCCAGCAATCTTTGCCATTTTATCACGGAAAAATACGATTCAATACGATTATTATACTGCCATAACCTTTATATTCCTCGCCGTGCACGCACGAAAACTAGACTTTTCAAACACCTCGACTTAAAAAATTATACGCAAATATTTGGGTTCCACCCGTGATACATCACCTCAAGGGCTTAAGACATCTCGAAGTTGACCCGAACTTCGATCACAAAATCATTTTTAGCGAAGAGCGCCATTTTTGATTGAACGGCTATGGAAACATGTAAATTTGCCGTATATAGGGTGGAAGCAATCCACAAGAGATCTTATAACGTGCATTGCAGCCGAAAAGAATTACTGTTTATCATTGGCCCCTAATTCATCGAGAACGATGATGGACGATCATTAATCGTCAATAGGGAGAAATATCGGGAGATGATTAACAATTTTTTATCAAGACGGCGCTACGTGTCACACAAGTGTCGAAGCAATCGCTCTACTGCTTGAAAAGTTCAGTCACTTATCTACACGAACAATCCAAGCACGAGCACTTCCCACTTGATCCTTTACTTATATTATAATTCGATTCCCAAGTGCAATTGAACAAACCTTTTGGAAAGACTACAGGGAAAAAAAATTCTAAACTTCCCTTCAATCAACACTAACCGGCAAAATAAAGAGTTTAATTCGCTGAACGAGGAAACCTGTCACACTAGTTACACTATTTAGCGCACATGCAGCCGAATGCCCGTCAAAAAAGTAAAAGGTGAAACAGCGATACGTTCGCACTCGCTGCGGATTGAAATCGATTTTCCCAGTCCCAGCGTAATTTCAAAACAATAAAATTTCGCAATTCACTCTAAACAATGAAATTCCATCGTACCTAACCTCAACCGACATTTTCCGCAATAAAATGATTTCATCAATAAAAACAGCGAGGAGTTGGCCGGACGAGGAAAAAACAAACAGCAAATACAAAAGACCGCGAAAGCAACAAGACGACGAAACACTTGAGACGGCAAAGAGAAAAATAGAAAATTCTTCGTGAAGAACGCCTTGGTGTACCTTTTCCACCTTTGACTATTTCGGTGTTTATTCAAGCCGACAAAAGTCATTAAATGCAAAGAGAAAAAAAAAAAGGTATCGGCATGAGAAAAAGTGAAGAAACTTCGACGCTTGAAATTTCCACTCCGCCACGCCATGCCAGCGCCGTCAGCTGGAGGAGAGTGAGTCAAGATGAAACACCTGAAAAAAAACTTTTTCCATCAACTCGGAGTTATGTGGCTGAATTTATTTAGCACGTTGTTTCGCCGCCCACGCACACACAGCAGCGCAATAAAATTCAATTAAAGAGAGGAAAAAGCGGCAAAAAGAAGAGAAAATTAAATCGCCAGGAATTTATCACCTGAAAACGAAATTGAAGAGGAAAAGGCGTGCAGACAAGGTGGCAAAAGGTAAATTGCTACCCAAATCAACCATAATTCACCTGGTATGCACGCACATGGCAACTCTCATAATGGGAGCAATAAACGCTGACAGAATGTTGCACTATTCCATTTGATATTTGTTTTGTCTGAAATCAGGAAAATATAAATTACAACATTAAAAATGTAGAAAACCTTCAAGGATCAAATAAGTTTACGAAACTTCAAATAATGGAAAATAAACTGAACTATGAAAAATAACATCTGCATGTCGAAACTTTTCAGTTGCTACCCATATTAAGGAGATGTGAAGAAAAAGGTAATCTGATATCTTAGGACGTCCACATAGCTTATCGTCTTTTAATCGTCAAATCCTTTCATTTGACACCCATGTCAAGGGTGTTATGAAAAAAATTATAATCTGTCATCTTGTGGCATCCGACATATGGAATTTGAAACAATTTTAGATATAATATATTGCATTGTCGCCGGAATTGCATATGTGCGCCAAAATTAACTGCAAAGTAAAAACTTTCATTCACTCAAACATTAGTCGAACTTTTGATTCTAAGGTTTGACCCAAACAAATTTACAAAGCAAGTTATATAGTGAATTGTGAAATTTCAGAGTATGTAGTTACAAGATCACATTTTCGTGATCTATTGACAACAAATAAGGGCTTGGTGTTGTAATACTACGTTTTAATGATTTTCATCGAATGCAAAAGAGCCGAACATTTTTTTCGAAAGATTTGATGAAGTTTGTTTTAAGTCAATATCTTATGCGACTGGGACGCGTTAGACACAAAGTGGTATTGTGGAGGGGGAATAGCATAGTCGAAAGTTCTCAACTTGATCACATTTCCGAGTAAATGAACATACAGATGTTTTCGGGGTCGATGATTTAAAATCTGATATAGCACTCATATCTGCTGTGTTTAACGACGCAAACACAATTTTTTGAAATAAATAATAATGAAATAGAAAACAGAAAGATCAATAAGATTTATTTATGGCTATGGGGATGCAGAATCGATGCTCTGTTTTTGAACAGAAGATGAACAAATAAAAAGCAATTTTGTTTTTCGCCGATTTGAATAATACTATGTTGCCTACAGGAACTCATGATATATCCCAAATATCACCCTTAATCTGGTTAAATCGCACTGGTACCATAGCGCTAGCCACCAACGAGCACTGCATTCTGTTTCGGTAATTTAATTGATGCTTGATGGTAATAGAACCCCGCAATTGCCACGTATTGTTGCATGAAATGCGACCGTTGTGGCACCATAACTGTGAATTAGGCTAATGCTCCCAGGGACACTTCCGTTGCAGTCAGCGTCAAAACCAAAGCACCGGAAAGAAATCGATCCTTGCAAAGTGCCACACCAAGGGAACTGACCTACCCAACTTGCCACTTAGTTTTGCTCCAAGGCCCATTCAGCTCATTCTCCAGTGCACACTCAAATCGGCTTGTCGATTATTGTTTTCACCACCCCCGCATATGTAGTCCTCGCCCTTCGGGACAAAGGTCCCTCTCCACAACCGGCGAAACCAAACCATTTCAGCTGCTCTGGTAATGCACGATTTGGCCTGGCTACCTGCACGCGAACAACTTTCTCCGATAGCCGCAGCAATGTGGGTGTGCTGCATGCGGAGCTTTGCTTATCGCATCGCGGTGTGTGCTATCTCATTTAACGTCTCAAGTCCTCAACTCATCGCTCCTCAAACGTTATCTGGGGCGCGCAAGGCGTTTCTGATGACTCGGCGCGCCGCCCGATCGGAATATTTCACGCTCAAGTGTCAGACACATGACTTTCGCGGCGTCGATTCTCTGCACTCTACAGTTTCGCGTTCTTCGTTTTGCTTCCTTTTGCGAAGATTCTTCTTTTTTTTGTAAATTTCACGGAATTGTGGGGCGCAAACAACATGTGTTTGTTTCGATTTGGAAATTTCGGAATTCGGGGGGAGATAAGATGACTAACGAGCCACTCAGTCGTAATTTGAGCTAAAAGCTCGTGGTGTTATTTACACGGCCTGATAACGAGTTTTTTATCAACTCAGGAAGCAGTGGAAAGCGAATAGACATTTTTGCGCTATCTCAATATGTTGAAGCACTTCAAGGAATAAAGCGCACTGATTGGGCTTTCAGCCGAGTCCACAGGGTGGAGTAGTTACTTGAACATCCTTCCTATAATTTATTTCCATCATAAGATTCTGCAACATTGTTGTCGTTATTCGAATTTAAGCCTCAATGGCTATAGAACAACCAATTCTCTCGTGAGTTTTTCTATAGGCAGCACAAAAAACCTTTTCCATTACTAAAAAAACCTACCTAACATACTTCCATTACTAATTCTCAATTGCCGCTAAAGTTTATGTACACATCCCTATGGACGCGCACACAGTGGAAGTATTCATCAATTTTTTGTTATTAAAAAATCGGATAACAAGAAAGTGGGCTTCGGAGACCGGTTTTCTTGTATTTTTTCAAAACACCAAGTTAACGATTTCCACTCCAAGATTTATTATAAATGAATACAAATGAATAGCACAGCTGGGATTTAAAAAAAAAGGAAAATTAGTACTTATCGTTCCCTATATCGAAGCTATCATCTATAGTTGATAAAAAAAGAACACCATCTTTGAAATCAGCGACCCCAAAAACCCCTGTACTTATACAAATTTTACTAATTTTATTCATCCATTACAACTTTAAGAAGATTAATATGCGGCGCCCTAGTTCCTAGACCTCGGTATTTAAAGGGTCTTTGAATATGGACGTTCAAAATTGTTTGGGTTATAGCGGCCATGTTGTTAAAGAAACATCTGTTAAATTTGTTGTAAATTGTTCAGTAGTGTGTGGCAAATCACCATAGAAGGTTGTAGCATTGTAGAACGTATGCAAGTCATCAAATTTTATTATCAAAATCAGTGCTCCGTTCAAGAAACGTTCATCATCGATAATCATCTTAAACGACGAGCGCTGATGATAAGTAACTTCTTGTGACCTAAACTGGATGATATGGATACCGACATGTGATTCCAACAGGACGGCGCCACGTGCCACACAGCACATGCCACGAAGAACATTCAAATCTGGTGGAACGGCGCTATATGCCACACAGCGCATGCCAGGCTTTTTTCTTTGGGGGATATCATAAATCACAGGTCTATAAAAATAAACCGCAAACAATTGATGCCCTCTAAGTCAACGTAAGAAACGCCATCCAGCAAATTCAGCCAGATTTATGCGACAAAATCATCGAAAATTGCACCTCTCGAATACGTCCCACCAAGGAAAGCCGCGGCGGACAATTAAACGACGTTATATTCCATACTTAATGCCATAAAATATTCTTTCAAATAAAATAAAAATGGAATGGATATCTCACACACAACTTGTTTTATTTACATTTAAAAGTCGAGTGTCTTTATTGAAAGACCCCAAAGAATTGCCTATCAAATGCACACATAAGGCGATGTACGTGAATTGATAACCTTCTCTCTTTTGTTGAACTCGGTTGCCACGTACAATGAATTATGCTCTAATGTACCTGTTAGGCATTTCAAGTCGGCGCATCAAATGATTAATTTCAGTTTAATTACGTGGGTCGAACCTTGAGGCGGTTAAGTAAACCTGCCACATTTTATTACCTCCTATTTGGATTAGATTAACAATCTCTATTATAATATTTTGATTATGGGACTGTGGCGATCGTTAACTTAAGTTTCCTCTGTCGTACCAATTTGAATGCCATGATTACGACTAGGTACTCGAGAGTGGGAAGATAAATGACCTTGTCGAAGGTAATTATCGTTAAGATGTTTCATTCTCCTGCTAAGTATTTCACCTTTGTTCATTTTTTGCGGAACAATTGTTGTAATTAATGCATATAAGTGACCCTTTGGATTGTTTCGTATTTGTGTGTAATAGATTATGCCACTCTTTCATTATTCTGCAGCACCGCTCTCCATTCTGCCAGCAATTTTTGGCTTCACACTTCCGATTTAAAGTTCGACAGCACTCAGCATTTGTTCATGATGTTAAATCCGCCATATATACATATGGCTCTATAGTCAGCAGACCTCTATGTCCTTGTGCTTCCGCTTGTACACCGGAAGCCGCCGGTCGGTTGACTTAGTACTATTATTATTTAAAACAAGCTCAAGTACTGGTCTTACAGACTGATGTACTAAACCCATTCTTACAATTGTTGCTACGGCGAGGTTGGTGTGGTAATTTGGAATAAAAAGTTTCGTGTGAACTCGAATATTATTATCTTAATTCCATGTAATTTGTAAAAAGACGCCTGCCTCATAACTCAGCTGTAATATACGAAACGAGACGAATAGTGTCGCATTCCACAACAAAGCTTCGACCACTAGTTGTTTATTTATGGCAAACGACACCGCAGCCCCCTTGTTTATATTTTGCAAGCCCAGTTCCAGCGAAAATTGTCTAATTGACAAAGGCCACAAAAATAAGCCATTTCTATAAATACTCGTCGCCTTATCGTCGAAAGTAAACGAAACCGAAGAGCGGCGGTATCGCGGCGCATTTGTTTGGATAAGATAACCAATGCCGCTAATCACAAGTGCCCGAGTCATGCATACTTGGGCCGTAATTGCGATAATACGGCTAAACGCCGTATTTATCACAATCATAGACTGGATCGTTTTCCTGAGAGGGGAGCGATCGTGCATACCGCGCGATTAAATCGACCAAATCGTCTGGACGGAGTTTCCATTTTTGTCCTTCATTTTTTTGCATTTGGAGACAGTAGTAATGACCAGCTGCATAATGTAACCCGGTGATCGCTTTTCATTGCGGTTCGGTTGCGGAGGAAGCACAAAGGCTAAAGATTGGCATTTAGAATAATATATTATTACAGTCCACGTGCATGTTCAACAACAAGAAAATGTCATGTACATCATGGACGCCAATCAGAAGCACTTGCCACATTGTTCCGGCGAACCGAAGTATTTTTAAAGGCAGAGTGGCCGAATACGTAAATTGGCAACCGCACATTTCTTAAGCGATCACCGCCTGACAAGACCCTCGTCTTCCATTGTGCAAATATTCAAGTAGCGAAATTCTGCTGAATGAAACAGAATCTGCCGAACAGGCAAGCAGCCACCAAACCAAGTAAAATACAAGGGGTCAAGTTTCGCGGTCACTGAATTCGAAATGACTGTAATTAATGTAAATTGCGATTATTTAGGGATTAGTAGATTGTTGTCGTTTTACAATCAGTGCTGTGCTGTCAATTGATATACGCACTCCTTGAATTCATTAGCTTCGTTTAACGACACGATCACTTCGACTGATCTCTGTGACACAAGTGTTCGTTATCTCTGGGGAGAAAAAGATGCGCAAGTCGATAGACGTGCCGGGGGTAATCATATGTAATAGTGAGTGTATTTAACGCATTTATCGAACCCTTCCCGCCAATTTATCGTAAGCGACAAAAATTGAATTTTATAGGAGAAGGTTTTATTTGATTATCAAAACTTCTTTTAATACAAATACTACTCTAACTTACCGAAAAACTTTATACTATGGCATTCCAAATAAAAATGTTCTTTACATCGTCGCGAAACCAATATTTATCGTAAGCGATATGGAAGTGCCCTTGCGATAAATAGTTCTCTCAAATTGGATATCTCTTACGATGCAGAGAAAATATATAGAGAAAAACTTGCCCTCAAATTTGCTTGCTTCTAATTACTTAACAGTACATATCAGTATTGCAAATTTTTTGGAAATTATGTAAGGTGCGAAATAAAGCTGATTACGATAAAAAACCGAATTTCGTAAAATTGTCATTTACGATAAATTGGCAGCAAAGGATGATTATTAATGACAGAGCAACTTAGATTTAATAACGTTTCTATATTGGACCCCATTGAATTACAAGCCTAGATTGTGTGCATAAACAAAGGTGCGGCTTTTCGTACTTATTTACCAGCTAAACAAAAACAACAGCTTAGAAAAAAAGAAGAATAAAAAATACGGTTCCAGTTTTTAGACAATGGGATACAAATGTGCACAAGTGGCCCCGCATGTATCTAGTACATACGGCAGTTGCACATAAAACCAGTTTTTGCCTCACTGCTGACGCCATTATTAAGTTAAAGCGGTTCTGAACATCTTTTAAACATTGAATCAATTTATCTAACTGTCATAAGCATGCATATGCAAACTGCTCCAAAAATAAGTGTCCAAACACCGTTGTTTGGGATTCACAGGACATAACCTTAATTGGAGAAGGAAAGGACAACCACAAAGATTGATTGAGATGATTCAAAATTGGATTGAAGAGAAAAGAGAAGAGAAAATTGTCCCGTTTGTCAAAGAAAAAAATGGCATTCCATATTATTTAGTATTAGTTAGGTATATAGGTATTTAGTTATTATTAGTATTTATAGTGCGACGTTTGTGCGAAGCAGCATCATGGTCTTGGGAAAAATAGCGACTGGCGGAATATTCGTATGTGAGGGTAATGAACAGCATATAAATGCACAAGAGGGTCTCTTCGGCCATCAAGGATGTTTGATATGATAGGGATTGCATTGACATTATAATTCAGCAGGACAATACCCTCTGCCGCACATCGCGGACAAAAAGACAATGGAAGTAAACAACTTTAAAATATTTTGGAAGGTTCTTACGAGTGTATTAATGATTTCTCCTTTAAAAAACCACAAAGCAAAAAATTAAGAATCAAGAAAACGTCACATTGTGAGCCGAAACACGCAATTCATTTGACCTCATCATGAGGCTCCAAATTTAAACTAATTAGAAAGTTGTCGGGAAATGTTTTCAATGTTTATCGCTGTTGTGCTATCAAGTTGACTGAAATCGAAATCGCATTGCGAAACTTGCGAGGGATGATGAAATAACAAAACTGCTAACGTAAACAACCCCGCCACGAAGAAAGCAACTCGACACCCAATTCTTAAATGGGAGTATCGCCGGCGAGCCAACATCTCATGAAACCAAGCACCCATATCGAGCAGAGGCTATCAAATAGAGTGGTCTATTGCGGTCGGCTCAATACCACGTCAGTAAATCTGCTTTTCACTTCCAATTTCACTGCGGTGTGGAAATGAGATTCTAATCGATTTCTTGCGTTTAACTCTAAGATCGGACCTCAGTTCGCTGAGCACGTCTCGCTCGGCCGTGTAATTTTTCCGATTCAGCAATTCGGTGCATTTGCGCTGCGACTCGGCCAGTCAATCCAAAGATGACCGTAAAACTTTATCCCGGACAGTTGTGGGAAAAGGGAACAACTTGGTGAGCAAACAAATTTATTCCCTGGGTATTGCATGCCTCAGAGAATGGCCTGAATTAATTAAGGGCTGGTTGCTGGACACCTTAAACAGCAATCAAACGCACGAGCGGCTGGCGCGCCTGTCTTAAGCAGTCCAGTTTACGGACCCTGAAAGATATAACTACGCACTAACCAGACGAGCAGAATTCCAAAGGACATGTCGAAACCAATTACTATCAGCTACACACAGAGAGCCCTCCAGGCATCCAGAGTGGGTGGCTCAGTACGTGGACTGCAACCGCATATGAGGAGAGGGGAGCAGTGTGCTCGATGAGCCACAACGAAGGTCATGAATAATTCTTTCAGTCCTGCAGCACATGGGGCTGTAATTGTTCGGATCTGGGTTGCCACAGAAAGGCAGTTTATGCAAATACACTGTCCGATGAGAATCGTTTCCCTCCCCGAGCACCACAAAGCAAGTAAACAAATAAGCAAATGAAAACAAATTAATTCGAATACGCCGTCGCCGCTAGAGAGCCTCGCCTGCGCATACGAATGACAATTCTAGATTTTCTGTTCTCTAGCTTCAGATGGAAGCTCACGTGATACCCAAAATGCCTGCCTGGGACAGTTTTTGATACTGAACGAATGAACGGACCAAATTTTCGCTGCCGACCTGCCGATTATGCTCCCCTTTTACTCTATGAGCCACAAGGACCACCAACTCCACAACACCACTCTCAACACCTCTAGCTTCGAGATTTAGTGTTTGGAGGAATGTGATCTGTTATGTTAAGACGATCAGCAAAAAACCACGCGTATTACATTGATGTCAGCGGACACTGTTCTCTAAGGTCTAAGGGGAGGACCCTCAGCAGAGATACCATAAAAGACCATATCTTTGTAGCAATCTTCGTTGTACTGCTCTGTTGGTCTCGTTTTAACTAATTGATGGATTTCCGTAACAGCTTCAAGCCCTCACTCGTCGCTATATATTATCTGTATGCAACATGAACAATTTTTTAATTAACATTATGCTTGTGAGCGAAAGTGAAAATATTAAAAGATGTCAATTACTGCGACGATACTGTTTTGCCCATTGCCTAGCTTTTTCTTGCATTTTTACTGGTCGTCTTGAATTGAGATTTGCTTCATGTAAACATATTTTTCTCTTCTGTCTTTAACAGGGCAATTATAGCTGACATTTTCCACTGCTAATGTTTTTACGCTTTCCAATTTTTACATTTTTCAAAAAATTCCTTCAAATATCCCTGCACTGTACAAGTGTCCACAAAATGTACCAATTAACATAACTCGCGTTTTCTTTAAACTGTTAACAATATCCTCGCTCATCTCATCTCCAAAATAATGTTGAATTTTGAGCTTTACCACTCAGTTTTCAAATATGAACAACGATGCCCATTAAGCTCAAGTAAAAGGGGTAATTCGTACATATTTGTAGACTAGAACACTTCTTTCCAAATTCTGTGATGCATCGTCAATCAGGTAGGTACGTAGAAATATAAAAACATGACCAAACCTGCGATGACCTTTCTGACCTCTAAATGACATTTCAGTCCAAAAAGAAAATAAAGTAATGCCGTGTCGCCAAATTTTGCACAATGAAAAACCTAAATTGTATTAATTTTCAAAGCATGATCCCGTAACTCGATCAGAGTCTGAAAAACTCACTCTAAATGTGATCGCCTTCTCAGCTGATCAATTTAACATGCACTGGCCGTCAGTTTTACTACCTGAAATTCCATTTGCATACAAAATTTAGCTCGCAGCAACCTGAGAGCAAAAAGTGCAATCAATGCGAATTCGCCATAATTAGATAACAAGAGGATTGAGTGAAGTGGGCGCCGAGAAGCGACCGCCCCATAGGTTCCCTGATTTCGCCGGTGCCGCGGTTCAGCTGGGCACTGGGGCAAAACAAAGCGCGACAGCACCAGCAACAACGGCACCGGCGAAGCGCTAAAGATAGTAAAAATTCAAATGAATACACACCAAATTTGCTGTGGGGTATAAATTTTCATTCTATGCTTCCACTCAGCATAGTGATGGCGCTCATCTGCATACGCGGCAGCACGGGGGGAAGGAGGTTCGTGTCGAGTCGAGTCCAATAAGAGAAGTCAGCCAGAAGTCGATGTCAACGTCGAGTCGGATGAAATCGGCTCGAAGACGGTAGCGATAGCTGTAGCACTGAGCAAGAGACAACAAGACGACGGGGCGAGGGGTCGTGGTGGCTTGGCACTCAGAAGATGGGTGGGTAACCGCTCACGGATCGGTGCGGAGCTGGCGATGTCGAGGCGTCTGATGATTGAGATGAATTCTCCTTTCAAATTAGAAATTTTATCTGCCGTTTATCTCTCGTCGTTCCTGTGTGATTTATTTTCTCCCTGAACGGTGGAAGAAAAAGCAGTCGAGGAGTCGCGATGGGCTCTGATCAATTATTCCCTCCGCCTCAAGTCCCTTTCGAGAGTGTGCTGGCAGCTTTCCAGGTCATAAATACACTTTGGCGATTTTTTCGATTTCTACTTTGCGGACGGCGTTTGCACAATGGGGCGCAAATAAAACAAAAGGAGGAAAGAAGCGAAAAAGCGCAGAAAACAGAGGGAAACGCACCGCGCTCTGGCCAAGATGCAGGCGAAATCTAGGGCCGCGGGTGGAGCGGTGCGACGTGCGACGCGGTCGCGGAGCGGTCGAGGCAGCAGCGACTGCGAGAAGTCCAATTCGATTGTGGTAATCAATTCCTCGCGGCTCGCACACCGCTCGCTGCCACTACGTGTGCGAACGTAGGTAGATAGCCCAGCCTTGAAACACGTTGACCCCGCCGCGATTTTTATTAATCACTTTTGCTTTATTTTTCAATTTTCTAGGGGACACCGCTGTCCAGCCGGTGCAGCGGAGGAGGGAAGGACTAAAACGACCCGTAGCGGGTCACTCTAACTAAACTCGCGAACACCAATTCTTAAAAATTATCCAGGTTAGGTGTGGCGTTTCTCGCACTGCTTTCCGCTTAGGAATTTATTTATAGTAATTAATAATCACTGCACCAACACAGTTTGGCGGCTGCTCAGCATGCAAAGTTCCTTGGCGGCGGTGGGGCGGTCTAAGCTCGCCTTCCCATTTGCTCGCCAAGTGACTACTCACAGACACGTTCCGTCGGTACACTTTTGCACCTGACACTACACTGGACCCTACCGATTAATTGATTACCGATATCCAGAGCGGGTTTAAATCTCGAATGGCAGCGCGGGCCGGGTGGACACTTCTTCAAAACAAAACTCGCAGCACTCCACTCGCATGTCATTCACACGGGCGAACGGATCTACTACCTGCGGCACTGGTGCGAACGATACCTGAGTGCACACTGTGATTTCAGCCTCTGGCAATTAACTTCCCCTCCGGTCCCTCGAATTCCATTATTCGCACTTACTCAATCGATCACACTGCTGGTCTCCCCAAATCACTCGGAACTAATCCCACTGACAATCCCATGATACGTCCGGGTAATCCAGACTAATCCCAAGGTCAATTGGCTCTCCCAAAACTTTCTGCTTTCCACTGGCTCTAACACTGCGAGAAACTTCTTTGTAACTGGAGCGAAACAAAAAACAACAAGCCACACAACGCAAGGTGATTTAGCCACGGACCTGCTGCGACGCACATCCAACGTACTCCGCAGGCAAAAGCTCGCGATCGACTGTGTAATTTGCCTGGTGTGCTGCTCACTCTTTGCAGCCGAACGTGCTCAGTGTTGCCGTTGCGACGCGGCTCTCAAGTGGAATTTCCTTCCCAGTTGTGCGACAGGAAAATTGAATTCTTTGTGTAGCCTAGCCACCCGCCGCAGTTCCTCTTATCAGTTGGGAGAAAGAAAATTCGATCCCTTTCTAATCCTTTTGGGCAAGCAAATGCCTTCCACTTGAATTCTTCGTTCTCGGTCTGCACAAAGTGCAGTGTAAGCATGGGACGGGAAAAGGGTCTTATTAGAATCCCTATGGTGTGATGACTTCGGCAACGGGAACTCAACAAGTTCTTATAAGTCGGGTTAGGTTACGCTAACAGATTTTTTCCAAGTAAACAAACCTTTCTCTTCAGCTTAAGCATTTTCTTTCATTTATCAATTGTTTTAATCGAACGTTAAAAATGGTCTTTTTCCGAGATGTTTTTTTCCCATGAGAGAAATTTCCGCAAAATCAAACATTTCTTTTATTTTACTGATCGCATCTTAAATGTCATTATGTAAACAAAATTGTGGTAAATATTTAGAAGTGGGACTCCAGCCCTAATCGGCTCCACATTTTTAGTGTGAGAATCGGTAATTTAACATAAAAATGTTAACACAAAAACTCAACTTTTGATTTTTCACACTCACATACTCGTACATAAATATGAAAGTGTTTTTGTTTGTTTGTTTGTTACTCAATGACGCCTAAACGGCTGTTTCGATAGATTGCATTTTTTCACACAAGGTAGTGTATACTCCAGCGTAACATATAGGGTATTTGTTATTTTGATAAAGTTCATGGTTGTAAAATGGCGGCTCCAAGATGGTTACCGGCTAGTTAAGTTATTACAGTAGTTAAACTTCAAGGGATTGTTATGAAAATTCACTTTAAAAGGTTTTCGAGGTAGCTGATTTCGAATCCGCCTTCAAATTCAAAATGGCTAATCCAATATGGCTACCGAAATTCCTTACTTTTACAAAGACGTCGTTGGGGTTACAGAATTCAAATTCTGGGTTTGTGCAATACTTGTGCCACAATGAAATTTCATTTTTCAGTTCTCATTCGTCACATCCATGTAAATCTTTTTCGTAGACTTTTGCAGCATTTACAATCTTCTCAAGGGGCACTTTTGAACGATGGGCAAGTATCAAGCTTTAATGGGGTAAAATTTCAAAAATTTTCCATTAAATCTTGCACTTAACGTGGCAATGATGAAGTCCAAATAAGGATAGTATATCGTAGCCCTGCAAATACAATGTAAAGATAACGTTTGTTCGTTCAGCTGGTTTGTTTCTTTGAAAAAAAAAAACATTAAAAACAACCGTACAAGAAAGTCTAGTATTAATATCAATGAGCTTACCGATAGTGTATATATAGGGGTATTTTGCGTGGTTCGCAAATTATTGCGACAGGTTTGTCTCAACCAAAATTTCATAATTCAAGATGGCCACATAATGACAACCCAAAATTTTGAACTTCAAAGGAATACCACGAAAATTAATACATATTTAGAGATTCTAGGATCTTGCAGAAATAGCGAATTTTAAATGGCGAACCCAAAGTTGCAATCGATTCTTTTTAATACAAGAAATCCCAATTTCTGAATATGGTATCAGTGATATAGCAGAGCGAACGAAATGTTTCCAATTAAATAAAAAAAAAACATGAATAAATCTCTATAATAGCTGATACTGAATATTCCGTTGAAATTTAGAATTTCCAAATTACAAATTCAATAAGGCATCTAAAATTTTTTAGAGTACTGAGAAAGATTGAGGAGATGCGATCAGAATAAAACAATATTTTCGGGTGAATAAGCAACTTACACAGATCAAAAAACTTCTGTACAAATAATTAATCAATTGCACTAAATTACATGTGTAAATATGATCATTAAAGTAAGGACAAACCTGCTGTGCGTAGCGAGGTAACTCAGCTAGTATTATATAATAACCTAACAGGAGTCGTTCTCACATGGACTTATAATCTTCCTTTTTAATCACTTGAGAGCCCTTGGAAGATAAACAAATTTTAAAAATCGGAGGGCAATTCTCAAAATGACTCGATTTTTTTAATAGTTTCTTTTCTCCGTAGTTCAGACGGTAGTTGCATACTTCATTTAAATATATTTTTGATTTTTGATTTCAGAAAAGAAAAGCTGTCGCTTTTTTCAGCTAGCCCTTTCTGGTTAGTGGATAAGAAAAAGTGTTGACTCTTTGAGAAGGAAGTATATCTTACATAGGACACAATATTAAAATAATAAAATAAAATGTTTTTTCCAACAAACAATCTGCATTTCAGATGATCACCGCGAAATTATTGCGCACGGGTGGCGTAGGTGATTTCTTAGCTCAGGATTATCCAAAAACAAAAACCAAAAATATTCTTAATCAGTATATACCAGTACTACATTTTAATAAAAAGCCACAAAATTGACGACTGTTTCAAGTCAAAATACATACATATAACTCAGATTTATAAGTCAAAAATATGAATGTATGTAGTAGGGGCTATACTGAAGATTGTGTAGAGTAACGTGTAAACATTTCAGATCGATCGGTTCAATAGTATTTTTAACACCTATGCCAACTTTTTTGAGGCGGCTGTCAAATGCAGTTTGTGTTGCAAATAAATTTTTATCATACTTTTATTTTAATAGTGTACCTTGTAACATGTACGATATTCAATGCAGAAAAAAATTATTGACAATAATTTTATGTCTCCTTTATCAAAAAATCGACATTTGATGTACATACTTACCTCTACCAGTGCAGGTGCATTTACTTTCTCTCTAATAGTTTTTTTGTTTATTATTATACTTGCCCAAGAAAATAAATAAAGTCTAGCTGCCCGGTGGAAAACAATTAATCAGTGCGGATTTTCCATCTCATCGAAATCGGTTCAGGAAGTTGAAAAATTTCGGTTGCCAAATCGGTTCCGCTATCCTTAATTTCCAAATTTCGACAGTGGATTCGAGATCAGCGACCCCGGAAACCTAAAAGAACCAGCAATCCTTTGAAGTTGAACCTTTTCGGGCGCCATATTAGATCCGACACTTTGCAGTTTCAAAAGTTTTATTAGTGATGTTCTATATTCAGTTGATAGCTTTATAAGTAGAAACTTAGATAAACCGATTTCTATTTATTTTCTCTTTCCTTAAAAATTCTCTTATACCTCTAGAATATTTCATTCATACGTATGTATATGTACCCACCATTAAAAATAGTAAAGTTTTTAACCAAAATGTGCACTCACATCAACCCTCCCAAAAACCAAAAAACACCTAATTTTGTGCCTACCCTTCGCAGCTACATAGATTCGAGTCACCGCAAATTGGCGGCCTTTCCTCAATCACTACCGTTCAAAGTTAACTTTCCTGGTAAAGACTTTTCATAACTTTTCCACTCATAGTGCCAATGTTTATCAACCCCATTTTGGAGGTGGCACATATAATTGATTTTCTTCGTTTTTCCTCCTTCGTGTATTTCTTCGTAGAGCGTACTCTTTTTTACCTCTCGTTGCTCTCCCTCTCTATGCGGGGTAGATCCATTTTAAGAATTTTGCCGACCACATCTGACAATATTGCGTTGATTATTCCCCAATGCGTTATTCGTTAGTGTCGCCTTTTAGTAGCAAATGTACTATTGGGCAAAAGCAAAGTTTACCCGGGGTATGTCTCGGTCTTGCCTAGTACTGAAGCGCAGATTTCCGGCATTTCCAGAATTTCGCAGTGTCTTTGCCATTATACCGGCAAATCGCAACGGGAAGGAGCTAAATTAGTTTTCCCACTGCTGCTTATTTCCGCAACGAATCGCTTTGTAACGATCCTTCTGCAAATATGAAAATCCCGGACCGCACACGTTTAATTAGAAGCGCGGTGCAGTCGTTGCCAAAGCATCTCCAACTCCATCCACTTCCTAATTAAAATGCGCATCGAGCGAGGATGAGTCCAAAAAACAATGCTCATTTACTTTCCACCTAAGTCGCAATGGCAACACTACACGCGGGCGGAGGTCGTGCTTCCCGTGAAGTGAATACCTACCTATGCTAGCTTGGTCGCTCGCTGCTCCCGCCATGTAATCAGCTTCTGTTCTTCTGCACTGCCTATGCCACGGCATGTATCCAATCCACAAACTGGCTGGAGCGGAGGGGAATCGGAGAGGTGGCGAATAGGTAAAGTGGAAACAAAGTGAACACACCGAAAATGGCTCCAATCTCTCATTTCCCTTTGTGCATGGCAGAGGAGGCGCTCTATTTTGCCTGCTTAATAATAATTCAGCGTTCGCTCAAAGCTGGCGGAACATAATAAAAAACTGATAGATGTCGATAGCTCGCGTAGGGGGCGACGAGGGCTGAGAAAGTTGCAAGAAAACTCCGCCGCAGCGACAATCAGCTCCCCGGACTCGGAGGCACCCATCACGATCACTGAGCGCTGCTGAGCATGGAAGACTGGCAGTGGAAAGAGAAATCCCAAAAGTAAAACCACTTAGGCGAGGGGTCGCCACGAGAAGGACGGGCGGGGCGACTCATGTGCTGGCTGTGTTTGTGTTTTTTGCTATATTTATACAAAAGTTGATTTTCTTATTCTCTTTTTTGCAATAATTCTCCTTAAGTCGTTTAACAGATAAAGAGAGGTTGAAACTTCTTGTGAAAGAAAACAAGAGGAGAAAAACGAGCACAGCAGAAGTACAAGGAAAGGAGTGCGGCAATAAAAAATAGCTAGCGGCCCTTGCCCCCCGCCTTTGCGAGGAAAGTGTAGCCGTGCACACTGAGGCTGGGCGCATAAAAAGTTCTTTCTTCTTTCCCTACTCCATCTTCTCGTTTTGCTTTGCTTTGGGGTTTTCACGAAAGCGCTAGGAGGCTCACAAGTGGGGTAAAGTGATACGGCGAAGATGGTTAAGTTTGTTGCATGGCGGATTATTAATGGCTCCTGGATTGCCGGGTGAATGTGACCTGGGTTGGCGGCAGGGGCTCGGAGCGAACTGGAAAGCTCCGCAAATCCCCCGTGAGTTATGGCTGTGTCTGTGGCGCATAGGAGATGACTGATTTTCGGCGGAATTTAATTGCGATGAGTGTGGCTGGAGCTATGGCACCGAAAACTATGCTGAACGGGTTATCTCACTTGATTGCTCTCAACAGTCAGTGCGTAAAATGGTGAACTGCTTCTGATGCTGAGTGAGTAATTGCCCTGTTACGACGGCTTACGATACGAGCGATTAAATTGCTTGTTGAGACGGATTTATCAAATCGCGCTTTTATTGGTTTGATGTAAGGGCGACAAACTCAGCGATTTATATGTTGGTAAAGCTGCAAATGGCCAAAATTAATCATATTTTTGTATACTTCGGAGAATTTCAGTTAGTTAGCAACAGTCAGTATTTTAATATCGCGTGACTTGTTTATCCTTTTAGGAATTTTCAATCCTGCATGACTTGAAACGATGTAACCAGGAAATTCGGCGGACTTGAATTCAATTGAGAATTTATGGGGGACGATAAAGTTGAAAATTCTGTAGGGTCTCGACAGAAATGGGAGGAGATTCTTAAGTTTGTTGCATTATAAAATTTTATGTACCTAAACAAATGCTGTTTGAAAATATTTAAATGAGAAGCATTATGATGATTGAATTTGGAGAAAAATCACCTTACGCTTTTATACTCAAATAATATAATAATTACAAACATGGGTTACAATAGGACCCTTATGTGTTTTTTTCAGTTTTTTAAATTATTATTTTTTTTTACTTTTTGTCTTATATTTTATTATCACATTCATAAAGGTCGGCCTAAATGCATGATATGGCCGTTCCATAGCTAAATTTAATTTAATTACCTAATTAGTTTCTTTTTGTAATTTGAGTTTTGATTTTAATGACATCATATAGCTAATCGTATTCCCCTGGTCGTAACCTTTCATTTTATACCCATATTAAGGAGGTTATGAAGAAAAAGCTAAGCCGTCAACTTGCGGCGTCCACCATATTAAATTTAGAATGACGTCACGTAGCTAATCGTATACTACTCGTCAAAAGCTTTCATTTGATACCCATATCAAGGGAGTTGTCAGGAAAAAGATAATCCGCCATCTTGAAGCGTCCGCCATATTGGATTTAAAAGAATAGTGGATATACTATAATATATTGCATTGTCATCAGATCTACACACAATTGTGAAGTTTCAATTTCAGATGTGATACACCAATTCCATTACATAGTTACATACAGGTCGACCTAATTTCTGAAAACAGAGAACACAACTTCTCGATCGATTACGTGGATGCGTAAATGTGTAGGATTGTAAGTCGCCGCTGTGCGAAGCCGGGTAATTTCAGCTAGTTTACATATAAAGATTGTCAATGCAATTATCAGGCTAGGGTAGGAAGATAGCCAACTCAATGACCAACTAACCCTCGTCTCCTCCGCTTTCACCAACACTCTATTCAATCGCATTCCTAATTTTCTTAGTCAATGTTTTTTCGCAATCAGCTAGCTGGTATTCGCAAAGAGCTTAGGAGGCGGGTATGAGGGCAGAAACTCAAAACTTCCATTTATTTCATTTCGTTGCTATCGCTCGTGCTTCTCAGAATACTTGCTTTGTAATTAATTTAATTAAATTGTCCTACGAGTTGTCATTTCTTATTCTGTTGTTGTTATTCGAAATTCTATCATTGTGTGTGTAACGTGTGCAAAATTTCACAGTAAATTATTACTCGTATTCTCCAACTAGCTCTCAGGGTTTTCCGTTCTAAACAATCAAAAATATAATTCTGTTGGTCATCCGCAATGCTGAATTCGCGAATTTTGTAGGCAGACATGAAATCTGCAATCCTCAAAATTCTGAAGGACACCAAATTTAATCCCCAACCAACTTTTATGCAACTCTAAGTATTTTCACTCTGCCATATTATAGCCAACATGTTGAAAGTACAAAATAATTTATAACGTAAGAAGGGAATTCCACATTGATTTGAAAGGTCCTTCATATTAATGATATCTCTGCTTTCTAACTTTATATTAGGTTAACTTTGGGCCTTTTATCCCCACCTCTATTCACCATTTTCGGACAAGAACATTTGTGCACCTTCTTTGGGCCAAAGACCTGCATACCAAACTTCAGCTTCCGAACTTAACTATTATAGTTATATGCATTAAGGTAAAGCTTACATGGTTTTGTTGTGATGTGACATATTTGATGCTAGCTCCTGTGGTAATCCATGATGCGAAGAAAGCATTCTCCTGTAAGAAAGAAAAAATATTGGTATAATATTGTTGCGAAAATTATTATAATATAAAGAAACGAATCTTGGTTCAGAAACACAGTGGTGATTGGTGGGAAATTTAACCTCATGTTTATATCAATGCGAATTGCAAGTTTTCCCACAAAAGAAATATGTAAGTCTTTTCCAAATTCCTATGTGCTTGAGTCATTCATTCGGTCATTCGGCGCGTGCTGCAGTTAATTTAAAGGCTCGCTTTCTTCCGACATGTGTCCACACCATGTAAAAGTCCGAAAAAGGAGAATTATACAAATTGCGCAAATTGTTCTTGTCTGCAATAAGAGGTCCACCGTGATCGCATAACTTCCCCCTTTCACGCGTCGCCATTCAGCATGCACAATGCTAATCGCATGACAAGCGTGTTTCTTTTTGGGTGAGGGTAAACATTACGGCAAAAAAAAAATTGACATCCATCGACCAGCCGTCATTCCTTCCGTCGTCGGTCGCCGCGCTGCCGGCCAGCTCCGGGGGACATCTGTACATTCTCAAGTGCGGCAGTGTTTGAACAGCGCACGAATCACACCTGCCGGTTCGCGAGTTCTCAGCTGGTCGAGCTTCTCTTTTTTCGCGTTCAATTCTTTTCCTTGCAGATGGAGGTCAATTACTGACGAGTTTGGCTGCCTCTTCCCACCCGGTTCGTCGTTTTAGGAGATGTAACGCCCGCAAAAACTCGTCAGCGTGTGTCAATCGGTTAATTGCCCGCTGCCGGCGGAATGCAAATGAACCTCCTTACCGCGGAAGCGGACACAGACAAAATAAAATTGCTTTCCATTGTGTGTACACCAAAACGGTGTGAGAGGGTTGATCCCATAAAACTTTTTTCTGCAATAAATTCTGCCTAAACGCGATAATTTTTTATTGGGCTAATTTGCTGGATAACGAAGACGTTTATGGCCACATTTATGCGATATGAGCCGGGGTGGTGTTTCACGAACAGAACCTTAGCAAATAAGTAATAAGTTAAACAAAGTGTTGCGAGAATAGGGAAACAGACCTCAGAGGCAGACGCAATATGCAGAGGCGCCACTTCGACTTGTCGTTCGAGCGTCAACATGCCAGTTTAAAGCTGTGCGAATTTTTGGTGGTTAATAAGTGAGACCGTTGTTAGTGTACGGTACAAGTATACTCACGAAACGCTATTTCGAAATTGATCCCAGATAAAAATTGCATGGTAAATGGAATTAAATCTAACAAGGGTGCTCAATTTCAAACCGTTTCCTAGGCAACTTAAAATACTTGGGTATGTTTCTATGGGTCACCCTGGCCGTCAGGTACACAAGGGAAATCACATGTAACACATTGGTGTAGGCACATGCCGTAACTATGGACACTGGTGGTAAGTGCGATCACTCCCTCCACGTTGGGGAGGGTGGGCCTGGACTCCTGGCAGCAGGCAGGGTCATGTCTCTACTGGAAGAGCTGAGTAATAAAATAGTGATCTGGTGGAGAGATGATCACATGACATAAGTCTATCTAATGTCGTCTGTGCCTGAATCATGATGAAGCTACAATACACATCTTGTGTGGTTGTCCTTTTTCTGGCACGATCTGGAGGAGGGATCAAGCCAAGATCTTTTGAGCACGATTGACATCCAATCTTCTTCTGTGAAAGACATTTTGCCATTCCGTAGAGTAGAAAAAAGCCGCGCCGTTTGCATTAACAGAGCTTTGCAGAAATAGGTCACCCCAATCCTTACACAATAATAATGGATCAACCTCCAAGCTGAGAACTATAATCTCTATGAACATTGTTAAAATCTTACTCAATAGTAGACACTCAAGGCTTTCAACGAAACGTGTCTACCGCGCGCTTTGACAAATTATAACCTTTCAATTTCAAAAATCAGATTTTACTGCTTTCTACTCTTTGAAGCGAAGGCCTTAATTTGATCAGTTCCATCTCAAAAGTATTGGATATTGGCAAATCCAGGGAGCATGTGTTAAGCAACAACCAATTAGTGAACGACAGTGAACCTAAAAGCTAAGCCTTCTCAATGTGCCTAGAGTGGAACGTCTACATAACACCAATATTATTATAAATCAAATAAATATTATTATTAAAGTTAACTGAGTTTCAGAACATCTTAAGTCGTCTCTGTGTTGTGTCATAAATCCCATACTTTCTTGCAAAAGCGGTAGACATTCAAAAATGCCAAAAATACAATTTCCGGCGTACCTTTTAACTAAAATAGGAAGCTCCAGCCCTCTATGGCAATACCACTTCCGCCAGTATCACGACATCGGGATTATCTATACCTTTTAGTGTCTGCATTTCTGTCTGGCACCAGACAGAAGTTGGGAGCAAAAAAGACTTGCAAGGACAAAGCTCGATCCTGATACACATTCATCCAACGTTAATCTGACACACCAATAACTCCAATTTGAACCCCCCGCACTTAGACGTCCCTCGCCCCTCTGCGGAATTATATAACCTAGAAACTCTAGATGCAAGTATGAATGCGGCAGCGCTGGATTTTCCGCATATAATCGTACGGGTGCATGTGTCAGATGTGGGATGGGCAGCAGCAATCCACCCATAAACTGGATGGAACCGAAAATAGACATTGCCTTAGCGCCCTTCCGTATACTGCTACGCTCAGCCAATCCACCACCCAGTCATGCACGTGGACCAGCACCTCCCGGCGTATTTAATTTTCCTGTTGTTTTGTGTACCTATGGAAGCGCCTTATAGCTTCAATTATTTCCCGCTCCAGCCCGTCTCCAGGCATCAAAACAAAACATGAAAAGTTGCTCCAAAGGGAAAATTTCCAGTCCACAGTGCGTCGTAGATCGTCTCCTCCCCCACCCGAAACATTTGCTGCTATTGAAATTTATAACTGGCGTTATGTAGGTGTGTGTGGTATCTATGTAGCTGAAGGCTGTGTTTGCGCAATTTTATTTTGAGACTCCCACACTTCTGGGGGATTGGGCTATCCCTGGAAATTCCTTTGCAAGCAGAATCAGGCATGTGCCCGGGCTGAATGAAAGAGAATGAAATGACGACAGACGAGAGCTATTTGGGACGAACGGGTGGGGCAGATGAGCTCTGCTTAACGACGCTCGGGGAGGGGAGAAATGGAATTGGTCATGTTTCTGCTGTGGGTTTCATGCTCAGAGCCTGCGGTAACCTTGGCCAGCAGGTGGATGGGTGAGCCCTTCAGAGATCAACCAGGAAGGACGCCACCATTCCTTTGGATTTTCAACCCAAGGAGAGACAACTCGTGCAAATAAAGTGTCGTAATTTTGAGAAAATGCTGAGGAAATTCTCTTAATTGACGAATTGTTTCTTGGTATCCTTAACGGTGGAGATTAGACGTGAAATTTAATCTGGAACATCGCGTCGGGGATTAGGCGTGAAAGGGATGATTTTTCTTATCCGTTTGGGAAGGACGAGCTCTTTAGCTAAGATGATGCAAATTAAAGGGCAAAAGGATCTACAAGGAAATTCTGGAGCGGGCTTTGATAGATGTTGGGCAATGGAAATTACATAACATTCACCGGAATTACCAAGGGAGCGCGATTTAGAAAAGGGTCTAACGAGCTGTGGAGTATTCTGGAAACTGTAAGAAAACAGCATTCCCTCGAAAGCGATACGGTTGGAAAACGATCATGACTCTAAGGATATAAAGAGTATGCGCAACTGAATCTAAATAAAGAGAATGTTTTTAGACACTTGATAATGATAACCATAATGAAATTGCATCTTCAATCATCATTCAGACAGACAATTATTTCTTTGTTTAGCTATGGGTTTCTAAAAGTAGTCAAGAGAGATTACCTTTTAGTCTTATTTTACTAGAACGCGTGTTGGCAGAGTTATCATTGTTATCAGATTAGCTGTCTTCGACTCGAAACTACCTCAGTGCGCCGGACCGGCTCACTTGAAATCAGCTGTAAAATTGATTTGCTGTTTTGACTCAGTGAGTGTGGCTGTCCGAGAAAAACGCTTAGAAATACAACTGTCGTATCAATGTGTCTCCAATTTCCATAACTTAAAATATTATCCTGGACAACTACGTTTACAGTACGTGCTTTCCATAATTTTCGCCCTAGAATTACTTTACTAATGTCATGTGATGTCAAAATGTAATAACATCAGGTGTATACGTCAGAAAAACTGAGCTGATGCTCAGGTAACTCAGTTCCGACTTAGAAAATACTACAGACGCCATCCGGAAGAACAGGGACATTAAGAATGAGAAAAACGATGCAGCTCAGTGAGCATCTGAGCAAACTGAGTTGACTCACTGAGGCAGTAGACGTGAAATAAAATGTCAAACGACCACTGCGCCTCCGTTGGTAGATGTGTCCCCTTTTGCGACATTTTAGAAAACGTTTTGGAGTAGACTGTTGGCTGGCACGAATTTGGCGTTCGATTTCTTCTTTCTTCCTCAAGTTGTTGTATTGTCTCAACACGGTTCATACAGGCTTTTATTTTCAACGTCATGATTCCAGGCGCGAAAACCTCATAGAAGGAAGCCCAAATATATGTAGGTTAAATCGCAACTTCTCGGTGGCCATTTCAGGTGTCCAAAATGAGAAAAACACATCTGGAAACTTGATTTGCAATAACGTCATTGTTTACCGAGCGTTGCCGCAGACCGCGCCATCCTGTTGAAACCACATATCATTTAGATCGATTTTATCCAATCGATCCAGCCGCGACGGACGATTATGCACACCAAATAAACACGTAATCTGCGAATTGTTATTGTAAATTTTTCTGCACTTTTGTAATGGGTCTTCAGAACGTTTGTAACGCGTCATTTTCATAAATGTCTATGTGTTTAAATGACAGGTATCAAACATTTGACAGACGGAAATGGCAGGCGATTCAAAATTAAAGTCCTTGTTGAGGCACCGCTTATAATTACGAAGGTCCTTTCTTGTCATCAATATGTAAATGGTGTTAGTGATCATTAAAACGCATTGCCAGTAATTGCTATTAATGGTCAGTGTTTACGAACGAGTACAGAATAACAGGCGTGTTAGTACCGAATCGCACTCGGTTGGGTTTTTACTTATCTTACATATCTTGTCAGTTAACAGCTGGCAACCAAAATACCAACTTAGTTCAAAAGTAATGAAATATCCTGCAAAGCAAGTATGTACAGAAAAATATCCCAAGACCGTTGTTAACCTCACCCAATCGGAGCTAATAAAAAATCCCATCCCATCCAAATACGCAGTCGGTAAAATAACTTATTACTCCTAAAAATCCCTCCCAAATTTACCACTTGTGCTGGGCCAAAATAACATTTCCCCACCCGTCTATTCCCTTTGAGGGCTCGTGATGCTCATTACATTAGCTGTTGTCAATACTCCCCATGGAAACGACCGCTTCATCTGCTTCCACTGAAGCATATTCGCTCCAAAACACTTTAATGGGGCACTTCAACGTAAATGCCTTCGCAGGGAAAATTCCACCAGAAGTCAGTTCATCTCAGGCAAAAGGTCCTTGATAAAAGCAGCCAGCTGGCAACCCTACGTCAGCCCATATATGAGCGAATTTTGTAAACACCAGTCTCCTAGCGTCCTATTGAGGATATGCCTTAGAGGGGGTCGTTGGGGAGTGTGGAGCAAAGTTGAGAAAATGAGGAAAGTCTGAAAAAGTCTTTGTCAACTTGATTTCTGGGGCTTTGGACGTTCTCACTGAAAGTTGGGCGAGTCTCTGGCTGGGAGGAGGTGCACAAGTTTGCGTTGTGCCCCCACTGCTCCCGTATTAACAGTTGTAGGCCCGGTAGCTCCACGAGGGGGAAATGTCGGCCTGCCTTAATCTGCCTGCAGAGCCTATGCCGTTGGATTTATTACAAAGGGAACGTTTTCATCAGCTCACCCAAAACAGCACAAAAACATGGGCCCGTTGGTGGGCTGCAGGACGCGACGGCCGGTTGGGAGAGCCGGGATAGGCTCCCCGAAAGCCCCATTCAGCCCCGAAGAAGGTAGAGCATATGCCAGGAATTTTCAGCAATGGAGGAGGGGCGACGGAGTAGGAGGGAGTGCAAAGCAATCATCCGGGTCTCATGGCAACGGGACTCGAGAAGGAAGGGTGTCAGGTATGGGTTCCCGTTATTGTTGGTGGGAGGGTGGTCCCAAGTTTTCTTTTCCATTTCGTTTTGGTTTTGCCGTCCGTTTGAAGAACACTAAGCGCTACAAAGAAATAAAATGCGAGGAATGTCAAGGAGTTCCAGGACTTGGCCGGAGTTGTGAGGATGGGGAATGCGATTTGGAATTGTCTAGCAAGGTCGTCTCGTAAGCTCAATTACGCCCACCCGCTGTTAAAATCTCTGCTTCGAAGGGAGGCAGTGGGCCGAGGGACCGAAGGACACGGATGGATACTCGGCATACATGCGGAGGGAGCTTACTCACCCCGAAGGGCGCGGCGGCGATGTAGTGGTGAAATTGCTTCGCTTTCTGGAAATTGTGTAATTTCGGTACTGCTGGGTAGACGCACGGATCGTGGCGTCGCGTCGGGCGGAGGGAGGGCGGAAACTTTTCCTTTGCTCGGAAAACTTGATTTAATTATATCTGTGCATCTCCTGGTCTGACTTTTCATTCTGCTCCTACGGATTTGCACCTGCGGCGGGCTAGGGGTAGCGGGCAGTGGGCGCCGTCACAACTCAGCTGCTGTCGGAGCGCCCCTTTGTTTTGCTGGAGCTAAGGCTGTTGCGTGCGAAGATGTGTTCTACCTGACTACCTCCCTCATTCGATCAATTAGCTCGACCCGAGGGCTTGCTTTGTTGTGACTTCGTCCTTCGAGGAAATCGAGCAAGTGTAACGAGACCATTAAAAGCACTTTATTACCCTCGGATTTAATAAGTGGGTGGCAAGGCGCTCCCCGAGCTGGCGGGGGCGTAAAGTTTCACCAAGGTCAGAGCAGATGAGTTTTGTGCTGAATTATATGCGCCATAAAGGACAGCAGGCTGCGGGGTGGGAACAGAGGTTCGTCATTTCTCGACTCTGTGAATTATTCATGCTAAGGACGAATTGTTAGCGGAGGATTGTTGCCACTTTCGGCGCTGCTTCAAAAGCTTGAAAGCAAATTCTCCTCAGAAGGTTTTCTTTTTCTTTTTTGTCCGCGGGAGGACAACATTTTATAGTATTTTGTAACAGGAGACGGAGCATTTCTCGGAAACAAAGCCCATTTGGACAGCTTTTCTTACTAGATGATGCCGTTTTCATGCTCGCCTTTGTTGGAAGATTTCTCTGAAAGTATCCTCAAATGAAATACTGCCTTAATTACGTAATGAGCTTTAAAAAATTCACCAATGTAATGGACACGCTGGACTTTTCAGGGTGTTCATTACCTTTTGTCCGATTTCCCAGACAAAGTAGTCAACGAACATTTTTAGGGTTGTCGTGCATCTCAAAGGAAATCCTTTCGATGGGAGTCAGTTGTCGACCCGACCGTCTGCATGTTACATTATTTTCGGAACTGTGGGCATGAAATTCGAAGTTATGTTTGTGTTGGTTCAGTCCAGTCAAATGGTCAGAAAAAAGAGGTTGGGTAGGCAGCGTGTTTTTTTTTAAACCTGTGGGGGATCTGTGGTGAGTATATATAAAAGTCAGTTTTCGGAATTCCAACCCCCAATCTTGAAAATAATGATGCGAACGGTTTTTCAGCGATATCCCGCTAACCATTACTCGTAAAAAAATGTTCAACGAAGATTTTTCTTGGGAATTAAATTCTCTACAATTCGTGTTAAATAACTATTCCGCGTAAAATTAATAATAAACAAGCAAATTTGGTGAAAATATTTGATCAAAAAATTTTTGAGACGCTATAACTTTTGTATTTTCAATTTAAAAAAAAAAATTCATTAGAGATTTTTGCTAGAGCATCTTCTTGCCATTAATTTTACATGTTTATTTTTTTCAATTATAATTACTTTTAAGGGTTTTGCAGAATTAGAATGGAAGGACAGCCATGCTTATATGTATGTACATATGTTACATGTCAGTGCCATGGAAAAATATCGGATTATTGGATTTTCTTAACTCCACACACAAATAATTATGGAACAAGTCTTTCAGCATTTCTCAAAATTCAAACCCTAAGAGGTAAAAAGTGGTATAAAAAGTATGTGTGGCTCTAGGAACAAGCTCTAATGCATTGTTTTTTAAATGTAAGATGAAAAAGTTATAGCGTTTTCCGGCTTCTAAAACATTTTTTTTAAATTGATTAATTTAACAGTGAGGTATTAATGAATATAAAAATATGGGTATTACATACCCACCATGTGCGCCTCAAATGGGAAGATCCGATGCGATGCGCCTCCTGAAGGTTAAAACTCGCAAATGCAAGAACTCCCATGTACTAACTTTCATAATTATTTTAATCCATTATTTAATATTTTGAGCTCGTCATATTGAAACTGCCATCTTGAATTTATAACATTAGGCACCATATTCGAGATCAGCGACCCCAAAATCTGAACGTGCGATATTTTATTACCTTTCTTCACACGCTGTACGATCTTCAACCGTGACGGATTTTCGAGTCACGCGATTATATTCACTACCCTGCCAAGAGACTTTAAATAAAGAAATTCTAGCAAAGTTTTATTCTTGCAGAATAGTGTTCATTCCATCAGCAGTTAATAAGGAAATACACAATTAAATTGTTTATGACAATTGATCGCTAGAATTTTTCAATCCTGTCAATTTTGGCTCAATCCACAACTAATTCTCAATGTTCATGAAGTTCAATTACACAATACATTAAATAATAAATTAATACATATGTCGCGGATCTCGAATCTTCCACCCATAATTGGAAATTCAATATGGCGGATCCAATACATCGACTGAAAATTCTCAGCTTCAAAGGATTGCTATACAACTATAAATTTTATATTTTCTGTCGCTTAAATATATATCCCTCCTTAAGTTTTTTTCGAATACAGAAATTTTATATTTCACCTACTTCGATTCTACTTAATTTGTAACGACACAAAATGTGAAGGAAGCATATAATAATGGAAAAAGCCCAAAAACGAAGGAACATACATGATTTTGTAGTGACGAGTAAAGGACATTTTTGCCTTGCAGAAGTGACAAAATAGTATGTCTGATTTTAGATATTCTTTTAGGCGTTTTTTCCCAATGCAGTTTTTTGTTTCGCAGATGCCATTCTAGGCAAATTAATTATATGCCGATTTTTGTAATCTTTACTATGATCACGTAATGGATATTTATTAGTAAAATTATGCATAAGAAACATTTTTCATAAACATGTGCTCATAGTCGTCATAGAAATGAAAAAAAGCACTGGCATTCCAGATGCTAATTAATGCTAACGGCCAACAAGTAGCAGATTCGCTTCTACTTGATATCTCCCAGCTGTCCGCCGTCGGCATAACATAAATCAAATTAAGTTCTCATTTACCTACTGCGACAGGAGTTTGTATAAAGCGCCAGAAAGCAACACATGGCTCTATTTGGTGCAGAGGAGTCTTCCTGGAGTTCGCAAGTTAACAGATCACGCCCAGACAAGACCAAATGCCGTCCAGTGTCAGAATGGGGTCAGCAATGACCCACCAAATGCTGCGGGCATGGCGCTGCTTCTGCCCAGCCATTCATCTCTTCTATTCTTTTGTTATTATAACAAACCAAACCCAAGTTCACGCTCATTTTCTACGTTCAAACAAAGGAAAAAGACAACTCCCAGCGGACAAAGTACAGCAAAAAACGCTGAGGGGCCCACTCCGCAGAGTCATTTCAATCGCCTAATGCTCTTTCGCCATTTTCCCCGGGAGAAGTCGCAGAAAGGCAGGCGGAAATGCCAAAATGTTCGCAAAAAAGGGGGAAAAAAGCAAAAAGCCCCAAAAAGGAAACACACCGAGGCAAGTTTGTCTTCTTAAAGTGGCAGAAATGAGTGCGGCTCTGGGTGCTTTTGTGTTAGTGGCGATGGACCAGTTTGGCTTGTTACCAACAATCCCATAAACACTCTCTGCCAAGCCAACGCTGCTGCTGGTGGAGGCCCTCCGGGGAATTAATAAGGCTGCGAGCTGTCGAGATGAGGTTCTTTCGCCAAGACGCCGAGATGTGCCACCGACCTCCGACAAGAGATAAGCGCTAGACAGAGGTTCAGTACGCTGAGTTATTGGCAAACTGACTGGAACCGGAGGTACTCCACCTGTGCAAGAACTTTAGAGCCGCTAATTTAACCCTACGGTGTAATATCAGCACACACAAAATTACGCCTTTTTGTGTTTCAATCCATTGAGCTCAGGCTACTTCCTGTACCTGTAGCTGATGAAAACGTCAGAATGCATTACTGGACGATTATAAATGCATGAGCAAAAGATTCCCGCTGAAAATGACTATTCCAATTTGCTTCCAACGTCTATAATCAACCATCCATAAAAACGGCTTCGCAGTCTTGACTGAATTTTGGTCGCCATTGAGAATGGGTTTTCGTATTGATATGATAGTTATTGGTATAGGAGACCTCCGACCAATTTCTTTTCTTTGTGTTTTTAAGACGTTATATTAGGTACATCTTGCTGATTTTTTTAATAAAGCGTGGCTCATATCGGCTGTTTTTTATAAAGATGCTATAAAATAAACACAATATTTTCCAAAGCTTGTTGATTTATTGAAAAGAGTAAACCTTTTGGTTAGTTTCGTGGATCTCTATCCAAGTGTATGCAATACCTGTGGTGTACCCCAGGGAAGTCATTTAGGACCTCTTTTATTTATTATTTCTATAAATGATCTTAACACGTGCTTGATGCAATCCAAAATTCTGTGTTACGCTAACGACGCCTAAATTTTTCGTGTTGTCTTCCGTAAGTGACTGCGAAATTTTAAATTCAGACTTTTTAATTAACTATTAATTAACTCCCCCTTAACGCCGAAAAAATGTAGTGTCTACTGGCATTAACCAGACTTGACAAAACCAACCAAGGATGTGGGTGTGTGGTTGAATTCCAGCTTTAATTTCGACCACCATATTGATATGATAGCTAAGACGGCTAACTCTACTTTTGGCGTCGTTAAGAGATGATGCAAGGATTTTAATAACCAACATATAACTCGTTTTTTATATTGCACTTTTGTAAGGCCTATCTTAGAATACGCTTGCTCTGTGTTGCCGCCATTTTATGCTTCCCACATTAACCGAGTGGAAGCAGTCCAGCGTTGATTTATTCGTTTTGCGCTTCGTGACCTTCCATGGAGTATTTTCCATATGTTATCTCCATACAGAATCAAACGTTTAAATTTGGATATGTGAATTAGAAAACCGATGAAACATTTCAAAAACTGTCTGAGCTATGGAGCACTGATTCTCCTCGGTTGCCTTCTTTGTTTAATTTATCTGTTCCTGCTCGCTTCTTGAGGAATCAGACTCTACTAAGCGTTCTTTAACATAGTACCAATTAGTTACGGTGTATTATAGTACCAGTGCGTTGATGAAAGATTTCATAGTTTAGATACAATTTGTCTACAAAATCTATTACAACCAATATTGAATAATTATATATGTAATTCGTATATTCATGTTTGATATTTTTATGTATATATAATTTTGTAATAAAAGTAATCAGTCATTTGATGTAACTTGTAATAAATAAATATCAAATAGTATGACTTGGCAGTAGTTCATCCTGTCAGTCCAATTTTGCAGTGCATTTTCGATGTTTTTCCCATTTCACGAATACCAAAATTATGCTTAAGTACCTTAATGGATTCTGGATTGCCAGTGTAATATGAATCTTTAAGGGAACCCCACAAAAAAGTCCAACAGCGTTAAATTACAGCTACGCGGTGGCCATAGCACATCTACAAAACGGCTGATTACATAATTATTGAATTGTGTGTGGAAAAGATCGATTGTTGATTGGCTTGTATGGCACGTAGCGCCACTCTGCTGGAACTAGGGGAAGTCCAAGTCCACTTATTCAATGACTGTATATGTTGACCGCAATGTTGTTGGCATCTTCATTTTCGAAGAAATATGGGCCAATAATGTCGCCACTCCAAAAACCAAACAGTCGCAAGCTGACGATGCATTGGCTTCTTTACGACTTGTGTGGGTTTCTCGAGCCCTAAAAACGATAATTTTGTTTGTTTATATAGCCGTCGAGATGAAAATGCGCCTCATCCGAAAAGATGATATTTTTAGCTAAATCAGCATTAATTTCGAGTACCCTACTCTAAAGCCCGAACAGAAAAGCGATAAGAACCTGGTGGTCATGTTGCTTCAATTCCAGAGTCACTTGGACCTTATAAGGGAATAATCGGAATTCTTTACGCTGAATTTTAATCTGTGTTTAATGCTTAGTTGCTGAAATCTGTGGCGAATTCAGGTTCTCAGGTTTAGAGGCACACTTTGGGCAACAGCACATCACGAAAGCGAGGATAACTTGTGTTTCCAATTACCATGCTAATCTCATGAACTTTCTTCATAAACTTGCTATCACATTATTTCGACTGAGTAAATTTTTCAAAATTTGCATTGCTACAGCAACACAGCACTCATTTTGAAAAAAGGTTTTCAATATTTGCCAACGTTATTCAAATGTATATATCTTGTGATTTCGCACCGAGGAGATGTGATATTATGTTTCTGTAAATTTCTGGACCACGAAAGAGCTGTTTCTGTTAAAATGATATGTAATTTAAAAAGAAACCAACGGATTACTCACCCTATAAATGAAAATACGAACGAGAGTAGTCTAGTGGTAAGCGCGTTAGATTGCCGATCCAAAAGTCCCAGGGTCGAATCTCGGACCACACGCCTCCACTTTCAAAACGCACTTAATAACTTAACTAATAAGCGACCGTAAATATTTTGTAAAATGCAAATTTTACTTTCACGTTTTGCTTTGTCCCGATCTGCGATGCATTTCGCGGTATTCCGTACACGGACACACACAGCCATGGACACACGTTGCATTTTTTCATACGTTTTATTTTCAGTCTTATTACTCAAAAATGTCACCCCAACGCAGAATGCGATATGCACAATCTGAGCGTATATATGAAATTTTATTTGAATTCGACAGGCCATCGTCCTGTTAGGAGGCGCTTAATTGATGAAAAAACTTTTCACACAAGTGCTGAAACTGCAAAGGGCTTTAAAAATTGATTTTCAACTAAATCAATATATTTGCGAGTAAATGTAAAACTAACGAGAACTTCTAACCATAAAAACTGCTCGGTACACGGGTAGGAGCACGATGATGAATTTAAGCGCATCAGACTGCACGGAACTTTGCAAAAGTTCAGAATATTCAAACTAATTAAGAATTCTGCCCGAATCAGTTCGTTTCATCTCGGCTACTGTGAATTTTGCCCGCTTCGATTATCCCTCAAAATCGCAAAAAGAAAGAAAACACGAAAAACTCCCATAAAACTTTCCAAACATCCAGAAAGTTTCGGAATGAATTTAAAAACTTTTTTTATTGCGGCCCTCGTAGAATTTAACCCAAATTTAGTATGAGCCGCCCCGCCCAGGCTCCTGCAGGGACTTTGACTTCTAGCTAAACTTCCTGCCGGGCGTGTGTAAACACAGCAGGGAGCAGGTTCACGTTGGGGATCACAAGGAAAACTTTTCGATAGACTGAGGGCGGGCGGGTGTTGATGAAAACTTTGTACATTTTCCTTGCGCCTAAGTTAAAGTTTCCGTCCCGGCAAAGTTAACCTCGTGTTATTGACTCAGTTTATCTTTAATGGAAAAACTTTTGCAGGGACATTTGACCAATTAACAGTCAGTGGAGCTCCCCTTAATCGGACGCCTGTTTTCGCAGGTAAAATATAATGTCGGTTTCATTTACCCAGATAGCTGATTAACTGACAAGTCACAAAAGAACGGCGAGTGTACTCGTAAAGCTGTTGCTGATAACAATATCATGCCACATTTATAAGACTAGTTCAGGAACTTAATGTTTTTCTAACTGATTTGACCCGAATAAAAAAATTGCACTTATTCTGTAAATAAACTTTAATTTGTAACGAAGACGACTAATTCGTTTACTCCTGTCTGACTATCAGACTAAATTTCTTCTTAAAACTTAAGGGATGAGACGTCGTATAGTGCGTGCCGAAGAAGTTGTTGCTGCTGTGGACCGTAGTGTTGGGGGGGACCTGAATTAGTCGACTTGCCATCGCAATTGGAGCAGTGTCCATCCAAGATTACAAGATCCAACTCGAGCATTGAAGTCATGTGACCATAATTAAAGACGTGACGTCATATAGCCTATTTTACGCGGAGCATCCATACAAATCCAATGATACCTCATTTTTCCAAATGTGATAAGTAGTTTAGGAGCTACGAATGAACAGATGAACATACATACACACATACATACATAAGTCGCCAAACTCATAACCATCCTTTTGCCGCAGCTTTTCCCATCTCTAGTCCTACCCTCCAACAGCACCTTACAATTCTAAGGAAAACTATGAACAAATAAGAAAAAACAAGAAGAAAGTTTTAAGAAATAAAGCCACCACGCTCTCACGTACACCGATTTGCGGTGTTTATTGATTGGGCACGTAAATGTAAAAAGTCGCAGCAGTCTCCATGATAATCAAATTAAAATTTTTCAAACAGACAGACAAACAACGTAAAATTTATTATTATTATTATTATCCATGAAAAGTGTACTTGGCCACAAATACCTATAAATATATTTTTGGGTTTTGTGTTTTTTACAACTTCTGTAGAAGAGGTAACCTCAATATGATCAAAAGGACGACCATTTACCGCCGCAAATAAATTTTCACAAGACATCCTTGCTTGCCTGGACAGTTGCAATAAACTGCGGGTGAGGCAGTGGGGGAAGAAAGTTGTTTCGCTCATGCAGCAGTTGTGCTGCCGTATTCGTCCGTCACCTGGAAGCATCTCCACATTGAATTGTTCTGTGCACAAAATGAGCAAATAAATTATAAGAGAATCCAGAGCTGTCCAAATACGCTGGGGCTGCACGAACAAACAGCGCGCATATACCGAAACAAATCATACACTCGAGCACGTCGTAGGTCGGGGGAAATTGTGTAGGCGCTGGGCAGGAGGCAGGTGCGCAGCTGATGCTCCATTCATATTTGGCTTTCCCGGATTGTCGGGGGAATTCGAGGTTTTGCAGTGACCATTCACGGAAAATTAGTGTCATCCCCGGAGTGCTGGGGCAGCAATTAGCCATGCACACATTCATCATCGTTCGCATGTGAATTGTATGACGAAAGGTTATGAAAGCTGGAGACACCCCTGCAGTGCCCAGGTGCGGTGGATTTGAAATTTTGAACCCACCCACCCCCTCTGTTCCAACATTTACCCACCGGGTCGAACGTTTGAGCCAGGGCTTTTGCTGAACTGAAAACTCTCAACGAGCCCCGTACACCCTACCAACGCCGTCTCCCGTTTCCTGCATTACCCAAAATCCACGCCAGTTGAACTTGTTCGACATGATTGCAAAAAGGTTGACTGTGGGAACGGGTGAGGACGGAGTGCGAACGGGGCGCGAGGGTGGGAACCCTTTGGCTTTTGATTCCATCAGATGATTTATAGCGAGTCCTTGCAGTGCGGAGTCTGCGGCACAGATAACATTCGCAAGAATACTGTTTTACAGCAGCCCGGAACGGTTGACTGATGGCATTCCCCTGTCCCCTCCCACCAACCACGCTCCCTGTATTTAAGTGGGTCGGGAATAGGGTTACCATATCGCTGACGAGTTGGGTGCTTTTTAGTGGCGTTTTTGAATTTACACATTTGCTGCACTCTCGTTAATTAGTGAGTAAAAACTTCCATGGCTTCACGTAACAAAGCCCAGACAAAATTTGCTCTTTGGAAGAAATTTACATTTCGTGATAAAACTACTTCGGCTGAAGTCTGAAGGCTCAAATGTGTGCGTTTTAGCTCAAAATTACTATAATTAAAACTATATTTGCAGTACACAAAACAACATATAACAAGAAAGCAAATAAAGAGAATTGCAGTACAAAGGAGCCTTGTTAATTTAAGACACCGACAGTGTCTTGAACGAATCATTCTTAAATAAAAAAAATTATTATTGGTCAAATAGATAACAAAAATGTAAATGTAAAAATGATTCAATCAGGATACTGCCATGGTGTTTTAAATTATGAAGACATTAATTACCTTAGTACTAGAATTTTATTATTTAAATAATCCAACTAGTTTAGTCATATGGCCAAAACTTTGATCAAGGAAATCTATGGATAAAATACTGATTTTAACATCTAGAAAAAAAACTACGCTCTTCGATCTAAAGAGTTTTTTACAAGGGAATCTAGTCTAATTTTGTAAAGGAACTGCTGGATTTTATACGGGTTTAGGCCAAGATTCAGTTCCATTCGCTGCGACCGACGACGAATCGATAAAATTGCACACTTTCGTTTACAAAGGCAATAGCTTATATATTCACAATACGACGGATGGCTTGCTCCGTTGGACGATAATCGTACATTAATATTTATATACAGAGACGCGTCTCAATAGGGCGGAGCGCGTCGTCAAACTTGATAATGCTTTAATAGGACAAAAGGCGTCGCTGTACAAAAATATTATTTAAAGAAAAATAAAATCTTATAACAGTTTAAAAAGTATTTAAATATGTTCCCATTATGTGTACCATAAAAATTACGAGATTGGGGGTTTAGTTTACCTTGCCAATTTTCCCCCGGTCATTTTCCCCTGTTGTATTTCAGTCTATAACATATTTCGTAAAAGGCACATTTCAGTCTATTATAAAATTAGAAGGGGAAAAATCGGCGGAGTAAATTTCACCCCTTACCAAATTACGAAGTTGTTTATATGTGTCGCAAATCGACGACCGATTTTCAAAGTAAATTTGGATAATATTTGATCGTTCCTCAAACGTAAGGTGAGCCTGCACATTATTATTTGTCATACTGTACTGAACGCAAATATCAAAAAAAGCTGTCAGAATGACAATTCGGATTGACAGTTGTCCCTATCGGAAGTTTGATCCAGGCTAAAAAACAACCTTTGCAAATGCCAAAGTACAACAAAAATCTATTCAAAGATGGCTAAGAACAGTTGTCAATTTGTAATTATTTATAATCGAAGACTAGTAGGTGATAATAAAAATAAAAAACCAGAAAATATTTCATACTGATTTTATGGGCGGACACTGGGGGACAGCTAGCCCCGTTACGCCCTTTTCCAGAAAACTTGCTTCAATGGATATGAAGCCTTCATTGCTTGATTTCTGACTTGCATTTCCGGTTATTCTTTACTTGTTGGGATGTCTTGCTAAAAGCATTAGGTTTTTAACAAAAATGTCCGACATTTCGGGAAAAGAAACGACTGGTAACCATGGAAATATGAACTAAGCACGAAACGGCTGTAAGCCAGATATAGCGTACCACATTTCCTGATGTGTTAGAATTGGCTCGCTTAGTGCAGGCGTAAATATGAAGACATAATCAGAAGGGGGCTTACAATTCAAAATTTTCCGACGTTCCTTCCATAATGTCTATGCCCCCCTTAACATCTATTTACACGATGCCATTCACTAATAATTATAATTCGTATTTAGCTTCCCTCATACACGCTGTTGCTGTACTCCTCTGCGTAGCTATCTTTAGGTGGTCGCTCATGTACAGGGTTTATACACGATACAGCCGTTCCGTGCTTAGTTTATATTTATATGCTGGTAACCCTAGTTGGGGTTCGAAAATGGCAACAATTCTGTAGGAGTGTGTTTGTCTGTCAAAGTATTTAAATGCTGCCTACCGGGTACATCCCCCTTCCAGATGAACCACCGGAAGAGGAAAATAAAACTGAAAAAGGAGCTTAGCCGCCGACACACGCCTCAAAGTCACAAGAACGCCCTTAGGCGCAGTCGAGGGATTTTTTTTTATTTCGCTCATGCCTTAAATTGTGCGCAGGAAATCCCGTCTTTGTTTATTTTCTTCAAATCACCTTAAAGCTCTTCCGTAACTTGCGACTCGTGTCGCTTGTAGGGGCGCTTCCTGATTTCTACAATGCGCGTCGCGCGGCGAAGGGGCTTCCGCCTTTATCTGAACCGCAAAAGCAAAACGGAATAAAATCCCAAGGACGTGCCGACGTATCCTTGCGCGACCTTAATTGATGACAGCTATATTAAGGGCCTTATTCAATTACTCGACTGGAGCTAATCTCGTTACGCTGGAAACGTTCAGTGCGGCACCTTGGGCCTCCCAACTCCTGCTGTGATATTGTAATTTCGTCGAGGGCGAAAATAAATCAGCAGTCGAGGACACATGTGCCCGTGTATGTATATGGTGTGCAACTTAATGCCGACCGCCCCGCCTTCCTCCCCGCGTCGTAGAGACAGTCCCGTCAAGGGGAAGCGAAGGATTTATTCGACCTTGCTCACATGAGTGAAAATTGTCGCGCTGCAAAACGGACGAACGAAATAAATTTCTCACCTGACAGATCTCAAAGGAGAACGGCGGAAATTCGGCTGCTGCGGTACGTTCTTGGAATTATAAGACGTGATATATTCACATCTGCAGAAAACAGAAAACGTGGCTCGCGTGGATTTTCCTACGTGGGTTATGTGGGGCTGGGGCTCTTTGTTTCTGTGCACGTCATGCCTATCTAGAAGCGCCACGAATTTAGGTTTTCATTCTCTTTTTTCCCGATACACACAGCCATCGCTCCTCTTTTTCTACTTTCTTTCTTGAATTGCTGCCACATTGCTGTTGACAAGTTCTGCGGTGACATCAATAAATTGCGTCGAATAGCGTAATTTGCGAAAGGATGAGACCGCGGGGCGGGCTTGTTCAAATTTATCGCGTTTTCGGCTGGGAAGTTGCAAGTCAGCTGGGTATCTTTAGCCATAACGCTTGTTTAATGGAATTGGATTCAAGCACCATAAATCTCAGCGATGAGCAATGATCCTGAACATCGAATAGTACACAAAGTCAAATAAAAATGTATTAACGGTACTCGTAGAAAGGGCGCAAGCGAAAGCATTCGAGGGCACGCTCCACCCACTGTAATGGGTAATGGCTTTTGGGATTTCGAAAGTCTGCCACCAGCCAGGAAAGCTATTGACTCATCTATAGCGGTGTGTCTGCCTTCACAGAAAGTGTCTAAGTTGTGGACGTATAAGAACAAGTTGCAACTTTGGGTTTGTAATTAAAAACTTGGGGTGGGATAATGGAGCCATTTTCAACTTCATATCGGTACTACAATGCAGCGTCGACGCCGGCGTCAGCGCCAAATTAGGAATGTTAGTACGTCGTGGCAGTAGTGTTTGTGTGTGTACATAAACGACGAGACGTCGCACTCGCCGTTGCATTGTGGTTCCGGCTTTAGAGCGAACGTAGGAGTGAAAAAAGTATCTACTGTAATCGTCCGAAAATTCAACGGATTGCGACGCGTCCAGACACTAAAAAGGAAATTTTGCAAAGCTGTCTGGCTGTGTTCAGGTGTGCCTGTCTGTTGTTTGACTTCTAGCTCTTAACTAATGGGCCGATCTCGTTGAAATTCCACACCGAAGATTCTCTTACCAAGACCTCACGACTTTTTCTATTACAGGGTCTCTCAATAAGGACGCTTGACTTTTAAATGTAAATAAAACAAGTTGTGTGTGAGATATCCATTCCATTTTTATTTTATTTGAATGAATATTTTATGGCATTAAGTATGGAATATAAGGTTGTTCAAATATCCGCCGCGGTTTTGCTTGGTGTCACGTATTCGGGAGGTTCAATTTTCGATGGATTTGTCGTATTAATCTGGCTAAATTTGCTGGATGTCGTTCGTTATGTTGACTTTGAGGACATCAATTGTTTGCGGTTTATTCGCATAGACCTGTCATTTAAGATAGCCCCAATGGAAGAAGTCTAAAGGCGTTAAATGGTACGATATCGGTGGCCAGTTCACGTTGCCCTAAAATCGCTCATGCAGAATGTCCATCGGGGCATGTGCTGTGTGGCACGTAGCGCCGTCCTGTTGGAACCACATATCGTTGGTATCCGTATCATCCAGTTTAGGCGACAAGAAATTGGTTATCATTGCGAAATTTGGATCAACTTAATGCCATAAAATATTCTTTCAAATAAAATAAAAATTGAGTGGATATCACACACAACTTGTTTTATTTACATTCGAAAGCCGAGCGTCCTTATTGAAAGACCCTATATATATGCCCTGCAGACCCCAATAAGGGTAGTCTACTTACTATGGGAAGAAAATCACAATTCGGTATTTTCTTGAAAAGGGCTATAACCATTTTGCTCAAATATTACACATTGTAGGTCTAACATAATGCCATTATAAATTTTCCCTAGAAAGATCACATATTAACTGAACGTCGCGCATTTTGCCTTTATTTTGGATTTGTGCAAACAGACTACCACAAAACGGTTGCTTCAGAAACGGATTTTCAAGACGATTTTACATTCTTGAAAAGCATTATTACTGTTGATGAGACATGGATATACGAATACGGCGTAGAAGCCAACAATCCAAACAACAACAATCGAAAACGAGTCGGGGTGGAAATGCGGTGACTAATATAAACATCTGCCATAAGCAAACACAGCGCTTCGAAACTCCGCATGCAAGTAAAGTACAGTTGTGCCAACTTAGTGGCAAAATGAAATTTCATTCGGTTCAACCGAATCGTTTAAATTGTGAATTCCAGATACTTTTCAAGGGTAGTGTACATAGAGGAGAATGCGCTATATTGCACCTTTCATTCGGTTACATAGCCTTACTATTTTCCACGCCAATTACGCCGTTTGAAAAAATACCAGTCTAACATCATGTAACTCATTTCATTGGTCCAATTAATTTGTAATTTTCAAGAATCGAATTTTATGAATTGATGCCTAGAGGAAAGCATACCGAAACAATTGGATGACTCATGTTCCATAAACAAACAAAGAAACAAATAACGAATTCTTATTGCTCTGTCTTTTCGTACCGTACCCCATAAAGTAAATAAAAGCATCTTTACAACAGGCTGAAGGAGCACTCGTCTTTATCTTTTTATTGGAAGGAAATACCCACCCAACGGTAACCTGCTATGAAATATTTTTAAATCCCAAGCATGACAAGAGAAGCAAAAGGAAATATAAATTGTGCGCCTCAGCTCCTAAAATAGACCTCAAAGGTTAAAAGTGCACTCCACATAAATCCTTCGCAGTAGCAGGAAAGTAAATTCAATATCCGCGCTCTGACGTCAGCTAAATTCAATTTGAAACATTCATCCACATTCCGGCAAAGGGCAAATGGGTATGGTTAGCAGGGTCATGTGTCAGAAAATATGTAAGCTTAATGCTTAAAGGAAAATATATCTGTTTGACTGGAGGACTTTTTAGTTTAGTGTTTGTCTGTGTAAGAGCAGAATTGTGGGAGACATATGCAATGGGTGAAGGGGTCCAATGAAGATGTGTGAAAAGTAATCAACAATCGTTTTTAGATGCCGGCAGTAAAAATTAATGATAAGTGTGGTTAATAGAATAGAACCAAATCCAATGAGGTATTCACAAGATTTTCCGTTGCTCGTGTTTCGGAAAAACCAAGAATAACAGTGTGCTCACGACAAGACACAACGGCAGGTGAGTATACTACTATTGATGCGTAGTAACACTGTGCACTATTGCAGTTTTTTTGTAGATGAGTCAGTGAGATCTTAGTTTAATATTTCATTTAGTAAATTAACTTATTTTAATCCAACCCCGCTTTTAAAAGAAATCTAAGCACTTTCGGAGCACATTCTCGACCCTATCCACAATACTTCAGGCTTACCACAGGAAAGCCACCTGGGTCCTCTGCTCTTCATTTTATTTATATACGACACACGCGAGTTTAACCTTGTCTCAATCTAAAATTCTCTTTTACGCTGACGATGCTAAGATTTTTAATAAAATCCAAACAATTCTGACGACTGTTAGCGGCTCAACAATGGGCTGAATAACTTTTATTTATTGAGTTCTGTAAATTGGGGTCACATACAACTCTAAATTTAATTTTGATGCCCATATTAACAATCTTGTTAATAAAGCTAAATCTTTGTTAGGTTTTATTTAAAGACGTTACCAGACTCCTTTACATCGCCTTGGCTCGTTCTGTTTTGGAATATGGTAGTCCCATTTGGACACCTTTTTCAGTGGGATCGTATTGAATCTGTCCAGAAACGATTTCTACTGTTTGCTCTTAAAGGTCTTCATTGGACTGATTCCTTTTCCCTACCACCCTATACGGATCGTTTAAAATTAATGTTCCCCAGCATAGCACCAACTATTGTCTTTTGCAGCACGAACAACGAAGTGATTCAGTGTTATGCCTGTCGAGAAAACCGCAGGACTAAAGGTCAAGGTGACCCGAATCCACAATTTCTCAAATGGTATATACTCGCAGCCAGGGCGTACTTACTCAGTCTCCGAAACGAACCTAACAGAAATTGTATAAACACAAGTGTTCTGTTCTTTGTTCAACTTTCCACCTGAAACGATCTTCGGAATTTACTTCTTATTTTCCAATATCATTGTTTCTATAACATATGTATGTCATCAACACATGATATATAGTATGTATCGTCAGATGCGTACTAACCATTTATAAAAATTTTGAAGAATATTCTATCTTGGATCATGAGCTACTAATCCAGGAGCCGAGTAGTTTGTGATCGAAAAAAAACATGTACTTTCTCATTAGGACGTTACTTGCTTTTGTTCTGTGCAAAAAGCGCTTTCAGATTTAATAAAAAATCCAAAAAGAAGAAGGTTGTATATCTCGGTCTTCATACCACCTCATTAGACGCTCTGTATATGTTGTAAAATGTTCTAAAACGAGAACCGGTGCCTTTACACTATCCGATTTGGTCAACTGCAACCACCATGGCTTACTGTATTTCTTGTATACTGATGCAAAAACTGCATTTTGCAATCAATTAAAAGCAATTGTATGGTTTTGCCCAACTGGCACGACTTCTGTTCCTCGTCGTTCAAGTTTTCCCGTTCTTCTGATTTTTGGACAAACGGAAAGAGAGACGGAAAAGTAGACACAGTTGGTTGGAATAATGGAAGCGCGTGGAATGTGGTACTGGTTAGTTTTTGATTTACGGACTATGGCTGCGAGCTTTGATTTCGAATGATGTTATCCTATTTTACGAAGCGGAGTCTTGTCTGACCAGTAAAAAAAGCTTGAAGATTGACTATAGTCGCCTTCGTTTCGTATTGCGATGCGACTGGTGACACAGCTCAGTTGAGAGAATTGACCAGCAGCTCAGTTGAGAGAATTGACCAGCAACTCAGTCTGCTTTTGACTGTGTTTCGTATGGATTCTACCGCTCGGTTTTAATCAATGACCAGCTTCTGACTGACCAGTAAGATTCGTAAAACAGAAAATGACCAAATTTGTCTTGGTCACTGTAATCCCCCTGTTACTGGTCACTGGTCTAACTTGTCGCTTCGTAAAATAAGGCGCTGGTCGGGACTTTCAATTTTAATATTGATAATAAACTTTGCGGAAATTTGATATCCAACTAAAAGTGTGAAAAATAAATAAATCTAAGTTTCTTTGTTAAAATTCACCCACGAATGGTTCTCCAGCGAGCCTTGTACCATTTCTAGAGCACCTCATCAAACCTTAGGTGTAGCTTAGGTGTAAGGCGCCCAAATCGGGAGTTGTGTGAAGACAGTTCAAACCCCATTGGAGACCACTCACTTTTTTCTGACATCCTCCGCCGTCAGCATTGATTTATTTATTAGTCTTCCGGTGGCGCAAAGAGAAGGCGATGCTCTAGCGAGGCGAAGGATGTTGGTTCAAAATAGATTTACTTGTTTTATCTTTAAGTGTGCAGACAATTTTTACTTTTATTTTCGCTAATATTTGCCAGTTGCCGCTCAATTAGCAAATATTGTAGCAATTCAAACATTCTGTACAGACCGGTCTCCGAATTTACTTCTGGCACTTCGATTCATCACTCCAAAGAATACTACACCATTTAAATGAGGGCCAAATTTCACGCTCTCTTGCAAATATCGGTGATCTTTCTTTTGTCTTGACAATATTGGCACGCTCTTAGAATGTCTAGATCTCAAACCAGCCTTTATGAAGCGTTTTCTTATTGATGACGAACTGAAATATCCAGATCGTATCTAATTCGTGTCGGAATCTTAAACAGTTACTTTTTTTAATAACTCATAATATTTTATTTCTGTATTCTTGAGTTGTAGTTTTCCTTTTCCGCCTTGCTTAGGTCAGATTTTCCCATTTTTCACATTGCTAATAAGTTTAAAGTTGTTTGTATAAATTTGTACGTTTTGTCATCTCTTAGTAGCTGCCTGATAAGTGACCCTTTGTGAAAGGTCCTTTGAGATTTGTCTTTCGTTTCAAAAAATGGTAGCGAGTTACTCTGCAGGATGCTAGTGTACTCGGACTTCTCCATTCTTGTACTGGGAAAGGAAAACTCAAAGACGCCTTTATATCAAAAGGCTCCCTAGACCATAAGACTGCGTTATTTGCGAAAGTCTCTGCAATAACAGTTAAAGCGATCGTGTCCATCAAGGTTAAACCTTTTTCGTATGAAAAAATTATCCTAAAAATTTTTTTATCGCAATAAGGAGCACAAAAAAGACTTTTAGTTCGGAAGAAAATACATACATGAAGTTTTAATTTCAAGTGAACTCACCATTCCATATTTCATACGCCAATTCGCGCTATCGGCACCGGCACTGAAGTTTCGCAATCTTATGGTGGGGCAGAACTTACGCACAGATTAAAGCTTTTGTCGCTCAAATTTATGATTTTCCCTGAGCACACGGCGCACCCTCCAACGTAAAACATTGATTTGGTATTCCGTTGAAAGTTGACTGCATTAGCAATATGGCGTTTTCGTGTTCGGAAAGCTTTTTTCTGTGTCCTTTTTTTGTTTTTCTCATAACTCTCGGGGTTACTCAGGAGGTTCATCCCTACCTTGTGGGTGTAGGTAATTTTCCTAGCGATCGAGCGGATTCCAAGTCCTATCATTTGATATGCTAAAATCTTCCCTTTTTCCCGCTCACTACTCTTTAAACAAAACATAATTTTAAGACCATAAGCCGTAACAACCGAATTTGTCTCGAAGTACACCGAAAACAAGAAAAGTTTCACCGTTATATTTTCCTGTAGTTACGTTGTAGAACTTACGTCCACGAACAGGTTGCCTTTATAGATTTACTACCATATATTATTTAACACCAAAAAAGAAATAGCAAAGCTTATAAAGTAGGTAAAATTCAAAAAAAAATGTGGTGCTATAGTTATGGTCCAAAGTGTATAAACATCTCGATCATTACTAATAGTTTAATTATATAAAGCTCTCGAATGTGCACAAGAATCGCCAGCCAATGTGTCAACTTTGTTGTTATTTCACGTACCACTTGCTGAGAAAAGTCATGCGCATTCGCAACACAATTTGGTGGTTAGTTAACACAGCAGGATCGTTGCGATTATTTTTATTGTTGCTAGGTTACAAGAATTGAGTTTGTTAACCAACTTCTGTTGTGCTCTCCAACTCTATTTACTTTGACAAGAAAAGAAGGTTCTTGCATATAAAAGGGCTTGAGCGCAACTTCACCCAAGCGAATAGAGTTTCAATGGCACAATGGCAAAGTTGGTTAGCGTAATCGTCGGGGCCATTCTGATTTGTGGAATCGTCGCAGAACATTCAAGCGAAGTTGTAATTGGAAAAGTTGGACAATGGGTTAAATTCAACTCCTGCGAGCCGCACTTAGCAAAAAAGGGTGAAGCAGTAGATTTTCCTATATATTGTTTTATTTATTGCTTTCACAGAAACTTGTTTGTATAATTACAGTGCGGCCCTAAAAAGAAGTGCTGTCATGCTTGCGGCTGCCTTCACAATGTATGCGGTGATGGTTGGGAATGGTGGATGTTTCCATTTGCAGTACCTAGTGAGTTCATTATCCCGAGGATAGTTATTAGTCTATAATAGTAGGTCTGTTTGGTGACTCCAAAGTTTTTACCCATGGGTGAAACAGGTAAAATTTTAAGTACAAACTGGGTAAAAACTTTAAGTCACCACACAGACCAAATATAGTGGTCTTTGTTAAATTTATGCTGAAAATTCGACGGTTTTTTTTTATTCAGTTTGCAAACATCGTAGCTCCCACATGCTCTTTTTACGTTCTACTGCAGTAACTACTTGAATTCTGTGATTATTCTTGCTTTTCTAGGCCTCCTCATTTTTCTGTGACCCGAGCTCTTAGAAATTGAACAAATAAAAGCAGATTCCCGGGGTGTGAAACGATTAGAAATGTTAGGAATAAACTTGCAAAAGTAAAGTATAATTACGATGATAGTTAAAATTAGAAAGTGATCTTATTTTTCCAACATATGTCATCCAAGATGTAACCATGGCGAAGAGCTCTCAAGACGAACGGTCTGGAGCATTTAATTTTGATCACTATGGAAAATGTACACCACTATAACATACTGGGACATGATCTAAAAGTTTGATAATACCACCTTGATCAATAATTTTCGAGACTTTATTAATAAAATTAAATGCATGTGGTTGCCTTTGAAGTAATCGCCTTCGGCTACGATGCACCTATCCCAACGCCTTTTCTAGCTCTCGAAATATTTTTAAAAACTCATTCTTCGGTATGGCCATCAGTGTTTCCAATGATTATTGCTTTATGGTTCCTTTGTTATCAAAACGCTGTCCCTAAACTAATCACCAGATATAACTCAAACTCGGCAAAGACGTCACTAAAAGGTTTACCAACGTGACGAAAAAAACAAGCATAGAATCGGATTTGAGCGTGCAGTTTAAATTGAAAAGTTTCGAATATTATTGATCAAGGTGGTATTTCAGGTCCAATATTTGTAAAGCAAGAAAAAGTCAGGACGAAAAAACTGTTTTAAGGTTCATCCGGATTTAAGATCTCTCACACAAAAAGTTATCTATATTCTTTAAAAATCTATTTACTATGAATATTACAAAATGTCTTTGGGCGCATTCTGTCAGTCGAGGTTTCGGTCACGTTTTGTGAGGAATGTCATCTGTGTTGGCGCCCAAGTCGTCAATTGTTGCTGTTGTAGAAAACAATCGAGAGGTGTAAAATCACATGACCTTGGAGGCCAATTTACAGGACCGAAATCACATTATCGCCACATCGCGACTTCAATAAATCGATGACTTGAGTCGCTGTATGGCACGCAACGCCATCCAGCTGAACCCACATTTCTGGATGTAATGGAGTCTCTAGAGTCCCTTCTGAATTTGTTAATCAAAAAATGAGCGCCGTCAGTAAACAAATTTTGTGATAAAATAACGGGTCCGCTTGCGTAACTGCTCTAGAGACCAATCAGCGAATGAACTACGTAAGCGATGATTTTGCGACTTCAGTTCCTGTACCAACTGGATCTTATACGTCTGTAGATCTTTGCGCACAATTCTCTACGTAGTGGACGGACAGTCATAATTGCTGCGACTAGCGACAAATCGATAAATTTGGTTCCTTTCTTTTACAGCAGCAATATTTGCTTCAGAACGCACATTCCAATGAAGTATACTGGTGTTGTTGTATCATGCAAAGAGTATGTGGTACGAAATATGTTTAGAGTTCGATGAATATATCAAGTGTGAGTCTATTCATGATTATTGGCAAGGCTATACTAAACATAAGTATCAGAAAGAGCTGAATGACAGCCCTAGTTCTGAAGTGCTATATAAGATAAGAAAAACTCCTTATGTGAAACTTTGGGAAATTTCGATAATCGTAATCGTAATGTTCGCACACAAATGAATCCATGAGACGACTGTTTCAATGTTACAGCTATACATGTTAGGCTTTCGCTCAATGGAAGTGATACTTAAGTAGTAAGATATCTTTAGTCTACGGAAACATTGATTTATGTATTTTACCGACACTTGCATTTATTACTAGTGACGGCGAATTTGCTTTGAAAAATTTTTTTATCCTTTATCACATGTATGCATATGCAAGTTCTCAAACTCCATTTACAGGGCTCTAATCACAGAAATTGTCAAAAATTTATGGGAAAGGTTGACCTCCATTTCATTAACAGTCGCAGGATTCCGTGTGCACGCGCATAGGCTGAATTTTGTGCGGATGAGCGTACTGCAGGTTCGCGTGCAAAGAGGTGATTGAGTTGCCACCACGAGGTAATTCCCTTCAAGGTGCAAACTAAAAAATAAAACAAAATTAACATTGTGATCCAGAAAAATAACTCTAGCCATGCAAAGATTGCCAGGGCCACTCCTGTGTAAGGTGCACCTCGAGCTATGACGCGTCACCGCACGAGCACCGATCGCATCGGCTAAGTGACAGCCGAGAAGTGATTGACTGACGCGCGGAGTTGCTCGTGATGCAATCATCGCGAAAATTGAAATGCACGGTGACATGTGGCTGCTACTGCAACCAGTTCGGGACCGCAGCTTCCAGCCTCCAACAGCTCTCGGGGCGGAGCGCCGGAGGAGCTGGGTCAATTGAGTGCAATTGCAGCGCACCCAACGCTGCTGGGGCTGGCTGCTGGTTTAAATTACTCGCGAAATGATTCAGACTGGACCGACCGGTTTTGCGGTACGCTGACTGGGCTCAATTGTGCACGAGAGGCACTTCTTGCGGCCCGGCCCTGCGCAGCCCCCGCTGGATGCTGATACTTTTCGCACACTCGCGAGAAGTGCGTTCGTGCGAGAAATTTGTCTTCAGACCTTGACAAGATGAATAGGTTTCGATCCAAACAAGGTATCTTGGCGAATGCCAGAGACGGATTAGCTTGCGAATTAGGAATAATTAATCTCACGCATAATTCAAAACGGAACGGACCCGCTCGTTAGTTTGGATTAGCGCTTCAGCCGGCAGTTTCTAATTGGAACATGCATCTTTGGCTAATAAATGACTTTCTTCACTGAGGTTCCCGCTTCCTCGCCGAGAATTACCGTAATTAACCCCCCAAGGGTATGTGTACTGCTAGTGCTTTCTAATGCACATAGATGGGCAAACAGTCTTATGTGAGCAATGATGACTTTCTTGATAGTAATTGCTTTGTATGGGAAGTAAGGATAAACTAAATCAATTAAAAATCGGTTAATCCCGAATGTGTGATTAAGGTTCCATACCAATTTTACCACAATAAGGAATTTTATTTTTTAGTAACAGCTAAACTTTGCGTTCCGCACACTCTACACACACACACAGTGTTCGTCTTCACAGACATTTCAGTTATAAAAAAAAATATTTTATATATTTATTATTTATTTCAAGTTTCATTTCATCTGTTTTTGAATAAAAAAAACTAAATATTTGTGCTGTTAGGTATTCGGCATCATCATCAATCCCTGTCAGTAAACTATCAAAATATCTTTCCTATAAAATGAGTAAGCTCGTATCTACTCAAAAGTTAACTGGATATATGAAACGAAAACTCGAATCTACAAAAAATCATAATTACTAGTTAATTCCCTAAGTAGGTAATAAATAAAATGTATATTTCAGTCTACAGAGAAATGTAAAACGTGTAGGTATAAATTCGGTAATGTTTATAACTTTTTACGTGACTAATTGTAAGTAAAAATATATGATTTTCTTGATTTCTGTACAAGCGCTTTATGCAGTTAAGTGTTTAATGCGTGCAGAAAGGAGACGATTTCATTTCATGCCTATTACGCACTTTACAAATCAATATAATTTCGAATAATTTAAATTAAATACTGTTTTCTTTTTCATGGTGTTGAGACACCATTTAATCTCTATAAATAAATTAAATAGTATTATTATTATTACTTTACAGGCTTGCTACATCAAAAACTCCACTTTAATCTAGAAATTCACATTTGAAATCTTTAAGTGCATCACATATAGTCTTTCAAATGCTTGGAAGAAAGCAGATTGGTCTGTTCTTGGTTTAGGTCAAGCGATTTCAAGAAAAGCTTAAAACAAAGTAAAATGCAAAAAAAATATTATTTATTTGATAAGTGAAAAGTGTTATTGTGTAATCCATTTTAACTGTATTTGCAGGTCATCATTAAGCGTGGAAGAGTGAATGCGCTGAAACATCATCACATCACTGCACCACAAAGTGTATCACTTCAGGAACTGAAACAGATACTGATCGTGCCCAGCAAGACTTTCGCCAGAAAACTGAAAGCCCAGCGAGATCAGCGGAGCACCTTGCGCATGAATTACCACGGCCGCCGATCCATTTCCTAATTGATTTCTGCACCGGATGAAAACCAGCAAGAGTTGGGTGTGCGCTCCTATATGGGAAAATTACTCTCATAAATTTGAATTTTCAATTATCGCTGCCATTAACTGCAAACGATGAGGAGAACCTGTACGTCGATGCGGCGGCGAGCGGTGACTGCGCTGTGGCCTTCGACTGCTCCAGAATTAGGAAAGCTCGAATAAAACGGAAAAAACCAGCTGGCAGCGCATAAATAGCTTTTTTCGTTCCGCTCAGTCGAGTTATGTAAACATTCTACAGCTTTCGTCTAACGAGGCGTTTATTTACGAGCCAAAGGTTAACACTCGCTAAATATAACCCGCATGCCCATCTCACCCAATTTTGCAATCGTGCGTGATTGCATCAGCAAGCGTCCAGGTCCAATGAAACGCGAGAACTCTGCACTGCCCAAAAAACTACACTTGAAGAGATGGGCGCAGATCGTGCAGCCATCATAGCGCCCCTAGCTGGATTAGCAAGCAAATGGCGGGGATTAATCTCAATAAGTAGGTTCATCGAGACACTCATTATGATCCGGGGTAGATCGGCTTCGAAGCGGTTTTCTTAGCCACCAGAAGTAAACATAAATAAAAAATCTTCAGAAACGTAATGACACAAATATGTAGTACAAATAATCCAATAGTTATCCTTGCAAAACATAAGGTGTCGCGCCCTGTAATTTTTGTATTTCAATTTGCTGTACAAAATATCGCACAGTCTTAACAAACTTGGTACATTTAACAACAACCGACTTTTTAAACAAACTTTAATGAAAATTTTGCCCCATATAGAGTATTACTTAAAAATTCATAAATTTTTGAAAGAAGGGCATCATAATTAATCGTGCAAGTCTTAAATGCTAAAACAAGTGAAGAACCGCGAGCGCATTCCCTTTTTGGATTTAATCTTTGTACGATAACATATACGAAAATGAAATAAAATTATTGTATTATCTCTCTCCATTGCCAATATGTTCATCAATCATCAGAGCTCCTTCTCGTAACCACAAACACACAATAGTTCAGAGAAGAATTGAAATAAAACAACAAAAATAAATTTAGACGAAAGCAAGATTGAGGCATGAAGCAAACATATGAAAAAAAGAACATGAACTGACGCAAGAAGAGATCGTACAAGTTGCACTAATTATTAAATCGGTAATGAAGTGCAAAGGAATGTGCAATTCTGCAATTACGAACCGTGAACTGCGCTTTCATTTGTATGAGTAAATGGTCTGAAGTGTAGATAAATTAACATTGACCTGGAATGGAGATCGTTTCTTTAATACTAGTACTAAATTACGTAGGAAGATCAGGCGGAGTCCTCACCAGGGGTATTCTCCTGATCTATATGTCGGGTGCACTCGCTATTAATATTTGCGTTTGGTGTGGTTCGTTGCAGTGTTATGATTTTTACGAAATTTTTTGAAAGTCGAAAAATGTTAATATTTTCATGATTCCCTCTAAAAATGTTAGGGAGAGTTATTCTAATAGAGCAATGTATGCTAAACACGAACCCGAATTTTCTTTATTCCTTTTTTGACGAAGTCGTTACCAAAGCAAGGATGCACGTACGGCAGTACTACAAATAGTACGTGCCCTCCTCAGTCTCTCTTCTTCCCATAAACATACATATAACTACAAGATTGCTCAAGACAATTTATTGACGAAAACTGAGATCAGTTTTATATTACCCTCTCTTTCCGTCTAAACACTTTTTTCACTGAACTTCAAAATGTTTAAGGACACACTTTACAGCAACTTCTTGCAAATAAATTTTGTTATTTTGAGGTATGTTTGTATAATAGAATACATCTGCTATTTTATAAATTACCTACTCACATAAAGGGAGAAATAAAATTTTAATTCAAATTTCAAACATTTAATGTTGATATACAATGCATACATCCATAAAGCCCCAACCATAATGAACATGACATAATATAAAGAATACAGTGAATGTCAGATCTTGACATAAGCAAATTACAATGACACGTGACATAAGCTTCATTTTCTAAACAAAATGACAACATTTAGGTTATGTTGAGTGCGCTTCTAATCGTACGACATAAGCTTAACGAATGTTAGCCACTTCTATAGTATAAGACACCTGCCACAGTGGGGTCACCTTGCACCCCAGACACTAAAATTCTTACTACTAGTAAGCTATTGATTATGTTCATTTGAATTTCTCCGATCATCTTTGAACGGCATTGAATGCATTCTAATCGGTTATTGAAAAAATAATAATAATATTATATTAAATATAATTAAAAGTTAAAAAACTTGCATAAATTTAAAAAATTAAATTTTTCACATAAAAACTTTTTAATTTTCATTTTAAAAATAAAAAACTTTAGCCTAATATTTTGTCATATCACCACTTTAAGGGAAAAAATAGTGCGTAGGTGGCCGTTCGAAAAGAAATATAATATTAATTACAACATCTGCAGCGTCAGGAAAAAAAAGGCATCTCGATAACAAAATTGGATTTATAATTCATAAAAATGTATGTCCAATGTTAGTTAATAAAAACGGTACTGCAATCATTGCAAACATAATTCGGTGAGTTTCACAAATCGGTCGCTTCACGATGAACATACTTACCTTATTTTTTTGTCTTCTCTCCGAGTGCAAAATGCGTTTTCAGTTCCGTCATTGGATTCATTTGCTTCGAAATCACCCTCATGATCTTTTTCCGCTAACTGTTCGCGTATAAGTCGATATCGTAAATTATAATACGCCATATAATAAAATCCAAATAATAAAAGCACTAGATCGCTTAATTGTGCTAAGTGCTGTACAGGGATGATTCATTTTATTAACGTTAAGGTCATAACCAAAACTACATATTTCCAACAAATATTAAATAAAGGCGATTAGTCAGCAAAATCGATCAACTTCTCAAACCATTGTGTATGAATCTTGAATTCTAATACTTTACGAAATTCAACCAGATAGTCAATAGCAGCATGTCAAAGAAATACTTATATTTTGACATTTGAATCAGTGATGTCTGGCACAACTAAGTTCCCATACAAAGAGAGAAAACCCTCGAGTGGAGTACAATAAGTTGCCATGCATGCACTCAGAAAAAACATGCTGAAATGAAATTCAATTATTTATTTTGAGCCTCGAAAGCTATCTATCTATATTTATAGAAATCTTAAGAAGATGGGAGTTTTCAGACACACGAATAAATAGTCGAACTTATAGGTATAAAAAACTACGTTTTATTTATGCATAGACAGATGAGACCCAACTAAGACGGGTCATTGGGGAAATAACTACCTACTAGCTGCTTCATATATAATTGATTGGCCTGTAAGTGCTTGTTGAAAGTATATACATACATACATACATAATCCGAAAATCATCGAACAGAACACATTTTGAATGCACTCCCGCAGAGCTCTGGCCGCGGAAGCAGAGCCCCAGACTTGCAATGACAAAGAAGTGCGAAAAGGCAATATACTTCGAAAGACAGGTACTTTCAACACAGCCCCATTGCATCTTCTCACGCAGAGAACTAGGGCAACGTGATAATTACCGGGAGGGGGACTAAAAATAAGATTGCCCCACACAGGATGGAAAACGAACCAGCAAATTGTCACTTAAGCAATCTGTCCTGAGCATTTTGACCTCCTTAAATCGCTCGCAATTAATATGCGTCTGAGCAGTGGAGAGCTAGATTCCTCCGCTCAGAAAGATCGATTAAGTGGGAAACGCTATAAATCAAAGGAAAGCCGGGGAGGCATAATCGGTCCTTTGTTAATTTTAATTCGCCCCGCACCACCCCGAGACGGCAGTGTCGGGCCGCAACTAGTTTAATTTCACTTTCATTTTACCTTGCCCGAGTGCACCGCGTCCCATCCCAGCCCATCTTGGTTCGCAGCAGCCACCGCCGCGCGCCGGCCGTCTTAAAAAATAATTGGAGGAGGTCCAACTGATCCGCACGCAGAAGCAGTGTTGACACTTAAACGCTTCGAAATTGGAATTTTGCCTGTTTCTATCCTTGAACCGAGCAGACTTGTTCGCATCGGGTTGGGGTGGGACGCTCCGTGCGACGGGGAAGATTTATGTGAGTGCATTACACCCGGACCGCGGAGCCCAGTGCATGTGCATTTAAATTACGCTCGCGAACCGTGCAGTTCGGCCGCGACGGCTGACGTTGTTCCGCGATAAGAATCTTCACCGCCACCTCCGGGGATGGAAGGATTCGATCCGCTCCGCGCCCCCCCCTTCGGTGTTGCTAGGCTGGCACAGAAGCAGGAGCGGTAAACTCGGACAACTTGTGGGATATGTGAATATCAATGAAATCACGATTTGCGAATTGCCGTGCTATGTACGCGGAAATGACTTGACATTTTTTAATTAAACACGCCGGATAGAAGCAGCACCAGCGTTGGAATTTGCCGCTGGCACAGGCGCAAGTCTCAGCGAGCAGTCGCGATGAAAGTTTTAATTGTGCGGAGCGCGGCCAATATTTCATGTCTTAAGATGCTGTGGAAAAGCAGAGCACTCTGCTCTCTCGTTTCATGCAAATCCACAGAAGCTGGCTGGGGTTCTAGCGGCGGCAATTGCCGGTAATAAGAAGCAAGCCAAAGTGACTCTGGGGAATTGCACCTAACCCACCGCTAATTACCCCTTTGATTATGCTTAATCTGATTACAGCGTCTGCCCCAATTAACCCCTGAAAAAAGGCACGTTGCCAATTGCCCTCGGGTCTGTTGTGATATGTTTGACCACCGCCGACCAGAATTTGCATAATCAATAGCTTCAGGTGGAGCGTTGCTATCATAAAGTCCTCAATTATTCAATCTGCAACATCCCGACCCGTCTGACGCACACAGATGGGGCCCGGCAGGTCCCAATTGCACTTAATCATCAATCGATGACCACATCCGGTGAGGCAGTTGTCGTTTGAGGTATCGTTCGAGGCTCTCTCTTGCCTGAGGGCACAACATATTCCCATTAGTATTCTTCCTTTCCAGAATCCCCTAACTAATTTTTGAGCGCTTTTATTACTCACTTGCTGGAGGTGGGTGGGCTAGGTAGTGTATGATGGACGATGGCAAGGTCTTAAAGATTGAGATCAGTTGGGAAATTTACACACAAAAATTTACCAATTCTTTATAACTCCAAAGCTTGGCATAGTTATCTTTTTATTTCAAAATTAAACTCTACTGCCAACTAATTGGTAAATGTTACTTCGTGAAATGACCTCAGCACCACTTGCTGCTCCAATTTACGTCATTTTTCCAAAATCTTACTGCAACAGCTGTTCAAATTTTTGCGCCCATTGTTCGTCACTTTTCAGATAAGTGATCGTGTTTGCAATCTTTGTTTCTTTCGAAATTTAAAAAAATGTCAATATTTTCCTAGCCTCACTTTTGTATTTCAGTGAGAAATTCTTCACTACTCTTTAGATGTCTTTAATTTTGAATATGTTTTGAAATAATTGAGAAGAACTCTGCGATGATCATTGTAGCGTAGTATTTCATCAACAAAAGCAGCAAAGGTAAATAAGTGGTTTTAGATCAACGTCAACAGTAAGTGTGTTGCGTACGTCGTACATATTGTCATGACAGAATAGTGAACAAACAGGCTCGGCATACTTCGAGTTTCATTTCAAGTTTTGGGAAGATTTTCTTCAAACAAAATAGTTTCGCGTTTAAATCTAAGTAACTTTAATGAAATGTTAACAGTAGCCCCACAGCTACTAGAGTTGGAATCCCATAAAAGAATAGAAGATTGATAAATCAGTTGTCATTTTTAGTGTTCCGTACTTATGGCGTTAATACGTTGTTCCTTAAGGGGGCAATATATTATTCACACAGAATGCCGCAAAAACAACAACAACAAAGTGGCGGTCGTAACCACGGAAATTGGCTATCGTTTGTCAGAAGCTTTTTTCAAATTCGACAAAATACCAAATGTGGGCCTTTTAAAAAAAAATCGATTTTGTTGTGTTTTTTCAATTTTAATTGATAATGAAAGTTCTATGAAAAAAGGTTCCGACCAACGATAGCCATTTGTTTAAAGAACACCAAATTTCAGAACAAGTTTTGCAAAGCATGATTTCGAGAAAACGCGTTTAAAGTTTGTGAACCCGATTATTTGAAAACAGGTGACTGGTTACCGTTAATCCAGTTATTTATGCGTGACAATAGGGCCGGCAAGCAACCCGTGGCTCAAATTCAGACGGGATGCGCCGGCCGCATTTGACGCTCTATAATCCGTAACGAAGGAATCAAGGGAAATCATTATACGGCGCTGCAATTTTCGATTGCAAAATTGCAAAAAAAAATTGATTTCTTCAACCAATTTTCCTGATAATCGAATCGTAAAGACCGTTTACTATTGTGACAGCATTTAACATTTTGTAGTCTCCCAATTGGATCCGCCAACATATTTTTGAAAATCTAGAATCTAGAATTTAGAATCCGGCATCTTGAATTTTCAAAACACTGCACACTAGCGTACTATATCTGAGAACTGTGACACTGAAAACCCCAAAAATCCCTTTATGCCAATTTTTATGAAAAAATTTAGTATTCTAAGTTCCTTATCGAAGGTCTGAACCTTAAATTGCAAAATTAAGTACCATATTTGAAATCAACGACTCCTGAAATTGGCATAGGTAAACATTTAAGACAATCTAGAAAAATTCTGCCTTCTTTATATATATAATAACAAATCAACCCTTTATAAAGGGTGTCTCAACAAATAATTAAATTTATAAGCGCGGGCCTTTCCGTCTGTCAAACGTTTTGTCAATTATATTTGGCAGCTGTCATATGGAAACAGACGTTTACGAAAATCCCGCATTACTTTTCGGAAGAACGTTTATCAATTGTGAAGACCCATTTCAAAAATGATGAAAATTTTATAGTGATAATTCGCACGTTACGTCGTGGCCGCTATTGATCAACAATTTGAGCGGACGTTTTCATTTCATGACGCAAGAAGCCTTATGCATGTTGTATTATTTTTAAGCGAAGAAGCTTGGGAAAATAACAAAGTCATGTTTATTGCAGTAAACATAGCGACAATCTACCATGATTAAAGTAACAAAATATTTAAATAGCGTCACCGCTATTTAAATTCCAAGAAACAAGATGTTTAGTTTAATATTTGACACGGTCTAAGTTGTTGGTTTTCCTTTGTTAGTGCTCTCAGTGTAAAGTAAAATAAATAGTTAGCAAAAATAAAGCTTTACTAACGCAGACATATGTTATTTCCGAATGTAATCCCCTTGTTGTAAATAGTACACTAATTGGTTTAGACTTAGTACAGTTGAACAATGTCTGTAATGTGTGGTAGGGTAGGTACCTATTTGGATTTAATTTTTATCAGTAGCGATTTAGTGAATAAGTTATCTGAGATAGAATTGCCCTTATCAGAATTAATTATCATAAAGCAATGTAGCTGAAAGTGTTGTTTTATGAATATACTTATTATAGATAATGACTTTGGGTATGATGTTGTTATTCAAAATATTTTTTTCCATTTATCGGTGGCTAATATTAGATGCACAACAAATCGTATAAATGCAGAAGTACACTCGATTTTCGCGGTGCATTATTTACATCAGTTTACATATTTTTTAATTTAAAAGAAAAGGTATCTTGTTTATCCGGATTACGAAACGCAAATTTTTATTACAATGTTTTGCTTTTTATAGGAAACAATATATTCGCGGGATAAAAGGTGACCTAAATCATGAATGGCAAAATGATCTATCTTCCAGTACAGGTCTCAGAATTGACCTTGACACAAACCATTTCCCCCAACACTACAAAAACTTATTAAAACTCCTGGCAATCTTCGCAAATATGTATGGAAAAATCTCTGGCACCCACCCAAAGGATTGTTAAGGTATAACTGTGAACTATGAAAATTAGTAGTTCTCGACGGATTGTTATTTGTTGTATTACCTTTCGTTATTTATTTATTATATTATTTTTGTAGAATTTATGGAAATTGTAATAAACTGTACACAACCTCTGCACTGAAATGGATTCCTTAGCTACGCATTGGTTTTTCTGGCGAGGCTTTCTTCTACGCAAACGTCTTACAAAAGAGCGTGGGGAAATATTTGCGTGCGAAAAGGTGAATCAAGAAACCATCGATAAAACGATCCATATGAAGCAATTTGCCTTTTCCTTTTCCAATTGCAATCTTAGCGCTTCATTCAGTGTGCCGCACGAATCTAATCTAATCAAAATAATGCGTGACTCACCGATAATGTTTCTCATCCAAGTAATCCCTGGGATTGGGTAGCGCATGTTTGGTCCACTGGTCGGCGGTTAGCGTCGGAGGCGGTAAAAGGTTGCTCAGCGGAAGATTGATGAAAGGCGCTGTATGGTGGATTCCTCCCGCAAGACAAGTAGGTACCAGCATCGGGTGATGCTGAGCACCGGGAATATGACGAATGGGTGAGTCAGTAGCCTGGGGCTCCCTCCAGGTCTTTAACGGCTCCTACATCACAAGAGAAACGAGAAGAGAAGAATTATTTCGTGAAAGGCTCATAAATTAAATTTTTTTTCAATTTTTTTTTTCTTTTGTGAACAAAGAAAACGTTACACAACTGGGATGTGAATACTATTCAAAAATTAGGTGAGGACTTGAGGAACGTAACTTAAAATTCATCAAAGTAAAATATTTTAAATTAGACACGTTGACGCGATTAAAACACTTTACAAAAAATGGAACGGGCTCAAAAAAGTTCCAACGAAGGCAAAACAAATCCACAAAATCCCGTGCCAAATCTATTTCCATAAATTATGGAAGGCGACCGGGTGAAATAGCTTTTTTTTATATATACCTAGGTAAATAATAAGAGAGTTCGATGCTTATAGTGGAAGGTGAGGCAAGACAGGGTAATTAGCATTAGATTTACAATAAAGCAGAATATTTAAGCGGTCAATCGTACTGTTGATTTTTATATTCCCCCACTTTTTGCAATATTTGAAATATTTGTGTTATGAATATGCAGTTAAAGTTTGAAATCGAAACTCGAATTATATAAGCTGTCTCAATAGCGATTTGAAATTTTTAATCGCACAGCATTTCTGTTTGTCAAATGCTAAGTTAGTCATATTTGGTAGCTGTCATACGGGCGTTGCACTTCGGAAGAACGTTTACTTATTATGAGGATCCATTACAAAAATGGAGAACATTCTACGATGACAATTCGCAAGTTACATACATGTGCTCAATTTGGCAAATATTTTTTTTTAATGGAATGCACATCATAAATGACATGTGGTTTCAACAGGATAGCGCGATCTGACACACAAATTAATGACGTTATTGCAAACCAAGTTCTCAGATAGTGTTATCTTCCGTTTTGGAGAACAAGTGACTTCACGTAATCCAAAGGAAATAGCCGAGATATCACACGACTCTGAAAGCCATTTCTCGAAATTACATAATCGCCAAATCGTGGTTTCAATAAACCGATGATTTGAGGCGCTGACGCTGTTTGGAACGTAGCGCCATCCTGTTGAAATCTCGTCTCGCCAGAATCATAATCATCCGTATTTTCTAACAAATATTCATTAATCCCGTAACAATCTCAATTGCTCGAATAGCGAGCTGAACTTTCGTTTACAGCGGAAATATTTGCTTCAGTACGCACATTGTAATGACGTGTGTATATTGTTGCATCATGCAAATAGTATGAGATACGAAATCTATCCACAGTTCGACGGATGGCCTGCTTCGATAAGAGATTATGAGCATCATAAAAACCTCGAAGTCGTCTCGCGAAGTGACGACCGATTTTCAAAGTAAATTGGGTTACTTGGTGACCGTTCGTCAATTGTGAGTCTATTTATGATTATTTTTCAGACTATACTAAACATAAATAAAAAAATTAATCGGGTTGAATTAGATGCACTTTGTCGTGCCTCTAATTATTTTCAATCACTATAACTATCGACTGCTTAAACGATTCTAGAAATTTCCTGCTTGCAGTACTGCCTTTACAATTTTCATTAAAACTAGACCTACTGTTCTACCTATCGCTCATAAAAACGTTATCGTAACAAATTTGGGTTATCTCATCTAGTCGTCGGAATTTTCGGGTAAACACGTACCCGCCCGCCTAGCTTGTCCGATATTGGATGTATTCGAATCTACCTGTCCGAATATGATTACCCGTTCGATCGAATGACACCCCGCAAACCACCAAGACCATTAGACTCGATAGACCCGTTGGCTAGGTTAAACCATCAAGCCCGTTCCAGCCGATAGGAAGTTAGACCTGATAGACTATTAGATCCGATAGTTAGACCTGTTTTCGTATCGGCACAAATAAAACAATATTTTTAGTGTAAAAATAATTGTGCAACTCCCAACTCCCCCTCGCCAAAATAGAAGTGAAAGTTACCATAAAACGCACAGCAGTAACCCCATGAATCACTGTTCACGATTTTAAAATAATTATGAATTATTGCCACACTTTATTTGTTTTCAATTCCAGTCTTACGAGTCTATCAGATATACCAGGTGGAATCGGTCAAACGGGTCGACATGGTCAAATAATTATATCGGGTCGGACGGTTCTATCGAGTTAAAGAGTCGTACGCGATGCATTCGAGTAAAATACGATATCAGTCCAACGATCGGGTGGGGGATCGGCCCTATCATTTTTAGAAGATAATTTAGAGACTTTAGCCTATATGTATATATGTACCTGCAAACAGAAAGGCCGGGGAAAGGATAGAAAGTGGTGACTGACGGAACTTTTTTTACATTCTTCGTAGATGTCGATGGGAAAATATTGGGATATGAAGATTTCGCTTGTCTCTATTTCTAGATAATTCTCAGTTATTAATTATTTTCGATAACCGTCTGGCGTATCGATTAGAAACAAAAAGCTTGAAATGGATAAATATAATACGGAGATATACGCTAAGTGCTTGGGCTTGCTGTATCAATCCTACCTGATGTTGTTGAGGTGATGTTGCGATGCCGCGACTCATCTGGGTCGTGAGGGATGCTGGTACCGGTGACGAGGCCACCTCTGACAGCGGTATGGACACTATAGAGCTGCGTGACCCAGCCGTCGACCGTTCATCGCCCGGCGAAGAAGACATTAACGCAGATGCTCGGGCCGGGATTGAGAAATTCGCTGAGTAAGGACTACTCCCGTGATGGCCGGATTCGCCGTCATCCATATTTCATGGTCAACATTCTACAGAACAAGTCACGACACAGTTTCGCACAATTGCAGTTATAAATGAGTTTAAAGCGAGTCGACAATTAGAGCCAATTAGGCAACCGCTCGCAGGTCAATCAATAACTCGCGACTTTGTTGATAGAGGGCACACACCACACTTAGGGGAGGGGCGAACACACAAACGCACTTCACGCGCACTGCACTATTTCGCATGAACCCGCGACGGCACGCACGACTTTTGCAACATAATCCGCGCGAATCAATTTAATTTGTCACAGTTGACGGGCACAAAGCTTGTAGCACTACATTTCGAGGTAAAAAAAAAAAGAAAACGCGACAACAAAAGCGAAAGCAAACACACGTCCAAAAGAGAGCCGGGCTATAATCGGCGGGTGGCGGCCGAGTATACTTATGGTAATCGGGTGCCCAATCCGCACACCAATACAAACACACACGAAGTCTCGGTCTCCTCACGGCGAAAAAAAGTTCTTGACCCACTTCAAGGCTAGAAATAAGATGACAGACGCGATTACACGCTGAGCCCGAGAATCAAGCGCGCCAGGCCAGCACAGCGTTCACCTTCTCCGAGCACTCAAACAAAACTATCGGAACGCAGAGCCGCACTTCGGATAAGATAAAAAAGATACAGCAGCGATACGAGGAAGGCTGGTTACGTCACTTTCACCGAAGGAGCTCCGCTTGCTTTTCATTTATCTTGCGTCTTGCCAATGTGGAGGCAATTTGCGATGATAAAACGCGAGGAAAAATCGCGAGCCCGCGAGTACACGAGGAGGCCATCAATTACTCGTGATATGACGGCAGCGGCAGCGAGTTCGACCGAGGCAGGAGCACCCGTGCTCCGGCTCCGGGCACGGCATCCCCAAGAAGTATGGCTATGGGGCTACAGCGGCGGCTCGACACAGTACAGCACTCGTATGCACGTTCGCGTGCTCGGTTCACCTAATTTCGCCTGTTCCAGTGAACTCGTTCGAACTTTTCTCCTGACTCGTGTCGTGGAGCACCACTGAGACGGTGAAGTGATGGATGTGATGTGGCTGCTACGGGTTGTCGCCTACCGGGTACTGCTGCGGGTAAAAGAGGCCTGCTCGCCTGCAAAGCAGAAAACAGACTTTATAATAAAAACGAGATTAAGTGGAATTTACAGGATTAAGAGACTCCGCCAGGTGAGCGCAAAATTATATATGCGCCCCCGTTTAATAAAAATAGAAATTCGACAGACGCGCGGGGCCAGGACCCGTGACCGTGCCCAAGTCGTCGACAGAATCGACAAAATCGACGGAATTCGATTGCTTGGTAGCAGGGGTTCGATGGCGGGCGGACAAATGGCAGGAGCAGAACACCCACCCTGCCCGGGGGATGGAGGAGCACGTGCTACACCAAGGGCCGTAGCATGGGCCAGGAATGTGATCCGAATAAGTAAAAGTTCTATGCGTGGGGAGCAAAGCTATTTCTGCAACTCGTTACAGAACCGAGCTTCGATTACATAAGGAGGAACTTTACATAACCAGACTCCGGCTCTGTTCATTTCCGAGACGAGGCTGGCAGGCGGTAATGGAATCATTTCCATGCGCATTTTCTGCACACCAGCCCCTCTTTCTTAGCTAATCGTCTTCGGCCATGAAAACTTTAGCCGCCGCAGCACAGCTGCTCTCGGATGGGTGCTGCTCCGGTGAAGTGAGACGCGCCGCGAAAAGATGTATTCATCCATCTGAAATTGGGAGCAACGAACTTTGGACAACTTTCTCGATTTGCAGTTTTAGCGCCCGCTCCACCCCGCCCCGAGCCGTGCCGCACTGCCAGCTCACTATTAATTTTGCGAGATTAATAGCAACGGCCGGGGCTGGCGATTAGGCGGCGGCCGGCGTTCCATAAAATCCGCGCATTTATCTCCGAGACCGAGAATTTCGCCGTAAATATAATTCTCGCACGACCCGGCGAGATCTCCTCCAAGGGAATTTGCATATGAACGACGGACGTGTTAAGTTCGAAATAAAACGAAGGGGAATGTATGCGCTGCCAAAACTAGTCCAATGTCCGAGCCAAAGTTGACAGATTCACCATGAACTGGAGGCGATGCATGTTTTGAAGTGCATTGACATCGGCGCTTGGTAGTGGCTTTCTGGCCACTTATACGGACATGAGTATGAAATCAAAAATAAGATACTTTTAAGGTTGATTTGTTTGGCATTAATGGCAAATGTATTGTCCAAATTAAACGAACACTGAACTTGGCGAAATGTCAGCCCGATCGTGCAGTGTTTCGTACTTACCCTCATTACACAACTAATTCTCTTAACCGTGACGAAATACCCGATCATGGGAATAGAAGGGATCGTTTCTTCCCTGATCGAATCCTCATTATTTGCGAAATTTGGAAAGAATTGCTCTTTTTTTGCAAGTGTTTAAAAGGGTAATTAAAGTTTAATTAAACTATTTCCAAATACGTAATAATACGTATAAAATAAAACAAGATACCGCGCAGCTATGAACATTGAAATTTATGAAGCGTAATTTAATTGAATTTAGGTTATATGGTCTGATGAGTCTAAATTTAATACATTTTAGTCAGGCGGGTGTTCATGTTCAAATTTACCCAGCTCAATTCAAAGTATGAAAAACAAACGAAAGACGGCGAAGGTTCTTACATATAATATAAAGATATAAATAATAAACAAATATCAAAAGAATTAACGAAATTAGAAAAATGGCAAATGTGTGCCACCCCCAGTCACCTTGTGTAACTACCCAGTCGGAAATTGGACGAGGGCTTCCCAAAGAATGCAGGTGGAAGGTCTTGGTTTTGCGTGCAAATCGTTAAAAAGAAAACCATGTGCGAGAAAATAAACAAGAACCGGCGAGAATCGAAATGATGGCATGTTTGGGAGAAAATTTTTAGTTTCATATCGAAGCGATGCTGTGCGTTTATTTTAAAATTTAAATGGTTAAGTTTGTGGGACTTAAATTATATATGTAAATTATTCCTCTGTTTCAAACAGTAGAGGAATAATTATAATAAGAGATGCAAAATAATTGGAATAAAGAAAGCATTTAAATATAGCTTTTTAAAGCACAAATATATGAAGAAAATAAAGACCTTCCTGACAGCTTCCTAGCTCCTTCCATGGAAGACCTGACATCTGATGACATGCCTATATAAAAAAAATATGACGTGTCATGCGGAAAGGAAGGCCTTGCTCATTCAAAAAAAGGCCTGAAACATGCCTTATAGAAGCCTTCCTAGAAGCAAGAGCGGATTTAACTCGGAGAAATGAACGCTGGGCACCCTTTTGCACAAAACAGAAGTTCCGATTTTTTTGAGTTGTAAGATACGAAATTTTAAAAAAAATTAAAAAACGGCAAATGTGTATTACAGGTGGGTGCAAAAATCCCTAGTAATTACAAGTGTGTGCAAAAATCCAACTTGGTGAGAATTTAATCGGACAGACCCCCTTTATTACTGTGACAAGCCTACGAGTACGAGAAGAAAACTTCTCGATCCACTTTAGATATAAAGGGCGACCCCTTTATTCATTGCCTCTCAGCTTGCTATTATTTGTCGATGTAAAATCGATTGAAAAAATGAATAATATTGTAAAACGTTAAACAGAGGCGAATCGCGTTATCTCGACGTTGAATAAATTTACCTCTTAAGAAAGCACAGAATGTTGTTCACGAACGCAGCGTATCCCTGTTCCCATTGTCATTTTCCAGAAACTACACATGCTGTGCAAAACATTTTTTCCATTTACGCTATGCCTTTTAATTGCTGCATTAAATCTCTGCGTGGCCTCATTTCGCTTTCAGACCATTTGAAATCCTTTACGGCGCTGACAAAGGAGGTTGTTTTAAATTGTTATTTGCGTTTGTTGGCAATTGACATCCATCCCGGGCTGTTGAATGTACAATGCTCCATTGAGCCGGCTCATTAGACGGATAATAGCGCACGAAGGAAACAAGCACTGAAGGCATATCTAAAAGAAATTTCTACAAGTGCAACTGAGAAAAGTCGTTAAAAAGCGGAAGTAGAGCACAAAAGACAGCGAGCAAAGTTAAAAAGGCAAAGGATGTTTTGCTTTGAATGATTCTGGAATCGTAGCACGAGAGAATCGAAACCATTGAATTTTTTTCATATAAACTGAACTCATAACAGAGCGTCCACTGATCTGTCCATGTTCGCCTGCGGTCTACTTTCTTCGAGTTCCGATTAATATTAAGTCGTTCAATGAGCTTTGAGAATTGATCAAAATCGCCTAAGCACAATAGTCACTAGCCGGTGTTGATGTTAACCCATATTCACAACCCCACTGCAAGCCAGGAGGAGTGTTAGTGTGTATTTTTCCTGCTGCTTGGAAATTATTTTATGTTATCCCCATCTGTAAAAAGGGGAAAAGAGATTTACTTGAGATCGTTAAACTCTCACCTACTCCTAAGCCATTGTAACAGTTTTTTGGACTTTTGTACTGTAGTTCTCTTTTGTCCGAAACACAACACGACTTTGTGAAGCGAAGATCGATGGTAACCAATCTAGTTGAGTTCTCTAGCTTTACGAATTCATAAAGACTTAATTTTTAAAATACTTCGACCTGGCTTTTTCACTGATCTTGCCCATTGAATTAAGTCATATATTTCAAATTTCACGTTTAAAGATAAATTTTCATCTGCTTTTTCCGACACATATTGTTCTATCTGGTGTTCCACAGGGTAGTCATCTCGGGCACCTGCTATAAATAACTTATTTCCCATAATTAGTGACTTGTGATGCTCTCTACCTTCAATGTGATTTTAACGCGTTTGCGATATGGTGTTCAAAAAATTATTTAAAATTGAATATTGGGATAAGTGTAAGATTATTTCTGTAAGTAGGAAATATTTCACTTTTAAATCTTGGCATAACTATTTATTGGCGCAAAGTTTTATATTGATAGCCATATTGACAATATAATAATTCGGTATAACTCGGCACTAGGCTTCGTCAAGCGTTGGTCTAAGGATTCTACGGATCTTTATCTCCTTAAACCTTGTCTTTATTTTAACTGTGAAGCTCGTTTATGGTATATGATGCGTGACTTTACAATTTGATATATTTAATTTGTATTTTAATTTTTATGCATTTACTTGATATGTAAGATGGTTCATGGTTCATGGTTCATGGTGATATGAATAAATAAATAAAACATACTAGTACATCAGAGAAAGTTACAAGTTCATTACTTTTTTTCTGTTTGCGAGAAATTTTAAATCATGTCTGAGCGAAATCGGATCAGTAACATCCAAACTGTGACATCTTTCATACTTAGGTGGAAAAGAAGATTCAGAAAAGGAATAGCTTTAGAACTCTTGGTGAATATTTATTGGATGTAAATGGAATTAAAATCACTTGGAGGTTATATTTTCATCCAAACAAGGGAAGGGTTATGTTTTTATCGATCTTGTAGGTATATACATATGTTTTCACGAATGTTACGGCCGAGTCCCACTGGATTAACCGATTTGGATAAATGAGGGGTTCTTAGAAACGTATTAATCCTGAGGGGGTCATCACCAAATATTATTAATATGGGTATCAAATGAAAGCGTTGGACGAGTACAATGCGGTTAACTATGTGACGTAACTTTAAACTCAATATGGCGGATGCCCCAAAATGGCGGATTATTTCTCTCTTCACAACTTCTTCGATATGGGCATCAAATTGGGTTTAACGAGCAGAATACAACAAGATATGTGACGTCATTCTAATCCCAATATGGTGGGTTACATTTTTCTTCACAAAACCCTTACCATGGGTATCAAATGAATGATGAGTAGACAAAAAGATATGTGACGTTAAGTGCCATACGGTCACCGCTAGCGACCGCGCTTTTATAGAGCAGGGCAGTAGGTATTACCACCATTGTAACTGTAAATTTAAATAAATAAATCCAAATGGCGTACGCCTCAAGATGGCGGATTACATTTTTCTTCACAACCCCCTTGACATGGGTATCAAATTAAAGGATTCGACGAGCAGAACACAACAAGCTATGTGGCGTTATTGTCATAGGATAACAGAGACAATTTGTGGACGTAGAGATTTTATACTATCATCGTTATATAGTGTAAAATTACTAATATGAGCTTTCTGCTTGATCATGTCATGACATTATTTACCTAATACCTACATATTATTTGAAACTATTATAAAAAGTTGTAAATAAAAAAATTTTAAAAACCAAAAACCTGACTACGGAAGAAGCGAAAATTATGAAAGGAAAACTATATTCTTTCTTTCTTTACTTAATTCATTCGACACAGAGGTACAGTGATGTTCAGAGTATAGCCGTGGTCGCATGCCACAATAACAGCGTAATTGTGAGAATAGAGCAAAGGGGCATGTGCCGAATGAATTAAGTAAAGAAAGAAAGAATATGTATTTGTTTCATACTTTTCGTTTCTTTGGGATTTATTAAGGTGTTGTAACTTTATCCATGATATATTTTTGAGTATTTTTATTTCCAAATTGTCCACATTTTTATTATAAGACCATGCCCTGATGAGACTAAGTAATCTACGAGGGCTGTATGGTAAGTACCCGTGGTAGGTACCTAAGGCCGCTATTGGTCCAAAATTCGTATGCCGTCGTTTGATTCTGTCGTTCAAACGACACCTGTGATGACTTCAGAAAGATTTAGCTAGTAGTTTTATTTCCACTGTTTTTTTAGCGAATATGGAAAAAGCAAAATCTCTCAGTGATTCGATTCCTTTTTTTTGGATGGGAAAGACGCAAGGACATCAAGAAAGTGACCTACAATTGGACTGACAAAATGCGCGTCAATTTTAAATATTAATGTCATGAATTGGTCTTTCGAATTAAAAAAGACGTTTGGAGAAAAGTAAACCATCTAGGGGTAACAATTTTAAGGAACAAAATGAATTGAAAATCGGTGCAACATTTCGGGAATTGCATAATGTCACTGTTCGATAGAATAATAACTGGTTAATAATATTTGTTTTGAATTTTTGAATGAGTTCTACTGACACAAATATCAAAAAACAATATTTCAAAATGTACTCAAGCTATAAAGAATTCCGCTGTAATTACGTCAAGATTGACTAATATGTAAAATACTGAATAAACAATTACCTTCTTGTCCATCCTTCCATTATTGAAGTTACAATGGCAAATTACCGTGTAAATGTTTTTTAAAGAAAAATTTCTCTTTACGCGAATCGAATAAAAAAAGTAATTAAAGCCTTGAAAAAGATGCTTTTCACAAAATTTCATTCAGACTATTCGCTTTTTGATTTTGCACGAACAGCGCGCTAGATCGATTCCTCAAAATACTTGCAGAGGTAAAAAACTACTTGCGGGTCTGCACAGCCAAAAAACAGCAATTTCACGGCTACATGTAAAACAAATGCACCGTGACGAACGCAAGCGGATAGAGCAAAAACAAGAAACATGAGCTGACCTGGAAAGTGATTTTATTGAATTTTGGTTGTGAAACCAAAATGCCCAAAAGTCTTGAAAAACCGTGAAAAGCGGCTAATTACTGGTCATAAAGCGGCGGTTGGGGGCTCTTGCCGTATAGTTATATCAGCCAGGCAGCGAATCACCGAGCGTGAAGATTGCAGCATTTGGCTCATTACCATTCGAGAAATCAATGATCGCATGCAGCGTATGGTTAAAAAATAAAAAAGTGAAAAACAGAAAAAATCACGACCGACGTCAATGCTGTCATTGCGTCGTTCTTGTGTGGTGAACTCACTATCAGCTTTAGTGCCACTCCCCACTGGAAGTTCTTGTGAATGTCTCAAGGTCCCCCGAAATGAGTTGCACAAGTACCAGAGGCTGCAAGTGCTGTTCGATTTTCACTCTAACTGGCGAAAAGGAGCAGAAAATAGAAAGAACCTTCAGCAGTTACAATGGCCCACTAGGGGGTTGGTGGCCTACATGCGGAGCTGCCGCACATAGCGAACGTGTGTTAGCTTAGCCCCCAGTTGGGAGACCCATTCATTTTCCACCGGCGAAACAAGGCCACACTTTACTTGCATTAAAATTTCAGCGGCCCTTGCTGATCAAGTGGGTGGAGCAGGTTCTCCAATTTGAACAAGCCCAAGAATATGTTATTAAACTCTTCCCCCTGGGTTATGGGGCGCTCTTAATTGCTCCTCAGACATTTTCTAGGAAACGTTGGTAGATCTTGCAACAAAGTACTTCCCCCAATTTGGGTCGGGTGTAATTTGCAAGGCAGCCACTGGTGGTCGTACTTATACTGTTGCTACTGCTCCTGATGAGATGTCAGAATAATTTTTGCGGAAAATTAAAAATGTTTTGTAAAGTGTACTAATGCCTCGAAACATTTACATTACTTCCGCTTGAACTTTTCTGTAATTCGTTGAGTTTAAGATAATTCGGTTTTCATTTTAGAAAGGACATATCATTTATCTCAATTTTGAAAAGAGAAATTTAGCTACTGGAAAAAAGATTCACGGTTCTGTTAGGTATTTATTATAACAGATCATATAACATATGTATAGTAGTAAACCAGTCAGAAATTGTAAAAGACATTCCATAGGAAGGTCTGTACAAGGGCTTTTTGTACAAAGGTATCGAAAAAAAACAAACGGAGTAGAATAACAAGACAAGACAAGACGGCTAGAATCTGGAAGACAACATTTTCAATATCCGACAAGTGGTGCATGCGCATTTCCCATAACATTTTTTGAAAAGGGGATAATTTTGATAAAAGATGTGAAATAATTAGAAGAAAGAAATAGTCGTACACATAGAGATTTCGAAAGCGGAGATATATAATGAAAATAAATCCCTTCCTGACAGCTTCTCAACCCCTTCCAAAGAAGGTCTTACTTCCAGGAGATGCATGTACAAAACGGATATGAATTGGGATACGAAAAGGAAGACCTCGCTCATTCCCAAGAAAGTCTAAAACATTCCTTGTAGAAAGCTTCCATTACGAACTGGGAATACGTACAAATGCACACACAAACAGTTTTTGTGTATGTGTGAGGTCTGGACATACATATATTGACATGGCAAGGTGGTTGTTTCACAAACTGTTCTGTTCGCAATCTGATCCGGATCACGTTTAGCTATAAATGTGCTAAAAGGACCCCGCACTAATTTGTTTCGGTATAGTTAGTTAAGTCTTTGCATGTTTATTGAGAAAAAAATAAGTAGATTCATTTTTAATTCAATAGAAATAGACATATGAGTTGGCACCAAAATGATTTCAATTTGTTTTTTCACGAATTTCATGTTTTTAGATCCAAGGGCTAAAAGTATTCACAATTTTTCAATGTATCCCTTTTTTAATGAGAAATTAAAAAAATCACTCAATGGACTCTCTGACCTTATAACTCAAGTAATACAGGCTTATTATTCGCTACCGAATCCACATTCGTCCCCACTGTCTTCAAAGAGACCTTAACATTGATATCCATATTATTGATTGCCGCTACTTGCTCCGGTTAAAAAAAAATTTTCCCCCACTGTCCTTCGTGACTCTGAGTTTCCCAATAGTAAAGATAGATCTTAAACAACCGCAATCTCCATCTTTGAACAGAGTTTTCTTCTTGTTTTTTCATTGGTGTTTGCCGTTTGGCATTTTAAAATCGCTAAAAGCACGCGCGAAACATGACTTTTATTGAGGCTTCCTAGACCGTGAGATTTAACGACCCTACTTATTTTTTTCCTTTAGGGACTAAATCAAATCTCTTGTTTATGTCGATAAACCATATTTTACTGATAAAATTTCATATCTTTAGCAAGAACTGCCTCAAAAATGTGAACAAAATAAAAATCCTTCGAGAACGACCTCCTCCCTCTTCCTTATATGTATGAGGATGATGAATTTGTGTACTTGAAACATTGAAAGCTTAGGAAGGTTCTCTGAATTATAACTTCCCAAATATATACCAATGTTTGTGAACAGTGAATTGACGCAACGAATGGATTTCTCGGAATATCTCGGAACCGATACCCCATTGTCCTTCAAATAGCCTCTTTGCGTCACTTTTGTTCGGAGTCGCATATCGGCCATCGGGTAGAGTACCCAATTCTAGCGATAGATTTTGGGGCAGATGACGGTCAGTGGGTGTCAATTAATTTCCAAATTAAAGTAGTAATCGCATCCAGAGAAGTCCAAAGTTTTCGCCTGACATGATTCTTCCATTTAAGCACATTACCAGCGAGAGGACCTACATAATCCGGCCGAGCGATTGGAGCACTCGTGCTATTCGCAATAAGCGGTCTATTGGCGAAAGATTCTTTTAATCAAAACCCACTCGTCTCAAAATGCCAAAACGAAATTGAATTTCATTTTGCGGAAGATAAACGAAGCCTGAGCGCCCTCCCCGCTCCCCGTGCAGCATCCATTCGGGTAAGTTAATGTCGTTAAACTCCCACAGTCCCTGGAACTTTTCCACCCGCGCCTGGGGGGCATGTTTATCTGGAATCTTTGCTTTCATCCAGCCCTTTGTTGTTGCCATCAGCACAGAGCACAGTGAATTCCCATACGCCCGGCCTCCCCCGTGCAGGGATAACGATGATGACTTCCTGCTCTGCCCTGTAACCTGCTCCCATCTCCCGGCGGCTTGGGCGCAAGGTCATTCCCCTTCATCGATTATTTCGAGTGAATTTGCATTTGCCGCATAAAACATGTTCCTAAACAAAGTGAGCTCCAGCGGTATGGGCCCATTCACGAGCACTGGGACAGGCGCACGTACCCGGTTGGCTCAGTCAGGGAAAGGTTTTTTGTTTGCTTGCCTTATTCCTCTACCGCCGCCGTGCCTCCCCGCGCCAGCGCTGCTAGGTTTTCCCAGAAGTGGGTCTGGTCTGGAGCGGGCTTTTGTGCACTTGCAGCGGGGGAGGATGCACTGAAATTCGTGACGTGCTGTTGTGTATATGTAGGCTCTGTGTATCGGTAGGCATTTGCGCCTGCAATATCAAAGTTCACTTTTATCTGCTTAAAAAATTACAAATACGCCAGGGCTGCCAGATACGCCCAGAAGTTTTAATTGGAAAACTCTTTTGTATGCAACTTGCCAGTTTTTAGGAAAAGCAAAGGCGCTTTGTGGTACAGCGCACAGCTTCTTTTATAGACCCAAGGGCCAATCAACAATTCACTCAATTCTTTTAGGCTGTCCTTTCTCACGGAAAAGAACGTTATATTGAGCAGGTTCATCCACAACTGAAATTCCTACACGTAGGTATGTACATCTCGAGTTGTAGCAAAGCAATGCAATATAAAAAGTGACTACCATATACACAATACCAGAACGTTTCTTCAAATATGCGCACTACAGAGGAAACAAACTTTACAGAAGTTTAAAAGCGCTTTGAAACTTTCTAATTTTGGATTCCTATTCTCCCCAAATAACTATTTGCTTCAAGAGAAACTTTAGCTGAGAGGTAGCTTTTAAGATAATGAGAAAACTCCGGAATTTATGCAGACTTTAGTTACTCGTATTTCTAGGGAACTTCTGGAAATAGTGCAACTTATGCTTATGGCAGAAAAAACCATTGAGCCCTTTGTTTCGACAGTGGTTAATTTGCTTCTTTCAATATCTCGTCATTAACATCACCCAAGTTGCCGTTTTCTGCTTGCAAATTAGTCATAAGTAAACATGCAGCTATTAGTATACTGTATTTGCGTCACTTACACACAATTTACCGTAATTGACAACATTAAGTCGAAAGAAATTAAGGGGCTATTTCACTATTCCTTTTATTTTTTAGAATTATGCGGGAATTGCTGTGTGATTTTATAGACAATGTTTCGAATTTGAATTATTTACATATAAAGAGTCTTTCAATATGGACGCTCGTAATTTTTTAGGTTATAGCGACCATGTTGTTAAAGCAACATCGGTCATATGTTCAGTAGTGTGTGGCAAATCACCATAGCAGGTTATAGCGTTGAAGAACGTGTGCAAATCATCAATGCAAATCAGTATTCCCTTCGAGAAACGTTCCGCGCATTACGCATCACAAAATCATTTTTAGCAACATTTAGCCCATTTTTGGATGAATGGATATGTGAACAAGCGAAATTGTCAGATTTGGGGGCGATACCAATCCACACGAGACACACCAGCAACAAATGCATCCCGAGAAAGTCACTTTTTGGTGCGGAATCATCGATCCTTACTTCTTTCAAAACGAACTTGCACTGCCATACCCGTTAACGGCGAGCGCTACAGATCGGTGATAAGCAACTTCTTGTAACTTAAACTGGATAATGGATCCCGACGATATGTGGTTCCAACAGGACGGCGCTACGTGCCATACAGCGCATACCACGATTGACATTCTGCACGAACGATTTGAGGAGTCCGTGAACTGTCCACCGATCGTCCGATATAAAAATTTTAGACTTCTTCCTTTGGGGCTATCTTATTTCACAGGTCTATGCGAATAAACCGCAACCAATTGATACCCTCAAAGTCAACATAACGAACGCCATCCAGAAAATTCAGCAAGATTTATGCAACAAAGTCATCGAAAATCGGAGCGTCCTTATTGAAAGACACTTTATATCGATGTTTAAAAGTACGTCATTGCTTTTGGTATTTTTCACCTACTAACTGACAGTTTGCAGAAAAAATGTTGCTGACTTGGGATAAGTCAAAAATTCACAATATTACGTCGATAGTTTGAGAAGTTCAGATCTGACGATATTGATCATCAAAATGGACCACATGAGCCTGAGAGCAAGGTAGATAATTTATATGCTAAAAGCTGCAGTGGAAGTAGGGTTTGACATTACTATTCCAATTCAAATAATATTGAACCATTTGAAAGAAATCGCTAAGATTAGGAAACTGAAGAGGTGGCTTCAGAAGAGAAATCGTTTTCAAGCTCACCTCTCAAACAGGGCATGCATACTCCAAGATGCGCCTGACAAGCGAATTATACAGCAGTTTAGTTGAATATGATTAAGAAAAAGTGTGTCACAACGGATGGATAAAAACAACACAAAATTGGAGTCAAAGACACACTACGCTTCACGAAATACGACGGAATACCATCGAGGATCAAGGATCGACTTTTCGTCGAATTCACTTCATGGCGATAATCAATATCATTAAATTTGGATGCAATCGATATTTCGCTTTTGTGGATTTCAGCGTTGGTACAGAAAAGAAAAACATTTGTGTTTCCAAGTACAATTAAATGTTTGGTGGTTTTCAATACAGCCCAATACACCGATATTTTCACCAGTTTTTCAAAATGTTTTGAAAAACAAAAAATGCCACTAGGACTCGGCATGCTGAACCAAAAGATTGCCCATTCATTTTCATAACCTGAATCTGCAAACCGATGTTTTGTAGAAAACTGTTTAATTTCTATATTATTGGGTTTGTTGAGTTAAAATCGATATTTGTTTATAACGCAATATGACTACTATCTACAGTACATGGTGTAAAACTAATCTTTAACGGGACTCCCGGAAGAGAACTGCTTGAATACGACTATCACTAATTTTGAGTCTAGTTCCCCTCCCCCAATAGCGATAGCAAACTGATACTCTCTTTCAGTGGCGGCGGCGGGTTTCAAGGACAGAGGGCCAAGTAAAATGTTATCACTTGGAGAGAGGATGCGAATAAAACTGGTTGAGAAAAAAAACGAAGAAGAAGTAATTGTATATGATATAGCTTTCTCGTACGGCACCACACTCCCGGATAAGATTTATTCCACGTCCATTTAATGAAAAAAAATATTTGAGAGAAGCTTTTGCCCTGTGAACTAATGACGTTATTTTTCATGGTTGCCAAACGTATATAAATCTGGAGAGGCGCTATAAACTTTTAATCTTTTGTGGGAAGTTGTAGTATCGGGTGTGTGCTATTTAAGACAGTTATCGAAATGAAGACAGTTTTAGTGCTAATCGCTTGCTGCATCGGTGTCTGCTTGGCCAGTACTGCCTTCTCCCTTCCAGATCCAAGTAAGCAAGACAAATTATTCGTTTTCAAAATGCTATATTTGCTTGAAATTTGAACAGAAAATCCGGGAAAGTGCATGTACGACGGAAAAGAGCTGAAAAAAGGTGAAAACCAGTTTTCCGATCAATGCATGAAGATTGATTGTGCAGACGATGGTTCTTGGTCAATGAAAAGGTGAGCAATATTTTATAAGATGTTTGTGTTTTCAAAAAATTCTAATTTGTTTCCAACACCGATTGGCAGCTGTGGGGTAAAGAGTGTCAAAAACTGTAAACGTGGCGATATGGTGGATGTCTCACTGCCTCATCCACAATGCTGCAAATGGTACTTTGAGTGTGAGAATGCGAATGGAAAATTCACTAGGATTTTCTAAATTTTAACAAAATGATTATGCAAAACATCCGTGCAGTGCTAGGAGTAAAACGTTGTTGAAAGCAAAGTTAAAGGAACATTAAAAGTTAATTTTGTGCACCCCTTATATTTCGCTCCATTACAACTTTGTACTTTGCTTGTTTGCTTTTTTATTGTTATACATAGTTATTAATGAATTAAACACAAACGGAAAGTAGAGGTAATTTTATAAAATCAAACAAATGGAATAAACAATTTTTATTTCCTAGCCGATTGTGTGGTGTAACAAATGAAAGCTAATAAATACAAACAAAATATATAAGATGCGTTTATTTAACAAAAACATTGTTAAAAAAAATTTCCAAAAACTCATAAAAATCGTTCTCTTGCCAAATAATAATAAAAAGTCGGAGTTTTGCAAGACAAACATTTGTAATGCTTCGTGCAAGTGCATACCGAGGCTACTCGGTATAACTCTTTGAAGCCTCGCTTAGTTTCAAGAGACGTTCACCAAAACCGACATGAGGCAAAGTCGTCGAGCGAAGTGCGGTAGATGCAGCGATTGCTGCTTTCAATGTTCACCTTATTTCTGATTTATTACGAAATAAAATTGTCCACTGAATTTAATCGAACTAAAAAGTCAATTTGTGTAAACTTGAAATGCATTTAAAACACTTCCAATAATACACTCCTTATAACTTCTTTCTGAATCGCAATCAGTAAGATCGCCGTGGTGTAACGGCATGTGAGTTGGATTTCTGTGTCGGGGATCTCCGGTTCAAATCCGCCCAGGGCCGAATAAGCTTTTGAATTTTCCCTCTCGTAATTTGCCCACCAGTTGCTCAGCAGGCCAATTTTGTCACAATATTAAATTTATAGTGAACCTCTTGATTAGAAATAAAATTCTCAGCACTGTATTATATCACACAACTATTTTCGTAAATTAAAAAAAAATGATTAAAGTGTGTTTACTAAATATGGAGGCGTTACCACATGAATTTTACTTGCGCTCGGTCGCTTTTTTATTTGTATACATGGCACATTTTAAATTAATTGTGCAGCGTCCTTTACTTGTTGTTTCAGACTTCCTGCATGCATTTTTTCCAAACAAATCCATTGTAAAAATGGACTACGCAATTAAGACTAACAATATTATTTTTCTAAATTAAACAGTTTTCATACTCACTTCAATTTGAAACAAAATTAAACTTTTGCAATTCTTACGACTGTGACTCAGAGAAAAACCGAATAATATTAATCTACGAGTAAGACGTTCTAATAATGAAAACTGTCCACAATGATTTTGAGGTGATGTGGAAATAGATACTCTTGATTAAAGATTGAGAATGTCGTGTTTAATTTAAGAATGTACTATCATCATTCGCGTATACACTTATTTGATTTTTTTTTATTTTTATATTTATTAGTTCAACCCGAAATGATTCCTTCCAAAAACTGAACTTCCTAGTGTGAAGTATATTGAAGCAAAATATTTTTTTCAAGCTATCATAGGTCATGAAGTATGTAATAGATCCCCCTTTATTTTACCTCGACTCTGGCTTTGTGCTATCATTTTAAATAATCTCTGCACATTTTATACAGAAAGCACTTATAATATGGAAGCTTGAGAATACTGACAGACAACCAGGCCAACCGGTAGACGCTTCAACACTCGCGTGCAAAACCGACTATGCCGCCCCCACTCCTATCCTATTTTCCCTGACTAGGCTTGTACAATGGACTTGAATATAACACGGAATATTTTCAAAGCCAGGAATATGAAATAGTTCTGGTTAATTTATCTGTTATGCTGGGAAAGGGTATGTAGGTCTCTCTTACGTTTATTCACAATTGCTTCCTTTGCTTTTGTGTACATGTGTGATAGTCCAGTTAAAACGATAAATTCAGTCAATTACAATTACGTTACAGCACGTTACAATTTTCAATACAATTTTTACCGAAACACCCCATTCGAAATACAAAATACTGTATTGAAAAAACAAATAAAAATGAGAAATTTGTGATGTAATTCGCAACTGAGAGTAGTTGCTTCGAGCATCGAATGAAAGCTTTGGGCATTTTAATTTGTGTATTACTTTAAAAAAAAAATTAAATAATTAATTCCTGAGATCTGAAAGTTAGAATCGACGCAGAATGGTAGGTTTCCGCGGCATACATATGTCCAAAGGCAAAGTTTCTCAGTATGACCTCCTCTATGACATATTTCAATTTCATCGAAATCGAAAGCAACGCAGTTAATCTTAACATCGCACAGTGGCCGATTTCCCGAAAAAGCTGGCCAAAAGTCGAAAAATGATAGGAATTACACAAAACTTCGCAATTTTATGTTTTTGAGGTCGCTGATTACGAATATGACATTTTTTTTCCAAAATTCAAAATGGCGGATTCAAAATGGCGGACGTCTACTACTCAAAACAACTCCATTTCAACAAAATGTTGTATGCTTTAGTTTTTGAGGTCGCTGATTACGAATATGACATTTTTTCCAAAATTGAAAATGGCGGATTCAAAATGGCAGACGTGTACTATTTAAAACATTTTTTTTTCAACAAAATTTCGTATGGCCATTTTGAATCCGCCATTTTGAATTTTGAAAAATAAATTTCATATTCGTGATCAGCGACCTCAAAAACATAAAATTGCGAAGTTTTGTGTAATTCCTATCATTTTTCGACTTTTGGCCAGCTTTTTCGGGAACCGGCCAGCTTCAGTCCGCAAGATTTAAAATTATATTTCATGAAATAACGCAAATTAACGCAGCTGTTTTTTCCGTAAAATGAAAGAAAATACTTTCTTTTACATAATAGAAATGATCTTAGCGTGGAACTCTGCGGAACTTCTAACTATTTTTCTTCATTTTTATAAAATGTCAACACGAAAAAGTTTGACGTGCATGACTGTGTTAAAAAAAAAGTTTTTACACAGCGAAACTTTAGTAGGTACTTTCTATACTTTCAGAAACACCCGTTACTGAAGGCGATCTGAAAACAGCCACTAGAAAAGCCGTTATCACTTTCCAAACGACGTAGTACAAATCCAGGTTTAAGTAGCGTGCCAGATGATGCGTCGAAAAGAGTCACTTTAACTTGCTCTAATGCTGAATGCCTTACCAGTACATTACTGTTATTTTGCCAAAATGTGTAGAAAAAGGTTCTTTATGACATAGGATGATAGCTTGAACAGAACAAAACAATTTTTTTTTCGACTTTTGGCCAGCTTTTTCGACAAATCGGCCACTGTGCATCGTTACTATTCACTATACTTTGAAAGCGACTGTACAAAAAGCCAATGCAGGGATTTCAGGGGACTTTGGATATGTCTTAAAGGATGCCATTCTGTGTCGATTTCAACCTTCAGACTGTAGGAATTAATTATTTTAAGTTTTAGGCAATATTTTTGCTGTCTTTCGTGAAATATATGGAGAACAACAGATTTACAATTTTCCTATTCAAAAAATAAATGTTTTGGTAAAGAAAACAACAAATTAAAAATTATCACAGGGTTTATTAAAGGATTAAATTAATTTAATTAAACGCTCTGGATTTTTTCTCCATACAATTTGCCCATTGTCCTTCCATTCAAATCGAAGTTTAGTCGTATTATCTACCAGAGCATGAATATAAATAGTAACATGAATATTTCTGATAAGATTCGGTTGTTAAAGTGGTTCGAACCGATAGAAATCAATTCAAGGCGTTCTTATGAGATTATTGAAAATATAATAATTGTGGCATGCAAAATTGCATATATGTGAATGAGTTTAAGCACGACGAGATCGTTGTATCTTCTTTACGTCTTGCCCAATAAAAGTTTTATTCATTGCGGACCACTGTACCTCGTCGAAAGCCATTAACGATTATTTCCCAAAGCAAAAACTGAGGCAACATTTCTGCGAAACTTTTCTTCGGCCATATTATTAATTTGCGACCAATGCCCTCCACAGGTTCGCCTTCTGTAGCTTTAAATTCGAAAGCATTTCCGGTTTAGCCATGTCCCAGACGACCAGCAAACGTAATTTACTCACGCGATGTCAACGTTAAGCACCATCACCACGACGGACGTGTCATCCACTCAATAAGCTCCTAGGCAGAAAGTAAGTTCTATAGTTCTCAGCTGCAAGTTGGGTAGTAAGCATTGATTGTAACTATGGAAAAAGCCTTTGTGGTACCACCGCAGTGCTTGTACCCATAACCGCAATTTAAGAAGATCCTCCCACCCGACCCCCGCGATTTGCCAGGTCAAGATAACTCGGAACAAGAACAAATTGCGGCCCCAGATATGTAAGTTGTAATTCGCCCGCCTGCAGCACAAACTTGCACAGCATCCCGACTTCATCCGGCCTGATTATCCGCGCTGCAAGTAAGACAAGCGAAGATAACTAACTTTTATTGCGCGCCGCCCACGCCCCGCCGCCACCATAACATTTTGCAAGCAGCCCGGCTTCACATGCTTGCAACTTTGTGTGCTCTTCATCTTCACCATGAGCCAGCAAACTTTGGCGCTTTCCCCCGGGCCTCCGGAGCTCCATCGGGCAAACGCGGGTGTGGGTGGATGATTTAATTTTCTGTGCTGCCATCGCGTGCAGAAAGGCAGGCGGAATTTCACATTGGCATAGGTTATGGCGAAGCATCCGCTATGCCGCCCCCCACGTCCTTGCCTCCTGCTGAAATGCGGAAATTTCATATTTGCTCTCCCGCCATGCACGAGGAACTTGCAAAGAAAAGCAAAAGGTACTGACTAGTGTAGTGACTACTGGCAGCCATGTACTGCGCTGCTTTGTGAAGCGCTCGACGCTGAACTAATGAGGAACTTCTCGTGTTCCTCTAGGTTGTACGCTTCGGCCACTGGTGGACCATCGATGGTTCTTCTTGCTTTTCGTTGAAATTGATTGTTCATCATCTAACCTGGATCAGGTGTGCTGTGCAGGACCGACGTCCGTTTAATTGCCACTTGTGAGAATAGTGCTCGTTCGCACGTACAGCAATTCTCTGAAGGCATACATAAGTGCCACCGGACTCCCCTCCCCAGCTCCAGCTAGTATGACCGGCAGAGAAACACAGACGTGCTCTACTTTTTGTGTGCTCATGTGCTCGGCATGCAGCGTGACACAAAGCTTGACAACAATCAATCTTTAATGCAACGGCATTACAGAGACGTCTGATAGCTAGAATGGCAGAAATAGTGCCAAGTGGTTCCACTCGAGCTTTCGCTTGCAGCAATAAATCACTTTTATGAGTTTTCAATTTTTAATGGTTTTACCGGACGTTTTTTGCAGGCTGCAGTTCCCAGACACTCTTCAGACACTGCTACATTTAATGCGGAAGTTATTGCACCCGATACGCTTTTTGAGCGTACCGCTTAGCCTGACGAATCCACGACAGTGCTTATGGAACCCGACTTAAACGTCTTGTATGCACCATTTTAATTGTGCCTTATCTCGCCGATATTGACAGCTGTGGTTGCTTATTTTAATGAAGCGTAAAATTCATAGTTAGGTCTATTTCTGACTGACTTGTAACAATTAAAATGTTTTTCTTTTTACTTTTGCCTGTTTATGCGACTGCAACAAGTTTGCAGTAAAAATCGATTGCACCGATTTCGTTGAAACTTGCAGTGATAAGGCCTGATTTCAAGAATTCGGGAGAACAGAAGCACAATATTTATAAGTAAAGCGGTATGTACATACGTATATATATATGGAGAAGAAAGTGAATATATTCTACCGGTTCAGCAATTAGTTAAGTTCAGAATGCATTGCGAGTAAAAGGAGCGCGACATAGCGGAGGAGGATAGGCTGGTTGAAAGAAATCGTGATTCCTCAGAGAACGTGTAGGTACTGAAATATTAAATTTACTCAAAAATTGAGCAGAGTTAATAACTCCCTGAAGACAAGCAAACGAAAAGACAGTTCTGGTGTTGAATCGCCTAAGCTCTAAGCTCTAAGGAGTTCAGCGATAATAGCTTAAGTTTATCCAAATATGGAGGAAGAAAACAGTTATCCTCCCAAGTAAGATCACGAAGAGCAAACCGTAAAAACTTGCGTTGGACAGCCTCGACACGATTGATGTGGCAGTCTTGAACTGGAGACCTGGACCCTGGTAAGCATTGCACCACAATAGCAGATTAACCCTCCTTTTGCAAAGTACTTTCCATTTTATATGACAGGACAACCTAACCTGCAATTATCAACTGCTGGACTTTGACAGTTTTCAATTTTTCACACCGCAAAAACTTCCTCGGAGGGGAAATGTAATGTAAGCAAATTCTCTCTCAATCCGTGAGTTTGTGAGAGCGTTCTGGTAAAAACTTTTGAAAGTTTTCGTACGCTCACAAACCTAATGTACGACCCTATGTCAATTTGGTTTTAACATTTGTGAAGCAAACAGAAATAAAATTTCTGTGAATAAACAATACTCCTATCCTCCTGAAGGCATTTCCCGGTCGTCTGATATCGCGTTTTGACGATTTGCAGTGGCCCGCAAGATTACTCGATTTGACCGCTAGACTTCTAGACTAGACTACTTTCTATGGGGTTATTTAAAAACGCGGGTTTATGTGAACTAGCCACAGCCTCTGGCAGCCCTCAAAGCAGAACATCCGTGTGTGTGAGTGGAGAAAATTTTTAAATAATTTGTTAACCAGTATAACTATCTATCTATGTTATTTATAAATGGATAAGGCTTTTGGCGTTGTCACCTTATATTTCCCAAACTACTGGATGTATCGATTGGGGTTTTCACTGTTGGCTAGCTTGGTTCTTCTGCAAGGTTTTAGGATATATGTAATTGTAGGGTTTTAATATGGCGGATCCAATACTTCAAACTTCAAAGGATAGCCAAGAAAATGGGTCCAAATCTTTTGATCACAGCCACAAAAAAATGCAAATGTCGCCATAAAGAGGCGTATAAGAGGCAAAATTGCGACGAAGTTGGACAGGTGGTGAGCCGAAAACTACCAGTCTCTTCAAATTGTCATCAGTTTACAAATGCACCCTTTTATATGAGACATAATTTTTACAAAATTCTGTGGACGCGCTCTGTAATCTTTATGTTCTGTTTAAATTAGAGGTCCTACAACAAATTTTACCAAACTGCCCGTCAAGAATGTGTTAAATACTACTATACGTATAGCTCAATTATAATTTTCTCATAGGTAGACTGTAACAGATATCGAGCATTTCGGTTTGATGATTGCTGGAATCTCCCAATTCACCTTAATCAATATTTCAGAGTAGATACTCCACGCACAAATAAAATCCACTTCCAGAATTATGAAAGTATTTTCAAACAACAAACTCGAAGTCTTTCTAAAAATTCACCCAGCCAGTAAGCGTTACTAGGAACAGCCGAGTTACGCTGCTTTGTACTAAACAAAACAATTCTAATTGAGAAGCGATTAAATAAACTTCCGGTAGATCAAGTGTTGAAGTTGTTGCAGCAATGTGGGTGCACATGGATAAGATTGAGCGAGCGGGGAGTAGACGAGCCAGAGAATGCGCAAGAAGTTATGGAAGAAAACACAATTCTGCGATAAGCCTGCGAATTGCCAAGTCCACTACAGAACGGCGAGTGCAGAAAACAAAACAAATGCATCGGTCTAATTGTGAGCTGTGCCGCCGAACAATGTGTTCGACATGCCAAAAGTCCAATTGGCAGAGATTGCTCAGCCGCAGACGTCGGTCGCTCGCCAAGAGCAGCAGTGCAAATATTTCATTGTGCACGCACACGAACACGCGGCCAATCTATTTCCGCCCCCGCGGCATTATTATCGCGACTAATGCGAGTGCATTGTTCGGCGGCAATAATGCAACATAAATCATCTAGGTCGGGACGGGACGGGACGCGCCATTTGTTTATCATCGGATATGGCTGCACTGACCTACAACAGCCGCGTTGTCGTTGACGTCGGCACAGACAGTGTTTATCGCGGTCGGAGTCCCCAGCCGGCCAGGCTGGAGCGGCTGGTCTCTTCAATGCGCCTGAACAATGTTCGGTTCGCATTTACATTTATTTCGGGTAATTATTGCCTCAAATGGAGAAAATTGGAATAATGGGAGTGACTTTGGCTGTAAATAAGGGGCCCGCTAACTGCCCAGTGCGGGGGACGCATGGGCGGGCGGTATCTGCGCTGGCCAGCGCTGGCCACTTGACAAGGCAATTGGGTGTCCAGCTTTATGCCGTACAGGTGGAATTGGAAGATATTGCGCTCGAAATAAATGAGAATGCGCTATTTTCAGCCGCACGTCGCTGCGTACGAAAATAGACCACCGTCGGAATAATTTACATATTCCGAAGTTGCCCCTAATCAAATATGGAAATTACATCTGCGGATTCGATTATAGGCTTTGTTGTGCCTCAAAGCCCCTTAAATGAAAAGAGTAATGCCTATTTCGGAATCAGGAATTCTTTTCACGCATTAAATGCTAAAAACGCGCATCATGAGTATAAAGATGATTTTATAATGATTAAAACAAAGCACAAATATTCAAAACGCAGCGCTACGCTTCGAAGCAAGACACATTTTCCAACCCCTACATAGTAAAAAAGGGTGCATCGGCGATAGGCGTAAAAGTGAAATCAAACGGAAGAGATAAATACCAACAAAATAATTCAATTTTAGTTGGCTGATTTCTGACGGTTTCGAAGTTATTGACAATTATCTGTTTTTCCGATACACGCTATTAACTTCCTATCAAGGCCGTTGAAGCATTCCATAGTAGACTATCGAAGCTTTCAACTGACCGATCAAAAATTCCTCTATCACATTTCGTTGTACATTTATAAACCCTCAAGCCAAAGAAGTTATAGTAGCATTTCTTCTTAGACGTGGACTCTATGAAGCAGTTGAGTAGTTTAGCAGCCGTCACTTACAAAACGGTTGCTCTTGCATAAAATATTGTTGTAGACATTTGTTCAATCTACATATTTTGCAATAACAGTATCTGTCGTCGATCAATAGAAATCGGGATATCCGCTGAAAATAAACAGTTCTCCCTTTATGTAAATTATTTGTTATGTTCTAGTTTCGTTATCTGGATAAAAAATAAAGATAATATGTAATGGGGAATAACGTGCCTTTATCACCAAAAGCACACGGTGTCAACTCGGATTCTTTTGAAATCTACACAAACAATCCTTTCACTTTCAATGTTTTCTTTTTGTCTGCCCTTATCACGACAATTATATTGACAACGAGTATCGTGCGCTTATAAAGTTGAACTTTTATTTGTTTCTGCAGCAGCAACATTATCAGTTGCTTATCTTATCTACTAAGCTATCTATCTAGCTATCCTAACAATGATGCAATGACGAAATTCTGCCTGTCTGTTCTGCGTCTGTTGGAAGTCTGCGTTCCTTGAAAGCATTTCCCTAAACTTTCTCTAAAATATTTCCGAGGGGAGGAAAGACTTCAATTTAATCTTTTCATAATTTCCCCGAGTCATGCACGAAAGCAGAGAAATATCACGAAACCTTGCTCGTATGTATCCATACAGCAATCCTGGCGGACTGCTAAACTGTTTGAACTCTGAGGGAGATTGATGTATGTAGGTATACATAAAAGAAATTGTTATACAACTTGGTGGAGCGCCCGTGCTCCACGTCCCTTTATTTTCCGCAAGTGGGTCCAAGGTTATCTTATAAAAACTTCTTAAGGGAAAAGCTCTTGAATTGCTCTCTCTTAAAAAATTCATGGAAAATATTCCACTTGCGTAATTATTCGCAAAGTAAATAACAAAAATAGAAAGCACGACAGCCAGGTATTAGAATTTGGCCAACTGCGAGTGATTGTATTAGGCATTTTGAAATAAATTTCTTTGACGTAATTTAGGGTTGTTCCCGACGTATGACGTCATTTTTTTTTGTTATTTTATAAATATTCAATTACACAGCTGTTTAGCCACGATGAACAACTGTGCTCATGTCGCTAATTTCGACAATATCTGTTTAAGTTTCATCACAAGATTCAAACTCAATTCCGAATGTTTAATATTTTACTACGTGAGTGTCAATTAGGTTTCCGTAAGAAAACCTTAACCACTGCTAAGATATATGTATGTATGTATAACAAGGCAATCGAAATAAAGGCTGAGGTTTTGGAACAGAACAAAAAAGAATATTCCTGGAAGTTGGCGGATCCAATATGGGTGGTGAATTTTCCCACTTCACGGAATCTTTATGAAAAAGGGTACTTGGGGGTTTTCGAGGTAACTGATGTCGTATGATGTAAAACTTCCATATATGAGATCACCCCCACCCTATTGCGACATATAGAAAAGAGGGTGCAGCACAGAGGGGTTGTAAAATGAAGTACTTTTGAAATCCTTTTCATTGTGGTATAAGAGGCATGGATTTAGCTTACATTTTCTCCATTAGCATGTCTGAGATTTTCACAGATATGTAGACATTTTTTAAAAAGTTATTTATAGCAATTTTACGACCCATTATTTTTTGGCCATTTTCACAAAACGCAGAAAAAAGGTTGAGTAAGGCACTGATGTTTTATGTGTATACGCTATGTGTATGTATGTAACATACATGAAACAAACTTTTTAATATTTTACTTTTCTTATTTCAGTTGGCAATAAATCGCATAGAACAACACGAAGTATTCTCAGGATTATGTACGTACCCAAAATAATCAACTCACGCCAATTTTAAAAATACTGTTCACAAAACGCATCTCTATTATCAGCGATGGCACCTACACGAATATGTGCATACATATGTATATCAAAAAGTAATCTAGAAAGGCAACAATTAGTCAGGTAAAATGTACAGGAAAAACGCAGATGTCGTCATTCGCTTTGTAATGGTTTAAAAGAAGGTAAATGGATCATAAATTGATTGTTACAAGGAGCATGACTTCGAAGACCGAATTAATAATCTTAGTGATGTACCTACCCACTACTCCTGCTCATGCCCCGAATACAAAATAAATGGCGTTAGATTGTAAATCTATTTAAGTTTAAGTATTCATGCATTTATTATATGGAGATGTAAGGGGTAAAAATTGGAATGTGTTTTAATAGGAAATTTGTTGAAGCTTAAATTAATAAGTTCACCTTCTCTCCGACATTGCAGTTATTCAAAAATAATAGCTTGGAAAACACGATGTACAGTCTAACACGTACGTACACAGCTTATCAATATGGGAAGAAAGTGTAGGGAAGAGGCGGTGGAGACAGCGTTCCCATAATTTACATTATGTATTATTCACTTTGCTTGGAATTCCAGACAATTTATTGAAGAGAAATGTTTGGCGTTTCAGAATAAATTCGCTGGGGTGAGCGAGCAATAGCGGATTATTAAGCAACACACCTCATCATGCTGCGCCAGTATGAGCGGGTAGAATCACGGGATAAACCCGTTCCAGCGAGCAATTAATTCCAAAGCAGCTTAGAACGAATCGAAAGACTGTAGACAGGTGTTCGAACCTTTTCTCACAATTGCGACTGAGTTCACGCTCAGATAAGCTATTAACCAGTCGCCACGTAATGCGACCTTATTACTTCGCCATCGGCATGTTGTTATTAGACAACCGAGAGTTGGTCTGATAGCACAATCCGGGCCAATATTCGTTCTGCAACGGGTCCAGCTCGAAAATGCCGGCCGTTTCCCGTTTACAACGATGACAAGTGCGCTTTAATTAAACCTAAAGCAGGTAAGACAGCTGCCGTACCTTCAAAGCGATCCAACTGAAGGAATCCAATCCGCGAAAGGGGCGGTGCGGTTAGTCGGAAGTAAGATCTCCGCGGGGTCAATATCCGGCACTAGCACTCACTGGCGACCTTAACACAAATAATAATAACTTAAGTAATTTGCACACTGCCTCACCTCACCACTGAAAGACTTCGACTTATTGCGCTCTTGACTTGATCGGTTCGCGGCTCTCGCGGATACCTCACTCCACTCAGCCGCTGATGGTGTGGTGCGTCACCGGCTGCCAACGAGCAATAAACGCAAATATTTACCCAACTGCTGACCCGAGAATGTCTCCTTTTGTTTTTCGGGGAATATCGCAAACAATACACGAAATGTCTCGATTTACATGCGAAAGGAATTTAATTGATGGCGCGCTATCGTCATCCCTCATCCGCGGGAACCGGTTTCGTCGCGACCAAGCAAATGTCAAAATCCGCCGAAGAACACACGGCGCACAGCACAGTCGCGAAAAAAGAGCCCGTGCAACGTCGTTGCGACGACAGACGGCGCTCATAAAACATTCAAGCGACAGGCATCGCTCGCCGTCGAGTCGAGTATGCAAAAAACGGAAAAACACCAGTCCGGCACAAAGGAGCTCCTCGCTGTTACGTAAAGTTCGTACACGTCTGCCGGCGACTTTTGTTTTCCAAACTTTTGTTGCTTCTCAAGGCGTCTTCTCGCCGTCGTCGTCGTAATCCGGGGAGGTTTCAAGATCCACAACAGTCTCGTCCACTCGAGAGGACACGGCGGCGCAGCGCACAACACACATGGACATAGGAACCGTTACCGTTCGCCTACCTGGCCTGCGGGCTGGTGAAACACTTTTTGTCAAAGTCTCGCTTTGTCTTCATTTAAATTCCACCCCCCAGAGAGGTGCCCGGGCGGCTTTACCCCTTTCACGATCTAAACTTCGGAGCACAACTCGTTCGCTCGTGTGCATGGAGCCAAACTGTTTACATTGCTCCACTCGGAGTTCCCGCGGGCATTAATTTCGCTGTTTAATGTCTACGGAGTGGGCTCGTGGTGGCTTGGTTGTGGCGTGGCGGTGGTGACGGAGGCAGTGGGAGTCACCCTCTACACGGCCGACTCTGTGGGCGTTGGGTGGCTGCGTGTCAATTAGCGAGTTAACTCAGTACGCTCATGGGCCGCAGCACACATTCGCAAGTTCCCAGTTTTCCGACTGAATGTGCCGTGTATTCACCTCAGACTGTAATCGGAACGTGCTCGTAGCCTGCACTGAAATGCCTTTGCAATGCGCTCCACTGTTCGTTCCCCCCATTGGTCCAGGTTTGGGGTTGCCGTCTTATCGTAACGAGAAAACCCAAAAGTTTTTTTTGCATTTGTTGCCTCCAAGACTGTTTTAGGAAATTAATTGCACCGGCAAAGTTGGAACAGAGCAGCATCCCAGCAGGAAATTGGAGATTGCGTGAAATTGTACATCGATGATTTCATGCATGACTAAGGTATGTATGCCAATTCTGAGGACATAGCCATGCTAACAGGAAGGCATAGGAGTTTGTTTGTTTCAAGTGAGCTGAAGTTTTATTGGGGTTTTGTTGTTTCATGCGCTTCTCAGTAATCCAAATCTTCTTCTTTTTGTATTTTTGTGATGACCCCATACATTCCGTGGTCATGCAGAAAGGCATGCATGACTTTCCAATGACATCGCCGTGAGAAATGTCATCGATGTTGGAATGAGTATACATGCCCTTTTATTGATGACTTCCTCGATGCCGTCATGTGTAAATTTCCTGCTGGGATCTAACGTGATGGAAATGCACCTATGTACATAGCTCCAGGTTTGCCGAACTTCTGGTTCCGTGCTAACTTTAAGCCTTTAAACCGCCCCAGAACGTTAAGTGGTTAAGTCACTAAGGTCTGTTGGTCTACTCGCTTACTTACATATGATTTTTCAGTAACATTTGCACAATCTTCAGTTTACCGTATAACAGGTGAAAATTTTCGCTCAAATCTGAGAAGGTTGAGCTCTTTATTGTCTGCCAATGGCCATCGAGTTTTCTAAAATGTTGACATTATGCTAATCTAGCAGCTGGCTATGCAGTAGCTACTCGTATTTTCGCTTAGCACTACAACTGTATTTACGATTGTTTGTCCGACTGCGTATTCCGCCAACGAAAGTAGTTATCAGAGCAGCTTTCACAGCGGTTATGAAGCCGTTTGTAAAATGCTGTTGCTATGAATAGCCACAATCTTCATAAAAGTGATTTCAAAGTCTCCCGAGGTGATGGAAGAAATTAATTTACACGTTTTAAATTGATTAGAAAATGTAGACGGGAACACTTCAATTAAGTTTACACTTTATAAGTTTCTGAGAGAGTGAATTGAAATTGTGTGTAGCCAATTTTCTCGATGTCCTTTAGGGACAGGACAGTCCTCAACATCTGGAATAACCCCCAGCATTACCAAGAACGGCATAATTTGCAGCATGATGAGAGAGGAGATCGATGTACCAGTCAAATCGAGTATGTGCGGGCTATAACGCTGACAGTACGGCTAAATTTTTTGAATCGATTTTGCTTAATTGTTAGTTTTTTGTACTTCATTGATGAAAACATGCTTCTTACGCCTGGCAAATGGGGCAATGCAGTCAAATGCCGTTTTTCTTAAATCACCCCTATTAGGAGGTGGCCCACCCTCTAGGTGTAATAAGTGTTTTTTTTCACAAAAGAAGAATGCACCCTACCGAAAACACTAGTGAATCAGATTTGACGAGAAATTAAGTCCCAGACTCTCGGTTTATACGCAGCAAGTTTTGCTCCTTCCGGCCGAGCTTTTGCACAAAAGCTTCAGTAGTGCAGCGAAAAGCACAAGAGCACGTCTAGAGGCAGGCCCCCATAGAATCCTTCGCCGTCAAACTTCGCCTTCGCCACTGCTACACAACTATTGAATGCATGCATTCATATGGGAGCTAACCCATAGCCGACGCACCGCCAGCCCGTTGCGAGAGAGAAATTTAGAGGAACCTTCAATAATTACGTTGCAGCAGACCGTCGTGAGAGAGCTTTGCTGAGAGGGCTTTGACAATTTGGGATTGGCCAGTTGGTATTCGTTGAATCAGCTGTTTATTTGACAAGTAAAGGTTTGAATTTGATATCTGTGAATTGTTTTGGTGATTTTGTAATTATTCGGTTTCGTGTTTCTTCGGTTGGATTTCACCTGGAGGGTGCCGAGTTTTTCCCGAATTCATTAGTCTAGTTTCTTGACGAATTGGTACTAGATTTCTTGTTAATTCACCTTCGGAGCATACTGCGCCAGTTGACGGTTGGTCTCGAATTATCATAAACAGCTGATGCGTCGAAGGATTCTATGGGTTCGGGTCGCTCTTGCTGCACTAAAAAAGCTTTAAACTCTCAAAGCTCTGCGTCAAAGGTGAAGGTGGAGGATTGTATGGGGGCCTGCCTTAAGTCCGTTGTTTGAGCGCGCTTCAATTTTTGGGAACTTTTTCGTCCCCGGATTTGCCAGCTAACCGCTCGGCTGGCAATTTCGTAACAGTAGGTAGACAACAGGACCTCAAGGTGCCGAAATACGGGTTTCAATTCTTCTTAAGCTGCTGCAGCAGGTTTTCATGCTTCATGCTCATAGAAGATCTTATTCAGAACACTAAAATGTACAAATATACAATTTCGTCGTAAGCCAATTTCCGAATCGATTTGTGAGGGTTTTTAACGAATCATTAAGCGTGCTAGACTGTCGATCTAAAAGTCCCAGGCTCCAACCCCTACCCCACGCTTCCACTCCCAAAGTGCGCTTTTCCTAATAACCGATAAATGGAAGCCCCATTATCAATTACGATAGCTACTGCGGGCTAATCACCCAGCATAGCGAACATAAACGATTTAAGAAATATGGAAGCAGGCCTCGACTCGACGTGGATACGCCTTGGTGGAGCGCTATGCTCCTAACTGGAGTGAAGGAGGAAATAGGTGGGTTTATTTTGTACCTTGTTCTGCAATAACCATACATTAAAAAGAACAAAAGTGTTCTGCTCGTTGAACAGAACAAGCCGAACAAATAGTGTTTCTATGAAAACCCAGGTGGCGCTAAATGAAATTTCCCAAAAAGGATTGTGTTAGTTTTCATAAAAGTGTCAGCTAATATATGTAAACAAATTTGTATCGTGATGAAGTTAATTGTGGAAATCCATTGCTCTGCATAAGTTAGGTCCTCTACGGAAAACATGAAATATTTATTACTTCTACCATTTCTGTATAAAACAGATAATTCCTTTAATTAAGTTTTTGTACGAAGGGTCACACATAAAGCGGACAAAAAAGGCTTTTGTTTGCTTGACAGAGATTGTAAGTACCAAAGTATGCATGTATTTTTTTCTTTTCTATCCACGCGACATTTTGGAGTTTTGCATTCTATGCACAGTGGATTTCTGCAGTTCCATAGCTAAAGTTTGTAGGAGGGGGATCAACGAGCTCCAATAATGAGACAAGGCGCTTTTTACAACACGGCGTGCCCGGGGGCCTAAAGTTAGACGTTAGCAACGCACATACATACATTACATATTATTATCTTACTCTATGCCATTCAGTTCTCAGCGCGCCGTTCACAAGTTAAGTTTGTGATTTAAGTTGGAATCGCATTGTACTCGTCGAACCCTTTCATTTGATACCCATGTTGAGGGAGTTGTGCAAAAAGCGAATCCGCCATCTTCGGGCGAATCGCGTAAACGATGTCAGCTATGTAGCAACTGAATGTATTCGAACTTCTTCCACATTAATGAAGTGCAAAAATTATTGCAGACGCATTGCCGTTAAGCATACAAAATCCCATCAGCCCAGTGTGCCCAGACACAAGGCAGACCCAGCTCTGTCCACCGCAAGGGTCCATAGCCCCGGTCTGATTTATTGCGAGAATTAACATTATAGGAGATATCGCTGCTGCAGTGTGCTCTGTTTTCTGTAAAGATCACCGAGGTTTTTGCTGGGAAAGGCCGAAGAAAACCAAGGGGTCCTTGAGTTCTTTGAGGAAATGCTCATTTATATTCTGGACGGGAGTGCTCCCGCAATTCCGCAAGATCGTAAAACCGTCCGGTGTCCGTACTATTAGATGATGCAAAGCATCTCCGGCTTCGAGCACCGATTCAGCTTCTCAGGGATTCCGACTCCGCTCCAAGGATATAAACATGTCGCTCATTCCAACCCACCTTGGCATCGCCACGCCCGCCCTTAATTTCATTCCGTGATTATCTCCACTCACATCAGTTCAAAGTCAGCTGAAAGTTTCCTTTTCTCATTGGCAACTTTTCCGCTCAGATGAAATCAGAAGTTTGTCTGCCCGGCGAGGGGCGTGGGGGTGGTCGTTACTTACTTCTCAAGAACAGAAGTTTTCGCCGCTCAGCGTCCTTCAGACGTTGCCTCCGCAAAGTAGGTTGCATTTTGGGGGAGAGCTTAGCAGGGGCTGCATTCTGACGGTACGCGTCGTCGGGGGGATGGGGATATTAAGTGTCTTTAAGAGTTCGTCTGCTGAAATTTTGATCGCCAGAATTTTGCTGGGGCAGCACTGGCTCAGAAGCGGGGTGGTCGTCACAACGGCGGAAAACTTTTTCCTCTTAAAACAAGCGAAGGCCGAAGGAGAGTAAAATAAATAAAGTGGGAAGGCGGAAGAGTTAGCAACTTATGCAAAATTAATGAAAATTATAACACCTGCAAGGAACTTTCCGGGTGCTTTATACGAATCGAAACTTTCTTCTGGGGGAGGGGCTTGAGTTGTCTCATTTCTTTGATTAAGACGTAATCACTGCTTAACGAGTTTGTAGAGATCCTGGAACTTTTAATGACAAGATAAAATTTTCACAGAATTGGACCTGCGTAAAAGGCCAATGGTGTAAATTTTTTCGCTTTAAATTGGTTTTATTCCGAGATTAATTAAACGACAACAAAACTCACGTCAAGAAAGTATAGAATTTTAGAAGTTCTCCAGAAAAAAAGGAACTCCAGATCCAGATCGCATTATTACAGGCGACGAAAGTAAGGAGAGCTGGGTGTTCACGTCAACAATTTCGGCCTTGATTGCATAAGACCAATAATTAATTCCGCAGAGCTTATAAGCGCTATCAGTACACCTGCGTCGTCCAGTTCTGCAAAGTCTACTTACCCAGGAGCGAATGGAAGGCTTCTTCCATTCCTGTTGAAGGCCATATCCTTTTTGTACAGGCATGTCCTCAGAGAGTAAGCTTTCTATGGAAGGTGTGTATGTTATTATATGGAAGGTCTTTCTTGAAAGGTACTATTGCAGTTAGATGGGAGGCCTTACACGGGAGTTGAATTTTATACTGCACAAAGACTTCACTCCCCTTTTTTTAATGTTAAAGAGTTTTAACATAAGTAGTTTGGGTAATTATTAGAAAAAGCCCTTCCCCCCTCCTCCCCGTTCCAGGATTTTGATGAAATGTCATAGGGGAGGTCTTTTGCTTTGGACATATGATGCGGAAACCTACAGATAAAAGACATAGCAATTTTGTATTTTTATACAAAGCAGCTGAAAGCTCATTGTAATTAGAACTTCTCATTATTGGCGTGAAACGTCTCTAAATTCACATACGGGTGCCATGCCAGAAACTCTAACCGTAACGAAAATGTAGACATCTACTTGCCTTAATAACTCCCTAACTATTAATCTCAGATACGTAAGGGAGGTGTCGTTTTTTCGCAAATCCGGTAAGCTTCCTAATAGGACCTTTAGTTCTTATCACGGGCGAGCGGGGTGACGGGGAGGGACAATTAACAATTGTCATAGAACCAGTTCCCATGAGGAAAAAGGGAATACGAGAAAAAAAAGTGTTGCGAAAAATGTTCAAAAGAATATTTGGATTTGTTTCCATTTGTTGTGTGAGTTATATTTTTTGCGGGTGATAACTCGATCTAAATAGGTCACCTCGAGGGAAAATCCAATATGGCAGACGTCCAAGATGGCGGATCACCATTTTCCATATAACCTCTTGACATGGGTATCAAATGAAAGTGTTTGACGAGCAGAATACGATAAACTATATGACGTCATTCTAAACCAAATGTGGCGGACGCCCCAAGATGGCTAATACCTTATTCTTCACAACCCCCTTGATATGGATGTCAAAAGGGTTTGACGTATATTTAAAAAACTCGAAGAAATATTGCCTAACCGCAGAGGCGACAAATCGATCTGGCTAGGTTTCATCTCTGGAACGAACAATGGAGGAACCTAAGTCTTTTTACGCAGAAAAGGGGTTCACGGGGTGGCTGATTTTAAATACGTTGTCCGACCCAATATGGAAGAATCAAAATAACAGAAGCGAAGAAGAACTCTCCGGTGCTCTACTTAATTGATTGAGGGAAGCTCGGTCTTCCAGGTAGGCACTAATAAAAATAATAATATTTTATTGAACACTACATAAGATTACAAAATCTTTTCTTTTATAACAATTGGTGCAGAAATATGATATCAACATTTAACTAACCTTGTTTCGACACTAAAAAAATGTTTCTACAAAATTTCATTAAAGTCCAAAAAAACAGACGACTTGACTTGTTCCAAACCGACTTTAAAAACATAAACTGAATTACTAAAAAGTTAATAATAATTTTTTGTGTTTTGTGCCAAGTACTTCGAAACACGTCCGGTATTGAAACAAAAGACTGATGAACTACAAACAAATGTCCAGCCCTGCGCATCCAATGACCATACCGCAAAAGAAGCTTTGTATTCCACCAGAAGATGGAGTCGCATTCGTTTTAGTTGTTGTATGTTCCTTCCCCTCAAAGAAATAGCAAAGAAAGGAAATTAATAAATGTCAAGAAAGAGAAAGGTTTTGTTGTTTTCCCCTCCGCCATCAGCCGGTTGGACTTTGTCAGGCAAACTGATAAGGGCGTAAACGTTCACATTTGAACGGCAATAAGGTCCTCATCGTCAGCAATGAGGACCTTAATGTGAAAATATTTCACGAGGTGAAGCGAAATCATCCCAAGTGGCGGTGCATATCTTGCGTGCTCAAAAACATTTGCTGCCTGGTGGAATATCGTAGGTGTCGATGGCCAGGATCCTCATTATTGAACCGTTCTACGGCGGAAGTCACAAGCAGCTGCTGGACACTATTCTAGAAGGTAAAACTTGATTTCAATGCCAGGACAGGGTAGTACCTCAAGTTGCGAAACCTAGCCGCATATACACAACTTTGTGAGATTTAAGCCTGCAGGTGCAACTGATGACCTTAACCATGCAAAAATATTTGTAATTTCGGTTCAATTCTTAGATGTAGTGCAGTCCAAGTCTCCAAGGCTTCCGAGGTGCCCGGTTACAAACATTAAGTGAATTATCGCAGCGCCAAAAACGTGTGCTGTACGTGTAATTTAACGCCACTCAGCTCTCAAATTTATGGCCAAATGTAACCACCTTAATACCCCGGAGCTATTAATAGATCAAACAAAAATTCAACTTTTTTTGGTTTCAAATTCTCTTTCAAATGCAGATAACGCCTGAGTAAGACGATGCGTTCAGATTACGATTGGGTAGATATGATAGGATATTTTATGGTACGGTGCAGAATCGCGGGAAGGTTGACAGTGAGGAACTTTGTGTGCAATTAATGAGATAAGGTCTCGAAATATCTAAGGGGCGTCTAGATCATTTTGTGTCAACCACCTATTGCGAATCCCCGATAACACAATCATCCCAGCTTTGGGATCCTCATAAAGCCTGGGATTGCTGGAAATTATATTATAGTTAAGCGTGTCGTCTAGACACACTAAAGCAACGCAACCTATAAGATAAGATCTATTGTGCTCGACATTAGTCGATAACCTGACTCCTTTCCAGAATCTCACCCAAGTAAGTGATGCTTAAATGCATTTCGCATACAACTAGACTTGATCTGCTATTCTAACGTTGCCAACTCCACTATTGTGTTGTTTAGGTCGGTAATTATCCATCATTGGAAATAAATACAACAGACCAATTCAGCATTTAAGTAGTAGTGACAAAACACAGTATTAACAAACTTAATTATCTTTAACTCCAGAACTCTAATCCTTGTCGAATTGACTTTAGTACCCTGCTTTACGTAACCACTTTATAATATCATAAGGAGGAAAAAATTACCAGCGACATGCAGACAGGCGGACGGACAACAAAACCTCACCAATAGGGTTCCCTTTGGTACGGAGACCTAAAAACGAAGCCAGGTTTGTAGCGCCACGCTAGTACAGTTGTTCAATTTTGGTTTGCATAATCGTCCGTCGCGGATGGATGGAATGGACGTAAATGACATGTGGTTTCAACAGGATGGCGCGACGTGCCACACGACATGCGAAACAATGAGAATTTTGCAAAACAAGTTTCCAGGCCTCTTTAATACTTTGATCTGCAAGTTAATCTTCTAGTTAGTCTTATGCATGGGCTAATATCAGCCTGGTTTACATTTCAAATAATCTCGTGTGTATGAAGGCTCTCCTCTTTCTCACTCCTGTCGGATAATTAAATTACTATGTTTAAAGCAACTTAATATCTTCTTTTGTAGGAATTAATCAAATCGACTATGAGGTCTTCAGTCTTCCAGCAAAGAAGTGGCACTGGCGTGCTAGGACAAGTGCTCTCTACTTCTCGCAGACTATTCCTACAGAGCATCAGTACAATATTTTGTTTACAAGTTCCGTGCTCAATTTAGCAGAGCTGTTAGGTGTTAGGCCAGACTTAGCCAAATGTAAGAAAATTGTTTATTTCCACGAGAACCAGCTTGTTTATCCGGTTCGGGAGGTGAAAGAAAGAGACTGCCAATATGGACTGAATCAAATTATGACTTGGTAAGATTGCACGTGTCAGTTTTATTCCAAAAGTAATATTTCTTATGGCCCCATAGTCTTTCTGCCGATGAATTAATTTTCAATTCGAACTTCAACCGCACATCATTCCTCAACAACATTGTTCCTTTCCTAAACATCCAATCGGACTTTAAGCTCAAACATATCCGGGATAAAATTGAGCCGAAGTGCGAAGTCCTATACTTTCCAATAAAATTCCATCGCATGCCAAAAAGAGTCCATGACGAGAACATGCCCGCCGATACGCTTCATTTAATCTGGCCTCACCGTTGGGAGCATGACAAAAATCCTCAGCTGTTGACTGAGGTGTTGCTGGAATTGAATAAAAGACAAGTCGACTTTAAGGCAACTATATGCGGAGAAACATTTCAGACCGTCCCGGAATGTTTCGAGGGTATCCGGGAGAAATTGGGACCAAAACTTGTTAACTTCGGATATCTATCGCGAGATGAGTATGTGAAAGCATTGATGACCGGAGACATTGTGATTTCTACAGCGGGCCATGAATTTTATGGAGTCTCAATGTAAGTCGAAATACGAGTCGTGGTAACAGAGTTTCAGAAATATGTCATTCCAGGCTTGAAGCAACCTATTGTGGCTGCATGCCGATAGCCCCAAATAAGCTAGTTTACCCAGAAATCTATCCCCCAGAGAATCTCTACAACACTTCGAATCAACTGATTAAAATGCTCTACAACTGGTGCCGCAATGCTGGACTATTCCGCAAGCACAGGGAGAAATTCTTTGAGTACTTCTCCTTCGACAGGTACTCTGCACAATTTTTGGTACCAAAGTATCTAGAGAAATTCAAGATGCCATGAGTAGACTAAGCGAAAGTAAAGTGTCATCCCATTCTAGTGATTGTTTTAGGTTATTCCCAGGCTCATTATGATTTTACTGATGCAATATTGTTTTGAACTTGCTTATTTTATACAAAAATAAATGTCTACGCATATCAATTAAAATGTTTACTCTATATACTTATATAGCTTAAAATACCGAAACAGGAGGTACTCTGAGCGCGATATTTTTAACCACAGCCCTTTTCTTGTTAATAAAAAAATAATACAATTTCGGTTGTTCACTGCATAAGGATTGCCACTCAACCTATGGCTTATAATCGAGTGCCTCGAAAATTGGAACTTTCAACATTTATGTCGAAATAATTACAAAACGAAGCACATTAGGCAGATACTATTTGTTAGGAAAAACTGAATCAAAGGCGGATATTTTTAAACGTATGTTATTTAATCTTAAGAATTAAGTTCAACAATACTTTGTCGCACATTTGGAACTGCAAAAGACTGAATCAGCATAGATGGCTTGATCTCTGTTAAAAATTAAAGCGTGAACATTTTGCAGATTTAAGATAGCAGCTCTTTCCATAATTTCAGAAGAAACACACAATCGCCCGCAGAAACATAGCGGAGTTTCGGAGATTACGTCTACTAATATCCGTGGAAGACTAGCGGGTGAATAAGGCAACCTGAAAGAAAAAAATTAGTTTGTTATGAATCTTATTAGACTCAAGCAAACCTTTTGGCGACCACTAATCTTGCAGCTATTTCCCAAAGCGAACTGACTTCTCTGTTCTTAAAATACATTTGTGCGTTATTTTCCATCTTTGGCTGGAAGTTATTTCCCCACACATCCAGAGTGTTTAGCCGCAAGTGTGATATTGTTTGTGGTAGGGACTCCAACTTATTTGACGAGAGGTGAAGAAATCTGCGGAGGAGATGGGTTTAAATAGTAAACTACTTTAGAGATTTGATAATTTGCCTTAATTGTGTCAGTCTTCTTATAGCAAAGGGGACCTTTCTGATGTCGTTGTTGTTCGCCTTAAGTGTCACAATGTTGTTGAGTTTAATTAATTTGTAAGGGAAAAAAGTGAGCTGCAATGATTTAAAATGCATATATAAGACTGAATCGGTTCACCGCCTACGGTAACTCTTTGTGACCTATTTAATGCGTATAGATAAGATAATGAAGATCGGTAGATCGGAATGATATCCACGAGTTTAATTTATAAGAGTTAAATTTGTTTAGCCCAAAATAGTACCATTTAGATAAACCCGCAAAATCGATGCATCATCTCCTTGGACCACGTTCTCTAAAAGATGTGTTCAACAATGAACTAAAGTTTTAATTTGTGGTATGAAGCTGCTAAATAATGCCTTGGTTTACAAGAATGGCAAGCCTGAAAAAATTGGCTGAAAGTATCCGAGCGGTGACAAATATCTCGGCTGGCATATCAGTGGCATACTTTTCATGGACCGGGGCTAGATATATGGACTGGCAAGAAAATCAAATAAATTGTTTACCTTGTTGTTCGAGATGTTCAGTTCCGTCAAGGTATCGCATAAAGGTCTCCTTTCCAGCCAGTCCCATGCACAACGCCTGTCACAGTCTCCTAATGAATTGGTTGAGAGATCGACATCAACTAAGCCCAACGAGCCCAGTTCTTTTGGTATTTCAGAAATGCAATTTTCACTCAGGTTCAGAGTAGTTAGGTTTAAGAGAGAGAGGATCTGACCATCAAGCCTCGCCCTTCTAATGCCTGTAATCTGTGGAATTACCACTTATAACAATGTGGCACTTAAACAAAGCTAGCCTTACTCACAGTCAAGGATTTGAGCGTTTTGGGAAACCCTTTCAAAGGGTAGTCTCCACGTTTTGTGATTACAAAATTTGTCACCGGATGCAATTTTTGCGGTACAGGTGTAGTGGCCAGAGTGGACAAGCCTAGTTTACCTAGTTGACTTTTCCCTTCAATACCCAGCTTCATGGTCTGCAAGAAGCACTTCAGCTGAATGGGATCGCATTTGATTTGAAGATTGTGTTCTGGTGCTTTGAAAGATATGGTCGCTTTTCCATCGTTGAGAAATTTGGTGAAGACTTTCTCGAGATTCCCCTTTACTTTATAGCGGATGCCAGTTCTATTTTGGGGTGTGAAGTGGATGATAAATAACTCAGCATTTTCTTTGCCTGGGGGATGAAATCCAATTGCCAGCGTTGCTTTCACAGCCCGCGATTTCGCATTGGGAAGCTGACGATTTATTACTTGCGTTTCGCACAATATCTTCATGATATTCTCATAATTATTTTATTTAAAGTGGGTTAGAGTTTTTCGTACATAAATTTACTGCATATCAGCGCCTTTAAACATCAAAACATGCTAAACAATCAGAAACACTCTTAAATACCGCAGGTCGTTTGGGCTTGACATTTCTCCGTTGTGATCCAAAATACAAATAAATTTGTGCTGTTGGCTGCTCTGCTCTGAACGTAAATTACTTAAGAGGAGGGCTGTCCACTGTATAGTAGAAAATGCTGCCTACTGTTTCTTTAATTGTACTTTTTCCTACGTAATAACGTAAAAAGGCAAAAGCAACTTAGAAATAAGTGTTTATGCAACAATACTTACGATATTTTAAGAATTTAAAAGTGATTGTTTGCAGAAATAAATTTGTGCAATGGCGTTAAGCGCACTTCCGTGTATGAAAAGAGATCGTCCATATAAAATTACAGTTATCTCTTTTCCATTCTTCATTTTACCTTTCACAACCTGGGAAGTGTCAAAATAGTGCGTCATTTTGAATCTTGGATTTTTTTCTTGCGACTGGAGTATTCTTAAATCAAGCTTGCCAACAATAAATATGTCAATTTTACAATTTACATCAATAAAGATCAACAGAATGAAGGTACGTCTTTATATTTTATTTCTGTAGTTATGCATTTGAAGCGAATTTTCGTGTCTAAACACTAGAGGAATCTTGTTTTGCTTAGACGAGAAAAGGGCTTGTTATATTTATTTTGTTGCTTAGAAAGCGATAGTCAATGTCCAAATTTAGTATCTGCCTGGGAGAACCCAACAACTACCTGATAAGTGATAAGATTAAAGCTTTTTTGCAACAACCGTGTCGACTATAACATGGGACACAGCGGAGTGATAACCACACGGCTGCGATTTGGTACATTCTACGTCAATTTTGTAAACACTTATTATTTTTACTCCATTATGTAAGTTAAAAGCACTGCAGTCTGCTGATTATTTTCTCAAACTTTAGGCAGTGCAGTTTTCGTTGTTCACCCTCGCTAACTAGATCTTTCTCTTAATTTTCTCGATTTCATTGCCGCCACAAAGTAAGTTCTTTCTAAAACAATTTGTTTTCATTAACTACTGTTTTCACAATAATCTCAATTGAAACTGCGGTCCATTGCCTAATATTCAACGAAATTAGAAAATATCGCCCTTGACACTTCGAGGTTTTTAGAATTTCCGCATTTATAATTTGGATCACAGTTTGAAAGAGATTCTTTCGGCTTCAGTGTACCTGTTGTGCCCCCCAAACAAATTACATCTTTACATAACGCTCCATTTCAATCTCTCGTCTTGACTACGCTGTAATATCATCTGTGTTCAGTGTCATGAGTGTTTATCAGCTTACTACTATTTACGGTTTTATGGCTCATGTCAATTTCGTGAGGCGGGTATTGATACTTTGTTTGCATTTAGACCAAAAGGCCCATGGTTGTTTTATTTCTTTGTTTATTGAATCTTCTGCTGCAGAGACAATGCCGACTAAATATTTATTAACTAAAATTTAAATATACCCTTTGGCAATGTCCGGATTATGCTCTGTGAGTTCGCTAGAAGTAGCGCATACGTTCAAATTTTTTGTGTAGATAGTAATTGTATGTACTGTATTTAATGTTTAAAATTGCATTATAACGTGTGGGAGACGTGATACCTTTTCTGGGTCTGGAATGAAAGCAACGTGAAATTTCTGTAATTTGCACGTTCAGCGGTAAAAAACACACGTCTCTGATACGTGATTTCCATTTCAGCCCCCTGAAAGAATATCGCGCCTCACATAGGGCCAGCGCACACGGCGCTTTTCTTAGAGGTGTCACGACACCTCGTACCTGTTGGTTGGTGAAAGGAATTTCCAACCAAAAGCATGGCGGTGTGACCCACTACATGCGCGTCGTTTATTTCTTACAAGACGAACCCACTAACTTATCTATCTAACAAGAAGGGACACCCGTGACCTTTTGCTTTATCTTCCAACGACCTTGGAAGGTTATTTGGACCAGGCGTTTCATTTTGTTAGAAATAGATAGTTATAAAGAAGTAATTTGTGACAGGAAGACAAAAATGTGGGGGAGATGATATATATAAATATAAATTGAAATTGAAACACTCCTACAGGGTGCAATAAAATAGCACCGCCCTTTACTGGCTCTCTAGGCGAACGACTGTGTGCGGCAGCCTTTATAATAATCGCCTGCGAAATGCAAAAAGGTGTGCGCACTACTTGCGTTCACATTGTCCCTATATGTTATGTTATCATTGTCAGGGGAAGTAGAATTGAGATCTCATGGTCGTAGTTATTCATAATAATGGCCTTTGAAAATACATTGTAAAAAATTTAGCATTTTACAGCTCACACTGTACGTGCTGTACGTGAGAGATTTTTGTCGACTATGTCTCTCTCTTAATTTCTTACAGGAATACAATGGTAGTCATTCGTTTCTGTTTTAGATAATGGGAAATTTTCTGAATGTAGTTCCAGACATTGCATATGAGTTAGGGATTTGGAAACATACATATAAAGAGTGTCCCTACAATCGACCGATGCGAATCCAATGGAAAATGTCGAGCTTGATGAAGAAATATATATATATGTATATATATTATAAATAAAAAATAATAATGCTTCAAACCCAATTTTGATCAAATCACAAAACGTCGGAGAGAGATCTACTTCCATATTAAAAAAAAAAGGTTGTGACGATATGAATCTTAATACTCAAGCAGATGTATTTCACCAACAACGACGACGGCCACCTACACTTATTCTGATCAACATCTCAGTGGCTGTATTACTATACATATGTACATACAATTATGTCGAATTATAATTTGCATGAAATCAGAGATAAAATTTGTTTATGGTAGACATTTGATTTTGAAGTAAATAACTGGTTTATACTCGTTAAGAGATATTGAGCTTACCATGTGAGATAGGTCGAAACATCTTATTTCTTTCTAGTTGAATTGCTTAAATTTTGTATGAATTTTGCACATAATGCATTTTTTAATTGCATGCAATTTAATTCAATACTTTTAAAACATTATCTTTTTTTTTATTTTTCAGAAGTTCGAGACGAATATATCATCAAATTCTTAGAAATACTTTCCTACAAAGATCGATTAATAGAAGACAGACATTTTTGTTTTTTATATTCGTATCAATACCCTTGCAAATTATTGTAAATAATAATTTAAATATAAAATTTGTTGGTTTATTTATAAACATATAACATTTCAATAGTTATCCTCTACACAATAAAACTAACTTTAAACATTAACTCCTACGCTATGGGTTTGCTGTTGTTTATTACTTTTAGTTCTTGAAAAATATAATTTTATCCGATATTGCATATACTCGTGAATTTTCGTTAAAGCTGCTCCTATATTTTTCTAATCGTATATTATTAATTAATAAAGTTAAATTTTTACAAAATGTCTTCTGATTCGGAAAGTATTTCTTCTGGCATTACTCTGCCACAATGGATGCGACCAAAAGAAAGGTAACTAACAAATTATGTATGTATATGTGGATTAGTCATTTTGTGTTAAGTCTGAAGACCAATTTGTAACTTATTTTGGGAATTTGAAAACAAATTAAAAGCACCATTAACTAATCAGGTGTTTATTGTAGGTACTGGTTAAAACAATTTGGTGAAGAAAAAAACTTTAGTTATCCGTAGATATTTATATAGATTTTCTCAAAAAATTGTTATTGATTGGATTAGCTAAAATCCAATCAAAACTTTCATATTAATTCAAAAAAGATAATTTTGAAGATTGAGAATCTTGCATAAAATGTCGTATTTTTTAAATGCGAGTTTGTTGGTGTTCATACCTAAACCACCAAACTGAAGTTGATAAGTTTATTTGTTGACTTTCAATGTTGTTCGTATAGTTATATATAGCTATTTCATAAGAATCGATTAATGTTTATAAATATGTTAATCGGACTTGGACATGGAAACTTCTCGTGGCCAACTTTGATGTTCCTCTTCTAGATTTGAGCTGCCTCTGACTTATTTTTTAGTGCTCGGAGTTGCATAGCGGAAACAAAGCAACAAGCCACAGGTGATGAACTTACGGATGAGCTAATAAAAATAAAATCTTTTTTTAAATTGCGCAAACTAAAATCACACGGAATTATACCAGTAGTAATTGTAAGAGAAATATAGCATCCATACTCTCGCAGTTCTTAAATAATGTACCTAACAAGACCAGTTCAATAGAATTCGAAAATTCCGGCTTTTAAGGTAATAAATCAGAAACTCAAATACGTTGCGTTTTTTACTGCTAATTTGTGTTTAAAAATTATCATAAGCCGTCTCATTAATTATAGGATGTGCAATTTACCATGCCTTTTTAGCTGAAGAAGAATTGGTTGATTTATTTTGTTTTTATTTCATAGATTTTTGATCCCTCTTACGTCAAATTATGAATTTTATTAGGTCGAGAACGCTGCACATATGAAAATTTCTTATACAAACACCTCACGTCGCGATGTTTTCAAACGTTTTTTGTTATTTGCTGGAAGCTCATTTGATTATTCTTACAAAAATGTAATGCTATAGATTAGCTTGCAACTAATCATGATAATTGGCAAAATAATAATCAATCTTTTAAAAATGCTGTGTTGTTGCTAACATCAGATATTTATTTTTGCACGTTCATTTGTACCTCTGATATTGTGCTCGAATGATTTCACCAGTTGCTAAACTGATTGGAGAATTTCAAATGATTATCAGAATTAGGTTTAATCAATCATGCAATAATATTATTTTCTTGTACGTTTCGCTATCAATATCTTATTAATTTTCGGCCAGTAACGTTGTTGAGTATATGAGAACTCATATTGCAGATGTGTTGAGACAGAACTACCGCAATACTAAATATTGGCTCAATTCTGCAAATCAACTCATAAAATTAAAAGTGCACCAACTGCGTGTTTATAACGTTTTAAGGAGGCATACACTATCTAAAAAAATTTTATTTGGCAATTTGTGGAACTGTCCCGAATGCAAAAATCCTAAGCAAAATCCAAACTGCTCAAGTACGCATCCGCGCAAGTTGTGTTTTCTCTAAATGCTCCATCAGTTAAAGCTTAACTTCAAACTCATTTTTAACATGCTTTTATTTTCTCAAAATGGTGCTTTTTGGCAAAATGGAATGCAAATGGCTTCCGACAACTGTATGGAAGCAAAATTAGATAATATAGTAAATAAATGATGATATATGTATATATTATATTTCTTATCGTTAAGCGTTTAATAATAATTCGAAAGGGTATGATATTATTTTCATGGCGGCCACTTTCGCGCAGGTACTCATTGTGAACTCTTCTATGACAAAATACAAAATGCAGCCTTTTTTAAACTAAATCTTTCCTCACAATTATGTAACAAAAACAATTTATTGAACATCTTAAAGGTTGAAATATAATTAGTTATATTACTGATTAAATCCACTTTTAATTTACCTTCTGTATTCTAGTAATAGTGGGGTATTTTTTTTCCCAATAATCTTGCTAATTAATTCCACTTAATGCGCTCTAAAATCTTTTTACTTTAATCCTAGTTTACTGTGTACTCAAAAGAGAACAATTTTTTACAATTGTTGCAAGATTTTAATTACCTTAGCCTATAATTTTAACTTATGTAGGCATAATAGTCCTTACGGACATAATATTTAGATTTGCGAAGTATTGACAATAATGGTCTTAATAATCTCAACTAAAAATTGGTGAATTTTTTCCCCAATATTGTGTTATTCTTCAACTCAAGCTTAGTTCCATCGCAGAGAAATGAAGATGTGTGTTTTCTTTAATTATTGTAAATATTATACAGAAACACATGAAATCTCATTAATTTATTTTTATTTTTATTTCTTTTGCTCACTCTACAATGAACAGACCAACCACGAACCAACCAACCAAAATGCGTGTACCTTTTCCTTCTGATTGTAAAATGGCTCTCCCGTCTCGCTCGTGTTTTAGTAGCCATGGCTCTAACTTTTCGTTTGAGTTGCCACATTAATTCAAGCAGGTTTTAGTAGTGGTTCGGGACCTAGATACATATTTAGTAAGGAAATTCGTGAAATTTACGCCCTCTGTTGTTATTTTTAGTCCAATGAAATAAGAGGTTCACTATTTAAAATAGTTGTTGATAAGGACCTAGAATTTTGTTAGGACCATTAATTTAATATTTTAAACTCAAAAAATAATGCAGGTGGTGTGCATCGCGTGTATACCACAGGGAAAGTCTGTACATTTCCTGGAATGCACAGGCTATGCAATGCATAGTTAGGTAATAACTTAGTCAGGGTGAAATTATGCATTTTGTTTCGAGTTTTATTGAAAGGACTTGAAATAACTGAATATAGAGGATTCCAATAGAAAGTTTTCATATAATTCAGTTATTAAACTCGTTTCGAATAAACTCAAAACGAGTTAATAATTCCTGGCCAGTGCCTCTATCTGTGACTGTGTTATTAGGATCTATATTGTTTTCATGTCACGATAAAAAGTTCTTTTAATTCAAATTCAAAATTCTTCAAAACAAAATAATTGTCTTTCAACCCAAATTCAATACTTTCAATTTCAACGATGAAATTTTAAATCTACAACGGATGGAAAGTAGTCAAATCAATATAATTTCAATCTATATTGTATTCTAGAAATTCAATTCATATAAATTTATTGAATACCTTAGATTTCCTTACTAAAATTACAAATCCAATGGTGGGAGTACATCAAAACACCAAATATTCAGATAAAGTCTGCTCATTTTGAGTTCCTTTCTTTTTGTGTACTGTGATCAATGCTAATTAATTTGAGGTCAATAAACCAACATGCTATTCAACATTATAAGCGTACTAGAATAAATTGAATATTTCAGATGACCCTAAAATAATAGCTGTCAACTCTATTTTTAGTCATTCCATTAAGCAAAGTTTTGAATGGTTTTATATGCATAAGGCGATTAAATACAAGCATATCTTGTTGTTGAAGCTGAAATGAGTAGGAAAGATAAAGACTAAGATAAGAACTTTAGTAATTTTGTTCATTATCAAGGTGACTGTTGTTGTTGTCCAATGAAAATCATCGAAATTGGCGATATTAGGGGTGTGTCAAATTTTATTTCTCCTTGTTATCACCCTGCAATGTTAGCATATTCGCGAGAAGTGTAATAAAATGTTATTTTTACAATTTTATTACCGCTTTCCCCAGATACACTTCGCCACGGTTTTGACGGTTTTGATTAGAATGACTTCCAAATATGTTAACATTACGATAAATTGAGAAAAAAACGTTATGGCTTTTTGTCATCTGATTAATACACAGAGCGACGCGTTGTGGATGTGCGCTCGTAGTTTTATGTGTTATTGTCGCCAAATTCAAAATATTTGCTGAATATTTCATTGCGGAAATTGTAGCTAGATAATTTTGTTTCCTTTTGCAGAACTGATTTTGATTCGTTGGCTTTTTCGCCACCATCACACGACGAATCCTTCTTTTATATACGATATCCTCTTAAAAAAACTGACAATGCTGCCAAAACCGATGTTAATCAAATTAGCGGTATGCTACAGGTGGCCAAAAACGCACAACTGAAAGCTCAACACGTCGATTTTTCGAAACATACGGAACCATGCAAGAGATTCTTACAAGCTGCAGGTGAGTCAATTAGTTATCACATTAATTCTAATTGAATGTTTTCAAAATTTGTATAGAAATAAGTGTGTCAGCTGTAGTCCTTGTAGACATTTTTGCAATCGATAAGTTAATGGAGTTTATTTTGGTTGAGTCTATAGATATTTAGCACTTAAGGATGCTGCTTTATGACAAACATAATCTGGTTACTCAATTCTGACGCAAATTTTCTATACGAATGCATGGTTTTCTGATGACATATTCTTTATTTTCATTTCATATTACGTTATAAATAGCAGAGCAATATATTTGCCATTTTAAACAATGTATTGCCTAATCTGTAATTGTGTTATGTGCGATTTATTGAGGTTTCCATGCAAGTGTTTCACTATGAAAGCTTTATATGCTGACTATTTATGGATATAAATATTTGACTGATAAAAGTGTCCCGGTGCGTCAACCCCTTCCATTGATTAGTATTTCACTTAGTTTAAATAGTTCTCCCAAAAATTATTTAAAATTCCTTGCTATGGAGGTAAAGTATGCGCAATATTCCGCCAGGAAAAAGTTATTGACATTTCTTCTGATAATGTGATCTCCATTATCATTATTTGACCTGAAAGTTCTCGTGGAATGAATTGAATACAGCACTTTTCACCTTTCCATGTAATCGTGGTTAAAAATAATTTATGGTTATATTCCATCGTGTTACTATAAGGCAATTATTTTTTCCGTTATAATGTTTCTATAATTTTGTTTACAACTTGAACATTAGTTCTCAATCCGACTTTTTTCGTATATTTTTCGTAGTGCATAATTATTTTAATCTTTCCAGTGTAGTAAATAATGGTAGTTTCATATGCTAGCAGCTACTCAAAATAAATGGAAGTGTTTAATCAAATATGTAGTTACATTTCTTTTGCATACTAAGAGATTAGCGTACAAAATCAACATTAGGAAAATAAAGGCATTTGCAAGGCAAAGGCAAGTTACTTTCATGTACGTATATGTATAATTCAAAACTGAATCCTCTTTCATGAATTTTTTTTTCAAACTGTTAAAAAGCACGTAGTTCGAAAATAATATTAGTTCTTATTTATATAATAGAATATATAAATTAATGATATAAATTATTTTTTTTATTCTTTTAGTGTGCAAAATTTCGAGTTTGATTCTGCTTTCAAAATTTATTGAAAAACATCTACCATGATTGTTCTTTGGAACTTAGCTGTACAAAAAAGGAAACAGTGCTGAAATTCACACACACACAGTTTGTCTAGAATTAGCTGTGAATAGAATTTTTAAAAAGTGAAATGAAAGTTCAGAATTTTTTAAACATACATTCATTATTAAGCCAAATTTAATGGTCTTGTTTCATAAACGAACATTCCAATAATCGATAGCTATTCTCTTTGATCCTCTTAGACTTAGACATATTTGTTATGAATAATATGAATTATTTCTTTTTAATCATAAAATAACGAACAATGTCTTGATGTGTAGACAACACGATAAAGAGCTGGGCTTTGCATTTTTTTATGGGGAGAGTAGTGCCCTGAAAATGAAATTCGAATTTTCGGATAATTCAACTATGTATTTGAAGTATGCATTCGGATTTTTTGAGTGCCTTGATCTATTTGGATAGTTCTAAGGAAGCAAAATTTCTTATTGATTGGTTTTTTTTTTAATAAACACAATAATTTCCTTAAAATAGAAAACACAAAATGAGTTTCGGCAATATTCAACATCATGGTTACGATACATCTTATGTGAAATGTGATATGACACGTGACGTAATACGTGCCATTATATTTTTTATTACATCATGTTGTAGAGTAGGTTCGAGCCACCGAAGAAAGAATAATTTCAACACCCCAGCGGTCTATTATCAATAAGACATCGATAGCTACGACCAAATAAGCAACACTACTGTCAGACACACACTATAATGTACGAATGCAGGTAATGGCAGTACAAGGTTTTAAGAATATATTAAACCATCGAAAGACAGCCGAAAAGCCACTTGAGGCAGAAAGGTTCTGACTTATCTCTGCCACAACTTTGGCGTAAAATATTACGTAATTTTTAGTTTTGAGACACATTTTTAGTGACGTGGTTCATATTATACATGGATATGTAAGACGGAATATACGACTAATTTTATAATATAAAGTACGATATACTCTTCACCGAAGACTGTGACTTCAGCTGTGGCTAGGAAAAGCACAAATGATAATTTGGAGGAAGATAATACCAATCTAAACACATTTGGCAAGACTTGGTAGATATTTTTCTCTACTAAGGTCGTAGAAAGTTTACTAATGTCCATTTCCACTAAGAAAAGTAAAAAAATGTTTAAAAACGTTTATCAGTAAACATGCAGTGGTCCCACTGAAAGCTTTAACTTTTACAGGAAGTAATGAGATTTTTTACTTTATTTTTTGTATAAGCCATAAAAAGTGTTCAGATGGGAAATAAAAGAAGGAAAAAGGGAGCAAATCTTCACTCGCAATTTTTCAAGGAAAAAAAAATTTGAATAAATTTGAAATTACGTTTCGATTTTTTTAAATAAGAACATAAAATAACAGTGAGTTGTAGCTGTTGGATAAACCGTTCTCGAGTAATCTTCAATTGAATACAGCAGAAAAGAAAAGAACAGGCAAAAATTGTCAAATTTTCTAAGCAAAATTTTTTTTATTAAAAACAAGATGGATTGCATGAGGTGCGTAAGTAAAATCAAACATTGACACTTGCCGGGGAATAACAGACATACCAAAGAAAATAATGACACATTATAAAAAAAAACTTCATAAAATACATAACAGTTTTATTGACAATATAAAGTAAACATACTACTAAATGAAACTTTTATTACTTCTTATAATGGGCTCTGCGGCGATGGCAACGACGAATAGTCATCATATACGTCAACCGCACCATCATAAAGTTTTGGATTGACGTATTTGTTGATTGTCGAACGCAACTGGTTAAAAGTAAATACCAGAGAAGAAAAAAATGTATAAAACAAAAAAAATGGATTTTCTTGAAATTTTATAGGGGCTAACCTGCTTTTTGGAAACGGAAACATCTTATATATTTTAGTGTGTTTAAAAAATTAAAAGCATTGGTATAAATATTGCCAGAAAAATTCGGCAAGTTAAGCTATATGAACACAATAAAATTACTCGAAATCAAGAGTCGTTTTATCTTGTTCATTGTGCAGTCAAAACGTGATAGCAATAAAAAAATTTAATTATTAGATGTATGTATATTTTTTTTTTATCTTGCAATGCCTTGAGATTTATTTAGCAAAAGATTTAAATTAAATTTAAAAAAAAATCGGTCATATTGACCCTGCTTTTGAATATGCTTGCACTGTTTTATTCGCTTCGTCATAATTTATTTTTATGCAGAATATAATATATTATAAATATTTGCCTAGTTAATATTATGAGCCTTCCCTGTGATATTCAATTATGAAAATCAATTTCGACATATTCGAGCATTCAAGTCTTAGGTAGACATTTCTAAATTAGTTGATTGCAATATGCTCTTGAAAGCATGCCTCTGGCATGTAGTATTCTGGTTGTTTTCTAACGAAACAAGCTTTCAGCGACCTCGGTTATAGTAAAACAAAGTTACGATACAAAGCCTTAAACAAATTAAATTTGAGCTTTGAGCCGGCCAACGTTATCAAAAACGTGGATGAACCAATTACGCATCTTCATGACATCAGTAATTTATAACGATTCGGGCCCACTGTCAGAAAGCTACCCCTTATATACTATTTACTTTTACTATTTAGATATTTTGTCGTTGACTTTCATACAATTGTCTTTTGTTGCTTTCACACTTTATGTCCAAACTTGAACAAGAAATCGGCTGATATTAAATTTTTCACACAAATGATAAGAAACAAGATAATCAAACATTTTAGCTACCCCCAGTGAATTCGATTATACATTGTATGCCTCATTATCGCTGAAATTTGTGCACGTCATCAGCCTGCGTCTGTATTTGATATTATATATTTGAAGTTGCTTCCAAATTCATACTGATTCTTCCAAGAATTTTCCACGCAACAGTACTTTGGCGGATTTGCTTTGATCAAGAAGAAAATAAGTTCATGTTTACTTTTAAACGGATTTGCTTAAAACATTGTGGAGGAAAATTAATGTGTGATCGATATATATATAGTGTTTGGTTGGAGCGCAGCCTATGTGATTAAAGATATCATTTTTTACTACGTGAATAGAAGATAAGGTAAAAGTTCTGTCAGTGATTTTTTATTGCTGTGGTGTTGCAACAATACAAGAGAAACGGTAAGGAAAATTTCTGTAATTGAAAAGCACAAATATGATATACATATACGCAAATGTTATTTAAGTCGAAGTTCTTTTCGTATCGTGTTATTCGATTTTTTATCGACAAGGTAATAAAATGTGAGTAGTTGCGTACTCATTTGTTTACACATTCTAGTTTACATTTAAGCACCAATATCGAAAGATTTTCAAGTATTTTAGGGATTTTATAAACACAAGTGTATTTAACAGTTATAGTTATATAGCTTATAATTATTTATAGGATTTAAAAATTTACTATTTAGATTTTATGTATGTTATGTATCTTTTAGTAATATGTTTTTTAGTTAGGTAGTTTGTGCCCTACTTTGCAATCAATTAAACAGCTGGTGTGTTTGCAAGAAATTTATTCAATACATTTTGCTTATTTATGTTTCGATAGAAGAACAAAGTTCATTTCGCAAAAAAAACTGTGTGTACTTGTCTGGAGATATAAAAATTATTCAGACTTCCAGCGCGTCTCTTAAGATTTTCTCTTCCATTCAACTGTAACATATATGTACATACTTTCTGATAACTCATATGGTGTCACGTGTTGAACGAAACATCAAATCCTAAATAAAAGCAATTTAAATGAAAATAATTCACTGATATGGCCTTTGATTATAGGTTTCAAATAGGCTTTTCGCGACGAACTGTCACCGACCAGACATTAGTTATCTGATCCACCGCCTTGGGGGCAATGGAAATAAACTCAAGAGATTATTTGCTGCTGTTGCAGGCAGAGTTTGTTTCGGAAATTTGAGCTGAAAGTTTTTAAATGGTTATATATAATTTTCATATTTTATAAACGAATTTTAACTAATAATTATACGACTTTAAAATTCAGAAATTCTTTGCCTAGGTGAAAAAATTGAATCCATCCAACCTTGCATTTGTTTACGGAAAATTTCGTCAATTTCAGGTTCATTAGGACAAGGCAGGCCAATTGTTTACATATGTTAAATCAAAGGTTATCAAATTTCCCAAATAAAAAATGATGCAATTCAATGAATGAATTTGTCAAATGAATTCTTAGAACTTTCTTCTTTCTTGTTCGTTTGTTTTTGTTTCTGTGATCATTATCAAATAGGAATGAATGTAACAGTGCGTATCGGGGTAATTAATGATAGTTGTAAAAGTCTAAATGGCAAAACTTGCCAAATGTCAAACTTTATAATATGCTATTCAACATATTAGTCATATTGGCGAAGTCACCATCAACTACGACAACGTAAGCGGACTTCGTTCTAAAACGGCTACCCTTTATTTGAACTCCACTAATTCATGCTACGAAGTGGTTTGTCTGACCGAAATCTGGTTGTGGGGAGGATTTTCTGACTCCGAGCTCACTGGTCTCGAATATCTATCTCGTTTTTGGGCGCGATTGTCACCTCTCCACATGCTTCTGTTGGAGGCGGCGTTCTGTGTGCCGTGCCGCGGCAGAACATTCCATGCGCCATCATTAAATTCGTTGATCCCCGCGATCTGGGGGTACTTTGTGCAGCTTTGAAACTTCCTCAGGAGAATATCTACATCGTTGTGTCATACATTCCTCCCGGAGAAACTGCTGGTATCTACGATTTTTTGGCTGCCAAAATTAAGGATCTTTTCAGCAACTTGCGGCCCCTGACGAACTTCTTCTTGTTTGCGATTTTAATATACCCTTCAGGCCCCCAGCATTATTTGACTTTTATTGATGCAATCTTTTCTGCTGTATTAACACAATATTCTGGCGTACACAAACTCTATAGCAGATTGCTCTATTTGGCCTTTTGCTCTGTTTGTCCCTTACGTTTGGTCAAACGATGCATGAACCCCCTGACTGCTAAGTCCTCCCATCATCCTGCTCTTCGTTCTAGCCTTCGATCGGTGACAACATTATCTTCAACTCATAATGATAGTAATTTTAATTTTAAGAACGCTGAATTTACTACTACTATTTACTTCATTATTGTTAAGTAGCAACTGACCCAACATCTTTCTGGAACGTAACAGCGATGTGGCTGTGAGTGCTTTTTATGATATTTTATTTTCCTGTATTATGTCCTGGTACTATTATCAAAAACAAATAACACACTTTCTATCCCTCCTTGGATGGATAGATCGTTAAAGCACATGAAGAATATTTAAAAGTAAAGCTTGAAACGTTTTTTTTTTTCATCAAGGAGCGAGACGGATTTCCGGAACTACTGCGTTTTGCGTGATCAATTTTTTTTCTGATCAGGAAGCCTCGTATAATGACTATATCATTAGAATATACCACCGTTACGCGGTGGCGCTGATATAATACGAAGTGCTGCACACTGTAAAGTTCAGTAAAGCATTTGACCGCATCAACTATGACATTTTGTTTTTTAAGCTGGCTATGCTCGGCTTTCCTACTTTATTTATCAATTGGTCTTACCTAACGTTACGAACTCAGCGAGTACCATTTCGCGGATCGTTATCCTATGACTTCCTTAATACTTTTGGTGTGCCTCAAGGCAGCCATTTCGGCCCGATTTTTTTAAATATTTACGTTAATGACCTTTCAATCTTCAATTGGGAGTTTGGCTAAATAGCCGTTTCACTTTGGACGATCACATTGATGCGATAGTCAATAAAGCTAACTCCACGTTAGGGTTTATATGGTCTAAGGAATTCCAGGATCCTTTATCACGTGGCTCTTCTATTGCACCTTTGAAAGACCAATTCTTGAGTACGCGGCTTTGTTTGGTTTCCCTTTTGTGGCACACACATCAATCGTGTCGAGGCCCTCCAAATGCGTTTTGTACGCTTCGTCCTCTGTGGGCTCCCAAGGAGCAATCCAATCAGCTTGCCTCCATATTTGGATCGGCTAAAACTTATTAAACTTTAGTCCCTCGAGCTCCGACGTAACAACTCTTTGTTGTTGACTGCCTGTAAGGTATTATTCAGTGCTCGGTTTTGTTAACTTGTTTTAGTGTATTTATGCTGTCTTGCTCTGCAAGAAGTGGGGATTTTTTAAAACTCCCGCAACACCGAACTTATTATGGTTTGCATGAGACAGTCACATTCATATCTCATGTTTCAACGAAAAATTTGATAGTGTGTGTATAGATTTTAATTGTCCAGAAAGTGCATAAAATTCAATGTGATCTTATTTATTTTTGTTGAGCTTTTTTTCCTTAAATTGCAAGTAATCAGTCTCTGATGAATGCGTGAATAAATAAATAAACATCAGCAGCTTATGTAGCTTAAGCATTACGAAAACGGAAGATAGATGCTAGATTTTCCCCTTTTTATTTTTTACACTACAGTTTCTTCTTTTCGACATTTTTCTTAATTTATTATTTGTGAAAATTACAAACAAAAACAAAAATTCATTAAAACCCAATTAGGATTTAAATATTTTTCCATGAACTTTGTTTTTTTAGTTCTGCTGATAATGATGACACATACTTTATTTACTATAAACCTGAAAAAAATGAATAAACCTACAAAAGCTGCAATGTGGAGATTTACTCAAGCGTTAACCTCACGGGGAGCAAAACAAATTATCCCACACGTGGCGGGGCAAAAACGTGGACAAATGAAGTTTCTGAATCGATCAAACGCCACACATTTATTGACACTTGTTCAAACTTGAATGCTTTTCCTAAATTATATAATTTCACCGCTGAGCCCTGTATATACATTGTTGCTAAAGAGGTCTTCTGACACGTGTGCCCAAAGCTTGCATCTTCAACAATCATTGGCGTTCTAAGGGGAAATTCATGATTTTATATCGTTTTGTGTGAATCTGAATGCATTCAACTTAGAGCTTAACTTTAAAACCATTTACAACATATAACAGAGAGTCATTTGCGGAGTAACTTTTCAATGTCACGAGGAGATTTAAAGCTCCTCCCGATTTCTACTACAACTTTAAAAACTAAACCAAAAAATGCGCATGATCCTTTCTCGAAGTCGTACAATTCAATTTTGTTTGGGGAACATCTCAAGAGCTACCTCTGCGGCAATTTTCAGTTCTAAATTCTCCTCGTTGGAAAGCACTTGCTGACAAAGTGAAGTGCCCGTGGGAAAAAGGTGAACGAGTTACAAATCGTTCGATACTGGTGGAATAGTTATCGTATTTTTATTGCGTAATATTACAAGCTTTTCGGTAAATACTTTTTTATTAAAATTTTTAAGTGATTTCTGAAAGATTGGCTTCCTGTAATATATCGCGCAACTAAACAAATTTTGTGCCAAACATCTTATTTTCGAATAACAGATGTTGTGCATATTCGCTGAAAATACCTAGAGTATTTATCTTATTTAAATTTATTTAAAGCAATATTAGTGGGTGAGCTATGTCGGACAAGAAAACACCCGCAATTTGCGGTGTCGATATGTCTGTATTTACCGGTAAGAATAGTTGTATGTACGGAGGTAAAAATCTCCCTTTGTATATATGTATACATATAAGGTTTAGGAGTTCATCCTTCCTTCCATTCATGGTGTTTTCAAAATTTGACATAAAGAAAGTTTATAATAATGTTCGTGTTTTATTTTTGCTTTTTCACGAAAATCACCGCGAATTTTGCGTATGCGAAATTATTTTTCATTTGTAGAGCTTTGGTCTCTAGCCAAATTATTTAGGAAGTTAACTGTATTGTTACTGGACACTTAAAAATAGCTTTAAACGAAATTCTAAAAAATCGTATTCAAAGATCTGGTTCGAGCCAATTCATAAGTGCGACATTAAAGTCAACTTTTAGTGACAGCATTGTTCGCCGCATCGAACTACACCAATTCGAACCGTATATAAAAATAGAAATGTGCGAAAAACGCGTCGAAACGTCTGTTGCCATCAAATTTATATCGTCACAATGTTTATGCAAGTGGTGTTCAATTAAGTAAATACCTACCGTGTGTTGATCTAATTACGATAATATAAAAGTTAGGTAAATTGTCACTTTTCACAGCAAGTATTGATATGCATTTACTTTGGCATCATAATTGCTAACAACCAAGGTTTCGTTGTTCCTGTTGTAATGTAAATGACCGACAATGCCCTCATTTGCTCACGAAGCCTTCTACATTCAAGGGAGTTTCTCTTTAGGCTCAGCTGTTGCCGCGAAAAAAAGTGAAAATAACAGAATCTGTCTTAATCTGAAGGACTTCTCGAATTCATTTTGTCTCTCTCTTACTTCTATTTTCGTTTTGTATAATTTTGATGATAAGAACTGCAACCTTATATTTGGTTTTATTAAAGATATTTTTTTTTTTATATTTTTATATCTGAAAATTGCATTGACTGTGGTCATTAGCTCTATTTCTAAGATGTAGAAGTGATAAAAGTGTTGTTTTTATATTAAAACGTATATATAGAAGATATTTAAAATGAGGAACAAAAGTTGTAGGTGTATTGTTCTTTCATTAAGATAAGATGACCTTGCAGTAAAATAGAAAATAAAATTAGTCGGCTTTTGTCATTAATCTTGTCAAATTTTTTTTTTTGTCTTTTTCATTGAGCCATTTGTTCAGATTTTTACTGATGACAAGAGCCTGGACAAAAGTGATAAAATATGGTAGTGTTAATGTACTATAGTATGTAGATCAGAACATTACGTCTGCTACGCTGAATTGTTAAAACTAGAGATCTTCAATGAGACACATTTCTCAGTTGAAAGCTTTTATAGGGTAGACCAGGCGACAAGTATTTTTAGATAAAATAAATTCAAAAAAAAAATACGTGTTCATGAAGTTATTCCATAGGATGTCACAAACAAATCCTGAAATTTCCCCCGTCGAATGAGGTATAATGATCGCCTAAAGTCTTATCGATACATTTGTAGTCTATTACAGAAACCTAATCGTATGTTATTTTGCAAATTAAAGGAAGGAAACTGCTACATGAATTACATATTTAAAGAAAAGAAATTATTTCAAGCTTTTTGAATTCTGTTTAACGCTACTAACCCTAATTATCCGAAAATCGTCCATTTTTCTCGCTTAGCGCCTTGGTCTATGATAACCAAACTTTCTAAATTCTAAAACACAAGTCGCATCAAAGCTTAACCGGCCACTTTTCGTCAAACGCAGCTCATATGCCACTGGACGACGACGGTACATGAAAATTTGATAAATATGGAAAAGATCAATGATTAACAATTAAAGGGCGCTTTTGTTTGCAATACCTCTTGTATTCCAAGAAAAGCAGAAGTTAAGCGGTCTTTTTATTGAAAGTCCGTATTTAAATACTATTACGAAAACAAAACATCTTTTTAGGACAAGCTTTTTATGCTGACGTCAAATACATCGGCGGGCTTATTTACTATCAAACGTAATCGATTAGTTTGTTTAAAAATAGAATAGTATACTTAATTAAATCTCGAGAAACTTGTCTGTAATGAGAACAATTTTCTTAACTTGCGACTGCACACTGTAAACACATAATTTTTGAGAATTTTTACTTTTAAGGGGTTACACTTAATCATTGCCGAATTTGGGCCTTTCTTTAAGATTTATTTCGTACAATAATAAGCAGCATACAAACAATTTGTTTTAAATATAATAAAACAAAATGGCGATTTGAGCATTGCTACACTGAGTGCATCCTTTTATTTACGCGCTCCACTGCGGAAAACAATACTTTCATGGATCAACATCTGGAGCAAAATAAAAATGTTCTCGTTATTTACACAATTATTAAAAAAATGGATTATTGCAATTTCCACTTTGAAAAAAGTTATATTTTTGATGATATAAAATGACTTAAATTATTTATTATATAAAAACCGTGATTGTAAATCTATATAAGAAGTTAATGTTAAATTTTCACATCGATCGGATGGAAATAGGTCAAGGTACATTTTTCGCAGTCTTTTCTTTATAAACTTGTACTCAGTAGTGAAGTCGTCATTTTGTGTTAGGTTTTATAAAAAAAAAAAATTTTGTGTGCTTTGAGAGTGATGTACAATATACTCGAAATTTAATTTTGATTGCTTATTTAATTATTCTACAAATTAAATCCTAAGGAAAGTCCCTTTAAGGGGTTAGGTGTAGTCAGAGACAAATTTCGATTTTTTATAAACAAATAACTGTTGGTGTTTTCCCGAAAATCTGGAAAAAATTATTCCTGAGGCCGCCATTTTGTTCATTTAAAAACAAAAACAAAAAGCTCCGTTTAGGCACTAGCTTTTCATGTTTTCAAAAAGCTGTATAAATTTCATTAAAATCTATCGAGCGGTTTTCGAGCTACAGTGGTCACCAGTTAAAAACACATGGTTTGGATAAAAAGCCATTACTTTTAAAATAATTAATTTTTTTTTTAGTACCTCAACGAAAATTTTAGTATATGAAGAAATCTGATTGGGATTGGTTATGTCTCTCTAAGTCGACTGATTGTGCATAAATATAATTGCCTAGATTTTTACTGTGTCGGGAAGCCCACTGTTAAACCCCAGGTATGTAGTAGTAGACTTATAGAGACATAAACATAACCAATCGCCTACAACTGTTAGTCGAAGCCCTTAAGCTGCCCTGCAAAGGTGGAACACGTAAGCTGCAATAAAAAAATTGAAGTGTAATTAAAAGAAAAAGTATATTTTATTTAAAAGTGAATACCTATGTATTGAAATATTTCTTTTTTGTTTATAAAAATCCTTTTAAAGTGTCTTGAAGGGTACATATTTTTTTCATTTGAATACAGTGAAACTTGATATAACGCTCTTGAGTGGGCCAAACCAAAACGTTTTAAAATTAGCGGAATAGCGTAATAGACGTTATAATCCACAAAAACCGATCTTTTTTTTTAACACGATCGAACAGTCATTCGTTGTTTTGTTGACAAAATTAACATTTTCTTTATAGCCATTTCTAATCAACGGTTTTTCTAAAAAAAATTCAACCAGAATATGTTGATTCTCGTGTATTTAGAACAAGCACGGCGTTTTTTCTGAAAGTAAAAGAAAAAAATATTTTTAGTTTCTAGACGGTTTAAAATACTATTGTACAATATTATATCTATAGATTTTTCACGAAATGTTCCTAATATCTAATTTTACACAAAAATAATTTTCTAAACTTGTAAAACTTGAATTATGCGTACAAACAAATTATAACCAAAACTGAAGATTTCCGAACACCATCGCCGTAGCCACTATTAACTGCCTTGTAAGCGAAAACTCAACAACATTGCAAATAAAGTCATTTAACCACTCATCGTTATTTGTTTATATGTCATTGTAAAATACAAAGTAGTTGTAGTACATGCCTGTTTTCCGGGTATTGGGGTGTTCGTTCCTTTTATATATTTTTATTAGTAATGGTTGTGTTATTTTCCAATAATAAAAGGTATGACCTTCATCACACCTTTTCTATTAGACTAATTGGTTCCCATTATCTAAAATTCTTACCAAGGAAACACTTTCCGTTGCATTTATCAGAAAACAGAACGCGATACCAATACCGTTTAGCAACCTTGAAAACAAATTTTGAAAGGTAAAAAGTCGGTGAGCATTGGTTCTTTATTATTCTAGATTTTGCAGGCCAAACCTGACCAAGTTAATTATTCTAGTCTTGCTCTGATGCTCTCCTTATGTCCATGAACTGCAGCATTACTAAGATGTATGCTTTAAACTATAGACAATATCAGAGTTCTTTCAGTCCAAGGCTTCTTATCAATATCCGGTGGTGAGCCACAATCGGCGTTCTCATTATCATCGCTAAAGATATTCAGCTTCGGCTTTTGCCGTCTTGTCTGTCTGCAAATGTTGTAAAAACAACAAGAAAAACAGCTCGCATCCAACGCTCGCTCTGTTCAGGTCACGCGTTCTGACGAAACATAGTATTCGCCTCTGATTGGCTAAGTGGTGAAGCACACCTCCTAAAAATATAAAAACTGGTTGCACGCATGTGACGTCAGTCAAAGAAAAGTTGTCTTATCTGTCTTATTTTGGCGAATTTCTCACAACTTATACTTGCTTCAGGTAAATCAAGCCCAACGGAATTATGTGGCAAGGCAGTCTGCATTCCTAACGACCTATGCAGACTGGTAGAAAGGTGTAGTTGCCCTTCGGATGTCAATTCGTACCTATCTACCTTTTGTTGTTACAAATTCGTCAAAACGAAAAATCAACCAGCTGATTACAATGTGACTCAAGATTACAACAGCTATAGCTCTCTTAGTATTAACTTGCGCAGCTTTATAACCCATACGAAACTTTCAGTCGTTTCAGTCATTCCGTCGCGTTTCGTTGCTAAGCAAGAGCGAATTAATATTGTCCGTGTTTTTATTGCCTTGACTATTCTTAACTTCAAGAGTGTGTTTTACCGCTCTTTAGTGTTATATTGGAAAATATGGTATAAATATAGTGCGCTGATAACGTGGAGATCGTATTTTTACCCGGTTAGATGATCCGATGTTTTATCTGCTGTAAATGATTCTGACGTTCTATTTTTTTTGGCTATTTCAGATTCTGCTAATAACTCGGTGGAAGGTGTTAAAAATCCACCAAAATCTTTTGGGACTGACGACGGCTTCAAGGGACCTGGGGCTGCATGCGGTAGCTCAATAGTTAAAGTTGCACAGCAGATGGTATCTGGTCGTTCCCTCACTGGCCGAGGATTCAAAGTAGCACAGTAAGTAAATATTTCTTTCCTACTCAATTATCGAGTGCTTAGTTCCAAGTGAGCATATGATATAATTTTCATGAATAACCAACCACCTCATTACAAGTACTTTTCATCGACCGAAGAAGGCCCGTTTTTTAATACCATTCCAAGGTGATCGATCTACTTGTTGCCTAATTTCACCCAATACCAAATATTGTGAGAATCAGAAAGTATTAAAGTGAATTCATTTGAACGGAAGCTTGAAATTCTATTTGAAGTTGATATTCCGATTTTAAACGTATTGTAATTTTACTAATTAATTACTTTCCCGTTGTGCAAACATTTTAAAATACCTAATGCATTAGTGGTCGGCGGGCGCACGCAATTTACGTTTTCATGTCAGTGAAGCTCTAAATAACCCTTTCAAATTCAAATTAAATATGTTAGATTTATTTTTCATGGTTCGAGCATAAATTCGATAATTCCATTACATTCACAAGCACTTTCTTCTCACTTTTTTAAGGCTAATTTATTGTACGTAGTCTTCTCTGTTTCAAGTTATTTTTACATACGAACGTCGTAAATAAAAGCATTTTGAAGAGCTAGAGCTAGTTTATGTCGGATCTCTTATCAAGTGAGAGTTTTGTTAAAGCCAGTCTAGGACAATGCGTACAATTTGCGAATGTATATCAATTCTTGGTTATTTGTTGAGACTGGTGGGAAAAGCTATTGTTGCGTTTTATTTTATGATTATAACGTCAATTTCTGCTACGTTCAATTCTAAATAGACTAAATACTCTTGCATATGAGTAATAGCTTGTTTAAAGAAACAAAAGGACCATGTTTACCTTTGGAGCTTATAATCGTAGGTGTTTTCAAAAAACATAATAGAGATTGCTTTGTGTAATTTTTACGATCCCAAAATAGACGTCTACCTAATAATGAGTTAAACGAAGTGTAATGATGTTGGATATATAAAAATCCTATTATCATACATTTGTGAAAATTTAAACGGTTTAAGGGATAGTCACCTTTAGAGCCCCTACATTTTAGGAAAATTCAAAAACTGCCAGGCAGTAAAATAAAAGTTTCTCTTAGACACAAATTACAGTTTATTATGCCCGACTTCACAGCGCGAACTTAAGCTCTCAATTAGCTAAGCTCGAGGCGAACCTTAAGTGATGGCTTAAGTATAAACGGTTTCACAGTCCTTTTTTATCTATAATAAATTATATTTATTGCCAAATGTGGCGGCTATAAACAACCAATTAAGCCCTAATATACACTAAACTCGCACCGTGAAACCGAAAAATTATTAAGCGAGAGCCTAAGTTATTATTAGAACTTAAGCTCCCACTGTGAAATGGGGCGTTAGTGTTTTGAACTGTTTTTAGTAAAAAATGTTTGCATTGAAATTTGAGCCAAATCACAAGTTTTCATCTGGCACCTAAAAATTTCATTCTTCGCTTGATAGACAGGATTTTGTTGCAATCACTCACAAAAGCAATAACCCACAATAGCATTTTTGATTAATTATATGTATCTTTATCGTGTGACCCACTTTGATAATTATTTTAGGTTTCGTTTTGGAATTTTTATTAAGTGTTATTGGATGAGTATAAAAAAGCAAGTCTTAAAGACTCAATTAATATTAGTGATTTTAAAACAATGCAAATAGTAGAATTTGTACTTTCAATAAATTTTACACAAATGTTTTTGAGATTTTATGTCTATCAGACCAGTATGAATACAATCGATTTGTTAAAGGTTTTAGAATTGACAATAAAAAAACGAAACAAACAATAAATGAACAAAATCTCGAGGCAACAAAATAAATATTTAATTGACGTTTCTTAGACCATGAATTTTAATAAATTCTAAATGAATCCCCAGAATTTCGCGGTAAGCTATCAATTTGGGTGAAAACGAAAACTTGGCAAGGTTGGCGTTTTTGCCCTAGTATTCTTCTTCCGGCTTAAATTAACAAACATGGGAAGACGCTTTTATTAGCATTTTTCAAAGTAATTCCAGAAAAGCTTTTTTTTCACACCCGCATATTGCCAAAAGTTAATCTTTCAGTTGAATGGCAAATATGATAAATAAAACGAACTTTGCAATAATTGTCAAAAGCCATAAATATTCGGAATGCAAAAGCTGCTAGCAAACAGAGCCAATTAAACGTAAACAAGCATGATATCAGGTAAAGGCGTGCGGAGCTCTTCCGTCGCAAATAATTTTGTTGTCGCCTTGGAGAATTTTGTCGCATTTACTTCCGTGAACTGTTCACTTCATTTATCGGAAGTACTCTTAAAGAGAAATTGTTCAATAATTAGTAAGCTATTGGGAGCCATACTATAAATCCGGAAACAAAACCGATTAAATATCATAATTGCAATTGTACTTTCACTCCATTGCTATGAATAAGGTCAGAGCTTCCATTGTCTACCTCTAGATATCTTGTGAGCTAATATATCTGATGAAATAGTAGAATACCAGATGTGTTTATGAACGTCACATTTATTTAAATTATAATGATTTCATATATTTTGTTTTATCTTTGCAGACTTGAACAAGAAGAGCCGGAATCTGACAACGAGTTCCAGACAAAAACAATCGAAGACCAACAACTTCAAACTAGCAAACTTATTCAGGCCCAACAGTTCGTTGATGAAAACGCCGATATTCAGATGACTCAGTCAAGCCGTTTGATGATTAGACGTGGCTCGAAATCCTTGCCGTCCTCACCTATTGGCTCTCCAAAATCAATGAGGAAATATCAGCCAAACCCTTACTTCACAGGAACTTTTGCTCTGTCAAGCGCAAAAAATACCACAGAGGGACGGTAAGTTCGCAACTTGATATTTCATGAACTTTTTTATCTAACGTACGAAGTCATTGACACGTGGAGGTATCGAACGAGAACGCTACCCTGAACCTAAATTCGGAAACGTGATCTAGTGGAACACGCAAATATTTTTAAAGCAAACCGGCAGTATGCGTCACACGTCACATGCTGATGTGAAACTTTGAAAGCTTTGCCTCCAAATTATTTTTCTGAGTAGCGTTGATTGCAAGCAGTCGCGTGACCAATCTCTTCGGATGATAATTATTACCACTTTCAGAATTAATACATTTTGGTCGGTTAGTGGTGACATAATCTCTTATTTCTTGTTAAAAGCACACGATACATTCGGAGTCTTATTTTTGACAGGACATTCAAATGCGTCATTAAAGTTCCAAGAATTTTCATGGACTTATTCCTCAAAGAAATACAAAAGATTTCATGTTTTTTATTTCTTTTTTATTGCTTGAGTTGTATAAATTAATTACCATAACATAGCTTTGCTTGGTAAGACAGCTGATTACAAATCTGATAATGTTAGCGTACTGAGATAGGCTAAAGGAAGTCATTATTTGCACAGAATTCTCATTTTACTTGCGTTAGCGATCAGTGGATGAATTACGCGCTAAAGTTACATGTAACTCCAGTATACCAGCTGCAATTATGCGTGACGGTTATAAGGCGTTCAATTTATTGGAAACATATGTTAGCTAATAATACGTGTACCTTAAAACAACTACTTATTATTAACCTTTGAGTACGCGATCTAAACAAGTCCTATTTTGTTTCATGTTACAAAAAATATTATATCTATTTATTTAGATACCCAAAAAAACCAAATTATAGTAAAATAATTATACATATAAACTTTATTACAACGTAACGAACACTTATGGAGATTGGTCAGTCATACATCGCACAAATACACTTAAAAGTGAACAATAAACTCAGCTGTGAAAATAAAATTCAATTAACAGTTATCAACGATATCTATCTTTTCTTTCTGCGACTTTTAAACAAACTTGTGCCTTCTGCCATAGTTTTACAAAAAGAAAACACTTTAGTTTTTAACAAAATCACCCTGCATCTCTTGGTTCGTTAAGGGGGGGGTAACGTTAATTCGGCGTGAAAAAGGCCCTTTTTCAAGAATTTTTCCAGACGCTACAGGCAATACAAATTTAATTAGTCGATCGCAGCATTATAGTACAACCTGTGAACAATATTTTCCTTAATATTTTAAAACAAAATATAAATAATTAAGCCGACGGCAGCAAATATTCGGAGGCGCCTCGAAAAAAAGTTGTTTGTCGGTGAACAATATTACTGAAGAGTGGATCATCTGAATTAAAAAAAAAAAAATGTGTCATTAGATAACCGCTTTCCAAAGGTATTCCTGGGAGGAAATTTTTTTTTTTCGATTTTTCAATTTTTGCTGACACTTAGAGGTGAAAACACCGATTTTCGTCTAAAAAATGAACCTATTTGTTATTGTAAAATCTATAATTATGAAAAAAAAAAAAAAATCTCCCAGCGTTACCTGGTCATTTATGTAAAGAAGCTGTATACAAAATTTCAAAACAATCGGTCGAGTAGATTTTGCTCTAAACTGTTCACCGGTTTGCAAAATGACAAGCGTCAGAAAATCGCTTTAAAGTTTTGCATACCTGAAAATCGAGTAGTATACATGAAAGCAACAAACGCTCAAAGTTCTGTATCTTAGTTAGTTTTACTCCGATTTGTTTGAAATTTTGACGCAACAATCTTAAGATGTTGTAAAATCATATGAAACAATAAAAAAAAAATTAAAAATAAAATTTTTTAATACGTTACCCCGCCCTTAAATGCATTTTTACTTGTTCTTCATGAAAGTTCCACAAAGCGGGTTTGGAGAGAATTATTATTTATTTTTATATGTGTTTTCGTCGAGTTAGCAGTGACAGGACTTTGCCTGCATCTCTTTCCCTAAGTTGTTGTTTTCCCATTTAATAATATCAGGATATTTTTTACTCTATAATTGCAAGAAAAATTTCATACTCCCATCTGTCCACTGAATTTTACCAATCATCATGTCGTAATTCCATGTAAACAAAATACATGACGACAGATAAGAACTGCCAGCAAAACGAACAGAACTCAATCTCACTAGACCTATAGAACTAGAGTAATTTTAACGAAAACTTTCGTTTCCATGGCACCAGATGAAGTTCAACACCCGAGTTCAACCCCGCGTGGAACCCTATTAAGTGTTTGCCAAATTTTTTTATTGGGACGATAGTCAAACTCGTGTCGAGTTAGGTAAAAAGCTTAACATAATTCCAACCTTATATAAAAATGAAATAATTGTGTAGTTAGTTTGATATCTTCGCTGAAGATAACTGGGATATTGATTTTTATATAAATAGAATTTGGCCTTCTATTTTGCGGGGAACGCACGCTCTATATATGAATTTACAAAAAGCACGCAAGCAATTCACAATAAAAATGCTTTTTACATGGAAAAAGCAGCAACCTATGGAAGAAAATTGTGCACCACAAAACTCATGTGCACGTGCACACATAATATCGATTTCTCAGAATATTCATATCCTATTAATGTTAGATGTTACAGCACGTAGTTAGTTGAACAGCAGATCAAATTATGTGGCTTCGTAAATCCATACTAACCTGTAAAAAGCAAATAAATTGACTTCAAAATCTGCAAGTATTGCATCGATTGTATTATGTTCTTTTACACTCTGAGTTAATAAATGAATCTTTATCGAAGGTTTGTGTGAATGCCATTTATGCATAAAAACAAATAAAAAAACAACCGTTTAAAGATTAAAAGTTAAAACTTTAAAAGAACTCCGTTATCACAATATCTTTTAACACATTATGCATAATATTGACGATTGCAAGCTATTTTAGGTCGAATAATAAATAAATAATGCATGCATATACTATAATCGAGTAATCTTACTAAGATGACGCCATTTTATGATTAAACATGTTATTATTAGTGGGGCATATCCTCGAATTCGGCGGATTTGAGAGTCCCTCCGCTCATAAGATTCATTTTCACTTCAAAACCACTTCATTGAATCCACTTCAAAATCCATTGTCGACAAAGGAATTCAAAGTTTCGAACACCAAAGTTCAAATGGTGACAATGAATTGAACAACATATAATCATAATCGCGTGAAGACGTGCAGACGTGCAGACGTGTTTTTACTTTCTTCTAATTGTTGTTCCGTATAATGCACCAAATCACGAATTGTGCTGAGTGCAATGATCCACTTTTCGACAAGAACGTTAATTGTGGATATTGTGAAAGAACTTTTCATAAACGGTGTACGAAATTACCAAAAAATGTTTTGGATACTCTCGATAATAATCAGTGCATATCGTGGAAGTGCTTTTCTTGTTCTGGAGTAAATGTGCCGGGTATATCTGTGCAACTGAAGTCCCTAATAAGTGTAGTTTCTGAACTCAAAAACTCATTTTCTTTGCTCTCAAATAATATGAATATTTTATTGCAAAATAAAAATTCGGAAGCAAATCAGCCATCTGTAACGGCTCCTAAACATTCAGAACCAGATAGGTCTGCAGCGATTACTGCATCAAAAGCATCAACGTCATCGCTGCGCACTAAGAGTGTAAGAGTGAAACAGGCAAATATTGCGGCTCCATCAGCTGTGCCACCGCAACGATCTGCGAGTACATCATCAGCTGGGCCGGCTAATGCCTCCGCTATGTCACATACTCCGTCTCTTCGTAGTACAGCTGATCGGCGTGCATCGACTTTGAGTCATTGCGAGTCTGAGCCTGCAGGTCCCGTAATCAATGAGGAATGGCAGGTTGTAAAGAGGAAAAATCGTAGCAGAAGAATTATCGGCACCGACTCATCCTCATCCAAATTATCAGTCGTCCGCGGAATTAAATGGATCCATCTCTCGCGTTTCCTGGCTACAACAACGTCGGAGGATATTGTTAGTCATGTATCCGCTAAACTTAAGGTTGATGAAGATCTGATAAAGTGTTTTCCACTTATTAGAAAAGATGCTGATTTATCGTCAATGAAATTCGTTAATTTTAAATTGGGTGTTCCTTCGGATATGCTTAAACAAGCTATGAATTGTTCCATTTGGCCTACTGGGCTAAGAATTAGTGATTTTAAAAACAATAGTCCAAAAAACTTGGCTGCGTTGCCTCAGCCGGTGGTAGGTTGAGTAATAGTCGCACCGTCACATTGAATGATGGTTCACTATCAATTTATTACCAAAATGTTAGAGGTTTGCGAACTAAATTATATGATTTTAAACTGGCTTTAGTGGAATGTGATTTTGATATTATTGTTATCACGGAGACCTGGTTGAAGAGTGAGATTTCTTCATCTGAATTTGCAACTGAGAAATACGTGTTTTTCAGAAAGGATCGGTGTCCAATTGCGTCAGGTTGTACAAGAGGTGGCGGTGTTTTAATTGCCGTCCCATCGAAACTTTTCAGTGAACATTTTATAACAGCTAATAGTGAGGCCATAATTGACAATATCGTTGTTCGTATCAAATCTAATGGATCCTCATTATATATTTGTGCCTGCTATATCCCTCCAGCTTCAGATTTGGAGATATATAGAAAACATTTTAATGTTATTGAATTGGTTTCTTCTACGTTATCAGAGAGTGACCACTTGTGCGTACTGGGTGATTTTAACCTGAGCAGCGTTTCTTGGTCCTTCGAAAAAAATGAGACGTTTTTGACACCTACGAATATTTCATCGACAACTGAATCATTTATGTTGGATAATATGGCAGATTTATATTTATTTCAAATTAATTCAGTTCATAATTTTCTTGGTAGAGTTTTAGACTTAATCTTTGTTTCCGAAGATATATATACTCGAGTAAATGAGTCAGTAGCTCCACTGCTTAGTTGTGATCTTCATCATAAGGCTTTGGAATTCAATATTTCTTTTTATACTTTTGCTAATCTATGTCATAATATTATAAGGCGAGAGTACAACCTCAAAAAAGCTAATTTTGATTTGATTAACGAATATTTTCTTGATATCAACTGGTCTGATCTTCTAAATAATTCATCGTTAGAAGAAGCACATAACAAATTTCTTCACTTTATAAATTCGGCTTTGCAATTGTATGTTCCTTTGAAAATAAATCGCTCAAATAACCATCCAAGCTGGTTCAATAAATCTTTATTGCACTTGAAAAATGTTAGAAACAAAGCTCATAAAGCGTACAAAAGAGTTAGTAATGAGTTCAACCTTAAAAATTTTCTCAGATTGAGAAAGGAATTTGAGTATTTGCATCGTTTTTTGTACAGGCAATTTATTGATTCCATTGAATACAATATCAGGAATAATAGTAGGGCCTTTTGGAGATATGTTAATGACAAGCGACAATCATCTGGCTTTCCAAATACAATGGAATATGACGATTTTAAATCCAATAATCTAGAAGAAACATGCGAACTATTTGCTAACTTCTTTGAAACGGTTTATTGCAAGGACACGTGTTCTAATTATTCCTCAATGAATGAAACTGAGAGCTTTTTGAATATAGGATCCCTTAGTTTAGATTATCAGGATGTTATAGGGGCAGTAAATAATCTGGACTGGAATTACGGCATGGATACAGACAATATCTCGCCTGCGTTTCTTAAGATGTGCATATATTCCTTAGCAGATCCACTGACCAAGATCTTTAATTTATCGCTCGGGGAAGGTCATTTTCTAGATTCGTGGAAAACTTCACTACTTAAGCCCATACATAAAAATGGTGCGAAGCATTTAGTAAAGAATTATAGAGCAGTATCTTTAATGAAAACAATTCCCAAATTACTTGACAGTATTGTTGCAAAAAAACTCTCTTTTCTGGTCAGGGAGTTAATTTGCCCACAGCAGCATGGATTTTTAAAGGGTCGCTCTACAGTTACCAATCTTGCTTTATTTACGAATTTTTGTTCGAAAGCCTTTGAAAAAGGCTGCCAAATAGACGCAATTTACACAGATTTTTCTAAAGCGTTTGACAAGGTAAAGATAGCTATTTTGGTTGAGAAACTTCGCTGTATGGGCATTCACTCTCTTTTCCTTCAATGGATTTCTTCATACCTTTCAAACAGAAAACAAATCGTTGCAATTGACAATTGGCGATCTAGAGAAATTGCTGCTGTGTCGGGTGTGCCACAGGGCAGTCATTGTGGTCCTATTCTATTTGTCTTATTTATCAATGATATCGTTAATTGTTTTACAAATGCAAATTGTCTGATTTATGCGGATGACTTGAAATTGTTTTCGATCATACGTGATTCTCAGAGTTGTATCAGGCTACAAGAGGACTTAAATAAGTTATCTCGTTGGTGTATTATAAACAGTTTACAATTGAACATTTCTAAATGCCGAACCATCTCTTTTTATCGCTCAAGAACCTTCATTGCATTTAATTATTCCATAAATGGCCAGTTGGTAGTGCGCGTTGATGAAATAACAGACTTGGGGGTTATTTTGGACAGAAAGCTTTCCTTTCATAAGCACATCGACCATGTGATTTTTAGAGCTTACAAGGCACTTGGCTTCATTAAGAGAAATACTAATGAATTTTCGAATATTTTTTCTTTAAAAGCTTTATATATGTCTTTTGTGTTACCAATCGTTGAATATGGGGCAACTATATGGAGTCCTGTCTATACTGTGCATGTCAACAGAATAGAAGCGGTGCAAAAATCTTTTACCAGGTTTTTATGTTACAAGCTTGGATGGTGGAAATCTACTATTCCTTGCTATGAGTCGAGACGCTTGTTGTTTGGATTATCAACCCTCCGTTTTAGACGTGATATGAGTTGCGCTTTATTCATTAAGGATTTATTGTGTTTTGACATAAATTGTCCTGAATTATTAAATTTAATTAATTTGTATGCATTGGAAAGACCTCTTCGGGCTAGAAATTTGTTAATTGCTCCTTCACATAGAACGAACTATGGATTTTGTGAAGTGTTGACCAGATGTATAATCAAATTTAATTTTTTTTGCAATCACTTAGATTTTACCATTACTAGATTGGAATATAAAGGAAAGCTTATTGTTTTGGAGAATATGATAAAATAGGAATCATTGTTTTCTAGTCTGTAAAATTGTATAGATTGATAGACAGAAATAAATAAATAAATATAATGGATAGTGTTTTTATATATTATAATACAAGAAATCCTGAAAATAATGAAAGAAATAATATTGGAATTTAACAAAAAATTATTAGGAACAGGTCGTTTAGAATTTTCAATGTCTGCTATAGAGTAAGTACAACTAGTGTCCACAAGTTTCTACTCGACTATTTTAATGGGAGTCCCAGACTGTCTAATTCTGTTTTCAATTCTTTCCAAAACGATTTTTATGCTTCGAGCGATTTTTTCGTCATATTTTTTGTTGATATCATGATTTGTTTTCATCCTGTCTACCAAACGATGAAATTGGTGGTGGTGTTTTTTTTTCTAAATTTGAATGCAAATATTTAATTCACATTCGTACAGATTCGGGAAAGACGTGAATCATTCACATTCACTTCGAACGTTTTCGAGAATACAAAAGTACTAAATCCGCATTCGCATTCCCGCCGGCGGATTCAAGAATAGGGCCCAGTATGAAGGCTTTATATAATCGTCAATGACTTCGTACATACTCGTAAAGTCAAATATTTAACAATATTCCTTTAACTGTATGTAGTATATTTAATTCTTTTTTTTTATATAATTATAGAGGTTGGTTTTTGTCATCGCTTCTCGGAATACACCGTGAGTCACCATCATCAGCCTCATCAGTGACTAACATTGAGGAGGAACAGGAGAACTCATTTTCTACAAAAACAGCTGAGAGCTCGAAAGACTATACACAAAAGGTGCTAAGAGCCAAACCCTCTGAATTGAGGGAGATGAACTTCTGGTCGCCGACATCTATGTAAATTAATCTCAATAAGTATTCCATTTCCACATTAGTTAATTAAATAGAAGGCAGTTACAATAGCAATAATTCGCCCTTATCTCTTATCATAAATTGAATAAATAAGATCTGAATTAGTATGAAAGGCCGCATTATTGCCCCGCTTTTATTTTGATAGGCATACTTTTTACTCGTAATGCTAAAAATCGTAAAAATATATATTTTTGATAACTAACTTTCGGTTTATTGGCGCTGCTTTATCTTAAGAGAAAAAAAAAGAAATTTGTGAAAAACAAAGTCTACGAGGGAGGGCAATTTTTGGAAGTTTTTTTTGTATGAAGCTGTTGTGTGTCTGCTGATTTAAGGATATTTTTTCCTACTTTGATTGAATTTTAAATCCTTAAAGAGATTATTTACGAAGTGAGCAAATCTACAAGCAATCTTATATGATCTTTACAAGTGAGCAACAGAGAAAGATAACGCGAAAATTCATGACTAGATGTAATTATTAATTTTAATGTAAGGCTATCATGTATTTATTAAGATTATATTTTTCAAGAAATAAATCTTTATTATGTAATCAGAAGTGACAATTTCTATTCGATAAAAGAACCTGAGATTTTATTTCTATATGATTTCAAGAAGAATCCATATATGGGATCGGCATGGACTTTTTTTTTCCTGGGGTGGAATTATGTATCTTGTTTGGGAATTTAGTCGAAACGAATCAAATTCAACGACAACCAAACCAAAATTAAGAACAACTTTCTTGGAGCTTGGGTGTCAGCTATCAGACGGGTCCACAGGTGGTGGACAGTGGAACGACCTGACGTTTAAAGGCGGCGGATATCCCGGGAGCCTCAACCTCACAGGGGGGCTCTGAATGCCAAATAAGGAGCTCCGAACCGGACACCCCCCAAGCTAAGGTGGAACAGCATACAAAGAAAGTGGTGTGGCGAAGGGGAAGCTTGGCGACCTTCGGCTTAAATTTCGCCTCCCCGGGGACACAACGGAATCTCCCCTCAGTTGACATTCGCTCCCGTACTCGTGGATTTTACATCGATAAAAACACAAGTTTACACAAGGTGGGTATTACCTCTGAAATGCTGAAATCTGTGGCAAATGTGCTCCACGAAGAAACCTCGAGTTCATCATCAAACCAGTCAAGGCCACATCTGGACACATTAGTTGGCCCTGATGAAATCGGGTTTGATGACCCAGACGTCACCCTCAGAGCTGGCTGACCTCTCCGAAGCAGAGGCGCTCGTCGCCCAGACAGAACAGCGTGTCCCCCCTGAGGAGACCCTTAGTGCAGGCGCAATCTCTCAGCCTTAGGTCGCCAAAGGCTGGCACACTTTGGAGCGCCCATCAAGGCACCGACGGGCATGTCAAATACGGCTCCCACTATAGCCTACTTCAAGGGTCTTGATGTCGAAGGGTTTTTTTTTATTGAAGAGATTAGCACAATAGATCTTATAGTTCGCGTTGCTTTCAAAAGGCACCGGGGGTGCCTGGATGACCTGCTAAATTACAAAAAAAAATATAGCAACTTTCAAACTTTTTCAAATGCAACCATATAAATACTCAGTAACAACTATTTCAACGTAAAAAACAACTTCCCAAAAACAAGTGATTCCAATTCAATTACAATCATTTCAACTTATTGTTATGTATTAAAAATTTTTTTTTGATTTTGATTTGATTGGTCGTGATTTTGACTTGGTTGTGCCTGATTTTAATTTGAGTGTTTTCTAGCTTTCTGCACGCTCTAAAGCAAGGACTTTCTGCTCTGTTGGGAAACACTAAAAATCGTTTAAATCCGTTACAGGAGAGATTAGTAGACTAGAAAGGCAATTGGTGAACTTTTATTAACTTGGGGGAATGAGTGCAACAGAGTTCTAATGATACCCTAAAAAGGCGAAACGCGTCGCACAACTAATTAGCAAGGGTTACTCTTGCCTCACGCAAACTTTACCCTCACTCCCCTCTACTTTGGCATTCTGATGTAGCTGTTAAAAGGAAACCAATTTTTTCTGTCAGTAGAAAAACTTATCTTTAATTTTAGCTTAATCTTATGCTTTAACTTAATGAAGATTTCTTATCTAAAATGCGCTATTTTGTTTTGTTTTTATAGATAAAAAAATTATATACTAATTACTAGCTTACGTGTTTCAGAACAAAGGAATCAAAAATTGCCATAACACCCGCTAATCGTGACGTATTACACGCCATTAACAAGTTCATGCATCAAAGAAATGTTTCAAATTCTTTAAAACTCCTTAACCTACAACAACGAGTTTCACTCGTGGTCGCTCGATTGGGCCAAAACGATAACATCGAGCCTCACTCGTGGTCGCTCGATTGGGCCAAAACGATAAGTCGTTTAGGGCAAACATTATAACATAGAGTTAGGCGCATGGTGCTCGTGGGGCAGAAGGGCAGAAAGCTTTTTTGGTTAAAAAGATTTTTTTCCCATTTATGTATTGTCATTAGTCTTATGCGCAAACAGCTAATAATTTTGTGAAAACCCTTAAAAATGTCTTAAAAATATTAAAAAAACCAACAGGTCAGACTTAGATTCGGCTTCGACCCGAAAGGTAAACTTGTCTACTTATAAACTATTTGTGTGTTACACATGTCTTTGCATATCATAGGGCGCCCAAGTTAGGTCCGCTTTGTTGACTACTGCATGGTTGAATTTGTCCCGCTCTGTTCGAAATCAAATCGTAGGTTAAGGGCTTAAATATAAAGCCTGCTAATTTTATTTTAAAGTCGCACATCATAGTAAAGAAATATATTTCAACGTTTTTCTTTGTCAGAGCAGTTGTTTTGTTTTAAAGAAGTACCTGTACGGAAAAAATTTATTATAAAAGTTTGAAGAATGTTTTGTAACTACAGAAATTCCGACTATATAAAATAACGAACGCCGAATTTAGAAACGAAGACACTTTTGCAAAACAGCATATATGGCGAAATAGTTATCACTCCTTGAAAATTTACGTCGATGTATGAATAAAACTAAAAAGTTAATAGTGACCACTCTCAAGCTCACTTTCCCTTTAAATTTACTGCCTTAATTTCCGTTCAAAGTTCACTTGTTCCATTCCATTACAGCCATCGGTCAGCTGTGGAGCTGCCAGAGCAGTTCTTCTTTTTTTACCAGCCCTGCTTGTAAACACAGTGCTGTCAAGAAACCGAAGTCAGCAGGAATGGGAGTGAGGATTTGTTTGAGCTGCTTTTGGAAATAACTCCGTAGATTTCACGATGGATTACGACTTTAAGATGAAAACGCAGGTTGAACGGACCAAAGTTGAAGACCTATTCAACTATGAAGGCTGTAAAGTAGGCCGTGGCACATATGGTCATGTGTACAAAGCGAGAAGGAAAGAAGGGAATGATGCCAAGGAATTTGCTCTCAAACAAATCGAAGGGACCGGCTTGTCCATGTCTGCCTGCAGGGAAATAGCGGTAAGATTTGTTGCCCATCATTAAGTATTAAAAGATTTACTAAAAATCTATGTAGTTGCTGAGAGAACTGAAGCATCCAAACGTCATCAATCTCATTCGAGTTTTCCTGTCTCATACGGATAGGAAAGTTTTTCTGTTATTCGATTATGCAGAACACGACCTGTGGCATATAATTAAATTCCACAGAGCAGCCAAGGCAGCCAAGAAGACAGTCATCGTACCGAAAGGAATGGTGAAGAGCCTATTATATCAAATTTTGGACGGCATCCATTACCTGCACACTAACTGGGTTTTGCACCGTGATTTGGTAACCTTGCGTTGTTTCATACAACTTGTAATGGTGTTTTCACTAAACTGATATTTTTTTTAGAAACCGGCTAATATTTTGGTTATGGGGGACGGAAATGAGCGAGGCCGCGTCAAAATCGCAGACATGGGCTTTGCTCGACTTTTCAATGCCCCTTTGAAGCCTCTAGCGGATCTAGATCCAGTCGTGGTCACATTCTGGTATCGAGCACCAGAACTTCTTCTCGGTGCACGTCATTATACAAAGGCCATTGATATTTGGGCTATCGGTTGCATATTCGCTGAACTACTAACTTCGGAACCAATTTTCCACTGTCGTCAGGAGGATATTAAAACTAGCAATCCATACCACCACGACCAGCTCGACAGAATTTTTAATGTGATGGGATTTCCCCAAGACAAAGACTGGGAAGACATTAAAAAGATGCCTGAACATCACACGCTAATTAAGGACTTCAAAAGAGCGAAGTAAGTTATTCGTGCAAGGGCTTATTCAGAACATAATGCAAATACAAAGGAAGTAAAAAATGTATAAGGCAATGTGGGAGAATACGACAGAGTTAACTTGGTAATTGTTTATGGTCAAGGAAATAGATGTCTTGTACGATGGTACGGAACCCTTCGTGTGCGAGTCCGACTTGCACTTGATCGGTTTTTTTTACAATATGTCTTCCGCGTTCTTGCCAAAGCGAAACCCAAGTAGGAGGCAGCACGTTGTTTTCTTATTCAGTATTCCCTTGCCTGGTAGTCAAATATTTTTATCCTGCCTGACGATCGCTAAGTGGGCTTGTCACATACCCACACATTCACACATTTTTTTTTGTGCACAAATTTTTCCTCGAAATTTCTTTCCCCAACTAAGAGGTGAGTGGTGTCGTGTCGGAGCTCCTGATAATAGCAATCTAAATAGAATTTCGGATTAGGAACAAAAAGCAAAATCGTCTCTTACTAATGAGTAATTTTCTTGCTTTATTTTTCTGGGGATAACTACGTCTTAAAAAGAGAGTGAATATTATTTGTAAAGCATCTCTATATTCTTAGCCATTAGTGCTCACAGCGATATAGCATAGGCAGGGAGTGGGAATTATGAATCCGACGTATTAGCCGCATAAACTAAATAGCCCATTTGAGGGCAGGGGAGACAACTGAACAGAACAGAATCGGGAATCTTTTGTTTTTCTTGTAAAGATACCTACTTCATTTATTTCACTACAATCTTCCGTTGCATAAATGCATCAGTGGGAAGTAATGACTAGAAAGCAAGCTAAAACATAAATTTATCGCTGAGACATTGGAGTGTTCTGAATATTTTGTAACCAATGCTTTAAACCTTAGTTAGTGCTCGTACATTTTGTCGAAGGCTACAGGATGCCAAATTACCGTTAGAAAAGTGCCGTTGTTAAGAGGGCAAACATACTAATACTAAATTTATACAGACATTGATATTACAATTACAACAAGTGCTGATTACAAATGGTCACCAAAGCGACCAAACACTGCTGATTACCACGAACTAAATGGTGATTTTGATTTTCAGTTATGTAAATTGCTCTCTAGCTAAATATATGGAGAGACATAAAATTAAACCAGATAGCAAAGCGTTCCACTTGCTACAGAAACTACTTTTGATGGACCCCAATAAAAGAATTACGTCCGAACAGGCGATGCAAGATCCCTATTTCACGGAAGATCCACTGCCAACGCAAGATGTGTTCGCTGGTTGTCCAATTCCATACCCTAAACGAGAATTTTTAACAGACGATGACCAGGAGGATAAATCAGATAACAAGCAAAGACAAAATCAGCAACAACAACAGCAGCAAAATGTAATACATTTTTGTTGGCTAATCCAAATGATCTATGATTTTTCCTTAACAGATGCCGCAACAAAACCAACAACAAAACAATCAGCATCATGAAGGTCCTAACAGCAAACGTGTAAGATTGTCAGGGCCTACGGGCCATCCTCAGCAGCAGCAAGGCCAAATGAATCAATCACAAGACTTCCACCATCAACAGTCCCAGCAGCAAATGATGTTTAATAACGCTCAACAGCAGCAAAGTAATTTTCAGCAGCGTTTTTAGCATCACTATACCCACAGACATATGCGACGATTAGGAGCTCGATAATTCCCGACTGTTTAGGCTGTAATGTTAAGGTTACCATGTAATTGGACGCCAATATACGTTTGTTTCAGTCGAGCTGGGCTTTAATCTTCTGATTTCTTCCAAAGCCTACGATGTTTGGTATTATAAGAACAGGATGGGGGTTCAAGTTGGATTCTTCCAAAGAACATATAACCATAAAGAAGTTGAAGAATTTAATGTGGACCTTGGACTTGAAAGTCAAACGCAATAATTTGCTAGGAGCAGTAAGAGGGCAAAATGAGCGCCCCTATCGTCATCAACAAAGCAGGCATGAATCCATGAATTAAAATTCTCCGGACTTCCGAGTTCAGTTCCCATAATTTGGCCGCAATTCCTAGGATTGCGATCTTTGCGCAGAGCGCTCAACAGTCAAAGGCATACTATATATATCAACGCAATCTCGGCACACCCCATCCCATAAGAATAACTATTACGCGCCTGAATTTCTGTAAATTTGCTGGTTGGTACCGCTACGCAAGGTGAAGGCTTTAGAAATGTTTAGTGACACTTCCAATCTAAGAAGCGTCTGAATCTGAACGTCTGCTTGTATTCATTGTACTACTACTACTATAGGGTCCGCACGGAAGAATCCTAGAGCAAATTTTTCGGTTCAAGTTATTTGCTATTTTTTTGTGATGTGAGTTGTGTTCACCTAGGGCCTTAGGTTACAGAGAACGGGATCGAAAATAACATCCGTATACGGTACATGGTTGAAACATTTTCCCTTTCAAATAAGCAGGAGGTATATGTGCTTAGCGCAAGGACGGAACATGTTAGATTGAGGAACATAGACCGAACGACAAGCTAGAAATTACTCTACTTCTTGTAATCATTTGAAGGAGAAGATGCTTTCTACTGGAACTGAAATCTTGCCTTCGAGTGAACAGAAGCATACGGGGTCCATTTGGTGTTATGACCCTTCCACTGAGAATTTCTGCCTGTATTGAGCATAACTACAAAATTGCAACAACAAAATTTTGTTTTTGTTTTTTTCAAGTTCGTCAAAATATAAAAAGTATAACTTTTGATAAATGTATGTTTTATTTAATTATTTCGATGGTTTAAATTTTTTGTATGTTGATGTGTTGCTCTCTGGTTGTCTTTTCTCTACATTGATTGCCAAAACTGTGTAAGCAGGACAGAGCTTTGTTTGTGTATATGCTGAACAATGGAGTTGTATGCGACGTCATATTTGGGAGTGGCTGTGTATTCGAGTTTGCAGTATTTCGTCGATTTCTCATTCCCCTGACAATAGTTAGAACCTCCGAACGAAACCCCAACTTTTGATCTTCTGTAAATTCACTTATAGATGGCGTATTACTTTATTATACAAGTATAAATATCACAGAAATCGTTCTAAGTTGAGAATTTTCAGTCGCCATTTTGGATCCGCCATCTTTAATTCCCATTTCGATACTAACCTCGAGATCAAAGACCTCGACAACCCCTATAGGCCTATGTTTTACTTTACACGGAAATCCGTTCAAGTTCCACTGCTTTTCGTTACAGCGATGCAACCTTTTGTTTCACTGAAACTCGAATGCCTCGAATTTGCTCTACCGTCTGTAAAGAAGTTTCGCTACAAAGAGCACTAGACCCAAAGCTTTAAGGTGAAGCTAGCATAGACCAATTAGAACCATTTGAGCCATGGTTGTGTTACACGAAGTCTGACTATTTTTTTAAAACTAATTTTTATGGTTTTTGGCGAAGTTTGAATGATAACTGAATTCAATTTTTTTACAGACATTTGAAGTTCACGAAAATTTTTAAAGATTTAAGAAACCCGTTTTTGACGGCATTTTTAAACAAACGGAGGGTGTTGTTTTTGTTCAAACTTTTTTGAAAACATGCTTGGTTATTGCTCTTTCTTTTGAGGTATCACTTACGTGGATTTCACAAATTATTGAAATTAGGACGGTCCTTTCGTGTACACAAGACAATTTGTCCTTTCTCTTTTCGGATAGAAATCCTTTCTTTTCCCAATTTTTTTCAAATTTGCAGTCTGTAACCCATTCCCAATATTTCTATGCTAATCTTAACTAAGTGTAGTTACTAATATTATGATTATTTCTAAATCCTTAACTATCACGCGTATAGAGCTGAGTAAGGTCTTGAAAAATCACATAAATACTCAGTAGTCCATTTTTCTAATTATCATAATTTTAGTAATAGTACTTTTATTTAAAAAAATAAAAATACTTCTTTTACCGCCTTCTTCTTCAATTCTAAAATCATTTACTCAAAAACCGTCCTATGCCCTTATTTTCCTCCTGATACCCAACATCCTACTCCAGCGATTATCAAAATCGATTTTCGGACATATTAATTTTTGAAAATCAATTTTTTCCACTCCATCCGACGGCCTTTGGAGAGTTCCCTCAATTTGGTTGTTGCACGTGCACAATAATTCTTAGAATTGAACTCAGTTATCATTTCGAACACACAAAGTAATTTTTTTTAGCAAAATTGTTGTTTTATGAGTCTGCCTAAAAATTTTAATTTAATTTGGCTTGTAGGTGCTCATTTAAATAATTTGGTAGATATCCGTATAAATGATACCTCAAAAGAAAGAGCAATGACCAATCATGCTTTCAAAAAGGTTTGGACAAAAAAAGCACCCTCCGTTTTTTTAAAAATGCCGTGAAAATCGGGTTTCTTAAATCTTAAATTTTCGTGGACTTCAAATGTCTGTAAGAAGAAAGTCTGACGACAAAGATGCTTAGAACATGTCTTGTTAGATTGCTTACACATTACTTTAATTAAATAAAATTAAAAAGAATTCACTTCCAATTCAAACTGGCTATTATTAGCAATTAACTGTAAGATTGTGGATTTTTCCCCAAAAACCATAAAAATTAGGTGAAAAAAGATTTTCATAGTTCATGTGACACAACCATGGCTCAAATGGTTGTAAAAGGCCTGTACTAGCTTCGCCTTAAAGCTTTGCACCCATCTACAAAACACCCTGTATATATAAATTTATTTTGTAACCCACAACTTCACTTTTTATAATTGACAGTAATCTTAATTTAACGTTCGTTGAGACTTTTGGTCTTTTTCGATCTAAACTGATATAAGTACATATATATTATTGTAATAGTTTTTACAAAAAGTGTTTAATATTTTGTAATTCTTCTTATTTCCTTATTGTAATGGAAGGAGGAATTAATCTAGATTTTTATCAATATGAAAACAAGTTGTAAAATTTAATCTTTTCATATGTAGGTATGTATTGTTTGCCACAATTGAAAAGATTAAATTTTACAACTTGTTTTCATATTGATAAAAATCTAGATTAATTCCTTCTCCGATAAATCTCTTCAGTATTCTACTTAGGATCCAATTCAATACCTCTTTGATATATCATTGATGCAAGGAATTAAAACCGGCCGAAACATTCAACCAATCAGATTGCTTAAAAAGTGGACATCGTCCATATAAAAACATCATTTTGGTATATTGAAAGGTATGATCGATACTTCGTGCTCGAGTATCAATGTTGTATCTGTATTTCATCACTGCGGTGCTATCTGCGAATATGGCGAATTGCTAGCAGCCAGTTTATGGAACCTGTTAATCCGTCTAAAGCCCCCTACAGATACACGAGTAACTCAGGCGAGCAATACTGAGGACTGGCTCGTACAAAATCAATAAAAAAATTTTCTGATATTCAAATGGATTGCAGGAACGACGAGCCAATTACCCACAGACGGGGAAAAATTACGATCGTACGTTATTTCGCTTGAGTTACTCGTGTTGTTGCTGTGGGGGGTTTAAGAGCTTAAGACTGGCGCGTTTTTACGGTGGGGTTTGTTCTCGTCGGGAACGGAAGAAATAGGATGAGGGAGATGAGAGGAAACTCTCTGTTTCTCATCTCCCTCATCCTTGTTCTCTCGCTGTGCCTAGAACAAACATCACCGGGAAAACGCAGTCTAAGCATGTGCCAGCCAACTGCAAACATTTAGGAAAAGAAGTCCGAAAAGTCTAAAGCACAACGAACGTCACATCACGTTCATATTCGGTCCGGTCGGAGCAAAGATTTTTATGTTGTTGTTGTTGTTTTAGAGATTTTTATCTTCAAAGAAGTGCGGCTGATAACGAATTAGCATATTGGCATCAAAGAATCTACAGCTAGTTTTTTTCCATTTCTCTATTGGAAAGGCAGACCTAAATTGGTGTATTGAAGAAATGAGACACTTCACGTACATACTACAAAAAAGAAGGTACGTGAATTGGGTTTTTGCTGCTGGGTTAAATTTTGTGAATTTAAAATACTTCCGCAGATTGCTCCACTCCTACTGTCAGAAAAAGCTGACAACTTGCAGGGCTGTGATTTTTGCAGCGCATGGAAATAATGACGGGAAAAGATATGCTCATACGAGGAACGATAGAAATGAGACGAGAGGAAATTGGAAAACCGTTACAACAAGTCTACTGGGTATTGGTGGAATTGTTGCTGGCTATCAATTTTTTAAATATTTAGGTAAGCATTCCTCAGTAAATATTTAGGGTATACACGTTTATGAGGCGGACGCTACACGCTCAATATTTATTGTGATCCGTATTGCGATCCAGATTTCAACATTCATAGAAATCCTGTAATCCGATTCGCGATCCGGCAATACACCATGGCTACACATTCAATAAATATCACGATACTCCACGGATCACGATAACTATTGAGCGTGTAGCCTCCGCCTGATGATTTTACCTCAAGCCATTGCGGAAAACACAAAATTCTAGTTTGTACGTTTCAACACACTTTCACTTTACACATTTAAAGCCTGAACCAGAGTTAGACGTAACGATCCTAACATAACATAAGGTGCGAACGTGAATAAGTATATGGGTCCAACCTAAATGGACGTAAACAAACTTGACGCATCCTCGTTAATTTTCGACGATGTCACTAGCCGTAACTAAAGTGCCGTAAGGGTCGCACGAAACGTTAACTAATCGCACAGATAAGTAATACAGATTCCCAGCCACTGTGTTAAAAATCCGACCCAATGCAACATTTCCGCTAGCCAAGTTTTCGGCTCTAGCCAAGTGATGCTGCGGAGCAAATGAATGTTGCAATGTAAATTCGGCAACTTTGCACTTTCCTTGCCTATTTGACTGGGCATCTGCATTACTTATCTGTGCTAACAGATGCAATGTTCAATTGAGAGGAACTCCCTGATAACATCGTTCACTTAAAATTAGCAATAGGAAGACATAGCACTAACTGATTGGAATGTTTTTTCGCGTCTAAGGGGTGATTATTGCTAAAACCCAGCATGCTGTTCCTAAGAAATGCCTTGGTATATACCAAATCTATGTAAAAAAAACTCAAATGTAATGCGTAATTCAATAAAAATAAAAGGGAGGTGCATTAATTAAATGAATTTCGGAGAAAAATTAGGAAAAACGTGGAATTTAGGAAATTTTAGAGCTTTTTTTCACTTTCGCAAGTGAATGTACCTGCAATGGTAGAGGTAGATCAACGTTGGTGGCATTTTTGGAAAGCACATCAAGATAGTAGTTGTTTGGCGTGAGTTTGATGTCGCTATGCTGAGTAGTTACAAAGATGAAAATAAAATAATAATGTGCATCCCGAATTTATGGATCACCCTGTAACTCGAAAATAACCCAAATCGCGGAACTCACGTGATTCGGATATCTCTCAGAGCTTAAAAATATTTTTTTTATTGCAATAATAATTTTTGGTGGCTTTTTTCACGCTACCTGGACTTGAAGAAAAGAAATTTCACTTTTTTCACAACTTATTGTTAAAAGATTGTGGAATTATTATTATAATTTCGTCATTTTGAAACATTTCATTAAAAAAAAATTTTTACATTCTTTGATGAGAATGATCTTCAATAATTACTAAACAATAGGTGACCAATTCTGACAAGACATTTCATTTGAAAATTAACATTGCGGAAGAAATAAGCTTTAAAGATTTTGATAAAACTAAAGTTAACTCGTATTAAAATTATAACAGTTAAGGCGAAAGGGTAACTAACTGCCAAATTTCTGGTACCTAAGATGGCAACAAAACTTGCTTGCCGTTTCCGTCTAAATTTTTTTCGCATTGCTAGAATTCGGCGCAAGTCGTACATTGGGCTGCGAAGGCAAAAATTGGTAACAAAGCCGTAAACCCATCCAAGCTTTTTGTTTTCTCAGAACGAAAATTTATCTCGCAACTTTTTCAACGCACACAACACCGAACTACTACACTACGTCGAAATATGAACTTACACAATAATTTTATTAGCCGGAGTGTAATTTGACGATGTTTATTGACTTTCTTCACACACTATAAAGCTGGTGTAACGATATATGTACTTATTTATTTTACCTACATCCTACATACACGAACGTGCTAAAATGGTGTGTCGGATGCTAATTTTAAATCTCTTTAAGTTCACACCACAAAAATATGAGTTTATATAAGTTTTTAAGTCAGTTTTAAAATTCCGCAATATCTAATCTTTTACGGGTTGGTATAAAAAACAAAGATGCTCATCAAAATAAATTACGCATTTTCTCCCTTTTTAGGGATTACTACATTTTATTTTCCATCTCAAATTTAATTTGTGGATACTACTAAATTTTTTCGATTATATAAACTTATCTCTGATTGTCATATTTTCACACTTCTTTATAAATACTTATTTAAAAAGTTGGGGACCAATGCCCCCATCCATCATGGAACGATGTACATTATGTACTTCAAAATACTTGAATCACATTTGCCATAAAATCATGACTTCTGGCCTGAGTAGAAAAAACTGTGTATAGCGGTTCAAATCCAGCAGGATGAAACTAGCTTTCTTGGTGAATAATCTGCGTCGGGACGGCGCGTACGCCATTCCCGGCTACCAAAAATTTCACGCACGAGTTACCCGCATTAGGGGTAATCGCGGAGGTCAACTCAACCGAAGTGCAATGGCCAAGCCTCGCTCCGGGGGAACCGCCTTGTTGATCACGGTAACCCCTGCGCCAGGTAAGTATGCTTTCCTACGCTTTGCACTTGGTACTTATAGAGCGCAAACAAAATCCAAGTGTGAATTATATTGAATGAAATTTTTTTAGAACCCAGTTTAACCAAAGTGGTTCAAATAATTTTACTTGTGATGCCGATGCATTTCACATTAAATTAATTAATTAATAGGAAATTATGGAAGAGTTATTTTATGTGCCAGTTATTTAAAAGTCACCAAATACAGGTACATACAATACATAATTAGTAAAGTTGGAATGCTTTGGGTTAATGCATATGGTAGTTGTGCCTAGTAACTTATAAGTAAAAATTTATCAAGTAAATATAGTAAGAAAGTATCAGATTGGGGTAGTTCCATTCCATTCAAAATGTTCGCTTGTATTTCTTGGTGACAGCTTTTAAATGCATCCTTGAAAATAGTGACAACTCATCAGTGAATCGTCCTAATTTCGGACTTCTTAGTAGGACTTCTAACTTTCAAGATTTTTCAACGTAAAGATGGGTAAATGTACAGTGCTTTCAAATTCTTTTTGTGGAATGACCTACCAGGCACTTATAAGCAAAACGTTTACTTTTACATTCAAGTACAAAGTTTTAAATTATCAGACAGACATAGGTATGTAAATATTATAATAAGTTTTATTATAAATTGTCATTTCCAACCAACGGTCGAAAAAATTAAAGACCTGCGACATATTAGATATAATAATTTTAAATACAATATATAACCAAGAATTTGGGGGTCCCCAAAATTATGGATTCTTTTTTACATTTAAAAAAACTATTTACCAACTCGATACACTCCTTCTTTAGAAGTCACTTCTCCGTCTTTATGGGCTGCGATTGGAAGCGTTAATGACCACTTTTAGCGCCGATTTCGCAACTTTGCGCCCCTATAGAGTATGAAATCTGTTGCGAGTTTTGTGCCCTACAGCTTTAATATGGATATATAATTTTTATTACGAATTACCCAAAACGAGATAAATGCGAAAAACCAAATGTTGTCCTAATTTTTTAACCTTTTTCGCGCTATAACTCTAAAAGAATTAACTTTACCAAAATAAAGTTGATATAACATATATATAAAGTAGAGAATTTCGAGTTCTGAAAAACTGTTTTTAAATTGTTCATCTAGCCTGTCCAGAGGATGAGATATTTCCGAAAAACGATTTTCTTACTATAATTAACATTACGGCGAAAGGCACCGCTAGTCAAAATTTGCAACCCCCGAGTGTTCTTATACCTACAGTAGTGAGAATACACACACAAAATTTCAGCCTTTATTCTTTGACCTATGTCTGGCAGGCGCTGGCTCTTACTCTGTAATAGTTATCAGTGATTAATGAGTAATATCTTCTTACCTTATACATTACCCTGTTCCTCAATTTAGGGATTTTCAACTGAATGCTTACCTTGTACATTACAATATAATGTGTTATTGTTTCCAAGCAGTTTTCACCAAATAAATAGTTAGCTTATCCATTAAAGTAGCGATTTTCCCACTGGGATGTACAAGCGAAATTGGTTTTACATTTTAGTCTCTCTTGGCTTAGTAGTTGTATTTGTAGCTCGATTAGGAAGAAATGTAGGTATTATGTAGTTTTTCAATAAGACTAATGAACAGACCACAATGTTACCATTATATTGCATTGTCATCAGATTTACATACATGTGCAAAATATATATCATAGCACATGTACAGCCAGGTGAAGTGAAATAAAAGCTTATAAAAAGAATTTGTGCTATTTCTGTTTAAACCATGTTGGATTCGCATTTAAAATTTACCGTACACGTATCGAAGGATTGTATGTAGGACGATTTTTCCATTCTATTCTGAAATTTCCATTATATGGAATTTTAAAATTTTGTGTAGACATTTCGTAAGTAAGAAGTATTTTGTAAAAGGCAAATATTCAGTGATGAAGAAATGTACTAGTGGAAAATTTAAAATGGAAACAGTATACCATATCGAAGTAATGTTCTTAGAAAACAGTTTTTTTGATTGATCCGTAGAAAATTAAACATCGAAGTTAATGCGATATTTGTCTCCCATATTTCGCCTACTGAAAGCCCACAATCCTTAAAAGCAGAGATTTTGAAGTTTTTTTTCCTCACTCAGTACCTTACCCCGCGTCATGAATACATGCAAGCATTGAATTCTACATAACAGAAGCTATTATTAGTTTTATCTCCTTTTTCCACTTAAGTATTCTTTCCTATTTAGTATTTGTTTTAAAAAAAAAGCGATCACCGTTTTGGGTTTTTCGCAACTTCTACAATAAATATCCATATTCACTTATTGTAATTACTGCTGGTGCGCTAATGAAAAAATGATTGAAAACAATATTTTTAAAATGATTAAAAATTCATATTGCCACACATCAAAGGTGTACCTTGAAGCTCCAATAATTTTCAGGATAAATATGTACAATGAACATCACCAGAGAATCGCAAGAAGACATACGACATTTAATTTTTTGTGATGAATTCCTGGACTACATATGTTGATTATTACTATGCACGCGTTGAAGCTAACATTTATTTTTTTAGATAATAGTCATAAACAAGTGGACAAGCTTCAAACAGCATCTGCATCTGAGGAAAATGTCGCTCTGAAGGACCTGCCTCCAGAAAAATGGAATAGAACAGTTCGAAAAGATCTTCCAACCTACAAAATGACTGATGTAACTAAACACGATACACTGTAAGTACTACAGAACTGACTTATTGTTCGAGTTAATTGGTCCTATTGCAATTTCTTTAGTGAAAACGGTGTTTGGATAACTTATGGAATAGGAGTCTACGATGTAACAAAATTCGTTCCTGAGCATCCCGGAGGCGATAAAATAATGCTGGGAGCTGGAACAGCAATAGATCCATTTTGGCACATCTACCAGCAGCACAACACGAAAGCTGTCCTTGAATTACTGGAATCGTTTCGAATTGGAAATTTGGATCCAGAAGACGACGTTGGAACTGCCGACCTGGGATCACCGTGGGCTCTTGAACCGAAACGACATGCTCTTCTCAAACCGAGCTCGGAGAGGCCCTTCAACGCAGAGCCACCTAAGAATGTATTGATTGAGAGCTTCTACACCCCCAAGTACGTATTGATGGTTATACTCCTTGCATGACCTATTAGCATTTTGTTTACTCTGCAGGGAATTATTTTATGTGAGGAACCATCTTCCGGTGCCCAACATTGATGAAAACGAATACGAACTAGAGATAGAAGTGGAAGGCACTAACCACCAGAAGACTTTCCGCCTAAAAGATATTAAAGAGCTCCCTAAGCACACCGTTACAGCGGCCGTGATGTGCGGTGGAAATAGACGATCAGAAATGCATAAGGTAAGGCCTCTAACGACCCCTTTGCCGCCTTATAATCATAACTTTAATTGCAGGTGAAGGCAGTTAAAGGGCTGTTCTGGGGAGCGGCAGCAGTAGGAAACGCTCAGTGGTCAGGAGCCCGACTGAGTGATCTCTTGAAACAATTAGGCGTAAAAGGCGATGAAAAGCGGCATGTTATATTCGAAGGCTATGACACGGATCCCACATCTCATCCCTATGCCGCCTCAATTCCATTATCCAAGGCGACAGACGAGCGGGGGGATGTGCTTTTGGCATACGAAATGAACGGCGAGCCCTTGACTAGAGACCATGGATATCCTCTGCGTGTCATTGTCCCAGGGGTAGTTGGTGCGCGAAACGTTAAGTGGGTTGCTAAAATTATAGTATCAGAGAATGAAAGTGATTCACACTGGCAGCAGAATGATTACAAGGGTTTCAGCCCTTCCACTGATTGGGATACAGTGGACTTTTCTAAATCACCCGCCATTCAGAATATGCCTGTAACCTCAGCCATTTGCTTACCATTAGAAGGACAAAAAATTAAAGTAGAGGATGGCCAGATAGAAGTTAAGGGATATGCTTGGTCGGGTGGAGGCAACCGAATTGTTCGAGTTGATTTAACTGCAGATGGAGGTAATACTTGGCATGTTGCTCAACTTGAGCAGGAAAGCGAGCCTGCTGGGAGGCACTACGGATGGTCACTGTGGTCTGCTCGCTTACCTGTAAACAAAGGAGACAAAGAGGTAGAGATATGGGCGAAGGCTGTAGATTCTAATTATAATGTGCAGCCGGAAACATTCAAAAATACTTGGAATCTCAGAGGAGTATTAAGTCACGCCTATCATAGGGTAAAAATTTATTTAACGGATTAAACTCCGGTTTAATAGAGTTTAATGTATAGCACTTATTTTTTTTTGTGAACAAACCTTTCATTGAAGGACTACTACACAATAAACGGGTAAATAAATTTATTTGCAATAATTCTTTTATTATTCTATCTGTATATATGGCGTAAACGACAACCCGACATTCCTTTGAAACACAATACATGTAGCTTAAGACTGCACAAATCCATTGCGTGCCATTCTACAAGATTTCATGGTTTGTGGATTAATGGGACTTAAAAGTGTTCAACGCGAGTTTGTATTAATCACCCTGTAACACAATTTAACTCTTAAAGACTGCGCTTATTTTTTATTTTTATAGTACATTAAGGCTAGACTGGGTCCATATGGATCCGACTTGCTGGATATTTCGTAAAAAAAAAGTTACGATCCTCTTATCACAGATCACTTGAGAAAGGTATAGATTACAGATATAGGAGGCTTGTCGCTCGTCAGAAATTGAAATCAGGTGTTCATTTCAGTTAATAACTTTAATACATTAAACGATGCCTGATCGTATGAAATGGTCGACATTTTTAAGTGAGAACAAAGGAGAAATAGAGTAATGATTACTACTTTTAATTAAATAATTTCTATTTATTTGTGATGGAAAATACGTATAGTACTTTGCGAATAAAAATGTGAAAATAAATGGCAAGCCAACCCATAGCCTGAAAGGAAAATTAAATCTATTTGTGGAAATATCTCGGTAATTACTGGACGTTGTGTATCGAGGAAGACTATGTACACACATATGTAAAAATATACATAGACATTTGGTTATGATCATTTTCATCCTATAAAAGTCTTTACTAAAATGTAGTGCGCCACAGTAGCTGCACTAGAGGATAATGTGGTGCAAACTAGCATTTCAAAAGTGAAGGCTGGGTACAGGGGTAAAACCATTTTATAGCAGTTTTTGAAAATCTTGTACCGAAGTTAAATGGTTGTTCTCCAAAAATGAATGCAGGTGGTTGAAGAATCAATTCTTAAGGGTAAAATCGTGGAAACCCACTTTACTTCGGAATGCTGGGGTAAAATATTTGTCCGAAGTTTTTTGATAAGCATTTAACATACATGTTGAAAAATTTTAAAACTGTTTTTGCTCGAAAACTAGTTTGTGTGCATGTAAAGTGGCTTTAATCTAATCGCCGATAATTAAATAATTATTAATTAAATTATGACTTATATTGCATATTATCCATATTTTATTTTCTGTTTTTTAATATGCTTTGTGCGCCACATTGCCAACATTTCCTGTACTGGACAAAATCAGAGATGGGGATGGGCGTGAAAAGAAAACTTAGGCGTATATAAATTATTGTAAATATTTTATTTTATTTCTTAAAAAAAACTATCAGCTTGCTTTCATTATTACTGGAAAATAGTGTACAATCTTCGAAGGGATCTTGAAAATTTGGAAAAATTACGGAAAATTTTGTACAAGAAAACTTCCAGTATAAATATGTTCAGACTTTTGCGCTAATATAAAGGGAAGAAAATAAATATGTGATAATTGCATTTGTAGGATATGTTCGGTTGCTTCGGGACAGTTCCTGCTCACTTTCCTCCTCCAAAGGGCCAATGGGACTTTCTGGAATTTATGGAACCAACACTGCTGGCACTTAAGGTACTGCTGCTATGGCTACTACTTCTTCCTGATGAATACGCTCGGGTGCGGAACTCATTCAGAGTCGGCGAGATATCACCAGAAGTTGGAATTGCGAAAATGTCATGGACCGTTGGTCTTGATGACTGGCGGCTATCTGTTGATTCTAGAAGACGATGAAGTAGGTAAAGCAAATCAATAAATAAGAAAACACCTTACCTAGAATTGGCACTTGGTCGTAGAGAGAACCTTGACGCGAGTTCCTAATGAAATAATTCTTTGAATTACCAGGAATCGCTAGTTGCATTGGTTCGTCTGACATAACAACATGGCCCCATTGAGAATGTTCCTTGATTGCTTTCTTCATTGACGAATACCATTTCTGTGTGTCTGATGGCGAGTTCGCCCGAAAGACGTATTCCTACAAAGTTTCAAAATCACGTACAACTACAGGACAAAACAAAATGAGGGACTACCTACCTCGATCACACCTTCCTCTAAATTAGATAAAACTATATCAATCTCTCCCTTGAGCTTTAGCTTTGTCTCTCGTGTGATATCGACGATCCTTCTAGGTTGGTAGTTGGCCTGGAATGCTTTTTCGTCGTCCCAAAGTTCCACACGAAATGCCTGAAGACGCGCGTATCCTTCAACTGGCCTCGCGGGCCCTTTTTGCAACATGTGGAGGCTTCCTGTCATTGTAGGCTGCTCAAAGAAGTCGGGTTGGACCGCCAAACGGCAGCAAAAGTGTCCGAAGAGTGGAAGTTTGCCGCTCACATTAACTGTGGTATTGTTCGGAGTTAAGCATAGATCATGCGTATGAGTCAATTCAGATGCTTCCGCCAAAGTTAGATGTGCTGTTGCAATTAACTCAAATTTCGGTCCGCTGTAGATGAAATGTTTTTGTAAATAAACATACTTTATTCCTTTTTGGAAAAATACAAAGTGGGAGAAAAGTAAAAAGAAAAAAAGTCAATCTAGATACACACCGTATTTGCGTCAAGAGACTTAAAGTGGTTCCACACCATAACACCTATTCCAGAATACAACTTTGCAACTTAGCAATTTTCACTTTGCAATTTTTATATGCAAATTTCTCTATGTGATTTGATGTGTTGTGGAACAGGAATTGCAAAGTGGCAAAGTTGTTTTGTATAATAAGGCCCACCTATTACTAATAACAAGTTTAACATTGTTTTACCAACGTTTACTTTAAAATTAGAGCTTCTAATATATTTTATTATTATTATTTCATCATTAAATTGATTACTACAATAAATTGCGGCAAAAACTAATCTCAACGCAGCTGATTTTTAAATTTTTCTCTCAAGGGTTCATTAATACCGTAATTAGTGCGATGGTAAGGCATGTAGAAAAACATTGACCTTTAGTTGAACGGGCTGGGACAGAAATATTGAAGAGTGCAATGAGCTCTGGCGAATTGATTTTCCCTAGCATGCAGTCGAATGTGAAAACTGTTTTACTGTTGGGACGTTCTTCAAGCGAGCCTGTCCTCATAAGGAGGCAACAGTAAGGGATTTGTTCCAGGGCAGATGACAAAGGGCAAACCTGAGAATTCTTGCTGGACTGCCTCGATGCGGTTAATATGTATCCTGTATGACGGGCACCAGACCAAACTGGCGCACTCAAGAAGAGATCCTACAAAAGTGCTATGCAGAATCCTCGTAACGTAAGGATCACCGAATTCTTTAGACCATCGTTTAGCTTTGCTGACTATGGCATGGAAATGATCCTCGAAAGAGATATGACTTTTCGTTTTGTCAGGAACAACCGTCAATAGTATAATCATGAAAATTGACACTTTTCTTACGCGAAAAGCACATGAAAGTTCATTTGTTTAGGCGATTTAAAACAAACCTTATGTGAATAGCGTCTAGGCCAGAATTTAAAAGAATAAAGTCTTGCTCGTTAAACGTAACGCGAAAGTAAGGCGTTATCAGTATAACATAGGATTTTAGAATAAGAGAAAGACATGAAAACATCGTTAATGAAAATAATAAATAGGACAGGACCAAGGTGCCCACCTTGTTGTACGCCAGACATGTTAAAAATTTCTCTAGATAATACACCGCGAAATAAGATCCGCTGAGATCGATGAGATAAGTAGAAGCAAAGTCATTCCACAAAAAGCGAAGGAAACCCGAGATAGAATAGTTTATACAGCAGAATTCTATGATTGATACTGTCGAATGCTTTACTAAAGTCAGTGAAAACTCAAATATATTAGCTATCGCTAGAATAGGGATTAGAGGTACGTTTAATAAAATAGGCAGGAATGCCATCAGGTCGGTAAGAGAAAGAATCAGCCAAACCGGAGATTTGATTTGAAAGCTTGGTGTCGTCAAAACCTAAATCCTTAAGAGTAAGTAAGGAGGTCGGCGAAAGCGGCGTCAAGTCTGAAAACGCCGTAGAACTAATATCACAGGTATAGATATCACAGTTGTCAGCAATAAATGCGGTTTAAAAGAAATCACCAGAGATTAGAAATCTTTTGAGGGTCGTCGGTAATAGTAACAGAAGCTTTATGACAAAGGGTATCCATTACAGCCACGTTTCGAGTTAACGAATTCCAGAAACGTTTAGGGTTCTCACGCAGGGGGTGCTTCACATTATTTAGGTAAATTTTCCTGTTCCGTTCCGAAATTCCTGGCAAAGAGAACAGTAGGAAGCGTAATCGACGTCGTCACTAGAGAGGCAAAATTTCTTCCAGGTTTTGTTTTTTAAATGTTTTATGCTTTAAACCAGCGTCAAACCAGCGTGCAGAAAAGTACACACTAAACACGAAATTAGGTATCTACACGTGCTTTTAAAACGCAAATGCGAAAGTGTGTGCTCGCGTTGTATCTTTGCAAACCTTTTGGGGACCCCCAATTTCTGGTTTTTTATCCCTTGTCACTCCAACTGGCAGTGTCACTGCCACAATTTTATGATTATTCCGTTTAGTTCACGAAAAGCCAGCATATAGTACAAATCGTACCTTTGGAAATATCTGCCGTCATTTCAATCACTTCGAAATGAACAAAAAATGTCTGGAGTTGGCTACAAATCACTCTGGAATATTCTTGGAGTGATAAGGTTTAAGCTATCTATATGGTACCCTAATCATGGCAAACCAAATTTTCCTTACCCAATAAATTGCGATAATAAAACCTAAATATACTGTCGCGATCGATGATTCAAATCAAGGCCATCCCCGCGTAATACAATGTGTGCCGATTTTAATTATGCTGTGACGAATATTAATGACGAACTGTTTAAATTTTATTAGATTGTAAGTTCGCACATAGACGATTTCGGAGAATAAATATTTATATATATGTATATTATACACATATATTGGATCCATGGAGATGGGCACTTGTCCTACAGTTCGCTGTACACCGTATGGTATTTTAATGAAAATGGGTGTGACGTGTCAAATAAGGTTCTATAAATCGGTGCTAACAACGTTAGTTAAAACTTACATTTTAGTATTGTTAAGCTCGTCCTTAAGATTAGCTGCTAGTCTCTTTCCAACTGTTCGGCTAATGGAGGAATGAATAGTGTTTTTAATTTTCCTAGGCGTAGAGGCGATAGAAAGGTCTGATTCCATCATTACGGCGTAAACCTCCAACTTGAGCTCAAAATCAGGTGCGACGTTTGTGCTGAAATAGACACATAAATGAAAAAATTACGTTTCCTAGGAGACATAGGGGACATGGACTTACAAAAGTATGGCATCGTTGAAGCAAACATCTGTTAAATTTCTATCAACGGGACTTAGCAGTGAAGTGTCGTAAATTTCTGTACCGATCTTCACCAAGCAGAACACGGCGAACCTGCGATGGTCTCCCTTGTTCTTGAAGTGGTCAGTGTCGCGCCACATCAGAGGCATTCTGATCTCACTCAAGGACACCTTTCCGTGTGGTTTGGCTTTTGCAATAGTGTCCCGGTCACGTTTGCGCCGCTGCAGCTCGGCCATGTACGCAGTCATTCGCTCATTCGAGGTGAGCAGATTCTTCGCGGCTTCGAGCATTTGTGTATTGTGCGCACTACTGCCTCCATTTCCACCTATGATTCCACCTGACGAATTTTTTGGATTGTTGCAAGCGGCCAGCAGCTTTGCCGACCCTTCGCGCATTTTTATCTCTAAATCAATTTTCTGCTCTAGATCAAGTTCCTGTGGAGAGAAAAATGAAGTTTATTAAATTGTTGGTACTCGCACTGTTACGAAAAAACAATTTAAAATAGTAACGCTTTCGATTCAATGAAGAGATTAAAATGCTTTTCCTGACGACTTTACGACATGCATGTGGTCTACCGCATTTAATAGACTCTCCCAGTTGCTTTCTTGGCGAGGAGAATTGTAAGGTCATTTGTTGCTTGTTCAATCACGATTTATTACCATCAGGAGGAGAGTTCAATTGCTTAACGTTTTATGTTTGCGCATATCGTGGACTTGATGATTTCCGCATTTACAAGGTTTCATCTTTCATGAAGGAATCGTTTACGTTTAAAAAGACACATCCAGTGAAATTGCAGTAATTTATTTAAACCAAATATTAAATAATCAATGATTTAGAAATACGTTCTTTTTCGCTAACTTCCAATTTAAAAAATTTACTTTTGAATTAAAAAACTTCAAAGTGATATGAACAATAGATACCTAGTTAATAATTTTTAAAAGAGTGTCAACAGTTTAGCTTAACACATTGCGTGCTGCGTCATTCGTATAAGTACATGTGTGTACAGTGGTGGCCAAGAATTAAGCAATTCGATTTATACATCTGAACGCCTGATGTACCGTCGTAACTAAATAAAAAAAAGTGTACACTACAATAGTCTCTAGTGAAATTGCCCATGGGTAACATTTAGTCCAGCCATTCTGTGCCTTCTCTTCGGGAAAGATAATATAGCGGTGGTCATTTCAAGAGAATATTTAATTTACACCAAGCATAAGCCTACGGCCGCATTGCGACTGTTCTATAGCGCGGCTAAAAATGTAACACACGTAGTTCTATTAGTGCACGTGCACTTGGTTGCTGCGATTTTTTAACCGCTCGCCATAGAATATATTGCTTCGATTATTTGGCCGTGCAGCTAAAAAATTGCGCGCCTTGACTAAGGTTGTCCAGAATTGGTTCGATGAAGAAATAAAGGGATTTTCACCTACTTGCATAATAATATCCATTTACCAAGCCCCTATTAGGAATTTGTGGGAAGGAATTCGAAGGCATTAAAAGTTCTTAAGGATATGCTTCTCCTTGCTGTCTCCAGCTCTTTTTAGGGTTCTGTAGGGTTAGTGCCCTACGGGCCTCCGCTGTCCGTACGTTGTTTGTCAGCGGGCTGTATCTCATGATATTAAAAAAAATGATTAAATTGAAATTCGCCATCTTGGTTTTTCATTATTTGTTGTTATAGCGGCAATAGAAATACACACTCTGTGAAAATTTCATCTCTCTACCCATTACGGTTCAACCGTAATACTCACCTTTTCTTCCCATTCTTAAAAATAACTACTTTTAGTATGTTTTAATAAAAAATGCGGATAAAAATTAAATTGAGAAGAGAGAATACAAGAATACAAGCTTTGCCAAACAGATCCTGGTGATCTTGGCAATAGAACACGCAAACATTTTTTACAATAAGTCAAATAATTCAATAAAAATACTTCACTTATTGCCTATGTTGCCTGGTTCAAAATTGCACCAAAATTGATACTTTACCCAAAAAGGACTTGGTTTTATAGGAACATCCAGTAAGGTAAAAAATCTGGTTTCCCAATTAGGCACAAATTTCTACCCAACCGATTAATACCGTTACCATTTTCACACCTCGCTCACTTTCTAGGAAAATTACCTGAATGCGAGGAAGGTGTATATGGTTTTATTTTAAAAATTTCATAATTTAATCTAAAAAACCCCAACAAAAAAAATCGGAAAACGTGATCACTTCTAAAATGTATTGTGTATTGGACTAAAACCTGTATGTCTATTAAGACCTAATTTAAGTTTAGATTGAGATATCATCTTCGCCAGCAAAGCAAATACAAATTTAACATTGTTTAAAATTATATACATGGCAAATCATCAATTCATATTGCTATGGAAAATAACTGAAATTACATAAATGTGTGACAAAAATAGTGAACTGAACTAAATACTGAAATGTGACGAAAAAGGGATCACCATCATGCCAGATAATTACGGAAACAAAACTAATCCAGAGTTGAGTCATTAAGAGATCACGACAAATTGTCTGCTTTATAGGATGTTATCGAATACTTCCACTTCGATTTCGACTCAACGTGAAAGAATTCGTTTTCTGATTGCAAGGGATTTCTTTTTTTAAGTAAATTCCTTTAAGCGACTGTGCCAGCGGTGGCCCCATTTATTTTCATCGTTCACTGCAGATGAAATTTGAAGTGACTTGCTAACAGATGCAAGACGTAGGATGACACATATGATGAGAAACGAAAAGCGCCTAAAACATTGAATTGGGAGTTTTTCTCCATGAACCTATGGTAGAATAAAGCGAGAAGAGGGAAACGATAGAAGTCGCAGTGTGGTGGTGTTTTGTTTTCACTGTGATGATATCATTCGGAAACTAATTAAAGAGATTGTAATATGGTTCATTGCCTTTAATTGGGAAAATCAGAGAGAAACAAATTACTTGGAAAGAATGAAACTGAATATGTTAAACTATTTATTTATTTACAGTTTAAAAAAATATCACTAATGATATTAAATATAACTATATATATAATGTAATATTAAATAGTTTAAAGACTTTAAAAAAAAGTGAAAAGTATATGTAGACCTACATGTATATTGTTCTGATTGATACGGACAATGTACTTACGATCCCCTTTCTGCAATTTTTACGAAGCACCAAGTTAGTCGATACTTCGGCTTAAATAATGAAAAAACACAATACGTTTGTACGAACAGAGCTAAGTAAGTAGTGCTTTGTGTATGCTATATGTTGTTGTTGCAGGATTATAGATCTATCTATAATTCTTATAAGTAGTATATTGCTATCCGTTTATTAATAAAATTATGACGACAGAAATCCTTGTAACTTTCCGGGAAGAACATATTATGTACAATTTATGCAAGACTCATTTAGAGAACTAACCACCAACGTCGAGCAGTTCTTCCATAAATTGTCATATTTTTTGTACTGCAATAAAACAAGAGCCATGATGAGATCTGCATGCCTTGCCCATGCGTGAATACGTAGACCGACGGGACAATCATAAGAACCGTCGCTTCAGGAAAGGGTGAAGTCGTTTTTCATGATATGAATACAAAATAGACTTATCCGCCGCACTGGCACGCATGTGGGAAGCGCATTTTTAATTTATATGCTCACCCGCTTGCCAATGTTGCGGCAAGTTCGAGTCGGCCATTGGCTAATCAAATTGACCAGGCCAAATGAAACGACTATTGAACCAAACTAAACTCAGGTTTACCTTGCACGCTAACTATGGAGCAAGTTGCTATTTTTATGGCCATGTGACGATAGAAAGCAGATCTGAAGTTATTCAAGTCCCCCAGGCTGTTTCTTACCAGTTCAACTGGGCATGAGCCATGCATACTCTCGAAGTCTCGGAAATTATTGTTGACTCTTTTTCTTTATGCTCATAATGGTCCTCCTCGACTCCCTTAAGTACCTACTTGGGAATTATTTAAGTTCATGTCAGTAATCAGAGCAGTGAGACTGAGCACGCTACCGTCTGGGCCAACTTCCCGACGACGTGGTGCATAGTGCACAATTCGTTACGCTGAGCCAGAGCTCATGTGCATTCAAGGCATATAACGGCAATTAGAATTTGATATACGATAGCCATGGAAAGGTGTGATCAGAGGCAAATCCAACGATTCGCGATTTTACAATGAACGGCCGCCGGCTGGAGCAAACTAACATATGAGTAGAGCTGGATTGACATTGAAAGGACGAGGAAACACGCTCTACCGTGCATAACAATGGAATTTCTTGACTGAGAAGGAGGCACTGACTCAATACATGCATTTAACTGACGATAGCTGTGATGCAGAAAGCAATTAGAATAGAGTATATATACAGTAGTACATGGAAGTAGTTCTCTTTTTAGAATAGTAAATCCTACTACCAAATAATTATTATTATGGTGGTAGCAATTCCCAGTTCCCATAAATTTCTGCCCTTCCTCCTTTGTTATACTACCTAATAATATCTGTTTGCTTTTTTCATTTCCATGCAAAACCGGCTTATCCGATTGACATGACACCATCATAATGCTCATAGTCTTATAATAGACAGAGTATACACACATATACTATACGCTCTTTTAATAAAGGTGTCCTATCTTTCAATTTGAATAAAACAAATTGTATCGCTAATATAGTATTATAGTACAAGGTGAGCCAAAAACTGGCACTCTATCGGAAGACGCCATAATTTTTGCAAATGGGGTCACCATGAAGTTTAAAGTTATGCTGTAAACAGACACAAAATATAGGAGATTAAATAGGGGACTACTATACTGCTTAAGAACGTGGAATAATTGTGTCAATGTCCTTGCGGAATAGTTTGTCGGTGATTTTAACACAACGTGCATTTCAGGGCAGATTTTCCCGACGTCCGTTACCAATTAGACCTGGCTGCAAGCCTAAGGAGACAGACACGAGACCGCTGTGGCAGGCCACGGAGCGCTCGAGCACCCATAAGTATTTCCACAGTCTCTGCGGCATATTTGCCGTAAACGTAAACGAAGGCATTTGTTTATATGAATAAGTTTCCGCCTAACGCGACCCTGAAAAACAACATTCAACCCGAAATAGAGATCATAACGATTGAAGCATTCTTTTAGTCTTGAGGAGGGCGTTAAATAACAATAATTCCGCTTTCGCGGTGCTGACCCTGCCTGCACATCAAAAAGGGCTCAAATTTGCATCAACACTGGAGGCCACAAAAAGAACAACAGTCAAAGGTCCAAATGAAAATAATAAAAAAGTGTAATTCCGGTTTTTTGTAGATAGAAAGTTATAACAAAAACAACATGATACTTGTTGACCCATCTTGTATATTTATTTGCCAAGGCTAATGAAGGCGCGTGTTGGTTCTTGGGACCTTTAAGTCAAATTTAAAAACCTTAAGATGGTAGAGTAAAAAAAATATTGAAACGCGGTTTTCAGAGGTGGTATATTTGAATCAGGCTTCACCATTTGGGAATTTATGCTGGCCGATGTCTTCAGTCTTAAGAGGTGAGCGAAGCTCCAATTAGGAGTTTTCAGAGATCGAAATTTCGAATCTGTTTTAGAAACTTCGAAGTTTAACTTCAACTTCAAAGGATTGGTATGGACATGGGGTTGAGGATTTTCAGGTTGTCGATTTCAAGTCTGCCTTCAAAATTTGAGAATTCATGCGGCAGATTCAATATTTATAGTTGGTTTGTTTTAATTTCCTAAAATGGAAAAGCCATGCGATATTGGTAGGTATTATACATATAATCGATAATCGTTCGTGCGTCTGTTAGTGATCGTGTAACTTCTGAACGACATGACCGATTGACTTAATATTCACAACATATGTTAGTTAGGTTGCGAGAGTTGTTTATATATAGTTAGGTGTGGTTCCGATAGGTTTCGCCGTAATCTAACTTCTATACCAATAGGCCGATTGCGCCCAGATTCACACCATAGCATATATAAATTATTTTGCGATAAAACTTTAAAGTTAAGTGCTGTTTTCAAAATTCAAGGAGATAAAACGGGGTATAAATATTTGAATGGGGTCATATATTTTCTTTGATTCGATTTTCTTGAAACTTTGCATAAGCACGTATTTCACCATTTCTCCAAATTCGACCTACAAAAACTACTATATCAGTGTTCTTCTCAAAAATGTCAACATTCATCTGTCTCTACCAGTGAAAAAATAACAAAATTAATTTATTCAGGCTATGCCGAAACAATGTTTGCCAGACTTTTTATATAGTCTGTATTTTTATACAAATCAATACACATACATATATAAATTCTTTGTCTTTCTGTGATTTTATAATTTTCCGCTTTTAAATAGTTTTTTCCGTTTGCAACGTTACAAAATTGTTATCTGTCTGTCTGTATGAACGAATACTTCATACGATGAAATTTCATATTATACATAGTTTATAGACAATAATCCTGGGAACAAATTAGGTGGAATATTTTGTCCGATATGATTTATGCTATTGTATGTGTGTCTGTTATTCCAAACTAATATCGGGATCGGATGAACCAATTTCGATAGGACTTACAGTGGAAGGTAGAGCATTTTGTCATTCATGATTCCTTTTATTCCGGGAATATTTTGGGTTCCCGCGGAAAACACGATAAACCGTTTCCATATAATATTCAAAATTCAGATAAAAATTGAAACAGTTTCATTCATTCTGCAACAGTTTTAATTTAAAAGAATATAAAAACCCGGGCAAAGCTGGGTCGGGTTAGCTACTTAGTATTATATAATAAGTACATTAATATAGCTTACTATTTGTTTTACTTACTTGCCCTTTATAAAGTTGTAAATTATATAGCAAATTACTGAAATAAGTCATTGTTAAACTATGTGGAAGTGAAGCACAAAGGAATCACCAATTTGCCAAAACGTTATAATTTAGTTGTATCTTAATTCTATGAAGTTTTACTTGAATAATAATAAATAAATGGGATTGCGTGTTGCACATTAAAATTCAGTGTCCAATGCTATGTATGACACGATATAATCGTTTTTTTTTTCAAAGATTTCTGAGCAACCCTTGCGAGATATAAAAGCAATCTTAATTAGTAATGCATTGCGCGTAGTGCCAAACAACTATTGTCCTCAATTAAGCTTTTCATCAACCGCAAAAAGGCGTTGACATCACGAATTGGCTTTAAACTTTTTGCAGGCTCATCGGGCCTCCGTGGATTTTGGCACTGGAGCCCAAAAGCGACTGCTGATGTCATATCCCCTGGCCGCTTGGAGATTATTCATAAAACTAACGAATCCGCTGCTTTTGCTCATTTTGTAACCGAAAATAACTCCCGAAGGACGTGGGCCAGCACTCGCAAAACCACGTCTGAATGAGTTTCATTTAACTTTTCATTTCAAGTGCTAATAAAAAATTTGTCATGCCATCGTCCGTCGAATTTCAACGCCGGCAAGTCAATGGACTGTTGGCGTGATCGAAAGACGGTCGATTTCGCGTCACTATACAAATATACATATGGCTATCACGATCGTTCTATTATCGCAGAAATGAGCTCATTTACGAAGGAGATCAGTGGTTGAATTTATAGAGAAACTTGTCCTACAATTTTTGTCAGACTTCTTATCAGCGGCAAGTCTTTCATGCATTGATCAGGGTGCAAAACTAAATAGAACGCATTTTGATAATAATTCTGTTTGACTTGCAGACCTCATTAATGCACATTTTTCAATATTTGAGCGTAATTTTCTGTTGTGCTAAAATAAAAGTTCTGAAAATAAAGTTCACATCCATAGAATCGTGGAAATAAGAGATTAGTAGATTAGAGGAACATGAAACACTGTCTGGCCTTTCATAGTTCTGAAACTGTTCAACCGAGACGAGAAGACGGAATAAAATTTTTATAAATGTTCAAGTAGGTATGACTTGCAGCGGAGTTACAGTCGAGTAAAATTTATACAAAATGCATAAAAAAAATTAATTATTACTTTGTAGTCGATGTAGTTTTCTTTAGAATGCTCTACGAAAAATCCTAGTTACCAGTTTTTAGCTTATACTCTTACAGCTTTGAACATGCAACTGAGAAAAGAAATTCGTATTGATATCTGTACATGTGCGATCGTTGAATGAAGAAATTTTTATTTCACAAGAGAAATTTTCTCTCGCTGAACACAATACGGCTTTGAACTACAACCTCTACCAAGCCCGACCACTTGCCAAAATAGAGCGCCTCCACGAGTGATACAATAAAAGAGAAACCAAACAAGTCTTGGGTGCTCACTCCAATAAAAAGCGCGTTACCCTTATCTTCCGTGCATTAATTGCTTTCTTAATTCAAGTGCTAAGCACTTGGGCTGCTAAGAAGTTCATTGTAAGCCGCAATGGGAATTTATTTTTGGTTTCGGTTGCCCAACCCGTCTCTACCGCAACTGTTCTCCTATTACATCCACAAACTGCTGTATGATTTCGTGAAATTCTATAAATAGCTGAAACCTCTGTTGTCTTCATGTCTACTTGCACTGAAGAAAATGCTTTCACTCTTTGGGACGCGTATTAATTTGCTGCTCTGCTGGAACGGCGAACAAATTTTGAAAGTCCCCTGCGGGTTGGCGGTTTGTTTTATAAGCCTATTAAGCTCCTTATTTTTGAGGAAGTGCATAGTATGACCCGGGCACAATGAAGACACATTTCCGTATGCAAATACGACAGCAGTTCGGAGATCCAAACGACACATCAATACCTCAAGTCGTAAAATGAATTTATTAAGGAAACACTCTGTGGATGGAGACTAAGTGGGATCTTGCTGAAATGCCACAACCTTAACTAGAATTAGCAGTTCACGTTAAAGATATGCTGTTGCCCGCACGAGTTAATAAATCGAAGGCACTCCCCCGGCGCGGCGATGCGCGATTACATCTACATTCGCCTAGATTAGCATATTTTATGCAAATACCGCCGTCTCTGCAACCAAAGAATCGATCGCGCTTTTCCCAAAAAAAAGCGCTAATTTCCTTAAGCACATGCTTTGATTGACGATCTGCTAAAATATCACCGCCAAAGACATCCGCTTAAGCATGAATGCGTCAATGTATCGCAGGGGCTTCCGCGAGATAAGAAGCGGAGACAATGTGGTGGCATGAGCCCCGCTAACATCTGTTTCCAACTCGGTGCATGGGCTGATGGTATTGCAGAACGATCTCTTTATACGCACGATCAGCTCGATCAGATAAGAAATGTAAATGCAAAAGGGCGTTAGAAACTGGCAATTTCTTCATCAAGACGTGATCATTTGCAGTCGTTGCGAGGCAAGCCATTTGCTTTATACGCAGCCATCTGATCAGAAACTCTTCGCATGTGGTTCGACTAAGGAGTTTTTTATTATGAATTATGCTGATGAAAGTTCAATGTCAGACGCAGTTCAATCACTTTGTACTTGAACCGGTCACTTTTCGATGAAGAGAGTACATATGTATGTACATATGTTATGTATGTACATATGTTATGTATGTCTGACTGTCCGTTGTAGCTCACACCCAGAGGGGTTCTATAAAATCTAATTTTACTTTCAAGTCATTGTAGTTTTGTTTGCAGCTTACGATAAGGCACATATTGACTCGGTCATATCTAATTTATTTTAATTTAAGCACTTAAGCTTTGCCGCTCAATCGATCATTTTGAAGAAAATCGATTTTAAATTGCGGCGACTTTGCAAGTGTTTCATCGCTTATATTTCAAGTGCTTTATTTGGGCACCTTTCCTCGCAGATACGAGCAGTTTTAGCGCGTATAAAACCAAGTTGAACAACTACGCCAAAGAAGTATGAAACAACATTGGGGTTTAATATATTTATTTAGATGTATTCCATCCAGATGAGCTTTGTGCGGTAAACTTACAACTTGCATTGTACAACGACCATTTGAAAAATACGGGATGCTTAATACAGTGGCATTTAAAAGTAGAAGTTCAGTGTATGACTGACATATCCCCGGGTCGCAGCCTAAAGCTGATGTAATAGGAGCAAAAGATCTATGATATCTACTAGATAGATAATAGATAAGTATAGATCGAGGAAAAATGCTATGTACAAACTGTTATGTAGCTTATCATGAATAGAATTCATTGTGGTATTTGATAAAGTTAACAAGTCAATGTGTGTAATAATATTTAAGTGCCTTAGTATTTATTTTGTGTCCTTAGTCTCGACCCATGGCCCAAAACAAATAGCCAAAATAATGTCCAAAGGCAAAGCAACTCAGTCAAATAGTGAAACATTATTTTATTATGCATTCCGTTTTAATAGATTAAGTTATACGATATGATTATTTTAAAATTTTAAAGCAAGCCTACGGGAGTTCTGGCTAAATACTTGTAATAATTCGTCTTAAAATTCCTTCTTTTGCTCCCATGCTGTCTTCCTATGCATAAAGTATACTCAGTACGAAAATTTTAACGAGGCAATTTTTGGTCATAGCTGGCCGCAACCAGGTTTTCACTTTCTGAATCTACTGGAAGATCTTTCAATCGTATATGTAAAGAGTTTCTCAAAAACAAGTTTCAATTTGAATTTGGAATTATTTTCGTTATGTTAAATATGGAACTTTGATATTTTATAGTTGTCATCAACAAGGTTAAATTATGCATCATTTCACAATTAAGCAACGCATAGAAATTATGAAAATCCACTACAGCAATGGTGTGAATTTTGCAGAGACAGTACGAAAATGCCGCACATTATTGGGTCATCATCACGCAGTGATGAATTTAATGAATAAAGAGGGTGGTAGTTCAATTCAGAATGTTAAAACATGTAGCTGTTATCATATGGAACGCTCGGTGGAAATATTGCAGCAGTTAATGAAAGTGTAAGCCAACGTCCATCCACTTGCATTTGGCATCGTTCTTAACAATTAAACATTTCACGAAGCAGTATGCAACGAATGATGTTCATTATCGTAATATGTTAACCATCTTTGGGACAATGGACGAAATGGACGTAGATGACATGTACTTCCAACAAGACGGTGCAACCTTTTACACTGCGACCGCAACAATGCACTTATTCGAGACGAAATTTCTTGGGCGTGTTATTTCGTGCCCGGAGAGACGTGAAGGAAAGTGAATGGAAATGGCGGAAATGACGGTTGGGAAGTGAAATTAGCAGTGTGCTCGTTTCGCCACTGGGTAACAAATTTCAGTTTCCTTCTCTTTGAGTAATTTGTTTGCAATGTTTTTACTTGTTCATAGGTTATACCAGAATTCGGTTCCACTGAAAAAATTTCTTAAATTATAATAATTGGAAAAACGTTCTGATCTTTTGATAAAATATTGTACAGTCATGCCCAGAATGCGTCCAATATAGGGGTTTTTCTTCAAAAGTTGCAAGATATCACAGATCATTGCATTATAATGTTAAACTATACTGTATAAAATGCTTCTAAATCATAAATTTTTTTTTAACACGTTTATGTAAAGATAACCGATTGAAAATCATTGTGCACAAAAACTAAATAAATATTTGTAATTTTTTTGAAAGGAAAATATGTTCATAAGAATTTTGTATAGAGACCTAAATTACGGTTGAAATTCTATATTTAATAACTTTGTTAGATATATAAGGGGTCTTTCCTATCAGCTCAATAGTTAAATTTAACTCAAGTAACACTTTTGCACACCACTGTGGCAACTATGACTGTTTGCTCAATTCTGCAGTATGTATTTTCTGATGTCACAATCAAAACTTCTCTTAGTTACAAGATTCAGAAAGAAGATAAATAACCTAATCTACAACGGCCCAAAGCTTGACAAATACGCATGCTTGCTGAGTTGATTATGTCATCGAGGCTCAGCCATCTCAGAGCAAACAAATGTAAAAGCTAACCCGGCCAGCAGACTACTTGGCGGGTCTTTTTCGCGATAGCATGTATATTCATAAAATTTCTCTCAATAATTTAAACAATGTACGGCAACTTCTCTCCTTTTTCTTAAATATCTCCCAAGGACTATTATTATCGGTTGGCCCCAGGGCAGGGAACGTTTCCAATTGCGAAGACTGTCCGAGGCGGTCGTCTTACTCAATAGTTCTTCCGAACAAGGCCTGTAATTTCATCCAGCGAGTTGGCTCGCTTTCGGCAGACCGATTCTCCTCGATAATGAATTTTAATAGAAAAATCGTGGTAATGATCTTCGGACCTCCTTTCTTGCCGATTTCTGCAGATCAAAGAGCGCATGCTGGATACGCCGCCAAAATTATCGATTTTCGCGGGTAGTGTCTTTTAGCGCTGCGCATCACTTCCTCAATTTCAGTGTGGCGTTTGGAGATCCCCTCTTGAGCCGTTTGCTGACTTCTAAATTTATCGACACACGTGCTGATCTCACAAGTACCTCCAGCTAGGCTGCAACAGCCTCAAGGCAAGAGGGCACCAGCAAGAAGCTGCGCTCCAACTCCCAGCCAAGTTCACTGCTGCAATTCGATACTGGATGAAGAGCATTTGCACAATGGCAAACAGTGCGCGAGTCTCGAGTTTTCCCCGTTTGTTTGGAAACAAAGCTTGGGGTTTTTGTTTTCTATCCGCAGCGGAAATCGCCTTAACATGCGTGAAAACATCTTGCATCGAGTGGCTGCAGACAGAGCGGAACAGCCGGGCTGGATTTGCCTGCAGCCAACTCACCGTAATTACCGCTGAATGGGCCACTTCGCGGGTGATCTTTATTCATGGGCATTTTCTATTGTTTGATCAGCGCCAATAATTACTTTGACATTTGCTTTAGCTATGTGCAGTTGAATGCGATTAATGAACGCATTTTTCTTTTGAATCGTCTGCTGTTGTGCAGCTGAATTTCGCCATTCAGGCTTTAACATTCTTAACTAGAATTTGAGGAAACAAGTAACGACTATTCTTTTGAAAGCATTCATGGATGAGTTTTTTAGTATGAAAATCCATCAATAAAATTTCACAATTTTTTTTGCATGATCGTTTATTGGACGAACTACTTCTAGTTAAAATGAATAACAAATTAGTTTCCTGTAGTGTGAATAAACAATTTTTTTTATATTTCAGATGTAGTGCACATCCCCTAGGATGCCCAACGTGCAGCCGTGGGAACGTCCAGCACCCTCAGACGAAATTGTTTATTTCATTTTTATTTCATAAACGTACAGGGTCTTTCAAATTGAGTTTTCCACATTATGCGCCATTTTAGCATGTACATACTCAATTGAACGCACTCATGTTATATGTCACTTGATAAGTGCAAGGTATGGCAATTTTAAAAATGGAGTCGTATATCAGCCAGCTGACCGTTCATCACATCACAATTATCTTACACAGCATGGTTTATCGTCGAAAATCATTTATTCTATAGACAAATGATAACAGATTTTTTGTGGACGGAATTGGAAGATCTTGATGTCAACGATATGTGGTTCCAGCAAGATGGCGCTACGTGGCATACATCCCGTGAAACGCTAACTTTATTGCACGAGAAATGTCCTGGACGTGTAATTTCAAGAAATGGTGATGTTAATTGGTCGGTCACATTTGCGATTTAACGCCACTGGACTATTTACTACGGTAAAGGTGAGGTCTATAAAAAAAACAAAGCACACAACCCGAGTGCATAATGTACGAAAACAATTTCATTTAAATATGCTGCCAAATTTTTCTATTGGCGATAACGAATTTTACAACGCAGCACAATGTAGCACAACTTTGCTTTTTTTTCAAAATTGGCGGGGCTAAGTTGCTGCCAAGACTCACGTGATGGTCACATGCGAGATATTATTTTCTATTACTTTCACAATCAAGAAGGATTTCATTGACTATAATGAAAATTCTATAATTTTTATTTATTTACTTTTGAAAACTCGATTTGAAAGCCTCTATAGAATATACCTCTGTAGATAATAACAAACTATTTTTATCATATAATTTAGTTGTGACGAATATTTTAAATACATGAGCACCATTTTCCGACCATACAACTACATGTAACCCCTTAATTATGGTAAACATTTTCGATCCCCTGAACCCTCATCTCGCATTGATTTTGAGTAGATATAGAGTAGATGATATAAGCCCCAAAGGGTACTAGACATGATAGTAAATAAATATTATAAAAGTTATTATAAAATTAAAAACTAATTGCTTGGTACGTAATATGTATAACAACATTGGCACAAAAGACCTTGAGGTCTCCGTGCCCACCATATGGGTCACCCCAATCCCTATAAATAATAAAACAACACCTAATTCACCGTAGATGTAGTAATTCAATTTGCAGTAGTTCGATGAAGTCACGATTGCAAATGTTGGATGTATTATTTAACTTTTTAATTTTGTGGAAATGTTTGAACTTTCGCCGAACTTAAAACCAAAGTTGTACTCACCTTCAAGCTGGAAGCAATTTGCCTAATGTAGTATAAATCTAAATCCTGAAGAACTTCTAATTTTGGTGTGAATTCCTTAGCTTGACTAACACTGCTTTCGGCGCCAGAGGCGGGCGTACCGCTGGTGCTGTGCCGGTGCTTTTGTGACTTAGAGCTGTGGTTGCCACGGAGTGACAGTGCCGCCAGGGGCGGAAAACATGATTCCATCGCGATTGATTTTAAAAGTAATTTCACTCAGTCCACAGGTACAACTATTATTAGTGCAATATCACTGGAGAGCGCTCATCTCTTCCGTCACAGACAATTTACGCACGTAACATTTCACCCACGGCTGATTTCGCTACCAGGCCTCCAGTGCCATTTTAATGGGATTTATGTCCGCGTAAATATTTGAGCGTCATTTTATCACTTCACGTAACTTCCAGGTGTTTGCTGATTGCGGCGATGGCCGGTTAATTTGTTTATCGTTCGTGTTGTTAAGGCGAACCCTCGAAAGGGGAAAATGAGGAGCGGGTTCACCTCAGAGAGTGCTTTTGACCGAGAGGCGGTTTAGTTAGTGCTGAAATGGGAAAGTTTCGTTTAATATTTTGCAGCTAAGATGTGCTGCTCTCGTATGCGCAGATCGGCGGACAAGTTTCATTACGCGTTTAGGGTTCAGTAGATGTAATTGAGCAATTTTCGCGCCTTAAATTAAATAAAATTCACAATATTGCACCTAAGGTTCAGCCAAGTCCGAAATTATTATTCGAGGCTAATTGGATGTTGCGTTGCGAGTAGCTTACGTATAAAGGCAGGTATGTGATTACCAGAATCTACATTAGGTACATATGTATGTACGATTGCGTTTGCAGTGTTCCAGTGTTTTATTTATTTCTCCTTATTTAGAAATGCAAACATGGAATGTTCTATTTAGACATTTCCTCTTAATATTATCAAATGTGAACAACATTGTCAAAGCAAATAGAGGTATTTAAGTGCAGCAAGAATCTTGGTACACTTTCCAATTTCAAAAGACTTTTTAGAGAAAACGGTTTTTTTGTTGATTACACAAATCAAAGGTTTTGGAGGTCGAATAAAAAATAGACGATTTCTTTAAAATTTCTCACACATTAAGAATTTGGAGGCAAAAATGCGCAATTGGTTACAATCAATTATAAAAGAATAATTCGTAGAAAATAGGTATACACATTTTAGCCACTTTTGCAAATGTGCAAAAACAATTAGCTAACGGCGGCGTCGTAGTAACTCTTAATGCAGCTTAACTGAAATCTTAAGCCCTAGGACATAGAGTGTAGGCTTAAAATAAAACTAATCTCTTAAGTCCTACTAAATTTTTTATGCAACAAATCTTTCATGTTCACACAGTGGTTAAAATTTGTGGTTTTTGTTTTGTACTGGACTAGGATTAGATAATTTTTATGGGATTTGCTTCGAAGACTAATTTGAAGACCAAAAAGTAAAAACTCGACTAATTAAGTTCTTTTCTACGCTGCTTCAGAACACATGTTATCGTTCGAAGTAGATTTACGTTTAAATCATTTTGTTTTTAATTTTACAGCTTTTTGAAGAACCAGAAATTGCCATAAATATATAACAAAATATTTGCAAATCCGTCAATTTGTAATATTATATGTATCTATCGATTAAGAAATTAAAAAAATATATATCTTTCTTTAAAAGTATTTAGAGCCAATGTAAAGTGTTCTTGAACAAATCGAAAATTTCTCATAACAACAGAAGATTTAAATGTAGTAAAACAAGGAAAAAAGTGTTAGTATAATGATATTCAGGTCATCATTTCAAGAAGCGTATTTCATAAACCTACTCTAAAGTGCATAAAACAAGCGAGTTCTGTTGGCAATAATTCATTGTTTCAGACATTTCGAGCGTTGTTTATAAAACATTAATACTGCTTCAATAGTCCAACGAATTTTGTTATCCGGTAACCTAGACTCTGTTTCAGAGCACCTTAATCTTGGTCCGAACTGATAGTCCAGCGCACTTACAAATGCGCAATTGCCTATTACGTCCGCTCTCTTTAGTCAATAGCATAAATTAGTAATTTTGGTCTAAACTAGATTCGAGCCAGGGACTCCGGCGTTCGCACCACTGCGCTCTTGATACTTATGACTGTTTTATTTTACCCAATTTCTCTTGATTCTAAAAACAAAAGGTCTTGATTAAGAGAAAAATATAGTTAAAGAAATAAAGCGTATTTGGATTTTTAAAATTAGGAAATGATGGAACTTTGTATGTTAAAACAAGAGAGTTATCAATCTTTCAAATTAAGCAAAAATGTTCTTGGATAAAGAGCAAATTTCTTAATTGAAGGAAAATTGCGTATTGATCTATCGCTACCTACGTATGGATCTTCAAACAAGAAAAGTTCTACTTCTAATTTTTTTTCTTTTAAGAGAAAATTGCATATTTGAATCTCGAATTTTCATGCAAGAAGAACTACTATCTATTCTTAATTTTAGAAAATTATTTCTTTCAGTGTAGTTGTCAGAATCTGTCTACTTTCATTATTATTATATTTAATTCAGCGGAGATATTTTATCAGCTTAAACCGGGAATTAAAGGAAAATCATCCGTTCCTTAAGTTTACCTTGCAAGGGATCGAGAAATGATAAATATCTTCGGAAATGAATTGTAAAGGTAAAGCGAATTTTGATTTATTGCTGACATTAATCGATAATTTCGTGACTAAGACAGAGGGGAAGAGAACTTTTCCTTTTTTCTGTCGTGATCACCACGTGTGTGCATTTCAGGTACGGTCATGGTGTACCTTAATTTTACTTCGTATAAACTTGACGACGTCTCGACGAAATGAGTTCTCAGACGTACCAAGTACCAAGCCAAAGGGCCATACCTATCCGGGATTTAACGTAATTTATGAACCCTGAATCAGTGAGGTGCAACAGACCTTCCCGCTGACGTTACCATATTGACATCGCAGCTCTTTAAGCGAAAAGAATTGAACAAAATTGGAAAAAATCGCTTAATTCCCTCCGCTTCAATGCACCATACCCCTGCTGTGAGTTGATCCTTTGTGAGTAGTGTAATTTCAAGTCGTCTTAACGGCTCTTCCTCGAAAGAAGCTCCCATTAAAAAGCGTTTACGCATTGAATCACGGCAGGTTTGCGCAATGTTTTGTTCTGTAGAACTGGTTTATGCCGAGAGTTTTTTTTTACTGTACTCTGCCTGCCTTCAAGCCTTTGCCTTTGAATGAATTGTAGTATCTGAACGACCAATTCTTCCAGCAATGGAGGAACGGTTACTAGGAAAAAAACCGGATTATCTTCATCTGGGAAGACTTCTCCATTTCCCTAAATTCATGCGTCATTCAGCATGGGTACAGCCTACAGCTCCCTGGGGAGCAACATGGAATTATGTCATCGCTGGAAATATATGTGCACTCGTAATCGAGAGTCGTTTGGGACGACCGACGTTTAATGTATGTGGGGCCCATTTCTGATTGAAAAAAGTTGAGATTGCGACGGAGAAATGTGAGACATAAAATTTCCTTGTAAAAGTTTTATTCGTCTATTTGATAAGAAACATATAGCAGTAGATATGATTAATGTATGGATCTTATAAAGTCAGAAAATCTAAAGTAAAAGTGAACGTGCTTTATAAAATGGCAGCGCCTATTTGCACCATGCGTTTCACCGTGTAAAGTCCGTGTGATACGGACTCGGGTCAGTGCCTATTTTCACCCCACATGTGTCACATGTGCGCACATCGGTGCAAAAAGTCCATAGATATTTTGTAAAAGGAAAATTTTCTTGTTACGTATTGTTTTGTACCCGAATCCATGTCACAAGGACTTTACACGGTAAAACGCATGGTGCTAATAGACATTTCTTATAAAATGGCCAAACTAAATATAGCTTTGTTTTTTTTCCAAATAAAACATATAATAACGGGAATATTGTAGATTTCTTCTATGAAACTGATATATGGGATTTATTTTTGAAATATAACATCGTTCAATTGACCTACATATTCCTATTCCTCTGACAGACGACTATTTCGTGACTTTTGCTTTTGTATAGTTACACAACAAGGATTCACATTTTAAATTATAATTAAATCATGGATATTTTTTGAAAATATTGACAGTGATAGTGGCCTCCTCAATTCTTCTTGCAGACAGCCACTATTTGGAGGACATTTTCCAATACGTCGATTATAGACCATAAATAGTCAGTTGCATCATTCAGTAACGCTAAACATCAGCTTTATTTTCAACAAAATACGGTCCAATCACGACACGAGCCCAATAAGCGCTGGAAACTGTTAGTTTTTGTGGATGGAGGTATTTCAACAAATCCTTTTGGCCTTTTAAAGCCTTCTTGTTCACGAAAGTATCCGGAGAGGTGAAAGTAAGCTTCGTCGCTTAGAATGTTTTTCTTGAAAACGTGGTAGAAAATTTCCTCAAAATAGTGGATCGAGGAGGCCACTTGGCAATACTGCATGCCATGATTGATCAAGGATGTACTTTCAACTAAAATAAAAAAATCGCCGCATTAAAAAAATGTTTTTATTTTTTAATAATTAAAATTGTATGTTCTTGTTGGATAATCTTTAACATAAAATGGACTCTATTTTAACGATACTGCAACGAATATACATATCACGGATCATTGGGAAGTCGTCTCATAGACTTTGAACGGCGTTAAACCATCATACGATCTCAGAGGCCAGTTGACGTAATTAAAACGATAAAAACCATTAGTTCCAAAGCAGATTTAGAATCAATAACATACATTACATTGCCATTTTTTTTATAACAACATTTGCCAATTTGGCTTTTACAATTGAATGTGAACATATGCTACATATTTTGTTTTGAATAAAGGGTGAATTTTATATCACACATCATTTCTGCCTCTCACATGTTTAGTCAGTTATATTTAGTAGCTGATATATGGAAACGTATCCATTTACGAAAAAAATGCAGGATTACGCTTCGGGTGAACATTTATTACTTGTGAGTTTCGTGCTCATTTTATTGTGCATAATCGTCCGTCGGAACTTGACGTAAATGACATCTGGTTTTAACAGGATGGTGCTCTTTGTGTTATCGCAAACAAATTCCCAGGTTGTGTCATTCATCAGAAGTTACGATTTAGCCTGTTTGGACTTCATCCTTTTGGGTTTTGTGAAAGGAAAGTTCTATGTGAACCATCCTGATATTCTCAACAACTCAAGGAAGAAATTGAACGTGACTTTTCCCTGGTTCAGGCGATAACCAATAGGATACAAATTAACAACAATTTGGAATTTTTGTTTCAGACGTCTCTGAAGGTCGCCGTTAACCCCTTCGCGAAATCATCTTTACTTTGACCTGCTCTGACAGCTGGAATTTTTTTGTATTGTCAACGAAAAAAATATATTTTGGTACCAGAGACTTGTGTTAATAAATAACAAAAACAAAAATCAAAATATCTTTTGTAGTTTCTGAGAAAAAAAACCTTTAAATCTTGCTCCAAAAATGACGTTCAAAGCGCAATACCCCCTTAAATACAGTTTGGAAATCCAAATATTCATGTGAGATTTAGTGTGCTTTTGCCTTAAGAGTTCATGAGCTTATCAAATGCAGCATCACGTGTTTAGTCTTGCTATCATCTAGTTTGTTTTAAAAATAACAGCACTTCAGTTTTATCTTGTCAGGCACCCAATAGCAAGCCGAATAATATCACGTTCCCAGCCATGAAAGATTTGACGCACTCTGAGCAACAATTCCTAATTAGCACCAATTAAATTTAAATGGACATAGCAGAACCAAGACCTCCATTCGCATGGCCAGTGTGGTTGCCGCCAATAAAATCCTCAAGCTTAAAATTAAGTCCGGGACTTGATTAATTACGAGAGCGAGCGGCCGCCCCGCGATCACCACACAATTGCGCTCCAAATACCGCTACTGCAAGTGTGAGTTCATAACAACGATTAGAAGGGTTAACTTTGCTTAATCAATTTAATCAATTCGCGCGCAACCAATTCGAAATTTGACTCCAGTCGGGTGCGCCGAAACCCGAATCCAATGCCGATACCGCATTTGTTTGTTTACACAAAATCACAAGCTTAAAATTGTATAGCAGTGCCAAGTTTTGCTGTCAGAAAATCGTCGGCTGGTATCTTCCTGTTTTTTTTCGATTTCAGAGCCAATCAATTTTTTTGCGAAATATGAGATGCAGTCAATGAAGATTCGCATGGCTCCAAGCTGTCTTTCAGACTTAATGTTCGTTCCAATGAACATTGAAAATATGTGCCTCCATACAAAGTGTAATAATCTCGATAACATCCTTCATTACCTGTTGCTTAATAATAATAATAATAATTATATACTATATATATATTATACTATATAATACTATTTCACTCCAGGTAGGAGCATAGGGCTTCCACAAAGCGCTCCACTTCGAGGCTCTGATTCCGTTTCTTGAATCGTTTATGTTCGCTATGCTGGGTAATTAGCCCTCAGCAGTTACCCTAATCGATGGGGCTTCCAACTGTCGCTTATTAGGAAAAGCGCATTCTGAGAGTGGAAGCGTGGGGTTCGAGTTGGATTCGAACTTTTGGAATTTTGGACCGGCAGTCTAGCACGCATTACCCCTACACTATTCGTGTCCTTAAATATTAATAATTTGTTTTTTTCAACATTCACCTGTATTATAAATTTGTACTCTCCAGCATGCATTGAATTGAAATCTACGTTTGGAACAGATTTGTTACCGTCAAAATTCGAAATTGGGGTCTTTAAATTGAAACAATTTTTGTTAATTAATTGCATAGGTGTCAGAGTGTGTTCAAATCTCTGGAAAAAGCTGTTGTGCAGAACGGATGAGCTTGGTTTTATTCCTACTAATCGTTGAGGTGAATGGGCAAAAACAGACTGATAAAGTTAAAAAAACTAAATTCAAGAAATCACGCGTACCTATTTTGAAATTTTCGAATTCTGGGAGTAGATATACGTAAACTAGATGGTTGTCATCAAAGTTTTGTGAAAGAATTCTTTTGATTGAATACTTGGTTTACTGACACAATTGCAGCAAATACATTTTATGGTTAATATGGAAGTAGTTGACGACGTAAGAGATGCTGCATCATCAGTGCATTTTCGAATTTATCCATGCCTACGAACATCTAGCATGCCACAATTCCCCACAATTTCAAAAATTGGCAGAGTGTTTGAATTCAATTAAGACAAATTACGCGACTTCCGTTTCAATTTCCTTTATTGCATGCAATTTCCTAAGACCACTGACTTCTACTGACCAGTTTCGGATGAATCAACAGTTGACTTGTGACTAACTGCAAGACACCACGCCGAATATCTGACGTCATTTTGCGGTTCGTGCTGCTATTGGCTGAGTAGTAAGTTCTAGCACTAATTGTACACCAAGTGAGTAATTCCACTCAAGTTCACCGGCATGCTCGGGATATGCTGATATCGCTGAAAACACACGATCGTGCCCAGCAGTGGATGGCATTTTACGTCATGCGGTCTGGAAAACCAGAGGTAATTCACAGGAACCTGAGCGGTTGCACTATTTATATTCTGCATGGCTATTCAGCGGATTGACCAGTATAAATTCCCTCATTAAAATAATTCACTTTCACGTTAACGCTTTTCTTGTTATTGTCAAGGTTTTTTATTGCATCATTTTGCAATGATACCTGCGAAATGAATTATACGGGGTGATAAACTCAGAATGCACATTTGCACGTTAAAAATTTATTTTTTTCTTTTGAATTCTTTCTAATTAATTAATAATAAATAATGTCCATTCCGAATTTATGAATTCACCCTGTAATTTGAAAACTGTTGAGATTCCCCCCTGCCATACGAATTTTTGTTCGGTTATGTAAGATCTATCACCTCTATCATTTCTATATGCTAATACAGGGTGTTATACGATTCCATTCGATACTCCATACAAACACATACGTCAATTTGTTTGACCACCAAAAAGTATCGTGATTTTCCAATTTTTTCCAGTTTTTTTTTTGCCAGACTATTCTGAATATGAACATACATACAGCTTGGATTGACAGTTATGGGAACTTCTATCTACCTATAAAACAACCTAACAAAAAACCTTTACAATGAATTACTAAATGACTTATATAAATTTGCAAACACTTGGCTAATAAGTGAATTCATTCAGCGAAGAATGTGCACTGTATAAGTGGCAAATTAGCTAGAGAAAAGATCTTGCAATATCTAATTACCTACTAAGAGTTATTAATTTGCAATCGTCACACCCAGAATTTTCGTTATTGTACATTTTAGGATAAATAGGTTTTCCAAAATATTACATTTTTCGGTGGCGATATAAATGTGACATGCAGTTTTGAAAACGCTTCCGTTATAATTCTGTAATTGCTTTCTAAAGAAGTGTAGATCTACGCATTCCCCCATGAATACACGCACTTCCTCTGTACGTGCCTAACCAATTACTGCTACTTAATGCCGATCGTAGGTGTTTTGCATGTTGAAGATGTTTACAAAACTTCCCCCGCACCTTCGTGATTCCACTGAAAGTAAGCAACTTTTCCTCTTTAATGTTTACTTGAAAAATTGACGCCTACAGTAATTTCTCGGATCTCTGGAATCAGGTGGCTATTTTTTGCCCCAATGAAGCCCTCCAGAATTTTCAACCTCAACTGAAAGTTCTAATAGCAAGTCATTGACTCAGAGATAGAGATAGGTAAAAGCAAACATCTTTACACTTGCCGCAAATTTTGGAGACAGATATGCGGTGTGCTTTGTGAGCAATAGACCAAATCAAATGTCAACCTCGGACAATTAGATAATCTCAAAGTCTGTCGAGCGCGACTTATCATGGACAGCACAAAATCGCTCCCTCGGACAGCAGTTTTCCGTGAATCTATTGCGATTAAACGCGATCGGCTCAACTGCTGCAAAACATGTGCCGGTTTCCGCTGACCGACCGCGGATGCGATATACGTTTGCTTTCTAGATCAACAGAGAAAAGAAATTCTGCAAAAATTAGCGCCACGAAGATTTCTGCTTTTATGTGCTCACTCTGACTCGCCCGCTGGAGTGAACTCGAAATAGATGTTGGAAAAACATTGAAGTTTGACTATCCATTAAGAGGACACGGTTCGGGTCAATGGCAATTTTTTCCTGAGCCATAAGATGTAAACTTCACGGTGGGAACGAATCAATGAGCAGAGTGCTCACAGATATAATTTAGAATGATACTTGACACGATTTATGACTTAGCGATATTGCAATAAATCCAAATGCTTTTGCAATGAAAACGTCGATATAACGTGTTCTGAGCACTTTGTATTCTATTCGCAGGGTTTTTCTATTGACTTTCAATTCCATTGTTTTATGAATTATATTTCTCTACATAATACATAAATAAAAACTTGAACAATACTCGACAATAATGATGTCCATCTTTTACGCTCTGTTTCAAATAAAAACTTAACGTAGTGGTCTGATTGATCTTTAAATTTATATCTCCATACTGACATATAAGCGTCGTGGCAATTTTATCGGTGTGCGAATATGAAAGGCAATAAATTCCATTAAAAAATCCTATTTTAAAACTTAATTGTTCATTGTTGGTATAGTTAATAAAAAACATACATTCCTAAGCTCTTAAAGGCTGCCTGAACAATAACTCGGATTTTAAATTAAAAAAACAGTCTTTAAATGAAATACTTTGAAATTTTTATTGATTTGTAAATTTTGACATTAGACATGAAATGGTTGTTGAATCGTTAACATACACATTGCTTTTCAAAAACCATTGAGGAAGAAGTCTAGGTTAAATAGCAACTTCTCGGCGACGAGTTTAGGTCTCTTCGTGCAGTGTGACAAGTCGTGCCATCCTGCTGAAACTACATGTCATTTTGTCAACAAAAAAATTTGCGATGAGCAAACGACAACAAAATGATCACGTAACTTGAGAATTACAACTGTAAAATGTCATCAGTTTTTATAATGGGTTTTTACACAAAAACGATTTGTTTATTATATAATCGTGAAACTTATGCTCTCCAAAATTTCTATTATAGTATTGCGTATTGCAAAAAACTTTCCGAAAGCTTTGTGGTCCCGTAATCGAAAATAATGTAATCTTATCGCAGGCGACGAACTGTCGGACGCAGACAATAAAGTGAGGGTACCGCAAACGACAGACCGTCTGTGAGAAGTCAACGATCTATTATTGCGGTTTGTGGTAGTAGATTTTTATTTCCAGCTGCACGACGGCCATGTAGAATATTGTATACTGTACCGAATGAAACGAATAAAGGATACAAAAAAGTTTGAATTTTGAATAATATAACATCTATTCGCCATATTGCTTGCTTCTTATTTTCAAAATTTCGAACAAGCACTTATAATCGTAGAATTAAGACGAGGGCGGAAAGAAATATACTTTTAAGATTTCGAAAGAAACACCTGCTTCCACCATTTCTTTTTTTAACCTAGCTTATGGTATTCGCGAGACTAAGACGAATTTAACCACAACTCATTTGTTAAAATCCAGAACGTTGCTTTGAATATAACAAACCAGGCAAATACACGACAGATTTATCATTCCAAACGCATGTGTATATCAATGCTATCGCCTTTCGGTGTGGTAAAAGACGGTGTGCGAAAAAAACTGACGAAAGCACTTGCTTCACTATATTCTACATAACTAACAAGGGTGATGTTGATATGGTATGTCTGTACGGACCTACTTTGGAGACTACACCTTCTTTTGTTTTGTATAATTTAGTGAAATAGTAAACCCTCTAGAGACAACTTCATCCAGTTGCTCATTGCAACCTTAAATGAAAAAAAACATATTAATATGAAAAAGCCAAAACAGCAAAAACGGTTTAAGCTACCTTGAACAATCTGATGCTATGACTAATCTTCTTCGAATTTCACAAGAACACGTTCACCTTTTGGGTGTTCAACCGAAATTGACATTCAGCACCTTTGGGTGCAGCAAGTCAATTATCACACGTGCCGTTCTAGTATGTGAAGAGCAGAATTCATAGCCACTTAGCCGCTTATAACTGTTAGGAGCTAGCAAATGCCAGAACAGACAGCTGTTCCGCCTAAAACCCCAGCTGCATTTGCATACGAAATCAATTAAGAGAACGTAAGAAACTATGGCAAGCAGCTGAGACCCGACTTAATAGTGTAACATGTGGCGACAAGTCCACCCAACGCTACGCCTTGGATTGAAGCCCAAAGACCTGTCCAGCTAATAATCGTATGAGTGGGAGTCACTTCAGACAAATTTAGTTAGTAAAGTTGCTCAGTCAAGACATTTAGTTGACATAATACCAACCTCGGTACCAAAAGTGAATACAAGAAAATAAACGTTAATTTTTTAACCGCTAAAACTGCTACAAGGGTGTGATCTGATCGAATGGACTTATGAAGTCGAACTAAGCGCGCACTCTTGTCGCAAAGAAAGTTTCTTCAAAGCAAAAACTATTGCGCCTGTATTCATCATGCAGCCGCACTAATCATACCACTTAAAACGCCCTGCGTAGGTGGGAAGACGCTTATTCTCGTAATCCCTCAAAGATTGTGCTGGACGCTCAACTCTTTCGCAAAAAGCTCCCAAGTTCTAGTCCGATGCTAGATGGATGGCTTCTTAGATATCAAAAGGGTTACGAAACCTAAAATTGGGTTAATTTCGTCGTCTCGACTCTCGATAACATGCAAAATGCATCTATCGTAGGCGGGACCATGCCGCCAGTAAATGGCTTTTGCAATTAAGATAACAGCATTCTTGTTGGTGTAATCCACTGAGAGTTTTATTGCTTGCAAGGGGGAGACGAAACACATCACTGATCGGTGGCTTTACAACGATTTTGCAATTGTGAGGAAAGCAGAAGAATTTATTGAGATGCACTGTTACATCATTTGTGATTTAAGTAAAGAATCATCTGTTGGTTTTTTTAACTTGCTGCGAGCACGCATTGAGTAAGGTTGTAGCAAATAGCCATCAAACCAATATTGATTGAGCAATATGAAAGTTCTTTTGGACGTAATATTTTAGTTGCAGTGCATTTGAAGAGTCCTATATTTCCAATTTTATTCGACACTGAGCAACGCAAAGTGTTCATTATAAGATATCAATAGCTGTGTTCCATTGAGTTGTGCAAAGTACTCAGGAGTAGTTTACGAACGGAACGAAGTTTCACTTTGTTAGGAATATGTTAAAACACGCATCTACTGGCCAGCAAGAGCTTGAGTAGTTGTGAGCAGATAGGAGTACGTAGGAGAGAAGTAATTTACACAGCCAATGGAACGCAGCTAATATTAATACAATTAGCTAGCGGTGTCTCCTATATAAAGCAATAAGATTTGTCACGCGAATGAAAATGAGAAATTAAATAAGTATAACAGGAATAATACAACTATTAGTTATATTACACAATATCTTACTTTTCGCAAATATCCTTTCCTTATAACTTTCGAATTTTCTCTGGGGAGCAAAATATTATAAGGCTATTCGATACAACCGCCACAGTTCTGATATTTAGTGTGCTTTAATAAATTTAGACAAGCCGTTAGATTGCGATATTTAAATAAACACCTTTTTGCAAAAAATATTGGGTATGGGTATAAGTTTCCACTCTTTTCAGGAAGGTCCCGTTAGTGGTACGAACTTCGTGTTTGATTAAATGACTATGCTTCTGTTTGGAAGGAGTAAAGCGTAAACAGCATTTATCCCAAAAAAGCGGAAGTTCTAGTTTATTTACTATATACCTATCGGTAATCATGTCCATCAACACCAAAATGAAATATGCACGGTTCTGCTACACGACAACGCCAGGCCCCACCTTGCAAAATCGGTCAAACCACTTATTGTTTAAGTCAACGACTACCTTTATTAAAAAAAAGGGTCGAAACTTATTGTCATACCTAACAAGTTTCTTGAAAATTAATAAAACCAACATTTTCTTGCATGCATTTGGCGCAAATAGTTTTTTTTTCTATATTTGACACATTTTCTACAGGCTTTTTACAAATATCGCCTGTAATTAAATTAATTTGTGATATGTTTTTCTGGGTCTTTTATGTAAGTAATCGATAAATTGATGGCAGCCTCATTAATGGGCCTAATTATGGAAGTCGGATTTAGTCTACTCGACTAGCAAAGACACACAATTTCATTGCTGAGATTTTAAGAAAATTAGTGTCTTCGATAGTCGAGGAAACTCGACTTATATGTATAATAGGATGGGGTTTTCTTCGACCTTCGACCCTCGACATTTTGCCTCAAATGATTAATTTTTTCACAAAAAAGTTGAAATTCGTAACACTTTCACGTCTGCTGATACCAACATGGTGAGATAAGTGGGCCGACCGTTAAATTACAGACAGATTAGAAAATTTGCATGAGCCGTGCGGACGTAAAATCAAAATCAGATCAAAATGGTTCAAAATGTGGAATCAGAAAGCAGTGATTTCACAGTAATTCAGCAGAGGATAATTTAATCCAAGGTAGGTAGGATTGCTTTGAATCATCATTTTCGATTTTGATATGTTTTACTGTGTGGCTTTCATAATTTCGGTTGTTGTTAGCTCTGATTAGAATATTAGATTTGCAGCCCAAATCAAATAAATTAAAATGTTTACAGAAATTCTAGGATCGGTTTTGGGATGTGGAGTTCGTAGCGGGTGCTTCCTCCTTTTGAAGAAAAATTTTTCAAAATTATCTCGGAAATATTTTATTGAAAACTTTTTGTTTTGTAAAAATTTATTGTGAATTTAGGAAATATCCAATATTAAGATAGGAAAAAAAGTCACCTTACAAATATTCCCGACAGAACAGGCGACATAATTAAAATACTTTCATGTTATGATGATATATTTTAGTTAATGTACTATGGGGGAATATAACTGATAGGTCCACAGTACAACATTTATTCAAATTAATACCATGTGAGGTCACGAAGTAGTGTTATTTTATCCTGGTAAATGTGACATGCTTCCTTATCTATTCTCTACATGAAGTAATAAGAAAATATTAGCGGCTTAGGTGTAATATTGGAACAGACAGACATTGTATCAATTCTTTTAATGTCTCTTATTAACTTCAAATTCTAAAAATTATATATTTGGAATGGCATTGGTATTTCATTTGAGCCGTGAGCCGGTCATTTTTAAAGAGGGTAAGTCCGATTTCTTGTAAAAATGTTTGTGCTGTTTTATCCTTAAGTTACTTAAGGGCGGGGTAGGGTTTTGTAATTTTTTTTTAGCATTTTCTATTTAATTTTTTTCCTGAATGTACAACATGTCGAAAGTATCGTGTCAAAATTTCAAGTAAATCGAACGTCGATTTACGAAGATACAGCGTTTCAAGTGACCGCTTCTCATGCTGTCTTCTATGCTTCTATGGTGTGTGAAAAAACTTTAAACGCGTTTTTCTCAAAACTACTTTTGCAAAGTCCGTGTTCACTGCCATTTAAAAACTACTAGACCGATTCATTTGAAACTTGGTACACATTTTCTACATATAAAATACCTCCCCCCCTCGTTTCGTTAAAATTTTTTTTTTTACATTAAGGGGGTTTCCCACCCACAAAATGGCGGAATTTTTCGTGGAAAATAGCAGTTTACACTTTAGATGGCCACCAAAAATTTTTAAATGAAAAAAAAAAAAAAATCGGAGCTCGAGGGGGGGAGGATTTGATAATACTTTGACTACATTTTAATGGTTTTTGATTTTTGATAATTTCCGACCGAGATACAGTGAACACCGCAAATTGTATTTTTTCAAAGACGTTCTGGGGCAAGCTCTATCACCGGCTTGTTTTGCAATATTTCTGCATGAAAAAATTACAGAGTATTGTTAAATAAATATATAAATTTGCTCCATCCGTTCCTTCAAAAAAAATTCCTAAAAAAAGTGTTTTTTTTAACGCTGAAACCCATACCCCTCCCTTAAAGAATCGTCAAAAAATTTAGTTCGTCTAACAAACAGCGTAATGGACAGCGTAAGGGTTTGCAGCTCGTTGACTGCTATCGTGTGGCCCTCGCGGGAAAATATTAACGACCGTTACACAGGTAGTGGACAATTGACATTGTGTATAAATGCTTATGTCCTGTCAAAATGTTCAATTATAAGGTTAGGTTGCTTCTATTGCAATTCATTAACCTTTTACTTAGATTGTGGTTGATTTTTGTAATGAAAATGTTGGACTGTCTGCAGTTTTGCCTTGCGTCCTATCTTTTGTTGTTTGTTGTCTAAATTATAAACATTGATATCATCTCATCCTATCACTACTCTATGTAGAATAAAAAAAGCCACTAAGAGTCTGGGATGCATTGCAGTGGTACAGCTGTTTATACTCGGTAGCAAGCCACAAGGCTCTTTGTTCCGTCATCCGTTTTAGCCAGCTGTTTTCTGTTTTGGCTAATTCAAATCGCCAGCCGGAAGAGCGGGTAGCCGTTTTGACCTACATACATGCAGACCAGACAGAGCATGAAGAAAAGTTCCGGCAAGTGACTTTTATCCTACGAAAAAAAAAATCTTCCTGGTGGCGAAAATAGCCATCTGTAATCAACAGCCAGGAGCAATTTCGAATATTAAAGAGGCAGAGCAGTGCCTCTCAGCGGCACCAGCTCCAGTCATCCCAAGTCAGGTTTCTTATTTTCAGTAGTTTTTTCAAGAAAGAAATTCCGAGAACTGCTCAGCACCACTGGCCCAAGAAAAAAACGAAGGCGATCTTACGCATACACGAGCAAGACACACCCCATCCGTGTTCGGGCAGGAAGTGTTTTTCATCAAGGTGCGCCCTGTTATTTTCGACGCCGATGACGAGGGTTGGTGAGCAGGACCCTTACCTAGGCTCTATGTGTATTGTGACTCTTTCTTGTTGCAGTCCTTTCCTCACTAGCTGCTCGATCTATAATCGCAGCAACAATTTGTCTTCTGCCAGCATTCGTCCGAATTTTCAAGAAAAACCAGGGATTTGCGTCGGTGTTCTTTCTTTTTACCACTGCGGGAAATTTGTCTCCGTTTTCGTCTCAAGTGCATTCACATAACAAAACATGCACGATCGGCTTAATGTAAACACAAAAATAAACACTTGCACCGCACAAGTGCAAACAGACTATATTCGGTGTGTGCGCGAAAGCAACAGCGGAGGATGCGCGCTCGCCGAGATCTATGATCGTTCTTCGATCAAGCGCACCGCGGGACCTTCTGAATGAAATTCACGTCACGCTCGCACCGCGGAATTGATCTTACTAGAGCCACGGATATAATACACCTCACGACCACTTTGCATTGATAAAGCGCCACGGCGGAACCGACGAAAACAAATTAAGACTTCCGATTCACTGGGGTCTACTCATCTGCAGTAACGTCACTTCTGTTCCACAGCTGATTCGAATCACCTCCCCTCACCAAGGCTCAACAACTCGATCTGAACTGACGCACAAGAAAACTTGGAGCTGTGCACGACCGAGTACTACGTGAGAGAACTTCTTTCAAGCAATGGCTGAATGAGAAACATCAGGGGCGTAAAACCTATCTTTCGCGAATTTTAGGGAAAAACTAGGTTGCCGGTGTAGAGTGGATACAAATGTTATGTAGACGGTTATTTAAGGTGTCATGATTTTAGACCGAGATTGGATTTGGATTATTTATTTTAATTGCTTTCATTTGACACCCTTTATACTGGGCTCGGAAACAAAAATTTATTGGTCATTTATTTGAGCTTCATAAATTTCGGATTTTGTTATTTCTACATTACACATGTGTCTCAAATTTCAGCCATCCACGTCAAGCAAAGAATATATACTTTGACAGACAAACACCGAATTGATTCTATGCCTACAAATTAAAAAAATAATTCTTATTTCACTCCAGTTAGGGTTTCCACAAAGCCTCTCCACTTCGAGGCTCTTCTTCAGTTTATTTAATCGTTCATGTTCGCTATGGTGGGCGATTATCCCGCAGTAGCTCTGCTGACTGATGGGACTACCATCTGACGCTATCAGGAAAAGCACACCTTAATTATGGTGCGAGCCAGGCTGGAAGCGGGGACCCCGAGGTGATAGCCCAGCGTACTTACCACTGACTACAAATTACTTCTAGCAATATTCTTTCTAAGGTAGTAAATATTACGTATTACCTTAACCTTTTTAGATCGGGCAATACTACAGCCAACTTGATCGTAAAGCTCTACCATTAGGCTCGAAATAATGGTATATGTTTCCGTCGAAGTATAACAACATATTTTTTTCATAGTGTTAAAAATGTCCAATTTTGTGCCAAAAAGAGGATTTGCGGGGAATTTTACTGCACTACTTTCACCAAAAAAATCTGCAGCTGAATCTGCGCTTAGAATTCTTGTAAAGACTTACGGGGACCAAGCTCTGCCGGAAACAACATGTAGAGATTGGTTTAGATGCTTCAAAAATAATGATTTTGATGTTGAAAATAAAGAACGTATTTGGTGGGATCAGCTGGGTGCAGTGTATTATAGTTGCTCAAACACAACAAAATCGTCACGGGAGATCGCTACCGACTACAACTGTTGCGTTTGAGCTGAGCATTGAAGGAAAATAGCCCCAATGCGAGGAGAGACACGACAAAATGATTTTGCACCATGACAACGCTCGGCCGCACGTTGCAAAACCAGTTAAAGCCTACTTGGAAACGTTCAAATGGGAAGCCCTACTTCATGGAGCCTATAGACTTAATTAATTAGAAAGCAATAAAAGCCATAATCCCGCTTCTCAAAAGAAGAGACACGTCACGATATAAAACTGTAATCCGAAAATATCGTTATTCTATAACTTCCATGTCCTTTCCTTTCTATCGCTTAAATGGTATTTTTATGTATCTGCCATTAAGTCAACGATTTCAGAAAGTTTATAGAACGGTAAATTCTAATTACTTGAAAATAAAAGATTTCAAGGAAAACTTTATGTATCTGAAAGATTAACATTTTAATTATAACATTAAAAGATAATTGCCTGTTAATTGAACTCCTGGTGTATAAAAACCATTTTACCAATTAGATCCCTCGGTATCCAAAAAAGAAAACTCCACTTTTCATTTAATAGAATGATCGCCTCATGTAACGCCGCCCATTACGCTGTAAGAATGGCAGCAAGTAGGAATAAGCAGTACAATTTCAGTGATGAAAGCAGAAAGCAAGTAGCCAAAGAGCAATTCCAGATCGTAGCAGACCTCAACAAAACAATTTCTGCATATGATCCAAAGAAATTGCATAATTATATTTACCAATAATTCACAGTCATTGTCTAAATAGGCCGAAGTGAAATTAGTGAACGCGAGAAGCAGTGAAAGATTTCCCCGGATCGCGCATAAGGTTAATAGCCAATTTATTGTGGAGGCAAACAAAGCTGGATAGCACTAATTAAGGCCAATATAAATGCATGAAGGAAGAAATGCCGTGATTTGTTAAGAACGTGAAATCGAAATTGAACTTATTAAATCGCCGCTCCGCGTTCTTCAGATGGGCTTGCACGTACGTTCCACATGAGCTTTTGTGCTTTCCATATCTACCAGCGAAAAAAGATAGCCAGTTTGAATGATGTTCCACATTGTAGACAATTACCATTTTGAAGCAAAAGCACCTTAAATTTTTAAGTTGAGTTACAAACCCTATTTTAATGAAACATCAAACTAGCCTTCACTAGAAAGGAATTATAATCACCCAACCGATCTGCCCACACACATCATAACCGTAATAACATCCCGCAAGACCGCACAAAAATTACTCGAACATTCCACGAGCTGAAAAACAAAATTCGACAAGAAATTAGACCGTTGGAGCCAGAATTATTACAGCACAACCATAAAAAGGTTCGACATTGTGAAGTTGAAAACGGGAGACAGTTGACGCATTTGCATCCGCGAATAAATGTGTTACGCAGATTGCAGTGGGTTAAGGGATGTTCAATTTTAATTCTATAATTAGTTTACAATAATTTCTAAGAGTCAAAATAAATATGAAATAAATAAGATAAACTGCTTTACATTTTTTATTCAAAAGTAAATTTTGCGCAACCTTCTACAAATTCTTGAATGCCTTCATAATTTTAGTATAAATTTTTCTGGAAATACGTCACCCACTGTTTTTGAATCAATTATTATATTGAGTAATGTGATCACTGTTGTCTCTAGAATTTGCACCATTACACAATTAAAGGCATTAAGCACTGACGAAAATATTTACTTTAGAATTACTCCGAACCAGTCGTGCCTATAGATCTGTCGTCGCCTGAGAAAATAAATGTTGTATGTCAATATATTTGTGGTTTTCCACACTATTGGCAGCTTTTTTGGGTTTTTCCGTATTCTCTTTTAAATGGTGAAAGTCGTTTAATTGTACCATGAAGCATATCATACAAAAATGTCCACCAAGTTTGAAAAAAATTCACCAAACAGTTTATGAGTTTTGCCTCTACAAATTTCATCATTTCAATTGATGCATTTACATACACCATTCATTTCATCGAGGGACGCTGTATTGGTTCATTCAGATATTATATGCAAACTACAGATTTACTAAGGTAAACACAAATGGAGTTCATCTAAATATCATTAGATGATATTAACCCTTCTTTATCAAGCAAGACCACAAAACGATTTTCTTTCCATCCATAAAAGCACACCTCTATTACCTACGGTTCTAATTAGAACCTTGTATACTTACCTTAGAATCTAAAATCCAATCTCAGTTTATACCCAGATCACTCACCTGCAAAAAGAGAAAATTCGTTGTCAGTTTATAATTACGTTTATTTTATTTAAAAATGCACGTACGAAAATAATTGTCCGATGTTATACAAGGAAAATACAGTATTTAGTTGGGGTATAATGACATTTCTATAAAAAATTATCTAAAGTGATTATCAGTTATAGTCCAAGCTGGCATGACACAATGCCACACGATGCTAAAATTTTACTTGTGAATTTAACAGAAAATGTGATAGAAAACATCAGACCAATTTGATATTTAAAAACTTTAATATTAATTTAGTACTTAATAAGACAGTAATTCAGTTTCCTAATTTTACAAACCTTGTAATAATAAATTCGCTCAAGTCTCTTTAGTTTTGTCCGACACTGTATTTGTAAAAAGTGTTTAAAGTGAAATTCTTCAAGGCGAAATATATGCGCTGCCGTGTAACAGCACGATTCAATCAGCAGATGTCTTAATTTGTCTTCACGAAAGCGGATATTTATAACGAGTTTTTACTAGATTGTGCCAGCCGGACAATTAGGCCCGGAAGTAGGAAACAATCAAAGCCTAACATTTCCTGATGGCTAATAAATCTGCTGCACAATATCACACACGATACTCGAAATTAAATAACTGTTAAAATGAATTTAATCGTAACGTGAGCACATAGCCGGCTGCACAATAGCTCTGCGATTTGAGGCTCGACAGAGGCAGGCACCAAGCCGAATAATACGAACCTACGACTCAATTGCACACCTGTTGCAAACAAGCGCAACGGTTTCGCCGAAGACACAATCCCAAGCAGTCAGGTAATTCGCGATCTTTTAAAATGTGTTTATTTATCAGCTATTGACTCGTCGAAGCTTTTATGAGTGAAACACTGAAATAGCTATCTCGGCACGGTCTATAGCCGCGAGCAGATTTCACAAACTCTAGGTGAAACAGGTTCTGCGGCGACTTGAGAATTTTCCTTTTTTCCAGCCGTTTTTCTTGAAAATTATTTTGCAGCTTAATAAAAGGAGATTGGCCAACCGATAGGAAATCAAATTCTTCAATAAGAGGCCACGGAAAATGGCTTTGTGTGCTTCAAAGTCAATGAAGAGTGGAATGCCGCGGCGAAACCATTCGGGTGAGCAAATGAACATACCGGACGAAATTAATAGCTACCGCTGTAGCAGCACGGGCATGGCGAATATGCCAAAGGCACTCAATTGGGAAATTTTTATCTTTTGCCAATCTGCGATGGCGGAGTACCCGATGGAATTCCAAGAATTACAAAGAAAATTTGAGTTACGTTGTACCACCTTATTTTTGATTAAAAGCATTCTTAAAATTTTCGCACTTATGATATAACTTTAGATACTTTCACTTTGGTTCCAGAGATAATTTTATACATTAAAATCTAATATCTATTTGTTTATTTCTCAATCGTGCATAAGCACCTGATTGATTTTTCTGCCTGAAAATGCTTCAAATTGTCCAAACATACATATCTACAAAATTAAGATGGCGTATGCAATATTGCTCACTAATAATTATGCATTAAACGAATTTCGAGTTTTGATTGTTTATGCAAACGACCACCACACTTTGTCGCATTGCTTCTGCTATTACAACTGTGCTTTTACTTACACATGTGTAGGCGGCGCACGGGGGTTTTCGAGGTCACTGATTTCAAATTTGCCATCAAAATTTCCAAATTCAAGATGGCGGGCGAATTCAATATGGCAACTGAAAAAGTCAACCTTCAAAAGATTGCCTTGAAAATCTCCTCTTATGGGTGTTCGGAGCGCTGCGTTCGAATCTGCCTACAAAATTTCCAAATTCAAAATGGCGGATCCAATATGTCGACCGAAAAAGTAAAACTTCAAGGGATTGCCTTGAAATGAAAGACAATGCACCAAATTTGATATGATCCAAGTCAATTTGATACTCGTACAATAATTTGTTAATAATTGTTATTGCTAATTTTATAAGTGTTGTCACGACTGAACTCATCAATTGTTTTTTTAGCCAATTTTTTATGCACTATCAGAGATGCAAACTATTGATGACCATTGAAAGCACATTCAATTTTAATAAGTTAAACAAGATTTAGAAATTGTTTAAAATAGTCGCCGATAAGTACCTGATGAACAAATATAATTGTCACCCGATTTTGCATAACTGGATTCTAATAACGGAAGAAGCGCTCATTTTAAGCTTTCGGTTTTGAAAATCCGATAATTGGATTCCGAGTAATCAAAACTCAAAGTTGAAGATAGTACGTATAGAAGGGTAGAAATGTCCATCACGTCCGGTTCAAAATGAATACGCAATCTTAAATCGACTGCTGTTAGTTTGTGGAAACAAATAAATCGATGATTTTTAATCGATAAAGCAAAGCAAGAGGTATTAAAATAAATATTGGGACAGTAGTGTGAAAAATTGTTTCAGTTACGATGTACTCGTAGGTACATACGTGTCCAATTAGTATTATGTACACATTTTCTCAAAATATAAGAATTCCTTCTTTAAATTGATAATTATGAATTTTCTTCAATGGGGATCGATAGCTGGCATCTCCATGAGTGCATAAAATTTTAGCTTAAAAAACAATTGATTAGTTTACTCGTGACAACCATAAAATTAGCAACAACAATTAGTAACAAATTATTATACGAAAAAATATTAAACCGACTTGAATGAAATTTGGTATGTTGCTTTATCCAAGTAAGAGGTAATCTGTGCCTGAAGTTCATACGTACGTACAATCTAAATGGTTCAACAAAATTCATAAAAAAAAACGTCTTCTTCTCTATTCTATTTTCGTTAATTATTTCCATTTGGCAACAATAATAATACACATTGCAATATCTGAGTTATCCTATCTTGTATTAAATTTCATTACAAAACTGATTGCTCTGTTCAACTTGTGTCTAAGATTAATAGTTCTCGAGTTATCTTGAAGAGAAAGAAAAAAAAACCAAATTTGTTTTGGAATTTTTCACTTTTTTATTTTTCATAACTTTTCCATAACTTTTTTAACTGGCGCATATCAAAATCACCATTTCGGGAGGCTTTACAAAATAAATTAGAGGTTCTACATATGTACCTATATGAAACATCCAACATACCCCTTTTTAAAACAGATCCTGCCTGGACTAGTAAGTCAACAAAATTTATTGATATATCCTGAAGTTGCATATTTGTGTATTAATTTTTATTATTTTTTTTCTATAGTCTATTCATTATATTCATCTCTATCCAATAATACCCATGTTTACCAAATCGATTAAAACTTGTAGGCTCTTTTTTTATAATAAGGAAATAAGTTATGCCATGTTAGACTTACACCACAATTGCATATACAGTACATAACGGCTTATTTAGACTACATATATAGCTAGCAAAAGCCCAGACCTCCGCTAGCATGAACCATATTCCATCGCAGTCCATAAAATCTCAGTTTATGAAAGGCAGTGGCGAGATAATTAGCGGTGCATGAAATGCATGTTTGTCGCACGATTTTTGTGATATGACCAAATTAGCATTTCCCAGCTTCATATGGTGCGCTTCCAGTGTCTGGTATGGCACGATCGCCGCCGCGCCAGCAGCGTGGTAGTTGTCAGTATATTCCGACTTGCATAATTGGAGCAGTATACTGCTCCTACCTTACTTTCCATTTCCATTTTGTCTCTGCTCAGTTATGTCACTCTGTTGGTAGTTTAACGCACGTAATTCAAATTTGCGGTGTTTAGAAGATTTTGTGAAAAGAGAAATAACAATTTATCCGCCAGGACGTGTTTATTTCTACATGTCTAACCAACCATGGCTGGAGCAAATGAGATTGAGAATTAATCACGTCTTCACGGTGTTGCGCGTTTAATGTTTTCAAGGGTCACTGATCAAGATTTTTAAGATAGTTAAGAAAAAAAATTGCTTATTGCTATATTTTCAACATAACTATTAAGTGGTGTTTCTCTGATTTAAATTATGTGTAAAACGTGCAACATGTGCGTATATGGTGTTTCCATATTTGAAGTTCCGCATTGGCAAATCAGCAACAAATATTGATATGAAAAATGGTCAGATGAACAATAGTTTAAAAACAATATCTACGAAGACCCCAGCTCCTCCGGGCAAAAATTTCCGAGTTAGTCGGTTAGAATAGTGAACGAGTACCAACTTTTTAATATGTTCGTTTACTTGTGGAATGAACACGTTTTTTTTCACCAACAACATCCTAAATCCATCCTCTACCACACTCAGAAGGTTGTTAATAAAGAATCTAAATAGGACGCAATGGACGAGTGACAGTAGATTAGACGTTGAATTTTTTTTAACACGCTAACACCTTTCTGACAAACATTGTCTTATCATAAGCCCTGCCAAAGTGCTGATCAGAAGTCTTCGAAAATGTAGTTTTTGAATAATGTAGAGTAATGTAATGTAAGCGCGGAAAAATAGTCTTAATCCATAGCAGCTCTTATATCTGTGGAAACATTTAAGATAGCCACCTCACAGCTATGAGAAACACGATACCCAGACTGGCATTGATGTAAAATGTTGCTATACAACCGATTCAACTTATTTTTGAGATATTCTAAACCACTGTGCCTTTGTTCCACAAAAACTGCAATCGCTGCTCTTATGTCTCCCAATGTCTTCCATTAATCAGATCAAATCTTTAATATTCGTGATTTCCTAAATCAAATCGTCCCTGCACGTTGTAACTGAGCAATTATTTCACATGCTCTACATGACGGGGAGCAAATAGGGAACTAATTGCCTGGGTAAAAATACAAGGTAATGCATTCCACCGAGCAACATCGCTTTAACTGAGTTACGTGGACGCATGCGAGTGTTTCGTTGCAACTTTCTTCGTTGACACATGACTTGAAAAGTTGTCAGTCAACCGGTTAAAGATCAACAAAGTCTTAACGCAGCACGTGCTTTCTCTGTATATTTGTGATTTTTCACAACAATTTAGATTGGAAGCGTTTCGATGAGATAATCGCTTTCCTAATCCTCTCTGTACAATTACTAATTATCCAGAGACAGCTGCGAGTGCTCATTTAGTTGTCGCCACATTAAATCGCTCTTACACCACATCAGCTACCGCATAATGCGGCTCCACAAAAAAGTGATAAATTTTAAACTGCTTAGCCACCTGGGCTCTGGCATGTTTACCTGTCAGAGGTAAAAAGTCCGCGGGCTATAAATCATTTCTAAGTTTATTTTAAGAAGAAACAGAAAACGCATTTTACCGGTACAAGAAGTAAGCAACGCGAGTTGAAGACTTGTCACTGATTTAAACTCTGGAGACAGAACTAGGTTAGTAGTGGCAGTGTGTAAACTGTCGTACTGGATCAAGTTCTAGCCACGAAACTTGAATTAAAGCAAAATAACCTGAGAGAGTCACTTACACGCTGGACTCTCTTACGCAAACAACAACCGTACGACGAGCTATTAACGGCCTTCATTGATGACCCATTTATTCGTCTGGAGCCGCAAGTGCACAGATGAACACGTTTCTCAACCGATTATAATATAAAACTCCAGCACTAGTCTGGAAATGGGCACAGGCTACCTACCCATGGGATGTTTTATTACCGTAAAGTGGTTTTGCAAAAATTGGTGTTGGTAATATTAATACAATGAGAGTGAAGTACAAGCTGGGAGAACAATATTTTTTTGGTACTAACATAAACATTAAGCCAGTGCGAGTTAGAGTGTCGCGTTATGGGTTCCGTAGTAGAAAAAAAATAATGTTGATCTTTGAAATGATTTACTGAAATGATTTTCTCAAAATTTTTAGACTTACAATTATTATCTTGTGAATTATACGCATACCCCACTACCAATTTTTTTTTAATTTTTGCTTGACTACTTTCTGAAATAGAGAAGAAATATTAGTTCTCAAGAATATCTCGAAAAATACCAACAAAAAAAAATACATGTAAAACCTTTCGCCGCACGCTAAAATACTAAAGTATAAATTTTCAAGGGTACCAAGTTATGGCCCCAAAACGTTTAAACAAAATATGTTTTCAGTTCATACTATAATATTATATTGCACATGCGCAGTAACATTTGTCGTAGCGGTGAAATTTAGGAAATCGGGGAAAACGAAGCCCCTGACTACACTATTTCCAAACTGGACTTTGATTAAGACGCATGTAACAGAAAAGAGTGGAGGAACGACAATCAAGCAAAACATCGCCATCTTCACCAAGTCTATCAAGCCTATCCTAAAATCCGTCGTACTTTCGATTTTGTAACAAATCCCGAAAATCGGATTATACGATCCGAATGTGTAGATCATAATTCGATATTCGCTACGAATTCTGAAAACGGTGCCAGATTTCAAACATTATATCGAATTTCTATATTCTACGAAAGCTGTGTGATCTCAGGAGAAAATACGAAATATGATCATTCTTTGTTTTGGATTCAAGAATTTTTATTTATTAAGCCAAAATGAAAGACTTCTGCAATGCATTTGCCCTCTAGTGATATATTGCGTAACGTATCGGTAAACCCGCTCAGTCGTTAGATTCGCTTGCCTTCGCTTCGCTTCTATAGCGCGCGAATAAGGCCTGAGTTCGTCAGAGAATAAATAACCACGTTCTGGGTGAATTTAAGAATGGATTGGAACTATTCGAGCGATTGCTGTAAACGATGAGTTCATAATGATCGAACCAAGTTCTTGTTCCAAGTTCCAATCAATCAAGATATTGAAATATTTACAAATATACACACATGGCACATTTCCAATAGGTCTGACGTTACAAAGCTAATTCGAAGTGATTTTCATATGGCAACGCCAGACACAGCAGAACTTGAAGGTTTTGTTTCGTTTTGTATGCAGAGTATGACCAGAGCGCGCTCAATGGGCTAAGACAAATTTGACCGAACATTTAAGTAAAATAATAACATAATGTGCATACCGAATTTATGAATCACTCTGTATGTTAACTCCCAAACGGTTGAGATTGTAGCTGAGATTTCTCACCCCACTAATTTTGGTCCCCGATCAATGAAACGCCCTATATAACTACTATGGCTACGTATACACGATATCCAAAGTCGCGACTTTGGCCTAGCGTAGCCCAATGGAATTGGGCCTAGGCCTGATATTTCCTATAGTCCACTTTGTGTCGTTTTCACGAGCAGCCCTGATTTTGGCTTACAACCGGTTTCTAGTTCTGATTTGGGACTGTCGTGTATACGTAGTCTATTATATTATATTATCGATATGGCCCAAATATCAGGAACTGTAGAATTCAACAAAGAGCGAAGCAAGAAGGCAACGAAGATGCATTTATATTTGACCTATGTCTCTGGAACGGTTGCATAAGTTGGCATGGGAATTTGCATAATTCTATGTCTGTCCAGCAATTTATGTACATAGCTCGAGTCACGACCGATACTCATTCCAATAAAGCATTTTCGCACTTACCTTTCTGCTCGTTCTCAGTGTCCGTTGCGACCGGAAGCCATAGCCCAAACCGACGTTGGCTCGCCACATAGGATCGACGTAGTCATCCAATTCGCTCTTCAGGATCTCCAAGTCGATCTTATTGACGCTGCCACTCTTTTTAATGCCGAATTTACTGTCCTCGAAACTGTCGCTTAGCAGGTTGCGGTATAAATTATTGTCACGCGTGATGGCCGCATTTAGTGAACGTCGCTTCTGGTGCTCGTTAAGCAGGTTGTTGCGGGTAATGAAAATGGCGTCCAAGCTCGGCTTCGCGCTTGGTTTGCTACAGCCGCTGCCGCGGACCTCCCTGTTGTTTTGATTATTGTTGGCTTCGTAGGTTCGCTCCTCTGAAATACCACCACCTGAGACGATGGCATTTGGCTGCTCTAGCGGCTGATAGTGGTTTTCGGTGCGGCCAAATATTTCTATGAGTTGCCGCGCTTTGTGCTTCACTCGGGCGCAATCATCGCAACCATCGCCCACCTCGTAGGCATCTGATTCGTTTCGGTGCAGGTAGAATGAGTGGCGGGTTATTACACGCTTTGGCGGGCTATTGACATTTACGGATTTTTCGCGAAGACTGAATCGCTTTTCCAGATCGTTTGCAGAAAACTCGCATTTCTTGAAGGGAGTTGGTTGCCGACGGCTGCTCCCAGAAGGCGGCTTTGTACAAACCTGACTGGAAGGCTGCTGCACCTTGTTGTCGGAGAAATTTTCAAAATTTTTCCGCAGCTCCTTAACGATATTTTTCCGGTTTTGGGAAAACAAGTACTTTTTGTCAAATTCGTCCAAATTGAATGACTGCCTGTGACATAGTTGGTTTTCTCTGTCGTTATCTTTAGTCTTTGCCTCAGTTTTGCAGACATCCTTTGAACTCTTGCACCTTTTGAGAAGAGTTCCTCGGAAAAAGGACTTGTTGTTGTTCTTCTCCACCTTCTCACCATTATACTCGTTCAGATTATTGTTACTATTCCAATTGATTGAGCTATTGTACAAATTCGCAAAGAACAAATTCCTTTCACTGCTGAACTTCTTAATTGTGTTTGAGAGCTTCTTGTCGAAGTCATTTTGCTCAGAGACAATCAGCAGCCGCAACTTATTCATTTTTTTTACTTTTAAGCACTACTGAGTCACTTAATCACTTGATAACCACGTTTTCAGGAAAATCTCGTTTTAAAAAAGCCGCTTACAACCACTGAAACCAAGAACAATCATAATGAAAACAAACACGAAGCCCGCACGATATGAAGCCGTACTCTAGTCAGCAGCCGCAGAAAGTGTGAAATTTTATGCAAATCTCGGGCGATTTCGTCGATCAATCAATTTTACAGATTTTTCAGGTATTCGCCGGAAGAATTACGAGCAAATTCGCTCACCGTTATGTGATCGCCGCCGGTATAATTGAGGAAAAACTCTCTATTAATGGCACGGAACGGACCAGACGCTTTTTCCTCGTAGACATAGATATGCCGAGCAATAAGAAATTATTGAAATTGTTTTGTTTTGATCGGGAGACTTTTTATAACATACATAGCCCCCTTCCATGAAATCTAATTATTCCTACGATTAATAAATATAACAACTAGGGCATTTTTTCATGACAGTTTTGAACGTTTTCAGTTTTTAGACATTTGTGGTAATATAGGAAATCGCGTAAAACTTTAAGCGCACGCTTTTGAGAATCTGCACCAGATATATGTACATGTATGTGTATGGAAACTATTTGCCCGATATGGCTGAAATTTGCTATTGTTATTTTTAATAGTATAATCTAGTTCAAACCTTTTTTCAAATAAACGAAATTGCATGTCACTCCATGCTACAACCATTCTTTATAAAATATATTGAAAACGGCTACAATAAGAACTAGCATTATTCCAGGTAGATCAGAGTTTTTTCTGGTATGTATCAAAAACGGCGCTGGCTCTGAAATCACGTTCCAGAGCATTCACTACCACGACCGCCATTTTGGTTTTTTTTTTAAATTTTCTGGAAATATAGGTCAATAATTACATTTTATTTTACCAAAAAGAATTTTTTTTTATATTTACTCAATATTAGTGATACGCACAAACAAGGCCAATACCATGATAGTCTTGGTCTTGCACATTCGGTCTTGGTCTTATATCAATAGACTTAGTCGTAGTCGTAGCCTTGGTAAATACATACATATAAAGGGTGTTTTTTTAGGAGGTTTGTTTTTCCGATAGATGTCGTTTTATTTTATGGCAGTTGTTTTGACAGCTCAAAGTGGCATTTCTACTCAGTATTGTTTGGCAAATCATTATGAATAGGTTAACTCCAGAACAACGTTTTCAAATCGTGGAAATTTATTTTCAAAATCAGTGTTCAATGTTATAGAGCACTTCGTGAATTTTATGGTGCACATAATCGTCCGTCAGAGACCACCATAAAGAACGTAATTACCAAATTTCGGTCTACATTCACTCTTTTGGATGCCAAGCCACCGACAAGAATGAGAAGAGTTCGTACAGAAGAAAATATTGCTGTCGTTGAGGCCAGTGTCGAAGAAAACGACAATTTATCGATTCGTCGTCGTGCTCAGCAAATTGGACTTTTTCCATCGACTTTATGGAAAATTTTACGTAAAGATTTGGGTTTGGTGCCATACAAAATTCAATTGGTGCAAGAATTAAAGCCACACGACCATCGTTTGCGCCGTGAATTCAGTGATTGGTCGTTAAATCAATTGAACGAAGATCCATTTTTTTACCGTAAAATTCTCTTCAGTGACGAGGCGCATTTTTGGTTAAATGGATACGTCAACAAGCAAAATTGTCGCATTTGGAGCAAAGATAATCCACACGCCGTTCAAGAATTACCAATGCATCCTGATAAATGTACTGTTTGGTGCAGTCTATGGGCTGGTGGGATCATCGGTCCATATTTCTTTAAAAATGAGGAAGGACGACGCGTTACCGTGAATGGAAATCGATACAGAACCATGATCAATGAGTTTTTGTTGCCAAATCTTGAAGATATGGATATGGATGAAATGTGGTTTCAACAAGATGGTGCCACTTGCCATACAGCACGTGAAACAATCGACTTATTGAAAGAAACTTTCAACGACAACATTATTTCGAGAAATGGTCCGGTGAATTGGCCTCCGCGTTCGTGCGATTTGACGCCACTCGATTACTTTTTGTGGGGATACGTGAAGTCATTGGTTTATGTGGATAAACCTCAATCGATTGATGCTTTGGAAACCAATATTCAACGTGTCATTGCTGACATACGCCTCCAAATGCTTGAAAAAGTGGTCAAAAATTGGACCTCCAGAATGACATTTGTGAAAAATAGTCGTGGTGGCCATATGCCAGAAATTGTGTTTAAATGTTAAATGCCAAAAAATTATCTACCAAATAAAAAAAAAATTTTGGTCATTTCATAATTTTATGTGTTTTATTCAAAAAAAAAATCGGCAACCTCTTAAAAAAACACCCTTTACTTTAATTTTTACAATAATGAAATAACGACATTATAAATGACGTTTTGTCTGTTGTACCAAGTTGTGAGCAGTCAATTATATTTATAAACCAATTACAAATCAGTCATGACTGCAATTGATGAATCGCAGCTTATTGTGGCAACTTTAATGAAAGTCTTAACTTTATGACTGCTTGGTGAATGCGGCCCTTAATGACTAACTTGACTATTTTAAATCGTTTTTTAGTACAACTTTCAAATACTCCACAAAACATGAACACAAACCAGATCGCATACGTTATTCTTTACGTAAAGTAATCGTGAATAAGACGAACCAGCACTAAATCTATTCACACGAAACTGATCGTCTTGAATACAAGAGATCCAAGGAAATTAATCGGTAAGTCACAACGTAGTTTCTTTGTTCACTTTGTTTCCTTTCTCCAAAAAAAAGCATGAAGTACCTATTGCACGCGCCGTTTTGTTTATAAACAATTTAAGCGTCAGATATCGCAATTTCTCCTCTACCGCTTGATTACCATTGATTAGTAATACGGCACTACCTTAAAGGCATCAAATGTACCGTGTAGCCAGTGAAAGTTAACGCTTCTTTAGCGGGGAGCGCATTTTTGGGAGGTCTGAACAAGCCTAACGTGAGCCGTGCTTTTCTCGGTAACAAGAAGCCGTCAAGCCTCCATCGAGCATCGGTAATTCAAATCTGAAATAATAAATGACAACAGCGACGGAACAATATTATCAATTGGAGTCCTCATTTGGAATTGGGAACGTCTGAAAGTCATGCGAGGAACACATTCATCACACTTCGCTGTTTTATTCCTCAAGACCTTCATTACAGTGCTTGGAGCGCCTTCTCAAAGCCTTGACGAAGGCAAATCTGTGATTAAAGTCTCACAGAAAACAACTTGCTTCTCAGTCAAAAGAAGGTAATTAACGTCGCTCCCAATATCCGAGCTGCAGCGCCACAACTGATTTAGCACTAGATAATTTCCCGTTCGCTCATCTTGATACGCACATAGGAACACCTCATGCTGGCGATACCATTAATTGGCCGCTGTGCGATAGGTTCGCTATAAATCAGCTTGTAAGGCCAGAATTGTCGAAAGCTGGCGGCAGCTCAAAATCACTTGACGGCGATCAATTTTTCGCCTCTGTTAAACTAGTTTGGAACTTTCTGCAGATTGGGAAATAGATCTAGGTGGAGCCTGAAGTGATTGCTATTTTTTGGAAAATCGGATTGCTCTTTTTTCTTTATTATACATATGACGACAACACTTAAGGAAAGCGGAATGAGAATTGTTAGTCAAGCTACAGAAACTTTTGGTGTGCAGTTTTTGGGCTACATCTGCAAAAACTGTTAGACCTGATTACAAGTATAAAGTAGTTTCAACCTACTACTTTAACTAAATACAGGGTGTTTCAGTTAACGGGGGTCACCATAGACAAATAAAAAATCGTATGGCTGGGGGGAATCTCAACCGTTTTAGAGTTGCAGGGTGATTCATAAATTCGGGTTGCACATCATTAATTTATTTTTATCTTTTGATCTAATTAACGCAACGACACCAAACGCCAAACAAGTACTATTTTAATGTGCTTTCCAAAAATGTCACCAATGTTTATCTGCCTCTAGCACTGCAGGTACAGTAACTTGCGAAAGTGAAAAAAGGCTCTAAAATTTCGTAAAATTTAAAGCTCTGCCAATTTTTCTCCGAAATTCCTGTAATTAATGCACGTCTTTTATATTTTTATTGAATTACCAATGTTATTGCCTTTCCAAGGAGGTACAACATGTCTAGGTATAGAAAGGATATACAAAATACGTGGAAAAGCTTTTGCGGAGTTTTACAAATCTGAATTTAAAATATTTTTTTTAAATTAAACGTTTGTAACGTACTAATATTAATGTAATAAGTTTTAAATTACAGAAAAAGCATTTTGAGGTTCATTTAAGTGGGATTTTTGTTTTAAAATTTCAAATTTTTAAATAAAATTAAAATTTCAAAATTTTGTTATTTGATAACTGGGTGAGATTTCAAAACAATACCACGTCAGGGATACATACATACATACATAAGTATATATTTACATATTTTTGTGCGTTTCTAATCAATCAGGGGGACAATATCGTGTACGCCAACTAACCGTTCGTGCATCATTACCCTCGACAGACGCTACATAAAAATCAATTATATACAAAAAATAAATAAAATTTGCTCATATAGAATTTTTGAAATTAATTCCCCAAATTTCCATTATTTTACTGACATTTATTATTTATAAGAGTTTTGATATTGTTATTTTGACCCAGAAGTTGTGGCTATTGCCATGGTAATACTACAGCCTTTGAACTAGTTTGTGACTTCAAAATGACGTAGCCCATGTAAAATTGTCACTGCTGAACTAGCACAAAGATCCGCACAATTGCACTGGTTTAAACTGAGTTTTGCATACCTTTTGCTGCTGTTAGCGCCAGTAGCAGAAAAATATGTTACTAAACAATTGTCAGTGGTGAAATCAAACTTATTTGCAATAGTGTTTCACAAAAAAAAAGAGCACGGAAATGAAAGGAAATTATGAATAACAGATGTCATTCAATTTTTAAATTGTCATGGAGGGAGTAGTAAACGGTAACTTTAAGGATTAGGATTTTTATAAAACGCCAAAAAAGTGTCAAACGAGAAACTGAATAAAACAAACTGATGTAAAACGTGACGTCATGAACTAGTTCAATTGCTGTAGTCTGTCTAGGGCATATGGCTCTCTTAGCCAATATGTGAAAAAAACGTACTTCTGGGTAAGGACATGACATCGTAAAAACCATTTGCCACTTGTAGACAGCTCCAGCTCGCACACGGCGTAAAAACCTATTTGTCTGGACGTGACTTAATACTTAATGGATCGAAATGGTGACTGAAAATCTCGTAGATCCATTCATAAATCCGAATGCACGCACCTTGATCAGACTTTCCTTCTCCTTATATGTAATCAAGTCCACATTAACAGCCATGATGTACCTAGAAGGCTATCAGCCAATACCAGTTAGCATGAACTAGAGCAATCTCACTTCCTGAGCAGTGCTATCTTTAAACTTAGTAGAAGTCACGGGCAAGAGTTCTTATCTTAAATGCGAGCACAGGTTTACGTCGAACCTTCTTCAGGTTCAAAATTGTGTCGAACCGCAAACTTTGATATAATGGCTGTGTATTTCCAGCTTACCGTACTGCAAGTAGGCGCAACGGTAGAGTCACCGATGGCGGTTTCCTGCAGACCGTGGCATGTAAGTCACATAGTGGTCGAACTCAAGTAGGCACAGACATCCGGACAGACTTCTGCGGCAGTCCACTTTTAGGTGAATGAGCACTGTGCTATGCTAGCCGGTCCGAATGCAGCAAAAGGCAAGTAAGTACGATTTGCTGCGAAATTTCAAATTGGAAAAGAATTCTGCGTACGGATATGGGTCAGTAATACCTTGCGACAGGTTACTGGCTTGGGTAATTTATACTCTGCATGCTGCAAGTGTCGCGTTTTGTTTTATTAGAAACGCTGCAAAATTAAAAACTCGTTTCGAAATTTCATAAATCGCTTTGGCGCTGACTGACTTGTTGTGGAGTTTCCACTTTTCATGGTGACTGCATTTAATTGGTTCAGTTCGCGACACAAAGTTTGAATTTCTATTGGGACAAAAAGTATGTACATAAAATCAATCCCGGCAAAGCAAAGTCACATTTTACTATCCAATAAAATCTTTCATAGTCATAGGTAATTAGGTAACAAACATTATTATGACCATCATGCTTCCGCCAAACATTTTTTGCTACTCCTATCAAATGAAGTTATGCATCTATTTTTTCGAATTGTAGTGTAGGGCATTTGGCGATCATTCTTTGTACAATTTTGCAGCAGTGGCCCTCACACTATTTCAAGCTTTGAATTTCAAAGCATTGTTCTTTATTAGATTTTGTTTCGGTAATTCTCTTAAACAGCGGGATTTTAAGATATTTCCCGTATAAAGGGGAAAAACAGAAAGGTAAAGGCGGTAAACATTTCATGTTATTATTATTATTGAACTGGAGCGACTTTAAGGTAAGCACTATACGTACAACCGAAGAATTGAATCTGTCATTGTCAATCAAATAAGTCATGAAATCAAAATTTTTCAGGAATCAATAAAAATTGTGCAACCTACAAATACGCGAATTTTCATAAGCTTTTTTGGGTTTATTATAGTATTTAGACTTTAAAGCATATAATCAGTAATGTAATATTTTTAATTTATGAACATTGAATTAAAATATAATATATATTAAAAAACCCTTTTTGATTTATGTTGTTTTAGCAAGAAACAGAGTTTAGTACGCTTAAAATAAACAAAAACAGCAATATTCATCATGTATTTATTTAAAATTGAAGTACGTAATCATGTTCATCTTTATTGTTGATGTTAATGCATTGCATTATTTCGTTTGAAGGAGATAGGATTTAGGGACTTTGTGGTTTCTTAATCCAGGCAAATTAGCTGAAAAAAGGGGTAACTTCCCAATAATTAGAAACAGCAATTTTATGATTGATTGGAGCAGTCGGTCGCCATTTGGAAGCCGCCATTTTGTATATAAAAAAGGAACCTTTAATTCGTAATTGCCTGATCAACACGATTCCAATTTTCGTGGAAATTGCACCACTTTTGAAAATTTGATCCTTTAACCTTAAAAATGACCCTCAAGGGACTTCCGATTTTTTCGATTTTTCCGATTTTGCGAAATTCGTGATCTCCGACCAAAGCCCCGGTATCAACCCTAAAATTGCTGTTTCTAATTATTGGAAACTCAAATGCTAATTTGCCTGGACTATTTACCCAGATTGTGAGTCTATCTACCTTTGCAACAAAAAGAGTGTGTTTGGAAAAAGCTCGACTTATGTTATGTGGTTTTCCCTACTACGCTAAGGAACGCCAGAAGGTCTTTTGCATGAAATCAATTATTAATTATAAATTAAAACGCAAAACCACCAGGATTAACTGCCGTTCATAAAGCAATTTTATATCTGACGCCAATCTTACTAATATTATATTATTGCAAAAGTTTATGTGTTTGGATGTTTGTTACTCAATCACGCCTAAAAAGTTGCTCCGATAGACTTCATTTTTTCACACAAGGTAAAAAAAAGCTGCCGAAAAAGTTAAACGTTAAGGGATTGCCATTAAAATCAACACTAGGGCGTTTTTTAGGGATGCTGATTTCGAATCCGAAAATTTCCAAATCCAATCGGCGACCAAAATTCCTCTTCTTTTAACAATTTGATTAAAAATGAATATAAAAAAGACTATGTGGATATGGATTTCAATTTAACCAAAATTCAAGATTGCAGGGCTATAAGGGGTACCAAAGTTCTTAAACTTCAACGGGTTGCCAAGAAAATCAAAGCTTTTGGAGCTTGGAGGATGCTGACTTCGAATCTGCTAGTGAAAAATTCAAAATGGCGGATCAAACGAACGAAATAATTCAACATCAAAGAATTGGAATAAAAATGAATTCAAAAAACCTTAAATTTTCCACTAATTTCAAATCTACTAAAATGTCAAAATTCAAGATGGCGGACCGCTTTATTGCAACCCAAATTTTTAAACTTCGAACAAATACAAGGAAAATTAATAATTAGGGGTTCTTAGGGTGCAGATCCCAAATTAGTGTAGCAGTGTGCGGATCCAAAATGGCAATCAAAATTTTTTAATTTCAAGAGTTTTCCGTTTTCGCATACACTATTTTTAATTTAATAAATTTCCATTAAATAAAAGAAATCTTGACTAATCACAATTTCTGAATATATATGAAAGGCCGACAATTCTCAGCTCCAAAAAATTTCCGTTTAAATGGATATACAGGGATTTTTGGGGTCGCTGAGTCGGGAAATTTTATCCCGGAAATATTTTTGATTCCCGCGTGATAAATGAAAACCGTCTCCGAAGTACTTTCATTCAATCTGTAACAGCTTCAATTTATAAGTATGGAAAAGCCCGGGCAAAGCCGGAACGGGTCTGCTAGTATTCAATAAGACCGAGAAGAGCCTTGGTTAATCCGCCTCTTTGCTAAGATTTCACTCAAAAAGAAATGTAAAGTGAATCCGGTAAAATATACGAAACACCTCATCGTCAAATTCCTTTTAAATCACATGGCGACGATTGCTAATGAACTTTATTTTATTTAACGCATTCACAGCGTAACAAGAATCGGGCAGTCCTGGTTCCCGTTGGAGTAATTACTATCCCAAGATAAATTGCAAGTTTCTCGCGCAGGCTAATGTCGCTTAAATGACAGAATTGAGATGAATGGAAAGATTTATGCCTGATTAATGATGATACGGCCTCGCACTCTCTCAGATTTAATTAAAGATGATACCTGTGCCACCAGCGAAAAAATATGTCCGTTGCCTCCGCAATTCCAAAGCGGTTACAAAGTGACTCGTGTTGTCCAGCCAACACAAACGAGGAAGTTATATAGTCCCCGTTAAGTATCATCTTGGTGTACTATAATGATCGAAAATGCTTTTATTGCTCTAAACCCACTAAATGGACTAGACGGTCCATTTACTGCGTCTGCGATAACGTCAGCATCGGAGGCAATTATTAACAAAAAAAAAGGAGAAGCCTAAGGGATTTTTATCTTCAGCGAAAACAACTCATGCTAAATGATCTTTATATAAAGTCCAAGCGAATTACAGGTACAACGAGTTACAGGTACAGGACAAACTGCAGTTATTTATACAAAACAGCTCTGAATAGGTAGACACATTTGCATAATTTTATTTTGTTTAATTTAAAAATAAATCAAGGCATACTTTAGATAGTTTCAATATGCATTCACAAATATTAACTAAAAACTCCATCATGTGTGCATGAACCACGTTATATAATTTTACATACCCACTTCAGATTGAAACATTGTTACTTATGTATACATGTATATTCAATATATTGCATATAGAACCATTTTATGTACGAGAATATTCGTCTTAAGTGATAAGATAAATATACAAATGAGGAACTGTCAAAGTACTAAATATCGTTATTGGAATGATTTTACGCAATAGTGCTTATAAAGAGAATGTCCTAAATAATTTCAGACTATTGAATCAAAAAGTATATGTATTTTATCTTAATTATTTCAAATATAAATTTCACACGCTTGCTTTATTAATAAAAAATTATGAAAGAGCAAATTGTGCATTATAATAAAAATCTCTGCTGGCATTGAAGCACATTCTAAATGTTACGACCAAAGCACTGGCACGTGTAATCACCTCATATTAATTAGAACAACTTTTTGTTGGGTTGCACAACAGGAGAAAAATATTCAGTGAAGAGAAGTGGTAGCTTAGCTATCGTGAGTACACACGCATCCTCAATTAGCGTGTAAATTATTCGCGACTATAATTGAACAAATGACATACGTAGACAGATATAATTATTTAATTCAGCACAAGACAATAATCTGAATTAATTTTATATGTACTATCAAAGAATAGTTTTGCTTTTGTATTCCGCGCAGAAAAATATTTAATATTAGAAGTTTTTGGCAAAAACGGACTCATCCAAATGAAGTTGTTTACTTTTATATCACAGTAAAAATAATTCGGTTTATCAGTTTAAGAGTAATCTTTTACGCTACAGTTCGAGTATAAACTTATGTACATACTTATGGTATATGAGTCCATACTCTGCACACTTTAGAAGGTAATGAACAAAATTTGATATTTTTGACCCAGCGTAGACACTCCTTAAAATATACAATCGAAGGTACTTAAGGTATAGAGATCAAGGTAATTTAAGTTACTTAAGAAAAGAACATGTCTGGGGCATGTCCCAACTATTCCTCATATATTTGCACCGTTGCATGATTTTATTCGCAAATTTCATTAGTAGTTCTCAGCTGTGGTATACCGTCAAAAGTAAGTTAAGATGAGCATTTCTTTAGGATTTCGTGGTGAATTGTTGGAGTACTCATTAATGTTTTGAATAGGTATTCTCTTTAATTAAGTGGCAGGTATTGTTAAAAGAAAATTTTTTGTCAAAAACAGCTTGTCTTGTAGACACGTAGACATGTAGACTGCCCTCAAAACTCCAGTAATTGCCTTGTCGAGACATCGGCATGCGGCTTGCCTTAGCATTGGTACATAATATGTGCTTATGTATGCATATTTCTATATAGCACTATTTGTACAACAAGACTAACGTAAGGGCATACTATAGTCAATACTACCTGTCGCCTTCGTCAGAAAAATTGTGAAAAAAAAAATTTCACTAGCACACTTGACTCAAGTCATCCTGACTCATAAATAGTAAGTATAGAATTGGCATATGAATATTCTTTTGTTGTGGCATCTGACCGATTTTCGACCACATCTTTTTTTATCGCCCCCAAATTTGTCAACAAATATCGTTATATCCCAAATACATACATACGTTCATGGACGATGGGTACTTTTAGGGTCTTTGGACCATAATCGGAAAAAAATTAGTAAAATTCTTTCTTCTAAATGGATTCTGCAAAATCGACCCAATAAACGATATATGTATGTATGTATTCATTCCAAGGACGGTCCGACGACAACGACCAAGTAGCAGCATGGAATCCTTGATAGTTTTGCTCTGTAAGCATTCACATTTATTTTCACAAGAAAGCTGATAGTTGTGATGTTAGTCTGATTTGTCCACGAAACATCATGTCGCAACTGTATGCTTCGTCATATATTATAATAGCCCAAACTGGAGTTTGTCCATTACATAGTACACCAGAATATGTCAATGCGTCAATTGGGTATTCATTGTGGAAAAACTACTTTATCTTTTCAATTAATAAGCATTTAATATTGTTGTATCTTCAAGGTTTTTCAACAGAAATGTACTGCAGATCTTTGTGGGGTTGATTACTTCTCTACAAATTTGCTTTTCATTGCGCTTGTTATTTTTTGCTAGGCCGACCACACCGACCAGAAGTACGCATAAAAGACTATACCAATTTACATTTCATCGATTTTCTGGACGTGAAACTCACTCGGATTTCAAGCAAATATTTTGCATTTTTCAAATTTACCTTGTTCAAAATATCATTTTAAGAGAACCGCAACAATTTCCGCGGTCAACGGAGTGCAGTTGTGCGAACACAACAAATATTTAGCCAGAGCGATGGATTTATAATTATGCAACGACAGAAATTTCCAAATTCTCAAATAATTTAAAAATCTTAATTGTTAATGCAGTCTGATCGAAATAAGTATACTTCATTCCTAAGTACAAAACTTTTATCGAGGAAAATTCTACAGAATTCCAATTAGAAATAGTAGCACTTCCATTTTCTGAGTGAATTTGTGGAGATATTTTTGTATAATATAAAATACAGTGATTCACTTTGCTAAATTCTTAGAAAACACTGAAAAGGATTAAAATTGTCATTTTCTCTTTAAGTATAAACATACACATATGTCCTCAATTTCGAAGCTCTTACATATATAATATGTATGTAAATAAATAGTTTATTTCCCTATAAGAACCAAAAACTGAAACTGCACAATTATTGAAGATATTAATTTTTTACTTAATGCTTTCATGTATGCTCTTTCCCTCTTTCAACCCGTACTAATACCAAAGAATTGTTCCGTGCCATTAGTAAAGATCTGATAACTACCAATTGTTGATTAATCAAAATAGAGTCTTGCCGCAATGCCCCGCCGAAATGTGAAAGGAAAGTATATTTGCAAATTCGGCTCTTAAATTCGCATAAAATTCCACACATGAAGTGACGACTTAGAAACCGCAGGTCAGTCGTTATCCTCACAAATAATCCCAGCAGGAATGATCACCTACTGATCACACCACCGTTGAAGGCCCAACCATCGAAAATTGCCTCTGTTCAGCTGGGTAGCGAAGTGAAAACATGCACTGCACAAAGAGGAACCGCGCAAGAATCATATTTTAAAAGGTCTTAAAGGTCTCGCGATCGCGTTATTAAAGCAAGAGGTTGCTAGCCACGATTTCTCACTTCACTTGAATAGTTCACAGGCAGTCAATTGCGAGTCAAACCCGTGGTAATTCACGACTTTAACTGCCACTTCGTTTAAATCTCAAGGAACGAAACGCCGGAATCCACACCAATCACTAGGTCTAGGTAGTAAAGATCAACCGCCACGGAGCCGCCGCGAAAGACCAAGTGAATATCGTCGTTGTTGGGAACGAACTGACAGCGCAACCCAATGCCATTTGAATAGTGAAACTGTTTGGTCGGTTGACTGGGTTTGACTATCGTGGCGATGGTATATTGCCCAAGCTTAAGCCAGAATGGTTTGAGCGCGGATGCATACCTCCGCGCCGGCTGTGCGGATAAATGAAGCACTCATCCACTTCTTTGTCTACTCCAGGTGTGAGGGGCAACTTGAGGCAGGCACAACATGGTAAAGATTTGACGACAAAAATTGAATAAATATTGTAATTACTAGTAACCAGCGAAAATACAGCGTAAGTGCAATTCAATGAGGTTAGTCAATTTATTGAACGGCAACTGCTTCTAAATTAATATTGTTTAGAGAGTGCTGCAGGAAACGTTTTCGCATTTAGTTCAAGTAACAGAAAATGTTCACGGCCACTCGATCTTCTCAAATCTAGTGAGGAAGAAAAGCACTACTTTTTGCTCGTACTATAATTTTTAAAGCGTTGGATGGGAGTGCTTTGGCATTTAAATCTCAATTTCGCGAATCATATACCTACTTAGTTAAAAATTTAAATTATTTTTTCCTTGTTATCCACCTGCTATTTTTGCAACTTTAAGTTAGCTTCTTGTCAAAAATAACATCACAAATACTTTTTTGCGCCATAAATATTTTCGAAACTCATCAAAAATACGTTTATGCTTAATGTTTATAAATACATTACCAAAAAAGCAACACACTTTTTTTTCGTAGTTCAAGTATGTAAAGATAATTTTCAATTCAGACTACAAAAAAATTATTTTGAAAATATTTATGTCGCAATTTTTTTCGCATGTTTATTCATGAAATTAATTAATTTATTAAGCTATACATTTTTTTGTTTTAATATAATATAATTAAATGATACAATTGTTGTTTTTGTTTTTATCTTCTCTTAATTCGTTCCTAGAAGATGCTGAAAATGTCGCAGCATAATCTAAGATGATTTCTGATATTGTATCACAGTGTGTGAAACAAAGCAAATTAAATGGATTTTTAAAGTAGAGACAAAAAACTGACGCGACTTTGCAGACAAAATTCACAAAACAGCCTTTTAACTTTATTAGAAAATGATGGTAAGTGTACATAGTGGTTCTAGGAATAAATCCCGATTTTATAATATTGCACAATAAATTTTCTACGTATAAATTTGTATACCCTTTCTCTACCTGGACATGTACCTCTTTCGAAAGGTAACAAGATAGGCAATTCAATAATAATAAAAACGAGGTGTATTAATTACATTAATTTCGGAGAAAATTTGGGAGAAACATGAGTTTTAGCAAGTGAGTGCACCTGCAGTGCTAGAGGTAGGTTAACATTGGTGGCATTGGTGGTGGTGGTACAAGGAATTATTGGTACATAGAACATTACTTGTATCTTTATTCGTGTACGTTTCCGCAGCATATGTGATTGACCTCTATTACATATTTCAATTTCATTGAAATTGGTGCATGAAGTAAGTCCCTAAGTATTACAAACTTTGATCACGACTGTAAAAATACCCGGGTTATTTTGAGAAAAATTCTTTTTTCCTGATAATATGATCAGGGTCTATCACAAGATTCAAAAGACACTAATTTCATGTGTATTGGTATGTACACATTTTGTCTTTTATACATAAAATAAGAACTTGTTTTAAGTAACTGTTACCAGACCTATTTTTTTAATCCCAAAAGGTATGCATACAAATGTTTAAATCGTATATCGTCAATTGCTCCACAGAGCAACAAAATCATAGTGGAAATTTTAAATCGAATAATAATGTATCTACCAAAAATATCAATAATAAAAACACTTGTGAAAACAAACTACAAAATATTAGATGAATGGGAATGAAAGATTGTTCTTCATTCAATGCCACGGTAAATGGGTTACTTTGCAAAGAGGTATGACTGACATTCACTTAACAAATAGCAATGTAAAAAATGTTTAAAGGCTATTCGGCGAATTGTTTTTTCTATTAATGGCTTGTACAAACGTCTAACGTAAGAATGTTGTGCTGTCAGTTATTTCTTTGGTTCTAGCGATTTATTAGGTTGCCGTTTTTCATTGCTTGAGCAAAAAGAAAGTAAAAATATGTACTTTAAAATGTGAAAGTGATTTACCTTGTAATTAAAGATCTTTCACCTAAATATAACGTATTAAAAATGGTGTAACATATTATAGAAATCATGATGATATATAACAACTTAAAGGCACCGATAATAATTTTACTCAGTGAATCTTTATTTAACTTTATTTATAGTGCGAATTTGAAGAATTTGATCATCTACACAGGGACTTAGGAAATATTATTTAACCTTTTTCGCGCTATAATTCTGAAAGTATTAACTTTACGAAAAAGTTGATATAATTAAATTATAATTATAAAAGTAGAGAATTTAGATATCTAAGAAATTGTTTTTAAATTTTTAGCAGGTGAGATATTTACGAAATTTTCCTTCTATAATTAGCATTGCGGGGAAAGCTCAAGGTATGTGACTACAGGAACTCAAATTTAAGTTTTTCTAACACCCCTCAGATATCCCCATTATCTCCTCTATTGTGGACAGTTTGCAGGCAGAAAATACAATTTGACTGGACTAAAAACAGAATGAATGTTACCAACCCAAGCAACTAAATGCGATCAATTCCATTTCAGTGGAATCGTTCGCTCGTCGCCTGTAGTCACCTGTAATCGCCTGTTCAAAGTCGATTCCTGCAGTGGACGAGGTTCAGAAGGCACATGAACATGGGAATTAGTCACATGTAATCATTTGGTTGCTAGGTCGCGTGAAGTCGCTTCCAGTGGACGACTAAGCTTATAAACTTACTTAAAAGAGAATGAAAAATAATTAGGTAAATATAACTATGTGCATGTTATTCTTTAGGCAAAGGAATATAAAAAAATTAACAAATATTCAAGATGTCCTCCCTTAACTTTTACATATTTGTTTTGAACGGCCAGAACCCACCTATGAAAGTAAACCCGACTTAAAAGTAATCGAAGCTGCTGTTTGATTAAATCTGCCCACAACGACTCCATATATTGGTGAGGTGTGCTCTACCTTCTCCTCTAAAACATTCCATAAGCGGTAGTTCAAAAGATTCAGATTTGGACTTCCAGCCTGTCGATCTTCATTCGGAATAAATTCCGGTAAAGTAACAACCACTCAAAAACACAAAACACGCTAATTTGCATCGGCTAAAGTCCGGTCTCCTGGAAGCCCAGATCTCAATGTATGAGAATACCGCTTATGGAATGTCTTAAAGGAGAGGGGTAATCAAAACCTCACCGAAATTGAAGGCAGATATAGTAAAAAACCAGCTTCGATTATTTTAAAAATTGTGCGTGCTTTTATAGATAACTTCCCGTTAAAAAAAAATGTGTAAATGCTATTTTTTGATATGAATGAATGAATAAATAAACAATATAATACATATATGTAGTTATATTTACCTGACTTTTGTTCACTCTCTTTTAAGCAAGTTTATAAGAGTATTAGAAGTTATTGCATGACTAGGTATATGTATAGCATTATGTATTAAATTGTTACTATTATTATTCCTTTCTTACTTGCAAGTTATCAATACGTAACTTTACTAGTAAATTTTAAAAAAAATATCTTCATCCTATTAATATCAAAAAGCTTCTCACTCAACAAAATTTTTATAGTCCCAGCCAATCGAACGTGGGAGTTTAACTTGCCTGAATGGTTAAGAACATTTCACGGTAAACTAAAGATTTTGAAGCACACGCAATTTCCATCCACTGAGCATGTCACGCATCCGTTGAGCACCGCCACGCTGTCAGTATATTGTTACTGAGGCGCATGATTATCACTTCCGACTAAGCTGTATACCATTTCGCGTAAAAAACTGCAAAACTATTAATATGCGGGGGAAAACAGCACGATGCCGTGATGATCAAGAGACTACCTTGAACCATCCACCAGTGCATTACATTAGTCGGTACACTTCCCATATTGAAAATATTCGTGACATGCTACAAATTCACTCACCTGTGACAAAAACAGGTGATCCAAATATGGAAGCCTGTGAAAAGCGTCAACTAACTCTGCAAGTGATTATGCTACCTAAGTCTAAAGGGTCAATAATAGCAGTACGTGAGCTACTCCTGGAAATTAAGTTCAAGTGAATTAAGGCTGACTCCAAGATTTACTTTCTAAGTCAGAGGTGCCACTTAACATTGAACTTGATGAGGAAAATATGGGTAAGCAAAGTGAAGAAAAACTGAATCATTCCGAGAGGAAAACAAACGGAGACGAATCAATTTGGCAGCAGACTTTGCGATGTTCGCACTTGTGCTCTTTCTCTAATGGCCAATTTTCGACCCATTCCCAGCAATAAGATGTAATTCAGTACAACTCGTCTTACTCTCGTTCAAGAAGTCCAAGTCACTTACCTGAAATGAAAAGAAAGAAAAAAATGAAATACTCCAGTAAAAATGATAACCCACTGCTTAAGCCACTTTTGCTACTCGGCCAAGACTGATGAAATTTTCTTTCCACAGAAAGTGATCAGTTCAGTTATTAATTTGATGAAACTGAAAGTGTCTTTAATGTCTAGTGATCCTTACTATTGGTATTCTGATTAATATTGAGGTTAGTGGATATCTTAGCACTTAAGACTACTTTTCAAAATTTCGCTGTTTCTTTTTATAAAAGTGAGGATACCCTAATGAAAAATTTACTGATGTCCATAGATAGTGATCAAGCACTCCTATGGATCTTAATGGATAAGTTATATGAAATGAAATCGGAGATTTGAGCTGTGTATTGATAATGTTATGTAGGGAAAGTATTACTTTTTCTTAATAAAAACGCCCCAAATTTTTATTAATATATTTTATTTTATATGTTCCATAAATTCAGATATTTGTTTAATGAACTTAAATATCAAGTTAATTTAAAAATATTTAGAATGAAGAAATGGACATGATGGCACAAGATATAAGGTTTTCTTTCCCCTCAGATATCTATAAATGAGCCGCACAAGAAGTTGAGAGAAGTAAATCTATTATCTATTTTTGCGACAAGCTTTTAAACATCTATTAAATTAATATAATTATTATAAATGTATGGTGTTATTTGTATTACATATTTGAGATAATTTTGAAATTTCTTTTATTAGGACCTAGCCATATTCATATCATAGCCACGTTTTTCGTAGTCAGTTTATTTTTATTTTTTTATAAAATTTTCTTTAATTCACAAATTTTTAGTTCCTGATAATATGTAGAATAGGTAAATAATGTCGCGACATGATTCAAACAGGCAATATCACGATGATAATATTATATCTACGTTCAGAAAACATCTTTGTTATCCTATGGTAAAGATGTCAGATAGCTCATCATATTCTGTTCCTCAAACTCTTTCATTTGATACCCATGTCATGAGGGATGAGCAGTTCACTCGTCAAACCTTTTTACTTGATATCCATATCAAAGGGAGTTGTGAAGAAGAAAAAAACCAAATGTCGACTGACGGCGGCCATATTTGTTTTTCTCAAAAATTATATCTTCTATCCCACGATTCTCTAGCCGTTAAGAATGCGCCAAAGAAATGGGCACACTTACGTACATACATACATACACCGGAAAAACATTACCCTTCTTCTTAGGCAGTCGGGTAAAAACAGGTAGATCTGTCTGAGAGAGAATATGAAATAAACTTGCCCTTCATACTTTGGGGCGTAAAAGGACCGTTGAGTCAGATTGACTTCATCATTTTTTGAGAATAAAAATAATTTTGGACAGCCAGCATGGAAAAGTAGGTCCTTTTGGTCGCGTACTTTGTGTTCATTGACAAAGCGCTAATTATACAGCCTATATTAAAAGACACATCCACTGACGTTATGTAGATTTACAGAAAGTACAAAGCGTTGCTAGTGAAAAGCACCAGTAGATCTGTTCCGCCAAAACAACACTCAAAACAGAGTTGCGTCGCTACCTGAATTCGTAATGACCTCTTCAATGTCCAAATGTGTCAATTTCACGATGCAACTGATCTTTGTGGAAGCATCTGCCACAAAAAGAGAAAGAATTCCGGCACTTTTCGGAAAGTAGATGCAGCCAGAATTTTAAGCATGCAGGAGAAAATTGAGATTAGACAAATCACACATGCGCCGGCAAACAGCTGAGGAAAAGTGCTGGGGCCGCTTGGAATGCAGGAGCTACCGCAGAGATTTGATCTTTGCAATTCTATCCCCGTTTAAGGCGACTGATCCCCGAGTACACCTACGGCCGTTGACAGTGAACTTGATTTCGATTTCGTTTACGTGGTTATTGGATGCGGTTAACTTTCAAGCTGATCACAAAACCAAGTAATTTCCACTGTTGCGATTTGATGTGCTTAACCCCCGCAATGCACGCAATATCACGAGTGTAATTCATAAATGAAATTTTATGGCGAGATGTTGTTTATTTTTCGCCGTATTTTGTTTTTATTATCGATATACCATTGCGCTGTCGTAGACGCTCTGAGAGCGAAAGTTGTTTGCTTGTTATTGTTTGAGGATGATTTTATGTGGCCGTCCTTTCTAATTTGATTACAGCGCAAAATAATGTAAAAACACGTTAATAAAATTTCAATCACACATGTTGAATTTAATTTACGAGTTTAAGAATAATCATGCTGATATAGTCGTCTAAAGCGGGCTACAAACTAGGCGAATGAAATCGAGTAAATGTTCGCTATAGGATTCGCCAATCACTCTGTATGTTACCCCTCGCCCTCATTTTTGTTTTGTTCGCTCTTGGAGCACATCGCTACCTGATTAGCCTTCATTCACAAACATTTTTTTTGCTTGTTTTATACACTTTGAGCTCTTGGGGTGTTGAGCTATAAAACTTTAAATTCCCCGATTTCCCTTATGTAATTATAATAAATTGAATGGAATAAAAATTGATGTCGCTGCGTTAGGTTGATAAAAAAAACTAAAAAAAAAATAATAATGTTCATCCCGATTTTATTAATCATCCTGTAACTTCCAAAGTGTTGAGGTTGAAAATACGTGGAACATTATCGACTCAGATTTTCGATGTGACCTCCTTTAGAAAATATTTCATGCTGCACGAATGCGAGCTTGTGGAATTCGCTTCCATACCCTTTGAAGAGATTTCTTCACGTACATACTTCGTAAAAAACCGATGGTTAACGGAGAGAACGTACGAGAATTTGGAACTGAGGATGGTCACTGGAGTACAATCACTACCTCACATCATGGTTTGGGACGCAGTGAGCGTCGATTTTGGGAGCCCGGCGTTAAAGTGTATACAACTATGTATCGTTAATTATATGGTGTATTGAATGAAGCCTTGGGCACGTAGATACTTCAGGAACAGACAGTATACGTTTCAACAAGACTCGGTACCATCGCACAAAGTTCGCGTGAACTGAAGATTGGTTTAAAAACAACGTCCCGAACTATAGTTCAGCACAACAATGGGTTTCAAATTCACCAGATGCCAACCCATTGGACTTCTCTCTCTGGGGCATTTTGGACTCCAAAGTCCTCACAAAAAAATACGTAATTGTGCCGCTTTGAAAAAATCTCTTCAACGGAAATAGAATCAAATTCCACAAGCTCACATTGAACTCTTCATGAAGCAACGAATGGAGTTCGGAGTAAGTAAAATTTTAAAAGAATGGAAAATACCAAGAGAAATCTTAACATCAAACTCCAGATTCGGTTCAGAGTTAATGTAACGCTATAACTTTGGAAAGCTAAAGAAACTTGCTGGAATAACTTCAGAGAAATACAAGATTCCAGGCTAGCTAAGTGGAGCCTAAGTGATTGACGTTATTTGAAAACAAAATAGTGTTAATGAGACCAAAATTGAGGTGTCTGTTCAAAAGGTTTTATTTCTTTCATACACAAAAGTATGAACATTTGGAAAATGTGCAAATATAACCTTTTGAACAGACGCTCCTCAATTGTTTTTAGAAAAACACATTGTTGATGCCCTGGAAGCACAAACGTGTTCATGAACATCCGTGCTAATAATTATGTTTCCTTTCATAAGATTTTTAGAATAATTGCAACTATGTAGATGGATCATTGGATCTGGGCCCAAGCACCAGATTTTATCTGTGTTGCTTTGCTCTTGTAATTAAAATTAAAAACAAAACCAAATGGCGGAGTTTCCCTCATACCTTCAAAGGCCTGGATCGATTTTTACAAACGAGGGGTTTCGGAGCTAAGTGTATCAGAATGGTTGCGCTATATTGTATAAATTGTATATATTTTTTTATGAAACCTTCATATTAAAAAAACTGCTAGTCCGAAAAACTTTCATCCGAATCGGTGCGATTTTTTTCAAAGTAGAGTGCAGAAGGATGAGTTTATATAGTTGAGTCGTTAACGTCCTGCCCATAAACGAACTGCATCTTAGAAAACAATTAACAATTACGCATGATAAAGCTTCCATAGCTGAACTTACTCGCTGAATTAATTTCAATGCCAACGAAAAAGGCTAAAATAATAAATGTTGAAAAACTAAAACCCAATTACGTAAAGTATAACTGAAAAGTTAAAAATCAAGTTTACATGTTTCTAAGCTGTATTCAAAGTCCTAATACAGTATTACACACTTTTATATTACACATAAAAATGTCGGCCACGGAAAAGATGTTGCGCAGAGTAAGCTTTATATACCTTCCATTTAGAAATATTACAGGCGATGACGCGATTCTATAAAAACAATTAATACAAGACAATAAACTCTGGTTCTTTTACTATATATGTTAATTTGCTTCAAAATAACAGCCCCAAATGAATTTTTGTACGTAAGTTCGAAACATTGTTCTACAAATTTACTCAATTACCAGAAAATCGAGCAGGTTCCCACAATTTACTTTTAAAACACCACAGAAAGTAAATTCACGAAATTTTTAAAAACAACACTCCGGCACTGTTACTTTGTTTTAGTACAAATATATTGAATTCTTGCTCCTTAAGTACCTGAATCAAAATGTATTTGAATTATAATACAAAACATGGAACGAACCATTTGTTCTAATTTTTCTTTGTTTTTTTCTTCGTTCTATCGAAATGTATTTTTTTAAGAATAAAAATATAAAACAAAATAATCGAGGGTACATTTATAAATGGTTCACACCTGTTTCCTCCTATAAATTCGTCGTCCTGGTAATGAATGAAATCGTCTACGATAATTGCTGTCCCTAAACATGGCAGCAAATATTTGAAAACTTTTCTCTGAAATAAAACACAATTCCCGAACACCACTCAACCGAGTACTACACGTTGATGGGCTCTAACAGAATAACAACTCGAATTAACGAAACTCCGAATATGTGACACACATTGTTTATGGCGGAAAAAAATTTATTAATTGCGCATACTGCCGAGCTAAAACGGTTCAAGAGCTAATAATGGCCGGCGTCCAGCGACTGCTTAGCATTAAGCACTTGAAGTGTCTTGAAGAACAGTGGGCGGGAAGAAGCCAAGGGTACTTAGTATCATCAGCCTCAGCACCTTTGTGAGCCTCTCAAGTGCGGTCGCTTGAAACTAATTAGCTTTGTGACCATATTTGAAAAAGAAGACGACTGGAGGAGACTTTTATTTTTAATTTTCTATAGATGTATAACTTTTAAATAGCAAATACCATACGCCACTGTTTTTTAATGTGTTAAAAAAACAAATGTATTTCCCAAGTCCTACAAAATTCGGGCGTGATTTGAAAATGTTGTGAAATTATCCCACACTTTACATAAATTTCAGTCACGCTGCGATGGACATTAAAACTGCGTCAATGCAACTCGCTTCACGTCCCTTTTACTTGAGCAAGGTCGGTAGAAGCACCTGTGCACATAAAAATCCACGAAACATCTCAATGTTTGAAAAAGCCATGCAATGCAAAGCAACTAGTTGCATTGTTTGGGTGAAAAATCCTCATGGAAAGCATACACATACATATAGGCTACTCAATAGTAACTTTATGCAAAACCTCTGAGATTTTGGCTTGATATGGTACATTTAACGAAGACATTTAAGGCTGTATTCTTCAAGCAGTCTTAAACTTATGACCGTCTTAGCTTAATTTATAAAAGACGTTTTGGTATAAACAGTCCATTATAGTCATATAAATATCAATTAAAAATCAGTCATGATTATAATAACTGTATAACGACGATCAGGGCGGTATTTCAAGAAGCGACAAGTGTGACCAGCGACCAGTAAAAGAGGAATAAAATCGACCAAAACTATATTCAATCTACGAGCATTTTTACTGGTCGAACAAGACTTGTCGCTTGTAAAATAGGGCCCAGAACATCTTTCGTAAAATGCTTTATGACAGTTTTAACTTTATGACTGCTTTTTAAATGGCTTTGGACATGGTAGCTTCAAGGTATTTATTCCAAAGGACAGTACCGTAGATGGCGGTGAATGATGATCAGGGAGATAGATATTTTAGCAATGTTGGTCATTCAAAATTCGAAAATATTCATTCACTATTTATTATATGTAGAATAAAATAAAATTGGCTAGTAAACCTTATTTAAGCATTAGATCTATTTAATTGCGCTGATTCAATAATTTACTCAAGATCAACTAACTGGCCTCATTGCTTGCACATCATTTTTGATATTTTACTTTCTAATTGCAAGCTCTTCTACTGAATAAAGATCCTCCACAATATTTGCGTTAAAAGTTTACCAATGAAATATATTAAACTACTACATATTAAAATGCACTTGAAATGTTGAGAAAATGAATTTTGTGTTATTTTATGTGAGTTAACAACGTGCGAAAAGTGCTGCACTGGAACGGATTACCCATAATTGCGATTTAATTGAAAATGGATACGGCAGTTATAACGATTTCAAAATCAGCGTTATATTTGTTAACTATCTGAATTTCAATTCGTTCTTATTCAATTTTATAGTTTAAAACCTTTTCTGGTTAACGCATTTCTCAAGGGTAGCACCAAAAATACAATATTTTTTGTCCATACAAAATTTTAATGTTGGACAGCGAGAAAAAGGCTCAACTCAATATTTGTGCGGTTGTTTAAGGTTCTAGATAGTACAAATTAGACTGATTTTATTTAAAAGGACACATATACATTTTGGAAAATACTAATAAAGAATATTTAAAAATTAAATTACCTATTTTAAATTGGCTGCATGTGCTAGAGGGATCATAATAACAAGAGGAATCTACCAGATCTTTAAAGTTAAAGGTAGGGGTTAAGTTTCCTGAAATTGTGAATTTTTATCTCTTATCCGACATTGTTATTTCAAAGCTCGAGAAAAACGATTTTTAAAAATTTTCAAATGTTTTTTCCAACAGAAGATGGTCGAACGAGTTAATCATGCGTTATAGTTTTATAAAGGGTGTTTCGTGTAACCCATGCAGAAATGATAGCGCTGAAAGATCTTACCTAGGCAAACAAAAAATTGTACGATACACCTTGTAGATAGAAAGGTGGTGGTGGTGAAAAAGGAACCGTTTACAGCATTCCTTTGAAGATGAGAATTGGTTGGTCGCCACGTTGGATCCTCCATCTTTAATTTCCTGTTCGAAAGCATAATCGTGATTAGTGACCCCGAAAACATAAAAGTACCACTTTCCATTACAACCCGTCAAGTCCGCCATCTTGAATTTTCAAATTTCGGTAATAGATTCGAGATCAGCGACCTTTAACGCATATAACCCACAATTTCATAGAAATCCTCTACCGCATCACTTTCGTAACGTTTTCATTATCATCAATTGATTTTACTCTACCGTACCTAAAGAATTCACTTAAAAAATTTTCATTGCTATCTCGACCCGCCAAAATGAAATTTTTAATTAATTTCTATCGGCGCGGACTATTGCTGGATCAAATTTCAACTTGATACGACATACAGTTTAAAGGATAAATATGTATGAAGAAAAGAAACGAATAAAAGTATGAGTTCTAATGGGCGGCGAGTTTGTAAACTCATAAATATTGCATTAAGGGGGTGTTCTCATGGAAAGCACCATTTTTGAAGGGTTTACATTTATTTTTTGTATGGGAAAACGAATAAAGATAAACACTTGCAGTTTTTTGGAGGTTCAAAAGAACCATTTAATACATTTAAGAAAATTATTGAATTACATAAAAATTCAAAATGGCGTCTTTGGCTGTAGTCCAAAAAGTGGTCTAAAAATTTGCAGAGGCAAAGTGTTTGCAGGATTCTGCCTCCGTGGGTGGTCTGAAACAGAAATGACTGAAATGTTATCATTCAGTATCCTCTCGATTAGGTACCCACGTACGATTTTTTCGATATCTTCAAAATTGACAAAATGGCGCCAAATTTTTAAAAAAAATTCATTTTCGCGTTTTTTTTTCGAATAAAAACGTGGATTAAAAATCGAATTTTTAAGATTTCGCAAAATCCGTACGTGGGTACCTGCGAAAATGTATTTCGAACGTTCTGTGAAAATTTCAAGTCGATCGGTCAATTACAGTCGTCAGAATTTTGCTAACCGTTTTGTAAAACATGTTCTCGAGAAAAACGCGTTTAAAGTTTTGCAATGTCGGCATTTCGTTCCGGTTCGCGCTTTACATGTCGACTTCAAAGGTCATTTAAACAATGTTAGAGATCGAATTCCGAAAAATCCTTTCACAGGGTAAATTGTACTTATATATAGATTAAAAAAATGCAAAAAAAAAAAAATCGATTTTTTGAAATTGCTCCATGAGAACACCCCCTTAATGCTTAACTCACCGTAGACCTGAACCTGAATTATGTATACAGAAAGATTCTATAGTATTATACTTACCTATATCAAGACAAATAAAACAATTTACTACTTAAACGAGGGTCTGCCCTGCCAGACCACAATCCTACTAGTCGAATACTAGCAGCTGTACGTATCGTTAACTTTTAGGGAGGATGATACGTTTTATTTTGTTTCAAATCCTATTAATCATTTGTAGATGGAATCTTGAAATAGCTGTTGTGCTGGACGGACGTTATTTTTTTTAATATTTGAAGTGAATGAGTTGGTGTGGTGCACAACCCATGGTTTCAAGCTGGTTAAATATCTTAAATCTATTTAGAAATTCCTCCCTGGCAAAGGTTATGTCCTAGTTAATGGACTGCCTAAGAGAATTTGACGATTGCCTCTTTTTATAGGTTGCCACCCTAAGCGCAAAAGTTGTGCCCAGAGTTTACAAATAAAAATTGGCAATCGTTATATCCACCGCTCGTGGGTCATGTGTGTTTGTACACGGGTCAGAGAGTTGAAAGGCAAATATTCAGTCAGTAGGTGATGCATTTCGCGGATTTCGATCATACGGATACAAGCACACATGGACACAATTCGGTGCGATAAGCATATAAAACTATTTAAAAGTTGATTTTATTTTGTTCTGGTAGTTTAACAGTTGCTCCTACTGTGGCGAGTTAAGATTTAAAATCCTTCTGATGTTATACATATAGGGGACTCTTTCCGGCTGCCTGTAAATTTGAAAGCGGGGGCACCAGGAAAGGAATAAATAAATAAATATCCAACGTCGGCAAATTACAAACAAGTTGTACTCCGCATATTTTACGATACCCAGGTCAAAACCTTCGTCCACATTCTCTTTAACCTACAGCAGACTTTTTACTAAATTCACAGCATATTCTTTAAGGAAAGTGTAAATCTTATCGCAAGCAGAATACCCTTAAATTCTTTAAATATTATGTTAAAATGAGCAAATGATAGCCGATAGCGAATTGTAAATAATTACCCTGAGCTGTTTCATCCCACGAAGCGTTTGCCTTCGGTTAACTTTTGATTTATAATTGCATAACTCGTGGTAATAACTGTTCGCATTTTCCTTCTCATTGCTGGATCTGGATGTTTTCTTCACTTTAAACAAGTTTGAAATAGATTTCCGAAGCACTGGTGCCATTTTTAAAATGTTTACAGTTGCTGCTTGACAGTTGAGTTGACAGCTATTTGAAAACCAACGAACACAGTGGGAACCCGGTCTACGGTTTCCTTGTGAGGTAAAGATGGCGCGCAAAACGCTTCGAGTGATAAGAGACCGTTCAGTACGTATATAAAATATTTGTTCTATAAATGAAAAATTTACTTTCGATGATAGTAATTTCTAGTTTAGTTTGTTTTGTGAAATATATATACCAATCCCTTTCCTTGGGGTTTTAATGCGAGATACTAGTGAAGCAACGTATTTTTAAGTTGGTTTTGTTTTTGTGTGAATATAAATAAAAAAATATATAAAATTCATTCTAATTTTTTCCTATCCCAATTGTTGACAATATGAATAACAAATAATGTTATACAAAAATAAAACTAGAAAAAAAGGCAGATATAATCGCAGAGAACGACGTTATTTTTATGAAGTAGCTATCATCCAGTAATTTTGCCACATTTGCTTTTTATTCACGTCTAAATATGAATTAACAGACACCAAGCACTCCTGGAAATAGTTTCTTTTAAGAACACAATGATTTAGAAATCAAAAACTCACTGGCCCAAAGAGGGTGGAGATCTTTGCATTTTCCGCTGCCAAAAACTGATTGGTGGCCGAGTGAGTAATCACGAGATCCATGTTACCCTGCAAATTTAAGATGCTTATCAACTTTAAATTTCCAGTGAAGGACACAAAATTAAACTTACGACAACAGCCGTCCCCTCTGTTTCGAATCGCATACTTGGAAGTTCGTGGATACATTTCCACCTACAATGTGCCAGAGGAATGCTATTCTCACTGCCAGTTTTCTTTAAAAAATAACTTTTTTTCATAGCATTACAATTGGTATTGAATATACCTACAGATAGCACGCACAGGCCAACAGGTAGATTTTCCTCCCCTTTGTTGTTTATAGATCTGTACGATGTACTGATAACATTCGTTAGGTTCACTGATTTAGGAGCACTATATAAAACAAGTGGTTGCTCTTCAGCTTCAATGCACTCAAGGATGAAATCTTGGCCATAATGAAGTGATTCTCCCTCTCTGTTCTTTGCATCGCCACTATAAGCGCATCGGAAATTAAATGTTATAATATTCCCTTAGCAATGCGCATGGTCGGAAAATTATCGAAACTCTTCCCAGTGTTTTTAAACAAAATCTAGATGTGTCTACGAAACAACTTTAAGAAAGCGAATTGTTGCACAAGGCACATAGAATCGACTAAGATTATGAATTTTTAATTGACAGCGACTGGAATAATTTCTTAATTTCCCCTAGACTTTTTCCGAAAAACCACTATTTGTTGCTGGCGTTTACCTTCTTATTATAAACGTATTTCGAACGCAGGGCTTTATAGACGGAGCAATTGTAAGTTCACATCGGTCATTAATCTGTTGGCTATCGTTGATGTTCTTTTCATGAACTACAATTGATAGGGCTGGCCTGTACTCCTGGTACAAGTTGCAAATTTTCATTTTTGTCGGTATTAGCTGGACGCGAAGTCCAAATCTGATTCTCTTTGCAAAGTGAAGCTTAACTTCTTTAAAAAATGTACTGAACAATTTTCTAGTCTTTTGAAGGGCTAAGTCACCCCTTTTTCGTTTCTCAAGAAAGTCTTGAATTTCATCCTGAAAACGCAACCTCTTCTATTTAATAGAACCTTACCTTAAATTTATGTAAATAGTCAAACCTCTTCTAAGCAGAGTTCTTCATACCAATTACCAATTCGAACACTTGGACAGTATCCTGAATCCACAATGAATTCGGTCATTGTTTTCACAAATTTAAATTTTCTCAACAAAAAAAAAATTTGCAATTTTTAAAGCTTCCTACAATCACTGGAAGTCAAGATTAATGCGGCTGCTACGATTAGGTAGTAGCATATAGTAGTCAATCGGCTCATTAAAGTGTCGCAAAACATTACAAATTGTGTTACAAGCTACATTCGAAGTACTTTAGAAGATCTCCCTGAGGGTTCGAATATTGAACGATTTTTTTAAAACTCTTTATCCCAAAATAGGGTGGAATCAAAAACGCAAAAAAGCATAGGAGCAATAAAACGTAATTTCAAGGAGCGTTTAATATGTGTGCCGATGCGTTGTGGAACGCATGATTTAAATCAGATCAAATTTTATGCGTTTTTGAATTTATTTTAATGCCAAAGTTTTGAACTTTTTAAAATTTCCCAATTTTAACGTTTTGATGGTCGTTTGCAAACAATTTTGCGGCGGTGTGAGAAATCTTTGCAGATAAACCAATCGCGCGAATATTGCATATCGAAAATTTGTATTTGGAGTTTCATTTTTATAATGCCTCAATAGAAGATAATATGAACGTTTCTCTAATGTCTTCGATTTGTACTTACTGGGACGGACGGCCGAACAATTTTCTGAGAAATTTTACACATATGATGCGACTGTTTCCAAATTGTCGCTTAGCCTCCCTAGCAGGGTAAAAATGCTTTAACATTTGATGAATTAAAAAGAGCCTATTTTCATGACAACTCTTAGTAAGCCAAGCCTTAATCGCAGCTCAAATGATCCCAGTTTTCATCCCTTTTTCTAGAACTAAATATATATATAAAACTGTAAATGTTCATAGCAATATAATATAACATTACTCGTACAAGTTGTTATTTGTCAACTGCTTGCATACTTTATACCTGCCCTTTAGGTTTGTTATCCTGCCAAGCATGTCGGATGTACTAGGGGATAAATGACAAAAGAAAGCAAAGGATATTCATATATGTAAATAAAACACTTTTTTTTTAGACAAAGCGAGTATAAAAAGAGGGACTACACCTATATTCATATAAACATATAAATTTCATATTCATTTGCCCACTATATTGGGAAATTAATATTCAATTGGAATGGTGTCAAGTCCTTAGTAATGCTTAGAGTAGCTCCATCATTGACCATTTTGAATGCTAATCTAGCTATGTTTCTGGCATCATCAATTCCCGAATGTTCTCGTCCTTCAAATTGCAGTCCCACTTGACACAGAGCGTCGGGAAAATTGAGCGGCTTAAACTTATACCACTCTCTAAATATTGCCTTAAGATCGATCCATTGGTTGAAAAACTGGGGCTTCTTTAGACGCTTACGGGTGCATTCCTTTGCGAGGCAAACCCCGAAATCCCAGTCCGACCAAGTTGTAAACGCACAGTTGCCGAGTCGGTTATCCTTCGTCATTTTCGGAAGAAACAGATTTCGAGATCTCAGCTCCTTCCGCAGCCATTCATGGAACATCATTAGGGCAGTTTGAAGAGGTATACCGGTATCTACGGTTTGTTGCGTAATTCCAGTCAAATCTACACAAAATGCGCTTAATTTTGGAGACTCAATTGGCATTATATATTTGTGGAACTCTGCCTCAATTTTTCCAGTTTTTAAGTTTACTAAAACTGCCGGAAATTCTAAAAAATATAAAAGCTCATCAGAACACAATTTTATCTTATTTCATTAATTTGCTGTACCTATTATTTCCGGTTCCCGCCACCGCGGGGGAGCTTGTTTTTCCCAGCATGTTGCTTCAAAATCGACTACTATTATATAATCAAAAGGCTGAATCGTTATTTGCACACGTTGCCCGGCAGATGAAGAATTTTGTGCGTTTGAATTGTTCCCATAAATTGTTTCAACCAGTCCCAATTGCCTTAATTAAAAAAAAACACTGATAAAACTGAAGGTGTATATTAAGCAAATGAATAGACAAAAATGTAGTCTTTGCAATTTTGTGCAATACACTCGTATTATAAAGAATGGCGAACAAAATATGATCCTATGACATAACGTAGAAAAGTAAATTAGGTCGTACTGTTTGCACCACTCTATATACGAGTTCTTCACTTCTCATCAAGGTACAAGAGGTAGCATAATTGAATTGTGATATTTTCAGTTAAATGACCAAACCATTTTGTGCATGTAAATTCCCTAAGCTTCTAAATCTATGACTAATTTCACTGTGTTCTGAGTGCAGTGTTCTCCAGGTATTGCCACTCAAAAAAAGATCGAGGGGAAGTTATTTAAAGATTACTTACCGTCTGTGGTTACTCATACGTGACAGGAATTTTACAGACAGGAGTTTTACACCGAATTTATGGACGTTGCAGATGCTAGTTAGCAAAAAAAAATTAACTCTACAAGACACGAGCAGTCATATAAAAGCAAATGTTGTTCATCTCATCGAACAGTTTGCTTTTAATTTTGCTACATAACGACCTAAACTTGAAATCTGATTCACTATGAAGATATTTGCTTTAAATATTGTTTTATTGATGTTACAAATTATGATAGTGAATGCGCTATGGGACAGACACGCATTTCGGAGAAGTGATTCAGGGCGTAGCAGAGGAGGAGGCCGGTCTTATACGGATATTGCTAGAGTAGTCAACGCTAATCCGTATATTAATCCCAGAGGACGACCGTTCCCTGCACAACCGTTTTGGCCATATGGATAAGATTGTTTTACAATTATATTGTACTTTATTGCGAAGAAATAGAAGCGATTAATTTGGAACTGTGAGACAATTATGTAAATAAAAAGTCGTAAGGAAATAGGTTACTAACAAACACTGTATTTATATATAAGAAAATTTATTCGCCTTATTGTAAATTATATATTCTTCTAAGTTATTTAGCAATCTATTATAAGAAAATATGTATTTTGCCGGTTAATGTTTTATATATTATTAAATGATATGTATGCACAATTTAAAAAGTTGTTTTAGTACTGTAGAAAAATGCAAATGTGTGCTAAACCGTTGATAAATGGTTAATAATAATCCTTCTTATATCTCAGCTAATAGTAAAAATTATATTATATTAACAAATTACGCGTCGCATTGCAAAATTCGGAAATCGTTTAAAAAAATCAGTTAAGGACTGATAAGTGATAGCTACATATAAGTTTCTTTTTCTTACTTTATTAATCACATATAATATATATATCTCGCTAAACAACAGTTTCATAAACCTCCTAATGTATAACTTCGATGAATAGCTAAATCAACGATGTGTAAAGCAGTTTTAGTTATCTTTATAGTTAGTTATTTCTGAAAATTAGTGTTGTTATGTCAACTACTAAGCCTAAAAACTAAGTAAATACTGCAAATTTATTTTTTATCAGTCAGGGGTCATCTTCCTTGAGACGACCCTTTAATAGTGATGTCGTTTCATTTTTGTGTCGTAGGAGCTTGGAATGTAAGGGTCTTTTCATCAAAATGAACGAATGATACACCATTCAACTTTTGTGAAAAAAGGTACATATGTATGTATGTACCTAACAAAACAACGAAACTAACTACTCCTGACAATAAAACGGTTCAGAATTTATTTTTTATTATACGACTTCTTAACGGAATAACGCTTTGCTATTTTATTTCGCATAGTCATGAGCTGGCATCTACTTAAAAGTCCTATCTCGTTTTGTAAGGTATTACGTGACTTGATTCATTTCATAAATTAATTTTGATACGATCAAAACAAATTATGTACTTCTTAAACATAAAACTCTGGTATATGAGTTCTATTCATGCCTGACCATCCCAAATAGTTTTATATTGTAAACATTTCACCATTCTTCAACAGGGAGACTGAAGGAGCACTGACTGACTCATATCATAAACAAGATAAACAAGAAAATAAAAAATTTCAATATAAAGCAGATGAAACAAAATGAGAATATAACTTATGTAGTTCTTTAACCGCTCGTTCGTTTGCCAAGTTGACCGTGGTGGTGTGGTATTAACCCAATTTCATGCAAGCCCGTTAAATATAATACGTCCTCAAAGCAGTCTACGGCAATGAAGAATTAAGAAGGGTTTGTGGGTGCACCTTCCCAACTCTTTGGAGACCAGCCAGACCGCGCACCACATGGACTGTCAGCAGAATCAGCCTGTTTTTTGGGTGGCAAACGACGGGGAGGTCCATCACTTACAAAAATAATTACATAGTTTAGTTTAAAATATTTAATAAATTCATATAAAATATGTACAATGCGTTCGAGGTTCCGGGGTGGAAAGGGGTAGAAGGGTGTGTTTTTGCGTCTCGGGCCCATAGAGCATAGAAATACTAACTAAGCACGGAACGGCTGTATCGTGTATGAACCCTGTACGTGAGTGACCACCTAAGGGGTGCTTCCTAGAGGAGAACAGCAACAGCGTTTATGAGGGAGAGCTAAATAAGAATCGTCGCAAGCGGGGCGCAAGCGGTGAATGGCAGCGTGTAAATAAATGTTAAAGGGGGCATAGACATTATGGAAAGAACTTCAGAAAATTTTGAATTGTAAGCCCCCTTCTGATTATGTCTACATATTTACGTCTGCACTCAGCGACCATACGAACACAGCCAATTCTAACACATCAGGGAATGTGGTACGCTAAATCTGGCTTACAGCCGTTCCGTGCTTAGTTCATATTTCCATGCCATAGAGACTTTTGATCTGTTATTACTCCTAACCATTCCCGAGAGTTTGAGGAGTAGTGTTTCCCGGGGCGGATGAGAGCCGTCTCTGAATCCAAAGTGTCAATATATAAAACGATCAAAAAATAAGACGCCAAATGAAAATACCTTAAGCTTTTCAGTTATTTGATTTTTCTCTTTTGTTTTAATTACCCGAATGCTCCAGAAAGAGGGTTATGTTTATCAGATGTATATATATATGCATGTATGTGGGTGTGTATGTAAGTTTGTTTCTTTGGCCCATCGCGTAGCCTAAACGACTTGATGGATTTTTAAAAGTGAGGTGTCGTTAAATTCGTCTTAATCGTGGGAGTGCTATAGGATATATAATTTTTGAGAAACATAAATATGGCTGCCGTCAGACATCATTTTGTTTTTTTATTCTACATAACTCCCTTTGATATTGATATCAAATGAACGGGTTTGACGAATAGAATATGATAAATTATGTGAAGTCATTCTAAATCCACCACGGATGCCTCAAAATAGCGGATTTCATTTTTCTTAACATCCCTCAAGAGATGAGTATCAAATGAAAGAGTTTGACGAGAAGAATACGATGAGCTACGTGACGTCATTACCACAGGATAACAAAGAGAATTCCTGTACGTAGATATAATACTATCTTCGTGGTATGATGCATAATTACTAGTTATGAGTATGAGCTGCCTATTTACATCATGTCGTGCTATTACTTACCTATCCTACATATTATAAAAGTTGTAAAAAAATAAAAAAATATTATTAAGTAAGTAGGTACCAACTAAGAATTTTACTTAAACTTTTATATTACAGTTAAAGCAGCGGGACCCATTGTATTTCCTTATTCAACTGGGATGTTGAATGGGTCCCGTCTGCTTTACCCGTAATATTAAAGTTTAAATAAAATTCTTAGTTGGTACCTACCAACTTAAAATATCAAAATTGTCGTTTTTTGTAGTCGGGTCTTTTGTTATTTTTAGTAATATTTTTTTAATCTATCTTTGGTCCCACACGAAGAAATGCCGCCCTAACCAGCTCGAGAACATCTAGGTTTCACTGTTTTAGGCCGAAATAACTTAATTTTTAAAATGGAACTGTACAAATATTCTTCATAAATAGCTTGTTAAAAGTGAGGGACCATACCATCGACTTTTGTGAAATATAATAGTTTAGTAGATTTTAAAGGGTTAGGTGTAATCAGCATATATTTAAGTTTTTTTTTTGTATTTTTATGAAGCATAAAATCTTACACATATTCTATGAAGTTTATATCTACAAGTTTAACCCAATTTTTGCAGTTACATGACCCCGCCACTTTATACAAATTTTTATAAAATATTTCATAGAGCCGTCTCAAAATATTTAATTGACTGAAGAGTTCCCTTGTATTTTATAAAAAGGAAACATATTTTTTCAAGGAAACTCTTTAGCCAATTAAATATATATTTTGTAAAAGGAAAATTTAAGTCTATTACATGTATTACAATTATTTACCCTTGCAATATAAAATAAAGTATAATTTATTGTGTTTTATTACTCTAATCAAGTCCTACTAGATATTATATATAAAAGCTAGATTAATTGGTTAATACAGCCCCGATAGTCACTTTGTCTACATAGTATAATACATAATAACTATTGCAGATGCATTACTTTGACTATCACATACATACAACATATTTTGTTCGGCAAGTCGGTTTTTAGTACATCCTATCAACAAAACGCCCACTTTAATGTAAATATATAATTTCTTTTATAAAAAAATTATTTCAAAGTGCATTTAAGAGTGAGAATTGTAAGACGCATGCGTATGCTTTAGAGCCAATATTTTTCGAAACCAGAACATTTTTTTTCAATGATTTCGTATTTGATACTTTATTTAATTAAAGTAAAATCAGCCTTTCTAAAAGTTTTCATTTTCGAGTCCGCAAGCACATCATATATACCTAAAGTATCCACAAGGCTTACTGAAGGTTAATATTTAGTCCACGTTGTAATAGATATTTATTTTGAGTGGGATAATAAACCAAGGGGTTCTATTATAGATCTCGAAAAGAAACAAATTTCGAGATGAGAACCTTTTTTTATAATAATACCCAAAAATTAGTTTCCACAGTTTTGATGAGGAATCCCAAATGTTAAAGCAGGAAAGTTTAATTATTTTATCGAGAACAATTATTAATTAGACGCATATTGCCCCAGTTATTCACTGTGTCACGTGAAACACCCCGTATATAAATAGAAAAAGATTGATATTTCCTCACATTTTTATTTATTAATTACAATTCACAATTTACATTCTCAGTACCAGTACCAATAGTTCCCCTACCGAAACATACAACCATTGGCTTATTTTTAAGTATAAAGCCGTTAGTTTCATTTAGGGCTTTTTCCACAACATCCAAATTATCGTCAACAATATCAAAAGTGACAAAAGCCTGTCCTTTCATTCGACCGTGGTACATGAGTTTTATATTAACAGCCCCTTTATTAAATCGTTGATATATATGAAGTAAATCATCGTCAGTGACATTTTTGCTCAAATTCTTTATATAGAGCTTATTAGAACGAATACCTCTTTGATAATTTTTGAATATTGGCAAATCCTTCATTTGATCCTCGGGAATTCGATTCATTTTTAATTCCTCCGCAGACACATTTTGCTTTATGATCACATCGGGCACTGACTCGTGTTCAAGCTTCAATAAATTGGTTTCATTCACAGTAGTCTCAACCTGCTGTACACGCGTTTCATTTGTTTTGATAGAAGCTAGATTCAAAGAGATTTTTCCCCCCAAGTTGCGTTTGTCGTTGATTTCAAACATGTCATTTAAATGCTCCTTTCTGCGTGTTTGTGTTTTTGTCGTTTTTATACTTAATTGAGATGTTAAAAGTTGCTTTGCCCTTTTCTTAAAACGTTTAATATCTGGCATTTTCCTCTTTACTGGGAAATCAGTGTACGTTAATTTTGGTTCACCATCAGACTCAATTTCCGATTCCTCATTTTCTGAAAGATTTCTTTTCTGATCAAAATCTGTTTGCGTCTGGACATCGCATGGGTCGTTTGGTGGATCAAAAGGTTTTGTTCGAGGCAGAAAAGGTGGCTCTAAATTCATACGATTCATAAGGTGCAAAACTTGTGTGTAAAATTTAGAATTTGACAAAAGAGCAATAGAAATGTTGTCTAAAATATTGCGATTAATTTTTGGATAACAGTATTGCAAATGAGGTGCAGGTGGTGCCTCATACTGAAAATGTTCACTGGTTGAGTATAACATTTTTATGATTTGTGGGATTTTAGAGAATTCATTGCGTACATTTCTTTCATCATCCTCCACACTTTCGCCAACACATTTTTGCAGGTATTTTCGTGCAAACTCAACTGTAAGTATTTTCCCCGAAAACTCAGTTTGGTGCAATTTATACAATGTTGTTATTGCTGCAACCTCGGTAGAAAATGTCGCAATTGCACGGTGTTTTCCAAACCTTTTTACTGTTATCGCATTATAATTGGTTTGAAGATATTCTTCTAATTGTAAGATGTCGTTGGGCAAATTCTTTATTATAAGTCGTGTTTTATCCATTTTCCAAGTCAGATCCTGCAATTAATAGAGTTGTTCGATAAAGCCCTTTTAAAAAAATACAATAATAATATAACATTTCATTTCTTATCACATAGACATGAACCAATTTAGCACTCAACACTACTATTGCAAAACATACGGTCTGTCATAAAAATATTGATTTAATTCGAAATATTTTTTAATGCAATATTCTTCTATTAATAAAAGGTAACCATTTTCCCTCTGCTTTCCGGCGAATCACGGATAATCGAGTTTCAACTATAATTAGTAGCACATTTTTATGGGTTAATTTCTATCTTACTTAAGCACTTTTTACCAACTTTGGATGCAAAATTACAGTAATTTAAATAGAAAATATTATAATGATTTTGAAAAAGCATAGAAGGGGCGTAAAAATTGCAACGGTCTACTATTAAATATGAATTTGAATAGCTGATAGGTGCATGATAGGCATGATAACCCAAAAGAATTTGCGTTTTTGTATTCGTTTCGGAGTTACGTCTTGCATCCTTAGCGTCGGAAATAAAAGGTGATATAAATAACGTTTTAGTCTTTTCCAAGGCCGTAAAACACCAAGCCAATATGTAATGTTGTAAACATTTGGACTTGCTGTTATTGCAATAATTCTTTGAAGTAAAGTGGTAAATGCATAACTTTGGTGGTATTTTGTTTTTATTTTTTGATGTAATTTTCAAATTCGAGATAGGGAACTTAAAATAAGTACAAAGTTTAATTAGTTTTTCCTAAAATAAGGAAATTTCAGGATCCCTGGGTTTTAAATATTATACTTAATTTTAAGTGAAAGGTTTCGTTAAGAATAGCCACTTTACCGGAATTTTCGAAGTTCCTAATTGGGCAAATAAAATAAAAAAACAGCTGACATAAATTTATACTTTTAGCAGAAAATGAGTTACTCAGGGATAATTTTCTTGTTGCAATTATCTTTTATGGTCCGTTTGCAAAAAAAAAATTAGAAATAAGACGTTTGATATTTTCTTGTAAAAATATGATGGATTTTCTTTTTAAAAAATCCCTATTTTCATTTTTCTACTCTCCCCACTCAACTACCTGTAATTAGGGTTGATGCGATATAAATAGATGCGAATAATTTCTTGATTATGTTTTGATACCAAATGCTTTAAGAATCGATTACTGCGCTATCGATATTTACTTGGCAGTATTGGTAAAAAATACTCGCATTGAATGGAAATAAAACAAATTTTTTTAGAATTAGGCGTGTAATTGTGCAATAAACGGTTTGCTTCCCAACTTTATTTAATGAGAAGATATTAACTGATAACTTTCACAAGGTCGTTTCTCGATTATGTTTCTTCCTTTTTGGGCAATTCAAACGAATTTTGTTATTCTAGCAACCCTGAATATAGATATCAACGTCGTGTTACAGTTTTACCAAACATAAGAAATGTCGAAATTTCGTCGCATCTCACAGTGATAACCAGATCATTATGAACTTATCATTTTGAAGAACTTATCACTCGACATAAAATCTTTTTTGTTTGTGTTATTTTGATCGTGCACTCGTTTCTTTGTGACGATAACCCTATCCCCTAAGCCCCATTTGATGCAAATTCATTCGCCAAAATGTTTACGGAAAATGTGTTTCCATGCAGAGTTAAGACCAAACCATAATGTGCATACCGCTCAGCATATCATCTAATCTGATCCAGATCTAGACTCAACGAACATACCTTCTTATTTTTTTTTAATAATTCAATTATAATCACAGTTATTGCGACTTCAAATTTTAAGTTATATGTTAACCGCCGTTTTCCACGTGAACTTCATGGCGCCAAGGTGTGATAGCATTATGAAGTGTATAGGCAATTTAATGTTATGAGCATGAATGATGTACAAATATTAAATTAAAACTTCAATGACTACGTATGTATACACGACAGTCCCAAATCAGGGCTAGAAACCGGAAGCCAAAATCAGGGCTGCTCGTGTAAACGACACAAAGTGGGCTAGGAAATATCAGGCCTAGCTTAATCGGCTTGGTCGCGGCTTTGGATATCGTGTATACGTAGTCATTATCTCTAAAACAAAGCGAGATACGCAATTTTATTACTAAATTCGTTTTCTCAGCCCAAAATCTAAAAGAAATATCATGAAATTCAGAAACCACGCAAAGCGTAATATCTCTCAATTTTGTGATGGCTCGCTGTATACCGCCCTAAAATGTTTACAACAAAGAACTGCGCAAAATGTTTTGGTATGAATATAAATATTTATTTAAACATAAATTACAGCTTTTATAAGCCAAATATGTTGCATTTCTTGCCGAAGGCACGCTCACTGATCAGTAACTGTACTGATTGGCACTTTCACTTTCTTTGCAACGCGTAAACTTATCCACAAGCTCATCACCCTCAATCTCTATGTCACGAAGGTTATCTCAACAGCGCAGATCAACTACCCCCGCCTGGGTAGGACAGGAACTTCAACTCCAGACTTTTATATATTTGGTCATAGAATTACCGCCATAAGGGCTTTTAATCGCCGCACATCAAAAGTACTTAGAGAATTAATTATTCCCTTATCTGAGATTTTATGGCATGGAACGGAAGCGGCTCGTCTCGTTTGAAAAATTTCATCATACAGACAACTCGTTTACAATACTTACTTGGCTAAGCGTAAGAGCGCCATTCTCAATTTTATTAACATGAACTTTCAAAAACTACTTTAGAACAAAAATAAGTGACACCAAATTATCAGTCTCCATCCATTGTTTACATTTTTGTTGTCCTTATTTCTTTTCTCCCGTTGCGCGCTTTGTTGCTTACTGACAGCAGACAGCTAAATATACAACGTATTTTACTCAGCCTTGCCAGATATATTCTATTCTGGTACGTAATCGATGTCAGATGCCCGAATAAGGACGTAAGGAAAGGCAAACTGACGTATAAGTAACTGACCACTTCAAAGATTATGTTTTTGGAAAAACACATTTGAAGATATCAGGCACTCAGCTAATTAAACCTATTCTATAAATATAGTAAAAATAAGTGTCATTTTTTTACTTCTAGGTACATTTGATTGAATGCTTCATAAAATCTGTCAAATCCGAGATTTTTCGATTTGAGAACAGTTTCTAATATAAAGCACTTTGTAGCAGGGAAGAAAGAACAATGATGAAAAAATCCAACTTGCATCGCATTGAAGATATTTACAAAAAAAAAAAAAGGCCAATATACAAAACAACTTTTTTTTAAAAACTCCGCCGTTTTCGAAATAAAAAGCACACGGAAATGAACTTAAATTTATTATTACTACATATTTAATGCATAACTACGTTTCCGTCATACATTAAGCTATATTAAATAAATATATTTCATAAAACGGTTTTCGAAGAAACATCGTTATATAATGAATGCGTAGTAATAAATAATTTCTGTGATCTGTAAACAACACAAATATCACTCGTATGACAAAACGTTCTGAGTACGCTTACCATTAAAAATGGCAAACTTTACGATGACCGTGTCATATTTGACATATTCACTCTGGTGCTGCCATATCTCAAGACTTAAGAAGCAACCTACGTATGACTCCGAATACTTGTATTCTTAGAATCAAGTCATGCCTTTTTTGTATAAACTCAGCTCACTGCCGCTTTATTGTTGCCCTTCATTAAATTCTATAACTGACACTGGTAACTCAGCCGTTGGTCTTTTGTATTCATGGTGTCACAATTACCCCCTGGCGGTCGTCGTGGCGTAGTTGTTGAGAGAAAAGGGAATCGAAGCTATAGCAAAGAATATTTAACAAGAAGGGACACTCTAATACGCCTGAAAATGCCTACCTAGTATGCAATGTCTGGAAAACATCCAGTAAAATTTTCCATTAGCTAAAACAGAAACGAACGAGTACCATCCTATTCCCGTAAGCAATTAAGAGAAAGAACCATAGCCGGCAAAAATTTCTCACGTACAGCATGTACAGTGTGAGATACAAAAATCAGCACTTTATTATTATGGAGTTTTAAAGCAGATTTCTAATTCTATCTATTACTATGCCATCTGAGTGCTACCTCTCCTCGTGATCATAAAGCAGAGGAACAATGCTATGGAAGAAGGGGAGACGCAGGTAGCGCACACGTTGTTGATATATATGTACGCGGTTGCTCTCATTTCTTCACTGTGCATTATTTTCAGGCGATTTGTACCGATTCTCAGGAACTGTGTGCGGCGCTAGAGAGCCGGTGTAGGGTGGTGTTATTTTGTTGCGAGATTTGCCTTGAAAAGTTCGGAACATTTTAAAATGCAATTAAGTAAATGCTCTTTCGTTTTAAAAATGATGGGTACACATCACATAAGGCGTTTGGTGTGTGGCTTTGCAAGGGACAATTATCAGGAAATAAGTTTTGTACCTTGCTGGAAAATGTAACTTGTTCAAAATAAAATCATGCACCCTGTAAGTGTTTCAATTTGCTTAGCTCCCCCCCTAAAATTTTTGTCTTGCTCTCACATATTACTTGTTTATAATTTATAACTATCTATTTCCAACAAAATGATACGTCTTGGCCGGTTAACGGTACCCAAGGTCACTAAAAGATAAGGGAAAACGTCACGAGTGTCCCTTCTGGTTGTTAGATATTCTTTGGTATAGTCACAAACCATTACCTACAACGATGCGAAAGTCCCGGTGAATGAGGAGTACCATGTGTCCCGCTGTCCTCAGCGAGGGCGGAAATGTCCCGCTTTCGCAAACAGACCAAATGGTAATATACCTATAATTTTTGCACAAAATCACAAGCTGGAATGGTGAAAATGTTGCTGCTAAAGACGGTTGGGTGGAGTTATTCAAACACTTCCGTGGTAACAATCTCAACTGTACGAACTTCGTATAATTATTGAGTACGTTTTGTGTTTGCCTGGAAGTAACGTTCCACTCGACTTGAAGACTTTCTGCAATGAATAAAATATGGACAAGTGAAAAAAACAGTTCAGTGTGGCAGTTTTGAAAACTGTTATGATTACCAAAATTAACATCAGCAAATCATGCAATCAGCTCCATTCCTACTTGAAAACTACAACCGATATTTTGTTGCAAGTTGTTCATATCTTTAATTTCCGCTGGTAGTTAATTTAATGCTGGTGATGCCGTACTTTTGGGACCATAATTATAAGTTTAATATTTCGGAAATTATAGCCGCTCTAAAAAATCTTTTCAGATCCTTCCGTTTCAGGGCAAGTGGAAGGAACCTCTAAAATGTCGTCGAAATGCAGGTTGACCTCACTATTGTAAACATTTGCCCAAAATAATCTCAAAATTAAAAGAAAATTCGTCGGGAACTTTGGCTATTCGGATCTTCCATATGTTTTGTGTTTAGTGCTTTCAACTACGAGTGACTTGGATTGGAGGTTAAGATATTTAGTAAAATATAGCTCATAATTATTTCGAAAGGCAAGAAAATTTTGAGCCAGATGAAGTAATTCCTGCTGTATCACTTTATTTTTTCTCTCGTCTGTAATATATACACATTAAAATCACTTAGTGGCGTCAATTTCACACTTTGGTAGGTGTACGCCGAGTTTCTTCATAGCAGATTGTAAATCGCGAACGTAAGGCATGTCAAATATTTTCAGGTACTTGAGGTTTTTCAATTCTTTAATTGGCTGGAGTCCACCGTCTGCAATGTTGTAGCACCCCGAAACTTGCAGATATTGAAGAGTTTCCTGCACATGAACCAAACCCTGCAGGCCATCGTCCTCCAAGTGTTTACAGTTATGGAAAATAATTTTGTCAATGTATTTACAGTTTTTAAAATGATCAAGCCCTATTTTCATTACAGATGAATCTGAGGCATCAACTTCCTTTATAAGGACCTTTACATTTTCAGCAGGCAGATTGTTATAGTCCCGTAGGTAACGGCCTGGAGTTGCAGTGAACGATACAGCTCCCCCATTTTTAAGAATCCACTCTGCACATAGCCGATCCGGTCCTACTAGCAATAAGCGATCAGCATCAACTTTGTTAAACGCCACAGCAACATAGGCCCATAAATTGGCTACTCGAATGTTTTGGTTTTTAGCAGCGGAAAGAATATTTGAAGCTTTTAGAAATGACATTTTCATTAACAGTTGACTAGAAACTACGAATAATGTAATAAAAGAGAGAGGCCCATAACTATACAGTATCATTTGTAAGCCATTGCCTATGCTGTAGGCTGCTGCCGGGTTTACACCTTCGTGTTTAGCCTGTAGGTCATCACACCACACACTTGGAACGGTGGATTTGGGATGGCTTTGTGAAAATCATGATGGCGTATTTGCCCTTACATGGTCAATCAAGGGCCCCCAGTCACACGAGTAACATTAAGGTGTACACCCTATAATTGTGCAATTTTAATTTAAGTAAAATATAAGTTGCATAAATAATTCAATTTAATTCAATCAACGGACTTCAGCTTTAAAGCAATTCAAGATTCAATTTTCAAATTTTTAATAACATTCAGTTATCAAACATATTTGTTTTGTAAAACATCATTAACCGTGATTATGGGCCAATGAAACCAGTAAAGCTGACAACGATTGATAAATTTATGAGTTTGGGAGCCAGAATCTTGCAATTCTTGGCGAAAGTCACTAGACATTTTGTAAAAGGCAAATATCCAGTCAGTAGATATTTTGTAAAATGTAAATTATACAGTTGTTAGCTCTTTGAATCTTTGACAAGCAATCATTACCAACTTCATAAAAGCTGGATCACAGACCATGGGCCAGCGCTTTTCTTAGAGGTGTTAAGGCAGGCCCCCATAGAATCCTTCGCCTTCACCTTTGCGCAGAGCTTTGGAAGTTTTAGGCCAGCAAGAGCGACCCGAACCCATAGAATCCTTCGACGCATCAGCTGTTTATGACAATTCGAGACCAACCGTCAACTGGCGCCAGTATGCTCCGAAGGTGAATTAACAAGGTAAATCTAGTACCAATTCGTCAAGAAACTAGACTAATGGATTCGGGAAAAACTCGGCACCCTCCAGGAAATCCAAACGAAGAAACAGGAAACCGAATAATTACAAAATCACCAAAACAATTCACAGACATCAAATTCAAACCTTTACTTGTCAAATAAACAGCTGATTCAACGATCCCAACTGGCTAATCCCATCTTATCAAAGCCCTCTCAGCAAAGCTCTCTCACGACGGTCTGCTGCAACGAAATTATTGAAGGTTGCTCTAAATTTCTCTCTCGCAACGGGCTGGCGGTGCGTCGGCTATGGGTTAGCTCCCATATGAATTGCATGCATTCAATAGTTGTGCAGCGGCGGCGAAGGCGAAGTTTGACGGCGAAGGATTCTATGAGGGCCTGTCTTTACGATTCTGTGCATCTGTTGGTTCGGGAAAGGAATTTTGAACAAATATGTGTGTTTTACAAACTCAAATTCTAGAATTGTATATTCTGAATTTTTGTGAATGTGTTGCATTCGAAAATCACAATACTTCCTAGCCCTAGCCAAAAGCAAACAAAACGATCAGAATTTTAGGAAAAAGAGAACAGGGAAGAAGAAGAACGACCGCTTCTCGTCACAACGAGTATAACGACCGGGTATGTACAACCAAATTACAGCGGTGTGTCCGACTACATTCGTACAGCAAGAACGCGGAAGAAGACACATTCAGCTGTAAAAACAGTAATGGAATATGAAAGTATCTCTTTCATAAACGTACGCGTTAACGCTATATGAAAATTTTATTGTGATATAGCGAAATAGCAAAATTAAGAAAACAGAGTTTGAATCACTGTTTGACGTGTTGACATTGCTTTTTGGATAAATAAACTATTTCATATAAGTAGTGGAAATTGAAATTCTACCATATCTTACATTTTGCATCAAATCCAAACAAAGGCAAATACTTCAACGGCTTCATTCAACAAACGCAGTATGTTCCCATTCCGCAGATTCCAAGTTATTGGGCTGCCATCTGTCTTTCAATTCAATAAGTCAGTAGACGTTGAAGCAACCGTTGTCGTTGTCAGCAACCCAAGCCGCGTTCCATAATAACAGCCAAGAAGAAGATCAGAGTGTAGTAGCGTCGGTATAGGATTGATTTGTTTGATTTAGAATTGGTAATTTTGTGCGATTGCAGAGCCCTAATAGTCGAAAATATTACTTGAGAACTTGTGCAGAAGCCGCTGTGTAAAAATAATCTTTGGAAAGAAAGTTAATAGGAACTAGTTTGCTGTGAGAACTTGTGTATTTTGAAGTAGGCATTCACTGACCCCATGTGGCGGGGAAAACTTTTTGGTGGGAAGACGTATTTTAAGACTGTATCTCTTGTAGTTTCACCCAAATGGAGCCCCGGCGAACGAGTAGTAGGTCACGGTTAAGTGAGTCTACGGGCATCAAAACTTCAGCACGGAAATCACCTAGCAGAAAGGCGCTCAAGTCGCATGCTTCTCCTCCGAAATCTCCTGGGAAAGCGTCACCCACACGAAAAAGCTCTCCCAATCGCAAAAAAGGAAGGCCCAAAACCAAAAAAGTTGCAAATACCGATTCTAGTATTGGATCGCAGGAACTAGTAAGGGAAAAATTTGTACAGGTAATTTTTAAGTTGGAGATGAAGAATTGGAAATCTCGACAAAATCGCCGCTGAAAATCAAATTGTCATTACCTTATTTAGTACCTACTTTTGCATGACTTGATTACATTTCAAGTAAAACTAGTTACCTTTTTAACACCAAAACTGAAACAGCTTTCGTCTATTTGAATGTCGCGCATTCGTGTCAAAACAGGCTAAATGCCTCATTTATACAGGTCGAGTCAAATCGGGCGGCACCAGCCCTGTCTGCTGTGACTAAAATAGAACGCTAGTTTGCTTTGGCAAGTGCGGTTTTAGTCACAGCGATGATATTCCCACGAGTCGATTTTTAATTGTGCGGCATTGCGGCACCCTTGAAAATTTCAAATTAAGAACCACAAACGGGATTCTTACGAAATCCTCAAATGAGAAAAAATCCCCCCAAATACGAAATCCTCAAATTCAATATTCCCAAATGCATAATCCTCAAACATTTATAGAAAGAAGCTAGCACCTCTTTCAGTTTGGTTATTTTATTGCCGGCCTGGTGCACGGCGGCGTTTAAGGGGATATTATGCTATTTTGTTATTGGTTTTGTTTTTAAATTGCATTCAACGAAGGCGTTACCAAGGTGATTTTTGGTCTCAGTTGCCAGCTATTTGATCATGTGTCTATATAACGTTTGGGCCCTCTACGTTGAAGTAGAAATTATGGCCAGACATGCCAGCAGTAGTTCTCTCCCTTATTCCATTCTTCAGTGGATTACTTATGACCACCATACCACCGTCTTTGTGCAACGTACTGCGTACCCCAGGTACTTGCTATTTTGTGCAAAGAATATCTATCCAACAAGAAAGGACACTCGTGACGTTTTTTCTTTAAATGACCTTGGAACCATTAAAAAAAAATGGAGTAAAAGCCACCAAGAGTGGGAACCCAGCGAGAAATGGAATTATTCTAGAACTCAAATTTCGAATGCTTCTTTCGATGTAATGTATACATGAACTCTCCTTTCTAACTTAGCTTCTTTTAGCATTTGGGATATCATTGGGAGGAAGCATTGATGCGAGCAAAACTGTGTACTTTTTGTCGTTTTGGATTTTCAAAAATAATCTATACTAGAACTCCTCCCCCTTAAACAAAATTACAACATATTTTTTTTTCAGGAAAACACTCAGACAACAATTAAAGCAAGACCCAAGATTTTTAACACGTCTGCGGAAAGAAAGGATGCATCCTCCTCGTTGCATAGCGTGAATACGACTACCAGCACTTCTACAATTGTAACATCAAAAACCATTGAGACCGTCGATTTTGGTACTACAAAAGCTGAAGATACATCTGGAGATTCTGAAATCGCAAAACTCACATCACTATCAGCGTTTGTTCGCAGATCCGTTTCAGCAACAAAAAATTTAACTCCTACATTTTCGACACATACCCCTACACCCACCGCAAGCACTGAGCAAAGTCGCCAAACTCACAGCCGTTCGGTAAGCCGTAGTGTATATGATGATGATTATTCGAAAACAGAATATTCGGATAATGAGACTGAGGAGCACTATGCCAGCTTTCATCAGAATATCACCAAGGATGTTTACAGTGTACAAATCAAACCATCAAAAGGCAATTTTATTATAAGGGAATTAAGTGCTACGTTTGTCATTTTATTCGCAATAGCTCTCCCTATTGTTGTGCATTGTCTGCAATCCTCGTTTTCTTTTCATTTTGATTTTAAGGAGTTGTCGAATATTTCGAGTTTCAAAGACTTGCAGAACTGGTTGAACCTACCTTACGAATATTTTGGTGCTTACATGGTATATTTTTCTGGTGTGTTCATCCTTTCAGCAGTACCGTTAGGAAGAGTTGTTAAGTTGTTTAACGATCGTGGTGCCAATGAGTATTATTTTAATTCATTAGCCGTTGGAATATTGGTGACTATTGCTTTTGCTCTAAGTGAATATCTTGGATACCAGATAGCTGATTTTATCACAAGAAATTACCTTCTTATACTAGATATTAGTGCATGCATTGCTATTATTCTTTCAATATGGTGCTACTTGCGCTCCAAATCTGTTAGTCCAAACTTGTGGAATCCTTACGCTAAATCAGGATGCGCGCGTATTGATGCTGCTGTAGGTCGGGAAATTACTCCAAAGCTCTTCCAAACCATTGACGTAAAACTAGTATGCTACCGAATTTCTATTATCACAATTCTAGTGTTTGCCGAAATTTTTATATATAAAAGTATTAACTTACAATATCTACCTACCTCTACGCATGAACCAGAACACGTCACAAAGAGTGCGTTAGACACAGCTAAATATTTTCTCCAACGTGTTCAATTTGATTCAACGGCCCTGTTAGAAGCAGTTTTACTTTTAATGTATGTTTGTGATCTTATTTTCTTTGAACATCATTTGGCAACATCCTTCGAATTACAACAAGAAGGCGTGGGTATTTTACTGTTAATCCGATATTCTGTCACTCCGTTTCTCTTAGCTGCCGTACCCAGATATTTTAGCTTAAATCATGGAATAGAATTACCATACTGGGCTATCGTCCTCACTATTACACTTTTCCTGTTTGGACTAATCTTGAAACGAAAAAGTAATAAACTTAAATACCGTTACCGTATGAATCCTCACACCATGGAATTTGCTTATGTTGACACAGTCCCAACCTTTCAAGGTAAGCGACTGCTTCTAGGATCATTGTGGGGTAGCTTAAGGCAGCCTAATTATACCGGTGATGTGATAGCGTTGTTGTCTTTCGCAATTCCTCTTTACTGGAAGTTTTCACTTTATCCCTCAATATCTCTGTCTCTTCTCATTATTTACTTATTTTATCGTGCAGCGCGTGTTAATAAACGCAATTTCGCGAGATACGAGTCCGCCTGGATAAGATATTCCACAAAGGTGAAGTATATGATGATCCCAAAATTGTTTTAATTCAGGATTTTTCTTCAAGTAGTTATGCGAAACATTATGGAGTATTACCGTTTTAGTAGAAACTGCATAGATATAAATTGTATTTCAAGGATTAAAAAAGTTTCAATGAGTAATACACGAAAATACATATTTTTAATTGTAGACCAAGAAAAAATATACAACGGTAAAAACAGTCCACGTCAGCTATGCCAGAGGAGAGGAACTACATATATTTTTTTTTTAAATTTTTATTTAAATTTTTCCATTTTCGGTTTAAAACACAAAATAGGAATCGTCTCTATGACTGAAATAGGAAATTTCTTTAGGTCGATACTTTCATTTTTGCAGCGGTTAGGAGAAGTATGTTTAGTTTTATGTATATTTTAATTACTTCCCCCTAGATATAAAATGGTTAATAGTTTTCTTTCGCGTGAAGTTTGGTAATAATTTCGTGTTCCCAGTCCCATGTAAAATTGTTAACCCCCTTTATGCCATATCTGTTCTCCAAGCTTGAATTTTAAATTTTAATTGTGTTGAGGCTTCCCAAAAAGTAATGCTTTATGTGTCCCTAAGAAGTACAAAACATTTTAAGAAAGACTGCGAGAGTTAGGTATTCGACCTGTTTGGATACTAAAATAGGTTTAACTTGTGTACATAGGATTTGAATTTGTTTCAATAATACACAGTTATTTTTGACAAAATTGTAAACAGGAACACTATTGTACGCTATTATAAGTTATCATAAAATTGTAGACGTAACTAGTTTTAAAGGTTTTTTTATAAGAGAATGTTTTTGTAAATAAATAGTTTGATTAGAATTCTGTCATTGAATTTTCATCGAGATAATTTCAATTTTATTTCCCAATGGCAACCACAAGGTAACTCAAATGTCATTAAATATTTTGAATTTGAACAGCACGGCTTGTGCGTCAACGGAGAGTGAGGAGCACTAACAATTATAAATAGTATAAATAGGCCTTTTCTAGACTCCATAATAAAATTTCGGAACACGAAAAAAATTTATCTAACAATTTCAAAGAAGCCGAAACTATTATCATTTTAGAGAGTACAGTATTCAACAGCAATACAAAATTTAGCTTTCGTTAAATTATTAAATACCACATTTCGTGCTCCGAATGTGGAATATGGTCTGTCAGTGGTGAAGATAGAGTACGCTGCGACGAATTTTAGTAGCTATGACGATTTTCACCAGTGAATAACGCGCTTTCCGTGTACACGCTTAATCCGAAAGTTGAATTCTATAATAATCCGTTAACTAGGAGAGGTCATATTAACAGGTCTCCATGAAGCCTCTACATCATTTGGATGGACTATTGGATCATTGGAGTATGTACGTTGATAGCATGGAAATATGAACTAAGCACGGAACGGCTGTAAGCCAGATATAGCGTACCACATTCCCTGATGTGTTAGAATTGGCTGTGTTCGTATGGTCGCTCAGTGCAGGCGTAAATATGTAGACATAATCAGAAAGGGGCTTACAATTCAAAATTTTCTGAAGTTCTTTCCATAATGTCTATGCCCCCTTTAACATCTATTTACACGCTGCCATTCACCGCTTGCGCCGATTCTTATTTAGCTCTCCCTCATAAACGCTGTTGCTGTTCTCGTCTAGGAAGCATCCCTTAGGTGGTCGCTCACGTATAGGGTTCATACACGATACAGCCGTTCCGTGCTTAGTTAGTATTTCTATGGTTGATAGTCGTTGCGACATATCTTTAATGTATCTAGAAAAACTACCTCAGCAATAGTCGAAATGTGGTAGCACATGTACATTGTACAAACATTACAGATTACAGAAGTTCAGTTTTAATTATTCATTCATTTTCTTCTCTAAACAAGGAGACCCCGGCAGATGTCGGGCCGATTTTGGTTTGACTATATTTTTGGGTGAATTATATCGAAAAATATTGTACATGTATTTCGGCTTATTCTTTCAGAGAAACAAAATTTTGACAATCGCGTGGCGTCATGAAATCCAAAGTTATTTATGAGAGAAAAAAATTGTCAAAAATAATCGAAACCGCGACATCGAGATTACCAGGTCGGCCACTTACCCTTGCGCTATTGCGCCGTTGTTGATTCACATTGGACTGAACTGAGACTGGACGCACGAGCGACGTGATTTTCAAAAATTCGTTTCTCTGAGATGAAGGCCTACTAAACAAAAAGCCGAGATGTGTTCAGTATTTTTAGATGCAATTTCACAAAAAAATATCATCGCCGAAATTGGACCGACATACATCTGCCGGGGTCTCCTTATAAATCAAAACACTGTACAGTGTACAGTTATATGCCGTTGTTAAATTCAATCCAATCTTATCGTGTTTAAGAGTATCCATAATTACTTCCCTTCATATAAGTGCTTCTCTCGGAAACCTGGAGCATTACGAGTTGGCTTCGGCGCACTCCTAGCAAAAGATTGACTATCGATTTAATGGCTTGAATTTTCCAACAACTTCTAAAATGCGATAGCCTCTTTGCATACCTCTGGACACGCTCACAGTCGTGGGTACTAATTAACATTATGGATTCCTGTTACGACTGTTATACATTTTCAAAGAAGGCAGAAGAAAGATATTATGTAGAGCAATGTAATAGCAGAAATGTTAAATATGTAGCCGCGTCTTGTGGATTAGAATTTTGTGAATAGGTCACATGTCGGCATTATTTCCAGAAGGGTAAAATTGTAGAGATGATTATGGAGAAAAAAACGTCTGCAATCGAATAAAGGGGCGGCACTCACTTAGGCTAATAAAAAACAATATTTTTAAATTATTAAATTATACATATTTACGTTAAAAATTGCGGTTTGTCAAAAAAAAAAACATTGTGCATAAAAGTAGTTCTTTAGGGATTTTAATTAATTAGTCAAATATATTATTAATAATTTAATTCAGTGATACCATTAAGTATTACTGTGATGAATTTTATGTTGGGATACCAAACATTTTGGGCGGCAATATTTAAATTCAGGATAGAGTGCATGAAATTTAGTGCATGTGTTAAAACTTCTTTTAAAATTTAATTAATGATCATTCATTGTGTTATATGTATAACCTGTATACAGGTTAGTACGCAATAGATTATTTTATTCTGAATTGATAGCTGCCACTAAAATCTGCCTACATGTATATACATTCGCTTTTATTCACTAATTTCTTACTTAACTTAATAGAAAATATCGCACTTTTCCATTGGGATAGAAGATTTTGAAGGGCTGGTGGAATAAATTATTTAACATACATATGTCGAAATATAGTGTCCCAATTGCCTTGAAAGTAGTCATCACATTTTAAATAGAAAATATGGACACTCTCATTTTTGAAGCATATTTAACTCTTAACCATCCGTGAGCGGTTACCACGATCGCGCGAATTTTTGGACTTCCAATTTCTCGACCTGTGTACAACGGACATCATGACCGGTAGGCGGTTAATGGCACAAAAATTAGGGGTAGGTTGTTAAGGGGGAACATCAATGATGAGTCAAACAAATTTCAATGTTTCGTAGTTTTTTTCACAGCTATAACTAAATATTTGAGGATCGGGGAAAGGATATTTTATTTAGTATATATTCAACTTGTTCAATACCAATTTTTATTGAAAAATGTACAAAGTTATGAGTCTCGATGTACGGTAAAAAAATCCTCATCATTGTCCCATCGATGTTGTGATGAAGGGTTATCTCAATATAAAAAAAAAATTATTTATCACTATCGTTGAGCGGAGCCGTATTTTAACTTTTTTACTCACAAAATGGCGGTAGTTTAACATTTTTTTCCCTTTTTTAGACCTTTTTTTTTGTATTCAAACGGCCTAAAAAATAGTAATTATCAGAATTTAAAAATTAGACTACGTACAACGATAGCTGCCGCGATTATGGATATGGATATACTGATTTCAAGAAAACAAAATGTTTAAATCGGTTGACTAGATTTCGGGTTTTCGCTGTACTGGAGTAAGGCCACTCGTCTTCGTTTTCGGAATTTTGCCTTAATATTTTCTTTACTTATTTATGAATATGTATATTACCAAAAAATGCAAAAAAAAAAGAAAAATACATTTGTGTGAACCGTCACAGTGGCGTTCTTCCTTAAAGGTTATAGAGTTGGTGGGAACTCTGTGTAATACATATAGTGATGGAAAAAGAATAGGTGTGAGGTACTCAAATATGTAAACTATCTCTTGTATGGAAAACAAAAGTTTCTCGATGCATATAACTGTTACTGTATATATATATGTATATATGCTGCAAATTAAAAAAAATAGTTGTGCGCAAAAGTTTAAGACAACGTCTACTTTTAAAAACATTTTCACTTTAAGGACCTCGGTTTTAAAATAATTATTAGAAAACCTTCTCCGTTATTTTAGATTGTTATGAATATGAAGGCACATTACGTTCTCTTTGATAAATATTTAAAAACTGAGGTTATGCTTCAAAAAAACAAAGGTAAGACACCTTTAGCGCACAGCTGTAGTTTAGTTAAAGTTCCTTTGTAATATTAGCAAAGTAGTAAAACATTAAATTATTTGAAAGAATATTTTGGCGTAAAATGACCTATCCTATAATACAATACACACAGCGGCATAGTTAGTGACCGTTTTCGATTCCCCAAAAAACTCAGAATATTAGGGACCTCTTAACGGCACTAGTCACATTGGACAGAGTATAGACGAAATAGTGACAATTATAAGCGAACTACGGAAGACAGGCCTAATGGATCTCCATATATAAATGGCCCATATATAGAATAGATATCTCCCATTTTGGAATATACTATAACTATGTAAATAGTTTCGATATTATGTTAAACGCTCTAAGAAAATGTCCCTAATTTTATTAATTAAATCGTCAACAGTCATAAATTCACATTTTTTATTACCAAGCGTTGGTATAAGCAAAATTAAATAATTTTATTGGATTGGCCATCGAAGCCGCCGGGCCTACTTAAATTCAAGAAATGATTTTTGAAATTCCGTCAAGAAGACAAATGCTAATATGGAAATCAGTTAAGATTGGTGATGTATGCCAATAAACGCGATGCAAAGATTAGCCCACTCTAATATGTGTAAACTAAAAATACGTCGAGACAGCGTCAAACATAGAATGCTGTATAAAACGTCAATAAAAGAAAATAAATTTGTTGTATGTTTAATTATTAATACAATCTATTTTTAGTTTAGTTAATTTACAATTGTTGCATTACACCTATTTTAATTTCCACGTAAATATTTTCATTTTATTTCAATGTTTTCAAATGAGAAAGAATTTTTTTGGTATTGCTAAGATTCCGCATATAATTTTACAGATTAGAATTATTAAAAAACTGGGAAAATATATTTATATTATAAGTCTGTGCGAGTTCGAAAATGCAGTAATGCCGCAGTACTGCACAATTCAGCGTAGTAGCATCTGAAGCTGAATTGTGCAGTTCTGCGGCATCACTGCGTTTTTGAACTCCATCTTTTGTGAAACTAAGTTCTCCTTCATAATTCCTCTTAGCCTATTGCACTTTCCACTTCTATAGTTAATTTTGTACATTTTATTTCACAGTGTTGCTTTCCTCCTTTGTGTCAAACTGAGACATTGTTAAAGGCGTGTCTTTTAGGATTTATTAAATTTTATTTGAAGAGTGCCTTCTTCCTGGAATTTCCCTTGCTTCCATCTCAATTGTGAAACGTGCGATTTGTATTCTCTTTATTTGATAAACAGAGATTTCCACTTTAAAAGACGGACTTTTATTATTTAAATGCCAGCTATTAACTTAGAATATCTATTACGATGAAACCTACCATATGTGAATAAATCTCTATAATCGGCGCAACGTAAGGGAATACTTTAAATTCAGAGCTGAGGTAATAATATTTTGTTTATAATTTCAAGTGCAAACCCAAATTAAGGAATGCATTGTAAAGAAAGTTATTATTATTGAATATATAAATACATTTTTTTCATTTTATGCTTAATAAATGCGTATCCGAGTAAATAACAATTAACTAAATCTCAATACAAGCAAAATTATAAATTAAATGTGTTTATTACAGATTACGGAGGAGTTGTTCCACCGTACAAACGTACTTTGTATGCAACTTTCGCAATTTCCATCTTCTTCACAGCTTTATTTGTTCTCTTTACCGTTTATCTTAATAATCTGCCAATGGTATTTTTATAGAGCTTATATTTTGTCAATCTTTTACTTACAAATAGACATATGTAGCAAACAAAGCGAAATAAAAGGGTTCATTTTTCATGTCGCTCGGATTCCCGTATACACCTCTACTTTTTCTAAAGATGTATTCACGTCAAAAAAAAGATCCCGATATAACGAATCTGCACTTGCCGGGGCCACGATGAACGAGGGTTACCTGTATATTAAAAATGGCAACGAAGCGCCTTGCAGACATTTAAATTTAACCATGTAAAGAATCCGACAAGGTATAGTTCAATTCTTCCTTTGAACAAAGTCAGCGAAAATTCTTCCTCATACAAATTATGTTTAAAAAATCCAAGTGTACCTCACTAATCATTCAATAAAAAATACACTTGCATATGACCCAGAATTAATAGTGCTTCAATTTGTCGCCTTTAAATATTTACAGATAAATTTCAAATAGCTGTTGACAATAAATAACTAATCCTAGATCACATGCAAGTTGAATAGTGAATAATTTTTCTGAACGTATTTATCTGACTACTGAAATATTCGATCCAAATAACAAGACTTAACCACCTTATACTTTCATGAAATCCGGCACATATTTATTATTGCAGTGCTGGGTCGCCTGGGAAAGGGCGTTAAAAATGTAAACAAGCTAATTCCTTTTTTGCCTAAGTATGTATTAGTTTCTCCTAGCACTTGTTTTCTTTTTTTTTAATTCAAAATCATTTATATTGTACACGGTGCAGATCCGGATAACTAATCCATGGTGTAAAATTTGGTGCGTCTTTAGAAAAGCATTATAAAATGTCCTGTCGATGAGATCTTTTTCCTGTAATCTACGATGGAATTAATACGAAGCAGTAGCTCTTTGCTGCTTCAACTAATGGGCGTTTTTTGTAGATGAAGTTAAGCTAAATGCATTTGTTTTTGTAGCTCAGAACGTGTTACTTGTTATAATAGATACCCTTTGGTTTAGCGTTTCCAGAACATTTCGGTGATCCCTATATACCAAATTTACGATTACTGCTGCGATGCGTAAAATACGTAGCCATACATTCTTAACAAATATTTTTATTTTTCAAAATGTATTATACATGCATGCAAGAACGACAATAATTTTTGGGGAAATTATGACATACTGACGGCATTTCTAAAATTAAAGTTCTCTGAAGACAGAGTTGTAGCTACGCCGACTATAGAGAGGTAGAAAACAGTTTCCAAGCAATAAACTGAACATAAATGAATGAAATAAAATCCTAAATCACTAAAAATAGACGACCTCAAGGGACATGGAATAACATTTTTTCAATGGACTCAACTTGCAAAAGTAATGTATTATATTTATATTATATCTTATAGAATGGATCTATTCAATTACTTTAAGACTTCATTTAAAATATCATATGAAATCTTGAATGTCTTACACTCTGCATCCACAATCCGGCTGCCGAATATTTCGTTGTTTGTTTTGCAAGTTACGCAAGGCGGTATCCCCGTACTGAATTCCACTTCCGATTCTTTCTGGGTCCAATTCGCCAGTTTCAATTTTCGCTAATATTGTCTTCGAACATTTAAGGAAGGCTTCCTCGACATTTTCACCAGTTTTAGCACTAGTTTCAAGGAAAATAAGTTCTAAAAAGAAGCACATCACTTATACAGGAATACTTATTATGTATAAAACAATGTGCTCACCATTTTCTTGTGCAAAGGTGCTTGCTTCCAAAAATGTGACTTCTCGTTCTTCTTCTAAGTCCTTTTTATTTCCAACAAGAAGAATCACTATGTTTGGGCTGGCCAGAGTGCGAGCATCGTTTAGCCAATTAGAGAGAGCATTAAATGAGTCCCTTGATGTTATATCATATACAAGAAGAGCTCCAGCTGCTCCTCTGTAATAAGACCGAGTGACGGAACGGAACCGTTCTTGTCCTGCAGTATCCCAAATTTGTAGTTTAACTGATTTACCTCCCACGTTGACTATCCTTGAACCGAATTCAACTCCAATAGTATGGGAACTGTCGTCTTTGACTGAAAATAAATATACCCCTTAGTATATCCTTAAATCTTACCTTGTTTCCATCCCCATATAAAATGAACTAGTTAATATTTACTAATGCGGCAGACCCTTAGTAATCCGGACATTCAGTACTCGTAAAAGTCGAATAATCCGTAACACTGTATTTCGGAAGTAACTATTTTTAGGGTTCCGTAATTACGTCTGCCGTCTGTAACACTCCTACATTTTGCTACCGTTTGTAATTAAGTTTCACAACAGGCCACTTTTTATATACTGGCTTTAACGTTTTGTGAATGTTTGTTTACGAAGTAATAGCGAAATGAACCGCATAAAAGAAAAAAAATGTCTCATAGCAAAACAGAGATAATAAATTATTTGTATGTAGGTAAAAACGCGCTATCATCAAAATGACGGTCATCAACAACTTTCATTAAGGTAAAAGGTATTCAAGTGAAGTCAAAATGAACAAAAATAAAACTAAAAAAGTAGAAAAGAGTAAGCACCATCATGCATACATACATTGGTGTTAATATGTTATTAATCATCAAATCATCCATAGGTGTTAATATGTTATAAAGTTTTTTTTTCTATTATGAGGCCACCAGCACGAACACCTGAAAAATGGCTTGTTCAGCCAGCAGGCTCTTAGATGTTATTTTAAATTCTCAGCTGTTCTTTTTTATTTCCTAGATATCATGTGTTCTGTACTGCACAGCCAAGATATTTTGAGTAACTGAAAGACAGCTGATAAAATGATGACTTATGTTTCCGTGTGCAAATGTTGATATTATGTCATTTTTCAGGATTATACGATAGTTTTCATTAAGTCTACTTGCCCTAATGATATTCGAAATAGAGGGGAAGCCGAAAAGTTTTGGTGAGAACTGCGGGGTGGCGAAAACTCAACAAACGCAATAATTCGCGCAACTCATGAGATTAAGGATAGTGCGTTCACTGTTAAAACAGCGAATCGGCAGAAATCTAGAGAAGCAAAGTTGCTCAAGGCGGAAACAAATGAATCGTTTGCAAAACCAATGAATTAGCAGGTGAATTCCAAACATCTTTTAGCTCCTCTTTAGCATTCGTGAGTTTACAATTTTAGCGAAGGTGTGTCAGTCTAGCGAAATGTTTCTACATATAGGTATTTGCAGAACAAAAAAATATATCTCTTGAACAGTGACATCAAGTGACACAATGCTTACATATCATTGAAAATCGCCGCTGTACAAAAACCGCACGTAAATAATTCTGTTGTGATATTCCTCAATCTGCAAGTGTAGCGATAATATTCATTTAGTTTTTCTTATTTTTTTGTCTTTTGCTCGATTAATTGAAGTCTTTTGTTGTGATCTACAAAGGCTATCTTACTTTATTTATTAAAATGCAAGTCTACAAAACTCGTAAATATCGCGGCGCTTTAAGTAGTTTTCATCAAAATAGCCGGCGCTATTCATTTGTAAATTAATTGACGAAATCAGAAAAAATATTTAAAAATGAGATAAGCCCAGTGTAATGTAAGTGAAGAGTTTCGATACGCTTGCAACAGAAATTTCAAAAGAAAGCCCCAAGGCAGGCAACATAACTTCTCAGTAAAAATCTAAAATGTTGGACTTCCCACTTCCCAGTGTCCTTGAGAGCTGTCGCTGACGTTTGCCATAGTAATGCAAGTTTGTTTTCTAGCTAAAACATTCCTTACTGCCTAGAAAAGCTCTAAAAGAAGAAAAACTTACATTTGCTCTCAGTAAAATGATGTAAAAGACAACTCTTTCCACTTCCAGCTCCTCCAATAACCAAAAATTTGAATAGGTAATCTAAACATGAAATTGATGTTGAAATGCACAGCTTTGAAGATTGAGTTCTTGTTTTACCATAAGATTCCGACATCGTGAGTTGATCTTCTTCTCGATAGTTTTAATTTTGTTTATTGGGCAAGGTTGCTCACATAACACAGCGAAGTATTATAGTGGACTATTAAACTTTTAGGCGAATTTATTGGATTTGCTATCGCACCTATTGACTGTTTTGACGTTTTGTTTAATGCCACAACAGCGCTGACATTTAAAATTCGTTCAACTCGTAAGTACAAAACAAGACCCTTTCAACAGATTTGGCATTCAACCATTTATTGGGGATTGGGGGTGAGTTCGAAGAGAGCTTGCTCCTGGAATGAAAATGCTGTCGTACCAGGCATTTCAATTGTGAAGATTGTAGATTTTTCTTTCTTGTTACTTATTCGACAGTCGCCTTATCATGACATATGTCATGCCGGGATTGTATGACGAGAGCGCATTGCAAAACTATAAATTGAACGAGGGTTTTATGTCGTTACACTTGTGAGTTCCAAATTTGTGGGAAATTAATACAAAATTCATCAGTAAAAGGTAAACTTGAATTAGTGATCGAATTTAAAAATTTAATTCTTGGATATTCTATGTTATTTAGCATAAAGGTGGTTACGAATTTTGTAAACATTTCCTCTGAATTTCATAACTTTTAAGGACTGTTATATTTCCGCGAAATAAAGGAATGTAACTAAGGATCGAAAAGTGAAGTTACGTTTGCAGTCGAATAGAAGCAATCACTTTTATATCTAGAATATACAATTAGTAAATGCGATTTCATCGTACGATTAATAACTAGCTCATTCGGATCCATGGAGGTGTGAAGAACTCTTTTTGTGCTCTGTTGGTACGTCAAGTCAAACAGGTGTTTCTTCAAGAACAACTCTTGCGCCTACAACTATGTTATTTTTAGTGCAATACTCTTGTGGAAAAAAAATCGTTGTAGCTTCCAAGCTATGCACAGCTTTTGGTACGATTCTTAAATCCTTGGCCCCAATTTTTGGGAATGGAGTTCGAAACATTTTGCTGTGCTAATTAACTCCACCGGTAGTTTGTAAAAGGAAAATTAACTCCACCGGCAGTTTGTAAAAGGGAAATTATAATAATATAATAGAATTTTCCTAAAAGTTACGAACGTTAGGTGGCTCGCGAATTGCCCTATATCTCGAAAACGGGTCGAGATAGAATTTTTTCATTATTTTTCCGTTAATTAGCAAAGCAAAATGTTTCGAACCCCGTTCCCAAAAATAGGGGCCAAGGATATAAGAATCTCCCCCAGCTTTTAATTTTATACAAAGTTATAATTCAGATATATAAATTGTTTAAGCCTAGGTCGACTCAACAGAAAACATATCCAGTGCGATAAAGACCTCACATACATGCGATTACCGTCTAAAAATGGTGACGGCTGGAAAGTCGTGATTTATTCCAGTAAGAAATTGAAGCCTTTCCCATATTCCTTTATAAAAGAAACAAAGCGCTTCTATTGGTCTTTTTATATTCCGACTGAAATGACCTGATATGGATGCGGTAGCCGATACATTACTGTTTCATACGGTATCGTTCAGGCAGAATTCGTATGTGAGAGGAAGGGGCGTAAGAACTGATTTCCGAAAATCCCAAACAGTATTCCTATGCTATGATTTCGCATTCGTTGTTTATCAAATGTTATAAAATAAATAAATCTACAATATTCAATCCAATTTACCCTCTAAATCAATTGAGGTATGTACAAGCGAAATAATAAACAAGCTTTCTGTCCGGAGCAAGTTCTCCGTCGCCTATTTTTTACGTTTTGTTCCTAAATAGCAAATTGCATCTTTTTCCTTTCTAAAATAAGGAAGAATAATGGCCATTGATTTTATTTTTCTTATAGGTAAATTAATATGAACAGCATTGGAGAAAACTGTACAGAACTCAAGAAGCAATACGACGCTTGCTTCAATTCTTGGTTTTCAGAGAAGTTTCTAAGAGGAAGTACCGATGAATCCATGTGTGCTCCACTGTTCAAAATTTACCAGGAATGTGTGAAAGTATGTGCTTTAATCACAAAGAATATTTCACATTATGTATTTCAATATCTTTGTAGAAAGCCATGAAGGAACAAAACATTGAATTTAAAGAACTCGAAGGCGACTATTTAGAATCGGAATTCAAACCACCTCCAAGAAAAACCAGCAGCTGACATGAAGTTAAAGTTATTCCGTATACAAGAAGAAGGATAAACTCTGTTTAAAGTGCGCCTGTTGAATATGCACTTTTAGTAACTAATTACACATTTCAGCGTGATTCGTTGATAAAAATCTAGTGTGGAAGAGACGGAATTTAATTAAATTACATAATGCGAAATATTCTAGACTTTTTTCTCTTTTGATTTAACAGTATAATATAAAAATTAACATTTCATTACATCAGCTCATGTTTACAACCAAAAGGGGATTTAGGAGTGTAGTTCCAAATTATACATATAAATAGTAGGTACTCTTTCAGAAATCGCTGTTTGAATAGATTTTTTATTGTAATTTTTCTGCTCCATTGCGATTTTGTAAAGTAAAAGATAATAGGTAAGTGCAATTCAATACTTTCTAGTGTACTAGGAGATTCTATTCAACTGTTGTAACTCATGTTGTAGGTTATTTTTGGATTCTTAGAAGTGGAGCAGAAAACTATTATTGTTTTTCCTGCTGCTGGAAATGTTCCATAATTTACCACAAAATGTAGATTTTCTACGGTTTAGAGCTAGTGCTCGAAATTCGAAAAAAATGGAACAATCGATGATTTAATAATTTTAATGTATGAGGATAATATGAAATGAAATTTTAAAGATTGTGGAATTGATTACAGTAAATACCAATTTTAAAATTAGTGTTGTTTGGTTTCCTTTCGTAATTTGAATTCTTTAGATTTTGATATTGCTGCGAAAATTGCAAATTAAGAAAGATATTTTAAATATGGAGGAAATTTAGTTTATTAATATCAAACGCCAAGGTGCTTACTTTTTTTATTATTATCCGTCTCAAAAAATTCATCTGAATTTCTAGACATCCGAGCGCAAAGTGTAAGAACTCAGGGTGCGGAAATGTCCTGTTATAAGCCCACGGGCAGCAAGCAAAACATTTCACGAAAATTAAGTTATGCAAATTAGCTCACACAGGCGTCATCTCTTTACCATGCTCAAGCAAGGCAGCAGGTAAGCGGAGCTATCGTACGCAGCTTCGTCTGCGCAGGTCGACCGTATGTCGTAGCATAACAAATAACTTCCCAGCCCTAACACTCTTCCTTCTCTTCTAGCGATCAGAAACCGTTTTTGGGTGGCAAATTAGGCTCATGCAACTTCCTTATGGTTAGGTACCTACATATATATTCTTTGGTAGAAGGTAAAAACGAAATTGTTGTTTTTTTTAACTCAAACGGTAAAAACTGTTTTACAAAAAGTCGTAGAAAATGCGGGTGATTATATTAGTGTTTAATTATTATCTCTTTGAGAAGATACATGCATAATGTGCCGGTACAAAAACAACGTAGATATTTGGAAGTTTCAAATTACAAGTATAGGGGTACTGCAGAATTGCATTTTAAAGTAAAATGCTGCAATTCCAACCAATAAGTTGCACTTACATATGTCGTGCACCAATATTCTATTGTTCCAGTTTTTTCGATATGTTTTCAATAATTGGGTACGATGCATCCGTTGCAATCCCACAGTGATTATTTTTATTTCTTGCCAGCTTTAAATATCCACCTTCTCCCCAATACTTTCCTAGAGAATTTTTAATTAGCCAATAATCCGTGCCGTTTTGACTTCCATATCCAATGATCAAGACAGCATGTGTTAAGTTATCGGGATCACAATCCTCATCGTAGTAAATGCCTCCAGCGTAATCCCGCAACGAATCTAAGGTTCCATCCATTGCGCTTGCTACAGGACCAATTAAAGCAACGGCCTCCTTAAGCGATTCTTCATCTCTGGAAGGAATTCTATTATAGCCGACCGAGTATGTGCCTGAGTTGAACACCTTCTTATAGCGACAGTCTCCTTGAACATTTTCATACGGGTAATACATTCTGAGGCTGAGTCCTCTGTTCTCCTTTGTATAATTAAAAGCATACAGCGGATGGCCGCCCATACAGCCGGCATTGTAATTTGATGGGGCACAGTCGACTAATTGCTGCTCTGACAGATCTATATTCTTGCCGGTTTGGATTTGGTCCTGAGCCTCAATAGCGCCGGCTGCCGCAAACGACCAACAGGAGGCACAGGTTTCTAAGAACATAACAATAAATTTAACTTAAATAACTTCGGTATATAGTTGCTAATTTAAGCTAATATACTTGTACACATTGTAAAGCTTTTGTATGAAACCTCAAATATGAAATATTATTTTAAAATACTCTAAATAACCTGAACTTTACCTTGATCTTTCACTGGCGATACAATGCCCCTCTGCCTCCAGTCAACCGATTGTGGCGTTACTGCACGGAAGGCATTCTTGCTTGTTGTTGCCGTATTAGGTCTTATATTAGGAAGTGTAACATTATTATAATTTCCTCTTTTATACAAAACAAAGCGTTTTTCTTACTCGACTAGGCTGCTGATGAAACCGTGGGTAAAGCGCGCAAATTCGCTTTGAGCAATATCAGTGAATTTGTTTATAGATTTTTTAAATAAAACTTTTCCCTCTTTATACAGTTTGTTGTGTTTATTAATTTTTTGAATACGACGTTTAAAAAGCTTCAAATGCTCCAGTTCTTCTTCTATGCTTTGAAAAATTTTCTTATGAATTTGCTTGAAAAACACCCATTGCGGCAAATTTATGTCCAAATCCAAATCCATCACAGGAAGCCATCCAGCTGATACAAAAGAAAGTAAAGCTACACTAACGATAACTGTTCCTCTCATAATAAAAAAACACGTTGGAAAATTTTATGAAAATTCTTTCTAGAGTCTAGTAGGTATTCAAAAATACTACGTTCAACTGAAAAGCCGGGTAACCAAGAAGACGGTCCGCGAAAACACAACATTTTGCATTCAAATTACGGTTATATAGTATCAAAAAAATTCCTCTTCAATGCCAATCTACATCCGTATCAATATTGACACAGAATGCTGACATGGGTTTCACACCAAACTCCACAAAGTATGTGCTTTGTTTTAATGAACTGCCTGCTGCTAATTACAATTAATTTAGTGTCTATTCATTAGCCGAACATTACTACTACATATACAGTTAATAAACTCTAACTACATACTAAAGTATGACGTCATAAACATGCTTTGTCGACTGCTAATGGAATTACTTTACTTTGCAGGCATTGCAGGCATGTTGGAAGGCATCCCTGGAAAAATGTTTCAAGCGACAAAATTGACGAAAATGTTTTAACAAGATAATTTTTGGGAAAGTATTGTTTGCCATGAACAATACTTACCTAATTCACTCGTTCCGACCATAAATGGAACATTTCTATAAGGTTTTAGGGCAATTCCAAAAAAACCGGCTAAGTAACATTAAGCCAGTTTTAGGACAATTCCAAAAAACAGCACCCGGAAACTTTTTCCTAATTATTATATAATTAACTTTACTTAACAAAAAGCAAATATAATAATTACAATTAGAAATACGCCAGTCTATTCGAGTCTATATGGAATCTTAACATTTGATTCAACCCATCGTCCCTTTTTCTCCATCGTTTTCTACGGGATAGGCAATCCAGTCCCTATATGTCAGTCCCAATTATTAAATCAGCTGACCAATGTTTATGTGCTCATAGGCCATGTAAACGAGGAAATTGATAATTGTCAGCACTCAGTTTCCATGCCGTGTTTTGTGATTGTCAAAAATTGTATCATCAATAAATGTCTTGAATTGAATTGAATTCCATATGAAGCCGCAGAAATGTTCCAAAACTGAGTTCTTGTACAATAATTTAGAAAAATGATCTCGGATATATGTTAGTGTAAGATTTGTTTTGTAAACATTGAAATATTAACAGAAGTCTTTCAGGGGCTTTGATTGCTGTTGGATTTTTATGGGGCGCTACAAATCCTTTTATCCGTTTGGGATCTAGAGGGATTGAAAAAATCCATTGCGACAGTGAAGTTAGGAAATTCATGCATGAATTGTGGTTTTTAGCTACAAGATGGAAATATGTTGTGCCTTTTATTTTAAACCAAAGTGGGAGCATACTCTATTTATTCACACTACAAAATATCAGCCTTTCCCTCGCAGTTCCTGTTTCCAATGCTTTAAGTTTTGTTTTTACTGCTCTTATAGGGCATATGCTCGGGGAAACAGTTGGAACTACAAGTAAGCAAATTTCTTTCTATACACATACTTAATTTTTTTTACTGGGGTCGTGTTGGGGTCTGAGTGCGGCCCGCATTTATGCGGGCTTGGCAGCGAACGTGTTAAAGGATTAACCACCTTGAATCAAAGTTTCTCGATATTTGAAAACTATTAATGCAACTTCTATTCTTTCAGATGTTTATATTGGAACAGTTCTTGTGAGTTGCGGAAGTATTTTATGTCTTTTAGATAAACTATAATCTTCAATATACTAGATCTAAGTAACAACAATGGAATCATTTAAAGCCGAATTGTATTAAAAAACATGTTATACGATTGTGATATACTCTCCCCGATTGCAATAAAAATATTGAACACATCCATTATAAAGCTTTATGTGCGGCTTCTACAAAAACTTCCATGCTAACTATTGGCGTTTGAGGAGTGATTCCATGACCTAAATTTGCGATATAACGATGTTTTCCAAATTTCTTAACCATTTCGGTTGTCATATCTCTTATTTCATCCTAAAAAGATTACTGTTAAAGATAAAATTCTCATGTAGAGTATATTTCCATACGGGTGATTTGTACAAATCCTGTGGATCCAAATTGCCCTGAAGTGTTATATTTGGACCCACTTGGATTCGGGCCTCTACAGGATCAACAGTCCAATCGAGACCAACTACGTCGTACCCTAGCGCAGCTTGTTCAACTAAGGAATGTCCAGCTCCTTTGGCAAAAATTACCTAGACAAAAAGAGTTATCCAAACTAATATGAGATAAAGCGCATTTTTATACCATTGGAACTAAGGGAATTGATTGATTATTCAGACGTTCTTGAAGTTTCTCCCGAATTTCTTTTAAATAAGGCACTGCGATATTTAGGAAGTCCTCCTTCGATAAATGCTCGGCACTCGACTCGAAGACTTGCAACATTTGTGCTCCTGCTTTAACTTGCATTTCTAAATAATCAACAATTGCAACTGTAAGAAGTGTGAGCAGTTTCTTGGAATCATCAGGATAATTTGTTAGCCATGACTTCGCCTTAGACATAGTTTTACTGCCACCTCCCTCGATCATATATCCCATAAGTGTCCACTAAAAGAAAAGAATTCGAAGATAGTTTTTTTTAAATCAAGTTTCATCATCTACAAAAAATCCTTATTGCTCCATAGTATGAAAATCAACCGAAACATATTTGGTTGAATGCAAATAAATAGGAAACTTATATATAACACAGATTAACAGATTAAACAGATGACTCCGCACCATTGCAATAGTACCTTGGTGAAAACTGGTCAAATTTGTTTTTAAAACTTTGTATGACTTAATGAAAAACGTGATCAAAATAAAAAAAGCGAAAGAAATGTACGTACTGGCGCTCCAGTGAATCCAATCAAAGGAACTTTTCCTTCTAATTTGTGTCTCATCATGGTAATAGCATCTCCCACATACGACAAACGACCTACTGCGCCTTCAGGTGTTAGTCGCATTAAATCATCTGGAGTGTTCAGTGGCTCCGGAAAAACTGGACCCTTGATTATAAGATATTTCAGTAAGAGTTATCAGACATAATTTAATTGCAATACCACGCCGGTTTTCATCTCCACAATCATACCAAGTGCTTGCGGAATTACTAAGATATCTGAAAAAATGATCGAAGCGTCCAAATCGAAGCGCCTCAGCGGCTGCATTGTTACTTCGCATGCAAGTTCAGGTGTCCTGCAAATCGTAAAAAAGTCATGCTCCTTCCTCACTTCCTGTTGTTTTGAAATTGGGTCAAAAAATTAAATTCAATGCGCACAGTGTTTACCTGGAATTCGGGGAGATATCTCCCAGCTTGTCGCATGACCCATACTGGAATTCGATCGACATTTTCACCTCGAGCAGCTCTAAGTAAATTATCGTTTTTTAAAACAGGGAAACTCTGAAAATAGAAGTAATATTACTAAAATATTAAAAAAGGCACGAAACAACTTCACCGAGTTATATGCTGCTGCAAGCATTGCATAGGACTGTAAGATAACTAAAAACAATTTCTTACCAAATCGCGTATCTACTGTCCGAATGTTAATAATTATTAATGCTTACCTCAAATCCTTTCATTATAAATACGAGCTATTGATGAGATGCACTCTGAACTGAATTGCAATTTTATATTTTGACAACCAGTCAACCGGGGCATTGCCAGCGCGACATCAGAATCGAAATGGATGATTTTCGCGTTCAAATAATATCCAAATACAAAGAAATGTTGGATTCCACTTTGGTTCCACTCCACTGAAGATTTTGAACCGATATTGGAGGAGTGACGCGGCATACAAATTTATGAGTACGTATACACGACAGTCCCAAATCAGGCCTAGAAACCGGTTGTAGGCAAAAATCACGGCTGCTCGTGTAAACGCCACAAAAGTGGACTAAGAAATTTGCCCTTGGGTGCTATCTGTGCGCGAGTAAGATTTGTGAGGTTTGATGAGGGATCGAGAACACACAAACAGATATATCAGGCCTAGGTCCAAATCAATCGGGGATTTGGGACTTGCCCGTATACACGGCAAAGATAATCGCGACTTTGGGCTACGTTAGGCCAAAGTCGCGACTTTGGATATCGTGTATACGTAGTCTATGTTGTTGGGGACTGTTGGTTTGACGTAAAACCGGTAGAAATATCAAACAAAGAATATTAGGGACGCTTTTGTGAATATTATGATTGTACCCCAAACTGCCCACACACGGCCAATCTTATGTTTATGAACGCGTGCTTGTACGCATAAAGCCCGTCCCTTGTGTGGATGCCTAATTGGATTTTTTCATGAATTCAATTCAAACTTGAATGGATGCAAATAAACAAACATGCGTATCAGCAAGTTAATAGAAGCAAATTGTGCGTAAGCTACTATCTGATTGCAAAATTACCTAAAAATTTGCAATGATTAACATTTTATAAAATTACTCTGCAATTGATTTTTGCATGAAAGTTTAAATTCATAAAACCGGCTTGCATTTCATCGCCCTGAGCACCATTTACTATTTAGTACTTGATGTATCTTCCTACTCAGTTTTATGCATAACAACGATTTCTTACATCGAAATAGCAAAGTTCAACTCAGCGCAATCACGGACTAGTCTTTTAAATAGTGCTGAAATATGTTTTGACTACATCATATATCCGAAATTATTATGTTTTGATATCTATATTTTACATTTTCATGTGAAAACCTACGTAGTGACGTCACAATACAACAGTTGTGAACTATACAAAAAATTATCCAGCATACCTTACCAAGGCACAAAAGAGGCACATGGGATGGTTTTATTAGTTTCATAGTTTATGTAGCCAATGTCGCTGTCGATTGGTTTTTTGACAAAAAAGATTTTCAGTTTCAGGCCGGCTATTCAGTTTCAAGTCTCTGATTGTAGCAAGGCGTTTAATTCATTTTGGGAAGGGGCCTTAATATATCTATGTTATGACGTTTAGATGGCGGTAGTGGACGCTGTCAACGTCTCTTTTATGTCAGACTTGTGAAGTGAAGAGGTGGGTTTTGTGATTTTCCTGAAAATCTGCGATCATCCTGATAATAAATAAAATAATTATAATTTAAATACAAAAATTACTTTCTAGAGAATATGAACTTCTAAAAAGTTAATAAATTTTTGTTGTTTCTGTTTGATATACTTGCTAATTTCAATTTGAACTTACGTATCAAAACTGTCACCGCTATACGGAAAGATTTATTTACAAATTTCTTATAATTACTTTCATTGTTTTAGGTCTGGATCAAGCACGTTAAAATGGCTAAAACAAAGGTGGAGAAACGAAACAAATCCGCTATCAATGAAGTTGTCACCCGGGAGTGTACTATTCACTTATCCAAGAGAGTGCACAACATAGGCTTCAAGAAACGCGCCCCCAGAGCTATTAAAGAAATTAGGAAATTCGCCGAAAAGGAGATGGGCACCAACGACGTGAGGATTGATACTCGCCTGAATAAACACATTTGGAGTAAGGGTATCAGGTCAGTAAACAAGTTGGCTAGACGTTTTTTTTTCAGGTTATATATGGTTGGTTATAGACTTTTATGAAACTGCTGTTTCCTTTAGGTAGGCCTTTTAAAAATGATACATGCTTATAAAGGAAATAGCAACACAATTTAGGACATGGGGAAACAAGAATGTATAGCTATATCACCTGAAATAATTGTTTTATACGTATGTGGAGTGTGAATGAGAAAGTGGCCTGAGATTGGGATCTACTTTAAATATTCAATCGGTCTAATAAGCACCGTTCCACATGGTGGTATTGTATGAATTACGAAAAGAATATTCCACAAAACTGGCGAGACTACTACAGGGGAGCTTAATGTGCCGGAACTATTATTTCACCGCTAGCAAATATACAAATTATTAAACCTTCCAATTATGTGCCACAAATAAATGATTCGTGAATTCCCAATCGCGCTACTGACTAGGCTGTTGAAAGTTTTTCTGGGTGGAATAATTATATTACTGCCTCCACTTAAGTTGTAGCAGTAGGACGTTCGGTAGAGGAACAGAATCATGCTGACCTGGAAACGTATTCGTTGCTTCTGTTGAAAATAATCTAGAAATAGAGAGACCGTTTTCATAAAAGCAATGTTGCCCTACAATTGCAATATTCAGGTATTTACAACATGAAGATGACTGCAATTGCAGGTAGTTTTGCATTTCAAAAGATGTTAGCTTCTGAAATTCGCAACTTTGCAAATAAAAATTGTGAAGTGAAAAACGCAAAGTTGCAAAGTTGTTTTGCGGAATAGGGGGCCCTGGTTACTTCAGATATTTGATTAATGGGCAGTAGGTTTCCTATTCGTTTCTCTTAGTCTTTTTTGTTCCTTATTATAACAGAGAAAACCGTTACATATTCCACCAATTTTTTATTGAAAAATCTTCTGACTGCAGATTTTTATCTGTCAGTTTACTGGTATGTACTCAGAGCTAGACAAATCCAATTATATTACAATTCCAATTCATTAAAAGAGTTTTCAATTCCATTATGGGGAATTGTAATTGATAATGATCAATTCTTTAGTAATGGACTTGAGTCATTCGTTAATTTCATTACAAGGAATTCATGTCAATATGTAATCAATTACGACGTAAGGAATTGAGTTCCAACTTCTAAGCAATATTTCTGTATTTTTCTCACTTCTTTTTAGTAAATACAGTGTCGTATAATGTTCAATGTCATTAAATTATTTAACGAACACCTAGGGGAAAAGCAATGCTCTCTCCAATGAATATTAATGAAAGCCAACGCACATTTCTTATGTTTGTTTCAAATGCTTTTTATATATTAAGAAGTGAGAAAAATAAGGGGAATAAGTTCTTAGAAATTTGGAATCAATTCCTCACATTTGAATTGATCATATGTTGACAACAATTTTTTTTTGTCCAAGAGTACTTTCTATATTGCTCTTTAAAATGGCTCTTTAAATTACCTTCTACAATGCCTCGTAATCGAATTTCATGATTCAACTCCTTTATTAAGGAATCGATCATTATTACCAATTAACAATTACAATTCCTCGTAATGCAATTGAAAACTGTTTCCAATACTAACGAATTCAACATATCAATTACAATTCTAGGGAATTGAAATATCGATGTAAGTTAATTCCTAAAGGAATGATTCCGACCTGGCTCTGTATATACTTCTTAATTCTCACTTTCTGTTCCACAGTGCGGCTGGTTCCTCAAATGCAGCTAAGTGAAAAGGAGGCTTGTTTTGTCAGTTGTATTGACGCTTTCTGGAATGACTCTAGAAAAGTAAAAGTATTTAGATGTACAGAGTCTGGAAGATTCATGAACACGTTCAACCTGGCGCGATTTTACATAATCTGCACGATGGTCATGGTCATGGTTTCAAGCCGCCTGATTGTAAAAATAAGGTGTTAAACTTGTGACCCATCGGTAGTTCACGCCGTCAGATAAAAGCACAGCTTGTGGACAATCGGTGATCCACGCCAGGTCGAGCGTGTTAAATGCTAATAGATACGAGAACAATTTTAGTCTTAAAAATGTTTTTTTGTTCTGTGCCCGAAAGAGTCTTTAAAGAACGAACAGTTAAAATTAATTTAAAAAAATCTTTTTGTTACGAAAGCAGCTTATACAGATGACACCATTGAAATTTTCTTATGGGTGGGAAAACCCCATGTTCTTTTAGGAAGGGATTAATGCCAAACATTTCACGATACTGACGGCAGTCAGTCTTAAAGGTCCTGTGCGCCTATATAGGAATAGCTTGTTGTGCTTATTATATTCGATTAAAAAATAATGTTCAAATGGTAGACGTTTTATCACTTATTTTTATTATTTTACAGGAGTACACCATTCCGTGTTCGCGTCCGCCTTGCACGTAGGAGAAACGACGATGAGGATTCTCCAAACAAGCTGTACACATTGGTTACGTACGTTCCAGTTCCCACTTTTAAGGCCCTCCAAACGGAAAATGTTGAATCCAACGATGATTAAGCTGGATGCAAACAGGTCTTACTTTTAAATAAAAAAAGGAAAAATTCTAGCAATTGTTTTTATTATTGTACTGCCTAATCCTTTACCAAATTTTTTTGGAGAGTTGACAATATTTTCTATATTTCTGTTCGATTCTTTATTTTACTTCCGAATAAGTGATACGTGATATAATTCTTCCGTAGGTTGCGATACGGGAAAGATAATTGTTCAATTAGTAAATTTCTCGAGAAAAATATATGTATATTTTTTATCGTGCGGTATTATATAACTTTTCGGAGTTTAGTCGAAACACTTGCAATAGCGCATTGCATGGAAAATTCCTATAGGATTCATACTCGTGACACAACCTTAGATTATTGCACTCAGCCAAAATCAAAGAATATCTATCAACAAGAAGGGGCACTATATACGCTTGCAATGCCTGGAGCTCTGTACATACTCTACGTGAGAAATATTTGCCAACTATGGCTCTCTCTTTATTTCTTACAGGAATAGAATGGTACCCGTTTGTTTCTGATTTAGCTAATAGGACATTTTTGTAGATGTATTGTGAGATATAAAATGCAGCATTTTTTTACAATGGAATTCTTTAATCGCAGTGAACAGTGCGAAAAAAATAAATTACGTGAATTTACGAAATGAAGTGTTTTGTGGTGGCTTGCCAGTGAATGGCAGCGTATAAATAGTTTATAGGAGGCATACACATTATTAATTAAAAGCCTCCCTTCTGATTATGCCTTAATATAACAAGAACTATTTCATGAGAATCTAAATACTATATATATAATATATATTTTAGCAATAAATGCGGAGCACGATTCTTATTACTCCGGCCCCAATTTTTGGAAACGGGGTTCGAAACATTTTGCTGTGCTAATTAACTCCACCGGTAGTTTGTAAAAGGAAAATTAATTCCACCGGCAGTTTATAAAAGGGAAATTATAATCTATAATAGAATTTTCCTAAAAGTTACGAACGTTAAGTGGCTCGCGAATTGCCCTATATCTCGAAAACGGGTCGAGATAGAATTTTTTAATTATTTTTCCGTTAATTAGCACAGCAAAATGTTTCGAACCCCGTCCCCAAAAATAGGGGCCTGAGTAACAAGAACCTCCCCAAATGCGGTAATAGATTTCTTCTTTTTCCAATTCTTATGGCTGTGTTTATATGTATGTGGGCATTCTTAGATTAGTCATCGAACAAACCACTAGCATTGGTTTGAACATATGATGAATTGTCAAAATGACATTTAACCAACATGTGTGCCGTCCTAGGGCAATTACATATGATAACGTCGGTAACTAGAGCTAGAGCTAATTTGTGGAGAAATGCTCAAAGGACATGCAAAACACGTCCGCATCTTCAAACTACGATTGAAGTAGGAGATAGTGCGTATCACACAGATGACTGGACAAATGTGACGCCCAAAATACTTTCATATTTGGGGAAAAACAAGCATCTTCAGAAGGACCATCCGCTATCCATAATCCGCCAGCGAATTGTGAATTATTTCTATAAAGCATACAAAAATAGCAGAGGCAATCCTTTATTTAGTGTTTACGACAAAGTGCATCCGGTTGTCAGTTTGCAGCAGAATTTCGACAATCTTTTAATACCAAGCGACCATCCCAGCAGATCCAAATCGGACTGTTATTATATCAACAAACACTACCTCCTTCGGGCGCATACTACAGCACATCAGGTATTATTGTCTGTAGGTTGCTAATTGTCGTTTAATAAACTTTATGTGAAGGTGGATTTAATATCATCCGGGTTAGACAATTTCCTGGTTGTGGGCGAGGTGTACAGGAGAGATGAGGTGGACTCCACCCATTATCCAGTATTTCACCAACTAGATGCAGTGCGTCTCATTACTCACGACAAACTCTTCGAAAAAAACCTTGAACTGCAAATCTTCGAGTCGTCTTTTAAAACTAATCCTGACTCCTTCACTGCTTCGAATGCGAAATCCAAGTGCCTGGACCAATCCAAGCAACCATGTCATACCTTGGAGGCTGTGAAATTGGCAGAATTCGAGTTGAAGGGCGTTTTACTTGGACTGGCTCAAAACCTCTTCGGCGAAAATGTGGAGTACCGATGGGTAGAAACCTACTTCCCATTTACGCAGCCTTCCTGGGAGCTGGAGATTTTCCATAATGGAACGTGGTTGGAAGTCCTTGGGTCGGGAATTATGCGAAATGAAATCCTGCAGAGTGCAGGTGTTCAAAATTCTATTGGATACGCGTTCGGGTTGGGCTTGGAACGTCTTGCAATGGTGCTCTTTGGAATTCCCGACATTCGGCTATTCTGGAGTGAAGACAGCGGTTTCTTGAATCAATTTAGCGAGAGCAACTTAGCAGTTCTTCCAAAATACAAGCCAGTCTCATCGTACCCACAATGTAGAAACGATCTTTCTTTTTGGCTGCCTGATGGAATGGAGATTGAGGATTTTTGTGCAAATGACTTCTACGATCTTGCGAGGACAATAGGCGGAGATGTTATCGAAGAGGTAAGTGATAATTAAGCTGACTAAAGAGTTTCCTAAGCGATTTGTTTTGTAGATTTCTCTGATAGACAAGTTTAAGCATAAAAAAACTGGAAAATGTAGCCTTTGCTTCAGAATTGTATATCGCCACATGGAGAGGACACTGACGCAAAGCGAGGTGAACGAAATTCATGGAAAAATCTCGGACGCTTCTGCTAATCAATTCAACCTGACAATTAGATAAAGTTCGTTAGATATGTTAAACGATGAGAAAATGCTTAACTTTGTAGCTATGTTTTTGGAAGCGCAATATATTAATTAGATTGAAATGGAACCATTTTATTCGCCCAATCCTATATACCTAAATAGCATGTGATATTTCCGTATGAACCGAGTTCAGTAGGCGCTGGATATGAGGTACTTGGGATCAAAACTTTTATTTTTCCCTACTAAGAAAACTAACAATAAATTTTCTTTATTTAAAAATATCTTTATTTGACTTTCCTTACAATTCTCACGAAGTTCATCATACAAAGTAGAACGTGTAAATTCAAATGCAAACTTTTACTCTACATACATACATACATATAAAAAATTGTCAAACCTATATTTTAAACTATTAACTTTTTTCTTACGTAGTCACATTCAGCTTATATTTTGGATTTTTCGCATACTTAGACAAGAGGGTAGCTAGCAGTGGTTGCAATTCCGCAGTGGTTGTCTTTGTTCCTAGCCATCTTAATGTAACCCTGATCTCCCCAAGTAGTGCCCCATGAGTTTTTAACCAACCAGAAGTCTTGGCCTTTTGGGTCCGTTCCGTATCCAACGACTAGAACTCCATGATCTAATTGGTCAGAGCTGCATTCTTCATCATAGTAAACTCCCTCGGTATAGAATTGGAATGATTCATGAGAAGCATCAATTGCTACTGAAACTGGTCCTATTGTGGCCACAGCTTCCATTAATTTCCTTTCGTCTCCTTGTGGAATATCAACAAAGCCTTTATCGGTTGCTCCAACAGCTTCAGGCTGGAAGTGACAAGAGTCATCAGTGGCTTCGTAAGGATAGGCCTTTTCTGTGTCGACTCCACCATTGTCTTTAATGTATCGGAAGGCATTGTCCATTAAGCCGCCGTTACAACCATTGTTTCCATAGGAAGTTGAACAGTCTACGAGATTTTGCTCGGACAGAGAGACTAGCACACCACTTCGACGTGAGTGTAGCCCTTCTAGAGATCCTGTGGTAGAAAAGGCCCAGCAAGAACCGCAGTGACCTGAAGGAAAAGTTGTGACATGTACCTTCTAGTCATATCAAGATTTATTACCTTGGTCCTTTACTGGAGTAACTACGCCTTTTTGTCTCCAGTCAACATGTTTCGGCAACTGAACATTGGCCGGACTAATAAAATAAGCCCCCTCTTCCTTCTTGGCACCAGATGTCTGAGTTATTCTAAAAAAAATTTTGATGATGACATTAAAAGCAATTTAATGTTTTTATTTGTTATCCTACCCAGGGATTGTTCTGTTGTATCCGTTCATGGTTCTGACGAATTCTTGATGAAGCATATCGGAGTATTTGTTCAAACCTAATTTGTAGCGCTCTAAACCTTTCTCGTATCTTTGGTTGTGTTTGGCAATGCGCACTTTATTTTCCATGAATATTTTCATCCTAAAGGTTTCTTCGGTTTCACTTTTATAGTTTTTGCGGTGTTGTAGCTGAAGTAAGATTTAATTTTTAATTGTAATATTTTCATTGAATGCAATTAACACTAAATTTACGGAATGAGCTAATTTGACTCAATTAAAATTTTATTTAGTTTGCGTAAAATGCATTTAAAAAATTCTTTCAATAAAGTTTCAAATCATAAATCTTTCATTAAAATTAAATTGAGATTATTTTTCTTTGCAACAAAAAAAACACTTCCATTTTGTTTTACAAGTCAAATTGATTCATTTTAGTAAAAATAAATCCGTAAATCTAGTGTTAAGGCCAGGTTCAAGGGAAAGATTAGTTTTCGAAATTTTATTTTTAATTTTTTTTGCATCCACCCAAAACAGGTTCTCGATATTCGTAGTAGAAAGTTGATTAGTTTTCCATTTAACGTAACGCTACATCGCCAAAAAATCGAGTCGCTGGAGAGGTACGATTAACGACATATACATCATTTATATTGTAAATCTTTTAGAAATCCGTTTCTATTGCTTTTTACTATAGCAACCGACGATGCAATATGCGATTATAATAGTAGGTACCAGTGCTACTACTGTATGGACTTGGAATTGTTAATTAAGCATTAGTTGCAATACATTTCATTCAACTGGTTGTTCCCATAAATAAACTTTAAACGCGATTTCTTAAAACCCATTTTGTTTAAACTGGTCACCATTTTCTATCATGTTTTTGTGGCTACTAGGCGGCACAAAAACAGTTTACCTTAAGGTGAAAAAGATGTTTTTTGATTATATGTATTTAAAATTAAAAGAATTTTAAAAACAAATGTTTTTCATGCACTTGCAAGTTTCTTGGTATGATCAACTGAAAGGCATGTTTTTTCAAAAACCTGAAGTTAGTCAATTTTTACTTTTTTTGACCAGAGATATAAGGCTCCCGAAATCTAATGTTGTAATATAAAAAATAATTTTTTGAAAATGTTGAAATTTAATTGAGTTATGATGGTCACCAGTACAGTATGCGAACCGCGGAAGCTTCAGCATCATCTAAGCTACAGTCGTTATTTGTCTATATTTTCGCACCGAACAATTTGAAATTAGTGTACAAGGCACAAAGAATAATAAGCAATAAAAAGACCCCGGATATCTCTTTTATTTTACAATAAAAAAAAATCATGAAAAGTGCTGTTTTTGCATTATCTAGAGTAGAACCTGGCCGTAAGTTATAATTATGATTTTAATTTATATTTATGCTACTTTATTTATTTAATAATCCACACAGTTGGCGACCCTTATATTCATGGCCTAATACCATGGACCAACTAATCACATAAAGACTGTGCACTCAGAACAAATTTTGATAACGCTTTAGGCTATTCCTAGACAGGGCCCGATCCGAGCCGCATCGATCGAGCCGACAAATTTGAATCCGAAATTGCGCCTTCACTACAGCCCATCCGAACCGTTTCGATCAAATAGGGTTCCTATTTAGGAGAGCAGCCCATCAAAGAAGATAGTCGTATATTATTGGAATCTCGCTGGACTGGACCAGCTTAACACAAACATACATATACTTCGGAGAGCTCCTGAGCTCAGCGGAATGTCTTACGGTCATCTAGCCGCATGCTAGTCTCCCTTCTTGTTGGATAGATATTCTTTGCTTTTGTGAGGTCATTCGAGGTATCGCCGATTCTCGAGTCGAGGTAAACCGTTATCAGAATTTATTCTGAGTGCACAGTCTTTTTGTGATTAGTTGGTCCATGCATGTAGTAGCATGCAGTTTTCGAAACAAAAGCCGTCTACCAATTTGTCGAGCTTAGGACTTTTCCTTATCTCTATAATGAAAACACATCTCAAATTCATAAAGTTTTCTTGCATATAAAGCCACTGCGAATTAATACTCCTCCCACACAATCTATTAACTACCTCATGAAGTAGAAAGAATTGGACAGTATATCCCTCTCTGAGGTTCAAAGGAACAAATAAATAAGTCCTACTTTGTTATTGATGTCAGCAAGCTGTGTTATTGCTGACTGATAAGCTGGTCACAATTCCAGACTGAGATGATAACTAAGCACATGGGACTACCGTTTTTTGAGGCGAATATGTTGCTATTTATGATGGAGAATACAACCTACGAGCGATGGTCAAAAGTATCATGTTCTATTTGCTTTTCATCGTCACTGGTGGAAGAGATAATTAAAACGAGTAGACGAGCGAAAGCATACGCTTTCTAGTCAAGACCATAATTTTCCTTGGTTAATGAAAGCAATAAAAAAGTCAAAATAGAATCATTTCCCAGTAGAAATTGATAAAATTAACAGATTAAAATACATGTGACTCGATTTTCTTGTTTGTTTTTTAAATAATCCAGAAAAGAGATAATAAGCCAAGTCATTAAAAATGGGAATTTCGAAATAATTTGACGTTATTCTGATGTTCATTCTTAGTAAAGGCGAATTAAAAGACAAATTGCGCAGAACAGGTTCTTAACTAATCACATTGACCAACCAGATAATGGCGGGTTTCCAAATGTTATATTATTTCAAAACAACTAAATACATAAAACTTGAAATCATGAACACCTGGTCGTCATTCGTACTCGGAATTTATTTTGTAAACAAAAACGGATACAAGAGTTGAATGGTCATACACCTGGCTGTCTGAATTTTTGCTTTTGTTATATTCTGATTCATTAACGTCAATATCATGTTATAAATTCTAAACTTACCTTGAAAGCATGCCACTCCTCATGCATCACTTCTAGAAATGACACTGCATTTGCCGCCGCAATTATTGCAAATATGAGTATTAACAGCTTCATGATGACTCCTGTACAAATACAAAAATTGATAAAATATCATTAACTAAAAAATATTTAATAATAATTTATAGCCATTTCGGCTATCCAAGAAACTTTTATACCTAGCATGTGAGCTTTCAAAATGTGTCTTGAATAGTCGTGTCGGGTCGAATCGACTACAAAAATAAGGTATCGCTGTTCTACGCAACACTGATAAGGCTGCTAAAGATACGCTGAATTAATTAGCATTATTCGCATACTAATTACAATATGGGTATTAAAACCCTTTTGATTTTTATTTATTTTTTCTTCTTCCTAAGAACATAGCGAGCCGTTTGGAATACAAATCTATCATTGTAACCATAGCATAGTTGTCAAGTATTACATTGAAATTTAACACCAGCTGTTTAGAGTGACGATATTCATTTTCTAGCTTCACCTGGGGATTTGTGATGGCAATTTTATCAATTATTTGCCGCTATAAGTAACTATTGCTAAATTTCAACTTCATAAAAAGGCTTCTCAATTTTATTGTATCAAGCACAATAATTAAAAAAAAACGGTGTAATAAATGATATACTAATGTATTGAACCATTTTTGTTTAGTTGATTATATTATGTATTTGTTTTGAAAATATGGAAAATTCTGCGTAAGCCTAATTATTTTTTCGTTTAAAACAAGCATCGTGTGATGCAGTAAAAAACAAAACTCATTAATTTTTTTGTATCTATGAGGTTCACGGGACGAAATATGATGAAATAAAATATAAAAAATTAAAAAAATTAATGGACTAGACGAGCTATTTAAAAAAATTAAAAAAATGTGCCACCCTTTCTGAAATTTCAACGAAATCTAATCAACAACTATAATAACCTGTAATGCAATTTTTTCCACGAGTGCAGCTATGCCAGAGCTACTTCGAAATAGGTAACTCATGATAAATTTGAATCGTTTGCTGATAATTGCTGATTGCTTGGGTTTTCGAGACAGAGGTCTTCCGAATGTGCTAAGTTTTTAGAGTCAAGGGAAAAGGATTACGGTAGTGACAGGTAGAGGTCTTCAGTCAGAGTGTTTTCTGTTAAATTGGAAAAAGGTCTTAAAATGTTCAGCGAATTGGGAAGAGAACCACTCAGGCTTATATTCAGCACAAGACAACTTTTCAATTCGAGCTATAGTTTGGAAGCTGCAATGAATTCCATTAGAAGTTTTTCTTTTTCGCCGTGCAAAATTAATTGCAATCGCTTTGTCCAGACCGACTTGTATTGTAGGATTTTCGTACGACAGTGGAAGGCCCATTCAGCCGCAAAAAACCAATTGGGTCGCTCGCTTGATTTGGGCTTGTTTCTTCGAAATCTAAAACCGGTTCCGCTTGTAATCATTCTTATAATAGTTGCTGCGTTGGCTCAAATGTTGAGTATTTTATGTGAACCTGGGGAATTCCCTCAGCCGAATCAATTAGGCGAACTCCCGTCTCTATATGTTTCCCCTAATTTAGGCGAGAGCTCAAAGTCAATATACAATTCGTGGAAGTAAATATTTCGGATACAACAATAGAAAACTTGTTTTTCAGAATAGTGCTAGGATATATCCTTAAAAAATGCAGATGCGGTAATTATCGTCATAGCCAATTAGCCAATCGAAACAACCGGGTATACGCTAACAAGGAATTACATCCAAAAACCAGGGAGACAAATATTTTACTGGAGAAAAAGGAGTTAGCGATCAATAAAGTATCAAAATTTGTGCGAATTGTAACTGTTAAAATGGTTGCGTTATAATAAATTATGCGATTAATTCATCCCTGAAAGGCGATAGTTGTACTTTGATCTGTTTTTAGACCTTATAACTGTTAATGTGGTGTAATCCAACATAAACACAAAGGAATTCCTAAGTGCATAAGTACTTCCTGAAAGTATAACCAGTACATACAGCTGCTGAATTTTGGAGGTATAATTGAAATCCAGTCCAGTGCAACATAAGAATTTTATGCAGAAGGGGAAGTAAAATTGCTCCGAGAAACCTCGATTATCAGGCCCGTGTCGAATAAAATATTAATTGATTTGTGCGCAATTGAGCATAGTCGATAGACAAGCGAATTTCATGACATTTGTTGCGGGAAACGAGACAATGATTCACCTTTCTTACGGCACTTTCTACCTATCAAAATAACACGAACACAGCAAACACTGAACCATTGCCATATTGAGAATTTTTGTAGCTATGTAGGTAACTAGTTTGAGAGTGATGCAATTTCATTATGGGGTGTAATTACAATCAAATTAAAATATAAAATTGTAAAGCCAAACGCAATCTGATTTGACCTTTAAGCCCCAGAGGGAACTCTGCAGCGCAGTTTTCTTTGTTGTTGCAAAACACGCGACTTGCTATTGGAACAAAAAATTTACTCACAACTTTGGCTTCCTATATTTGATTGAAAACAGGACTACACACTTTGAATAATCACACGGAATTAAATGTGCGCAGACAACGCAGGCGAATTTATCAGTTCTCGACTAAATTGTTCTTTCTTATCACAGCAGTTAGCAGTACACCCCCTGTCCGCTATCTTCTTTGTAATGACAAGTCCGAATCTCGATGTTCTCCGTTGTCTGTTGTGTTTTCGCAGTTCTCCGTCCCTCTTCCTTCTTCATATTCCTTGCGTAGAGCTGTAGCTGTGGTTTCGGCTGGTTAACAGCAAGTGAAAACACGTGACTAGGAACCAGCAGTTCTCAAACTTAACTCAACATATGTAAGTTAAATGGGATTTCCAAGCAAGGATGCAAGTAGCAGGCGAGTAGTAGTGATGCCACTTTAGATACAATAACGGTTTAGCGTGCCATTTGATACATTTAAGGGATTTTGGATACGTGAATACGATTTTCCTTAAATTGATAAATTTTCTTCATTTCAAATCCCAGGCATTGCCACTCCGTTCCTCAACTGCAAAACGAAAATGTTCCCAAGTCAATTTTATAAAAAGTAAAAAGACTAATAAACTTTAGCTATCAACCGCTGATAAAAGAATGTCAGCAAAAGAATTGGCCAAAACTGAAGCTATTTAAAGAATTTGAGTAATTCCTTTGTACACCGCACGGCTCTATTTAATTTTTAAGGAATGAAAGCTTAAAGTAAAAAAAGTTAATTTAAAAAACCAAAAAACCCGACTGATTGTAGAAAAGAACTAAAAAGATGTAAACAAGACACATTCATAATTAAATCTATAAATAAATCAGTACTATTAAAATTGATCTAACTGGTCAATATTTGTAATAAACTGACAAAGTATAACTAATTGGCAGTCGGAGGCTACGCATATTTTTGTAAGTTTGTGTAGGTATCTGAAACTTATATTTTTGGCTATCTTCTCTGTTGTTTTGAATTGTTATAGCTACAATGACTTTGTTTTCTAATTTTTGAAACGTTTCTTTTGTTAAGTCATCTACATGAGTTCAATTTTTCGTCAAAGGGATATCTTTGAATACATCTATTTTCGACTTTGAATATATTTTCTGCGGATTTTTTGACTCAAATACATGTGAAAGGTATAAAGTATGTTAGGAGATTAATAAAGTAAGCATAATACGGCAGTAAAAAATCTCAAATTCCTGTAGTCTAGTTTAAATAATGTTTAACGACAAACTTTGAATTCGATTCCCCAAAACTGGAGTTTGGCGTATATGGTAAATTAAATCTCAATCGATGCAATGTACACTGGTGTATAATATAGTGAATGCTCATGTGATATGTTTAGCATAGAATAGTGCACATTGGATCCCCTCTTTATTGCAAGAAAAATGTGAACGCCCTATGGCTACCAGCTGTGGGTTTAGAATAATTCAAGACACATTTTTCTATATATATGCAAATATGATTATCCTACTTTAACCTCTTCACGCGCATGGCCACATATGTATGTAAATATGTGGGCAGTCACTTTACGTCCTTTAGAAGAAATATTTCCATTCGCAAAACCGTTATTGTGCAATTATTTACTTTTGCTAACCAAAAAACATATCCCAATTCTCATAATGTAGGTGCTTTTTATATGTATGTATACATATGTATATTTCTGAAAAAAATAGGTTAAGAGAGGCTCTATTTTTCCCTAGTGAATTTGAGTAGGTTCTTATTTTCTCGGAATTATCACTACAACATTACGTTACTGGTAGAGCTGCCATTACTTTATTGATAAGAATTCTGCCTACTGAGTAAGTCCTTAAGCATACTACCAATGAAATATTAGTAGACCTGCTTTAATATGATGTCAGGCTTTTTTTAATTTATATTTATTAGCTGAGTTGCCCGGCTTCGCACGGCGGCGCGTGATTGTGGATTCCACATTTAATTTCTTGCAATCCATTATTAGCACAGAAGTTTAGTAATGTACACATACTTATTCACCGGAAAATATTGTTTTATTCTTATCAAATCTCCTCAGTCTTTCTTATTAATCAAAGTTAAGAAATTCTAGATGCCTTATTGAATTCGTAATTTTGAAAAACTTTTGAACAGAATATTCAATATCAGCTATTAAAAACATTTATATACATAGGTACATATGTATGTTATTTTTCCCTGAAATCGAAAAGTTTTTGAAATTTTGGTAGATTTGAAAGCAGTGGCCCTAAAGTTTTGTTTGTACTCATTTTCATTCGAATTCTTCGAAATTCAGTCATCAAACGACCCTAACTTTGAATTTCATGGCAATCCGTTGAAGTTTAACTAATTTAATAACATAACTAACCGGTAGCCATCTTGGAGTCGCCATTGTGAAACTTTGCACTTTATCAAAATAGCAAATAGCCTATATGTTAAGTTGGGCTATGTACTACCTTGTGTCGATAAATGAAGTCTAGTATAGTGAAGCAACCGTTTAGGTGTGATTGAGTAACAAACAAACACACTTTGATTTTAATATATATATATGTATATCATGTCTCATTATCTTATAATAGAAAAATGCTGAATGGCAAAGATGTACATACATTGATTGTACATATAATATTAGAGTTGCACGATTCCATTTTTGATCCACTATCATCATCTTGCAGATAGTTTTATCATACGTAAATGGACGTACAGGCTGATTGTAAGCTAAGCTATGTATTTCGCAAACGTTCACTCGGCTGTCGTTCAACAACCTATCGTAGATTCCGTCACTCGGCTGACGTTAAACAAGCTATTGTAGATTCCGTTGATAATCTATTCTGTTGTGACTTCATTCGGACGTTGCGGGCGTTAAACACCCTTTGCGCTCAATGCTCATACGACCAAAATCCAGTGACAAACTTGTGTACCGTTTCAAATGAAGGAGCAAAGTAAGCGTAAGTGGAATTGTATGTACATATAAGCTTTTTTATTTTCTGAACATTTATTCTAGAACTGTTTCATAATTTTAGTAATCGCTAATTTAAGTATTTGAAGAGAAGACTAAGTTTTCTTAAATATTGTCAACAAAAATTACATTCGATTTATCGAACTATTTTGCTGAAAAGGAAAATAACTACGCGGACATTGGCTAGGCATTTTTGTGGTTAGTATTCTTACATTAAAAGCTTCTTTTGGTTATTTCAACTTTCAAAGGTCCATATTTGCTAACATATGTCACAACGTCTATTCTGAAAATCTGCAGTGTGGCTTTAAAAAATCGTTCTTTTGCATTCATTGTTGCCTTTTTGCATATTTCTTTTTGATTTTGGGATGAGTCTGTGTGGTTCTACTTTGAATTGGTCTGGTTTACCTGTACAGACAAAACAAAATTGAAAGGAGGATGGATATAGGTTGGCTAAAGTTTCATTGTCTTTTTTCCTGATCCAAATAAGCTTCTTTCGGGATCTTAGAAATTATATTGAGGACTGTGGCGAAAGCCTGCAAAAAGAGGACTTCTCTGGAAAGGAAAGTTATTAACATTAAGGCGATCGTTCCTTCTTGGGAAACCTGGGAAAGGGTTTCTGTTCCTCCTAAATCTAATTCTGAATCGGAATCTTATCCTTCTTGGAGCAGAAGTGGTAGTAGTAGACATTGTTGGAGTTGGAGCTATTGTTGGAGGATTTACAGTTGGCGGCGGCGGAATAGTTGGTGCGACTGTAGCAGGAGGTGCATCGGTAACCGGTGCAACTGTAGCAGGAGGTGCATCGGTAACCGGTGCGACTGTAGCAGGAGGTGCATCGGTAACCGGTGCGACTGTAGCAGGAGGTGCTTGAGTAGGCTGTTGACGTCGTACCCTAATGATCCGTGCCTAATGAGTGCGATGTATTTTTTAGTAACATTGTCAATAGTAATGCTTGAAATAACCGTATACCCGATTCTTATGTAAATATACTCCAGAAACGTTTAAAAACCCGAAGGCGCATAAAGTTATCACAATAAACAAAATCTTCATTATGACCAATTTGCATAAACTCAATGTGAATTCAACTCCGATCCGCGACTAAACTGGTTGCTCAAAAAATTGATAAAAATTTATATACCTTTCAGAACAAATGCCGGAGGTGTTAGTTCGGTCTAATACTCTAATATGAAAGACGGCAACGCTATGAATGGCTGTTATGAATATCAAGTCCTTGTGTCACTTACCGACAGTGGCAACAATTGTTCAAACAAGACCGTGTATTCGGTAAATGGAAAACAATTGTTTGCCGTCAGACGTTCAAGTATCCAACCGCACAAGATGAGTCAATAATAATGCAAAAGCGCACACGTTTTCAGGAAATTCCAGATAAAGTTAAAGACTTGAAGAATGACTGTAATTTTCTATCAATTTTAAGAATTCACTTAGGTTACCGACTGTCTTTATTTTCACCTTATCAGGGAGAGGTCGAAAACGTTACAATTCGATTCAAAACATTTTAGATGTAGCAATGACCTACTGTGCCCATATGACTCAATTTTTAAGTAATGCTCCAGTTTACGGTTTTAGTAAAACAAAATTCCATTAGTTTACGTTTAGCTCAATTTTATTATAAATATATAAATCGGTGTTCATAAAAAAGTTCTTTAAAGTCGCCAAAATGTCTTCGTGCATAAATGAAGTCAAAGGTTATAATTTTCTCATTAAAAATCTCTTTGGTTTGGATAGGGCGGTGTCTGAGGTGGAAGGCAAACCGCAAATTTCGTGAAGAAGATTGTTCACTCTTTAAACAAGTAAACTACGGCCCATAGAAAGGTGGGCACGAATGGTTTTTCCGATTGCTTCTCCCATACCTTGGAATATCATAGGATATATAAAAGGAATTACTTGGAGTTATTTTATAACATTTAAGCCGTTATTTTTTAAAGTGGTGAAGTCCACTTTTCAATCTTATCATTTTAACTCCTAACGTTAAATTGTAATGTGTACATGTAGTTATCATAATTTCTTCAAAAAGTGAACTTACATATCATTTTTAAAAATAACGGCTCATTTGCACTTTGCAAGGCGTAATTACTCAAGTGCGTTTCAGTGTGACTTTAAAGTGAAGAAATTTCCTTACAAATACTTTTATAATCAAACGGACTTTACTTTACTTAATTTTAAAAAGCCTCTGCCAATTAGAAAGTTTTTTTTTCAAATCCATATTGTAATTGATTTCTTAAACCAGCACAGTAATTTAATTATTATTTAGCAACAGTTGAAACAATCTTTTATTGCAAATAACCAATAGAAACGAATAAAACAGTATAAAAGAATTCACACTTCAAAAGTAACCAAATCAAAACCAACCGCAACGTTTTCAAAATCAATAACAATTATTTCAATTTCTATAACTACCATTTCAATTGGCCATTCAAAAGCCACTTTTTCAATAAAAAAATACATTCTGAATACAAAGGCTCTCCACTTCGAGGCTCTGCTCTGCTATCTGTTTATGTTCGCTGTGCTGGGTGATAGTGGGTGCCGCAGTAGCTATATTCACTGATGGGACAATTCGAGCCAGGCTCAAACCGGAGACCCCGTGGTGATAGCCCAGCGCCTAACTTTTTCAATATAGTCCAGTAAAATTACATTTTGACCATGAAAAAAACCCGAATAAGCTGAATTTTTGTGTAGCCCTTTGTTTCGATGTCTTAAGCACATCCTGTCCTTTTTTAGGGGGTTAAAGAGGCGAATTCTTGATGTTTGCAAATAACTGGTAAATTTTCAATTCTTCGAGGAAAATATGCATGAGAAGATTATAAAATTCTGCACAAAATAGGTTTCATTCTTCAAGTGGGGTCCCAAAGAGTGCATTTGCCATACTGCAAGGAGTACCAAGTTGTGGTTGAAAGACCATAATAACCAAACGTTGAACAACTCGCCTGTCGTAACCATATCCGAACAATTGTGTGACCACGTCTGTCGCCAAATTCACAAAGAACCGGTGAACAACATTAACCCCACATCCATGTACAGTAGCAAGATTTTCTGGTAAGCTGCATCAACGTCATCGCCGATATTTGCTTATCTTGTCTATTGTTTGCGGATATTCTGGGAAGACATTTAATTTGAATAATGATACTGCAGAGGCAACAAACTCACTTTGATAAAATTACCTGCATTGGAAGACTTCGGGTTTTAAGAAATAGAAAAGTTAAGAAGACATTGGCATTCATATTGCATAAGTCCATTTTTGATGCAAAAAGACAGAAAACGAAAATTGTTGGTAAAGTCAATTGTGTCCTCCCTAGAAAATTTAAATTTAGAAATTGTTTACACTGTATCAAATTTCTGGTACGTGCAAGGGCTACAAAACTAGCTTTTAAAAACAAAACTTTTATCGGATTTTCGAGCGGGAATTAAAAATAATATGCTCCTCCAATTTTAAAACATGAGGCCTCAAAGTGGTCAGAGCACAACCTGGATGATGCCATAATTGCATGTTAATATTTACCTGTAAAATTTTCGATGATTTTCCGAATCGCAGTGCTCACCGCAATACACACACGTATGCACCATTGCTAATATTACATTACATTAAGAATGTAATTAAAAAACACCGACTCGCTAAAAACGTAAACAAAGGCTGCTGTTGCTTCCTGTTGGAATTCTGCCACCAAAAAAATGGCGACTGTGCGCATAGCAATTCAAGCCCATTCGCTATCCAATTATACTATAGATCAGTGTATTTATCCCTCACAAGAAAGTTCAGTATGCCACATGCGGTTTCCACTGATATTTTATCAACAGAACATCTGGTACATAAGTTAAAAAATCTTGCTGGTGCAGCCGTGAGGTAATGAACCTTGGACTTCAATACAAGAGGCCTGGGAGGAAAACTCATTCTCCCTCAACACTAATTTTACATCATCAATTCCAAGCAGATTAGAAGAGGTAATAAGGTAACATATAAAGGAGGACAAAATGTTGATAAATTGTTAAGACATTCATTCATTCAATAAAAATACTTTTAAAATGATATTACCGTTTATTACTCTTAGTATGTAATAGAGTAAGTAGTAGTAAGCGTAGGTGGGCACAGTTAATCCAAAAGTTAACTTCGTTAATCGTTAATTCGTTAGATAAAAAGTTAACTTCGATAATAGGTAGAGCGTTAAATTTTCGAAACTTTAACGCAAGTTAAGGTTAACCGTTAAAAGTTAACCATTTAAAACTTATACTGCTTTTGGGCTGAGAGAAATAGGTAAATAAAACAAAAACAAATAGAAAGAAGAATTAAACACACATTTATTTATGTCAATAATAAAGTAGGTAGGAATAAGGCTATTCTTCATCGTTATTTTGCATTAGGTAATTTAGATGCATGTTCCCCTTCATAAAAATTAGCATATTAAAATTGACGTCCGACAGCGACGATCGTTTAGCCCGTAAAATATCGTTGCCCGTAGAAAAAAGGCGTTCTACTGCAGCACTAGATGGGATAGCAGTATTATATTTAATAAAAAGATTTATTAACACTGGTTCACATTATACATATATGCATCACACTCGCACGCGCACTTCGCATATATGATATCGACATATCGTTCACCATTCGACTTGCCGACAGTCGCCGAACATACGAGCGTGGCATGGCGCGTAATTCAAACAAACAAAATGACGACAGCATGTCAACAAACGACTAATGTAACGACTAAAGTTAACGGAAGTTCAATTTAACGGAAGTTAACAAGAGCGTTAACATTTTTTGAAGTTAACTTAAAAGTTAATCCGTTCAGCAGATTGTTAACTTCGTTAATTAACGATTAACGGATTAACGAGTTAATGCCCACCTTTGTTACACCTTGTTTACTACTGTAGTAAGTTAGAAATAATCGCTTCATAGAACTAATAGTGTTGTAAAATTTTTTATGAACACTAATGTAAAGTGGCGTGGTGGCCAGCGTAATTTTTTATTTAAAATATAACGATATTAACAACAGGTATTTCATGAAACATATTCGTTCCTCGTCGCTGGAGTTCTAAATGGCCGGAATATGTGGAGCCTGTGCTTTATTTATCTATACTAATTCTATACTGGGCGGCAATTCCAACTACTTGAGTGCTTCTTAAGGTTAAGTATCTTTAGTTTAGTTTAGTATCTTTGAATTAGTTTAATTAACCACAAATAAATGTAAATTGTTCCTGAATTTAATTTACTTAGGTTTCAAATAACTTTTCACTTAACTGTTTCTACGTTACAAATATTAATATGAGTTAACTGGTGGACCCACAGTGTGTTGAATTGATTGATTTAAAGAAGGTAAAGTCAAATATTTACTGTAGAGAGGTGGTATATTGCATACTCTTTAAACAAAAACATGTGACAAAAACATGATATCGCGACCTAGAGACAACACATCATAAATTTGTGGAGACAAAAAAAAAACAAAAAAAAAACAAACAAAAAATCATCAATTACAATTACACATGAATGGTTGCTGATAAAGGATGTGATGATTGCAGCTTTTTGATTTTCATTTGTCGGAAGATAACCCCCGTTGTGTCAGCTGCGCTGTACAGTTTTAGTGTGCATACTATAATGTTCTAAGCGGAGAGCAAATTGGATTTTATGGGAAAGCTCTTTCTAGTATACCCAGTTGGAGCAAATCAATCGTATTGACTTAGGTGTGCAAACAAATTATTTGGAAAAGAAGTCACAGGTGTCCACCTGGTGTAATTGTATTTGTCAAAAGGTTTGTAAATTCACAGCATGTGTGTTAATGTTGGAACTGTAGGTTAGCCAGCACAATAGGTAGTTTTCATTGAACCCCAAAGAAAGATGCCGAATTTATTGAGATTTAGTGTTTGCGTGGAAGTTAAAGTTAGCTAACGGCTCAATCTCTCCTTATTAATTTGGAACTGTGTCCACTGAAAGTTAATATCTGAGTGACCACAATTTATGGTTACAATATAATAAATAAGTTCACTAACTTGTTATGCAAGTATATGGTAATCATTATACTCGAAAAGTACGTTGTAAAAATATAATCCAAAAAGTAATATGTTTTATGTGTTGAATACTAAAATGAGTAGAGAGTGCTTGCAGCGACATGTTTTCCATTGTGGAAAAGAAAATTGAACTCACAGTGAAAAATACCACAAGAGAAACTAGTATCTTTTTATTGTATCATTTGAGATCGTATCGTATCGGTGGTTGTGGATTTAAACTGGTACACATGAAAGTATCAACAATAAATAATTTGATGATAAGATTCGGCACGTTGTCGAATAAATTAACTGTGTTCAGAAACGCTAGTAATTCAATTGCGTGGACTTTCTAAAAAGTAATACAGAGTGAAATAAAAATACAATCTTTTTTATATTGGATATAATAATGGTAAAATATAATGATTAAGTATGTGTATCAATCCGACGGGTAGCCCACAAATATTAGCATTCCGGATTATTCTAGTCCATTACATAAATATCGAAGACTTTTGACGAGCAATGAGTTGAAAGAAAACAAATTTTTATTTTCTTACATCAAGTGTTCACTTTATATGAATATAACTAAGTGCCAAATTTAAAAAATTAACATTTTGCTTCATGAAGACAACACGGCGTCTTTTCAGAAAATTAATATTTATTTCAATGTTTGGTCCAGTAACCTTTGTTTGCCAGGCATTATTAATCACAATATTAAAATATTCAAATAATAAGAAGACAACCGGAACAATCGAAATATTAGTTCCCAATACTGATAACGAATAACGGCATTTCAAATGATTAATTATAGCGTTACCAGACCAGAAGAAGAATAAATCCGGATTGTTTTGCACAGATGGAATATTAAATGCAGACAATGTTAATATTATAATTTTGTTATTTATGAAAGGAGAAATTTAAGTTTTTTCAGTTATTAAATAAATATATCGATACCTCCGAAAACAAGAAAATTTCTTCAGCAAAGCGTTCCGTTTTCAAAACATGCTTATTTATTTATTTATTTATTTAGACTTCAGTCTACAAATACAAATGATCTTACAGGCTAGAATATAATCTAAGAATTCATAAAATAGAGAATACAATCAATTGGTAAACTACGACAGACAGAATACCACCTATATGTATTAGAAAATGAACAATTCAACATTATCCAACCTAATCAGCTAAATGTAACATTCTCCAGGTATATGATTTTAGATTTGAAATCAGACCTAGATAAAGAGAAATCAACAACATCATTGAAGTAGTTAAATTTAATAGTGCAATTAGTAATAACTTCTTGAGATCCATATTTGGTTCTGTGTGTAGGAGCAAGCAGCAGCCCTCTGGAACGAAGGTGTCTTTCTGGAGCATAAATCATAATTAAGGAAAGCAACTCAGGGCATTTAATATAATTGCACAATATATCCTTGATAAATATAGCACAACTACAATTGCGTCTAAATTCAAGTGTAGATAGACCAAATAACAGACGCCGTGATTTATACGAAGGTGAAAAGTTCCTAAACAGATTACATTTAAAACACAAGAATCTAGTAAAATTCTTCTGCACTGCCTCAATTCTATTAATATTTGTACTGTAAATGGGGCACCAGATAACAGAAGCACGTTCAAGCAAGGATCTTACAAGAGACACATATAAAGTCTTGATGGCAAAAGGATCACTGAACTCTTTAGTATGCCTTTTGATGAAGCCCAGCATTCTGTAAGCCTTAGAAATGACCTGATTGAGATGGAGCGAGAAAGAAAGTTTTCTATCTAAAATAACACCTAAATCGGTGATATATTCAACACGAACTAAGTCTTCAGCATTCAAAACATAATTGTAATCATAACAAATTACGGTTCTAAAAAAAAGATAAAACTCTACATTTAGATATATTAAGGAAGAGGTAATTAGTAGAACACCAACTTGAAAGTCTATTCAAATCTTGCTGTAGCTTAAAACAACTATTAGAGTCAATAATTTTAATATAAATTTTCAAATCATCCGCATATATCAAACATCGGGAATGTAAAAAACAATTAACAACATCATTTATAAATAGAATAAATAAAATTGGGCCACAGTGACTACCCTGTGGAACACCAGAGTTAGCAGCAAAAACACTAGAACCATGTCCATTAATAGAGACACTCTGTTTTCTATTAGATAGGTAAGAAGTGATCCATTGTAAAAAGGACGAATGAAATCCAAGTTGAGAAAGTTTATTAATAAGAACGTATATGTTATATTAACCTTGTCAAATGCTTTAGAGAAATCAGTATAAATTGTATTGACTTGATAGCCCTCTTCCAATGCATTTAAACAGAAATCAGTAAATAAAGCAAGGTTAGTTACTGTGGATTTTCCTTTTAAAAAGCCATGTTGCTGTGAACAAATAATATCTTTACATAAAAAGGATAACTTATTAGCCACAATACAGTCGAGTAACTTAGGAATCGTATTCATCAAAGAAACCGCTCTATAATTTTTTATTAAATGCTTAGCACCACTCTTAAAAACTGGTTTAATTGTGGATATTTTCCATATATCAATGCAACATCCGGTATGTTTTACACAACACACACTGTTTGGTCAGGAATAGTTCGAATACTAATGTCACCATAAGGTTAGCTTTTTCTAATGCAATACACCAAAATGAAATGCCTCACTTATTTTTATTATTAGAGAGAGATTTCATCATTTCGGCTTAAAAATTAAAAATTTCGTGGAGTAGTATTCTATTTTTGTGGTATCGTAGAGATGAATGTATGTAATTAAGTGCAACGAATTTAAATTAACTTTACTTGGTTTTGCAGAAAAGATGATGACATATGATGAATACATAAGTCAGCATTCACTAATCAAAGAGGAATATAAGCAAACCAGTCGTCAATTTCTTCATAAGATACTTTGGTACTTGTCAACATTTTCTATGCCGATAAAATATAATCATTTTTCTTGAACCCCATACTTACGAACAGCATACCTAGCTCTAAGTTATCTTTGGATTCTAAATCTTTTTTTTTTGAGACAAATTCGTAGCATTAATATATAAAAAATACTTCGCACATATGGCCAGCGCGACCGAGTTTCTTTCAATCAAATTTTGGGTCGCTTTTTCGACCAATGTCGGCTGTATGAATAGAATAGCACGAACAATTTTGACTTTCAAGCCGTCAATTATTGCTGGTTTATCAGCATAATCCAGTAGCTTCACGTAATCTCATAGAAAATAGTCGAGAGGTGTATTTCTCTGTCTCATTTTTAATTAAGTAGGTAAGGACTGATATACCACCAGCGTGTAAACTGTACCAAAGAGTGCACTTTTATGTAATGGGGTCTCTAGAAGTAACATTCAGAGGCAAATATTGCGGGAAGATCTCCGTTGAAGAGTAGAAATCGTATTACCTGCACTGAACCAATATTTCCCAAATTGTTCATTTTGGCAAAAAGAATTGGCCAAAGCGGACCTCTAAATTTCTTATGCATGATCATTACGAGATGATTTTCGGAATCGTCAGGCAGTGATGGATCACCTGTAGGGATTTGTCTGTGGCCATCAGAAAACATCTTGTGAAAAGCATAATTATGCTGTTGCTTGACTATTGTAACGGTTTATACTCTTGCATGGTTGCCTGCGTTCGTTCTATCGATTGCGTCAACTTGATCATGTCTTGCCACATTCTAAAAGTCTGTTCGGTATTTCTTTAAAACAGCTTCTTAATTTGCGTAAATGCGCATTTTTATTCAAAATTCCCTGTGGTCGTACTCCCACCTTCCTTCGTGAAGTTGCTACGCCATTGCAGTTTACTAGAACGAATAACATCTTAAGACCTAAATTTAAATATCTCCAATCACAACACTCTTACTTTGTGTCGGCTGCAAAGGTTTGGAGCGACTTGCCTATCGACTGTAAGACCGCGAAAACTGAGCGAAAATTTGTTAGCACTTAATTAACATTATTTAAAATCTTCTTGTTAAGACAGTCTCTCTTTATTATTATTCAATTAATTCCATATGAAAAATTTGTCGATGTAACTTATTTTATAACCTCTATCATCAATTATTTTATTACGACTGTGTATTTCTTTCTATTGTAAAGTAGGCTCGGCCTTTGTACTACTTTTCAATTAATAAATCTAATCTAATTTAAGAGAGGAAAATTTAGACACCTGCAAACGTCCCTGACTAGTTGTAACATTCAGTATCAATAGTAAGAAATCGTTAAATTTGTTTCATTTTAGAACAAGCATTATTTCTATTATGGTGTGCAATTTAAATAAATTCAAAGAAGTAATAATAGAACACGAATACAAAACCAAAACAACAAAAAATTCCAAAACTTCAGTACCGGTGTAATTGCAGTAGATTTCCGTGTTATATACGTTTGCACGTACTTTACACGGAGATTTGAAATGACAAAATATGATTTTCAAAATTAAGTATTATAGATCTAATCACTTTTTGTAGATAGTTCCTTTTTTGTTTATTCATAACAACTTTTTTCTCTTTCTAGAGCCCAGCAAACATGCGGTTCATATTTGTGGCGGTATTTGTCGCCATGGCAATATTTCTTGCCGCTCATGCAAAAGTCGAAATTAATACAGATGCAAGGTGGTCTGGTTATAAGGTGCATAATATACAAAGTTATACATGTATATATGTATGTATATTTAATTGGCTTTGTTCTTTTCAGAGGAGATTTAATAAATCTTATGCATCACCAGAAGAAGACCAAAGACGGAAAACAATTTTTTCTGAATCTCTACGAAGAATGGATTTACATAATGCAAAGTTCAGAAATGGAACAGTTACCTATACAATGGGTCTAAACAAATTTGCCGATTGGACGGATGAAGAGTGGAGTCACCTTAATCGTGGCTATATCCCAATTGATTAACTTTATTTGCTTATCTAACACGGTCGGATCGTGGATTTCCAGAAGGTATTAATAATAGTGCGACATTTTCCTCAATTCCTCTTTTGACTTTTGTCCTAGAAAGACAAATGTTTGTACAAATACTGTTATTAAATTTCATCATTTAAAGAACATTTCAAAGAGTTTTAAATATGCACATACATATGTACTTCTTTATTTTTCCCCACCAGCTATTTTTAAGCTTATAAACTTTTAAGTACAAATAGAAATAACCTTTTTAAATCAAACTAAACCGTTTGCAATTCAACAGAGTGGCTTTGAATGAAAATTCCAAACCCGAACAGGTTAAAATGAAATAAATCTAATCGGGATTTTCATCGAATATCTAGTAAAGAAACAACAATTGTAGTCATGTTAATAATATCTAAGAAATTAACCTTCAAGGGTTAACCTGCAGAGGGTCTAGCTGGAGTCGGAGTGTACGGTCTGAGTGAAGATGTGTACATCTCCCGCTCGCTAGGCAGATTCGTCTCCGTTTTCCAGGCGGAAGTTCTTGGTATCTTGATCTGTGTACAAGAGATTCTGAAGAGGAAACTGAGTGGGAGAAATATTTTTATTTTCTCTGACAGTCAAGCTGCTCTTAAAGCACTCGACTCATACATAGTTTCGTCTAAGCTTCTCAGTGAGTGTCGTCACTCGCTTGATCTTATTGCGACTTCCAAGCAAGTCTCAATAATCTGGGTCTCTGGCCACTGTAATATAGCAGGCAATGAAACTGCGGACAGATTGGCTAAAGAAGGGGCCTGCTCTACCTTTATAGGACCAGAACCCTACGTGGGTGTTGCACCATCTCTCATCAGTCGCTCGGTGGAGGACTGGGTCCGCTCTGAGCACAATGAGAGGTGGGCCGCTAGACTGGATTGTAGACAGTCTAAGATGTTCTTGCATAGGGGTCGACCCAGGCCTCGGCAGACATCTACTCAACCTCAGTAGATGCCAGTTGAGCCAAGCAATGGCCATTATTACAGGCCACTGCAGGCTGAACAAGCATCTTCACACAATACGAATAGCGGATTCGCCTCTTTGCGGATGCGAGTTGGAGGAAGAGACAATTGCTCACCTTTTGTGTGCATGTCCTTTCTACAACAGTGCCAGAACCGCTTTATTCGGGAACCCTCATGTAGATCCTAATGATCTACATAAACTGACGCTGCCCACTATCTTGAGCTTTGTTAGAAGAACTGGTCGTCTAACGGCTCAATCTGGGCTCCGAGATTAACTCAGATGTCAGCTTCTCTTCTCGAGGTTTGTACAATGGACCTTTAGTCTAAGTGCAGGGTTTTCATACCCGCCTCATGATAATCTACATCTACATCTACAACCTTCAAGGGCGTATAGAAATGTTCAACCCAGGTTTGAAATATGCAATCGTGGCATCTTTTGTTTATTTCCGATAAGATTATAATTTTGATCAGCAAGAACATTCCTAAGATTTGTTTTTAGTTTTGTAAAAGCTTTTTCAATCGACGAATATGTATTGCAATAAATGGTTCAGCTGGTTAGATAATACAATATTTTACAAACTTCGTCCGTCTTGTGAATTCTATGATTATCCATGAACTCTCCATATCGTCTAGGTCAATTAACTGTTTGATAAGCTGATAAGCACACAACTTGTAAAGAACTGCATGTTAATTATGCAAATAAGTCTTCTGTTATTTACTGAAGCTAAACGTAATATTACAGCATGTTAGAAGTTGAGCTGCGGCTGTGGTACCTGCACGAGATCTTGTTTTTATCCGACAACGGAATGTGCTTTTGCTGCTTTTTGCTCGGCGAATATGTAGATTGAAACCGCATTTCTCGCTGATATTTCAATTCTTTCTGTTTATTGGCGCTACAATGCAATATTATATTCTTCCGAATAAATTTTTGCTGTTGTGTTGAGAGCATTCGATTTCAAAGTATTACTGGCAGTACTGTAATTTAAGCCGACACTTTATGTTGGAAATTAAGAGCGATTGGGATTAAAAATTTGGTCTAGTTGAGAATCAAAATAGAAATTTAAAATGACTTTATCGTATATGCGTATAGCCTTCTTCTTTTCGCAGAAAATATGAAACTATGATTACACAGCATCAAATGATCTGGATTTACTCGAAGCTACAACCATAAAGGCTAACCACCACATAAAGGTAAACCAGCACGTCTGGTAACCCTACCTGTAAGAGCAAAGCCCTACCTAAAAATACCGTACCGTATACATAAAATTGACAAAGGACACCACACTTTTTGTCATATATCCAATTTACTGGTAGTTACAATTCACAAACAATCATCATATTTTCTTTCTTCTCCGTAGTTTTCAGCCCGTTCTCAAAAATGTCCTTTCCGTACAATTTACCGTTATTTACGAAGTAAGGATCAAGGCGCCCGGTCGGGCGCCGTGTTGATAGAAAAAAAAAAAAAATTTTTTTTCGTGCGCCCGAACAAAGACTTATTACGCAAAAGTGAGAGAAAATATCGTTATTTTCGGTGTTTTAGTTCTCATTGATATATCAAAGACATGTATTTCAATCAATTACGTCGCGGGGTTCAGAAGTTATTCGTGTTTCTTTAAATAAAAAACTTTAAATAATTATTCAGAGTGCGACGATTCTTCAGACATCCGCTACTTCCGGTTGCGATGTCTTGCGATGTCTGCACGCATTTACTCTATCGAATTCAGTGTGCGATATATTTTTCAGCCATCCGCTGCTTCCAGTTGCGATGCTGCACGCCTTTACTCTATCGCATATAATAGGCGAAGTCATCACACCGAATTTTTGAATATTCAGGAACCGTTAAAAACAAAAATGCTAATATCTCGGAAATCGTTGCTCGTAGACGATTTTTAATGAATATTTTATCCCCCTTTCGGATACCCCCTAACCGGAGAGAGCATATAGAATCCATTGGCATTTCAAAAAATGTAATTTTACTAACTTAATAACTTATACGTACTTATTCTACGTACGATCTAAATTTTTAGGTTTCGCTAAAAGCGGGCTGTTGATAGTCTTGAAGAGAATCGTTGGTTTCTTTTGCTGTCTCTCTCGTGTTGACGTGTAATGCATCCTCCTCCTCCAACCCACTTATCAGCGAAAATCTTATATTCTTGTAATATTCGCACATATCATATTGCTGGATTTTTATTATTTATAAGGTCTTCATATTATATTTAAGGTCTTTTGTACAAGGAATGTTTGCCAGAGCCGTTTTTTCCTATCAACACTTCTTCTTAGAAAAATTTCAATTTTTTTTTTGTGCGATAAGGATTTACTGAAAGTTATGAGTAGCCTGCGCCTGTCATGCATGGCATCAAATCTTTGAAGAAACATTTTATCTGGATCTTTTTCCAAAGCTTCGAGTAGAGTGTCTTTCTTTTGCAAATGTCATGATAAATGCTGATAGGAAATATAATTAACGGGTACCCAAATGAAACCGCCGTACCAAGGAAAATAAAGTGGAAGTTAGAAATTTCTGTTAATGGCCCTTTAGCAGTAATTTGGATTTTGTGGTATTTTACTTATAATTTTTTTATGGTTAATGGTGGAAAAGATGTTAAACAATCAAAGATTCCTGTGATTTTTTGACAACATTTCAAAAAGTAAAAGTTGGGAAATCGTTTGCTATTCGGGAAAAAGAAATAATTAAAAAAAAAAAAAAATTAAAATCGGTTGATTAGCCTCAAGGGTCGTATCAAACGAACAGAAAAATAAACTTGACCTCTCAAGATGAATGCAAATTTCGAAATAATGTTTTTTCTTCAAATTTATGTTTAGTGCCTACCGCCACTATCAATATTTCACAAGCCGCTATTACCTTGGTACAATTATTTTCCTTTTGTTATCATGCAAAAGTTCATAGTTTCAAGCCAAATATTTTTATATGTATAAAAAAGTGAGTTATATGTAAAAATATTTAATAAACAAAGGCCAACTAAAAACCCGATATACCCAGAAACTTGTTTTTGGTCCAGAAATTCCCATCCGGTAAAACCTCATAATTATTTTTGCATTTATATTTATGTTAAAATTATTCGACATAGCAAACATCTTTGGAGAATCACATTATTCATCTACGGCATCTTTGACAGCACTAGGTAGTATTACCCCGCCTCCGCCATGGAGCTTTTTTCGTTCATCTTCCGTCAAGTCAGAAAACTGATTTATTCCAATTGTGTATGATACGATTTCTTGCTCAAATTTCTTTTGGTGCTCCTCAACTTTTTTTAAGTTTTCAGAGAAAATTTGTTTGCGTGATTCTTCTTCCTCAGGAGTATAGTTGCGCTCGAATTTTACCTATTAAATGAGTTTATAGCAAGTAATTTATGTCGCTGCTTTTATTATTTGTTACCTTAAAATCAGCCCATTCTTTCTCCAGATCCGCGGCATACACACAAATGGCAGCAGATAGGCAAAGTAACACGACGAGGAACTTCATTTTCTACAAGGAAAAGACAATAAAATTAGCGTAAAACCAAATGCGAACTGGGAGGCAAGCAATATATGTTTGTGCTACTCGTAACAATGAGTGTTGTCTTTAAACGAAAGGTTGGTTAATAAAGAAAACGAGATCTTAATTCAGTGCACAGGAAATGACACCAACATGACTTACTTCGGACTGAAACAGCAACTTATTTTTTAAGAACTTTTGTGGTCTTTTATAATCTTCCCCCTACTCATTGCGGATTAGTGGTTACTACCAAGAAATGTACGCTTGGTAATTTGCAATCCCACTGGTGTGGGTCTTTCTTAATATTCCTCCATCCACATTGAAAAACAGAAAAGATACACGTTAAACAGGTTTGATGAGCGGATTGGTCTCTCTTTATCTGGCGATTATGACTAATTTAAATGCGATTGTTCGACCTAAAATAAAATAAGATGTAAAAAAAGAGGTTTAATCAATTGCTCGCAGATTACTATTATTTGTGTTTTCGATTCTGAAGCTGAAATTACCAAGATAATTTCTTGAAATTACACTATTAAAAGTAGTCTTCCATAGTAAGAGCAGCACGTATTCCAGGATATTTTGAATTAATTAATTTAAATGAATTTGCGCGATTCATAGATATATCGACTTTTCGATAGGTACTGACAATGATGTTTTAGTAATAAAAAATAATTGCTTTTGTTTTGATTCCCTTCAGTGGATTTATAAGCTAGAAATACCGAATGCTAGGTAGAGATTTTTCATTATGATCAATACTGTAAATGTTATATCACTTTTTAAAAGCTATGTATGTCCTCGTATAAAATGTTTCATCTGAAAGTTTAGCAAGTCGTCGACGCTGCCGTTAAAAGCGACTCAATAGGTAGCCACTCACGCAGCACTCGAACGTTTATCCCAAATGATTGGCCAGCCTTACAGTGGGGATGCATATACGGCTACAATATACATATCTGTTTTATGCACACAACGTGAGTTGGGGTAAGTGTAAACAATTCAGTGACAGCCAAATTACGAAATAAAAAATATCGCTAATTTCCGTATCTATTTTGACGGACTTAAAAAAGAGAGGACCTTATAAATTCGATCCGTAAATATGTACATACTTTTTTTTTTGCTATGTATACACAGCAGAAGTGCGTTTTTTTATGTTCTGTATAGAATTCTCCTCTACTGTTCTATATATATGTAGAACATTAAAAAAATGTGTGAGTACCGGGACTCACGGAGAAGATGTGTAAACATTAGCGTTCGTCTATTCGAATATTAGACAGATAGATATTAGAAAACTTGAAGATTTTTGAAATGATGCTTTTCATGCGACAGTGACATAGCTTAACATACATATAATAAATGGACCTGTTTTCATAGCAATCCTTTCAATTGAGATTTTCCGGTCGCCATATCTAATTTCGAAATTTCGATATTATATTCGCAATCAGCGACCCTGAAAATATATAACGCCCCAATATTTCAGCGCCATATTGGATCACTTATCTTTAATTTCCATTTAGATAATATATTCGAGATCCACGACCTTGGAAACATAAAAGGATAAATTTATCATCGGTTGATGACTGTCGTCTTGCACTTAGCCTTTCGCGCTGAGTCAAGTGAGAGAAATAAACGGTTACATTGTAAATGTGTGGCTCGAGTGTTATCAGGCAAATTTCATTCCATTTCAGTAATTTTTAGTAAGTAAACGTTATGCGACAATAAAGTCAGAATTTTATAAATAATGTCTAAATAATAATAGAAACTTCATTCCACAATTTTTTGCGTACTAAACAACTAAACATAGGCAATCTAGATTGGTCTACCCCACTAACAAAACATATTTGTTTATTATATTATTATAAAGTTTTAACAGTGTAGTGTTTATGATTGCTAATGCAGTCATGGACACGTCCACGCGGCTTATCATTGGTTGGGTGTTTTCTCTTTTTTTCTAGTTTTCGGTGGGAACATATTTTTAAAGCTGGAAATTCTTCACAATACGAAGAAATCTCAGTGAACACAGGCACAAGATATCTTGTGTATTACTACAAAACTGAGCGCCTATTCATAAATTTCCTTATAATTTCTCCAGCGCGAAAAATGATCAAGAACTGAGTTGAGGACGTTCATTTACTCCTATAGCTCAGCGCAGAAGTTTTAGAAGAAGAAGGTTGTCCCTTATTTTTTTAAGATAACATTTATAAACGCACACCTTCTAATTCCATTTCATTTATCAGAAACAACTCGTAATAATAATAATAAACTTCGCCCGTTTGAAGTATTTAAGCCCCGTACCGATTTTCATCGCTATTTTTTTTGGTGAATATACCCATACTTTTATTGTAACGTAGAGGCAAGTGTGCCGAATCAAGATTTTTAGCAGCGAGTAAGGTAAAAATTGCCCAAAATAAAATAATATCGCTAGATTGTCAATGCCTCTTTTCTCACCTTTTTATTAAGTAGGTACCTTCAAAACAATTCGAGATACACATAGACATTCTCCGTATGAATTTTAAATAATTCTCTAAACATTTAATAAAACGTAAAAAAATTTGGTGCATTCATTTTTAAATATTTCATTGATAGTATCTACTAAGTTACTTTGCGCCGAGTTGGCGCAAACCACATTAACCAAAGTTAGTAAATTAGCAGCAGCTCGTTTCTCTAATTCGCATTGAGAAAATTCTCTCGATGACTTCAAACAAATTCACTATCTTTATACTCTACTAGTTGATTTTATTCGCTATTGGATATACTGGTTGATAATGGTATGGTGAGTTATATGGGGTGTGAAAGAACAGTACAGTTTTATACGACGACTCAGTGCTGAACATCAAATTGAGAATTGAAATGAAATTCTTCTGTATTCAAAGTTACAGAAACGAGCTACAGATTACTAAAGTATCCAAGTTGAAAAATTGAAGATCACAAGCGGACGCCGAATACAGAGTTTCATTAGATTGTCATAAAACTTGGTACATTGCCGTTTTGGGAACGCTGATCTAAATATATTCGTAAATTACGAAAATTCAATATGGCGGATCCAAACTAAAATTCTAATGAAGAGGAGTTATTATACATATCAGTGACTGTATACAGTAATTTTTTTGGAGCGATTAATTTCAAAATGGCGGCTGTGCAGAATTTTTGCGATGACGTCTCCGTTTTTTTCAGGGTCCACGCCCGGACAAACAGCTCCTGTAATTTTTGAATTATAAGAACCCAATTATTTTTTTTTATTCTATATAATAACTGCTATAGAAGTACGTAGGTTTTTTTCGATATATTAATTTTTGGCCAAATGGCGCACTTCCAAAGTGGAAAGTGAAAAATTGGCCTTAAAACATCATCAGATAATTATTAATAACAAATGAACTATGCAATGTATAAAAAAGATCCTACGTACTTCCATAGGCAATGCATTTTGCAAGACAGCAAAGAGAATTCATCGCTTAATTAAGTAGTCTTGCGCATTCCTTTTAGTTGGCCATTAAAAATGAGCACACTTCATTTATGAATTCGTTTTTTGCCACGTGTTGCTGTTCCCATTTATTAATTATTGTAATGCAAAATTAATTAAAATATAATGGGAAAAGAGGGTGATTTAACTGGCCCATTTCTATCATTTGTGGCAATACGAATGTAGCCATCTTCTCCCCATGTAGTTCCAAAAGAGTTCTTCGCGGACCAATAGTTTCCACCCTGGGCATCGTTTCCAAATCCAATGATAGTCATATAATGTCTGCCTGTAGATGGTTTAAGGAGCGGAGGTGCGCGAAACACACCTGATTTGTAGTGCATAAACGAAAAGCTTAAAGGGTCAAATTCAAACGCGACAGGACCGGTGGTCATCACCAAGCCCCTTATTTCATCTTCTTCGCCGGTTAAAGTTGAGTAGCTTGCACAAGCAGCTCCTAAATCTGTTGAAAGGTATTTGCAAGTACCAGGCTTTCCTATATAAGGGTAGCTAATTTCGGTGTTCACATTCTGTTCGCGAATAATATACATGTAGGCATCTATTGGAGACTTGCTTGTGCAAGTCTGAGGAGTGATGCAGTCAATTAAGTTTTGCGCTGATAAGGAACTGGGAAGTTCACCCGCAGCAAATGCACGTCCTTCTAAAGAGCTTAACGCTGCAAAAGCCCAGCCGGTGCTGCAGGTGAGCCCTTCAATGATAATTTCATTTTCAAAACCTGTACAATATTGAATCCATAATACCTTGATCCTTAACAGGAGTTACCCCTCCCAGATTCCTCATGTCAAAATTGTCCCACGGTATAGCGTTATCTTTAATGTTATTGCAAGCACCCGTTGGATGAAAAGGGTTTCCTTGTGGAAGCAGTGTGCTGCTTTCTTCAAACACGCTCGCAAATTCTGCATAAGTTCTATCGGTGAACTGATTAACTCCCAATTCGTACGTTTCACATCCCCGGGCAAACCTTAGATTGTGCAGTTTGATTTGGTTGTTATTAGAGATATAAATAGCTTTTCGATAGGCATCATCAAAAATGTTGTAATTTTTCCCATAAGTTCTCTATATTGTAAAATATCGAGAGCAGCGTTTTATTTCAGATGTGTTTTTCATTTACCTTGTAGTCGCTCCATTCCCGAATTAGGCCTATTGTTGCTGATGCTGTTGTGAATGTTGCAAGTAAAATAAATAACCTATTTATTTTGTTAGCCATTATAGGTATGGTCCCTTTGGGTGCTTAGGTATATACCTGAAAAAGTGAGTTTGGCTTACAATTAGTTGAAATAAAAAGTACACGTTAATGTTGGGTTGGGTACGAAATATAGAATGGCATAATCTAGAAGTGGCAAAATCCAGAAACGATCCCATCCATATGTCGCTCTGAATTGAAAATATAAGGATGCCAAACAATTTGGCTTTATATTAAAGGTAATAGAGAAACCTTTCGAATTGTATATATGTAAACATGTAATTTATTTCTTAGTACGAAGTTACAACTGCAAAAATTATCTTCAGAGTTAAATGTGTCACATGGTTTGCTTTCATTGCCACCACCGCATATCCAAAAAAAAACTATACATATATGAATGTGATAAGTAAGCTTAACGTATTGTTCACGGTTTTCGAAATAGACGGTGTCTCAACAAGTACTTGAATTTTCCATAATAAAAAAACAGTGGTAAAATGAAATTCTTCGAAATATTGATTGATTTGTAAAGTTAATAATTATCGCCATTAATAATGATATAAAATGTCACCACAGCTGTAATGGCAGGTGTGACGATATTTGGAAGACAGTTTGGAGTAAAGACGGCCAGATTGCACGAATGTTGCGTTCAATTTCTTGCGTTGTTGAATCATCTCAGAGTGGAATGTAGACCTAACTTTAAAAAAACACCCCCAGAGGAAGAAGTCCAAACATGTTAAATCGCAACTTCTCGGCCCGCGTCCAGTTTTGGTTTCCTAAACGAGAGATGATACAACTTGTTAACTTGGTTCGCAATAACGTCATTGTTTCGCATGCGGTGTGGCAGGTCACACTATCCTGTTAAAACCACATGTCATTTACGTTTATTCTATCTAATCCCCGCCAGAAAGATAGGTAGCATTACCCGTGCAACATCCAAGACCATTGTCGCTTGATTAATTCCCTTAATCCGCTACTAGCAAGTTTTAACGGAAGTTCACTAAAAAATTTATTTTATCAAAACCGGAAAATCACATTTTACTTGTTGCGGAATCATTTTCCATTAAATGTTCGTCTTAGGTAATCCTTACAAGTCTAGTTGCGCAAAGATAAATAAACAACTGTAGATTATTTGCCCTAAATAAATTATACATTTTATCGCTCTTTGCAGGTTTATTTGCCACGAGCTTTAAACCTCTAATTTCTAAAAACATCAAGAGCCTTTTGGAAAGTAATAATAATAGATATTGTTAGATAGCACCACAACGTTTGAGTAGACCCTTAAAGAAGTTTAATAAATTGTATGAAAAAGAAATTACTCGTTCACTTGCACAATTTTGAACACTGATTTTTTTTATCCACATAAAAACAAAATAATATTTCAGTTACCTTCTTAAAGTTCAGCTTACCCACAAGAGCGTAACTGCTTCTAAAAGGCTTTTAATGCATGCATTCATTTATAAATGCAACTGATTCTAATCCGCACTCCTACTACTAAACTTAGGAAATAAGATGCTTTTGAAGATAAGATTCAAATTTACTTCTTAACTCAATATAGTAAAGATAATACCCCAAGTGTAGCACTGTTGCAGGTTATTGCAGGAAATTTAATATTTGCATAAGATTAGAAGTCCATAAGAGATGCGATTGTTCATTGCAAAAATCTTGCTAGAAACAGTGCAAACACAAGGTAAGATGTGCATATTCATCGCAGTTTTTATAAACGCCCTGGGCTAAACTATTTTCGACTTGTAAAAAGACCAAATCCAGACAACATTTAAAAAATCGGTTTATTTGGATTTCCATTGTAATTTTTAGAATGCTCTGAAAGTTTCAGAAGAGGTGCAAATTTTGGCAAGATCTCAAAGAACTCTAATTGATGGTAACTAGAACTAAAATTGGGCTTAATCGTGTAATATTTTAAACTTTATTAAATTAACACGCAAATGCGGCCAAAAATTTCAGACCAACTTAACCTTCTCCGTTTAAAACATAATAAAGTTTATATCCGAAATCTACGTGGACGAAGTCGCGGGTAAGAGCTAGTAGGTATATAAATACATATAATATTTATTTATTATATTATTGCTACTTTTTCCCATGGATTCCGTGACAATAGTTGTTGATCTCCTAAGATTCGGTTAAAAAAGGTTAGGAAGGGCTGGTCTATATCGATGGGAGGATCAGAAAATCCCGTAGAATGCATTTTTTGTTGGTAATTGTCATTATTTTATATTTAAAAAGAAATTGCTTTTACACATATCTACAATGAAAACTTCATAAATTGTCGTTTCATTTGTGTGCAAACAAAATGAAAATTCCTTTTTTTTCAAGCTTTAGATCAGAAACTTCTCTAAAGCCTAATGGTAGTTGCGCAAAACTTAAAGTGAACAAAAAGCAAATAATCCGACGCATGTAGGTTCTGTATAACTTCCATTTCCAAGAATTAGTAAGACTAGTTGCATAATTTGTATTAATGTAATCTGTTTGTACAAGTGCAGCGCATTACTATTCCGTTTCAGAAAGGTGGAGACGATTTTTTTAACTGTGTATTATAAGAGCGATGCGCCTTGAGCAAGAAACCAGCATAGTAAAATGTACGTCTCGCTGGTGCTGACGATAGCTTTCTCCGGAGTATTTGCTTCGGATGAGAATTTACCAACATTTTATATAACTGGAGGGGATACCGCTGGTCCTAGCCAGTTCCCTTACCAAATTTCATTCGAATACAGTGACATGCATAAGTGCGGCGGCTCAATTATATCGCCAAATTTAATTATAACTGCTGCGCACTGTACGGTAAATAGAAATGCAGAAATGATGGGAGTACGTGCTGGTACTCTAAATAGGGAGCTCGGCGGTCAACTGCGTGAGGTCAAGAAGTACTACAATCATCCGCTATATGATGACAACACATACGACTATGACGTGTCGGTCTTAGAACTTAAAGCCCCATTGGAATTCAACGATGAAGTGAAAGCGGTTAGATTGCCTGCGGAAGACGATCCCATAACTGCTGCGACCGCAATTGCTAGTGGTTGGGGTCAGCAAGAAGAAGCCAATTACCTCCTTCCCAGAACACTTATGTTTGTAGAATTACCAATCTGGAAGTCCGACGAATGCAAGTTAGTAATGGAAGCTTCAGATAGGATGTTATGCGCTGGGTTCGCTGCAGGAGGAAAGGACACTTGCCAATCTGATTCCGGAGGTCCCTTAGTATCTGAAGGAAAACTAATTGGCATAGTATCTTGGGGTTATGGTTGTGGCCGTCCTAATTCTCCCGGTGTCTTCACGAACGTTGCCACTGTAAGGAAATGGATCAGAGAAATCACGAAATTTTAAAATAAGTTGTAATATTTTTTCAACTTCCCATGGAGGATTTGGTAGAGGACCATAGCGTATTTTTTCGCCGTTTTAATTTAACGATCAAATTAATTAAATTAAAATCAAGGCCATAATGTTTTTCACTAAAAAATACTTACTAAGCGCTACTTTTACTAGTTATACAAAAATAGTTTTTTTTTACCACATTCGTCTCCTGGAATCCTTAATTACATATTATTCACGGCGATTTGTTTATCAATTTCTTTAGTTAAACAAGGAATGCCTCAACTCAAGACTAACAAAAATGATTGTGTAATTATTATTTCTAATGATTTCCAAGATAACGCGACGACATGATTTTATGGATTTGATTGTATCCTGAAGACTATGAGCTTTAGGAACATGGTTAAGGATTTACTTAAGAGTAGGCACGAAGCTTTCCACGAAATGTTTAAGGAGATCTCTACCGCGGGCTCTTGAAATATTACAAACCCTAAATTTTAAAACATAAATGTTTACTGAGTTAGAGGCCTCCTGAAACAGTGAAAAGCTTGGAGTGTCTGCTATTGAATAAGTCCTCAATACATTCAATGAGTTCATATGCGTGTAGTTCTCAGGATACATACTAACGTAAAGTCCGAACTCATAAATGCTTTTTGTTTGTGGTGTGATTAATACAATTAAGACTAAAAGTAGTCTAGATCATTGACATATAAATACTATTGACTGCTCACGAGTCAAGTTGCTAGGAAAAAATCTTTTTAAAATAAAAATATAAACTAAAGGACTAAAAAGTTGAAAATAATTGTTTTTGGAGTCGGTGCCAAGCCATACGATACGCGTCTGCGCAGTGCTGTGTCGAGTAGCTTGCGCGACGCAAGGGACGAGCGTGATGTAGTGGGAAACCCAAACATGTAAGCAAGAATCATTAAAATTGGTTCATAATCGGCGAAGATATCGTGAACGAGAAGTGGGTGAAATTCAATAAACGGGATACACCCCCTAATTTTCCACCTTCAGGTGACTTTATGAGTAAGGTTGGTTTATTGGAGCTGAGCAACTCATTTTAACACTTGAAACGACAAATTGTGAAGAGCAGCCTAAATAAAATGCAGCTGGCTTGGGATTTCAGAAATTATTCATATAAAAGGTTAAAAGACACAATAGAAGTATCTCACATTAGAGAAACAAGCATTCCGTTAGTTCATGTCAGTGCTCAGAACACAGGTTTTCTCTATAATCATACAAATATTTTAACTAAACTGACGGGTCGAACAGGTAGGTGAAATAAGAAAAATATCAGTACACAACATATAAAAGACCTAATAAAATAAAAAGATTTATTTTAAAATGATTGCGAGAACTCCCTAAGTATTTACATAAAAACTATGTCTAGTATTTACATGGGACAAACAGTAAACGAGGCATAAATATACGATTTCTGAATACTTTAACAAGGCTGGAGTAGTTATATGCAAGTAATATTAATTTAAAATAAACTTCCACCACCAATCTGTTTAGCGTTATTACTAATTAGAACGGCTTAAGATACTGTCAACAGAATAAAATATACATTTAATTCGTCGTATTTTCAAATTTCATAGAACTAGTCAATTTCAATGTATCGAAAACCAGCTCCTTAACACTTTCAATTTTAATCTATCTTGGTTAGATAATAGTTTTCGCCTTATTTCCTTTAATTTATTACGAAGTGGCTATTCGCATCGCCCTTGCCCTTGTATAATCGAAATTTGGGTTCGTATACATGCTAAAAAAATTTATAATTTTATTAAATAAATTCGTACATCTCGGCACAAAACAATTCGTAAAAGGGAAATTTGCTTTTTACAAAATATCTGCTGGTTTATGTCAACTGGAATTTGCTTGTTTGGTGCTGTTTGTACCGTGCATTTAGCATATTCCGATTGTACAAGGAAGATGCGAATTATTAAAGCTATCGACACCGAGACTTAGAACGACTTCAAACTTCATACCAGCAGGTAATAAAATTGGTAGTTATCTTTTCTCAAAATACGATTTTAGTAACTAGAAATGTCAATTTTATCTTACGCCCTAAACAAATTCACATAACGTTGATGGAAACTAGATCTGCTGCTAGTAGCGATGACTATGTGCTACTTTAGAGTTCTAATACATGAAAACAGAGCTTAAATATTGCCGTACGATTTCAGTTCCGACGGCGCGTGCAACAATTAACAAGGCCGCTACACGTCGAGCCATTTCACGGTTCAGCTGAGGGTTGTTTCTTTTTACCCCGATCGACGTACCACGCCTGACGACTCTCACGTGCGGTTCTCATGCTTAGTCAATTTTCTTACAACGAGTCACACACGATATTGTAGACGAAGGGGTTAAAGTTACTGTGCTGTGATGACTTCGAATTTTCCATTTCAGTATTTACGGACAACTATTAGCCACCGGAGATAGGTTAAACTAGTAAGTGTTGTTAAAAAAAAATATTCTTATTAACGTATTAATCATGTACACTTAATCTTTCTTAGAGCGACGAATAAAACATACTGTTTAATAAAGTGATAATCACCGATATTACTGACTTTCTTTACGGATAGACGCACAATTTTAAGGAGATCTCTCAAATAGTAAATTTTGGAGAGCGTTTGAGCGTTTCAAGGTTTTCATGAAACGATCGCTGAAAATGTATATTTTATAGAGTTCGAGAAATAATATTTTTGTGAAGCTTTAATGAAATTGGGGAAGGTGGGAAAATAAATCAGATTTTGGTATACAAAAGAAAGCCACTTAATTCCCTACGTAGATTTCAACCTCAACGACGGTTCTTCTTCCAATAATAATTTAACTACTTTAAATAATTAAATTATTATTGGAAGATTCTTTGTAGTTAGCTTGCGAGAACTTGGCCCTGCCATGGGTGATCCCGTTCTGCTCAATCCTGGCGATTTGCGAATAGAAAACTGACTATGATTTTGTTTTGTTGGTGTCATCGCAACTATTCTAGGATTCGGAAGAGGTACGTTTCCAGCTGCTTTATGTTGGTTTCGTGTACGAATCTCTAGTTGTCCATGCTCATGAAGTATAGAGGAGCGGCAGGCTGGATCTTTTTCAATATGTTCCTGCCAAATCGAAAATAATATGTTATCAATTTTCGAGTACAGAAATATGTTGTCCCCACTTACTTCAAACAGAACATATGAAACGCTCTCTGAAGCTGTCGTGTTTTCATTAGTAACAATGACCTTAGGCAGATTATTACGCATCCTATTAGACCTTCTCCTGCTTCTAGTTCCACTTAAACGTCCTGACTATAGCAGATGGAATATATTGATAATAAAATCATTTTTTTACTTATTATTTCTTTGTTACCCTTGGTTTGATGGTGGTTGCTATCAACTTAGATTTTTTCATAGGGGACTTGTGAAGCGTCTTGTTTGTCAGCTGAGGCGTCTTGTTTGTCAGCTGAGGCTTACGAAATGTACCTGGACTGTGTAGATCCGTTAGTAGATTTCTTTTGGCATTCGGCGCTAAATATTCTTCCACCTGCAGTTTCCTCTTATTTGTTAAAGGCATCGAAGACCTTCAAAAAGTTAATTATGACCCAAATTAAAACTTAGTTTCACAAGCAAGCTTCAAAAGTTTAAACAAATAAATAAACATTCAAACTTGAGATATATGAGCAATTTTAAAACAAATGTTTACTTTCCTAAGATTTTATTAAGCGAAAATTTCATGTCATCAAAATTTCCAAATTCAAAAAGACGGATCCAATATGGCGACCGAATTCCTCAACTGTAAGCAATTTTAATGAAACTTCATATGAAGACGTTTTTGGGGTTATAGAATTCAAATCTACCAAAATTCAAAATGGCCCCCGAAAAATCTAACTTCAAATGATTGCTATGAAAATCATCACTAGGGCGTTTTTAAAATTTTAAACACAATCAAATCAAATTTTCAAAAATGTTTTTTTTCGACCAATATGCTATGCTAACTTGAAAATAATCTTTAACGTGTAACGCGAACAAAAAGCTCAAATAACAGGTCTTCGTAAATGTAATTTTACAATAGTTAAAATTAATTAGCAGAGAACTGTATTTAAAATAATTAACTTACAAATTTGTACTGGACGGCAATTTTTTTGTTGATGAAGACATATAATGAGTTTTCGATGATGGTGTTCTGGAAATAGTTCTGGATAAAGGTGTGACGGCATTCTTTCGAGCACTCATCATTTTTTCCTTTTCAACCCGCTTCCTTTCCCAGTCTCTCTCGATTAACTCAACAATATCTTCTCCGTGAACTAAAAACTTACGCTTGTACTGGTTCTCGAATTCTTCAACCTGAAAGGTTTATTAAATCTTTTAAATTCAAAACATTTTTGATGTTATGGATCATTTACTAGTTGTCGAAGCTGATCTTCAATTTTTGGCAATTTATTGGCGATTGTTTTCCTCTCTTTTTCCTCTTTAAGAAGTTGGCCTCCTCGATTGTTGTACCTTCCCGGCTCCAAAGCTTTGGCTTCAAGCGCTGCCATACGTTCCCACAACAAATTTCTCTCCGATATCAGCTCAAATATTTTCCTAAATAATAAAAAAATGAAGTCATCCACAATATATCATAAATTGCACATCATCAGACTTACTCATTTTCATAGTAGAACGCCTTTAAATCTTCTAGTTCCATTTCATGCAAGGCAAGAAGATCTTCAGTGTAACAATCATTAGTAAAGCTGGAGAATCTCGATCGTTCAAGCTGCGACTTCAAAGTCTTGTCCCACCAAATACGTATTTCGTTTCTGATTTTATCGACAAAACGCTTTATATTTTGTCGCTTTTGAGTTTCACACCGATCCAATTCTTTATAAAACTTATCATATGTTGTCTGCGAATAATCGTTGTACTTCGCAAATTTATCCCGCACAGAATTACTTGTTTCCAAGCAATCCCATAAAATCTCTAATTTTTTTCTCATGGTTTCAATCGATTCTTTAACTTCTTCCATTTGTTTAGAAAACTCTTCGCGAAGTTCCTTAAGCCGATTTAGATTGGATTTCGTTAAAGGAATATGCCGATCATTCAATAATCTGAGGATAATCAAATTATTTTCGAATACAAAATTTCCTAAATGATTACCTTTGCTCATCTTCGTTTTGAACTTGGAGTTCTAACACAGTTAGGAATTGTTTAATATCACGACGAAGATTAGATATTTCAGAAAGTCGGTTTATCTTTTCCAGCCTAAGATTATTTAGATGAACTTCAAATTCTTGAAGTTCTTCTTCTGTTGGTAAAGGGTCATTTGAAAGAGATTTTGGGGTTTCACCTAGCTCCTCACATAAGGTCTCTTGCTCTAATAAAAGTTCATAAATTTGTTCCTTCCGCCTCTTTAAACACTCTCGAAGTTCAAGCAATTGTTCATCCAATCTTTTTTGCACCGTATATAAAGGAATTCCCTTTTGTGGACTTAAATTAATATCAACTTTTAAAAGGCGTTGTAAATCGTTGGCCTCCTCGCGCAATTCTACATAATTTAACAATGTAATTATGAAATGAGGTATATGTTATGGAAAATGTTTACTTTCAATTTGTCCTTTAATGTATTTTTGCCTCTGGAATGATTCACTAATGACCTCGCCGTAGAAAATTTGCACGTGCTCCGTTATTTTTTTTAAGTTGTCTTCGCATATGTCCGTTTCAAATGTTGCATCCCAAATATCCGTTAATTCACTTATACATTGTTCCGTTAATTCCTGTATTTCCTTCGCAGCCTGAGTCCTACAAAAATGAACAAAAACTACTGTGTTTCAACGATAACTAAATGTGCCTTCCAGCGCTGAGAACTTAGCCATTAATATGTACTGTAATACCAGTGCCAGTACTAGTAATTATATTTGTCAGTGTATATAATAGATAATATCAGCTCATATTTTGCACTGGTACTGGCAATGAAATAGCTAATTTATGTACTGGCAGTTTTAAGTGTAATCAATACAAATTACTAATACAAATATAACCCAAATCAGTGTAAACACTTAATATTATTTTATTGTTTAGACAGAAGTATATGTTTTTTTTTAGTGACACAAATTTCTCAAAACATTCATCTAAGTAAACGTGCTTTTTGGATCGTATTTGAAGCAAATGAAAAAAAGCATTGGTGGGGATGAAGCTAAATGTAATTGAATTTTTCGACCAATATTATTTTTTTGAGGTTCACCTAGAAGAGACTGATACAAAGTAGTAGCATTTTTTTTTTGGGTTTCAGACGGCTAGCAACGACGCTACTCTGGTCAAAGTGCGATTTTCCTCTTCTGCGCTATCCTGCACCACCGCCACAATTTTAGAGCTATTGGAACAAAATCAATCATGTGTAGTAAAGACTGTCAATAACAATATTGCAAGAATTTTCAAGATATTCGCGTTCTGGATCTTTTGTTAATGATTATTTTGCGGTCTAAAGCAGAACCTTTTACATATAACTGGTTTTATAAGTTTTCATCATCCGAAATATCATTTTAGTCTAGTAAAATTATTTTTTGTGTAAGTTCTAGATTAGAAAAATTTAAAAAAAAAACACTCCTTATTTGTTTCCGATCAACTAGGGAAAACTTTCTTGTGGATCTCCCCGTTGTATTTAATATCTCGATAAATATTGGCAATTTTTTAATTAACATTTATGTGATTATAGGTAGTTGGAAGTAATGAAGATGCAAAGAAAGTGGAAAGCTACAAGTATCTTGCCGCGAGCTTTAACTCGCGAGCAGAAACGGTGCAGAGAATGCCACTCGTATTGAAATGGCCAGACGAGCATTCAGCAATATGAACAATTTTGTTGTTGTAAAAATGAGAACACTTTAATGCTGAGACAGATGCTACGTCAGTTCTCCTATATGGAGTAGAAGCTCGGACGCTGAAGAAGAGACAGACCTTTAAAATGTTACTGTGAATCTCCTAGCGTAAGACGACAAATATAGAAGTTGATGAAGTTATAGGATGACGGCGAAGACACATCATGAACATTATAAAGGTCCGGATGTTAAAATATGTGATACGTACTTACTTGTCCTGCAGGAGAAAATAGTAGGCACGAAAAGAGAGAGAGAAAAAGGGCAGTATGGATAGACAATCTGGAGCTTTTCAGGGCTGCTAGATCAAAACCTTAATTACAGAAAATGATAACCACCCTCCAGTGGAGTGCCCTGAAAAAGACATTCAAAGTGCATATGGCATGGGTATCACAATCATAGAATTGTTATGAAAAAAAAATTCACTTAAAATAAATTAATAAAATAAATTAATTGTTTAGCCCCCCTTCACAGTGTTGTTACCATGTAATCAACCTTAAAGGCATGAAGCATGAAATATCCACATAATTTGGGTGCAGTTGCAAAACGTAACTTTAAACCCTACTTTAAATATGCATACTTATGTTACTTGCAATGAAGAAAAGAGAAATGCTTGGGAGAAGAATATATTTCCGACACGATAGCGCCGGAAAAATTGACTACGAATATGCGACAGGCACAAATCATGCCAGAAAACCGGTGTTCACTGTTCAGGCAAAAATTGTAAGCCGATACACATTTCATAGAAATCATGCCTAGGCCCATTTTAATTATTTAGGCAGAATTTGTAACTGGAGTGTTTATACGGTAAATATATAGCTATGACTTTGCATATACGAAGTCACAGAATCCGAATAGCTAGGAAATAGTTGTACTGATATAAATTCATATAACACGGTGCTTAGAAAATTATTCTGAACTTGCAACAGATCTATGGAGGATAGCATAAATTCAAAAAGCAAAGGACTTTTAGAGCATTATTGATCTTCTTTCCATAAGAATAGAATATCCGAGCCAGATTTAGCAAAGTACAAAATGTGTCAAATGCTGTGCCTGATTGTTCTAAACTTATATTTCAGATTATATTACAAAAGCTATTAGAAAATACAAATATGGGGAAACACTGCAAACTCGTTTAAAAGTTTATAGTGCATCATTGGATTGTGCAACAAAAAAAACATTAAAACAAAAAATTTGTTTTAAACCCGTTCTAACGACGTGTCGAGCCTTCACATGAAAGAATTGGTTTCCCTCAACTTCTCAATAAACTGATCCCCTTTTAATTTTCGTAAAAAATATGTCTGGATAATCATTTTATATATAGAGATGCAACAATTATTAGAAAAGCATTCTTTATGACCGAAGGGGTTGCAGGCAAGCAGGACACGCTAGTTACAGGAATATAGTTTCCGAAAGTTAATGAAGAACTGTTAATCTCTATAACTATATCATCCGCAAAATTTCTCGTGCGATAGTGTGTTTAAATTAAGGAAGTGACTATTTGCACCCAACTATGCAATTGTCTATCAGAAGAATTAATTTAATATAACAAGTAAGACCATTGTGACCCGTAATTGAGATATATTTTACCAAACTCGTCATACTTACTGCAGTTTTTTATAAGATGTCATTCTGTTGTCTTTCGACGTTCCTTAGTCAAAATAATAAAAACACTACTTTTACAGACTTTTACTTTTACTTTTAACCCACTAAACATAAAAATCGGAAATTCCTTGTCCTGATAATCTTACGATAGTCCAGCTACACGACAAAACACTAAACAGTAAAAATTACCGTTGAGGCGTTGGGCTTCGAAACACGACTTTTAGTTCAATGGTTCATGACGCAAGTTGTCAGTTAATGTAATTTTCTGCCGATAGCTGTCGCTTCGAAACTGCGCTCGTTAAATTGCGAATTGAGATTTTCCCACGATTGGTGTACTTTACGTTTTTCAGAACAAAGTTCTAACCATTTGTTTGGCAGGCGTAAAGAAAGGAAAGGTTAAGTATATTAAGTATAAGCACTTTCCCTCAAGCAATATTTTTCTTTTAACCCTTACAAGATGACTAACTACAAAGCAATAAAAATTAATAACAATTGTAAATTTTTATTATTATACGTTTTGCTTTAGACTTGCCTCAAAACATTAGAGGGTGTAATTAGACTAATAAATAAAGATGATTATAAATAGCTAAAATTCAGAGAAGATTATTTAAAAAAGTTAATTTAACAATTTTTTTATGGTGTACCATTTCTGAAAATTACTGATATCAAGTGGTAACACATGCTTTAGCTAAGTGTCAAAACCAATGCTCATCAGTCAAGACGACTAAAACGCTTGTTATGAGGACGCTTAGCAGCAACAGCAACTAATCTGTATTTTGTAAACTAATAAATTCGTAGTAATAATGGAAAATATATCTAAAGCCAGAGTAAACAAAGTAACTCGTAAGCAAAAGAGATGTCAAGTATTAATATCAAAAGACACCGGCATCGCGAGTTCAGAAACTCCTACTAAGGTATGACTATCAGTTTTAAATTTCGATTTAATTTAATTTTTCATAGTTTTTGGCGATATGTAACGCTGGCCTTTCCACCGGATTGCAAGAAGAAACATTGTTGAACGAAGTTTTACTACATGGTAAAGTCGATAGAGTTATTATGGTGCCCAACAAATCATACTGCTTCCTCTGCTGCAATGAGGTCCATAGCGCTGAAGAAATATACAAAGCCATGCATGCAACCTCTAAGCTTGGGCAAAGCAATGGAGTGCTTTATTTTTCTTATGTTGTTCGAGCTCCAAACGTAGAGAGCCCTTGGGGAAAAATGATGCCACCTGGATTAGTTCTTATTGAAGATTTTGTTAGTGAACGAGAAGAGAGAGACATCTTAGATGCAGTTAAAATTCAAGATTTAGAAACAGAAATAACTGAAGGTACTCTTAAGCATAGAAAGGTGAGACATTTTGGTTACGAGTTTTTGTATGGATCCAACCAAGTAGATCCAAGTTGCCCATTAGACCAGAAAATTCCTTCTATATGTACATTACTCTGGCCGCGCCTTGAGCAGAAATTACCCACTTTAGGTTGGCATGAACCAGATCAGTTGACGGTAAACCAATATGCTCCTGGTCAGGGAATACCTTCGCATGTGGACACGCATAGTGCCTTTTTGGATCCGATTTTATCTCTATCCTTAGAAGGCAATACAGTTATGGAATTTAAAAGACAAAACCAACACGTATCGATACACTTGCCAAGGCGATCACTTTTAGTAGTTAGTGGGGAATCGCGCTATGATTGGACTCACGGAATTGTTCCTCGCCACATAGACTTTCTACCTACCCCCTCGGGTGGACTCACAACAAGGCCTAGGGGAAATCGTACATCTCTTACTTTTAGGAAACTGAGAAGAGCTCCTTGCGACTGCACATTTCCCACACACTGTGATACTAGAAAAGAAGGCACGCCGAAAAGCAAACTCACGTTGTGTGACATTGCAGAAAAACTGGAACTTGATAATGTGCACAAAGTCTACGACGAAATTGCCAACCATTTCAGTGAAACTAGGCATTCTCCTTGGCCCAAGGTAGCTGAATTTCTGTATTCATTCCAGCAAGGCTCCATTCTATTAGACATTGGCTGCGGAAATGGGAAATACTTGAAAGTCAATGAAAATGTTGCTAAAGTAACAAGTAGAATTATATTTAGACTGTACCCTAAAATCGATTTTTACTACAGATAGGATGTGACCGCAGTGAGGGTCTTCTTAAAATATGTTCTAACTACAACGTGTTTAAGTGCGACTGCTTAGCTGTTCCTTTTAGAGATGATTCAATTGACGGGTGCTTCAGCATAGCAGTTATTCATCACTTAGCCTCAGAGGTATTTCAGTTCCATTACAATCTACTTTGTAATGAAATTTAATATTACTTTCAAGGAGAGACGGCTTAAAGCAATTAGGGAAATGGCAAGGATATTGGTAAAAGGAGGAAGGGCTCTTATATACGTATGGTCCAAAAACCAGCAGGTCGATGAAAGAAAATCAAGTTATTTGCGTCAGAACAAAGCAATAAACAAAAACAGGAAGACGGAAGAGGAACTAAGATCTTTAGAACAAGTGCATATGCCAACTACAGACATCGATTTACCTATTCACACGAATCGAACGCAATTTCAAGAACAAGACGTACTTGTCCCTTGGAAGTTAAAAAGAAAGAGCCATCCGGATGATGCAGGCTGCACGTTCCTCCGTTTTTACCATGTTTTTGAAAAAGGCGAATTGGTGGAATTATGTAAAAAAATTGAAGGAATTGAAGTTACTAGCTATTATTACGACCAGGGAAATTGGTGTGTTATATTTACGAAATTATAGAATTCAAAAAATACGTATTTTCTGTGGACCTAAACTAGATAATCTAAGTGAAATAGGACATGAATAATCCAAGCAGATTGATATAAAAGTATGGCCGTTTTCATAAATGCAAATCTGCCCTTCAATTGCAGTATTCAGCAATTTACAACATGAAGCAGTGGCAATTTTGCAATTATTCCTACGACGTTAAATTTAAACAAAGCGGTATTTTCCTCTTTATAAAACCGATTAAGAATGAGACGGAACCAGCACATGCTAAATATTTCATTAACCGTTCACAATATTAGCAGAATTACTTTCGTACAGGCGATTTGCGAATTCTGCACACAGTAACCTCTACCATTAATAAAATGCACTTTCTAAAAAAAAATTCCATTAAAGCATCTTCGATTTTTCTCAAAATTGAAATCGGACTACTTTTCCTTAAAAGATAAACATCCTTCACAAATGTGCAAAATCTTTCAATAATACTTTTATCTTCGCTAAAACCAGTGATACTTCTTTGAAAAAAATAACACCAAAAATTCATTGGCAGTATCGTCAAATAAGGCCTTTTTAACGAACATAACAAAAAATTAAGTTGTTTTTGTTACTGGGAATTTTAACCCGATCCACTTGAATCTATCAGGAAATATTTTCAAGCAAATACAGAAAACCAAAAATTGCATTTTTTGGCGTTTACAACCTCTTAAGACAATTTGTTTAAAATAAAACAAGGTTTAATTACTAGATAGTATATCTATTCCATTTAAAACGCTTACGACCTCTGCTTAATAATTTCGGGCGGCACATAGTCAGTATCTACTACTCTTGGCTTCTTCTTTTTGCCGAACCATCGTTTTGGATAGTATACCTTCTTGCTATCAATTAAGAGGTCTATTTTATCTTCATTCTCAAAGAACCACAACTTTTGCTCCTCCTTCTTCATTTCTTCAGATATTTTTTCGATCTCTTTTAGACGCTTAATTCGCAATAATCTCTCATGCTCTTCTTTAAGCTTCGTCTCTCTAACTATATTCCATTCGCCATAAACTTTTTTCTGTTTTTCCACCTCGATTGCTTCATTTTTGGCTACTATTTCTGTTACTAATTTTTCAATCTCATTTTCAAAATTTGATTCGATTAGTTCACCTGCAGAGAGGATCTGATTTATTTGACCTTTGAATTTATCTAAATCTGCGTTTTCAGCCGACTCCGGACATTTTTCAATGCATTTTATCAGCACATCTTTGTAAAGATTCTTTCCACCAGCGCTCACCGTTTGTAAAGCCTTGTCATATTTTTGATATAATGTCCACCCTAACAACTCAAAATTCTTTCCAATTGCAGAGTGAAGTTTCTGCCCCATCTTCGCCATTGTTTTTCCGACCAAATGGTTCGAATCTTTTAAATCGAAATGATCGTCAAAAAATTCGTTCCGTAAATATTTGACACGTACTTTAATCTAGAATAAAAAAAATAAATTGTAAATACAATAATCGACATACTTGCAGTACACTTACCACTTCTTTCTCTTCTTCATTATTTTCTTCCTTGGGAATATAGAAAGGCTGGCTTTTTTCCAAATAACGATAACAAGCATATAATGACAAAATGTTGGCGATTGGATTATCGACGTCTTCCTGAAGCATTAAGAAAGCTGCTATTCGAGCAGCTGAATGGAAGTCATTTCTTATAATGAAGTTATCCAATGCATAACTGGCGATATAGTTATCTAGGAATACTCCAAAGCTTAAACGGTCATCCAGTAATTGCAAGAGTTCTTCAGAATGACCTTTATCTAAAAAATTTCTTATCACTGCATGGCTGGTGGAATCCAAGGTATTTGTTGTTTCCTCAGTCAATCGAAGCTTATGCAATAAATCAGCGATTTCGTCTGTATGAGCATCTTGTAATTCTGCTACCTACGAAAATGACAAATAAATCATTCGGCTTTCGATTAATTTGTTTCGAAACGGTAGAATTAATGCGTAAATTTTATTATAATCTATGCGTAGAGATATTATCTGTATATATTATGTAAATGACAAAAGATTGTTTTCCTGTGCGCGATATTTTTCGAGACTTTTGAACTGATTGCGGTGCGATTTTCACCATTGGAAATTTTCCAATACAGATTTTAGATTATGATTTACTTTATACTTATCAGATGCAATATGGTGCTCAATTATATATTTCTTTAAATTTATATAAAATTTGGTACTTGGAGACTAGATATCTAGTTTTAAACATTCAAAGCGACGAATCCAATATGGAGGCAAAAATAATGGGTATTTACATAAATGCATGGTTGCTTTCTGGCATGCCATCAAACTTGTAGTCAGCTTTATTGCATAAAAGGCAATTGCGCAACTGAGAAATCTCGCATATTTGATCAACATATTCAATATCAAAATAAGAAATACATCTCTTCACGTTCGAATTTTTGCAGTCCTTATATGCCGAACCCTACCGATTGTAACGCTAGTAGAGGCTTATAAGATGATCAGGCACTTAGAGTTTTCGAATCTTTCTACAAATTTTACAAGCCTAAGATGCTTGATTTCAACTGGTGACCTAAAACACTCATCTTGAAAAAGGAAGATGGAGGCTGTCATGACTGGAATTTCGATTGCACCTGCTTTCAAAAATTGGTAATTCAGGATAACTGATCCAAAATTCTAATTTAAAAAAAGGAACTCGATCTAAATACCTAATCTAAATTGGTTCCGATATACGATCTAGTTGTTTTGTTTAGATATTTGTAAGAAAACGAACTTAAAACACCAATTATATAAAGTTGGGTGTCTAATGCCCACTCGATAGATAAATTAATACGTTCAACTCGGCGTGCTCTATCGGTGGATTACAAGCTGCATTTTTATCTATGGGGTTGATTTACTAATTCTCAAAAGTAAGCGACGTGATATACATATGTTGATTCATTGTGCAGAATATAAAAAAGTGCGCCGGGTGAAACGTTTGAAATAAGGTGCACGCGAGGCTAAATGTAGATATAACGTCTCTAAACCTACTGAAATATTTTTAAACTTAAGACCTACTGTTACATAATATAAAGCAACGTATGCAACTTGTTTCTTATTTTCAACAGGTCAATTTAAGAAAACCGCCATGATTTAACAATCCTTCCAAAATACAAGTCGAAAAACAACTCAGGGGTAATATTTTGTAAGACGATGCGAATCGTCTCATTTCGTTTATTACAGTTCAATTGAATGAGCTCAAATTTATGCACGCGATTCAACTATTACTGTGTTGGAAACTAGAGTTAAGTGAGCTTCGTTTAACTCAGCTAAACTCCACGAAAGGGACTGAGGTTGGCTGGTTAGGTAAAGTGTTCGAGGTTTTTGGACAGAGGAAGAAGTTGAGTTGTTATTAAAAGCTTAAATTCTCATAATATAGCTCCAATTTTACTGCAAAATCTGTCAACTTAACCCAGGTACATTCAAAACGCACAGGGTTACCTGCATTCCCTTGAAACTCAACAAAAATTCACACCGTCTATGGAAACACTGTTGACAGAGTATATAATAGACGAAATGAGGAGTTTCGTATCGTCTTAGAAAATATAGGCCCGGAATACACTGAAAAAATCACATTCATTCCGAGAGGAGCAAAACTTCTCGCAGATCTTGCATAAAGCTTTGGGGGGCATTTTCCATTGCCATTTCCTTTGCTCAAATTAAAACGCTCCGAGCAATATGAATTATATTTTACTTACCTTGTTAACATAGATATCAATATCAATAGCACTTGCTTTTCCTTGCTGTTGAAAGGACTGCTCAATGTCGTAATACAAGTTGTCTGGGTTGACCTTTTGCATGAAAGGCACTTGAAGCCTCGATTGCCATTCGCTGGTACATTTGAATTCGTCAGACAAAAATGTCCTACATATTTTATTTAAATGTGAATAGCACTTCAAAAGCCTAGGCCGACAAAACATTGTGCAGCAAATTAGGTTAATTCAAGAACTGTCACTTCTGAAGTCAATTTTGAGTAAAACCGACTTAGTATTACCATGCTTTCAGAACTGAGACCAGGAACAGAACAGCGGGCAACGGCAGCTTATTATTTAGGCAAATGCTTTGTGTGTTTGTTTCTTTGAATTTAATTTTACCATCAACAGAAGGCATCACGGCTATGAATTATACGGTACTGGCTAGTGACGCCAGTCCCAGTGTGCCAAATGACCCCGAGTCTGACCCCCTTCTGATAGTGTCTCGAACGAAGCCCGGTTTCAAATTTATGGGCACCCAAAATGCAATTGTCTTCTGCACTTTCTTAACTGAAGCGGTTTTTTAATTTTTAGAGAGGTGCCCAGAAATAAAACAGTTTTTTATATACCTTCGATTATTATAAGTAATTTGGATTCATTTATCTCGCATAAACGTGTAATCTGGAACGTTCTTTGTAGTGGCACAACTTGAGATTGAGAAATGAAACACTCTCAAAGTCTCAATCAACTCATTCGTAAACAGCAAGTGGTTGTGTAGGATCGTTTTCGGTGTTTTACCTAGTAGAGCAAAGATTTTACAAGTGGGCTTCCCGTTGAACTATTTTATTACTTTTCAAAGTGTTGCCATTAATTCCATTAATCCAAGATGAGTGCTGAACAGCAAGTTAAGAAGACAAAAATCACATCGAGTCTTGAACTGCTGAAGGCCGTCACCACTATTGTGGCTGATACCGGCGACTTTGAAGGTAATTTCTCTTATTTTCTATAGTTTGTGATTTGCAATTGTACCAGGGCTGATAAACATGTGACCGGTGGAGCCCAAGGTGACCTTTCTAAAATGCATTTTGTAGATATTAATTGGAAAAATCTAAATTCGGTTTCATATTTGGCCATGTATGTAGGTTTTGCGCCACTCCTCCCAATATTAATTGTCTAACAAGTGTTAGAATGATTCCTTTCTAAACAGAAACGTGTTGACCTGAGGGTTATCGGGGGATAATTATGCTCATGTTCATTTTGAAGTGAATACTAGTCGCTAGGAGCAATGAAATATATTTGTAAATGATTAAAGTAAATCGGCTCGAATTCAATATCCAGTTGTGTTGTAATATGAACCTTTTGAGGCCGACGCAGTGACGCACTCTTCTTATTTTCGCCATGTATGTAAATCGGAGTAGGCAAATCATGCCTCTTTAGAGCTTGGTATCGGGTTGAGTCTCCTAAGCTATACACACTCCAAACACAAATCAATATAAAGCATACAATAAATTAAAACTAATTGCTAATTCAGCCATGTACCACAATTTGAGTTTTGAGTGGTAAATATATGATATATGTATAATATTGGGGTGCAAAAGGATCCCATGCACTGTTAAGCGCCTAAGCGTCTTTGAAGTCTCAATACTATATTTAAATTCGATTTCGACAAAAAATGAACGGTGTGCTTTAGGCCAAAACATGATGTGCATACCGTTCCGTACGGAAATCTGCCAAAACTAAACAAACGGAAGCTTGTGCATATTCGACAGGCTATTCCAATTATGGTTTGGGAATTGGTTTTGTGTGTAATCGCAAGTTTGCATGGGCTTCCGTACGGAACGGTATACAGTATGCACATTATGGTTTCGGCTTTAGGGCCGTAGCAGACGACTGTTTTTCTGTCGGTGCGTTTCCAGCCCCTCAATGGTGCCTCGCCGGCAGCAAATAATGCACACGTACTTGCGTTTACAGTCCGGTTTGGATCCCCTTAGGGTTTTCTCCAATCATATTCCTTTCTATGATATCGACTTAATCTTCTAAGTTTTTCGTTAGAATCCCGTCGCGGAATACTAGTGCTATGTGCAAATAAATTCTCGTTTTCCCAATTTTATATTTTATCAAAATTGCTTATTATTCTTTTCTGTAGATTTCCGCCCTATATACCCAAAACAAAAGTTTCTCAAATTAATTCGATTATGAAATCGAAATCGATGGGAGGACCGAATAATTACCTTATTTAAATTATTTATTATGTACCCAAATCGCCTTAAATTATTATAACTTTCTACTTTCAGCAATGAAAGCCTACAAACCCACAGATGCAACAACGAATCCATCCTTGATCCTTTCTGCAGCGCGTATGGAACAATATAAACCCCTCATTGAGAAAGCAATAAAACATGGGAAAAAGACCGGAGAGTAAGTTAGTTTAAAGGGAAAAAAATCATATTACAAATTCATTCTTCCCCACCAGAACTGCGGAAGACAAAGTTTCTGAGGCAATGGACATGCTCTGTGTGCTTTTTGGGTGCGAAATCCTCAAAGTCATACCTGGCAGAGTTTCTACAGAAGTCGATGCCCGCCTTTCTTTCGATCGGGATGGAAGTGTGGCAAAGGCCCTGAAGCTTATTGGTCTCTATGAAGACATGGGAATTAAGAAGGATCGCATTCTTATTAAGTTAGCGTCAACATGGGAAGGAATTCAAGCAGCGCGAATCCTTGAAAAAGAACATGGGATACATTGCAATCTAACCCTATTGTTTTCATTTTGTCAAGCCGTGGCATGTGCTGAAGCCGAAGTTACACTTATTTCTCCATTTGTGGGAAGGATATTGGATTGGTATGTCGCTAATACCGACACGAAGACTTATGAACCCGATCAGGATCCTGGCGTTGTTTCTGTAAAAAAAATTTACAATTACTACAAGAAATTCGGCTATAAAACTGTTATTATGGGCGCTTCCTTCAGGAATACCGGAGAAGTGAAAGCTTTGGCAGGATGTGATTTGTTGACCATAAGTCCAAAACTGTTAGAGGAACTTGAAAAGAGCACCGATCCTGTCGATAAAGTTTTGGATCCAGCAAAGGCAAAGGCAGTAAACTATCAAAAGCTTAATTTAAGCGAAGCAACATTCCGTTGGATGCTGAATGAGGATCAAATGGCCACAGACAAACTTTCTGATGGAATAAGGAAGTTCGCTATTGATTCTAAGAAGTTGGAATCTCTGATAAAAGAAATTATTCAAGCCAAGTAAAGTTATACAGTACAGTTTATGCTGTTTTAAATGTTGAGGACTTTATATTTTCCTATGTTTTTTACTTTGTACTTTTTATGTTCAAATAAAATTGGATTCGTAAAATGTAATGATAGTTTAAAAGGATACCGAACTTCTAGAACTATGTTAAATTTGCAAACTTTAGCTTAAATAGTTTTTTTTTTTACAATGAAGTGCATTTGAGAAAATTTTGAAGTTTTGCGATGAATAACGCTTTAATTTTGCGCCAAGCATGTATATACAACATGTGCCCAAAAGGGGTGCGAAGTCGCTCTTTTCGGCTATTTTTTTTCAATTTTTCAGCTTGGAGGCTGATTATTCCACGATTTCATCGCATCATTATTTCCGTCAGGCCGAGGAAGGAGACCGAACTCGCTTGCCGCAGGTGGGACGTATATAGCCGCCGCTTCGTGGCGCTACGAGCGCATATTTGAGCTGCGCAACGTATTATTGACCTTAAATGTATTGCTTGTTTATACCACTGGTATGTATAATACACTGGATAGTTGATACGGTGGTGGGGGGTGTTCCGCATAAAAACCTTTTCTGTGGCTCTTTCAGACTTTTATGAAGTTGGCAATGATTGCTTGTCAAAGATTCAAAGAGATAGCAACTGTATAATTTACCTTATACCGACTGAATATTTGCCTTTTACAAAACTGAAATTCAAATGTCTATATGTCAGTTACCAAAGTTGATTTAAATCCAAAATCTTCAATAGTCCAATTTCTCTAGATCGGGATGTATTGGTAATTATAACTTAAAGTAGTTACTTCATTGGGTAATTTCTTTCAGATTCTCTATGTCGACTTCTAACTTATTTTGTCGCTCGGTGATTTAAACCTGTATTGAATGATAGGCTGTTTGATTCGAGGATGTTATTTTTTCTTAAGAAAAACTAATCTCTTCGAAGAGTGGGTGGGGCTGGTTTTCTAAAGAAAATAATGAAGAAAAAATAAGATATGAAAAAAAGAGAATTAGCAGTATATTTTTTTCGAATTGGATCATACTATAAAAGTAAATAAAGCTTAATATTTTTTGAAGTAGCACTCTACCTGTTGTGTTTCATTTTTGCTCGTAATAATGATATTGACGTTGATTGGAATGTAATATTTTTTCATTAAAACAATACTTAAGCATTTAGCCTTTTAAATTTGTGGCAAGTTCAGGCACTTACCCTGATAGTAAAATGGAAGGTGTGTGTCTATGGAATTCAACTAGAAGGTAAAGATCGAGCTGGTTGTGTTTTAGGAGAAGTGATCTGAAGTAAAATGCAATCGCTTCTCGTAATTATAGGAAATTTTGCATGCATACATACATTTTTGATCTGATCGCGTCCTGGTGGAAGTAATCACTCTAATTATGGAATCCGGTGGAAACCAAACCGTTCAAAGCATGGATCGGCCTGTAACTGAGTGAAACCTTAGCGATTGCTAAATTTTGTAAACATTCAAGCCTGCTTCAAAATTTCCTCCGTTCCGCATAGATTGGATTTCCGTCGGATTCAATAATTGGGGTGATATTGGAAGTTCTGCTCATGGAGATATGATGCCCAGGTATTTTGATTTCGGAAGTTTTCATACATTGGGAATTTTGTTTTTAGTTTGGGATTGGTAAATTGCATGTTAAAAGAAAAACCTCATTACTCTTTTATTCATTTTATTATAAAAAAATTTGCTACAAATTTATAGTTTTTAACTTATTTTTATTTCGTCTCTAATTAATTGTAATCATAAGCTTAGTTGCTTTTAAAGATTTAATTACTGTGTTATGTACGTTTAAACATTCAAGCAATATCCATTTAGATTCTACGGAATAGTTAGGCTTGCATGATAACGAATCTATGGCTTTAGTACACTTCTGCTCATAAGTTACAAACTTCAGGAATTAAATGTGATAAATTAATACGTTTATGTACATACATAAAAGCAATGATTTAAAAAAAGCTGCGTATGATATCAAAATACAAAATATGAATAAAGATTCTGATGTGTGCAGTTATTAGGTATTACAAGAGTGTATTTCGATTGAAAATGAAATTTTATTAAATTTCAACAAAACATCGCTGAGACTCATAACACATTTTAAATGAAACCTTAAATCCTAATTTATAATTCAAAAAAATTAAAGATTTGGGTAAATTTTTCACGAAATGTTATGGGTGGAAATTCTATCATGTAGAGATTTGCAGTATACCGAATAATTCTAAATCTAAATTCAACATCTTGCTTACGTGTCAATTCAGGTGGTAGATATGTCTGCAAATTTCATTTAATTGAATCGCACTGTGCAAAAAGCTGAATTGGGTAGCATCGTTTTATGCAGATTTCACAAGTACAATCGCAGAATGTATTCATTGCCTTTTCAAATGTTGACATTTCAGCATAGAGAACTTGCTGAAGTTGACGGTGCTGTTGCAATCGAATATCACGAGCTTCACGTTTTTCAGGCTTTTCTTCATTTAGGCGTTCGCGACGTTCATAAAGCATTGCTCGCTTTGCATCTTCACTTTCATTCATCTCAATATACATATTTAACATATTTTCCTCCAGCCAGGAAGGATAAAAAAAAATATATATGTGGGAGTTGCAGAGAATCAGTGCACTCGGTCCGTTGGACGAATTCCCAAATGCACAGAACAATGGACCGGCCCGCTAGGTCATCGAGACCGACCATGTACAAATGCAGTGCGGATCACTGCTGTTCGATTCCACTCAGTTGTTTAGGTCGAGTCTAGTGAGCTGCGATAAGCCGTGAACAATTACCTGCTGTTTTTAAATATCCGCTAAGCCGCTAATTAACTATAAGCTAAGCCGCGTATCATTTTCGCTAAAGTAACTTTTGCAATAATTGCTACATAGTGTACTAATAGTGAATATACTTAGGATTACCAGGACTCATTAAACCTGAACTAATTTTCGAAACCACGTAGTGTCATTTAATTTAAATAAAGGATTATTGAACTGTAACCTGTGCGTTTAAATCCCAGAAATTTGGTGTCAGAAGTGGGATAGCTTTCGAATAAGGAAAAACTGGTCGTGATAACCGTGAGATTTACGGGTGAAGCAAAGCCACGGACGTGGGCGGAACATTTTACGGTAAAAGATTTTCGTCGAAACGGTGCATCGGATTTGATTTCTTGTGCTGTGAGGTTGCTGATTTTGCTAATTTGTGCCAACATTACTGGCGAACTTTGGAATCCTGGAGGTTTGGTAATTTCGAGAGAAAGATACGGAAGCTTCGGTAAGTCATTTAAAGCTTTTATTGCGGTGCATGGATGAACGCCGCACAATAAATGAGCTGCAACAGTTGCTAGCGGAGAAAGGACTCCCTACAAATTATAGATTGAAAAAGGATCTTGTGAAGAGGCTTAGCAGCGTAACTAAGGAAGGTGTTCCGATCTGCATAGCGGAAGTTGACACGGGACAAACGAGTGGTAGCGAAAGTGAGGGCGAAGCATTTCGCAGCATTTTTGAGCAGTCCGACTTTAAGGGTTTCGCAGAGACAACCCAAGGTAGAAGCGAAGTAATGGCTAGTCGCACAGTCCATTGGCAGTCCTTTGGGTCACGCAACTCTAATAGACGCTGTAGGGGAAGAAAATAAAGAAAAGTCCGACTGTGTGGTTATGACTACTTCTTCGAACGGGTTCGTTTTCAAGGACGTCGGGGAGTCTCTTGAAAAGTTCTCCGGAGAGTCCGGGAAAACGGTAGTTGCTTGGCTGAAGGAATTTCAAGAGATCGCGGTAGTTTGCAGTTGGGGGGACGTCCAAAAATATCTCTACTGTCGCCGATTATTCCAGGGTGCGGCAAAGCTGGCGGTCGAAGCGACGGACGGCATAACAAGTTGGGTGTCCCTGAAGGCCTTGTTAGAAAAGGTGTTCGATCAAGCGCCAACTAGTTTAGATGTGCATCGAACTCTGGAAAAGAGAAAGAAAAACCCTAACGAATCGTTTTTAGAATACTTATACTCCATGAAACATTTAGCTAGGAGAGGAGGCATTGACGAAAAATCGCTGGTGGCTTACATTGTAGCGGGCATAACCGATAATGCACTAAATAAGACGGTTTTATACGAGGCAAAAAGTATTGATGATCTCAAGGATAAATTCAAGATATACCAAGAGATCAAACAGCAAAATAATGTCGTGGGGAAGAGGAATTTTCGAAGCGGCGAGCGATTGGTTCAAAATTCCAAGGAGTCTAGAGATCATAGAGTAGCTGGCAAAAGATGTTTCAATTGCGGGTCATTTTCTCACTTGACCAGAATATGCCATAATAGAGCAAAAGCGGCGAGTTCGGACACATGTCCTCCACCTGCCCAAAGTCGAACGGTGAATCGAGCTGTTTCGGCAAGCCTGCTTCAGTCACATTAGTATCTTCGGTAGGCATGAGAATTAAAGTGGAAATTGTCGGGAAAGAATTCTCAGCTCTGGTAGACACCGGGAGTGATGTGAGTCTGGCTGGAAAATCGATCTATAACAAGTTTGAGGACAATCCCGAGTATAAAGTTACTTTGGACCCAATGCAACCTCAGCGTCAGCAGATTTTATGAAGCCTTGGAGGCAGACCGACGATAGCGACGGTGCCAGCGATGTCGAAGCCAAAACCGGATCGCCTGGGGCAGGCGAAGAGCAGGATGGCCGAATGTGGGAGTTGCAGTGAATCAGTGCACTCGGGTCGTTGCACAAATTCCCAAATGCACAGAAAAATGGACCGGCCCGCTAGGTCATCCAGACCGACCATGTACAAATGTAGTGCGGATCACTGCTGTTGTTCTAGTCGAGCAGATCAGACGTGTTGTGTATTTTGCCGTGCCGAATTTCAAAGCTGTACTTACCGCGCTGAAACTAAACGAAGATATTGAAGTGCCGTTTAATTAAATTTGCTTAATCGGTTACCGATGTATACGAGATAATCGCTACCGCTTGCCTGAAATAAACTCGTTGAATAAATAAAATGAACTCAATGTGAACTATGGACAAACCCACCTTTATGATTAAATGAAATCCATGTGGACTCACTCTGTCGGATTTTTTGCGAATCAAATAAAACTTTCTATTAAATTTTGCCCTCTTTTAATTGGAAATCCCACATACATATGAGTTCTGATACCGGGTTCGTGTTCCAAGTGTAGAATTTTTTATATATCTATTAATCACAGAATTTTTATTTATATCTATATTTATATTGAATAGCAATGGCATTACATATAATAATAACATCTTCATATGCAAGCAGATTGTAGCTGTACCGTGAACTAATTCATTACAGGATTTTTTTATCTACGGTATATATATATGTATATAAACGTATTGACTAGCAATTACATTGCATATATTAATATGCAATACGCTAAGAATTTGCAATTGCTTCGTAAGGTGTAATATTTAGAGAAATTTATGGTTCAAGCTACCCCAGTCCAGTCTACAGGTTGAGCTGCAGGCTCAACGGGAGGAGCATGTTTAGTTCCGGATCGAGTACCATTTAGTGTTGTTAATTTTGTAATCAACATCAAACTAATTTTTCCTTTTTTCAAAATTATATTGTTTGGTTGCAACATTGTAATCACAATTGTTCATATTCCTCAGCATAGAGTTCCATCGCAGAAACAATCGCGTTAATTTAACTACCATAAGCACTTTCTCACGACGAACGCAATGTGTATCGCATTTCATTGCGTTGCCACCATGCAGAGCTCACAAAGGCATTTTTTTATCATTCCCCGGCTCTCAAGTTCACCCAAAAGGAAACCGTGCGATCGAACTTTATGCTTATACGACTGTTTTTTGCTCCATGGGAATTGTATATAGAACCAAATGTTAGCTGTTAAGTAGGGATTTGGATTAAATATACTTCACTTGCCATTAAGAAATCGGAGAGTTTAGATCAAAATTCCCAGTCCAACCTCTAGATCAACCAGCGACCAGAGCCTAGAGCCACCAGTGAGCAGAGCAAAGCGCAGTTAGCACTTAGCAGCTCAGAATATACATGAAGGACCAGAGCCCGGAGCAGCTCCAGAGATCATCCAAACATCATTGCAAAATTAGAGTTCCGCAGTGTACTCCCATACAACCTTGACCAGGTTTTGTACCTGTGGATTTTTATTGTTTGGATGATTAATTGACTTTTGCGGTTCGGGGAGTCCCACCATTATGGATGGTTTGGAAGCTGTGCGGTGTTTGTGGGGAGATAGCGTAAACGGATTTGAACATTTGGTGTTTTTGTCGACAGTTAAGGAGAAGGACGTAGATTTGTGGCGTCTCAGCCATGCGCACAGTCAACAAGCAGGAGGCGCAAGCAGCGGCTAGTGCCGCGCGCCATGTTTTAGTGCAACTCCTGTGCAGCTGCAGCTTTTATTGTGAGCTTTCATGAAGCCGAGCCTTTCTAGCTGCGGACCGCCTCAGCTGCGGTAGTAAGAAGAAGACACTTGACTTTCTCTTCGTTCTCCTGGTTCCTCCAGCAGCGCACGAAACTTTCGCCTTCTGCATTCTGTCCAGTTTTGTTTTACTAGAAATAAAGGTTTTTGTTGTTTAACTGCGCATAGTCATTTCCTCCTTGAGGTTCTGTTCCTAACTCTAAGTGTTGAGGTTAATCATTTTGTTTTGACACTTTCTGTCGTCTGCTAGAAAAGTAAAAGTGAAAATTGGTTGGCACCACTGATTAATAGTGCCAATCAATAGAAAGTAAAAGTGACGCGTTGTCAGAAAAGAAAAGTCAAGGAAAAAAAAATCGTTGAAATTGTACTCCAAATTGTATCGACACGCATCTTTGTTTAAAAGTCAAGTTTTTCATACAAAATAATTCTGGTTCTCAAGCCAGATGTCAAGAGAATTGTTCAAACACAAAAGGTATGTCAAATTGTTAATTTTCATGTCGGAATTCCTCCTCAATTATCAGCACTAATTTTATAGGTTAAGTTCATTATTTTTCCTATGATTATTCGCCTGCAAACTAATATTGTAAAACACTAATTTAATTTGATGTTTGACAGGCGCCTTTTGTTATTCTTGTTTGCTCAAACTCTGAACGAATTTAATGTCAAATAAAGAGTTTTGTCTTGGGCAACAAGCAAGAGTATTCACTCGGCCTTCATCCCAAGTCATCCTCACCGGACCTCAACACTATGTTTCCTGTTAGCTTCATTGAATTATAAATAGGCATTCATCAAGTGCCAAAGATTTGCTGTCAAGAGGCTTATTTGCTGGCACTGCTGGCTTCCTTTACACCAACTGCATCAACACGGAGCAGCATTGTGAAGGATCATTGGGTGTATAGTGGTCGTATGGCTGATTGGCCAAGACTAGTAAGTCGCAGTTTGCGACTCCTCGCTGTGTCGAATCAACAACAACAAATATTGAGCGTAACATATCAGAAATCAGTTCGTGACATGTAATTATTCATTATTTAGTTTCGTTTAAACATAATTGTGCAGAATTTTTTAACAAATTAAATGGCATGATTTGCCTTAATGGTTTGCCCCTGGGCTAAAAATGGTCACGTTTGTCAAATGTGAGTTAGCAGACCAGTTCCTATATGTGTGCCACGAATCGGCGACCAAGCATCAATAAGTCTCCATTAATTCTTTTACTGACTTAATGATAATTTGTCGATTCTTATCTACTTAATGATGATTTATCGATTCCATGGATTGAATGTTGGAGCGGTGATGCAAGTTGTGGTAAAAAATTCAAAATGATGAGTGGTATCGATGTGGAATCAATGCCAGTTCAGTTCCCGTAGTTTCTTAATATGAGAAGAATTTAAGAATGACGTGGTGTCATCTTTGTATTCGTGAATGATTTCGACAGTGTCAGATTCTTTCAGAGGCGAACTGCGTAGAGTTTGTGCAAAATTTAAAATATTATCTTAAGTTTGCCGTGAACAAGGCGGCACCCAAAGAACGAGGAAAATATCATATAAATAAATATAATATAAGTTAACACAACTTACATCCGGAGTTCACGTATCCAACAGTGCACACGCCGTCGCCACTTCCTGCTGATGTAGCAACCCAAAATCGTTGTTAGCAATAACCCGGAGTTCACGTGTGCAACGACCCACCTGCACCGCCGCCGCTGATGCAGCAACCTAAAATCGATTATTGTGAAATTGCTTAGACGTAAGAGCCATAATTATTGTAAGCCAAAAAATATGAAGTTTGCTCGCAGCTCGTTGGAGACAGGCGTTTTTTTATTGACACGAAAATAAATTTCGCTAACTTTATATAAAAATATGTAAAACATAATTGTAGGCATCGCAGTGAGCTCGTTGTTCGGAGTGCCCTTAACGGTTTTGTTTTTCGTTGTCGATCGAATAAACGTTACGCCGATAAAGACGTTTTTGCTAGTTCCCGCCTTCACATTTACCCTACAGTTTTCAGAAGTGGGATAATGGATCTGCGTGTTTGACACCATTTTTGAGATAATTTTTGAATCGTGGTCTACTTGTTTATTGAATTGTCGAACTATATGTAGTTTGGAAATGGGGGAGTTATAAGTAACTCATATAGATTAAAACTTGTGGAAGTGTAAATTAATAATCATATGTGATTATTTTTGGGAGAAAACATTTATCGTGCAAAATTTTGAGACTGGTGCATTATGGCGACAGCGGCACGTGTTGCAACCTTCATTGAGAATGCTACGGCTGTGCAACTGAAGGAGAGGCTAGGACAGTTGCAGCTTCCTACTACAGGATTGAAAAATGTCTTAAAGCTACGGCTGGAAGAGGCGATGAAGGATTTAAGCGTAGAGGACTTGGAGGAAGTTTTCCCAGCTATTACGTTGCTGTCCGCGATTACTTCGGAATCCGAGGAGCTGACCGCACCAGGAGGTGTGGAGTGTAATGGGGACGAGAATCTTGATGCGGAGCTGGAAGTTCTTCAACAAAAATTGGAGAAAAAGCACAAAATCGCAGAACTTAAAAGACAGATTTCGGAGCTGACGATCGTGGAGGAAGCTGATATCGTTGGTTCATCGTCGTCGACCTTTAATTTTAGAGACGTGGAGGAGTTGTTGGCGACGTTCAGTGGGGACGACAATTACCGAGTGGAAATGTGGATGCAGAATTTCGAGGAGTCGGCCGGTGTTTTTAATTGGGATGCCAAAATGAAGTTCATATATGCGAAAAGGTTTATGAAGGGAACCGCTAAGCTGTTCTTGCGAACGGTTTCGGCAAAATCGTGGGAGGAGTTAAAACGGTTGCTATTGCGTGAGTTCCGGAGATCAATATCAAGTGCCGAAGTGCATAACGAAATGAGGAATCGGAAAAAGAAAAGAGAAGAAAACTTGCAGCAGTATTTGTTTGCAATGCAAGAGATTGCCTTGAAGACCAGCATGAGCGAAACCGATGTCATCCATTACGCCTTAAACGGAATCCCCGACTCTCATGCCAGTAAGATGCTTCTGTATGGGGCAGATTCAATTGAGGAGCTGAAATTTGCATTGCGGAAATATGAAAAAATGAAAGCTCATCATACCGCTGCGATGGAGAGTGTTAAACTGCAGCTGACAACTGATTCGAGAACACATCAGCGCATCAGCCAAAGGATAAAGTGCTTCAACTGTGATAAGGTAGGGCATCTTTTGGCAGCTGCTCAACATCGCGATTCGGTGATTGCTAAAATCTCAGCCGAATTGGAGAGAACCGAGAGTTCTACGTACGCATTGATTAATGGTTTAGTGTACCCGAAGATGAACGATGATGTCTTATGTCCCGCGTCAGATGGAGCAGAGGGTCATCCAAACTCATCACGATTCCATGTGTCATTTAGGACTTATTAAATGCTATGGACATTTAAGAAAATCATACTGGTTTCCAGATATGCAAAATAAAATAAAAGAATACATAGGTAGTTGTCTGAAATGCGTTTATTTTTCGCCCAATTCTGGGAAGGTAGAAGGCACACTACATAATATTCCAAAAGGCAATGCTCCATTTGATGTCCTTCATATTGATCATTATGGCCCTTTGGCCCCAACACGGAACCAACAGAAATACATATTTCTGGTGGTTCACGGCTTTACGAAGTTTGCTAAGTTGTATGCTGTCGGTGGTACACAAACACGGGAAGTTATAGCGTCACTAACGTCTTGAGTCCTATTTTTCCACGTACATTAGGCCAAATAAAATTGTATCAGACCGCGGGACTTGCTTCGTGTCTAAGGAATTTACCGAATTCTTGGCAAGCAATAACATACAACATGTCAAAATAGCCACCGGGTCACCTCAATCTAACGGCCAGGTGGAGCGAATGAACCGTATCATAACACCTATGTTGTCTAAAGAGGCTGAAGTGGAAACTACGAGGAAGTGGCACAAAAACTTGACTAAAGTAGAATTTGCACTTAATAACACTGTTAACCGAAGCACGTTTTACACTCCGAGCATGCTTTTTTTCGGAATAAATCAGAAAGGCGAATTTTGTGACAAAGTGATGGAATATCTACAGGAAACTGTTCAGAAAAAGAAAATCAGGGACATAGGAAAACTTCGAGACCAGGCTTCCAATGCCATTGAGAAAAATCAAGATTACAATAAGAGCTATTTTGATAAGAGACATTAAACTCCACGAAAATATAACAAGGGCGACTATGTAATGATCAAGAATGTTGTCACTACAGCGGGAGTCAATAAAAAATTATTGCCGAAGTATCGCGGTCCGTTTGAGGTCGTGGAAGTTTTAAATATTGACCGGTATGTTATCAGGGATGTTGAAGGCTTACAATTGACGCGTATACCTTACAAAGGAGTGTGTTCTCCGGCTAATATGAGGCCTGATATTTCTATGCAAGAGAAGTCCGACCATGGTTGTTGAGTTTATTAGAAATTATGTTATATGAAAAGAATCATTACACTTTTACTAACCTTGTGACTTTCAGGATCAAATAATTATGATTTAACATCCTTCTGATGCTAAAAGAATTGGTTCAATTATTAGACTGTAAGGCTCGGTACAGTAATGATGGCAATGTTAACGAATTCGGTGAAAGCCAAACATCTGTGAATGTTGTCGTTATTTTGATTGTGTTGACCATACAAACATTTATAAATGGGAACTGCTCGATTATGAACGCATGATAGGAAGAATATGTTGAGAGTGTTCAAATAAGAGCAAAATAAGCTTTGCTTTCGGTTAATATAATTGCTAGCTTTAATTGAATTATGTATTTTTATTGCTAAAAACTATACAGTTCAAATAAAATAAATCCCGATCTCATGTATTAATTAAGACAAAATTCTTGTTTTTCAAGCATTACGTTTGATTGTAAATTATGTGTAAAGGGCAATCGACAAATGCGAACAGTATTTATTAATCGGGTCGATTAAATGTTAGGATGGCCGAGTTGTAGGCATCGCAGTGCGCTCGTTGCTCGGAGTGCCCTTAACGGTTTTATTTTTCGTGGTCGATCGCCGCTGATCTGAAGCTCAAATGTAAATATCAGTCTCGAATAAACGTTACGCCGATAAAGACGTTTTTGCTAGTTCTCGCCTTCACATTTACCCTACATAATATACATATTATTATATGTAAGTATTTACAAAAAGCGTTTAATATTTCGTAATTCTCCCGACTTTCTTATTGTAATGGAAGGAGGAATTAATCTAGATTTTTATCAATAACAAAATAAGTGCTAAAATTTAATCTTTTCATTTGTATGTATTGTTTGCCACAATTGAAAGGATTAAATTTTAAAACTTATTTTCTTATTGATAAAAATCTAGAATAATTCCTTTTTCGATAAAACTCTTACAGTACGGGATCGATACAAAATATCGATGTGAAATCAGCGACATATCGATGCAATTCCACTATTCTACTTAGGATCCAATTCGATACCTCTTCGATATATCATTGATGCAAGGAATCAAAACCGGCCGAGCACAAAAGCGGACATAGTCCATATAGTAATATAAGTAATGTGAAACTAAGCTAACGGATGCAGAAGCCTGTAATTCTGCGCTCCATTCCTAGAAATCTCCGGCAAACGCTACCTCAGCACATTCCTCGTTGCATCGCTGATATCGGGTTCGTGTAGCGGTAGCGTGGGACCCTCCCTCTCTTTTCGTCTGTAGTAGCTTTTGTAATTAGAATTTAAGTCAGTCAGTCCTAGATATTTCTGTCAAGAGGTTCAATAGTTCTTTAAAGAATGTAAAGAGCTACAGTGGCAGCGACAAGAGTGTTCATGCGTCATCGGGTTAGAGTGCGAACAAAGGATCCTAAATTGGAAATATGTATGTTATTCATTAGGGTTCGCACAGACAAAACCAATAAAAGAGCCGCCATGAGCGTTTTCGTGTTTTAAAAGACGTAAATATAATCGGCGGCAAGTAGGTAGTTGCGTCGAGATTTTATGCGAAAGAGTGGAGAGAAAGGCCAGGGAAAACCTTCCTGGTCGCTACGTTGTAAGTGGTCACCTGCAACGCTGCTAGGCTTGAGGATCGCTTGTCTTACTCTGATTCCGGTACCCATGTAAATGAAGAGGATGCGTTTTATTACTAACTCCATTGGTGCGAGAATCTACGTATGAGAAAGCATTGACGAAAAGATGAAAACTCGAGTGAGGGTGCCTGGATGTGGATGAACATTCGGTCGGCAGGGCTCAAGCCTAGTACTTATATATATAAGCAGCTCGACATTTTAAGAGTTAAAAACCGTCTATTACAAGAATAAAACTTTTCCTTTATAATATATATATATATAATATATATATAATAATAAAGGTTTTTCATTTAAAATAATAAAACTATATAAAAACATCATTGTGGTATGTTGAAAGGTATCGATACTTCGTGCTCGAGCACTTAATTTGAGACGAGTATTATAAGGTTAATGCAGAGCTGGGCAAAGTTTGACTTCATGGGAGCAGTATACCTCCGTATACCTGAGTGCATTTCGGGTCACTCCATTAACGCAATGAGGAGTGAGTACATGTCCACCATCACTGATTCAGGACAGGAGTATACATTTCTCGCTTGCACTTGCAGGAGGCAATGAGGAGCTAAAGAAATATATCTCGCTTGCGCTCGGAGCATTCGGGAGTCAAAAGAGCCGGGTTTGCCCGTTTGTGGGTTAATGTATAAATTTTTCAGTTTTTAATCACGTATTTATGTTGTATTTTATGAGAACTTTTATATCCATCAAGCTAAATATTGTGAACTCAACTCACTACCGTAATTATGTTAAATCTGAATTTTTGTAATTTATTGTTCTCAATGCAATTGACTGCATCTGACAGGTCAATAGCTACTTGCCGATTTCTCGTGTACCACCCGGTTTTTTTTTTTACGCAAAAGTGTGACGCTAGGGCAATAACTCCTTAGTATATTTTGAGAGCCCTTAATTATGAAATCATTAGTAACAGTAATTTTCAGTATTACTCTCTTATTTTTTCTAAACAACAAATGTGAGCGGTGCAGTTAAAACTTTCAAACAGAGTGTATTATCATTATTATCAATCACCTTACATAAGGGGCTCCAGGTTCTTCAAAAAAAAAAGGACATATCTCAATAGAGATATGGTTAATAGCAAGTCTAGGTGAGAACTCCGTCGAGGCTCATATTCACTAACGATTCAGCATTCCACCATTTCATTAGCACCACTCATTTACCCCATTTTCTACAAATGTCGAAAGAATACCAAACAAAGAGAGAGAAATGCTAGTAACTGACGAATGTTTTTGTAAAGTTTTGTAAGAATATGGAATCCAAATATCCATGCAAGTGTTAGTCAGCAAAATAGCAAAACTGGATTTATATCTCAATTTCAGTTGTGACGTATTATTGTGGTGTCGCAAAATTTTACAGCAGATGGTTGAAATATATGGAGGGATTTTTAAATTTTACCTACCCTGGTAAAAAGAATGCAATTATAAATAATGACTGTGATACCTTCTCTACTATTTGGACATATTTTTTTTACCATGGTCCAAAGAAAATCTTCGAATAATGTATTGTTCTTTTTAAAGGAAAGTTTAAATTTAGCGACCAATTTAATTGCAAATATAAAACCTTTGTCAGAAATAATCCAATGCATTGATTCTTTGCCGTGGCGAATTGCAGAAGGGCGGAAAAATCAAATATTAAAAATCTTTGTACATAAATTGATTTTATTTGTTTCATACTACTTTGAAATGAACGTTTCACAAAAATTGTGATAAGATGCTAATGATGTGGTGGAATACTATATCAGCGAATTCGATTTAATATCAATTCCGGTGTGATTGAGAACTTCGATTAACGAGGTTAAACGGGCAAGACTTTAATTAAGAAATTGTATTTGCTAATAAAAATAAACATGAACGAGGTTAAACGGGTAAGCCTCTAATCAAGATATCGTATTTACTAACAAAAATAAATATAGTTTTTTAAATGTTTTATTTTCATTGGCCCCAAGGTGTGCACTTTGTTTCTCTCGTTAGTTTACTATCGAAACAGTCAGATTTACGGGGCGATCGAGTTTGATCCCCGATTTGTTATTCGATTCGAATTCGCCGATAGAGGCGATAATTTCATGTGTGCAATTATTCTCATAAGAAAATTGATATTTAAAATTCAAGAAATAATGAAGTTATATGAACTATGAATAAAAATATCGCATATACAATAAATGGAATAATTTTGTTAACTTATAGACAATTTTAGAACTTAAAAAACAACTTACCAAGCTAACTCATGAGCAGAAATCGTCGAAGGCGGGATAAAGTGATTTAAACACAGTACGCTCGGAAAAAGGAGTTGCTGAATCACTCGAGCCTAAGAACGATTCAATAACTTTTCTCTTTTAGTTAAATAAGTTGCTATGTAGAATTTTACATTGATCGCGTAAGTTAAAAACTAATCAATTGCTCTTTCTCAATAAATTTCCCTATTAAACGTGGATGTATATTAGTTGTTCAATTCAATTCTCTTTAGTCTAAAAAGTCTAATCATGTTCCTATCCTTCATCCTATTTTTTCTATAAAGATAAACTCTGCCTGCAGTACGAGCGTTGCATTCATTTGCTATTACAAAGTTAACTTATAAAGTTAACCCTGTGTAATTTGATTCTCAACCTTTCGTATCTTCTCTTGCAAATCTTTGCTTTCTTTTTCCATTTTCTTTAAATCGAACGTAATTTTCTCCAAATTTGTCGATGTATTTCGTGCTTTCTCATTTTCTATTTGGTCCTCAAGATCACGCACTTCGCGCATAACAGCACCAGTTTCTTGAACTAATGTAACTAATTCACTACAATGTGAATGTAATGTAGCCAATAACTTATAAGCCTTTTTCGAATGCTCATCACGTTTGGCAGTCTAAAACAAATTAGTATGAATAAACAATTGAGGTCCGACTATTTAATCAGCTTACTTTATATAGGAGATCATCAGTCACCGTAAATTGTCTATCTAGCTGTCCACTTATGTTGTTAATTTCCTTCTGAAGCTCTCTTGTGTCTCGCAACACCTTGTCAATGTCATTCTTTTGCTTCCGAATATTTCCAACTATTTCCAGAATTCGTGTAGTATTAGCACTTCTACGGAAAAAATTGTTACTTCGTTTTTGTTGTTTTATAAATTTATTTATATAATAACAAATATTTATTTTCTTTCTTTTTTTGCAACATAGGAAGCTATTTCATTGGGGTCAAAATTAATCAATTGTGCTTAAAATAAATTTTAAACTCAATAAGGGACAACCTTAAAATATTCTGTTATACGATGCATCACGTGTCTTACATCTTATATCCTACCTGCTTATTGTTTTATCAACTTTTTGTAGTTCGTTCAGAAGTTGGGAGTGCAATGATGTTTTAATTTTGAAGTCCTCACTGATCTCCTCTGCCTTTTCTCTCATTGATTTCACCTGATCCATCACCACTCTATTCTGTGACTACAAAAAATATTATGAGTATTCAAAGACCACCAAGAAAAATCGTATTACAAATTTATGGCTGTTTTTGATTTTCGACTTTTCTAAAGCTTCGACTAGAGGCTTCCGATGCTCTTCCCACTGCTCACTGATCTTTTTCATTCGTTCCTTCGTAGCAGATAAGATAGATTCCATTTTGGAGATGTTCACTTCGGGATTCTCCAAAAGGATACATGTTCGCTCCTTAATTTTGCGTTCCTCTTTGAGTAATAGGAAATTATTATCCTGCTGACTTCGTGCCTCCTTTAACTTAAGAATTTGTGCTTGCATATTTTTTCTGCTCCCCAGCAGATTCTCAATGGAACTCTTCAATTCTTCTATTTCTATATTAATTTGTTCTACGGGACTACTTGACTTAATTAAGTTGACTTGTTGCTGTGTTACTTTAATTGGCTCATTTTTCGTCAATGATGACCGCAGCGACGTTGGCTTACTCCTATTATCATCTAATTCCACTTTACTCACTTTCGCATCATTTGTTAACTTATTAAGGGAATTTCCTAATTCAATAGGGGCACCACTAGATGATTGTGTTGAAGAAAATTGTAACGCTATCGATTTGATCAAATCCACGGCATTTTGAGTGATATTTTCACTAAACAATTCGATGTCGTTTTTATGTATAATAGATGGACAGATATTTTGGCTAGTCGTTTGTTGAAATATATTAGGCGAACGCTTTAGCCAGAAGTTATGTAATTCGGGAGCAGTTTTTTGTATAAGTTCTATAGAATGCGGCACGTTGAGATTTAATTGTGGCGAAAATCTACAACTTTGGGATGTCAATGATACAGTGTTGGCATCGAATTTCCGTATTCCTAATTTATTGCAATACTGTGGTGTCCAAGGACTGAGTAATTGAGTACTCACGTTACGGCAAATTTCATTTTCTAGGGCCGTTAACTTATCTGTTAAAATAAAATAATTAATTATATTAGAAAAATTATTGTCTACAATAAAGAATAAATATAGAAATATATGCAGAGAGTCAAAATCTTAATGAAAGGAGGCGGTCTAAAATAAAATCATTCATGTGGTTATTCTATTCCTGACGATTAAAAAGTTATAAGAATTGTAAATCAATCTATATCTGAATGTTGTATGCTAATTTCTGAATTGCGATGATAAATTCGAGTTCAGGGACCTCGAAAACAAAAAAGGACCCGTTTTCATAGCAATCTTTTGAAGTTAAGAATTTTGGGTCACCATATTGGATCCGCCATCTTCACTTTCCAAATTTCGACAGTAGATTCGAAATCAGCGACCTCGAAAACATAAAGGAACCCGTTTTCGTAGTAATCCTTTGATACGCCATTTTGCTTTTTCAAATTCCATATTCAGTTGATATGCTTTCGATCAGTGTTGCAATCATTACAATCATTGTAGAAATAAACTCACAGCAGAAATTACAAGGTCGCATTAATTAAAAAAGATATTTACTTGAAAATATGTACTTACAGTCTGTATTCGGAAGGAATTCCTAACTCTATGACAGCTAATAACCTTCATGTGACTGAGGGTAAAACCGAGATCGTAGGAAGAGGAGTAGTCATGTAATTCGCAAGAAGACTAGAATATAAGGAGATCGGACTGGCGTGCCGCGACTGGGTCCAAATATGGACGCGGATTCGTGGCGCTGCGTGCGCGCTATTGATTTGCGCAATGCATTACTGCACAGGTGATGTTTGTGTTAGTGCGAATCTGTGTAGAAGGACCGTACCCAGCTTCCTTGTTACATTTAATACTTGCTTTTTCAATCAATGGTGCGCTCGCAGCGCTAATATTTACCACTTTTCTATTTTTTAATTAAAATATAATACTTCTCTTAAATTATGCTAATTTTTGTGAAACAAAAAAATTATGGCAATACAAAAATATACATGTTTTTAATTCGTAGTCTACGAGTTCAATGATTAGTAATATAGTAACAGTAATTTAAGTTTAGTTATCTAGGATTAAGATTAGTAATTTATCATATTCTCCCTTTGTTGTGTTAGTGTATAGGTGTGTAGAAAACTGCCGTGAAGTGGGATTAATTATGTGCATAATTTGCATACAGCAGAAAAATTGAACAAAAATTATGTTCTAAATATTTTAAAACTGAAAGCTTCTTTTCTAAAGTCACTTAACTTTTGTAACAAAATATATAATTTTTACTGTTAAAGCCTAAAGTAAAGTAAAGTCGGTGTTTAAGGTTTCTTCACGGAGCAAACAAGCAAATTCCCTTTTCTATCACTGCACAGCACATCGCGATTTCAAACCGCACAGCGAAAAGCAACTTGTCCATATTACCATCAGCATCATCTCATTCAAAGGAAAATTTAATTAAAAAGAGACTTCGTTGCCGGTAGCTCATGGTTGTAAAATAGTGTCCAGCCAAGGAAATTTGCTGCCGTTGCTTGCTTTGTACTTTGGCACAGACTAAGTAAGTGACACGAATTACCGCGTGCTGCCTCATAATGGTGTCTATTAGCGGATTGAGTGATGGTTTCGATTTACAGATGCTGCGTGTTCAGGAGAATATTAGGCCCGTCACACATTGCAACTAGCTTGCTAAATTCTCTTGGTACTTTTTGTGACACAACAGCAAAATACACGTATAATATACATTTTCCATGCATTTAATGCTTTTTACATTTTTATAAAAGGAGTGAGAAGTTAGGAAAATATTATATATTGAAGTCGGAAGTAAGGCCCTTGATTTTCTGACACTCAACAGTTCACCTAGTCAGCGCTCAAAGCGGAAGGATCCAATATGAATAAGCCAATAACATTCTTAGATTGAATTAGCTTAGCGTCTATCTCCACCCAGCTTATCAGCCTGCAGACTGCAGAATGATACAAATAGCAAAGTAGATGGAGAGAAAAATTTCGTTGTATGGGAATTGTTACACTCGTTCAAACAAATAAAAATAAATAACAATTGCCAGGAGAAGAGCACTACTTACCTAGTGGCTGTGTAAGGGGTAGCTTTTCACTTTCTTTCGGTAAACGCTCGATTAGGAACATAAAAACTCGCCTCACCTCCGTCACATTGGAATACAAAAACGTCTGGTAGCCAATATCCCCCCGAAAGCCTGCGGACTGGAAAGAAATGAAAGGATCAAGTAGAACAAAAAATAAAACATTTGAAATGGATTGCGTACCGCACAAGCCTCTGCCAACGTTGCTGTTACAGTGAACCTCTGCGCCATACCTGGGGGCAGGGACTTCGGAAGAACCAGAGATGGTTTTATCAGGTGTAAGCATCTCGAAACTGTTTCCACCAGCAATTCCGGCGAAAATCCCGATAAGCTTATGACATCTTCCTCAATATTACTGAAAAGAGAAAAAGTAAACACGAAGTTGGTGCATAACATAAACAATACTCACCACCCTATTTGACGAAGTGAATGGATAATAATGTTGTCCACCTCATCCATGGTAGTGCCTTTGCTAGTGGATACTAGAAACGGTGTAACTGCTAGAGTGCGAAGCCCTCATTGATCTCCTCTTGATAAAACTTTTACCAGCATTTGACAATTGCCGGGGTAATATTTGGTGTTTGACATTAAACAGCTGACATCGCAGGGTTGGCAACATTATATGCATTTGTTAACATTTCCAATTGATATGTTCCGAAAAAGCCCTAAATTTGCATATTATAGATTCTCAGAGGTGGTCTGTTTTATAATCCTCTATAAAATGTTACTGTTTAATTATGTCTCATCTAGGAAAATTCTACATTTTCTTGCGTTCGTTAAAAGGAAATGTGTTTGACAGTATAAATCTGAAAAACTGTAGATGTCGCTACGAGCGCCTTCTTCTCTTCCTTTCAAAGTTTGTCAAAAGCGAAGACAACAGGCGAAATGGTGGGTGCTGCTGAAAATTTGTTAAAATCTTCGGCATCTATTGTTATTTTGTGTTTTAAGTGTAACATAGTGAGAAAGTAGACTCATTATTATATTTTGTTTTGTAGGCTGCCCATAAGACATTCAGGATTAAACAGAAATTGGCTAAGAAGCTGAAGCAAAATAGATCTGTACCACAGTGGATTCGTCTGCGCACAGGCAATACCATCAGGTAAAATAGCATATTTCCGAATATTCATTCAGTATTTCCATGTACATTTTGTAAAACTACAAAAATCACAAAACAGACTTGTTTATTTGCCGGCACAAGTTTGACAGTACACCCTGACGGCTCGCTTACATTACTTGCTGCGACTTTTTCAGGTGGCAGGATTCCCAATTTCTGAAGTAATCTCAAATATTTAAAAATTCTTTTCTTACGCATTGAAAATTGAAAATTGCCTTGGGTGCACACTTCAGTTGTGGAAATGCCAATTTAAATCTTTTGTTATTTACCAAATATGTGTTTTAGCTTAAGACCGAGAAAACTTGATCATTCCTTGATCGGGAATTCATGTATCGACTGACCGACCGACCGCTGAGATGATTTGTGATTGCATACGAGGATGCACGTGAAATAGATGATTGCAGTCACAAGCTAAAAGCTATTGGTTACAAATTCTTCATGAGAATGCTTTACACAAGTACAATCGTTGTATCGTCTGCTTTCAGCTTTAAACTCGTTGGGCCTTTTTGTATCAGTTGAACATTAACTGGGTGTAGTGCGAAACCGACATTAGTTAAATGTTAATTAGATTGCTGGCATAAACTGCGCTGTGGGTTGATATCTAGACTGTCGCGGCCTATTCGGTCGACGAAATTGTTTACAATTTTTGAGAAACTGTCACGTACATAATTCCTACCATCCGAATCGAACCGGTTGACTTTGTTTCCCTCTGAAAATATTTAATTTTTCCTGTCATTTAATGCCTAGTTGTAAATCTTTGTATGAAGGTAATTTTTGTAGTATCTCTTCCAAGTAAACTCCTACTGATTGTTTACCAGTGATGCTGATGTCACACTCTTCCTGTAGTACTCTTCTTAAATCAGTTATAGAGAAATGTCGATTGTCTAAAAAAAACACCTTCAACCTGGCGCCCTTTTTCATAATCTGCATGATGGGTCAGTGTGTATCAAACTGCCTGACAGCGAAAATTAGATCTGGCGGTCCCGCCGCCGGGTTAAACTGGTTCAGCTCAATAGGCGTTCTTGTAATGCTGGTAGAGCTTCCATGGATGATCTACTTTTGATCACAGTTTCATGCTTCTTTTTTTTTTAAACAAACGCACTATAATGGAATAACTACATTCCACAACTGAGTGGATTTTCTTACTTCTGATAACATAAAAGATTGGACTGCAGCGTCACTGCATTTTGGAAAGCAGCCTTTACTCTACAGGGTCTTAAAATAATACGTTCGACTTTTAAATCTATGAGATATCCACTCCATTTTTATTTTATTTGAAATAATATTTTTGGCATTAAGTATGGAAAATAACGTCGTTCAAATGTACTCTTTGCTTGGTGGCACGTATTCGGGAGGTCCAATTTCTGTACATCTCATCCCTCTGAGGCAGTACGGTTGTCAAATCGGCGGACACTTGAGCGGTCCATTTGATATGTATGCCTCTGCTCGACTCGAGTTGACCTGAGTAGATTTGACTCTATCCGGTACGTTCAATATCTCGTCCGGGTCGCCTCGAGTTAATTAGACTCGGAGTTAAACTATATAAATATATGCGTAAGTCTCTAAAGGAAGTGTAGCTGTGCGGAGGTACAACTACTCCGGTGTACTCCGCATGACCCAATGGAACGCAGCTAAATTAACTCCAGTAAAATATTGAACATACCGAAGGGAATCGAATCTACTCGATCTGAAATATTGAACGTACCCCTATTCTCACTTTCGTTTTAATACAAAAACAAGTTTTTTCACGAAAATGATGCGTGTTTCAATATTTCTTCACGAAATGCAAATATCTAAATGCACCAATTTTAGTTGTCTTGTCGAATCTTTCCCACTCCTTCAATTTTGTTTTGTATGAAATTCAGAATAAATTTGAACTTGGGCACATTTGAAAACGTGTGTTTTGCATTGCAATCGCAGTATTCAGCTTCATATTTTCAATTGTAGTGTAAATTGACGTTTTCAAATGTGTCCTTGGTTTAACACTCGTTAAAAGAGAAAACTTGAATTGAATACCTTACTCACGTTTCTTTTTATATTTCAGGTACAATGCTAAGAGACGTCACTGGAGGCGCACCAAGCTGAAGTTGTAAGCCGCTTCATCATCTCTTCTAGATGTGCATACAGATTTGTAGAGCTTGTCTGGAAACCTTATGTTTGGTTTATTGAAATACACATTAAAGGAATAAAACAGACTTATATCTTTTATGCCCTTTGTTTAAATTAAATAGCCAAAGCTTCAGTTGACGTATATTTTAAACTGCCATGTGTACTCGTTCCTTAATTGATGAAACGGAAATGTCTAAAACGATTATACGTTCGAAGTTATTGTTACTAGAAATCTGTCAATATCTATAGTTAACTTCAAAAAGTTCAATTAGCTGAAGTACATATAGGACTTCCATGAATTTATTTAGTAAGTGTAAACTCATTTTGAATTAAAACAGTACTTACTGTTGTATTTAATATTGAGTTTGCTTGAATTTTGTTAGTGTAAAAGTGAGGGTCACTTGTTATTATCTTATTTGTTAGTATTATTCCTGTAGCTCGGCAGTGAAGCTTATTGGTTGTGGCATAATAAGCCATCAAAATCTAAAAGTCCGACTGCGACTGATAACAATTTTTTCTTAGGGAATCATTCTCTTATAAGGTACCGTTATGATGAAAAATTGTGAATCTTCGACTATCACGCGATAATAGGGTGTCAATTTATTTAAGTGCATCTAATTCGTCAGTAAACCAAAATTAAAACAAGAAAAAATTATAAAGTAATTGACAGCATAACACGTATCGGAGACATTAAGATACATTTTACGACTCAATGTTAGAATATCATTCCAGATCCAGAAAAAGTATCACTTCTCCACGTTGTTAAGTGCAATAGTTTTAATATCCCCAAAAACAGTTAATTGATGAATCGAAGGTGGTATCACTCGCCTCTTAAATCGTAGTGGAAGAGGTGGAGTCATGTATCATGTTTCTAGTATAATCGAAAAGAGTGTAATAGCTTTATATGTAAAATTCTTATAGGAATCCTAGTCATGAACTTCAGCCATTCCAAGTCGTTTTGACTCAAAACAAGATATGTACCCCTAGGGGTGGGTAAGTGGCTTCGAGTTAAGACAAAATGATTTCAAATTTCGATTTGACCTCCCTGCAATGAAATAAATAAAGATTACAAATTGCTACATTCTATGAATAGGATACTTATAGGAAATTTAGATGCAATTCAGCAGTTCCCACTTAACTCAAAACAAATCCAAGTGGTCCATCTCAGACTTTCCATTCTCTGATCAGTAGAGTCCTGTTTTCACTCACCTTTGCTTCTTCCGCCATAACAGTGCATTTTTTATGATATTCAATCAGACCACTGTGCCTTGTAGTTGTGTACGTGCGGCGGGTTAACTTCACGGCTTTTAATGAGAAAGGTTTTGACTAGAGCTGAAAACATTTGAATAGTTCGAATAAGATGTGGGAGGTTCTTTATAACTATCTATCTCTAACAAAATGAAAGGTCGTCGAAAGATAAGGAAAAACGTCACGAGTGTCCCTTCTTATTAGATATTCTTTGGTTTTGACCAAGCAATACAGACAAAGCCTGTGCCCACGCCACGGATTGTCTCTTTCTCCTTCATCAAAAACCAACGATACCTTGATCTTAATGAAGACGTTGAAATGAAAAACGATAAGCATTGACACATTAATTTTCCTTATAAAACGATTTAGATCGCTTTAGTAAAACAACAAAAATTAGAATCCTAATAATTTGTTTTATTTATGTACATATTAAAAGGAACATACGGTCAAAATAATTCTCGTACAGTATAGTGGAATGAAGTAACAAAATAATGACTTCACTATGCGTAATATGCCACGGACAACAGAATTTCGAAAGTTTATTTATGTAAAAGTAATACAAGCAGGGGCTAAAACTTTTGAATATTGTTTCCGTTTTCCTTATTTTATATAAATATCGGCATCAAATTTCCCTTGTAAAGGCTCCCAATTTATAACTTGTAATTCTACTAAATACTTAAAACTATAAACGTAAAAAATGTTACTTAATACGAATAAAAACAATAAATAAGTATTTTATAATTTTATACAATTAACTTCATTCGATTTCACATGCTTCGTTTGTTTGCGCCCTGGCACGTGCCTTCTGTATTCATGATTCAGCACGGACCTTTTGTCGGCGGTATATTGTCGTAACATTTAGCGATAAATTTACGAAAATATATAATAATTACAGTAGCTGTCACTAAAAATTTAACGGAAAAAACATGATAACAAATTAAATTAAACTTTTAGCTGGACTGAATAGTTTTGTGAGCCCTGTGTCCTCGCTGGTCTCTAGCACGGCAGTGTGCTGCCGATTCCTGGAAGACAAATTCATGGGCGGCAGATTGGCTATTTGTATCTCTTGTCTGAAAAGTTGATTGATGCTTCGACCAATAAGCTGTTAAATTGTGAAGGTTTAAAGTTTATGTAAGATTTTATGGAGAAATTACCTGAGCTGTGATTTTTTTGAAAAGATCCTTTTTTGCCTTGTCGATTTTATTACCCTTGGTTTGGCCAAGTGCAATTTTCTCATCCAATTTCTGTAAGTCTGCTGTATTTATATTGGGGATCTGCTGCATTATTTCAAATACACTTGGAAATTTTGGACGAAGTATTTCATATACTTGAACTCCTAAGGTGATTAAAGTTGACTGAAATGAAAGTAAAAATTCAATAAAACTATTTATGTATACTAATATTATAAAGAGAGTTTGTTTGAGGTGATTCCGAAAAATGCTTAATATAATAGTTCCAACCTACATGAAAACATATATTGTCTGCCTTTGGCTAGAAAACCCAGGGATTTTTTTTTAAAAATAGTTTTTTTTTCTAACACGTTCACTGCTATATCATGGGTGTTTTCATTGAAGAAGCAAATGCGTGTTCGATTTGAAGGAATCATCGTCGAAGCATGCTTCCTATTGTTGGCTTTTAGCACATTTGGCTCATGTGCTAACACCGATAACTCCTGCGTCTGAGGTGATGCAGCAATAACCTATATGAGCCTTTCATATTTCAAATAAAATTGCGTATGAGATGTGTAAGGTGGCTTCCAATGTACGTAGTAGCTCTTTAGGTATTGGCTGTCTTTGTTGTGCACAGCCCTTTTGAGGATAGTTGCAGAGCATTGTTCACATCATGGCTTTCAAAAATATTGTGATAGGCGTTTTGCTCCACGAAACCCGACGCGAATACATCGAGATGACACTGCTCACAAGAGAGAAATATCTATAAGCAGACGGAAAGTATTTCATATGCCACCCTCAGATGTAGCTCCGAACACAACATGTACAAATTGTAATCAATCAATTTTGAAGATCAACCTCATAGAGCAAGATCCAAGTTGCTTAAGAGTGAATGTGTTGATCCAGAGTAAGAACAGTTCTTGTCTCATTTGTAATGCAGTTGAGAATCTACATAATTGTCTAGTGATATTGCAAAGCTTACAGCTACATTTTATATGCTTTTTATATGCTCTACTAAATGGTATACGTTTTGTCAATAGGCCATATGTAAACACACTTATTAACGTATGCTCTGGTTATACATATATCAGAAATGACTAAAATTGTGTATATAGATTTCTTGTTGATTGTAACCCCTTCCTTTTAAATACATATTTCAGCAATGATGATAATGATCTTACCTGATTAGCTTCATGCTGTCCATGCACCTGCAATGCCTGAAGCACAGAGACCAATGTATTAGTCGCCAAAATTGGAGTCAATAGCTGCTCAGTCGATAAGTATCTTATAATTGGGCCTGAGAGATACACAGCTTTCAGACTTGATGCACCATCATTCCATGATAGTGAACTAAAGAACGTTAAAAGCCATTAAATCCATTCAACCTCTTTTAAAAATTTACTTTAAAATTGTCATGACTATTGGAGTGCACGTCATATGATTTTTAAGAAGTTTTCCGCCCAATTCACTGATCACTTCAGAAGTCATAGCTGATTGTGCCGCTCTTGTAAGAGCTTGTGGTGCGTCCATTGAATGGTCGTCGTGATCCATTGTTGAGTCATTTGTTCCAAGGTTATCTCTATCGCTCGTCAGAGTTCCACCGACAAGGGCTACTTTTAAGACCTCCAAATATTCCCTCGTAAGAGTCCTATTAAGCATATCTTCGAGAACTTCTTGCGTATCATTTATCTCTTCGTTGAGTTCTCCTGTTTCATAAAGTGATGTGATGTATTGCCATCTGATTGTTAGCCGATTCAGCACTATTGAAATATGTTAAATTATTTATTTTTACCAACAAAAATTTAAAAAAAAACTTACTGAATGGCGCAACATGGGCAAATATAGGTAGTAGTACTTGTTCGTAGAATGCAGGAGGGCAAGAGTAAACAAATGGCTTCAGAAATACTCTAATAATAGGTCTTAGTCTATAGTCGGGGACGTTCTCGAGGCTTGCAAAAGAACTGTTGATTAATGCCTCCGAAATTCCTGGCAACTGGTAAAGATCTCTACCTAGCGACGGTCCAGCGGATCCCATCATATGATAGCAGCCCTCAAACACTAATGTTATAAATTGCTGCATTTTGTCCAGTGCTGTAGGAGTTTTTTTAATAGTGGGATCCATAGGATCAGTTAGTACGGGCGAAACTCCCATTAAAGTCTTTTTCTCGTGCTCCAGTAGGGCATGAACATTTTTATAACCTTCGGACAATTGCGACATTGCTTCAGATCTAAACAACTCATTAAGTACCCTCAAAAGTGATAAAATATGGGGAAGAAGAGGTACAACATGAGGAGTAGCTGGGTTTCTACAAATAGGATTACCAGATTCTGTTAAGCCGACGACAAATCCACCGCGTGAAGCTCTATCTGGATCATCCGGCCATGTGCAACGTTTTATTACACCTAGAACTACGTGAAGAGCATCTATTATTTGTCCTCTATTAGGTGCGCAAGGATCTTCGTTCATATTTTCAACAGGAGATTTATCCAAACCGATAAAACCCATGAATTCGCTTGCTGACTTAAAGATGGGAGTAAGAGAAATCCACTGCATCTGAGCTTCATGCATCACTTCAGCTATGAAGTTTGTTTGGCGCTCATAATCGCAAAAGTGATTAGATATAAGCAGAAGAGCTTCCTGAAGGGTGACCTGCTCCATTTTGCTGAGTTGCTGAGACTGCCTTATTAATCCTTTCACTGTTGTGCTAATCTGGTCAAACACAGGAAGCAGTAGAAGTGGATACTTGTGGCCTAATTTGACCATTAATGATGCTGCATGTCTTCGAAGATTTTTCACAGCCTGAGACCGGGCAGTCTTTGCTTCACTTGGTTCGCTGAATACTAGGCCTGCGAAAATTTTTTCTAAAACCCGCGGTAATAGTGACACTCCCGTCATTGCAACACAATTTCCAGCAGTTATTTGACACGACGACATACTAAGAAAGACAAATAGTGCTGAGATGCAAGAGAGGAGAATGGAAAGTATCAACGGATCACTCGTATCCACTTTTAAGCATTCCTCTAATAAGCGTAATCCAGACGCCACCGACGGGCGCTCAGAAACCAGCAATACGCGACTGAGTACACCATCCAGTACTGCCACCAGGGCTTCCCATTCCATATAAACAGGATCATGAATGCTGCACCTATAGGGCAAAATGTTCGTTATACATTGCTTGACAATATTTAAAATAAACTTACGTCGTATTAGTTTCGGAATGTGCCTTTACAAGTCTTAAGTTTAACCAATGTTCGCAGTAAGCAAACGTCACCAAAGGAGCTATTAAGGTCGCTTGCCTGAAGAACTCCAGGAAATCTGTACGACATCGGTGAAAAAAAATTGTAAATTCCTCCTCGCTGTCGTAGTCCATACTGATGAAAGCTTCGGTGGTTAGCCCTACTACGATTGGTCTAGCAGTGGGGTACGGAATCTGCAAAATTTATGGTTTAAGTAATTTCAAACGAAACGAAAAAAAACTAGCTCTCACCTTGATCACCTTTGGACCGACAACCTCTATAACTTTTGGTATATATTCGAGAAACACGTTATCTTTGAAAATTTGCTCATGTTTTAATAGAGTATTCCAAATAAGTGCAGCACCATGTGACAGGGTCAAACTAGGGTGTCGAGTGATATTATAAACGGTTTCTAGATACGTTGAGAAATGAGTTGGCCTCCCAATGGCTCCATCTTCTTTCCCCCAAAGTGCCGCCAGCTGCTGACTCAGACCGGATAAAACTTGAACCAGTTTCTTCAGAAAAGCATAATTTTGTTCGATTGAAATTCCCACAGGTGGGGAAGTACTAGCTCTGTACATATAACCAATAGCTTCCTCACTAAATAACAGCAAAAGGGGCTTTCGGTCTTTGATTTGGCCTTTTCGATTCACGATTTGCGAAAGACACTCAGCTGCATCTACTTGAAATGCGGCGTCATTTAGCAAAATACATAAAATATGCAGCAATTTCCCATCACCACACATAATATGATTGATTGAAACCCATTCAACAAATCCCGCCAGTGTAAGTAGAACCACCTGCACGACTCTACTGTGAGCACTGGCCTTTTGAAGGTTACCTACCGCTGTGGTATCTCGAAACGCAGTTACGTGCAGCTCTATCAATCGTAAAAAGAAATCAAATATTTCATTCATTTTTACTGTGAGCGCTTGGTATATGTCTTTTCGACGTTGATTAGATTCTATTGTCTGAAAGGAAATAAAACAATTTTCTTATTTGATCAAAAAAGTATTTCAAGCAAAACTTAGAGTTAGTTGACTTTATGTTATATATATTTAGGGTGGTACAATTTGAATTATTTATTACTACGCATTTACTGTATAACCGTTCGTTCTTCAAAAACTGCTTTCATTGCAATTATTTAATATTGCATAATGCATGATGGAAGCGTAGTTATGCATTAAATATGTAGTAATAATTAATTTTAGTTCATTTCCGTGTGTTCTTTATTTCGAAAACGGCGGATTTTCTATTTTGTATATTGGACTTTTTTTTTGTAAATATCTCGAAAACGATAGGAGATGGATTTTTTTCATTATTTTTCCCGTCGTCACTACTGCAAAATGCTACTAAATGTTCTCAAATCGAAAAACCTCGGATATTATAGAACTGCCAGCGACTCTGTAGACACTCATCTTAGAACAGGGCTCCAAACCTAAAGCCCACCTTTCAAAGGATTACTCTCAAACCAGGCTGACTAAACTTCAGTCGTTACACCACCTGTTGCTTTTGACAGCTTTCAGCTCATCGTTGTTTAGTCGAAACAAATTCAATGGCTGAATCCTATGCAAAATTCCTATACATGAAACTCAGCCATTTCAAGTCGTTTCGACTAATCTCGAAACAAGAGACATAATACCACCCACCCCAGGTTTCTGACTGACTGACATTTCACAACTACATTGCTAATGTGCACAGAAGTGATTTGTCATGAAATCCAGCCAAATGGTTTCTGCGTGGTTAAATGGCTTTATTATATTATATGTGGGAGAAAGGTGGGGGAGGGAAGGGCCCCGAGCACTCAGACTCTACCCCCGCCCTAGCCGAACTTCTTCCTTGTTCTGATGAACTAAAGAACCTCGGATAGGGGTCGAGGACAGATATCTTCCATCTTTATTACGTCTGCCCCGAATACAGTGCGCCGCGCTTGAGAGAACGCGGGACAATAATCGCAGAGAAAGTGTTCTGCGTTGTCCTCATCCTCCCCGTACGACGCTCATGTCGGGTCATTGACGATTCCCAGGGTATGTAGGTGTTTGCCACATGTATCATGCCCTGTTGCAGTCCCTACAAGATTCCTACATATTGTTGTGTTGTACGTCGGTTTTTACATCAATTTGCCTTTTTATACAAATATTACTTAGCGTATACTCAGGAATTTTGTTGTCTCGCAAGTATATTTCCTGGGCTTAGTCTTGAAAGATTGTGAATTGCTTTTATTGACTTGTTTGTGAAACGATGTGTTTTCTATTAAATTATTACTACATCGACAAGAGTTTGTTATATTATCGGCAAGAAAAAAACCTTTGTATATTAAGTTCCTCGTATGTGAGGCCCAATCATGATTTACAACGGAAGATGGGAACGAAATTTTGTTATACATAAGGCTTGTATTTTACAACCTACAACAGAAGCAAATTAAAAGCCTAAGCAATAAATGTTACCTGTAATAGCGCCACATCCTCGACGAGCCGTAAAAATATCAATAAAACAAGTTCAGTCTGTGCTTCTCCTTTGGAACATGCATCTGACAATTCGGACAAGAGCGTTGTCCACTGTTGGGGCCACTCTCGTTTAATCATTTCAACAATAACACGTGATAGAGCATCCTTCATGTAGGAAAGGGTTGTGTCTTCTGCTGGGCCAACACCAGCCAGTAACAGTTTCATTGCATTTTCCTGTAAGATTGCATCATTAGTCGTCACTTGTCGTAATTATCAAGTTGTTCACAGGTAGTTGCCTTAATAAATAGCTTCTCTTGTTGTGAAATACTGTTCCACTTAAACTTGATCGTGTGCTCCATTAACTGAAGTCCAAAATGCCTCACATTGGAGCTATATTGTCCGCTGGATAGATACAATCCGGCTTGAGCACAGAGTGGAGAGGCTTCCTTAAAGCGTTCACAAGCAACGTAGGCCTCCATTCGGGACTGCTGGGATGTTTGCGCATTCATGATCACCTCTACGGCCTGAGCTAGCTCGTTGGCTAACGCAGCGACTCCAGTGGTCTGCTCCATGCCTCCTAGCAATTATTTCCTACAATAAAATGCAATGTTTTGTTGAGTAAGCAAGCTTGTTTGACTAGAACAGCGAAGAAGGCAACTGCTCCATCAGATAACGTATCTCCCTGCACATTTTTCAAGTGCTTCCTTTTGTAGAAGCTTGTTTCCAGTACAATTTAAGAGTTAATATATTATGTGAATTTGTGAAACAATCTGAGCCAGTTGAGCACGGACATGACTCGGGGTGGCTTTTTTAAAAGGGGCTTTGACAGAAATATTTGGCGTGTGATGGGCAGCTACCATGCGCTTCAATGTTTTTGTATTACCTATTTTTTCCTAGTTTACAATATCCACAGCCTTTCGTGTCTGAACATTTAAAAGTCCACGCGGTACTTAGTCAGCAATAAAAATATAAAAACTCTGTTTATTAATTAAAATCTTTTCAATCTTTTGCTGCGATTCGTAACAAATATGTCAACTCGCCGAACACAACATTTTCCTAACCAAAAAAAACTACAGTACAGTGCTAAAAAGTAGAAGTGCCAAATGGAACGGGTTTAGAACTTGGGAGTGAATCTTTGCTTATTAATACCTGAAATCTTACCTTTTGTAACGAATTCTTTCGGTGATTATTAACATCAACTTTTGTCGATCGTTTTGCTGTGTTATGATCACTGGTCAAGTTTAATTATATTCATGGTACTATCGCTGACTTGTGTGTATTTTGAAGGCTCCACCGGGGAGCCATGTCTTGCGGTATGTCCGTTTTAAATTTCGACCGAACGTTACTTGCAACCAAAGTCCAACGCATACGAAAGTGCATCAAAGTTCCACTGGATTTACCTGTTGCACCCCGTCTGGCAAAATAAAACGTGTCTAGCTGCGTCTAAGTGCGTTTGCTATCGTTTTGTTTTTTGCTTAGTAATCTCGTTAAAGGAAATTAGAAATAATTCGATACTTTGGCCTTTAGCCGGGACTTTAACATTTTGAGCAACATTTAGTACATTTTCTGAACAAACTTTCGTTAGGCTCATTGCTGAGGTGGTGTGTGTCATGTGTGTTTATTTTGCAAATTTTAGACGTCTTGTACGTGCTGTCGTCGGTCGGTGCAGGAGAGCGAATATTTTCCGAATTTTCTGCAAAATAGTGAATGACAAATGAAGAAAAATGTTTAACCGGAGTGGTGTTCAATTGTTTCCAGCTGAATCGCAGATACTTTGGATTGTTTTGGAGCGGTCTTAGGCGGTGAATTTATGTAAGAAGTGCGAGCTGCTCTTTCTTAGATTTAGTGGAAATAAGGTGACTGACAACAAAAGAAATTCTCGCATTTGGTGCAGGGGCGGTGACCCCTTCCAGTGGAGCATTACTTTTGAGGTCTCCTATTGCATGAGACAAACAAGCCACTTTTGTTCGGTGCATTGAAATCCATTGGAGTGTTTTCTAACAAAGCTTAATTGAATTCGTTTCCATGAGAGAAAAATGCTGCCCGTCATCTGCATTGTTTACTGAACCTGCGGAAGAAAGACGGAAATGTACAAGCGGCCTTGTTACACCAGAAAATCACATTGTGTTTGTGGTACTCAGTTCTTTGATTCTTTATCAAAATGATAACGCTGTTTCCCCATTCGGGAAATTGTTAATAATTTCCAAATACATCACTGAGAAATTTCTTTTGCTGTGGAAACGAATCAACGAAAGTAGGAGTGCGTCTTAGGGCAGTCTGTTTCATTGCACACAACTCAAGAACTAGGTCAATACTTCGACCTTTAACTGTCTTTTTAGACTTTACCTAGAATTCTTGATAATGAAATCGTAAGTAGGTACCTACTTACTTTATTTGGCTATATTTTAGATAGCACAATACCTCATAGAAAGTGAAACTAAAGAAAACAAATTATATAATCTACATAGATAGTTACCCCGTGCGAAATTTCGCACCAACTAAAAAGGTTGCACGTGCGGTAGCCGTTTGTGGGCAAATAGGATATAGTTGATCGAAATGACATGAACAATTAAAAAGTTTTAAAATATTCAACAACTTTTCAAAACTTTAAAATTTTCCAATAAAATAAAACCACCCTGTACGTCGAGCGCCGCACACAGTCTTTAATTGTCGCCTGCGACGGCGAAATGCAGAGTGAACAAATGTAAACAAACGTGTACGTATTTATCAACTTTGTGCTCTGCCTACCTTTCCCCCTTCCAGTCGCATTGCCTCTATACGTTATCATTGCCAGAGGATCTAAAATTAAGATGTCATGGTGGTAGAGAGGCCGCACACACTCTTTAATTGTCGCGTGCGAAATGCATAGTGAACAAATGCTGCTTTTATATCACACTGTACGTTAACAATGTTGCCGACTATGGCTCTCTCTCTTAATTTCTTACATTGTAACCTACTCTTTCGTTTCTGTTTTAGCTATTGGGAAAATTTTCTGGAAGTGGTTCCACACTGCATATGGGTTAGGGATTTGCACTTGCAGGCGTATATGGAGAGTGTCCCTCTTCTTGTTGTTAGACATTCTTTGCTGCAAAAAGTTGTGCCAGCTGTGTCGATATTTGGTCATTTGTGCGCAATTTTACAGGCGTTGCGCGCGCGAACGTAAATTTTTAAGTCGGTTTTACGTGGAGCGATATAATGCGATTTTTATACGTTTCAGTGAAGAACGATGATCAGAGGATTCCAAAACTGTACCATATATAGCGTTGTTGTGTAATGTATCCATATACTTTGTACCACACCGATCTGGACCCCTAGCGAAATAGGAAGTTAGGAAGGATATTCGTCAATTTTAAATGCGGTGCTTGAGTGAGTGACGAAATGCACCAATGGGGCTACATTGGTTACTACAATATTTTTATGAATGAGCCTTGCATTGACAAATTATTAAATGCAATAACTACAAACAATATATCAATTTTTTTTTTGATGAACTGCTTTTCATAAATATTTTTCAATAAATAATCTGTCAGTTTTGTTCAAGCTTTAAGCAACACACATAATAAAATCCGGTACATGGATCTACACATGGTTAGTAATCCCAAACCACATTAAAAAAACAGTGTACGACGACGAAACAAATTTTTCTAAAATCTAAAGGCATGCTTACTGATACGAGCATCAAAAATATCAGCATGCTTACTAACATTTTGATACATGCGATTAGTCGGTTCAAATAAACTGTAATTAGTTTTGTAGAACTGACATTCTTCTAAAGCTGCAATTATTCAACTTGAATGATAATGTGGCTCTAATTATCAGCCATTATCCGGTGAACAAAAATTATATCTGCAACTATACATGACGCAGTTGTTAGACAAACAGGCTCGATATCTATATACAGTAAAACCTCGTTTATCGGGCCTTTGATCAACCGAGTTATGTGGGGCAACGGACTTATGTGAGCACTACGCATTAATCGAGGTGTATGCTCGGATAAAACGAATGGAGACCGTTTACTGATGAAACAATGGCGAGATACTGTAGGTAAAAAACGAATAAACAGGTTGAGACAGTGCTCTATATCACACAAGTTACAAGTTATGTAGTAACAATATGCTTTTTACTAGAGCTGTTGATTTTCGAAATGTGCGAAGGTCCGAATTATTCTAGCTTCAAAAATCTTTGATAATTCTACGGCGCTAAAATTCATGGAAGTTGTGTTTTTTGTGGTGTGTAGGGTAAATAAATCATAAATTGAACAAGAGTTATATGATATCACATATTTTTTTATTCAATTTCATTCAATAAAAAATATTTCATTGGGTAACTACTGGAAAAGTGAAATAAAAAGCTGTGATCACAAAAATTAAGAATTGCATTTTTGCAAGGACATGAATGCGTTTTGAAGTAAAAAAATGTATCGCACGTTGCAGAGCGACCGTCAACAGATTTGGTAGCATGTTGCCAAACCCAGCTCATCGTGTCAATTTGAACTTTTAACTACTATGTAACTAATTAAAAGTGATAACAGAATTATACCGCACTGTTCGGAGAATGATATATTAGGAAGAAACAATATTTAACGAGAGACGCAAAGTTCATGGCGTACCCTTTTATCTTTAGTTCCTAGTTCCGCCCCACATATTTTCTGCTCATGTTTACTTGGATTTGTGTTTACGTTTACTCCTTCATCTCACCCATGTGCTTATTGTATCTCATATCGTTCGCGATGCACGAATTCCAAAACACAAGGCTGCGCTTTTTTGTGAATGACACGCCGTATGACTGTGTGTACTGTGTGAGATACTTCGGCTATACAGAAAAATAAAAACCTTTGCGGCATTTTAATATTCGCTAATTTTAAGGCTTCATATTACTTAACGTTTCAAAGTTCTAAATATTCGAAGCATCGAATGGGGGGGGGGAGGCGCTTTGCCCTACTTACATAAATACGCTATTTTTGTGGCATGCGACCACAGGTATACTCTGAACATCACCGTACCTATGTCGATTTGAATTAAATAAATTAAATAAAGAAAGAATGAATAAACTTATATTTCGATTCTTCCATTATCTGTTTTTTTTTGTTTTTTTAAATAATAATTTTTTTTTTATTTACAGCTTTTAGTTTCAGATAATATGTAGTAGATAAGTAATGCCATGACATGATCAAGCAGACAGCTCATAGCTGTAATTTTACATTATATCACGATGTTCTACGTCCAGAAAATGTCTTTGTTATCCTATGGTCACATAGCTTGTTGTGTTTTGTTCGTTGCACCCTTTCATTTGATACCCATCCAGGAAGTTGTGAAGAAAGAGGTAATCCGCCATATTGGATCTAGAATGACGTCACATAGTTTACCCTATTGTGCCCGTCCAACGCTTTCATTTGATACCCATGTAATTAATATTTGATGGAATTTGTTTTTTTGATTGACAGACATTTTGATTTATGGTGGCCGCCATTTTACTTTTTTTTGTAACGTTATGTAGCCTCTGACACCCCGAGGATTAATATGATTCTAACGACAAACACATATACATAGACTGATAAACACAACTCTTCCGTTGTTGGGCAAAAATAAATTCATATTGCACCCAGATATTATTTTGGGACGAGTGCAGGCTTGAAACTGTTACAGAAAGCCAACAGGATACCAACAGAACGGTGCAAAGATTGCATAGTAAGGACCGTAATACATCCACCAGCTATGTCGAGATGCATCAGGAAGTGCACTACGACATCCTAATACCTTATTTTAATCGTTAAAACTTTGTTTAACTAATTAACTTCTAAATTAGCTATAAATGACCATAAAGCAACACTATACATTTTTCTTTATAATAGCAATAACACTTCCACATAAAACAAATCAGCACTTGACATTATTTGACTAGCTTTATCAGAGTTCGAAATTCGCTATTTCACTTCGTACACAACTGAGAATGTTCTTTTCAATTTCGATCGGAAGGAGATACTCGAACTCTCTTTCGTCGGAATGCAGAATACGGGCCATAGTTGCTATTAAATTGTGCATGTGGTTCACAGAGTTGTTGGCCTTGAATAATTTTGTGCCAACGATGCTTAGTTGAGTTAAGTTAGCGAATTTAATATGAGCGGTTTTATTTGCCGATGCTTTCTCAAACAAACACATACAAACTATTGACAGTAATGGGGCATTTCTTGTGGAACGGACAACGAACAAAATGTGAGATTCTGAAATTCGTTCGGCCTAATTCGACTTCTAGGAGTGAATGTAAACACATAATTTTTTTTTTATATGAAGCTTAGTTGTCAAGTTATTTGCTTCAGGACTGGACCGAAAAAAGGGAGTCGGTTATATTTTCCGATGAAATAAAATTTGATTTAGACGGCTCAGATAGATTTAGTCATTACTTAGATCATCGGAAAAAAAATCCTTCCAAAATTAGTCGAAAATTTTCAAGGTGGAAGTGTGATTATATGGGAGGCTTTTTGTTCATCAGAAAAAGCTTTAATAATGTTTCACTAGCTGAATTACCCGGCCTTGTCCGTGGTTTTCCGAATTTTTACCTAAATCAGCTCAAAATTGTCCTCAAATTTTCCTCTAAATTCCATTTTTTCCTTTTCCCAAAAGGAGTTCTAAATTCCCTAAAATTGGGAAACCTCCCCGATATCACATAACTGCATCAGTCTGACAAAAATATGGTTCAAAACCAAAACTGCATATTTGACAACAAAATCAATAAAATTAAAGCCTTCTTCGATAATAACTCTACATTTTGAAGATTTTCCTTCACTGCTTAGCCTCTGGATAGTAAGGCGTGACGATATGTAGCCTAAAGCCTTCATAGGAAAAAAACTAAATGTAGTCGCATTGAAATCTGTCCACGCGTTCCGAAGTTTATCGGACTTACACAAAGATAGTTACACACCGAAATCGTATTTTATATAAGTAGAGATTACTACAAGAATGAATTCGGAAATCTACACGGAAATGTTAGATTGTTCTCTGATCCCGTTTCTAGAGGATGAAATCGATGATCATGATTTTATTTTCCAGCAAGACAAAGCTACAATTCGTGTATCACGCAGTTCTATGGGGTGGTTTGCGGCAAGAAACATCCCTTTATTAGAGTAGCCTGCACATAGTCCGAACGTAAACCGCATAGAAAATCTATGGGGCATTATGGCAAGAAATATTTATGCTAATGGACAATGGTCGCCAATACGATACAGTAGCTTCTCTGAAAAAAGCTATAAAAAAATCCTGGGAAGACATAAGTGAAGAAACCTTAAAAATCTTGTATACTCTATGTCTGTATGTATGTGTATGTATACTGTACTGTACGACGATATGCTATTGTATTACTGCAAAAGTTGTAAGGTAATTGGTTGCCATTGAATAAAATTTGAAAATATACAATTTATCACGCGATCTAACGATTGTATAGAGCAATAATGCAAAAAATGCGTGAATACCCTTTAAGTATTCCCGCTATTTTTTACACCTGTTATAAGTTTTTCGTGCAAAGAAACGTTTCCTGTGAGTTAAAAAATAACTATTCACGCTTAAAAAGAAAAAAAACGGATACAAGTTGTTTCATTCTCAGAGATTTTAGTTACTTGCTCGAACCTAACTCGTAAATTCCCAAAGTATTGTTCAAAACCTAAAACAAAAACTCGTAACAAAAAATTATGGGTGTTGCTGTGATTGTTTGATCTCCGTAACAGCGCCATGTTTACACCTGACATATACTTATTTATCTCGGTACTGCGGTTTAATTGTGATGATAACAAGCCAACGGACCAGAGCTATACAGATTAAATTTAGCAATTCTCCTCCAGGTAACTTGTGGATATTTGTGTCATGCTTAAATTCACTATGGTGTGTCGATAAATTTTAAATTGATGCCTTAAGGAGGTACTATGGCCTAGTATCTAAAACCGATCTGTTTAATTTGTAACTAAACACAGTTTTAGATTAATGCAAACATTAATTTCTCTTCTATTTTTAGACAATTGGTATAAAGACATCTAAACCATGTCAGGGGGAAAAGACCGGAAGTCTCGAGCGAGCAAGACGCAAGGGTGGGAGGAAGCCGGAGGAGAATTCTATCAGGAAAGCTATCCAGCCGACTGGGAAGGCTTGCAGCGAGATCCGGCAGCAATTGCCACCCTTCTTCCGTCAAAGCAGAATCGCGCAGGTAGGTAAACAATTGCATTTACTTTTCAGAGATAAAGTGAGTGAAATGAAACATCGGCACATTGTATAACATGAATTGCTGGTGATGATCCCTCTACGTCTGGCATAGCAGTGACTTAATAATACAAGTCCGGAAGCTGTAAATTAATTCGAATGTGCTTCAGCTTCATATGATTTGTTTTGCCGGGCGCGTGGACAAATACCACTGGCTTGGCACTACATATTAGGCAAAAAAAGCTCAGTTCTAACTTAGTCTGAACCACCCTTCCCTGGAGACATTCCATCGTTTTGAACGAGCCCGTTATGTGCATAAATCGTACTGAGGCAATTTCGTATTGTACTGTCTGTATTTAAGGTTTTAAGTTACATTCGGTAATTGCTAATGCCGTTCTCGTCAAAAATTGTCATTCGGAAGCGATCGTAGTGTTTACTTAGTGCAAACAGTGATCACTTGTGAATTCCAGGTGGAAAATGAAGTGAAGTTACCAAAATTTTCCTCTTATTATACTGAAAGAGGGTGCTAACTATGCACATTTTGACTAGACGAATTAAGCTCCTGAAGAATTATGGTTCTATTGATTTCCTTTGTAAGAAATTCTTATTAGTGCCGATTACATTCGTTTTCAAACGACACTGCTGTTTTACTATGCTGCATTATTTTTTTCTTTTGAAATTACGGCAGAAACTTGAAGTCATTGATAAATGAATAGCGTAAACTCCATAAAAATGTAATGTTATATAATAAAATTTGTACTGCAATATAGACAAGAAAATATTTGGCTAAACTAAAAAGAGAGCATTCCGGGTATTCTATGTTATGTTAAACTACTTTTAGTGGTAGTTTTACTTATTTGCTTCATCGCTTCATTAATTTATACTTTAATAAAATTAAGAGGTATCTTATCCTTGCATCTACTCTAAATGTTATACATATGTCAGTTAAGTCATCATCGAGTTACATAATCATAAAATGTGTGCAAGCCAAAGAAGCAATTACTCCCATTCAACGATGTCGGCAAAACACCACATGACAGAGTTTAGCGCATTTATATAGAACAGTTCCGCGAAGATAAAAAATACCACTTAAAATTAATAAGATAAGCCACTGCTTATCACAGAGTACGGCATATCGACTAAGGAGACGTAAAACTAAAATTTATAATAAAAACAAGACGAAGATTTACCTGACAATATTTTTAATGTTTGGTAAATGTAGTTATTTGGTTATCACTTTTTTCTTAATCGTCAGTTTCTGATATCAGATAGGGAATTCAGATCAATTCTACGTGTGCAAAACCTCACTATAAAGTGAAAGTTAATGTTGAGTAGAAATACAATAGATAGGCTGCAGCTATCATTTATGTATATAAATTGTATTTTTGTTGTTTTCTCTCTATTTGTGTATACAAGCAGGAATGAATAAGTAATTTGAAATTATTAAAATATTATATAATACTATATTCGGTGTTTATGAATAGAATTTGAAACTGAGTGGTAGTAATGCGAGACCTCGAGAGTAATAAAAAGTTATGTCCTTTCCTTTTGCCTGCTTACATAAATACACTATTTTTGTGACCACGGTACCGTACCGTACCGTATGTCGATTTGAATTAAATAAAGAAAGAGTGAATATCTTGTTTCATACATTTTGTTTCTTCCATTGTCGGGTTTTTGTAATAATTTTTTTAGTAATAATTTTTTTATTAAGTGTTTTGTCAATCAAAAATTCTTTCGTTTTCTGTGAAAGTAAAACCAGCAACGAATATTTTTCGATGTAATATATGCGCTACCAGGTATGAAGGTACCCAGCTAGTTGAGCTGATTTCGAAAGTTATATGCATAGGAATACATGTTATGCATTAAAAGAATTAAATACTCACTACTATTGTAAAAAAACTAATCCTCTTATGGGAATTTGTTTGAATAATATAATAAGAAGCAAAGTAATGTAATAAAGAATAAATCATTAATCTTACTTTGCACTATTTGCTTTCGTCAATTTTTATTAAAAATCAACCAACAGTTACAAAATTATTGTTCACAAAGTACAGGTCCCTTGAAAAAATTAGTCTGCACGGTACACTCGATAGATCTCACGAGGTGGGTAGAAGTACCCAGCACTTAGACCAAAGGTCTAATGTACATGCCTCAGAAGAATATCAGCCATTTTAATTAATAATGCGCCGTTAAACGACCAGTACGTCTAACAGAGCTTATGATACTGGGCAGCGTACGTTTATGCAGATCCTTGGGGAACATTCAAATCTCCGAATAGAAAGTGTCTCTCGTGTTATTGTAGAAGGGACACATACACAGAAGATGAATGATGGTCTCGTTGAATCAGCTATACGTATAGTATGAAAATGCTAGTTGAACCTGCAGCGAATCGTGAGTACACTAATTGCGAGGTTAATTTTGCATTTGATGAAGCTAAGTAGTCGATTAGTCAGGCCTTGGTCGATCTCGGCCTGGTTCATCTGAAGTTAAAAATCAAAAATATGCTTAAAGTAGAGAACTACCGCTATTGTTAAGCATAACCGTTTTTTCTTCTTTTTTCTTTGGCAATATATCGCAGTTTAACCTGATTTTTTCTCAAGGACCTTGAATGTAAAAAAATCCAATTAACGATTACAGCTACTGCGATTACAAAGCTTTCATAAAATGTTTCAAATGAACAATTACTCTCCAAGTATAGTACCAAAAATAAAAGTCATTTCCAGAAAAATACCATTAAAGTTTTAACTGCAGTTATTATATGAGTCACCAGCGTTGATCGCCAATGCCGGCATCCTTGCCTCTAGGTAAGTCTTAACGTGTGGAAAAATAGCTTGATAAAAGAAAGGGCACGTGGATTTCTCATTTAATAGACACTCGGAAAAAGTTACAGCTGGTCGGTACGACCCTTATTGACTGCGCTACCTGCTTTTGCTGGAAATACTATAACTTCTTCTAACTTATCGTTGAACACACATTTTTTTCCACATATTCTTGTAAGCGTATACTTTAAGAATATTAAATTTTTGTAACCCTTTATAGTTAATAAAATAAAATGATTTATTCGTAGAAAGTGTCATCATCTCTAATTTTTTATTTAAATTTACTTATCTTACACATTGATATTTATTTCCAGCGACTACAAGACGTGCTCGATCGAATCAACATGACACAAAAGGCACAAGACGACGACAGCAGACGAATACAAGGCGTAGGAATTCTACTGTTCGGCGTGGATCTCAGTACCAAGAGGTTCAAGTGGCGATGTTGCCGGACTTATCACAAGACTTAACAGACGAAGAGCGCATATGGGAGGAGATTCACGAAATTAAAACAATGCCAGTATCTATGGCACAAAAGAAAGAAATGAAAGCTCAACTCCAGGTAACTTTGATTGCTTTCAAGGTTATAGTAATCTTCATTGTAGCCTCTATTTAGAATGCCACAAAACTTCGTCTTCAAGGATTAGACCAAATTAAATGGCAAAGACGTAAAGCCTGGCAGCAGTGTGAGACGAAATGGTCGGAAGTAGTTACTAAGATGGAACTCTGGCGTGATTCTCTAAAGAAGATCGAAGGAAATTTTGGCACCGGAGTGGTTGCTTACTTTCTGTTCCTGCGTTGGTTGATGTTTTTAAACTTGGTGATATTTCTCTTGATATTGACATTCGTTGTGATACCGCACACAATACTCATCGAGCCGAAAGACGAGGCCTGCGAGCAGACTGTAGAAAGCAATTCCACTCAATGTTGCGCTGAGACTTATTTCAACAGCACTACGGATAAATTTTTCATATTGGACATCATCCAAGGTACAGGCTTCATGGAGAAAACTCTAATGTTTTATGGAATGTACACTAACAAAATATTTGGCTATCATCCTCATGAAATCAATTCTAGTCTGAACAATTTTAGCGAAGAGTTCTACTATGACCTTCCCTTAGCTTATGTTAGTATTACAGCTGTATATTTTCTCATATCCCTGGCAGCAATTGTGAAGGCCGCTTCACGGGAATTTAAGGATCGTCTAGTCGACGGGGAAGGTCAGTTCTACCAGTATTGTAATCTGATTTTTGGAGGGTGGGACTTTTGCATTCATAACGAAAAATCTGCTGATATAAAACACAAGGCGCTGTATAATGAGATCAAAGGTCTGTTACATTCAAAACGGATGGAGTACGAGCGACACAATAGGTCTCGGGATTTCATGTGCAAACTGATTATCATCCGGCTGATCGTTAATTTTTTTGTCCTGCTTATTTTAGCATTGTCGGCTCTAATCATTTATGTCCTTTTTAATGTGAGTTTAAAGTACTTAGAGCCAAATTTCAAGCAGAATGAGCCTCTCACACTTTTCCAAAAAAGTCACAATCATACCTACCCTTTATCATCAGAAGAGCAGTCTAGTGAAGAGCAGGAAATACAAGCAATCACATCACACCAGCAGCAATTAGCGATTCTATTCTATGAGTTTTTACCTTATGTGGCAACGGTCAGTTTAAATCTATTGGTACCGATCTTGTTCAATTATCTGGTTCAGTTCGAGCAGTATTCCCCGATGTTTGTGATTAAGATTAGCCTCTTTCGAACCGTATTTTTGAGACTCTCGTCGCTCGTCGTACTTTTAAGTAGATTTTATTTTCTAATTATTCCCAAAAGCGGCAACGAATGCTACCATAAGAATATGGGTACTCCACAGTGCTGGGAGACGTTCGTGGGACAACAATTTTATAAGTTAGTAATCACCGATTTTGTAACGCATATATTCGTTACTTTCTTCATCAACTTCCCTCGCGCTATGCTGGCTAAGCACATTAAGACGAAAATTGCACGATTAGTTGGCGAGCAGGAATTTGAACTTTCGAAACATGTTCTTGACGTAGTTTATTCACAAACCCTTTGTTGGTTGGGAAGCTTTTACGCACCCTTTCTTCCAGCAATTGCGACAGTTTTAACTTTTTTCATGTTTTACATTAAAAAATTTGCCTGCCTGGTGAATTCCAAACCATCTGCAATATTGTATAGGGCGTCTAGATCCAAATCACTGTTCATGTTTATCTTGCTTGTCTCGTACGTTATAGCGGTAGTTCCGGTGGTTTATGCAATTGCTGAAATAATGCCGTCGAGATCGTGTGGTCCATTTAGAGGACTAGGCTCAGTTTGGGATGCTGCTATCACAGCTTTTATGAAAATGCCAACAATTTTTCAAAATATTATATTTTTCTTGGGTACTGCTGGATTTGCTATACCTTGCTTCGTAATTCTCACGCTTTTCCTGTACTATTATTACGCTGTTTCGGATGCCAACAAGCACATGGTCGAGGTTCTCAAAAATCAGCTCGTCCTCGAAGGCCATGATAAACAATTCTTACTGAATAGGCTAAGCTCTTTCATTAAGCAACAGCAAGAATACCAAAAGAAAATGCGACAATTTGATCATCGAGAGAATAGAGAACAGCGTAGTAGTAGAGATCGGAATCGTCCTGATGCTGATGCTTAGTGTTCTTAGTAAAATTGCTGTATATTGCGGGAATGATGTAGGTACTCATCGCTCTCGCGTTGATTGTAGTATAGCTATTTTTTCGGTATAAACGTGAGTTTATAGTCGTTTGTGTTATTATAAGTTAAGAATGTAAAGTAATTGTGATCTTTAATCATGTAAGGCTATTTATTGTACATATTGTCATCAGACTTATTTATGATTCATTTACACCAGGATTTTTCTACATATCGAAATCATTTTAATTTTAATTCTATTCATAATTTTACTTATTTTATTCTTTGAATTCTCTGAATTTTTTTATATTTTATAATATATATCACTACGAGATAGTAGGGTTTTGTATTGAAATAATGAAATTCACTAATTTGTAGATAATGAAGAGAAGTAAATTTCTAGATTTGCAAATTTATCATCGGCTTTATCGTATTAACAATTCAATTAAATATTTTCTCGAGAGGGCTATGTGTGTGAGATTGTTGTGCGCAAATTATTTGTTAGCCTTCAGTTATTTTATCATGAGGGTGGTCCAACACGGTAATTGTTTTTTTTTGTGTGTTTCAGCAAAAAAATAAATTTTGTTCTGACTTTTTCTTCCGCTGTTTGACTTGTAGATAAAAGGATAAATACCTGTTTTCTTAATTTTAACAAAGAAATTTAAGAGTCCTTAATGCTTGTTGCACTCTCTAAACGTTTCATCTAGCTTTTAAATAGCGATTGGAATTAAGAACAGGGTGGAAGGGCCCTGATTAACCTGCTTTAAAAAACAATTTCTTAACAAATTATATCAGGAATGCTGATAAATTTATGAATTTGTCTATTCCGGATTTTTTAATCATAGACAACTAAATAAACTAGATGTTCAGTCGCGATAGAAAAATGTGCTACAGAAAATCACACACATTAAAAAATGCTCCGCACGCTCCAGTAGTGTAAATAAGGGAATATAGAACTCTCTGATTTTTCAATAATTTTTACATTTAAAAAACGAATACATGTTGAAGTAAGATTCACTCAGCAAATCATCTTCTGCGATCAACCGTGATGTAGGCAAGTGCATAGCGATAAGTGAAATGATATTTTATTTATTTATATTGTGAATCGGGTCTTAAACCTATCTGTCAAGGATATAAAGCGCACTCGAAGACACTCCGCTAGTCTGGTAAGTTATGTAGGTCAGTGGAAATATATATTTTCATTGTCCATTTATTGCAGCCCAAAAGCCTATAACGCGTCAAAATCCTTATATTTCATTTCATATTACAACAAAATATCGTAAACAATTTTTTTTAGTTGACCGTTTTTGAGCTTGTTAAGTTTTTTTGTTTTTTCAAATCACAAGGCATATTCCTTTCGAGAAAAGCAAATTTTGCGTTATGTATTTCGATAGTTTGAATTTCTCCAATTATACGAATGTATCTTTCTAATAAAAGAGGGCGCTTATCGACCTTATTGTTGATATCCATTAGCGTAAGAATGTTACATAAGACATGTAAAAATTTGTTTAAATTGTAAATAATTCTTTGGAAGTCGTTTTTTGAACATAAGTCATTTAGTAAAAAATGCAAGAAAATACGATAAATAATCAACTAAGCTTGCACATTATTAATAAATAACAATTGGTATAATATTTGAGCAGAGGTTAAGCAAAATGTGGTTTCAAAGCGAGATAACTAAAACTGCCATTAAGAACCTTAGCAGAACGCAAACTTTTTTGAAATCTTACAAAGAATAGAGAAAAAGAGCGAATATCACTCCAATTAATCGTAAACACGAAAAATATCAATGGACATCACACAAATCACAAATAGCTCTTCACATCAATTAACTGCGTAGGATTGTCGAGAATATTTTTAACAATAAGTGAAGAAAAACAACCGTAATCTCATGATACCCTTAAACCATTAAGTCCTTATTATGCCATTAATTTAGACCTGCATTCTTTTATCTATTCTTAATTTTGTCTTCATAAGACTGATCTTATTCCAAGCAACTAATCTACTATAAGATTTTCACTCTGAATCGGTTGGTAGTTTTTACAGTTTAGTCTAGTTTATGAATTTTATGTTATTGTAACTCCCTCCTAATGATTTTCTGAATATCTTTTAGTACCCAGGGTATGTATTCGAAAATTCATTCTTTTTGAAAAACTTGCAGTTTTTTGTAATCTATTGTGATGTATATTTATAACACTTTATACGATAACTGAAATATATTTACTATGAAAGATAAACTATTGTGATTTTATTTCAGGACTTTAATGAACCAAAAAGTGGCACTTGGCTGCAAATCTTAAAATCGTGTTATTAATGGAGCCCTTATTGTGGCGGTGAGAATGCGAATGCGGATTTCGTACGGCCTTAATTTACGAATCTATGAAATTCGCATTCCTGCCGACGTATTCGAAGTGTCCCTTCCTGTTGTTAGATATTCTTTGGTGCAAAGTACAACTTACGCCGATGACGTGTGTGCACTAGTTTGTGGGTATTCACTAAAGACAATTTGCCATAATGCGCAAAGGACTTTAGATAGAATCCAGAACTGGTGCGAGAAGCACGGGTTATCAGTTAACCCTAGCAAGACAACACTGATATTGTTTACTAGGAAAAGAAAACTGAATAATCTCAAACTTCCAATATTAAAGGGTATCACAAATCAATTCTCCACCGAAGTTAAGTACCTAGGAGTAATCCTAGACAGCAAGCTCCAAACTTGGTGCAGCTCTCAACGCATATCTTAACTTGCGACCACTGGACATCACAATCCAGGATGAGCAATGTAGGCAATCTGTTATTTGAAAAGACAAGGTCTCTGGCAAGACAATCACAGAAACGGTTGTGATGACCTATCACGGAGGCTCCAAGAAATCTGTGACTCGTAGAGTATGCCGATGCATGACATAACACCGGTAGCACTGTTCGAAAGGGGATATCATGTTGAAATCCTAAATAGAGAGGACTGGGAAAACTCACACCATCTACTAGAGAGCTATTCCAATGTCTTCTATACAGACGACTTGAAAACCTCTACTGGCACGGGCCCTGGATGGTGTTTGAACAACGAGACCAAATACCCAAATCCTCTCGGAAACTTTGCGTCGGTTTTCCAAGCGGAAATCTTTGCTATTCTGAGTGTGGCAAACTGGATAATCGATCAGAGATGGCATAAAAGGAAGATTGGAATCTGCTGCGACAGTAAAGTTGCACTTGCAGCACTCCGAAATCCACCCACTCGAAAAATGTCTTGGAATGTAAGACACGACTGCAGTCGGTAGCCCGCTACGATGTAGTCCCTCTTATAGGGATTTATATTGATGAAGGCATCGAGGGTAACGAAAACTCCGATATCTTAGCAAAAGAAGGCGGGAAATGCAGCCCCTTTGGAGCGGAACCCCAGATTGATGTGAATTCTGCAATATTGAAAAACTGGAATACTCGGCATATGGAGGCAATCCATGTGCAGAGATGGTCCGAGTTACAAACCTGCAGACACACCAAACTCTTTATTTATAGGACGTCCCAATAAGTGCACTGCAGAAACTCTGTTTAAATTAAGTAGAAAATAATGTAGGAATCTTGTAGGGACCGTGTAACAGGGAATAATACATGTGGGAAACACCTTCATACCCTGGGTATAGTGAATGACCCGATATGCGCGTCGTGCGCGGAGGATGAACTGCGCAGAACACTTTCTCTGCGATTGTCCCGCGTTATCTCAAGCGCAGCGCACTGTGTTCGTATTGGTCGTGCAGTGCAGGCGTACGTATGAAGACATAATCAGAAGGGGGGCTTAGAATCCAACATTTTTCTAAGTTTCTGCCATAATGTCTATGCCCTCCTTATAATCTATTTTCAAGTTGCCATTTACTGACGAGCTACAATGCTTTTGCGAGATGTGCACAAACCAGCGAAGTGAAAAATAAGATGATTTTCTTGATTTTCTGAAGTTAATATAACTCCTCTTAAAGCAGCTTGATGAAATGCAATATTTTTTTATTTTATATTTATATTTACCTAAAAACGATTTCACACGCAAACATTGAGTGTTGTTGCGACAACCCACCACAAAACACTTCATTTCGTAAATTCACGTAAAGTTTAGTTTTTCCGCAAGGTTCATTGCGATTAAACAATGCGTAACGTTAAATAAATGTTACCGTTAAATTTGTCACTCCTTGGTTGAATAAGCGCAAACAAGTTTAGGAACTGGGTAATAAAACTTTACCAAGAAACATAGCAAGAATTTGTGATTTTTTCTTGTTTCCAGTTATTAACAATACCTTACACAAAGAATAATTAATATGGGTATTCAGGCTTTGGTGTAAATAGGCCTTGCAACCTTGCATCGAGTGTAAATTTTCATATTTCCATAGTTGTTTCTATGACAACCGATCGTTTTATGCACTTTTGCACCATTTCGAAAATAGCAACCGACTAAATTCAAATTAAAAAGTTGTAAATGTCAAATGTGAACTGCAATATCGACGTGAATCATCTAACAGAATTTCTGAGCAGATGCCAGCACACTCGAGAGAAGTGCGACTTTTGTATGTTGGTCAAGTTGGCAGGGCTCAGGAAATTTTTCGATCTATCATCAAATGGCTGTCGAACAATGAAGGAATTTTCAATTTCTCTTCCATTTGAAGTCCTCGAACTCGGTTAAGTAATAGAAACTGGTGCAAATTCAAGTGACTAAGTGTTGTGTGCAAGTGTCCGATGCGAAAAGTGTCCCAAGTACGGGAATAGAGTGTTAGTTACGTGCCGAAAGGAATGCCTTAAGATAAAAAGGTGTTTGCCTTCCCGTCGTGTTCGAAGAAAGTCTCTGCGAAGGAAATTATTTATAATTTATTTGGATTCGTGCTAAGCGCAGTCGAGGCTGCTTAAAATGATTAAATGCCACTGTTGGGTAATTCTTGAGAAGCCACACTTGTCCAACTGTTCATGCCCAAAATCTGCGCTGTTTTTATGAGACGCTCTCTACTAGGGCTCCGCTAAGGATTATCGCCGACTTCAGTCAACTTTCTGACATAAGGATACGAGTCCAAAATGCGGCATCTCACCACTGCAATATACGCGCTTGCAATCTTTGGATTATCTGCCGCACTCCCCATCCGGTCTGCAGCTTTAGGTAGGTCAGCTCGGTTCAACCGAGGCATTTCAATTTATTGAGTTTAGTAGTTTATTTGCAAATAAAATAGGCTAACGGCTCTGCCATCGGAGCACGTTCGCTTCTTCTTTGGCTGTTTGGATCTTGCTGCTACCCCATCAATTACTCTAGCTTCAGTTAAAATAAACAAAAAGCCAACTGCTAACTTTGGGAAAAGCACTCTTTCTGACGTTAAGAAAACTAGCATCCAGAGACTGCCAGTCGATAACCCCTCGTTTGGGTGATTAATCAGTGAGAGTCGTTTGATCAGCGCGATTACGTATCGACCTTCATGTTTGTGTGTTCTTATATTACGGCCTTACAGTCCCTCTGCGATGCAGCTGTGGCCTATTTGAGCATAGGGTTATAACAAACGTATGATTTGCGGTACTCCTCCGTCACTGTGTGGCAGATAAACTGGATGATTAGCTTGCAATCAGTCGGGTCAAGCCGACGAAGTCATTATGCAAACGCTCCTCAACGTCAGCTGTAGCCGATGATCGCTTATGGCTAATGAGGCTTAGCTTTTTACGTTTTGTTCGAGAAGTAGTAGTATGATTTTTATTACCATGTTCACATACCTTTTACAATAACAAATAAAAATTGTAAACTTATAATTAATTTTGTTCAATTGCAATTTCTTTTTAAATAACAATTTTTAACATAAAAAATAAATCAACTAGCGCGGTAGCGAAGTTGAATGTATGTATAAGAAAAATGTACTGTCGTACCAGTATCAGTACGAAGTATACTCTAACAGCCTTTTAGTATAGCAATTCAAAATGCTTATTTTTGATTTCACATTATATAGGCATCTATTTATCTTTTATATTTTTTGTTAGAACTAGAATTATGAAAAGTATTTCAATAACAACACAAAACATGCTAAAACAGGATGACAACTCGGAAAGTAACTTATTAAAAAAATTATTTTTAGCGTTATTATACATCGTATAGAAAAACTAAAGAAACGAAAGTAGGAGGGCCTAGATGGCCGGTTTTTGACCTTTTAGTTTTGATTCAGTATTTTCCAACTTAAAAAAGGAGATAAGGAGGTGCCATTTGTCGTCAACTCGATTAGATTTTACATATAGTTAATAAAAAAAAAATTCCAAATTTTTTGCCCAGAAATAAAAGAGACCGAAAACCAGCCCTATAGGCCCTCTTCCTTTGTAATGATCGTTCTAGGTAATTAGGTATTATGAACCCAAGTTTTTACAAGTTAGTATTTAACGAAACAAAAAAAGCGTTAAATATTTGTTTATAACTTTTTGTAGAATATTTTTTTAGTGCAACTTCAGATTTAAACTAATTTCTCCATTTCCAACCGGTTTGGACTCAGGGTCAAAGCACTAGAAAAGTCTCGATCGTATCTGTCTAGTTGTTTGACATCTACAAGTCAGAGTGAATTGTCATACCTTAGTCAAATACAAGGTAACGTCAGGCGTTCCTCAAGGGTCGTATCATGGAGTTGTCCTGCTCAACATATTTCTAAATGACATCGTTACTAAGTCTGAGTCAGACTATTTTTTATATGTTAAAGACTAAAATATTTTTAGAAAAATTTCTTTTCCTGATGATAAAATCCTACAACAGGGCATTGAAGAAGTCAACAGACGGTGTGTGACTAATAAAAACAGCGCTGTCATGTCCTTTTTACGATCTCACGATCAACTATCAACTGAATATATGTTAAGCAATCTTCAGCCGAGTCCGCCATATTGGGTTTAGAATGATGTCACATAGTAACGGAGTTTACTCGTCAAACCCTTTCATTTGATACCCATATCAGTGGGAGTTGTGAAGACAAAAAAAAATGTCATATTTATTTTTCTCGAAAATTATATACCCTATAGCATTCCCACGATTAAGAAAAATCTAACGACACCTCACTTATGAAAATCTATCAAGCCGCTTAGGCTACATTCTGCGCCAAAGAACTGCACATATGTCCATACATTCATACAACCGAAAAACATAACCCTCCTTCTGGGGCAGTCGGGTAAAAGGGCACTTAAACGAGCACCAATAATTCCATCCCAAGCGTTAAGTTGGCGTTGATAATGCAAAGTACGCATCCAATATGGATTACTATCGCTCCAATCTTGAAACCAATGGCTTTCAAGGTCACCGACAGCAGAGGGGAACAGGTACGTGAAATTGGCCGTGAAAAGTCTGGAATAAAAATTTGCGTTGTGGCAAGCAATTGTCCATCGAACTTCCATAATTGTCCACCGAATAATTTATTTAACCACCGACTGGTTTTTAATAAGAAGCGAAAAACATTTTCAATATTTTTGCTCTTTTTTCGCAAAGTTAATACGGTTTGCTGCAAACAGAAACGCTTTCTGCACACTTATTATTATAAAATAGGCCTGCTGACCCGAAGCAACACATAAATCATATTCTAAAAACAGGAATAACTGTAAAAAATATTTTTTTTAAAACAAGGTTTTATTTCTGTATTAAAAATAAAAATAATAATGACGTCACGTGTCTTATACTATTCTACTCGCCAAACTCTTTCATTTGATATCCTCATATCAAGGCAGTTGTGAAGAAAAAGATTGTCCGCCATCTTGTGGCGTCCGCCATATTGGATTTAGAAGAATATTGGATATAATATATTGCATTGTCCAGGACTAATACACGTGTGCAAAATTTCAAAACTTTATTTTAATTAGAACTAGTCGATATTTTGATTGCAAGATTCATAGTAGACAGATAGACAACAAAGCAAGGTAAATAGTCTTAATAATAATTAGTTACAGACAATTTTTCTTTGAAACATTTTTCAGACCACTTTACTAATAAGTGGGGGGTTTAATAAATTTTTATTTATATTGGCGCGACTCAAACTTTAAGCAATGCAGATAGAATCTGGTCTATGGGAGAGGCACACAATAAATATGAATGTAAACATGAAGCCTGTATTGTCCCGTTGTAGGCAACATTATAAGGAACCAATTAACCAAACCTTAAAATGTTTTAGACGGGAAGTAAAATTAGGTTTCAAGTTAAACTATCACAAATTTTATCAGTCTTTAGTTTATTTACATCACCTAGTTTAAGCTGCTTTTTAGATCGTTTCCTCAAAAGTGGCTGGCATAAAAGTTCTCAATGCCCAAAAGCACTTTAATCGCCAATGTCACTGCTCATCGTTCTTATTTGAAGAGGGTAAAATCGATTTTTTATCCCATCGCTTCGCAGAGCACTTTTTTCACTTACCTGCTTTGTGAAGCAAATAATGTAAGGGGGTTAAGATGCAATAAATATCTTTAAAAAGAGATACTTTCAAAAACTCGAAGGCCTTTAATATATAAAGTAGTGTCGACTATGTACATATTTACAAGCAGTCACATAGTGACTTTGTGGGCTAAGTACTAATTAATCTGTGAATTACCAATGTAGTTCTTAAGGGATTATATAAAAACTTAAATTTTGTACAATGGTTTTACTACAATGGTAGCAATACAATCTCCTTACAAAAATCGTCAGTTTATGTTCCCACTCAATTAATTAATATTTTTGCTACACGTCGCCACATCCTGTTTAGCTCAGTGCTCGCCTAAAAATTCATCGCTATCTTGCTAAACCGCTAGCCTAGCTTTACATTTTTAATTACTTTTAACCGATCAACAACAACCCGTGCATTGATTGCGGGATAACGAGAGGAATTGTGGAGCTTTTTCTGTGATAATCCAACTATGTTAAAAAAAAATTTAATGATTTATTTATAATATGGCTTCGAATGGGGTGTTCACTATTGGAAGGCTTGGCTCTTCGGCATATGAATATTCAAGATGGCGACCTTTATTCTAAGATAGCGGTATGTTCCCCAAGGAGGATATTTTGGGACTTTTGGTATTTTGTTCCAGGATATCTAAAGAATACCACCACAAATTTTTAGATTGTTAAATTAATTTTCTTGACTTGGGCCAAATCTAACCCAATATGCCTGTAGTAATATCATTTTATATATTGTTCGCTGTGTGACTTGCACGCACAATTGGTTAAACAGCATAGCAATGCAAACGATAGATCTAGGAGGAGTGGCCAGTCAGAAAATGGCTTTTAGTTCCTCCCGTTCGTCGATTAATCGAGCATGTGATTTAGCTAGATTTGGCAATTTCACATCGCCGTAAATTGATGGATGTGAGTTTCCTCCTCTGTATAGTGTATCCCATCAAGAGAGTCTGTGGCTGTTTTTGGTCACACTTCTTTTGACGCTACCGCTAATCACTGGACACTGTCAACAGTTTATGCCAACAAAACAAAACTATAATGAAAGTTCACATTCGAAAAGTGAGAGATACATCTGAATTAATAGGCGCCTAAAGAATTCCATGGGGTCAAGAGCATTTTTATTGCCCCCACATATGGAATGCATCCGAATTAAGAGTGGCTGAACTCAATGGAGTGAATTTTTTAACTCGTTTCCATTTAAGATATGATTGCCAGATGTAGAGGTGCGTCGAGCTGCACCCCCGATTTCTCGAATTGGATTCAAAACCATATGAGAATTATGTGCTTTTTATGTGCTTTTTATGTACTGCAAAAAAAAATTTTGTGCTCAACATTTAAGTACTTTTTTAAAAGACTCAAATTCCGGGGTGCAGCTCGACGTCGAGCTACACCCCCGACTTCAGAAACTTGCACGAATTGAATTCAAAACCACATGAGAATTATGTGCTATTTATGTGCTCTTTATGTACTGCAAAAAAAATTTTTGTGCTCAACATTTAAGTACTTTTTTAAAAGACTCAAAGTCGGGGGTGCAGCTCGACGCTGCCGGTGAAATGCCAAATCTCAAGGGCTTGCACGAATTGAATTCTAAACCACATGAGAATTATGTGCTATTTATGTGCTCTTTATGTACCGCAAAAAATATTTTTGTGCTCAACATTTAAGTACTTTTTTAAAAGACTCAAAGTCGGGGGTGCAGCTCGACGCTGCCGGTGAAATCCCAAATCTCAAGGGCTTGCACGAATTGAATTCTAAACCATATGAGAATTATGTGCTTTTTATGTGCTCTTTATGTACCGCAAAAAATATTTTTGTGCTCAACATTTAAGTACTTTTTTAAAAGACTCAAAGTCGGGGGTGCAGCTCGACGCTGCCGGTGAAATGCCAAATCTCAAGGGCTTGCACGAATTGAATTCTAAACCATATGAGAATTATGTGCTTTTTATGTGCTCTTTATGTACCGCAAAAAATATTTTTGTGCTCAACATTTAAGTACTTTTTTAAAAGACTCAAAGTCGGGGGTGCAGCTCGACGCTGCCGGTGAAATGCCAAATCTCAAGGGCTTGCACGAATTGAATTCTAAACCATATGAGAATTATGTGCTTTTTATGTGCTCTTTATGTACCGCAAAAAATATTTTTGTGCTCAACATTTAAGTACTTTTATAAAGGCTTAAAGTCGGGGGTGCAGCTCGACGCTGCCGGTGAAATGCCAAATCTCAAGGGCTTGCACGAATTGAATTCTAAACCATATGAGAATTATGTGCTTTTTATGTGCTCTTTATGTACCGCAAAAAATATTTTTGTGCTCAACATTTAAGTACTTTTTTAAAAGACTCAAAGTCGGGGGTGCAGCTCGACGCTGCCGGTGAAATCCCAAATCTCAAGGGCTTGCACGAATTGAATTCTAAACCATATGAGAATTATGTGCTTTTTATGTGCTCTTTATGTACCGCAAAAAATATTTTTGTGCTCAACATTTAAGTACTTTTTTAAAAGACTCAAAGTCGGGGGTGCAGCTTGACGCTGCCGGTGAAATGCCAAATCTCAAGGGCTTGCACGAATTGAATTCTAAACCATATGAGAATTATGTGCTTTTTATGTGCTCTTTATGTACCGCAAAAAATATTTTTGTGCTCAACATTTAAGTACTTTTTTAAAAGACTCAAAGTCGGAGGTGCAGCTCGACGCTGCCGGTGAAATCCCAGATCTCAAGGGCTTGCACGAATTGAATTCTAAACCACATGAGAATTATGTGCTATTTATGTGCTCTTTATGTACCGCAAAAAAAATGTTTGTGCTCAACTTTTAAGTACTTTTTTAAAAGACTCAAAGTCGGGGGTGCAGCTCGACGCTGCCGGTGAAATGCCAAATCTCAAGGGCTTGCACGAATTGAATTCTAAACCATATGAGAATTATGTGCTTTTTATGTGCTCTTTATGTACCGCAAAAAATATTTTTGTGCTCAACATTTAAGTACTTTTTTAAAAGACTCAAAGTCGGGGGTGCAGCTCGACGCTGCCGGTGAAATCCCAAATCTCAAGGGCTTGCACGAATTGAATTCTAAACCATATGAGAATTATGTGCTTTTTATGTGCTCTTTATGTACCGCAAAAAATATTTTTGTGCTCAACATTTAAGTACTTTTTTAAAAGACTCAAAGTCGGGGGTGCAGCTCGACGCTGCCGGTGAAATCCCAAATCTCAAGGGCTTGCACGAATTGAATTCTAAACCATATGAGAATTATGTGCTTTTTATGTGCTCTTTATGTACCGCAAAAAATATTTTTGTGCTCAACATTTAAGTACTTTTTTAAAAGACTCAAAGTCGGGGGTGCAGCTCGACGCTGCCGGTGAAATGCCAAATCTCAAGGGCTTGCACGAATTGAATTCTAAACCATATGAGAATTATGTGCTTTTTATGTGCTCTTTATGTACCGCAAAAAATATTTTTGTGCTCAACATTTAAGTACTTTTTTAAAAGACTCAAAGTCGGGGGTGCAGCTCGACGCTGCCGGTGAAATGCCAAATCTCAAGGGCTTGCACGAATTGAATTCTAAACCATATGAGAATTATGTGCTTTTTATGTGCTCTTTATGTACCGCAAAAAATATTTTTGTGCTCAACATTTAAGTACTTTTATAAAGGCTTAAAGTCGGGGGTGCAGCTCGACGCTGCCGGTGAAATGCCAAATCTCAAGGGCTTGCACGAATTGAATTCTAAACCATATGAGAATTATGTGCTTTTTATGTGCTCTTTATGTACCGCAAAAAATATTTTTGTGCTCAACATTTAAGTACTTTTTTAAAAGACTCAAAGTCGGGGGTGCAGCTCGACGCTGCCGGTGAAATCCCAAATCTCAAGGGCTTGCACGAATTGAATTCTAAACCATATGAGAATTATGTGCTTTTTATGTGCTCTTTATGTACCGCAAAAAATATTTTTGTGCTCAACATTTAAGTACTTTTTTAAAAGACTCAAAGTCGGGGGTGCAGCTTGACGCTGCCGGTGAAATGCCAAATCTCAAGGGCTTGCACGAATTGAATTCTAAACCATATGAGAATTATGTGCTTTTTATGTGCTCTTTATGTACCGCAAAAAATATTTTTGTGCTCAACATTTAAGTACTTTTTTAAAAGACTCAAAGTCGGGGGTGCAGCTCGACGCTGCCGGTGAAATCCCAGATCTCAAGGGCTTGCACGAATTGAATTCTAAACCACATGAGAATTATGTGCTATTTATGTGCTCTTTATGTACCGCAAAAAAAATGTTTGTGCTCAACTTTTAAGTACTTTTTTAAAAGACTCAAAGTCGGGGGTGCAGCTCGACGCTGCCGGTGAAATGCCAAATCTCAAGGGCTTGCACGAATTGAATTCTAAACCATATGAGAATTATGTGCTTTTTATGTGCTCTTTATGTACCGCAAAAAATATTTTTGTGCTCAACATTTAAGTACTTTTTTAAAAGACTCAAAGTCGGGGGTGCAGCTCGACGCTGCCGGTGAAATCCCAAATCTCAAGGGCTTGCACGAATTGAATTCTAAACCACATGAGAATTATGTGCTCTTTATGTACTGCAAAAAAATTTTTGTGCTCAACATTTAAGTACTTTTTTAAAAGACTCAAAGTCGGGGGTGCAGCTCGACGCTGCCGGTGAAATGCCAAATCTCAAGGGCTTGCACGAATTGAATTCTAAACCATATGAGAATTATGTGCTTTTTATGTGCTCTTTATGTACCGCAAAAAATATTTTTGTGCTCAACATTTAAGTACTTTTTTAAAAGACTCAAAGTCGGGGGTGCAGCTCGACGCTGCCGGTGAAATCCCAAATCTCAAGGGCTTGCACGAATTGAATTCTAAACCACATGAGAATTATGTGCTATTTATGTGCTCTTTATGTACTGCAAAAAAAATGTTTGTGCTCAACATTTAAGTACTTTTTAAAAGACTCATAGTCGGGGGTGCAGCTCGACGCTGCCGGTGAAATCCCAGATCTAAAGGGCTTGCACGAATTGAATTCTAAACCACATGAGAATTATGTGCTATTTATGTGCTCTTTATGTACTGCTAAAAAAATTTTTGTGCTCAACATTTAAGTACTTTTTTAAAAGACTCAAAGTCGGGGGTGCAGCTCGACGCTGCCGGTGAAATCCCAGATCTCAAGGGCTTGCACGAATTGAATTCAAAACGACATGAGAATTATGTGCTTTTTATGTGCTCTTTATGTACTGCAAAAAATATTTTTGTGCTCAACATTTAAGTACTTTTTTAAAAGACTCAAAGTCGGGGGTGCAGCTCGACGCTGCTGGTGAAATCCTAGATCTCAAGGGATTGCACGAATTGGATTCGAAACCACATGATCATTATGTGCTATTTATGTGCTCTTTATGTACTGCAAAAAAAAAATTTGTGCTCAACATTTAAGTACTTTTTTAAAAGACTCAATGTCGGGGGTGCAGCTCGACGCTGCTGGTGAAATCCTAGATCTCAAGGGATTGCACGAATTGGATTCGAAACCACATGATCATTATGTGCTATTTATGTGCTCTTTATGTACTGCAAAAAAAATTTTTGTGCTCAACATTTAAGTACTTTTTTAAAAGACTCAAAGTCGGGGGTGCAGCTCGACGCTGCCGGTGAAATCGTAGATCTCAAGGGCTTGCACGAATTGAATTCAAAACCACATGAGAATTATGTGCTTTTTATGTGCTCTTTATGTACTGCAAAAAAAATTTTTCTGCTCAACATTTAAGTACTTTTTTAAAAGACTCAAAGTCGGGGGTGCAGCTCGACGCTGCCGTTGAAATCCCAGATCTTAAGGGATTGCACGAATTGGATTCTAAACCACATGAGAATTATGTGCTTTTTATGTGCTCTTTATGTACTGCAAAAAAAATTTTTGTGCTCAACATTTAAGTACTATTTTAAATGACTCAAAGTCGGAGGTGCAGCTCGACGCTGCCGGTGAAAACCCCGATCTCAATGGTTTGCACGGATTGGATTCGGTACCACAATCAAAATAAAATTTTGTGCACCATATGTAATTCCTAAATTTACATTTTCTGTTAAAATATTAAAATAAGCCATTACCCATTACGCCTTCTATGAAACTTAGTTCACCTACACTTGATGAATCCCCACACCATGGCTCCCTTATCACCGTGCTTTACCGTGCACTTTATATTTGTCCCTCTAATTCCGCGCTTTTTTTTCATCCTAATATTCTGTCATCTTACTGGAAAATGAGAGAGAGAACAATAATTGTGTTTTTCCACAAAATTCTTTAGATTTATTTTTATAATTTTTTGCAAATTCCAGCCGCGTTTTTAATTTGATTTACTAGCAAGGGGTTTTATTCTGGCTACTCTAGCTTTACCACCCAGGATAATATACAGACTTTGCTCACATAACAAAAATTACACTTGAAAATTTATTAAACAACTTAAATGCATTTCCATTGCGAATTCTCTTAAATATTTATGTGAACTTATAATAAAATTTTCAATTCAGAAATATTTTTGAGCGATAAAACACCTAAACAAGGAACTTCTGGAAAGCAGTAGGCAAAGCATTCTCAATTCAGCATTACCAAGCCCGATTATTTCTATTTATTATTTAGGCAATAAACTATACTAATTTTTAACAAAAGACTTATATTAAATGCATTTAGTATGAGGTACGATATACGCATACGTCGTACAATATTATGTCTAGAAACAATATAAAATAAGCTTGTGGTGTATTCGGATATATGCTATAAATTTTCAGAAATAATTTCGCTCAGTCTAGGTATTCATAATATAAATAGTTTTACTTTAAAGCTTCAGGTGTGCCAATAATTTTGTCCATCAATACCAAAATTGTTCGTTTATTTCTATGGGTTACCGCACCATACTTCCAAAACAAAAGTTTCTTACGATGACCTTTTTACGATTAAATCGGGGGGTGGACCGTTTTCCGAATAAAGCCGCCAGTCCAATGCGACGCAGTACGCACGAAAATACAAAACGTGGGCCAACGACGTCATACAAAACGAAGCTAATTCCACGTATTCGTGCATAGCGTATGGACCGACGGCTTATTTAACAATATAAGATTTTTTTCCTTAAATTCCTTGCGCGAAGGATAATATATTTTAATCTCTGGAAAAAGTCACCAATTTCGGTAAGGTATTGCGCAATATGATTACCATTGCGCAATGGCACAGAATACTGGCTGATGTAGTGCGATTTTCTAAGAATTTTTGATGGATCGCCGCCGCAGAATTTTTGGCCTCTTCTGAGAATTTTCCATGTTGGGTTCAATTGCGAACGAGTGGTCTAACCCATAATGCGCCTTAAGTGTGTCCACACTATGCCAATCATTAAAGCCGCTTAAGTGTGTGCACATCCAAATTCCGTCCCTACAAATAGCACCCTGTATATTTGGTCGGTCTGTTTGGAGTCGCCCTAAGCCATCCCGATTTGCACTGCAATTTGTAAAAACACTTTCCCGTAGCCGTTATAAATAGATTCCTAGTAAAACTAAATTGTTCCTACGAATTTCGTTCCTCCTCCTTCCCCTTTCAATCAATTAAACGGTCAGTTCACGCGCCCGAAGGAGTAACACGTGTGTCAGTGACGTCATTATTTTCATAAAAACCTAAGCTAATTCCGCGTACTCGCTACACACGTGGACTGGCGAAGGAGGGTGAGAATGTTTTTACCAAGCATACATTTAAGCAGAAAAGAAAGAAATGCTTAAGGGAGGGTGAGGTAAGCCGGCGGCGTTGCGATACTTTGGTGTACGGTAAAGCACGCCGATAAGGGAGTCATAGTGTGGGGATTCATCAAGTGTAGGTGAACTAAGTTTCATAGAAGGCGTAATGGATAATGGCTTATTTTAATATTTTAACAGAAAATGTAAATTTAGGAATTACATATGGTGCACAAAATTTTATTTTGATTGTGGTACCGAATACAATTCGTGCAAATCATTGAGATCGGGGTTTTCACCGGAAGCGTCGAGCTGCACCCCGGACTTTGAGTCTTTTAAAAAAGTACTTAAATGTTGAGCACAAAAATTTTTTTTGCAGTACATAAAGAGCACATAAAAAGCACATAATTCTCATGTGGTTTAGAATCCAATTCGTGCAATCCCTTAAGATCTGGGATTTCACCGGCAGCGTCGAGCTGCACCCCCGACATTGAGTCTTTTAAAAAAGTACTTAAATGTTGAGCACAAAAATTTTTTTTGCAGTACATAAAGAGCACATAAATAGCACATAATTCTCATGTGGTTTTGAATTCAATTCGTGCAAGCCCTTGAGATCTGGGATTTCACCGGCAGCGTCGAGCTGCACCCCCGACTTTGAGTCTTTTAAAAAAGTACTTAAATGTTGAGCACAAAAATTTTTTTTGCAGTACATAAAGAGCACATAAATAGCACATAATTCTCATGTGGTTTAGAATTAATTTCGTGCAAGCCCTTGAGATTTGGGGTTTCACCGGCAGCGTCGAGCTGCACCCCCGACTTTGAGTCTTTTAAAAAAGTACTTAAAAGTTGAGCACAAACATTTTTTTTGCGGTACATAAAGAGCACATAAATAGCACATAATTCTCATGTGGTTTAGAATTCAATTCGTGCAAGCCCTTGAGATCTGGGATTTCACCGGCAGCGTCGAGCTGCACCCCCGACTTTGAGTCTTTTAAAAAAGTACTTAAATGTTGAGCACAAAAATTTTTTTTGCAGTACATAAAGAGCACATAAATAGCACATAATTCTCATGTGGTTTAGAATTCAATTCGTGCAAGCCCTTGAGATTTGGCATTTCACCGGCAGCGTCGAGCTGCACCCCCGACTTTGAGTCTTTCAAAAAAGTACTTAAATGTTGAGCACAAAAATTTTTTTTGCAGTACATAAAGAGCACATAAATAGCACATAATTCTCATGTGGTTTAGAATTCAATTCGTGCAAGCCCTTGAGATTTGGCATTTCACCGGCAGCGTCGAGCTGCACCCCGACTTTGAGTCTTTTAAAAAAGTACTTAAATGTTGAGCACAAAAATTTTTTTTGCAGTACATAAAGAGCACATAAATAGCACATAATTCTCATGTGGTTTAGAATTAATTTCGTGCAAGCCCTTGAGATTTGGGGTTTCACCGGCAGCGTCGAGCTGCACCCCCGACTTTGAGTCTTTTAAAAAAGTACTTAAAAGTTGAGCACAAACATTTTTTTTGCGGTACATAAAGAGCACATAAATAGCACATAATTCTCATGTGGTTTAGAATTCAATTCGTGCAAGCCCTTGAGATCTGGGATTTCACCGGCAGCGTCGAGCTGCACCCCCGACTTTGAGTCTTTTAAAAAAGTACTTAAATGTTGAGCACAAAAATTTTTTTTGCAGTACATAAAGAGCACATAAATAGCACATAATTCTCATGTGGTTTAGAATTCAATTCGTGCAAGCCCTTGAGATTTGGCATTTCACCGGCAGCGTCGAGCTGCACCCCCGACTTTGAGTCTTTCAAAAAAGTACTTAAATGTTGAGCACAAAAATTTTTTTTGCAGTACATAAAGAGCACATAAATAGCACATAATTCTCATGTGGTTTAGAATTCAATTCGTGCAAGCCCTTGAGATTTGGCATTTCACCGGCAGCGTCGAGCTGCACCCCGACTTTGAGTCTTTTAAAAAAGTACTTAAATGTTGAGCACAAAAATTTTTTTTGCAGTACATAAAGAGTACATAAAAAGCACATAATTCTCATGTGGTTTAGAATTCAATTCGTGCAAGCCCTTGAGATCTGGGATTTCACCGGCAGCGTCGAGCTGCACCCCCGACTTTGAGTCTTTTAAAAAAGTACTTAAAAGTTGAGCACAAAAATTTTTTTTGCGGTACATAAAGAGCACATAAATAGCACATAATTCTCATGTGGTTTAGAATTCAATTCGTGCAAGCCCTTGAGATCTGGGATTTCACCGGCAGCGTCGAGCTGCACCCCCGACTTTGAGTCTTTTAAAAAAGTACTTAAATGTTGAGTACAAAAATTTTTTTTGCAGTACATAAAGTGCACATAAATAGCACATAATTCTCATGTGGTTTAGAATTCAATTCGTGCAAGCCCTTGAGATCTGGGATTTCACCGGCAGCGTCGAGCTGCACCCCCGACTTTGAGTCTTTTAAAAAGTACTTAAATGTTGAGCACAAACATTTTTTTTGCAGTACATAAAGAGCACATAAATAGCACATAATTCTCATGTGGTTTAGAATTCAATTCGTGCAAGCCCTTGAGATTTGGGATTTCACCGGCAGCGTCGAGCTGCACCCCCGACTTTGAGTCTTTTAAAAAAGTACTTAAATGTTGAGCACAAAAATATTTTTTGCGGTACATAAAGAGCACATAAAAAGCACATAATTCTCATATGGTTTAGAATTCAATTCGTGCAAGCCCTTGAGATTTGGCATTTCACCGGCAGCGTCGAGCTGCACCCCCGACTTTGAGTCTTTTAAAAAAGTACTTAAAAGTTGAACACAAACATTTTTTTTGCGGTACATAAAGAGCACATAAATAGCACATAATTCTCATGTGGTTTAGAATTCAATTCGTGCAAGCCCTTGAGATCTGGGATTTCACCGGCAGCGTCGAGCTGCACCCCCGACTTTGAGTCTTTTAAAAAAGTACTTAAATGTTGAGCACAAAAATATTTTTTGCGGTACATAAAGAGCACATAAAAAGCACATAATTCTCATATGGTTTAGAATTCAATTCGTGCAAGCCCTTGAGATTTGGCATTTCACCGGCAGCGTCGAGCTGCACCCCCGACTTTGAGTCTTTTAAAAAAGTACTTAAATGTTGAGCACAAAAATATTTTTTGCGGTACATAAAGAGCACATAAAAAGCACATAATTCTCATATGGTTTAGAATTCAATTCGTGCAAGCCCTTGAGATTTGGGATTTCACCGGCAGCGTCGAGCTGCACCCCCGACTTTGAGTCTTTTAAAAAAGTACTTAAATGTTGAGCACAAAAATATTTTTTGCGGTACATAAAGAGCACATAAAAAGCACATAATTCTCATATGGTTTAGAATTCAATTCGTGCAAGCCCTTGAGATTTGGCATTTCACCGGCAGCGTCGAGCTGCACCCCCGACTTTGAGTCTTTTAAAAAAGTACTTAAATGTTGAGCACAAAAATTTTTTTTGCAGTACATAAAGAGCACATAAAAAGCACATAATTCTCATGTGGTTTAGAATTCAATTCGTGCAAGCCCTTCAGATCTGGGATTTCACCGGCAGCGTCGAGCTGCACCCCCGACTTTGAGTCTTTTAAAAAAGTACTTAAATGTAGAGCACAAAAATTTTTTTTGCAGTACATAAAGAGCACATAAATAGCACATAATTCTCATGTGGTTTAGAATTAATTTCGTGCAAGCCCTTGAGATTTGGGATTTCACCGGCAGCGTCGAGCTGCACCCCCGACTTTGAGTCTTTTAAAAAAGTACTTAAAAGTTGAGCACAAACATTTTTTTTGCGGTACATAAAGAGCACATAAATAGCACATAATTCTCATGTGGTTTAGAATTCAATTCGTGCAAGCCCTTGAGATCTGGGATTTCACCGGCAGCGTCGAGCTGCACCCCCGACTTTGAGTCTTTTAAAAAAGTACTTAAATGTTGAGCACAAAAATTTTTTTTGCAGTACATAAAGAGCACATAAATAGCACATAATTCTCATGTGGTTTAGAATTCAATTCGTGCAAGCCCTTGAGATTTGGCATTTCACCGACAGCGTCGAGCTGCACCCCCGACTTTGAGTCTTTTAAAAAAGTACTTAAATGTTGAGCACAAAAATATTTTTTGCGGTACATAAAGAGCACATAAATAGCACATAATTCTCATGTGGTTTAGAATTCAATTCGTGCAAGCCCTTGAGATTTGGCATTTCACCGGCAGCGTCGAGCTGCACCCCCGACTTTGAGTCTTTTAAAAAAGTACTTAAATGTTGAGCACAAAAATTTTTTTTGCGGTACATAAAGAGCACATAAATAGCACATAATTCTCATGTGGTTTAGAATTCAATTCGTGCAAGCCCTTGAGATTTGGCATTTCACCGACAGCGTCGAGCTGCACCCCCGACTTTGAGTCTTTTAAAAAAGTACTTAAATGTTGAGCACAAAAATTTTGTTTGCAGTACATAAAGAGCACATAAATAGCACATAATTCTCATGTGGTTTTGAATTCAATTCGTGCAAGTTTCTGAAGTCGGGGGTGTAGCTCGACGTCGAGCTGCACCCCGGAATTTGAGTCTTTTAAAAAAGTACTTAAATGTTGAGCACAAAATTTTTTTTTGCAGTACATAAAAAGCACATAAAAAGCACATAATTCTCATATGGTTTTGAATCCAATTCGAGAAATCGGGGGTGCAGCTCGACGCACCTCAGATGTAGGTATATTAGAATCAGACAGCAAGAAACCATAGCTGCGGGATACTTAAATATTTAAGTAATTAATTAAACATAAATACAATTCCACGGAATTCCAATTAATACTTACTAACTACAATATTACCGAGTTTTAATTGAATTTCTTGTTTTTCATTTACCTACCGTAATAACCGTAATATATACTGCTGGTCAAAGAAATAGGTGTGAACCGTTCCCATCGTAATTTTGCTCCCAAATGAGTAATTTATATCAATTTGCACAAATTACAAGGTAATGAATCATTTAAATGTCTTACACGACGTCGAAATCCAATTTTATTTTGATTCTTGAATGTGCTGCGGAAAGTTCTAAAGAAGAGTTTCTCTAGTTGTTAAGAAGAATACGTAGGTCTGCACCTAATAAAACATAAATTTACTGTTATATGAGCGGCTCAATAAAAAATATTTTCACCCTCAGTTAATTTTAAACATGTTTAATACTTGACCATTTTCTGTTGCATGTATTTAATATGCGTAAAAAAACTCACTACATATTTTGAAGGAGAGATTAAGAAAACGAAGTAAAATCTACAAACTCATTGCCGAGGTATTTGGGTTGGTCTGAATATTTTGCTTTAAAACTTTAAAAAAGACAGAAAATCGGGAAATCGAAAATAACCTTAACAATGACTAGCCCACTATTATTGACGAAATCAGATCCATTTGCGTCGTTAACGACAATTTATGCAAAAATTAGGAAACAAGAATGCTCGTGCAGTTCACCGATTGATTGAGTTAAACAATTTTGAAATTGAGATTTTTTAATATTCCCCAAAAGGTTTTCTACGTATACATTTTTATATCCTTTCTTTGCCTGGATGTGTTGTGTCTCTTTAGAAAGGTAATAAAATGGACAATTTAATAAAAATAAAAAACAGTGTATTAATTATTACATAAATTTCGGAGAATAAGAATAAGAATTTTCGGAAATTTCAGAACATTTTTACTTGCAGTGGTAGAGATAGATCAACATTGGTAGCATTTGGGACATTGAGATGGTGGTTGATTGACGTGATTTTGCTGTTTCTGTGTTGAGTAGATCAAAAGATAAAAAAAATAATGTGTATACCGAATTTATGAATCACCCTGTAACTTAAAATTTACTCCCTTTTTTCAAGTTTTATTTGCCTAAGTGAGATCTATCTCTCATTTATTTTGCCATGCGTTATGCGAAACAGCCTGTATAAATTTTGCATTAAAATTTAAACATAAGGGGTAGTAATTTATTAGTGAAATGAAATACGAACTACGGAAAAATTACGCGATAAATTTGATAGAAGCTCACCATATTTTAAATGCTTGTGAATGAGAGGAATTTCTGTGATTATCCATTCTATCTAAATAAATATCTTTATCTTTCGAAACTGTAACCTTATTATGGAACCCGAAAACGGGACGTTTTTCTAGCCGAGATAGATTCACATGGCGTTTTTTGTGGGAAAAGTTGTTTCATGTTGAACTTCGTTTTTGAGTTCTTTAATTAGGCTAGAGCTCCGTTCTTCAATCTGTGATAGAAGCGTGCTCGTATTGGCAAAAGGAGAAATTATCGTTTGAAATGAAAGAAATCACAAACATGTGCTATTATCGACCAAACTAAACATTCAATTCACATTGCCGACCTTGACAGTGCTCTAGAAATAAAACCCCATTCAAGATTACCTTCTTTCTTAGCATTGCTTGAAGAAAAAAATTGTAATTCATGTGCACCTCATACCGACCAGCAAGTGGCCATTCGCCGATTTGCTGTGCGGCCTTATTAGGCTTGCATTTTTTCTGTGATTAGCAAGGCGGAAAATATTTTCTATTAAGTTTTCTCGATACCACTTCTCATGTATTTGTTGTTTCCTTTTGCTATGAAACAATTTGTAGCGGCGGGCCTAGCCCAGTCCTGCTTTCTATTATAGATTGTGAATTTTGTCGGACGATCTTGTTGTGTTTTTGTGATTCAATATCTTGACCTCGCGGAGGTGATAAAAGTTATAAGAGTAGCTTTGTTGCCGCATACGGAAGCAGTTGTCTATTGATTCCTTTCGGATACTTACTAGTTCACATGTGCCCTAGATGAAAGCGCTTCCAGGGCTGCAGTACAGGTACGGTGTAGTACATCAGTGCAATAATCGAAGAGACCTAAAGCGTCACTCCCCCTTGGTCACGACTCACGAGTCACGACTACCGTCTGTATGGTGCAGCTGCACTGAAGTCGAGTCATTCGTCAGTCAGAAGGAGGAATGTCAATAAGGAACCACCCGGGGTTCTATTGTGACTGCGTCGCCAAACAAAAAAATCTTTTTTTTGTTTCTCAGGCACACAGAAACTTTTCAATAAACCTTTTAAATGTGAATAAATAAATGGAAAGAGTCGGGATTATTTGCTGCTTTCTTTCTCGAGACCCATTCAATAACCAGACATGGAGTACTCTTCCCCAAGGTAGGGTAAATTCCAAAGAGGAGGTTCGCGGCGAGTTCGGTAACTCAGTAACTACAGTGCAGTTTGCAGGGTGAGGGGCTTATGTGTATAAAATTTAATCTTTTCCTGTGATACTGTGTATCCGGGATTTAGTCATGAACGCTATGGAAGGTTTTAAACAGAAAAATTATTTCACTTTTTGTGCTGCAATGAAAACACTCAATGTATCCCCGAAGTTGCGACATTTTCCTTACTTCCAGCCAATTCTATTTTCGTGTTGCTATTGGATTTTTAGAAAGAATTATTTCTTTTCGCTTAGCCATTCATCTAAAAATTTCCACTCAGTTAATTTAATTTTTTTGAAACTTTGGTATTATTTACTGTTAGTTTTTACTATTACAACGTATTACGTTTTTTTTTTAAAGAAATATTTAAATATGATGGAGATGGAGGTGTAGTTTTGTCTTCTAAGAAAATTGTGGCGCCAGTTGTTAAACTTCCTTGCAATATTAATCTGAAACAAACTACAGGGTGGGCAATATATTTTTGCACTTTTGAAATGGCCCTGAAAAAATACAGATTTTATTTAAGTGAATGTTTATTAAAAATAATATCGTTTAGATGTCCGCCATCTCCTCCCTGGCATTCCTGAAATCTGGCACTAAGATGTTCAAAAACTTTTCGACACAAAGCGTCGCGGGGTATGTTGACAATTTCTTGACGAATATTCGTCTTTAGTTGGGGTGTTATCGTTGGTTTATTTACGTAGACTTGACTTTTGATAATCCCATAAAAAAATCTGGTGGAGTTAGGTCCTGTCTGCGGGGCTATGGAATATCTCCTCCGTGTGAGATTAATTTGTTAGGAGACATTTCTTTAACCACGGGTATATATAGTTTCATTGGATGTATGGCAGGTTGCCCCATCTTGCCGCATCTAAGTCCTATTGTTATATCCATGGAATTACCGTAACTGTGGCCTGCTTCCCTCCCTCGCTGGGTATTCCCGCAAAAACCATTACAAAAAGTGCACAAATTTATGGCCTATGGTTGATTTTCTTCCAAAAGTTGTTCTGGACGTGCGTTACGTGTGTATAAATACATATGTCCTTCCTCCTTGTTGATACCTGTATGTGTGGGTTATTTTATTCTACTACAGTTTATTATTGTACATTTATTTTGAAGTTTAGGAACCTAGTCGCCAATCCATTTCCACAAGATCAAAAATTTGAATAAACATAACTACTTTTAGGAAACTACTTGTATTGGATTTCAAATAAGACGACGAACGTTCAGATATCCCTAATATAAAAATTTTGAAAGCCAATTGCAAATTGAGAGCAAAAAACACACATTTGTTTCAGTCAATGTTTTGATGGTTGCGGACCGAAACGGACCCTAATATCTAAATGACGGTAAAAGTTCTTCCCTGACATTTTAGAGTTTCATCCAACCAAAAAAAAAACAGCGCCTACATCCATAATGATGATGTCATATGGAGTATCTCTGCAAGTTAGATTGCGGCACACAATTGTTTGGGGTGAATACCTTAACAGCTAATTAATTAGGAACTTGTCAATATTCCTTCTGATGGCTTGGTGAATTTTTAATAGCACAGATTATAAAAATTAATAAACGTTATAAAACTAATGGCGTTTAGGGGAAAGTTCAGCTTTAATTATTTTATTCTCAATTTATTTAGTTTAATTACAATGCCACGATTATAACCTGGGGGAGAAGCAAAACCATCCCACATTTCACATATGATTCCCACTAGCCAAAGAAAGCACGCTAAAAACAAAGTGAACTAGGTCACGCACCCAGAGGAATTACTTGTGAAGGCTTTTGCCTCTTCGCCATTTTGGTTGGTTTGAAATAGCTTTATGACATCATTGGCCTCTAGAGGGAGTAATATAAAAGAGTTACTTTTTGCTGAATTTTAGTACTTCCTGAAGAAAGGAATTTTACCTGAGAGAATTCAAGAAAGCCCTGTAAAGTCATTGGTCGGCGGTTTAGGTGCCCGGCTCTTAAATTAAGTCATCTGTAGCTTTTAATCAAATTGGTTTTATTCCTATTGTTAAAATGCTAACTTTAAAGCCATGATATCCGATTCTGTAACTTTATAATTTTAAAAGTCACGCGCTAGATTTATTCACTGCCGATTCCGTCCCGGTGAATCTCTATCTCCCGCCTCCTTTGCACGTCCCAAATTCCGTAAATTCTCTATTTCGAATTTGTATCGCATATAGTTTTTGGCAGGTGGATTTCATAGAAACGAACGTCAGTAACTGAGGCGTTAGACCATGTTTGTCGAGTTAAGTTACTAGATTGAAACTTTCTAAATGTTAGTTAGACATTAGAACTTTTGCATAAAAAATGTTTTTGATTTCTATTGTAATGTTTAGAATAGGATATCATTTGTTCCATGTAGAATTACTTTGGTTTTCGCTTCGCACCTACTTCGAAAATCTAGAAGGAATTATGAGGCTATGTTATTCCAATTTGGGAAGACGGAAATATCAGACAGGTCTGCATAAGATTCTCGTTTCACCCACTATTCCATTTTGGAAACCGCTTTCAAAAAATTCGAAAGTCAAAAATTATGAAATATTTATATTTTACTGGCAATGAGCCTACTGAAGCGAGTTGATGACCTTTTCGACGAATAAAGTACACTACCCTCATCGAGGGGTCTATTCTAAGATCTGATTCACGTGAAGTATGCCTCCGCTTATCTTTAGTTTAACTTCGTTCATACTGAAAATATTCCTTTTTGGCGAAGGTGAGAATAGGTTCTACCGACAGTTCCGCATAAGAAACGAAATATGTTAAAATAGTATAATAGGTTTTTTGAAATGTGACCACTTTTCACGTGAATCGGATCTCAAAAGAGATCCCTGGTTATATGTATTTTCGGTGTAGTGAACTCCTAATTGCGATTAATATTACCGGTCGTGCCTCGGTTTTTTTCATATTTGGGGCAACTACCTAGATAAGGAAAATACGAACAAGCAACTAAAAAGTAACAATTGACTTTGAGACAAACCAGTCACCACGTGGGACGTTCGCAGTTGCTACAGTCTTGTTGTGCACTTTATTCGAGCAGAACTCCTACGGCTCTTTCTAATTGCACCGCAACTAGAGGGAGGTTGATTACCTTCAGGTCTCACTGGCTGGTTGGGTTTCTGGCATATCTTCCGTTTAGCTCATTGTGCAGCGAAGTGAATTTTGTATCTGCACTCTCGACTATCTAAATATAGATTTGCTGATTTAGGCAGACTAGATTAAGTGCAAGTGCATATGGCGCTGTTTCATTCATGGCTGGTCAACGCGATTTACAAATTAGAAAACAATTTGGATGAGATGGCAGCTCTTTACATATGACGAAATGAATTCGTTGAAACAAAACCATGTTAAACTCTACTGTGTAATAACATTGGATGGAATGGATATGAAGGTTGCTAGTAATTCTTGTTGTTTAAAATAATGCCCTGTTTTGTCGATTAGTTTATCATTATAATTCTAGATTAGTTGTAGTTAGTGGTTAATTGAGCGGGTCATGTCCCGGGTCGGAACATTGGAAAAACTGTATTACAAAATCGCTACTAAAACATCTCAAGAATACGTCTCCTAAATTACTAACAGTAATGTGGACACAATTATACCAAGTAATTTAGAATGCTTGTTGCCGGATGACTAAGTGTTTTTCTCAAAACCGCATTTTAAATTTCGTAAAAGGTGAGAACTACAATATAAAACCAATAAAACATAGCTTTTAGGTTCCATTTGATAACTGGAACGTTCTTCTTCCATAAATTTATCAAATTTGTGTTCTACAGAATAACAAAATTTGTTGGAAAAATTTGAGATTTTTTAACTTGCGTAATTTTTTAACTTTTAAGGTTCCGTAAGAAATCATCATTAATCTCGCTAGGGACTGACAACAAACATTAACGCACCAGGCCTTAGCGTTCTGTACCTTACACTTTAGAGAATCGTACGCAAACAAATTCCAAACTGAAAAAACACAAACTCTTCCCCGGTGCGTGGAGGTTATATTCGCGTACATAAACGATATGCACTACAAGAGAGTAGAAAACAGAGAGAAAGAAACAAAACGATAACTTTCTGTTCACTATGAAAATTTATAGGACCACTTCAATGATTCGGGAACTCCTAGTTTTCCAAAGCACGCTCATTCTATATGAGACTGAGGGGAAAAATCAAATTTCAAATTGAAAAAAGAGAACACTGAGGATTACTTTTGTTCTGTATTGATTTTCTCCCTCTGTCCAACATAGAAAAAGCGTGGTTTGCAAAACTAGAAGTTCCCGAATCATTGAAATGGTCCTATAAATTTTCACAGTTCTGTATAAAAACAAAGTTTGGTGAGGGAAATAAAATAATTTGTTGGTGGTAGCCTCTTCGATATCAAAGCCCTCAAAGACGTAATATTGAATATTCGGTGGGTTAAAGAGTAACCCTTCACAAGACTCATTCAGCAGATACAATACCTCCACATCATCATTTTTTCAGTCACTTCCATCGCTTCGTTCGTCACATATTAAAATACCGAAAAGATTGAGAAGAACATTGTTGACTTTTTTGACTTGAAATCACTATATCCAAACAGCGATTTGCAAACTACCCGAGAATGTCCCTCGTGTCATTGTGCCATAGTGTCCTAAATTATCATACAATACAATCTGTGTATTTTGTGTACATATATGTATGCATTGTACATACCAGCTTTCCGAGACCCGACGTTGCGGGGGGTTTGGTCGTAATACGAAAAATTTGGTCATCTTAATTATTATTATTACATTATAAAGTTAATGCAGAAAGATATCGGAAAACGATTACTTGTTCCAACAAAGCCAAAAGCTGGAAATTAGGCTTAATCCAGCATGCAATAAAAGGTCTAACTTTGGTCTTATTTACTTATAGTCATAAAAAAATAACATTAATAGGAAATTATACCCATTAAAATTCAAATAGTGAATCCGTAGGAATAAGTAACATCGGTGGGATTAGTGCTAGAGGTCCAGTCAGAATTGTTGCTTCCAAAATGTAAAGATGAGATGATTCACCTTATCTATTGCAGCATTGTTGAGGCAAGTATCAATATTAACGTCAGTTCTTGGGAAGACAATTTGGAAGGGTTGAAAGAGTTAGGAAATTCAATGGGGTGGTGAATGGCTTCGTAAATATTCACCGTTATGTATATTAAATCACTTGTATGTTTTGCATTCGGTGGAAATTATGTTTGCGACAGCTTCGGTTATTTCTTCCACTACTTTATTTTCTGCGCGCAAATTCAGATTGGTTAATGATGGTTCTAAAATTACATTTTACATAGAAGAGATGAGTGAAACAATTCATGCCATGCTTAAGGGGTTATTCTCATGTGAACGCATGAATTTTACCTCTTTTTTGGGATTTTTTTTTTATAAGACAATAAAATTCAATCATTCTAATTTTTTGATATGTTCTTATTTGTTACTTGAACTGTATACAGAAATTGTTTTTTTTTGCTTATATTACATTATTTACATGTTTTTTTTTAAATTAAAGTTGACACCAAAAAAAAAAAGCAGGTCACTGGTCCAGATCATAGCGGCTGTTAATGTTATCTGAAATGAAAAAATCGAATGGATTATTGTTCAGTAGATCTGTCGTTATGGTCCCTACTAGGATTAATCAATTTCATTGAAAAACAAAAAAATGGCGGACTGTTGAAAAAAAAGTTACGAAAATCTTGGTTTTTTTTTGGTATAAATCGTTTAAAAAAAGTAAGTAAATATTTTCGAAAATGAACCATTCTAGTAGGGACCATAACTATTAAAGGGTAGAAGAACATATATAAATTTCAAAGCAATCGGTCGATTAGTTTTTTTGTGAGGATCTGGACCGTTCTAGAAAATGATGTTTCGAGTAAAATGCGTTTAAAGTTTCAAGAGCAGAATTTTCGTTGAAAATTTATACTTACACTAATCTGCTATGCCTGGACCATACAATTTCACAATTCACGACAAAACTTTAAATACACTATTCCACATAAACACAGGTAGGTAATATACTAAAGTTGACCGTTAGAAACTCCGTACGCAGGTAAAAAAGACCGGTGAAACCAATAGAAATGTAGCAGCTGCAGACCTGGCGCGGCGGCAATAATGAGTTGTAACTTATTTAATACTAGGAATTTCGGTCTGAATTTTTCACAGCATATTTGCAATAGGTTTTACTATCGAAATATGAAAAAAAAAAAAATCGATTTCTCGAAGTGGTCACATGAGAATACCCCCTTAAACAAGTTCCATACACCTTTCATTTAATAAAATAACTTGCCCACCTCAACAACTTAAAAAGGTGACACAATAGTTGTTTTTCGAAGAAATGAATAAATTGACCCTAGCTTTCATGACATAAGCACAGAGGTCTAAATGCCAAGAACAGGTCTGTTAATATTTACTTTTCTTTGATTACAGGTGAACGCAATGCATTTCTCCTCGGTACTTTGATTTTCGTAAGCTTTGGCGCTATTCTGGCTGGTTGCGTATGCTGTCGCCGTCGGAAAAAAGGATTCGAGGTAAGCTCATTTTTCCATGGTACATCGTCCACGTATGTAATTTTCTCCATGTATTTATTCTATATATTGACTGCATTATCTCCCAAACAAAATCCAAATGTGTTATATCCCCATTAATCGATTAATATCGTTCGACACAGCTTAATCATGAATCGGATCAGAAGGTATTGAAAGTCTCAAATGTTTTCTTGTTTTTTCATATTTGTGCTGCTTTGTGGTGCACGTTCTGCTTAAATGGCAACTGCATGCTGCAAAATTTGGTTTCAGTCTTGTAATTACTAACTAAAGCATGAAAATTAATAATTATGGTTTTTGTATTATATTATACAGGTCGCTTATAAATTCAGCAAAACGAGGCTCTATTGACACCCTTTCTCTCTTATGGTTTTGAAATATATACATTTTTCACTATTACGTGTAGAGTGTAACCCTAGAGTGCCGTGTTCTTGTCACGTTATAAGTTTATTGCAAATGTAAAGTAAGCGGATTAATAAAAAATACTTGCATTACATATGAATTACACATAGAATAAAAATCAGTGATCTTATTATATTTTATATGAATATTCTTGTAGAAGTGTGACTGAGTGTCCTAAGTGAATATCATATTAGCAAAGTAACACTAAGAATATCTAATCTACGGTGTACGTGTACGTACCGGTGTGCTCATGTCTCCGTGTACCTGCATCCGAAATACGGAATTTTCATTTTGTAACCCCGTTTTTCTCGAAAACCTTACGTAATATAGTGTTTTCGTTTCCTTATTCGTAATCTGAATCGCGTCTGAATTCAGCGCGAATTCAGTGTAGCCCGAAGTACATGTATACATAAGTTCTTTAAGGACTGTCATCGCACGCATCGCATGCATCGCATTGGTTGTGTCATCAGCTTAACAAGCAGTTTCAGCGAAATATGGTGTGAAAAAAATGCTTATTAATATTTTCTATGTACTCATGTATGTTTTTTAAGCTATTTAAAATGTGCGAGGACATGTTTTCCTTTCTGGACGTTATTTAATGCGTTTTGTTATGTATCGTGCATCTTAAACAATTTATGTATTTCGTTATGTTTTCTGATTCATTATATAATGACTGCAACTAACAAACTACATATTTATATGTAATTACTTAATATGTTTCATCATAAATAGTGCAGTTATAATCCTATTTCCTTTCTTCCATTTCTTTCTACAAACAAAATTAAACTTGCACCTGTCAATGAATGGAAATTTCGAAAATTTACCTTGTAAATATGTAGTTATTATAATATTAATTAGAAATATATAAATATTAAGAATATATTCTTTAGAAAGGCAAAAATATGGGTAATTCAATTAAATGAGGTGCATTAATTACATGAATTTCGGAGAAAAATCGGGTAAAACGTGAAATTAATTCGATAGATAGCCTTAGTTGTTGAAGTTAAAAATAAATGAATTACAAGTACGGTCTGTGGTCTCACGTTAAAATGATTCGCCGCACTCCCATGATTGCTGCAGAAAATCAAATGCATATACATATACGTATAACATATTGAAAACAAAACAAAAAAATAGCTATACAAAAAAAGTACAAAGGAGCAATCGTACACATCGCAACATTTCAACAGAAGACCTAAGTGTCCTGTTCTGACTTTTGTATTCAATTTTTCAAATGCATATTCGTACGAAATTAGCTGAACGATTTTAGCTTTTTTTTAAACACATGAAGCTATAAATTTGCAAATATTAGATTTAAATTTTCACCAAATCAGTTAACTTTTAAATGGAATTTGGAACTTGTAAATTTTCACTTTCGAACGAAAGTCAGAACAGGGTACTTGTTCTTCAAATGAAATGTTGAGTGTATCAGAATATATTTTGTTACGTTTTGTTATGTAGTGCGTCTTTGGCATGACTTCGTGATATCTGCTTTCGAAAACAGTGACGAAGTGACTGGGAAATAATTCTGTTTATTACAAAAACCAACGTGCGATGCGTGAAATACTAAGCCGGAAAAATGTTCCCTCTACATTATTGTTAATATTATATGCATTTTTTTATTTTTGAAAGTATTTATTTATTTGCTGTTTATTCCAATTTTTCGATTTATAGCATATTTTTAGTGAGAAAGCCCGTATCCCGGCTGTGTGAAAGAAAGGGGTTTTAGTATCGTTTCAATCAATTTTTATTTATAATAGCATCCAACAAAAGCAGAAATATGGGTCTTTATGTGTCTATGAACATATGCATAAAAATGATTTTCTTTCATCAAAAGGTCAAAAAAGTATACTTGAGTAGTACCGTTAATGGGTTAATACGATCAAATTCTGCGCGCATGAATATTATTGTTATCATTCTAGACTGGAGATAACCTAACCACAAATGTTATCAAAAGTGCGTACTCGTATATCTGTTTCTTAGTAGGTAGTGTAGATTTAAAAGGTTTTTTATGAAAATGGTTTGCGTTATTATTGCATTCTGCTTGCCAAGATTTAACAATATTCTGCAATTAACAATGACCAACCAATGCCTCTTATTATAGAAATTGAGTCACTTAATTCGACTTACGAGTGGCATCTGAATTACGAGTAAAATGTTTTTGTATTACAATATCCGAGGAAACATAACGCGTAATTCGGCTATATTATGTCGAGTCGAATAAAACGCTTCTAGTTCTATAATAAGACATAATTTATTGTAAACAAAGCACTAACTTGTACTTTATATTGCTGTATTTTTATATTATTCCAAACAAATGTAAAAGACACTGTCCCATAATAATAATAATATTCAAACTAATTTTCCAGGAATTTAGAAATGAGTCCGGTTCAATTGAGGGCAACAAGACGGAATATCCAATATTTCGAGCATTATCACCTGAAAGCCAAAGAAGCGTATCAGCATCCAATGTGGTGCCGGCTGTAAATAATAGCAATGTAAGTTTGGAGGATTAAAAACTTAGTATTTAACTTCTAACTCTTGGATAATTGTTACTTTAGGAAAATCTAATAGTAGACGATATCGACAACAACAATGGTCCTATATCACCGACCGACCTTGAAAATATTGAAAATAATAACGCTGTAGATTACATTCAGAACCAGAACGAAATCGGTGTAGTCATAGAACCATCATCATTCTCAAGGAATCGAAATATACTCGACTCACCAAATGCCAACAGCCATCACTATGACCAGCAAGAACAAATCAACGAGGAATTACTACAGGACGTAGCTATTGCTTCATCGACTGAATTTTTTGCGCCTACATTTCAGTACACAATTTCTTGTGAACCGAATACAACCTCAGAGTGTAGCAATTTAGATTGTTTCACAAAAGTAGATTATCATGCCGACATTGTTAAAGATGAAGACGCAAACCGAGAAACAATTGTACAAGGAAGCGTGCCAAGAGTTGTTATAAGTTCTGATTCTGACACAGAGTTCGAATCAACCGTTACACCTACAGAAGATACAAATCAACAGGCTACAGTTATTGAAGTCAATAGTAGTCCTGAAACTTCTAATTATCCTGAAAGAGGTAAATAATTCTGATCTCAATACTAGTATGGTAAAAGTGTACTATTTTTTATGCCTGGTTTCGCACGGTATAAAACAATTTATCAAAGCGGATTCTCCACCTCCTCGATATCGATTTAAGAAGTTGAGAATTTTCGGTCGCCATCTTTAATTTCCAAATTTTGACGATAGGTTCAAGATAAGCGACCCCAAATACATAATAGAACCCATATTCATCGCAATCGTTTACAGTTGAGAATATTCGGTCGCCATATTAGATACGTAATTTTGCTTTTCCGAAAGTGATGTTCCATACTCAGCTGATAAGCTTTCTATTAGTCTTTGACTTATTAAAATTGGCGCAGAAATAACCTCACACGAGGAATCACAAGCTCTCGCATTAGCTTTTAATTATATATACAATCTTATTATTAATATAAATTAATATGATGATACAGATAGATAAAATAATAATATATCTTCGAAGATTTTCTTAAACAGTTACAAACAATTGATTTAAAAACTTATAAACTTACGGTGCCTTTATATTTAAACTATGTATATTCGACCGCAGAGATTGGAAAAGTGCTGGGCAAGAAAATCGATACTGCCTCCGAAAAGGTGGCCAAAAATTTAACACTTAGGTCAAATTCTTTCCAAGGAATTTATTTAATGTCTTTTTTTCAGTTTTAGTTTAATTATGATGAATTATTAATTATGCAGCTACAAGCTTCCACAAGTATAAGCTTTATCGTCAGTTTTAAATTCAACGCTCATTCAACAGCATATCAGGTCAAGCACAACACATTTTGTGCGGCAATTTTTTTCTGTAGTAAAGTTTAAGTGGAATAGATCGAATCTCTATATTAATTGTTGATACAACGAAGCATGCACGAATAACTGAGCCATATAAAATGCAATAGCGCGTGACGGCCACGCTAAACGCTGCCGCTGAAAATTTTACCACGTGACTTGTTTGTCGCATTGCACCAGTGAGCATTACAGGCATCCACCCATGCAACATGATAGCGCTTGCTACACTCAACATATCGCGCCGGTGGTCTATCATAATTGTCGGTTTATTAGAAGAGTTGTCTCGCTCAGGCTTTAACGTACAAAACTATGTATCTGGTGTACTAGTCACAACTCGCTTCATGCGTCACTCTTTATCTTCATGCAAAAATATCCTCAATACAATGCACAACTGGGACCTTAGATAAATTCAAAGCATTAACCCTACTGAAACAACGAACTCTTAATAACTCCGATTCTTAATAACATGGAAATACGTTTTTTAATATAACTTTTATACCTAGCGTTGATTCTCGACAGAAGCTTACTTGAAACACATATTTATCTCACATGTCTAAAAAAAAACCATAGTATCGCCCTATAAATGTTATAATTTTACAGGGATACTTGAGACGTGAGACTTAAATGTAACGTATTTATTGGCTGTACACAAGGAAAATCAAGGGTATATATAGATAATCCTCTCACTACGTCGTGGTTTTCTATAGCAAATTTCAGTTATCGAAATTGTTGCGATTGTAGGAGTAAAATTATTCAAGTTGCGAGATTGAAATAAGAATACCGAGATAGAATAGATAAATCTTATTATCAAAAATTGTATGTACAATTTTATAACAATATCTTATTATTTTATATTATCAATGCCTATTTACTTTGTTTTTCAAACGACTTCTTTATTTTCATTTTTAGTCGAAGAATCATCTATCATTAAAGAAGATGATTCAACTTCAATAAAAAGTGAATCTTCAGACAGAAGTTTAGAAATTAATAGCATTGAGGAAGCACTCCGTGTATTAGACAGTGCCATAGAAGCAGAGGAGTTAAATACTATCTGCGAAGATGAAGAAGATCTTCCTGATGAGGAATTTGGGGACGACACCACGAACTTCCAAAATGTGATCAGACAGCTGTTAATCAACAACGGAATAAACGGAATTTTGCCAAATGCCACAATTTCACGGACTTCATCCGACCAAGCCAGAACTGACATTTCGTCGCTAAATGGCACTACAGCCCAATATGAGTTTGGGAACAGAACTGACCTAGTTAACAATAAGATTGATGAAACCGATATAGACACCATCCGCACTGAGGCCGCGACACTTGTTGATAGTGTGTTGGGAGAGAGTCAGATGTTAGCCGAACAAAGGCTAGAGATTCATAAGATCAACTGCCAAAATGTGGTACAGATTTTTTCAGTGACTCAATGTTCTTTTGACTTCAGCAAAAACAGCACCTTAGGGGCAGAACATGGTGCAAGGCCAATACCAAAGACTGATTATGATGAACCACTTTTATCGCCAGCAGAATCAATCGAAGAATTCTTTGCTGAGGGTATGCTAGCTCAAACAAGCACACCTTGCATACAGAATAAACGATGTATGCTGCTAATGTCAGAACAATTATCTAGCAGGAAAACTTCGCAGACTCTATTCCAAAGCAGTGATGAGGACAAGCCTGTAGTTACAGTTGCACCAGTACCGGAAGAAGAATTTCGGCCAATAAAGAAGACGACTTCAGTGGAAGCGTTACCAGATTTAACAAATTGCAATGCAACCTTTGTTGCAAATAAAACTTTTGAAGTGAACAAAACATTTGATTTGAATGAGGGGGATGATCAGCAGGGCGACTTTATATTTCATGGCGATCCCTGTACCTCTAAGCAAGCATTGGAAAGGGATTTACCTATGATTAAGTATGAAAAAGATGATGTAAATTTTGAAGATCTAACAACAGTTACGCCTGTTAATACTCCCATTGAGTTAAATTATCCCAATGACACATGGGATAGAATGACAAGAAATGCTAATAGAAATGAAGATATTAATAAGGGTGAAAGAGAAGAACAAGAAAGCTCAGGGGGTTGGTTCTTACATCCGCAAACTAGCAGTGATTTAAACGAGAATGAAACGTTTGATGTCGAGGATGAGGCCAATTTGGAGCTGACATTCGAAGCTTTAAGAAAACAACTCGCGGAAGTTTTACCTCAACCACAAAGCATAACAGGCCCCCCGGAGTACTCAGATGATGAGGATGAACAGCAAAGCAATAGGTAGGGATTTACAACATAGAAAATATGTTAATTTTATGCCACTTTATGTATTATGTAGAACTTTTGACGAATACCGATCACCTCTTGATGGAATTCTTGGGCTACTTATGGACAATGAGCCTACATCGTTAAATCCAGTACAAAATGAAGTTGTCATCAACTATAAACGACCCTTGTCTCCAATTCTCGAAGAAAGTGAGGAAGAAACTTGCAAAACATTTGTTTTAAATGAAACTAAATGTTTAGATAGTACAAGGTAAGTTTTCCTACATTTGGTTCAAGGGGCAGTCCAGTGAAACAAGTTAAAAAATACAAATTTGTTGTGATTCTATAGTAACTACAGAATAGCTTTATATTTTCGTCATGTCCGTCTGTCTGTCACGGTCCCTACAGGCTGCGCCGATTCGTCAAAGAATTTTTAGATCTGATTTTGATTACTGAATAACCATTTTGAAACCTTGAATAAAATAGTAATAAACCATTTTTAATTTGCTATGACTAATTTAAAAATATATCATTTTTTCATTAATATGTCAATTTCCGGCGCAATAATATATGTATAAGGATAATTCATCTATTGCTTACGTATTTATTGAAGTATGAAGACTAATTTCACATATCTATTTTAATATCAAGTGATACTACCTAAATTAATTTTACAAAGGACTTGTTCTGTTTACAGCACTGGGTGCATGGATACGGGTGAGGCCATAATGGGAGTAACAAAAACCCTAATGGCTTCAAACGATACTCTCTTCAATTTTGAAGATACTCTCGGAGAAAAAGAAGATGTGTTCTCTCCGCGTATTCCGTCGCGTAGCGATAGCCAAGCAAATACTCCGGTGAAGAGCAATAAATCAGCAGAAGATAATTCTATGGGAACATCAGGGAGTGACACTAGTAAGGGTGCTCGAATACCCAATGGGTCGACATCAGAAGGTGCTGAAAATGTTACCATTGGAAGGCGATCCCCCCCGAAAACAATAGACTTCCTTGATATGGGCGAATTAAAACAAGATGATTTGTGTTCGCCTGATCAACAGAAAACATTTTCAGAAGGAACATCGAGCACAACAGACCGCCTTTCATCGGATATTTCTCCTACTGTTGATCACGATACAACATTCACAACGAATACAGTGGATGACAAAACATGCATTACCGTCATTATAAAAGACGATGAACGCATTTCTGAGATATCTGAGCCGGAGTGGGGCTCTACTGCCTCTTATGGGGCATATGAACTGAATAGCCTAACAGATGTTCCTAGCTTAGACTTTAATGTAAACAATTTCGATAAAGACTTCCAGGAGGCTTATGATGAGGATATTATTGTAGCAGACAATGTGAACGTTCAGGAGAGTCCGGAATTTCCCGCAGATAAGATGCTGCCTAATAATGACGTTGAGCGAGACAGTGGTCAAGATGACTCCGGTCATAGTACACAGGCCTCTACTGACGAAAAGTCCCTGACCAATGACATATCTACGCAGTCATTTGCAGGCAATGAAACATTTATGAATCAGTCGAGTCCATCCACTTTACACATAGATAGCTTAGAGATAAGGGAAAACTGTGCGCAATTTTTGAGAAACGAAGTCGAGCTATCTGCTAGTCAAAATGCGAAAAGCAAAAAAGAAGTGTCACATCAACAGCCACCCGGTGATGCAGACATTGACGGTTCTAAAGAGAATGCAGACCCGAACATCATCAATGTGATCTTGAACAGTTCGCTGGAGAATGACAAGATTTTTTACCAAAAAGTACAAATGAATAGTCAAGACACTGTGATAGTTGATAAACCTAAAAATATTTCATCGGATTTGCTAGAGAAGGATTTATCCAGTAGGGTGCATGACAATATGTTTGTAAGTATGTCCGAGCCTTTCTAACATTTTTGTTTTTCTTAAATTTTGTATTGCTTGGTGCAATTGTTGGTATATGATTATAGAATATTTTGCACAATGCTATTCATATCCACAAAGTCTTAGCAGCGGCCTCAATCGCGTTTAGGGCTATAGGGTACTCACTGTTTTATATCATATAAATTGTTTCATGAGTTTGATTTGCTAACCAGAGACTTTTTAATAACTGAGCATTTACATATTGGGCCTTGAAATGTAACTGTTCCTCTTTATTTAAAAAAAAACATGAAATTTAGATAGGTAGCCCCGTTACCATATTTTTTTTTTGGTTTAGCTTGTGTGTTTCGTCATGCAGTTTAAATTAGTCATTTGTTTAACATTTTCCCTAATAATATGGTGTCTAATAGAGAAAGAGCCGCTTGTGATCAATTTTTTTTTCACTAAATTCAGGAGAATCGTTCGTAAAGCTTAATTACTTATATCAGATGGGTTTTTAAAACTAGAGAAAAACTTTAATGTTTATTAAGCTTTCATATTAGTTTACCTAATAAGTGGATTAAGGAATTATAAACTCTATAGCACGGGTGAAATATATTTGCTTTATGAGGAAATGAAATGGGAAGATTTTATATTCAACTGTGTTAAGAAAAAGACACTCAGTCCAAGAGTAGTCTCAATTCTGCAATCAATTCATTTATTGATATTTCGTGCAGTGAAGTCGCTGGATTTAATAAAAAGGAAACTAGTGAAATCAAATACTCAGCACTCTTACCGACAACATATTTCCAAATTAATAAAAAATCTGAATCAATACACATATTTTTTTAAACACTTTCCACAAAGTGTTGTTAGATTATACTCAATGTGAAGAACACTTGTTAACTTCCACAATGAATGACTGGCTTACCAGGAAAAATATGATTCGTACATGATTTTTGAACCACTCCAATGACTAGAGAACTCCATGTTAATTCCACCCGAGTGTAGCGGGATTATTCAGCTTAGCCGCACTGACGGAATCAGCTAAGTAACTCGATCGAAACTGTCGCATTTTTTTTCGGTTTACTTCGGTATGCCAGCAAAATCCTGAAAAAATAAAGTTTTATCATATGATATTTATTTTTGAAAAATTAAAGAAATATGATGTGATATTTGAGGGATTTTACTTCCCCCTCCCTCATGCCACCAAACTGGAGTGCTGCAAATTTTAATATAACAATAATTATTTGGATTCGATCGTGGAATTAGAAATGTGTCAAATTGGTACTTTTTAGTACATATTTGTTTTATCTCAACACCATCGCGCGGAAAATAGTCAGATCTTTTATTTTTATTTACAACACTCCTTTCAAAAATTCTGTTGCGTTGAGCAATAAGGCTTTCTGCAGTCCTTTTTTTATAACTTGTAAATTATTTTCAAATTTATACGAGGAGAAGCTGTCAACATTGCCATACATGTGAATACAATCTGCTAGATGTAGAAGATTGTGGACGTTGAAACTTTATCTTTTCCATATATCTGAAAGTTTTTTTTTGTAAAAATCTCAAACAGTTGTTGAACACAATCAAAATTCTTTTGACAATTTGCAGGACAAGAGATTAATCTATATGGTGTGTGCAACAGTGAAAAATTATAATAGATATCGCCATCTATAATATATTTAAATATCACAATTCCCGTATACAACGTTGATTGACGGAATTCTTTGGCCTTCCATCTACAGTAGTTGATCAATGAATTAGAAACACTTGAAAATTTTATCACAGTTTCAATTTATAATGTGTAATATGTATTGGTGATGAAGTCTGACAAAAAGATTTTTCAATGAAACAAGTAATGGAATCTCCCCCGTTGGTGTAGGCAGGTAAATTTTATAACATCTTTGCTAGAGTATAAAAAGGGCAATTTCAGCTAAAGTGTAGTAATTTGCATCAAAGAAGTTATCGAATAAAGTGATTATAGAGGAAGCAAAGTGTTTTTGTAGACAACAATAACTGATAGCGAAGTAATCTGCGAGTGAAGTGCAAAAAAATGTGAAAAAGTATTGTTTTGGGTTGTGTATGAATTCTATTTTTTTAGTTTATCTATTCTTTATAGTGGGACAATGAAAAAACATAACGAGTGGATAAAATGGAGATTGCAACGTTGTTGTGATTGCAAATGTTTTCTATTCGAGAAATAGTACAGCTGAACTTTCTGCGACCACAGTGAGCAGAATATCAAAAAATATTACAGGTGGCCTGTCTCCTCGTCATAATAAACGAGAAAATTGTAGGAGCATGAGGAAAACCACTACGAGAACGCCGGGAAATTATTCGCAAGGGTGCACAACAACTCGGCACCAGTACGCGTACTCATTAGAGAACTAAATGAGCAGGGAATGTATAATCAGTCATAAGGAGATTTTATGAGGCATGTCTAAAATGTAAGCGGCCTGCAAAGAAACCGAAATTAACGGAAAGAATGAAGAAAAAGCGATTAATTTGGGCAAAATTTCATAAAAATTTAACCATCGATGATTGGAAAAAGAGAATTAAAAATTGGAACATTATGGTTGTGTTGACCCATATGTTTGTCAAAAGTACCGATTTTTATATTAAAGTTAGGTCATATTTAGTGACGAATGTCACTTGGAGGCTGTCATGGAAGCAGCTTATTTTGTTAGAAGGAGACCCAATAAACGTTTTAAAGAAGAATATCACATAAGAACTGCAAATCATCCACCGGCAAAATGATTTGGAATTGTATTACTGGAGAAGGCCCCGGTCCTATTTATTTTGTCGAGGGAACGTTACGCTCGGAATAATATAAACGTGTCCTGGAAACAGTCCTACTTTCTTGTATGGCCTACCTGGCTTCCAGAAGATCTTCTTACGCGTTTATGCAGGATGGCGCACCATGCCATACCACAAGATATGTGAATGATTTTTTCATTTCAAAAAATATTAATGTTTTTCCTTGGCCGGGCAATTCCACTGGAAATTGTTGGACCTTTCTAAAATGTAAAGTATACTCGAGGTCAAGTAATACAATCCAAGTGTTGAAAAATAATATCGAAAGTATATCGAATAAAAAAGCTGAAATTATGGAAATGCTCAACATTTGTATTGAGAGTTTGTCAGAGAGAATAAAAGAAGTCATTAAAGCTAAGGGGATATAACGATTAATTAAATTTTTAAACTTTATGTATAGCAGATGAAGCTGAGTAATAAATTGTGTACATTTTACATCATTTTTACTTAATTCCTTAAATTTTCACAAATTCTCAAAAACTTTAATAAAAATTCTAGTGTTTCTAATTCATTGTACACTGTGCACTGTAAGTATTTCAGTAAACGTTCGGGGTTTTCGAGAAAACTAAATAGGAGTGTATTTTGCTGCATATATAATTTTGTTATTTAATTGTAGTTGTACTAATTAGTTTAATTTTATTATTATTTCCATTAAGAATATATATGCAAAATTTTTTGAGAAGTGTGATATCATTTTAAAGTGTGATCCTTAATTTTGAATTTGAAGGAATTCGTTCACAAATTGGGGTTTTGATGGACCTTTATATACATATGTATGTCCCGATTAGAAAAGGAGGCGTTTTCTTATCTTCTGAAGTGCACCCTAAAATACGTCATAACGTTTGCGAGAAGCTTTTGTATACTGGAAGACCATCTACGAAAACGTCTATTAAAAGTTCATTGATAGAATCTTCTATCTTGAGATTTAACAATTCATCAATCGCTTTTTTTTAGGCCAATATGAAAATATTGTCCTGGAGGCATTTCCCTTAAATCTAGCTGTTGAACCTTCGTTTGTAAAAGAGTCTGCAGATTTGGACATATCTAATCTTTCCTTAAATAAAATTTTAAGGAGAAACGCTTTAGATTGATGCCCTTGGCCTACTTCTTGAGCAGCTTCATTTAAAACAGTTCGAAAACTCGGCGTAGCCGCGGTTCTGCGCAATTAATTAAGTATGTTCTTTCTCTACCTGGACATGTACTTCTTTGGAAAGGTAGTAAGATAGGCAATTTAATAAAAAAAATGGGTGTATTAATTACATGAATTTCGGAGAAAATGTGGAAGAAAGTTTGGCTTTCACAACGGCCGTCAATTTCGGGTTTGAGTACGCCTGTAAGTTTTGAAATTCTTGCTTCTGCTTATTACACGGTTTGTCTGGTTATCCGCATTGTTATAAGTATAAAACATGAAATTGTTAAAATAAAATATCACGTAAACAAAATAGAAATCGATGCACTGAATTGCAATTGTCCCAAAATTTTGTGCTGAAAAATACAACAGTTTTCAAGTTACAACGGAATTAGTGACGGGGGTCGTGCGGCAAATTTTAATGATTTTTACTCAAAAAAAAGCTGGAAAGAGCGGATGAAAATCGTAATTTTTTTTCAAAGTTGCGCTAAATCGCCAAATTTTAAAATATAAAAAATCCCTATGATAGGCGGTAACTATAATACAATCGTATGTTTTATAAACATGTTTAATTTTTTGATTTCCGATAATACATGTAGCAGGAAACCTGCACTTAGTCCGCTACCACAGACTTGAAAGGAGAGGGACTCAACGGCCGCTATTTTGTATTTTTGGAAAAAAAAATTTTTTCTTCATTTAATATTTGCTTTATACAATAAAAAAATTATTAGAATCTCAAAGAACGCTAAATTCTACGGAAAACCCCAACACGAATGCGTGCTTGTCGATTAAATAATTTAAAGACAAGCGCACATATGTTCTGCATAAAGGTTGTATAAACAAGACCTCATATTTGATAGCTGTCATATGAAAACGAAAATGTCACGTTTTCTAGTCGTGAAAACCCATTACAAAAATTTAAAAAAATGTACAGTGACAATTCACTGTTATCTGTTCATTTCGGTATGTATAAGCACAGTCACACATACATTCACACACACTTCAAATTTCTTAACTACACTATTTGTAGTTTTAAGCTCTTTAAACTGTACACAACTTTCCAGACCAACCTTGACAAACATCTTACATAACAAGGGACGGGGATGGACAGCAAAGTTGCATATTAAGTTGAATACAAAATCTTCGCAAACCTTGATCCGAAGCAGCTTTTTCTAAGCGAGTGAAATCATTTTGTTATTGTCGTAAAGGTTAATTCTATTATTGTAAGTTACTTTTGTTTAGAAAGTTTTCTGATGATTGAATGAAATTAGTAACACAATCATAGTGAGAACCCTATGAATATAGTAATCAAAATTAATATATTTTAGATATAATATCATTGAGTTGATTGATCACTGTGCATGCCTGTTTATTTGAAATTGAAATGTAACGTGTGTAAAGTATGCTTGCAATTTGTGTATGGTGTAAATGTTATGTTGTTTATGTTTTTTGTACATTATTCTTAACATTACACAAAACTTAGCTTTAGTTTCAAAAATGCTTGTATCTAAAACAAATTCCATTTTTCGCCCGGATAATTTCATTTCATGTAAGCTTCAAGGATATGTTTGATTCCAAAATCAGTTGTTGCTAATTGGCAGGTACTCTAAGTTCCTTCTATGATGCATAGTCCTTAAAAATCAATCAGGGATGATTGAAGTTTTTCTATGACATCTTTTAAAGTGATATTATAGATTCTAGAATAGATTAGGTGTACTATTCAGTCAGTTTTCCAATTGGTCTTTAAATTTATTGTAAATACTTCAATAACTAATAAGTTTAGAATATTTTCAAAATATGATTATATACTTTTCTTGCTAGAGATATTCTCTATGCTTGTAAAATTCCATAGAAACAAGTCTGAGGAAAGTGCATTATAAAAAAAACATGTTAAATTTTTTCCATAGTCACTGCATTTAATGGATTCATTCAGTAGATTAATTAAACTTAATTTCGCAATTGTGTCCCGTCTTTTATTTGTGTTTCATTTTGTGTAATAAATTTTTTATTCATTGCTTAAGGGGTACATTTTAAAGAACCTTTCTTATTTGCAGTTCAGATAAAGATAACCTTTTCAACAAAGTTAAGAATAATGCAATTACTCGGATCTTTTGTTTTTCTTTTCCATCTAGTGAATGTGAAGCGGCATGTATGGGAGTATCAGGAATTTTCCTCACAAGTCTTCGATCACAATTAGAATAAAATCTCAGTTATACACATAATTGTTTAAATACTAAGCATATCTTTGTTTTATAAGTTATCAGTTTATTTATAATAATTGGAATAAAAGAAATTAGCTAAAAATATGAAAATTTTGTTTGAATTCTTTCTAACACTCAATGCGACGTTTTCCCATTCCATAATCCGCTTGCTTCATTTTCTTATTCATAATTATTAGGTTGAAGGACTCGTCTACCCTATAACTAAATACACGTAAAACTGCACCTTAACGTCGATATCTTTCACACTGCATGCAATGAATAAACAATGCGAATGGAATCAAGTGGTGAAGCTCATTTATTTGTGTAATTCATTTCAGCACCAATGCGATATAGCAATTTTGCCACCCAAGCATCAACAAACTATATCTAATTATAGTGTCAGTGATGTGAGTGGTCTACAGAACGAACATAATTGTCTAATTGTGGCTGATGAAATTCTTGGACATTTATCAGGGGAAGAAGATCCTTGGGTAAATCCTAGGCGGATGGAAACATGATGAACATTTTCAATAAAATTCTATGTTCCAGGTTGAACCGGGGAATGATATCAGGTATAATGGTCCCTGCTCTGATATTATAAGCACTTCTTTTGCTACAAACGAATGGGATAGTGACGTTGATGATAGCCACAGCAGCGAGGAGTTTATGTACGTTCCGGGGACCCCATTAAAAGAAGAAATGTCAAATGTTATCAAATCAAAAGGCATTAACTCCGATAGACAGTTCTCTTTAACTGATGGCCCTTATGACTCAAGCATGTGGTCTTCACAAGAAGACAAGATTTTAATGGAAACGAGAAGTAATCATAACAACCTCGTCGTTTTGCTACTCGTATATCTAATAATTTGTTTAATAGACTCTGCAGAAGATGAAATATCAGAAGAAAGCTCTTCGGAGTTCGAAGGAGAATTTATACCATCGTGCTGGGACTCTTTGGCGATGCCTGCCCGGTCAGCTTTAAAGAGCCCTGACAAATCGAGCAGTGTAAGCATGCTTTTATTCAACTAAGTCCTAGTCTTATTAAAACTTATCACAAGTTTGATTAAAGTATGCATGCTGTGAAAATTAATTAATGCATGACATTTTTTCCCCTAATTCAATCAGGAGGAAGAAAATAAAAGTGTAAGTATGCCTGATAGATGTAACTGTTTTGGGTGTACGAACAGCTCGAATTAAATACAATCAAAATATAACAAATTTACCGTATTTTGCACATTCTGTATTATAGTATTCTTTTGTGTGTTAAACAAATGGTAGGGAGTCACTTTTTCCATTCCAAAATTTCCACTAGGACATTTTTTCCATTCATTATTTTTGCCATGGTCTTTTTTTCCATTGTCTTTTTTTTCGGTAAGGGGTCACTTTTTTCATTCTAAATTTTCCATTAGTACATTCTTCCCATCAATTATTTTTTCCAAAACTGAATATTTGCCTTTAACAAAATGTCTACTGATGGACTTATTGCCTTTTACAAAAATTTTGAGCAATGGAAATTTTGGGCTATGGAAATTTTGGGCAATGGAAATTTTGGGCTATGGAAAAAATGGGATGGAAAATTTGGACATGGAAAAAATGACCCCCAATATAAACAAATAGATGAACAAATTATAAAATACTATAAAGTGAGCAGTGTGATGATGTTAAAACTCCTTTTCAAATTTCTTTCGATCTAATGCATATAAAAGACAGTCCTAAATTTAGGCTTTAAGAGTGAGTGCGCGAATCGTGGCGGTGAAATGCGAACAACGATACGACATTCTTTGAGCCAGCGCATGTAAGCGTTATGACTTTATGAGTCAGACAACCAGTTTTACAAGCAAAGCAGGGATCGTTAGGATGAGGTCGATTTTGCACTCACATCTTGCCCCAAAATGATTACGTCTTATTAGTGCGAAACATTACATGTGTACAGACGTGATTTATCAGTAAATTCAACCACATGTTGTTTTGGTTTAGTTTTCTATGGAGATTAGGCGGTGTATGAACGCTTCTTTTTAATGAAAAAGATATTTTTGTTAAGAATTTTCGATGCTTTTTTTAAATGAATGCATGTCATTTTTGGTACAGCAGTAACAGGAAAAAAAGGTCGCGGCTGAGTTAACGTTAATAGTTTTATATTAGCCTTATGGCCGCTTTCATAAAATCAAAGGTGCCCTGCAATTGCAGTATTGAGCAATTTGCAACATAAAACCCTTTACTTACCATAATTGTAATGGATAGCGAGTTCGTCAGCTCTGAAAATTTAGTTTTAAGAAGAAAAACGCGATTAAAGTTTTAGTTTCTAACCGCTCCACCTGGTTCAGTTCATACTATGCGGGCTACTCCGAACGCTATTACTCCGTCATTTGTGCGAATTTTGACATGAATCTAATTGTTTGTACACATTCTTAGGATGTTATTCTTGAGGATAATGCAAAATCAATTTATTTTTCGAAAATTTCTCCCTGATGATGCTACTAAACCCTAAACGAACAATAGTTTTACTTAGGAAACTTTCTTGAAAAGAAACCAGTTTTTCAAGTATATTAATCTACATATTGGACATCCATATATATATGGTATATCCATACCAAATCTAGCTGAGCGCGTTCTCCATAACCATTGAAAATTGAAATTCCTGACGTCATGGATAGGCAGTAAAATCGTCCGACGTTACCCTTCCTCACTACTTCTAAACGCCCGGGAGTAGAAAATCAGTCATGGTTATTTCACACCCAGCATTCCCTTGGAGTAACATAATTGATTCGGGAGGCCAACTGAACACAAACTTATGTTGCTACATATTGACTTATTTAAATAAAAACAATTACATAGTATTTCAGATAACTTACGGATTTATAAGAAAATGTTACATAATGTACACACTTATTTTGTTTTCAGATGGAAGTTCAATGTAATTTCTTTATACATATATAAAATTAAGAAAACCATCCAATGTGTTGATGAATGATTTTATCCATATGATGAATTTAGCCAATAGAAATGAATTTTATTTATTGTATGTACGTAACGTAACGCAGGTCTTAAGAAAACGTACATACTTAACTTATCAGCTGTACCATGCAATATCCAAAATTTCATACTAATAAAACCAGTATATCTTTTAGGAAAATAAAAAACGGCGAAATGTAGCTTTTAAGAAGCAACGATATCACTCAGTGTATGAATACCCACGAGAGCAGGCAGCACTTTCTCCTGCCTACAGCGAACCCTTTCTTTGGAACAGTATGTCAGAGGCTTCTTTACTTAACGAAAGAAATCAGATGGAAGAATTTTACGGTAAATAAATTAGTTCAAAACTTTTGACAATAATTTGTAACCCAATGAATAATTTTAGTTTATAATACAGATGGATTTGCCGTGTCGAGCTCAATGCGGCCATTTCATGGTAGCCAATTTAATGCACTGTGCCACACTTGGCCCACAGACTCAGATTTTTCTTGGTCTCAGGTTGAGGTAAGTTTGTAGAACTAAGCGATTTCAAAAACATTCTTAATGTATTTAATTTTGGAACTCAGGATTTAGATCACGATACTCATAATAAACAAGCAGCTACCTATAGCAGCATAGACATAAAGTGGCCGCAAGGTTTATCTATTCAGTTAAATGAGGAGGAATTCGGGAATGATAGCAAAAGTGATGATAGTAAACGGCCTGATAGCGGCGTTGGAGTTTCAGTAAGTATAGACAGACACAGTCAATTTTACTATTATATATGGTTATGTTGCATTTCGTTTAGTCATATTTTCAACAAATTTGCAATACATGTGTATCATAAACGCAAAACGATTTTAATTCTTGAAATTCTTTGAATTCTCCCCACAGGCTGAAATGCTTAGTGAGCGGGTATCCTTAGGAGAACTTCGGCATACAAAGGCAACTCTTCGCCTACCTTTAGAACTTTTGTCACCTGTAGAATCATCTTTACAGCTGCCCCCACCTCCCCCACCGCCGCCACCTCCACCACCACCTCCACAGCCAATTCACCACTTTCCGAGGGCACGAAAAATGGAAACAAAATCATGCGACATATTCTCAAATATTTCAATTCTTCCAACACCATCTTGCACTGGATCAATGGATTCGCTAAGTTCTAGTTCGAGCTCTGAGAGACAGTTGAGCTTCACAACGTTTGGGAAACGGAACTCATTCAATGAAAACGACAGACGCAATGACCTCATCAAAGATAATTTCAGACCAGCTATAATTCTGATCGATAGCGACTCGGCTGACACCCTTAAACTGAACAAGATCAAGCAGAGCGACAGCACGGATGAGGATTCGGGTATCGAAAGTATTATGAAGGTGAATAAGGAGAATGACTAGGCTAGGCGCAATGTAAATGGCGTAAATTGAAGTAGTTTATTTGTTGTTGAATTTTAGAGTAATTGTGATGTACAATGTACAAGCGATGTATGTATATGTTTCACCGATTCTTCTACGTTACTTCTATTATTAATGCTATATTATTTAAATTATACAACCGGAAACATTAAAATGCCAAATTTAGACGAAATTTACACTTTTTCTTTCCGTTGCCATTTGGTTCTGGTATCCCGGACCTTCATTTCATTCGTAGTCATAATTATAGCTGTTTCCGGAATGATTTTTTGTTTCGCCAAGAACAGAATTCAACATGAATGTGATATCTACCAAAGTTTTTATACTACACACGCTTCTTTTGATACTATTTCTCTGCAGAATTGGTAACCGGAACTTTACTCGTATAGAATTAGCTGCACTTAATTACGAAAGAAAGTATTTCTGCAGTTCTGCACCGATGTAAATGTAATACAAGACGTTTCTTAAAGTTCAATATGTTTAATTATTATAAAATGCAATCTGGCAAAGGATGCTATCATCTCGCTTCTCAAAATTATTCATTTCTAATAGTCCTGCTAATATTCGTAAGGTATCTCTTCTACCTAATTCTCAGAATTGAAATCCTGCGAGTGGCAAAAGCAGCTTGGCATTATTATACCGGAATTATGCATTTTACTTTGCACGTTGCACCGACCTTAATATACTGAAAGAATTTAATCTGAAACGAATTTACCTCAAGAGAGATGTGTCAAGAACTTGCATAACGTTCGAGTGAATGCATAATTGAGGAATTGAAACAAAAATTGATATGTAAAAAATGATACAAAATACTAATATTTATCAGGTAAGATAAGATTCTGATTTCATTCTTCATCTACAAGTGATTAGGTTATTGCATATTAAGTGTCAGAATAATTCACTATGCCTGTGACAATTCACCAAACTGTAATCGCAATCTTATCTGAGTATAATGAGGGTTTTGAAGCATGTTGCGCCATATGATTCGTATCAACGCAATGCCCTGAACTATTATAGTAAACTCATTTTTATCGCAGGTAATCATTTGAAAAGAAATAGCTACTATGGTAGCTACTATTTATCGCAATTTTTGGTCATCCTATATTTCATGCGGTCCCGAGTTTTTTTTTAATTTTCTGGCTGGATGCTCCTCTTTTCGCCCCCTCCGTTTCCGAGGACTTCATGCGCGCCGGGCGGATTTTGTGGCCGTGGTCTTCATCGCTGGCCTCACCTGAGGCAGTCTCCGGCTGATCTCCACGCACATTCTCCTCGTCGTGTCCAGCCCCTTGAGCGTTTTCTCCACGGCCAGCAGGCCATCTTTGATCATCCTGGAGACATTCGGCTGTTTTTTAAGGGCACCCAGCCAACATCTCCTTAATCAGGGCTTTCACCTGGGCGAATCCCTTCTCTTCCTCCGCCAGTGGACGGAGTCTAGACCTCCATGGAGGGCACGCGGTCTGCATCGCCCACAACCACCGAGTCCACTGAGGATACGAAGTGCTTGAAGCACCGGGGACCGAAGCAAAAGGATCGGTGGGTGTACTGCAGGACAACCTGGCCCGATGCGCCCGAAATAAGCACTTTCTTCATATACAGCGGGCGGGTCCATTCGGAACTAATAATAATTAAATAGCAGGAAAGAGATATAAAATCCTAAAGGTCGTAGGGCTGCCTAAATAGGCGTTACATTTTCCGTCAATTCTTATATTTGTTTTGAAATGATGAGCTGTATTTTCCAAGACGGCATTTTGATGGAAAGCTAGTAAACTACACTGTTGTTATGACCAAAAAATCATATAAAATTATGTTACCAATAAGAAAAAGAATGATGTGTTGTATGTAAATTAAAAAAAAATCTTTCGAGTGCTGTCACTTAGAAGCGTGCAAAAGTAGGAAACAGCCACTAAAGATTTTTAAGCTGGCTACAGACCTGCATGTTTTTTGCACGACGTACAGTGTTGACCGTACCCCGAACATTGACAAAAAATCATGCCAAACTGGTCGGGGAAAATTTCGTGAGCTGCTTCAACGATTGCATAATTTTCCTCGAACATCGTACCACGTAAGTCTGTAGCCAGCTTTAAATATGGATGAATGGACAACTATAGGCGAAGCCAGGTATTGGTGTCGTAGTAAATCATATAACATTCAGTTTGACAAATCTGATCTACAGGATGGGCCGACCATCTGAATGCCAGTTTCCAGGCCTGCACGCATGGAAATCCATTGAGATTGAACATTTTGAACCGCCATGTTGGACCTTCCATCTAGATTTTCCGAATTAAAATAGTAAGTTCGAAATCAGCAACCCTGAAACCTTCTGTATGCCCATTTTGATAGAAATCTTTTGATCGTTATCTTCACATTTTGAGAGTAGATCGAGATCAGTGATTATCAGCTGAACCGACTGATAAGTAACGCAAATGCTGTTCACCTCATGCATAAAATTGCGAACGCTTTTTCCTCAGTCTGTTATCCTAATAAACTGAAAATTATTGAAAAAAATGGTGCTCATCCCGTTTTCGAGATATTTAATAAATTCTTCATACTTTTGTAGTATTAAAAATTCCTACTAACTAATTATTTGCCTTTTACAAGTTGTTTTCTCGTTGAAATCATTGAATGCCAAAAGACTGACTTTTACAAACTGAAATGTTGACATATGGAATCTCAGACGCAACAATAATACCCAGAAATAAAATAACTAATACGTTTTCGGAATGAATGGGGTTTCAAATTTCAACATTTGTTCATCTGAACAATGAATACTTACCTTTTTTTATCGAAAATCATTTGAAAGTGTTCAGAGGTGTGCTGAAATTTGAGAAAATGAATGAATATTTTTGACAAGTATACTCGACGATGACAGCAATGGAGCGTATACATATGTTTGGAGTAGTATGCTACTACGTCAGAGAAGTAGTTAATTCCAGAAGATTATTTTTATCATTGAGCAAAGCTGATTCTTTTTCTTTATTTGTGTACCACCTTCCTCATCTCCTACCTTTTGGTGGAGATGTTCGAAAAAATGTGAGTTATAGAAAGCCATCACGCTCGGGACATTAGTTCGGTTAATCTAAATATTTTGATTTGAATGCTAATCGTGCAAACGTAGTATAATTTTACATAAAATTTTCATTTTTATGACTCACTGTGGCTTCACACGACGTGCTGTACGGAACACTCGGCGCGAGATTACCAATTCGGACTTAACCTGTTTTGTATGGGACGTTAGTAAGAACACAAAAACGAATGAGAGATACACACAATTATATTAAACACATCAAAATAGGCAAACAAGTTTGCGCAAAAATCTAGTAAAGCAAATTAGAACTGAAATATTGATTTATATGCACAAATATGCATAGATATGCAAAATTGTATTCGATTTGGAGATGTCTCAATACTTAGGGTTTACCTGAGATTTATCCACGTAATGATAATTTCAAAAATTGTTGTTGAATTCAAAAATGTAAAACTGTATGGTTCGACTGTAGATAGATATCTATGTACATATACAAAACAATCTTCCAAATTTATTCGACCAAATAATATAATTAAAGACAAAGTACGACAAAATAATTTCTAAAGTAAAATTAAGAAGCAAATTAGCATTGCTTTTCGAACTGCCGCAAAATTTGTTAATTTCAATGCATAGTCCTTAGTAATTCATGACTGTTACTCATCACATCGGTGCAAGTCGTATAACAAATTAAATATATCTTTATTCCGTCGATTTTTCTTAGCAGACGCACATCTAACACGGAGCAATAAAAGTACATGGAAAAGCTTTTGTAAAGTATAATTACTTGCCAGAACTCTTTTTGTTTTGTTAATGTTAAAAATGGCTGTAGAGCGAGACAAATTCTTTCACCCATGGTAATTATAAGAAGTACACAAACAAGCTGACATTGTAGATAATGAGGAAATAGAACAGGACAACAAAACATTTAGAAAATGCCTAAAATGCCTCTGCTTGCGCAGACTTTTATGAGAGGTGCATTGTGACATAATCAAGGCGCACGTTTAATGATTTGATACTTTTTAAACGCTTAGTGTCGTAGAAGCGCATTAGGGTCTTGATAACATTTTTAGATGTCCTATTTATTTTATCTTTTGTGGATGACATGTATGTAATCGTATCGATATAAAGTTTCTGTATATACTCGTTTTCGAAATACACTATAATATTAACTAGGCGATGACTTTTTATTACTATTTTACTTGATCCAAACCTCCCCTTACCAATGGAATGCAAATACAACTTTATCGGATTATTTTAAACTACATATGTATATTGCTTTCATTTATTCCTTAAAGCGTTAGGTGTAGTCAGAGAAATGAAAAAATGACAATTTTAAATAATTTTTTTTGCCAGGAAATTATTTTATTTTATAAAAGTAAAAACATAGCATCATTAAATAAGGTGTCGACTTGACTTGACAGAAATTTTAGAAAAAAAAATTAATAATTTTAAAAGTAATGGCTCTTTTTCCAAACCATGTGTTTTGAACTGGTGGCCACTGTAGCTCGAAAACCGCTCGATAGATTTTAATGAAATTTATACAGCTTTTTGAAAACATGAAAACCTAGTGCCTGATCGAAGCTTTTTGTTTTTGTTTTTAAATTAACAAAATGGCGGCCTCAGGGAAATATGTTTCCAGATTTTCGGGAAAATACCAACAGTTAATTGTTTATAAAAAATCGAAATTAAAAATTTTAAAATTAAAAAAAAAAAATTATAAAATAAAATAATTTACTGGCAAAAAAAAATTATTTAAAATAGTCATTTTTTCATTTCTCTGACTACACACCTAACCGCTTAATACTAATTTTGATATTTGTAAAGCCGACTATTATTTATTTATTTCTTTACAGAGCAGAGAGCTGTGTAAAATTCCCAATTACACACAAAAATTATTATAATAAGAATGTGAAAAAGGTTATAAAAGAAAACAGACGAATTACTATTTACTTAGCGTATCAAAGACAGCTAGTTTAAAATTTATGAAAGGGCTCAGTGGACCAAGTTGAAGTTTGTCCTGATTTCTTAGATTACATAGTTACATGGGTTTTAAACTTTTAAAAAATACATGTTTTCATTTTTTATCTAAGAGTACAACATGTCAGGAATATTATCCCAAAGTTTTAAGTTAATCGGAGTAAAACTCTAGGAGCGAGAGCCTTTTGAAACTCTCATTCGGCTCGAGGGCCGAGCGTGTCTTTGGTATATCGAGCAGCTGCTAAGCTATTGTTTCTCTTTCTCTACTCCCTAGACGTTTGTTAGCAAGCGGATGTCCTGGGCATTGCAGCTGCAAGAGGACCTTTGCTTCATGGGGCTGGAATCGACGATTCCATGCAAGTTAAAAAAAATTGTTTTTCTCCCGTTTTATTCCTACGTAAGACTTTAATCGATCTTTTCTCAAAACTGTAGTTTTGAAGTCAGTGGACACCATTTCTCAAAAACTGATGCACCGATTTTGTTGAAATGTTGCACACTTCTTCTAGATAAAATTGACTAGTGATTGAACGAACGATTTTTTTCTTTCATCACAACCTATTTTATAAGGCAATACATGGTCTAGATTTGACGACCGAAAATCGTACTTTTTTGCATACAACTTTGCCAAAAATCCGAATTTCAATTTTTTTTAGATCCTTCGTGCAACCACGTCACATACTAACAGAAAATACTTGGGGTTTTGATTTATGCCAGGTTATCATGAGATATCCAGATCACCGCGAGGATACTTTTTTCTGAACACATTCATCTAGGTAAAGTCTTCTGTTAACAAAGGGGAATAGCTTTAGGATACATAGTCTTTCTGAATAAGGAGTATGTGATTTTTGTGTTTTCTAAAAAAGTTGCGAGGACATTTTCTTCGCTTGCGCTCTAACTTATCCACTTTGCTGTGGTGGTGAGACGAATTAACAAACAGTACTCAAGATTGCTACGGAATAAGGTCCGAAATAGTATCTGCAGAAGATGCCATCAATGTGACTATCAAATATCAATCTGCAATCAACTGTTTCAGATCCTTCAATTCGGTAACTTCTGGCAGCATTTTAAAAGTGGGTCAGAAGTTATTTTAAAAGTCAAGTCGTTAATAAATAACAGAAATAGTAGGGGGCCGAAAATAGATCCTTGCGAAACACCAGAGTATGGGACAAATTCACAGGACGTACACACAGGAAATGTGGCATTCAACTTATGATGAGATAAATATGACGGGATCCAAGACAACATAGCAACGTATACGCCATATTTCTTTATTTTGATAAGAAGGACTTCATGACACACATGGTCGAACGCCTTCGAAAAGTCTATATAAATGGTATCCATCTGGGAGTGATATTCGAGAGCAAGGCCTACAAAGTGTTGGAATTCGAGGAGGTCGCTCATTGTATTATTATATTATAAATCCGTCCTATTTATGGGATATAATAGAACGGAGAATTCCAGAGGGATAGTTATGAACCAATCTTTACAAACAGTTTGCTGAAACAGGTAAGAATACAGATTGGGTGGTAGTTCTTCACGTCGCATTTGTCGCCCTTTTTGAAGATGATTGATGTATGTATATGTATATGATAAAGATTCAGAGAAAGTGCCTTCGCTAAGGGAAGACTTGAAAATAACCACAGGGTATGTGCCAAGGCAAGTGCAAATTTTTTAACGGAAAAGTTAGATAACTAGCCAGGTCCAGCAGAAATTTTGGAGTCAAGGCTTATTATACTGTTTGTTGAAAGAAGTTTGAACCTCCATACTTTGGAACATACGCCATATTAGATCCGCCATCTTTAATTTTCATTTCAATAGTAAATTCGAAACCATAAAAGGACCCGTTTTCATAGAAATCTTCCATTTTGAAACCCTACAATTAATTATAGGGGCTTATAGCCTACGCGGACGCCATTGTGATTTTAAACAGAGGTAAGCTCACATGGTGGAGCTCCAACAAGTGGAAAAGTGGTGTGAAGACGAGCCTATCTGTGACGGCAGATAAGACATCAGCGTTTGTTTTCACTAACTACAAAAAACTTGTTAGATTAAAATCGTTTCGAATCTTTAAGAAGGAGATAAACTTTACAAAAAGCGTCAAATATCTAGGGGTCAACCTAGACAATAAGCTGAACTGGACACTACATTTGAAAGCAAATACAAAAAGCCATAGCGACGTTTTGGCAATGAAGAAGAGCTTTCGGCATCACATGCGGTTTAAGCTCCACGATACCACATCGGATCTATGCTACAGTAATAAGACCTATTCCATGTTACGGAGCAGTAGTCTGATAGCATAAAACAAAGTTAAGCTCATTCAAAAAAGGTTCAAATGATGGCTTTCTCAGGAGCAATGAGAACTACGCCAACAGCTGCTATCGAGCTGACATTAACTCTTGTACCACTTGATATTATAGTAGAAAAGGAAGCGATTAAATTCACCCTCTGTCTACACTTAAGGGGGGACATCACAGTAGCACACAAAAAAATAGGCATATTTTCGGGAATTAATTTTGGCTGAATAAAAGTATCAATCGAAAATCTGTAAAGTAGGTTTTATAGCAATACTAAAAAAGTACAAAATATAATTTTTTCAATAAAAAATATTTAAAAATGGCGGCTGCGCAGCATATGCCCCAAGGCGCCTATTTTTGAAACCGTGTCGATGGCCGAAGACGTAGACTCCTTAATTTTTGACCTGGAAGAAAAAACCAAAACTTTTTGGTTTCCACATAACAACAGCTAGCGAGCTACGTAGGATTTTTTCGATATATTGATTTTTCACAAAATGGTGCATGTTTGAAAAAAAAATTTAATTTTTAACAAAAAAAACGCCATAAAATCGTCGATAAATATAAATATAAAATCAAAATCCTACGTAGCTCCGTGGAGAAAGATATTTCGAAGCTACTGTCAACATTTCAAGTCGATCGGTAAAGATTTGCTCGAGTTATGTCTTCGGCGAGCTCAAAAAAAGTGGTTTCGAGAAAAACGCGTTTAAAGTTTTAAGTACTGTGAAACCGTATGAAAATTTCATATACCTCTAACCGCAGAATGAAAAATTTGGGCACTCGGACACTTTTGCCGTATTCCATCATTTGGTATATTATTGTTAAGACCCTAAAGCACCTTTTAAGCGAAAAAAATTTTTTTCGAAACATTGAAAATTTTACTGTGATGTCCCCCCTTAAACAACCTGTGACTAATAAAAAGCCAGCGGTTTGGGCACATAAAGTTTTGGGGCAGCATTGAAAAGCCAGTCAGTAATACTGTAATGATCTCAGACAAAATGACTCCGCATATCTGCCGCAGCAGGAGTTATAGTGTTTTTTTTTCTGGCAAGAATCGAATGGGAAGATAATTAATTACCTTAGGAAAATCTTGTCAGTGAGCAATTAAGTATGGTACACTCATGGGTCTCTGGCAGGCGGCCTCGCCGGAGTCGATGTTTATGGGCACACAGGACACTTCCATATATCCATGCCGACTGGCAGATTCACTACAATATTCCAAGAAGAAATTTAAGGTGCGCTTAACAAAATCACAACTAACAACGAAGTTGCGATTGCTTGGGTCCCGCAGGCCACAGCCTGTACTAAGTGAACCAGAAAAATTGTGAACTAAAATGTTAGTAGTTAAGTTATAAAAAGAAAAACAATGTAATGGGTTTTTTAATAAGGACGCCCGACTTTTAAATGTAAAAAAAACAAGTTGTGTGTGAGATATCAACTCCATTTTAATTTAATTTTAAAGAATACTCTATTGCATTAAGTATGGAATATAACGTCGTTCAAATGTCTGCGGCTTTGCTTGGTGGCACGTATTCGATAGGTCCAATTTTCAATGATTATGTCGCACAAATCTAGCTGAATTTGCTGGATGGCGTTCGTTATGTTTACTTTGAAGGCATCAGTTGTTTGCGATTTACTCGCATAGACCTGTTATTTAAGATAGCGACAAAGGAAGAAGTCTAAAGGCGTTAAATAGCATGATCTCGGTGGCCAGTTCATGTCGCCGCCGCGCGAAATTACTATGCCCTCACATCGTTCGTGCAGAATGTGCATCGTGGCATACGATGTGTGGCACATAGCGCCGTCCTGTTGGAACCACATGTCGTCGGTATCCATATCATGCAGTTTAGGCAACAAGAAGTTACTTATCATCGATCTGTAGTGCTCGCCGTTGACTGTTATGGCAATGCCAGTTTCGTTTTGCAAGAAGTACGGACTGATGATTCCGCCAGACCAAAATCCGCACCGCAAAACTGACTTTCTCGGGATGCATTTCGTGCTGGTGTATCTCGTGTGGATTGGTATCGCCCAAATCCGACAATTTTGCTTGCTCACATATATTTACATTCATCCAAAAATGGGCTTCGTCGCTAAAAATCATGTAATGCACGGAATGTTTCTCGAACGGAGCACTGATTTTGACAATAAAATTTGATGATTTGCACATGTTCTTCAACGCTATAAACCTCCATGGTGATTTACCACACACTACTGAACAAAATTATTTATCATTAGTTGCGTTTTTTTCATATCCTGCTCTGGATCAGAATTTTAATCTTCGCTGCATCCAATAGTTCTCTAGACTTTAGAAGGCACTCAAGCAAAGGCGATGTATGGGTATATCTTTTTAATTTAAATGCAAACCGTATTACATTATTGTGCGCCACAACAAGTTTACTTTGACAAACGGAGTCAAGAATCGGAAAAATAACACTACCATACGAAAGTGAGTGTACAATCAACGGTTTTATTAATTTTTTAAAATAATGAGCAAAATCTGTTATGTTTGATTGAAGGCCAAGCAAAATTGCAGGCAGTCTAAAATCACTGTGTTAAAATTTATAAAGGCTTGCGAAAACGTTTGCTGAGTTCCAGCAACAACACCGAATGGTTGATTGCATGCATAGCGTCAAATTTTTAGTCAGTTTTATTCTACAAAAGTCAATTGCGAAACTAAGACGTTTTGCGTATTTGAACAAAATCTGTCATTTACATTCCATAATGTTAAATTTCACATAACACAATTATCAGCTTCAAAACCTTGAAAGCATTGATGAGACTATATTAGTCTTAAATCGAGTTTTATAAAGACGTTCAAAGATTTAGCACAAGTGTTCCGACTTAGAAAAAGAAATAAACGCAATAAGCTACTTGATAAAAACAAATAAAAGGAAATAATTCCTAAACACGAAAACTATGTGCAAGGTTCTCATTTTGGTTGCAAAGCTGCTACTTGCAGGGTCAAATTGCGTTTGGCAACAAATGTACTATTGTTGATAGCTTATAAGACTTATGTAACCACGTATTTATGAAAACACCCTATCCTCACGGGACACTGCAAGATGAATAAGCACCTCAATACCATGCGTATGGATGACTCGCCAGGAGTCAACAGCTAACATCTTCGGAAGTCAAACGGTAGCACTTACGAATCCCTCAAGTTGGCTTTATTTTATTTCCAATCTATGAAATTTAGAGTGAACTCTTGAACAGGTTAGGTCCACTAACTAGTCCAACGAAATTAATGATCTCGTAAGGGAAGCAGCTGCTTCTAAAGTTCACAAACCTAATTGATTCAAAAAGGTGCGTTTAAAAAACTCATGGAGATCTAAAAGGCATGGTAGAACAATACCGTAATACTCATAAGTATTTTTAACCCACTTCAAAAAAAGGAGGAGATTCTCAATTTGATACGTATAAATTTGTTTTTATTAATTTTACATTATATCCAGAGTTTTTGCAATAGCCTTAGCACACATAAAATATTTACTCTTCTAAACACTCAAATTCAGGTGCTTCAAAGTGATTTTTTAAGGAGGGTTTGCGCTTTGAAATTTTCAAAAAATCGAAGTTTTTTTTTTAATATTTGTATTGTTAATGTACATATTTAAGATTATGTTCCAAAACGAATTGTTCAAAAGTTCATAAAATTGACGTAGTTATGATGCCTCAAAGTTGGAGCGGCGAACGCGCGCGCTTATCGCGGTGCGCCCGGACCCCTGCGGGTAATTTTCAGTTCCTTATCATTTTTGAAAAGCGGAGAACTCAGTCTTTCGTCGACATTCGCACTGAGATCACGCTTTCGATTGCTAACTTTTCTGAAGTTGTAACCATATAAAATGGACAAAAAAGGTACAAAAACTGCCCCAAGACATCCTGGCAGATCTAAGAAACGCACATTTCACGAACGCGTTCTTCTCGAAACAGCATTTTTCAAAACGGCGACCACGATATCTCAAGTTCTACTTGACCGATTTTCTTCAAATTTAGACATAATTATCCTTATACTAGCCGCTATCGCCGGAACTACGATTTTGTTTATGCGATAAATAGTTTTTATTAATCCAACATGTTACAACATAAAACTGGTCGTTCCACTTTTCTGCTGTTGGGCATTAAATATAAATAAAATATATAAGGCGTAAAAAATTAAAACACTTTGATTTGGGCCAAGCCCGGGAGGAAAACCTCGAAGGTGACAAACCCCCCGTTAAGTTTATTTTTATCACAAAAATTGTCTATTTTGCACAAATGGTATTCCAAAAGTTCCCGAGATCGCTCAGACCAAGACTGGCTTAGGCGTCCAGATCGCACGCAAGATTCGACTCGTCCTGAGGCTCAACAAGGGAGGGCCTTATTTGAAAACGCTGGAGAATCCGCCAATGACAGCCAAATGAGGACGTCCCATTTTCAGCACGTTCGCACTTGAGCCCGGGGCGCATTACAGAAGCTGCGGGTCGCAGGCCGATTCCTTTTTCCTCTCGGTTGTTTGCGTCGGCATTCCAGACCCGACATCCGTCATCCGGTTTTTCCCAATACCCCAATAACATTTTCTGAAGAAATTTATACTAAATCCGATCCCTAATTAAACGAACTAACAAGGAAACAAAATACGCGTAACAATTTTGAGTCGAGTGTCCAATGTCGTAAAAAAGCCATGAAATTTTGAAACGCAACTAGAACATGTGATCTGCAGATGTAGATCTTTTTTAAGTTGGAAATTTATATCGAAACTTGTAAAAAGAGAAAAAAACAATAATTGAAAATTAATATAAAAAATTAAATTAGCATGTGGAATAAGTCGATGATTTGTTTCGTGCCAAAACACATTTACTTGGAAAAAAAACAACCAAAAATCGAACTTTTTTTTTAAATTTGCATAACTTTTGCAAATTTCTTTATTTTGACTTCTCCCTATTTCAGGCGATAACCAATAGGATACAAATTAACAACAATTTGGAATTTTTTGTTTCAGACGTCTCTGAGGGCTGCAATCATGGTCGCCGTTAACCACTTCGCGAAAAACATCTCTACATCTCTGACAGCTGGAATGTTTTTGTATTGTCAACGAATATATTTTGGTACCAGAGACTTGTATTAATAAATAACAAAAACAAAAATATCATAATATCTTGCACCAAAAATGACGTTCAAAGCGCAATACCCCCTTGTGTAAAAGTAAATTATCTTTATTGAAGAGAAGATGTTGCCGCTAGTCGACCAAACTATTCTACATACCTACATAATGTAGATTCTTCAGCCCACCAGCAAGGTGTACTGCTAGATGTCCTGAATTTAGTATCTCAGCTGATTAAGGTTGTCCTGCAGTTGCCTATGCAATACCCTACGCGTTTTTGCATTACCACATATTGTGTATATTTGATGGCAACGACTTGAATGCCTGCTTCGAATTTTTAGCTAGGCTGGATTGCGCTGTGGCAATTCTTTCCATGTTCGAATTGCTAATTACCTTTTGCGCCGAAGATGTTGGGAACTTTCATAGGTCGCGTAGCGATGATGATTGTGATCTCTGCAAAGATCACGTCGGGGTTACCAATAAATGTGCGTGACGTTAACTTAATGATAAAGTTAAATGAAATGAACAATTTTTGTAGACAATTGCATAATCTAGAACTTTTGTATGAACTATTTTTCAATAGCACTTACCGTTTAAGAGAAATATGCGAAAAACCGATATTTTTTAACTTTGACCTTGTATTATTTATTTTTAAAACAAGTCGGATGGGTGGGGACTTTTGATATTTCATTTATATTATAATATTGTATTTAAGACCTGCACCAATTTTCAGCGCTATGCGAATTATTCCGAAGTTACAACTCATTTGGGTCTACTTCGACTGGACTACGTAGGTTCTTCTATTAAGGATCTGTATGCTGATCGAGGGACTTTTGCATTGACTTCGAAGTTATTATGGGACACACTTCCCGAGTTTTCCCCTAGTAGCGGCCAATTGCAGGGAATACTTATCGCATCTGAGATTTAGGAAAGATCCTCGCGAATTATTTTCTTCTGCCAGTGTACCGCAAACATCTCGACGTATGTACATATCGACTTTTCTTGGGCTGGCGCTGCGAGTACATATGGAGTCATCGCCCGCAAGCCCCAACATAAGCCATCAGCATGATTAGAAAAGTGTTCAGTCAGCCCCAACGAATCTTGCGAAAACTGCGAGGACCGAGGAGTCAAAGGTAGACCAAACCGGCTGTGGCGTGGTATCCACCTAACCCGTAATCGCCGCACACTCCCGCACAGAAGTCTCCCCCGGTCGGGAGCGTAGCTATAGCGTATCTCCATGCATCGAGCGGCAGCAGCCCCATTACTGTGAAGCGCTGTGCAGTGCTGTGTCTGTAACCCTGTGGGGCGCTGGTACGAAAACTTAACTCGATTCGCCACAATCAGCATCGGCAGCGAACGAACAGTTAATTTTTGCACGCGGGAGAATGCTCCCCGGTTGCGAAAGCGACGTTGCGGGGATCCCGGCCAGAACGGATGGATGGCGGTCTAGTCAGGCAGAGCAGACGGCAGATCCCCGCGCAATTAGTGGTCTTTGGAGCTGCTGTGCGAGTGTGCGGCTTCGCGCTGGAGGAGAGTGCCGCACGGCCATCTTTGAAGCTTTTTTCAGAAAGGCAGAAAGGCCGTGAGCACGGATAGCAAGACGACGGGAAAGTGAGAATCCGAGGAGCAAAAAAGACGTCCACAGTTGTAAGAAAGGCAGCGACAGCCAGCGGATTGTGTATGAAATTTTTTCGTGATAATTCGGTGATTAGTGCGCGCCGCTGTGCTTAAAACCATTCAAAACAGGAAAAAGGGGGAGCAGTGCAAAAACAAACAAACGTAGTAATAACAACGAGAAGCGACTAATAAAAGTGCGACAGCCGTGCCGCCGACCGCCAAGGAAGTGCACTCACCTGCACGTGTATGCAACGTTCTCGGATCTAGCAGGAGTGGGTCTGGTCTGTCTGGTAAGTAGCGTAGCATTCCAGAGGGATTCTTTTTGCGATAATATTTAGCGACGATCCAATGAGCTCGATTAGTTCAATGATTTCGCCACTCGACATAGTGCACTTTCGCTGGGATTGGGGCATCTCGATTAGCTCCGAACGCGAATCTTGCAGGCTGTGCCAACTTTTCTTGCTCCTTTTCTTCAATGGTAATAGAACTTCTTTTGTTTCCACCAAAGGGATATTTTTGTTTGTAATGAATTGCGGCGGAAAGGTGCTCTTAAATCACTTCTACATTTAAAACTGTTGCCTTAAATGTACTCGGTGAAATGTGAAAATTGAGGATAATTCAGTTGGTTAAGTTATAAAAAGTTTTCTTTACAATTGCAATTGTTAACTAAAGTGCTGAGCTTATTCATCTGAGCCGCATTTTTAAGAAGTGTTGTAGCAATATTGACTGTAAAAGAGCATTATGAGCGGCATGCTTTACTAAAATAGTATTTACCAGATTTGGAGGTTTGAATAGAAAGTAAGGCCACCGGTGCGATACGTTTATTCGATTAAACGTTTGAATTACCATATGAAGAAACGTTTAATCAATAAACGTTTTTTTAAGGAATGTTTGAACGTTTCGGCAGCACTTCCATACGAGATGCCCTTAAAATTTATAAATTTGAGAGCGGGCTGCGAAAAGCTTGTAAAAGGAAAATAATTAGTCTGTAGGCTTTTTTAATAATTCAAAAGTACTAACTATTTTATTAAACATACAAAGTGCCTCCAAGGCCGCTATCAAATTTAAGGACACCCCGAACTGAATGCTCCCCAACGTTTTGCAAAACGTTTTTTTAGAAATAATTTCGCTACTGAGGCCTGTTTCTGCGTATTTATTCTTAATTTGAAACTTATTTAACATATTTAATAACCGCCGAATTCCTCAAACGGATAACATGCTTCATTAAAGAATACTATATACATTACCTTCAGTTTAAAAGCAAACGTTTATTTACAGAAATATTTTGCAAAACGTTTTGCGAAACGCGTTTCTTAAAAAAACGTTGTGACAATTAAACGTTTATTAGAGAGCTCTAATAGACAGTGTTGAGAATATGAATGGTTGGTTTGGATAATATTTACATAATTCGTAGGTACATAGTAGACATTTATCATCAATTCTTAAAGTTTTGGGGGTTTAGAACAAGATGACATCAGGGTGCACAAGCGTTCAATTAAAAACTTAACGCGTCTGGTTATTATATATAATTAGTATATTAAAAATTAAAAAAAAACAGCAAAAATATAATAATCCATTTTAAAGTATTTCCAAGTAAATTACGAAAACATTAAAAAGTATGAAAGCTCCGCTACATACATATTTGAGGTCAAGCTCGAAGTTTCTAAACGCTGTCTCAACCACTTCAATTAAAAAAACAGTATTCAAATGGAATTCTTCGAAACTCTTATTGGTTTGTAAAGTGCAATTGTTGACGGAATACATTTTGGAGTAAAGGCGAATGCTATGCACGAATGTGGGTTGGACTTCTTTCTTAAGTTGCTGAACCGTCTCAGGGTGGTCCACTCAAACCTTACTTTTCAAAAGCCTTGGAGGAAGAAGTCCAAACATTTCAAATCGCTTAATTTTTGTCTATACAATCATGAAAAACTCAAGCTTGGATTGCAAATCGTTCCTTCAAAGTCATATTCGTTTCGTCTTTTTCTGAAGTAGTTCATTAAGTTTCCCCAAAAGGTTTTATACGTATAAATATGTATATCTATTCTCTACCTGGTCGTGTTGTATTTTTGTGGAAAAGAAACAAGGTGGGCAATTCAATAAAAATTAAAAAGAGGTGCAATAATTACGTGAATTTCGGAGAAAACTAGAAGAAACGTGAATTTTAGGAAATTTTCGAGCTTTTTTGTTATCTTTCGCTAGTGACAATATTAATGTGCATCCTGAATTTATGAATAACTCTAAAACGGTCGAGAAACCCCCCCGCTGTCATAAATTTATTTTGTGTCTAGGCGAGATCTATCAGCTCTATCATTTCGGCATGCGCTATGCGAAACACCCTGTATATAAGACCGATAACACCATTAATAGAAGGACAGACACCGACAATATTAAGTTAAAGTACTGTTCAATATTGGATAGTTGTTCTCAACGAAGATAGTTTCACGCAACAAACAACGACGACCCCACATTAATTTAGTTTTTTAAACATTATTACTAACTTATTAATTTGATTTATCTTTTATACTTCTGATTTATTTCCTAATTTTGTACAATTTGTTATTTATTTTACAAAATGATTTTTTTTACCATGTGACGTCGTGACAACTCTCTTAATAATAGAATAAGTTTTTTAAAATGTAAGTCTGAATAAGTTCTTGACGAATATCTATTCGAAATATTGTGTTAATTTTAATGAAGGATTCCTGAGGATGCTTAGTGAAAATAAGCGATTGTATTGAAAAAGCGGTCAAGAAGTTATTCTTACATTATTAAACATTATATTTGAAATCAACAACACTTGGGGTGCGCCTACTTTTATGGATATCTACAGAAATGTAGTTAGTTAGTTAGGGGTTAAGGGGGCAGATCGGCCTAGAGTCCCAAAAAATTTGATATTTGGTCATTTGAAAAACACCGTTAAATACTTTATAAACATGTAAAAAATCTCTAAAAAAATGGCAAGTCATTTAAAAAAAAATATTCAAGGGGAAGTTTTAGTGGTTTGAAAGAAATGTCTCAGGTAGCTTCATCCCAAAGGTCATTGGGCGTTTTCCGACCCGGTTTTGCAATGTAACGGACACAAACCAAAAGTGTTTTAAATTAAACAGTTCAATCCCACTTTTAGTAGTCAAGTAGTCAGTTTATAGAAAATCGATGGGAAAATTATGCAATCGTTAAGTGAACCGTGACCGTTTCGTATTTTTATGGGAAAGTGACCGTCTTTCGGAGCCCATATCTCCAACTCTGTTTGATCAATATATTTAAAATATTTTTAGCATGTTTATTAATGTTATTAATTAGACGAAACGTAGCCAGGGATTTAAAAAAAAGAATAATGAAAAATATTACAGTCCAGCAATTTTCGTAATAATTTTTTGACGCTTTTTTCAACTTTGGATTAAATTTTCTCCTGAAGCAAACAATATTTTTAATAATCATTTGCTATGTTTCTTCTTTAGACAATTCTGAACCTGATAAAAAAATGGCATTATGATCCGTTCGATCGAAATGGAGTACCAAATAATTTTTTATTTTTTTTTAATATTCTTATGCCCCACAGAGATGCGATCCATGGCATTGTAAACCAGAGTGATGTATTCATACATCCTACCAATTTCATGACTGTCCGCCGTGGGTATAGTTTTCATACTATGGTGCCCAATGACCTTTAATGTAAGTTAATCACTCAATTATGCCTAGTTTACACGTGACGAGTACTCGGGCGAGCCACTCGTCGGTCGAGTAAAGAGAAACAGATTGTATTCACTCCCTCGCCCATCTCACTCGGTCCAATTCGTAGGCGAGAGCTAACTGCAGAAAAGCTGGCCTGTCGGGCAACAGGATGAAATGTATTTTAAATGTACTCACAGCGACCGTAAGAATAATCCTAGTGTGCCAGGGCAGATCGATGGCACAAGCTCGGTATGTTAATAATAGTAGGAAAATATTTTTTCATGAATATCTCATCTTCTGGACATGATAGAGGAAAAATTCATAAACATTGTGTTAAATCTCGAAATTCTCTACGTTCAAAAGAGGAAGATACAGAAATCTTTTTAAACTGAAAGAAAACGATCGATTCTTTGAAAGTTCTAGACCGGAGCGGTAGTGGGCTTTAGGAGTTGTTGGAGGATGGTGTATAGTTTCTTGTCTACAATGTCGAAGGATATTCATACCAAATTAGGTGCGAATATGTTTAACGATAAAAAGCAATATTTACCTAATAAGCATAAGTACATACCTACTACGTACTAAAAAATGCATTTATATTTTTTTTTTTATTTATATTAATATGTCGATTTGTTGTATTTTGTATAAAGCAATGCAAAATTAGTAAAACGGCCGGCAAGTAAGTGTAGGTAGGTATATATATGTACGATGGTTCCATCGGACATGCATCGCTAAGGAAATGGAAAAAGGGAGAAAGTAACGAATCTCGCACACCATCCAGAACTACCATGCCCCTTCCCTGGATCCGTTACTGTCTGAAACCTAATTTTGGATTATACTGATTTGTTTACATAACTCGTCTATCTGTGACACCCGGGGCTAATGACCTAGTTGCTCCACTTTAGATCCGACGCACCTTCTTATATGTAAGCCCAATTAAAACAAACAAAGAAGCCTCCTCAATCACAATGAGTCCCCAAATAAAGTTTTTGAAAGAAAGGTCGAGAAGAAGATTTGTTATTTAATTAAAGAAGAAAATTTAGCATATAATGACGAAATTAAGTTCAGGAAAACTCCAGTAAGCTTTCAAATTTTGTTTGACATGCTGTTTGGCGATTTTACGAAAGGTCTCGAAAAATAGCTCTGAGGCTAAGCTCCGTTGAACCGAACAAAAAATAAGAAAGTAAACATCGGTTGTGAGTTGTGACTGGCTCCTAACCTACACTAAATTGAAGAAAATAAAGGAAGCCGAGGAGGTAAATCGCATATCCTGGCAATGTCGCTATAATATGTATGTACATGTATAAGATACGCACCAAACACAAATTTTATAGTGTTTTATAGGCATATGTGACGACAATCAATTGGCTTTTTGTGCTAAACTCAAAACATCTGGTATGATTTTTAGGATATCTTATTGTACGAGTATGTGGCCACAGAAGAATCTTAAGTTCAAATTGCTGCGGTCTTAATTTCTAGGATTAGCTGATTTTGTTATAATCGACAGTTTATGTTCCTTCTGGGAGGGGACCTTAACAAGGTGTAAAATTCCGGTATTTTTGAATAAACTCAAATTTATTACCTAAGATCGGTCTCGTTTACGTTTATAGAGCCGATTGCTCTTTGGTGGGCAAACTTTTGGGAGGTGAAGGAAAATTATAGTTTATGCGCAAAATGTGACAATAAATTATTAATTATGAAATCTTACGGCAATACTATAACCATCTGACAATCGTGTTCAAGAGTAGGCTATTTGATTCCGTTTCGTCTGACTATTTCGTCTCGTTTCGTTTATCGTCTCGTTTTGAGGAGTTAAGGCTCCTATTCGCCGTTTAGTGTGAATGTTCAACATGTTCGGTTTCTTATGCCGAACTGTCAATATAACCTATTTTCATTTTCGCCTGAAGTGAATGTTTTCAGTACGAGCGAAGTGAAAGTTCCGTCAAAATATTTTTCACATGAATCGGATCTCAGAATAACCACTACACCTTCCACCTTATATCAATATATTGTGTCTATACATACATATCAGCGAGCCATATCTACGCTCGCTTCGTAACGTCTATTTATTTTATTTTATTACTATTTAGTATCTCGGCCTAAATTTTGCTTTACTATATTTTTTCGGGTTGAAAAATTTATTAAAACAAAAATTTGTTATTCAAGTTTTAAATTTACAATAAAAACTGGTCAAGTGTGAGTCGGACTCGGATTCCGTACCATCGTACAAGATACAACACTATGTACTTTTTAAATACTTTTGTAGAAGAAACAAGAGAGCGACAATATTTTTTTTGTAGTGTGCATGGCGGCAATTTTGAAATTCGCCATCTAGGTTTTTTCATTATTTGTTGTTATAGCGGCAATATAAATACACACCCTATGAAATCTCCTTCCTATTACGGTTCATGAGACACAGCCCGCTGACAGACAGACGGAAGGACGGACAGCGGAATCTTAGTAATAGGGTCCGTAAGGCACCCTTCGGGTACAGAACCCCAAAAATGTTTTTGGCATTCGATCGAAAATTTAGTGTGTAACAGAACTTAGCGCAAACTGGTTTGGAAATTTTTCTTTTGTGCACTGGACAATGTATCTCCGGCTCTGGTGGTCTGAAATCAAAATTAGTTATGTCTGGTAAACCCAAAAGAACTACACCGGCTAAACTTTAGGACTCTAGCTGCAAAAAACAAATGACGCATTTTTAAGCAAAACAGTTGCTTTAAAGGGCGGTAAAATCCTCATTTTAATCATGTTAAGAAGATGCGCTGAACATTTTAGGACGATCGGACAAGTACTTTCGTTGTACCAATGTCCCGCCCCGCGTATTCAAAAAGTTTGAGTTTTGAGTTTTGAAAGTACAAATGGTATACTCAAGGCCGCGATTAGGTTCACTGAAATGCGTGTAAAAGGAAAAATACTTTGATTTCCATCCTATTTAGTCACGCCACGTTTGGAGACTAACTTGCTTCTCCAACAACTCTTTAATCTCCTTAGCTAGCTGCACTGCTGACAATATTGATTTTTTTTTTATTTTCCTTAAGCAGAACCCGTTCATCGGCTTCACTTAATATTAGGTCACGGGTCTACCTTTTTTTATAATATCACCGACCGTAGACTTAGCCCTCTGCACGATTTCCGCGATCTTATGCGCTTTTTTTCTTTCATTCTCATGATCAATAATTAAATATCGTACTTCCAATTAATGGATTGTCGGAGTTAACTGTGACATAGACAACAGAGTCGACTTAACATACTTTTTAAGCTGGGAAGGGCGCCACGTAAAATCTTGATGACCCTTCCGACTGTACTTAGAAAAGTTTTCCTAGATCATAGAACACATGACCGAAATTTATATCAACATTTTGCGTTCGAAGGCTACTAAACTAACATACACAAGTGTAATCTTGCATGATCACACCCTAGCGCAACCCCCCAGCAGTTCAATTTACTGTGAGTACGTTTAGTTGTACTTCTTCCTTTGGAGGGTTATGACTTATATATTGTTTGGTGTGTGTGGATGTATTCTTAGTAGTTTTTCAATCTAATCATTTTGATGATTGAATGATTTTTTTTCCTTTAATTATGACCTTCTGCTAGGCTTTTCCCTGTTAGCGGTGCATCCACCTTATTCTCATTCAAAGAGCATACATACATGCGTGAGCTTGGTGGATGCATCGCTAACAGGGAAACGCGTAGCAAATTTTTGTTCGGCATGGAACTTCTTTATGGCTAGTTTTTTTATGCTATTAGTGAAATTTTTCCAAATCGAGCTTCATACTAAGTAATTTCTGAGAGGATAACAAATTACCCTGTCGTTTTGGATAATGTTATCGTATAATTATTTCATTCAGAGAGAGAGAGAGAGATCGAATACAGGCGTTCGGGACTATGTTTTCTCCTATGGCACTCATATTTTCGGTTCTGTACGCGCAACAAGTTGGAATGATATCAGAAATGGCAAAGGATTTCCAAACCTTCCAAACTACAAGTTTGCTTATTCTATCTTTGATCTTTCAATTAGCTCAAACACCACTTTCACTGAAATACAAAAGTCCTCAGATAGTTCCATTGTGCGTTGTAGTCGTTTAAAATTTAAAATTTCGAATTTCACCACTTGCTCCATACATGACATGGAGTAGCAAGCAGGAGCCAGATAGACACTCGCGCGTCGAGCTGATGTACCAACAACCCCAACAGTTAGTCAGGCAGCTCGGCACCAAGGCTCTGGCAGAGCAGTGCTTCCGACCTGTGACTAGATGTATCGATGTCGATGCAGCATAGCCGGCTCATATAATTTTGTTTACTCATGTTAAGCATTATTAAAAGTCTTTCGTTCCTCGTATGTAGGTACGTGCGCCACTCGTGGTCGGAGCTGGCTCTGGATTCCTTTGTGTGCTCCGGCGGAATGGTGGCTCGAATGAATTTTATGAAATCGCACAAGTAGGTATGTGACTAAATATATATGCATATTCAAGCCGTTTTGCTGGGGGGGCTCATATTGTGCTGCTCGGCATCTATACTCGTATTATGTACACGGAAATGTGTAAACTATTTCCATTTTGTTTCATTTTGACGTGCGATGAGTTTACATGTGCCGTCTCGGAGTGCGGGGAGGAAAGTCCGATTCATTCATGATTTTTGTACGACGAGGGAAGTCGGCGGCAGCAGCGGGGGCGGAGGTATTGTTCAAGTTCAAGAGCATAATGCAAATATGAAAGTGAGAGTTTCGGAGTTTTTCACGTCTCCAGACGTCTTGTAGCTTGGAGTAACTGTTGGCATCTCTATAGGTCTTGCTATGGATGAATGTCAAGATGGTCTTTTATTTATGTTGATTTCATCTGTGTGCTCGATACAGTTATTAATAGAACCGTTGGTTCGGAGATACAGGTTGTCGTCACGGTTTTACTCTCGCTGTTATAAATAATGTAAAAGTGTTTTCATTCATTCTTTCAAGTTTGATTCTTTCTGGGAGGGAATTAAAATGGTATTATGATGTGAATCTAAAACCTAGAAGCAGCAATCACACCTGCATTAATGGGAATTAATTCTATTGCTCTTACGCGCCAAAATAAGAACGTAAGATTATTATATCCATGGACCATGCATCCATCCATATTGCCCTACCATCCATCGGCAATATTGAATAAAGCAAGAAATTTTTGAAATCCGAAGTGCTTTTCTTCGAAAAAGATGTGAATGACCAATAAATAGCCCACATGATAACACAAGATATTTGTACAAGAATTAGTCGATATCTTGATGATGCTCTAGTACAGAACTCGGGTGCACACTGGAGGCAAGGTGACCTCGCCACTATGCTTTTTTAGAATTTGTATTAAAGGCTTTTTTAGCTAGAGAATGTAATTTTCGGGATCGTCGTTAGTTCGAATACACTAAGTTTTAATTTACAAGAAAACGTACTGAAACTGGACCTACCACCAAAATATATTTTAGTTTTAAAAAATGTTTGGGGTCCAGGTGACCTTGTGTGTTCGTATACTGCCAGAGTTAATATTTTTCTATTTTCATAAAAGTTAACATGTTGTGGTCGCTGATTTAAAATGCTGTGTCTGATTTTAAAAACTCCAGATGGCGGTTGCATTGTACTCATACATATCTAGATATATATAAAATTTAGCACAATGACTTTTGAGGTCGCTGATTTGAAACATGGTGTCCAATTTTACAAGAAAAATGGAGACTTCAATATGGCGGACTCCAAATATACTCTTAATTATAAAGTGTATCGAAAACATGGCGATTAGTCATTAAAATCCATCATAATCTCAAATTATTCAATATCGGCACGATCGTCTCCTACAACAAAGAGTTCGTCACGGAAATTGAAGAGCAAGCAACTGTATATGTACGGGATGAAGCATTAACAAATAATGAACTTCTCGACTATCTGCGTCATTGGTAGCTCCACAAATTGTTTCAGTTGAACATATGTTTGTAGGTATTCATGCGTCAAATGAAGTGTAATTCTCCATATTTCATGCAAAGAAATAGCACGTGTTGATGTAAATCTAAAATTTAAGTCTTTTGTATTTTTAGGCAATAATTCACTTAAAGTATCTCTGGACTTTGTACGATACTTGATTTTTTTTTAAAGAAATGGAATATTTGTTGAAGAACGTTGTTTTTGACTTTTTACCGTTCAGTTTTTCGAAAGTTTTTCGTAATGGAGAATTTTTTTATCAGGCTTCTAAACTATGGGAAACTGCTACCCAAATCACCTATAATTTTTTTTGGCGAGAAAATTAAAAATGCAAACTATTATTCCTCCCTCCGAATTAGATGTAATTGAAATAAGTCATAAAGGAGGTCACTCTGAGAAACTTTGCCTTGGATGTATGCCGCGAAAATTTATAGGAAAATAGATACGTATAAGCAATACAATACATATACAAAAATATATATGTAAGCAGCTTAAACACTGGCACTGGAAGATGTGGGGAAACAAGCATTTATTTGCACATATGTGCATACATATTATAGCATAGTATTTCTATACCAACAGGTCAAATATAGTACACACACATAAATATACACAAACAAACACACACAAATTACTTCAAAGGAACAAGCTTGATTTCTTTCTGCAATGACAAATTTTGCTACAACTATTTGTTTTGCATATTTCATTCTTGTGTTTACAATCGTTTATTTTCCAATCATAATCCGTAGTGTAAACTAAACAATCAACAACACTTTAAATTTCATTCCTTATGACGCTTCAATTTTTATTTTACGACCTCCGCCTTAATATCAATAATAATAATCTTGGTTAGGCTTTTTAATTTTTCTTAGCTTATTGTTTATTGAATAACACTTGCAAACAATGTAGAATAATTGTAAAACATTTTGTTTTGTGTTTTTTTTTCTAAAATCGTCGTTGGAAGTTGAAATCACGATAGCGTGAGTTATAACTCAACCAAGTCACGTCTGAAATTGTACGAATATTTTTTTAGTGTTTAAACATGTTTTGAAGTCTTAAATTTGAATCGTATTCGATAAAGTCGTTCTGTTTTTTACTTTGCATGTTGAATCCGCTATTGACTATTATAAAGTCTACCTGAGTTACCACCCTCGACAGACTATTCTCGAAATTTCGATCTACATTTCAAGTCAATTTGGAAATGGAGTTGTACGTACTCAATTTCTTGCGAAATGGAGAAAAATATAATAGCATGCAAACTGAAAAGCAGTCTTACTACGATTTGTAAACTGTGTTTTTACCTATTAACCAAATTAATTTTATTTGCAACCCCTTAACTCGCTTGTTCCTCTCTTCCCAAACTTATTTTAATTTATTTTGCTCCATTAACAGTCCAATTTTGTAAAGCCTGTAAATCTGCTACATATAACAAATCTTGTTTATTTATTAAATAAAATGATAAAATAAAATAACAAAACTTAGATGACGCTGTTCGTTTTCTCCGCTCTAGTAAAATTTGACATTTGAAATTATATCAGCAGTCTGTCAAGGGATTACGAAATTGAGGTTGAAATTCGAAATTTCAGGCATAGTGTGTCAAGTCAAGGATACAAACATCCCTTTCATAGGCGGACGCTACACGCTCAATATTTATTGTGATCTGTGGAGTTATTATCTTGATATTTATTGAACGTGTGGCCATAGTGATTACAGGATTTCTATATATCTTGAAATCTGGATCGCGATACGGGTCACGATAAATGTCGAGCGTGTAGCATCCACCATAGAAATACAATTTTGGCCGCCATCTGGGATCCGCTACCTTATTTTGATATTCCTACTTTTCTTTATTAAAATCTATAGAAAATATTTTGAGCCCGCCAATCGTATTGCCCAAATGAAGTTTTACTTGACTACGTTATTTGCTTAAAACGGGACGTAGTGGGTTGGATTGGAATCAAAGCAAACTCAAGCGGTATTTAATATACATATGTATGTTACATATGTATTTTGTCAAAATCGGGTTACATAAATGTTAACTGCTCTTGCGGACTTGTAATGAGCAACTGCTGCTTGGCAGTTTGCTAAGTTTTAACTCTTCTCAACTGAATTGATAACTGTTTAAGGATGCTACTACACGGGAAATATGGATTTGCTTCTGTGGAAGATAACAGTAGTTAGTTAATAATAACTGGAACTGCTGCTCTTAGGGGGATTTCGTCTGGCCGATACAAAAGTAAAGCAAGTAAACATTCTGTGATATCAGAAAAATTGCTGATTCATGGAATTATGCACATGCATACCTTTTCTAGGGATATCGCCTCTGAATGCAATTTATTACTAAAGAAAAAAAGAGCATATATCCCAGGATTGCGAAGAAATATGTAATTGTGAAACAATCAAACCGGTAAACTCCGTCTTTATAATATTACATATTAGTACCTATGCATGTATATATTTTTTGCCATTCTTATTTAGTTAAATATGTACTTACCTACTTACATACATATATGTATGCACCGAATTTAATCAATAAATATACAATCCTTGGGTCCAAGCTTAAATAGAAAATGGGATGCCTTTATTATGGAGGGGGACGTGAGTAGTCTAGCGGTAAGCGTGTTAGACTGCCGATCTAAAAGTTCTATGTTCGAATAACCCTCGGACCCTACGCTTTCACTTCCAAAGTGCGCTTTTACTAATAAGCGAGAGATGGAAGCCTCATCAGTTAAGATAGCTATGAAGTACGAACTAATCACCCAGCATAGTGAAAATAAACGATTCAAGTATCGGGAGCAGAGCCTCGACGTGGCGTGGAGAGGATTTGTGGAAGCCTTATGCTCCTAAATGAAGTAGGGAATATTATTATAATCCCACACAGAGTTGGGAGAGATGGGACCTGGAAAAGAATATAGGGCAAACTAGATATTGAATATTTAAAATAACTTCTCTATAGTAGGATGCTATTAATTGGACTATACTATGTACATGCAGCTTTTGTGTTTTCAATATCGACGAAACTTCAAAAAATCTAAATTTAACAATACATATGTAACTATTTACCTTTTTCATTCGTTAGCCGATTAAAAGATAAAATTTGTAAACTACCAAAATTGCAAATTTGGCAAACCACATTTTCTTTTATTATTTAGAAGATCGATTTTGTAGGTAATTTAAAATAAAAATTTAAGTGGGTATAATCGAATGTTAATATTGTCTCGACTCTCGTCCACGTCCGTTGGAGTTGTTCTCCGTAGATTGTATGTATATATGGTATACAAAAAAAACAGTTGCACTTAAAGTACCTACTTAGAAGCGTAATTCCCTAGAAAACAAGGCCTTGAAAGTTTGAGAGTACAGAGGATATAACCTTTGGCTTGAAGTATTGAATGAAATATGCCAAACGCAATTCGAAACAATACCTGCAGAACGGCTTCCCGCTGAGAATCAACCTAAAAATCAATGCACGCCAAATTCCGTGCGAAATTTTCAAATATTTTCAATTTCACATGCCACTGTTTGCCACCCACCCCGAAAGTGGGTGGAAGATGGTTGATGGAACTCACGAACCCTTCTCACAAGTGCAGACCGCGCCGCGCCAATTCCTGTCTGGTTCTAACATAAAGTATAATCCTGTGAGCGCTGTCTCGTTCCTGCCACGGGCCCAAAATATCTTGCCTCCCACTCTGCGGAGTTTTCCTGATTTTCCGTAGGAAATTGCACCACTGCCATCGCTCCCAAGCCACGGCTCGGCCTGAGACGACCCTCTTTGACCGTCGATAAAATTTTTCCTCCCCATAAAGTTCATTTAGTTTCATAATCGCACAGGGCTGCACAGTTAGTCGCACGACAGTGAGGCCATATCCTTTCCTGCTCGGCAGTAGTATTCCTGCAGGACGTGCTATAGATAGAGGCTCCATCCCTGAGGGGAAAAGTTTCTGAAAAAAAGATAAATATACTCCGGCGGTGGTATACTATACTATACATGCAAATGCTGGCCGCGTATCGCCAGCTTGCTCACGTGCACGCGCCCCGTCATTAGATCATCGTGCCGTCGTTGTCCTTTTTCGGCTGGTTTTTTCCATCGGGAGGAGTGGTGGAGGTTGGTGGCGCTTGTTGGGATAGTCTCCCAGGGAAAGTGGTATGTTTATTAGATATTTAGCTACAGCTCTACAATAGCAATACAAAAATTGAATCGGAATCATACACAAATTGTCCTACACAGTGCCGTGCACGTGTAGATATATGTTCACATAAAAAAAATTCAAGTTTAAAAGCTTTCCGTGAATCGGCTGCTGTGAAAAGTGCTTTTGTGTACCCTGGCCGAGTCCTGAGGTGCTTTCAAGTTCATGAGGTAAGCGGACTAGATAATTACTATCTTTGCAGTCAAAGTGTTGCAATCAGTTTTAAAATATTCGGTCAGGTTGCAATTTTTTTTAAAAAAACAAGTTATGACGCGGAAAATAGGACTAGTTTGGATGCCTCATGCTTTACTGGAGGTAGACAGAAAACAGATACTTAGGAGAACCCATTTTTTAATCGTGAAAGAGTCAATTAAAGTTCCTTTAACAATTTTATTAAAAAAAACATTCTCACTTCTCCCAATCCCCGCTTTGGACCATTGCTGGTTAAATTTGCTTTTACATCGGTAAATACGAGTAAAGCGTTTCTGCAATGTACAATTTTGGTTAAAATTTGCAATATGTGAATATTGCATTCTCCGCTGAGGAGACATTCAGATACATATTTGGGTATAATATATGACATATGTAACTTGGAGTGTAAAGGATTAAATGTGTACTACGTACTTTCTTTTGTACGCCTAAAATTATAAAAAAAACTCTTAACACGATTTAAAATGTATCCGTGCGTGTTTCGCTTCCGTTTTTATTTATTTCCTGTTTGAAAACGCGGAAATGTTTTGGAATTTTAACAAACATCTCTATTGAAAGGTTTTTTTCAGTTAGAACTTTTTTTACGCGCAATTTTTAAGATTATTTATGGTTGCAATTATTGGATCGTTGTGCCTTTTGGGTTTATAGTTATTACAAAAGCATATTGAAAAAGAGTTTGTCTCGAAAAATAAAAATGAAAAGTCACTGGTACCTACAGTGTTGAAATATGTCGATATGAAATGTTCGTGTTTAAATGATGAGACAGAACTAAACCTGACAATAGATTCGGCAATAATAGAACAATTACAAGAAATTAAGTATCTGGGAATAACCATTGATTACAAGCTGAAATTTGGCAAGCATATTTTGTGTGCAGAAAAAAAATTGCAAAAAAATAGGTTTTTTGAGTAAAATGAGAGACAGACTATCGCTTATGTACGCAATAAGCGTGTACAATGTAATTCTTACGCCACATTTAATAATACCCTACTGTATGGGCCTTTTGTATTTAAGAACAATTGAGACGTTTGCAGAAGCTACAAAATTAAGCAATGCGATGTATTTTCAAAATGATAGATACGCAAATTTTATGTTAAGAAAACTAAAATGCAGGGACCGTATCAGTTTCGACTTTTTTTTTGTTTTTTTTGAAAAAATCTCCCTTTACATGTTACTCCCGACTAAAAATAATTTGGAGTTAAGAGAAAAAAGCCCAACGGTTTGATGATTTTTCTGGTTAAAATAAAAAGCCAGCATGGCCTTTTATTTTTTTTTTGAGCCAAAAAGAACAAATTTTGAAGATTGTTAATTTTTTCTGACAAAATTAAATGGCCAACTTAAAGCCAAATTGGATTTTATTATTGGTTCGAAAAATAAAAAAACAAGCTGGCTTTTTATTTTACCCAGAAAAAAATATTAAACTTCTGAGCTGGTTTTTCTGTGCTTCAAATTATAATCGGCAAGAAATGCCAGATTAAATATACCTTTTTTTTTTAAAAAAAAGCTAAATTTTGAGGAACTTAGCAGGAACATAACGAAGGCATCATTCCCAACATTTGGTTGTGGTTTTTAAAATTATACTTTAACAACTTCCCTCAGCTTTAATACATAGGTAAAAAATTGAAAAATACCAGTTATTTTCGGTCCCTGCTTAAATAGCTAAGTATTAAATCAGAAGTTAATGATGAACCCAGTGCCATCGTATTTAAAAAGATATATTAGTTATGTAGGCGAATGTAATCCCTATAGCCTGAGAATTATATATCAGTTTATGTTACCGAATTTTGAAAATGTCACTTCTCCGAATTCCCTGATATACAAAGGTTTCAAAGAATTCAATGAATTACCTGTTGAAATAAAAAAATTAGGAAACAATTTAAAAGAAAAGTAGTGGAGTATGTCGAGGAAAAATGTTGATTGGATAAATATTTGTAACTACATATAATTATGTAAGAGCAGTATCGTGAATGCCAGGCTAGTTTGGGTAGACGACTTGAGATCTCCTTAGGCTGCATTCATATTGCACGCTATAGGCGGAGACAATCCAAGCCAAGCGATGTGCGCAAGCTAAGTATTCAGGGTACGCGCGAAAAACGAAGCCGCTGAGATTGAGAACGATTACGTATTTCTTGAGAATTCTCGCGGTTGAATATGGTGGATTTTGAAAAATAAACTCATTCAATTAACGCGGAACGAAAAAATTTGAGGAGTTTCATGAATTCTTCCACAATCAAAACCATCGCAAGGAATTTTTTTTGAATAAGTAACCTATACAAGAGGATGGCCATAGAAATTTTCGATTATCTTTCTCTGAATTATTGTTCATTAAATTAATTAATTTTCCTTATCCATTTTGCTCATTCTAATGTACAACCATCTACTGCTGTATTTGCCAAACTCAATCTCAGAGCAAAATCCAAAAGAAACAGCATCCGCGGTGGTAGCAAGACAAACCAGTTTATCTTCATCGCATTGCGCCGAAATCAGGAAAACTACGTTCATGCTCTTCTGAGAGCGATTAGAAAGGGAGATAAGGTTCATTTTCTCTTTATAGCAAAAAAAAGGTGGATAAATCTTAACACTTGGGCTATCTCTAGAATGGTATGGCAGTATGGAGGAAAACGAAAGAGCCTTTAAATCGGACCCGCGAAGACATTGCCAGAGTCGTAGCGGTGTACACGGCCTATTGGCATATATGTAGGTGAACACGCGGCTAGGCTAGGGATCCCCTTCAACAGCCACTGACGCAGTTGTGGAGACCCGGCAACGTCCGGCACTTATCGGGGCCAGACACTGATCACTTTGTGAGCAATTCTTTGACCGCTATACAAACGCCACGGAATGGCTTTAATCCAAGGCGTAGTTACACTCTCTAGTAAACTTCCTTATTAAAAAGCCTAACAACCAGATCATTGTTTATAGTGGTATCAAAACGACACGTTACTAGTGCTAATTAGATTCTAACCAGGATGGGGAAAACGCCACCTAAACCTATGTACCAACACACTATAATTATGGAATAGCAATGAAAGCTAAATAAAATATTCATTTATTCAAGTTTAAATTGATGAAACAATATATATGTATTAGGTGTGAGAAAACCTAACCTCCGTTTTTTTGGTAAAAAAAAATCTTCATTTATAAAATACATATATCTTTTTTGAGCATCATTGAAAGTATGCTCCATCGGAAGCTACAACGTTTGCCCATATTTCTGGCAACTTGCGGATTCCTTCGAGGCGATCCAATTATTGAGCCAAATTTGGATACTTTCAAAAGAATGAAACCGTTCCCCAGTAAGGGCTGACTGCATCGACCGGAACAAATAGTAATCGGACGGTGCAGTGTCCGATGAGTACGGCGGGTGGTATGACACTTCCCAGTTCAGCCTTTCTAAATAGTTTTTCACTGCTTGAGCTATATGAGGTCTCGCGTTGTCGTGTAAAAGTATTATCTTACCGTGTCGATTGTCCCATTCAGGTTGTTTTTCTTCGATAGCTCGCTTTAAACGGATTAGTTGCCGTCTGTAGACATCGCCAGTAATGGTTTCAGACGGTTTCAGCAACTCATGATAAATAACACCTTTCATATCCCACCATATTCAGAGCATCGAAACTGTCTAAACCATCTTCTGCATACACTATCCGAAAAAGCATGTTCATCGTATAATTCTACTAACTAGCAAACGATGACTTTCAGCAGCGGATGTCATTAAATTATAGAAGTATAACAACACTTCCCGAAAATGTCGATTATTTGGTACAAAACTCTCCATGTTCAATCGCATAAAAACTCTGTTGTGAACAATTTAACTGATCGAGATCCAATGGATTTTGACACTGACATTAGACCTGTCAAATACATTTCAAATTTATTCAGACGTGATACAAACAATAAGAGTTACGCCATCTAGAAAACGGAACTTACTTTTTCTCGTACCTAATACATTAAATACAGGTGATCAAACATCTGTAATTTCCATTTCGATAGTAAATAAATTTGACATCAGCCACCCCGAAAACATAAACGGACCCGTTTTTATAGCAATTCTTTGAAATTGAACTTTTTTGGTCGCCACATTGGTTCCGCCATTTTGAAATCCTACAATTACTTATAGCCGTAAACCTGGTCACGGAATATACATATCTACAAACTAAAGCATCCTAATCGAATCAGTTGTTCTTGAGTTATGAAGCCACTAACAGACAGAACTCTTATACAAATTTCATCCCTTATTTGTCCTTTTGACTTAAATTTCCAATACATCTAAACCTTCCTAGTAAATACGTTTGTCTAATTGTGAAAATCGGAACAAAATCCGTAGTTACGTAGAAAATCAAGAATAAACAGACAGACGCGGCGGGGGACTTTTTTTAAGAAAAGATAAGCTTTAAAAGTACAAGAAAAAAAACGAATTTTGACTACCTTTATTTTTAAAATTAAGAAGAGTTATTGAACTCGGTATGTAGCTAAAATTAAATATTGATCTATCCCGCGCTTATATTGATGCACGTCAACAACAAAAGCTCGTGTAATCTCGAGGCCATTAGATCACATACATTTTCATTTCATCATACATGCGCCAGTTGCAGCATAATTCTCCATATATTTTTTGTTGGGCAATCGCACGCACTGATAAAAATCTAGTTTTCAGAAATATTGCATACAGTTTTATGTCTTTTATATTTTTAGGCAGTAGTTTCATTATACATATATGTATTATTTATTAAGAAATATTTCTGGGCAAACTTCAATTTTTCTCTTGAGCTGGGTCGTCCTGGCTTTGTACGATAATACATTATTATATTTTATATATAAGAAAATTAAAAATAGTTTTTGTAGGTTTTAATATTATTTGGTCCCTAACAGTCTTCCGTGGTGCAGAAGTTTTTTGATCGTGCTCTATGGAAAAAATGCTTTCCAAATAATTATAATTTTTTTGGGGGTGAAAATGCGCATTAAAACTGCATACCAGTCTTACTTTTGTGTTCCTTCAGTTTAGACTCCATTTATTGGGTAAACAATTTTTTTTTAAACAATTACTTCCGCCGAAGGTTCCTCAAATTTTGTTTTCGGAATATTTTTTTTTTTAATCTCTTCTTGATTGATTAGATAATATTATCTGTGACCTCATAAGTCTTCCGCTTTTCCGATATCAGTATGGAAGGCTGTTACCCATTTCCTTTGCTTTCTGCTTTTTATTACAAGACTTTCCTCTCTTCAAATTTTTCCGTTGATTTCCTTTCATTTCTATTACAATTACTGTAGGTATTTGCCTTCAGTATGCCCTTTATGTTAGCCAGCGATAAAAAGTCGAAATTTTTGCTGTTTGCCATCAATGATTACCAACAGCGGCTAATTTGCCAGAAAAACCTTAAAGCTCTGTGAAAATTTCGTGCAAGCAGAAAGTCACCTTTAAGCCAAACTGGAGAGGCAAACTGGCAATGTCCTCGCAGAATCGGGTCCGGAATGTGGGAAAGTTGCCTGTTTTCCTCATGCTCGATTGTGCCTGCTCCTCGTTATAAATCCCAGCTCGTCGACGGTGGCGTCGAGGAGGTGAAATGCCTCCTCAAAATTATATGCCCATCTTTCGTAGCCGCTCACACCACCGTCTGGTTTGGACCGCCCGTCCCTTCCCCTAACCCCAGCACCGCTCCCAGCTCCAAGGGTGATAAATTTCGCCTAGAGGAGAATGGAAGCGCGCAAACTCGTGACAGCAGGTGGTAAAACTAACTCCCCATTACACGGTCTTCGCCTTTTTATTTGCGAAATTTGATTTGTGGGCTCCGCTTGATGCGACATTAATTGGACGGGGGAAGATCGATATTCCTACACCGCCATGCCCTGTCGCTGGTGACGCTGTTGGGAAGGCTAAGCTCGAATAGACTTTTTATTGCAGCTATCACGGGCGTTCCATTAGTGGCACACTCTGGAACCCACCCGGACTTTTCGTGACGTTATATCAACCCTTAGGGCAGCTCTCATTGCATACCTAAACGAATAACCGAATAGGTTTTTTTATAACGCATAATTAGGGCTGCGGCAATCTCGTTTGGACAAAAATCAGAAAATTTACATTAACTATCCCTAACATTTGATCACTAAATTAAAAAAAAATGGAAAAAGCACGCCGCATATTTATTTCAGGTTTTTTAAACAAAAACATATTTTCATAAATGTCAATAAGCTACCACCTAACAAATTTTCTGTTATAGTTTATTTAAAAATCGGGATGCATAAAAATATGACTGTATTACTATTTTTCGTTACAAAGCATTGTATTGATAGAAACTTGTTTGCTAGTCTTACTATTAACTAGTAAGTAAATAGTATTAACCATTTGCACTCGAAATACACCTCTTAGGTACCATCACAACGTTGGTGGAAAAAGATTCCTGGTGCAAAAGGTTAAAATGAAATAATAATTATCAATATTGTAGAAAATCACGCTTTCCACATCCCCGAAACATTTTATAAGCAAATAAGTAATCAAATGAACGAAAAAGTATCTTAGAAATCTTAATCTTCTTCCAAACTAAACGAGAACTTGAATTTGTAATTTAAAAAAAAATTGAGATTTTTATTGCCAGAGCCCAGAACTCAAAGCTTCGTTGATAAGTGTGTACCCTTTCGCGTAAAGTTCGCTGGATTGCACGAATGTTGCGTTCGATTTTTCCTTCAGTTAATGAACCGTTTCACGGGGGTGAACATATGTATGTCTTTCATTTCAAAACACCACAACTTCTCGGCGCCCAGACGAGCCTAGGAAATGGGTGTGCAATAACGTTATTGCTTCGCGTATGGTTTGGCAGGACGTTTCATCCTGTTGAAATCTCATGTCATTTACATTCATTCCATCCATTTCCGGCGGACTGCGACGGATGGTAACGCACATCAAAATGAAGACGTGACTTGCGAATTGTGACTGTAAAATGTTCTTCATTTTTATAATGACCATTTACGATCAAACGTTCTTTCGCAGTGTAATGCGTAATTTTCGTAAATGCCTATGTTTACATGTGACACCTTCCAAATATGAATGATTAAACGTTTGACAGGCGGAAATAGGGCGCGATGCAAAACTTAAGTTCTTGTTAAACCACAATTTATATCTCCACTGAGAGAAAAAAATGTAAAAGTAAAATAAAAAATTCTTGATTTTCACTAACTTTTAGTAGAATCAGTTAAAACTCGCAATCTTGTGGTATTTATCGCCTACTTAACACTTTCAAGCATAAAGGTAAAGTATTAAAATGTGTGGCCTGTAACGTCAATATACTCGTCGATTCATGATGAAGAAATACACGATCGAACAACACGTTTTAATTGTTAAAACCTGTTATCAAATTCACTCATCCGTTTTTGAGAATGCTCGTGGAACACTAACAACCGTGAATTCGGAGCCATGTCAACATATGTATGCTCCGGGCATGTGGCACCGAATCATCATTGGTGCAACTGCCCACAAAGCGCGCATCGTATTTGCTGAAAACCATCTTTCCTGAGAGACTGACCCCCGTGCATCATCTAAATTTGTGGGGCTATATTATGGGCAACTGACCAGGGTGGGCGATCGTTTGTCTATTACTTTACTTTGGGTTCCAGGCCATAGGAATGGAAATGACGAATTTTTGGGTGAGACAGTTCGCACTCCTATCGGATCCGTCAAAAAGGATACCTATACACATTTTATAACAATCGCCAACAGGTGGGTAAGCCTTGGAACCTGTAAAATGTCCAAGTTGACCTGGCCTGCTTCCAATATTGATAGAACGCATGAGCTTTTCAAGCAGGCTCGTGTAGACATTGCCCGAGTAGTGGCGGTGCACACGCGTCATTGGCTTATAGGGGAATATGCAGCTAAACTAGGTATTTTCTTTATTACCTCAAGGAGGTATCCAAGGCGGGGATTGAAGATATTCAATCCAATTATGGAATTCGGCGGAAATCAAATCCATTCAGAACGTAGGAGATTTTAAAGAGACCTGATTGACGACTCAGCGCTTGCTAAATTTTGTAAACGTTCAAGCCTGCTTCAAAATTTTCTACGTTGCGCACAGATTTAATTTCCATCGGATTCAATAATTGGGGTGATTGTTCACTTTCTGAGCGCACGGTTTGGCTCTAATCCCTAGTACACCATAACGCTCACCTATAACTAAATTTTTGGGATTTCGTGGTATCAAATCGGTGCATTTTAGCGCTAATTGGACTCTAACTAGGTGGCAGACCGTCACTTGAACCAATCATCCGCCAAAAAGTTACTCAGCTTTGGTAGAACTACCAATATATGTATGTATAAAGGAAAAGAAAAAACTAAAACGTTTGAACAAGCTTTACCTCTATAATAACGATATGTAAAAATAAAAAATTATCAACAACTTAGAATGAACTCAATTGATGGACGAGAAACAGGCATACTTTTACTACATTAAAAACTGGGCGAAAAGTATAGGACTCCTATTTTTTGTAGGCTGACTTCATTTGTTGACAATTATCGGTCCGGATTTTTGAAATTGGACATCATACTTAAAATCAAAAGCCCTAATGTGTCAACGCTAAAAAATGTCTAAAGAAATAATTAGCATTTTCAGTTCGTCATATTAAATCCGCCATTTTGAATTTGTAACGTTGTATATATGTACATATATCATCGATCACAAAAATCCCCACTTTCCAATTTTTATAAAAATCTTCATATTGTTATAAGGATTGAGGTGACCCATGTGTGACGTGCAGATCGTTGTGCCAATATATGTACATATCTAGAAATCTAAGGAAATTCAGCGTGGGGATATTGGAGTCGCCGATTTGTCATTAGTTCTACTCTTTCTCAATGGGACACACTGTATATTATTATAATTTATCATTTTCGTATTAGTAGCTTCAAATTATGGCAACCATATCGAGAGTGCATCGTAGAGAGGGAGAGGCATATCTATTTAAAAAACAAACATCTTCAAAAAAGTGGACAAACATCGGTCAACCATTACCCACCCACATAACTTTAATTCCTCTCGATCTTTTTCTTGGGATATTTAAAATATAACGTTTGTATGCAGTATGACCCACGCGTTTCGTCAAATTTGGTGCAGTTAAAAAGAAATATTCAAAGGAAAATATGGAAAATTACTACTACCCAGTTATGCCGGTGAGTTTTCATCCCCGATAGCCATAATTTAGAAGAGATCATTATGTGTAGGTATGTGACTTGTTTGTTTCAATTAGTTATATAAGTGCAAATTTCGGATTGTGGAAGTATCTACATAAATGTCGATCTAGTTACTAAATGTCCAGAAGTATGTATTTCTAAAAACTCAAAACTTTGACTGCCTTACAACATTAATTGTAAGAACTCGGTGTGTATTCAATTATTACTCTATAATTGTGTCGTCCAAATCCTTTAGTTCTCGTAATTCCTTGGCCGAAGATCTTCAACTATCTATAGATACTTCAAAACACTTCCGTACTCCTACTTTGTTCAGCCCCAGAATTCAATAACGCCAGAAAATCGAATCCCTTTTACACCAGCTCAATAGCAGCATTCCGGTGTCCCCGTCATTGTGTCTGAGCAAATATAGCAAAAGCGTCAAAGTCAAGTCAACCCATCGACAAAGTACACTCGCTCTGCTCCCTGTCATCATTTATGACCCAGTTTTAAGTAATTTATATACATGCATAGAGGTATAATCGAGGCGAAGTCAATGCCCGATGATGTCTGCCAGTTCCACTCCCGCAGCATACCTCTCGAGAAAAAATTCATTCAGAAATTCATGACCAAACTCAAGAACATTAACATTGACCTTGCTACGTCAGGCGCTTTTTATTCGACGACTATGCGATGGGTTTTCACACAAAGCATAGCATAGCAGCACAACACAAACCATTTCTATAATACTCGCATAAAATATGTTTGTACACATGGAGTGGCCCGGCGTCCGCCCGCCTCATAACACTCGCTAAATATATGTGTATACCTGCTATCTCGCTACGTCATTCCCACACAGCCCGCTCCATAGAATCCCGTAATGTAAACATGGAATACTTTCACTTTTGATTATGTATACACAAAAACAAACATCAAGAGTTGTCGAGAAATAAAGTGAACATTGAAAACAAACCTACACACGACACGATTACGGCAGTACGTTAATAACAATATCTGCAGCTATAGACAGCGCGTCGCCGATACAGCTCTGTGATTATAGTAAGTATAAACGTACCTACAGCTGTACGGTGTATGGACGTTTCTATCTTTCGAGACACATTTATTACGTCGCCAGGGCACATATCTATAGCGCTATGCAGGCAGATATGCGATACAAAATAGCATTCAAGACGACCTTGAGAACATAATACAATATAGAGAAATTCGGTTAGATATGTGCCGCTCAGCACCCCGGCCCCGCGTCCCACTCTGCGAGACTTTACTCCATAGTCTGTTCCCGGTCTATAAGAACGTACTTATCTGTACCGGGTACTTTCCCATGTAGACGTTTTTATGCAATACGAGTTTGTTTGAACTGAACAGAACGTCGCTCTACCCTTATCTATTGATATAATGATACACTCTGGCTTCGACGGGGATGGGGCGTTTACTAGAGCGAGGAACACACAGAACACAGTTTGAAGTACAGACGCTTTTTATGATGCCGTTTTTTTCATTTTCATTATTCATCTGTTGTTTGGGTAGTTCGGTGTAGTGCACGTATGTTGTTGCGGCGGAGGGCATCGATCTGGTCGTTTTCTCTTGAAGTTCATCGAGTTCAGGTTGAACAAGTGCTTGAGAGCGATAAATCGCAGCTATTCATACATGCCTGCCATAGATTCACGCTTCACCTGATGATTTTGAATGGGATTGACGGCAATTTGTCACCATCAATTCGTCGTTTGAAAAGGCTGCTTTAAAATGATAAAGTATTTGAAAATATGTAAATACTCTTTCGTTTTACAATTCAAAACTAAAGTTATGATGCAGAAAAGTTGCTGGTGTTTTATTCATGCACGACACCGTTACTAGCGCTATAGATTCTCCTAGACGTTTAGGTCTGATAAATACTAATTCACGGTAGTTATTACACAACTTATTACGGATCATGTGATCCAATATCGACCGTATCTAAACATCATAATACCCAATGTTCTATTCAATTTTCCTATGGATAAAAAAGCTTTAAATAAAATGTTTGAGTACCCGGTACTCACGGCCACGATGTATAAACATCAGCGTTCGTAATATAATGAGAAGATTGAATAATTGCTTAAGAAATGAAACAGAACGCGATTTTCTTAGAACACTTGAAGATTTTTGAAGTGATACTTCTCATGCGACAGCGAAATCGCTTAACATAAATGAACCCGTTTTCATAGCAATCCTTTCAATTGGGAACTTCCGGTCGCCGTATTGGATCCGTCATAACTAATTTCCAAATTTCGATAGTATAATATATATTCGAAATCAGCAACCCCGAAAATACAATATAATAGTCCTCTTTTTCATTGCAATCCCATTAAGTTATTTATTTATTTATTCATTCGCAAGCTACAAACAAAGTTGAAAATTATCGGTCACCATATTGGATCCGCCATCTTTAATTTCCATTTCGATAGTAGATTCGAAATCAACAACCCCGAGAACATAAAAGGATCCGATTTCATAGCAATCCCTGACCCATCTTTAATATCCATTTCAATAATAGATTCGAGAACCACGATCTCGAAAACAAAGGGAAAAATATATCATCGGTTGATAATTTGCCCCGATGCTCAAGATATAGGTACGAGTAACTGTCGTCTTCCACTTGGACTTTCGCGCTGACTCAAGTGAGAGAAATGAACGATTACATTGTAAATGTGTGACACACGGGTGTGTGTTATGAGACAAATTTCATTCCATTTCAGTAAGTTTTTGTAAGTAAACGTTATGCGACAATAAAGTCAGAATTTTATAAAAAATGTCTAAATAATAATAGAAACTTCATTCCACAATTTTTTGCGTACTAAACTACTAAACATAGGCAATCTAGATTGGTCTACCCCCCTAACAAAACATATTTATTTATTAGATTATTATAAAGTTTTAACAGTGTAGTGTTTATGATTCCCAATGCGGTCATGGACACGCCAACACGTCTTTCATTGGTTGAGTGTTTTCTCCTTTGTTCTAGTTTTCGGTGGGAAATTATTTTTGAACCTGGAAATTCTTCGCAATATCAAGGAATCACAGTGAATACAGGTACAAGATATCTTGTGTAATACTACAAAAATGAGCGCTATTCTCTCTTCATACATTTTCTTTCTCCTTGCGCGAACAATTATCAACAACTGAGTTGGGGACGTTCTCATATGGCTCAGCGCGGAAGTTTTAAGTGGAAGAAGACTGGTACCAACTGTACATGGAGGGAAATTATGTTAGAGGGGGAAGCGTTACATGGAAAATATTTTTGCCAAATTTTCTCTAGCCCCAAAATTCGCCGGGGTCCTGGACGGTGTTTACACGTCAAAAGAATTTTGCTTCATTCTTAATACAATTTTTTTATCCACTTGTATGATTGTTAGCTTTTTTCTATGTAAATTGTAACGTCACATGGTGAAGTATTTCTGTTGATAATAAATAAATAAATATATGTATGTGGGTCACTCCACCTCAAATCGACAAGCAGTTGAACCGGACCATTTCAAATTTATTTTCATTTAAATTTACGCTTAATCAAGCTGAAAATACCCTGAAAATTGGGTGTTTTTTTTTTCAAAGAAGAAACAAAATATTGAATTGCATAAAACTGTTTGTATTTATTTTTTAGGTCTATTGCCTTTTTTTAATAATTTTTCTCTGGATCCTAAATCCGGGAGAATAGTTTAAAATATTTATTTTCTCATATTTCATTCCAAAAATTTACAAACCTTGTCAGCCGATCAGTCACCAGTTAAAAAGAGACAAACCTGATGTAAAGATATTATTATTAATTCTTTGTTTAATTTATGTGAAATTGTATATTGTGTATATTATATAATATTTTGTTACATTTTTACTTATTCTATTGCTTTGAAAAAGGCAATAGTTTAAAAAGACCTAAGAGAAAAAAAAAATTCTCTTCCATAAAAAGATCACCCTCTTGAAATTTTCAGGGTATTTTTAGATTGATTAATCGTAAATTATAGAATTCTTCCAGTTTTTGGATTTTTCATTGTATCTTTGACACGTCTGCCCGTGCGCACATCGGTGCAAAAAGGCAAATTTCAATCCATAGATATTTTGCAAAAGACAAATTTATCTTTTATGTATTGCTTTGTGACCGAGCTCACATTCACGCATAGTGAAAATAAGCACTTCCTTTCATTTCATGATAAAACAAACATATCCACCAAATTTCATCCAAATTGAAAATGGTCGAGGTCAACTGTTTGTCGATTTGAGGTGGGGTGGAATGACCCATGTATTACTTACCAAAATGTTTAGAACTATTTTTTCTCAAATATTTCTTATATATGTAGAACGTTTTGAGTTATTAATTAATTAAATAAAGATAGTTTTAGAATACTTAAAGACTTTTCAAATGCACACATATTAATAATTTTTTATGCGTGTTTAAAAATGAATTTTTTTGTGACTCTAAGCCGGCACAAGAATTGGATAACTTTCTACTTTGTCCTACTATAAGGATTCATGTTTTCAACCAAAAATATATTATCACATCAGGATAGCTGAAATAACCGGAGATTTTCCTATATTGATACTTCTATCCTAATTAGGATATTGTTCTTCAAGAGAATACGAGATGGATAGCAATGTTGCGAAAGTAGACTTTAACAATTCATATTTACCATAAAATTGTTAGTACTGATGCTCCTTTATCAAAATACAAAAAGCGCAATTTGATCTAATTGCCTTAGAGTAGTGGTGTGTAAACTTCTCTGACTGGGAGCCACACGAACTTTTGTAAGGTCTCTAGCGGCTGTCGCATATAAAAAAATGTTTTTACTTTGCGATACTACTCATGACATTAACCGAATTTCTGTTTTCTATGAATTTTCACAACCGCTCTACCATCGCCAGTGCTCCCTAATACATTCAATACAATACATATAATAATTAATGGGGGCGCTTCTGCATTCTAAATTTTCCATTACATTATTTTCTGAAAAAAAATTCTTCAAATTTGCCGCCTGTCAACCAATATCAAGTGGGGCTTATCGTGAAAAATGTAAACGCCAAACGTAGTGTTTTCGTATTGACGTAAACGTATGTTTAATGTTAGAGTGGAAAACATGCGAAGTTATTTTCGAATTACTTTATATAAAAAACCTAAAAGTATTATATATTCTCTAGAATGTCTTGCTGGCTTAGTCCTAACAGATTTATGATGATTCCGAAATGTTTGAATATGGATATATTCACGCGTTTTCCACGATTAGCGCTTAAAGTGAAGTGAACATTAATTTCGCCGCACAATACGAACCAGTAAAATTTAAAAAAAATTATATTTTGCGCGGACGGTAGGCCGCAAAAATTGTTGTCGCGGGTCGTATGTGGAATGCGGGCCAAAGTTTGCCGCCCTTGCTCTAAAGTTTTGATGCTAATATCAAGAGTCATTTGTTTTACACCTATTAACAGTTCCATTATTTCATTTTTAGAAATGAAAGTATGTATGTCAATTTTACTATAAATGATGGTTCCTGTTTTACAGACTCGAAACCAATGATCGCTTTCCAGAAAGTACTTAAAAATAAATATCTAGTAAATAACCGATAAACCACAAGTTCTTACATTCCGAACCAAATAAACTCTATTTGATTTATGTTTTACCAGTAACCTAATCTTTTACCACTTGACCTTTTACTTTTAATATTTTTTAATATTTCAATCCTCCGATATGTTATTCATATCTCATTCTGTTACCGTAATTTTATTAATCGAAATATAACATTTGCAGATTTCCAGCTATTATGAGTATTTTTGGAATTAGAACCAATATTGAATGGCGAAGAGTTCAAGAAAACCAGCAAAATTAGTTTTCCAACGCATTGGGGGGTCGGGCGAATGCCCGTACCCCCGACCAGCGATTTACTGGCCACGATCAGTATGTTTGAACAACAGATCAAATCTGAGCCAATGGCATTCTATTCGACATGTCCCCCACCTCCACAAATGGCCCAGCAGATACAAACACGACCGGATAGTGTTAATCCTCAACAGCAGCAGCAACACCATCAGCAGCAGCAACAACAACAACCGCAACAACAGCAGCAACAAGTTCAGCATCAGCAGCAGTCGGTAATTGCCATGATAGACAATAAAAGCAACGTAATACACCCACAAATATTGATTGTAAGTGTAAGATCTTGATCACTTCCTAAATTGACTTGCATTTGAATTTACATACTCTTTCAGAACACTGGCACGGGTATGGCTGATTGGCGTACAAGACTAGGCGACACGGAAAACAGCGAAGAGGTTAGAAAATTAAATTTATGGGCAAAGCTCCTAAATTATAATGAGACCTTTTGGTACCCTTTTTCGAATATTCAAACAAAAATATTCAAGGATAACTAGGATATAGGATGAAAGATGTAGGATGTAGGAAGTGAAAAAGCCGCATTTTAATATTTACCAATTTACACTTCAAAGCAATTTCATCAAATTCATTACAGTGATATAGTAAAGACAACTTAATCACCTAGGCATCATTTCATAAACTTGTTGACAGGATATACTATGTAGATTGAGAGAATGTAAAAGTAATAAACTTTTCCACTCTCTATACTGCTTAAATTCAACAAATAATCCGCACAATTATTTTGTTCAAAGACAAGGGGATATTCTTATATTTTGCGTTCGATTTTACGCTCGACGACAAAATAAAGTGTATGCGTTTAGGGTGACAGATTCGTGTATCCTTGCCTGAACATATTTATCCGCGAAACGGCTCGCTTGATTGATTTTAGCAAATGATGAGTCGTTAAGTATGTCTCAGCCCCGTAATGTTATGGGTAAAATGTTTTAGAAATCAAAACATCGGAGATTACGTAAGGTTGAGGGTGGTTGCCCGAAAAAGGAAAATTTAGTCAATTATGGCCGCTTGTTTTATAACGTAGGGTAGAACTCCCATTCCCTAGATCTAATCACTTAGAACTATCTAGTATCGTTTGAGAACTGTGCCAGGTCTCTAGTATCAGTACATCCTACTACCTAGTTCGATAATATCATCAAAGAAAGGGAGTTGGGTAGTGGCTCTGAGCTTACCAAGACCTGGCCTGAAATAAAACACATTATCACGTTTTTACTAGGATTCTGTAATTTCTAACTAGGTTTTATGTCCAGCTTCTGATGTAAAGCAATTTATCAGTGCGGATCCTCCATTTCACATCGCAATCTATTCAGGATGTTGAGAATTTGGATTCGCCATCTATAATTTCCAAATTTCCATAGTAGAGTCGTGATCAGAGACCCCGAAAACACAAAAGAACCCGTTTCATGCAACCCTTTGAAGACGAACCCTTTGGGTCGCCATATTGGATCTGCCATTTTGTTTTTTTCAAAATTTGTGTTTGTGATGTTCCATGTTCAGCTGATAAGCTTTTGATAAATGTTGGAATCCTTAAAATCGGATTAAAAATAAACTCACAGGAGGGATAATAAGCTCTTACATTTAATTATGTAACAATAATAATAATACAGATAGATATGTAAATGTGGACACGCCCATACGGATGTCACAGTTTTGTCGTTTCTAAATTTTACCATCGTTTTTAATGATACCTCCCCACACATAGAAAGCGGGGACTAAAGTGGGATATCGTTAAATAAGTAGTTAAAATGCAACCAAATATTTCATATACATTTTTGTATTTAAATGGTTTAGTTACGAGATTTCCAAACTGATTTGCAAAGCGTTCCCCCTTCTTATTGCTCTATTGGTGGATCTCCAAATTTGTAAAAAAATTTGTGAAAATAGCACTCAGGAAGTATGTTCAATGAAAACTATTACTGTCAACTTAGAATGGAAATATATGAAAGAAAAGCGTTTAACCGTTTATATTATTTTACCATTTTTGACACAAAACTTAAAGAAAGAAAGAAATAAAAGATAACAAAAAATTGCTAATATTTATTACAAAAATCAGTAATTAATTAGCAAACTAATTTATAGCTGGGGTTTCGATACGAAATCCTATGTTCGCAGACGCAGGGTTGTCTTCACCGTTTTATTTCTAAGCTTTAATTTAGCGGGTTTCCATTTTCTGAAGTTTTTAGTTAGTTATGGATTAAAATATGCTAAACTTTCGTTTTTGACTATGACAGAATTGCTGCAATCTAAGAACAAAAACAATTCCGATACTAATTATGGTGTCTAATTTATGGGTATAGGGTAGTAAAGTTGAGGTTTTTGATTGATTCCTTTATTTGCATCGGAAGACCCACGTGTGTTTGGCTAAGAGGTGTACAACTTTGTTTTGAGATTTGTCTAGACGGGGAAATAACACGCAACGTTTATTCAGAATTAAGAGTTAGGTGTGAAAAATAACATCGGCCAAATAGCTCCCCTGGATGCGAGAAAAGCGCGACTTCTTACGATAACGTTTTTTTATCACATTTTCCAGAATTTCTAGAATTGTAGTAATTTCATCTTTGAGTTGGGCTTGTTAGGGTACACTTTCATCTTCAAGGACTTCCAAAGATTTTTTTCTTTGTCGTCAAATCCAATAAGCGTTGACCCCCGCGCTTGATATCACCGCATCTTTAAATGATTCTCCCAGGAAACAACAAATGCTTCCTGTATTTATCCATTATGAATCTTCTATGTTTGCTGACGCTACAGGTCGAATTTGAATTCGATTGCTGCAACTAATTAAAAATGGCGGCAAATCAAAGTTGTGAACCTTTGCCAAATTCTCTGTAGGATTAAATTAGTAACGTCAATTGATAAATTTTCGTTTACTAAGAAAATGGAATATTGTTTAAAAATGTAAAGGCTATATTCTGTTTGAACTATCTAACGGAAACTAAGATTTTTCAAAACTAACTTTTGCCAATTTTTAGTCTTCTTCCTTTTATATATGATGGAAGTCCTCCCTGGATCATTTTAACTGTTTATTTATTTAATAAATTTCGTCAAGATCTGATTACTTAAACAACAGAGAAACATTATAATGGTTTTAATAGTTTATTTATAAAAATTGAAATCTAAGCGGTCTAATTTACATATATCATTGACGCAGCGCGACATAGATACCACTGGTTCATTATTACCATAGTAAGTGCGATGCTGTGGTATACACAAAAAAACTCTGAATTTGTTTATATTTATTTACCTTATAGATGAAACTTTTAACTTTATAAAAAAAAAATCGTTTAAAACGCTAATGTGCATTAACTAAAATACGGGCGATCGACCTACGTTAACTTCGTATCTTTAGGGATTTTGTAGTCCTAATTCAGTAGCTACTAGTTAATATTGAAGTACATACAGATTTTCCCGACTAAACTTTTTTTTTAAATATTTATGTTTCAAATGATTTGAACCACATTAATGGACAATTTATAAAAATATTACCTTGAATATGCTGGTAACACGACATAATCCTTTGTTTCAGGATAAACAGAAGGAAAAGCTTTCGGGAAACAGACGGAAAACGACATGTACAGTGCGTATGCGCCCAGTTTCTCTTTAGTAATCTGTTGAAGTCGGGGAGAAATACGTTTCGATGTGCATTTAGAAATGTCAAATCAGGAAAATTTCTTGCTGCAAAAGTGCATGGTGGAAAGCACCATTGTGTACCTTCTAAAAGCGGTAAAATGATTTATCAATAATGATTCCACCTAAAGCAGTTTCCCGAGAAAATTAAGAATAATTCCCTGGATAAACACTCGAAGCCTCTGGTGTTCTATTGACATTTCTGTAATCAATTCTCCCTAATATTTGCTCCAATTTCTATCCACCCCAGCTGTTTTCCAATGTGATTTAAAATTTGCAAATATTTAATCACTGGATAATGTCTATGGCGAAGTTAAATTACAATTTCATACAAATTTTAAATATGTAGTAGGTACGTACGTGTTCAAACATGTCTGTTATGCTCTATTTATTAAAATATGAAGGGCATTGTGTGTTCAAGAATAAATGCTCCTTAGTTGTGATATATTAAATTAATTGTGCTCATGTGAAGTGAATTTTAAAAACTCTTTATTTAAGTGCACACGTAACGCAATTGCAGTGACACAGATATTTTATATACCTATACATAAAATCGGTTATCGGTAATAGACCAAAATGTTGATATGACTTCTTTTGATGTATAGAAAGGGATACAACACTCTATGAAAACACAAATCTCCTTCCCCATTTAATAAACATATCACACAACCTACATATGTATGTTAAAATGAAACAACGAATAATTTTAAAACTACAACGCGTGTACCTACAATCAATACGAAACTGTTGTAATAAGAGCGAAATAAAGCATTTAATAAAATTAGCCGTTAAAATTACTGGTTTCTTTAAATCGCTTAACATCATTTGCCATAGTAACTAATATTCAGATGATTGAAGGATGTGGTTCTAGTTATATTGATGATAGTGATATCATATCAGTAATGTCTGCAATGAAATATATTCTTTGACGTTTAATAATTTACCACACACCCCATATAAAATTGTTAACTTTTCTTTCCTTCTTTTCCTGTCAGAATTTAATCGGTTTTGACTGTCAGGTGTGGGTTTAAAATAATTTAAGATGGTCCCAATCATCACGTAATTAAGACTCAGTAGAAGATCATTTGCCTTATATCTTAGATCCCTAGAATGTAATTGGCCCGCTTTAGGGTACATTTGAGTTCTTCGTAATTTTGTTTTAAGTTTTCAGCAGAAATTGTGTAATTAGATAATACAAATCGATTTCTTAGCACAATTATTATTTTTATTATCATAGGTCTAAATTTGCCTTAAAAATTACTCTCCTAAACGAATTAAATCGGATTTATTTGCATTCAAATTGTAGGCAACATAAGTAATGTGATTAGGGAAAATTACACATGCTGTAATAACTTCTTTTGTCTTCTTAAAATAATCAATCCATTGCGGACGAAGCAGTTCGAACTTAACTACCAGCGTGATGCTCCAAAATAAAGCTGTTTTTTGGGAATTTCTCTCATAGTTAAGAATAGGTTCACGGTTTGGGGATTATTGAACACATTTTCAACTACATTTCAAGATTTGTTTATTGAGAAAAATTAATTTTTATTGATGTGGTGTCAATGAATGTTTTGGGAACTCCATGAAATGGTTCCAGATGGCAGATCGCATATCTCTTGAGCAAGCAAACAATCTGAAAATTTGTATATGAATTGTTCGATAAATATACTAGACGTAGGGAAAGGAATTTTTTTACTGATATCGCAGAAACAAAGACACGCTGCCGTCCGGTTCCATAGAAAGAAGCCAAAACGCGGAGATGTATGTTACTCGTTGCGATTTTATAGCGCGTGGAATATCGTGAAATATCGCGCTGTAAGATACAGTGAGAGCGACGCTACATTTTTTCTATACATATCTGATCTTAAGCAAACGAGCACCCGAGCCAGGGTTCCGACTCTGGTGGAAACGGGTCCGCGCGTCTTTTGGGGCACACATATACCTTATAAAATGCTCGGCTTGCATCGCTTCTTGTCTATACCCGGCTTATGACAAACTCCGCATATTAAGTTTTATTCCCCAGAACCAAACTGAAACAGGAAACAAGGAAACGAATCATCGCGCTACAAATGTTAAATGTAAATAGTATCAACTGGAGCACAATTGTCAAGGGTATCAGAAAAAATTAGGTGGACATTTAATGAGCAAATAGAAATAATAGGGGTCTCGATCGTAAATCTACGAAATGTATTATATTATTAGCATTATGTCTATTTTAGATTTTTACCAAAAACAGTGATCACAAATATATTGGTAAATATTGCAGATATTTTCATTAACCCTAGTAAAAAATGTCAGACAGTATAAGGCGCAATACATAACAACATACATATATCTAAAAAAAAATTGTCTTAGAGTATTTAGTCATGCCGTTGCATAAATTTGGTATTTGAGAGTTTCAATTAATGAATTTCCATAGTAAGAAGATAATATACTAAACAAATACAAATATTTTCACTACAGGGCGAAATACTAAATCAATGCAATTCTCAAGCTCAGCAGTCTACTACGCCACTATCCACCGTATCGGATGGACCTAAGCCAGAAATCGCACAAAATAATGGGATGCAACCGATGACGATTACCGCACAAAATACAACATCCTCTACTGGGAATTCAAGGAGCAAGCCTCAAGCCTGTAAGGTTTGCGGGAAAATGCTTTCATCGGCAAGCAGCTATTACGTCCATATGAAACTACATTCGGGGACAAAGCCCTTCCAATGCACGGTATAACTAAAAAAATCGAGTCTACGCAATTATTTGAAATTTTCACTCGTCTCAGGTATGTGATGCTGCTTTTTGTCGCAAGCCCTACCTTGAAGTCCATATGCGTACCCACACGGGAGAAAGGCCGTTCCAGTGTGACCTATGCTTAAAACGATTCAGCCAAAAGTCCTCCCTTAACACTCACAAAAGGATACACACAGGTGGGTATGAAAATTATTGGGTGAATTTTATGTTAGCGAATTGCTGTTTGTTCAGTTGTGCAGGCAAAATTAACTTACTTTCTAAGAATCTTAAAAAAGTGACTTGTTTATTATTTGGTCAATGAAATAAAACAAAATTCGGTAGGAGAACGGCCGTTCCAGTGTGCCATCTGTTTGAAGACTTTCACACAGAAGTGCGCTTTAACGTTGCATTCACGAATTCATACGGGTTCGTCCACAGATACCTCAGTTATAGTTATTTTTTACATGTTTCGCTTGTTTATTACATTCATAATATTTATATATAAATATAAACAAAATTTAACTTCAATGCACTGTGAGAGTACTTAGGTTTTGTTTTTGTATCTACTCTTTTATCACGTAAACTATTTATTTTTGGGCAGTTTTTAGTCGTTCTTTTAAACGATTAGACTACTGTTATTTTTTCTTTCTATAAATTTCTATACTAACAATATAAAGCAAGCATCAAACCAAGAAAATAATTGTACAATGTAATATATGCGAAAGAAACGCTCAAATACCTACAATTTGCATTATGTTCACTCTGCGTCATTCCATATGAAATCATCATAAATAAATAAAATTAGAAGCCGCGTCATTTTAGGTTCCAATGAAACTTAGTCTTGGTCATTTACAAAATTAAATAATGATGAAATTTCTTCTCTGACATTTAGACGTACGTATTTAGACGAGTTTCATTAAAATTTAAAATAGTGCGGCTTCTTCGCGGCCTTGATGATTTTATATGGAATAGCCCGTCCATAGAATTTTCACTTCATTTAAATTTCGTGAAATAGTAGAACTGGCGAATTTTATTTAGCTCTTACAGTGCCTGCAAAATAATGGCAAATTATTCTATTTTTAAAGCATTGATTTTCTATAAAATGTAAGGTGTATTTACATGTTGTTATCTACAATATTAACAGCTAGGCCCAATTTGAGAATAACAGTGGGTTGAAAACAAAAACCAAATACCAGTGTAGGAGTAGAGCCATTATAACTCATAATTTTTTTTTTAAAGAGTACTGAGTTGAATTAGAAAACCTTATTAAACATAGTTCACTTAAGAAAAAGCATTTGATGTAATTTTTTAACTGAAAATGGCAGCGTCAGAGTTCAATACCGCAAAATACGTTTCGTGCAAAGCGTTCCGCGGGCGGAAAGATTTCTCCTGTAGAACCAAAAACCAATAGAACTACGTATGGAAATTAGAAAATATTATTTTTAAAAAAAGTAGTGCATATTTAGTAGAAAACTTTCATTTAAAAAAAATCTCATGTGTAATTGTTCATAACAAAAAAAGTAAAAAACAAACGCAAAATCCATATGTAGTTCGATGGAAAATATATGAAGATATGTTTAAAAAATGGTAAGTTGCTGCACATTTGGATGTCACATTTCCGAGTAGTTTAAAAACATGGTTTCGATAAAAACGCGTTTAAAGTTTCAGTCTTCTAGACATAACTATTACCTCTTTGCGCCCTTGCCATCAGGATAATACGACTTTTCACTCAATTTAATAATTATTATTAATGTGTATATGGACAATAAAAACAAATAAATTTCACAGAAAATGGTTTAATGGTTTTAACGCTTTTGAACTAATACAAAAATAGTTATGAAGTCGACCTCTTCTTGTCCACCTTTTAAAAGCTATTGCTTCTTGTTTTTGAGGCCCAGAAGCAGCTGTTAAGCAAAAAAAAAATTCAATTTTATTTTAAATACTATTATAGAATGGCTTCACCCCTTAATAAATGCTAAGAGCAAACTAAACAAAACAATATTAGTGAGTCGAAAGAAAGTTAATTTCATTTTTGAGGATCAAACTTCCTTTCTTTCTTGTTCCAATCCACCAAGCCACTCACATGATGAGAGTACTCGTATTCGTGTTCTCAAAAATACAAATAAAATAACAAATAAAATGTTAACTACGACTCCCACCAAGTGTTTATACAACTTTATGCAATTAAATAAAACAAACCGAAGCTGGCTTGATATATTGTTTTTATCTCGTTTTTCTATAAACCTTGCGAGATGACCACAACCCGGTAAAGTCTGAAATTGAACCGTGAATTATCATCGAATTGTCAGAGATTTTTTTTTATTAGTAGTTAAAAAATCATCGGCTAATTATACTAAATACAAACACCTCCATATGAATTTTCACATTTTCTTTTGACAATGGCTCAATTTTTACTGACTATTGAGTTGTTGTCATTTTTGGTTCAAGCTCCACATTTCGCGTACACTTTTATAAATACCATATTAGTATCTTATACCGACGGGAAAATTTTAAGATTAACATATTATATTTTTATATACGCACATACGTATGAGGCTTTTTTGTAAAAACTTGATGACTCTGAGTACAAAATATTTTTTGTAGAGTAAAACTCACGTAACAATAACGACTCATTGCTCGTTACCGGACCGTGAATTAAAACTTTTAAAAATCGTTGAATATTTTTTTACATTTATAAGTTCCACAGTAATCCACGCTCTACAATGGTTTGCTATCCTACGTATACGTTGTCATTATGTCATAATGTATTAGATCTTGAGCAAACCTTAAAATAAGAATTATGTATGTATATAGTTTCACACAAGTTCATGAAGCATTTAACAGTCCCAACACATACGAGTATTTTGAAGTTCGATGGAGTTGTTCTCAGTCAGTGCAAAATTATAATGTTTGTAGAACAATTTTGGGATTTTCGGCTCAAGGTGAAAACAGATGAATATCATTGTCACCTGAAATTTTAAAGTGCATTAACACTCAAACAAAGGTGTATAAAATAAAACCAATTTGACTACCGCTTTTACACACCATACTCGGGTTACTAAATTACTTGCGGCTTATTACTGCTAAACGCATTGAACTTTTTTACATTAAAATATAAAGTAGATTGCATTGAACGTATGATCTTGAAATTGTTCAACGTAATAATGAATTATGCCACACAATGTTTTCTGGTTCAAGTTGTAAACAGCGGTCCAAGTGAAATTTTCCTTAGTTTACTTTGCATGTTAAAATTTTGCATTATCTTGTAAATCCGTTATTTTTAATATGTAAATTGATTTGTTTTAGTGGTGTGACAAGATTTAAGTGCTTGCTAATTGCGTTGTTGAATGTTTCAATGTAGTGTGGAACCGTCTTACCATATCTTCTGTTTGAGATTTATATTTTTATTCAAATAATAATGTTTGTACAAAATTGTTTAATTTATTCTAACGACCGCTGTTTATTACTTGTTCCAGGTTATTGGAGCATGCATAAACCATTCCAGTGCAGTCAGTGCAGTGCAGCGTTCTGCCGGAAACCCTATCTTGAGATTCACATGCGAACCCATACCGGTGAAAGGCCATTTCAATGTGATATCTGTTTGAAACGTTTCACGCAAAAATCCACACTGAACATTCATCGGCGCACACATTCGGGTTGGTAAAATTGATGCTTAATTTTTCCTTCTGTTTATTGCAAGACCAGTTGAACATAACTCATTACGAGAAAGCCGTCAATCAAGTCATGTCCTGATTTTAGAGAAATTCATGAATGTTTCAGCCGTTAAGCCTAAGTGATAAATAAGACTAAATATAATTTTATTGCAGTTCAAGATCGGCCGTTTCAATGTGAACAATGCCCCGCAACATTCGCCCGCAAGCCTTATTTGGATATTCATATGAGAACCCACACAGGTGAACGACCATTTGAATGTGACGTTTGCCTTAAAAGATTTACCCAAAAATCCTCGCTGAATATCCACAAAACAGTTCATACAGGTGAGCTCCTTCCTTTACTCTGCGTGTTTATCGCATGTCCACATTAACTACATATGTACATCAAAATATAGTATTTTTACCTTTTTAAAATATAATTAATTCATATGAATGTAGTAGGGATACGGCCGTTCCAATGTGCTCTCTGTCCGGCCGCATTCTGCAGGAAGCCATATCTGGACATTCATCAACGTACGCACACTGGAGAACGGCCTTTTGAATGTGAAATATGTTCGAAACGGTTTTCACAAAGATCTACGTTGAATATCCACAAAAGAATTCATACAGGTAAACTAAGCTCTAATTGCTTTTGAAATTTACTTTAGTTAGTAAAATTATTTATTTATTATTTGCTTAGTGATGGTCTTATCCCATTTCAAATCTGAACTGCAATCTCAGACAAATTGTGGTTAAAATATGTATATCACGTCCAGCTACTGTAGTAATATATAGGGATCCCAAAATAATGTTAAAGCTTTTTGGTATGCTATATGGATTGTCAGAACGAGTAAAAATATTATTACGAAACTCGCCAGCCGAGCGGCTAGCTTGCAAATCTCGGGGACGGGAAAGATTAAGAAAAACCTAAAAGGGGTCGAATCGCGCACTCAGGCGTGCATTTTTCCCTGCATGGATGCTGATGATATCACTTTAAAAATCAAACAGAACTTGCTGTGAGACTGTGAAATAGGGCTCATTTAATGTAAGTAAACGCGCACTTTGAGGAATCCACAGTTCATTTTATACATATTTTAGTTAAGGATGTTTTAATTTTTTACAAATCAAATTAAACATTCGAAAGTCCAAAGTTATGGTCCAGTCCGCTCATACTCCTTACGACTAACCATCTCATTTAAAAAAAATTGCCGCAAGACTGGAGAATTGATGTCTGTTTAAGCTTTTACATGAATGAAATTCATTAATAGGCAACTTGGGATTCTGAGTAGAATAGGGATATTTAGTAAACCTTATTCATATAAAACCTTTAAAATCCTTAGAGTGACTTAATTTCTCCAATTTATAGGAAACATGTTTTGCGGCTTCTGTAGACATCCTTGTGAGCTTAGCCGTGAGTAGGATACTATAATTACTAGCAGAGACTGCTTGAACAGTATAAAAAAAAGTGTGATTTATACGAACGAATTGCCGTCTTCGACCCATATCGGCGTTTTAACGCCGTTAAGGGAATCAAAATGTTGCTTTTATTAATTTTATAACATAAACTCTCTTTATTTGAATTGTTTTACAATACGGGATCCGCAATTCAAATGTCCCTCGAAAATAATTTCATAAGTTTTGAATTCAAAATACATTTATTTCAAAAAAATTATTTAAAATATTTGAAAGCTTCCAAATTACAAAGATATTATGGTTGAAAGTCGAGTAATTCACCCTTAAATAAAATTATTCTGTTCAAATAGCCAAAGAAGTTATCGTAAAAAGCCCACAAGTGGTGCTGTGGTACTAAATGATTTTTTCGAGCTTTTAAACTGTGTTTTTTAGAGTATGCCTCTAAAAAACCCCAAACGTAGAAATCCAGCGGATTCAAACCTGATGAATTCCAAATGGCCATTCGGTACTGGAAGTGAGGCAATTTTGGGTGTGTTTGGCTTTATGGTCAGAAATGTGTACGTCTCTAAGGCTTCAAACAGCCAAAAAAATTAATTCACGATAAATTTGTTGTTCAGTTTTCACTCCTTCAGGTATAAAGCCAAGTGGAGTACGTCCATTTATTAACAATGCACGGAAATTTGTTTTGTGCATCGAAACTTGATACAAAGGTGCTCATTTTTCCAAATGCAAAGTGCAAAATTCCAAACGTGCTCTAGTTTTCAAATTAAAAAAATTAAAAATATTACAAATAAAATATTCGAAAAATGAGCACTTTTATATTCAATTTCGATACTTGGAATTTAGTACTTTTGAAATGAAGTTTTATACGTTTGAAATGGAAAAAGATAGTTTTGCGTGGAAAAGGTGAAATATCGGTTGAAAATGGTATACATTAGTAGTGTGTAAATACAAGAGTGATTTTCAGATTGTTATCTGTTCTCGATTTTTCCCTAGAAAATCCCTAAATTTCACGACAGGGCAGTTAAGGGTGCTCGTAAAGAAAACATCCATAGAGCTATTCGCAAAATAGAGCTACAATACAATCGACAATGTGCTGTAAAATTGGTTCACATTTCACAGGATGGGATACTGTTAAGCCAGCCGCGCTAATTTTACTATTTTCCATAAAGTAACAATGTTTGAAAAATATTGAACGATTAGTTTTAATAGCAATTGTCTACCCGTTATGTAACCGTGGCGCTGCTGGGCTGAAGGAATGTCGTTGGTTATAGAATTTGCAAATTACTTTACCTCTAAATTATGCAATGAAACTTTGTTTATGTCAGAATCAAATTCCCGAGACACGTTGATGGTTTAATATTCCCTGTTTATAGTTTTCTACATATATTTCTTGAAATAAAACTAGTTTTGTTTTTTTACTTAATTTCTAGTCTTGTCCAATGAATTATTATTAATTTTATTAGTGGAAGCACTCATCCTCTGTCAATTGCTTTTAATTTTTCTATAATTTTGTAGGATACAGACCTTTCCAGTGCACAACATGCTTAAAGAATTTCTCGCAGAAATGCGCGTTAAATTTCCATGTGCTCAGTCATATATCCGGTATTTATAGATTTTTCTTTAGTAATTGTAATCAAATTAAACCAACAATGGCTAAAAGGACACTGCTAAGCAAAATATATGGGAAGAGGCCTTTTCAAGAATACTAAATTTTTAAAAACCGAATTTGTCTTATTCTAGCCATTGCTCAAATATGATGCTAGATATGCATTTGAACTTTTCGTATAACGTAAATAAAAAGCACTGGTGGATTGAAATTAAGAACAGACGCAGCAGAGGAAGGGTATTCAGTCGTATCTTGTATTTCTGAACTGAGTACTAACGGATTTAATTCATAGCCATTTCTTGTACCCAAATCTTGAAAATTTATTGAATTATAAAATTTTGAAACGTTTTGTGTCAGTTCAAGGACGGCCATTCCAGTGCGATCAGTGTCCTGCTGCTTTTTATCGGAAAACGTATCTCGACATCCATACACGGATGCACACTGGCGAGAAGCCTTTTCAATGTGAAATGTGCCTAAAACGTTTCACGCAAAAATCAACGCTAAATATTCATAAGCGGCTCCATACAGGCAGGTCTTGGGTCATTTTACTGCTTAATCAAATGATATTAACATTTAACAATCTCCTCCATTATTCTAAGCATATTAGAATCGACTCATATACATCCGAATACTTAAAAAATTAAATTGCTTTTCGTTACAATGTATTAATTAGCTTCTTGATTCTTTTATGGTTGGACAATAAAATAGTTTCCTACACACTTTTACTAAATAAAACATTCTTTTTGACTCTGAAATATGAAATAAGTAACAATTTCATTCCTTGCAGGTGAGAGACCGTATGCCTGTGATATCTGCAATAAAACATTCGCCGTCAAAAGTTATGTAACAGCACACAGGTGAGTAGGTAATCTTATTAATATTATGCATTATTAAAGAATTATATTACTGTAACTGCATACTAAACTCTAGTCTACACTCTAATCATGTTCGGAAGATACATTGTTTGTAAGTTACGGGGTGAGCCTTGAAAGCATGAAAAATTGGCAAAAATTGTTCAATTTGTAAATAACACACAAATTTAAATAACAAAGAAATATGTAAAGAAATCTTGGACTACGATGATCTCTACGAAAAGGCATCTCAGATCGTTTTTGTAGGAAATTGTCTCACAATCATTTCGAAAATTAGTGCAGGCCGGGGACTGTGAGGTTTGCGGAGTGGCTGAGAATAGGGAACACCTCATTTTAAGATATACTAATAAATATGCCAATATAAGAGAACAGTACCCGCTTCTGACCACCGACGCGTCCTTAGAGAATATTTAGACCCCTCCTCGATAGAAAAAATTAACATCCTCACAAATTTCTTGATGGAAACTGGTAAACGTATTTGATTAAACTTCGTAGTGCAGACCTTTTTGTCATCACAGGCTCACTCCTGTTATTTGGTTTATGTGGTTGTGTCTCTGGTCTCTGAAGTTTAAGTATTACATATTGTTAATATACATTGTGATTGTTTGGTCTGATTCAAGCTAGGCAAGGGACAAGTTTGTAACTCTCGTTTCCATTTTACTTTTTGTTTGTAGTTGTATATCCATCCATTCTTTTATGTAAACTAGGCTCACTATACTTAGTTATCAAAATAGATATTTGATGGTGTGATCTTCTTTTGTGTATGTAAGTATGTGGTGTCCTGTTGTGCCCGCTGGCAGTCACATGGAAATTGGTTTTGGTTACAATCAGAAGAACTGAAAGACGATTTCTGGTGCCCTCCAGTAACTTACTTCCGTCAAAAAGTGAAGATGCACCATTACCTCACTAGCCTCGTGGTCATTTGGCAAGCCGTCCTGCACCAGTTGTCACGGCTATGATGCCTTCAGCTGAAGGTTGACTTAAAAACAAACAAACAAACAGACTTCGGGATTTGTATGGTTCTTATGGTGCAAATCATCCATTGGAGCATCCGTCAAACTGTGGATACCACACGCTCTCCACATGATGAAAATACCAACACGCAATCGGAATAAGCGTTCTGAAGCTAATATTGCCGCTGTTAGCGAAAGTATACAAGAGAATTCAAATTTATCGATTCGTCGCCGGTCTCTGTTCGTCCAATACGTGAAAAGTTGTTCGCAAAAATTTTGGTCTTCACCTCTATAAGATCCAGTTGATGCAGGAATTAAAGACCATCGCAGACGTACAAGTTCATTCGCTGATTGGGATCTAAAAAAATTGCAAGCTGACCCCTTATTTTAGTGCAAATCGTTACAGTGGCGAGGCTCATTTTTGGTGGTATGTTAATACGTGCTCTTGGAGTCAGAGAAATCCGAAAGAGACTCTAGAAGCTCTACTATGTACATCCAGGAAATTACACCGTTTTGTGCGGTTCACACGCTGGTGGCAGCTTAGATCTTTATTTCTATAGAAAATTGAAGCAAGAGCTCGCGTTACGGTCAATGGAGATCGTTGCCGGAGCTTCATTATTGAATATTTGTTGGAAAATATGGATGGTTGATCCCAGCGAAATATGATTTCAACAGGATGGTACTTTGTGCCATACAGTGACTCGAGCGATTGATATTTCAAATGACGATTTGTTGATAATTATTGCATTCGAACTATTAGGGGCATTTTCATTTTCACGAAAAGCTTTTTAAAAATTCCTAATTCACCCTCTTTCCCATTTCTTGTCGGAGGGATCCAGTAACATTTTGAAGATTTTAATTGTTTTCCCTATAACAAAGTCATTTTATGAATCGTACACTCTTTAGGTAATTTTATCCTCGATCTAGTTGGCTGATAGAGTTGGTGTTTAAACCATTTTTTTTTCAAAAATCGGTTTTGTTTACCTTTAATTTAATGGGGTGAAATAAAACGAAACAGCGTATCATTTTCCGAATCATATACAAATTCCTCAAATAGTCTAGAAAGTTTCATACGTTTACTTCACATACAGTGTGTGGATGACAACCCGATATTCTTATCAAACACGTGCACGTTGAGACTACAGAAACCCATTGCTAATAATAGTATAGTAGAAGTAACAATGTTCATAAAACGGGACTTAAAATTTTAAAAATTAATTTTTATTAATCAAGCTGTAACAGAACAAATAATAATATATGCCCGATTACTTTGAAACCGATAAAAGATAAAGCATACCGGGTTTCGGATAACATATACTTCACTCAAAAGCGAGTAACTGCAGAGTACTCTTAAAGGCAAAACTCCTCGAAAAATCTTAAATATATTTAGAGAGAACTTTTAAGGCGTTTACACTGTAAGTATATTAAAAGAGTTTTTTATGTTGCAGATGGTCGCATGTTTCGGAGAAACCTTTAAGCTGTGATCGATGTTCTATGACGTTTACTAGTAAGTCACAATTTGCCGTGCACATACGAACACACTCGGCTGGACAAAATTTCGAGTGTAGCGTATGTGGTCGAACCTTTATTCGAGACAGCTATCTCATAAGGTAGCCATTAAATATTTGATCGTTAATGCAAATATTCTTATGCAAAAAAAATTAATGCAGGCATCATAATCGAGTGCACAGAGACAACCGAACAACAGCAAACAGCATAGCTACTATTAATAGTGTGGCTACTGGAGAAGTTGGTGGCCAAAACAATACCCCAGAACCAGGCGATGTTTATGAGTCGAACAACTCACAAGTATGCGATCTAAGGTATACTGAGAAACTCTACTCATGCTATATAATTTTTTAACATATAAAGTCTGTCCATCAGGTATGTTTCGGACTTGCAAATAAATACCTCACCGGCAGTGTCTCAGATGTCTTCACCTGGAGTGTCGGATAGTCGAACTATGCTGAATGATAGGACGCAGACGATAACCATCAACAACCAGGACGGAAGTAGAAACACGATAAGTATGTGGATTAAATTAGAACAATATGTTTGGTCCTGTGCTGAAGTGTTCTCTTAACAGGCATTAGTGACGCCACTGCCATTAACTTAAATGAGCGATTAATGCAAGAAAGAGTAATCCAGGAGCGTAACAGAGCAATTCAAGATCAACGTGCAATTCAGGAGCGTGTTAATCAGGAGCGGGCGCTGCAAGAGAGAGCGCTTCAAGATCGCGCCATTCAAGAGCAACGGGCGCTACAAGAGAGGGCAATACAAGAGAGGGCATTACAAGAACGAATACTTCAAGAACGGGCTATACAGCAAGAGAGAGTGCTTCAAGAACGAGCCTTGCAGGAGCGAGTTATGCAAGAGCGAAATTTACACGCGCCAATTGTTATACAGCAAGGACATGTGTTAACGCACGACAACAGAATGGATAAAAACGTGATGGCTGGCACCATCGCAAGTCCTGGTCCAGTTTGATAAAACGAAACTCAAAATTCAAGCAATTTATTAGCCTATAAGGGTTAAGATCTCATCTCGCGCTTTTTAAATGCAGAAAATCCTAATTCAGAACTGATAATGGGCTACTCTGCTAATATTACTTTTAATATTTATTTGAACTGCACTTTGTATACGTTCCTTGTTTTTCTACTCCTTGGAGAAATGACAAGCTTAAGCTGACTGAAAATCGATGAAAGGTATGTGCCACTATTTTGTTGTTAAGTTGTTATGTTTTAATTTAAGAAATATTTTAAGAAATAATTGGCAGTATGCCACTACTGCAATTTTCTCAAAGAAATTTCGTCATTATTTCGCGTTCAATGATGAATTTTCAGCCACACTCTCATCACATTACATTTCAGTGGAGTCTCATTATATTTTTTCATTTACAAACTTTTATAGTTCTATGAACATTTCATTTATTATTTTAATGCCCCTATATTTTTTTAAATCTTTAATTTGCCAAATGCCATCCTATTTCATACTTGTACAAAAGAAATATACACATAAGGCCTATTCGCATACTTTTAACTAATCCATTTCTCTGGTAAAATCTCAATACAGATTGGGGGTAATTGCACCAAAAGTAAACGAACGCGGATATGTAATAAAGCTTTTCTAATTTGCATAACTTTTTTTTTTAAAGAAACAATTCTGTTGTTGTTTCCTTTGCAATCCTAGGATAGACTTATTTGGTCCCAGCGGCTAGAGCAATATTGACCATCACACAAATCCAAAGTCAGAACACAAGACATGTTGAATAAATTTTGTTGGTCCCAGTAGGTTAGCTACATACCTTAACCACAACTTATGGCCTGTGAAAAGATGTTAAATGTATAGAGGACCTGACTGGATCGTTCGGAGAAACGCTGCGTCCAAAAGGAAAGCTAGACAGCTAACATTGTACTGGCCACACAATATTCTGATATATATACTTGTTTCTGTACTGTTCTTTGTTTTACGGGCACCAACTTATTTTCTCTATGGCCCGGACTCACTCAAACCAACAACTGATTTTTGTCCTCATCCATCTACTCATGAGGGACACTCCAATCATCGAAAAGCTGCAAACAAGCAACCCAAAACCAAAAGTCACACCCACTGTCCGAAGTCGCCACGAGTACCACAAGACTCAACAACACAAAGGGACCACGACACAACCAAGTCCAGCCCAGGAAAAGAAGCATCACACCAAGGCCAATAAATATCTATCAACAAGAAGGGAAACTCAAGACGTTTATTTATCTTTCAATTACCTTGGGTGCCGTTAACCGGATCCGTCGTTTAATTTTATCAGAAATAGATATTTATAAAGAAGAAACTTGTGAGAGCAAGCTAAAAATTTGGGGGGAGATGTTATGAAAATTCAAAACGCTTCTATTTTATTTTAGACATTTTCTATTTTCCTACAAGGTACAAAACTTAATTCCTGATAATTGTCCCTCGCAAAGCCGCACGCAAACACCTTATATGATGTTTACCCGTCATTTTTAACAAGAACAGCTATTTAGTCAAATCTCTCAATAAAATAACACCACCCTGCACTGGCTCTCTAGCCGAGCGGGCGATCCACACATTCTCGCTAGATCGCCTTCGAAATGCAGAGTGAAAAAATCATTCATCTCGCGGTGCGGCCTGCCTGCTTTAGCGAGGCAACTTTGCGCAAAGATCTTGGACTCAAAGCTTTCGTAGCTTTGTAAACATTGATGTTGCTGACAAAAAGCGTTCCATCAGGGAGTCATCACCTCGTTATTAACAAAAGTTTCGTTCGAACTGTTTTACATTGCGAGTTCACATCTACTCCTTAGTTATGTCTACCGATACCAAGAGCACCAATTGATTTGATCTATTATCAGATCGAGACATTTGCTTCAATTGAAAATTCCGCAATGATACGTATTTTTTCATTGTTGAGTGGAGCTGGGGCCTCTTCAAGACATGAATTTTCAGTTAGCAATGGGTAATGCCGTCGGACATCTTTAAATATGGTACATTTGAACAGCAAATGTTCCTCATCTTACATCTATCACATGAGTAGCTATCTCTTCTTTTCCGCCTTGCCAGGTCACTAGATAGATACTACGGTTTGGATCCTATTCCAGGATAAATCTCGGCAAATTTTTTTCTCCTTTGTTCTTGACGCCATGTCAAGTTATCCCTTTCACTGTTCAGTTATTTTTATTTTAACATTGAGAAGTGCGTCCTTGTATTCGTAATGATAATAATTACGATAATTTATTACTCTGCGGAAAATATGAAATATTACACAACAAAAAAACAGATTATATAAAGAAAAAGTTTGTTCTACTGATTGAACAAATTTTTGTAATAAAACCTAGGTGGCACTATGTTTATGGTAATTTGCAGACTTTTTGCCAGTTTTGATAAAATTATCAGCTAACAAATGTAAATATATTTATATTCGGTATGAAATTAATTATGGGAGTTCATTATTATTCAGGACTTATGTAAGTGCCTCTCTGGAAAAAATCAGAAATTTATTACTTTGTTAACCAAAGGTTTCTTCCATTTCTACATAAATCGGTTCATCACGGCTAAGGGAACTTTTGTTCTTTTCAGAACAAGGTCCTCAAAAGAAGGCAGCCAATGAAAACGCCGTCAACGAGGTCTGAGCGCTAGAAAATTATACAATTTTCAACTTTTGATAGCCCTAACATCAAGCTTTTTTTTGTAGCAAGTCTTGTCCGACCAGTAAAAATGCTCGCTGATTGACTATAGTCTTGGTCGCTTTTATTCCTCTTTTAATGGTCACTGGTCACACACACAAAATAGGGCCTTCACCTTTGTCGTCTTGTTTTTCTTTTTTCCCGGTATTTTTAAAATCAAAAATTACAGTGCTTTTAAAATACCCAAGGCTTTCTGCAATTTGCCACATTTTGAAATTCACTCGTGATAACGCCACCATAATACATTGTAAATTCACATTCACATTTCCCATATTTAACTGACTCTTATCTTTCGCTTTCAATAACAAACTGAACGACATCAAATGTTAAATTCAAAACTAAGGGTCAGTCATGGAAGAATAGTTTTTTTTCGCATTTGGTGCAGAACTTTCTAGTCAATCCATTATTTTCATTTTGTAGGATTGGCATTAATTACTTTTTAGCATTATAGGGGAATTATAAGCAATTGCCTATTACGTTCACTGTCTATAGATACGCCGGCTGTAAAATCTATTTATTTGGAAATTCGGTGTTAAAAGCAGCATTTGTTAAACAAATGAATTGTAATAAGAGTAATGGAAGCACATTCCTATATCACATGTACAGCATTACATTACACAATCCTCAAGTACTTTTCATCAATTTTTAGTTCAAATCAGCGCACAATAAATTGAGAAAAAGTGATGTGATTTTAATAGCCATATAAGTTAAGTTTAGATGTAGGAAAGATGATATTTTTTAAAATAATTTTATAATAATCGTCGCACCACTGACTAGCGAAGTCATTGATGGCAATAAGTAAAATTCAAATACTTTCCCAACAACAGCCATGAAGCATCAAACATCAAATGCTTGCTTATTGTTAAAGTAATTTCTCTAGGTTTAAAACATTTTTTTAGTTTAAAAACAATATTTAATTTGAATTGTAAGAGGCCATAATTATAAGTGTTAAGACTCTCTTAAACTTAATGCTATATTACAGAACATGTAAATTCAAAGTTGTTTTAAGAGAAATTTATCAAGAACAAATAAAGCGCTATAAATACAGCAAAGGACAAAGTGATAATTGCTAAAAGCTTCATAATGTAAAAAAATGCAAAAGCAAATTTTAATTATCCCACAAACGAAAAACAATTGAACACAATAAAAAAGGATCATTAGTGAAATGTAAGTAACTGACTTGTTTTGAACAAGTGCTAAGAATCAAAAATCCTATTTTATATGTAAAGTAAGGAAAGTCGGTCGCAAGCACGATTCGTATAAATAGTAGCCTAGAAGTAAAAGTGAGTAATAGAGTTAAAGTGCATAGGTTGAACAATCTGCCATATCTAGTAGAATCAGATGCTATAGAGTTTTAACAAATTATACGCAGAGTACTCTAGACCTTTAATATTGAGGAGTTGTTCGCAAATTGTGAGTATAAACTTAGTCCTAAGTCTAGCAATGCTATGAGATTTTAAACAAAGCGTGATTAACAATAACACGAGCGACGGAAATAATATTTATATACATGCATTAATACAACTGTAACGGCAAATCAGTAAACTGAAATTACAAAATATAAATTGTGTTTTTATCTGAAATCCTCTAACCAAATAACTTCCAAAGTGACAACATTATTTTGAATTAAATTCATGACTCTTTTATTAAAAGCGCTTTATTCTAATCTACATTAATGTGATTTGTATTTTAACGTAAATTTTACACAGCTGGGGTCTACATTACAATTACATTAGACTAAGAACGGGGTTGCTTATATAAACTGTACCTAACATAGGAAAAACATATTATTAAAAAATAACATAAAACCCGACTGCAAAAAGCAAGGTAATTTTAATATTTGAAGAAGGTAAATACCAACTTAGAATTTTATTTAAACTTTAATATTACAGGTAAAGCAGTCGGGACCCATTCTACATCCCAGTTAAAATAGTAAATACAATGGGTTCCGCCTGCTTTAACTCTAATATTAAAGTTTAAATAAAATTCTTAGTTGGTACCTACCTACTTAAAATATTAAAATTACCTTGCTTTTTGCAGTCGGGTTTTATGTTGTTTTTTATTATTTGTTTTTAAAAGACCCCTGCCACATCAAGACCCTTTAAGTGTGCTGTAGTGTTCTGGGCAGCCGCATTTGACACATTCATCGGCACCATGATGGGCGTTCCGAAGCGTGTCAGCCTTGGGGACCTAAGGCAGGAGGATTGCCTCTTGCATGGCCTCCACTGAGGGTCTCCTCAGGGGAGACATGATGCTCTCTCTGGGCGAAAAGCGCTTTTGTTTCGAAGAGGTCAGCTAGCTCTTCGGAATTTCATCGGGACAACTAATGTGTCCAGATGTGGCCCTGACTGGTTTGACGAAGAACTCGAAGTGTCCTCATGGAGCCCATTTCCCACAGATTTTGGCATTGTAGATGTACCTTACGTAAACTTGTGTTTTTATCGACATAACGTTACCACTTGCTATTCAAGGACTGTAGCTGGTATTAGGACAATGACAAAATTAGGTCTATTCAGTAATGAACTGAAAAACGTTGCATCCAATACCGCAAACATATTTAAAAAATTAAATAATATTTTTGACTGTCTCAACAGTAATTCACTTCATTTACCTAATTATCAAGTCCATGTTACGAGCACAGATGATTAAAATTCCACGCAAAATATAGAAAATTTAGAGAATGGAGCGGTAATAAAATTTGATTCAACAATTAGCAAGCGTGAGTTTGTAGTCCGATGCATTTGACATTTTCTATATTTCGAGTGGAGTTTCATTCCCCTGGGATTCGCGATAGCGCCGATTTTCAGTACAGCATGAAACATATATGATTTGCTTTACAAAGATATGATAAAGTTATCTTATATTATGAGACGAAATAACTTAAATTTAAAAACTCCTGAATAGAGGGAACAAGTTTGAGGCAACGATTCCAATCAATGTGGCTCTAAACAAATTTATGAAACTAAACGCAAACTGAATGTCTCAGCGCTTCTGGCAATGTTGTTGATAAACACCTTTCTATGAGGGGCCCATCAGCTCGTTATTAACAAAAGTTTTGGTCGTGCTGTTTTGCATTGCGAGTTCACATTTACTTGTTAATTATCTCTGTATATACTAAGCTCCCCCTTAGCTATGCAGCCCTCGGCGTTAGCTGTTCCACATTAAGGCCAAACCATAATGTGCATACCGTGCCATGTAGAAGGCCCATGCAAACTTGCGATTACACACAAAACCTGTCCCCAAACCATAATGGGAATAGTCGTTCGTTTCGTCATGGCGGCCAAGTCTGTTTTGCTATGCAAAGTACGATCTGGAGCGGACCTTGCATATGCAAAATGACAACAGCTGAAAATAAGGACAATGAATGAGGATATATATTTTTTCGAAGGCTTGATTAATGTTGTGCACTCTAATAACACATAATTCGCAGTGAATCATCACACTCTGATAGTCTGTCGAATATGCATAAGTTTTCGTTCGTCCAGTTTTGACAGATTTCCGTACGGAATGGTATACACATTATGGTTTGGCCTTTAGCTTGAAGAGTGTCCGGTTCAGAGCTCTGATGCACAGGAAGCGAGATATTCGCGATTTCTTTGGAACTTTGGCCTTGAATATCTCAAAAAGGTCTTAAGTTTCGGGAGAAAAATGCAAGAGACCAATCTGTAATAATTATTGTAATTTAATTATTTACAACTATAGACCTGACGGATGTCCGATGCATAAAACGCGAGATATTTGCAAAAATATTTAATATCTTAGGTAGCCGTGTTCTGATTTTTGCGGATTTGGGTTTGGCACACCTCAAAGAACGTCTGTGAAAAATTCAACTTCGAGGAAATTTTGTCGAGGTCCAATGAGAATCTCCCTGGGCTATATTTAGATTTTAAGTTGGATCTTGAAATTCAGGCACAGAGTGCCTCGTACTATGACAAAATAATATAGCCAATATGTTATCATTCAAATCGGTTCGCTAGTTTTTCGTAATTTGTTAATAATTGTTGTTGCTAATTTTATAAGTGTTGTCACGACTGAACTAAGCAATAGTTTTTGCAACCAATTTTTTATGCACTCTTGGAAATTCCAACTTTCGATCCTCATTGAAAAAATATCTATTTTAATAATTTGAACAACATTTAAAATTTGTACCCAATGGTTGTCAAAAAGTACCTTATAAACAAATAAAATTGTCACCCGGTTTTCGCAAAACTGGAATTTAACAACAGGATCTGTTGATGAAAAGCCCATATTTTAAGCTTTGGTTTTTTCAAAACCAATGATTGGATTCCGAGATATCGTAACTCAAATTTGAAGAGAGTAGAATCGTGGAAAATCGATCGCACCCGGTTCAAAATTAACACGCAATCTTTAGGCGGTGTCAGATTTTAACTGTACTGTAAGACTTATGTATATTTCACCTGCAAATATCAAACACATGAATTATCAAATCAATGGGTCAATATATTTAAAATAAATGTCAACTAATTTCTTCTTCATAAGTTCAATAAAAGGGAATACTTTCAGCTTAAAAGATAATAGTACACGATATCAAAATAAAGAAAATCCCTTCTAAAGCCATGGGTGCCACGCTGGATCCATCCGGCAGAGGTTATCAGAATTGGTAGCTGCTTGCACTAAAGTTGCCATCTTATTAGATTCAAGATTGTCGAAATATGAGATATTGTTAAGTCTCAAGAGAATGGCCGAAGTCGCCTTATTCACGACGCTTATGATGTTTGCCATATCTACTTCTGGTGTAGACTCTTGTGAGGTTTCTCCGCTGGGATCGATAACTGGCTTCTCATCTTTAATTCGTTTCTTGTGGACAGCAATAATCTCATCTCGGAGAATCGCACGTAAAATTGAAGATAATTTGAAATTAGGATAAACAAGGCAACGCGCCGTTGCGACAACAGATGCTGTCAATGGTCCATTGATTCCAATTGTGGACAAATACTCTGTGACGTTGGGAGTAAGTCGGAATGGCACTGGACGACTGGCATCCAATTCGCCAGTTGCGTCGTCCACATCAAATTTAAAATATGAAATGTTCATAAGGCCAGAATCCTGGTGCAAGTACATCATGTCTGCATTTAAACGAGTTAGATGAAGGGCGTGCTCGCAGACACATGCGAGAGAAAGTTGTAGCGTGAACTACAAAAACAATAAGAAGCTACATTTTCATATTTGTGGCCAAACTAGTCTAACTTACCATTTTCCTGAACTGCCAATAATCCACTGGTGATCTAAAGTTTTTCAGTGCCCAGTCTTTAAGCAAAGTTTTCGGGACCATAGTGTTTTGGACTTCCCGTAAAATATCCCGTAACACGGTGTACGTAGTCTGCGAGCCTTTGGCTTGAACTTCTGCTAAGCGTTCATAATACCTGGCAATGGGCGTATCGTGCTCAATGCCTAGTTTATTACAACCATTTTTATAGATATCCAAAAGCGATATACTGGCTGGATTATCTTCCACCAGTCTCGTCTGTGGCGATACTGGAACTACCCTAGGAACGGTAATATGTAAGAACCTCCTTGAAGTTTCTTTTTGCTTGGCAAGATAATGGTTAAGCATTCTGAGTAATTGAAGAACTCTTTCTTCTCTGCGAGCATCTCCTAAACCGGAGTCGTTCACCACCAGGTAGGGATATATTTTCCCGTTTGTTCCTCGTATATAAAGCCTTCGAGCCGCTGTGTTGTGCTTTTGAACAATTTCTACGCGAGGCATAAACCTTGCTATGCGGATGTGATAATGTGGAGGATGCGGTAAGAGGAATTCACCAGGTATTTCAACTTCAGCTGTTTTCTGACTAAAATTCGAAAGAAATCTGCATTTCTCCTCAATTAGGAACGATTTAGGCAGTGTTTTCGTTTTGGCCTCAAGGATCTTAATCCACTTCTTTAACTTGCTGATTAAGTTGTGCAACTTCATAGCTCCAGGTTGGGAGAAATCAAAATCACTTGTAAATTGACCCTTCATTTTCTGGAATACTGGATCCTGAACCGTGGCTTGAGCTCTACGGGCTGAAGGATCCGACGAAGCCGAAGCAAAAGTTGAAGCTGAACTTGATATGTTTTCTAAGAAATTTAATAGTAGTTCAATTTACTTAAATTTAAAAAAATGTTCACACTTACCAATCCCAATACCGAAAGTGGACACCAACTTTTTAACGAAATGCAGAGTGTGCGGGGTTATTGTTGCCTCTGTTACGTTGCTGCGGTTTTCAAACGCAATTGCATAACATTTGATTAATCCTTGCCGAAGTTGCCGGAGAACTTCTTCATACCAGTTTTCTCTGAACCAGACCATTTGGTCAACAATACCTTCAAGGGAACTTAGAATTGTGGGATGAATCTCACGTTGAACATGCATGACTTTAGAGCAGCGCCACATAGGCCTTGTCGCTTTGATTATGGGACCATCAGATCCTCCCGTGCTCTGTGTTTGCTGCTGCTGACCCTGTTGTTGTTGTTGTGGGCGCTGCTGCTGTGAATGTTGAGGACTCTGTTGCTGGAGTTCTGCTGATGAAGCTTGTTGATGTTGATTTTGCACTATTGGATTAGGCTGACTAGCTTGTCCATCTCCCGTTTGCTATTTATAAAAGGTCAAAAGTGAGCGTACATATATTGTAGTATTCGTTAACAATTAACAATGAATGCACATGTATCCTTGCATCAATATGTATTAAATTTATTAACTACATAAAGAAAGCATGTTTATACATCAAATTATCACACATTTGCGCTGGTCTGTTGAAATCTTTTCGTGGCCAATTGAAAGGATATCAATTCGCGCCTTTACATAGAGACGGAGTCTGGCTACTGATACCTTTTCCCTAGGGTCGTACACATCTTTGACTCTTTCATGGGGGCCGCAACTATATTAAGTTATATTAGCTCAATCAAAAAATATTTGGGGAAAAAAGGAAATATTCTATGAGTAGCAAAAGCTAAACAGCGAAGCAAATGAATAAATCTTATGCGAGACAGATGAGATTTATGGAGTTTAAGACTCAATCACCACTGACACTTGTTAACGCGAGATCACTTTTAATTTAAAAAGATTGTCCACATTGTCCCTGACATATCAACGGGCAGTCCAAATTCCATCTTCAATACCTATTAAATGATTTTTAGTTCATACGTGAATACATATATTTTAGGATTTCTTTCTCACCGTTCTATTTAGGATTAAATAGGGGGAATATTAATGAGATAATTATTCATTCTTTCTTTATTTAATTCAAGGCGGACTATCAAATTCTAAACGTTGAAGGATAGTCATGAAAATAACTACTCTTACAACTAAAAAAAACCGTTCTACACATTCAGAATTTTACGCAAAAACCCGAGTATATTTGAATGTACGAAACGCCGACTTTTTTGCTTTTACCAGTAAAAAGATGTCACTGAATGAAGAAATTTTGCTGACTTTTGGTGCAGTAACTATTTATAAAAGAAAACCAATTATGCATATATAAATAGGGAAGATAAAGTTCTGTAAGTACTGGTACTGTCTATTTCATTCGATTTTGCTGCTTGTTTACCTACCAAAAAATCATGCAAACAACCCAGCAAATTGGTGGATATATCCCATAGCGGAGTTAAAGGTTTCAATTTCGATGCGAAAATGTTAAATTCACAATCTGTAGTTTTAAGGAATAATAAGATAACTATACCTTTTAACATGTCAGTATTTTTTCCTGCTGTATACGGGAAGAAAATAAAAAACCGTAAATCGACTTTTCGCGAGCACAATGCGTTGTTTCGAATCGAGTTTTTCAGTAACGGAAGTAACTGCTGCTGGTTAGTGTCGGACTGCAATCTTTTATAAATTGATTGAATTTATAAATGCAACTGAATTTGTACTAGTAATAAATTTCTTTCCAAAATCTGTTTATAATATATCTCCGGATAACTTTTCCTGCTGGGAAATAAATGCACTCCACACGCTCAACTTTGATGGAACAGGCGCTTTGAGCACTAATTTTAGTTTTTGTGCCTATACCCAATAAGTCGTTGAATTATATGAGCTCCACCGTATATTATCCCCCTTTTCTGTTTTTGGGTTTATGAGTTAGTGTGATGAGTCTTTCTGTATACCAAGATGTTCCAGAATCATGAATGTGCAAACTACGCTATGTCGTATTGAATACATCCTCATTTAGAAGAGTCAGAAACGCTACATTCTCAAAAGTTTCAAATTTTCACATTCATTGTTCTGGCCTAAGGGACACGATATTATAATAATGTTATTAATAATACTTACCCCGTACTGCATTTTATTCGCCAAAATAGCTTGCTCAGCACCTTTAATTTCTCTTACTCTTTGTTCAATTTTAAGAGTCAAATAGAGAGTTCTGATTGGCAAGTATACAGCTTGCGTATACATTCGCCCAACCTATAAATGGGAATTGATAAATAAAATTCAAAAATCATGAAATATGTAAACCTGGCTTAAAAGATTCCAAATTACAGACCCCTCATATTGCACCAAATAACAGAGAAGTTGAGGAATCCATGGGAGCCAATGAAGTGGTTGAACACCAACAGCATACTTTTCGAGCGCTTCCATAAGGGTCGAGTTCTCGTCATCATACGAAAGTAGCCAAAGAACCTTAGCCAAACACTTTCGAGTTTTGCTTTCACATTCTGGTCTTACATGCCTACAGGCATGTAAGAGAGCCACAACTGCATCTGTACCTATCTTCATTGAGCGAGGTGATTCCTGTGACGTGAATAACGCTTCTAGGTAATCACCCCACAGAGCCCAAGCTTTGGTTAAACCATCATGAAGCTGAATTGATGCACTAAATGCTTTATTAGCCTCGTCTGAGTTACCAATTTGTGAATGCAATAATCCCTTCATAGCGTAAAATTCTGCAGTCATTTCTCTCTCTTTCGCAAAATATTTGAGATTAGTTGACTCAACTACCTCGAGAGCCTCGTTAAGTTCATTTCTGCCACTAACAAAGGCCATTTGTAAATAACACTTTACCTGCTGTCTGATCTTTTGGAAGCAATCAACTAAGTGAACATGCGGAATTGTGTAAATCCGAGATAGCGTTTCTTGGCAAACACCTGTTAGGTTATGCTTTCTTGCAATTTTACCAAAGTGAATAATCGCCTGAGCAGAAGCATGACCACCAAGGTTTGTCTGCTTGCTTTGCTCTGATTGTTGTTCTAGGTGCTGCTTTATAATTTGATAATGGTGCTGCCTCCACGTGAAAATATCACTCCAATGAGACAGGTCATCGGCAATAACAGGAAGCCTATTGCGCCATGTTTTTACAATAGCTTTCATGTCATGCAGAGAAGACGTTCGATTTTGATTCAGGCCCTGATGAATTTGACACGCTTCTTGCAGCTCCATTATTTGCTGTGCGGCCTGGAGGTAAGGTAGATGAATATGAGATACAATATGGGGCAAACGACGCCACTCCCTCATGCAAAGACCAGAAGCAAGTTCTACATATCGCTCAACGTTTGCTAACTGCTGCTCCTCTTGATTTAATATAGCTAAAAAGCCTCGATATAAATTGACCTTATATCCTTCCATTTTAGGACTCGTCTGCTCCACTTTATTTAAAGCTTGTTTCATTAGATTCCAATCCGGAACCCTCCATGCACTCTCCATTATTAGAAACGATTTCTTCTCTTTGTTAGATTGGGCATAATCAAGAAGTATGTCCCATTGATTGAGTTCCTTAGCGCACCTAATCCAGTGATTTTCCCACAGTTGAAGTTCACTATTAATATCGATAACCGCTGGTCCATTGGCAACGTCTTGCTTGAATTTCGTCATAGCCAAGTCATAAGCTCCTTGGGCCTCTTCGAAGAAACCCATTTGCTCATAGGCTATAGCCGTATTCGTTTCCGCGTATTTTGCATATTTCAACCACAGTCCCGCCCACAAGTCCTCTTCATGCAAAGCTGCATACATTTGAGATAGAGGATCACAAATTGGGGAGTTAGGATTTTCCATCAAGTCATACTCTCCAATATCCATATCAGAATTTTCTTGGTATCTCTCCCTTTTAGTTGGCCAGTCAAGAGCCATTTCTTCGAGCATTAAAGTCATACGGTGCCAGAGGTTATATGCCTTTCCAAGGTATGTAATAAGATTAGGTGGCATATAAATAGGCGGTTGACACAGGGTTAAAGCTTCCACAAACGTATTCAGTGCACTCGGATGACAATCCTTTTGTATAACATGCGTTCCTGATGAGAGGAATGGTACAAGTTCGCGAATGATAGCTTGTTGCTGTCCCTCATCCAGTATAGACCATAACCTTGGAAAAACATCTAACCAAATACGTTCGGCTAAATCTGTATCCATATGGCAGAGTTGGGCCGTCGCAATTAAGAGTTGTTCTGTTCGAACTTTTCTATTAGCTTCTAGGAACTCGGTCTGTCTGTTAACAAGTCTTGTAATAGCTGCTTGGCGATTCGCAACAGGCCTTTCACTGTCTTCCCTTCTTGATATGTTAGAATCAACGCTCAAATCCATGTCAAACACATCTTCTTTATCTTCCAGTGTTTCAGTGGTGTCCAATGAATCGTTTTCCGAAGTATACATTACAAATTTCTTCTTCTCATTGGCATAGGCATAATTAATAACTGAAGAAATGCTGGGAAGTAAATGATTTTCGTTAGCGTTTTGTATTTGTGATGTGGTGTTTGCCGTCAAAATCAATAATTCAATGCACTGCTTAATCCAATAGTGAGCACCAATAGAGTCCCAGGCTTGCGAACAAATTATGTAAAGTAGACGATCGTGTAAGCGCCGCCTCATAGATCCATCGAATATTTCAAAAAATTTGGCGCGAATGTGGGGTTGATTGCAGCGCAACCCTGCTAAAAAGGCTGCCTCCAATTTCGAAGTCAGTTCAGTTTGTTTGAACTGGTCATCTCTGTAGATGTAATTAATCAATTCCAAAAACTGGGCATTTAATTCCTGATCGTCCGCAAAGCGCTTTTCTACATATTGCATAAGCTTCACTAATAAAATTGATTTCTCTCGCAGAGTTGGGGCTTGGGTAACAGTAACGGGAGGGTTTTTATTCTTCATCCAGTCTTCTATCATTTTTACAATTGACTTCATAATCTATGCAAATAGAATTAACAAAACAATGGATGAAAGTTCAGCAAATTGTAATAAATACCCTTACCTTTACATCCGTACTTTTTTCTATCAGTCCTACAAGTATGCTGCCAATGAAAAGCTTTCTTATCTCTACACCCATCACAACAATACGATTTTTCACCAAATCCAAAGATAAAATTAATAACTCCAGAGCCAAGGATCCACCCTCGACTTGACCAACATTAGTCGACGTGTTAACGCCGCTTAAGTGATCTTTAGTTAGCTTGTTCAGTAAACGCATGAAGGGCATCATTAATCTGTCAATGTAACTCTGGTTATTTATACAGCACGCCTTCAGAATCATCAGCGTTCCAAAAAGCAACGAAGGATTTGGCTGAGTATTTTTTTCATATGCCGTTAGGCCTTCAAGAATCATTTTGCTCACAGTCGTATACAGAGTTTCCAGTTCCTCATGCTTATGATGTGAATCTGCTGGAAAAATACTCATAAGACGCGACAAAAGCGCATGCATCAGTCTTATAACGCGAGTATTCTGGCAGGTAACACATGCTGATAGCCCACGTTGTATCGGACGAATGATAGATAGAATTTGCTCTTTCTTTAGAATTGTCAGCAAAAACGTTAGTAGTTCTAAACCCGTACAGATATTCCCAAAATTTGCTTGCGGAGTTTCAATACTAGCAAATACTTTGTCCATCCAGCCAAGCTTAAGATCAAATGGCTGTGGCCACACTTCTGGTTTCATTGCCATTTTTAAGAGCATCACGCATCTGAAAAGAGGGCACAATTAAATTGCTCGAATTTTTTCTAATGAATATATTAGAATTAATTTACAATTGAAAGACATAGCGAAAAAGGACTTCTACAAGTACCGCATATTATTATAATTCAAATTATAACGTACCTGCGTGATAAGCTTTCTCCGGGCGAAACCACGCCGGGAGTCGGTTGTGCGTCGTTTACTTGGCAAGCCAGCCGTATAAGGAAATTCAAAACTGTGTCACAGTGAATTTTATCTATTGGCCTGCTAGCACCCTCCATCTTCTGAACACCCGTTGATGTTCCTTCAAGGTATATAACAAAATCAATGGAAACTGATGGCGACAATAACTCTAACTAACCTGGAATTGCTTGTTGCTGAGGCACAGTATCCCCTGTAGCCATTTTCTTCCTCACTTCATTTGAATCATCAGAAAAAGTTCGTTTTGGCGCACCACCTGGGCCAACCTTAACATCGCCTGAAGTACTTGCTTCGTCATCTTCAAAACCATTCGATTCTTCTTTAATTCGTTGTAGTTCCCACTTAATTACAACTTCGGCCAACTCTACTGCAAGTTTTCTATAATCCAAAGATGATGTTGCGGGAAATCCCAAACGCTGCATATAGCTTATCATATGTTGCACTAAATGATGTCGTACAGGATAATACACCTACGGTAAAATAGACTTATTTATGTAATTAAAAATATGCAATCAAATTTAACCTTATAATGTCGAACAATTAGTTGTAAAATGTGAAACAGTTGTTGCATGGAATGACCTTCTTCGACAATTATTTTCTTGGTCCAATGAGTAAGCATTGTATTACCGTCCTCCATACGCAATGGCATCGCTGGAGTAAGTAACTCAAGGGCTTGACGTACAACTGGTCTGGCTTCCAAGGCATGTCCTTTTAGCAAAGAGTGGAATACTTGCAATACGATTTTCTTGTGAATAGCAAGTCTAGCTATGATGTGAGACAGAAGTAAATGGCCGTGATATCTCGCTGTCGGATCGACGCAATTTTTGCTCAGAAGGCAAGGCCACGCAAATGTCATTAACCGCCTTAGTTTATTTCCTTGGCGGTTGTTACTAGCATCGCCATCATGAATATGAGGCGAAGCGCGCTCAACAAGTAAGCACGCAAACTGAAGCAGGGCTATTCTCACTGCGTCATCATTTGCAAACGGTTTTTCAGGATCAAACACCTTTAAAAAGTCAGAATGTGTAATGTTTTTATTTTTTATTTTTTTAAACGACGTAATATGTACCTTACTAATAAACACAGAAACCACATTATTGTCGTCTTCCTGGTAAGGAGCAGGTGATGCACCAATTAACTTATTGCCTTCACCTTTATCAAAGCTAACCGCGAAACACGGTATTAAAACAGCCGTCAGAACCTGTTACACATGGACAATTGATTTTATTCGAGTTTAGACACCAAAGCTCCGAAGATAAAACCTACCTTAGCCTTAAGATCTTCAGATAGGTCAGAGTTATTAAAATTGTCCACAAAATGGAAGAAAGCCTTTCGTTTCCAATCCACTGTAAAACTTTGTGCGACTGTATTCTGTAGAAAATCCTTCAAGAAGTGGAAATCGGGAATAAAATGCAAGCAGAGAGCTCTCAAAAGTTGGAAAAGTAAATCGATATCATTGGTGTTATGTGAAAAATAAAATAGTAATATTTTTCCAACCAAGTGCCACAAGTCACACACAACATTGGTTTCATTTGTCTATATAAAAAAAAAATATTTAATTTTGAAAATAGTATAGATTTATGAAGACAGTGTCTCACCTTGTACAAGCTGGTCTGCCACAAAAGTTTTAACGCATTTACAATATCTATCTGTGTTGGAATCCACTGATCGTCCAATTCCATTAACGTGTGAACGATTAAAACAGCCTGATGTTGTGCTTCGTATCGCTGCTGGTCATTTACAAATTGTGGTATAGTTTGGGGGCTAGCAAATTAATAATATTTGCCTTAAGCGAAAGTCTTTAAACTAGTATGTAATATTTATTTACCTGCAACGAATTAATTGAACAAGACGATTTGTCTTGTTATGTTGCATAACTGTTCTAAACGGTAGACCATCTTTGTGCTTCAGTAAATAAATCATGAATCTAAATGATTAAAGTTAGAATAGTAAGATTCTCTAGAATTTCATAAAAATAGTAACTTAAACTTTCCGCCTAAAGCTTTTATATAATGCAAATGACGGTTATAATTGTCATTCTAATTTTACTTTTTTATTTCGACACAAATAATGCATAGAACGGGTAAATACTAGCTACAAATTAAATGATACAAGCGCCTCAAAGGGAAGCTAAACAGTTAACTACCCAACTGTGGTGACACATTTATGATTCCATATCCATATTAAAAATACCTACAAGTTCATTGAAAATGTACTATTATTTTTATTTTGAAATATCTTACTAATACACCCGGATGTGGGATCAAACCCTGGTTTGGTTGGTTGAGGTGTCTCGCAGAATTACAAGGATGATTAACAGAATCAATACAGGACACACATGTGCATAAGCACCTAGCATTATGGAGGGTGAACGGTGATAAGTATGATACATGTGGGGTCGTTGAAGATGAGGATCACTTCATTTTGAAATGCGAAAAGTACAGACAGGTCAGAGATAGGCACCAGCTTTTGGGTTCTATCCCTCCCTGGTGGGGCTCTTGATCGTAACAGCTTAGGAATACTGGCGAACTTTCTCGTTGAAGCAAACAACTTTGTAATATACAATTATCGTTCGCTGGACTCTGCCAACCCTTTTTTGGTGCAGGTATTCACGTCTCCGGCTGACTGGTCTGGTCCCTAGGAACCCGTAGTTACATTAAGTATCCCCAATATTTTAAAATTATATAATATCTCACGAAATCAATTTTTTCCTCTTGGCCTCTTTAGTCGATGCCGATTAATTAGTTAAAATATGTAACGTGATGTTGGTCATCCACAGAGCTCTGAAAAGCTGTAAACACAGCTCACTAGCTTTTTAATAATATTCAAGTTGTATTTGATAATCTTGTATTTTGTTTTTGTACTTGAATGTATGTTACGTGGTAAGCACACCACGGCGACGGTAGACAGAAGGAGGACCATTCCCAAAATGTTTAGGGAGGAGGAGAGAAATTTGCTGGTTCACATGGCCTAAACTTTTACACCTCCCAAGCTATGCAACCCTGAAGAATAAAAACTCTCTCATGGTCATATAGCACACTGCTTGGACCAAAGGCGTCACTTCCTGGCAAAGCAATTTAAAAACCAAAAAACTAATATTATAAAATTGTGATATCTCAACGTTGCTTTTTCAGGCTGAATTTAAGGTCATACCACATTGAGACAATATTTGTAAGCTTTAAATTGTATGTCCATTTGAAATGCTAGCTTTCATTATTTCTCTCTATTTTATTTTAGCTAAATCCGTAATTTATAAATTAAGAGAATCGAGCTGAATGCGAGTGCAGAATATGAAAATACCGTTCACCCAATTTCTGTAAAATTTCACGCAAGCTTCGGCAGAGAGTTCCTTTGTTTTATATTGCCTAGTACTTGAATGATTCGATGTAGCTTCAGCGTCTATGATCACCATATTCATTTCACACGTTTGTTCAAAAATATCGAAACTTTGTTTGAACAACACATATTACAACAACACATTTACAAAAATTAAAATCGATAAAATACTTGCCTATTCCACTGCGGGTTTGTAACATTGGTGTCATTCAAAAACAGATTAATAGTCTCATTTGGATACCGAAGTAAAAATTTAAACAAGTGCTCTCTATATGGACTTGAAGGTTCAACCTGTAAATTATACAAAAAAAAGCATAATAATAGTTATTTAAATTTTCTCATGGCTTCTACATTTGCATTAGAAAAAGTGAACAAATGGCATTCATAATACAAACCATTAAACTCTTCTCCGTTTGTAAAACTAACTGACATAAACTATCTATGAACTTCGCACTCGCCGCAGGTATTTGATGAAATATTCCGATAAGCGTTGTAATTTTCTGCTCATAGTCGCCTGTTTTAGCTACTGCTAAGAAATTAGCATTTTGAACTTGTTTGTGAGATGCTATGGAGATTTCAAGCATTTTCTGAATATGTTGTAAAAGTTGTTCACATAATTTTTCATGAAACATTGAAGGGAATAGTTGCGTTAAATAGGACAAGCGCTTTGTTCCATTCAGAGTGAGATTTCTATAGTCTCCTAAAGTCATTAACAATGGGCGCACTCCCTTATGAATCTGTAATTTTTATAATTATAAATATTTTGTTATCTAACAACTTCATAAACGCTTACAATTTCCTTGTCAATTTTAAAACCAGAAATGAATTTTTTCATGCATTCAAAAGCTGCTTCTTGCAATTCAGGATTATTTTTCTCCAACGCCTTAAAAAGTATTGACATAATTTTCTCGCGGCACGCCACATCTGAAATATAGTGGCAAGCAGCTAATGCTCTTAGAGCGCTTTTGCGAAGGGGAACCAGATTATTCACATTCTTGTAGCAATCCAATTTAGCCAGAGTGGCATCTTCAGCATCACTAATAGTTATCAGTTCATGAAAGAACAAGTTATGGTACTCATCACTCAAATCTAAATAAAATTATATTAAACTTTATTTTTTATGTAGTCAACATCGTCTACCTACCAATTGTAAAGAGTCTTGGTTCAAGTGTAGTACAGAATGTATTCCCATCCATAAGTCCAATTTGCGCACTCGTTGGCTGATGTCTAAGAAAATGCTTTTTAGGAGGGATAATATCAACTAAAACTTCTCGATGTGGGTCCATAACTTCAGTAACAGTTTTGCTTTGTAATTCAGCAATGAGTCTCAGTGAAGACATCGCTTGTTCTCGAACTAAAGTGTTGGGACTTGTGACCTGTCGCACCAGTTCATGGATAACTTCGAACATCGCTTTATTTTGTATCTGCATTAACTCCTTATTCTTGCAATCTTTGTCTAAGGGCACCATACAAATACGCAACATTTTTTCGAGGTACGTTTTCGCCATATCTATGGCACCACTGGATACTTCCCCGGCTAAATCCATTATGACGAACATAAATGCTTTTAAGAAAAGGAACAGATGTTGGTAAAGCCATCGCATCGCCATGTGCTGATATAGGCATTTCAAAGCCTTGCATCCGCCCATTTTGGCATACCAAGGCCTTTCATAACACAAAGCCGCCATTCGTTCAGCTAAATACTGCATTAATGGTAATCTGCAAGCTCTTTCCTTATTTCCCATAATGTTAGTAGCTGTTTCCAAAATTAATCCAATGCAAAGTTGGCCAGGTTTGCACAATTCTTTTTCCTCGTGACCCATGCACACAGCTAATGCATCTACTAAAACAAGAGGATCAAGCCCGTTGTTCATGTTGTAGTGTTTATAGGGAAACGGGCCGGCCTGTTGGGCAATAGCAACCATGGTGTAGTGGCGAACAACCGCTACCATTACAGGAAATACCGACTCTCGCAACTCTTTAGTTGCTGCAGCAACCAGCATTCCAGTTAAAGCTGTTTGATGGGTCTGTCGAGCTTGAATCTCTGGAGATTTGTATTGAACAGTTCCTATGTCTCCTTCCATAAAGCTGGGATGCATAAAAAGTTTGTGTAACGATTGTTTGGTGTCATCCAGGCTTATAGAAGCAGCTAATCAAATGTATCCCAATAAATAAAAGGCAAAATACAAGCAAAAATACAACTACCCAGAAAGCATCGAATAACTTCCCAACTTTGCCTGCGGTAGAACGGATCCGTTGAATTTGAGTTCAGAGCATTAAAAGCCGTTTCAATCACCTAAAATGATATCAGTTTGTAACATTAAAGATTCGCTATATTAAACAATTCATTTGTTGTATATAAAATGAATCTTCTGTTAATACTTAGGAATTTTCCCTTACCTTATCAACTGGAAAATCAATTGGCTTTCTATGGTCCTGGAAATAAGCAATGATTGCAGGCGAAGGTGTGTCCTTATCATTGTATTCTAAGCGCTGTGGTTCAATCATCATTTTTCTATTTCCGCCCCCGAATTTTCCCAATACTCTGAATGCCACTAGGGCTGCACTGTCGTGATTTCTCAAAGTTCGCCATAGAGCTTGCATTAAGTCAGCCCGAACTGGTTGTATGTGATCATACAAGAAATCGGGTTGCAAATTGTCTACACAGAGCTCCAATGTGCGAAGACCCTTAATTAAATGAATAATTAAATATTCTCAGTTGTGTTATTTCAAATAGTTACCTGACCAATCAACGTCTGGGATCCATTCAGTGCAGAGACTAGCGGATCCATCAGCATTGGTAAGTAAGGAAGTAACGATGACAGTCGCACCGGAACTGTGAGACACAACTCTACAAATAAATCTTTCATGTGCTGCTTATGAAATCCACTTTGCAATCTATTCAGCCCTTCTAAAAGATTCGGCAGAAGAGGTAGAAATTCCTGATATAGAAGATCATGACTTCCCCCACCAATGGATCGAAACAACGCACGTAGTAGTAGAAAATAGTTATATGGCTCCTTGGCAGTCATGGCTAACTCCATTGATCTGTTCACAATGTTGTGAAGGTGGGGACGAAGCATATGTTCATTTTCGGATGGAAACAGGCTCACACTTCCAAAAACCAGTTTAAAGAGCCTTAAATATAGATTAGATCTCTCTAAATTTGAACCCATTTCGTCCATACGGTCAAGAAGGTACTCAACAAGTACGGTTGCAAACAACGGAGACGTTGTTGGGTTTGCTAGAAAAGCATTACCAATGACCTGGAGCGCAGAGTTCCTATAAATTCGTTCAACCATGAAGTCTATTGTATTCGCAAAGACTTCCTGGAAGCTTTGACTACTCATCATGACAAACTGAAAATTAAACGAGTATATTGGATATAACAAATGCAATTGCTTCTATAATAACTCACAACTCCACTGAAATGTTCCAGTACTTCTTTCTCCTCTTTAGTTCGAGGACTTTGACCTGGCATTTTGAGCATTTGTGCAGAATTTATTCCAACGTTAGGTATGTTAATAGTGTAAATGTCTAGTGACTCCAAACCATAGTACACCAAGTCAATAAATATAAGGATTTCGTGGGGATGAAAGCTTTTCATCTGTGGTTGTGTTCCACCTTCAGAAATAGGAGCCTGTAAAGACAACGGCGTTATACTAGAAAAATTAATAAATAACTTCATAGAGGTACCTTGCAACTAACACATCCCCAGGTTATAGTCTTTACACCGCCAACAAGAGTTTTTACCAAATTCCTATACTCCGCCACATTCAAATTATTTGGCGGTGGAAAGCCTATGCTGCTTAATTTAGACGCTTGTTCTGAGGCTGGAACATCTTGCTGTAAGAAAACCAGTAAACCAATCACAGTAACTACAACTTGTAAGGTAATAATTCAATTGTAAAAGACGTTATTTAGTTGTTGTAGATTATTGGACTTTCTCAATCACCGATACCAAGGATTTTACTAGCATTGATATTCACTTATAAAGCAATGGAAAGTCCTCTTTTATATAAAGTGATCTGTGTCTCGTTAGCTCTGCGCACTGCTAGAGCAAATCACATAAGAATAATTTTGCTGTTGCTCCCTAATTATTATTTCAAAATTAGTAATTCACCTCCTTGCATTAGATCCCAAAAAAATTTTAAAACAACATTAAAAAAGAAAACAATAAGCGTTTGAAACTAAGCGACAATTTTACAGTTCGCGAGAAGGAAGAGGAAATGGAATAATCATTATTTTTTTTAAATTCAACAAATAATAGTTGCACTTTTTATTATTACAGAAAATTGCAAGATGCAGCAATTGCCACTCCGTCCAACCAAGTATACGGGTGTTATGTTTTTTAAATATAGCGTTTTGTGACCGTTGAATTTACTGTATTATCTTTTTGGTTACGAATTTTCATGTAGATACATATATACAGTTTTTTTCTACATTTTATTCAAAATAACCAGTAAACTTACCAAAGAAACGCCTTCTTTGTTATTATCAGAAACACCAGCAGATTGGCCAGTATTCCCACTTGTTTGATCAGTCTTAAGAGACTTCCTGTAAATAAAAACAAACTCAACATAGGTAAAAATCTATTCACAGCTTAGTATATACAAACCACTTTTGCATAATTAAAGGCAGATGTATTTTGATAAATGTCTGGAATTTAAGGGTAAAGATCTTAAGAAGTTTTATAAGCAGCTCTCTAGCCCTCAATGGTTCGTTTTCACTGTGCTGCCTAATGCAATCAACGAGATTCAGTAGAAGCTTACAAGACATTGTCTAAAACAACCACAGAATAAAAAAGTGAATGACTAATTATGTAGATTTAGACGGACCTGTATACTCGTGGCTAAAGTTTCATCATGGACATTTTTAGAGAACATATTAATAGCTTTTTCCAATACGTCTAGGCTCAAGCTAGAACGAAGATGGTGCGCCAAATCAGCCAACGTAGAATATGCTAATGGTCTTATTGAATCCAAAGTAACGCCTTTTCCTATAAGCAATTCTTCATCGAAGAGTTTATCAATTGATGGTATAAATTCTACGAGAATTGTGTTTAATAAAAATTCCACTTAATAAACGTAAATATTAACTAATTCTTAGCTCTGTAGCAAATATATGTCTGGCCGCCACAAGCAGCTCTTTTCTCAAATTAGCTGCTTCTTTAGGACAAAGTTGCATCAAACTAAGCACCCCTTTAACGACAGCAGGCGCATGACTGACTACGGCATCCTAAATGTAATCAAATTGCAATTAATTAATACGAGCAGGAAGTTATTCGTTTCACCTGAAATATTCTAACAATGTATGCTAGGAAGGAGAGGGTTTTAATCTGTGCTCCCATGAAATCCACAAATATTTCCTTGTTGAAGTAAGGCGATGTTCTGATGGTAAGAAAAACATTAGACACAAAGAAAGACGCATTCACAAATTTACCTTTGAGTAACAGATGGCTGTAGCTGGATGGTATCCATAATCAAAGGAACAAATTCAGACACTTCCTGATGAACCGAGCTTTTGTAAATCTGATAAATAAGCACGACAATTATCGGAAGCTCCTGAAAAACTCGGAGGGACAGAACTCCTCTGGGTAGCAGATTATACTAAAAATAAAAATCCGAAATAGATATAACAGCTGTTGAGTTATAGATCTTACAGCCTGTGTCACGGTTTCATTTTCCGTTGTCTTCTCTACATGAATAGTTTTAACTGTAAATGTCTCTGACAAAATTTGCTCAAAGTCTAAATCTTTTAAATCTTTCACTCGAATCTGCGGCATCGGCTCGAATATTTTCGGCATATGTTTAGGTAAATCATTATAGATGTCTCTGACGTATGTTAGGAAATGTTGAATCTAGAAAAATCAAAATATTTAAATTCTTATCGCCTGAGCTCAAGCTTCACCAAGATTAGAACGCTTAAAAATGTATGGGCTTTCCAAATTGAAAGCAAAACTAAAGTACTTTATAATAAAAAATTGGTACTTCGAATATAATCGAGATAATTAGTAAACAACGATAACGCATTCCATAAATAAACTCTTTTGAGGAAATGTAAAGAATTTCGAGGAAAGATGGGTTAAACTTAATTGCAAAATTATTATTGTGACAAATCAGCTGGTAAGTCAACACTTAACCAGCCGGCAACACATTAATGTGTCCGACGGAATTCAATTCCGTTCGAAATTTAAGAAATTTTAAAGAATGTTGAAACGGAGTGTTCACTTAGCGGCGAGCTTTCTGACACTTACCACGGTTACATGTCGAATTGAGGACTTGAGAGCTTGTCTTCAAGCTGAATTGAAAATTTATTTGACATTTCACATAAGTTGGCCCGAAATTCGTGATAGGAGATATAATTTGTTCTTATTTATGTGCAGCTTATGTGAGAGAGAGAGAGAGAAAATTAAATAGGAACTTTCAATTTCAAAGCTATCAAGGAGAAATAAACCATAGACAAGTAACAGACAGATGTCCATTTTCATATCAAAAATTTTTGCTATGAAAATAAATCTGAGAAAAAGCTCGGCTACTTTAGCTTCCTTAAAAGTTTGTGTGCGTGAGATAAATTCTTAATTCATAAAACTGCGAGAGAGAGAGTTAAGTTCAGCCCACCGAACACGCGCCTAGCCTCGTACTCGGTGAGATGAAATTACAATCGATCTCTCACTGAACCACATAGATTGATTTGAGACACGTTAAATGCATGCATGTACTGCATTCAAGTAAATAAATTAGAAAAATTCAGATATATTTTAGGTATATGTACATTTAGGCAGGGTTGAACCTAGATTGAACTCGGGTTAAACTCCATGCAGGTTGAGTCGACTCAACTACGCTTTGTTAGCTGGGTTGAGTCGAGGAGTCGAATGTAATTACCTCGTTTACATGCAGAGTTGGACCTGAGTTGTACCCGACTTGCTGTTGCATGTTTATGTTTTCATCGCGAGAGTATTCGAAAATTTTGGTGCGGTTTTTGACATAAAAATGGCGGAGAGAATTTTTCGGAAGCACGATTAGACGAAGGAAATGCTCAGTATAATGAAGAAAATAATGCTACGACGTGACTTCAACAACGTTTGGACTCCATCTCTCAACCCTGAGTACTCAAATACGCAGGTTGAAAACTCGATCTTTTAACCCTGCATGTATTTGTCTGTCACTTCAACCCCATTTGCGGCAAAAGTACAATCATGTAAATTATGATTTACTTAATGCGATGTGGACATCGGAAAAATTGACATTGCGCGATATATTAATACAAGTAGTTAGAAAAAAAATGCTCAACGAAAACCTCGGTTTAGTTAAAAAAAAATGTCACTCGAGTGCTCATTTTTATTTCAAAAATAAATAATATAGTACTCTAGGAAAAAAACAAACCGCCTAAACCTTACAGATATCAATACTTAAAAATATGTACTTAATGCTGAAATTCTTCATTACTGTAAGAATTTTAATTATGACCCGAGTTTTATGTTTGCAATTTATCTATATAAAAAGCTATTCCACCTACCTCCGGATGATAAGCAGGGCGAAATTGCTTATGAAGCTCGATTATGATGCGCAGACAAACCAAAACATTTTCTTCGTTGTCAGTCTTGAGGAGCTTCAGCATCAAAGATATAATAGGCTTAATGTAAGGCCGCAAAATCTCCGAGACGGGGATTCGGTGAATCATTTCAAGAATTAGCTTTCGCACCTGCAACGACATATAACAAATAGGGCTTCGCTATTGTTTGGGTGCAAAAAATCCCTACGTGTTGAGTTGTATTCTCTGAAATGAACTGTGGTTCTCCCTCCTGCAGGATCTTCATAAATATCTTCAAAGTGTGATCCAAGAAAGATGGAAATGCCGAACTGGAGATGATCACTTCGAAATGCTCACTTAGCTCTTGTGCCGCTTTCAATTTGATCTCATCCTTGGCGACCGGATCGCCGAGCATCGTCACATAACTTCTGAAAGTATTTAGTTGCGCTACATCTATCTGGGAAACACCCACATTGGGTGTAGATATGTAATTAAGCGACATCTCTATCGGGTTGCACGAAATCCTAAGATATTGTTAAATTTACAGGCAATTTTTACAACACAATTTTGAGGTTATATTTTACTTTAAGCAATAACTCGATTCAAAGTCTGCTTATGATGCATGCTTCAATATCATCATTCAGAAAACACATCTCTTCCTTCACTCACTATATTTTGGCATCAAAAACAATGTAGACCGTAAAAATACAACGGTTTAGCTCCAGAACGCCCAAGTTAAATGACACTTCGTTTTGCAGCGTTTTGCAGACAAATGGCGTCCGCCTGCTAGTTTTCATCGAAGGTTGAATTCGGTGCAAACAGCTGATTATTCGGAAAAGGTACATATTGATGTTCCACAAACAAATCTGACAGAAAGAGATGCCTCTATTCAATAGAGTGCGACGTAAGGTAAACAAATGCACGTGTCGTTCCACAGTTTAGTGTAGCCAGTTCAACCTGTTTTCTCATAGTTGCCTATAAAGTCCCACGCAGCAACAACAAGGACATCACGTGCTGGTTTAGATGCAAAGTGTTCTGTGGATAGTATGCAAATATATATGTAGTTCTTAGTTAATTATTTTTTAAGTATTCATCAGAGTTTTTCATGTAGAAATTTTGTAGAATTGAGCAAGCAAAGGCTTCCATAGTTAAGTGAGACGTGGCAGAAGTGTAGAAGGATGCGAGGCGTGAGCTGTTTTAGGAATACTTATCTTCTGGATTTGTGAAGCAAATCAATCAAATTAAGGCCAAACCATAATGTGCATACCGTTCTCCCCATGTTTTGTCTCCCCCATTCCGATACAATTTCATTGTTAATTGGAAATGTATTTAAAAGTAAGAATAAGTTGAATGCGTCGTGTTAAAATTTAGGAATTTGCGCAAAGCTAGCGGTGCGTCTGATGCGAATTCATTGTAACCTAAAGTACATGACTGCATAAGTTCTTTAAAGCCTGTCATCGCACGCATCACAAACAACGCGTTCAAAATCTGGTTGTGTAATCAACTTAAAGGTCGCACGAAACGTTAACGTTGAAAGTTTAATTGAAAGCACTAACTGATTAAAATGTTTTTTTCGCGTCTTATAGGGTATTTATACCTACTTGAGTGCTTCTTAGGCTACGTCACTTCATGTTCCCACTTCAGGCAATATGTCAGTTTCGGTGTGATGAGTTCAATTTTGTGAAACGTGTACGTTACGTTATGGTTCTTTACGTTTCTATCCTGTACATTGTAACCCCATAAAGCCTGAACTATTCAGAGACGTAACATAAAGTATATGGGCAAACCTAATAGCCTTACGGGACCTTAAGACAGCTTAAGAATTTGTATGATTATATGAAGTGCCATATTGCAAACCATAATAATCTTATCCAATCTTTCGTTGACTTCAGAAAGCTTTCGGCAAGTCTTAAAAGTACGTTCAGGAGCGTACAAATTTTACGGGAAATTGTCAAAAGTGACGTTTGTGTGAAAATTGGATATGTCGAGAGAATTCTTTACTAGCTCTATAAGCTCATCATTAAAATGTGCGGACTTTGTACACAACTTGTTTAAGATCCCACTGACACCTCACGTTTTGCAACTGCCTTAAGGCGATTGTAGTTGAGCTTAAGACTCGTTACGATTTAAGACTACCGTTTATAAACATAGTCTATTTAATATATCTTCTATTACCAATTTCTCCCTCCAATTCTGTCCAAATAAATACACAAACCGCACGCACTTTGCTATTCAAAATTATTTGGATCATGTTGAACTGGCTACACTATTTTGGCACAACACGTGCTTTTGTTGTTCTTACATCGCATTCTAATCATATTTGCTTGTGGAACTCCAAAACGTCCCCTCTCCGAATAATCAGCTGTTTGTACCGAATTCGAGCTTCGATGAAAACTAGCAAGCGGAGTGCGGACGCCATTTATCTGCAAATCGCTGCGGAACGAAGTGTCATTTAACTTGGGCATTCTGGAGCTAAATCGTTATATTTTTACGGTCTGCAGTGTTTTTGCTGCCAAAATAGAGTGCGTGAAGGAAGAGATGTGTTTCCTGTATGGTGATATTGAAGCATGCACTATAAGCAGACTTTAAATCGAGTTACTGCTAAGTAAAATATAACCTCAAAAGTGTGCTGTGCCTACTAGTAATTTAACAATATCTCAGGATTTAGTGCTAAACAGCCGAGATGTCGCTTAATTACATATCCGCGCCAAATGCGGGTATTTCCCAGATAGATTTAGCGCAACTCAATACATTCAAAAGTTATGTGACGATGCTCGGCGATCCGGTCGCCAAGGATGAGATTAAACTGAAAGCGGCACAAGAGCTAAGTGAGCATTTCGAAGTGATCATCTCTAGTTCGGCATTTCCATCTTTCTTGGATCACACTTTGAATATATTTATGAAGATCCTGCAGGAGGGAGAACCACAGTTCATTTCAGAGAATACAACTCAACACGTAGGGATTTTTTGCACCCAAACAATAGCGAAGCCCTATTTGTTATATGTCGTTGCAGGTGCGAAAGCTAATTCTTGAAATGATTCACCGAATCCCCGTCTCGGAGATTTTGCGACCTTACATTCAGCTTATTATATCTTTGATGTTGAAGCTCCTCAAGACTGACAACGAAGAAAATGTTTTGGTTTGTCTGCGCATCATAATCGAGCTTCATAAGCAATTCCGCCCTGCTTATCATCCGGAGGTAGGTAGATTAGCTCTTCATGTGGGATTCCTCTATCGATGCCTAACCGCATCGATTCTTTTAGAAATAAGCGGCTCTAGCTCAAACGCCGGCTCAATTGCAGTCGGACCGCTATTCCCAAAAAAATCCCAAATGCAGCCCAAAGCATTTTCACATACCGCTAGGTTTAATGCGAAACTCTCGGGCGATGCAAGTTTTAGTTAGGCAGATCACTGCTGTATCATTTCTTAAGCTGATCGGACGTGTTTGCTGGACCGTGCCGAAACATATAGAGTTTTTTGATGCGGGCGATTTAGGATTAATATTAAGATACTAGTGAATTCTAAATTAAATAAATTGAACTATTACTTAGCTAAAACGGTGCTGCATTTTAATCAAGAACCCACATATAAATTCCAAAAAAAACAAGTCATGTTGAAGATATCATTGTTCATTTTCATGTTATTAGAAATTTTGACAATATTGTGGATAGTAGTCCTGGTTTTAATTCTGACTAAGAGTGTGACCAAATTTTTGATACCTTCTGTAATGCTCCACGAACCAGAAAGGTGCGTAATATATTTATGGGCTTATGCGTTGTGTTGTACCAAGTATGTCTCATTATTTTAAGTTTTTGGCACAAAACAATTGTTTTAAATTTAGGGTGTAATTATTAGCTTATTTAAAATGTTAATAATCAAGCGTAAACTGTTTGTTGCGAATTCGTATTTAAATGGAAAGGAAAGGAAACGGAAACAGAGAGCAATTCGGAAAATACAAAAGATTCTGATTTTCACCTCACTTTGTGTGACGTGGCAGGTTATGGCTGAATTGTCTGCTTTTATTCCCATAAGAAAATTTCTTCGTTATTCAGCTATATGAAATTTGGCATACTTCTACAGTCAGAGTCTATGGCTTACCGTGAATAATCGTATTATTGTTAAGCTCTCCAGTTTCCGCCGATTTAATAATTAATTTCGGAAAATTACTGCGCTCGTGATTTCATTTTCCCAGTTATCGGTTAGTTCTACTCCTGCCCGCGCAAACTATATCTGCTGTGGTGACAACTTCGAGCTGCTGGAAAGGAAGCTAGTAGAAACTCTTTCCCAAATTATAACCGGCAAGTTTGATGAGATACAGGAATTGTTCTCCAATAAATTTACTGAAATTATAACTACTTTTAACGCTTAAATTAACGATCTAATAGGTGCCTGCTCTATATAACTCCCTCGAACAGCTTAATCGAGAGCAGGGACATAATGATGCGGTTATCACTGTAATTCCATTTGTACATAAAGAGGATCCACTAAAAATTGCCGAAACTGCTGGGGCGCCATTACCTAGGCCAACATTCGCGGAAGGAGAGGGTTTTAATCTGTGCTCCCATGAAATCCACAAATATTTCCTTGTTGAAGTAAGGCGATGTTCTGATGGTAAGAAAAACATTAGACACAAAGAAAGACGCATTCACAAATTTACCTTTGAGTAACAGATGGCTGTAGCTGGATGGTATCCATAATCAAAGGAACAAATTCAGACACTTCCTGATGAACCGAGCTTTTGTAAATCTGATAAATAAGCACGACAATTATCGGAAGCTCCTGAAAAACTCGGAGGGACAGAACTCCTCTGGGTAGCAGATTATACTAAAAATAAAAATCCGAAATAGATATAACAGCTGTTGAGTTATAGATCTTACAGCCTGTGTCACGGTTTCATTTTCCGTTGTCTTCTCTACATGAATAGTTTTAACTGTAAATGTCTCTGACAAAATTTGCTCAAAGTCTAAATCTTTTAAATCTTTCACTCGAATCTGCGGCATCGGCTCGAATATTTTCGGCATATGTTTAGGTAAATCATTATAGATGTCTCTGACGTATGTTAGGAAATGTTGAATCTAGAAAAATCAAAATATTTAAATTCTTATCGCCTGAGCTCAAGCTTCACCAAGATTAGAACGCTTAAAAATGTATGGGCTTTCCAAATTGAAAGCAAAACTAAAGTACTTTATAATAAAAAATTGGTACTTCGAATATAATCGAGATAATTAGTAAACAACGATAACGCATTCCATAAATAAACTCTTTTGAGGAAATGTAAAGAATTTCGAGGAAAGATGGGTTAAACTTAATTGCAAAATTATTATTGTGACAAATCAGCTGGTAAGTCAACACTTAACCAGCCGGCAACACATTAATGTGTCCGACGGAATTCAATTCCGTTCGAAATTTAAGAAATTTTAAAGAATGTTGAAACGGAGTGTTCACTTAGCGGCGAGCTTTCTGACACTTACCACGGTTACATGTCGAATTGAGGACTTGAGAGCTTGTCTTCAAGCTGAATTGAAAATTTATTTGACATTTCACATAAGTTGGCCCGAAATTCGTGATAGGAGATATAATTTGTTCTTATTTATGTGCAGCTTATGTGAGAGAGAGAGAGAGAAAATTAAATAGGAACTTTCAATTTCAAAGCTATCAAGGAGAAATAAACCATAGACAAGTAACAGACAGATGTCCATTTTCATATCAAAAATTTTTGCTATGAAAATAAATCTGAGAAAAAGCTCGGCTACTTTAGCTTCCTTAAAAGTTTGTGTGCGTGAGATAAATTCTTAATTCATAAAACTGCGAGAGAGAGAGTTAAGTTCAGCCCACCGAACACGCGCCTAGCCTCGTACTCGGTGAGATGAAATTACAATCGATCTCTCACTGAACCACATAGATTGATTTGAGACACGTTAAATGCATGCATGTACTGCATTCAAGTAAATAAATTAGAAAAATTCAGATATATTTTAGGTATATGTACATTTAGGCAGGGTTGAACCTAGATTGAACTCGGGTTAAACTCCATGCAGGTTGAGTCGACTCAACTACGCTTTGTTAGCTGGGTTGAGTCGAGGAGTCGAATGTAATTACCTCGTTTACATGCAGAGTTGGACCTGAGTTGTACCCGACTTGCTGTTGCATGTTTATGTTTTCATCGCGAGAGTATTCGAAAATTTTGGTGCGGTTTTTGACATAAAAATGGCGGAGAGAATTTTTCGGAAGCACGATTAGACGAAGGAAATGCTCAGTATAATGAAGAAAATAATGCTACGACGTGACTTCAACAACGTTTGGACTCCATCTCTCAACCCTGAGTACTCAAATACGCAGGTTGAAAACTCGATCTTTTAACCCTGCATGTATTTGTCTGTCACTTCAACCCCATTTGCGGCAAAAGTACAATCATGTAAATTATGATTTACTTAATGCGATGTGGACATCGGAAAAATTGACATTGCGCGATATATTAATACAAGTAGTTAGAAAAAAAATGCTCAACGAAAACCTCGGTTTAGTTAAAAAAAAATGTCACTCGAGTGCTCATTTTTATTTCAAAAATAAATAATATAGTACTCTAGGAAAAAAACAAACCGCCTAAACCTTACAGATATCAATACTTAAAAATATGTACTTAATGCTGAAATTCTTCATTACTGTAAGAATTTTAATTATGACCCGAGTTTTATGTTTGCAATTTATCTATATAAAAAGCTATTCCACCTACCTCCGGATGATAAGCAGGGCGAAATTGCTTATGAAGCTCGATTATGATGCGCAGACAAACCAAAACATTTTCTTCGTTGTCAGTCTTGAGGAGCTTCAGCATCAAAGATATAATAGGCTTAATGTAAGGCCGCAAAATCTCCGAGACGGGGATTCGGTGAATCATTTCAAGAATTAGCTTTCGCACCTGCAACGACATATAACAAATAGGGCTTCGCTATTGTTTGGGTGCAAAAAATCCCTACGTGTTGAGTTGTATTCTCTGAAATGAACTGTGGTTCTCCCTCCTGCAGGATCTTCATAAATATCTTCAAAGTGTGATCCAAGAAAGATGGAAATGCCGAACTGGAGATGATCACTTCGAAATGCTCACTTAGCTCTTGTGCCGCTTTCAATTTGATCTCATCCTTGGCGACCGGATCGCCGAGCATCGTCACATAACTTCTGAAAGTATTTAGTTGCGCTACATCTATCTGGGAAACACCCACATTGGGTGTAGATATGTAATTAAGCGACATCTCTATCGGGTTGCACGAAATCCTAAGATATTGTTAAATTTACAGGCAATTTTTACAACACAATTTTGAGGTTATATTTTACTTTAAGCAATAACTCGATTCAAAGTCTGCTTATGATGCATGCTTCAATATCATCATTCAGAAAACACATCTCTTCCTTCACTCACTATATTTTGGCATCAAAAACAATGTAGACCGTAAAAATACAACGGTTTAGCTCCAGAACGCCCAAGTTAAATGACACTTCGTTTTGCAGCGTTTTGCAGACAAATGGCGTCCGCCTGCTAGTTTTCATCGAAGGTTGAATTCGGTGCAAACAGCTGATTATTCGGAAAAGGTACATATTGATGTTCCACAAACAAATCTGACAGAAAGAGATGCCTCTATTCAATAGAGTGCGACGTAAGGTAAACAAATGCACGTGTCGTTCCACAGTTTAGTGTAGCCAGTTCAACCTGTTTTCTCATAGTTGCCTATAAAGTCCCACGCAGCAACAACAAGGACATCACGTGCTGGTTTAGATGCAAAGTGTTCTGTGGATAGTATGCAAATATATATGTAGTTCTTAGTTAATTATTTTTTAAGTATTCATCAGAGTTTTTCATGTAGAAATTTTGTAGAATTGAGCAAGCAAAGGCTTCCATAGTTAAGTGAGACGTGGCAGAAGTGTAGAAGGATGCGAGGCGTGAGCTGTTTTAGGAATACTTATCTTCTGGATTTGTGAAGCAAATCAATCAAATTAAGGCCAAACCATAATGTGCATACCGTTCTCCCCATGTTTTGTCTCCCCCATTCCGATACAATTTCATTGTTAATTGGAAATGTATTTAAAAGTAAGAATAAGTTGAATGCGTCGTGTTAAAATTTAGGAATTTGCGCAAAGCTAGCGGTGCGTCTGATGCGAATTCATTGTAACCTAAAGTACATGACTGCATAAGTTCTTTAAAGCCTGTCATCGCACGCATCACAAACAACGCGTTCAAAATCTGGTTGTGTAATCAACTTAAAGGTCGCACGAAACGTTAACGTTGAAAGTTTAATTGAAAGCACTAACTGATTAAAATGTTTTTTTCGCGTCTTATAGGGTATTTATACCTACTTGAGTGCTTCTTAGGCTACGTCACTTCATGTTCCCACTTCAGGCAATATGTCAGTTTCGGTGTGATGAGTTCAATTTTGTGAAACGTGTACGTTACGTTATGGTTCTTTACGTTTCTATCCTGTACATTGTAACCCCATAAAGCCTGAACTATTCAGAGACGTAACATAAAGTATATGGGCAAACCTAATAGCCTTACGGGACCTTAAGACAGCTTAAGAATTTGTATGATTATATGAAGTGCCATATTGCAAACCATAATAATCTTATCCAATCTTTCGTTGACTTCAGAAAGCTTTCGGCAAGTCTTAAAAGTACGTTCAGGAGCGTACAAATTTTACGGGAAATTGTCAAAAGTGACGTTTGTGTGAAAATTGGATATGTCGAGAGAATTCTTTACTAGCTCTATAAGCTCATCATTAAAATGTGCGGACTTTGTACACAACTTGTTTAAGATCCCACTGACACCTCACGTTTTGCAACTGCCTTAAGGCGATTGTAGTTGAGCTTAAGACTCGTTACGATTTAAGACTACCGTTTATAAACATAGTCTATTTAATATATCTTCTATTACCAATTTCTCCCTCCAATTCTGTCCAAATAAATACACAAACCGCACGCACTTTGCTATTCAAAATTATTTGGATCATGTTGAACTGGCTACACTATTTTGGCACAACACGTGCTTTTGTTGTTCTTACATCGCATTCTAATCATATTTGCTTGTGGAACTCCAAAACGTCCCCTCTCCGAATAATCAGCTGTTTGTACCGAATTCGAGCTTCGATGAAAACTAGCAAGCGGAGTGCGGACGCCATTTATCTGCAAATCGCTGCGGAACGAAGTGTCATTTAACTTGGGCATTCTGGAGCTAAATCGTTATATTTTTACGGTCTGCAGTGTTTTTGCTGCCAAAATAGAGTGCGTGAAGGAAGAGATGTGTTTCCTGTATGGTGATATTGAAGCATGCACTATAAGCAGACTTTAAATCGAGTTACTGCTAAGTAAAATATAACCTCAAAAGTGTGCTGTGCCTACTAGTAATTTAACAATATCTCAGGATTTAGTGCTAAACAGCCGAGATGTCGCTTAATTACATATCCGCGCCAAATGCGGGTATTTCCCAGATAGATTTAGCGCAACTCAATACATTCAAAAGTTATGTGACGATGCTCGGCGATCCGGTCGCCAAGGATGAGATTAAACTGAAAGCGGCACAAGAGCTAAGTGAGCATTTCGAAGTGATCATCTCTAGTTCGGCATTTCCATCTTTCTTGGATCACACTTTGAATATATTTATGAAGATCCTGCAGGAGGGAGAACCACAGTTCATTTCAGAGAATACAACTCAACACGTAGGGATTTTTTGCACCCAAACAATAGCGAAGCCCTATTTGTTATATGTCGTTGCAGGTGCGAAAGCTAATTCTTGAAATGATTCACCGAATCCCCGTCTCGGAGATTTTGCGACCTTACATTCAGCTTATTATATCTTTGATGTTGAAGCTCCTCAAGACTGACAACGAAGAAAATGTTTTGGTTTGTCTGCGCATCATAATCGAGCTTCATAAGCAATTCCGCCCTGCTTATCATCCGGAGGTAGGTAGATTAGCTCTTCATGTGGGATTCCTCTATCGATGCCTAACCGCATCGATTCTTTTAGAAATAAGCGGCTCTAGCTCAAACGCCGGCTCAATTGCAGTCGGACCGCTATTCCCAAAAAAATCCCAAATGCAGCCCAAAGCATTTTCACATACCGCTAGGTTTAATGCGAAACTCTCGGGCGATGCAAGTTTTAGTTAGGCAGATCACTGCTGTATCATTTCTTAAGCTGATCGGACGTGTTTGCTGGACCGTGCCGAAACATATAGAGTTTTTTGATGCGGGCGATTTAGGATTAATATTAAGATACTAGTGAATTCTAAATTAAATAAATTGAACTATTACTTAGCTAAAACGGTGCTGCATTTTAATCAAGAACCCACATATAAATTCCAAAAAAAACAAGTCATGTTGAAGATATCATTGTTCATTTTCATGTTATTAGAAATTTTGACAATATTGTGGATAGTAGTCCTGGTTTTAATTCTGACTAAGAGTGTGACCAAATTTTTGATACCTTCTGTAATGCTCCACGAACCAGAAAGGTGCGTAATATATTTATGGGCTTATGCGTTGTGTTGTACCAAGTATGTCTCATTATTTTAAGTTTTTGGCACAAAACAATTGTTTTAAATTTAGGGTGTAATTATTAGCTTATTTAAAATGTTAATAATCAAGCGTAAACTGTTTGTTGCGAATTCGTATTTAAATGGAAAGGAAAGGAAACGGAAACAGAGAGCAATTCGGAAAATACAAAAGATTCTGATTTTCACCTCACTTTGTGTGACGTGGCAGGTTATGGCTGAATTGTCTGCTTTTATTCCCATAAGAAAATTTCTTCGTTATTCAGCTATATGAAATTTGGCATACTTCTACAGTCAGAGTCTATGGCTTACCGTGAATAATCGTATTATTGTTAAGCTCTCCAGTTTCCGCCGATTTAATAATTAATTTCGGAAAATTACTGCGCTCGTGATTTCATTTTCCCAGTTATCGGTTAGTTCTACTCCTGCCCGCGCAAACTATATCTGCTGTGGTGACAACTTCGAGCTGCTGGAAAGGAAGCTAGTAGAAACTCTTTCCCAAATTATAACCGGCAAGTTTGATGAGATACAGGAATTGTTCTCCAATAAATTTACTGAAATTATAACTACTTTTAACGCTTAAATTAACGATCTAATAGGTGCCTGCTCTATATAACTCCCTCGAACAGCTTAATCGAGAGCAGGGACATAATGATGCGGTTATCACTGTAATTCCATTTGTACATAAAGAGGATCCACTAAAAATTGCCGAAACTGCTGGGGCGCCATTACCTAGGCCAACATTCGCTTTCCGCACGAAAAATACCAAGTCAATTGACAGTCCTATCATAGTTAAATTCCCCTCAGTTAATGATCAAAAGCTCGTTCTCCAAAAATGTCGTAACATCGGCCCGATCTAATTGCCCCAAATTTCTGCTACTTGTTCATCGAACAGTAACGTAGGAGTGTATAAAACTCTTAATAACATAAATAAAAATAGGCTGCACAAAACTCTGATAACACTTGAAACGGCTTTCCATAATAGTTTCAGATGGGGACACCCTTTGGGCCAAGCCCCAAATATTTTTTACTGTTCTATTCTGGTTGGTATATGATCTCGGATGATGAGAATATATATATTTTAATTTTTCTAGATTCAACATTTTCTAACATACGTCAGAGACATCTATAAAGATTTACCTACGCATATGCCAAAAATATTTGAGCCGATGCCACATATTCGAGTGAAAGATTTAAAGGAGTTAGATTTTGAGCAAATTTTATCAGAGACATTCACAATTAAAACTATTCACGTAGAGAAGACAACAGAAAATGAAACCGTGACACAGGCGGTAAGATTAAAAACTCAACAGCTGTTATATTTATTTCGGATTTTTATTTTTAGTATAATCTGCTACCCAGAGGAGTTCTGTCCCTCCGAGTTTTTCAGGAGCTTCCGATAATTGTCGTGCTTATTTATCAGATTTACAAAAGCTCGGTTCATCAGGAAGTGTCTGAATTTGTTCCTTTGATCATGGATACCATCCAGCTACAGCCATCTGTTACTCAAAGGTAAATTTGTGAATGCGTCTTTCTTTGTGTCTAATGTTTTTGTTACCATCAGAACATCGCCTTACTTCAACAAGGAAATATTTGTGGATTTCATGGGAGCACAGATTAAAACCCTCTCCTTCCTAGCATACATTGTTAGAATATTTCAGGTGAAACGAATAACTTCTTGCTCGTATTAATTAATTGCAATTTGATTACATTTAGGATGCCGTAGTCAGTCATGCGCCTGCTGTCGTTAAAGGGGTGCTTAGTTTGATGCAACTTTGTCCCAAAGAAGCCGCTAACTTGAGAAAAGAGCTGCTTGTGGCGGCCAGACATATATTTGCTACAGAGCTAAGAATTAGTTAATATTTTCGTTTATTAAGTGCAACTTTTATTAAACACAATTCTCGTAGAATTTATACCATCAATTGATAAACTCTTCGATGAAGATTTGCTTATAGGAAAAGGCGTTACTTTGGATTCAATAAGACCATTAGCATATTCTACGTTGGCTGATTTGGCGCACCATCTTCGTTCTAGCTTAAGCCTAGATGTATTGGAAAAGGCTATTGATATGTTCTCGAAAAATGTCCATGATGAAACTTTAGCCACGAGTATACAGGTCCGTCTAAATCTACATAACTAATCATTCACTTTTTTTATGCTGTGGTTGTTTTAGACAATGTCTTGTAAGCTTCTACTGAATCTCGTTGATTGCATTAGGCAGCACAGTGAAAACGAACCATTGAGGGCTAGAGAGCTGCTTATAAAACTTCTTAAGATCTTTACCCTTAAATTCCAGACATTTATCAAAATACATCTGCCTTTAATTATGCAAAAGTGGTTTGTATACAAGCTGTGAATAGGAGTTGCCTATCTTGAGATTTGTTTTTATTTACAGGAAGTCTCTAAAGACTGATCAAACGAGTGGAATTACTGGCCAATCTGCTGGTGCTTCTGATAATAATAAAGAAGGCGTTTCTTTGGTAAGTTTACTGGTTGTCAAATCAAATCAAATTGCCTTGACCCTATTTTATTAATACTCATCGATTCAAGAAACTGAGAAGTAACGCCTCGAAATAAAAAATAAGACGCAAAATGTACACATGTTGTTGTGTTATAAGAACTTTTGCGAAACTCGTGTTGCTCACGATGCATAGAAGAAAACAGCAATAGTATAGGAAAGTTCGCGATGAAATTAGAAGTGATTTAATGGTATTTACACCTTAAACGCTACTTCGGTGTTTTTACACCCAGCGCTGCCACTTTTATCACTATATAGTAGTCCTTAACGGGATATTGCGCTTTCAACGTCATTTTTGGAGCAAGATTTTAAGATTTTTTTTCTCAGAAACTACAAAAGATATTTTGATTCTTGTTTTTGTTATTTATTAATACAAGTCTCTGGTACCAAAATATATTTTTTTCGTATACAAATATACAATACAAAAAAATTTCAGCTGTCAGAGCTGGTCAAAGTAGAGATGTTTTTCGCGAAGTGGTTAACGGCGACCATGATTGACCCTCAGAGACGTCTGAAACAAAGAATTCCCAATTGTTGTTAATTTGTATCGTATTGGTTATCACCTGAACTAGGGAAAAGTAAAAATATAGAAATTTGCAAGAGTTATGCAAATTTAAAAAAAAAGTTCGATTTTTGGTTTTTTTTCGAAGTAAATGTTGGATTAATAAAAACTCTTTATCGCATAAACAAAATCGTAGTTCCGGCCATAGCGACTAGTATAAGGATGATTCTGTCTAAATTTGAAGAAAATCGGTCAAATAGAACTTGAGATATCGTGGTGACCGTTTTGAAAAATGCAGTTTCGAGAAAAACGCGATTAAAGTTAGATAGATCGCCGCACTCGTATCGCATCGCGCTCGCCTCTCCAACTTTGAGGCATCATAACTACGTCAATTTTATGAATTTTTGAAAAATTCGTTTTGGAATACAATCTTAAATACATTAACAATAGAAATATTAAAAAAAAAATGTCGATCTTTTCAAAATTTCAAAGCGCAATACCCCCTTAAGGGGCTACATTCAGCCAGTGTCAAATTGAAGCGAAAGTTCCGTTGATTTTTTAAAAATGATTCTGATTCCTCAATCTTAAGCCATAATGAAGGCTTAAGACGACATTCAAATACGAGAGTATAACGCGATTGTGAATATAAAAATATATAGTGAGCCCAGCTTCCAAGACTCATACATAGTAGCTTTTAAAGGTTAACGGTATCAGGCAGTCAACGTAACTTTTATATGATACGATAAATTATGCCAGACAATCTAAAAATTTGCTCCAAGAATGCGCAGACCTAATGAGACAGTGATCATTTTCAATATAAAAGAGGATTTTTCATTGCCTCTTCAATGGATACCAATTCTTTATTCATTAAAGGTATAACAAACAGTCCAATGGCCAATTACGTGGTACCGTAGTCTATCTTAATAAACATTTTATTTAATGAGTAGTAAAGTTCAAACCTTGCAATTCAATAGAAAGAGAGAAAAAAGATTTAATGATAACAGGAAGAAAGGAAAAATTTAAAGCTTGATTCATAACTTAAAAAAATAAAAACCCAAAAAGGAGAAAAAGCACAACAGGGAAAAAAATCAAAAGTAGTAAAGTTCTTGGCCGCGATGATTGAGAAAGTTTAATGATCTACAGCAACCAAATAACGTCATTTAAAATCGAATTTTTACCTTAAGATCTCCAGCAGCTGTGATTGGTTTCCTGGTTTCCTTACAGCAAGATGTTCCAGCATCAGAACAAGCGGCTAAATTAAGCAGCATAGGATTTCCACCGCCAAATAATTTGAATGTGGCGGAATATAGGAATTTGGTAAAAACTCTTGTTGGTGGTGTGAAGACAATAACTTGGGGATGTGTTAGTTGCAAGGTACCAGTTATTTATTCATTTTTCTAGGTGTGACGCCGTTGTCTTTATAGGCTCCTATTTCTGAAGGTGGAACACAACCACAGATGAAAAGCTTTCATCCCCACGAAATCCTTATATTTATTGACTTGGTGTACTATGGTTTGGAGTCACTAGACATTTACACTATTAACATACCTAACGTTGGAATGAATTCTGCACAAATGCTCAAAATGCCAGGTCAAAGTCCTCGAACTAAAGAGGAGAAAGAAGTACTGGAACATTTCAGTGGAGTTGTAAGTTATTATAAAAGCAATTGCATTTGTTTAGTCCAATATGCTCGTTTAATTTTAGTTTGTCATGATGAGTAGTCAAAGCTTCCAGGAAGTCTTTGCGAATACAATAGACTTCATGGTTGAACGAATTTATAGGAACTCTGCGCTCCAAGTCATTGGTAATGCTTTTCTAGCAAACCCAACAACGTCTCCGTTGTTTGCAACCGTACTTGTTGAGTACCTTCTTGATCGTATGGACGAAATGGGCTCAAATTTAGAGAGATCTAATCTATATTTAAGGCTCTTTAAACTGGTTTTTGGAAGTGTGAGCCTGTTTCCATCCGAAAATGAACATATGCTTCGTCCCCACCTTCACAATATTGTGAACAGATCAATGGAGTTAGCCATGACTGCCAAGGAGCCATATAACTATTTTCTACTACTACGTGCGTTATTTCGATCCATTGGTGGAGGAAGTCATGATCTTCTATATCAGGAATTTCTACCTCTTCTGCCGAACCTTTTAGAAGGGCTGAATAGATTGCAAAGTGGATTTCATAAGCAGCACATGAAAGATTTATTTGTAGAGCTGTGTCTCACAGTCCCGGTACGATTGTCATCTTTATTACCTTACTTACCAATGCTAATGGATCCGCTGGTCTCTGCATTGAATGGATCCCAGACCTTGATTGGTCAGGTAACTATTTGAAATAACAGAACTCTGAAAATTTAATCATTCATTTAATTAAGGGTCTTCGCACATTGGAACTCTGTGTAGACAATTTGCAACCCGATTTCTTGTATGATCACATACAACCAGTTCGGGCTGACTTAATGCAAGCTCTATGGCGAACTTTGAGAAATCACGACAGTGCAGCCTTAGTGGCATTCAGAGTATTGGGAAAATTCGGCGGCGGAAATAGAAAAATGATGATTGAACCACAGCGCTTAGAATACAATGATAAGGACACACCTTCGCCTGCAATCATTGCTTATTTCCAGGACCACGGAAAGCCAATTGATTTTCCAGTTGATAAGGTAAGGGAAAATTCCTAAGTATTAACAGAAGATTCATTTTATATACAACAAATGAATTGTTTAATATAGCGAATCTTTAATGTTACAAACTGATATCATTTTAGGTGATTGAAACGGCTTTTAATGCTCTGAACTCAAATTCAACGGATCCGTTCTACCGCAGGCAAAGTTGGGAAGTTATTCGATGCTTTCTGGGTATTTGTATTTTTGCTTGTATTTTGCCTTTTATTTATTGGGATACATTTGATTAGCTGCTTCTATAAGCCTGGATGACACCAAACAATCTTTACACAAACTTTTTATGCATCCCAGCTTTATGGAAGGAGACATAGGAACTGTTCAATACAAATCTCCAGAGATTCAAGCTCGACAGACCCATCAAACAGCTTTAACTGGAATGCTGGTTGCTGCAGCCACTAAAGAGTTGCGAGAGTCGGTATTTCCTGTAATGGTAGCGGTTGTTCGCCACTACACCATGGTTGCTATTGCCCAACAGGCCGGCCCGTTTCCCTATAAACACTACAACATGAACAACGGGCTTGATCCTCTTGTTTTAGTAGATGCATTAGCTGTGTGCATGGGTCACGAGGAAAAAGAATTGTGCAAACCTGGCCAACTTTGCATTGGATTAATTTTGGAAACAGCTACTAACATTATGGGAAATAAGGAAAGAGCTTGCAGATTACCATTAATGCAGTATTTAGCTGAACGAATGGCGGCTTTGTGTTATGAAAGGCCTTGGTATGCCAAAATGGGCGGATGCAAGGCTTTGAAATGCCTATATCAGCACATGGCAATGCGATGGCTTTACCAACATCTGTTCCTCTTCTTAAAAGCATTTATGTTCGTCATAATGGATTTAGCCGGGGAAGTATCCAGTGGTGCCATAGATATGGCGAAAACGTACCTCGAAAAAATGTTGCGTATTTGTATGGTGCCCTTAGACAAAGATTGCAAGAATAAGGAGTTAATGCAGATACAAAATAAGGCAATGTTCGAAGTTATTCATGAACTTGTGCTACAAGTCACAAGTCCCAACACTTTAGTTCGAGAACAAGCGATGTCTTCACTGAGACTCATTGCTGAATTACAAGGCAAAACTGTTACTGAAGTTATGGACCCACATCGAGCAGTTTTGGTAGATATTATCCCTCCTAAAAAGCATTTTCTTAGACATCAGCCAACGAGTGCACAAATTGGACTTATGGATGGGAATACATTCTGTACTACACTTGAACCAAGACTCTTTACAATTGGTAGGTAGACGATGTTTACTGCATAAATAGTAAGTTTTAATATAATTTTATTTAGATTTGAGTGATGAGTACCATAATCAGTTCTTCCATGAACTGATAACTATTAGTGATGCTGAAGATGCCACTCTGGCTAAATTAGATTGCTACAAAAATGTGAACAATTTGATTCCTCTTCGGAAAAGCGCTCTAAGAGCATTAGCTGCTTGCCACTATATTACAGATGCGGAGTGCCGCGAGAAAATTATGTCAATACTTTTTAAGGCGTTGGAGAAAAATAATCCTGAATTGCAAGAAGCAGCTTTTGAATGCATGAAAAAATTCACTTCTGGTTTTAAAATTGAAAAGGAAATTGTAAGCGTTTATGAAGTTAGATAGCAAAAGATTTATAATTATAAAAATTACAGATTCATAAGGGAGTGTACCCATTGTTAAAGACTTTAGGAGACTATAGAAATCTCACTCTGAATGGAACAAAGCGATTGTCCTATTTAACGCAACTATTCCCTACAATGTTTCATGAGAAATTGTGTGAACAACTTTTACAACACATTCAAAAAATGCTTGAAATCTCCATAGCATCTCACAAACAAGTTCAAAATGCTAATTTCTTAGCAGTAGCTAAAACAGGAGACTATGAGCAGAAAATTACAATGCTCATTGGAGTATTTTCTCAAATACCTGCGGCGAGTGCGAAGCTAATAGATAGCCTATGCCAGCTAGTTTTACAAACGGAGAAGAGCTTAATGGTTTGTATTTTTCAACTTTTTGTAACGCAAATCTATGATTATGATAACTCTGTTATGCTACTTTTTGTATAATTTCCAGGTTGAACCTTCAAGTCCATATAGAGAGCACTTGTATAAATTTTTACTTCGGTATCCAAATGAGACTATTAATCTGTTTTTGAATGACACCAATGTTACAAACCCGCAATGGAATAGGCAAGTATTTTATCGATTTTTATCTTTGTAAATTAAGCATTTATTTAAAAATAAAAGTTTCGATATTTTTGGACGCACGTACAAATTGAATCTCGTAATAGAAGTAAAGCTGAAGCTACATCGGGTCATTCAAGTACTAAGAAATATAACACAAAAGAACTCTGTATTGGACCCTACTTGAAACTTGCGAGCGGTCTCGGAGATTACCTGTGCGCAGTTTTACTCAAATTGGATGAACGGTATTTTTATAGTTCGTACTTGTACGCAAATCGATTTTCCCATTTCTACATAAGGGATGTAAATAAAATAAGTAGAAGGAAATTCTAGAAAATACTTTTTCCAAACCAAAGTTTCAGGAAGGAGCTTCAGCTAAATAATAGACAGAGATACTAAATTTCTAAAACGTCCAAACATCGTATGGTATTTACATCCTCATTGAACTTGTGTACGTATATAATATTTTTAAAATGAATGAAGCCAATAATATAAAATATAAGTTTGGCGCCTTAGCTGGTTAGATAACTGATACCTGCGTTTTGATGGAATTGTATTGTATGTTTATTACGCAGTTATTTGATCCACTTGGGCCGTATTCTTGATTCCGATGGAATTCAATGTCAGTTCGAAACAGAAGAAATTTATGTGTTTGGGTCAAATCCTGCAATCAGAATTTCAATTAGTTCTAGCTTTGAAATTTTGCACAAGTGTATAAGTCCGGTGACATGGAGGACGCCCAAAGGCGGATTACCTCTTTCTTTAATATGGACAGTAAATGAAAGGGTACGACGAGGAGAATGCGATTAGCAATGTGGCGTCATTCGAAATCCAATATAGCGGACGTCCCAAGGTAGCGGAGTTTTTTATTCTTAGTATATTTGACTTAAAAGCTTGTTTACAAAAACTATTTTTTACGGTTATTCGCTTACTATACATATAAACTAATGGTCTACTAATGACAGTCAAACGGCTATGAAAAAAGTGGGACCACATCGTATATCTTTCTCTTTTCAATATAAGCATAATTTTCCACTGAACTTACAAATTTCAGTGATAATTTTGTAACAGCCAACTTTATAGGTAAGGTTGATTTTTTGGAAATAAGCAACTAATTTTGAAGTACGAGCAGCGCAAATAAAATGCAGCTGGCTCGAGATTCCAGAAATTTTTTACATAAAACGTAAAATAAAATTATTACTTCAAGTTTAATTTTTAATGTTGGCATTACAATAAGCATAATTCAATAACAAGTGGCAGGGAAAACTTGACCCATGCTAGATAACAACACAATCAGTCCAGTAGTTTATATGTCAGTGCAGCTATTATATAGCTAGCTGAGTTACTCGGCTTCGCACGGCGTCGCGTGATTGTACTGATTTTGATATTACAACCATCCTATTTACACATTTAATTTCTTACAACCGTTATTAGTACAGAAGTTTTGTGATCTGTGTACGTTACTTATTCCGTGGAAAATATTGTTTGATTTTTATCAAATCTCATCAGCTATTAAACAAATTTATATACAAACATATGTACATATGTTAATGTTCACTGAAATCGAAAAGTTTCGTTTGGTCTTCTTTCATACCATATTCAGAAAGTGTGATAAGCTTCCATTTCTTTTATTTAATGAAAATCTATTAAATTACAAAAAACAGATGCGAAAACTGAGAACTCTAGAAATTAAAATGGCTCGATTGTCATTTTGAATTCGCGATTTCAAATTAGCTATTTCTGCTATAAAAATTCAAGATCTGCACCCTAAGAAGCAATAAGTACAAATTTTTGTGGTGTTCTTTTAAAGTTTAAAATGTTAGGTTGTCATCTTGTGATTCGCCATATTGAATTTTGAAATTTTGGTAGATCAGTGGCCCTAAAGTTTTCTTTGTATTCATTTGCATTCAAATTCTTCGAAGTTGAATAACTAAAACCTATGAGCTTTGAATTTAATGGCAATCCGTTGAAGTTTAAGAACTTTGGTAGACATTATGGGTCCGCTTTCTTAAATTTTAGTGAGTTTGAAATTAATATCCCCTTAGTCGTCTTTATATTCATTCTCAACATTGCTTAAAGCGGAGGAGCTTCAGTAGCCATATTGGATCCGTTATTTTGAATTTGGAAATTTTGATGGCAGATTCGAAATCAGCTACCCCAAAAACACCCTATTGTGGGTTTACAGGGCAATCCCTTGACGTTTAACTTTCTCGATTGCCATATTGGATCCGCCATTTTGAATTTAGAAATTTTGATGGCAGATTCGAAATCAGCAAATATCATAAAAGTCACAAACAACTCTTTAAATTTTAGGTGGTGAATGAATTCTAAGAATAAATATTCTAATTTTGATAATTTAGATTCATGATTTATATACTGAAGCACAAAGATGGTCTACCGTTTAGAACAATTATGCAACATAACAAGACAAATCGTCTTGTTCAATTAATTCTTTGCAGGTAAGTAAAGATTACATACCGGTTAAAAGATTTTTGCTTAAGGCAAATATTATTAATTTGCTAGCCCCCAAACTATACCACAATTTGTAAATGACCAGCAGCGATACGAAGCACAACATCAGGCTGTTTTAATCGTTCACACGTTAATGGAATTGGACGATCAGTGGATTCCAACACAGATAGATATTGTAAATGCGTTAAAACTTTTGTGGCAGACCAGCTTGTACAAGGTGAGACACTGTCTTCATAAATCTATACTATTTTCAAAATTAAATATTTTTTTTTATAGACAAATGAGACCAATGTTGTGTGTGACTTGTGGCACTTGGTTGGAAAAATATTACTATTCTATTTTTCACATAACACCAATGATATCGATTTACTTTTCCAACTTTTGAGAGCTCTCTGCTTGCATTTTATTCCCGATTTCCACTTCTTGAAGGATTTTCTACAGAATACAGTCGCACAAAGCTTTACAGTGGATTGGAAACGAAAGGCTTTCTTCCATTTTGTGGACAATTTTAATAACTCTGACCTATCTGAAGATCTTAAGGCTAAGGTAGGTTTTATCTTCGGAGCTTTTGTGTCTAAACTCGAATAAAATCAATTGTCCACGTGTAACAGGTTCTGACGGCTGTTTTAATACCGTGTTTCGCGGTTAGCTTTGATAAAGGTGAAGGCAATAAGTTAATTGGTGCATCACCTGCTCCTTACCAGGAAGACGACAATAATGTGGTTTCTGTGTTTATTAGTAAGGTAGATATTACGTCGTTTAAAAAAATAAAAAATAAAAACATTACACATTCTGACTTTTTAAAGGTGTTTGATCCTGAAAAACCGTTTGCAAATGATGACGCAGTGAGAATAGCCCTGCTTCAGTTTGCGTGCTTACTTGTTGAGCGCGCTTCGCCTCATATTCATGATGGCGATGCTAGTAACAACCGCCAAGGAAATAAACTAAGGCGGTTAATGACATTTGCGTGGCCTTGCCTTCTGAGCAAAAATTGCGTCGATCCGACAGCGAGATATCACGGCCATTTACTTCTGTCTCACATCATAGCTAGACTTGCTATTCACAAGAAAATCGTATTGCAAGTATTCCACTCTTTGCTAAAAGGACATGCCTTGGAAGCCAGACCAGTTGTACGTCAAGCCCTTGAGTTACTTACTCCAGCGATGCCATTGCGTATGGAGGACGGTAATACAATGCTTACTCATTGGACCAAGAAAATAATTGTCGAAGAAGGTCATTCCATGCAACAACTGTTTCACATTTTACAACTAATTGTTCGACATTATAAGGTTAAATTTGATTGCATATTTTTAATTACATAAATAAGTCTATTTTACCGTAGGTGTATTATCCTGTACGACATCATTTAGTGCAACATATGATAAGCTATATGCAGCGTTTGGGATTTCCTATAACTTCGTCCTTGGATTACAGAAAACTTGCAGTAGAGTTGGCCGAAGTTGTAATTAAATGGGAACTTCAACGCATTAAAGAAGAATCAAATGGTTTTGATGAGGAAGAAGCAAGTTTTTCAAGTTTTTCAGAAGATGTTAAGGTCGGTCCAGGTGGTGCATTGAAAAGAACTTTTCCGGATGATTCAAATGAAATGAGGAAGAAAATGGCTACAGGGGAGACTGTACCACAGCAACAAGCATTACCAGGTTAGCTAAATTTGTCGTCAATCAGTTTCCATTGATTTTAGTTTATATATTGAAGGAACATCAACGGGTATTCAGAAGATGGAGGGTGTTAGAACCCCAATAGATAAAATTCACTGTGACACAGTTTTGAATTTCCTTATACGGCTGGCTTGCCAAGTAAACGACGCACAACCGACTCCCGGCGTGGTTTCGCCCGGAGAAAGCTTATCACGCAGGTACGTTATAATTTGAATTATAATAATATGCGGTACTTGTAGAAGTCCTTTTTCGCTATGCCTTTCAATTGTAAATTAATTCTAATATATTCATTAGAAAAAATTCGAGCAATTTAATTGTGCCCTCTTTTCAGATGCGTGATGCTCTTAAAAATGGCAATGAAACCAGAAGTATGGCCACAACCATTTGATCTTAAGCTTGGCTGGATGGACAAAGTATTTGCTAGTATTGAAACTCCGCAAGCAAATTTTGGGAATATCTGTACGGGTTTAGAACTACTAACGTTTTTACTGACAATTCTAAAGAAAGAGCAAATTCTATCTATCATTCGTCCGATACAACGTGGGCTATCAGCATGTGTTACCTGCCAGAATACTCGCGTTATAAGACTGATGCATGCGCTTTTGTCGCGTCTTATGAGTATTTTTCCAGCAGATTCACATCATAAGCATGAGGAATTTGAAACTCTGTATACGACTGTGAGCAAAATGATTCTTGATGGTCTAACGGCATATGAAAAAAATACTCAGCCAAATTCTTCGTTGCTTTTTGGAACGCTAATGATTCTGAAGGCGTGCTGCATAAATAACCAAAGTTACATTGACAGACTAATGATGCACTTTATGCATTTGCTGAGCAAGCTAACTAAAGACCACTTAAGTGGTGTTAACACGTCGACTAATGTTGGTCAAGTCGAGGGTGGATCCTTGGCTCTGGAGTTATTAATTTTATCTTTGGATTTGGTGAAAAATCGTATTGTTGTGATGGGTGTAGAGATAAGAAAGCTTTTCATTGGCAGCATACTTGTAGGACTGATAGAAAAAAGTACGGATGTAAAGGTAAGGGTATTTATTGCAATTGTCTGAACTTTCATCCATTGTTTTGTTAATTCTATTTCCATAGATTATGAAGTCAATTGTAAGAATGATTGAAGACTGGATGAAGAATAAAAACCCTCCCGTTGCTGTTACCCCAGCCCCAACTCTGCGAGAGATATCAATTTTATTAGTGAAGCTTATGCAATATGTAGAAAAGCGCTTTGCGGACGATCAGGAATTAAATGCCCAGTTTTTGGAATTGATTAATTACATCTACAGAGATGACCAGTTCAAACAAACTGAACTGACTTCGAAATTGGAGGCAGCCTTTTTAGCAGGGTTGCGCTGCAATCAACCCCACATTCGCGCCAAATTTTTTGAAATATTCGATGGATCTATGAGGCGGCGCTTACACGATCGCTTACTTTATATAATTTGTTCGCAAGCCTGGGACTCTATTGGTGCTCACTATTGGATTAAGCAGTGCATTGAGTTGCTGGTTTTGACAGCAAACACCACAACACAAATACAAAATGCTAATAAAAATCATTTGCTTCCCAGCGTTTCTTCAGTTATTAATTATGCTTATGCTAATGACAAGAAGAAATTTGTAATGTACGATTCATATACATCGGAAAATGATTCATTGGACACCACTGAAACACTGGAAGATAAAGAAGATGTGTTTGACATGGATTTGAGCGTTGATTCTAACATATCAAGAAGAGAAGATAGTGAAAAGCCTGTTACGAATCGTCAAGCAGCTATCACTAGACTTATTAATAGACAGGCTGAATTTCTAGAAGCTAATAGAAAAATTCGAACAGAAAAACTCTTAATTGCAACGGCCCAGCTCTGCCATATCGATACGGATTTAGCCGAACGTATTTGGTTAGATATTTTTCCAAGGTTATGGTCTATACTGGATGAAGGACAGCAGCAAGGTATAATTCGGGAACTTGTACCATTTCTTTCATCAGGAACGCGTGTTATACAAAAAGATTGTCATCCGAGTGCACTGAATACGTTTGTGGAAGCTTTAACTCTGTGTCAACCGCCTATTTATATTCCACCTAATCTTATTACATACCTTGGAAAGGCATATAACCTCTGGCACCGTATGACTTTAATGCTCGAAGAAATGGCTCTTGACTGGCCAACTAGAAGGGAGAGATACCAAGGAAATTCTGATATGGATATTGGAGAGTATGACTTGATGGATAATCCTAACTCCCCAATTTGTGATCCTCTATCTCAAATGTATGCAGCTTTACAAGAAGAGGATATGTGGGCAGGACTGTGGTTGAATTATGCAAAATACGCGGAAACTAATACGGCTATAGCCTATGAGCAAATGGGTTTCTTCGAAGAGGCCCAAGGAGCCTATGACTTGGCTATGACGAAATTCAAGCAAGACGTTGCCAACGGGCCTGGGATTGCTGATATTAATAGCGAACTTCAACTATGGGAAAACCACTGGATTAGGTGCGCTAAGGAACTCAATCAATGGGACGTACTTCTTGATTATGCCCAATCTAACAAAGAGAAGAAATCGTTTCTAATAATGGAGAGCGCATGGAGGGTTCCGGATTGGAATCTAATGAAGCAAGCATTGAATAAAGTGAAGCAGATGAGTCCTAAAATGGAGGGGTATAAGGTCAATTTATATCGAGGCTTTTTAGCTATATTAAATCAAGAGGAGCAGCAGTTAGCAAATGTTGAGCGATATGTAGAACTTGCTTCTCGACTTTGCATGAGGGAGTGGCGTCGTTTGCCCCATATTGTATCTCATATTCATCTACCTTACCTCCAGGCCGCACAGCAAATAATGGAGCTGCAAGAAGCGTGTCAAATTCACCAGGGCCTGAATCAAAATCGAACGTCTTCTCTGCATGACATGAAAGCAATTGTAAAAACATGGCGCAATAGGCTTCCTGTTATTGCCGATGACCTGTCTCATTGGAGTGATATTTTCACGTGGAGGCAGCACCATTATCAAATTATAAAGCAGCACCTAGAACAACAATCAGAGCAAAGCAAGCAGACAAACCTTGGTGGTCATGCTTCTGCTCAGGCGATTATTCACTTTGGTAAAATTGCAAGAAAGCATAACCTAACAGACGTTTGCCAAGAAACGCTATCTCGGATTTACACAATTCCGCACGTACATATACTTGATTGCTTCCAAAAGATCCGTCAGCAAGTAAAATGTTATATACAAAAGGCTTTTGTTAGTGGCAGAAATGAACTTAACGAGGCTCTCAAGGTAATTGAGTCAACTAACCTTATATATTTTGCGAATGAGAAAGAGATGACTGCAGAATTTTACGCTATGAAGGGATTATTGCATTCACAAATTGGTAACTCAAATGAAGCTAATAAAGCATTTAGTGCATCAATTCAGTTGCATGATGGTTTATCTAAAGCTTGGGCTTTGTGGGGTGATTACCTAGAGGCCGTATTCACCTCACAGGAACCACCCCGTTCAATGAAGGTCGGAACGTCTGCAGTAGTGGCGCTTTTGCATGCCTGTAGGCATGTAAGACCAGAATGTGAAAGCAAAACTCGAAAATGTCTGGCTAAGGTTCTTTGGCTACTTTCGTATGATGACGCGAACTCGACACTTATGGAAGCGCTCGAAAAGTATGCTGTTGGCGTACAACCACTTCATTGGCTCCCATGGATACCTCAACTTCTCTGTTATTTGGTGCAATATGAGGGTTCTGTAATTTGGAATCTTTTAAGCCAGGTTTACATATTTCGTGAAATTTGAATTTTATTTCTCAATTCTCACTTATAGGTTGGGCGAATGTATGCACAAGGTGTTTATTTGCCAATTAGGACCCTCTACTTGACTCTTAAACTTGAACAAAGAGTAAGAGAAATTCAAGGCGCTGAGCAAGCTATGTTGGCTAATAAAGTGCAGTCCGGGGTAAGTATTAAGGAGGTATTATTATTATGATTACTGAGTTACCCGCACAATGAATGAAACTGTTTTATCCTCGGAATCCTTTTTTTAATCTCTCCCGCGGAAACTTAACATATTTCCGGGGTAAAAGTAGCTTACCTTGTCCCCGGTAAAGTACCAACCGTCATGTGGTCCCATGAGTGTGCGGCATTCATTTCCATTTCTACCTATTCTTATTGGAAAAGCACAATCGACATACCACCAACACAGTGCCATGAAGTACAACGTTGAGCTGCATCGCCTGATAATGGGTGAACTCTTGTTTTATTAAGGAATTGTAATGAGAATTCGGATTCGGACCAAATGTGCAAAATGTCCCTTACTAATGGTGATTTTCTTGCGTCTTAAAAAGAGAATGAAAATTCTTTGTAAAGGTGTATCCACCCACACTATGCCGGGCGGCAAGGCCCGAGCGACAAAGCCGCTTTAGTGTGTACATGCCGCCGGCCGTGCCAACAGACCAAAAGCCGAGCCGAACTCAAACCGATCCAAGTGGATTCGAATTGGCCCAGCATGACCTTATCAGTCGGCACCACAGCAAGTATATGTCACTTCGACGCAATACAGTTCCTCTCCTCTCATTCCTGGTCAGCACCGAATGAGACGTCCACACCCTGCGCAATGTGGACTAGGATGATTACATTTTTCTTCTTCTTGAAACAGGTTTAATAATTGCAAGTACATGAAAGAAATATTCTGGTTCAAGGAGAGCTCATAATATTTACTGGTGGCTCATCGATCTTTTTAGTTGTCCATAAGAATAACATGGTAAAGAATACTTTATATTTCGTGAAAAAATATCTTACACGAACGGGACCAAGTTCATTGAAAAAAGCATAAAATTTTCCATAAGAAGTACCCTCAATTTTGAAAATATGTTGAAGAGTACGATTTTGATTTTCGTACCCATTACTATGACTTTCCTATAAATTGGGAAGTTAATGATTTACACAAATTAGAGCAAAAATCGTTACTTCGAGAAAAAAACCATACCGCCGTTCGATTCTACGAAAATATCATGAACCAAATCTTTCTGAAATTGTTTTGTCATTTTATTTTGTTCGTGTAAAATCTTTATAAACAATCGGTGGGGTGAACCGAGCCAGAACATATTTAGAGGATATTAAAAATAACAATAACTGTCGAAATGAGATTTATGATAGGCTTGAAAGAACGTAGAAATAAAGTATCACATCAAACCCGTAATTTGTTGAAATTGAGTAAAAAATTTCCAGTATTTTTCGGATTTTTTTCCAGTGTCTCGTTTTTCTTTCTTCTAGAAAACTTGAAAAATTCGTTAAGGAGATCCCATTGGTTTTTTATTTAAACTTTAAAAAAACGAGCCTTTCCGAAAACAATCGGGAATTTTTCAAGTTTTTTTTAACGCTCCTGACCAATCTGGACATGCCAACAACCCGACGATGTCGACCGAAATTACCGATCGACATAGTGTGGACGCAGCTTTAAAGTATTTTCTATAGTATTTGATTTAAAATGTTCTACCACCACCTCCCCAACTAATATGTAAAACAGCATCTGTATATTCAATTTATTATTAACATAATACTCGAATTACATTATTTGAATAAATAAAATAATTTATACTCACTTTTGATATTTTATTAATAGCAACTGGGAGATGGGCAAGTTAGTCAGCCTAGTCCAATTGTGCAAAACCAACAAGTGTCACCTGCAGAGCTCCAGCAACAGAGTCCTCAACACTCGCAACAACAGCGACCTCAGTGTCGGCAGCAGCAAACACAGAGCACGGGAGGATCTGATGGCCCCATAATCAAAGCGACAAGGCCTATGTGGCGCTGTTCTAAAGTCATGCATGTTCTACGTGAGATTCATCCCACAATTCTAAGTTCCCTTGAAGGCATTGTTGACCTAATGGTCTGGTTCAGAGAAAACTGGTATGAAGAAGTTCTCCGGCAACTTCGGCAAGGATTAATCAAATGTTATGCAATTGCGTTTGAAAACCGCAGCAACGTAACAGAGGCAACAATAACCCCGCACACTCTGCATTTCGTTAAAAAGTTGGTGTCCACTTTCGGTATTGGGATTGGTAAGTGTGAACATTTTTTTAAATTTAAGTAAGGTGAACTACTATTTTCTTAGAAAACATATCAAGTTCAGCTTCAACCTTTGCTTCGTCGGATCCTTCAGCCCGAAGAGCCCAAGCCACGGTTCAGGATCCAGTATTCCCGAAAATGAAGTTTCAGTTTACAAGTGATTTTGATTTTTCCAAACCCGAAGCCATGAAGTTGCACAACTTAATCAGCAAGTTAAAGAAGTGGATTAAGATCCTTGAGGCCAAAACGAAAACACTGCCTAAATCGTTCCTAATTGAGGAGAAATGCAGATTTCTTTCGAATTTCAGTCAGAAAACAGCTGAAGTTGAGTTACCTGGTGAATTCCTTTTACCGCATTCCCCACATTATCATATCCGCATATCAAGGTTTATGCCTCGTGTAGAAATTGTTCAAAAGCACAACACAGCGGCTCGAAGGCTTTATATACGAGGAACAAACGGGAAAATATATCCCTACCTGGTGGTGAACGACTCCGGTTTAGGAGATGCTCGCAGAGAAGAAAGAGTTCTTCAATTACTCAGAATGCTTAACCATTATCTTGCCAAGCAAAAAGAAACTTCAAGGAGGTTCTTACATATTACCGTTCCTAGGGTAGTTCCAGTATCGCCACAGACGAGACTGGTGGAAGATAATCCAGCCAGTATATCGCTTTTGGATATCTATAAAAATGGTTGTAATAAACTAGGCATTGAGCATGATACGCCCATTGCCAAATATTACGAACGCTTAACAGAAGTTCAAGCCAGAGGATCGGAGGTTACGTGTACCGTGTTAAGGGACATTTTACATGAAGTCCAAAACATCATGGTCCCAAAGACTTTGCTTAAGGACTGGGCACTGAAAAACTTTAGATCACCAGTGGATTATTGGCAGTTCAGGAAAATGGTAAGTGAGACAAGTTTGGCCACAAATATGCAAATGTAGCTCTTATTGTTTTTGTAGTTCACGCTACAACTTTCTCTCGCATGTGTCTGCGAGCACGCCCTTCATCTAACTCGTTTAAATGCAGACATGATGTACCTGCACCAGGATTCTGGCCTTATGAACATTTCATATTTTAAATTCGACATAGACGACGCAACTAGCGAATTTAATGCTAGTCGCCCAGTGCCATTCCGACTCAGTCCTAACATCACAGAGTATTTGTCCACAATTGGAATCAATGGACCATTGACAGCGTCTGTCATCGTAACAGCACGTTGTCTTCTTTATCCCAATTTCAAATTATCTTCAATTTTACGTGCGATTCTTCGAGATGAGATTATTGCCGTCCACAAGAAACGAATTAAGGACGAGAGCCCAGTTATCGATCCCAGTGGAGAATTGTCACAAGAGTCTACACCAGAAGTAGATATGGGAAAGATCATAAGCGTCGTGAATAAGGCGACTTCGGCCATTCTCTTGAGACTTAACAATATCTCATATTTCGACAATCTTGAATCTAATAAGATGACAACTTTAGTGCAAGCAGCTACCAATTCTGATAACCTCTGCCAGATGGATCCAGCGTGGCACCCATGGCTGTAGAGGGGATTTTCTTTATTTTGATGTATACTATTTATTAGCTTTTAAGCTGAAAGTATTCCCTATTATCCAACTTATGAAGAAGATATTAGTTTAAGTTTATTATAAATATATTGACCCACCGATTTGTTAATTGATGTTTTACTGTTCATACATAATTCTTCAGTTCAGATCTCATCCCGCTTAAGAGATGTATTTATGTAAGGAACTCTCCAATACAGCTGTCCAATATGGTCATAGATCGTACGCCTCCTGAACTCTATTTATGACTATTACGGCTGTATTTGGCAGATCGACATAACTCTCGACATCACCATCTTACATTGGAATATAAAAGTATTGAACAATAATTTAACCAGCCGAAATCTCAGGTAATTCTACTCCAGTACACCAACATTCTGTGGAGGAACAACCTAAATGGTTAAGATCCTATTACAATAGTCAATGTTGTTAAATGGTTTTATTTAGCTTCACTCCGTATATTTGTTTGTTTCAAATTTTGCAATCGATTTTTCAACTACTTCTACTCAATCGATTCTCCTGAAACTTTGCACATGTATTCAGCCTTCATTAGAATACCACAATATGATAGTAATTATTATTTTGTTTCAAAATAGAAATCAAACTTGGCGACCCAAAGTTTCAATTTCCGCCAATTTGCATGCGTGGGAAGGTCGCCAATTTCAAGTTATCAGGGTCCTAATTTTAAATCTGCCATCAAAATTTGGAAATGAAGATGGTGGATCAAATATGGCGATTGGAAACTCCCAAATGGATTCCCGTTTGATTGAATATACATATGTATATGGGTTTTTAGGGTCGACCATTACAAATTTGCTATAAACATTTCGATATGTTGAAATAAAGGAATAAAGACAGCTCGAAAACGCGTTTAATGAAATATGTACGTGTTCCAGATATTAAAACAGGTTGAGCTTATTGAACTAGATGCTGGCAGAGCTGGAAATGACACCACATTTATAGAGATAGGCCTTATAGAACTCGATCCACTTTTAAATTAAATTTAAATTAGCTGAAGTATCTTCTTTTGTTTTATAGGGCATTCCTTTGAAAGGTGTGGGAGAAGTGGAACCAGAGTTGTAACACCTTTTATTAGATATACGCATATTTATATTTCAAAGTTTGGGGGAAACGATCGTCCTGTTTGACTTTAGCCCTATCGTGGAACTCGAAAACGAAAAGTTTTTCTAGCAGAGACACATAGTATTTTGTCAACAGCAGGTTCTGAGCAACTTAGCGATCTCGACTTGACTAAATACTCTAAACCGCACAAACAGATCTGGCCCGGCCTGTTTGCCAGATAGCGGTAGGTATGTATTTATAGCAATTATAAGTGCGCAGAAAATGTAAGTTAGAATGACGACGAATTTTCTGTGCCAGGAGGCCCTCATGTATGTATGTATATACCTAGTCATATCATAAGTTCTGGTTATGTTTAAAAAATCGTGAAAAAAATTAGATAACTAAACCTATATGCATTAACATACACACACAGCATACACATTTGTTTTTAACGGCCAGGACCCACCTATGAAAGTATGCACGGCTTTGAAAGAAATCGAAGCTGCTGTTTTGACTAAATATTTTCTAATTATTTTATATTCTCTAGCTTCTTTAGCTTAAAGAATAAAATACATATAGGTTTATTTACATCATTTTTTGAACTCTCTTTAAAGCAAGTTTATGTGTCAGAACTTATGATATGACCAGGTAAAATGTTTACACTATTCCATTATGCATTAACTTTCAGGGTACAGCTCCTGTTCTGGTCAATAAGTTTCAGTCGCTTCAAAATAATTCGAAATATAAGCCAGCAGGGGCGGGTTTTTTGCATCTGCGCGCCTGGTGGGCCTACTAAGAGCCGATATACGTGAACAAACTCGCGGAGGAGCCCTTAATTGAGCAGATAATTTTTTAAATATTTATTTGGGCAGCTCGGTACTGGAGTGGTACTGGAGTGAGCCCTATAGCAAAATCTCGAAATATAAGCCAGCAGGGGCGGGTTTTTTGCGTCTGCGCACCTAGTGGGCCTACTAAGAGCCGATATACGTGAACATACTCGCGGAGGAGCCCTTAATTGAGAAGATAATTTTTTAAATATTTATTTGGGCAGCTCGGTACTGGAGTGGTACTGGAGTGAGCCCTATAGCAAAATCTCGAAATATAAGCCAGCAGGGGCGGGTTTTTTGCGTCTGCGCACCTAGTGGGCATACTAAGAGCCGATATACGTGAACATACTCGCGGAGGAGCCCTTAATTGAGCAGATAATTTTTTAAATATTTATTTGGGCAGCTCGGTACTGGAGTGAGCCCTATAGCGAAATCTCGAAATATAAGCCAGCAGGGGCGGGTTTTTTGCGTCTGCGCACCTAGTGGGCCTACTAAGAGCCGATATACGTGAACATACTCGCAGAGGAGCCCTTAATTGAGCAGATATTTTTTTAAATATTTATTTGGGCAGCTCGGTACTGGAGTGAGCCCTATAGCAAAATCTGGAAATATAAGCCAGCAGGGGCGGGTTTTTTGCGTCTGCGCACCTAGTGGGCCTACTAAGAGCCGATATACGTGAACATACTCGCGGAGGAGCCCTTAATTGAGAAGATAATTTTTTAAATATTTATTTGGGCAGCTCGGTACTGGAGTGGTACTGGAGTGAGCCCTATAGCAAAATCTCGAAATATAAGCCAGCAGGGGCGGGTTTTTTGCGTCTGCGCACCTAGTGGGCCTACTAAGAGCCGATATACGTGAACATACTCGCGGAGGAGCCCTTAATTGAGAAGATAATTTTTTAAATATTTATTTGGGCAGCTCGGTACTGGAGTGGTACTGGAGTGAGCCCTATAGCAAAATCTGGAAATATAAGCCAGCAGGGGCGGGTTTTTTGCGTCTGCGCACCTAGTGGGCCTACTAAGAGCCGATATACGTGAACATACTCGCGGAGGAGCCCTTAATTGAGAAGATAATTTTTTAAATATTTATTTGGGCAGCTCGGTACTGGAGTGGTACTGGAGTGAGCCCTATAGCAAAATCTCGAAATATAAGCCAGCAGGGGCGGGTTTTTTGCGTCTGCGCACCTAGTGGGCCTACTAAGAGCCGATATACGTGAACATACTCGCGGAGGAGCCCTTAATTGAGAAGATAATTTTTTAAATATTTATTTGGGCAGCTCGGTACTGGAGTGGTACTGGAGTGAGCCCTATAGCAAAATCTCGAAATATAAGCCAGCAGGGGCGGGTTTTTTGCGTCTGCGCACCTAGTGGGCCTACTAAGAGCCGATATACGTGAACAAACTCGCGGAGGAGCCCTTAATTGAGATGATAATTTTTTAAATATTTATTTGGGCAGCTCGGTACTAGAGTGGTACTGGAGTGAGCCCTATAGCGAAATCTGGAAATATAAGCCAGCAGGGGCGGGTTTTTTGCGTCTGCGCACCTAGTGGGCCTACTAAGAGCCGATATACGTGAACATACTCGCGGAGGAGCCCTTAATTGAGATGATAATTTTTTAAATATTTATTTGGGCAGCTCGGTACTAGAGTGGTACTGGAGTGAGCCCTATAGCGAAATCTGGAAATATAAGCCAGCAGGGGCGGGTTTTTTGCGTCTGCGCACCTAGTGGGCCTACTAAGAGCCGATATACGTGAACATACTCGCGGAGGAGCCCTTAATTGAGATGATAATTTTTTAAATATTTATTTGGGCAGCTCGGTACTAGAGTGGTACTGGAGTGAGCCCTATAGCGAAATCTGGAAATATAAGCCAGCAGGGGCGGGTTTTTTGCGTCTGCGCACCTAGTGGGCCTACTAAGAGCCGATATACGTGAACATACTCGCGGAGGAGCCCTTAATTGAGCAGATAATTTTTTAAATATTTATTTGGGCAGCTCGGTACTGGGGTGGTACTGGAGTGAGCCCTATAGCAAAATCTGGAAATATAAGCCAGCAGGGGCGGGTTTTTTGCGTCTGCGCACCTAGTGGGCCTACTAAGAGCCGATATACGTGAACATACTCGCGGAGGAGCCCTTAATTGAGATGATAATTTTTTAAATATTTATTTGGGCAGCTCGGTACTAGAGTGGTACTGGAGTGAGCCCTATAGCGAAATCTGGAAATATAAGCCAGCAGGGGCGGGTTTTTTGCGTCTGCGCACCTAGTGGGCCTACTAAGAGCCGATATACGTGAACAAACTCGCGGAGGAGCCCTTAATTGAGCAGATAATTTTTTAAGTATTTATTTGGGCAGCTCGGTACTGGAGTGGTACTGGAGTGAGCCCTATAGCAAAATCTGGAAATATAAGCCAGCAGGGGCGGGTTTTTTGCGTCTGCGCACCTAGTGGGCCTACTAAGAGCCGATATACGTGAACATACTCGCGGAGGAGCCCTTAATTGAGAAGATAATCTGTATTACATAAACGCATTTAAAACAAAGCTTTCATAATTTAGTGCAATAATAGTTTTTTTTATTGATTTTTACAGATCAAAGTAAAAACAAATCCATAAACCATCATCAATGCTCGCCCTAAGAGGGCTGATAAATAGTTACAACTAATAATAATAAGATAACAGTATAAAATAATTTTGTACATATTTAAGAGTAATGTGGCGATCAAATAAAGAAGAAACCGCAAAATGTGAATAGTACGAAATTTTATTTTTCGCAATATTCCAGAGAAATAATAAAGCGCAGTTCGGGTACGGTAATATTATTAAGCAGTTACAATGTCTAAAAGTATCTCTATAGTAAAAATAAATAAACTAAATGTCCTTATTCACTTTGATGATCGACCAAAACAAATTTTCTTAAACGGAGAACAATCAAGTTGTATTAACAATGAATCTACACATTCTTACAGTATCTGGATTGTTTGTATATATTAGCATATTATCTACAGCTTTTGTTTATTCCTTTCTTTCCACATCTTATAACTTCCTTAACGACTAAATTATTTACATTTTGATTTTTTGTTTTGTTTTACTCAAAGTACTGACAAAATACATTACTATGATTCTACTCCCTTATTCACTATATGCCTGCTCACATTTTCTGCAATAGAAAAAATTCAATTCTAGCATCTTCGTAGTATATGTAAAAATATAATATATGTAGTGCGTGTGCTGATTAGTAAAAATTATTACCGAGTTTAATAAAACGTTTTTATCTTGTCATGGTCTGGTTCTCAAGGGTTATTTTGTAGGGTGTTGAAAAAAGAATTATATATATTACGAGAGAACGACCTTATAAATTATCACTCTCATTCACATGTTTTAAAAGTTTCAGGAACCTAGCATGCCACAATGTTTGAACAGTCTCCATTTTGTTTTCAAATTTTTTTTCACGTTCTTTGCGATCCAAACGTTCAGTTCAAATTACTTCACTTTAGTGCAAGGAAACTTGACATTTAAAAAAATGAGAATGCTACTAGCACAGTGGGTGTAATGCACTGTAATTTCCAAATAACTAGTATTAATATTTTACAGTTTCAAATTTTGTGCAACACGATTTTAATAGAAATCAATGGAATGGAATATGCATTGACTGTAAATAAGTTAAAATGAGGGATTTTAAAACTGCTAATTCATTAAAATGTGCTGTTGCAAGTACACAGCAAATTATAGCGTCGTTGATATGGGAGTTTCACGTAAAGCTACAGGTAAAATAAAATAAAAACTAGAATTGAAAAATTTTACGCTAAGGAAATGTAATTAGCGATTGTTAAATGTGAATAATTGAATATTAAATACTCTTTTTTTATTAATTGAAAGGGATCGCACTAACTGATGATTAGTTATACCTTTTTCTTATTCAGGAAGCAAGGAAGCCAATTTTAGGCGGAAACGCGTTAATGAATCAATCGTGACTTAAAACTTTCATTGGATTTTCGTAGCCAAAGTGCACTTTACCTAGTAAATAACTAAATAAATCTCCACTGGTTAAGCTTAAAGATAACTTTCTACCTTCGAAAATTTAAATTTTTTGGTTGCTAAACAGTTTATAGTCGTAAGAACAAGGTGGTTTGTTGAAGCCCCTTTTTATATATATATATATACTAATCATAAACTGCTTATGACAGTTGAATCACTAACAAAACATTGGGAACTCTTTCGTATTTCTATCGTTTTTCCTTTAATCACGCTTTTCATTGAATGAAATTAACTCCAGTGTCACTTTCCTATACGTTATAGATTGTATTTAAAGTTAAGGGACGGAATAAATTAATCCTAGATAAAAGATATTCTCAGTTGGTGGATACGGCCCTTAGTCTCAAAATTTAATTCAAACATGCATTAAGGTACCTAGTAGGGCTGGCCTAAAACAATGAATTTTATTTTATTGCGTATTTTTTATGTATCTTATCTCAACAATAAAAATATTTCCTATTTCACTCCAGTTAGGAGCATAGGGCTACCACAAAGTAAATATCCTAATTGATGGGGCTTCCATTTGTCGCTTATTAGGAAAAGCGCACTCTGGGAGTGTAAGCGTGGGGTCCGAGTGGGATTCGAATTTGGGACTTTTAAGTCGGCAGTCTAGCGCGCTTGCAACTAGACTACTCGCGTCCGACATTCAATAAAATTTCAAACGATCGGAGCATTCATTCAAAAGTTATTACACGAAACGAGACATAAAAAAATAAATTTTACATGTAAAAAACAGATACTTGAAACTTTATCTCAGAAGTGTTTTTTAAAAAAACATCTTTCCCGTAAACACGTTTATCTAAAAACTTTTAAATCGATCAATTTAAAATGTTGCGTGCTTATTTGTTATGATAATAGGCAGAGCCTGAAGGAAGGACTTTTTAAATGCTTAAAAAAATGTTTCATAGTGCTTAAAAACCGAAAGTTCAGCACTTCAAGAAGGATTTTTTTTGTTAATATGAGAGGGTTGCAGACTGTTTCAAACTTTTGTGAAGATATCAGAGATATGGAATTGCTCATGAAATATACATACATATGTGCATTGAGCAACGAGAGTAAACCGGCTAACTTACAAAAAGGAGATTTTTTAGGATCAAATCTAAAATACAGTTGATGTATTTTTTATATTTGATGCTTTCTTATTAATATGCATGTGTTTGCATCAACTCACGAGTTGAATTGTGTATAGAGGATTTTGTATGGGATTATTGTATGAAAATTGAAATGACTAGTTGTGTTAATTGGATGTATTCCTGCACTCACTGGCATCGTTCGAATTCTCGGAAAATTATATTTAAGCATCTAACGGATGATTATTCTCAATCAACGCGATTACCCATTCCACTTCGGAATGAGTGAGATGTCCACGTCGGAGATAACTCAATAGTTTTGGCGAAAAAATACTGTTACACCTAAACGGTGGTCTAAATGTGCTTCTTAAGGTAGCTCGCCAGTAAACAAACTTAATGCTTTTAGATTTCGATAAAACTTTGAGTGATTGTTCTTGGACACTCATAGAATCTTCGCTCGAAATTTGAGACTATGTTACCAGTGAAAATTTAATAAACTAAGCTTCTGAAAATTGACTGTTAACACAGGCTTTTATGTAAAGCGTCCCGGAAAATATCAAATTTAACCACATCTCTCTGAAACTCTGAAAAATTTAGATTTGGAATGGTAACAAAAAAATTATGTCGAAGGAAATATTTTAATGTAGCATTTTTCAATGCTTTTTTCGTACACCGCCAGCGACTGGTCGAGTCAAGTGCCAAGCACGAGCTACCTTAAGCATTGCAACCTCATCTAAACAGTGCCTTAGTGCTGAGTTAAATCAAGAAAATGAATATAAATGAAAGAAGCAATAAACTTGTCGCTAGAAAAAATCTGAGTGATGAATACTTTTTAGATAATAAAAATATAATATGCATACAAACACCAAATTTATTAAAAAAAAGTCACATGATTAAATTTGTCCTGCCTACAAGAAAATGGCTATAACATTTATTTATGAAAAGCATTAACTTCAAATATCCTAACGTATTTAACCTCCTACGCATTGGTGATTATCATTACGCTGAAAGTCTAGTGGATCAATTTACTCGATTCTTTCAAACCTTCGAGATATGATCGAATATGGAGAGGAACCCTTTGAGGTTGTGTCTTTTCAGCCACCGAAGCTTTTTTCTCGTTCCAGTGGTATGTCTGCTCTCAGCCACCTCAGCAAAGAAGCCTTTGCGATCGTATGTATGTCTACTCTCAGCCACCAAAGCTTTTTTACCGTTCCGAGTGTGAACAAACTGCTCTTCCGCGGTTTTGCACGCGCAGCGACGATATGTATAAACTTAATACGATCGGTTTTTAATAATATACACAATATAATAGGCAATGCAAATTGTTGTAATCCCATTAAATTTTGCTTGCCTACATATTTCGTTCAGGTTTACGAATAAATAACACAGGAAGAGACAGTTTTAACAACCCAGCGGGAAAAGAAGCAGTCCAAGATGCAAACGGAAGCAAATCCTGGGAAGCTATGGATGCATTCCCTTCCGTTGGACACTCCATGTCTTTTTTAAATTGCATGTCCGCAGGAGGAAGCAGTAAAAAAGCTTTTTTACTGCTTCCACCTAGCTTCTCCGGAATGCACATGGAATCTGGTTCATACTGCTCCCAGCTTGCTTCTATGGAATGCAAGTGGAATCTTTTGAAATACTTTCATATTGCTATTGCATATAGCTAAACTCAATTAAAGACCCAGTGGGACAAAAAAGCATACTGTAAGCCATGCGGAAGCATTCTTTGGAAGCTTGGAATTGCTTCCTTTCCGTATCCCATCCCATTTCGTTTTTACCATTGCATGTCCTTGGGAGGAAGCAAAGGCGAAAGCTTTTCTTCCTTAGTGCGTCCGGAGAATCTGTTTAGGAATTTAAGCAACTTGTCTTCCAGATTGCTTTCTGAGAAGCTGTTTCGATAATATTGATTCTTATGCATAAAAACTGAGCATATGCTCAACCTTAATTTTTATATAGAAAAATGGAGCTGAATCTCAATTTGGGTGAGATAAATCTCTGGCACTCACTGCCAACACACCATTCACGTGAAAGTATTGCCGCAAACCGAAAATCACATGCGATATGGATGACTCAACGAGCATTTCTAAAAATATAGCTTTTCGTTTCGTGCCGCGCTACGCACAAAAGGGAAACAATGCGCAAATCTTCCTCATAGCATGCAAAGGATGCAGTGTGGAAGACTACCACGCTGCTTCCTCGAGAAGATGCTTCCGATTTTCCCACTGGGGAGGCTGAGTAACGTAAGTGTGTTGGTAGATTGTTTACTTTTGCATTGAAAATAGCGTCCGGTCGAGTTTTTTTCGTATATAACTCCATTTTTACTGCAAGATTTGTCAAATTAACCCAGGTACATAGAAACGCACAGGGTTACCCTCATTCTCAACTCAACGAAAACTCAACACTGTCCATGGAAACACAGTAATGGAAAATTTTCTTGTTGAACATGTAATAAATCATCTCTTTCAGATTTTTCCACGCATTCCCAATCAGAAGCCGAAATTGTTCAATTGGCTATAGTTTTCAAAAAAATAATATTCAAGAATAGGGAAGAAATGATTTTAGACATTTGAAAATTTGTGAAAATATTACATTCTAGGAATTCCTTATTCCTATTAAATGGCAACTTAAATCTCCAAATGCAGTCATAAAATACAACTCAGCTATAAACCTTTCTACTTTTTTTGTGGAAGAAATGTTTCATGATTGTGTACAGCTTCTCAATGGTCAACATTTTTGATGTTCGTTTTTTCTGGACAAGTAATAGATAAGTTCTATGAAATTTACTCTGCAGATTACAAATCAGAAAATGAATAAATTCAATTGATTAATTTCAAACAAGCAAAATAGAGTAGTGTTCTGTTCTTGTAAGGTGGAAAGTTAACAATATAAAAGCTTGAAATTTACAAAAATGGGAAGCTATAACTCTTTTCCGATAAACCCACCTTTTTTTTATAAGCTGTATACATAAACTAAAAACAAAATACTTTTTAGAAAACCGTAAGGCTCAGAAGTTAGTGGTATTTTATGGCATACATAGCCTATATTTCAGGCTTTCATTTGAGCTGGGTTAAGGTTTCATGTAACACTTCTTTTTATTTTTTACCAATTTCTCATTTTCTCTCAAATTAGCCTATTTTACGACAAAAGCACACAGTGCGGATTCTTGCTTCTATCCAGGTTCAAGGTAATTGAATTTATAATGTCACTTACAATTAATGCCACGAGCATATTACAAGTTCCAAGCATATAAAAATTCAAATGGATTGACAATAAGCAGAAAAGCTTAAAGCTTGTTAAATATTTTTGCATCGTTCAAGGAGGAGTATTGAATCCGCTCACTTGCCAAATTGATTAAATCCATAAAACATAAAGTAGGGAAATGTAATGAAATAATATACAAAATGCCTTGTCTACATACTAAGTATAATGTCCAAGACCATATATAGTCCAATATTATGTACAAAACATTGTTTGAAAATCAAAATAGCATTGCACCCATACTTTATATACACCCTTAAAATTTCAGACCAATAACAAGATAGAAAACCAAATCCCCCTTATATCCCCCGATCAATTGCAAGAAATTTCCTGAAAACATTTCTTACAAAATTAAAAACGTAGTATACTATAAAGTGCAAAAAAGACCCGTACGATCATGTTGTTAAGCAAGAGGAAGAAACAAGTCAGCTACGTTTCGCGACTCATTACCTATTCTTCCTCTCCCTTAACAACTCATCTGTCCTACCTTCTCATGGTACCATTTAAGGGAATATAAGGCGGATACGTGGAATACATAGAGTTTTGTTGCGCTGCTCTTTGAATGGCGCTAGGATCCTGGTACTGTGTTTGCATGTTCATAACGCCCATCTGAACTGGAATTTGAGCAGCGGGATTATTGATAAACCCAGCGGCTGGATTCGTGATGTACCCTGTTTGTTGAGTGGTCATCCTGTATCCATTAAGTGAGCTATACGGTGACATCAGATTCGGGCTAAGAGTGACGTTAGGACTGCGACTAGGTGTCGCTGCCATATGTTGAACGGGCGCTGAGGCGGTATTCCTTGCAGTACGGTTCACATTTTGTGACAATGATGTTATCGGAGAAGCCACATTCATGTTACCGGCATAGTATTTGTGATACTGAAGCGGTGTCATTTGTGGTTGAAGTGATGTTGGTGGTGTTGCTAAGTTGCGATTCTGATTGGCTAGATGAGAAGGCGGTGGTGTCATTGTGCTGTGAGGTTGATGGTTGGGTGGAGGTGTCAGATTAACATTTCCTGCTGGAGGTGTATTACATGGTTGAACTTCCAAACCATTTGTTAGCTGTTGTAATTTTGAAAGACTACACATATTACCAGCTAAAGTACCAGCATTAGCTCCACCGGACTGCCCAACTGTGGTGGCTGAAGGAGTGTTCATTTGCAGAGTCGGAGTCGCTGATGGTGTTGGAGTTGGTGTTGGCATCGGTACTGGGGTTTGTGACGCTGGATGTGTTGTGTTTCCGGGAATGTAAAAATTGTTAGCGGAAGAGACGGCACATGAAGAGGGTGATGGCCCCAAACGTTGGTGAGGGCTCGAAAGTGGATGCTGAGCGGCAAGACTTGAGTGACTTCCAGACATTCTGTGTTGAATTACTGTCGTCATAGGCACTGAACTGTAGGAATTCGGTGAGTTTCCAGTGTAACTCTGTCCCATTTGAGGTATAGGAATGTAGTCGGCCTGATGCATTGCCTGATGGTGGTGGCTGTGAGGAGCCATGGACCCCGTCAAATGGCCGTACTGTTGCATATGCTGACCTTGCAGGTTTTGATGCTGATTTTGTTGTTGTTGTGAAAGCTGTTGCATAGTCTGACTTGGACTGGTCATTTGTTGCTGAGATACAGCTGAACTTGTACTATTAGATGGTGGAGTAGTTCTAGACCTGGGCTGTGTTGTCTGATGTCCACTATTAGAACTGCTTCTACTTACTTTGGGAGTTGTCGATCGATTTGTATTTCCACTATTGCTGCTCCGAACCTAAGAACAATTGTTGACATTTATTATATAAGCATTTTAAACATAAATTTTGGGGACAACAATTTTAAAGCAATTTAAATGAAACATTTCATACGAATATGTGATGTAATAATAAGGTGTGATATTGTACATAGACCAAATAAAAACGGAAAAAAAACTTTTCACCTAAATTAGTGTGTTCCAATTGATGTTTTAATAAAAATCGTATTATTTTTTTTCTATAGCTATGCTTTTGGATCTTCCAGTATAATACGTAATTATGCTGTGAAGTATTGTTAGCGATTATTTATAAATCTGACTGAAGAATTAAAAACCATCTCTTAAGGCATATTCCGAAAAAATGAGGGAGAAATAAAATTTCAATTTTATTTTAAGATTTTTGACCTTTTCTTAGTTAATGGGTATACTAGGTTTTGTGTTTGACACAATATTCCGAATATGATACCTTAGACTATCGGAAAAAAAAGTTTTAATAGATTTATCCAAGGCGAATGCCAAAATACAATTGGTAACCACCAATGCCTACGAAAAATGCAAGGATGAAAATCGCATTACACTGAGGCAATATAAACGCCAGAAACTACCCGGCGACCTTAAAATTTAGCAGGTGAAATTAAACTGAGTTAAAAATCTGCACTTTAGACTCAAAACTTTAAACGCCTTTTCTTCACAAACAACCGAAATTTATTTGTTTCTCGATTCTCGATTTCTCGAGAACGAATCGACCGATTTTGCTAAAACTTTGCACAGTTTCTCTTTATAGTATTGTTTCGTGAAAAAGCGATTTTCAATCGGTTGACTCGTTCTTGTTTTATACGAAAAACATTTTTAAAAACGATGAGAATCGGAAAAATGCTAAGAAATATGAGACGAAAATACATTCAAACTTATTTCAAAACTTTAAATTTTATTTTTTTTTCAATTCCTTCATTCAATCACGAGCCAAGGGTATAAACTATAAGAAAATTTTTGAATTTTTGATTTAAGAGAACCTACACCGAAATATTCTGCCTACCGCAAAAAAAGGCTGGACGAGGAAAAATGCAGGAAAATCGGCAATTTTCAATATTTTTAGCTGAAAATTTTTTTACAACGTCTTGAAATGCTAAACTTTTCTATGTGTAAATTTCAAATAAAATAGATATTTGGTTTTTAAAATACAATTTTTTGAAAAAGTTTTTTTTTTCCTTCAAAACCTATGTAACCCCTTAATGTGCTTTATTTGCTTAGCCTGATTTCCTTCCATATTGGACCTAAATTAGTGGCACACATCTTATTTTTTTACTAGTCGTACTCTTTCGGTTGACGTCCAAGTCGCGGGGTTGTAAAGAAAAAGGTTAATCTGCCATTTTATGGTGGCCGCCATATTGGTTTACAATGATGTCACATCCGCTATTTTGTGGTGGCCGCCATATTGGATGTAGCATAAAATAGAATATAATGTATTGTTTTGCCATGCAAATTGAATACGTATGCAGTTTCATCGAAATGGGTTGAGTAGAATTTATCGAAAAATCGATTGTAAGATTTGAAACAAAGAAACAAACAAACAAATATACGGAGATGATTACACTGAACTATCCTCTCCTTATAAACTCTGGCTCCTCTGAGGTGTTGTTGGCCCCACTAACTCGGAATAAAATTCAATTCAAGAGCTTGCTGATTTTCTGTTCGAAACTGGGACAAAGCTTCGATGTGGTGCTGAAATAGGTTGATCGCGGACCCCTGCCTACCCCTCTTTTTGCGAACAGGTGCACCGTGGTTGCAATCGGTTCCTCGAGAGCAAAAGTGTGGGAAGCTCCTTCACACCTTGGTAGACTGTTAGTATCAAATAGAAAATGATGCTGCCATCATTACCCCCTGCGTAAACTTACAACATCATCCATGTCAGGATCGCTCCGGTACCCAGTTTTTTCCGAGGAACCTGGTCATTTGGCGCATAAGCCCGAACCAAATAAGTCACTATTGGGACGCCGTTTGGAGCCAACTAAAAACTCAACAACAACATATTAAAAATTTGAAAAAACGTCACAATGCCAAACAAAATAAGCGAAAAAAAAGTTAATCCACCCGAAGTTTCACTTCGACTGAATGTCCCAGACAGATCCAAGTTTTTTCTTACTAATGTAATGACATATGATGCAAAGGGGCATATAATACTATAGTGTGTAGGGGTTTGTTTCTTAAATGAAATCGAATAAAATGACTCGACTCCCAAAAGGGACATTTTTGGAGTTCAAGAGTTGTATGCAGTAATTATATAATATAAATATTATAAATAATTTACCTGCTGATTCATTTTCCTATTCTGTTGATTTTGGCTTTGCTGTTGTTGTTGTTGTTGATTCGAAAGATTATTGCCAACAGACATCATATTCATATTCTGAGGACTGGAGGTAGGAACATTCATATTGTTATGCTGCTGTTGCTGCTGTGGATGTTGCTGCTGACTTTGCGATTGAATGCTCATATGCAGTGGGGTAGAATTTGTTTGGCTTTGCTGCATTGAGCAGTCAGAGAACTGATGTGGTATTTGCACACTTGGAGGTCGAACACTCTCTACAGAATTTTGAGATGCAATATCACTAGCTATACTAGCGGGTGACTCTAATCCAAGCTGGGCGACATCTAAATCGCACTGGCCGTAATGATGAAGACTATGAACTGAATTAGTAGTAGAATCAGGTGTGTAGACACCCATTGATGAAATTTCAGTGGATGGAGGCGTTTGCTTCAAATCCATTGTGTTATTCGGAGTCGAGCTCCCCGACAACTCACGCTCATTATTTTTGGGAATCATGTTCTGATTTAGTGCGCTTTGTGTGCTCATGAGATTCATTGTACTGTGATTAGCTGAAGATGATGTTTGATGCAAAGATTGAGTATTAGAGAGTTGCGAAGTACTGGATTGCTTTTGCTGTTGCGACTGTTGATCAATGCCTTTTTGGTTTTTACTAGCTCCACTAACAGAATGGTTCTGTTTATTTTGACCATGATTGGAATATTGCTGGTTATTGTAATTCTGTTTGTAAGTACCACATGGGGTTTCTTTCGCCTTATCTTCCTTTTTGCTATTGCTACTATTATTGCTTTGCTTATGATCATTATTCTTCCTTTCGCTTCTCTGCGCTTTCTCTTTTTGAACAGCTGCCATTTGTTGTGCTTGCTGCTGTTGCATTTGTTGTTGTTGTTGAATTGCAGCTGTCTGATACAAATTCTGTGCTAAATTGTGACCGTACGCCATTGATGTTGCAAGATCTTTGTGATACTTATTCTGACTCTTCTGGCCTGTAGCGTCTAAGTGTGGCAAATTATATCCTGTGTAGTAGTCCCACTGCCAATACTGAGGATGTGGAGTTGCATAATTAGGAAGTTGGTTCATCGTAAACTGTGGAGCAAGCTTATTAAGGTCCACAGTTGCTGGCTTCTGTTCTACTGCCTTCGCTTGAAGATATTTATCATGTCGCGCCATGTTAGAATTTGACAAATTTGGAGTTTTTGAATTATCTTGCTTGATTGTCGAAGTGCTTGGACAAGTACTATGAGACCTTTGTTCTTTTCGGCTTAAGTCATTATTATTAACTAGGCCCTTTGAGACTTGAGTAGTTTGCATGGCACTTGTGCTAGAAGATTTATCGTTTTTTACATCGGAATGTTTTTTCTCTATTTTAGTGTCAGTTAGAGTTGTTTGACTGCTACTACTTGATGTCTGTCGCTTTAAGGATTCTACAAGATTTGTCTTCTGTTTGGAACTATCGAAAACACACTGTGAAAGTGTTGCCTGGTTGTACGATGACTTTTCTTGAGGCTTGGACTCTTCCACCATCTTCATTATCTGGCTTTCTTTTGCATCGTCGCCTTTTGTGAGGTCAATTTCTGGAATTTCAGGATATTGCTTATCACAATGAATCGCACTTGGTGTATCATCCACAGCTGAAGTTTTTATAATACTGTCCACTTTCTTGCAACTTTCTCTAGTTTCAGGAGATATTGAATAATCACCATTGTTGCTAGACGATTCTTTGTTCATTTTAATAACTGAATTTGAAGGTGTAGGAGACCTATTTTCAGTGCGGGTACTTTTACATGAAATAGCGTTACCACTTGTATTATTATCTTTCTCACACTCGGAATCATCAATTTCTATGACATCTTTATCCTTAGGATTTGCACTTTGTGCCTTTTCCAAGTTATATTCTTTTGCTTCTTCACGGTTCACAAAACTAACTGGAGAGCGGGGACTCATTTCATCTTTCTTTGAAACGGTTAGATCGATTTTTGGTATGTTATCATCAGACTTTGGACTACTTGATGAGTTTTTTGAATCATCACCTGTTTGTGTATTTGCGGACACGGTATTTGAGCTCTTCGATGCAAGAGAGTCAATAATCACATTAGGCCTATTGGATGATTCTTGAATAGTTTTCAATGGAGAGCTATCCTTGGTTGAATTACTGCAGGAACTGACTTCAGGAGATGGGTCAAGTTTCTTATAGTTATCGTTAATTTTTAGCACTCCTGAATTAGCTTCATTCAATACTGGTAATAAAGGGGACTTTCCAGTTTCTCCCGCTGGTAATTTTTCAAATTCTAAATCCTTTTCTGGGCTCTGTTTTAAAATAGTATCACTGAGTCCTTGTAATTTCTCGTTAGGTTTTGTAATCAAATCAATTACACCTGTTTCCGATGTTTTGGAGGATATCGGCGATTTTGCATTAGGTTCACTAACAGTAGCTATGCTTAAGAGGGCACTACCGCTGCTTTCATCTTTTTTTGCAGAATTATTATCGTTGCCATCTTTTTCATCTTTTTGATGTGTAGATAGTACCTCTTCGTCCCTTGTTGAATTTTCAGTGTTCTTAAACTCATTTGTCGCTGACTGTAGTAATTCAGGGGCACAAAATGTAATCATTGGAGTGTCTTTGACTGGACTTATTACGTGAACAGTTGTCTCTTCCAATGATTTAACACTTTCAGCTTTCTTTTCAAGGCTATTTCCACCAATTACTTTTTGCGATATCAAGGGATCAGACATTTGATTTAGTAAAGATGATGGGGCTCCCCGAATCGACCCAGGAATCATTGGTTTCTTTGTTTTCTTCGCTACTGCTTCTAAAACTTTATCATCTGCCTCCGTTATTCCCAAAGACTTTGTCGGCGAATGAAAAATTGTTTGTTCTGGAACAGTTGAAGGCATTGTGGACATAGCTTGCGTAACTTTTGTTGGATTCTCACTGGAGGTAGAAGTAACAATAGTCGTAGTAATTGATATTGATTCAGCAATAGTTTCTTTAACGTCCATTTTTTGCTGAGCGCTCGAAGGCTTTGGTACCTTTTCTTCTGAAATCTTTATTTCTTGTTTCTCTGGAGGAGACGAAGTAACCTTTTCAGTTTCTTTAATTTCCAATTGTTGACTTGATTTTTTGCCTCTAAGTTTTGGAGCATTGTTTATAGGTTTTTCAACTACAGCACTGGTTTTCTTAATAGGCACTATGAGCTCTTTCGTTTTTATTGCTTGTGGTATGACAATAGTCTTCTCCGATTCGTCGGTTCTTTCTGAAGACCTGATCTCACTCTTGTCAAACATTTCTGTTATTTTTATTTGTCGCTTATTTGGAGGTTGCTGTTGTAGCTCATCACTGCTAAGCCCGCTAGAATCTGGAATAGCAGGGGATCCAGCAAGGCGACTGGAAACTCTTTGATTTCTCTTTTCAACAAATCTCTTTCGTTTGTTCGTAGGTGTTACAGATTTCTCTTCTTGTGGCGCAGATGGAGAATTTGATTTAACCTCTTTAACAGTTTTTTCTGCAGCAACTGCTGCTGGACTATCTGAACAATTTTGAGGAGACATTGAAGTTTTCTGTCTTTTTGTTAATACTTGACTTAGTTTTTCAATCTTGTTAACTGATTTTTCTGACGGCTGGGGTGTCGTACTGGTTCTATTCGCAAGTCTTTGTGACCTTGCAGAAACTTTAGATATGTCAGGAACTTCAGCATCCTCTGATTCTGGAGCACAACTTGAGCGCAAATTTAACAATTTCTTTGGTTCAATAGATACTGAAGATCTACTTCTTCGATTACGCATGGGCGTAGAAGAGCTGTCAATTTTAAGTTTTTCCACTTCAGTTTTTTTGGTCTTCTTTGGTTCGCTCTGTTGGCCTTGATCATCTCTGTTTTCTGACATATTTCGCTTTCTTTTGGGAAAGATCCCAGTTTTTTCTGAATGGCTTCGTAGACTGTCCCTAAAACTCTTCGCGTCTTCAAAAGTAGTTTCGTCAAACTTAGATGGCCGAGTTCTTTTCCGTCCAGATGATGTTATTTCAAGTACCCGATCTGGATTTGCAAGAGGTGTTGTGCCGTTGCTATTACGCTGAGCTGTTTGGGACCTTGTTACTTTTTCATTTTCAACAATTCCAATTTCTACGATCGTTGAATAATACCTTGACATCGTTCGACGTCTTTTAGTGATAGGCTGCAATTTATCCTTTTCTTCGATCTTTTCTGGAAATTCTTCCAGATTTTCAATTGTGTCGCTAACAACATCTTTGATTTCCTCTTTAGTAATTCTTTCTGAGCGCCTGTTAACTATCTGTTTTTTCTCAGGCGGTTTCTTGGGAGGTTCCTGAATATCCTCAAGTTTTTCTTCAACGCATTCCAAGTTCTTCTTTTCTACACTTTCTCTTTGGCATTCTTTCTCAAGCGAGAATTTCTGAGAAACATTTTCTTTCTGTACGGTATTGCTTAAAGGTTTCATATTTACAGATTTCACCACTTCTGTGTACCTCTTCTGTACTAATATGGTTGGAACAACCTCGTTGGGAACAGATTGCTCATCCTCCGTATTGTCATCATCACTTGCGCTAGCACTTGTAGAACTCAACTGCGTATTAGTTAACAAAGGAGTCCACCTCAAACATTCTGTGTCTATTGGTATTCTGGTTTTGCTGTTTCTTACTCTTTCATTATATGCATCGACTTTTTTCCAATGAATATTAAACATAACCTGATACCGAATGTCTCCTTCTTTTTTAATCAATTTTACAAAATTAAGTAACTGAAAAGCTAAAGCAATATCAGGAATGAATAATCCTGTTTCTTTCGATATTAATTTCAACGATATTTTATTGTTTCGATTATTGTATAAATATTCGAGAACCACCGATTTCCAATAGGCATGATATGAAACTCTCCCTAAATCTGATAGTGGTTTCTCGGGAGTGCCTGGCTGCCCCTCTTCTCGACTCAGTAAATAGCTGAAATCAATTAAAAATCTTCCAAATCCTTGTCTCTGGTATTGAGGCATGGTCATAATGCAAGATACATTATATTTTTGCTGGCAATGTTTCTCCTTCGAGAAATAACCAACAAGATGGCAACCTTTTTTATCATTTTTCGTAAGTACGTAGAATAAGAAGGGCTCGACATCGTAGTAAAGCGTCTTGTGATCGAGGAAAAGTTTTGCTAGAAGGCATAGGTTCTGACAGTAAAGTTTATTTACGTTGCCGTCTACTTCAAACACAGAGAGGTCCTTGCAACGATATATTTCCGTCCCAGGTGGATATCGCCAGCTACACTTATCTTGATGGCGCTCCAAAACAGCTTTACTTTTGGTATATTTCAAACAAAATTCGCACAGGAACAGTTTTGGTAATCTACAAGGGAAAAATATGAAAAAAATTATTGAATATTTCTATTACGAATTAAAATATATTCAAACTATTTTAAAGTGAAAAAATATTATTCCACTAAGGATAAAATTTCAAGTGTGTAGTCATTAGAATTTAGGTCAAGGCAAATAAACTAATAGTATATTTGTTTGCTAAATAAGTACTGGAAAGTTGCTATAAAAGAAAAATTATGTACATCAGATCTTCAGAAACACACAAGTTGCTATTGTTTTGTATAAGTGAAAAATTTAAGTTTTTATATGATAAAAAAAATATTTGAATAATGCTCTTTTTATTATGGATCCATTACGAATGCCGTTTTTCAGTCGAATAGAAAGCCGAGCCACTAAAATGCCTTACATTTCAACCTTAAATATGTGTCTTGGCTTCCGATTCGACTAAAAAACGATATTCGCAATAGCCCCCTATATTGCGATATTACAGGATATAACAAAGTTTCAGAAAGTGCTCTTTGCTGCTATATGTATGAGTAATAATTTAGGGTGAGCTTCTCTTTCACTGAACTTGATTGCTTATGTTTTGCAGAAGTCTACCTGTATGCTTATATCAGGACTTACCTTGCGTATTCTTGTGGAAAAGGGCTAGAGTACCAAGTTTCAATTTCCCATTTTCCAAACTCAATAGCAGCCGGGCATCGTTCCTGTGCCACTTGTGCAAAAGATGGCGGACTAAGCATAGTAGGATTCAATCCAGGTATGGCCAAATTTAATTTTTCTCCTGGGTTCATAACTTCAGCCACAGCCTTTGCAGCTCTATCCCTTACTTCTTTATAAAGCTCTACATCTTTTTCTGTAACCCCTGGTGGTAAGGGTTGCTTTTCTGTAAAACAAACACAAATCAATTCATCATATCCAATACGTTTTATTAAAGTCTAAGCAAATGATTAAAGCATATATTTGAATTTCAAGACGCATGCAATAACTTTAATACTTGATCAACTACTTCGAAATGACCCAGTCCATTTTATTGAAGTTCACTCAAATGGCTGACATGTACATTTTGTGTGTGTGATGAATGTATATATGAAATTATTTACATTAATTATTAATGAAACAAAAGCGATTAACAGTTGGACAAAAATTATATTGATTTATAGTTTTGTTTTGTTTCCTAATTTAACAAAATAAAATTTTAAACAAATTGTATCTCTGATTTGGAGGTATTTGGTTGGCCACTAAACTTGCATTAACATACTTTTGCAAGCAGATCGTAGAGTGAGCAATTTTGTGATAATATAAAATTTCTAAAACTTCCAAAACTAAATGTTATGGATATTGCAAACGTAAAAAGTATCACTGGAAATTTAGTATTTGTAAAATCCACCTCAAGTGGAGGATTATGTATTATAATGATATCACTTTTGCTGTTATAGAACGGTTTTTGCTGGGTATTCAAATAAATACACAGATTCTTCAAAATACATTTTTACACATTTTCTGAATGTTATAGATCCACGTCCACCACCACCGTTTAAAGCCACAAGTGTATCTTAATTTCCAATAATTATTGCGATTTAATATGGGAAGAAGAAAAAATAAAAATAAATAAGACTTAAAATCCTGTCAGTGTAAAACTTCACGGTTTATTGTGCAATGACCGCATTGGTTTTGAGATCTAGATCTTTACCTGCAATTTTGAATGCGCTTCAATAGATAAAATGAAAGGTCAGTATTTAGCGTCAAAACAAGCAGTAACGTATTTTGGTCTATTGCTTAAATATCACAAATAATACTATAGTATTTCAAAGTCTCATTAAATTAAATATATTAAAGCATGTATCCTAAAAGCTTATTGCAACAATGTCTAAGCATTTCCAATCCACGAAGGACAAAATCCAATTGAATCAATCCAGCTAATACTTCGCAATTTTTATATTTCTGCATTGTTAAAATGGTGGGGACTTCGTAAGTTGTTATACTTTTTTCAATTCGATGAGTAGTCTGCATTTTCCATTGTGTTACTTGCAAAGCACTTCATTTTCCAGTGACGTAAAGAAAATCATTTACCTGCCCTTACTCAATAGAAAATAACTCATTAAAAAGATATATAAAAAATTGGGTAATTGTAAAAAACGAAATGGATTAAAGTAAAGTCCCCTAATTTTAAAGAAATAAAGAAAAATTATTTCCCTGTTTACTTTTTTATTGGTTGCTTACTTAGACTTGAGAGTGTCAACATTTAACCGATTTTACAAGGAATTTATATATTTTAAATTAATAATGACAGACAGTTTAAAGACAAATGTGATAAATGTCTATCGCTTGGGAAACAGGATTACAACATCAAAAAAATATATATGCAATTCCGAAATGCTTTGATAATATTTTAACATTGCAAGCCAATATCTCAGTTTAGATAATCCATCTAGATATTTCAAAATGAAGATTTTTCATGATTTACCCCTGTGCATATATAAATTTGTTAAAATTGCTACTTTTAACGTGTGGATAAATTTAAATAATCTCGACCAAGATTTGAAATCAATCAGGTCGGGTATCATGACCAACAAACTTAAACAGAGTAAAATTGTATCTAATAAGTCCACCGACTTTAACAGATTCATTGGATGTGCAGTACATGTACATCCAAATTTAAGGCAACTATCTTGAGTTAGTTTTTCATTTATTTCAAAATAAAATATTCCATTATTTAATGAACGATTTCATAAAAAAAAAATGGTTCAATATTTTGTGCATACTGGGGCGACATGTCATAAGGTGTAATTTTTGCTAATATGCTATGTAATCAAAGGGCCAGGATAGAATAGAATATATGTATATTGCATTGTGTAGATATATAAATGCATAGGTACTTCTCGAAAATTACCTAAACATTATATTTATAATTTATTTTAAAGAATTTAAATTCTTGTTTATCTCTGTCGTTTAACTGTGTGTCGCTTCTTATTCCAATTGCAGGCAACTACCTACCTATTAGCATTCAACATTTCGGAAATATATCTAAAAAAAAAAGTTTTTTCTGAATTTGATACAGATCGTGCTTCTTCGCGGAAAATTTCATTAGGAAAATATATACTTCAACTTTAAAGTCGAAGTAATATGATTGAAATCCATATAGCACTTCTTGTTGACGTAATTTAGTCGGCTAAAATTTAGTCAGTCCTAAAATTATCTACTGAATATATTTAGTCAGTATATACAGTTCTCAATTTCTAATTATCACGTAATGCAACATTTAATAAACGCGGTGGCTTTCAAATTGTACATGTTACATTCGACCGCCACCGCCGTCCACTACTTATTGTCAAGCTCAAGGTTCTCATTGTTTTATTTGTTTGCTATTGAAGGATGGAAATGATACTACCAATAGGCTACTGGTAGGTGGTCGGTGTTTTCATACCTATACCACCTCAGCATCGCCTACGCTACCACATCAAATGATATCCCTGCCATAATACTACAACTTGACAGTTCAAATAATTGTTTCCGGAACAGGACGTGTTCAAAAGTTGCGTTTTTCTTGGGTCTTATTCATGAATTCGGTTCGATCGAAATTGTATCGTAAATACAGTAAACTCTCAATCGAATCGAATTAAAGTAAAACAGACGAATCTAGAAGCCAGTCAATTTACTGACATTCAACTTGGAAAATCCTGTATTTTGGATTGAATTTCATTCGAATTGAATTCGTGAATAAGACCCCTCTAAACTCTACACGACCACTGTAAAACAATTGGGTAAGCAAAGCAAAAAGGATAGGATCTCAAGCTTAGCTTAATCATGAGCTGACACTTTCAAAAGCGTTTTCTCAAAACAAGGAAATTTCAGTTGCATAGTTGAAGTATTAACGTAATGAAATCTTGCTTTCAAAATATGGGCGCATCGTTTTATTATTCGTTTAACATATTACGCCACAAATATTCCTAGGACGAAACGAATGTTCTCGTGCTTTTCTAGTAAAAACTTGAAACTAAAACTTAAAAACAAAAACAAAAAGCTTCGATCAGGCACTAGCTTTTCATGTTTTCAAAAAGCTGTATAAATTTCATTAAAATCTATCGAGCGGTTTTCGAGCTACAATGGCCACCAGTTCAAAACACATGGTTTGGAAAAAAAGCCATTACTTTTAAAATTATTAATTTTTTTTTCTAAAATTTCTGTCAAGTCAAGTCGACACCTTATTTAATGATGCTATGTTTTTACTTTTATAAAATAAAATAATTTACTGGCAAATAAAAATTATTTAAAATTGTCATTTTTTCATTTCTCTGACTACACCTAACCCCTTAACGTAAGAGAAACTTAAATAAAAAAATAAATAAATAATAAAGCTGGCTCGATGTTTAATAAATTATTTATTCATATAGAGGGTGAAATAATATAATGTATTATTTATTTAATATATATATATATATTTCATAAGTACTTTCCCATAAGGCATATTAAATTGCTCACATGAAAATAGCAAAACAAGCATTCCAATAGTTTATACAAACATGGAGTTGTCTTTTGCATTAGATCGGTTCACATTTTCTAATTTTGAACAAAAATTCAAAGAACTTTTTTTCAGAATTAATGAATGAAGAATACAAATATGTAGTTGTGTATAATGTTCGACCTGAGAATCTTTATTTGTTCAATGTTAGACGTAAAATAATGCTATAATTTTGAGGTGATTTGAGTGATATATTATTCGTAAATAATCCTTTGAGATTCTCTTTAAACACAAAGTTCTAGACCTTACATTTTTCTTATATTCTAATATCATCTGAATTCGTCAACTTATCAAACAATAATAAGTAAGAAAATATTTATACTATTATTTTATATTTCATTAGATGTTTAAAAATTGTATACCATGAGGTGTGATATAAATGTTCACCTCCAGGCATCCAACGTCAATGCAGAAAGGATTCCCTTCAGCGCTTTCCACTACATTACAAAAGGGTTCTGGCGATGTGCTATCTATTTCTTATCCAAAATTTTACTTTACTTTTTAGTAAGTAATAAACCAAAGACGTCGAATAATTCAGAAGTAATTTCTTAAATGTGAGAATTGGGATCTGGCTAACTGGACAAAATCGCCACCCATTGGGAGTGAGATGGACATATTCATGTGGCACTTGACTATCATTGTATATTTTGTATTAATCTGCTATTTAGAAGCTTGAAATCATTGAAAAACAGAACATATGTCATAACCTGTTTGTCGTATGTGGTCATGACCTCATAAATTGTTCTGTATATATATGTATGTATATTTAAAGTATTGTGGAGAAATTATAACATTCTTATCGGACACTTCTCAACATATCATATCTACTAAAAACAAATTTAAATTTCTCTTTCCGGCTGATAATTAATTGAATCAAAGTAAAAGGGATTATTTGTAACTTGATGAAGTATTAATATCAACGTTGAGAAATAAACCAACAAACCAAAATAAATTGTTTGTATAGCAATCTTCGCAGTATGTGCAACATTATACTACAAATTATCCTTCTATAATTTCTTCTGGATAATTGTATATGGTTGGCATATACTGTGTTATATAGAAACCTTGTTAAGGTAACGTTTTGCCAACTGTTCTGATTTATTTTTATCTCCGCCAAAGCCATTTTGAACTAAGCAGTTATTCTTTTAAAATATGTACTTTAATGTGCAAATTCTGTATCGGGTCGAAAATACATATAAGAAATAGAATTTATAAAGAACTAGCAAAAAATCTCAATACATGAAATACATGATATTATACCTGGCGTCAAGCAAGCACCTTTATTGTTTTAGTAAGTTTATCGGTGACAATATTTTATAACAAAAATAAAAAAAAAACTGTTGAACTTTCTTTTAACTTACGGTCAACCATATATATTAAGATCGGGAGGAAATTTTCGACTACCATACTTTGAAAACGTTGTTGCACAAAATGGTTTGCAAAAATAAAATGAATCACCACTAGAAATTAATTCTGAAACTAATATTGTTCATTATGTGAAGGACAAATTTGTGTAGCAATTTGTTTTTATTAAATGACTAATAAATTAACTAATTATTATTATACTTTTTCGGTAGAAAAGAAAGAAATCGCACTCTAATCCGTAATAATAAAAGCATATTTAATTCGCATTCACTCCATGAACACCACAATAGATCTAATTGTCTTTCAAACAAAGCCCGTTTAACATGGAGACACTTTCAATCACCTTAAATTGAGATCGTGTTGTCAGATAATTGAAAACGGGAGTATTATATGTATTCAGATTAAATATTGAAAGTAATTGCTGCTCAAAGGTAACAGAAAGAAAATAGTAAAAGTATTTCATTATTACCATTGTCTTCCTTTTCTATAATTCCACCATTTTTTTTTCTCATTTGTGTAGAAATAAAGAAATGTTTTACGAGCTCTAAATTATGACCTTCTTTGTGTTTTGTGCTATTGTGTTATTTATACTTTTTTATAAAACCTAAAAGCTAACAGAACCAGAGTTTATGCTTAATCATCTAAGTAAAGTCCTAGGTTTAGTGCCTGTCCAGAAAGACTTCAAGATCCTAATGTATTATGGTTTGGTGATGTGCAAGTATGTCTAGAGAAGCCAAGGATCCATTGTAGTACAAATAATCGTGCCTTTTACCGAATATAAACTTGTTCATGTGTCATTATCACGAATGAAGCACATGGGCACATAAATAAAGGAAAGACTAACTAAAGATAAATTGGGACATTGAAAATTTGTTTGCATTTGTTGCAGAGTCGGTAAAAACTGATAATTAATTACATTATTAATGTTTCGACCACCGGAAAATGAAAAATATTTGTGTATAAACAAATGTTTGCAACTGGTTAGAAATAGGAATATTGTATTCCCATCTAACACAAAAAAAAGTATAATCTTTGGTAGATTGAAAAAGGAATACGGAGAATGAGAGAACTAAGATACAGAATCCAAGCTTTGAGCTGGCTCTCTTTATCATAAAGTCGACTTGGTAAGATAAAGGATTTGGTTGTAATATTCGAATTTTCACAAATCTACTTTTATAACTGCAAGAGCTTAGAGGGTTGAACTCTACAAAGTTAGGATTTGGTATCACTTCAAGGGAATAGAAACAAAATTAGTAAAATGATACAGTGCCCGCGTAAAAAAAAATCCGCCTCCATTCAAAGATAATACATAGTCATGCACAAATTATAAGTAGCGGCAAAATGGGTTAAAAGGCTTGAAAAAAATAATAGTAAAACAAAGTGAGGGTGGAAATACTAAGTACTCTCAAGGTAAGCTTTAGCTCGTTTCAATAATCACTTTATAATGACAGCTCTTCTTACCGATTGCTATCTGATTACTGTTGTACGGGTTGGGTGTATTTATACTATTCGCACCGAATATATTACAAGTGTTGCTTTGCTTGCTCAGCGACGCAAAGTCCAACTGATTGCTTGCATTGGAAAATCCTCCGCCGAAAGGTATTTGATGCATGCTACTACCATCACCACCTCGAGGACTCAGACTGGAATATTTTGCTTCGAGCTGCTGGGACTTTAAGACGGTTTTCTGTGTGAGATAGGGTACTTCATCGTCACTGGAATATGAAGTCACTTTGCGTTCTAAAGGCATTGACGTAAGAGGTACAATACGCTTTTTGTTGTCGCCAATACCACTACTTGATTTTATAATGTTGCTTGTGTTGTTCGATTTTTGAAACAAGTTTGCTGCATTATTGCGATTGCTTGACGAAAACAGCGAGCTGCCAGTGTAATTTTCATGCGATTTTGGCGTTGCAGAGAATTTGTTTGAGGCTTCATCTACCTTGCGCCTCTGTTGTTCGAACATTTGTTTTTCAAAATCTCTATATGTACTTCGAGTCTCTTTGAGTACTTCCTTTTTAGGAGGTGATTCAGAAGCCGGATTGGTTTGCTGTTTGTCTTTATTTTTAATGCTTGCCCGAGCATAGTCATTTGTTGTAAAAATATGGGAAAGGCCATCATACAAGCCTTTTAGTTGAGAAGAACTCTTTTGCTTCTTAGAGGTCTTTGTTGCAGATGATTTGTTACTTGAAGATTTCACGGACATAGATGAAAAGAGATTTCCATCTTCGTTTATCTTGCTCGAGAAGATATCGACATTTTTCTTTGCTTCTGCTGCGAATCCCCAATTCTCATCTTTTACGTTCAACCCAAAGTTTTGGAAAGGATTGGTCTTTATATCTTGAGTTAAAGGTGCATCGGAGTCTTGACTTCTCTGCTTGTTAGTTCGCTTTGAAATTGTAGATACTTCTGATTTCGTTTCACTTTTTTCAGTATCATCGTCATCGTCAGAAGAAGAGCATTCGCTACTGCTTCCGCTCGAGTCACTTCCCGAACTACTCGAACTACAAGAATCAGAGGAGCTGCTCTCATCTTCTTCGTCTTCGATATCATCCTCTTCATTATCACTACTGGAACATGAAGAAGACGATTCTGACAAAGTTTTCACAGATTCGCTTTTCACTTTGCTTTTGCTATTGGAGGTAGTGCTAGAATGCTTGTCGCCTTTTGCATCTTTTTCGCTGTTTACTTTTGTTTTAGCTGGCACTAGACTGGTCTTAGAAGTCGTATTACTGGGTCGGGTCCTACTTGTGGGCGATGTTTTCACCACACGTTCACTGTTAAATGCAGAATGCCGAAAGAACTTCTGCTTTTCCTTAGAAATTCTATCGGGTTGATTAAGTGTTTGTGGTTGCGCACTGTTCTGCTGTTGATGTTGCAGTTCGGACAGTGCAGTAGAAGACGTGGACGGAGTAACTTCCACGTTCGTAATTGATTTTTTTTTATTTGTACTTGGTATGCTTTTTTGTTGTGATTTAAAATTGCTTTGCATTTGAAACTGATTTTTTGACAGAGATAATTGTTGTTTACCCTCTTCGATGGTTTCATAACTTTCTTTGTCCTCGTCCGAATCTTCTGATAGGTTTGTTGGAGGCACTCGCGATTTTCGCGTTGTCGGTCTTTGATTAATTACTGATTTAACTGACATAGGAGTGGATGTTGCAGAAAAAGGATTTGCGGTCTCCGTAAATCTGTAACACGTTAATTCAAATCAGATAATTAAATGAAATTCTTATTCGCACTAACTACTCTTAATCGTAATAACCGACCTTTTCTTCTTTTCAACAATTTGTTCCCGTACTTTGGAGCTTTTCTTTCTCAGGTTTACATCTGAAGATGAGTTCCGACTAGATGATCTATTTAAGACATTTTCATGGTGCTCTAAGCAATGATTACATCTAAATAAAATGATTATTAATAAAAACGCTACATTATAATAAGGTTAATCAAATTACCTCCAGGGGCACTTTGGCTTCTTATCAGGCACAGGATTTAAGCAAGTCAAGTGAAAATTCTTTTCACATGAGCAACAACCTAGTAAACAAGGTCCTTTTTCTGGTTCATCGCATGCATCACATGTTTTACACTGTTCGCAATACCATTTACTTCCTTTAGCCACCAGTAGCGATAGAAAGACTTGTGATTTACACTTTGCTGCAATATTAGCACAAGTTGAATGAAGGGACAAACCACATTTATCACAGGAGCTAAGAGGTTCAGGAACACCATGTTGATTCTTCGTGGATGTGCCGGAACAATACGCACAAATAGTTTCCTGATTTTCCTGCAATCAACGGAATTCAAATTTAAGTATTGTATTAATATGTTTAGTTAAATTTTAAAAGCGTATTGCAAAAATCATAAGTTTATAAAATAAATTGTAATATTAAAATACAACTAATGTTAACCTCTATCGAAACAAATTGCAAACAAGCTTTTCTCAACACTAAGTGAGAATATACAAAAATCCGACATTCTAAAGTTGTATTCCGTACTGAAAGTCATCACACATTCCTAATATCAATTTCACTTCTTGAGATTAAAATTGTTTAATTCCACTTCTTTCAATTAGTAATAGGAATTAGCAAACGTTAATTAAGAAACCCCAACGTTTTGGAGATGGAAAAATCTATTTTTTTAATAATTTTATAATCATCTACAAGTGATTCTGGGTCGTACTGGTTTGTAGCACGAAAATTTTAAAATCCCACGACGTTATGTGAACTTATGTAAGTCTATAATAGGTATGTTCCTGTACTCATTACATATGTAGATAAAAAATTCCAAGCCGTTTTTATATTACGTGTATACAATAGGTACCTCAATAATAAATGTGAAAATTGAAATGTATATCAGTGTCGTGCATTATGGCGTAATGCGTAATGGGCAAATTGCGAACGTTTTTTTAAACTACCTTGACTTGGAGTGATCTGAGAATGAAAGTGATAGAGTTCGTAGGGGGAATGCACTTGGCTCTACATGAGATTTCATCTCTTTTAGAGTGAAAAACTCACGAGACTTGGCTACATTTTTGTTACATGAAATGTTTTTTATGGGATTTCAATTCCTTTTGTAGTATGCTCTTCTTTTCAATTTTTTTAAGGCACTATTTCCTGAACGTTTCCTTATTCTTTACAATTATTTAAATATAGTTATTTGATTGTTTTCTTGCTATAACATTGCCGCTTTTTATTATTAAACAATTAAATAATAAAGTCATAATTTATCTAGATAGATTCCTCCCATTGTTGCTGCTGCTTGAGTTATGAGACGTTATTGATTTATTTACACCTATAGAATATGTACCCCCACTATGGAGTTACGAGGGAAAACAAATCAATCAATTTTATTACTTTTCGTTACTTGTACAATAAATTCAGCTAGCGCACCAAATTTCAAGTTTGCAGGTCTGTGAGAAGTATATCATATTTTTGATGAGCGGTGAGTCAATGACGATATAACGAAAATTTGATGATAGATATTTTGTAAACTGAATAGATAGAAACTTGGAATTCGGAAGTTTAGTTATAGGAAATTAGGAAGTACATATACTTTTGGTAACAGGAATTTCAGGTTTTTACTCTGATCTATAACAAAGGTACAGGAGGTTTAAAGTTCCCTGAGTTGCTTCGAGAAAAGGTTGCAAGACTTGTGTTTGGTCGACATGGCGAGGACACTATCGTGCTCTCAGATTATTAAATTATAAGTTTTTTTGTCGCCATTTTAGGACTCTTTTCTCTAAAAACTTGCGACTTTAGTAAACCATCGGCGATTTAAAAAAAAAAAAAAAAAAAAAAAAAAGCAACCCTGGCAGCCTGCGAGAAACAGACACAGACAGGCCTCTGTCACCACTTGTAACCAAATTTGGCAATTTATCCCAATTTGGGCTATATTTCCACACTTTAGCGGTAAAAAATTTGGGCGAGGCGCCAGTTATTTCGCCGATTTTCGCAACATCTGCAATTCAATTCAAATTTCAAGATTTGTCACTTCTTAATGTTTGTAAACCTAATGATCTAGAATAAACGTAATATAATACTTTGCTATCAATTGACTTAACAGCCTTATTTCCTAATTGGACAAAGCTTTATACACTGTAAAACCAGCATCAGGACAAATCCTTTTTAAAGATATTCGTGAAATTGGTTTTTATCATCTTTGCCAGCTTCAAATGCATATGTAGAAAGATCTTTTGATCTACGAAAAAATAATATTTCGTCGATGGACAAACCGTTGATCCAAAATTGCACTCATCTCTCTAACTATAAGATTGGTGCCTTCATCCTATCTAAAAAATTTGAGATTATTCTGGATACTACAGAGCGAACTTAGAACGGTTCGAAAAGACGCCGAATCACTTCGAGAAAAGGTACGGTAACGCCTTGCTCAAGTTAGCAAAGGAACTACCGTGCCCCCAGATTTCCTTCGAACTAATATGATCCCAAACTAAGTGTCTAACTTCTAAAAAAATTTATTTTCGAATAGGTTACAGTTCCCTTCGTGCACACATTCCAAGATTGTTGAAAAAAAAACCAATTAAGCCAAAATATGTTCCAATACTTAAGACACCATTCACCTTTTACATTTATGGTGCATTTCTTTATTCATTCCGCGGAAGGTATAGAACGAATGGAATTTTTGCAGAACGTTCGGAAAGATTGAATAAAGAAACTACTCGGACGGAATAAAATGTTGACCGTTACTACTATTGACATTATATACTTATATACATATATATATAGAATATATATAAATATGGAATAAGTAATAACAGTAATTAATCGTAAATTTACAATGAATAGGCTCTATCATTGCTCTGCTCGGTTTATAACGTTATTTGACTGAGCTGGCAAGAGAATATTCCATCTGATCCACCTCTTAAAGTAGATCGAAAAGAATACGTTCGAAATATTCCGCAATATTAAAGAAACACGGAATGGAATGCCCGGAATGTTTTGAGTGAATAAAAGAAACGCTTTAGGAATGTTACGAACATTCCGAATGAATAAGGAAATACAGCCTTAACTAAAATTTAGCAATAAAGGGAATGCACTGAATACGATGCGCCAAATATCAATAAGAAACCAGATAATCGTATGCAGACATAATTCACACAAACCCTTGTATTCTTAATAGTGAATAAACCTTTTTTTTGGAGAAAAAATTTCTGAAACGACTAAATTACATGTAGTATAAACGTATTTCTGAAGATTAATACCAAAGATTATATAAATACGTATACAAAGATGTAGCAAAATGGCTAAAATCCACTTCGCGAAAATTTGTTGGTAACAAACCTATAGGACCTGGCTCTCTCTATTTTTTAATTTCTCTGGCTCTTTTTTCCGACTGCACTGAATGAAACGGGTATAGAAAACGAGGCGCTTGTGAGTTGTGACTTGCGAAACTGACGAGCAACAAAAAGAGGGAATAACCGATAAGGCGCGGGCACATATAAGCGGGATTTATTGTTGGGCCTATTGACCTTTTATCACTTTGGATTTTCTCGAATTGGAATCTAGACAAATTTTAAAATTTATCCAAAGAAATGGTTTTAATTTTCGTACAATAATTTATTTTGTTTCAATTTAAAGGCTTATCGATGAACAAAATGCGCCTTTATATACACTTTATTGTATAAAAGGATACCAGCACTGATTGACTGTTTAGGGAGGCAAATTTTGGGGGTACATGGGTTTTTATGACGTAGGCATCAATTAATTTTGGGAAACTCCATGTACATATAAGGCGGTGACTCAGGAACCAAATGTGTGGAAGTTATTTAATACATATTTATTTTTAAATCCAAGCCCAAAATCGCAACCGCATTCAACAGTTCAACTTATTCTCACAGCGAAATGAGAATTTTAGAATGAAACGCAGGACGGCAGCAGTAATCATATAAGATGTTTTAATAGAACGATCCCACATTACATCCCGCTTTATGTCCCCGTGCCTTATTTGCTTCTTCCCTCTTTTTGTTCTTGTTATTAGTCTCGCTAGCATAGCACCTCGTCTTCCATTCCCGTTTCATTCGGTGCACTCGGAAAACAAAGCCAGAGAAATTAAAAAATATAGAGAGACAATTCCTATAGGTGTGTTACCAACAGATTTAGAGGGTGCCAGCCAGGCGCCAGCCTGGACCCCTGAAGCATGAAGTAGATATTTTTCACTTTGCAACATCTTGTTATTTATATTCTTTGCTAATATATTGATAAAAAGAAAATCATTCAAGTAAACACTAGTTATAAAAAGAGGTTAATAAAAATTATTTAACTTACCTTACATACCTCATCCCCAGTCTTATCAAGTGAAGGGGAGGTATTATTACTAATAGCCCTATTTTTCTTAGGAGTGGTCAAGGACCTCCGAACTTTATACAGCTTTCCTTCCTGTACTAGATAACCAGTGTCGATGGCCTTTTCAATGGAATCCCTAATAACCGCCTTAAAGTCAATATCCGGTGATAGTTCGATATTGTTGAATTTTTGCACATAGTTCTCAATACTTTTTATTGTCGAACCCTCACACTCACCCAGGTCGCGCACTGCTTTTGCCACTAATTTATATAGATTTGTTCGTTTCGACACTGTAATCCGTCTCCTAGCCATTGGCGCTTTATATGAATGCAATCCTCTGTTGTAAACTTTTATCACGGCGCCGGATTCAACAGCCTGCTCAAGTTTCTCAGCTACAATGTCCTCATGAAATTTATGGTGGCTTCCGATTGCCTGGCATATGCGTTGAATACTTGGTCTTTGCTTTTGGAATCTGATTTTTCTTATTGCTTCCAATATCCATTCTTTCCAAACCTGTGCGCTTATTTCTTGTGACGCTTCGCGCATTGCACGTTACAACACCTGGGAAAAAAAAATAAAATAATTCACTTTACAAAGCATCAATCTCGAAAGCATAGGTACAATGAAGTTCATAAAGCTAAAGCAAAATCTTATTAAGGCAATTAAGAATAACAACAACAAATAAAAGACAAACATAAGTAAGTACATACAGTATCGAAAAAAACTAAAGCAACTTTTCCGAATTTATTTGTTCCATGGTTTGTAATATTAGGACAATGAAAAACTTTCTCATCAAAGAATGGTGTAAAATCTCTAAGCACTCGTAGAGAAAGCTAATTAAATTCATGTCTAAACGATTCTATGCGAATTATTAATTTAATTATATTTATTAAAGCATTACTTTGTTTGTAGTGTTATTTTTATTTTTGTTCGGTCTTAAGGGGGAAGGCCACTGTGAGCGTCTCAAAAAAAAAAAAATTTTTTTCGTTTTAAATGTTTATATGAGTTTATATACTCAAAAATATGTGTACAAAATTTCAGGTCAACATTTCAAAAGTTGACTGAGTTACAGCCATTTTAGTATAGTAGTAGACCGACTGTTTTTCGCTTGACGTCCCGATGAGAATGGCACGCCCCGAAGTCAATTGCTCAAACGTATTTATCAATGGATGACTTATTGGGGTTCTTTTCTTCGAATTTCTTTTTTAATTGATATATAAATATATTGTTCTATTGTTATATAAATGATAGCGAGAAAAATGTACTAAAAACTTTAAACACGTTTTTCACGAAATGACTTTTTTCAAACTGGTCGCATCGATAACTCGGTCAATTATTAACCGATTTTCAATTTTTTGTTTTTGTTTTGTTCGTTTTTGCAGTGGCTAAGGTTAAGCATAGCCGATTTAAAAAAAATTAATTTTTACTATTTTTTAGGCTGTTTTGAAACAAAAAAAAGGTCGAAAAAATGAAAAAAAATTCAATTGGTCGCCATTTTGTGAAAAATCAAACAAACAAAAATCGGCTACGTACAACGAAAACTACATTCATATAGATTATAAAGAACCTTTATTTTTTTTTTCTGATAACCCGTTCTTGAAAATCGATGCGACCATGGAGAAGGAATTTTTTTGTTAACTCTACGGTAACGCTCATAACTTCAAAATTATTTAATATTTTTTAATAAAAATTTATGTAAATATTGTTCAATGTGCACTTAATTAAATAAATAAAAAACGTTCCTGATATTCCTTTATTTTCCCGGTCAAAGAAATTCCCAAAAATCACTCATTTTTTCGGTCGTCACAGTGGCCTTCCCCCTTAATGTGAGATAACGCTGAACATGTTTATTTTTCCAAAAACTGTAATGACTTTTTGAATTTAATTCTTATTTATTTTACCATTTTTCTAACCCTTGGTAATAAGGAAATCGTTTATATTTCTTTAGTTTAGTCGATACTGCATATAGGTAGATATTTGGTGAACTAATCAGCATTTGATCGGATTGAAGAAGCGTGTTCCCATCTTGTCATTATTATTTATACAAAACAGAGGACTGGTGCTGTCGCAGTTTATTGGCTAACGCACGTTTCGGCAAAACATTATTTCACCGTATGTCCCTTGTAAAATACCCTCGACGCACCGGCAACAACCGGTTGTTTGCGATTTTCATCTTCCTAAATGTAATTTAGAGCTATACGTACAAACGTGAAAAATAACTGCTGGGATACAATGCTCGTGAAGCGAATTTTCGGCGGTACGAAATGAATTCTATAACAAGGAAACCAGTCGGGACTGATACAATGTACGCGAAGCGAATTTGCGGCGCCGAAAAGATCGGAAATTGGAAATTCTTCGCGCGAATTTTTCACATTCATGTTCGATTTCTCTTTGGTTCTAGGAACGACGTACAAACGAGAGATGTCATTTTTCTTCTACATTTAAGTTTGTTTTTAAATGCCTGATCTACACGGCTGATGCGCTTTAAAATCCAAAGAGCAGAATTGAAATACAGTGGCTCAAACTGTTGCAAAGATTCTATCTGCTCTGTTTTAAGCTTTGCCCCTACTTGACGAAATTGGAATAATGTGGTAATAAGGTTCCTAACATTGCGTGAGAAAGTAACAATTTTACCATTTAAAATAATTGGTGCAAGACTAGTAGTGTCAAAGCTTTTTTTTGTTAATCCCGATACCCGAAATTAGTAGAGAGCACGTTTCGTCGACTGGAAGCGGTACTGAAAGCCAAAGGGCGTTTATACCAAATATTAAGTACTACTAAATTCTTTTATTTCTCTGAGTTTTGTTGTTTCAAGAAGTGCATGTCTTTTTTTTCCTGGAAAAAACTATGCAAGGCTTCCATAAATTTATGCTTCTTCTATTTATTACCCAAAAATGCTCTCAATTTGCTATATGTATACATATACCAATATGTTCTTTTTTTAAAAAAAAGTTATATCGAAAAATTCCATGTGACAAGTGTATGACTTATTTTGTCCAGTACTGTGCATGTATTTTGAAATATGTGAAGAGTTTAGTCAAACAATACAACAAAATATGTTTTTCAAGAAACTAATGAACTAATGAAATTGAAATTTTGTGAAAACATATGTAGTAAAGATTATTATTGCAAGCTATGTACATGCATAAGTATTTGCCCTAAATAGCTACCCCACATACAAGTGTGACAGATTCTTCAACTCGCTCAAAAATGAAACGCATTAGATAAAAATAAATAAAGTCGCTGTATAATAAGCAGAACATTTCCCAGTTATTCATAAAAAGAGCGTCCGCACCAAGCTGTATCTATGGCGTTTAATTTATAGTAACTAATCTGCGAAGTTTCATGAATAGCAGACATTCTCAACTCCCTGTTTTTTTTAATTATATGATTTGCTTAATGTCCATAGAAAATCAAGAAAGGCAAATAGCAAAACAAGAGAAAAACGCGCCAAAGCACAAACAGTGAAAATAAAGCTACTTCCCATCGGCACTTTCCTCGTATAAATATATTGCGTCTCGGAGAAAAGGTGAGTGTCGAGATGACATACACGTATAGTTCTGTTGTTCAGAGCTCAATAGAAATTATAATAATTCGATGTCAAACAGTGAATAGTGCTATTTATTGTACAATTACTAAGTTAATTTTTCTTATTTCCGTGCTCCTTCACTACGCTTTGTTCACGCTCAGCTAAAAGAGCACTCTACGCAAAAAGTTCAATCTCTGATTAAGCATGGTGCGATTCTCACCCAAGAGATCTATGGCTGCAGTGAAATGTCTTAATTCGCAAAGAAAGGTTAAGCCGCTTTATTTGTGTATGTTACTATTAGCAGCAAAGATTTGAGGATATTAAGACAATGCATTTATTTTCTCTCTCAACGAAAAATCTTTTGAAATGGTATTTAAATGCCATGACACCTTAAATAGATTAGATTCGTTTCCACAAATATCTGCAGAATGATTGAAATGTGATGGCGGACTAACTATGAGTAGCAATTAATGCGAGTTCTTTTCGAATGTTTTATTTTTTTTCCCAATTGAGCTCTCATCTTTGAAATTAAAATAGTATATGCTTAATTGTAGGTGCATTATTTTCAAGTATATATTTATATGTGTATAGTGCTAAATTTGCGTATGATATTGTGTAATACGGGTCAATTAATTGCTTTCGTTTTTTATGTATTCTTGTGTTATTATTTGTGGTAAATTACTTTTATTACCACTGGACACATGGTATATAGAAGCATTTCATGTGAATTACCGATTATAACATATGTTTGTTAAGGACCCTACAGACGACATGATCGGATATGCTCAGATCAGGAACAATATTATATGGTGTGTAGGTTTCTTACCTGATAAATTCTTAAACGGACGTTAAATGGCGCATGCTTCCAATCTTGACCCTGACCAAATCATGTCGTGTGAAGCATAATACATATCATGTGTTCAATGATTATTTGATTCTTACTATTTAAGAGCTAAGCGGATAGATTCTCAATGAATGCCCGAACGATCAGAAGGGCATTTCATGTGAAGCCGACAACGAAAAAAATGTGAGATTCTGAAATTCGTTCACATTCATCATCAAAAGATCAAAATAAAATAATATTGTGCATCCCTATAACTCAAAAACGGTTGAGACGGTGCGGCGCTCGCTTGGCGTACAGATTCCTTAATTGTTCCTTTCATTTCAATCAACTATAACCTATTCGCCCACAACCGAGTACCGCACCTCCTACCTCCTACCTCTATAATTGCTGCAAAATTTCGCACGGGCCTACTAGTTTTAATCAAAGAAATTACGACTGTCTATACATTTAGATGCTCTAGAAAAACTAAGCAATTTCGCGCCCTCTATATCCCTGACCCATTTAAGATCTAATTTTGAAGATTTGCCGTTATTAGAATTATCAAATGGTGATATTAATATTCTAAAGCTTTAATGGGATAAAGTAATACATCACGACTGGAAAAAGGAATTTCCTAATAACACTATTCCCCAAAATACTGTGGAATTCTGGGTAGTAGTTCGAAATACAACAAATGCAATTGGTCATTTTTCATTTGCTGAACTTAGTACCTTCGTATTATTTTGTCTTTCATTACCTGTAAGTAATGCTGTTGTAGAGCGTGGTTTTTCAGTCATGAATGCGGTAAAAACCAAACTAAGAAATCAGCTACGTCCAGAAAGTGTAGATTCGGTACTTCGCATAAAAATAGATACACCTGTTAAATAAACTTGTTGCAATAAAACAAATATTTTAAATGACGATGTTTCTTAACTTTACTAGCAATATGTACAATATGCCGGATGGTATATATACAACTCAATGACTCAAAAAACCGTTCCAATAAATAGCTTCGTTACATATTTTCCGTTCCTATGCATCCAATATATCGGTTTTTTTAAAGAAGAGCAAAAAGCTTATGATCCCAGCAAAATATTTTGAGCAGCAAATTGAACTTCATTCACAACATACGGAAATAGGGATTTGTTTGTAAATAAAAGACATTGAAACAGTTATTTGTGTGCATGTGATATTAGAATTATTGTACATTAATATTTTGTCTAACTGCATTTCTTTTTCAAGCAATCACTAAATCTTTTCGGCAATTATTCGAAAGTATTTTTGAACTCCTCTTCTTATATGGAATGAATGTTTGAGACATCTTTTGTTCTCAAAGCCCATTTGTGTTTTTAGATGGTGCTTTAAAATTGTTCAGTTTCCTCTGAATAATAAACCACACGTGTTCAATAATATTGAAGTCTGGAGAATGAGAAGGTAATCCAGAACATCAACATTACTTTCATATATACCTTGCTTGGTTTTCTTGCGCGCGCGCTGTATGCTTAAAATACTTTTTATGTTGAAAAATGACCCTATTTCTCTTAACTAAAAAAATATCGAAGTTCTACATCCAAGAAGTAATGAGTATTGCAATGTATATAGTAATATACTGTCACACGGTCAGGCAAAAATTAGAAAGCGATATCTTTTGAAAACTCTGGTTTTAGGTTTTTCAGTGTGAAAGAACACTTGTTAAATCCAACAAGGGACAGTATGTAATTTTTCGTCACTAGGAGTAGTGAACGAGCTGAAATTATGAATTCGAATTATGAGTGTTCAGTTCCGAAAAACAAGCAGATCTCATTGTTATGGCGCTTGCTTCTCTACCATAGACACTCACGGGGAGGGTACGAAACCCAATCCCAGTTATTAACTTGGTTAAGATTCCAAATTCCAAGTATAAAGTATAACGAATTTTTGGGATGGAACTTGATCACTAGGAGTAGTGAACGAGCTGAAAAATGATGAATGTTTTTGGTTTTAACAAGTGTTCTTTCACACTGACTTAACGTCTACAACGAATAATGATGTACCTTGGTGGTATAACTTCACTTTTTTAACATGCCATTTTTACAAGTTCTACCGTTAAATATTAACGTGTAGCTAGCCATTAGGTGACTTCAAAAATAACGACTCAACTTGTTTGTAAGCATTACCAGGGCCGTTGTAGGCGCCTTTGGCGCTCAACTTCTCATACTGCCTGAACAGTGCTCCAGACTGCTGCTATAGTAGTGGGTCAATTAATTGTTATGTATTTCCTATATTTGGAAACGTAAGTGTAATATGTATACACAGGGCAACATTTTTAACAATTTTTTTAATGCCAAACAAACAAGTGATAGTTGATATCTATAAAATTTTTACGTAGATCTTTTATCTAAAAATGAAAATGCTCAACTACAACCTTCGAGAAAAATAGTAAGGGGCAAACATTGAAATAAAAACATTTTGTCCATTTTTTAAAAAAATAACAAAGAGGAACTAACATTTGTAATATGGCTAAAACAAATGTTGGAACTTTATGAGATTACTTAAAAACACGAAAAGTTCAATTAAGCTACGAAATATGAAGAAATACTGACTTTTTCTATAAACTGATTTTTTCATACAATGGAAATTGTATTGGAAATCACAGCTGGACACACATTCATTTGAAAACTTTATCCTCAAAAAATCATATTGAAGTTTTTAAATTACTTGTATTTTAGAGGTGTTTCGTATAACGCATGCAGAAATGATAGGCTGATAGATCTCACCTAGGCAAACAAAGCATTATACGTATATGGCAAGGGGGGATTCTCTCAGTCGTTTTTTAATTACAGGGTGATTCATAAGTTCCGGACCTAAAATTCACATTTCTCGCACTTTTTCTTCGATATTCATGTAAAGAGGTACTTTCTTTATTTTATTAAATTGCCCATATTGTTGCCTTTCCAATGAGGTACAACAACGTCCATGTATAAAGTGGATATACAAAATAATACGCAGAAATCCTTTTGCGGAATTAAAAAAATTAAAAATCTGCAAATGCGTTTTTTTGGCAATTCACCCGGTGCCCCTAAATTTGATCAACTTGAGAGCGGGTTTCAAAACAGTTTGTAAAAGTTAAACATCAGTCTGTAGGTATCAATTTTTAAAAGGTAAATAATTTCAGCGAGTAGACAGTTTATAAAGGCAAATAATCAGTCAGTAGGAATTTTCAATATTGCAAAAGTATTTTATTAAATATCTCGAAAACGGGACGAGCACGAACTTTTTCAATTATTTTCCGTCGATTAGGATAACTCGAAGCCTCGAAGCCCGCTTTCAAATTTAGTGGCCCCTCATATGGGTGAGTCTCCCGCTTTCTTGACTTTTGAATTAAAACAAGTTGGTATGTAGGTACATGCTTCATATTTCATTTATATTTGGTATAAAATTCTGCATAAAAGTAGAGGGTCATAGATTGCTCATATGTGGGCTAAATAATTTAAAATTTGCCCATCTGTAATCGAGTAAAAATAATGCAATCAATACACAATTGCATTTAGGTAACATAGCTAAAACACTTAATTCTTTGAGACATCATTAGAAATAAAGTATTTCTTCTGGTGCGTTGTTTTATCTCCATCCTACTTTTTAAACGAATCACAGGTAAGCACAGTAAAATCAAAAGTGGCGAAACTTCAAGTTCGCCTAGCTTTATATAATTTATTTATATCCGAATACCTATAAGTATATTTTTTAAATAAATCGCTTCTATCGGCTGAAACTAGGATTTTATTGAAGAGTGTACCTCACACAATGCTTAACGAGAATGCAGTATGGCATTGGGCACAGTACGAGTGACAGTACATTGATGTAGGTAATTAAACAAAACATTAAAAGGCCTGCACTGCAAGATATTATTTCAGAAATAATCGCACCTTTCAACACGGAAATATAGGGCTACGCGATCGACCCGCATATTCACCCAGTTCAATCAAACCAATCCTCCGCAAGTGAGGGGCTCGGATACACATTTCGAATAATTACGAATAAAGACGAATTAAATGTGAATAAAACAAGTTTCACGTTGTTCAAAATTAAAAATTCCGGCGGTCGGGCGAAATCCTGGCAAGAGAGACTCTGTATGGTTCCCGAAGCAGATCTGACTAGCCTTCTGGTCCTCGCAATGCGTCGGACTTCGCAGTATTGTTAAACAATTTGCCGCAGTTTTTACACGAAGCGATGGGAACGTCCAAGTCTAGAACTCTACCGTGTCACAGGGAAATTGAGTGACGTTGCCACAAATTTCTTTTCAAGGAATAATATTAACAGTTTTTGTTAAATATGTCCCACTGAATTCATTAGATGATGATAATTGGCAGACAATTTGCTTGCGTATTCCCTACCGTGGCAGCACCACTCTGCTGTTGCCCACCTCGCACATCTGCTTCTCCCGAGCCAGTCAGTTTGTCGAGCATTATTTAATTGCATATTCATAAGTCGCTCATGCGTTTACTTTTCACAATGCGTGCAAAATGCATGTAAAACTTGATTTCAATTTTTAGCCCCCGCCACTATCCGGATTGACGCTGCTTGCTGCGAATTTTCTTATTAATCACCATCACATTACTCATCTAATTACCGAAAATCAATACCCGAAAACGCTTACTTGCACTCAGAACACAGCACAGCCTTGCACGAAATGCATGAAAATCACTTTTCTCAGCCACAGTTTATGTACTCAGCTAAAATGCGCGACGAAATCATCCTCCCAAAACCTTATTTTCCACAAAATTCTTCACTAAAGCCGACGGTAAAATGTACTGAAGCCGCCATTTTGGACAAGCTTTTATGAGTAACTATGGACTTTTGACGTTTTTCCGATTTACAGACAATGCAAAGCAAATAACTGTTTAAATGTTGGCCAGAATTAAAGGAAGTTATCGCGGTTACTCTTACCTTACATAAGTCACAAAAATTAACCTTCTTTACTGAAATACGACGAATTCGATGCACCAACAACCTTACACATTTTCTTATGACCGCGACATTTGTAAGTTTTTTCCCTCTTCCCGCGAGCCAAGAAACTCTACAGTATGAGTGCTGCGTACGTTCATCCCATCCGTTCCGTTTCCTTATTCTGTGTGTACGATGAATAAACGAGCAAATAAAAAAAGCAAAAAGAAAAGAAAATCTCACTAGAGAGAAATTATACTTTATTTCTCTTCTGTGTGAGTTCGATTTCGATACCGTGCGGAGCGGACGTGTGGTCCGCGTGCACCGCAGTTGGCCCGAGAGAATGTGCGAGCAAATTTCCTGTTTTGTGATCTCCTCAATTATAAAATCCCCGTGTTTCTAATCAAATATTTTGAAAGGTGAAAGAGATAAGGTAATTTGTTTTACCTGTCAAGAAAGCTGGTTGCGGCGACTTAAAACAATGTGTGTATTTTCTACTTTCAGTTTTTAAAGGACCAGAATGCTCTGAACTTTTTCATTTCTTTTAAAGTGATAATCTCGGTTTTTGGCTGTTACATTTATAGTTTTGGGAGCATTTCCATTTCAATTGCAGATATGTATGCACATGGCAAATGCCTACTTCAGCGAAGTATGGGAGATACTAGCATTTCTGTGAGTTGTTGCCTTGATGTGAAGCGTTTTGCCAAGGGAAGAGTAAATTAATTTCTATAATCTCGCATATATGTCGAGATTTTGAATATCATAGTTCCATGGGAAATCAGAAATCAGTTTTTTTTTATAAATGCCAAAATGCGTAATAGCTCAAGCTCTCACGACACAAACGACACGACGAAAAGTCTACCTACCTAACACTACTAACATTTTATACTTATATGAACTTAACAATAAATATGTTGAACATACACATTATAGGGAAATATAAGTTATTTATAATTAACTTAGTCCCTATCTTTGTGATGTGCACGTTGCAGTTTTCAACATAGAATCTTCAAGGGTTAAATCTCTAACCCAAAATTTCAAAGGCTTAGATATCCCAGCCCAAAAATTTCCATTGTAAAATCCAGTAGTATAGAGTTAGATTCGCTAATCGGATTGCCCCAGATCAAATAATTTGTACCGTTTACACGGCTAGCCTGGAAACCGGTTTGTGACTGTCGCATATGCGTAGTCATAGTATAATGGCAATTTTAGCTCTTTCCCCGATAATTATGTTAATTAATGTTGTTATGGTCATCGTCCTGAATAAGAATATATACAGTAGATTCACGTTTGGACGTGCGATGAAAATACAATAACTTGACTTGCTACATTCCCGTTCCATATCCTACAATAAAAAAAAAAATGGATGTGCTTATATACAGATACAGTACCTACGCCTAAAACGTTAAATGCAGGTACTGTGTAAATCAATGAACTGCGAGAGGGAAATCATGCCCTTTCACAATATACATATTTTCTGACTCAATATTTGTCTTTTACGAAATATTGGTGCGCCTACATAAAATTGGGATTTACATTAAGAGTTCAAAAGTTGTCTCATGCCCACGGAATAGTGGGGTCTGGGCGGCTAATTTTAGCACAAGTTGCCGATCCCTTTGAGAATATTTAGGGTTACGATCACTTTTAAATTGACAGTTAAAACTGAACGTATGTAGCATGAAAACTGTCAGTTTAAACTGATGAAAGGAAATCTAAAAAAAACAATTTGTTCATGTGTACGTTCTACAATAAATAAAATAGTATTTTTCTTGTTACACAACTATAGCGCCACTTTTTTAGTCATTCGATTTTCGGTGTTCTTCGCGGAAGTCGACAAGTGTCGTATAGCTAATGCAGCAAGCAATACTTTAAAGAACTGTCGACTTTCAAGAATGTTTTACATTGGACGCTGCGCCGCGTGTTCAGGAAAAATCCTAACCTTGTGTGGCAAACACTTATGTAAGTCTGTCCCTAAGCTTTTGCCTCACCATAAGATTGCGCTACTTCAGTTCAGATACGAAAACGTGAATAGGGTATGGAATCAAATAAAGTTTACTTTATTTTAAGACTTCATGTTTTTGCTTCCGATTTCCCATTTCTAGCTTTTTATAGCGTTCCCAACAATGTTTATTTGTTGTTTCAAAATTTTCAAGAAAAATGTTAGAAAAATAAACAATGTGGTACTATAGATATGCTCCAAAGTCTATAATTATTAGCCTTGTTTGTGGCAGACAACTAAAGGCTACCATAATCGGAAAGTGAAATTAGCAGCTTATATGAAGTTATTAGAAAAAAATGAAAGAAGTGGAATCCAAGGAAACCGTAGATTCAGTGATTGACCCATTTCCTAATAAATTCATATTAAATAATATAATTTAAACGTAAAAAGTTTTTGAGACAACTTCCGCCAAAAATTTACCCCGAATAACTCGCTGAATTTTCAATTTTTTGGTCCAAAAATTATATCATGTATTTATTATATTATATATCCACAAATATATCCTTAAAACATTCCATGCAGTAGTTTTCTTTACAAAAATTCCCAACAATCACCTTTTTTTCAGGTGGTCACACTTGTGGTGCCCCTTAACTCTAAACCTGGTACGGCACGAAATAAAAATAATAGTAATAATAAATAATAATTGGTAAGGCGGAACTCATCTTACCGAAAAATCAACGATCAGAATACACCTTAATAAGGATTTTATGTAATGTTTTGTCGAAAGTAATAATTCCCGAAAGGTCAGTTGCTAGACACGATCTCACTCTTCCGATTGATCAAAAAATCAAAAATTATTTTTTTAGGCATAGTTAGGCGATAGCTACATACATCTATACTATACATATTTAGCCATACATATTTAGCCAGTTATTAAATCTAATTCATTTGCACAATAAACTAATTTTTTTACAAGCTTACGTTTATTTGCTCAATATTTTGCTGCTTACAATTATTTATATTTTGTGAATAAATAGCTACCGGATTCGCTTAGAAACCCTTCGCTTATTTTCGGCTAAATTTAACCAAAAGCTTGGCAATAGTGAACAAATAGTGTAAAGAAACATACGAAAAATAAAAGAAGGAGAAGTAAAGAAGGAATAAAACTTCCCAATCCAATGATGTCATTTTCTTGTTTTTTTACATAAATCAACAGATGCTTTTAGGTTTCCTGGCAGGTTTATTCAAATATTAGTCTGCATAAATTGTTAATTGCTTGTCAATGTATGTAAAGTACATATGCATTTAGAAGGAGCCTTCGATTTGCGTGGCTCTAAGATTTAGCGACAGTTTCACCGAAAGTTTACACTGAAAATTCGAGTGCAAATCGACGTTGTCAAATATGAATGCAGACTGAAATTTGACAGGTCCGTAAAGTTTTACCATTGTGCCAATCAACACGTCAATTCATTAGGCATTTAGAAAATTGGTAAAATATATTGTAGATGAGACGAGATCCAGATTCAAAGCATGACGACAAACTCATGCCCACTCACCAAATATCCATTCAAAATTTCCTCATGTCGAAATTAGTCCACATGAGTTCCCAACACTAACCGCATAGTTAATACATACAAATAGGAGTTTAATTGCTAGCGTATTAGACTACGTCGCTGTTGATACCTACACTTTCTCACTTTCGACTCTGCAAACACTGAATCTACCTGGAACTGGAACACTAAATACTTTAATTCCGGCTAATTAAACACTTTGTGGACAATCGCTAAATACACATTTTACGGTTGACGAACTGATGAATATCTCAAAACGTTTCAAATCTCATTTTCTGGTGCTTTGTCCAACTGGAACGCAAGAGACTTGCACTGCTAAACTGGAACTAGTGCTTTGCACTTCTCAATCCAACAACACCTTTCTTAAAAATGAAACTTCTCAAATTGAAATACAGTCAAATTGTCGGCTGAAACCGCCGCTTTTATCACAATTTCGAGCTGCTCGCAAAAATGGCTGCACGAAGTCCGATTTACACCACAAAAACGACCCGATCACTGAGAGCACATTCACACGACACGGCAACCGATGAACGATTTACGAATGAAGGAGATGGAGAAACAACATGACGATAGATGACGACGGACGGACGATGACGAGTTGATACGACATCGCATTTACAACCTGAGGGAGTGTTGTCGTTTGACACGGGGTCAAGTCAAACAGTTGGATTGTTGCGGGTGGGGAGGTGAATTCTATTGTTTGATAAATGAACTATAAAATGACAACACACCACAGGGTTGCAGTACTTACAGTAACGTGAAAAAAGTAAATATAATTCATAAAGCCACAAATCTTAGAAACCACTGACGAGTACTATGGAGCGCTTGTTTTGTTATATCCCGATCCGCTATCTGTCCACATAAATAAAAATAAATTTAATTCAATAATATTTTGAAAATAAAACAAATTGTCTTAAATTAGAAGCATGGCTTTGTGTTTGAAGTAAAGAATATGAATCTTGCTCTAGAATATTTTGCGGGGAGTATTCCGTTCGGGATGCCCCTTAATTTGATAGCGGGCTTCGAAGCACTTTGCTTTCTAATCAACAGAATATTATTGAAAAAAATCCTACTCGCTCCGTTTTCGAAATATTTAATAAAATATGTAGTACTTTTGCAGTATTAAAAATGTCAACTGAATAATAATTTACTTTTACAAATTATGTACCCGCTGCAATTACCTAACTTTTACAAATTGATGCCTACAGACAAACAAACAAATACAAATTGTTTCGAAGGCCGCTCTAAAATTTATAAAATTTAGTGGCATCACGTATGGAAGTGTTGCCTATTTTGCAAAACACAATATTCAGGTGATTATTTTTTGGCGCGGTTCACGTTCAACTTGTTCCTTTAATCAAACCTATTTTTGTGTGCATAATGCTATTACTTTTAAGAAAGAACAAGATATTTTTGACATTCATTTGAATCTAATCACACTTCACATTTATTAAAGTTGCTTGTAATCGTGCGGGCCGTGTAATATTTTCCGTATTGTTTAAAAATCTTTCAGTGGGAAAGTTGAGAGAATCAAAGGTCTGTACCCAAGCAAAAACTGAAAATGCCGGACCATTTAGGAGATGATATGCGACGTGTGAAACACGAGGAAACGGAGGAAAAAGAGATAAAAGGTAATACGGTTCAGGGACTTCTGCAAATAATACATTATTTTTGATTGCAGCGCTTGATGAAGGAGATATCGAGCTTCTTAAAACATATGTAAGTTCATGCACTATTTAATAGGGTTGTGGGTATTAATTTGAAAAATATTTAGGGACAAAGCCAGTACCATAAGGCGATAAAGACAATTGAAGAGGACATCCAGAAAGCCATCAAACAAGTGAATGAGCTGACTGGAATCAAGGAAAGCGACACGGGACTGGCGCCACCAGCCCTGTGGGACTTGGCTGCCGACAAGCAAACTTTGCAAAATGAACAACCCTTGCAGGTAGCCCGGTGCACCAAAATTATCAATGCTGACTCGGACGATCCGAAATACATCATCAATGTCAAACAGTTTGCTAAGTTCGTTGTTGATTTGGCTGATTCCGTGGCACCCACTGATATTGAAGAAGGAATGCGTGTTGGGTAAGAACAGTGCCATATTAAATTTGGTGTAGGATCCAATTCTATTGAGAATAAGAGACAACAATTTAACTTATGAGTGTACAAAGCTTAACCCCTTTTTGCGGCTACTTTATTTTGTGCGTCCTAATCCCCAATCGTTACCTCCATTTGCCTTGGAGGTGAACAAGTTTGATTATCGTGCAGGGACAGGCACTTGCACATTCAACCTTTGTAAGATATGCGTTAGACTGTCTCGTACAAACGCAGTAAGCCATTCTGTCGTAAGCGTATGAATACCCTGACTAACGGCATTATCTTGTCACGTCAACTGCATCACATCATCCTTGAGGCATCCTGAACTTGAATTTGCAGATCAAATTTCTTTTCCTAAATGCTCACCACATAAGAAAATACTAGACACATCTAGGTACTTACGGACGTGTGATGTGCTTGCATGCCGAAGGAGAAAAATGGGAAAACCGTGAAATTTAGGAAATTTTAGTGCTTTTTTAAACTTTCACAAGTCACTGTACCTGCAGTGGTAAAGGGTAGATCAACATCGGTGGCATTTTTGAAAAGTACATTAAGATAATAGTTTTTGGCGTGAGTTTGATGCCACTGCGTTGAGTAGAACAAAAGATAAAAATAAAATAATAATATGCCTCCCAAATTTATGAATCACCCTGTAACTCGAAAACTACTCAAAATCGTAGAACATACATGGGGGTGATTCGGATACTAATACAATATTAGTCATGGGCTATCACGATTGGCCAAACATTTTCCATCCCTTCCTAATGGAACAATTTTAGCTTTGCTAATTTTTTTCGTGTTGGTGACCTCTCCGGCGGATTCTGGAATAGGCCTTATAATCTCTATATACATAAACTGGCAAGGTTGGCATAGAATATATTTTGAGGATAATAATTGTCTATTAGATTTAGATAAGTAGATTTAATTATTAGTAGCAAAATCAGCAAAACTTCCTTTCCGGGTGCCCCTAAATTTGAGGGCGGGCTACGAAACATTTTGTAAAAGGTAAATAATTTCAGCGAGAAAACAATTTGTAGAAGGCAAATAATCGTTCAGTAGGAATTTTTAATACTGCAAAGGTATGAACTGAAATGGGGCGAGTACGAATTTTTCAAATAATTTTCTGTAGATAACAAGATAACAAAGTGCCTCGAAGCCCGCTTTCAAATTTAGGGGCACCCGGAAGGGAAGGTTCCCTACAAAATCTTTAATTTACGTAACCTTGGTACTGTATACGTATTTTTTTTCTTCTGATTTTCAGTGTTGACCGAAATAAATATCAAATACACATCCCTTTGCCTCCAAAGATTGACCCCACCGTCACAATGATGCAAGTCGAGGACAAACCAGATGTTACTTACAGCGACGTTGGTGGCTGCAAAGAGCAAATCGAGAAGTTGCGTGAGGTAGTCGAAACTCCCCTGCTCCACGTAAGTAATCTTTTTATTTCCTGCCTCAATTTACTTATTTATTTTCTTATCTTTAGCCAGAAAAATTTGTAAATCTAGGAATTGAGCCTCCGAAGGGTGTTTTGTTGTTTGGTCCTCCTGGTACAGGAAAAACCCTTTGCGCTCGAGCTGTGGCCAATAGAACCGACGCTTGCTTCATCCGTGTCATTGGTTCTGAATTAGTGCAGGTAAAACTCCCAGCAAATAAATTAACTAGAAAACATTTTAATTGCTACATTTTACAGAAATATGTAGGTGAGGGAGCAAGGATGGTTCGAGAACTATTTGAAATGGCGCGCTCAAAAAAAGCTTGTCTCATATTTTTCGACGAAATCGACGCCATTGGAGGTGCACGTTTTGATGACGGTGCTGGCGGTGATAATGAAGTGCAGCGTACTATGCTGGAGCTGATCAATCAACTAGACGGATTTGACCCCAGAGGAAATATAAAGGTTGCAATCATTTAAAAAACGTGAATTTCAAATTCCAGCGATACCTATTTTTAAAGGTTTTGATGGCCACAAATCGCCCTGATACTTTAGATCCTGCCTTAATGAGACCTGGGCGACTAGACAGAAAAGTCGAATTTGGTCTTCCAGATTTGGAGGGACGAACTCATATCTTTAAAATTCACGCCCGTTCGATGTCCGTTGAAAGAGATATTCGCTTTGAATTGCTAGCTCGTCTCTGCCCGAATTCAACTGGTGCCGAAATTAGGTATAACCAAAATTTACCATTCATATGAATGATGGTATGATTCATTATTTTGCACAGATCGGTTTGTACTGAAGCTGGTATGTTCGCCATACGTGCACGGCGTAAGGTTGCCACCGAGAAGGACTTTTTAGAGGCTGTCAACAAAGTTATAAAAAGCTATGCTAAATTTAGTGCTACTCCACGATATATGACTTACAATTAGTGAGATGCAGTTTCATGTTTCTTCTGAATTTTTTGGTAATAAAATTAGTTAACGAATTTGTTTACGTTTACATTCAGCATGAATAAAATCGTAAATATTGTAAGATTGTGTGTAATTTGGTATTGTAAGCAGAAGCTTATTTAGGCCCTTTATTTAGTTGAGCTTATCCTTGCTATATTATTTCGCTAAGAGTCCAGATCGGTGAGGTACCAAACTACACAGAAATACCATATATGGCACAGTTTTGGAATCCTCAGATCACGGTTCTTCACCGAAACATATAAAACTTTCATTATAGCATTATAACCCAGGTTTGTACAACGGTACGCTCTCGGTCTGCCCGGGGTGAAGAAGGGAGGGCCGGAATTCAAATAAAAAATATAAAACAACAATTGTTTAGACTGCGAATAGTGTAGATCTTCCCATGTTGTATTATGTTCTCAGCGTGTCTTGTCTGAAGCTCTGAGTTATTTCGCCTTGTACTGACTTGGGATTGTATGTCAGTTGCAACGCTATAATGGTAAAACTTTGTTACCTGTTATAGCATTAAAATGCTCTAATTGAAATAAAAAAATAATTTATTTTTATTGATAATTAATTTAATCAAAAATACTTCCGGCAAGAAAAACGTCATAATTCCAGGCTCATTTTGTTCGTATGGTTTTCTATAGTCAATTTTCACTAGAATTTTTCAAATCCGCGATGACAGTACTTTTCACGGGCTCCCCACCTATAGGTGTTTTCTCGAGTGTGAATCCTCTCGTGTCCTTTTAGGTCAGAAGTGATATTAAAATTTGCGTCTTTTCACAGTACTTATGCGACTTTTCTTTAGTGTGAGTCCTCTTGTGTTTTTTAAGGTCAGAAGTGGTCATAAAAGCTTTCCCACATTCAAAGCATTTATGGGGTCTTTCTCCAGTGTGAATCCTTTCGTGTCTTTTAAGGTCAGAACTGATGATAAAACCTTTCTTGCATTCATTGCATTTGTAGGGCTTTTCTCCAGTGTGCATAATTTTGTGAACTTTAAGCTGACGCCACGTTGTAAAACTTTGCTCACATTCACTGCACTTGAATGGTGTTTCTCCAGTGTGAGCCCTTTCGTGAATTTTAAGCTGAGAAACTGTGAAAAAAGCTTTTTCACATTTAAAGCAATTGTATGGCTTTTCTCCATTGTGAGTATTCTCGTGACTTTTAAGTTCACTCGACGTGATGAAACGTTTCTCACATTGAGAGCACTTGAATGGTTTTTCTCCAGTGTGAATCCTTTTGTGAATTTTAAGCTGATAAGCTCTGATAAAAGCTTTGCCGCATTCAAAACACTTGCACGGCTTTTCCCCAGTGTGAATCATTTCGTGTGTTTTAAGATCAGAACTGATGATAAAACCTTTCTTACACTCGTGGCACTTGTAGGGTTTTTCTCCAGTATGAATACTTTTGTGAGTTTTAAGTTGACGCGACGTTCTAAAACTTTGCTCGCATTCACTGCACTTGTATCGAGTTTCTCCAGTGTGAATCCTTTGGTGAATTTTAAGCTGACGCTCCGTTGTAAAACTTTTCTCACAATCACTGCACTTGTATGGAGTTTCTCCAGTGTGGGCCCTTTCGTGAATTTTAAGCTGATAAGCTCTGATAAAAGCTTTGCCGCATTCAAAACACTTGTACGGCTTTTCCCCAGTGTGAGTCATCTCATGTCTTTTAAGATCAGTACTGATGAAAAAACCTTTCTTACATTCACGGCACTTGTAGGGTTTTACTCCAGTGTGAATACTTTCGTGAGTTTTAAGTTGATGTGACGTTCTAAAACTTCGCTCACATTCACTGCATTTGTATCGAGTTTCTCCAGTGTGAATCCTTTTGTGTATTTTAAGCTGATAAACTCTAATAAAATCTTTCCCGCATTCAAAGCACTTATATGGCTTTTCTTCAGTGTGAGTACGCTCGTGAAGTGTAAACTTATCAAAGTTTGTAAAACTCTTCTCGCATTCACAGCACACGTATTGTTTCTCATACGCTGGTACGTCATTTGTATTTCTAGTGTGAGCACCCATAGGATTTTGAAGACTCTTGGACCTGGCACCTTTAAAACTGATTTCTCTAATATCTCTCTCGTCGTTGGGTTTCTCTTCGTCAGTACTCTCCTTAATATCAATTGACTTCTCTCTCTTGAAGTGCTCCCTGCTATTGGTCTGCTCACTTCCGGAATCCTGCGTTGCAATATTAAAGTCCTTCTTACATCTCATAGCTTCGTTTTGCCTTGCAGAATATTCACGTTTACCATCTGTAAAAAAACAACAGCTGACAGCACCTTTTTAAACCCTGGAAATCACTAACCAGCCATACCATTAACACTCCCCTGTGATGCATGCCAATATTTATCAACAGCATCTCGCTCTTCCTTTACTTCGGGCTCCAACGCAGGCTTTATCAGCATCTCATATTGGTTTATGTCCGTGGTCCCATCATTAGCATCCTCCACGTCCTCGTCTAAGACTCTGCTTTTTGGCTCGATTTTCACCTCTGGCACAGCGGAGTAGACAGGGTTTTCAGATTGGTCAACGTCATCCTCTATAAGATACGGCATATAACTGACAGAGCCTCCTTCAGAACACGGAAACTTACTAATAACCACCCCATCCCTTCTAAGTACTTTCGGTTCGAACAGGCTATATTGGTGGAACTCTTGCTTGGAATCGAATGCATTTATCACATCATTGCAGCACTTGTTGCAAAGATAGTCGTCTTGCTGAGCCTAAATTTGAAATAAGACCATTCAAGCGAGTTTTTTACATTAAGAAAAGACCGATTACCTGCAGCCCCAGCAAGCAATTTAACATATAATTCAGTTTTCTCGGGTGCCGAAGTATGTCAATCATTTCCAAATGGATGGTTTTGCAAACTAAACATGTCTCCAACATTTTTGCGAGAGATGAATGAGACTTCACAAGTTGGTAAAATATGTTGTTGTTGTTGTTTTTACGTTGCCCGCAAATGAGGCGTCACAGATGTGCCTTTTCTGGTCCAGTCCAGTGCAGGCACCATATGACCATTAGCAGAAGTTGGCAAAATATAGGTATTCCTCCAAGTTCAAAGATCTGTCTGTCAAGTGTCAAAAGCTGCGGTCGACCATGGAATTATAAACTAAACACCGAACCAGATTTAGCGTACCACATTGCCTAATGGTTAGAATTGGCTGTGTTGGTGTTGGTCACGCAGTGCAAATGCAAGCGTAAATATGAAGAGGCATAATCAGAAGGGAGCTTCGAATTCAAAATTTTCCGAAGTTCCTGCCATAATATCTATGCCCTCCTTATAATTTATTTACAAGCTGCCATTTACTGACAAGCTATAATGATTTTGCGAGATGTACACAGGGAAAAATAAGAAGCCGTCTTGTTACGACAACCCACCACAGAACACTTCATTTCATTAATTCACGCAAAGTTTAGCTTTTTCAAACTGTTCATTGCTTGCCATGAACAATACTTACCTAATACACTAGTTCCGACCACGGAACATTTCCATAAGGTTTTAGGGTACCTAAAAACAGCGCCAGTCGAGAACTTGTTCCATAACTTGCACTTTCCAGTTCAATCTATTCAAACTTCGAAGCAGCGCAGATATTGTTTTAGCCTCTCCATACGTTTAGGTTACGTTTTTTTCCAAAAGTCAGCGCATCCCCTTTAAATCTTTCCACAATTCAAATTTTTGGGTATTTTAAATTTTACTATTTTGGTTCTTCTCCATATTCGGTAATTTCTCCGAGGTTTCAGCCATTGTGAAAATTCAAGATTTAATATTGGCGGTCCACTTGACATATGTCATTTACCATTGTCCGAGTATTAACCTAAAATTATTATCAACAAACTCGCCAATTTTATACGTAAAATTAAAATAAAAAAATACACCAGGTATGGAGCTCTTAATAGCGAGCGTGGATCACATTGAATTTAAAATTGAAAGGGATCTAAATGAGCAATTTGGAGCGCTCCCTCTCCCCTTTCCGGGAATGGACAGTAAGCGAATTTACGTAGTTTGACGACATAGCGCATCAATCGACATATTATTTCAGAGTCAACAGCAGCGGTATGCCAATTTTTTAACGCAAAAGATGGATCGGAATGCGACAAGGGCTCAGCGTGCCCCTTTAGACACATCCGCGGTGACCGAACAATTGTTTGTAAACATTGGCTCCGTGGTCTATGCAAAAAGGGGGACCAGTGCGAGTTTCTTCATGAGTATGATATGACTAAAATGCCTGAATGTTACTTCTACTCACGGTTTAACGCATGTCACAACAAAGAGTGCCCTTTTCTACATATCGATCCTGAGAGCAAAATTAAAGACTGTCCGTGGTACGATCGGGGATTCTGTAGGCACGGGCCCCATTGTCGCCATCGTCACGTAAGAAGAGTTCTGTGCATGAGCTACTTAGCGGGCTTTTGTCCTGACGGATCCAGTTGCAAATACATGCATCCTCGGTTTGAGCTGCCACCACCACCGGAAGTGCCGAAGGATCAGATGACTAAAAGACCTCCAACATGCCATTATTGCGGAGAGTTGGGCCACAAAGCATCATCGTGCAATAAAATGCCCCCCGAACAGAAAGAAGCAACAATACGACAGGAGGAGGCACGATTCCGCGCTCTCAGTTACTTCAAGCAGAATGGGGAGGAAGCTAGGGGCGCCCCAAGACCACTGGAGGAAATCACTTGCTATAAATGCGGAACAAAAGGACACTATGCCAACAAGTGCCCAAAGGGGCACCTGGCATTTCTCTCCAATCAGCAAGGGCACAAATGATACGGGTCGACCAGAGCCTAGTAGCTTGGGTAAAATTAATGAAAATATATTTAATGTTGCATTTTCCTTGTTTATTTACTCAGTAAATATCTGTTCTTTCCATAAAAAATTATCACATTTGTTGAAATTGCGCTAGTTCTGGGTAACATTAATACCGCCCGGATCGTTCTAAATTGTCGTCAAGGAGTTCGTACGCTGGACGGTACGTTGTTTCACAAGTATCCGGGTCAACGGATTTCAAGTGGGGATTCCTAATAGTGTTTGTCCTATCTCCGATAGATGTGTATCCCTCGTTATACAATTTACAGTAAGGAATCCTTTGGCTCAGAATGTAGTCCCAGATGTCCTTGCACGTCCAATCTAACACAGGACTTATTCTCATCAGAGGTGGCCAGCTAGGGTCTGTTGCCTGAAATTAGTTTTTGTATTGTGAACGATTTTATTACCATTTCATTTAGAATCTTTTACTTTTTTAATGAGAGAGCGTTGATAAAAGAGGAAAGAGTGCAAATAATTACAAAGCTGAGTTCTCTAAATAGTAATCCGCGTCTTATAGTATAGTATTGATACGACATTATCAGGTCAATTTTTATTATTTATTCAATATTTTTATATATATTTATTAGTCTCGTTAACAAACTTTTATTAAAAAAAATTACCAGAGATATAAAAAAAAATCTTATCTTTTTTGGAAATTCAATCTATATCAATCAATCTACATTTTTTGAGAAATTCTATTACCTTTCATTAAAATCTATTTAATTAACTTCAGTTTTTAATTTAATTGGTAAACTGTTGATTAACTTCTGACCTTTATTCATTACTGAGTTCTGTGTGCTGATACGAATCAATCTTAAAAGTCTGAAGTGCGGGCTAGAGTGCAAGACGTAAAGTACCCAATCACTCACGTACTTTAAATGATTCATTTTGAGCTTAACAATGAATACTATAAAATAGTATTTGTCGAGATTAGCGACATTTCGATAAATTGTTTGCTGGGTACAGAACGATAAAATCAATCCTCTGCCACCGTGATCCAATTCAAGGCTTTTCGTATATGTGTTGAAGTCCGTCGGTCACACCTTATATCATTCTCCACCAGTTTTGAAGTGGTGATTTTATGCCCTCAGTAGCACAAAAAGGATACTGGAGAAATAATCGAATTGTGGGAGCACCAATGCATTGTATTAGAAGCAATATTCCTTCCTCATGTTGTCCGAAGAATAGGTGCAAACCTGGTAGCCATTATGGCCTAAAGAATCCTTACATACATAAAATAGGCTCTGATTATGATTATCACTTCACTTTCCGTGACGTGACAGCTTATGGCTGAATTGCCTATTTTGATTCTTATAAGAAAATTTCTTTAGTATTCAGCTATAAATTGGCACCTCACGGAATGTGAGGTGAGAACCACATCAGGCCTATAGGTCTGTCTAATCAGACCGAATGTCGTCTGAGTAGGGAACGCTATGAAATTGCCACACACATTTTGTGTGGCTGGTCTGTTCTTTTGGGGCATTGATTCTTGACACTTGAAATTTCAATATTCCGTAAAAAAAATATTTCCATTGTTGGAGTCGACTCGTCCGGTGATTCACTTTGTGTGATAAAAAAATCACAAATGGAAAATGTAACAGGTTCACTTCCCACCCCGTTCAAATCCCTGAGCCCGGCCAGAATTTGTGCACATTTGAAGTTGAACATATAACAGCGACGTAAGCAGATTTTTTTTAAATAGACAATATTTTTACACATATATTGGCCGTCCATAAAGTCAAGTGGATTTTCAGCAAGTGCGCTTGCTCAAGGTATATAATGTGTTTGAGGTAATCTCCTTTTCAACAGTACCTTGGGGGTGACGCCGTAAATAGTATTTCTCATTTTTTAATAGATTTAAATAAAACCCTTTAAGGAACCATATACTATCTCCTATCTTGTCCATAGCTCGGGGTCTATATGATATACGACGAAAGACTCTAAATCCCAAAAGCTCTTCACAAAATTAAAAGATTACCAAGTATATGTACCTGTAGCGCCTTGAGATTCCCACAATAAGGGTCAGTTCGTCTTGATCCCATTATGACTGCCTTCAGGTCCGGATTATCCTTGCATAGTTTCTCCAGAACTGTCTTTAAATTTCCCTGTAGGCTTTCTATATTAATATGGTATGTCGTCTCACAACTTGTAACGAAGTCTTCAATTTCCTGGAAGGGGTCCTTCGGTTGAATGTAAATAACTCGGACTCTGTCGTCTATCGCGTTTCTTTTGTAAAATGTCTGAACCAGGTCCAGCAATACTGTGCAGTCTTTCCCCCCATTGAAAGCCAAGAACACTTCGTTGGATTTGTATTTACCAAACACTGTGTGAAATAGCTGTAATGCAATAGGAAAATCATGTTACAAGATAAGGCTAGGACTAGGAAAAAGTGGGTCATCGGTAATAACCTTGAATACTTCCGACACTTTGTGACTTAGCAATGTGCTGGAGCCATTCAAAACAGCACCATCGCGAAACGCACTCATTTTAAGGTTTCTAAAACTATCTAGTCACTTGCAACTACTAAACAACTTTCTCGACATGGAATTCCACATTACATCACGCATCTGCCACACGTCCAACTTCCAGCTGTTGTTAACAAAAACTGCTGGCATTCTGGCAAGGCAAGACAATTGGCAGTGCTGACGTCACGACGTACGTTCATTCCGTCAATTCAGTGGTTGTTTTTGTAGGCCATCATGGATTTAGATTTTATAACCTTGTGCTATTAGTATTTATAATTCAATATCTTACAATGGAGACATTATTTAGCTTCAGTTTTTTGTTTCCATAAAAATGGTAAAGCCAGAAGGGGCTTTCGGCAAGCACGTTCTCAGTAAAAAAACATTTTTAGCAACCGTCTCAGTTGGGTTGGGTAATTGCGTTAATCAACTGATTTTGAAATTGCAGGATCCTTGATGCATTGATGCAAAATTGCGTTTTCGAGATAAATAGGAGCCCTTTTTCTGGTAGATAGTAGGTGCTTTCTGGAGATAGTAGTCGTTTCGACAGACACGGCTAGCCAAGAAACATTTTCAAAGTTAAAATCCTAGGTTTAGAGTTTCTTGGCTTGGCTAATCAAGTGTTGTGCCGAGACCCGAGACGATTGTGAAAGTGAGACGAGTTAAGAAAACATGCCGTTTTAGTGAGCCAACTGAGAACGTGTTTTCCGAACGACCCTAGAGTATTGGTTTGGTGGCCTGAATTCTAAATATTGTGAATTGAGGTATCTTATTAGTCTCATTAAACTTGCCTGATGTGCCTGTAAAATGTTCAAGGCTTCTAAGTTTGAGAAACAATAGTTATGATCATTTTGAGAGCCACTATTATGAGACACACAACTGTCACATCAAAACAATTGTCAAAGTCAAGGGAACCGGCAGCGGCATAAAAGTTGCTGCAGCAGGGTTGATCGTGTGTAATATTTCGAAATTGTGGAAAATAGTGAATTATCTGTATTTTCATCTGAAACAATAGGCATCATAAGCCAACATGACCGCTTTTGAAGGTAAATTATTGTCACTGTTTATCACTGAGAATGCAAACTTAGCAATTATCTCTTGTAGAATTCGGAGTTTTGCCTGAAATTGCCAAGGCAGTTGATGAAATGGAATGGACGTAAGTATATTTCTAAGATCTTCTCATCTATCGGTGGGAAACTACTTTGTAGGTGCCATTGTGCAGGATAGAAAAATAAGGGTGCGGAAGATCGTGGATGTGTGGACATAGGCATGCCTGACATGTATATCATTGTGCGATTGCCATCTTCGATGGGAAGCTTAGAAATCCGAATTCATTCGTATATGTACATATAAATAAGGTGCCAAAATATTAACCTTTTTGGATATATCGCAACCACTAACAATAGGAACTGGATTGCTACCTCACATGGGAAAAACGTGACAATTAAGGCAAATTATGCTATTTAATTTATTAAAAAATGCTTCACAAAACTAAATAATAAATAATTACAATCTCACGAACTGATTTCTGAGAAGTTACGCTCAATATTTAGTTTTTTTCACAAAAATGTTCCGGATTTTAATCAGCAGGAGATTCAGGTGCGGTAGAGGCAGATATAAAAATCATCATTTTCATCATTATATGTGCAAACAGATAGTGAAGGTTAATTTCAATCTCATTCACACACGAACACCCCAAAACCCGCAAAAGCACTTCTGTAAGGCCATCTTCATTCAAATATTAGAATGAATTTTTAATATTATTTCTGCCTGCTAAATTCAGGTGAGAGCGAGATAGTTAGAGTTCGGTCAAAATTTGATCTAATTTCTTTCCCTTCTTCACTACCGATCCGTGCGAGAGCGCATCCATGTAAAAGCCTGACCCCAGAAATTATTTCTTTATCGAACGTAAATATTTAACTCGGCTTCATTTAATTGTGGAACAATATAATGTGAGTTTTATACGTTTCGGTGAAGAATGGTAATCTGAGGATTCCAAAACTGTACAATATATGGTCTTTCTGTGTAATGTGTCCTAATTTTTGGTACCACACCGATCTCGAGCCTTAGCGAAATTTTATATTTTTACATTTCCACAATCGTCCTCAATTTTAAAAAGACTACAATAATTCGTCAGCAGTCACCGTGGCCTCACGTATGTTGGCGCGCTGAGACTGGAGCACTCCGCATTATTATCTTCCTATTTATCGGGTGTGAACTTTTATATACTGTGCCTTATTCAAATTTGGCTATACTTGCACGTGCGTCACATGGAGGCAATTTTATTTATTGAATCTGAATGTTAAAAAAGTACTCTTTTAGACTGCCAACGGATGTCCAAGCAGAGGCGGTTCCACTGATACTTGGAGGAGGAGATGTCCTCATGGCAGCTGAGACGGGATCCGGAAAAACTGGTGCCTTCTGCCTTCCTATCCTCCAAATTGTTTGGGAAACACTCCGTGATATACGAGAAGGTAAGGGCGCGAAAGCAGTTGCTGCAGGAACTGTTGCTCCATGGACGATGTCATTCTTTGACCGTGGGAGTGCACTTGCCGTAACTCCGGACGGTTTAAGATGCCAATCTAGGGAGTTCAAGGAATGGCATGGCTGCCGTGCTACCACCGGTGTGAAGGGCTCCGGAAAGTACTACTACGAGGCTACAGTTACTGACGAAGGCTTATGTCGAGTAGGGTGGTCAACTACGCAAGCTAAGTTGGACCTCGGCACTGATCGTTTTGGTTTTGGCTTTGGTGGTACCGGAAAGAAATCGAATAATAAACAGTTTGATGACTACGGGGATGCATTTGGGATGAACGACGTTATCGGATGTTGTTTAGATTTACAAAAGTGTGAGGTCAGCTTCTATAAAAATGGTACGAACCTTGGGGTAGCTTTCAAAATACCGGATAATCTGAAAAATGAGTGCTTCTACCCAGCGTTAGTGCTAAAAAATGCAGAGATGGCGTTTAATTTTGGAAACGAGGAATTTAAACATCCAATCCCGCCAGAGTATATCGCTGTTTGCAAAGCCGATTCAAAGAACGCAAAACTGAACCCTTTGGCTAATCCTGGAAGTGTCAATGCAGAGGACCTCAAACCGAAACTAAATGCTCCCCAAGCTATCATTATCGAGCCCAGCAGGGAGTTGGCAGAGCAAACTTTTAATCAACTCTTGAAATTCAAAAAACACTTGAAGGATCCTGATGTGAGAGAATTATTGCTCATTGGAGGGGTAAATGTGAGAGATCAGATGTCAGTTCTTCAGACTGGAGTTGATATTATTGTGGCCACCCCGGGGCGTCTGGAAGACTTGATTGGAGGAGGATATGTTTCATTGACGCATTGCAGGTAAATTAATATTTTCAAATTTTTACCCCACTCAGGGCCATGATTTAATGATTACAGCTGTTATGAGTGCAAATTATTACATTTAGATAGTTTAATTTATACATTTATTAATATACTAGCTTTTACCCGCGACTTTGTCCACGCAGACTTCGGATATAAACTTTGTTTGATTTTAAGGGAAGGTTACTTAGGTTGATATGTTTATATATGACTTTTCTGATTCTTCTTAATGAACTTTTGTTTCGGGAAAAGTTCGTTTAAAAAGAGTCCCGCGTTAATATTATTTGGCTAAATCAGGATTAGAACCATTTCACAAGTAAATCGGATCAAAAAAAATATTTTTCCTCATACAAAAATGTATCCTCCTTTATCCCCCTCCCTTGGCGGTGGAGTGTAGGTGAATGCAATAATACGTGTTCCATTATTTATGTACTAGAGTATTTGTGCAAAGTTTCAATTAAATCGGATCAAAAAATAATTTTCCCTATACAAATTTGTATACCCCCTTTTATCCCTTTAGGGGTTGACTTTCAAAAAATTCTTCCTTAGTGCACCTCTACTTTAGGACACTTTATGCAATCCGGACAGACTTAAATTGCGTTCTTAATTAGCCTTTGTACTTGCAACGAACAGTATAACATGCTTCTGTTGGGATGAAATTGAGAATTTGTAAAACTTCTCTTTCATACGAATTTTGACTCGACCGAGAACGGCGCTATTTGTCTATTACGATAATAAGTAATAATGATTTTTTTTACTATTCTGTCATTCCTATATGTTTCAACTGAAAGCGTTTTCTTGTGTGAAATTTGATAATAAAAAAATGTCTTCCACTAGATTTTTCGTGCTTGACGAAGCAGATGGTTTGCTTAAACAAGGTTACACTGATCTAATCGACCGCTTGCATAAACAAATTCCCAAAATTACTTCGGATGGCAGACGTCTTCAGATGATCGTTTGCAGCGCAACACTTCATTCATTCGAAGTTAAAAAAATGGCTGATCGTCTGATGCACTTCCCTACTTGGGTTGACTTAAAAGGTGAGGATGCCGTTCCCGAAACTGTTCATCATGTCGTTTGCATGGTGGATCCTTTAAGAGATTTGGGGTGGCACAATTTGCGACAACATGTCCAAACTGACGGAGTTCATGCGAAAGATAACGCCCGTCCGGGAAATCAGACTCCGGAGACATTTTCAGAAGCTGTTAAAATGCTCAAGGGAGAATACTGCGTCCGTGCTATTAACGAACACAACATGGACCGAGCGATTATCTTCTGTCGAACAAAGTTGGATTGTGACAATTTAGAGCGCTACTTAAAGCAAGTTGGAGGAAACAAGTATTCATGTGTATGCTTGCATGGTGATAGAAAGCCTCCAGAGCGCAAAGCAAATTTAGAGAAGTTTAAGAAACAGCAAGTAAAATACCTGATTTGTACTGATGTTGCTGCTAGAGGATTGGATATTACTGGACTGCCATACAGTAAGTTTAGGCAGTTCGTGGACAGAACTTTTTTTCTTATAAAATTTTGATTTCAGTGATTAATGTTACATTGCCTGACGAGAAGTCTAATTACGTCCATAGAATTGGTCGTGTAGGTCGAGCTGAAAGAATGGGTTTGGCCATCAGTTTGGTTTCCACAGTACCCGAGAAGGTAAGGACCCTATATCCAGTACATAAATCGCGAATCCAAATTATTGGCTAGCAAGCTTTTTAATAATGCGGAGAATCGTTTGTTTTAAACAATTTGTCGTTCTCTTTTATCAGGTGTGGTATCATGGCGAATGGTGTTCGTCTCGAGGAAGGAATTGCTGGAACACAAAGTTAACTGATGAAGGAGGTTGCTGTATTTGGTATAATGAAAAGAATGTATGTATATCGCTTATATCTTCGATTATAGTTTTATTTAAAAATGTCTTTTAAGTATCTGGCAGAAATAGAGGATCATTTGAACGTTACTATTACTCAGGTTGAGAAGGATATTAAGGTTCCAATTAACGATTTCGATGGTAAGGTAGTTTATGGTGAAAAGCTTAAATCTTCAGGAACTGGCTACAAAGATCATGTTCAGCAACTAGTTCCGGTTGTTAAATCATTGACGGATTTAGAAATTCAATCGCAAAGCTTATTCTTGAAGCGCTTAAGATTTTAATATTAGACTGATAAGCAAACTATAATCTTAACATTGCAATTGTATCTATTTGATTGAACTTAGTATAATGTGCTTGTAACATGATCATTATGGAATAAACTCAATTTGACTCTATTTCGAATTTAAGTTTCTACATGCAGCCCACGGAAAAAATTGTTCGCACATTTATGACATCCAGGTAAGCATATGTTAATTTGTTTAACACAAATCTGCACTGCTCTACTATAGTCTTCTCATGATTAAAATTACGGAAACTACTGAAAAAAAGTAGTGCGTTCAGATCGGTGAGATTAACACTGCAGCTGCATCTATGCAGAATTCTGCAACATAAATTTTACCACAGATGTGAGGTACGAAAAACAACAATAAAAATTAATAGAATGATTAAGAATAAAGAACTTTTGAAGTATTAAATCGACATTTTTACAGCAACAAACTAAGCATATTGAAAAAAGTGAAACCCCAACTGAAAGACTGAAGTTAGAACCAGAATTTAATTAGCCGTTAAATTCCTAAAAAAATACAGTATATTCTCCAAGTTATCACTACATTATTATCATGATCTGCATACAAGTAGGATTGGCTGCTTCTTCAGATTCCATTTGGAAGAGTTTGACTTGTAAGTGGAACTAAATGAAAAAGTGAAACTACATAACAACAGGACAGCATAATAGGAGAATACGAAGGTGGCTTTAGATTTTTAGAACTAGAAGTGCTGGTGTATGTTCAGTAGGTGTGTTTTTTAATTAACCCTTTCCACACTACTATGGAGAAAAAATTGTAGGTTTTGGTATATTTCAGAAACATTTCACTACCACAGGGTAGTGGAGATAGCCCCAAAAATATCTGGTTTTGGGCTTAAGTTCACTTTACTGGTAGTTTTGGAAGTGCCCTAAAACCTTATGGAAATGTTCCATTTATGGTCGCAACGAGTAAATTAGGTAAGTATAAGTTGGCGCAAACAATACTTTCCCAAAAATTAACTTGTTTTAAGACCAAAAATTGAAAAAAATAAATAGACTTTGACGTCTCGTTTTCGAGATAAAAATAATTCAGAGTGGCTATTCGCTATTCGCATCGTCCTTGCTTTGTACAATCGAAATTTGTGCTCATGTACATGGTAAATAATTGTTTAAACATCGGTACGAAAGAATTCGTAATAAAAATTTACCTTTCTTAAAAAATATCTTCTGACAGCTGACTTTAACAAAATTTTCAATTTTTGGTGTTAAAACAAGCTAAAACAAGCTAATTTTTGGGAAAGTATTGTTTGCGCCAACTTATACTTACCTAATTTACTCGTTTCGACCATAAATGGAACATTTCCATAAGGTTTTAGGGCACTTCCAAAAATACCAGTAAAGGGAACTTGTTCCGGGTTTTGTATGGAGAGAGTAGTGGAGACAGCGATGTGGGTTAATTAAAAAACGCAAAAAATTTGTCATTTTATGATGTTAGACCAATTGTCTATATTTCGCGCTGCGATGATTTCGTGCAGCTCAGAGAAAGTCCAAGTAAATCAGCTGACTTTTGTCAAAATGACACTTCGCGAGATTATAAATTCGTCGGCAGGTTCTTTAATAAGATCTACAAATTTATGGAGAACAACATTCAAAACAATTCACAAGATTGCTATGAAGAGGATGAAGAAATAATAAACTGGGAGGCAGAAGCTGCGGCGATAATAAAAGACGTTGAGGTGCATGTTAGGCAGATTTTCGTTTCGCAAATTCTTCGGTCCAACAACTTTGAAATTTTCATTAACGTTAAAACACTTGAGGACGAGAAGTACTGCATCCGTGCGTCTGGTTCTGGGTTCCAAATAGCTGGAAGAGATTTTGACCAAACTGAAGATCTGGCAGACGATTCTGGAATCATTTTCGAGACACCTTACGCTTTGCTAACATCTATCAGTCCGGAATACATCCAATCCTTCGCTAGTTCACTCTCGCAGCGGCTCGAAGGTAGCCTGATGTAGAGAATAAGAAAACGAGCTTATAAGTATTTATTAATTCATTAAACTAAGATAGCACGGAATGGATGTGAAGCCGCTGATGTAAATTGGTCGTGCTTACAAAGTCCAGAAATTTTTAATTCGAAGCAATACAGAAGAAGATAATTATTTTTGCTTTAGTTAGCTACAGCAAATTATGAGATCTTGTGATGCTAATAGAATAATCAAATTTCTTTATTAAATGGCTTTGATAACTATTCCAAAGTGGTGCATTTTTATTTCATTTATTTATAGGCACTTTCAATAACAATGACGACCTAGGGTTTTATAGGCATGACTTCCGTTCTGGGTGTCCATAAATTTGATTATTTTATAATAGCGGGCTTCGAAACAGTTTTTAAAAGGTAAATAATAAGTCCGTAGTCATCAATTTGTAAAAGTTAAATAATATATAATACATTTACTAGCTTGCCCGGACCCGGCGTTTCCCGGGATACTATTAAATTTGTATTCCTTAATTTTACAACGCCTCCCTACTGCACAACCGCTTCTCCTATGTGACCCAGCGGGGTGGGGGTGGTCTCATTAAATCAACCATAAATTCGTACACAATACACCCCATACATTACTTTCACCTATTCCTAATACTTTTTTGACTGTAAACTATAAAGTATTATTAAATTTAGTTTTCTTCATTTTACATCACCTCCTTATAGCACCCCTTCTCCTATATCTCCCAACGGGGTGGGGGGTGGTCTCATATTTGGAAATTTGGATAACAGATTCGAAATCAGTGATCCCGAAAATTCCCTAGTGCGGATTTTCAGGGAAGTCCCTTGAATTAGCGAAATCGGTCCAGCCGTTCACGCGTGATGGCGTGACCAAGAGAAATAGGGATTCATTTTTATATATATAGATTATTCTGCTTCCTTGGCTATCGATTGATGAAAAAATTATTCCAATTCATGCATACACTTTTCTTCCACAGCCGTTTCAATTTTGTTGGCACCCACTGAAAAAACCAAGTTTTCACTATTTTCACCAACTTTCACCGACCCGGCCCAATTTCCTATAGTGCCTCTTCTTCCTATCCCTGAGATACACTTCTGGGGGTGTCACCCCACCCCTCCCCACAACAAAAACACGTTTTCACCAATAATTCCCACATTTCACACTTTTCACCAACCTTTCTTTCACCAACACATTCTACACTATCTCCCGTTTCCAACGATACCCATAACATGGCACACGCATTACAACAAATTTCCTCTTCTTCTTCCTGACAGTGGCGCCATCTGTCGAAAATTGGTCGTACCAGCTCAGAAACCTTCGTGGGCTCACGCACAACAACTTTGCTGAAGATCATCACATGATCAAATGCATAGTTTACGATTCTATAAAGGACATACAAACAAACATTCATTTTTATATATATAGATTTCGAAGACGGGGCGAGTAGGAATTTTGTCAACAATTTGTCGTTGATTAGGTTAACAAAGTGTCTCGAAACACGCTATCAAATATACGGACATCCAGAACGGAATGCTCCGCGTCTTATATAAAGATTGTTCCGATACAATTCAATACAGCTAAACTATGTAACAAAATATAAAAGCAACTATATCAAGGTCCACATGCAAGCGGTCGCAGCAAAAGCAGAAGGCCAATTGAGCCGAATCAGAGTAAAAATTAATGGGGAACCGGAATTTTGAACCCAATTTGGTCCTCCCTGTTAGTGTTCGAACTACGTTTATTTTAAAACTAATGATTTGTCATATTACGCTACGTATTTGTTTTGCTTGATGTGGATTTATTAGCTGGCAGGATGGCACAATTCTCCAGAATCTCATAGCTGGAACACTGGGACACCTTATACCTCAGCTACTAAAATGATTACTGCGAATAAGATATTGATAAATTTGATTTAAAAATTGTACCAATCGATCTTCAAATGCTCTAAGACATAACATGCTTTTTTCGAAAAAAAAATATTGGAGCTTCGTGCCCGAAATCGATTCGATTGAATTAGTATCGTAAATACAGTAAATTCTCAATCGCTTCGACCTTAAGTAAAAACCAGGAATCTATAATAGAATTCAGTGAATTTACTGACATCCAATGTGTAATATACTGTACTTACGATACTAGTTCAATCAAATCGAATTCGTCAATAAGGCCCCTGAATAAGAATAAAAATATAAAAAACTCCCTAAAAGTAGGAAAACTGATTACACAGCCACACAAAAAAAAAAAGTGGGGATTACTTTTGATGCCATATGTCATATCCGTAGTATTTTGGCCTGCTGAGCACGAATCCGAGGCCAGAATTGAGCCGTGACGTTCAGATTTTTTTCTAACCTCCAAAAAGTGGGTTAAAAACAGAGAAAATCGTGGAGTAAAATTCGAAAAATTAGTTTTTAACATTTAAACCTATATTCATATGAATTGAGACCTGCTGAGCACGAATCCGCCACCAGAATTGATCCATCACGTTCTGATTTTTTTCTTAATTTTTTTTTTTTAATTTTTAAATCATTTTTCTCCTTCTAATTTTCCCCGAGCCCGTGTTTCCCCTTAGCCTTTTTCCCCGGGGTTAAATTTGCTCCGCTCATTTTCCCCCCGGTAATTTTTCCCTTTCTAATTTTCTGACTAATAGACTTTTACAAATTATCTTATACACTATTTTATATACTGTACAAAATATCTTATGGGCTGAAATATGCCTTTTACAAAATATTATGTGGACTGAAATACAACAGGGGAAAAATGAAAGGGGGAAATTTAGTAGCCAGGGGAAAATCGTCAGGGTAAACTTAACCCCCAATCAAAATCTTATGTATAAAAATTAAAGGTGATATTCGTGCTTCGTGAAGCGAATACAATTTAATTAATTTTAATCGACTCTCATAAGGAGGAAGTAGACATCAGTTATTCCACGGAAATTGTCGTAGGGCAAAACGTATATAACGCTTTCAAGTCTGTTTATATGTACATATATTAAATTAAAACTATTATTATAAAAAAACAAGTAACGGTAAGAGAAAACGTTAATTAAAATCTGGGAGAATATCCCGGAAAAGTCTTAATGTGAACATGCTGTTTCTGTAATTACCCGTTGGTCAAATTCAATTATAGAAGGTTCGCTTATGGTATCTTAATCATATGATATTATGTAAGAAGTTCCACACCGCCGCGGCCAAATAAAATACCGGGAATGGTGTTTGAGTTTGAGTTTGGTGCCGTTTCTAACTTCACCATCCATCCTATACCAGATCTATATTTTGTCTACTCTGTAATTTTTTAAAATCTAGTCGGTATATGGTCACATTTACAGCTGAGATTCGCTTTAACGATTCGGATAGATGCGAGAGCAAATTGTAAATAAATGCCTTTGTGCCTTTCAAATGTGGAGCTTCGCTTCGTGTGGTGTGGAACGCATCTGGTCTGGCGTAGAGAGCAGGAGCAGGAGCAGTTGCTCTCCAGAATTCAAAGTTGGGTGTTCACTGTTAAGTGGAGGTGCCTCCCGTGTTGTGCCATTGGTTTGGATTCAAGAAAAATTCCTTCCAGGGATCCTTGTACTTTAAATCGGGTCCGCAAACATTTAATCGAAATTAGTTGGCAGTAACAGTGGCTCTGTAGCAGTTTCAAAGAAATCAATTGGCTCTAAATTGTTAGTTCGTGCTTGAAAAATTGTGCAGTGGCAATAGAAGTGAATCAGAATCAGTCGACTTGTGCGCGGTGCAAGTTTCAGCGTTTTGACATTTCTGCGACCATTTCTGTGTTTTTTCCACCAGAACCCGTTTTCTTACCGAAACTGCTCAAAATTTGACATAGAACGTCTGAGGATTACAAAAGAGGCTTCCGTCAGTTCTATAGGCCCAAGAGGTGAGTACCACCAGACGAAAAGGGGGTGTTTCCGGACTGTGCAGTTCGCGACTACATTAGATAAGGAAATAATTGATTTTGCTCAGAAACGTACACAACCCTAGTCGGCCCAAGTCCCAAGCCCCAGTTTTAATTACAATTGGTTACCTTGACTTTGCAATGGCAAGATTTCATCCTTGCTCCGAGGGAGTTGGAAAGAGGCTTCATTCATGTCTACGGTGCCCCACAGTCGGTGTTTTAATCGCCCCCTGCAGCGTTCGTGTGGCTGAGCTAGCCAGATATTGCGGCCGCCGTCATATCTGGTGTCTCTGCGTTCCGCAACCTCCAATTGGGATTCTTCCAGATAATCCATTGCATTACCCAATGATTGCTGAATATCCCCACGAGTACAACAGGCTGCAACCCCAACGCGGGGACCGGGTCTGCTTTTGTATATTTTTACGGCCTTCGCCTGAAGTCTATTTTAACACTCTCCGTTGCAGCGCAGCTAGTGCTCACTGCTTCATTAACAAATTAATGCGAGCTTAAGAAGCACCCCTAAGATCAACGCGTGAAAATTTAATTACGGGCAATAATCGCGTAGCACCTTTGAAGGCCCAAGTGAGCCTTCCATGGCCGCCACAGGGCCGCAGCTCTTCGAGACATTTCTACTCCTTTTCGTTGAATGGGGCACCCTGCGTTTGTATAAGAAGCCATTGCGGGAGTGTGTAGTTTAGTTTATCGACTTAGGGGGTGAACTATATTTGTGTGCGCCTCGGTCGAAGTGGGTGGGTGGGAGTGGGGGAGGCTCCTCGAATCCTGATACTGGCCCGTCTCCATCCCAAACGCCCTTCACTGTTTATCTCATGTAAGGCAGGGAAGTGAAATAATATTTCCTACTTGTCTAATGGTCGCGCTCAAAGTTTTCATTTTATTTTTAACCTTTCTCTCAGTCAAAATGCCTCAATGGAAAATATTTTTATTAAAAAATTAAAAAGAGAGCTTTCCGTGCGCTCGGCTCGGTGCGGATTCGTTTCAAGGTCACTTGCATCTCTCGCTCTGCTCAACTCGTTCATGCGCACTTATTACGCTCATTGCATAATTTCAGTCGCCCGAATTATGTGGAATACGATTTTACGAATGAGGTCCTTTTCGCTTGCGATTTTCAAAATCTCTCGGCTCAACCAATTCGCTTTATCCTCAGCCACAAATTCTTGTGCAAAACATATGGTGGCTATGTTCAAAAGGAGATGTCATTACTTTTACTGCATTTAAGATAACATGCAATGAAAGAAAAGTCTTATCCACTATGCCTCTAAGAACAAATTCGCACACACCTTCAAAAGGAACAATGAATTAAATTACATTTTACGGATATATGAATGTACCTATTAAGCGGAACAAATTTTAACGATAGTCGCAGCCTCTTGCAGTTTCTCACTAAGTTTTTTGTTAAAGGCCGTTATTTTTAGCCAGCGATAAATAGACTTATATATCCTCATACAGGAGCGAACATTTTCTTGTAGGAGTGTTCATTCAAACAATTTTTTTATATAATAGGTGCCTTGTTGGAATGCTTCGATATTTTACAATGTATTAAAAAAAAACATTGAAAATTACATTTTTAAATATATTTATGGCAAGCGACATCAACTCAAACGATTTTATATGTAATTCTGCTTATTTGATTCCTTAGTTCAGGATATCTACATTTAGCGAAATCGTTGTGGCATAGACGACAATTTAACCTCAGGTACATTTTTCCATTTATTTAAGGGGTTCAGCAGCAAAGTGATGTAAGTGACAAAGTGGGCGAAAGTGAGTTAGATGCATGGAAGCCTTCTTCGGGAAGCGGGCGACTGCTGTTAAACGGACAGATCTACTGATGTTCTTGTGCTGACATATCACGCTTAAAAAATCAACTACATACAAAATAGATCAACTTTTTTCCGATGGCCTTCTCTTCCAGTGTTCCTTACGGAGGAATATATTTTATTTCCCCGATGGAACAGCGGTCGAGTATTCCTAACTTCGAAGGATTGCTCTAAAAGTCGATCGTTTTATGTTTTCGGGGCGATGATCTCGAAGCTACTATCGAAATGGTTTTTAAAAATGGTGGATCCAACATGGCGGCCGAAAATTCCTAAATTTGAAGAATTGCTCTAAAATTCGGTCCTTCTATGTTTTCTCTTATGTTGCTCTTAATATCTGATAATAAACAATCTCTATACAATATTCATATTTTGCTATATTAGTTGAACATTTATTTTGTTACGTGTACACTCAAACCATGTATCAGTTTTTAGAATGAATTTCCAGAATCGTGTAAGTTGGACTTGTTAATGTGAATGAAACTTATTCAAAGTGTTATAAAATTGCTATGTATGTAACATATGTAATTCCCACTAGAGCTGTAGGAATAGCAACAAATTTCTACTTACGAAAAAGTGCGTTCCGTTGCCTTGGCCACTGGCTACCGAAGAAAAGCTAATGTCCTAGTTAATTTTATTCACAGCCTTTATATACGCTTGCTTGCCACAATTACTTTCGGTTCTTGTCAATTCTTTACATAGAAATTATGACGCCATCTAGATGTGGAAATATCTTGTGCAATCTTTTTGTAACTTTAAATTTGTCGCGAACTTCATTCTGCAGACAGTTATATTACTAACTTTCTGCGAGAAATTATTTATTTAATATATATAAATTGGTTGCGTGTGTTGCTTATAAACAATAAGACTTGTTTATTAGTTCATTGCCGAACCTTATTACCACAATGTGGAATTCAAGGTGGCGACGTTTATATGTCAATAATAATAATAATTCTTCACGGTATCTCTGTTTGGTTTCCTTTTTTATGGGTTCTCCTAGTGTTAACGAGAACTTCTAAATTTGCATATTTCTTGGCACAATGGTAATTTATTCAATGGAAGTTACCACCAATGGAATCGCTACAGATTCCGCTACGATTGACATCTTGATTGAATTGATATCTTGAACTCAGCTGTCAATCGTTAAACGAATTGTTCCTGGCGATTTCCAAAGGCCTTCTCTTCCAGTTTTCCTTCCGGAGGAATATATTTTATTTTCCCGACGGAACAGCGGCCGAAAATTCCTGAATTCGAAGGATTCAGCAAACGAGCGACGTAAGCGATGATAATGTGGCTATAGGTCCTGCACCAACTGGATTTTATACGGGACCCAGATCTTTGCGCGGATAGATTGTTATGACCGCCGACGAATCGAAAAATGTGGATCATCTTACACAATTTCGTTTACAGCGACAACATTTGCTTTAGTACGCATATTCCCATGAAGTGTCAGTGTTGCTGCATCACACAGAGGGTATGTGATACGAAATCTATCCACAGTGTGATAACCAACTACGTGCACCACAAAAATCACGAAGTCGACTTTAAGTCTCGCAAACCGACGACCGAATTTCAAAATAGATGCTTTAGCATTAGTTAATTCATGATTATTTGCCAAACTATATTGAACATAAATATCAAAAAGTGCTGTCAGAATAACAGTTACCCCTATCGTACGTGCTATCTCAACTAAAACACCCTTTGTTTCTAACCTCAGAAGTAATCGTCCTGTAAAAGTTGAAATAGGATTTTACACTCCTGTTTGGGTCAGGGCAATAACATATACCCTGTAAATTTGAAGTTTGCATCTTCTAGCCCAAAGGGGCTGAAAAATGGATGGTCGGGTGGGCAGTCATTGTAGCAAGACTAAAAGGGTTCTCGTCTCGACACTTTACCTTGAAATTACAGTCATCGGCCTCGTAGTCGTAACGAAGAATACATTTCGGATGCCACGCCTATTTTTATTCCTCTGTAGCCGTACAGATATTTCCTCCCTAAAAAGTTTCTGTGACTCCATATTGGTGATGCAATCAGTTATATAAAGACAGTTGTTTGATGCGGTGCTACAAATTGCTCGGAAATCTACTGATCCAGACAATGGCGATTTTCTGTCTCGTTCTTTTCACCCGCGTAGTCCGTATACCAGCCAAACCAAAGAATATCTAACGTTAAACAAACAATTGTATCACCCTGTATCTCTAGGCTCCCCCGTTTTAGCGTTTACATATGTATTCATTCATTTAAAATATTTTAATTGGCGGATGCGGTGAATGGCAGAAATAAAAACGCATACAAAGTGGATCCCTTTTTAATTACGAGTATTAAACGAAAACAAAAAGATGTCATCCTTGAAATTTAAACTAATTTTAGTTATTTTCCTGTATAAACATTTGGCTTCGAAATTTTGCTTTCGGTGTCAATAAAGGTTCATAGACTTCAATAATGAATTTACCTTTTTTTTTTCCACGGTGAGAATGACCTGATTTCTAACCTTTTTTTCTAAATTGGAATTATTCCGTAAAACACTGTTCCTACCTTATCATCATTTTATTTATTCGGAAAAGGGTAGCCGTGTGCCGCCAGGCTATTGAAAAGTTATATTTTCTTTCAAGGAACTTTTGCTATCTTTTTCTTTAACCTGAAAAGCAAATTTTCCCTCGAGGAACACCAAAATGACATTCTTTCTGAGTATTTAATTTGTATTTAAAGCAATCAAAGAAAAAACCAGCAATTTCTTCGTACTGCCTTAAGGATCCCCCAAATTAACTTTCTTGGGAAAACAACATTTGTTTGGTTTGCTTCAGAGAAACACAAATTTAAATTTTATTAAATTTTGTTTAAAGGCCTCTGGTGGATCAAATGCTTGCCAATATATTCTGCAACAGTGTGGGGACTATAAACGGCGGTATGGCATGCATTTTTAGGGGTGGTTGTTCTGAACAGAAGAAAATTATATAAGAAATTTGCGGGTCGTCAGAGGTAATATTCAATGAAGACGGCTGTGGACGCAAACGTACATATATACATACATTTTATACAAACGTCGAAAAAATATGTTAAATAAAAAGAAAATTGTGGGTACGTCCCTTTGTAATTTCATTAAATATTATGTATTTTATTGGAAACTTCGCCAATCTGACATCGCTACCAAAAGTAATGATGCGCTGCGTTCGGGCTGAAGCACCGATATGTGACGATTCCAAATTGGTGACGTCGTCGCGTCAGATATGTGTTATACAATTTCCTACATTATGTTTGGCGTCCCAGTGGCGTCCTGGTCAGATCAATTTCTTTTTAAACGTTTGTTTGTTTCTATGTTTCAAATTTTGCAATCGATTTGTCGACAAGTTCTACTCAACCGATTCCGATGAAACTGCATACGTATTCAGTCTGCATGAAAATACAATATATGTAGTATATTCAATTTTATGGTAGATACATCCAAAATGACGGCCACCGAGAAATGGCGGATTACCCTTTCTTTTACAAATCCTCCCCGACATGAAATAATAATATATAAATATAACATAAGCTGTGTGACGCCATTCTAAATCCAATATGGCGGCCGGCATAAAATAGTGGATTATCTTTTCTTCTTCTTTTTCTCAAAAACGTCGTTTCGAGAAAAACCGCTCATTATCTACTCTAGACAGTGCCCTATACCTGTATAAAAAGACCTAACGGCATATTTTGATATTATCTCCCGAAATTCTTTAATTCCGACCTGAATTCATTATATTATTATAAGGCCATGGAGACGGAATTTGGTTTACAATAGAGCGAAGAGTAGGCGGAGGACGCAGCGGCGGAGCTCATTCCTGCGGCGCGCTCGCTCGCCACTTCAGGACTCGATATATAAATCCATTTCTACCATAGAAATAATTAAAAAATTCGTATAAAAATTGGTTGGCATATTGTTTTTGAGCGTTTAAGGAACCGATTTTTCGAAGATTTTAAATTCGATAGGGGGTATCTCTTTGCAAGCTCTTAGGCTCTTCCGTGTCTTACATGCTCATATTAACATGTTTTTCCATCATGATAATGACACGCCATTAATGTTGATGGTTAAACGTCCACGCGATAGCAGTCGAAATATGGAACCAGGTACGATAAATAAACGTGATTACATACACATACAGCATACACATAAAAAACTAACGCATCTTGTTCGTGGATTACTGAATACCTCAGAAAGGAAAAAATGTCACCCCTGAACCCTTCGCTTATTACATTACTCCTTGATTTCGCTTAATTGAATCCTCTTTGTTGCGAGTCACAAGCCGTGCAAAACGAAACGGAAAAATCAATTTAACCTAATTTCTCAATTGCGGCTGATTCCACCGAAATAGTACCTCATTTAGTGCTTCTTCAGTCGCCGCCATATGCCGACGTGGGCATCCCTCCGTTTCACCGGCAGTGTCCTCTCAAAATCTAAACAAGTCCCCGAAAATGTTCAGAGATTTTACAGCACCCATCTATTCATTCCAGAAATTTCAATTATGAATCTATGATTCGAAGCGATGACACCCGCCTCCCAAGAGGTGACAGCAACGATAGCGTCCGGCAAAGACCTAAGTCAACAGCACCGACAACAGACGACGCAGCTCGCCAATTGAATTAATTACGAGGCCCGATAAGGCCAAGCTGACAAATTAATTTGGACGGAAAATCGTGCGAAATTTTCCTGTTGAACGTCTTCTGCCGCAGAGGTTATAGAGCGTGCGAGTGTTACGAAAATGCAAAGTGACAACATGCGCTAAAGTTTGTTGGTCAATCGTAAACACACGAGAAAATAAAATCGAAAGCACTGCCGCAAGCACAAAACGGTAAAATCTGCCCGCCAATTTCCGAATTTCTTTATTTCCGCGCAGATAGCTATTTTAAAATACACAGAGCGTAAAAATTATCGGGCGGATAGAGGCAGCTTGAATTGAGGGGGAGTTTGATATAGACGGGTTTGCCCATTTTATTTTCTAGCGACTAGTCTTTTCCTGCATCGTTGGCTGATGTTGACCGGCCAAGCTAGATAGCTTGTTAATCCGTAGGCAGGTCAAAAACGCCTCGGAAAATCAAGTCTAAAGTTCCATATTTGGAAAATAGATAAAACTGAAAGTGGTCTTGCGCTCGGTCGCGATTTGGCAGCAGTTTGTTTTGAGAAAACTAAGTGCAGAGATCACTGACATGTATTATATAAAATGGAGCCTACAAAATTGCTTATGTACAAGCAACTGTTGAGACCCATAATCACATACAGTTTTATGAATTGGTGTACAGTGACCACAACAGCAGCATTAAAACTTGAGAGTTTTCAACGTAAAATTTTAAGAATGTGTATGACTATCAAACTATGTAGAATCAAAAATTTTCCAATAATTACATTTATAAGATGCCTCTTTATATTCCAAGAAACCGATCATTCCGTTGATGAGAAACATGCTTAACTTGAGCCAGAAGTTTTTAAAAAGTTTGGCAGAGTTGGACAACTATTTGATTAATAAAGCATTTCAAGAAAACACTGACTCAAGACTAGTTGATTACTACCTTTGCGCTGGTTGTAGATGTCAGCGATAGGAATATATGTAATGCCCAAATTTTATAATGTGACATTTTTATAGCTTGACAGAATAGATAGCTTTCAAGAGCTGTTCAATAGAAATATTATGTGACAATTTAAATAATAACTATTCCCTTTGTAGGTTCGCTCCTAATAGGGATCTCGTACTATAACATATATGTATAAGATTGCAACTTTTGTGTAATACTTATATTCAAAGAACCTCTTTAGGATATATGTAGACCATCTAACCTAAAGTTAGAAGAACTATTTTCAATGAATTTATTTGGGCTTGGACTGTATAAAGATTATCTTCTTAATCATTATCTATTATATATCATAAATGTATCATTTTCAAAAGGTTGTATTAGTAGTTAGTCACTCACATCACCATACACTAGTTATAGGTCTCCGATTATTATTTTTAGTATTTTATTTTAAATGATTGAGTTAACTATGCCTACTCTATTGCATAAGTTTATTTGAATTTCCCACGCTATTTGAATATTGTAACCCTGCAAGCAAAAATTTGGAAAAATAGATATAAAAGTGTTTGTGTCAGTTGTCGATTTTATATATGTCAGTGGTGTAGATGTATAATTAGTCAAATCCAATTCAGTACCTAAAAATGTTGCACACACGAGTACAAGTGGGCTTTGCGCTCTACATAAAAATTCAATTTTCTCTGGCAGATTTTGCATACCTATGTATGATGATGTAGATGTAGATTATCATGAGGCGGATAGGTAACCCTGCACTTAGACTGAAGGTCCATTGTACAAACCTTGAGAAGAGAGACTGACATCTGAGTCAAATACCTATGTATAGTAATCCAGGAAAAATAGACATAAAAATATCGCGCATGCACATTGGTATTAGGGTTCTAAATAATATGCGAGAGTTCGTTATCGACTTGACGACTGCGGTCTGCGAGGTTAATTACGCGGGGTTAAAAGTCGCGACAAACGGGTTTTTGTAAATATCTTGCGAGCTGTGAACCTTTCGTCAAAAACATCTACAGTTGACCCGCGGTAATCCAGCCCCCGTCTAATCCGGCACTCCCTGTAATCCGACATGCCTATAACAGTATATATGTATGTACATATAAAGCACATTTATTTTCAAGTCTTTAAAATCACTCAATAAAATACCACTCCCTTGCACTGGCTCTCAGCCGCACTCTAAAACTCCATTGCAAAAAAAATGCTGCACTTTGTATCTCACACTGCATGTGAGAAATTTTTACCGACTATAGTTCTCTCTCTTAATTTCTTACAGGAATATAATGCTACTCGTTCGTATCTGTTTTAGCTAATGGGAGCGACAAATTCGATCATCCGACACCGACTTGCAAAACGTTTGCCGGATTACCATTTAATATTCCTGTTTATAGTTTATAAAATTTCTCCCTTTCCTTCGATATCCGCTAAACCATTTATATTATATTGATATATTTTTAAAGTTTTATATGAAGCAAAAATTCTAGTAAGTTGTCTATTTGTCTGTTAGAAAGTTGTGCCTCGTACGAATTTTTGTAGGCATGAAAATAGAGAAAAAATACTGGATTTTCTGTTCGTGTTTCTGCTTTATACAAATTGTTGTCTGTAACAGGGAAAACGAAACTGAAATTGGAAGCTTGAGTAAAGTTTTTCACAGTTTTTATCTACTTTAACCGTAAAGAACAAACGTAGTATATATTTATAATATCAAAAAAGGTCAAAATGGAAATTTGTATTAATGACAGTTTCTCTTTTATACTTGGGGAAGTGAAAAACACCAATTTGTGATTTTCAGAAATAACAAAGTTTACAAAATTGTTGTTCGGTTATCGTGTGCAAATAGAATTATTCGCAATTATCAGTCGGGAATACTATTTTTATCTTATCAATTGATAATGGCTGCCATAATCTCGGGCGCTTAATTGTGGGAGAAAAATTGTTCAATGTCATTCACTTGCTTTGTACTGGAGAATTTGCATGTGAGCTACGATTCAATTAAGCGGATAACCGAAGGGGGTGTTTCAGTGTCTGGCCGCCATAGGCAACAAATTTGTGGCGAGTGCAACGTTGTTTGGGCGATTGGGGACTACGGGTGGTGTTTTGAACGCGAGCTTTTTTCGCTGGGCGTTAGATACATGTAACAGTGTATTTTAGTTCGATAGCCAACTTGCAATATTGCGAAGCAGTTAATTTGGAGATTTTAGTGATTTGACGAATTTAATTGATGTTTTTGCGAGTATTGAGTGATATATTTTTGAGTATCAACTAAAAATTATTGCTTATATGTATCCATAGGTGTGCAGGCGAGACATTTCTATTCAGATGTATTTGAACAATAGTTCGGAATAATAATAATAATAATGAAAATCTTCTTAAACAAAAAAAGGAAGATTATAACGAATTTTACTTATTAAAACTTGTGAAATTTCTTTAAAAAAAGTAATTTGTCATGTTGACAATAACATATTACAACATTCAAACAAACGGATGGATTCTGTTGACGTAAAAATTATAAAACCTATTTGGAAGGCACTTTTAACAATTGAAAATTGGAGTTTTAACAAAGTGAGTGAATTTCTTCGTCGTTAGTTGTTTTCCTAAGAACCATTATGCGGCGATGGGTAGCACAAAGCAGGTCGTATGAAGCCAGCTAGTACAGTATGCGACGAAATTGTTGATTGAAATGCTCATTCTTTTAGCGTAGACTAACTTGAGTATATTGGGGCAACTGTTCCGACGCCAGGATTTCCTGCTAATGCAAAGGAATGTATATTGCAATTCCGTATCACATAATGTTAGACACACCGTTGAAAGGGATTTAAAAATTAAGCTCGCTGGTCATGGATCAAGTAAATCTTCTCTAAAGATGTGATGGTCTTAGATTTTATTAATAATAACAGCCGAGAAGAGCGTTAGTTATATCGATTTGGAATTTTAAGAGGGCGATAGATGACGTGGAACTTATATAATCACTATGATACAAAGTGTCACTGCGCTCAAAATATATGTCAAAAATGGTTTTTGTGTTCAAACCACACTTCAGAATAAAATAGTTTGTATTATTAATAATTTTCTATGCTTCCGTATACCAAAAGCTACAAGTGCCAAAATATTACGCACTTTGATAACAAAATACAATTTCGGAGCAGAGTTTATATGAAAAGACAATACTGAACTTCCAATAGTCCAAAATTAGCGTAAAGGGTTACTATAAATAAATGGTTTAAAATGCTTTACAGCAATGTCAGACTTTTTAGATTTTCATTGGCATGAAATCCCCGCATCGGAACAGTTACACCAAGTCTATCAATTCATCGCGCCCTGTAGTTTGCTGAGGGAGTATTGATTGAATTTGCATAGGTTTTTCCTTCCTAAAAACAACATTGTACCTACAATTTTTTTTACTAAAAGCATTTATTCCAATCGTATTGTTTTTAGGGGAGATGCCCCAGGAGGGGTGACTGAAAAGGTACTCAAAATCAACATAAACATCTGGAAGAAATATTGATCCCTCCATAACTCAGCGCGTTTTCTACATTTTTTTTTGTATATATTCTTTTATACGGCTGACTTAATATCTTCATCGCTTGCAAATTTTCTTTCTGTGAAAGTTTCCGATTTTTGAAGTAAAAAAAAGCACGGGGTCAAGTAGGGTGGGTTATTGATTTTGTTTCAATTAGAACACGGCGCGATGCTTAGAGCCGTATTCACCAAACGAAAGGAATTTAAGACCAAAACGTATTCATCGACAGCGATTAACCGAGTTTGGAAAAATTTATGACCCCTATGTGTATATCTTCATCATAAGCTTTGTTATTCCGAGTGTTGATCAATCAAAAAACTATGAATTATAATGAAAATACGAGATGGATGATTCAGGTATCAAATATATTTCAATTTCAAATCAACCAAAAACTGCCGAAAATTAGCTCTAAAATAAATGTTGATGAACACAAAAAAAAGTGAAATACATAAGAGATGAAAATATTTTAAACCTTTGGCTCAGTAAAATTGGGTTTATACTTGGGAAAAAATTCCACCAAGCTGGAATTTTGCTCATGACTTTATTTAGCCGCTGCAAGTACCGCGGAAGTCGCTATTGATATCATGTTTGCTTCAACGGTTATTCAAATCTGAAAAATTGGCAGAGCACTGAAAAAAGTTTCAATTTCTAACTATTATTTCTGTTTATAATGCATTTAGTAAGAGGTACGATATACGTATACGTCGTAGAATCCATTTTAATGCTTAAGGGGTTATATACAAAGTTGGGGCTCGAAAAATCGATTTTTTTTTGCATATTCTGGAAATACATACTTTCGAAAATATCTGTGCAAAATTTCATCCAGATCGGATCACTGGTTTTTAAATTACAGCCGTTTGCAGCGCGCTGGTCCTATCCATAGGCACTTGGCGCGCGGCTTTACAAAACTTTAAACGCGATTATCTCGGAATGCGTTTTTTTCAAAAGTACTGTTGCGGTGATCATGATATCTCAAAAACTTTTCAACTGATTCTCAAAATTCTTTTTTTCAAATATTCGTATTTAAGATCTCGTGTACTTGTTCGATTCATTTTTCATCCGGAAATTTTTAATTTCTTGCAATACATTTTTTTTTTAAATTTTTATCAACAAAAAAATTGATTTTTTCTGTCAACGTGGTTTTTTATTAAAAAAAAAATTTTTTGGGAAACCAATTCGAACAAGTATACCAGAATACATTTTTCTTGAATAATTTTTTTACTTTTTTGATTTCAGTTAAGCGGTTCGCCTTGGGGCTTGATCACCGCAAGCCTCTGCAAAAAAAAAGCGCTCCGGGGGAGGGGCCATAACTCCGACAATTTTCAAAATTTTTTCGAAATTCGAAGTGTTTTTATTTCGTTGATAGTACTGCTAAGATATTGTGTTTTGCTTTTCCCAATAAAATTCGCATAAAACCCTTTTAAAAAATCACGAACTTAGCTCACTTTTTCGCCCCAACTTTGTATATAACCCCTTAACACCAAGTGCCTGTACTTGGTTACTTTTTCGCAGTTACTCGTACTATTACGATATTATGCTCGTGTCCTTAAAAGTGTGACAAAAATCATTTAAATAGTTGTGACACTCAAACCTCTGAAATACGTAGTTTTTTCGTTGTTTGATTTACAAAATATCCACCATTAAAATTTTGTTATTTACTCACTCACTTACTGACAGATCATCATAAACTTTAAATTTGGTATGTAGGCTGGGTTTAGCGTACAAGTAAAGAGAAAATAAAAAAATCTGTGATGTTCTCCCTCCAACATTTCACAGTTAGGGGGCTGTAGATTCTGCAGTCGAAAATAGGCAAAGGTTACTTCTAGCAGACCTATACAAACATGAAATTTGGTATTCAGATCTTAAGTAAACTTATATACTTACATATATTGACTTATTATTTAGATAAATAGTTCCAGATTTCAATAATAAATGTAAACGTATCGTGCCAAGTCACGATTTTTTTTGAAATAATATATATAAACATATGTAGAGACTTGGAGTGATCTGTGAATTAGTCGTTAAGATCGTAGGAAGAATAGACTTCGCTCTACAAGAGATCTCAGAACTTTTTTAGAGTGAAAGAGTCTCGAGACTGGGTATATTTATTACATGAAATGTTTTTGATGGGATAAACTTATTATTACTCAAATATTCGTTCCAAGTTCGTCTTATAGAACAATTTCCTAGAAAGTGGCATAAAAATCACACCGACAAATTGATAAAATTCAGTAAAAAAAATAGAGCTTATCATAGATGTACTTTCTGAGGGAATTGTGTGCGTCCGGAACGACTTTCGCCTTACGAAATCTTTATCACGTAAAAAAGTTTTTTTTATTTCACTTTTAATTTGGGCCAATGTATTTCATATCAAATTATATGTGTGCATCTGGAACACATCAAGTTCCAACGAATTTTGAAATAGATTTAATCGTACGTTTTTATATATCATTTAACTATCATTCGTCATGTAAGCACAAAATTCTACTGAAAATTAAAAGTTCCCTGTCGTGGGATATTGTGTTATTGCCGAAATTATGCCTTAATAAGAAAGAAAAAGCAGCTTCTGGTGTCATGAAACTAACATAAAGTTTCCCAAAGTTGTATTTCGGTTCAAAAAGTTCGTAGAGCCGTAGTCTCATTTTTCCAATATGACGACAAACTGTTGCGGAAGTGTCTTGCAACATATTAGACCTTTCCACATGTTCCTCTTATGTAAACTCCACGTCGTGTGTGTACGGAATAACTTTTTGCCGATTTACAGAAAATCATTTCTGGAAGGTGTTCGTACCCTGATGTATGTATAAGCCAAGGGTTTTTCGAGTAGGGGGAGACGAAAACACTCAGAGTAATCTCACATAACCTCGAACAGAGGGATGGCGATGTCGTGCACGAAAAGTGCTGACATTATGAAGCACAGCTGTGCTAATAGCAGCTATGTACGAGTACCATGTGCTTTTAACATCGTGTAGTCGGATTGGGACGGCAAGAAATGCTCCTCCAGCCGACTGACCTTGAAAGTAAACAGTTACTTTGCTTCCTGCCGTAAGGGGTATCATAAGTAACAACTGGTTAAGAGAGGTTTGGGAAGGTGCAATTCTCACGAAATCGCCAGCATTTAGAAGCGTTCTTAAAAGTGGGAAGCCTTCTCTTGTCTGCAAGCCCTGCAACAGCAATTCTTCTTCTTACGTAACTGGCATTATTTTGGTGTACTTCAAAACAAGAAGAATTAATAGTAGGTTCTTCCACATAAAACGCAGGGGGCCCAAACTCAAGTTATTACATTTCTACCATCATCCTCCTGAACGTAAATTCATCTGATGAAAGTCATTCGGCACCCACCGGCCGGCCCCAAGTTAATTTTCTCTGACATGTTTGGCTGACAAGGTGGCGACATTTTAATCTTGCATTAAGCTGAGCTCATATTGAATTCTATGAATGTTTAAGTTTTTATCCTATGGCATGCCTATAGCCACATCTTTCCTTTACGACTTTCGTTATGCTCTTGACAAACTTAGAGTATAAGCTAAGGAGCAACTGTGAAAGTTGAAAATGTTTGCCTGTGACTGAAATTTTCTATCTTGGTATTTTTGTACCTTAGTATTTTTGCACCTAGTGTAACAGCTCAAAAAAACGCTTATTTCAAACATTTTCTTTTTAGGCCAATTATATTTTTATGATATTTATAATGATTTAGGCCTTATAGAACATCTTTTAAAGATCTTAAATTTTATTAATTTTTTCGGTACACAATGGCGGCGTGATAAGTGATTATGTGTTGTCTAATCCTTGCTCAGCTCAAGAAATATTGGATGCGAATTTGATGCTAGAAGATCGAATTTCGTCCAAAACGCTCCGTCCTTACCGTAAAAATTATGAAGCCCTAAAACCGCGTAAAATCGATTTTGAAATTCAGACTATACAAAGCGACAGATGCTCTCGGGCTTTATATGTGCATAAATAACATCCACACATACATCTGGATGTGTGAGTATATGCAATAGTAAAAAATTGCGATGAAATGCCAAGCCCAAAAGTGTCCTTATAAAGGGTGTTTTTTTAGGAGGTTTGTTTTTCCGATAGATGTCGTTTTATTTTATGGCAGTTGTTTTGACAGCTCAAAGTGGCATTTCTACTCAGTATTGTTTGGCAAATCATTATGAATAGGTTAACTCCAGAACAACGTTTTCAAATCGTGGAAATTTATTTTCAAAATCAGTGTTCAATTAAAAATGTTTATAGAGCACTTCGTGAATTTTATGGTGCACATAATCGTCCGTCAGAGACCACCATAAAGAACGTAATTACCAAATTTCGGTCTACATTCACTCTTTTGGATGCCAAGCCACCGACAAGAATGAGAAGAGTTCGTACAGAAGAAAATATTGCTGTCGTTGAGGCCAGTGTCGAAGAAAACGACAATTTATCGATTCGTCGTCGTGCTCAGCAAATTGGACTTTGTCCATCGACTTTATGGAAAATTTTACGTAAAGATTTGGGTTTGGTGCCATACAAAATTCAATTGGTGCAAGAATTAAAGCCACACGACCATCGTTTGCGCCGTGAATTCAGTGATTGGTCGTTAAATCAATTGAACGAAGATCCATTTTTTTACCGTAAAATTCTCTTCAGTGATGAGGCGCATTTTTGGTTAAATGGATACGTCAACAAGCAAAATTGTCGCATTTGGAGCAAAGATAATCCACACGCCGTTCAAGAATTACCAATGCATCCTGATAAATGTACTGTTTGGTGCAGTCTATGGGCTGGTGGGATCATCGGTCCATATTTCTTTAAAAATGAGGAAGGACGACGCGTTACCGTGAATGGAAATCGATACAGAACCATGATCAATGAGTTTTTGTTGCCAAATCTTGAAGATATGGATATGGATGAAATGTGGTTTCAACAAGATGGTGCCACTTGCCATACAGCACGTGAAACAATCGACTTATTGAAAGAAACTTTCAACGACAACATTATTTCGAGAAATGGTCCGGTGAATTGGCCTCCGCGTTCGTGCGATTTGACGCCACTCGATTACTTTTTGTGGGGATACGTGAAGTCATTGGTTTATGTGGATAAACCTCAATCGATTGATGCTTTGGAAACCAATATTCAACGTGTCATTGCTGACATACGCCTCCAAATGCTTGAAAAAGTGGTCGAAAATTGGACCTCCAGAATGACATTTGTGAAAAATAGTCGTGGTGGCCATATGCCAGAAATTGTGTTTAAATGTTAAATGTCAAAAAATTATCTACCAAATAAAAAAAAAATTTTGGTCATTTCATAATTTTATATGTGTTTTATTCAAAAAAAAAATCGGCAACCTCTTAAAAAAACACCCTTTACATGAAGCAAACAGACGACTGAAATGCTGACAGGCTGCATAGTGTATATTTATTAAAAAACGAAAGTTCCCAAAAAATATCATGCAACCTACAAGCATTTCAGCTTATAAGCTTCGCTCTAGGCTCTAAGGACGCTTTATTCAACTTAGACACACTTGCTGCAGGTGGTATATGTAGTGTGCTGCACACATTTATGGAGCAGTTTTGCTTTTTTAAACCTCAAGTTTCCCTCATGAATGGATTCGTTTTAAAGGCAGACATTGACGCTGCAGGCAAAGGAAAAGCAGACTTATTTGTATAATGAAGTGGACTCATAATGTTAAACTTCATCCATACGGTAATTATGTACACCAGAAAAATTTGGTTTAATTCTTTGGTATCACTAAGTTATTTCCAAGGAGACTAGCATCATTAATGGAAAATCTTTTCCCTTTCAAAAGAGGGATTTTCCGAATGCTCCTTAATAGAACTCGGAGTGTTACATCGTTCTCTACTGTAAATGCGTGCTGTGCCGCAGTGATATTATACATATATATATATTTTTGTCTTTTTATCTCCCGACCATAAAGAGGAGTCATGCGTTTGGTTTTCTAACTCGTCTCGCTAATGAATGAATCGATTTTAATGCCACTTTACACAGAGAGAATTCTTTTGTTGATATCTGCTAAACACTTGAAATTCTGTTATACTATAGATTAGACAAATTGTAAAAGTACATCGATGGATTTGGTTATAATAGAAAGAATTAAAAATTTTATGGGATTATCCGAATTAAATTTCCTCTGAAGTCAATAAGTTACATCAAACGATTTATTTAGCAATCTTTAAAAACTTTAGTTGATTTTGAAAATAGCAAATGATATACTGGCTGGAAAAATCTTATTCATTATGAGTATTCACGCTTTGATGCAAATAAGCCTTGCACCGTTGCATCGAGTGTAAAATTTCATATTATCAAAGTTGTTTCTATAGTAACAGATTTATTTGCACCTTTTACAACGATACAATAATTAGCAATGCAACAAACCGTAAATACCCCTATTATTTCGACAAGAGCATATTTATGATTAGTCCAAAATTTGTTTTGAATTTCAGCAGTTCATGGGTTAGATCGTCCATAATATTTTGATGCCACATCGAACCTATTTTATATAAAATGATAAAATAGGCTATGTGAGCCTAATGTAAGATGTTTATTTGATTAAAATTTAAAATCATTGGTAAAAACAAAAGTGCACAGTATACCCCACAAGTTGTTTTTTCCAATAAGCAGGATGAAGAATGTATCACAGTTATCCACATTTTTTGGATTGTGATTAATTAATTAGATTATAATTAAAAGAAAATAATGTACCTACTTCTGAACAATGCAAATATAATAGAATAATAATTTATCTATCATCAAAATATCAAGCAAGTGAGCCAATTATTTACGATAAAGAACTCCGCACTAAATGTATGGGAAAAAGTTCCCGGTCAAATTAGCTGAAATTTTAGTATGTTATACTTCATGCCATTCTGATCAAAAGTAAGAAAGTTCAAAAATCAAAAGATTCGGAGTTACAAAGTTTGGAATAATTAAAAATTTGATGTATTAAAATGCTATCTTTGCGTACTTATTCTGACTAGAATATGATTATGATTTTTGAGCTGCTGATTTCGAATACCTTAATTATTTTGATCCCACTATTGAATATTGTCTGTTTTTGGCCACATTTTTGAATTCTTTATGTAGATCTTATGGTTGTGAAAGAAATAATTGGTCACTGCTCAAATATAACTCATATGAGAAACAAAAACTACTATGTTAAAAATTTTGAGCCTACCAAAATCTCACATCTATAGTTAGCTTTGTGTGAATTTTCCCATGCTTGCAAAATTTATGTGGTAAGAATTAGTTATGTATTTAGTGATGTGAGGGAATTCTATTCCTAATTGTATTTACATCTATATGATTATTCAAAAATTCAACGTTGTGAAAAAGCTAAGGTTTGATGGGAGAGAAGAAGAAGAAATTATATTTAAAAAAAAAAGTGAAAGCTATACAAATACTTGCCCCGAACCCCGCAATTAACCCTCTGCAAGACAGTTTTAAGTTCGTCATCCCACCTGGATGTGTATGTGGCACATGTATGCATTTTCTTTGCAGAAAAATCTATTTTCTTCTGTCGGGAATTAATAAGAACCTCTCGTGGATAAATCTTGACACATTGACATTATATTTCCAAGGCGAGACACAAATTGGCGTGTCCTTCGCATCTGACTGTAAAAGTCGCGGAGGAGACTGCAGCAGTACCAACAAGCCAACTGGGTGGAGATTTTTCAGAAGGGTTTATCCGTGCCAAGACTGTCACACATAGAGCGGCAAGAATAGGTGCATCAACAAAAGCCACTCGAGATGATCATTTGATATCGAGACGACCAAGCCCCCTCTCCGCATAGTAGCCAAGATATCTCCTGTATATTCAAGGCATTCGAAAGCTTGCCCTGAAGGCGCCTTGAGGGAGAAGCGGATCCTTGCGGTGTGTGAAATATTTGTTGTCATAGTTCCTTGTGTATTGGATGCTTGCAGGTGTGAGAGCAAATCCGCATTATATGTATTAACTCTTAGCAACTCCAGAAAGAAGAAGTCTTACGAATTTCTACAAAGGGTACGTTTATATAAGGTTTCGAGTTCATGGAATCGATAAAGATACAGAATGGCTTTACTTCTTCCTGCTATACCCGCTCCGCACCCTCACAATGGGACCGTCAGCCTTCAAAAGACGTCTTTATGTCTGGCCAAAAATATTTTATAGGCCGAGGCCTGATTTTGGAGTAAGTGTGACAACAGCGGCTCCGACTGGAAGCAATGAATCTGGGATGTCCTTTAAATAGACCCAAATTATCCTTTGCCTGCCTTGCTATAAATTCAATTCTGTAAAATGCCGCTTTATTTCATCATTTTTGAGCAGTCCTACTCGTGTGGCGTATATTTATTCTTGGGAAGTAGTGTACGCAGGGGAGCTTGCCCCAATTCGGGTGGATGCGAATGATGTAATCCCGAAGAACTTTATGGAATAGGGTTGGGAGGGACGGTGATTCACATGATGTCGATGTACAGCTTTGGAACAGGACCAAAGAGGGCAATAGTGACGGTGGAATTGCCATTCTATGTTACGCTATTCGCTGAAATTCACAGAATTTTTACTTCTTCGTGAAAGTCGAAAGTTCATTTAAGGGTCACTTCAAGACGGATTTATCTAGGTCGTCCACTCCCAGCGGGTTATAGTCGTAAAATGATATGTACGAGTATTTGTTCCAAAAGGTACAACAATTCTGTTGTCCGGATGTTAAAACGGATGACCTTTTCAGAATGTATTTCATTTTACTAGGCTTAGAAACTCAGGAGGGAGGGTTTTCTTCACTTAATTGAAGTGAGTGAAGTGGTGAGTTGCATGAAATGCCTTCTCCCATTTGATTGAAGTGTTATGGGGTTTCTATTTTAAAATATAGTCTTTTTATTGCAATAATGCTTTTTAATTAAAATAATGGCAAACGATTTAGTTTAATATGTGTTTCGTTAGCTCCACGCGAATTGTTTGTTTTCTATGAATATTATTGCCATTAAAGGCGTTTTACATTACGTCTGTCTGGTGAACTTTTCGTCAACATTTTTTGAGTGAAATAAAAACTTTAAAATTTTACCAGCCACATCGGTCAATATATAGTTACTTGTCTTTTGCTTGAGAAAACATTTTTGTGATCTTTGACTGTATTGTTTGTCAAGTATAGACGACAAAATATATCGAATTATTTTTAAGAGTTTGGTTTGTATATACATACTTCCAATAAAATAAGATAGGGTAAACCCATGACAATTTCTTTCTATAATAATTTCATACAAAAGTATTAGAAGTACGTAAGCGATGGTCTTCTGGCTTTAATTCCTGCACCACATAGATCTTTGCGTACGATTTTCCACGAGGTAGACGGACAGAATCCCAGTTGCTGCGATCAGAGATGAATCGATAAATTTGGCTCCTCTTGATGACCGTCTTGGTTCTGTTGTCTGTATCCACAGTTCCACGGAAGGTTTGCTCCGATGGACGATTATGTACGCCATAAAAATCAAAACACTCGCGAATCGCTGAGCGATTTCAATGTATATTTGAATAATTTTGGTCGTTCCTCCAGCGTGAGTCTATTATTGACTATTTTCCCATCTGAACTGAGCATAAATAGCAAATAGATTGACAGTTATTCCTATCGGAATAAACAGAATGTGTATGAAGGCTGAACTTTGTAGATACACCATGTTTTTTGATATTTTTATCCGTGTACTCGTATATATTTGCAATTCTGTACTTAGCATTACCCTCAGTTTATTCAATATTTTCATTAAACACCGAAAAAACATGAGACCAAAGAGGAGACTACTTGACAAACATTTGAAATTTATATGTATCATACGTCTTAAATAGCCAAATCAAACGGCAACTTTACCAATTTAATCCGGAAAGTGTAAAGAGAACTACATCTTTTCTCGTGGTCTTACTCACAGTCATTTGAAATTACCGTTCCGTTTGCGTGAAGGAAAATTTCCAAAGTAGCTTCTTTAAAAATTCAACTTTATGCTGCATTTTTTATCGTCCGAATTCAAGGGAGACTTCACCAACGCAGTTGCCTAAAACGCAAATGGAAATTAAAATATTAAACATTTACCCCTTGCGTTACCCAATGTGAATGTTGGTAGCATAATCTGCGCTCCTCAGTTGATATACTCGTTGTCTCTTTGAGCAAAGTTAGATGGCACATTTTATCGCTTATCCCAATCCATTTCCCGAATATCGAACACCTGAAGTTATGGCAACCTGCGTTCTAGTTTTATAGAACGGTGGGAGGACAGAAATATTAGGCAATTACTGTGTACGCGTCTTTGCCTGCTAAACACCTTGATGGAGACATTTGGGATTAATGAGATATTGAAAATATATTTACACCCACCATTAGAGGGCTTTATCGATGTAAGATTACCTCTCTCGTCTTAAAGTGATCGTATTTGAATGTGAAATTAAAACACACATTCATCTCTGTCATTTGGAGTACCTGGAATATAAGTAAAGTGGAAAAAAGTCATTATCCCTGCAAATTCTTCGCCCGTTGCTACTTAAAACAAGTAAAGTTCCCCAAAGAATGCAAAAATTCTTTTACATCGTATTATCTTCGACTCACTGCACTATCGCAAAGGAACTTTGTTTGCTGCACTTAGTGCCGTAAAGGTGGTGGAATGCAAGTTCTCATGCCGATCCCTTTCAACTTTAAGAGTGAGTCTGTGTGCTCCATGATAAATGGAGCGAAAGTAGGATTTATTTCCTCCGTGAAATTACCTTTTTTCACCAAGGCAGCAGCATCTGCGGTGTGAATGTAGTTTAGCTTCGAAAAACTCGTTAAACACTCATTAAATAATAGTTTGTGTTCTGTGTGCAGTTAAAGAGAAATGAAATTGCTGCACAAAATTGACAAAATTCAAAGAACAAGAAAAACAAACAATGTAACTTAAATAAACCCCAAAATATTTTTTCTCTAACTTAAAACTTGTTACAGTTAATGGTAGTACGTTACAAACGTTTAATTTGGTGAAAACATTTTTATTTTATTATATTATTATAATTTTAAAATTCGGTTTATTTTAATATTTCGCAAACTGTTTTCTACGTATAATTTTGTATATCCTTTCTCTACCTAGACGCGTTATACCTCTTTGGAAAGGCGTAATTCAATAAAAATAAAAAAAGAGGTGCATTACATAAATTTCGAAGAAAATGTGGGAGAAACATGAATTTCAAGAAAATTTATAACATTTTTTCACTTTCTCCAGTGACTTTACCTGCAGTGGTAGAGGTAGATCAATATTGTTTGACGTGAGTTTTATGTGGCTGCGTTAATTATATCAAAATGCTTTCCAAAAATGCCACCAATGTTGATCTACTTATACTGCTGCAGGTACAGTCACTTGCGAAAATAAAAAAATGCTCTGAAATATTTCTCCGAAATTCATGTAATTAATACCCCTCTATTTATTTTGATTGAATAACCCATCTTATTGCCTTTTCAAAGAGGTACTACACGTCTAGGTAGAGAAAGGATATACAAATTTATACGTAGAAAAGATTTTGCGGAATATTAAAAAATGTGATCGCACAAAAATAATCGGAAATATTATTTTAAATATTTTCTATAAGCGACGACAGTTCCGTCTTCATAGAAATAATGAATTAGTTTACTGGGTTCATTTACAGCGTTTGTATGGATATATTTTTTTAGCACAAGTTACTTAAAACGAGATAAGCGCAAAAAACCGCTAGTTTTTTATCTTTTTCTCGCTATAACTCGAAAGGTGTTTAATTTACGAAAAAAGTTAATATAACCAAATTTGCAGAGAATTTCAATATATAAAAATTGTTCTTAATTTCTTTATGTAGGATGGCCAGATTATACACCACTACTTTTCATACGACAACCGGCTGTGTGTGAAAAAGGCTTTAATATTTCTATTCCTTAACGTGGTCCAAGGTTTAGAAGGCTACATACTTATAAATGTATATGTAGTTACGTGCTTCACCATCGTACTAAATACGTTCTTCATAGAAAATCGTGCTAATGCGCATTATGATAATATAGACTTTAATTTATTCATACCATTTTTAGAAGCTGAGTCGTTATCATGTTTTTCTTAAAATATTTTTGAGTGATTTTCACATAACCTATTTCTATTCTGAAATCGATTGTTATATACACGCACGAATATGCAGACAGGCACTCACTCCGATACAGACATTTATGCCACACCCATGTTTTTTATTTATCAATATTCTTTCCGATATATTTATGCATTCTGAAAAAATTACAAATTACCCTGTGTTCAAAGCAACACCATGAAATGAATGAAAATTCACAAATTACCGTCTCTCACCTGCAGGATGCATTCCATTCGAGTTCCGTTTTATGATGATTTTGTGCAAGCACTTCGTAAGTGGATTTGTTTGCCGATGCGGGCCAACTTCAGCGAGTGGAATTCAGTGGAGTCATTGGGGATATTAATCAAAAAACATTTCTTTACAATTAAATAGCGTGCATTGCTTTTTTTCTTTTTACTGAAATAAATTTCTTTTTAAATTTATTAGTACATATGTATATTATAATATAATTACCACGTTATTGTGTTGTTGTTGTAATTATAAGAATTGTGTAATCTTACGTATAGAAATATCGTTCATATGAATATGGATATGAATATGAGGTCCTTATATTTTTGTTCTTCGGTTTTCCAAATTAATGAATTAATGTGCACATAAAATCAGTAACAATTTATAGTTGTGTTATTTTAGAAGGATTAAGAGACAAGAGACAAAACTCTTCGACATTTAACTTGAAATTTGCTATCTAATGCTGGAGGCACCTATTTTTAAAAGCCACTTAATTCTTATCATCATTTTTCCTGTATTCCTGTTTTGTGTGGTTTTCGAATTTCAGCGATGAGAAGGCGCCCATCCTCTTTACTAGCTAATACCTACTCCTCAACTTAAAACCGCTCCAACTTTCCTTTCCAACTTTGGTTTTGAGGTATGCCCCACTTACTGATTGGATTTCCTTTTGGCGAAGTAGTAGTTGGAAAGCTTATCGCCACGATTAATTCTTCTCTCAGGCACCTTTTGCGGTGCATGTAGTAATCCTCGAACCCTACAGACTATGTATTAATGGGAAAAATATATCGTGCATTTGAATGTTGACATTATACTTAAAATTGTATATTTATTGTTCGTAATAAATTTTTTCAATGGCGCTTTTTTTTTATTTACTTACAGGTACTGGATCTAGAAGAAGAACGCAGAATATATTTGGATCGTAGAATTAGGTAAATATAATATCTGACCTTGCACCTTTTCTAAACCAGTTAAAAAATCGAAGTGAGCGGGAAATTCTCTGTCTTTACCACTTAATGTGTAGGTTAAGCGAATTTTGTAACTTTAAGGTTATCAATGCCTTGCTCCCTACTTAATTCATTTAACCTATTTAAAGTTGGAAAAGAGCTGCGATAAATACGATAAAAAGGAGACTCATTTTGCATGCGTATAGATATGTACATGTAGCCTAAAATCACTATTCTTATCGCAATGTTGCCAGAATTTTTGGTGCTATTCTCCGCTGAAACTTCGGCACTTTACGATGGTCTGCGACGAAAGTTGGTCTTGCATTTTCCTCCAGATCACAAATTATTGCTATTCCCATGTTACTTGTGGAGTGTGGTAATATATTCGCCAACTTTTTGAGTTTTTCTCCATAGAATCTATCGCGTGGTAGTCGAAGTTCTTTTGGGAACTTGGTGCTGACTGCTGCATTTGGCCAAATTGTATCGATTCGTTACACCTCGTATTTACTTTAGTTGAATATTTTGCGACACAGATGGTTTCAATTGCACGTTATATACATATATGTTAAAAACAGAAAATTGCTTTGAATATTCCACAATTGAAATGTTGCAGAATTGATATGATTAATAAAGCATATTTCCAGTTATTTGATCAATATAACATAAATGTATATTAATTCGGGAAAAGAGAGAGAGAGAAAAGAGGAAATGTCAAATTGATGTTGGACATTTAATATTTCAAGAACTTAGCACAAGGGCGGAATATAGAATCAGAATAAATAAAATTCGTGACAGAGTAAGTGAAATTCAAATTACCGCGAACAGGGTCACAGGAAATTCACCCAACTTAACTCTTCGACAAATTAGTCCTGAAATATGCACGCCTCCCGGTGGGGTTCTAGTCCTGGCATCGCATTTATGATTCATTAGACCTGGGGAGGATGCGATCCGCAATAATTGGATCCGAAGCTATGTAAACACGTGTGGGAACCTAAGTAAGCGCAACAGCATTAAATAATTAATCATTCACTGCGACGCTCCTACCCGATGAGCACCAACTGTGAAGTCAACGGGGGAGCTAAAGATGCTTTAATTACAGAGTCTTTGAGATTTCAGTGTTAAAGCAACACGCATGACATTTTCATTATCTTGCCAGCACGCCGACACCCATCCATAATTCCTCAAATCCGCGCTTCAGAAGTCGGGTTTGTGAGGAATTCACTGCCTGATTTTTGAGTTGGTTTATCACAAGAGGTAGAAGATAGAAATTTTCCTGGGATCCTCTTAAAACTTTCCAAGGAAAGTCTTCCACGACAAGACGTCGCTTTGCAAATTACCAGAAGTCTCCTTAAACGTATTCAAGCGTGAGCTTTTTGAATTTTTTATTTAATTTTTTTCAGCTTGCTGTGCGGTTGATGGGATTGTCATGCTCCATGGACCCCGATAAAAAAAATGTCGGGCAGAGAACGTGGTTACACGAAACCAACTAACCAACCCACCCATTCAATTTTCAAAGCGCGGGTTGCGCGGTTTCCATTTCAAAAAGGACAAAGGCTAAAGCATCTTCTTTGCTTTGCACCCGACAAATTAAATTAATTTTCATCAGCGCTCCGGGAATTTAATTTGCTCAAATTTTAAAGCCAAGGCAATAGCTGGTGCCTTTTTGTCAAGTTAAAAACACATAGTAGTCTAGATAGACACTGAAGAAACAAGTATCTTAAAGTATTTTTGCTTGCCAAAGATAGTACGATAAGTTTTATGAAAAGCATACATATTTTATAATTTTTCTTTAACTCAATTTATTAGAGATATGAAAAAGTGCTCTCGTGTTTCAAGTAACCGATTAAAAAAAAAATATTCCGTTAGTTATCATTATTTACATCCGACTGAAAAATTACTTGTTATAAAAATGTTTGTATGTTATTTTTAATTTTAAGAACTGTATGTATTGTATAATATATGTACAATAACAAGTGAGAACTTTTTCGTAGAACCGAAAGACCTGCTACGTTGTCACTTTATCTGCTTTCTTCAAGAAAAATATTCTAATAAACGATACGATGCTACGATAAACATTTTGTTGGAAATTGCAAATATACCATCCTTAAAGGCATGATTTGCTGTAGGTATCATTTTTGACATTGTGTAAATAATTATCGACTTCTTAATTGTATAAATAAATATCGACACAAGTTAAGTGGAAAAATAATATTAAAGAAAATTTCGTTTAATACTTTAAACCTGTTTTTTATGAATTAAAAAACCCCAAATATATCATCATTTAATAATATCACCCCAAACACAGAATTGTAGTTTAATTTTACATCAAGATTTAATTAACTAGACAATAAAATCTAGTCATGTTAAAGAAATTGTTTTTAATGAATTATAAAAAATAAAAGATTCCTCCATTTCATCGTTTAGCGGCGAACGTGGCCCTTCCTTTATACTCGATGGTGGAGTAGGCAATTTGGTATTATATATGCATTAAAAAGAAAGGAAAAAAAAAATTCCTTATTTGATTACACAAGCACTTATATTTCTTTAGCAAAGGACACGGCCGAAAAATGTATGGGACTCTGCGGTAGAGCGTATAGAGATATATTATACAGGGTGGTCGGAGAAATGGCGTCCAACCTTAGTGGGTTACGATAACGCAGGCTTTTCATAAAATAGTTGGTATTTCCAAAATAGTTAGGATGCTTTTTGTTCAAATATCTAATCGCAAAGTTTTTGGCGTTTTTAAAATGTAGCAACAGTTGAAATGTTTTAAAAGAATTTTTATAGTTACGAGGCTATCTGTAGATCAATAGCGAGAGCTGTAGGCTACTGTTCTAGAGGTCCCGGGTTCGAGTCCCATGTAATTGAATTTCTTTTCCTTTCTAATGATTCAGATTATAAATCCACCAGATATGAACCGTCTAATGGAGTAATGTCAACGTGTCCCCACTAGACGGCAGGCGTCCCGAGTTCGAATCTCATAAGAAACCATACAAAGGACAAACATAAGACAATTTAAACTAAATCTACTCAGACTCTTTTAACATGTTAATTGTTCCTCAAATTAAAAATAAAATAGATTTCAAAATTTACGCTTTATTTACTTTATTAAAATGGCAAGAAAAAAAATTCAGTATTATGGGTGAAAAGGAGAAAACATATCGGGCAATTTCCGAAGCCTTTAGAGTTTTTTCTGAGGGCATGTCTTTTAGAGACCTCATATAAGTTTAACCTTACGTTCTCCGAGACTTCCTACCGGGTATGCTATGGCAAGCCCCGTACATTTTTAGAGCATTACATTACAGGACCCAGCAAATGCCTGAATTATTTTTCTCTGGGGAGACTATTTTTTGGAGAGTCGTAAATATTTGAAATCAGTAAATTTAGAAAGTAGGCCAAAAATTGTAAACTTCCTCTTTGATGAGTTCCTTATGAACTCAAATAAGTTGCTTTATAACAAAGAATTATGCTGCATGATGACAACGAGGGATAAAAATTGTTGTAGCCTCGATGGGATATGTTGCCACACCCCCATATTCCGCCTGACCTTGCGCCGTCACTTGTTTTGCTCTTTGAAAAACTCTTTCTTTGGTATAACGTTTAGTTCTGTAAATCTAAAACTGCAAATCATCATCTTGTTAAGTTTTACGCCGATAAAGGCAGGTTCTTCTGTGAACGAGGAATTATGGAGCTTATTGAAACATTGCAAAAGATTATCCAACAAAACGGGCAATATCTCAATTTTATGACCTTTAAATCTTGTGGATTTTAGTTGAAATCATTTTGGTCAATGCAATGTATCTGCCTAAAGAAAGGTGGTGAAAACCTCGGATATATAAGCACCACATGACGCATGCTTCCCCCATCTTATAAGAGATATGTATGTCTCATTCGCTCATCATTTAAACGACAACGTTCTAAGGATTTCTTTGAAGTAGCAACACGATTCAGTCATTATTTAGCCCATTCCTCGTTCCAAGACACTGTTCTTTTATGCTATTAAATCGATTTTTTTTGGAAATAAATCCATCTCGGCGCTATTTTCATCTTCCGTTTCCAACAAACGAATATTCGCATTAGCTTGGAACTTATTCCACTGTAGCTATGAAGGATTTTGAAGCAAAGTTTGCCCTCTCGGGCAGCAATAAGCTTGAGATGCTCGAAAAATAATTATAGCGCCCAAAGCATTAAGTGTGGGCAGATCCTTTACTCAACTGAAAGGTTAATCGAGATGTTATCCTTGAAGCTTATTTTGGGCATATCGGAGCTTGCTTCGCAATTATGCATTAAAGGAGATCGTCGAGAGATATTTATACTCCGGTTCCAGTCGGTAATCAACTGCGGATTATTTATAATGGTACAACTTAAGTTCCTATCCTTTTTTCAAAAACTTGTTTAATGAAGCTGAAATTGCGATTAAGTTGCTCACCTGTTCCGTTCTGCACACATGAACCTATTTTGCTCTTCTTTAACTTTGTTGCTGTTTAGCTATACGGCTGTGTTGCTTGAAATTCAACCTACCTACGTTCAAGCTCATGGAACTATAACGTAAGCAACATATTCGCTTTAGATTCAGATATTTTAATATTTAATCGAACGTAGATTTGTTGACACGAAAAGCTAAAAGAAACTACTTGATTGATTTTAAGTTGTAAGCAAAACGTTTTTGGAAGGGAAAAAAAACAACTGACCCCAACAAACTTTGTGGGATATTTTCATGTGTACATATTTGAACTTGAACAACATGGAAAAGTTTATTATAAGAGCGCCTCGCCACTGAAATCTCCAATTAGCGCGAAAGATACTGCTCGTTATTCTTGCTGGAAACAAAGAAATTAAAAAGATTTTTAATTTCCATATAATTTTCTTCTGGGTGGACTAAGAAAACCCAGAAACAAACTAAAATTCCAACCTTTTTAAGATTTGAAAAAAAGTATTTTCTTAAAAAAAACTTCAACTTGCTATAAAGCCGTTTAAAAATATTTTCTCTACAATATTTATAGTTCAAATACTAGAAAATACAATACTGAATTAAAATTAAAACTAAAGAAAACGCCCTTCAAAGTTTTCGATAGGTCGTTGTTAGAAGCAGCAAAGTAGAAACACATACACAGAGAGGTATTATACACATTTATACTTCAATAAAATAAAATTATTATAACGCAGGATCTTAGCATAGGTCACGAAATGGTTAGTATTGGGCCCTTAGTTCTAATAAATTGGTAAGTGATAGAATTTTGTTCCACTTGCTCGAAGTCATATTTTTTATTTGATTTTTATGTTGATTTGTTGTTAATGTGATTCCAAAAACGTGTGAATTTGGAATTGGAAACATACAGCTGGATCTGTGAAAAATTGGTTGTCTGAGCAAAAGTTAGGATTTTTGGACTGGTCACCACAAAGTCCACATCTAAATCCAATCGAGCACCGAAATTATATTAAATCGGGGAATTTGGACAGAATTATTGCTAATTAGTTGCGTGTGAAAATATGGTGTTGTTTCTAGGTATGAATTGTTAATTGTTAGTCTTTTGTTAAAGTTTATATGGATGGTTTTGTTAAATGAGAGAAGGTTCAAAATAAAATACTTTTAGAAACGTTATTACATTTCATTAAAAACGAGCGAGTGTGCTAATTAGTTGCAAATCATTGTACATATATCCGAGCGGAAGTCATGATGTGTGGCCTCGGCAATCACGTAAGGTACAAACCTCAGATATGTACCTATTTTAGATGAATCTCCTCGACTTGCGGCAGCAATAAGAAATCAAACTCAAGTCGATTTGTTTGCTTCTAGACGAACATTGATGAGCAAATTGGTGCGCTGCTCGATGCGTTACCGTTAAATTAGCAGTCCTTTAGGAGTCAAGATTGCTTATTTCGATCCTCTTCTGACTCGCTGACAGAAATTTTTCTACTTGCCACAGTTCTTGTTGGATTTAAAGGTCAGTAAAATGCCGATTTCAGAGCGATGTGATCATCTCGAACCTGGGATAACGGAAAACAAAATGTCAACTTTTCTTTTAAAATTAATTATCTTGTGTAATTTTGCAAACTCGTTTAAAATTACATAATACATATATTTGGTCCTTAGAAAACCAAACAATCCCTGCCATGCCGTCCCAAACGTTCTTCTTATTCGTAACAATGCCCGCACTCGCGACAAATTGGGTGGTTTCTGCTTTTTCTAGTATGGCGATTAGGCCATTTGAGCAAAGTCGAATCAGGATTCCGACTGATCAGTACTGCCTTTATCTTTGTGCACTTAATAATCTTTTCATAATTTGTTAGTTATCACTGTTGTCTATCTATCAGCCTCCAAAGTGTTGAAATAAATATAACGTATTTACGCCAACTAGCGGCCGTGTTCCAACCATAGAAATACTAACTAAGCACGGAACGGCTGTATCGTGTATGAACCCTATACGTGAGCGACCACCTAAGGGGTGCTTCCTAGAGGAGAACAGCAACAGCGTTTATGAAGCGTTTATGAGGGAGAGCTAAATAAGAATCGTCACAAGCGGGGCGCAAGCGGTGAATGGCAGCGTGTAAATAAATGTTAAAGGGGGCATAGACATTATGGAAAGAACTTCAGAAAATTTTGAATTGTAAGCCCCCTTCTGATTATGTCTACATATTTACGCCTGCACTGAGCGACCATACGAACACAGCCAATTCTAACACATCAGGGAATGTGGTACGCTAAATCTGGCTTACAGCCGTTCCGTGCTTAGTTCATATTTCCATGGTTCCAACACATCCCCGTCCGACTTTTTTCTAAAACAGTAAAGTAGTAAAAGAAGCAATGAACGAGAAACTGTCTTGCATAATTTTAGGCAAGCAATAAAGATCGCAATCTACTTTTTCAGCTGATACCTGCCATTGGGTTTGTTTGGTATTTCTTTTGTATAATAAATAATGAATTTGAAAACACAAATATCAAATCTAATCCAAAATAGTCAAAAAATGGGTTTCTCTACTTTTTATGCCTATTTTTTTCGTAAATCTTATCTACTGGAGCATTTTTTCCGGATTCGCAATGTATGCAAAAATACTATAGAAGTGCGTTACCTATCACTTGTTTTGCGCCAAATTTCTTTATATGTGTATTCGACATCTACACTATGCGCTTACCATAAACGGCAAGCATTAACTTACACAAAGATAATTAACATCGAATATATCTTTGCTTATCTCGTTGAATTCAAACATCGGAGAAATTTATGATAGAATGGAAGGAGGAATTAGAACTTTAAATTATTTTTTTAGATTTTCAAACTTTTTGAAGGACAAATTTTTTTATTATTTTTATATAGGAAAATATGTACTATATAGAATTTTATCACGTGATTTTTTTAAAATTATGTATAAAGAATAAAGGTATTCCAATTCAACAGCATGAGCATAAAAGTTGTGGTTAAGTCTATTCATTTGGTTTATTAATTTGATAGAAGTCACAAGCCGATTTCCGCGAACCGTGGGTGTGCGTCGGAAGCCAAACAATTTCCCATTTTAATTAGAGGGTAAAAAGCTTCTCCAATGCAAACCATAAAAGCCAAGATAAACCGTGGAGGGCTCTTGCGCGTATGAGCGCAGATCGAGACACCCGGCCCATGTCTCTCCTACCTTTCCTAGGAAGGAAAAATAAAGAATCACCCTGGGGCCTGTGACCGAGGTGTGATAAATTTCAGCGGACGTAAAAGAAACTGCAAAACATTTCAAATTAATTCTCTTATGGCTCATACGTCGTATAGAAGCTCCTTTTACTTGGACGAGAAATATATGTACGAGTATGTACATCTTTCCATCAGTAAACGGACGAAGCAAGACAATTTTCAGCTACTTACCAGCGAGCGGGTTTGCTACAGTAGTTTTTATTAGAATGGCAAGCGGTGTAAAGTGTCGAAAAAATGTTTTTCTGTCGCCATGAGACATGGAAAGCCTACTACGGAAAACTAAAAATGGACGACAGCAATCTCTTGAAGGTCCTGAAAATCCGCCCATACATAGCGCTAGCCCCATATGTTCCAAGTTACACACATCGACTGGTGTACCTTCATGTTCTATCTTTCGTGCGGTGGTTATATGTCACATGCGGTAGCTTAAGGGCTCGGCAACTCCACATTAAAGATTCATGTCGACAGCTAGTATGTTTCAAAGTATGTAGGTAAAAGTGCCTCAACGGAGATTTTCTACGCCTCTTTCGTTTCGTAGGTGCAATATTTCTGCACATCTTGAGTCTTAGGTCATCGAACCCTGACCCCCGAAATTGTTTCAACAAAATGATTAAGTGGTTACGACTTCTGTTGGAGTATTCGACTGCGACTAGCAAATTTCAATTAAGCGACGACGTCCCCCAACATCAAGGCGTTCGTATCAAATGAGTTATTTATCTTTGCCTCTTGGTAACCCCAAAGGGGAAGATTGCCATTATCTTCTTCAACGCCACTACTGAGTTTTCGACGGGAGAGGACGGAAATTTAATTGGTTCCTCGAAATGAAATCATATTGAGCATTTTTTTCTTGTGATTTACTCAGCTGTTGCTTTTATTTTTCTTACAGATTAGTGCATTTCGTTGGACTGTGTGCGATATTGCATCACTTAACCCCGTTCCTAAGAAGGCCTTCAAAACTACAGGAAACATAAATCCCCAGGTGTAGCTGTATAGAGCCTCATCATGGCGTTCGCTGGCCTCAAGAAGCAAATCAATAAGGCTAATCAGGTAAGACTGCACAGTCGCTCCCTCTACTGTCTTATATGAAAACTCAGTGGATCTTTACACGTGATTATGCAAGTCGGCACCGTTGTTATGAAGAAATATACAACAGGGTGATTCTTTGGTGACGTCAGTGGATTTTCATATGTCGAAAAGTGTTCAAGAAACTAAAGTGGAGTGAAGTTTACACCGGAAATGATCAGTGGTGACTTTAGATAATTCCGGAAATTAGTAACCTTTCGGACACAATAAAATTAATTTTTATTCAATTTAAATTGGTAGTTTAGAATCACTTTTGCGATAGCACACCACAAAACAAATCACTTTTATAATATTTAATATCTGATTTATCCTAGTGAAAAAAGCGAGGATTTTGTATTTAATAGAACTATCTAAAGACATCAATGGCCATGAAATCAATTTTTTCGGCAGACATTTTTTAGGTCCCCATCAATTTCAAAATTAGCAAATCCACTGAATCACCAGCTTCTCCTGTCACGTTACGTGAATAAACGTTATTACTATTAATATTGATAAAAGCTTGATTCCGAAGCAAAGCCAATTTTTCACATCTTCAACTTCAACCGCTGGTCTTTCTGAAGCAAAAGTTGATCTTTGTCAACCTATTTAATTTTAAGATATATATTTATACTTTCAATAACAATCAGGGTCTTATAAAAAGATTGTTCCGATACAATTCAATACAGCTAAACTATAATACAAAATATGAAAGCAAGTATATTAAGCTGCACATGCAAGCGGTCACCACAAAAGCAGAAGGAAAATTGAGAAAAATTAAGAATTCATGAAAGGACCAAAATGATTCCGAGAAAAGAAGCTCACCACGTTTCTAGAAACAAACTATGTACCATATAGGTGAAATTAGCAAAGAAGTCAGCGTCGACAGCAGCAGCCTTAGAGGAGCAACCAGTTTGTGATTTGATAAAAATAATTTTTTACCTGTACTAAACGAATACTGAACATATATTGAGAATATGTTTCATTAAACTGTGCTTTTCGACCTTTTTCTCATATGTCTCCTAAATTAGTCAAGCTTTAATTAGGTAATCCTCTTCCATTTTTTACGTACAACGAACGGTGTAGGCAAATACTCGTACGTATGTGCTTCGAAGTTTCAATCATCTGCTAGCATGGCAAACCCTGTTCCGGTGACCACAGGGATTATTTTTTTGTGTGGAATTTCATTATCTTTCATTTTCATAATAACCTTAAATTTCCTGCAAGCCATAGGAAGCGCCATATTCACAAAAAAAAAACAGTTTTTTGTGAACTTTGACTTTGAACATTAACTTTTAATATTTTATTGAAAACACTAAAATAAATCGATAAAAAAATGAAGGATATATGTACTTTATTAGATCTGTAAAGTTTAATTTCTCTAGATTATTATGTCATTTAAACACAAATCTAATCAAATATACGAAATGGCGGAAAAAATTATAACGCCTGCGAGTAAATTCAATGTATGGAAATAAAGAAAATATTTGCGGTTAATATCGTAATATATAAATGATCTTGGCTTTGATAAGCTATTAAAAGATACATATCAGAACCTATTAGCAGGCGATCTTTTCATCAAATTTTAAAAGCGAGATTATCAAATTTCATAGATAAATTACGTAGATACATAATTCCAAATTGTTTGGGTCTTATAGTTAAGTTGATCTGGTTTTACGATAACTTCTAGCTACTAAAATTGCTTCAGTTTTTCCCGAACATCAAAGTAATATAATTTCACTAAATACAATTGAAAAAATGTGCAAACATTTTCATTTATCCCCCCCTGACCCACAGTACATCTAAAACAATGTATTTTTAAGAAAAACTCTTAACCCTGATGCCGTTTGTGGACTTCTTGGATCATTATTTGATACTTTTCGATGATTTCATTTGCAGTGCAAAATGATTTAATCTCCTTTACTAAGATAAAAAGAAATTGCAGGCGTTCCAACATTTTTTATTAAAATAGAAAGCTTTGAATTTATGCTGATACAAGCTTTCTCCGATGTACAGCATGAAGAGGTTGTCGACCCGATTTTTCGCATCATTCACATTATATGTTAAAGAATAATATTAGTTTAAATTGATACCTTAAATATATTAATCTCCTAAGCACCGCGAAGCCTGTAACAAAATATTAAGGCTATCTGCAAGCGATGATCGATTTGATTTGTTTTGATTTACTACTTGAGCTCAGAATTCACCTCTATAATCTTATTTTAGTTTAAGTTTAAACAAATACATTAAAATCGAATTTGGTCATATTTTGCAAATTATTGAAACTTCATTGTCGAGGCGTAATTGTCCACATAACCACACCGCTCCTTTGTAAGGGTACAAAAACAAATTTTAATGATATAATTAATTATAAAATCAATCAGTTCTGCCATATAATTCGCTTTATATTCCATAAGTCTGATGTAATTAAAACCTTACGTAAGAATGCCGATCCTCCAAAGGTGCTTCCGTAACACTTGACTGGCCTCTCATCCTAAATTGCCTGAATTTTATGCCTTACAATTAATTGTCTCAATGGTATGATTTACTCTTTAAATAAATGGCATAATACAAATTGAAACACGAGTTTCTTCTTTTAAAATATAGATGAAAAAATTAATGTAAAGAAAACTTTCGTAAAACTGCCTATCTACCTACCTACAGGCCTAGAAAGAAACAATTCAATCAATTATTGAATCGCAATGTAGAAATAGCAGGTATGGCCTGAATATTAATTATTCCTGCAAGTACGCGCAAATTCTCGATATCAACCAGTTAGCAAATAAATCAGAACGAAGGGCTCCCTGTCTCGAAGCCAGCTTTAGTGTTGTTTCCCTTGTTAAAAGCGGCCTTAGAGGTCATGACCAATACCATCGCATCTTCGCCTTCGTCGCCTTGCTCACCAGTTGTTCAAGTACAATTTCTTGGTTTGTTGATTTGAATATAAAAGGTATACTCTTGGTGAGTGTGCGTCGGGTGGCCTTTTCTTTTATTTGTCTACAAAAACAGGGTAGCTCCCTAAAATTAACAAGTCTCTTCCAGAACAGTATGTGGGGAGGAAAGAATTGCTCGATACGCACCGACCCTGACCCAATTTCATCTCCCGGAGCGGTGCCATTAAACACAGAGGAAAAGCAGGAGGAGAAAGCAAGATGGAACCGAACCAAAGCTGTACAGTCTCTGGATTGGGGACTTTTATTACTTTTATTTGCTCTCCTATCCATCCATTCACTGCTCCCCTTGGTATCCTGCTAAAAAACTCACGGATTCCGCTATTTGTGTGTGGTATGAACCTGCAAAGTTTGAATCCTCTGGCTTGTGTATAAATTGGGTCATAAGGTCATGACCACTGCTTTAGCCTTATCCCTTCATATTGATATACTCGGCGAGCAGGAATGCAGGATGCTTGCATGTTATTTACTTTCTATTGGCCGTTTTTTCATTTGAACTTACTTAAACATTGCAAGGGTAGTCATTTTAACCTTTCGTCCAACAAAAGGTCTATTTAAATTTACGCAGCTCTAGTTCGCCTTGACGTTTAACCTCCAGGACTTCGAAGGCTTATTGAACAACTGCCCTATGCTTTCATGTATAGTTTGAGTAAATCTCCCGTGAAGGAAGTCATGTTACATAGAAGTAAAACTAATGTGAGTTTCACAAATGGCTGGTGGGTAGACAAATGCAATGCTAGCATTCGATTATCTTAAACGATATATTGTTATTTTCTGTACGCGATTGTACTTTATTACACTTTAACATAATGGGAGAATTCTTCGACAAACAAGACAAAATTGTCGAAGTTACACAACAAATAAAACTAATACACTTTTTTCGTATTAATGAAATAATACTGAACTAGTTTTCGGCCACGTGGTTTTCGGATATGATTTCATTAGCTGGTTTCCACATGTAACTCGCAACGACAATTAAAATAGCCCGCAAATTCTCCAGAATAACCACCACCAGATGTTTCAAATTATTTTCAGTTACAATCAGCTGTTAACAATAATTGGAAGATGACCAGAAGATGGCTATGGCATTTTGTGCCGCAACTCTTAGTTATTGGCATATACGGGATATATGTAGGTTAGACAAATGTAGAAACAATGATTTTTATATCTACCCCTGTCCCACATAAATCTCCAGCTGATTAGTATCCGGCGCATTTATGTGAAAAGACTAAATATTGAGAGTAACATATCAGAAATCAGTTCGTGACAATGCAATTATTTATTTTTAAGTTTTGTTTTAACATAATTGTGCCTGGGCTAAAGTTGGTCTCGTTTTCAGACATGAGCCAGATCCTATATGTTAGTCGGTAGGACTCATGCTACTATTACTTCCTTTTGACGGAGGTGCGCTAGTATATTTAAATTCAAGTTTTTTTCATTTTCATTTTAAGTTACTGAAAAATCTCAATCAGCAAACGTACATAAGGAAATAATTCAAACACAAAAAATGTACTTCGCAGTCTTTGAATAAGACTACGTTTTCTGAGAAGGATTCCTCGGGACCAAATATAGTTATGAAATCAAAGGTACAGGAATTATTACATAACTTGCGAAAAACCCAAAACCATTGTCGATACCACCATCAAAATCTCTGAAACCACCCAGCAAACTCTCGGTAAAACAAAAATCACGTCTGAAAATCGAAGGGTGATAAACAGAAGCATACCGCAGAATTTAATCCTTGGGGAAGACACACAAAAATTCCTCCACTGAACCGTAAATACATTTCCGATAAATATGAGGGTGGAGCGCGAAAATATTGCTAGCAAGAAAAACGAGTTAGTGGAAGTTCCCAGCTAAGGAGAAGTGTACATATATATGTACATATGTACATATTCCCAGAAGCGCGTGCGAGAAAGTTGCTAAAATTGGTGCTCTCTAAAATTTTGTTGGAAGTTCCTGATGTACAGGAAGAGTTTTGTGTGGCGGATTCGTTTTAGAAATGCCGCCACATTTAGCATATTCGTAGAGATAGGGCACGAGAGGGCAATTTCAAGTACAAGTGTGCACGAATTCACACCATTTTTAAATTTTAAATTTCTTGCTGTTGCATTATATATTTTATAATAGATATTAAAGATGCGCATACATAAAGAGGAAGCTTAGGATTTACTATGCATATATATATTTATTATTGGGAAAGCTGCCATACGATACATTGTCATAAGATAGTGTACTTATTTAATCGAAAAATAATAAGTAATAACAACAATCCCTTTCTTGCAGTATGTCACTGAAAAAATGGGTGGTGCCGAGGGCACCAAGTTGGACATGGATTTCATGGAAATGGAAAGAGTAAGTATTCCGCCTCTTTGGAAGTTAAGTTATTAAATTTTTTTAATATGTTATAGAAAACAGACGTGACAGTCGAACTAGTCGAAGAACTTCAAGCAAAAACAAAGGAATACCTGCAGCCGAATCCTACTGCACGAGCCAAAATGGCAGCAGTGAAGGGCATATCTAAACTATCTGGCCAAGCCAAAACTAACACCTATCCACAGCCTGAGGGCATCCTTGCAGATTGTATGCTAACATATGGCAAAAAATTGGGCGAGGACAGCATATTTGGTGAGTTGACGTGGATCAATTCTTTCACTATAGGCGTGAAAGGAAAGTGGGTACTTTAGGTTGGAAAATTTCTACTGCGTATATATCAATGAAACTTGTAAGTTAAACTATTAGAGATCATGTAGTGTAGAAAGTGTTTAAAGGTTCGATATGATTTCGCAGACCGTCCAAATTCAAACCTTTATATGTATATTTACATATAATAATCAGTGGACGATGATTTCGAAAAAATTGAACTTATTGCAGAACCCTTCATGCAAATATTTATTAAAGAAATTGCAGTCATTACTCTCAGAAGCAGGCTTTTATATAAGGATTGGACTTATATGCTGCACGCTGCGACCAAAGGCAGATTCTTAAATTACCCATTCATTAAAATTTTTTATATATAGAGTTTCTGTGGACAATTTTGATTTACATTTTATGAGCAGACAACATTCACCCTGGTTGAAAAACGGAAAATCAAAGCTTTTACATATGTTCGACCGATTGACTAAACATTTAGAATGTATATCTAAAATTGTCTACTAATATTACCAAAAACTTAGGAAATCATTTTGCACCGACTTTATTCATATGGAAAAGTTTTAGTTTTTTTCCTTTCTTTAGTCTTCAAACATTAGTTACTAAGCAATTTAGCCTCCACAGAATCATGGTTCCTGAAATAATGGCTGTTGCAGATCGATGTGGCGATGCCCGCCTTGCACACTCACATAAATATACCTGTCTCGATTTGATTAGTTCATCTAATTTTTTCACAGTTGAATATGACGGGAAAAAATCTCCATGTCAATGAGCGAAATTACGTGCAGAGTCGGTGATGCGTACAGCTACGTTCAGCTCTTTTCTCATTTTGTGTAGGTAATGGTTATCCATTGTCAACAAAGTGTTATGGACAAACCAAACTAAAACTAAATCAACTTGTTTCGAAGTATTCAGCCTACTGAGCATATATAACAAAACACCAAATTTCTTCAATGGACTTGTAGAAAAAGGAAAATGCAGGCTTTTGTTTGTATGGACAAGACCCATTTGCCCTTGATAGTGGCATATATGGACTATATGCTTCGCCACGTAGTGAACTGGAATTTTAATATAATTTAATTTGCTTAATTTTATTTTCAGCACAAGCTCTAATTGAATTTGGTGAGTCTTTGAAACAGATGGCTGATGTTAAGTATTCGTTGGATGACAATATTAAGCAAAACGTGCTCGAACCACTTCACCACTTACAGACCAAAGATTTGAAAGAAGTAATGGTAAGTGACAATCCCTTGGGAAAAATAAGTTTTTTCACGGCAATTTGATGACCTTACTGGTAATTATAGCACCACCGAAAGAAATTACAGGGACGACGGCTAGATTTCGACTGCAAACGAAGAAGACAAGCCAAAGGTAATGCTAACAATTTAAAAGTCCAAAATCGCTTCAATGCGCATATATCTGTGGTGCAAAAACTTTGCAATTTTTTTAATGTGTGGGAACGGTCTTTCGCGCATCAAAGCAACGCAACTGTGAACTATTTTTGAAACTATGTAATTTATTTAGTTTACTAAAGTTTACTCTAGAAATATAACGCTTAGATGTGCGAAGCGCCATTCCTGTTGGTGTTTGATTTCTCCTAACATAATGAATTTGTTAACTTTGAACAACAGCACGATCACCAATGGGAAGTCCAATTAGGACTACAAAGTCGATTGGTATTTTCTTTTACTTAAACTACTTAACACTTCATCCTATCGCTAGTTTCCCAGTTTCTTCCACACACTTATTGGTTTAGCAGCATATAGATTTAGAAAGCCGTCGAGACTGTTCATTTAATTTTGTTGACAGAAATTCGAGTGACAAAGCACAAACTGTGTTTCCTTGTTAGGTAAAAATGCTTCAGAGCAATAACTTAGCATTTATAAAATTTGTTCATTAAAGAGCAGAATATGCGGTATTTATAAAATTGAGTGGATTCTGTTAGTAGGATAATTATGATATCACGAAGTATTTGTAATGGTTCTCTTCGGAAAGGACGGATGCGATTCTCTTCCAAAATTCATTAAAATGTTTATCATTTAATGTATTAAGTATTCTGGTCATTATTAATTACTATCAATAAGATTATGCTGCATGCTTCTTAAATTAACGATTAATTAAATGAAGTCATTAACTTTTTGTTTTTCGTACCTTTCAAAGGCATTGATTTTGGCTTAGATATTGTTTCTTAAAAAAAAAAAAATTGAAAAGGCTCCAACTCCGGCAAGTGCGGATTCGTTAGTTCGCGATCTTTTCTTTTAACGTGAATACATCTTTACAGTAGAGGTGAATCCGGGAATCGGAGCGACATGAAAAGTGAAACCTTTTATTTCGCTAATACTTGGACACTATAAAAGTGAGGGTGCTGGAGAGTTACCGTTCGAAATATGAAGGTTGAAAGTTTTAATTGATCTAAACTAAAGAACCCCGTACTAACTTTCTGCGAATTTGTACGATACTTTCATATTTTGTAGATCTCGTTATTCTGAACAATTTCTCTATGGCCACGACACGATCTTATAAGTAAATTTTTCGCTACAGGTCGTCCAATAACGGATTAACCCATTAACGCCCAACGCTCTGGTTTATGCAAAGAGCGATAATATTCCATTCTAATGAAGAATGCAATATATGTACACTTCCGTTGCAAAAGTTGCCACCGAAAAGCGTAACAAAGTTTTTTTTCGCGCTAATACGTAACTACTGATATGTAGCTTTGTTTTAAATCTATTTGATATTCTTTCCATCTAAGACTGAATCAATCGCTAAACCTAACTCTTTATCATATGAGTATGCTTGTCGCTTCTAGCATAATGTGTGTCGTACTAATAAATAGCATTAGTTAGTGCGTAAGTTGAAAACAGTGTAATAATTAGAGAATTTTTCTTTTCTTTTCTCATTTTTGATTCGTCAATGCGGTTATCATCCAAATGGACCAAAAACAAAACTCTGAATCTCGCAAAATTTTTTGAATGGACCCACCGTTGTCACTTATGATTTAAACCAACCAATGATTGTCCAAATCCTCCCATCACCTAAATTAAATGAAACATGAAACACAAATTATCGCTAAATGGTATAATTTTATTTTACTTTTGTTCGACACATTTTTCTTTGAACTTATAATGTACGACGCCTTGGTGCAACTTTCGCTTTGCTTTATTTTACTTAACAACAAAAGGATCTCATATTACAGATGAGGAAATTCGTGGCGCCGAAGAGAAATTCGCAGAATCACTGCATTTAGCTCAAATGGGAATGTTTAACTTGCTGGAGAATGATGTAAGTCTCCATGTTAGTCATTTCTACTTAAACTATTTCGATGAATCAATTACGGCTTCCCTCAGGTTGAGCAAATTTCACAGCTCGTAACGTTTTGTGAAGCTCTCTACGACTATCATTCACAGTGTGCTGAAGTCCTAAAGGTTTTAACGGAAACCCTACACCAGAAGTGAGAGTTATTAGTTGTCCATTCTTTGTACACATTTCCATTCTTTCTTTACAGGCGGGAGGAAGCAGAAAGTCGCCCAAAAGGAGAGTTTGTACCAAAAACTTTGCATGATTTGAACATTGATGCGGGTACAGGATCCGGAGGACCAGATGGAGGTGCGAATAGACATGGATTAAAGGCAAACGGGAACGGATTTAGTGGTAGTGGCGGTCATACAATAATTTCTAATGGTCGCCACTATCCGCCGTCCCGTATAAAATCAAACAGTTCAAGTACAAACTCCCATCACCAATTGTACAGTTCCCAACAGAATTTATCCACAACCGCTAGCAATAGTACCAATAATAATAATGTTGAAGCAATAAACTCAAATTTTGCGCGAAACCGCGTCTATGGATCATACCAGTCCCTAACAAATGCCAGACTAACAATCAGCAACAACAACTCCTCCACTACCAGCTCATCAAAACCAGCACCTGGTAGCACGGATACATTTGATTGGCTGAATGCTTGGAACAATCCGCCACCAACGGTTCCGTCGGCAAGCCAAGGCTTCACGACAACCACAATCATGAGCACTACGTCAAGTAGTAAACAATTTAGTAATTTCAATAGTACTAGAACAAATGCCCAATTCAACGATCCCTGGACAGGTGAAATTCATTTTCTTTTTATTTTCTTTAGTTTTACTCCGTTTTTTAAGTTTCTCTGACGACATCTTTTGCGTTCAGTTATTTAGTTTAGTTAGATAAATTTGCTTTTGCATTAGTTTTCCACATTTCATATTATCGTCATGTTCCGTTTATTCATGCTCGATTCAATTCATTTTTTGTTGCATTTTTTCAGTTTACTCATTTCATGCATCACATCGTCCAGTGAAGCATTAAACTTGAAACAATTTAACTAAAACCGACATTTCCTTCTCTGGCTGCATTCGTTAATTAGGACATGTTGTCCTGGACAGAATTTTTATAACTCGAATGGAAGGTTTTGATCGGATGATGGTATGAGTTGTTTAGAGCATATCTAACTACATATAGAGAATTTATCGCATCACTGTAAGAACTCCTTATTTTGTTCAAAGTTTTTTGATATCTACTATTGAATCAGGCTTTAACATTTTTTATAAATTAATTTATGTGTAAGACTGATCACAGGAAATTTCTTTACGAATAGAAATTCTAGTTGCTAAACTACAGCAAGAGCATTAAATTCGTTTGTGCAAAATCTTTAACATGACTAAAACACGAGTACTTTGCTTTGTCCTTTGCTTCAGATATCGCGGTATACACTCATTTCATTCAATTGCATTTGATTAGGATGTACCTGCGTTTCTCCAGTGATTCTTCCTGGTGCATTTTTGTCTTATAATTTGTCCCATAATTTTAATATTTCTTGACTTTCTTTTCACGTTATTTTACAGGGGAAAATATCTCTTCCTGCTTCAGTAGTACTATTTAAAGAATATGCAAGATATGCGTCTATAAGACCGTCTTCAAAAATACATAATAACTTTAGTCTAGATATATCGAAAATCGTTAGAAATTGTTCAAAAATACCTAAATAGTTGGATATGTTCTGAATGATACTTCCTATCGTTCCCTTAAGACATTTGCATCAAACCCATAAACACTGTATAGCACGTATAATACGACTTACCATATAATAAAAACTTGTCCGAGTTTCATGAATCTGTATTACCTTAAAATATAAAATCTTTGAACCCTGTCGTATTTACTCCTTCATGGTACTTCAGAATGCTATTCAACGAATTTTGTTTACTTCAACAGCAGCAGTACTAATATTGTAACTTTCCCCCAATTTCTATTTGAGCCATATTAGTACAATAGATTAAATAGTCACCATCAATTGCATTTTAATTTACGCATTAAAATCACAGAGTACACAATACCATTTACCTGTTAACAACTAAAAATACCACCTTTCATTTAATTCTACAAATATCCTCATGATATTAACTTCTTCCTGCTTTTGGACATAATATACCGAATGGCACACTAATTCCTCCTAAAACATCATTGTTCATTCATTTTCATGTTCGTTGCATTGATTTTTTGCAATAATTTAATTATTCAAATTATTTTTAATATCACTTGGGTAATCACGTCCAGAAAAAAACGAAAAATCTAGTGAGTTGTTCTCCATGGAATCGTGGTCTGGCTGCGAACTGAATTCTACTCCACACGCACTTTATAATTAACTACAGCTAGCAGATATTGAAAACTAACTGGTGATGGGATTTTTCATTTCAATGTGCATTTTTTTCAGAGTATTTGAATGATCATACTTTACATGTCTATACCTCTCTCTTTGTACTTTATGGCATACAATTTATTTTGAATGGTCAGTCCATATTGGCAGAATTTTGTCCATCGTCAGCTGATTTTTGTCCGTATTAGCGCTGTTTGGTTACAAGTGAAACTGCTTAAGTGTTCAGAATTTTGCCGTTCTTAGGTTCGGAGGAGCATTTGTTCATTTTTAGACGTATTTTAAAAGGTAACTTAAATTAGTTGAATTCGTAAAAATGGTCAAAATTCTCCCAAAAATGGCTTAGAAGAAATCTAAACGTTTGCTTCTTCTAAATGTTGAGGTGTAACTTTCACTCCACTATATTGCGACTCTCTTTCTATTCATGTATTCAAAAATTTATTTAAATCAATCAAAATTTTATAGTAACGAAACCCACTCATCTGGAATTGGATAATGGTCATGCGCCAGCTCGGTCTGTCAATGGTAAACAAATACAAAACGGAACGCTTGATCAGAAAACAAATTGTTCTAGCGACTGTGTTCTAATTGATTTCTATTCTATTTGATGTTCTCAGTTTCAGTTGCTTAAGGTTTAACACAATTGGCTGGATATTTACTTTTCTTCAGTTTCTTTTATTTTCCTTTCACTCTATTCAAACTGCATGCTTTGTTGGCGGTTTTTTTTTCGTAGATTTGGTGTTTGTGTTGATCTTTCTGTTAGGTACTAATGCCTTATACACACACCGCTGTAGTAGAAACTCACACAAGACACTTAATGTTGCAAATTTTATTTTAACTAATTTAAATCACTTCGAAGCACTAATTTACCTTTAAATCTAAATGCAGTTTTCTCAACCACTTTTTTTGTTGCAAGGAAAATCCATTTTTTTTAAAAATAGTTGTCAGATATGATCCAACGTGTTCAGTTATATTCTCTGCTTACATTTTATTGCTTGATTTTGAATTTTCAGTATACCTCTGCTGAATTATTGAAGTTTGCATTAACCGTGACAATATGAAGCGAAATATGTTCGCCACTTTATTGTTAAGGTAGCGGCATCCCATTACCAACGCGATGATAAAAGGAGCCAAGAAATATTTCTGGTGAAAAAATAACTCGAATTATTACAAGTAAAAAATAAAAATGAACGACGCAGTTCAGGCTGATGTACTTATATCATATAGCAGCAAAATGTTAGATGTTTTTTCATCAGGTTCTCGCTCAGCATCAGCGTTCTAACATGGGAAAGCAACAACAACACATACATATCTGGGTTTAGGTACTGTTGATACCTTCCCTTGTTAAAACGCTGATCCAGAGAGAGAACCCGTTGAAAGAAACACAGCTAATATATCACTTATGATGAGAAAATAATGTAGTCCTTTCGCTTCAATAATCACTGCGATAGCCATTAAAATTATGTTTTGTGGTTTTCTTTTGAATCCCGTGATTTCTGATATCTTTTATTGATTCTCACATAAAAACATGTTTTATATTCTGTGTCCGTTAATTTGTTCGTATAAAAAAAACCTATGGATAACTAAGGACTGGCAACAAAACTTCCGCAAATATTTTGCGCATTTCCTAGGACTACAATTTGATAGGCCAAAGAAACTGTGTTACCTTATTTCTGATCGCTTGAGTGTTTTCTATTCTTATGTGTGATGTAAAGTAAACATACCAAAAAACAGGTTGTGATGACCATTTTTTCTATATCTTTCTGCACTTGCAGAGCTGCAGTTTTACTCAATAGGTCTTGGGGAGGTAATTCCGATAAAACCGTTAGACAACATTTTTTCAGTGGTGAAAAAAACTCTTATTTGTTTTGTGTGACCACCATTAACACAAAAACATTTATGGAAAAAAGCTTTTAAAAAATGGAAAGAGTTAAGTTAGATATTAAGAAAAAATTCGTGTGTACGGTGGCCAAAAATGTCCTGAATAATGCTACTAATTTTTTTATGTCTATAGCTTTATGTTTGTATGTAAAAGAGTGAATATTTATTTGACAATTCTTGAATGGTTTCTTTAATATTTTGCAGAACTTTTGCTGTCAGTCTTTCAAAGATCCACAAAAAATCATATAAAACTTGCTAACAAACATCAACGTATTGTACAAAAATTGCTCACTCCTTATCTATTTTTGACTTTGGTACCGTTATTCCACCCAACCCCATTATTTTGCTAGAAGTCGATAGAATACATTCTGGTTGAAGAGAGACGAACAACATCGAGGTCACAGCTTGAAATTTAAAAAAATTGTTACAGGGGGGTGCAAGGGAAATATAAACAACATGATGTTTTCTCCCATTTTTCTCACAAGAATTTACCACCAACACCAAAGTGAATTTTTCTGCCAAGATATAATTCACTATAAATTTCACAAAATATTTCAAATTCTCAAAATATCATCATTGGTCCCATATGCCACAAATTATCGTGAAATTCACTAAAAATACTTTATCACAACGAATCACCCTGTACTGTCCGATACAATGCCCATTTAGGTTGTATAAACAGGAAGACATGCACTATTTTTTCTCGCCAGTTTTAATTATGCGCATTTTGCAACATCCTACTTTTCACAGAGCCGGACATTACACAGGAATTATGGACTCCTGCGTTGCATAGTCTGTCTGTACTGTACTGATCAGGTATCATCGTCAGGCAGACGGTAATACCGAATGGATGATAACTTGCAGCATAACAGCATGCATTACATTCAGTTAACAATTAGAGAACGCGAATAGCATGGATCACAACACATCTCAGCTGAATATTTAGGCGGTGGCTTAACGTTGATAATGACGGTGTATAGCGTGAATTTAATACCTTACAGATAAACGCTTCGATGCTAAACAGCAATTTTCTACAACAAAGTTCGACAAATCTCCTGTAATAACATGGCAGCATTTAAAAATCCAGATGAATAATACTTCCATATAAAAAAAACCAAGAAATTCATCACATTCCAGAATAAAAGTAGAGTATGACATTTCAACCCATAATTGATGCACACCAGAAACAAATATTACCTTACCATTAATCCATTTGCATCCCCAAGCAAAATAATTCGCTTTAGTTATGGGTAATTCTTAAACAGGATTAAAAATTCTCTTTCTAAATATGTCTCACATCCACATTTCTATGTATGAAAACAAATATTTTCCCCTAAACTATTCTGTGATATGTATTGCTTCCTCTCCTTGGCTTTAAAGTTTTTGCACAATAATACCATGACTAACTATGGTAGCTTTGGGTCATAATTATGTATCAGTGGTGAAAAAGTGCGGTTGCAGCACTTATATATCAAATTATCAAAGTAAAAATGTTCCGACATACGAATAGTCGTATACAGTAGTAAGAGCAATGTTATGTTGAAAAAAGTTCAGCTTTAGACGGTCATTAGTCCGAGAATCTGACGGGAAGCTTTAATTTTTTGTATATACTACTCTTTTTACGTTAGTCGAAAGAAAGTTTAGAAATCGACGAAACTAACTTTGATTCTCTTACTTCTGCTCGAGGGGGAAATTGTTATTTCTTAGTGACATCCTAAGGAACCATTTCGTTACAATTTCGGTAAAAATAATTTTTTGAATTGTTTCTATCAGAAAATACTTGGTGCACCGTGCATGGCCTAATATTTTTATATAAATTCCATCTCCGTAGAATAAGGCAAAAGACAAAATATGTTTGAACAAAATAAAAATATCAAGAATCAGTTAGGTCAGTATGTTTTTCTAGATTCTATCAATAATGGGATGAATTATCACTAAATTAATTTCCTTTCAATTACCATATGTCTATGAATATCTGTGGTGATGGTAATAGAACTTTTTTGCACAAATTTCTGCTTCAAGAAGCAAATTGTTAAAGATGGTCTTTACCAAACAAACAGATATTTTAGTGGCAGCATACGGTGAAGAAGAAAAAGGAACTTTAATTATGGCGGGCAGTTTTTTTAAACAAATTTTTATATTTTCAAAACATAGAAAAGGGTATGTAAAAAAACAAACAAAAAAGCAGAAAGGAAAAAGAAAATGAAAGAAAAAAAACTGAGAAACTAATAATATAATATATATAATAATATAATTAAAATAAAAATAAATCATAATTTCAGCTGAAAGATTACTTCACCCAAACATTTTGAAATGAGTAATATCTCATCAAATTAAGCAGAAGTAATTCCCGTTATGCACGTGGTTATATCAACCAGAAGTGAACTTTTTAGAACTTGTGGTACAATTAAATTAGTTGGTGATTAAGGTCTATTCGACTGAACTTTATTAAAGCTCTATAGAAATAGAAGCCGCTGTTGTTGGCTTAAGGGGGCTTTCTGTTTGGTCACAAGATTTTGTTCGTGGTTTTATTTTATTTTATTTTATATTATTGAAAAAGGGAGAGCATTCGGGTTTCCTACTATTTATTACTCACACAAAGGTGCTGCAAAAAAAACGCCATTGAGACCTTCAAAAAACGGTTTCCAGGATTCAGGCCGCATTTTTGGCCTGAAACAAATTAGTCTTTTTTTGGAAATTAATTATTATCCAATTGGTTATAGTCCGACGAGATCTTTTTTAATAACTCAAAAAATTACTAAATTAGCAGCAATTTTTTTTCAAATCGATTTTTCACGAGTTTCAAAGTTCCGAAACCGGATTTATTGAAGACAGTTGACTGATTACCGTAAAACCGGTAATGTGCGCGTGAGAATAGGGCCGACGCCCCGCAGCGCAGATTCAGATGCGATGCGCCAGCCAACGTTCAACGCTCTATAATCCATGAAGTAAAGAATTCCGGGAAATCCTTTAGCCTTATGACATTTTTTTGGATATAAGGATTACAAAAATGCAAAACAAAAATCGACTTTCTCAAACCGAAAAACCAGAAAGCCTCCTTAATATCGGAAATATTGAAAATTAACCAAGTCAGAACCAATACTTTCTTATCGAAAATTTGTAATTATTTCGAACACCGATAAATCGGCCAAAGTTAAAAAAACAAATGTGCAATTCTACTGAAACTGTAAATTTTGGATTCAATTATTTGCAACTTATATAAAAGATTAATTAAAAAAACCAAAAAATTCCCACTTAAAATACACTCTGCCTTTAATGTATCCCCAGCTAATCCACAACTCACAGATAAGAATTACGTGTTAGTAAATGTCTGCATGTTATGGTTTTTTTTTTGCGTAAAAGAAAATAACTACTAAGTTGTATTTTCCCGTGTTGTGAATGTCCGCTTATCTCTCTTCTGTAATTATATTGCACTAAACAAGTGTATGCATGTATTTCATCGAACAATTTTACTGTGCAATTTTCAGCTTCCCCATTGCCATCGCCTATGAGATCTCCAGCTAAAACTCCAGCCACAAATCGTCAGCCATGCTGTACAGCACTATATGACTTCGAACCAGAAAATCCGGGAGAACTTGGTTTTAAGGTGAGTTAAGTGGGAAGTGATAGTATATAAGAGACTAAGCTACTGATATTACGCCATGGGAATATTGGTTTAGTTTAGCAAAATATGAGTTGTTCAGGTTCCCAAAAGCTTCGACTTTCCGGGGCTTCAACTTGACGAATTTTCCATGAAGACCTAGATAAGTCTACATTCTACATCCATACAAGCGAAGCCGTGAAGGTTATTTGAGTGATATTGCGTTCTATACTTAAGAAGTCACATACCTCCAGCCTAAGAAAATATTAGGATTTTCAGCATTTTTTAAGGTGATAACAAATGAATTACAATTTGAATTCTACATTTTTTTTATTGATCCTGAAAGAATTTTGTATATCAATATTTTGCAATTATATTTTTTAAATTTTTGTTGTTTGTGAAGTATCAGTGATCCCCGCAGCTGGTATGAAGCCTTATGGTTTGCATACTTTCTTTTACTTCGTGTGTCTCTTGGGGTCTAAATATTAAAAGAGCGAAATTAGGTAAAATGTTGGGAGTTTTTATATGACATTTAGTGATAACATTCAGACCCTCTAGGTCTAGAAGAAGCTAATCCTTTACTTTGTTTTTTGGTTCATGTTAAAAAATTTCCATTTTATTTATATTTGTACCAAGAGGTAAACCGTAAAGATTGACGGTTCACAATTCCAAAGCCACCAACAGGAACGTCATCAGGGGGATATTGTTGGTTCATTGGCAACCTTATAAGATCACTTCACTTCACTCTTGCAGCCGTCTGCCTGTCACAGACATTTTTCTCGAAAACGACATTTGGCGTATCGTTTTGAAGGTGCTGTGTGCATACCGTTGGAATAGCTACATTTAAGGATTGAAAAAAATGTTCAGAATTTTCGGTGAATTGGTTAAGATTAACATATGTAGCTGAAAATGTGCGAAAAAAAACACCCTCTGATCTCTTTAGGTTCCAAAGCTAAAATGTCGATACTATGAGGGTCAGTAGGTATAAAGTAACAAATAACAGAGAAACTGCCGCTTTTTCCTCAGTATCATAGTTGCTGTCAATATAAATGTTTTTGTGTTTTGTATTAACTTATTAACTCTTACTAATAAAGCCGCCAGCCCATTACGGCGCACGCTGTTATCCCAAACATCTTACGAGATATTGGGTCTTTTTTAGTACATATAAAATAAATAAAAATAAATCAACGTTTTGAAAAATATTGGAAGTATGTACTCTTTCATTCCATGCATTAATAAAGAGTGTCTTAACAATTGAAATTTTGAACCGCGCGCCGTTGTCTGCCAAATGTCGATAATGCCGGGTTATTAATTGTTAATTATAAAAAAAATCATGGAAGTGCGAGTCAGATTCGCATTTGCTTGACTTGTTTTTAGATGGAATGACCTAAATGACATGTCGTTTCAACAGGATGGAGCATCCTGTCATTTCCCCTGCGCAAGAATGACATTATTGCAAACAAAGTTCTCAAGGCGTGTCATCTCTCGTTTTGAAGACCAAAACTGGCCGCAGAGAAGTCGCAATTTAACCTGTTTGGACTTCTTCCTCTGTGGTTATTTTGAGAAATTTTCACGCTTAACTATTGTAATGGACTAAGGAATAGAGTGTATGTCCAAAATCACCGTGTGGTCCTTAAGATTTCGGCAGCACCGTATATTGACACGTTTAAGTCTTGAGGTGATGAACGCAGCGATCAGACATTATTAGGTGATTTTCGGCGTGTCTTGAATTTTTTATGGTTGTTCACACTATATAGATTTTCTTTGTCGCTTTCTCATTGCTGTATTTTGCCATTTAGGATTGACCGTATCCGCCGATGATTTTATTTTCCCTGGTTTTCTTGCTTCTAGTAAAGACCTAAAACAGTTCCACGCAGAAAAGAAGAGAACATTTTTGGGGAAAGAATTTAAAAAAAAATTAATTTATAACAATTAGTCATTTCTTACAGAGCAGCAAATTTAGTCATTAAGTGCTTACACACATTTAAAAACAATTTTGTATACATTATTTGAATAAAATCTGTACCAATCTTTCGTTTTAGGAAAACGACGTAATTCAATTGTTAAACAAAGTCGATGAGAACTGGTACGAAGGCAGCGTAAACGGCCGAACAGGATACTTTCCGCAGTCATACGTTCAAGTGTTAGTCCCGCTACCAAATTAAAATCTAAGTGAGGTTTAAAAGTTAAAAACAAGTTAAAATAAAAATAGTAAAAAATTAAATCCAAAGTGAGAAAAAGAGCAATTTCCAATAAACCTGAACACTTACTGCTACTCTACTGAGAAAAAAAAACATTTGTTGCAAACGTATTCGATGAATTCGATGATTCGTATAAAACGAAATATCAAATGAAAGGAACTAACGGCAATTTAACTGCTTACTCAACAAAGATGACAAAGAAATAATTTGTAAGTCTTTCTGTTTAGTTTTGCTGGAAAATAACCAGGCCACAATTACTGAGATTACGTGTATGAAAACGTGTTCAAACCAATAAATATTGTAAATGTTACTAAGAGCGTGAGAGCAGGAGGTTTTTGTTATTGTTGTAATTTAAGAGGAAGCCGTTGTATCTCTGATCCCGTTGTTAGTGCTAAGCCTCCATGGCCTGCACTTTCTGATTGTAATGTTTAATTTTGCCAAACTACCAATGTGTTTTGTGTAAGCATTAACAAAAGACTTAACCGAAGCAGGAACTACTAGTTGAAAGTCACTAAGCTCTCGTTGTATATTTTCCCTTACATATATCCTTAGATAGCTTACTTAAATCATACCAACGTTAATGTGCTGTAAAGACAATTACTCACTTGGTTTTAATGTATTTTTTTGATTATGTTTTAGTGATAAGAGTAAATTTGCTTTAATTATTTTTAGTAAAAATGATAAAACTTGGCATGCTTGGTTGTTAATTCCTTTGTTCCTGTTTTGTTCCTTGTTCTTTCCTTTTTTGCTTTGGTTTCGAATTTCTTGAGTACTGAGAAAACAAATATTTAGTATTAATTCTTTGGATGGTGAATTAGCTGTAAATTAATTTCACAATATTTCCGCGTAATCTTAAAATCTGAAAATACTTCTTGCAAGGCAAGGTAAATTTGAAAATCACTATGATTACATTTTATTTAAAGAAATGTTATTAGTGTACAAAATGTTGGAAGCACATTTGCATAGTTCAGGCTGAAATGAGTGTATGTTTATAAACAGTGTTAGGCAGAGGGACTGTAGTGTTTCAGATCTCCTAATTTCATTAGGCTACAGTACGATGTGGGTACATTATATATATTTTACCATTGAAAATCGCATTATCAACTTGCACTCTCTTGCCTCCGGTAAGGGTGTATTAATTCATGATATGATATTTTTATTGTCGTTCTTGTGAAAGGACAAGGAGATGTGTACAAAAGGTTCATAGTAGGAATTTTAGTAGTTGCTCAGATATAAAAAGCATTAGGAATATTTTTCCAGACCTCGCATATTTCATATTCACACAGTAAAATAGGGTAGGTAGGCTCGCTATTTACATGACAAAAACATCTACTTAGCACCCCTATTCTTGAAGTTGTTTTGGAATGACACGACTACCCAAGACACATGTTCAAAGCTAAAATGCTATGCGTGTAAAACTGTCTTAGCTAGTCGTGTCATTCGATGGAGGAGGTGACTTGTGGCAGCGAATAAAATTTGTTTAAAGTTGTTAAACAATTATTTTGAAAATTTATCAAATATTGGAAAACTAGTCAATATGTACTAGAATTCGGGAATCTTATTGTGAAAACCAAGTCTCCTTTATTTGTAGCTATTTTATCGGAATATTTATTTCCCCATCATACTGTGCAATTGCACAACCGAGTCTTAAGTTGGAGTTAACATTAATTTAGAACGCATCAGTATACAGATATAATAAATATCAGAGTACTACAAGACAGAAAAACTTTGCAATAATATTAGCATGGTCAATTTACATATTTAACAGTAGGTCCGTCCATAAGCGTTATCATGTCAATTATAGGAATACTTGAGATTTCGGTGATCTGGTACATATTAAACGTAATGCGATTATGGGGTCTTTCTGACATAATTTTAATAAGCCCGTCCTATATTGATGTCATTAATTTAATCATTCCTTCAATTCGCAGTTGTTTTATAGTAATTAAATTTGTTTATTACTATTCACTTTTACATTTATTATAATATAATAACGAGTGTTTTAATAGAAAACTATTCCTATTAATTCCTAATGATTCTGAAGAACCGGGATGAAAATGTATTGTTATTTGTGTACGTTATGGAGATGTTTGTAACATTGAAGCCTAGTGCTGGAATTGGTAAAAACACATTAATAAAGTCAGAAAGACGAAAAATAATAATCGGATTTCAATAACCATTTATAAGCTCTGATTTGATTCGTTGATGAATTAAAAACCTTTAAAAATGACATTTTGAACGTGAGCGTACTAATTCAAACGTTATCTAGCAGAGTATCAAATCAACCATTACAAATATTTAAGTTTATAAAATAGTAGTAAGTTCCATTATGAAAACAACAGTTTTCAGATTTTTAAATCACAACCGTAGGAAACTTTCGATCGGTTTAATCGAATTGAATGTCGATTCGCTTTTTTTTTAAAGTACCAGTTTTGAATATACGATCAAATAGGTTGCCAATTGATTATATCTGATTAAAATGTGTTAACTTTAGTACAAAAACGCTTTAGAAAATGGTATGGAGAATTTCATGATCTACAAGATTAATAATGATGATTTTGCATGTACGAGTGACATGACGAATTTTAATATGCTGATATTCCGAAAATATTTATTTTAGGAAAACATGTCAAACAAAAACAGTATAGCTTTATACTCTACACAAAAGGTCCTTACGATTGTAGGACGTTTTTTCCATTAAATTTTTTCCACTGAGATTTCCGTTCCATGGTTTATGTTTCAATTTATTGTAGACATTTCGAACAAGGAAAATATTTAGTCATCACGAATTTCGCCTCATGGAGCAAATTACAAATAAGTGAATAGCTAATAATTGCTACCAAATGCCGAAAAGTTTAAGTTTTATAAAATATATAATCATTGTATGATTAGGTGAATATTTAATGAACAATATTAAAAACAAAACTCCGAACAATCTAAAAATGAAATAGTAATAGGTCCTAATTAGTTGATACACGAAATGTTAGTGTAATACCAAGATCTGCATTATGTAAGAGGCTGTAATTAGCGAATACTCCGTTTTTCAAGGCTTTCCCGTATTTTGTTGCTATGTAATAGCATTTCCATTAATTCTTAAACGAAAATCAAAAGGGGAAAAAATATTTCATTTATTGATTTCAGTGCTATGTAAATTCAGTAAGTAGTACTTCAGCATTCCTCTGAGAATGATTCAAATAGGGACGATGCGAATAGTCTCGTTTTCTCAGCTATATGCTGAACAACCATAACAGAAAATGACAAGCAGAATATAACAAATGCAGGAAGTCCGATGGTCATTTCAGTGGTTCTTCCAATACAAAAGTAACAGCAACTGAAGATGACTTCCCGCGCCTATCAAGTGTGCATAGCAAAAAGATTAATAAAATATCGGACTATTCAACTATTACTTATGCTTATGAGATTCTTGCGGTAGTCAAAAACTAAGTTCCTGCAGTCGACTGTGCAATTGAGCGGTGGTTCTTTTTAAGCTGAGTTGAGCAATCAACTGCAAAAACTGAGTTTTTGACCACTGTCTTTGTCTAGAGTCTAGAATCTAGATAGTAACACGAAAGCGCACAGAGCTCTTTCCATTTCGCCCAAATTTTTTACCGTTAATAAACAAACAGTGTAGGAGGAACATTGCTTTGTAAAGAATTAAGGCGCATTTTCAATACAGCGTGGAGATTCCGAGTATTTGCTGTCTCCACACTTCACACGACAGAGTTCTATTCTTTGCCTCTGTAAAAATCTCGCTCTTGCGCTGGGAGTTGAGGACCAGAAGTGGGTCCTAGTCGTAGTATCTTGCTGGGAACGTGGAAATCTTTCGAAGTTGAATTCATAAGAGATGGCGTTTCTCTAAAATTTATTATTTGCCTGATTTATTCACAGAATATAAATTTCTGCAAAACTTAATTCTTCAAATTTGTATTTTCGGAAGAGTTGCATTAAGGCATCAAGAGATAGCTCACATTTTCGAGCTTGTAATATTTGCATGATGTGTTAAATTGCAACCATTGCTGCAAATTGGCTTCCCATTTTAACAGAACATTTGACAGACTTCACTAGATTAGAGAAAAACACAATAAAAACAGATATAATCATTAGCATTAAAGAAATCAAAATTTCCGTAAAATCTGAAAAGCTCGAACACACTATGCTCCCATTTGGAAGAAGGCCTGTTCTGACGCCGGGCTGCACGCCGAATTGGAAGTGCTGCTTCAAGAGAACATTTTCCCATCTTATCAGGTTTCAGGAATGCCTGAAACGCGTTGCCCACTCCCTAAAATGTCCACCTTATTTATATATACTAAATTCTGTAATTTTTATACTATCAGCAAATGCATCGCAGTCGCTATTTCTATTGACTTCTTTTCCTGCTTATCTCTGAAAATTTGTGCGTTTGAACAATCCGGAATATTTCACGCGGTTTATTAATGGCCTGACATGTGTAGTTCCATCGGTCTATAATGCTTTTTCTCAGAGACTTCAATATGTAATTTAATTTAAATCTTTCCGTCTCTAGGTGCCGATACATGTTTTTAAACTTTAAAGCAAAAGAAGTGCACTGGGCCCTAATGTGAATGTCGTTTTTCATTCACTTGACTGATCAAAGCATCAATTTGCTTAGTGTATGCGTTTTTTTAATAAGTCATGCAGTGCTTTTATAATAGGCGGGCAAGCCATAATATATTCATGTTGTCGTCTTTACTAATTCACTTGTGAACAGATGTATGCTTAACGATCGTTTTTGTCAGGAATTACAAACAGTTAACTAATTGAGAGAAGCGGTGAAATGACGCATTGCAACGTATTCATGGGATGTACATTTTATTAAAGCATTTATTTGCATTTGTGCTAAGATCTTTAGTCCCAAAGTCCTTCAAATATTACTACGCTAAGAAACCAACAATTAGAAAAGCAGTACTCAAGAAATTCTTTATTTAGTTTTCTGTCTTGATTTTTTGCTTGATTCTATTGTCCCGGTAATTTGCATAAACAAATGAAAGGAAGGGAAAACTGTAAGAGAATGCCGTGTGGAAGGCCGTGTATAAATATAAGTAAAAGGCTAAAATACATAGCTAAAATTAACATTTCGAAATAAAAAGAAACACAAAGGACAATACATAGTGTTAATTATTAATGAATATTACATTTAAAGTATCAAAGGTAAAAGATTGAAGATAGTTATTAAATCGATATTATTGTAAAGATAATACTATACACCACTTTATAAGGGCAACTATTGAGAACAACTCATCACAGATTTACGGATGTTTTAGGTTGTCCTTTTTGGATAGCAACAGAAATTACCCATTTTTATTGAGAGATAGCAAAGAAATAGGTTTTAACGTGGAAAACAAGTCGTTCTGTTTGTAATGGCTAGCCCTGGCGCTGTTTTGAGGACCAGTTCAACACAAGCACACTAGTTTGAACAGAGGACTCGGACAATATTTTCGCCCCGATCCCGTCTTGGTTTCACCCTATGTTGACACGAGCACACTCATCACACCACCACAAGCAACCTGAAGAAGACAACAAAGACGTTTAATATTTCCTAAATTTCTGGATGTGTTTTATGTGAATTCATTGGATGCTTCGCTACTAAAGATATTTAAAAATTTAAATTTAAAAGGCGAATCGGAACAACGTCGCGTATTTTAAGGTAAACTTGTTCTCGTCGCATTTATTCGTGTCGTTCTCGGTTGACTCTCTTCTTCTATACTTATCTACTCGGTCCGTTTCAGAGATTTTTTCGTCCTGTATGATGATGTTATTGATATTAACGTAACACTAAACTAAAATAATAATAAAAAGTGGATTAACTCAAAAGATAAATTTATTGAAGCGTGAAACTGTACACAAAATTAACTTCTTCGTGTCTTATTGTATTTGAACATTTATTTAAGATTTATTGAAATAAATCAAATTCCAAATGAGTTCCTCTGCTTATTTATGTCTTGTTACTGCCTCCCTCTTCCCTCACTTCGTAATATCGATGACAAAAAACCGAAGGTAGGTAAGTATATAAATCGAATTTTGAAAATGTCTATGCCCACGATTGTCGATTACGTTCGACACGACTAGCGAAGACTTTCATTTTCTTTGCATCCCAACTTTTAAAAAGTGTCTTTACCAGTCGAGTTGATTTAATTCGATTATCGTAATAATAACCGTTATAGTTTTGGTGGACTAAGCCAAGACTAATGCGCCATATTTAACTGTTCAATTAAAAGGAGCTCTAGCAGACAATCAGGACTATTCCAGGATCTGTCGTACTTTAGATTTTGTTACGGGTCCCAATAATTATTGTATTCCACAATCAAGATATGTACATCGTAGTTTCGAAATTCTCTGCGAATTCTGAAAAAGGGATGCCAGGTTCCAAACGATTTGAAAGTTTCCCATTTATACATCATTTAAATATTGCTCGCAACTTGTGTGATCTCAGGCGAAAACGCAATGTACTCTCTTATCTTAGGATGCATGCATGTTTCCTCATACGTACATACATACACCAGAAAAGAAATTGTCGTAATTAATAATATCGGCGTTCTAGAAGAATTGCTGCTGTTTCGGGGTGCCACAGGGCAGCCATTGTGATCCTATTTTATTTATCCCATGATGTCGTTAATTGTTGTGCTTAAGTAAATTGCCTTAGTTATGATGATGGCTTGAAATTATTTTCTGTCACACGTGATTCTTATGGTTGCCTCATGCTATATGCATTTAATTCCTCCATAAATCGTCAGTTGCTAGAACGTTTTAATGAAATAACAGTCTTGGGAGTTATTTTAGATGGAAATTTTGAGTGTTTTCATAAATGCATGCTGTCAAACCTGCAGTCAGTTTTTTTTGCATAGAAGTCAATTGCGTAACTGAGACATCTTGCATATTTGAATAAAATCCGCCATTTGCGTTCCATAATATCAAATTTGACATAAAACAAAATAATTTCGTTAGGCCAACGCACATCCTTGCCTTGTGGAGTGACGAAAGGCACCTTACACTTCGAAAACCGTTGGAACACTTAACAGCTCAATCGTATTCTTGCTAGTCAGAAGTCAGCTTCTCATTTTGGTTGCAGATGCCAAAAACTTGCTCAGCCAGATTACGTTTGTGAACAAATGACAAGTTGCTGATTGCATTACTGAACTCTATGCAATTTCTGAAAACACCCTTCTTTCTTCGAAACACATTGACTATGTAACTTTTAAAGCATTGGCTTTAGTAAGAGAAACATAAAAGAATTTTCGATTATTTCTAGTTTGGAAGTTGTATAAGTACATGTATGTCCTGTGTGAGATCCATTATTGAATAATGGTGCTATTAAATACAACCTATGTTACGCGATGTTGGGCAGAGAAACACTTCTCTAGAGGGTGGTGCTCAAGGTAAATATATTCAAAAGACAGTGAAGCATAGGGGATTAAAACAAAATGCTGGATTAACCATCACAATATAATAGAGCTCAACCCTTTAGAGAACTGGTGCGCATTGCAAAAAAGGGAGCCCCTAAGCTTACAGGCTGGAACATGTCGTAAACAAAACTTTAAGGTGAGCATATTACAATGCCGTAGGGGTGCCTGGGCACTGTTGGACCGTCTGCGTAACCTACTCATTTCCGGATTTTTAGGGGTGCAAAAAAGCCAATTAGTATACAGGCTGAAATTAGACTCATTCGATTCGTCTCAATGACTACATTACAAAACTCATGATGTCCGTACCCAGAAAAGGTGCCAAATGAAAGCTTAGTTATCCCGGGTTTGCCCAGGTCTGTTTTAGAGCAGACCTGGGCAAACCCGGCTCTTTTGACTCCCAAGTGCTCCTCAGGTAGGATTTTTTGACTCCCGGTGCCCACCTCATTGCTACTGCAAGTGCAAGTGAGAAATGCATACTCCTGTCGTGAAAAATTACTTGTGCGGCACACAGGACATAGACGATGCTCCGAGTGCAAGCGAGAAATATTTTTTTGGTGGCGAGAAATATTTTTTTGGTGCCTCCTGCAAGTGCAAGCGAGAAATGCATACTCCTGTCCTGAATCAGTGATGGTGAACATGTACTCACTCCTCATTGCGTTAATGGAGCGACCCGAAATGCGAAAGGTTTATGGAGGTATACTGCTCCCATGAAGTCAAACTTTGCCCGGGTCTGTTTTAGAGGGCAAGTTTATTATTATTTTTAGTTTACTTTCGCTTATTTCCATGATGTATTTCTTGGACCTTGTGAGTGCCAATTTCGAGAATTCCGCAGTTCTGTCCTGAAACTCACGAAACATGTTATATATGCAATACAAATAAAATATATATACAAATTTTTGTGTATTTCCTGTAAATATCACAGGACTGCTGATAGGAGCTGAAATAAGTTGATCTATTTAATGTTATTGTTATATTTATGCAAAATCGTCAAGTTAGTTATCCAGACAGGCGACCCTCGATTTACGTCGTTCTCGGTGTCTGGAAAACGCGACGTAAACCAAAACAACGTATAATGAACCCAACGAGGCGACGTGAATCGAAGCCCTTCTGTATATAAAATGGAAATTAACAATTCCTGGATTTTGTAGCTCTCAGCTTTTAGTTGTTCACGAACCTTACCTGTGTGGTGGCACCTAATCAGAGAACAAACCCAAGCAGCAAATAACTATACCTGGAACACGTCCTTTCACCTCGGTATCTAGACTCAGAAATTCTTTTTTCAAGGACGACCGAGAGAATAACCATATCTGTCTTATTTGTCAATAAATAAATCTGTGCAATGAAATTATGAGCAAAACTCCAACTATATTTTAATTTTCCAGCAGAGCAAACCGAAAGTTAGGAATAAGGTCTGGGAAGTAAGAATGGAACAGTCGTATTTAGTTATTAAATTTTTTATTAAAAACACTTAAATTAATGCGTTCTTACAGTGAGTTGCTATTTCTGCTTAGTCTAGCTACAAAGTCCTTTTACAATTAGTTACTTATGCCTAGCTCACATCGATCATTGAAGCGATTGCAGTACGTCGACAAGTGTCGTGTCAACAGCGAAACTAGCAATACAAACAGTTCCCGAGGGACTGAACGCAAAACGAAGTCTGTAAACTCGAAGCAAAACTAGCCTATCTTAACGATCAGCTACGATATCGACTTAACGCAATTATGAGAGTGCTGGGAATCATTGGATGTCCCGCGGGATACATTTACAGAGGGGTGGGGTGCGATTCGACTGCGTCTAAACCTAAGTAGAACTACAACGGAACAAGAATGATACAAAAATGAACAAATTCAACTGTTGGTCCTACGCTAGAAACATAACAAACAACGGAACAACTTTGTTCCCTGGGCTACTTTAGTAGATGACTTCGTAGACTGTCGCCTTCTTGTCGCCCGAGCCAGTGACAATGTACTTGTCGTCAGCCGAAATATCACAGCTGAGTACCGAGGAGGACTCCTTCGACTGGAATATGGATGCTCCGTACGGCGTTCGCCAGGCGTTCAGGAGGTTGTCCTTGCCGGTGGAGACGAACCACTTGCCGCACGCAGCGAACTTTAAGCTAAGCACACAGCTCTCGTGCAAATGCAGCTGGTACTTATCCGGCTTGGTTGCGTGGAGCACCTCGACGTTAGAATTCTCCATGCCGACGGCAAGCCACTCACCTGCAAAAGTGGAAGGTTAGTAATAGGCAAAACAAGCTCGCGGCCGCACAAATTACCTGTCGGACAATAACCCAAAGAGAATATTTGAGAGCTAAAGTCATGTTGCTGGAGCTGCCGTCCTTCCCGGAGGTCCCAGGACCGGACGGTGTTGTCTAAGCCGCCTGTCCACAGCTTAGTGCCATCGGCACTAATGTCAATGCAAGAAGCGCCATCAGTGTGGCCTTGGAACTGGCGCACCAGGGTTTGGTTCTGAAGGTCCCATACAGCAATGTTACCATCAGAGCAGCAAGAAAAGCACACCTTTGAGTCAGGTGAAATAGCGAGAGCGTAGCATGCCGGGGCGCTTGACGTGAGCTCGGCTTTAATGCGTGGAGTAGGACTGGCCAAGTCCCATATCGACAAGTTTGAGGCTTCCCCGCCAACAATAAGGGTCCTTCCATCCGGAAGCAGTTTCACGGACCGGATGTAGTTATCACGCTGCAAGCAGTCCAGTTGGGAGACAGGATTCTTGTTATTGGGTTGCGAGATATCCCAGGCCTTTACACACCCTTTGCCTCCCGTGTACACGTATTTCGTTGGGTTGGATATTGTGACTGCACAGACCACTTCGCCGTGGGCAAGAGTGTTGATTTGTCGGGCATGTCTGTAAATTTAAATGGAAAGGGTTAGTCACACCAGATATATTGCAGTGCTCAAAATGACTCGTCTAGCAGGACAAAATCTAACAATGTCTAATTAGTTTTCGTTTAATTACAACTCCCATGAGGCAAGGATTATCATCAGTAGATAAACCAAAATTAGTAGAACATCCCCACTGACAACTATACTATCAAGTGTACCAAATATTTCTTTGGTGCCTACTCAAAAAAAAAAAAAAAATGTGCGAAAAGAATAAAACGTCTTGCGACTCCTGAAAGTAACCCCACACCTGCAATTTTGATTTTCGAGAAGCCTGTGTGGGGAGAGCCCTCCGTATTATACTTGTTCAAAGTCCTTTTTCGGGCGTGATAATTGTTGCTAACAAAGTCATGCAACTCCCTTTTTTATCCCTCTTCTAGTTTATAGTTATTAACAACAAACAGAAGTGGATTTTTATCCAGTCGTGCATTTTTGGTATCTATGTATTTATTTATATTTATTGGAAACGGAGCATACAATCCAAACATTTGGAGCCAGTTATTTGTACAATACGTTAAGAAGAATCTAGAGGAAATCAAAATACTATAACTTGGTTGTTTTGGAGGCCCTAACTATGAATGCTATGCCGTTTTTTTTATATATTAATAAAATCAGGTAGTTAAATCAAACGCCTGTGCCTCCACAAAATGTCTTTCATGTCAAAGAGTACTTAGATTGCTCTATTGCATATACAGGGTGTTTGACTAAAAGGTTTGTTTTGTGATTCTTCGAGACTGGAAAATGAAAAGCGATTGTTGTGTTATGCACAACGTTTAATCTGGCTTGGGAATTAGGTGTGGAAAAACACATTGCCCAAATGATCACCTCTGCACAACATTATTCATCACATTTTCCAGAATGATCGTCGGGATTGCAGTAATTTCGTTACTTTGAGTTGCTCCAATGTGTGATGTTGACGTATCCATCACTGAACCACGAGTTTCAAAATCCTTTACCAGACGAAACGCCGAAGGTTTACTTGGAACTTTCGCAACTTTCGCATAATGGCTGACTGTTCGCGGCATCGGTCAGTACAAGGCATGCAGGGGAAACGCATTCTCCATTACAAATAATAATAAAAATCGAAAAATGCACGAATGAATAAAATGAGCAGTGGTAAATCCGTTTAATGCAGTCGTCATGTTTCGAAAAAATGGCGTTATGGAAATTCGTGTTATATGAAACAAGAAACAGATGTAAGTAATCCCTGTGGGAATTTCCCCAATTCTCAATTTGTTCGCTCCAAATTTCCTAACTTTCGATTGTTCAGAAAAAGGTTACAGGGAATATAAGAACGGGTAAAAGTTATATGTTAACAACCGTGTATGAGTCTGGAGGGCAACTTTCCGGAGTGAACACTGAGCATCCATGCAATCATACCTTCAGATGAAAACGACGTGTTATTCGTTCGGGATGTGCTTTTTATGTATAGGGAAGCGAGACCGAAGTCCTTTGTGTGTATTTCTAGTCCTAGGTAGTACTAGGACTGTTAGACCAAATGCAATGAGACTGTGCCGCGGATGCGAAAGGGTAGCCGAAAAGTGTGGGATAAAACGTTTTTCCTGCGGCTGAGGCTGGGTGCTCGCGCATGCCTGAATGACTAAGTTTTGATCATTGAGGCACAATAACACGCAATAACAACGATTCCGACATTTCCCAGTAACTGGACAACTTGGTCGAGTCTTTTGGAGGCCGTGTCATGTAACAATAATTTTTTACATTTTCTACCCTATATCGCTGTCTGCAGGGGTTCAAACCACTATAAGAAGCAAATGTAAATTTCCTATCCTGAGGTGGTCCGAGGGAAGTAACTCCGAAGTGGGGGTAGGTACGCAAATTCTGTTTGGAGATCTTATAGACATCTCTTTTGCCTATCAGGCGTATGTTTTGGATTTTACGTACGTTTAAAATAATATTTCTCCGATTTTTCCGAAAGAAGTCATGGAACATGCTCTTTGTGTTATGTTTGTCTATAATAAATAAAATACACCATTTCCATAATGTTCTCAAAACTTTACTTTTTTAGTCGGTTCTGATGACTTTTTTAAGACACAATTTGATGAAATTACAAGAGGTGGACTTAAACGATCCAGGTTGCAAAAATTATCACAGGATTAAGTCGGATGACAGATTTTCTTCTAAGGTATGTGCTGTAATGGATCCTACGTCCACAAGTTAAAACTAGGACATGAGGGGAGAGGCAAACTTTTGGCGATATACTTAAAACTTATAGAGGAAGACGTGTGAAATAGTTTTAGCATTAGACGTCTGCTCAACACGCCCGCTTGACAGGAGAAGGAAAGCATTGTATGTGTGGCAAGGTACTTCGAAATAAATTCAATAATGTTATCTTTGTGCCTATCCTTACTTGCTAGATATATTTTTAAAGGTCCTATGCAAAGCAGTGTTTGTACACGGTTTTGTATTGCAGCGGTAGGTTATAAGCGCCTCTTTACAAATATTTTAAAACTAAAGTAGTGCAGGAAATAGGTACTTTGGGATGTAAAAATTACTCACGCGAGATTGTCATTGGAAGTTGTTCAGGGGTGCCGCTTGCATGTAAGTAATACAAGTTGTCGTGGCGGGAGAGGTATTTCAGCCTTCGCCATCTTGGAAATCAGTTTTTTGCATATGGTGTATCCTATGACAAAAATGGTACGAAAGTTTTTTGAAGGTTATTATATTCTCTATAATTTATATCTGAAGCATTTTTCTATGTAGCTCTAAAAAACTAAATTCCAACATGGTGTCTCAAGCCCCGTCGCGCCAACTTGTACGCATACTGAGGGGCACTCCTGAACAATTTCCATACACAAAATCCCGGGAAGGATTTTTAGCGTTATGAACGTCATTATGACCTGTTTCCTGGACTAACAACACAATAGCTATTTAGCGATTCCGAAGATAATTCGCTGGTATTTGAAAAACTTTGTTGCCTGCTTGCGGTTGGGTTGTTTCATACATATCAATGTTATACGTTAGCCCTGCTAAGTATAAGGCTTCTCTGTAGCTACCATGGAACCCTAAGAAAGTCCTTAATAGCGTTAAATTATTCACCACTTCGTAAGATATCAAAAATGAAAAACGAGAACTGATAGCGCCGAAAAATTATCACATTGCCTAACTTACCGTGGAATTCCTGATCCTATAAGGGCATCCGGAGGAAATGGCACTGGTTGCATTTGTCCGTCAGCGCTCACATGAAAGGAATAAGCTCTGAAAAGAGATAGATAGTCATGTAAGCACCACTGATCAAGCAACAACTAAGTTTCAAAAATTCAACAAAACTAGAACTAAACTCAAATCTACGGTAAAAATCAATACAAACTCACGGCTTTCCTCCAGGAATGCTTCCAAGGGAAGGTCCCAACGGCGGTGCCCTCATCTGCGGATGTGGATCGAACCCCACCTGCAGGGGTGCTCTGGGGAAGTTGTTTAGGCCTGGGGGCAGATTATTGTGCACGCCTGCCGCAGCAGCTGCAGCAGCTCCATAAGCTGCTGCTGCTTGCAAATCATGGGGACCCGCGCCATTTAGCTGCCCTAAGTACGGTGGATAGCCGCCTGGATTTAGCACAGGTGGCTTGGCCACCGCTTTAACCAGACCACCTGGACCTCCCGCCCCACCACCAACACCCAGGCCATTAGCCGATGGGTTCGAATTTGTTGGTGTCACAGGTTTTGCAATGGGTGTCGATGGCTTCTCTTCGAGCTTTTTATTTGAAGGTGTGGACGCATTCGAAGATGTCCCTGATCGCGGAGAATGTGCTCCGCTGGCTACTCGATCGCGGTCCGAGTGATCGAACTTCTTCATCAACATCCCATTCTCCCGCGGTGAAGCGGTACCATTACTGTGATGTTGGTTCTGAACAGGTGAAAGGGGGTTAATCTCAGACGCATCGTCCACAACGAGATCTTGGTCAGACTTCTCTCCGTCGGACTGCTGCAGAGGTAAAAGGAATTTAGTTTCAATGCAAGAGAAAGGTGTGCAGCTCTTACGTGTCCCATGTCCTTGTCTTCTTTCTTCACCTTCTTCAACTCATGTGTGTCAGGCGATCGAGGTCTGTACTTTTCCCGGTCTGGGGGCGATATTGAGCTCCGCTACAAACAATAAATAGATTAATTCGGTTTCGTGGCGGTGAATGCAGGCACAAACTTACGTGTCGCTCCTCGTTGACACTCATCCCACTGCTACTCTTCGCATCGTCCGGCCGGTGAAGCTCTTGCTTCAGTACGGCCAGGGGGTGCTGAGCTGGCGCATTGGGGATACCGATAGGCCCGCCAGCAAGGGATCCGGGGGCTATGCTTGGATGAGGCATGGGCAGTGGCATTGTTGGCGCCGAAGCGTGACCAGGTATCTGCTGTGTGTGCATCTGTTGCAGCAGCCGCGGCAAGTCGGGTCGCTGCTGACCAATGATTGTGTTCAGTTCGGACATTGTGATCTGCTTTGCTCGCTCCACCGCTGTAGCCACCTGCTGCTGGTGGTCTTGCGTCAGAAATGGAATGATTTGTCCAATTATTGCGTTCAATCGCTTTGAAATCTCCGTCTGGAAAAATAGAAGAACTCGTATAAATATGTTCTGGGAATCATTTAGTCGTTAAGTGTAATGAGTGCTTGTTCTCTGTAACGGATCGTTGAATAATTGGAAAGCCGTGTTGGACCGTTCAATAAATCTCGGGGGCTATTCTGAGATCCGATTCACGTGACATCGTGTGAATGTTCCACGTGTTTCGTTTTTTATGCGGAGCTGTCGGTAGAACCTGTTCTCATATTCGCCTGAAGTAAATATTTTTATTATGACCGAAGTGGGAGTTACGTGAAAATATATTTCACGTGAATCGGAAAGCAGGGAATCTATCACAACAACAAACTCATGTGCATTTTCCAGAGCCCAAGCAGTTCCGCCTGTCGATGTAGACACTGATGTCGAAATGTCTCTCGTCACTCAGTATGAATTTTTGATCAGAATTGAAATCTGCCCCCACTTGCGCCAGCAAATGTACAACACTGCGAATAATCTCGAGGCTTCAATTGCTGTCAGCAGAAGACTTTAGAAAACGTTGGTCATAATATGCCATATTGTCAATTGTGAGAGGCCCAACTCCTGCGAACGACGAGGAACTGAGGGCACTGGCCACATTACGGCTAAAAGCAGCGATGTTTTTAGATCGACCGGTTAGAACAAGAACGTAGAAGTGGTCTTAGATAATCACTAAACCGGTATATGTACTTAAATTTGTTCACAATGTTTAGAATTTTTATATGATGATGTCAAAGCTTAGGGGATACCCTATGGTTCTGTTGCACAGCATGGAGAAGAAGAAAAGAAGATTTAGGTAATATTGAAATGGAGAGTTTGAGTTACGCAGATTATTGTGCACATTTCGTTTATATAATCGTAGATCGTAAATTGGTGAAAAACATTAGGTGGTAAATTGTTCCACATTCGTACTGACCGACTTATAAAAGACATCCGATATTTCACTGTGCGACCAAAATTCATCTCAAGGGTGCGAGGGTCGGGAAGACGCGTATGGCGTGGTAAAATATTAAGCACACATTTTCAAGATTTCGAATTTTGGTGTTTAGAAAATGTAACAGAGAAAAAACGATTTTTCTTGGACCCAATAAAATAGAATCTTCGTTACATTCAACACTTCAATGCCAGGCAGAGTCAATTTGAATCATTTGTCTTATTTTTTTAACCGGAATGAAAACTGACGTCAATTAGGCAGCACAGAGGAATTTTGTTAAGAAGCTGTAATATGGTCGTAGAAAATGAAAAGCATAATCTGGATCGAAAAATCGATGTGTACGTCCCATTAGAGATAACAGGATTTAAAAGCGCCCTGCTTACGAGATTCCCCAATAGGAATGAACGAAAATGCAAATATTTGCTGCCAACGATTTATAAACGCAATCCGACGATTCCGGCCTGGTCACTAAAGTAATTAAGCCAAATCGAACCACCCCACCTAAGTGAACTTGCTCCCTCACAATTAACTGACAGATTGCCCTACATAAGCGTCGGCGAATATTAAAAGGGCGAATCTTCCACCACCCCATCGGGCGCCGCACGTCCCGAAAGGGTACTTTGCAAATGGGTTCATGCCGTTTTAATCTCACCGAACAACCGTAGACACACAGCCGGGCGCCAAAATCCTATCAACAGCAACCTGCTTATTCCCCTTGGGGAGGCAGCCACGCCAGATATTGTAATTATCGAGTGGGGGCTGTATGGGGCGGGGGAGCAACTACAACGTAACTGGTTAATTAATTTCTAATTACCTGAATTTGGAAAGGAGACAAGTCCTTGCTCTAAGCCGCTTGTCGATGTAAATACAGCAGCAGGGTGGGAGCAGCACCAATTCACCCGGCAGGCGGAGATGAGTTGGTTCCACAGAGCCTCCGCCCCCCGGGAAAATTCAAGTTATCTGGCTGGCAAAAATGTTAATCATTCCGAGCTCCGACTGGAGACATCTGTGCAAGGGCACGAATGGGCATGCTAAATCCTTTCAGGAATCAGGAAAAACGGAAGCCAAACGGGGGCAGACATGAGACGGGGTAGCCCATCCACCCGCACTAGATCATGGCTTCTGTAGGGTACATGTGGATCTCCTCCATGCGGAACGGCGCTCCCTACTAACTGGATCGCTGGGAGCCAGGCATTCAAAGGAATGCAGACATTGTTCCTCTCGGGAGCAAGACGACCAAACCAAATGGTTAATTTGCTTACATATCCCACGGAGGGGGGTAATGGAAATGCGGTGAAGGCAGAATTACCAACGGGTCCATCTGAGGGGCTGCCGGAAGAGCATCGAGCAAAATTGTTGAACTCTTTGCGGAAGTCGGGCGCCGGAAGCCTCTTCGACCGCACCCGCTTTAATCGCTTCTACCGTCGACTTCCATTAGAATCAAAGTGGGACTCATTAAATGGGGCCCTAACGACATCTTGCCATTTCGGGGCAGAGGTGTTACTCTCGGATCTATCTTTATTTAGGGGAGGGGGCAAATTCTTCAAATATCTCTGAAATTCAGAAGCAATTTTCCAACTAGGAGGAATCTCTCTATTGGTTTAGAATAAGTGGAGAGGGGCTTCAAAATCTGATCAACTGATTACGTTCAACTTCAAATATTAAAGAATAAATCGGATTAACGGGAAATACACAGCCCTGGACAAAGGAATTCAGCATCTTCTAACGCGTCCTTATTGCGTAAGATTTTGTTTTACTTTATAAAGACAAATTTTGGTAAATATAGTAAAGTAGATGATTATGTATTTAATTTAATTTAAGGAGGTATTAAGTATGCAACTATGTATGTCAGTTGATTAACGATTTCTTAGAGTGACCTGAAGTACGCCACAGTTGACACTCTTCCCCTACCCTTTTCGCCACAAAATCCTTCTTTTATCAATTATTGTGCAAAATTTCATATCCTCATTATTGTAAACGATCCTGCGATTGGAGCACAGGTAGAAGCTGCTGGAAAATTTTCTGCAAGTCAGTAGTTCCAGTAGTACCAATGTTCTGCTCCTATCACGTGCCTAAAATTAGACGTTTCTAACCTATAATTCAAGTGACAATTCGTTCTTAACCCCCTGTCTCTATTCTGTTATAACATTTAAAATGTCGAAAATGTTATAATTAGCGGAATTACGTAGTTTATGTCGTAGTAGCCCTAAAATCTGTGTAAAAATTCACACCGCCATTTTTTCCAATGTATAAAATGAAAATTGAAAACATTTCTATCCGCAAAAATTTCTTAACATTTCTGTTGTGACATTGTGGTCTCCACTAGATTTTTTAACTGTTAAGACAGAAATGTTATAATATAACATATTAGCTATGAGAAAAAGTAAGTTCCGTTTTTTTGGTAAAAACAAATCTTAATTTATAAGATATATCTTTTCTGAACATCATTGAAAGTATGCTCCATCGGAAGCTACGACGTTAGGCCATCTTTCTGGCAGCTTGCGGACTCCATCCCTAAAGAACTGCTCGTCCTTCAAGGCGATCCAATTATTGAACCAAAATTGGATACTTTCAAAAGAATGAAACCGTTCTCCACTAAGGGCTGACTGCATCGACCGGAACAAATAGTGAATGCACTATTGCAATGTCCGGTGAGTACGGCGGGTGGTGTACCACTTCCCAGTTCAGCCTTTCTAAATAGTTTTTCACTGGTTGAGCTATATGAGGTCTCGCGTTGTCGTGTAAAAGTATTATCTTATCGTGTCGATTGTCCCATTCTGGTCGTTTTTCTTCATAAGCTCGCTTTAAACGTATTAGTTGCCGCTTGCAGACATCGCCAGTAATGGTTTCAGACGGTTTCAGCAACTCATGATAAATAGAAACTTTCATATCCCACCATATGTAAAGCATTGAAAATGCCATCTTTAAACTGTCTAAGCTATCTTCTGCAGACACAATCCGAAAAAGCATATTCACCGTATGCTTCTACTAGCAAATGATGACTTTAAGCAGCGGATTTCTTTAAATTATAGAAGCACAACAATACTTCCCGCAAATGTCGATTATTTGGTACAAATCGCATAAAAAACTCTGATCGAGATACAATTGGATTTTGACACTGACATTAGACCTGTCAAATTCATGTCAAACCGGTTTAGACGTGATACGTACAATAAGAGTTACGCTGTCTATTAAAACACGGAACTTACTTTTTCTCATACCTAATATATAATAATATATGGTAATGGAGACTCGCTATAACCAACTAGTTCAAAAAAGTTATTTTGTGAGAAAGTGGATATTTTGGAGTAGTCTAGCTGCTAAACAATGCATCAATCGACTTCATTTGTTTTTGGGGATGAAGCACCATTTTGTGCCATATTGCGAGACTTAGACATCCTTCAACATTGGCATGACAATATGCCTGATTTTGCATAATCACTTGAACAAGGAGCAAGGAACTTCGCAGTATTTAGATCGCACAAAATTTGATCGAAAGTCATATTAGAAGTGCTCAAGAACTTCAACCGAGATGGGCCAAATTTACTCTACAGCATCACCAGTCTAGCATGCTTACCGCTAGACAACTCGAGTCACACATACACTTTTCTTTATTTCTTTAGTTGCCATAAGATACATACTAACCAAAATATACTTCACACATCAATGAATCACGCAATACATGATACCGTTGCCATCGTAAAAAAATACGGTGAGTTGGTGGTAGATGCGATATGGCAAAATCAGGTCGAGGGACACACCTCATAGGAATGCAAAGGGTAATTAGACTGTAGGAACTACGGATCTATGATATTCGAAGATGGATGGGCAGACGGACATAACGACACTATAAGAGGCCTATTCAGGGTCGGATTTGAAGGTTTGACGTCCTAACACTCGCCTCTACAGAAATCAGCCCTCTATTCATAGGTGCCAAATGCCACGGGATGTTAAAGTTACAAAATATTGCTCCTTGAAACGATTGATATTTAAAACTAGGCTGTGCTAACATGTTTGTATACAAATTATACCGGGCGGTGCGGTACACTGGAGTTTATAACAAGTGAATGCACTTTTTCACCTCCTTAAAGGCTTTTACCTACCATATATGCAAATAGAACAGCCGCAGTATGTACAGGATGGTCTGACTTAGAAGGTGGACTGGGTGCACTCTCCGCGCACAAGGACTCGTACTAAGTGAAGGGCTAATTATTTCCTAATTGAACTTAATGCAGGAGTATGCAGATATTCTCCGGACACTTTATTATAATTTGCTTTGCTTCGCCTGTACATCTTTTCCCCACTGTTTTACCCACATCATGGCCGCAGCGGAAAAATTCAATTTTGCCGGAAAATTCATTAGAAATTGCCATCGGAGCGCTAAAACCAATTTCCGGCACACATGGCGCTTAAAGGGAATTATGTGAAACATCGCTGGTGGCGGCTCCACAGGACATACCGCGCCGAGGAGAGCGCACTGCAATTATCTACTGTCCACCCATGGACACGGACACGTGCATGGCCAATGAGCTAAAATTATTTCGTTAAATGCAAAACTGTGTGAAAATTGCGTTCTCTGAAAAATTGATTGCTTACGCCCCGGCGAGGTGGCCTTGCCCCCGCAAACGACCACCTACCGCCGCCGGCCAGTGGCCTGGAGCTCATAAAATTCTGTAGATGAAACTATTAACAGCTCAATGCGGTTGTTGGTTTCGGTGGTTTCGGACTGTGGCTATTTTGCTGGCATGCATAACACATGAACACAGATGGGCGAACACGGGTGGCAGGTTTCACTCATAATGATGTGCAACAGACCCATCAGGAGGATATCATTGAACAAAACAACCCCCGCCACAGTAGTCTCATTTGGTCGGAGGCTTGCAGGACGATAATTTCAATTTGAGCGGACATCGCATGCATGGCCACCGGGCGCCGACCGGGGGCTCCACTGATTCGGTCGGATATGGTCTGGTGTCCTTAACCAAACCTGACCCAACCAGCCGACCAGACTTGATCTGACCAAAGATATTATGGGATGCGAGCCCATGTCGGATGGTGAGCGATGTGGCATTTGGGCAGAGACAAGTCCACATTTCAGTTGACCGCAGAATTGCCATTAACATTTCTGTGCCACCCATTAACACTGCCCATGCGGTGCCCGCTTGCCGCTATCTATCCGAAGCCCTTTGGTTTCAGTTTATATCCCGTTTTCACAGGGCTGCGCACGGGTGACGTGCACTTTTTTGCTCATTAGGTGGATTATTTTCGACTTTTGGTTTAATTTGCGATGCAGGCGCATTGCACAGAATTATTTTATAAATAGGCATCAGTATTTTGCGTGGCGTGAAAACACATTTACTTAGATTTATTCATTTTACCAGAACTTAGTCGCGCACAGAACCATTATTACGTTAGAGCAGTACTTATGCTCTCTGTCTCTAGGAACTGTCGTTATCAGTGTGTAATGGCAACTGAAGGTGATATAGGACCTAACATGATTCCCGATCGTTGATTTGTCTTATTGTTAGAACTGAATTGTTTAAATTGTTTGGATTTCCATTGGAACATATTGAACCAGCAGAACGGAGACTTTTAGCTTACACGTTAACCACTGACGGCTGCTGATATTTATGTTAACTCGCGCGAAAAAATGTTATCGATTCTCGCGAAATTTCTTATTGCAATTTTCAGCTTGTTCATATGTATAAAGGTTTTTCAATAAGGACGCTCGGCTTTTAAATGTAAATAAAACAAGTTGAGTCCGCCGCGGCTTTGCTTGATGGCACGTATTCGGAAGTTGACCAAAATTTCGTCAAATACTGCGAGCGCTACAGATCGATGATAAGCAACTTCTAGCGGCCTAAACTGGATGATATGGACATCGACGACAAGTGATTCCACCAGGACGGCGCTTCGTGCCACACAGCGTATGCCACGATGGATATTCTGCACGAGCGATTTGAGATCGTACGATTTGACGCATTTAGACTTCTTCTTTTGGGGCTATCAATCACAGATCTATGCAAATAAATTGCAAACAATTGATGCCCTCAAAGTCAACATAACGAACGCTATCCAGCAAATTCTGCCAGATTTATGCGATAGAGTCATCGAAAATTGGACAATCAAATATTGTCAATCAAATTCACGACAGTTGCATACAACTTTGTATAATGCTATAGATAAAATAGTTGCATACCTGTTTATGCATTTCCACATTCAGTCCGTACGACATTTCATAGTACTGCAAGGAAAATAAAAGTAATTGTTAATCTTCATGGAGTAACAATAAAAGCGTGCAATACTAACCATAACGTAGTGTCTTTGCATTTCTGTTTTCTCCTGAGCTAATTTTTCACATTCCATCTTTAAGCTGCAAAAAGAAAATTAATATTTTTATTTGGCTCATACATTGTTCAATACAGTTGTATTTCTCAATTAAAGTAAACTCAATTAACGGGACGGGACACACTTTAAATGAAAGCTAATTTTAAATTTTTTCCGTCAATTTATAGAATAATTGCATATATACCATATATATGTATTATAAATAGTATGACCTTACTTAAGGTATTACCTTATGACTAACTATTAGGTTGTCGGGAAAGTTATGACGCATTTACGTTTTTAAAAGGCATGAATTTTGCGCGATCACATTTTTTTTTAGAAGAAACGTATTGGATATTCGTAACAATTCCAAATAACAGAGAAGCTCTATTGGGGGCAATTGAGGAATCTGCCGGATCTTAGGAAATTCACAAATTTTCTAAACGTTCCAGCCTGTTTGTGAATTTCCTACGATACGACGGATATGAAATCCGGTGGATTCGACAATAGCAATATAAATTCAATTAAGGAGGCTTTCCCGTTTTTTCGTTGGAGAAATAACGGTGTTTTCGGAATTTATTGTGAATAAACGGTTCAAGGGATTTTAATAATTTGTTTTACTGTCTAAAGCAAATATTAAATAAAGAACTCAAATTTTTATTCAAAAAATTCTTCCCTTCCCTTTCAAGCCTGTTGTGGCGGACTAAGTGCATCCCGCGGCGCACAGACTTTGAAGCGTTCTAATTAGGGAACTGCTTGTTTTTTTGAACGCAACAACTTTTAAGTCTGCAACTTTCCGAAATACCGATCCCCAGGGGACTGAAATAGCGAAAAACTATTATTTGGTAACTTCGGCGCCCTCTACCGGTCGAAATATCAACTTCTCGGTATTGCGGTACTTACAGGAAATGTGCAAAATTCTATTTATAACATATTTGTTCAATAACTTTTTCTGTGCGACCAATAGAACACGAGATAAAACAATTTTCAAGATTGCGGCTAAAGCGAAAGGGGTGGGGGGTTTTAGACCTTCTGAGTGGTCCTGATAACATTGAGCAAGTCAAATTCCAATGCAGCAATGTTTTTCAGGTCAAAGCATTATACTATTTGACCGTACTATATTTATTTCTTGCTTTACAGCATAGTTGGGGCCTGGTCTTAAATTTCTACGCAGTTCACTTTTTAAAAATACAAAGTTTTGAAAAATCTTTTCTGTTGTTTTACATTGATATAAATATTAAGGCAAATAATTTTTTCTGATTAAAATTTGCAAGATATGGTGTGGTGGGTGTGGCAATATCTTGTGTGTGGTCTTGCGTTGTCGTTATTCGTTCAAACTATCCAATTTCGGACAGCACACGTTCATATTCATTGTTTCGTTCTTTGGATGGGAGCTCGAAAAATACACCTATAAAATGCCACCACACTGATGAATATCTGCTTTCGATTCGTTTAAGGGGTTATATCCACTTGTAAGTCCGAAAAAACGTGTTTTTTTGTGAATTTTTTGTGAAGAGGCTTTTCATTAAATAAATACATAGAATAAATGTACATATAGCGAATTTAATGTATTTTAAGAATTCGCGATGTATTTACAAAAATATTCGGTTCCGTTGTTCCTGTAGTAGATTTCCTAGAGGACCTCCACAAAAAGGTGTCTGGCGGTGAGCAAGATATCTCTGATCCAAATTATTTGAAATAAAAAAAACCAAAAGATTTAATTTTAGGATAGATGAATACAGGTAATGATCGAAGGAATAGTCAAAATTTTGATTTTTGACAAAATGGCGGCTTCCCAAAGAAAAAAATCGTTTTTTTCAAGAAAATTTACAGTTTAAAAGGACTTAAAATTATTATTTTATTGTCAGTTTGTATAGTTTATTGTCAGAAACCTTATTCCTTCGATCATTACCTGATACAAGTATCTTAGAAGATTGTGTGAAAATTTCAAGCCAATCGCTCCAGCCGTTTTGGAGAAATTTTGCTCACCGACTTTGAAAACACCGTTTCGAGAAAAACGCGTTTAAAGTTTTGGGAACCATTTAAACTACTTTAAACGCTCGGAGACGTCTTTACAAATACGCTAATTTCTCCGAAACTATTTGCCGGATCAATGTGAAATTTTCGGACGATATTCGTAACTATATGTACATTCAAAATGTGCAAACAAAAAAAATTCGATTTTTTCAAAATTACAAGTGGATATAACCCCTTAAAGCGAATCATCCTGTCGACACCAAGACCGTTTCCGCACCACATTGTTGTAAACAATCCACCAATTGGAATCCGCTTCAACAAAATATTGTTTTCCATTTCCTCATGTTTAATGAGTACATCGCAGATGTTTATACACGCCGTCAAATGACTTCATGAAGAATCCAAATGTCGAGCTTGTTTATGTAGCCCTACTTCTTCGGAAGCCTGATTGCTTCATCGGTGCGGATGTTCAATGTTTCTAGAATCTCTCATATTGTGTAACGTGGATTTGACTCGACCAATTTTTTTATTTTGTCGTCATCAGCCTCGGTGGGCCTCTTTGACTGAAGAGCGTAATTGAGATCAAAATCACCAGCACGGAATTTCGTGAATAATCGTTTGTTGCAAATAAGCAATTATTCTAGTGAATGCACGTACACATGTTTACTTAATTTGTTTTGGAAAAAATAATAATAATAATTTTTACTAGTACGTCACATAGTCTTCTACATCAAAACACTCATTAGTACCTCCTCTCATGTACTCGCTCTTTTATAAAACTAACACATCCTCTCTTATACTCATTACAATTATTTTCACTTTTTAATCCATTTGGTAATTTATTGAAAAGTAAAACACCGCGGCTGTAGGTAATCTGAATTGAATTTTATATGATAACATTATTCTTGTGGTCTTTGATTCGTTGAAAACATTTATTAAAAAGAGACCTCGCTTTGTTGTTGTTGTTGTTGGTTGTTTCCTTTTCACTCGCCAGCCATTCCACGCGTGTAAAATAGTTAAAATTAGAGCGCGAGTATCCTTTGCCACCTGCTGACCTCTTAAAACTACATTATCTTAATTTTAATTAATCATGTGCTTACGTTTGATACTGCGCCTGCAGAAAATTGAATTCTTCCCGGATCCGGTCACAGCTTTCCACCACTGTGAACTTGAAAGGTTGCCCCGGCTGCGGAGGACCCTGAAAGTACAAAAAGACATCAATGAGAAACAAATCGCAAACGGAATTACGCCTCAATCCTTTTGGGCCAACAACAGCGCTAAGAAACAGGGGCGATCTCAAAAGATAAAAACTTCGGAAAAGAATCGGATGACACGCAAAAACTTGTGGGTGGGAGTGTGGATGCGGCCAGACAGCTCTGTTTTCGTGCTCTGGCGCTGGGCTTGGGCCTTTTAATAAAATTTACTTCACCATTCCCACCCTCAGCAGCAACGAATTCCTTCACCCCAGAGGCAAGCATCACTCACGTCTACACGAGAAGCCGTGGCCACACTACACTCCAGCAGGGCAGGGCGTTCGGGAGGCACTGCGCAGGGATCGCCCTAACATGAAATTCCAATATTTCACTTTATGGTCGAGGGAGCACGGTTAGGTCCCGAAGGGTCGATGATAAGAGGAGTCTCGGAATAATGAACACGGAAGAGCTCGTTTGCGGAGATGGGATGTCGTTTGGGTAACCGGAATATTGGCGTCCGGGAAGCGGGGCGAAGAGCCAGGCGTCTCCCAAGTGAAGGACTCGAGTGGATAATTACTGCGATGTTATTTTTCTGTGCATGGGCACGGAGGGCTGAACTTCGTAATTCGATTAGTCAGTTCGAAGGGAGTCAACCGGGCTTCTTTGAGTTCTGCCCTAGCCAGACCGACCCATTCAATCGACCCCTCCCCTAAGTTTTCTTGCCGACTTGCGGTGGCAAGAAAAACGAAGGGGGGGAATAAATTTTCTCGTTGGGATTTTATTTTTTGCGAAGACGTTGTCCAATATTCCGTGGAATCCCTCTTCTGATGTGATTTAATTGATTGCGACAGTTCGGAGTGAAAATTGCTTTTCGCCGTCTGATCCTGTGGGTCTTAGGGTTTCAGATTTTCATTTTTTTTTCGTACTTTCTCTAGCGCTCCTTCTGCTAACTTGAAGTGGAACGATAATTGAAGAGGGTTGGCGAATTAATTCGCTTCCCATTCAGGGGATTTCAAAGGGAATTATCTCCCGATTTCGAACTGATTATGGCTGATGGTGGCTAGGGAATTTACTCCAGGAGCAACCCACGCCGCCGACTTTGAACGGAGGACTTTTATTTTTAATTCCTCATCCTTTTGTGCGAAACTTTCTCATTAGCACAATTGATAGCGCCATTTTTGTGTACCTACTGCGGAATGGAAACCACACAAGATAATACCACCGCCATTCATGCGTGTATTATGGAAATTACCAAATAATGAACGACATGCAGAGATTGAATGATTTTGAAGTCTTCTTTTAAAGCCATAATTTTAACTTCTTTGTGGTTACCCGGGTCTCATATATTCATATACACTAGAGTCTCGAAAAGGTGAACTATTAAGTTTCCCAGGGATTTGTTCTCGATAAATATACGTTATACTGGAAATGAGAATGTCACTGGATATCGGGACTGCATATTTAAATTACTTTTATATGTCACATTAAAATGGCAAAGTTGAGAAAATTGACGCAAATACAGTGCGGGGTACTTGATTACCCTCACTTGAAATTTTCTCGGATGTATGTAAGTAGTATTGTTGTGCCACTATTTCTTGGAAACAATAATCACAGCACTTATTACGTCTTCTTAACGTACATGCTATACCTGATGATGGAAATCAATAATAAAAAAACTGTCATTATAGTCTGCTTTATTAAACATTCAAAGGGTAAAGGTGCTTCCAAATTAATAAAAGTATGTTCTTTTTAATGATGCTGTTTATTTGTAAAATTTGTTCAGAATGGTGTTGTATCTTACCAAACATGGGTCGTGGTAGAACGCTGACAAAAAATAAATGGGAAAAAATCTTGCATTAAGGGGTTTTCCCGTTTTTTTTTAAACAGTGTTTTTTGGGGATTTATTGTGAATAAACGGTTCAACGCATTGTAATAATTTTTTTTTATTGTATAAAGAAATTATTGAATAAAGAAAAATATTTTATATATGTACCTATGTCAAAAGAAAAAAAATGGCGCCCCCTGAGTCCCTCCCATCCGCTTTCAAGCCTATTTTGTGGTGGTAAGTGCAAGTTATCAGAAATCAAGCATTTTTATAAAATATAGGGTTGTAGTTATGGCCTACCACAGGGGTTTTTTAAATTTTTAATTTTAAGCGATTAGCGCAACTTGGAAAAAATATACGTTTTTCACTCAATTTTTCCAGCTTTAAATTGTTGTTAAAAATCAAATTGTTGCAATATCAAATAAATCGCATGGTGTGCCATAATGACATCAATTGAGACCATTGAAATAAATCAGTAAAATCGGTTGCAAAATAACAGTTTTGAGAAAAATATGTTTAAATTTGCCCTTTTCAGATCGTCTAATTCAGCTGTGACTTGCAAACTATTTTGTTTTTCAGCACAACATTTTGGGACAATAATTCTGACTTCAATGAATCAATTTCTATAAAAAAAATCAAGTTTTTGAAACCGCAAAAGAGATATGCTCCTTAAAACAGGCCAATTTTTCAAATAGAGAAATTGTGAAAAAAAATCACGGCTTCTTATGACGATCAACAATTTTCTCAAAGTTCCCGAAAATTACGGAAAAAAACCGAAAAGGCCGAAAACCGAAAAGACCGCAAGGGCGACAACAGAACGAGGACGCAGTTCTATCTTACGCAAAGCGTCAAATTCTGCTGCATCTGTTCGTAAAATAAAAGAAAAATTTGGGACTGCAGCAAGTGTCCGAACAGTTCGTCGACTAATTAAGCAGTGTTCGCATCTCTGTCAGCAAAAACTGGAGAGGAAACCACATTTACTTCAGAGTCATTAATTTGACAGATTTGAATCTTGTCGCGCGCATTTTGGAAGGGGGAAAGGTATTTTTTCCTGACGAGAACCTCAGCATTACTTCCATGATTTGAGGAGATCTACGCTGTACTTATCATGTCGTCATACCGCTGTTGGTTCCGCAATGGTATGTGCTGCAATTTGGTTTCATAGCGCAATAAACTTAGTTGCTCTAGTCTAGTTGCTCAGATCTTATATTTTGTATATTTGTGAGTGTTGTTTCCATTGCATTTTGTCCACTTAAATTTTCCATAGGACATTTTTGATTTTTGCGATTTGATTTTGCTGAGAGAATTTACTGTTTTGTTGCTTCTTAAATGTATCCGCTCTTTTCTCTCTTTAAGTGCTTAATGGAAAGCAATCGGAAATCTCGTTTGCCTCTTAATTTTATATTAACTTTGATTCAGGCAAGAAAATAGGGGCGTCTCGATCTCCGTTTCAGCTCAACCAACGGTATACTCGTATAGCCTGTCATTGGCTGGCATTAGTCCAGAGTTCAAGGTGAAGCCTAATCACCGCCAAATACCCAATAATGTCTGCTAAACGGGGCGAAGTCTCGAAAAATTTCACACCAATATATAATTCCCCTGGTGACAAGTATTTTTTGAATAAAAACAGTTTCTATCTCAGTGTTCTCTTTCCAAGAAGCTGAGTTTTGACTGCCCCGCTGTAGGCTATTATGTTAGCTCTGAAAAACACGCGAACAATCACTCACAATTGTTCGTCTGAAAAGTAGAAGCTGCCTTTTTTGCAATACGCAGTTGAATGGCTCCCGAATTTTCTCGAAACCAAAGACATTGAAAAGTTTCACTTAAAGAAACATCTGCTGAGCTGATGGGTGACTGGGAGCGCAAGACAACAATTCGACACAAAAAACGTCGTCGAGAAGTTTATTTTTCCTGGGACAAAAAGAGCCACCTTTGGCTGTAGCGAAGCTTTGGCCCGCCGGTGCGCATTTTATTGTAGCGGTTTGTCAGCAACCCTTTTTTAATTTTCCCCAAAGAAATAACCCGCGGTTTACGTCCCTGTGCCCTGTGTGTCCCTCAGCTTCGCGCCAGTAATTGAGTGAAAATTATTTAGAGTGTGCATTAACCCCTCGTAGATGAAATGAAATATTCAGTGGGACGTCAGGAGAGGCGGTTTCTCTGTCGCACTGGGGCTAAAGCGCAAAGATAGCAATAACCACGGGCAGGGATCGGTAGAAACCCCCGCACCCCCACCCACTTTGCGGTAATAACAAAAACGTCAAAACAGTGCCAGAAACAAAGCAACAACAACGACAACAGGAGCAGGACTGCCGACGTGAGAGGCTGAAGCCCTGGAGGACGAGACGGCACGACAGCGTCAGCCACTGCCAACGGATGATAGCAACCGAATCATCCATTCCCAGCCCCATACCCCGCGCCCCGAGCAGTGATAAAACCCAAAGTGGGGCAGATCCAACGGTGCGATAGAGCACGAAACGGATGCCATAAAAAATTGAAAAAGCGCTCGCAAACAGCCCGGGGTGAACCACTCCCCCCGCACGTGCCCTGCTCCTAACCAGCCGTTCGCCCGCCAGCCGACCGGATCAAAAATTCCCAGCCCCGGGGGTGTATTATGCCTGTTTTTGCTCGTCGTCTTGCTTGTTGGTGTTTTAAGGGCTTTCGAGCGAATTCTTCTCGATCCGATGGGGGCTGTGGGAGCAGGAGTAGGGTGGTAGGGCGATGTGGCGGCGGGATGGTATGGCAGGGCGTTGGGACAGACAGCCCATACCCCGGGGGCTTTGTTGCTGCCGTCGTTCTGACAACAGGGTGAAGTTGAATGTTTGATGAAAAGGCTCCTGTGCGGTGCCGTAGAGGATTTGGTTGCCTCGCCAGTCTCGTTGTCGGATTACATGCCAAATATGCACAGGTGGTGGTGTGGCAGTGCCGTTGCCGACAACGGGAGAAAACGGCAAGGGAGTGGAATTTAATCCTTAAGGACGGGAGCGATGAGAATATGATGACAACGGAGGCAGCAACAATGTGGACGGATGACGGAGTTGATGATGATGAGACCGACAAGGGTGATTTATGCTGCCATGAGGATGATACTGAAGAAATACCGAGGAGATGGGGAAGATCTTAATCTCTTGGATTTTATTGCGATTGAAATGTCGAATGTTGGAACCATTATGCGATGGAGGGGATTCGCTTTGACTGTGGGTGGGATTTACACCCTATTATTGAGTCACATTCGCCATACAAAGGAAGATAGGGGTGCTAGGTGGTGATTTCATTAAATAGACACTTTGGGCAGAAGTCGCTTTCGGGGTATCATCCAATCAATATCTTTATTAGTGGTTTCAGTTCAAAAATTACTCGAAGATCTCGTCAACGGCTCATTGCAATAACTGAATTTTTAGGATGGTACTCTCTCTCTCTCTCTTGACTACTATTAAAACAATTTGCTCGCATATTCTAGAAGAGGCTGAACAAATAAAAAGAATAGTTGCTTGTGGACATTAACTTTGCAGAATTCAGGTGATCATCTTTTTACAAAACCTAAACATTGACAAGGATTGCGCAACTACATATTCGAGTAATATGTTCAACAAAGTTCAGCTTACAATCTAATGTGATGCCTAAAGCGGCGTCCATACTATGCCGATCGGCAAAGCCGAGTGACAATTTCTGTCGACATCGTCGGGTTCTTGGCATGTCCACATTGCTCTGGATGTGGTGCTATCCCACAGAATTGGGCGGTCACTTTACTCATCACTTATCTCCAACAAAATAATCACATTTTGCTCATCCGATTCCGATTGAAAAAGATAAAATCACAAAAATATCAAATCAAGTGCACAGGACTCGCACAGAGACAGAAGACTCCAGACCAGATGAACAATGCCGACTGAATGCCGATCATGCCGCGCCGATCCGAATCCACTTGAGTCGGTTTGGGTTCGGTTCGGCTTTTGGCCTTTAGGTAAGGCCTGCTTGTCATAGTTGCACTAAGTGACTTCAGACACTTTTAATGGGCCATGTATATATAAGGATTTCAAACATGACTGTTTATGGAAATCATAGCCTAAGAGTTACTTTTTCATAGAAAATGTTCAGAAGTCAAATACGATTAATGGAAAAAAATAAAAAAATCGACAAGTCTAAATCTATGCCAACTAACTCCGGTCTCCCTATCGAAGCCGAAGTACATAGATGCAATCAGTTTGCAAAACTCTCTGGAAGTCTTTAAACACAAATTCAAGGAGCTAAAGAGTTCAATTGTTGTCCTCATTATGACATTCATCGAATTCTTTTTAACATTTCGCGAAAGGTTTTTTACGCATAAATTTATATACTATTTCCCTACCTGGACATGTTCTACCTCTTTCGAAAGGCAAGATGGGCAATTTACATGAATTTCGAATAAAAATTGGGAGAAAGATTAATTTTAGAATATTTATTCAATTTCGCAAGTGACTGTACTACAGTGGTAGAGGTACATCAACATTGGTGGCATTTTTGGAATGCACAATAAGATAGTTGTTATTTGGCGTGAGTTTGATATCGCTGTGTTGAGTAGATCAAAAGATATAAATAAAATTATAATGTGCATCCCAAATTTATTAATCACCTTGTAACTTCCAAACGTTTGGCCCCTCCTGCCATATGATGTTTGGTTTGGCTAGGTGAGCTCTATGATCGCATTCATTTTTTTCCCTCAGATGAAACACCCTGTATGTATTACAATGTACTGTACGTTCTGAAATTTCGGCCCTGGTTGCATTTAAATTTAAATATTTCATGGATTTTTGAACGCATCCATTTCAAAACCATACGACTGAAGGTTTCAAATAGGCAAATATTTTCGTTATCATATAATAGTTTTATTTTTTGCTCGGCCAAAATGTATGGGTTTTGTGGCCCAATAGCTGCGAACTACGCATTTTTAAAGTATGTAATAAAACAAATTTCAAAGAAAACAACTGCCAAACTTCACCCCATTTTCCCATGGGATAGGTGTAGCCCCTTAAAGGGAACGCAAAAGGATACGTAAAAAATAGCATGAAGAATTATTGTTTGTTAAGTTCTTCTTTCTCTCCTTCCGTGCAAAAAAAAAGTTTTATTTTCTGTAAATATGGAAATTAAAAAAACTACCTCTCTCGAGTTGTACTTACTTGAAGTTTAAATATTTTCCCTCCCAGCCGCAGCCAAGTAGAATGTCGCAGTCAACAACGTAAAAGCGGCTCAACAAATTTGATTGAAAAGTTCATCAGTTTTCATAAACTTCTAGAGAAAATCTCGTCAGAATCCCCAAAAATATCAAAAAGTCATCAAGACGCCCAAGTTAAATCCCCGAACGACGAGGGGTGAAAAAATCAACTACCGAACTCTCGCGACAAATTGAAAATTTTCACCTGCGAAAACACCACCGCACACTCCCCACCCTCCCCCAAAAGTTCGCAAATTAATCCTATCTCCCACGCGGAGTGCTTAACAGCGCTCATGGCACTTTCAGGTTCAGCCGTACCTACGTCCGCATGAATCCGAACCTCCTCGACGTTCGGAAACATCTAAATCTCCGCTCCGCTCCGGGGCCCCAGAGAGGGTGACAAATTTCGCTGTCGATTATTTGCTCAATGGAACGTTTTATGTCGGGTGCACCCCCAGCACGCGTAGTTAAACCCCACCTCGTCCTCGCCCCGTCACCTCGCACACACGTCTCCCAGAGGCAAGCCATAAAATCTTATGAACCTCCCACGTTGATGTGCTAAAAACCGACATATCCTCCATAAAGCCAGGACGTGCCTATAGATCGTTTGGCATCCGACCCTTCGTGTCACGTCTTCGTATCTATCCAAGCCGGAAATGACGACTTCCCCAACCCCGGTGCTGGCGCAGGGACACATTATCCCGAAAAAAGGAAGAAGCAGCAGAATTGATGTGTGATGGAGGAGGGGGCCACAGCCCTAGGTTGCTTGCGAAAAAGCAAAAATCCTGTCCGCTCCCACCGGCTCATCCGCTCCAGCTACTCGTCCTGAATAATTTAGCACAACATGGGGCCTGTCGGAGACGTTTGGGGAAGGGCTAAAAGTGACAGGGTGTGTGTGCTTTTAGTATGCCTTGTGCCTTTTCAATGCTCCCCGCCCGGCACCCTACCGCCCCCTAGCCGAGTTGCTCTTCTATTTCTATTTCAATGTATGGAGAGCCAACGCACATAAGAGATCTGGCCCGACCAGGGATCCTTGAAGCACTCAAGTCCAACTGACTAGCGGCGCGGCGGTGGGCATACACGTATGGAGTGCTTAAAGAGGACGACAAGCGGAGGGCGCTTTTGGCATTTTTTTCCTTTTTGGCCCTTTGCAGATTTCCATCGTTCCATTTGTGTGGCAGTGAAGTATGGAATTTATCGGCGGATTGGGCAACGGTTTATGGGCGACTTCAAAAACCCTCCCAGAAAAGCCGTTGTCATCCGCCCCCGCCCGCACATCCTCCCACTCGTTTAGCATACTCCCGATTCCTTTGGTTGTCATTCTCTGGCGGGGGAGGGAAGGGTCTAATATGTTTATAGGTGTATGAGACCGTATCTAACAGGATCAGAGACGTGACAGACAAGCAGGCAAGCGGGTAAGGAGGTATAGGGGTAGGTGGGGGATCCTCACTGAAATGCATGTCCTCAAACAGAATTCGGTGAACGTAAAGGAAGCCGTTCTCGAAGGGTCCTAGACGAAGCGAAGGACGGATACCCAACGGGTTAGACAACAGCTCCAGGAAGATGAGCTCCTTTCCTCTTTTTGCGCCACGGGCCTGTGTATATTTGCCATTCGGGTTATTGTCCCTCCAACCCTTGGCACATTTCCACCATGGCTGGATACCGATTCCGGCTACCCAGTCCACATTTTTTCCCGCCCACTATAACCAACCACTCAACGTTTTTGCCCCCGTCGCCATCGTCGTCGGCGAGAATTCAAGCTAGTGGGTAGTCTGTGGCGGTGTTGTGTCTTTGTTATCTTGTTTTCCTCGCAGCAAAAAGACCTTCTCCATCTGCAGCAGCGGGCAACTTGCAGACGACGACGAAGTTGACGAGGACGATGGCGACTACCCGGGATCCGGCTCTGGGTGCTGTCATGGGAAAAATGGGCACATAAGTACGTACTTCTGCTCGCTCCAAGGAACATACTGACGCGTCCTGATCCTGATAGTGTTGAAGTGGTTGTATGTGCGGTTGTCTGGCATTAAATGGGTTAGAAAGGAGAAGTGCACGAGGGCAGGCCCAGGCTCGGACGCTGATGAAGACACTGAGCTTCCGAAACACCGCAGGCAGCCAGTCCTGCCAGCCCTGCCTGTTAGCTGCTGCTGGGATTGCTGACGGATGAGCGGGCACACAGATGGGATGGGGCGGGACGGGATGGGACGGGACGGGACGGTTGGATGGGCAGGCGAATAAATGGGGCTGTGTCCTGGCTTCGGTGTGGCTTCGGTTGTGGCGAGGGTTGGGGCGGCACAGAAAAAGTTAGTTCTAAAGTTAGTGGCGTGACTCAAAGGAGGTTGAAAGTCGTAAATTGAGTCGTAAACTGCTTGAATTTCAATTTATGCTGGCCAACTTCGGTAGACCTGAAGAGAACTTGAATCCTTTGAGGTTCGGCAGCAATCTTCGAATGAGTTTTGGCCTCCTCCGCTCTTCCGTCCGTCCTAGTGGGCTGTGAAAGTTTTCATGTGATACCAAAATCCGCCCCGAGCTATGGTGAGAAATTATTGATGGACCAGATGGCACCAAGGAAAGGATAGATGAGGCGAAACGGAATCATTTTTCGCTTGAATTAATTAACCCCTTGGCCAAATTGATTGCACTTTAACTAACGGAATCGAAAGGCGAAATTGAGAAGGAGGAAAATCATTAAACTCTGTTCCGCTACTTTAAGCTCGATACTAGGAGTCTAAGATCATCTTCTAAAAGTTTTCGCTTCGTTTGTTTTTTAGGTTAATATGGAAAGTTTCTGGATAAAAGGACCTTAGATGATCCAGACAATCAATCTAGACACACATCCAATCATTGAGATGAGTATTATATTTAGCAAAAAAAACAGAGGATCAAGGCAATGCATACTTTCCATAGACTCCCGTGTCTGAAATTCATTTTTCACGCGTTCATTACTGAAATTCGGAGCAGTTGTCAAATTTCTTATACGAAGAAATCACATTAGGCGTTTTTCGTTTCTTAATCTGAACAAAGAGTTGCAACGAGCTCGAGCACGTCGAGTATGCTCAGTTCAGAGCGTACTCATAGTGCTCTGAACTGTTCATGAAAAACATTTTGAACACTTAGCTGTCATGCCTTGCTTAGCATATCTATTTGCTATAGTTTATATATCTGTGAGTGCGACCAATATAACGCCTGTGAAAAAAGTGTAGAGTAGCAGGGTTTTTATTTTTCCATTCACGACCGAACTTAGTACTAAGGTAGTGAAATTGCGCTACCGAAAATTCCACGGGCGTGAAAACTGACACGAAAATGTATGAGGTATAACTTTTCAGGGGGGTATATATTAAACTCTCAAAGCTTAAGCCAGAACACCTAGCATCGATCAGCATTTTGATTACTGTGACAATTTTTCCGCTCTTTTGCCCTCAGTGAAACGACAAATTACACAGTTCAGAATTGGCCCATCACGTCAAGATTTTGAGGTTATATACTCGAAAAATGGCTTTTGGGCTTTTTGAAATGGCCATAACTTTGCGAGGGAAAACCCTACATGAACATTCGACAGCTCATTTTATAGGGAAAGAGTAGCACTACATTATACATATAGCCATGGGTCCTGTGCACAACCTCAAATGTAGCCCAAAAATTCATTTTTCGAGAACATAACCTTAAATATCTTAAAATCCTGACGTGATGGGCCAATTCTGACTTCGTATTCGGATTCTACGTACAAAATTACTTCAAAAATAACCCCCTGGTTCTCAACAACAAATTTTTGTAGACCTGTTTTATTATTTATTTTATTTTTATTTATTTCCGTAACATATGTCCAATGGCGAAGTTTTTCAGAATAACCGCCTTTATGAAATATTCGAAATACCTTAAATCGGGCCGGAGGAAGCCCGTTTTATTTTCTGAATTTCCTCCGCGGCTGACATGTACCTTTTCTCCTGTTTCCGCAACGTACATATATCCAGAACAAACGTTTCTCAGAATGGCTACCTTTATGACATATTTCAATTTCATCGACATCGAGGGGGCGTTTTCCGGGAGTTCTGATTTCCAAGGCGTCTATTACTGCGGCAACGTAATATGTATAACTGCGTAAATTGAAAAAGTAAGTGAAAAGCCGTTAATACCTAAGCCACCAAAGCAATACCAACAGCATTTACTAACCGAAGTAAACGCTGCTTCATTTAGTTCGCATCATGTTGCAATTTTGCTGCAACCGGGAATGAAAAATCATAAAAAAGGGAGCACTTCGAAGTGATTTCTTCCTGTTCCGTTTGTTTTATATCCGCTGTGTCAATTTTGCACAGATGCACTTCCCCTATTTGAGCACAAGCAGCCGTTATTAAAATTCGTAAATGAAATAACAAATATTGACCAACGGAAAACATAAAAATAATGAACAAAAAAGGAAAAGCAAAAAATTGGGGGGAATATATTAAAAAAGCTGAGCCAGCGGATACTCTGAGGCGATGTGGTGCCCAATCAGGAAGCAAACCGCCGACGGGGCTGTGTATCGGTAGACGAGCAAATAAATATTCTGTCGATATGGAGAACTCCAAGCCAGTCATAGGGTACCCGTACCGGCCTACGCCTCCCCCTAATAAAAATCACAAAAAAAAATTGAAAAAAAGATGAGCACGGGAAAAAACAGCAAAAACGGGAAAATGGAAAATGGAAAACGAAAAGAAAATACCGGAGCGCAAATATTTGCCATCAAACGTTGGTAATTCGATTTTGTTTCGGCTGTTTTTATGGGATATGTTAGCAGCTCTGTGCATGTGTGCCCAAAAAGCCGGGGATACTATTGTAAAGGATACCCAGCTGTTTGGTTTTAAATCGGCATCCAGCTATCACATACAAATTCAGCAGACACATGGGGGTGGATAGGAATTCTATGCCGGCCTGTGAGAGCACCATTGTTCTGCAGACTGTCAGGGGGAACAATGAGTATGCCTTAGACAGAATTGCTAGAACGAAGTATAGACTATGAGCCGACGGGAAATGGGGGGTTGCAAATATGTTGACTGTTCATTTCTATTCGACACTAACGACTAACGACACCTTTCATTTCGTAGAGCAAAATCCCACTTTCTTCATTATATTTGGATCTCAATTTTCACATTCAGCCCTGTTCCCATAAAGATTCCGCAGAGCCGATAAATAGATTAATGTCGACGGTGTTGGAAATACATCCGACAACTAATAGTCCGGAAATGGTGTCCTTGTTTGATTTTATCGCCCTGTTTAGATTAGTTGCCATTATTCGTGTTCAGACTTTTTTACCTCGACCAGCAGAAAAATCATCAGGAACAGCTGAAAAATGATTTCTTGATTTTTTTTTAATAAACTATGAAGTGAAGTACATACAACAATTCGAAGAAGTCCAAGGCCTGATAGTTTTCTTTTCTTTTGTAATTGGCCGGGATATCAGTTGTCAAAGTAAGAACGCCACATTTTTTTTACATTACAAATTTGCCATTTGTTAGTTAACCGACCACTAACGTAAAGATGTGCCCAGTTGTAAGGCACTACATACATATATACGATTACATACGTTAGCGCCCTCAACTGTCAAAAGTTTGATAAAATTAAAACATCACTTTTTATTACAGTACTTCGCAGCCACGACAGGAAGTATTGTCTTTCATAAACAAGCAAAGAGCTGATGCTGAGATTTGACCAGGGGAACAATTCGAAAATTGTGGCCTAAAGGCTTAACCTGAGTGGCCGTAACGCAAAGTAACAGAACAACATCGTGCGAACGTGAATAAGTACATATTTAGGATAAACCTAAATAGACGTAAACAAACTTGAATATTCGTTCACTTTGGGCGATGCCACAGCCGTAAGTAAATGTTCCGTAAGGGTCGCACGAAACGTTAACTTATATATGCAAAAGTATCAACTGACAGGAGAACATTTAGCTTGTCAAATTTTAATTAAATTTTCAATTAAGTAAAATTAATGAAAATTATTATTCACGTATGTCAATTAAAACTGATGAAAATATTGCGATAACTACGATTATTTCTGTTGTGACACTTGTTAGAACTGGAATTTAGGAAAAAGCCCGCAATACCAGAAAAAATTACCTACTAACCTCGTAGAAATTAGTCATTCGCTTATAAAGCACTTGCACATGCCATTGTGCAAATCTCCTTATCCCATCGAATGTACCCAAATCCTCTGGAGTAGGCGAAGAAAAATCGCCATTCCCGGCAGTCGAATCGTGGCTGGCGCCATGAAGCGAACGATATAAAATTGGAAAAATTGCGGATTAATCCACTCCTGTACATGCCCTGATAAGCCCTAAATGTTCCCTGCAATTACCCTTCCAGGATTACTTGTAATGTGATAAATACACTCCGCAAAGCACTCACATGGCAGCGATTTTCATGCTTTGCACTTCTGGCAGCCGTCGTCACTACGGCCGCCACCACTGACACCCAACAGCCCGTCGTTCACCAGTAATATCCTTGGCACATAAGAATCCTCCGAGTCCTCCGTGCCGCCGGGATTACCCACTTCATCACACGAAATCCCACTCAACTCCTCGAATATTAAATTTTATGGGAGGGAAGCATTATTCATCCGCTGAACTCCACTGCTGAGGAGTAAGTACCCATATCCCATACCCACAGCCACCCCGCGGGTATTCCGTCCCCTCCGCGCAGATTCCACACACGGTCGGTCGTTAAAACCAATTTGGCGCAAACCTTGTTTATGGGTCTCCGAGCGCAAACAAAAATTATATCCGGGGTGGATTGCTTTTCGGTGCGTAAAGTAAACACCCATCCTTGGTCCTCCGCCTACAGCCGTTATGTGATGCCCTACCGATCCCTGCCTCTCTAATGTGACACTTTGAACTTTGACGCTGCTGCACCGAGTCAGCTGTCGTTAAGTGCACTTTGCAGCCCGGCGGATAGCACAGCCCAGTCCTTTTCTCCGGTGCTATTACCTCGAGCACCGTAGCGTCCCCTATGTCCGCTTTGTGGGATCCAAAATCTAAAGTGACACTTAATAACGACAATCACCCTCGGGCGCTGCTGGAAGTGAATTTTCCACCCTTCACGGAGCACCCTGCTGCTGAGGTTAGGTTAGGGTGCTAGCCAGTGGCAGTAATATGATTCCGAGTCCCTCACCAACAGAACTTTTTCTCTGTCCCCTAGGCTCCATCGTAGGGAAAATTTATTATCCTTCCCCTGGTGCCAACGGGTGTCGCACTCCTCCAGCCGCAGGCGAAAATTCCGACCGGGGAGCAGAAGTAGGCACGTGGGAGAGCTGCCAGAAGTAGCGCACAATTAAATTGTTCTGCCTTGTGCCCACGCCGCGCCGCATCGGGAAAATGGGGGAGGGGAAGGGAGCAGATAAGGACCCGGATACATCGGAGCGGGGGTGACGAGAACTTATTCGGCTCACATCATACACGCTCCACGGAGCGCGCTGAAAAAGGATTCATTTCGTGGTGCGTTTGCGACTCCATTTCATCCCCGTGCCTACTTCCCCCCGAAGGGTTGGAATTTCCCCCTCTTCCTCCTTGAGTGTGGTATGATGCGTTTTTTCGTCGCCCCTTGCGCCGTCTTTTTCATTTTCCCGCTGCCAATAACAACGACGGCGGCTGTCAGGATTTCCACAAAACCCTTCAAGTGAAAATGTTTTCCTCACACTTGACTTGAGCCTGAGCACATTATTCAGCGAGTTAATGTGCTGCGGCGAATTTGATTTTCCCAGTGAATGGGCTCGCCCCAAGGATTTTTTCCTGCCGCTCTTGTTTCGCCCGACTCTTCCTGCTCCAATTTAATTTTCTAGGCCTAGTTTCAGGCGGGTTCAATTGATTATTTTTCTTTTCTCTTTCTGCAGCAGAGACCCCGCAAATTGCGCGTTTAATGGCCGGGATTTGCTGTACTGAACTCGATTCGATGAATTGGCGCCGCCAAAACGAGGTCGCGGAGAGGAGGTTAACGAGCATTTGAAGATGGTTTATTTAAGGCCCTTGTTTTCGGGAAAGGAAAGGCATAGCTGAAGCATTCGAGCGTCAGGAATTGTTAGCCACCGCAATATATTTGCATACGGGCCCATACATCATATACTCGTACGTGTGCCTATTCTGATTGTTAATCGCTCCCATTTTTCTTCGGAAAGGAATTCTGATCAGAGTGCAGGCTGCAGAGTGCAGACATCTAAGCGGATTTTGGAACCTCGATGCATGCACCATTGGAGAGGAGGAGGTTCAGTATCGATTAATGGTGAGAAGTGTGAATTACTGTCAAGACCACTTTTGAAGACCTGAAGAACTGGCATCTCATTTTAAATCGATGTGCTGGATTTTAGGGTTACACTTAAAGTACTTGCACATAAAATAGCACAGGAATCGAGCCAATCGCAAAAAGCAAAAAACGATAAAAAAACTATAAAAGAAGGGAAGAAGTTTTCAATACAGGACTTATTGCACTATTGAAAAAAAATAATAAAACGCAAACTCAGTCATTGTAATGGAGAACTTTGCATAAAAACTAAATTTAGGGAAAAAACAATGCGGAAGTCCACTTCGGAGAGCTGACAACTATGCGCGTAATAAGTTAAATAAGAAAGGCAAGAATAAAAAACATTTTACTTGTTTCAGGGAATGCCTTAAGAGTACTATTTTCATTTATTGTGGAAGGAAACAATAGTGTAGCCAAAATGTCAAGGCAACAAGTATTGAGCTCAGAAAATAAATAATTAAGCATGCTGAAGAAGGAAATCCTGTGCGAGAGATATCGAGGATTGTCGACAGAAGTCATTCTACAGCAAACAGATGGAAAATAAACATAAAAATAAATAAATAAATTCCCTCAGTGCCCCAAAGGTAGTTGCTGTTGCTGAATATAAGTGAGGGAAAAAGCCAGTTCGGCGACAATAAGAAATGGAAATGCTTAGTTGCACTTCAGGTGTTTTCATGTGCCTGTGTACCATTGTCTACTGACTGAATATTTGCCTTTTACAAAATATTCACGTACTGAAATTTGTTCCGTGTACTCTCCATGTAAACACACAAATGGACACACCGAAGTGCAAATAACAATGTGCTCCATAAGGCAGCTCTAAACAACCTAAAAGAAACTGTCAAGAATGGTAGCGGGTCGGTCAGTAATTGTCTGGAGCTCATTTCAACAGCTGGCCCATGATCTCTGCATTTTATTGATGGAATAAATGGACCAGCATGTACACTTCGAAATTTTAAAAGCAAATTTGCCACAAAGCATGAATAAATTTTGTCTTGGCGAGGACTGGCAATTTTATCAAGACAATGATCCAAAACATAAGGCCTACAAAGTGCGTAGCTGGCTTCTATATGATTGTCCTCACGTCATGAAAACACCACCGCAAAGCCCAGACATACATCCTATTGAGAATTTGTGCTGCACACTGTTTCCAGCAAAGCTGAGTTGAAAAACATCATGCTGGAGGATTGGGAAAATATTCAGTTCGCTTTTTGTGAAAAATTGGTTAAATCTATGCCTAACCGACTCAAGATGACAATAAAAAACAAGAGCCTTCGTACAAAATATTAATTATTTAAAATTATCAACTAGTTTTAACAACCTTGTTAGCTGTCCGAGTTTGGCTTGTGAACTATTTTATCCTTTGTTTTATGCCAGACAATTTGTTCAAATGAACTAATATAATTTATACGCTGTGTTTTCTGTTTTTAAAAGTACAATAAATATGCTATTATGAAACCATTTTTTTCTTATTGCTTTTTTGACTGGAGAAACATTATTTCTTTGGTGTCTGAGTTTGGCTTGGTGCGACTGTACATACATACGGTAATACAATTTAGTTCTACAGTCCACACATTGGTAATGCCGTAGAGATGTGAAGTGAAAAATAAAAGAACGATGTCGCGCTCAGCGCCAAGAAGTTAAAAAATCTTTCCTTAGTTCTACGGATGACTTGCTCCGATGCACTATAAAAATCACAAAGTCGTCTATAAGTCCCGCGCATTCATGACCGATTTTCAAAGTAAATTTGGATAATTTTCTACCGTTTCTCAGCCGTGAGTCTATTCTGGATTATTTGTTAGACTATACGAAACATGAATATCAAATTGACAGTTATTCCTATCGGAAGTTGTATTTTCAATCTAAACTAAATAAACACCCTTTACATCACCCTGTATATAACGCTTTTTGTTTGTTGGCTAGGTGAGATCTATTAATCCACTCATTTCTGCATGTGTTATGCGAAACACCCTGTATTTCTGTTTTTTGTACATAAAAGTTGGCACTTAAGATTATTTTGATGTTGTTGACCGTGTTTGAAGGTGTCGAATTTTACAAATGTAAGAGGCCAGTTCCAACATAAATACTAAAATCCTTTGAATTTTCATATAGTATATATATATATATAGTTGGCATATCTGGGTTTTAGCGGTCGCTGATTTCAAACACGGTGCGAATTTTAAAAATTCAAAATAGACCCTCGAATCAGACGAACTCAAAAAGCGTAGGTATTTTGTTTATAAGTCCATTAATAGGGATTTTTGGGGTTTTGGCATTCGTGCCACTATTGACTGGAAAGACCCAATTGTTGAGAATGTCGCGGAATTGATAATTTTTGATTCTCGATAACACTCACAAAATGTAATTTTGTTCCTGCGGCGTTGGGATTTTCAAATGCCAACTCCTCAAACCCCGATAACCGAACCTAGAGCTGTAGATTTTATTGTATAATACCTACAAACGTTAAAAGGAAACCTGTAAATAATTTATGTTTGTTTCCGGTAGCCGCTTGGTTCATCTAGGCAAACTAATCATTCATGTGTGCGCAGGTAATGGGCTATTGTTCACAGATGCATCGAGATGAGCCAGCCTATAGCCCCCTAATCGACATAACCTCAACAATAAAAGGTGGGTTTAGTAAGCACGGTGTCGTCCGACTAGCATATCAGGCGTCATATGCTTTTCTCCAAATGCTACCGATAATAAACAAATTGTTTGACCCTTAGAGCAAAAAATGGTGTTACGGCGTCGCTAAAAAGTGGTTCAAATATTTTCGGGAGCTTTACAAGTGGCATTACTGCATGACAATGGAATTTCACATACAGCGAACTAATAAATATGTATGTACATAATTTCTCCCCTATGTGCCTCGTTCGACATGCCTAGACCATTTAGACCACTTCGTTGTAGGGCACTTCATAAACCCGAAAGGGCCGGAAAGAGCATTGCCGACTTTATCGACTCAAAAGGACAAAACCACTGTACTTTTTCAAAACAGGATTCACCAAGGACAGATGGTAGACATATATAGGAGTGAATAGGGATAATTTTAAAGGATGTAATTCCTTCCAAAGAAACATTCCATTTATGCAAAGTCTGTGAATTACATAATTTGTACACCTGTTTTGCTATTACACACCAGCTGCTTTTTTATTAACGCATCCACACTGTTAAAACTATGTATCTTCACTTTGGCAGTAGTTGTCGGTCCTTACTCCTTTTCTAATGAATAACTAGGGAAGGAACTACAAAACGCTTATGAAAAGTACCGCGTCGGCGCACATTTTGTAATGATGTTCTTTCTATCAAGCAATTAACTACTCCAAAATTGCTCAAAGCAAAACCTACCTGAATCTTGGGGCCCATGCTTCTTTTTGTTTTCAAAAAGTGTCATAGGAAAGAAAAAATGGCCCTCCCTCTTTCAGCGACCTTTTCTCTAAAAAACAAATTCTTGTTTGCAAAGGCATAGATCGTTGTGGCTGGAAGCCAAAGTCAGACAACGGGCTTTCCCAAGTCCTAAACGAGTCCTAGTGAAAGCCCAAAGAAAGGGGGAGCTTCTTTAACAAATTCTATACTTCCAACACTCGGAAGTCAAAAATTAAAAAGAAGCAGCAGAAGAATGCTTTACAGTCCCCTAACCATCAAACAGAGCACTCTCCACGGGCTCCGAAAAGAGCCCTTGACGCCTTCTCCGACACTTCTCAGCTGGAGGCAGTCGACAGCTTCATCAGCCCTCATTATACCTAACTAGCGCTGATAATTTCACGTGAAAGCACAAAACAAAAATAAGAGGAAATGAAGCTGGGGGGCGCCCAAAGTGGAGTCGTCATAACGAACCTGCGGTTGGAGAGGTCCTGCTGCAAGGGGAATTATGGCAGAAAACACTAAAGCCAGCTAGAAGTGGTAGGAGCAGTCGTGTGGGGAGCTGGGTGGCTGTAAATCCTCCAGGAGCCATTACACGTTCCAACCACAAGAGCAATTCCCACAAGACGAAAAAGGGCAAATAGAGTGGGGGCTACAGCCAGGCATGCAAAGGTATCATCAGGGCGACCATAAAGGCAGCTCGGCAGCTCGGCAGCTAAGAAAACGTTCCTGTCGTTTGCAGCAGGGGCCACACCCGGGAGAGACTGGGGAGCCCGAGACCACTTAACTGTGGATATAGAGGTGGTTCGTGCGTGTGTACAGTCATTGTAGTTTTGCGGCAACGGAAGTAGCCGTATTTACCCTTAACAACAATCCCTGGTCCCCCGGGTGGGACTCCAAGCCAACCGACTGGCAATAACAGCAGGAGCTGAGGTAAAATGTGGTAAAACACGAACAATGCAGCGACGCGCCAGGGCGGCGAGGCGTGCTTGGCGCTGTGCGGTTTCCTACCAAAGGCCCTGTAAGGCAGCACAGCTGTGGGGCGCCGTCTGTTTACCTTTTCTGTGATGCTCTGTGACGAAGTCGAATGGGCGGCCATAAAATTGCAAATTGTGTTGTTAGGCGGAGCGACAGGGCTGGGTGCCACGACTGGCGATTGCTGCAAGGGTAGGGGTCTACTGCGCGTCAACTATTGCCCCTGGGTACTTTATGGGAATCGGGGCTCGTGCTGTGTCCCATCCACTTTGCCCAGTTCGGTCAGCATCCCCATCTCAAATGCAAAAACCAATCAACAGACTAACCGCTCGGTGTCGGTTCATTTAGCAACCATCAATTCAGGAAAGGATGATTGCCAAAGCAACTGACCGCAGCAATCTATATTGCCTCGCCCCCTCCTGGCACATGATCAACTTTCAGTGGCACTTAATAGGCCCAACTGTGCCCTCAAGCTCAATTTGTATCTTCAGCGGTCAATGGCGTGCTGCTGAAGGACTTGCGGTGTGGGGGCTGCTCGAAAACTATTTTAAGGCTACGGAAATGGGCGCCCCCTGGGTGATCACCCTGTGCACTTGCCGGCCAGAATCATCCGGGCAGGGTATCACTCCGTACGTGCTCGGTTTGGCCAGAGATGCCGTTGCTATTTGTTGGCTAGTCCTTAAATAGTTTTGTGGCGGAGTAGTTTAAAGTTCACTCGTGCTAGTGGCCGCATATGGCCACAGGGGGTTCGGCGGGTGGTGCACGAAGTCCTCCAGGACCACCCGAAATGGCAAAGTTTTGACGTTAACTTGTTCATTTCGATACCACCGGATGGGGCGAGTGCAGTTGGCAGTTTATTCAAACTCTTTCGGATGTCCCCAGAGTTAAAATTCACAACCAGTGCGAGCAACCCGACGACCAAACGACCGACCAGTAAACACCCTTCGTCCCCCATCCGATCCAGGGATTTCCCTGGCAACGCCATACCCTCACCCCGGAGTACCAAGGTGGCTGCGGTTGCTGGCATCATATAAATTGAGGTATGCATTATTCACAAGGGTGGAAGTACTGCTGGTGACCTCCTTAATGGGTTTTCGGTTTCTGCTGAGACTCCTGTAAGAGTTTTAATGTTTCCCCCAAGGATTGGTGGTGCGGAGAAGCAGCTTCGACGAGGACACTGTGACGATAACCGGGTGGCTTGGGAAATGCGAGACCGGATTTTCCCCTCAGTTTGCAGAGCAATTGAGGGATTGTCGACAAAAAGCACCGGAGCTGTGCTAGAACGTTGCTTTGGAACATGTTGGGGTGATTACGTCGATTTTTGCTCGGGTTTAATTTCGTCGCTACGATTCGCCAAATTAGTTAGTTCGAAGGTGGACTTACGATGGGGGAGTTTTTAAGTTTCAAACCAATTTCAGTTCTTATAAACAGCGGACGCTGCAACTTTTTATATGTCAAGACGTTTATCTTACCGAAGTTGGTTTCCAGCGGAAAGTTTTAGGAAAATTCCTGATGGCAAAAAGGATCAGCATTACTTATTACTGGGACAGCACAAAATTTAAAAGTTTCACCACCCAAAAAGTTTTCCCAATGAAATCCAATAAGGCATCTATATCATTTGCACTTCAAATATGTACCTTCACAATTTCAACGATATCTAAATCAGAATTAAGATAAAGGGCAAATTTCTTCAAAGATGAAGATTGCAACAACGTTACGGTCAACGGAAAGCGCTACAGAGGAATGATAATCGATTTTTTGGTCGGAAATTGAGGAAATAGACTTGGGCGTGTTTTAGCTCCAGCAGGATGGCGCTACATGCTACACAAGCCGTCGAACAATTGATCTTTTGCGCACTTAGTTCAATAACCGTGTAATCAGCCATTTAGGAGATGTGTCATGGCCACCGCGCGATTGACGGTGTTGAACATTTTGAAGTAAAACTTCTTTTGAGGCGGGCCTTTCGCACGACATCAAGTCGGGTGTGAGCACACGCAGTCGTTCCTCCGCTTGGCTTGGCCATGAAGCAGTACAGTGCGAGTACGGAAGGGAGAGTACTCGTGCCTGTGCGGATTCGCTGTGGACACAAATATATCGAGATATTCGTCAAATAGGGTTCCAAACCATCAAAAACTAACTCTTTTCAATAAATAAACAAAATTTGAAAAATATTGATCAGTGTTTATTTTATAGCATTTTTCAAAAGAAACCAACCGATGCCCCAACCTATATTTAAAAAGCAGTGTCATCCATTTTTTTTGAATTGCCAGTATTGCCACATTAATAAATTTAAGGATCCCACCTATCAACCTTTCAGCCCGCGGAGTTTAGCATCCCAGCTATTACTTTTGCGTGTATAATCTACAAAATAATTAAAACTGCCGCAATAACTAATTGAGCACCAACAAAAAACTCCCTCCCAGTTTTTCCTTCTACCGTCTTAAAGTGGAGCTCAGCATGTTACTCACAACGCGAATGTCGTTTTCTTATTCAAAATTGCTCCTGCAACGCCTTAATCAGAAGAAAGGATAGCAAGAAAAACAGCAAGAACGCAACGACACGCGAGGTATTCGAACCCGCCGTGGAGCAACACAGCTAGTCCTTCTGGTGGATACGCCCAAATACGCGAACTGTGCAATTGCCAACACCTGAAAGTGGCAGCATAGCACTTTGGGATACTAAGCCAAAATGTCTCCTGCCTGGGGGAAAACATGCACTGTGTGAAAAACGTGCTTGTTAACCGCGTGCCGCGTGTGCCTCTTCAAACAGGCCTAGAAGCGCCGAGTGCTACAGTTCACGGCGGTGGCACATCGACGGCGTGACCTCCTCCCTAATAATTGGGATGCCCAACTAATAATAATGCGCTGCACGTGACGGCGATACAATAAAAGCAAAGCATAAACAGGGCTGATGAGGGTGGGTGCAGAAGTGGGGTGACGGCGCGGGAAAAACAACAAAAAAAGTAAGCGACGACACCGAGGGCCATAATAACGTGATTTGATGTCGCAATTCGCACCCCCGAGCGTCACATTTCATTTCGTCCCGTTCCTCCCGAGGATCACAGGATACGGTCGGATGGCGTTGGGGCTCTGTTCTGTTTTGCTTTTATTGTTTTCAACACAATGCGGCGGCGGTGGAGGCCCTACTGTGTTTAAGCGCAAAACACAAAGCAGCTTGAGAGGTGGTATGGGGGTGAAACGCGGTGACCTTTTATTTCGTGCAAGCTTAATAGGCTGTACGAGGATTGCGGGGTCGCAACGCGACTCAAACAATAACGTTGAAGCGGCAGTGGCGGCAGTGCCGGCAGTCGCCCCAGTTACGGCGGCGGACGGTAGTTTAGTTCAAATGAAAATAATGTAACTTCCGCCCGGCTGTTTTTATAATTTTTCCGACGGTGCGAAGGGCAAATACTCTGTCGCCGCACCCCCTGCGATTGTGTGATTATTGCTTTTCAACCCTCAATTAACTGGGGGCTTGCCAGTAGGGCTGCCACACCGCCGGGTTGCCAGCAATGGAATGGCTTCTGGCGTGCACGGATGTGCGGAAAGCGTTTTATCGGCAGTGTGCCTGCCGGACGGCTCCCGGTCTTACCCTCCCTGCCGCGTGTGCTTCCTGACAGTCGGTCTGCTGTTCAGCTACCAAATCCGGTAGAATGGGTAGTGGGCGGATATGCATCAGGATGACGTGTAATTTCCAATGGACACGAACGAGTGCAAATAAGAGCAAATAGCAAGAAGACGGAGTTTGTATGCCCTAGGGGTTGCAGCCGCCAAAAATGACTCGGCACACGATCCGAACGGAAAGAGTCTCCTTAGGTTGGGCCGCTATGTGCGCACTCACGCAAGAGGGTGGCTAGCGAAGTGGAAAAACAGTTCCAATAGAATTGACCGAGCGTTGACCATAAATTTGTCCGGCACATGTCCTTCCATCGGAGTGGGATGAGGGAAGGGACTCACAGGTGGTAGTCTGATGCGAGTTTTTTGGTTGGTTTTGTTGTTTTCTGATGATTCGATTAAATGTTGCGTACGCCGGCAGGTTTGGTAATTGTAATGCATCAAATAGGGGAGAGCGTTCCGAATTACAGTTGGGGCTACCCTCTCTCTCATGTGAAACGACTACGCAATTAGATTTCGTGGGGCGACATTTGCGTGGTGCGTGCGTATAGATTTCCCGTAGCAATTGAGGGTGAATTATCCTAGTAATTGAATTACGGTTGCTATGGATTAGGAAATTTGTGGTTCCAACTCCTGCCTTTGACCAATTCTCGCTGCGTTAACAGCCAAGGTTCCATAACAACTAAAGACCCGTTAGCCGACAAAATTTGAGGTTATAATAAACGCTTAGGCATATGAAATTTCCCACTAATGCAACACCCGACTGGCTTGTCGACATCGACAGTAGAACGGCGTTTTTGATCGGCAGTCAGCAATCGTGGCACCTATCGTCCCTGAAGATTTTTCGAATGCAACATTTTCTATAGAATATTGCATACATATTAGTTCAGTTGAGATGCATACAGGCTCGCACGTGTCACTGGTCGGTCTTCCGTTACAACGCCATGGAATTTTTAATTACATTCTTCGGAATGGCGTTGGACGGCTTTCGGTGCATGTATGGTCGCTTTAAAATTCATTTTTGTAGAAGTTCTTTCATCCGCACAGCCGTCGACTTCTTTAAATAAAAGCGTTTTATCACTGCAAGGGTTGATTCAACTGACTGTCAAACTAACTCCATCTATTGGCTAAAACGTTAAAAATTGAATTGTGACGCCATCTTATGGAGGTTTCGAAATTATTTTTGTACGCTATTTTTGTCAAATATATACAAATCGGAGGTCAAAGTTACAAAAATCAAAATGCCAGATTAAAAATGGCGGAAATTGCTTCTCAGGACACTTCTTTATTCGTAAGAATAGTTGTAATTCCGAAATTCATAATTCCAATTTCCATTCTTAACTTTGGCTAATTCAGAATCGTAATCAGCGATCCTGAAAACCAAGTTTAAGACTAACAGTTGAGTCCTTGTACTTACGGTCGCCGGTCGGACCTTTTGCAAGATTGTAGTTCTGACTCCAGATTCGCAGTCAGCGAACTCAAAAGCCCGTGTGAATTTGTCGCACCCAAAATGATGTCTCGATGACAAGATAAACTTTTATAATAAATAGAAAACTACGGCCAAGGCAGAACGTTAAATGGTGTCAATTGGTGCTGCGAACTCCAGAGCACAGGGCCAATAAATTGGCCCATGATGTTGGCGTGGACATATCGCAGGGAACTTTGGTAAGGAGATTAACGAATGCCGATTTTCATTCAGTTGCTACAGAATATTTAATATTGAACATAGAAAACAGGATGATCAGACATTTTAATTCTATAAATATCACAAACATCAATCGACACTTCAGTGCCTTACAGAAAGAAGCTAATAGATTTGTGAGATGACGTGCGGAGAGAAATTTCATATATTCAGAAAAACATGAAACCTCCACCATCTGTGATGGAATGCAGAGCAATTACTGTTAATCACTTTATGTTGTCGAAGGGTGCATGAACATTTGGAAGACTGTCACGCTGCCATATTTTGATGAAATCGGGATTCTTCGTATATCTTTATGCAAGACGCAGCCCCAAGCCACACAGCGACTTTAGAAAAAGGTTAATGTCAGGAAAGAAATTATTTTACTGCAGTAGCCAGGGAATTCACTTGATTTGGACCTAATTGAAAATATGTGGGATGAACTAAAAGCAATTTTAAACGAGAAAAACACAAATCGTCAATTAAAAAAAAGTATGGGACTTAAAATAAAAGAATGTAAATATCAAAGCTTCCATAAAGGGCATGTCTAGAATAACCAAAGCAGTCAAAGGTGGCAACGCTAAATAGTAAATGTAGAACGGTAGTGGCTTACCGCAAGCAAAATTATATCGGTCATACGGCATTATAGATAATTCGTTGTCCCGAACATGGAAACAAATTTAACATTTCAATTTTAAAAATGGCGGAAGTAGAATTGCACTGTGAATAGGCGTTAGAATTAATTAAATTTACAGCGGAGCCAAAAAATGCACGATGGAGTTGCGCAACACGTCACGCTGGCATTACATTGCCATGAAAAATGGCTAGGCGAGACAGAGGAGCAGTGAAACTATTTCTCTTGAAGCATACTCTAAATTATGAAACTAATTTTCAACTTTAAATATTTCCACGTCGAAACAGCCAAAACCCAAAGTCCAATGGCATGAGAGCAAACAATTAATCAGTGCCCCTCCATCAAATGCAAATCAAAGTTGCGACTCATTAAAATTAAGACCCATATCAGGAAAATGAATACTACGGCAGCAATTTTCTGATACGTATAAACTAGAAAAAGTACTCACCGGATGTCTGGCAGCCACAGCAGCCGCATTGATGCTCGCACTGGGGTACATCTTCGACGTTTCTAATTAAAGCTCTTTAAAGTTTCCTTCAAGGATGTACGTTTGTCGGCACGTAACAGCACAAGAACCAGAGTCGTTTCACTTTGTCCCGCTTTGCGACTCAAAAGAGTTTTCCCATCGTCCGCCGAGTCTTATCTCCGTGAAGAAAAAAACATGCCGAACCCGTTCACTGCTGCTGCTTCTGCTGGTGCCGGTGCAATCTGAACGCAATCAGGCATCCGCGTAGACGAGACATTCATCCCCATCGATGGCGATCTTGAAGAAGCTGGCATTGATTAAGCAACGGCTGAGGGGAATGATAAGCGCCTTCGGGTCCAACAACCTGACACTCCTGTAACGGAAAAAGGGAAAAAGAACATCAGTTCCATTCAACTCCATGGTAGGTGGGTATCAATGGGCAATGGGGGACGGACGGGATGACGCGCCCGGGAATGTTTGGATTTGTTGTATTTGCTCTGCTTGTTTGTTGCTCTTCGGCGGGCATAAAACAAATAAAGGCAGCGGCAAAAAACGACCGCTCCGCAAACAAACGCGCGCAAGTTTGCATTTCTGCTTGACGGATGATTGCCGGCCCCCGTGAATATTTAATTTGAACCGGAAGTGAACTTATGGGTGTTGTTTTCTTTCGTTTGAGCAGGGATCTGGCTCGCTGCTTACCAGGAAAGCAATTAATGCCACTTAAGTAACCCGATCCCCGTCCCTGTCCCGCCGGCCACTCAAGTCGTTTCATGTTCTTATCTCTTGCGTCAAGTGGCGCAAAAGTGTTTTTCTTTCTTCAAATTCGCCTTGCTCAATTTTTTTTTATTTTTTTTTTTCTAGAGGGAAACGCTGAACAAATTGCAGAATTATCTCGGGAGTGCTTCGCCTATATTTAGTTTTCCGCCGCACTTTGTTTCTGTGGTGTAATCAGAGCAAACAACTCTTGTTTGCTTTGTCGTCCGATGTGCGCCCCAAATCGATTGCAGTCGATCGCACTTGAAAGCAGTGGACAGGCGGACAGGGGGGCAGAAAGGCCCCCTACGCCCGCTATCTCTACTTGGACGAGAGGAACATTGCGCTGCATTGGTCGGCTTATGGGACTGGACAATTGATAAGCGGTGTCGTGGCATCATCGAAAATGTTGTAATGAATGATTGAGGAGTAGTGAAATTGCACTGATAACTACACGCCATGTTAACAGAAGTAGAGCAGGTCAAGTGCTTCGTCGAGCACACTTTAAGTTGTTGCAAGTGCTCACCAGAGTTTGCTTAGTCACCTGTTCTAGGGGAATTTTGTAAGCCTTCCTGGGAAATATGCTTTTTGCGTTCAGTGCCGGAACTTTCAAGAAAGCTTTTGTGAGAGAGCTACGTGTAAAAATTCATTTGACGAGAGAGTGCTTTCATTTGTGTCCCAGAGAAACTCAGTTGCGATGGTTTACTGGATATGTAAATCTAGATCTTTAATCTTAACTCGTTTGAGGACGGCTACGCTTTATTCTGGGGGCAACACTACCTACATATGTCGTACCTACACTTTTTCTCTTTAATTTTCCTGCACTATGACTACACCAAATAAAGGAAGAATGCATATACTGTGGTCACCCACCAGATCCAAACGATGATCTGCATAAGTGGTCAACATTTCTTTCACTTCACCAAATGTCTCAATAAAGCCTTAACCAGAATAGAAACATCAAGAAGCCGAACACAACATTTAACAAAACTGAGCTTATTATGCTAAAACTCTCTGGAAGGATCATAATAACATTTTAATAAGTGAAAGAGCTGCGACCCTTACGGGACCTTCCTTAGATCGAAACCAGAATGCAACGTCGACGGCGACGTCCAGCACGATTGTATGTTGCATACCCACACACACTACTGACACGACGTCCACGTCAGAAATTGGCCAATTACTAATTTGGACGTCAGCCGGCGTAGCATTGGCACGAACCATCATGACTTGGCGAAGAATGTTTACTTTGTCATTATCATATTTTCGTTCAGAGTTCTCAAAAAATAGCTCGTGTTTATTTTTTAGCTCAGACACTTCAGTGCTTCAAAGCGCTCTATGGGCTATGGGCTCTCAGACAAATTTGACCCAGCATTTCGAGCAAGAAACCGAGCACGGATAATTTGACGCTTATTAGGGACAACTAAGTGCCAAACCTTCATTTCAACATAACCAGAGATCGACGAGGCTAGTTCTGGCAAATAACTAAATAAATTGGTTATTAATAGGGTGGGCCAAAGTCATAATTATGTTTGCAGTATAAACGGCTCAGCTGAAACACGCTCAGTGAGAACGCTGCAATTTAACACCGCCGTAGTTTCGTCAATTCCGTCGTCCGCTGCCGCCGGCGTGGACATTCTGGTTCCACCCTTAAGGCAAGTGACATTACCGAAAGTTAACGAAGATCCGTCGAATTTGCTTAGATCCATTTAGGTTGGCCCCATACCCTTATTCACGCTGCCACTTTACGTTATGTTAAGTTACTTTATGCTACGTGGGACGTTCAGGCTGGTTCAGGCTTAACTCATATTTCCGGTAATCCATTTGAAAATATCTACGATCCGCTCAACCAACTAAATGTGGAAGAAAAATGACGGATATTTCACAACCTCTTGCTATAATAACTTCGAATACGGCTCCAGGCATAGTCACAACCTCTTGTTCAATACGATAAGTTCCGTATATTATACTGCCGTTCCAAGAAGCGTAATCTCCCGTCGTGGTTGATCACATATTGCAAAACTGTACTATTTTAGAAGCATTCTTTTTAAAGGTGCTAATTTCAGTACAATAAGTGTAAAAATTAATTCCAAAAAAATTACAATTTGAATTCAAAGCCATCATTTTGACATTTTTGAATTTGACAATATACTGCTGGCTTATGAAATAATATGTTTGACCTGCTGTCAAGTAAGGTGACTCTGCAAGGTGCTGCAGCCGAACGGCTCTCGACTTTATAAGTTTAAATCAGATAATTATGGAGTCAAGTGCCTTTATGGCAGCTAGATATCAGAAATTATGCCAGCAATTTGCCTAGGCGTAAAATCTTGACTCAGCGTTAGATAAGCCCACGTAATCACAATCGGATGTCATCACCACTCAAAGTACTGCCCGAGGACTCTGTGATTAATTTCATACAGCTCCAGTTCATTGGATGCCGTGACTCGTGAATTAAGTACGTACACTGCGGTGTAAAAAATGAAAGTCAAACATCGAGTGCCCAAAAGTCAAAGCAATCACAATTTTGTTTACACGCCTTACAGACAAATTGCGAGGCACGTGGAGACTCCCGCTAGGCCCGAGTGGAACGAAAGGACCAAATACCCCAAAATGCTCATTGACACGAGCAAATGCCGTTTCATTTTCTAATCAATTTCCCCAACTCCGGAAGCCACGTTTTCCTGCGCCGTCAATCGCGATAAGAATTTCGCCCGCCGCCCCCGCATAAAGCATTGAGCTAAAGGTGTAAGTTGTCAACGACATTCTTCGTGCTGTCGTCGTCATTTTAGCATTTCCTTCAATAGCGAACAAGCGTTGGTGCCGGTACTGTCGTCGCGTCATCGTCACGTTCAATTAAACTTCGGCATTCCTCGGCCGTGCGGTGATAACGCGTTGCCGCGTCGACGTTTCTCTCGCCTACTTCTCCTGTACCTTGTCCCGTTGCGTGCAGTAAACGTGTACACACCCTGTGTGCCTGCGACAATTAGAACAAAGTGTCTAATCAGCAAACAAGAGCCGAAGAAACTGCTCTAAATGAGCACAACAGAGAAGCAAATAAAAGAGCCCGAAAATTAAACAAAATTTGCATCGCGTAAATATTGGGTGACTGGGACTACACAAAACCCTACCACATGCTGGGGAACAGAGAACTGAGCGAAATGGAAATGACTCGGTGTGCCCGACGCGGCGTGGTGACTGGTGAGGCTGTAAGGTGTGGTGACTGGTGATATGTATTATGTGCTCTGCTCTGCAGCGGCGGGGCAAGGCGGGCGGGATTGCTGATGTTTCTCTTACTGATATACATATGGGCAAAACCGTAATACAAAACGTTTACACATTACACTGCATCCAGTCACACCGCCAACAGCCCTAGTTGCCGGGTGCCGGGTGTCTGTTTGCTTTCTTCGGAACATATTTGGGTGAACATAACCAATAAAAAGTTTTATTTGCTGAGAATTACAAACATCGTCGGGCCCGGGGCAGACGGGAGGAAATGGTCCCTCTCGACAGGGGACCGAAAGGGCACAGGGCCGACAGCCAGCACGAATGTAAACATAGTTACTGGCTGACTGGGTCAGAGGGCGACACCGGGGGAGTCTCAGCAAATAAAACTAGAAACTAGAAGATATGAACATTCTTAAATATGAAGACGGAGAATCCGAGCACGAGACGACGACGCGACGTGCAACTGTGGGAGTGCCGGGGAAAGACAGGACAATTCAAAATATTTGATCTTGAGCTGTTTCGCAAACGACGATAGCTATGATGCCGACGGAGCGCGCATACAGCAAACCGGCGATGGCTACGCTACGTAACCTGCGCCTTTTTCGCGAAGCTCGGAGCTACTTACAGTCAGTCTAATGACTTCGTGACGTAGAGCCATCCCATGTTGGCTGTTTGTTCTGCTTATTGACACAAGTGTGCAAATGTACCGAGGAGAGCTGTGTACTTTATCTGTCGTGTCGTGGCCCGTCAGTACCTACTGTTTACGAATTTGTTCTTTGCGCCCCCGCCGCCCTCGCTCTTCTGGCTGCTTTCGCTCCGTTATTGTTTCAATTTTTGCTGGTCCCAACTTGAGAAATATGTATTTTCCTTCCTCATTCTTTGATGGAAACTCCAGTTCATGCCATCGATGGCTTTCAATTTTCTGATGACGCAAAAATTTGATTTCTATTTAGCTGTTGAGATTTCTCCCATTTTGTCGTAAGTGGAACTTAATATACTGCTCAATTACACTCATAGCAGATATAGAGAAGATACCTCTGCCATTAGTATTATTGCTCCGAATGAAAATATGATTGGGGTTATATGCAAGTACGGTACCTTCACCTAAAACGTTAAACGCAGGTACTGTGTAATCAATGACAACATCTTCAATAAATTAAATATTTTGGAGAAGACAAATATTCAGTCAGTACCTGGATTTAACCTTTTATGCGTAGGTACCGTACCGACGAATAAGCACATCCTAAAAATATATCTAGCGCCAAACAGTTCTGTCCCATACAATGGAGTTTAATACGATTTCTTTTACAGATTTGAATTTCACCCCGCCGATAATCGCACTATCGGTAGTTCTATAGAAATTGGGTAACTGGACGGCCTTGGCTTCAAGGCACATAAAAACTGAGAACTTTGAACTGTTGTTGTTTAGATGTGAAGACCATTGGATTTATCGCAGTGCTTATTCGCCACCTCTTCTTTCAATAAGGAATCTCGAATTTTAAATGTAAATAAAATAAGTTGTGCGTGAGATATCCACTCCATTTTTATTTTATTTGAAAGAGTATGTTATGGCATTAAGTACGGAATATAATGTTGTTTAAATGTCCGTCGAGCTTTGCTTGGTGGCATGTATTCGGAAGTGGACCCAAATTTCGCCGAGAAGCATCCTTAGCGACGTTACCGCGAGCGCTAGATGATCGATGATAACCAACTTCTTGTGGCCTAAACTGGATGATATGGATACCGCCGAGATGTGTAGTTGGAACAGGATGGCGCTACGTGCCACACACCGCATGCCACAATCTTTCAAATAAAATAAAAATGGAGTGGATATCTCACACACAACTGTTTTTATGTACATTTAAAAGTCGAGCGTCCTTATTGAAAGACCCTGTATAACTGATGATCTGCAGAGTACGTACCCCTGGCACACATGCCGCGCCGCATGCCGTAGGTTCCATCACGGTTCGGACTGTATTATCTCAATTTTGCTTCAAAACCTTGCGCGGTATTGCAGTATCACAGGTAATTTTTTGATATACAAATTGAGCCATTTCCGTCTAGCGCGTCTACTTTACAGCGAACTACACCTTTCGTTTCGTGTCACCTAATCAAGCGACAAATTCCTCAAATTTCGATAGTCGTTGAAAATTCACCTTTGGACCCCCTCACTTTCTTCCCCCGTCCACTTGGTTGTCGATATCGACTTGCAACCGGGACAATAAAACCGCAGGCACCAAAAACAACCGACAAAGTCCCGGCATGCCTGACTGGGTGTCAATTAATTTGAGTTTCGTCGTTTTATTTAAAGTGCTGAGCATAGGGAGGCCCCGGTGCTCCGTGACAAGAAAATGTCGCGTCTTAATGCAGTGAATCACTTGAAATTCCGCCCGTTAGTCAAACAATCGCTTGCAGGGGGCAGACAGAAGGTGAGCCGAACCGCACTGGGTATACGTCTTATTTATGTATCTCGCGCGTTTGCTTTCGCTCATTTGCATTTAAATTTGTCTCGTCTTTCCCACTGAATCCTCCTTGCCTTTGCCCCCGCTGCCCTACCGTTCGTCTGATTATCAGCTCAGCTGCTTCGAATTGTTATAATTTCGCTAAATCGACTACTGCCGGCGACTGGGATCTGAGTCTGACAGACGGAGCAGATTCCGCGCTCGGGGAATGCCTAGCGGGTTTGGCTTTGAAACAATGAGTAATGGATGGGAGGCAATGTGAAAGGGGCAGTAACGTGGCACGCATTTACACCTTCCCGTCATATGCAAACACCTTGCTCTGGCTGGAGCAAGTGAGGCGAAGGGTGACGAACGCCCCGACCATTACCCCCACGCTGATAGCATCGCTCGGTTAGCTCCTGCGGAGTCTTATGAGACCGTCGCCGGAGTGCATTCCCTGGGAGTGTGCAGTGCATCGCGCGCTGCACTTAATGCTCGTCAGTCAGCGCGGCACTCACTAGGAATGCCACGGCGTGTGTGCGGCACATTGTACATGAATATTCCGCCGGCAAACGGAATAACAAATGAACGCGCTAAGCACATTTCACTGGCGCATTAGCACGCCGCGTCGCTCCTGCTTCGGCTCCTCACCCCAGATGGCTCCGCGCTAGACACGTAATTAAATTATTAACGCAATCATTCTCTGTGGCATTAAACGGATTTTACGCGGTTGTTTCCGCTCGAGTTAATTTGGCTGGTAATGTTGGGCGTAGAAAGCGTGGGGGTGTAGCCGTCCTCTGCCAATATCTGTAGGTAGGCGCGCCATGTACTCGTGTAGCGTCAAGAAATGGGGAAGGAATAGAGGGAAGCACGTGGCTCTGACTTCGAGGCAAATAGTGTGTGGAGTGGTGGCTTCGTTATCACACGGGAAAGTTAAGCAATTCCCTGTCGCCAGAGGACCTGTGCGTGCTCCGGAGATGTCCCCCTGCTCCTTTCCTGCAGCATAGCGGTTGAAGAGATTACAAGTCGAGCCCGCACTGATTTCACCTTATCAGGCTTGAAACCACTCAAGGCAAGCACTCTGCGACCCCAAAACGCCTATTTATTGAGTCACTTGAGACGTTTAAGCGCGAAGTGTTTGCCTCTTTTGATCGGCAATGAAGGCCTCTCGACAACTGTTGACATTTATCTCGCTTTTCTACTTTCAGTTGCTTGTAAAGAAGAGGTGTATGAAAAAAAGGAGAAAAGTGAGAATGGCATTGCCGCGGGCTGCATGCATGCCTGAGCGAAATTCGAGGGAAAACTCAAACAAAACGAACGGAACGAGCATACAAAGGGGGCATTAGGTGACAGAATGCAAACATGCAATCGGCGCAATGCGAGAATTAATTGCACACATCCGCGGCTACTGATGCCGCTTGTGACCAGTAGTAGTAATGCGAAGCGCAAATATCGGAGCACTTCGAAATCAGCGGCCAAACAATTCCCGAGACAAGTGCACTGTGCACACACGAGAGAATATTTACGATGCGATTAAAATTCGGCCATCATTATGATGCCGTCGCTTTTGTTAGCATGTCACTGGTCACCGATCTTGTACGATTCTCAGCATTCCAGCACCACTAAAAACGTGTGTGCAGATGTGTCGTAATTCACACAAACGATCCGACGGTCTTAGGAAGCAAGTAGAGGAGCTTCTGCGAAACATCGCTCCCAATAGGGTTGCATTTTGTTTATCATCGTCATTTATGAAAGGGTGCTACGAAACACGTTGTATGGTACCATAATAATACCATGGCGAGAACACCATGTTTTTGTGTGAAATAAAATTCAAAACAGATCGCTACAAAGGTATAGAAATTATGTCACACTTGTTTGTGGTCTATGGAGCAGCAACAAAATCTCATTTTTTTAAAAATAGCTTCTATCCAAATATGAAAGGGTTGCCACAGAAAAGTTTCGATTTTTACGCAACATATACATATTTGGATGCTGCGTGAGAACACTTTGATGTAGAGAGCTATATTCGGTGTTTTGAAATACATGTAGTATTTAAATATAATTTGGAAAATGGACAAGTTTTCATAGTGTTGCCAACTTAAAATTGTTGCTTGTAAAGGGACTTCAATATGGACGCTCGAAATTTTTAGGTTATAGCGGTCATGTTGTTAAAGCAACATCTGTCAAATTTATTGTAAATTGTTCAGTAGTATGTGGCAAATCACCATGGAAGGTTATAGCTTTGAAGAAAGTGTGCAAATCATCGAATTTTATTGTCAAAAAAACAGATCGATGATAACCAACTTCTTGTGGCCTAAACTAGATGATATATGTAGATACCGACGAAATGTGATTCCAACAGGATGGCGCTACGTGCCAGACAGCGCATGCCACGATGGACATTCTGCACGAGCGATTTGAGCCAGCCAGCGCCTTTACACTTCTTCCTTTCTGACTATCTTAAATCACAGGCGAATAAACCGCAAACAATTGATGACCTCTAAGTCAACATAACGAACGCCATCCAGCAAATTCAGCCAGATTTATGCGACAAAGTCATCGAAAACTGGACTTCCCGAATACGTGCAACCCCTTCGTAAAGGTACCATATAAAAATTACAATTTTTCACATGTAGTCAGTTCCAGGCTGATTGTTTTTATACCAAATTTTTATTTTTGCATGATGGCATGATGCTCTTTCTTTTTTGATTCGACCATCCAGTCCCAGAAACCTATTACATTTTTACCGGTCAAACGTCGTCAATTTGGGAAGGGATCTACTCCTATCTACCATAACAATGCGAGACTCATGTTCCCATAGGAATGTGAAAAAGAGGAACGGGATGGAAAGGAACAAACCCAATACAACCCGAGAACATGACTACGTATACACGGGTGTCCCAAATCAGGACTAAAAACCGGTTGTAAGCTGCTCGTGTAATGTAAACCACAAAAAGTGGACTAGGAAATATTAGGTGCAGGCCCAATTCAATCGGAGTTAGCCCAAAACCCATCTGTTTCCACGGAAAGAAAATGGCGATTTTGGGCTACGCTGGAACATACTGGTACCTACATAAATACAGATTATTCCATTCTAAACCTAATACGACAACCGCTAGCTCTTGTTGAGTTGTGTTTCCTGTTTATTTTTTCCCACACTCTGTAAATACAGCCACATAAGTCAAATACGCAATTGTTGGCAATGCGTTCAGTTCAAGATACTCTAGCTAGAAGAATGCGTATGTCTCTTGTTGACTCAATAAAACCGAACTGATGGTTGCAATGTTCACTTAAACATATGTTTTCTAGATTCAACAAAACACTGCTTTTCTGTTGCTAACTTGCTAAGTTGTTAATATCTTAATCATATTAATTGCACAGGTCAACAACGATTTTGTTGTCAAACATCTGCATAGTACCCACATAGAACATCACTAAGAGATCTTTGCCATACATTACGAATCTGAAAATGTTCAGTTATATACTGTTAAGGAGCACACTTTTATTATTGAGAAGCTGGACCCGTTTTTCTTTTACAAGAGAGGTGATAGATCTCACTTAGGCCAACAAAAAATTGTATGGCAGGGTAGGTGCCATCTTAACCGTTTCAGGTGATTAATAAATTCGGGATGCGTAGTATTTTATTTTTATCTTTTAATCTAATTAACGCACCGACATCAAACTCAAGACAAACTATTATCTGCATGTGGTTTCCAAAAATGCCACCAATTCTGATCTACCTCTACCACTGCAAGTAGTCACTCGCGAAAGTGAAAAAAATACAGATGCTCTCTTTTCTGCCGTCGTAGCATTTATTTTGGACTTTGGAATTCTTCAAGAGATTTTCTTTTTGCCTTGTCATATTTCTGTCCCCGTTTTCCACGTTTTTTGACGGCAATGTGAGCATTCTTGGTAAACCAAAATTTATATTTGCCTCTCTTTCAAAATCCAATAGCTTCCCTGTTTGATTTGATTCGCTCCCAATGACTAGAGGTATCTTCAGGGACTCAGGGACTCCACCATCATGGATTTGTCACAAACATTCTCCAATTCACCACCAAAACTCTGGTTTAGGCGTAAAACAGCTAAAAAGGTACTAGGTTGATGCAACCAGGTAGACATACCCATACATGAACATACATATGTGTACACAAAGAGATAAAAATCGTTTACCATTTTTACTGAGTCTGTAAAAGCAACTAAGATGGCTACAACCGAGCAACCATCAAAAGAAACAGTTTCAAAATCTGAACTTTCCAGCCCGATCTTTAAAACATAGCAGCGGCAGTTCAAAAGGAGGCATATATAACGGTAGCGCAATAAAACCGCCTGAAATATCTCTGAATCAGTGAAAGATAGCGACCAGTTTTATTACAAAATTACGGCAGCAAGTGAAATTTGAAATGGATACCAATACACCGCTCAATCAGCCGCAAGAGTTACAGTTCAAGTGGCAAACCTGTCGTCGCCGGCCTTTATGAACAGCTACTAAAGCCACCTATGTAGCCGGCTGTTCATCACTGAGCTCTCCGGTCTGGTCGCTCAATCGTTACAGAATTGTCAGCCAGCAGCAGCAGCAATCAACCTAAATTAAGCACGACACACAGTCGCGTCAGAAGCGAGTCGAAAGAGGGCACTTGGCGGCCCGTGTCGCACCGCTCGCAAGACGCAAATTAACAGCAACAAACGCAAGCAGAGCGTGGTCGTGCAATCGCCCGACCCAGACCCAGCTCCCCCAGGAACGAGGAAGAGCCGGCGTACCTGCATGCAATTAACAAGATTTTTCCCTACACACCCGCCAATTTGCTGCTTAGCCAGAATCGTGGCTGGTATTACTGTTTCCAATTCTTACGGCGAGGCCTCCTCTCATAAACGGAGCTTTTATCATTAAATTGCTGCAATTAAGATAAGCGCGATTTTCCCTCCAGGGAGACTTGATCATACGCGCCCGGGGAGCGGACGGAGACGGCTCGCCGAGCAAGTACGTTGTCGCACACGATAAGACCCTTGCTAATGAGTGTGAACAGCCGTAGTAGCTGCGAAGTATCTTCGGCTCGATGTAGAATGGGCCTTAATCGCGGACGGGCCATTACGGCCCCGCTGCCATTGTTTGAATTGTGTCGATGTGGTGTACCCACCATGAGCGTCCCAGGCATCCTAGCCGGGCGGGCTTGCGTCTAACTGCAGATGCCCATCTTCCGCGCCAGACCGGCTGTACGAGAGAAGTAACCGTGGACAGATAATGCCGGATGACCGTAAAGATAAACTGAAGCCTCTTTAGCAGAAGAAGCTGTCGGACCTGCCGCACAAATGGCGACAGAAAGCTGCGCCTAGATACGCTGATTGTGCAGGAGGACGGGGGGATGGGATTAATGAAACCTCTCGGCCGTGAAGGCATTAAATGTTGCTAATCAATTGGTTCCCCGACTCGTTCGTTTTGCTTGAAGTGGCCGCCTTGCATTCGCTTTGTCGACGGGACTGGCGACGTCGTGCAGACCTCGACCATCGAGAGGGGGCAGCCGAGGTAGCAAAGGAATCAACATCGGATCCGGCCTCTATCACCGAGGGGGCACAGCAGAGACGGATAAGTAATAAATATCGGATACGAATGTCGCGCATATGTTCATTCCCCCCGTCCAAGTTAACTCGCTGGTCTCGTCTCGTTGTACCCCTTTGCCTTCTCGCCGCCCCCTTGTACCCAAAGCATCTCTTACCCGATTGACATTATCACGCTGTCGTTTTACACCTGTATTCACCGCAAATGTAAGGTAGTACAAAGTGACAAAAAAAACACTTTAACTCTAACTGCCACCGTCTTCAGCCAATTCGCTCGCATGGCTGAGATCAGAATGTCACTCGAATGGCCAATTGGCGGTGGTGTCGTTGTCATTGTCACGGCTGTCGTTTTGTTACATCGAATTTCCACGGCGGACCCACGGGGCTGTCGCGCAACGACCGCAAACGACATTAACCGCGAACCACAAATGTAATTCAAATTGCATGCTGGTGGCGGACACCCTTATCCGCACACCCACCCTCCCGCAGATGACAACCACGCCACGGGCAACGACTGATGACTGCAAGGTGATTCAGAATTATTGGCGGAGACTGTCCAACCGCAAAACTGTCATCGGACCGAGATTGAGTGTCTGGTCTGGCCACTTGGCCAGCCACACACCAGCGGCAGCTTCTACGGCAATTGATAATGCGACAGTGGCGCAAACAGTAGCCGCGTGTGAACTAACGATAGGCGACATGGTGCACTCATGCTCGTACCTTTGCCGCGGATGTCGCCGCTATAACTGTTGGGATAGACGAGGGGACGTGTACCTCAGCATGGTGGCTGTTCGGTAGTACGACATGATGGTTGCCAGTTTCCTTTTAACTTAATTGTCACGTGCTCGTGGGAAAACAATTGAGCCATACAGCAGAAGACCACCGCGCCATAGTGGCAGCAATAAAAAAGTTCCGCTGGGGCTGGCAGCCAATTTGAAAAAAATTAAACCAGCAACGAATTTTCAGTGAAATCACTTGGAAGTGATCCCAATTCCGAAAATTATTTTTTGCCTACGTTTTGTCTACTTTTCACCTTTCAGGCATTATCAGAAGACCGCTGTCGGTAAATTTAATATTGTCGTGTCGGTCGGGACTCGAACAAGTTGGCTAAATAAAATTACACATGAGCTGAACCAAAAATGACGGACGTGGAAAGTCGCGCAATAATTGATCACAGAGTGAGCGAAATGTAATTTGATTGTGCGAATTTTTTGGAAACCTGCCCACTTGCGGTTGATTCGGATTTTGGCACAGTCTTAATAGAGATAATTTGTTCACAGTGGAAGAGGGGCGGTATCAAGTTTTGGTGAATAGCAAGGACATACACGATCAAAGAACTTTTCAAGTTTTTCTTGTTGTGACGTGATGTTCCAAGTCATTTCATCGTATGGGCGGCATTTTCAAGTGCTTGTCAAAGAAATTGAAAGCCTGAGAACTAATCAAACGGATGTCAAACAGATGTCCACTGGATACAGATTCAGTTTCGGACAAGGAACCTGGAATCGGGTGGCAAAAAACTCATCCATGAAATATGACAGAAAAAGTCATCGATTTTCCATGACAAGTTGTCTTGATCTTGTATGGCCCGCGACCTGTTAATAAGACAGACGACAATATGAAATCGACCACAGAGCTATTTAAAGGATTTCCTTAAAAACAGCGCATTATTTGTTTGCTATACAAGTTCGGTGGTGTGTTGGTTATTATGTATGTTGTATACCCAAAATTGTCTTCTATTGTTTATAACCCAATCGAGGGAATTATGCACCAAAACAACATATTGCCACCTGTCCAACACCAACAGAACATTTGACCAATGACAGCATTCCTTTGAATTGGATATTTCAGATAGAACAACGTTGTGGGCCTTCCACTTTGGTATCCGAAGTAGGGGATGTCGTGAGTAACCTGAAACATATACCACAGCAATTTCGATTCATTTTTGTGTTGGATCGTATTAAAACCACATGTCCTTGACAAGCGGGTATCTTACTATGTGAAAATGAAAGAAATTGCGCCTCCATATTAAAAGTATGAGACGTAGATAACATCGAGTCATTAAAAGCGTAATTAGAGCGAAATTTTGGTATGTCCACTGTATATGGACGAAAATATTCAGAGTGTTCGACCAAAAACAATATATACAAATAAGACGTCCCAACAGACAATTTTTCAACCTCTAGAGCTTTGAGATTATGGATCCAGCTTCAACGTAGAAAAGAAAGCCCGACAAAATTTGTGTAAGCCACTGTCATTATGTGGATGACGCCGGAACCAGAATACTACGTCGACGGCGACGTCCAGCACGATTGTATGCAAGTAAGTATAGTCCTATAAATTATGCCGAATTGCTAAGATATATACACACATGTAGTAGTTTAGAAATATCGCAACACTGTAATTCCCCACTATACTGTACTGCCTCGCGTTATGATTTCACCGGTGGTGTCTGATCGTTAAGAAGTGTACGAAGTCTGAAGAATTAAAACTATACCTATCTGCCCTAGTCGGCCATTTTTCTCACTCGGTCGCTTTTTTTAATTGTACAACTGCACAACTGAAACTGCTGTCACTTCAGCCTAGCGAAAACGTAAAAGGAGTTTTGCACATAATGATCTACTGTAAACACAAACTCTTGTTTTTCGTGTTGTTTGCTTTCCCTGGCATTTGCGTCAACATGTATTCGTTTGGGCTAAATTGACTGACATGGCCGCCTCGTGTATAGCTGGTGGAATATATTTACACTTTTTAACGATCAAAGTTCTGGCGAAGTTGGATTTCCATTTAATATTGTGCACTTGTTTCACCACTGCCAACAGAATGTTCAGATACAAACAAGATGACGAATATTGGAGGCTTATTTATTCACAATGTGTGCTAAGTAAATTCTTGTTGCTACACGTTTTGAAACAAGAACCACGTACGCATCGAGTTTACTGATTCGGAATCTACACGATAACTATTGTACTAACGCCACGATTTGTGTCTCTACGTTAATATAAATGTATTGCATGCCTTCATGAAACAAAACACTTGATACTCCAACTCCATTACACAAATATGAACAAACTTTTTGACTACATTACAAATGACAAAAAGGTATGAATGAACAACGAAGATCTGTCATCAGGGCATCGAACCTCGAAGCAGACTCAATTTGATGTTTGTTAAACTGATAATTCGTGAGTCGATCGAAAACCTGACTGATTGATATGTTTGATAATGTCTACACGTGCCCAGAAAAAAATATATTGTTTTATGTTATTGAGTTGCAAAGCCACATGTATCAATTTTTGCGAATATCCGACGACACTTAAAATTTCCTTCTTGTCATATTTTATTGTTCACCTGATTAACGCTCGTATATGTTCGAAACGGTAGTTTGACAAAGTAATTTAATTGTCCGAAAGAAAGATAAATCGCAAACTGGATGTTCATAACTCTGAGGCAATAAGACGGCGAATGTCGACCGCACACCAACGATGCGTTTTCGCTTCCGCTTCTGACATCACATAATCACTTTGTGCTATTTGCTTAAATTACGTTTAAAAGAATCCAAACAATCTACTTTTACTTAGAGTGACCGTGATAATGTTGACAGCGCCACCTGTGGTTTCGATCGATCGATTGGTTATTCGATCTTGATAATTGCTCCCTCTTTAGTCTGTCGAGAGGTTTTTTAAATTTTTGGTTGGACAATTTTTTATAAATTATTAAACACTAATTTTGTTTTGTTTTTTTTAATACAATCTAAAGTTTGAAATACTGTAATTTCTTTATTTTTGAAAAAAAAATCTCTTCGTCAGACTATAACTACTACATTATTTGACAAGATTGTTTTTAATTTTTGCAAATTTGATAATTTTTGGCGATGTCGACAAGGAGGCGCCATGATTTTCATCAGTAATACATTCATATATGTAAAAAATAATGTTAATATTAAAAAACAAATTTTTTTTATTTATTTTCTTATAGCTATAAAGTTAATAAAGAATGTTAAATTAACAATTTATTTTTTTTTCAATATATAACCTTTATAATAATTTCTCAAATTGACTAGGTTTCCAGCGCGCGCAGGGGTATGTAAGATCTTAAGCTAAGTTAAGGGTTATTACCAGCTTATTGCCCAAAATCAAGGGTTGTTATTAATGATATTTCATAAATACATTTAAACCATTCGATTAAGTACTTCTTGAACTACAAAAAAAAATTGTTTCATTGAAAAATATTCCAAAATGGCGGCTATACAGTAGTTCGCGTAAACCACCATTTAAAAAAGGTCCTTCCACGGCCGGCAGTAGAAGTCTCGCCCAAAATAACTTAAACAATAACCAAAAATTGTTTCATTATCTACATGGTTTTTGCTACCGAAGTACACATGATTATATTTTTAGAATTTTTTTTCGCGAAATGGCAGTTGTTTGAAAAAAAAACCGCTTTTTTCGACGAAAAAACTCGAACTAAATGGCTTATAACTTTTTTTCCTGACATACAATCGTTATAATCGTGTGTACTTCGTTAGATAATTTAATAATAAAGGTCCAGAAAAATTTGAAGTCAATCGGATGAAGACTGTTCGAGTTCTACTGCCGGCCGATTTTTAAAACGTGGTTCCGAGAAAAACGCGTTTAAAAAAAAATTGATAAAGTGGCTTCGAAAAAAATGGTTTAGAGACATCTTAACATTTAAATACACCTTTCTACAAAGTATGATTTCATTCGAGGGATGTTTAGGCATTATTTAAGTCAATAGAAAAAAAAATTAAGCTGGTAGTAACCGCTTAAGTTGAGAAGGGGGTGTTTAGGCATAAGGGCTTTTGATCAACGAGACCGCTAGGATCTATTGTCAATCCCCTCCACATCTGATACAAGGTCTAGCTAATTACGTTTAAAATAATCCCAACAATCTACTTTTACTGACAGTGCGAAAGGCTGCGCATGGATTTTTTTGATATCTTCATATATCAGGAAAAACGCACCTCAATTATGGTCCGAGCCAGGCTTGAACCGTGGACCCCGAGGTGATAGCCCAACGTACTTACCACTGAGCTATTATGCATGACAAAATATAGTGAGCACAAATCATCTGTCAGCTGTCAAATTGACTGTCACTAGAAACAGCGTTGCCAATTCGAGAAACGAACGTCTAAAAAAACACTCTTTCTAAATGTATGCACGCAAACGAAGGAAAATTAGGTTTTGAATACGAATAGCTGGATTTTTGTAGAGACCTTTTCTCGATGTGCTAGGCATATCCTGAAGGGTGCTTAGATTTTTTCCGTAGCTGGAATTGCTGAATTTCATTTACTAAAAAACAAATGATTCTACGGTGAAAAGTGTGGGAATCTTTTTTGTATAGAATTTTTTGAGCGAAAAGCTTTCTCATAGCTATTTTCCTCGAAAAATTGACAATTTACGAGACATTTGCAAAAACTGAGAAGTAAACCACTAAACCAAAAAATCCTACTGTTTAAATTTAGATTTAGGGTGTTTTTCAGATTATACCTACATAAAGGTCTCCACAAAAATCGAGCTAAAAACGAGTACTTGCAAAAATTAAAAACACCTTTGGACAAGGGACAAGGGAGATCGCTTTGGTAAAAATGCTTTTTTCGTTTATTGCAAGAAAAGGTTCATGAAAACCAATCACCGGGGCCGATTTTTTCATATAAAAATCTTTAAAAATCATAGAACACAAAAAATAATGGGTAAAGAGTTGCACTAGAAGTCAAGAACGTCTAGACTGAAAAAAATGATTATTCCCGTCTCAATCATTGGCGTAAGCAGGCAGACTCTTCCCCTGCGTTCGCTTCACGAAAATGATCAAACAAGTACATAAACTCGCTGCATTGTCCCTGTTTCCACATTAAATTGCAATCCAAATTTTTATGGGACAAAAAGGGGGAACGATTCGTCAGATATCAATCTTGGTTAAATCCCTACAAACATCCCAGTTCCATACATTCGCTGGGGTCGCTTTCAACCCTCATCGAACCCTGCTGAGCATACACACAGGGCACGTCACCGAGGGGTCTCCAAGGGACGGCAGTGTTTATTCTGCGTAACCCCTGAGGACTGTTCACGGAATGTCAATTCCTGTGCTTGCTCTTCCCGGCGCGTCCCTTCTACTGCTCCTGAACAATCAGCCCTCGTTCCAAAAAAAAAGCATTTAACTCGGGAATAAGGGCGTTTGAGAATTGAGAAGGGACTCGTCCCGGCCTCGTCGAGCAGCAAGAAGCCTTTAATGAGCGGATCTGGTGCGGGCAAAAAACACAAAATTGTTGATCTGTTCTGCTTATTGATACTTAGCCCTCTTTAGCCTCCCTCGATTGGATTAGCACAGGAACCGGCAGCGTATGTGAAGAAACTGCTTTCAGCTTTGGAAGAAAGCGGTCGGTCCGGGCGGGGTGAACACGCTCATTTTTGAGAATTTTATTACGTTCCATTGTCACATCTGCTTTTCTGGTGTGAATTTTTACAGCTGTCGCAGCAATTAGGTGGGACCGGGTGACACGTTTCCTGGGTGATATGGGAAACCCGAAGCGACACACACACAATGTAGGAATTGTGTGAAGCAATAAATTGAGCGCGTCACTTGTGAGCTGCCTCTTTTCACAGCCCTCTAGAATCTAGACCAAGAGAAGCCCGTTTCGAGGGAGGGAATGCGGAGGACACATTTAGGTAAATATTTCAATTGTGAGATTAGTTGACATATTTACCCACTTGTACCGTCGAACAGTGACGGTTGGCTTTGATGTTAACTTGCAATCGACGCACGTCGCGGCCGCATCCATAAATGGAAAAAAAGCGACAATTGCGTTCCCCTTGCCGCACCGGTGTACACATTTCTCGCTAATTTTAACCAGATGAGAGGCAAACAAAACGTATATAATAGACCACCAGCTAACACGATCCCCAGCAGCTGATAATACCACGAGCCGGGAACCGGGAGCCGAGCAATAGCAGCGAGATTCCTCCGATTCTTGGCCAAGCGGGGCGATGCGAAAAATAATAAAAAAAGAAGAAACTCGTGAAGAGCAAACAGATAAAAGCGACCTGACGGCAGGAACAAGTTCTGTTTCTGTTTAATTTATTTTATCTAGTTAACACAAAAGTGGCCGCAAATAGAAGTAGCTGGCACCGAGCCGGCAGATAAAAACGATTCACAGCGGGCTAAATGCGTCCCACATTCGATCGGAAATAGGCCAAAAACAACGAGAGAAATAAACAAACGAAACGCGATGACACCTAGCTGCCACCATAATCCGGAATGCGGGGAGGGGGACACTGGCTTAGCTAGGAAAACCAACATCGACAACTTCGACAAGAGTACCACACCGCCAGAAGTGCACAAAAACGAAAAAAATTTATACGCGGCGGCGGCGGCGGCGAAGACTATAGTGAAGGCGGGTTTCAGCATCTACCGCGCTCCACCTTCCCCTACTTTGAAGACAGGTGAAGTCTTCGGGACGGCATAGCGTAAATCACATGAGCTCTCGCTACAATGTTGAAATTTCGTTGAAATTAGGCGCATTCCCCAGAAGATAAACAGCTAAATTAGCGTGGCGTCAGCGCGGGAAAAAGCAATAAATGAAAATTTCGGGTGAGTAATTAATTGAAATCAAATGCTCACCATGTGCGGAGGGAGGGGGAAGGCATTGTTTGGTAAAAGGGAAAAAGTGCGAATAAACAACACCCCACAGTTGAATCCTGAAAAGTGTATAAGTACTTTCGCTTAACATCTGCACAATCCTAAAATAAACTGCCAACGAGCTTCGAACGATTTAGTTCTGGATCTTTTTGGGACCTCAGGATAGAGACAAGGAGAATCTGAACGCGGCGCCCATACTCAGTTGCCGGAGAATATATTTTCTGCGCTACTCTTGCGCTTAAAATTTACGTAAAAAATGTCTCTTGCTTTATATAAAAATCTCCTGTGAGAACGACGCTTGGTAAACACACCATTCTAATTGCGCATATTGCCTGCATGGGGTTAGTATCATCACTGGCAGTATTCCGCGCTTCTTCTTAATTGTCTTCCTCAGAACACGAATATAATGTCATTTCGGTCGGTCACACCAATTTGTAGAAATATGTAGATGACAAAAACAAAAGAAAATTGCCTGCGTCACTTCCTAACTATCATTAACGGTATTTCCTGTGCGAACCTGGTCTAGACAGTTCAGTTCCCCTCCTAATACGATCCATAGTTTGAGCTGACGACTACTTTCAGAATGCCAGAGTCGTTAAAATTTTGTGGGGTTTGGGGAACCCCTGTGTTACGGTTAAAAGCTGGTATTGAGACAAATTATTCAAAACGCTCTTTACATATGGGTTTACGATAATCCCAATATTGTTTATTTCGACAATAACAATTTACAACACAACGAGTACCTACACACGTCTACCGCACCGAAATAAATATTGGATTGACGTGAATACACGTGGAAAGTTCTGACGTGGTTCATTCTATAGGTCCAATTTGGAACCACTTGTTCGAGCACTACGACTGGCATCTGGCCAATAATGCGAGTAATGTTTGCTTCCAAGGCATCAATCGGGGCTGGCTTATCCGCGTAGACTGACTTCAGCTGCTCAACGAAATGACTTCTCAACATGTCCATTCTTTCACGCGCTGTATGGCTAGTAGCGCCACATTGTTGAAACCAGATATCACTGACATTATGGGCTTGAATTCCAGGTAGCAAATGCCACGTTATCATGGCGCGATAGCGGATACCATTGACGATTACATTTTAAAAAAAATACTGAGTCACTGCAATGACAGCAGGCCACTATTCACGCGTGATCTGTAAAAAATCTCTATTGTAAAAGGTGCCTTACGATGAATCACCCTTTAATTGTCAAATTGAATTATGGCGTATTATGTATCGAAATTATTGTGGATAAGACTTTACTATACGGACCTGTCCAAATACAGTCTGCATAAATATTTCGTAAAATATATATAGCAAGTATAGTAAAAGACACCCTTAGGCAAGGCTCGCACTGCGGCTGTTTAGTAGCGCGGCCAAACGACCGCAAAGATGTAACACACGCAGTGCAATGAGGACGGGCGCATTTAGCTTCTGCAATTTTTTAACCACACCCCATAAGAATTATCTGGTGCGATTATTTGGCCTCGCTGCTCAAAATTGCGGTGCGCGCCTTGCCTTATTGTGAATTGCATTTGAAACTATGACTATGGACTGTTCACAACGGTCAAGTTGCTGGGAAAATAGTGGGACCACTTTGTTATATTTCACAAATTACATAAAACGTAGAATTTTTTTTTTTTTTAAGTGGTAAATTAGTACAATAAGGAGTTATCAGAAGAATAAGGTACAAAAATGGGTCCCACACGAGATAGCGAAAAAAGCAGGCCATTAGTTTATAAGTCCGTAGAGGAAACAAATCCAATAACTTTTCTTAATTATTCTCATTTGGATCCCTCCTCTAAAAATGCTTTATTTTTCTTACTGCCTTCACGAGCTGTAGTAAATAATATATTTTGTGAATTATGTAAGTTGGAAGAATTCATTTGAGATTTCCCAGAAAATCGTAAACGCTTAAATGTTTTATGGCCATATTTAAGTATCCTCCCACATGATCCCGCCTGTGTGATTCCAGAGAACAAGCAAACGTTAAATAGAACTACAAGCCTCTGACAATTAATACCTCGTAAAAGCCAAGCGGTTGTTTTTTTCTTATATTTAACTACAAAGCGCCCGTGCGATGAAAGAGCGGCCACGGAAGCCATAAAACGACTATTTATTTACTTAAAGTGCTGCAAATACTAAGCAAAACATCGGCGTGTATAACGGTATTAATTATTTCTTTTCCCATTTGGGTTCGTCGCATCATTCCAAAGCTGCGGTTTCGTCTTAAGTGCGTACAGTCGCAGCTCACTGTATTGAAAATGTTGTTCGACTTTTGGTTCCAGGCTTTTTTTATGAATCAATTTTTGAAGGAAAAGAACGAAGTTGGCTTAGAATTTTAAATTTAGTTCTGTTCTAAAGTTCACAAATCGGTTAAATTGCGAGCAAACGCTTTGCAGAATATTCTGTGACTAGAAACGTTTTGATTTTGGAATGAAACTTCTTAACGCACGCTATGGTTTTCTGATGCAACGACGAAACGGAAGTCAAGGCAACGGAGGTGACGATGTGAAAGGTGCGTAAATTTATACGTTGGAGGCATGGGAGTACTCGAGAACGCTTGGGTCTGGGCCGCTCTTTATGAAAATTTTTACCTTGAGATCTACAATTCTTGAGGGGTCGTCCTGTACATACATAAAACAACACAGGGCTCTAAAGGAGAGACCTAAAATTGTCGGTTGTCACTCCGTTCATTCGGTTAACCATGGTAACTACACGGACTTCTTGGGGTCGCTGATCTTCCGTCTGGTAACCAATTGTACAATTCCAAGATGGCGGACTCGATATTTACATTTGATTTTTATAAAATTGGCAGAGAGGACATTTTTTGAACATAGTTTAATGTGGCGAATCAAATGTTTTAATTTTTTTTTCATTTTACGCAGACACATAATTTTTACTTATTTACTTATTACATTTTATGCATAGGTGGTTATGTATTTATTAAATTTAACACAATAAATAATTATTCATTGACTCCAAAAACTATCGTTCTCTAACCTGACAGGCAAATATGTGGATTTCCTTGCTACCTCTACTGGTTCAGGGCATTTCTGAGTTGTCAACTTTCAATTTTTAAATTACTTGGCTGCAAATTGACGTAAACACTGTTTCTTATTGTAGCTTGAAAGATCGAAAATAAATTTTATACTTTCAGGTACATAACAGCTAAGAAATACTCTTTCTACACAAAAAGTTATCAAATTAGCTTTTTCTCAAGGCGGAGATACAATGTACGCATTACGATTTTTTAGTGCGTGGAATATCGTGAACTTTCCGCCTAATATTCAAAGTTTGTATGTAAGTACCTGTCCCAAATATGGAAGATCTAGTCCCATATGTACATATTGGCGCGTACTGTTCTGTATGATAATATGATGCATTTCCACTTCCACTTCCACTTGCTGCGAGCATCAAAAACGAACGTATTTAAATCACTTGCTAGATTTAACTATAGGATAAGACAAAAATAATCCGACTAAAATTATCCAACATACAACTGACTGCTTCTAACTAACAACTTCACTGCATTTCTTCGAGTAAATCTCAGAGTAGATGCCGTTGTGGCGGCCGTGGAGTTCTTTGCATCTTGGGTAGCTTGAGAAACTTTGAGAGTCTAGGTGGATGGTTTTCCCGGCTGTGGTGGGAGTCACCACAATGTTTAGTGAAATCGCAGTTGTCTTTTCTGGTACCAATTAATAATGTCTGAGTGCGAAGGAAGAGTAAAAAAATTAGCAGTAGCTTTAGAAAAAACACATTTGTACTTTGTAAATTTCGCACTTCGAAATCGGTGCAGGAGTGCGGGGAAAACCCAGTAGGATCGGGGAGAGAAGTAGGAATTGTTTTTGAAAATGAAAAGTCAGTACATAAAAAGTTCCTTAGAGAGAACACCAAGTTCGTCAGAGTACATCAGAGTACATTAGAGTTTTGCCTGTACAATTGTAAGGGAGATACGATTCCCGTATAAAATAAAATGTTATAAGTTGTGAAATCGGAGTTTTCCTCGTTTGAGTCGTGTTACAGAGCCCTCGTTCAGAGACGCACCAAGGGCATTTCCATCTCTTTTCAGTGCTACCACTTCTACCAGGTTCCTCTGGTTGCGGATCAACGGCTGATTTTCTCCAGCCACCTACCAGCTCCATTCAGCGAGAGTAACGCTGAGCTGGAACCAACGCAAGGATAGTCACAGCCAGGCTCAACTGGCCCAGTGTACAACTTCCCCGGCGGCACGTTAGTCGCGGGGATTGCTTAGGCCCCAACCAGGTCATATAGGACGCAGCGCAGACACCATCATCCGCTACACCGTTATATAAAATTCTCCCTAAATTAGAGTGTATTGCCAGTGCAGCATTCCATATATAGAGATTTTATTTTAGCAACGAAGACGTAATGTTATCCTATGTGAACTTACTTTTGACTGCCACTGTACATACCTAGTAATAAATTATTTTGTTGGGTTGGACATCTTCCGAGATACATACGTCTATAGCCGTTGGGTATTTTAGTGTGTTTAAATAATTTTTATTTATTTATTTAAAATTAAACTTTTTCAGTGTGACAAGTATTTTCGGGGAAGTGGAGTAAATATTGTTTACGGAAAACAAAACCTTCCGAAAAATTAAGTTGTTTTAATACAAAAAATCAAAACATAATCTTTTGTCATCTTGGCCCTATTCACTTGTTCCGACCATTAAAAGAATGTTTCCACAAAGTTTTAGCGTAATATCACAAAGCGGAGCAACTTGACTTCAGCCAAAATGTCTACTGACTGAAATGTTAAAAGTCCATATATTCAAAGCTTACCCATTTCTGGGCTTAGTTTCATTTCCTCTTCTCCTCTCTGACTTTAATGAGACTTTGCAGAAATGTTGAAACGAGTCACTCTGCAAAAATTTGACATAGCACTCATTAAATATCACTTCAGTAACTTTCAGGAATCAAAATTGGCGATATGGACAAGTAGTTTCTACACCAGCACATTGGCAATTACAAATGAAGAAATCAACAGAATTTCGATTTTCATCAACGTAAGCTTTTTACATGACCACCGCATTGAAGAGCATCCAAACAAACAATTTTCATGAAGAATTGAGCCATTTAATGATTATTGCCAATATTATTGTAATTGATCGTGTAAAAGGTCTTCAAGACACCAACTAAAAATATAATTAATTCTCAACCCGACAACAGCAACCCGTGAACAAATAAAAGTTTCAGTTTGTTGCAAGTTTAATGGACCAGGGTAGCTATATTCGAAAGGTTGCAAAATGTCAAAGAATGCCGCCCACGCGGACTTGCCTACCTGCTTCAGTTTGGATAGATTCCTCCGCGATGACTATAATCCAAAATAATCCACAGAATTTCTCCCATAAACAAATCAACGTACGAGATTTCCGGTTTATCACAAAAAAATGTATCATCGGCAGTCGGCGACACAACACAAAAATTTCAGGGGGCAACTTTTTGCCCCGACGATGATCCGCTCGTTCTTGGAAATTTGGACCTGTAAAATCAACGACCACACGCAGAAGGGTTAATTCGGCGCTCGGCAGACAACACACAGCATGCACCGCACACTCACTCGCGTCACTCAGCTCCTTTTATTCAATTAAATCTGTTTAATCGCACGAAACAAATCAGTTGTCTGTTAAATAAGTGAATTTATTAGTCGGCGATAGCAAAAAGCCGCCACAGCCACTGGATTGGTCACTCACTGATCGCCGGTTGAAAAGTTGAAAGCACTTGCGACGCCGGCCAATGTGGAAGAGCGCGGAAAAAGAAACAATTGAAAAAAAGCGCAGCGATAAGCAAAAAGTCGTTGAGGCCGCGATTACACTGATGTGTGCGGACGAAGTCAAGAAGGCTATGGGGCTACGGTTGCCGCGATGATGCCGTTGACCGCGACGGAAGGAGGCAGGGGAAAACGCTGATGGCTATGCCGTTGCGGTTCATTAATTTCCAGCACCACGTCGACGTCGGCGATGATGATGCGGCCGAGAGTGCATCAAACCGCAGCTCAATGGGCCAGTGAGCCGCCGAAAAATACGTAAGTGGACAGCGTCCGATGGATACCACAGCGGCGAGCGCCCACCACGGCGGCTGGGTTTTAATTAATTTCGTTCTTTTTTTTATTCTCTTATTCCGGCCCGAGCCTGCTCGCAATCGCTCCACTGAGTGGATTTTAATCAAAAATTAGCGAGCATGTAAACATGAGAGACAAGCTGTTAAAAAACCAACCGACCCACCGGCGGCAAATGGCCGTAATAATTCACAAGGCGCGCTCGGAGCGCTGGGCTGGGAAAAGCCAGTGATTTTGTGTCTTTGGCTCAGACCGCAGATTAATGGCTCTGGCCGGCAAAAAAGGTCCCTCGAAAGCCAAAGATATCGCTGCTGCGCCGGAAAACGAAAAAATCCATCGATGCAACTGAGGCGCGCTGAGCCAATTTTTTGTTCGTTTGTCCGTTCGGTGAGGGGCCAGCTGAGCCCACACAGAAAGCCTTCACGTTCCCACTGACGTGCAGCGGTTGTTCACTTGCCCAGTGCGGGCTTGGCCTTTAAATTCTTCTTTTTTTTTCAGAGTTATTTCCACTTCACACTTGAGCACTCGGTCGCAGTTCCAGTCACGGGTGTTGGTGTTTGCAGCAGCTCCCACCCAGTAGTGGCTGAAAGGAGCTCCCACTGTCGCAAATTCTAATCCAATTTCACGCACCAAACCACTGGACAACGCTCGAATCACTCGTCCGTTTCCGCACTACACAGCGACCAACTGCCTGCGTTTCCAAAATTTCTGCGAAGCAGCACTACGCACTTGGGTAATGTTAATTAGTCAAATATCACTTTAATGGGTGGATAATGGCACAAAACCGCCCCTCGTATGAGTTTCCACCGTTCGCACCAAAATTTTTGCGAATCTGAAGTGTCCGTATGCCAAACAATGTACGCAACACGACTGAACCTACGCCACCTACTGTCTAAACACAACTGCTGCGGCATGCAATGTAGTGAATTCGACGGCAGCAGGCAGGCCAACCAAGAAAGCGTGTGGAATGGACGGAAAACACCGCCCGATGGGAGAGAGCGCATATCAACACAACACAAACACAACTCAAAACCGAATTCGGAACGGAAGAGACGATTTCAAACTCATCAAAAGCTAAGAGAAATGCCTCTCTTCAAAGCGTTGCGATGCGATAGCTGGTCACCAACACACTGGCATCCAGCTATAAACTTCTTAGTTGCCGAATGGCATTTCCGTGAATGAAATTGTTCTGGGAACTGTAAGGTGGCAATTTCTGGGTAGTCTGGTGGCAGATGGGCAATTTTCGGGATGCATTGCTGGCTGGAGAAAGTTGGCTGCAGGACCGAAGGGAGGATAGTGGTACGCGAAGGGGTTGGCTAACTTTAATAATGGCCTCCGAGTGGCTGTAAGAAGATGCAGTGCCCGAAAGAATTCCTTCAATTGATGGCATTTTAGGGGCCTGCGGAGATATAGCGTCGCGTGCATGCAGGTGGATCCTTTCAGGACCCGCAAGGAAATGGGAAAACTTTCGAATTGTGCACTCGGCTTTTGAGAGCATGATCTGCATACACACTACAGTTACGAGCAAACTGTTCCTACGCTTGCAATGCGTTCAGCTGAATGGCTTGGTTTTGTAAGTCTGTCATCTGGAAACCCTAGGCCTTTTCTGACATCTGTAAGTCTTACCATTTCGTCCTGGAACGATACATACGAAAATTGGCGTTTTGTAATTTTTACGTATCGCTCGAAAATTTTGGTTGCTATAATCGAAACGAAAACTGTGTGCGCCATCTCGTTGAACATTTTGAGTCAGATGTATCTATAATCAATCATCCAACGCACGTGCATCGTCGTAGCTCCCAGTCAAACGAAAATGTTGCCGCTATCCGCGATAGCGTGCGTGATAGTCCAAACTTCTCGATTCCTCGTCGTGCACAAGAAATTGGGCATTCACAGAACTCGATTTGGCGAATTCACAGTTAACACACACTTCGAAACAAACAACTATTTTTGGCCCATTTGGACCATTCGCTGGCTGGGCTTTAGAAGCCCTCGATGTTGACCCGAATTCGGCCGAAAAGGCTCATTTTTGGATGTACGATTATGTAAAGAAAAAATTCAAAACTGTAGGGACAAGTTGTAGTCTCAAGCAAAGCTCTAGGTGATGTAGAAATATGTAAAGCAGGTACGCGGATATTGAATTCGTCAGTTAGTGCAGCATGTGGGAGTCCATTATCACACGATGCAATCAATACGCATTCATCGGGATAAATTCTTCTCTTGACGAGGGTAGATAGGTTGGGCATAGAACATAGAAAGTCTATTTTCATGTTGGTTTAATTTTCTAAAAATACTGGTGAGCAATATTCTAGGATACTGCGTAGCAAGGTTTATAGCCATTTTGTGATAATAGGAGGAATTGCGAATATAGTCTTTGTAGCACATGTTATTTATATAAACAGCAAAACTCTGTGCTGATATATTTTTTTCAATCTTGTCAGACCCTGACCAAATCATATCGTGTGGCTCTCTGCTGATTTCTCATCGCGCGATTTCGTTCTTATCGGGCCTCTGTGTGTGTGTGTGTGTGTGTGTGTGTGTGTGTGTGTGTGTGTGTGTGTGTGTGTGTCACATGGAAATGATGAGCGCGTGTTTTGTAGCGAATGTAAAAGTAATTCTGCAGAACAGGTCGTCTGGACGCAATACTTGACTTTACAGATGATATGATCAGGTCAAGCAAATCATACCGCCTGTAGGGCGTTTAAGTCGAAGAATAAGAATACCACAGTCAATATCATTTTTTAAATCTCGAAAAATGTTGTCGTCAGCACATAAAAAGCAGTTAGAATCAATTACCGGAGTCAATTCATTAATAAATAACAAAAATAGTATCGGACCAAGAATAGATTCTTGTGGAATTCCAGATATCGGAACTGACTGATGGGACTACCATCTAACGCTATCAGGAAAAGCACATCTCAATTATGGTGCGAGCCAGGCTTGAACTAGGGACGCCGAGGTGACAGCTCAGCGTACTTACCACTGGGCTATTAGGTCCCGCACCTCCTACGAAAGGCCTTGTATCTAATTGCAATAGTATCTCCCATGGAAGCCTTAGCCTTTCCTTTCCATATAATGGTATACACACATTCCATAGAAGGCCTTCTCTGTGCGGACATACCTGTACAAAAAGGAATTGACGGGAAGTACGAAAAGGAAGGCTTCCCTCCCTTCTAAGAAGGCCTTAAAGAGGCATGGATATATCTATTACTGTGACAGACAGCCAGACTGCTCCGTTTTACGGAACCCTGCACAACATTTTGGTTTTATGCGTGAATAAAAGGGAAGGCCGTTTCGATCTTCGAGTAAACATAAATAGGGACCTGCATCTCCTCGTTGCCAAAAGAACTCCACTCTTCATTGCCCCAGCGCCTTTATACTCTTAAATTCGGCCCCGTGGAAAACGCGAATAAACCACGCGGTTGTTTTTGACATTGAACTTGTACATAAATTTGAATTGATCGTAATTGCAAAATAGCTGAAAGTCTCAGCGGCGCGCCACAGAGGAGGAAACAAACACCTGCGGTTCCTGGAAGATAACAAGGAAACTACGAAAGGCGGAGCATTAAATCTTTAGACCATTCTGAAACTATTTCGCGCCAATAAAACGGCGCCACACTTAAACACTTCAGGGCCAATTAGCTTTGGAAATCGAAAGCTATCAGCGAGTCAAAGGAATACTTCCGCTGAAAATTGACGACTTTCTTCATTACCGGCAGCATTAATCGCATTCAATATTTCAAAAACTTCATTAAAAAGTGTCCGTTAATTCAAATTAGTGGTGTTTAGGCAAATTCACAGGCCGATAAATTGAAAGCGGTGAACTTCCCCGGGGCCAAACTGAATTGCAACTAAATAGGGCCATGAAGCTATTAATAACCTCGCACCGCATGCTTTATCCAATTCCCCCTAATTTGGGCGCGGCGATGAGTGGCCCAAATGGAGAGCAAAAGTGTCGTGAAATCTAATTACGTGCAGTTTCATGGAATATTGAAAAATGTCGGCTGCCGTTCCTCACCCCGCCCGCACACGGACGACCACTCCATGTCGTATGTTGGGACTGTTGGGCACTGCTTTATCCGGTGGGTAATTCGGTGAATCGAAATTCAATTTTTCCGGCACAGGGGTCGCCAATCCTCGTTTTGCCAGCCCCGTGGAAGCAATCAACAGGAAGCTCGAAGGGGACGGGGGCATAAAAAACAAAAATAAATTTCGAGTCTTTTGTCAGGACGTGACAGTGAAAAGATGACGAGACTATGAAATCATGATTCGTGCGAGGACCCCTCGGCTGGGCTATAAAAATCCAGTTATGTGGCATGTTGTCGAACATATTCGCCCTATCCCTCGCCCGGAGGGAAAGGAAGCGCTCGGATTAAGGACAATAAAAAGTGCAAACTGTGTGTGCACCCAATGAGCACCCCGTGACAGAAGAATTACATTCAATTACGCGAGGGGAGTACAAATACGCCTCGGAAATTCATACCCTTCCGCTTCCCCGGTCACGAGAAGGGACGCCGCCCGTCCGTCCCTGGCCCTACATGCCTCATGGGACGGGATCTGGCCGATCTGGGATTGAAACCGGGGATGGGCCAGAAAATCCCTAAGCACAGCAACACAACACCCGAGAAAAACAAAACACAAAACATCGAAAAAAAAATTCAAACAAAGGCAGCAGCCGATGCTATCGGTCTCAGGAGAGTCGAAGGGATAAATTACAGTGTACGGGTCTGCACTCGAGTAGGCGACCACGAACCCTCTTCAAGCGAACCGAGCCCCTCGAATCAATTAGTCCAATTGAGGAACCATCGCTCCTATCACGTCCCGACCCCTGCCTCGGTGCTCACTTCGTAGCAACGGCCAGCCGGGGCAGGCCAGGCCGAGCTGTGCATGCCTGGCGATGGCGAACCCTCAAATTAACAAACGACTTCCTCGTCTCGTTTTAAGGGAATTACTCGAGGGGCTCCTAGCCTAGAGCTAAAAGCGTCCGCGGGGCGAGGCCGGCAGGCGGCGGCTACGAAAGGGCCGAAACGACAAAAAACTCGAAAAAATTCCATCTTAATCCCCGGCAAATATAAAGAGGAAAACACGTCTCTGGGGCTGTGCTGCCGGATGTTGGGACGGGGCTGTGCAAGGATTCCGCATCGCTCCTCCTGAAGGGTAGTTCTTTCTCGACTCTTCCTCTTGCTCGAACTGAGCCGCGCTGTAGAACTGCCCTCAAAAGAGTTGCAGTGCAAGGCGACGCCAAGTGCATCTTGAGTAAGTACGCTGCCAGTACGGCGTGTCATTAACTTTCTAGCACGCCCGGTTCACGGGCCAGCCCGTCTGCCACCGCGTACCACAACACCACGAAGACTGCTCCAGCTCGGTCGGGTGCAGGGCATCAGCCTTCCTCCACCTCTTGCATTTTTTATTCAGCGCATTCCCCAGTGCAATTAACCTCGTTTAGTGAGCCAGGCAGCTACGGGCTCAGACTGGAATGCCCGCAGCCCCTGCCCCATCTGTGCGGTGCACGTTCACCGGGCGAGTGCTAATGGCAGGCGAGTTAAAATTAAAAAGGACAAAATTGAAAAATCGAAAGCAAACGGCGCTCGGGACGAGTCCACGACTGTAATGAAAACCCCCGCCCACAATCTCTTTCTCCCTGCGGCGGAATCAAAGCCGATAAATCGCCCCGAACGTATCGTACCCACCAAATTTGAGGGTTAGGGCGAAGTGGCAAACACCCGTGGCACGTGACAGACAAAAACGTTGGGGTGGAACAAATGGCGAAAAACGGCTTATGTTTGAAAACTTTGTTAGGGCCGCAGATTTGCAATTTGACGCTTACATTAATATCCAAAAAGTGTAAAGCAAATATTAATGACTTTTGGTGGTGAAGAGTGAACCTTCTCTTTTCCAGAGGATTGCTGCGGAAATGGGTTCGTTTATGTTTTCGGGGTCGCTGATCTCGAATCCACTATCGAAAGGGGAATTAAAGGCGGTGGATCCAACATGGCGACTGAATCATTGTTTTCCATACATTTCCATACCCGACAATGGAAGGGTTATGGGTTCATCGTTATACATATGTATGTATGCCCCACTGGATTACCTATTTCTTAGGTCTGAGGTTATATGACATTACAAAAAAAGTAAAATGACGGCCACCATAAGTCAAAATGTCTGACAATAAAAAATAAATTACACATAAAAGCGTTAGATGAGTAAAATACGATAAACTATGTGGGGTCATTTTAAACCCAATATGGCGGATGCCCCAAGATGGCGGATTAACTCTTTCTTCACAGCTTCCTCGGCATGGCTATCAAATGAAAGGGCTTAGCGAGCAGTATACGACAAGCTATTTGCAGGTTAACATAGACATTTTCTGGAGTTGCTAGTTATGAGTCTGAACTGTCTCTTTGATCGTGTCATGACATTACTTACCTATTACATAATATCTAAAACTAAAAAGCCAGTAAATAAATAAAATTATTATAAAAGCAAACACTGTGATGTTTAGAGCATAGCCGTGGTACCTACATGTACATTCATATGTACATTTGAATTCAGTAAAGGTAGTGACACAACCAACGCTCATCGAATTCCATTTTGCCACACGAGTGACACTTAAAAGTAAGGTTAAGTTGAATGCGCCGCGTTAAAATTTAGAAATTTGCGCATCGGATGCGAATTCGTTGTAACGCGAAGTACAGGACTGCATAAGCGCTTTAAAGCCTGTCAACGCACGCATCGCTCGCGACGCGTTCAAAATTTGGTTGTGTCACCAGCTTAAAGAATGAAAGAATATTTTCTTGTTTCACACTTTTCGTTTCTTCCGTTGTCGGTTTTTTTGTTACTTCCCAGCGAGAAATTTAAGAAGTGCTTCATGCAAAAACATTACCAATCACTTCCACGAGGAGGAACGTGGAAGCATATCGGTGCGAGAATTTTTTCCACACAGAATTTGTGAGTTCAGAGAAGTAGGTACCCTAGGCCCCCTAGGGTACGCGCGTAAAAATAAACACAAAAGGATGCCTGACTGCGTTTCATTTTAGCTTCAGTGTTCATATACGCTTACGGTACGCTTCCAGCGAAGGCTTTTTGAAGATATTTTTTTTGCTCGCATCAATGCTTCCTCCCAATGACATTCCAATGTTAAAAGAAGCTAAGTTAGAAGGGAGAGTCCATGCATACATTCCATCGAAAGAAGCATTCGCAATTGAATTCTGGAATAATTCCATTTCTCCCTGGTTTTTTTTAACCAACTAAAACAAAAGGAGGTTCTGTGATGTATGTTTGTTTGTACGCGATTTTCTCAAAAACCCCTGGACCGATTTTGATGATCCTTTCACTGATATAATCTATATATTTCTGGGAAGGTTTTAGTATATAACAGTCTGTATATATTCAAAATGGCTGATCCAATATGGCGTCCGAAATTTTCAAATGTCGAGTGAATGTGATGAAATTAAATACTTGGTCTTGGGGGATCTGGGGGTCACTGATTTCGAATCTGCTATCAAAATTTGAAAATTCTAAATGGAAGATCCAATATGGCGGCCAAAATTTTGTTAGTGGCTTAGTCATTGTGATAGTGATTGCGGTGAATACTTTGAGATTTTTGAATTTGCTAATTGCGAATTTACTATAGAAAAATTCCACTCTGATATTTCTCCTTTGTTTCGTCGCTCCTCAGAGGTATCGCTTATACACGTCCACGGCTTCCTACATGTAATTTGCCACAATTTTACAATGTTATCTATGTAAAATTTCCCTTTTATATAATGTGTTTCTCCTAGTCATTCTCTCCAAAGAAAGCATTTTACATTTTAACGACATCACCCCGCACCTCTCGACTCGCACGCTTTCACTCACGCTTTTAAAATTCTTTCATTCAAAACTAGTTCGGTCGGAGGACACGGGAGCAGAGCAATAGTCCGAAAGTGGGCATTGTCCCTTAGCGAGATCGAGGCAAGCGTAAAATATTATTTCGTTAAAATGATATTCGATACATTTTCCAACTGCATTGCAGACCGGCCCTAATGCACGTGTAGGTACTCCCGTCTGGGGATAAGCGCTGAGCTCCTTGTGAGCTGTGCACCGCTTTCGTGCGATAAATCGGGCGAACCTGAACGTAATCTGAGCCGAATGACGTCAATAGCTTAGGATAGGACAGTCGCACAGAAGTCCTCGGATGAAATCCCGAGGGAGAGGTTCAGGGCAGTGGATGGATCGGCGGCACTCATCACGTTGCAGGTCTAGGTATGATTTGTCACATTTCAAATGCCTCGGTCGCACAGGCACTCAAGCCCAGACTGGTGGCTTCACAGCTCACCCTCCCTCACCGTCGCCCTCACCCTCGCCCAATCATCCGGCCCTTGTTGCTGAGCCCTGAGCCGCACTGCTGTACCCCCGTACATACTTCGCTAGCTTTCTTCAATCAGAGGGTAACAGGCGGGTAGGGTTGTCCCAACAAGGGCAAACAGCCAGTTAACGTGGCGGGTGAAAGGTGTACGGGACGAGGAGCACCGAGAGCAGCAATAAAAAGGGAGCGGGAAAAAAAGCAAAATCCCGACAACATAGGGTCGGGAGTAAGTAGGCGAATTAAGGGCAGAAAATGAGATCAGCCTTGGATGGGACGGGGGTCGTGGAGGGAAGTGCTCTCCACGTCACGGCTGGGATTTTTCCAGAGAAGCTGCCTCAATTACCACCTGCCGATTTCAAGGGATTTGATGAGACTCCGGCGGGTTTACGGCGGAGGCGGAGCCGCTGGATGCGGTGAATAGAGACCCGATGTTTTGCACGGAGGTTATGGGCTTTTCGGGGGAAGCAATCAAGGCCTGATGAAAAGTTTGGAGTTCCGTAATAAATCCTTCTAAAATTGACGGTGGGTGGCTCGCAAAAGTATGGCGTTTAATTTTGGTAATTTAGCGAGAACTTAGCCTTGCTCGGCGTGGGAGTGCGCAACTTATTCATGACGTGACCGGTGCAAACTAGAGTAGTAAACTTTCGTTCAAATGTTTTACATTTAGGGTAGGTAGGTTAAACGCAAAATTATCCACGAACTGCTGCAAACCTGCCGAATATTGATTGGGAGCCCTCCGCGGACAATGATTGTCTTATTCCAACAAATTTTTCATCACGGTCTGAAAGTCTCATTACTGGCACACCTTTTAGCTTTAATCTTATTCAAGTGAATGATTTAAGTAATTGTCTTAGCGTAAGGAGAGCCCATAAGATATACAGAGGGAGTCAAAAGTGTGCACATTTGTAGCTTATTAAGGTGACCTTCTCCTAACTGAATTAAAAAAAAAGCAAAAGTTTGGGATTTTCTCACAAGAAAACAAAACAACATATGACCTTAAATCTTTTTTTATTTGGAAGTCTTTAATAAAAACTAGAAATTATTTTTTCATTTTTTCATTTTTCGATCACCCGTCGCCGCCAGAAGGCGCCAAAAAAAATCGGCCTTTTTCCGTAATTCCGTGATTGCGGCTCGTCAAATCATTCAAAACAAAAAATCAAAAAAAAACTTCATTTAGACAAATAAATCTATAGATCTAACTAGGATCTAACCAATCGGTCGATTAGAACAAAAATTGCAGCCATTTGAAGTCAAAAATTGAGAATTTATCGAAAATTTTTTTACAAAAAGTGCTGTAAAAAAAACTATTTGGTTTTTGTCTTACATCCTAGTTAGATTTGTGCACAATTGAATTCTGAACAAAATGAGCCAAGAATTACGATTGAAAAAATGAAGTCGAGAAAAATGAGTTTGATTTTAGATCGACTTCATCGGCTGAAAGTGCCGTGTGCCGGTTTCCACGGAATTTTTATTTTGAGTTTTTGATGTAAAATTTTTTTGAGTTTTTGGCATTTTCTCGAAAGTTCTAGAGAAAGACTATCGATACGTTCAAGTGGCGACGTAAAATATAACTGAATTGAATTTCTTCCGGCGGCGGCGTCCCAAACAGCGTGCTCGGGCGACAGCTGCGTCACCGTTTTTTCTCTCAAAATATATAGCACTATAACTCGAAAACCATATTTTTTTTTTCGTAAAATTTTAGGACATGATTCTAGACATATTAAGGAACATATTTCCGTAAAAAAAAAAATCGATGTTTTTTTTACCCCAGTTAGGAAAGGTCACCGTCTAACGGCACCAGCATTTTCGCTAGAATTGCATTCAAAGGGTAGTAATGATAATAGCACATAAATTGTAGTCTTTCGTGATTTTACGTTCAACAAGTTAATGTTTAAATTAAAATTATTAAAAATGAGACAATCTATCTTTGGAAACTCGAAAAATAATTCTAAGTTTAGTAAGGAAAGAAGGAAAAATCTTCCGGCAAATATCTGAAATTGTAAAAAGAAGTGCAAGTTGTGCAAAAAAATTTTGTGGACAAATATAAAACTTTTGGAACTGTTGAATATTTGCATCGCTCGGGTCGGCCCAAACGTTTTACTGATAGAGAAACTAGAGATATTGTGAGAGAAGTTAAGCAAAATCCGCCATCTAGTGCTGTAAAAATTTCGAAAAGGATTAGCAAAAACTCTGGAAAATGAGTTAGTGCCTCTACAATACGGCGAACTTTAAATAATAATGGTTTACACGGCTGTGTTCCACGTAAACAGCCTTTAATATCTAATGTCGATAAAAAGAAACGCTTACAATTTGCGGAAAAATATAAAATCTTTGATAACTCCTCTTGGAAAAGTATTCTATTTAGCGATGAAAGTAAATGTGGAATTTTTGGTTGTGAAAGAAGTACAAAACTGTGGAGAAAAATAAATAGCAGTTGAAACCGCAGAACTTTTGTTCATGAGTGAAATATGGTGGAGGTTCGGTTATGGTCTGGTTCTGGTTGCCTAGGACTTCAACAACATCTTTCAACAAGACAACGATCCTAAGCACACAGCACAGCACACATAGTGAAAGAATGCTTATTATATAACTCTCCAAAATAGTTGCATAATCCTCCCCAATCCCCCCGGACCTTAAGCCGATCGAACATTTATGGGAGTATTTAAACCGAAAAATTCGTAATAGGAGCTTAACGAACATGGAATCCCTCAAGCAAGCTCTTATTCAGGAATGGCCGGGATATTAGGTCAGTGTTACTGAAAATTTGGTGCCTTCAATGCTAAGGAGGCTGAATTCTGTCCTTACAGCCAAAGGTGGTCAGACAAAATACTAAATGTGTCATAACTGTATAAACTCGTGGTAGGATTTTTCAACTTGACTTTGACTTGTAAATATTGCATCGTTTTTCTTTATTCTGTTATGAAATTTGTTGCTGTTGGTTTTTTGAATCCATTATTTTTGTATTTTATCACGGATGAATACAGGTTTAATTTTTGTCAATCATTGCCAGAGTTTTCGGTTTAATTATTCTTAATTCTAACTTGAAAAAATTTTTTTGTAGCGTACCCTCACTTTTGACTCCCACTGTACATGTCAAATCAAATTGATTAAAATTTTACTGCATTCAAAGGGCTTCTTAGAGAATATCACTTCCTCCATGAATTTCTAAGGTGACCTTCTCCTAACTGGGGTACAAAAAAATCGATTTTTTTTTCACGGATAAATATACCTTAAAATGTCTAGAATCATGTCCTAAAATTTCACGAAAAAAAAATATATGGTTTTCGAGTTAAAGTGCTATTAATTAATACTGTAAGTTTGCTCATTTCCTCGGTATTGTGCGAAATATTCAACTCAAAAACTCTTTTTTTCTTTAAACGCATTTTTCTCGACTTCATTTTGTCAATCGTAGTTCCACGATATCTCTTGAACCGCTCCACCGATTTCCATAAACCTTGGTTCATTTTGTTCAGAATTCAATTGTTCACAAATCTAACTAGGATAAAAGACAAAACCCAAGTAGTTTTTTTTTACAGCACTTTTTGTAAAAAATTTGTCGAAAAATTCTCAATTTTTGACTTCAAATGGCTGCAATTTTTGTTCTAATCGACCGATTGGTTAGATCCTAGTTAGATCTATAGATTTATTTGTCTAAATGAAGTTTTTTTTTGATTTTTTGTTTTGAATGATTTGACGAGCCGCAATCACGGAATTACGGAAAAAGGCCGATTTTTTTGGCGCCCTCTGGCGGCGACGGGTGAGCGAGAAATGAAAAAATAAAAAAACAATTTCTAGTTTTTGTTAAAGACTTCCAAATAAAAAAAGATTCAAGGTCATATGTTGTTTTGTTTTCTTGTAAAAAAATCCCTAACTTTTGCTTTATTTTTAATTCAGTTAGGAGAAGGTCACCTTAGCAACATATCCATTCAGTTGAGGATAATATCAAAAACGATAGTAAAACTTTCTTTACTTACATTAATACCAGACGGTGTTCCCCGTCTATACCTGGTAAATACGGAGTTTAATGGTAGTTGTGTCTAATAATGGCTTGGAAAGTTGTGATCTGGCAATACAGTTGGTGATAGGGATATGTGGAGGGATGTTAGAAAAGCTTTAGTTTAACTTCTTAAAATCACTGACTTTGAGCTGTCGCCGCCATAATAATTATAGTAGAAAAATCGTTTTTCGTAAATACCATCAGGCCATGCTAGATACAGAATTTAGAAACAATTCGTAGAATTTGACGACGAAATCGGACATGTTGATTTTGTAAGCAATTCGAATTTGCCTTCGAGTTTTCGTATTTTTACCCGTGCTCATTCCTCCTTGAATCTCTCGGCATCTTGAAACCGCACTCTACGATGGCTGGTACCGATTGAAACATTGAAATTCCCTCACGCTTCACCTTCGTTTAGGTCGGTCCCTACAAACTCTTCGCTGCTCTCGTGCCCTCCACCAAGTAAGTGGCCAAATGCAAAGGCTCCAGCAAAGATTTCAAGATTCATTTGTTCTGCAACATCACTTGGCTAGAGAGCCGAAAACTTGACTAGCGGAAATGTTGCATTTGGTCGGATTTTTAACACAGTGGCTGGGCATCTGTATTACTTATCTGGGATAGTACGAAGTCCTCCTCAAAAAGGGACAAATGTGTCTTCTTTTCGGGCACCAATTTAGCCTTTATCCGTTTGTATCGAACAATTAGGGTAAAGTCGACTTCTGGGAACTTCCCGACTGGTATTTTTCGGATTGAGTACTTGTGTTTCTGGAAATGCTCCGAACGGACTCGAGTCACATGTGAATTTATATTTGACCCTTTCTCACGGAATTTGTTTGATGACTGGGCCCTGGGGGGATCGTCAGAAAAACATTCTGTTATGGAATTTTTCTGATAGTAGGGTTGATTGTTTTTACTTGTTTACAAGCCGACTAAATCATTTTATTTTGCAAGATTTGGAGGATATACCTGTTCCAACATTTTTGACTGCAACATTAAATTTTCTTCTTGTGAAATTCATCGAAAAATGGTTTTACCAACTTGACCTTCCGACCGGTCTCCCCTACTTTGCTTCCTGGCTGAGAATTGGACACATTTCTAATTTCTGCCTCTCGATGACACGCAGTCACATCACAAGACCGAGTAACAAAGGGTCGATTAAAGGCTCGCTACTAGTCACTTCGGCTGTCCCAGAAGCGGAGCGGAATTCCCACATTAAATCAGTTTCCCAGCCTTGCCGCGTTCACAAAGCGAAAAATTAGTTACTTGTGGCTCCGTGGCTTTATAAAAAGCGTTATTTGCCCAGCCGCTCATTACCTGGCGGTTTAATTTTCACCGTGAGTAATTCTGTCTGCGCTGCTTATTAAATTTGCGGCGGGTTGTTGACATAATCCACTGAGTGTGCATTCGCAACCGGCAACACCCACACAAATTGAGAAGTTAAGACGACGGAGTTTTTGTTAGGCGGCAGGGCAGGGACACCAGAAGTCTAGAAGTGCCCTGCTGTACTATCTGCCCACAAAAAATTCAAAATGGCGGCGCAAACGTGAAGGGGATGTGGAAGTAAGTGAGCCACCGGCACTTAGCAGCAAACTTTTACCACGGCTGGCATTGGCATCTTCGCGCTAGTTTGTTAGCCAAGTGGAGCAAAAAGCGTCACCGCACAGCTACCGGATCGCCTTTTCAGCTACTAAAGTACGAATTTTTCCTGCTCATTTCACTTCACGCTTGAGGGACTGTGATAATCAAATTTTCGACGGTCGACATCATGCGCCGGGAGGTGGCCAGCAGCCACCCAGGGAGAGAGGCCCTCGAACCTGAGTCGGAGCTAATGGACCGTTTGCTTAACTGGATGGTGAGACATCAAAATTAAAACGGCGACGTGGGGAAAAACGCGCAGATTCCTCGGGTAACGACGAAACTCTTGGGCGCAGCAACCGTTAAATTCTTGCAATTATCCGAACGATGAAATCGTATCGGCTGTGCTGTATGCAGGCCTGGCTCAAACCAGCGGGGCATAAGAGCGCCGCATTCGGGTGCGCGTAAAAATCGGCCGGGGAAGCGAATTACATCATGAATCTCATTAAAGCGAGCGTCCTCGCAGGTAAACATGAGCGGCGCTCGCCGGAGCAAGTCAGGTGAAGAAACAAAGTTGAGCCGTCCCGCGCCCGCCATATCACAAGTTCAATTTCCGACAAATGTGCAATCAGTCGCCGCTCCTCCTCTGGTGTGTGCCCGGCCGAGTATGACACCGAGGGCATTCTGGGAACTGAACGGAAGGAGACAAAAAACCGGGGTGTTTAAAAAAAAATTCCATTTCAGAGAAGGAGGCCAGCGGACTCGCAAAAAACGCTCCGGGTAGGTAGAAAAAATGTAGCACATCCCGACGATGGAGGAATTATGGAAAGCTCCAAGAAAACAGCATCACCCGAGCCGAGAGCAGCGGCTGCCGCAGCAACAACAACAAAGCCGCCCGTGTAGTAGAGCTCGGCTGCGGACACTTTACGACGCACCAAAGGCACAAAGGTCCTGCTGGAACGTCTGTGTGCCCCCGGGCTGCCAGAAAAGGAAGGCCGCAATGGCAGTACAGCAAAAAAAAATGGTCTGTGGAAGAAATCCCACACCACTGGCCCAATACAGTCCGGATCGGCAAAAAAAATCCGAAAATAGAAAAAAACGAAGCCAAGAAAAAAAGGCGACAAGAAAAGAAGCAGCAGCGACCGACCTAAAGGGAGAAAAAATTTCTCCGCTTCCCTGCACGGTTGGGCACTCTTGGGTAGTGGCACGGCAGTGGTTTTCCATTTCTACATTAAACCCGGCTTCTACGTGCGGAGTGCTCAATGCCCGTAATCTACCTACCCACAGGCCACAGCACACACATAGCACACACACGAATTAATGTATGTAGCCAGTGTGTGTGCATGTCCAACTCGAGCACGATGTATAATCACTCGGCCTTATTTGTCTGATAGCGGCGTCCCGCTCTGAGTTGCGGACTTTCGATGCGCCCTCTCCCTCCGGCAAAGGGAACTAAACGCTCCACGTGGAGTCGATCCGAGCATTTATCCATTTGGTTGTTTTTTGATTTGGAGGTCTCACCCTTCCCTCCGTCCACCCTCTCCAATCGTCCTCTGTACATTCCAAGCATCCCTACTCTGGTGGCTTTTTCAGAATTATTCCCTGCTCTGCTCCATGGCTGAACTCTTCAGTTGGGCTATCTCACGTACTCTTCCTCCTTTATTTCGCCGAGCGCACCATCCGACAGCACAGCAACAGCGGCGCGGCGGCACACAACGCCAGGGCGGCACTAAGCGCACCCGACCGAAAGGCAATTTCACCACTACAAGAGCGGGAGAGTGCGCGCTCTTTGGGGAGATCGAAGTATGCGCGCCATGTCATATGTTTACGATGTGTTTTTATCGATAACGGAACGAAGGGATACGGGGGTAAGTGCTAGACCGTGTGGTGTACCAGCAACAACAACCCGTCGGGACATAAATTTCGGAATTCTGCGAATGTTACTTCAGTTTTGGCTTGCCATGCAGTAGCTCTGCGAATGCCTTTTTCGGGTAGGTACAGTGACTGATAAAATTTTATGATTGATTTGCCTGCCTGCGAATAAAATTGCGGTGAAATTAATTGCTTGATGGATTAGGGGAGCTTTCCATTTTTAGGGGCTTGCCGCCGCTGTGACGTGTGACGCGGCACATCGCATCCCTCGGATCTCGGCTTTTAGACAATTCCCCAAGCAATGGGGGGATCTGTCTCTGTGCCGCTTTTATCATTACCGCGACGTGCCAGTAACTTCGGTTGTCTGTACGCTTCTGTTCTAAATACCGGTGTGTGCCTTAATTGAGCTATCCAAAATGCTTCTTATCATCTAAACCTTAATACATATGTATACATATGTATATCCACCTATTGGTGCAAGGTAGGAACTGAACAATTTGAAAGACTAGACTGCCCTTGACATCCACACTGCTTCTTGTTAATATCGAAAACATGCCAAAAAACTTAAATTTTTGGCTGCTTCCTTTTGGTTTTGGAGCAGAAGGAGAAGTCGTGATGAACAAAAATATTTTTTATCTGAAATAAGAGACCTTCAACCTTTTCCGGCTTCTATTTATCTGAAATTTACACAAAGGTGTCAAAGGTATTGATGGAAGATGGAAAGTGAAACTCCTCTACATTCTACATGCATAGACGGAATTCGAAATATTATTATTGTCTGGTTGTCGGAATCAAATCAGATTTTTCATAGCTCATTTACGAGTTTGTGGTTATTATTAGTAGTTAATTTTCACGCCAGGCTTTAAATCAGCGACTCTGAAAACAACCATATAACAAACTGTCTGGAAATCAACTAAAAGAATTTTTCTTCGCCATCTTGTAAAATTGGACACCAGATTGGAAATCCACGATCCCGAAAATCCCCATGCACCGAGTCCTATGAAATTTAATATTTTCAGCTCGCCATTTTGAATTTGTTGAATTAAACACACTGTAACTTTGCGCTGGCAACCCAATGGGGTTTTAACTTTTAGCGTATACTATGCACTTGAAAAAAAGTCCTTTCAGCACAATTTTCCAAGCGGAATGCCCGGATTTTACAACTCTTTCATCTGGCAACCCTACGTACTTTTGGCATTTGTACTTTTGTAGTGATGTAAATACACAATAAGCTCATTATGAAAAGATACACATTTCAACAACGGCTAGAAATTAATTAGAACTTAGCGCTAATAGAAAATTCCCTTTGCGTATCGCTCGGACGCCAATTCTTCAAGAGACTGTTATAGATATTCGCTACCTCGCTGTAAAGTTCGAGTAAGCTGACATTGTACTCGATTAACCCCGGTTAAACGACATTATTACCGCTGTCCGCGATAGTCTGCGTGATAATCTAAGCCTCTCGATTCCTCGTCGTGCATAAAAAATTGGGCTTTGACAGGTTTCTACTTAACGAATTCTGCGTACAAAGACTTGCCCCCACAATGTTTAAAATCAGCATCCCAAAAACCCCCTTAATGTCAAAATCTAGTGAAGTTTAATATTTGTAGCCCTAGCCCGGCATTTTGGATCTGCGGTTTTCAAGTTTAAATTAGGTCACTATACATATTTGAAATCAGTGCCTCCAAAAGCCCCTGTACACCACTTTTTGTGAAAATTGCACATGAAATAATGGAAAGTACAATTCGGCTGATTTAGACCTACATTTTGATATCCCATATTCCTAGAAATCCTAGTTGCTTAAAAAAGTCTTTCGAGGGAGCTTTTGTTGTAAAGTTACAGTTCTAGTCAATACTTTACGTTCCTAGCTTTTATTGTTTTCGAAATATTTTGCTGCAACGGTCGGAGGGATCCTAAAACCCAACAAGTAGAGAACCAGTATAACAGCGGTATCCATAACCTGAAAAACTCAGGTTCAAACTTTTATACCTCGAAAACGAAGCAAGGTAGGTACACAAGTTTTATTTGCAGATTTACACTTCTCACGACGAAATCTATTAGGCACCATTATCAAACAAAACGCTTTGGCAGTCGTAGTCGCACCTGCTTTCCCAATTGAGTAGGTAGGAGTTTTTATTTGTGCCACTTTCTGGGGCCACCGATATGTAAAGTTAATCTACTGAAGTCTTCTAATCAAACATTTTTGCTAATCCCTTTGAAGCGGTGGAGCTCTCTAGTTCGCCGGTGTTGTTATCTGTTTTCATTAGCACGTTTCCTTCTTTAAATTCAAAGAAAAAACAACGAGGTGTCAACCAAAGACCAGGAACGAATTCAGCCGCGCTGATGAGTCAACATTGATGATTAACAACTCGACAATTGGCAATGCTCTTATCGCCGCTAATTTACGCTTTAATTTGGAGTGGAATCAAAACTACAAGTAGAAACGCACTGATAACGTGATAAGACCTCGATCACCTCTCAGGAAATGGCGTCGCAAGCACTCGTAGCCCAAGTGGAAATCGCGTTGAGAGTGGCAGACTTGAAAGGATCACTTGACGCAGTGTCGGCCCCGCCCAGAGGGTTCCGACTCATCCATTTGATGTGCATGTGAAGTGAATTTCGGAAATTCTTTAAGAAGCGAAATTATACCCTCATCTCCTGCCAAAGAGAATCTGATTGCGCTTTTCACGCATCAAATTTTGCCGATTGCACACAAAGCCCCTTGCCAGGCTGCAAGAGTCCGGCAGCGCGCATTGAAAGCACCACACACCGACCGCTCAACGGCGAATAAAGAAAAAATGTTAAGGCTCGCCGAGTCACAGTCCCAATCCCAAAGACGACTCACGAGCAGATCAACCGGAAAAGCCTCTCTGCACTGCAACAGCTCTTTCAGGCACAGGTGAGGTCGAGGTGGCCGGTGCCGTGGCGGACGGATATAAAAGCAAATCTGAAATTGCTCGTTGGCTCGAGTCGGATAACGCGGGGCGGGGAGGGGAGGGGGTCAGATGTCCGCCGGCCGCCGCGCCGAGTAATGTCCGGGGCTCGCTTGTCTTTCGCGTATAATTACACCGCTTAATCGCGGAGTAGGATCGGGGCTTTCATCCCGCTGGCAGTAGCCGCAGACGAGCGTGTTTTCGCCTCGCAGTAAAGCGAACCGCGAAATGATTTCAGATAGGGCAGGATGCGGGGCGCTGCGGCGTTGTGTTTCTTTAAATATGAAAGTAAACCCAAGCGGCTCGGAAACGTGGGGCGAGGTGATCGCATTCGATCGACGAAACTTGCTGGCGCATCGGATCCGCAACTTCCAATACTTTACCTTATCAGTGGCAATTTTGTGTTGCTCTTCACTGTGCACAGCTGATGCGTTGATACTGAAGAATGATGAGGCTGCTGACACGGAAACCGAAAACAGCAAACAGCAGGTCGGGAAAAGACGCAAACGGTTTACTCAAATGAAGGCCTTGGTTTCAGCAAGTCTGTCACAACGCGAGTCCTCTTTCCGTAATTGTTAAGATTAATCGCATTTCTTCCAATTTCGATGAAATTGAAATATGTCATAAAGGAAGGCATTCTGAGAAACCTTCCTTTTCAACATACGCCGCGGAAACCTGCAGAAAAAAATACAATTAGGGAATTTTGCCCATTGCAAATAATTTAATAAAAACAACTTATTGCCAACTGTTTGGCTCAATGAATTAGAAACACAACAATAAACAGAAACTGTTAGCGAAGCAATCTGCGAGAAAAGTGCGAAAAAAGTGAAAAATATTGTTTGTCAAAAAAAAGGAGATTGCAAATGTTTTCTATTCGAGAAATTGCTAGAAGAGCTGAAATTGTTGCCCCCACAGTGAGCAGAATATAAAAAAATATTGAAGGTGGCTTATCTGCTCGTTATAATTAACGGGAAAATTGTAGGAGCATAAGGAAACCACTGCAAGAACTGACCGGGAAATTATTTGGAAGGGTGCAAAACAACGCAGCGCACCAGTACGCGTACTCACTAGAGAGCTAAATGAGCAGGGAGTGAATATATCAAGAAGAAGATTTTACGAGGCATAGCTAACATGTAGGTGGTCTGCAAAGAAGCCGAAATTAACAGAAAAAATGAGGAAAAAGCGAAAATTTGGGCAAAACTTCGTAAAAGACCCAAGGAACGTTTTAAAGAGGAATGCCTCATAAGAACGGGTAAACATCCACTAATACAGTCAATCTGTCAATTGAGTGATGAAAAATGTACAATAGTCGGAAATGTTGTTTTATTCGTTGAAGAATAATGTACTTAAGCTACCTTCGCGATGGGCACGTGCAACTTTGGTGGGTTTTTTTGAAAACTCAAAAAACTTCCAAAAACATTTTGGAATGCATTGTTCTCGAAACGTGTGCATTTTACGGGAAAATTGTTCAAACAAAAAATGTAGTGGACGTTGCGATCTACAATTAATGTCATTGAAGCAATGCTGTACAGCAAGAAATGCGCACGGTAAGTGGCGCTGAAGTTTCCAAAAAAATTTAGTAAATTTAGTAGTAATAGTGTTATACAAACAAGATACCAACTTTTAATTGTTATTGTTTAATTCACACTTTGAAAATTTGGAAGAAATGGACGCCGGAGAAAGTACAGTAGGACCGACGAAATTACCGTTAACAGCACGGTGCTGTATACGCAACGCTATATTGCACTGTAACTTGAAAACAGTAAGTTATATGAAAAAAATGTTTAAATAAAAGTTGTTGATAATAATGTAAGGAACAAGTTTTGCATTTACATTTTTGCGATAAAATAATATTTTCATGGCGAAAAAGTGGAAAAACCCTTTTTTGGAAACTTCAGCGCCACCTACCGTGCGCATTTCTTGCTCTACATTAACGGCTCTTACAATTTTGATGAAATTTACAGACTAGGGGTCAGAGGTGAGAAATCGATCTAGCTAGGTTTCATCTCTGGGAAAATTTAGCAACAATGGTGGACATTTTGATTTTGAGGCAAATTTTGCGTTGAGTTTCAGATACTTGTTTCAATTTCTTACAATAAATACGACATATTCCACCAAGAGATTTCAGAAAAATCAGTGAACATGAACAATGGTGGAATGAAAATCTCTTTACATTGGCACATGGGGATTTTTGGGGTCACTGATTTTAAATGCGGTGTTCGATCCAATATGGAGGAAAGAAAATAATAAAAAGGAGTGCACAGCTCAGGCTTTGGTTTCCTAGGAAGCGGTGCCGTAATAAAACGGCGAGAGACGTCTCATAAAAAAAAATACGGCTAACGATTTTGTAAAATAAAACAACGGCAGATACATTCATACTGTTACAAAACGGGCTTTTGCAAACTAAGCAGTGGTAGTTTCGTGCGAATGCACACTGAGGCTGCCTGCCTGTTTGAAAAAGTCCCGCTGAGGTTGAGTTGGAAGAGCCGTCCACCGAACCGAGAGGACAGTGATTCGTCGGTCGAAGTGCAGTAGTGGTGGGGATCGCTGCTTTTAATTTTCATTTTTTTATCTTGTTTATTTGATCTTGAATTAAAAAATGTAAACGGAGTGTCGGGAATTAAATTGTGAAATGGAGTAAACTTGAGTGTTTTGATAAAAACTTCTAACCACCTCTCGATTTCTCCTTGTAAGTTCTTTCCTAACCGCCATCGGTAAGATAGCCGCGGACCGTGGTGTGATGGTGTCTGAGTTGGACTTCTGTGTCGGGATTTCAGGTTCAAACCCGCGCAGGGACAATTAATTTTGAAATTTTTCCCTCCCGAAATTTGTCCGCTAGCCGCTCAGCAGGCCAATTTTGTTACAATACATAGCTGTGGAAATATATACGCCTTGACGGCAGTAAATATAAGGCTTGGTTGAGGGTTTTGGAGCATTTTAAAAGCATGGATCCACACAAACTGAATGTCCCATTATTACGTATTGGATTAATACCAGTCAGTTTTCGCACCGACTTCAAAAAATCTTAGGATTCAATATTGTAGCAGCAATAGTTGTTGTGCAAAGTAGTAGCAGAGGGTTTTTAAGGGAAGTTATTTAAATCTTTTTTAGGGCTTGAGATTTTTTGGAGTCGGTTCTATTTTTTTAATTTTATTAAAATATTGTGCTCATTTGCTAGCTGCTACGTTGAAAAAAATATTGCCGAACTGTTTCTCACCGTCATGTCCACCGCTTCGAAAATGACGCCAATGCTATAATCCGTTACGGTGATTTGTAACGTCAGCCACCGCTCTTTGACGGCTTTAATCAACTGAGGGAAGCTCGATCTTCCAGGGGTTTTTATTTTGGTCAACTTCAATATTATATTTTAACTCTACATCGCATTTTATTATGGGGTGCAATTTGCTATCAAATCAAAGCTACATATCTACGTATATTAGACTTGTAACGAATTTTCGGCATTTATTCGTTTTATTCGGTCTAGTGGGCGACACATTTATACTTACCAAAACCGCTCAAGAGAATTGGTCCCTTTGAGAATTTTCGGATCTGCAAAGCTAATGATCGGATCCCTTTTGCTGTCGAACAGGAAAACCGAAAGTTAACGCCACGAATATTTAATTGTCTCTTTTGAATAAATCGAAAAATAAGCTTGAGCCTCTTAAACGAATAAAAATAAAGCGACTTGCTGGCGAGCGAAGTGGAAAACGCCGGGAGGAGCCGAAATAAATGATCAAACGCAATCTCGGTGGCGTAACAAGGGCAGAAGGTGGACACGCCCTGCGAGAATTGTGAATTTTTTAATTAACACCGAAAAATTGAAATTAATGATCCAGCCGAAGTCGCGTGAAAGGTGAAAATTTAATGCAAAAAGCCACTGCAGCGCTGAAAGAAAAAATGATTATTGAAAAGGTCTGGCCGACCGCGCAAAAAGCGAAGCGACGCTGAAAATCATTTCGAGGTTATGTGCACACGAGGCCGCCGCGCCGTGCAGAGCATACTAAAAAGCCGCCCCGCTACTGGCTCCTGCTGAAAAATGCATCGCACCTTCCGCACAAATTTATATACCTATATACTCGTACTTATATGGTTTTTTGCTTTCATCGCTCTTCGACCTGCAGATTTTCGCGTTTTTTGCTGCTTTGCTCAGTTTTTTATTGCAGAGAGGCGCCCGCCACTCGGGTGGAAATTGGCGAAAATTTCAGGTGCAGTCGCGAAATCAGATTTGCCGCACTAATTGCAATTTCGACCGTGAGCCCGTGGAAACTTTAACCCACTTAAAGTGCGCGAAGCGCTTTTAACTTGTTTTCACCTTTTCTGTTTTGCTTTCACGTCGAGGGGCTGTGGACTAGCTGGATGAAGTGCATACAAGGACACCCTTAAGGTGGATTTCACTTGCTAGGATAGCGTCAACCCGCCCCAGGGAGTAGTGGGGCGGCCAGAGGGAGCCTGCTTTCACTGGAAACTGAAGAAACTCGGGCGGACGAGAAGTGCCGGCTTCAGCCAGCTAGTTGATGAGTGGTACCGGGATCTGGCGCGAGCAGTGAAGATGGAAAGTGTAGCACAAGTGGCCCACTTCAGAGTCCTTTGAAATCGATTCGGATGATTGGGCCCGAAGTAGGCGAGCTCTCCCTACTTCACTTGTTCACGTCGAGACTGCCTGAGTACCCGCTGCTGGTGGGTCTACTGTCTGGGTATTCAGTCAATTCATTTTTTCGAGTAGGAAAATGCCCGCCCAAGGTTCCATCCTGGCTGCCTGCACTGAGGTGGAATGCTGGGGAATTTTTCATGTAAATTTGTTCCTGGGGCTGATCATCCGACTCGGTTGGATTATGCTGTGCTTGGAGTGTGGTGTGGTGTGGTGTGGTGTGGTGCTGCTTACCAGCAATGATGATGAAAAGGAAGAGTGGAGGTAGGGAATTAATTGAACTTCATCTTTGTACATAATCGGGGTCGAGGATTCGACGAACATTTAGCTTTAATGGGAAATCGTCGCATTGCACAAGCAGGTTGTTGATGCAGAGCTAGTGGCAGGAGCTGTCGTACGGTGCGATACGCATCTCTGACATGCCAGACGGTTGTATTGTACCTCGGTGGTAAATGCCATATCAAATGTTCCCGTTGGCAATTCTTTAAAATGGGAGACGAACATGAATGAAACTGAAGCAGAGCTTGGAAGTGGTGAGGCTTTGTGGAAGCCCTATGCTCCTAACTGGAGTGAAATAGGAAATATTTTTTTTATCCTTACAAACATATTATTCGTCAGTGCGTTCATAACTCCAGAACCACTGATCCGCGTTACATGGTCCTTTTTTCGTTTATAGACAGATATGCCTCAGGTTTTAGGCTATAGGTAATTACAGGGTTTCAAAATGGTGGATTCAATATGGCGACCCAAAATTCTCAACTTTTTAGGATTTCCATGTAAATGAATAGGCTCTTTTGGTTTCGCTGATTTTAAAACTGCTATCGGGTTTCCACGCATGAAACGGTTTTTCTATCAATCTACAACAATTTTAATTTACAAAAATCAAAAAGCTTGGGCAAGGCCCGGACGGTCTGTTAGTACAATTCATATGTATATGTTATGTAGGTGTGGCAGGAAGCACCATCCTGCCCTGCTGAAAAATTAATTCGCCTTGCAAGAATAGGAAATAAAGGGTACCTAATAATTGGTTTTCAAAATTGATTGGTACTATAAAGAGTATACACAGTTTTCAACTGCTAACTCACTTATAACTCCAAATCTCAAATCTGGACTCGTCAATCCACATTATTAAGCTTTGGTGTCCAGTCTTAAGGGGGTATTCTCATGGAGCAATTTAAAAAAATCGATTTTTTTTGCATTTTTTTAATCTATATATAAGTACAATTTACCCTGTGAAAGGATTTTTCGGAATTCGATCTCTAACACTGCTTAAACGACCTTTGAAGTCGACATGTAAAGCGTGCGCCGAACCGAAATGCCGACATTGCAAAACTTTAAACGCGTTGTTCTCGAGAACACGTTTTTCAAAATGGTTTGCAAACTTCTGACGACTGTAATTGACCGATCGAGTTGAAATTTCCAAGGAATGTTTCGAAATACATTTTTGCAGGTATCCACGAACGGATTTTTCGAAATATTTCAAATTCGATTTTTAATCCACGTTTTTATTCGAAAAAAAAACAGGAAAAATGAATTTTTTTTAATTTGGCGCCATTTTGTTAATTTTGAAGATATCGAAAAACTCGTACGTGGGTACCTAATCGAGAGGATACTGATTGATAACATTTCGGTCATTTCTGTTTCAGACCACCTAGAGAGGCAGAAACCTGCAAACCGTTTGCCTCTGCAAATTTTTAGACCAATTTTTGGACTACAGTCAAGAACACCCTTTTGAATTTTTATGTAATTCAAAAATTATTTTAAATGTACTAAATGGTCCTTTTGAACCTCCAAAAAACTGCAAGTGTTTATCTTTATTCGTTTTCCCATAAAAAAAATAAATGTAAACCCTTCAAAAATGGTGCTCTCCATGAGAATGGCTTTTCTTTGGCATAAAAATTAAAATTCATCCGCCATACACGTTAGAAGTGAAACACCTATTGTGAGGACACAACGATGGCCAAGTGCGCCATTTTGAATTAGTACAGTCTAGCACCATATTTGCAATCAGCGACTTCATAAATCCCCACATCTAAAGAAGTTTAGTATTTTGAGTCCACCGAATTCCATCGGAAAACACACAAAACCAGAAGGCATTAAATTTGAAAATATAAAACCCCACTGAAATGTACAAAAAGATTTAAGAGATGCGCAACAATAAATGAAGCACAAAAATGAAAACCGCGGAACTGTTTTTAAATTTGATGAAAGAAGTCGAAGTTTTGGATTGTCACCACCAGAGGGAGACGGCGGCTGATAACAGTTGAGAAGAATGGCGGTTACACCACGAGCAGGCATTCACAGCTGTCAGACCGATTGTGGATGCGCCCAATTTTCAATCAAAGGAGGCTAGTTTTGCCTTTTTCGGGCATATAAGCAGAGACAAGACTTGGTTTCGTTACTGTTTGTGCTTGTGTTGACAGGGTAACAACCGATTCCTTTTACTAAAGATTAGTAGTTGCCCCAATGCAAAACTCTACAAACAACCGTAGCTTAGCCGGCGATTTTACTAGGGACTTAGATTTTATTTCCGTTTTCTTACAGGATATGCGACAAGTGAAATATAATAGTTATAAGAATTTGTGTGTGGATTGACCTGTTATTTTGTTTATTGTACCTACTGATTGCTTGTGAAGTGTGCGTTAAGTTGGCCCAGCGCCTGTACAAGTGTTATTTTTTTTTGGATTCTATTTTGAGCAATAAATTGAATTGAATGATAACTCGCCATTAATTTTTCATTATACCGTTACACGAAGCTATTCTGTGCCAAGCCGTCATAAAGTTAAGTTGAACGTTGAACTTACCGCCTAATTAATGAACTTAATGACACATAAAAAGCTTAATGAAACTAAACAGGAACAATAATTGAGAACTTAAATAATATTGAAATGTTAATTCCCGTTTCTAAATACATATTAATCTTTTATGTATTTTCCCACCCACGAGGGAATCACGATCCTACATATGCTTAATTTGACATTTAAATTTCCCTGGATTCACCAGAATGCACATATTGTGTGGGTGAATTCCAAAGAGCCTATGTGTCTTAAGCTGTCAATTTTAATGGCTTCTCCGTCTATTCCACAATTGCTATAGGTACAATATGCCGAAAGTATGTTCCAACAAAGGTTTCGGGTAGGTAGGATCGGAAATTCTAAAGCCGAATCCGACACGTGTTGAATCCTTTATGCCGCCCCCGCTCAAGTAGAGCCCATCGGCTTATCTAGCAGCTAATCGAAATTCACCCCTTGTTACAGGAGTGACCGGATGAGCCCGTATCAGTTACGAGAGCACCACCCCTATACATTTCATGCATTTTAAATCCAAAATCGCACCGCTGTCAATCGAAATCGAGTTTTCATTCGCCCACCTCACGGACATTCAATACCTCCGATTCGGTCGACTCATCTGCCGTCACCGGAGGGGCATCATGGCGATGCCCATATGTCTGTATTTCCTCCGATAGCGCCCCCGCTGATGACTACGGGAGGCGGCGGCGGAGGAAGAAGCAGCAACAACAACCCATCAGGGCGGTAGCAACAACAACAAGGACGGCGCTCGACGCTCGGAAGCATCACAGTTTCCACCCATTTAAAAAATGAATCAGTTTCTCGACGAAAAAAAGTTATACCCGCTCTCGGCAGCAACCCTTTCCGCATCTTCTTCAGGGCCGTCACAAATCAGGCACTGGGGGCTCACATGCGCCATCCCGTCGGCATCACTGCCGCCACCCAACCCCACTGGAGTTATCATCTGAAAAATTATTTACGAGCAGAGCGTTATTTTCTGCTCTGTGCACCTCTGCCCGACCGCCTTCGCCGGCGACAGCGGCGCTGCTTCGTGCAGGAGACACACTCGACCCCATTACTCATTCAAAAGACTCGTGAGCTGGGAATCTGCCCAACTCACCGCTGGCGGCTACCGCTCGCCCGGCCCCCACGCTGGGCCCTCCCTAGGTGGCTGCCAGGATACCCAGAGCTCCGGAAAAGCGTAAAAGAAATGAAAAACCCTGGCAGTGCGGAGCGCTGGTGTGAAACCGTGCAAAAAGCCGAACACATGAACGTCGAGGGCAAATATGTTCGCAATTTTTCCTTGGATTTTGCCGCCCCCGCCAAACCCGGCATCCTGTCCTTCGCCAACGTGCCAACGGCACAAATTTCCAGTGCCACTTTCGGTGTGTGGGTGCTACCAGCGGGTGGGCGGAGGCGCACCCTGCCAGTCCAAAGGAAATCGAACTGAGCTCCTTCTTCCACGGTACACTGTTCAGTGGTGGAGAAAAATACTGCACGAGGAGTTACGGGCGCACTTCACGTACACTTTCCGGTGAGTGTGTGGAGTGGGGGAGGAAGCGTGTAAGTGATGCTATGTGTGCGCACAGTGCCAGCAGCGGTTAGACCCGTTAGTCTGTGAAGCGCTCCGAGTGCGCGCCACGAATATCGTTGGCACTTTACGCCAAGTGCGATGGATGGAGTTGAGCCGAGTGGTTCCATATGGAATAAAGGTGTGGTTAGCTTTCTTATTTTTTTCAGGATTTTTGTGGGTTTTCGACGTAATTTTTTTTTTTGAGGTGTTTTGCGAAACAGATGTGTATAGGTGGCGAGATATATCTTACCTACTTATATGCCACTTGGAACTCTTGGAAGGGAAGTGTTTGGGATTTTTCGGTTTTCGTTTAATTCGAAAATTCGACAGGCTTACCACCCCAAGTAAATGCATTATGAGTGGGGCTCAGAGGGGGAAATGAACTAAATTGAAATTTTATCTCTGCGTGACGGTGGTTGAAAGAAGAGGCACCGATTATGCAGTAGAAGGAGAGGGTGAATTGTTAGAGCTGCTCGCTCTTTTACCTTTGCATGCAGTTTTCAAAAGGAATAAGCTTTAATGATCCACAACTAGCGTTATAGCTTTCTGACGGCACACAAGTTCTCGAGAATTGAGAATCAATTAAAGTCCAGTAGAAGTCGTCTAGTTGACACTTACGAAATTTCAGTTTTTCTCTGTTTAACATGCTGAAGTTTTTTATCCTCAACATATCGTTACACATACGTATCATAAAACACTAATGCCTGCTTATGGTGGATGAAACTTATAAGCTGCGTTTTTTTGTGTCCCTTAAGTTCTACTCCGCACAAATCTTCAATTAATGAAATTATCCGTGTGTCGAACCATTTTATACAGAAAAGGTAGAAGTCTTTGATGAACAAAGTAATAAATATTTCATTTTCCGCAGACGAACTTAATTCATGCAAAGAAAAGTATTCTCACAATTAATTTCATTGCGAATAAAAAAAAAGTTTTATGAAAATTGACAAAATGATTTTGGGAAATTTAATTCAGCGTTACCTGGTTTTCATAGATACACTTTTTGGTCAGCATGTTCCTTTCAAAGAGCCGAAGAAATTGTTCTGTTCAATGTAATACTGTTTCAGGTGCTATGTATGTAGATGTTTCAAAACCGGACCCATTCCACGCCGCCGCCGTCTTAAAACAACGACTCGACAACGCGTAGCGACTTGATGTTCTTGGACAAACTCCATCGACATGAATTCAGAACAGTAAAGTTCGCCGCAGGGAGATCCCTGGATCTGGGCTTACTGCCCAGAAAATATGGAGTGTACTACGACGTCATTATGTGTGACCCCTATCGTTGCGGATTCATTTTATCATTCAATCAACGCCAGGCGAATATCGAAAGTTTTTCGAAATTGACATTCGATTTTATGAAAGCTAAACCCTAACTTAAATTCTTTTTATGTGAATACGACTGGTCTTCAATTTTGAATGACTGTTTATCCCTTGCTTTGGTTCATGTACTCCTATGTCTTTTCATATTTACACCTTACCTACTTGGTTCGATGCTAAGTGCATCAAACTGAAAAATTACACTATACCAGAACATAAACTACCCGGTACCATAGAAATATAAGCTAAACGGAACGGCTGTATCATCTAAAAATCCTGCATATGAATGAGCGACCGCCTGCCTTCAGGTGTTAGAGGAGTAGAGCAACAACAGTAGAGCGTGCAAGATGGAAGTTATAAATAAATCATCTCACCGAACTGTGAATTGAAATCCGTGCAGGGTCTGTCCAGAATAGCTTCAGCAACGTGTAAATTGATTATACGGGGGGATAGACATTATGGCAGGAAAGTCGGAAAATTTTGTTTTTTAGGCCCCGCTCTGAGTATGGCTTTATATATAGATCCACACTATGCGAACAATCCAAACACAGCCAATTCTAACACATCAAGAAATGTGGTACAGCCGTTCCGTTTAGTTTGTATTTCTATGAGTATTACTAAGTACTCGCCACTCGGAATATTATATTTTTCTGGAAATCACCACCAGTCTTCAAACAAATTCCGTCAGAAACGGTAAAATATAAATTCACATGTAATCCAAGTTCGTTTAGAACATTTCCAGATTCACAAATACTCCAGCCGAAAAATACCAGTCAGAAGGAAGCTCCCAAAATTCAACGGAACGCCTGAATCCGAGGCCGGAAGCATTTCCGAGAATCCAGCACACTCCTAAGTGCGCACATTGTTTCCTTATTTTTTATAATGCAGGACACCAATTGTGTCGTTTTGTTCAAAATCGTGTGCGCTCGCCAGTGAAGATTTTTATGTAAGAAATGTTTTCCTGGAATTCATGACGGATCCAATATGGCAGCGAATTTTCCAATCTCAAGCAATCTTCATGAAAAAGGACATACGGCGGTTTTCGGGGTCGCTGATTTCGCCATCAAAATTTCCAAATTCAACATGGCGGATCCAATATGGCTACCGAAAAAGTTAATCTTCAAGAGATTCTCGCTCTTTTTAAAATGTCTGGTGTAGTATCTAGCTGTGAAGAGTTTCGTCTCTATAAATCCTTTTGGATACTAATAAGGTGTTGTGTCCACGGAAAATAAATTTGAGTTTTTATCTCGCCGCAAGAGCAACTAATTGCCAACTCGGGCTAATTAAAGCGCAAAATTTTTAGAGCGCTTTCCAGAGGATAATTAGGGAGTTGTTTACCGCCACAACGCAGGGTTCCATTAAATGAAAAATGAAAATAGCCCAGATTGCCCGCCCTCGTCCTCTACGTTTGCGTTTTCCCTCCGCCAACAAAAAGGAGAATAATTAAAATATTTGCATGCCCTCGCGTCCAGTTAATAGTCCTGAAATTGAAATCCTAACCCTCCGTCGGTTAGACCGTGTTTTCACAATGAGGTTTTTTCGCAGTGGGAACGAGAGAACTAGAATGAGGGGTTCCTCTCTGTCTCTCGCCTCCTTCATCCTAGTTCTACCGTTGCTGATGAGAACTAACCTCACCGTGAAAACGCGGTGTTACCACACAACCGCGGCCGCATTCGCCGACCCGACCTCCAACCCCCAACAGACGAAATGAGCTCCGCTTGAAACTTAAACCCTTCGAGGACTATAAATTTTTCAGTGCGAAATTTATTAATTTTTCGCTTACCACGACCTTCCCTGAGTCTACCTTTTCACCAGCCACCTGACGACTACCTCCGCTATCCGCGTCCAAGCCTGACAGCGACACGAACGAATAATTTCGCGGCTCTCTCCACTTTCCCAATTTTTCTGGGCTATGCAAACTTTCCTTCCATTAAACAATTAATTACATGCGAACAAAGTATTTCCCTCCTGGCCCCCTCGGACGTGCCTAAGTTCTGCCTAGGGAGCCCAAATTACGCAGTGCCACAGAATTACGCCGCACCCCCGCGGGACGAGGGCAAAAAATCTTAATCAACAGCTCCAATAAATTAATTTCCTTTCCCGCCTAAGTGGAAATTTTCCTCCGCCCAGGCACCCCGCTTCCTCCCTGCTTGGCCGAAGGGCTATTCTGTGTTTTCGGTGAACAATTAGCGACGCTAGGTGGGGACGGTGCGGCGGTAAATGGAATAAGCAATGCTAAGGGAGGAGCCTGCGGGTGGGAGGATTGCCACGAGGCGAATTAAATGAGCTGGCAAGATGAGGCTCGAGATAACTTACGTTTAACGTCCCTCCTGAGGCCGTGTATCCCCTACCGCCGAAAATGCCGCTACCTTCAGGTCTTTTATCCGCCGCAGGGTGCTGGCTGGGCTGCCTGGGTTTGCTCGGCTGTGCGATGTTTCTTCGCAATTCATGGTGGCTGCCGGGTCGTGGGTATCTGAAGCGTTACCCGGAGCGGCGGAAGTGGGACGACAGGCGAGGTGTGTATTAATTGCGAAAGTACTTTGTGCCTTCGTCCCCAGCGATTAGGAGGGCGCGATTTATGCCTGCTAAGTGATTACCCCCAGAAGTGATTTTAATCGTTCGCGCCGTGCTCGTTCTTCATGACCGCTCGAGATCAATATCTTCGCAGATGTAGCATCGCTGCCGGATGTGGGCCTGTGGCCCTGTCGGCGCTCGGGAGGGACAACGAGTTTTCCCATCTGAGAATTGCCAGCCTTGACATCAGGGTTGAGATTGGCTCAAAGTTGGGTTACCAAATATGCATGTACCACTTTTCAATGTGTAAGTCCAAGTACAGGCCAGCCTGCGATATTGATTTTTGTTTGATATGAGGCTTGAGCCGACTTCAGATACAAAATCGTAGTATAATCGGTCGCCATATTGGATACGCCATTTTGCTACTTAGAAGGAATGACAATCTCTCACGTTAGCGTTTTAATTATATAGATGTCGGCAGAGTCGCGTCACTTACTTAACGGTTCTAAGTCGATTAGTTTTAGCCGATCTTTATCAATAGGCAGACTCTGGTGGTCTGGCCAAGCGAGATTACGTAGAGGTAGTAGAGCAAAGTGAAGGAACTTGCGCTGGATTCGATTCTGTTGATGTACGTTAACACCTGACTTGCATATTTAAGGATACATCGGACGAAAGAGACGTAAAGGGATTTCGAACGTGATGGTTTTTAAATTCAATGGATCAGCGTTTCACAAATGTGAGGATGGAGTTAGCTATAGCTAATGTGTTGTCGATGTGAGAACGAATGTTAAGCTCGGTATCACAGATGACTCCCAGATATACGACATAAAGAAGATCGGTGGACCCAGATGGGTACCTTGAGGGACCCCTGAACAGGCTACAATAAGGTTAGAGGTTCCCCAGTCGAAGTGAACTCAATTGACGTTGGGCTAGGTAGGATTACATCCAAGAAAGAAAACACGGCTGGAAACCAACGGAACGGAGTTTTAAAGGGAAAATTTGGTGTGAGATCATATCTAAAGCTTTACTGAAATCAGTGGCAACAACATCGACTTCGTCACCATTTCCGAGAACACATAGTCTTCTGGAGACGAAGTCAGTGAGATTAGTCATCAACTACAATCTACGATGTTGTGACAGCGAGAAAATGGACTTACAATGAAAAAATACGGAAAAAACGAAACGTCTGGTCCGGTTAACGGTACCCAAGGTCGTTGAAAGATAAGGGAAAACGTCACGTGTTGTAAAAAGGTGATTCCCGGGAATTACTTTAAAAGAAAACTACTGCATGGAATGTGTTAATGTTTTAAGGATATATTTGTGGATATATGATAAATACATGATAAATTTTTTGGACCAATTCAGCGAGTTATTCGCAATCTTCCAAGGCTCAAAAACAAAGTCCCCCCACTGCTGTAGTGATAGCGACCTTCACAGTGCTTGAAATCAAAAAAGCCAAAAAGTTTATTAAACTAGACGGTATTCTCTTCGAGTTATAACTGTAGCAAATTTGAAAAATGTAATTTCGAGAAAAACGCGTTTAAAGTTTGTTACTGATTTCATGGTTATAAATCGAGAAATATAATACCTACTGCTAATCTTCTATTCGAGGCACGTACACGAAACGCCCCACCTATTAACCTATTCACACATTTCTCAATACCTCAAGGTCAACAATAGAAACCAGAATTCTTTTATAATGACTTTCCTGGCCGACAGAGCCCGAACAATAACTCAGACACGGTCCCTAAGCTATCGCAACTTTCGGACCGATGCATGAGCGGCTGCTCTTCAGATGGATGTAACTCAAAAACTATTTGAGACATGCACTTGAAATTTTCGCATGTTACTTTTAAAGGTATCGTTAAAAATTGTTTTTCACAACTTTTCACACTAGTGGTCCCCCTTGAGCAGGGCGACGATATTTTTGTATGGGCTTTGCGGGTCTATATATTATTTAGTCTATGGTTATACTTAGGGCCGTATTCACCAAGAGAGATAATTTTTAACTCCAGATATTTCTTATTCACCAACCGCGATATATCACTGTTGGATATTTTTACGACCACACCAGACCAGTCGTAGAAAAATCGTACAATCATAACCTCACTTGCAAATTTGACATTTGTTTAGATTGTGCAGATTAACGATGGCAGACACCATCGGAAGTAAGATTTGTAAAATTTGTGTTAACGCATGGAAATTATTGAGTTTTGTAGATTTTTTAGATTTGTTTGACACATCCTCAAGTTCAAGCTCCAGTGAGAGTGATGAGGAGTTCACGGCTCATACGGATTGGGCTTTTCGCCATATGAACTTGAGAAGGAGACTCGTATTACCCAGAACTACCTTCGATTATCTAGATGATAAGGATTTTGATAAACGGTTTCGTCTGCCCAGGGAAATGTTTTCGGATCTTTTAGATAAAGTAAGGTTTCAGCTGGATTTTATGGGCAATAGGAATAATCCCATTCCTGCTCAAATCCAGCTGTTAATTACATTAAGGTATTATGCTACAGGTGCGTTTCAAAATGTACTGGCCGATATGTTTGGCGTGTCCCAACCAACAGTTTCCAGATGCGTTGAAGATGTGTCGAAAGCAGTGGTTGCGCTGGCATGTCAGGAAATAAAATAAAAAATAAAAAGTCAGAAGCTTACAGCTGATTTCGAAACACATCTTCGAAAAATGGTTTACGACCAGTTGGTGAATACGAAATTAATCTGAGCATTAAATCCTGGATTATAAATATCCAAAGATAAATCTTCCTTGGTGAATACGGGCCTTAGAGTACGCTTAGTTACCTTCATCTGGCTACCAAGGCCAGGTTGGTTCTCAGGTTTCTTATGTGTCCATATTTCACTTGGCAAAATTTTAAAGTTTGACCAATCGTTATTCGGATGCGTTACACAAGTTGTTGATGAAACCTTTGTAGTGTCCTACATGGACGCCTACAGTGAGCTGCCCCCTCCTCACTTATATATTTTCTCGACACGTTCGTTCACGCACATAAATTCACGCCCGGCTAAGAAGCATCGAGTCCCCCAACTTATTCCTGCTCCAGCACGTGTTCATTGCCAATGTCAACGTACGCAAATTGAGATATTCCACTGGCTCCCACTCCTTCCGGAGACGGGCTCCCTTGAAATTCAAGAAGCTGCCGTACTTCCACTCCTCCCCGTCGGCGAAGCTCGCAAATTCGCAACCAGCACGAGTGGTACGGAATTAATTGCTTTAACGCCCGAATGCGGGGGTAACCGTTCCGTTTGCCATGAGCTGGCACTGGCAGAAGGACCCCCACCGCCCCCAACAAGGTCGCCGGATGTGTGCAAACAGCAAGGCATTTGCCCCCGTCTTTCGCCGACTCTCGAGAGCCGGAGAATTAATTACAGCCAGGGCTGGACAGCTGCTTGGCTTATTCCCTTAATCCGATTGATGGGACGGCAATTAGGAGGGCGCCCCGTACGCCCGGTGCTCATTAAGATATGCAAAGCTCCTCTGTCTCACCTGGCTGAGGGTAAGCCGGATTATCATACGTAATGATCGCCCAGCGGATGCAGTGAAAGTGGCTAGCTCAAGGTCAGGAGGGTGCGCGCACGGGCCCTCCCAAGACCTTAAGGCCGGCCTTAAGTGAATCCGCTTCACCTAGCCGGGAGTCGAATTCTCAAGTTTTTCAACGACTCGAAGGGAGCCAAATTTTCCAAACTTTAGGGCTTCACCGGGCTTGGCCGAGTGTTTATCCTCCCTCCCTCGAATGTTTGCATTTGCTTCAACTAGATGGTGGGATTATGTTGACATTTGCGCGCCCCATAGCCCCCGAACGTGTTTACCTCACCCTGCACTCTGTGCGGCAGGCCCGACTGCTACTCAGGCTCCTCCAGCGGCTGTGTGTGTGCCCGTTCTTGTGTCGGCAAATATTTGCTTTCGTTCGATGTTTTCGTTGGTTTATTTGCTGGGGGTGCGACGCTGGATTGTTCTTGCATGTTTTCCTGCCTGAGGGCTTGTTGATTTTTGGGTTTGCCCACACCCCGGCTAGCCCAGCTCCCGTACATATCCATGCGGCAGTTCAGCTCGGACCTTTTTCCCTCTGCATTGGACCAGTGCTGGAGCTGGTGGGTGGCGGTGGGGTTGGTTAATGCGGCTTAGTCCCGGCAATAATCGCGGTGAGCTCGGTTAGGGATTTCGCGATGTTATCGGTTGGCCCATGACCGCTGCGTGTGTCGCCTCTGTGTCGTCATAACCTGGCCTTTTCGTATTTACATTGCCACTCGTACCGTTGCGTTCCCTCCTTTCGAACCGTGCTCGTGTCTCCTCGGCGTGCCTACCCTTCTCGCCCGTCGCTCGCATTTGTGTTTGCCGCGATATTAGCGTCTCACTGTTTATCCTCCGCTCTCTCCACGGTTTACATGCCGCTGGGTAAACGTCGTTCGGTAGCGAAATCAAACGACGACACATGAGTGGGCTGCGGTTACCATGAGGTAAACACTCCGCCACCGGATTACCCAGTTGACATTGCGATAAATCTCATCGGGCGCTTTTTGTCGCTGCTGTCGCCGCTGGTCGGTTTTACCTCCTCCCTCCGACCACCGATGCCCGGCCGGGGCGCGGCTACTTAGGAATTAATGGATTTCGGCTGAGTGTCACGAGTTTTTTTGTCTTTTGAAAATGTTCAATCATTGAAAGATATATCCGCTTCCCTGCACAAATAACGCAGGCTTTTCAAGGGTACCACTGGTGTGTTTGTCTGTCTGTCCGAAAATTACCAACGTGAATATCCTGAAAACTAATTGAACGATTGGGATAACATTTGGTTCTAGAAAGCTTTTGTGTAATAAACCAAAAATAGGGACAGGTGTATCATATATCATGTAAACACATGCAATAATAATGATAATAATTTATTTACACAACTGTACGAATGCCTAGCAATATGGTTAGTCAAAGTCAACGTCTGATTGAAATATATATGTATACCCAGATTCCTAACGTTGTTGACAAAGGCGACAAGTAACGGGGGAATATTTGAAGTCTTAAGACAATTTTTAAAAATAACAACAGCTTGAGATTTGATGGGATCGATTTTCAGTTGACTTAACCCAATCAGAAATATATCCAAGGTCGGTATTAATATCACAGATTGTAGATATTACAGATTTCATCACTCTACTACCACAACTCACCACGATAAAGCTGTACCTCATCAGCGTATTTCGGTTTCCTGCAGATATATCATCAATATAAAAGGAAACGAATAAACGTCAAAGAATTGAACCTTGGGGAATACCAGTAGATAACACGATCGACTCAGAGATTTCCTTGTTGGCGCACAGACTCTAATACCCTCGCCCTTTGCACAGTACAATCCAAACAAATGCAAAATAATATATGTAAGTAAGTATGACCAAACCTGAGGTAGAAATTTAGTAACTTAAATCCTCGACATTGGACTTGCCATCTTGCATTGAATTGGGCGCTATATCTTAAATCAGTGACCGTAAAAACCTCTATGCACGAACATTTGTAAAGTTGAGAATTTTCGGTCGCCATATTAGATTCGAGCGATATTCGAGTTCACCGACCCCTGCCATTTGGGTCTGCCATCTTGAATTTTGGTAGATTTAAATTCTTCAACCTCAAAGACGTCTTCATATCAAGTTTCATTAAATCTGTTTGAAATTGAAGAATTTTGGTCGCCATATTGGATCCACCATTTTGAATTTTGAAATTTTGTAGACAGATTCCAAATCAGCGACCCCGAATATCTCATGGTGCTGATTTTCAAGCCAATCTATTGAAGTTTAACTTTTTCGGTAGCCATCTTGGAACCGCCATTTTGAAAAGTTTTTTCAAAACAACAATTAGCCTATATATTAAGTTGGACTATGTACTACTTTGTGTCCAAAAATGAAGTCTATCGAAATAACCGTTTAGGCGCGATTGAGTAACAAACATCCAAACACAAAAGCTTTCATATATATATCTAATTTTAGTATAAGATTCTTTATTTCGAAACTTGGGAATAGTTTTAAAATATTATGTTTCGTGTGTGCAATTTCAGTTCAAACCGAATAACTCAAACTGGCTTTATTTTTTAAATGAGGGCCAGAACGGGAAAATCTCAATTACTAAACCCAGTTCGTGCTGCAATGAGAAATGACGTATGGAATCCAAGTGAGTAGACAGAAACCGCCAATGGCTTCATGCAACGTGCACTTTCGACGCGGTATGTGCACACCACCAAGGTCTAATAGTTCTACTAAATTTCACTAAATTAGCGGTTTGCAATGAAAAGCGCTGAGAGCCGCATCATTGGCGCGGAATACTATAAACAACTGTCACCGCGGTTGCAATGGACTGGGATTCCATGGAATCCACTGCGACGTCCAGCCGGGCAATAATCGTAATTTTTTCGGAATAAATCGTTTATTTTCAGATAGTTAAATCAGCCGGGAGGCAGTCATTATCTTAATGAGAATTCGATTAATTAATTAACGGGCGTTCGGCAGCCGGCTGAGAGGCAAGGAGCAGCCCCGTCATGCCTCTCGTTGTCAGCGTAGCCAGCATCTACGGCAGCGGGATGTGATGCGGTCACTATTAGGCAAGAGCCCCGAGCAGAAAAGTGGACCGCGTCAAATGCATCCGTCTGACGGACTGCGGAGCGGGACGCAGTCAAACACTGGCGGGATCAATTTGCTGGCACAGCATGACTGACTGCCGTAATGATGTATAATGACGATGCTGGCGTAATGATGGCGCCACTGATTGATTGCGTGCAGTCATTTCGCTCGGCTTCACCACCGCACCCCAGCGTCGTCGGTATGTATGCATGCAATCAGGCAAGAATGCTCCCCTTTGGCCTCTGCCATGGCCCCAAGCTCGATGAATACAGCCAGACCGGCATTATCCCGGTTGGCTGCGCTTCTCTGCGCCCGGCGCCCCCTCCGGCAGGGCAATTTGAATGCGGCGACTTGTGGGGGGTTTTTTGTTGTTTTGTGCCCATTCGCACTTGATAAAGTGTCAGATCGATTGTCAGCCACCCAGAGAACATCTTCCCCATACGACGTAGATGCACAGGCTTTTCGGGCTGTGGCGGACCGGACGACTCTCGGCTGACTCTGGCTGGAGCTGGAGCTCGTCTGTTTACCGATTAATACGTCGTTTTACCTGCGCGGGGACACATTAATGGAACGTTGCGGTTTTTTTGTGCATTTGATGACAAGTAATTAGCCTCATGTCTGAGCAAGCCGTTCTCGACTAGCCAGATGATCTCGTCTCGGCAAGACCTCAACCTGAGAGGCTTTCTGATGGCCCCTTAATTGCTTGCTAGCTTATAGAGTCGATCGACAAGTTTGATAGATGAAGTTCGTTGGTGTCATCTACACTAGTAGAGAGAGAAAGTTCGTTGATTAGATTGTGCATTATCGCAAAGCTCAAAGATCGCTAGACCGATTGCGATAAAACGTAATAATTAAATCGCACTTTATATTCCTGAAAAAGTGTCCACTTGGATTACAACGTACACGTGCGTTCGGTTGAAATGGAATAGAATGGAAATTTTTGAAGTGCAACCGGTCCCATTTTTCTTGTGCTACTGACATGGGTCATCTACCGATTTATATCATACTCTTTTTTCCTCAGATGAAATCCTCCTAAGAGTAGGGGAACAGAAACAAGAGCCGCCATCTTGAATCAAAAAGTATACAATATCGCCTAAAATCTGTCTGGAAATGGGAAAAGTTTATCAGCTTTTACGTCACCGTTGCCAGTGATGAGCACTCAGATAAGAGTTGTTCGACTCCCTCTTTCCAGCACAGTTTCTCGTTCTGCACTATTCCCGGCAAGGCACTATTTGAGACATTTAATCTGAAACCGGCGCTCGGCAATTGCAGAGATTAATTTCCGCGAGGCCTCGGTAGTACCGCCGAACCGCACTTGGCTAGCCGAAACGCTACTACATATAGAGACCTGCGTTTCCGCAAGTAATTCAACTATTGGCGCCTGAGCAGCAGCTTACATACTTTCGGTTACCGATTGACAGTGCGTCAATTCACTGTCGACGGGTTCTATGGACGCGGTCCTTTATCGCCGGACAGTGTGAAAAGTTGAATATTGTTCAACTTTTATCTCCACGCACTTATGCGTCGTCCGTTGGGTACGTAGTCTATGAGCCAAGTCCTATACGAAAGCATGTATATATCAATAGTGCGGCAACGGAGAATTTCAAAGCGAACCAAACGGTCGAATGCTGAGGCGCTGCATGGACCAGCTGACTGAGCTCGTCAGAATATTTTATTTATTTATTTATTAAATGTCTACAGATATTAAATCTTACAGACTAACAGAAAAAATTATATAGAAATTCATAATAAGTATTAGTTCTATTACATGTTGATTTTCAAAAAGAGCTAATTTAAATGCATTTCTTGACATAGTAAAATCAACGGAGCTAGCAAATGAATTAAAAAAAGACGTACAATTAGAAACAGGTTCATGGCAACCATAATTAGTCCTATGAGTAGGCACGTACAGCAAAGATCTCGAACGCATTGATCTTTCAGGTGCATATAAATTAATTATTGACGATAGTTCAAGAGATTTAATTCAACAAGACAGCACAACTTACTTCGACAAATCGAGTGAAATTCTTTTGCATTCTTTCAATTCTTTTTATATGCATGTGTTAGTAAGGGCACCATATTACAGATGGATATTCATATATATTTGGTCCGTCTCTTGTTGCCAATAAAATCCGGACTCTCGCCGGTGACTTTGATCCCGGCCCTGATGGGATTCCCGCCATTATTTTAAAAGAATGTGCTACCCATTTCATTAATCCACTAACCAATCTTTTCTCACTTTCCCTATTCGAGGGCACATTTCCCAATTTTTGAAAAGATTCGTATATCACCCCAATCCACAAAAAAGGATGCAAGGGCGATATATCAAACTATCGTCCAATAGCTAAACTGTCCTGCATCCTTAAACTCTTCGAAAGCCTCATCTATGACTCCATGTCCTTCCACTGTAAGTCCATTTTGTCTTCATCTCAACATGGATTCCGAAAAGGTAGGTCCACAACCACCAACTTAACGAGCTTTGTGTCTCGCACCTTACAAGCTATTGAAAACGGGGTAGAAGTTGATGTCGTTGCCACCGATTTTAGCAAAGCTTTCGACAAAATCTCCCACCAAATCATTGTCCTCAAATTAAATTATCTTGGCTTCCCACCCCGCCTCATCTAGTGGATTAAATCTTATCATAGTAACCGCCGTTATAGGGTTCGTTTTGATTCCACAACTTCAAACCCATTCATATTCCATTCCGGCGTCCCGCAGGGCAGTCACCTTGATCCTCTAATTTTCATACTAACCATAAACGATGTTGTGAAGGTTATCATTCACTCCGAAATTTTGATTTATGCTGATAACATGAAAATCTTTAAACAACTCACCAACACATCTGACTCTACCCTACTTCAAAACGACTTGAACGGTTTCTCCACTTGGTGCTTGAAAAACTTCCTCGATCTCAATGTATCTAAATGCCAATCGATCACTTTCTCCCGTAAACGCGCCCCCACCTCTCCTAGAACCTACGTTCTCTCAGGCGAACTGTTTCCATCTGATAATTCCCTCCGTGACCTGGGTGTTATCTGCGACAGTGAGCTCAACTTCCGTTCCCATATTGATCACATCGTAAATAGAGCCATCTCAACCCTAGGCTTTATAAAACGTTGGTCTAAGGAATTTTCTGACCCTTATGTCACCAAATCACTTTACATCTTCTTCGTTAGGCCACTTCTAGAGTATGCCTGCCAGATCTGGTGCCCCTCCCAATCCACCCTCATTAACAGAATCGAAGCAGTTCAGCGTAGATTTCTCCGTTTTGCGTTGCGTGACCTTCCTTGGACTGATACCTTCAACCTTTCTCCGTATGAAAGCCGGCTTAAACTAATTAACCTCCAGCCGCTTGCCTTTCGTCGTGATGTCGCTGATGTTACCTTTATCTACCAAGTCCTAACCGGCTCCATTGACTGTCCCGACTTCCTACACAATATCTCCCTTAACACTAACCCCCGAAACGTTAGATCCTTTCCCACCTTTCGCCTCGATAGCCATCGCACAAATTACGGCCACTTCGAGCCCTTCACCAGAATGCTACGGAAAGTCAACAACACAGCAGCCTTCAACTTCCATGTTGACAAAGCTTCCCTTAGGCATTCCCTTTACTCCCCCAACCCATCCCTATAATAGCCATCTACTCACAATTATCTTTCATTCTGGTCATTTGTTTTAGTTCTTAGTTTAATTTATAGTTTAATGTAAATCTGTAGCTTGTATTAAGCGAATAAATAAATAAGGATAGAACGCACCAATGCAAAATAAATAGACATAAGTGTTTGTGGAGGTTTAAAATCTTTGGGGCGTTGCGTTTTAAAAGTCCTAAAGCTTGAAATGCCTTTATGACAGAAAATTCTATTATATAATACATGATTATTCAAAGACATATCAGTGTTTAAAATAACCCTTAGATCCTTAATTTGGTCTTCTTTTGTAAGAGGTTTGCTATCTAATTTACACGGAAAAAGGATATGATTTATTTTACGAGAAAAGGTCAAGGTTTTGCATTTGCATCATAATTTTGTGGAACAACTTTAGATCGTCGGCAAATAATTAATAGACATGTAACGGAATGAAAGCAATCGACAATATCATTAATAAACAACAAAAATAACAAAGGTCCGAGGTGACTACCTTGGGGAACGCCGGAGTTTACATTTATGTTTTTAGAAAGGATGTTTTCAATTTTAACATACTGGACCCGATCTCTAGGATAAGAACTAAACCAGCTAATTAGTGCTGAATGAAAGCCAAGCTTACTAAATTTCTGAATTAAGCATAAAATACGAACTCTATCGAATGTTTTGGCAAAGTCAGTATCCATCCTCCATTGCTCTAATAACATTGTTTGAGAAAAGTGCTAAATTGGACGAACATGAACGTCCAGCTATGAAGCCGTGTTGTTAAGGACAAACTGTGAGCTTAGAATGGACTAATGAGTCCAGCAGCTTAGGGATATTCTTCATTATTGACACCCCGCGGTAATTGGTAACATGAGATTTGGAGCCAGATTTAAAAATTTGAACAATTGGTAGGGGAAGGGGGGGCATGACGGGGGCCTTAACGTTGGAAGGGCATGAAAACGCTCAATTTAAATTATTTTGAATAATTATTTATTTAGAATAACTCTTAAATTATTAATCTTTGGGAATTAGGAACTTAAGGCACTTTACTTATGCCAGAAAAAGAAAAAACAAGAAATTTTGTCAAAGACATCCAACACCCGATTTTGACATAAAGTAGGGTAAGACGGGCTACCCTATGGGACAAGATGGGGTATGGCATTTTTCATACTTTCTTCATTCCAACTCCCTCTCTCCGTCTTTCTTTTATAACACTGGTCAACATGGATTTTGTTTCCTAACATATAATAGGTCATTTCTATAAGATTTTTCCCACACATTACGAATCTGAAGACGAAAATGCTCCATCAGCTTTGGTTTTCAGGAAAAATAGGGGTAAAAGTAAGAAAACCCGTATTTTGTCGTATTAAGTAAAATACTTTGAAGTGTTTTTGAAAGTTGGTAAGTGGATAATATAACAATGTGAACTTTAAGCTCTCCATAAAAATGTGAAAAAGTATAAAATTCGTACAAAGTATTCTGATAAACAAAACTTCTTTCATAAAAGACATAACTGTAATGATGATTAAAACAAAGTTTGTTCCAGAGAAAACAAGAAAGGTTTATAGGGTAATTCTATTTTATGGCAAAATTTTAGATTTCCAGCTTTCGTTTGAGCTACTTTAAGAATTCTTGTGTCATTTAGTTATATATTTTATAAATAGCCAAAATACGGGATTTTTACTTTTTACCCCTATTTGACTTGAAAACCAAAGCTGATGGAGCATTTTCGTTTTCAGATTCATAATCCACGGAAAAAACCCCTAACAAAACTAAAACACGGTATCCCCTAACATATTTCAGGAAACAGAAAAAAACATCAAAAATGTTGGCCAGTGTAATTCTTCACCAACTTAAAAAAGATAAAAATCAAATAAGTTATTAACAGTTAATCAAAAACATACCTATGTCATTATAAAGTCATATTTTATTTTCGAAGGGCAAGATGGGGTAGCTTACCCCAAGGTACCCCATCTTGCCATTTCATGCTTTTTTAATAAAATAACGTACCATAAAAAAACAAATCAAAATTTTGAAACAAACATATTCTTACCTGCTAGTATAATTATTGATAAACAAAAATATCTTTCAGTGAGTTCTTGATAGTTTATATTGAGGTGAAAAACACATGCCATGCACAACGCGAAAATAACAAGCAATTTGACAAAAACAGAGTTTTTGGCGCTAGGTCACAAACGCGTAAACTCACAAACCGGTGACAGTGCTGACTGACTGAGAAACAATACAACGTCGCGTCATTACGAGCCAGATTAGCTGTGATTGGACGTTCGTACGACACGTGAGACCCTCTGCCCCGTGTTGCCCGCTACCCCGTCTTACCCTCCCCTACATGATATTTTCCACGTAACCAAAAATAAACCCGTTTGTACAGATTTATTGAAAATATCACGAAGAGGACCAACCAGCGACTCAGAACAATTTTTCAATAAAGATGGCCAAATCCCATCAGTGTCAGGTTTTGTACTATTCACAATGTCCTTTGATATTAAAGCCATTTAAATGAAAAAAGGAGACACTAGTTAAATTCCCATATTTCTCAAGCGTACCTCCTAGAATGTTCCTCAAACCTCTTTAAATCCGCACGATCAATCGCGCCACGGCTCCTCCCAGGGGTGCGACGCCCTCTGCCGCCTCCTGTGCAACGCCAACTAATTTTCTTATCATTACTACCCGAGTACCTCGGTCCGCCTACTTCGTGTACCCGCAATCGTCAGAGTCTGCAAAGGCAAGTGGCAAAAAAAAAAAACGCACCCGGCAAATGAGTTCATCATCTTTCCCGCCCCCTGCCCCAGGGCTGGGGCTCTACTCCCATCTGAGAGATTTTTACTTAATCCCACTCCTGCTGTTCACTTTGGCACAAATTCGTTTCACCATAAAACGCACACCTTTCGTCCCACCCCACCGCACCGGACGCCCACCCCACCTCCGACGCTGCCCTTTAATTTTCTAGCGTTCGCTCGGCTTTCATCCGAAGATCCCCTGGGGGTTTTTTCCTGTGCACAAATTTCCCTCTTATACTTGATCCCCCGTCGATTTCCCGTTATAAAAAGTTTTTTCTCGTTTTTGGGTCTCGCCCGAGTTTTATTTTCTCTTTCCTATGGGCGCGCCCCAACCCACAGGGCTGGCGCCACATTCCCAGTTCATTTCTCTTGCGTGGCGAATCCCTGTGAAAACTGCTGCCACCCCCTCGTTTCTGGCTGACACCGTTGACGGGTCGTTTGCTGATCCACCACTGGCAGGGCAGGGAGTCGAGAGGGCAGACGAGGAGGTGGTAGGGTAAAGCAACCCGACGACCTGAGAGCTCCCCATGCGGCGCCCCGTCCAGCCAGAACGGCCGACCCCCAATGCCCTAATAGAACGGAAAAGCGTGAAAAAAATTTTCGGTTGCTGCCGACGTTGCCATCTGCAGGAGGGAAAACATTGCGAAAAACGGAAAAAATTACGAGAGGACAACGAGCGAGAACGCGGGTCGGCCCGGGATCGAGGGGGAGGTTCATCAACAATTCCTGTGGCGACGGTGGAAAAGCGGCGAAACGCGATGAAACGAGACTCGCGCCCGAAGCGCGGCAGCCCCGCGTTCCCTGGAGCCGGTGTGGATCAAATGGCATATCATGGGGGAGCGCCGGGCGGCAAGATGAAGGAACAGACGGGCCGTGCATAACTTACACCCGAAGGGCACCAGGAGTGATGGGAGCACACGGATACTCCCGGTCCCGGCGAGCACAAAAAAGCTGAGCAGGCAAGCAGGCACGGTCGGGCTCCGACTAACTAGGATGACTGGGTTCGGGTGGACGGGGTGTGCCGGATCCGATGGAAAATTATGAGAGCAACCGGCGACAACAACACGCCGCACAGCCCAACGAGGCCAGCAAAAAAGCGAACTGAGCTGTTGAAGGCACTCACACACCATCCGGCTGCGCATACACACCGAACTGCTAGATAAAAAACCCGCCCGATTGGTTCTCATCGCGGCAGTCGCTTATCAAAGGCGGATTCGGGGAGGCGATTGGCCCCGAGGCGGCAGTTCGGAGCGGTGATTGGATGAGAATTTTCTTCTCTTTGTGCGGTTTTTGTTCTGGCCTGCTGCTCCACGTGGAGTGAGTTTTCCGTACGACCGTACCTCGGGCTGGGACCGGGACCCCCGCCCCGGCACTGCGCCGACCGCTCAAGAACCGAACCAGCAGCAGCCGTCTTTCCTGCTACACAACTGTGCCAAGGGCCCTTGAAAGGGATGAGTGCCTGATGACTAGTGAGGGTTGCCAGTACGTGAGGGGATTTTGGTGTAAATGGAATGATGGAGCGGGCGGGTGGTTAGTTCGGTTTTGGGTTCATCGTGTGGATCCGACCGGGGGCGGCCTGGGCGCTCGAACGGCAAAGTTGACGATGTAAGTGGTTCAGCTGTGGCTATGCGGTGCGGCGGGAGGTGGATGTGTCGAGCGATTCCGTGGTAGATAGCAGCCTCAATGGTGCTTGGCACTGGGAAGCTCCATTGGAGCACAGGGGCCAAAGTCGGGTCAGCGGGGGTTACAAGCGCGCGGGGCCGCTGTTTTTGGGTTGTTAGCTGTGTGATGCGATGGCAGATTTTCGTGCCCTGCTGATGGCAGTGGAGTAGTCCGCTGGTTTCTACTGCTGCCACTGACAAGCCAAGTGTGAGTCGGTGCCCTGGGTAGGGGCAACGGGCCGAGGGTGTTGTGCTTGGGCCACAGGGAATTCAGTCATTTTCCCGATAAGCGCGCGAAGACATATGCTGGGTTGGGGGTGGTGGCGGGTGCATTGCGGGCACAGTGGCAATGAGCTGTGCCGGTTTCCCCGGCATTTTCGATGGAAACTTTAAGTGGCGGCCGGAAATGTGCACGAATGTGTGACAAAAGATTTTCAGGACTTGTGGGAAATTTCTGCCGCAAATTTTGCGAATAATCCGGGCGCTGTGGCTGCATTTGGTTATCAGGGTGGGGGTGCAATTTCAGCAGCAGTCGCCAGGCGCGCCTTCTCCGTCAACTACCGGAAGCTTTTCAGGTGTTCCCCCTGTTGTGAATCCTATAAGATGTGCGTGGTTGCGGTGGGAGTTTAATTGCTCCAAAGAAAGTGAGATTTCGTGTCGGCAGGCCACGATGAATTTTTAATGGTGTCTCCATGGACGACGTAATTTTCATGAAAAATATCCGGCGGTTTTGGATAATTTTGACAAAGTGGTGTAGAAATGGAAAGTACGAAATGATTCCAACACTGACCGAAAGCATCAACTGAATATGGAACATCATTAATAAAACTTTAAAGACAGCAAAATGGCGGATCCAATATGGCGACTGAAAATTTCTAACCGATTTCGATGGGATGGGGGATCTCCAATGGTAAATTCTTCCACACCATGCGAAGCTAGACATAAAAGTTAGTATGCGATTCAATTCCTTCAGAATTCAGGGGCAAGTAAACGGTAACCGCTTGGATGGATGGATTTTCATAAAGCGTCAATAAACTGTCGAACCAGAAACTCAACTAGTTCACAATAAATTGAGCGTGTCCGGGTGGGTAGATCTAGATACTAATTCAATTGCTGAAGTCTGGCTTATAGTCAAGTTTACGTATGGCTTGTTACTTGTCAAAATTACAACTGAGGAATGTAAATGAACTTCCCGCCAGCTCTGATAGCCATGACAACAGTCATCTAGCGCTGTAATCAGCTAAACTGTAGGGATAGCGAGAAACTTTTTCGACTTAATTAGTTAATGACTAGTCATACATGCAGGGAACACCTTCAGAGTCGCAATGAAATTCTGGCAACAATTTCAAATAATTTCGGAATCAAAAAGTCCTCATTCATTCATCATCATTATCCTGGTAAAAAAGGAAGTTGTCCGACATTTTCCTTAAGGACGTCCAAATATGCCGTTTTGTCCATAATGACTTCTATGACGTGCAAATTGCCCACCTCCGTGGCCGACACACAGTCGCAAACGATTACAGACCCTCCGCCGTGTTTCACCGTCTGCCTGAACTTTTTTTATTAAACTCTTCTCCGGTTTCCGCAATACATAAACATATTACTTTCCATCGGAGCCACAGAGAATTTGCTAAATTTTCTCTCATCGGTGTACAAAACCTGGTATGCCTATTAGGCGTAAACAAAATGAATAATCCTAATTAGGTATAGTCACGAGCGAAATGAAGCCTTAATTTTCTGTTCTTTTCTTCGGGTGATGTGCGACGCTTTACTGTCAATTCGACCATTGTAATTGCCGCGTCGGAAAAGTCTGCTGATATGTGCAGTACCTATTGACATTCTTTCTTTCCTAAGGTCCTAATTTTTCCAGTTTGACAATCTGGGGAGCATAACATACATGAATGAGTCTTTCTTCACTTCTCTCAAACGATATTTTTCGTCTCCGCCCGATAAAACCCTTTTCGCGCTTTTCGCCGTTCATCTGCTATAGGGATCGACAGAAGTCAACGTTTCCACCAGGACTCAAAAAAGACAATAAGTTGGGTCTTCATTTTCACTGTCTTCTGACACTATGCCCAATCGCATTATTGTTTGTAGCCTGAAAGTGGCTAATTGCTCCATTTGCTCGATTTACCATATGATTTATACAATTTTAATAGTATCGGACCGAGCATGTTGCCTTGCGGTACCCCATGAAGGCATACTCTATTCGTCTGACTTGGATGGCTTATAGCGTGCTCAAATACCGCTATAAAAATATTTATTCTCTTCGCACAAGAAAATAATTAAAAGAAAAGATTAGATTTTAGAAGCCTGTAGTGCTTTTTAAAAGTAAAACCATTTAATATCTTCGCCACATCACCTTCCCACCAGTGGTCGTTTGACCACGAAATTTGTTCGCTTGTTGTTGTTGTTGTAGTCGATATCGACGATGATTCGGTTCGACTGGTATTCCAGTTTGTCGGAAGTTGGTGCTTGAGTTGTTGTTGAATTGTCCTGATCGAAGGTAGGTCGCGTCGACTAGTGTTCCGGTAAGACGGAAGATGTTTTTTTATTATTATTTATATATTTACGATACAGTCTATAAAGTCGACCTCTTACAGATTAAGCCTTATTAACCTAGCTAAAAACAACAAAGCTAAGAAGCCTGAATTGGGAACGGCTCATGCATAAATCAACATCATCATCGTAAAACAAATGAAATTCATTCCAGCAGTAAGTAATATATAGGTTCATGCTGTCCATAAGAAATACGACGAAATGCTATACTATATAACAAGCCCCTAGAACGAAGGGAAACGCCGGGAACGTAAATATTAAACAAAGCCAGCAATTCAGGCGAGCAAATTCTAAAACACAAAGTAGCTCTCACAAACATTACAGCAGCAATTTTTCTTCTTAGTTCAAACCGAGAAATTTTTAATTACATCGTTGATAAATATTATAAAAAGCAGAGGACCCAAATGGCTATCTTGTGGAACACCAGATGGGACCTTGAATGCACGAGAATGGATTGAATCAATTCTTCCACATTGGTACTGATTTGTCCCATAAGAGGCCAACCAACCAAGCAAAACCAAACGCTTTAAGTTTTATTAAAAGTAGATGTTGATTGAGTTGTTATTGCTGAATGGGTTGATGATGCGTTTGGTTGGGACGATGGTTGGTTTACGAGTTTGTTCATTTGTTTTTCTATGTTTGTTAATTTAAGGTATTTTTTTTAGCTCGATTATTATTCCTATTGTCGTTAATTGTTTGTTTAAATTGTCTGCAACTTTAGTTTCTGGTATTCTTTCTATTCCTATTTCTATTCTTCCAAGCTCAAGGACAACTGCAATAACTACAAATAAAATGTTGCCACAGAATCAAAGGTTTTCGACAGATGGGCTACCATAATACCTACGCTGCCGAGTAGGACGGGACTAGTTGAGCATAGGAGCAAGTTGGGGAATTGAAATATTACAAAAACTAAGCGTCGTTCAAACACAGGAAAAAGAAGGACGAAAGAGGGGAACACACTGCGCGACCGCCATTGCACGGTGATCAAGTGAACAGTCATATACATTCTACGATCAGGTAAGTGTGTCGATCATAAATGGTTATGTAGTTACAAATCTTACCGCTTTTACATAACCCAACTTTTATTTCCATAAGTCTGGAAAATCAACATCAGCGCCAATTAATAGACACACACGCGTTTGTTGTTGTTTCTTTTAATTCTTAGTCAAGTTTTTGTTTCTCCAAAGAAATTCATGACCGTAATCAGACTATCAGTACAGAGACCTCTTCTGATCATAAGCCTCCTTCAACCTGTGATGACAGCTGCTGATGTTGGCTTGATATTAGCTCTATGTGTTGTGTACGACTCGTGTCAGCTTGAAGATAAATAGGTACACAGGCATGAGCCTTTTGGCGTTTGGTATTACGCAGTGTTGATGTTTTCACAGTAACTCTGGCCTTTTAATCTATCCCAACATTTGGAAATGGCTTAGTTATTTACTCGGTCGCCGGCAAACCACAAGTTGATTAGATGTTGTATTTCGTTACTTGAAATCTATAATATACCAACCCATCCGCTGATCTATCTTTCTTCTATTGGTACAACAATCTATCAGAATGATTGACAACAAACGACAGGTTCCATGTTTCGAAAAAAGTTTGGTTAGGTCACATCAATTGTTGTCAGTTTTATACATTTGAATATTGTTACATCGGTGTGCATAAGAAAACAAATTCCTTCAAGTATGGTAGTAGGTACATGCGCCAACGAAGAATATGTTAGGCACAAATGTGCACGAGGCACGGGAATGATTATAATCTGTAAATAATTCTCTTCTTATAGGTTATGTTTAGCGATGAATGCTGGTTAGAAGCGATCACTGAAGTCCCAACATTCGTTTGAAGAAGGCCCTATGAGAGAGAGACTGCATTACAGCTGAAGGTGCAGGACCTACATTTTTCGTCAAGATAACCAATCCACCAAAGAGCATCCTAAGGAGAAATACGTCTTCATTCAAGATGAAGCCCCAATCCACACATCGAGAATTAGCATGAACTGCCTAAATTCGCTAAATTTGAAGTTTTTTCTTGGCCTGCAAATTCACCGGATTGAAATCCAAATGAGAACTGTTGGGCCTATTTGAAATCCTCAGAACCATTGAATATGTGTGGAAAAACGACGAGGGAATGAAGCAAAACGGGTTCCGTGAAAACGTCGCTTTGGACAATGAAACCAAAAATGCTTTTTATAAGCCAACATTTACACAGGTAGATTATTGCCTAGGCAGGAGTTTGTGCAGTATTGGGCGATGTTAGTTGAAGTGGTGCAGTATTTTCCAATGTGAAGTTTACTATGACCACTTGTTCTTCCAAAATGGAGTGAGCAAAGGAGCAAGCAACAAAATTTGGTGTTTCGATCGAGACGAACCAGACCGATCTCATCTGCCACAGACACACGTTTTTGTTGCTTGCTACTTCCAACAAGTGCTTTACAACAACCTTTCAACTTTTTCGAAGGTATTCTATTACTATATGGTAAGTTCGCATTGGAGCACTATCATACGAAATTTCCGAGTATATAAACATATCAATGTGAGGCGGAGAGGCGACCGCAAAAAGTGGAGTTCATCGAGTTGGCAGACGACATTTTTAGGAAAGGTTCCTTTTTCTCGCGGAAAGCTAACTAACATGGATAGTCCCCTCTCACCCACTCTCATGCTTCTACTCGAAGCAGTTTTTTTTCTATCTAAATATAAACCCTCTGGAGGCCTTCCCTCCACTGCAGGTGTCCACGGAAGTCGATGTGTCGAAAATTCGCTTGGTTTGCATATATTCCTCTCTCGAGCGATGCGATTCCCTCCCCGTTGTCCTACGTTCAGTAGTCTTCGAATATTAGTCGTTTCAAATTAGTCACCTGGTGTCACTCATAATTTTGGGGTGACTCTCAGTACCGACATTAAAAACGTTTTCACGTCAACAATAAAAAAAACAATAACTTGTGTTTTATTTAGCAATTAAACCAAATACTCTATTATTATCGATTATTTCAGGATAGATGGCGCTAAAGTCTCATGGCTACCGAAAAAGTTTAATTTCAAAGGATTGTCATCAAAACCAACACTAGAAGGTTTTCGAAAAATTATCAACTTGAGTTTTTGGGGTCGCTAATTTTAAATTTGCTACCGAAATTTCGAACTTCAACCTGACGGCCAACGTTACCAACGTAAATGAATGTTCATGACATTAGGCCTGACTATAATAGTCTTAAGACTCTCTATGATTTGCTGTCAAATTTCTTTATAATTGGTTAAGATTCGGTCGAATCTTAACGAATCTTAAGCTCAACTACAATCGTCTTAATGAATTTTTGACACTTGCAAAATGTGACATCTCAGTGATATAATAAAGCTAGTTGTGCACAATGTCCGCTAATTTTAATGAAGAGCTCATAGAGCAAATAAAGAATTCACCTTGCTTGTATGACAAGCAACACAAAAGATATTTTGATGTTAATTTAAAAAGCAGTTGCTGGCAAGAAATCGCCACAAAAATAAGTCATGCCCGTAAGTAGTTTGTAATTATATTAATTTAAAGCTTACTAACTCCAACTGTTAATAGCTGAAGAATGCAAAACAAGGTGGAAGCATTTGCGGTTGCGCGAAACTTTTTCAAGAAAATGCAAACCAAAGACAACGGGAAGTGGTGCTGAAGAGGACTCGTGGCCGTACTTTGAAAATATGAGCTTCTTAAAATCTTATTAAGCCGAGAAAGTATGTGTAATTATAAACAATTAAACTTTATTATTTCCATATTTCTTCCAGCACTAAAAGCAATGAAACGCAGAGTGCTGATGATATTATTTCCCTAAGTGAAGAAAGCGCATTCAACTGTAGCTCGGAGAGTGAGGAGCGCATATTGGGACCACCAGCGCCAAAAAGAAAGCGGACTATTCAATCGATTCTGGAGGTGATTGAACAGTCCGCTTTAGCCCTAGTTCAGAAAAAAGTGGAAAATAGCTCAGTGGAAACCAACGACACGGACGAACTGATAACGAAAACCGTAGTAGGTTTATTAAAGGATATTCCTCCTCATAACAAAGAGCGGAATTATTAGAATTCGTCTTTGCCGCTAGAGAGAAATATGTAAGCAATTATTATAATGTTGTCTATGTGAATTTTGCTAAATTTGTGTTTTTGTTACAGGGTGCAAAGTAATTACAGAAAAGGATGTGATACGAAGAAAGGAAAGAGTATTACCCACGACTACGAAGAATTAACAAGACTGTTTTATGTGACTTTTGAATTTTTTATGTTGGCTTTTAAATGTTTATATGGCATGTTATTGAATTGAAAATGATTTATTTTTTTATTAAAAGACAACATTGGAAAACGTAGTGTTTTATTTATAAATTGAAATATTCGCACAATATAGTTCTGTTCTGTGTTGCTTCATTTCCATTGTATCTATGTGCAGTCGCGGAAGGTTGTATGGAGTCAGCTGGTGTGATTTCGGATCTCCACTCACCCGAATGTTCTGCAACATCAGAATCCACCCTGTCTGTAAACTGCGGAGGGCAGTAAACGATGCTGCATAACCTATCCAGCATAATGAAGTTATGCAGGGCTACACATGCTAGTACAATTTTTTCCGCATTTTCTGGCTCCATATTAATTGTGTTTAATAAGATTCTCCAACGAGCAGTCAAAATTCCAAAGGAATTTTCAATTGTTTGACGTGCTCGGCTTATTCTTTTATTAAACACGTCCTTTTGTGCCGGTAAGTTTCTTCCTCCGTAAGGTTTCATGATATCTCTCTCTTCCCGAAATAGCTGTTTGCAAAGATCCCTAAAACAATGTACACATGTATTCTTTTAATTTAAAAAGCCCTAATTATTTTACCTCCATCACTGTTTCCTCCATATGACCCTACGTCGATATATGTAAATGTGTATCGAGCATCGCATGCCGCCAAAAGGACGATACTATTATACCTCTTGTAGTTGAAGTAAAGACCACCGCTATTTTTAGGCCTCGTTATTGCGATGTGCTTCCCGTCTATACTTCCGACACAATGAGGAACATTCCATTGACTCTGGTATTGATCTGCTATTAGCTCAAAATCAGTAGCATTTGGTTCCGACACGTAAATTGGGTACAAAGTTTTCCATATTAAGTCGCAGGTCTCCAGCACTATTCGCCGAACAGTTTCTTTACCCAATTTGTACGACCACGCCAGGTACTGGATACTGACTCCTTGAGCCAAGTGACTGGAAACTGAATTATTGAATTTCACATTATTTTGATACGGAATATCTCTTACGACAACGTGATTGCTAGGCGGCATTCAGGCGGTACTGCCTTTCTTATCGAATGCTTCTGCAAGTTTGTTTTCAACATATCCAGCAGCATATCAAACTTGTCTTTATTCATCCTGCAATGCTTGAAAAACTCCTCCGGATCTTCATTCTTCATTCTTAAGAATGTCCTACTGAAAAATCCATTCGTGGTCTCTATTAATTCTACGGACACTGCAAGATCTTCTTTTTCTTTGCAAGCGTTGAACATCTCCCACTAATTCAACCAACAAAGCTAAATTACCTAATGTTTCCATTTCATTAACCATTACATGACAAACAGTGACAAACGTCACTTTTGTTAAGATTCCTTATGATTTGTTCGCTCCGGACCGTACCTTTAAGACTTGCCGAAAGATTTCGAAAATATTTCGAAAGTTAACGAAAGATTGGATAAGACTATTATAGTCAGGCCTATTGAGTTCTTAGGGTATATGATTTCAAAATAACTGCTTTTCCTAAGCTCATGTGTTTATTTAGAATACCCAAACTCGGGGACTGTTGAACCGATTTCGATGGCACTGAAAGGTTGAGTATTTGGTCGATTATAATTTGTGCTACTTTTTATCTGTTTGTCTGTTTGTCCGGCTAATCTCAGGAATCGCTAAACTTATTTGGAATGGAAGGGTCTTTACTGGAAGGTGGATTATTTTGTCGTTTATGGTTTAGACTACATTTTATCCCGTGAATATTTTCGGTTTCCACAGGTAATATGAAAAACCGCCTGGAATCAATACTCAAAATTTAGATAAAAAAACAGTTTCATTCATTCTGCAACAGTTTTAATTCACAAGTATGAAAAAGCCCGGCTAAAGCTGGGGCGGGTCTACTAGTTGAATAATAGAATGAGATAGAGAAATTAAGTAGAATATGGAAGAAAACAAAGTATGGGTATGGGTATTATGTAGGTATATGAACATTTTCTTTTACCAGAAAGACAAAAATGCCACACTAGCAGCAAACAAAATATATCGACTGTTTCATTTGTAGTCCAGTGTAGAGTCGACGTTTTTCCCTCAATAAAAGTGATATCACGAGAAAGTAAATATCTTTTGTCTAATAAAAAATTATTTATCTTCACAAAAAATACATTCATTTCTACTTGGAAGATTTTTTCTTGTTTTTTTTAAACACTGTCATTTTTCTCGTCTTGCACAATGTGCGGCGGAGCTCTAACGCCTATGCTTCGCGCGAGATAACCACGCGTCCAAAAATGTCGGCGCTGTAACTAACATCGGTTCTAACGCTGCCATTCGCATCCGATCAGTGCAAGCAACCGATGCACACCGTCAATTACTTACCTCTGGCATTCAATTTGCTGGGGCTGCTCGGCAGTACCTCTTCCGCGGCACCCACCGCGGCACCCACCGCGAATGCAGATATTTTATCGCCTTTATTGGGCGAGCGGCTATCGGAGGACAATTTTCCCGTTTAATTTCAACCCGTCCCGTTCCGACCTGCTCTGTAGTCTGCACCCCCGCATGTGCTGTTGCTGCCTTTCATGAAATCGAAATACCTTACTTTCCGGCCCGTCTGCGAATACGTGCAGAGCTCCTCAGGCCCTGCTGGCGAGAAATTCATCTTAGCGTGCGCCTTCGTGGCCTTTTTGTGTGTTTCCTCTTGTTTTTGCCTGGTCCATGGGTGTTGCAAGCTGTTACTCACGGCTGCCAGCCTGCCAATTACCAGGTGTAGCCGTGGCGTTCTTGTTGCTGTTCTGCGCGATGTTATTACCGTGTCCAACTTGCTGCACTCTCGCTCCTCCGTGCGGTGCCCCCGCGGTCTCAATCGGGGCCTCCGAGATTTTGTGTTATTTTACCTCTCATGTGATTTGTGCGGTGTGGCGTTCTCGGACCATACTTTTCTGGCGAAACTCGGGAACACAGTGCTGGACTCACTGATGCACGAACGATCCGGGTCCTGGGACCGGACCACTCACTCATTCACGCTAATCAGCGATTACGCGCGATTGCCTCAGCCCACGGCCAGATAAGTCTTTTATGGGCAGGAGAACGAGTTCCCTCTTTTTTACCGTTCCACCCGCTCGTCCTGGCTAGCAGTGCTCGGTGTCGCTTTATGCAAATGTCGGTCCGATAATAGCTGACCCCAAGTAGCTATGAACTTGACGCCACTCGCGGGGAATAGGCTAGGCGCTTTGTCTTGTGGCTGACGACTTACGGCTTTCGGCCTGTGAAAGCCACACTGGAGCCTAGACAGGGCGACCAGCGATTTGAGCGCCTTTACAGTATTTTTCCTATTAGGTCCAACGCCTTCGTGCTCTGCGTCACTTCGGTGCGCTTTTTGTTAGAGCAATGCGGCCAATTTGCCAATCGGCGTAGATCATGGCATTGATAAGTCCATCAGGCTGCAATGCGCGAGTTAGGAACCGCGGTACGAGCTCGTCCAAAAAAAATATAAAATAAAAACTAAGAAATAATTAGAATAGACTTTTATTCCAAGATTTCGACTTTTCACATTGAATATCTAAACTGAAGTGACTCTTAGTCTAAATGGCTTCTGCAGGTGAACTCCCAGGTGAACCGTGGGATTGCTGAGTCCGCATCAGGTGAGGTTTTCATCCAGACGCTGAGTAGGCTATTTGGAGCTGGGCGATGACCGTCGGTGTCGGCGGGTCACGTGTAGGTATGGTGGGCCGTCGGTATCGGCGGGTCACGTGTAGGTATGGTGTGTGTCGGGTCGGGTTCGTAACTCCTCCCCCCTAAGAGTGAGGCGGCGGCGGCCAAAAGAGTTGAGTCCTTGGAAGATCCGCAGGATACGTTGTGGATATGCCTTTGCAGATAACGGGTAGAGTTTCCTGTCGGGTTTTAGACGTTTTGCAGGTAATGATTATGGATATGATTAAGGTGATGACCCCAATGGTTGCGATTATACTGAGCGTTGCAAGGTCCCTTTGTGTTGTCTGGACTTCTAGGAGTTCTATGGCATTTCTATTTTTGATGTGGAAATCCTTAATCTTCTGAAGTTGGAGGTCTTCTATCGTAGATGTGTAATTTATCTCGCTGAATGTTGCCGGATATATGTGCACGTCGTCCCAGTGTTTGCTGATGCTTTCCTGGTAGGTTATCCCGTTGATCTCGACGCTGCAGTTCTCAAAATGGATGAGTTTGGTACCCTTGATTTTGATGTTTGTGAGGTCGCAAGATGATTTGATTATTGTTTCCGGAACGTCCGTCAAGAGGACAAAATTTGGTTCGGGCTGCTGGATGTTTTGGGTGTAGGTCATTCCTTCTTTGAGGTTGCATTCTGCGGGTTGGCTTTTGATGAGAGGTCCAACGCATTTTGACGTGTTTGTCGCTTCTTGATGAGGTGAATTATTGCAATAGAAAACGTTTTCGACCTTGGTGCATTCATCATTGAAATATTGAATATTTAAGGAATTTAGGATTACATAAGGTTTGGTGATAATTGTTTTAGTATGGTTGATGGGTAAGGGTATTAGGTGAAACATTCCGTAAGCGTCTTTCGAGAATACAGGTATTCTAACATTAAAAATAATATTTAAGTTATTATAATAAGCTTGAAGTCCTAGCAATTCATAGATATTTTCGTTAGATCTCACATCTACTGATTGGTTCTTGAGATTAAGGTAAATTTCTGATAGTTCTACTGGATTCAATATTTGTTTTGATATGATGTTCAGTCTTGCGAGTACTATTGCTTCAGCTAAATTGGTTAAATGGTTGTTTAAAATATCTATATTATAGTTAATTTGAGTTAAGTATTGCGAGTGTTTTATGATATCATTACTTGTTTTGATTTTATTAGTTATCGTTTCCTGATAATATTTTAAATATTTCCCTATCGTTTCCTGCTGCTCATTAATATGATTCGTGATATTTTGAAATCTGTCCATCATGAGTTTGTTTATTACGACCTGTTTATTCATCTCAGTTTTTACGTCCTTTTGATTTAAAGCCAAATTTTGAATCTCGTCGTTAATTTTCTTCGCATCTGCGGCATCCATATTACCTGTGATATATTTTATCGCTGTGCCTAACCCATCTATGAGCCCACGTCTGTTCCTAAGACTAGGTTTTAGTGTGTCTAATTTTTGTTTTAAGTCGTTCAGTTTGATTTTCGTTATGCCGATAGTGGATCTAAGTTCGTCTTCGTTGTTTAATAGTTCTAATGAGTCGGTCAGTTTGCCAATAGTCGTTTCGTAATTTTCTAAGTTAACTATGTGTACCAAATTATTGTATCTTAATATCGTTCTAGCTGTTCCCAGTTTCATTGTCAGTACTTTGTGGTCCGTCAGGTCTCGTATCTCCAGTTTTTGTGCGTTTATTGTCAGTAACCTGAAATTTACGTTTGTTTTTAATTTTGGATTTATGAATTTTCTTATTTGTATTGGTTATTATGCAGATTCTTTTGTTATCTCTTACTTTCTGTTTGCTAAATCTACGGGTTAGCTTATTGCGTCTACACTCTTTCCTATATATTATGTCTCCTTCTTCTAAATCTTTTGGGTCTTGTCTATCTTTATTAAGTTTGTCGGTATTCTTTTTAATGTTTCCTTCCAGGTGTTCTTTTATTTCCGGATAGAGTTTTTCTTGAAATTCGTTGAGTTTGCGTAGATAATCATGTTCGTCGTTAAATTTAACCTCTTTGTTGAATATATGGGTTCTTCCGTTGAATATTTCGAATGGGGTAAATTTGGTAGCGGAGTGAATAGCGTTATTGTAAGTGGTAATGGTTTCATTTAGAATATCTTCGTGGACTTTGTCTTTCTTTTTATCATAAATTATTCTGTAGATTTCTGTTAAGGTAGAGTGCATTCTCTCTACCGGTGCGTTACTGGAGGTTTGTTGGAACGAGGTAACATGATGTCTTATGTTATATTGTTCACAAAAGTCTTTGAATATTGTGGACGTGAACTCGGTGCCTTGATCTGACACAATTTTACGCGGGATGCCGTGTAGGCTAAAGAAGTGGTGGAGACATTTTACCATCGAAAGGCTATTTCTGGATTGGACCGTATATGCAGCTGCGAACTTGGAGAATTTGTCGACTATGGTCAAGATTTGTTTATTATTAATACTGTAAATGTCGATATGAAGTATGTCCAACGGTTTTTCCGGTGATTCGGGAGTTTGGAATTTTATTTTCGGCGGATTTCGATCATATTTTAAAATTTGGCACGTGTCACAATTATTTATTATTTTGGTTATTTTTTCTTTCATACGAGGGAAGTATACTTCTCTTTTTAAGTGGAGTAGGGTTTCGGTAATGCCTCGGTGGTTGTGTTTAATGTGGTAGTCTTGTATTGTGGCGTCTTGGTTATCTTCTTCAGTGACGTCGTGAACAAATTGGGTGCAACGGATTAATTTGAAAATTTTGTTTCTAGAGAAGTGTTTAGAGTAAACGTCCTGAACTATTCTGAAGGTTTCGTTGTCCGTGTACACGGCTGATAATTTGTTTGGAGGCAAATAGTTTTTAAAAATGCCTATAACGTTATCTTCGGTGAAATTTGGTAACCTAACTGTTCGTCGTTTTTTATTCCTAAATGGAACAGTTAGAGAGATAGGGGGCCTTTTATCCGATTTTTCGAGAATGAGTTGTATGCTGAATTCATTGAGTGGTTTTTCGGATATGTAAATTCCGTCACCTAGGTCATTCTCGGCTGAGTGTATTGTAGATACGTTCATACTTGGGTTAACGCTGGGGGTAGTTGACACTGGTTCCGTCTCGTTTGCGTGGACTTCGATGTTGTTTAATCGGATGCGGCTCAGGGCGTCTGCATTTGAATTTAAATTCCCTTTCTTATATATTACTTCGTACTCGTATTCTTCTAATTTTAAACGCCATCTAATTAATTTGGAGTTTGGGTCTTTTAGACTCATTAGCCAGGTTAGGGGCTTATGGTCCGTCACGATCTTGAATTTTCGACCAAAAAGGTATGGGCGGTAGTATTTCGCGCCCCATACAATAGCCAATAGCTCTTTCTCTGTCGTCGAGTAATTTATTTCGGAGGAATTCAACGTCCTGCTGGCGTAACAGATTGGTCTGTCGCTGCCTACTGGGCCCTGAGAGAGGACAGCTCCGATAGCAAAATCGCTTGCATCCGTGGTCAGCACGAATTCCTTCGAGAAGTCTGGGTATTGTAATATCGGATCATTTATGAGCAGATCTTTGCAAGCTTCAAATGTTCTGATATAGCGATCGTCGAGGTTAATGCTTCTCCCTTTTTTTAGACATTCCGTCATGGGCTTGGTTATCTTTGCGAAGTCTTTAATGAACTTTCGGTAATAGCCCAGGAGTCCTAGGAATGACTTGATTTCTTTAGATGTTCGCGGAATTGGGAAGTCTTTAATCGCTTGTATTTTGTCAGGGTTGGGTTTAACGCCATGTTGCGTGACAATGTGTCCTAGGAAGGAGATTTCCTTCCGAAGGAATTCGCATTTGTCAATTTGTATTTTGAGGTTGGCTTTCTGGAGTCTATTCAGTACTGCCTTTAGGTTTTCGCAGTGTTCCTGCAAGGAGGTGGAGAAGATTATGATATCGTCTAAATAGACGAGGCAGATATTACCAATTAACCCTCTAAGTACATGGTCCATGACTCTCTGAAAGGTGGACGGTGCGTTTTTTAAGCCGAATGGCATTCGGACGTACTCGTAATGTCCCCCTTCGACCGTGAACGCGGTTTTGTGGATGTCTTTCGGGTCCATTTCGATCTGGTGGAACCCGCTCGCGAGGTCTAGTGTGGAAAAGTACATACTTTTCCCTAGTTTGTCCAATATCTCGGTAATATTAGGTATTGGGTATTTGTCGCTCACGGTTTTTTCGTTGAGTTTACGGTAGTCTATGACTAACCGCCACTTTTTCTTCCCGCTTGCGTCTGTCTTCTTCGGAACTATCCAGACTGGAGAGCTCCATGGGGAGTGACTGTGTCGTATTATGCCTTGTTTTAGCATGTCACTAATTTGACGTTGAATTTCGGCCTTGTGCACATATGGGTATCGATAAGATTTTACGTAAATGGGGTTCTCGTCGGTTGATATAATACCGTGCTTTACTTGATTAGTGAAGGTAAGGGCTTCCCCTTCTTTAAAAAGGAGGTCTTCGTATTCTTTTAGTGTTTCCAGTAGTTTTTTCATTTCTTCGCTATTTAAGTGAGATGATCTAATCAGATTGCGGAGGTCTTTCGGTTCTATGTTAGATTTTATTTCCGTTTCTATATTGTATATGCTGATTTCGGAGAATTCTGTATTTGGAAAGTACTTCACTTTTAAGGGTTGTTCTAGTAGTAGGACTTGGTCCTTTCCGCATTCGTTCACTACCTCTAGGTAGCTGTGCCAATTTTCGGAATGATATATTCCTTCGGCAATGAAAAGTTTGGGTGAAATTTCCAGTGTGTCTACATATATGTCTCCGCTCTGTACGTCTACTGGGAGTTTAATCATTACGTTGGAATGAGCAGGGACCAGATGTTGGCCAGAAGAGAAATTAGGTTTGAAGTGGAGGGGTACCACTGCATTTTTGGTAATTAGTTGTCGATTCGCTAGGTCGACTTTAGCACCGAGATCCGTTAGGGTGTCTAATCCCAAAAGGCCGTCAAAGTAATTATGAAATTTGAATGCAAGGAATCTCGTTTTCCCGGGGTATTTGAATTCTATGAAATTAGGGAGGACGACCTCTTTATCGAGCGTGTGTTTATTGAGGATCGTCGCTATTACTACAGGATTTGTTTTTTTCAACATTTCGGGATTTATGAATTCGGGGCTTATGAAAGAGGATGAGGCGCCTGTGTCGACTAAAAATTTGAGCTGGTATCCGGAAGGAGATGAAATGTTTATATATGGAAGAGTATGGCCATGTTTATTAATGTCTATGAACTCTGTTGGTTCCCGGGGGCTAGTTCGTGACAATTCTGTGGGTTTTCCGAGGCTTGTTCGAGAAAATCCTGTTGGTTTTCCAAGGCTGGCCCTGGAAAATTTATGGGTTCCATGGGTTCTATGGTTCCTTCCCAGTTACTTATAGGGGTTTCTTCGGCGTTATCGTAATCTGGGTGTCTGTAGTATCTGTCTAAGTTGTTATAGTAATATTCGTTAACAACTTCGTTACCTCCGCTAGGGGTGTTACATTCATTAATGTTGAACATTTCATTGTTTGGGGCCCTATTCTGTGGTACGCGGGAACTTTGGAACTTGGTGGATTGTCTGAGATGAGAGTTACCTGACCCAATTTCCATCGGTTCTGGTTTTGGTAAGTTTGGATGATTAAATGAGTTGGAAGTAGGCGTAAATGGTCTATTTTGTTGTAAGGGGGTAGTATTGGGGGTAAGTGGTTTATTCGGCTGAAATGTGTTAGGCTGTTGCCTATGCATTGTCGGCATGAAGGGATTATTAAAGCTTGGTCTGTAATAATTTTGATTAAAGGAGGGTTGTGGATTATTTATTGGTCGGGAAAAATTCGGGTTTGAAGGGGCTCTTTGTTGTGGGTATCCAAATCTCGGATTTTGTTGGGGTTTAGGGAAGTTTGGTTTCCGGTTATAATTCGGCTGTTCGGGTTTCGCATAATATATGTTTTGTTCTGTGATGCAAAAGCCGAATGCTTCGGGTAACGACGTTGGTCGCATTGAACGAATTGTGGATCCTAGGGGTTCTCTTAGCCCAGATAAAAACACATTAAGACACATTCCGTTGTATAATTGGGTTTTTGACGTTATTACGTTTTGGTCTTTTTCGTGTATACGGATGTGGTTGGACATTGTAGCTTGTATTTCTATGATCTCGCTGTAAAAGCTACCGACTGTTTTATTTCCTTGACTGAGACTGTGCAAATCCTTTATTAATGACATTTCGTTGCGTTTGTCTGAATAATGGAGAATCAAGTTGTTTTTTATTGCAGACCATTCTAACGGGGTTCCGTACATATTCAGGGCCTCGTTAGCTTGGCCGTCAATTTTATTTCTGATGGCTCTTAATATGATTTTGCCATATGCAGTGCCATTCACTTCGTTAATGAGGGATAAAATTTCCTCGACGTTGTCGATAAAATCGTGCAACAATCTTGGATTCCCATCGAATTTGGGGAGGTCTTTCACTGCATCAGGGATTTTTAGCGAATCAAATAGTGAGGTAGCAGGGGCGGATGGACCCATTGTAGGTTTTGTAGTCATGTTGATATTAATTTCGTTTAAACTTTGCGCTTTACCGCAATTTACTTCGGTATCACTACTCTCGCAATTTTCTTCAATTACGCTTAAATCTTCGCGGCTAGTACTCGCACGATTGACTAAGTCGCTAAGGTAGAACGGGATTCTTCTTAAGCTAGTACTCCGCTCTTTTCTGTTTTTCGGGTACATACAGATTTGTTGTATTAACTTGAATATTAGATAACACGAGATTCGATTCTGGTTCTCAACTTTTAGGATTTAGGAACTTCTTACATTCGAATTACACCTACGCGATTTTAATTCTAATTCTATCGGTAAAATTTTATGTTTACTTCATTCGATGTGGCACTATTCACTTAATTGATTTTGTTTAAAATTTATTTCTAATTCTATCGGTAAAATTTTATGTTTACTTCATTCGATAATTGGCACTATTCACTTAATTGATTTTATTTAAAATTTGGTGTTTTCAAAGTATCGTTTTCTTTTTCGCACAATTTGTTTTTAATTCGCTTATGCGTTATAAACTAATAACTTAGGGATTCTTTTCACTTATGTGTACTTAACTAATGCACTAAGGGGTAAGGTGGAAATTGGGATTTACAAGGAATATTCAATATTTGGACTTACACGCACGCAGTTAGGTAAATTATTTTTCTCATCCTTCTTTCGTCAGGCATTAGGAGATGATCTCGTAGATCCACGCGATGAGGTAGTGTTGATTTCGTCGATATTCCCTCGAAGATTCTCCACTTCCTTCTTGATTCCTTTGTTGCTATTGTACCGATATTCGCTCGGCACACAGGGCACTCTCGGATCACTTTATTAATTGACGATATTCGTTCGTCGCGAATTTACTTTTGTAATTCGATTTTCGCGAGGATCTTTGCCTGATCCTACCGACTGCGCCAGTTAGGAACCGCGGTACGAGCTCGTCCAAAAAAAATATAAAATAAAAACTAAGAAATAATTAGAATAGACTTTTATTCCAAGATTTCGACTTTTCACATTGAATATCTAAACTGAAGTGACTCTTAGTCTAAATGGCTTCTGCAGGTGAACTCCCAGGTGAACCGTGGGATTGCTGAGTCCGCATCAGGTGAGGTTTTCATCCAGACGCTGAGTAGGCTATTTGGAGCTGGGCGATGACCGTCGGTGTCGGCGGGTCACGTGTAGGTATGGTGGGCCGTCGGTATCGGCGGGTCACGTGTAGGTATGGTGTGTGTCGGGTCGGGTTCGTAACTCGCGCTTGGCTTCGTGTATAGAACTGTCAAAGTGGTCAAAAACTGAATGCGAGTTTTTTGTTTCTAAGCATTAATTTGGCGGCCCCCGATTAAAGAATTGCTCCGTAGATACAAATATACATCTCTATATATATTTTTGAGGTGCGACGCTGGTTGATAACACTTCAAGAAATTTAATTTTTGATATATTGCCAAAGAGGGCCAATTCTGGGACGTTTAATCCCATTCGCATGGGCCTTGAATAAAAAGCTCGTAGGAATGTTTGGTATTTGAAAGTAAATGCGACCCATTTTGGAAGCAAGCACATCTCGAATGGGGAGGAACAGCAATGGGCAATATCTCAGGACGTACAAAAGGGCAAAAAAATATAATAAACAAGTTACGCGCATTGGTTTTTGGTAGGAATTTAAGGAACGTCATGTTCGGATAAATCTGGTTGCTTGAAAAAAATCCTTCCTTCCTAACCAATACCACAATTGGTCACTGTAATGTCAAGCTGTTGGTATCGCATGTAGTGCAGGAGTCTCGTTTTATTCATCCCGGAATTGGAAGATGGTGCGTAATTCTCTAAATTAATTCGAACGGTCCGCTGCTGGAGAGAGCTGCACTGCAAAGATTGGCAACTTCCTCTATTCATCTTTAAATGCGCGCGGCGCGTGTAGAAAAAAGCTGAACCGGAATAAATTTAAAACCTTCGCACTGGTTAAGATCGTTTAAGATCTTTTCCGGATTCGTTTCGCTTTTCTAGTACGCCTTTGATGTTTCGGTACACTTCCATAACTTGCAGTTGCAGACTATGCTTGGTGACATGGTGCCGACCCGACGGCTTTGATGTTGCTTTGGCAGTGTTACCTAATTGTGGCTGCTGGTTTTCGTGCTTTTTTTTATTCACATGTCTATCGCAAATCGCAATGTCACATTCGAATGGACAAGGGAAGAGGTTCTTGATCGCTTTTCATTACTAGCCTCCTGAACAGATTTGCTTCCGCTTTAAATTAGAGTAGGGCCCCGCACATTTTGTAAAGTGTTGAGATCTGGCGATCAAGGTGCCCATTTTAAAATATTGTTGGTTTTGGGTTCGAATTATTTCTTCACTGCATTCCATGTTCTTGATGAATATCGAGAATAAAGAATGGAACCGAATGATTAAGGTGTCAGTTCCCAGTAGATTGTGCCCTACATTCCTTGTCAGATTCAGTAACACGTCTAGAGGTTGTCAAGAAGTCTTCTAATGCGCACTTTGCAGATTAAAATGTTAGACTGTTGACAATTTCTGAGAGCAAGGGCAGCAACACTGTAAGACAAAAAAATATTGAAAACTTCTTAAAAAATAAAGAATACGAGAGATATCTAGTGTGAGAGAGGCCTTAGCATGTGACGTGCTTTACTTCCACTGTAAGCCTTTCCTGATGCCATTTCAACATGGGTTTCTGAAAGGTAAATCAAATCTTCCTTACTCATAAGTTGCCTGCGCTTGGCTTTCCTAATTGTTGTGTTAACTGGTTTTCCTTGTATTTAATTGATCGTACTCTATTTGTGTGCTTTCGTGGTGTCTTTTCTGACCCTCTAAAAAATATTTCAGGTGTCCCACAAGGGAGCCACCTCGGTCCACTTTTATTTATTATATATGTTAATGATGTTTCTCTTATCCCTGTCCATTCGAGAATTCTTTGTTATGCTGAGGACGCGAAACTATTTCGCAAAATAACTAGCGAGCGTGATTGCCGACGTTCAAATTCGGACTTAGATGCATTCCAAAAATGGTGCTCTATTAATCACCTAGGAGTGATAATGAACTCCCGGTTCTCTTTTGAGGATCATATTGATTCCCTTACTAACCGAGCCAATGCGACCTTGGGCTTTGTAAAGCGTTGGTCAAAGGAATTCAATGAGCCTTATGTCTCTAAACTTCTGTACTGCACTTTTGTCAGACCGATCCTCGAATATGCTAGTCCTGTTTGGTCTTCTCTTTATAAGTGCGCCAGATTAAGGGGACCTATATGGCTTAAATGGGGTTTTGCGGAGTCAAAAGATTTTTTTTTTTCAAGGAAAAAACCACATAAAATCTAGAAAATGAGGAAGCTAGTTTATTACTAAATACTTTAAGATTGTTTATGGCCTATAAAAATCACAAAAATACCCATGGGCTCTTATGGGTTGAGGGTCTCTTGCAATGGTGGAATTTCACCGTTGCCGTAGCTTTTTTCCAGAACCCCTGATCTGAAACACACAAACGAGACATTTTCTGTTAGATAATACTTGACTGCACAGAATGAATTAATTAGTTTTGCTTTCCTGCAATTATTTTTGATTTTGTGTAGTTTAGAGTTCAATTTTTGAAATTTTTCATTACTTACTGAACTAATAAATATTTAAAAAAATAATTATAATCTAAATATTCAAATATTTTTTAATTCATTCCATGACCAGATGTATAATAAACCAGCCCACCAAATTTCAAACAATTTGAGCAAACGGTTTTTGAAATTTTCTACGGCAACGGTCAAAACACAGAATTCCGAGCAAAATCGAATTAAAGTTTGACTTTACAGAAGAAACACAAAGTTTATCAACGAAAAAGCTACTTAGAAACGCACTGATTAAGGTTCGTTTACACAACAAACACAACATATAATCACAGGGAAAGTTGCTCTGCTGTGAACCAAAAATAACGCGGATTTAGCGCGTCGATTAGGCTTCCGTTATTACAGAGTATTTGAAGTACTTTTTTTTAACGACAAATCTAAAAGTAAAAAAAGTCATAACTTCGTTATTTTCTTACAGATTTGGGTTTAGTTTGCAGCGTTTTACTCGGAAATAGTTGAACAAAAAGAAAAGCAAATAAAAAAAAAATCGAAAATTTAGCCATATAGGTCCCCTTAAGCGCATTGAAGCTTTTCAACCTCCAGAACTGTGAACTCTCCGGATTTGCTTGCCGCCTTCCAGATTTCTGTCCCAACTCATTCCCTGAGGAACTATGACTTTCTCTATTTGACACATCATCGATCTAACTATGGCTTCAATGAGCCGATGTCCCGTTCTTTTAATGCTTCTGTCCCCCTTATTGATGTCTACATTTCTAGAAACCAATTCAAAAGTCGACTTTGTTAGTAGGCTTGTTTATTGACACATTGTTGAACTTTGATGAAGCTGTGATAAATAAATGAAATAAATGAGGGAGAGAGAGAGAGAGAGCATCTCAAAAGAAACACAATACAAAATTTGCATAAAAATATTTCGGATGTTGTTGTTGATTCGTTGGGATTGTTATTTATGTACAGACCAAATTTTTGGCGAAGATATTTAGTTAGCCGTAAAGAAACATTTGATGCGAAATTTACGTTAAAATCTCCCCCGAGAGTCACAGGGATTTTATTTTCGCCTCTACCAAGAGCATCAGCACCTGCATGACTGTAAATCAGTAGGGAACGATGTATGAAATATATTATACCGTCGAGTTTCTGGTTCGGTGATATATAGATGGCCGCAATAACGACATTTTATTCCATTTAGCGTTTGACACTCCGCAATGCAAATATCGCCAATTGGTGTCACTGTAGATGTATGTATACGATTGAGACTGCCTAGCAGTCATTTCCATGTTCGGTGTAAAGATACTTACAGTATCATATTGATTACGATATGTTGCCACCCCTTCCGCTCAATCATTCGGTCGCTTATATTAAATGACGCAATTAAAGCTTGGCATGCTGACATCGACGTCATTGTTTAGCCGCATTTCTGACAAAAGCACAATATTTGATTTGCGTATGACATCGTCGGTTAGTTCGGCGGAATGTGCTCGGAGGCTCTGACAATTATGAGTAAATACATTAATCCCCTCCTCTGAGTCATAAAATCAATTATTTGTTCATCCTCAGTTTCCAGTCGATTCAGTGAAAGTCTCGGGAATTCGAACTCTTCGACCATGATAAAACGTAGAATCCCCTCCATCCGCTGTAATCCATAATCCTTCAATACTGGTGACACGTGATAAAGCAACGTAAACTAATGATTGCGAGTGCTTTTTATTATATTCGTAAACAACTTCAGAATACGTGCTCCCCTGAGACTTGTGAATGGTCGTCACACAAGCACAAACTAATGGTAGTTGCGATCGTTTTGCGTTGATAGTTTTATTGTTGGGATTGTTGATGATCGTCTTCCGATAGGTACAGAATCGACCGAGGGTCTACAATGCAGCAGCTACCTTAGACTTAGCGTATGAATGGGAGTAAAGACGAAGGACCGCACAAAAGGGAGGCGCGGTGAGCCTAAGCTGTGTATTAGATATACAATGTATAGCTCTCTTTCTCCTTCTCTCTCAATCAAAGTTAACCTAATATAAAGTTAGGAAGCAAAAGAGGTTTCCGATTGTTTTCCATTAAGCACTTAAAGGGAGAAAAGGAAAGGGATAATATTTAATAAAAAAGAAAAAACTAAAATCTCTCAGAAACTTTAAATTGTAAGAAACAAAAGATGCCCTACGGAAAATTATAAAGGACAGAATGCGATGGAAACATTTACAAATATTTGAAATATTACAAATACCCTGTGCGTAACCTCAAAGTTAGCCAAAAACGTCATTTTTTGGGTACATAACCTCAAATATCTCAATTCTGACGTGATGGGACAATTCTGACGCCGGATTCGGATTCTACGCAAAAATTTACTTTGGAAAAGACCCTCAGCTTACCAACAACTGACATGACCCCATTATTTGTAGGCCTGTGTTATCGAATCGCCGGCTAAGAAGTTGTGTTGTTCGCTGTTCTGAATCGTTCTATTGTGCCGCCCTTGTTCTCCTCTGGCTAGCGGCCACAAAGGAACACGGCTATATCAAATGCACGTAAAATGATGATGAAATTGTGTTGTTTCCTGGTCTCTCTAAGGTACCTACAAAAGTTTACCAAAAATTCATGTTAGTTTATTTTAGGCGCGTTTATGTAAATGTGACGTATTACGAGTAAAATCCCGTTGTTACTTTAAAAGCTTCGCATGCATCATTTAATGTGGTCAGTGGTCGCAGGGGAAAATGGAGAAGTAGACTGGTTTATTCAGAAAGAAGATACACATATTATTTTCCAGAATTGTATGTGAAAGTAAAATAATATAAGAGACGTGCTGAATATGTTTACTCTCTTCTGTACATGCTAACTCGTAGTAATGTATTGTAAAAGATGCGCATACCTACAACAGGATTACGGGAGGTAAATCATCTTGAATTTCCAACTTTGGGTGTAGCGGTAGCCCACGTTGAAGTTCCAGTTAATTGTTCCTTTTATGAAAATTTCTTCAAATTGACTCAAATTTATTGGGCATTATCGTTTCTGTGATAAAAAAGGCGTCAAGAATCTGCAGTTAGCAAAGCATTAATTACCTCGGGCAGGTAACAACTTTGAACATTGGTGTGGGCGCAAAAAGGGTATAACAGACAACTAGCAGGTAGACTGGTAGATCGACATTGATGTTACTTTAATTTGTTTATTTGCAGAATTACGGAAGGTAAGATTCTCCGGATTGGGTTTTCCCACAAAATTTTGTCGTGTATGACTGTATGGCGATGTTGGCGCAATAACGATTTCATCGGCTTTGAATTGTGTAGTGTTGTGGTTCCAGAACACGCACCTTCACACATGTTTTCGCGATGAGAACATAGATGCAACTGAAGTTTGCGCAATTGCTTATCATGTATTTTTTGGTAAACATAAGTTTGCACAATTTGTTCGACCGTCTATGGGGGCCTTAAGGGCCACGAAAATGCTTGGGAAGGTTCTTGTTACTCAGGCCCCAATTTTTAGGAACGAGGTTCGAAACATTTTGCTGTGGTAATTAACGGAAAAATAATTAAAAAATTCTATCTCGACCCGTTTTCGAGATATAGGGCAATTCGCGAGTCACCAAACGTTCGTAGCTTTTAGGATTCTATTCTATTATATATTATAATTTCCCTTTTACAAACTGCCGGTGGAGTTAATTTTCCTTTTACAAACTACCGGTGGAGTTAATTAGCACAACAAAATGTTTCGAACCCCGTTCCCAAAAATTGGGGCCTGAGTAACAAGAATCGTGCCAAATGCTTTGTCCAACGTCGTATGAAACCAAGCAAATAGCGAATGGATTTACGAGAGTTACACAATCGTGTAGGACGTTAATTGATGTAGTTACTGATATGTTGCGCTTGCAAGTAAAACTAAATACGAAACTCAGAATAAGTGACAATAGAAATAATTATAAAGACGAGGGATGCTCTAAATATCATAAGGGAATATTTAGAGAGGCAGTAATAACGAGTGATAGATATAACGGACATCAAATATGTCCAAGGACCGAGTAATAGTATGATATACAGGAGAATTGCGAAAATTAAAAAAGAGTAAGACGGTTGCTCATGACAGAGCAAGGTTATTGAACAATGAAGACGCCCAGTCGTCTCCTTGATTATTATAGATGAATTAGGAATTGGTACAAGAGAGGAATTGATAATGCGTGAAATAAAAGTGTAGAGTAAAAATTAAGAACGCAAGTAACTCTAGGGACATGTAGAAAGTAATCACGCGTATAGTTCTGGAAAAACAGTGTCAGTGACGTCAAATATGTATATGGAATTTGGAAGCAGGAGAGTTACAAATACCAAGGACATAGCTAATTGTTTCAATAAATAATAGTTGAAGAAACGAGTATACCCAAAGTCCTGGAAGGAGTCGCTAGTTATCCCGATTCAAAAGGTTCCGAAAACAAAGAAGTGTAAGGAATATAAACCAGTAAATATGCTACCCTTAATGGAGCAAATAATGCAAAAAGTAGTGCAAGTGGAAAAGTATGTGGAAGACAATTCATATGAAAGCACTCAACTGAATATTAAAACAATAAAGGAGCAAATGGATAAGAAAAAGCAGATAGATAATTGTGATTTTCTGGATTTAAAAAGCGCATTCAGGAGAATTGCGCCAAGGATATTACTGAGAAAGCTAGCAAAATATGGGATTCGCGGAAAGGAGCTACAATGGTTTGAAGATTGATTAGGTGGACGTTGTCAAAAGACTAGGATCAATGTAGTGCTTTCAGAATTGCAGCACAACTCTCTAGGAGTGCCACAAGGAGCAGTACTTGAGACGTTATTATTTTTAATATACTTATATACATAAACAATATCGACAGTGCATTAACGTTCTCTAAAATAAATCTTTTCAAAGATGATAAAGGAGTCACAAATCAAATCTGTCGTTTGAAAAGAACAAGTTAAAACTAAATGTAAATAAGATGAGTTATATGACGCTTAACTATAATGCCGACAGTTAGATAAATATATGCAATCAATTAATGTTGGGGAAATCAAATATCTGGGTATAATAGTGGACCATGTATGTATGCAAAAAAACAATAAAAAGGTGAACTCCTTTAGGAGAATCAGGTGAAAGATCTCAATGACACCGCAGACTAAAAACATCAATGTCATTCTGTAACAAAGAGCAGTCGCTATAGTTGTCAATCCGCTTAAAATTTTTAACGTCGTCAGCATACATTAAAACATTGGAGAGTTTAAACACAGATTCAATGTCATTAATGCATAGAATAAACAACAACGAGCCGAGATGGCTACCTTGGGGAACTCCGGATTGCGTATGCACGGCGTCAGATAATGCATCTCTAAAACTGGCTTTAAGAGGCCTTCCATGTAAGTAAGGAGGAATCCAATTAGTCAGGGGTTGTCCGAATTAATTAATTAAAGACTTACTTGCATTCAAAACTCACAAACAATACGCTCAAATAATTTTAGAACGCAGGTAACTTCGCAATTGGTCTGTAATTTATCCTTTTCAGGAAAAATCCCGAAGTTGATGAAAAATTAAATAAATCCTGTTGTGGCCTGACGACAAATGCGAATCTATTTAATGCATTGTCAATGGTAGCAGAATCTAAAAAAAAATCAGCAAAGCAACTCGATATCACAGTTGGATTCTGACTAGAGTGGTTAAGGTATTCTGAAAAAAGTTGGCCTTTTTGTCCGCAAATATTTAAAACTATCTACATAACATACCTACCATAAGTACACGAAAACTTGCAGCAGGCCGCTCCCTGTTGCCGAACAGTAAAAATCCAATTAGCGCAGTGCCGCTTTAACGCGGCTGCTCACCGCGCACTGTGATCGGGGTATAAACGACGCCGGACAGCTCTAACCACCCATTTAAATTAAAATTGCTCGAAATCAGCTAAATTCCTTCATTACGAGCCAGTGCGCGGAGAAGGCAGTGTTTCGCGCCAAAATTACCCTCATTTCATGGCCTCCGCGGCAGCCGTAAATAATCGGCAGCCCACGACGCCGCGAGCTCTGGTTCTCTGATCTTTCCTAGAAAATGCCAGGCGACCCCAATTCCTCTTAGCGAGAGTGCGATGGCAAATCACGACTCTCTTAATTCGTAGCTAATTTTCTCTTAGGTAACCTGACTGGTCGGTTTTAGTGTGTGCGTGCGGCACGGCATTCTCTTTAATTAAAACTCATGAGAAGCGAAGCGAGCTGCGAGAGCTGGGTGGAAAACGTCCCCACGTCAAAAATAAACTTTTACAACTTTCGGATCGGCTCATTCAGGCCGACTGGCCGGACCAAAGCGCAAAAAATGGAGCCGAAATGAAAGAGTTGAGAGGAAAAAAAACAACGGTAAACAAGTACCAGCAGCGATATCGTCGCGCGAAAAATAAAAACTCAAAAAACGCCAACCAGCCAACCTCGCAGCGGGAAAAGGGCTGGAAGCAAAAGGAGCGCGCAAAAAGGAAAAATCGAGGGAAATATCCCAAAAAGGGTAAAAGAGCCAAAAACAGCCGAACATAAAATACACACCATCGCTATGAGAGCGGAGCCGTCGGTCGTCCTAACATGTCCGCATGTAGCATCGAGTGTGGGCCCTGGGGGGCTCCGGTCTAATCCCTGGGTGTCGACGGGCAGCGCGGCTGGCGGGGCTGTGGTAGCATGCTTGCATGTACAAAATATGTAACCGCACTACCGCACACCACACGACGAAAAAACGGGCGCGGGGGCCCAGAAAAAAAGCAAAGTGAGCCGGGCCGGGCAGAGGAAGAAGGCTGTGACGTCGACGGCAGAATAACAAGACGCTGGCACCGGGCGAGGAGCAACTTCGCCCGCCTCGCCATATGGAGGCATCTTGGGGCTCGGATGCCTGCTGGGCTGTCGTTACGCTATCTCGACGCAGGACGCGGTTGTGTTTGCAGTGTGCACGCCGAGCCACCCTTGACGTCCCGAGCCCCTCCAAGTCCAAGTGGATCTAAATATCTTTCCCAAGCGACCCCGACCCCGCTGGCGGACCGATGAACACGATGAACCGACTTGATAACACACCCAGCTCCGTGCACTGCGTGCCTCGGTGTGTGTGTGCATGTCTACACCACTCTATTATATCGGGTCGAGTTATCTTCTTTTTTTGTCTCAACCCGTACTCGTTTTCCATCTCTTTGCCATCGCCTTGACAGTTAAAAGTCGACTCCACGTGGAGTGCTCTTCTGTCCCCGTTACTCGACCGAGGCCTGACTCAGTTATCTCTCTCGGACACGCTAGGGGTATTGCGAACGGTTTACACTTCATTGCGAGACGAAGGCGAGGGCAAACGGCGTCTACCAGATTTTTTTCTTTTTCCGGAGAATGTAGGACAGGGGTAAAGGACATTTGGAATTGAATAAATTTCTGAGGAAAAAAAGGAATTCAATGGATTTCTTCCCAACCCGCAGGGCAGACGGACGAGCCTTCGAGCCCAGACCGCTCTTTATTTTTAAATTTCGGGACATGCAGGTACACGGACGGCCGATTTAGATCGGGACAGGACCAAATCGTTTTTTGCTGCTCCTCTCCTTCGAGCATCGATAATCCGTCGCCGCCGCCGATCCGACCCGACAGTGTTTTCCTCTTTTCAGGCTTCGCAGTCGTCGCACTGATGGGACAGGGCACTCGCGATGATCCGTGACTGACCTTGATTTGGTTCGTTCCTGTGACTCGCAGTCGCATTCGATCCCCGGATCTAGCGGAACCGCTCCAAATTAATGATCACAGGGGAGCGGTCTTGTCGGACTGAAATTAGAACGTTCCCAACTTCTTCCTATTCGTACCTCTCACTGATTAGCTGCTCGTTTATTTTTCGGGTGTCAGCTTTGGCACTGACATGAGTAGGGGACACTTTTTTGCGCGGCACAAAATGCAAGCTTACGCCAATTGGATGCTTCTCTGAATGCTAGGCGCGCTAAGACAAAGTGATCGTCACGTTGAGGAAACGGCGACACGCTCATAATTAGGCATCTCATTTCAGACACTTTCCAATTGAATTAAGTTCATCCCAATTATGCAGACAATTTCTCAAATGAACTTCGACTCGTTCCAAAACACACCTACATATGCATACCTCAATATGAATGTGTGTGAGTGTTCCTAGGTGATCGCATTAAACCTAAACAACGCGAATATATTTTTGAAACATTTTTTCATCTTGCTAATTGTGAGTGCAGCTCCTGACATGACGGCATGCAATTAACGGTAAATTGTAATCTCATAGAGCTGCATGAAAATATAATCGTTTCGTAATAAACTCTCGATTGAGCCCAATTATTATAATTCCCGTGAGTAGACATTTAGCATGCCAAATTAATCTTAAAGCCTCCTCTAACAGACTTTGAGACCATAGCACTGGTGATGGTGGTGAGATGTACAGAACGGGCAAATCTGCAGTCGTTAAACAATTTTATTGCTTCGTAGCACAAGCTCATGTGGCTACTGAACTGACTTGGTTGGTGCATTTTATTTCTACTTCATCTTGGCTCGTGAATACTGCCAACTTTCACACAATTAGTTCTGATAAAATTTTGTACGGCAAGTTCATCAGGTATCTGCACAGTGGCACTGGTTTCTGCCTGCCTTTCTGCTTGTGTTGCGGCTAGTGGCTAGTGTTCTAAGCAACGTCATATAAAACGACATAGCAAATGCATACCGTTCGATAGCCCGTGTGTACAATAAAACAAACAGAACGTACCCTTCATACCTCTTCACCATAATATGTACGTCTTACAACGGTGGCCAGAAGTAAAAACAATTCAACTCTTCAATCTTGCTAGTCGTCCTTAGCCAGGCCCGCCGTAATTGGGCGGACGCGGGCGGCAAATCGAGCGACTCATCACGTAATATTGAAAGTCATTGTCATAATAATTAGCCACCCCACCTACAGCATAAGAAATGTCATCGCATGGAAAAAACCGACCGGCGCACAGTGGGGAGAATGAATGAAATGAAGAAATTTGAGTAACATAGTAATTTCTTAATATGCAGATTGACCCCGAGCCATAAAACATTAGAGATTTTTTGTTTTTTAGTAATAAAAATCATGCGTTTCAAAAGCAGTAAGTTACTTCTTCCGCGTTCCTGCGCGCCAAACTCATCCAGAAGTTGTTCTCGACACTTAAGGCTGGCCCCCATAGAATCCGTCGAGGACAAACGCAGCGTCGCGAGCTTGAGAGCTTAAAGCATTCTGCGTCCGGCTCTCTCTCTCACGGCAGATTGACGCAACGAAATAAAACTCTCTCTCTAAAATTTAGAGGAACCTTCCATATTTCGTTGCGCCAATCCGCTGTGAGAGAGAGAGCCGGACTCAAAATGCTTTAAGCTCTCAAGCTCGCGACGCTGCGTTTGTGTTGACGGATTCTATGGCGGCCTGCCTTTAGCTGTTCGAAATTAGCTGCACTTTCTAAAACAAAAGTGCCGAAAACGACCGTCTGGAGGACTCTTCAACGAGATCGTAATATACGCAGGTCTAAAATGAAGTTAGACCTAAAACTTTTAGGCCGTCACATTGACGCTCAATTAAAATTTGCAAGACAAAACATGGGCAGAGACTGGTCATCGGTAGGCTCCACAACAATTAATTTCTGTGCATTATTTAAATAAATTTTGACATATCCAGGTTATTTTTTCTGACGAAAAGAAATGGAACTTAGACGGCCCCGACGGTTTCAATTCGTACTGGGGAGATTTGAAGCAAGAAGTCCGATATTTGTCAAGAAGAAATGTTGGTGGTGGTTCTGTCATGGTATGGGGGGCGTTCTCCGCGGCGGGATGCTTAGAACTGCAATTCACGTCATGCAGAATGAACAGTAGCGACTATTGTCAAAAGCTACAAAACAGTCTACTGCCATTTTTACGACAACATTTTGAGAAAAAATGGCTTTTTCAACAGGATAACGCCAGAATCCATACCAGTGGAGAAGAAAGTGAAAAGCACTGTATGGATCCTAATGTCTTGCTCTTGAATGTTATGTTTTTTTGGCAAATAAACTCTCGTACTGCAAAATATATTTCAACAAAAACTTTGTAAAATTCGAAAGTGTTTGTAATTTTTTGTTTTTTTGTTTTTTTGTTTTGGGGACTGTACATAGGTGCATATATAATATTAAAACGAAAGTGTATTTCTTTGTTATTCAATCACAACTAACGTTTGCTTCGAATTTCGATTGACGTCAATGTTGGCCCGCCTTGTGGTCATATTATTTTGATAAGAAGTACAAAATTTCAAAATGACGGTTCTAACCCGGGGATTATACGAGCTAGTACTACTATCCCATCAACTGTTCTATTTTGCTACTAGCTCGTGTAAACCACTCTGTTCTCTATTGCGAAGATAGTGCAGCTATTGCTAAAAAGTTATGTTAGTTGACGAGCTAGTAATTTGACATTTGTATTGTCAAAAATTGCGACGAGTTAAGTCGGGGCGAAATATTGAAATTATTCATATTCACTTAAAACTAAAAGCCTTGTTCTCTATAGGGATGAAATATCGTTTCGATAAAAAATTATTCACCCAAACTTGTCTCTTCCCTTCGCCAAAATTTCTAAAACACACCTAAGTTTTCGATTCAACGCTATGTTTACAACGTCATGAACTGGCAGTAGTTGAAAAGACATGAATCTAACCATCTCCATCTTTCAAGAGAATAAAGCGTTTGGAGATGAGAATCTTCTGCTAGTAGGACTTGAAGTAATTTTAGTGAAGAATAATGTTAAGAAGTCTTGGGGGTTACAGAATTCAAATCTGCCAAAATCCAAGATGGCGGATCCAAAATGGCTACTGGAAATGAAAAAATTCAACAGTGGAATAAAGTTGGATTTATGCTGATGAATTGCAAATCTGGTTATCGGTTTAATTGACGACTGTGACGATCGACTTAATTCTGAGCTTGAAAACATTTATCGCTGGTCTGTGCAAAATACCTTATTCTTAAACTCCCTTAATTCTCAATGTATTGCTTTGTCCCGTGATACAATTCGCCCTTCTTGTCTTCCTACGCTAATATTAAATGATACGTAACGACAGTACTCCCAACTTAACTCGCAACTCTCTTACTGCGACTACATTTCTGCTCTCCAAGGCAAAGTTTATTGTTTGTTCAGAAAGTTGTGGTTAGCTGCAAGATACATATCTATTAGCACACGTTTTTCGCTCGTAAGATCTCTTTGGCTCCCACATTCCACATACGGTAGTGTTGCTGTAGCTTCACAACAAATGCAATAAAAAACTAATTGTTGCGTTTAATAACTGCATTCGATTTATTTTTGTGTTGCGACGTTCAGACCATATTTCTGCTTTTAGTATTATACTCCTTGACTGCTCTATCACCAACTTTCAAGCTTATAGGTCCATCGTACTACTGTTCACCATAATTCGGTCAAAGATGCCATCTTAGGGCCTTTCGGTAGCACGTTCTCACTGAGACAACTGAGACAAGATATTGAGCAACTGTCTCAGTTGTCTCAGTTGGGTAGGATAATTGGATTAATCAGCTGATTTTGGCATCGAATTTTTCTGGTGGTCGTTTCCACACGGCACGACTAGCCAAGGCACACTTTCAATGCTAAAATCCTAGGTTTAGAAAGTGTCTTGGCTAGTCGTGTTGTGTTTACCAGAATACGACCCATTATATATGATTATGCCGATTTTAAGAGGGGCTTTCGCTTGGAAAATAAATAAAATAATATTAAAGATTATTCTGAGGGCTGCTCAAGGGCTGTCGCAACAAACAACATATGTATAACTGAGACAAATGAGACACAGAAAAACCATCTCAGATGGCTCAGTTGCTCAAAGGCTGCGTTCATTTTTGTTGCTCAATGTGAAAGTGAGACGATGTGCGAGAACACGCCGTCTCAGTGAGCCATCTGAGAATATCTCAGTTGTCTCACTGAGAACGTGCTTGCCGAAAGGCCCTCTTACCTGAATGGTTTTATATATGCTTTTTGCGATCCCCCCGCCTGATGGCATTTCTAATACCACGATGTCGGACTAGGTTTGGGGAATACTCTTTCCTTGTTCAAAAATTTAGAATTTGGAAAAATTTGCCTATTTATTGATGTTAGACGTCTAGCTGCTTCGAATCAAAGGGTGGACTTATTTAAGAAATTTTAATCTTCTTCCTCTCTTTATTCTTCTTGCAACTCTATATATCCGAATCTAAATATCATCTCTTTTATTTGTGTAAAATATTATCCAATTTCCTTGAAGTCAAATTTAAAAGATTCATATCTTATTGTACATACCTGGAATAAATGAATTTGAATTGTAACTGCTATTTACCCGTCTATCTAACACATAACGAAATTTGCGTTTCAATGTTGAATGAGAGTGAAATTAGGTAGAGCCAGGTGTCAACCAAGATGACAACCAAGCAGAGCACCACGTACTTTCATTATTGCAACACCAACCCTCAACCTAATTTCCTGCTAATAACAATTTATGTCCGTTAGGATGAATCAGCCGTTTTCAATTCCCTACTCCCGGTTGAACCAATGGTTCACAGTGTTCACACTAAAGAAAAAACTGCCGTGTCAGTTGGCGGTTGACACTTAGTCCCGTACAAACCACAAAAGTGACATGTCACCGACTAATGACCGCACCCAGGAGTCCAGCAGAGAAAACCCTACCGGGTACTGGCTACATAGTTCACTTGACGTGTCATTTCCGCCACCCTGCAAGAAAAGTTACACGAACCGACCCCGAATAAATCGCCAATAAACAGGTACACACGACGGCTATCAAGGAGACCCAAATGTCAATCGACCCTCCGGTTGAGTGAATCTGTCCCTAGCAGGTTGAGAGAGAGTAGTCCCATTCAATCACCCGACTACCCTTACCATGCAGTGGGGCGTGTGGTGGCTGGAGCGGTGAGGTGCGGGTGCAGTGTCCAATTGCCGGTTGATCCATCTACGGCTTCCTGTACACAGTGGGCACACAGCTCCCACGTAGAGCACACAGCCACCCCATAAAGCACACACAGCCAGCCGTGCTCACCATCCTGCAGCTCAAGCCAAGGCTGGCAACCGAGTCGGCCTCATCCCCATCGACCTCCGCCTTCCGGTCACCCATCGACCGGATGTTCGAAGCTCTTGTGGCATTCTTCGTTCTCTGGTGGTTAAATCAACCCGCCCCGGCGCCCCCTGCATGGTTTCGCCCACGTTCGGTTCCGTACTCTCTGCTTCTGCTGTGGTTAACTTGGGGATGTTAGGGCCGATTGGCGAATTGGATTGCTGGTTTACGGTAGCGGGCCGGGGGGGCGGGGGCACTCTTGGTGTGAACAGCCCTCGACACAGATCTCATGCACACAGGCATCAGCCGCATAACGGTAAATTACTGAATTTTCAATGGAACTGCTGGCGGTGGCGCTAGTTGTGCGGTTTTGATGGGGTTCCATTGGAGCTGTGCCGTTCATTCATCCACTGCGATATGGGCTCCCAACGGAGCGCCACTTTTTGCCTGTGGTGGATCAAATGGCATCACTCACTGCTGTGCACAGCTCTCGGGCTGCCTTCGAATGAGCGCCCCAGGCCGGGGCTATGCCAGATTGAATCAAGTTTCCAGTTGATGACTTCCCCGCTGACGCTGTCCCCCCAATGATTATCCATTTTAGGAGGGGATGGCACAAGTGATGAAGGCGACCGAATTGTTAAAAAGGATATTAAGGAAAGAGAGTGCGACGAGCTATGAAGGACGCGCAAGGAGGAGGCTATACTTGGGAATGGAAAAAGTTTGCATGGCTTTTAGGTTAAAGAATGGCGAGTTACCGCGAGCAAGATACCTTCTTTGTTTCCTTGCGGAAAGCTGTCGCTGTCCTTAGAGGGATATTCGCCTGAAGCCGGGCGAAAAATGGATCAGCACTTGTAAAGAATTTATTTGATGGAGAAGGAAATGTGTACAACTTTTTACTGTGCTTCCTTTGGCTACTTAAGATTATATTTACATAATTCAAGTAAGAAGAACAAAATTGAAGTACATAAATTGCCCACATAAGGGTCCTGCAAAAAGTTAGGTCTATCATACCACACATCCAAAAACAGGGTAAAGTAGTTGTTGCTATACATACATATGGACTTAACCAAGTTTATTGTTTTATTTTTTTTATTCGCATCTGCAATCAAACATTTTGATTCCAGGTTAAGGTCCATTGTGCTAAACCACCCTCTACAATCTATGTACATTAACCGACCGTGCCTTCTCATCTGTATATGTTGGGCGTTCATCACGACGAGTATGTACATAAAGGACAAGATTCATCTAAGTTGGTGCATCAAAGATTTGTCTAGGTTGGAAGTTGGGAGTTAGCCGGAAACATGTAGAGCTAAAACACTCTCTCGTTTTTAATTAAATGAGTAACATCCTCAAAAATATTATCTCTGTCCCTATCCTTGTGGAAAGAACAAGAGTTTGGCATTTTGCTCATCTTAAGCGAGTTGTTCCACAAAGTGTTTCTCTTTCCTTTGTTGGTGTAGAGCTAGCTTTATATTTTAAGAAATCCACGGCAAAGGCTTTCAACAATAGAGAGACAGTATCAACAACAAAACGTTTGAACTTTTGGGTCAATAATGATCCCATTCCACTGTTAGCATCAGTGAGGATTGGGGGGTCAGAAGCAAAGGAAGTAACATAAGGGGCAAAGAATGTCAGAATGAGAAAAGCAGATTTAAAGTTGATATATTGCATGCCACTTCTAGTGGGCAGTTAAATTTTCAGCCGTGATATGTCAACACAGGAACACCAATAGACTCTGTTCATTTAACAGCAGTCGCCCCACTGCCCGAGGAACGCGTTCATGTATCTAACTGACATTCACCCATTTTGCCATTTGATTGCGAACCCATAAAAGCCATAAAAGTCTGAAACAAAATCAAAAATATTTCCTGCTTCACTCAAGTTAGGAGCATAGGGCTTCCAAAAGGCCTTCCCACGTCGAGGCTTTGCTTCTGTTTCTGGAATCGTGTATATTCGCTATGCTGGATGAGTCCGCAGTAGCTATCCTAATTGATGGGGCTTCCATCTGTCGCTTATCAGGAAAAACGCGCTCTGGGAGTGGGATTCGAACCTGGGACTTTTTGATCGGCAATCTAACACTCTTACCACTACACTACTCGCGTAAGTTAAAGTTTAAGTGTTTGATGATTTTGAGAAAGTACGAAGTAAATGTGTGAAAATCACAAACTTTCATATGATGCCTCACACAATACAGGGTGTTGGATACCGGTGGTCAACACGGAAGGTCAAAATTTAAAAAAAAAATCCACCCTCGTCGAGTTACAGCCTGTTTTTAAATGTTTGCCCTACTTGGCCCACCTTTCTGGCGCTAAAGACTAAACCATTCCATCCACGACAACCAACTTAGGTGCCGACATTACTGTACTTTCACCAGAGTAGTTTTCGGAAAAATTTGTTGCGACTTTTTCAGGCATCTAGTCTGTCCGGAGACAAAAAGGAATGACGCCTCAAGAAAATCAGGAATCATGTTTCAGCCCAGGAATAAAAGTTACGTTTTCAACATTCGTTGCTTCCCCACAAAATACAAAAGTAGAACTTATTTCGTCCGTCCAGCAAACCATCAAATAAATGAACTGACTAATAATAGCGAAGCGTATAGTGATCAATAGATACCAACTTTCCAGCAATTTCAATTAATATATGGGGCATTTCATGTCAAGCGGACAACCAAAAAAAAATGAGGTCGTGGATTTTGTTTATATTCTGGTCAGTTATACTTCTAGTAGACGTAGATGTGTACACACAATTTTTTTTTTCTTATGATGCTTTATTGCTGAGTTATGAGCTTTTAAAAATTTACTAAGAATGAAGTCGGTTATTTTTGGATGCTTATTATTTGTATCAATTTATTTGTAAAAAATAACAAAAAGTGTTGCTTCTTATAGTTAAAAAGCTGAAGTTTTTAATTTTTTTATCGAATTCTGAATTTGAATTTTTTTACGTATAGTAAACCGGAAGTGAACATTTCAAATCGATATTTGAGTAACTTCGACATATTTTTTTTTAAATATTTTATTTTTAATTCAAAGCCTTAAATGTACTTATTCTTCACAAAAAAAATTATAACGTGATCGCCAATAGTTTAAGATTTAGAGCATATAGAGTACATACACATAGCTATGAGCACTTTCTAAGCAATCGGGTTTATGCGCTAACATGCTTAAATACTACGCTATTAACATTTTATTCGTTCATTCTAACATGAAAAAATACAAAAATAAACGATTTTCTTTAATAAAATATAATTAACAATATAAATATAAGCATTTGTTATAATATAATAATAGCCAAGCTTCATCTTGGGTAGTTTGCGAATAATCACTTGATGCCTGACTTGACTGGGGCTGGACAATACTTGCTTCTGAAGGTGATTCACATAACAGCCGTTTCCTGCACGACTCACACACATAAACATCGGGTGAAATTGTCCACTTTTCACTTAATGTTTTAGATATTTTTCTAACTTTTACAAGTTTTTTATAACGAGTCAAGAGGAACTGATTAAAACACCGATCACTAAAGGGAGCCATATTAAAACAATAAGGAAATAGTAACGCGTCTAGTAGATGAGCGGTCAAAGTTTCAACTAAAAATAACGGACTTTTACATAATACCAAAAAAAATGCATTCATACATTACGTCTTTACCCTACGCATAATTCAGGGAATCCCACTCACATACGCATATAATCGACCTACTCTAACTGGATTGTGCAAAATTTAACGCGATGTTACAATTCATATTTGGGAGGAGTGAGAATGAAACAAATTCATCAGAAAAATTCTCGGAAAAATCCATAAAAAAATTCATAGAATACTATTGAAAATCGTGTTAAAACAAAACAATTCGTGTAAAAAGAGAATTTTTTTTTGTTTTATCTCGTGTTAAATCAAATTCGTGTAAAAAGAGAATTCAGTGTATTGTATGTGTTAGTGACACATTTTATAGCTACGAGATGGCGTTACTGGTGTGTTTCACAGTCGTATCATAGTTTTTGAAATTACTCTTTTGTATGACCTTGTTATTATTTATTATAACAAATACGTATATTTATATTGTTAATTATATTTTATTAAAGAAAATCGTTTATTTTTGTATTTTTTCATGTTAGAATGAACGAATAAAATGTTAATAGCGTAGTATTTAAGCATGTTAGCGCATAAACCCGATTGCTTAGAAAGTGCTCATAGCTATGTGTATGTACTCTATATGCTCTAAATCTTAAACTATTGGCGATCACGTTATAATTTTTTTTGTGAAGAATAAGTACATTTAAGGCTTTGAATTAAAAATAAAATATTTAAAAAAAAATATGTCGAAGTTACTCAAATATCGATTTGAAATGTTCACTTCCGGTTTACTACACGTAAAAAAATTCAAATTCAGAATTCGATAAAAAAATTAAAAACTTCAGCTTTTTAACTATAAGAAGCAACACTTTTTGTTATTTTTTACAAATAAATTGATACAAATAATAAGCATCCAAAAATAACCGACTTCATTCTTAGTAAATTTTTAAAAGCTCATAACTCAGCAATAAAGCATCACAAGAAAAAAAAATTGTGTGTACACATCCACGTCCATTAGAAGTATAACTGACCAGAATTTAAACAAAATCCACGACCTCATTTTTTTTTGGTTGTCCGCTTGACATGAAATGCCCCATATAATACATATTTACCAACAGCCCTTCGCATTCCTCCCCCTCAGGCACCAGACATCAAGAATCTAAAGTGTGGCATATGGATTGCCAAAATCTATTTAATAACAAATAAATCAGAATTTGTAGCGCACGAATAGGCAAAGCCCTCCATAATAAAACATCTGGCCAAGGATGTCTTCTCCCTGGCACAAGTAGACATTAGTATTCTGAATTTTAGCCAGAATTAGGGTTTGGTTGATCTGACTGACGCACAATTCATTAGAAAAAAGAAAAGGGTACATCTGAGGTAGGCAGGTATATGATTGCGGGTGAAAATGTGTAAAAGGCTCAAGCAATTACATAGAATGGAGTGCAAGATAAAAGGGTGCGTTCCTAGCGAGCGGGGGCAGATTACCGCCAGAGAGTTAATTTGAAATTCTGGTTGATCAAGTTGCGCGTTTTAGATTGAATTCATTTTCTTTTTCAACTCCAAGACACATTTTCTAACCTCGGAATTGAGCGACTAGACTGGGCTGTGAATTTCACTCGATTTCAAGCTCACCAAGCATCTGCTGCATGCGATGAAAATAGCTGAACACAAATCAAAGAGGAAAAGAGAGGTGAATAAAGCGCTGAATTATGTGTGGAGAAGCCGTATGTCACGAATATCATTATAAAAGTCTTTTGACTCAACTCCTTCCTTAGAGGATCGAAGCAGTTATTGCACCTAAATGGGGAACAACGTATTCAAGTACTCGTAGTACCTTGAACCGAGTTTGAGTTAAGGAGTATTCGAGTATTAGAGTTTGGGAGTATTCAAGTACTTGAGTATTTGAGGCCTGTAGGCTTAATACATTAAGAAGTAAGAAATACAAGTTAATAAATTGTGGTCTTGGTAATTCATTATAATTTACAGTTAGTTACAGAAAACTAAGTCGTATTTTGGAAAAGAAACACAAGTATATTAACGTTATCGGGATTTAAGCAACTTCTGCTGGAACTTATTATTTTTGTTGCTGTAGAAAATACGCGTTCAGATGTAGCAGAGGTTGTTGGTATATTAAGGAATTTTCTTGCAAGACAAGCAACATTAGGAAGTGCAGTTTCTTGGCATTCCCACCATGATAATGGATTTTGCGTTAATGGAATTTGTGGAAGAGCTAAATAGGAATTAAATTGAGATAACAGATCTCTTGTTGACCCACTTTCATTTTTATTAAATACTAACTTGCCCGGACCCGGCGTTTCCCGGGATACTATTAAATTTGTATTCCTTAATTTTACAACGCCTCCCTACTGCACAACCGCCTCTCCTATGTGACCCAGCGGGGTGGGGGTGGTCTCATTAAATCAACCATAAATTCGTAAACAATACACCCCATACATCACTTTCACCTATTCCTAATACTTTTTTAACTGTAAACTGTAAAGTATTATTAAATTTAGTTTTCCTCATTTTACACCACCTCCTTATTGCACCCCTTCTCCTATATCTCCCAGCGGGGTGGGGGGTGGTCTCATATTTAGAAATTTGAATAACAGATTCGAAATCAGTGATCCCGAAAATTCCCTAGTGCGGATTTTCAGGGAAATCCCTTGAATTAGCGAAATCGGTCCAGCCGTTCACGCGTGATGGCGTGACCAAGGGAAATAGGGATTCATTTCTACATGTATAGATTACTCTGCTTCCTTAGCTATCGATTGGTGAAAATTTATTCCAATTCATGTATACACTTTTCTTCCACAGCCGTTTCAATTTTGTCGGCACCCACCGAAAAAACCAAGTTTTCACTATTTTCACCAACTTTCACCAACCCGGCCCAATTTCCTATAGTGCCTCTTCTTCCTACCCCTGAGATACACTTCTGGGGGGTGTCACCCACCACCCCTCCCCACAACAAAAACACGTTTTCACCAATAATTCCCACATTTCAAACTTTTCACCAAGCTTTCTTCCACCAACACATTCTACACTACCTCCCCTTTCCAACGATACCCATAACATGGCACACGCATTACAACAAATTTCCTCTTCTTCTCTTCTTCCTGACAGTGGCGCCATCTGTCGAAAATTGGTCGTACCAACTCAGAAACCTTCGTGGGCTCATGCACAACAATTTTGCTAAAGATCATCACATGATCAAATGCATAGTTTACGTTTCTATAAAGGACATAATATTAAGGACATACAGACAAACATTCATTTTTATATATATAGGTAAACTCTAGTGCACTTTGCCGTTGTTCTTCTTGGCTGGAATCTCCGTCTCGCTCATTTGCAAGTCTAGGCAAAAGTTGTTCGGCTGCAGACCGAATGTGTGCTCTAGCTTGTTCTGGTTCAGCAAGCAGGTCTTTATATCGCGGATCAAAAAAGGATGCAATCTATGACACTTCAACATTGCTTTCTCCTTCAGTCCACTCCATATGAAACATATTCTTTAAATCTTGTGCCACGGTTGACTTGAAATCTGAATCACCACCAAAGCAGCGTAGCTCGTCGAGTAAATACATATGAAGGCATGATCATAGGGGCGATTTTAGGCTTTAACCGACTGGCTCACACCGGCACCCCAGGGAACTGGAACAACGCTACACATAATCTCCTGAGAGCACTAGCCTCAGAAGAAGAAACTAAATCATCTAGAATTAAGAGTTGCAATAGCATAAGCTAGAGGTCAATTAATGATCTAATGCTTATGTAAAACAAACCCTTTAAGTGCTAATAAAAAAATCTATGGACTTAGAAATCCAACAGTCTACAAGAAAGTTATCAAGAAGAGGAAGAAAAAGGGAGATAGCTACTTCACTTTCAAAAGCATTTCTGGAAGCGCCAAAATCGGTATTACTGCAGCAGCTGTTAAAAAGATTTGAAAAAATCGTGATAGGGTCACGTCTAATAGTTTACATGATGGAGAGTAATAACTTGTTCCTAGCACGACTCGGTCTCACTGGAGCATAGAACGCGAGCAACGAAGGTAATTCGCGGCAATTAATGTTGTGCTGTGTGCATTAATACATCACGAACAAAAAGCGTGGCGGCAACTTTGCTTCGCTGAGAGAGGAACTGAATACAATTCAATAAGTTGACTTGATTGAGGAGCATTATAATCAGGAGGAAAGTTATGCCAATTGAGCTTTCTGAGAGCATAGTGAGTAAAAGCCCTTTGTGTGGATTCAATTCTATTTATGTGTATTTCTTTAGTTTCCACAATAACATTTTATCGTAAGTTTAGTATAGAATTTAATTTTGTGAAGACTCTACGTGGAATGGCATTTTTTTTAATTTGTAATTTTAGTTTTTTTTTTTTAACTATGGACGGCAAGGACGTCATATTTCTTCAAATCAAAATTTTGGAAGTAAAAGCTGTTGTTGTTTACACGCACCGTAGCCAAAGGGAAATAGAGAGTATTGTTGGTGTCTCGCAATAAGTGGTGAATAAGGTTAAATTAAATGTTGACCAAAATCTTTGAGTTTCTCCAAAGAGGAAAGGAAATTTTGAGCAACTTAGTCCCGCCATTTTTTTTAAGAAACAAATTTGGCAGCATACATATTTAAATTTTGGGGGTAGAAGTCAATTTTGAAATACATTCATACATTCATGTGAAATTGTTTTTTTTATACTATTCGGATTGCGCTACGATGTGCTGCTCTTTAAAATTATCTTATACTCACACAACATCATTTTAAATTCCAAAAATTTAAATCTTTCGACCTCTAAATCGTAAAAGGAAAATTTGCCTTTTACAAAATATCTTTGGACTGAAATTTGCCTGTTTGTACAAAGTATTTATCATGTACACGGACACGGATTCCGTATACTCCATGTACTTCCGAGAACACGGAGATTGTCTTGGGACCAAAATTAAAAGTTTGATATTCAGGAAATTACAGAAGAATTATAAAAATCCCCTCAGATCCTTCCGTTTTAAGGCAAGTGGAAGTCACCTGCAAAATCTCGTCGAAACCGGGACCGATCCCACTATTGTAAACATATGACATTTGAAATAGCGCCTTTTTACCGCAAATGTACAACATATGTTAGGTAAATACCAGACCATGCAATGCCAACACCACACATCTTCATTCTTCATCGAAAATCGATAACTCGAAACATAGAAAACTTCTAAAAATCTCGCAAGTTGCTATAACCTCAAATTACTGAATGCAATAGTTCTCTACATCGACAAGAGTTGCGCCCGTAAAAGCAAATGGAAAGCAAATCACCCATCGGAAAATCGATCACAAAATTATTTTATTCACAAGAACAAAATCACAGGCAATTAGCGATAGGAAGGGTTCAACATGCCCGATGCTGTCTGCTCGCATTACACCAGATACTCCCTGCGATTGTAGTTATCTTGGGCGCTCACAACAACGGAGAAGATTTGCACCTTAACTCGATTCCGTTCGCTGAGTGGAAGTTTCCTCAGCATGCTAATTATAGTCCTTCCGAACAAGTCCTCCTCGTCCTCGTCGATCCACGGAGGCACGTACATAATAGCCGGTGGAGGATGGCTGGTGCTGGTGCCTCCGGCAGCTGGGGCCGAGCACAGCCACTCCTGCAAACTTCTCCCGCACTGGAAGCAGTTGCCAACTACAAAAAAAGTGAACGGTTAAAGTGCCGTTGTGTCTGCCTCTTGAAATTCACTTGCCTTCGGTCCTAAAAATCTCCGAATTTTCCCTCCATCCGTTGTCCCGTTGAAGCGCCTTGCCAGTGGCCATTTCCAAACCACCACCGCAGCCAGCACTGGGCTGGGGCTGAGTGTCACCACAGACCGCCGCCGCTGTATCGATTGAGCGAAAAAAATTGCTCTTGACCTGCTCCCACCTCCGCCCACAAATCGCTAATAGGAGCCGCCGTGTAACTGTAATGGGATTAAAGTTACGACGTAGTCTTCAAAGGCCACGCAAAGTTATGGCCGCCCTTCGGCGACTTCCCTTCCTGATGCGCGTCCTCTAAATTTCCCTCTTGTCATCGATGCTTAATTATTCCCAGTTCGCTGTTCAGAATTTCTGCCGGCGCTGCTGCCGGAGAAGTTTCCCGGAATTTTATTGAGGCAAGGATCCAGCACATCCACCACCCGCCACCCCTATTCATCAGCCGTGACAATAGCACTTAAGCAGCCAGGTAGCAGCAGCTCCCTGCCTGTGTGTCTGTCCCCTTTCGTGCGACTCATGAAATCTTCCTGGAATCTTAAAGAGCGGCTGTCACCCTCCGCTCCGCCCGGCTGGCGCCCGACCCCACTGAAATGAGCAATAAAAGCACCCGACACTCGTCAGACTACGTGCACTCCTCGTACAGGCTGCAATTACTTGAGCCCGTAAGCCGTCCCCACTGGAAGAAGAAGATCTCATCAAGTCGCTCCTTCGAGCCCGGGTGTCGTACGGATGAGATAGGATTACGATGGCTTTCGGGCTGGATGGGACGGATCCGACACTGCTGGGTCCCGGCTGGTGGCGGCTCTTTCGGCGACGTGCGGGGTTTGCTCGAGTCCCTGGCTCCAGGGGCCTTTCTGGCAAAGTAAGTTCTCCGTCCCGGACGGATGACGGTTGGGGATGGGTCGCTCGTCCGTGTTTCTGGGGCTCTGCCCGCCCGTTGGGTGTGCAAATATCCGCCCGTATGAATGCCTGAAATGGACGTGAAGTGGAAACGAGTTTCATATTTGCGGGATTGTGGGGGCCTGGGCCTGGCAGCGTGGATGAATGCCACCGACCGACGGCAACGGAGCGCTGCGCTGGCAAAAGGGTCATGGGACGGCAATCAAAAGAACAAAAAAGTGAAAAATGGAAAAGGGCGAAGGAAAACATGAAAAGGCCCTGCTCGGGGCAGGAAAGAAAGGAATTTTCATCTGGGTCCGGATTTTCCGTTACGTTTTTTCTCCCCTTTTTTGCATTCCTTGATTTTTTCCCGTGTCGTGCATAAAAAAGAAATTTATGGGCGGCTCGGGTGGAACTGCGGGGGTGGCCGCAGCAGTATAACGACCAACGACGTCGAAGGTGTAAAATTATGGAAATTCAGTAGATCCCCACACTTTGGGGATTATATGGAGGCAGGCAGCACTAGGCAGGCAATTCTCAGCTGAAGTCAGCAGGGGAAGTGCGGGAACGGGGGACAGGCATTCCGTAGGCGGCGGCGGCGGTCGGATTTCCTCCTTTTGTTTGCTGCCAGCTTAAGGATCCCCAGAGGGTGGGTGTTGGGTGACTTTCTGCGGCGGGTTATGGAGATGTCTGGGTTCTGCTGGTGCCACCAGTCCCCTTCTAGAAGCATAATTCCCCGGATTTGGGGCTGGATTCAATCTCCTTTTGCGGTGGTCTCCTGGGCGGGTTAAGTAGAGTTTTTCTTGCTTTTTGACTGAGATTAAACGGGAACTGCTGGGGCTGGACGGATTCGACGGAGGATTTCACTTGGGGCTCTGTGGAACCCTCTTGCGTTCCGTTCATAGCTTTTATTTTGGGGCTTCTCTTATCAAATTATCTTCCGCCAGTTTTTAATCTGCGGCGACTAATTTCGCGACGGCACCCACAAAAGGGTTCTCCGGGTCATTTCAGGTTCTGAAAGGTGCTGTGGCACAGCTAATGTTGGCGCTTTTATTAAGACTGGGGGATTTGCGGTGTTTTGTAAAGGGCAATACATGCTGGGAAAAGGTTCTTAAAATGGTCTTTGCAAGAACAGGAAGCAGAAACAGTAGACTGAAAAGAATTGCTTTTGTAGCAAGGGAATTTTCTCTAGTTACTTCGCCTATTAAATTTCAGCGGGAGGAGGAGGAGGAGGCCTTTGTAAGTTTTAAATACCGATTTCCATATACTAATTAGCAACGTAACGTAATTTATTGTACACGATTGCAAGCGTTTTCTGTAGAACGTCTAGCTTGATTTTAGAAGATTTTATAAATTCAAACCCAATTAAATATCGAACTGTATAATGCATTCACACATCTACATATGTAGTTATAGCTCAGTAGCAATTTTAGAATTTTCGATTTACAATATACCCTTTGGACCTTTGTATTGTAAACAATTTTTCAGCATGGCTTTATCAAAGGTAAATCTACCACGAAAAACCTTCTAGAGTTTTGGAGTTCCACCCTGGTTATCTGCAGTTGAAGCTAGAAAACGAATTGGTCCACTTTTGTTTATTTATTTACTAACTGACCCGTCCCAGCATTTGTCCGGGTTTTTCCATACTTTTAAATTTGAACTGCTGGAGAATGAATGAAACTGCGTAAGTCCTATCGAAATAGGTTCATCCGTTCCCGATATTTGTCCGGAATAACAGACAGACAGACAAAAAGTAGCAAAATCATATCCGACAAAATATTCCACCTAATTTGGTCCCAGGATTAGCTGTCTATAAATTGCAAATTTCATAGTAATAGCTTCAGTCGTTTTTGAGTTAAATGCGTTCATACATACAGACAGACAGACAACAATTTTGTAACGTTAAATTCGACTTAAGGCGTCAGTACACGGAATGTAAAAAGCCATATATGTGAGTGTCCTAGCTCTGACCGAATTAATAGTCGTGTCATTATCGTTCAGTCTCAGTAATCGTCTAATATGAAAGACTCAACGATAACGGCATGCCGTGTCGTGGTCATATCGTTACCGTGTCGTTGTCGTCTAGTGTGTAACGCCTATTGGCAGTACCGAGTTGTGTCATTTACGTTTATGCGACGGAACAAACTCATTATCTGGCTCCATGCGTATCAGATGAGTACATGTGTGTGTGTGTATGTATGTGTACGCGCATGGGTGTGTGTTTAAACCGTCAGCAGTAATGTTACTCAATGTACACCGCGGGGAGGAAACATTGTCGAACTTTGCACACATTTCGCCCATCATGGTGTCGTTACAATTTAAAAACAGTAACTCCTTTTATGGGTGATCTTCAGCGGGAAGCAAAGCCGGATAGATTACGCGGGTTCCTTTACTCTTCGACCATTTAAAGGACGAAGTCAAACGGTCTACAAAACATAGATAGTGTTGTTCGTTTCAACATACCACAATGACGTTTTTATAAAATATCTGATTGGTTGAATATTTCGGCCGGTTTTGATTCCTTGCATCAATGATTGAATGATAATCAATAGGATCCTACGTAGAAAAGTGGAGTTGCATCGATATGTCGCTGATAGCACATCGATATTTTATATTGATACCGTACCGCAGGGTTTTATCGAAGAAGGCATTATTCTAGATGGTTATAAAGTTTAATCCTTTCAATTGTGGCAAACCATACATACAAATGAAAAAAATAAATTTTAACGCAAATTTTCTTACTGATAAAAATCTAGATTAATTCCTCCTTCCATTAAATAAGGAAATAGCGAGATTTCAAAATATTAAACACATTTTGTAAAAACTATTATAATAATATGTGCATTATGTTTTATATATTTATATGATACTTTCCTCTCGTTTTTTGGATGCCGCCTCGTTCACGGCAAACTCAACACAATATTTTAAATTTTGCACAAACTCTACGCGTACACAGGTCGCCTCTGATTCTGACACTTTGCCATTCTTAAATTCTCCTCATATTAAGAGACTACAGGAACTGAACTGGTAATAATCCCACATCGATACCACTCATCATTTTGACTTGTTCACCCTAATTTGCATCCCCACTACGACAATCAATTCGTATTTATGGTAGGAATCGATAAATCATCATTAGGTCAGTAAAAGAATTAGTGAAGACTTATTGATGCTTGAGCGTCGATGCGAAATGTGAAGCCAGTCAATTTTATGAAACTCGACTTGAAATTATCACCACGTTTTTTTAAGACATCAATATTTGAAAACATGAAATACAATTTGTTTGTTCCGATGCAAACATAAATAATTATAAACGTTCATTCACTCAACAAGCACAAGCTGAGGAAACGGGTAAATTTAAAAAAGTTAACCCAGCGCCATCTGCAAGAAAAGAGGTCAATCATTCCCGACAAATGAACAAGAATCGTGGATTTAAATTAAGCGACTATTTTAGGTTCGTGACAATTAAATACATGAGACGACAAGCTAAAAAAAATCGGTAAAATTAATTCCAACAGAAATTGAGATTTTTCGGAAAAGCACAATCTATATGTGAAATGTTGCAGCATGTTTATATCGCTTTCAAGTTAATACTTGCAGCCAGAGCCAACTTCACTCAAAGCAATTGGTTGATGTTTTTAAGTGGTTTTTGGTTTGGCGTTCTTTTAATATCATTTTTAGCAGACTTCTACGACAATGCCGTATGCTAATCAGCCCTCTGTGCAGATTACCGAATTAACTGATGACAACGTGAAGTTCGTAGTGGAAGACACCGATCTCAGGTAAAAACAGATGCAAACATAAGGTTATGTGTACACATTGTTTTCCCGGCAGTGTCGCAAACAGCCTCCGCAGAGTATTTATCGCCGAAACGCCTACCTTGGCTATTGATTGGGTTCAGCTGGAAGCGAACTCAACCGTACTTTCGGACGAATTTTTAGCTCACAGAATCGGATTAATCCCTCTTATATCCGATGACGTCGTAGAGCGACTGCAGTACACTCGCGACTGCATCTGCCTGGACTTTTGCCCCGAGTGCAGTGTGGAGTTTACTTTAGACGTTAAATGCTCAGAGGATCAAACTAGGCATGTAACCACAGCGGACTTGAAGTCGAGTAATGCGAAGGTTTTGCCTGTGACGTCTAGAAATTCAAATGAAGAGGACAACGAGTACGGCGAGAGTACCGATGAGATTTTGATTATCAAACTGCGGAAGGGACAAGAATTGAAACTCAGGGCCTATGCCAAGAAAGGTTTCGGGAAAGAGCATGCCAAGTGGAACCCTACGGCCGGGGTCTGCTTCGAGTACGACCCGGACAACACGATGAGGCATACCTTATTCCCCAAGCCAGATGAGTGGCCTAAAAGTGAGCACACAGAACTCGATGATGATCAATGTAAGTTGGAGGACAGTCTGCGTACAGTTTCTAACTAATTTATCTTTTAGTCGAGGCTCCATTCAACTGGGAGGCGAAGCCAAACAAGTTCTTCTTCAATGTAGAGTCGTCTGGAGCTCTTAAGCCAGAAAACATTGTCGTGATGGGGGTGCAAGTTCTAAAGAACAAGCTTTCCAACCTTCAAACCCAACTCAGTCATGAGACTCAAAACGACGCTTTGGCTGTTTGAGGATTTATTTTAAGACTTTCTAACTTGTAAAAAAACACTCAAAATACAACTAAACAGAATTCATACTGGTGCATTTAATATTCGTCCTCGTCATCGTCTTCCTCTCCCTGGGCCGCTTTCATCTGCTTATGCATTAATTCAGCGCTTTGGCGGACAGCGGCTGCTTGCAAGCTGTACCACTGTGCCTGCTCGGCAGCAGCTTGTTCCTCACGAGCCTTCGCAAACAATTCCTGTTGCTGCCTCAGCAGCTCCTCCTCTGGGATGCCTAAATTTTCCAGCCTTGTACTCTGTCTCCTGCGTTTAGCGGCAACTTCCTTGCAGTCGTTCAGAACTGCTTCAGCCTCCTGCTTGTAGTCGCGAAATCCTAGCCTGTCTAGGGCTTCCAGGACATGCTCAGCGTTAATTGTTTTCTTGTTTCTCTGGTTGCATACTTCATTTGCTTCGGAGCTGATTAAATGGATGAACTCGGTGCAGCAATTTAGAATCAATTCCCTGCTCTCGTTTGCAACTCGCACCGAAGGAACCTGTGAATTTAATTTGAAACATTAAATTGCGAATTTTATAGGTGGTGTGGCATTTACCAATTCTTTGATTATCTTGTTAATGCTGGCGCGGGGCAGGGTGAGCTCATCGTCATCATTTGGCGGTGGACAAAGCTCGTCATGTGGACTGGACATAATTTGTAACAGAATTGCTACAGCTATATCCCAAACAAACCTTTTGTTCGAATAAATTGGCAATTACCGTCTTGACAAGGACAGAAACTAATATGACATTTCGGTTTAAGTGAGAGCTTGTTCAGAAAATTGTTAAGATTGCAAATATTTTAAGGAAATTAAGAATATTAAAGTGATCAAATAGTTTTCCTTGTTTTATATATATATTGTACTTTTGGACACGGAGACAAATTACACCTTTCAAAATTGTTTGTGGAAAAGTAGAGCAAACTTCACACTATTTATCGATGCAGCTGATTTTGACATTAAAAGTAAACAGTTTTCTGTAGTTAGATCCAGGAGTGGTTATTTTACAGAATGCTGAGGATTAATCAGGCATTCTTGCAGGATTGTAATAAGCTCATAGACAATTTTTTAAAATATCCTAATCCTAACTTTGACTCCTTTTGCCAAGAATGGAAGAGGATGCATTTTGCCAATGTTTACTCGTGGGTATCACATTTTTGAATTTCAACCTTACGTTAATTTTACAGCACATTTTGTTTGTAATATCTCCTTTAACTGACTGGCACTTCATCTTCGGCAAGAATTCCTTTCCGGGTACCCTAAATTCAGTCCGTAGGCATCTGTTTGTAAAAGGTAAATAATTTCCGCGAGTAAACAATTTGGAAACTGCAAATAAATCAGTCAGTAGTCATACTGCAAAAGTGTGAACTATGTTATTAAATATCTCGAAAACGGGACGAGTAAGAATTTTTTCAATAATTTCCCGCAACAAAGTGCCTCGAAGTCGATCTTCAAATTTAGGGACACCCGGAAAGGAAGAGTCCCCTCATCTTCTGTGCCTTTAGGCAGTGATGTTAAATCGTGGGAAATTTCCCATTTCGTGGGAATTTTTACATCTAAAAAGTCGAATATGGGAAAAAGGGAATAATTTCGTGCTGTAGAACAACTCGTGGGAAAAAATCTATAGAAACATTTATCTAGTTTTAAAGTCAGGGACAGCATGCTGTCGATTCGTTCCGTCATGACGAGTCCTTGAAGACTGAAAATTTAGTCTATCTGGTAGACATATACATAATTTCTAAGAATGTACGCAACGAATCGGATTGAAAATAACAAGTTAAATTGATTTCAACTTTTACTTACAGAATGCATAGGAACAGAAATGATCGGAAACATTCTGTTTCGGCCTTATATTAAAGTATGCATAGCATATGCACAAGCCCTTGAAATCAAATACTGCCACTGAATTAAACTTGTTGATGCTTCTTCACATAAGAAGTTCCGAATCATGTTCTAGGGCTATGTTATTAAGGGGGGATATAACTGTGGCGGGTCAAAAAATTGTCAATTGGTAATTTTTGTTGCAGCTATAACTAAATATTTAAATATCTGATAAAGAATATTTTATTAAGTATATATTCAACTTGTTCAACACCAATTTTGATTGAAAAATGTTTAAAATGTACAAAGTTATGGGCCTGGATTAAACAATAAAAAATATACCTCTATTCATTGAATCATCAATATAAAAGAAAATTTATTTATTAATATGAATGTAGCTATCGTTGTACGAAGCCGTCTATGCACAACGATAGCCACCGATTACCGAAATTTCAAGAAAAAAATTTTTTCACTAGGACAAGGTCGAAAAAAGTCGTTCCAAGATTGTTTTTTTTTTGCATTTAAAACACACCGTTTATACCGAAACCATATGTGTGTGAAAGGGCTTAACTCACGAACCTTGTCGTCATGTTTTTTAAATATTTATGAATATGTATACTACCAAAAAATGCAAACAAAAAACAAATTTTTTGAACCGTTACAGTGGCGTTCTCCCGAAGCGTAGCACCAGAGACAACCTTGGTCGTCTACAACCCTGTTATTTTAATATTATGAAGAGTTCCTTATTTAGTAGTTTATTACATTGTATGAGATTTGTTGAACTAAACTACATATTATAACAAAGTAAAATGAAGACTATAATTCAATTTAACTGATGGGAAAAATTGTGGGAAATTTTGACCACCAAATAGGGAAAAAAGGGAAAATTTACCATCTGTGATGGGAAAAAGCTCCAAATGGACTTAACAACACTGCCTTTAGGTATTATGTTTTTACATCGTTTGTTTACGCCGACCATGTGTGCGCCTCGTTCTTGCGGATTCGTTAGTGATCTTCTGCAGTTGAATGCGTATGCCAGGTTGGGAAAAGCAATTGGGGCATTTAAAGGGGGGGTTTAATATTTAAAGAAAAGAATAACAAAAACAAATTTACTGCCTAACAAATATTGAAATAACGTAGGTACTAGGTAACATAGAAGTATAAGCTAATACGGAACGGCGGTATTGTGTAAAACCCTGATATCTGAAAGGATCTTAGTAGAGGAGTAAGAGGGAAGCTCAATCACCCACCAAAGCAACATAGCTTGTCGAATATAAGGGGGGGTTGGGTATTATGGCTTATCAATGCTAAACGGCTCCACTTTTTAGGACATCCTGTTTCCATTTTTTAAGTTCGCTTTTACGCAGTCAGGTTTTTTGATTTTAATCATTTATTTCTTTATTTCCATCTTTTTAGTTCATTGTTTACCATGGCACGGTTTAGACGAATCGATAGTTGATGATTTATTAAACTCCATTCAGCCATTGGGATGCTTCGAGGGTACAAAGAATTTGCTGTCGCGCTGTCGGGTAAAAATACTAATAATTCTTAAACGGAGCTTATGGCTGTAAAACAAGTCTAAGAAACAACATCTTGATGTTGAAAGACCTATTCAGTGATATGCCACTCAATATGGTACGCAATTTTGCTTCACTGCCATTTTGTATTTAACGGCTATTTTTGTTTTATAAAAACCTATAGCCTATAACCATCGCACGGCTTAGACGAATCTATAGTCGTGAGAACCATTAAAATCGGGCCACGTGTCGCACAGTCGGGTAATAAGTTTATAATGGGCAAAATAATGGGATTTTGGTCATGGGTATTTTGTAGGTGTTTTTAGAGTTTAATGTATAAAAATAGTTAGCCACTAAAAGTTATACATATTGTTTTAAGTTTTATCAAAAAGTTTTTTTTTCTATTCAAAAAATGACGTCGGCCGAGTACTTCCTGACTGACCAGTTTGAAAAAAGTATTTCTGAGAAAAACGCGTTTAAAATTTTAATTGCGTGAAGAAATTTGGGTTTCAGCTCGTGCAGCGTTCTGTGCAACCGCCAAAAATGTTGATAAAGAATTGTAAAATATATTTACACTTTAAACTTTCGAAAATTTCAAACAAAAGTCGAAAATTATGACCCAAAGGCGACGTGCTGTCAGTCAAATCCAAATAAACGATTTTTTTTAATTTTTACATTTTCTTAAAGTAGATATAGCTCCATAATCTTCTCGCAAAGTCAGCAATCCGAATATCTCGGAAACTACTGCATTGATTAACTTTAACCTAATTAAAAATTTAGTGGAAATTGATAATATCTTTTTTTTTATTACTTTGTGGAATCGCATTTCCACGACGAAAATTTATATTAGGTTTTCTCCAATGCCCCATTTGATTCTTCAGACGTTGAGCATACGAATGAGAAAAAATTGCTTCTACGACAAATATTAACATATTCTCCAGTCAGTTTAAAACCAAGTATTGTTTCGCTTATAGGCCGCTTTACAGTGCTGCGGAAATTGCCAAGCTTACAAATGAGATGTTGCTAGTGGCGAAAAAGATCGTTGTAAGCGAACGATCTCCTATGGAAAGAGTGGGTGCCTTGTACATCCTTTACGCGATTTATTTCAAGCAGCCAGCAGAAGAATTTATAAAAATCAAGGTGACGCTGAAGGAATGGAAAGGTTTCAAGAATCTATGGGAGTGGCTGCTTTCGCGGAATGGAACAATGCAGAGCAGGTTGATTTTCTGCAAGTTATATACAGCCCACGCTTTCAGGTTTGTATACAATTTTATTATATTTTTAGTAATTTAACGGAAAAGGCACTAAAGCTAATGCAAGTTTTTGATCATATTCCTGTAATTTCTACCTATGCATATTATGTATCATCTGACTGCTTACGCAGTCATCAGTTTAGCGCTTCTAGTTTTCAATTTTTTGAAAAACTTGGTTTATTTAAGAAGAAGCATTAGATATTAAAAATCTGTTACCACAGATTATTAAAATATCACGAATATCAGTTATCACTCACGGTTGTTCCGAATTCTAGACTTTCTTTAAACTTTACGGAGGAAAAAGCTGTATGCAAAATAAAAGCTAACTAAATTCTCTACAAAAAAAAAGATTCTATGCATATTTTTCGATTACCGTCAAGTTTCCCATTTGCAATTTCCCGACAAATAATTTTCACAAAACCATTTTGCCAACAATCTTTTTCCCTACAAACTCTTTTCACTTTCCCCACAATTTGTTCAGTCAGTAGACCTTTTTGTAAAATGCGAATTACTGTCTGTCGGGAAAAGTGTTATCGGGAAAATTGTTTGTCGGGAAAATGACCGCGAACCATATTTTTCGGCAGTTTCGTATTTCAGTTGTAAAGGATTTATACACGGTGTCTCAAAAGTCCTTACACATTTGATTATTAAAACAAACAGCAAATTGAAACTACATGTATTGCTTGCACACAGAACCAATGATGATCAATGTAAGTTGGAGGACAGTCTGGGTTTTTCGCGAAAATCTTGCATTCTATGGCTCGGAGGTCGATGAAGGTTATTGTAAAAATTGCAGATCTAAAATTTTCCTACGAATAAGATAGTATATATTTTTTGTGTAGAACTAACCGTTTTCGTCGTAGAACACCATAATGAAGGTGCATACAAAAATTTAGTTCACTGGGATATGTTCGAGAAGATTGGAGAATTATATGCCTAAAATTACTGGAATAATAGGAACCGTGAAGTGGTCCGGCGCACGTACAAAACTCTAGGAAGAAGTGGTCTGAAATTCACAAATAAATGCATTAGCTCTGCATTGCTGACAGTAGTATATTCGATGAAAATTTTCAAAAGTGATAAGAATGGCGGGCAAATTTAAAATCATTAAAATTAATTACTTGCCTTTCAACGCTGTTGTATTAATATGGTGCCCCTTCATTTTCAACAGAATTGTTTATACCGAACGTCAGTACGGGTTTGAAAAGTTCTACTCAGGTAACCAAGAAGACACAGGTGAATTTCTGAATGCTGGTGAACAATTTGGGAAAGATTTGAAAGACTTTGTCAAGTCAGACGGCTTACTTCCCGCTTTTGAGGTGTTACAGGATGGATACAACGAAATGAAGGAAATCATGTCTGCAAATAACAAGGATCAACATCTGCCCGCAACAGATCTTTTCACGAGTATAAAGGCGGGTTTTGAAAATATTGAGCGCATATTAAGCTCTCACAGCGATGCTGATCATGAAGAAAAGTCTGAAGCTGGCTCCTCTTGTGGGAGTATTCGCGCCCGAAGAGTGAACATTAAGAGGAAGGCTTTTGCTAAAGATCCTCAAAGCCATGTAATGCAATCCATGCTAGTGGTTTATGAATATTTTACTGACATAATAAGATTTATTTGCAGAAATCGGTAGAACGTGACGAATTTCAAATATCTGTGGAAGGAGATTTTATCCAAATAACGAAAAGGGAGAATTCAAAATCAATGAACTACCAGCGAAGCGGTTATATTTTGTACAAAGACCTTTCACAGTAAGTTTTAGTTCTATTTGTATTGAATAAATTGAATTTGCATAGCTCATTGATTTTATTGCTTTTCAATTACAGAGAAGGCTTACTTGAACTAGAGCCGCAACAAAGTGGAGCAGTGAAGACTGAAGTTGAAAGTGAGGCTAGACTTAATTTAAGTGATTCATTAAGTGAGGATTGATAATATTAAAGCTGTTTTAAAATTTTCGAATAAACCATATGTAAATTGTTTCTGCAATGTTTATTATTGATGCCCCGAAAAAAAGGCCTGCTACTCCGCCAATTGCAACTGTAAAAAAAATATGACCATAATTTGGTATGTCGTACGTAATTTTGCAAGCTCACCAACGAGATCCAGTTTTGTTTTGGCCACCTGCCTGATGTATCGCACGGTTGGTAAGTCCAATATGTTGATTCTTACATAACCAGTCTGACCATCCTTATAAATATTTTCTCTGCAAGATAAGGTAGTTAAATTTCTCTTTATATTTAAGAAATTTTTAATTGCGTCTTACCCGATGAGTGTTATTCTTTGTTCAGTACACGAGGGTAGACAAGGTGACCTTTGCGATATATGCAGATTTTTAACTCCTTCCTGAATTTTTGCTAAGAGAAATTATTATTTTTAACTTTACTAAATCAGAAGTGGTATTAAGCATCTTGTTTCGAGTTTAGTCGCGTTTACTATCATTTGAGCTACATCTTAAATTTTTCGAACGCCTTAAACATTTTTTATTAATTAACGAAAATGACCCAAAAACGGATTTTTCACTTTTTGACCTCGATTTTCTCAAAAACTATACGTGGAAAGTTTTCGTTTTCAGATTCGTACTAAGCACCCCTAAATCTATAAGATATAACTTATTATGACGAAAGTATATACCGATTGTGAACTAGTGCTATTTATCACAATTGTAAAGTAAAGGGTGGTCCATTTAAAAATTGGAATTCCTTTTTGTTATAAAAAAAAACGGCTCAATATTTTTCAATGGTTGAACATTTATTTGAAAGGATGTTTTATCTCATTTATTTATGAAAAACAATTTCGGTCAAATGACCACCACGGCTGACTTGGCAGTAGCCCATTCGGTCCACCCAATTTTTGAGTACATTTTCGATTGTTTCGGGTCTTATATCATCAATAGCAGCTTGAATCTCGTACTTGAGGTCTTGAAAATTGTTTCTGGTTTATTGACGTTATTTTTATTTTTTTTTTCCGCTCCCCAAAGACAATAGTCCAACAGCGTCAAATCGTAGCTTCTTGCCAGCTAAATCACATCACCATTTTTGCTGGTTATACGATTTCCGAAGATAGGGCGCAAAAGATCGATTGTGAGGTTCGCTGTATGGTTCGGATGGTCAACCGGCTTTAGCTGCTGTACCAATTGAACTTTATATGGCTTCATGGCAAGGTCTTTATGCAAAATTCGCAACAAAGAAGTGCGTGCAATGTCTAATTGTTGAGAACGATGACGAGTTGATGTTGATGGTTGCTCACCACACTTTGAGCAACAGCAGCAACCGGACGAGTACGTACACAGGTTGGTTTATCCACCAACATTCCAGTTTCACGAGCTCGCTTCACGAATTGATCCACAAATTGGGTTTTTGGGAGTTTTTTTTTTCGTCAAATTTTTGTTCAAATTACTCACAGTTTGAGTAGAAGACTCACGACTTTGGAAATAAGTTTTTAATAATTCCCAACCTTTTTGAAGCGAATACCCGCCCATTTCATAAATGTGAAACTTTAAACTAAATTTCTGTCAAGTCGAGAATGACATATTATATAATCAACTAAACTTTAAATTAGCGGTAGATCAAATTCCAAACACTAAATGGACCACCCTTTATATATAAAGCATTTAAATCAGTCAGGTCTCAAATGCTAGATGTATAATATATAGACTTTAATAAAGTCTGAAATAGGGTAAGTAATAATTTTTGTGTAGAGACCAAATGGACCATTTAAACGTTAATGAATAATTAGGTTGCTATGTCATTCTATTTAGTCCGAAACCGTTTTGTAATTAGCTTATAATAGAAAAACCCCTAAAGATAAAACGACCTTCAGATTTCGATCACTAGTGTTGCCAGTTGGAATCATGTCCCAACCAAATTAATTGTGAAAGAGCTCATTTCCCATTCAGAGTATTTTCACTTCAAAGTGAAATATTGTGGTTTGTTTGTATCAAAAAGGCTTATTTCGATATCGCACGCAATTTTCGCAAAAAGGCGTCGAGCGTCCATTCCTCGAATTTGATCAGCTCCTGCTAGCTCCATTAGGTGATTGGAAGCAAGAGGACGCACTTCTTTACAATTTTATTTTTGGCTGAAAAAAGTGAACTGTCGCACGATTTGTTGTAAAGTAAGGAGTAATCTTCCAGCTTAAAGGAAATTCGAGAATACTTCTTAACATAAATAACGGCAAAACATCAATTGTAAAATGCTGATATACTACCAGGGCCCTATTTTACGAAGCGGCAGATCGAGTTGCCACAAAGCACACCGTATACGTTTGGTTGGAAGTCTCTTTGAAAACCTTAGGATGTGTAGATATACTGGCACTGTGTGTTCTTACGAAAAGAGATTTAAAGAAACTCTTTAACTCGGAAACTGAAATTTAAACTCTTCCGCCCTACAATGTCCTTGTTCTCTTGGTTGAAACTACCATTGTGCAACTGATTGCTTAGTCTTTTAGACACCTCAAATTTTTGCCTTCTAATTAAATTATATTTTTTTGAAAAACCTTACCTTTGCCCACGCATTCCATTCCTTTGAAGTCGCAATACCTGTCCTTATCTAGAGAAGAACAAGAAAATAATAAATTGCTTAACTTTTACGCTGTGCGCTAATGTAGACATGATTTGTGGCTTAAATTCCTGAAACTGTATTATGTTCATAGATTTTATTTGTGAAAAGCCAATGTCTAGTTTTCCTGCTATTAAAAAAAAGAATAGCTGGTACGCATCCCTATCGAGGTTAAAATAAACTGCAACACATATTTACGTACCTCATGAATATACTTACACTTTTTAGGGCTGGTTATCAAGGTACAATTACATTCTTCCATTTCCAGCATTATCCTTAAGTCACTCATGCAAGTAGAAAAACTATAATATTATGGAATAAAACTTAATAACTAGTTACGATTTATGGAATCAAAATGTATAGTCTAAATATTTTAAAACCAATTGTACTGTTGAATTTAACAACTCATCAAGATTCAGAACTATATTACGATGGCTGCTTGAAAGGTTAGGTAAATTGTATTCAGACGGCACAATAACATAAGCCATGATTTTGGGGACCCTCAAATTCTTGATTTATTTTTTAGATTTAAAAAAAAACACTGAGCACGAGCATGAAATTAGGCTCATAGGAAAGCTGAAATCCTCTACTTTCAGCAAAAAATAGGTTAACTTTTGAGAGGCAACTCATGATATTTAGCTATTCGTCTATCATCTCGGTACTCTTTAGCGGTCAATTCTCCCCCTAAATGGACTCCAATGACCACTTTTTGCGCCGATTTTGCAACTTTACGCCTCTCTAGAAGCTTAAACTTTTGTTACGGAGAAAAATATTACATATGAAAGCAATGGCAAACTTTATGCTCTACAGCTTTCGTATCGATATATATTTTATTACGAGTTATCCAAAATGAGATATTCACGAAAAACTATTTTCCTGCTATTAGTAAAAAAATTAGTGTGCCAAGGCATTGGCCAACGACTTAAGGAGGCACATCAATAAGTTTAGTCTTTACTCCGTATTTGCTAAGTTTTATGAGTAATTTCAAGCTGTTACTCGGTTGGTACAGTTGCGGTACCAAAATTATTCCGGAGAGAGGGGCAATACCAACCCTAGGCCATCTTTCTGCCCAGGCACACAAGAGATTTTCTTAGTGTCACTGTGAGTACTGGTATTGAAAATAAATTTCATCCGGTTCCCGATAGGCCAGCTTTTTTGCAGCCAGCTCTCGCTCTATTTATAATGTTGCGTAAATAAATACCATACATCGATTTAAAGAAAAACTAGCAAACACAATTCGTACCTGTAATGATATGCAGATTGTGGAAGTCTTTCATCTTGAAATCTGCAATTTCGATGAGATATGTCTGATTCCTTAACTCCATTTTGGTTTGACACCTCCTCTATGGCATAGTCTATCAGCAGTACTGAATCCGTGAGGACAACTGATTCGGCATTAAAATAAGGCAAATCCTCGGGGCTGTGGACATACATCTAGGATTTAAGATTCCATTAGTTTTTTTAATTCGTTTGGAATTTTTGACTCTATTTACATTAATAAAACGAAATTTATTCTGGAGGTTTGGTTGAAACTCCAAAGCACGGTTCTCTGTTTCCCGCATGAATTTCAATGGAAGTTTTGCGATGTCATAATCGCTGGGAAATAATTATTTTCATACATATGTTAAAGAAAGATTTGTCGAAACCTACTGGTGTACAATACTGTTTGCGATGAAGCACCACCCCATTTCCGTTTCTAGAAGTTTAAAAATATGTTCGCAGTTCTCATACGTTTTTCCATTGTATTTAACATTACTTATAATTTCGTTGCACGATTCAGGTAGCACCTGGGAATTGATCCAGAAAAATAAATGGATTACGGAATGAAACATTTTTTGATATCAAAAGTGTAGTAATGAAAATTTATAATTTCGTTACGGCGCGGCGCCGCCTCAGCATCAATGCCAATAAAACAGTTCTGATACCGTTCACCAAAAGGAGGAAGCTTAACCTCATAGCTCCAACCTATATGGTACGGAAATGGCATTTCAAGAATTCACATTTGGCTAAAGTGACTAAAAGAGCCATTACTTCGCTCTAAATTTGTCGCAGTTTTGCAGGCAAAACTTGGGGATTGAAGCCGAAAATGATGTACTGACTCTATACAACGGTAATAAGACCCGCTTAATCTGCTTAAACTAGTTAGAAGGCTCCTTTTCTTAAATGAGAGATAGCAGGTTAACAGCTTCTACCTTAAAGTAGAACAAAGCAGTTAGACCCTAAACCTCGCAAATTCAATTTTTTGTGTTATTTTTATAAATATTGAAAAAAACAAACAGATACAAAAATATTAGGTATGAGAAAATGTAAGTTCCGTTTTGTAATAAATGGCGTACCTCTTATTGTATGTATCACGCTGAACCGGTTTGACATGTATTTGACAGGTCTAAAGTCTGTAAGAATCCAATTGTACCTCGATCAGCTAAAGTGTTTAACAATAGAGTTTTTTATACGATTGAACATGAAGAATTTTATACCAAATAATCGACATTTGCGGGAAGTAGGTATTGTTGTGCTTCTATAATTTAAAGAAATCCGCTGCATAAAGTCATCATTTGCTAGTAGAAGCATACGGTGAATGTGCTTTTTCGGATTGTATCTGCAGAAGATAGCTTAGACAGTTTAAAGATGCCATTTTCAACGCTTTGCATATGGTGGGATATGAAAGGTGCTATTTATCATGAGTTGCTGAAACCGTCTGAAACCATTACTGGCGATGTCTACAGGCGGCAACTAATACGTTTAAAGCGAGCTTATGAAGAAAAACGACCAGAATGGGACAATCGACACGATACGAATACTTTTACACGACAACGCGAGACCTCATATAGCTCAACCAGTGAAAAACTTTAGAAAGGCTGAACTGGAAAGTGTTACACCACCCGTTGTACTCACCGGACATTGCACCGTCCGATTACAATTTGTTCCGTCGATGCAGTCAGCCCTTAGCGGAGAACGGTTTCAATCTTTTAAAAGTATCCAAATTTGGCCCTGTAATTGGATCGCCTCGAAGGACGAGAAGTTCTTTAGGGATGGAATCCGCAAGTTGCCAGAAAGATGGGCAAACGTTGTAGCTTCCGATGAAGCATACTTTCAACGATGTTCAAATAACATACATAACATACATCTCTATATATGTATATAAAAGAAAGTCGTGTTAGTTACACTATTTATAACTCAAGAACGGCTGAACCGATTTGGCTGAAAATTGGTGGGGAGGTAGCTTAGAACCAGGAGACGGACATAGGACTTTTTATCCCGTTCGCGTCCAGGAACAAGAAGAGCAAATTTGTTGTAAAAATTCATAATTATACTATTAGTAATGCGTGTGCCATGTTATAAGTATTGTTGGAAAGGGGAGGTAGTTTATAATGTGTTGGTGAAAGAAAGGTTGGTGAAAAGTGTGAAATGTGGGAATTATTGGTGAAAACGTGTTTTTGTTGTGGGGGAGGGGTGGGGGGTGACACCCCCCATAAGTGTATCTCAGGGTTAGGAAGAAGAGGCACTATACTAAATTGGGCCGGGTTGGTGAAAGTTGGGGAAAAAACTTGGTTTTTTCGGTGGGTGCCGACAAAATTGAAACGGCTGTGGAAGAAAAGTGTATGCATGAATTGGAATAATTTTTTCACCAATCGCTACCTAAGGAAGCAGAGTAATCTATATATAGAAATGAATCCCTATTTCCCTTGGTCACGTCATCACGCGTGAACGGCTGGACCGATTTCGCTAATTCTTTTTTTGTTGTATTTATTATTGTCAGGAGAAGGTTCTTATGAAAGAAAAAATTAAAAATATTGCGCGGAAAATTAGAAAATTATGTTTTTGGTTTGGTTTTTTGGGGTCACTGATTTAGAACCTGCCATCATAATTTTGGAAATCAAGATGCTGGATCAATATGGCGACCGAAAAGTTAAACTTCAAGGGATTTCCCTGAAAATCCGTGCTTGGGGATTTTGGGGATCACTGATTTCGAATCTGTTATTCAAATTTCCAAAAATTAGACCACCCCCCACCCCGCTGGGAGATATAGGAGAGGGGGTGCAATAAGGAGGTGGTGTAAAATGAGTAAAACTAAATTTAATAATACTATACAGTTTACAGTTAAAAAAGTATTAGGAATAGGTGAAAGTGATGTATGGGGCGTATTGTGTACGAGTTTATGGTTGATTTAATGAGACCACCCCCACCCCGCTGGGTCACATAGGAGAGGCGGTTGTGCAGTAGGGAGGCGTTGTAAAATTAAGGAATACAAAATTAATAGTATCCCGGGAAACGCCGGGTCCGGGCAAGCTAGTATTTCATAAATAAAGATTTGTTTTCCCCAAAAAAAACGGGGCTTACTTTTTCTCATACCTAATAGCATTATAAAGTTGGTGTGATTTCTACATTGAATGTTCGTGATCTGCTTTTCTGAAAGAGTGCAAATAAATACTTGATTGTGGATTCTTATAAACCAATTCGTAAGACAATAAAAACATACCTTATTTCGAAGCACGTCAATGTCGACATTACACGTTGCATTCATAGAATCACATTCTTTTTCTGAAGGGGCAATAGTGTTAGGGTTTAAAAAGAGATATTTATGCAAAGTTCTTGCAATAGTTCTCTCCGATCCTGGATAAGAAATATTTTCAGCTCTAATAAAATTCAGTACTGGAGTGGTACTTGTTCCTGTGGACATTAGTTTAGTTCAGATGATAAATAATATAATGAGGAATTAAAGAAAGCGTTAATTAACTACAAACCTCTAGCTAGACACAAACTAACAGCCGGAAACGTGCTTTCCCAGTGAAGATAGGCAGTGTCTATCTCAATGCTGATGTCATCAGATTTAAATCGTTCTGCCGTCAATTGGAAAATGTTCACCATCCCCCAAAGAGACACAGCAATAACTAGGCTCCAAAATAATCTTGAAATAGATGAAATGTTGCTAAATGTATTACTTTTTAATAGGAGTGTGGAAAATAAGGTATCGCTGGAAATCCCATAGTGTCTGCTTTCCAATATTATCCTAATTATTATCTTGAAATTACCCTAAAATTGTTAACTTGAGAAGGGACGAGTGCTTTTGTTGGAAGAAGGGGAAGGGTGGAGAGTCGCAGAACAAACGTTGATCAGTACACTCCAAGAAATTGATTGGTTGGTCATTTGATCGCCCCTACTGTCCGGCAGTGGTTTAGCAATAAATGCATCCCTATACTGAGGTGCCAGCCATAAGCACCGACCTCAACCCTAATGAAAATTTGTGGGGAAATATGGCAAGGCAAGTTTATGAAGGTGGGCGACAATACCACGAAATTCCGGCCTTGAGGCCATACCAAATCCTAAAAGACATTTTTATGTAGTACTACTTTTCTTATTTTCGTTTTAGGGCCCCGTACCCGAAGGCCAACGGGACCCTATTCCTAAGCCTCCGCCAAAGAATATCGAAATCACCTTTAAAGTGGAGAGTGAAAAAATGAGGGCAACCGCGTACGTATTTACCAACTACGTGTGCGCTACCTGCCTCCCTCCCTTCTTCATTCGCATTGTTCCTATGCTTTATGATCACGAGGAGAGGTAGCACTCAGATGGCATGGTAATAGAGAGAATTAGAAATCGGCTGAAAACTCCATAGTAAAAAAAACGCTGCATTTTGTATCTGACACTGACTACGTATACACTTTGGCCTAGCGTAGCCCAAATTCGCGATTATCTTTGTCGTGTATACGGGCAAGTCCCAAATCTGGCCTAGCCCCGATTGATTTGGGCCTAGGCCTGATATATCTGTATGTGTGTGCTCGATCCCTCAAATGTCACAAACCTTACTTGCACACAGATAGCACACAAGGGCAAATTTCCTAGCCCACTTTTGTGTCGTTTACACGAGCAGCCGTGATTTTGGCCTACAACCGGTCTCTAGGCCAAATTTAGGACTGTCGTAATTTAGGACTGTCGTGTATACGTACTCACTGTACATGCTGTACGTGAGAACTGTTTGCCGGCTATGGTTCTCTCTCTTAATTGCTTAGGGGAATAGGATGGTACTCGTTCGTTTCTGTTTTAGCTAATGGGAAATTTTTCTGGATGTGTTTTCCAGACATTGCATACTAGTTAGGCATTTTCAGGCGTATTAGAGTGTCCCTTCTTGTTGGTAGATATTCTTTGGGCTCCGCTGTCCGTCTGTCTGTCAGCGGGCTGTATCTCATGAACCGTAATAGGTAGAGAGTTGAAATTTTGACAGAGTGTGTATTTCTATTGCCGCTATAACAATTAATAATGAAAAACCAAGATGGTGAATTTCAAAATGGCCACCATGCAAATTAGAAAAAAAATTTTACGATTATGTTATAGCACCTCTCTTGTTTCTTTTATAAAAGTATATATGTAAAAAGTACATAGTGCTATATCTTGTACGAAGGTACAGAACCCTTCATGTGCGAGTCCGACTCGCACTTGACCGGTTTTTATTTATTTAATTTCGCAACGCTGGCAGTTCGTTCATTTATTGTTTGTTTGTTTGTTTGTTTTTATTTTGCCTTAACAGGCGCCACTGAGTGGGCTTCTTTGATCCGGCGCGAGCGCCATACGACCATGATGCAGGACCTTTTCCTCTCTTCTAACCTCACCGTTGATAACGTTCATTTATTACTTGATATTGTGTGATTAAGTTCTCTTCAATTATACAACTTCCTTGACTAAGTTTGGCAACACTTTTCTTGATTTCCTTAAATCGAAAAAAATCGTATAAATGAATTTCGCTCAGTGTATCTAGATTAGAATATAAAAATTTTGACAAATATAAATCGCTAGGTTCACAGTTTCTTGAAATTGTTGTTTTCTAGTCTGTAATGTATGCAGTTGTTAAACTGAATTAATAAAAAAATAAATTACACAAAACTCGCATAGTTCAATAAGGAGCCAAAATCACAGAAATTTTACGTTTTAGCACGATGAAGATATTTCGTAATAAAACAACTAATACAAAAAATCGTTAAAAATAGGTGCAATAAAAAATTGAACAGCCTGCATCTCACTCTGGGTGATTAGAATCTCACTAACTTTCCTACGATTCCACATCTCTCACTTAAATATCGAATTCCACCAATATTAGCGTTATTTAAGAAAAATTGTAGACGAGTCTTTAAATAATGATTTCCACGTTGATACAATTCTTTTAGCAGATACATTTTTCAATGGAACTGCACTCTTTGTTGGCTGACCACACTCAGTGATGTTTTCGAAATCCTACGGCATAATTTGAGCTCATCCTTGCGTGCTTCCAATAAATGGAGGTAATGGACATTCGATGTAGCGCTCATCAGATTCACAACATTATTGTTCGTGGGAATGTAATTAAAATATAAATATGAATGGTATGAAAATGTGTGTGTAATGCAACAGTTTTGGCATTAATTACTTGTAACTTCGTTGTTATATGTATTAAAATATTCACGTGCAATAATGGGATTTATTGTAATGCGTTGTACTTTGCAAGATTTAGTTACATATACATGAGTATAATATGATGCAGAGCCTGCCTGTAAATATACTTTTAATTTTTATATACATAGGAAATTCATTTTCAAATCAGAAATCCCCATCTGCACATTTAATTTCTGTAGATGACATATTACATATTATTTTGATGTTGTATGGTACTTTTCCATTTTCTACCGAAAAAATGACTATACTTTGGCTAAAAGTTTCAGACTTATCAGTCTAACCTCGTTTCTTCTGAATTGTCTGGAACGTTTGGTTGAAAATGAGGGAGGAGTTTTGAGAAGGTGTCCGATCAGTGTTCATCAGCTCGCGTACCAGAGTGGCGAATTCTGCGAGTCAGCTTTACACGATTTAGTTCAGGTTGCGGTGGAGCAGGATGCTTTTGCTCTTGGCGTGTTTGTTGATATACAGGGAGACTTTGACAATTCAACTTTCTCATCAGCAGACACCAAATTATTTATAGGACGTCATAACAAGCGCACTGCAGAAAGAATTTAGAAATCTTGTAGGGACTGTAACAGGGCTTAATGCATGCGGCAAACACCTGCATACCCTGGGAATGATACGACATGCGCGTCGTGCGGGAGAATGAGGACTGCTTAGAAAATTTTCTCTGCGATTGTTCTGGCTACTCCCAAGCGAAGAAAAAACGAAACGAAATTCGGCTAGGGCGATGGTAGAGTACAATGGACTCGGTAAGTCTGAGTTTATATCCTCCTGATTAGAAGTGCTCATGGGCGCGAGACCAAAAAATTAAGGGTTTTGAGATAGGAGCGATGGAAGATCGCTCTATTCTCTCATGCATATTGTTAATTAAAAAAATTAAATTATTATGAATTAGTTAAATTAAAGCGCAAACCCACCACCTCGCGGCAAACTAGGACGTTGTCTAATCATTTGCGTCATTGGAGCCAACCTCCACAGTCCACCTACGGCAGTCAGCACTTCACACTCAAATCTCTCATCGACCTTAATTCTCTCATTCACCATGCGGGGTTGAAATTTTTTTTCTAAATTTTCTAAAAGTACATATTTTCAAAATTATGCAGAATAAATTTTAACTCACAAATTGAATAAATGCCGAAGTTATAGCCGTTTACCTGACCGTAGGGAGCGCAGCCATCTAACGACAATGGCTATAAAAAATTTAAAAAAAGCGCCAGTGAGAACGCCGTTGATGGAGAAGGTCCGTCTTATGGGCCGGGAATCGACGAAGTTTGGTAAATATTAAAATTTGAATGTTCATACATCGTTTACTTCGATTTACACAATGAACTTTGCTCAAAAATTCTCTTCATGGCCTTAAACTTTTAAACACATTTTTCTCGAAACGACATTTCTCAACCTGGTAGACTTCATAACACGATCTGCAATTGTACAAATTAAAATTTAAAAACAAGAAATTATTTGTAATCGCAGTGATACTCGTTGTACGTAGGTTTTTTTTGTTACTTAGTATATTTTTGAGCTTCCGGAATAGAAGTAAATGTAAAGTAAAATTCATAAAAAAAACAAGTGAAAAAATTAAAAAAACAATCGGCTGCGACTAACGAAAACTACAGTTATATAAAGATTAAAAAAATGTTCGGATTCTTTTTGCAGACCAACCATTCTCGAAAAAGCGATCCGGCCGGTAGGCAACAATTTTTTTATGGCTCTTTAATGCTGAGTTATAATTTTTGAATGCAAAGTAATAATTTTGTTATTTTTTTTTTCAATAAAAATTTGTATAATATTAGTCCAATGTATGCTTAATACCATGTCTTATCCCCAAATCCTAAATTAACAATCTAGTGACCAAAATTGAGAAAAAATCCCTTTTTTAACCCTTCACAGTGGTGTCCCTCGTTAACACTACCAAACCGCAATAGTTTCATTCGTATGTCCAAGGCAGAAAAAAATTACACCACCCCCATACAAAGAGTTGCAATCCTATTTGTGAGAGTAGCACTTATTTCTAGTAAGTACTTTCAATGTAAATTATTGCGGCTACCTGCAAATCATGATTTGGAAGTACATATAACATAGGAAAAAAACTTTTGTATCTATTATACAACTCCACATTTGTTTTTTTTTTAAATTATTTTGTTATGGAATTGCTACGGAACCCGGTATTTCATTTCATGCATGCCCAAAAGCAGTTTTCTCTCTGTGTACAAAAAACGGCATTTATTCAGGAAAACGTAAATGAATAAATAAATAAACTTTAATATCAACAATAAAACAGTAAACTACAAACATAAAAATGCATCACAAAACTCTTAAGTACAACGACATTTGTCCAAGAGGTCTTTAATTGCGCTAATTGTCGATATGCAGCTTCGGTCCCTTCACAGAATAGACCGGTTGTAGGGAGTGGATCACAGGTCCCAAAGTGGTTAAAAGGTAATCGTAAAACTCAATACATTTTTGCCTGGAAATGTGAACGCATGCTAAAGCTGTCTTTTATTATTATAACTCTTTCACTGAACTCACCTTGAGTTGAGATCATGAGAGCTGCCCCATAAGATTATGGCGTTTGCTCCAGATGACTTAATCGCTTGCAGCACACCGTATGTATCTGCTTCAGTCATGAATCTAAGCGTGTCCGTATAGACGTATCGGTGGTATACAAACACTTTCGGTCTCGGCTGCTCGGGCACTTGGTTAGATAGGCGGATAGCTTCAGCAACTCTGCCACGAACCATTGGAACCCTATTTCCTGGAGCGATCTGCTCCGACAAGTACACCGATGGGAAGAGAACGTCGGAGGTGTCAAAGAGCCACTGGATTCTAAATTATTTTAGTTAATTTAAATGTGTTCCTAAATTTAGTCTATGTGTGCTTTACCCGTTGTTCTCTTTCTTCACATTGAGTGGGCAGTCGCCGATGTTGTTGCCTCGGCCGTTGAAGCAATATGGAAATGCGTAGTAGCCCCACTTGGCTTCGGGTCTCAGCTTTTGTGCTAACCAAAGGGTTTCTTCCATAAATTGTCGGCCAGCCAGCTCAAAGCGTGTAGTAGCTTCCTTTTCTAATTGACGTGCGGTCCAATAGGGATGCTTCTTCCGCTCAATATGAATAGACAAGTCCTTGTACGGTTGAAGAGTTCCAAAGTTTTGCCGGAATACAGGGCGCCACGATTCGAAGTCAATTATTGCAACGCCCGTATAATTCGGATCGGGTATCAAGTCGTTTACATGATGTTGGAACACTAGCAGGTGATCAGTCAGATTTCCTTCTTGTGGTACCCCGTGATTTCTCAAGAAGAATTTCTTTGATGATGAATTTTGCAAAATAGCTGGAAACACTCCCGGGTCATAGAGGATAACCAGTTTGTCTCCTCGAAACTCATCGTTCGAGTTTTGGATGATACCAAACTGTTTTGTTGCATTTGTAAATGGAATGTTGTAACGATGACACATGAATGTGGGAATATTCCAGTATACCTGAAAGGAGCTGTGAAGTTAATAATTAGTGGCATGTTCTTCTTCAGTACATTAAACACAGAGTGGAACGTGAACTATAACTTCATGGATATTGATCAGAATCTGCCAACACAGAATAGCTAGCTTACTGGAGAGCGATCTTTAGTCAGCTGTTGATTGAGATCGCCATTCCCCCCAATTGCAGAATTAGTCGTAATTTGCGTTAAGTCTTGTACTTCGCTACATAAGATATTGTATAATACGAATGGCATGTTTGTGTATCAGAAAAATGTTGCCGGAAGAGATTTTAAATAGTCTTCTTGTTAAAGTATATTAGATCGAACACAAATTTGAAAATTCTCGTGCACCGGTCTTTAATTTCTAAGGCATTCTTATAGTTTACAGTCTTACACAATTTTAAGAATGAAATGTAAAAATACTGACTTATACACAAATATTGACTGTGATCATTTATACCTCTAGAAGTTACAAACGGATTGAATCGTATGAGATAACGTAGAAAAGTTCATGATGTCTACTGTTCTAGAAATCCTCCCAACTTGTTTTTATATGACTTATAACGGTATTTCTGACTGCACTTCCTTACACGGTATTACTACAGTATTGGTACAAAGAGAAAAGTATGGGATCACTTTATCCGTCGGTGTATATTCTTTGGTGATAAGCTTTAAAAAAATTTAACTATTTTTTTTTTGGAACAAAATGTTTTAAATTAGTGAATTTAAATAAATTAATTAATAAAAAAAATATACGGTTATAAAATATTTAAGAACAACTACTCCCTCTAATAATATCCCTTCAAACTCTTGTGTAAAAAATAAGCTAAGACCGCAACGGTTCCCCGAAAACGTTGGAATAGAAGTTTGCTCGTGCCTACGGAAAAATTTTTCAGGTAAAACATAGTTCCTAGCTAGTGGGTGGTGTTTCAATAAAAAATTCACATCTTGGAAAATATGCAAACAAGAATGAATTTCAAATTGAGTACATCGTAGAAAAAAGAAAAGCTACAAACATATACATAATAACTTTAAACAAAGTCTAGATCATATCTTAAAAATAACAAACAATAAAAATTAAAAAATTGTTAAAAAAATAATTTTTGTACATACTTTATAGAATTCTGCACAATATTTAATGTATGTAGGTATTTGTGTAGTGTTTTTACTCAATAATATAGTTTTCGGATATTTCGTTGCCGAGAAAAGTAGGTACCACCAATTTGGATAAATTTGTAAGTTAGTTAAAAAGCATTTGTGAAAATCAAATGGGTGGCACAATTCCCATTGAAATTGTTTCCATTAATTCGTTTTTCCATCACTGAATATTTGCCTTTTACAAAATGTCTAATAGAAAAAAGAATTAATCATGGAAACAACGTCGTACAAATCATGAAGTCGATGGCAGCACCTGAACAGGGGTGCAGTCTTTTACAAAATGACCGATATACAATATAATATGTTCAACTTTTTTTTTTTGATAAAAATTAAAATTAAGAGGGAACTATGCAGTTGTGGAGATGGTGGCGTTAGAATCTTTTTCGTTTATATGATAGAAAACTTTTATTAATATTTTAGTAGAAAAATTTAAAAAATGTTATCAGGGAATTTGGAATATATGGCAAAATTAGCAAAAACTCAGCGAAATTTACTTTTGAAAATTTGAGGACACCCTGAACTAGATTACTGTGAAACCTCGTAATTATGTGAATACTTTTCATATCATCGTATATGTATAAAGCAATTCTAACTGAATTTTATAGTTACTAGCACTAAATCTTATACGCATACTACCACACCGCCACGGGCAATTGGATATTTAGATATGCTCACCGAAAAATTAGTACATAAAAAATATATATATATATATTTTAAAAATGGCGAAATGCACGCTGCATTAAAAAATCACTTACTCGTGGTATGCATGATTTGGAGTCACTCTGCTCAGAATTTGATAGATGGTGAAAGTAATTCCTATTATCAGCATTTCTCCAATTATCTGAAAAAGAAAGATTGATAATAATTATGTAATACCAAAGAAACAAGAAGAAGGGATAATTTAAATTCCGTAATAATAATTGGAAACTGCGAAAATTGTGCATTTAATTAAAATATAATTCCAATCTGCCTGCAGGCAATTCTTACTTTCAAAATGATCCACGTTTAAAGAGGCGAGAATTTTTGAAAGTTACACGATCGGTTCAAGCCCAAGCTCAACTGCGAATGGACCTCTCCCTCGAGTCCATATTATAGCAGATGCGGACGCATATGCGCTAGTTATGTGACATGACATAATGAAACCAGTTCGATCTGTCTGATTTGCAATTTTAAAATCTTTCATGTTTCCTCAGGTGGCCGAAGAACATGAACTTCGATGCGTTTTTATGAGAACGAAAGGTAACAATTGTTCTTTCGTTTGCTTTATTATGTGTACTATTATGTAAATCTCACATCTGTTTCAAATGCTGCATTGTGTTGTACTAATCAATAAGCAAATCGCACACCTGTTATGTAATGAAAAAATAACGATTTCCACTTAATACATATTTTCTTATTTCATAGAATTTTTGTTGACGTACTTTTTTTTTTTAAACGGGCAACCAGAACGCATCCAAAATGAACGTTGATCGGGAATTTTTCTAGGGTATACAAAGTTAACAATTTTTTTTTAAATGTAGTAGGATATGTTATAATAATAATTGGAAAGGCGCTGTTGAAAAAATCGCACTTCATTATCGGTGAACATCTTCAGAATACTTTTCCCTATCGTGTATGGAGCAACTTATTTTTTAAAATTTTGTTTTAATTTCTCATGACAATTTGAATTTGAATTTCTTTTCGTTGTAGGTACATAATTGGTTATTCATTCCAATTCAAATTTATTAATATTAATGGAATATGTAGTGGAAAATATACAACAATTCTAACCTAGGTTTCTTTCTAAATAATTAGCTTCAGTGTCATATATTAAATCCATCGACGTACATATGCAATTCGTCGTCGTCATCACACCCGGTCCGAAAATAATTCTAAGAGACGATTCCTGAATGCCTAGTCGTCGCAAATCGAGTGGAAGAGTATTCCACAAGCGGATGACGTGGACGTGGAGGTAAGAGCGTTCTCCGATGGCGATGAGTGTATGAATTGTTGGCAATAAAATATTTGAACTTCGCAAATAGTTCAAGGATTTTATACATTCACACAAATAAGCGGCCTTTCGCGTAAATATTAAAGAATGCAAGAAGCAAAGGTAACTAACATCAAGATATGCATCAATAATCTTTGCGGAGAGCCACTGGCGGAGAGCCATTGAACGTAGAGCGAGAGAGAACAATATAGTTGGATTTGGTTGGATTCAATTCCAGGTGGTTATAAATTGACCAATTGAAGATGCAGTCAAGATTGTCGTTGAGCCTTGAGAGTCTGGTGAGACATAACTGAACATTGTCGACGTATAAATGGATGCGCGACAATATTTCATAACATCAGAAAGATCATTAATGAACAAATTAAAGAGAAGCGGGCCTAACATCGAGCCCTGCGGAACGCCAGACTCAACTAGTAGAGTATTAGACAAACGATTCCCAGCCTTCACCAAATTTAGTTGCCGTTGACAAAAACTTGCATATCCCGATCAATTTATTTAGAAGAATGAGGTATTATGCTATCAAAGGCCTTCGAAAAGTCAAGGAGGGCTAGATAACCTTCCCCACCCACGTCCAGATCAAAGCGAATGTCAGTGGTGATCTTTAATAGAGCTGCTTGGCAACTGTGACGAGAGGGGAAGTCAGATTGTCATTTAGTCAAATAATCATTCAGCTCGAGGTGTGGCCATGAGCTTTTCCAAGGCCTTGGCGGAGTAGCACAATATGATAGCTAATTGGGCGAAGTTTAGGAAGTGGAAGCACAATTGAATACTTCCAATACTACTGGGAAATTCAGAGGTAGTGAGGCGGGCATTAAAAATGTATGTAGGTAATTGTGGGAAGTATACCGGGAAACAGCAATTTGATGAATTATGGAGACATATTATCAGGTCCGATAGCACTCGATCTTACGGCAAATAGACCCTGAAGAGCTTCGCCTGTATATCCACGCAACGAAAACTACAACCCTCCCAATCCGCATCCTCGAAAGGAGCTGGCGCTGAACTGAGATCAGGGTCGAGGTCTCAAACCGTAGCTTGGCTTGTGCCTTTACAAACCATAAAAGTGACCTGGTGTGAATTTTTACTCATACAGAACCTTTAAAATTACAAGTCGTAAAGTGGGGCCAACTACGCACACAAAAATTTACCCTATTGTGGTTTGTGTTTCAAAACAAATTGCATTGACCTTTATTGAAGAGGAAGGGATGCGAGTAGTCGAGTGGTAAGCGTGTTAAACTGCAGATCCAAAAGTCTTAGGTTCCTAACCCCTCGGACCCCCGCGCTTACTTCCGATCTAAAAGTCCAGGTTTGAATACTACTCGGACCCCATGCTTCCACTCCGAAATGGAGGCTTTCCTAACTGGAGTGAAATAGGAAATTTTCTTTTTTTTTTCAAGAGGAAAAAATGAAATTCCCACAAAGTTGTATTTTTGCACACGCCTCCATTTGCCAAATTTGCACTAATCAAACACAACTCCCTATTTTATCTTCAGTCCGAATATTTTATATTATAACAATTGGAAAAAACTTCCATCAACATCTGTACATTTGTTGGTACTAAATGAACTTTGATTTCCTTGCGGCAATATTTGTTTTATGTGTTTACTCAATAGCACCTGTATCGACATTTTGAATGACGAAAAACGGCTGGAATAACAAAAAAACACCTTCTACTAGTTCACCGTCGTTATTGAGTAAAGTCCCGGAAGATCACTTCTATCGCAATAAATATTGACTGTAATTCTGGGAAGTCGTGTTTGTTTCTAAAAAGGTCGGTAAGAGTCTATTGCGCAATCAGTGTTAGTTTAGCTAGTTAAAGTGGCGAGAACAAACACTAGGGTTAATTTTGAACTTATTTTGAAATTGTTCGCAAAAAGACAACGTGTTAAAGAAGTGTAAGTCCAGAACGGCAATAAGGCTTCTATATTCCCAGTTTTAGCACTCTTATGACACAATCTAATTTAATACAGATTTAAAAAAAAGGTTTAAATAAAGAGCTACTTGCACGAAAACATAAACTCTTTGTCCAAATTAGAAGAACGCTATTTTGACGTGAGCAAAATCCAAAAAAATAGGACTGGGGGGTTGAAATTTATACAGTTGATAGGCAAAGGTGTTATCAATAAGTCCTCCAAGCATAGCACAGTACCACATGGTCGAAAATGAAAAATCAAAAGTTTCTTACTAAATAGTGATTTAAAACCCTGCGGTCAACGATATAAGGTAGAGCCAGAAATGTAGATAATCCAACTCCTCCAACTTCGCATAAGCGAATTATAAATCATGGCATCTCCACTATATTCACACCTACCTCGCTCATCAGCACCCTCTTTATCAACTTATAGACGAATCGGTGACAGTCAAATGTCTTACGTCATTAATTTTTATTTTGTAAGTTAGTACATACAGTAGACACAGCTGACAGCGCCCTTGTCTTCCTGTAGCCTAGGTTATACTGAGCTCCAGTTAGACTGCCGATCCAAAAGTCCTAGGTTCGAATCCCACTTAGACCACATGCTTTCACTCTCAGACTGCGCTTTTCTTAATAAACGACAGATGGAAGCCCCATCAATTAGGATAGTTACTGCGGTCTGTGGTTAAAGGTAGTACGTGGAGCTTTTATTTAACTTGGTGTTTGAATGCAAGTGAGCTAACTACACTAACATACAGATATTACAAATTTGCTACAATACTAATCTGAATTTGCGCGCGAGTAATTTTATTGGCAGAAAATACAGTAGTGGACGAAATAACCGAAGCTGTCATAATTCAAATAATTTTCACCGAATGAAAAAAGTCATTTAATATTATATAATGGTGAATATTGGCGAAGCCGTTCACTATCCCATTGAATTTCCCTTCGAAATTGCCTTCACAAGAACTGACGTTAACCATTGGTACCTACCTCAATAATGCTGCAATAGCATAAGGTGAATCATCTCATCTTCACATCTTGGAAGCAACAATTCTGACTGGACTTAATCCACTAATCAGCACTAATCCCACCGATATGTTACTTATTCCTACGGATTTACCATTTGAATTTTTTATCAACGCTATTTTTTTATGACTATGAATAAATAATACCGAAGCTAGGTCTTTTATTGCATCCTGGATTGAGCCTGATTTCCAGCTTTTGGCTTTGTTGGAACAGATAAACGTTTTAATTAATAATTAATTAATTAAGTGGGCCAAATTACCGTATGCCGGGCAAGCTAGTTGTATATAAAGACAATCAAGTAGAAACTTATACTCGTTTGGCCACAAATATCTCACAAGTCCCATTAACAAGAAGTAAGTAAGCAGTTGCATCAGTTAGTACCTTATTATAATATATTAACCACGGACTGAAATATGAAAATCAATAAATGTATTCACTGACAAGATTCTGAAATAATTCCATTATTAATTTGTCTGCAGTGCAGCCCTTCCTAGTTTTATGATACATTCAGCTAATTGTGGGGACTGCAAGTCGATAATGCAATATTCGAAAAGCTTTTAAAATTAGTATAGAAGAAGTGTAGAGAAAATCGCATGCTTGGACTGAACAGCAATGGGAGCTTTAATTACTGTTTTGACGATTTTATTACAAAGCGATGCAATTAAGTCTTTTACTTAGTGAATAGCCACCTACAGTGCATGAGTTAATTTTAGATTTTAAAAGTTAGCGTGGCACCCGCACTTATTTTTATCTTTCTATGGTAAGCCAAGATCTCATTTATGTTTTTTAAACATCTGTGAAAAAATAGCAGCTGGGGAGTTAAATACCCAATACATTATTTGTATGGTTGATACTCGTAATAACTTATGCAATGAAGTACCGGAAAAGTTTTCTTTGTTTTCAGTAAATAAATATAAAGGCCAAGATTTTAACAAAGTTGAATTTTTAAACCAGTATTAATAACAAAGAGGTAAATTTTAAGTGTGGCTTTTATGAAATGTCATAAAACTTATTCTGCGATTTTTTGCAAGAAGAACAGATTTGTTCAATCATAATACGTAAACATAAAAAAATCGATGGCAATAACTGAAAATTTGTGCAGTTCTCAGTATTATATATGGAATGACCGATAAGCTTTTATTTCATTCGGATTGTTGTTTTCTCTACGGATTTGAAAGTAATAAAACGTTTTAATTATGGCAGTGTCTAGTTGCACTCTCCCTGTCTGTGTAATATCCGTGTACACGAAAGTACACGAAGTACACGGAATCAATTCACAGTACACACAGGCAAATCTCAGTCCATAGTATTTTGTAAAAGGAAAATATTCAATCAGTAGAAATTTTTTTTGTTTTCTGCCGATGTGCGTTTACTCGGTATATACGGATATTATACGGACACGGAGAGTGCAAATAGTCACTTCCTTTAATTATATGCAATTAGAGTTGACAAATAACAAAAAAAAAACATGAAAGTACGGAAAACTATTTGTCAAGTGCCAAACTATACCTTTTACAGAATATTGACAAATAATTTTTCAATTTTTTACCGTGAAATAGGACTGTTTTTATTATCCGTAGAATTGCAGTTCTTTAATATCAAGAACCCATACAGACAGAGAATTCAGCGATACACAGTTTATAGCTGTACATTCACAATTTTGAGGTAATACGACCTATATTTCATTTTAATTCTTATTTTTATATTTTTTGTGTCATCCAATTCCATAACGGAGTGCTTGACGGGAAATTGTTGCTGCTTTCCTGTCTTAACCAATCTTTAAATGATGCCGAGGGCTAGTCCGAATCCAACCCAGTCGTCGTCTTCATTTTCATCTTGTTATGCTAGTTCATGACGTCACACCGAACTATGTCTATCACTTATTTATATTGCACGCGCTGGACATCAATTCTATTTCTGATTTCTATGAAGGTACAATAATGGTAACTATTGGGAATTCCATATGTCATAGAACCATTATCGATTTATTTGAGTATACGGCATACCCCTCCGATTTCTAGGAAATTGAAGGGTGCTCGCCAGTGTATCAGTGAATTCAAAATAGCTCGGATTTAACGAAAGTCCTGCGAAATGATACTAGCATAAAACACAACGTAGACTTCAACCAATAATAAAATGATAAAACAAGAATGAAGTGTTTGTTATGTACGAATATATGAAAAAACTTTAGCGGCCAAACTTTCGATAATCACCTAAAACGTAAGGATGTGTTAAGTAGATCACGACGTTGAAAAACAATACACAGAGGACATAGAGGATATTTAAGATGAATAAGAATATGATGATTCTGTCGAGCAATCAACGAAATCTAACCGGGGCCATAAAAATATTGCTTTTCATAAAAAAGGGCCTTCGTAGCCTAGGTCTACTGCACACACAAAGTAAATAAGTCTCTAGAACATTATGCGTGTACTAGAAATTGGTGACGAAGGCGATGTTGTTTCCACTGATTTCAGTAAAGTCTTTAATAAAATCGCACACCAAATCACACTTTTTGAACTTCGTTTCTAGGTTTCCAGCCTTGTCTTTTTTTCTTGGATGGAATGCTACCTGGACCAACGTCAATATAGAGTTCTCTCGATTCAAGAACCTGTGTCCCTTTTGTAGTCCGTTGAGGGGTCCCTCAAGGTAGCCATCTGGGTCCACTGATGTTCATTGTGTCCGTAAACGATGTTGAGTACATCATTAAACTCTCAGGCCTTTCAATTTACAAAGATGATATGAAAATCCCACTTTTAAAAGCAGTCTTATTTTTTTTGCATATGGAGCAGAAAAAACTTTTCCGATTTAAACATCTCTAAATGCCCAATCCACTACCTATTCCCGTAAACATAAACCGTTAAGTAAGCGCGATTCTGCTGACACTATTTTCATTCATTAGCGCCTATCCGGTGTCATTGTCTGCCCCTCTCTGTTGCAGCTTATATCCCTCCACACCAATCCGCGTCGCCTTATATCAATACCTCTCTTCCCCCTTCGCATCATCGGACCAATTATGGCTTTTCCGGACCAAGTTCCAGGATGATCCGCAAAGCCAACTCAACACTTTCGTTCGACATTCATCTAACCAAGTCATATTTAAGAAAGTCCTGAATCCATCCCTCGTTAAGTTACTTATTTTTCTCTGTTAGTTAATAAATTAGTTCTTATGCTTGTATGTTGGTATGTATGTACATATGTCTGTATAGCTTGTATTGAGCTGGATTAATAAATAAATAAATGAAAATGGTGTGCGAAAGAGTTTAATTACGAGATATTTAAGAATGCCACAATGGTATGTCAAAGGTTTTCCGTTAATAAAATATGATTAATCAATTTGACACTATTTGCAGACCCCTATAATTTTTGAGTAAGATACACATGTATTTAAAATAAAAATGTGCCATATTTAGACGATAAATAATCCGATGCATGAGAGTAATTAGTATTGTGTTCATTATCTCCATGAGCTACCAAGCGTTAATTGGTTTACGTTCATAATAATGAATAATAAAATTTTTATACACTTACTAAAACCGCTATAAATCCTGTAGAAGACATCGGAAGATAGTGAAGAATACCTCCTTGACTGATTTCTAAGTGATTTATCCGAAATATTTTGAGGTAAGTTCACCTTAGAAAATGAAAGTACATATACAATATTCTGAGCTTTATAATATTATTTTTATTTGAGTATTCATTGAGTATTGAGATTTGAAGAATGTATAGCATTTTTGACGTTCGAGGGGTTGTGCGGTAGGTATACATACCTAGATATTTTAATTGGCTATTTTGGAGTAAAAAACTCTTATTTGATTATAACCGTACTTATTGTTTAAACTCGTAAAAGTAAAGTACTTTCGAACATTAGAGTATTCTTTTTAAGTATTTTAGAGTGTCTCATGGATGGTGCTTCAAGGCAAACAGGGTGATATACTAAGAAAATGCCATCCTGTATAATAGGTTTTCTTCTTGTTGTATATAGTTAAGTGATTCAAAAATAATAACAAACATGTTTACTTAAATCTAAAGAATTCACTTCAATAGACCAGACCTGCTAAAACTTCGGTGTCAAACGATTTTCTCACAGGAAAATATCGTTAACCATAGTAAGCTAAACATTCGTCATAATAGACTACCTGGTCCGCCACGAACGCTTCTTTACTTTTTAATTAAGAAATTATAACACATCTCTTAGGTTGTGCTACTTTGTTTGAAATTAATAAAGTTGTGCGTTTAGAAATATGTATCTCTACATCCTTCAAAAGAAAGACAACGAAGGTCTAAAGTGTAAACTAAATTCACACTTTCATGTAAACATGTCCTTTCCCAAGCTAAAAATCTGTCTATATGTCTGCTGTGAGAAAACCATTTCTTATGGATGGCAATCTGCAAAATGCTCAAAAACGTTGTTCCTGTTGATTGTATCACAAAATACAATAACAATCGCTCCGATGAACTACACAGTAAAAATGCAAATGCTAAAACTAATTTAACACATTAACGACCGCTAGTTTCGGAAAGACTGATTGCAGGGTAGCTGATTTGAAAGCATTGTTGCCTGAGGGATCTGTGTAGAAAGTGATGCTTGGGTCCGGCGGGTTTTCCTAAAAAAAGTATACTATCTTTACCTGGCTTATTAGGTTCGGTTATTAGAAGACGCAACAACGTATCAAAAGGGATTTCCGGGTAATAATAATTTTGGGTATGCTTATGCGCTTCATACATGGGAGTAAGGTCTCCCCTAAGCCCGACCCTGGCCCCTAGGTTCTGGAAGAAAAGTTTTGTAATTACAAGCGTAGTAATACTTTTGCGGAATGGATTTTTGCACGTAAATAAATAAATAAATAAAATATGTAGTAAATTTTTGTGACACTGAAAAATATTTTGATTTAAGTGTAGGTATATGAGAGGAAACTATAGTCCAGTCAATAGGTAGGCTGTTCCAGTGATAATATTGTATATACATATATATATAGATGTGCAATTCAATATAAATTTTGGGCATCACGAAATGATCTTCGCTTATGGCCGAGTCACAGCCTGCTTTTTTTTATATCCACTACCCTGCGAGATACGATACTGAGCTTATTCTAATTGTGACTGACGTGCAGTGAATAGCAAACTGTTGAGTATCTCTTAAAAAAGTTTGTGAACATGCTGTAAGAGCGAATCTCAGAATCTCTTCACTTATGGCCAGCGCTAGGCCAACGTCCGTATTGGAAATAAATTGGAGGCAATACATTATCTCTGGCCGTACCTTGCAAAAGCAATGGTAGCTTATATTTGGGATAATTCTTAAGTTTGACGTATTAGTAAATATTCAGAGTTTTCTACCTTGGGCCGTAGCCGATCGTGACACCATATCGAGCCTTTCTCGTCAATTTTTATCGTAAGCGACAACATTACTTAATTATCTGCGGTCACCCGTAAGGGTGCTTTAAAGCTGTAATAGCGCTTACGTTAAATATTGCTAAAATGGAAATAAGGTAGGCAAATATTTTTTCCCAAAATGTTTTTAATGCTAATACTACTCTAATTACCGAAAAACTATATTCGGAATTTATCCTTTGATATTCAAAACAACAATGTTTCTTACATCGCCGCAATACCAATATTTATCGTAAACGACATGGAAAGGCCCTTGCGTAAGTATTCCTCTTAAATTTGATGTCGCTTACGATACAGATAAAATATATACAAAACTCACGATAAAATTACGCAACTTCAAATTGTTTAACGGTATATATCTGTGTTGAAAAACTTTGGGTAATCATGTAAGGTGCGCGACAACGTCGATTGCACTAGAAAAGACCGTTTAAAAATTGTCGCTTACGATAAATTGGCAGAAAGGGCAGAATTTCTGGAAAAATGGTGAGAACGGCTCGAAAATTTACCTTTTTGCAAAATTATGGTACATTTCCGGTGCGAATCACGTAAAAAATAGTTGGTATCAAAAATGTAGGTTGCTCAATTTCTTATACATATTTCGTCTTCATTCTCGCCCTCATATTTTGACGAATTACATATCTTTATCATGATTGCAAGAAATTGATCCACCACAGTAGTACCGAGGTGCTCATTACCTAAGCCAGATAAAACTTCTGGAAAATTATCAAACGAGTCTCCAATACAAAGACAAAAGTCAATAAACGATAGCATTTTGCAGGCTACTGCAATAGCCAATGGGCTTAAAGGGTTTTCGCATGACAATTCGCATTTGGGCCTTTATATCTAAAGTGTAGGTAGATACGTTTTGGTCGAGACGAGACATCTCAAGAGTGTACTGAGTGTCTGCGCTCGCTTTGGAGCCCACGTGTCGTGCACGAGAAACCGACCAAGAGACGAGCGCTACAACTACAAGTATGCATACTGTCGTATTCGATTGTTCTCTGGATACTACCAGACGAGAGTGTACTGTCGGCATAAGAGTGCAGGGTAGGGGGATTTTGATTTCAGTTATCCCCAAAGGAAATAACACAGTGGAGTGATGGCCGGAGTCGTGAAGACCAATTAAAGTCATCCCTCCTGAAAATGTCATTTTACTGGAAATTTCTAATTGTAATAAAAAGCTCGGTATTCACCTGTAAAAGTCGTCAGATGTTAGTTATTGATATTTCAAGCAACGATGTCGATGAAGTTCATTCCCTCTCCGCTCCCCGCTGACGTATAAGCCCGCAATTCCAATTCAAACTACTTACTTTTGGGCCACTTTGTATAATGAAAAAACCGGCCAAGGCATCCACAGGTGTGTATGCTAAGTGGGTTCTGCAGGGGACACATGCAATGACTCTTAACAGCCCCCAGCTGACGCCGTGTTTGTGATTACTAATTTTTAAAAAGTAGAGTTCAATTCTACTTATTAAGCGTATATACTTTGATAACTCCGTCTGGAGGCTTCTTAAAATAATTCAATATCTCTTAACGCGTTTGAGATATAAATATATAGAAAAACTTTGAATTACAAGTAACTTGGGCTATGAGTATTTGATTTGGAAAAAAATCCCGTCATAAACACAACCGAGATTAGTTATGTTAACAGAGAAAGTTTCAACCCTCATAACTCACGGGATCGCTTCTAAAAAAATATTATTCTTTCATAATTTGTTTTCAATGTGATAACTTTGTTGCACAAGAACGAAACAATTTTTACAGTTTTTTTAGATTGTTCCATATAACATATTTATTTTCCAAGCCAATCGGAAGGATGTGCTATAGTAAAACAAAATTAAAAACGCTTACAATTGTCAAATCATCACTGCCATCTGAAAACTTCGATGTGAAAAATAGCTAACTGCTATTGCCCCATTTAAAATAAACGACAAGTTTTGTAGTGTATTGTATATATACTGTTTCGCCCTCGCTAATTAAAGAGGAAATCATTTCAAGCTTTCCACATTTGTACCTCAAGATAATTTGGCAACATCATCCATTTTTCGCTAAGACAATTTTTCATCCAATTGTTTGCACGGGGCGGGGGAATGGTATTCTGCTATAGCCTGTGACCAATTATAGTAAAATTGATGAAATTATATAATTTTAAATCGATCTACCGAACCGTACGTACCCACGCCGCGCCGCGTCGTGGAGGATACAAATCGCTTTGCACTGGATGAAAGTATATTGTTATTCCATTGCTACAACGTTTATAATTTTGAATATTATTCTTATTGTTCAATTCTTTGGACAACAATGTATACAACAAAAAACAAAAAAATACTGCGAAATATCTTAGAATATGCCTCCTTTCATAAGCTTCACTTCATATTCCTCCAAAAATATCTGGACAGCCTATCGAAGTATAACAATAAAACCGCAGAATCTACATCAACTGCACTGCAAATTCAAACCATCCCCCTGTTAGGCTCAATATTATCATATACCTTACTAAATGGAGTGAGAAACCTCGACGTAAGGAGTGTTTTCTGGAATGGTTTAAGTAACTTTTAAAATCAGTAATAACACAGGTCAACAGGATTATATATCCGGGCTAGTAGTATATAGATGGCTTCCATAGGATAAACGGTAACAAAATACGTTTTTCCTATTTTTAAAAATTTGCGCATTATAAGAGAGCTGGTAACATCCGGTATAACTCAAATGAAAGTTTGAACCCTATTTTATTATAAATATTTACTTAAGCTTAAAACTTTGCAAAGGGTTTTTAAAAGTGTGCATCAGCATTAACTATGCACAGCATGAAAAAGCTGCATGGGACAAAAGAGAGCATTACTTGGATTTCGTAAGAATTTTGGACTTTTCATATTTTTATTTCATTCCCTTGAGGCTGAGGTGTACATTTAAACTATACAGTACACACCGAGTTGAAAAGGCTAATATTTTTAAAAATGATCAAAATTCAGGGCGGGGTTTCTTACTCCTTCAGCCTGCATTTCTTCAAAACGTAACTAATGGAGAATTTTTGTTTCGGATTTGTAATAACAGAAAAAATATTATGGCACCTATCGCTTGCACGGATATCTACGAAAAAAAACGTTTCCCAGTGTAATTTCATTTTATATTGGTTAGTAAATCTGTTATATGTCACCCTGTTCGCTTTAAACCACTCTTAAAGCGACGCTCGGTATAGTATAAATTTTGTTTTTCGTGCGCAAGTTTATTTTTTTCGCCACAAATTTATCACATTTTAAATAATTTGAAAGCATTAAACATGCGCATTCTTAAAAAGCCACTGTTTTTTATTATAGAACAATTAAGTGCACGATTTAAACTAATTTAGAACTTGCACAGGAACGAGCTCGTTTTTTTTTTAAATTATGCAAAAACTATCGCCTTCTTTAAGTAGGTATGTATATCCTTGCAGATGTTAAATCTAATATCTCGTCGCAACATTCTAAAATAAAACATAACTGCAAACAAATCCACACTTACATAGTTCCCGAGAAATAAAATTTTACAAAATTCACCCGGTGGAAGCCGCTTTAGAACGAGCACCAACTATCGCGAGACAATAAAAACTTCTAGTCAGTTGCTCCACAATTTATTGGTTTGAAGTTGTTGGAAAGCTCGGCGAGCGAACAACTGGGTGCAGTCTTCGAACCTTGTCTCCACCTTCCACTCGTCTAGCCGCGAGCATTTCAATCGAACATTCAATTTGCAAGTACGCGCTGTCCGTCAATAATCATCAGCGACCACAATATTGCCGCGACGCGACTTGCACCATACGTTGCAGTACTAGCGCGGAAAACTGTGATGTGATGCCGCCCTTTCGCCGTACACTGGACACCGTTGAAATTGGCGCGAACCTGTCCGAAAGTTTCGGAAGCTTTTCCGCGACTGGCCAAGTGCATGCTTCCGCGTCTTGGGGCAGGCCTGGAGGAATTGGCCGGTATGCCAAGACGCTCATTATCGGGGTGGCATGGCATGAGGAAAAAATAAAGGAAAGCGTTTATGAAATGAAACACTTGTTGCGACTTTGCAAGATGACTCGTTCACTGGGTTGTTTTTCAATGCTCCCCATCAGGAAGATTGGCGCACTCGCAAAGCTTTTTATTGTAAAGGTGATGAAATCTCTGATGTCACAGAAAATCTTGGAGAACTTCTTAAAGGCGAAATCCGGTGGACAGTCGCGTTTATCGTTGAGTCTGCTGATCGAGCACCCGTGAGTGCCTTACAAATAAAAGAAAAGAATTAAATGTGTAAACAAACGGATGCTGTCGAATGGAATGTTTACAGACGCTCGTCGCTCTGGCGATGTTTTTCATTGAACAAATTTAGCTGACCCGCGCTTTTTCTTATACAAAAAAGATTAAACTCGACCGTACCTTGCTTTGATTGCCAAGGCCGTGGTCAGTGATTTGGAACAAATGTGTGTGTCTCACTATTTATGTTTATCCGCAGGTGAAACAATAAAAAATCCATTGAACCCGTCGTAATCTTTCGCGAACTGTTTATAGAAAAAATCGATTTAGTCATTTGATGATTAATTCTAGAGTTCTAGAGGCGGGAAAAGGGTACTTTTAGATAATTTGATTTTATTAAATAATACGTGGGTAATGCAGTTGATTAAATGTTTCATAATACTATAACTATTCTAATAACTAGATTTCATTAAGAAATTTTTTTCTTATTACTCTGATCACACGATACGTGTTAGACCTTCATTGCAACAGCTAAGGGAAAGCGAATCGCGTGCTTACTATCGCACAGTCCTTTTTTACTCGACTACAGCGAAGCAAAAAAATTATTTTATTTATCAGGGATAAAGGTCTACCGGTTTACCAGAAACATCACTCGTAATCAAAATCATGATCCTTTATTCTGGTATGAGAAGAATCAATCGTGTGAAGAACTTTGACCCTTCAGACGTGATTTTCTTCAAATCAATATTTTTCAGCTAACTCAGGCTATAAAAAAAACTATTCCACAGATTTGTCTGAAATTTTTACACAATTTTCACGCATTATTTCTTCTCGTCCGTAACTGACCCTGTTGGGAAGGCGTGTACTCTATACTACCGACAAATCGCATAAAGAGCCACCACATAGCTTGTACGGTGAAAGTGCTCTATCTATCCACTATCCAGTATTTTATAGAGATCAGTGGAATGACCCGTTAAGACAGAAGAGGAAGTCAACACGCAATAACTTTGAAGTAACTAAAGATGGGCGTCGACGTTTTAAAATTGTTAACGATAAATTTTAATGCATATCCTAATGGCAATTGATCGATTGACGAAAATGGATGACTTACAGTCTTGAAACCATGTTTTTCGGACTGGTAGAAATGATGGAGAGATCTCTAATCAGAGGATTTGCTTCTTTGCTTTACTATTCAGAATCGACGTCATTCACGTAGGGACTACGGAAAATGTGGAAGTGCTAAATTTTTTTTGTATATTATAAAAATCCAAAGTTGAAAGAGATAAATTAAAAAAACCATAGGGAATGATGAACTCACATCATTCAAAAAATATTATTTTCTATTTTTAGTACATTTGGGCTCTAAAAGAAAAATATTTGTTTTGTCTTATTTATTTAATACTTTTTAATTTTTATTAATTATTTAATTTTCATGTAATCGGAAAAATACATTGTTTTGTCAATTTACAAAAAAATATAAAACTGCGTACCTATTTAAAATTCCATGAAATACCAATTAATTTATTAGACCTAATTAATACATTAATTGATGCTGATTTTATTAAATATTGTATTGTCTTCAAAACCAAAGCAGAGTGCAAAATTTCAGCTTGATTGTATAACGGTGAGTGGGTCAAATTTCAATCACTTAATTTGACCTATTAATGATATCGAACATAATAAAACCATTGAATAAGGGGCTAGTTGTAAAATTCGAAGTTGCACCGAATTGTCAAAAAAAGTTATAATTTTTGTGTCGTTATACACAGCAATAAAGGGTGTTTCATTTATAGGGGACACCTCAACTTACATCAAAAAATCTTATGCCAAGGTGGGGAGCAATCTCAACCGTTTGGGAGTTACAGTGATTAATAAATTCGGGATGGAATTAACGCAGCGACATCAAACTCAATCCAAGCAACTATTATCTTAGTATGCTTTATTAAAATGCCACCAATGTTGATCTACCTCTACTACTGCAAGTACAGTTACTAGCGAAAGTAAAAAAATGCTCTCACGTTACCTAACATTCACCTTTCTCCGAAAAATTTGTGTTAATTTTCATTGAATTGCCCATCTTGTTGCCTACAACATGTCCAGGTAGAGAAAGAGTATACAAACATATACGTAAAAGACCATTTGCGTAATGTGAAAAAAATCTTAATTTAAAAAATACTATCGTACTATCATTAACTGTACCTACCTAATAAGTTTTTAATTTGAGAATTTTTGTTCAATCAGCGACCCCGAAAACCCGTGTTTAATTTGTATTTTGATTTTAAATAAAAATTTTTCGGTGAACAATGTCGACAATGGAGTGGCGTCGCCGCATAGACCTGTGGAAAAACGAGCTACCAGGAAGCCATCTTTGTTTTGTTTAACACACATATACAAATATTCTCCCCAACGAATTTGTTTGTATTTGTTTGTTATTCATTTCATCAAACAAAATGTTGAAAGCAAGTCTGGAAATCGGGCTCAAAAACCCGACACCTACCTGAAATCCATACGACTTACAGGGTGTAATATTAAAATATCCTAGAATCCCACGGTACAGAGAGCATCTTTTTCTACGTATTTAAAAAAAAGTCAGGTAAGTGCGAGTCGGACACGCACGTTAAGGGTTCCGAAAAATTTCCGCAAAATAAATGACTGTAATTAAAAACAAAACTACAAATTAACGATTTTCGGACTTTTTCATGATTTTAGGTCAACGGGAAGTACCCTATAGGTACTGATAGGTACTGGTATAGGTAGTGTCAAAATATGCGGCATAAATGAGGCATCAATGGCCGTATTTTTTGATTGCGTTGACTTAGAAGCTTGATTTTTTTACAGCTCCAAGGGACGATAGACCTAAGTATGTAATATTAATTTCAATTTGATACTTCCACGCGGTCCTGAGGAAAAGGGTCTTAACAGACAGAGGACACCAAAATGATCCCATAAGGGTTCCTTTTTTCCTTTTGAGGTACGGAACTCTAAAAAAGGAGTTAAATCAGTTCTACACACTATAAGGATCCCCAAATTGCAAATTTGCAAATTTTACAAATTGCTCATATTATGACCTGGGTTCCTCTATTTGGGCAAAATAAATTTAAATAGTATTTTTCCAAGAATGCATAAACATTGCACATTTTGTAAAAGTAGTTAATACATTTTAATATATATGTAGTGTTAAAGTTAAAACTGATATTAATAAGCATGTGAATTGGCTCGCATTGTCATTTCACGGTCAGTAAAGAACTTGACTCCAAACAACAACCGGAACACTTTATGTACACCTGGTCACAAATTAGCTACTGATAATATTGATGCGGCCTTTAGTGTAGAGCCCCGCTAATAAGGTAAAATCACAGCAAGGAGTCGCTGGCACTATCTCTTTGCAAAACAATCGTATTAATTAGCCGACACGATGCCTTTGCGTATAAAACGCGAAAATTATCCTCAGCTGCTTAATTGTTCCGAAGACTTCGATAAAATGGTCTTAGAGAAGTTTCTGCGCTTACCTTTTTGGACTGTAATTGTCTTCTTTCCAAATTTGATTGATGGAAAGATCGGTTTCTCAACAGGACATCCGTTCTTTGCTCCGGAAACTGAACCCGCTCACGCCCACGACAAAAGCACTGCGGATCGAATGGCGGTAACATTTCCAGGAACAAAGTGGTGCGGCCCAGGAAACACAGCCGAGGGATATGACGACTTAGGGAAATACGAAGATACAGACAAATGCTGCAGAGATCACGATCACTGCGAGAACATCCCGGCAGGCGAAGAAAAGTATGGTCTGAGGAACGACGACTGGTTCACAAGGTAAGGCAGTAGCACATTTGGAGTTGCACTCATTAACCACTTTTGCCAAAGGCTGCATTGTGATTGTGACAAACGCTTCTATCGATGCCTGCATGCGAACAATTCAACGGTGTCAGATGTTGTGGGAACACAGTACTTCCTCGCAAGGGATAGGTGCTTCAAGGAGGAGTATGAAATTGTGGAATGCATTGAATATCAATCGAAGTAAGTTCTGCTTGTTAGCCAATCATTTTAACTGCGCTTACTTTGGTGACAGCATTTTAATCCGCCGCTGCATCAAGTACAAGTTCGACAACACCAAGCCCAAGAAGTACCAGTGGTTTGACCTACCTCTGTACAATATTAGGTCATTCCCCGATTTACATGATGAGAGCTACTACCAGAGGCAGCACGAGCTCGACAAAAACATATTGATAACGTACCATGACGTGCTATAACTAGAATTGTACGTTCAATCGCAAAACGATGCTGTGTATCGCAACAGCCTTGTTGTGGGTTGAGTTTTTGGCCTTCCAAGTGTGATATCACCAAATATACGAAAATTCCACATGCACGAATTTGTGTTTTTTCCGGCTTTTATAATTTTTTTTAAACTTATGCAATGCCTCTGCTTTATCGAACTAAAAACGCCAAACTTACAATGGCATTTTATCGTGTGCGCTTTTACTTGCTTTTATTCATTTTGAAGATAATATTATGGGGGCTGACACTGTAGGCGCCCGGGGCGCTCTTTGGGATATTCTTTGTTGGGTAAACGATGGCTTTCAATCTGACGGTAATTGCACAAGTAGATAAGTCATAAGGCAAACAAAATTACCTTCGAGTGATAAGAGGTAATTTCGCCAATTTTACTTAATTTAGCAACCACCCATAGATATGCTGTTCTACCGACGGCGACGTTATGAAATAATTTCATATATTAGAAATTACGACGTGGTGAAAAAGTTACGATCACTTAAGAAATATCGAAATTTTGTTATAAAATCGTTTATTACTTAAAGTAAAGATGTTCTTATAAATTTTTAATATTTATTATATTATTCATACCTCTTATTAGCCAAGGATGAATATTTTTTATGTCTGAGTCCTCATTCCATATATTAATGATATTATCTATCAATTTGTTCTTTGTCGTTATTTTCCTTTTTAATAATTTGTTTTTCACAATGCTCCATAAAATCGGAAATGTCAATCGGATTCATATCGGGACTATTACCAGGCCATGGGAGAACGTTTACTTCCCTCTCCTGTAAAAAATCCGTGACTGCCGTGACTGTATGGCACGGGGCTCCATCATGCATAAATGTTCCACCACCTTCAGGAAACCACTCGTTAAACCGTTGATGATGTTGATGATGCTCCAGACCATTACTTTTTGCGGGTGCCCTACGATTTGCTGGACGTATATTTGATTAAAGGCTTAACCGATGCGCTGTCTTACATATTTACTGCTCTTTTCATTAACTTGCATTATTGATTAATCACTGAAGCATACCTGCAGCAAAAACACATAATTTTAGCAACTCATAACTGTTCAAAATTAAAACCACAGCAAGAAATATTCGATCTAAAATTTTAAGTACGTTGTGCTAAATTGAAAAATTTCAAATATCATGAAAAATTTTAACGTTGGTGGTACACTACAGTCTACACAGTTCTGGGCAAAACTTCCACTCCTTATTCACTTAAACGCGCTGCTAACCCGATACTTGTAGCTCAGCTGTTAGCTAGCGTCGCGCGGACGGGCTGCCTCGTATCTCTTGAAGGAAACTTGGATTTCCTGCCGCGTTTCTTCCATCTGGTTGGTTCTGCCAATTCATCCTGCGAGGTCTTAATGATTTTGCTGACTGTGGATTGAGCATTCTTTACAATTCTGGCAATTTCTCGCTGGGAATATTTTCTTTTATTGTAGAGCGATTTAATAAACTTTTTTTTTTGCTAGAAGTGTCGACTTTTCGACCCATATCTGAAATTTTTCGAAATAGTTACAATATCAGAAAAATATTTTTTTTAGTATAAGTTTAAAAAAAACTAGAAGAAGGATACTTTGTACATATCTTTTATATTAATTACTATCTTATTCTTAGTTAAATGAAATATACTTACTAATTTTTTTCATTCAATTTCCTGAGAATAATCACAAATCAAGTGCTGATTCCAATTCTCTGCAGTTCATAATTTTAGGTACTCACTTAGTACCTAATAAAAAATATCACTGAACGCAAAACCGACTGTATCGAGAGGTTTTTTATATGGATACTTCCTAAGGGTATGAGAAGTACAATGAAATAAATCCCGATATGCAAAAGTGAGAATTCCCAGTTTCTAGGAAATTAATATCTGGGTATTCCGTAAATTTTCAAGTGATCGTAATTTTTTGACCACGTCTCGTCTGTAGGTGACAAAAGTTGCAGAAAGCGTATCAATTTGCCACGATTTTTACCTATCCAAACTTCGAAAATTTAGCCGGATAAATTATTGGGTTATTTTTTTTGATGCAAAGTTGGTTCTATTCAATACAATTTGGTTTTCGTTTCTCAAAGGAAAACGTTGTGTTATAGGTATCTTCAGAAATTTAAATTCAATTCAAAATTAGCAGGTTCAAAGCAGGATATGCAAAAAACACAGCTATTATTCTAAACAGTATGTCTTCTCTTATAAATCAAAAACATCTGTAAAAGAAACATAGTTTGTTATATGGTTGTGTCACGTTGTATTTAGCGCTGCGTGCTCCACACTCCACAGAAACGCGAAGAATGATAGCAGACCACGACCTCAATACCTATCCAAATAAGCCCCATTGTGCAAAACCTAAACAGCGTTTACAATGCAATACAGCCATTCAAAATTGTTTGATTTTGTTTTAACATTATTTAGGGAAAATGATATGCCGCTTGACTATGCTGTTACACTGCATGATTTGTTTTGCTCTGTTGCGACGCATCCACCTTATTCTCATTCTCATTCAAAGAGCAGGCAGTTCAGGCAGGACGGCACGGTCTTTCCCTTTCGGATGCGTGAGCGTGGTAGATGCTAACAGGGGAAAGCGTTTCAAATTTTGGTTCGTCATAGAGTCTCTGTATGCTCAGTTTTTCTATGGTAAAAATGACTATAGGGAGGCGGGATCAATTTCTTACAATTTGCAAGGTAAAAGGACTTTAAAAGTTTCGGGTATAACGTAAGAGCTAACTACAAGACACTCTAATCTTTCGATCCCCCTTTACCCCCACAGTTGAAAATTTTTACTTATATGTTATATTATATCAAATTTGATCGTTTTTGAGATAATGGGGAATCAATTACCGAGACTACACGTTCATTTACTGCTTTTACGAGCATCACGCAAAAACGACTGGGATTTTGAATATTGTACGGCTTGGCTCCCAACAGTAAAATGACGTATAATCATCTCGATTTAAGTTCCGACGGCGCGTGCCAAAATCAACAGCGAGGTCGGTTGAGCCATTTAACGGTTCGACTGAGCGTTCGAAGTTGTGCCAATCGCACATGGCTTATGATATGTACATATGTACATAAACGTGGGTTAATTTTGTAAGATGACAAAAAGAACTACGAACGGTTCTTCAGAGAACAAAAAAGGTCTATTATAAATGAAGTGAATAATAGATCAGTAACATTTTATTCATTTTCCAAATAATTTCAAAATTACAAATATTTGTAGTGAACATATTCGCGGAGGAGCCCTTAATTGAGAAGATAATTTTTTAAATATTTATTTGGGCAGCTCGGTACTGGAGTGAGCCCTATAGCAAAATCTCGAAATATAAGCTAGCAGAGGTGGGTTTTTTGCGTCTGCGCACCTAGTGGGCACACTAAGGGCCGATATACGTGAACATATTCGCGGAGGAGCCCTTAATTGAGAAAATAATTTTTTACATATTTATTTGGGCAGCTCGGTGCTGGAGTGAGCCCTATAGCAAAATCTCGAAATATAAGCTAGCAGATGCGAGTTTTTTGCGTCTGCGCACCTAGTGGGCACACTAAGGGCCTATATACGTGAACATATTCGCGGAGGAGCCCTTAATTGAGAAGATAATTTTTTAAATATTTATTTTGGCAGCTCGGTACTGGAGTGAGGCCTAAAGCAAAATCTCGAAATATGAGCCAGCAGGGGCGGGTTTTTTGCGTCTGCGCAGCTAGTGGGCCCACTAAGGGCCGATATACGTGAACATATTCGCGGAGGAGCCCTTAATTGAGAAGATAATTTTTTAAATATTTATTTGGGCAGCTCGGTACTGGAGTGAGCCCTATAGCAAAATCTCGAAATATAAGCCGGCAGAGGCGGGTTTTTTGCGTCTGCGCACCTGTGGGCACACTAAGGGCCGATATACGTGAACATATTCGCGGAGGAGCCCTTAATTGAGAAGATAATTTTTTAAATATTTATTTTGGCAGCTCGGTACTGGAGTGAGGCCTAAAGCAAAATCTCGAAATATGAGCCAGCAGGGGCGGGTTTTTTGCGTCTGCGCAGCTAGTGGGCCCACTAAGGGCCGATATACGTGAACATATTCGCGGAGGAGCCCTTAATTGAGAAGATAATTTTTTAAATATTTATTTTGGCAGCTCGGTACTGGAGTGAGGCCTAAAGCAAAATCTCGAAATATGAGCCAGCAGGGGCGGGTTTTTTGCGTCTGCGCAGCTAGTGGGCCCACTAAGGGCCGATATACGTGAACATATTCGCGGAGGAGCCCTTAATTGAGAAGATAATTTTTTAAATATTTATTTTGGCAGCTCGGTACTGGAGTGAGGCCTAAAGCAAAATCTCGAAATATGAGCCAGCAGGGGCGGGTTTTTTGCGCCTGCGCAGCTAGTGGGCCCACTAAGGGCCGATATACGTGAACATATTCGCGGAGGAGCCCTTAATTGAGAAGATAATTTTTTAAATATTTATTTGGGCAGCTCGGTACTGGAGTGAGCCCAATAGCAAAATCTCGAAATATAAGCTAGCAGAGGTGGGTTTTTTGCGTTTGCGCAGCTAGTGGGCCCACTAAGGGCCGATATACGTGAACATATTCGCGGAGGAGCCCTTAATTGAGAAGATAATTTTTTAAATATTTATTTGGGCATCTCGGTACTGGAGTGAGGCCTAAAGCAAAATCTCGAAATATGAGCCAGCAGGGGCGGGTTTTTTGCGTCTGCGCACCTAGTGGGCCCACTAAGGGCCGATATACGTGAACATATTCGCGGAGGAGCCCTTAATTGAGAAGATAATTTTTTAAATATTTATTTTGGCAGCTCGGTACTGGAGTGAGCCCTATAGCAAAATCTCGAAATATAAGCCAGCAGAGGCGGGTTTTTTGCGTCTGCGCACCTGTGGGCACACTAAGGGCCGATATACGTGAACATATTCGCGGAGGAGCCCTTAATTGAGAAGATAATTTTTTAAATATTTATTTTGGCAGCTCGGTACTGGAGTGAGGCCTAAAGCAAAATCTCGAAATATGAGCCAGCAGGGGCGGGTTTTTTGCGTCTGCGCAGCTAGTGGGCCCACTAAGGGCCGATATACGTGAACATATTCGCGGAGGAGCCCTTAATTGAGAAGATAATTTTTTAAATATTTATTTTGGCAGCTCGGTACTGGAGTGAGGCCTAAAGCAAAATCTCGAAATATGAGCCAGCAGGGGCGGGTTTTTTGCGTCTGCGCAGCTAGTGGGCCCACTAAGGGCCGATATACGTGAACATATTCGCGGAGGAGCCCTTAATTGAGAAGATAATTTTTTAAATATTTATTTTGGCAGCTCGGTACTGGAGTGAGGCCTAAAGCAAAATCTCGAAATATGAGCCAGCAGGGGCGGGTTTTTTGCGCCTGCGCAGCTAGTGGGCCCACTAAGGGCCGATATACGTGAACATATTCGCGGAGGAGCCCTTAATTGAGAAGATAATTTTTTAAATATTTATTTTGGCAGCTCGGTACTGGAGTGAGGCCTAAAGCAAAATCTCGAAATATGAGCCAGCAGGGGCGGGTTTTTTGCGCCTGCGCAGCTAGTGGGCCCACTAAGGGCCGATATACGTGAACATATTCGCGGAGGAGCCCTTAATTGAGAAGATAATTTTTTAAAAATTTATTTTGGCAGCTCGGTACTGGAGTGAGGCCTAAAGCAAAATCTCGAAATATGAGCCAGCAGGGGCGGGTTTTTTGCGTCTGCGCAGCTAGTGGGCCCACTAAGGGCCGATATACGTGAACATATTCGCGGAGGAGCCCTTAATTGAGAAGATAATTTTTTAAATATTTATTTTGGCAGCTCGGTACTGGAGTGAGGCCTAAAGCAAAATCTCGAAATATGAGCCAGCAGGGGCGGGTTTTTTGCGTCTGCGCACCTAGTGGGCCCACTAAGGGCCGATATACGTGAACATATTCGCGGATGAGCCCTTAATTGAGAAGATAATTTTTTAAATATTTATTTTGGCAGCTCGGTACTGGAGTGAGGCCTAAAGCAAAATCTCGAAATATGAGCCAGCAGGGGCGGGTTTTTTGCGTCTGCGCAGCTAGTGGGCCCACTAAGGGCCGATATACGTGAACATATTCGCGGAGGAGCCCTTAATTGAGAAGATAATTTTTTAAATATTTATTTTGGCAGCTCGGTACTGGAGTGAGGCCTAAAGCAAAATCTCGAAATATGAGCCAGCAGGGGCGGGTTTTTTGCGTCTGCGCACCTAGTGGGCCCACTAAGGGCCGATATACGTGAACATATTCGCGGATGAGCCCTTAATTGAGAAGATAATTTTTTAAATATTTATTTTGGCAGCTCGGTACTGGAGTGAGGCCTAAAGCAAAATCTCGAAATATGAGCCAGCAGGGGCGGGTTTTTTGCGTCTGCGCACCTAGTGGGCCCACTAAGGGCCGATATACGTGAACATATTCGCGGATGAGCCCTTAATTGAGAAGATAATTTTTTAAATATTTATTTTGGCAGCTCGGTACTGGAGTGAGGCCTAAAGCAAAATCTCGAAATATGAGCCAGCAGGGGCGGGTTTTTTGCGCCTGCGCAGCTAGTGGGCCCACTAAGGGCCGATATACGTGAACATATTCGCGGAGGAGCCCTTAATTGAGAAGATAATTTTTTAAATATTTATTTTGGCAGCTCGGTACTGGAGTGAGGCCTAAAGCAAAATCTCGAAATATGAGCCAGCAGGGGCGGGTTTTTTGCGTCTGCGCAGCTAGTGGGCCCACTAAGGGCCGATATACGTGAACATATTCGCGGAGGAGCCCTTAATTGAGAAGATAATTTTTTAAATATTTATTTTGGCAGCTCGGTACTGGAGTGAGGCCTAAAGCAAAATCTCGAAATATGAGCCAGCAGGGGCGGGTTTTTTGCGCCTGCGCAGCTAGTGGGCCCACTAAGGGCCGATATACGTGAACATATTCGCGGAGGAGCCCTTAATTGAGAAGATAATTTTTTAAATATTTATTTTGGCAGCTCGGTACTGGAGTGGGGCCTAAAGCAAAATCTCGAAATATGAGCCAGCAGGGGCGGGTTTTTTGCGTCTGCGCAGCTAGTGGGCCCACTAAGGGCCGATATACGTGAACATATTCGCGGAGGAGCCCTTAATTGAGAAGATAATTTTTTAAATATTTATTTTGGCAGCTCGGTACTGGAGTGAGGCCTAAAGCAAAATCTCGAAATATGAGCCAGCAGGGGCGGGTTTTTTGCGTCTGCGCACCTAGTGGGCCCACTAAGGGCCGATATACGTGAACATATTCGCGGATGAGCCCTTAATTGAGAAGATAATTTTTTAAATATTTATTTGGGCAGCTCGGTACTGGAGTGAGCCCAATAGCAAAATCTCGAAATATAAGCTAGCAGAGGTGGGTTTTTTGCGTCTGCGCAGCTAGTGGGCCCACTAAGGGCCGATATACGTGAACATATTCGCGGAGGAGCCCTTAATTGAGAAGATAATTTTTTAAATATTTATTTTGGCAGCTCGGTACTGGAGTGAGGCCTAAAGCAAAATCTAGAAATATGAGCCAGCAGGGGCGGGTTTTTTGCGTCTGCGCACCTAGTGGGCCCACTAAGGGCCGATATACGTGAACATATTCGCGGATGAGCCCTTAATTGAGAAGATAATTTTTTAAATATTTATTTTGGCAGCTCGGTACTGGAGTGAGGCCTAAAGCAAAATCTCGAAATATGAGCCAGCAGGGTCGGGTTTTTTGCGTCTGCGCACCTAGTGGGCCCACTAAGGGCCGATATACGTGAACATATTCGCGGATGAGCCCTTAATTGAGAAGATAATTTTTTAAATATTTATTTGGGCAGCTCGGTACTGGAGTGAGCCCAATAGCAAAATCTCGAAATATAAGCTAGCAGAGGTGGGTTTTTTGCGTCTGCGCAGCTAGTGGGCCCACTAAGGGCCGATATACGTGAACATATTCGCGGAGGAGCCCTTTATTGAGAAGATAATTTTTTAAATATTTATTTGGGCAGCTCGGTACTGGAGTGAGCCCTATAGCAAAATCTCGAAATATAAGCCAGCAGAGGCGGGTTTTTTGCGTCTTCGCACCTAGTGGGCCCACTAAGGGCCGATATACGTGAACATATTCGCGGAGGAGCCCTTAATTGAGAAGATAATTTTTTAAATATTTATTTTGGCAGCTCGGTACTGGAGTGAGGCCTAAAGCAAAATCTAGAAATATGAGCCAGCAGGGGCGGGTTTTTTGCGTCTGCGCAGCTAGTGGGCCCACTAAGGGCCGATATACGTGAACATATTCGCGGAGGAGCCCTTAATTGAGAAGATAATTTTTTAAATATTTATTTTGGCAGCTCGGTACTGGAGTGAGCCCAATAGCAAAATCTCGAAATATGAGCCAGCAGGGGCGGGTTTTTTGCGTCTGCGCAGCTAGTGGGCCCACTAAGGGCCGATATACGTGAACATATTCGCGGAGGAGCCCTTAATTGAGAAGATAATTTTTTAAATATTTATTTTGGCAGCTCGGTACTGGAGTGAGGCCTAAAGCAAAATCTCGAAATATGAGCCAGCAGGGGCGGGTTTTTTGCGTCTGCGCAGCTAGTGGGCCCACTAAGGGCCGATATACGTGAACATATTCGCGGAGGAGCCCTTAATTGAGAAGATAATTTTTTAAATATTTATTTTGGCAGCTCGGTACTGGAGTGAGGCCTAAAGCAAAATCTCGAAATATGAGCCAGCAGAGGCGGGTTTTTTGCGTCTTCGCACCTAGTGGGCCCACTAAGGGCCGATATACGTGAACATATTCGCGGAGGAGCCCTTAATTGAGAAGATAATTTTTTAAATATTTATTTTGGCAGCTCGGTACTGGAGTGGGGCCTAAAGCAAAATCTCGAAATATGAGCCAGCAGGGGCGGGTTTTTTGCGTCTGCGCAGCTAGTGGGCCCACTAAGGGCCGATATACGTGAACATATTCGCGGAGGAGCCCTTAATTGAGAAGATAATTTTTTAAATATTTATTTTGGCAGCTCGGTACTGGAGTGAGCCCAATAGCAAAATCTCGAAATATGAGCCAGCAGGGGCGGGTTTTTTGCGTCTGCGCAGCTAGTGGGCCCACTAAGGGCCGATATACGTGAACATATTCGCGGAGGAGCCCTTAATTGAGAAGATAATTTTTTAAATATTTATTTTGGCAGCTCGGTACTGGAGTGAGGCCTAAAGCAAAATCTAGAAATATGAGCCAGCAGGGGCGGGTTTTTTGCGCCTGCGCAGCTAGTGGGCCCACTAAGGGCCGATATACGTGAACATATTCGCGGAGGAGCCCTTAATTGAGAAGATAATTTTTTAAATATTTATTTGGGCAGCTCGGTACTGGAGTGAGCCCAATAGCAAAATCTCGAAATATAAGCTAGCAGAGGTGGGTTTTTTGCGTCTGCGCAGCTAGTGGGCCCACTAAGGGCCGATATACGTGAACATATTCGCGGAGGAGCCCTTAATTGAGAAGATAATTTTTTAAATATTTATTTTGGCAGCTCGGTACTGGAGTGAGCCCAATAGCAAAATCTCGAAATATGAGCCAGCAGGGGCGGGTTTTTTGCGTCTGCGCAGCTAGTGGGCCCACTAAGGGCCGATATACGTGAACATATTCGCGGAGGAGCCCTTAATTGAGAAGATAATTTTTTAAATATTTATTTTGGCAGCTCGGTACTGGAGTGAGGCCTAAAGCAAAATCTCGAAATATGAGCCAGCAGGGGCGGGTTTTTTGCGTCTGCGCACCTAGTGGGCCCACTAAGGGCCGATATACGTGAACATATTCGCGGAGGAGCCCTTAATTGAGAAGATAATTTTTTAAATATTTATTTGGGCAGCTCGGTACTGGAGTGAGCCCAATAGCAAAATCTCGAAATATAAGCTAGCAGAGGTGGGTTTTTTGCGTCTGCGCAGCTAGTGGGCCCACTAAGGGCCGATATACGTGAACATATTCGCGGAGGAGCCCTTAATTGAGAAGATAATTTTTTAAATATTTATTTGGGCAGCTCGCTACTAAAAATTTTGTGGTGTGTTATGTATGGCGAGACGTTGGTATATGAAAACGATGTAGAAAGAGGCCAACAAGCATTCGTTCGAATGATGATGCTTCGAGAACGAGGCACCAATCACTGTGATACCAACGATCGACTAACATAAACAGATGCCGGAAGAAAACTAACCGATATATCGCATTGAAACTCTTTGTGAAAGTCAAGTACAGTGATACCAATTAGCAACAAAAATAATTTAAAAGGAAACAGTTGAATCAATGATCACCGCCTGTTTCTAGTTTGAGCTGTTTTCTCGATTATGAATACATTTTTAATTTTAAAATTCATTAGGATATTTAAAATTATTTTAAATCTTCCTCAAATCAAGGGAAAATATTCATGCGGGTAATTAGAATTGTCCGCGAGGGAAGATTATATGCAACGAATGCCTGCACACATAAAGCGTAAGTATGTTATGTTTCAGTTTCCAGAATGAAACCGAATCAGGTAGATTTTCTGTTTACAGTCTTTTTGTTAGAGCTTTAAGCTGTAAGACACAACAGGTGGACTACTTAGCACTAGTCTCATTGTTTTTGCTTTTGCACTGTGCGGCATTGGTGCTTGAGTAAATGTCTGCTTTGATTTTTTTACATAACAAATTCATTACGAAAAGTTCAATGATGTGTGAATATTTCATTGTCACGTAATTTATTATATATGTATGCATGTATGCGTAGCGAAAATGAGTGGACACAAGCGGGAGATCTACTGTCCAGGTGCCTATCCATCGAGTTTTAAAAATTTAATAAAACCTACATCCCGTGTTGGGCAGTGGTAGATTTGTTTGGAATGAAAAAGTTCTTTTCATAATATTTATTTATTTTTTCTACTTAAAATTAAAAAACGATAGTGTTAATATTTCGCAGAATAATATAATAATTGAATTTATTTACAGCTTACATATTATCAGGCGCGCCCTCCTGGGAAGTAAGGCGTGGTGCTTTCATTGTTATTTGCGGCCGTGAGAACAGCTCAAGCAATTTGAACCAGCACTGAATAGATTGAACAAATCGATAAAAGTGTAAAATATGTCTGCGCTTTATTAGCAGCTTAAACAAGAATTATTTCATTTAATTGTTAATAATTGACTTTGAGCGATTACTGTGAACTATGCTAAATGCTTGTCTCAACGCTGTAATTGGATACGATCGTTATTTTTTCCAGCGGCCAAATGAAGTCATCACCTTATTAAGGAAGTGAACTTATTCAATGCAGTAGCGGAAAGTACGAGTAGTTCGATTTAAATTAACCTTTCTTAATTCTAGGTCTACCTAGGAGGTAAAAGGATTTGCTTTGCCGTTTGCTATAACTATAATTACTCATAATAATAAATACATCTTTATTTGTATCGAAACTTTCTTATTAAGCTGTTGGTTTATGTGTACCTAATTATCTTACAAAATATTGAGGGACCGGAAAGATGTGCTTTGCTATTCCATATCAATTTTTAAATATTAATTCAAATCAGGATAATAAGGGGATGATGTAAGCGGCTGACTCATGATAGTGTGCATGAATAGTAAATTATTTTTAATTTAATAACGCTCGGAAAATGGGTATAAAAGTAACAAAAAAGGTGTGAGTGGCGCGGTAAACATCTAAGCTCATTTCAATTCAGTTTCAAAAATATCTTGCATGGTTTTGATTAAAATTTGTTTTATAACGTTACAATAAGTATGAGGAATCAATGCCACATTTCATATAAAATGCCACGTCAGATGTAACGTGGCCCCCTCTACAACATGATGCATCTGAGTTTTACGAGATAAACCATAAACGTTGCGGTTCCTGGTTGGTATGAATCGGCTGCCGTGCTTTAATTGTTTTATCATAAACACTGAAAACACCACCCGTTCTATCGCCGAAATCCTGCAGGACAGCCATCGCAGGCTCTTAGCAAGCGATTAAACAAAAAAAGCATGACCTGTGGGCGCCGGGCTTTAGAGAATTCAAATTCCAGCTAGAGCAATCGAAGATTTGAGCTCGCTCAGAATTTCGGCTTACCTCACTAGCTCAAAATTTGAGTGAGCTCAGATTTGAGTTCGTTCATTTACATCTCTGATAATATAAAGAACTGTGCCTTAAGTAAGCGATTAATTTTAATTAGCCACTATGTATAAACTGTTATTAAGAAAACAACATATTTCATTTTATTATTCATGTGTATATTTTGTAAATGAAAAGTATAAAAGTATTGGATATACGCAACTCAAAATAGAACTTAAATAAGGTATAGCTAATAGTTTGCAAGCGTGTGAATTAATTTGTATATAGAGCGAAGCTTTCATAACTAGCAGCGGGTTTACCATTACACTGGTTCCTCATTTAAGAGGATGGAAAGAAAAGAGCGGAAGATGCGCTCGTGTATAGTGGTTTTAAGACATGCCACTATAAAATCTATTCCACTGGGACATCATTACCTTCACTTCGATCTGTCAAAGTCCAAAGGATACCGAATTTATTCCAAAGTCGTACCTAGTCGATGGAACAAGAAAATGTTATCCATCTCTAGGCAAAAAATTAAAGAACATTTATATAAATTTTACACGTACTTGAAAAAGCTCTTCAATTTTTGAGTCATAGTCATAGGAGCAACCGGGGACAACAATTTCGGTTGAGTATTAAAGGACTCAGATTGCAAAAGTAAGGGCTGGTCTCCAAAACGCAATGATACCGCAGTACTGTACAATTCAGCGTAGTAGTCTCAGAAGCTGAATTTAGAAGTACTGCGGTATCATTGCGTTTTGGAAAACAGTCAAGGTTATGAAAATCAGAATTACAATCAGACTTATATAAATGATAACGAAAAAAGTTCAGTAATTCTAAAAATATATTTAATTGTAAAAATATATTTAATTCTAAAACAAAGAAAATACATAAACCTCTAGATAGTTTCAACTATAAATAGAAGTGTTCAGTAGTATAAAATCCTCACATTTTAATTCATAGATGGAGGTGAAGGAGGTGGGGGTAAATTCGACGAATACCCCTGAATGGGTCGCATGCCTGGTGGTGGAGGCGTAAATTGAGGAGGAAATTGATTCCTAACTGGATACTGCTGCTGACCAGAGTAATTTGGAGGTGAGAAGTGCGGATTAAATTGATTGGGCGCTGGAAACGGCCCATTACTTGGTCCAGGTGGATACTGAGCACTGGGATAAGGGTTTGAATAATAGGCAGGAGGTGGAGGATATGCATAATTGGCATGCCAGGCTGTGTGGTTTGAACTATACTGGAAGGGCGGTTGGAAATTTGAATCATAGTTGGGATTTGGACTTCGCTGCTGATAGCCTCCTTGATATCTAGGACGAGAAAATCGACTTTGTTGATACTGTTGTTGATGCTGTTGTTGATGCTGTTGATGCTGCTGTTGATGCTGTTGTTGCTGCTGCTGTTGTTGGGGTGGTCTTTGAGGTCTAGTAGGTCTCACCTTCTTTGTAAGATCTCCTTCTTCAGGTGGTGGTTTATTTCTGTTCTTAATGGCACGCCTTGCACTTCGTTCCTCTTCATCGTCAGAGTAGTCCAAGTGTTTTTCAGGCGGCTCTACATCATCTTCCCAACTGGCGTCGGATCCCCGAATTGTCATTAAATTGTCCAAAATGAGAAATTGCGTATGTTCAGTCCTTGGAGCGACATAGACAACCTGACCGACTTCAATGCCTTTTTCTTTTATGTGCTTACTAGAATTGAACCTTACGCAATATAGAGGATTTGTCACTTGGCCGATCACATCAAAAATTGCGCCCAGCACTTTGTGTCCCTTTTCCAGAAATAGGACAGTGTCCAAGTTTAGATACGCAGTTCCAGGAATAGTGTTAACTAGAACCAATTGCTCTACAATTGATTGAACTTTCCCAAATTCAACACACTCTTCCTCTGGAACTGTAATGTGCAGATCCTGGATTGGAGGAAGATCCTCCATAAGCATCTCTCCTTTCGCACGTATTGGTCCCCGTGGCTTTGCGCTGCCCTCTTCATCATCGTCTTCGATTTCAATTGGTCGCAGAGCTTCGTTTATCTGGCCAATGAATTCCACATCGGATTCTGAATCCGAAGATGAAGGTGAATGAGCTAAAGCTCTGTGATATTGGGCTGCAGGATTTAACACTAGTTTAGAAGGGAGAATACATGGCTTCATTTCTTCATCCTCATCCTCTGTGTCTTCACTTGAACTGAAAGTGTATTCAGAAGCGATATGGCCTAACGCTGAAGAAATATTACTCTCTTTCACCTCAGTGTCTGGTATGGTATTTGATTGTGCGGCTTGGTTATCTTTTTGTGGTATTACGGAAACTTCTTCAGTAATATTTTCGCTTTGCTCTTCAAGGCCTTGTTCTGGATTTACAATGATTGATTGTTCAACTTGACTTGCAGGAGGTTCCGGTACAACTGGTGTGTCCACCTCCAATTCAATTGGTGTGTCCACCTCCGATTCAATTGGTGCGTCCACCTTCGGTTCAATTGGTGCGTCCACCTTCGGCTCAATTGGTGCATCCACCTTAGGTTCAATTGGTGCATCCACCTTAGGTTCAATTGGTGCGTGCACTTTCGGTTCAATTGCTGCGGCCACATCTACTGTCTTTTCTACTGTGTCCTCTTTGGTTATTGGGGAATTTCCCTCATTACTTTCAGTAACACTTATCAATTGTTCTGTAAAAAAAAAGGAAAATATCTTTTGTGTAAATCGAGACGAGAACATTATATTTATTTATTCGTAAAGCGTTAAAAATATTATAGTATGCACATAAAGTTTGGGATGGTCTTAAAAGGAAATTAAGTGATCGTTGGGGAGCATGAAAAACTATTATATATGTACTGGATATAATATACTCATTTAGGGCAACTACAGACAAATGTTTTTCAGCCGGCGATTGTTGGAATGCATTTATTATGAGTCAGTGGCTTCATAAACGACAATTCAATGAAAACCTAGAATCGAAACATCGGCAAGAAAAACCTCAACCCTAGTTTGGACATATGTACATTTATATTTCCTTTTCCAATTAAGGAGAAATCGTACATTTTCAATGACGAATTATATTTATAATTATCGAGTTGGCGAAAGGAAATGTACAAATATTTGTAGAATGCAAAGGGTTAAAGTCAGCATCAGTTTTTTTCCAATTACAACGAATCTATCTACTCACCGATAGGGTGGACACGACTTTGATTGCCAGACACATTATTACATTATATAAATATAATGATGACGCTGGATTTTATGTCTTGTCTGCAAAATAACAAACAGCGATTAGAATTCACTGGACTATGGAACAATGGAATAGGGTGTTATTTGTCAATGAATCTAAAATAAATAGGACTTCTTCAGATGGCAGAAAATAAGTTCTTTGGTTAAGTTCAAAATAATTGGACTCAATATATATTCTACCGACCTTAAAACATGGAGGAGGTAGTATTGTGCTCTGGAATGCTGTTATGGCCTCCCTTCATAAAGTTGACGGTCGTATGAACAATTACAAAATACATTCCAATATTAACTGCTTGAGTGCCGAGAACAAAGATCTTGTTTTCAACTTGGTCCAAAATGCCGGAAAATCACACAACTTTGTCATATAAGTAAATGCTCTACTTACGCCTAATAATGAGTATAATGTAGTTAAAATGTGTTTGCCTATCTTCTCGGGGATGCTGAACATGATCCCAGGATTTGGGGATGCTGAACATGATCCCAGGAACAGACTAAAGCTCTAAGCAATTTATTATTTGTTCAGTTTTTTAAAAATCTTTGTCCTCCTACACTCAAGTAGGTTGCCGCATTGTTTTTTTTTCTTGAGTGGGTCAACGTACATTGGAAATATGCCTGCCTACTTAAAGTTGCCAAAGCTTCCAAATTCGGCAGTCAGGGCACATTTCAAGAACAAACCGTGGCACTCAGGGGTGCCCAAGCCTCCCGACTGCCCAGGGGGGTAGCCTCCTAACCTACTTTAAGGTAAAAACAAATTTTTTAAATAGAATCAACGGTTCCGACTGCCAAACATCCACCAGTTTGAGAAAAGTCGTTCTCGACAACACGCGTCTAAAGTTTTTGTTATAATAACTACCAGTTGAATGAAATGTTTTGTAATTTACGCTTTCAGCAATTCCAGGCCCATACACCAGTAGCGCTCCTTCCGCTACCTACTATTAGAAGCGCATACTGTAACGTCGTCGGCTATAGAAGAAATCAATAGAAAATGATTTAGAACAGATTTACAAGATTAATGCACACCAATGTACGCCTCCATCAGCTCAATTTTCAGCAGAGACAACTTTTTACACGTAAACTGTCATTTAAAAATGTGCTTCCGCTAGAAAAACGTTTCGTGTTCAAGTTGCACGATAGGGCTCCTGGCCTGAAGTGCATATTTCTTTGAAGATTTCATAGCATCGAGCAAGCAATTGGATCTGAGACCAGGCCTTCGGCAGATAAGCCCGATTTGCTGGATTACCTCAGGCCAAGTATGAATCCATTGATAACCTTATAGAAGACAAATCTGCGACATGTCTTCGGCAAGATAAACTACCAATTTGGAATTGCTCGTAGTTTGCATTAGTATTCAATGTTAGATCATTTCTTATGTGAGAATTCATTTAAGTGAAAATAAATAACAGTATTTCTCAACGACTCTTTGCTTGCAAGGGGGTGCAGTAAACCGCAAATGTGTGAATCCTAATATTCTCTAAAATTAATCAGACTTATTTGTTTTTCTTGCTAATCTTTCATTTTATTGACGGTCCATATGCTTTAATACTAAAATATGGCTAAAGTATAGTACTCCTGACCAGTTACTTAATTCTGTGGGATAGTACTGCTCTTGTCTTCATTTCGGGGTCGGTTCCGACTAAATCCGGCGGCGGGCGGGCATGGTATATTACCTCTCGGGTGTTTTCGGCGAATGTTTACACACAAATCACGAATTGCACCCAATTCAACGTAATTCTAATTTCTTAACCGATGACACCGAAAGCTCTACATAGTAATGAAACTATACTTCATTTTAAATATTTGCAAAACTTGAATCAGTGCAATGCGAATTATTTACCTGTGGTCGCTCTAAGCTCCTTTTCAACAGCATCGGAAATGTCGCCTTTCTTGCAGTCCTCCATAATTTTGCTTCTATTATGCCTGTGATTGCTGTACCACTTGTTTTCTTAATAGATTAACGTGCACTTTACGATGGTAATCTCAGCCTCAGATTTAACATGCGTTTCTGTTTGCTGCTCTGCTTGCCTTGCACGTGCGATAACCTATAAATGTCAAAACTGTTTACAGTGGTGAAAACTGAGGTGGATATTAGGAGCTATTCGAATTTCATTTGTGTCCAGATTGTTGCATTTGTTAATTTAGTAAGACTGCTATTCTGTTCCCATGTACCATATTTAATTTATAGAATAGGAATTATAGGGAAATTCTCTCATATCCGAGGTATTTTCTTTGTACAAAATCCCCAAATTCCGCTGTCTACAAAATAAGGGACACAAGGAAAAACATTGAACAAATGAATAATTTCATTACTACGCAATTACCGCATTTACTGCATAAGTACGTTTCTCAAAAACCGCCCAGTTAATTAGAATTATTTAATATTGTTTATTACGTAATGTAGTAGCAGTAGTTATGCATTAAATATGTAGTAATAGTTAATTTAAGTTCAATTCCGTGAGCTCTTTATTTCAAAAACGGCCGATTTAAAAAAAATATTTATTCTGTCTATGGGACAATCGAAAAACCTCGGATATGAGAGAACTTATCTTATTTGTGTACTAGCGCATTTATGGGATTGCATTAAACTTATATTTTAATAATTTAAATTACCTAACGGCAACAAGGAAATAATCCTCCAAGAAATTGCCTTATTTTGGACAACCATGATTCCATCAGCTGTTATTCGTGGTGAAAATCTAAGCCAAACAGTGAAAGAGACAGCATATAGAGGGAAATTTTCCTTTCGTGCTTGGTGTTGGTGACTGCCTGGATTCAAGAAAATGTCATTCAATTGTCAGCTTCCGCGGCGGAATGTATTTGTATATTTTTCGAAGCTTTGTAGCACGGTTGGCGTAGCAAATGCTCCAAAAAATTCCGAATATAGTGACGAGACGTGTTCGATTATAAAGTTTAAATCTTATATAGTCTAGTGTGGCATATTTTTACCATTAGTGTTCAAAATTCGTTTGATGCAACCCAGCAAAATGAACGTGGAAAAGAAAACCTCCAACGCCCTAAAGTTCCTCTTCGGCGGATTGTCTGGGTAAGTACCTGCCTCTATGTGCTCCTAGATACCTGACGGTGGTGCTTTAATTAACAGCTGCGTGTGTAAACAATTGGATCCAAAAATAATTTCAATGAAAGTGCTTGCCCGTGAAAGTGGTAGGCGTTTGGCCCGGCGTCTAAGCGAAGCGAATAGCTTTGAACTTTTTGGGTCAAGATCCCCTGGTTGGACCACTGGCTCTTAATTTGTTACATAAGAAACCAGGTTGACCGACATTAGCCGACAGCTGTGAATGTCTGTTGTAACTTGTGTTGATAACAGTCGGCCAAAGGTCGTAATCGCAATGGTCATTGAAATTCTCTGGCTGGGACTGCTTCGTTTGGTAGCTAGTGTTTTGAAATGCTCGCCAGTAGCCGAGACCTAGAGAAAAGTGTTGCGTTAAGGTCAGATTAGAGTTTAACGCCTTCTCTAATGTTTTTAAATCAGAAGATTCGGCAGGTGCAGGGTGTCAGAGTGTCACTGTGACTGAAAAGCTCGCAAAGACCGGCTAAACCATTGCAAGAATGCTTTTAACTTGTTGCTTCAGCCTTCGGCTTAGAAAGTATTTTCATGCGCAGTGATTGCCTTGATGAGATCTGATTGGAAATTACAACTGGGGCTCTGGAACGTAGCAGTAGCTGCTGTCCAACTCCTGCAAATAATTAACTGTAAGGGAAAATTTAATTAAGCAAAGTCAATTCGTTAATAACAATTAGTTGCACTACAAGCTTTTCTGCAATTTTGTATGAGGTAAGACCTTTTCGCAAATTCGGACCTGAAAATATGCGGGCCCATGTAGATGCATCCTAAGACAGCTTTGGACCTGTTGACTTAAATCAGAGTCCATTCGATCGTGTGGTTCAAAGCTGAATTTTTCCTTTTCGTTTTAATTTTGGCCAATATCTCGCAGATACAGCTTGTTTGCTATGAACGCAATGGACCTTGAAAGCCTTGGATTAATCTTGCTTCTCATTTGGGGGCAAACTTTTGCATTTCCATTTTAAGAAAGCTTTTATTACGTGCTTTATGAAATCTTAAATTGTATTTATGTATCTGAAGAAGTGTTCATATCTAATCTTCATTGGTTTTACAACATGAGCTCGTATAAATTGATTATTGGGTAAGCATAGGCTGACACATTTTGTAATTTACACTTGTATAATTCCTGAGAGAATTTCGAGAATTTTTTTTTAGCAATTGTAACGGCTACCCAGGCAAAAGCCCGCCTGGCACCAAAACCATTAAGACAAGGACCATTCGGTGCCTTCTCGTAGCCATGAGTAATAATATCGGCGCCTCAAGGGTACTGCGGGAAAACCCAAAATGCATGTGCAGTACGAATGTGGGAAGGATGATTGCTATTAGTTTATTGCCGGCTTAATTAGGGTGAAGGAGTGTTTGTTGGGTGAAATCATGAGTAATGCGAGGTTTCAAGCTGGGTTCCTTCAGCCGCAAGATTAGATTACTGTTGGGCATGGCTACGAGTTGGTGCAGCTAAAAGTGATCCTGAATGAGTTAACGCACGCGAGTGTTATATTTCCAGGTGTGGGGTTGATCGCCGCGAATTAACGGAGTGTTGATCGCCGCGAATTAACGGAGTGTTGATCGCCGCAAATTAACGGAGTGTTGATCGCCGCGAATTAACGGAGTGTTTGAGTTCTGTTGGAAAAAAACCGAGTTTTCAGAAATAAACAAACAGTGCAGTGATACATTGGAGTGGAGTGAGCTAGTGGCGCAACAAATTAAAATCAAGAATAGTGACAGTGACACGAATTAATTAAATTGATTGTGCGGGAATAGATTGTGACATAGTGACTGTGCCAGTGTTGAAGGAACTTGAAGCTATGGAGAACATAAATGCAGAGGGTGAGAATGTAGGGTTCGTCGCTGGGGCGTCCGAAGGGGAAGCAGCAGATAAGGTAGGTGCCCTTTCTGAAATAGAGTGGTTAAGACGGGATAATGAGCGCCTAAGGCGAGAAAAGGCGGTATACGAGCGCGAGAAGTCAGCGTCAGGTTCGCGCGATTTGTTCGAGCATTGCGGGCAGTCAAACCAATCAGTGGAATATCGTGGTGATGGCCAGGAGTTAGGCACATTCAGGATGGGAATAAATGAGGCCCGAACGATCATCGAAGAATTCAATCCGTCTAATAAATCGCTCACGGCGAAAGACTGGCTTCAATCGCTGGAAGGGTTGAAAAACGTGTATGGTTGGGACGACCGCATTACGCTTTTTTATGCTACCCTACGTCTAGGGGGAGCAGCATACTACTGGTATCAGTCGAGGCAAGACTCAATCAGGACATTCGGCGAATTCAAGGAAAATTTATTGAGAAGTTTCCCCAATGGAGACGATGACGCCTCCATTTTAAGGAAAATTATTGAAAGGACAAGGATTCCAGGGGAAGCGATTGAGGATTACGTGTACCAGGTAGCGGCGTTGGCAAGAAAAATAAAATTAAATGAAATTTCTACAATAAGACACCTAATATATGGGTTACGAGATCAGAACCTGGCAAATGTCTTATTAGCATCCCGGTGTCAGACTATTTCAGACTTATTAATTCAAACGAACAACTACGAGGAGGTACAAAAACAAGGATGTAGTCGACGTAATCTGAATGAGCGTACGCATGAGGCGACAGGAAGATTCATGTCTGGACGTAATTCTCATAAACATGCGTCGGCGCCGTATATGCCTGCATGCCGGTGGGACGATCGGCGAAATTTTAATGAAAAACTCGGGATGAACCGTCATAAAACTGAAAAGGGTAAGACGGTAACTAGTAAACCCAGATGCTTCAAGTGTGATAAAGCTGGACATTATGCCAGAAACTGTACTGTCGATCCAAGGATGAAACCGTGGTGTGATCTGGAAGTGTTGAATTTCGATGACGGTTTGGTATGTGAAGGAAGGGAAGACGAGGAAGACTAGATGATCGGAGTCGAGTGCAGTAACCGTTAATAGATTATGCAAAAGAAATAGGAATATAAAGGAGTGATGGCTGATAGTCACAAACAATAAATAAAATGATGACGATAACTGGGAGGTTAGGATTTTTCTGGCTGAGAGCCTAATATTTGGAGAAGCGACAGCTGAGAGTTGCCGCCATATAGGATATACTTGGCTGAGAGTCGAGGATTTTTCTGGCTGAGAGCCTAATATTCGGAGAAGCGACAGCTGAGAGTTGCCGCTAAATAGGATGTACTCGACTGAGAGTCGATGATTTTTCTGGCTGAGAGCCTGATCTGCGGAGAAGTGACAGCTGAGAGTTGTCGTCATGTAGGACGTATTCGGCTGAGAGTCGAAATTACGCTTAAGAACAAAAAAAAACGTAAAAGTTCGTCACTGCGGACAGTGACATCGCAGGTTGGCCGAACTGTAACGGCTACCCAGGCAAAAGCCCGCCTGGCACCAAAACCATTAAGACAAGGACCATTCGGTGCCTTCTCGTAGCCATGAGTAATAATATCGGCGCCTCAAGGGTACTGCGGGAAAACCCAAAATGCATGTGCAGTACGAATGTGGGAAGGATGATTGCTATTAGTTTATTGCCGGCTTAATTAGGGTGAAGGAGTGTTTGTTGGGTGAAATCATGAGTAATGCGAGGTTTCAAGCTGGGTTCCTTCAGCCGCAAGATTAGATTACTGTTGGGCATGGCTACGAGTTGGTGCAGCTAAAAGTGATCCTGAATGAGTTAACGCACGCGAGTGTTATACAATTATGAAGAACTAGCAACCCGGCCCAGCTTTGACCGGCATTTCCATACTTTTAAATTAAAACTGTTGCATAATGAATGAAACTGTTTCAATTTTTATGTGAATTTTCAATATGAATGGAGAAGCTTTTCTCCCGGGAACCCAATATATATATTTTCGGTATAAAAGGTAACCTGAATCATGAACGACAAAATACTCTACCTCCAGGTCCCATCAAAACAGATTAGCCGTTCCGGTGTGTAAATATCTAGAAGTGGGGCCCTAGCCCTAATCGACTCCAAATTTTTTTAACCATATTGTACAAGTATGTTACGAAATATTAACTTTATAACAACTTCACGCTCACCTGGCAAGTTGGATTTTTCTTGATATGAGCGATATTTTTCGGCGCCAACAGAAAAGCAACTACAATTTGATTCAATAACTTCAGCTATTTCAATTGAAAGTCAATTTCTTCTTGAGCTGCTCGACCATTCATCGGTTGGCAAAAACTTTAAAGAGAAACATGAGACGCGAATAAAGTCTGAAAGCTATCGATTTAATTAGCTATCGAATAACAATTACGTTGAATCGCAGCTATTTACCGAACTGATTGATGATCGTTACGCACATGCAAAACAATGTGTTTTATTCCAAATATTCAAATATTAATTGAACCCTATTGCATGGATTAAGAAAAGCAAAATATTAAATTTTCGTTAGTCTCAGCTTTTTGTTTCAATTTTACTGAGACAATCTCCAGCGCCGCACAGGTCAAACAGTCATACTGATTTCTGATATCAATAGGAAGACGATGCCGAAAGCTTCGTGCTATGAACTTAATCATTGAGGCACTCCACTTAAGTCGTGGTCAGGCATATTTATTTCTAATTAAGAGGCCTGCAAGCATGTTGCATACTTTATTTTTTGCGGTTATAGAAAACTCACTACAGTTGTTAATTACTGCATATGAGTTGTATTGGGGTGACTGGGAATTTCGCGATGGTGGCATAATGGAAATTACACAACAGAAATGAATACTTTGCCTTTGTAATGTATTCCTCATTGCATGTCAACGAGTGTTAGTTTTCGGTGTTAAAGTAATGATATGAACTTTTAAATTATTAAATGGTTTTATTACGTAGAAAAACGGTTATATTTTTTTGACTAGAACATTTCTGTTGCTTCAATTTCAATGTCCTATTTTATAAAGCATATTGGGTCGTAATGATAATTCTGACGGGATTCAATTTCGTTCGAAATGTAAGAAATTTAAAAGCATACTGGAGCGTTTCGAAATTTCAGCAAGTGTCGAGTTTTCTCGCAAATCCAGCCTGTTTTACAATTTTCTACGTGTCCGTCGGCATCAAGAATACGGCCTATTTATTTTCAAATACATCTTGAAATATTAAATACAAAATTAAAGGGTATTAAAGTGCTCGCTCGTGGGCTCTCGGACGAGCACTCTAAAATAGCTCCCGCTCACGAGCCCAATCCAAACAAATTTTTCTTAAACCCCTCACTCGCCAGCCCAACCATTTTAAAAATTATATTATATACTGTACCCATATACATTTTGGGCCAAATTCAAAACATGCTGTGGGTTTTTCCCCTGTGCTAACTCATTCGGGGTAATTTTACGATTAGGGTTAAGGTAAGGTAAAATGTTATGACAGAAGTTCTGGCCCAATCATATTTATGGCGTGTATTAATTAGTTATGCGTAAGTAGGGTGGCTCTTTAATTTTTACTAATTACTAACTAATTCAAAAATTCATTCAACCTTTTACTTTACTGCTTATAATCTACGAACTGCACTGTGTGATTATAACAAGAATATCAGCGAGGGGCTGTGTTAAGAAAACGAAAAACTAGGAGAAACGTGAATTTTAGGCATTTTTGGAAAGCTAAGATAGCAGTTGCTTGGCGTGAGTTTGATGTCGGTGCGTTGGATAGATCAAAAGATAAAAATCTCTCAAACGGTTGATATGCCTCCCCTGCGATACGATTCTACATATCACCCCGTTAATTTTGTCCCCCATAGATGTAACACACTGTATATATAGAAAATCAACACTTTGTCTACACAACTTTAATTAGACTTTTCAGAAAACAAGAAATCAATTCAAACAACGTGATAAATAGACAATTACAATTGAAAAAAATATTGACCTTCGACCGCGCTGAATAATTCTGTCCAAATTACTGACAGGTGAGTGGGCCTAAAGTAGCATTTATAGGTGACTAATATATGTTCGACGTAGTGCGCAAACAATATTGTATATGAGCTTGTTCGGTGTTACTAAAAACCGAGGGCCACATTACCACCTTTTCCTCTATTGATTTGTTGGCATTCGACATGAAAAAATGTCAGTCTAATGGACACTGCGGCTCCATTGGCTGACAAAATTATTATTTGAACGACTAGCTATTATATCAGGTGCAATTTGTAAAAGAAGTAAAATGATATCCTTGGTGTAAAAGTTCTCTAGAATCAAGGATAATAAGTCAAATTTTTAATGAGCTTGTGCAAGCAGATCACACAACATGCAGTACGGTTAGGAAGGTCTGGTCCTCTTTCCAATTCACTTACATTTGTTATCCTGCGATATCCTTGAAAGGGTTCATACGCATTGTAGTGGCAGCGCCCCCTCCATTGAATTAAACATTGTAATTTTGACGGGGAAGTATTGATTTTAGAGGGAGGGGTGTCAGAACAAACGCCACTTCAAGATATCGATTGGTACACTTTATCGTACGTATTTCAGCAACACCTATTATATATATACATATGCATATTTATTTGATTTTTGAATACCAGAGAGTTATGTAGATACACCCTGATCTTCATGTAGTACGATGCATTCTTCTTAAAATCGTTGCTAATTTTATATCGAATAACGAAACACACTTGTTTATACTAATTGACTCAGTAGAAAAGTGCACACAGTTTTATGTTGATACTTTCTTTATTTGCCTGGAAAAATTCGTAACCAATGTCATTGTTGATTGTTGAAGGGCTAAACAATAGAATGACTTACTTTGTCAAAAGTACAAGCTGAACTCATCGATTAACAATTGACACGCAGAAGTAGAAATAACCGTGTCATTTCCTTGATTGCCGTATACTCTCCGTTTACTTCTGTGCAGACGGATATTACACGGACATTGGGCGCTGGAATTTTCGTGTACTTCCGAGATTACACGAATATTACACGGACACATAGAGTGCAAATAAACACTGCCATATATGTATTATAGTCATGGTTAAGGTTTATATGTATTATCATTTGAACCGTATCTTGAATTTCTCGAACGCTCTAACAAATATTAATGAAATTTCGAAAATCGCAAAGAAACGGATTTTTGATCGCTTTTTTCGTATCGTTATTAGATTCGTAATCTAATCTACATATTCGTATTTCAAGGATTAATCCATTCCGACCAGTGTAATCAAGTGTTTTAAAGCTCTTATGTACTATTCTTATATATACTAAAATTGTCTGATTAATATTTGTATAATAAATTATTTATAAATGTATTGTCGGGTCACTCTCGACATAGGACCGGAGTTTTAACCCCTTATGATATGATAAACTCTTTTCGTATAAGGAAATGATTATTTTTAAACAAATGCTAACTTTCTATTTCCATAAAGAGGTCCGTATTTGTTGTATTTAGTGTTTCCGCAAGAGCAAGAACATATAACATATTTGTCGAGATAAGTATAACAGGAGATTATGAATATGTATTCGATTTGAGATCCACGCAAAAAACAACTTTTATAGGTCTCTCAACACAGAAAAAATTGTTATTGGAACTTATCGCATCAAGCCTGAACCTTTATCTGAGTATTTCATGTGGGGGCTAATTTAACGTAAAAATACCATGAATTGCTGATGTTTTTTTAGTGTGGGAAATATCAACTTTGTTTTTTGGTTTTTTCTCTGATATGAAACGAATTGTAAATTAAGTATATTAACAAAAATATACATTCGTTGCTTAAAGTATAAACATAAAACAGAATAGTTACTTTGGTAACATTTTAACGAACTTACGAGTATGGTGAAAAATATTAGCTGTTAATGGCACTATTTTCGATATTATATGCTTAAAACAATTTTCCACACATTCGCTTTCCCTAATTCTTATGATTTCCAATAATTTTTATTTTGCTTTTTTTCTAAATTTTGATTTAAAAATAGCCTCAGATACCCACTAATAATACCACACTGATAATGATTTGGGGGCCAATCCATAAATTTTAATATTTGCTTTTAAGAGTAAACAGATACATAGTTCAAATTGTTTAGAGAGATTTGTTCTAATTGCTGCTATGCAGATTAAATGCAATCACGCTATACGGAATTTATAGGTATGTAGTTTATCTTTTCAATTTAGATAAGCGCATGTTGACGCTATTTGATAAAGTCGAAATTTGTTTATAAAACCATTTCATTCGCAAGTTAATTTTGTGTTTGCTGCTCGAACTTTGCAACCTTTATTAGCAATAAAGTGTTAACAAGCAGTAAGCGACTTTATGCTTCGTTAGCAACGTGAAACCAGGATAATCATCGCACATCGTAATGTTTGTTTGTGGCAATTTAATCATTTTTCACGCCATCTGACGCAAGAAGACACATTTTATGGTTTTTTTTTTAGATGCCTCCCAGAATAATTATAAATCTAATAATACTGCTAATAGATTAACAATCATATGACTTCTCTATCAAAGCGTAGAAAAGTTCTTGTTGTTTTGTTCTTTCGCCGTCTTATCCTCACCGTTTATTACGAATACTCGTCCCCTCCAAGGAAGGATTCACAGTTTAATGTATTTTAATAATCATGGAACAATTATTTTCTTTTTATTCCCTTTCAATTCCGTTTTTCACTTCTATTAGGGGTATTCACTCTTCGGTGTATTTGACCTTGTATCATAGCAAATTCATGCTACATTGTACTCAAATACAACGTGCAACAACAAAATACACGTGACACATCTTGCAATAGATGTAAAAGTTAACAATAGGCCTTGCCTCTAGCTTTTGAATGCTACACTCTTGTAAATCATCTTTTGTCTGCCAGCTGTTTTTGACACTTAAATCCTTAAAATTGTGAAATTCAATAAGCAAATTTCAGTCCGATTTATTCTTGAAATATGACGGAATCCATGGATGAATGTCGTCGACGGCATTATCAATTAAAAACTTTATAATTTGAGCCTTTTTGCTTTGCCTCGGCATTTTTAATACTTTTCAAAATCGTATGTCAAGTAATCAAATGATGACTGTCAATTTAATCAGCTGATGGAAATGTTACAAGAGTGTATTCATATTCTGCTACAGGGAGCTCACTCTTCGCTGTAAGAAAATACAACGAATTTGCTATTTGAAGGAAAATACACCGAAGAGTGAATACCCCTATTATATTTTACAAGTGTCAGGTGTAAAGTACAAAGAGTATAAATTGTTCGGCAAAATCATCTGAATTAAATGAAAAGAAAAAATGTAAAATCATCAGAAAGGTAAAGAAAACTCCAAATCTACGTGCTCCGAAAATTATTGCAGTAAAAACGGAAACGAAGAAAGGGAGCGCTAAATGCATTAGTAGGCTCCTAAGAATTGGTAGATTTCACAAGCGCGAAAAATTTCACTAATAATAGAAAGGAATAGAATTCTTCGTTTGAAATTTGCCAAAAAGTAAATCATGCTGATATAATAATAATAATATTTATTGAATCATTGGTACAAAGGCCTAACCTTATAACGTTCCAAAGCACAGCCAAGATTATCTATGCCTCAAAAATTGAAAGAGAGTAAAAAAGAGCAAAATAAAAAAATTGAAAAAATAAAAAATTTAGGAGAAATATAGAAATAAAAACGAGCTACCTAACTACTAATTAATGGCTAGAGCAGTTTTCTTGTAAGCTCTGTTAAAACTGCTCACGGATGTTGCGACATTACACTCTGTACTTAGTTCGTTCTAAAGTTTAGCAGCCTGAACGAAGAATTAATTCTTCGACTGCAGATACTTAAACGTTGGTATAAGAATATTACCGTTACGCCGCGAGTTCAGCATACAGATCCTTTCACTCGAGTAGTCTGGTGTTATGTTTTTAATAATTTTATATAAGTATAAACATTTTCTATATTTTAAATGATCATAGAGATTCATTCCAAGTGCTTGTGTAGCATATGGTGAGACATGGTCGAAACGACGCAAGCTTTTTGTAATTCTAAAAAATAATCGACGTTCATTGAGCTGTAGAGACAATCACAGTAGTTTATTAATGGCATAATTGATGTTCCAAAATTCCATAAATCCTTGAGGTAAGCATCTGGATATAAATTTAAGCTTTTTGGTTCAGATGGTCGAAACTCGAAATTATGTGTGGCAAAAAGTATGGGGTAGGGCGCAAGAAAACATATTTCTAGATGGCTGATATCAACGGATATACACAGACATTTTAAAGAAAAAATACTGCTATGCTGGGACTTTGGTAGGTAGTTATATGTTATTATAGGTTGGTAGTTATTATAATATTTTCCATTAACATCGATATTCGAAGCATACCATCCATAACACCAGACTTGGATACTGTAAAATACTCCAAAGAGATTAGACACTCAATCATAATTCTTAGACATAACGTCAGTCCGTCGCGTATAATATTAACAAAAACAAGAACACTCTTATCACCAGCCGATCTCAATATTTTCGTGAACTATTGTATGTAAACAAATCCTAAGTAGTGTTAGTGTTTTGAATACATTTTTTTATGATATAAAAATGCAGCATTCCATAAATAAAAAGAGATATGGAATTAATATCTTTCTTCCTTTTTTTTAGAATGGGAGCAACGTGTATCGTGCAACCGCTGGATCTTGTAAAAACGCGAATGCAAGTTTCCGCTGGTGAATACAGAAGTTCATTTCACGTCATATCGACGGTTATTCAGAAGGAGGGCGCACTCGCACTATATACTGGTATCGGGGCAGCTCTTCTTCGCCAGGCCACCTATACAACGGGAAGGTTGGGAGTCTACACATATCTTAATGATGTATACAAGAGGTAGGTTACTAATCAATTAAATGCCAGAGGGTGGCACAATTAATTTCGTACGCAGCAACTTAATATGGGCAAGGAATAATAATTGCTCAAGGTTCAATTACTAAATGGGGCAGTTGTTGCAAATGTGTTATTGCAATGGTTGGATCATTCAATATTTCCTAAAGCTTATTTCGTTATTCTCGCCTCTAGTAGTATTAATATTTTTCCTAACAAATGTTATTATTCCTTTTCCAGAAATAACCCAACTCCAAGCTTTTTGGCTAGTTTGGGAATGGGTGGAATAGCTGGGGCTGTTGGAGCTTTTATCGGAACGCCGGCGGAAGTGGCTCTCATTCGAATGACAGCGGATGGTCGCCTTCCTTTAGCTGAACAGAGAAAGTATACAGGTGTAGTGAACGCTCTAACAAGGATAGTTCGTGAAGAAGGCGTTCTGGCTTTGTGGCGGGGATGTGTACCCACTGTGGGAAGAGCCATAGTTGTCAACATGGCCCAATTAGTTTCCTATTCTCAAGTAATAATAGCAGCCCTTCTAAGCAATTCCAAGACCTAATCCTCTTGATTAATCCTGTTCTCTAGGCCAAAGGGTACCTCGTAAAAAAGATGGAAATGAATGAAGGAATTGGATTGCATTTCGTAGCGAGTATGATATCGGGACTTATAACAACAATTGCTTCTATGCCTGTTGATATATCAAAGACGAGGTAATTTTAGCAACTTATTTATATCCTTGTCCAATTAAGCTGTTTCTTTTTCTAGGATACAAAACATGAAGATAATAAACGGGATACCGGAGTATCGTGGAACAATTGATGTTCTAGTTAAAATTGTCAAGAACGAGGGTGTATTTAAACTGTGGAAAGGATTCTTGCCTTATTATTGTCGTCTTGGCCCACATACTGTTCTCACATTTATATTCTTGGAGCAGCTTAATAGCCAATACAGTCATTACGTCTTAGGACAGGCTGGTGGTAGCTCTGGGATGTAAGAGATTTTGCGTTTACTCATTTACGAACGAGGGGCAAAATTAGCAATAATTAAAAAGTTCGGAAATGCGCTACAACAGTTGAAATACACAAATTTGTTTATATATTTGCAAATGTAGGCAGTTTAACTGTCCATAAATTTAAGTTTACCTATACGATCGGACAATTTACCTCAATGACACATTCAATTCAGCGCTTTAAGCCATGTTAAAGTTTATTTTCTTATTAGCAAGCTTTTTTTATTGAAAAGCATTGTACTTTTATTTGTTAAATTTTAATTTCTTTGTACAAATATTGTTTTGGTCACTTTGTGGAAGTTTTGCAAAATGTAGTAATTGTACAAGGGGCATAATGAAAATATAATGTGTAAAATTCGTATGCATGACAGAGCACTATGTTGAAAGTATGGAGGCTTTAAAACATGACATAACGGAAAGTTTCTGGACATCGAGGTGGGTGACCTCTTTAACATGACGTTGATAAAGAATTATCATTAACTCATCTTTATCTTCACAAAGTAGCAAAGTGTATGAGCCTCCAATTGTTTTTCATTTTGTCAAATTTTTTGTTCTTATGCTGTTTTGATACTGATTGTTTAACTAGAAAATTTGGAAATAGAAGATATATCACAGGAGCAAACATCATAAGCGAAAAGGTAGGCACAGATTTGAAAATTTTAATTAGTCTTTAAAATAAATGCAGCTTCAGACACTTGCAGTTTTTTTAGCTGATAGATCACTGAAAATAAGCTTGCTCTGAATTCTCTGAAATCTTAGATATGTGATACAAAAGCGCTTACCTTTTCCTGATTTTCATTCCTGAAGGCAACTCAGTATCATAACAGCATTATAATATATAAGTAAACCAACAAGATATGCTGTTGTTATTGTCATAACATAATATTGACAAGAACGATTAAACTTATTTTAATTTAAAACAACTACAGTAGACCTCGATTAAACGAACCTCAGGAACTAACATTTTTTAATGGTACAAATGAATAAAAATATGTACATATTCTGTACAAACAAATATGTAAAGTAGATATACTACTAACAAAATTTTTAGACATATACTTCCATATATAAAAATATCTGTTATTTTCGACTGTGTCCACTCTATTGTATAGCCAATACAATAATGACGTGGTAATCTGAATAGGTGATTGAAAAATAAAGTTATATAATTTAACTTTATGATTTTCAAGCTCTGGACAAAAAATATATTCCACACTGTAATCTACCATTTTCCTTTCTGAGGTATTATTTTTTTTTAACAGCATTAAAAGATTCTCAAAATTGTTGTATTTTTTAACCGAAATTGCTCGCTTGACATCTACTCAAATACATATGGTCATTTGGATTGACATCCGAACTCGATAAAGGCCATTCGCGAAGTTTTTCATGTATTTTAGATCATTTTCTTATCGGAAATTTCAAACAACAGGCGAGTTTCCTCACGGCAACATAACACTTTTCAGGATGTATATCAAATTTTCTTTTTTTATGTATCCTCGATTTTACAAATCAGACCAACGCCGTTTCACCTGGTCGTTTTCTGCGGTTCCGTAATTTTTAAAGTGCTTAATAGCACCACACATCATTTGTAGTGAGTAATATTTCATCGCATTTTGGCGATAAGAGAGATGATTTTCCCATGTCTTGTATTCATAAAACTGTTTTGTATATGTACGCTGTTTCTAATAAGCTCTCTATATAAAATTTTTATTACTTATTATAGTAATTTATAATTCAAATGAAATGAAACAAAAATGAATGGAGTGAAGCATTGGCAACTTCAAAGAAACCCCCAAGATATAAGAAATAAACCATGAACAGTTTTTTTTTAAATTACCTAACGTTTATATGGAGTAAACGTCCGCGACTTCGAAAATTGATATTACAGAATGTATGGTGAATAGTCATTATCCCTTTAATGAATATTTTGCTGTTTTGGTTTCTTATTTTTTACAAGGGAAAATTCTCTTGGTATATGCGATAATATGGAAATTTAAAATTTAGTTCGTGATAATTAATTAATACTGGTTTCTTTCACATGTTGTTTTAACCGAGGTCTACTGTATTTTGTAATAATTTAAAACAATGATTTCTATAATAAATATGCTGTCGTCTACATGTTGACTTTGAAGATTATAGATATTGATGTGTACACAATATAAAAAAAATGTTGTGCAATGTATATATGTTTGTTAATTGTATATTTTATAATGAAATTGCAAGAGCTTAAATAGACATTTTTGTAATAATTTTGATCCAAGGCTTTAATTACAAATGTCATTTGATTTTGTTTATAAAACATTGGGGTGAAAATTTGCGCTGTTTTATCACGCTGTGGATTGCCAAACTTGTAAAGTTAGGTATTAATACAAGGTATATCTAGATTTTGTAAGCATATGTATACTCACTCTACCATATTTGTAAATTGTACTGGTGTAAAACATTGTGTAATATTAGTCCTAAAATCCTGAAGTGGATACTTTATTGCATAGTATTCGGAGGATGCTGCATAGTAAATAGTACCTCGACAAATCATTTTCGAAAAGTATGAGCATTAAAATGTAGTTTTAGTTAAATCTAACCAATTTTAGCTTGTCTAATGTAATGTGAATTGTAGGCCTTTGCAAATCAACGATAATAAGTGCCCTTTAATGTACCCTTACCTCGGTTTTTGTCGGGGAGAATAACTGATATCATTATATAAAGCCATTAATACAACGAGGGAAATTCAAATATCATTTCATCCTGTGTAAGTATTGAGAGTTCATTTTCATTTGATATATAGGAGACTATAACCATCATTCAAATAACACTTTGCCCATAAAACAAGAAATTTTGAAAATAAGAGGTGACTGTGCATCAAAATATGTAGGTCTGCAAAGCCTTTTGATATTAAAAGTTCATTCACACATTTTGATATTATAATTGCACAAATGCGTCAAATTTTATATGTTGGATAAACTCGAGTAAGATTTACTCGTGGACTGACACGAGAACCTTATAAACAATGAAATTTTCCCATTTCCCTTTAAATAGATGAGCATTTCGATTTATCTGTTCGGCGTCAACCTACACAAATTTTATAGGTGCATAATCTGATAACGTCTACAGAAAATATCTTATGGGTATTATTCATTGTGTGTTCGTAATGAAAAAAAATCCCTGTTACGTGACTTCGATATTAAAATAAACTATTTAAACAAATATTTGCATACTGCCAAAGAATATATAACATAAAGAAGTCGCAGTCGGAACAAATAACTTGAACTGAAAAATTTGCTCTAGGGTTCTTCCGTGCGAACCCTATATCTGTAGTAGTACAATAAATACAAGCGGCCATTCATATTCAGACACTTCTTACATCGGAAGTGTGACCAAAAATTTCTGATGCGACGCGGGACCAGGCAGCAAACGTACAGAAATTCCGGCGCGCAATGTTATTCTTATGGACTTTTGCGATGAGGTGTTCCAAGCACGCGTTGAGGGCTGTATGAGCGCTCGCCGGTTCCAATTCTAGGAAGTGTGGGAAAATTACGAGAACTCTGAACTGAGCTCAGAATATTTTGGGTTCCTACGGGAAAAATGCAATAAATTAACCGCGCATGAATTCCTATGAAAATTAAAAGTTTTTATTTACAAGTATGGAAAAGCACGAGCAAGGACCGGACGGATCTGCTATTTTAAAATAAGAAAACCTTGTACAATACTTTTCGCTTCTAACGTTAGTGTCACATTTACCTTTTGGAAGCGCAGATATTTATGAATTAATTATTCAAAATAAAAACAATTTGCTGTTTCAAATAATTGCTTATCGATCTTATAAATTTAACATTATTATAATTCACAAGAAATATGTGTGTATATGCAATTAATTAATTAATCAATTAATGATAGTTACCATCTTCTTAAGAGTGAATGAATAAATAATAATGTATTCGCTTCCCCTAATATAATGTTAACAACAATCAAGAAATAGGCAAGTTGAGAATTACAAGCGCAGACGAAATTCTTTTGGGTTCTCGCCTTTTTACTCATATCATTCATTCATTGAATTCGGTCTGCCTGCAGCTAGAAGGCACATCGTCCGACAACGCAAGCGTGGTTCACCCCAACGCATGAACCCATATGAATAACCTGCGCCCGAACTTCTGTGCGTTGCTGGCTGGTACACATTTGTGTTCACAGCCGCGGTTTCTAGGAATCACTTCCCTGCCCTGACACCGTTCCTTCTCTTCCATCGATCGGAAAATATTTTTGAGTGGCAAATTAGGCTCGTGCAACTTCTTTATGTTATATATTCTTTGATACTGCCCAACCCAACTCTGAAACCTAGAGAGTTGGTATTCGTAGAATCAAAAATACTTTTCCCAATGGATCGCCCAATTCAGGAATTCGAAATAAGGGTCGAATCGAATGTGAAAATCGTATCGAATTCGTGCATAGACCCCAACAATTTACTATATCTTGCACTAAGCAAAAATAATCCCACTTTTCTCAAACAGGCTTATTGGTTTCCAGAATCTAACTTAAATCAAAGCGCCCACTCGGGTGCCGTGTTGATTAAAAAGACAAATTGTTCGTGCCCCCAGCCTTACTACCCGAAGTTGAGAGAAAAAACTGTTATGTTTTGTATTTTAGTTTCTCATAAATAAATTAAGACTTGTTCAAACAAATCGATGATAGGGTTCGATTCTTGACAAAAAATTATCTACAGCAAAAAAAAATCAATTAATTCCGGCGCGGGGTTTGACGTAATTCAAGTTATTCGATTTCAAAGCTGATTTCGGAGTTCAGTGTTTAGTACATGCTCTTTATATAGCACTAAATTTCCCGCGGTTTTGACTGGATCAGATACTATAATCGGTAAGAGAGTTGGACTCTGGTGTGAAGAAACGCGAGTTCGAACCCAGTATATGAAAGACTACTTTTTTACGCTTCACTTTTCTGTTCTGCAGAGCCCAGGTAGCTCAGTGGGTAATATACCCAGTATGGAGATTAATTAAATGTTTTGCCTGAGACACTTAAATTCCGTTTTATTCTATCCTTTTCCTTATTTAACCTCGGATGCATATCCGGACACAGGTACACCTTTGAATGCTCCGCTTGCCCTGCTTCAGATGTATGTATTCAGTGCTTTTTGTTGCCGGGTTTTAAAATCATATTTAAGGTTTCTTTTACATGAAATGTTTGCCAGAGCCATTTTTTCAATCAACACTTATTATTATTTTTTTTTTATGGGATTTTATACTAACCAGTCTGTATCTGATTCTTTTGGATTGTTTACTGTTGACACGTACATTTTGCTTTGATTGTTCTCCGAATTTTCTCTTTCATCAAATACTCCTATTTTTTTCACTTGCAGCATTTTGTGAAGTGGTTTCTTTTATTACATTTGTTTATGCCTTTTGATTGGCTGAGCATGCTTTTCTTCCAACTATGTTTTTCCTCTTCCTTCTTATATTTAGTAAAGTTTTTCTTTGTTTCTTTATTAAAATAAATTATTGCGATTACATGATATAAAAGCTTGTTGTGATGTGGGATGAAAACTCAACATACACACATAACATAAGTGTGAAAAGTCAACATCGCAACAAGCATAGATAATAGATAATTCAATTGATAATTGAGAGAGTTGTGAATGAGAAACTAAATTTAATTCTGATGGGCTAAAAGATGATTTTAGTGAATAGCTTACGTACAACTGTGAAGGTTGTGATGAGCGCAATATTGACATTGAAGCTGAAAATAATCACAACTCTTCAAGATGGTAAAACATAACAGTTAATTTGGCGCGTGAACAATTATATAATTAATTTAGGAATAGCTGCTGGAATTAATGCTTTGCATTATATGTTGGAAACATATGCCGGGAAACTATAAATTTAAAATGATATACGTACATTTAAAAATGTATTTACTTCTAATAAAAACTTATTCTTTTTCTGAAAGTTGCAGAGGCTCACTTTTATCCCTTAATTGTCGCCTTTCTGCACGAAATTTATCTTCATCGTCACTGCTGCTATCCATAAATCACGTATTGTTATTGCTTTTACTGCTTTTAATTTAAGCTTCCAGGCATAGCTAAAACTTTCAAAATGGTAATTTTCATCATGTGTATTCTGAGCCTGGCAGCACCATCATGACACCGAAAGGATTTTGTTTCGAATTACACAATTGAATTGAACAATTGACCATGAATTTGGTCGTTTCAAAATTACATGACACCACCCCAGTACGTAATGCTAAACGTTTCGTTTTGACTAGCAGTGTATTTTTTTTTGCTCTTCACTGCTTCGAGAATTCTTCACATGGACCTAGCTTTTAGAAGATATTTGGTTTGAAGCAAAAATATTGCCACTTTTGACACCTTTTTTTATTATCTTGAAAATATACGATACACGACGAATATATGTAGATAGAAATTTGGATTTGTTTTATACATATTTAGTACAATTTTGCCACAACATGAATTTTGGTTTATTTTCTAACAACTTGTTCTTAATTGCTTGATCAGGGATGCATATGCATGTAGGCATGTGTATTTACGTATGTAAAAAATGCACATATATTATACATATACATATGTGAATGAATTATGAACGTTTTGCATTGTTGTGAACATTTAGACATCACTAACACTGGTCGACAAGGTAAGTGTAATTAATTTAATAATTTTAAAAGATATAGCCACACCTAATGAAACCTATTCTGCTTTGAAAAAAGGTTTATTCTAAATATGAATGATTTTTAACATTGTGATGCCTTTTAAAAAGTTCGCTACAAGCAAGAAAATTTTATCGTGCTTAGGAACACATGATAATTTTAGAAAGGGATTGTGAAAGTAAGGGCCCAATTGTAATTTTATACCAAAAGTCCACTTAGCCTTAAAAACTTTATTTCTTCTTAAGTATTAAATTAATGTATTTATATGAAATTCAAGAACTCTAGAGATAATGACTTTATAATTAAGAGGGTTTGCAAAACTTTCATGGCCAATTTTACATGTTAAGACAAAAAAATATGATTGTTATTATTTTTGTAGTACAAATCGTTATGTTTTGTTTAGCTTTTTATTGACATTTTGAAATTTTTAGTTGAATATAATTTGTCGATACTCTATAGGTTTTGCCTCGTTCTTTTATATGTAAAAATGCCACAACTTGAATGAAATGCAAGTAATTTTCCGATCCTCCTCACATGGAGTAGGAAAAAGTATTGTCAGTTTTTCCAATATTTCGTAACGTGGATGAAATATTTTTATATACTTGTATTAATATAGAACGTAGGCAATAATACTTCAGATGCCTCATTAGTATGTAAAAATTATGTTCAGTAAAGCAAGGAATAAAGGGAATTTTATACAAATTGAGCTTTCATTTAAAGATGTAAAATCTTCAGGAATTTAAATGCACACACAATCCTTCTTAAAAACTCTGGACTCAACAGTATGCAGAAATGTCCCGTTGTACGTCGGGATAGGTGCAGTAAAAAGATGACGTATATTGAAAAACATAAATCGAACGTCACAAAAAAAAAACAAGAAATTGGTTCACATTTTTATGTACGTATTAAAATAACTACTTCCTTACTTTTGATAGAATACATGTAAGAATAAACTTAACATTGTAATAAGTATTTTATTTTCAGAATTGTCTTCATTTGACGAAGTTGCATCTTCTTTAAGCGCAAGACCAGATCTTTACGCCGTTATGGTGAATTCGCTATTATTTCCATATTACAGTTCCCTGTAATATTTTACACTATTTTAAATTACGATCTTTAATAGTTCCTGATCTTTCAGTGTCATTATCATGTTTCTAATATTCAGTTGCCTAATTTACATGATTGAATGTTTCGGATAATTTTTGTAAAGGAAAATTAGAATCCGGATCTTCATACCTGCACTCTGTAACTTCTTCCTCCTCGCCAGCATTTCCAGCTCTTCATTTGACAATGCTTCCTCATCTGGTTAGAAACGTTCTCTTAGGTCGTTTTCATCAACACTAATGTGATGAGTTAATTCTACAGTTTTTGATTTTTTGGTTGGGTCTCTTCCAGGAACGCATTCATACCAAAACTTCTCCCACACTTCTTCATCTAAGCATTTGCAACCTCTTCGGAGGACTTTATATTTTACACAGCTTGTAGAATATTAATTTTAAAATATCGAATATCAGGCTTATTTTTATTTTCGGCTCAACTAGTCCAGTCAAATAGTACATTGAGGTTTGCGTTAAATCAGAGTCCAGTAAAATTTTAATGAGAGGTAGGTGGGGCCACCCGAACACTCCACTTTAGTTTTCTCCCTCGGATTCCTCAAGAGGTCGCCGTCGGCTTGAATTTTTTGAAATCGTTTGATATTACGTGAGAAATTTCACTTTCACAATTCAATTTCACGAAAAGTTGATTTATACTATTTTGTCATATATTTTTCCAAAACTTGACGCTGTAACGAAAAACTAAATGCACCCTTAATCCACAATGCCTCATTTATACATAAATATGCATATATAAAAAGCAAGAATACTTCAGTAAGTTTTAATTTGCAGAACTGTGTAATCTACACACTTCGAACTCAAAAAAAATGTCAGTAAAGCTTCCTAAGCAAATGAAAGATAGTGAGCAATTTTTAGCCAAGCCAGTCAGAATGGCGTACGTCTGGTTAAGCGGCAAATATGTATGTGTATGCACCTTGTATTCTATGTATCGTGCGTAGCTTTCATTTGAGCACCTTATTAATCATTTTCTTTCAATATTTATCATGATATGTGCACAATGAATATTTACTTTACTGGAAGCTATATACATATTTACAGAACATACCCCCGGTAGATATAACTCAATATTACGGGGCTTTTTCATGAATTTAAATTTGCATGCATGCAAGTAAACAAACAAGCGTATCAGCAAGTTGATAAAAGCAAATTGTTCACAAGCTACTATTTACTTGCAAAATTGCACTCAACTTACCTAAAAGTTTAATTATCAAAACTCAATAAAAGCAAGTTTAAGTTCATCAATACTCTGCAATTGATTTCTGCATTCATGAAAAGGTTCACAGGTAATAAAAATTAAAAAAAAAATCAGTGAAAAATATACCACAAACTCTAAATAAGTTTGAAACTATCTTAAAAATTAAGCATAGAGAGAGAACATGCAATATACAAATCAAAACAAAATCAGATGAAAGAATAAAACCGAAATATTAGAAGAAAAAGTAATAGCAATCACAATAGGGGCAAGGAATGAAGAATGAAGGCACGCTAAGTTTAAACTCTAAGGAAGGATGAATAATTAATAAAAAATAAAAAGATTACATGAAGCTATGGATGGCTTGCATATTTTTAGGCGCTATATTTTAAACCCCTCTTTTGCACACAACAAGAATCAGCGTCATACAAGTAGAGATTCACAGCATTATGGGATGGAACACTTATTATGCATTGCTGTGCATGCGAGTTCGATTCCCACTTGACCGCTTTTTTTTGTTAAAGACTTGAATAAGAAACCATTGTCATTTTATTATTCAAGTTGATTATGAAATAACATTTATTTCCTTTCATTCGCAAAACTGATATGATGACGTGCAAATTGACAAACCGATCAACCACTGTGAGCTCCTTAAATTCCTCTTTTTAAGTATATAGTTGTTGCCTTTCAGAGAAACTCGAATTTTAAACGTTTCGAAAAGTACCTAACCATAAAGATTACCAAGTTAGATAAACAGGAAATAATTCATAGAGTGTTACAGGTTGATTGGAGTTCGAGGAATTGTCCACACAATTCATTATAAAAATTTTGCAAATACATATGTTAACGTACTATTATCGATGTCTACTATTTGATTCGCTTATCTATGGCTTCTTAACGCAACAAAATGCATTTTGTGAATTACACGTGTAATTGGTGTGTGAAGTACAGCGATGATTAATTTGTTCGCTGTATTTAGAAGTGATATCAGTTCAAGAAACCCTTATCAGGATTATCGGATTAAGCTGTAAGTATGTATATAACTTTCATGACAGGAGCGTATGGCTCAGAGAAGTTTCTGCGATTCCTCATTTCAGTCCTTTCATTTCAACAGAGCAATTTGCGGTTTTTATTAAGCTCAAGCAGTTCAAGGTAATTATTTCAAACCTTCATAAAATTATTTAAAGATAAATTAGGCTTTCGTTTCAAGAGCTTCTTAAATTATTTTTTGTATGACTATCATTATTATTTTCATTTAAATCAAACAGTTAACAAATAGCAAGAAGAGAGAATAATAATATTTAATAATTTGAATAACATTTTTAAATTTTAAATATTTTTAAAGTGTTTTTCGAAAATTTCATGCCTTCCTTCAATTGACTTAGTTTGGTGAATTGTTTGTGGAAAATTTGTGAACATAGTGGCAAACTTTATTACAATAGTTGAATATATACATATTTACATGCAAGATCGTCGAGCGAGACACGGAAAAACAGATTTAAAGCTATTTGCATATTCCGGTACTATTTAGACCAGAATGAACAGCTCGCGTGTGGTATTCGTAATTTACGAGTATTAGAAAAATTTATGAAAACAAGAAGTTGAGCACATTTTGTAGTCTTAACCGAAAGCTATACTCTCGGTGCAGTGAGTTTTCCATTTGTTCATCCTTTCGGAGAAATCGTGTTTTCAAATTCGCAAATATATTCCGCGAACATTTTTCCCCAATGACACAACTTAATCCAAGTCCGGGCAACTCACTGAATTTCCCTTTCCACTTTTCCATACGTAAATTAGTCATGTCTAAAACATTATACAGCCTTTAATATTAAATATCTACAGTTTGAGCAATTTCGCGACGGTAGTCCATTTCGGGACGATGGGTTTGTCAATAATAGCCTTCATAGGCTACCTCAATTGACCGCTTCATCTTTCGTGCATGTACGACCACGTTTAATCTAATTTATAGAGAAACAGTTTTCAAGATAACGCAACGATTGTCCATAAACTAACTCAACCTAAAATATTTATTTTATCATGTAGGGGACACAGTTAAATTTTTCATTTTGTGGCAAAAAAAAGTATATAGTATTTAATTATTGGTTGTCAAAAGTTAAGTATGTACTCCACACAAATAAATAAATCATAAATTGTGACGTCACCCCATGGAAGTTCACCAAACTTTTCAAGCAACAAGTTGCGCATGCTTCTGATTTGCATTCAAAAAGAGTTAGAAATAATTGTGATAATAATGACGGTTTTTTTTTGTTCCCACCAAATTTTACGTTAGATGCCATTTTTTAGTACATTAAAAAATATCATTTTTAATATGCATGCCGAATTAGTTTCGAAATCATATTTATAATTAATTATTACGATTATAGTTGCTGGTAACAATGGCTGAATTTTCCCAATTTGAGAGAGAATGCTTAGAGGAACACAACAATTATAGAGCAAGACATGGCGCTCCAGCTTTAACATTAAGCCGTAATTTATGCAATTATGCTCAGGAATGGGCGAATGTATGTATTATGACAAAAAGAATATTTTTGTGTTTGGTTAACAAATGCGTTCATTGTATTCTACAGTACCTCGCCAACACCGGCTCATTCCAGCATAGAAGCAATCGCACTTATGGCGAGAACCTCTATATGTCGAGTGGAATGCAAATTGATGGTCGTACAGCGGTTCGTTCCTGGTACGATGAAATCAAAATGTATAGATATGGATCGGGCTTCTCTTCAAGTACTGGACATTTCACCCAGGTAGTTTGGAAGGGATCTAAAGAGCTGGGAATTGCTGTTGCTTACAGGTAGGAAATGGATATTTTTAGTCCCATTATACTCTTTTTCAATTAATTTTCATATTTTAGAGGAAATTCTGCCTATGTTGTGGCTAATTACAATCCTCCAGGCAATTACCAGGGCCAGTTTTCAGACAACGTTCTACCACCTAGGCACTAATTTTATTGGCCGTAAGCTAAAAAAGCAATGAAATATTTTATTTTTTTATATAAATATGTACATACATATCTGTAAAATATTTGGATGTTTAAGAATATATGCAGACATACATTTCAGTTCTTGTTTGACCTACAATTTCGTTGCCTTTTGTGGAGCGATTGCGCAATCCTGTTTTTGTGCAAGTAAATAAGCATATGTTTTGGATTTTATTTTATTTATTGGATACATTCTGGATGCTCGTCAAAAAATCTAAATATTTACACAGTTTCAAAACTTTATTTATCTTACTTGACACCAGCAACATGCGCATGTGCTAGCGTCATACACATTAAAACCATTGCTTGTTCACAAACGGCACACCAAATTTAAAACTATAAATTTCAGCCTTGCTACGTGCGATAATTTCATGCAAGGTAAATTTGACTCTATATCTATCGTGAGTAAATCGAAGCGACATTCCAACATCACACTTTTATAAGTAATAGTGCAGTCAAATAAGAAAAAAAGGGCTTAACTTCAGAATTCCGTTTAAGAGGTCGTATCGTCTCCAAACTTTTTTTAAATTGTTATAACTGATCCACGTCTAAAAGTCCACCCATTAAAAATACCGCTGCTTTCTTATTGTTGCAATTATAAAAAATCATTGCAAAATTAAATGATAAATTTTATTGTGTGTTAAATTTAAAATAATGAAGCCGATATATACATATGCTAGTAGAGGGTCGCTGATTACGAATATGATCTTCAAAATTAAAAGTGCTGTATTTTCAAAGCAATATTTTGATGTTGAACTTTTTCGGTCACCATATTAGATCCGCCACCTTGAAACCTTCGTTACAGGACGAATTTCGTGAAGGTCGTCCAAAATCGGCTGTTGTGCCAGAAAAAATCGATGCTTTGCGTGAACTGATATTGCAAGATCGTCATGTGACATACTGTGAGATTGAGGCATGCTTGGACATTAGCTCCACTCATTCTATATTGCATGAACATTTGGTCGTAAAAAAACATATTCGCGTTGGATACCGTATAATTTGACAATCGCTCATAAAAAGGCTCGTGTCGATTGATGCAAACAAAACAAATGTTTAAAACATTCAATCGCGGTGCTTCAAAAGATGTCTATAAGATCGTGGCAGCCGACGAATCATGGATCTGTGCATATGAACCTGAAACTAAACAACAATCGACAGTATAGGTCTCTCAAGACGAGACAATTCCAACAAAAGTTGTTCGCGCACGAACGAAGCAAATGGTCGCCTGTTTTTTCGGAATAACGGAATGTCGCCACCGTACCTTTAAAGCAACGTAGAACGGTCAATTCTGAATGGTACACCACCATTTGTGTGCCAGAAGTGTTCGGAAAAATAAGGGAAACCAATTGCAGAAGACGAATCATTCTCTACCACGACAATGCCAGCTGTCACACATCAGCTCAAACAAGAGAATTTTTGAGCATTCAAAACATCGAATTGATGGGTCATCCGTCGTACAGTCCTGATTTGGCACCCAATGATTTCTTCTTATTCCCGCATATCAAAAATAAATTGCGAGGTCAACGTTTTTCGGCGCCTGAAGAAGCGATTGATGCGTTCAAATCATATGTTTTGGAGGTACCTCAATCGGACTGGAAAAAGTGCTTTGAAAATTGGTTCAAACGCATGCAAAAGATCTTCAAGGAGAATATTTTGAAAAACATTAAAGCCATTTTCGATTGTGATTATTTGTTTTTACTAGTCTATCTCAAAACTTAAGTAACAACCCTCGTATATCTTTCTGGAAAAAGAAGTTCATAGATAAATCAAATCAAACAAAACACAATATGCGAAATCTACGTGGGAAAAAGTTATTTTATTTAAAAAAAATTATGATATTACGCTTTTTCAATAACAGGCCTTTTGGGAACAACTCGACACACGAAGTTCATTCACCTTTTCCTTCATTTAATTATATGTTAGTCATTTAAATTAATGACCACCGCGGAGACTTCAGAGCCTTCAGCGAAAATTGTTATTGTCACGCCAGCGGTGACCATATAATATTTATGTATGGTACATACGCAATGCACAGGTCAACATTGTATCTAGCATTTTATATTGAACTAGTTGTTTTAATTTGTTGGCCAAGTAGCCTTTTTGAATCTGATTCAGAGTACATATGTATATTGGCTTGTTCATCATATATTTCCGATCCCGGGCTTATGTAAATAACCCTTCCCAAGCTGTCAGCGTTGTAATGCTTACTAAGCTTAATTACACACCTATAACCTTTTGCCAAAGTTATGTAATTGAAATGCGGAAGAACTTTTTCTTGTTTGGTGCTATCTAACTAATGCAACAAACATTCGGCTAAGTGGTGATTTAAAGCAAATAATCTTATCTACAAAAACTAACGGTTTCAAGTGGAGGTTAATTCAACATACTCAAGTCGAAATCTACTTCATATTATAAAAGGTGCTAAAACCATTAGCATCAAAAATAGTAAAATGAAAGAAAGATGACAACCGATATTGAAAAGCAATTTAAAACTAAAGTACCTATTAATTTATGTACAATATGCCTATCTCCTATTATATCAATCTTGAATTTATTAGTGTTGGTTCCTCTCCTCGTGTCTGTTTTTTACCTCCCGCGCCGGGCAGTTTACCCTATGGCTCAATCTGACGGAAGGCAACACCCCATCCCCCACAATATCGCAAAAGATAGCATTTAATCTCGTGCGGGCTGGGCTGCGTTCAGAACTCCGCCAAAACAAATTTTATTTAAAACCGCACCTGGCAAATATACTTAAAATGTTTCCTTTTTATCCATACTGCTAAACGGAAATAAAAACCAATCGTACGCGTGCGTCGGCGCCTTAAATTCATCTTTATACAATATGTGTAAGATATGTAGTGATTTTTCTGGTAAAGCATTCCTGCATCATTTAAAATATTCGGAATATTGATTGCGGAGGTTGATTGCTGTTCCAGGAACTAACTCCAAATCAATTACTTGTACGTTGAAAACAACCTGATGCGATAATCGAGTTTTCTATTTAAATTTCTTATCAATTAACTTCTTAGACGCATTTCGTGAGCCTTTGTTACACATATGTACAATATAATCGACGGATCCGGTGCCAGTGATGATATCATTTGCAGAAAGAGCTCTTTGTTGCTGGAAAGCTGGAAAAGAAAAATTAAAACAGACCCTTATCACGGTTATCAGGATAAAGCTGGTGTATAAATTTAGTACCATGGAGAGTGTCGTTCAGTGCAGTTTCTGCGTTTGGTTTGGTTACTTCAGTCCTTCAATTAGTGAAAGGTTTGTGTAGTGTACGTTTGGAATTTTTTTAGTTGGAATTTACATTCATTATGAGGTGAGTGCAATTAAAAAAGAAAAATATTTTATTTTGTTCGATTTGTGCTCGGCTCCAATATAGCCAGTTTCGATCATACGTAATATGATGCTCGAGTGGAGTTTTAAAAATGTTTATTCAAAATTAAAGTAAATCTACTTAAAATTACATATTATGAGTTTCCTATAAAAGATTTACTTCAACAAAAAGGCAGCTGCATTCTTTGATACAAGTGACGAAATGAAGTGATAACAGCGACTCCAAAATTTAGAGATATACGTATTGTGTTTCTACTACCTTTACTAGTTGCATGTTCGAGCTAATAAGTAAAACCCTTCCCATGCATTTCATTGAACAAGTTTTCTTTTTAAATATTTACGTATATCTTAAATAGGGTCGCCCCGTTCTTGGACTAAAGTTCACAATTTATTTAGTTGTACATATTCCAAACAGAAACTGGGAATAAATTATATGAAACAATTTTTGTTGAACCTTCTTGAAATAGTTAACGTCTTCAGGAATGTTTTTTATTTAATACCCCATTCACCCAAAAATGGCCTTCATCGCTAAACGTGATTTTCTTATGAATTTTAGAATGCATGTCAAGTTTCTAATACCCAACCAGTGAAACGGCGACGGACATTCCGATCTTGTGAGCACGTAGATCAAGACCCCTTCGTAAAATTGACCACACTGTTGGCTGGGAAAGCCCCAATTCTCGATACACTCACACTCGCTAGAGCGATATAACCCAGTAGGAAATTTGATCATTACCGAATCAATGCTGTAGTGGCTATTGGTAATGTGAGCACCTTACTTCTCCCTATACAAGAGCAAGAGCTTAGAGCGGTCACATTTCCAAGGGCATTACCATTTGCAATACAACGCATTACTACTGTGAGCGTTTGTTTCTTAGGTATGTGTACCTATAGAAATACTTTGGCAGCACTGACAACAATTCGTACTGGGTATATTGAGTGTTTTCATAAACGCATAGTTGCTTGCATCAATGTGCACAAAAGTCAAATTACGCAACTAAAATATCTTACACATTTGAGCAAAATCCGCCATTTGAACGCCAAGTGTGTCCATATGTGTGTGTTTGTGTGTGTGCTCGTATGCGTGTGTGTGTGTGTGTGTACCGAATATGCGAAATCCATCATAAAAGAAATGTACAAGTTCAAGTTTTTACGTATTACAGCAATGATTTCAGCAATTCAAGGTACAACAAACACCCAGGTTTTCAAAAATGTGAAAGACGAAATGTCTTTTACACACTGAAAGTCGTTGGAACACTTGGCAGCTCTAAATCTTCTTCTTGCTGGTCAAAAAAGTTAGCTTCTCATTTTGGTTGCAGAGATGGCAAAAGCTTGCATTGTCAGAAAGCATTTGTGAACAAATGATAAATTGCTGGTTGTGTTATTGAACACTATTCAAAACAGTTTCATGCTACCATGCATTTCTGAAAACACCCATTTTCTTCATTTTTTGTCGTTATTTGTCTTAATGGCACGGGCATATCTTGCAATGTGACTGCTGGTCTCCATGTAGAAGCCCTATTACACTTGTCCCAATAAATTGCAACACATTATGTAGGTATATTTGCCACGTTTTGATAAAACCATTTATATAAATATATTTTTCAACTAGAGACAAGTTTTATTGGATTTTTCCTTATATTTTTCTCTCTGAAGGGAGTCGAGTCACCCCTACTAATAATACCGTAGTAGTTTATGTAGTTTTAAAATGAAATAATTTATTCTAATTTCAGTTGGTTCAATTGGTCGAGTGGGTCAAGTTGTCCAAATAGAAGTCAACAATGCACCAGAACTGTTACCGAGTACGCTTCCGATGGCACAAAAACAATAACTACTTATCAAGGGGTATGAATTTCCATATATTATACTCTCCGAATTTTAATATTAAATATACTTGTTATTAGGGACAAGTTATTCAGCAAGTCTCCAACGGAAACCCGGTGAGCAACAGTCAAAGTTCGCCAAGTGAATCTGTTGAACCAGTTGATGGATTTTCCCAGTTTGAAACGGAATGTTTAGACGAACACAACAAACTTAGATCAAAACATGGCGCCCCACCTCTAACGCTAAGTCGTAACTTATGCAACTTCTCCCAGGAATGGGCAAATGTATGATAAAAATATTTAACCCTCTTGTCGTTGTTAAAATATGTCCATTTTATTCTACAGTACCTCGCCAACAGTGGTAAGTTCCAGCATAGGACCAATAACTCTTATGGCGAGAACCTCTATATGTCGAGTGGGATGCAAATTGATGGTCGTGTAGCGGTTCGTTCCTGGTACGATGAAATTAAAATGTATAGATATGGATCGGGCTTCTCTTCAAGTACTGGACATTTCACCCAGGTAGTTTGGAAGGCATCTAAAGAGCTGGGAATTGCTGTCGCTTATAGGTAGGACCACTTTTTTTAAACCCTAAATGATCTTTTTGAAATATCGTGATGTTTTTTTTATTATAGGGGGAATTCCGCTTATGTTGTGGCCAATTACAACCCTCCAGGCAATTACCAGGGTCAGTTTCCATCAAACGTTTTACCACCTACGAGCTAATTTCATACCTATGTTAAAATGTTGGAATAATTTGTACTTTTATACATTTACCTACTTATGTTATTTTATGAAATATTTCAAAATAAACCATATATCCTAGTTAAAGTTGTCGATAGATTATTTCCATTAATCCCCGTTGGTGCTAGTAAATAGTTGCTATTGGAAAAGCAACATAGTTTAGTTTAGTTTTTATCGAGAAAATAATCTTAGGAACTTCAAGTAGTAAAAGTTATGCATTGATCATTAGCGAAAATTATCTTATCGCAAAATAAGTGAAAGTACTTATAGAGTATTAGCAGAGTTACTCAGCTTCGCACGGCGGCGCATGCTTTTGAGTTTGATATTACAATGATTCTATTTACACATTTAATTTCTTGCAATCCCTTGTTAGTACAGAAGTTTTGTGGTCTGCGTACGTTACTTATTCAGCGGAAAATATTATTTTGTTCTTATCAAATCTCCTCAATATTTGTTATTAATATAAGTTAAGAAAATCTAGATGCCTTATCTATTGAATTCGTAATTTTGAAATTCCTTTCAACAGAATATTCAATATCAGCTATTAAAGTTTTATATATGCAAATCGAAAAGTCTCATTCGTTCTTCTAGGTCTTTCGTACCATATTCGGATATTGTGATAAGCCCCCCATTTCTTTTATTTAATGTAATTCTATTAAATTACAAATAGCAGATGAAGAGAACTCTTGAAATTAAAAAAGCTTAATTGCCATTTTAGATCCACTATTTCAAATTAGCATATCTGCACCCTAAGAAGCCATAAGTATAGATTTTTGTGGTATTCCTTTAAAGTTTAAAATTTTGGGCTGTCATTATTCGGCTCACCATCTTGAATTTTGAAATTTTGGTGGATTTGAAATCAGTGGCCCTAATGTAATGCTTTCAATCAAATTCCTCGAAGTTGAATTACCAACACCCCTAGCTTTGAATTTCATGGCAATCCGTTGAAGTTTAATAACTCGGGTAGTCATTTTGGGTCCGCTATCTTAAATTTTAGTAAGTTTGAAATTCATATCCCCTTAGTCTTTTTTATATTCATTTTCGTTAGCATTGCTTGTATTGAAGATTGCTTGCTACCGAAGATAGCCATATTTGATCCGCCATTTTGAATTTGGGAATTTTGATGGCAGGTTTCAAACCAACAACCTCGAGAACTCCCTTGTGCGCATTTTCAGTACAATCCCTTGAAGTTTAATTTTATCGGTAGCCATTTTGGGTCCGCCATCTTGAATTTTGATAGATTTGAGTTCTGTAACTCCAAAGACGTCCTCATATTAAATTTCATCAAAATTGCTTAAAATTGAAGAATTTCAGTCGCCATATTAGGTAAGTATGCTATTTTGAATTTGGATATTGAAATGAAAGGAATGAAAGATTCGAAATCAGCGACCCCGAAAACCGCCTAATGCGGATTTTCAGAGCAATACTTTGAAGTTTAACTAAGTTAATAACATAACTAACTGGTAGCCATCTTATAACCGCCATTTTGAAACCATGCAGTTTATTAAAATAACCTATATGTTAAGTTGGACTATGCAGTACCTTGTGTCCAAAAATGAAGTCTATCGAAGCAACCCTTAAGGCATAATTGAGTAACAAACAAACAGGCAAGCACACTTTTTATATATATCATTGATAGATTGTGATGTCAAAGTGGAAACAGTTGTCCGATTTGAAGTCTCCCTGCCCTTAGCCTAATGTGTATCTCGGCGGCGATCGACTATTCTATCTCATTGTTTTTTTTCTTTTGCCTGTGAGGTATATATTTTGGTTATTTAAAAAATAAGAATTAAAATGATTAATTTTAATCCATGAATCAATTTGAGTATTTCGTAGAATCGGTCCGCAGATCACTTATCAAATAAACAATGACATTTGTGATATACATATATTAAATGGAAGAGAATGGAGACGAAATGTGCACACAATTCAGATAAGTGCCTACTTATCATTCTCGATTAAGCGGTTTAAAATAGCAGTTCTTCGAACGGTGAATGCTGACTAACGATGGAAGCAATGCAACGCATTGTTTTCAAAGGAAAATCAAAAAAACTGCAAACTGATTTTATTGCTAGGTGAGCGCTAATCTCATGCTTACACAATTTATTGATGGCAATCAGAATTTTCATCCCTATACAAACGTTCGTGTATGTTCCACTCGGTCTAACAGCGGGGAGTGGGCAGTGTGTGTGTTGATCCACTTAACTTGAGTCATTTAATTTCCATGTAAATAATTTATTATAAAAACTCTGATTATCTACTTGAGATTTTTAATCAGGAAACGATTATTTTTAAATTTACTCAAGTTTTTATTGCTTTATTAATAGAGATAAGAATAGATTTGAAACGCGTATATTTTGAGTTTGCTTTTTCATAACCGCCCATTAACTATGTTGTTGCAAACACAATAGATCTAAATTAAGATCTATGTGTGACCTTTAACTACAGTAAATCCTAGGGGACAACTCATGCAAGCCGACGTCCGAAATACTTTTAAGCAGGTGCTCGCGGCGGCGTTTTTGTTCGACGGCGTCACACCATTAAGAGGTTTCAAATTTATCTTTTGACGTACGGAACCCTCTTAAAAAATTATTATACGTATATATACATATGTACATATAATATACATATAGGTATAGAAGATAATCAAAATCTTTTCCTTAATAAACCATGAAAATTATTCCAATCTTCTTGTATCGGCGACAAGATACCACAAGATTTGAATTCCGAAACAAGATATTTTTTAAGGGAATTTTAAGCAGGAAAAAGCCGCAATTTTCATATCTCTTTATTGGAAAATTTTGCCGAAATGTGAAAAGCTGTAGCTCGGAACCTATTGGAGGTAGAAAAGTCCGTGTAAGCCCAAATTTCAGCAAATTTAATCTACTTAAATAAATAAAATGTATAACATTTTTGTCAGACGCTTAGATTGACAGATTTTGGGAAAACTATAAAAACTTCGAACATATTACGGTTTTTTTTTCTAAATGGCGGCATTGGCGGTAACAAATTTATTGTACCAACCCGTACAACACACCAAAATATCATCTTTACTCTATAATTAAATATGAGAAAGGTAGCTGACACCTTTTGGATTTAATGCTAAAAAACAACTACCGACTACGCCTTTTCTATTACACTCTTAAGTTCATGTACCATAGATATCTACATACCTTAAGTCAAAGAAGTTTTTAGGACACACAAATTTTGCGAATCAAATGTTTAAGGTGTTTCTGATTCATTCAAATCAGACAACTTATTTTTCATTGATTGTGTTGTAGATTGATCGTATATGTTTTTCTTTTCAATTAAGAAACCGAACGGCTAGAGGTGAGTCTGTCGGCATGCCACACGTTATCTGGGCCTTATCATAAAGTATGATACGAAAGTGAATTAGTGCAAAATCGATTTAGCAGAATTCGGTGCTATCGAAATTTCATCTATTTTTTTTTCGGCGGTGTGCACGTTTTTTCCCAGTTTTACTGACGGAGAGTTTGTCGAAATTCCGCGATGATGCCAGGCCAGGCATAAAACTAGTTTGTAAAGTGTTTAGCAAAAAGATTAAAAATGGAAACTGGGTGACAGTCAGTTTCATTGTCCAGAGACAAGATAGTGGGGTAGTTATTAGTCTTCCGTTTATTATTAACAAAATTCCAAAACTGTTATCCCTCATGCGTACCAAACACTTTAGTTAGGGCAATACATATAACATACAGCCTGTCAATCTCAACTTTGTACCATTTTCCGTTTCTGCGCTAGACAGAATTGCAGGACGGACAGAGATCGATGCTAACAGGGTTCACCTTCGCGTACAACAGAGACAGTTGAGCATTTTCACATACCGTACCACGGCCCGCAGTACAGCGTAAGTGGTGGTCCTGAATCAATTATAAGAATTGCGTAGTATAGAAGGCTTTGGAATGTCCCTTTAATATTTATGTATATTTAAAATTTGCGGTAAGAAATTCGAAACATGAGCAGCGAGTATCGTTTTGCTCTGGAATGCCTAATAGCTCATAACAAGTACCGACGGCTCCATGGCAGCCCTCCGCTTTATTTGTCCAAAGAAATGTGCACTAAAGCATCTAACTGGGCAAAGGTAACTAATCTCTGAGACAAACAATTTTAAATTTGACATTTTAGATCCTTTTTGACAGTTTATTTCCATAGAGGGTTGGCTGTTATTTGATGACCAGTGCTCCTATGGACAAAACCTGTACAAGAGCAGGAACAGCCCCTTGAGCGGTTTTGAGGCTCCCAGTGCTTGGTACGAGGGATACTACTTTTACCATTACGATAGACCAGAACTTACATTGCGATCCAGGAGTTTCACGCAACTGGTTTGGAAGGCGAGTTATCTATTAGGCGTGTCAGTGTATAAAGAAAAAGATATGAATTTCGTAGTCGCTCTGTACCATCCCATGGGAAATATATTTAACGAGTTCGAAAGAAATGTTCAACCATTGAAGAATCCCATAAAGCTGAAAACGATAGGAGCTCTCGAATTTTTCGGCAGCATAATTCGCCCTTATCTGTTGCAGCTTTTAATGAAATTATTGTATGACATGCGGCAATTTCATTGGCCTATTTTATAAGTGTTACCATTGAACGTCCTTGGCTGTTTTTAATTAAACAATTATGATAAATTATATCTTGGCCGAGCTATATATATATATATTTAATTTGAATAAATAAATATTTTGTCACAGAAGTACTTTCCATTCAATAGTTGGGAACAGGTTTACTTTAGAAGGCTCGCACCGATTTCGACGAAATTTTGCAGGTGCAGGTAAAGAATATCTAAAAACAAGAAGGGACATACGTGTCGTTTTCCTTTATCTTTTAGTGGCCTTGGGTACCGTTAACCAGACCAGACGAGTCATTTTGTTGGAAATAAATAGATAGTTGTAAATAAGTAATATGTGAGAGCGAGACAAAAATTTAACGGGAGGTGCTAAGAAAACTGAAACACTTCTACAGGGTGCATGATTTTATTTTGAACAATTTCTATTTTCCAGCAAGGCACAAAACTTATTTCCTGATAATTGTCCTTTGCAAAGCCACACACCAAACGCCTTATACGATGTGTACCCATCAATTTTAAAAAGAAAGAGCAGCATTTCACTTATTGCATTTTAAAATCGTCCGCACTTTTTAAGGCAAGGCAAATCTCGCACCAAAATAACACCACCCTACACTGGCTCTCTAGCCGCGTGAGCGCACACAGTCGCTGAGAATCGGTAGAAATCGCCTGAAAGTGCACAATGAAACAAATAGGAGTGTGCTTTAGACCACACGACTGAAGTAAAACTTCTTTAGCTCCATCTATATGTATGTAAGTATATATATATGTTTACATATGTATATTGTATATATGTATAATATATACATGTATATACATATACATATATTAATTTTCTGCAAATATCTCTTTCTTGCTCCTACAGTGTGATACATACAATAGGCCTGCACTGTGTCTTCTCTAAATTTCAGTTCGCCTCGCCCGATAACACTTTTCGTATCGCTCTCGTCACGCATTCACCAGCTTACTCCCCAAGTCAAGCGTGCGTAAAGAAGTTTTACTTCAAGAAACAAAATGACGGCTGACGGCGGCCATATCTATTTTTCTCAAGAATAATATACACTATAACACTCCCACGATTAAGACGAATCTATGAAAATTCATCAAGCGGTTTAGGCTATACGATGCGCCAAAGAAATGGACATGCATACTTACACCCGATAACAGTCGGGTAAAAAGGAATTTGTTTCAATCTTATGTTAAACTGCTTCCCAACGTGAGATTTTCATTGAACATCAGCCAATCATAATTTGTTTGATGTTAAACATCAGGCGAAAATCAGTTCTTAATTTCTGGATCTGTGACATTTCCACCCCTCAAGAATTGTTCCCTATATGTATGTAATTGCTTGCTTGCAGTACTGATTTGTTATGGTTTACATCAGTTTTTTTCAAAATTCAAAAGTGAAGAAATAATGATTCCAACAAAACTGATTCCAAAGTCTCTCTGGGGGGTTATTAGATTACTGAGAGGGACTGTCATCTTCCTCTCGTTCACGTCAGAAATTTCCTGTTAAATTGTGAAATTCGTTCTGGAGAATGTGTTCGACTCCACTTCGTTTTGAGAGCTTGTACTCGAAAGGCATAAAGTGAAATGCTATGTGCCCCCGATTTATTGATTTCAGTATTATTGAAATATTACAGATTTTCCTAGACATCATCGAAATCAAGCTGAGACTTTCTAGTACTAGCTCAGACTACTGTACTGAGTTTGAGCAAACTCGTCACTGCATAATAACTCTGCAATTCGAGATCGATCTCAAAGTTGTTAGTGCAAATACTCGTCTCGTTGATGGTGCATCGGTTCAACATCTAACTTTAAGTATGTCTGATCCTGAAACCAAAACCATCGAAGAGACATAAAAGGAGAGAGATAGTGGAATAAAAATCAAATAAAATATTATTGGAGAAGTCACAATTATCTGCTAATAGAAAGAAAGAATTAAGGGGCTTTAATGTTTTTTAATTGAAAAATAGCGTTTTTAATATTAAATAAAAAAAAAAATTGTTTTCTCTTTTTTTTTTTTAAATATTACGGCCGTTGAACCCCTCCCCTTTCAAGGCTGTTGCGGTGGACTAAGTTCAGGTTGACCTGGATACCAATGAACTGATTTTAACCAGCCATTTTGTTTGTATTGAAAAATAAAACTGTGTTTTTTTATTTAATATTACAAAAAAAAATTATTGAAATCTGTTGAACCGTTTATTCACGATAAATTCTCAAAGAAAAAGCCTTCTTTTTCAACCAAAAAACGGGAAAGCTCCCATTAAAAAGAATCGTGTTGGCTTATGAACATAATTTTGGTTCACGTATTCACAAATAACAAAAGAAAAATTCAACTTAAAGTGCCGAATTAAAGCTAAAACTTTTCTTCATCTTTTTAAAAGAAATGGTTTGTTATCAATTGGATATTTTCTTCGCCGAACCGATAAAGCGCTTTACAATTACTTCCAATGTCTAATCTCCGCGTTGTATATTTCTAGGAACCGAAAATGATAAAAAATCAGCCATATTGAATGCGTTTCAAAGACTGAGAACACATAAACCCAGCCTCAACTTTTTGAGAGATTAATCTCAACTCAACTAGAGCCATAGCTCAACATTTAGCACACGACGGTGAGTTTTGACATTTGTCTCATGAGTAAACTAATTTTTTTGTATACCACTCTAAGTAATTGCTCAAAGCCATTGCTCATCTTTTTGCATGTCACCCATTGTGTGGCCACTTGGTTGAACACTTGACTTTTCGCTACACACATTTTATTTTTACTAATTGAGAAGCCGACGCGTGTCGTTCGATTAGAACAGTGGTGGCCAACATTTTACATACGATACGTAACTTACTTGCAAAGTATGTTTGTAGACACAATTAAGATTTTGTTCACCAAAGTTAATTTATACATTGTGATGGTGCGTGGGAGGCGCCTCTCGAGTGCAAAGGGTCTTAATGGAAAGCGTGTCGCTGAGTGCTGGTCATGAAAAAAAATATTCAAAAAATTCCATTACCTACAATAACAATGTACATTTCGTTGCATCTGTTTATCTGCTTGCAGCTTTTATACTATAGTATGGCTAAAGGGACATTGCCACAATAATAACCACTTCCAATCCAACTTGCAATTAGCTCTTCATTCACCTGCGCATATTCAGTGAAGCTTTGCTAAATGTGCGCACATAAACGGTTGCTGAGTCGGTTTCCTCATATCCGCTACAGTTGTCACTAAAAGCTTTATAGCCGCGAGTTTCGTTCCTAAAACCTGACGACGTAACTAATTTTTAAAAGCTCAAAAAGCTCTTAACGGACCTTTCTGGTATGTTGAAAAGTTTTTTTTAACGAAAGAGTAAAAGTAGTGTTGCCACTGCGACCGTACGACTCTCTTGGCTACAAGAACGAATTACCTGCAGGAAAGTGAATTATTTTGTTTGAAGAAGCGACTACTTATTTTATGACGTAAGGGGTTAAATAATTTTTTTTACAGTTTACAGTAGTTTAATTTATTTTATAAAACAAATTATTCAAAGATTAACTTTATTGGATAAATATTTTTGAAAAAAATTTATTGTAGACCAAGTTATCCCCATATTTGTTGGACCCCATCCTACAAGTCGTGCTTTGCGGTGACCGTCATAACATATTATGGTTCATCTAAATTCAATCAAACAAACAAAAATTAGTTTAATAGTTAATCTAGTGCCTGATCGAAGCTTTGTTTTTGAAAATAAACAAATCGGCGGCCTTCACTCGCAGATTTGCAAAGAAAAAAAGCGGTACTCTATTGTTTTTTAAAAATAGAAGTTTGCTTAATAAAAAAAAAAACCTTCGATCAAGCACTAGTTTTATATGCTTTTAATAAACTGTATAAATTTCATTCGAACCCGCCGAGTGGTTTTTGACTTACAGTGGTCACCACCTTGTGGGACGACGACGGATACTACTTCAGATCTCAAATTTTCAGCTTATGGAATCCACCAAATTTTATTTTTATAGTTCTGCTGCTTTGAATATTAATAAAATAAATTAAAATACGCTTAACTCGCAGTCGGAACGAATAACTTGAACCGGAAAATATGTTCTGGTTCTTCCGTGCGAACCCTATAGCTGTAGTAGTACAATGAATAGAAGCAGACGTTCATATTCAGACGCTTCTATGGGTGTGTCCAAAACTTTCTGATTCCTTCGCCGTGCGGTGCGGTACCAACCAGCAAACGTACAAAAATTCAATCGCGCAATAATATTTTTATGGACCTTTATGATGGGGTGTGTCGAGCATGCGTTGATCCAAGTTCTAGTCAGTGCGGAAAAATTACGAGAAGTCTGAACTGAGCTCGTATGTCCGGAGAATTTGATTCATTCAATAAATCGCTGTTCTGCTTGGAACTGGAGTACTTACTGAAAGTATTCTGTCAAATATTTTGGCTTCCCGCTCTTCAAAACCTTGAAGAGGAATACCAGTGATCTACATAGCCCAAAGATAATTCGCAGGCAGCCATTAAAAGCGACCTCGAGTTTACGTGCGCAGCTCCAAACTTGAAAAACCACGCTACCATAGGTGAAGTATGGCATTAATAAGATTTTCACTAGTTTCATGCGTAGTTCTGGTTGGTAGAATACTGCCCGAAAGCCAGCGCCTACGCAGATCGTTGTAAACGATCAAAACGAGCAACCAGAATGACCCCAAGGTTAGTAAGCTTATCATGGGCAGGCAAAATATGACCATTTATCATTACGAAGGGTATATTCCTGTCGGTATTGTAAAACCCTATTGATTTTTATTTACTTGGATTAAGCATAGATCCATACAACAAACACCATTCGTGTATCTTTTTTAGGTCGTAGTTAATACGATCGATACAATTTTCAATAAGCCCAATGGGTCTACTCAAGTAAATTTGGACGTCACCCGCGTACATATGCACGCTAGAATTGTCCACCGCCAGCGGCAGGTCGGTGATGAACAGACTAAACTAAAGTATAACGGGCCCAAAATAGACCCTAGTGGTACACCGCACAATTATTAACTTTTAGTTGTTGATGACGGCTGGAAAGAAAGACTTTAATAAAGTTAACAGCAGTTGGACTGAATTTAAATTTCGTCGAAACTTTTTGTTCGCGTGTGTTTGCTTAGTGTGTATCCACTTTCAGAATCACTTCCCCGCCCTGAAACTCTTCCTTCTCTTCTATCGATCAGGAAGCGTTTTTGGGTGGTTAATTATGCAACTTCTTTATGTTATATGCTCTTTGCTAATACTTTAAATTTCAATTTGCTATCCTGACGAAAGAAAAAATAACACTTGCTACTTAGTGCATGCTACGGAACCCTAAGTTGATGCGTGCACGACATGCACTTGCCTCGCTGACTTAAGAAATCTGTTAAAATTCACTCTAAATTCAATGACGTCGTTATTACTTAGAAAAAAATTCCTACTGGTTTTTAATACAATCCTGGAAGAAGAAATAACACGGTAACCTGTACAACAATACCTATTACAAAGAGAACACGAAAATGTGCCTAAAGTGCTGCCGGTATTATCGTAAGTGATGAATCGTTACACCTAGGCTCATTACAGGCCGTCTCGGCTCATTACTGGGTAGTTTACCCTATTTCCTTTCTGGCGGCCCAATTCATACAAAATATGAATATCGTGAGCTATCTATCCACGACACATTCGCGAAAATGCTGAGTAATTGACTTTTGTCATGGTTGGCAATAATTCTGCAATCACCTTAACTTCCTGCGATCTGATTTGATCAAACTTGGCCTACTTTGCCCAAGAGCGATTTAAGGTGAACCTTAGCGCGATTCGCTCAATGCTGCAGACTACAGTAGTTTTACGGTTCTGGCGAATGGACGTGCAGGTGATAACAATAATTTCCCCTGACCCTAAACCCTCGTTGCACAGCGCCGTCGGTGCTTTACGGGCTGAATTGAATTTTCGCTTGAATGGGAGCTTTACTTACATGTGTAGCCAACATTTACGCAACCGTAAACAATTGAAAATAATGGGCCCAACGGCGGGAACTGCCCTGCTCCTCCGCTCCTGGCCTAAAGGCTGCTTAGCTTGCCAAAAACAGTACGCGGTCTACAGTGCAGCGGAAGAACGGGCATCATAAAAAGCTATCAACACCGTAGAATCATACCGCTGAATAAGTGTGAACTTTTCCAGCACTACGGCATTGCTTGCTGGGGCCGGGAATGGCGCAAGGGAATATGTACTATGTGCGCTGGAAAAGTTTAGAGCTTTCCATGGAACGAAGAAGTGTACTTGCCTCCCCCAAGCCGCATTACGCTACGATATCAGCGAGTTCTGGGACATCACGCAGCGGCTATTCGGCTAATCAGTCTGGTGCAAGCTACTGAGACGACATATCGCGCGGCGGCTTAATAGCGTTGGATTGGAATTGGTCTCCGGGAAGAGTATCGAACGAATCTTGGTCCGGGTGTGCAATGATTTGAGAATTGAGTTTCGCATTTCGCACAGCTCGCCCCTATGAAGCAGTTTCGCTTGCAGTGAGTGCTGTGGCAGTGGAAAGTGAAGTGAGGAATCGCCTTTGTTCAGGAAGGAAGACGGACCGGCCGACATGGAAGTGTGCTGCTTGAAGATGGCATCCCGGTGCAAGTAAGTACACAATGCATGACCAGCGTGGCTTCTCGTTTAGTACCTTTGTTGTGGCGTGCAATTGTCCCCGGTCATGTGATGGGGAAATGTTAATCAGCCACCTCTTGACTCACGCTCGACTAGGATGAATGAGCACGAGAAGAGTTGCCTCAATTTTCGGTGATTGCCAGTAATTAAGTCAGATCCGGTTGTACCGGAAACTTTAACCTCTAAACATTACGCCTCCAGTATGTGGTCAAAAGTAATAACAACACACCCAAAAGCTTCGACGTTTGCCGCTATGTGGGAATAGCACGGGACGCCATTATCCTTCCGGGATAAATATGTGTACTGTACTACTGCACACTCCAAAGGCTTCCTAGTATTGCCAGAACGGGAATCGATTGCAGCCTTGAGCGTGCATAAATTTCCATCCCTCCTAGTGAAGGTATAAAAACGGAGCTCTTCTGGAACTTCAACAAAATCCCTAAGGATATTTCAAATGGAATTTGGAAGACAAGCTGCAATTCATCGACGGTTTTGGCATGTTTTGTATGTGGGAGCGAAATTTTGGAGGGTTGTGGTGCCGACCAGAGCGATTGATGTTTTCTTTGCGAGTCATTCGTCCAAGGTCATAGCGTTTTGATTGTCTTTGCTATCAAGCTAAAATCACTTATATTTATATACACCGCGACGGGCATCGGTGATCATGATTGATCGACATGATGACGACAACAAAGTGTGAACGTTCTTTCAACAGCAACTACTAACCACCAAGATAGCACGTCAGATCTGTAAAATTATACCAGCTGAGTTACACGGCCTTGTCCGGGGTTTTACGAACTTGTAAATTAAAACTCTTGCACAATGGATGAATCTGTTTCATGTACATTTCTCCCGCTTTCCTAGGGTAAAATCGCCAAAATAATCTACCTTCCAGTGAAAGACCCATCGAAATCGGTTCAGACGTTCCCGAGATTGGCCCGGAAAAATAGACAAACAAAAATTATAAAATTCTTTGGGTTTCGGTATCGTGGAACGTAACAACATATGAGCTTAGAAAATGGCAGATATCTCGAAATCACAGACCCTAAGATTCCGATTTAATGAAAATTCATTTATGTTGGTAACTTTAGATTTAAAATCAGCGACCCCAAAAACCCCTATAAATTCATTTACACGATAATTAGTTCATGTTGAGAATTTTCGGTCGCTATATTGGATATGCCATCTTTAATTTCCAAATTTCTATAGTAGATTCAAGATCAGCAACCCCGAAAACATAAAAGGGCCCGTTTTCATAGCAATCCTTTCGAATTGAATTTTTCGGTCTTCAATTTTTATTATTATTCGTTGCCTTTTATTAATGTTTGGGATTATATGCTGGTACGTCACTTACGCATAAAGGTAGTGACACAACCATCGCGTTCGTCACGGCATTGCGTGCGTTGACATCTATGACGCGACGCACGCGACGCTAGGTAAGTTACAACAGAATATTGAACGCGGCAACTGACAAGCAAGTGACACAGGCAATTTCAGTTATATTATGAATTATATAATTAAATTCCCATATAACTTCATGCATCTGTAATAAATAAACTCGCGTTTGAGCACTTCTTCTATGAGTCGCTCATCGAATTCCATTTTGCCACACGAGTGATACTTAAAAGAAAGGTTAAGTTGAATGCGCCGCGTTAAAATTTAGAAATTTGCGCAAAGGATGCTACGCGTCGGATGCGAATTCGTTGTAACTCGAAGTACAGGACTGCCTAAGCGCTTTAAAACCTGTCAACGCACGCATCGCTCGCGACGCGTTCAAATTTTGGTTGTGTCACCAGCTCTAGACGTTAAATGCAGGTACGGTACCTACGCAGGCTGGATCTAGGCGAGGGCTAGGGAGGAGGAGAGACGTAGAAGGCGCTCTCTTTTGGTAATGTGGGTCTGGGAACTCGTTTGCTCGTCTGTCTGCTGTGTAAAAATTAACAAACGCATTAAATTAAATTTATTATTATTAATTAGAAAACCTTCAGTAAATTAAATATTTTGGAAAAGTCAAAAATTCAAAAAGTAGGTATTTTATAAGAGGGCAAGATTTCCCCCACGCAGTTCGTTAATTTACACAGTACCTGTATTTAAAGTTTTAAACATTTCGTACGACGTATGCTCTTTTTAATCGACTTAAAAAAATCCTCCTTTTTTCGCAATCCGACTGTATGTTTTTTGTGTGTATGTTACGCGATGTATTCGCTGATTGTAAACAGATTTTAATGATTCTTTTTTATTGAATAGGCAATATTTCGACGCTGGTCCCATTTAAATTTAAGTAGAAGCGAGCGAGTAGGTTGCGCATTTGGGTTGCCCACTTGACACAGCACTGCACAGACGTGTATCGGACGGCTTGGCACCGACTCCAAAAACAGTTATTTTCAACTTTTTAGTGCGAAGTCGCTTTTTTTTTTTTTTAAAGATTTTATGACGAGTAGAAAGTGTTAGGTGGGAAAATTTCAAACATAATAATTTTTTTTAAAATAAGGCTTTTAAGTTGCATATGCCGAAGTTAACAAACAAAATTTGTCTTCGTTTTAATTTCTAATAGAATTTCAACAAAGTCAGTAATAGGGGCCAGGTTTTATCCCCCCTTGTGACCTTGTGAGGGAAGGTAGACTGTAGACAGTTCTGCATTCTCTGAAAGAACTCTCATCATTTCAATTTATAAAAATCCGTTCAAGTTTCAAGCTCACTCACATATGTATATTTGGTTACCTCACCAAAAATGGTTATCGTTCCCCAAAACTCAAAACTCTCCCAAATTGATTTCATTTGGTTGGATATTATCACCTGAACAAATTGTTTATTTGCGTCTTGTTGAAAGATGTGGTGAATTGAATTCTTTATTCATCGTGTTATCTTTTAGTGTCGAAGGACGATTTCGATAAATGTTTAGAATGATATACATTAAGTACATTCACGGTCTTTCAGACCGGTCGTTGTCATATTTTTGTCGAAGCAGTTTGTTAGTGTTATTTTCGTCTCTCGCACCTCTCACACAAATGGTTTTGTTTAGATTCTCGAATTTTTTATGCGATATTATAATCAATTATATTTATGCGATAATTCTTTTATTGAAAAGTAGATGAGCGGTCCCAGGTCATTTGTTAAATTTAAAAAAGTAAACAGGGTCCAGCGATAATTTTGTTAATATAATCACCATACTGTATCCGTATGCCTTAAATGTTTTGTTGACAGACTTGAAATTTAGTAGTACTTTGCATCCACCAATTTGAATTTGTAAAATTGGGCACCAAATTTTAAATCATTGACCCTAAAGAATGTACCAACTAAACAAAAACTAATGAAATTTGAGTCCGCCATTATTTCATCAGTCCACGTTCCCACACACTTACTACTTTGTGTTTAAATACAAATAAAGAGTAACATATGCTTTTTGGTGTGAACACTTTTAAGCATTTTTCATGACTGGTGTCAAGAGGCAGAAATTCCCTGCACGTAGATCATGTGGTCCATTGTATGTACATACATACCTCGGAAGAAGGTCTGCCAGCAAATTTAATCTTGCTGCCCGTCATGGGCCGCTAAATGTTTGGTTTGTCTAACAAAACTCAGTATATTGGGCAACGTAATGTGGGTGTGGATGCTACTGAAGTAGAAGGGGCAATCGCACGGGGCAAGTTGGCGAGTCAACTTTACGTATGGTAAATAACTGTACTGGGTACTGTTGGGTATATTTTATTGTATTTTGCAACCCCATTATTATCGAACCACCTAGAAATACATCTGTGGGCGAATAGAAAATAGCGAAAAATATGTTTTTTACACGTTCAATTTATTGAGATCTATTTAGAAGCGTTCATTGTAAAGAATTCAATTCTTTTTCAATACGGTGGGCGTAATGTAATGACGTGTACTTAAGTCAAAGTTTTATTATACGATTCTCCCTTTTAATTTATAATTTTCCCGATAATGGGAACTGGATTAAAATTGACTTGCAAGATAGCTAATCGCATTCTACTCGTCCAACCCTTTCATTTGATACCGATGATGAGGAGTTGTGAAGAAAAAAGTGATCCGCCATCTTTGTGCGTCCGTCATATTGGTTATTGACGTCATATACTCATCAAACCCTTTCACTTGCTGCCCATCTTAAGGGTGTTGTGAACCAAAAGGTAATCTGCCACCTGGAAGTGTCCGCCATATTGGATTTAGAACGATATTGGATATACTGTATTGCATTGTCTTCCGACTTTTACTCGCTGTACCAAATTTCAACTCAATGCGTGTGTGTGGAGTCGTAAGATTTTCGTACATTGATAGTTTCAGGTCAAATTAAAAAAGCTTGTAAAAACAGTGGATGAAAAACCCAATCAGGAAACTTAATTATTCAGTCAGAATTATTCCGTCAGCCCTAGAAAAAGAAGTTTGAATGAAAAAAACTACTAAAGGTATTGACAAAATGAAAAGAAATAATTACTCACTCAATATTTAATCGTGTAATACATATTGCGATTGTCCGAGTAAGAACTGATTTTTAATTGTACCCGATTTGCGATTTTCATTTATATAAAAAATAATTCACGTTCAGTTTTTTATTCATAATGTTTTTTAATATAAGTCCGCAACAAAGAAACTTTTATTAGTTCATACATAAAGACGTTCTACGTTCGTACGTAATGCTTTTCTCTCTTTAATAAAATAAAATAAAATTGTTATTCTAATTAATAAAAAATAAATAATAGAACTGAGTCATTAATGCAAAGTAAATTAATACAGAAATGAAGACGACGTGGATTTTGTAAATTATTGGTCGACAGACAGAGACGTAATAAATCTACGGTTAATGCTATTTTGATAGGATGCTATGCAATGTGGAAATTCAACATATTTAATCATTCCAATAATTTTAAATAAAACTCTCACAAAAGGCGTGGAATAGGATGCCTTTGTGTGCATGTTGTTTTGAAATAAAAATATGTTTCGGTAACGGGGCTTCTAAGCGTTCTTTCCAATTTCTCCTCATTGGACGAAAAGCTGTAGAAAAGTGCGCGGGTCTCTATGCCGGTCTCAAAGCTCGTAACGTGGCATGGCATCAAGAACCGCAAACACAGTTGGCCCCGAAGTCTGACTTATGCACGTACATAAGTTTCTATCTGTTGCCTTTATTTTGTGCTTACGTAGAGGGTGTATTCGCCTAAAATGTGCTTACGTAACTTTTAAAAGGTTCTAGACACGTCAAGCCTCCTATAAATTGCTTTTAATTACAAATTTTCGTTGAGAAAGATCTTCACGCCTAGCACTGAAGCATACTGTATGTGCTTGCAGTGAATGGCAAGTGCGGAGAGAAAAACCGACATCCTATTGAATAATACACCGGAGATAATTTCCCAGGTGTGTGATTGTTATCTTCTTTAATTCGTACTAGGTTCGTAACAAGCACGTCGAAGTCACGTGCCGGATTTAACCTTGAACTATAACTGCTGCTACCCACCACATATCACTCTCTATACCTTCCACTATATGTTGGTTTGTATACGAAAATAAACAAGAAACGATGGGGTGATAAAATACCTTGGGAAACGATATACCATAAATTTGAGCCGCTGGTTGAGAACGAAAAATGGATAATTACTGCTGCCGGTGCTCATTCGCCGCAACAGCCGCATAGAGGAATTCCGGGAATGCAAAATCATAGGTTACCTTAATTTGTTACTTTCCCAACGAACGGAGTAGGTACAATACTGTGAATAAAAGTGTAGAACTAGTTTGTATTAGTAGGAGAATTAAAGGCTCACGCTTTTCATGAATGATTGTTACCTTTGAAAACTTAATACGCAAGTGAAATAGTTCTGAGTTGATTCACTACTTTTAATTCTGTTGGAAGTTTCATATATGTACTTTGATGTAATAATAATCACTAGCCTTCCGGTGCAGCGGTACGTGACTTTGGTTAAATTTTACAACAGTCCGATGGATTCATTAACATACTTTATCCTTTGATATTTACCTGCCATGTTTATTAAAATATTCTACGGTCACTGCCCAGCTTCTTACACGATAAAATAGTAATATAATATGAAGGGTGACGAGCCAGAGGTGACTAGCCCTCCGAAATCATCTTTTTGATAACTAAGCCCCATAACATTTTTAACACTCCATCATATCATAATTTTATAATTAATATTTTACTGAAGCTGTTCTTTGAAAAGAAATATGAATAAGTACAAAGTTCAGTAGTCGCCTTTGGCGCAACACAAAATAAACAAAAGTTAATACTGTGGGAGGCTTAGTCATTTCTACTATAATCCAGGAAAATTAGACATTCAACGTGGAAGAATTTACATTGATACAGGTTAAAAATTGAGAGGCAACTTGATATTAGTGTTATAAATGTTGTGTTGTGTGAAAGCAGGGCCGTAGTCAGACTGTGCAATCAGGAAAGGTTCAAAATAATTCAGGCAGGTATCCAGGCTATCAATGCAAATAATACAAAAACATAAGTAATAAAAATCTACAACAAATAAGGCTATAATAAAAAGTAGGAATGTTTTAAAAAAGAATGTATTTTGAGAAGGTAACTTTGTATTGATTCTACTGAAAACAGGAAAGGGATCGTTTTGTGCAGAATTTTATAAAGTACAACTTTTTGTTAATTGTAAGCGGAAAACTAATAACTCTCCATCGGTTTGATCTCTTGACGATGTAACTGGTTGTAACCCTGTTGTTATTTCAAATCTCTTCGCTAAATTAATTTGACGAGGATTACTCTGAGTCACCTGATTGTGTACCTGGTATTGTCCTTCGTAAATGTAGCTTGTCGTTTATTGAACCCCTGACTTTTCTGTTTAACTTATCTCTACGTTACTGTATTTTCCCTAGTGCATGGAAATTGTTTTATGTGATCCCTGTCTTTAAAAAGGGTAAAAAGAATTTAATTGAGAACTATAGTCCTATTGCAAAGCTATCACCCATTCTAAAACTTTTTGTGGCCATAGCGAACGAGCATTTAATTTTTTATTGCAGCTGGGTCTTGTCTGATAAGCAGCACGGCTTTGTAAAAAGTAGATCAACTGTAACTAACATTGTCGAATTTTCTAGTTTTTGTCTGACTAATCTCGAGAAGCTTAAGCTTAAGTAGACTGTGTATATAGCGATTTTACATTTGACAAGCTTTCTCACAAAGTGCTAATTTTTAAATTGTTACGACTTGGCTTTCCTACTAATCTCGTCTATTGGATTGAGTCATATCTTGCAAATCGCTCCTTTAAAGTAAAATTCGCTTCGTCGTTCTCTGAAGCAGTTCTTGTTTTCCTTTTCCACCCTTTTTATCAATGATTTGTTCCCCATTTTCCAAAGAGCACACGTTCTGGCATATGCTGACGATTTGAAGATTTTCATGCCGATTGAGTCTGTACAAGATGCTCAAGACCTTCAGAACGATCTTATTATTTTTTCTGCTAAGTGCTCTAGAAACCGTATGATGTTAAATATTGCCAAGTATAGTATAATTTCTTTTAATAGGAAATCTTCTTTCATAGACTTTTCTTACATAATTAATGATAAACGCTTATCTCGTGTTAAAAAGCTTGCCGACCTTAGTGTCACTCTTGATGTCAAGTTCACTTTTGCGCTTCATATTGACCAGATAATTAGTCGCGCTAATTCCACTCTCGGGTTCCTAGCGGACCCATTCGTTTTAAAAGTCTTGTTTTGTGCATTTGTCCGTCCTGTTCTGAAAAATGCCTCGGTGGTACGGATGCCTTTCTATAATATTCACATCCAGCGGGTTCTGTACAGAAACGTTTTCTCCGTTTCGCTCTCCGTCACCTCCCGTGGTCAGATCCTTTAAATCTTCCTCCTTACGAAGAGAGATTAAAACTTTTGGATATTATTTGAAAGACTAGTAGAGCGATGGTCGATATGGACCACTTCAATTCTATCTATAATTGAAAAAAAAGTGTTATTGTGGAGACATCGCTAGATTGCGGCAGAAAATAAAATCCAACTGACCTAGGCACTCAAGATAAACGACCATAGACAACACCGGGTATTCACTGAGTAGGCTCTGGAGCAGTCGGAATTTGACTAGCCCATTTTTGGATGAATGGAAATGTGAACAAGTAATATTGTCAGATTTGGGGCAATACCAATCTTTACGCGATACACCAACACCAAATGCATCCTGGTCACTGGTGCGGTCTGGCGCAATCATTGGTCTGTACTTCTTTCAAAAAGAAACGGGCATTGCCATAACCGTCAACTACGAGCGCCATAGATCGATGATAAGCAACTTCTTGTGGCCTACACTGGATGATATAGATACCGACGATATGTGATTCCAACAGGACGGTGCTACGTGCCACACAGCGCATGCCACAATGAACATTCTGCACAAGCGATTTAAGGGCATGGTAATCTCCCACGGCGGCGACATTAACTGGCCACCGAGATGGTGCGATTAAACGCCGTTAGACTTTTTCCTTTGGGGTTATCTCTTAAATCATCTTCTATGCGAATAAACCGCAAACAATTGATGCCCTCAAAGTCAACATACTAACGAACGCCATCCAGAAAATTCAGCCAGATTTATGCGACAAAGTCATCGAAAATTACACCCCTCGAATACGTGCCACCAAGCAAAGGCATGGCGGATATTTGAGCGACTTAATATTCCATACTTAATGCCATAACTTATTCTTTTAAATTAAATAAAAATGTAGTGGATATCTCACACACAACTTATTTTATTTACATTTAAAAGTCGAGCGTCCTTATTGAATGGTCCACGTATTTTAAGGTCCACGATGGTTATGCGTCAATAGGTGTGCCAAAACATTGCACAATAGTAGTAACAGTTCTGCGCTGGGGTTTTGTACGGTACCTTATGAACGTACACGCAGTGTTGTCTATTTAGAAAAAAACGCGACTTTTAAAGAATTGCTGCACTATCTAACCTTTTCCTAGAAGGCTCGGTGGCCTTTGATTTTCGGTTAAAATTTGAACTTTTATACGTCAGTGGATGCATTTACTTTTTGCTTCTGAATGAACTTGTAGGTGAGCTCGGAAGCCCGTCATCCTTTCATTTACTGATTAGAATTGATAAGCCAAACTAAGCTAAACGCTTTGCTAAGCGCTGATCGAGCTAATGAAATGGGGGCAATCATAGGAAGGTCAGAAAAAGAACGAAAGTATTAAGAGGAAAAAACATGACAAGACACTTTTCAGTTATTTTCTTCTCTTCACTTATCTTTCCACAATCGCTTCGACACAATTTTTCAGCTAAACGGTTTATGTAATTTGCGGCCGCAAGAAGATGTTTCGCAATTTCGACGCGAGTTCGTTCTATGGGGATCAATTGTGGATTGTTCACTTCTTGATCTTTCGATCGCTGCTGCTTAAAGGTTGACTTGTTCTCGGGTAAATGTCTGTCTCCCACAAACTAATTGCATTCGAAAATAGGACAGAGTGATGAGGTTCTTCTTGGTCGAAACATTAACTGCTCTTATTAGATGTTTCCTGTCAGTAATACAAGCCATAAACTCATTAATGAGTTTGTAGTGTAAAATTGAACGAATGAAGTGGGTGGGTTCATTAAGCGGACGAGCGACACTGAAATTAATAAGCGCATTTGCAAATTTATCAAATCATATGCAATTAAAAATCCATTTCACTAGTTTTTATTGCAGAAGCAGTTATCTCGTTGCTTACATCCAAATAGGTCATTTGACTTCATTCAAATGTTCAGTGCTTCAATATTCAGAATATTGTATTTTGCTATAAAATGGCGATAAATCAAAACTAATAACCGAACGGGAAGAGGACAAAACCGGAACCCCAAGCACAATTCAATTCGAACCAAAGACCTTTGCTGCAGCTAATCCATGCATTCAAATGAAACCTTACTTGTCTACTGCCGGCTCTTAGGCTAGGTAAAAAGTCGCCAGTAAATTTACCTTATTTTTTTAAATACTGTCTTGTAATAAAGAGTGAACAATTTATAAGACAATTTGCACATGAGTTTTAATTAATAATTAAATTAATGTTGATGAATATTTTCTATTGCGTAGGACATTTACCGGCGCAAATCTTTTTTATATTTGGGCGGCGGCGGCGTGGCCTAAACACAACACGCTATCTTATCAACAGGTAGGCAATATAAGCGCAGCAGGTATAAAACTTCAAGATGGATTTTAACCATGTTTTCTCGCAGGAGTATCTCCAGACTTGTGTGCATTGCGCCTATTTAAACGAAATTGTCGTCGGTTTGTATAACTTTATTAGTTTGCTTAGTGAGAAGTAATTTGTTTAGTCGCCTCTTTATCTTTTTAATTGCCTGCTCGTTGAGGTTCCACTTAAACGTCGAATGGCGCCTTCAAAGTCATATTACCGAGAAATTAAAATCGAAGAAAAACACCTACCTTCCATTTTCGTGGCAATGATGGAAAAATGTTTTATTCCACGAGCGATGTTGGACCTAGAACTTTTAGGGATTTATATGTGTGTAGTAACCCGGGATCTTCTAGTTAAGGCAAATTGTAAATATCATTAACATATACATATATACACATTGAATAAAAATGAAATTAAAATAAAACCCAACTATGCAGAAAAGAACTGAAAAGATAACAGTTGGCTGTTTTTAATTTGTATTTGCATTTATCTATTTATGATATATATAAAAATGAAAATGTGTTTGTATGTTTGTTTATTACTCAATCGCGCCAAAACGGTTGCTTCGATAGACTTCATTTTTTTGACACAAGGTAGTACATAGTTTAACTTAACATATAGGCTATTTGTTATGTTTATAAAGTGCATGGTTTCAAAATGGCGACTCCAAGATGGCTACCGGTTGGTTATGTTATTAAATTAGTTAAACTTCTAAGTATTGCTCTGAAAATCCGTACTAGGAGATTTTCGGAGTCGCTGATTTCGAATTTGTTATCAATATTTCTAAATTCAAAATGGCGGATCCAATATGCCGAGCAATATTCTCCAATTTTAAGCAATTTTGATGAAATTTAATATGTAGACATTGTTTGTGTTACAAAATTCAAATGTACCGAAATTCTAGATGGCGGACACAAAATGGCTACAGAAAAAGGTAAACTTCAAGGAATTGTCCTGAAAATCCGCACTATGACATTCTCGGGGTCGCTGATTTTGTATCTGCAACCAAAATGACCAATTTCAAAATAGCGGTTCCAATGTGCCGGCCGAAAAAGTTAAACTTCAAGAAATTACCCTGAAAATCCACACTAGCGGATTTTCGGGGTCGCTGATTTCGAATCTGCCATCAAAATATCTAAATTCAAAATGGTGGATTCAGTATGGATACCGAAAAAGTTTAATTTCAAGAGATTACTCTGAAAATACGTACTAGGGAGTTTTTAGGGTCACTGATTCCGAATCTGCCAACAAAATTTCCAAATTCAAATAATATGATCTAGCTCTAATATTCACACCACACATTCAAAATATGAGAGCTGTAAATTTACTTCAAAAATATAATCGCTATCCTTAAATCGTTCGAAATCGGAGAAAATACGCACTTTATCTAATAAACTAATAAGCAATGAAGAAAAACTTAAGTAATTGTTAACACACACATACAACTAAACCAATTGATCTGGATCAGTGAAAATAAAACGCAACAATTTTATACACTTCGAACAATTTAAGAACGCGCCACCTAAAGGGTAGAGTGCGGAATGTCATCGATCCTTCTTTTATTAATTGTGAACATAGCACTTTTGCAGCAACCCTTTGCGATTAAATTTATTTGCAACATTGTGTAATATTTGTACACTTTTCTTTGCACATTGTTACAGCTAAAAAAACATGAATAATTAAGTCGAACGAGAGGCATCCACAATGGGCACACTCTCCTTTGAATTGCAAGTCCTCATGCATTCACTTTTGCAAATGCGGCAGTTTCCTCTTCTACAGTATTCTTCTTCAATTGGATGGGTGGCATTATTTCCACGTGTTAAGGACTCACTGGCACTTGGAAAAATTTCTACTCTCAGATTATTTTCACAACTTGTTTGGTCTCTCTGTCGCCAAACTGTTTTCGGGATGTCACATTTGTAGAGGCAATCCCAGACACAGGGGGGAGGAACCCTTTAAGGGTTTTCGACCCCGTCCCAGATTATATAATAAAACGCCCGCCGTCTGCGGAGGGATCGTAGCGTACGTAGCAAGCGTTAAGCTTTTAAGCTCTGCAAAATGCGCCGGGCCCTTGCGCCTGCAGCTGAGAATTTCTTTTGTTCTACTTTAAATTTCAAGACTTCGAGAGATAACTCAATAATCTCTCGCCTGGTATCGATCACACTTAGTGAGGCAAGAAAAGAAAACATTTCACATGACCAGAGTGTGTTGACACAGCTTGAGTTCAATCAATAACAGGATGGGGATTTTAGGCTAATTTCTCAATCTGTCGAAACGTTGCTTTAAAGGGGATTGGGCAGAATTGGACCAAATGTTACGTAAACAAGTCCCATATAAAACAGAGGAGAACGATTTATTGTTATGGTTGGGGGAGAAGGGGTATTCAACCCTTCGCTGCATATTATGCTCCCAATGGGAAAAGTAGTAAAAAGTTCTTACACAGAGCTGCTTTTATTTCTTATCCTTTGCTGACATGAAATTCATGTTCTGCCCGCCTGTCTCCTTAACTCTGGGTCTCCTCGGAGAGTTGAAATATTTTCGAACATCATCTCTTGAAAACATTTAGACCAAGCAGAGATAAAGTACAGCAACGTCAGTCCGAAGTAAATGATGGAGTTTTAATAGTACACTTTTGGAATAAATTCCCATTCTTCAAATTCATATACATAGGTTATATTTATTTACCACCAGGTTTTACCTTGGATCTGTCTACAATCTATATCAAGGGATTTAAAGGGTCTATCAATATAGACGCTCGAAATTATATAGCGTTATAGCGGCCATGTCGTTAAAGCAACATCTGTCAAATTTGTTGCAAATTGTTCAGTAGGCAAATCACCATGGAAGGTTATAGCGTTGAAGTACATGTGAAAATCATCCAATTTGATTTATTATTTATCTTTAGCGACGAACCCCTTTTTTGGATGGATGAATCTGTGAACAAGCAAAATTGTCGGATTTGGGGCGATAACAATCCACACGAGATACACCAGCACCAAATGCATCCCGAGAAAGTCATTGTTTGGTGCAGATTTTGGTCAACGGCGAGCGCTACAGATCGATGTTAAGTAACTTCTTGTGATCTTAACTGGATGATATGTGGTTCCAACAGGACTGCGCCACGTGCCACACAGCACATGCCACGATGGACATTCTGCACAAGTGATTTGAGGGCATGGTAATCTCGCACGGCGGCGACGTAAACTGGCCACCGAGATCTTTGGATTTAACGCCTTTAGATGTCTTCCTTTGGAACTATCTTAAATCGCAGGCCTATGCGAATAAACCGCAAAAAATTGATGCCCTCAAAGTCAACATAACGAACGCCATCCAGCAAATTCAGCCTAATTTATGTAACAAAGCTATTGAAAATTGGACCTCCCGAATACGTTCCACAAAGCAAAGCAGCGGTCACCGTTAGTCTTGTAAAAGCTCGAGAACGAATATTCAGCTTCCGTATGTTTGTGTCCGCAAAAATCGAAAAGTATTCGATTGATTGACTTGAAATTTTTATACAACGTTGAATTTTTATATGAAAGTCCTTTATACACCAAAATGATCTCAACATTTTGCGTTTCATTGGATCCTCTGTATAAGGCTTTCATGTTCAAACCAATTAGGAAGCCATTTTCGAGGTCCTGTACTGAAAAGACTGCTGATCTTTTTTCACCTTAAAAAAATAAGAGTAATGTTCTGCATGTTAAAAAGGTGATTCAGAATATGTGATCATCATTTATATTCTTTGGTAATACAATTGTAAAAATGACCCAGTTTCGAGCGACCTAGTCCAGAAACTCTCCTTAAAAAAACTTGAGCAATTTCGGAAGATTAACCTGCGTTTATCGTTCGACAAAGTAGAGCACCTTCGCAAGAATAAGTCGGCGACGTGACGCATCTTGCATAATGCGAGTGTAAATATTTAAAAAGCAAATAGATAACTTTCTTTTCTCTGTCATGGGCGCATATAGAGTTCCCTGAATTCTAAAGTGGCGATCAAGTATCAAGTGTAAATTTAATTCACTGCAAACACAACCCCGTTGGTATTTGCCTCACGTAACCCAATGCCCGTGATCGAATTTCGCGACTTATTTTATTGAGGCGAATGTTACTTGCGCTAATGATGTTTGAAAGACGGATTCGAAATTTCGTCTTACTTCCATAAAAAGATCAATGAAATTTTCAGCAGTATGACTACATAAATTATTATTTGTTCAATTTCTTTTTTTCAGACCTGCCCGGCCTGTTCTCATGGATGTAACGCGAATACCAGCGGTCAGCTCATCGCATGATTGCGGCTCCTTGTCACGCGTCGTGATGGTCCGGAAAACTGATCAGCGCTTAATCAACCACAAGAAACCTCAGGGCGTAAGTAAAATGAATTTGAGTTTTCTCGTTTTACATGTTGTATGATTAGCGATCAAAACAGAGCAAATTCCAGGTGTTTGCAATGCGCACTTTTATAATACTTGCTCGCAGGCAGTAAATCGGTGCGTTTTATGTTTGAGCTACGCCTGATTGATTAATTACGCAGAATACTCGCTGGTGATTATTCACTAGAGTTTTTGACGATTTTACATTGTCCCCTTTTAACTCAGTTTCTTATGAGAGTCGACATTGTGTATGTACATAATCGAGTGGTTTTTTAATGGGTGCCTTTTGAGCGATTTGATGCCTATTTGAATGTCAGCCAACTCGCTTAACCCTGAATAAATAACTCGTCGTCTGTCGCAGATCGCAATGTTTACAAAGCAGCCCTGTTTCAGCATGCTCTCTAATGTGGTATTTTTTTTTGTATTGGATGCAGTATTCTTTTATTTGAACGCTCCTTCTAATGTACATATTTACTACGATTTTTAATGGTGAATAACCGCTTTGGTTGCAAATAACATATGTGTGTTATTTCTTCATCTATTTATGATATGTGAGTAGTGACTCCTACTGGATGAACATGAAGGGTGTTTCAAGAGGAACTTGTAATTATTGATATTAAGTATGAATTAAAATGTTATTCAAATAGCCACAGCGACCCTGTGGGCAGGCGTGTATACTTTTGATGAAATTTTGGAAGACGTTTTGCAGTAAAGATGACTAAATTGTACGAATGCCGTGTTTGATTTCTTCCATGAGTTCTTGAATCGTCCCAAGGAGGTTCACATAGATCTTACTTAAAAAAACCTCAGAGAACGAAGCTCAAATAGGTTAAATCATAACTTTTTGACGACCAATTTTGATATCCAGAACGAGAGATGAAAAGATCTGGGAACTTGATTTGCAAATAATCTTATTGTTTTGCGTGTAATGTGTGGTAGGTTGCACCATCTTGTTGAAATACCATGTCATTTTCTTCCATTCTATCCAATTCCAGCGCACCGCGATTACAAAGTATTCTTCATTTATAGTGTTCCGTACCATAACTGGAAAAACGGAACATTTATGGAGTCACTTCGTTGTCCGTCCGTCTTACACAGCCGAAACTATTGTTTAATGAGATAGAGTGATGGCCCTATTAAATGCTGTGCTTCCATGGACAGGGTTGAGTTTTCGTCAAGTTTCAAGAAAAAGAGGATAACCCTGTGCGTTTCTATGTGCCTGGGTTAATTTGTCAAATATTGCAGTACAAATAGAGTTATATGTAGATATACGAGAATTCAAACATTTAATAACAAGTCAACTTCTTCCTCTGTCCAAAAAACTCGACCGGACGCTAATTTTAATACAAAAGTAAACAATCTACGAACACATTTACGTAGCTCAGCCAAACTCAGCCTTTTCCATGGACTCTAACTCGAGTTAACCCAAAGTTTACTCTTCATGGAAACCCAGTAATAGATGTGAAGTATGAAAAGTTGAATTATTATTCTAGGGATTACTTTCAGGGGGTAAATTGGTAAATGGAAAAAACGATTTTTTCAAGGGCACCCTATAGAGTGCTTACTGAAACACAATTCAACAATACATACATATGATGTATTTTTTTGTGCATTTAGAAAATACAAATACAAAAAATAGAAAACAAGGTGCAGATTTCAAATCTGACTTAAAAATTTCAGAACTCAGGTGGCGGCTCTAATACGACTATTAGTAAACAATACGTATTTATGGTTGGCTCGTTGTAATTTTCTGGAATAGAAACGTTTAGACAAGTTGGCGATGGGTCTGCGTGTGTTACAATAAAAATATACATGTTACATACAATGCCTCAAATTGAACTAAATTTGTAGGCGATCTCAGATAGATCACGCCCTTGAATTGTTTTTTAAAAAACGTAAAATATTTAATAATTTGTAAATTATAAAAAAAGGGTAATTCGAACGAGTGTGCAGGTATGCACACTACGAGAGAATCAAATATTTGCATTGCTTTGAAGCATGCCGACATTTAATTATAGGAAATGCACTATCAGCGCAACGCGCAAGTGTGTAAAAATATGTGGACACGACACGGTACAATTCATGCCCCTAGCAATGTCACGAGCTATCGCCGATTACGCAATTGTGGCGGTTAGAACTTGTTATCGGGATGCTGAAAAGCTGACACGAACGGTAATTACCGAGCCACGCAAATATTGCATTTTTCATTGCTGGGCTTTTTTAATATATCCGAAGCCACCAGATGCACTTTAAACTTCATTGGCAAACTACAAAATATAGGCCCGTGACCGTTAATTGACCACTTGGATCGATTCAATTAATTGACCAAGAAGCACAACTTGCTGCTGCTGTAAATGCCACTAACTATCCCTAGTTATGGATCTGCTACGGCAATTCTTAGTTAGTGCTAATTGCATACTCCGCACAGTTAGTGTTAATTGCATCTAAAATGACTAATACAGCGCAGCTGGCTAACAACTTCCAAGACTAATGTCGGGAGAAACAAACAACAACAAAATAAAACATTTTGTAGTTCATCGTATGTTGAAATTCAGTCATCCATCTGCTGGGTGACGTAACTTTCGAACAGCAAACTTCTCACATTCGTGTAAGCCGGCCGCTAGCGTCTATTGTGTTTAAATGGTTAATCTCACAAAAGCGCCCAATTTAAATCAAAAGAATTATCTTCATTAAAAGCGCGACCAGCCTTATGTAGTTGGTGCGCAATAGCTTGTGAACTCCCTCCAATTACATAATGTTTGCGCAACAAATGAGTTCTCTGGAAATTTGATATTTTAACAATTTTCTAATTCTGAAAGAATTTAACAAGTTCATTTTTTGTTGGCAAAGGTACTAATTTGATATTACAGGGTGTTCACCGTCGTGATTTGGGAAAATTTCCGTGCATAAAGAACAACGTAAAGAACAAACAAGCGACAAAGTATGGTGTAAATTGCCACTAAATTGATGATAACGTTCTGTTTATATTTTTGGATTTGTTTTGAGAAATTCATACGTCGTAGCTGTAGGCACGATAAAGACAGGAATGTAAGCTTTTAGTCACAATATAAACATGTTCGGATAATTTGCTTAAATCTTTAAACAAAAAAACAAAGCACGAATTTGACTAGCAGAGCGTAACAATCATTGTTGTGGTAATCGGCAAATTCCTGTAATGCGGTTTATACTAATATAACCTTGGAAAATAACCTCTGGTTCAAAGTTAAAGTATAAAGTAATAGAATTAAATAGTACATATGTAAATAGCATTAAAAACTGCTACGGAACCATCAATCAATGCACTAAGTATACATGGGGTATGCGTATGGGAATAATGGTTATATTTAAAACACTTGTTATGCAGGTTAAAAACACCTTATTATTTATAAAAATCTCATAAAGACAGTTAACAAAAATTTCTGGGGTTCAATCGTGAGCTATTATATGGAAAAGTTTAACTGATCGTTAACTATATTTTCACCTATGTGTTGGACTTTACTTATTTCAAATATCTCTGTTCTGTTAAGAATTTCTCCTCCATCTGTGTTGTGTAGCAATTTGGTGCTTTGTGATTGTGTATATTTAATTTTCTTTTAAATGTTTAGATATATCCGCTACAGCTACATGTTCAGCCAATCTCGTTTTTAGTGAACGTTTAGTTGTTCCAACACAAATTCCGGAGCAGTCATTACATGTTGTTTTATATACTCCACTTTTTCCAACAGGTCAGAGTTGCGTCTGATTTTGTGATTAAATAGAAATGTTTGAAACGAGTTTTTATTGAAGAATGCGGGGTTTATGTCTATGGCTTTAAAAATATTTTTTATATCTTTATCCATATTTTAAATAAACAGAATTTTTGGCCATATTCTTCCTTGGGGTTCCGACCCGTGTCCAGCACATAATAATGACCTTGATTGAATTTGTATTTTTTTATGGTCAGCTATTTTTAGACTTGTATTTAATTCTTTATCAAAACTATGCTGTGTCAATGGAATTACCAGTAATCTATGTATTATTGATTGAAACGTGGACATTTTAATATTCCAGAGATGGTTGGAAGAATATGGAATGATCGCAGGCCGGAAAAAGCGTCCTTTTTGTATATATTAAAAATCAAGTGATTATTTTGTTTTTTCAAAGTCAAGTCTAAAATTTTTTTTTGTTTTTTTCTAATTCTATTGTAAACTTTATACAATCGTCCAATTTATTTAAAATCGAGTTTTGAAAAGTGATTAATTAATTATTGTTTATTCTATACCATGCTGAAGGTGTCATCTTCTCCTGGAGATTTATAAGGTTTGAAAGGGTTGATGGCCCACCTATCCGATAAAGATTTTCCCTACAAGATTTTTGTTCGTTTTCTATGATCGGTAATCGGGTACTTCGATTAGGTTAGGAACTTTGTTGTCTTGTTTATTATATGAGAGCCTAGAAAGTGAGCTTCTAGCGGGAGTTTAATTACTTTCTCTCCGCTCTCGGTATAGGTTGCATCTTGTTTTTCGAAAGAGCTTTAATCCATTTGAGTGATCTCTAGATAAGGCCTTAGAGCCTGATTGCCGTAGGAATCGGATCAATTCCTTCATAGAAAAATGTTAGTGATGATTATTGTTTTAAGTATCTTAAATATACTTTCAACCCGTGCATTGGTTTCTCAACCTGATTGAAATCGAAAAACAGAATTAGACATATTGCGTTTTGAGGCGAAGATCAACCTACTGGTCTTCTTCAAAACAGTTATCTAACATGCACAGAATTCCGAAATATATATACGATTTTCTGTTATAATATTTTGTAGGTAATTCGAACATAACACGTAAACTTAATTAAAAGTAAAAGAAACACTATGAACAAAAGATAGTCATCAGTATTATCAAAATTGAATGGTCAGTTGGTTACATCAGTGCAAAAAACTCAAAGAGAAGTAATTAGACGACAAAGGTATCCAACAAAGTAATGAACTTGCTACTTAGATATCGTTGCTTCTTTCTGTTCCCGCTTTCTGCTTTTATTGTTTCTGCACGTCCGCACAGTTGTGAAGTTTTAAAAGAGAGTTGAAGTCTATTTGCCATTCTCACATTACCGACACGTACATTTTATGACACCAATTTTAATATATTTAAATTTGTTTTGATTGCAGGATGAATGCGAAGTTGTTACTTTTGAAACAATTCAAACCTATAAAGGTCACAAACCAGATCGCACAGTAGTGACAAAGGAGCGACGTGATTATTCAACGACAGATGTAAGAAAATCTCCCAGTGTAGTACGCTTGATACGAAGAAGCACAACACCGCACAGCGAGGGCCATCCGCTGGGCATTTCAACAAATGATGTAAGCTTTAGGGAACGCAGAGCCACTTCATTTAGCAGTAACACTAGCAAGTCAGGCACACAATTGACCCTTAGACAAAAATCGCCTTCCCCAGCATACAGTAAGCGATCTGTTTTTGGAGATTTTGAATTGGAATGCCTAAGAGGTCACAATGAATATCGAAGAAAACACGGAGTACCTCCTCTAAAACTTAGTTATAAGCTTTGCAAATTCGCTGAGGAGTGGGCTACGAATTTAGCAAATCGGGGAAATCCTATTCACAGGAGCAACTCACCTTATGGCGAGAACATCTTCTGCACATGGACCTCTTCTCCCCATGGCATCACAATTGATGGGCGTGAGCCTGTGGAGCATTGGTAATTAGCAACTAAAACGATAAATTTGGTCGTACTTTAAATAGTTTCAATTGCAGGTACAGCGAAGTGGACAATCATGTTTTTGGAAAAGAGCCCACAACCTTACGATCTGGTCATTTCACACAAGTTGTTTGGAAAGATAGTCGCGAGCTCGGAGTTGGTATGGCGTGGAGCAAATCCGGACAGGTCGTCGTTGTAGCAAATTATGACCCTCCTGGAAATTTCATTGGTAGCTTTGCCGCCAATGTCCCGCCTTTAGGTGGATTCCCTTCTGCACCCAAAATTATAATAGATAAAGTACCTGATTCTGCTGATACCTCTGTGTCTTCTAATGGATTCAGCGAGGAATTCAGTGAATTCGCATGCAAAGTTCTCAAATTTCACAACTTTTACCGGAAAAAACATGGAGTGCCAGAAATTAGGTACGTAAAGCACATTTCTAAGTACGTAGGTATAAAGAGGTTAATTTGTTCCAGATTAAGCCTTGAGCTCTACAATTTATCTCAGGACTGGGCTGAAACTTTAGCTCGGGAAGACAGATTTGCATACCGTCCAAACTGCACTTATGGGGAAAATATTTACTGCTTATGGTCCTCTGATCGCAATGCAAAAGCTAGCCCCAGAGATGTTTGCCGATCATGGTATGAGGAGAATAAGGAACACAACTATCACGTGGAGCCTAAGGGTCTGTTTAAGGCAGGACATTTCACACAAATGGTGTGGAAATCAACTCAGGAATTAGGAGTAGGCATGGCGAAAACTAAAAGGGGCAAGGTGCTGGTAGTCTGCAACTATCATCCTAGGGGAAACACGTTCGGAGAGTTTTTGGCGAATGTCCATAGACCTCATTAGTTCTTAGTCGGTGACCGTCAGACGTGCGGAAAGAGAAAGGCTGTTATTTTTTATTGGTTGAATTTATTACTGAAAACTGTTAGCCGCTAGGTTAAGATGCAAGGTTCGTATTATGTAACCTTTAGTCGTAAGTGTCCTCGTTTGATTCTCTATTTTATCGCCTATGGTTGCTACGAATCTCTGAGTTGTTTACATTCAGCAACCGATGCATGTAAATGCCCAGTGTTGACGAATTTATTTAGACCAGCCCAATGGGAATTTATATGTTTTGCATGTGTATTTTATTTTATAATTGTGTTATGAAGTTTACACTTTCTTTTACATAATTTTAAGTAAATTTTTGTTCCACTGTAGGGTAAGGTTTCACCATATTGACTTTCAAGAAAAAATGACTTGATCTGGTCTTGAGCTTTCTGTGTTTATTTTATATAAGGAGTAACAGTACGTTTTGCTGCATGTAGTAATTAAGAAAAAAAATTAATATACAAATGATGAACGTTAGCGCTGGTTAACGCAATGCAATGCAGTCTAAAGTACACCTACTCAAGGTGCAAAATATATCTGGAATGATGAAAAGTTAGCATATTACAATTTTGCAATAATTGAGGAAAACAGAATTTATGTCTACTTTGTTTCCACATTCTTTTTAGAATTTATTCAAACGTACGCACATCCTTATGCGAAAAGTTTTAATTAGCAACAATTGCTCATAGTCCTCAAACAAAACTACGTAGTAGTAAGCAATTGGCCCTCTTATTAGTTACCTCCACACAGTTTGTATATTCAAGAAGAAATAGTTACTGTAGGTGCAAATGCCATTTTTACAAAACTTTGTTAATTGTTACTAAGAAAACTCGGAATATGTAGACGAACCGTTTAAAAACAAAGTGAACTTAATTTTAAAGCTAGGACTTGAGGCCATCTTCCGTCGTAAAAGTTATTGAAATTGCATTCCGTTATAAATTTCGCAAGAATATACATATATAAGAATATATAAAATTCATTTTACTAGCTATTAAAGCTAAACATACTGAGAGACTGTGTCTGTGATATTGCTAGGAGATCTGTGTTAACATTTAAAAATATGTAAATAAGCTAACAGTTGAAGAAACATTTCTGGGTTTATTACTAGGAGGAAAAATCAGGTAAAATATTGTCCAATTTCATATTTTTCTTGTACAGGTATATACATATGTATATCGATAAAAAAATGTTTCTTTTCTTAAAATTGTGACGGTGACAATTACAATACCGCAACGTACGCGCTTAAATGGCAGGTGCAATATTTAAATGCTTATAAAAACACTTCAAAATTGGCACCCAAGCCTTATAGAAATATATTCGGCTTAGTGACTTGTAATTTCTGAAATAAGCTGAACTTAGATGTTCCTACTGAAATATTGTTTCATTGGTTCAACTTCTTTCAAGTATAACTTCCCATACGAAAATCATTCTCTACTTTCGTCTATATTATTTTTAGCATTGTAATTTGACAAATATCGATGAGAATGTGCATTTCTATTTAATATCATATGTTGAGCTTTTATAATTTGAATACATGTATACAAATAATATTTAAATTAGCTTGTTTAATTATTATTATATAAATTAACCCAGTAGTCAGGTAAAAAAGGGATCATAATGCATAGTTATCTGAATGAGATTTTCAAATTGGAAATAGTTGCAGTTGGCGTGGCGGGAAAGACCATGCTTGAGTCGCCTTATTGGAAAATGGTGTTTTGCAAATATCTCGGTGAAGACTGTATGCACGGAAAAAAATCAGGCAAATGCAAGTAGGATTCGCACGTTAAAAGTTTCACAAACATGTAGAAATATGTTTGAAATAACAGCATGCGTCGCAATGGACTGGCGGCTTTATTAGTAAAAGTGGTCTTATAAAAGCAGCAGTTTTCTTATTATCTTTAACGCAATACCTACTAATCCTGATAATACGGTAATTTTAGATTTAGAAACATAAAACATCAGGGTAACGGGATTTATTTCGCACATTTTGAGCTATATGTTTATAACGAATTCACCAAAAATTCAAAAATTTAATTTTGGAATCCTTAAAAGTAACCCTTCCAAATGGATACACTATAAAATAAAAAAAATCTTTGCTTTAGACCTCCTCCATCTTTGACTATGGAAATTGGATATATGTGCGCGTCATGTCCTACGTCTCGTTTTTTTCGAGAAAAAGAGTTAGAGCGTTTTAGATTTTCCTATTTTTAGTTTGTAAATTATCTCGTTAACGGCTAATAACAGTCATTGTAAATCTTACAGAGTATGAAATATATAAATAAATACATATATACATACATATATAAAAACAACCAATATCTCGTAACATGTTTAAGTTTAATATATTTTGTCGTTGATACTACCATTATAACCTAAACATTATGCATGATTTGTTTTAGAGTTTCGGAACCAGTTCTTCCAAATATTTCTAAATTTTTCATAAGCTTTTCATTGAAATTAATAATTAAAGGCTGCATTCAAAAATTGTATCATGTATGTATTGATATTTTGCATCGATAGTTTAAAACTAGAGGGGGAGGAGGTCGTTTTAATAACAACTTTGAAAGAAAATATCTTGTGATTGAAGATTTCAAATCAAAAGGTCCTAAACACTGACATATAGGAACTGGACTGCTAACTCATACCATTTTTATCTCAGACGCAACCATTAAGGAAAATCATGCCATTTAATTTGTTAAAAAAAGCCGCGCAATTATGTTTAAACAAAACTGTCGCGAACTGTTTTCTGATATGTTACGGTCAATATTTAGTTTTTTTTCACAAAAATGCCCCGGATGCTAATCAGCTGGAGATTTAGGTGTGACAGAGATAGATATAAAAATCATGTTTCTATCTTTGTCTAACCTTCATATGTCCCGTTGACATTTCCGAGAAAACTGTCAAGCGGATCGGGTTAACGCCATCTTCATTTGAATATTAGAATGAATTTTTAGAATGTCTGCCTGCGAGATTCAGATGGGAGCGAGATAGTTAGAATTTGGCCCAAATTTGATCTTATTTTTGAAGTGAGTTTTTGTACGGGACCAGCAGTTCAGTTCCTATATTTCAGCGGTTCTAAAGCATTTTTTGTTGCATTTTAAGAGACATATTTAAAGACATCCCACTTAATTTTAGTGAAAAAATTGTTTAATACACTTGTAACTCTATTTGAGAAGGTCTAAAAATTCTCACCCAAAAAAACTCATTAATTCTTTTTTTGGGTTATCAATCTACGTCAGTCTACCAAATTTCCTAATTGGGTGCAGAATCCATGAAATTAAATAATGAAGCATGCCTGCCTCACCGCGCCAACTCTTCGGACTCTTTTATAAAAATAAGTGATCTGACTACTGGACTAAATTTTTTCTGTTATGTTATAATTGTAATCAAAGGATGTCGCTACGATCGTATTCGATGGTCCGGGTTGTTAGTTACTAAATTCTTCGTTGCCATTATCTTCGTCTATTTATTTCAATATCTACCTTGATTCACACAATACTAAGTAGTTCGTAAATTATTGAAGCATCACGGCATGTGTTGAATTCTTCATTTACTTCATATTTTCCTACCTTATAGATTTGGAATGTATGCTATGCTGTGCGACCAATATGTTGAGACTTGAATGAGCAATGTTACTGATCAACTGCTTTGCTGCTGTGCCAAACCAAGTAAAAAGTCCATAGGTTTCTTCCGTAGAATAAGAATAAATTGAATCGAATCCAAGAAAATCTCTAAAGTTGTCTTAAATCCACATAGCTGCGCTTATTACACTGGCTTGTGCGCACAAGCATAGACATAGATGCCAGTGATATCAACTACATACGTATAGAGAATAAACTAAATATAACGCTCTTAAAATCAGCACAGTTGGTTTCATTAAGCGGCGCAGAAATGCTCTAGTACTAGTATGATAAGAAGTGCTCTAAGATTAGTTTACTCAGCATTAAAAAGAAAATAATTTTTTCTTGAAAGTCTAAAGCATAAAAAAAACATCAGCACCCGACTACGAAATAACTTTCTAAGTTAAGAAGTTAGTAATAACTTTAGGTTTGTATGTTGTATTCAAAATTGATGTTCATAAATTAATTTATGTTTTCAGTAATCTACTTAGTTTTAGTTTTCCGTATATTTTTGACAAAGAGAAATGTTATTATCATTCTCAGCTTCGTAATTTTTTTTATTATCATTAATGTCAACTTTTTTTCAAAATGTTAAAACACCGGGCTATTGCGCGAACCACTTTTCAAAGCTTGATTCGTTAAAAATGGTCTAGCCATTGAGATTTTATAAGGTAACACTTGGTAACACGTTGACGTAGTCACATACAAACACATACGCAGGGCAAGCACATTCCCTTCTTGACGTCACGGTAGTCGGGTAAAAGTGAAAAAGACCAGAGTCACATGCAAAAAACTGGAAAAATAATGTAAAACAATCCTGAAAAAGCGCCTTCAATTTACGGTAGTGATTTTAATGTAGTTAAACAAATTATGAAAGCAATAGTAGCTGCACACAAACAAGCATTCTTGCGTTGTCATATGTTCCCAGAAACTCCGGGATGCTTCGAGCAGTAGTTTACTACCAACTCAACAAAGTTATTTAAATTACCTATGTAAGCAATATGTCTGTAATTTTTTTACCTCCTAGCTGATACCAAAGCTTTTGTACACACTAGATATAGATCCTGCCGTTTTGTGTTACAGCAGGATTACATCCAAAGCGCATATGCAAGTGCAATGCCTGACATTCGATTTAATTAAGCATCACATTTGGTAAACTTTTGTATTATAATTATAATTCAAATTCGTGAATTATTGAATTGTCCAAATGAAATGGAAAAGGCCATTATACCACTATATTTTTTATTAACATATTTACATTTATCGAATTTTCGTAATTTGTCTTGTGATTTAATCGTTCAGTTTGCGGTTGTATATTTAAAAACTGGATTATTACGCATAACATAAATAAAGATAAAAACGAATCGCCTGATATTTTCTTTCCTGCAACCGGTTTACATTGTTTCGAAGCTTTTACAAATGAATTTTTTGCGCTGTTTCAAGGAATGGGGAAGGTGCGGGGTTAAGTGTAAATGATGCTCCGCTTCTTTATATGTGCACCATGTAAGTCATTGGAAAATAGTTCAAGATTTTTTAAATTGGAATGTACAGGGTTTTGAACAGAATATAAAAATTTGAGAACATGTTTTTGATCTGACCTTAATGGCCATTGTTTTTCATATTTGTACTAGCTGAGTTACCCGACTTCGCACGGCGGCGGCGCGTAACTGTCAATGGCGGATTTACCAGCAGGCTTGAGCCTAGGGCGGCAATTGTGGGAACCGACTTTTTTTTTAGCCGTTTTACTGCAAAAAAGTTTTACGCTTGCTAAAAATAATGGGTCGTGATTTGAGGAGCTCTATGTTGTGCGGAGTAAGTGAATGTGAACCAAAAATTACGAAACAAAAGCATCGTTGTATGCGAATTTCCCAAACTAATATTTTGAGTAGGAGTGTCGTGATTTTTAACGGCACCTCCAAAATAGAGCTGCAACAAAGGAATACGGGGAAGTCCCGCACTTCAATTTAATTTTCTTTAACTCTTCTATCATGCCTCCTTTTTTCTGTCGTTACTGATCTACTTTACCAAAAAGTACGTGCTTTTTTTCAGGCGCCATAACCACTTTAATATAGGTACGGACTTATTTTCGCGAAATAACTTCTTAAAAGCTGTAAGAACATATTATGGAATGTTTTCGACTTATCTAAGCAGACTTGCCTCGAGCATTTTTAATCAAACGTGCAGTAAGTCTTTCGGATTGGCTAACAATACGATCGGTCCGCTTGACTCATTAGTGCAGAAAGTCTTACCCAGTTTTGAGGCGGGCTTATCAATAACAAAAATAAAATTCAAGAATGAGAAAAATCAATGTTTTTGCTATCAAGAGGAGAAATGAAGGTTATAATTAATAATTGTTCATTTTTCAGAAATGTCTATCAACCTCTGGTTCTTCACTTTTATTACGAAGCTACAGACCCGTACAGGTTGCTCCTTAAGAGTACATAGGAGATATAAACTTTAAATGCTTTTTTTCACATCTACATTTTTCAAGTCGGTGGGCTCGATTACTCTAAAACGCCTGAACGATATAACAAAAATTTTAAATACTCATTTTGCACATAATTATGGGATCCCTGATCTCGTGCATACTTTTTTTTAATGGTCAAAATAAACGCCTTTTTCCAGTAAAAATTAATTTTTTAATTCTAAAGTCAATCATTTGGATTCTGTAGTAATTAATGTTTTCCAAAATGCCTCGATTAGGGACCCGCCAGACTAGTATAATATATTTTCTAAATCCATTCGCGTTTTTGATTTCGGATAATGCAATTACAAACAGGAGTGCCCACCGCAAAATATGTTTTTTAAAAGGCCTCCCACGCAAAGGCCTACTATACGTAAAGTAATCAATATTCCTGCATGAAAATGTTTTTGAAAATTGTTCAAATAAGACTTAGTAATACATTCGAACTAATGTAATTAAAATATTTGAATATGTCTCTAGCAGAAATGTGCAAAAAAGTGCCTTCTTTAGCTTACTTCGTACCCCTAACCCTAACTAAACAATGAACATATTGAAACACTGGTACGCAGTGAGCAAATCGAAACGTTGAAAAATTCAACAGTCATGAAGACAACCGACTCTGGACAGGATGGCCGGCCCAGAGCGCAAATTTAAAAGAAAAATGTTTCCACGCCATAATGGAAAAACTTTGTTACCTGTGACCTCCTTCAAATAAGTATGACAAACATTTTCGGCAGAGTAAAGGTTGTCATAGCAGCACTGGGATTCTCTAAGGACTTAGATATTAGCGTTTAGTGTTTAGAGCTTCTCTAACTCACACAAGTTTTCTAACTTAAAGAAAAACGTAATTCTCTAATCATTTTAGAGAGATGTACTAGAACATCATACAAGATATTTCATTTATGCGTGACGAATGACGGCGATAGCTAATTTATTTTAAAGCAGAGATTAGTTTTTATTGGTTCAAATAAAAAGATAACTTGTGTCTCAAATAGATAAATAAAATATTTCGCGTTGATTGTTTTTGGTTCCGTGATGCAAACCATGGTTCATCTCATGGTCATGTTGATGCTGTGAAAATTTAAGGGGGACCACTACGTCGGACGCTGTGACCGACTGAAAAAACGGTAATATTTGGGAATTTTTTTAGAGAAAACTACTGCATGGACTGTTTTAATGTTGTAAGGATAGTTTTGTGGACATATAGTAAATACATGGTTTTTGGACCAAAAAATTTAAAATTCAGCGAGTTCTTCGCAATCTCCCAAGGTTCCAAAAAAAAAAGTCCCCCCACAGCTGCAGTGATAGCGACCTTCACAGTGCGTGAAATCAAAAAAACCAGAAAGTTTATTAAACTAGAAGGTATTTCCCGTACTATGACCCTAGATCGAAAAAAAAAATTTTAAATTAACAAAATGGCGGAGTTTTTTGAAAAAATTCGAATTTCGCGCGAAAATTTGATGATTTTTGGCCTGCCAAGATTACATCTCTTATTCAATCGGAAAACTGGAGGTTCATGGTATGGAGAAACATATATAAAAGAAGCTGCAATAAGAATCAAATCGATCGGATGATTTGTCCTCGAGTTATAAATGCATCCAAATTGAAAAATGTGGTTTCAAGAAAAACGCGTTTAAAGTTTAAGTTACTAGATGAGTCGTTTAAATGTGCCAGGTTCTAGCAGCTCCAAAACAGGTGACTGCCAGCTACGTACACGAAATCCCCCACCTATTAATCTATTCATACATTTCTCAATACCATAAGGTCAACAATAGAAGCCAGAATCCCTTTATAATGACTTTCCTGGCTGACAGAGCCCGAACAATAGCTCAGGTACGGTCCTTAAGCCAACGCAACTTTCGAACCGATGTGCGACTGCTCTTCAGATGGCTGTAACTCAAAAACTATTTGAGATATGCACTTGAAATTTTAGTATGTTAATTTTAAAGGTATACACTATCGAAATATGCAAAAATAAAATTATCGATTTTTTCAAAATTTCACACTAGTGGTCCCCCTTAACATGGTTGGAGGAAAAATCAGAATATAATCGAAATCATAAACAGGCGGAGTTTTAATCTTTTGAGGTGGGAAACAGCTGGTGGAAATATTTGTACAATTACTTGAACCCATATTACTCGTATTTACGACTACAAATTCGTTTCCCTTTAAAGTAAATAAAATCAAATTTAATTACAAAATCCCAGCAAATATTGCTATCCACAGTTAAATAAATTCTCACATTATTATTTTGCCAATTCCCTATCAATAATACTAACTGCTCACAAGACAATTCACATGGGAGTGAAATTGGTCTAACTTAGAGCTCTAAGTTAGAGAAAATTTTTGTACTGAATTGTAATATTTCTCTAAATTTAGAGTGCTCTGTTACAGTTATTTATTTTGCAAAATTACTGAAAGATGGCGCCACTTTCGCTCTAACTTTTTTAACTAAACTTTCGACGAGCTTTTTGTTAGAAAATCGCAAAGCACTCTGAATTTAGAATTCAGACTATAAATTCAAAGTCTAACTCGTTACGGAATCCCAAGGCAGATTTCTATGAAAGAGTATGAAATTCCCTAAAAAATGTTCTAATTGAAATCAATTTCCGCGATAACGGTAAAACATTATTGTTTTTAATAATAATTAATTTAATAAAAAATACCTCCGCCAAGAAAAACGTCGTCATACCGGGCTAATTTTGTTCGTATGATTTGTTACAGTCAATTTTCAATATAATTATTCCAATCCGCGATCACGGTACTTTTGATGTCACGGCCTAAAGGAGTATATATGTATAATAAGGGACCCCATCAATTAGAATAGTTACTCCGGGCTAATCACACAGCATACCAAACATACGATTCAATAAACGGAAGCAGAGCCTCGACGTGGATAGGCTTTGTGGAATTAATCTCCAATCCCAAAATCCTTGTCTTACATAAGAGTGTAAATTATTTTTAAGTGTTCACAAGTTTTATTGGACCTATCCTCTTTTCCTATATATGTATGTACCTATACATGTTATATTTTTTTTACTCGACTTTCCGTGGAATTGATCTATCATAAAAATCGAGGGATGAGTGTAATCCAATCAAAAACAAATTAATTCAAATTAATAAAGACAACAATTTTAAGTAGAAGCCAAGTCAATGCCAATTTCGTAAACCTTGAAAGAATCACCCTCGATTTGCTTTAAAATAAAACGATTAACCATTTAAGAGGCAAGAAAGTTCATTGCGGATATATCTTCTATCAGGGAAACGAGCAATCAACAAGTAGGCGCAATTTAGTCCGCCCTGCGAGAGGTGATAGTGTGATGTTTGGGTTCCCGCCATGTACATACATATCTTATCTTGCACGTTTCCCTCATGCCCAAAACCCCTATAGTCTTGCGCATATCCTTTCTTACGTCACGAGTATATACCGCGGTAAACCCTCCTGTTTTCCTCCGGACATTGCTCAAGCCGAGTGAAGTTCAACAGAGTATGGTGGATATCACTTTCAGCTGACTGTAGTCGATTAGTGAAGCCGATAGCCAGTAATCGCTGCAAATACATTTTGTGATGAGATCCACACCAAGGCCCTAATAGCAATCAGAACAATGTAAAACAGCAGATAGGAATGTGATGGCAGAGATAAAGCAGCGATTGCGATTATACACCCATTCCATCTCTTTGCGCCACTTAGTCAAACCCTCTGCCGGAGATTTAAAAGGCACCGGCTCCCGGGAAGGAATATCATTCTACCATCAGCAGCCCGGCATTATTCTTAAACTCAATTCCAGCAGGAGTTGTCTGTTTGATGTTTCTGTTCTGAAGTGCTTGAGTTGTTTGGATTAGTTAGTAAAGATTGTGCGAAGTGCAAGTTCAAGTTCCACTCTCCTGAGTAAATACAGCAACAGCAGTAAGTTCGTTAAGTTATAAGTGCTCTAGTAGTTTTTGAGTTTGAGCGAAGCCATTTGCTAAATTACATTTTTAACGAGAATTGTGCATTTTAAGGAAGATGTTTTAAGAATGTTTTGTTCCGTATGGGTAAGTATGGTTTGACAACAAATCCTTATAATCTGTTTGAATAAAATACAATTTATAACATACTGTCTTTGTATATTGAGAAACATGCAGTGTCCAAAAGATACATACTTAACTATGTAGGCAGAGAAATCCATACTGAACTGTAAATCATGTTATTAAAAAAAGTGCTACGATCACAAAAGAATTACGTGTAAAAAATGTAACAATTTCAGGACTATAATTGAATACCTCTTAACTAGTCCAGTCGAATTAGCATTTTGACAAAAAAAATGTTTCTAGGTATAAGCCGAATCCAGGTTGTTCAGAATGATGGTATGAATATGGGGTTTCTTAGGCTTCAATTTTTTGCGTGGGAAAATTTTTTTATAAACAATTATGGTGTGAAATATGGTTTTTTCGAGTTTTAGAAAAATCTATTGATTTTAGGAAAAGTGTTTCGTAAAGATTGTTTGCTTTAAAAAAACATAATACAAAAAGAGACCTGTTTCACCAAAATCGGCTAATTCGTTTATGAGATATTTCAAAACGACATGCTAAAATTGCTGTTTTTTCAATTGCTAATAAACGATAGAAAAGCATGTTTCATATACTTCTTACCACAGGAAATGATTGCTGAGAAATAAGCGTCAAAAAAAGCCAAAAAATTATTAACCATTTGATTGTGCAAAAACTGTTCGACCATATGGCTCCCGATTTCGCGTGCCTTTTCTATGCTACAAGAGCCTTCTTTTCCTGTAATAAGAAGTATATGAAACATGTTTATCTATTGCTTATTAACAATTGAAAAAACAATAATTTTAACTTGTCGTTTTGCAATATCTCATAAACAAATTAGCCGATTTTGGTGAAACAGCTCTCATTTCGTATTATATGTTTTTTTTAAGGCGAACAACCTTTAAAGCCGCGTCCACACCGAGAAACATTTATGAAACATAAACAATTTTGAAACAAACTTGTATCCGACTTGAAATGTTTCAAAAACAATTCAGACACATTTATGAAATATTGGAGAAATACTCTCCATTGTTTCTTTAGTGTGTACTTGAGTTTTTAAGTTTCTGGAAACAGAAATGTTTACTCAATGTTTTCCACTTGAAGTGAGAAACAATGGATGTTTATGTATTTTGTGTTGCAATTCATTAAGCCAAAGTCATATTTGTCAGTGGATTACTAATCTTCAAATTTTCAACATGACCAACGTTAAGTGGGATGTGGAGAAGACGACTGAGTTAATTAAAAGGATTGAAATGAAACGAATAATAATAATAACTTTCTTTTCCAAATTAATCTTCTCTTTTACTTTTTTTGTTGCAGAAATGTGCATTACCACGTATCATGTAGAAAATAGTGCCGCGTGATCATGCAAAGACATTTTATTTCAAACTGATCACTGGAACAAATCAGAAACAAATTCGTTTCCTGATTTCTTGTAGAATAGTTCTTCAAATCTTTCAAAAACGTTTTCTAAACTTTTCAAACATATTCGAAACATTTCGGAATCATTTATTAAACAATTTTAGAAACTTTGGAAAACATTTATTTTGTACAAAAATTCTGTTTTACATTTGTTTCTTTCACAATGTTTCCTTCGTGTGGATGCCCCTTAAGAAACACTTTGCCTGAAGTCAATAGATTTTTCTAAAATTCGAAATAACATATTTCACACCATAACTGTTTAATAAAAAATTGTCTCACGCAAAATAGTGAAGCCTAACAAACCCTACATTGATCATTCTGAACAATCTGGATTCGGCTTATACCTAGAAACAGTTTTGACATCTTGACAGTATTAGACAACCTTTCTAACATGCTCTATTATTTTCTCATGGCAGTATAGTCCAGGGAAATAAGCAAAAAAAAAGCAAGTTCGGGACACTGAATCATCCAGCAAACCAATACGATTTTCGCGAAGTACTAACCTATAGCCTATAGTTAGCCGGCGTTTTCGAGTAATGAACAATTAAAAGTGAAAAAAGTGAAATTTTAGCACATGTTTACTTACCAGATTTAAATAAATAGTTTTAACAGCAATTTATTGCAATCATCTTGTAGGTAATGCAAAAACCGACAACTTGGCCGAAATCGATTTTGAAAATGTCAATTCGTTGCTTAGATAATTGCTAATTTACAATGAAAATAGCTAAATATTCAATTAACAATAACTATTGTAAAAATGTATTTGCAAACTTGAATCCTCGTAAATAGGTAGCTCTTGTGGTACCGAATAAGTGTTAAAAATTTGAAGCCGATTCTTTGGATAGTTTTTGCAAAATTGAATTTGTTTATCCGGAAGACTGTTTTTTTGCAACAGCACTCTACGTATGTACATTTCAAAAAAATTTTCGGTTTTGTCAGTGTGATATTAAAGGGAAAGAGTTATATTTTCAAAATATTTTATTAGATGTACAAAAAAATAATTTTTTTTGTTGCAAATTGATTTTACAAAAATGCAGTCATTTTTACCATATAAACAAATGGAATAGCTTTTTTTCTTGAACATATATTATATATATTTTTGATGTTTTTTTTTTAATTTGAGGTAGCTTCTCGAACACATTACAAATATTATTATCTAGTACTTGTCATACGATTTTTTTTTCGTTACTTAGTGTTTGTTTTATAGGCAAAATAATAACTAATTCTTGGTCCAAAAATCACTATTTATGTTCAAACGTCCGCCATTTTGTCATAAATCGATATTTTCAAAATCGGCTATAACACGTACTAGATTATACATAGTATCTAATTTAATAATCGTACCGTTTACGCCGAGTTTTTTACGACACTCCAGGTATCATACAATATCCTTCTATATTTTTGATGTTTTTAAATAAAAAAGAAAATTAAATATATTTCTGAATGTGTATACCTACTTTTAGATAGTTAAACTTCCAAACCGAAATGTCAAGTAGTTTTCCTAGAAAAAATGCACAAAAATTACCTTTGTTCCGGTTCCTAGGTGTATATCTGCCTTTAAGGTCTTGCTATAGGTCTATAGCGTCTTTCAATAAGGACGCTCGACTTTTAAATGTGAACAAAACAAGTTGTGTGTGAGATATCCACTCCATTTTTATTTTATTTGAAAGAATGTTTTATGGCATTAAACATGGAATATATCGTCGTTCAAATGCCCGCCGCGGCTTTTCTTTGTAGCACACCCCCCGACTTTGATGAAATTTTCACTATCGACTAGCTATATGTATAAACTTCCTACATGCAAGGATTACACACCCCCAATCATAGACAATAACAAGTTCTGCACAGAATTGCGACGTTATACCTACGACGTGTTTGTCCATACATTGATACATACTTAACAGTCCATATCTTGAAAACTACTGAACCGATTTTGATGAAACTTGCACTGTTCCCTAAGTTGAAAGATATAATACATTCAATAAAAGAATTATGCAATTCGATTTCAAGTTTCTGAGAAATACGTGAACAAACATACATACAAGCCCGCATAGCCTAACATATACGAATATTGTGCAATTCCAACAATATTACATACATACGAGTCGAATTGATAACCTCCTATTTTTTAAAGTTATGCTGTCTAAAAATTCATTCGTTTCGTTTTCACTGGTGACGCCCCTGGTTATAAAATTAAACCAGCCAGAATGGCTTTTTAATTGTATTATATAATATTACTATTTCTTAGTTTGGATCTCTACCGATTTTTTTAAAAATTTTTTAGCATCGATACTTTAGAAAGTAAAGTAGGGGGCGCTTTGATAATAACTTTGAAAGCAAATATCTCAAAACTTAAGGGTCAAACTCAAAAGTGCCGTGAAAGTGAAACCATATTTTTCTGCATATTGGAAGACCGGAGACCTATCTAACGGCTTAACTCTATGAAATGGTGGTGAAAAAAATTATTTTTCAAAAAATTGCATTATTTCTGTTTGCGGGCATCAATTTTCGCTCCAAATTCCAAAATTTTGGAAAAAGTATTATAGTATTCTTTCTCTACTTTCCCTCAAACATTGAGAATATGTCTTCAAGCGTTCAATTGTTGTTCCTAATGGACCTATAATGGAAGTTACAGTCCTTGAATTTATTGTTCACCTAATTTGGCTAAAATGTATAACAGAGGTTTCAGATAAATGTATTCATTATATTGTATTTGTTGCTATGGTGGTAACAAAATAAATCTACTGCGAATTAACTAACCGTCACTCACCCTAACGGACTACCTGAATCCCCAGAACTAATTACAACAATTAGTCTATAAATCCTTCCACAAGTAAATTGCATTCTCGAAGTCTCCTTTTACAGGAAATCACCACTGACATCCCTCCAAATGCTGGGAATGCACAGCGACGCTGCACGGCTTTCCCGCCTGTAGTTGTGGGACGAGCAACATCCATTAGATAAATGAAAAGGCAGTCGCCGCCTCAAGATGCAAATTAATCTCTTCCTGGTCATTTGGTTTCGGTTTCTTATTTCTGTTCGCGTTTATTCAGTTCTACATGAAAACAGACGTACCACCCCTGGTAATGATTTTTGGGAGACTTATGGAAATTCTGATGGGAACCCAACGAACTCAACAGGCGCACCAGAGACACGGGGCAACTGGAAGCATGTCAAGCGTGAACTTGAGTACGACGAAATGGGCTTCCGCTACTTCAACGTAGGGGTATTGATGGCATCCCATTTGGGTAAGGACACAATTGCTGGCGCTTAATGAGAAAATTCATTGTCTTGCCACTTCAATTTCTTCAATTTAATCGTGGACACTTGGACAGACTCCCCATTCGACTTGGAACGATGTGGACCAGCCGTTGACCTTGCCCTGCAGAGTGTCAATGAGGAATTTTTAAAATCGCACAGGATACGGCTGAAAAAAGTCCAGGCAAGGTAAGGTGCACTGGGAGAACGAAGCATTTAGGGCACTCGTAATGGAGGATTTGATCATTAAGTATTCTTTTCTTGACGACGCGCAAGATCGCCATTTGTACGAGTTTAATTATTCGGAATTAATTGGTTTAACCATTTGCATTAAGTTATTTACGCTCGGAAGAAGACATGGCACAGCTACCGCTCTACTCAAGGAATAGGGGGGATGATGTTTATGTCCTGTTTAATTGAAGAATTGCAAATTGAGCACGTGACTTGGCTCAAGTGGTTAAGCCTACTTCGTTTGCCGTAAAACCCCGAGACTCTTAAAATGTGAATTTATTTTATTTCTATTTTAGTTATCCGTCGTGCTCGGGTGCCATGGCCCCTGGATTGGCTGCAGATATGCACTTCCGAGATGATGTAATCGCTTTTATTGGACCTGCATGTGCCTTTGCACTTGAGCCTGTCGCAAGATTAGCGGCTTATTGGAATACACCCATAATTACGGGAATGGGTGACCAGGTGAGCTATTTGCATAAAAGTATACAATTGACTATTGACACGTGCTCTTCGTGTCGAACGACGAACGGGCAAAGGCTGAAGGTCTATAAAGGAGTGCCCGGGAGAGTGCATGTTTCTAATATGGTTTTGTCTCATATCGGATTATCGTTTTAATCTGAAGAATTACACGGAAAGTTAACTGTCTGCATACCAAGTAAAATATTGCACTCCTAACAAACAAATAAAAACCTTCATTGACTATTTTGAATGAACCTTTAAGGAAATAAACTACTGGCTACTACTGGCAGGAGATGTATTATTTTAAACAAGCTATAAAAGTGAATGAATTATTTGTTTGCATCGTTAACATGCACGAAACCGTTAATGAACTCTTGAAATTAAAGATGGCGGAACCAACATTGCTATGACCCCATTTACACGAACGAACTCAAGCCGGCGGGCGGTCCCTCGAGAACTATGATGAGGGAGATGCGCGATAGATAGGAAAATCCGTGTTCGACCTGACAATCTGCGCACATTTCGTCTTCTTTGCTTCGTGAAAATTAGGTGGCGAGGTTTAGCGCGTTCTGCATATCGCTCTTGCTTTGGTTTTTAGCGGTCAGGTAGAAGCCGCAGTATATCAGACAGCAGCGGTGAATCGGTGTACCGCACACTGACACACCGCTGCTGCTGGATTGTATTGCGCTTGCTCCTTAATGTGGCAGAGCTTTGGTTTCAACAAGATGGCACAACATGCCACATAGCGCACGTCACAATCAATTCATTGCGGGAAATATTAGTGAATTGACTTCCACGATCGTGTGATATCACACTTTGGATTATTTTTTGTAGGGATATGTAAAGTCGCTGAAATCTACGCCAATAAACCACAGACATTGGACCACTTGGAAGTCCACATTCGTCTTGTTATTGCCCCAGCTGCTCGAAAAGTGCTTTATTTCATTTTAAAGTTATATATCTTTTAAAAAAAAACACGCTACACTAATCTTTTTCTTCAAGTAATTGTCTTTCATCACCAACTGTAATTTAATAAAGATTTATGATTTTAGCCTCCATCCGAAGGTGAACTATCTGTTTCTTCAGGAATTTTGGGGAAGATACACAAATGGAAAAACGAAAGCACTGTAAGTTAAAAAATTTTTTGAAGTGGGCATGACCGTTTCGTAGGAAAAAAGGAAATCATATTTTTTAATTATTATAGTTTTCTGTTTTTTTATATTACGATCTGGACACTACAGTCATAAAATTTTTGGTACGGAGGTTCACATAAATTGAGGCAGACGTTTAAATGTTATTAACAAATGATCTTTTAAATTGCATTTGGAAACTCGAGGTTCTTTTTCTCTTAATTATTAATTTAATAATCTCTTTTCCTTTACTTATTAATTAATATTTTTGGAAGAAAGAAACTAATGAGGAATTTACCAATATGAAGATATATGTACATTTTTTTAGTATTTTGGCTAACCGGAAGTTTTATAAAAAGCTACTCATTAAATTGTAATAGGAACATAGGAAAAACAAAATTTTATTAAATTCGACATATATTTTTATTTTAATTAATAAGGCACAACATTTTCAATTCCTTTGTGTCATAAAGCTCACGGGACCCATTCGACATCCCAGTTGAAATAGTAAATTCAATTGGTCCCGCCTGCTTTACCTGCAATATTAAAGTTCAAATAAAATTCTTAGTTGGTACCTACCTATACTTACAATACTAAAATGACCTCGTTTTATGCAGTCGGGTTTTTTGTTGATTTTTTAATATTTTTTTTAATTATAATAATAAAGAGATATAAATCTCGGAGGTCAGAACGGATCCCCATTTATTGACAGAGTAATGGGTTACGTCCACTATGTGAGTTTTGTGCTGGCGTCATATTAGCAATGACTCTCCGGAGAAGAATACGAATCTAATGATACCTCGCTCCTCAAAATCGGTCAAGCCGTTTAGGCTACAAGAGGTCACAATGGAACGGATGTACATACATACATAGATACATATGCGCGAAAAACAATTCCCTCCTTCTGGGTCAGTCGGGTAAAAAGATGATTTAAAGAATTTTCTCATTTAAGCCAAAAGCGGGTTTGACTTAAAAGGGTCAAAATGAAAACAAAAAATAAATTGAAACTTAATTTTAAAAATATTACAGGGAATGTTTAAAGATAAAACGAAGTACCCGACCTTAACACGGATGTCATATTGCCAGTGTCGACTTAAATTAGTATTCGCTAGTGTTTTCCGTCAATTCAACTGGAAGCATGTGGCCTTGTTGTTGGATCGGTCTGATCTGTTTTCTCTAACAGTTGGTAATTGTGGAAAAGGATGACAAACATTTCGAGATTAAATTGAAGCAATTTCCTTAAATCACAGGTAAAAATTTAGAGTACGGCCTTAAGCAAGAAGGACTACTGAGCTTTATAAGGGAGCTTAATGGAAACGAGGAAGAGCATTATGATAATTATCTGAAGGATGCCTCGATGTATGCCAGGGGTAATTCATTAATTTTAAGAAAAGCATTCTCCTTTGAGAGATATAACATTACATAATACATTTTCAAAATCTAGTTGTTATTTTGTCTGTACGAGGTGTCTTGGTGAGAAAATTTATGTTGGCTGCACATGAATTGGGAATGACGAAGGGAGATTGGACCTTTTTAGACGTTGAAATATTTCAGGTACCTCACATATTTACAATGAGTTTTTACAAATTACTGTTGAATTAAAACCGCCAAAACACAATCTAGTCGTTAAAAACATGAAATTGTACTACTCTCTGGAGATTTGTTGTATGTCCACGACAACTCCTTAAGTTAAATGCGTCCATCCTCTTAATAATAAATAAAACGTTACCATAAGACCAAGAAGCATTAAAGGACAGAAATCTCTGTAAAACCTACGTTTAATCGTTTGAAGCTTCCCAATAATTAGATACAGCAATTTTATGGTTGATTCTGGGGTTTTTGGGGTTGGGCCTTGCGAGTAATTTTCAAAGTTAAAGGCTCTCTAATCGTTGCAGGTTTTTCTTCGGATAAGTTTCGTGGTAATTTATTTTTATTTGTGAGAGACCTCGCCAAGGTCAACTTGAATAGCTCAGATTTTGCGAAATTCGTGATCTCCCACCATAAAATTGCTGTATCTAATTATTGGGAACTTAAATGCTAGTTTGCCTGGACTATTTCAAAACTCCCTGATTTGCTACAGTTTTATTGTGTTTCTAATTTTTAAGATTTCATGTTCTAATCAAAATATTAACTTTTCATCTGCAGTTCGGGTCAGGTCGTCATATATTGTATAGGTATGTAGTTTAGATACAAGATATGGCAATTTTAGAAGAAAATGTTGTTCAAGTAGTATACAGGGTGTTGCAGAAACAGCCAAACAAACAAATCATTATGATTTTTATCTTTTCATAAACTCAACGCACCGACATCAAACTTACGCCAAACAACTACTATGTCAATGTGCTTCTCACATGCCACCAATGTTGATATTGTAGCTCTCCACTGCAGATGCAGTCACTTGCGAAAGTGAAAAATGTTCTAAAATTCGCGTTTACGCCTCTCTTTTATTTTTATTAAATTACCCATCTTATTGCCTTTCTAAAGAGGTAAAACTTGTCCAACTAGAGAAAAGGTTATATAGGTTTTACAATTTTATAAAACATTAAACTCAAATAATCACAAAATGCTTTTTTTGTGATTGAAATCTTATTACAGTTAATGGTAGTTACAAACGTTTAATTTGGAGAAAAAATTGTGATATTTAGGTTTTTTGATATTCCGCAGAAGGTTTTTTTACGTATAAATTTGTATACCCTTTCTCTACCTAGATATGCTATACCTACCTGATCATAGGACGTTTTTTCCATGGGATGTTTTTTCCATGGACATTTTTCCCATGGTCATTGGAACAAATGGAATTAAAAAAAATAACCTCCTACCGTTACACCTCTTTGGAAAGGTAAGAAGATAGGTAATTCAATAAAAAAAAAAATATGTGAATTTCCGAAAACACGTAAAATTTTTAGAAATTTTTTTTCATTTTCGCAAGTATTTGTCCGTGCAGTGGTTGAGGTAGATCAGCTTTGGTGGCATTTTAGAAAGTACACTGAGATAGTGTTCGTGTAAAAATAAAATAATAATGTGCATCCCGAATTTATTGATCACCCTGTAACTCGAAAACGGTTCAGAAGAACCCCCCCCCCCTGCCATAACATTTTTTGTTTGTTTAAGTGAGACCTACGTGTATGAAACACCCTGTATATCTTAAACCAGAGCGCCTACAGCCTTAATATTTGGAACTTATACTCCTTTGTTCAATTAAGAAAAATGTTCCCTTTGAGAGACGGAAAGAGGTGGTAAGGGTTTTCATAGCTCCCTATTGTCTTTTGAATCCAGCACACTCATAGACTTGAAATAATTTTAGTAAAACAATTTTCATGTCAAGTCCTACCTTTCAAAAACTAATGATCTGAATATGTGTGCTGTGAAAAGTTATTAAAATTTTGTTTCTTTTTCGAAAAAAAATTATATAGTAGCAGACTCGTCCCGGCCTTGTCTAGGAAAAACATACTCGTAAATTAAAACTATTGCAAAAAAAGCTCTTTCATGGGCGCAGAGAATTTCTCGTTTTTTCGCGGAGACCCAAAACATTTCCGGAGTAAAAAAAAAGTGGCCTTAACCATGTCCGACAAATCTCACTACCTTCCAATGAAAGTCCCATAGATTTTCGCGATTAAGCCGGACATACAGACCGACAGATAGAAAAAATGTTTAGAAATATTTGTTTGACTTTTGGTGTCGTGCATAAGTAAACATATGAGCTTAGACAAAGGCAGACAGACGTTCAATTTTATTTATATGTATAGATGCCTAGATTTTAAAGAATATTCGAAGTAATCTAATCTCATGTACAGTGCATATTACATTCCACACGGGAAAGGCTCTTGAAAGTAGAAACGATTGCTTTTGAAGTTCCAGAAGTTTTACTTCTAGACACCACGACCATTCACAAATTTTGAGGCACCCTTAGGATGCATTGCGCATGGAGGAGGTTAAATTAAAACATGCTTAAAAATATTTTCGGACAAAAAATTGTGTTTTGGTACAACGAAGACCACCCCCCACTGTCGCCATACATATGTACATATATAAAATTCAGAATTGTTGTAATACTCTTACTAACAGAGCTCCTATTGGGGCGATCATGATTGGGAAGTTGGTGATGAATATGATGCGAAGGCGCGAAAAGCTTACGAAGCCCTGTTGAGGGTATCCTTGTTGCAGCCAACTAGTCCGAAGTTCCATGACTTTGCTGATCAAGTGAGAGAGCGCGCTTTGAAGGACTACAACTACACCTTCAGTGAAGGCGAGGAAGTATAAAATGCTCAATGTATTTATTTATATTTTAGTTGTTTAACTGTTTTCCCTAGGTGAATTTCTTCATAGGAGCTTTTTATGATGGCGTTTACCTGTTGGGAATGGCTCTTAATGAGACTCTTACTGAAGAGGAGGATATTCGGGATGGTCTAATAATAACCAGGAGGATGTGGAATCGCAATTTCCATGGTTTGTCTTTAATTGTATTGACATTTTTAGTTTGAAATCTTTGATACTTTCATTCACATAACTTCATACGGGATTTTGTAAGAAGCTGAACACATTACAAACATACGATAATTATTACATTCTATTGGGACCTATGGCATATGTATGCATATACAGTAGGTGATCAAATGAATATTTCGTTGTTCCCCCCTTAGCTTTAATTGGGGCTTCTTCTAACAAAATAAGTTGCTTCCATCACAGCCTCTAAGCGACATTCATCACTAAAGATGACCTAAATTTAAAAGAAAAAGTGATAAATCGGTATTTTTGACAAACATACGGGTCTATGCTCGAATTTTTAATTATCTTTTTCCAATCATCGATGGGAAAGTTTTAATGAAGGTCTGCCTAAGTTAATCGATTTTTCTTCATTCTTTCCGTTAATTTCGGCTTCTTTGCAGGCCGCCTACATTTTAGACAAGCCTCATAAAATCTTCTAACTGATATATTCACTCCCTGCTCATTTGGCTCTCTAGTGAGTATGCGTACTGGTGCCCTGCGTTGTTGTGCACCCTATCGGTCAGTTCTCGCAGTGGTTTTCCTTGTTAGTGGAGTCTGTGAGTCCAACGAATTGGACACTATTTTGCATTCTTTCCCGTTTTCGAGCGTGCTGAGTACGGTACGGTATGGTACGTTTTCGGGAATGCTGAAGACAGCAATAGTAGTAGGAATCCCCCTTGCACCCCACCAACCCCCCCAAAAAAGCAAAATCAATCCTCGAAAGGGGTGAACATTTTTTTAAATGTAAAGGAGAAAATGTATGCGCCACTCGTTTGCGAGAGTGCTGAGAGTGACACAACTTAGTTAAAACAACTAAACCTTGATAAAAAAAAACTTTAGATAAATTTGTAACTAATTGTCAAATGCCCTGATCTAACTTGATCTACAAAAATTTGTTAATCAGGAAAGATCGATAATTCTCAACCTAGATCAGTTTAGATCAGGCAAGAGCAATGACAGTTCTCATCGAACAGGGATCTCTTGATCTTTTCTGATCTATGTATATCGATCTAGATCGGTCATCGAACAGAGCTAATGAATAGCAGATGTGGTATGAAGTGAGCAAGCAATGTACATATAACATATGTACGCGAGAAACAAATATGGCCTTTTATAAAGATAGGAGCGAGATACAAAGAGAATTGAAAGCATTTACATATGCATGTTTTTGTGACGGTTTTGTACATGTGACGAATGCAACCCGGCATTCCCTGATCGGCCGGCAGCTGAATGTACTTTGTTTACCCTTTATCAGGAACATCTCCGTTGATTTATATATGTACCTTACCTTGATATACGCCTCGTTCGAGTGTATTTTCCGGCCGCCATTGTTACCGGACTTATACTTATATTTATATTACAATTATTGCTTTATCTACTTTAAGACAGTTACGGTTTATATAGTGTTTTATAAGTTTGCAAGCATTTTTTGATCTGCTATCTCTGTCAGTTAATGAGATAAATCCACTGAAAGGGAGAATCACCCCGCATAAGGAGAACATTTTTTTTACAGGTATAACCGGGCATGTTCGAATAGATGACAATGGAGATCGCGACGCTGACTACTCTATTTTGGACCTGGACCCCATAACCGGTCGATTTGAAGTTGTGGCCCACTACTATGGTTTACACCGGTAAACCCTATAAAACACAAATTGTAAAATGAACCCATGATTTTTCATAGAAATTACACATCTGTAGATGGAAAAAAAATACATTGGCCGGGCGGTCGAGAGGGCCCCCCTCCTGACGAGCCCAAGTGCGGATTCCTTGGAACTTCCCCCGAATGTCACGGGAATGGTGGATGGAAAAATTTTGTTTTACAAATGCCTTTATACATTTTTATTTTTTTAGAAGTTGTTATCTTTTATTCAACACTTGCTTTTGGGATTTTTGTGTCATTTTCCTTCTTGGTGGTTTACCTTATTTGCAAGTATGAACTGAATTGTCGTATTAAACGGAGTTGCTAATTTTAATTAAGAATGACATTCTTTTAGGCAAATGCGACTGTATAACGAGTTGAACAACATGTCCTGGAGAGTTCGTCCGGGTGAGGTGCTGCTTGAAGTCGGTCGAATGTTTGGGAGTAAAGTTGGATTGCAGAAATTAAATGCTGAAGTAGTAATAGTATGTATACGCAAACAGTAAAAGAAATAATTTTCGTCATTTCTAGAATTTCTCTTTACAACAGTACGGTGTTAGCTCAGACCGAGCTTCTATAACTAGTTGTACCTCTTTGCCACCAACCCAAGTTTTTACCACAATAGGCATTTATAAGGGAGAACGGGTGGCAATCAAGAAAATTGCAAAAAGAAAAGTCGATATCATATCCACCTTGCTGTGGGAGATCAAACAGGCAAGGGACGTGAACCACGAAAACACTGTACGGTTCGTTGGAGCTTGTATTGATCTGCCTCGACCAACTATTCTGATTTTAACCGAGTACTGCCCGAAAGGCAGCCTCAAAGATGTTTTGGAGAATGACGCCATTCAACTGGATTGGAACTTTCGCATGTCTTTAATTCACGACATTATAAAGGTAGCACATATTTTTCGCCGGGAATTATCGCGATACTGCTAACATATTGTATTCTAGGGTATGGCTTACCTACACAACAGCGATGTGTCAGTACATGGAAAGTTAAGGTCATGCAATTGTTTGATTGATGGTAGATTTGTCTTAAAAATTTCAGACTTCGGTCTAAGAACACTCACAACACCGTCCGAATTCCCCAAGGATCAAAATTATTTCAACAGTAAGTCGGAGCTATGAAATGAGGCCTCGATTTAGTAAAATATTTTGCTTTGTAGAATTTTTGTGGATAGCTCCAGAGCTTCTGCCTCTAACAGTCATACCAGGCACACCAGCAACACAAAAGGGAGATGTTTACTCATTTGCAATTATTCTTGAAGAGATTGTGGTTCGTGGAGGGCCTTATGAAACTGCGCGTCAATTTTTAGATATTCAAACTATACTCAGGAGAGTAGAAGCACACGAAACGCCACCTTTTCGACCGTCTATTGGCCAAAGAGACTGTCCGCCGGAAGTATTAGATCTTATGGAAAAGTGTTGGGCGGATAACCCAGACGATCGTCCTGCATTCGTGGCCATTCGTTCAACAGTACGCTGCATAATGAAGTGAGTATGTGTTGGTGATTACACTGACCCACTAATTGAATTTGCAGCAACCTCACTAAAGTGATCTCCGCTTACCACTTAAATGTGTAACGCATTTGTTTTCCAAAATAACTTAAACTTTAAAACTAGGTCATTTAGTTTTATGTGAAATTATTTTTTAAAGAGCTTTATAATTTCATATTCACTTATCCCGTTGTGCTGCTCTTTATGCGCAAGAGTTGTTCATACATTTATTATTTAAACAAGTTTGCCCAGACCCGGCGTTTCTCGGGATACTATAAATTTGTATTCCTTAATTTTACAACCCCTCCCTACTGCACCGCTTCTCCTATATGACCCAACGGGGTGGGGGTGGTCTCATTAAATCAAGCAATCGTACAAAATACACCTCAACCATCACTTTCACTTATTCCTAATACTTGTACTATAAATAAATCAATTTTTTTCATTTATTTCCAATCGGCAGGGGTACATCTTTATCGCCCTCAAAGAGTTTCCAATGTCAACAACCACAGTTTCTACATTTATTAATATTTTCATCCCAAATATAGCATATGCATTGCCCCGCGTGTTGTCTATTTTCTAAAATTATTTTGACAGCCTAACCCGCCCCCATCTTTTCGTCGTACCTCTTCATTCTCGGCAAAATCGATGCCTCTTCATTTTCACGGGTAAATAATTTTTTTTTTCGTTTTCTCCTAATGTTTTTCTATTTTTGTTTTTCACATGTTTTTAGATATTTTACAACAGTATTATTAAATTTAGTTTTCTTCGTTTTACACCACCTCCCTTCTGCACCCCCTCTTCTATATCTTCCAGCGGGGTGGTGGTGGTCTCATATTTGGAAATTTTGATGGCAGATTCGAAATCAGTGTCCCCAAAAGCCCCTAATTCGGTTTTTCAGGGCTATCCTTTGAAGTTTAACTTTTTCGGTCACCATATTGGATCCGACATCTTGAATTCCAAAATTTTGAATGCAGGCTCGAGATCAGCGACCCCGAAAACCTCCTATTGCCCTTTTTCATAAAGATTCCTTGAAGTTGGACAATTCGCTTCCTATACAAAACGCAAATTTCGATTTTCCGGCTTTTTCTTTGGAGTTTCCCGAATTTTCCTTTTTTTAACCGCCCCTGTATTATAGCGAACAAACCAAAAAAAATATTCAAATCGGTCAAACCGTTTTTGAGTTTTAGCGAGACTAACGAACAGCAATTGACTTTTATATACATACCATACATATATAGATTTCTATGGATAATTATCTTGGGGACCACAGATGGTATAAAACGTATTGTTAGGTATTTTCTACACTGAGCTAAAACGGGTTGGTATTAATCAGAAATAGATGCAGAAGTGGAATTCAAGAGGCGGGCTGAAACGCCAGCATTTACAATAATTAGACCATGTGGTCCATTGTACATATCTCAGAAGAAGACTGTCATCAATTTTAGTCTAACTCATTATGTTGGGCAGCGTAAGACTTGGTAGCTCCGTAGGTTCTATTTTTTATTCAATTGTACATCTTATCAGCTTCCCAAAAAGGTACATGTTGAGGTAAAGAAAGGATATATAAATATAAATATATATGTACCTCATCTCAATCTCATATGACCCACCGTCAAACTTTCTAAAAGCTTCTCTGCTTGTGCGGCAGATTTTTTCTCTCTCTTTTCTGCCCTGCTTTCTGTCTCCAAAAAATCAAATTTTTTTAATTGTGAACACTTCCGGTCGCTTGTTAGTTGATAAGACTTTATTTTCAGAGAATTTTGTGAAAATTTAATGGACGATTTGTTACGACGCATGGAACAATATGCAAACAATTTAGAAAGCCTTGTAGAAGAAAAGACGGAGCAATTGAGCATGGAGAAGCGTCGAACGGAAGAATTGCTGTATCAAGTTCTTCCTCGGCCAGTAGCGACTCAGCTATTGGCAGGTGAGATGGTGCAACCTGAGCAGTTTGAATGCGTGACCATATACTTCAGCGACATCGTCGGTTTCACAGCCCTTTGTGCTCAGAGTCGACCCATGGAGGTGGTTGATTTCTTAAACGATCTCTACAGCACCTTCGACCGCATTATAGGCTTTTACGACGTGTATAAGGTAAACTATCTATTTGAATTGGTTGTACAATTTCAACAGCCTAAAACAGGTAGAAACTATTGGAGATGCATACATGGTAGTGTCCGGTCTACCAGAGCGAAATGGACACGATCATGCAAGAGAAATTGGGTTGATGTCGTTGGCGATTCTGGATGCTGTCAACTCATTTAAAATTAAGCATCAACCAGACTATCAGCTAAAAATACGGATAGGCATACATTCTGGGCCTGTTTGTGCAGGTGTTGTCGGACAGAAAATGCCCCACTATTGCTTGTTTGGTGACACCGTTAACACAGCATCCCGAATGGAGTCAAGCGGCAGTCGTAAGCATTCTTATATCATTTTATTGTACAATATTTTTTTTAACTCCATAAACCTTCTAGCTTTGAAAATTCATGTGTCAGATGCAGCCAAGCAAATATTTGATAATTTCGGCACATTCCACTTAGAGCTGCGAGGAAATGTGGAACTAAAAGGAAAAGGAGTTGTGACAACATATTGGCTGGTCGGCTGTACTGAACCAGACCCTAGACCGCCAACACCACATAAGACGCACCACATGGATAATGAGCCACCTTTTCCGATATTGTTTCCAGCAATTGGAAAGTAAATACTTCAAGGCTAACAATTATGAGAAAATTAATTAAAATATGTGTAAATGTTCAAATTCGGATTTTTATTTGGATTGTCTCGGTAACAAAGGGAATAGATTGTCTGTGCCAACATCATGAAGTTCGTTAGGGCAAGGGGGGGGGGGGGGGGGGGGGGGGGGGGGGGTCATGATACATAAAAAAATTAACTAATATAACGCAAGTAAAAGGGGGTATATTGGTTAATATAAATGCAATTTTGGTTGTTTGTTGATTGTTGCAAAATCAGATTTGTTAACAGGCCTAGCCACCATAGCATAGAGCTCTATCGAGGTGGGCTGTGCTATGAAGAAGTATTTGATCGAATCTTTCATTGATTTTGTCTATACTAATATTATGAAGAGGTAAAATTTCTTAGTTTGCTTGTTCAGGGGAATCTCTGGAACTACTGAACCGATTTTAAAACTTCTTTCGTCAGACCTCCAAGAGACGACACGAGACGAGACTCCAGTCACCTTTTGTGACGAAATTTGAAAAACTTTGGAAGAACGGCAAATATGTGTTTCTTTTTGCCTCCAGTCACTTTGTGTGGCTAGCAGGAGCGGATTAAACTCAAGAAATTGATGCCGATCACCTTTTTGCACAAGACAGGAGCTCAGATTTTTAACACGCTTGTTTTAGCGTCACCTGTAACTAACTAACTAAATATGTAAACAAATCTTGGAAGTCGAATTTAACCAACTTCTAATTGGGGAATCGATTTGAAACTTCGCAAATATATGTAATACCGATGACAATACAAAAATTAGGTTCGAGCTGATCTTATGATGGAATCAGGAGGTAGATATGTAATGGAATTCTTCAATGGTTGCGAGTAAGCCTCTCGAGTTTGGGCTAATTTGGTTTGTTTTGACGAGCCCCATTTAGATTAAAGTAGGTAAAATTGGTGAAGAGGAGTCTGATGATGGAGCCGAGAAGCAGAATGTGCTAGAGTTAAGCAGCATTAAATATGCTGTGGACTATGAGCAGTGGCGGATTTACCAGCAGGCTGAGTAGGCTTGACCTTAGGGCGGCAGATTTTAGGGGCGGCAAATGTGGGAACCGAATTTTTTTTAACCGTTTTACTGCAAACAAGTTTTACGCTTGCAAAAAATAATGGGTCGTGATTTGAGAAGCTCTATGTTGTGTGGAGTAAGTAAATGTGAACCAAAAGTTACGAAACAAAAGAATCGTTGTATGCGAATTTCCCATACTAATATTTTGAGTAGGAGTGTCGTGATTTATAAAGGTACCTCCAAAATATAGCTGCAACAAAGGAATACGGGGAAGTCCCGCAATACAATAATCAAAGCCTCGGTTGATAGCTTCTGCAATAATTTCATAACGGATTGAAACTTCTTTCTGGTTCAAAGTGTTTCGTGGATTGTATGAATATTTTCATAGCACCGGTGAGCACACACACACAAAGATTCCAAGAGATTCCTCATGCTTATTTTGTTATATTGTTTGTTTTAATGAAGCAAACATAGAAATAATAATTTGGAAATTCAACAATCGCATATGTGGAAAAAGAAATATTAAAAATTTCGAACGAATTCTTCTTTCCCTCAAAGTATTTCAATCCTAAATAGCTATTTCGGAAGCTGTGAATAAAAGTTTCGATTTGTTTGTGATAGCATAAAAGAAAATTACCGTTGTATATTAATTATTCATACATTACCCGGCCTTATCAGTCGTTCATTATTGAGCTTTCATTAGCTCATAAATACACCCAAAAACTATTTCTTGTGCAATTTCAACCAAATTGTTGGATTGTAAAAATAATCTAGGAACTGACAATCGCAGACATAGATAAGTGCGGCAAAAATTGAACAGCCTATACTTGGGAAATGTGTAAATCCGCCACTGACTATGAGATTGCACCCAAGCCAAGGTGAGAAACGTGCTGAGGGCTGAATGGTATAAGGGTGGTAAAAAATGTCATATCGCAAGCGTCACCACAGAGCACCGGGCGCAATCCTGTTGTAGTTAGCCTTGCCCTCTTACTCGGACCACGGGGGGGATCGACCGTTGAATTGTCCGCTACTCGTGGGAATGAAATGAATACACACAAAACAGCAACGCAAACAAAACGACACGATTAGAAAATGGAAAACAAAAGCGCGCTTAGAAAATTGAGTCGTTGTCTAAATTAATTAAAAGTACACATAACTCCTCCATGCTCCACGCTTTTTGAATTAGTCATTGGACAGAAAAGAAGTGATAAGTTTACTAATAACTACCTAGCGTCCTATCATCTGTCACGAAATGAAAAAAAAATATATGTATGTTTGCGTTTACTCTACAATGAAGTTAAAATACTGGCAAGGGTTAACATGCATATATCGTAACAAATAAAAGTTTATTTAATTCACTTATTTTTTAATTTTTGGTGCGTGATAAAAGCGTGTTTTTGAGGTTTTTTGAAAATATGATTTTTTTAAAGTGCTTAAGTCTTGCAAGAGACGAAACTCCAGTCACCTTGTATGACGATATTTTAATGTATTTGGAAAAACGGCAAATATGTCTTTCTTTTTGCCTCCAGTCATATTTGGTCTTAAAAAACAGCTGACAATTCGCACAAAACTTCTTTCGTACCGCCCCTAAAAATATTCGCTGGTAGGTACTAGCCGTTTGAGTTCATCCGTTTTTCATTCGTCATTCATTAGTGCTGATCCGGTTAAACCCGTAGGAGATTCTGACGATGCATCCTAAACGTCTGTTATATTTAATTTAAAATGACGTGTTTTTTAATTTAAGTTTTAAGTCCTATGCACGGTTAACGTTTAAATTTGTATGCACAGAGAGAAGGTTAAAGAACTATTTAGGTACTCAGAATAAGTACACCTTACACTGGAAGTGTGATAAGAAGGAAAAAAATACAAAATCACTTCATTTGTGCTTGCGCATAACTCCACAGTTAAAAAAGTGGACTGCGTTCGATGTTCAATTTCTTGTGTTATTAAAAGAAGGTTCTCGACTACCTCCAGGAACTTAACAACAATAGTACCAACAAATTCTAATTTTGACCTACTTCCAGAGGATATACAAAGTACAGAATCCCTCCTCCCTAAACTAGAAACCGGGACTTCCACCCGTAAGGATTTTAAGGCAAATGTTGGCAGTATTGATTTTGTTCTCCCCCATACACGGCTTCATAAGTTGGGGTGGCTCCTTACGCAGTTCCTTGTGTCAAAGAACGAAAAACATCTATTCCTGAAAATGTGAATTGATTTTGTTATTTTCGTGGAAAAGGACCTGTAGCCTTTAGTGGTACTTCAACGAAAACTACTAGTTACTTAGATTCGCGTATATTCCAGCCTTGTTATTGTTATCCTGTTTCGCTCCTCCCAAAAACGATGGATTTCAATGAATCATTACTAGAGAAACAAAGATGCGTTTAAGACACGCTAAACTTATTATCGTTGCAGTCGTTTTGGCGAATATTATTCTTTTGTATTCTCTCGTAAATCTGTTGTGGAAGCCTCTCCTCGATGCCCAGCATGAAAGCATTAACCCAGTCACGGAGAAAACTGGCAGCACTAAGGATAAGGTTAAGACGACAAACAAGCACATTAGGAAGTCCATAACAATAGTTTTTAGGAATTTTTATCACTTTGAAAATGATCTTAAAGGGTCTTTAGATAGTATCCTTGAAGTCGTACCCAACATGCAAATTTTGGTTGTGCAAGATAGTGTACCCTATCCACCGATAACGTACGAAAATAATTCGACCGCTGAAAGCAGCGTTAAGTTCATGAGCCTTGGATTTGATATAAGAAAAACTGCGAGGGACTTGTCCCCTCTCTTAACGATTAAAACCAGATACGTCCTCTTTCTGCCGGACAGCATCCGACTAAGCAATAAAAACTTGCTGCAAAAGTTGTTAAAGGAAATTAGTAATATCGGCCGAGATGAAAAATCCAACGTGGACCGAACTGAAGAATTCCTCATTATTCCATTTGTGGGTAACATGAAATCCTTCAGCAATTGTTGCGAGATTAACCTGGACCTTCCTAACTGGACCATCGAGTACGGTGCAGTGAACAGCAGTGACAAGTGTGATTTGGTAACACATCTCCTTTTTCCTTAAGTATATTAAATAACGTTTGCAATTTTAGTATTTGCAAAAGCACGGAATTATAGCCGACGTATCCGTTCTGAGGGACCTCCCCGACGCTCTAGCTGCCCCCTTTCCTGAAATGTTTTATATTCAAGCAAAAATTGCTGGGATAAAGGTGACTTCAGTAAAGGTGTCCTACTTTTTATTAACAAATGTGTTTTGCAGAAAAGGATATTTCATTACTCTTTTCAAGATGGAAAGCGACTGTACACGTCTTACCACACCAAGCAGCGCCGAGCAGAGATACGCCGAAAGCAGTTCAAGGACATGTATAAAAAGTTGCAGGTCAAGCGCATTGTTAAGAAGTCGCACAAAATCAAAACAAAGACTGAGACGAAGGACTCGACGGGTTCACAGCATAACTTAGTGTTGGACACGCAATTCTCGTCTTCAAACTTTTCGCTTCCGCTGCTCACTGAAATTGATCTAATCGGTTGCGAGCGGACGACCAAGTCCTGTGTCGGGCCTGTATACAACATGAAGCCATTCTACACTTATCTGAACAAGCACACCCCTCCGTGCTGCGTGGAAAAACTAAAGGCGGTGTTCTTCCATATCTTAGAGGAGTTCCAAAATGTCGGTATACGATATTGGCTGGATAACTTGGCGCTGAAGACTGCTATCGAAACAAACCAGCTCTCCCCAGATGCGTACGAGATCGACATCAGTTTCAACTCATTCGACCTCGAGCGCTCCTCCTATTTGAAAAAGTCCCAAACGCGGCCCTTCACCGATTCTGAAGGCTTCTACTGGATAAAGGCGACCGACGGGCAGTACTTCAGAATACAGTTTTCAAAGGTCAACCAGATAGGAGTCAACCTACTTCCGTTTGAAATTGACGGAAATCGCGTCAGGCCCAATGGATTTTTCGGATGGAAGGCAAAGGAATTTTCGTCGGAGTTTCTCCACCCAATGTCCACTGTTTTATTCCTCGGAAAGAATGTTATGTGTCCCAACAATGTGAGGGAGTTTTTGGATTTCAAGAATATCAAATGAATTGAATTACTAGGCTAGCACGCTCTCATAAGCCCATGCGAATCATTATGTGATACTACTGAAGTCCCAAGCATTACTCGAAACTTAAATAAATTTTTTTATTTACGGCTTGAAGCGTATGCCTTTGAAACATTTGTACGTATGATTTCTATGTGTAGTCAGCGTTGGACGTTCATCGACCTCTAATTCAAGGACTTTATTGTGGAAATTCTTTCGCAGAGTATAGAATAAAATTATTTGTGTTGTAATATGCTTTTCATTCACAAAATGTTATTACTTATACAGAGTTAATTTAAAGTGTACTTATATACATTCTCTGGTGTAAAAAAAAATTTTTTGTACATTATATTTTGTCCCTTACACCGCCACATAATTGCGCCCCCCGCTTTAATTTTTTTTTGTTTCGAGTTAATTTATACAGCTGTAAAAGGAAAGTATTCTTTACAAAGTTTTATTATTACAAGTTTTTATTGAACTTGTTTTGTTTATCTGTCTACTACAAATTTGGCAAGTCAATTTTGAACCAGTTTCCGTTATCAGAAAGGGTTGAAACTTTGCACACAACATATATGCAATAACACATATTTTTAAATCCAATATGGCGGACGCCCCAAGATGGTGGATCACCTTTTTCTTCACAACCCTCTTTATATGGGTATCAAATGAAAGGGTTTGGTGATAAAATAAGATAAACTACATGACGTCATTCTAAACCCAATATGGCAGACGCCCCAAGGGGTTCCCGTTATCAGACCAGCGGAAGACATCTATGAACCCTAGAACAATGTAATATAATGGTGACTTTGCTCTGATGCTGCAGCTAGGGCAGCATGCACACTACTAAACTCAATTTTCTTCTGGGCCCGATGGAGTTTCAGCTATTGTTTTGAATTCCTGTGCTACGTCGTTTTCAATGTCTACAGGTATCTTTCCTGATTGTTAGAAACTTTCTTATATTTTTCTCCTGCACAATAAAGGGTACAAGAATGAGGTTTCAAATTATAGGCCTGTCGCCAATTTCTCAGTGCTTGTGAAACATTTGACCTATTATTGGCGAGCACCAGCACGGTTTCGTCAAGGGAAGATCAACGGTTTCAAACTTATTATATGTTACATCATATTGCATTAATACAATAGAATATGATGGACAGGTCGATTGTATATACCCATGTAATATATGTAAGGCTTTCGATAGAGTTAACCACCGGGCTTTGAGTTTCAAGCTTGAGGGACTTGGTTTTCCAGTAATTTTCCAGCAGATTGTATCCCTTCGGAACACATTCTCTCCATCTATCCACAATACCTCAGGTGTACCACAGGGAAGCCACTTGAGGCCACTTCTCTTCATTTTATTTATAAATCACGCAAGCTTGACCTTGTCTAACTCTAAAATTCTCTTTTATGCTGACGTCTGACAATGCTAAGATTTTTCGTAATATTAACAATTTTGACGACTGCTTGCTGCTTAACAATGACTTGAATAACTTTTATTTATGGTATTCTGCAAATTGTTTGTCCTGTTTGTCCTTTAATGTGAGTTAGTGCACTTGTATGTCTTTTCCCCGTAAAAAAAAACTACTATTAAATTTCAGTACCTGATGGAAGAAAGTGAAAGACCTAGAGGTTACATTCAACTCCAAATTTAATTTTGATGACCATATTAACAATATTGTTAATAGAGCTAATTTGTTGTTGGGTTTTATTAAAAGACGGTCAAAAGAATTTAATGATCCTCACGTCACCAGACTCATTTACATCACCTCGGTTCGTCTTGTTTTGGAATATGCCAGTCCTATTTGGGCACCTGCTTATAAGTTTCAATGCGATCGAATGGAATATGTCCAGAAAAGATTTCTACTGTTTTTTCTTAGAGGTCTTCATTGGACTGATTCGTTTTCTCTGCCGCCATTATCATTTAAAATTAATTTGCGTGCAGACAGCAAGGCACACGACTTCCTGAATTGTCCTCGGCTATAAGATTTTGAACGGCAAATCTGATTGTGCAGAATTGCTTTCTTTGTTTAATATTTCCGTTCCTCGTAGTGGTATGAGACAATTTGGTCTACACGAACCGATTAAGGCTCTTGCGATATTAATTAACGAGTCCTACGACATAATTGATTTAAGCTTATCAGTACCACAGTTTAGAAATCGGCTCTCCATGATCTAATGTAATTATTGAGATTTTCAACTTTTGTGAACTTGTTTTTGTTTCTTTTCATGTACATATATACAATATACATGCTTGCATTATCTCTATTGGAAATTGTTAATACTTTTGTCTCACTGCGAATAAATAAAAAAAGTTGAAAATAAATAAACTTCTAAATAGCTTACAGCAGATTAAGACTAAAAATAAATAATACTCACCTATTCAATTACCTGCCTACTTATGGCATTTTTAGAGATTTTGAAATATGTACGCACAAAACTATACCTAACCATTCTCTTGACAAGCTAAGCTGCTTTGGTGGGAGATGCAGCGTCTTTCTTGCACGCTGTTTGCTGTACTGCTCTACTAAGCTAATTTCAGGTGATCACTCATGTACAGAATTTTTACGCGATACAGCCGTTCCGTATTAGCTTATATTTCTATGATACTGACACAGCAGGTCGAATTTCACACGGCAGCTGCATCTAATAAAAACACGCGGCAAATTAAAGTTGTAATAGTACTTTAACAAAACAAATTTCCTAATTGAAATAAGAAATAAATAAGAAGATAATTGAAATAGAAACACTTCCCACATTGCACAGAATTTGTTCTAATATCGAAATGACTCCAGGTATTCAGGGAAAACGGCACCTAGTTAAAGAACGACGAAAACGAAGAAAACCAAAAATTATCTCTCCAGATGTTTAGTATAATTATGTAGATTTACCCTTGAAAAAAGACACAAAGAAAGTCTTGTGCTGGTCACCTCCTGTACGCGCTGTACGCGCGTCATACATACAGTAGCGCATTTCTCTGTCTAAGCAGCGTATTCGAAGCGAGCAGTAAAGTTCTTTGGCGCTCGTATGACAAAAACCTCTGACTACGTATATACGATATCCAAAGACGCGACATTGGCCTAGCGTAGTATTTATAAAGTCATGATTTTCTTTGCTCTGTAAAGTCCGGACTTTTGAATTTGTCCTAGACTTGATATATTCCTAGTCCACGTATGTGTTTTACACAAGCAGCACTGATTTTAGCCTAAAACCGATTTCTAGTCCTGATTTGGAATTGGGACTGGTGTCTACGTAGCCATTGTTAGCCAAAGACCTTGTATTATGATTTATACGAGTACTAGTTTAGTTTGTAAGGGGGCGTTTAGGCGTGTGGCCTTTCAATCACCGCGACCACTAGGATCTATTGTGAATCCCCATATAGATTTCGTCCCAGGTCTAGCTTCTTTGAGAAGTCCAAACTACTAAGTGTGTTAGTCGGAGCCTGGCCAGGGCTGTACACTGACAAAATATATGTACCGCTGTCTCTGAGGCTTCCACGCAATCGCGACAGGTGTCAGTTTCAGCTTTCTTTATTTTTTTAATGTGATACCTTAAGGAAAAATGTCCAGTGAAGAGTCCAGTGAGTGTTCTGACCTCTTGTTTGTTTAGACGGAGGAGTTTCTCGGCCTTATCATGCGGTGCGATCATGAAGGCTTTGGATTGCCGACAACCTGAAATCTGAATTAGTTTCATACGATTACTAGTTAGACGAATAATATAATTTGAGCGGCTCTGTATTTTGCTTTCTGGATTTACATCATTTTAAAATAAAAAGTTCAACTGTTTTAAGACCCAGCGGTGCTAGCGGAATCTTCATCTTCGTCCCCTTCAGGTAGTTCTCGCACCAAAGATAAAAGTTTGTCCAACTTTTGAATTTGTAAAGTAAGCTGATCCAAATTAGGCTGCTTTTTCGGTGGTTTGCACATAACCCTCAGATTTGGGGAAAGTTTAAGCGAAGTAGTTGTGCCTCTGGAAAAAATAAGATGGTATAAAAGGTAGGCCAAGAGAAAAATACTATTTGCTTACTTATCATCACCAACGATAATAAATGGCAGTTTCTGGTTAAATGCTAATCGCATAAGCTTATTTTTGCGACGAGGAACAATTGCCTGGATACATATTGCTTTGTATTTGTTCACATTAAGGTCAAAAACAAAGACCTTTCCCTCAGTTGTTACGGCGGCAAGTACGGTGCTGGAGTACGGAGCCCATTTGACATCACCCACGCTTGAGCCTAAATCGAAAATAAATAGTGGATCGGGTCGCATATCCTCCCAAATTTTAACTCTCCAGTCGCCTCCACACGTCGCAAAAATATTCGAGTTGAACTTATTGAAATCTATCCTGTACACTGACAGGTAGTGGGCGTCGTACGTCATAAGATACCTGGAGCTGTAAGCGATGCTGCACTTGTATACCAAACCCTCCTCAGTTCCCACGAGAAATATTTCGGGCTGAATAGGATGAAAAGTCAAGCACGTCCCGCAGCCCTTAAGTTTTATCTCAGTGCCATCAGGGCCTTCAATTGGGTCCTCTGCCAAGAACAATGTGATGATTGTCGTTATCGACAGTTTGTTTTGCATTAAAACCCAGTTAAAGACCCTGCCATCCGTCGACACTGAGTAAAAATTAATTTCACCATCGGGCATATCCGGACCCCATTGAATCTACAAGGAAATGTAGAAACTTCATTAAACTCTCTTATAATTTGTTGCCTTTCACTCACTTCACAAACGCACTCAGCATGCTTAGTATTTACTCCTTGGGACATATAAACAGGGTCCTTGTAACTTGTTTTTAAATTATAAACAGCAACATTGCCGTCATACATCCCTGCAAAGAAAAACAAACATACATAGATCATGACGCTGATTTCCAGTGCTAATTATTACCTATAGCCAGGAGAAAAGGGTACTTTGGATGTATGTCGCAGCACATCACTCCGCTTTCCGTAGTAACTATAAACGCAAGAAAACGAAAATTCTTAAAAGGACACATTAATCAAATTCCACTCACTTCTGTAATCGGGGAAAGAAGGGTTTTTGATTGTGAACAGGCATACCGCTCCTTCCGATGACTGCTTCATGAAATCATCTGCAATAGTTTCAAGTGTTCGTTGAATACATTTAGTTATAGATTTCACGCGAATTACACGATCCAAAGCATGCTGCGTACAGATCATAATAATGAGGATTGAAGAGCACCTCAGTGACATTGACTTTCTTCGTTTTCTCATAGGAAAATTTCCACAGCGGCAAAAGGGTACCTTCTCCTTCCCGAAATTCATCTGCAGGATCTTCCCAGTAACGATAGTCTTGCGCAATATCATCATAAATATTTTGGTTGATCATCCGCTCCAGGATTTGCCAACATTTTAAATATTTCCTGTTTAATTCGTCGGCAGCAGGCTTGTCACCTTTCTTTATTTTGGCCTTTTTGCCGAAAGCGGTACTCTAAAGATGATGCAAGAAAAAATAAGGTGGTAAAAATGACCTGTACTGCTGACCGCTAATTCCCAGCTAAAAACTAACTATTAGTACAAACTTATCAGGCCTTTGAATGACTGTAGGTACAAAATTTTTATTTTAACAAAACGAGCTGATATCTAAAACCGAGCGCACACATTAGACTGTCGGAACTTATTGTCTGACACAATTATCTGATCCGATTATTGTAGGTCGCACACATCAGGATGTAATTCTGATCAGTCAGAACGAGAAACTTCGCTAAAGTAAAGTCAATTTTTGTGCACGTGTAATATACAACTCCAGTCGCAAGCGCGCTGACTGAAATTAACTAGAATGCGCCATTCCATGTTAGGAATCAGTAAACCACACAATTAATTATTTATTTTATTTACAAATTTTTAGTTTCAGTTCAGTGTAGTAGGTAAGTCGTGTCATGACATCAAGCAGACAGCACGTACTTGTATCTACGTCCAGAAATTGTCTTTGTTATACTGTTTTGCTCGTCGAAGCCTTTCATTTGATACCCATGTCAAGGTGTTGTGAAGAAAAATGTAATTCGCCATCTTGAAGTGTACGAAGAAAGAGGTAATCCGCCATCTTAGGACATTTTCGATATTGGATTTAGAATGACATCACACAGTTAAGCATATTTTGGTCATCCAAAGCTTTCATTTGATATCCATAATAAATAATATTTGGTGAAATTTGTTTTTTATTGTCAGACATTTTGGCTTATGGTGGCCGCCATTTTGCATCGGATCGACCGTGGGTTGTGCTCATACAAACACGTAATATTACCAACTTCAGGCACTCGAGTCCGATAGTCGTATCAGACCATATCGGTCGCAAAAGTCTGATGTGTGTGTGCCGAGCCTTTAGGGTCATTCAATGATTCCAAGGAACTGCATTTAGTACCGAGCGCAAAAAATGAACATGATCAAATCTGCTCAACTCAAAATTAGAGTGACTGCAATCAATGAAAACAGTTTATAATTTATGAAAGTAACTAATGGGATTCTAAAATTAAAATGAGGTAAAATAAAAGTTTTCAAATTTCAAGTACCTAGCCGATCGTAAATCTTACTATTTATTTATTTTTGTGGAAAAAATTGAAAGAAAAGTAATCCTATGTTACTTGACTTTAGGCTACAGCTGTTTGGCACAAAAGACATTCAGGTCACAGTACCCACCACATGGGTCACCCCCTCTTTGCTATAATAATAAGCTACATCTGGTTTAATTCAGGGTCCGAGAATTTTCAAAATAATTAAATTTACCTTCTTTTCCTTTTCTTTTTCCTTACTTTGGCGGTTAAAATCGTCAATGTAGCTGTCGTATATTACCCATTGCAAAACAGTCGCCCCAAAAGTTGATCTAGGAGGTGGAATAGTTTGCGTTTCCACTGCCTGAAATTTCTCAAAATGAAAAATGATTTTTGTATAAAAGTAAAAAGTTCTGCACCCTGTATGGATTATTAAAGGTTAAGGCCGCTCTCTCACAAAAATTGAATTGGTTAATAAGTTTTCGCTTTTTTCCCCCTGTAGCTGGCGCAGCAGCGGCAGCACCACCCGCTTCTTCATCTAGAAAAGAAAACTACTAAATGAATTGCTTATAGATATTTAGTCAAATAAATCAAAAACGGCCCTTTATCTTAGTATTTGGGTATTAAAGGGCCATTCAATAAGGACGCTCGACTTTTAAATGTAAATAAAACAAGTTGTGTGTGAGATATCCACTCCATTTTTATTTTATTTGAAAAAAATATTTTATGGCATTAAGTATGGAATATAATGTCGGTCAAATGTCCACCGTGGCATTGCTTGGTGGAACGTATTCGGGAGGTCCAATTTTCGATGACTTTGTCACATAAATTTGGCTGAATTTGCTGGATGGCGTACATTATGTTGACTTTGAGGGCATCAATTATTTGCGGTTTATTCGCATAGACCAGTGATTTAAGATAGCCCCAAAGAATTAAGTCTAAAGGCGTTTAATCGCACGATCTCAGTGACAAGTCATGTCGCCGCCGTGCGTGATTACCATGCCCTCAAATCGCTCATGCTGAATGTCCATCGTGGCATACAATGTGTGGCACGAAGCGCCATCCTGGTGGAACCACATGACGTCGGAATTCATATCATCCAGGTTAGGGCACAAGAAGTTGCTTATCATCGATCTGTACCGCTCGCCGTTGACGGTTTTGGTAATGCCAGTTTCGTTTTGAAAAAGTACGGACCGATGATTCCGCCAGACCAAAAGCCGCACCAAATAATAATTTTCTCGGGACGCATTTGTTGCAGGTGTATCTCGTGTGGATTGGTATCGCCCCTAATCCGACAATTTTGCTTGTTCACATATCTATTCATGCAAAAATGGGCTTCGTCTAGACTGCCAGTTGGATTTTATACGGGTGCAGACCCAAGTCCCGACGCAAAATTCGCCAAGTTCGGTTTCTCGAACGGAGCACTGATTTTGATAATAAAATTTGATGATTTGCTCACGTTCTTCAACGGTATAACTTTCCATGGTGATTTACCACACACTACTAAACAATTTACAACCAACATTTTGATAGATGTTGCTTCAACAACATGGTCGCTATAACCTAAAAAATTTCGAGCGTCTATATTGAAAGACCCTTTACAAGAATTGAAAAGAGAAAAACAATATTATTATTTCGAAAGGAAATTGAAGTTCAAATAAATATATTTTATGGTTCCCTGCAAAGCGTTTTTTAGTTATCCCGCTTGCTTTACAAGAACTGCCCATTTTAAACCGTCAGGAGTCGTTATGTTTACCAGTTTTTGTGAGTGTGTTTGTGGCTTCGTAATTAAATAGTAATAGTAGTTTGCCGAGCAAGTTTTTAGATAAGAATAATCGCGTGGTTTTATGAAGCATGTATGCGGCCTACCAGAGATAAGAGCTTAAAACTATTTCATAAAATATTTTCCAAGATTTTAAGAGGGGCAGAGAAAGTTGCAGTCATGCAGCAATTAGTTTTATAATTCACAAAAAGTCGGGCATTCAGCACAAGCTTTGCAGAAAAGATGTATTCAGTATATTACGTAGGTATGAAAAAAATGGAGTAGGAGCAAAATTACCAATGTGTACTTCCCCTTCCACTTCACCTTCGTCTGGACCTTCACCCTCATCTCCTTCGGCGTCTGGTGGTGCAGGCTCAGCCTCATCTCCCCCTTGCGGAGCTTCATCTTCATCACCCTCAGCCGCTTCTTGTTCTTCTTCAGCGACCAATTCCTCTTCCTCCTCTTCTTCTTCACCCGCTGCCTTACTTTCTTTCCGTTTTTCCTTGGGCTTTAGCGTTTTTGCAGCCATTACATAACCTTTTCAATGAAATAGTTGCACATGCAAAATGTATGTTAAGTAAAAGAGGTGAGGGAAAAGCAAAAGCTGTGCAAAAACCAAAATTTTTGATTGTAGACAATCATTTCACCGACCTTCTGCGCCCAATTCCTTGATCTGCGCTTGAGCTTCGGCTGAGTCAATATGGAGCGCCGTGCCTTCAAAGCTGAACAGAGTGACCACATTGTCAGGAGGTGGGAGCTATAAGAATAACCTCGCAAATCATGGGAACAAACTATATCTTTTATGTTCTACCAGTGTGTAGGCGCCCTCCGCAAAGCTGTAGATGACCAAATTCATAAGAACATTTGTGTTCTGTGGAGTAATGACCTTAGAGATCTCCTCATTTAATTCAGCTTCTGTCAATTCTAGCTGATCTTCCGGCTTGATAAGTTGCCTGGACTTCATCCAGGCCTCAAAATCATCCATTCCTCCCCCGGCATCCCCAACTGTATTAAGTTTGTAAGTTGAGGCTTTCTGAGTTAACTAATAAAATGTTAAACTTTAATAAGAATTTCATGGACACAGTGCCTTAAAAACTAAAACCATAATGCACTTGTGATTTCATTTAACAACATTTTACACTTCTTCATCGAAGATATAAACCAAAAAAGTTACTAATTAATATCAACTAGTGATGATTAAACAACTGGGTGACTCTTATTCGCACTGTTAAATTTTGTATGTACAGACGTTATGTCATGCCTACAGGATGTGCACTGTTCTTCTTGTATTTACAGATCATGAAATATATTACAATGACATATGACCAATTTAGCCCCAACAAACTGATAAATAAATCAAGAAAATTTAATGTTAGCGTATAAGGAAATGTGCAAATGAAATTCGAATTCAGTAATTCATACGACAAAATTTCGATTACTCTTGTGACTTATTACTTTTTACATTGTTAACATTTGTGTATACAGGGTATACGTGTATACGACGACCCAGCCATAATTTCAAACACATCCAAGTTAAGACTACAAAAACCCTTTGGAATATATTTATACTATCATACTTTTTAATTTTCAATTATTGCCGATCTGTGTCCACAAGAATTACAATTTCTTTTGTAAATACACTAAACCAGTTCGGCAAAGTCTGTATTGTACCTTGCAATACTTCAAAACAGATTATAATAAATACACAAGTCAAAAGGAGTCGCTAAAATTCAACAACTGAAGACACACGCTGTAAATCACGTGCGAATTGATTCCACAATCGGGAACCCTGGACAAGAAATAAACCCTCATAAATGTGCGTGGAAAAACTACGACAACGACTCTAGAAATTTTATTTCCCCACACAGGTAAGCAGGAACACCCTTTCTAATAATTTAAATAAGAATACTAGTAGTCTCCGATTCAAATACGTTCCAATGTCACAACCCAGGAGTGTAGAACTGTACTACGATATACCTATGTCCATGTCCTTTCAGCAAGTATACGAATCTGATGCAGTCATTAAAGCACGGTGCGGAAATGCTCACTTGGGAGCGGCTCATGAGTCATGTCATGATGCAACTCGCGGCTCTTAAATCGCTCGAGAGCAAGAGCCATTGTATGCCAGGGAGCTGCGTATCTGGTCGGCCTCGGGCTCGCAAGCGAGAGCCACGAGTTACTTATCTTTTTGCTCGTACAAATGAAACAAGTTTTTCGTGTCAACGTGTCATGACACGTGACACATAATTTTTTTATTGCACCATCTTGTGACGCATGTTCGAAAGCCCTCTTTAAAAACCCCGAAAAGGTGAACAGAGCTCCGAAATGCCTGGAAATGGGTAAGAAATCAATTTAAGATTACCCGCAGCATTTTAAAAATGATTTTGCACCAATTTCCAGATCCGAGGTTTTTAAGGGGGGTTAAAGGAACATGTTCTACAACATGGTAGAATAAAAAAAAATTTATCCTTCATACATTGCCATCCATTGCCAGATTTGTATGCGAATTAGGCCGCTTTAGCTAAACATGGTCCTGAAAACAACGCAAAATATGCAGCCTTGCTTTTCGATTTGATGGAGGAATTTAAGAACAGGTTTCAATTCCGCAAAAATCATCAATCTTTTAGTATATTTGCGACTCTATTTCCTGCCGACATAAACATATTACCTGCCAACTTTCAAATAGAATGCATAGAGCTGTAATCTGACTTTAAGTGGACTTTTATAAAATAGATACATATATTCATATACTTATCATCCCAGAGATAAATATCCCTCGCTTCACAATCAAGCATTATTCATCTCATCATTATTTGAGAGCACCTATTGAGCAGCAATTTTCAAGAATGAAGCAAGCGAAGAATAAAACTAAAAAATTTCGAATGGGCACCTTGAGGACTCACTGATAATTGCAACTACTTCCATCGAATCAAATATCGAAGCATTAGTGTCTCAAAAACAATTTCAAACATCTTACTAATTTCGTGTTGTTGCATTGCCTTTTACTTTTCTAATAAAAAATTCATGAATTAATGACGGTTAAACTACTTAAATGATGTTAACCATTTTGTTGCTAATCATCTACCGTTGGTGTTAGTGAATTTTTTTTGTGATCAGCTATTTTGTAAAATTAACAAAAAAATAAGACAAAATAATTATCTATCAGAGTCAACAAGTTTGCGGGCCGAGAAAAAAGGTATGAGATATCCTGGTTCCACACTATATATACGTATATGTACGAATATAAAGAGCGCCATATTTAGATCTCGCTCCATCCTAAAACTAGGATCGGTCAGGCACTGGAAAAGTGTGTTTGAGAGCATGGATATTCGTCTATTTTTATGCAAACACCTCCCTGACCACTGTACTTACTTACATACATAAATATTGCATTTTATAAATCTCGAGCGCCCCCCACCACCATATTCCTGGCTACGGGCAAAGAATATCTAACAACAAGAAGGGACACTCGTGACGTTTTCCCTTATCTTTTAGTGACCTTGGGTACCGTTAACTGGACCAGACGTTTCATTTTGTTGGAAATAGATAGTTACAAACAACTAATATGTGAGAGCAAGACACAAATTTAAGGGGAGGTGCTAAGAAAATTGTAACACTTCTACAGGGTGCATGATTTTATTTTGAACAATTTATATTTTCCAGCAAGGCACAAAAGCTATTTCCTGATAATTGTCCCTTGCAAAGCCACACACCAAACGCCTTATACGATGTGTACCCATCAATTTTAAAAGGAAAGAGCAGCTATTTACTTAGTTAGTTAGTTTGAAAGGGGGGCGTTCAGGCTTGTTAGGCCTTCCGTTCACCGCGACCGCTAGGATCTATTGTGAATCCCCATCAATATTTTATCCCAAGTTTAGCCTCTTATAGAGGCCTAGAATTTTATTGGGAGTCGTTTTCCAAACCTGTCCAGGTGTTGGAAAGGCATCCTCTAATTGTGTTAGTCGGAGCCTTGCTAGGGCTGTACAGTGACAACGAATGTGCACCGCTGTCTCTGGGGCTTCCGCACAGTAACGACAGGTGTCAGAGTCAGCTTTCCTAATCTTTTTAAGGTGATACCTAAGTTCTTTGGTGGTACCTTAAGGAACAATGTCCAGTGAAGAGCCCAGTAACTATTCTGAGCTCCTGTTTGCTTAAGTGGAGGAGTTTCTCGACCTTTTCATACGGTGCACCCATGAAGGTCTTCGATTGCCGGCATCCTGGGGTATTATTCCAGTACCGGAGTCGGCTCCTCTTCTCCCAGCTTTCTATGGCCCCCTTTAGGTGGCATTTAGACACGCCACAGAAGGGTTCCGGACCAATAAGAGCAGATTCCGCCCCTTGTTTTGCCAGACCATCGGCTATTTCATTGCCTGTATAGCCTTCATGGCCTGGGACCCACATGAGAGTAACCCTGTTGTGGGTTGCTAAGAGCTTCAGGGATTTCAGGCATTCCCAAACCAGCTTTGAGTCTACACTGAAGGACTTGAGTGCTTTTAGTGCAGCTTGACTATCTGATAATATAAAGATAGTAGAACCGTTGATGGTATTTACTTAATTGCATTTTAAAATCTTCCGCACTTTTTAAGGCAAGGTAAATCTCGCAGCAAAATAACACCACCCTACACTGGCTCTCTAGCCGCTTGAGCGCACACAGTCGCTGAGAATCGGTAGAAATCGCTTGAAAGTGCACAATGAAAAAATGAGAGCAACCGCGTACGTACACATATATCAACTACGTGTGCGCTACCTGTGTTCCCCCTTCTTCACTCGCATTGTTCCTATGCTTTATGATCACGAGGAGAGGTAGCATGGTATGGTAATAGAGAGAATTAGAAATCGCCTGAAAACTTCATAGTAAAAAAACGCTGCATTTTGTATCTGACACTGTACATGCTGTACGCGAGAAATGTTTGCCGGCTATGGTTCTCTCTCTTAATTGCTTAGGGGAATAGGATGGTACTCGTTCGTTTCTGTTTTAGCTAATGGGAAATTTCTCTGGATGTGTTTTCCAGACATTGCATACTAGATAGGCATTTTCAGGCGGATTAGAATGTCCCTTCGTGTTGATAGATATTCTTTGCTACGGGCCTGTCGATGGGATGCAAGTCAGTTTTAATCATGAGTAGCAAAGCGATGCGATTCACTTTTGAAGAAGAGGCTTCAATGATCAGTATTTAATTTACTAATTATTTGTTATTATATTACTATTAATACCACCAAGTAATTCAGATACTTTCAATCACTTGATAGGGTGCACGCAAATAAATGTGTCTTCAAGACATTAAATTGTCATAATACAAAATGATGAAAAATGCTACCTCCTACTACTAATATTCGTCAATTGGTTATGTATTTACATATATATTTTGCGACAAATCGCGACAAACAAGTTTGTAATTATGACTTTAGCTCGAGCGTCCAGCATACATATGATAGATAAGATAGGGCCTGAGACTATGCGCGTGCAAGCTTACTGGCAGCCGACTGTAAGTGTGGAAAATATTTTATCCCATTCCTAAAATATTTTATGATATTTTACTAAAAGCTATAAAAAAATATTAGGTATGAGAAAAAGTAAGTTCCGTTTTTTAATAGATAGCGTAACTCTTATTGTATGTTTCACGTCTGAACCGGTTTGACATGTATTTTACAGGTCTAATATGAGTGCCAGAATGCATTGTATCTCGATCAGTTAAAGTGTTTACAACAGAGTTTTTTTGCGATTGAAGTGTTGAAGCGGTGGAGAGTTTTGTACCAAATAATCGACAATTGCGGGAAGATTGTCATACTTCTATAATTTAAAGAAATCCGCTGCTGAAAGTCATCGCTTGCTAGTAGAAGAATACGGTGAACATGCTTTTTCGGATAGTATGTGCAGAAGATGGTTTCGACAGTTTGGCATTTTTAATGTTGACGACGCTGAACGTGAAGGAGGACCCAAAAAGTTTAATGATGAACAACTGGAAGAGTTACTCGACGAAGATCCATGCCAAACTCAAGCTGAATTGGCAGCAACATCAAATGTTGACCGATCAAGTGTGGAAAAGCGTTTCCAAGCAATGGGACTCATCCAGAAATAAGGAAATTGGGTACCTCATGAGCTATCCGAAAGGTAAGAAGAAAACCGAAAAACCATTTGTGAAATACTGCTGGATTGTTACTGGGGATGAAAAGAAAGGCTGAGCTGGGGGCATTGCACCGTCCGATTAGTATTTGTTCCGGTCGATGCAGTCAGCCCTTAGGGGAGAACGGTTGCATTCTTTTGAAATTATCCAAATTTTGCTTAATAATTGGATCGCCTCGAAGGACGAGCAATTCTTTAGGGATGGAGTCCACAAGCTGCCAGAAAGATGGCCAAACGTCGTAGCTTCCGATGGAGCATACTTTCAATGATATTCAAAAAAGACATATTCTATAAATAAAGATTTGTTTTTACCACAAAACTGAACTTACTTTTTCTCATACCTAATACATTAAAACACTAATTTGTGGGTAAAATTTAAACGATTTTTTTCTTACTCTATAAGAGTTAAAATCTTCTTTTTTAGAAACAAAACTATTTTTTTTCATTAGTTATGACATATTTTAAAAATAACAAAGATGCAGTATTTTATAAATATAATATTTGTGAGAGTGACGGAAAAGCATCAAATCATTTTATCGTTGTTCATATTTGCATCGTTAGCATTTTCTTTATTATAAAGCCAATTTAAAAATTATGAGAATTGTACCGTTCAATTGCAACTAAGTCAGCACCACACTTCCAGAAAGTAAATCGGCCATAAAGCTTGATACTATTAGGCAAGTTTCTAACCTTATCGGAGTCATGTTCGTCTTCACAACAACTAACAATATCATCTCTATCATTGCTATATTCACATCCACTATGTGCACTAGATACCCTACTCATGGCTAAAACGAAAGGCTAAATACGTGACGGTGATCGAATTTACTACATTTGAACTCAGCCACATCTAATTATCCGTGCTTTCTCTACAATCTTCTTGTACCGAGTTAACTAGCTTCCACATCCTCACTACTATCCACCTGAACAAGTACTAAGCTCACAGTCAGTTGTGGTTTATGTTAGATGGGAGGAAAAGACTATTCTGTCCCGTCATCCATTCACGTTATGCTAAACATGCGACACCAAAAACTATGTACAATACAGCAAACGGGAGGCCATCAAATAACCCGAGCATGCGATAAAATTCAAAAGTTACATACCCCGAACTTAGCGGCTTTCTGTGGCAACTTGCTATATGTCAGCAACAGATCCTGTATTAAGAAACACGAAACAGTACAGCAATGAATAATTGGAATATTTATCTAGGAGGATATCAAATACCTAAAATGGGCATGACGTTTCACAAAGGTCGGGGGGCAAACAGACAACAACACAGAAGCTTTTAATAAAAAAAAATTTACATAAAAATTTAAGAAATGTCGCTTTACCTTCCGTGTCTTGCTCAACAAAGAAGAACTTCTTCGGTTCAGAAAGGAGGGGGTAACTTTTAAAAATATCGTCCACAGGTTCGCCTCACATGTTTCGGGTTGATGGATTCATGATTCTTTTCATACTTCCCCGAGTTTTGTTTAAATTTATGGAGTTTCTTAATAGCATTTGACACGAACATGCCACTGTTTTTTTATGTTTTCCAAACTTCATTACGGAGAAGCCTTTGATACCAGTTAAACACATTACCATAGAGGACTTCAAAACTCATTTGCCTACGGAAGGACGTGTTCACCACCAAATAGAAGACGATTACGCAAGCAACTAATTAATTGGAAGTAACAACATTCTGAGTAACGTCTTCCGCATTTAATGTTTTTGAGGAACGTATAACCAGTATAACCTTTAAGTGCAGCGATTACAGACGCGTCACAGCGACGAGTCTTCTGTTCGTCTGCCTTCGACATCGTGAAGAGTTTCTGACAATCTTTTGAATCGGCGTTAGTGGACTCATGTTGTTAATAATTGCAATCGACAAATATGAAGTTAAAACTAGTCGGTGACCATTCGATGAGATGAGAGTGTTGTGTATTTACTGAAAAAACTCCTTTTGTATCAACTTTTGCAGTGTTTCTCAACTTTTGTACAAAGAGTGAAGAAATCTAGATAAAGACAAGCATTCGCTAATTTACCGGGTGCATCTCATCACACCGATACAGACTGGGTATGATCAAATTGTTTTCAATTTACTCGACTTCTATTAAAGCTACGACAAAAGTAATGATGCTAGCGTAGAGAGCGCTTCGAGCACAACAACTTTGCTTATTACGATTTTATTCGTAACAGTCACAGTAGATAGTGATGATGCCAGCGTAGAGAGCGCTTGGAGCAGTACAAGTTTGCTTATTATGACTTTTGTCGTAACTGCAACGGTTAACCGCGGGAGCGTATGAGTGCATTTTAGTATTTTCGATGTTGAAACTGCTATATCTCAGAAATGGTGATTCGTAGAAAAAAATATATAAGGACCATTTTTGTAGACATTAGGAAGATCTACAACTTTTGTATGAATTAATATTCAGATAATTGAACCGTAAAAAGTGATTTTTTTGCATATATATAATAGTAATGCATAATCACCTCAATCGCCATAGCCAAATATGTCATTTCTCGAAGTGTTGTGCATCAGGCGTATTAATAATGAACATAACCAGTTATGTTCATTGGATTTATGATCATTTTTGATTGCTGTGTACCAAAGGTATAAAGGAATAACGATTAACGTAGTTAAATTTTAGATTAACTTTTCCCACTCATGTGAAGAGCCTGCTGAATAACTCAAATTAGAGCTTTCGTGAAGTTATCATTGAAATTAATTCGCTCCCGCGGTTTTCGAAATGTGTGGAAAAACTGAAAAATTTTCATGCAAATTTTAGGTTTTTCAGTTTGTCGCAAACTTATGATTTTGAGGGCGATAAAAACGTGGTATGACCTCTTTTTATATTCAATTTAAAGTCAAACGCATCAAATAAAAAGCAACTAGATGTTCTGCTTAACTATGTATATGTATGGAAAAACATTCCGAAATACTAGCATTTGTTGTGCAGTTTAAAGAAAATGATTTGTGGTTTTTTATTTTTTGGAAGTTTATTTATTTTTGTGAAATTACTGAGTAAGAATTTAATTTCAAAGAGCCTTTTAATGTGCATCTAAATAGAACGGACCGAGTTCTCTTTCAAATATATGTATGTATGTATCTAGCCCCTGGATAAGGGCTTCAGAGAAAGAAGGTTGGGCTAACCCAAAGGCATATTCGTTTCCTACACCCTTCAGCAAAAACCACAAGAATGAACTTAATTAATTTGTTGATGGGTAAAACTCCAAAAGACTTTTTCGGCTGAAGGACTCCATTCGACAATATCTATAATCCGCAATAAGTATTCAAACGTACCGTTATTAAGTCCGAAGGATTTTTTAAATCTATATATTTACATATGAAAAATACTTTACATCAAGAAAATAGTTTTCAATTTATAGAGCTCTAAATTATTTATTGTACAATACAATAATACTTTATCAGATTTGTGAAACTATTTTAAATTGTAGAGAGTTAAAGAAGAAAACACAACAATATCTAAAAATCTAGTTTCACATTTTAAACAGCGCCATCGGTTGGACGTAAAAGCAACACACGCTGTCTTATATATAAAAATATTGTCTGTATACTTGTTCGTCTTCTGTGCGCTCCTAAACCAATCATCCAATTGATGAAACTTTGATGAGCTGTTGTGCGCTCGCCGGCGAAGGTTTCTGACAATAAAAATTTTCTTGGAATGCAATATGGCGGCGAATTTTCCTACTTCAAGGAATCTTTACGAAATACTACTAGGTTTTCGGGGCCGCTGATCTCGAATCTGCATTCAATATTTTGGAATTCATGATGGCGGATACAATACGACGCCGAAAAATTAAACTTCAAAGGATTGCCCTGAAAATTCGCACTAAGGGGTTTTCGGGGTCCCTGATTTCGAATATTCCATTTCCAAATTCAACATGGCGGATCCAATATGGCTACAGAAAAAGTTAAACTTCAAGAGATTGCCACAAAAATCGGAACTTTGGGGTTTTCGGGATCACTTATGCCGAATCTGCCATCAAAATTTCCAAATATGAGATCACCCCCACCCGGCTGGGACATATAGGAGAAGGGATGCATTAGGGAGGGGATATGAAATGAAGAAAAATAAATTAAATAATACTAAAAATAATGAAAAACGAAAATAGAAAACCATTTGGGGAAAGTGAAAAAAAATTGTTTGCTCGTGAAAATGGATTGAATGGATTTGTTCGAGATTAAGGAGAAAAATTGTAATACATATATCAGTAATTAATGGACGTAGTGTATTGTGGGTGGGCTCAATGGCAGCGCCTTGGAGAGTAGTATAATTACGTATATATATTAACATTTAATGAATAATATTTTTTTAGTAAAATGTAGAAAAATATAAAAGCGGTAGGAGTTTACTGTTAATTTTTTCCGGAAAGGGGTGGGAGTAAAGTTGTGGAAATAATTGTAGAAAATAGAAAACATGAAGGGTAATGCATGTACCATATTTGGGATGAAAATATTAATAACTGTAGAAACCGTGGGTGTTGAAATTGGAAACTGAGCGGCAAAATATTTACTCCTGCCGAATGAACAGAAATGAAAAAATTGATTTATGTATAGTAAGAAAAGTATTAGGAATAGATTAAAGTGATGTATTGGGGTATTGTGTATGAATTTATGCTTGACATACAGGACAGTGAGTGCAGTAAGGAGGGGGTGTAAAATCTCTAAAAACATATAAGTTTTCTAAATTGGCTTTTCGTTTATGATGGTTACCTGAAGTACGAAGAAGTAATGGAGCAATTATTACCTGACCTGGCCTTTTCGGGAAAGTAACAGTTTAGAGTTTTCATTGTCTTGCTAATTTATTAGTTTCAAGTACAAAAAATTGCATTCATTGCACTCAGTCACTGTTCAGTCATTGTTGCGATTTTTTTTAGTGTTATAAAATTTAAAATGGATAAATAAGTGGACCAAATTTATAGTATTATTACATATCCCGGCAACGCCGGATCCGGGCCAAGTAGTGATAAAATAAAGTGGTTGTGAAACTAGAAGTGTTGTTAATTTTTCTGATTTGCTTACTGCCCGGTAACTCTAAGAGATTACTTTTAAGCCTTAAATCAATTCATTCTAATCTTACATGTTTCCTCCTGCTGATATTCTTTAGCTGCTAAAATGGTCGCAATTAGAAACAACATAATAACTCACGTTCCTGTAAACAAACTTTCACCTTTGAATACTGGAAAGTTCAGTTTTCCCCGCTATCAAAATATACCTATATGATTTCGAAATTATTTTTTGCTTTTTCTAAGATAGCGACAGTGATCCCCAGGGAAAAACATTCTGAAGGATTGAAACTGTTTATTCAATTTTTTTCGGAATACTTCTATAGATCCGTTTTATATACTATTGGCAGTTTCTAAAAGCAATGGGGGCATGGTTTCTTAAAACAAATTAAAAATGACAAAGAAACTAATTTTAAATTAAGGCAATATTTTTAACCTTGAATATTAAAATTGCCGGTAATTGTTAAGATTAACTACTTCCAAAGTGTGTATTTTTTTTTCTGTATGTGTCCACCGCACATACCCAAAGGCAAAGTTTCTCAGAATGATATATTTTAATTCCATCGGAATCGGAACGTGATGTAGTTAATCTTTCCAAATTGTCTATCCCTTTGGACCTAAATAAATTAAGTTTTCTTCATTTAGGAAGTCACAGATGCGAATTACATAATTTATTCATGTATGACTTGAATTGAAGGACATTGCACATGGCCCACGGATCACCTTTAAATTATTAGCAATCTACTTGTTTCACTTTCACATTTAACCAAGTTGTAAAGTAAAACATATCATAAGTGCTTTGGATCGCAAGATTTTAAACTTATTCAGAGAATTTATATCGTTGAAAATTGTAATTGTTAAAATGAAGTTAATGAAGTTATAAATCCGCATGTGTCTCATGTCAGGCTGAATTCCGCCCTCAGCCGTACATACTTACCGAACCATGTTGTCTTTTCTTGCCTTCCGATTGTGGTTTCTGAGGAGGCATCTTGGTGTTCTTGCAAAATAATTCACTTCTCAATTACACGTTTTAGGGGTGTTTAAATTACAAAAGGCTGAATAAGTTCTCAATATTCATTTATTCCGATGCGTAGCAAAACGGAAAACCAATAGATTTTGCCAATTACACTCTACAAATATATACAGCACATACGAAAAATAAATATCACCCTACTCGAATCTGTCAAAAATACTAAATCGCGTTGGGTTGCTATAGCGATTTAGAATTTTATCGATGGCATATTGATTTCCGACATCTTTGGTGGTGCTTTCATTGGTGGTGGTTCTATTAAATTCTAACAAAGTAAAAAAAAATACTTGAGATTGCTATAATTTGTTGATAATATTATTACTAGTTCACGACCCACCTTATTTAGTAAATGCACCAATATCACAATGTTGAAGAATTTCTTCTTCAGTTAAATTACTTGGGTTGTAAACAAAAGGTTCACTGAAAAAAAATCATGTTTTAATCATTTTTATAAATTAATAAAAAAATATTAAAAGGGCAGGATAGTTTTGCCGCAATTAGTTTCATATGTGGAAGAAATTATTCAAACGTTTGTTATTCAATTAAAAACCATGAATTGGACACTTATTCTTGTGTTGTCTGAAATATCCTCAAAACTACATATATCATCATAAACCTTATTAATTTTTAATCGCGTTTACCATCATGATGAAAGAGAGAATCAAGGGTAGGTGCTAATAAAATGGGTGAATGTCTTTTGGTGCTATTTCCAATAAAGACACAAGCCCCAGCTTAGGGAATGATGTACAAATGTTCGTTTTATTCTCATATTTTCGGAGATAAGTGGAGGAGGTAAAAAAGAGAGATATGTGGAGGAATTGAAAATAACATGCAAACTGTTCAAAAAGTAAATTAAACAAAATATTACATGCCCTCAGCTTTTCCGGATGCTACAAATATAAGATATAGTTTTTCCCGAGTATCTTTTTATTATCATTTTTTTATTTTGAAAATGTATGCCTGGGTTATCTGCGGAATAGTTATGATACTGTATCTGCATGACAAATTTCAATTTCCTACTAGAAACTGTTTACAAGTTACAGGCCAGTAGCAGATTATACAGAGAGACAACGAAGTCTCAATATAAGAATTCCTTTTTTACCATTTTACCCAAATACTTAAAAATAAGAAATTCTACAAGATGTACTTTTGGATTATAGTTTAGTAATATTATAAGTTACGATAAATGTGTTCAACTCCGCCTTTTTGTAAAATGACCGGGCAATGTATAGAATTTAAAACGAAGTTCTTCACTCAATACACATTTGGTAAGAGGAAAATATTCAGTCAGTAAGATCTACTATGTGTTTATCTAATTTCTTTCACAACATGTCGACTGAGTGAAGATTTTCCCTTCCATGCATTGCCCAGTCATTTTACAAAATTCCCTAGTTATATACATTGCCCGTAACATATACACATTAACTTAATAAAATCAATATATAATTCAAACAACAAAAATATACTCTTCGTTATCGACGTGGTAGTACTCCCCAAACAAGAGGTTCATATTTGATTTTTGTACTCGAGCGGTTTTTGGAATAAAAATTGGAATATTCGTGGGCTGATCTTCTATCTTTTCTTCTGCTCCCTTACACTCTTTTCCCTTCTTAAATTTTTCCTGTGCTCTTAGAAGGATGGGTTGTCTACAAAGGGAAATAAAAATTGTTTGCTATAGCTAATTCGCTTAAAGATAAATACTTCGTGGCAGAAACCCATTCAGTCAATTTTTCATCTAATTGTTTCCTTTCCTCGGGAGTCGTAGCGACATCTGAAGTCATTGGTGCTAACACGTTCATATAATTATTTCTCTGAAGCAGTAATTTGACTCTATACTCCTGCTCTGGCGTCATATCACAACCACGGAACTCGAGTTCAAGTATTGTTCTATTTTTATCCAAACTTTGCAGAAGATGTTTACCTCCTTCTTGTCCCAATGGAATGCCACACATTTCAAGTTTGGTCAACATAAGTGGGCATCTTAAAAATTCTGCAACCAAGGCAGCACCGTATTCAGATACAATAACGCCACTTAGATTTAAATGCGTAACTTGGCTCGAATTATTTAGAGCTCGTGCCAACCCCACGACTCCTTCTTCTGTAATTGGGTTTCTTGCCAAACCAAGATATTCCAAAAATCCCTCATAGTTTTGTACACCATACATAAGCGAATAGACTCCTAATGCACCTAACGAATTCCCTGCTAGTTCAAGTGATTTGATTGCAGTCTGCTCATTCAGAAGCTGAGCTAAGGTCCATCCACTTTCGTCTTTCAATTCGCAATAAGACAAGTCTATTGACTCCAGACTTTCAAGTTTGGACAATGCGCTGGTCAACACTATCAGCTTTTTGTTGTCCATTATACTTCGACGCAATGTAAATTTCTTTAACTGCCGTAGTTTCGCCAGAGCCCTGATGGATAGAAAAGTTTGGTCAAATTAAACGTGTTAGTAGATTGGTAGCTAGTTCTAAAAAAAGTTAAAATGGTAATATATGTTAAAACTACTTAAATAGTTAAGTGGTTTATCTAGATAAATAATATTGGATTGTACTATATATTTACTTATCTGTTTTGAATATATTATAGTATATAAGACATTTCTGTTATGATTTACAAATCTTTACAAGACTGATAAATAAAAACAAGTCTCCCAATTGTAGTCCTTGTTTTAATGTATGCGGCAGCCAGCTTGACAATTTCTTCAATTTCACCGGTATTCAGTCATCATTATTACAAAAGCAAAAAACACTGAATAATAACTTCTTTAATTAAAATTTGAATGGCTTCCTGAAATTATGTTTATATTCACATCCATATTTCAATGTTTCAATGTTAACCGTCATCCGATCGTTTCTCTATTGCAATACTCGTATGTGTAGCTCAATTTAGAATTGTATGGCGATCACTATAATAACTTTAATTATATCTCTTAATACAGCCATACATATATTGTAATTCGAATTAAGTTAACAATATTTTAATAGAGAATAAGGCCCAAGATCGAGTTCCAATGAACTCGCTTCATATTCTCTGAGGATCAAACGTTAGTAAGTATGCTCACTATAAGCCATGCACGCAAGTAAGTAAACCTCGACGATCACTCGCTGCGCCGCGCTGGCGTTGGGTATATGGTAATGGAACGTGTTCATCAGCTCTGTTGCAGTGGGATTTGATTTATTGAAAATTTGTGGGCCAAAACAGGGACCAAATTTTTGTTCTAGATGAGACTTCTGATTAGTCTTTATCCTGTACCTACCTAATGCCCTAACTGAGGTGAAGAAGGAAATATGTACATATATGTAATGTAGACAGTAAATCACACAGCCTAATTGGGGTAATTCAGAAAGACATATTTAGTATTGAAGTCGTAACATAACTGGCAATAAAGGTCTGTTCTGGAATTTTTCTAGAAATAACTTTAAATTGAGAAAAGGGAGAAAATTAGAGAGAAAATTCTCTCAGCAACTATCAAAGTACACGAACAACATCAAGTAAAACCAAATTCAAATGTCAAATCGCTGACCAGTTGTCGTAAAAGAGATTTTTAAAGAGTATTGAAATACCAAAAATCCTTTAATTCTGTGTGTTCCACCCATGGAAATAAAAACTACCCAGCGGGAAATTTAGTCAGGCATTCCTAGGGAAGCAGGTTTGGAATCAGCAAATTTTATCAGAGAAAAATATGTTGCTTCCCTCTTGATTCCGGGGAATGCAGGGAGGCATCACCTAACTGAGCTTGCCTGCGACCGAAAAATATGTTGCTTCCCTGTTGATTCCGGGGAATGCAGGTAGGCATCACCTAACTGAGCTTTTTGCGAGCGAAAAATATGTTGCTTCCCTGTTGATTCCGGGGAATGCAGGTAGGCATCAACCCAATTGATCGCTGGGACCGAACCTTCTCCCTTTGTTTTCAAGTCATGACTCATAAGGAAAACAAAGCGAAATCTTGCTCATTCCTGTTTTATCTTTTGTGCAGTAAGGTGCGTTTCTTTGGGTTCTAGTGTGTTTTTGTTGCGTTTTTATAATAAAATCAGTTTTGTGTTTTCATAAAAGAGAAGGTAAGTTGAACAAAATGTTCAGTAAGGTGAACAAAATGTTCAGTGAGTTGAACAAGCTGGGAGCAGGTATGAACCTGATTCCACTTGCATTCCAAAGCAGCAAGCTGGGAGCAGTAAAAAAAGCTTTTTTACTGCTTCCTCCTGCGGACATGTAATGTCCAACGGAAAGGGAATCACTACATGCTTCCCAGGAGTTGCTTCAGTTTGCATCTTTGAGCGCTTCTTTTCCCGCTGGGTAAGCACGGAACGGCTGTAAGTCAGATTTAACGTATCACATTCCCTGATGTGTTAGAATTGACTGTGTTCGTATTGGTCGCTCAATGCAGGCGTAAATATGAAGACATAATCAGAAGAGGACATACAATTCAAAATTTTCCGAAGTTCTTGCCATAATGTCTATGCCCCCCTTAACATCTATTTACACGCTGCCATTCACTGATAGTTATAATGCTTATTTAGCTTCCCTCATACACGCTGTTGCTGTACTCCTCCGGTCGCTCATGTACAGGATTTATACACGATACAGCCGTTCCGTGCTTAGTTTATATTTCTATGGTTCCACCACAATAGCCGATCGATCTTCTTAATGCAAACCACTTTCCATTTTACATCAAAAGGACAACCTAACCTGGAAATATCAGCTGTTATACTTTGGCGCGTAAAAACTTATGAAAACTTCTTAATATGAATACTGTAATTTTCAAATTAAATGTTTATTTTAATTAGAACAAACAATTAATTTCTATTTCTCCACCTATATACTACATACTAGATATATGAATTTCAAACGTTTAAATGAATTTTCGGAAAGATTTTTATTTGCATTTTTGAGGTGAAATAATTTGTGAATGGGTTAAATCTGCTTACGTTTAATTTATTTGCGAATATGTCAAACTGTTATGAGTTTGGGCTTATAGACGACAATATCCATAAAACGTCAAATAATAACAGCAGAGTAGTTGAGCTGCTTACCTTACTAAGTTATCCATATCGCGGTATGAAAAATTAAAAAAGCGGCTATCGTACTTATATCCAAGCCATGGGGGCTGAAACTCGATGTGTAAATAGGTTAAATTTTTTAATTCTCCCACTAATTCAAGGTTAATATGGTGGCAATCTTCAACGGGTGTTAACAATATTTTATAATCCACTAAAATAGGATCTTTTTCAACGCTATATTCCTCTAGAGGTTTTAGTTGCGTGATTACTAACGTAGTAATGCAATTACTGACAGCTTTTGCGAGGTTATTCATCTCAATCTCTTTCCATTCTTCAAATTTCGAGTTTTCAACAAGATCTCTGAACTTTTCTTGAATACCCAAGCATTTCCAGTCTTCATGAAAACTCTTCCGTTTTTTAAACAGTAACAGTCTATCAACGCACATTTCAAAGAAAACTTTTTTCCAAAATGACGTTATATCTAAGTCAAGTACATCTATTAAGAGTAAATTGGTGCTTAGCCTCTCTCCAAAAAGCTCTCGAAGCTCGGGGTCTTTTAATTGATTAAAGTTTCCTCCTTTGTATTGTGGCACCAATGCATCTAGGCATAGACTGGAGAGTCTTTGAACTGTCTTTTTGTCTTTTTTCTGATCATCATCGTTAGCGCAAAATGCTTCAGAAAATAATTTCCTTCTCCGTTCACTAGATAATAGTCTAACTTGGTCCGAAGGCAAGTAGCATTTATAAATAGGTTGGATGGTGTGATCCCTTGGTACCCTTAATTTACATGCAATATTAAGATTACTTTCTGAAAATGAAAGTCTCTCCACTTTGTCGTCCTCTCCCTCAGTTACATTTTTTTGTGATGTGACTGGTGGTACAGAGGCTAATTCTGCTTCGGGGTTTTCGGGATTACCGGTATCATCAGCATTGCCTTCTTCGGTCTGCTCAACGCCTTCTTCTTCCATTTCCGCATTCATTTTATTTATACTGGGAATAAGTGCCAACTATTAGTTTTCCAGTTTTGTGAATTGTAAGTTCTTGTCAAATTGATTAGTAAAGTGATGATTACTCCCATTTGGAAAATTTTATATTTTGGCTAAAACAAATATACACTTGGATGCACTTGCCAGCCATACGCAAGTTTCTGGTTTGAATGAATTTTGATTATGTTGTAAAAATTGTATAGCACAAATAATTATTATATGCTATTAATAAACAGGTTGTTCACTTTAAAATGACGCGTATAATGAGTCGAACTACTTTTCCTGATTACAATTGTTAGGTACTCCCGTTTACGAACTCGTAAAATACACTTTGTACACTTTGGAAGATATGCAATATATGGTACATATATATAATACATGCTTGCGTGTACACATTTCCATCTCATTTGTAGCATAAGACCAGTGACATATTTTAAGGATTGAAATCTAAACCTACCCGTAAATTTGACCTTACTGATCACGGTCAGAAGTTTTAGGCTAAATGGTAATATTTTCAAGGTTTTATATATGTACATAAGTCCAGCCTGAAAAATAATTTACTTTTAAACTTAAATTAGATTAAGCCTTCTTTTGTAAACCAAAGAAAGATTAAAATGAAATATTTTGCTATTTACCTCTGTGCAACTTTTAAAGTTTACATTTGAACCGTAAAAAGTTTAACCAAACTTAATCTTATTTGGTTTGAATAAAAGATGCGTTGGCAACTTTGTTTTAAAACTCTTTTAGATTAAGTTTCAACCATATTTAAGGCTACAGAAGTTTGTTCTAGACATAGGAGTATCAAAAGATCAGGGGAATACGTTATTATGTTACTTCTTTAGGACATTATAAAAATATGTTTAGTCCTAGGGCTGAGAGAGTCTCTGATTTGGAATGAATTAAACGAGTTAAATGTATTTATTGGTTCCGTGCCAAACGAGAAGATTTCTCAGCTGTACGACTAAGCATATTATTATAAGGCGCCGCACAGTGGGGCAGAATCCCAAAAAGCTGGCCAAAAATCAAATTTTTGAGTTGTGTATATTCGTCCATATACCATCAGATCTTGTTTAGGGATAGTCCTAGAACATAATTCTGGACCGGGCAGGCAAATACCTGCTCTAGGGTCGCCTGGACATCATTTGACATTCAGCCTCCGTTGAGTACGCACGAAAAAAGTGTGCGCGTGGAAAAATTCTTTCCTGTTTGAAGTGCTGCGAAACTGAGGAAACTAGTTCAATTCGAATTCGGAAAAATGGATTCATTTTCTGGAAGTATGTAGAATTTATGCTTATGCACAATTATTGCTCATTTTATGTTTGTGATATTTAAATCTCGCGACAAGTATATAGTATATTTTTTTTCATGTTTATATAAAATCGATTTTCTAATAGAGTTTTAAAAATGTCTTCGCGAGTCTCGATCTAGTTTCGACAAGGAACTGATAGTGTACAGTGTTAAATATAACATATTAAAAAACTGGCTGCTCTCGAGTGCGCGTTGAGTAGTGAGACTAATTTTTATGGAAAAACGCGTGGCGCGACATTAAGGGGCTATTCTCATGTGAACGCATATATTTTACCTCTTTTTAGGGAATCGAAAAAACATCGAATGGAATATTGTTCAGTAGGTCTGTCACTATCGTCCATAGAAATACAAACTAAGCACGGAACGGCTGTAAGCCAGATTTAGCGTACCACATTTCCTGATGTGTTAGAATTGGCTGTGTTCGTGATAGTCACGCAGTACAGGCGTAAATATGAAGCCATAATCAGGAGGGGGCTTACAATTCAAAATTTTCCGAAGTTCCTTCCATAATGTCTATGCCCCCCTTAACATCTATTTACACGCTGCCATTCACCGCTTGGCCTAATGCTTTTGTGGGAGGTAAACAAAACCAGCGGAATTTAAAAAAAAGGCCATTTTCTTAATTTTCTGAGTTAATGTAACTCCTTTTAATGCGGTTTGATGAAATAGAATGTTTATCATGCATTTCTATCCATCCACTTACCTAAAAAACGATTTCCCCCGCGTATAACTCTTGTTGTTGCGACAACCCACCACAGAGCACTTCATATCGTAAATTCTCGTACAGTTTAGTTTTTTCGCACTGCTAACTGCACTTAAACAACGCGTAAAATAGTTCTTTATATAATCCTCGCGGGCTGTTGCCACAATTATAAATATACACTCGAAAACTTGTACTTTTCCGGTTTAATCCACTAAAACTTCGAGGTAGCACAGATTAAATTTGACAGTCGGATCAGCTGTTTTATTCAGCTTCCCTCATACACGCTGTTGCTGTTCTCCTCTAGGTAGGTCCCATTAGGTGGTCGCTCATGTACAGGGTTCATATACGATATAGCCGTTCCGTGCTTAGTTTGTATTTCTATGCTATCGTCCCAACCAAAATTAATCAATTTCATTGGAAAACGAAAAAATGGCGGACTGTAGAAAAAAAAGTTATGAAAATCTTGGTTTTTTTTGGTACAAATCGTTTAAAAAAAATAAGAAAATATTTTCGGAAGTAAGCAATTTTGGTACGGACGATAACTATTAATAAGTAGAAGAACATATATAAATTTCAAAGCAATCTGTTGAATAGTTTTATGTTTAGGCTCCCCACCGTTTTAGAAAATGATGTTTCGAGAAAAATGCGTTTAAAGTTTCAAGAGCTGAATTTTCGTGGAAAGTTTATACTTACACTAATAAATTTATCATATCAATTTTACAATACTTTTACGATGTTTTTGCTCTAATTTAACTCCTGAATCGTAAGCAATAACCTCGAAAACCAAATTACTTGAGATTTCACTTCATATTTTCAACGTATGAGCCATAGTCCGCCATAATGGATCCGCCATTTTGAATTTTGAAAATCTGACTTCAGATTCGTAATCAGCGATCCCAAAAACCCCCCGAGTAACCAGTTTCAGTGAAATTAATAGAACTTCGATTTTTTTGTCCGCCATATTGGAGCCGCCATTTTGAATTTTGAAAATCTGACTTCAGATTCGTAATCAGCGATCCCAAAAACCCCCGAGTAACCAGTTTCAATCAAATTAATAGAAATTCGAATTTTTTGTCCGCCATATTGGAGCCGCCATTTTGAATTTTGAAAATCTGACTTCAGATTCGTAATCAGCGGCCTCGAAAACCCCCATATAGGTAATTTGGGATTTTTGGCCACAAAATCGGGATTCTGCCCCACTGTGCGCCGTGGTAAAGAGGGATAGCATCAGAATCAGGGTGATAGTGTACCAGGTGCTGGAAAACATGTAATTTTCTGTTGCCCCGAACGATCTAATTTGCATCCCTATCACTTGAAGAAGTTTTGAGACCATCAGTTTACAATTAACGATAAATTTATGACCCTCATGGTGGAATTGAAATGGTCCTTTTTATTATATAAGGATTATAAGATTTTGTATTCTGCATGCATGAAAACTTCATCTTCCGATTTTTTAATTTCAAAACAGCAAACTGTTTTACCAAAAGCTGATAGAGACAAATAAGTTGCATCCTCTCCAAAACCAATGCATGCCTCACCAGCCAGTTTTAAGCTGTTGAAGGTTAAAGCATAGACAAATAATAATTATGTCTATGGTTAATAATAAGTTATTTGCCTATGGTTAAAGTGTGACTAAGGGGCTTTCCGAATCCAAGTCTACGTCTTTAGTCTTTGTCACGTTATGACAGTTATTGTCGTTAGCAAACAAGCTAAGCTATTATAACATATAAAGCAAAGACTATTCGATTTCGTTTGCTTAGCTTGTAATTTAAATCGACTTTTGTAAATATATGACGGATCAGGAAATTCTGTGGCCCGTGGGCCTTCGTCGTCCGACATACCTGAGCCAAATGCTTTACCCTTTTTAAACAACAACAAAAGACAGACAAGTCCGTGCTGTGTTACAGTCTCCTTTTTTTCTACCGGCCATTTCCAAGCGCAGTGATGAGTGAAGTCCCTTGCACTTGCGTTTTTCTTCAGTTGGTGGCGCTGTAATTGGGCCTATTGTAGCTACTTGCCGCTACTAACGCCATCTTTTTGTACTGAAAGTGGTCCATCTCCGACATATATAAGTTTATAACTGACCCTTACTGCTACGCAACTTGGGTGTTAAAAGTGTTCCTTTTAAAAAGTTGCTCATTGATTTAAGTACTTTGCCAACTTTCGTGGTATTCTTTTAAAGTTTAAAATTCTGAGTTGTCACTAAGTGGTCCGCCATCTTTAATTTTGGTGGATTTGAAATCAATGGCCCTAAAGATTTGTTTGAATTCATTTTCATTCAAATTGCTCGAAGTTGAATTACCAACACCCCTAACTTTGAATTTCATGGAAATCCATTGAAGTTTAATAACTCGGGTAGACATTATGGGTCCGCTATCTTAAATTTTAGTAAGTTTGAAATCCATACTCCCTTAGTCGTCTTTATATTCATTGTCAACATTGCTTAAAGTGGAGGTGCGGTACCCATATTGGATCTGTCATTTTGAATTTGGAATTTTTGATGGCATATCCGAAATCGGTGACCACGAAAACCCCCTATTGCGGATTTTCATCGAATCCCTTGAAGGTTAACTAATTTGTTGACATAACTAACCGGTAGCTATCTTGGAGCCAAAAAACCTTTAAAACCTTTCACTTCATCAAAATAAAGCCTATATGTTAAGGTGGGCCATGTATTACCTGGTGTCAAAAAATGAAGTCTATCGAAGCAACTGTTTGAGCGTGATTGAGTAACAAACAAACACAAAAACACAAACACACTTTCATTCGAGAAACGTAATTATGCAGCAAATGCGTAGCAATAAATAATTTAACCTTTTTAGAGGGCCGGCATTTTTCACTTGAAAGTTTTTTCACATTTTGGCCCATTGAGCGGCGCCTGCAGTTGCATGTGGGGCGGGGATGGCGAGTTGGGTTATAAAAGGAAGTAGTCTCCTCTCAAGAACTAATGCATCTCATTGCTATTTTGCTAAAATCAGTATTGCTTAATGTAATTACCATTATATGTGTGGTTCTTTTTGATGACGCTCCGGCCCTCTAAAGGTTAAATGTTTTCCTTCTGTTCTTTATTTTGAAAACAGCGGATTTTAGGAATTTTGTACAATGATAGAATCCCCAATAATTGATATCTATCAGCATTTCGTTTTATTAAGTCCGACACATTTCTAAAGTCCAGCAAAGTACCTAAACGATTGGATATGTCCGGTCAAATCCGGACGTTTGGTAGCGCTAGGTGCAACCATGGGTCAATAATACTAGTAGTAGGTATTATTATTATACCATGGGTGCAACCTATCCAACGAACGGGGACTCTTCCTTTCTGTGTGCCCCTAAATTTGAAAGCGGACTTCGAGGCACTTTGTTATCCTAATCAACGGAAAATTATTTAAAAAATTCCTACTCGTCCCGTTTTCGAGATATTTGATAAAATAGTTGATACTTTTTCAGTATTAAAAATTGCTACTGACTGATTATTTCACAAACTGTTTCGAAGCCCGCTCTCAAATTTATCAAATTTAGGGGCACCCGGAAAGGAATTCTTGCCCAACGAACTACGTAATTTGTTTGTTTAGTTTTAATTTTGCTTTAACAAAGGCGCCACAGCACTGGCTTAATGGTTCCCAACGAACTAACATCTAGTAAGTTCTTAATTCGTTGAGCCTATCCGAGAATATGCTTCCCTTTTCATTTTATTAGGCAAGGAAATCTGCCATCAACATGGGCTTGGTGAAATACATAGGTAAGTCAGCGATACCATGAATATGTCAGAGAGCAATCCAGTTGATAAGCGCTAGATGTCATATACACATGTTTTACATTTGGTGTTTGAGTGATAATTCCGCTCAATTCAAGTTCTCACTAGTGATCAGCTCGTATAGTTATTGAATACAATTTGCAGTAGTCCGGCGGAAACTTCTGAGTGTCACTATATTTCGTCATAATGAGCCAACTCGTTAAGGTAGATTTTATATACTTAAATTGTTCTAACATATAACACCCATTAACCATTAGATAGGAATTATTGGAGGGTCCGGCTTGGACGATCCAGATATCCTACAAAATCGAAAGGAGACATTGATAGATACCCCATTTGGGGCACCATCTGACGTAGTAATTGAGGGAGACATTAAGGGCGTACCATGTGCGCTTTTAGCTCGTCATGGTCGGAATCATTCGATTATGCCAAGCAACGTTAATTATCGAGCAAATGTTTGGGCGCTTAAGTCGATTGGATGCACACATCTGATTGTATCTACTGCTACGGGTACTTAAATTTCATTTGATTCTTCCTAACTTAGCCTACTGATATCGTATCATGACATGATATAATATCACTGGGCTAACAATAATTAAATTTGGGCAAATGACTTCTTGTTCTCTTTCACATCTACTAGTTTTTTCCCCATAAATGCAGACGTACATATATCGTGTGATATGTGTGCGCCACTCATAGCTAGATTACGAGCTCCTATTAACAAAAGTAACTTGACAACCATTTCAGCTATGCGCTGAAATAAGAGACACTATGTTAGCCGTGTTTAATATTTATTATTTTCCAACTAACTAGTATCATAGAATTAATATATGAACTTTAACTATGCAGGTTCACTCCGCGAAAGCATTAAACCGGGTAACCTTGTGGTCCCAGACGATTTCATAGATAGAACAACAAAACGTGCACAAACATTTTATGATGGAAATGAAAAATCCCCGCAAGGAGTATGTCACTTACCTATGTCTCCATCATTTTGCCCAAAAACACGTGAGATTCTTATAAATACTGCCAAAGAGTTAGGTTATCCTGTGCATCCAAAGGCCACAATAGTAACAATAGAAGGCCCACGATTTTCTAGTCGTGCAGAGAGCCATATGTTTAGGAGCTGGGGTGCTGATCTGATCAATATGACTACCTGCCCTGAAGTAGTTTTGGCAAAAGAAGCCGGTCTCCATTATGCAGCTGTTGCAATTGCAACTGATTATGATTGCTGGATGGAAAGAGATACAGGGGTATGCGTTGCAGATGTGCTCAAAGTCTTTGGTCAAAATGTGGCCAAAGTGAAGGAAATTTTGATCACGGCAGTGGCAAACATTACAAAACAAGACTGGACTCAGGATGTTTTGGATATGAAGGTAAAGTAGTGGAGAATAAAATATTGCCCAGCATTATTAATAATTTTGAAATTTTTTTTCAGCAAATGGTGCAAGAGAACGTTATGCTACCACACGGAAAATAGTTTATATGTGTTTTATATTTTCGAAATGAATTTTAAATAAAAAATCTCTTCACAATGAACACAAAATTAAAACCAATATACGATTGTTTTGAAGATTCTACTCTGCATGGATACTTAGGGGCATTTCCTTTCAACTTGTCCCTTTCCAGACTCCTCGTATTCCTGGGATGATATCCACATCTGCTGAAATGTTCCTATGCTTGCCAAAATTGATCCTCCAATCCATGCTCCAAAACGCCTTTCGACGCTACCATTAGCCGATATCATTTTAAGTCGAGTGTTAGAAGGCGCCCTATGCTGCAAGTCTCTGTTTAGCCTTTCTGGGAAGCCTTGTAGCAGGGTATTTCCTCCTGTTAAATACAAGAAACATGTATTGAATCTTTTTTTAAGTCTTCCTAAAATATTGCGTCATTTGATGAAAATTTTAATTTTTCGACATCTTAAGCCGAATCATAAGCACATTAAAAGAACCCTAAGAATAAAAATTTGTTCAGATAAGAGTTATTATATCAAGTCTTGGTTTTTTATTTGTTTATGTAGCAGGTATCTGGACTTATGGGATATTACTCAAAATCTGTTACAACAAATGGAAATATAATTTTCTATCATTTAAAAAAAATATCTATTCATTCCTAACATAAATTGTATAGATTTTCCAATTTGTTCCTCTATTTGTATAGACGTTCATCCTTCTGCAAAGAAACACTGGCTGCCGTATATAACTAGTTAGTGATCCGCCACTCGTGTTCTATTTTAAATTAGTTCGCTTTAAGCTCAACAATTTTATATATGTATATTTTGTTTGGCTCATGAGATCAGCAATATGTCCCACAACCATGTGCATAAATGCAAGTACCGAAAATCTTGTTCATGCAAGCCAATTCGAAACATACACACACTTTTTGATCTACTCAACTCAGCGACATCAAACTTACGCCAAACAACTATTATCTTAATGTGCTTTCCAAATTTGCCACCAGTGTAAGTGTTATAAAATGATATATAAGATAAAATTGGATTTTAACTCTTATAATATAATTTAAATAAAACGGTCCAAAAACAAGTGTCGGTCTTTGACTCTTTTTCTGCATAACTGCAATATACCAGTAGAATATGCTATTACATTTATTCCTATTTGAAATTGCACATAATTTTCAAAAAAATCAGGCAACTTTTATAAAAAAAAAACTTCCATAATAAATGAAATTTAACAATTGACAATTTTCTCTTGTGCGCGTAAAACATTCTAACGCCTGTACAAACAACTTGGACCTGACACTTCTTAAACAATGACTTCACGTTTCGGTGTCCATGAACTTTTAATTGAAGGTAACTGACCAATTGCCACTTGGTGTCTTGATTAAAGATATTCACTAGATACCCATGTGTAGCATTTAAACATAGATTTTACATAACGAAAGCTTAACGAGTTCACGCAAGGATATTTTTGCATAATGATGCATACGCATTTCTGTAAACCATTTCAAGAAGTATACCTTACTGGATGTGTTTAATCATCAATGCGGAATTCCAATCTATTTTCAATCCGAAAAACGTATTAGGCTAAAATGTTAGTCTCTTCAGCTTTCGAAAACCCATCAATGGTGTTTGGATGTAGGAGAAGCTCGTAAAGCAGATATTAGCGTCAAAATAGCATGTGAAGACAAGGCTATCGGACTTCAAATACAGGGCGAATCGTTCAGATAGTACCTAAACCCTTTAATTTGTTTCCAAAATATTGTTAAGATCGAGTTTATTGATATACACTAATATTTTCCCAAGGTTATATTAACTGTACAGAACTCACCAGTTATAACCACAGATCCAAATAAAGACATTCTCACATCGGCGTCACACATCCCTACGCTAGTGGAAGCTAACTGACCAGCGCCCAGCAGATTATGATCGAACAAGCTCTCCGCGAGTTTGAAACGTTCTGAGCCAAATTCTTGATGGTAACCGTTTGGGAACTCATAGTGCACCGATGGAATTTGGGCTGCAGTTCGCTCATCAAAAGGAGTCTCCAATACTTGCAGTATGGACATCTGGAAGTCTTGTAGGACCCCTTTGAGCATGTAATTTTGCCAAGATTGTGTCAAACTCTCTGGAAGCTTTCGCTGCACGAATCTCGGATTATCACGCTCCTTAATAACATCCTTTGATGCAATCTTGTAAGCGGGTGTCAAGTCAATCCCCTGCGATTCAAGGTACTGCCTACACTGAAGAGATAGGTAATCTCCACCAAGAGGCGATTTAACTACTGCTTGTTGCAGTACATAACCTTCATGAACGGGCACGGCAGACGTATGTGTTGCCCCGCTGTCAACGACTAAAGCAGTAGCTCTTCCACTAGCAAAAGCTGCTAATACTGCGTTTTTAACCAGAAAAAATGCTGGAACGTTGTACTTTTCGAACATCAATTCCGTAAGTTTTTCTCTATTGTTGCGCACATTCCACGACGCTTCCGAAAAAAGCACAGGGTGATACTCTGACTCCGACTGGATAACCTTTGCGTATATATAGTCAAGGACTTTCTCGAAGAGGTCCCAGTTGTCTATCATGCCCTCCTTCATGTACGTTTGGATTTCCATGTTTGACCTGGGGACATTAACGTACGTGGTGTCTATGTAATACTTCCGCCCTGATGCTAAAAACGAATTTAATTAAAAGGAGAATTCAGCAGAGCTCATGGTTTTTACTTTGTGATATATTGCTGTCCGTTTTGGTTTCAAGGTCTGTGGATGTTTCGGGCTGCTCCGGCCCTACGCCGACTGCGGCGGGTATTTCTGCTTTGGGAGTATCTTCTTGAGCGTAACCTATCCTGATGGAATGATGCCCTGGATCGAAAACTAAGGCTCCAATTTCGTCTCCGCCATAAAGCATTCCTCCAGAACTCATGATTAACTTTTATGTGTGATAGGATAATTTCACACAATGCAAACAAAATTTGACCGCAAACCAAACGCGATACAACTTGTCACTTCACTAGTAACAACAGTTATTAAGTTGGTGCTAGTTGCTATTAGTACTGCCTCATCAGTTTAATGACTTTGAAAGGTTTTGAAACTCAAAACCATCTTATACAGAAAACTGTTTTCACAAAATTACAAAAAGACCCCTCACTAATTGTATGGTAAAATACTTTCATATTTTGTAGATCTCGTTATTCTGAACAAATGTCTCCATGGCCACAGCACGAACCTATGAGTAGATTTTTCGCTGCAGGTCGTTCAATATCGGGATTAAACCATTAAGCCCCAACGCCCTGGGTTATGCAAAGTGCATTCTTATTACCGCTCCAATATTAGACGACCTGAAGCGAAAAATCTACTCATAGGATGGTGTTGTGGCCATGGAGACATTTGTTCAGAATAACGAGATCTAAGATCGAAAGTTTCAGACAAATACGCAGAAAGAGTTTTTCCATAGTGGGGGGTCCTCTAATAACTTTTTATTTCTGAGTTATGAACTGTATATTTTGCACTACAAACTATATCCTTAGTATATAAGTTCGTTGAGTTTTCATCACAAATTGCAATATTGTTTAATCAAAATTAAGAACCCTACAAAGGTTATTGATTATTTAAAAAAAATGTCCCTGAACGATCCCCTTAACCCTGCTAAACAAAAACTCTTTCTGAACGCAACTAATGTCAAAATTACTTGAAGATTAAGCGCTGAGCGGAACTATCAAGATTTATTTGTAAATAATCGCGCGGATTTCTGCCAAAATTCCAAACTATAAGAATATCATGCGGGATCCAAACTTAATTGAAGTGAATGAAATTACAGGCTATTGGACCTTCTTGCTAAGTGTTAGTATAAAATTGACTTCCTTAAGAAGAATTCTTAAATATTCGCTTCCTCCAGATTGATTGGAAGGACCCGTGGCTAATTGGTTTGATAACATTTCATTTACTAATTACTGTTACCGCACTGATCACAAAGAACTACGCTAACTTTCAGATATTCTTGTTTCTGTTCCTGTGTAAGTAAACCCATTTTTATTGATCATATCCTTCCTAATATATATCTTGCTTAAAATCCGCTGGAAACAAGAAAAGCATATAAATTATTTATTACTGCATAAATAAGTTTCTAGAAAGTCGCCTTATTAATTATAATTATTTCCATGTGATTTTTATTTTGAGAACCGCGGATTTATACTGGGCTTTTTTTTTGTAAATATCTCGAAAACGATGCCAGGTGGATTTTTTCCATTATTTTTCCCATCTTTCTACAAAGTGCTTCAGAAACTGTTCTCAAATCGATAAACCTCGCTCGTCAAGGAATACACTGGAAACAGCGATAGCGCTCCAAACAAAAATATCGCACTTTTTTCGGATTTTAGACGGGTGAATTAGAAGATTTTCACAGGCAAATTTTCCTGATTCTTGAGAGAAAATTTATCTTTTTAGAGTTCTGCACCAAAAGTCCCAACAGGAACCAATATGTGAGACTTCGCTGTCCATTCGTCTGCATATCACCGACGATTTTAAGCCATTTTTATACCTACCGACCCAGTACTTATTATAGAACTCTCGTTTGGCCCGCATCCATGTGGTGCAAGAGTCAAAATTTAAAAAATATTTTGTTTGTATAGGTATCGCTTGAAAGGTCCCATTTCGCACATTTCAAAACACTAGCGATTTTTTGTTCATACCTCTGTTTAAGACAAATCATGAAAAATGCATGACAAAAGTTATGCGCTTCCTACCAACACTGTAGTTTCTCGTCCAAAAGTTTTGAAACGTCTTGACAAATATCACGGTGGATTGACCGACTTTTTTAAAAAAATTTAACACTACATATCCTAAATAATGCGGTTATACCGGTCACATTACATTTCCCAAATTGAAAGATTTTTACGCAGACGTTATCCATCAGGGAATGACTAAGTAATGATTATTGGTTTCAAACTCTGGCCCAAATTTTTATCAGTACGGCCAAGTGAAGCAAGATGTATGTATTCATGATTGTAGCCACACCAGAATGAAACTGTAGAAATAGAAGCTACTAAGTCCTTCAACCAAACTATGCTATCGAGAAGAACAAGAAGTCTAGGATAACTCGGGGAAATGATCGTTTGTTCTTCCACATAATATCTGTCCTCTTCACTAATTTTCTTGAACGAATTCAAATTTATGTGAACTATATATGTACTGTGTACATGATTTAAGCGAGATCGGTTGAATAAATTTGTAATAATCAGGGACATCAGTTAAGAAAATGCAGTTCGAGAAAAACGCTATTAAAGAAGTTCGAAGCAACACTGATACTCACGCAGCTACGAGGGACGACCGGAATGGCGAATAACCAAAAATCCTTTCACACATTCTCATACATTTATTAGTACTAATGATTAAAAAGAAAATTTCGATTTTTTCAAAGCTTTAGACTGTAATATAAATATTTGGATATATAAAGTTACACTAGACCAATAACAGATATATAAAAAAAACACTAATTATTAAAAAATTCTAGTATCGCTAGCGTATTTTTCGGAGAGCATCAATGAATACGCAGCTATGAATTGGAGCTTATTTTCAAAGCAACAGTATTTTGATAGCAACGGACTATTCATATCAACAGTTTTCTCAATTCCGATTCTCCTCAATTGCATGCTTCTAATTGTAAGTATATTCTAATATAACTAAATCAATATAAAAAATTGTATTACTGCAGGGAGCTTGGCTGTACAATTCCACACAATTGATGGCCAAATTGAAGACTGCCCAATTAAAGGAAAAATTGCGAAGAGAAACCAGTAATAATCGAATAAAGGCTGATTAGAATGATGCATAAAATACTGTCTCGACTAATTTAGTTCTATATAAGTGGAATGTTATAATAATGATAAAGTGTAAGCTTTTGTGTGGAATTTCAGAGTTTTATATATTTTTTTTTTACGAATACATAGTAAGTACAATCTATCTCTTACATCCGGCGAACGCCACTCATGAGCGACTCTGACGATATGAAGCTATTCACATTTACGTGCTCGTGATATTTCCTCGAACGCTCGCATGAGAAGTTATGTGGACACACATGGCTGGCTAGTAATTCCTAATCTCCGTAAAAAAAACCAACCAACATAGCTGCAGCTTTCATTTGAATTGCAATTTTATGCTATACATGACTATTAATGTGTACAAGCATAATTTGCCAGCAAATTTAGCCAAATGGTTTTTTTTCGTTTGAATGTGGTTAGACATAAGATACAAAAGTTCTTTCTTTATCGTGTAGGAACAAATATCTAAAAAATGCCCCAATAACTCGATTAAACACCCAATATTTCTGCGCCACCCCACAGTATAGCCGCAATTAAGAACAGATGTTATAAATTATTACTTTTATTACAAACATATTTCAAACATATTACAAAGAATTTATACCACCCATCAAATTAACAGTTCTGTTCCTGTACCGCTTGGAAATATCTTTTTCAATTTCCTGCTGTAACAGCTTAGTTTGTGCAATCAAGTCATTTAAGATTGGCATTTGATCTAATTTTTGTTTGTTTAATTCAGCAGCCTTCTCTTTGAGAACTTCACTTGTTGCTTGGAACTTATCTGTAGCTTTGACCTTTTGTTCCAATTTAGCTGCTAATATCTCAGCATACTTTGTAGAATGTTTTAACTGGAATAAATGTCTAGACTCATCTTTCAGAACTTTTTTCATAATTGAATCGATTCCGCCCAGTATTTTGTTTATACTTTTCTGGTCATGCATAGAAAGGTTATCCATCAGCGAAAATAGAATGTTGCTTGAAGTTTCAAGTACATTAAGCTCGTAAGAGCGCAATTTCCAAAAAGATTCCAGCTCGAAGAGCTCGTCTATGAATTTGTCACGATATTGTGGCGAGTCCAAAATCGTGAATGCTTGGTCACCTTTGGCTACTCCTCCGTCCATGCCAACTCCTGGAATAAAAAGTCAAGTATAATTGTAACGGATTTGCGTATCATTGTTCTTTGTTATTTCGTATAGTTCCACTTTACCACATCCTTGATAAGTGGAAGCAGGCAAAATTCACGGATACGCATAGATGATGGGTAGATTCAAAAACGCATAAAATTTGATCTGACTTAAATCAAGAGTTCAATAACGCATCAGCATACATATAAAATTCTCCTTGGAGTTTAGTTTTATTGTTGCTATGCTTTTTTGTGCAAAATATTTGACGATTTTGAATCCACCAGATCTTTTGCCCCGGGGCTTCATTGTATATATACTTTCATATTTACCTTCAACAACAATGCCGTATTCTTCTAAAGGAACATCAAATTCGATTTCATCCGCAACGGTTTCATCACCAAAATCAATGCTTTCGACACATCCAGAATTGCTGTTATCTCCAAAGTCTATTAATTCCCCCGACGTAGAATCGCTCCCAGCGTTGTTTGAAGCGAAGCAAGTCAACTGAATTTGATTCTCTTCAATGCGAAGTGGCGCCTCCTTATGAATATATTGGTAAACTGTAGTGTTTCCGTGCTTTATTACGTGACTCAAAATAGGGAGATGATTTTCGATTTTACTGAATTCCAAATAAAGCTCCACTGCATTCTTGAGGCTTTGTATATCAGAAATTGAGTCGACATATATTTGAGGTAACTCCTCCAATTTCTTCTTAAGCTCATTGGCTACATTCTCCCCCTTAATTCCCAGCTGGGTGCATAAGCTATTATACTGCGTGAGAATAATTGATTTACTTTTACCAAGGTCCTGAATTCGTTTCAAGGCATCCTCTCGTTGCTGCTCTAACTTCGCCATTTGTTTCTTCACACCTGGGATTTCATAGTTCAAGTTCCTGATGAGGATTTGTGCAGCCTCGCCCAAATAGATATTCTGTTTCTCGTACAGCTTGATAATTTCCTGCCAGTCCTTCATCCGTTTACTGCCATATATCCCAAACACACTCTTCGAGTCTTTCTCGGTCTGCTTCAGAATTTCTACGATTTTCTGGCAATGGAAGTAGTTGATGTCTGAAATAGATGCTGTGTACTCACTGCTAATATGAAGCTGAAGTAAAATTACGTGCTCCAGAGAGGAGTTTAACCAATTCCTCATCTTCTGGCATGTCCTTGAGGGCATTGCTTATTTTGTTTCGAACGTCCCGTATTTGCAACTGAAAGTTCTTTGGGACGATCCTTCTACTAACTAGCCATTCTAAAAGTTTCCCAGTGTGGATGTCGATCGGGATATCTGCTTCCTAAAAATACAGGTATGATGATGTGCAGTTTAAATTTTGCAAACAATTTAATGTACGCTGATTTCCATTATTTAGTGCGGAGCTTCTCGTGTCCACGTAGCCTGTTGAAATTTTACAAGATCTTGAATCTTGAAGTCTTCGGCGGAGAAAGAAAACACGCGTTTGACGTTTTATCATTACCCCATTCTACAGTCACTTACTTAATCAACGTAATTTAACTAGAAATGCCTACTCGTTGCAAATATACTTGTTTCAATTCCAGCTGCGTTTATTTAACGATATGTATAGAATATATATAGATCTCTTTAATGTTATATATATGTTTATATAATTCAAAGTACTAATAAAAAAAATCACTTCTTAGATATTAATTTTTCGTATCATATAAACGGAGTCATAAACAATGAGTGACATTTCAAAATCGGTTTATCTGTTTTTACCAACTACTCGCGGGAACTGAAAATCTTGAAAATCGACGTTTAAGCTTACGCATATAGAAAAATGTTCGAAAACTTGGATGAAGAATTGGTTGGTTCTGCAAGGGAATTATCAATAGAAGAAAAGGCTAAGTTAGTTGATCAAAATAGGCGTCTTGTACCAGAACTACAAGCGAGTCAACTGGAAAAAAACGCTCAGCGCCACTGGGATCTCTTTTACAAGCGTAACGAGACCAGATTTTTCAAAGATCGGCGATGGACCACACGAGAATTTGAAGAACTTTTATCGGAGCCTGGTAGTAGCAGGAAAGTGCTCTTGGAAGTTGGATGCGGGGTTGGCAATTTCGTTTTCCCGCTAATACAAGAAAATCGGAATGATTACTTCTACCATGCTTGCGACTTCTCTCCACGAGCGATAGAACATGTGAAACAGAATCCACTGTACGATCCCGAACGGATGAATGCATTTTGCTGTGATGTGACGACGGAGACAATATTTGATTATATACAGAGGAATTCCCTAGATATAATTACATTGATCTTTGTCCTATCTGCAATACACCCGGACAAATTTAAAGTGGTCCTACGTAACTTATCTTCCTTACTTAAACCGGGAGGAGTTTTGCTTTTCAGGGACTATGGTCTCTATGACATGGCCCAGCTACGCTTCAAACCCGGACATAAAATTGCAGATAATTTCTATATGCGACAGGACGGCACAAGGAGTTACTATTTTTCTGAGTTAGAAATTGCGGACCTTATGTCGGAATGTGGACTAGAAGTACAAACAAATTGTTATATCTATAGGCGCACAGTCAATGCCAAGGAAGGCATTGATGTCCCTCGAATTTTTATTCAGGGGAAATTTAAAAAGGTCGATAGAGTACACAATAAAGACATAAGATAATATACCCCTTTTATTTGATTTAAATAATTAATGTTAGACGATAGTAATAGCTTCTTACGCAAATAAAGCTATAAGGAAAGGTGCCATTGGCAGACAAACTGTTCTCTGAATAGTCTGATTAATATTGCCAACTACCTCCAACTGTCCTTAAGCAAAGGCCATATCAACACTTTATTAACTGCGTTACGTTCTTTATAAGAAATTCTCTAAACAATTCATCAACAAGATCACAGAAAATAGCTATGATGACTAGTCCGAACTACTGTATTCTAAAGTTGAAAAGGAAAATCGACGAAGTCGCTTCCAGTTGTTTATGTTGTGTTCTGTGCGCCTAGACGCTTAGTAGTAGTTTTTGGCTTCATAAAATTCAAATGGAGATATCTATTGAAAACAACTTCGTCAGAATATTATAGGTCTTGAGAAAGTTGGGTTTCCAGAGTAGTTTTGGAGACCCTCATATGGTAGGAACAGATCGTGAGATATGATTTACCTCCTACTGCAGTCAGAGAAACAAGTCAAGCCTCTAATTCTCACGGGTGTTCCACGAGATATTGGCCAGGTCGAACGCACTAATTAATATCCAAAATGCCGGTCGATTTAAATATGATTTTAAATGTATGCCTCGATCTTCAATTGAGTTCATGGTGGGGATTCTCATTTTTAACCAGGAAGACTTTAAGTTATGTAAACTTCTGGAAAAGGAAGTTGTTACGGAATTCGGCGCCAAAAGGATTGAAATGCGTAACCAAGCTGGTAATTTAAAAACTGTAACAAGAAAATCTGAATACCATAACAAGAAAAAACCAGCAATTCATTTTAGAATTTGGTGGAATACAAGCGGACACCATTCGGCTCAGGTCTGAAGCTATACCCTATTTCTGCGTTCTTACTGAGTAGTGAAAATAAGCGACAAGTAGGTATCGATACCGTGGCCCAAACTTAATATCTTCGTGGGTTCTTCTGCCGACTTTATAAAGCTATGGACATGCTCTGGAGACTGATTACGACAGCGAAGTAGAACTTGCTACATCATCGAGTACGATTGGTCTGCAGGATGGTTTGTGGGAGTCAGAGCCCAAAAATGTGCCAGCAAACACCTAATGGTGTACTCCAGTGCGGTCGGTAATGAGTTGTGATAACTAGAAGACCGATAACCGATATTACTTTTATACTGAAATAACTGAATTTATTAAAACTTTGAATTCTTTATAATTGTGACTTTGTTTCTTCATCCTAAATCCCACATGAATATTTAGGCATATGTAATACATAATAAAATAGTAAAGTCAATAGTTTCTTAACTATACATTGTTCTCATATAAAACCCTTCAGTGCCTAAATTAAGACACAAATTCTGTCGCTCTTAAAATGCCAGTGTAAATTAGCTGGTGGGCCAAATCGTACCATAGGGTGCACGATTCCAAAGGTTGCACCACCATGATACTCCTCCTTCGTCCAACACGTTTTGTCTAACATTATGGTGATTGCCTAAATCTTGTTGTTTTCCTTTGCTCTCCTGTGATAGATTTATTTGGTCTTAATGGCTAGGACTATATTCACCATCACTTCACACGGTCCTACTTCTTTTCGTAGCTATACATCAGGGGTAGAAATCTTGTGCACCAATTTACACTGATTACATCGTAACTCCAAAACTCTGACGTACCATTTTCTCGCACTCTGACCTTGGACTGTCACACAGGCACAAAGTATTAACCAATTTCCGTTCTCCATCTGTTCTCGTTCAATCGAAAACTCATATAGTGTCCCATCTCTTACGTTTATTGGCTTATGTTGAAACCTTCTACCATCGAAGAGTCCGCAAAACCAGCAATCCAAAAACCAAATCCAATATTCCTCTTTTTCCGATAGCACTAAATGCAATGCTGTTACTCAACCGTAAGTGCTAATTCATAGGCACGTGGTTAGTGAGCACCGTTGGTTCATTTTAACTCATTATTCCCATTATGATTTTGATCATATTCTCACTACTTCATATCGAAAGCACAAAAAATAGACACAATGTGCAGAAAACACACATCATGAAAAAACTCAACGAAAGGAGAACATTCACAAAAACACTGTTCAAGCAACTTCTAACGAGTGCTGGAAAGAAACTGTGAATAATAAAGTGTAATTCATCCATGTTTCCTTTAGCTGTTAATTATTATTACATATGTCAAATTTGGAGCGCAAATGGCGGATTTTTTTCAAATATGTAAGATTACTCAGTTGCGCAATAAAACTGTTTATGATAACACCCGATATTTAGCCGGCCGACAGCCCCAAACACATATCGAATCGTATATTGGCCGCTTCACCATTGCCAATTATGTACATTAAAATTTGTATGTTTCTGCAAGCCACAATTGTCTACACAGGATTTTATAGCAACTGAATTCAGAAAATAATAGACAACATAATAAAAATACGTTTTACGCTTTCAAAGTAGCCTCAGAAATTCTTGTTTCGAGTTCCTTGATAATGCAATGCATTTCTTAAATGATATTCCTCATACGTCATTTAGACATGAAGTGAATAAAAAAAGTGAATTTTGTAACTAAAATTTTATAATTTGAAAAGGAAACCACTTACAGTGCACCTTTCTATAAAAATTAATAAACTGCATCATTTTTACATATGTGAGTAGTTTTGTAATACTTCCTGCTTTATCTAACATGTAGCCCTTTAGCTTCAGACAATATCCGCATTCAGTGTAATAATGCGTATCTTATCTCGGTTTTGTTCATCATAGGTTTAATGTAATTTCGTTGCGTTCAATTGGTTAAAAATTTAATTTAAATTAAAAAAGGTATACAGAGTTACAGAGAAGCTAGTTCAGTTCAATCAAATTGTAAATACATGTATAAACAGAACACCAATAATATTCACAAAAGACTCGTAAACCTACCTTAAAATAAATGAAATGCTTTCCAAAAAGTTTATAAATGAATAAAATGCATAACATTGATCTTATCCTTAAAAAAAAACTATCATTCTACAGATACAAATCTAAAAAATAGCAATTTCCGCTGATACAGAGCTTACAATAAAATAACTCTAAATAACTTTGAATATAAATTGAAATTAACAATGAAGAATTAATATATCACAAAACGTCTTTTGTAATATCGTTTCTCATTTAACGTCCACGTCAGACAGCAAATGAAAGGCCTACGAATTTGAAGTGAAGTAAAAGTTAATTTGATTAACTGAACAATTAACTTATATTCGTGCGGTATGTAAATTATTCTAACTTGAAGCTAGTCATTTTTTTATTGAGAATAAGACAAAAGGGCGAGCTAAATCACACCGCCAAAGTATTTCTAGGGGGTGTTAATTGTTACATGTCCCACTTTAATTCTTTTCGTCCTTCGAAGTGGAGCCAACCTTAAGTTTTACTTTTAGTACATCTCTTAGTTCCTGGATCTGAGTTGGTCCGTTAATCAATCGTTTTACTCCCCTTGGTAGACCACGGCATGATGAAAGATTTATTGAATTAAGACGGGAACAATTTGCTAAAATCTCCTTTACGGCAGCTTCTGAAACCGATGATCCACACAAATTTAAATGCCTGTAATTGTTTCACTGTAAACAAATATGTTTATTAAATGCTAATAATTACGTTAGTGGTGACTCTGCGCCTTTTTCAGCCAATGCCCTTATGGCATTATCTAAAGGATCTTGCACGTTTGCCCAAGCTAGGTCGAACTCTATAAGACTGTGCGCCCACTTTGATGCAATTAATTCCAATCCGGATCTGCAACAGTTCATTAGATTTAAGATATGGATGCCGTGAAAGGTCATAAACCTAAATATGTGTCAGTACGTTGTAGGTACTTAGCGGCGGCACAAAGATCGAGAGAGAATCTATTTAATGCCTTTCAATAACTTTAACCCTCAATACACACATGTTGCAACTTTTACAATTTTTGTTTGTTTTAGTCAGGAACGTAGCGTTGCAAATGAGAAATTCATTTCATTCCGGCTGATTATTGTATTAATGATTGGTCTCATCTAACTCGTAAGGAATCCGAACATCAGCCGTGCCGGTAATGGTAGGTTTGAATCTAAATCTGAATCTGATGGGTAGGGCTGTGGTAAACTGTCAAAAATGTCGAAAAAAAGTCACTTCATCCCGCTTCAAATATGTGTACTGAAATGGGGTTGGTGGGTTATACGTCATCCAGTTGACGATTTCTTTTGGAATCATTATTATGCGCCGGCTGATTTCCATTTCAGTTATTGTCCATACCACTCCATTACTAGAAGTACGTATCAAGCAGAATGAAAACACTACCCAAAATGCAACGCTACCTCCCGGACTATTTGTTTTGACTTTATTATAAATTCTGCAGGCAACACTATACTCCTTTGAAACTTACCCAATATCGCGTGTTACCGAACAGCCTGATAGAAATAAATGTCTTAGATCCCAGGCCGGTAACCGAATTAAGCTATCATGTGTTAACCTCGCACAACCTCGAACATCTAAAAGTCTTAACTTTGTACTTTTCTTTAATATGCGTTGCAGGAAATCGTCATTAATCAAACGTGACTCGTCAGCCAAAGAAGCAACGGAAAGCTCTTCTAGCTCGGGGAAACCGGGCGAATCCATCTATTGAAAAAAGGGGTAAAACATCGTTATCGGATTCAGTCAATAAACTTATAGTTGGCAATTACCTGTTCTTGCAAAGTAGCTGTACTTAGAGTAATGTGCGAATTCGTAATTCGGAGTACTTTTAACTTTTGACAACCATGCTGAAGTTTTTCAACGTGTAGAATTCCATGAGATATTGCAATTGTTCGCACATTCGATAAGTCTAGAACTACTAAATTCGAGCAGTAAGTCTGCAAGAAAGCGGCAATTTGAAAAATCTATATCTCGTTAAACGACATAGATAATTAATTTACCGCTAGAGTCGTGACTATCTGCGGAATTCCAGCCAAACGGTTATGTGCGAGATTGAGATGCGTCAGACGACCGTTTATCATCTGTAGAGCATTGCACAATGTTTGCAGAGCAACGGCACTTTTATTAGGATTCATTTCCACCTAAATATGTTAGTAATTAGAATTAATGGATATCTAATTTGCATCACAGTCTAAATATTACGTTAATGGAACTCAAATCTATTCTTTCAAGTTTCGGAAACTCTTCTGCAAGAAACGTTAAGTGTTCTGGAGTAAAACCCTTCCACCCAGACAGAGTGAGTCCAACCAATTCTGGACAGTTTTCTGCTAGCATGCTCAACACGCATTGTATGTCCGAAATTTTCCAATTTGCTAGAAGCAAAAGTTTATTTGTAGGAAATATAATGTCGCTGAAGAGAAGATTCCTTACAAATATTAAGTTCAGCACAGTCACCTAGACGATGTTCTATTAACCATTTAAGTTTCAATTCTGTGCGATGTTTCTCCTTCATCCATGTACTTAAGTCAAGGCTTTTCCACAACGCTGACGATAGTGACACTTGACGCCATAATTTGCACACTCGCCCCAGCCGTACTAATGTTGGAAGACACCCTTCCTGCCGTACAGCATGTTGAAATATCTTCAAAAGAAAACCAAAAATCAAAATAGAGTTAAACATAATCTTGTGTATTCTACTTTATACAAAACTTCTTCAGCGATTCGCTCTCCCCACACGCTTTGTTCTTCTGGTTCTTTATAATCCGTGTCTCCTTTTCTCTGCTTGTCTGTGTTGTTATTTGCTTTTTCCTTCCGCCGCTTTGATTCATATTCAGAGTCGTCACTATCAGAGATATGCTTGTGTTTAGACTTTCTCGACCTTTTTCTACTTGGCTTGCTCTTAGCTTGTAAAGCATCGGATTTTTTTATACAAAGTTTTATACCAACCTTGTTATCACTTATCTATGATTAAAGAAAGCATAAGTCAGTTAGTTACACGTTAACATTAGGATATAAGAAAAATATTACCTCACTTTGGTACATTGCAACAAGTGCTTTACTCCGTTTTGGACGACCTCGCGGTTTGTTGTGCTTTTTGATTAATGCGGCTGAAAGAGGTTTTCCAGACTTCGGTATCGAACCATTAGCAACACCGCTCAGAGGTTGAATAACTACCGAAGGATTCAGCGTTGGCGATAAGTTGGGCACACGATTATGCACTGGTGATGACTGAGATTCGGATGGGGGCGAAGATGTGGTTGTTCCATCGGTTTGTATCTCCGATTTGGGGGGAGATAGAATATCTTCAACCAGTGAAGATTCCTGTGAAACATTTTCTGTTTCCGACGTTATACGTTCTGAGAGCTTTCCTTCAGTTGATTCATTGTCGTTAATCGGCGTTATCCGACTCTCTTTGTCAGCAATATTGCGAATTTCTTTCATTTTCAAATCGCATTCAATATCTTTTTGTGATTTTTGTTCTTTCTTTGTAATTGCCTCTAAATATACATTGCCGGAGTCTGCGACATTCTCCTGGGGTTTATCTTCTGTGTCCATTTCTTATATTATTAGCTCCAATTTAAAACAAGTGAAATGAAATTACATCATTACCAACGACTCTATGGCTGTGAATATAAAGAAATAATTGAAAAATCTGTTAATCTGAAAAACTGTGATATTCACTTTAATTCAGGTCGTTCACATTTGGACCTAAAGAGCTAGGCTGTATCGTTTTCAATTATGATATAGCAAAACGAGTTAAGATTATGCCTGCAATATTTCATTTCAACAAAATTATCATTGTGGAAAGAAGGGGGACCTCAGACCTCGGAGTCCGTTCGAGCCTGGCATATAACAAAAAATAATACTTATGGTTTCTTCGGGTGCAGATATTGAATTTTTATAGCAGAAATAGGTAATTTAAAATGGCGGATCCAAAATGGCAATCGAGCTTTTTTAATTTCAGGAGTTCTCCGTTTTCGCACGGGGTAACTCAGCTAGTGAAAAATATATATTTTGGCTCCGATAACTAAAGGACCCCGCACACTTTTTATCGAAAAGTTGTAGTTCTAGTCGTCCTCAATAAATGTCTCCATGGTCACGTCTTAAAGCTGGACAATTTTTGCGCTACAGCTAATTTATACAGATTTTAAGTATGGATGCATATGTAAATATATGTAAAACAATTTATGTTCAGGATTTTTGTTTGGGTGTGTTTGTGTGTATAATTGTGTGGGTGAGAATTTGTGTGTTATTAGACTAGTGGATGATTATTTGCGAACACTCGTGTGAGGGAATCAGTGTGTTTGTATGGATATGTGGTTACATGGAAGTCCTCATAGCCCATTCATTCTGTATTCTGGCACTTGATACTGGCAAGCCACGTACGAAAACATAAAAGAACCTGGGCACTTATCAGGACATTTCTAGACAGAATTGACTTAAGTTTGGTTACCTCTATAGTCGACCTAGGAATCATCGTCATTAGCCCATGGTCATGCGAGTATTATTACTGTAATAACGCGCATCCTTGTTTGCTATTGAGGAAGTTTGTAGGGTACAAATTAACGGGACTCAGAAACCATGGGAGCATGCAAGGACACACATACGAGTGCGCGCTAACACTCAGGCACAAAAACACATAACCACACACTCGTCTAATCACACACACATGCTCATTCACACACGATAGATTCAGTGTAACCAAAAACTTAGCCACAGAACATATTAATAATCTAAAAATTATTTTTGAGTTCTTTACAACTATCGTAAAAAATTGAAATTCTCGTTGAAATGATTCTTAGAATCTTTAGCGAATCATTTGGTTTACTGGGAAGCAGCTTACGGCGGAAGATCCAAACAAGATATTCACCGCAGTTTCCAAATTTTATTTATACAATCTTACAGACTAGCATACCTGAACTATACAAAATTTAACAATTTCCTTATATTATATGTTCAGATTCTAAGAAAGCTATTTTAAATTCATTTTGGGCAAAGTGAAGTCTATTAAGTCAGCTAAATAACTAAACGAGCTGTAAAAGGCAGCTGCACCTAGCATGTAATCAGCCAATACTTTACAATTTACAAATCATGGGAAATTCCTCTGTATATTGATTCAATTGTATTTATGTATATGATTCTGATAAGGACACCGTATTAGAAAGGCATATTCAAGAACAAAGGTACTAATGCGAAACAGATTGACATAAAAGTCTGAGGGGATTTAAAATCTTTAGTATTCCGTCTTAAAAACCATATAGTTTGAAATTCCTCTGTGACAACACATTCAATATGAAAGGTAAATGACATTAACATTCGTTCTAAAGATTACGCCTAAACCCCTACTTGATATATCTAAGTACTTACCTATATGTAGCTTAAATCGAATAGTAATCTTCTGCTGAATGTCAGTTTGAGAGGATCTTTTCCCAAGTCACTTGACATTTTCTAACGAAATAAATAAATCAATCCATATTGATTCGCACAATAATCTTTCCTATGTAAATGAAATACTTTACTTAATAAGCCTTAAATTGATTTCTAGGTACACCTTCCGGTACACCTACTCTGTTACGACTTATCTTACTTTAAAAATAAGAGCGATGGGTACAGTTGACATTTTCTAACGAAATATTTCTGAGTTTTATTCCAACTCAACAGAAAACAGTTGGTGCAGATCAGTGACGACATACAGCTGAACAAATCGTAAAATGCCTGCGTTGTGCAAATTGTTCGCCCATGTATAGGGCCCTTAAGGAGCTAAACCCCATTTTGCACTATGTGAAAACACTTTCCCCTAGCAGTTATAGATTCCAATGTTTTTCCAGGAATTTCATTGCTCCGCTGTGAAGGGCCCCATATACGGGCGAACAATTTGCACAACGCAGGCCGCGTAGTGTATGCCTTACCATGTATTTTTTGGCGAACAAAAGTTTGTACAACTTGTTCGACCTTGTATGGGGATCTTAAGTGGCAATGTTATTTTCAACTTTCAGACCACCTATGCACACAAATGAAAGGCTAGTTAGTTCACACGCACGAAAATGCAAAGCGTGTTCTGTGACGTCATTATATTCATACAAAACGAAGCTAATTTCGCGTATTCGTGTGTAGCGTGCGCCTTTTAAGGTTAGGGACTGTCGATCTAATTGTAAAAGGTTTTGGATAACCATAGTCATAAATGGATAGATATAGGAGGCCACTAGGATAGAGAGTGAAGGTGGGTACACATGCGATCACATGTGCTTGATCTCATGTATTTGCGGTAATGTGTACTCATTGCAAACGCAAATGAAGATGATTTTATAGCCTTTATAGCCAAGAGGTTCCGTATCAATATGTGTACGCTCGTTTAAAAGAAAATGACTGTGTTTATGTTTGAATGCTTGCTGTTGCAGCTCGATGGAGACATTTTTAAAGATTAGTAGACACTTTAATTAAAATGTCGAGAGCAATTTCATTTCAATGCTCAAATTGTCTAGATGAAATTTTATAAAATTCATCCTGAGGATTGCACAAACAAGGTTCAGCTCTATAAATATCAATTAATTCAACGAATTTTTGGATATTTCACTCAACTTCATTTATATAATGCGACTGAATTGAAGAAAATCCGAAGAAGATCCGAAGATATCGATTGACTTTATCGGTTGCGCGGAAGCGTACATATGTATTTTCAAACGAATTCGTTTGTGCGCATTATATTTGCTCAAAGTCTTTTTACGTACACACTAGAAAAGATTGATTCCAAAGATACGTGTACATGTGTTTGCATTTGTTTGCTCAGTCTGCACCCACCTGAGGTCTTCAAGCCTACGATGGTTTTTTTTGGTGCCGTAGTCACGGCTGTCTGTAAAAGTTACGTTACGGTGTCGGTTTTTCTCATTTTAGACCCCAAACAAATTCATAACGAGACAATATAGGCATCGCTTCAAAAAGATTGAACATCAATTGTTTTACTATGTATCCATACTCAATATCGCTGTGCAAAAACAGCCGTAGTAAACTGTCCATTTTTTGTGCCCGAGGGGACATTTATTCAAAACGACTAGAACTACAACGTCCCAAAAAATAAGCTAATTTGACTGAAACCACTTTTCTATATAATCGATTTTTTTTTTATAATTTTATATTAATCTACAAGCAATTATGGATTGAACTGCAAAATAATTTTGAAATTCCAAGCACCAGAAGTGCCAAAATTTGGTATTGGAATACTGTATTGTGGGGTAAAGATAGACCGATTTTGCACCTTCCGGTACCCTTTACTCCAATTTTACCGATCGGATCATAATGAAATTTTACTATTAGGTTCACAATTGTTTAAAGGATAAACGTAGCCAAGGATTTTTTAAAACAGCGTTTGGTTCACGAAAAAACTTAACACAAAGTTGAATAAAGCGTCATAACATTTTTTCGAACATTGCTACATAGATCTGTTGGTTTTTTATTATTATTGTTTTTTAAATCCATATTTACGTTTCATTAATAAACATGCTCAAAAAATTTCAAAAAGATACAGACAGATTTCGAGATATGTCCCGAAAGACGGCACACTTTTCCCATATAAATACAAAACGGGCAGGAATAATAGAGGTTTGAAAAGGTAAAACTATAGCGTAAGAACGTAGGACTTAAAAAGAGTTAATTAATATTGACTATGTTCGAGGAAAATATAAAGTGCTTATGAAACGGATATGTTATTTAGTTTGTTCTACAAAGAAGTCAATAGATTTTAGTAATTCGTATCATATCTGGGATCATTGCAACATATTTAAAATTAAGTAAAGCGTTTTGCACACAAATCTCTGCATGATGATTGCTGCATCGCAACAATAATTGCTTTATTATTTGTTAATTATTATACGGAAGGTCGTCGTCGCGTATATCTTCTATACAAATATATATTAGTATGGTTTTAAAAAGGAACACAGGCATATTGAGTCAAATTAATTTTGTAGGCCTTTAAACTATTTTAATTTCCTTTATCACCATGTAGGTAATTTGAGATAAAAGGGTCGTACTTTGCTATTAGTATTTGTCAAATATCTTTGCTTTCTCTACTTAGATCGCAATCGAACTAAATGTAATTGAGAGAAATATTCTTGTGGATCGCTTGCAAAGGTGGTGTTGTATAGCATTATTCTCTTATGGCCAGTTTCTTAATTTCCCGTAATAGAAAGAGACTGTCCAAAATACTTTACAGAAGCACTCAACATTTGGCCATTGGAGCTTGGACCATTGGAGGCCAAGCACTAGCTGATGGCAGTTATCAACATCAACATACTTCGCACAAAATGACGAAAGCGGATTACTAAAAGCAAGAAAACAATAGCTTAAGGACCATAGTTTCGGCAGTGTGCACATCGAACAGAAAGAAGTATACATTCCGACTGCACAGGCGTACCAGAAATTTTATCAAAATAAACATAAACTCATGCGCTCACCTGTACAAAATTACTTTCATCTCTTTCTCAAATGTCATAAATTGTAAACAGAAAATTAATTGATGTAACGTCCACTTCTCTCTCCCACTTTGACAGTGTACACGCAGCCACACAGTTGCCGCCGAAAATGTCCAGTCTGTTTCACCCTGATACGCTCGTAGGGGTCTAGGTCCAGAAACATCACCAGCAGCAAATATTTTCGGTGCCCCTTGTCCAGCACTCCACAATATTTTGATTTACTGCCCGTTGCACAGCACTCGCGCGACGCAGAGCGGATAAAGATGAAATTCGTTCACCAATTTTCCACTAGCAACAATTTACGAGAGCGAGACCACAGTCACTAATTGCACACAGAGAAAGATAAACACACGTAAACAAGTGCAAGCTGAAATGAGAGCGGCGACATTTTAGGTCATCTAAATTCTAGTATTTCACTGCACACTTTTTAATGTAAACACAGAAGCAAAGTGCGGGAAATTCACGCCATTCACAACGTAGAATTTCCTCTAAAATTGACACCACTTGCGTAGAGCCTATGTTCCGACAAATATTAGGCGATTAATCCGATTAAGAAAACCGCTTTCTTCGGAAAACTTCCCAGTTTAATCCATCGGGCCTTCACGATAGTTCCACACTTGGGTTCAATTGTGTATACACTCCACAGCTTCTTTACATGGCCGCCGTGGGAGAGAGAGCTAGTGGATTGGAATTTCGTTTATGCAGAAAAAGGGAGAGTTCTTAATCTCAAAGCCCCGAAACTTGGTCTAACTTCACATGCAAGGAATTCAAAATTCAAGGATTTAGTGGATATTGTTATTCATAGAGAATCTTTGGCAAATTTGAAAGTTCAAATTGATTATTAATTAGCCGATCCGAACCTGCCCGTGCTGCTCGCGACATATAGATTCATGAAATTCAGTCACCCCATATAATCTCATGAAAATATAAAGAAGCTTTGTATTCCATATCAGCTATGATAAAAAAAAATATGTAGTAAAACTGTATTTATTTCCTTTTCTAACATTCTACGTGTACATATGAAGCATCTTTCTTCTCCGCTTCGAACGTATTTCATTTTGAATGCGATTGCTTTTTTCATTTTTCTTATTTTTTCAGATTTTGTTTGCACATTAAACCACCACACCCGTTTACATCGTTGGTTTTTAAAATAAAACTGTATTAACCACTGAATTAAAATCAGTCACACTTTGCTCATAAAAAAATAGCATCAATTATAAAATCTAAGCAGGGGTAAATCAAAACGGTTGAAGTTTCAGTAAATGTTCAGTGAATATTTTAGGCGTGCGAATAATTTCGGTCTGCATTTGTAATTTAGGTTTTAGAAATTCAAAAGTACTTCTAACACCATGGAACTTGTATCGACACCAGAGCCACATTTCATCCCAGGGTAACTAACATTATATCCCTTTGTGCTTAAATATTAAAAGATTCATTACCCAGATATACTGGGTATTGCCCGCAGTATATATATCGTATAGGCGATACCTATGGAAGTATCAGTCACAAACTCCTTATTGATCCCTGCATTTCACATGCAGAGAAGTTAACTTTGTCCAACCGAGTTACGGATGATTATAAAATATTACGTCCCACAATGCGTGAAATAGATTTGATAAAGGCGCACGAAAGAGATGCTGATGCAGTTTACAAACATCCCACTGTCCCAGGTTATGAGGGATTTATACCTTCTTTAAACAGTACTGTTGGATTAAGGTATTCGATTGCTGCCACCGAAAGTATAGCTGAATTTGAGAAATTCATGCAAAAATTGAAATGCCAGCAAAGAAGCTTAAAGCACCGATCGGCATATACCGACCATAATGCTGTCTCTCGAAGCATTGGGGAGAGATCTGTAATAATTCTGTTTCATTGTTGATTGCCATTCTCATTATTCAAGTTTTAGTTCCAAATCAATGATTATCGGCTACCGCTTTCAGCAGTCAGGCCGGAAGTTGAAGGTGTGATAAGGAATAAGCAGAAAGATTTGCCGAAACCGCCACCTTTACCTTACTCCAAAGAAAAGCCACCACATTTCATGGAAAATGATGACCCAGAAAAGTATTTGAAATCAGGTAAAGAAAAATATGATTTCTTTCACATAACTTCAGAGCTTTAAATTACGTACACGATATTTAGACTTCGTTGACTTTGTTCTTTATCAACAATATTTTCAAATAATATTGAATACTCTTCCGATTTCCATAAATAATACCATCAAACTATTAAAAATACCCCAGCAAGGAAGAAGATTCGCAGATGATTCTCGCATTATATTCCGAATATGATAAAAATTGTCGCGGAAGTTATCAGTTTCTTATTTCGGACGTTACTTCATTCGAAAAGGATTGTTACCCTGAATGCGAAAACTGAATTTTTTTCGTATCTAGAAGATAAGAATATGAATCGCCATGAAGAATTGTTATCGAATCATGTAGAAAATCATGAAAAAATGTTTCCTATTTCATTCCAGTTATGAAGCATAGGATTTTCTACAAGGCCCTCCACACTTCGAGGCTCTGCTTCAGTTACATTAATCGTTTTTGTTCGCTATGCTGGGTAATTAGCCCGTAGCTATATCCTTCCTGACTGATGGGACTACCATCTAACACTATCAGGAAATCAGCTCACCTCAATCATGGTCCGAGCCAAGCTCGAAACCGGGCCCCGAGGTGATAGCCCAGCTTAGTTAGCACTGAGCTATTAGATAAATAGCGAACACATTTTTATTTACTGGGTAGTTTTGTATTTATACGAATATGTCCCACACTGTCTTTCATCCCATTTTCATCTAGAAGAAATAAAGAAGTGAACTTCTTTTTAAGGCACCATCGTCCTCTCTGCTTCTGCTTTTTATTTTGTCATCCAGGTAAAAATTCAAATTTCTAGCGTCGCGCTGTTATCACCTTGGCAACAAAAAACCTACTTTAATATATTTTATTGCTTAAATATGCCTATGATGATAACTATAAAGACAATCTCCATTTATCGCACTGATTCTAAATGTTTGCTGGGACTATCAGGGAGTTCCAAGACAGAATTTTTATCTTCGTAATTATACCCGATTTGAACTGCGAGTTATTGAATATATTTTGCCAAGGACGGTTACCTAAACAGACCAAGAATCTGAAGTAAAAGAGATGGTTTCCCAAATGAAATACATATATAACATTTTTGCATTCTTGGGAAATCGTCGTCCACTGCTCTAATCACATTCAATTGATTGTACCAAAATTCGGCCATAGAATTAAACAACTTGGCAAGCCCGTGTCATGGGTGGTGTTGAGTTAAATTTCAATGCAACAAAACAAATTATTGATCAAATAATTTGGGCAACGTCGAAAGTAGCGGAATAGGAAATGTCTTACGCCAAAAGTAGAGCGATTTTATTTTCCCTTTGTTTTTTATTCTAAAATTCATTATTGTTGTACTCTTTTACAGGATTCAGTGGTCACACACCGTTTGCTTGGCCCAGATTCGGGCAAGGCAATAAGCCGCTAACGAATAGTGCGCTCTGTGATTTTACAAATAATTATCAGCATAGACGAAGCACGGAATGGGCCCCTATTACGAATGCCGCCACAGGTACTTCAAAACCAAGCGGTGCAATTAATGAAATATACTTACGGAACATTGGTTTGCTCCCGAATTATGCCGGTTTTGTTCCTGGAGCCCAATTTAGGTAATTGAGTGTGTTTGCTTTGAGTAGTTTTCATGTATTAAATATTTCAGATTCGGGAAAACTTTCGGAAATGATACCATTGATGCTAAACGTTGGATGAAAGAAAATCAATAAAAATTTATTTGTTCAAACATTTTATTGTCTATTGAATACAAAAACTAAAACCATAATTTTAAGCTTACTTAACTTCCAAAATAATCAGGCTACAGACATGCTGCTTTTAATAGATTTTGGATATCCACAATTTTTTCTCTCGGCTTTCCAACTTTCTTACCCATTTCAATTTCTACTTTATCAATTTTTTTCCAGTCTTCCCAGGTTACTACTATTTTGTCTTTTGTATCTAAACCACTTTTCTGAGATGTACAATCAACAGCACCCTTATTTATATCATCACAGATATTTTTAGCGATGTTAAAGGCTCCATTCATAGTTGTTAGGATAACTCCTGTTGGCCCAGTTGCAACCCAGCCTGCAGCATATAGTCCTTTCTCTACAGAGTCCTCAGATTGCTTTTGCAACACTCGACCTAAAATATCTATGGTTAGATTTCATAATTAGGTTAATCGCAATCTGTTAATGATTTTCTTGTTCATAACCATGCAAGTGAATAACATAATAATATAATTTGACTTACCTTAGTCGAAATCAATAAAATAGTGGAGTACCTTACCTGTTTTATTCTTTATATATCCCTTTTTATGGTCAAAGTTAATTTCTTCATCGGGGCAAATTGATATATATCCTATACTTCGTAATATCAAACCGCTCTCCAATATATCACTGTGATCTGTTGGAATTGCCACATCTTTATCAAGTTCATTAATTGTGAACTCTATCGTGTTCCCCATTATTGATTTTGGAGATCTGAAAAATATGGGTACAAATCCTTTTCCTGAAAGTGAACTTTCTTTAGATTGGGCATCCACGCTGCTTATCATTAGTTCTGTCAGCCTTTTCCGCGGACGTTGTAAGTTCGGAAGAACGTCGCGAACATCTAAAAACGAGATTATATAAATTATAATTCACCAAACAATATATATATATATATTATTATGTTTCCCAGCTATGCTCTTTAAACTCACTTTTAAAATCCTCTGGCTTCCAAAGCGTAGTAACTTCCGGTAGCTTAAGCATCTCCCGCAGTTCTTTAATAGTGAACGCAGCCTGTAAGGGTCCACGTCGTCCAACCAAATAAACCTTTTTTACTTTACTTTGAGAAAGCCTTTCCAAGGCGTATTCAGTAATATCGGTCTTCTAAACTTGACCCAAATATCTTCAGTCAAAATAAGAAAATTTACCAAAGAATCAGAAAGCACCTTGAGCGAATCAATAGGAGACAAGAGTATTCTAGCAACATCTATAGCGACATTTCCTTGTCCAATGAGTGTCACAGCTTCACAGTCTAGTTTAGGGTTTAGTGTTTCGGCTCCAGGTAAGCCATTGTACCAAGCAACAAATTTTCTGGCCGATATTACGTTATCTGAATTTTCGTTTGGAATGTAAAGTTTACGGTCCTTTTCAGCTCCATAAGTTAGTAAGACAGCATGATACTTTTCTCTTAGTTCCGATAAGTTAAAATCGTTTCCTAAGCTTAGGTTTCCTAAAAATCGGAATCTAGAATTTTCTGCAGTTTTTGTAAAACTATTAATAACGTTTTTGACTTCTGGATGATCTGGAGCTACTCCATACCTGAAAAAAAACCTACATTATCGCAACTTAATTAGGAAAATTACTATTACACTAATTATACAGAGAGCACAATTAAAGTTAGACCTTCCACCAACTTCCCTACTAATTGCGTCGAAATCGTCCGCTGTAATAGGACAAAGTTATATATTTGAAAACAACTTCCATTTAAATAAGGCAAATTTAAACGTATGTATATTTGAAAACAATTTAAAAATTTACCACAAAGTTTCACAATTATTTATTAATATGACTTTGCCTTTTCGATATATTCAGGAAATACTAGAGAAAGAACTTGTGTTACAGTGCATATGAGCAAAGAGTTATGTGAAATGTTTATATTTTTTTAGTAAATCCTAGTGCATTTTCGTTAATTGGTCACTGAAAAAATAAATCAAGAGTACAGATGGGTTCAAAAAAGAGTATGCAACAACTCTCTCGACTGAATCTATGACCAAACGATGCAGTTGAACGTAGAAATTAGTGCGATGGAAAAATTTAGTTATTTCCACCTCCCTTTTTTATTGAAAGATGTGGTACAATATAATATGCAGAAAGAATCTGATAATCTATTTGAAAGCGCGCCAAATAAAATTGTCAACAATCATGATTGCCATCAGCTGTTGATAAACAAAACTGATTTGTTGGACCTTTGCCCCCTTTATCTTTAGGACTTTGAAAAGATATGTTTGATTTGAAGTACAAATGGCCACTTCAACAAATATGCAAATGAATATTTTACCTCACTAGCCCAAAAGGCACCGGCAGCTTCTCAATCATATCTACCTGGGAGTCAGGTAAGTTCTTTAATAGGTAATGTGCCGCATAAAATCCTGCCGGACCAGACCCCACAATACATAATCTCTGTTTCGCTTGTATCGTACTCATTGCTATGCTATGAAAATTAAGAGGTTTAACCTTCGCAACTCGCTTAAAATTCGTAAACACTTGTAAAGCACTCATTGTCCCCACTTTCAGTTTTCTGTATCATTTGACTTTTAAAATGACGTTCTGTCGAGAATTGTCAAAGCTGTTCGTTCGAAAATTGAATTGAAATATGTGGAAACATAACACTGGTGTGCAAAACGAAACAATGTTTTTTCTCTACGGCTTCGAAATAAAAACAAGACAGAAAATTTAACATGTAGTCATGTAGGATATTGAAGATTGGATTATAATTCAGAAGGATCCAAAACACTGCGATTAAATTGAAGTAAGTGTTAGGGGTTATGCTTTGAGGAGAGAATCCCTTTCCGAAGGGTTTTTCGCCAATACCAATTTTTACATAATGTACATATATAGGTACATATGTTTACGATCTTTCTAAGGGTGTGTTATACTAGTATTTAAAAAATTAATTCTGTTTACTTTTAAAACTTTACACTTTTAAGAATAGTGAATAAAAAATTTATTAAAAAATTCCATGTAAGTATATTCTATTTTACAGATAGTAAGAGTCGAGCGGTCGACAAGTAAGTGTAACTAGGTACCCCACAATCCATATATAAGAGCCTAAACGAGAAGATTCTTTTCAAAACTTGACTATTCCACTTTTTGTGTTTTTTCACAATCTGAGAAAATAGTTTTGTAGGTATGTTTTTAACCCGAAATTTTGATGCATTATTGGAGACGACAACAATAGTCATTGCTTTGTACAGGATTAAAATAATTAGCAATAATATATTTTGAATAAATCCAAAATTTGAAATGGAATAGTCTAGTTTTGACGCGGCTGATTGGAATAATCAAGTTTTGTTATGTTCTCTAGAGAAATAATCATGTTTTGATTCAAACCACTGTGGATTAATCTTATTTTGCTGAAACTAATTAGGTATCAGAAATCTCATTTTTGAATTTAAATAACCTGAGGTTCATCTTCTTCTCTAAATAAATAAAATAAAAAAATAATAATCGCAGTATGTTTTATTTTTTTTAAATTCTCACAGCTATTTCATGTTCAAGGCAGTTACAATTCTCTGTATGTTCATTTTGACGTTTAATAATATATTTTTGACGAAATCATGCCTTTAATGTTTTTTTTCTGGTGTAATTATCAAGTTTTGGCCCAATTTTATTTTCGCGGAGTGTAAATTTGTATGTTACCAAACAAAAAATTAATAACAAATCAGTTTCATCAAAAGTGGAATAGTCAAGTTTTGAAAAGAAGCTCCTCAAACATTTCACACTTCTGAATTTGGATCCACATTAGGCTGGAGTTATCCCTGTTAAGTGCTTCCTGCATATGGTTTCAACTTTTTTAAGTGCGCTTTCTTGTGAACGATTTCTTATACTTACTGTTTAAATCGGATAACTACTTGGTCAAAAATCAGATATTTCTAGCGTAGAATACAAAATTGGTGTCAATTTCATAGTAAAGAAGCTTCCACTTTTCGATTATAGGTATAAATAATTTTCCTCCCCAATTTTATTTTGGATGTTGAGATGAATTTATCTTCGTTGTTAATTTGCATATCTATTTTTGTTATTTGTGTTTTCTTATTATTCATTCCGTTATATCCATTTTTATACTAAAGTGAAAATAAGGGATTTTTATATGAGGGATCCAGGCGTAAAATCACTTTCCAGCACAAATTAGATTTTAGAGTGAGTATGAGAGTAACGTGATTTTTTCCTATCATATCGAAACGTTATCGCTTCTTTTTAAGGCTTTAAAATAGATTTACGCTAAAAATTAATGCACGTGATAATAGTACTGCTTGCAAGCTACAAGATATCTCACTCGGTTATCCAGGTAGAAAAACTATTGGATCGACGCTTCTCAAAATTTTACACAATGGTCTACACATTAGTGATGTTCGTTCCCAACAGAAAAATAATTTTAATAATAATTTCAATGTTTTTAATAAGATTCAAATCAATCAAAGTTATTATTTCAGATAAATAAATTTGGTACGGACGATGACCACATACATATTTACTCATTTATAATTAATTTAAATAAATTGATAAAGATTTTCAATCCAGCACAATCATCAACGCAGTACTGCAAATTTTATTTTGGCGTAATAATAATAACAAAATGTTTAACTTTAACAATTACTCTTACTTTCTAAACATAAAACTTATCTTAAGTTGTCTGACTTTGATAGTGACTTTTCATCCAAGATGCGTTTTATAATAAACTCCAATAATACTGAATTCTAAATGCTAGATTAGATAGTTAATGTTCTCTAACAATCAAAATAGAACATGTTCCAAGAAATTCACGGTATAGACATTTTATTACTTACAAAATTGTTCCCGATTAAAGATGCTAGTTATTTTTTTGTTTCGGCTTTTAAGATTTGTTTGTAAAAGTATATTCAAGCCTTCAAGGATAAAAATAAAATACTTGAGACATTTAGCTGTATAACATTGAGTTCCCTAAAAAGGGAATGATTAAAAAGATATGAGCTTAGATTTAAGTATGAAATAATAAATAAACTTCATTAAGAGACGCAAATGTGACGAAAAGAAAAGAAATTCGATATTAAGATTTCGGTTCTTTATCGACTATCTCGCATAAGTTTGTGATTGCAATCATTTGAACGCAATTTTTTACCACGCTTCTTTAATAAAACCGATATATATTTCGGAGCAGATAACTCAAAGCTAGTCTGTCCGAGACACTTATTACTTGGAGTGCTGCTCAAAAGATAAGGAGAAGCAACGTGCTGTTGAATTGAAGTGGGGGAATGTTCCTCACCTTCAATGTTTATCTGGGAGCTCTTGTTGATTTGATTAATTCAGATTGATGCGTTCTGACGACAGAAATCGTAATACGGATTTTCAGCCTAGAAGAAAATGTTGAGCACTTCTTTTTATTATCTCGCGAAATACATTTGAACAATACTTTCGTAAGTTATCATTTACCTCCTCGAGACTATATAAGTACTCTCTAATAGCTTTTTAATATTCAGTCGTTGTAATTGCATTAAGAGGGTAGCAACTATAATTGTTAATTTTTTTTATTTGATCGAACCGTGGATTGTACATTGAAATATGAAAGATACCTGTAAAAAGGAAATTCACTTCTCCGACACTAAAACTAAGGATGAAGACAAGAGTATGTTAAATTTATACGTTTTTGTTAAAAATTGCAAACTAATTTATTTTGCAAGTGAAATACGTTAATTTTGAGCAAGCAATTCGGCAGCCTTCGCAGTAAGATCAACAGTGACAAATCATATACACTAAATAAGAAAAATCTAAAAAGAGTAATGTCGATAAGTGAAGTTATAAAAGTAAAATTTTTAAATCAATACATATGTATAATAGTGAAAATATTGTATGTGAAGTGAAGCAAAAATTATGGTTCGCATTATACATATATGTAATTGACTTCAAACGTAATACATTCTTCAGATTTGCAGTTCTTTACTCTATAAATAATGGAGTTTGGATATATTTAATGAGTTTTTAAAGTTGGGTAGAATGACGTACGACGTGATTTTGTAACAGAATTTATTTTTGAGTCAAATTAAAGCTGAAATTAAATATTAATGTAATTTTACGCAAAAATGAAAATTTACAATATTCTAAATTCAATTTACATAGTATAATGTATGAAGTCAATGGTACTAGCATGGTAATCGTCTTAATAATATCGCGATTGGAAACGGAAAATTTTATAAACTCAATGGTTCGGAACAACCAGTAATCGGACTTATAAGCTTGTGGAATTCCGAGCGTGATTCTATTGTTCGTCAATTTTTATAATTTTAAGGCGTGTAGTCCGATAAAGCCGCCAACAAGTAACGCGTAATCTAAAGACACTCCAGATCTTTCAAAGTTGCAAGTATAATGCAATAACGTCAGTTGTGGTAGGACCACCTTGAGCAATAATTATAATTGATATCCATATAGATTTTTCTTACGTGTATTTACAAACGCTTCAACGTATAGTTTAAGCTTCTCAGGCTTAAGTTTCGCTTCTGAGCATAATATTTTGTACCTCGGGTTATTTGTGGGAAACGAAAGGAATCGAAGAAAATCTTGAAAAAAATACGTCGGCTTTTAGTTCAAATGAGTGCTTTACTTTGAGTTGAAAGTACTTTAAAGTCGCTTTGCTCAAAAATCATTCGTTCAATAATTTTTTTTTAGATTTGTTCTTCAAAATCCATTTTATTCTGTTTAAACATGATTAAAACATTTCGTTTCTTCCGCGCAATATTTATTTTATACAAATCGCGACCCGTTTCGTCCATTCTAGTCTGGACATCATCAGGCTAACAACAAACTCTCCTGAACACCCAAACGGGCTATACAATACATAAATATGCAATATAGTAAAATATATAGTTAACGATTGATACACGACAATAAGGTCGGACATAACTTCTGTTTGGGAATATGCAATATATTTTGATACAATAAAGAAAAATAGTGCTTTTTCAAGGAAACGGAAAACGGTATAGCATCTACGGAGCTCACCGACTTCACGTTGTCCAAATTACTGAGTTATGTTTGACGAACCAAACAGTTAGCGACTCATGATGGGAATAAGATTAATCTGGATGACAGAATATCTTCTGAGGTGCCTACATACATATGTATGTGCCCCATGTTATACATGCTGGGCCCGCCCGCCTCTTCAAATCTGGAATCAAAGGAAACAATTATTTTGATTGACGTAATTACGTTTTCTCATAAACTGCTTATCTGGTTATCAAAAAATCTTTTTGTTATGTTAACCGTGTTTTTAGTCTTTCATATTAAAGAGAGGTTTTTATATTTTGATTAAATTTTATTGTATGCAACAGACGATTGAAGAAGGAAAGAGTGTTAATCTGTATGAGTAAAAGAAAACATCCAAAAACACATTTATACATGTATTTCAAATGTTGAAACAAAAGGCACTAACAAATACGGAGCTATGATAATGACATTTTCCCGGACAGGCAACTTTTTAATAACATTTCAATGAGTTTCTTAAGTAAGCATGGAAATATGAACTAAGCACGGAACGGCTGTAAGCCAGATTTAGCGTACCACATTTCCTGATATGTTAGAATAGGCTGTGTTCGTATGGTCGCTCAGTGCAGGCGTAAATATGAAGCCATAATCAGAAGGGGGCATACAATTCAAAATTTTCTGAAGTTCCTGCCTTAATGTCTATGTCCCCCTTAACATCTATTTACACGCTACCATTCACCGCTTGGCCCAGCTTGGCCTGATTCTTATTTAGCTCTCCCTCATAAATGCTGTTGCTGTTCTCCTCTAGGTAGGTCCCATTGAGGTGGTCGCTCATGTACAGGGTTCATACACGATATAGCCGTTCCGTGCTTAGTTTGTATTTCTATGTAAGTAATTTGAAATTTGGTACCTGATTTGAAAACTTTTTGAGTTACGTAGTTAATTTGACTAAAAAACAGAACAATTCGACTGTAGAAAAAGTAGTTTTTTTATATTCTTATAATCTTTGGTTGTACCCTCTAATACCTCCAACGAATTTCTGATTTCAAGTTTCGGAAATAAAAAGCGAATAAAAGATTTAGACTCGCAATCATCAACTAATCATATCACACGTCAAATATTTCGAGACAATTGAAAAACTAAATGGCAAAAGTTGCATAGCTGATTCAACTGATTTTCATTTTTAATCAGTTTACAAAGTATAGGGAAGGGAACGGGGGAGGGAGGTTAGTCGAGAACGCGAAAACCACGGCGGAAATCTCAGGCGCACGTCACGGCATGCCAACAATCTTTTGCCTGTATCTGCAATTTATCACTCCTCATAGATTGCTGTGTATCGTGAATAAGTGGCTCGCTTAATTTGTGAATAATGTGGGACAAAATATTACGACATGATGAGATTGGAAGATTAAATAAGATTTTGCATGTTTTCCAATTCCTCGTATTATTTGGATGAGAGTTCATGTTCTAGATCTAGAGCAAATATTCTAAGAGAATAGGTGCCTATCCAATGTTTATTTTACTGTGTGTTCTTGTTAATGTTATTGCGTTTTGTTGTTTCGTTGGTATTAATTAAATTAAAAGATTTTGCTTTATTTAAATGTAGGTATAATATAAATTGTGAAATTAGTAGTTGACATAATAACGGCCAAATACCGGAGAGTAACGCATATAGCATCGACATTTCCATCGCGGGTGGGGTGGACTTACTAAATTAATACTTGGATTCCTATATTTGTCATAGGAGTCGAACTAGGTTAGGAACAGTGAAGGTTCGCCAGTTGAAGAATAAATTGACCTTCCGCACAGTATCTGTCTTAAATTACTTGTCTATTGTGTCATAAGGATTTTGAATAATGGTTTTCGTTCTTCATTTGTTCACATAAGCACTTCGCATTTTTATGATAAGGTTATCTAGAAGCCCCTTGTTCCAATTCCGTTGCCGTCATATGGTGTATCCATACATTCTATTATCTGATGGATAATCTCCATGAAACGGTGTGCATAAAACGCATTTGATTTAACTTTTATGCAGGTTTTATTAATCGTCGAAGTGCACAATTCCTGTAGCGTAAATGGTAATTTCCTTCACGTCATTCCAAATTGTCTTCGAATTGTTATTATGAGTTTATTTGACTCTTAACTATTTCCTTGGTCTCTTTTATATAAGTAATACTTAAATAATCATGTTCACAACCAATAGCACTATTGTAAACGTTTGTATTTTTTTTGCAGAATATGGCTACGGAACCAGGCATTTGCAATGTCTTCTTTTATTCATTGGACTTGCTATCGCTTACGCAATGCGAGTCAATTTGGCCTTTGGTGTCGTCGCAATGACAAGCGACCAGAATAACAATAATGGTTTTAAGGTAATTATTTTAACTAAATCTAACACTCTCTGGTTTTATATGTCATTTTGTCCTCTTATTTTTAGACCTTTAACTGGGATCAATCCACGAAGTCTCTGATCCACAGCAGCTTTTACTGGGGCTATATCGTTAATCAACTCCCGGGAGGGCAACTGTCGAAAAGATATGGCTGTAAATATCTTTTGATGTTTGGTATTTTATTATCATCAATACTAACTGTTTTAACGCCGTTATTTACTATTCTTTGGAACTGGAAGGCACTCATTGCATTACGCGTTGGCGAAGGCTTTGTACAAGGTGTACTGTTCCCGTCAGCTCATTCATTTTTGGCACAGTGGGTGGCAGTTGAAGAGAGGCCTCGACTTGGAATGTTTGTCTACTCAGGACCTACCATTGGAACTGCTATTATGCTAATAGCAAGTGGTTCTATTGCCACATCAGCATTGGGTTGGCCTGGCATATTTTATATATCAGGAGCATGCGGAATCCTATGGTGCATTTTGTGGTTTATTGTGGGAAGCAGTAGTCCATCAGAACATAGATCCATATCCGAAAAAGAACGCCAATATATTTTGTCATCCCTTGGAAATGATGAGCACAGTAAACCCAAACACATACCAACACCGTGGAAACACATTCTCATGTCAAGGCCATTTTACGCTATGCTCGTTGCAATTATGGCCAATGCTTTTGGATTTGTAGTTCTCTTAACACAAATACCAACGTATACAAGTTATGTTCTTGGAATAGACATAAACAACAACGCAGTCATGTCGTCTATTCCGTACTTTTTCATGTGGATATTATGTTTTGTCTTCATAATTATTGGCGACTATTTTTACGAAAGGGGGCTGCTGTCAGTGGAGAAGCATCGTAAGGTCTTCAATACAATCGGAGAATGCATTCCAGCAGCAGCTTTGATAGGACTGTCTTATATAACACAAGGACAAACATTATTGGCTGTTACAGTTCTTACAATATCTGTGGGCTTCAACGCAGCAGCTGGGCTTGGTTGTTCAATAAATCACATTGATTTGGCACCGAATCATGCGGGTGTTCTAATGGGCATGACAAACGGTATGGCTGGAATTGTAAATATTATTACACCAATTATCGTGGGATACGTTGTTTCAGATGAGGTAGTTTGATTTGGTAATCTATATTGGCAAGGAGAGTAATGAATTTTTCTTTTAATTTTTAGTATAACCAATCTCAATGGCGAATCATTTTCTATATTGCTGCTGGTGTTTTCTTTGTTGGAAATCTCAGTTTTGTTATATTTGGTTCTGCATCTGAACAGCATTGGAATGATCTCACAGAGAAGAAGCCTCCACCGAGAATAAATAAGAGAAGATCATCTGCATTTATCGAAGCAGCGCCATTTTCTGCCTAAGTCTTTAATACCGATTATTTATTATATTATTATTATTTTCATATGTTTCGATTTTTAACTATAACATACTTACTATAAGATTTTGTACAAAACTAAATAAACTAATTCAATTCCAGAAGATGTATACATATTTTAAAAATTTTAAGCGAAGTACAAATATTGATCGTCCTAAAATAAAATAAGTAGCATAAAATGTAAAACTAATTAATTAGAAAAAATGGTGACTACGTGAAAAATATGAATTAAACAAGACTGCTCCAAGTTGTTAAAACTTAAGAATAATCCGCTCGGACTACCTACCTACCTGTAAATATTGCTCAGCTCTATATAACTATAATTTAATAAGGATATTAAATAAAATTAATATTCATTTGCAGTCGGGAGCCAATATTAAATTCATATACCAAAAACGTATAATATCAATCATACGGATATTTTTATTACACAGATTCAAAGCAAAATTGCTAGAAATTATGTAATTATATCTAAAATGTTTGCTCCAAATACTCAGTTAAATTTAATACATAGAGGAAAATATGTTTTTGTGTTCGTTATTCATCTGGGAAAAATCTTGCAGAGCACTACTAAAAGTGACAACGATCCTTTGACAGTGCTGACGCTGCTTGATTTCAGCGAGTTATTTAATTCCATCAATCACTCGAAGTTGCTACGAAAACTTTGAACCCATTTTCGTCATCTGCTACAAAGCTTAAACGATGACCTTGGCAGCATCAATACCTCAAAATGATTAACCATTTACCAGATCGTCCGTTTTGAGCTTGCATCTTTTTCTCCAATTAAGCTAAATAATTCGTTACTTCCTTGCTTCCTCTAAGTAAAGAACCTAGGTCCATAGGAATTGGCTGACCTCTCCGAAACAGAGGCGCGCGACGCGCAGGCAGGTCAGTCCAGACAGAGCAGCGTGTCCACTCTGAGGAGGCCCTCAGTGCAGGCCAATTAAAGGTCATGCAAGAAGCAATCATCCAGGTCGCTAAAGGCTGACACACTTCGGAGCGTCCATCATGGCGCCGGCCGATGGGGGTTTCAAATGCGGTTGCCCCGAGCACTATAGCTTACTTGAAGGATCTTGATGTGGAAGGGGCTTTCTTTAAAAAAAAAAGGCATAAGCACAATAGATCTTATTGGTCGTATTGCTTTCGAGACGTACCTGGGGTGTCCGGAAGACCCGCTTAATTATAATAATTATAATAATAATATCACAATTTTTGGAAAATTAACATACAGAACCCCTGGTGCGCGAGTAAAATCGGATTTAATCGAAATTTGTTCTACTGGGCCCTATGTTACGAAGCGACAAGTCTTATCCGACCAGTAAAAATGCTCGCAGATTGACTAATCTCTTCGTTGCTTTTATTTTCCTTTTACTGATCACTGGTCACACTTATCGCTTCTTAAAAGAGGCACATTTCTCTTTTCTTAAATTTAAATTATACAATCGTTTATCTTAAAAATTAATGGAACTAACTTCGCTTATCACACATTTAATACACCGTAAGATATTGCTTTTGAATTATACTTAAATGAAAGTAATTATGATTTGGATATCAATTTGGGGTTTTTGCACGTTTACTTATAACACCTATGGTAAATAAAGGTGAATGCCAAAAACCAACCAGGTGAGAATTTTTAAAGTGAATTACTTTTGTAATGTAACTACATATTAAAACTTTAATTTTGAGTGAGAGATATTACTTTCATTTGGCAGATGAGTTTTAATAAAAATAGGTTTAGAAAGACCGGTATTTTCGCCATTTTATAATAGCATTAAAAACTAATGAAATGTAGAAACTTATGAAATGGCTCAATAGAAAGTTTAACCCTTTAGTTATTTCCAAAAAACACGAAAAAAGTATTTTCTGGAAATACCTTTTTTGCAATCAAACTATAATTTCAGCCTCCATAATGCATGACCTTACTATTACTAAATTTTAAGTTTAATAAAAAAATCATATCTTTCCGCTGCTGTATTTAAGGGGGTATGCGGTACTCGTAGTTGTTATGTGCTACGTATTTAAAAAAATCTATGACTATTTTAATTTTGATTCATTAGGACATTTTAGTTGACTTGATCCAAGAAAAGCGGAATTAAGGTGTTAGTAATATTAAACCCAATTCTAACACTCTATTGTAATTACGTACGATATTGTTTCAATGCACTTATGTATACGTCCTTCTACTCATGTACATATATGTTTTTGCCTCTCCACATGTCTGTCCAATATACCACGTTATACAGGACACACGCGCTTATCATTTGCTCTCCTTCCAATAATTAAATCCACTCCCAACATAAGGTTTTCAAGTTTTTTCCTTCTACGGCTAAGATGTTCTCTTAATCTTAAAGGATTTTCAAAAATTTTCCGAAATCTTGTATTACATTTATTTGTTTGTATTATTGTAGCACCCGACTGTAAAATATTATCTGTAAATGAAATTATTCTTATTCGTTTCAACTATTTATTGTACACAGTATTAAAAAAAATTATAACAAACACAGATTGAACTTACTTATATTAACCGTTATTATTGCACTAACAGTTTAGCAAGATGTGATGTAACAATACTAATAGCTTGCTCGAAACAAAGTCAATTGAATTGAAATTAATTTTTGTCTTGCATAATTTCTTAACGATCCTCCTCTTCCTCTTGCAATCTAAGAATGTCTGCTTTATTCATAAAGTAGTAACTAGGCTGGCGACCCTTCAGATCTTTCACAGCCCGTTTAGCACCCTTTTTAATTAAAATTCGGCTTATTATTTCCACTGCATTAATTCCCATGGCGTAATGCAATGGTTGGCGCTCAAGCTGATGTTGGTGAGAAAAGAAAATGTTATTGTAATTGAAATTATGTTTCACATATGGATGTACATACATTGTCACCAATTGTTAGGGCAGGTGGGCATATGGCACAGAAGTACTCTACCATTTCTTCATTCTCCTTTAATATAGCAACGTGCAAAGCTGTTCGGGCTGAAAACGTAAAGAAATAAATAAATAGTTAGTATAACAAAAGTCTAAAACTACACACATGTTGTGTTATTTGAGAAGTAGTCGATGTCAAAGTGGTTTTCAAAATAACGCGATTTTTTAGTCTTCAAATATGTTTTTAAGAATTATTCTGATTTTGTTGAATACGTTAGTACATAGGTAGTTCTCTTTACGTTGGGAATTTTTAAGTTTACGGTACACCGAGTCTTAGTGGCATGTTTGCTCATATAAGGCAGTGCCCAGTGACTACCCATATGAAACTTCTAATGGTCTGCCTCCTCAGAGAAATTGGAATGCTTGACCTTATAGGGTCGAAGGTCGACCAGATATGTATGTTTCATGGTCACTCAGTTGCTCCTCCGTTTCTATCTACCAGCGATCCTTGTACATATACGATTCCTCGATCTTCAGTTTCGAGAGATACATATGTTACATGCTGGATAATATCCGCTTCCGGGAGGGTGGTTCTCTGCTTTGCAAACTTATCCCCTTTACTGTTATCCGGGAGTCGGGACTTTCATATTAAACGTTCCTAAAAGTGTAATAGTTCCCTTATCTCTAAAGCGTTTAAGCCTAGTATGCCGTTCCTATAAGTAATTTCATGACCTACACAAACGTTATGTAAAAAACGCTTCATAAATTGCTAAGATGGGATTAAGAAAACGTTTCTGTACCGATTTCTTATTTGGTATATTATTCCGAAGAAATAACTGACGGAAAGTCTAACAGTGAACAAACAGTTCAGGCTTCAGGTATAGTAAATATGGATTTTCTTTCAAGAGGAAGTTTACAGCACAAGCAACAGAATGTGTGGTTTCGCACTTCAAAATTCCGTGAAATTGCCGGGAGATTTGAAAATCAGAATCAAATTAACCTGAGAAATGGGTTTTCTTAACCTAAGGTCAAATTTTGCTGGAGGAATAAACGTTGACATTTGCCACCTACATATGCAAACAAAATTTCTTTGTCTTCAGCTCCGATCAATATGCAAAAGATGTAAGATCATTCACAGAGAAAATAGAAACTGAGGTAAGATTTTTATTATGCTAGTGTATGCGATCCTTAACTTACCATAGTAATTTCTCGCTTTTACTAAGCGCAAGCCGTCTTCGCGTGAGCAAATGTCTTGGATTTTTTCCATGTTTGTTGTACGTATAGCTTGATGTAACTCTTCCCGACGTTCCTTAAATTTTCAAAACACAAAATATAATACCAAATGTTTGTTTTCTTATCAGCTACATACTTCAAAGTTTTGAACTTCATCCAGGAAAGATGCTAAATTGTAAAATCCCCTCGATCGAACAAATTCGGTTATTGAGTTCGCCTGATCATCAACAATATCAACAATATGATCATAGCCATCCAGTAACATGTTTTCAAAAGCTGCAAGATTTCCTAAAAGTGTGAGAGAATGTTGAAATCTACAGTCAGGCCTTCTATATTAGTCACAGATAACTACCTCTGGCGGCAAGCATTAGAACATAACGATCAATGTCTTTTGCATTTCCGGGTTGACTAGCTTGTAAAGAAACATCTCTAGCCGTCCGGTACAATTCATCACGGTAGGTTATTTTCACGTCAGATTCTTCGATTAAATTAAATAGGCTGTTTCGCCCGTGTGACCTTGCGCACGCAAAATGCAAGAGACTTTGCCCATGCTCATCTCGATCTTCTCCGATAGAATTAGCGTCAACATCTGTGCCAGTGGGTGTTGGAGATTCTTCCCGTTTGATGGGATCAGGCTCATTTTCTATTGACATTTTTTGTGATAGCAGATTAAGGACATTAAAGCGCTCTTCTGTAAGGTTTGCATTTCTAATTTGACGTGACTTTTTGTAGTTTTGAAGAAATGCTGCTAAGTATGCAACAGGATCTGAAGGTCTTTTTTGCACAATTTCTGTGAGGCCTTTTATAAGAGGATCGCCTAGAGCTAAAAATAAAATTTATTCACATTACTAATTCAGAACGAGGACAAATATTTTCTGATTAATAATATGTATTCATAATAACGAGCATTTTTTATATTATTTTTTTTGTGAATTTGTTTTGTATCAGTAGCAAAAAGCCGTTGTTCCTTCGTCTTGTTTTTCGAGTTCGAGGCGATTAACGTAGTGAATAGTAGAATAGAATAGAATTGGAAATACTTGATCTCACATCAATTATGTTTTATGTTTTCGCGGCATCGAAAAAGTATTATAAAGTTAATATTTCTTTTAATCATCATGTACGAGTATGTAAAAAAAGACTAAAATGGTGTCGTTCACAGTTGGTCGCGATCAGTGTATTAAGCAAACTTATAGATACAGTTGATTTATTATCAGATCAGAGGTGGAATTATGTATCTTGTTTCGAGTTTAGTCGAAACGAATTTAATAGCTGAATTATATGTAAAACTGTTATAGCAATACTATACACGAAATTCAGCCATTTCAGTCGTTTCGACTAAATTCGAAACAAGATACAGTGTGTTAAGTAAGAGCGTGTATAAGAAACGTTTTGAAGCCGTCTTTCTATGCACGTACCCAAGAGGGCCAAAACTGTCTTATGACGCGGCTGCCAAGTATACATTAAAAAGTTGAGGGCGTTTGTTGAGAAGTGGGTGAATCGATTTAAAGTGTCAAAAAATCGTCGAGGAACTTCTAGAACGTGGTTCAGTAGGAAAAGTGATACAAAAGGACGAAAAAAAGATTGTGACATTGTTTTTGCGAAATCCTGGCTTGTCCTTGCGTCAAGGTCAAGGAAAATTGAAGCAAAAAGGATTAGACATATCGCACGTTACATTACGTGAACATTTGCGTGCCAATAATTTAAAATGGCGAAGCACATTGAAGAAACCTTTGCTGTCAGAAAGACACACTGCCAAAAGACTTGCCTGGGCACAAGAAAACATTGATCGTGATTGGATCATCACACTCGATTGGCCATCACTACCACCTGATGCTAATCCCATCGAAAATGTCTGGGCCTACATGAAGTAGAAGATTCGAGGGAAACGTCTTTTCACTGTGAAGCAGCTCTCTCGAGAACTTCGACGCGTTTGGAAGGCACTCCCTCTTAAATACGCCTAAAATTTTGTAGGAAGTACGCAGCAGAGATTCCAAGCGATTTTATCGACGCTGGTGGTAATTGGACTCCCTATTAAAGCAATTGCGCATTGCACCGGAACATTTTGAACATATGTAATGTAAAAACAAAAATGTTCTATAAATATTTTCTGAATAGCGCTGTACACGCTCTTACTTAACACACTGTACATACTTCCACTCCAGGAAATCACTATAGAAACTTATCGCATGCGATACGGCCGGCGGCGGCAAGTTTAATATTATCTAACGGAAACGAAGTTGGCAGAACCATTTCACTTCAATTCTTGAGAGCTGGCTTCCCCATACTTACATTTCTCGTTACATTTTCGTCTGCTTATGGAGTTGAAAGTGAAATGAAAACGAGTAGGGGAGACGAGCAAAGTGGTATTATCTAAAGTCCTCAAATTCAATAACTCAATGCACACTTATTGAAATTCTCTCCACCAATATTATATACTCGTAAATTATGGGATCCGTGGCAAGTACTCAAACATCGATACTAATTTTAGAAAAACTTCAGTAATTACTCTCCAAATGTCAATAACCTTACCTACTTAATATGCAGTGGAATTTTATTCCGTATAAGAGGAGTGTCGGGTCGTATGGAATATAACGAAAGCTCATAAGATATTTAAAGTACTCGTTTCACTTGGTGCATTGTCGTAAATTTCGTAAATGTGCCGATTTCACGAAACTTTTCATTAGTTGGGCAATTTACGAACACTTCGTAGAAGGAGGTACCGGAAAGTGTGTTATTGATGATGACTAATTTACGATTGTATGACTTTACGGTTTTATCGGCACATTTGCGAAATTTATAACGATTTACTTAAGGGAATTAATAACCTAAATACATATATAAATATTTTTACTGTTTTAAATGTTTGGGAATATACATAGGTGAGGATAATGCGAGGTTTGTTTCGTAAAACCACTAAAGTAAAACTAGGTATTCAAATTTCTATATACTCACTGTTAGCTAAGTATTGACCTTGTTCCGATTCAAAAAGTGGTATTTCTAATTGGTGATTTTCCATTTTACCTGAAAATTATAAGATTTGAAAGTTTTCGAGATGTCATCTTATTCCGTTAAGCTGTAAGCATTTCCCAATTGCATTTTCGATGCTTTTTGTATATTGAATTTAAAAACATATGTACGTACATGTATAGGGCTTAAGGAATGATAAAATTAAAAAATTTTCGACTACTAAGCTTGTACGTACGATCTTGAAGTTGAGGTATACACTACTTCTTACGATTATGAACCAAACAACTAAATCGATTTGACAGTTTTTGGTATAATAATTTGTAAAAAAAAATTGTGTTGCTAATTTTATAAGTGTTGCCAAGACTGAACTAATCTATAGTTTTTGCAACCAATTTTTTAAAGCACTCTTGGATACGAAACTTTTTAAACTGGCGCATATCGAAATTATCATTCCCTAAGCCCTTCCGGAGGTTTTGGAAAAAAAAACTACAGGTCCTATATGAAACATCCAATACACCCCTTTTTAAACAGATCCCGCCTGGACTATAAAAAAAATAAAAGAGATAAGTGTTTTGATAAAAATAAATAAATTTATGTTTATTCTTGTTGTTAATGTTGGATTTAGGCTGTTTTTGTCAAAGCAGTGTTAGTTTCAGCTAATATACAACAAGTAAGTTTTTGAGGAAAAAGAAAGTCTCATCGCTTTCATCAATGTTCAATGTTTAATTTGAATATTGTAAAATTTCTTTAATATTTCCAAGCCATACTATGCGAAAACCATGCATTGTAGAATGTGATGAATTATGTAGTTATAAGGAATTATTGCAAGTTAAAGTGTATAAAGTAAAATATGTATTTTTTTTAATTACATCCTTCAGAGCTTTCTTATATAAAGTTATAAAAGATATTTTGCCTTTCTGTTTTCATATTGACAAATACATATTTATATTATTAAAAAAAATGAAATGCTGGACATTAAATATTAAAATTAAAATAACTTATTAGGTCACATTTTTAGTAAATTAATTGTTTCCTAGTTTCATCCAAATGCTTCGGTTTAAAGTCAAGTTCAAGATTTTTAAATATTAAAAGCAAGTACACTGTCTTCTGTCAAAAATTTTCACAGATTGGGAAATACTTATTGTTGTTTATTATGTATAGTACACACAGATAATTTGCAGAAAAATAAGCCCAACAAAATAAAAATTATTTAATCAAAAGTTGACTACAAGTAATAAAACTATAAAAAGCTAGAAGCAACTCTTTTTAATACTTGTATCGTGGGAAAAAACGCGCAAATGTATAAAAACAGATTAAAAAAATATAAAGCCCAAAGGTGGGGTGAATTACATATTAACATGCACATGTGCAGACAAGCGTGTGCAATTAAATAGAGAAATCAAGTAGCTCAAAGCTATGTCCCATTTTATTAACAGAATTTAAAATTATTAAACAATTTGATTGAAATTGAATTATTTTGTCAATGTCCACATAGGTCAGATATTTTATACTCTGTACATCGAATTTATATATCAAATTAAATTTAAAATCTACACAGTATCGACAAAATTATACAAATTGCAATTGCGTATGTTTCGTAATATATAATTATTTCTAGGAAAAAAAAAGCTTCAAAACCACTTTCTTAAATCGAGGCTAGTGCTTATTAAAAGGTCGACCTTTTGACCTTTTTTGGTCAACAAATATGTTTTCTTATTCTGAAATTTCTTCACTTTTTCATGTACTCGTAGTTTTAACTCTTAGAAGTCATTAGCTGCGTTTTTTTCATATCCGGCTCTGGATCAGATTTCACAGCAAATTTTGAATTGAATTGAAATTTGTGAATCTGTGTTATCTACAACAAAACTCTTTAAATTGGAGAAAAGAACATCAAATTGCATGCAAACCATGTTCGAATCAAATTTCATTAAGTATCTGTCCTAAAAGCGTTTTCTGGTCGAAGAGAAGGAAGGGTCATTTTTTTAAATTAGGCAATACAGACACACAAAACTGTGCTGCGTATCCTTAGAAAAAATGATGAAAACTTTTTACCTGTTTGCACATTCAATTGTAGTTATTGTTTCAAATATTTTGGCAATATCTGTTTCATCCTCTGCATTTGCGTTATCCAATTTATATATATTTGAATTCAGGTTTATAAGCATCTCATTCGGTACATTAAAAGCAATTGCATGTACCTAAGTGTAAACGGGTACGCATTAAAGCATAAAGAGTATTTAATTTAAATATATTTCTTACTTTGGCCTTTATAATATTTAAATAACTAAAAGACCTTTCTACAAATGCATTTCAAGCTGGCGAAGATAATAAACAAAAAACAATTTCACAAATGTGTTTAAAAAAAAAGTTTCCTGATGCTGATTTTACAGTATACATACTCAAAAATTCGCATGTATCTTTCGGTATTCCATTAGGAAATATGGCTGTTAAGTTCATTGATACCAAAATATTATATTGCGTTTCTAAATCATTAGGTTTAGAAACATTAAGAAGCGGCAAATCTTGAAATTTTCCCCTATTTGCTTTGATTTCACTTCGACATATTTCCGGACCAAAAACATATCTTGTTTTAAATATTTTCAAGTGTGAAGGCATCCATTTTATTAATTCTCTTAAGAGAGCACAATAAAATTGTACTTTTCCGCCTGGGAAATGGTACTGCCATCCATATAATTGACGAAATCTGAGCCAAAATCTATATCATTAATTTCCTTAAAGTACACCTCGTTATCAAGAAACGTATTAATTAATTCAAGATTTTCGTCAGTTGTTATATCAATAATTTCAGCCTTAAATAATTTACTTCTTACACTATGAACAAAATCTATCTCTAAATGTAAAAATGAACCATTAAATTGTCAACTATTTTTATTGCGCCACAATTTTTTAATCCTGATAATTTTGATTCAATCTATCTAGGTTTTTCTGAGCAATGCTTTTCGTGATAAAGGTGGGGATAGTAATTTTTAGCGTTTTTCCTGACAAATATTTAAAAAATCGCATATAAAAATATATCAAATATGTACATTGCTGAACTCGTGCGTCAACAAGCTTTCATTTGATACCCTACACGTTGCCCTTGAAAAAAAAATTGTTTGCTCTTTACCCAATCTACCTCTTAAAATTAACCCCTAGAATTAAAATTCAACCTTTTTTACTTCACGTCTACAATTGCGCTATCACACTCTAACTTTGTGGTAAATTTAAAATTTTACGTTGAATAGTTTCAGAGAAAATCACAATGCAAACATTGGTTTACGTCTATAGAGTTTAGGAGTTTTGAGGGGCTCCTAACTATGAAGTTAAAAGTTTTACTATCTTGAGCCCATATAGACTATCGATCAGTGATATCAGTACTACAACATATGTAAATTTCAGCAAATTTAATCGAGGGCCACTTCTCGAACAATCTATGCGGGGTTATACATTGAAATTGCAGATGTCGCAAAAATCGCCTGAAATAACTGGAGACTCGCCAAAATTTCTTGTCGCTAAAGTTTGCTGAAAGATAGCCCAATTGGCGAGAAATCGTCCAATGTGCTCACCCTACGCTACAGCCGATCCAAACCGTTCCGATCAAATAGGATTCGTATATATAATTTGAATTACCACACACAAAAACGCGTCTAAAAGATCTCATAATTAATTTTTGGTGAATTTCCACAGAATTAACAATTCCTCTAAATATTTATTTAGCAAATTACGACGAAGCCCAATTTTCTGTAGGTACTTTAGAGAACTTAGGTAGTTAGCTAAACGGACAAGTCCGGCCAGAAAAAAAAACAATTTGGATTGAAAAGGTTCAAAAATGAGGACAACAATTTGTTTCTCGCATTTATCTCGTTGGGTAACTCATAATAAAATACAAAGGCTGTAGAGTACAAAATTTACCATACATATTATACATAAAATTTTTCCCTGCGACAAAAGGTTAAGCCTTTTAGAGCACCGCAAAGTTGCAAAACCGGCGTAAAAAGTGGTCATTTATACTTTCGATTGGAGCAGTGACTACAAAAATGGATTGAACCGAGTTGGTGGACAATATTTTCAGGAAAGGTTCATTATGCTCTGACAAATCTAAACAGAATGGGTTGCCACCCCACTTCCAGAGTTCTGCTGAGGGTTGTATTTTGTTTCTGAAAGTAGAGGATTTGAGCCCTTTTTCATGCTTCTACTCGAAATGGTTTTTATTTTTAAATCTAAAAATCTTTGAGGACGCTAAAATTTTATATCTTGTCGCTAATAATATAATACCTACTAAAAATATTTGATTGAATTTGATTGATGTACCTAATGCTTGAAAAAAGGAATTTGAAAATTCAATTCTTTCGTTTTTATTACATCTAATATTAAACGCTTTCAAAAGTAAAAGAGTTATACATATAATAAATAATATTTCAGTTCAAAACTGACTTGAAAATCTTAGAAGATTATTCACAAAAAATTAACTCCTTGTTCATTTTACACGAAAGTTAAGTTAAAAACGAACATAAATGAGAACTATAGCCACCTTGAGCCACTTGAAAATTGGTTTTACGAAGACATGAAGATAAACACCAATAAAGTTATGAACTAACCTATTACTACTAAGAAAGTCATTCTCAGAAGAAGGCAAAGTTGATAAGAATAAACAAATGTATGTTTTAGAGAATTATTATTAAACTTAAGTCATGCTGATACAAACATTTAAATGAGCCCACTGGCGTGGTATTGTTGCTATATAAACTATAAAAGTGCGCATTAGTTTTCTGCGAGACTATTTTTTTTCCTTCGAAAAATCTTCACCAACATCGCCGCTATTTGTTGAGAGTTCGTGAGTGACATATCTTTTTCTAGCTGCAAAATATTTGTAACAGCCGTACAGTAGTCCTGAAAGAGCCGCCATTCGGTAATCCCGAGGCTTTGCATGTTAATGAGACGCACAGTGCCGTCGTGACGATTGGGAATCACATGCAGACCCCTCACTAAGCAAAGATGTCGCAAATGTTCAATTTCCTTCACTAAATGCGGGAGCTCCATAATAGTTGATATTTTCAACGCAGTTCCCAGAAACGACGGGCGAGATGTTAAATACCCTAGGAGATAACTTTCGCGAAAGTGGAGATTCTCATTTAGGTACATAATGGCAAGTCCAGCTTTCGAAAATGCATATCCGAGGTCCTCGGGACTGTCGGACGGCGAGCTTACAATGATTCGAAGATGCTCCTGAACGTTTATCCAAGCTGCAAAATCTCTTTTACTACTCACAAAAACGCCTCTTCCATACGGCCAGTGGGGACCATTCAAAGCAATAGATTCGGCTTCCTGGTTTGGGTCAGTATAGTCCAGTAGCGGAATTAGGAGTTTGGACGTTGCCAGTATAGCACGCACTTCGGAAGCATTTTCCATTATCTCATTTAAAGTATAATACACGCCAGGCTCGTTTTCCTGGATTGCGTGAACAAATTCGAGTGAGAGGATTTTCTCAATTATCAGTCTTTCGGCTTGCTCAATTTGTCCTATATTTAGGTTTAAGGGCAATTCAAAATCGTCTATATTTCTGCAGCATTCTACAAACGAGTGACGGATATATTTACTCGATTCGTCAATCTCGAAGTGCATTTCGGTTTTGAGCTTTCCATCAACCAATGGAAAATAAAACATCCTCGGGTGTGGCTTGAAATCCTGACTAAGGTTCATACAGTGCATGTCCTTGATCAAAGGAACAAAGAATTCCTGAAAGACCACAAATATATCGAAATCAGGAGCCACAACTCCCCCATTGTAGTCTTCATCGAAGCTTCGTTCCATACTCGATTTCTTCATTGCCGGCCATATAATATCGAATAAATTGTGGTCAAGTCTTGTTAGCCGGTGCTTAATTTTATCAAATACACTGCGTTTCAAAAACTTGTTTAGGTAACTGGTCACTGTGGTTCTAACAGAAGAAGCACTTCCGTGCGCTGTTGAAGCTGTTGTGTCTGCCGTCTTGGGTTGTTCATGAATTAATCGAAAGCATCGTTCTAACGTTGATAAAATGTCAGCATCATCCAGATATCTTCTTGCACTGTGCAGGTCATCTGGTACTAAAGGTCACATCAAATTTGTATGCAATTGCAAAAGAAGTATGAAAACATAGCCTGAAACTAGCGCTGTTGAAGTGTTTTATGCAATAACATAACATTCGTATTAATTTATTAAAGCCATGTTTGAGGGCGTAGCTGTTTGTCGCAGCGGCCCAGCTCTAATGCACGTACAAAAAATTGAAAGTAGGTATACAGTCAGGAAGAATGGTGAAAATGAAAAACAGAAAACGTAAAAGTAACTAAGGAGGATATTCGAAACTACGATATCTTGGATTTTGTGTGCTACTTAATACCAGGGAAAATTCTAATATGGCAAATTGCTTTTACCACTTGCGCTACCTCGTGTGACTATTGCAAAGGGTTTTCAGAGATTCCAGATCGAATTTGGCTGCGGAGGACGAACCTCGTGAAGGTAGTCCAAAATTTTCGAATATGTTGCGAATGTGGTTGATACACAAAGTGATAAATGACAACGAATGAGTTGGGCTTAAATACAATGGGTGTATAACAGATTTTGAATCAATACCTAGGAAACGAAGCCAGAAGCTAGTAAGAGATAAGTCATTAAATTTCAGTAACCGAAATATACCATGGGCAAAAGAAATAAAGGAATCTATTTAGACAAAACGTTGACTTATGGTGTGCATATAAATAAAACATTAGAAAAAACGAACAGACTCATAAGAAGTCTATACTCACTAAATATTGACAATAAGGGGTGCTAAGAAAATTGAAAACGCTTCTACAGGTTGCATGATTTTATTTTGAACAATTTCTATTTTCCAGCAAGGCACAAAACTTATTTCCAGGTAATTGTCCCTCGCAAAGCCACACACGAAACGCCTTATATGATGTGTACCCATTACTTTTTAAACGAAAGAACAGCTATTGACTTAATTGCATTTTTAAATGTTCCCGCTTTTCAAGTTAAGTCAAATCTCTCAATAAAATAACACCATCCTGCACTAGCTCTCTAGCCGCGTGAGCGCCGCACACAGTCGCTATGAATCATTAGAAATCACCTTTAAAATGCAGAGTGAAAAAATGAGAGCAACCGCGTACGTATTTACCAACTATGTGTGCGCTATCTGCGTTCCCCCCATCTTCATTCGTATTGTTCCGATGCTTTATGATCACGAGGAGAGGTAGCACTCAGATGGCATGGTAATAGAGAGAATTAGAAATCGCCTGTAAACTCCATAGTAAAAAAACGCTGCATTTTGTATCTCACACTGTACATGCTGTACGTGAGAAATTTTTGCCGGCTATGGTTCTCTCTCTTAATTGCTTACGGGAATAGGATGGTACTCGTTCGTTTCTGTTTTAGCTAATGGGAAATTTCTCTGGATGTGTTTTCCAGACATTGCATACAAGTTAGGCATTTTCAGCCGTATCAGAGTGTCCCTTATTGTTGCTAAATATTATTTGGCCAGAACTGAGTTACTTGAGCCAACTAATTGGGCTGTTAGATATTGACATCAAATGAGATTAGCACAGAAGAATCGTATCAGATCCGCTGTTCAGAGAATCAACAACCTTTGACGATTTTGAGAACACAATTGAAATAACAAATCACTTCTAAGCGTTTTTCTTGCAAAGCCACACTCACTGAGCTGAAACTGAGAAAGTCAATTTGACATCTGATTGCAAAGTGAGCCGGCTCATTGAGGCAGTGGCAAGTCGAACGCAGCTAGTAATAAATTTGGATCTGTACAAGATAGTAAAGTATATAGAAAGTTTAAAATTATGACGTCACATCGATACGGGGGGGGACGTCACCACCACAAGTCCGATAATTTTAAAGGGTTCCGTGAGTTCCATCGGATTTATGTATGGATAACTGTCACATAGACTATATTTTGATCTCGTTCAGTTATTGCGCTTTTCTTTCCGACAAAATAAACATTGTAACATGAATCGTAAATATGCACAGAAGTATAAAAAGCGCATATCAAAGGCAACTCATCAGTTTCCCAAAAAGCCAAACATGAACACAGATATAATAATTAATAAAACCAGGCATGGCAATCATGAAATTTTCATTCTTTCAGTCACCCAGACGCCCATTTCGTTTTTTTAAGTTGTGAACTGGCACTTGAGATTTTTCAATCAAAATTCTGAACATTTAATCCAAGACAAGACAAGAAAACGTGCTAATTTGTCGTTATCGTTATCTGATAAACGTAAGTTATTTCACTTCCTGATTTGCTTTTGGACATTTTGATAAATGTTTAATTAATTGTAAAACGTGAAATAAACTGAGTACTGACTGTAGGTTAAAAGCTTTGAGATCGATCTCACATATCACGAGTTTGCTCCACTACGATAAAGAGTTTGAGCAAATGCTCCACACTCACGCCTGTAGTTCGAATTCGAACTCCGAGATAGAGCTCGTTTTTATGCATAAGACCCAATGTTGACGTAACTTTAGCGTATTCAGATATTTATCCCTATTTAAATGTACGAGTATGCGTATTGTATAACTGTCAACAAGTCATCAGCAGGATGTGTACCTTACTCGAAAAGCTTTTGATGTCATACATATACATATCTCAACGGTGAGCTTTAGAATTGCCTCTTCAAGACGTTGCTCGAATGTCTATTGACAGGCAGTATAATCAAGGGGGTATCAAAAACCGGCCAGGGTAAAAAATCTATCACCATTCTCAGGTGCCAACAATTTCTTTTATCCGAATTTTTACAGAGGCCTTAACTTCTTAATTATTATGCATCCGTTTATTATTATTATTACACTGCTTCCTAAAATCCTTTTATGCCAACGTTAATTTAAAAGACGCTCTGCTATCCTAAGGAACGTCAGAGAAGGTCTTTAACAAAAGAGATTCGAACATCAACCGACCTAAAAAACTCCTGGCAGCAGATGCTTCTTCTAGAGTCTAGACCGTGCTAAAGCAGGATAGCCACACAAGATGAGCAGGCCTGAATCAAGGGGAGCTATGGGGCTGTAGGCTTAAGCCTATAATACTGAGAACCTAACGGGAAATTTAGTCAGACCTTCCTAGGGAAATCTAATACAAGAATCAGTGGTGGTGCAAGTTATAAATTAACCGCGTTATTTTTTTGTTGCGAGCGGAGTTCCATTTATTTATTTATAAATTGCTGTTCTCTGTAACAGACGCAGAAGACGGTTATGCGCTAACCTTACCTTGTAGAGTCAAAAACGTTGCTCTTTAAGAGGAGCCTCATCGCGATTACAGCCCGGGAGTTTTGTAGTTTAATCGTATTCAAGACACAGACACCATTCCGTCTCATTAGTTAGACCTATCTAATGTTTTTGGATTGGTATTATAAGGTATCATCTTAATCCATGATGGCCAGACAGTAGCCTACCAATAACATGAGATCCGCTTTGGTTCAGGCGGTTATTTCAGTGTAGTAGGGAATAGGCATAGGATATAGCAAGCTATTTGGCTTGACGAAACCCAGGGATATTCTTTTATTAAAGCTCTGGTGAAAGGCCAGTCAACACTACAGTACGGTGCAGGAACCTGTTAACGAGATGATAAACCTTCCCTAGGGGAGATTCTTATATCCTTGGCACCTATTTTTGGGAACGGGGTTCGAAACATTTTGCTGTGCTAATTAACGGAAAAATAATGAAAAAATTATATCTCGACCCGTCTTCGAGATATAGGGCAATTCGCGAGCCACCTAACGTTCGTAACTTTTAGGAAAATTCTATTATATTATTATAATTTCCCTTTTACAAACTACCGGTGGAATTAATTAGCACAGCAAAATGTTTCGAACCCCGTTCCCAAAAATTGGGGCCAAGGATATAAGAATCGTGCCCTTCCCTAGCTAATTCATCAGTGACATCGTTTCCTACCAAAATATACCGGTAGAACGAAGCGTAACTCTGTTGGAAGATCTTTGTAACGATCTTTGATAAAAACGACACGATCACAGTGTCTTGAGGGCCGTTTGGCTATCGCAAAAGACAGTCATAACAGCACCTGGTCCGTTGGTGAGTTTGAGACGGACGCAAATGTCATGGATTTCGGCTTGGAAGACACTTGGTCATTTGCCCACGCAAATTGTACTCTCAGAGCACTGATTTTAAATTGAAAATGTTCAAGGGAGTGAGTCCTGTTACTGCCGCCATGGTGAGTGTTTGACAAGTTCATACAGCTCTTGTTATGGAGAGGCAAAGAAGCCGTTGTAGATTTTACATTGAGCAATTGCTGCTGAACTTTAGACCACCGTGCAAGGGTGACGTAAGTAACAATTGATTTGACAGTTTTGTTGTATAAACAGAGGGCATGCGTATTCCCCACGTACTTCCAAAAAGCTTCCTTCAGGCACGCGTAGCCTTTTCAAAATCACATCTATGTTTTGCTTTATTTGCATTGACTCTAAAAAATAAAAAAATACGGCGAAAAAGTATGCATCCTATCTGTGGGCAACATTTTAAAAGAGTAACATGACAAAAAAAATTTTGTGCGCAAGACAACTTTCGGGCGCTAGGTTATGTTTAAGTGCAAGACATTGGGAAAACAGTAAAATATTATTGTGCTGCTTTCAGAGGCGTTTTCATTTGCTTAGAAAATATTTTAGAAACTATAAAATTAACACATCCTGCTCTGCATCAAAATTAGCAGTAAATTTTGCATTAACTTGAAACGTGTGGATATAGTTATCCAAAGCGAAACTTTTTAATTTAAAGAAAAGAACAACAAATTGCATTGAAAATAGATATTGAAAAGGCATTTGACTCAGTGTGGCATAATGGTCTCATTTACAAACTTCTGGAACTCAATTGCCCAACGTCCCTAGTTAAAATTGACCAAAGCTTTTTATCTGAGAGATTTTTTCGAGTATTCATGGGTACTGCAATGTATTCATTGCACACAGTCCCGGCGGATGTACCACAAGGTTCCGTTCTTGGCCCACTATTGTACAACATTTACACTTCTGATTTCCCAAATCTGCCAAATTGTTGTCTATCGATTTGCGCCGACGATACAGAAGTGTTTTCATCTGATCGAGACGCAACTAAAAGCCAATCTCCAAAATGCATCGAATGTAGCTTTAAATTGTTTCAATAAGTGGAAAATAAAAATAAATTCGTGTAAGACTCAAGCAATTTTATTTACCCGCCGGAGAAAGCATATTTTTCTACCTCAAAAAAAAATTGAAATTGACTCACACACATCGAATGGCGTAACGAGCTGAAATACCTTGACACTAGATTCGACGAAAAGCTACTATTTGATAAGCATATTCAGGTAACACTCCAAACGTTACCAATTTGATTATATCCTTGTATCCGTTTATTAACATGAAGTCTGACCTGAACGAGGAAAATAAGTTAATTATATTTATAAAACAATCTTTAGAGCTGTTATTTTGTACGGGCGCACCTGTATGGGCTGACTGTGCAAAAACACATATAAACAAGCTGCTAAGAATGCAAAACGCGCCAGCTACACGAAAAAGCCAACATTAATCTTGTTTCTGTCGAAGTTCGAAACTTACTAAACTCCTTTGTACAGAGTGCTATGACTCACAAAAATGAACTGATTTCAAATTTGTGCTATAAGACTTAGTAAAGGTTTTACAATCACTGAATTTTCCCTTCACTTATTGTAATATTATACAAGTTCTCTCCTCTTCATTTCCCAATATTATATTTCAGTTTGTTAAGAGCAAAGTTTTCTAATCTCTGTATATATCTATGGAATTCTTGTTACCTATTGCACATTACTTTAATAAATTCTTATACTATTCTAAATTGAGTTATGCCATAGATGCTTATACCCACTTCGCATCAAAAAGTTAACCCAATAATTTATTCAGCTCAATTTTTGAAGTTTGAATGTGTACGAATCATGGCAATTTGATACCCTTTTTGAAAATTCCTAATAGCTCAGTGGTAAACACGCCGGGCTGGGTCCCCGGTTCGAATCTGGCTCGGACCATAATACTGCAGCATAGCGAACGTGAACGATTAAAGAAACTGAAGCGGAGCCTCGAAGTGGAAAGGCTTTGTAGAAGAAGCCCTATATGCTCCTAACTGGAGTGAAATTCTTGAAATATTTGCAAATTCCAAAATGTTTGCTACACAGTTTTAAAAATTCATTTCAATCCAAAATTTACTGCGAATCCTGATCCAGAGCTGGATGTGAAAACAACATAGCTATTATTTCAATTGATTCACATTATTAGTCTACAACATCGAGCATGGAAGACAGGTAGGTATGCCTTATATGTAAGTAACAGCTTGTTTGTATTTTTTGTTTCTTAGTGCACAATACGTTTCTTTGGTGGTGGACAGTTGAAACAAACTCCCATAAATTTTGCTCATTGTCGTTAACCAAAGGACACATTATAAAACACGGCACCTATTCGCTCTAAAATAAAACTTACTCAAAAAGAAATTCATCTACCGAAATTTCACACTTTTGTTACCTGTTTCAAAAATTCTGACTTCTGTCCATTATAAGCTCAATTAAAAATCAAAAAATTAAATCATTTAATAAGGGCACGAATAGAATTCAATATATGCCGCATAGCTCCTGGAAAGACGCTGGCTTTAGCTTGATACTCGCATTCAACATCGTTCCGGATTTAACGTTATTGCAATAAAACACTTCAAAACAGATATTCGAATCCCGAACAAGTTTCAAAATAAAATAAAAAGCCTTTAAGGTGTTGTTTCACTCAAAAACACTAATAGAAAGCAGATTGACTGTGTTACCTTGGTCACTTAGCATTTGTTCTTCGAGATTTTCGTCTGCTCCGAAATCCTGAAGTAACTGTTTGTGACTAAAGGCGCCCTTAGAGCCTTCTTGGTTCCTATAGAAGTCGGCAGTGTTTCCAAGCTAGTATTATTAAATATTAATAGGAATATGACTAAGTTCCACGCAATATTGATTTTATTATAACGTGCAAGGAGAATTGACCTACTTTGTCCGTTGCCTTCGGATTGGAGCCTAGGTGAGTTAAAAGGTTGTAAAAGTGTCCATTATCATTAATTGCTGCTGCATAATGAAGGGCTGTCCGTCCGTTGTCATCGACGGTGCTGGTGGTTTCGGGGAAACGACCTGCTAGGTATCGAACAACTCCTGTTGGGTCAAAAACAATTATCATTGAATGAATGTACCCAGTAAGGCTGAGGGCGTTCTATGTAAAAGCATTCATATGTGACGAACGAACTACCACGGAGATAACACGTGTTTTTGAATCATGTGATTTTTAAAAGGTCAAGGCATCAAAAATATTTTTTTTTTATATACAAGTGCATGTACATATTTCTTACAAAATAGTTATTGTGTGAGCTACGCTTCTAAGGCGCTTTCTTACTCTTATGGACTAATGGAAGCTTGTACATGGAATTTACTTTGTCTTAATTCTTTACCTGTATGACCAAATATGGTTGCCACATGTAAAGGAGATGCTCCATTTGGTGATATATCATCTTTTGCTATTGCAAATTTTCTCCGATCCAGAGCTGCTTGCAATTCTCTTAGACTCCCATTTCGTGCAGCTTGATGAACTCGACGAATTTTGTTCTAAAGGTACATATACAGGCGATCTAGAAATATTGAAGGCTACTATTACACTAACCATGTAAGCTTTAACGTTTTCAAGAAAAGCTTGGATTTCGGGTTGAGTCGAATGAGCATCCAATAATTTTTTCCCCTCTCCGTTTAATACAAGAGCTGCTAGCTGCTCCATATCTCCAGCAGCCACTATAGCTTGTATGTTGTCTGCCTGTAACAACATCATTAAAAAATTTATACGTGTTATATTTAATAATTACAATTTAATAAAGATATTAAGAAACATTGATGCAATCAATATAAAAGGTGATTTCCTTGCCAATTAGGGGGGGAATGTCCCAACTCAAGGCTATCAAAAAAGACCTACATATGTAAAGAAGGGGAGATTAATTCTAGGTGCCGGGAATTCAAGAATTCCGGATCCTCCTGTAACTTGAGAACTGTAAACTAAACTATGTCATATTCTGCTGACAAATGAAGATGGTACCTAATCCTTAATAATAAGTCTGTTCGCGTACTGTTCTAGTAAAAACTTACAATTGAGAAAAGAGAAAAGTGGTAGAGAAACTCCTCTCAGGAAGTATGAAAGCACGCGAACAGCATCAAGTAAATTCAAACGTTTTCAATTTTCAAATAGCTGTCAATTGACCAATTAACGTAAAAGGGTTTTTTGAAGTTCATAGGAAAGACCGGCCAGCGTTAAATCCATCTTTTTTGTGCGTTCAAAAGTGTTTGGTGAATATTCTACCACAATAACTGATTGATCTTCTTGCTGCAAAGTATTTTCCAAAAGACAACCTAACCTAAAGGCGAAATTTGTCGAGCGAAATTTTACGAAAACTTCTTTGAAGGGGAAATGTGACGTGAACAAATTCTCTTTCATTCTGTGAGGTCGAGATAACGCTCTTGGTATTTTCGTAAGTTTGAAATCTATATCCCCTTAGTCTTCTTTATATTCATTTTCATTAAAATTGCTGAAATTGGAGGAGTTTCGGTCCCCACATTGAGTTCGAAATCCCTAAAACTCCATAGTGTTGATTTTCATGGAAATCCCTTAAATATTAATTTTGGGCCTGTCATCTTATATTTTCGAATATTTGAACTCTTTGAAGACGTCTTCTTACTAAATTTTATTAGAATTACTTAAAATTGAGGAATTTCGGTCACCGCCATTTTTAATTGGGAAATTGTGATGACAGATTCGTAATCAATGACCCCGAAAACCTCCTGGTGTGGAATTTCAGGGCAATCCCTTGAAGTTTAACTTTTGCGGTAGCCATCTTGGAACCGTTATTTTGAAACCTTGCACTTTATCATATTAACAAATAGCCTATGTGTTAAATTGGAATATGTACTACAGTGCGTGAAAAAATGAAGTCTATCGAAACAACCATTGCGTTGGAGCACGTAGCTTCGTTTACTTTAAAAGTTTAAAAATACATATATAGTATGTAGGTTTATTTACCTAATTTCGTGTCGCTCTCTTTTAAGCCAGTTTATAAGAGTGTCAGAACGTATGATACGACTAGGTACATATGTGTTATATCATTGATAGATATTTTGCGAATAAACAGAGGTATTAAATAAATTCTACGTCAGGTCATAACTATTATTTTTATAAACATTTGTTCGAATTTTCAAGTCGATTCGTTAATAGAGTTCTGAGATTTTCTCGACCCGTTCAAAAGCATATATTTCGGAAAGTACTTCAGACATTTAGTTCAATTGATTTCAAGGGTTTAAAGTATTTTTTTAAATGAAAGGAAAAAAAAATTGATTTTTCAAAACAACTGAAAACTGACCGCTTAATATTCGTAAGAAAATTAATCGTACCAAAAGTGTGGGAAGCGATTTTTTCAAATTCTTATTAAACCACACATTTTAACACTTTTTCCTGTAGTGCAGAAGAATTTGAAGATTTTTGGTTTTGCTGTATGGCAAGGTGCATTATAATTCATGAAGATTATCAGTCCATTTCTGTGGAAGTGAGGACATTAGCTTTAAAAACTGCTTCCTTTGCAAGAATAGAGACGATAATAAATAACCAATGCATACATATGTCTTCCAGCCATTAGAAAGTTTTTCATTATATCTGCTTTTATTTCTTTGTTAGATGAAATTAGTGATCAGTACATACATATATACATTTTCTCTAAGCAATATATACAATTTTGATAATCTGCAGGTACAAATACGGTGGTGGGGAGCAATTGTAACAAGGATAGACTGATCTCTTCGCCTCATTTTGGAAAAATATGAGTAGTAAGAAATTCAAAAGTGCATTTTTATCACACATGCAATTGGATCGGCCTATATGCAGGCACACTACTTAAAAAACATCTACTGACTGAATATTTGCCTTTTCCAAAATATTTAAATTACTGAAGATTTTCTCATTGACTATAATGTATTTAACGTTTTACATGTGGGGACCCCGTACCTGCATATAACCCCAACCATATAAATCTCAGAAAAAATGGATTTCTTGCTGTTTTTAGTCGAATTATTATCTACTTTGAAATTACTTACATGGTTTCTGTAATTGCGCAAGTAACTGAAGCAATTTGAATATGGAAACGACAAATAATACAAAACTACTTGGTACACGGTGGTAGATTGGAAGCCGTACCCTTCCAAAGAGCTTTTTATGTGAAGTGTATCTGTCTAATATCTACTTTAGGTTATGTAATATAGTATTGAGGAAACTAGATACATATTTTTGTATGTCTCAAAACAAACAAAAATGCAATGTAATTTGAAGCATAAGGAAATAGCTGTTTGCGGGAAAAGTGCACAGGCAATATCTTTGCAAAAGCCAAATCGACATAAATTTTTTTACATTATCTGTAATAAGACCTCCTTCAGACTGAACTTGATTATCATCCGGTTCGCCTTGTACAATCCCTTGAATCTCCAAAGCAGGCGACGGAGAGTCTGCAGGCTGGTGCTCAATAACTATATCGTCTGTAGTCTCAACAGGTTCATCACTAGTTGGTTCGGCTTCATTATCCTGTTAATTAATTCATCATAAGCATTTTATCTAATTTACAGAAACAGATGTTGGTGCAGTGCGATTAATTTATACACATATTGCTCCTCCACCGGGAAAGTGATGGCAAGTTAAGATGGGAAAGAGAATGACAATTTAAACGGAATTTCATTCGAAAAATTGTTATAATTAAGCATTGCAAATGAACATAGGGCTAAAATTATAACCAAATAATTAAAATTTTTTTTTACATGGATGACAGTCAGCCAGAATATAAAGGTAGGAGAATTTCATAGGGTATTTTCCGTAGTATTATGAATTAAAACAATAAAATAAGGGTAAAAAGCGTGAGAATATGTAAAAAATCTTGTACTGTAGAATGTAGAACTGAAACTTCGAACAAGTAACATATTATATTTTAATTCAATACTACAGATTGCGCAACGTGACCTATGTGTAAGGCATACAATGCAGTAAATTGAAATTTGATCTAACACTCAAAAAACCTAATAATTTTAAATTATAGACTCAATGATTTGGTAAATAGATATAGAATTGGGGCTCTCCTTGACTTCATGGCTATACCATATAAGAGTATTTCCCCTACTGGTTTGCAACTACAAAAAATTTTACAAGGGAGCGTCTCTAAATTTCATTCGATTTTCATTATTTAGTTTAAAAATTTAACCATTCAATGTAAAATCAGAAGCTTAGGTATGTGAGCTTAAAATTTGCTAGAATATGCTGGTATTAAATGGTAAATTAAACGCGTTTTTCTTGGAACAAAATTTTCCAAGTCAGTTAGTAAGGCATGAGCAGAATTTTAATAAATATAGTACATACTAAAATCTAGTCCTTTTTCGAGATTTTACTACCCAAACTTAAAATAGTTCCCCCACAATCGTTTTCATTCCGAACTCAAGAAACAAAGCACTCTTTTAAAATTGACAATATTAATTACAACAAAACCATAAATCAAAAAATTTTCTATCTATATTCTTAACAAGATGTAACAGTAAGAAATAATTTCATACTTTTAAAAACATGCTTTTATTTAAAGGGAGATATACACCTAGTAGCCGGAAAAGGTCATTTTTGTGCATTTATCCAGGACAAATATTTGAAATTTCGGATTTGGAGTTCATCTATCTAAAAGTATACACATTAAGAAATATGGTTAATTTTTTTATTTAAAAACATCAAAAATATACAAGAATATTGTATGATCCTTGGAGCGTTGTAAAAAAATCTGCGTAAACGGCACGCACTACCGTTTCTTCAAAAATCATCTCAAAAGAAAATACCAAAAAGATTATTAAATTAGATGCTATAATCTAGTACTTGTCACAGCAGATTTTGAAAATATCGATTTATGACAAAATGGCGGACGTTTGAACATAAATAGTGATTTTGAGACCAAGAATTATTTATTATTATATTAAACTATAAAACAAAAACTAAGTAACGAAAAAAAAATCATATGGCAAGTAGGTACTGGATAATGTTGTACAGAATAACCACGAAAAAATTCAAAGTAATCGGTTCATTGGTTTCCGAGATTTTTGGGTTCCGATTCGAAAAACGCGTTTGAACATTTGGGAATGAATAAATCATGAAATTTGTCAACCTACATGGACTCATCGATACCAGGCCCATAGTGTAAGTATTTTACCAGATATTCTTTAGACCTCAACCTTCAAGAAAATGCAAAAAATTTCTCAACCATGCTAGGTGTACATCTCCCCTTAAATCAAATGTACTAAAAAGTAACAAATATTATAATAAGAATTACCTACCTACTTATGGAAATTTAGGAAATTTGGAAATGTGCACAAAACTATAACAAATTTTGCTAAATTAAATTTTTGAATCAAAATTGCGATCACGTAATATAACATACATATGTAAAAGCTGTGATGTTGTTTGCGATCTTGAAAACAGTTTATTGTACGCGAAAAATTTATCTAAGCTTTTTTGTAGAGTATTTTAAGATCTACCATTTTCAACATGTGGCTTAGAAGCACGAAACGAAGCGGTCTATTATATCCAAAATTCATTTTTTTATTCCACAGATGATACACCTATTATAAAATGGCTGGATTGTTATCTACGGAAAAAATTCTATTGCTATTCGCTCCGTACACAAAATTACAAGTGTTAACTAGTGTTACAGGTCTTCTGAGAATTTCAGAAAAATAAAAAACATATATATCAGCACAGAAGATATATTTTAATGTTTGCATGTTAATAAAAATGTATTAGACTTAAATAAAAGGAATGACGTTACTCAAAAAACAAAAAACATTTAACACGAAATGTGCTGTTTTGCTTTCTAGATATGAATCAAATTAAAATATTATTTTTTTGGTTTTTTACCGATTCCTTGTTGATGTGTTGTTAGTTGCGCATTTGCTATGTAGCGTTTAGAATATATGCTAATTTAACAACTCTTCTTTCATTAAATATGCACTTTTAAATCCTTCCAATCGTTATAACCCCTATCTATTATAAGTATGAATAATTACCGTTCAAATACAAAATGAATATTGTTTTCATTTTTAATTTCTGAAGCCGATCACAATTAATAAATTGTTAGCACTTCGAGTTTTTCTTCTTTTCCACAAACAAACAAATATTTGTAACTCCAAATAAATTTTGCCCTTTTTTGCAGCATTAATTTCATATTTGCCATCAGCGCACCGCACCGCATCAAGTTAAATGTGTGACTTATTTTTTTTCAGATAATTTGTTAGCAAGTGATCGGTGCATCTTTCGTGAGTGAGTATTTAATCTCAGCTCTTGTCTTATAAAACGTGGCATGCTGTGTATAGATCCTGAAGTAGAGTTTTTGTTTTTAACGCAACACCAGTTTTTGTTTCTAACGCAACAACAACTTTCTATAACGTATTAAATGGTAAAAAAAACTTTTTATATTTTCAAACTTCTGTTTTTTGAAAGGTGAAACGAGGTGAAAATTTCTTTTAACGAAAAATTAAAAGTTTGAGAGCACCTTTTATTTGGCGTCTGAAAAATAGCGTTCTAAATAACTGTTATTTCCTCGTATGAATTATATGTAATTGCAAGTGTCCAGAAATAATAGTTTTGGTGAAGTAGAAATTTAGAGAAAGCTTCAAGAGAAGCATCCAAGTGTACTTCATTCAATTTTCCGATTACATTTTCCATTGACCTTTTGCTTAGCAATTCAAAAATACCAGTTGTTTTTAGTTCCTGCTTTATTCTAGTAATCGTGGCGTGGCATGATCGGCATTCTGTCGGCATTGTTCATTTGGTGTCTCCAGTCTCTGTGTGAACCCTGTGCACTGATTTGATATTTTTGTGATTTAGTCTTTTTCAAATATGGAATGGAATGAGCAAAATGCGATTAGTTTGTTGGAGATGTGCAGTGACCGCCTAATTCTGTGGGATACCACCACAACCTGAGCAATATGGGCATGCCAAGAACCCGACGATGCCGACAGAAATTGCCACTCGGCTTAACGTTAACGGTGGCGGGCTACACATCGTCGCGGTAGGCCATTGCATTTTTATAATATCACCGCTTTGTATTTGTAATTTGAAATTCAGAAATTAAATGATTTGAGCATAATATAATATAATCATTATCAACATAAAAGTATTATCACAATGGTGCCGGGGTAGCTGAACGCAGTATGCGCAATTTGATGGACACCAAGTTGACTGAACGTTGGTTGCATTGATTACATCTGTTCTGTATCACGATTGGTGTGCGCATCAACGTGTTGCAAGTGACCGCCATCGTCCACCAATTTTTTTTTTATTATCAAAATTTATGTTTGTCTCCCCCTATTTGCTTTATTTAATAAAGGGAGACTATGAGCACGCCATCACCGATTTGGAAGATAACAATTTTACAACTAGGCAACTAATTAAAACCTATAAGTTATATTCGTTCCACGGCCTTTTTTTGCTCGGGAGAAACAATCATATATTTTATTTTTTCATCAACTTGTCAAAACTGATTAAATTCAAAACTATTTTTGTCACATTAAAAATTAAAAATTATTTTAGAGAAATTAGAAGCAGTAAAAGACACTTTAGGGTATTATTTAGTTGCCTCAGGCCTTCTTGTAACAATTTTTCATTCCAATCGGCGATGCGGTCCTCGCGTTTAGTTAGTTTAATGTGTGTAAGTGCAACGAAGCGTTTTCCTTATTTAATTTTTAAATTGTGTAACGTAAGTTGGTCTAAGTTTAGATTAAAGAATTGTAGTGAGGAATTGTCAATACATGCGACTTACATATTTTAATTGATGAGAAGAGTTCCCAAGTCACGGTGTAATGTTGTCCTCGGGCGTAAATAATGTATCAGAATCCTGTTGACCCCTTATATATACTATTTGTTTGTTCTAACTTCCACCACTTATGTTAAATAAATTTCTATTATTCAATTTTCAAAACTGGCACTGTAGAAAATTCGATACCACTGAATAGTGATTAATGCATTTTCTGGTATTCATTGGACGCTTTAATCCGATGTCAGTGAGGGTAAAAATAGCAACAAAGGAATAATATGGACGTTTATTTTAAAAGCTAGTCTTAAGAAAGGGTGACGGGATCAATAACCTTTAGGAGCTTGTCGTTCAAAACAAAATTTGGATAAAACGTCCACCTCTTTAAAGTGTCCGAGTGTGATATCAATCACCAATCACACTCACCTGGTTAAAAGAAAATAATTTGCTATTTTGTCATAATTCCAAATTGTGTTACCTAATGAATTCAATATTGCTAACTCCGATATAGTATTTAATATTTACTTTACTTTAGATAACATTGATTGAGTTTCATATTAAAATATCCATTGCAACTTAAACATAGAAACGTTTCTTCGGAGATTGTCCTTCTCGATCCCTACGTAAATTAAAACCTCTCATCGACCGAATCGAGTCAGTCAGATAGGCCATTAAAGATACTTAAGAAAATCTGAATTTTCACATAAGCTTAGTCACTAGCAATAAGTTAACTAAGCAGTAGTATGACGACGAACATCTATAGCAGTCACTAGTGCTAACTCCACCACCAGAAGCATACTGTGTTGTATTAGAAACGAGATATTTTTATTGCTTTTTACAGTTTTGGACAACTTCTTGTTTATGTATACCGTGTGTGTGTCTGAAAATTTTGAAATTAGAATCAACTCATTTCGAATTGGATATTGCAAAATTCGAGTACGGCGAGTATTGTGAAAAAGTTCGAATGATCCGAAAAAGTTCGAATAATTCCAATAATAAGCATCAAATTTCGAAACACAAAAAACCTTGTATAATTTCCATTTCTTAAAGCTCGTGGCAAACTTCAATGGACAAAACTTTTGAGCACTGAGATTACTTTAAATGTTTAGAATCCTTCTTGCATTATAAAATTGAAAATAGTTTCGAAATTATTTCGATACTTTCGATTGCACTCCTGAGGAATTGAACGGTTTCAGAATTTACATTCATATTATTTCGAATCGTTCTAATACTTCCAATTATTTTAACCACTTTGAATAATTCGAATTCGAGGAGTATTAGGCCACATTCTTGATTCCAACGGAATTGAACCCCGTGCGGAATGTAGGACATTTAAAAGCGAACTTTCGAAATTCCAGCAGCCATCGAGCTTTTTGACACTAGCAACGTGCATTTAAATTTTCTACGTTGCGAACGGATTCGAATTTCAACGGAATCAAGAATGTGGCCTAATATATATCTAACAAATAAATATTTAATTTGAGTTTTGAGTTAAATAGTAAGCACTACTAGCACCAGTGTACGAAAGTACGAGTAAGAGTATAAAATAATTCGAAATACGTGACTAAAATCGCCGAAAAGCTGAATACCCATTTTGAATAATACCGGAAGTACATTGCACAATTATTCGCTATACGGAACATAAACAAAAAGTAAAGCCAAAAAGCTGGTCTAAATTTAAACATTTTATTGATTCAAATATTATCGCAACATGTAGGGTTAAAGGTGACAAAGTAGCATTTTTCAAGAAACACCCTGCACAGCATTGGTAAACTAAGTAAATTGTGAATATAAAGCTTAAAGAGTTCCCACTTGTACCTGGTCGTCATCATCTTCATCGTCAGTGGCATAGTTTAGACTATTGATCACATTTTTCTCATTTTCAAGCTTATTAATGAAAGTCTTTTCCCGAGTAATAGGTGTGCGTCTTTCTTCCTCATTTTGGATATTTTGATTGCTCCAGTTTCCGACTTCTGTGGTGCCACTGTCTTTAATATGTTCATTATTTTCGCTGTTAGAGTTTTCGTCATGAGAAATCAAGTTGGTACTGGTATCATCTTCAAATTCACTACTCTCCTCCCCTTTTTCGGAATCATTGGGTGAGTTTTCGTGATCTTCTTCAGAATAACTTTGTTTTTCATTATCTACTATTTCAACGCCTTCATGGTGATCACCAATTTCATGTCCACTATCTACATTTAGAAAATCGTCTACTTTATTTATATCTTTTTTTGTTTCATCGTGATCCTCACTTGTAGTAAGTTCCCCATTAGCTTCATTTGCAATTTCTCTGTCAAAATTCTCCTCAATATTTTCTCCCTTTTCTTTCTCGTCTAGTTCACTATCTACATTTTGCATATCTTCGACTTTATTTATTTCTTTTTCTGTTTCATCGCTATCTTCATTTGAAGTAAGTTTTCCGTTAGTACCAATTTGAATTGCATTTTCAAAATTCTCCTCAATATTTTCTCCCTTTTCTTTCTCGTCTAGTTCACTATCTACATTTTGCAAATCTTCGACTTTATTTATTTCTTTTTCTGTTTCATCGCCATCTTCACTTGAAGTAAGTGTCCCGTTAGTTGCAATTTCGATTGCATTTTTAAAATTCTCCTCAATGTTATTCATATTTTCTTCTTTTCCTTCTAGTTTATCTTCTTCTCCTTCCTCTTCTTGTTTTTCGTCTTCTTCATGTTTTTCATTGAATCCTTCATATTTTTCTTCATCTTCCTTTAATTTTTCTTCTTCTACTTCATTTTTTTGTTCTTCTACTTCATCATTATCCTCCTCTTCCTCATTCGTTTTTACATTTCCTCCCTCTTCTTGATTCTCTTCTTCTGTTTCTTGGTTATCCTCTTCAATTTCTTCTACTTTTGCATCGTTTTCATCAATGGTTTGATCTTGACTTTCAATTTGTTGTCTTGGACTTGTATTATTATTAGATGATTCAATATCTTGACCTGGTATTGTTTGTCCTTCTCTTTGCAGTTGTTCGGGATTTTCAAACAAATTTGGTAATTCAGTCTTTTCAATTTCCCCCTCGGCACAGTCACCCTCATCTCCACTTTGATTTTGTTGGCCTTCTTCAGTTCCAACTTTGCTAACACTCATATCATCATCCACCGTCTGAAACAGTAAACAATTGTCGACTGACTAACATGTTTTTTCAACTTTTCTTCGGATATTCAATTCTCACAAACTCAAAACTATCCAGATGTTTAAAACTTTAAAAACGCCCAAGTGCATGACAGATCTACAAAGCGAATTTAAAGCTCAACTTTAAACTCAGCAAGGAATTTGCAATATTAGAAATATTTAGCCCTCGCCGACAATAGCTTACTTTTGAACAAAAACAAGTGAAAAGAAATGTGCTGATATGGGGTGAATTCTCATGCAAAACGGCCAGATTTTCAGTAGTGCAAATATAAAATTTTTCAGTTCAAACGGTTCAAGCAATCTCGTCATAATTAAATTACCTTTTCTGGTTCAGTCGAATTTACAATTTCACTCTCCTCTAAAGTACTTATGTGTGATCCCTTTCCATCGTCTACCATTTCTGCTGTTGCGGGCTCCTCTGCGTTTTTCTCCTCCATGGGATCTTCCAGAAGTGGACTCGCTTCTCTAGAATGAACGTCATTTCCGTTTTCGCCTTCGTCGTCATCATTGATATATATGTTGCCATTAGTGCCGGCTTCATGTTCAATAATTTCGTTGTCAGTAATGTCGGGTTCTGCATTCACGTCGTCCTCTTTATTATTATTGTCTGTGTCCAAAGCGGCCTGCAGTGCTTTTTCCGCAATCAGCTTACCTTCCCTAATTTCCAAAGGCAGTTTTGCTTTCGTAAGTGTTATGTACAATTAAATGCGATTATTTGGCCTTGTGTTATACTTGTGAATGGATCAACTCTATGTCCCTACATATGTTATTATATATGAATTGTTTTACCACCTACAGTAAATCTAAAACTTTACTCGTGTTTAATAATTTATTTGTGATTCTCAATAATCTCAATTACGGTTTGCAATATATGTACATCAAACCTTTTTGTGTATATGTATACTACACAATTATTTCAATCGAAATTTGTTCTATTTTTTTCATTTAGTTTATTAAAGCGAGCAACTACATTTCTCTTGAGTATTTAAGGGGCAGCTTAACTCCAAAGCAACCTCTTTCAAAAGTGAACAAAGCTCCATGAGGATTTTCGGTATATTAAGAGAAGAGGTTTGCCGTAAGATTCCAAATCGATAAAAAACAAAATAAATCGAAATTTTTCATGGTGCATGGTTTTCAAGATATTTTTTAATTTAAAATTTAAATATTTGTACAAGGCTCCCCGAAGAGGTGTGTACTCGAAAAGCTACACCGTTTTAGCAAAGAATATGTTTGAATATAGATTGTAAAATATTTCACTCGTCTGTATGGAAGTGTTTCGAAATTAGGAAGCCTTTACATTTGGGTTGAGTCGATGGACGCGAAATTTTCGTAAATGATCCTCAGATAAAATCAGCAGAATTATTGGGAAGAAATTTATTTTGATAACGGTAAATACAGATTCTGTTCTTCTGTTTCTTAGTATTCTCGTTAACAAATGTCAGCGATTGTATGATATTTCGAAATTCCATGAGAAAAGTCTAAAGGAAGAAAACAAGATAAAAGCACTACCTATAGGGTTTGCCGATCGGAATATGTGATCCGTGACTTTCTGAAATTGGACGACGAATGGGAAACATCACCGAAATTCGTTATATGGATGGAAAATCAACTCATATAATTTCAAAGTTGAATTAACCTGTTACAAGATAATGAGTATACTTACAAGGCAAAAAAAAAACATTATGACCATTACAAGGCAGCTCGTCTGAGAGTTTTGCGGTTATAGACTCAACTCAACCCAAATGAAACAATCCTGTACCTTCGAATGATATTCACACGAATGACATAATGTGAGCTTACGTAGAAATATTTTGTAATTGAATGAGGGCACCTTAATAATATTGATAAAATCGAGAAGAGAACCAAATCTTAAAAAATTGCTGGATTAAGTGAAAAAAGCATCAAACATAATATAATCCAAAACACAAAATACTCTTAGCAACTTTCTATAGATTGATATCTATAACTACATATTTTTTATATTCTTCTAGTAAAAGGAACCGAATGAGACTGGTAGGTTTTCATAGTGAGGTTGGCCCAGAAGCGGACAGCAAATAGTGTTAAACATAACAAACTTCAGACAGCAATTAAAACTTGTAAAACTACGGAATACGAAAATATGATTATTAAAAAGTTATAAAAATGTCACGGAGATGCGATCGCAAAAAGTGGAGTCTATCGAGTTGGGCAACGATATTTTCGGGAAAGGTGCCTTAAGCTGATCTGCCTTTCCTCACACTTTCCCCACTTCCGGTGTTCTGATGAGGATGGTAAAAGTCAACTTATTTTTTCTAAAAGTTCTAATTCAGCTTTCATATGAGCCCAATTTCATGCTTCTATTCAAAGTGTTTTTTTTTTTGACGACCCAAAATAATAGTTTGGGTTTTAGGTAAATTGGGTACTTCCAGAAGAAAAAAAACTTTACTTTTACGACCCGGGGGTGTAGTATGGGCAGTTGGCATTGGGTTTGTCCGAGCTTAAGGAATCTTTCCTGAAAATATCGCAGCCCAGCTCGACAGATTCCACTTTTTGCGGTCGACTTTTGGACGCTATATTTTTCTTTGTAAATACAATACTTAGATATATTTCCAGCGTAATAAATATATCAAAAATCCGGAAAAATTTATGAGTATCTTGATCTGTTTTGCAACTTATATAAGTAATAAAAAAGTCGGCAACTTACTATTACATCATAATATCAAATACAAAAGTTGATGGTATTTAAACACACTTGTTAAGTAGGGAAATGCTTATTTTTGTGGATGTTACTTGCATACTAAAAGTAAACAAGGTACCTGTTGGTAAGGTAATTGTTGCTGGATATGGTCGTAGCAAGTTTATAATATAGCCGTCACAAGCAACAATTAAAAATGGTTTAAAAAAAAAATTGAAGCAAATAATACCACTCAATATGAGGCACCTAAATTTTACCTTTGGACGTCACTTCTCCGGCCATCCTGTATAGAATTTTGTATTCCGCTGTTTTACAAGAATTTTAGTTGTTGTCTGAAGTTTGTTATACATAACACTATTTATAAATAATCATTTCCGTCTGTGCAGTTCTAGGCCAAATTTCAGCAGTTTCTTTTCTATCTCCCGTAGTTCTTTTAATATGTATTCGCCTCCAATGGACAGTAGAAATCAGTTAAATAATTCGAATTTTCGTTATATTAATGGCGGAAATAGCAGGCATAGAAAAGAGAGAGGCATCAACGTTGCATCCATACTCTAACAATAAGAAATGGTACTCGATGTTAATGTTACGTAAATGTATAATACAAAAATTTTTAAAAGTTGCATATAATTGAGGGGGTTTCTCAGAAGCAAAAGGATGTAAGTGACAAAGTGGGCGATAGCGAGTTAGATGTATGGATGAGTCCCTCGGGCGGCGGGAAGACTGACAGAGTCTACTGATGTTCCTGTGCTGACACAACCTCGAAAGTCATTTGTTGCCACTTACATTCCTTTGTTTCTGACCTCCTCAATTATCAATTAAGCTCACCACTTCAGAAAATAGTGCCTCATTATATGTATGTATAGTAACATAACATATATATGTAGAAACAAATTTCGATTGAATAAACGAGATTTTGAGAATTTGCCTTCAATAAACACTACAATACGCTAGCTCCAATAGTTGGACTTATCTTAATAATGTGCTTTTGGTGTTGTTTATATTTTCATTGAATGGGACTGGGATATACATTTAACAAAAATTACCGATCGTCTGCATCTGGTTCTGATGTATTGTCAAAACTGATATCCCTAGATCGGGAAAAACGATCACCCATAATGTCAGATCCGCGATTTTCTAATTTATTCCCCGAACCAGAATAATAAGACTCCTAAAATAGATTAAAGAAATTCATAAGAAATTTTCGTCTGTGCACAATAAACATACAAAGTCCGGTTCGTCTATTAAAGCTGACCATTCTGGGTAACTGTCTTGAGCAATACGGGGTGCATCAGGCAAAACAGTTAAAAGCGATTTATCAAGTTCTCCGGGCCTTTGTCTGTAGTAATTTGGAACTCTCATTTTCTGAAAAAAAATATGACAATTATTTAATTTTAAAAAAGGGTAAAAAAACTGTGGGACAGAGTAGATATAAGATGGTATTATATTTTCAGAGAATAGATAGATAAGACTACTTTAACGATTTTCTTAATACGAGGATGTATCGAATATAACATAGCTTGTGTCCTTGGTAAGGTTATAGGATACTTTTTTCCCGGAAAATAAGGATTTCCAGCGGACTAAGGACAATAAAAACAAAAACTTCCCAGCCCAAACACCTCGGCCTAGAAACCAGAATTTGTGTCTTGCCGTATGACATAAGCATCCACTACGAAAAGATATTTCGAAATACGACCCGTAAAGGGGGAAAATGTGTTGTCAAACATTTTTAAATATGTATCTTTTAGGTCTGATTAGTAAGGCTAGGTGTTGAAGGCTGGCGGGGGTGGTTGACACGTTGTAAGTGTACGTATACTTTAATCGTGTAACTTTTTCGACCCTAAGGGCCTCTCCGAATTCAAGTCTTCGTCTTGTTATGCCAGTTCATGACGTCACACCAAGCTGAACCCTGCTCGAATTCATGTCTATGTCAGTGAGCTTAGCTAGGCAGTATAACAGTTATGGCTGACTTAGCTTGTTGAGCGAGTCAAGGTTTGGGTCATAAAAATATATACTAAGCACGGAACGGCTGTATCGTGTATAAACCCTGACATGAGCGACCACCTAAAGATAGCTACACAGAGGAGTACAGCAACAGCGTGTATGAGGGAAGCTGAATAAAACATCTGATCGAACTGTTAAGTTTGAATAGATTAAACCGGCAAATCGCAAGGTTTTGAGTGTATATCTATAATTGTGGCAAAAGTCCGCGAGGATTGTATAAAGGACTATTTTACGCATTGTTACGCAGTTAGCAGAAGTGCTCTGTAGTGGGTTGTCACAACAACATGCAATTCCTGCGTGGGAAATCGTTTTTTAGGTAAATGGATTGGTGGAAATGCATGATAAATATTCTATTTCATCAAACCGTATTAAAAGGAGTTACATTAACTTCAGCAAATTAAGAAGATCGCCTTATTTTTCATTTCGCTGGTTTTTTTACCTCCCACAAAAGCATTATAGCTCGTCAGTGAATGGCAGCATGTAAATAGATTATAAGGAGGGCATAGACATTATGGCAGGAACTTCAGAAAATTTTGAATTGTAAGCCCCTTCTGATTATGTCTTCATATTTACGCCTGCACTGAGCGACCAATACAATGAACAAGCCAATTCTAACACATCAAGGAATGTGGCACGCTAAATCTGGCTTACAGCCGTTCCGGTGTTTAGTTTATATTTCCACGGTTTGGGTTGACTTCGTCAGGTAGATTTGCGTGAAGTTGGCAAAGTACTTAAATTAATGAGCAAACTTTTTAAGGGAACACTTTTAACACACAAGCTGCCTGGCTATAAGGGTCAGTTATTAACTTATTTGTTTACAAAAGCCAATTCAAATCAAGCTAACCAAACAAATTCGAATAGGTTATTGTCTTTGCTATATTTATTATAATAGCGTAGCTTATTTGCTGGCGACCTTAACTGTCATAACGAGACAAATACGAAGCCAACGACGAAGACTTGGATTCGCACAGGCTGTAAGGGGGTAAGAAGGGGGGAAATGTGTTTTCAACATTTTTCAATATCTTTTAAGCCCGATTATATTGGCAGAGTGTTGGGGACTGACGGGAGTGGCTGGTGCGGTGTACCTAAGTGTGCCTACGTACTTTGAACGTGCAATGTGGTAACTTTCCTTCCTGGACACGACATTGTAACGGAAAAATTATGAAATTTTGTTCTTTTCTTTGGAATTCGTTTTGAAAACCTTCAAAATAATTAATTTCTATTGGTCCATTCCGCAAAATGAGCCAGGCGAACAAAATCGCATGCACAGTTAGTTTTATAATAATACCTCAGAAGTGAATTTTAAATAAAACCTAGAGTTCTTTCTTAATCGCCCCTTTGTCTCTTCATCCTAAATCCCACATATAATAATAACCTTGAAGCGCTCAACGTGCGAACGTTGACAACTTACATAATCCAACACTTCCTCGTCAGCACCAGCTTGTACCAGCAAGTTGTAACAGCGAGTATTATTTTTAACACTTGCAGCCCAGTGTAGAGGCGTCTTTCCGGTTGCATCACAGTCATTCACTCCATCAGGCCAAGTTTGAACCAAATATTCGACTATCATAGTGTGTCCGAGTCCCGCCGCCTTATGCATCACAGTTAGTCCATTTTGATCCTTTGTTGTTATAAGACTTCTAGGTACGGATCTCGGTGTCATCAATAATTGCAAAACTTCTAAGTCATTTTCAACCACTGCCTTGTGCACCTCTCTAATTGAATTCTGGAAGTAGTATACAAAAGTTTCAATGACGTCAATAAAAAGTATTTAATTAACTTACCAACACGTTCGGTACAGTTTCGAGAAATCTTCTCACCCTTGGGTTGTTGCTTATTTCTGATCGAAGGCGATTGCCTTGACCGGCCCACAATACTTTCGTTAATTTTGCAAGATCCTTATCATGAATCCAAATTCTTATATTAGAAGCCTTCACTACGAAAGCTGCAATGAGATTTTATTTTGTTTTGTCACTTTTCTATGCGTAAATTAATTACATCTAATTATGAAATTGTTGTTGAACATTTATCTAATTATTTATATTTCCGTTGCATTGTGCAACCAAAATAGCTTTCTAGCAGTAATAAAAAACCCAACCAGAGATGCATTTTACATGTAGATTACTTTGGCGTTTTTCTTAACACGATTTCCATATAGCAAATTTGAAGTTGCCCTAACAATTATAATAATCTAATAGGGAGAAACCGTTTCCAATTTTTAATTATGTCTTGAGGAAAAATAATCTCTTGATTCTTCTCACATTTAAAGTTATTCATTTCGCTCTTAGATATTTATTTAGTAATATCCCAAGTACATTATTTTCATGAACCCGAATCATATTCAACAATTCACGTGTGCTTGATATTATTAGATCGCTTGAAGAAAGCTTAGAAATACTTCCATGCCAGTTTTATTCCAAGAGCAAATTGATATTACACAAAAATTGACGAAAATAAACGTAGCACAGTCGTATAAATCGATTCATAACATATTGATTTTCCATATGAGTTCCTCGATTTAGTTTTAGATGGTGTGGTTATTAAAGAGTCCTTACCGTCTTTCGGCTTTTCCCCGCGGCCACTATCGGTCGTGTTCCCGTTCATTTGAAGTACTGAAAAATATTATTAAATATTTTAAAATATATGTGGATGCAGTGAAACAATTTGCAAATATTTTTTATAAGGGATTGAAAATATTTACATGCTATAAAATTCAATTCAAAATAAACTAAATAAATAGAATTCTTTTATCTAATCAATACATACACAATACACCCTGAAATCTTTACTCAAAAACTGTATTCTTGTTGGAGCAGAGAAATAAACATAATCATAATATAACTTTTGCATTAAAGCATTGAATGAAATCCTAAAAATTGGATAATTGTTAAGATTAACTGCGTTACTTCCGATTTCAATGAAATATGTCATAAAGGAGGTCATTCTAAGAAGACAAGGTTTCTTCGGACATATGTATGCCGCTGAAACCTTCTGTAAGATAAAATGTGAACAAACAAGGAATCATTCGGTTTATTCATAGAGACAGATCACGTAGTTACACACACACACACACACACGCGAGTGCATACTAATACACACACACACAGTTGAAAAATTAAAAATGCCTACTGACTGAAATTTACCATTTACATATTGTCTACTGACTCAATATTTTATTTTTCGTTCGCAAAAAGGTTTCTTTTTACAAATATTTACCAATTAAGGAATTGAACTATAATATATATTTGTAAAAGGAAGCATTTCACCTTTTTGCCAACTAAACTAAAAATAAAATATTCAGTCAGTAGACATTTTTAATTTTTCAACATTATGTATGTTCGGATATGTGCATGTGTGTGTGTGTGTATGTGTGTTCTACTACTATGTGATCTGTCGCTGTGAATAAAACAAATGATCCCTGTCTGTCACATTTTATCTTCCAAAAAATTTCAGCGGCCACACACATATACAAAATTGCGTGTATTTATTTTGTAGGTTTTCGCGGCATATGCCCAAAGGTAATGTTTCTAAGAATGACCTTCTCTTATGACATATTTCAATTTCATCGAAATCTAACCGGGGAGAGCTCCTTTACCGAATTACTTCCGCAGCTTACATACACAGACCAAATTGCGTGTAACTTTCTTAACCGACTTTAAATAAAATATAAAAAAAAAATTGAACCGACTGCAAAATATCTCAAGCCCTAAAAAGTTCTAAATAATTTCACTTTAAATTCCTCTGCTAATAAACTTTCAACATTGAATCCGAAGATTTTACTAAATTTATGAAGTCGTTGCGATAACCTGACTGGTATAAATCCAATACATCGGTCAGATTTTCACACCGACTTCCAAAATCTAGTAAAATTTTCGGATTTAATGTTAAAAGTTTATTAGCAGAGGAATTTAAAGTGAAATTATTTAGAACTTTTTATGGCTTGAGAGTTTTTGAGGTCGGTTTTTTTTGTAGGGTTCCGTACCCGAAATAAATAAATATAATTGCCCCTCCTGTCTTCTCCCCATTGTCCCCATCTTCGTTTTATCTGCCCCTTGCCTTAGTTCTAGTCATAGTTTTAAGCTGATTTCGTTTGTTTATTTTTAAGCCAATTTTAATTTGTCATTTGTAGCTTGGATTAAGCGAAATAAATAAATAGTGATAGTGATAGTGATATTTTTATTATGTGTACATATTTGTACAAAAATATAAATTACAGAGTATTTAAGTAATAATTATTTATAGAATATTGTAAAACAGATTTTTAATTGATACAACAAAGTTTTATTTTAATTTTTAACTAATTTAAGCAGAGCGCGAAGTTGGTTGAGCAGTAGTGCGTTTTTCCATGACTTAGTTAGAGAGTTAGCCCGAGTTTCGTTTCAGAGATAGCGATAATGTGTAAGTGACTACGGTTAGTCAGAAAAAGTTTGAGCGTTTCAATGTTTGCATTAAAATGACACACTCTGACACCATTCTCAAGTTTGACTGTGGACGAGTGACGAATCAGGAGAGAGGAAGGTTCACTGTCTTTGTCGAGTGGTTGACAAGTGTTGGCCTTGACGAAAGTGTCTAAGGATGTTGTTGGAGGGGGGGTTGTTCTCTTGCATCGCCGAGTACACTTAAAAAATCCTCGAGATCTTCTCTCGAGTAGATAGGAATAGCAGCTTCTTCCTTCTTCACCCTTGCGTAGATACATCCTTCCCTCATAAAAGTGATGAAGCCCAGTTTCTTGTCCTTGGCTTTCTTGTAGACCAGCTTTTTCAGATTATACTGTTCTTTAGTCAAGTATTCGTTTATGTTGATGGCAGTAGGTAAGGCTGGCAGTTGCAAGCCAGCAGCTTGGACTAAGTCCGGTGCAAGTTGGGCAGTAGTGAGTTTTTTAAACTTTATTTTGGCAGTAATGACACGCTTAGCGCTGGATGCGTCTTTCAGCATGACTAGTAGAGTTCCAGATTGTATATTGCCAGCAGATGAGGCAGGTTCAGCAGAAGAGGATTTGCTTGTTGAGGAAGTTCCATGCTGAGGTTCACTGCTTTGGTTTTCATTCGGAGGAACTGGGCGCCTTGATTGCATTAGCTTAGCCTCTCTAATTTCACTGTCCATGAACTCCGGATCAACTGTTTTTAATACTGCTAGGGCTGCGAGCTTAGGATCATTCGAACTGAATGATGGTATTCCTCCAATTACGACCTCAGAGAGAGAGAGAAAATTAACCGGACAAAAAAGATCAGGGAGAACGATGGAGTGAAAGAAACTCTACGTAAAGTTTTTACTTGAAACCACAGGATTTAAAAAAACCTGTGCATAGCCTCACGAAGGCAGTAGAAATAAAACGGGAAGAAAGAAGTGCAATGCCGCTCTCTTAGCACGCTGGGGATTCTCCGAGGAAAAACTATTTCATTGCATACCCGCGCTGAAAAGCACTCGTTTTGGGGCTGGTCACTAGCGGGCCGAAACCATCAATTCCACGATTGATCATACCTCGCGACAGACCCCAAAAAGTGCTCTTCAGCCTGCGGTATTCTAATAAATTAGTATGTGCGCTTCATGGGATACTTCATGCTCGTTGGGAATCTCGCGTGTCTCCCACTCAATGCACAATCTACTATATTTTGCAGGAGCTTTCACTATGAGCTATTTGTCTAAACGTCATTCACAATGTAAAACGACATGTACCCAGATGCATATCAAAACTTCGCTTCTGTGCGGGACCGACCGACCGCAAATTTTATGGTTTTTTTTTATCAATAAATAAGATTTAAATAACTGTATCCAAAGTATAAAAAAAAATTATATGGTGCTTAACGTGAGCCTTTTATATGTTTATATACTTCATATAACACAGATATTCCATTTTTAGCAATTTACTCTCACAAAACTCACTTTGATGGTCTTCTAGCAAAATCGATTTTTTTTTACTAATTTAGACGTCCGTTTTTTCCTATAGGCAACGAATGACAAACGTATTTATATTTCAAATCGTGTTTAAATACACAAAAACGTACATATAAAAAGATATTTGTAGAAATGCTGAAGTGGTCAGTATTAGGTGACTTTACGTTAGTCTAGTTTTCATAGAATCTAAAAATGTTCAGGCGATGATAAAGCGTATTTATTTGAGTGCGCGTAAAAATATTCAACTAAAACAACTTGGCGTACAAATTCCTACAGGACACATAAACTCATCAACGTATCTTAATACCGCACATACTTTATAGGTTTAGGCACTCTGATGGTTTTTCCTAGCAATGGGTTCAATTTCTCATACTTCTTGCTTTTGTTTATCAAGGACAATCACTTGGAAAAGTCGGCATATAAATAATTCCCTCAAACAGTTTTTCTCACGGTCAGCTATACGATGAATAATTGTATATAAACTGAGGGCGTTTGAAAAACGATTAACGAATTATGAAGAACATTTTGTACATATGTATAATATCCAGATAACATAAAACAATTTAAGTTAAACATTCTCAACATGCATTTAAAAAAAGTTCTTTAACTTGAGTGGTTTAGACTTTAGAACAACATGAAAGCTAATAAAGTTCGTTAAACAAAGTTTTCAGAAAAAGATATTCATAGTGGGTACATATGTTATGTATGTATTTGTATTTAAGTGGAATCAGAATAATGCGGCCTACTGTTCATGGTACCTAAACCGAGAATTCTTAATGTGGCTCAAAATGAATGCAGGGAATCAATCAAACAAGAAGTTATGGATCGGTCATTGTTGCCAATTGGACATATTGAACATTTAACCTTTGACCTTTGGACGGTATGAATCAAGCAATCGCACTTTATCTTTATGTACTGTAGCTATAATTCTCATAATTAAGTTATGACTAATCATATGTAGTCATAAATCATTTCCCAATCATATTTGATTGACAATTGATTGGTCATAGCTTTGTTATGGCAGTTAAAGTGCCAACCAAATAACCAACTACTACTTCAATTCATCATTGTTCACAACAATCGAAAATATGTCTATGAACCGTACTGAATTATGCAAAGTTTCTAATGCGAAAAATTAGTTTGCATGCGTAGAAAATTCAATTAACTAAACAACTTCTTAATCTAGTGGACCATGACAGCGACGCAGATTTAGTAATTGGGTGCTGATTAAAGGTAATGACTTTTTATGGCTTAATTTAAATGAACTGAAAGCGTATCAGATTTTTAACATAATCACACATTACGTATTAGAGTACGACGATCACATATCCATCATTTTCAGAAATGCTAAGACCTTAGAGATTATGCGATTTGACTCCTTTTTTACTTTTACGTTAGCGCAACGAGCGTACAGAGCAAAATATCGTTCGAAAAAAGTGCCAACACCGAAGACAATCCGATGTTTAGTGGCAAAATTTCGTGATAGTGGCTCAGTGGCAATCGAGAGGCCTAAAATTAAAGCACACCCACGTCGAAGTAATGATGCTATTGATGCTGTACGGGAAGATGTTGAACAACATCCCCAAATATCGTATCGCCGCCGTGCTCAACAGTTTGGCGTGCATCGGCTTCTGTGTTCGACGAAAATGGAATGGCGCATTACTGGTTTCAACAAGATGGTGAAACTTGCCATTCTGCACGCGAAACAATCGAGTTATTGAAGGCGATGATCCCAAATGGATTGATCTCAAAAACGGCGATTACGACTGGCTACCGCGGTCACCTGATTTGATCACTCCTCACTTTTCTTGTGGGGATATTTCAAAAGCAAGGTTTGTGCTAATCGACCAGAGTCTCTTGAATAATTTAAGGCCAACATCCGCAATGAGATTGCTCGAATTTCATGTGAAACACTTCAAACAGTGTGATGAAAAATGCCGAAAAAAGGTCTGATTTGGGTGTGGCTGCAAATGGTGGTTAGTTAACACACTAGATATCGTTTTCAAGAAGTGACAGAACAAATTGTGCAAGTCCAAATTAAATGTCAATAAAGAAAAAAATAAAAACAAATTAATTTGTGTTAAAGTTATTAAAAAAACCCTCAGGCACCACAAAAAAAAATCACTTGCAGAATTGATTCTGGCATAACGTTAACCAATATAACGCGCGACACTGGAGCAAGATTCAAAAAAATTAAACAGAAGATTTTATTTGGATCTGCATGAAGTTCAGTAGGTACATTTATGTTTTCGTGGTCGCTGGTCACGAATATAATGTTAAAATTCCCAAAACGAAATGGCAGATGTAAAATGTCAGAAGAATTTTTTTTTTGAATTATCCAATTTTCACGAAATTTAAGATTGAAGAGTTTTCCGGGTCGCTTATAATAAAACTGATGTTAAACATGTCAAAAACAAAATGGAGTGACAGGGACTGTAACTGATAGAGTCGTCACTATACAAGATGGGTAAGCAAAATATAGTGTGACCACGGGGAGGATTGGGTGTATCCCGATACCCGGGTCGGGAACAACCTGAACAAGCTTCCGTCAAGACTTCTCACGAAAGTGCAGTAGGGTAGGGTGAAAACCATAGAAGATGTTATTAATAGGTTCTTAAAGCTCCGGATAAGAAAATTGGCGTTGAACAAAATAAAACTGTTTCGCCTGATGCAATAGCTTCAGCTACCAGTAGTAACTTCGACAACGCAATGCGCAGACTGCGTTAGCGATTCCGATTATCCAACAAATAGCGAATAGTCTATTGATATAACTACATGTTTTTGAATGATATAATGCATTATTAGTCATTGTTATAAATTAATCGAAAAAAAGGAAACAAATTCCATAGTAACTATTTATGACGACTAACTGAATTTTTTTTCTTAGTCATGTCTTTCATTTTGGAGCCGCCATTTTGTTCTTTTTTCGATCTCAAATTCGTTATCAGCGACCCAAAATACCCACTCTACAAATTTTCAGACTTTTGGCCAGATGTTTGGGCACTCTGTGTGTAGCTTGAAACGCTTTCTATGAATCGAAAACCAAAATTTCACAAATTTTTTATTAGTTTACTGAACATGAACCTAATTTTATACTGAAATTGCTTACAACATGTAATAATGTTCAAAACGCCATTATTTCTCCATTTTTGAATTTTTTAACTTAATAGTTAATGCTGCATAAACTAATAAAAAATATTCTTAGGTTTGTAAACTCATCAACAATTTTCAATTTTTGGTTTCAGTTGGATACAGGTTGTACAGCGCGGAAAAAGGTTTACAGCGAGCTGAATGTAACCGCTTAGCAAGCGGTTTTGTTTTATCAATTAGATGCATTTATTTAACATTTTAATAAAAACTAATAATTGAAATTCATTTAAAGTGGATAAACAATTTTTATTCAAATACACTCAATTCCCAAAAGGTGTTTTGATAGACAGGAACCGTCATGCAAGGTCACTGTTGGTCACAAAATGTTAGTAGGTAAGGTTAATAACCAAAAAGCACAAAAAAGTCAATATTTAAATTCTTTTTAGAATAGTGCGTAAAAAAACACCATTAAGAAAAAAACCCCACAGAATAATTATGGGACGCAGAAATTGCGAACAGTTATTGACGTGGTATACTAACTAATTACTGTTATTCAATGACAAACAGACACAAGATAAAAAATAAAGTTCAACATAGTAGTCTTTTATTCTTTCGATTCAGCTACCTCAAGGACCTAATTGTTCAGCGTCTGTTGTATCCATAATTAATAATTCAAGTACCTTAACGGCTTAACCTACATGGGCTACATGTCAAGAAATGGCCGTATGTACTCGTACATATGTGATTCATTGGTATATTTTGGAAAACTTGTAAACCACGATTAAAAAATCCATAAGACTTTAAAATATAAAAACATAAAGTTCAAATATAAGAAAATAAGTGAGTACAATCAATAGATTGTAGTGGAACAACGTTTCTTATTTAATTTGTATTAGACATAAAAAACGGAGTAATGCACTTAACTTCAATAATATCTTTTACTACACAATACGTTAAAAAGAGCAAATTTCAAAAGCACACAAAAAAATTGCATCAATTTTGTGAATATTACCAACTAAAATCTGATAAGGTGTCTAGAACTTTTGGTACAACGCGAATAAATCACGAGTGTTATCGAGCTCACGATTGTTTCACTTACTGTGTCACACTAAGCAATAAACGCCTGAAAATTCTAATTCTAAGTACTCGAGCAATCCACAAGAGAATGAATTTTTTATTAAAGCTCTATCGATATTTTACCGGCATGGAAATACCCCAGACGCGTTTATGTAGGGCATCGAAAGTGAGTTGATTATTATTAGTATATTTGGAGACCTATCGAGGAGTCATATTGGTGCGGACACATAAATGACAATCGATAAAAGTACTCGCGTTTCAATTCTAGCCAAGCCGTGTAGGCGTTAAGGGGACAAAATCAATTCAAATTTATGACATAGTCATAGGTGTTAAATATGTTTTTAAAAAGATTGCATTTTCTCGACAGAAGAGCTTCTGCTATTGTCACGCGACACGAGTATTTATAGGTAAAAGTAGGCACTCTAATTTAAATATTTTTTGACTTATCCGATAGTATGCAAATAAAATTATTTGAATTATTCCTTTTCCAACCCTTGAAGCAAATATGGCATACTCGTAAGCATGCAATCATATTTATAGGAATTTAGCAAAAAAATAATAATAATAATGAATGAATAATGGCTTTATTATTTTAAGTAAATTTAGATGTACGTCGTGGCTTAGGAAATTATGATGGGGGAAAACCTTGTGTCATACAGCACGTGACAATAATATAATTTTAACGGTTTTGAGAACTACATATACAGTGTGTTAAGTAAAGCGTGTGAATATTTATTGAACTTTTTTTTCTTTTACATAGATATGTTGAAAATGTGTTCCGGTGCAATGAGCAATTGCTTTAATAGGGAGTCCAATCACCACCAGCGTCGATAATCGCTTGGCATCTCCGCTGCGTACTTCCTACCAAATTTTCGACGTATTAAAGGGGGAGTGCCTTCCAAACGCGTCGAAATTCTCGAGAGAGCTGCTTCAAAGTGAAAAGACGTTTCCCTCGAATCTTCTGCTTCATGTAGGCCCAGGCATTTTTGATGGTATTAGCATCAGGTGATTGTGATGGCTATTGGCTAATCGAGTGTGATGATCCAGTCACGATCAATGTTTTCTTGTGCCCAGGCAAGTCTTTTGGCAGTGTGTCTTTCTGACAACAGAGGTTTCTTCAATGTGCTTCGCCATTTTAAATTATTGGCACGCAAATGTTCACATAATATAACGTCCTTTTTGCTTGCCCTTGACGCAAGGATAAGCCAGGATTTCGCAAAAGCAATATCACTGAATCACGATCTGGAAGGTCGTCGACATTTTTCGACACTTTAAATCGATTCACCCACTTCTCAACAAACGCCCTCGACTTATTAATGTATACTTGGCAGCCGCGTCATAAGACATTTTTGGCCCTCTTGGGTGCGCATAGAAAGACGGCTTCAAAACGTTTCTTATACACGTCACTCATCGCGGTTTTTATTTCTTTTTACGGATCATCAAGACTGAAACTTTTTGACTAATGCGCCAGAGGCGAAAGGTTCCTGAACCACATAAAGAAATTTCAGGTTCGCATCACTTAGGTAACGACTACAAGTTATGCTGTACACGCTCTTACTTAACACACTGTACATGTGGTACTAACTACTGCATGACAATGCAATGTTACATATTGCGAAAAACCTACGACAATACAAGTAACCCTCGTATTTCCTGTCCCGGGATAGTACGGATTCGTTACATTGCGATCCTTTTTTTTAACGTGAATACGTTAAGCCGTAGAGGTGCATCCTGAAAACCAAGCGAAATGACAAGTGAAACCTTTTACTATTTGGCTAATACTCAAAATCTAAAGCGATGGTGTGGAGAGCAGTGACGTACGAAAGATGAAGGTTGAATGATTTAATTGATCTATACTAAATTTTCCCTCTCCTACCTCAGCACACGAGTTACATAAGCAACAACTCAGCTTTCACCTCTAGACATCCAGGGAAACCAACAGCTAAATCATTCCCACCGAAAAATGCAAACTAAGCATTGACTTATGTAATTCCTTTCTCACCGATAGCTCTTTAAGTTTAAGTTCTAGTTAGTCTGTATCCGATTTATTAAATGAACGCTGTTTTAATTTATTATTTGTTGTATCCGAAGATATTAAAAATATAATTAACGCGTCAAATTGCAGATAAAATTGCCCTCTCGCTAGAAATCCTCTTGTGGGAAAATAGGAAAGTTTAAAGTTTATCAGTTGATTTTTATGTTTTTGTGCACGTAGGAACAATTTTAATGTTTGTTGAAATAACGTATTTACGTCAATACGGCAGTGTCCACCCTCCCGACTACCACCTATTCCATTTTTTTTCTCGGCACTTGTGTGGCATGTCGGCTAACTTTACTTTCTGCCTCAATCACGTCATACGCATGCACATATACATACAAAACGTAACTCCAGTTGGGAAAGGCATATATTCTGAAGTAATTCAGAATACATTCTGCGAGTCAAAACCGATTCGACTTTCGATTACTGTATGAACAAAGAATTCATTACTTTTATATAGGCTTGTCATAGGCTGTAATCAATCGATACCACTTGCCTAACCCGTAATCAATTCAGAATCAATGGAATGAAATTTATTTTGCATCGATTACAGAAAATGTATTGCGAATCAGTTAAAATGAATTTATTCTATATTAGTGAATTGGAATTAAATATTCCCAGCTGGAAAGGAATAGATTCTGGATTAATTCATAATACATTTCAGGAGTTAAAAACTGATTCCACTTTGGATTACTGTAGGAATCTGTTATTTTTATTATTCTTGAAAATGTGGAAATCTGGAAAATAAAAATGAATGGAAAACTTTCCTATAACATAACATAACATAAATATAACACAACGGGGCTTAAATAAAAAAATAAATCCAGCTTCCTCTTATGCGGGAATCTTTGCTTTGTGCAGACCTTAGCCAAGGATCGTAGTCGAATGACTGATTCCTCACTGCATTGCTAGGAAGCCATAAAGGAATCAATAGGTTCTCTTGCAATACATATATTCGGAATCTATTACTCTAGAATAAGTCGATCTTTTCCCAACTGGATTACTGCCTAGTAGGTATGGTTGAGTCTATCCTTCAGTGTAATCTTAGCTAGAGTGTCAAACGCTCAATTTCGGTTGTAGCGACCAAAGAGGGTTCCCTGTATTAGCCCAATCAATATAGGTAGAAGGGCTTACGGAATTTAATATCGGGAAACAAAACATATGGTTGTATAGGGAAAAAATTCTAAGAATGATTTGTGTGTCAACGGACGCGATCTGAGGTGGCGAAATTAACCTAAAAAATTTGTATTTAAAAAAAAACAGTTTTCCGTAAATAAAAAAAAACTATGACTCTAATCGAAAAAAAGTTAAATTGGAAAGTTGTATGCCCTAACAAGATCTTTCTATTACAATAACTGTTTTCCCGTTTAACCGTCAAAATCGGTTTCTTGTTTCCGCTGCATCTTTTTTCAATTTACGTTTAAATACTTACTATCAGCCGTAAGTATAGCTCACGACAAGCCGAAAAAGTTTTTGCAAAATTAGTTTTATCATGTAACGAAAACACGAAAAAACCCGTTTTCATAGCAATCCTTTCTGATCGCCATATTGGATCCATCATTTTTGCTTTGCAATTTTTACCATATTCAGTTGACAAGCTTTCGAATATGTAGTCGGCTTCATTAAAATCGGTGAAGAAATAAAGTCACAGGAGGAATCACAAATTCTCGCGTTTGCGTTTTAATTATATAGAATAGACACAGAAGATTTTTAATTACGTGAAAATTAGAGAGAACAGACATTTTCAACAACATTTATATTAACACATCTATTGAATTTTTCTTTTTGGGAATATTATTGCATTCGTTTAACACTGTGGCGTTATTAATTCCCCCGGCACGCAGGCAAGTCAAATAAAAATATTGTTTTCTATATTGTATAATAATTTGTTTATTCATGATATTTCGTTCGCAGTAAAGCAATCAAATAATTAAATCAATTAAAGTGGCTGGCAGAACGCAATACCCAAATTACTTCCATTGCGTGTCATCCAAAACGTGTTAGCAAAAGGATTATCTCTTCGACTGCTGTCGCAGGGCGGACTCTAACTCAATTGTAACAACCTTTAAACTTTTTTACTGCCTGAAATTGCTTGACTATTTTGTTGACTACTAAATTCGTGAATCGTTTCATCATGTACTTACACTTACATTATTACAATTTACAAAAATCGCCCAAATAAATTTGAACAAAGAAAAAAATGTCCACGAGCGACAGTACCAATTAAAAGAAAAACCAAAATTATGAAGTTTTATACACAGTTGTGGAAGCTCAAATAAAGTCACTATATGTTCAACATATATTGGTAGATCTGCATGGCTCGGGGTCAAATTTTCCCTGCCGATTTTCCGCCGGTAATTTTTCCCCTGTTATATTTCCGCCTATAAACTATTTTGTAAAAGGCACATTTCAGTCTATTAGTCAGAAAATTAGAAGCGAAAAGATGACCGGGTGAATCTCCCTTGGTAAAAAAGGCTAAGGGGAAACAGTGGCTCGGGGAAAATTAGAAGGGGTAATCGGCAGGGTAGATTTGACCCCGTCCCGATCTGCCTAGTACCTACATGAGATTTACAGCCGTATTCTGGCAATCCTCAGTGAAAAGTCACAATAGAATCACTACAGTGCGGTGAGTAATGAAAAAGGTTGTGTCTTGTGAACGGTCATAATGCTCAGAATACGGCTGTTACAATAACTGAGTAAATAAGCATATTATTAAGAGTATTAAAATTTCGAATTGTTAAAATAAAATCCTTTTATAAAACCACTTATAGAGAGATATGGAAAAAAGAAAGAAAACTAGAGTGGAAATTCACATCAAGGCACGGATTGATGCCATTATGTGGATATCATTGGAAAAAGTTGAAAATAATATAAAGTGTTTTTAGGGTTCCGTACCTTACAAGGACTCTTGCGTCCGTCAGGCATTTTTCTCGTAAACGACGTGACGTAGGAAATTTAATTTTGCATAATGTTAGGTCTTCGTGATGCGTTCATATTTCGACAGATTATGAATATTTTTTTTTAATTTTTGTGAGTGGTAGTGAGGGGTAAACAAAAAAGTTTGTGTAAGGTATCGTTTGGTAGAGCCACTTTAAGGAATCTAAAAAATATTTCTTTTTAAATTTTTGGTGAATTGATTATCAAAATATGCGATCAATGACTGTTCCCCTGGTCTAACAGAAAAACTGCGGTCAGTCTCATAATTGCGGAAAAAGGAAATATTTTGTTACTTGTTATACGACAACTTTTACTAATAAAGTCGCCATGCCAGTGGATTGCAGCACATGCTGTTATCTCAAACATTTTACTACATGTTTGCGGAACCCTTAAGGACGAACGCCACTGGACGATTCAAAAGATTTGATTTTTTTCCATTTGTTGGTAGCATATTCATAAATATGTAAAAAGAAGATTAAGACAAAATTCCGAAAATTGACTGAGTTAGGCGTTAGACACTTACGGTTTCGGCCTAAACGCTGAGTTTTAGACACACAACGAAAACTTTAAAGGCGTTTATCTCGAAACGATCTTTTTTGACCTTGTCCCAGCGAAAACTCGAAGACTAATGAACCACGAACTGACCTAAACATTTTTTTTTTGAATATTCCGTAATGGCCGATGACTATTGTTGTGCGTAGCCGGTATTTAAAATTTTGATAATTACTATTTTTTTAAGACCGTTTGAACTAGAAAAAGGTCTGAAAAACGAAAAAGAGTTTTAAACCGTAGTCATTTTGTGAGAAAAAAAACGGCTACGCACAACGATAACGTTTATATAGTTATAGACAAATAAATTTTTTTTTAAATTGAGATAGCCTTTCATCACATGATGGGACAATGAAGAGAGGTTTTTTCTATCGTCACATCGAGGCACACAACTTTGTACATTTGTAAAATTTTTAACAATAAAAAATGTTGTTGAATAAGTTGATTAAAATATAAAATTAATAAAATATCCTTTACCCGATCCTTAAATATTTTCTTATAGCTATGAAAAAAAATCCCTAGCATTCCCTTAAATGTGTCGATTTTGTCGATATTCAGAGTGATGTAACCATACGAAATATCATTAAAATCACATGACATTTTTCCACTTTACAAAGTAAATACATTCGTCCTGCAAAAGTTTTCAAGTATCCTCAGACCTCATCCAACACGTCACACAAAACCTAAGTGTACTATAATATTATTTAAACTTTGAAGTCGTTTTGTTGTTGGACGAAAATTGGATACATATTTTTAAATCATCTCTGAATTTAACCCATTTGCTGTACCGCCAATATTAGCACTCCACTACCCAATGTGCATCACGGCGAAGACATCAAAAAGTAAAGTCCAAGTAAAATCGTAACTTTAAATTAAATGAGCGTTATCTTGCATAACATTTTGCTGCGAATACTGAATCATACAGAGAAAAATTTTGTTCTATTTCCTTTTGTTCTTTAAAATGTTTAATAAACCGTACCAAAATATTTGAATCCACTTACCTTTTGGAGGCGACGAATGATAGTATAATCCACGATAGTGTCCCCTTCGTTTTGGCGGCATATTTACTATTCACAAAATGTTCACACATCGGACAAGTATTTCACAAATTTTACACATTTAATTATTGTCACATTTCAAAATCTTAACTCTTAATGGCAAAACTGTTTGCAATACTTGTAGCGGCCAAAATGTACGAATCCTTCTCCCAATGCGATACTCATACGATTGACTGAAAGCTTCAGCGTGCTTATGAATTTTTAAGAGTGCTTGCATTGCATGCCCAGGTTATTTTAGTCTGTGGACATGTCTCATGTTCATGTAACCCATATGACAGAAATCGATTTCCGGTGTCCAGTAGCTGCCACGATGCATGCGGTTTTTATAAAAAATACATAGATGCAAATTTTAATTCACTATAATTTGATTATTAGTGTGCAATCGTCATCCGTTTAATTTGTTATTTTGTTAAACACCATCTGGCAAAAATTGGAATTGTCTTTACCGCCATTCTATAACTAAATTAATGTCGTTAATTTGTCCCGTTATCTCCCGGCATGATCGAATAATCAATGGCTATCGTTTTATGGGTCAGCGGTTGTTGCTCGAGTGAGTACGTTGACCTAGCAGTTTAAGAGACTACGTACATGTGTAAGGACGTTTTCATTTTTCAATTAGAAAAAAATCAATCAATTTGCTTAAAATAAGGTCTTTGACTTTAATAATAAATAAAAGAATACTTGAATATATGTATATAGGGTGTTTCATCTATGGGGGACAAAAATGAATATGCTGATAGATCTCACCCAGGAAAACACAAAAAGTCGTATGGTTAACCTATAATTCACATTTCTCCCAATTTTTCTGCGAAATTATTGTAGTTAATGCACCTCTTTTTTATTTTTATTGAATTGCCCATCTTGTTTCCTTTCTCAAGAGGTACAACACGTCCAGGTAGAAAAAAAATATACAAATGTATACGTAGAAAACCTTTAGCGGAATTTGAAATTGGGCAATTCCATAAAAATAAAAGAGAGATGCATTGGGAGAAACCTTAATTTTAAGAATTTTTTGAGCATTTTTTCACTTTCGCAACTGACTGTACCTACAATGATCGTGATGACGCTACGTTGGACCCCCCCTCTTAACTTAACAAGTCCAACAACATTCGTCATAGCAGATCAACAGAAAGAATTCGAAAATATAGCAGACACAGCTTGATGGCTTAGTGCAGGTATTTCGGAAATACAAATTTGAATTGCTAAAATAATTACTCTCTCCACAATACTTTTCTTCTGTAAAAATACTGGGCAAACAAGAACACACGTTTTTTATGTGTAAGAAGAATAACTTTTTGCTAATTCTTTATTCGAAGAAATAAGATTTACAAATCTACCATCTTGTCATCTTATTTCAATTAAAGTTTGAAACCCTTCGAAGTATCCAGCGAAAAATTTTAAGTACATACCCATACCCCATACCACTCTTACGTTGGTTGCCAGCACAAGATTGAGAATTTTAAAGAAACGAAATATACAAATCTGTTGGAGAATGGAGGCGGAAAATAATCTGGCGTTTTTAGAATTCCAGCATCAATGCAGAGCCTCTTCTCATTTTTTGAGTAGGCCATTCTCGGCTACCAAAAATAACACGCACGAGGAACTCACATTCGGAGTAATAGCAGAGGTCAACTGGACCGAATTACAATTGCCAAGCATCGCTCCGGGGGAACCGTCTTTTTAATCACCGGACCCCTGCGCTAGGTTTCTTTTAAACATGTAAAGCATTTAAAATTAACAAAAACAAAAGTTGTAAGGATAGATTTACAAAATAGGAAGATAGCAGATAAGATAGGATATGAGGAAACATAAACATTCAGGTGGCTATTGGTATCTAAATTTAACAAACCAAAAATTTTCTGTTCAAATATAACACCTAAATTAAAAAATAATAATTCAAAAATTAAAAATTCGCGCCCTTTGGAAAAAATATCACCTTTTCTTTTTATAAAACAAACCTCTCAAAACGTGTTTTTTTAATTGAAGAAAATGTCTTTAGGTACATGGAAAATAGAATATGTTAAGTAATATGTGTTCATAATTATATTTCATCGTAATCGGTTGAGAATTCGCTGAGCTACATTTTAAAAAAACCCGTTTTAGATTTCGGAACGGAAAAATAGTTTGTCGCTGCTTGCAGTGCGTGGCTTTAACGACTATAGATACACTTAGATTTCGAATTTCCATTTAGAAATAGGTAGAGCACATTTTCCAGACACCAATTTTCTGAGAAAAAAAGGCCAAAAATTTTTAATATACATGACCCTCAAACCTTTACTAGTAGACTTGTTTCGTTTATTTTAATTGAATGCTAAACACAAAGTATAACAACATTAATGCAGTCACACACAACTAATACGAGGTATCAAGCCACAATTATGAAACGCGCTGTAAAAATATGTTACTTCCTATAGACACGTTTTAAACGCTGATCAACTAGAGCAACTAGTTGGATGCAAGAACATTAGCAGATATTTAAAAGTGGAACTGGAATATATATAATATAAGTGTATAAACTATTACCAAAAAACTGCTCAATGTTTTTGCTACATTTGAAATTTTTTTGAAAACGGAACAAATTCAAATTTAATATGTCTCATCTCTTTAAAAGTATAATTGTTCTTAAATGTTGAATGTAGTCAAAACAATTTTCGCCAGCGGAAATACTTAAGAATTATATTGAAATATATTTGTTAAATTGAGACTATACGTTATCACTTCATTTCACGAGCAATGATATGGAAATTCAGAGAAGACACCCGTGTCGTGCTCGTAGTAGATTTATAGTTCACTTTCAGGTAGACTCTAAAAGAAATGCACCAGAATTACAGCTAACCGAAGACACAGTAACTTTCTTTAAGGAATAATAAATGTTACACGACTGAGCTTTCCGCCGCATCACTTTATTTTCGCCAAATCGGTTGCACGCGACTAACAGCTGAAGAGGCCTCCCGAAAACTAATTTCTTCTGGAGGTGTTCTAAAAGGGTTTGATAGTTATGTTGTGGCTGGTATTCACGCAAGTCTCTTACAAGTATACGAACTTCTTGCATGCATAGCTACAACGATGTTATTTCTTAATCTTCGGGGATCAAAATTATATTTAATAAATTGTATTTCCTCATATTGTGAGTTGTGTTTGAGTCTTACTGGATAACAGCCTGAAATATTTAAAATATTAAAATTTCAAAAAGGAAAACTAAATTTTATATTAGGCTTGGGTACAAAAAAGCTTGATTCAAAGAGGTGCTGTGTTTGTTTTGTAAATAAAAACTGAAAATGTGAACAGTCATTAACCAATATCTGAATATATTGGAATAGGAATTACATCTGTACTAAAAACTCTACCATCGAAATGGCCGACTCTATTTCTATACACTATACACTGTTTTCAGCAATAAAACGTCAGATATTATATTGACCTTCAGATGTTCTGTAAAATAACTTCTTCTTCACATGGCCCAAAGGAAAAATTCATTTTTTTATGTCACCCTTTCGTAGGAATCACAACCAGAAAATTGCAACAGCAATCTGTGTGGCATATCACACCATCCTGGTGAAACATGGCACTCGTCAAGAAAAATTTACTATCATTTCACGACATCGTTAACTTGCTGTGATAAACATTTTATTTTTCATTTCTAACCTCACAGGAAAAATATATATATTTAGCACATAATAAAAGTTGGCTTAGGTAATTGCGTGGTGTGTTGGTAGTCTTCACTTTCGAAGTTGTATCCACAGTGAAAGCATGAATTAGCAATTAAAAGCAAAACCGGTATATGTGTGACACTTCATTCCTGAAAATTTGTTGTTTTCTGACTAGAACATGTAATTCATGACATAATACTAACCTGGACACACAATAAATATTTATTGCTGCTAGTTTTTCAATCAACTTATTCGTTAAAAGATTTATAAATCGCCCTTTCTTTTGAAACAACTCGGGTCATATCCACATCATTGGATCACGTGTCACGTTTTACAAGGAAAGGGGCGATGCAAATACCCCTTTGACCCTCTCTAAAAGGCCTTTGTACTCCTTGTAGTGTGATTTTACAAGGACAAGGGCGATGTTATTTTCCCTCGTACTTTTCTACAAGGCCCTTGTACTCCTTGTAGTTCGATGTTACAAGGACAAGAGTGATGTCAGTTCCGTGGATTTAGCACGTACACGAACCCAGATTCCTTGTACTTCCTTGTACCTTTTTTTTCACAAGGACAAGAGCGATACGAATTGCCACTGTCGTTTTTATATAATAACACTGGACAAAACGCATGCATTGATGAATTATGTACCCACGAATTTCGACTGCGCTCCAGTACATGTACCGAAGATAGCGCTAATTCAAATCCCTTCCATCTTATTGCACTAGCCTGTAGCTATTTTTGTACATACCAAAATTATACGACTTTTATTCAAAATATGTTTTCATTATTATTATATATTATATCGTCTTCAACATAAGTTTTAGCATAAACATAAAAAGATATTTATATTCGAAACTTTTTTTCACTATTTAATTATTTTCAATCCCAACTTTCATCGTACCCCATATCTATGTCTGATTCCGGACACATATCATCAATAACCTGCTGCATTTCTTCGAGTTCTATTTCATCAACCTCAGCTTCGTCTTCTTCTGGCACAACAATTATGTTTTCATGCTCCACTTTAAATTCATTTTGTTGTAAAAACTCTGATAGTTCCGTAATTGTTAGCACTTTAGGAAATACAAGAGAAAAAATTATGTGGAGAGGAACTTCGTAAACATTTGTCTCAGTATTAAGCCAACGATCTCCATAAGTGTATTTCCTTAGATAGTATTTCACGTCATCTAACAATTTCTCGTTGGCGCTCCTTTTGTCCTCAGTAAAAGGATACTTAACATCATATATCAGCTTATATTCTTCAGTTTCTTCAATTTTGGGAATCTCCAAGGGCTCTGGCAGGGGAAGGCCCAATATATCCTTCCGCACAAACACGCACATTTGAGTTACTGTTCCTAATTTACGATGGTTGGGGGGCCCTTTACCTATTCCAATTATATCCACTTTATAGTTGGGGAATCGCTCGCAAATATTTAAACACCTACAAAGAATTCAAAACTTACTGCCCACCATAAAATTAAAGACCTTACCATTCTTTGAACTGCTTCCTGTTCCATTCAAACTTATGATCGGGGTGACGGAAACCATTTGGTGAATTGATATTGAATAATATATTAACCTCCGCGTTTGGTGTAGTAAAAATTACTAGTTTTGGCTTAATAACGCCGAACACATTATACGGCACCTGTTCTAGTACATCTGCGAAAAGATGCTCGATACTGTAAGAAATAAGAAACGTTTAATTTGGCCCTTACTGCATATTGCTTCTTAATATTCATATTTACACTTCTATGCCAATGACCGCATCAGTGTCTCTCAAATACTCATGTGGTGCCCCTATACTGCCTTTGTAAACTTCAATATTTAAAGGCACCTCCCTTTGGTTCACATATTCCATAAGAAGTGGATCAACCCTTTTCCTAAAATTTTGTAGAGTTTCGTCGTCAATGTCGATCTATGGGGAAAGATCGGGAGAGTATCGTGGTAGTATTAATTATATTCTTTATATATGTACATACATAAATTTATTACCGATTGTAATCACTGTAATTCGATATTATTGTAAAATCGTAAAAATTTAAATTAGGACTGGAGATGTTCCCTATAACACAGTATTATGACGAAACCCACATACCTCGCTGATTTTCTGCTTACGCTTTAAGCTCCCCTCAGTGTCCAAAATGCCCAAAATTCTACATTTTTTTTTGGCCCGCGGGGGCGCCGGAACAAGTGCAAAAATTATTTTTCACTTTTCTCAGCTCTATTAAAGCTACGACTAAAGTGATGAAGTGCGGGGCAGGGGGGAGGGGCACTAAGCGCAAAAATTGTTTTTCCATTTTATCTATTGTTTTTGCATCTACAACGAAAGTGATGATACCAGCGTAGAGAGCGCTTCGAGCACTACAAGTTTGCTTGTCATTACTTTTGTTGTAATTGCCACGGTTGACCGCGGGTTTGACGCTAATTCGGACATTGTGAACGATGTATTCGTCTTAGTCCAAGAGCCCACTGCAAAAAGTCAAGCCCATAATCAGACTACACGAAATTTGCAGGATAGGTTCCTTAAGCTCGGAAAAGCCTAAATGCATTTTGGTTGCCTTGCCCCTTAGAGTCCTTCAGGTGAAGATATTTGTTTTAAGTAGAAGATTTCAGCTTTCATGTGAACCCAATTTCATGCTTCCACTCCAAGCGATTTTTTTTTTAAATCTAAAAAACAAACCATAAATTTGGAGACCACCAAACCCACAATTTTTTTATAGAATCTTAGAATTAAAAAAATTGCTCCGAATAGAAGCATGAAATTAGGCTCAAATGAAAGCTAAAATGCTCTACTTTAAGAAAAAAATATGTTGACTTTTACCACCCTTTTCTGAACGCCGGAAATGCGCATGAAGCGTATGCAAACAATCAGCGAGGTAGGTGAGTTTGTCATAATTTACCTGCCGCCTGGTCTAGGAAGCAAGGTATCCTATCTACACCTGTATTCTCACAGCATAAACAAACCGAAAATGGTTCACCCGCTCTTTTAAAATACGCGCGTATGAACCTATTTGAAAAATTGAAATAATTCAAAAAATCAAAGTCCGAATTATTCGTATAATATGACTATTCCAATAATTTGAATACATATTCGAAAAACAGAATAATCATCGCATCGCTCATGATGTGGGTACTAAATGAAAGAGTCTGACGAGCAGAATACGATAATTTATGTGACGTCATTACCATAGGATAACAAACACCATTTCTGGACGTAGTATAATCATAGTATCATCGTGGTACCTGACAAAATGACTAGTTATGGGTACCTGAATTATGTCGTGGCATTAATTACCCACTCTACATATTATCTGAAACTGAAAAGTTGTACAAAAAAATTGTTATTAAAAAATAAAAAACACAGACTGCAAAAAAACAAGGTGATTTTAATATTTAAAGTAGGTAGGTATAAACCAAGAATTTTATTTAAGCTTGAATATTACAGGTAAAATAGGCGGGATCCATTCTATTCACAATTTCAACTAGGATGTTAAATGGGTTCCATCTGCTTTAACTGTAATATTAAAGTTTAAATAAAACTCTTGGTTGCTACTTACGTACTTAAAGTCGGGTTATTTATTTATTAATAATAATTTTTTTACCATTGTAATCTTTGGACAACTGAATGTTGTAAGTTTAAACTGCGTTTTTTAATATATTAAATATATAAAATAAATAAATAAATAAATACAGGTCTTATACAGATTACTAATCCAGGTTTTTATCCGGATCTCTGAACAAATTCTATTAATTCGTTTTTTTTAGGAGACCAATACACACCTAAGATTTCTTTTCTTTAATTTAAAACAAGTGCAAGCACGTCGTCTTCCTTTGTATATTGGGGCCCAGATTCTTGAACTCGTTCGATACATATCGAATGCGGAAAATATCGTATAGTCTGCGTCACTGCGGCTAAACCTGTGTTTGTTACGTTTATAGTATGCAATACAAGTTTGTCGAATGGTTATAACCACTCGATATTATGAAATTTGAAGATAAACATTTGACACCCTTCGAGATGATTCGAAAACACAATTTTTACGATCGTATGCGATGTCACATGCGACATCTACGGTCCTCGGTTCAAGAATCAGACTCTTGGCATCCTGGCAACAATGTAGTCGTCAAGTAGATTTGTTCGATGCACTTACGCAGTTACGTGTATAGTCGAGTTCACAAAGGCATACATAACTAGCTCAACATTTTGAATGTATATAACTTAAGGTAAAAGAAAACTTGAAGTTAATTTAAATTTGATTTATTACTTTTCTCCAAAACTTAAAAGGTTTTCTATACATAAACGATTTCAACATTGCTCTTACATTTTTATCAAGATTATAATTTGGTTTCCAGTTGCAAATGCTATTAAAACAATCTACATAACTAAATCTCTGTGTTCTTAGGATAGCGCAAACAGCAGCATCTTGAATTGCTTTTCTATTAGTAGCATACAAAAAATTTGTAAAAATTTGCTGATATCTAGTGATGGTGGAATTGAGTGGGAACGGTTTCAAAACGAACGATAAGCTTTCCAAGAGCACCGCTGCCTGGCTATCGTAACAATCGCTGTGCAACACTAAATTATAACATTCTGTGAGTGCTGGAAGAAGACACTTCGTTACAATTTCTCTTTCTGCCCACTCGATCCCGAAATGTTTACACAACAAAGCAAAGGAGAAAGATACATTTTCTAGTTTCCCTGCTTTTATTTTCGCCATAAGATTTTCTACGACCTCCTCTTTACTAGGCTTCACTCGCTCATATTCATAATACAGACGCAGTATGTGGTAAACCTCTCTATGTTTTAGATCCTTTTTCTCTATATTGTAAATGAGACTGTTAAGTATACATTGAACAGTACTTATAAGAGCATCCGACCGGTCATAATGAGGGTTGCTTTGCTTAGGTAATATGTGCGGATACGATACTAGAATATGGTATATCATTGGTACCGCCTTCTTATTATGGTAGTACAGGCATTTATAGATAAACAAGCGTGCAGGATTTTTGTTGCAATCATTTATATCGATTATTCCGATGTACAACAATGTATAATTTATGGCTATTTCCAAAGATAATTTATCTTCCTTAAAGTTAAACAGCCTTTGCTCCAACAAAGACAACAAGGTATGACTAAATTCTTTGAAATACAAGTTCAGCTTATGCACAAGAAGTACAATTTTCTTATGCGTCTCAGTCATGGGCGGTGCAGGAGGAGTTTGTATGTTACAAATTCCGGAATCGGTGTCTTCTATAACTTCAATGATCGCCGTGCAAATAATTTCTTTCTTTTTGGTCCTTTTCAGTAGCCTCAATGTGCATTTGCCCACATCTTCAGACAGTGCGCTTTTCATGATATAGTGCTCAAGAATTTGCCTTACTTTAATTAAATCTTTTGAGTCTTGAGGAGGCTCTACTAGTACTTTCCTTCTCATTAAACAAGTATATTTCGCTTCTTCGAAATTGTCCAATAATTTTCCTAGGACTGAATTGACTTTTCTTCCAATTAAAGACTTCTTCGACTTTGTCCTGATTGTATTGTTTTCCGGAATTATCACAGTTTTAGGAACTACAGCGTAATTTATCTCTGATTTTGGAGACTGTGGCGAGTAATCAAAATCATGTTCAGGAATCCTTTCGAGTGGAATAGCAACTGCGAAAGAGAAATCTTCAATTTCGTTCCGTGGGGGAGATTGCGGGGTCTCATGCTCCTCCCAATTATTATGGATCAGGCTTTCAGCTTCTATCACACCAATACCTGCTTTCTCTGTACGCTGTAGGTCGGAATTATAATAAGTATTTTCTATTTGAACGTAATCCTCGCTTTCAGAGCAGCTTTCACTAAGTCTGGAAATAGGGCTTATATTCACAATGTATTTTTGGAAGATTTTTTCCATCTCATCTGTGTCAGATGAAGAAAATTCCTCGGAGGCTACCGAATAATCCTGAATATCTGAACCAATTAAGTTACTCTTTCTTTCCACCCGACACGATATTTGATGTATATAGTTCTCTGAATTCCGATTTTTACTGATATTGATTTTGGCCCTGCTTTCGTTTTTACTACAACGTGAGGGGTCTGTGTAAAAAACGGAATTCTCATTTGAGTTTTTTTTTAACAAGGTTTGACTTGTTAATGTTATTCTATCTTCTACATCATCATTTTCAGGCACACGAGCCTTCGAAGGACTTTCAAGTAAATCGACAACAGTCTCTTCTAAATTTTTTAATCCACAATTCTCTTTTTCGTGTGATTTAAATGTTTGCTTATCAATTAATTTCTTCTTTGCTAATTTAATGTGCTTCAGTCTTTTTAATTTAATATTCGCTCTTTTCGTGCTAGAACTTGAAAACATTTTGAGAACCCAATCAACCGCCGTAATCTCCATACTTTTACATGTCGCCGTACTTTCTGGCACTTCCTTACATTTATTTTCTTGCATATTTGCGACTTCTTTTACTTCTAAAGGCTTTGAAATTTCACAAGTAGAGTCTTGTGCGACTTGCGCCAATGATTTATTATGTTTGTTTAATAAGTCAGTGGGATCCTTAGCTTCTAATATAATTTTTTCAACGTCTATGTCGGAGGAAACTTTTTGTACAGGTGCTTCAACTAATTCATTAATATTCGATAAATCTGCCATTTTAGATATTTCCTCAACCATATCTGATATTACCTCTGTGTCTTCATTACTTTGATTAAGCATTGATGTGTCTTCTAAGGGCGAACTTAACGTATCGACACTACCTCCTTTCGAATTTTGCACCTCTTTAGTTCTAGTTATAACTGATTTTCGAAAATTATTTAAAATATCTGGACATAGTACTGATGACTCTTCTTTTAAGAGTGTAGATGGTTTTCCCATGCTGAAAAACTCGCGTACTGCTTGATCTCCAACTCGGTCATTATGATGAAGTTCGTACGCTTCAGAATTACTCCCATTGGCGGAAGTAAATAAGTTGTCTCCTAAACAGCGTTCTGAATCATAGGAAGTGCATTCCTCTCTGCTTTTCCGCTTGGGTTCAAATTGATCAGCTGTGAATGATGCTGTAAAATAATTAATGTAATGAAAACAAATATATCTCAAGCATTTTTACTGTCCACTTGCACATTAATCCTTATACATATGTAGGTACGTATATACAAAAACCAAAATCTGTTTGTTTGTCTTTCAATCACGCCTAAACGCTTTCTTCAGAAAGTACTTCGTATATCAATTTAACATATAATACATATAACCTACCCTTCATTTTGGGGTTCCAGAATGGCGGATCCCATATGGCTACCGAAAACTTCAAGCGATTCTAGTGAAAACAGGTATTTGCAGGTTTTGGGGTTGCTAGTTTTGAATCTGCCATCGATTTTTGCAAATTCAAGATGGCGGATCCAATATGGTGGCTGAAATAGATATTACTGGAACAGATTTCCGTGCAATTCAATATATAAGGGTTTTCGTTCTTGATTGAGGCAAATCAATCCAGCTACGAACCATATGCATAGAAATATAAACTGATACGGAACGGCCGTATCGTGTAAAAAGCCTGTAGATGAGCGACCACTTACAGGTAGTTTGTTAAGGAGAACAGCAATAAACAGTGCGAGAGGGTAGCTTGTCGAGTGAATCAGCGTGTAAATTGAATATAAAGGGGCATAGAGATTATGGCTGGAAATTCAGAATTTTTTTTTTATATAGCCCCCTCCTGCTTATGCCTTCACTGAGCGACTAATACCAACACAGCCAATTCTAACTCATCAGGAAATGTAGTATGCTAAATCTGGCTTAAGACTGGGATACAATGTACGCGATGGAATAATGAGAAAATTTCGCATCTTGGTGCAATGTGCGTGCGCAACGCGACGATTTTTCATAACATGTTTAATTAATAACATCTGTTATTAAATGTGACTTGACAAGGAAAGGATGGTACGGCCCTTCTACGCCATAGAAATATAAACTAAGCACGGAACGGCTGTATCGTGTATAAACCCTGTACATGAGCGACCACCTAATGATAGCTAAGCAGAGGAGTGCAGCAACAATATTCGCACTAACACAAACATCATCTGCGCAGTAGTGCATTGCGCAAGTAAATGGCGCGCTCGCAGCGCTACAAATCGGCGCCCATATTTGGTCCCACTCGCGGCACGCCAATTCGGTCTCCTTATATTGTAGTCTTCTTGCAGTGTATAATACATATCAGTATCCATCAATGGTGTGCAGTGTATAATACATATCAATGGTCAGCAGCGCCGATGCTGCCAACGCCACGAACCAGTTTCAGAGCTGCCAATTTCGCTTTATTGTCTATTTTGCCGCTAGGTTTGAATAAATTGTAGCGCAAATATTGGAAGCTACGAATAGCCTGGTTCCACACTATATTTCCACACTATATAATGGGCGCCATATTTAGATCTTGCTGCATCCTAAAACTAGGATCAGGATCAGAACATGGATGTTCGTCTGTTTTTATGCAAACTGGTTCCGAATGTCTTTTCTGCGCACGCGCCTGTTCGGAGCGAAATAAAATAATTGCACATTCCTCATCATTCCACTCATTTCTCATTGCGATCTAAGTTTGAACCTTTCCTCAGGAGCAGAAACTTGTTTTTAGACAGGTTTGTTTATTAAAAATTCGTAAAGTAAATCCCCCAAAAAAAACCACAAAATTGTTCTGGATCCGTCATTGCCTCAATATGGTTCTGCACTTTTTATTTTCATTTTATTTTTGATGAAACTACACCTGGTACCGAATTGGAAGTTTTCCTAAAGAGTAGCACCACTATGAAATGACAGGCTGAAAAATTCGATATTTCTTTTGCGTTTTTTTAAGTATGAACATACTTTGAAGGATATGTAAACTAAAAATTATGTTCACATCTTCCGAAACGACACAGTAGCATTTTTGTATGAGTAGAGGGAGCCAACTATTTAAACTTTCAATCGCGTTTTTCCCAAAACGCCCTTTTTTTTAACCTTCCCGACTTGAACCGGTCCTTAAGAATGAGACCATATTATGGCCGTGTACCATTCTTTTTGAATAAAAAGAAAATTGCGAATATTTGAATCCACATAAAGGTACCAGCAAATATAAATAGACAAGAAATGTTTAATCAATTAAAAAAAAATTTTACAAGAAAGTTTCAATTCATATTTCGATTATGTTAAGATGGTGTTAGAAAGCCAAGTGGACAGTACACGTCTTAATATAATTAAATACCTCTTACCTTCTGAGCTATCCGATAATTTCCTTTTGCGATGGCTTTCGCCCATACTTCCCAGCAAGTAGTTATCCATGCAAAAATTGTTCTCCGTCGTAATTAAATTCAAGCAGTTCAATATTTCCATCTGCAGGTGAAGGTGAAGCATATCTATCCTTTCATTTACAGCATGAAGCTGCTCTTCGTGCAGTGCTGATCCGTTACGCATTGCGCTGAACAGCCTTTGTCCGAGCATATTCCACAAATCCATTAATTGAACTGAGACTGGCAACACATTACCTCCAGCCTTCATATCGACTAGGGGAGTATAGCTTAAATTTTCCATTGAATTCATGGGAGATTCTTTCTTAATGGGCACTAGGAAGTCGCTGTCGAACAATTGTCTGGCTGTTTTACGGATATTTCTCACTTTCGTGCAGGTTCCCACGGTCTTATTGCTGAAAATTTCAGTTTGTGTTCCAGCGCAGCGGGCTACGGGGAAGTTTATTTCATTTATTGGACTGATGGGCTTTGGCAAGTCAAAAACAGTTGCCTTTAGGGCTTCTTCCACAGTAACCGCGAGAGGCTCTGGAAAATTTGTCCCAGTTGTCCGAGTTTTTATAAATGCAGATGTACTTGCTGCTCTTGTTGTTGTGGATGTCACGTACTGCGTAGCTCTGGTTACCATTTGCTTCTGGGGCTCAGGTCTTGGTAATAAATTGCACTCTACGGCTACATCCATGCTGCTAACTTTTATGCATTTCTCCGCTACTGTCACGGGTTCCTTCTTTGAAACCTTTTTATAGTGTTTTAAAACTGGCAAGGTTAAATTATGCTCCGTTAAATTCTTCCATATGCCACTGACTTTCCTGTGCGCTTGCTTATCTAACAGCCCATTATCGTTTAGCAGATTTGCTTGATTTATGAAGGCCAAGGCCACACTCTCGCACAAATCCAGGTAAGTTTTGGCGTCCCTCTTGCGGGCTTCTACAGATTCGGCAAGAGATTGTTCATGTGCCAAATTAGAGGTATTTAGTTCACGCTCTTTGTTGGCCAATTCCGTCTTAATACTCAAAATTTCTTTATGCAATTGGTCGTTTTTACTCTGGAGACTTTCGGCTTTCGATCGCTCCTCATCATACAAAGCCTTTATTCCTTGCACCGACTGACCGAGCTCATAGGCATTATTGAGATATTTCTCATTTTCAGTTTCCAGCGATTTAATCTTTTGCACGAGTTCGTTTGTTTTAGCAATTCTTTCAGCTAGGTTATCGGCATTGATGCCAGCACCAACTGTGTTTTCACCAAGAGTGCTAAAGATTTCACCTTCAAAGGGTAATTCCATTGTTGTGAAAATAACACCCGAACGATAAAAACTAATAAACTCGTTGACGCTTCTATAGAGACAAATTCGCTAGCAGCTTGCTCACGCCATAACCACACTTTGCACAATTTCGCAAATAGTACCGTCCGTCAGATTTGACATTCTAAAGCCTTCGATTTTATTCAGAGTGTTCAGAAATTATTCCAGCGATTTAGATCACTTTTAAAATAAAATGTCCAGGAATTGCATAACGCATATATATAAATACGTGGTTAGAAAATTGGGGGATTCCCCGCTATTGATCATTTTATAAATGGCGTTATAATAATCATCATCAATGTAATCTGAAATCGCGCTACAAAAAATGCAAAAGCAGAACAAATGATTGAACAGAACAGCAGCTAAGTTGTTCAATTTCTTCACCCCCCACTTATAAACGCATATACAACTTTGGAGAACTGGCAAAGGAAATGCGAAAAAAAAATTTTATATTTTGCAATTTAGGTAGGATTAATTATAAACAGCGTATCTATCCAAAAGCATGCGATCGTGCCGCCAATTATCACTAAAGCGCACTTACTACTTCTGAAAGGAGGTAATGCATCTTTTTAATAACCAGGCCTATTCTTGAATCGTACGAAACTCAGATCCGTCCGAACGTAAGAAATTTAAAAGCTGGCTGGATCGTTTAGAAAGTTCCGCTGTCCGCAAGCGTTGAACTCTCCGACAGCTCCAATATACTTTTACATATCCTACGTTCCGATCGGATTTTAATCCCGTAGGATTCAAGAATAGGGCGGAGCACTAATAGCTGGATTGAAATACTAAGGCCCATTATAATTTGACCAAACAACCCTACCTGCATTATGTGCTCCACTCCTTTAACCTTCTTGAGCAACCTGAAGAAACCCATCTCTGCACATCCAAATTCAGCTATCTAAAAGGCCAGCCACATTTGAAATGCGTCATTAGAACTGCAAAAACAGCTAACACGATACTTTACCTTTCGTAACTTCCCTTCCCAAATATCATGTTCAAGCACTTTGAAAACCGCAGAGTATCTCTGTTCATAAACGGGAGGATCAAATCTAAGAGAATTGTTCCCATCATAGTACCCGACGCTAGAGCACAAATTCTGTACGTTCAGCTTAAACATGCTGCCTTTAATCCATTCGTAAACAATAACATCGGGCTGTCAGATGTGAGCTGTGAAGTCAAAATAATTCTTCTTCATATTTTATAATTTAATCGCCACCTTGAACCAATTATGCGGTGAAAAGCTCAGATCGCATTCAAACAGGGTTGTCCAATATCACAACAGTGAGAGGTGAAAAAAGTAGTACTTTTAAATTTAGTAAATCGGGCAATAATATAATAACATTTGCATGCATGAAAGCATTTTAAAAACGTTAAGAAAATACAAAACAGTAGTGTCTCTTGGGAGTGTAATAGATCAAATAATAACGGCGGGTGTCACCCATTCGATGTATAAAAATTAATCACAAAAATTCTGTGGCGTGAAAATATCGTTGAGGATATATGTAGGTACGGTACCTACGCGTAAGACATTAAATGCAGGTACGGTAATAAGAAAATCTTCAGTAAATTAAATATTTCGTAAAAGGCAAATATTCAGTCAGTAGATATTTTGCAAAATTCGCGGAGTTCATTGATTTACACAGTACATACATACCTGCGTATAGTAAGCACATCCTACAAGTATTGCCGTATTTATGCAAACAAGCAAACAATTTTATTGGGTCTATTCTCAACGCTCTTCGAGTTACATTAAGAGCATTTAAGAATTTTGGCCATCTGTAGCACCTTGCCCCACTTATGTAGCCACTTTTTAGCTTCTTAACCGTCCTAATCTAACTAATCATAAAACAACTTTTAAATTCAAAAATACCTTGCACAATCTGTTGATAAATACCATTGGACATTTTGTCATGAATAGACAGAATCATATTATCGTAATATTGCTCTTCAGCAGTAACATTATTAATAGACTTTTTTTTATTTATTTATTCAATCAACAGGTACAGCAGACCATCTGACACTATACGTAGAAAATCAAATTAAATGTAAATTAAACATTAAAGTCCTAAAAAACATCTGAATTTTAAGTTTTTTTTTAATATTAAACGTTTGTAACTGACTAACTTTAACTGTAATAAATTTAAACTTTTTTGTAAAAATCAGATTTCTTTAAAATTCGGCAAAAGGATTTCAACATATAATTTTGTATATCCATCCTTTACCTGGACATGTTGTACCTCTCTGAAATGGCAACAAGATGGGTAATTCAATAATAATAAAAAGGAGGTACATTAGTTACACTACCTGCAGTAGTAGAGGCAGATCAACATTGGTAGAATTTTTGGGAAGGAATTTAAGATAGTAGTATTTGGCGTGAGTTTGATGTCGCTACGTAGAGTAGATCAAAAGATAAAAATAAAATAATAACGTGCATCCCGAATTTATGAATCACCCTGTAACTTGCAAACGGTTGAGATTGCCCCCCCCCCCCCCCCCCCCCCTCATCCCTAAATGATTTTATCAACTCTATCATTTTTTCCCACGTTAATTGAAACATTCGGTATATAGGGTGTTTTGGGGGATAAAAATGAACAGGCGACATAGCTCACGTAGACAAACAAAAAATCGTGTGCCACTCTTGAGAGCTACAGGGTGATTAAAAAATTCGGGATGCACATTATTATTTCATAGGTATACAGAAACATTCTTTCGATTTTCTTAAAATGTTCTTAAATTTTTGTTTAGTACAAATATTAACATTTAGAAGTAACTGAACATGAAAGCAATTTTAGTTAGCTCATTACGCTCTGTATCTCAACGTCAACGGTTTCAATTCCGATGAATTGTATATTTTTTCCTGGTGACGAGAACCAGTCCTGAAACAAATGGCAAAGATAACGAATTTTAAAACACCTTCAACATTTTGACCAAAAATGTATTTGTGAGTATAAACGATATCTCATGCGATTCATTTAAAAAAGTACACAGCACGGTTATAAAGGGGAAACTCATGGATGCATGCATATCCGGGTTAACGTAAAAAACTACGCTAATTGCAGTTAATCACTAAACTAAATAAGTTGGAATTACTAAGAGAACATAAATCATATCTCAAAGATGTAGAGCTTGACTTGTGCATTAGAATTAAAAGCTTGTGAAGTTTGAGCCGCATGGGATGAGTGGTACAGACTTGCTTAAGTGTTGAGTCGTGGTCGCACCTAAGAATGCGTTTAAGTAATTCGATGTGCTAGTTTAGACCTTTAGAGTCCGAAACTAAAAGACCAATAATTAAGCATATCCAAAACATTCTTTTATATTAAGTAAGTTTACGAAAAGAAATGTCCGAGACTCAATGGCGTTTCTAAAGTTGTTTAGTTGCAAATCCTACATAGCAATCATAGAAACTCCCAACGGCATAGATACGACTACAGGTAAGTCAAGAACGAATACCGGTGGGCCTGGAAAGTGAATGTAAAAAAGCTCTCAGGTGAGCCAGCGGATGAAGGTGGGAGATCGAAAAGTCGTCGCCGCGCAGCCATCGCACGATCAGCCTACCAAACTGAGGTGGTTTTACCACTCGGGAAAAATGTCTTTAACTTGAGGAAACCAGTCTTTCTTTCACCGCGAATAGGTAAACGATACGCGATTTGCCCGCGCAATTAGGGAAACTATAGAGCGATTGTTTACACGTTTTTAATAATTTCAACGCACAAAAAACGCTTTACAGGTCTTAAAGCTGGGATTATTAATTTTCAAAATTTTACTTTCAAATAAAATAGAAATTTTTGAGATAAATTGTGTGGTTTTTAGTGCGTCACCTAACAGCCTCTGTGTACGTGTGAAATTGTGTGCGATTGGGAGCCGAGGCACATACCTACATATTTTATGTTAACCTCAGGAAGCAGATTTCCTCAATATTAACCTTTTGTTTAAACACATAAATTGAAATGTCTGCCGTGTTTTGAATAGTGGCGACACAAGTGGTTGAATGAAGTGTTAAATTCAAAATCCATCAAGCTTGAAACAGTTCGTGACCTACATAGGAAATTCCACCTGCTGATTTTACTTTCAACGTGATACGAGTATACATCCGCTTTTCCACCATTACTATGGTTTTTAATTGATGAGCGATAGTGATTTCGAAAAATGTGCGCGCGTTGTAAGTTTCTCGAAGTTTATCAAGTGGTGGCGCTATTTACAGCTCTTCAAATTGGATATATCTCATCGCAAGGTAACTATAGTTTGTTAAGACAGCACAGTGATGGGAAACTTTTCCTCCTCTGATTTACTGATATTAGATTCTCGAGAATTTTAATCATAATCCTGCAACAGTTTGAAATCAGCCGTAGGCTCTATTCGCCTTTGCAGGTTTGGACTGCTGCTTGTTGTCAGAGGTCATACGTCTCATGTATATGTAGCTACTCAAAAAAATGTGAATCCGGTTTGGCAAAGGACGCAAGTTTTGTTATTACTTTTTGGTCTGTGCAAGGCAGCATAAGCGCATATCTTGAGCGCAAGATAATTTATGCCAGTATTTCGCATCACTTCATAAATCTTTTCTCTGGGGTCTAATATGTGGGCCTTGATTATGGGCGTGCTATTTATTTCACCAATTATTTTGGTTTTTATGCTTGCTTTGCGCTAAACCTAGTGTCCTTATACGGGTTGGACATGCACTGATCCGGGCATTCACGCCTTTTCACGTCTGTTCAGTTTCGAAAAGCAATTTTGATAGATTTCGTTCATAATAATAATTTGTTGCTGCCATATGGTAAACAAAGGTGACTAATAGATCACAAATGACAAATGATTGTAGTAATAAAGTGATGTAAGGCATTCGCTTTTTTGGAGAAAGCTAATACCTTAAGCTAGAAATGTTCAGCAGTGGACCGTAACCATTACCCTATTTTGTTAATGCATTACTAAAATTCACAACATACATTCTCAATAGTAACAAACTTTATTACACGTTGCCCGTTGGCCGGTAGGCGGCATAGCATACAACGTTTGTGTTTATGTCGCATAGATATTTAAGTCCGGATATATGTAAACCTTCTAGTGATTTTATGAAAAGTCGGAGTATAAAAACATTTACAATTTTTCTAGATTTCACAAATTTCTTGATAATTCTAACACACTTTAGATGGATTGTTGCTATAGTTGTCATTTCAAACCAACCTCGATTTTTATGATGTTGAAATACAAAATGTAAGTAAGGTGTATTGTCGAACTTATTCACTAGTAGTAAGTAAAGGTACATTTCTTTTAAAAATCACCTATCACACAATTGACCTATGATGTGTTAAGATTTTGAAAAAATTCCTGGAATAAAAGTCTGACATTTTCTATAGTTACCCTGTAATCTTTGCCAGGAGGTAATACATGTGATTATTTTTTAACTTTTTGTAATCGTAGGTATATTCGGTGATGGCACATTTTCATTAAAAAACTATTCAAAAAAATAAAATTACAAATTTCTTAATAGTCCATTGACATGTTACATATTTTTAGGCTAATCTTACATTTTGGCGGGAACATTTTATTTTCGTTGTGTAGAGGGCATCGGTGTAAGTTCAAAATTGAGTTTTCGGGGTCGGCGGTCACCCCATTTGGCCGTCATCTTGAAAAACGGGTGTTAACAGTTTTTGCCCTATATCTCCGTAACGGTATATGTCACAGAAAATTTGTAGAGTTTTTTTTGTTTAAAATTAAAGTCATTACAACTTTACTAAAAAGCATTTTGCCGTAAATTGAATAATTAAAAAGCTATAACCCTTAGAAGATAGAAATTTGTCTCAAAAATTTATTTTCAGCACTGAAACTTTCTTTCTTTTTGTTTTAACAAAAAATCACATTATCAATTTACTCATCAAACTTACACCGATCCCACCTACACAACGAAAAAAATCTTTTCATCGCCACAATGCAAGGTCAATGTAATATTTCATTGGACTATAGGGTTATGATTTACATATATTTTTTCCAATGGAAAATGGATTGGTTTATAATCTTCTCTTTAATTTGATAGTGTAAAGTCTGAACTCTATTTCAGTATCTTGTTTTGCAAAAAGTCAACAATATTTTGAGCATTGACGACCAATATGTGCCTGGCGGTGACTATTGTAGCTGGGACCTGGTAAAATCAAAATCTTTGTGGTCATTTCAAGGCATATTCTAGAGAGTGAACGAACTGATTAACAAATAAATTCATTTTCAACAAAGTTGCAGCTGTTTGAACAAAATGTTTAACTCTTGCCCTAACAATGCTTGTTTTTTTGGTGATAAACAATAGCTACGCAATGAAAACTAAAATCCTTCGTTCACTCTCTGCATAATTATGTAGGAAATAAATGTACAAAGTTTAAAGTTAATCGGATCAGTAATTTTTAATCGTGCTCATTAAATTCAAAAATCCGTTTTTAAGAAAAACTTATTTGAAGTTTGTATACGAGAACGAGTAAAGCAATGCTCTGTTTAAGCAGAATTTTCAGAACGCACCGAAGGAATCATTAGATGATTAGGCTCTTCTACATATTTATTAGTACTACATTAGTAGGTACTTAATACACTTATACATAAAAACATACATAACAAAGGACACCGGAATTGCTTTCTCAGAAACAGCACATAATTGAAACCGGCCGCCTCGAAGTGTCTACCTATAATTAACCCTAAATAAATTTTGCTCAGATCAAATAAAATTTGTAAACACTTGTACCCCCTCAATGTGTACAAAGTTGTTATGCACAGTTTTAATGGTGATTATATGTATAAAAAACAAAACCTCAAACTCCCTTAAAAATGAACTTAAACTGAAAAAAAAATCAAAAATTTCGCGCCCGTTACGCTCGCGCTAATATTGCTTTCTAGCATCGGGCCGACACTGGCAAAATGGATTTGAGAACAGGGATATTCATTGTATTTTATGAAAAGCCCTCCCGGACATTTTTTATCTGCATGACAAAATCCAACTTCGTACGACAACGAAGTCGTCCCATAATGATTCCTTTTTTACCATTTTGTAGGGAACCCTCAAGAGCAAAAGGAAAGGAATTCTGGCGTTCACCGCGTACCCCAATTAAATAAATAAAAGAATTTACAAAAATTGTAGGATCGGATTTGGCATCTGAATTGGTAGGGAGGGGTGCTTCCTCGGTATAAAACCAAAAAGTTGACCTTGTAGAGCGCACTAATTGGAGGCTTTTTGCAATTTTCTCAGAAACCGTTGATCCTACTTGAACCTAAAATAAAATTACTACGAACCTTTCTTGTTCAACACAAAATTTCTCATCTTATATGTAGGTAAATTACAAATTACAAGGACTCAAAGTTCTTACTTGAACTCTTTTCCACGATTGGGGGTTAAGTTTACCCTGCCGATTTTCCCCAGTCATTTTAGACTTATCAGTCTATTAGTCAGAAACTTAGAAAGGGAAAAATGACCGGGGCAAATTTAACCTCTAGGAAAACGTGATAAGGGGAAACAGGGACTCGGGGAAATTAGAAGGGGAAAAGTAACCGGCAGGATAAATTTGATTCCCTACCCTTTTGCACGCTCCTCCAGAGGTAGAATTTAAGGCACGATTTTTGAGAACCTTTAAACCCTGATGCTCAAAAACTATATTGAGTTTACAAATGGTGGGATGGGAAATTAATAATTTTGTCGTAGGATGAACAGTTTCCGAGATAATCGCGAAAAACTGTTTTTCAATATAGTGGCTAACGCTGGTGCCCTACAAGATCAATTGCTCAACTTTGTAGCACTCTGAAAAGATCGTAATGCAAAATTCTCCACTTACTGTTAGTGTTACTCATCTGAGAAAGCCCGAGTTCTTGGGAACGACACGAGGCACGTGGAGCAGAGAGGTTTGTGTCTTTTTTATGCTCTGACTTACAGCAGCGATGTTCTCGGCTGAACGACCGGATGAGGGTCAGTGACATACAGAAGTGGACATCTAAAGTGAGCCCATTCTTGCAATATTTTTCAACGAAACGATAAATAGAGCATTCGGTTGGTCGATTATATTGACCGTAAATTTCTCCCAGCACGCACGGAACGTAACGAACCCAGTATGAACTTCGAATAATTTCTCCACGTTGCTGAATCGTAAAACTTTTTATGATGAATTGCCCCACACTACTGAGCAGAGCGGTCAAAGATTGATTTTGGAATTTCCAATCGGTGTTTCCGCTGTGCGCTGTGAAATTTAGAAGTTCTGAGGAGCTGATTGGAAATCCTTTATATTATACCTACTTCGTTCTTCCATAAATATTAAAACGAAATCAGGAAATAAATAAAAGAAAGGAGTCCATCCCTGGTAATGGGAGGTGAAACCTATTTTAGATTTTCCTATGCACATAAGGGACGCAAGGTATTGAAAACAAAAGCAGCTAGTACAGTTATTCAGAAAATACAACATCCTAAATATACACGAAGCTGTACAGTGCTTAAAGAATTTAAAACTGAATAAAATCGGCGGAAATTAAAAGTGAATTACCAGCCTACTCATCTAAAAAACACCTCTTCATATGCATTTGGAATCCACTTATCCGGAACAGAATGGGTGGTAAGCTATTGGAGTTTTGAAGGTCTCTTCGATATCATCAAAGAGAGATGAGATTTGAATCACCTCCAGAGCCTCGCCTGAAAGTTTAAAACCTCGTTTCCGAGTTCTAGAAACCTAAAATAGTGTTCAAATATGCGAAACACAATAGCATTGTTTGATTACGTCGGAACCTTCGAACTAAATAAGAACAATGAATATGAAGAAAATAACAACAAAAGCGGTACATAGCTGTAGTTTGTTACCAAACTGAACACAATTAGCTGCGTATCCGGACAGATATGTCACGCTAAAGGCACGCGTTATGCATAACTGAGTTCGCCTTTCTAAATCAACCAGGGGAACGTTGCCCAAGTCCGATGAAAATTAAAACTAAGGCGACAACAGTAAGTAAAATTCGCTCGATAAACGCCTTCTCGGTGTACTTGAAAACTTTAATAGACCTAAAATATGTGGCGGAGGCGTTTACATAGATCTCTCGTACGAACCATGCATACCATGTCTCACTGGCAAAGGTCCAATTAACCTGCAATTTAATTTAGCATTCTCGTCATATCTTAAGTGGTCAGAATCGCACTTAATGGAAAACATAATAAACACGTTTAAATGAACAAAAAATTCCATTTAATTGCTTCTTTCTTTCGTGAAATGTCTTTTTTAATTATGCTGCTTAGTGCTACAATTGTAAAATGCGAATTTACCCAATTGTGGCACTGAGCAGCAGAAGCCGTAAGTAAACGAAACTTAAAGGCATGTGGAGGAAAATAATTTCAGAAATTTTAACAATTTATTGTGTCTCTTAACGAGGGAATACTTCAAAACAAAGTTATCACATGATATCTCATAATAGAGCGAGAGATGGCTGCAAGATCGCTGGCATTTCGGGAAACAGGATGAAATGTATTTCTTAAATGTTAGTACTCACAGCGGCAGTAAGAAAATTTCTGGTATGCATGGGCAGAACGATGGCCCAAGGTTGGTATTGCCCTTCTTATCCGGAACAATTTTGGTACTGCCAACTGTACCAATCGAGCAACAGCTTGAAAACACTTTTAAAATTACACTTACAAACATATTAGTGTGCCTTCTTAAATCGGTGGCTTAATGCCTCGGCACACTAATTTTTTGAATAGTACGAAAATCGTTTTTCGTAAATATTTCATCTTCTAGATAAAAAATTTAATTATTTTTTTTAGATCTTGAAATTCTCTACAAATTTAGTGATATCAATTTTTTTCGTAAAGTTAATATTATAGTCTTCTAGTTACAGCGCGAAAAAGGCTAAAAAATTAGGACAACAACTGGTTTTTCGCATTTATCTCGCTTTGAGTAGCTCGTAAAATATATCCATACAAAAGCTGTAGAATACAAAATCCACAATAGATTTCACATGCAAAATTTTTCCCTGCGACAAAAAATTAATCCTCTAGAGAGGCGCAAAGTTGCAAAAACGGGGCAAATAGTGATCATTAATGCTTCCGACTGCAGCCCATATAGGCGGAGCGGAGCGGCGACTACAAAAGATGTAGTGTATCGAGTTGGTGGACAACGTATTTCCTGGAAAGGTACATTAAGCTCTGAAAATCCTAAATAGCATGGGTTTCTTCAACTATAATTTTGAAGACTCCCAAATTCTTGCCTTGCTTTTTTTATCTTCATCGAGCTCACTCGTTGCCGTCGCACATGTGGAGGCATTGCTTTGGAGCTCTCAGAAATTTGGTCGCGCTGTGCTTGTGCGAAATGTGTGATCTTAATATTTATTTTTCTGTGATATAAAGTTGTCCTCAAATAATTTTTCTGATTTTATAACTCTTTATGAAGTTATAACGACAAATATTATTTTTTTATGTTTCTAGTTTTTCTACGCGTTTAGACGCTAGGTACGCGCAGAGTTGCTAACTTCACAAATTTTGGAATTTTTCCTGCAATTTTAAATTAAATGTAGTGTACTGTTAAAACAACACACAAAGAAACCCGGAGTGTTTGCTCATTTCTATTGCCCGACAAAAAGCATGAAAATTCCGTTTTTCCCCTTAAAGTAAGCACAACTTAATAATAAAACTGTTTTTTAGTTTATTTCCCCTAGCATTAGTTTAGGCAAAAGGGTTTTACTTTCGTCCCACACCTCGGAGACTAAACTAACTTTAACTTGTTGAGATTAAATCACGATAACTAAATGTGTATATCAATTTTATGAAATACATACTAATATATAGACTTGATATTTACATATATAATTTTGTTAGAACTTTACTAGGATACACAAGACTGGTTCTCAATCCAAAAATTAGCTATCTATATATATGTAGATAAATAGATAGGTAGAATTATTTCAAATTAATGAATTTAAAAGAACACCAATGCGATCAAAAAATGTCTGGTTGTTATTTAATTTACATACCTACATACATTCTGTAATGGTTTGAGCGCATTATTGAAATATCACCTTTACCATCTTGAGATGTCATTTATACCTGCCATCATCATTTACAATTTTAATCCTAGATATGGTTCAATTCATCTGAAAAAAAGGGCGTGCATTTCTTGCTAGACCCCCTTTGAATGCTAATAATGTACAAAAGTGTACAGTATTGGTTTGATTCAACTCTCCGATATTTACTACCACATGCTACGCTTCTTATTTTGTTATTCACATCAGAGGTGGGCGTGTTTCCAGTTGGTTTTGACTCTGACGCATTCGTGCTTCTTACTCCAAGCCGTTATTCGCAATATTTAAGTATTTTCCTGCGAAAACATTTACTTTACAAAACATCCCACATGCGATATAAAATTACAAAAAGTTAAGTCAATCATCGCAATCGGAATATTTTCTGCTGAGGATCAATATTATTCATTCCTAGTCCACTTTCTTAACAGCTGAGGAAACATTAAAAGAGAAATAAGTTGTTAAGAAAATGACCGTTTGCAATTTGCGTTTCAATAAAGTTGCATAAATACAAGTTATTTACCAGCACTCCACATACCGCAAAGGTAGTAGAAATAACTAAGAAACACGAAATAGTGAACAAGGGGAGCAATCAAGTCGGTTTGTGTATTACGAAGCAATGCAAGACAAAACAAAACAAAGTCTCTAGTCTGAGCAAAGCCGTCCTTGGCCCACCCTAAAACGACCAAGCGAACCTCTGAGGAAAGCTGTAACTTGCAGAAAACCAGTTCTGGATTTAAATATGAATTTAAAAATGATTTCCTGTTACATATTTATCGCAAACTCGCCTCCTATAAGCCCCCAACAACAACATGGAATTGCCTCGGCCATAGCAGCGGAGCCCACAGAAAAGCTGAGTTCCTCAAATAGCAAAACCTGCCAGTGGCGCGGATCGCGCTACGTAAAGGTCTCTCGTTGGCTCTTTTGGAATGAAACTGGAAAATAGTTACCGCAGTAGTCATTGGCTGCAAAGTAGAGTTACGGTAAGTCTCGTCTTGTAACTTTGCAGGCATTCACTTTTCATAGATTCTTTGTTGCACGACTCAAAGGCGTGTACGGTTACAGTTAAATCATTTGAAATTGTGTCGCAAGGTTACCACACCTTTGAAAAAATTTATTGGAGTACTAGCGCTCGTGTTTAAATTTAACCACCTTGCGCTTCACCGCCATTTTCTTCTAAGTTAATAAATTAACACATTTTTTAGGGGACTTCCAAAAAATTTGTATAACTCTCCTCATATTCATTTAGCAATTTAGCTTTCTAATGTAAGTGCTTTGATTCCATAAGCAGAGCACCTATTGGCGGCAGGTTGATTTTTTCAAATTACATTTCAAATGACATACATCCATACATATGTAGCAGACTAGGTTCAGACCTGAGTCAGAAGGAAGATGTATAGCTAATATTCGTGATCAAGTGACATAGCCACATGGTATGTGTGGTATTTCATTGTTTTTACTTTTTTTGATGATTTCAACCGCAAATTAATTTTCATTTAAATTTCAATACATGACGTAGGTGGATATAGGTTCTTCTTTTTATTTGATCATAGCGATGACAGGAAAGCAAAATGAAAGATTCTGCATTACAGTTACGCTCTGGGTCTTAGGTCGCCAAAGGCTGACACACTTCGGAGCACCCATCATAGCACCGATGGATGTGTCAAATTCGCTCCCTACTCACTATAGCCTATTTCAAAGGTCTTGACATAGGTGGTGTTTAAGAAGCACAATAGACCTTATAGGTCCATTGCTTTCCAGAGCCACCAATGAGCCTACACGACCCGCTTACAATAATAATAATAATAGTAATAATAATACGCCCTGGGAAGTGTGATATTCATCATGCATTATGGAGATCGTCAGATAAAAACTGACCGAATTGTGAGATAATTTAAGAATGGGCGTTTTCACACTAGACGGTAACGGCAACGAAGCGATAACGACACGAAGCATTAGGGGAAGAAAATACATCACACGACAACGACATGTCGTCGGGGCCAAACTTACCTAATCGTCTGTCATCGATGGTAACGATTAACTGCAGTATTTACGTACTACATTTCATGATGTGTGCCAGCAAGCCAACAGGCCAGTTCCTATTTTGAAAATTTTTACTAAATTGAACGCCACGGCAAACCTACACTACGACAAAACGCTACTATTACTGTTCCGCTGCCAGTTTTGTCTAATATGGAAGGCATACTCGTTGCCGAGTCGTTGTCTTCTAGTGTGAAAACTCCCATTGGATCGTAAATAAACGAGCCATCACTGTAAGCGATGAGTACATATTGATCGGGCCAAGTTCTTGATCAAATTCATCAAAAATCCGCCGAAGTAGAATACAAAGTTCACAATTGTCATATGTTTCCAATTTTGAACGACGAATTGTGAAATGGAGAAAATTTTATGACAATTCGCAAATTGCGTGTTCATTTTTGTGTACAAAATCGACCATCGCGGATGGAAGGAATAGACTTAAATGACATATGGTTTCAACAAGGTGCTGCGACCTTCCACACCAAACGCGACACAATGACGTTATTGCCAACCAATAACCAAGCTCCCAGGTCGTAACGACGAACGATAGTTTCGGAGATCAAAACTGGCTCCCGAAAAGTTGCAATTTAGCCTGTTTGGACTTTTCCTCTTGGTTTTTTTTTTAAAGTAAGGTTTATGCAAATCACCCTTAGGCAATAAAAACATCTAGAGGAAGAAATTGAACGCCGTGCAATCGTGCAATCCAGCCGAATTTATTCCAAAATGTCTTCCGAAATTTCGTCAAAAGGGTAGGTGCACACCTGCGAACGGAGTTGCGGTGATTATGGAAACAATTACACTTACAAATCATAAAATTTTAAAGATGGTGATGTTTATTTTAAATTTAAAATTTAAGTCCTTGTTCCAATACCCTTTTTACCCGACAACGGAAGGGTTATGTATGTTTTGATCAGTCTTGCTTTGCACTACTATTTACTTTAGTAAAAAAAGAACGACTATTGTTTTGTTTCATACTTTTCGTTTCTTCCGCAGTCAGGTAGTAAAACCTTTCTGGGTGTGTTAACTGTTAAAGTGAATGTATGTATGCATTCTTAACTTTTCTGTAAAGTTTACATATCGAAGTTATTGTTAATGGTACCATTCATCAGCTAGTCCGTTTTCAACTGCAAATTACAAGTTTGTCATTTTGAGGTGAGATCATATTATATTCATATCTTTATACTTATACTTCGGCTTAAAATGATAATTTTGAAATTGTGCATGATTTGTATTTTTATGAAATTTATGACTCATATTAACAGGAAGATAGAGCAGTATCGGTGGTCTTTCAAAAAACCGACATGATTCAAAGTCAATATTTCATAAGACTGTTGGTATTTTTGTGGTGTGTTGGTATCTACATAATGTTCCTAACAGTCTAAAACTATTGGGCGAATTCACATGCGATATTTCATAAAAGTTTACTAACATTCCTGAACAGGTTTTCATAATTCCCTGTATGTGTCTGTGCAAATACTTAATAAGAAATTCAAAATGGCATATCCAACGAAGCAAGCTAAAAACTCTTATCACTACGGAATTTCTAGAACAATGAACCTAATAACACGTTTGCTAAGTCTTTACTATGAATAACTTAGTTTGTTTTGAATATGATCAACGCCGATCTGCCGCATTAGGATGAGTCACCAATCGTCAAAATCAGCGCAGTTTTCATTTCAATTTTCGATGTGGTTTCTAAAGATTCCCATCAGTTGTTATTTAAACCCCATAGTAACTTTTGTTTCTAAAGTATCATCCTAAAATAATTTGCATGGATTAATTCATGTACCTACTGTCCCTAAAATGTGTTGTTTCAAGAACACTGAAATGTCTGAAATGTACATATATGTTATGAGGATGATATGAAACAATTATCTCAAAGATTTGAGAATATTCTACAAGCTATCGTTTTGCAGGTTATTTAAAAAAATACAAATATGCATTTCATAACGAACAAGCATTGCCGTTCTTCAACTCAGTCAAGCACGTTATAAGCGCCGAAGATAATTAGTGAAAAGCAATCTATACCTGAGGCAAATTAAAATACTCCCGACATTCTTGCAGATGGCAGGTTGGAGACTATTACAGCTTTTCTCCCCATTGTTTACGTAAGAAAATGCCCATACAGATAAAAGTGGAAAGCAAACACTAAGAGCCCTGCCGTACATGTACGATCTCAAATGCCAATCTGACACGGTAAGTTGTAGGCCTTGAGCAAAAAGGAAAGTATCTTGATTCATTTTTTTGTTTCTTTACTTCTTTTGACTCTGATTTGGTTGCCTCAGGCACTCAACTTGTAGGCGCGTTTTATACAGTTCTATAGCCAGGCGTTCTCTGCAGTGCAAAAACATGTGCTGACGCGATGAATTAAAACGGAAAAACCAGATCTGCTCTACGACCACATGGATCAGTTTCTTCAAGATTATAACAAGAACGAATTTTCAAAACACTGCAAGAATTGCCACAAAAAAAAATTCAGAGTGCGTTTTCGAAATCCCACCAATTATATCGCAAATGTGGCGGATTGCATTCAAAGTTATATTTTATGCAAAGGAGACTGAACTCTAATTGGCTTTGGCATAGGTACATAACATAGCAGCTTCACTGACGGAATCTCTTCGCACGTTCATTACTGCTGTGGGTTCTACTGTCTTGTTGGGAGACATTGTATGGATGTAGGTATTGCATGTGAATGATCGTTTAATAGGTTGCCGCGAGTCACTGCAGGATTTTGACAAAAATAACTTTGAATTAACCGTTTATATACTTAGTCACTAATCGTAGTTGTTTTTTACTCATTCCAAACGAGGAGCAGCCGTAAAGTCGAAAAGGCTTGCCGCGATCATGAGTCAGTTTCATTTAAAATACATGTAGGGGGAATTCACAAAACAACGAAGCCCATTCATTTGGAATTTGTATAATAAATATTAGTCATAGATTATTCTATTAGGTTTTGTTGCTTACTTCCAATTGTGTGATTGCAGTTAGTAAATTGGAATTTAGTAGAGCTTAACTTTAAGATATGTACATGCATGTATGTGTGTAGTCACCACTTCGAATCTGAAATGATCTGAAATTTTGAGCCTGATTATGTTATTTTACATATGCACGAAAAAGTCAAATTTGTTGTTTTTTCTTCACAATTTAAAATGGCAACTAAAAACTACCAGCAAACGTTACTGAATTACCGTTCAAAAAACTTTTACCTTTGCTTTCGTAAAAAAGAAAAAAACTACAAATAATAAAAACATCTCCGTCTGATTTGGAAGAATGATTGAATTGATGAGCTTGTATTTTTATTAGCAACTATCTGTTGGATTCGGCTCCACCCCATCCCATTGATGATGATGATGACATCATATAAATTCTCCAGCTTGATGAGCTCCATTGTGATTCGCGACATATGTTGTCAATTCCTTTAAATCATGTAACGTTTCTCAACATAGTGTAAAACTTTTCTTACTATATCTAGAGATAATTAAATCACTATCTTCCATATGCTGATACATATGTGTATATATGTATAGCTATGCAGTTGATTTTGCAATATTTAGTGTTTGTGTGAATATTTCAAAATGACTCGTATCCTTGTTTTGTTTTTAATTATATCAAAAGAGACAAGAGATAAGGTATAAGTAATACAATTTTTTCCAGTGCAAATCACGCATGCTTATTAATGTTAGAAGAAACATTGTTAGGGATTTAAAAGAACAATAATAAAAAACATTACAGCTCTTGTAAATTTCGAAACATTTCAGTGACTTTTTGCAACTTTGGATTAAGTTTTATCCTGAACCAAAAAACATTTAAAAAAATCTTTGACTACGTTTATTCTTTAGCCAATTCTGAACCTAATAAAATAAATAAAATTATGATCCCATTCATATTAAATGGAGTAAAGTGTACCGGAAGAATACTTTGTTTTTTTTTGGAGGTTGGAAATAATACTGTTATTATATTATTAGTTTTCACTAAATGCGCCCCACGATTTTATTTTAGTCTGATCAAAGCCCCAGATTGTGCAATAAAACCGTTTAACTTAAAAAGTTTTACCTATTTTATTTTTCACTTTTTAGTGTGATTTATTTGCTTAGCCGGATTTTATATTATTTATACGTATCCGATTCATTGACAAGTGCGGAACTTCCGCTTCTTCATTTAGTTCAATATTTCTACTTTTTAGTCTATTATATGTTTTATTCAAGCTCCTAATTTGATACCCAAGTCAAGTCAACCTCCTAGTGATATGCGATCGATGTGATCGATGCGAAACCCACTACTAATCGAAAAATGCATAGCAACACGTACAGACGTACAGAAATTTACGTGATAGAGCAAGCCAAAGCAATAGCAAAATTTACGTTCGTTCAGACCAAAATGACCCCGGATTCGTAATCTATAGACAAAGTTACATCGGTGTTATTATTCTCTTCTGTCTGCTTCAATGATTTCTTTTTACCTGCGAGCCATTATCACTACTTTAAAGACTTTACAAATAAACAACGCTGTCAAATATACATATAACGGGACCTCTCCGTTGTATAACCAATATTAGTGCTGCATCATATAATATTAGATCTTCAGCACCAGCAATGCATTAATGTGGCAATAAAACTAAACTAGGTGTTCAAAAACTTTTGTCTTTTGTGCAAAAAGCTGCTATTTAAAACATATTGTTGTTTTCCAGGAATATTTTATTTTTATACATTATTATTATTAAATTATTTTATTTAATGGCCTGGTGAATATTTGTTTTCCTAAAAGAATGAAACAAATATTTTGAGTTTGTTTGATTTTGTGTTAAAACTTTTGTCCGCCACTGTATCTATGCATCAATTGGACCACAAGTCAATTCTCGGATCATAAATCCACTGTATCAGTTACATATATAAATTTATTTTTATTCTTTTCATTGAAAATTAAGTTATTCGCCTTTCCTTTTTTCTATTGAAATTAAAATATTTCTCATCTGCGATGGTGTCTCATATGGGTGCTCTTTCAAAGTTACATCACTGCACTTACAGTCTGTTGGTGACATAATTATTAGGAAGACAAAAAATAAACAAAATGATTTTATAAATACATAGTTAGGTATTCTCTTCCATTCCGGTATCCATGCGAGCAGAGCCGGCGTAATCTGATAAAAACTTTCATTAATTCCGTTCACATCTCGGTGGCAAACGAGTTTTGTAAGAAGAAGTCACCTACCTCGATACGACTTTACATTTATGTAAACCATCGAGTGGCGATCTCAACGATAAAACTTCTTATAATAAATATAAAATTAATTTGCAGCTCGTAAATTAAAATTACTCAAGGTTATAAAAAACGTCCTCGTCTCTTTACAACTTTTATAGAGGGCATACATACATACGAGTATATCTTAAGCGGTCAGTCTATTGTAATTTTTTCAATGAATCAGTTTTTTCTTCTTTGCTTTAAAAATTACTTGAAATTGTTTTGCAAAAGTGGTTTCCAAAATATAAGACCCATCAAAAATATTTTATGTGAAAAATTTGGCTACGATTTTTTTAAACTACTTTGGAACTTCAAACTGATACATAATCGTGAAATATTCCCTCCATTGTCTGATTATTATTAATATAATAAATAGCCGGTATTGACTCACCCTTATTGGTTGGATAAGTGAAGAAGTTAGCAATGCTGGTCTCGTCATTTACTTCTCCATAAGTTATATCACGGCTCCACTGGATAAGTTTTTTAAATTGTAATAATTGGAAAAGCTTTCTGAACTCTTTATAAAATCCAGCATAATATAGGGGTGCAGAATTTATGATAAGAATGTGGGCAAGTTTTCATCGGAAAATCGTTGCTCTAATGAGGTTATTATAATGAATCCATGTAAGGTATAATCATGGATCGTTTCCAGAATTCGTCAGCAGTTTGCACTGAAGGATTCGAATGATGCTCTTGTTGTTTTACGCTGCTCTGTTCGAATTCATGTCTATGTCAGTGAGCTTAGCTAGGCAGTATAACAGTTAAGGCTGACTTAGCGCGATGAGCGAGTCAAGGTTTGGGTTGACTTGGTCTGGTTGTAAGGGTTTTAAAAATTTATTTTTTATTATAGAACTAAAAAAAACACATTTATCTGGTTCTTTAGGGAGCCAAAGGGTCTCAAAAAATTTCAAGGCACTACCGATTTTTTTCGTAACTCTATTACAAATGCATAAAACAAAGTGTTAGTATGTTCGTTGTAGTGCACACTTCTCTAACATTCTGGAGAGTATAATAGAGTCCAAACGGTTAAAATATGCATTTCCAAAAAGATGGAGACATTTGAAGTTAAATCAGATTTCTTTTCAATATGCGAAAAGCAGGAAATTTTGTTTTTCTATTCAGGGCCGCCGAGACATTCATTAGGCCTTGGGGCAGATAGTAAACACATGGGGCCCCTAACTGCCGATTACTCAACTTTTTAAATTTCTCTAACCGGAAGTTCAACACAAGGGGTGATAAATCTAAGCTGAGGAGCTGGCGATAAGACTTAAAAAATCAAACTTTGTATTTGTATATAACTTATAACTATTTAATGTTTAAATAACTTTTAAATTCGGGGTTTCCCGTGCTCATTTTGGAGGTTGTACAAGATAGAATGGAAATTTCAGTGCAGCGCTCTGTACATTATGTAATGTATGCTATGCGGAAGAGCCTGCCCTGTATATTGGGCAAAGGAAAAAACAAGTTACACTAATTTTCAATACATAAGTGGCATTTTCCTAACTCAACAACCAAACAATATTTCCTTATAGTTAACTGCCGGTTTTAGCAATTTTTAAACCTGCTCAAGCGTTTCAAAACTCTTCTGCGCATGAATGGTTGGCTGAAACATGACTTCAACACTCACGCTAACTCGATTGCATTATCTTGGAATTTGGTTCATTTCCACGTCTTAATTTATTAATTAGCTGCTTTCCAACAAATAATAAAACGGATAATTGATTTACAGTGATACGACCCTATTATTCTTATTTAAAATAATTGCCACGAAATTGCTCGCATGCGCTATGGTTGCATTAACTCCAGCTGTGCGCTGAATACCTCTTGCATTTTGTTGTGAAACGCTGAACGTGTTAGCACACTTGAATTCTCGACTTTTATATTTTTACATAACGCGTGTTGCACAATATTCCTTTGGAGTTTACTTTGAATATCAAACTTAAAATTATGAATATGATAATTTATATGTACACATAATTCTAATCATTAGTTTTGTGTTATATACACAATATTCTATTGGGCTTTAGAGGAAATATCAGTTGCTTTTTAAAGTAGTTTTTTCCAGTGTGTTTTTGCATATAATGTATGTAGTATATACATATGGTGATGTAGTAAAAAATGGCCTTTCAGCAACCTGGTGGTAAAAAATATTTGCTCCAGGTATATTCTGCTATTACGTTTAGTATTTAGACAGGCATTTTATGTCTTGCAGTTACACAAACAAACAAAACAAAGGTTACACCTCAAACACGTATGCCTACGAATAAGAATTTTATGTTAAATTCTCAAAACAAATAACTTCCTAGGTACCCACTAAAATTATTTGCTCAGCGCACATTTTGATATTACAATCAGTATGCAGCCAACCAGGCAACATATGTAGGATAGACCTACCTAACGACTAGTTGCAATACCACGAAACGAAACGAAATTCGATTCATTAACAATTGGGAAGATGCATTTTAGCAGTATTTCAGGAAAGTCAGGCATGACCAGAATGTAACAGCTGCCAATATGCAAATTGGCACCCAAGACCCAACAAAGGAGAAGATGGAAAAATACTTTCCCCGAAAACCGATCTACCTGCCATGGGAACTTTTACTTTTTGCTCTTCTCTTTCAACTTTCATATGTGTATGGGTTTTATATAATTTTGATTTAAAAATATTTAATGACTCGTGTGCCGGCTGCTCGACTGGTAGTATTACATATTACTTTACTTGCTGTAACAAATATTTTAATTAATTAATAAATGAATATGGATAAAGCATTTACAGGTAATTTTTAATTTTCTTACAGAGAATCCATCATTTTTCTTTGGACATACTAACCAGGGACGTTTTGTGCCATCATTTCAAAATCAGAGGAATGGATTTTTCCCACCAAGTTCATTACAAACTTTAAAAAATACTCACAGTAATGACGGGTCTTCATCTTTTCAAGATCAATATTTGGGAAGCGAAGAACCCACTCAGAAAGAAGCAACTTTAGGAAACTTTTCGCCATTTCAGGTGAGTTATATATTTTTATTGAATGAAGAAGCTATTACGTATAAAAACCAATTTAAGTGTTTAAATGGAAGAAACTAAAATAAAATATTTTCAAATATATGTTACTCACGTTATGTACCTAATTATATAAATTCGCCACTGGATTTGCTGTTTAGTACTCTCAAGGCATTTTGTGAAGGTTTGTGGCTACCTATAATCACAGTAAAACTTTATGCTACTCTTCCGCTTAAATTTCAATAAATCGTTAGATATTGATATCCTCCATTCCATTCCACCTTTTCTGATGCTATTCCTGTGCTGCCTGGCGTTCCACAAAGTAGTTATCTTGGTCCCTTGCTGTTCACTCTTTTCATTAACGGCCTGTTTCCTCTTATATGTAACGCACATATTTTGACATATGCTGATGACTTAAAAATCTTTTTAAATGCGAGTAAGCGTAACTGTATATCATTTAGTCCGCAAAGCTCTATTTTTGAATTTTCGTATAAAATTCACGACAAGCCTCTGTTTCGCCAAGATAACGTTATGGATCTTAGCTTGACTATTAATGTAGATCCCGCATTACGACGTGCCTATAAAAAGTATCGAAGCAGCACAAAAGAGGTTCCCGGGTTTCGCTCTTCGCCACTTACCTTGGAGAGATCCTTGCAATCTTCCTCCATATAAGGACAGATTAAAATTGCTAAGTTTGACATCCCTCTCTAAACGTACCGAGCTTGCAAGTGTTATATTCTTGCATGATATCATTGCTGGCGATGTGCACTCTCCTAATCTCTTAAACCTAATTTATATTAATTCTCGGATCCGATTTACTAGAGGACAACATTTTCTTTGTCCTATACTCACCATAGAACTAATTACGGCAGTTTTAAACCAGTGCAGCAACGTTCACTGTGATAGATTAGCTTTAAAGAAATTTTTTATTCAATATGTGAGTAGTAACTCAATCTAATATTAAATGAATCAATAGTTGTATTACTTAATAACTGAGTTCAAATATGTATTGTATATTTATTTTAAATTATATTCTATTTACGTATCTTTATTAACTGTCAAATGGTATATTGTAGCTGTTGATAAATAAATAAATATATTAATACCTACGATCAAACAATATGTATACAATTAAACGCACGTAAAAAAATATTTTCAAAACTCTACACACGTGAATAGGTTCAATATCTTTCTAAACCCAATATGGCGAACGCTCCAACCTCCTTGCCATAGATATCAAATGAAAGAGTTTGGTTGGTTTTGGTAGATTGCGATTAGCTATGTGACGTCATTCTAAAACCCAGTATGACGGACACACCATACTTACCGGATTACCTTTTTCTTTACAACCCGCTAGACATGGATATCAAATGGAAGCGTTCGATGAGTAGAATACGATAAGCTATAAGACATCATTATAAACCTAATACAACTTTAGAAGTTAGTCGGCATTTTGCCCTAGAATTCCTTCTCCTGACCTCAACCAAATCTATATAATAAATTCAAGGAAAAACGTTGGAATATTTATATAATAATCACAAATGAGAACTAATTAAATTTAACAAATAATAAAAGAGGAGAAAAATTGAAATGAAGATAGAGCAAAGAAATAACAAATTACTTTTAACTAAATGAATGATCTGTATCTGCGTGTACAATACAGATGAATAGAAATAAATAAATAGGATCCGACTATTCACATTTTGTTTAAAATTTCGTCCAAACAGTACTTTTAACATATACACATAATTTTCTTCAACAACTACTTTTGAATAGTATTCAAAACATTTTTTGTTTCTTTTCAGACAACCAGAGGTCCAGATTATTTTGACATAGCACCTCGACCCTTTGTTCCAGCAGTACCTTCATCACCATTTAGCAGGCCAAATTCGATCAGAACTACAGGCAACGGTGGCTTTTTACCTTCCAAAGTTGGAAGATCTAATGTCCCTCATCAACAAAGGGATTTTCTAACACATTTTAATGATCAGGTGATTTATAGCAAACAATAGTAAAAGGAGTTTGTTTTCACCTCAAATATTTTTGTGTTACCATTTGAGTTAATAAACAGTACAGTAAAATAAAAATTAATCTGTTGCCATCGAGCACTACTGAAATAAATTTATGTGACCTTAAATTGTGTTCTTACATACATATATATAAAAACTTCAGTTCAAAACCTCAAAATGTATTGATCACTAAAATTTTAATCTAAAATCTAAATCTGCAAACTTAAAAAAAATATATGTGTACTTTTACATGCAGACTCACCCTTTGGCATCGCATCAAACAGAGAAATCCACAACACAATCTACTAGAGTGACTCGTCCAGTTAGCGGCGGATATTCGCGTAATCGTCCCATTGGAAGTTTTAGTCGTTCAGGAGATTCATTTCAAAGTCAGCAACAACTTCCCCTTCGTAATGGGAGAACCAGATTTCAACCTAGCGCTGAAAGAACGACATCATCCACAACCACAACCGAAAAAGCAGTTCGGTACAATCGATTTGGTTCTGGAAGATCAGTATCCTCCGCACCAAAAGTCCAAACTATCAGTTCATCCCCGGTGCCACCAAAACCGAAACCAAACAAAACACTTTTCCAACCACGACGACCGGTGTTCATAAGTCGTGAAGTGAATGAGCCGGTTCACCTGAAGAACCGAATTTCGCCAAGCAAGATTACGATAAACCATCACGGAACTACCCAGCATGATGAAGATGAAAGCGGTATATTTGAGGATGAGATTAATGAATCCAATGATGTGCAAGAAAAGCAACCAGAGAGCAATAAGGAAATACCATTGAATGCGTATGAGCAATTAAGAAGTCCGGACCCCATTACGACTACAACTACCCAAAATTCAGAGGCTGATAGTCCTGATACGCAAACTGTGATATTAACTTCAAATTTTTTCTTACCACAACAACAAAGCCATGATGGAGAAGAAGATTCTCACAGTGGCCAAACTTCAATTGAAGTGCAAGTTCATAATGTTTCTGAAACGACCCCCAACCCTTCAGACTATGAATATGAGTACGAAGACGATGATGACGAGCCGCTCTCTACAAATCCCCCTATAGAAAATGTAGTGAGAAATGAAGAAGTGCCAGTAGAATTGAACACACCACCTATGATAGCTGAAAATACAGAAATCCCGAAAATGAATCTTGAAGCAAGTACGGATGCTCCCAGTATATTACCGGACCAATCCACCATTGACCATCAGCATTCGGAAGAATTTAGTACTGAATACGATGAAGATGAAGATGACGGTGAAGAAGAAGATGAAGAAGGTTCTGAAGAAGGTGATGAAGACGTTCTGGAGACACCTAAAGAAGAAAAATCTTTAAAAGATCCATCCGATATAGTTGGACAAGCAGTGGTGCAGGTGATTACAACGAAGAGTGTGATAAATGGATCTACGGCATATCCACAAGAGGTAAGAGCAGAAAAGCAGCGAGATAAGCAGAGTAACAGCACACAAAATAATAATGCTTCAAAAGGTTTTGCTTTGGTTTTGCGCGGTTTTATTATTGTAAATCTGCCATTATTTTCTGTTACTAAATAAAAATTAATTAGTTAAAAAATTATTCACATCTCTTTTTTATTTAGGTAATGCCCAGTTCGACGACACCTGAGGTAACTGAAGATTCTGAAGTTAAGCCAGAGCCCAATGAAGTTCAAGAAGAAAGGAAAACTACAAGTGCAGAAGAAATCAACTCAAGTCCTGTATTAGAAGATGGCTTAATGAACAATGCTACTGAAAGCTACGTCGTAGTTGCTTCTATCCAAACAAGTCGAAGTATCTCGGGAGCCCGATTTCTGCCATTCCCTGTAGTGGAGCAGGAAGAAACGAAACAAACCCTTTCTGAATTAGAGCGAAAAATACACGAACAGAAGAAGAAGAAAACCCAAACCGCTGAGCAAGATTCAGAAATAAGCGCAACCGAATCTCCTAAAAGCCCAGAAGAAGCTGAAGAGCAATCTCTAATTACGACAATGGAGCCTGTGCCATTAGAAACGACAACTGATAGGAGTAATGTGAATCAGTCTGTATCAACTGAAAGCATAATAGATAAGCTAGATCGTGTACAGTCTGAACTGTCGAGCAGTCTTTTAGCAGGAAAATTTCCAATTCTTAATGCAATGCCAGAACTGGAGGTCTCATCAACAACCACAACTACTAGTGCACCGAAATTTGTCCCTAATATCAGACGTTTTATGCCAAGAACAACAGTTAAGCCAGAGAAAAAAATAAATATTGAGGCATTACCAATGGACGATCTCACTGGTCTTCTGCCTCCTGGGTTCAAGCCGCGCATTACAAGCTTTAGAAATCGAAAAGTCACTACATCAACAACGACGGAAGCCCCAAAACTGCGCCTCGAATCACTAGCTTATAAACCATCACGAAACGCTACCATAGGTAGATCGTTCAAAAATGCGCCCGTTGCTGCGCAAGATATTTCACTTTCTTCCCTTTTCTCTAAAGGGTACAGAGTAAACACAACTACTGAGTCTCCAGTAACCCAAAAAAATATTAAAGATTTACTAAGTAAAATTAAGTTTGAAGATAATTTAGATAAATTGCTTCCAAAGGATTACAAGGAATCAAACTTTAAAACGAGTACCACAAGAAAACCACTAGTCACCGAAGTAGATGACTTGAGCAAATTTTTGCCACCTGGATACAAACATCCAGCATCAACTACTACTAATAAACCTCTTCCCGTTATCCCTATTCGGGAAGACTTAAGTAATCTTTTACCACCTGGCTATAAACCACAAGGGTCAGGGACAAACAATGCACCTTTAGGAGTGATTAAACTTCAGGATGACCTTAGTAAGTTTCTTCCTCCAGATTTCAAGCCTGACAAGAGAAGCGAAGCCGCTCCAGCAGTTATAGACATTTCCAAACTAATACCCACAAACTATAAACCTACAGAACAAGCGAACGAAACCGAAAGCATTCTTAAGCATATTGAATTTAAGGATGTTTCTTCACTACTCCCTCCAAACTTTAAGGAAAGCCAGGTGAACGCGACTGAAAAGCCGGAGGCAGGAAGCAAAGTTGTATTCCCTAAACAATTAAATAAGAGACCCGGAGTAAGATTGACTACTGCCAAGACACCAGGGGTTGATGGGCCGGTGCCACCTCAAATTGTAATTAAAAAAGGACCTCCAACCAGGTGATAATTCAAGTAATTATACAAAATGTTTCTTGTTAAACAGTTTTTATCTCTAGAGCGACGACGGAGTTCACGGGCTGGCCGACAGTATCAACAACGCCGATCTCAATTGAAAAGCTACTTGAGCAACAAAGAGCTGGCGCTGTTGATATATCGGACTTGTTACCCCCTTCATCAACAACCACAACTACAACAACGACAACGACCACGACACCTGAACCCCCCAAACCGACTGAACCAGGACTTTGCCGCCTTGAATGCGATCTAGCGGGGACATTTAAGATCATTAGAGGAGTTACATGGAAGCCAGAACTGCTCGACCACAATACAAATGAATGGAAGACACTTGCTCGTGAGGTCGAAGCACAAGTACTCTTCTAAATGTCCATCCATTCAACGAGTTAGTCTAAAATTTTAATTGATTCCAGCTAAACGAAGTCTACAGCAATGACCCTCGACTTAACAAATGGTACAAAAAAATTCGCATTGATAGTTTTAATAAGGGAAGCGTGTTAGTCGACTATTTTGTGGAGTTATCTAATTTATCTCGAGATGTCGACACCTTGGAAATCAAACAGCTCTTCCACGAAGCACTAACATCAGCACCACTTTCAGTGATCCCTTTGTCTAGCAACGAAAGCACAGAACCTAGAGAAAAGGGTAATGCAAGAGAAGAAAAGCTAGTCAAGGAAACATACCTTTTAGGAAGATTTGTGGTGGATCCTGTATCGACCGATTTCATTGGTGAGCAAATATTCGTTTAGCCATCGTGAATATCTTTTTTAATTTGTTCCATTATTTTTTAGTTATTCCAAAGCATATTTCTCCTACTGTTGAGTTTGCTGAAGAAGAATTGCTTATTCCACAATGGGCAATTGTTGTAATAGTCATAGGTGTTGGATCTTTGTGTTTCGTTGTAGTGTTTGGAGTTACTGTGGTAAGAAAATAGGAATAACGTCCAAATACTTGCTAAAAACATTTTTTTGAAGTTGGTTAATCGACAAAAACGAGCGAAGAAAACTCCGATACCTTTGAGCAATGATATGCTCAATGAGCTAAATAAGAACCATATGGGTGGAGTAGACAACTATGGCGGTGATGACTTCTACAATGTTGAAGACACCTGGACTGAAACCAAGCAGCCCATAAAACCAAAGGTAGTTATTTACAATTTTTCTATAAGAAAGCGTACGGCAACATCGCAATAATGCACACCGCAAAAAAATTGTTCCACTTACTAATAGGACTATGCTCACTAACTTTAGGACACGGACAAATGAAAATATTTACAGTGCGCTGCATTCGATAGCTCAGAGGGTAGAAACCACAAAAAAAGAACTAATCCGCATTTTTCACCTATCATCGAAAAGATTGGAATCCAATACTTACACATGTTCCACATACGAACTGTAGTAAATTTCGGTGGTGTAGATTGTATGTGTTTCAAATCGAATAATATTTTTCAATTCACATCGAATTAATTCAAGTACACCGATTAATGTCGAATACTTCGCAAAAACCCCAATCAATTGATAAATTGCGAATAATTCAGAGTAATTTGCAAGAATTTCGAATATAAGTCGAATAACTCACTACGAATTTTAAATTTTTATTGAGCTCCAAACTTATTACAGTGCCGGAAAAACTTGATAGTATACTTTTCAAATCGAAGAGCGTGGTCCAAGCTTATCACTAAGTCAAATGGCTAACCATTTAAACATTTGCCGTATACTTTCTTGTGGAAGACTTTTTATATATTTAGATATAACAAAATAACAAAATTTACCTTTAGCGGTTTACGGACTCCATGCATGGGAGCAGCGCATCCAACATTTACGACAGCTGGCGATCACAGCGGGGAGGCGATTATTACTATGATAATCATAACTACACTCCTCATAAGGGAGATCCCTATCCTCCAGACGCGTTTTCGGATGCGCATCAAATGTACACATATAACCCTCGGTCCCGATATTACAAGGACTTCGATCCGGATTTCTAAAAAGTTTCGACTTTTAACTACGACCTGTTTGTCACAGCCTCGTAGTGTCGTTTTCTAGTTCGTAGGCTAAAGTAATATAAAATTAGGAAAAAAAACTTAGGTTATCCAATTGATTTGAACTATCACAAAGGTAATTTCGATTTCTAATTGCAATCAACTAGATAGATTCTTCGCTGTCATTTGTAATTCTGAACAATTTTCTGTCTGTCCTCTAAAACTCTTACTCATTCATTGTAAATAATAGAAAAATAACTACACTTATTAATTTATGACATGAGATTTATAAAAATGAATAAAAAGGGAAGAATAATTACAACATTTTATAATAACTTTTAATTCCCTAGGTACTAGTTTTTGTCTTACCTGCATAAAAAAATTTATAATTTAAATGATCCAACACAACTTTATCAATAATTCGGATTTTGGTGAAAATACCACCACCATCGTCCCAAAAGCGCTCAGACTCTTCAAGAAAGGTACTTAATCAACTAACGTGAATTTCTCTATCGGTAGTACTATAAACTGCAAATTACCAAAGGAAGTGCCTACATATCTTTGAACCCCACGTATGTCCATGAGCGTGTGTGTCCGTGTGCTGAATACCGCGGAATGCAACGCACACAGGCAAAATACAAAACGTAAAATGAAAATTTGCCTTTTACTAAATGTCCACGAACTGAAATTAGCCTTTTTATACCAATGTGCGATGTATTTCGCTGTATTCGGAAGAGGGCACACACATGGACACACGTATTGTGCAAATAAGCGCTTCCCTTACCAAATGAATTAATCGGAGGGTTCTAAAATCTAGGATCAGAGGCCACGATCACGTTGGAGAAATTTTCGGCGTAAATGCTCCTTCGAAAAAGATATTAAATAAAAATAATTGAATCGTGTCTTCTAGGAAGGAAGTATACTTGATTTAGAAAACCGGTAAAATGCGATTCAATACTCTACATTCTGTTGCGTTAGAAATTCGTCGTGTTAATTTAACTTACAAGAAAGTGATTCCCCCGCTACTACTTAAGAAAAAGTCACCTGTATGGCACGTGTTTCCTGTATTAAGAAAAAGTAGTTAAAAAAAATGAATTATTTTACTTTACTCTTGCAATGAATTTTTATTAAAAATATTAACAACTTCATTCATGAATATTCTTTCCTTCAAAATAAATTTTCGTTTAGGGCAAGCCATTTCATTGTGGCCAACTTTAGTGCATATAAGACATAGTCGGCTTCCTTTCTTAATTATTATTCTTGCTAGATTAAAAGCACGCTTGTGCTTTGTAAAGTTTCTCCACATCCTGCATTTGCTCTCTGTGTGGCCTTGAAGTCTACAAATCCAGCAATGCAAATGCTTTTGATATTCTTCGCAGGAGTGATTTGCTTTTTGGGTACATCTCTGGCAATCATGGCAGTGTTTATAGTTTGGCTTCACGCATAATGCACAGTAAGGACAATGCCGATATGCTTCCCCATTTTTCGAAGGGCATTTCTTGCACACATCGCAATGAATGCTTTCAGTTCCTGTCCAGCGGTCGCACTTTTTGCAAAACTTATAACCCTCTGATTCGGGAAGTTCGATTAATTTTGTTGGAATATTTGTAAATATTCTAACCGGACTGCCATACTTTCTCCCTTTATCACCGTCATGGTAAAGGTTGTGATTTGTGTAATTTATTTTATAGTCTAGCATCTCCATTTCGGGTCTAAATTTTTTTATGTACGTCTCCAAAAAATATGGGAATACCCAAAAAATAGGAAGCACTCCATTTGATGAATTCATCCTTTGATACGCACACTTTATTCGATCCATTGTGTGTATAAGCGGTTCAGTTCTACAGCCGAATGGCGGATCCGTAAAAATGAGCATTGATTCGTTACTGTTGGAGACGGTAGTCGTAAAATAAAAAAGCGATAAGAAACGGACTTAATACGTACTCTTTAACCTTTAAAAATTCTTCGAAAATTTGCAATTTCCGATCACCTTCGAAAAAGTGGAAGTTAAACATGTTGAACCATGCGAATTCGTTGTCCTCAAAAAAATTTAAAAATCGGTTGTCTAAATCCATTAGAAAACTTTCCACCCTTAATTGTTGCCTATTGTTCATCAAATATTCGTGTAGCCGAGGTGCACCGATGCAGATGACTTTTCTGTTTAAAAATTTAATTTTTATAACACATATGTATTTTTATTTAAACGTACACTTAAAAAAAGTTCTCCAAAATAGCTGCGGTAAAATATCTTGAGCTGAGGTGTTCTAAAGATATTAATTACCAGCGGCTGAAGACTAAGAAAACAAATAATAAAAGCTAGTTTCCACAAAAATGACAGGAAAAGTGTACTTACCTAATATTTAAATTGCTCATACAATTCCCTAAAAAATGCAACGCCTTATCATCGAAAAAGTATTGGGCCTCAGCTTTGTCATCACTTAGAGGGCGTAAAAATCGGGTTGGATATTGAAATGTAGTATCAGAGCTATCTTTGACGAACTCATGATCTTGATGTGTATTGCTTTGTTGTTCATTAAATAATGCATTGCATGTGTGGCAGTAAAAGTCGTTTGTCCCGCCAATTAATGTTAACTGTAAAAAAAGGCTATTTGTAACTATACTAAGCTACCCCAGAACATACCTTTTTTTTATGGACCTGACCACTGTTTTGGATCCCATGATCTTTTACCTCTGGCTGATTTTTTTTCTTCTGATAAAATTTGCATTTTTCTAAACTACGATAAGCGGAACAGGCATAAAATTCTTTAAATTTAGTGCCATTTCCCAAATATTTTCGGAAGAGCAGCGTTGGTCCATGTGCACAGTAAGGATTTGCGAGTAATTCATCACAAATCACTTCTAACTTGTGCTCTGAAAATAAAAACCAAAAATTTACGAATCTTCGTGTATTTTTTTCAGAAACTAATTTAATCGCTAACTAGAAGCTGTATATACGTGTAAGTAAAAAGCGGTTCACACAATTGAAGCGCAGCGCCAAAAATATATTTCAACAGAAATAAAATGTCTGCATGTAAAAGAGTAGTTGTACTATTTTTTAATAAAAATATAATATGTTCTCTCCATTTCTCACTTTTGTGGAAAAAACAACGTTTACGATTTTTTTAGAATTTGCAGAATTAAAGGCGTAGTTTTTTAGTCATGTTTTCTGTATTCGAACTCACTAATTCTACATAAAAATTACGAGCTCTTAAAATACCTCTTAGCAGGAAATGGGATCCTGCGAGATATCAGCAATCAGATGATTTCGTGGAGACATTTGTTAGGAAATTTTCTTATTCCGGATAAAAGCATAAAAGACGTGTTTAACATCGAGAAATTCTTACGGGGGTTCTACTTTATTGGGGGTTGAAAAATACATACAAATACAATTTTTAGGAAAACAACTAAAAAAATTCAGTATATTATAAAATTCCATAATATTTGGGACTGCAGAAGTGGTACGGGGCAGGACTGGGCATTCCATGCATCAGACGGGGTAACGGGGTAAGTGGACGATGCACTACCAGAAAGGATCCAAAGTAAAAAATCGACCAGTTTTGTATTCTGTAGATGTGTGCACACGGGAACTAGAATAAACAAAATATAAAAAGGTTTGTTTAAATTACATATGGCCACTCAAACAAAATATATTTTTTTGATCTAATCATTCGTTATGAAAAAAAGTTCCAATTAATTATTTAAATTTTAGTACCAAATATAAAGTAAATATTTCTGAAATTATGTTGTTTGTATAAATTTAAAGCTGCACAGCACTTACATAAGCTGGAAAAAGCTGCGTAAAACGCGCTTGAAGGCACGGCCGTTGTCCCAATATGATGATCATAACATATTAATACTCGAATCGTTATAACTCAGTCAATTTTACAAATTTTGACTTTAAATTTTCCCCACATTTTAAGACTCAATCATTTAAAATGTGCCAAAAGTAATGATTTTTTCAACCCAACAAAATAGAAAAATTAAGAGTATTTCGATTTAATATTAGATTTATGAATTTTAGTTGCTGCATGTTGCTCAGTATCCGGTCTCTTTCCATGACTTATGGAAATATTTGGACTGGAAATTGCACATTGCTTCATATTCAGTGCTGCCTTTTTAATGAATGAACATGCTGTCATGAATTCATCCTTTAGCTTACATTTTCTCAATATTCAAGAACTTTTCAAGTCTTCAAAATTTGCCAATAAAACAGAACTACCCTGTACGCCGAGCGAGCGCCGCACAGTCTTTAATTATCGCCTGCGAAATGTAGAGTGAAAAAATGTAAACAACCGAACACGTATTTATCAAACTGTGTGTGTGCGCTACCCTCTTCTTCCATTCGCATTGTCCCTATACGTTATCATTGCCAGCGAAGGTAGAATTGAAATATCATGATCGTAGAGATAGTAGTGGCCGCACAGTCTTTAATTATCGCCTGCGAAATGCAAAGTCAAAAAATACTGCTTTGATGCTGTACATGAGAAATATTTGCAGACTATGTCTCTCTCTAAACTTCTCACAGGAATACAATGGTACTCCTGGTACTACTGGATGCAGTTCGCGACATTGCATATGGGTTAGAGATTTGCAGGTGTATAGAATAAAGTGTCCGTTCTTGTTGTTAGATTTTCTTTGGTGTAAATAGTTGTGCAGGCCGTGCCGATATTAGGTCGTTCGTGCGATTTGGATGCCATGGTGCAAATTAGAGATTCATAATCTCGTCGACGCATTTTTACAGGCGTTGGGCGCACGCACGAAATTTTTTATCTCGGTTTTATATCATTGTGGAGCGATATAATCGGGATTTTATATGTTGATATGATATGATCTTAGATAGTGGATAGAGCATTTTCACCCTGCAAGCTATGTCCCGCTTAAAAACGATTAACAGTAAGGGCACTTGCGCGATTTTTTGATAAGGTAGAATATTTCACTGAATTTATTAAATTAACTGGAGTCGTTTTCTCGAGTCAACTGTACAATTTTATTATTAATTCTAAACATGCATAGTCCAGCAAGGAAATTAAAATAAGCGACTCGTCGTTATGGTAAAGAGGTAAGGTAGACATTTCACTGGTGAAATTTATGAAATTACTTCGCTCGGGCGTACACACACGGATATCGAAATTTGGCCAAAACTTCTTACCCTCCCGTGGAATGAAACGCTATATTTTCAAATCCCCTGAATTAAAAAAATTACCTGCACGAGTTGCCATTGTCATCAATAAACGGTCTGCTCCCGTACTTGTCTTGCCAAAACTATTTTGTGGAGGTGAGGACGAAATACCGAAAGTATAGGAACACTTTAGCGAATGTTCCTTGCACGATTGCGAGTATTAACTCTGTGACATTTAGTTCACTGAACAACTGGAACTTATCGAATGCATGTGCTCGTTTTGTGCAGCCGAAGCAAATCCAAAGCAGTTAATAGAACTTGTGTTTTGCTTATTTGGTCACATCAGCCGAAGCTTTATTGAGAACTTATTGATGATGTTACTACCATATATAATTAATTCTCTAGTAGCTAGGAAGGTATAAGTTCTATAACCGGATGCCGGTGCCCTGTACTATGTGTACTAGTTTTAAGACTTGACCACTCCTGGAAAGGCGTCTCAGCTCTGGTCTTCTTGGTCCAGCGTTGGAGCTATATGACCATGAATTCCTGTGTCCTCAACTTCAGCTCTCAACGTGGAGCTCTCCGGTACTATACCAAACCTTTTTTCCGCACGAGCCACAGCCAGGCAAATGTCAAAGAAAATGACGTTTCTACAGCCCGGGTTAAAGCAGGGTTACACGTACATTCTTTTGCTGGTGTTTAATGGAGTGTTCGCAAAACACCGTAAGCTTGAAATACAAAACAGAACAACGAACTAAAATCTTTGCAGGGTGATTCTATCATATCTGAGATATTTTCCTTTTACAAAATGCCAAAAATTCGTTCTTTTCAAAGTAAAGCACACAAGAAAAGTATTTAAATTATTACTACTACGCATTTACTGCATAACCATGTTTCTCGAAAAACGCGGTTTTATTATAACTATATAGTAATTATGCATTAAATATGCAGTAATAATTAATTCAAGTTCATTTCCGTGTTTTTTTATTTCGAAAAGGACAGATTTTTTTCATTATATTTTCCTTCTTCCCTGCTACAATGTGCTTCAGAAACTGTTCTCAAATTGGAAAAACTCGGATATGATAGAACTACCTTTTATACGTTATTGTCGTTCCTATTGCCAATACGGAACGACTGTATCGTGTAAAAATCCTATGCATGAGCGATCGGTTAACGACAGCTCTGTAGAGGAGTATAGCAACAGCGTGTAAGAGGGAAGCTAAAAAAACACCTGACCGAACTGTCAATTGAAATCTGTCCAAGTTTTTGAGTCTTTAATTATATTTGTTGTAAAACTCTTCGAGGATTGCGTACAGGACTATTTGAAACATTGTTGAATTTCAGTTAACACGGTGAGAAAACTAACCTGTACGTGAATTTACGAAATGAAGTGTTCTTCGGTGGGTTGTCGCAACAACGTGCAATTTTCGCGTGGTAAATTGCTTTTTAGACAATTGGATTGATGGAAATTCAAGAGAAATATTCTATTTCATCGGTCCGTATTAAAAGTAGTTATAAGCCATCGTAGCTTGTCAGTGAATGGCAGCGTTTAAATGGATTGTTTGAATAATCAAGCGCAATAAATGATTTTATTCAAATGAATGATTCTCTCGGTGATGGCATTCTAAAAACATATAAGCAAACCTAAAATTACAAAACATTTGTGTATCACTTCAACTCCGTTTCGACTCGATTTCGACTCAACCATTGAACCCTGACGGCTTATATACGCAGATTGAAAACTCAACACAATTTCGACTCAATATCTTAACCCTGCATGTAAATGTAATACTTGATTTAGAAGGTACTTCCGTTTGACTTGTAGTACTAGTTATACTAGCACTACAAGTTGTGTAATCTTTAAGTATAGTTGTGAGTTACAAATTTAGGAATGTAATAGTTGAGAAGAATATATTTTCATTGGATTTCTGTTAGAAAAATATATGTCTAATATAATCTCCTCTTCCCTTTCCTTCTCTGCACAATTAAGCTCCGAAGTTTTGCATTGGATTTTAAAAAAAGACCACAAAAAATCGAATGATAAAAACTAGATATTCATGTTGTCTGTTGGGAATTAAAATGTTAATCCAATCGGTGTGATTCTGGAGAAATATTAAGCACGGCGCCAAACTGCTTTGTTTAAAGGATGTGCTTATATGAAGGTTCGGTACCTACGCGTAAAACGTTAAATACTGGTAATGTGTAAATCAATGAATTGGCAGAGGGAAATCTTGCTCTTTTACAAAATATTTACTGACTGAATATTTGCCTTTTACGAAATATTCCGTAGGCTGAAATTTGTCTTGTGCAAAATGTATAATTTATTGAAGATTTTCTTATTGATTGATTAAACAGTTGCATTTAACGTTTTAGGCGTAGGTACCGCACCTGCATATAAACGCAATCTTATTTAAATAAACATTCAAATGTAAAACTAAAGTGGAGGGACCCTTGGTACAAGATATAATTTTTTGAAAACATGTAAATTTTCAAACAATACGAGTATAGGCGTGTGCAGTCCGTTAGCCAAACATCTCCTTTCATTGCGCAGAAGTAAATTCACCAACATTTTTTAAAAGATTGTCCAATCTATAATCGATTTCTACCAAGCCTTCCTTTAAATCAAATATATTTTTTTCTAAATAGATTGCTCTTGATAATCACTGATTGAAATTTATACGCAACTTTCTGCATTACCGCCTACTGCAATTAATAACCACATAGCGAAAACCTGTAAACTGACGAGATGCAATTATGCTTAATAAAACATTTCAAACTTGTTTAAATGACAATACCAAACCCTTGTAAATTTTGTTTCATTTTATTATAATACACATCTAACACAATTTTACACATATATCACTTTTACCAAAGCGCTACTTCTTGCCGTATCCGTAGTGTCCGTGGCCGTGACCGTAATGTCCGTGACCGTGACCGTGACCGTAGTGTCCGTGGCCGTGACCATGATGATGGTGACCATATCCTCCACCGTATCCACCGTACCCACCTCCATAGCCACCTCCATATCCGCCTCCATAGCCACCTCCATAACCGCCGCCATATCCTCCACCGTACCCTCCTCCGTATCCACCCCCATAGCCACCGTATGGGCTACGGGCTTTTCTCTCGGCCACATTTTCATGACCCTGTTGTTCCACCACTTCCTGAGGATCCTCGGCCTTTTTATTACTGACCTCCGTTGCAGGTGTGACGCCTTCAGAATCGGTTGATGGGTACGCCTGAGCCAGCATGACTACTAAGCCCAGTAAAATTAATGACCGCAGGTTAGGCATTTCTAGCTTGTTAAATTTTCAGTAGCTCACTAAACGCGACGATTGTTTCCGATTTCGAATTCTGGGTTTCTGCTTTGATGTCCAGATAGCAGTGACGCTTTTATATCTTGGGGTCGGGAAGGCATGTAATAATGAGCCCAAAAGATCATTAATCTCTTTGTTGCTCATCACACTCGGTTTTTACCCCCACTTAATATGGTGGTTGTTTTTACACTCGGGTCAATTATCAATTATTACTTCATTGAGGATCATGGCCGTTCATACGAGTACATATTTCGGCTTTTTCCTTACCGCAGTTTTTCTATTACTCAGCGAAACCATCTATTGAAAAGTAAACAAACCGAAGCGGATCTCTGTGAGAACTAATATCTGATGGGAGGTAGCTGAGCATTATTTTAATTACGTTTTTGGCTTTTTTTAAGTAATTAACAAGACGTGATGGCCTGGAGGTGTTCTTACTGATTCAGAACTTTACAAAACAACAGATGTTAAGTGATTTTTTATGAGGCGGATGATGGGAATATTATAAAATGCAAATAAACAAAATGTGGTGATTGAATTCCACTATAACATTATACAATTTTTTTGGGTGATAATACATTGTAGATATCTAGATTGGGGAAGGAGTCACTTTAGTTTTCGTTTAATACTCTTCTCTTTGTTATCAAGCTCAAAATCGTAGCCATAAGAAGCAATTAGAAAATCGCTTAAAAGTAAAAAGGGGACAACATACTTAATTTACAAGAGATGACACAAGTAAACAATGCATATGAAGCAAACACAAATGAAACAATTTTTCATTTATTAAACTGCGCTCTATAGCTTTCCGTTACTCCTGGTGACACAGTGTTTGTGCAGTGACCACGGGGCTTTTAATACGCGAACATTGGGGAAATGGAACCGGATTCTTACATTTTTAAGGGAACTCTGCCCGTTTTGTATTTATATGGGAAAAGTGGCCGTGCTTCGGAACACATATCTCAAAATCTGTTTGACCAATCTTTTGAAATTATTTTGAGCATGTTTATTAATGTTATTAGAAGATTAAAAAAAAACAATGATAAAAAATGACAGCTTTAAACATTTTCGAAAAGATTTTATGACGTTTTTTTTTCAAATTTAAGATTTTGGGAAACCACACGCTTTTCTTTAAATAATGCTTGGCCACGTTTGTTCTTTAAACAATTGTGAACCTAACACCCGGCCTCCATTAGACATTTACATATGTTATAACATTTATGTCTTAACATCGAAAAAGTCTAGTGGAGTCCGCGCAATCTTATAACAGAAATGATAAGACATTTTTCCGGTCATTAGGTACATTGGCAAAATGACAGAATCACATAATTCCTTTAATACTAACATCTTAATCGCTTTCAATTTCTGCAACATTGTCAAAGCATACTGTTTATTTGTCAACAACATGATGAGAAATGAAAAAAGTGTTCTTTACCCCACAATACAAATTTCAAATAACAAATTTTGGTACTTCTGGTGCTTAGATTTTCAAAATTCTTTTCTTTTCTTCCAGAATCGCTAAAAAAATCGATTTTCCGATTCCCAAAAAGGGCAGGGTTCCCGGCGAATACAAACTTGTTTCTTTACATTTTTTTATCATTCAGCTTTCCCACGCATTCTTGCTCTAGTCCACACATTTGTTTGACTGACTGTATGGTGAACCCAAACGGAATCCGTTTTAGTTAAGTCACTGATCACGGTACAGACAATGCAACATTAAATAATAATAAACAAATCTTGGGTTTAAAATACTGAGACAAGCACGGGATTGCAATTAAATTGAGGAAAATAATGTAGGTAAGAGTTTCTTCTGATATTTTTGGCATATAACATATCTTTATCTTTTTCACTCAGCTTAAGCCATTTTTGCCAGCAAAGTTTACGTTTGTTATTGTGTACTCGTTCAAATCGACGTCATAATGACGTCCTTCCGGTTCTATGACATTTGCCTTGTATTCTCTGTACCGTGATCATTCATGTGATCATGATCGGCAAGGGAGCAAGTGTACACTGTTTTATATATTTGCTGTAGCACTGAACTAATTTTGAAATAAAATCGCGTTCCCTTTCTTCTACTTTCCATTACACTGTTTTATTATTCGGTAATTATTCGAAAAACGGTCCTCCCACCCGATGAAATTAAAATATGTCATAAAGGAACATTCTAAGAAACGTTTGTTCAGGGCGGAAACACACAGGAAAAAAGTTAGATGCAATTTTGTATATGGATGTACGCCGCGGACGTAATTCTGAAAAGAGGTTAGCCCCATCCGATTTCTGAAGAAACTTTGAAAATATGCCGCGGAAAGCTACAGGAAAGAGGTAAGTAATTTTGTATATGTATGTAGGCGCTGAACCATACTGGAAGGTAAAATGTAGGGGAACAATGAATTATTTGCACATAGCATTAGTAGCCAACCATCACGGATGTAATACACACACTCCTATATAAAGATATATAATTTGCGTACAAACACTTAAACACACATATAAACCGCGCGCAGTTATGACATATTTCAGTAGGACATGAGAGAAAGAAAGAGAAACGGAGAGAATGAGAAAGGCAGGTTAACGAATGGTAACAGAAAACTATACACGTGACCATATCGATATACCACATGTCGTATAACGACAAGGCTTGATGCGTTAAATAGAGTCTCTATCTGTACTAGACGTACCTTTTAAGTGAAATTGTTTTAATAATTAAATTGAGCAGTACAAAAACCCATACTTTGTTATAGTGATTTTCATTTACAATGGAATTAACCTGTTATTATTTACATTACCATTAACACTCTTTTGGCCGACTAGAATTGTTGAGGCGACTCACTTTAAGACCTCATTATTATCAAGCCTGAAAGCGCATCAATTTTTTGTCATCAGGTGATCTTATTTTATGAAAACTTGTGAGTGGTTTGCATACAACTCGCACTTAGGTACTATTTCTTTTTTTGATATGTATTTCCGAAACGTGGAACATTAATTAGAAAATGATTCATTAAGACTTGTTTTGTTATGTGAGGCCACGAAATCAAATTTTAATAATTAATATCCCTAAAGAGTATCGTACTACATATGTATATAAAAACTGACAATTTCTGTTTACATTTTTTATTCGATGGATCATAGCAATTATCTCTAATGATATAGTATTACCTCTAATGATATAATTACACGTGCCATTAAACAGAGAATAAACAACGCGTGTTACTGCTAAGAAAAATCCCCGAAGTTATCACTAAATGCATAGAGTGATCACTAACCGATACGGCGGCGCGGCGGTAGGATGATCTTCAAATTTTCTGCATTGAGTGTAATACGATTTTTATTTGCTTTACATATATCAAAATATAATAAGCACGGATCATGAATTAATGCATTCAACTCATGGCAGAATAAATGTAGCGAAATTAAAAGAAAGTGGAAATGGGTATAAAGCTCTTTTGTCAAAGTTATCTTCTTGTGTCCGTTGTAAAGGCGTCATTTTTTAAAAATTCACCAGGGCCCTATTTAACGAAGCGACAAGTGTGAATTGTGACCAGTGACCAGAAAAAGAGGAATAAAAGCGACCAAGACTACGACATTGGTTTTCACTTGCGAGCAAAACTTCGACTTGATCATTGTTCAGGTTTTGTCCAACTCATTGCCAGATTTCACTCTCCACGAGCACGGAATGTTTTCCTATAATTCAAATAGCAAAATTCCCTACTCCAAGTTCCTATTTCAGAGCGATTCATTATATTTGACGTAAAACCGACAAAAATGTCAAACAGAGAGGATATTTGGGACAATCTTATCATTGTTAAACCAAGTAGCCCACACACGGTCTATCTTATGTTTGAAGGCGTGCTTGTAAGTACGCTTAAAACCGTCCCGTGTGTGGCGGCCTAATAAGGGAAACGGAGTGGCAAGGCTGACAGAAACTAAAATTCAAACAAAAGTAAAGAAATGGTACAAGCGTTTAGACACGTAAATTCGAGAAATCTTTTGAATATTATTAGACAAAAGAAGGATCACCATGAATGATGTGAAATGCGATAGTGCGACCATGTACCATGTGATGTATGCATAAGAAGATAAAGAACCGGATTACCGTTTCCAACAGTGACGCAATACTACAAATAGTTCATTCCGAAGTAGTAGGACCATTTAGGACACAAATCCAATGGAGCAAAATACCTCGTAAGATTTGTGGATGGCGAAAATCTTGGAAAAAATCATCAAAAATAAAATAAACAAGTTCATTGAAACTAAAAATCTAATACCAAATGAGCAAATGGCTTGAGAAAGGAGCACAACAATCACCATGCAATAGTAAGAATCAAACAAATCAACTGGGCTAGTACTTCTAGATGTCCAAACAGCCTTTGTGCTTAAATTCGAGATTCCTGCGTATCTCATATCTATGGTGCATTTTGTTCTGAAAAACAGACAGTTCAAAGGTTGTATGGGTAGTGAGTCCTCAATTCCTCACAAACTAATAACAGGCGTACCTCAAGGTTCCGTCCTCGGATCATTGCTGTACAACATATTCACCGCTGATTTTCCCCGGCGTGCTTTCAAATTCCTCCTTCTGGATTTCCGCTGACGCCACTGCCAATTTATGGGTACAACTTCTCTGAACAGCACACAAATTTTGATCAATCTTCAAACAGACCTAAATACCATACAGTATGCGCATATTTTCACAAATGGAAAATTAAATTAAATTGTAAAAAAACCCAGGCGATGTTTTTTACCCGTAGGAGAAAAGGTTGTTTCCTACCAAGCAGTAATATTATATGTTAGTAAACAATGTGGTTCCGGCTAGCTGGTGAGACAAATCTAATACCGGCGGGCCGGAATCCTAGGAAGACTGACTGGCATAAATACAAGCAGGCACTGGGGAATAAGCTAACCCCAGTGCCCAAACTGCACTCTAGGACGGAAATTGAGGATGAGACGAGGAAACTCAGTCGGACCTTGATTGAGTCCTTCGAGGCAGCCTGTCCAGTCAGGAAGAGCAGATGTGGCAAAAATGTTCCGTGGTGGAACAATAAGCTACAAAGGCTCAGGAAAGAAACCAGGAAGCTTCTAAATAGAGTATTAAAAACTCAAAAAGAAGAGGACTGGCAAGCCTATCGCGCTTCGCAGCATGACTATAAGAAAGAGATTAGATCTTCTAAGCTCCAATCTTATAGGAAATACTGCGAGGAGCTAGAAGGGATGAAGGAGACATCACGGCTGCATAAAATATTCCAAAGGGATACCGCAGCCAAGCTGGACTCCATTCGTAAGTCTGACGGTAGCTACACGGACTCCAGACAGGAGGTGTTCAAAATTTTATTTGAGACACACTTCCCTGGTAGCAGAAATACCCTATCAGACGTAGGCCCAGCTGATGATCACTCGTTGAACATTACTAGGCTGGACAGATATATAGCATCCAGGGTTGTCACGGAGGAGAGGATAGAGTTCGCTTTATCCTCCTTTGAAAATTACAAAGCTCCCGGCCTTGATGGTATATATCCTGCAATGCTGAAGGTCGGAGGTAAAGTCCTGGTGCAATCCCTGAAAGAAATATTTAGGGCCTGCATAACTTGGAGATACATACCGACCGCCTGGCGAAAGGTTAAAGTTGTCTTCATTCCCAAACCAGGGAAGGACGACTATACTCTAGCCAAAAGTTTCAGACCCATCAGTCTAACCTCTTTTCTTTTGAAATGTCTGGAACGCCTGGTTGAAAAGTACATTAGAGGAGGAGTGTTGAGAAGATGTCCGCTCAATGTTCGTCAGCACGCTTACCAGAGTGGCAAATCCTGCGAATCAGCACTACACGATTTAGTTCGAAGAATCGAGGGTGCGATGGAGCAGGGTGCTTTTGCTCTGGGCGTGTTCGTCGATATTGAGGGGGCCTTTGACAATGCCACCTTCTCCTCCCTGTGTAACGCAGCCAAAGCGCATGGGGTGGACAACGTACTAGTACGTTGGATACAATCCATGCTGACACAGAGACTACTAATTGCGGACGGTGCGGACGATACCAGGGCTGAGGTAGGCAGAGGATGTCCCCAGGGAGGCGTACTGTCGCCCCTGCTATGGTGCTTTCTAGTAGACTCGCTGTTGGATGAGTTACAGACTCACAACGTACACGCGCAGGCCTATGCCGATGACGTGAGTGCACTGGTTTGTGGCTACTCACTAAAGATAATTTGCCATAAAGTGCAGAAGACTTTGGATAGTATCCAGAACTGGTGCGAGAGGCACGGGTTATCAGTGAACCCTAGTAAAACGACACTTATATTGTTTACTAGGAAGAGAAAACTGAATAACCTTAAACTTCCAACACTAAAGGGTGTTACAATCCAACTCTCCACTGAGGTCAAGTATCTGGGAGTAATCCTAGACAGCAAGCTCACGTGGAGACCACATGTCGAACAAAAATCCGCCCGAGCATTAAATGCCTTCTGGCAATGCAGGCGGGCCTTTGGGAAGACATGGGGTCTGAGACCAGCGGTGGTCTACTGGCTATATACCGCTGTTATTAGACCCATCATAACTTATGCGTCTGTGGTCTGGTGGATCAGAACAGGAAAAACATCTACCTGTACGATCCTAAACAGACTACAGAGAGAGGCATGCATAGGGATCACTGGGGCCTTCAGCTCCACGCCTGGTGCGGCTCTCAACGCAATGCTCAACTTGCGACCATTGGACATCACAATCCAGGAAGAAGCAATGAAGGCAGTCTGTCGTTTGAAGAGACAAGGACTCTGGCACGACAACCACAGAAGCGGCCATGGTGATCTATCACGAAGGCTCCAGGAAAACTGTGACTCGTACAGTATGCCAACGGATGACATGCCACCGGTAACACTGTTCGATAGGGGATATCACGTTGAAATCCCGAATAGAGAGGACTGGGAAAACCCACACCATCTACTGGAGAGTTTCTCCCATGTCTTCTACACAGACGGCTCGAAAACCTCTACCGGTACGGGCGCTGGATGGTGTTTGAGCAAAGAAATCAAACACTCATATCCTCTCGGAGATTTTGCGTCAGTTTTCCAAGCGGAAATCATCGCTATTCTGAGTGCGACAAACTGGATAATTGATCAGAGATGGCGTGAAAGGAAGATCGGTGTTTGCTGCGACAGCAAAGCCGCGCTCGCAGCACTACGAAATCCAATCACCCGCTCGAAAATTGTCCTGGAATGTAAGAGACGACTGCAGTCGGTAGCTCGCTACAATGAAGTCTCTCTTATATGGGTTCCTAGTCATCAAGGCATCGAGGGTAACGAAAACTCTGATAGCCTAGCAAAGGAAGGCGCGAAAAGCAGCCCCTTTGGACCGGAACCACAAATTGGCGTGAATTCTGCAATAGTGAAAGACTGGATAACTCGACACATGGAGAAAATCCATGCGCAGAGATGGTCCATGTTACAAACCTGCAGACACACCAAACTCTTTATAGGTCGTCCCGATAAGGGCACTGCAGAAACTCTCTTGAAACTAAACAGGAGAGAATGCAGGAATCTTGTAGGGATTGTAACAGGGCATAGTACATGTGGCAAACATCTACATACCCTGGGAATCGTCAGTGATCCTACATGCGCGTCGTGCGGGGAGGATGAGGACAGCGTAGAGCACTTTCTCTGCGAGTGTCCCGCGTTCTCCCAAGCGCGGTGCGCTGTATTCGGCGCTGACGTATTGAGGATGGGAGAGATCTGTCCTCGACCCCTAGCCGAGGTTCTTCGGTTCATCAGAGCAACGAAGAAGTTCGGTTAGGGTGGGGGCAGAGTACAATGGACTATTGGTCTGAGTGCTCGGGGCTTCGCTCCCCCCCTTTCTTACAATTATTATTATTAAACAATGTGGACATTTGTTAAACTGAGCGTGCAAAGTATTCAGGTGTCACGCTCGACAAAACATTAACATTTAATAAGCACATAGGTCTCACCATTAATAAGATCAGCATATTAATTCGAACCCTGTACCCCTTAATTAATAGAAAATCAGCGCTAAGCTTGGAGAATAAACTATAGTTATGCATAAAACAATTTTCCACGCCATCATGTTGTACATTGCTTTAATCTGGTTCAATTGTGCCAGAATGCGCATCAAAAGCTGCAAATAACAGAAAATAAAATCTTTAAAATGATTTTTAATCTACCGCAGTTTCTTCCCACCAGTGAGCTTCACAACAAAGCCAAGTTGTCTTCTTGTCGAAAATAAAGTCCACACCATAGCCGCAAACTTATCCAATTCAAATTACAGTGATAACCCACTCATCCGACAGATTATGTCTAGCTAGGTTATAAAGTTAGGTTTTAATTATGTTAAGACAGGATTAGAATTCATATCAGGAGGTTTTTTGCTTCGTTTTCTTTAACTCTTTCTAAATTAACAACTACAATTTACTCTGCAACCAAATGCGCCACAAATAACAATGTAACAAATTTTCTCTACAAATGTAACATAATCACGAGAAATGTTGAGTTTAATAAAATACAAGGAATGAATGCATGAAATAATTCCAGACGATGTGAGGTATTCTATTTAAAACAGAAAAGTGAGGTTATAGAAGCTGTTTAAAAAACATACCAAGCACATGTCGATAAGCAAACCGGGAAGGAAATCAAATGTCCAAAATCAAATCTCCGATACAGGTGCATAATAATTTTTTAGTGTTTCCTTTGTATTCGCAAAATAAATAAAAAGAAGATAATTTGTATTTGCTTACTGTTTGTCAAAAATAAAACGCGAAGTTTTCAGTTCAAATATTTAGAAACTACTCAGGAATATGTGATGCCTCACAGTAAACTTAATCATTTTTCATCAACTATCATTTAAGGCAGAAAAACATGTTTTATTGGTATTAGAACAAATTCAGTCCCTACCAAAAGCATATAAACCCCTCAAGAAAAAAAAAACCGCACCAATTTGTAAACAATAAGTGTGAAGGTCAAAAGTGCTCCCTTTATATTTACGAGACGCATGCCGCAACCCAACCGTTCAACGAGGTTCAAAGACGTTGAGGAACTGAAATACCCACTGACCAAGCAAATACAATATTTACCTTTTTCATCGATTTCTGTGAGTCTTCTGATTTACACTTTCATTTTTCCCTGTTACACAATTTTGGGTGAGTCCCAACATTATTTGCTGTTCCATCTTCACATCGGCTTAAAAAGGTGATTGAGCTGGCCGTGCGTTCAGGCTTTTCTAATTGTTATACAAGAAAGTACGCGTTACTGATTGCTTCTATAAGATAGCGGACACCCACAGCGACAAGAAATAAATTCTACCGAGAATGAATTTCCTATTGTTCAGTGCAAGTTGCTTCATCATTTTCATGATTATAAGTGAATCGGTTTCCAATAAAGTGAAGGAAATAGTGCCGGACCTCGAGGTGCAGAAATTACTTCTTTCAGCATCACAGCAAGGACATGAAAATGAAGGCAGCCGCAGATCTCGTGTTGCTGGATTTGGGCCCGGAGGAATTGGTGGAGGCGGATTTGGAGGAGGCGGATTTGGAGGAGGTGGCTTTGCTTTCGGCGGTGGTGGAGTAAAATATAAGGAACAAGTTCAAGTTCGATATAAAAAGAAATTTGGTGGATTCGGTGCTGGTGGCTTTGGTGGTTTTGGCGGTCTTGGAGGTCTTGGAGGATTTTATGGGTGATCTTCATAACTGAACAGTATTGCGGTCATTGGATGACAACTTTATGTAAAATGTATTTACATATTATGTGTGTAACTCATTCTTGTTGATATTGCTGCGAATTACATATTATAAAAAATAAAATAAAATTGCACGCTCTGACGTAAATTTAAATTGCGATGTAGAAGATATTTGAATAAATAAAGTTAACTGTTTTTAGTGTTTTTAATGCTAATGTTTTTTTAAATTATAATGCTAATATGTATGTATACGAAATGACATTCATGTAACTTTTCAAGTGGGCTGAAAAGATGTATTACGAAATATAAAAACAGATTCAATAAGTCTTGTCCGAAGTTTAGGATCGGTAGGTAAAATCGTGGGGCGCTTTTATAATAGTAGAGACCTTTGTTTTGTTGGAGCTTGGAAATTATACCGTTATTATGTTATTTTATTATGTGTGTTTTCTACTAAATGCGTCCCACGATGTTATTTTAGTCTTATCAAATCCCCAGATTGGTGACCCATAATTATTTTCTAGCTTTTATATGTGCAATAAAACCGTTTTTAACTTAAAAAGTTGTTTTACCTATTTTTTATTTAGGTGCAATTTACATACATTGTGCAATTGAACATATAATATAAATTGCCCATTTTCTACACTATATTATACTATTTAATAGTTTAAGATAAATCGCTTCGTAAAGGAAATTATAATAAGAATAAGTAAGCTGGCATTTGCTGAATGTAGAAAGAAACGATTTTTCCTCTCCGATTGCTGTATTTGCTAAATAGTGATCAAAATGAAAAGATTAGTATTACCTGCGTTTTTTATTACAAGCTTTTATTTAACTTGCTTTCCTCTGTGGGGGAAAAATCTGCCTATCGAATATTCGACCATCTCCCGACACACACCATTGGCTCTGAAGACAATGCAATGGTAGGGGGTCACTTTTTCCATTCCAAAATTTCCACTAGGACATTTTTTCCATTCATTCTCTTTTCCATTGTTTTTTTTTGCCATTGTCATTTTTTCGGTAAGGGGTCACTTTTTTCATTTTAAATTTTCCATTAGTACATTCTTTCCATCAATTATTTTTTCCATAACTGAATATTTGCCTTTAACAAAATGTCTACTGATTGAATTATTGCCTTTTACAAAAATTTTGGGCAATGGAAATTTTGGGCTATGGAAATTTTGGGCAATGGAAATTTTGGGCTATGGAAAAAATGGGATGGAAAAAACGACCCCCAATCCAATGCAATATAGTATATTCAATTTTATGGCACTACCAATATGGCAACCGCCACAAAATGACGGATTTCCTTTTCCTTTACATCCCCCCGCCCCCGCCGTGGGTACCAAATGAAAGGGTTTGATGAGTACAATACGACGAGCCACCTGACGTCAATCTAAGTGCAATATAGCGGATCCGCCAAGATAGCGAATCACCATAATGATTACAACTCCCTTGGCATATGATGTACGTAGGTACCAAATAAGGAGATGAAATGATATATAATACACTAAAACGTAGAAAATTATAATAAATAAATAATTTTTTTTTTATCAAGCTTTTATGAAATGAAATTCTTTTATTAAATGAATTAAAAGTAGAAAATTAATTTTTTCGCTGAGCCACCTATATGTGACTATAAGTAAAAGCTGAGACGTTCAAGTTTTAAATTTTTATAAACGAATGAAAGCTGAGCGCCCCAAGGTTTTACTTATATGTTGTCACATACAGGTGGTTCAGAGGAATAATTTATTTTCTACTTTTTAGTTCATTTGATAAAAGCATTTCATTTTATTATAGCGTGTTTTTTTAAAAAAAAAAATTTATTATTGTTTATATGTATCCTGCTCTGGATCAGGAATTTTGCATTGTATTGAATTTTTCAAACTCTTACCTATAGCAAATTTTCATAATTTGTAAAAAAGGGTATCAGATTGGCTTCACAAGCTGGTACAAGCATCCAAACTTAAAAATTGAGCTGAATAAACTATTGGGATAATTTTTTGATGCAAGGTGGGTATGTTGTAGTTTAGTTCATGCTATTTTCTCAAAATGAAAAAGTTTTGTTATAGGTAACTAACTGTGCATAAACAATTCAATTTAATATTTCCTGTGAAATCTGATCCGGAGCAGGATATGAAAAAACAACGCAGCTATTATAAAGCAATTTGGGCATCTCCTACGAATAAAAGAATATATTATAAAATTATAGATAAATATATAAAAAGAAAATATTTTAAGACAAACGAGAATTATGTAGTAAGTAAGAATAGATATACTCCATAAGAAAAGTATGCCTTATGCTTGGCAACCCTCCACCCTGTTTTTCTCAGCGCACATTGGATATACATAAGAGAAAATTCTCTTATTTCCCGCCGCTATAGTGTATCTCGTCAGAATATACAAAGGGGACAAAGGGGTGCTTTTCTGGCTGCAAGCAAGAAAACCGAGGGAGCACCAGCGCGGCGAATTGATGCAGAAAGGAGATTTGTGGCGAAAATTGAATCAGTTGTTCAACTCAATAGTCCGTGGTAGGTAGGCCGCTTTAGATGGCAGTTTGACGGTAGAGTGCTGAGCCAGAAATTCTTAATTTAAATCCGCTGCCGCCGACTAAGTGGTGTAACTGCTACAGAGTAGAAAATGTGCTAATGAGAAATAGGTAGAGATGCCTCCAAAAGTGCCAAAGTCAGAGACAGTGTGTGCAAAGTTGTTTGACAAAGTGCAGTGGAATTGATTTTCCGATAGTTGACAGTGGTGTCTCTATTTGAGCCAAATTTGGCAGGGAGGAACCACCAAGGGAGGAGCGCTACCGCTAGAAACGTAAAAGTTATCGGAACTAGATATCCTTTAGACAGATAACGCCATTTAATTGCTTTCTCTAATAAATTTTCGCAATCTGGAGCTAGCCCGGTGGTCAAGAGAGGAAAACTAGTTCAAGGCTCTCCTGCTTCCACGCAGTTACGATACGACGACGAACACACGCTCGTTTGGTCGCATCGTCGTCACCGAAAACCAGCCAAAGTTATTATACCGCAGATACACAAATTTCACAGCCCTCGCCAGGCAGTGACAATACACATGGCCAGTCTAAGGTTCTCAGTGACTAAAAATAAGTTTTCGTGCGGTGTCTGCCCGAGCATTCCATCCTGCACCACCTCATTATCGCTATATCAGTGTTTTGTTTCGCTTTCCCACAATATTCCAACCGAAAGGAGAACTTGCAAAGTTGCCACCGAAATTTTTTCGATTAAATTTGATAATCTATATAAAAGTTAACTAAAAAAGTTGAATCAGATAATTGGACTGGTGCGGGTCAATGGTCTCAATCCTAAGCATCTGGAACAACAAAAGTTGGTAACCTTAAGGGCGACCAGTGACCAGTGTCTACTTTCGCTGAATGAGCACTTCTGCCCTCTTTGACTATTTTTAAATAAATCCTCTGGATTATAATAAAAATTTAATTTCTAATTATTGATCATTTTTGAAGCATCGTCTTCTTAAAGAAACTATTGCCTTTTATTAAGTGGCAAGTAATAGAAAATTGGCAATAAATGAATGGAGAGTCTACGTGTTTCAGCTGCAATGCCTTCAATCTTCAAAGAAGTTTCTTTACATAATTCTAAATTCTCAATAAAAAAACAATTTGGAAAGACGATGCCCTGAATAAATGAGTCGACAGAGTCAACCAAACTTTTACTCTGGAACAATTGGCAATTCACCTGCATATTTCCTTTAAATTTACACCGCTATTACTTTTCTCTTATACCACAATATTTTTCTTAACGTTTAGTTTTGCAAAAGTTCTGACTGTTGGAGTATATGCAGGTTAATACTGTTAACCGTTTTTGATTAAAATCTCCTATCCATGAACGCGACCCCATTTATATGAGATATGGGCCCAATGCATAGAAATACTAACTAAGCACGGAACGGCTGTATCGTGTATGAACCCTATACGTGAGCGACCACCTAAGGGGTGCTTCCTAGAGGAGAACAGCAACAGCGTTTATGAGGGAGAGCTAAATAAGAATCGTCGCAAGCGGGGCGCAAGCGGTGAATGGCAGCGTGTAAATAAATGTTAAAGGGGGCATAGACATTATGGAAAGAACTTCAGAAAATTTTGAATTGTAAGCCCCCTTCTGATTATGTCTACATATTTACGCCTGCACTGAGCGACCATACGAACACAGCCAATTCTAACACATCAGGGAATGTGGTACGCTAAATCTGGCTTACAGCCGTTCCGTGCTTAGTTCATATTTCCATGGCCCAATGTTGGGGTAATGAACGAATGGAGCCTCCGATGCAGCCACGTTTGCCAGATTGGGTAATTTCTCGTCAATAGTTTCAGTCACTTTAACGAAAAAAGTTTGGGCGAGCCGCCAGATATTTCGAGCTTGAAAATATTTAAAGCAGCATATCTTTTTAATCCAGAAATATGTTTGTCTAACAATACGTGAAAACAAAGCAAAAAAAAATTCAAGACCTTTTAATTTGTCTAAACCTGAACAATACAATGATCTAGATATTCAGTATAATACTTTTCTATCAATGAACTTAAAAACCATATTCCCTAATGGAATACCGAGAGATACTTGCGAATTTTGAACTCTATACCGTACAATCAGCATCAGGAAACAATCTTTTATTATCTTTGTCAGCTTCAAATTAATTTGTAGAAAATAAATTTCTATCCAAAATGAATAGGATGAAAAAAATATTGAAGAATTATTTGGAACAAATGTGCAAATATGTAAAGAGTGAAATCCGAAATAGACATAGTCATGTGGTGAGTACAGTACTATCACTATTAGCATTTTTTCTAACGATATGTAGCACAGAGTAATGTATTAGCATGTCACTAAATTGCCTAATTCAAAACCATTACTTCTAAATGTGACGGTACTTCACAGTACTACGGTACTTCAGGCTTCACAAAAATTGTAAGATGTATTAATAATTTATAATTCATTTTGCCGCCAAATTGGGCTTCTCTCTCTAAAATCTTGCGACTTTGGGCTACTAATTTGGCAACTCTGTATAGGCAAGTAAAGGACCACGGGCTCGTCGATAATGTCTCTACTCTCTAGGCGAGAAATTACACGTGGCGCAGCACCGGGTCGCGTGCATCGTGATCGTATTGGTGAAATAATTCACGGTCGGCTTACAGTACCTATATTTAATTTCAGCTGAACACCTTAATCCCTCCCAGAGAAAATCGTTCCGTAAGGCAGAGAGGCAATAGAAACGAGTGATCCTAGAGGGTTCCAAGTTTTTTCTTTTTAAGTGGGAAATCAAGTTTTTTTTGGGGTGAACTTGATCAATTTTTTTTTTTAATAAAACGAGTGTGAAAAAAATTCTCAAAACGGCCTGTTTTTTGCTACTTTAAACAATGAAACAAATATTAGAAATGGATGTTTAAGGACTAAATAATAAAACAGTAAAAACTATGCTAACGATTTTTAAGAATCGGGTTAGTACTTTTTTCTAAATTCGCGGAACTAATTTAAACGCAATTAAAGTTTAGTATCAAAACTGCTTCAGTATAATGTGTACGTATGAACGAGTGTATATGTAATTTATAATTTCTCAATTACTCGTTGGGATTTTTACTCGATATTTAAACCATAAATGTTTGAGAAATACATATAGGGATGTGATATGTAAAAATCCATGATCTGAAAGCGTAATGAGAGCTTTTATTCTTATTTCACACTTCCGCTTAATATGATTTCGACCAATCAAATAGATGATCGACATCCTAGTTGAACTTGTAAATACAATGGGCCTCGCTTTCTTTAACTGTAATACTAAAGTTTAAGTAAAATTAAAAATTCTTAGTTGGTTACTTAAAATATTAAAATAGCCTTGTTTTTTTCTGTGGGTTCTTTTTTTATACCTACTAATTTTCATTACAACCTTTTAGCTTCAGAAAATGTGTAGAGTAGTGACGTGCCGTGGTATTTTCAGCAGATTGTTCAACATTAATTTGTTGTTTAAATAAATACTTATAAACATATATTCGTAGTTTTCTCCAAGACCACGACAAACGGTCCGTTTTTTAGAGTGACGCTCCTATTAATATATGTACAGTTGGGAAATTCTTTTTTGTCATTACAACAGTTAGGTAAATGATTTAATGTAAACTGCCGTCCAAACCCCTCTTAATTAGTTTCTTTAAAAAGTAAATAAAGGAAACAAAATTATTTATTAGTAGCGAGGCAACCGGATATCCCGACTTAGCCTCGTAATTAGAAGTCTGAAAATGTCTACTAAAAGACTTACCTTTAGATACCACCTTACAAATCAACTCCGGAAGTTGTTTCTGTTAATTGAGAAAATGGTTTCTCCAACAAATTTTTTAATTGCACATCAACAAGTTATAATTTGCTCATTAATAAAATTTTATAAAGAATTCACCCACTGGCAGAAATTGAATGAAGCATTTTCTTATTAATTTCTTATTTAATTACCAGTTCTCGTTTAACAAAATTAGGGCACATCAGGACGCGCACTATTTATACGAAATTCGTTTGAACGATGCCACCACAGCCAGATCAACCACGCAAAGGCCGCGGTAGTTGAGTGGCTGAAGTGAAATCGAACATGTTTTATCTTATCGTTATTCTGCCCGTTAAACCCTTTCCTTTGGTATTCATGTCATGGGGGATGTTAAGAAAAACTTAATCCGCCATCCTGGTGCGACCGCCATATTGATTCAGAATGACGTTACATAGATTATTGTAATCTACTCGTCAAACTCCTTCATTTTATACCCATGTCAAGGGGATTGTGAAGAATAACATAATCCACCATCTTGGGGCATCCGCCATGTTGGGTATAGAATGACGTCACATAGTTTATCATATTCTGCTCGTCAAATCCTTTGATTTCATACCCATATATAATGGAGTTGTGAGGCAAAAAAACCAAATGACGGCTGACAACGGCCATATTTATTTTTCCCAAAAATTATATTTCCTATAGCACCCCCACAATTAAGACGAATATAATGACACCAATTCAATCCAGCCGTTTACGCTGGAGGTTGACAGACATACTGACATACATACATACACACACCCGAAAAACATAACCCTCCTTTTAGGCAGTCGGGTAAATAAGGCAAACTAAGGCTGGCAAAGACCCATGTTTATTCGCAATGTGCAATGTACGTTTTGGATCATACCACAAACACTGATAGTGTAAGAGAAACACATGTAGACGCAATCTGCAGTTGTCTCAAAACAAAAAACAACAATTTTTCTGTTAGTTATTTTATATGTATGCAATCAAAACCTAGTGTTTGACAAATATTTTATTTTAAAGTCTATTCTCAATCCCAGCTGCGCCACTCATTTCGGAAAGAGGTAGATATGTTACCTAAGTCTAAGTGAATGACAAAAAGAATCCTAAGAGCGAGTTCATATGTTAATAGCAATTAAATTGAATTGCATGAGCGCATGTTGAAATGTAAAGGCCTCGAGTCTTTTGAAAAAGGCATTTCTGAATAATGTATACATTACCCCAATTGAAGAAGAAAACAATCATCTCATCGTATAAGATCCATGTTCTCTTCACTTACCGCGAACTGCTCGAGGCGTCTTTCTACAAAATGAAAAACACGGTTTTAGCATTATTCATTTATCGTTTATATAATTTCGGTTTATTTTTGCATGTTATGTTTATTCACTTAATTTTAAATGAAATTTATTTAAAGTGCCATACCGGCTGTCATTGAAAGGCTAGCGCTCTATTTTATTGAACTTCACCCACTTCCCGCAAAGAATGCACTCGTTCGAACTCTGCACTTATTTTGAACTAAGCCAAAGTTTTCGGCCGCATAGAAATTCGAATAAACTGTGATGCACGTTTGCTCCATTTTTATATAAATTTAGTCGACAGGACATTTATTTTGTAAAGAAATATTTAAGAGGTAACGTAACCTCTTGGCACACTTCTGGGCTGGTGGGCTGCGCCAATGTAGATATTTGTTTTTGTCATGTGTTAACCGTGCTTTACATTTCTAGTTAAGTAGTCCTAAGGAATTTATGCAAGCGGCAATAATCTCCATGGCCTTTATATGGAAGTACCTAAACTGTCTCTAAGCAACCTGCATGTGAAAAAGTTCTTAAAGCAAAAAATATGAATGTATAATAAATATCTTGAATTTGTGAGGATGCATATCGGCAAAAGGTAAAAGCGAAAGGACGTGATAAAACGTTTGAATGGATCTAAAATTAGTGGGTTTATGATGTTCCTTTATAGAATTTGTACGTCATGTCATGGAAAACCATTTTAAAGTACCTTTACGTCGTACGCCGCTGCTCATGCCTCCTTCTCTAGTATAGGCAAACCGTGACGCCGTATTCAGTGTTGTATAGCTGCTTCATGAATATGTAAATTTGTGATTTCGCAAGAGTGAAATGTTTGTCGTTTCGAGTAACACGGCCGATAATTTGTCTCCTAAATTTCTGAAGCTAAGAACATTAAATTTCAATAGTCCAATAACATAGGCCTACAAATTAAATTTTATTGAACGTTGCGTTATACTCTCGAAATATGCCTATATGTATTTATATAGGGCGTAATGGTGTACTTTGTTTTTGGCAAAGTTTTTTACAAATAATAAATGGAAGAAGGTATAAGGGTGATGATAATCATTTCTAAATATGGAAGAATTAGATATAGCCTAAAAATTAAGGTAGCTTGGTATTAGTGCTATAAATGTTGTGTGAAGTGAAGGATAGAAAGAAAGAAAAACGGGTTTCAAAAATATCTCGAGAATGGTCGACTTTTGGACAAAAACATGTATTACCACAATTTAAGTGAGACAATTTCCAATAAAAACGATATACTCTATTTTTTGCGCACACGTAACTGTTCACGCGATATAACGCTTCAAAGAATCGCAAGTGACTACCGGGGGTTTCATTTTGACAAATTGAAGTATTTCGAGAAAAACACACCGTACGAAAAAATTATTCAAATAAACGCTCAATATTTTCAAAGGGGCCATTCACCTGTGATAAAATTAGCCCGCCCCCACCATCTCCTGAGGATGGAGTAGAGGAAAACTATTAAGCACTTGCGATTATTTGAAACGTTATACGTGAACGGTTACGCGTACGAAAATAAACGTAGTAAACCGTTTGACTTAAAGTTCACCGTTCTCGAGATTTCCTTTGTGGGATTCAAATGCACGTGGCTTAGTCATGTTGGACGCAACACCAAAGGGAGAATTTTTTTCCTGACTAACCTTGAGGGGGATTGTTTTCAGAAAAGGACTAATAAAAATCAATTAGGGGGTTCTCAACAAAAACAACACTTGTCCAAAAATTCCGAAAATAGATTAACAGCGCAATCGCGCAATCTTGTAATTCTCGGTCGATCCCTCAACGCCTTGAAACCGATTCACTGAAAAACGAAGCATGTCCATGTTGTTACGCGAGAAAGTTTCTTCAAAAACAAACAAACTTGTCCAGGCACGTTTCCAACAAAAAGTACACTTTTGAGTGTTCGTTTTGTTGAGAACCCCTCAATTTTTGTAAGTAAGAAATAATAGAATGATGGACACAGCCTAATATGCGTGCCACAAATAAAATTATTTCATTTTGTGGGCTTGTCACCTCTGGCTCGTGACTATCAATTATTGGATAATTTTGAATTTTCTTTTAAAAATTAGTGGTGCGAGTGTCAAAGAAACTCATGCCGTAGCTTAACCTTTCAATTAAGGAGTTACGGTATGTTTACGCTAAGCGCTGCCACCAAGCGATGCGACGCGTCCTAGCGCGATCAAATCGCGAGAAAACGCTCCAGCTTGTTCTTTGGCGCTACTTGCGAGCGACCTTTTCGGCAAAATTGATGTAGAAAGGTAGAAAAATGAATGGATGCGTTTGAAGGTGTGAAACTTTATAATATGTACTCATCCGGAATTATTCAAAATACTTATCGTCAACACGACGAAGCGAATAATTGCGCACTATATGTGCACAGACCACCAGTCGGCTCGTCTCGCCTCGGCTAACGCAGCGTCGCTTCGCCTCGCCTCGCCTCGCAACGCGTGCTGTGTGGTCACGTCCTTAGGATGGGTTAAAAAATTAGCAGATTTATTTTTTTCTTTTCGGAAACTATCTGGTACTTCGATCTATTTTTCCTGTAATATATAGCAGACCTTCTAATACTAACAATTATTTCAGATTTTTTGATTACAAACATCGGAGATAAGAGGGGGATGGTATTTTTACGCACAATTTTGGGCATAAGTCAAAAATTAATGCAGCTTAAAGTTAAAAAGTGCAATCCTTAGAGCAACCCCTTTCAAATCATACCCAACACGATATAACATATGTTTGTATAATACATAAAAAAAATTGGAGTTTTTAATTTAATTTCTTTGTACCTTTTCTGTACAGAACTCTAAAAAGAAAAAAAGTCTAGAAGTCTTAAACTTTTTGGACGTATTTTTGGGTTACTTAGCGCATAAGAACGGAATTACTTTACAGCAATCATAGGGTTTTGATAACCCAGTAAAACATAAAATGCATAGGTACTTTTTATATATGCAAAACTAAAATATTGTTTAAATGGTAACTTACAATTTCCAATTTAAAAATACTGTGGCTGAGCGGATATTCAACTGCCGAAGGTTAATATTTTCCATGAAATGGCTCGTCCTCTTCTAGGACAGCTTTGTGCAATCTGCTTTCATAACGTCCTCTGTACAAATTAATTAATCATTGCAGTACACACACGAGAAACCTACGTCACTGGTTCATACGCAGAAATAATTCTATAAGTTTGTATAGATTTTATAATAATTGCACCGAAGCTGCTGTATACAGACTTTGTACTTGACCTTTTCAGTTTTCAGGCAATTCAGTTGCGTATTTTTTGCTCTGATTTAAGATCACGTGTTACCAAACAAATCTGTATGACAACAAAAAAAACCACGACATTTTAATTATGCAAATATTTTCCTGCTGACATTTAATTCTGTAACACGCCATGCTTGACCAATTGGAATCTCAGCGGTAATTGAACAATTTAGTCAGCCGTTTCTGTAATTTGCTGTCCAATTTTTAAATTTCTGTTATCCAGTACTTTTTAAAGTTATTAATTCTTCTGGAATGTAAAATTCTCACACAGTTATTGCTCCCTTTTCATATTTTGGCTGACTTACTTTTTGACTAGGCCGCACCGCACGTTGGAAGAACACAATAAACACTCACATTAAAAAGCCTAATTTAAGACGCGTCACACGCAAGGGGCAATTTAAAATTCCTGATCTACTTATGTTTACTATTTTAAGAAGAATAATAAATATATCTAAATATCTGAACGAATTCAATATACATATGTATGTATTCAGGGCTCCCTTGGTGGTTGCTTTTATATGTTTAGAGCTTTCGGCACGCTAAGTATATTTTGTTAAAATCTGTTTACGCGAGCACCAATTAATCTCCAACAGTTTGAGCTAATTGTGCATTTATTGTACTCTTAATTTGATTCTAGTGCTGAAGGAGTTAGATTAAATAAATGATGACCGCTACAGTGATGGCTGCAGACTCAAATTGGGATCCAGGTGAGTGTATAAATATTTCTTTCTATTTCTAATCACCAGACATAATAATGGAAATACTTATTTTGTTTCGCTCGCAAAGTGGTGAAAAATATTTTTAACATTCATATTCCGACCAATTTGACATGATGACTAATTCTATGCATCTACATATATTGCTAAGATTTTAGGCAATATTTTCTCGGCAGCACTCTGAAACTGATTTGTAGATTATACTTTAAGAACTCTTTACGCTGCTGTGTAAATCAATTTATATCACGTATTCCCCCATCGATAAAAACAGAAAAAAGGCCTTGAAGCTCTCTCTATAAAATATTCATTTTTGCGTTATTATTTGTAACAACTTTTTTATCAGAATTATGGGTTGCGGGAGATTTCTCATTTTCTTTACAAAAGTTAGTCTTCCTACAAGAACACATTTTCGGTACACTCTAAGAATAATATTTCTTATTACTCTTGGGATTGGATTCTACAACACTGTAAAACCTCTACCATCTAGTAGGTATCATCTATAATTTAAATATTGCATTGGCTGCTCATCGCTTCCAGTACACTGCATTTCACATTTCCATCACATGCAAGAATCAGGTCAAGGGCCGCCGGCAAATAACTATGGCTGCGTTAATATTTAAGGATTAAATCATTCACGGTAATGAAGTGGTCATACCTGTGTACTTATTGACTAAGAATTGTTCAGGTGACTGTAATATGTAACCGTTTTTTGTTAGTATAAATTGTAAGCAATTTGTAAAATATATTCATTGTTCCACCAACTTTTCAGTAACTACCAGAGTGCCCCATCAGCGGTAAGAGATTTGATAGATTGCAAGTAATAAAGAAGTAAACTAGAGAATCGGTTTTTTTACATCAAATTCGTGGAAGTAAATTCCTCCGCCTAATTTTTGGCGACCGTGATCAAACAAACAACCCAATTCAGAAAAGACAAAACTACAAAATACAAAAGAAATGAGTGCAGTGTGATAATCCGTACTGCAGGAACTGCGTGATGTTTGCAGGTTTTCATGCACAAAAGGGCATTTATGAGCCATTGACGATAGGCGGTCAAATCTACCCTGGCGATTTTCTCCCCGGTCATTTTTCCCCCTCTAATTTTCCCCACGTCTCTGTTTCCCGTTAGCCTTGTTTCCCAGGGGTTAAATTTGCCCCGGTAATTTTTCCCTTTCTAAATTTCTGACTAATTGACTGAAATGTGCCTTTTACAAATTATTTTATACAAATTTTATATACTGAAAAAACTCTCTCTACTCTTATAGACCGACTTAAACAAAATATTTTATAGATTGAAATGCGACCGAGGAAAATTTAATAACCGCGGGGAAAAATGTGGAGGAGAAAATCTCCAGGGTAAACTTGACCCTCAATCACCTTTGACAATTACAGTTAAATATTTATGAATATAGTGCTTTTGTAGTTTATGTATGACATGCATTTACGTTCTTTATTTCTAGGTATAATACTACCAGAACCCGGCAAACGTTGTTTCGCTTATAAATTGGATAAGCAAAATATGTTTGCTTATACAAAGATTTATACCTCATTTTACGACCTTCGGGGTTGAATATTGCATAAACGGGGGAAAGTATTAAAAATAGTTGAAAGTGATGTATGCTGCTATTGAGTATGAATTCATGCTTGATTTAATGAGACCACCCCCACTCCGCTGGGACATGTAGGAGGGGGCAATAGGGAGGGGGTGTAAAATGAAAAAGAAATGTTGATAATAGTGTAAAAAAATATCCATGGATTAAGATTAAGTAGAAAAATTAAAATATCTCAATAATTAATCGACGTGAGTATTTTTGGTGGGTCTAATGGAAGCTCTTGGAGGAGAGAGAACCCCCGGGTTGAATTTTGAGAAATTATAAAATACGTGTTCCATTATTTGTTATGTGGAGTGTTTATGCAAAGTTTCAAGTAAATTGGTTGAAAAAATATTTATATTAATATTTATATAAATTTTTACCTCTTGGGATTGAATTTTGAGAACAGCACCTACCTATGGTATAAAGCTTTTCCGCAAACTAACATAATACGAGTATATGGTATAATGTCAATATTGGCTCAACCGGCCCATTGGTATAGAAGTTAGATTTCGGATCACCTACCGGGACCACACCATTCTCGCAACCTAACTAACATGTGTTGTGACTATGAAGTCAATCGGTCATGAGGTTTGGCCGTAATGCGGTTTCACACATACGCATCAAGGATTTGATATAAATAGATTTTCAATTATCATCTCTAGTCTCTCTATAATCTAATCACGGACATGACATAACGCGCATCGCTGTAGCTAGTTAACGGTTAACAAACAATGTTAACGGAAGTTGAATTTAATTGAAGTTAATAAGACCGTTAATAATTTTTGAGAAAGTTGATTAATTCGTTAAACAAAGTGTTAACTTTCATTAAATAACGCCCAGCTGTGGTCCCTAAAGCATGCAAATCAAACCAGTTTAGCGATTTTTGCCAAAGCTAGTTGAAATCCAAACTATGTCGGTCATGTTATCCTCGTTTAGGATCTAAAGAATGGAAAATATTTTCTATACCCAGCAGTTCAACAAAGTACCGATAAATCAAAATTTCCGAAGTATATCGCTTTTTCCTACAAGTTCTGAAAACTTGTCTTTAAACAAGAAACGAAACATTTTGATTTTAAATATGAAAAATCGTTTTGGTTTGATTTTGTTCTGGACATGTATTTTTCTGTGTCACACATTTTAATGTTTAGTATTTGATAGAAACGGGAACCCTTTCGAAAAGTGTTTATTAATTTTTAGGTAGATTTCCTCATATTATATTTCTAAAGAAAATTTTAGTTCAAGCCGGATTCCTATGGGTTGAAGAAACTGATACATATTTGATCTATTTTCACCACGGAATAATGTTAACAGAATAATCAATTAACGAAAAGATGAGCAGAGCACGCAAAAGTTAACAACCACATAATAAATTTGGCCCTTTGCCGACTATGCCGACCCATATGTGAAAGGCATGATTTCATTTCATAAATTATTCCTCAGAACGCTTGATATTTTCTTAGTGGGCATTCTAGTAAATCAGAAATTTATTCCGCAGAAGGAAGTCGGTATATGCATACAAACACACAAGGCATACACATTTATTATTTGGGCAAACATAAAGAAAATGGAGCGACCGACTGCTGATATGCTACCGTGGGAGGAAGGCCACGTAAGCAGTTAATCTGATTTAAGTTTGCAGCTCTACTGTGCCGAATATCACGATTGTTTAAGATATAAAATTTCATTATGAAGAATAGAATTTCCGTAGCTACGTAGCACTAAGCACTGTGCGGGCTCAAATCTCATTTGCTTGCCTCGAATAATAACAACAAACAATATGAATGGCAGTTGGGCATTCTAAATAATATTTATTACATGAGTTTGGATGGATAAGAATTCATCACCATGCGTTCTTATGTAGAATACGACCTCTATGAGAATGAAGGAAGTATGTAGGTATTTACGTAACAAAAATTTATGGTGGTCCTTTTCACCAACTAGACTGCTTCATCGATTATTAAAAAATAATTTAGAACATATGTAAGTACTTATTTAGGGACCAAATGTTAAGACAGTATTTGTACCATGTGTGATATACATATGCATGTACATGCATATGTAGGTGAAGATCTCAGAAAAAGAAATTCCGGTCAAATCGAGTTATACTCGCGCAACGTGTTAATTCTAACTAGATTTGTTAATATATCAAAAACTACAATAGTCATAAAACCTTGTTTTATCTTCACCCGACAACGGTTGCAATTTTAACAGTCAGTCAGTTGTAGCGCCTGTGTTAATGACCTATCTCGTCGCTCTTGAGGTCTGGTACCTCGTCAATTATTTGTCAGTAAATGTTGATAAATGTTTCACAACAACCTACATCTTCAGAAAGTCTCCTGCGCAATGTGAGTATCGATTCTGCGCGGTGGCCTTGCTGGAGGTTGACCATAGGAAGGATCTCGGTGTACCTTCTGACAGCTAACTGTACTTCGATGCGTACATTGATGACATCTCCAAAAGAGCCTACAACAAGATTATTATTTTTGACGTTGGCTCGAAGCCATACTGCTCATCTGTTTGGCCGCCCCACCACTAAAACAAAATTGATGGAGTGTAAGGCATACAAAAGATATTAACGCGTTGTATTCTTATGCCTAAATTCCATAAGAATCCAAACCACAAACCACGCCCGAACCAAGAAACCATCAGCTGAATTTGCTAATAAATCATGTAGTTGTGATGATGCCAGATGCGCTGAATTGCCTGTGGCAACACAAAACGGTTATTCTCACAGATAGGAAAAAGCTACCGCATGTTGACCAAAATGTGCGAGATAGGTGACAAAAATGTCAATGCAAATGAAAGAGCTGCAGCTATGTTGGTTGGTTCGGTTGTGGTTTGGTTTCTTATGGAGATTAGGCATTAGAAGATTCAACAAGCCTTATGTCCCAACTTATCGAGAGAACACTATGTAAAATCTAGATGAATGCATTATTCATAGAATTTGTAACGGGTTTTTACAAATACCTTTAGCAGATACTTTTATTTTGCGGGTGCTTGCATACTGCAGAAACCATAATGCATTTTAAATTGGTTCTCTGAACTGCTAATAGATTCAAGAAATCTGTAATTCTGTCTCGTGTTATTTAAAACTACTTACATGTTGTCTTTAATTTTAATTTTAGTGATATATTTACTATAATCTTATAAAGTAAATAACAAATGAACTTAATGATCCAATAGTGGCCCAAAATAGGTCGCATTAACCACCATATGGGTCGCCCCAATCCTTATAAATAATAATGATCCAATTAATGATATGACAAATTTCAATTTTGTTTCCAGCCCTCTCAAAACTTGTTACATCCCTTCAGGAAGCGGAAAGTTTATCAACTGAACAAGAAATAGATTTTCTTAAAAATCTCCTAGAATCAAAGGAACTAAACGCATTAGTTAATGTACATAGCAAGGTAGCTAAAGTTTGTAAAGATGACCGTCTCGCACCGTTGTTATCTTCATCAATGCAGGTATAGTACAAACAATCATCGAACTTAAAGCAAGATTCAACTCTTGAATTCTTTCCTTAAAGGTGCTGTTCGAAGTTCTTGAACAGTTAGCGCCACGTTGTCACATATCTCCTTTATGTAAAGAAGCATTTTATTTACTCCACAATCCGCATTTACAGGTTTTACTGAAATAGCAGAAGTTGTCATTAGGTTTAACTATTTTTTTATGCAGAGTCTGCTTTGTGCCCACGATGCCATTGCACAGAAGGACTTCTACCCCCATCTTCCCGATATTCCCATGGAAATGGATGAAGACGAAGACACGATTAAAATTGTTACACTAGTTAAGAGTAATGAACCACTGGTAAGTGCACAGCGCAGTTCCATCTTACAGCTTTCTCTTGGTTTATTTAAGTCATCAAAACGCACCTATGCTGGTCAAATTTGTCATCTTTGGCAATTGTCCGTTGCTCTTGCTTTTCTATATTTAGCTTAATCAATGCTTTCAAAGTTTTCGTCAAAAGTGAATATTTGTCCCATCTAGACCGTGTGCGCTTAGATATGGTAGATCCTGATTTAGAAGACTTTTGACCTTTTTGATTTTTGTTTAATTCATTACTTGAAAGTCTTGGTAAAGCTAAGTCGATTTTGGCATCGTTTCATCTCTTTTCACATATCCACCATCTCATTTCACAGAATATCTAACATGATGTAAACCTCCTATGTTTTCAAAATTTATAAAAGAAATCTATTTCATTGAATTACTTGCTGCTACTATGACTATAAAAGACAGGAGCACAAAGTGCGGAACCAATAGTAGTAAGTAGTTACAATCGTTGTACAGCAAGGTCAAACTGCCAACGTTTTACTAAGTGTTTACTGAGCAGTTGCTCTAGCGAACCATATGTTCTTTTCTGTTAATTGACAAATTAGTGTTTCATTTGAACCAATTAGATTTAGTATGATATATGTAAATGGTGTAACTGTTATGTGTAACTTCTTTTCATTTAATTGTGCCTATGAAGATACGTCCATGTGTCTTTTCTTTCCGGAGCAGGTTGAATAAGCGAAATATTTCACGTTTTCAGGGTGCTACTATTAAGACAGATGAAGAAACAGGGAAAATTGTTATAGCTAGGATAATGCATGGCGGAGCTGCTGACCGATCTGGTCTGATTCACGTCGGTGACGAAGTCATTGAAGTTAATGGAATTAACGTCGAAGGGAAGACACCTGGGGATGTTCTTGCAATATTGGTAAGTTTCCACAGTATTTTCTTAGTAAATTATAAACCTATAAGGACTTTTAAAAATAAATAATAAATCGAAGGTATGTCAGCAAGAGATTTTAATATTATATGCATAGTTTTCATTTAGTACCTATATAATTCTTTAGGCGGATATATTCCAACGGTCACTAAGATACGCCACTAAATCTCGCGTAGAACAGCTTCACCTGAAGCTATAATGGCGTTCGTTGCTTAAATGCTTGTGGCTGAGGTTTTGGAGTTATGTGTACATATGTTGTAGCAGTTTATATCCCTACGAAATCGCCCTCTGCTTCATATGAACGTCTCGCAAAATTTATCGACGAGCTCACTGCGATACTTCTTTATCCGACGAGATACTACTGGTGGGTGACTTTAATCTGCCCTACATTAGTTCGAGCGATGCTGAGAACGGCATCTTACTCCCATCCGTGACGACGGCTAATTCTTCCATGTCATCAATCCTTGACAGTATCGCGTCCTTTAGATTGACTCAGTGTAATACCGTTGCAAACGATTATAACAGATATCTGGATCTTCTTCGGATCCTGCTGGGACAATGACGGTTCTTTCTTTTTTGAGGGTTTCGTTCGATCCTATGCTTGTTGATTCTTCCCTTCATACTAACTATTCCTACATCTTTAAAAAGGCAAACTTTTTTAAATTAAATTACCGGCTAACTAACAACAATCGTGGAACATTTAAAAAACCAAAAAACCAAAGCCTGGAAGAAGTTCTGTTTCCTAGGAATGATTTTGACTTTCTTGCGTATGCTGAATTGCGAAATCAGTTCGTAAGTGACCAAGTGGATTGTATTTTCACTGACTTCAACAAGGTGTACCGCAAGGTAGTCATCTTAATCCACTGTTATTCACAATATACATGAACGATATATCCTTTGTCCCAACCCACTCAAGAATTCTCTGCTATGCTGAAGAGGCGAATATCAAATGTCATGACTGAAATTTTAAACTCGGACCTAGACGTAAAAACAACCCTCTGATTTTCGATTTCACGATCGATGGGTATTTCTTCGGACTTGATAAATTTTGAAACTTAGGGATTTCTTTTAAAGACCACATAAATGCAATAATTGATAAGGCTAAGGCAACCTAGGGGATTTGTAAAAAGATAGTCTAAGGAAATTGACGATCTATATATCTCTCGACTATTATAATGCTCATTCGTGAGACCTATACTTGAATATGCTAGTCCTGTTTGGTCTCCTTTCTACGATAAGGACATTAATAGAATTGAGGCTGTCCAACATAGATTTGTGCGTTTCGCCCTCCGCGGTCTACCTTGAGAAAATTTTCTTATATTACCTCCTTATTCTGACAGACTTAAGCTAATTTTTCTAGATAACACAACACCGCTATAATGAGGTTATAGCTTCGATGTCACATTCCTTTAATTCAAGTTTCCCTAATATAGATTTTCATCTTTCAAGAGGCTATAGAGAAAGGGTCTGCTTCGTTAAAGTTTATATTTTCAAATACAATTCATACAAACAGCTCGAAATCAATTACTTCATGCAACTATACTAGAACTATAGAGGAATATCAATAACAACCTTTAAATCTAGAAATGAATAACTAATGGATTTTTATATTTTCGCTAGCAAAACTCTGAAGGTACAATAACATTCGCACTTGTTCCATCAGACGGAAAGACTGGCCAACGCGAAAGTAAAGTGAGAGTAAGGGCGCATTTCGATTACAGCCCTGAAAATGATCCTTATATACCTTGTAAAGAAGCTGGACTTGCATTTCTAAGAGGGGATATTCTTCACATAGTTTCACAGGTAGTCTTGTCACAAGGTTATTAACGTTTTACTCATCTGAATTTTGCCCTTTCTAGGACGATGCATACTGGTGGCAGGCGCGAAAAGAGTCTGAAAGAACGGCTAGAGCGGGATTGATTCCCAGCAGGGCGCTCCAAGAGCGGAGAATAATTCATGAACGCACGCAGAAAGAATCGAGCAGCGATTCTAAAAGTATGTGACTGTTATTTGGATGTTTTTCCATCATCGCCTTTTACTAACATTCTCTTTTACTGATTTTCATTTCATATACCAAAACTTGCATGCACACTTCCTTGTTAAAATGCTGCTGCCTTTCATTTGCCTCTTCATTGGCCACCAAAATTCGTTTGTTCTTACAAATTAATATTTGCACACAATCACCGACTACAAATTGTGCTCCTCGTTATGCTAGAAGGTTCTTGTGCGTCCATTTGCACGACCCCGCCTGGTTCCCCTCTGTTAACTAGCAATAGTAAAACATCATCATGTCGCGGACCAAAAACTAAAAAGATCATGTATGATCTAGCTGAAAATGATGATTTTGATCGTGAGATGATCGCTACTTATGAGGAAGTTGCCAAGCTATACCCGCGACCAGGTGTGTATCGTCCAATGGTGCTGATTGGTGCCCCAGGCGTTGGCCGCAATGAGCTAAAACGAAGGCTGACTGCACGTGATCCTGAGAAGTTTCGTAGTCCTGTCCCTTGTAATTATAGTTATTTTATAATTAATTTTTTCTGTGGCTAATTTTGTACCTTTTTAGATACAACTAGACCCATGCGAACTGGTGAAGTTCCTGGTCGCGAGTACATTTTTGTATCTCGCGAAAAGATGGAAGCAGATATAGCTGCTGGTAAATTTATTGAATACGGGGAATACAAAGGACACCTCTATGGAACTTCTGGCGAAAGTGTTAAATCAATTGTAAATGCGGGGTGTGTATGCATTTTGAGTCCACACTATCAAGCAATCAAAGCCCTCCGAACAGCACAATTGAAGCCATTTATTATACACATAAGACCGCCAAACTTTGATGTACTTAAGGAAACAAGAACAGCTGCCCGAGCAAAATCAACATTTGATGAAACTAATTCAAGAGGATTTTCGGTAAGCAAGTCTGTTTTAGTGGACATGGGTTGTTAAATTTTTTTTATAGGATGAAGAGTTCCAGGATATGATCAAATCAGCGGAGCGAATTGATTTTCTGTACGGTCACTTTTTTGATGAGGAGATCGTCAATGATGATTTAGCAATTGTATTTGAGAAACTTGTGAATTGCGCTCAACGTGCCGAAACAGAACCCCTCTGGGCTCCAGCATCGTGGGTGCAATGAAACGTCTCGTGCCGACAAAGCTACAATAAAAGCTACAAAAGGTGGAAAAAGTCTAGATATAAATCAACTATGGAACCGCAACTTCTAATAACTAACAAACTGAAATTGATAATCCTCCATAAAGTACTTTTCCTATCTTTTATTAAGTGGAAAGGAGCCTCCCTCATTCATTACTTCATTAGTGTATTGTTCCAAGGCTGATCGCCAAATACCCTAAGTTATTTGTTTATTGTTGCCCGGCAACTGCGGGAATTTAATTTTGTTACGAAAATTCTTAACATGAATTTTATTGTAAATATACAATTTTTTTCATTTAACAAAAATAATCTCTTCTTATTTACTCGACATTTTCTTTATTATTTTTTGGGTTTCGTAAAATCGGTGGTAAAATAGGCAGCAGTGCGCCGAATTGTTGTTAAAAGGTACTGAGCGGAAATTCGCAACACCTAGGTTTTCATCACGATCTGTACTTAGCGATAATTACTACCACCGAACTAATAAGCAAAATAGGCTGTTTAAATCAAATGTTACGCGAAAATCAATATGAAGCCGTGGTTGCACTATTTCGCATATTGAGCTCGGGTATCTACATACATATGTACGTTTACAATTTGAAATAATTATTGGGAAATTATATGAAGTAGAAGACAGAAACGGGAAAATATTATATATACTCTCACTACCTTTTCTACGAAAGCTATCATATAAATAGTATTCGCAACATTCTGCGTAGTTTGCTTGCCATATTATTGTTCTAATTTTCTTTTGCTATTTGTGTTTCGATTCATTTGATAAAATTTACAAAATAGAACTTCCTATGGCATAAATTATAAAGTAAAAAAGTTCACAAATAAATATTTTTTGATCATACGTGTAACTAGATAAAAATTGCTTTAACCCTCGCCTTATAATACTTGAAAAAAACCCAAATTACACAATAAATGAAATTAAACAATAATTGACGTCAAAATTAACAAATTCGAAATTATTTGAATATTTATATTTTCACCCTGAAGACTCCTAAATATAAATTTTTCATTCATTTATGCAATGTTGCTTTCTGTTATGTTTTTTTCTTTTGTAAGTTTTAAAAAAAAATTTCTAACATGCATCAATTAAAAAAAATAACCCACAAATGCAAAACTTGGTTAGGTAAGTTCCAAAAATTGATACATTAGGAAATAAACCCAGGTAACCCCATGTGGAGTGGCTATTGTGTTGTGTTTGAGGCTTAATCCGTGTCTTCAATTAATTAGCTTGTGTTGGACTTCTATGTTAATGGAAACATTATAAACAAAATCTTTTGTTAAATATAAAGATAAATCCATTGACGCTATTGGTACTGAGTAATAACACTTTCATTATTAGTAGGAGTGGAGTAATACCACATCTATTATTGATAAGACAGAAACAGAATTTCATAGTAAAACAAAACAAAAATGAACACATTATGAAACACGAACTTTATTTCATAACATGCCAGACAATAATTAAAATAATAAATAACAAAAAAACAAATATATCTAAAATATATTTCCAAGAGCGAAATAGAGCTTTTCAATACTATGATTTAGTGAAACCACCCTGTCAGGAGCGAAAATGTGTTACCTGCGTGCAAGAAGTTACTTCTTCATTGTTACTTTTTCTCGGAAACTTCATATAGCGTTTTTGTGCTTAACGAGACCTTTTCAATAATAATCCACTCGAGTAGGTTATAGGCCCATCTCTTTTAAATATACGGGAACTTACCAAAAATAATCATCCTGTAAAAGTTTTAATACCTACAATTGTGGATTTTTGCCGGATTTGAGATTCCTAACGCTCTTAAGATTCATAATTCTTCCCTACTTCATTGAATCCGGCGGCAACTTTTATCACCGATAAAGTGGTTCGAAATATCGGAAACGATCCTCCTGCCAAAGTATTAAGGTTAAAAGGAAGAATGAGAGTTTTTTTTATTGTTAAGTGGGTTGTCCAAGCATCAACGGTGCGTTTCGAAAGCAACGCAATCTATAAGATCTATTGTGCTAATTCATTCTTAAAAAAAAAACCTTCCACATTAAGACCTTTGAAGTAAACTATAGTGTTCCGGGGAGCCGCGTTTGATACACCCATCGTCACCATTATGGGCGCTCTGAAGTGTGTCAGCCTATTGCATGGCTTTAATTGGCCTGCACTAAGGATCTCTTCAGGGGGACACGCTGCTTTGTCTGAGCTGACCGGGCTGAGCGTCTCTGTTTCGGAGAGGTCAGCCAGCACTTACATGACGTATGGGACATCAACCCCCATTTCATCAGGACCAACTGTGTCTAGATATGGCCCTGACTTGTTTGATGAGTAACTCGAGGTAGCATGCAACTTATGTGAACTGATTTCAAATATGAGATTATACAAATTAAAAATGGCGGTTTGAATATAGCGGTCTTAATCATTGCTCATCAAGCTGGCACTCTACTCACACTAACTTACGTGGCGCACTGCGATTATGCGGGAAAAAAGAAGGGATATCTAGACAGCTTGAGTCAGTGGATAAAACCAAACCAGTTAAAACTTAATACAGGAAAGATGAAGACGATGCTGGCCAATAGAGAGGAGGACATGAGCTTACTAATTGGTGAAGACAGTATAGAATCGTTGAAGGAGTTTAAATTGATGGGTGTTCTGATTGATAATAGGCACTGCCATACATACCATATATTTATGTATATACAATGGATTGCTCACGACAGTCAGGTTGCTAGGAAAAAAGTAGGACCAACTAGTTATGATAATGATGCATGTGTTTTTGTTTATATTTAAGATTAAGAACAAAATGGTTCCAACTTATATGTCAGAGTTTGTGAAGTATAAGATCGGGTGATGATTTTAGCTTGCCGAGTTTCCAGAGTGCAGTGCAGGAACACAGAATAGTTTAATATTTAAGGGGTTTAAAAAATTTAATTCGCTATCCTTAAAATTAAAGACTGAATGTATTTAAGAAGGAAATAGTGAAATACGTCAGAGAACATTTTTAAGCCTAACTATTATGTTTGATTGTAATAGCTTTGAAAATGCTGCACTGAGAATAGCCGGGCAAAATAGATAAATTGTTTTACTATAGGCAAAATGTATAAACATAATATTTATTACTAAAATTTTTATTACGAGATATTTTTATTTTCTCACAGTCGAATATCCGAACAGATTTGGAATACATTTTTTCACTAGATTGTTTCGTGCTTAACTTAGTGGAATGGTTTTTATATAAAGAAATCACTCGACAGTAACTGACTTAGCCAAATTCCGGGGGCAGTCGACATCACAGCCACGCAGCACGGCAATGTGGTATGATAGAAGTTGCATTGGAATCACAGTAAGTATTCCCTGCAGGCAGTCAACGGTTTTTGGAATTTCAAGAACTTGCGACGCATACGACATTGTCTCCTCATCGCCTTCCTCACAAATAAGAATTGGTCTACAATCACGGGCTGTCACCTGCTGCAAGGCATTCATGCATTTTGTATAAACTGGGTCGCGTACAACGATCATAAGTACGGGCATTGAACCGTCCACAAGGGCTAGTGGTCCGTGCTTCAGTTCCCCGGCCATTATACCTTCGCTGTGCATGTACGTTAACTCTTTTAATTTCAGAGCTCCTTCTAAACACGTTGCGAAATTGTAGCCTCGAGCCATAATCAGGAGGGATTTGTGCTGGTACAGGTCCTTTGCAAGCTCCGATACCTTGTCGTCCAATGTGAGAACCTTCCGGATCAGTTTGTCCAAATCAGATAGTCCTTGAATGATCTCCTGCCGCCTTTGCTGGAGGGATATGCGGTCTTCGCTCATCACCAATCCAAACATGACCAAAGATATGAACTGTGAAGTATAGGCTTTCGTTGATGCGACACCGATTTCAGGACCGGCATTAATATGTACACCACAATGGGACTCACGGCAAATTGAACTCCCTACGGTGTTTGTAATACCAACAACGAGCGCACCGCGCTGCTTGCAGTATCGAAGCGCCATAAGGGTATCGGCCGTTTCGCCAGATTGGGATATGAAGAAGCATACATCATCCCGAAAGATGGGCGTGTTTCTGTCCAGAAAATCTGACGATAGCTCAACCATAACGGGTAACTCTGTTAGCTCTTCTAGCAGCTGCCTGGTCGCTACAGCGCTGTGGTATGAAGTCCCACAGCCGATCAGCATCAAACGGCGGCACCTCTTTATCTCTGGAATGTACTCCTTTATCCCTCCGAGGGTGACGGCCCAGTTTCCGAAGTTAACACGACCTCGCATCGTGTTGATAACAGACTCTGGCTGCTCGAAGATTTCCTTTTGCATGAAGTACTCATAGTTTCCTTTCATGATCTGCTGTATCTCCATTTTCAGGGTTGTTATTTCGCGGGCATGCGGATCATCGAGGCACTTCTTGAGCCGGTGTATATTTAAAGCCCCATCTTTCACAGCTGCAACGTCGTCGTCCTCAAGGTAGATGACCCTGTTCGTGTGTTCGATTATGGCTGATGCATCAGATGCCAGAAAGTACTCAACCTCTCTATCCTTCAGGGGCGTAAACTCCGAAGGGGCCTCGGTTCGTGGTAATACTAGAACATCACGAGTGGTGCCATGAGGGCGACGTTCTTTTCCGTATAAAATTGGAATGTGATCAGTCGCTAGGCGTGTTTTAGCTTTAATTCCAACTAAAAGTGGCGATCCACGCCTAGACGCAACGCATTCGCCGGGGAAATATTTTGACTTGAAAACCAGAGCAAATGCACCTTCCAGTTGTTGAATGACTTGGTCAACAAGCTCCCTAAATGAGTATTGAGGATGCTGATTGTAGAGGTGATGTATCAATTTCGCAATTACTTCAGTATCGGTCTCAGACTCAAAATCATACCCACGCTTTTCTAAGAATATTTTAACGTCTTTGTAATTCGTTATGATGCCATTGTGGACAACAACGAATGAGTGGTTAGTATCTGAACGCTGGGGATGGGAATTAGTTTCCGATGGCACACCATGTGTTGCCCAACGTGTATGCGCAATTCCCACGTGAATATCAACAGGTTGCTCAGAGGGGGAGTTACTAAATGTCTCTGATATCGCATCCTCGAGCACTTTCACCTTTCCAGAACGTTTCACCAAGACCATGTCTTTTCCATCATGTGAATCAATTGCTACTCCAGTTGAGTCGTATCCGCGATACTCGAGACGTTTTAACCCGTTCACGAGAACATCGAGCACTTCTCGGCGTGTTTTCGGCGTTAGATAGTTTAAATATGCAAAAATGCCGCACATTATTCCTTTATTTATTAATTATTTATTGTCTTTGATAAGTAAAAATTCCGACTTATTTGAGGGGTGTTTCAGGTAAGTCTTAAGTTAGATCTGTTCACCCACGGATAGTGTTTATTCGATTTTTCGTTTCTCGAATACCAGTATAATAATTGGACCGAACTCTTCAACACGCAACGGCTTTTTCAAAAGGAGTCACTAATGATATGATGCTAATAATTATGCACTTCTAGCAAAACTAAGAAAAATACAACAAAGAAGCGACAGCAGAAAAACAGAGTGATTGCTCCGCCTTTGACGAACGTTTGGACAACACTAATATAAACTACATACACAAGAGGGCGAAATCGATATTTTAAAGCGCTATACACATTCTCGATACACGACAGTCTCTCGTCGTGCACCGAAGGGAAAAGTATCTAAAAGTTTCCCAAGTGTATGGGGATTGGGGAACACCAAATTAAAGCCATTCTGTTTTATAGTGAAAGAACTGCAAGCTTTCCGAAATCCATGAAGGCGCGATAATAATCACCTGATTATTTCCAGCCGAAAAATTTACTACACACTGAATTGTATTCTCTCAGATTGCCGGATGTCGCAAGTGTATGCAGCCGGGCTAGCACAGCTTTGTCTAAAATTAGAAATTCACAGCGGATGCTAAGAATTCATGCACGAGAGACTTGAACGCGGATAAGCCTTGGCCAAAAGCTAGTGGGGGATTCCATTACTCTGCGAAGAGTATGCTGATATAAATGAAAGCTGCGACAGCACCTAAAGCTGTTCAAGGTATAGACGTGTTATCATTTTTGAGTACGGCCACATCAGCAAAGAATATTAATTCGCTCAACTTTTTCCGACCTTGGCTCCGTAATGGAAAAAAAGATAATTAGTAAGAAAAGGGTAGTAAATCGATTAAACGCCAACATCATGCCAGTTCTGGGTCGCCTTTAAAAATGCGTTATGAAAAACTGTAAACAACTAACCTAGGTATGACGAACTAATAGCATGACGCTCATTCAGGGTCGCTTTTTTTAAATAATAGTAATAATATATTCAGAATAATAATTAGATTTTCCTTACATCATTGCACATTTAATTATAGGTATAGGATGGTTTCATAAATAATTACACATTGATCAGTCTTTACATAGCTCAGACAGGTATCCTGGTATGAGCGCAACAACGGAGTTCCACATACAGATTCTTGTATTGGATGTACCACTTTCCTATAACATAGGTATAACAGTCAGGTTATTCTTCTGGAGGCCTTTCCGGATTTTGTATGTATATATAATCTTAGCATAGTCTATCATATGAGCAGCGCTCATGTGTCTAGAGATCTTAAAAACATCCGTTGTAGGGGTATCCCAGGCGAGTCCAATCTCGGCTTTAGTGGCCTTGGCTATAAGTCTGTTTATCGAGTTAATGTCTAATGAGCGACCTCGAGGTATGCGACCAGGCGTTAATTGCATTGCTAATTTTAGAGACAATGTGAGCATCGGTAGTCTTTTCTACTGTGTGTTTAGGTATTTGCATCTTCGAATGGCACTGATGAGTGATCGTTTTTCCACCGGCTATTAATTTTCCCCAGTCATAATTCCTCCGGTTATTTTTCCCGTTGTATTTCAGTCTATAAAATATTTTGTAAAAGGCACATTTCAGTCTATTAGTCAGAAACTTAGAAAGGGAAAAATGACCGGGGCAAATTTAACCCCTGGAGAAAAGGCTAACATACATACGTATATTGGTTCTTATCTTTATTTTCTGTAAGACTATTTCAAGTAGTACAGTGCAGGTAAGTATCTATTGTGCTGTTCATCTGTTGTCGTAGCCATCTACCCGTTTCACTAGAGAAGAGAAGTAAGGTGTCATCGGCATGCTGCAAATTGTTAATGTAGATAAGGTATAAAGTAGGCCCCAATACTGATTCTTGCCGTATACCTATACTTAAATCAGAGGCCGTACTGCTTTGGGTTATAATTTTTGTGAACACAGCTCTGCTCGAAAGACATGACCGAAATGAGCCATTTCTCTTACTCCAAGATCTTCCAGACATTCTAGTAGAAGGTCATGGTTGACAGTATCAAATTTATTATAAAAAACCTTATCCATGTAAATCCATGAGAATACTTTTAGTAGTTATTTGCTGCTTTAAGAGGGGAGGGTCAAAAATATTCAAAACGACGAGTTTTTTTTCTTGGAAAATTTGTTCTTCATCTGTCGAATGTGCTCCTACTATATTATACCGAAATTCGAAACCTAAATGAACCTACAGGGTCGTTAAAGTGACGCGCTCCGAGCAATGCCACACTATTTTTCCGTTCCGAAATTGTTGAACGCCATTTTCTGAAAAAACATTATTATATTTTTGTTTACAAAGTTGAAGAAATTTCGCAAGATTTTGTACCTCAAAAAGTATCACTTCTTATAGATTGATATTTTATCACATTAGTATCCCTAAACCTTTCTAACAATGGCCCATATGAAAATAAAAATATAATAGATTTTTCATTTGTCACTTATATTTATTAAAGACTCCGCACAAATTTTATGGAAAAAATCTTTCTTGATACTTGTTTCATACTTTCATATTTTGTAGATCTCGTTATTCTGAACAAATGTCTACATGGTTAAAACACGATCCTATTAGTAGATTTTTCGCTACAGGACGTTCAATATCGGATTAATCCATTAACCCCCGACGCTCTGGGTTATGCAAAGAGCGGTAATATTCCTTTCTAATCAAGAATGCAAGAAACTCTTAACAGAACTTTATTTAAATGGTAGTTGAGTTTGCTATTGTGTTGCTGTTAAATGTTTGAAGGATCATTTTCTCGAAATTTTATTTAAAAAACACACTTGGACTTTTTCTTGGATCTGGACTTCCTGCCGTTCTGTCAGAGCGAAGTTTTCAGATTTGAAAATATTACATATTTAGGTAACAACAATAAGCAAAAGAATTAAAACAAAATTTAGTTGACGTTTATACATTGTTGTTAGGTTAGACCAGCAACTCTCTTTAATTTATTAATTTCTCAATTGGTTGTAAAACTATTCAAATTTGTAGTAAATACATTTATTCCGGGTCTAGCGAATTCACACATTACATTATATACTTACAAAACAAAAAACCACATTTAATGGGTTAATATACCGTGAGCATGTAAATTACCGAAAATTGAGTTTTAGTCATCATTTTTATCATCCTTTATTATTTGCGGCTTAAAGTCTGGCCGCGACGTTTTAGCTAGAGATTCAGCATAGAGTGGCAACCTCTGAGTCATGCGGAAGCCCCAGAAGTCTTTCACTTGCCGGCACATGTTTAAGTCGACTTCAGCTATCAATAAGCCATCGGTCGTTCGAGACAATCCCTAAAATTGTAAAATATAAATCGATACTTAATTGCAATAAGAAATCGCTCTTACGGGAGTCCTAGACCCATCGGGAGCCGCGATATAACTTGATCCATAGAAAGGGCCGAATTCCCTATGAGGTGGTTTGCCATCCCCTGAATAAAACTCGTTTGGAAATACCTCGGTGCCAACTCGGTTTATAGCCACGGTAAAATAGCTGTTGGCAATTGCAGCATTTCTTGCTTCAATGCCCCAAAGGGGTTCACTCAAGTTGCCAACGGTTGCTGAGGGATTAAATACGATTTCCGCCCCGTTTAAGCCAAACATCATCCAATTTTGTGGATGGTGTCTCCCATAGCAGATATTAATCGCAATCTTTCCAAACTGGGTGTCGAAAACGGGATGGCCCGTGTCTCCTTCGTAGTAATATGTAGATTCGTTGAAGTCACCCACTCGAGGGATGTGGTTCTTTCGATGCTTCCCCAAAAAACTTCCTGAGTTCGATATAACCACCGCTGTGTTCCAGATAGTTTCACCGTGGATAGAATCGCGTTCCAAAATGGGAGAGATTATCACCATGTTGCATTCCTTTGCTAAGCCTTGAAGCAGTTTAGTTGTTGGGCCAGTTCGTGCATCTTCCGCGAATTCACACCACGGGAACTTCTCGCGAGTGCAAAAGGCAAACGGCATAGCTAATTGGAAACAAAGAATATAATTTCTGTTAAGAACGATTATAATAGAGCATCCTACTCCAAGCCTCCTGCAAGCATAAGATGTTTACGCCTGCCGCTGCTGCTGTCTTTATTATATTCGTAATTTTCTTATATATCGCATCTCTCTGTTTGTCGATGGGCGCACTGGTGGGAAGGACGATTGAATTTTGAACCGCAGCTATTCGAACGTTTCGTGGCTTCCGCAATTCCTCTTTCAGTGCGGAGAACTTGTAAGCTTTAAGATCGAACTTATGCGCGACCGCTAAGTCTTTTGCACTTTCGTGGATCCACAAGCATTGACTGAAAATGAATTTACAATTTAAAAATGATGCGAACTTAAATTTCAATTTTAATACTCTTACTCCTCTGAACGTCCAAGAAGAATGCGTTTTACCTCACTCAAATCGTCTGCAGGAATATACTTCTCCAAGCACTCCTCTAAGCTCTTAAAATTGAAAGCAGCCATAGTGTAGAATTTAGAAGATCTAAAATTAAATGACTCTATCAATAACTCATCGAAACAGTACAGTAATGGAAACTGGATTATACTCTAGAAGAGAGCTCTCCGCTTACAGCTGAGTAGCATGTAAAAAGTTTGATAAAAAGCAGTCTATTAGTTTTTGTAACAAGAACATTTGAAAGACGGTGCCATCATACTGAAATCATTTATACAGGGTGTCTACAGAAAAGAGCAAATATCGTTCAAGGATAATTCAAGGATTTCCAGGACACCACTAGTTCTCTTCTTCGTTTTTTCTCTTCGTCTTCATTTTTTTTTCTTTTTTTTCAATGCTTCAACTCGGTTTGAAGAGGCATTTTTAAAGGCTGAGATCATGTCTCTGGTGATATCAATATCTTTAATATTATTAAAAGATTTAAGATAGTCATGGACGCATCTTTGAGATACAAGACTTTGTTCTTGCAGATTTTCAACGAGGAATTCCTTATTTACAGAAAAACTCCGTTCTACGGCTGCATTCCCATGAAAAAGAACTAGAAGTCTTCTTATAAAATTAATAAAGAGATCAGATGCATTATGCTCTCTGCATATGTCCATAAGAAACTCAACTTATTTTTATCACGATCGAATTTCTTGAGTTTTTTTATCACATTGTCACCGGATATAAAACTAGAATACTCTTCTTTTATGCGTTCCTCTTGAATAGGTGTTGTATAATTTATCTCAACCAACACTTCCAGAGCTATTTGGATTCGAAAATTTGCTATCTCCGGTTTCAACATTATGAGAGGTGATAAACAGCTAGCTCCTTTTATAATTGGATAAGATAGAGGACATTTTTCTTTCAATTTTCTGCACACTTCGATTATCAACTTCTGACAATCCATTCTAAATCGCATCAGATCAGATTCTTTAACATTTTTCAGGTTTTTTAGTGCATTTAAAGCAGCGAAACCGATATCGACTTTTGATGGTAAACAGAAATTATCCTTATTATCTAAGGCTATACTAAGCATATGTTTTACATTCTTTATACCTGAATATAATATATCAGCCTTCAAAACTCGCGAAATCATCGATTTATAAAGTACGTATAAGTCATTATACAAAAACGGTACCAGTGGTTTATAATCTTGATAACTGGTTAAAAACTTCTCCAAATCCAAAGATATGCATATAAGAAAGGACAATTTAGCATCAGTGAAATTGCATTGTACAAACTCTTTAATGGTTGAAAAACATTTTGAATCAGAGGGCTCCTTATTAATAATAATAGCACGCACATATTTTTATAATGGAGGGAGCATAAGTTTTGCTCTTTCCATGACCCGACAATTCTCGGTCCAACGAATGCAACAAAAGTCCAATGGAAATAAGCAAGACCCAGTGATGTTTATAAAAATGTTTCGACGCGTTGGAGAATCTTTGAAAAAATAATATAGAGCTCTCAGGAAGGAATCGATATTCCATCCAACTTTCTTATGACCAGTTTTATAAGCTCCATTGACAATATACAAAGAGCAAGTGCCGGTTTCCAAAATCTTTTGATCGGATAAAAGTGACAAATCTATTTTAAAGTCTTTCAACAATTTTAAATTGACGTTGGGGCCGTCCATCGAGACTTGAATAATTTTGCTGAGCTCAAGACTTAAATCTGTTAAACCGAATTTTAACGCTTTCAGTAAATCAGCAGCTGCCGCGCCGCGGTAAGAAAACAAGAATTCAGGTATCGGGTTTGAATCTGATCTCCAGTCCAAAAGCGAATAATAATATCCATCTGTCCCTTTTGCGCAATTTTGTTTAAACTTTCGTCGAAAGAAACAGCATAAAAATCGGATTTCTGTATTGTATCTGCTAGTCTTCTCTGAAAGTAGGGACCCAGCCCACAGGTTACAGAATAACTCAATTTATCCTTATGGATTTTAAACTTTGAAGCGATTTCACTATCATGAAACATGTAAGGGATCAGGTCCGACAGTTCAGAAAAGCATCTCAAAGATGCCTGTTTTTTAACCATACTCATACATAAACAATAATATATTTCAGCTTTCGTGACATCGGCTTGTGTCACATACTTATCTAAACTAAAACTATAATCTCTTGTTGCTTTTGCATATCTCTCTGCTGTTCCTTTGGCTTTTTCGACGCTTTTTCCATCCTTTTGTATTTTGTTTTGATGATTATCAGGCGAATTTTGGTTGCTAATGGTCGTGCAATTATTATTTGTTGTCGTCGCAGCCAACAAATTCACAATCGAGCCTTGTGTGCAATCTTGAAATGTTCGATGCTTTTTCCCTTTTAGATGAGATTTTAGTGCTGAAACTCCCATATTAGACACGTCAATATCTGCATTGCACTTGGAACATGTAGCCTTGTGTTTGTGTTTACTTTCTCGGAGCCAACCTTGGAATTGAGGAAATCTATCCTTATCTAACCACAGAGGGTTAAAATGACACTGTCCTTTGCCCATTTTATAAGCGATGGAGGTTTGTTCTCTGCAAAGATCGCTACTGAAGGTCCAAATCGAGCATATTATATTTTTCACAAAGAAAAACAGAAGAATACATACCTGAGGTTAACTCAAACAGAATCAATTATTGGTAAGCTGTCGTGACTTTCACGAGCCAAATTTACACTTTGAATTATTCACTTGATTTTTCAACAAGCCTGCATTATTTGAACATTTCTCTTTGCAAAAATAAGACTCCTCAGCATATGAATGGTGTGCCATCCGTTAGGTACTCTCAAGGCTAGTCTTCGTAACCGTCGAATGACTTCATCAACAAGCCGCCAGTTTGGCCAGCTTGAGTGTTGCCTGTTGTTTCCTCTATTTGCCGCTTGGCGTACCTTATTGTGAACGGAGTTGCCACAAAAGTACAATAATTTCGAATTTATATATTTCAAAATATCGTACACATTTTCGGAAGGCCAGAAATCTGGAAAAAAAATTTCAAGGGTTCGCGATAATATTCCACGACAATTCCAGAATTTCCAGGGTGAATTTGAGATTCAGGGATAATTCCAGGATGCCAAGGATTTCAAGGATCTGTACTGTAGACACCCTGTCATTAGCGCTGGCGTACTTGGAAGACACACATCTCAAGATGTAAACATATTCCATCACCACTACATATTTTAGTGGAACGATATTTGTTCCTAAATTCCAAGTTCGATAAATATTATGGCGAGTGTGCCCCTTCGATTAGTAAAATTCGCTTTGACCGAACGAACACAAATGACGTTGAACGTTCCGAACACCATTTTGAGGTCACACGCCAGAAATGATTGAAAAAATTCATATTATGTAAGATAGACGATTGAAAGTGCTTGATATTTATGAGGCCGCTAGTACTGAGTAGGAATAGATACATATGTACATTAAGGAAAGAAAGTAACTGAGGATGATGCTGCCTTGAAAACAGTTCATAACGAAAACAATTTTGGAAAGGTTTCGTCGAATTACTAAGTTATCCAGATTTAAAAGTTTGATTTGCGTATGGGCATAATATAAGGGGTTCGCTCCAGGGAAGGCCACGAAGCACAAAACTAACAAATCTACACTGGACAGCTTCCAAACGGTTAGTCTGAGAAACATAAAATAGCGACCACACATAACAAGGGCAACAAGGATGCTCTAAGAAAGGCCTCACAATAGTGAAATATAAATGACGAGTTATGTAAGGGTCATTAAATTCCTAACTCTATCTCTTAACGAAGCCCAAGGGGGAGATAGAAAACAGAACACCATTTTTGGAAGACGTTATAGAAAACAGTACATGACAAATCTTGGCATTGTCAGAGTAACACAGAATTTTAGATTGCGTTAAGCTCGTGTTAAAATCATTTAAAAAAATAAAAGTGGATCTAAGTGGTTTCCCTGGGGTATGCCACAGATATTACATATATCTTTGGATAAAGAACAATAAAACGTTACCAACTGAGTACGACCAGATACAAACAAGCATACCCAATTAACAAACAGAGATGGAAACCCATTAAATTTTAAATTAAAATCTTATGATTTATTCTATCGAATGCTTCAAAGAGGGATAACAAAATGTCATTTCTAACATTCGGGAAACCCTCCAGAGGAAACTTGTAAATTGAGTAAATATGAAAGAACATTGACAAGATAGTAACAATTTTTTAGAAGTATAATAGGATTGCCATCAGGGCCACATGAAAGACATGTCAACTTTGACCAAAAATCTAAGCGAGTGATTGCTTCTAACGAAATTTTGAAACCGTTTATGCATTCTTGCTTGGTTTCATAACAGTTACTAACCTAAAACGAAACGCTAATGAAAACAGTAGGCTCAAGCAGCTCAAATACAGCGAAAGCTATATCATCAGCATATAAAGGTTTGAACGCGGCGGAAATGGTGTAATTTTTACGAACTTCTTGGAAAATAGTAGAATAATAACATAATCCAAAACAGAAAGGCCACATTTAGAAAAAAAATATCGGAGTAATTGTCGGAATTACTATTAGTAGTGTACTGTTCCCAACTTTCTTATTCTCCTAAATTTGGTGCCCTCGAACAGCAATAGGTGCGTTTTTAATGTTCTAATTGCATGTTTCGCGGATTTCGCAATTTTAAGGATGGGGAGAGTAGTGGAGAGATCTACATAGATCATTAAGAAAACACACCTTACATATGTAGAACTTTCTACTACTCCACCATATAGCATAGAGTTCTCGATAAATAGTTGGGATTTGCGATGTTGTTTGGGGAGACTAGTGGAGAGTTCTAAGTAGAGCATTAAACAAATGCAGCTGATGATAACATGAACAACTTTCTTGCGGGGAAGAAATTTGCATAAACCACTCCCAAATTAGATTTTATAGAGGGCGTGAAAATACTCGAATTTCGTTCAATAGAAGAAACAGCAAATTATATTAAATCTGAATTCAAATTGTGTTACTTTATCTTTTTCTCTCTATACCGACGACGGTTTGCTTGACCCATGAGGGGGTACTGCCGCTGGCCAGCGGAGAGTTACATATCGTAGAATACGGCTGTAAAATTGCTCCACTGCGCTGTGGCTGCCTTTATTTTCGAAACAGGTCCATTATCGCTGCCAGCAAAAATAAAAATTTCAATGATTCTACCGCTTATGTAATGTGACGTCTTTAAATGCATTTGAGTAGAGGCTGTTTTATTCATAGACATTTTTATGTGCCCCGCGGTGCGGTCAAATATCAACTATTAGTAAGATATTTCCGTAGATAAAAAAAACTGATTTTATATGCATGCACTAAGCTCATGGGCCACACAGTTTTTGACGTTATGCATAGCATCTTAGACTTAAATCTTATCTTTAGATTTATTTTTAAATAACTTCAGGCACATTTTTGACGTTGTAATGTAAAACACGTAATGAAAGCGTTTAAAAAGAGCAAATACACTTTATCTATAATCACTCAAATTTCACCTTGTTATTAAAAATAGAAGGTCAATGAATCATGTAAACTATTTACGAGTCTCAGACGCGTTCTCCCGTGATACTTCGCAACTAAAGACTGTTGCGTCGAAAGCCCCACGACCAACTGCTACTCAACTTGGGGGTAATTGAGAAACACCCAACAGTGAAAATATCTTATCGGGGAGAACTCTGGAGTCAACAAGAAGAGCTCAATGTTATCATTTTATTGCATTATTTTGGAAGACCGATTATGCGAGTTTCAATCATAATCTTAAACCGAAATGGCTTTCTTAGTAACCTTTGAAGATATGAGAAAGGAATGTGTGTACTTTTAAGCATATTTATTGTGAGTCTACATTAGCAGGATATTTTTTTAAAGAAATATTTCAGAATGAGCTGCAATTCAATTTCAAAATTTCAATCGTAAGCAGTCTGACCTAATGACTCACTTAGTCACCTCGTGATTCTCACATGAGATGAAAAATGTGCCAGACAGGTCTTCCACCTCATGCGTGGTTATATGCATCAAGTGTCCATTAAAATGAGCTTTCATGGTACCGAAATATGAATCACCCTTTAAGATTGATTCCCCGCTTGAACGTCAATATTTAACAATATAAAAACAGATAAATAAACAACAAAAATAAAAGGTTCAGATATATAATACGTCAGTGGAAAGAACGCCAATTTAGAAAATTTTCTCTTTAATTGAATTTCCAATAGCTTAGGGACCTATTAAGGACCTGAAAACGAACAAAATTATTTTCTTAGTATCTCAGCTTTAAAAAAGTCTTTGCTAGTCCAATCGACAAAATTGGACAGTTCGCTTTTACTAAACTCTAAACTCTTTGTCGCAAAACAGCACTCGATGGATTGGACAGTGGATTGAATGTCGACTTGTATCCGTTTTGCCGATATGTTGGGGACAAGTGGAAACGAAGTCAAGGGAGCAACAACAAACAGAAGACATATTAAAATTCTAAAACAAAACATATTAAAAATTAGTGACACACGTCCTAATCTGTTGTACGTACAACCAGAGCTGTAATATAGTGAATTTGTGGATTATCAGTAGCATTACTATTAATGGTAGCTCAAAACGCTGACGAAATTGTTATGTACATGTTTTACTTATTTCTTAGAATTCCCAACATTCAATCTTATTTATATTTCTTATTAAAAAATAATCTGTTGATTGAGAAGTTTAATAAGGTTTTTAAATAAATATGATCATTTTTATTTAATAATGTTTTCTGTCAACGGTTAATAAATCCTTAAAATACGAAATATTATTTTTAATTATTTAAATGTCTACATACTCGTATAATGCTTTGAACTTTATGATATTGTCATTAAAGGGGGAAGTATGTATACCTCGAAATGCTCATTAAGTTTCCAAACTCATATCTTTTGATTGGAGGCACAGATTGATAAACGGGTTCCACCATTAAAAAGAGCACAATTTTCTCGTTCAGTTTCATTCTTTTATTTGAATAATATTGAAGTTTGTTTATGTCGGGTAAATGCAAACGAAGCCTCCAAAAGTCGCACAAAATTTGCACTAATGCAGAGCGCGTCACATATCTTAAAAAATAAACAGAGTTGTTTTGCGATAAGTACGTGGAGATTCAGTATTTTTCGTGTTTGGCTGATCGCAGCACAGTTATTGAAATGCTCAATAAGTGCATATCCCGGGTTTAAACATTCTTTTTAAAACTCAATGTCTTACTGACATCATCCGCACCAGTAGAACGCCTCTTCTCTTTCGCTGGCCTTATTTCAACTCCGAGAAGGCACACTGCTGTACAATCATTGCAAAATGTGTGTAACCGTTGGATAAGACAAAAATAGTTTTGTTGTTATGGGATGAAGTTACATAGATAAACAGATGTTTGGAGACAAGTTTGACCAAAGGCAAAGAACGCATTGCTTTAATTCCGCTGTTTAAACCTTGCAGCCATACCTACTTAACAAGCAAAACACGTGATTTTCGAGCTGTCGATATCGCTGATTTCAAATATGGTGCTCGAGTTTATAAATTCAAGATGGCGGCTTCAATATGGCGAACTAAATATATTAAATTTCTTTAGATATTCATGACATTTAGTACATGGGGATTTTTGCGCTTGCTGATTTCAACTATAGCGCCAGATTGTACAAATTTAAAAAATCGGTTTCAATACGGCGGACTTAATGTATCATTTATCATTATGTTGTAAAAAAGGAGTATCAGTTTGGACGTGCGGATACTGTGAATTTCCACCCATATTTTTTTAACATTTTTAAACTTTTACTAATGCTTTATTTAAATGTACACATGTACAGAACTTCGAATATTGTAGGATTAATCACTAACTTTGAGCATATATATCTACTCTACATTATTACTTGTTAACAAAAAAAAAAGAATGATGACAGGAGATGTAGCAGGAATATGAATTTGTCAGTCCTTAACTAATACCAAATAATATAAAACTACATATAAATAATTTGAATCGAAAGTTTCTGCTACCAGAACCCTATAGCTGTAGTAGTACAATGAATACAAGCAGATGTTATATTCAGATACTTCTTACAGTGTGAGCAAAAATGTCTGATGGCTTCACCTTGCGATGCGGTACCAGCCAGCAAAAGTAAGTTCAGGCGGGGAATTTTATTCTTATGGAATCATGCGTTGATGCCTTTGGCTGTCCGCATAAACGCTCGCCGGATCCAATTCTAGGAAGAGCGGGAATATTACTGAATTATGGAACTCTGACCTGAACTCGGCATGGTTGGTACACGGCACACCACAGAGGTATCACGACACCTCGCGCATGTTAGTTTCGAATTATTTTGTTCAAATTTAGTTCGAATTCGAACAAAACTCTTCATTCGCTTCGCAGCCAGTGACCAAGGCAAATCCACCCCGGCGTATGCAAATTAAAAACATATCTTCATATTCCCTTGCTTAACACATTATTAGCAATGTAGTTGTGTCAGTCAGCCAGAAACATATACTAGATGCGCTGAATTACATGTGGCAAGACAAAATGGTTATTCTCACACATAGGAAAAAGCTACCGCATGTTGACTAAAATGTGCGAAGCAGCTGACAAAAATGTCTACGCAAATGAAAGAGCTACAGCAGTGTTGGTTGGTTCGGTTGTGGTTTGGTTTCTTATGGACATTAGGCATAAGAATCACTTCCCCGCCCTGACAACTTTCCTTCTCTTCAATCGATCAGAAACCTTTTTTGGGCGGCAAATTAGCATCATGCAAAATGGTTATATGCATGTTCTTTGTTAATATTCAATAAAATCTGATTTGATTGCATCCCCAACACTAGCAACAGTAAGCAAAAACTTAATCCAATTGTGTCGGAAATTATAGAAACAATTGTCTTATTCTTTAATGTTGTGTGCTCTGGTTCTTATAACGTAAATATGCATAAATGTATATAACTTTATTAGGATAATGTAAATATTATAATACCTTTTCGTAATCATAACTACCACAATTTTTCATTAAAGAAGATTTGCTTAAATATGTAATCTTGTTTAGCAGTGCTAACTAAAGATTTCTTTGATTTCATGGCATCCTGTACTTTTTCCCTGACCTCATTAGCTTTAATATCGTTCCTGAAGTAGAACAGGCGAACCAGGTGATCTTCACTCAGAGATGGATAATTTCCTAGAAGAGTGTGGAGATCCAAAACAAGCATTTCAATGTCACAAATAAGTAAGTTCGACAAGGTGGGAATTATATCTATTGGCGAGTCGTTCATAGATAAATTCGGGGCTATTTTCTCAAAAAACCATTTTATCTGGCGTGCCTCTTTATTTATTTTTTTCGTGATTGCTTCACATTCGTTTCGAGGTTTCGATAACCTTTTGGATAGCATAGCTTTAATGTAGCGCCTTGCAACCATTCGCTGGGCTTCGTTAATCACCAGCTCGAAATTGTTGGGGCGAAGATGGTTGTAATCAAGGAAATAGTCTTCCAAAGTTACACAGATCGTTTCCACGGGAACTGTACTCCCTAGCCATTTTATTGTGAATAGATCATTGAAATGTCCCTCCAAGTCCAGGAAAGCCTCTTCAAGCAAATAAGATGCTGCCTCTTCTCGAAGGGTTTGGAATGTTTTGATCATGCGTTCGAAATCTTCGTAGTGCTCCGTTCTGGATTTAGGCCAGTAGAGCTGTTTCATTTGTTGGGCCAACTCAATCATTTGTTGTGAGTTGTTAACAATTGTAATAATGTGGTGAGTGAAATATTTAATTTGATCCCGGTTCTTAAAGTGTCTGTCCTTAATCTCAGCTGCTCCCACCCTATATTTTTGGCCGAAATTCTCCACTTGCTGAATACTGAGGACCAATGCATTAAAGGTCAACTCAGAGTGTATGGTGTTTGTAACCTGGAGATGTTGGTCAATCATTTGGAAAATAATTACTGGCGCTGAAGTTTGATAGAATTGGTCCTCCTGGTCCGGAGCGGATTCATTAAACCAATCTATCTTTTCGGTTTCCAAAGCTTTAGTCATCCATTCTTGGTAGTTAGTTTCCATATTTTTGAGATACTCTGATTCAAGTGACTTTAACAACTCCGGACGTATCAGTAATCCTGAGATCGAGGAAATATCCACACGAAGATCAGGATGATTCATTAATTCGCCTCCTGGATAAGTGTTCATGACCCACGATAGAAGGGATACATATTCGTTTCCTTCTAGACCACTTTGTGCGATGTCCTCCAACTGTTATATATCATAAAAGAAATATTTAAAATAGCATTTAGTTACACATAGAAGAAGGTGTTGACAATATGTAGATAAGGAAAATAATTGTTAAATGAAATTGTTTCTTTATTGTTTTATTCGTAACTAGCTAGCTGAGTTACTTCAATGATCCTCTACGCATTTATTTCATTGCAATCGATTATTTGTATAGAAGTTTTGCGATTTGTGTGCTATTACTTATTTTAAATTAGCTATTTCTGCTATAAAAATCATATTTTCCTGGTATTCTTCTTTTTAGAACGCGAAGGCGGTGGTTCATTGCTAACGTCGGTCGTCGGACGTTTTTATCATGTACGGAACTCTCGATCTGTTATTTGCATCCTGCCGGATGAAGAGTACTGAATATTAGTATAAGACCGTTACCATTACGTTCTTACAAAATATGGCCCATTCTCGAAAGAAAAAATAATTTTCCAATTGTTCGGATTCACGTCAGCGCCTCGACGAAGGAATGGTTTATAAGCCATGGCACCGAGTAACTATTATTTTCAGGGCCGGTGATCTCGAATCTACTATCAATATTTGGAAATTAAATATGCCGGATCCAATATGGCGACAGACTGTTGATGATTATAACAACGAAACATTGATTTTCAGTACTGTTATAATTTCAGCACATTGTGCATCAAATATTCTGCTATTATTTGAAATATGTTTTTGTATTTCTTAGTAATATTCATTTGTTTTATATGTAGCTCTTTAGTTTTCTCAGAATCTGTATAATGAGAGGTGCGGTTATAACTATAGGTGGGCGCAGACTGACGCGGTGGTGATAGCGGTGGCGGAGGCGGTAGTGAGGCGGTGGGAGTAACGAAGCGGTAGCGGTGGTAACCACTCACACTAGTGCGGTGGCGATTGCGATTTTGGTTTTTTAATTTGCTTCTTTTTAATACGATCTCTGAAAAGAATCAGTACTATCTTGTAATTGAGTTGTGTGTAAGTGATTACTAAAATGAGTGGAAATACTGAAGAACTTTTGTTATTATTTGCATTATGCGAAGATGAAGAAAAGTAAATATTTGTGATTATATTATAGTTAACTTTTATGTATGTAAGTTTCCAAATTATTTTCCATTATAGAAACGAAGTTAAAAGAAGGAAATGGAGTTGTGACATCAATTTGAGCCGAGAAATCAAAGGAGAATTTTATACCTTGTTCGCAGATTTGCAAAAAGATAAAAAGCGGTTCTATCGATACTTAAAATTTTTAAAGTCTTCATGACGCAAATCATACAAAATTCGATATTTTCTAGCAATTTCAATCATTTGTTCACATTCCATTCTACACGGGCTACTTTTCAACTTGCGATCACGCGGTGAAATTGTGCATGCAGCGGTTAGTGGCGGTGGCGATTTCTAATCGCTGCACCACCGCTCATCGCTGTTCAGCAAATCGCAACAATGTGTGCTTACACATTTGAGAACACATGCAGCGATTAACCGCCTTATCACCGCCACCGCCATCACCACCGCGTCAGTCTGCGCCTACCTTAACTTGGAAAAAGAGTGCATACTAGTGTGATCGATACTATTGTGGTTACTTGGACAAATAAATATCTATTTTTCGACATCGCAATCTTTTTGCTGTACATATTCAACGTTATAACTATTGCTTTTATGGGCCCTTGATTTCCATGACGGGGGCGTTTAACAGCAATTCCCTCCCATCTAATTGATTTTCATTTCACGAAAACCATGTGAAATTAATTCTTCACTCGCTTACCGTTTATAGTTTTAAAATTTTAAACGTAACAGGGAAACTACGGATAACAACAAGCGACTACATATACCATTGCAGCGAGCAGCCGTTGATAATACTTACATAAGTAGAGAGAGCCTTGTGATAAAATGTAACATACTCGTGGAAAATGTTGTAATGCGGAGGAAAGCAGGGAATACAAAGAGACTTTACGACCCGCAAATCTTCAAGGATAAATTGCCTCGTAATTTCCAGGTTTCTGACCAACCACAGTTTGTTGTCCACCCGCTCTTCTAACTTCGAGCCCTCGATTTTCACCATCACGGCATCGTTCAGCACCTTCATTGCCATCTCCCTCCATTTCTTCGGCCGGCCCGGTGGCAAAAACCCAGTAATTTTCTGCTGCTGCAGCGCGAACTGATCACTTTTCTCCTCCCTTTCGATGATTCTCAGAGCTGTTACAATTACAGTGGGCTCCTTTCGAACTGTGTTTAAGGTCCTATTCAAGATAAGTTTAATCTTCCTCTCCAGGGCCTGAGAGACAGTTTCAACCTTTTCAAAGTGCCGCTTCAGGGCAATTTTATCGGTGGCATACTGCTTGGGCTGCTTGTGCAGTTCATAAAGGAGGTCATCCCTGGAGTTCTCCAGGTCTGCCAAACACTGGTGAGCGTGTAACAACTTGTCCTCTTCGATCAACTGCATCGTTTTAGCCACGCTCGACTGGACATTGAAAATGTGCTTCAAATTTTCCATGGCTGTTGCGTACTGGGAGTGTTTGGTATTTTCTTCCCGCACTGCTTCCAGAGCATCGTATATCTCCGGAACGGTACTCAATGAGCTAATGACATCCTTCATCCTTACGCCAATATCTTTGATATTCACTAAACATGTTTCCAACTGCTTGAGGCCCACTCTTACTCCATCCAATTGGTTTTGCATCCCAGTTTTTAGCAGGGCTTCCACGGAGGCTTTCTTGCGGCCGACTCGGTGCTTATACTGTTCAACCTTCTCCAGCTGCCCTGGCCGCTGAAGCATGTTCTTTACATCTTTAATAGCAGCCAAACGCGCCTCCTCTTCAAGAGCTTGCAATTCCATTTGGGAAAGTAAACAAGAAATCACAAAACTTCCTCGGTGAAATGAAACAGCTGATTGTGACGCAGGGGGAGATGATGACATATAAGCCTGGATGAGTTCGATGAGTGAAGTGCTGAACATTAGTTCGACCTCGACCCTGTTCGAGACGAGACGAGATATGGCAATTGGTAGCACGCGAACAGAAATATGAAGAAGAACAACCAATGACTGCGAAATCAGCTGGTGCTGGTGTAGTAAACTAGGCTGGTACAGTTTAAAATCGGTAGTAAAAAGTAGTTTCACTTAGCGCCAACGGTTGCTTAAACTGCCCGCATTGGATTCTGCTAAGGCATGGACATGGAAGGCGATTTGGAATATAATTCCAGATGGGATATGTTATTAAATCTTTTCTTGCAAAATGGGGCATTTCAGAGAAACCTAGTGGCTTTCGAGAGTGAAGTTAAAACAATGAAGTTAATTCACGGAAAAGATGTGATAAGGTGAGTATCCCGAACTGAATGAGCCACACGTCTTAATGCAACTTTTCTTGAACTTGAAGGCAACAGTTCACCCGTTGGATTGATTCTTTGCAGAGCTGTAAACCTAAAAACGACCCTCGCAGGCCTACAGACCTTAGGCAAGAAGGGAACCGAGTGCTAGGTGCCAGCAAGAATTTTTTTTTATGCTCGAAGTTGTATACAGAAGCCCTTTATGCAGCTCATGGAAATTCGGAGGAGACTGCTCTAGCCCATGCCAACCGGGCATATGTCCTTATGCAGTTGGGAAAATTTGAGGTAACATAATTTTTCTGAAACTGCATTACTGTAATTGCCGCCCCGAGGTGCTTCGTTGTATCTTTTGCCCTCTAAGGAAGGCGTCACTAGCGTGACTTATATGGTCCCGTTAGGCAAGCCATATGACCAAGGTTCTCTAGGATGCTGTTAAACTGCAGCTCTTCGTAGGTTGTGTAGGGGTTTTTCTAACATCTGCTAGTTTAGTTTATCGAGCGTGTAGAATTGTATCACAATACTAGGTGAGCTATTGTGAAAACCCTAATTGGTAACTTGATGGAAAAGTAATTAAAAAAATAATTTGGGGATTCTAAAATTAATATATTAATAATATTAAATATAAAAAAAAATATCTTAATTGTGATATTTCTGGAAAACCAGTAGTTGTTTCCTACATATGACAACTTTACTTTCTTTTCCAGGAGGCCTATGAAGATTGTGAATGCTGCTTGACTGGTAGTTATCCTAAATCAAAAATAAAAAAAATCTTTCTTCGCCAAGCCGATTGTGCTTCACAGCTAAATGATGTTGAAAAAATAAAATCATGCATCGAAAAATTAGAAAGAAATCAGCCAAAAGACTCAACACCTGCAGAAGTTATAATGATTCTTAAATTAAAAGAAAAACTTGAAATTCTAAAAGATATAACTGCAAAAGAGTTACCTGCAGATACGAAGGAAAAGAAACAAATTCTGTAAGAAATTTAAAAAGAATTATTTCACATTAAAATAACATTTTTTTACAAGGTGCCACGCGCCACAAAAAGGAAGATTTGTAGTTGCGGGAGAACCCGTGCTAAAGGATGAAGTGATTATGAGCGAAGAAGCATATGCCTTTGTTCCGATTATAGATATAATTGATAAATGTGGTATAAACTATAACTGCCAAGGATGTGCAGAATCTGAGATAGTTCCATTTCCGTGTTACGAGTGTCGAAAAGTTTCTTACTGTTCTATAAAATGCCGGAGAGATCATGCCTTAATTCACAGCTTTGAATGCGTAGGATACCAGAAATGCATTTTCCATGACATTGGTATAGCGTTCTTGGCCCTTCGTACATTGCTTGTAGGTTTCTTTAACATGCTTGAACATCTGAGCAAAGAGAACATCTCTCCAGAAAGCATCTGGGACGAAATTATAACGTTTTCTAATCGAGGGGATGATAAGTATGCTGCAGTTATACAACTTTCAGTTAATTTTTATAAAATGGTCGTGGACGATTACTTGCGTTATGTCCTTACCGCATCGATGCTAACTTGTTACTTAAAAGAGTTCACAAATTTTTTTGATCGTATTGAATGTACCCTAAAGAGCAAACACGGTTCATTAAATTGGGAAATAGTCGTTGCAAGCCTTTTGTTAAGGCACACTGGACAAATGGTGACCAATGCGCATTCGATTGTTGGAATGACCTTGGATGACCAAGCCCATGTAGACAGCTTTTGGAAGTATGGCGATCTTCCTAACCTTGGATTACTTCAAAAGTTGGACAAAACCGAGATCTTTTGTGCGATATACCCTCGTGTCAGCTTGTATAACCATTCCTGTGAACCCAATTTTCGTAATAGGTTCAACAAAAGTTCCTTATTTGTTACTGCGGGGAAAGATTTGCTGAAAGGGGACGAAATTTTAAACTCCTATGGTGTGAACTTTAGAAAGATGAACAAGAACATGAGGAGACTTTATTTGTCTCAATATTCCTTTGAGTGCGACTGTAAGCACTGTAAGGGGGACGATCGGGAGTTTGTAATTTATTTATTTATCTAAATTAAATCAATTTCCTACAGTTAATTACTCTTAGAGAAAATATCACACCTACCGCTGTACGAACCCAAAGTGCAACAAATTATTCGACCCTAAAGAAGTGTTTGCCTGGGATCTCTTGGAGGAGGGAGCACCGGAATTGAAGTGTCCTTACTGCAGACGTGTTTTTGATTTCAGATGGCTTGAAACCTTTACGGCTTTAGTGGGTAATCCCTCATTTAACAGGAAGAAACAGTTCTTCAAAGCTTATAAAATCTACAAGGCGTCAGATAAATATTTAAATGGTCCTCACAACGTTAAAGAGAATATGTGCTGGTTAATGTTGCGCGACTTCAGAGGTATTTGTATGAAAATGTTAGATTGCTTATTTAATTTAATCATAATTATTAGATCTCTACGGTGACATAACCATCAGCTCAACTCTGTTAGAGGTTGGCAAAGATTTGTTGCTCTTGATTGAAGAAAAGACCGGTACTCACAGCATGTCGTTTGTAGTCGCTACGACATTGTTTCTTGATTTACTAGCAACTAAAGGCAATCACCCTACGGGTTTTAAGTCAAATTATGACATGGAAAAAATCAAGAGCTCTTTTGAAATACTATCAGATAAAATGCAGAATGTTTTTAGGAAGTATGTGGACACATATATTACTACCTCGTGCGTTAATTTGATGAATAACGTTGCCATTAGTGATCCTGAAAAGTAATACGTTTTGTTACATAATTTTGTTCAGTAAACACATTCCTTTAAAAAGAAGTAAAAACTTGAATTAATTACTAAATATGTATAGAAGTCGTCCTCGGAGTGGTACAGCTCTAAAATTGTTGTGTACAAGGCACTCATGTAGAATGGACCTACGTTTAGCAGAATTTGCGCTGTGCTGAGCTTAGTTTGTGTCTTTAGATGGCAAAGAAAAGCCACTATTAATTTTTTTGTGTTCTAAAAGAACTGGTTTGATTTTAATGCTCAACTATTAAGATATTTATTATTGTTATTGCATCTAGCATTGAATTTGATTTTGTATTAAAATATGTTTGTTTTCAATACTTAAAGAGTTTTTCTCATACAACATGACTACAGCTTTCCATTATGTTACATTGTAGGAAACATGTGTTAGTGCTTTAAAATATCATTACTCTGCATACGAAAAACAGACTACTCTCTAGACTCTAGAGGCTAACAGTTTAAATTAACGCAACTATTTAAGAAAGCAGAATTGTGGGAAGACATCTGGATCTCTGGTAGTTTTTTCAATAATAGCGAAACTAGGTAAGCAGCCAAAACAAATTATCAATTATCAGAGTCGATTTTAGATCCAATGAATTTTTTGGTGTTGCGTTCATAAATTGGACCGTTCGTTGGAAGTTTTGTCACAAAATCATCGGGTGTTGATGCTTGGGGCTGGGGCCTCGTCCAAGCCAAAGGTTCCGGAGAAATCACCGGTATAGAATAGATGTTTGCACATGGAGAAATGTGCATCCCGGATAATAGTCAAAATATGGTGGCAACATTTATTTGTCGCGCTTAAGGCTTAAGTGTTTCCGGTTAGTCGAATAACGGATAATTGAGTTTCACCTATATTTTCCAAATGAGAAATGTGGCTTTGTACCTATTTTTTCTTCCGGTCATCCATAAACCTAGCTGCATGGATACAGACTACGGAAAAATAAAAAAGTATCATATTAACTACATTAACCCTTAAGTGGTCGCATGGGGAAAGCCTTCCAAGCTAAAGAGACGCGTGCGTACTTACAGCATAGCGACTCGATCCATACTAAATTAAAAACTGCGCACATTGGTATAAATTCAGAAGGCAGTTCGAAAGGCTTAAAACATTAGGGTTTGCAACGCTGCTGATTTCGTATTTATTATTAAAAATGTAGAATTTCAAAATGGCGGATGAAAACAATAAAACCAAGAAGATATATAAGAAGGAGACTGAACTGCGTTCCCTATACAAAGGGATCGATGGGACGAAATATGGGTGCCGCTTCGTGGCGCTGCGAGGGCACCATTGACCTGCGCAGGTGATGTTTGTGTTGGTAAGAATCTGTATAGGTTGTATTTCTATAAGGATTCTTGGAATAAACAAACAATACGCATCATGATCCTTGTACACAGATTCCCACTAACCCAAACATCACCTGCGCAGTAGTGCATTGCGCAGGTCAATGGTACACTCGCAGCGCCACAAAGCGGCGCCAATATTTGGTCCCACTCACGGCATTCGAGTTCGGTCTTATTATAATTCTATATTATGCCATGTGGGGTGGCCTTAAGGGTTTCCTTTTTGCCATTTGGCTACGAACCACTAAAAATGCTGCTCTTATACATCACACTGTGACTGTATGTACATGCTTTACGTGAGAAAATGTTGGCCAACTATGGCTCTCTCTCTCTTAATTTCTTACAGGAATACAGTGATACTCGTTCATTTCTGTTTTACCTAATGGAAAATTTTTCTGGATGTAGTTCCAGATATTGGATATGGATGAGGCATTTGAAGGCGTCACTTTGTGGTAACTTTGTGCGCCATAGTTAAGGGTTAAGAACAATTAAGTTTGCTCTTAACATCTTTAGAATTTGTGCCTAGAAGTATGCTAAAAAATGTTGTATGGGTATTTTCTTCGGTACTTTACTTTTCTATACCCTAGCCGTTAAACCCAATTCTCATCCAATGACAAGAGTATACTCTAAATGAAGCAAAGCTTATAGACTCGCGTTGTTATTGGATTCCATACTTTTATCATACGCTACCAAGCTGCATTAGTTTTGTTCGTAGCCGCGATAAAGGAGCAAGCACCCCATGCGTTGCATTGCACTTTACTACGGATATTTATGATATATTTTTGCCAAGTTTCGATTTTTCACATTTTTAATGGGATTGACAAAATCTTGGGTTTAAATTATTGAATTCCGTTATTTCACGATGTAAGATTTCGGAAATGTTGGTAAAGCGTTCTTTTTAATATTTTTAAAAAAGCGTTCCTTTTCACACTGCAAATGCCGAATTATTCTCGTCTAATATCCCTATTGCAGAAAATTGCTAAATTTTATTTTATTTGCGCAGCCTTTCTGCCAAAAATTAGGATAATTGTAACTAACTTCAAGCGAAACCTATCCACGCAAAAAATAGTTCGACATTAGATGGGATCGTCATCACCATAAGTTTAATTACGTCGAATGGCTGTGTAGGTGATTTTGACTGTGAAAGGCTGAAGCGGAGTGGAAAATTTTGTTGACTTTACTACGCGGAGCTGCTCGCTCCTTCTCAGGTTTAAGGGACATTACAGTTAACTGTTGATATCCTGAGTTTGGAGCATTCCCAAGTGCCGTGTTTTGACGTGCAGAGTGTATTTGGAAGCAGTAGGTGCTAAAAAATCTGGCCCCAATGTGGGGCCAAAGTTGTGTCAGATATTGTGGTATAACATTCGAACAGTTTTCTTTTGGTTTACTTTTGTTAGAGCGCCAGTGGGAGCTTCAACTTTGCTTGAAGCCCACAGTGCCGAATTGATGGTTGAATTATGAACCAGGAGCCCCAAAATATAACGTTAACGGAGATCAGTTATTTGGTGAATAACTTGACCAAGAAGAACTTTGCCCAGAATTGTCGTCTGTTGGCACAGGTGAGTGTGTGGGTCTGTATAAAACTTTATTCCAAATGCCATGAGGTGTTTTGGACTAGAACCTTTCACTGCGCTAGTACAAATTTCGTTTTCACTAAAAAGGTTGGAGTCGTTTACAGCTGTTGTGTGCAAAGGTTTTGTGGACGCCATGATGGTTGAAGGCATATTTTCTTGGGTTCCGTAGGTTTGTTCGATGTAAAAACTGTTCACAATGAGTGAAAATACGCAAGGATAATTTTCCGGAAATTTTAAAACTGTTTGGAGACAAATAAAGTTACTAAAATGGGGAAATATGGTGACATTTTTCGCGATTTGACATTTTCCGTGTCAGTGAGAGGTTTTGTGTGTGATTTTTCGGGATAAGGTAAATTTTGGTCCTTCAAATATTAAGCAGAACATATACCTAGCTTTTTGCACTCAGGCCCTTAGCCAAATTACCACACGGATGTTTTGTAGGAAACTGATATTAAAGATTTTCACTTGCACTTCCATAATGGGTCCTTTGTATATAAAACCCATCATATGGCTTGTGGCTTAATAGTTGGTGCGAATTGAGACCTTCAAAAAAGATTTCAAACCTATTCCTAGGTAGGTAGACGTTTGAAGGGGCAAAAACCCAGCAGAGAACTTTTCTTAAAACAGGTCTTAATGCTTCGCTAAGTGCAGTGCCTTAAGAGATTTGGAGAAGGTCCAATCTAGTTACAATTTATGGAAGGGTTTGTTCGAGATAAACGCATAACAAATATGTAGTGCGAAAATTATGTGACAGTTTATTTCTCCGAAACTTGGGCGCATGGTCTGCGACTTTATATGCTTCTGAATATGAACTTGAAGTTTGGACAAGTGCTTCCATATGGCATCAGCGTTTCATTAACTACATCACCGAGAGCCTATCAAGTCTGTGAGAAAGTTTAGGTCTGAAATTATATAGTAACCGATGCGAGCAAACGGCAGCTTTATCAAGCAAGGAAGACTGGAAAAATAATAAGGAAAAATCCACCTCGCAATATTTTCGAAAAATTTACAAAAAAAAAAAAGAGTGCTATACACAATATAACCTTTTTTCTTTTCTTTTTAGAAAATCCGCCATTTTCGAAATAAAAAAATCGGAAATGAACTTAAATTAATTATGCACTTTAAAAAATCCTTTTACATTAATTAGTCAATTGACAGCTATTTGGCAATTGAAAACGTTTGCATTTACTCGATGCTGTTCGCGTTCTTTGATACTTGCTGAGAGGAATTTGTCTCTCACTTCCTCTCTTTTTTCAATTGTCTCAAGCTTTTACTAGAAAAGTACACGAACAGACCTAATGTGTCTGTTAGTCGAGTTGACCAAATTTGACTTCCATAGGTACATTTCCTTAAAGGAGTTACAATGGTTTGGATGGGCAAAAGAAAAAATATTTTCTCTAATATTTTTAATATGTATAATAAAAGAATAAATTTTATTCAAACAGTAACGAGAAAGAACAATATTTTATAAAATAATCATACAAAAATTTTGAAAATTCAGCCATAGGAAACTGGTTTTCCAAAACCTCTTAGAAAAGAGTATCCTCGCGGTGGTCTATATAACTTATGAAGTCATGAGCTTTGTCTTGTCAGAAATCAAAACACCAAATATTTTCTATAATATTGAAATTTGAATTTTTGGCAGAGTTTTATGCAAAACAGTACGATTTTTCGGTAAAATCTATAATGTATTGCCTTTTAAAATAAGCTGTAATTATAAAAAAAAATCATCTAGAAGAAGTGTGCAGAGTACCAAGATCGGTGCATTCGTTTTTGAGAAATCATGTCCATCGTCTTAAAAAAATACAGTTTTGAGAAAGAAGTGGTTAAAGTTTTATGTAGAACGGAGAAAAAAAATGTTTTTTAACTTGCATGGATTCGTCGATTCCAGGCTCCATAAAGCAAAGGTCCTGCTGCAACTGCAATGCCCTTATGCTCTTGCATAACAAACGCCAGGAAGAGAGAAAATAACCAGTCAAGTACCAGTCGGATTCGTACACGAAGGGTTCCGTACCATCGTACAAGATATAACACTATGTACTTTTTAAATACTAATAATAGGCTAGAATTGAATTCCGATTGACTTGAAACTTAGGGAATATTCTTGAGATGTACTATTAGATAACAAATCAAAAAGAAAAACGATTTTTCGAAGTTTCCAAACTCATGTAACTCCTTAATGAACCATATGGTTTTCTTTACTGTCCTCATACTAAAGGCTGTGTAGACATCCCGATAAACAGTTGGGTTTTTCAGGCAGAGTGGTGGAGACAACCATATGATTCATTAAAAAAGCGCACCTCTAAATGGAATCCATTGACCACCTGTCTCATTTGGCAGTTAGGCAGTGGCTATTTGCATTGTCCTTGTCCCTTCCTTGTACAATCGGCATATGGGTTCGTGTACGTGTTAAATACATGGTACAAAGAGCACAAAACAGCAAATTTCAGTCGATATAGTCGAGCAAATTTTTTTTTGTGAAAGGCAGATTTACCTTTTACGAATTGTTTTGTGCCGATGTGCGCATTTATTTAATTAAATTTTTAATTATTTAGCATGTACACGAACCCAATTTTCTATTATGCCACTCCGACTATGTTATTTGTTGGTTGTTCCTTCGTACAATTGTAACGATTTGAATGATTTTGCTTCCGATTGATTCATGATATTCCACTGACTGATATAGGATGTGACATTTAGAAAAAGCCAAAGTGGCGACTACAGCACTATTAACTTCTGAAGCAATTTTCAAATATCGCATGTAACTAGATCATTCACATTTCATACAAGGTTGGGCACAAAAGTGAAAGTGCCGGCCAGCGAGAAGAAGGTGTCACCGCTGTTAGGGAAGTCAATCTGAGTATTTTTCATTATAACCATTCCTTCAGCTGATTTTTTAAGTTGGAAAATCTAGATTTCCATACTTTTTATTAAAAAAGAAATTCCCCCTTGCTGGAGAAAAATATGATAATGACCTTGAACAAGTTTTGCTATGACACCAATTATCTGTGAATATTCCTTTATCCGTTTTTTGGATGTATTAAGTTATATCCTCAGGTTCTGACCAAAAATGGTAAGTGATAATTCTTGTGACCTATTAAGATCATCCTGAATGGCGGCAGTATCAACTGACTGAAAACAGCCAACGATGTCGTTAATAAATATGTTGAATAGGGCAGGGTTTAGATGTGATCCTTGTGGCACCCACATTTCCATTGGAGTAAAAATTGTTTAATTTAACTAACAGTTTTCTGTCAGCCAGTTATTCCGTAGTGCTCCAGTTTAAGTACTGATACTGGTGATCAAGCAAATCAAACGCTTTGGAGAAGACTGTAGAAACAGCATGTACCTTACGTCCTCTATCCAGTTCATCAAGGTGTATAGTCGGTCAAAAAGGTTTGTTATTGTCAGTCTACCGAAATATGATTCATACAAAATAAAAATTCCAAATAAACACCTCAGAGGAGCTGTGCTAAAAATAGCCCGGTCACACTACCGCCTCGGGATCTTAAATAAAAACCCTAATTTTTTTATTGGAGTTTCAGATTCTACAGGAAATACAATACGTAACTTTTATCTGAAAATCTAACATTTATATGCTTTTCCAAGTTTTGCAAAAGCTAGAAATTATCAATTTGATAATTCACGGATGTAAATCGTCCAAAACTACCGCATGAAATAAAAAGCATGAGCGCTGGAACGCGATGACCGCAAAGGGCACTTATCAGTTTTTGAGTTTGCTGCTCTATTAGTTTGGTTTAGAGACGTACTTTGACGCATTGAATTCACAAGTTAAGGTTTCGCTGCCGTTGTTGTATTTTATACATCTAAGTTTAAGTATCGTGTAAAGAAATTTCGGGTTTATTTAGTATTTATATAGCCATTAAATGATATTTGGACAAAACAAAACAAATATCCAGGATCCTTATTGGAACTTATGGGTAAAAGTCGTCACTTTCAATCAAACCATCTCAAAAATAGAAATTTTCATATTTTTCAAAATGTATTTGTTCAAGGACGAGATAAACTGATGTGTTAACCAAATCTTTTTACTTTTTAAATTTCCGATAATCCTGTGACGAGTTATCTTACCGGCACCGCAAGTCATCTTTTTTTTAGCGTATACGAAAATCTACTACCAGTGGATCCACGTTTTTTAAAGATAATATTCTTAAATATTCTTTAAATATTGCTCTTTTATGTAAGAAAACTTTTAAATAAATATATGCAGGCAGAAATTAAAACAAGATTCTCAAAGAAACTGCGTTTTTCAACCTCAGCCGTTAAAGCGGTAAAAAAATATAAGATTCCACTGTGGTTTACTGGGCATTTGAAATAGTAGTTTGCACATTCCTGGAGTATTGCAGACAGTTTTTCTTAATATTGGTCTATCCCTCTTAAATATAACAAATTTCCACGTCCAATGTTAAATTTGCAAAGCATAATTGTAAATAATATTTTCTTTTAGTACGTTGAAGATTTTGGCTTAGAAGCGGATCGTCATTATCTACGTTGTTTATTCTCTGCAATTGATTTTACGGATCCAACAGCGACATCATTGCACTGTAAACTACTTAGATCAGAGTTAAACGGTCAGCTAAATAAGCCATCGCTCATATCGAATTTATGTTTTGCCGTGGACAACTGTTTTAATAATCAAAAGGTAAGGAAAAGAGAAAACTGTGTAGGATCTAGGATTAATTTTTATATTTTCGTAGACTTTAAAACCTTCTCCGATTATCATACCACAAATTTGTAAAGCAGTTGGAAGCTCAAGACTTCTCGAAGTTGTAATTACATTGGCATTAACTGAATCAACCGTTGAATTCATCAAATACGCAACTGATCATCTTCACAGGTGTTTGCCTGCACTTATTGAATCGTATACCGAAAACGAGTCAAATTCAGAACGGGGTCTTAACGATATATCGCCGGACCTCTTGCAACTAATATTATCTCGTATTTGTAATAACCAATACGTTAGCTTGGGTCTTGCACCAGAGGTATTTAAAAAATTTATAAAAAAATTGCGGGAAGAATTTCCACGGGACCGAGTTCCATTGATCCTCTTGCCATATCTCTACAAAGATACTGAAGAAATCGACGTGAATATTCTACTGGACGGTCTGAACGATTTTTTTGTAACAAATTCAAGTATTATGGACACATCTTGGGCGAATTTGGTTATGGAAATTGGTTATTCCTTTACGTCATCTGTGGAAGAATGCAAGAACCATTTGATGAAAGTATGCAGTCGCGAAATCCAGGCTCAGGATGTGGCGAAGATTGTAGGCCTCATGTGCCGGACGCACACAAACTTATCAGACTGCAATGTTAATCTGCCAGGACCTGCGAATTTTTGGCCAGTTCAAGGAGGAATCGATGCTGCGAGTACTGATAAAAAGGATTTAGTTAAAGGGACAACAGACACTACAGCGACATGGAAGCCAGAAGTCTTTGTGCAATCTTTAAAGGATGTCATGCCCACTACAAATTGGAAGGAAGTTTGCATGGGCCTCGATCATCCAGAGTTTGTGATCAAAGAGAGGACCGGTCTGAATCTGTTACTTACCATATTTCGACTGGGAGCTCAATCAAGTGGTGTGGGTTCGAGTTTTCCAGCCGAATGTTTATACCGCCATTGGAGTAATATTGATGGGCAGTTTTCGTTGGTTTCTATGATGCTGAAAAATCCCGATTTGTTCTCATTCGCCGATTACATCTATACGCCAGTACCTGTGGAGTTGCTTAAAACCCCACCGGAAACAGACAACAAGGAAATAGCTGCTTGGAAATCTATGCATTTGGTTGAAGTTTTGCTGTATATTGCAGAAAATGGATATTTTGCACAAGTCCACGAAATATTTAAGTTCCCAGCCCAACATTGCCCTGATGTTTTGTTTATGGCACTTTTGCAAATAAGTCCTCCACTGACAGTATTGCGCCAGGAGCTGTTTTCAAACCTTATACCGACTTTTCTGGGAAATCACCCTAATTCTGGTGTCATCCTGCATCACGCGTGGAATTCTACCAACTTTAATCACACCTTACGGCCTATCATAATGCATTCAATGTCCGAATGGTATCTACGTGGAGAAAATGATCAATCAAAACTGTCCAGAATTTTGGACGTCGCACAAGATTTGAAGGCTTTATCAAATTTACTTAATGCTCGATCTTTCATGTTTGTCATTGATTTGGCGTGTCTAGCATCCAGGCGTGAATATTTGAAGCTGGAAAAGTGGCTGAGTGATAAAATTCGTGAACATGGGGAACCATTTGTCCAAGCCATTTTGAAATTCTTACAGCGAAGATGTCCGCAAATAACTGGAGCGAAGATTTCTGATGATCAAATACCTAAGGCAGCACAATTACCACATGAAACACTCACAACAATGTTAACTTGTCTTCAGGCTTGCGTGGGAAATGTTCAACAAGACCTTGGGGATATGATCATTCAAATGACGACGAATTGCAACATAATTGTTCATAAGGCTAGGCAACCGCCTCCACCAGGTGTTTTAAGAACACATAGGGGATTAGAGGCTACACCCTTTAGTACTAATCTCAACGCGCAACAAATGTTTGGACCTGGAGTTGATACTATGTCTGCTTTAAATACGAACATGGCTGGATTAAACTTAGGGGGACCAAATAGTGGTTTTAATTTCGGCAACGTCCTGGGCAACTTAGTATCGACACCAGCATCTCCTTCCAGGTTACTAACGGCGCCTTCAAACAGCCCATTCCCAATTATGTCAATACAGCCGGCGCCACCGAACGTTAACAGCCTAGCGAGGATTCAACCAACGCCGCCAACAGGTGATAAAGTACATATGCCGGCTACACCTGTTATACCAGATTTAGCCCAAACTGTATCTAAAGAAGTGGAGGATGAAGCAAACGGATACTTCCAACGAATCTACAATCACCCACCACATCAAACGCTGTCTATCGATGAAGTTTTGGACATGTTGCAGCGATTTAAGGACTCAAATATTCGTAGGGAACAAGAAGTGTATCAATGCATGCTTCGCAATCTGTTCGAAGAATATCGATTCTTCCCACAATACCCTGATAAGGAGTTGCAGATCACCGCGCAATTGTTCGGAGGAATAATTGAAAGGAATCTTGTACCGACTTGCGTGGCCTTGGGACTTGCGTTAAGATGTGTCTTGGATGCTCTTCGGAAGCCAGAAGGATCAAAAATGTATTACTTCGGTATTACTGCATTGGACAGATTCAAAACAAGGTTGCACCAATACAACAAGTATTGCGAATATGTAAGGTCTATACCGCACTTTCAAGATTTTCCTCCTCATTTAATCCAATATGTGGAGTACGGGTACCAAAGCTTAGAACCACCTAATAAGCCACAGGGATCAGTTTTGCCACCGTCGATGGCTCACATTATGCCACCTCCACAACAACCCCCTGGCCAGCAATCACAACCAGATAATCAGCTCTATCGAAGCAGTTCCGTGACGGGTAACATCATTACCACACCTACGCAAACATCTAAGCCAGCTATTTCAGCTCAGCCTATTCACCCATCGCGTGCAGTTAAGTCGATTGCTACTGCAACTAATATTGATACACTGTTGGTAGCAAACGCTGATCGCGAGGAGAAAATCACTATTCCTCCTGATTCAGTGCAAGATAAGACCGCATTCATTTTCAACAATTTGAGTCAACTCAATTTACCGCAAAAATGTGAGGAAATAAAGGAAATTATGACAAAGGAGTACTGGCTATGGTTATCTCAATATTTGGTATTAAAGCGAGCTTCTATCGAGTTGAATTTCCACTCACTATACTCGAATTTTCTCGACGCGCTTAAAATCGCAGATATTATCCGCATGGTGACGAAGGAAACCTTTCGTAATATCAGAGTTCTCTTGCGCTCTGATAAGGGGATAGCCAATTTTTCGGACCGGAGCTTGTTGAAAAATTTAGGTCATTGGCTTGGAATGATGACGTTAGCTCGTAATCGACCAATTCTTCAAATTGACTTGGATTTAAAATCACTCCTCGTTGAAGCCTACCTAAAAGGTCAACAGGAGCTGCTTTATGTAGTTCCGTTTGTCGCAAAAGTTTTGGAATCGTGTGCAAAGAGTAAAGTCTTTAAACCACCAAACCCTTGGACAATGGCTATTATGAATGTCTTAGCGGAACTTCATCAGGAGCCAGATCTTAAATTGAATTTGAAATTTGAAATTGAAGTTCTTTGCAAAACTTTAAGTATAGACATCACAGAGCTTAAGCCTGCGGTCTATCTGAAAGACCCGGACAGACATTTGAATTTGGAGTGTCAGTTGTCGCAGCCTAACATTAATAAACAAAAGGAGATAACTCCCTTAGCGGATGAGCAGGCTATTTCTATGAATGCAAACGCAGTAGCGAATCCTTCACCAAGCGCAAGCAGTGAAAGTGCTAGTCAGGTAGTCATCAATCCACCGGAACCGCGCTTTGGATATGTGGACATCAATATATCCAATTATTCCATAATTGCTCAGCATGTTGTCCTGTCTCCAAGCATCACTATTCTTCATGCCAATCCAACTCTAAAACATATTGTCCTAAGCGCAATCGAGAGAACGATTACAGAGTGGTTGCAGCCAGTTGTCGATCGTAGTGTTCGAATTGGAGTTACAACATGCGAACAAATTATTCGCAAGGATTTCGCGCTAGACCCTGACGAGACCAGAATAAGAACAGCTGCACATTACATGGCAAGAAATTTGGCTGCAGGAATGGCAATGATTACTTGCAAGGATCAGCTGACACAAACCCTTTCAGCGAATATTAAAAAGGCTTTTCTTTCTTCTCTAACACCTCCTCATCAATACCAAGATGCCGACGCTGCTGCGCTGCAACTAGCCGCGGATAATGCTGAATTGGCTTGCTGTTTCATCCAGAAAACAGCAGCAGAGAAAGCAATTCCAGAAATTGATCGGCGTCTAGCTACGGATTATGAAATGAGGAAATTAGCTAGGGAAGAGGGAAGGTAAATAAAGACTTTAAAAAGTTTAACAATATTTGCTATAAATTTGAATTTTTTTAGGCGATATTGTGATTCTGATGCCTTGACATACCAAGCAGAAAGGATGCCTGAACAAGTGCGCCTCAAGGTAGGCGGTATTCCCAACACTCAATTTGCTGTGTATGAAGAATTCGCAAGGAATATTCCGGGATTTAAACTACTCACAGAAATGGATGCGGCCCTGTTCCTACCAAAGGCAAACATCCCAGTAAGTAAATTTTCTTTTCTTTTGACTTTGTTTAGAAATTTTGCAAAACTTAGATTATTCATTATTATGATATGATAGATTGGTAGATAGGAATTATGTAATGTCTTGTTAGTCCAATAAAATAGGAACCTCTGCCATATGAAACAAAAAATGTAAGCGGGAAACACGTTCAAGCGAAGAAATTTGGCGTACAGACAGGAATAGTTCAATACTCCTGAGCGTTTGTGCAGCGCGGCCAAAGATTTTAACGTATATTTCCTGAAAACTTCCAAATTCTTCCTCCGCAAAAAACTATTATTTATTGAAGAATGATGATATTCTTTTGCAGTTGTCCATAAAACCTTTATTTATCCATTCGAAAAGACCTAAACAAACTTTTGTTCGAAAACAGGATACTCAATGCTCACAATATCAATTTCGACGAGATCTGTATCACAGTAACCTCTTTTGCGCAGGCCTTTCCGATTTTTGGCGTCAGTATTTTCCCTTCGAATACCTGTAAATTTTGGTAGTGTGAGAATCAATTGTTAACTACAGTGAAATGTCATAAAACAATGCAAATATACAAAACTTAAATTTTTAATTTCATCTCAAAAAATTCCATAACAGTCACGGCAAAATATCACAAATATCTATAGCACGATTATATAATCTTCATCAAACTCTTTCTTACTCTGTGATACGGCTGCAAATAGTGATACCGAGGACTTCCCAAGTGGTACAATGCAAAGCTCTCTTGGATCAAATTAATCAATTTTTCAAAGCTAAAACCCAGTCGCCTGCTACCAGTGCATGTTTTCAATAGTAAAATTGCATTTAATGTCCTCTTTTTGCAGCTACATAAGGAAAGAGGCTGTTAAGGAAATCCTTTCCATTTTTCTCACTGGTCCGCTTTTAATGTGTAAAATAATTTTAGAGGCTTTAATATGAAAATTTCTATTTCAGGAGCCAATCCAAACATTTGGGACAGATGAATTGGGCATAATGTATGCAGAATTGGCCAACAAAATGGAGACATTCTTAAACAGCACAGTCAATATATCAGCGCTTCAGCCGCAAGCGACTAAAATGCATGCGTTGCTAAATACTCTAATGGCAGTTCGACGTCACCGTGATAATGACAATGCCATTAATCTCCTAACGCGTGTCGTAGAAGGATTGATTGAGGGCTTGGTAAATATGCCTGATCACGTTGAGCAGATGAAACTGTACCGGGAAATTCACTTGAGAATTTTAAATCTGCTACACAATGCGTTTGGTGCAACATCAACTGAAAGGGCGATCACCAAATGCATTTTTGAATGTCGGGAAGAAGTGCGCTATAATTTGGAAGCGATTAAACTTCTCATTACGTCACATTTCATAAATATGCAACAATTCGATTTGCTTCTCAGCCAAGCAATGGATAATGGAAACAATTACCTTGCCGTTTCGTTTGGAATGCAACTTGTGCAATATTTTTTGATCGACGAGCGCGCAAATGGACACGTTACTGAACACGAATTCTATAATGCTGTTGATTTGCTTGCACGACTGGCTGCACACCACCGAGGTCCAGAAGGTCTTGCTCATTTAATTGAACTTTTGCGATTAAACCATGATCCGAACTCTTTTATTATGGAACGAACTCCGACTGGTCCAACACAATACATCCACTCCGGACTCCACCATGTCAGAGTGAGCTGAATAGTTGCAACTAGAACTAAAATGTACTTATAATTTTTTTTTTTTCCGAATTTTCAGTCAAACGAATGTGACGATCCTCCAGGTCTTCAAGAAAAAACCGAGTATTTGTTAAAGGACTGGGTCCAAACTTATTACAACCAGCTGAATGGAAGGGATTCTGTGAAGACCTTCGGCATGTTCGTTAATAAAATGAATTTATATGGAATTCTTAAGACCGATGATCTGATAACGAGATTCTTCCGACAAGCGACTCAATTTTGCATCGACTTTGTCTATAGGAGTCTAAATGATCTAGGGACAACTCAATCACATGCGAAATCAAAAATATTTCACTGGATTGATGCCTTTGTACGGTTGATAGCCTTGCTAGTTCGTCATTCGGGTGATGCAGGAAACCCAAATACAAAGATCAATTTGCTGAATAAAGTACTCGGGATTGTCTTGGGTGTACTTCTACAAGATCAAGACATGCATGGCACATCTTTCCAACAACTTGGGTATCATCGTTTCTTCATCATGCTCTTCCTGGAACTTAGCTCTACAGATCCTGTCCTCGAAAATTTAATGCTTAATGTAGTAACAGCATTTTGTCATACATACCATCTTTTAAATCCTTCAATTGCGCCAGGATTTTGTTATTCTTGGTTAGAACTCATCTCCCACCGAGTTTTTCTGGGACGCATTTTAGCCCAGATACCACAGCAAAAGGGATGGTCTATGTACTCTCAACTGTTAATGGATCTGTTTAAATATCTGGCACCGTTCTTAAGAAATGCTGAGTTGGCAAAACCAGTCCAGCTGCTCTATAAAGGCACTCTTCGAGTTCTTCTAGTTCTACTTCATGACTTCCCCGAATTCCTTTGTGATTACCATTTTGGATTCTGCGACGTCATCCCTCCAAATTGTATCCAAATGCGGAACATAATTTTGGCCGCGTTTCCAAGGAACATGAGGTTGCCTGATCCGTTTACTCCAAATCTCAAAGTGGATATGCTCCCGGAGACTGCAACTGCCCCCAGGATTTATACGAATTATGTTTTAAATATTCAGCCGTTAAGCTTCAAAAAGGATTTGGATTCCTATCTGAAGGCCCGAGCACCTGTAACTTTTCTTTCAGAGCTTAGAAGCCATTTACAAGTGTCAAACGAACCTGGATCGCGTTATAACATACAGCTAATGAATGCACTCGTTTTGTACGTTGGAACCCAAGCTATTACACATATAAGGTTAGTAGAAATCGGGTTTTTCTATTGTTGTACATATTTCTAAATATTGCTCTTTATTTGCAGAAGCAAAAATTTGGTTCCAAACATGACAACAATTGTACATAGTGCTCACATGGATATATTCCAAAATCTCGCTGTTGATTTAGATAACGAAGGACGCTATCTATTTCTCAATGCGATTGCAAATCAACTGAGGTATCCGAACAGCCACACCCATTACTTCAGTTGCGCTGTATTATATTTGTTCGTCGAGGCAAATTCGGAAGCTATTCAGGAGCAAATAACTCGAGTTCTCCTCGAACGTCTCATTGTAAATCGGCCACATCCTTGGGGGCTTCTCATCACCTTCATCGAATTGATCAAGAATCCAATTTACAAATTTTGGGAGCATGATTTCGTCCATTGTGCCCCAGAAATTGAAAAGTTCGTGCTTTTGTGTTGAGTCTAGAACATTATTATTACAAATCTTTTCATTGCAGGCTTTTCGAATCGGTCGCAAGATCTTGTATGGTAAAAGCAAATCACCAGCAACAAATCGCCGCTAATGTTGAAGCAGAGCTACAAGAGTGCAACTAACGCGAGGCGAACTATTTGGATTTATAAGAGGAGTATTGACTACTTCTTAAATTTTAGAGAAGCGACATTTAATTGATGAACGAAAAAGGAATGTTTTATTCAAAAGTATCGAATTTAGACTACTTATTTTCATTTAAACCAATTTATGAACTTAAAACCGTTGGTGATAACAGCATTCTTCTGAATATTCTTTGCTGCTAATGTTCTTTGCTTTGGTAGTAAGAATAATTCATTCGAATTTGATTTAGAATGTAGAAATGAACTATGCAAGGACCTATTCCTTTCCCGACCACATATGTCGATCGAATTAAAATTGGACTTCAGTGTTTAGTGGTACAACTTAATTATTATGTGAGCTTTGTAAGAAGAAAAGCAGAAAGCCGTTTAAGGTTAGATGGTATAGTAACGAGAAAAGTGTTTTCCAACGACTTTTTGTGTGCGATTATAAGCTCCTTTTTGAATGGGAATTGTCGATCATGCTGATGGAAAGTGGATCGAACTTCTGAAGATATATTCGATATTTTTATGTTCATTGAAATTCATGTAAATATCATTATTTTAAAATCAATTCTTAGTCTTATTTTGCAAATTCACTATACATTTTGTTAGGAATTGAACGAAACTTATAAACTGATTAAGTTCTCTGTATAATGAAACCGTAATATGAATAATTATAGAAATACTTGTAAACATATATGTAATACTATGCATTTTCGAAATCTTTGCCTTTTATTCCATTTGTCCTTTGAAAAAGTGGTTTTGCTAGTTGCGGGTGGTTAGACCCATTCAAGTGTAATATATGCAATAATATATATCTATAAATTCCAAACAAATTTGCGGAGGTTTTGCGTTTTTCTTTCGAAAGCCTTTTCCGCACATTGAGTTAGTTGTATGTCACCATCAGGCAGACTATCAGTGCTCGATTACATCTGCTAAATTGTGTCGTGTGGAAAACACACCCAATTTGTCACCCTACACGTCGATACCTGCAGATTGAGTCGTCTGTGGCCCCCTTTACTACTACTCACTACATTTCCAGAACATTGTTATGACGAATTTTGAAGATGTGTCCATACAAGATTCAATTGACCCTAGAATTATTACTACGAGATCCAGAACAACGCCTACGATATGCCATCAATCAGTCCAAGCAGGCCTATCCTGTAAGTACATACGGTATTCGGTTTACTGGAAATGAAGATTTCCTTCGAAAATCAAATTTACGGAACAGGCAGTGTTTTCATTATTTTTTCATATCTCCTTAGTCGTATTTAAAATAATTTTCAACATTGCTTAAAATGGGGGAGTATCGGTAGCCATATTGGATCCGCCAGTTTGGTAATTTTGATGGTAGATTTAAAATCAGCGACCCCGAAAACCTAGTGCGGGTTTCCAGGGAAATCCCTCGAAGTTTAACCTTTTAGGAATCCATTTTGGATCCGCCATCTTGAATTTTGGTAGATTTGAATTCTGTAACGCATGACATGAATCACGAATATTTTCACTTTTCTCACTGAAGGACTCCTTCGCGAATATTTTCACGGATATCGGCCCTTAGCGGGCCCACTAGGTGCGCAGACGCAAAAAACCCGTCTCTGCTGCCTTATATTTCGAGATTTTGTTATAGGCCTCCTCCAGTAACGAGCTGCCCCAGAAGAAATTGAAAAATTATTTTCTTACTGAAGACGTAGAGTAAAATTTGTATGTTTCTACTGCGCCTTTTATTTCTGATAGCTTGGAAAAGAAGGCACAAACTGATTGTATTTACACTGATATCTCAAAGGCATTTGACAAGCTTTCTCATAAACTGCTGCTTTTTAAACTCTCTAAACTTGGCTTTCCCTCTCTGTTGATTAGCTGGCTCTCATCCTATTTGAGTGGCAGGAGTCTTATTCAGAAATCCTTTATCAAAGGTAGTTCTCACGCATTCTGGTGTTCCTCAGGGCAGTCATCTTGGTCCTTTGTTATTCATTTTATTTATCAATGACCTCGAATCTGTGATAAAATATTCTGAACTTTTAATTTGCGCTGACGATGTTAAGATTTTTAAGCAGATCAACAATTATAACGACTGCTCTTTATTACAGAGTGACATTGATGTTCTTAACTTGTGGTGTAAACATAATTTATTTTTAAATATTAATAAATGTAATGTGGTTGTTTATAGCCGTAAACTCGTTCCGTTTGCTTATCAGTATTCTACGTTCTATTATATATCAATATATTGATTTTAATTTCGATTTAGACAAAGCTAAATGTATGCTTCTCTCCGGCAAATGATGTACTTATGTAAGTTGGCTTCAAATAAATAAATAAATATACCAATCTCCGGCTTAAGTCCACGGGAGATATGTATATCTGTCTGGATTGTCGTGTACTACTAATTGCTTTTCGAGCGCGTCCGATATTTTAGGTTTTTTCTTTCTTTTTTGATAAAAATTAATTTTCTAAGTGGAGTTTCCACCGTCAAACTAATACTAAACTCTCACAGAGACGGTTAAATTGCCTGCTGTGTAGCTGTTTCGCATTTCGTTCTAAAGTAGAGATCACAAAGTGATCAACGTATTTTGCGCTACCCTGCATTTGCGCACTCCACAGCAGAAGAACTGTGTTTGTATAATTCTGAATTGAAATGTGCAGATCTGAAACTCCACGTCATCCAGATTGGAAATCATGTGGATCATTGAAGCGTGTTGTGAAAAAATTCTTTGAACCAAACACCACCTGTCCATACACATGCAAAACATTACGACCGTCTTTTTCTTTATGGAAATAATGCTAAACCTACAGAAGCTTTCCGAAGATCGTTGGAATCTTTCGAGATTGCTTATCTGACGCACGACTTCGTCTAGTTCGCTGATACTGTTTGCCTCTCGTGCAAGTTATAAAGCTTGTAATATGAGTCACGATGATTGTTAATAAAGCAACAGAAAAGCTTCTCAAGTTGCCTGCACTGCACATAGAAAAGTGAAATGCAAGCTTGGTAATTAGAATTAGTATCTTGCTGGCTTCAGGCATCACCTAGTGTAGGCCACATTGTTTTAAGTGCAAGCATTGTTCACGTCTCGTTTAAGAAAATGTATCGAAAGCCGATCTACCCGGAGCAAAGTGCTCAGGGCCCATTTGTGCAGGGTCCGCCTGTACCACCTCCATCTTATGAAGCCGCAATGGGACAGCATCCAGCTCCACCAGGACCCCAACCTTACACCCTGCCTCCCGTTCACACAGCACCAGGTATATTAGCAATCTATTTAGTCAGCATTTAGTGGGACTTGAAAAAATTAATTTTTTACAGTTTTGATCCTTAATACGCCTGAACTGGGCTCGAAACCTAGTAGGGTTACATGCACGCAGTGTCAAAATACCGTTATCACAAGAGTTGAGTATGTTCCAGGAACGACAACACATATCTTCGCCATTTTTCTTCTTCTGTTCGGGTATGGTTTCCCCAGATAAGCTGCATGAGCAATATGCATATTTGTTGCATTACTTTCAGATGTTTCCCATGCGCTTGCCTCCCCTATTGCATCGAGAGCTGCCAGAACGCTAATCACTATTGCCCAATTTGTGGAAACTTCATTGGAGTGTACAAAGGCGAGTAGGACCAGACGCAAACAATAGTTTCTCGGCTTCTGTGCCACGAAATCGTGATAAAGTTTAGTGATAAGATTGATAACATTTTTGAGATACCAGCCGAAACCTGTTGACTTCTAGTATACGAAAATGCTTGCTGATTGTGTTTCTCTACGGTATAGTGTATATGTAGCTTCGATGGTCTGATGTCCGAGTTTTAATTGTTACCGGGATATCGCAGTAACCTGCATTTAGTTCAGATGGAGCGTAAACTATTATTTTTATTCTTCTCAGTTATGTACATAAAGGAAAATGAGGAAGAGACTGCACTTTAGAATACGACACAAGAGGACCTCGCCTTATTTTGGTTATAATAATTGTAAGAACAATATTGTCTTTTTATAGTCCCGGAGGGTCAAGTAATTTATGATGCATGTTATTGTCCTGCTAGTTGAAGAGAGTGTTATTAAAGACCTTGGTGTACTGGTGGATAACAAGCTTGATTTCATCAGGCACGTGGACTATGTTACAGTGAAAGCGTTCAGGGTATTGGGCTGTATTTTTAGGGTGGGTAAGGATTTCAGAAATCCACAAACACTTGTGAACCTGTTCATGGCACTCGTGAGGCCTATTCTTGAATATTGTACGGTTGTTTGGTCTCCATATTACGACACCTATGTTAATAAAGTCGAGAGAGTGCAATACAAATTCTGTAAATATTTGGCACACCGGGTATTTTCCGATGGTAGTTCTAGTCATGCTGATGATGTGTATGCACGATTTAACCTCAGCAAACTTGCTGATCGGAGAACTCGAGCTGATCTCTGTCTTTTTTATAAAATTATAAATGGCCTTATAGATTCTCCAGAACTGCTGGAGTCTTTTTCTGTGTGTGTTCCCCGACGGGGTCTGAGGTTGAATCGTGTTTTAACTAGTTCGAATTCTGTTAAGTCATATGTTCAGAATGGTCCTGTGAACCGTATCTCCAGGTCGGTAAATGATTATAGCAATTTGTTAGAGTACTTTGGAGGCAGATACCAGTGTTTTGCGAGGAGTGTTAAGCGTTTGTAGCTAATAAAAATTGATTATAAGGATCTCTTATGATATATTATGTTATTAATACCGATATTAAGTTCTGTTATAGCGCTTGATTATTTTTGTTTTAGTTTTAATTCTCTAAATTTTGATTTGATTTGATATTTGATTTGATTTGATGTTTGGCGTCTTCGTACGCGTTTTTCATTTGTTAACAAAGTGTATAAAGCCGATTGGCGTATATTATTATTAATAAATAAATAAATAATAATAAATAAAAACAGACTGCACTCACTAGAGAGGGTTGCACCTAAGTATAAATAATTTGAAAGGCTTCGACGCAAGTTTTATAGCTGAATGTGTTATTGAATAAATTATGGAGATATAAGGCTTGTGTTTTATTAAAAGTTAAATAGAGTTAAAAGTTTGTAGCGCTTACAAACCCGTGCCGGGGGGTCCACTTTACTCTGAACCTTTACAATCAGTTTGCCCTATTTTAAGAACAGATTTGTTTATATCCGAACTGACGAAATGGAACCATGTACATAATAGCGTTTAGAAATCTACTGATGAAAATCTGCCCTTTCAACCCTTTGCTTACGAGTGCTCAATTACTTAGTTAAAATTTTTATAAACAACTAGCTTGCTCGGGATTTTACACAACCTCCCATCTGCACCCCCTCTCCTGTGTGTTCCTGCTAGGTGTGGGGGTGGTCTCATTAAATCAAGCGTAAATTCATACTCAACTCCCCCATACATCACTTTCTCCTATTCTTAATACGTTCTTACTAAAAATAAATCAATTTTTATATTAAAAAAATAATAAAATTAATTTATTTCCAAACGCCAGCGACAAAAAATTGCCCCGCTCTTAACATTTTTTCGCTTTGAACACCCACAGTTTCTACATTTATTAACATTTCCATCCCAAATGTCGCACACACCTTGCTCCACATGTTTTCTAAAATAATTGTATACAAAAATATAAACAGTAAACTCCTACCTCCATCACACTTTATTCCATTTTACTAAAAACTATTAATCATTAAATCTTCATATATTTATGTAATCATACTGCTCTTCAAGGTGCTTCTATTGAGCCCTTCCACAATACACTGCATCCAATAATTACCGAGATATTTAATTTTTCGAAATCAGCGACCCCGAAGACACATTATACCTACATACATATGTATATACATACACTAGTTCACTCGTGCGAAATTTCGCAGCAATTAAAGAGGTCGGAGGTGCAGTAGCCAGTGATGTTTAAATTCGTTCGCCATATTGGATCTGCCATCTTGAATTTGGAAATTTTAATTGTGGATTCGAAATCAGCGACCCCGAAAACCCCTAGTGCCCTTTTTCATAGAGATTCCTTGAAGTTGGAAAATTCGCCGCCATATTGGATCCGCCATCTTGAATTACAGAAAACTGCGATCTAAAGTATATAAAAATACAGTAGAATTCACATAAAACGACTTCGCTTATAACGACTAACCGATTTTAGCGACGATAACGTTTACTCAAGTTAGATTTCATAGTTAGGTGCTGAGAAAATATAACCGTTTAGTGCGACTCCGGTTTAAGCGACCAACTGCTTATAGCGACCATTTTTTATGATAAAATGTCCTCGTTAAAACGACGCGCAATGTTTTGTTTCCACAGCCTACGCACCAATACCGCGGCGCCCCGCCCCACGCACTTCACCTCTCCTTATGGGCCCGCGTAAATCACAGTTAGTGTTTGTCACTTGTTGTGACAAGTTCTTAAAGCTCGACAAAATGGGTTCTGTGAAGCGAAGGTGTTTTACAATTGAAGAAAAAGTGCAATATTACACCGATTAGAAGCCGGTGAATCAAATGTAACCCTCGCAAAGGAGTTTGGCGTATCTCATTTTACAATATCCACAATAAAGAAGAATAAAGATAAGATCGAGCCGCTGTTTAATGCCAATGTTTTGAAATGCAAACGTGTAAGGACTTCTACTCATGAGTAACACAGAGTTATTTCGTGTATTGCGTGTGTATTTTATCTCTTTGTAATACAGTATATTATGTATGTACCTATGTTTGTCATTTGGAATGCTTAAGAACCATTAAAATAAATATGTGATTCCTACAAAATGTTTTATTTACATAAATAAGAAAATCAAACTTTCACATTTATAATACACGTAAGTTAAGTACATATGTTATGTACTTAAGAAATAGTCCTGCCGTTTTGTACGTCATCCGGTTAGTACGACATAGTATCGCCGGTCCCTTGAAGGTCGTTATATGCGAATTCTACTGTACTCTTATATAACAATGCAACGTTGTGTAAAAATTTCAAGTCAATAAAACAACTACTTTTGAGTTTTGCGGACACAAACATAAGGAAGCTGAATTTTTATATATTATATATATACACTGAGAAAAATTTGCATTGATTTGCATGGTCCGCTGGGCAATAAAATAGTCTTGAAATCAATAATTTTTACAATATAGTACGAGAATCTATAGATATTGTTCTGGCATCCATAAGATAGGCGAGAGAATCTTGGGCGCAAACCAATCTCTAAAAAGTTGCTGCGGTGCGCGTACTAACTAAATATATTATTTCGTTAAACGCATGTGCATCTATATTTAGGAATCCCCTGACTATAAAAAAAATTACGATGGACTATATATAAGGATCTCATGACCACACGGAACTAACGAAAGATATCGCAACTATAATATAGATTTGAACTGCTGAAAGCTTGCTAGAAAAATGGTTGTATGCGACTATATTATGGAATACACAACCTTTCCTGGCAAACTGCTGGTGATCTGTTAAAAAGCGGACGTGTTTTTCGGTGTCGGCCTTTTTCGATTAAAATATTTATTCCAGCCAAGTAAAGTGTTTAGAAGTCAGTTTGTATGTATAAGTAAAATAAATATATGTATCGACATTTTTAAAAAACTTTTTATTTATTTAAATTTCAGGGAGCACCGCAGTGAAAATAAGCAAGCTTCAACATAACTTAGTTGGTGCAACCATAAAGTGGTCTCGGTATCCTTATAAATTTAGTCAAAGGGACTAAATTTTAAGGATAAAGAGTTCATAATTCTGGTCGGATCAACTATGTTGTGTAGTAACAGTAAGCATGATTATAGTTGCAAGGGTCTACATATTATGGTCTTACCTTCTATTTATTTTAGTTGTATCGACTCTGAAGTGAACATAAATACTTAAAATTATAGTCAATGGGACTAAATTTTAAGGATATAGTGATCATAATTCTAGCCACAGCAACTTTATTTTTTAGCTGCAGTAAGCATAATATAGTTGCAATGGTATATATCTTATGGCCCAAACGTCTGTCTATTTTAGTCGAAGCTACTATATAGTAGTTAAAAACCCATATAAATGTAGTCAAAGCAACTAGAGTTTATAGTCCCAGTGACCATCATATGATCGCAGTAACATAGGTATTGAGTCACTGTGAGCATAATATGATTGCGAGGGTCTAGAATTTACAGTCCGGGTAACTATGAAATAGACGCTTGCGTCCTTTTACTTTGGTCATGGATTAAATATGTTCATCAATATAAATGGTCCAGAAAACCATTCTAATAAACACTTTTCCATATTTAACGAAGCTTCGTCAAGTTTTGGTATATAGTCAATTGGACTATATGTATGGTTCTCCCAAAATATGGTCAAATATTTCTTTCAGTGTATATTTACAACATATAGTCATTATAAATTTGTGTGAAAATATGACAAGTTTATTCTTACTGTTATTAACAAATTTTTATGTGGTGACGTATCGAGAAAACCACCAGTAAACACGAAATTGGAAACCACTTTGTTTGATTCTTAACGTAATATTTTTGGAAACAGTTCTTATTGTTAGATAAACATACCATACCATTTTGCACTACTTGGATTATTCTTTTTTTTCGTATGGTTCAACTGGTGTGAAATGATTTTTAGCTGCATTGCACCAATATTGCTTTCCTTTTCTTATTTCATTATTGTTAGCGCCAACAAGGCCCTGTCTAAAATGATAGGGTCTTTCCTTCCGACCTGTCTTTGAATATTATAAAATGATTCAAAATACACATCTAACAAATGCAAAAAAAGTCGATGTCACCATTCTTTTGATTTCAATTTCGTAGCAGCTTTTTAGCACATCTACTAAAGGATACGGATTCTGACAGACGGCCAAGGCAGCGATCAGATCGCTCTTTAGATACACTATTAAGTCAAACTTAGTGTGGGAGTTTTCGTAGTTGAAACAGAGAACACCATGAAATTCCTTGAGTTTAACTATAAAAACGAGATATCTTCCCTTTCTCAAAATGCCTATATCTGCTGTTTTAAAAATAAAGGACACAAGGAAAAAAAACGGCGGATTTCCTAAAAAGAGTTATTGGGGTGGATCTTTTCCATTATTCATTATCAAGTAAGAGAAGTTGAGCGAAAGAATTGTTGCACCATATCAGGTACTTTTTGAACAACGTGTACCTCCAATTACTCCAATAACTTTTCCGTGCAATGGTTTAAAAGCAACCGGCATATAAACTTTTTTTTGTAGTGCCATCTACATCTGAAACACACAGCCCTATAGCTTTGGATGACTTCACTCCAAGAAGCTCTCGGAGCGAGCACATAATATACACGGTGAGCCACAGCCCAACATATCGATTGACCCATTTTCCACAAAGCGAGTAAAAGGAAAGGATGCTGCTGGTGGCGGAAGGATTCTCATTTAAATGAAATGGGGGTGTTTATGTACAACTACGTGTGGCGCACATAAGAAGGAAAAACGGGACATTGTCGTTGTTCCTCTGACAAATGACCAACTCTCTTTCTATCTCGATGGCCTATACACTCCCGACCAGATACTGCAAAGGGGCTGCAAAAAATTCACAAAACGTTGATGACCTGATTTTAGCTGCCAACAAATCTAAACCACGAGGTATTTCCATAGGATCTTCCTAGTTGCCTTGTATTTAATCGAAATCGCATCCATGTGACCTAGTTTATGTAAAACAATTTTCTTCTCAAGCTGCCTATATTGTTATGCGAGGAATGGCTTGAATTTTCTCTTATCTGCTTTTTCCATTCGATTTTCTACGGGGTCGTTCGAATTGCTTAGGAGCGAGTTGTAGCGTCGCCGTCGTCGGTTAAACTTATTAGGTAAGTTCAAATTGGCGAATTAATAGAAAAACCGCAGTCTTTTGAAAGTTCCAAGCATGAACCAAATAAGAAGTAGATAAAGAAAATTTATTGTAAAGTCAGCTGCTGCTGCAAGAATGAGTCATTGTATAGTCGCAACTTCGCGAGTTTAGGCGATGCAGTAATTGATTTTGTGGCACGCCGATGTATTGTTCTTGTGGCTAGCAAGTTGCTGGCAATTTTTATTCGTGCGCGCTGAATTGTATTTAGAATCTATTGCAGGAATAGTGTGATTCCGAATTCATCTAGATCTTTAGTAAACAAATTGGCTTTATGGCGAGAGGGAGAGTGGAGAAAATAAATGGCTCATATTTGCGATACAGATTAAGATTGACTCAAAAACTGGGGGCTGATTTCAAATCGGCCATCAAAATATCCAAATTAAAGATGGCGGATCCAATATGGCGGCCGAAAAAGTTAAACTTCACCGGCTATCGCACCTCCGACCTATTTAATTGCTGCGAAATTTCGCACGGGTTAACTAGCGTATGCATATATAATGTGTCATTTCGATATATGTATAGTTCCGTCACTGACTGATCAACTGACAAACAACGCACAGCCTAAACCACTGGAAAATGAAATTTAGAAGATATGTTCCTTGAGAGTGTGGAGCTTTTTCGAATATCAACCCTTAAGGCCCAAACCCATAGAGTCCGTCGGCATCAGGCGTCGCTTTGTGCGGCGCCGCACAACTATTGAATACACGCATGCATATGGAAGCTAACCCATAGCCGAAGCGCGCGGCAGCGCGTCGCGAGAGAGAATTTTAGAGAAATCTTCTATATTTCGCGCGGCAGCGCGTCGTAAGAGAGCTACTTAAGAGAAAAGCGACGCGAGACGGATTCTATGGGTTTAGGCCTTTAAGGGGGTAAAAGGGGATATAAATCATCGCATGGCGAAAAATATATTTTTGATGCGATTTACTTGAAATTTTGCACTTTGTGAGACTCGAACTTGGGACCTTTGGATCGGTAGTCTAGCACACTTGCCACTAGAGTATTCCCGTCCCCATAACAGAAATAACATCAGTTTTATTATATTCGTCAATTTGTATCTAAATTCTTACCTTCTGGTTCAAAAATTTCAGAAATAACATAATAACAGTACAACTCCATTTTTCGAACATTCAGTTCAGAAATTACTTCTACAGGACTATTCTGATATCTGGGTTTTGCTATCGACATTCGAATCCAACATTCGGATTTTCTTCAGAGAAGCTTTCAGTTTTCCATAGATTGAAGGAAAAGGGGGACGCTGAAACGTAAAATTTAATTTTAAGCGAACTGAATGTTGTTATATGTTTATTTAATATTAAATTAATTCATGTATGTATACTCTTATCTGAATTTCCAGTTAATCAGACCTCTGTATTTTAAATGATACGGCCAACCGATAGACAGGGCTAGCGTAATTACCCCCAAGAGGCCCCGAAAGGTGCCGCACTAAATAGAAATCAATAGCAAGTTTTAAAATCTGCACCTATAATTTTAAACAAATGTGCTGGGGGGCCTCCATGAACCTACGGGTTAGCTAAATGATCGCAATAGAGTCAGAGTTAACTCGCTCATTAGATTATACCGCGATCATAAAAGAGTTCTCATCTAAGAGGCTAGGTAGAAAGTATATATAACTAAGACGATAAATAACGACGGCGCAAATAACTGCCGGAAACTTGAATATTGTAGTGGCCCGCATGATGCAGCCAACAAGTTTATGCGGCCCGAGAAAAAGGTGTGAGTACTTGGTTGGTGTTGCTGAATGAATGTCGATGACCCCCCCAATTTTCCTCTGAATCCGCCACTGCTTACCTATATGTTTGACTACTACGTTCAAATCTGCGAGCATTATAAAAAAGGCGTTATTTGATTTTTTGTATTGAAATTTTCTGACTATTCCCCTAAAAACCAAAATTTGGATTAAACAATTTTTGGGTGGGGCATGGTCCTAAAAACTTATCCAGGGCCGAAAATTCTAGTATTTATTTTTTGCTATTTTTGGTTGAGTTCGTTATGTTTTGTCGGAAACATCCTCTCAGCTCTTAAATATTTAATTCGTTTAACTTTCGAAACTCGGTATAAGAGGTGAGCGGAAGTAAACTCATAAGTTCACGGCAACATTAATATCCAATTTACCGACTGATGGTTTAGGTAGAGTTTGAAAAAAATCTACTTCACTTCGAATACCTCGGGCCCTCCTCACTTACAATTACAATTAGATATTCCGCCGAACGCAGAATATCAGACCTTCCGGGTAGGCTCTCAACGAGCCCAGTGAGTATTTATCTAACTTATCAAGTTTAATCCGCAGCATTTTTTACGCGTGTATCCTTCATGAATGTCAGAGCTCCCCCATATTCTCCCCTTCCTTGCTCAGAAGTAATCTCAACGGCTTACAAATAAGAAAAATGGAAGATTTATTTGTAAGGATCACAATATATAAAATGGCGCACATTTCCTTCGCAGAATATTGCGGAAACTTTCGTAAACTTTTGTCATGACCTCGGCATGACAACACCGATTTCTTGAGCCGGAAGGTGACAAGTATATGCATTCCGAGAGGTTTTCTAAAAGTTTGCAATACGAGATACGATAAACCATAGAAAACTCCAGAGCCTTAAATGTATGAAATAATATTAACGGAGCTTCACATGTTTATCTCTCCAGAATTCAAAAAAAAAAAATTCCTTTTGCTTTTATTGAATATCATTTCCCATACCTGGTAGAATATTTTAGAAAATGAACTACCAAGAAATGTTTAACAATTACCGAGAGATATACAACGAACAAGGGAGCACATGCACGGTACGGTAAGTAGGCGTTCAAAATTTGTAAGGTTATTTATAACTGCACTCAAGAAGACTAGAATATAAGGAGACCGAACTCGCGTAAGGTAAGTGGGACGAAATATGGGCGCCGCTTGGAGGTGCGCAATGCACTACTGCGGAGCTGATGTTTGTGTTAATGGTAATCTGGGTAGAAGGATCGTCATCTCAAGGCAGGCCCCCATAGAATCCGTCAACACAAACGCAGCGTCGCGAGCTTGAGAGCAGTATTTTGAGTCTGGCTCTCTCTCCCATGGCGGATTGGCGCAACGAAATATAGAAGGTTCCTCTAAATTTTAGAGAGAGAGATTTATTTCGTTCCGCCAATTCCCCGTGAGAGAAAGAGCCGGACTCAAAATGCTTTAAGCTCTCAAGCTCGTAGCGCTGCGTTTGTCCTCGACGGATTCTATGGGGGCCAGCCTTCACTTCCTGGACAGTGCCGCGAATAACAAACGAATTGTATGTTTATAAATGGAAATGTCCATTCACACGTCGAGTGGGCCAGAGTGCGCTATAGAATTGGTGAGAGTAGTCCAGAGTGGGGGAGAATGCTCCAGAGTGCATGAGAGTTGGCGATAGAGTGGATTATTCCATTTTCCCACGGACATTTTTTCCATTAATTATTTTTCCATCACTGAATATTTGCCATTCACAAAATGTGTACTGACTGATCCAATCTCAACCACTCTGATCCACTCGCACCTACTCTCATGTACTCTGGGCCACTCTCACCCACTCTATCGCGGAATGTTGTCCACTCTGGTCCAATCGCCGTATGAATAGACTCTTCCTTTATATTTACATTGTAAAGTGTGTGACAGTTAATCAGGTCCGCTCGCAGCGCTACGAAGCGGCGCCAATATTTCTTCCCATCGCTTTCTACACACAAGGAACGGAGCCAATAAGGTCGCAGCATAGATTATTGAGAGACAGGACAGGACATTACGTTGTACGAGAGTGCGGCATTTTCCCTTCTAAATAAATCGCAGAGATCGTAATTTTTCAAGTAAGTCAATCATGGAAGTACTCTTTTAATTCAGCAGAGTTTGTTGATAACTTCCAAGTAAACTGTCAAATCTACTGAAACCAATGTGTAATGGTTCATTGTGGAAAATTCGTCGATGGGGGCTACATATTATGCCCCTTTACTCCCTTCATAATTTACGCCTCCATTGAGCACACAACTACAAAAGCGAAGATTAACAAACCATCGCGAAACTGCCTCAACTCAATTCTCTTATGTCCTATCCTGTCTCTATAATCTAAGGGTAGGCGTGATCACTCAGGCACCGTACAAGTAAGTTCCACTTAAAATAATGGGCGTTTGTACCCCAGCTATAGTAAGGTAAGTTCCCAGGTATGTATAATAGTATCATCAAACTGGCCGCCAAGGAGTGGCGACTTAATTTGTTTGGATTCCTTCCTCGAATACGTATTGGAAAATTTCGTTAAAGCGGTATGCCCACGGAGCCAAACAGTTATTAATTTCACTTTTAATGTAAACAATTACGCTTTACAAATCAATAACTGCTAGAATAGAACAATTGATTCCCCGATGGAATCAACAAATGCCGAAGTGGACTATTGATTCCCCAAATGGAATCACTACAATGGAATATAAACAAAACCTGGTTCCAGATTGGAACCACCAAACCGTTCTAAGCAATTTCAGCAAGTTGGAAAGGTCACAAGAGTTTGTGAATTGTGCACCCGCATATCGTGAAGATAAATGTGTAGCGATAAATTAAAGATTAGCCATGAGTCCTCATTCAATCCAGTTTACTTAAACAATCAGTTTCACACTTGCTCTAAGAGCCAACTTATACTAATACAAAAAATGGAGCACACAACAATTAAAGTACTCAACAAAACCAAATTGGTGCCCTACACAAACAAACGCACCTAAAACTATCCTTCGTTGGCACAATCCCTAAAAACCCTCTAGAATAAATCTAACTCCTAACCTAAAATAGCTAAGCTAACCTAAGACAGCTGTCCAAGACCGCGACCTGTAAGTCTCACTAACCTTAACCTTAGGAATCTTAGGAATCTATGAGATATGAGACTCGTTGGTAGCGTCGGACGAAAAGGGACGAATGTGTCTTTTTTTCGGGTATCATGGGTACGAAAACGTGCATTTTCGATGGTCCGGCAATTCCTGGTAGCCATCTAACGGTCTTCAATCCTCTGGTGTGGAAACATTAACGTACAGTCGACTTCTGGGAACCTCCTTCTGATTTCATGACTCCTCAATTATTTTGATAGTCATCTAACGGTGTTCAGTCTTTTCGAGTTGAAATATCTAGGTACAGTCGACTTTGTGGCTCTCGGGGTACAGTTGACTGCTGGGAACTTCCTTCCGACTTTGTGGCTCTCCAGTTTGAGGTTTGATTTGAAGGCAGGCCCCCATAGAACACTTCACCGTCAACTTTGCAGCAGAAGAGAGAAATCGCGCTGTTTGCTCTCTCACGACGGTCTGCTGCAACGAAATTATTGAAGGTTCCTCTAAATTTCTCTCTGCTGCTGCAAAATTGACGGTGAAGTGTTCTATGGGAATGGGGGCCTGCCTTGAGTCTGCTGGATTCTTGTAAGTGTGCTCGCATGCAGCCTTCACCCTCTGGAATTGAACAACTGTTCTTGGAAATTCCGTCCGACTGGTATCTTATTGGTTGAGTATTTGTGTTCCCAGAAATGCTCCGAAAGAACTGGCCATATGTGAATTTGAATTTGTTTTTGACAATAGGACTACTTGTTTTTACATATTAACAAGCCGGCCAATTTATTCTATTTTATTTTGCAAGATTAGGAGAATGTATCCATGCCAGCCAGGCACATACATTACGCGATTAGATTTGAATTTAATTTTTGAATTAAAATTCAATATTGCTCCTTCGCAGTTCATCGAACCAAACAAATAGCGTAGCCCAAAGTCGCGATTATCTTTACCGTGTATGCGGGCAAGTCCCAAATCTGGCCTAGCCCCGATTGAATTGGGCCTAGGCCTGATATATCTGTATGGATGTGCTCGATTCCTCAAATGTCACAAATCTTATTCGCACACAGATAGCATACAAGGGCAAATTTCCTAGCCCACTTTGTGTCTTTTACACGAGCAGCCGTGATTTTGGCCTACAACCGGTTCCTAGTTCTGATTTGGGACTGTCGTGTATACGTACTCATATTTTTCTTCTACCTGTAATAACTTTGAAGAACACTTCAACACTTTTTCTACGATACATTGCTCCTATAGTCTAAAAATATAACCGTTAGAAAAGTGTCTGTTGCGCATGAAGGGTTAAATAGTATTTTTTCTTTTAAATGTAAAATTAAAATTATGGTTCAGACACCCCCTTTACTTTACACGTTGATTTGATATGATATGAATTGATAGCTGGCAATAATATCAAAATGTCGCTATTAACTTTCAAGAAAATTTTAAGTTTTATTCTTTTGTATCAAACTTCACTTCTGGATACGGGAGTGACATGGCAATGAAGTCCGGACAACTCGACAATCAGGATAAACATGCCATACGATGTGACGGTTCTCTAGAATATTTTTCTTAACGGCTTATATGTAGATGCGATTGTGAAACGTCAAACTGAGCCCCATGTGTTATATTATTCTTCATACATATGTAAACAGTGGAATGCAAAAATAACTTAAATTGAAGGCTCTTGCATCTTGCAAAAGCCCGTCTGAAGTTTCCAATTTATATTAAAAGATATTTGAGGTTCATTACATTGTAATTTCTTCGATAGAAACCTTCCGTACTAATTACAGTTCGGACAAAGGCCAAAATCCATGATTACGGTCTTAAAAGCAATAAATAAAAAGTCATTTGGGCGACCATTCAATCTGAAGACCCTTCTAACGGTGTCTGACCCACTGAACTAGTTCGACGAGGTTTTCTAAAGAAATCACAGTGGGCTAAATTAATTGGCAGCCCTGCAAACGAAGAGAATGGCTGTTTGTTGTCGAGTAGGAGAAGTTACGCAACACTGGAGAATTCCACTGCCGCCGCCGAAAGAAGCAACGAAAAACGGTCAAAGAAAATCCAAGCCAAAAGTGTTTCCTTTAGCCATGGCCCATGTGTACACTGTACATACATCATAGGCACAGGGGAAGCAAAAAAGCGAAGGGAAGGAAGATTGCCGCACGTGCAGTTGACCTACTTTCGACGCAATAGAGCCATCCTCTACACAAACGCACGCGAAGTTTTTACGGCACGCACACAGGGGGCGCCCTTAACACCCCGGACTGTGGCTAGAATGCCCACTGAGCCCATTCCATTCCAATGGACTTTTTTTCGGATGAATTTTTCATACGTTAAAGCGTGCTTGCTCCCAATTCATTTTGCGTTGAGATAACGCGTCGCTTTTGAGGCGCTGCCACTTGCGAGTTGCGATGCGAAGCGGTGTGTTTCAGATTTTCGTTAGAATGTACTAATGTAGAATGGCCGCGTTTTGTGTGAGTGGAATTAAACATGGCTGACTGCCGACGTCGGCGCTATAGCAGTTTCTATGGTTTCTGTAGCGTACAGGTCTTGTAGAAAACTTTTACTGCAATGGCGAAAATCGAAAATCAATGGACCAAAGCAGGCGGTTGCTTGGATTTTCATTTCCGCATTTACAGCTGTAATTATAATAAAAACCGCTGCCAAATCAAGCTTTATGACGCAAAGGCGGCTACTATGTCCCGGTCCCGGACCGGTGCTTTGTGCAAACGAGCACGAGCGCATCGGTCTGCATCGCGTTCAGAACTTTGGCACAGCATTTCCACTCCACTCCAGCGATACTCCGCACTCCGCAGCGTAGATGTAATCGGCAGAATAAAGACAACAGCTGTTTGTCGTTTCCATTCGCATTCCTATTTCATAACCACTTAATTTTGCTCATATTTTTACACTGCCTCTTATCGCCATCAATATGCGTGCCACATTGATCAACCCAAGAGGAGTCAGGCGATTGAAAAGTGTGCCTGCATCACACACATTCAGCTATCGCGGCTTTTAGTGCAACATAATTAATTTTATCTTCTCGCAAGTAGGTCCATACAAATGCTTGAATTTGTGGAAAAACGAAATCAATTTCCTTCGTTCACCACGGCATAGTAGCGTAGATTAATCTGAGAAGTCGGTAATTTTTTAATTGGTTATCTTCTCGTTTCTAGAAGCCTTAAGGCCTCCAATTTTATAATTAATGTAATTACGCAGGCATAGCTTTGTTATGAATCAAATCAGAGTGGAATTAGTAATGAAGGAAAAGTGGTTGCGTGAACAAATGCATGATAAATCATAAAGGTGATCGCTTAAAGCCAGCTTTTACAGTTAGTATCTTTTTATTCACTTTAATTACTGCCTTAACCCTAAAAGGTAAATGCAATTTATTGTGCATACTTACTTGAAAGTTTTTTACAATTTTGGGCCAATTTTACTAAGGCCAATATGTATGCAAAAGCTTTTAGTAAAATCCAATAAATACATACATGTACTATGTCATTTGTGAAATAAATTTTGTTTCCGTAAATACTTATTTAACTTTAACAAAAACAGTGCACGACACACACCGGGACAGTTAATTAAAAAAATAATTCTTATATTCCCTAATAAAAGCCCTTTGTCCATTCGTGTGTTGGTAAATCGTTTCCCTCTAATTGTTCCGAATTAAAAAAGGGAGAGTAACTCAAGGGCAAAGAGTCATTAGAAGTGGTTATTTTAGAGTACGACATTGCTGACTTTGCTGTACCAGTTTAACTGGATTTTTTAAAACCCTTTTTGTAAGCTTAAGAGGGTTATGATATATAACACTCCATTGGATCGTGCTGAGCTTGGCAACGACGTTCCGCAAGGTTCAACACCTGGCCCTTTGCTCTTAATTTTCATATTATTGAATTGCTTGAAGATATACATTATTTCGACGCTCATCTCAGCAGGAAAGTGTTCTTGACTTGCGCTTAATTGTTGATGCTGAATTTGTGAATATTACCCTCGGATTCGTCAAGCGTTGGTCTAGAGATTTTGACGACCCTCACCTATTAACGGTTTTATTTTATGCTTTTGTCTATCGTATCTTAGAATATGTCTCAATTATATGGAATCTCATTACCTTGTGCATATTGAACATTCAGAGTGAAGAGAAACTGCAGGGTTATTTTCATGCATGATGTCGTAATCGGCGATATTAACTCTCCCAATCTTTTAAGCTTTATTATATTTAACTCCTTTAATCTATTAACCATAGCACTAACTATGGCTCTTTTGAACCACTATTGGCCAAAAACATTAATTCTAACTTTCCCGCAATGAATTTTCATTGTAATAGGTTTGCATTAAAAAATCGCTTACTAGCTACTTTAGTTTACGTTCATTATTTTTAAAGTTCTCATATTTTTTTCTCTTCATTAAAAATTTAATATTTACTGTCAGATGGTATATACCTACCTGATGAATAAAAATTTAAGGAAAAATGAAAATGAAATGAAATCTTAATTGCCATTGGTTTATTTTGATGGAGTTCTTTAATATGCACTTATAAAAGATTTGGGTGCAGAGGTCGGCGCAATTCCGAAAACTTTGCGAAAAGTTCGTTAAAGTCATTTATAGTTACTCAAAGTTAGATTAATACTTTCGTAGCTTTACTTCGGCTGACTTTTGTTTGCGAAAGTCGATTATCGCCACAGGCACTCTTTATCATGGATGTCAAATACTTACGAGAAAATTTCATACAGTGCAAAGTGTACATTCAGCTAACGAATGTCTGAACAAGAGTTGTAATATTAAGTTAAAACAAATCCGCGGTTTCGTTAACAACAGGTGGGTATCCTTTTGATGAAAATGTGGAAAACGTTATGAAGTAAAAACGGCTGTATTGCACGAATGTGGCGTTCATTTTCTTCCTTAAGTTGTTGAATCGTCAGAGGGAGGTTCACATAGACCTTACTTTTCGTAACTAAAACCCCAATGCGGTGTGGCAGATCGCGCCATACTGTTGAAACCACATGTCATGTTACGTTCACCTATAGTACACATACATACATATATATTTTTATAAATATTGTAATGCCATATTAGTTGAGTGTAAAATATAAAAGATGCACATTATTATTTAATTTTTATCTTTTGATATAATTAACGCAGCAACATTAACCAGACGCCAAACATATACAACCTTAATGTTCTTTCCAAAAAAGGACCAGTATTGATCTATCTCTACCACTGCAGGTACAGTCACTTGCGAAATTAAGAAAATGCTCTAAAATTTCGAAAATTTCATGTTTTTCCCCCTTTTTCTCCAAAAGTTATGTAATTTACATATCTCTTTTTTCTTTTTATTAAAGTGCCCATCTTATTGCCTTTCCAAAAAGATATAATATGTCTAGCTAAAGAAAGAGTGTCCAAGTTTATATGAAGAACACATTTTAGGGAATATTAAAAAATATGATTTGAAAAAAAATAAATTTTTCAACAACTTACAACCAGCTACAACCACAATTTTGTTTAATGTTTTGTTGCAAATACACGGCTAGAATGGGGATGCTGCACATTTTGGGAAACCGTTTTAGCCAAACAAAACTAATCACCCAATTTATGTACATATATTGTAGCCAGTCTATAGCTACATATAGGCCTTAAAGCTTCGCTATCATTCCAAATGTCAGCTTCGTCGGTAGGAAGTTTAAAATTGATGAGGTTGTGACAAACGAACAGATATAGTCCATTAGCGTTTTTCATGATTTTGGGCCGGAACACTCAAAATGAATTTTTTGCAAGGCATTTTGTTTTTCATAAAAAAATCTTTGATAATAGTTTGGGCAATAAAAGCATCCTTCTACCACGGGTCCAGGGGGAAAAACTATTGCCTCTATTGATTAAAAAAAAAATCAGTGTAAAATGACATTTGAGAAAGCTTAAGTAATGAAAATAATGTCATTCAAGTGGTGGCCATTTTTGCGAACACGGGTGTATGGGCCAGTGAAGCCAGTGACAACGATGGATATATTTAGGAGTTCATGAGCGAGAATGTTGTAATTCTTGGCGAAAAGCAAATATTCAGTCAGCAGATATTTTGTAAAAGGTAAATTATACAGTTGTTAGCTTTTCGAATATCTTTCTCAGCACTCATTGCCAACGTCTTTTCTTTCTTTTCTTCATGTTTTCCTTCAATTCCATCGCGGTTTTTAAATCTAGTGTGCGAGGCTTCACGTGATTTCAACTATGTCACATATAATATACAGACCTCAAAAATAAAAATCACACACGGCTACCGAAGAAGAGACGGTACATCCCCCAAACGAAAATTTGCTCAATTAGGGAATTCAGTTCGAACTTCGAACAACATTCGTGAAAGCTCAGGGCGTATGAGCATTGGCCCCGTCTTGTTGAAACCACATATCATGAATACTAAACGCCATCGTAGGGAAACTCCATAAAACATGCCGTAAGCCTCCATTTCTCAGATATAATGAGTCAGACAACGAAAAATGTAAATTTCTGCCACTAACTCCCGGGGCATAACTCTCGTCTTATTATGTGATGCGAGTATCAGCACGATACCGGTTCCAGTCATTACCTTACCTATACAGTCAAGATGTGAAAATCTGGTTAGATTAAAGGTAGCACTGTCCACGATTAACATTACAACACAAAAACGTGCATTCGTATGTGTTCAGTTCGCTCCGGAATATTTGCAAATTTTGAAAAATTTACTGAATGCCAAATACAGTCTTTTACGAATCGCCGATTTTTTTACGTATGTATAGAAGAGCATTCAAACTTTCAAACCCATTTTGAAAAATTCAAGTCGGGTAATTAAAATAAAGGAGAGTCTGCGGAATTTTTTGAAATTGTTATTAATTTTTTGCTTATAAACAAAGAGAGCATTTTCGCGAATTTTAAATCTATTAAATTCAAAAGCTATAGGGAAATTCGTTGATTCGATCCCTGAGATATTCATATGTATGTAGCAATCAAAGTTCACCGGGTTTACGGGTTAACAATTAACGCTATGAGCCTCATTCTTGAACCAATCACTTTCGTTGTAAACATCCACTGGTTTTTCTTACATTACAGTTTTGAAAATTGTTGTAGATTCTTATTACCTACACACGAGTATTTATAACTTCAGAAAATATCGCTGGAAAACTTCGAGGTAGAAAAAGAAAGAGCAGAACTTAGAACTGTTTGCAGAAATGTGCAGATATAAATAGATAACGTTATCTAGCATAAGTATGAGAGGGCGGGAGCAATAATTTTCTTCATACTGTGAAAAGTGAGAAATCAAAAAATTATCACGTCTTTGATATTCCGCGCTATACGCAGTGGCCAGTTAAGAGAAGTGTAACTTTGTCCAGAAGCATCAACTTCCTCCTCTTGCCCACATTAAAGCTAACAGCATGGCCGTCTTGCCAATTGCCAATTGAAAGCCTACTATTTATAGAAGGCATCCATATGTATGTCCGTGCGATGACATGCGTGCGAGAAAGTAAATTCATCAGGAATAGAAGATTCATGCCTTTTGGCGTTATCAGTTGACTTCCAAGCTCCAAGGCAGTCTTTCTACTGTTTGGCCAGACATATATCGGAAGTGAGTTGCAAAGATTTATCGTCAAGGGGTTCCCGCTACAAAAAATATGCGAATGGGGTTTTTTATGCTTAAGCTTCGCTACTCTTCTCTTGTATGCGTTTAATTAGGAAAAAAATCGAGAATATCTGACGCTATTATCTACCCACACTGTGAAATTCGAAATTTCACTCTATAGGAAGCTAACGCCCTAGGCTGCACAGGGAAAACTCAACAAACTAATTAGAAAAATGAGAAAAGAAAATAGGGGAAAATGACAATTGACCTAGTTGAGGCCGTGCAACTTTTTGCCCTGCTTCCTAGTCCTGCCTGTGGCGGATTTTCATGCAACTTCGTCCCACTGTTTTCCTAGAAACTGATGACAGACGAAAACTTGTCTTTAAAAATATGTCGGCTTCTATTATTCAGGCAACATACAAACCTAGAAAAAGAATACGACAATTTTTTCGTAGACAGGATATTATTTTGATTTTGTCGATACGTGGATCTTTGAACACATATGTATGCATAGATGTTCTTTCTTGCTGTGCCATATTCAATAAACTACATATCTAGGAATTTAGAAATTTCTATTGTTTCAGGAATGACCTCGATACTTTAATTATTACGCATTTTGGTCAGATTTTTAATTTGGGTAAAAAAGCTTCTTTGCCATTAACAGAAGTATCTTTTTATTTCAGAAGAGAAATGTGCAGTGTGACACCAATTTAAAATCTTAACTATATAGGCAAGTTTTTAAAACAATTGGCACGTCTTGCTTGGTACAAAAATTTTACTCACCCCAACTGTTAAAATCGCGCTATAAAAATTCGGAGTCACATTTTGAGAAAAATAATATTTCTCTGAAAAAATACAATTGCTGCTGAAAACTTCTATCAGTTGTCTGATGGTGAAACCACTAAAGGAGATTTTTCATAAGGATATGTTGTGCTCATGTGATAGCTAATAAGCCGCCCTATCACCAGTTTTCAGATGATCCAAAATCCACTACTTACGGGACACCCTGAAGTACATGAGGAACACTTTTCGCTGTGCTATACAAATACAATTTAGGCCGTGTGCCAATTGATTTCGAATATCATTCCAACATCATTTCAATCATTTGAAATGAAAGTACGTAGCTGTCAAGTATGAATATACACAATAGTGTACTATTTCTTTGAAGTATCATTTCGACTGTCCAAACATTCATTGATTTGTTTTCTGCCATTTTTGTGGTAAAAGCCATACGCTAGATAGATGAAGATGAGTGGAGTCTTATTTACTTGAAATTTAATATCAACATTGACTTTGGCGATGGATCTTTAAATATACGAACCGGACAGAGATGGTTGGAAAAATTCCATTCTGTAGAAAAGGACTTCAGGTAGTAGCCCACTGTGATGGGTTCAAAAAATCGATTCTTTTTTACATATTTCGGAAGAAATACCTTTCAAAAATATACTGTAAAATTTTCAGACCGAAATTTTTAATATTTTCAAAGTTATAGCCAAAAAAAGAGAGCGCGCCGTAGTGTGTATGAAATTAGTGGACACGTAAGCGGCAGCTGCTCTGACCGTTCCCTCTTCCTCTTAAGGGCGGAGAAAACTGCAGAAGTCAACAGTAAAGAGGCCAGAACCTTACGCAGGGCTCTCAAAGCCGCTAAAAATGATAATTTTGAGGAAACGAAAGGATTGCGCTATGCACCAGGCATAGCTGATTAATGCAAGTGTTATTTGTTGTCAAAACTTTAAACGCGTTTTTCTCAAAACCGTGTTTTCGAAATTTCGGGGAAGCACTGACTCAAAACTATTCAACCGATTTGGCTAAAAATTTAACCAGTTATTCTAGAAACATATAGCGAGATCCCGAACCTTTAAAACATTTAATTTTTTAATAATATATTAATTTTTTTAAACAATTTATCAACAGAAAACGTAGATTTTCAGTACTTTTTTGTCACAAGTCCGCCATTTTATGTTCTTTTTTCTTTTATGCATATTATTGGTTCGGGATTTAAAGTAAAGTCGTCACAATAATAATCTCTTTAATTTTTTTATTTGAGATGACTACGGAAGGCTGTGTGCTTCCCCGAAACAGCTCACCGTTCTTTCGAGGACTCCACTTTGACATCAAAAATCATAAACAAATTGAAATCTAGTCAAAAATAATTTTTTTGTATACTTTAAAATACTAATAAAAACATGTTAACATTACAAAACGATCGCATGTTATTTTCTTGTTAAAAAAAATTCACGAAAAAACGTCGAAATTTCGGCCGTCACTGGGCTACTACCTTAAAAAATCGACCGTGAGACTTCATGGTAAGCCATCTGGGCTTGTTGAGGATAACGTTTTTCGAGAGTTGGTGAAAGGTCATCTCTTTTGAACTTGAATCGCATCACGCCAATAAAGCAATTCACTGTGCTCAACCCACCACTGTGCTTCATGCACCACCTTATATAAAGTTTCCCCCTTTTCTTAGCTACCGATGCAATCGGAAAATTACACTATTGTTTTTCATTTAACATATTTCCACAAAATGTAGCCCTGAACCTCTCAGATTGCTGTAGTTCTATAACATACATAACTATGTAAATACTTGCCCAGGACTACTTTCTGTGTTGCCTTCTAATTAACTGGCTACTTATTAAAGGTTAACAAATTATTAAACTCCAAAAATGCTTATGCATCGTCAATATACTCGTAGTATATAAACAAATGCTGGTATATATGTAGGTATGTAGGTTTAGGAATTTTATAATAATATGTTATTGGTAATTTCTGAACTACATGTAGAGAATTTAATGTAAATACCAATTTGCATAATTTCTTGACTTAATAAAATTATATATGTAAATGAATGTTAATATATCATTCAGTTATGCTACCGCCATAGATTTACAGAATGGACAACAAATTAAAAGCGATCAAATGCGAGTAATGCATCGCACGATCCGTTTAATGAGCCGTCCGTCACCAGTCATGTCATGAGTGTCATGAGCTACAACACAATGTGCGTGCATCAAGGGGATTCCAATGCCTCAGCAATTACTCGGAACAAGTTTGTAATTCTGTTGCTATTTCCGAGTAATAGCTAATTCCTCGTTACAAAGCCTTGTTTGATCATGCGCAGTTTAACTATTGTAACTTGTGAATTTTCACGAAACCCCTAATAGTGCCGGCATATTGGGCAAGATTTGGCATGAGTTAGACAAACTGGTGGAGGTATTCTTTGGATAGCCTGGAACAAAATACAAAAAGTCCCAAAAGATCCCTTTTGGGGAACATGCTGCCATCTTGAAATAAGGATCTCCATCTTGAATTTTCACTTTATATTCTATTAAACGGGATTACTCTGTATTCCTATAGGTGATATACGAACGCGATTTGCCTAAAAGTTCTTTTGTTAACTGTAGCGTACAGTTTTAACAGCTTTTTATGGCTTGTGGATAAGATAAAATCCATGGATTGGAAAAAGTGTCTAAATAAAAGTTGTAGAACACATCTAATCACATAATACGTAATTAGAATTTTTGTAAGCCTAAACTTTTGGCTTTTATAAGGCGCCGAACGTGCGGGCACGCACCGCCAAACTTCGTATTTAGTGCCGTTAACAATTTGTACACGTGGAGAGAACCTAGTTTATTGACATTTTTAACATTTTATTGTAAAACTAACAAACAAAACTAGTATAGATGGCGTTGGTGTTTTCTTCTTTTTCCACAAGGACTACGAAAAATTCCAGATTATTCAAAATGGCGGATCCAAAATGGCGGAATGATGAAAAAAAGTCATATTATTGATATTGCGTGCAAAATTTAACAGAATGAAACCGGAAAAATGCCAGTAAAGGCTATTAGAGGTCGTTGATTTAACCGACCCCCAAAATTCTCGGAATCAACCATAAAATTGCTGTTTTTAATTATTGGAAACTGGCCCCTTTTTTCAGTTAACTTACCTCGACTATTCGTTTATTGGTCTGCTGTCGATCGACCTCCTTGGGAAAGATAAAAAAACCAGCCTTACGTGGATTAGCAAAATTCTAAATTTTCAGACATGACATGACATGAAAACGTCTGTTTGGGTTTATGTGAAAAACACCCAACCAGGCACGGTGTACATATCTGTAGGTGTGTTGCTTTTCATATTACCGGAACGGCAATGCATCGATTTTTTAAACCTAAAATCGCGTGTTGGTCTAAATAAGTCGCTAGATTTTTTCGTACCTACTATTATCTCGTGTTTAGTTTTCAAAACTCAATTCTTTGGTATGTTTCTCCCAGGAATAAAATTATCTAAAGCAGATCCGAGGTGGATTCCCTGAGAAATGAAAAAAACGACTGCGATCGAAGACCAACCGCCCAATTTTCTTCACAGCTCTCGCAATGACAGTCACGTGTTCGTGCCGCATTCCATTATTCGAAATTAGTTTTTCCATTTCTTTAGTTGGCAATTCGTATCAACTTGTTCATATCGCCCCGACAATCGGATCGCCCTCTCATGCGCTCGGCTTCCACAGTTCGTTGTGACCCAGTTTCTTGGAGCATCACACCAGCTAGCCCAGCGATAAAGCAGCAGCAGCTCCTATGTGCCGCACGGTGTACACAAAGGGCATACTGTGCCAGGCACATAGGTGGCTGCGGGAATGGGGGTGACCACAGAGAGGTTTGCGCGCGCATCTAATCGATACGTCAATATCGCACTCGTCTTCCACCCGAGCCGTTGGGGCCATTTGAATATGACTCAGGCCACAGGATTCCATGGAGCTTTCACGGGAGCTTTGACTTCAATGAGGGTTTCCTCCTTCGATTATTTATTGTGCAAACAAAGAATTCTATAAATCCTTTGGGCGTTGATAAAAAAGGGTTTGGCGGCTCCCAAATGCAAACTGAGAAAACTGAAGTGCAGTCGCAACCCCTTTCGAGTTAATGAAGTTACCTCAGCTACCGCATTTAGCTCCATTGTATGTGACCTTCAAGCTGCGTCCGCTGAGAAGTTTTGTGCATGACTCTCCACCTGGCTCTTTGTTTCGGTCATAAACTGGATTGGAAATTACTGGGTTAACGGTTAATTGCACAAATTTGAACCGATGCTGTGCGAACATGTGCTAAATTTAATTTTATAATTGGAGGATTTTCGTTCATTACTCGTACAGATATGTGAAGCAGCCAAAAGGGAAGATGGGGAGGGGGAACCCCGAAAAGGCACAACTCCTACCTAACGCGGCACGTGGTAAGGGTAAAATACCGTCAGACAGTATGTAGTTGTCACAATTCCCTTAATTTTAACGAAGTGATCTATTTTATGTACATACATATGTAGGCATAGATTTCACGTAATCGAGTACCGAAGCAGATACGACGCCGCTATTGACTTGAGGAAAAAAAGCAGATAAGATCTTTAAATTTCGACTCATCCGAAGTACAATTTTTTAATGCTGGCCCCAATGACCCCTGCTGATAACTTAGCGTAAAAAAATTAATTACACTGAAAATATTACGAGATCCACCGAATCGCCTAAACTGCAGTGATTCGGTAATTTTTGCTAGGTGACGGCATGCCCCTTTGCTGAGGCGAGAAGCTCAGCAATGCAGCAAATATCTGCCCTACTACGTAACTATATTTTCTGATTCGCAACACACATTTAGATGCTGTACTTGTATGAGTCAAGGAGTCTTTCGCGTTTACTTTTTAAATATGTGTGTGTAGCGCAGTCAGGTTATTATTTTCGTTCAACGTGGGGCCACCCTGGGTGAGCAGTCACCCAGAGCCACCCTTCAAGTAGAGTTTATGAAAAGGGTATGATGCAGATGGCATTGGTGTTGGTCTGCAAATTAGGGGAAATGAGGACTTTTTCCTACTGAGCCACCATATACTGATATCGTAGTACCACAAGTCGAACTTAGTTATTTGGGAAATTTTTCTTCAAATAAACATACTAGCTTATTTCACCCAGAATTAAGTTCTTGTGTAGGTACGTACGCCAAACCCCTTTTAGTCGTTGTGTGGAGAGTGTAAGAGAAGAAGAAGAGTGATGTATTGGTGGGGTCGCATTCATCCTCCTTCAACCAGGCTCGGCGAAGTAGCCAATGCATCGTTCTCTCCCTTACCCGAAAAGAGAAAAACAAGTTCTAGTAGGTATAATTCAGCGGTTATCCAGCATTTGTTTTGGCTCACAGGCGTACACACTGCCAGTTGGCTTTATATTTCCGAAGTAGCATTTTATGTAGTTCGCCCTGGGTCACTGTACACCCAGCGTGTTGTTTAGCAGCTGTAAAATAACTGAAATTTGTGTGCTTTTATTTATTTTAATTTAGTACCGCGAAAGTGAGAAAAGCCATAACTTAAAAATAAAAGCAGGAGCTTTAATCTTTAAAAGGTAAGAATGGGCTTGTGATATATTTTGAAAATATTTTAAAGTTGTATCTATGTATGTATGTAACGGGAGAGCTTTTCATTCCTCTCGTGGGTTTTTTTCTGCACCGATTTTCATTATTCTAACACTGATCTGAAATCTTATCAACTGAATATGGAACATCACTAATAAAACTAAACGAAAAGGTTTAACTGCAAAGAATTACTATGAAAATGAGTCCTTTCATGTTTTTGGGGTCGCTGACCTCGAATCTACTAACGAAATGGAAATTAAAGATGGTGGATCCAATATGGCGACTGAAAATTCTCAACTACCTGAACCAATTTCGATGATATAGAAGGAGGATTACACCGAGCGAATTTTTAAAATTGGGCACCATCTTTGAAATCAGTAACCCTGAAAACCCCCATATGCAAACTTTTGTAGATAGATTAGGAAGAATATTATTACTTTATTACATGACGCTAAAGTAAATTTCCCAAAGGGATTTGGTCAGTTTGCATAAAATTATCAGATAATAAATGTCAACAAATTTGATACTCCGTATGAATTAAGGTCCTCTACAAAAAAAAAATTTTTTACTTTGTTCACCAAAGACTTTTACCATTTATGTATAAAACGGTTCACAACACGGATAATTTCCTTAATTGAGCTTTTGAACGGAGTAGAACAAGGGACACACAAAAACGCAGCTAACATTCTCGAGTACTGTTCGACAGTTTGGTCACCTCTTCACCAGGTCAAAATCGATAAAACTGAGAGAGTGCGGAGCAAATTTACTTACATACTCTCAATAATTAACTTATCCCCTCTCGTTGATAGAACAGTGTATAACAGAATACGAGGATCGGTTGTGGGTGAGACAAGTAGAGCTAGTTAGTTGTGTCCGAGTATAATGCACCTTTCCTGAGCAATCGTCGCTCAATTCGATAAAATCCACTTTTCTACGTGCGCCTCTCGGTCAACCCTCTACGCATGTAAATCGCACAGCTTTGGTTGACTCCGCATTGGCCTGCATTGTTACGCAGGCGCAGTATTCCGTCTCATAGATGTAAAAATAAAGTATCAACGTGCTTCACTGGAAAGTAAGAAGAAAGTAAGCGCTTACCCTTCGCTTTCTTTAGTAGGGCTTGTAATTTTTCCCGCTGGGTCGCATTTGTCGCATACATTAGCCGGTCCACATGAAACAGGACTTCGATTTGCGCAGCACAGCGCGCTATTGTGTAGGCTAGTGCGTAGCGCAAAACCTGAACAATTTGGTTATGCAGACGGCATTTTCTCATGTACGCATACATACATATGCACGTGCAGCATCAGAGCATTTTCGGGCCTGTTCGTGATGTCCCTGCGTATGACATTCCTTCCCGTAGCTGTAATAGACTCCATGGAAACCAATTTTCTGCTAATTTCATTTATTAAGCGGGAATTCTAAATTCTGGGAATTTCAGACTATTGAACCTGCAGAAGCGAAATCCGCAGCTTTGGAAGGCTTTGGTGCAGATCTCTCGAGCCAGGCGTAATGAAATGCATCCTTAGCACTCCTGCGATATAAAAGAACATGGCGGAGCAGGTTTCATCAAAATCGAACACATTGCTTTTAAATTCGCCCCGGTCTACCAACCACCAAATACACCAACCATAAGAATTTTGGATATGGCTACGGGCAGTGAGGATCAGGTATTGCATCTTCTGGAAGACGAGGGTGACATTGCAGATGACCAGACTTCGGAAGAGGAGGATGCTCAAATTTTGGAACAAGAGTCGAGTGGAACGGAATCTTCCTGTGATGATGCAGATTCGGATTATATTCGAGCGGTCGATGACACTTTGGAATCGGAATTGCAACAGGGACGTTCGAGGAAACGTCGAAGGAGTTTTGAAAGAGGTACGCTAATTTTTATAATTGAATTTTAATTTCTATTGAAGTAATTTTTCCCTTTACTGTTAACGGTCATCATCTATCTGAACTTCAAACAATCGACTATGGAATCGCATACATTTTTTTAGACGACTCCCGAAGTAAGCCTCACAGGAGACATTCGAGGTCTAGAGGAAGTTCATCATCAGTCATCTTCTCCAGAAGCAAGTATAAGTGGAAAGTAGCAGCGCCGTCCGCAACAAGTCATCAAAATAAAGAAGTAAGCAATGTTATACCGCACGCTGTGAAAGAAGCGAAGGACGCAAAAACGCCGCTAGAAACCTGGTCACTCCTATTTCCGGATACACTCATCGCGAAAATAGTTCTGCATACCAACGAAGAGATTCGCAGGAAAATGGAAACGCTTCGTTTCGAACAACTCCACAGCGAAACCAATACCACTGAGATAAAGGCCTTATTTGGGCTCTTTCATGCCTGTGGCCTGATAAAATCATCAAAATGCAGCCCAGAAGAGTTGTGGTCGGAAAGCTCTGGTATGATTCAGTTTGCAGGAACAATGTCTTTGCATCGATTCAAAATTCTTACGACTTGTCTCCGCTTCGATGATAAAAACACGCGAAACGAAAGGCGAGGCGCCGATAGACTTGCTCCTATTCGCGATATTTGGGAGCAATTCATTGCAAATTGTACGAAGTACTACTCACCATCCAAATGGTGTACCGTCGACGAGCAGTTATTGGGATACCGTGGCCGTTGCCCCTTCAGGGTGTTTAGAAAAAATAAGCCGGATCAGTATGGCATGAAAGTCGTCATGCTAAACGATGTAAAGACAAGCTACATGCTCAATGCTATGCCCCACACGGGGATTGTAGGTAATCCGCGGACGGAAAGTATTCCCGATTACTATGTTCGCAAATTATCTGAACCAGTTCATGGAAGCGGAAGAAATATCACCGTGGATAATTGGTTCACCTCCGTGCCTCTCGTCGACCAAATGATAAAAGACCACTCCCTCACGATGATTGGGACCATCCACAAACATAAGACGGAAGTGCCAGAAGCGTTCAAAATGTCACACCAGCCATTTACAGCGAAGTTTCTGTTTGATCACAACAAAATGCTCGTATCGTATGCTCCCAAAAGAAACAAAATTGTGCTGATCCTCTCGTCGCTGAATCAAAATCCAGCGATCGATAGCAGCTCTGGCAAACCGGAAGTCGTTCTTGACTACAATCGAACAAAGGCCGGTACTGACACTTTTGATCTGCTTTGCCATCGGCACACGGTGACGAGGAAAACTAACAGGTGGTCGCTACGATTCTTTTATGGAATGCTCGATCAGTGCGCTACAAATAGTTGCATTCTGTACAATCTTTCGGATCAGAACGATGCTCTGCGGCACAGAGACTTTCTACGATCACTGTCCCTCGCGCTACTTGAACCTCATCTTCGAATTCGACTCACTAACGGCTCGCTGAAAAGAAGTCTGAGATCTTGTGTTGCGGCCATGATTGATGTGCAAATCACTCCCCCTCATAGGAAAACCGACAAACTGATCAAGCAAGCGAGGTGTCGATATTGCAGTTGGACACTTGACCGGAAGACAACGAGTGTTTGCTACGAATGTGCTGTGCCGATATGCACAGATCATCGTCGCCTAATTTGTAACACGTGCGCCGACTATTAGATCAAAAGACTGTCTCGAAGTAATTTTTTTGTTTCAGGCAGACCACTTCAGTTTTTTGCAAAATTGTTTTTAATACGAAAATATAAAAACACAAAAAAAAGTCGAATGCATGAATTTCTTATTTTCGCCTGAAATTGAAATCGCGATTTTGTGTTCCCTAATAATATATTGTTGGACTTCTGTCAAAACAAATCATTTTACTATTTCAGTTATCCCAAAGAATGTTATTGAGAATTTTGCAAGGTTATTTAAGAACTTGACTGTATAGAGTTGTTTGTTTCGGCGTCTTCGTTGGAAACAATTAATAACTTTGTTGGGTGCTTCGCTCGTGATATTTCATGAGTGATCTACTTGTCCTTGAATTTTAAAGGTTAGTATGAATTCAGTTGACGCAGTTTGACACTCGACGCGTCGATGAACGACGTTTGGAAAACGGCATTTTTAACAACATGTTGTCTTCTGGGTTCGCGAATTTTGACATGATCATCGTGTCTTTAGAGAACACCTCTGTTCTTGTACACAAATAAACAATTGCAAAAACCGCTATATATTGTCATTTAAGTGTGAAAACAAGTTTTTAACGTGAAGTTGTCTAATAATTACAATTTAATGACAGTCACTTTTCGTAGAGCTACTGATTTATTTTGTCTTCAATTTGATGCGAAAAGTGGCGTCGATTGTTCTGTGTCCACGTGACGACCTGAAAAGGTCGATGCGTCGAATAGTCGACGTTTTGTCCATTGTTTTTCTTCGACGTCGAAATTTGCAAAATGGCCCCTGATTTTGGATTACAACCGGTTTCTAGGCCTGATTGGGGATTGCCGTGTGTAAGTAGTCATTATGGAGATTTTTATCAAAAATCTTTTTTCTTTGAATCCATGGCATTATTATTGTATAATATTTAAAAATTAATTCAGGCAAATAGCCACCGCAACTGTTCGTGATGAAACGCATTCTGTCAGACAAATTTTGGATCATTTTTTCGAACAATGTTGGTTTCCAATTCATCAATGTTGCTGATTCATCAGCATAAAACAGTAAATTCACGTAACCCGATCAGATCACACGACCTTGAAGGCCAATTTGTAGGTCAGTGCTCGATATTGTGTTAATACACAATCGCTGTTATTAAATCAATGGTTTGAGTTACTGTATGGCACGTAGCGCCATCCTGTTGAAACCACATCTCGCCAGGATCAATGCCATCCATATTTTCGAACAAATATTCATTGATCATGGTCCCGATACGCGAGGGCCTGCCTCAAACGGTGTATTTTTCTAGATGTAATGTGGTCTCTAGAGTTTCTTATGGATTGGTCTCATTCTTGAAGTGACAATTAACATATCCATTAAACCAAAAAGAAGCCTCGTCACTGAAGACACTGTTGCGATAAAAAATCGGGTGATTTTGCAATTGCTCTAGATCTAAACAACCAATGAATGACGTAAGCGATGGTCTTGTGGTTATAACTTTGTATAAAATTACCCATGAAATCCAGGCAGGTCAGTCTAGATAGTGCAGCGTGTCGACCCTGAGGAATAAAGGCCATGCAAGAGGAAATCTTCCAGCCTTAGGTCGCTAAAGGCTGACACACTTCGGAGCGCCCATCATGGCGCCGATTGGTGTGTTGAATGCGACTCCCCAGAAAAATATATGTATGTAGGCTACTTCAAGGGTCTGAAGGGACGTTTTATATCTTCTATATATATAAAAATGAATGTTTGTTTGTATGTCGTTTATAGAATCGTAAACTATGCATTTGATCATGTGATGATCTTTAGCAAAGTTGTTGTGCATGAGCCCACGAAGGTTTCTGAGTTGGTACGACCAATTTTCGACAGATGGCTCCACTGTCAGGAAGAAGAAGAGGAAAATTGTTGTAATGCGTGTGCCATGTTATGGGTATCATTGGAAAGGGGGGTAGTGTAGAATGTGTTGGTGAAAGAAAGGTTGGTGAAAAGTGTGAAATGTGGAAATTATTGGTGATAACGTGTTTTTGTTGTGGGGGAGGGGTGGGGGTGACACCCGCCAGAAGTGTATCTCAGGGGTAGGAAAAAGAGGCACTTTGGGAAATTGGGCCGGGTTGGTGAAAATAGTGAAAACTTGGTTTTTTCGGTGGGTGCCGACAAAATTGAAACGGCTTAGCAAAGTTGTTGTGCATGAGCCCACGAAGGTTTCTGAGGTGGTACGACCAATTTTCGACAGATGGCGCCACTGTCATTCCAATGAATTTCAAAAACGGCTTGACTGATTTCGATAATGTTTTTTTTGTTTTGTTCGCTATAATACAGGGGAGGTTTAAAAAAAGAAAATTTGGAAACCCCAAAGGAAAAGCCGGAAAATCGAAAAAATTGAAATTTCCATTTTGTATAGGAAGCGAATTTTCCAACTTCAAGGAATCTTTATGAAAAAGGCGATTGGAGGTTATCGGGGTCGCAGATCTCGAGCTTGCATTCAAAGTTTTGGAATTCAAGATGTCGGATCCAATATGGCGACCGAAAAGTTAAACTTCAAGGTATTTCCCTGAAAATCCGCACTAGGGAATTTTCGGGATCACTGATTTCGAATCTGCTATTCAAATTTCCAAATATGAGACCACCCCCACCCCGCTGGGTCACATAGGAGAGGCGGTTGTGCAGTAAGGAGGCGTTGTAAAATTAAGGAATACAAATTTAACAGTATCCCGGGAAACGCCGGGTCCGGGCAAGCTAGTATACATATATAAAATACATGTATGTTCATATAAACAAATAAAGTCACATGTGTATGTATGAGACCTCATAATTTGCAATTAACTAACAACTTCAATGCCGTGTAGCACTGAACTGTTGTATTCACACCCTACTCTTCAAGATGTGTATTGCAGCAGGACAGCGGAGCATTGTGTTGCATACAAAATTAATTTTTATTGAAAAGTAAGGCCGTCAAGGCAAACCTACACTACGAAATAACACTGTCGTAGTTATAGTCTAATGTGAAAGGCTCAACAATAACGGAATGCCGTGTCGTGGTCATATCATTACCGTGTCGTTATCGTCTAGTGTGGAAACGCCCTGTGGCGCCACAAAACCGCACCTTGTACAGCCTTCGAGCTATGGTGTGGAAGATGCAGGAAATTTCGTTTGAAGTTTCCTTCTTCCGCCGCAAGAGGCAATGCGTTCATTTTTGAGTTTCACACCATTTTCGTGCGCCTGACTACTTCTCGGCTCATACGTAATTGCAGAAGATTTCGGTCTCGCTTATGGAGATTAATCGATAAGAGCCAAACAAAAAATACGGTTTCATCAGAACTCCCTTGGCCAGACCACACGTTTTTCGGTCACTACTTCAATTGTTCGTTTGGGTGTAAAGCTCTCAAATTTTCACCCGTCCAAAAATACTGTAAAAATCCCAAGCGTATTTTTGAGCCACACCATCAACGCAATGCCTTTGATAAGTCCAGCGAGTGCTAACAACGGACCTGTTTATGCTGGTACTGCGTAAACAAGAGGCCTACTTAACTCGGAATTTTAATTAAAGTCCCTCTGGGAAGCGTTCCACTCCAGCGCATGTTTTTAATTTGCTTCTCTTAGCAGCGAGGTGTCAGTTTTCTTATTTCGTGATGGCTGGTCGGAAAAGCGATGACATCACACGCGGAAATAGCCATTTGCTGCTGAAACCAATCGATGGCTCTTGCCACTCAGTAAATTGTGCCCATGGCTCTTATTCTTCGGAAGGACTGACTATGCAGTGAGCGTCCATTTGTTTGGATTACTTTAATTTCTCCCTGCAGTACTTAAGAAAATCTCGTCCCATAGCAGGACTGCTTCAAGTCTGAGAAATTCTTAGCCGAACTTTGCTTGATTAAGTGCTAGAACGCTAGACTGAAGGGATTGGACTGAGGCAATACACATTAAGGGCAGCCAGAGTCTAAGTAGTACAAATTGCATATCTTCTGCGCCGCTTGGCACTTATTTTTGATTTTGGCTGACACCTTCTGGTTGAGATGTGGCTCACGTCCCTAAGAAAAGCGACTCAATTTTCCCCGTTTTTAGTGCTCTTTTATTGGCACTGGTTCGAACTCGTTGGTCCGTGCCTGCTGTTCGAGATCCAAACTGAGAAAAGAAAGAGAAAATTGCTCCACTTGAATGGCCTGCCATTGTCAAACAGCTTTCTTTGCATCTTTTAAATATTTTGTTAACCTGTTCATGATGTTGCGCAATTCCCCATATATTCAAACATTAAAAATACCTCGCATCGCACGCACACGTTCTCTATGTGCTTTTGCATACTTAACAGGCCGAGCAGCCAGAATGTGCAGTGGGACACAACTTCTAGCCATATGGCCAAGTTCGCCGCTTTTACGTGATGATAAAATTTAACGAGATTCAGAATTTAGCAGTGCTGAGCAGTTAACGCAAGTCAACGTCGGCGCACAAAATTGAAATTTTGCAAACTAAAACGGCACTTGCCGCCGCCGCGATGTTGAACTTGTCCTGGAGATATCTTACACCTTTTTACCCGACAACGGAAGGGTTATGTGTTTATCAGCCTATGTATGCATGTATGTATGTTTTTTCGGATGTTACGGCCTAGAGCCCCAACGGATTAACCGATTTGGATGAATGAGGGGTCGTTAGAATCGTATTAACCTTCTGGGGGTCATAGGTTATATAATGTCACAAAAAATGCAAAATGGCAGCCACCATAAGTCAAAATGTTTGTCAATTAAAAACAAATTTCAACAAATATTATTATTATGGGTATCAAATGAAAGCGTTGAACGATCATAATACGGTAAACTATGTCACGTCATTCTACATTCAATATGGCGAAACGCCCAAGATGGCGGATTACACTTTCTTCACAACTTCCTCGATATGGGTATCAAATGAAAGGGTTTGACGAGCAGATTACAACAAGATACGTGACGTCATTCCAAATCAAATATGGTGTACGTCCCAAGATGGTGGATTACATTTTCTTCACAACCCTTTGACGTGGGTATCAAGGCAAAAGTTTTGACGAGCAGAATACGGCAAAGCAATGTGACGCCATTGTCATTGGATAACAAAGACAATTGATCACACGCCGCTTTCCCCTGGGGTGGAATTCTCAATTCACCACAGCGGTTTTATAGCTCGCAATATTCTTCGCTCTTTTTCCATAATATTAGACGTAATGTCGGTCAGTTAAGAAATTCCAGCGATGAATACTAAACTCGCAATTAAAAATAACGCCATTGTGGTGTGACTTAGTCTTAGACCATTTCCGAAATTACCAGAATGTCTGAAAAGTGACTTTAACAAAAAAAAAGATTGGTACCTTTGACTTAAAATTTTTTTTACAGTTATTTTATTCGTCGTTTTGATTCCTTTTTATGAGCTGATTTTTCTTCATAATGATGTTTGACCTAATAATTAGGTATAGTGTGTCCCTGTGCTCTTTATATTGTATAACTTGATCGATGCATGATGACCATTGATCAGTTGCCAATATACAAGCGGCGAAAGATAATTTTCTTCCAAATTTTCAATTTTCACAGTCACTTCTTATCCACAAACTGAATTTGTATCCGTTATGATGTCGCTGTTACTCGATAGGTTATCTATTTGCGAACAAAGCGACACCAGAATGTGCGATCACTTATTACAACGCATCGACATGAATTGACTGACTTGTGATGTGATGGCATTTCGTGCGCACGCAAAATGTATAGTTGTGGCATTTAGCTGAGACCTGGAAGTTGAGCTAGCTAATGGCATTGGAATATCGAATATACGTTTCTTATAGTGCGCTAGAAATGTCTTATAGTAACGCTAACTCATCGTACATGCAGGGCTGCGGGGTGAGACGTTTTCACGTCAAAATAGTTGACGTGCTTGAAACGTACTTTGATCTAATGAAAATTTGCAGGGTTATTGGTGGGTAATTGGACGATTATTGGCATTGCGCTTTCGTTTTGTAGGTTGTTTTGCAAAATTGAAACGCTCCAAAAGCACCACAATCCAGGTGTTTTTCTGAAATATTTAACGAAGCCAATTTTTTGCCTTGTATTGCATCCATATACATTCTGCGAGCTCGAAATAGGCCAAGACGGCGGCGTGTGAACTTTTCACTGTAAAAGCACATGAGGTTACAGTCATAAAACGTTATGAAAGTTCTGTGGAAAATTTATGTTTGAGGCACGAAGACACGCTCAAGGCAATGACCATGCGCACCAGAAAATTCGATTCATGGAAGATAAGTGAAATACCTACGCTCCCCAAGAGCAGCGGGCGATTCTGCGATAATTTTAAATGTATGTAAAGGTACAGAATTGAGACGATATCGTTCGGCGTGCTCCAGTCTAACACCACGGAGGGCACCCCTTTAATCTTTGGTCCAACGTTTTCTCTAGCTAGTTTATGTGGAAGGAACAAGGCTATGGTGCTGAAAAGAAGCCAGCTAGCTACAGTACAGTCGAAAGCACTGTTGGGGCTGACGTGCGTTGAAAATCAGTTTGCCTGTTTGTTAAAATAAAATAATCATGAAGAGCTTTTGCGACTGCAGTGTCTGTTTGGTGTCGACAGATATGGCATGGCGGTCGAAGTAAAGTTGGCTTCAGTGCAGGCCTGATTCTCACTTGGGCTTGGTGTGCTTCAGGAGGTTTAGCTGTTGTGTGCTAGAAGTTAGCTGAAGTGATCCAGAACTAAACTAAAAATAAACAGTACAAATAAATACACAGATCATCAAAATATTCACTCCTTTTGAGATTTATGCAAAAGTGGTGAAGTTGGACACAATTGCAGTGGACATTGTGAAGTGTTAGAAAAAAAACGCCTTTTTTTTATTAACTGACCTACTTTTGGTGGTGAACGATGGAAGTAATTATTAATTCAAAGAAAAACGTTTATTCGTCACTTGAGTGATTCACAGTATCAACAGTCAGTTAAAGAACGAAATGTGAGTGCAAATAATTGGTGTTTTCTTAAAATCGATTTTTTCTGATTCTAAATTTATTCATATCGCGACGTACAAAAGCGAGTCAGAAGCAGCCTGTAATACCTAACAAGTGAAAGGTTGAACAGATTCGCTGCTTGTGTCGTGACACAGATAATTTAAGAGTTAAATTTTGTGAAGCACGCTCATCATGTGATATCATCGCATTTTCTTCTCGTTAAGTTCCATTTGGCGTCACACCTCAAACGATGGCTTGCATAAAAACTCTGCTATGTTACTGGCATTGTCTCACTTTAATTTATAGTTGTTTGCAGTACTTAATTATGAACGTTCTGTCCCACTCCCGCAGTTTAGACATTTGAAAACTGCCTACAAATGGCAATTAAGTCCCAAGGTTTTCTACTTTGAATTGCTACATCAGCTGCTATAAAACGTGTTTTCTCCTTCTGCTGTGCTTTTCTTCGTGTTTTTCTATTCGTTCCTTTTACTGTGGTTGTTAAAAAAATAAAAAGAAAAAAAGCGGGAACGCCAACGGAAAGCAACACGAAAAAAACTAAATAAATGAAATGTCTACAGTTGAGCAATACATTATGACCTATATTTCTGTTGATGTAATTTTTCGGTCAGCGGCGTGTGTTTTATTTCGGTTTTCAGGTGATTTTGTAATGTATGTTTTTGAGCGAAAGTAGAGAGATCTTGATAAACAACCGTCTTAAATGTGCGAGAATTTCGTAGAGGCTGGCTGTACGAATGGTTGCACTTTAGAGGTCGGCCCTCTCCACTTGCCTACTTTTGTCTACTCATAATAAGTTTTGCAGTAATAAGCTTCTTTTTGGGTTGGGATGCATAAGTATGCACAATTGCGTATTATGCTTATGTACATTTTTTGCAGATTATGTTTTATGAGGAACGGAGTAGATATGTATGTATGTATGTCGCTTAGAAAACTATTATGCTATTTCAAGCGGAAGAATTTAGTAGATATATAGGCATCTTCATAAAGTTAAGGGTACCATTAAGTCTTACGAAAAAGACTTTATGTATTGTTTTTATAATTCTACAAATGCAATGTGAAGAAGGTGGCATGATATTAAATTGAATACAAACACATGAACCTTGGATTTAATCTAATCGCTGGGTAGAAAATCGACTTGTCTATTCATTAAGCTCTCACTGCACTTCAGCATCGTAATTACATAAAAAGCAATTATAGCAATCCTGTACTGCCAACGGAGTAAGATCGACAACTCCAAGCACTCACTGTCTTTAAACAACAACTTTAATTTTCCTCTGACCTGATTAAAACAACTCTTACGAAATACACCCAAAATCAGTGTCTAAAATTCATTTACATCTCAGTAGTTCGACAACAAGTTGCAAAAGGTATAAAGCATGCGATAGTTAGAAATGACTCGAATACTGCAACACTAACCTAAAAGCTTAGTAAGTTGTAGAATCATTTCGGTAGTGTGAAGATCGTTAGAATCCAAATTCCTTCAGTCCTACACTCATTTCAGATTATGTAGATTATCAAACGGAAAGAAAAAAACCCGTCAAGATGTTTTAAAAGCGTCGTGGAAAAGTACTCACATGAAATTGCATAATCCTTTACTGAGTCAATTTGTTTGATGACAAAGTTGTTGTGACCGTACGAGCTTGCAGAAAGCAATTCGACTTGTATGTAAAATTTCGTAAATCGTTTCTTTTTGGGTTCAAATTCACCATGGTCATGATGATCGTACAAATTGGGGTAAAGAGAAATCAGAAAAGGTTGAAAATGAACGGAGGTGTGTTATTTTGTTTAGACCTACAATAGACTACGAAATAGACAACTACAATACGAAGTGATATAATTATTTTTACATTCAAGTTTATGTTGATATCTGAATGGTGTGAATCTACTGCTGCAACATCTTGAATTTTTCCGGAGATTTTGAAATATTGTTTTCATTTAATAATTAGGCAGAGCATTCAAATAGCAGACTATGCCTTTAACCCGTAATGGCTGCTGTTGTTGAGAATGACTTATTGGTTCCACAAAAAAAGCTGCTAGTTTGAAGAAAAAAGAGAACATTAACTTTATTTATAACTGTAGGAAACAAATTTTCGTTTATTTGTGTCATACAAAATTCATTAAAATTTTAATGTACTCTAAGAGAGAGAGAGAGAGAGATAGGTTACAAGGGTTCATGTACTTTTAACCCTGGCACAACCTGGCACACTTCCGCAGATCGCGAAGAAAAGTTAGAGAATGCTCCTTTGATTGACACGCTGGGGTCAATCTGACCCAAGAGTACCAGCTAAGGGTTAAGGTGAATAAAAATTTATATATCAAGATCATGTGCGTCAGTAAGGGTTCCCTTAACTTTTACTCAGAATTAAATATACTCATTAATGATTCAATTTTGGTGAACCCACCAAACACAGCCAGTTTGAAAATAATCCTAACCGATTTAATCCTAACTTTTCTTCTGTTTTTAAATAAAAAAAAAACAAACAAAAACTCACATATACACAATTAAAAAAAATATTATTGTTGAGATTGACAGCGGGTTACTATTCTGATTTTTAGTAGTTCATTAAGACCTGCAACGTTTCAGCACGTGAAACGCAAAAGAGGGCCAATGGTGACCAGGCAAAAAGAATTTGTTTAGAAAAATTGTGTTAGCTACATATGTGTTGGAGTAATGACTTTAGTTAACCTTTCCAAATCACCGTGGGTCAAGTTGACACGCCAATCACCTTTGGAGCTGTGTAACTATATAAGTTCTTAGTTCACAAAAAAATATTTTATCTCGAAAGTAATACGTTGCCCTATCTCATAAGGATCACTCAAAAAATTAATTAAAAAATTGAAAAAAGTAAAAGTATCGTGAAAAATAATTTTTTTTTAATACGCTTCGTAATTTTTTTAATGGAATTCTATTAAATTCGAGTGTTACTATAAAAAAAAAAACTATCGCAAGTTGTGATCAGAAGGGGAGGGGGAACGTTCATTCATAATTTAAATTTGCTAGTATGTATGTATCATAGACAATACTTTGCTGTGAAAGACGACAAACAGGTCAACACTGTAAGCTTATTGGGTATCTAAAATGGTTTAAAGTTACTAGACACCACCAAAAATTGCAAATAAGAAGATACAAAATGAACTTTGAAAATAGTAATATTTTTTTATCTTTCTCTATCTAAAATCTACCTACCTACCACCTAGATCGCCGCTTCGTAATTCTTGCACTTGTGAACAACGTGCAAACCGTTCAGTCATCCCCTCTTTCGATTTAAACATCGACTTTCGTTCCATGTTTAAGTTGCCGTGCCTTGGAAGTGTCACGGAATCTTTCTTTTGGTCAAAGTTGTAGTAGCTAATTACTACTACTTTAAATTTAGAAAACAAGTAGCACAAAGTTTCCCTTGAATGTTCTTTAAATTTATAACTTGTTTTTTGATTTAGTTTTTTATTATTTCTGAGCATAAATTTGTCTTTTGTTAACAATTATGGCTGGTACATGCCTTTCTAAAGCATCCCCCTATGCAAACATACACATGTACAATGGACATTGTAATAGTAAGATAATAGTCATTCATTGCACCCTAGTTCATTTTAATGTACACAGTTGATTTGAAGAATCGTTTCGGTTAGAGTGAAGAAGTGATGCTTTTTTGTTTGTTTACATTGTGTATTCACGCCATATGCTAGATGTACCGTAATGAGGAGAAATAATTCTCTTTGTTATTGTTATGGGCTTATAACTTTTACTCCAAGTTCCAATGACATTGCATTTATTTTCTAACTGAAGTCATAAATGGTTCCTCACATGTTCGCTGTCGGGAAACTCATGTACACGCATGCATCCACAATTTTCCAAAAAATTATCTAGCAGAGAACGTGTTGAGACTTACAAAATCAGAATATATAAAATTTCTTGAAAGAGCTTATTAGTACAATAAATAATGCATTTAAAAGATAAACAAACAACTAAGTAAGCTGACGTTCCACCTGATTCTTATAGAGAAGACAAGATTATATTTATTTTGATTTCGCCAAAGAACTGATTACTACATAACATACGGAAAGCGAAAATCAATTTCACGGAAGCTGCTTCTTAATTGTATCCTTTGAAACGCGAAAATCAGCATTGAAAGTGCGTGGTATTGACGTAATATGTTTGTTCAATTCGTAGTTTGTTTGACGAAGAGGCGCGTGGAAGAAATTATAGTGTCTTGTCAGGCGAGTCGGAACAGAGATGTCAAACATACCAACAAGTTCAAAGAAAATTACGTTTCCTTGTACGCAATCAAAGGCGAATACTATTTTAAGGTTGTTTCGGCTTTGCTCGATGGTAATGAAATCAATTTGAGTCCATTCACATACAGAGGCAGAATTAAAGGGTCAGACCAAGGAGGGTTTCAAAGCGTGAATCTAATAAATCTTCGTTGCACTGCCTCAACATAGTTAATGTGTGTCCTAAGGGATGCAGACCAGACCAGACCAGTATTGGTCGAACAAATGTGGAAAATAGTCAACATCATTGAACTCCTTAGACCACCACTTGACAAAGCCCGCTTTGCGAACAGTGGCATCAATATAATCCTCGAGTGAAAAACGACCGTTTAACCAAACTCCAAAATCCTTCGTTTTGTCAAGTCTGTGCAGTGAAAATACTGAATGATGTAATTAAAAGTGATGATGCTTTTCTTACGTGAGAAGCACATGTAAGTGCATTTGGCTATGTTTAACGGCAATCGGTTAAGCATGCAGCATTTATGAAAAGCATCAAGGTCAGAATTTAAAAGAATACAATCCTGCTCGCTACTTGTAACCCCAAAGGTCTTGGTGTCATCAGCATAACTGAGAATTCTAGAATTTGATAAGATCATCGACACATCATTAATAAATATGAAGAACACGATAGGCGCGAAATTGAAGAAATTAGTTGAAAACTTCTTTTTACTCTCATTAAGTAAACACTTCCTGTGTGTAGTACTTTTCCATCTAATCAGAGGCTAGAAAATATTATACTTCACAAATTCAAATTAATAAGATGGTATGTCATTATCATGTTGCATAATATGCCCAATACTCACTTGCGAAATTTACGAATTTGCGGCTATCTTATAGATGACTTTTTATTTGGTCTATAAGATGTCTTTAACAAGTTTCCTACGCTTACCAAGCCGTCCATTTCATATTTGTCATCATATTGATATCTAAAAGAGTACTGAGATGAAATGTTAGGATACGTACATATGTATTAAAAGCAAAAAATATATCCATACAACTACTTATCTGTTACTAGTATTTGTTTCACAAGTATATATAAAAATAACTAACACAATTCACGGAAGGATTTCTACCTAGTATACAACACCAACACGCAAATGCGGAATGAAAAAAATTTGCACAATGAATGGAATAATAACTTTGTAAGATATTCACCAGATAGAAAATTATGTTACTCGAAGGAAAAAACCAGAGCTTTGCACAATTCATTTATATTTCGATTCGAGAAGCCTGATTTAAGTATGTGCCTAAAAACATGAAAATGTGAAAAACATAATTTAGTTTGGCGAACGGATATTCTTACTTGTTCCTGTTTAGTTCCAGTTTTGTCTGTTCAAAGAAAACTGGGAAAAAAGAGAATATTGGAAAACAAATAATAATAAAATTATTTTAAAGATATCAAGCCAATATTGCACGCCACTGACTGAAAGCTTCGTGCCCATTTGAAAACCAGAATAATTTGTTTTGTTAGGTACTCGTATTTCGCCATTTCGTTCACTGCCTCGATTTCTGGATGGCACAGTTATAACTTATGACTGGCGTAGAAGGTGCATACAGCTACTGTTTAGTACTCTTATGAAGGTGAAATCATTTGCATCTGCAGTCTCCAGCACGAGGAGAGCAATAGCATAACTGCATGCCTCCACAGTGGTTCACAAAACGTAAAACTCGGTAAGCGAAGCAAAAAAAGAGCAGTAGAGCATGTCAATTGCGCAACAAATGTCAATCGCGATGATGTCATCCCAAGCCTGCGCAGAGCTTTCGCAACGACCAATTCGTTGTATTGGATTTGATTCTTGTTTAGGGAGAGAATTGAGATTGAGAGAATTCTTTTGCGAGCAGAAAAGCGCCTCCTGCGTGCCCCCATTCCATGTCACCTTTGGCTACAGCTTTTCCGTTCGCAATTTTTGTAGAACTACTCCTCCCTACGTCGTACCGTACGTGAGCAACGTAGAAAAAAAGTTTCATCCGCTTGCGCTATCATCATGAGACATGAGGAGCGTTTTCCAATCGATTATGCTGGAATTGGAACGTTCATTAAATCCTACGTAGTCATGCTGAGCTTTCGGACTCTGCTCCCCAAGTTGAGATGTATGCTGTGCTTGAGCTTAAATATGCAAGAGCGGCTAGTGGGGGAAGATGAGAAGCTGGTGATAAATTTAGGTGGGGTCGTGGGGCCTAATTCCTGACGAATATCGATTTTTACAATCTTGGCTCTGGGAGATTTTCGCGTATATGTTTGGTGTTTGCTAATTCGCAGTGTTCATCAAAATACACTTTTGGGTACAGTTATGAAACGCAATGAGCAAGGCGAACAACGGAGAGCTTTCCAACAAACTTTGAGGAGGAGAGTGGCGCACACGTGCTTTCCACCACGCGCCATTTTTCCTTCTCCGTTTGGTTTGATTTTCCCGCGCATTGAATGGAAGGGGCCAAGTGGAGCGCATCAAAACTAAAAATCACGTCACGTGAGTGAAAAACTGCTGTACCCTGCGTGGAAAACGTTGGATTTGAATAGAGGGGGAGAGGTTGCTGCTCTGCGCAATTGAAAGTTTTGCCGTTTGGGTTTCCTGGGTAATTTCTCTACATTCCGCACGGCTGTGCGCCGTACGGCATCTATGGTAGGGTGAGGTGAGTGAGAGGAGAGCAGCGGATGGATACTGCCTGTGCTGGGACTGCCCAATGCTTTGGGCTTTTGCCGCTTCCCCTCCCAAAGTTGAGCTTTTCCTCCTCTTCCATGAATTCGCCGATTATTTTAGTTCCTGGGTTCATTCGCTTTTCACTGTTTCTGGTGTTCGGTTGAGCGTCGTCGAGTTTCGTGGTGGGTCTTTCTATAATTTATCACAGTGGGGAAAGGGTTTGAGAAGTGGATGTGAAAATGGTGATGCATCTTTTTCCTTTGTCGCGTTTTACTTGCGTTGTTTTAAAAAAATGTTCTTTTAACGCGATATCAACGGTTTTAGAGTGCGGTACAGTACAGGTGACGACGGGTGTTTTGTTTCTGATCCCATCCAGAGGCAACTTGCAACTCTGGGGTGTCATAAATTGTTTCTTCGCAGCTGTATGGGATCGTAAAGGGCGTTTTAATCGACGGAAAATTCCAATAAGAAGATAATTCGATTACGCAACGGCACATACCCTCCCACTTGCGATTTGATTTTCTTGAAACTAGTTTCGTTCGCGCGACCTAATTTCCCACTTCCGTATGATGAATGTGTGTACACATATTACAAGGTAGTGTGTGTAATCGTTCAACTATCCGCCATTTTGAATTTTTTTCTTTCGTTCACTTCCATAGAAAATATATTTTCGAGGGGAAAATTGCCACTTGCGACGTGCTTTCTGGTAAGTTGAGACTGTACGGAAAACTGTTCCCAGGGAAACGCAAGCTTAATATGTTAGGCCCTGTTTTCAGTGCGGAATCAAATCGGGTATCAGTTTTCGATGATGAGTGGCGCGCCTTTTTATAGTTGCAAATTTTCTAGGGGGGAAAGAAAAAAAAATCGACATATTCAGTGCCAGATGACATCATTTCGGACACGTAAGATGTTATGTATTACACGCTATACGGACGGCCAGCTCACATGTGTAGTGTAATTCAGCAGTATATGTATTATACGTTTGGTAAAGTTCTTTTATGTGTTTTTCTTAGAAAACGTTCTTCCAATTTGCTGCAAGTTTATGTGGGAGCGAGATGGAGGCTAACTGTTTTTATTAATCTAGTCAGTCTTTTTCTCTCTCCTATAGAAATTGCGGAGGTACAACGGCAACAGTGTATGCAGAGAAATAATATATAGAATTTCACAAGGCCTTTTCTAAGCCAGGCGAAGGGGACGCGCATGTGTTCACTATCTGAGCTTAGGGGCAATATTTCGCTTTGTTAATTTTCATTTGCGCTTTGCTAATTATAAAAAAATTTTCAACAAATTTAAAAAGGCAGTGAATAGTAAAAATGTTATCTAGCTTGTTGGAGGTTGCCGGGGAATTCAGGTTTTCGCCTAATTAACCGCACAACCCCACTATGCATTCAAGCTGTAACAGTTTTTCCAAGTTACTGCTAAAATATCCTGCGGTTCGTTACCGACACATCTAACATCACACCGCTGCGTTCCAGTCCAGTTCGGCAATCATCGAGTGTATCCGCGACACGTGTTGGAAGTTCGCTTGGAATAAATGCGCAATTTACTGCAGGAGTGTGTGCCGTGCCACAGCCATTCCATAAAGGATAGGGAACACAAGGATAGAGATATATGTATGTATTAGGTTGTAAATACCCAGTGGGACAAAGAAGCATACTGTAAGCCATGCGGAAGCATTCTTTGGAAGCTTGGAATTGCTTCCTTTCCGTATCCCATCCCATTTCGTTTTTACCATTGCATGTCCTTGGGAGGAAGCAAAGGCGAAAGCTTTTCTTCCTTAGTGCGTCCGGAGAATCTGTTTAGGAATTTAAGCAACTTGTCTTCCAGATTGTTTTCTGAGAAGCTGTTTCGATAATATTGATTCTTATGCATAAAAACTGAGCAAATGCTCAACCTTAATTTTTATATAGAAAAATGGAGCTGAATCTCAATTTGGGTGAGATAAATCTCTGGCACTCACTGCCAGCACACCATTCACGTGAAAGTATCGCCGCAAACCGAAAATCACATGCGATATGGATGACTCAACGAGCATTTCTAAAAATATAGCTTTTCGTTTCGTGCCGCGCTACGCACAAAAGGGAAACAATGCGCAAATCTTCCTCATAGCATGCAAAGGATGCAGTGTGGAAGACTACCACGCTGCTTCCTCGAGAAGATGCTTCCGATTTTCCCACTGGGTAGGTATTTTTGAAAGCGGGCAGAGCTGTTTAATCAGTCGCCCATTCCGAAAGTAGGGGACTGTATTATTGTACCACCACACTGCACCGCTTGTATCTAGGACAAGGCTTGAAAGCGAAAGTGATACATAGAGTTTTAGCTTTAGTTATCTCTACTAAATCTATTACTTTGCTTAGGAGTGTGCTCGGCATGTACACTGTATAGAGCGGTGCCGCTATGGCATCGGTATTAGCTTGCGCATTTTTGCAGAGTAGTGCGGCAGAAAAGAGGGTGGCGATCGCACTACTGGGCCAGGCATTTATGTGCTCTATGCAGTCTGACGAAATGTCAACATTTCGGATTAGTTGGAATTCTTTTTCCGCTAAATGGGATAATTCTAGTTTTTGCTGTGCTGCTTCCCCGCCCTCGCGCCACCCGTAAAGCTCATGTTCGATGAGCGCGCTGGCTGTAGTGTGGGAAGCCCACTATATTTGTTTTAATTGATGCTTAGTCACCTTGATTTGCAGCAGTTTGAGTTATGGACGTTAGAATAATTTTCAGAAATTAAGCAGAATTCTACAGAAACAATTTTTGTAAGATTCTATTTATGGATCGAGGAAATGTGGCCTGGGTGTTTTTTTTTTTTTTTTAAATTGCGTTAGTGCTTTACAGGTGTTAGGGATTTAAACTTGAGGCCTGTTACCTACAGATCTCTAGATGTTTTTCAAATAGGTATTTAGGTATTTGTGATCCCTAGTTATTATTTTTTTCCAACTTCCGGGCGCTGCAAATAATACCTAATATAAGGACAGATGCAATAGATAGAGATTTCTCCTCGCAAGATGGCGATTTAAAAAAGAATATGGGTCCATTTTGGAAATATCAATTATTATCATGGATAAGTTGTGTATGCATTAAAGAAAAATAACAAACTTAAAACAGACCTAAAGGCTATTGTTTGGCTTGTGGCTTGGGGTAGACTGGTGTTGAAAAATATAAGAAGTAATAAGTTAAAAAACCACGTTGAAGTTAGAGATGATTGTTTTTCGTAAAACTATTTTATTCCTAAAAAAAAGATTCGAACTAGTTGATATTAATAACAGAAGATTAATATTTTGTTTGAGATAGAAGGTGATTGATTTAAGTTGAGATGAGACTGATTAACTAGTTGAAATACTTATTTGTATTTAGTTTAATAAAGATTGAAGACTGATTTAATACTAATGTTTTATTTTTAAGTTATTTAATGCGAAAATTAAAATTTATTCAAAATTTTTCCATCTAAGTCAAAAAACCGGACAAATTAAAAGTCACGACGGAAGTCCGTACAAATCAGGACGGATGGTAACACTAGGTAGACTACACTAGATTGAGAAACAAAACGGTATTTTGGGCATTTATTTTAGTGAAATAAAAAAATAAATCACAATTCTGTTCACAGATCTTTATTACACTATGTACACTAGTAAACTATGGAAAATAGTTTTTTCGTAGTGAATTATAACAAAATGACGAATGCACAGCATTTATTCGTGGATGCGTTTTTTTTTGTGTGGAAGAGTCTACGAGCGGAAACGTAGCTCTTGAAATTTTTTCAGCTTTATGCCAAATTCCGTCGTACCTTCGATTTTGTTACGAATCCCGAAAACCGTATTCTACGATCCGAACGTGTGTGTCGTAATTCGAAATTCCCTACGAATTCTGAAAACGGTATGCCAGCATCCGAACGAATCGGAAGTTTGTCACTTATTCTTATGAATGTAAATACTGTTTGGAGCTTCTACGTTCTCTGGACTGAACACAAGAAATAACCCTTTCTTTTATTTATTAAGAACGAATAAAAGCCAAAATAAAACTTGTCTGCACTGCATTTACTCTCTGAAAAGTGTGCGATATTACGCAAGGGAGATCTCCAAGGAAGAAATAACCGCGTTTTTGTAAAATTTAAAAGGGAGTTGGATGAATACATAACGCTCGGGCCTAATACATGCTCCAATTCATTTCAAATAACCGAAATATTAATTTCACAAACTACCTCACGGCATTCACAAATTGCATACATTTCCTATAGGCTTGTCGTTAAACAGCTGATTTCGAGAGTAATTCCGTTTGGATCGTAGGATACAATTTCTTTCGTATTCGTAAATTCGAATAGGCCTGTTTACCTGGGAACAAAACCAAAATTTTTACGATTATAGATAGATAAGAACAGCTATAGAAGTACGAAAGATTTTTTCGATCTATTGATTTGTGATAAAATATCGCAATTCCGCATAAAAAGTAACAAATTTTAGAGAAGAAATAACCAAATAATTATTTATAATAATAAAAAAACTATCCAATAAACTCCTACGTACTTCTGTGGATAATGTAGGTTTGATGTACAGCTAAAATTTCAAATCCATTGGCAACGATTTGTTTAATTCTTTAAACGAGGTAAAGGAAAGATGCGAAGCCCCACAACCGTCGCGTTGTTTCCCTTTTCAGCATAGCCTTGCCTGGCAGTGAAAAAATTTTTACGCTACCTGACGATCGCTAAAGTAGGAGTGTTAGAGGGTTCGCCTCGTAAGGAATGAAATCGCGTGGTGGGTGGGTGTGATTTTGGTCACACCCGGTCTGGATCGGTGCGACGAGATGCCGTCGTTCTTCTTTCCCACTCCCCTCTTTTTCCCTAAATTCTGGTTGTTTTGTTTGCTTACGCCAACGTTTGGATGTGAATAAATATGGTGAACTAATCCTCATATATTCGGAGGGAATAAAGACGTCTTTAATATTTTACAAGATAAATACACTTCCCGACATTTGGTCATGGACAACTGGACTATTCCAATGAGAAGAACATAATATTAAGAGTGAGTGAGGTATATGAATAAAAAATCAAAACTTTGTATAAATTTGCAAGCAAGAGAGTACAAAAATTACGCAACACTGACTTATAGACATTAATTGCAGGTTCAAAATAAATTGAGTATAGACGAATTTGAGAGACAATTGTAAATGAACTGTTTAGAATAATTTATAATATAATACATATATGTATATATTTTTGCACTGTTAATGTAAAATGTAGGTTTAAGATGCCTAAGGCTTTTGTGTGAAGCTTCAAAACCTTTTCTTGCAGTTCGGACAATTTGAAATACGCGTCGCCACTGGAACGGCAGCATTAGCAAAGATCGCCCATATAATTTTAAAGAGGTTTCCGATCACAAAAAGAATGAAATTGAAGGAAAAACTCATTTCAACCCCTCAGAATCTAAACCAACGATTAAATCTAGATTTACTAAAATACAAAAAAATAAAATTTGTTTTTCAACATGATAATGCGATCTGCGACGCAGCAAAAGCAATTCCCAAAATGATGGAAAGTTAGGTGACTCTAGAATCTTTGGCCTTATATTGTAATGGGGAAGTAAACATAAAAAAATTATGGCGTTGAATTAGATTTACTGTTCATCAAACGTCGTCATTCGTAAGAAAAGATGATTTTAATTTTAGATTCCTCATAATATATCCTGAGATTTCTACTGATGTTTGAAGTTGGCGTGGTAAGTCTCAGTTAGGTTTTTTATAAGTTGTTGAAAAAAGAAATACACAATATAAAAATTTGTTCGAGTCGTCATCTATACTGTAGACGGTGCAGAGCAGCATATTTTTATAGAAGAACATATTCAAATTTTGAGATTAGCTTTTTATATCGCTGTACCTGTAACTTTTGTAATTTTATGAATCTACTACTTTTTGGTGCAAGGAGCGTCTAGAGCTCTCGAAAACTATTAGTCGACGTTAATTTTGTGTATAACGTTTTTTGTGCAGAATTTTATTTTAGATAGATCACGGGATTTTTGACAAAACCGGATTTTCGCTACCTCTACGACCTTGAGTAACTTTTTTTGTGTACATAATTCACACACAGGGGCGTATTTGAGGCCAGTGCCGCCCCGGACTACCTGCAATTAATATTAATCATTCATTCGTAGAAATATTAGGAGATTCCCTATACCTATAGTCATTGGAGAGTTGCAGAAACTGACTGCTCATTGTGAATAGATGATGAAAGATTGAAAGGGTTAACGCAGTAGCATTGGATTATTACCCTGAAAAATTCCCATCATAAGTAATATGCAAAAGTAACCATCGATATCATTATGCATGTCGAAGGTTATTCAAGATCAGGTCCGAAAATTTCGCAGACATGTATCTACTGGTCGAATGAAAATTATGGTTATTATAATAATTATATTTTTTTTTATTAATATAATTGTATGTTATAAAAATTGTAGGCTAATTCATTCTCTACAAAAAAGATTATATACATTTTTTACGTAATTCAGTGGATTTTATAATTATCCTATTTATTGCCGTCCTAGGGTAAAGTGAGACAACGCTTCATCAATTAATTCATTGAAAATTAATGTACAATTAAATCTGATTATTGTTGAGCAAGTTTGGGAATAAAGTAAGCTTTATTTTAAGCTCAATATTTTTGGGAATTAATCAAAAACTATCTGAACTGTGCGAATATTGAATCATGATCAGTCACCGAATGGTAATATAATAATGTGGAAATAAATAAATGCAAGTATTAATTAATGGAAGGTATTTTATTTTGAAGAGTATTAATAAATATCAGACTTATTGTAAAAAGTCGTTATCCATATATACATTGGTTTATAGAGATTGTCAATAGATCGCGCCTTTACAGTAGAATGCAAACAACACCAAACGACACCTGTCGTCCATGTTAGTTAAACCGATTTTGAACAGATGGCGCCTTCTACATTACTTATGCAAATACGGGCTTTATAAAAAGTTTTTAAAATAAAGTTTTGTTTAACGAAACTATTAATTTTCAATATATAATATACCTCAATCATAAATTTTGATGAAGTATTAAAGGGAGATATAGCGTACCGAAAACCCCTAAGTGCGGATACAGTACATAAGTACAATCCCAATCTTAATTTTGGAAATTTTGATGGCAGATTCGACATCAGCAACCCCGAAAACCCGCGGGCGCCCTTTTTCATAAAGTTGGAAAATTCGCCGCCATGATAAGGCGTACCGACAAAAAAATACCTTTGAGAAATAATATACATGATTTTTAACCGAATAGGGCATTTTGACGCAAAGTGACTATGCGATGTCAGAAGTGGAAGCAAAAACGCATCGTTTTGTGTGCGGATTATTGAGTATGGTGCAGTATTTGTGTAGAAAAAGGGTTGTTGAGATGAGAAATAATATACATGATGATGATTGACTACAAAAATTGCAATTCTATAGGAATCGCCTGGGGAGAAGTAGAAGTTGAACCTGAAGAAGTAAAGAGATATTTGTCGCTCCCCTACAATTATGTCACCCTGGCCTATAGCCCAATCTGTCTATACCTTACACGACATGTCAGAATGATCATTGGTTCAATTACGTCATTCGATAAATGATCATCCGTACATTGAGGTGACACGAAATTGCTAGAAATATGACATTCTGTTTTTCCGTTTCAAAACTATTGTGAACGTTGGTTGAGACTTATAAGATCTTTTTTAAATGGTTTACGTAGCATTAACCAAAGCATGTTTTCGATACTGATTGAGTTGCGCTTACGTCATCGACCGATGTAGGTAATCACAACAACGGAAAGCTACAATCATATGCATAGCGCCGGTCGCATATTAATTTAGTCTAGCTGCGGCTCCCGAAGTTGCACGACGTTTTAGGTGTAATTTGTCGTGTATTTGCGCTTATTAAAATGGGTCATAAATAAAAGGTCAATATTTAGTAGTTCTTTAGTTATCTCAAAATATATGAGTAATAAATACCAGAAAAGTTATAGAAAGCGTAAAAAGGAAGAAAAATCGCGCAATGGGGAATTCAGGATAACCCCGATGTCCGATGCTGAGCGTCAACGAGTTCGGCGACAGCGGCTCAAAAAAATTAGGGACGAGAAAATTAATGTGCAGGTACGTAAATTACATATTTATTTATTTATATTCAGTTCGCCAAAACACTGACTACTAAATCAAGACAGTTGCAATACAGAAAAGTTTCTTCCGCGAAATAGACACGTTCGGTGCGACAGGATAGCTACGACCGGATCCAATTGACGAAGAGAGTACATAAAATGTTATAATAGTAAATAAGTACTTATGAATTAAAATGTGATGGTATTTATGAAATGTTGCAACTGTATTCCTTGTAATAAAAATGTATCTGTATTTGTATCCTTGTTACGTATCAGATTAAAATCCTGAAATCTGTCACCGAGAGTACTTAATGTACTAAACGAAACTCCAAAATGACATGTTTCTAACTATACAGTTTACAAAATATCCACCATCAAAATTATTTCGTCACCGAGTCGTATTGGTGGAGTTATATATTATTCGCGAAAAAACCGTTGGAAAGTTCAAGTACATATGTAACTATAGGTCATGTTTCTGATTTTTGACGTGAATACGTCTTTAAAAACAGAAGAGGTGCATCATGGAATCTGAGCGACATGAAAAGTGAAACCTTTTATTTTGCTAGTACTCAGAAACTATAAAAGTGGGATCAACGGGAATGGTACCAATCGAAAGACGACGATTTAAAGATTTAATTGATCTAAATTAAATTACCCCCTTCCACTCCCTGCGGTAACAGCACACCGATCAAATTGCAGATAAAGTTTTCCACCTGCTAGGATTTCCTTTTATTTCGCTAATACATATAAACAAGATATAAAAACAAGGCAATGGGAGAGGTGACGTTCGAAAGATGAAGATTGACGGAGTTAATTGATATAAACTAAATTTTCCCCTCTAACCTCCGCGGGAACAGCACATGCGCCAAATTGCAGATAAAATTGTCCTCCCGCCAGGAGTTCTCTTGTGGTACTTCTGACAAAACAAACTTGCGTTCCATTCGGAAACTGCTCCTGAGTACTTTACACAGCGCAATGGAACGCAGCTGGTATATAATACGATGTTTACAAACGGTAATGCCTTAGTCTGTGTCTAATCACTGTTTAAAACGCTTCGTTTTCGTTTTGAAAGTGTAAAGCCGATTAAAATCTGGGACGATTTTCTGTGAGGATATTAACTAACAGCCATCGATTATTATGTCTAAGTATATGGCTAATAAAAGGCTTCAAAAACATCGTGCTTTGCGAAAAAGAACAGCTCCGCCTAAGGGTAATGCGGAGCGTTGCCGGCAGTATCGTAAGAGGAAAAAGCTCATTCAATTGGCCCATCAGGAAACAGAACTAGAGGCATCGACCAACTCGAGCTCCACGCGTCAACTAAAGACAAAGAGTGAAGCCGTAATTAATATGCAGGTATATATACATATGAACATATGTAAACAAACAGCAAATTAATAGTAACCCAGTAAGAAGAATCACTAAGACTGCCTTTGAAGCAATAAGAAGTGCTTCTTGATCCAATTCTTTTCCTTCTTTTTTTGACGTGCACGTCTTTAAAAACAGTCGAGGTGCATCCTGAATTCCAAGCGACATGAAAATTGAAACTTTTTATTTTGGTAATACTCAGAAAGTATAAAAGCCAGGTCAACGGGAGAAGTACCGGTCGAAAGACGAAGGTTGGAAGATTTAATTGATTTAAAATAAATTTTCCGCCTGCGCCTTGCGCGGGTACAGCACACATGTTAATTTGAAGATAGGAATTCTCTTGTAATATTAGCCGCGTTCTTTTGTGTCTCTTATTCTATCCTATCTATACCTATCGCTGTTCTGCTCGTGTTCTGTTGGCTGAAGAGAACTAATTTCTTGTTCTGGGAAATGTACTTTTTCTGCTGTAAACTTGGGACGCTACGTGTAAATTCACGTGACATCACTTCACTAGTCATATTTTCTACAAATGTACGTTCAAGCTTATTCGACTTGTGAACATTCCGATCAGTCATGTATCAGGATGGATGCTCTGCTAACCGGGATATTAGGCTCATTGATTCTAGGCTATTTCGGGTGACCATCAGAGCCATCCAGCAATTGGATTTATGGAGCTCTCCAGGTAGTCAAGTCAAATGGTAATTTTCCTAAACATTTTAGGTAGGCAGCGATTTTTTTCTTTTAATGTGTTACGGAGTCGATGGTGAGAATAAAACCGAGTTTTCGGGATTCTATCCGCTCCCATTTGTCCGCCATCTTGAAAATAAGGATGTGAGCGGTTTTTCAGCGATTTCTCGTTAACCGTCACTCGTACGAAAATTCTCAAAAGAGATTGTTTTTTATAGAGAATCTAATTTTCTACAATTCTTATTAAATAACTTATTCACGTAAAATTTATAGTAAAGAAGTTAGAAGCCGGAAGAGGCGAAAATATTTGATCAAAATTTCTTTGATACGCAATAACTTTTGTATTTTCAATTTCACAAAAATAAATCCAGTGGGGCTATTTCCTACAGCGACTTCTGACTTGTTTCTTATTAATTTTACGTGAAAAAGTTATTTAGAAGAACGTTTTGCATTTGACAATTTTTTTACTCATATCATTCGATTCTTGGAAGAGGAAGTGCAATTATTAATATTTGTTTTTGTTATTTTGTTATGAATTGAAAATTATATGAGATTAAATAATAATAAGTCCATAGCTGAAGGCAATTTCTCATCTTTTCGTCGATTTTATTATATAAATTGTATAACGAGACTCAACGCATATTTATTCTTTTTGATTACCCTCTCAATTAGCTTATACGTCCCAGTTAAAATTTAAGTTCAGGCAGGCGCTACTGAAAAGCTAAATCCTCATAAACATGAATAGGCAAGTCACCAGTCACGCCACAGCGGAAACGCTTCATGAAAGGTTTGGTGTGGGGAACTCCAATCGTGTGGTATAACATGAGCATGTCGTGTCGTGACTCGTGTTGCGTGGCGGAGCTTGTGCCGCCAGTTGCCACTCTGGCGAGTGGACTTGCACCAATCTTCTCTTCAGTGTTGGGACGACAATCGTACGCGACAGCTCTTTGGGATAATGACAGACACACGCTACTGGCCAAAGAAATTCCTGGCGGAGTTTATAGAAATTTATAAAAATCACCCCTGCTTGTGGAAAATAAAATGCAGGGAATACACAAATAAAACATTGAAACGTAGAGCCTATGATGACTTAGCTGTCCATTGCAAGAAACTCTTCCCGGAAGCAAATCGAGATTTTGTTACAAAAAAGATTCAAAGTATTCGCGGATCTTTTCGTAAAGAATACCACAAAATCACAAACTCAAAAAGAAGTGGTTCGGGAATCGAATTTGTCCATAAGCCCAGTCTATGGTATTACGATTTATTAAAGTTCACTACCGAACAGGACGAGCTGGGAGCGAATTCTTTAAATTCGGACGAAGACAGTCGTGTTGGAAGCGTGAGTTTTGGTGACGATGAAATGAGTAAGATTTGCGGAAATGATGAGTATGATGAAACCCAGGAGGTGAGTTTATTCCTTTTTAATTTCATCTTGTTGAATCCAATGTTAACTGCGAATGGACAGCCAAACCACTTGACTTCATAGTCACAAAATACGTATGTTAGTTAGATTGCGAGAATGGTTTATAGTTAGGTGTGGTCCCGGTAGGTAACGCCGCAATCTATCTATTATACATATATATACATACTCTATTCCACCACTAAATATTCGCTTTTTCCAATTAGTTTTCCACTTTCGTTGTTCTTATTTTTCGGGCAATTTTCCTACACTATTATTAAATATTTGTTCCTTCAATTTACACCCTTTCCATACTGCACCACCTCTCCAATATGTCCCAACGGGGTGGGGATAAATCAAAAAAACTACATACAAACTTCCCCCATAAATCACTTTCTCCTCTTTTCAATAATTTTTTTTTTACTTCAAGCAAATCTATTTTTTTATTAATTTTCAATCCCCGGGGGCAAAAATGTTCGTCGCACAAAATGTTCCCAGTATCATCCACAGTTTCTACATTTATTAATATTTTCATTCCAAATTTTGCACACGCACTCCCAAACATGTTTACTATTTTCTAAGATTGGCTTCGTACCTTTCCCCCATTTCCGCAAAAATTTACCTCTCTTACACTATTCCATTTTACTAAAAAACTATTATTAATTAAATGTCCATATATTTACTCAATTACACTGCTCTCCAATGCGCTTCCAAAGTACACTACGTCCAATAATTATCGAAATATTTCAATTCTTCTCCTCTGCTCTTCTGTTTTTTTATTTTCGTTCTTCCCATGTTTAGATATTTGGTGCAGAACTATTATTAAATGTGTTTTTTCATTTTGCACCCCCTCCCTTCTGCACCCTCTCCTACATGTCCCAGTGGGGTGGGGGAGGTGTAATTAAATCAAGCATGAATTCATACACAGCACATGCATCACTCCACTTACTCTTAATACTTTCCCCCCGGTTATGCAAATCTATTTTTTGCAAATCAAATATACCCGATTCATCGATCTGTGTTAGTTTTGAGTGGTGCTCCTTGTTCCCTGGCGGATAGATACACACTTGCGAAAGTGAAAAAATAACAAAACGAATTTATTTACTTACGAATGTAGGCTAGGGCGAAACGGCGTTTGCCGGGTGCTGCTAGTTATTAATAATATTCCACCAAAGCGCAATGCTAGAAAGTAATTTTCAATTGTTCGGAACGTTGCCCTCTATAGAGATTACTTACCTTGACAAGTACATACTAGGGCACAATCGGCTAGGCGCAATTTTTGAAGTGAAACTTCTTTACGCGCGAGAGAGCAAGTTCGATTCATGCGGCTGTAAGGGTAACGAAACGCTGCATTGCTCGGCGCCCCCTTCACTGCCACAAGTGCCACGCGGTTAGTTGAGCTAGTGAGGGGACACAGCGCAGTGAGTGTGCTTCGATGCAGCGGATCGTTACAGGAAGTTTAGTTTTAGCTGAATACGGAGAGTATGAATGCGTTTGCGTGTACGTGAGTCTACAATCGACGCATTTATACCTCAAATACCAGTTTTCGCCGGTTAGCCTAGCGGCTGCGTTGCATCCAGCATTCCAGCGTTATGTATTCCAAAGAAATAATTTAATATTAATAATAATTTACTAGTGTCTAAAAAAAATATTTTGTACATTTTCTTTGTGTATCTTGCGCTTTTTCGCAATAAAATAATCACAGTGTTCATCATTCCATTCATAAGTGGTGAATAATAGACGAATAGGCGTCCAAACAGTGCAACTAAAAAAGTTCTGCACTTCATCATCATGCCGAAAACATCAACTGAGCGATCGAGAGCCTGTCGTCAGCGAAAAAGTGGACAAGCTCCTCCACTTGTCAAGCCACTGCCAAAGACTAGTATGCAACGTGTGCGAGAGTACAGGGCAAGGCAGAAGACATTAAAAGCAGTTGCTGTTACGGATAATAATCCTGCTTCAAACATACTACGAGACATTAGTCAGGCAGTAGAGGATTCCGGTGCATCATGGTTGGCACTGGTGGGTGGAGAAATATCTGCTAATTCTCAGTATAATCATCAAATTACTTTAAATCCACCAAATACCACGTTCACATGCAGAATTGAAAGATCGAGTCGAATTTGGGTCAAGTTTTCAACCTGCGTAGCGTATAAGAGCCGCCAGGGTTCAGTGGTTGAGCCGAAATGGAGTTGAAGTGGCACTGAATTTTTGCAATTGTGGGTTTGCTTAGATATATATATTTAGAATGGCTTCACCGAGAGAAACATTAATTTTAATAAAATATTTTATTGCACTTGACAATATAAAAACAAAACATAAACTACAGGAATGAAGAACTGTCGTCTCAACTCGACTTGCGTTTGCATGCATTTGTATTCGACATTTCAACTCAGCTTGCAAAGTGGAGTCGAGTGGAGTCAACCAAGTTTCAACTCTGCCTGCATGTAAACTAGGTAAAATATACCTTACACTCGTTTCAACGGAAATAAAAATAGCGTTCATAATCATCGGTAATTTCCTATCGTGATTGTGAATTTTGCGTAGAAGTTTCACTTCTCTAGTGTATAGGGTGAATGCAGCTCCCTTTATACCCGACTACGGGTATATGTAGATATGTTTTTCCGGATGTTATGGCCTAGAGCTCCACTGGATTAATTAACCGATTTGGACAAATGAGGGGTCGTTAGAATCGTATTAATTCCCCGGGTGTCATAGGCTATATAACCTTACAAAAAAAGCAAAATGGCGGCCACCATAAGTCAAAATGTCTAATAATAAAAAAAAGATACAAGACACAGAAAATTGAAAATTGTCAAAAATCAATATAAACCGAGCAATAAAGACTAAATACAAGAGTAAGCTGCGCCAGAAGTAACGAGAAACGACTGGAGCGAATAGAGCAGAGAGTACAATCGTGTACTAAGGAAATGTGCGACGCATAATTTTTTTCGCACTCTACACTCAACCAACCAAAGAAGACGTTTTTACGCCAAAAAGCTACGGTAGTATCTCTAATGCCACCCACTCTGATTTTTATTAATTTTGAAAGTGCAATTGTTGACATTATGTTGTTAGACATGAAATCAAGTCTTGACTATCTTTTGTCGAACCTTTAGAAGACGTTTTGGAATAAATATGGTTGGATTGTACAAATGTGGCGTTCAATTTCTTCCTTGAACTGTAGAATCAGTTTATTGTGGGTTCACATTAACCTTACTTTTCAAAAACCGCCAAGGAAAAAGTTCAAACAGATTAAGTCGCAAATTCTTGACGATTTTGGTCATCAAACGACATGACCTTGGAACTTGGTTTGTTTTGCATGCGGTGTGGCAGGTCGCACCATCCTGTTAAAATCACACGTTATTTACGCCTATTCCATCCATTGGCGACGGACGATTATAAAAATTGCCAATTGTCACTGTAAAAACAGTCACCCTGTACTTTAATAATGTGCAATTAAAATGCTATTTTTATGTGCCCTCATTAGAGCCGCATTCGAAAACCGTGTGTACGTGCTAAGAATTCCTTAAAAGTCATCATAGTTCAATATATTTCCTTAATTCCTTTATTTTCTCTTTAATCATTAGTCGTTAATGTTCCAAAATAATTAATTTTACATTTTTAAATTTTTATTAATTTGCAGAAATTAGAAGAACCTGAAGAAACATCTAGAGTGGCGCATATAAGTAAGCCCACAATTTCCAACGCGTCTAAAAAAAGGAAAAGAAAAAAGGGTACCTGCATTGAGGAGTTTATGGAAGCCTGTAAAAATGCGTTAGATAAATCCAATGACGTCGTGGAATATGATGCAGTGGGAATTAGCGTTGCCAAAAAACTTCAAAGAATGGATCCTGCTCAGGCTGTTTATGCAGAATCACTAATTACTGAAGTCTTAAAACGAGGACTTTTGAATAAATTGAGCGAAGGCACCAGCGTCAATGAACAACGCTTGTTATTCGCTCCGACTGAACATTTAACAAGTCATTCCGTTGTTGTTAAACTTGAATCTAGTCAGGAAGATGTAGAAGCACTGAGATGAGAAGAAGAGAAACAAAATTTTTTAAAGAGAAATCCCGGTCCTTTTTCGGAATTGCTTTTTATATATTTGTGAATAAAATAAATGCATTACACATATAAATTTCCTTTATCCGTTCGATTTTTTATTTGGCGGACATGGAGACAAGTGACATTGTATAATAAAAGTGATCCATCAATTTTGTATTCTCATTTATTCGTCGTGTAAATGATGGACCAACAACAAATTTAATTTTGAATTACAAGGTATCTGGATCGACAACAAATAATCAAAGACATGGTCAGCTCGATGTCCTCATTTATGATTATATTATAACCAAAGGATTCACCACAAAGTATTAGGAATAAAAAAAAACCAAACCTTTGAAATAAATAAGGGTTGGTGTCGAATACAGGGAATTGTTGGATGAGTAGGCATTTAGTTTTGTGCCTAACTGTATATTATTCGAATCCGAGCTAGCAATATTCTAATAGGGAATAAAACTCCCTAGATGTTTGTCAATTTGTGGCTCAATCTTCATGATATAAACTGGTTGCAACAAGACGGCGCCACGTACCACGCAACCGAAAAAACAATTAATTTATTAAGAGAAAAGTTTGGTGAATCGGTTATCTCGAAAAATGGGCTCCTTGTTCATGTGATTTAACACCGTTAGATTTCTTCTTTTAGGGGGTTATGTTAAGTCACAGAATTTTATAAACAGACGAGCAGACGCGTTGAGAGCTTACATCGTATACGTACTTGCAGATATTGCTGTTGATTTGTGTGATGGAAAACTGGGTTCAACAGATGCTTTCTTGGAGGAGATTTAAATCATTTCGGGTTGCATAGCTAATATTTTAATTGTTCTCCAAAAACTTTGCTGTTATTGGGAAAGCCTCCACTTCAAGTTTTTCAAGCTTCTTACGGTTCGGACGAAACTTTGACCTTGAATAACTCGAAAAGGGCGAGGTTTCGGGGGAAAATGAAAGAAACCAATTTGGTAGATAATTTAATTCTCTACAACTTTCACATTAGCCTTATGGATATCAGATGCATGAAACTGGAGGTATTTTAAAAAACCTGTTGTGATTTGTGTGATTTTTGTAGGTTTGGGACACCTCAAAAAACGTCAGCGCAAAAATCCAGAACCACGGAATTTTGTTGAGTACCATATTAAACGGATTGAATCTGTTCAAAATCAGCTTTTAATTCACGCATAAATTCTTTTTAAAGCCTCTGCCAATCCTGGTTGAATATTTGAGTTAATTAAAACCCTTAATTCAGAAACGTCCAATTTCCTTGCATCATAAGGGCATCACAACTTATCATGACCACAGCATTGCGGTGATGCGCAGCGCTATGTTTTGATGATTTTGAACGTTGCGAGCAACTTGTTTTTGCTAGTTTCTGTGTCTTTTTGGATTTGGAATTTAGCCAAGGTTACAGCTCTATAGCAATATAAGAATAAATGCTCCAGTGTTATTTCTCCCTGCTGTTTCACTCGTAAAATCATGCTGCATCATCGACAATCATGATGCGCTCGTTTCTCTGCTTTGACGCATCAGATGCGTTTATGATGCTTAATTGAATTTTTTACTCACAATATGAATATGATGCAGAGTAAATGCGTTTTTGATCTTTTGGCGTCGCTCATGCAATATCATGTGCGCATCGATGCGTTTTCGAGTTTACCATACCTTTGCTAATTCCAATTCCAAAAGACGGGAATTAATGTTGTACAATGATTGTTGTACAAAAAAAATGTCTACCTAAGGTTTGGAAATAACTCCTTTTTTCTAAGCTCATATGTTTATTTACATGATACCAAAACTTAAATAAACGTTTTTTTAAAATTCCTTCCTGTCCATTCTACGACAGTTTTACGGCGCATGAAGTCGCGGGGACCACTAGTATATTAATACAGTTTGTTTGGTAAGAGCGTTTTGATCAGAATCCAATGGTGTCGTACCAAATTAATAAATTTCTAGATATTTCATTTATTCACCGTTATTTTCTATAGTAGCTTTATATCTATTATCCAAATTTTCAAATTATTTTTCGGCATAGTTTGACGCGAAGTCCTTCCAGGCTTTCTTTACGATGATTTAAGTTGTCGTAAAGTCTTGCCTTCATAAGAGTCCACACGTTTACAATTTGATTGGTATCAGGGCTTAGGGAGGACTACACCATTGCATTGATGTCTTCCTTCTTTTTCCCATATCAACGATTCATTTTGTCTTTAGGATAAAAGTGGTTTCATTATATTAATGCGCAGGCTGATAGAATTTTCCTTCATTCTTTAGCGTATTGTGTTGAGATAATTGTTAATATCATTTTCGCTGCAAGCACGACCGGACGTTTTTGAAATTCCGGTCAAGTTTTTATAGTACGTACTTACATCTGCCTCTTCCATAGGGACAATAGGGTACGGCGACTAGGCGTGTCAATACTCAGCTCATTATACCCATTATTTTTAAATCTGGAAAAAAAAAACAAAATAAAAAATTTCTTCAACCTAACAAAGAAGATAAATCAGGATATTTTCTTGTGGCTGTCGAAATCAACAATTTACCATATGCCGCAGAAAAACTAAAAATTTTCCTTTATGACGCGCCTTGGGATGACATGCATCTTCATTTTCAGGCCATATGAAACTTTTTGCTCGAGGGTCATTAAGTATCGTAAGCATAGCTTACTTCACGTTCGGTGATCAGTCGCTAGGTACGGACGTTCTGTGCCATTCAATTTTGAAAACGAATGGGTAATACGAAAGCCCCAAACAATTAGCACTGTAATACCGTTCAGCTACTTTCGATTCAGTCGGATGCATTGTGTGTCAATCAATCTTCTGATTGGGAAATCCTCAATATTCGATGAAACTGAGTCACCACAAAAGCTCTCTGGAGCTTTGTTGAAAAACAAAGAAAAGTCCGAGCATACGTCCCGCTATTTATTGCAAACCATCAGCGCCAGCAACAGCCCGACCTCAGCACAGCGAGCCTACTTACATTACATCAGCAGGCAGTAAGTGCTGTGGATGAGATGTGATGATGCGAACACAGCACTTGCTTCCTTCTTGCGCTCAAAGCATTGCCAACTTTGAACCTGAGCCTGTGCCTGAGCAGTGTGAACACCCTGTGCCCACTGTGAATGTGTACGGTTTTCGGCCGGCTGAGAACTTCCCTCGAAATTCTGCATAGCAACAAAGCACACCAGCGCGGCTCGGCTCGGAAGTGAAAAACGACGACGAAAAGCAGAATAGAAGTCGGTAGCACACACATGAGCACTGGCTAAGGTGTGTGTATATACCATTAATGAATGCATATAACGATTACTTCATAGTGGCTGAACCATCAGCAGCAGATCGATGGTGAGGCAGTTGCGTATATGGTAGGAGCGCGGTGTGTGCAGCACTCGCGTGTATTTAGGCCAAAGATGGGGGTACCCACCAACACACGGCTCGTCCGTGAAAGTGGGTTTCTTGGTTTTTCAACTTTTATTTCGTTTTTCCCCTTTACGGAACGTATTCGCTATTCCAAGCTATTCGCAACAAAAAATTGCGTTGGTGTGCCACGGGCGGACGGGCCGCTATGGGATAGTAGGAGCAGCCTACAGGGACAGGCCCATGCTAGCTACGCCAGGCCAAGCTATCGGAAGCCTATGTGTTCAATCCGTACAGCGGGCGCTGGATTTTAAGTGGCACTGGCGAGGCGACCAGCGAAGAATTGCGCAAGATCGCATTGGTGGATTCGTTCTAAATTAGAATTTAGCTAGCAGGGGCGCCGGGCACGGAGATTTTATCGTTCAAAAAGCAAGGGGTGCCCTGACTTCGGGGTGACTGTTGTCGCTACCACAATGCGCGCTTACTTCGTGCTCGGGATATCCCTATGCTCGATAACTAGGTCAAGTGTTTTTTCTCTACCGAGGGGAACACCGCGGTATATGACGTGCCTTTGTGATGTCCTTGAAGACTCCTTTTTCTAAAACAATACCATTTGTTTCGGACGAGGTGCAAACTAAGGCAATTCGAATGGTGGATTCTTTTGTGACTCTGAAATTGCGATAAATAGGAGCATTCTAGCAGCCCACTGCAATAATTTAGATATGGCCCGTACAAATATTAAGGAATTCATCTACACGTTTAAAAACCTAACAGACTACAAGAGAGTTATCAAGAAAATGAAGACTAAAATAACTATAAAAAAAAAATATTTTTAAAACAAGCCATTATGTAAGTCAAATGTGTCACTAAAAAATAAACAATAAAATAAATATGAATCATCTATTCAATTACCTACCTACTTATGAAATACAAACTTTTGAATTGCACTGTAACCAATTATTTTTTATAGTTATTTTATTAAGTATTTACTTTTTAATGTTTAGCTATTATTTTTTTTTTGTTATATGAGATTTAATTTTAACGACGTCAAATAGCTAGTCGTATTCTACTTGTCGAAACCTTTCAATGATACTCATATCGAGGGGGCTGTGAAGAAAAAGGTAATACGCCAATTTGGGGTCTCAGCCATATTCATTTTAGAATGACGGCACGTAGATTACTGTATACCACTCGTTGAAAACTTTGATACCCACGAAATTTTAAAATTCCAAGGTTTGTAGCAGCCAGACAAAGCAAGTTCAATTAAAACTTGTAAAAGTAGGCAGATACTTCAATTTCAAAAGTGTTTCTGGTATTACTGTAACAGCTGTTTGTCTGAAAAGTTTTTTTACGAAGGTTTGATAAATAAACTCTTTAAAAGTTATATTACTAAATAAAATGATATAAGTATTTCAAATTTGCTAAAAGCTTTTCAAAAGCTCTGTTCTTGCTGCTTTTTTGCTGTTGTTCTGCTTCTGCCATTTATTTCTAACTAAGAGTCCGTAGTTTTCTTATTAAATACTAGCTGATTTACCCGGCCTTGTCTGGGGCTTTGAGTACTTGTAAATTATGTAAATCTGTTGAAAAATGAATGAAACTGCTTTATGCCTGGGCGCTTTTTTAAATTTCTCCCGCGGGAACCCAGAACATGTAAACAGTAGTCTAAAACGTGCCAGACAAAGTACTATACTTACCTTCCAGTGAGAGTCCCGTCGTAATCGATTCAGCCGTTCCCAAGATTAGCCTACCATATACAGCCAGTTGGTAGGTTTTCCGTATCGTGTAAGTAGACATACGACCTTATAAAAAGGCAGTTATTTAAAAACCACAGATCTCAAAAAAACAATTTCATGAAAATTAATTTACGTTGGTACCTTTTGGCCGCCATTTTAAAGTTCGTGATTTCGAGAGTAGTAGTAGCGGCCCCACAAATCCCTCTTTATTCATTTAAACGGAAATCCGTTCAAGTTGAGTATTTTTGATTGCCATTTTGAATCCGCTATCTTTAATTTCCAAATCTCGACAGTAGATTCGAGATCGGTGACCCTGAAAACATAAAAGCACCATTTTTCGTAGCAAGGTTGAAAGCTCATAGTTGGATTTTACTTTAAATAATTTATTTATTTATTATAATTTAAATAACATACTTCTTTAGCGTAACGACCAAACATTTGTTGCATTTTAAAAATAGTTAGTGGAAAATGCAGAAACTTAAATATTTCAGCATAAGCATGCAAATCCTGTGAAAGCGGAACATCATCGGCTGGAAATTCAATTTGTTTTAACATATTTTCAGATGAACCATGCGATCCCTTTTTCTGAAGTTCAATGTAGTCAACAGCGAGTAACCGAGACATTGCTTCTTTTTCCCATAGAAGTTTGGATCACCAACTTAACTTGAGTTATTGTCCATAAAAAGTCCTTTCCAATGTTATTCATCTCATTACCAATCTCTTTTGAGCTTATAATAGCTGATATTGCAAGTTTAATTTAATTTAAAGACATTACATGGAGTTCGCAGAAAACAAAGTTTAATAGATTTATCTGAATGCAAAGAAGGGGGTACAAATTTAGTTAACAGGATGCGCAACGAACAAATTGCCGCGAAAATGAGAAAAATTTTCACCGGCTTTAGGATCCTATATCTCGAAAACTATTCACGTAAGTGAAAAGTCCTTTAAAAACCTTTATTGTATTTTTAGAGATCTCTCTAACTGTACCCCACACAATGGGGTGCGCCAAAAAGATTTCATCCCTCAGTTCTATGTATGGAACCCCACCCCAAAATTTTTTTTTGTAATTTCATTACATAACTAAGTGGAGGTTCACACAAGTCATATGTATGTATGTCTGTCTGTAAAAATTCGTCAGAATCGATGGAAACATGGTGGAGTTATAAGATTGTGGTATACGGATGGACGGACATGACGAAATTATAAGGGTTCCGTTTAGCTGTTTGGCTATAAAACCCTAAAAATGGATCTGATTTGTATTGTGGTCGGTCCTGTAGTTTTAAAATGTCGGGCAAAAAATGTTGTACAAAACTAACCAACCCCATACGTAAACCGTCATAGAATCACGAGGAATTAGGGTCCTATTATGGAACCCCAATTTGGTCTATACGACTAGCAAAGCCACATTTCCAAAGCTGGCTTTGCTTGGCTTGCTCTTGCGAGTCAACCAAAAAAGTACGTAGGTTCAAAATGTGCAAGAGTGAATAACAAAACAAAATAAAAATTAAATAATCAAAGTTGGTCGAAACTATTATTTCATAACATAACCATCAATGTGTAATTTTTATTTAATTAGTTATACTTGTTAAAATTACGTCAGAAATTGAAAGTTCACTTGGCGAGGATTAGACTGGTCAATTTCATAACAAGATCTGGTTAAAATCTCTTAAACCTGACCATAATGTAGCAAAAAGCGAGTTGTCAAAGGCAACCATTTCATTCAAACTTTTTTGTGGTCTAGTTGACCAAGTTTCATGAAGTTATATGTAGGTATAAATGTTCTGAACTGACCTAAAAACTCTTTAATAACTAAATTAAGAGAATTATAAATGATGTGTGGTGTTTCTCGAATATTTATGTTAGTGCTTCCACTTCAAGGCTAAATCTAACTTGCTTGGGGATTTTCACATTTGTAAATGACTTGGCCAAAAAGCCGACCTTTGGAGCTATGAGTATCCGCGCGAAGTGGAGAAAGATCATAACAGTAAGAAACCACCAGGTCAAAACAACCTGTCCGATATTCGCATTGCAAAAACTTATTGCATCCGTTTGGCTATGTGTGCGAAAGGAAGCAAAAAATAAAAAATAATTTTACGCGGTCGAGGTGATGATGAATAACAAATTGCGAGAAACGCAGCCAGTCACCAGAGCTAAAGTTATCGCATTGACTAAGAGCCGCTTACGCAAGCGCAATGTGGCACAGAACCAGTGGAAGCAAACTTCCCAGAACGTGCGAGTACAGCTTAAGAAAGTTCTGCTTCGTAACAAACAAGAACTCCCAGGTAAAAATAAACAAAAGCACCGCAACATGCCCATGACGTGCCTATACCTACCTCTGGTTCTGCTGTGATCGGGGATCGCAGAGATTTTTTATCGGACATGCATGCATGTGTGTATGTAGGTACCGAAGCGAACCGCCTGGAGGTAGAGGGCCAATGCAAACTCAACTTGGCGTTTTTTATTTGGCATTAATGCTGAAGAGAATTTAAAGAAAGCTTTTTGAATTTAAGGCGTTGGATATGGTGATGGATAAGATAAAGTTTCGGACAAGTTGGTCGACGAGTTTTTTACCAACAACGTCTAAATTGACTCCAGGTTTCAAGTCCAAAGAGTCGGGAGAGATTGCGCAATGTCTGTATCCTCGCAAACGTAATTAATGAGATCAATGGTGGCGTTTTCATATTTCCTGAATTTAGCCGAAAAAAATAACTGGTAGGTACCTCCTATTTGTTTTTGCTTTTCGCGAAATCCATATTTCTGTACTAAACTTAAAGTCGGCAACATAAAAAGAGAACATGCAATCAAACTCAAGATGATGCTGAGGAAGATGAATGATGGACATTATATTTCGAAATGGGTGCCTTTATTGTCGGGCCTCTTGTGATAAGGGTTCAATATCTCTTCAACTTTTATTATACAATTTCTTACACAATTTTATGGCTGCTTACGAAGCACATTCTAATCTTCGTTCTGGTGTGGCTTCCTGGTACTTCAGGCTGTTCATCTGGTCTTACTTCTACTACTAAGCGTAATGTATAGGTAAACAAACATTATTTTGAGAATAATTTGGTATGTATACTAAAAACAGTTTTCTCATAATATAGTCCATCCATTCCGTGCAATTTGAGTAGACAGCATTTTTTTCATAGTGTAGTTCGCCGTAAGTGTAAAACTGAGATTTTGTCATGGCGGCCACCTTGAAAATAAAGGTGCAATTAATTTTTTCATTCATGTCCGTAACCGTGAGTCTGATAAAAATTTAGCACAGTTTTTTTTACAATTCAATTAACACAATTCTCTACAACTTTTGTTATTAACTGTTCAGCATTACATTAATAATATAATAGAAATAGATGAATGATAACTAAAAAAAAAATTTATTTAAAAAACCAAAAAACCCGACTGACTATAAAAAAGAATTTAAAAAAATGTGAACAAGACACATTCATAATTAAATCCATAAATAAATTAGTAACAAACAAACTACCTACTCAGACTAACAAAAATATGCGTAGCCTCCGACCGTCAATTAGGTATACTTTGTCAGTTTATTACAAATATTGACCAGTTAGATACCTAGGTACATCAGTACTCATGTTAGCAATATTTATTTACTCATCATCAACAGGTACAATTAGTTGACCATCTGACACTTACAATAAGAAAAAAGGAAAAGGGATCATTAGATAGCCATGCAATAAAAATTTACAAAAAATAAAATCATTATAAATACTATGTATGTTATGTATGAAACATGTGAACAATAAAATATAATTAAGAATAAAAATTAGAATAAAAATTAGACTTCCACATAGTTTAATAGTGCTTTCTTTAGAGTGTATTTGGAATAATTAAAATCCAAGCAATTAAAATAATTATTGTAATACCTAGACATAGACGACATCGGTTCAAAAGTGCCATAGTTTGTCCGGTGGTAGGGAGAATATAAAAATTCTCGTCCTCTGGTCACTCGGGGACGTGTATTAATATTCACGAGACTTAAGAGAATGGGAGAGTCTATACCGCCAGTAACAATATCATTCATAAATAAAACACCCGCAACCTCTCTACGCTTCGAAAGCGGCGTCAAACATAATAACCTCAATCTGCTTGCATACGGAGGAAGATTGCAGGGGTCCGCCCATGGCGAGAGGCGAAGAGCGTAGCGTAGAAATCTTTTCTGTACCGCCTCAACACGATTGATATGCACATCATAGTGTGGCATCCACACTATAGATGCGTATTCCAGTATGGGACGGACAAAAGTACAATACAAAATTTTTAATATAAAAAGGGTCGTCAAATTCCTTCGACCAACGTTTTACGAAACCAAGTGCTGAATTCGCCCGATTAATTATATTATTGATATGGCGTCCAAAATTAAATTTATTATCGATGGTTAAGCCAAGGTCAACAACACTATCTTGTCTAGCCAAAGTCTTGCCGAGGATTTTATAGTAGTACTCCAGAGGGGAGCATTTCCTACTGAAAGAAAAAAGAAAATATAATACACCTTTAGGTGCACTCACTATCAGCATACAACTAGATCGACTCAAGCACAATTTTATTAGTATAAATTTATTTATGGATTTAATTATGAATGTGTTTTGTTCACATTTTTTTTAGTTCTTTTTTACAGTCATTGGGGTTTTTTGGTTTTTTAAATTAACTTTTATTTCTATCTTTTTAGTTCATTTAGTGAGGTTGAAAATTTTAAGTTTACAATTTTTCACGCAGTTCGGTTTTGTGTTTTTTTCAATATTTGTTTTTTTAGCATTTCTCATTCAAATTAAATTTAAACATATAATTTGTACATATTTTGGTAAGCCATTTAAAAAACCCGTTTTGTTGATAACCCACTCGATAGGTTTTGAGGGAAAAAAATTTTTGAAGAGATACTATGGCGCCAAAAATCGGCCTTTTAAATTTTTATAATTTTGATATGTCCAGTGTCTCGCAATTAAGACGAATCTAACGACACCTCTCAAGTTAAAATCCATCCAGCCGTTTTGGCCACAGAGCGTGTTAAAGAAATATACATACATACATACAATCGAAAAACATAACCCTCGCTCTGGCGCAGTCGGTTAAAAAAGATGAAAAACTTTGAACGAGGCAGCTCCTCTATTATCAAGTTTGCAATAAAAGTGCTTATTAACCTTTTTATGGCATTTCCTATAAAAAAAATCAATCTATTTGCTATCGGTTTTTTATAATGTTAGCCGAGGGTAAATGCGGTATATACATATGTAGGTATTAAATATTCTTCGAAATAATGCTACATATTCATATCTGTGACGATACCATCTACGGCATATTTTAAATAATAGTTTTTGCTTATATTAAATTCCTTTATCTATCTATGTATGTTGCTACATACATGTTTAGTGCTAAAATATACATATGTACCAAAATTATCTAAACTCCTTCGAAAAATGTTCTACTTATGCCATTTAGTGTTTAAATATGATTTCGGGCGGCTGGCTAGAATGAAGCGCAAACTGGATGTCCAGTTTTCCACCGCTTTTTCAAGCAGCTGGGCCGTATATCGGCTATAACGCGACGAAATTGCCCCTCATTAGAAACTAATGTCAATTCGAAAAACAAACCCCTTAAAAACACTCTTTATACATATTTTCCAGGAGTGAGAAGTCCACCGAAATATGCGACAACGTATGTACTGTGCACTGTAATGCCCACAAATTTGGAAAAATTATTAAATTGAAGTGAAGTTCTCTGAATTATTTTCCTTCAATATAATTCACACTCTGTACATAGCAGCAACCCAGAAGTAATATCTTATCTTATTGCTCATCTTTGTAGTACGGGCGGCGTTCTGTGATTTTAGCAGTGATGTATTTTCTAAGGATTTCGTGCAATTAACGAAGCTTCCGCCGCCTTCACTATCTTATTCTTGACGACTCAACAATTCTCAGAAAAATATCTGAATTAGTTGACAATTTTTCGTGTGGCCCTGACGACCTGTCCCCGTGCTTTCTAAGAAGATTGACCTACGTCATCCCTGTTTTGTGTTATTTATTTAATTTCGATTATCTGTGATAAATTTAGATTTCACTGTAAACCATTTCTTACCCCTTTTCAATCCGTGTTTATGAAGGGTAAGTCAACCACATCCAACCTTTTAGAATCAACCAATTTTTGCATTCCAGCTATTGAATCTGGCAAGCAAGTTGATGGTATCTTCACAGACTTTAGCAAGGCGTTTGATAGCATTAATCACAGAATCCTTATCTATAAGCTGTCCGCTCTTGGTTTCCCTTCTTGTTTTGTTCACTGGATTTCGTCATATTTGACTGCTCCAACTCAGCGTGTCCATATTCGTGGTGTCCTTTCTAACGGTATTAAAATGAAAATACGTCGGGTGTACCACAGGGCAGTCACCTTGGTCCATTATTGTTCACTACTTATATCAACGATGTGTGATTGATTCTGATTCACTCGAAAATTCTTTGTGATGCTGACGATGCGAAATTTTTTCGCATAGTATCATCGGATCGTGATGCTGTAAATACTGACTTGGATACCTTCCAAAAAAATTGCTCCATCAACTGCCTTCCACAAATATGAATAAGTGTACCTGCAAAAGGAACCCAGAACATCGATGGTCATTCTCTTGCTAGACTTGAAAAGGTGAGAGATTTAGAGATTTTTTTGAAGATCACATTGATTCCATTGTTAAAAAGTAAACGAGACTCTAGGGTTCGTTAAGAGGTGGTGTAAAGACCCTTATATCTTACTTGAGTACGCTAGTCCCGTCTGGTCTCCAATTCTAGCCTGTAACATCAACCGTATCGAGGCCGTTCAAAGAAAGTTTTTGCGGTTTGCTCTTCGTGGCCTTACTTGGGAGGATAACTTATTTTCTGCCCCCATAATCTTAACTCCTTGAACTGTCTTTGCGTTTGATAGTCATGTGATAAGTCATTTACTCTGCTGCATTGCTGAGTAAATTTACACAACTCACAAACAACAATCAGTTTGTTGATGAAATTGTCAGAAATAAATCAAGGATTGCAATACAGAAAAGATTTCTCCGTTTTGCATTGAATGATTTACTGTGACAGAAACGTTTGGAATTACCTTGTTTAAGAAGTAGACTTGCGTTGATAGATTTACAGTCACTAGAATGTCATCGTGAGATATCTAAGGTTGTTTTTATTCACTTATTATTGACCGGCGGAATGAGCTGTCCCGAGTTTTTGTCAATGTTAAATATTAAAATTTTAAAAAATAATAGAGGAGTACGTCTTTTGAAAACCCCGTGCGATAATTCGTAACAGACAAATTTAAATCAAAATGAATCCGTACATCAACGTTTAAGACAAACATTTTTGCAGTTGTCGTTATGTCTTCTGAATTTAAATATAAAAAATCACAACTTGAAATCAATGAGAGTTCCTGCTCATACGAAGGAAACAATTTTTTATTTAATCCGAACTCATGACGCACACAAAATACAGACATGGTAAACATTTAAATATTTCGCATGGCTTCAATATTATTCGAAAGTCTGCTGCATTTGGCTGGGGTGCGAATATAAATTGGGACAAGTTTAAGTAGTAGCTAGGCTAGGTGTATGCAAATTCGAACTCAAATCAAAAACAAAATTAATTACTTAATTAAAAGTCTAGGTCTAAAAATGGAATATTTTACGAGTAGGTAATCCCTTTTTGCAGACCAATTCGCTGCAAAAATACTTTGATCGCAAACTGAAAATTTTTATCTCTTAACCTTATCAGTTTACGCAGTTGATTCGCAGAAAGTTTGTAGGAAAAATATTTCAGCACCTTTTATCAGGTCTGGATAATCTGCAAACAAACTCATTAAAGCTAGTACCGAGATAATTTCACACAAATTAGGTAAGTGTAGTTAGACACTTCTGTCGCTATTAAGGCCCATTTCACATTCTATACAAACATTACTCTGTTAATCACGCGTTATAGCATTCATAATTCCAAGTCATCAACTATTTTTGGAAAAAGCGGGCGGGTGGGGTTATGGTTGCCTGAAATTACCAACGCTAGAACAAGTGATTAACAGAGTAATGTATTAATGGACAGGACTATTCTAAAGACTTATAGCGGAGTATCTATGTGCCTATGTATCTAAAAATTAATCAGACTGCGCCTAGTCCATCTGAAGTGGCTGCTAAGTGATATAGAAGATGAGGTTTTTATCTTTCTGCGGTAAGAAACCAACGAATTTGTTAAAATTAGTTAAATAACCCTTAGCTGAAGAACTAACTCCCCATAAAATGAAGCGGAACTGCCATTAGTTGTTAGTTGCCATTAAAAAAAAAAAGTAAATAGCTCGTGGTCTGTTAAAGCAAATGTGTCAGAGCTTCATCTTCATAATCTAATCGTTTATGTATGCGCCAAAGCGCGTCAAGGTTTACGAAAAGTAGTTTGCGATCAATAACTTATAATTGACATAATCACAACTAGTTTTTGCAAACGTTGAGAGTCTTTAACTCGTAAACGATTAATTCTACGAGCACGAAACACTCAAATATTTACTAGAAATGTCCGTTTATCTAATTAATAGACAAGTTGTTTCATCTGTGGGGGGACAACAATGAATGGGGTGATAGATCTCATTGTTCTCAACCGTTTGGGAGTTACAGGGTAGTTAATAAATTCGGGATGCACATTATTATTTTATTTTTATCTTTTGATCTACACAACGCAGCGACATCAAACTATCGCCAAACAACTACAATATTAATGTGCTTTCCAAAATTACCACTAATATTGATCGACCTCTACCACTGTAGGTACAGTCACTTGCGAACTTGAAAATATGCACATTCACATTTCTCCCAATTTTTCTCCGAATTTCATGTAATTAATACACCTCTTTTCTTTATTTTACTTAATTGTCCATTTTCTTGCCTTTCGAAAGAGGTACAACATGTCTGCAGTGGTAGATCAATATTGGTAGCATTTTTGGAAAGCACATTAAGATAGTAGTTGTTTGGCGTGAGTTTGGTGTCACTGCGTTGGGTAGATAAAAATATAAAAATTAAATAGTAATGTGCATCCCGAATTTATTAATCACCCTGTAACACCCAAACGGTTGAGGTTGCTCCCTTCCCCGCTGCCATTCGTTTTTTTGTTTGACTAGGTGAGGTCCATCACCCCATTAATTGTTGTCCCCCATAGATGAAACACCCTGTGTATACATTATACATACAAGGTGGGCCAAAAGAGATCACCCTATTGGAAGATGCTCTTATTTTTGCAAATGGCCGCCAATGTCAAATCTGTTTTGACATTTGTGGACTAGACAGGTGTAGAATACAAGTGAACAAGCCATGGAGCGGTACACTCCCCAAGAACGCGGAAGAATCGTGTCTATTTTTTTGCGTAACAATTCGTCTGTGGTGTTGGCGATTTGCACTGGCCCGCAAGATCGCCCGATTTAACCGTTCAAGACTTTTTTTTGTGGGGTTTTTTTAAGTCCCGTGTTTACGTGAACAAGCCCGAGACCCTGGAAGCCCTCAAGGACAACAATCGACACGAGTGCTAGAATCTGCCCGAAGTTCTCGCCGAAGTGATGAAAAATGCCATAAAACGATCCCGTATGGCAATCAATTGTGACGGCGCCCATTTGGCCGATATCATCTTCTCGACTTGATCAATAAAATTCTAAAGGTTTAAATAAACATAATCAAAAAACAGAATCGAAGTTTTTCATTTAGAAAAAAAATGAGAGCCAAGCCGAACAACATCGGATGACTTCTTTTGGCCCACCTTGTATATTTATAATAATAAACAGTTTATTACTAAATCACTTTTAATATACCAAGTGCTCTAATTCGTAAAATAGTGATCTCATGAAGAAAAAGATTTGCATAAAAGTTATAGAGAATTTTACGCTCTATAAAATTCATAATAACCGTTTATACCGTTTATAACCGGAATAAATAAAGAAAATGTACTTACCTACAAAAGTGGTTAGATTGCAAGAAAAAGTATCAAATGAGTGGCCCGTAAAGCAACACAATATTTAGGACAATGTCGGCCCGTTTATATATATGTGTACTTGCAAACATAAATATATATACAATACATATTAAATTCAATGTCAATGGGCGTCCGCTTCAGTTATCCCTTCTGATATTTATAGGGTAGGAGTAACGAGAGCGAGGCTCAAAATGGGTCAGCGCTCTGGATAGATGTAGATAAGTTTCCGGGTATGTTAGTTATGCACCAGTGGTACTGGATATGTGACAAATTGCAGTGAAGATCAGTCCTTTTCCTGATATGCAGCTGTGCTCCGCCTCTTCCGTACCGTAACTTTGGATTACCTTGGCAATTAGGGATGACTTTGGACGTTATCTGGAAATTGTAACGCGTACTGAGAATATTGCAGCTCGAAGAGCGTAGCTCCAGTTTCTTCTCAGCATTTGTAGCTATGTTGAAGTAGCTCTGAATCAAAAGTATTTTGAATGGAAACAAATAAAAACTAAAAACAGTTTGGGTATACTCGTACGTACAAGATCACAGAATTGTCCCTGGTCAGCATTAACTATGCTATAAATATTCGAGACTCTCTTGTATTATTTTTCTATTGGATATAATTTAAAATTCTGTAGGCAGTTTTTACATTTATCTCACAGCGAAATATATTATATGTATATGAATATGCGTAAATAGTTAAACCATCATTTAGCGGCTATATTTAGCCATTTCGCATATTTGGCTGGAAGGTGAAAGAAAACTTGTTTAATATATGTATGTAGGGGAATCTGAGGTCAGCTGCAACATTTTGACTTTGATAACTTGTTTTATTAGATAACAACAGATAGACAGACTTGGATCAGTCAGTAGGTTAAAATTGTTGTAATAAAAATGAAAACGATTTCTAGCAGAGTTAACTAGACTGCCCGTTTTTTTCACTTCTAGTTATCTTCACGTTAAAGTTAACACTGATTGTAAGGTAATCCGAAATTTTACTATTCTTCACTTCCGATTAAGAGATAACTGCCAGTTAAATTCAAACGGAAGATTAGATTCCAATTATCTTTTAGTTAGTAATATATAGTAACGCTATAGCGTCATCGCAGCAACCAATCACAGACATTATACGTAAATGCTTATGTGACTTTCAGTTTGCGAAATGGATATGTTGGGTAAAGATTTTCTGAACAACCCTTTAATTGCTTATGTTGACGATGAGAAACGAATGAACTCAATTTTAATATTGGGGCGATTTGGATTTCTTGGCTGTTCAAGACGAATTCATACATTTCCATCTAATAAGGCTCAATGGGTCAGAGATTAATGCATTTTAAATATAATAAAAGAAATTACTCAACAAGTGTTTCAGCGAGGGAAGAGTGTGTGTGCGCATTTTCTAAACCTGGAAAAAAGTTGATTCAACTTTAGAAATGGGTGTTACAAAACCTTGACGTAACCAGAAATTTTCCTCTTCTGACTACATGCTTGTCGTATATGCAAACTCCAATTGTTGGTATCTATATTCATAGGTAGCTAAAACCACCTATAGCAGTCACCATCATTCGCAGTCATTCGTTACTCAAATTCTAGGATGAACTAAGAACCTTCAACGCGAATTTTTGAGACACCACACCAAGAATTTAAAATCTTAATTTCGAATGTCTTTGTCACTTCTAACGGATAATTTGAAAATTTATATAAATTATGTGAATTTTACAAAAGTTTCCATTTTTGTACAATGGCGCTCGATTATATTGGGGTGGAAATCTGCAAGGGCATTTTTAAGGTGTTACAGATGGGGAATTGTTAAGAATGGCTGACTCAACGCCTTGATATTGGGAGAATAATAAAAAGTCGCCCGGTGTACTTATTCAATGCAATTCTATAAAATTTGCGCCTAACGTCAAATATGCAATTTTTGATATTTGAAAACAGGACAAATTTTAATTTCGCCACATTAACATTGACTCTCGCGAATTCCAGGGGTGTGTTTCAGTTAACTAACTTCCAGATAACAAACCAGAAATTGGGGGTAGGAAACTAATTCAATTACTAACTTCCGCTTAACCTTATCTGGCGGTTGGATAACTAGAAGTATGCAGAAATCGGGAAGGAAAAAGAAGAACGGGTGCATCTCGTCACACCGATATTTCTACATCCAGACCGGGTATGACTAACTTTTCTTTCAATTTTCTCGGCTTCCAGTAAAGCCACGACAAAAATGATGGTACCAGCGTAGAGGGGTGCCAAGGGAGCATGCAACAAGTGCAAAGATTGTTTTTCCATTTTCTCGGCGGTTTTTGCAGCTATGACGAAAGTGATGACACCAGCGTATGGGGCGCTCCGAGTATTACAAGTTTGCTTATAATGACTTTTGTCGTAACTGCAACGGTTGACCGAGGGGGCGTATGAGTGCATATTAGTATTATCGATGTTTGAAATCGTGATATCTCAGGAATGGTGAGCATTGAGAAAAAAAAGTATATGAACCATTTTTATAAACAATTGCAAGATCTACAATTTTTACGATAACACTTACCGTGTACGAGAACTATGCGAAAACCCGATATTGTTGACTTTTGATCTTGAACAAAATTTTTAGCTCTTTAGGTGGGGACTTGATATTTCATTTGTAATAGTGTATTTTAAGCCATGTAGCAATTTTCAGCTCTATGCGAATTTCTCCGCAGTTAAATGTCTATTTTGACTCGATTAACAGTAAAAATAATCATTTATATAGTTAAAATAATGTGACCGGAATTTAATGGTCGAAACTGGTAAGCTACTAATTGTCGTTTCAATCCGGACCATAGACATCGCATCTTTACAGTCAGTTTTAACTATAAATTATTCAGCGGCTGCAGCACATGTTTACTTGTTTCTTGATAACTTTGCATTGCATATGTAGATAGTTTATAGCTGTATTTTGCAACTATTTTAAAGCTGGCGAACAAATTGCGGGCCAGAAGTTTGCTCGTAAAGATTTTCAAAGTGTGTGCTGCGTTTAATTATTTATGACGTCAAATCTTTACATTATTTCTTTACATACGAACTTGTCTCTGCTAAAAGTTTCCTCCGGCCTTCCTACTTGACTTTGTCCCTACAACAAAATTTCAAAGAAAAAAAGCCGGTATAGTCCTAGTATTACTCACGTGTCGAGGGCTCTGTAAACTCAAACAAGTTTCAAAATTTTAGGACGAGAAACATCGGGGATAAGAAGGGTGCGGGAATGATTTCTTTTAAACGGAAACCAGGTTCTCCTTGTATGCTCGAAAGATGTATTTTTTTCGCGTGGATTGCAAGAAGGTAAAGTAAGGTTTTCGAACAATTATTTTTTGATATTGTTTTGTTAGTCAAATTTATCATTTAGAAAAAAAAAACAAAATGGCGTCCTATACAGATTCTGGGATTTGAGCAGCGTTTTTGGACCAAGAATTAGTTATTATTTTTCCTATAACACAAAAACTAAGTAACGAAAAAAAAAATCTTATGACAAGTACTAGATAATGCTGTATAGAATATCTAACCACAAAAAATTCAAGGCAATCGGGTTTCGAGATATTTTGGGTACCGATTCGAAAAACACGTTTGAAAATTTGGGAATGAATAAATCATGAATCTTATCATCGATACCAGGCCCATAGTGTAAGTCTTTTACCAGATATTCTTGAGACCTCAAGCTTTAAGAAAACCCAAAAAAATCGACCATTCTGGGTGTATATCTCCCCTTAACAATGCCAAAAAATTGTATTTTTATTAAATTCAATTTAAATAAAATCAGCTCGATTGCATGAAACTTATTGATTTTGTTGGGCCACCAGTTTCAAAAACATGATTTCGAGAAAAACGCGCTAAAAGTATTCTATTGACAAATCATGTGAAAAGGTTTTACAATTCACCGCTAATCAGTGACTCACAGTGGTCATAAAGGATTCCCTCCTCTTCTTCGTTTCTCAGAATAATATTGGGAGAAAGGATTATAAACAAAACAAATGTTTCCGTCGGCTGAAATGTGTTACATTCACAGAGTGGTATACCGGCCGCGAATAGCTAAACCGTGTTACTCTGAAATAGTTGGTAATTTTTGGAAAAATCTTAAACTGACAAATTTGTACATACAGATAAATTTAAGTGAAAAAAAATTTCGATTTTTTTTAACCAAATTTAGGAGACCATCCCCTTAAATAAAGAACATATTTTTTTCACTTTTGACTATTTGGCCTGGCATCAACAAGCGAGTTCTATAACTGTGCCAATTTTGCGTCAATAGCTTTTTAAATTGGTTAGGATAATCGTCGTTGACATACAGACGGACGGACTCATTTAAAGGGTTTCGTTGGAACATTAAGCATGGAACCCTAAAAAATGGTAGGCTATTACATATAGACTAACATTTTTTCAGCATCTGCTGCAACACACTATGTTTTGGTAACTGACCGAGGCTTCTGTGTGGTCGTAAAGATAGATTTCTTAATTCAGAAATTTTTGTGTGAAACTGACATTGATCTGAATAGCTGTGATAATGGTGCGGCTAACCGCCAGCATTGTAAGAGGCTATTTGTCACATTATTTATCGCGAATGGATGAGCACAAGTGGAACATAAAACCTCATGCTCAAGACGTGATCGCAGTGGCGAGCATTTACACAGTGGGTAGTCCAGTTAGCCGGCCAACAGCCCACACAGCGCATCTTCATTGAATTTTATAGGGATAGCTTCTATTGACTTCCACTGTTCAATGCTTCGGTTGCGCTGGGATCATAGGCGTGTCAAGGAAAGTTACGAGTAGCATGTTCGCAGCTGGTGAAAATGTGCGCAGAGTATCAAAAATACTACGTTGTATGGTGAAGATTCGGTTTGCTCTGTAGGCACTTGCAACCTGCTTGAAGCGGCGCGGAAGTAAATTAAATTCTGATATTTTCAGCAGACGCGGGTTCTGTTTGATTCGACACAAATATTTTTTTCCTCACACGTGCGCGGAAACCACTACTATTCCGCACGGGTTTGCGTGTGGAAACACGCCGATTGCCCACTGTAAAGCCTGTTGGGAATAACCCACTGGTAATTTTAAAGAACACAGGCGAGACTTCGAATAACGCAAGGGTACCTGAAATGGAAATGCACTCAGAATATTTTCTTTCTTCTTCAATTCAATTCTTCAAGAAATCCTTCATGGGAGCCGTATACCTGAGTGCATTTGGGTCGCTCGATCAACGCAATGAGAAGGAGTGCGTTCATGTGCCATCACTGATCACTGGACACGAGTATGCATTTCTCGCTTGCACTTGCAATAGCTCTAGAAATCTACCTGAGGAGCATTCGGGACTCAAAGGAGCCGAGTTTGCCCGGCTCTGGTAAAGATTCGTGCACTCAGAATATTTCTTCCCAAATTCCATTTTTTTTTATATACTCGCACGTTTTAAACATCCTTTTAATGCTTTTCAGGTACCTACTAAATAAATTATTTAAGCCGGGCATGAGTGTAATAGTATATTGCTTTGAACATCTGTACCTTAGATATCATAAAAACCTTTCGTATATCTTTTTGAGAGATAATTACAGCAAAAATTGTTTTTTTTTATTTGCAGGGGGCTCGCACCCCCCGTTCCAATCCAACGGACTCCTCCTTCCCCGACCTCCTTATCGAACCCACCACCGCACTTGTGAGGAAAAATACAGTGCTTCGCTCGTGCGTCTAACCCTGCCATCGTGGGCAATCGGCTAGTTTCCACCCTAGTTGCACAAAATACTATTACTTCACAGTTAAGCCACGTGTAACAATTATTAGTTATGGGCACAAATAACAAAGGAATTGTCGGAACTAATAATTATTACTCTGCGGACTAATAATATTAGTGGAGTGGGCTAAGAGTAAGTCTTTTTTGAAACACTGTACTTTATTAGTTCTAATAACTACAAGTCTATTAGTATTAGTCTAATAGTTTTATGAAATAGGGCCCGGTCAGAATCTGATTTTAGAACTAGAAATAACGATTAAATAAATATTCACAGAGAATTGGTGTCATAGTAAAACTTGAACACCCCAACAAGCTCATATGATATTATATTTTCCGCCATCAGGTGGAATTTCTTTTTTAATAAAATGTGTGGAAATCCAGATTTTCCAACTTAAAAAATCACCTGAAGGAATGGTCATAGAGACTTACAATAAGTGCCATAGTGAAAAATACAATTGCATCGAATGCAGAAAAGTAGTTACAATTTTCTACACTTAAACTTATATTGCGGTTCAATTCTTCGATTTAAACAGCTCGAATGATCCAGTAAATTAGCAAACGAATGTCGATATCTTATTGCTGAACACCAAAATCTTTATATCGATTCAAATTGTGATCGAATCGAATTCCCAATGAGTGACTTGAGTTGGAAGGGCTAATAATTGTTAAAGCGGTTTTTTACCCGACAATGGAATGGTTATGTGTTTACCAGTCTATGGATGTATGTATCTATGTTTGTGCGGATGTTACGGCTTAGAGCTCCACTGGATTAGCCGATTTGCATAAATGAGGGGTCGTTAGAATCGTATTAATCATCTGGGTTTCATAGTATGCATACATAACGTTACAAAAAAAGCAAAATGGCGGCCACCTTGAGTCAAAATGTCTGAAAATTAAAAATAAAAAATTGGATGAGCACAATACGGTAAATTATCTGACATCATTCTAAATCCAATATGGCGGAAGCCCCAAGATGGCAATTACCTTTCTTCATAACATCGTTCTCAAAGCGTTTGACGAGAAGAATACAACAAGCTATGTGAGGTCAGTGTCATAGGTTGTAAAGACAATTTGTGGACGTAGATATTATACTATCATCGTGATATAATGTAAAATTACTAGTACGAGCTGTCTGCTTGATCATGTCATGACATTACTTACTTACTACATATTATATGAAACCAAAAAGCTGTGAATAAAAATAATTATTATAAAACACAAGAAAGCTGACTACGGAAGAAACGAAAACTATGAAACAAAAAAATGTTCTTTCTTTCAAATAATAGCCGTGGTCGCATGCTGCTTTGCCCTACTTATGCACATAAATACGCTATTATTGCGACATGCGACCGCGGCTATACTCTGAACATCACCGTACCTATTTGTCGATTTGAATTAAGTAAAGAAAGGAAGAACATTTTTTTGTTTCATACTTTTCGTTCTTTCCGTACTCGGGTTTCTTGTTTTTATAATAATTTTTTTTTATTTGCAAATGGATTCTGTCGAGTAGTCATTATTATGAAAATGGACTAAATACGTTTTTTATCTCCTCTTGGGATAAAGCCACGCACCACAAACAACAGGATTAAACATTTGAAACGTTTGAAGGAAAAAATATTATGTAAGTAGAAATTTCCATTTGTATCGAAAATAAAATGGTGAGCTGGTATGCTACTGTCTGAAAATGGGAACCAAAAATTAATTCTAAGTTTGGGCAAATTACCATCAAGATAACGCAGAAACGCTAGGTATAATTAGGTCTTCAGCGAAAACACGCTCAAAGCGTAATGTGGTGTTCTGAAGCACTTTTCGGCACGCAGAAAGAAAGTTCCCCAACAAATAGGTTGCCTCATTTTGTCCGCAGTGACCCCATTTTTCAGTAGTGCATTTCATCTTTTCGATGGGCCATGCACAGCTGAAATTTCTCCGAGAAAAAAACAGAACCATTGACCTAGAGAAGAAGCCCATGACCGTCTTTGGTCGAACTATGTAAGTGAAAAATGGTGGCCCATTGTCTTTTGAGTATTGACTAGCGTCACGTCGCAGTTAACTTAACTAGCGGCCGCGAAAAAAAGTAAGAACGCCACTAGCACAAAGGCACAGGTAGAATTTAATGATCGTCAGTTGATTAATTACTTCCTGTAATTTAATCAGGAATAAAAGCGACTCTGCCCGAACCCAACTTCATAGATTTCTGTTGCTGGTGCCACTGGAGCGTGAAAACGTGCGCAGGTCATCAGCAAAAGCTTAACGGTGTGTTTGATAGGAGCAGGATAAATTATGAAGTAGAAAGTCAAGATAGTCCTATCCCTGTAGGTTTCTTACGTTACGACTAGTCCAGAACAAATTCGCCTTCAGTGGGCAGAAAACAAGGAACGGAGCTGTTATGCGGGGACAAACACTCGCCCGTTGTAATTAACGCCTGCGAATGTGTTTATTGATTGCGTTAATTGTTTTGGTTTTATGTAAGCTCAAACTTATAGCCACACTCGCGGGGAACTCCAGAACTTCTGGTTGTCGCTTGTGGGGCCGCGGAGCGGAACCATGGCAGCTGAGAGGGTCAACGAGTTTTAGCTGATTGCTTGGATTCTTTTGTTTGCAGCGTTTCCCGAGCCATCGCATGTGGTGTGTCATGATCGACTATTTGTTCGCGTGACTCTAGTGGATTTCACAACGCTTCACAACTGTAGATATTTTCCTCGTCTCAAACCATATGTTAGATAAAAATCGTGGAGCGCTGGAGTCGGGATGCGATTCTCGGAATCAAGTGCGCTATGGCATCATCGTCGACAATCAGCAGTTACTTGCAGGCTTACCTACAATTAGGCTTTGAGAGATTAGTCGACCTCCGCAAATTAGCACAAGTCTCAAAATGCCTTCAACTGTCGGAGAAAGCGAATTCGCTAAGGAGGAAGTATTTATCAAACAAAAAGTGTAAAAAATTTACAACATGTACATATGTACGTAAAATGTATGTTACACCTATGTACAGCTTAGGCAGCACTGAGGGCAGCGTAGTTTCAGAAATGTTTGATATCGCTATTCAAATTTTGTCACATAAATTATATGTAAGATGTAGGTTTATCGGAATCACATGTCTCCGCTTCGGGGATACCCTGCGGTCCGTGGCCATGCGGTGGTTTAAATCATAAAATAAATGGAAAACCCTTTTCGTCTTTTAAATTCAATGCCCCCATGGAATATACTGTAAGAAAATATGACAAAATGGTGTTCGTTCATATAAAACGATAATAAATGGTTAACAAAGCCGCAAACTTTGCTAACACTGTGGTGTGAATTGGGAACATCTACTTTGCTGGTTGAATTATTAATGTTGACAATGTTTAAGAATTTTTTGTAAAAAAAGACAACGGTAAAAAAGTAAACCTTGGTTCACGTGTCTATGTGTACATAATTGAATTTTTTTATATATAAAAGTGACATCAGCAATGAAGTAGGACAGACGCCGAAGCAATTGGGTTGGGCAAGGCCTTGATACAGACGTACATACTTATATTTGCGTATGGGCCGACTGGGCAGTCCAGCAAGCCAGACTGTCTAAGCTATATAGCCCAGGGCGGCAAAGTTCAAGCACGGATAGAAAACAGTTAATAAATAAATAAGCAGCGGCAAAATGGCCTCTAAACTTTGAAATATCAATTTTGAGTGATGCTTAACGGTACATTTCACGAGCCATGTCGAATGTGATTGTTTCGTTTTTGTCAGTGCGAAAGAAATTATTGAAGGAGAACATTTGTTTTGTTTCATTCATTGTTTGTGCTATGGGGAACGAATGCTAAGTCACCCAGTAACTTTAAGGGCTGACTAGTTTTTATGCCCGCCAGTGTGGATCCTCTATCCCATCGAAATCGGTTCAGGAAGTTGTAAATTGTCTATCGCCATATTGGATCCGCCATCTTTAATTTCCATTTTGATAGTATTATAGATTCGAGATCAGCGACTCCGAAAACATTAAAGGGCCTTTCTCATACCCATCCTTTGAAGTTGAACTTTTTCGGTCGCCATATTGGATCCGCCACTTTGTTTTTTTTAAGTGTTATTAGTTATGTTCCATACTCAGTTGATAAGCTCTCTATCAGTGTTAGAATCATTTAAATCGGTACAGAAATAAGTTGTCAATTTGTCAGATTGGCGGTATGTTTCCAAAGCTGATCCTCACAGACGCGAGCACTCTTCCGGCGCTCCCGCCGTCTCCACGTTACATATTCGCACTGTACTCTGTACTGCTGTACGGCCAGGCCAGGCGGAGGAAACGATTTCAGTCTATCTATTTCATATGCAAGTCGTTACTGACACTTTAGCTTTGGGAATCAGTCTAAAATGATTTGACTACGAAGTACTTAACACTAGGGTTTGAATTATTTTTTCTCTCTTCCGGCTTAATTTCAGTTTTTATTTTAAAATTATTGAGTGAACTACTTCCTTCAGCGCACCGATATGCTTATCCTCTCTCTTTCTTGTGTGTAACCAACGCAAAAACTCATCAAAAATGCAGTTCAGATAATAGCACTCGTATAACGAATATGTTGTGTAAATTTGAATAAAATCGATGAAGTTGTTCTCGAGATATGCTAGTCTCCACCAGTTTGAAAAATGTGCATAGTTTCGAAAAAAACGCAGGGGAAAATCGACAAGCCTTCAATGTCGCTGAATTGAAAAAGTGTGCTAAATTTTTGAAATTCAAGATGGCGGACACAAAATACAACACTACCTCTCAACTGTTTTCGAATTACAGAGCGATTCATAAACTCGCGATGCACATTATTATTTTATTTTCATTTTTTGATCTAATTAACGCTGCGAGATAAAACTTAGATACGCCAAACAACTACTATCTTAATGTGCTTTCCAAAAATGCTACTAATGTTAATTTACCTCTACCACTGCAGGTACAGTCACTTAAGAAAGTGGAAAAACGTCCTAAAATGTCCTAAAATTCACGTTTCTCCCACATTTCCGTCAAAATTCACGAAATTAATACACCTCATTTTTATTTTATCTAAATTGCCCATCTTGTTGCCTTTCCAAAGAGTCACAACACGTCCAGGTAGCGTGTGGATGTACATAATTATATGTACGTAGAAAACCTTTGGCGGAATTTTAAAAACATCTGAATTTTTCAAAAAATTCATTTTAAATGAACCCCAAAATGCTATTTCTCAAATTAAAAACTTATTTGTTAACTACATTATAGACCTCTATCTGAAACCTTTAATTTAATAATTAAAATAATTTATGAATCACTGTGTCACTCGAAATCGGTTGGCTAGGTGAGATCTACCACCCTTAACATTTCTGCATGCATTATATGATACACACTTTATACAGGGTGGAAATTAAAAAGATATTTTTTCATGTGATATAACTACAAATTAATGATTTTCAGACTTTTTCCTTTACTTGTGCTGTGAGACCTTGCTTCTTGTCAAATTTCATAATTCTAGGTCAACGGGAAGTTCTCTACAGGTTTTGATTTATTTGCGAGTGTCATAATATGCGGCATAAACGGCCGTAATTTTTGATTGCGTTGGCTTAAAAGCTTTTACAGCTCCAAGTGACTGTAGACTTAAGTATTTGGTATTAATTTCAACTTGATAGCTCCACGCGTTCCTAAGAAAAAGGGTCTTGAAAGACAGACAGACAGACGGACAACGAAGTGATCTTATAAGGGTTCCGTTTTTCATTTTGAGGTAAACCAATACCAGATTTAATTTCACCTAACTGAACTAGTATAAAAAAAAATACATGCCATCTTTAACAAAATGGTGGTTATATGATTTGCAAGAAAAAAGTTATTTTATGTGTGCCCGCATAGTAAATATATGTAAAGCTTCAATGGAACAGAATAAAAAAAATTTCAGATGTTGCATTGATTTTGTTGTGTATTGCCTTATGATAATGATAAAAGTCGAGCAGCCACTGCCAGCTGTTCTGTTTCTGGCTTAAAAGTCATAAAAAAAAGTGACACGATACGCAATAGATAATTGTGTGTAGAACTAGAACGATCACCAAATATTTGAACACATATGTATTTTTTTTTATTCTGTAAAATTGAATTTTTTCGGCGGCAGTGGATGTCGTGTAAAATCGAAAATTTTACCATGTGTTCTTAAAGATAAATGCTTTATAAAATAATTTAATAAAAGCACTAAATAATAAAATAGGTGCAGTACAAGTAAAGCATCTACAATGTCACAATAGCAATATATTAGCTCTCTGAACAACAGAGGCACAAAAAGGTCAATGCGATACGTAATCTTCCTCCCACGCCTTCCCATGCAAGAGGCATCCAGTGTAAAGTGGTGCCATCATCGCCTAGAAATAATTTGTCCTCGGCTCTGGTATTCGATTGCCGGAACATTTTCTGCCTTAGCAGGTCTTCTTCCATAGCCGTCAGCGTTTACGTTTGCCGTCCAATCAATACAGATAGTAAAGCTGTAGCGAAATTGCTCTTAAATCTTAATACATGCAAATCTATGTAAATGTCGTCTTGAAGCCCAAGGAAATTGAAGAAATGGACCGACCCTTCTTTACTGACAGTAATTGCAGCTCCAAGTGTGCAGACGTGTGCACCATTACGAGCAAAGAAGTTAGTTCACTCGAAGTAGTGACGGTAACCACCGCAAATGATCATTGAGATTTGAATTCTTAGAAGTTATTATCACATTTCATCGGAATTTATTAGTCAGTAGTGTAGGTACAACTGTATGTTTTTTTTTAATAAACAATTTAATTTTGTTAGAACTTTTTGTAGAATAAAATACAACAATAGGAGTTTGAACTTCGCATGAGCGTTTTAATTGAATAATTCGAAAATTGAATCGATCAATCGATAATAGGAATTGCGATTTATTCGAAATCTTAGAAATTATTATATGTATGTCGAATTAGCAAATATTCAATTAGGTTTTCAAATCGCTTCTTATTCTATTCGAATCCGATTTAGTCATACACTCTTCTCAAGTGTATTTGGCGTTTCTTGTTTTCCAAATTAAATTCGATGTATGGTAGAAGTTACATTAGCAATCTCGATTCAAGACAAATATTGTTTAAATTTGTCTGGCAAAAATCTGTGTGCAGACGGTGCTTATCTATTAAATTCGCAGGTAAGAATCTAGCAATCTAGCATCTACGAGATTTTATGCTTCACATGTACAAATGTAGGAGTTAAGCTTGTGAAGTTGATGAACGGATTTTATCAAGTCACCATAGTAACCAACCTGCAAAGAATCTTTGGTTTGAGATAAAATTAATACGTGCCTTAGACAAACAACAAGTGCTAGTCTCAGATAAAATTTGCTGATTACGCCGCTACAGAGGCAGCCAGAATTTGCAATCTAGACGAGTCTGAATTTGTTCTTATCATCTTTTCGGCCACAGAAAAGTAGTCATATCGGATGTCAATAGTTTTTCTGCTTCATCAAAATTATTATTATTATTATGGCATTTTTTAATATGATCCAATCTGATGTACGATTGAGATAATATTCCTTGAACATTTTGCTCATGAGCTACAGCGGAAATTTTATTTTATTCACACGTTTAACACTAGCGAAACCTATAATAGATCTGCAATACTGATCTGTATATAGGTATATAATGCATGTAATTAACGAATATAAAGGTTGAATAAAATGAGAAGTTTGTTGTCGTGCACTATTCGTGTAAGATAATCAATTATGCAAAGCAATTATGCCTTAACTCTATCAGGAGATCACCACTGTGAATAATAAAAAAATATACTTTTAGTTTTTCATATAATTTGTTAAAACAGAAAAGAAATAATCCATCCAATGATGGTCACTTTAGCGTGTGTCGCATGACGTGCAAACGAAATGTTCTGGCCTTTTATAGGGCGTTCGAATATCCCAACAAAGCATAAAATTCAAAATTCTTCCAGCAACAAAATATAAAACTAAGACTGTATTGATCACGATATCCTTATATCTAAATTAAAGTATCGCTTTGGTTTTTCAAGCACATCAATTGCGTTAATAAAAAGTTATATTAGTGGTCGATCACAATGTGCGCAGGTGGTCAGTGTATTTTCGGACTACTTGTCGGTACCACTCGGTGTTCCTCAGGGATCTATCTTGGGCCCAGCAATATTTATTATGTATATTGATGACCTTAATTTCGTGGACTTGAGGTTCAACATCATTAAGTATGCGGACGATGTGCAGCTATATTTCTCTGCTCCTCATGATAGAATCTGTGATATAATTAGTGACATAAATTTAGATCTTAAACGTGTTTGTCAATATGACTCAATCATAGTAGATCGAAATATTTAATCTGTCGTGATTAGAAATGCTGAATTCATTGACTCAATCAGGAGTTTAACCACATATCCTTCACATAAACGTTAGGAATGATGGTCATGCTGACAAGAAATTGGAATCCAAAAAAGGATTATGTAATAGAACTCGCCTAATAGTCACATCATGTCATAGGCATTAAGTTCAAGCAAAAATTGTAAATAAGCCAAATAGAAATGATATTGTTACATTTCCAAGAATCGATTTAAAATCAAGTGATTTCAATTTGCCTTTCCTTCCTACTTACAGACGTCAATTTCCAATTATTCCTTCTTTTGCTATGACTACAAATAAGAGTCCAGGACAATCATTATCTCATGTAGGTTGTAGGATATGAACCAGTGCTTTCTCAAGGTCAACTTTATGTCGCTTTATCGCGTTCAAAATATAAAAGCAATATCAAAATTTGCATCCATGATAAGAACAAGGGAAATCGATCGAAAGTAGTCATAGTGATAGAACTTTCCTAAAAGTGTAATTTCTCGTGATGTTTTGTAATAAATAATTTTGTTTAAAATAAATTTTTATTTTATTTGTTTCCGATTTGATTAATAAGACAAAGGCAGGGTACGCGTAGCGCATAGAGCAACGACTAGTGTGTAACTAAAAATAAACCGGTGGATCAAAATCGTATACAAATCGGTTGATTCCTATACAGTTATGCCCTTAAATACCGCGCTTTCCTTCATTACTACAAATAGATAAACAAAATTTACCCACAGGATTGTTAGTAATTATTATGTAAGTGAATGCACATCCATACGTCCATATATTGAACAAACGGCAGAGAACAAAAATGCAATAATTTGTCCGCTTGCAGTGATAAGACTCTGTTGACAAACAGTTCCGAACTTCGGCCATAAAAGGGCGGTGCGCCCTAAAAAAAAATATTTGACTAAAGGCCAGTTGACAGCTACACTGATCACCAGCGGCTGATTCAGCTCGCACCTGTTATCGGTAGCTTGAAAAATCTGAAGCGAATGCAGGTTTAATTGACTTTAAACTAGCTTAGTTGCTTGGCTTCGCTCAGCGACAAAACTGCGAGTATAACCCAGCTCTACTTTTAGTAGATGTTCTTATGCAGTCTAATCCGTATGTATTTAAATGTCAACCGGCTTTAAGCTAGATACCTAACATTCATATGTTATACGATCTTACCCCTGCGTACGGTTTTGTACGACTCAGCCAATACCGGTAGTCAATCGGGAAGGGGATGATAAGGACGGCCAAAACAACCAAACATTTGTATGGTAGGTCTATTTTTGATCCGTAGGTACTTTATGTAGAAACCTCCAGAGCAATATTTTCGATGATCCGATCACCGCTGAGATACAACACGAACATCGAACATTGAATCTGACGAATAGAAAATCTAAGGAGGGATTGGTCGGCTTTGAGTTGAAAGGTTGGCAATACATACATACAAGGTGGGCCAAAAGAAGTCATCCGATGTTGTTTGGCTCATTTTTTTTCTATTATAAATGAAAAACTTCGGTTCTGTTTTTTGATTATGTTTATTTGAACCTTTAGAATTTTATTGGTCAAGTCGAGCTCTCGCCGAAGTGATGAAAAATGCCATAAAACAAGCCCTTATGCCTTATGGCAATCAATTGTGACGGCGCCCATTTGGCCAATATCATCTTCTCGACTTGACCAATAAAATTCTAAAGGTTCAAATAAACATAATCAAAAAACAGAACCGAAGTTTTTCATTTAGAAAAAAAATGAGAGCCAAACAACATCGGATGACTTCTTTTGGCCCACCTTGTATATGTATGCATCAGTTGATAGATACCCAGCGGGAAAAGAAGCAATCCTAGATGCAAGCGCGAGCTATCCTTTAGGAGGCATTGATACATGACTTTTTGTTGGACACTTCATTTCATTTTAACATTGCATGTCATTAGGAGGAAGCAGTACAAAAGCTTTTCTTCTGCTTCCTCCGAGATTCAATGGGAGCAATAAGGGATGCATCCATGCATCACATTGACTGGACATAAGATCTATTTGGAATCCAAGTTTACGCTCTACCGCTTTCCCAGAAGCATCCAAGAATGCATGGCTCGGAATCAAAGTGGGTTCGGTTATAGGGTTAGGTTGCATTTTAATTTCGGAAATTTAAAGTAAATAAATGAAAGAACTCAATTAACCCAAAGTCATGTTATTGGACTTGAACGATCAACGCTCTGCTTCCGCTCAAAGTACAAATAGGAATGAACCATTTTTAATCGGCATTCACGAACTGCGTCGACGAAGAGCTCGATCGGAAAGGGCGTGAGTGAGAAGAAAACATGAAAGGTGCTTTTGTTCGCGCTTGTGCTTCCGTCTAGCTTCCATGCGACTAAAGGCAGGCCCCCATAGAATCCGATGCCCTTCGCCTTTGACGCAGAGCTTTGAGAGCTTAATGCTTTTTTAGCCCGTCAAGAGCGACCCGATCCCATAGAATCCTTCGACGCATCCGCTCCCGCTCAGCTGTTTATAACAATTCGAGACCAACCGTCAACTGGCGCAGTATGCTCCGAAGGTGAATTAACAAGGTAAATCTAGTACCAATTCGTCAAGAAACTAGACTAATGAATTCGGGAAAAACTCGGCACCCTCCAGGAAATCCAAACGAAGAAACAGGAAACCGAATAATTACAAAATCACCAAAACAATTCACAGATATCAAATTCAAACCTTTACTTGTCTAACAGCTGATTCAACGAATCCCAACTGGCCAATCCCAACTTGTCAAAGCTCTCTCAGCAAAGCTCTCTCACGACGGACTGCCACGACGAAATTATTGAAGGCTCCTCTAAATTTCTCTCTCGCAACGCGCTGACGTTGCGTCGGCTATGGGTTAGCTCCCATATGAATGCATGTATTCAATAGTTGTGCAGCGGCGGCGAAGGCGACGTTTGACGGCGAAGGATTCTATGGGGGCCAGCCTTAACCTGTAATTAATAGTGAAAACTTTTCTTTGCTTCCACAAGGCTTCCGTTGGAATACCTGACCAAATTTCCCGCTGGGTAATTTGATCCCTTTGCTTGTTTTCACCACTACCCTTACAGGTCGGCCAATGGTACTGAGACACCCTGTATAATTTTTTATACGATGCATTATGCACTGCAATTTGACAGCATAATTAGAAATCATTTTGGTTATTTAAATTGAATATTTGATTTGGTTGTTTGAACTCTGAATATTAATGAAGATATGCTTTTCATTTAGGGATAAGAGCGCAGAAATACTGCAGAGGCGCAAAGAATCTACAAGGAAGTATCCTAAGAGACGTACGCCACATCGAAGTACTTTATCGAGAATGACACTCACCACTAATACTTGCGTGTATTCCATTTTTACAGATTGGCAAGAGAGTGACGGGGAAAAGTATTTTTTGGGGCTAGTTTCACTCTGCTAACTATACATGAGGTTTTTAAAACATCCGCGGTCCATATTACGTGACAAGTCCATATTTGCGGTTAATGCTCCAAATTTTCATTTGAGCTCCGTCATGAGTTTCTACGGCACTTCAGTAAGTTTTAAAAGAAAATTGCAAACGGTTAAACCACATGGGCTTCTCTATTTTGGAACAAAGTTACTTAGCCGGTTTTTTTGGAATTGCCCTAAAACCTTATGGAAATGTTCCATTTATGGTTGGGACGAGTGAATTAGGTAAGTATAAGTTCCCGCAAACAATACTTTCCCAAAAATTAGCTTTTTTTCGCTTGTTTTAACACCAAAAATTGAAAATTTTGTTGAAGGAAAATCATCTGTCAGAAGATATTTTTTAAGAAAGGTAAATTTTTATTACGAATTCTTTCATACCGATGTTTAAAAAGTTATTTACCATGTACATGAGCACAAATTTCGATTGTACAAAGCAAGGACGATGCGAATAGCCACTCTGAATCTCGAAAACAGACGTCAAAGTCAATTGATTTTTGCAATTTTTGGTGTTAAAACAAGCTAATTTTTGGGAAAGTATTGTTTGTCATGAACAATGCTTACCTAATTCACTCGTTCCGACCATAAATGGAACATTTCCATAAGGTTTTAGGCCAGGGGCGCAACTAGACATTTGGGGGCCCGGCGCAAAAAATTTTGGGGGGGCCCTTCTTCTAAAATTTTTTTGTTATTATTAATATATAAATTTATATTCCAACTTTTACATTTTAAATTTACATTTGCCTCCTCGCTTTGATGGCACTGAAGTCCTTTATAATTCTTCTCTAATAACCCTTCCCGCTGCCTTTGGTCCTTTTCACCTTCCCACTAACTTAAAGTTTTAACTCTTTGTCTGTTTTCTTTTTTCCACTATCACTGTAGTTTTGTCCACTGACGCTATCTACTCACTAAATGTTAACCTTATTAATTTCCTATAAACTTCACTTGATCAATATCTCACTACTTTCACTTTTTCTCTAACATGCTTTCGACATTCCCGCCTTACATGGAATGAACTTCCTCAGTCTTCCTTAAACTGTCTACCCTTTACTTTATCCCTAATTTACTCAACAAACGATAACGTACCTACCTACTTTTCCCCAAATTACGTAATGACTCATCTCTGCTCATTTACCTACATAATCATTCCCACATGTGCGCCACCGCGGATATCTATCCCTTTTTCCTAATTTCATTTCCTTTGTCTCATTTTTCTAAATCGCTGAAATTTACCTGCTATGAGCCCGAACCCCCTGCTAAACATTCATATGCACAGATCTTGCTTGTGCACGATTCCTTTCCCATATTGCACAAATGTGGCTTACTCAACTTATCTCTACTGGAAAAAATGCGTTTAGATTTTCAGCCGATTTTTCCATCGCATGAAACGTAATGGGTATTCTATCGTAACGATATCATGGGAAAAATTGTCTTTCCCAAAAATCAAAAATTTTTCGTTTCCATCATTGTCACTCATTTCGAGAGCTTTTCATATTTTACAAATTTTGTTTTCTCTGTATCGAAAATCCTCTTTTATTTGTTACTTTCAACTGAAGCTGAAAATTTGCTCCTAAATTAACATTATAAATTAGCAAAAATTCGAAGTATGAACTATTAAATATTTTGAATATTGCTAGAGCTATCTTTTATTTGAGTGAGTAAAGTCAAATGAAACAATCGACAACCACGACAAAAACTCTGATGATTCGACCACTCATCAAAGTCCGTTTTCGAAGTGTAAAATTCAAACAAATTTATAGTAACTTTTCAAGTTCAAGGAACTCCAAGCAGGATGTTTTAGCATTTTCGATTATTTTTTCGCGATCCGCGCGGGGCCCCCTTGAACCCGGGGCCCGGGGCACATTGCCCCGGTTGCCCCCCCCCCCCCCCCCCCCCCTGGTTGCGCTCCTGGTTGTAGGGCAATTTCAAAAAAACCGGCTAAGTAACTTTAAGCCTCTATTTTCACCGCTAGTTTTTCAAAAGTCTGACATAATTGAGCATTTTCGTTTCCGGATTCTTAAGCTGCAGACAAAATCTGGTCCAAATCATCGACTTTTATCACATCCGCAAAAAAAATGTCTCCCTTGCAGCTCTTTATAAGGTTTGTACATACTATGTATATACATTGCACATATGTACATGTATGTTCTACTTACCTACTGGAATAAGTTTGATACTGTCGGTAGGAGGGTTTGAAAAGGTAAGTAGTGCACACTTTGCATATGTAGATATGAATATGCTTGAGGCCGAATTCTAGAATACTTATGGTATAATTGGATAGTTCGAATATGTGTATACCGCAAGCATGCACACGGCGCCTGGCAGATTCACATGCCCACAAGAGAGCCTTTGACCTAAATTCCCATTATAAAATTGCTCGAACCATTGCATGTAGCTGGCAAGTAGGTCAAATAAACAATTTTATTCCATACAGCCACGAAGCAATTCTCAAAGTCGCAATAGCATTCCTTTGTTTATAGCAACTGGAAACAGGGGGCATTGCACCCTCTAATTTAGTGTGCTAACTCCTCTGACCTAAAGGAAGGAATTCATTCAAACCGCGAGAATACCCAACCGTTAGGAAAGTGCTCACTTTGGGCTAAATTATAGAAGTGAACTTTTGTCGAACAAAGGAAAATTGTTTTAAGTTTTTCTGCCACACAGTCATCATTTATAGCGTTGGCAAGAGGGAGGACTGAAAAATAAAAGGCACAAAACTGAGATGTATGCTGGCTTCCTTCTCCAACAATTTGCGAATGGCGGAAAGTGGGTCACCCCCCTACGTGCATAACCTTGTTTCTCCCCATCGCACAAGTCCTCCATAAAATGTGGGTCAGTAGTTCAATCAATAAATCCTCTGCAAAGTCCACACCCTACCTTCTCGTAATTAGTCATTCCTGGAGTATTCCACTAGAGTTCTTGACCAAAGAAAAGGAAAAATTTCCGCCAAGCAAGAAAAACTCTTGTACCTCCAGCACTGAATGATTAAAATTCACGGAGGGGGAAACGAACACGTTCAGAGATGAAATATTAACAGTCGGAATAGAATAAAATAATCGAAGTGTAGAAAGCAAGCGGGCAACTCATGGGTCACCGAATTTAGTGCATTATAGCCAACGGCATCTGGCCAGCCCCTGCTGCCGCCCAGCACATTTCGTTGGATGCCAGAAAAGTTTTTTCCCTTCTCAACCCTTTTACAAGAACCTTTGAGGAAAGCCTCCAAATAATTTTGAAGTGCCATTAGGCGCACACTTCAGTGTCGTGATATTTGTGTATTGTATATCTTAAAAATAGAAGAATTTGTTCTTTGTCCCAATATATAGAAGAGAAGCTTTTAAATACGAGGACAACGTTTCCATTTCAATCAATAATAGTTCTATCATCTTTATGATGCAGGTTTCCATTTGCGATTAGCTTGTTCAAAAGGTCACCATTTTCTTAATATGATTATTATGCGAGCCTACTAGAAAATGCTAACTATATACTTGTTTGGAACTTGTTATTTCACTCTACTTTTTAACAACTCTCTCGTATGTTATACCTATATTAGTAGGGAAGCTAAATATTGTCATTATTATTCGACCCTCTTTCACACTGCAATGGACTATTTTCAACGAAAATAAAATACATCCTGGATTAAATTTGTATATGTTAGCTATGTATCATAAAATTTGGTTTCGGGAAATAAAGATGGCAGCAGAAAATTTTCAGCTTAAAGGATTTTGCATTAAAATTGGTACTGAGAGATTTTCAGGGTTGCTGAAAACATGAATTTTAAAAATTCAAGGCCAGATTAGGATCAGTAGTACAATTTACATTGACTTAAAATTCATGAAAAATGTGAATGAAACCCAAAGACCAAATTTTATTTCTTGAAAAGAGCATCGTATTGCCTTGACTTAACATATACCCACTTTGCGTCATTAATTAGTCCAATATGTTTTCAGTTCAAGAAGCACGAGAAGCTTAGTGGACATACCTTCAGTCCGATATATCCGAATTATCTTTAAAGAAAAGTACATAAATTTAACTTATATTATTATATATTTACGTATTTATGGAATCCTAACTATGTTTTCAAAGAACCTGAGTGGACTTAGTAGTTGGGAAAATAAAATTAATCATTCAATCTCTCTCAAAAAAAAGAGTCATTTTATTTTTTAGTAAAAGGATGTAGTCTACATATATTTATAGGCCCTAATTTATGTACGGTATATATACCCGTACCCGTATATATTTACTTACTTACATGATGGCGCTAGAGTATGTCTATTTTTTCTTTGTGTGCAATAAACTCTTATGCTCTATTCTACATATTATGTATATTCTTGTCTTTTTCTTACAATATCTTCTAAAACGGGTTTATCAGAAACTGCAAAATAATCATTGAGAAAACCATCCATCTATTTCACGAAAATATGTATCTTCCCACGTATGCAAAATTTTAATTTCGAGACCAAGAAGAAATCAAATGGGGATAAATTGTCTTCAACGCTGATGTGGCGTCCTTACAAGCTCCATCCAATCCATAACTTTGATCTTCGTGGGCATCCACTTCTTCTAATAAAAATGTATTCTCATTGAAGGAAACGTGTATTTTTCCGGTTCCCGGACACTTTCCTGAATGCAATTTTCCGACAAGGATTTTTAAAGACAGAGGTTCCCGGTCACTTTTCCGACAAGCAATAATCCCGAAAGCCTTTTTCCCGAATAGACCGAAATTGTCTTTTGCCAAAATTGTCAGGAAATTGGACGGTTACCTACTTTTTCTATTATCAAGGTAAATTCGAAAATGGCAAATTCAAATTGCTGTCAAACGTTAAATGTCGTATCTTCGTATCTAAAATATGTTAGAGATAGTTTGAAGAATTACGCTTGCCAACAACGTTGCCACTTAATAATTTGTGGCGCCATCTCATGGAAATTTGCCAAAACCTTGCAAACAATCCTCGTAACTACAGGAAAGCATCTTTTTGCACATATATGGATGTGTGTGTGTTCTGGTGATTTATGTATATTCAATAAGTTAAGATATTAATAAAATATACAGGGTGTTTTACCTATGGGGGACAAAAATGAATGCGGGGATAAGTTTCATCCAGGCAATAGAAACAATGGTATGGCAGCGAGGAGGGGCAATCTCAAACGTTTGGGCGTTACAGGGTGATTCGGGATACACATTAAACAATTACGATTTTTTATTTACTAGGTGAGATATATCACCCCATTCATTTTTATCCCCCATAGATGTAACACTCTGTATAAGTTGATGTGGCTGGAATTAGAACAAAATTATTTTTCAAAAAGAATTGACTGGCACAAAATTGCATTTTAAGTGATTAAGTCTTGTTGAAACTCCAGCCATGCGAAATAGTGTCTGTTCGTGAGGTAAGTACCTATAGGTACTATAAATGTTTTATTTGAATTTTCTCATACGTGTTCTTAAAGATATTTATTTTACTATCGTGTGAGTGTAAAAATATTTAATTTTTTTCAAATTCCTTTTGATGGCACAAGTTCTATGCTGGCAGAGATTTGATCGCGTTGTGCAGAATAAGCCTCAATTTCCAAGATTTTCACGGTCCATGGGCATTGTTAACCAGAGCCATTTATTTATACATCCTACCCATTGCCATTTCATGTCTGTCCACTGTGGGTATAGTTTCGATACTATAGTGCCCAATGACCTTTGCGAGTATATTTTCATTCTATTGAAGAATTATGCTTTCGACAATTTTCTTGATTTTGTAAACTTGATGAAATGCTTAAGGTCTCACAAATTTTAAAGACACATCGTTAGATTAATATAATATAATTTTCTTAAATAAAATGCCTCTGAAGTGAAGTACTTGTGCACTCTCAGCAAATCACAGAATGCTAAAATAAGTAATGAAACGGTGAGCACAGCAATGCTTTATAAAACGTTCGTCATTTGCATGAATCGTGAATAGAAAACGAGTAGTGCGTAGCATAAAAAACGAATCATAATTCAATGCATTAATTCGAATTCGAACTATAAAAACCAAAGCGGGGTCCGCTTTAGAAATTCCCAGGCAAAGACCAAATGCAAGTATGTGTACGTTATACCTACATTCGTATGGAACAATCAATCACCCGAAATTGGGCTTACTTGAGGTCAACCAGCTAGTCATATCCCGTGGCAGTCTCCTTCGATTTAGCCAGCATCTAGCTGGAAAATTAAAGATGAAAGGTAGGCAGCCATTGAGAGGTACAATCTCGAATCTGCAACTTTGATTAAACCAGTTTCACTTTTGTGCGTATTTGAAACCAATAGAATTTCTGCTTTTGTAGCTAATCCGGTCGTGGGTATACCTGCAAAGTTGTATCAAGCTGAGATCCACCAAACATTTCATGTTTATCTTCAAGCTGGGAAGTGGATATACCCTTTTTTTCCGATGTTTGAAGAAATTCCAAGGTTACCAGTGACAACCTGGAAACCTTTTCAATTAATAGATTTCTGTTTTTTAAGGAGGTAGGTTATACAATGGGTAGATTGAAATGGAGGTATTATGTTCAAGGTAGCATAAATCTTTTAACCAAATTGTTTGCAGCAAGTATCGACAATCTTGTTCGTTACTACATTTTCTGTACATATTTTCAGTAGGGAGATATAGTTCTAAAAGCCTTAAGAGGCTTAATGAAACTCAAAAATTCGGAAACTTTCACATTTAGAAGGGATTAAAGAGAATAATATTGGGTAAGACCCACATAGTCACATGGGAGTAGGTAATGGGGCCAGGGTGGGGAAGCCATCCTTACTAAGTCTGGTGCTTCCTAGAAATCGATAACAAATGATTTTATACATTTCACTCAAGTATTATACCATAATACATATAATAGCATATAAAATTGTAAATCTCACATAAATGCGCATATTCAAGTTTAATCTATCTAATAGTGGTCGTTTGGAACTGTCTGAGAGCTCGACGCTTGATGAACTAAAAGGCCTTAGTTTGGCCACCATTGTGGCCAAATGGATGCTAACATTGTATTTTAAGTATTTTGTTACTTTTCCGCTCTAATCTATGTATGTGTTTTGCACGTGCGCTGTGTGTGTGCACGTGCCCGTTCTCTGCTTTACCCAAGATCAACGACGAGGACGTGACAAGAACTGACCCATTGTGTGTGTGTGTGCAAGTGTATGTGTGTTTACAGTGATAAGGACCCTACGGCTCGTCACTTTCATGGTATTTTTAGACGCTGAACCCGCCGCTGAATTGTCTCGGTTTGTGTGTGTGAGTAAGCGCGCGCGTGATGATCTATTTAAAGTTCAATTATGGCATACGGCATACCCAACTACTAAAGAATACAGAGTATGTGAGCGCAAGTGTTCTGGTCCCTACTTTACAGGTTGGTACAATAATAACCAAAAATTGGGTCTTCTTTATTAGCATCCTTATTATCATTGCCCATGACATATTCTTCGTTAAATGCTATACACACACACACCTTAAACTAAGGCAAAAAGATACTGAATTCCGTTATTTTTGTGAAAGCTTCACTATATAATTAAAAGAAAGCAAATAAATTAAAGCTCATCAGGTGTATACAGAAAACTAAGATTTTGAGAATTTATGTGGCCAAACTAATGCTTTTTGGCCATTATGCCCATCATCAGCATGCTATGAAAACCGTTTTCCCAAATTTTCAAAAAATTGACCTTTCCTACTTTTCGGACAAATTTGAATTTCGTCAGAATAAAGAATAAGAATATGAAAGCATATGTAGGTAAGTACATCAACACACATATAAAGCAAAAATTTTGCATGCTTGTGTTGTATGCAAATCCAAGCAGTTCGCCGTTGAACCAGTCTTCGTATAGATACTTTTTGAGCCCAGGCGAAAATCACTGCTAATATGAAAGATCAAATTCAAAATTGCGGCTCGAAATATTCACATAAAATTCAACACATGGGGGTTCTTGTGGTCATTGAGTTGAAAACTGACCTCAAATTTTACAAACTCAATATGACAGATTAAAACTACTGTATTTCATTAGATTACCACGAAATTGACTATTAGGGGTCTTGTGGTCGCTGATTTTAAAAATGGTAAACAAAAAAAATTAGGGTGTATCCAGCATGACGGAATCAAGATAATAACTTTATTAAGAGGAGCAAAGCTCTTCCCATGGGTTACTCGAAAAATATTACCTTTGATGGATTTCTATTAGAATGTGTGAATGAGAAAGCTTAGGAATTCAAGATGGTGGATCCAAAATAGCGACCAAAATCTCTCAAATTCAAGGGATTTCCATGAAATAATGGACACTCAACGCTTTTCAGTTTTGCATAATTCTGATCTGCCTTCGAAATTTGACGATTTATATTGTAACCGTTTTTTTAATTTTCAAGGATGGATAAGTTTGACAAGACCTGATACGACTGGCGACGCGACAAAAGCGATAGAGGTTGCACTAACATGGACGCTTCGCGTGACCGCCACAACCTCAACGATATCTCGCTTATTTTTAAGATTTGGCAGGTGAAAATTCGGCGGTGAGTTACTGCGATTCGAAGAAAAACATCTCGGGTCGAAAAGAAGAAATTTTTCAATTTCATGAGTCATCTCCACCTTCCAAAATCTCTCGTGCCGATTTTAGTGAGACGCCATATTATTACCAGCCCCGCACATACTTCCAATGAGTAGAGAATGTTAGACCAATGAAGTTTCCAAAATTAGTGGATTATAAGTTATAGACTTTAAAATGTGGCTGTAAAAAATAATTCATCCTGAGTAAGATAAGAAAAAAATAATGAAAAGTGGTTCAGTGTCCCCTTTGTTTACGGTATTTAATTTTTCAAAAGCATTCAAAAGTCTCACCGCAAATATGAAAACAGGTAATATATTTTTGAATTGAATAAAATGTTTTTATAACGTGCTCATGAACTTGCTAAAACATCCCCAAAGTATTCAAAAGCTTGGTATTAACGCCTATTTATGTAAAACACCGTCAGCAGTAGAGGCGAACACCCAAAAAGCTTTAAACAAGCTCGACAATGCTTTTGCTTGGGCTTCGGGGGCCAATGAATGCGAGGCTGGAACTACAGTTCGGAACAAAGATGCAAACTGGTATTTCAGACAAAACACGATAGGAAAGCAAATGCAGATTGAAAAATTGTAAGGCTGTAATAAACTTCGTTTTGGGCAAGGATTTTGAATCAAGTAAATTGAAATTTTCTTAATTGAAGTATTTTCAATTATAACGTGCAAAAAGGTAAGATTAATGAAAATTAATATTTTTGTAATGGGGAGCGAATAGCGGATATTTCCAATGCAAAAAAGTGCAATTTCTGCACTACTGAAATGGAAATCTCGGACAGAACTTTGCGAAGGGGACTGAAGAATGCTGACTTTCAATATAGGAGTCGGTAAAAAACACCACATTTAACTCATAGGATGAAGAAAGTGAGACTTGCAGTTGCTACTAAATATTCACAATTCAGCATACAGAATACTGGAATAAACAAAAAATTGATATGCCTCCAGAATCCTTAAATTTTAAAGCGTTAATTTAACTTTTTTTCCAATATGTTCAGATAGTGTTTACAGCCGAATGGACGCTCCAGTGCTGTACAGAAGCCGGTAGATTTATGAGAAGACGTACGGAAGAGAAATTACTTGCGTCCTGTATTCAGAAAACCATCAATCATCCGCCTTCTGTACTTTATTTCGTCGAGGGGACCATGAAACAGCACCAATTCGAACAAGTTTTGGAGACTGCCACGTTGTCATATTTTAATGACATCGGATATTGGGTATCTTCGTTTACCTTTATGTAAGATGGCACCCATGCCACACAACGAAATCTATAAAAAAAATTCATATCCGTAAAAAATATTCTTTTGCTGCGATGGCAATATATTTCAATAAAATCTTTATAAAATTTTTAAGTGTTTGTAATTTTTTGGCCAGGGACTGTATATGCCAAAATGGTCTGAATTTCATAAATGAATGGATTGGGTCTTAAAGCGGAAGGAGACTGCAAAAGAAATTCACCGCAGCTTCCAACCTACAGTTTGAATCGAAGAATCATCTGCTAAATGTTAGTCTTATTTTCCCATTTGACGACAGGAATTAAGTGAAATTAATATAATAAAAATGCGTTTGTGCATAAAATAAATTATTTATTTAGACGCACCTATGCTTTATGTTTCTTTCCATACATTGCAGCTCCTTGCCGTGCAAGCTTATCGGCTTTTTCGTTGCCTTCAATTCCATCATGCCCCTTTACATAATTCTGCAATTGAAATTGTAAGTTAGATTTAAATAGAAGTTGTAGACCTTAGTAGTTCTACCCATTTAATTTTGATATATTTATCTCTTAGTAAGTTATCTAGTTCCATAAAGTCATCCTTATTTTTGACTGGTTGTCCAGATTTTAGCCGCCAGCCGTGAGATTTCCACGAAGAAATCCATTTTGTTATGGAATTAATTAAAAACTGTGAATCTGTACTAATGCACAGTTTGGATATACCATTCTCTTTTGCAACTTTTATGGCATAGGAGGCTGCTTGTATTTCACCACAATTATTTGTAGCTCTGCCACTGACAGGTTTTGCTGTGTTACTTTTTGAAAAGATGTTTTTTACTAATTAAATATTAGCCATATAATTATGTGTAACTTACAGAGGATGAAGCTCAGAAAAATATACTCCAAATCCTGCGACAGCGGAAGTTTTCCCATTATCAATGCATGATCCGTCTGTGTAGACAATAACGAAATCCTCAGAATCAACTGGGAATTCGTGTTTTCCAAATTTTTTGGTGCCAGTAGGTTTCCAAATAACAGATTCATACTTGGCACGTTTACTACTTCCTACAACCGGCGGAGGCTTTCGTTTTACAGTACGTTTTGGAACATCGCCGACATTTTCCGCTGCTGCTATCTACAAACTGAATAGTTTTATTATGCCGAAAGTATTAAGGAAAATTATTAAGTATGAATAGTGTAATTAAGGCTTAATTAGCAAAGAATTCATTGTCTATAGGAGGAAAGAATTCAAAATATTTAAGGGGTGAAGTTGAAATTTAAATGAAAATTGTTAAGACATTTTATGCACGTATTTTTTTGATTTCCTACCCACAATCACTGACTTAGTGAAATAAACTACCTAGAAAAATTTTTCAAAGAAACTTTTAATCATCTTTTATTTTCAAAATACATTTTTCAATAACTTTAAGTCATTGTTTTCAAAATTAGCACGAAGATTTTTATATAGTGATATATCTGTTAGCTGAGCCCGCGTTTTATTCCATTCGGCTTTTTTAAATTATTACAATTCTTGCGTTTTGTAAGAAATATTTTTCGTTTTAAAATATTTTAATTCAAATAATAATTAAATTGAAAAGGCTCGTATTGGAATTGATATTTCAACAAATTTGACAATTTAGTATAATTAAACGGTAGAATAGGTTTTTTTGCAATTAATTTTTTTTTATGAACATCAAGCTGTGGGTGGATATTTTTTTTCGGGGAGGTTCTTATTATTCAGGCCCCAATTTTTGGGAACGGGGATCGAAACATTTTGCTGTGCTAATTAACGGAAAAATAATGAAAAAATTCTATCTCGACCCGTTTTCGAGATATAGGTCAATTCGCGAGCCATCTAACGTTCGTAACTTTGGGGAAAATTCTATGATATTTTATAATTTCCCTTTTACAAACTGTTGCATTTTGCTGTGCTAATTAACGGAAAAATAATGAAAAAATTCTATCTCGGCCCGTTTTCAAGATATAGGGCAATTCGCGAGCCCCTTTTCCCTTTTACAAACTACCGGTGAAGTTAATTAGCACAGCAAAATGTTTCGAACCCCGTTCCCAAAAATTGGGGCCTGAGTAACAAGAATCGTGCCTTATTTTCAAATCCAAATTTTCAAATATTCTGTTAAGAATTTGATGAGAAACAAATGAGTTGGCGTGCCATTTCGATGGGAACGTAAAACTTGCAGTTTTAATGGCCTCAACTTATTGGCATGTATTTTACACTCGTCCCTTAATTCATCCTAATTATCCTGTTATGGTCCCAAAGGAATCATAAAATTTAGTAGCAGATATTGCTTAGAAAATTATCTTTCAGATGCGCATCACCTGAACTTTGTTTGGGGAACCGACAGCACACTCACGTCTTTACACATCCATACACACACCCCTAGCCGTACTCAACATTGCATATCTTTATATGCTGAATCTACGTGGACGAAGTCACGGGTAAAAGGTAGTTATAAGATAAAATTTTATAATTTGGGCGTTCATTATATTTAAATTATTGTATATTGATAAGATCATAGTACTTCACGATCAGCTTTTTCAGAGAATTTTCACTAAGGGAACTGCTCAGCCATAATTACACTCGCATCCTAGCTACCTTGTCGGAAAACATACCAGTATGTTGTCGTCATTTTCGCTATCATCATCAGGCCAATCACCACTAGGTAAGCTACCCGAAGGCTCATCAAAGGACTCCTTAACCTGCGTTGTCTTGGGGGTGGTATGCTTAAATGCTGTTCCAGTTTTAGCCGAAATAAAGCTCTCTGCGTCTGTGAGTGTTGTGAACTTTTTGAAAATAGGATTCTGAAATTTCGTCACTTGTGCGGAACACTCCTCCCTAAATGTTATTTAATACAAATTTGAGTCTTGTTTAAAAATGTTTTGAATGCCTTACCATGTGGGGAATATTCCTATTTGCCGTCCTTTTGCTACTGCATAATAAGGCATTCTATGTTCAAAGATTAACTTTATCGTTCTAGAAAACAGCAACCATCTACCATTCATTTAATTCCCTTTCGCCTTTGTTTCGTTTAAGCTGATAACATAGGCTTGCAAATTCATAATCTGTTGTTTTGCTGCCTATTTGACATTTTTATTCTGCACTGTTTACGGTTTTCTTCTTCCTCAATTCGTACCTAACCATCGATGGCACGAGATAACAAATGTGACCTAATGGCATTATTAACAAAATAAGTGATATCCATATATTTGCGTTTCAATGGTTTACGTCAATATTGCATTGCAACTATTTGGAAAATAAAAGTGCATGAAGAGAAGAGGGCAGGGCACTATCAGTCTCAGTAAATTCGGAGCGATTCGTTTAATTCATCAATTTAATACACCTTTCATATTTCAGAAAACACAAATGGACCCTCCTGCAAGTAATACAAATGCGCTGCCCGAGTTCAATCCAAACGTGCCGCCCCCAACGCCAAATAGCCAATGCCCAGCGTATACACACCGGCCTTCTTATGGACATCCTCCTTATGGACACATTCCTCCTTATGGACAACTTCCTTACGCCCAGTACGGTTACGGGCAAACCTACCCCTATTCCCAACAGATACCCGCACAGTATATACCGACTCCAATGCCCCCGTTAGGGCAACCACCGCCAATTCCGCATTCAGTCCCTTCTCCTATACCGCAAGAATCAATTCAACCCCAAGCATCCGTTCATCCTTCCCAAACAAATTGCTCTTATACACCACCTCAGGATCCGTCACCTTATAGTTCCCCTTCGGCATACTATAATTACATGCACCCTCCATCTAATTGTTACAGTACTCGCACTCCATCAGCATATTCTTACCCTCCTCCACCAGTTGTCACTCCAAGGAACAGGCCCCCAGCATCTTCGTCACGGGTAGAAAAAACACCACAAGCCCCGGCGTCACGGAATTCATCGTTAATTCAAATTGCATTAAGCAAACCCAGAAATTCGCATTATTCTCGAGGTCAGAGTGCATGTCAAGACCAAATTGATGGGAAAAGAGCGTCATCAGTGCCGAATCTTAACCGCAAATCATACAGACCCGAGCGTACTATGACCCCACATCCGCTTTCTTCATCCAACCGCGCTCGATGCCACTCCCAGGAAAGCGAACGCAGTTCGAAGTCGTCCCGCTCCCAAGCTAAAAAGGAAAGCGAACGTGATCGTCTGCTCAAAACTTGGAGGAGTCAGTTTTGCGAGACTTCAGAGGAAATCAATCGGAAGTTAGCCGAGCTGGCCAACAACGAAGAGAAGGAAGTTTGGGTCAGGTCCTCTCCAGCGGAGCTTTATTATTCGCGAACAAATGTTACGGAAATACAATCAACTCCCAGGTTAGATGCTCTCTGTCAGCTTTTTGAGGAAGAGTTGGTCACAAGGGCTGAGAAATCCAAATGCGAGCAAGAACCCTATAATCCACCCCTGAGATCTCGGAAAAAACGACTTTGTCGACATAAATGTGAGTACATACTTTGTTAATCTTTGTTGAATTTTCTAGTTTTCTGAATAATCTCGAGAAACTCAAGCAACTAGACTGTGTACATACCGATTTTAGCAAAGCATCTGACAAGCTTTCCCACAAAGAAAATAAAATAAATTGATACGACTTGGCTTCCCTATTAATCTTGTTCATTGGATTGTCAAATTCGCTTCGCCTTTCTAAATGACCTGCTTTTGACTGTGTTTCGTATGGGCTCTACCTCTTAGCTTTGATCAGTGATCAGCTTCTGACTGACCAGTGATTCGTAAAACAGAAAATGACTAAATTTGTATTGGTCGCTTTTATCCCTCTTACTGGTCATTGGTCACACTTGTCGCTTCGTAAAATACGGTCCAGATAATTAGTCGTGCTAATTCCACTCGCAGGTTTATTAAGTGCTGGTCCAAAGATCTGGCGAACCCGTTTATTTTAAAAGTTTTGCTTTGTGCATTTATCCGTTCCATTCTGGAATATGCCTCGGTGGAATGGATGCTTTTCTATATTATATACATCCATCGGATTGAGTTTGTACAGAAACACTTTCTCCGTCATCTCCCGTGGCCGGATCCTTTAAATCTTCTTTCTTACGAAGGGAGATTAAAACTCTTGGATATGCGCTCTCTTTCCAAACGCAGAGAAGTTGCGCGTGTGATTTTTATGTATGATCTTTTAACTGGCGATATAGAATTTCCCCGCCTTCTCAAAATGATCAATATTATTCATGTCCAAGAATGGCACGAAGACGAAGTTTTCTTTATCTTCGTTGTCATAGAACCAATTATAGTTCTTTTGAACCACTGTCGGCCTTGTCAGAGTTATAACGCTTTTCTTCTCTGCTTGATTTTCACTGTGATAGAGTACCATTAAAACGACTATTTTTGAATGACATATCCAGTTTACACGACGTAGCTTAGCGTTAAATAGGATTTTGATGTTAAAGTTTCAAATAATATATTTTGTTCTTTTATATTGCGTCAGATGGTATTTTGTGCCTATTGATTAAATAAATAGACTTTTCTAGATACATATGATCTAAACGGAGAATGATTAAATTATGACTTAAATAAATATATAATTAATAATTACACAGCCGAGAAATGTTCATCTTCGGACTCATCTGAAGAGGACTTTGAACCTGAAGAAGACTGTTCGATGGAGGAATTATCTAAAAAAATTCAGCACCCTTACAGACTCCACGCAGATCTTTGGCACAATGAAGGTGGGGAGATGAATGACGGGCCACTTTGCAGGTGTTCAGCTAAATCGCGACGAACTGGAATTCGACACGGCATTTATCCTGGAGAGGGAGGCTTTCCCGTGTGCAAACAAAATTCAAATAATGCGGGCAAGCTGTACCACTACAGGATAACCATCTCGCCTCCGACAAACTTTTTAACAAAAACACCAACGATTATCAAATACGATCAGCACGAATTTTTATTCGAAGGGTTTTCTCTGCTGTCTCATACCCCGATTAGAGAATTGCCCACATGCAAGGTGAGCGTAATCTCTACATCTTTGAGAAGTCATTAACATTTTTGTTTTTTAGGTGATTCGATTTAACATTGAGTACACGATTTTGTACATTGAAGAAAAAATACCGGAGAATTTCACAATTCGCGAGCTGGATATATTTTGTAAGATACTTTGATAAGATTCTACGTACGGATTTTCACACGCTTGTCTTTAGTCAGGTATTTGTTTTACGAGTTGCTGGAGCTCGTTGACTTTACAATTTTACCGACCAACAATACTGAAGAGGCTTGTCCATGCTTTCATTTTCTTCCTCGTTTTGTTCGAGATCTGGAAGATAATGGGAAGGAAGTGCTGTCGATGTGTGAAGTCCTGAAATATTTGCTCGATAGCTCAGGTCCTTTGGTAGACCAGGAAACACTACAACGTATGATGGATATGAACCAACATGATTGGCAGGACTACGTGGATTACGTTAAAGGAATGGTGGTTACTAATCCTGGGAAAAAGCCCTGCTCTGTGCGAGTGGACCAGTTAGACCGTAATGTGTCTGATTTGCCTGAGTGCATTGACAGTAATGATTCGGGGATTATTCACCCCGTGATCGTACACTTTGGCATCCGTCCTCCCCAGCTAAGCTACGCAGGAAATCCAGAATACCAGAAGGCATGGAAGGAATACGTTAAATTCCGACACTTAGTTGCAAACATGTCGAAGCCTTCCTATGAAGACAAGCGGAAACTTGAGTCAAAAGAAGCCAAGCTGCAGGAGATGCGAACCCAAGGTAGAATGAAGCGAAACGTGACAGTAGCAATTAGTTCAAAGGGTTTCTACAGGACGGGAATTATGTGTGACGTCGTCCAGCACGCCATGCTTATTCCTGTATTGACTGGGCACTTGAGATTCCACCAGTCGTTAGACTTACTTGAGCACAGTATTGACTACAAATTCAAGAATAGATATCTGTTGCAATTGGCCCTTACTCATCCTTCTTACAAAGAGAATTTTGGCACAAATCCAGATCATGCTAGAAATAGCTTAACCAACTGCGGTATTAGGCAGCCGGAATACGGAGATAGAAAAATCCATTACATGAATACTCGCAAGAGGGGTATTAACACTCTCATCAATATCATGTCTCGATTTGGAAAAGAATACGAAACAGACAGCAACATCACTCATAATGAGCGCCTAGAGTTCTTAGGAGATGCAGTTGTTGAATTCTTAAGTTCGATTCACCTTTTCTTTATGTTCCCTGAGCTGGAGGAAGGTGGTCTAGCCACCTATCGGGCGGCTATTGTCCAAAATCAGCATCTGGCTGTGCTGGCCAAAAAGCTTCACTTAGATGAGTATATGTTATACGCCCATGGCTCCGATTTGTGTCACGAACTAGAACTTCGGCACGCAATGGCAAACTGTTTTGAAGCACTGATGGGAGCGTTGCTACTGGATGGCGGTATTACTGGTGCTGATAAAGTTTTCGCACATGCTCTCTTTATGGAAAATCCTACACTAAAAGACGTTTGGGAAAATTATCCTCCACATCCGCTACAGGAGCAAGAGCCTTTGGGAGACCGTCAGTGGATAGAATCTTATCAACTACTCAAGGACTTGACGAATTTTGAAGAATCCACTGGCGTACAATTTAAGCATATTAGACTTTTAGCGCGCGCATTTACTGACCGCAGCATTGGTTTTACACATTTAACTCTGGGCTCAAATCAGCGACTAGAATTTCTGGGGGATACAGTCTTACAGTTGATCAGCTCCGAATATCTCTACAGACATTTTCCCGAGCATCATGAAGGCCATTTGTCACTACTGCGATCCTCATTGGTTAACAATCGTACCCAAGCTGTAGTATGCGATGATTTGGGTATGACTCAGTATGCAGTTTATGCAAACCCGAAAGCAGACTTGAAGACGAAGGACCGTGCTGATTTGCTTGAAGCATTTCTTGGGGCACTCTACGTAGACATGGGGCTGGATTACTGCGAGGTATTCTGTCAAGTTTGTCTGTTTCCACGCCTTCAAATTTTCATCATGAATCAAGACTGGAATGATCCGAAATCCAAACTCCAACAATGTTGCCTCACACTTCGCACAATGGATGGCGGTGAGCCCGATATACCTGTTTATAAGGTCATTGAGTGCAAAGGACCTACAAACACTAGAGTTTACACTGTAGCTGTTTACTTTCGGGGAAAACGATTGGCGAGCGCTACCGGTCATAGTATTCAACAGGCTGAAATGAATGCGGCGAAACAAGCCCTTGAGAACTCCAGAGAACTCTTCCCGCAATTAGACCATCAAAAACGAGTAATAGCTCAAAGCATCAAACGCCAGAGGGGAAAGGATATTCCAGCTGAGATGAAATATGAATCCGATTCATGGGCAAATTCGTATTCAAGCAAACGGCACAGAAATGCAAATAGTGATGTGGATGACTCTAATTTGCCGAAGCAGTATCGCATGCGTGAAGATATTTCTAGTGATGAACTACCGCTAGATTCGGAAGAAGAAGAGAAAGCACGGCGAGCCCGTAGTCCTTCTAAAAGAAAGAAACACAAAAAGCACAAGAAAAAGAAAAGACGGTCGGAACAATCAAAGACAAGAAAACATCGTTCTGAAGACGCTGCTGAGCGTCGGCTTAGTCCCCTATCGGAGAACGATGTGGTTTTCATAGATGAGCTGGCTACCATTTTAGACGAGGGCTCAAATGGAGAACAAATTGAAAAGAACAAAAATCCAGACGCTGGCAAATCCTATTCAGGTATGGGAAGTAGCAGCCATGCGGTGTTAGAAGAGCAAGCTCCGTGTGATGCTGGTGATGAAAACTTTGAAGATGTCTCAGATTTTAAGATAGACGACGTTGATCAACTATCCTCTGATGTAGAATCAGGTGAGATATTGTAAGAGAAATAAAGTCCGAATAAAGCATTTGAAGTAGATAAAGTATTGTTTACATATTAGTCTTTAACGTAGCTATTATTTTTTCCTAAAACTTATGTGTGAGAACTTGGCTATGTATCTCATCAAAAGTTAATTTAGAAAAAGAACACAAATAACTATATTTTGTGAGACAAGACGAGTCTCGTTTGGTTGTTATGGGGTCTGTCTATTCTGGCTGTGGAAAGGTCACCACCTATATTGTGCTTGCGCGGAACTGCTTTAACTTAACCTAATTTAATGGAGTGTCGGTGTGTATCTTGTAAAGGAGTGAATTTATTGTCTGTGTGGTTTTTTCCTTAGAGATTCTTCAGAAATTTGGATTTATCTGAAGATTAAATTATTTGGGGTAAGTGAACCAAGGTGAGTAATAGCTGGATGGTCACATTTTGTTAGGGTTTTGTGAGATTTTATCTGTGAGGCTATGTGCCGCAGGAATTAGCTTAGGCAAGTCCTGAAGACTTGGGTTTGCTTTTATTAGATTCAGGTTTAATTTTACTCAGTGGAGGTAAATAGCCAAAGTTATTAGTTTTCTTTTAAGCTTATGAAGTGAGCAATTTTTATTCTTTCTCAGTTACAATGATTTTTATTACGATAACGGGACCTGGGGGCCTGAGCGGTTAGGAAGCCAATTTTTAGCTATCCATGATCTTATTCCTATTGCTTACGTTTTTCCTCCTCTATAAGTGTAAGTTCTTTTTGTTTTTTCATATTTTAACGAAGTGCCGGCCCTTAGTCTTAGTCTTAGAGTGACACTGTCTCAAGTAAATTGAGCCATTATTGATTTTCTTTCGCTTAATGAAAAGGCGGATAATAAAAATGCAAAAAAAATCTTTGTTAGTTTATACTTTCAACTTATCTCCCAGGGCCGTCAGAATATGTTCTGCCCTAGGGGGTTGTATAGGGAAGAAAACAATTACAAATAAGGGAGTTTGACAGGAGTAAGTATAACAAACTAAAATTGTTGAAATTCTCTTTGTCATATTATTTACATATTTATATTAAGAAGAAAATCATTACATTCAAAAACTTAATTGCACATTGCAAAAACTGCGCTGGGCTTTGCATTTTGTGATATAAACTCATTTAATAATTTCTTCAAATCGAGTTTGTCGGTAATGTGAGAATAAACATGTCAGATAGCGATGTTATTGTCGATCCTGCAGCATTGTTGATCTCAAATATTTTGAAATATTTTTTTTTTACTACTACTTTTTAAAAAAATCAACAACTCCAAAAACGAAAGGAAGAGGAAAATAATTTCCGAAGCGCAGCAAAAATAGAAAATGTGAACATCACGCCAAAAATGTTTGTGGCTAAAGATATCTATACTTAAACGGATACGCTACTCATTTTTTGTTTGCATTATTTGGTATTACTTCAATACAAATATATAATTTAGAAGTGTCTGCCCGTGAATTTCGAATTGTAAGCGGGAAAGGATGGTGTCTGGTCTAGAATTTGCAAAAAAATTTTTTTTATGGGGATCTATAGTAGAGATACCTGGAAATAATGTAATAATGACTTTTATATTTATTATCTAAAAGTTAAATATAAGAAGAAATTCTGGAAAATTTTATTAATTGTTTTTTAAATTCATATTTCTAAGAACCCTTTTTTTTGTACGGCCATAGACAAATATGTTAAATATAAAGATTACCCACTTTGAACAAGCAAAACGCGACCAAAATTTCTGAGACCTTCCAGCGATACGATACCTCCATATGCGACGGCAACCGGATGCCTTGGTGTCTGGTACGGAGTGTGGGTTGGGGAGGACGGCGCAGGCCACAAGATCCTGTTTTTCTGGAGGGTGTTAACGCTTCTTGCAATACAGATTGCATCGCTGAGGGCGCTAGGGAGAGATGAGTTCACACGCTGGTAATATTGACAGACAGCTTTCTTGCTCTCTTGCTTTTCCATGTCGGACGTTTCGAGGCAAAAGGGGACGTCTTTTTCCTTAGTGCACCCGAGGATGGGTACTCTACTCGCCCATAGTGCAGGAGACTTAAACTCCCAAACAAACCAGCTAGGATGATGAACAGGATCATAACTGGGCACTCCTAGTTGCACTTAGCTAGGTGTAAGATGACGCCGGATCCCTTGCGTGCGGCGTGCAGGCTAGTGGAGGACGAAGAACACATTGTTCTAAAAAGGACGAAGTGACTGAGCGTTTCTTTCGTACTTTCGGCACCGGCTCCGAGAGTCTTTCTTTCCTGAGGGTGACACCCACGACGGTGTTTATATTATTATTATTTTATAGGTCTTTATGGAGAAATCCTTTTTGATAATTGAAATAATAGATTAGTTGAGGTATCTTAAGTTTTGTATCAGCATGTTGTTTTTAATGTATTTGCCATCCAGCAATGTGGTTCAATGTAAACCTGGTTGACTTGATTTAACTTTCAGTTTCTATTCAGGGGGATCACGAAGCAGAACACCTTTGAGCGTGTCGGTGCTCCTGTTTGATCTGGCGGTAGTAGCCGTAAGGCCTGGGTTGATAACTCCTCTGCAGTCTTCGCGGTTTTCTTGCCTCGTGGAGGATCTTTCTGGGACTTGGCCTGGTGTACACATCGCGGCCATAAGGCGCTGCCTACTCGTTCAATTACTGGAAGCTGAGAAGAGGTAGTTGACTAACAACTTGCTCCTACACGGAGAGTGGTCAATATATTCCTGGCTGCTGAGACCAAATAAGCAATACTATCAACTGATAATAAAGGAAACCGCAACAATAACTACATAATTTAATATAATCACCTTTCATATTTCAGAAACCACAAATGGAATCTCGTGCAAATAATACAAAAAATGCGCTGCCCGAGTTCAATCCAAACGTACCGCCCCCAGCGCCAATTAGCCAATGCCCAGCGTATACACACCGGCCTCCTTATGGACAACTTCCTTACGCCCAATACGGGTACGGGCAAAGCTACCCCGATCCCCAACAGATACCCGCACAGTATATACCGACCCCAATGCCCCCGATAGGGCAACCACCGCCAATTCCGCGTTCAGTCCCTTCTGCTATACCGCAAGAATCGATTCAACCTCAAGCAGTCGCTCATCCTTCCCAAACAAATTGCTCTTATACACCACCTCAGGATCCGTCACCTTATAGCTGCACTTCCCCTTCACCATACTATAATTACATGCACCCTCCAGCTAATTGTTACAGTACTCGTACTCCATCAGCATATTCTTACCCTCCTCCACCAGTTGTCACTCCAAGGAACAGGCCCCCAGCATCTTCGTCACGGGTAGAAAAAACACCACAAGCCCTGGCGTCACGGAATTCATCGCTAATTCAAATTGCATTAAGCAAACCCAGAAATTCGCATTATTCTCGAAGTCAGAGTGCATGTCAAGACCAAATTGATGGGAAAAGAGCGTCATCAGTGCCGAATCTTAACCGTAAATCATACAGGCCCGATCGTACTATGACCCCACATCCGCTTTCTTCGTCCAGCCGCGCTCGATGCCACTCCCAGGAAAGCGAACGCAGTTCGAAGTCGTCCGAATCCCAAGGTAAAAAGGAAAGCGAACAAGATCGTCTGTGCAAGACTAGGAGGAGCCAATTTTGCGAGACTTCAGGGGAAATCAAGCGAAAGTTAGCCGAGCTGGCTAACAACGATGTTTGGGTCAGGTCCTCTCCAGCGGAGCTATACTATACGCGAACAAATGTTACGGAAGTAGAATCAACTCCCAGGCTAGATGCTCTGTGCCAAATTTTTGAAGAGGAGCTGGTTACGAGGGCTGAGAAATTCAGATGCGAGCAAGAACCCTATAATGCACCCGTGAGTCGACTTTGTCAACCTAAATGTGAGTACATATTTTGCTAACCTGATTTTGTTTATTTATTACCAAAGAGGCGGAAAAAGTATGACTCGATGTGTCCATCGTTTATTAGGGTCGTTCATACATTTTGTTGGGCGAAAACTGTATGGTCATTAATAAAGTAGTTCGCTGTTAGAGACCTCATCATTGTTGATGAGTAGTCAGAACATACTTGGAATATGCACAAAGGTGGAGTGATCCCTAGCTCCCCTTTTTTTTGGGCGCAGATTGAACGTGTATCTGCGTGTCAGATTTATTTATTTATTTATTTTATTTTATTTATAACGCTGTACAAACAAGATACATATTTTTTCCTGTGCAGGGAATTTGTAATAATTTAACAAGTGAGAGGTTACAATAAATGTATAAAGAAAGTGAACTAAAAAAAAGAAACAAAAAAAATATTTAAAAATCAAGAGAAAGATAAGATTTATGAGAAAAAAACCCAGTAACTCAGTAACTGTCCGCAAATTGCATTCGGGAAATTGAACGGTAACCTGAAAAAATAAAGTGCTCTGTTAGACTTACAAAGTTACAACTGAATAGATAGTGTAGCTAGGAAAACATTTCGTAAAAACATTGCAGTAGGAAGTTTTAGATAGGATAAAAGGAAGCAACCAACTATCGAACTGGAGTAGGAACTAACGTGATCAAATCGACTAAGTCGAAACACAGAACGAACTGCGGAGTTGAAAGCGACGCATAATTTACAAGAGCTGACAGAATCTAGTTTATCATCCATATATTATTATAGGAATAATTAGCGATTTGACCAAGAAGAGATGCCTGTTAAGAGGACTATGAACAGCCGTAATAGTCACTGTGCAGCGTACCGTACACTTTTCTCACTAAGTCATTTATGTGATCGGACCCAGTCTAAGGTCTTATTAAAAATAATCCCAAGATTTTTTACAGAGGTACTAAAAGGTATTACCAACCCATCAAGGCACAACTCAGGAAAGCACGATGTGTCAACAGCGGTTCTGTGAATAGCAACAGCAGCTACACCTGCCAAATCGTTATAGATACAGTTGGATATCATCAGCATACATATGATAACTACAACTTTTAAGGACAAGTGTAAGATCATTAATAAATAGGGAGATCAGAGGTCCCAGAATTGAGCCTTGGGGAACACCACTATTCACCGACAATGTATTGGACCAAGCACTACCCATACAGACCCTTTGTTGCCTTCCAACTAAGTACGACCACAACATACATGAACAGAGAAATTGCAGGTAAACCACAGTTTGTGAAGTAGCAACTTGTGATTACTTTATCGAACGCTTTGGAAAAGTCCAGTAGGACTAACACATCACTGATTATTGTCTAGGGATACATTATTGTTGTCTGTGATTTTTAGGAGAGCAGTGGTACAGCGGTATTTGGTTCAGGAACCATGGAATGTAAATTATTAAGTAATGCCTTATCATTCAGGTAAACTGAAATTTGTTTATGAAATGGTTTTTCAAGAGCCTTAGAAAGAAATGATAAAATAGATATTGGTCGGTATTCCGCAGGACAGGTATGATATTGGACAACTTCCACATAATTGGAAAGTCAGAACGTAAGATGATGTTGTTAAACATATAAATCAGATGCGGTAAGATTACTAGGGGTAGAATTCTTATGAACATAGGGTGAAGGCCATCAGAACCTATAGCGTTAAACTGAATGGACATGAATGACAGCGTATACATCATCATCATAAACAGAGTTAAAATAAAAGTCATCACCAGTCACACCAGTCAGTCAAGATATTATCAGGATTAATCTGCGCATTTAGGGAATATTACCAGATAGGCAATGAGATGCAAATAAGGCATCAAGGTTACCAGGATCTTCAGGCATAGAGCTGGTGCTATAATTCGTTTTATCGACACCAATGGCGGACAAGTCATTCCAAATCTGTTTGGCAGGTAACCGGGTGTTAAATTTGGATTTGTAATAAGTGCATCACGTTGGCATCAGCTTGGCCGCTTTTAACGGAGTTGCGCTAATAGTACGAAAGCTATGCCACGATTGGGGTTCAAGTTTACCCTGCCGATTTTTCCCCGGCCATATTTCCCCCGGTCAGTCTATAAAATAATTTGTGAAAGGCACATTTCAGTCTATTAGTCAGAAACTTAGAAAGGCAAAAATGACCGGGCAAATTTAACCCCTGGGAAAAGAAAGGCTAACGAGAAACAGGGGCTCGGGGAAAATTAGAAGGGGAAAAATGACCGGGGGAAAATCGGCAGGGTAATTTTAACCCAGTACCCTATGCCACAGCTCAGAAATTCGAAAACGTTTCTATCTACGGTATGCCAAGTTACGTTCTTCGAATTCTCACAGAGCACCATGGGCATTTTAGTATTGATAACTTTACTTCTACGAATTGGGACATATTTGTCATTTGTCAGGTTGGGGTGAAAGATTATAGATACCAAAATTAAATCTTGCTTGAAGAAACCAGGCAGATAAATTTGATTTTACTTAACCTCTTTGAACCGAAAACGCCAGGGTTTTGTATCTCCTTGTTAGACTTTTCTAGATATGCGCTAAAAGGAGAATGATTAAATTGTGACTGGATTTTAGTTTAAGTAAAAATATAATTAGCAATTTTACAGCCGAGAAATGTTCATCTTCGGACTCTTCTGAAGAAGACCCTGAGCCTGAAAAAGACTGTTCGATGGAAGAATTGTCTAAAAAAATTCAGCACCCTTACAGACTGCACGCAGATCTTTCACACAATAAAGCTGGGGAAATGAAATACGGGCCACTTTGCAAGTGTTCAGCTAAATCGCGACGAACTGGAATTCCACACGGCATTTATCCTGGAGAGAGAGGCTTTCCCGTGTGCAAACAAAATTCAAATAATGCGGGCAAGCTGTACCACTACAGGATAACCATCTCGCCTCCGACAAACTTTTTAACAAAAACACCAACGATTATCAAATACGATCAGCACGAATTTTTATTCGAAGGGTTTTCTCTGCTGTCCCATACACCGATTAGAGAATTGCCCACATGCAAGGTGAGCGTAATCTCTACATCTTTGAGAAGTCATTAACATTTTTGTTTTTTTAGGTGATTCGATTTAACATTGAGTACACGATTTTGTACATTGAAGAAAAAATACCGGAGAATTTCACAATTCGCGAGCTGGATATATTTTGTAAGATACTTTGATAAGATTCTACGTACGGATTTTCACACGCTTTTCTTTAGTCAGGTATTTGTTTTACGAGTTGCTGGAGCTCGTTGACTTTACAATTGTACCGACCAACAATACTGAAGAGGCTTGTCCATGCTTTCATTTTCTTCCTCGTTTTGTTCGAGATCTGGAAGATAATGGGAAGGAAGTGCTGTCGATGTGTGAAGTCCTGAAATATTTGCTCGATAGCTCAGGTCCTTTGGTAGACCAGGAAACACTACAACGTATGATGGATATGAACCAACATGATTGGCAGGACTACGTGGATTACGTTAAAGGAATGGTGGTTACTAATCCTGGGAAAAAGCCCTGCTCTGTGCGAGTGGACCAGTTAGACCGTAATGTGTCTGATTTGCCTGAGTGCATTGACAGTAATGATTCGGGGATTATTCACCCCGTGATCGTACACTTTGGCATCCGTCCTCCCCAGCTAAGCTACGCAGGAAATCCAGAATACCAGAAGGCATGGAAGGAATACGTTAAATTCCGACACTTAGTTGCAAACATGTCGAAGCCTTCCTATGAAGACAAGCGGAAACTTGAGTCAAAAGAAGCCAAGCTGCAGGAGATGCGAACCCAAGGTAGAATGAAGCGAAACGTGACAGTAGCAATTAGTTCAAAGGGTTTCTACAGGACGGGAATTATGTGTGACGTCGTCCAGCACGCCATGCTTATTCCTGTATTGACTGGGCACTTGAGATTCCACCAGTCGTTAGACTTACTTGAGCACAGTATTGACTACAAATTCAAGAATAGATATCTGTTGCAATTGGCCCTTACTCATCCTTCTTACAAAGAGAATTTTGGCACAAATCCAGATCATGCTAGAAATAGCTTAACCAACTGCGGTATTAGGCAGCCGGAATACGGAGATAGAAAAATCCATTATAGGAATGCTCGCAAGAGGGGTATTAACACTCTCATGAATATCATGTCTCGATTTGGAAAAGAATACGAAACAGACAGCAACATCACTCATAATGAGCGCCTAGAGTTCTTAGGAGATGCAGTTGTTGAATTCTTAAGTTCGATTCACCTTTTCTTTATGTTCCCTGATAAGGAGGAAAGTGGTCTACACGCCTATCGGTCGGCTATTGTCCAAAATCAGCATCTGACTGTGTTGGCCAAAAAGATTCACTTAGATGAGTATATGCTATACGCCCACAGCTTCGACTCGTTTCAAGAAGTGCAACTCCGGCACGCAATGGCAAACTGTTTCGAAGCTCTGATGGGAGCGTTGCTACTGGATGGCGGTATTACTGGTGCTGATAAAGTTTTTGCACATGCTCTCTTTATGGAAAATGCTACACTAAAAGACGTTTGGGAAAATTATCCTCCACATCCGCTACAGGAGCAAGAGCCTTTGGGAGACCGTCAGTGGATAGAATCTTATCAACTACTCAAGGACTTGACGAATTTTGAAGAATCCACTGGCGTACAATTTAAGCATATTAGACTTTTAGCGCGCGCATTTACAGACCGCAGCATTGGTTTTACACCTTTAACTCTGGGCTCAAATCAACGACTAAGATTTCTGGGGGATACAGTCTTACAGTTGATCAGCTCCGAATATCTCTACAGACATTTTCCTGAGCATCGTGAAGGCCCTTTGACACTAATGCGATCCTCATTGGTTAACAGTGGCACCTTAGCTATAATATGCGATGATTTGGGTATGACTCAGTATGCAGTTTATGCAAACCGTAAAACAGAATTGAAGACGAAGGACCGTGCTGATTTGCTTGAAGCATTCCTTGGGGCACTCTACGTAGATATGGGGCTGGATTACTGCGAGGTATTCTGCCAAGTTTGTCTGTTTCCACGCCTTCAAATTTTCATCATGAATCAAGTCTGGAATGATCCGAAATCCAAACTCCAACAATGTTGCCTCACACTTCGTACAATGGATGGCAGCGAGCCCGATATACCTGTTTATAAGGTCGTTGAGTGCAAAGAACCTACAAACACTAAAGTTCACACTGTAGCTGTTTACTTTCGGGGAAAACGATTGGCGAGCGCTACCGGTCATAGTATTCTACAGGCCGAAACGAATGCGGCGAAACAAGCCCTTGAGAACTCCAGAGAATTCTTCCCGCAACTAGACCATCAAAAACGAGTAATAGCTCAAAGCATCAAACGCCAGAGGGGGAAGGATATTCCAGTTGAGATGAAATATGAATCCGATTCATGGGCAAATTTGTATTCAAGCAAACGGCACAGAAATGCCGATAGTGATGTGGATGACTCTAATTTGTCGAAGCAGTATCCCATGCGTGAAGATATTTCTAGTGATGAACTACCGCTAGATTCGGAAGAAGAAGAGAACGCACGGCGAACCCGTAGTCCAGAGGTTCCTAACCTTTTTGTACCTCAGAGCTAAATACCGATCGGACGGCGGTCGCCATTTATTTTTTGAAAATATATTTATAGGAGGACATAGTTAATAGTAGGTACACATAATATACAAAAACATATTTATTCCAAAAAGAAGGGGTATTTGGTTGACAAAGGTATTAGAAGTAACACTGCTCTTTTACAAAACAATGATTACTGATGATTAAGCCCACCAATATTTATTTTTACAATATTTGCAATCAGCAACTCTTAAATCGATACGTACCAACTTTCATGAAAATCTGAGCAACTTTGGTATTTTGAGTCCGCCATTTTGGATTTGTGAAATTCAGCATCACATTCGAAATCAGCGACTCCAAAAAACTCCACATATCAACTTTCATTAAAATGTGTTCTCGGGTTTGCTTAGGGGAGCGTTTTATTTTTTCGTTACGCTACCATTTCGAACTTACATTACATATAGGGCCATAAGAAATTTCACTTCAATACAAATTTGACATATAAAAATTATTTTTTATATGTATTCTTATGTAAATTATTAAAAATTACTAAATAATACATACAAGAGTTCACATAGTAAACAACTCTTGATAAAAAAAATATAATTCTCAATGTGATATTTGGCATTGCATTGTTTTGTTCATTAAGTAAGTTGATTTTATTGATTTTATGATATCCATTGTTGAAGACAATGATTTCCACAAGTATGTAGCACTTGAAAAACGATTTTATCTTGTATGATGCTCTTTTCAAAAATGGAAATTTGGTTCTGTCGACAATATTCCAGAAGTTATCATCTCTGTTTGCGCAAAACTGCCTCATCACATTCGCATCAGCGACATGATACTGAAGAGAGGAGTCATCTGCTATATGCATTAGATCTACCCTAATTAGCATCTTCATTGTTATCAACAGTGATGAAGCCCCGATGCACGCTATCGGCGGTGAGAGCCATATTACTCCAGCACATTTCCGGTAATATCAGCAATGATACCAGTGAGACCTTCATCGAGTCACCGAAAAGCCGATATACCAGTCAATAGCATCTTCACTCTTATCAGTTATAATAAGAGTGAGAGCCAGTTTCCTGACCAGGATCTCCACGGACCAATCTCGTACCATCGACCAGAAGTGATTCAACTACCACCCACAACAGCAGAAGCAGCAATCGAATTTTGTAACTTTTTGTACTTGAATATTAACTAAAACGAGTATCAAGTTGAGAGTGTTTTTTGGTAACCTCATATCTAATTAAACCCCTGCCCCAACAATCTCTTTGTTACATAGGATTTCAGGACAATGTCGTTCTGAAGAACCATAATTTTTAGCTCTACTAGAACTTACTTGAAGAAGTTCTGCAATGTAAGTACATAGTTATTTCGGTTGCACTTACTTGGCAAAAAGTATTTATTGAAAACTTGAATAATATTTGTTATTCGTGTACGCACAGCGGCGGGCATAAGCAAAACGGCCGATGGGTGCCATAGTGCCCGCGGGCATACGGTTGGGGACCCTCTAAAGTCTAAAAGAAACATAAAAAGCATAAGAAAAATAAAAGACGGTCGGAACAATCAAAGCCAAGGAAACATCGTTTTGAATAGTCAGGGAGGCGACTGTAAAAAAAAGCCATAAAATTGAGGCCAGGCACCCGTCGTCATTTCGATAATGGGATAAGCAAGCTTTCTGTGGTACCACTTTCAGCCTGTGTGCTCCTTCTCATGCAGTCGCCTCCCCGACTAGAAGAAGCTGTTGAGTGTTGGCTTAGTCCCCTATCGGAAACGATGAGGCTCAAATGGACAACTAATTGAAAATATCAAAAATCCAGACATTGTCAAATTCTGTTATGTATCTAGTATGAGAAGCTGCAGTCGTGCGGCAAGAAAAGAGCAAGCTTTGTGTGATCCTACTGTTGGAGACTTTTAAGATGTCTCAAATTTTAAGATAGACGATTATATGTATAATAGCCTTGCCTGGCAGTGAAATCTGACACGATCGCTAAGGTAGGAATGTACTTGGTTCGCCGTGAGCATGTAGTGGGACACACCGCCGTAATTTGGTAATACCCGGTCTGGATCGGTGTGACGAGAAGCGGTCGTTCTTCTTCCTCCTTGCACTCTTTCCCAAAATTCTGGTTGTTTTGTTTCCTTTTGACTGGGGTAGGTAGTTTGGTGATTTTCGTATGCAACACATTCACAAAAATTCAGGAAATACAATACCAGAATTTGTTTTTACACATGTACATTTTTGTTTGAAAGTCCTTTCCCGAACCAACAGGTACACGGTATCGTGGCAACTCTAAGAAAAGCGCCATGTGCACTGGCCCATGCGCTGTACGCGAAGGTACAGGTATAGTTGACAGACTCCTTTTTCTTTTTTAGTTCTGTCCTTTTTTTTAGATATAAATTGGGGTGTATTCTGAGATCATACCGATAATTGCCACTTCAGACGAATATAATACGAACCGAACATGTGGTGTAGAACTTTCATACTAAACGATGTTGGCATTGGAAAATAGGATATTTGCAATACTGTGAATCGGATCTCAGAATAGCCCCCATTACAAGTTCAAGCTCATAGACCCCAACTAGAATCAATTCAGCTATTCCATTTTCTTAGATTTACAACGTATTATGATAATATTTGCTAACTCAGAGTTAATAACAACTTTGCTCGCTAATTTATCAACAAATAAACACAATGGTACTACACCTGGGATAAATAAAGTGAAAAGGTTCCGTGTAATTCGTGTATTTTTCAAATTTTCTGATTCGAATATAACTCTTAAAGTTATCTAAATAGTGAAAGCCGTTTATTGCCAGGCAAACGACCATCGCTGTTTGCAATACCTTTCTGGACCTCCTTGAGTTCTGGAAGCCGGCTAATTTCCCCTCGAGCTGCTAAAGATGGAGGCGTTGCTAAAATGCGACGTGCTATCCTTTGTATGTCAGAAGGTGTGATTTTTTCTACAAGATAAAAAAAATATTAATTTTCTTTTCCTTTTTCGGTATAATAAAAAACATACCAATTTCATTCATGAAATATTCCGGTCTCTTTCGGTGTCCAGTAGCGAGTACTTGCCTACCGATGTCTTCGAAAACAACTGGTCTAGATTCCAAATTCATAAGAAGCATTGACTGAAGTTGGGTTTTAGCTCTTTTGAGCTCTTGAGATCCAGGGCTAGTGGCCATTCCAACAAGTTCTCTTGTAATTACTTCGACCATTTCTCTGACGTGATTTGGAGGTGCACTTGCATGTATGCAGAACAGTCCAGTATCAGCATACGCATGATTGTATGCAGTCGCGCTGTACATCCAGTGGTATCTGTTTAAGACATTTGTGTACAACCGCGTATACATGCCTTTGCCTGGACCTCCAGCTGAGAAAGAGCCTCCTCCACCCATCATAATATTTAACACACAAGTAGCGATAAAATCGGGATCTTGATGTGAGCATCCCTCCATGCCAACTACAATGTGAGCTAACTCAGGTAGGCCAGCTGCGGCGTATATTGGAATATCACACTCTTCCTATTTTAATAATAATAATAATTAAATTTATCAGCCAATTCAGAGCCATATCCAAAAAAAAATCAAAATTCATATACAGAGATGTTTTATCAATCAGGGACAAAAATGAATGGGGTGATAGATCTCACCTAGCAAACAAAAAAATCGTATGGGTGGGACGGGTGGTCATCTCGACCGTTTGTGAGTTACAGGATGATTAACAATTTTTTTTAATTAATTAATCAACCATTATTATATAATCAAGATTAACAGTAGTGACATTTGTTTTTTAATTTCGGGAAATGATAGCTCAGTGGCCTTTAAAGAAGTCTCACTGGGTGTTCTACATGCTAGGAGCTTCAATCATGAGCACACTTAAGTGATTGACACCCACACACACAAACACCGACATGCTTATCCTGACTGCTCAGTTTAATATCAGAGCTTTTAAATGCTCCTGGAGGGCCGGGGTTTTATTTCCTGGCCTCATTCGTTCTTCTTTTCAGGGCATCTTGAGCTATCATTTCCCGAAAACTTTTTACCGAAATTAAAATTCCATAGGTTTTGTTCTTTCAAGAAAAGTATCTTTACCTTAGCGATACCTCCAGTATATTGTGCAACAGATTTATCAACACTATCTGCTCCCTTTGCCTTAATATGTTCTGTTTCCCATATTGCGGGTTCTTTAAGGAAAAACCTTTCCACTTGTTTTACAAGCTCGTCATGTTCTACCTGAAGAGCAATAAGCAATAATTCATTTTCTATGCATATCATCTGAAATTACTTACTCCAACGCCTGCTACAACCATTCTCTCCGGAGAGTGGTGATTTTTCAGATACTTTAAAAGTACATTGCGATCAATCTCATTTAGGTTTTTTGATGGGCAAATTTTTGGTAAACCTAACGTATTTTCTCTGTATGCTGCCTGAAAGGGAAAAAAAAAACATTCCATTTTCAAGTATAGATTGTTCACTTAATACTCAGTCAAAAAGTTGAAATGTAGTTAGTCAAATAAAGGACAGAAGATGTTGACTATGAAAGCACTTACAGCATGAATCATGTCCATCAGTATCGGCTCCTGTTCGGGCCTCATTCCTAGCGATTCTAATTCAAACTGTACTACTTGGCGCGCTGTGTTTACTTCGTCTTCATTCAGTTGAGGCCGCAACGTTACATCGGCTAATAGTCTAGTAACCGATTCCACACCGCGGCTATCAATGCTGGCTGCATATATGAAAGTATCTCGTGAGCTCTGGCAGTCGCATATGCCTCCATGCTTTTCCAGTTCTTTCAGAATCAGATCTTTGTTAGGGAAATTAGCCGTGCTCTTAAATTAAAAAAAAAGAAATATCTCAATGGTCTAGCTTTGAATACCTGTGAAACAGTCGACCTACACTGAACGCTAGTTTTTCTAGGAAATGCGACACTCCGCTCGGATATGCGACTTCGTATCTTGGACCAGAATCTATAACAACTGTGAAGTAAATTAAATAATTAATAAGCGTTTGTGTTACTTTTATATTACACATAGAATCGAATGATAATTAGATTAGATTAGCATAAAGACACCTCCCTGAATATTTAGGACTTCAAAATGAGCACATGGACGTTGGGAGGATAGACAGTATTTATGTTAAAAGGTTATCATTAAATAATAGTAAAAATATAATACTTTCAAGCGGTAATCTTTGAAGTTGGAGGGAAAAATGTCTGTTTGGAATTGTTGGCGATCTGGACATTTTGTAAAGCCATTTGCGTTTACTTTCCGTGCCTCAAGGTTTGGTAATTGATTCTAATAGATTTTGGTCTTAACAGTCCAAATCTAACAGGGATATCAGAATACCAAGCTTTTGCACAAGTGTTTAAAAGAACTAAACAAAATCTATGTAATGGGGCAAAAAGCTTGTCAGTTACCTCCTATTGTGCAAAATTGTCCGAAGCGCTTTTCAGACGCAACCTTCAGTCCATTTGAAAGTGTTGTCACTTGAGTAACATTGTCCTCCGGCCTTAGCTGAGCATAGACGACTTCGGGCAGATCCTTCACCGGCTCAGTCAGCGGAGGCAGACTGGTAACTACATCCTTCGATGGAACATTCACTGTGGATCCGCCTTTGCTGGCTCGTCCAAAATCTTCGCCGTTTTGTCCTGCTGTAGTTGCTTTTGAAGAATAACTTCGGGAAAAGCGAAGGCAGCTGAAATTTCATCACCAAAACGCTATGTGAGATTCAAACAATGTATACTTTTCCAGCACTACCTTTTAGGGACCCCACTAATTTTCCTTCCCAAGTATGAAGCACGCAATGCCATCCCTAGGCAAATAGAACATGAATCACATAAAATTATTAAAAATCGGTCTAAGCCGAAAGAAAACAAAACACTCCGCCGCAGATGCCGGTGTTTATTAAAGCATTCGTGGAAACAGTTAGATTGAGTGGCTAAGATTGGGGTACAATAGCGTCACTTAAAACGTGCGATATTCCGGCAAAAAACCCGCCTTCACCAAGGATTTTTAGAAATTTTTTCCAAAATCTTGAAATTGCCACTAGTACTAAACAGTGCTAAAAACCTCATTTATTTTGACAGTAGCAGGGTTGAGTATTGTTAGGTTTGAAATCCATTTTTACTGCTTTTGAAAAGTAATTAATTGTAGTTCTTTCGGAATGATTTAATACAAATTTTAATTTTATTCATTAGCTTTAGAGCTGTCACCAAACACATAAATAAATGGGTTATTAAATAACTGAAACCGACCTAAACTAAGTCACAAGTGTTTAGACAGACACATGCAATTTCCAATTAAAAGAGAAGAAGATACTGGTGACGTTTGGCAGACGACAAGTGGCAGTTGGGCACTGGCACTGTCAGTTTTGAAAACATAGGATACCTTTTACATGGAACTTATCAAGGATGTCCTCCAAAATAGTTATATTTGCCTTTATAGTGGTTATCCTGAATATATTAAATGTTGGTACAGGTTTAGTTGACCTAGAAATGCCTAATGTAAGGGTAGAATTGCAAAATTTGGGATTTCACAGGTACTTGAGTCATTTAAACAAAAATGTTATTTACGCAAATTTATATTGTAGGAATTTTCATTACGAAATAACGTTATCTGAGGATTGGCTAAATAGCAAGTGCAATTTTATTCTACACCAAAAGCTTCCTCAGGGTGTTTATGTAAATGTAGATCAGCTGGACGACCTCGTTCGCCGGAAGAAAGTAAGTTACTTTATGTATAAGCTGCGATCATTCCAACCGCCAGTCTACGCTATAATTGCGTTAACTTAGGAACTGATGGCAGAAAACCCAAAGTCGTTCTTACCTGATCTGTGGTCTCGAGCTCGAGCATTTATTCATATTTATTTATTTTATGTTGCAGGAAATCCATTGCCTCTGTTTAAAGAAATTTCAGGGAAGAATTAATTTTAAATATTATATCTTTGATTTCAGCTAAATGCATTATATCCCAGTCATGTTGACGTTGAGTTAGTAGCGACGGACGCTAGTCCGTTTGACGTGTTCTTGAAGTTAACATCAGAACCCTTTCAAGAAACTACTCTACCGATTCATTTTCGGTATCACCCACCGGGAACGGAAGAGTAAGTAATGTTTTTAATTAATATTCATTCTAAGTTGGCTAGTTAAATATTTGAGTATATTCTTTTGGAGTTTCCTTTCTGTTAATTTTTTAGATTCATTGTCAAATTTTTAGCTGATTTTTAAAGTTAGAGATGCTATTATTTATTGTTTTGAATATAAGGCTTGAAAGTGCGAAGCAAGACAATAAATCATTATGTTTGTTTGTTAAAGTATTTGGATAATTGCTTTTGTGATTTGGATAATTTGTATTTTTTGTGTTATTCTATTTGCTTCCCACTATTTCAGTGGACTAGAAATTGATACATTGATAAAGAAATAAAATAAGGAAAAATGTTTGAAATCTCCTTAAGGGGTAATATTGCTTAAGAAATGGAGCTTTAAAGTGACTGGCTTTCTTTTTATAGATCAATTTGTAACCTGATATACCTACTATAATCTTCATGATCATAGTTAAAATCCTTTTCAATAGCTTTATACTGAGCAGGGGTCCAAAGATCCGCGTTGCTAAAAGACTAGTCTTTCAATTACAAAAAATCAGAATTTTTTGGAAGTTAATCTTGGAAAGAAAACTGGCTCGTTATGATAGACATTTTAGAATCTCCGAGGAAGTACCTTCAATTTGAACCCTAGTTCTACTATCTTAATTTTCATCGTTTTCGAAATAAACCTTAATAACCGACATTAAAGGGTTCGTTTTGGCTGTACGATTTCTAGCCCTTTCATGTCCTATGTCGGCATCCCATAGGGCATCCACCTTGGTCCATTAATTTTTATACGATCATAAATGACGTTGAGAAGTTTATTAAGCATTCCAAAATGCTAGCTATGCTGATGACATCAAATAAATTACCAACACATCGGACTCTAGTCTCCTTCAAAACGACCTGAACAGTTTCTCCACCTGGTGCATGATCTGAATGTATCCAAATGCCAATGGATCACTTATTCTCGCAAACATGCCTCCATCTCACCTAGAACCTATGTTCTCTCAGGCAAACCAATTCCGTCTGTTAGCTCAATTCGTAACCTGGTTGATATCTGCGATAGTGAATGAACTTCCGTTCCCACATTGACTATATCGTAAACAGAGCCAACTCAGCTCTTGGCTTTGTAAAACGCTGGTCAAAGGAATTTTCCGACTCTTGTCACCAAATCAATCTACATCTTCTTCGTTAGGCCATTCCTGAAATATGCCTGTCAGGTTTGGTCCTATTGAATTAGAGATTGAGTTTTTAGTATTCTGTTTTTTAAACTTTAGGGCGCTCGGAAAAATAGTTGATTTTTGAAATTTACTTTGGGTTGAGGTTCGCACCTTAACAAAACGTATCTAAATTAATTTAAAAAGAGTTTCAAATTGATCGATTACGAAAATATTTTTTAGGCCAGTTCGAAAAATGTGTTTCCAGTTTAAAGTTTGATTATTGTAACAGCATCGAGATCGAAGCATCCATACAATCCCGGACTAGTCTGGAGTCGACTGACCGAGATATGAGGGCAGCCATTGTCGCAATGCTGTATGCAAAAATAACAATACGTCTACCTGCATAAGTTCTTTTCAAATTCTAGGGGATGCAGTTTAGGATTCCTATAATTTCTGCCTGAAACTGAACACTTACCAAGCCTCATTTCCAAGTTTGTCCTAGCATACTCACATCAGATCCCAGCACAGCTTCGTCCATATCCATGTACCAGACTAGTTCACTTCTTAATAAATAGTTCTTGGAAAATCTCTCCCTATACAGGTATTATTAAGGTTAAGAAATTCGGAGGACTTTGTAGGCCAGCTCTCGTCGAGAAGGATTTCAATCGGAATTGTCCACAAGTTTTCTGTCTATTGCTACATGCACAGAAAAATTCAGCTCGATCTTTTATTTTAAATTAGTTGGAATATAATTATTTAATTTTAACACTTGCTCCACCTACTAGCCTAGCAGGCATAAAAAATAAGAAACGTCAACCACATTGTGGATTTTGAATTTGTATTTATGTTAACATACATACCAGTACACTGGAGTTCTTGAGTTATTTCTCGTTAATAAAAAATGTTTTTTTTGAAAAACTGCTGATTTTTTTCATAGTATTGTGATTTACAAAATATTACCTAAAAGTCCCTGGAGTAGACTACCTATAGGAGCAAAAATGCACGGAGCGCAAAAGGCTAATAAGTTAAATCAGCTGCTATGCTCGGTTGCGCACGGTGTGAAACAAATTACCATCCCATCGGGATTCATTATGAAAATATTCGGACGCCATATTGGATCCGCCATTTTACTTTTTCATGTTTCATAATCAGTTGGTAAGCTTTCAGTATTTGAATCATTAAAATCGGTGCAGAAATAAACTCACAACCTCTCGCGTTAGCGTTATATTAATATAGAGAATAGATAGATAAAGATGTGTACGAGATGTAAACTTTGTTATTAATAAACTCGACAGTTTATGTCAAAGAAAGCAGTACGTAAAGTTGCAGTAATAACATTACAACTTCAAAGCAAACATGTATAAGTAGATTTTAAATTTAATCAGTCTTATTGTTTTCTAAGATTTCTTAGCTAGCTACAGTATTCCTAATTGCTTTCAAGATAACGGACAAACCAGTGAGGACTGGTAAGCTTTAATGTATTCACAGTCTGGACCAGTGCAGGTCGCTACGGTCTGATCCCGTCTGGTGCGGTCCGTGTCCACTATGATATGAGCGTGTCTCCGGTTTAAGATTTCGTTGTCTGTTCTTTTGTGTACCGTTATATGTTAACACCTCTTTAGATGCAACCTTGCAACCTTGTAATATTTTCCGGAAATAGTAAAACTAGGTTATATTTCACAGCATCTACTTGATAATCGCTAACATTTATTGGTTCTGTAAAAATACTATACTTAGCGAAGCAATTATAACAGTTGAGTCATTAGGTTGTCTCTCAATCTAAAACTTTTTAGAAAATAATTATTAATTTTTTTTAGAATACGAAGTAGACTATGAAACGTCGCGGCTCATTTGTACGCAATTTTAATTTTTACGTAGACAAGTATGTTATGACACTTTTCTATTTATTAAGAGTAATTATTTAATCTTAAAAAAATAATTCATAAATAACTTTGTATCAGTCAGTACTAATGACTAAGTCTATATATTGTTTTATTGTACATCTACATGATTCATTTTAACTTAACAACTGTAGCAGATGGAAATTCTGTTGATAATTGTGTTTTTAATGCGTTGAAAAAGCAAAAAATACTTTTAGTCGCCTATCTCCCTTAGCTCGTGTATACAAGTTGTGCTTTTATGGCTCTCTGCATTAAGATAGCAGTTCACCTGACCTCGCAAAGATTAAGACTTTCTTATTTGACGAGAAACAGATTATAATTGATTGTACCTCACCGTTAAAAGATAATTGTTTAAAGGTGACAGAATTTATTTGAGGCTGATAAAACTTATTCAATTTACATACATGAGATTTTCAATGAAAGATATTCTTCAAAATAATAATAATTGATTTTATGGGAGCAATTGATATTTTAGTGGTTTTTTTGTTTTTTTTTTTTAAAGAGGAGGTTATCAGTTCGACCCGTATGCATTATTTTTGTGTATGTTCTCGTATAACTTCGTAACGCGTGAACCGATTATGATAATTATTTTTTAGTTGTATAGAGTGGTTTCTTGGGGAGTAAGAGCCTTCGAGAGAAGGGGTCACTACAATTGTAAAATGTAAGAGAATAATAATTTTTTTGCGATTGCAAAAATTGGAATAAGGGGGTTACTGGAGTGCGTGATTTCAAACATGGTTCCCAATTTTCAAAATTCAAGATGCTCCAATATGGCGTGCTACCAAATTTAATTTTGATTTTATTAAAAGTTGCACTAAGGGTGTTTTCGGACGATTCAGTTAGCTCTGTTTTTGCAACTCTACTATTACGTTCATGATCAAGATTGGATTTGAGGTGAATTATCATTAGTTTTTAAGAAAATTTGGCTTACCCACATTCGTCAGTTTAGCTAGGTTTACCAAAACTCAACTCAACTCAAGTTTTCATGTACAAACTACAATTCCATGAACAGGGTTGAGTTTCATGACAATTAGGTTAACCGTGCGTGTTTCTGTTTGTTCTTCAATATACTTTATAATAATCCCTTGCTTAGAACATACATTATAAGATCCGGTACTAGCTATGTTTTACAAATGGGCACCAGACGAGATTCAGCGACATATGTTCGTTTCTCGATTTCGCTCGGAAACTACATCGGACCAGGTCAAATGTCAAACGGGATTGAAGATTGATAAGACAAGCCCTTTGTTATGGCCCGATTGAGTCATTTCCTGCAAATTCATTCCCAGGAACCATGCGGCTTTGAATGCTGCTTCTGCTTCAAAAAACTTATTAGCGAACTCTGCATATACATACTATATACAAATGTGATTAGTCTCCGCTTAAAGACGAGTAACTTGTACAATAACTCGACCAATTAATGTTTCGACGTGGTTGGTTATCTGACTTCATTACTCGGAGCTTTTTGGTCCATAGTATATGATTTTCCGCCGGAATCGTCACTCATCATCCCTACATGCTCCAGTGGAGGAGGTGGTTTCTGCGCCGATCGTCGTGGCGTTAAGTGTTCGTTGGTGAAGTTTGCGAATACGGACAACTTGGAGGTGCTCGATGTAGTCTTTAAATTACCTCACAGAAGTATACTAGTAGTATTAATAGTACACATTCCGCCAGGCGCAGGCAACAGCGTTTATAAGTTCCTCGCCTCTGCCGCGGAAGAACTGTCGACTGGAGGAATTCTGAAGGCAACCGCCTTGTGCCTTGCTATATTTCTTCACCTTTTTACTGTCCTGCTTTTAGCTAGGGTCTTATAAAGTGCTAAACACATTCTAAATGTTCTGTTAGAACACCCTTAACTTTCGAGAACTCTTTCGATGTTCAAGTCTATGATATTTGGAATCCGTTGTAAAATTTTCTTAACAGATCGAATTCCATACATTTCGTAAAGTAAATTAATATTAACATTCAAATCTCACGTTCATTTGATCGGTCATTGGCCTCTACCTCTATACAAAGAGGAATCTTCACAGTAAGGAGACTCCGGGGAACGTGACACTTTGAAAACAAAATTTCCAATCAGTTCAGCCAAAATTCAATTGGATGGCGTAAGCGCTATATGTATATACTTATGTTTATTTTTGGGTTTTCCACTTAACTGTAGAGTCCAGTGCCAAAAGTCGCTTGCTGAAGTAGTCCGTCTACGTTTAATCGGCTTTAAACCGGTTTATTTCTGGTTGAAGCGCTCCTGTACGTAAGTTCACGGAACTAAAGAAAATATTTTATTATCAGTTTGTTTAGATAGGAGAAAAGTAATAAATATGTACTTGCTCATATCACTTGCGTTATAATTAATAATGCAAAGGCATGTGTGTAAACGTATGAGAATCGATGTAGACAAGTGATTACAAATATCTAAATTGGCAAATAATTTCAATGCTAAGATGTAAGTACTCCGATATGAGTGATAAGTCACCGTATATTCGTAACTGTTATAAAAGCACATGAAGTCCATCCCGTATAGTAAATAAAGTAGTACTTGAAAATTGAACGGACGATTGGTTTTCATATGTATGTATGACAGTCCGCGTCAATGGGCGGTTAGATAAAAAACATACACAATTCGGTTTGGCCTTCAAACGTAAGAGTACTCGCAATTACAGGGGGTGGTCGTAGCTGAATGTCGTGTATATAATTTCTGTAGGAATTTTATATGCAATTCAGCAATTTAAGGTCAACCTTGGTCGAAACGACTTACATGACCACTTCCCACACCTTATAACATGTTAGCTTAATCAGGCTCCTTTGCATGATCTGCAATGTCTTACGAATCAATTTTAGCAAGATTTTCAGGACTATTAAATATCATCATGTTTTGCATTTGAAATTAAGAGTTATATAATAACATGCTAACGTCAAGCGCCCTTTTGTATTAAAGCGATTGGAAGGTACACAGAACTTTGATCAACAATACATAAAGTCTAGGCACAAGTACGACAGACTTCCAACATATTATTGCGACGGTAGATAGAGTTCCGCTTCACAGGTTAGGTTGTGTTATAGCTGTCTCTATCTGAGACACACTTAGGCCTAATTTTTGGCCGCACCATTTTACCAGGGTGGGAATCGAACCCACGTGAACACGTCGTGCAACTAACCCAGTAGGAAAAGAAGCGCTTTGAAAGATCTTCTAAAGCGCTTTTTTTTTTACTAAAGTGCTTACGCTCCGTATGAAGCTCCATTTTATTTTAACTTTGCATGTCCGTAGACGTATTTTTTTGTATTGGAGAGGGCTTTTAAAGGCCTTGTAAATAAGGTAAATAAAGGAGTTCTTTATCGCAATTTTTTGTGTGTGTGTGCTGAAAATATGTTTTGCTATCTCAATTGTTTGCTGCTTCGTATCTGTTCCTTTGGAAAGCACTTACAATTTTTCCTACTGGAAACTGAGCTATCGAGACCCCTATTAATGCACCTAACATCATGTTAGAGTAAGTGTAACAGTGTTTTATCGGAAAAAATGTTTGCCAAATTTTTATTTTTGTGGACCTTTCGGGAGCTGCACATCAGCAATAAATATGAAAGAAGTCAGATGAATTAAATGATGTTGAAATTTCCAACTTTGCTTTACTTTTTTTGTCCTTGGTTCTGTTAGCCTTCTAAATTTGTCGCATTTGAGACCTTTACACTTTCCTTCTGGTTCCAACGTCTGGTATTATCCTAGTTATCGGAAGCTGATGGCTTATTGACGTCAGCATGTGTTTTTGTTCGAATTGGAGAAAATCAATTTTAAAGTTTTCAAGCATTAATAATTCATTTCGAGACTGAACGAATTTTTCGCTCTGCTGAAAATGTTGCTCTGGCAAGATAAGATTTTTTTTTCACAGATCGCATCGCAGTTATGTACTAAAACCTTACTTTGTGCCAAATTTCAATTTCTAAGATCATTGGAAATTACTTAATTGGCATATTGATTTTCTTTGCAGTTTCTGTATAATTAAAAACTCTTTAACCATTATAATGAATTATGTAAAGACTTGTGCGACCTCTAGGCTGCATTTCAGGCTATTGCACCATATTTTTGATTTGGACGGAATTCAAATCCGTTCGAAACATAGGAAATTTAAAAATATTTCAAATTACATTATGTAGGTACTTTGATTTTATTTTAAACGTTCTCACAATGAGATATTTGCCTGGTTGGCGTCAGGGAGCGGCATTTAAATTTTTTTTTTTGAAAATCTCTCTTCCGTATTTTTATTACTTTGTTCCTAATTTTGATTGTTTTTATATTGAGTTATTGCCGTTCTCAACTTGTCTGTATCGTATTCCGTTTTCTGTTTCCAGCTTATTTGGATTTTATATTATTTTTTCATATAGTAATATATTTTCCTTTTTACTAAGCATTACAATTGTATTGTTATGAATAAATTATATTAATCACAGGATGTATTTCAGCTATAAGAATTCAAATTGAGTAAAGTGATTCGACATCCGGCGGTGTATTCTGATTTTTTGTAGTGCTTACGTAGTAAACGAAAAAATAGTATATTAACGCATTATATTTCCAATTAGTTATTTTTTAGCTGTATATAAGACTCATAGACAAATATTTTTTTAAACAAAATTTAAATGTACCTCATTCTACTTTCAGGTATGTTTCTGTCACATTGGAACCGCCCGACATGTATGTCACATGTGAATATTTAAATATTGAATGCAAGTATGGGCCAAAGCTCTGTCAGCTTGGCACCAATTTGAGCTTTGAACAAGACTTTCATCATACGCCAGCAAAGCGTAGTTGGTCAAAAATTGGTGTCAATACTCATCTTTATTCTTCGCTTATCGTAGAAATTCCCATTGGAAATATCACAAGCTATCAAGTAGTTACATTTATAACTATTATAATTGGATGGCTTGTGTTTGCGCATATAATTTTTGTTTCTGAGAAAACATTTATAGTAACTCAAATTAAATTGAAGACACAGATCAGTGAATATCACTAGTTTATTTAAAGAAGTATGAGTAAAAACATTAAATAACAATGATTTAACTGACAATATTTTCGTGTATTTTTTTATTATTATTTAGAACTTTGAACTGTCATATTGAGGTTTTCCTAGGTTTGAGAGTTTTGGCAGATAAGGATCATTCCATGGTTGTATAGTAGCTTTACCGAATATTACAAATATCAAATTACAGACGAAATAAAATCCGGCTGTAAGGAAGAAAACTATTCTCCACCCCGCAATTCCATCCTGTAAAGGAAAAAAATAATTAAATATCTAGAAACTATTTGCTTACTTTTCACTTACCACCGAAGATGTGATTACTCCTACGATAATAGGGGCGAAAACCGAGAGGAGATTGGAAATTCCATTTGTTATGCCCATCATCGTACCAGCAAAATTTGGCGCTAAATCCATATGGTTAACTAAATACCCGACTAAAGATGCAGCATTAAATCCAACGCCCATTGTTAAAAAGAAAATCGCAAGTGTTTGCGTTTCTTTCGTCATATAGCCCAAAGCTATGAGGCAGACCATAGGACCCCACTGCCCAATTGAATTGAATATTTTTCTACCGGCTACTCTTGTTATCTTTCCTCTGTTTATAAGGAAATCAGATAACGGACTTATAATTAAAGAGAGAATCCACATGGTAAGGTAAGGAAGGGCTGAGACAAAGCCATTGTCCTGTATGTCCATTTCCAGAGCCGTATGTAAGTACGTTGGAATTTCTGTGAGGAGTGTATAGAAGCCCCAAGTAAAGCCGCAGTGTGCAAAAATTAATGCAATAAATGATTTGGAGGTGAACATTGCCTTCCATGGTATGCTCATGTTCTGAAATAAACAAAGAAATTAAAACAAAATGAACAAAATTCAAATTCTAAACTGATGATACAATCACATGACCAATAGATTACAGACAATAGCAGACAAACAGTAATAAAACTATCGAGCGGGTTGTGTTAAGGCTTTGTCATTTGTGGTTTTCTGTAGAATAACCAGACAATTTCTACAAAAACGGAACACCAGAACAGAAGGTTTAGAAATGTTTAAAAAGCTCGTTTGTGGCTAATTTTTTTAGTCCTGTTGTCTGTATCTGAAGTGCCTTTGCTTTACTCTTACCTTATTGTCAGAGCTTCCAGTTAAACTTTCGATGTATTCCTTTTCAGCCTTTGAAATGTAACTCACATTAGCAGGTTCATCAGCACCCAAGAAGAAATATAAAACAGCCCATGCAAAACTTATTGCTCCAGATAAGTAAAAAATTGAAGGCCAGCCCATCCAAGATGTAGATAAAGCTCCACCACTTGCTAACATTATGACAGTACCAAGTTGTGCTCCAGAATAAACAACAGTTGATAAGACTCCTCTTTCCGTGCTAGGAGCCCATTTTGCAAGCAGAGTATGAACGCAAGGGTACACAGTACCTTGGGTAAAGCCAACGAGGCAACGCAGACAACAAATCGCTATCCAGCCCCAACTAGTGGCTGCAGGAATTATCACAGTAAAAAGTGCACAGAGTGCAGTACTTATAGCAAGCACAGATTTAGCACCAACCCTTTGCGCCAGTAATCCAGAAGGTAATTGGGCTACAACGTATCCCCAGAAGAAACTGCTGAGAATAATGTGATCGAATTCTTTGCTCCATATATCTCTTACGGAAAACCGCATCGCTACTATAGCTACTGACATATTCACTCGCAAGAAGTATCCAAACACGAGTCCTCCAAATATAAGGGCTGCTTGCATGTGCCGGATTCCAATACTGTTTGCTGTAAAAAATAGATAGAGTTATAATAATACGAAATTAGACAAGCATGAGCTTAAATCAGTTTATTACTACTTTTACTTGCTTTTATACTTTTTTTTCAAATACTGAGACAAAAGTGGGGTTTTTTCACTATAAGTCATCGCCAACGTATAAATAATGCTAACTAAAGTGTAAATGACTCAATGCAAGACTCTAAGCAGTTTAATTAATCACGAGACTGCAGTCCATCAGGAGCTGTTCGGTTGTCATAATCTCACTTAGCTTATCAGCAATTACAATATTTGATGTTCACTCTCATTCATGAATGGAAATTTACTCCGGCGAAGAAGATAAATTCTTGAAATCAGGTGGAATTCAGAGTTCAAGGCCAAGTAAAACAGATTACTGCCTGCAAGTGCCATTTAATCATTAATCCGTGCATTTCAAATGTTTCGCATAAAAAATGACAAAAAGATGAATTTTAAGGACGATCGGTAAGTAGTATTAGTGCCAATTACGAGCAATCCTTTTTTCGAGATATTATATTTTTTCTTAGATTTTCAAATAGCTCGTGTTAATTCGTTGTAACATTATTAATAACAGCAAGGGGAAAATAATAAGACAGAAAATAATTGTTTAATCATTTGTTCGAATTAATTTGGCATTCACAGTAGTCCGGTTTAAATTTATTTTTAAATATTATCAATTTATTATAAGCCCAATAACTTTAACTGAGTTACTCACTTATTGGCGTGCAACATTGAAAGAATTGTAATTCTTTACTTTAAAAATTATGTCAAGCCCCACGACGCACGCTGGACTTCCTGCAAAGAAATGATTTGTCCAGTCAGATTCGACGTTGGAGCGACAAGGGACCACCAGGGGTCCATTCCTCCGGCAGTAGCAGATATTTAGGTCGCAACGTAAGCTATATAAATTTCTTTATATTTTTTTTCTTTTTTTTGTACTATATTGCTAAGTTGAGAAATCGATTGGTATAATGTGGTTTACTTATATTTTGTTCGCTCTTAGCGCTATCTCCCGGTTTTACTTCGTGTCCTTTAATACAAGATAGGGAGGACGAGTTGTATATTGCTTAAATTTTTTTTGTTTTTGTGGTGTATTATTTGCAAATAGATGGAGCTTTGATAAATTCCCATCGATAGGTAGTTACAAAAATTACAAACATTTATATTACATAGTTTCTGCTTTTGTTTATTCACTTTTGGTTTTTTTTTTGTAATAAAAGAAACTTGAATCAATATTGCCACAAGTGTTAATGTGTTCTTTCGTTTGGTTGAGTCCATAGGAAATTAATACTTTATTCAATTCTGAAGTTCTTTTTAAGACCATCACGTGCTGTTTTGCAATGCTTTGTCGAGAAATTATGATCTTTCCAACACATTCTCTTATGTCGTTCATTTTATGTGATTTCGTTAATATCTAAATTATTTATTTATTTCGCTTAATGCAAGCTACAGACAGTCATATATTAAACAAAAAACTAAATGAAATGAGGGTGGGTTGGGGTGTAAAGTGTATGATTAAGAAAGGCTTTATCAACATGGAAATTGAAAGATGGTGTTGTTGACTTTCCGTAGCATTGGTGTTGGAGATGGAATACAGAAAGAGAAACAGCAGGAAGGAAAAAAAATGTTTGTTTTCATTTAAAATGCTTAATTTTAGAAAATAATTATGTCTCTCTGCAGTGGCGATCTGGGGCCAGTTCACGCATTCCGACACTCGACGGGTCGATGAACGATCTTTGGAAAACGAAATATCGTATTTTGGGTTCGCGCATTTGTACACGACAATTATTCTTTTCAGACGACCCTTCTTTACTTGTACAGAAATAAACAATTGTAAAAGCTGCTGTATTTTGTCATTTAAGTTTAAAAACAAGTTGCTAATGTGAATTTGCCTAATAATTATAATTTAGTGGCAGTCAGTTTTCACAGTATGTAATTCCTCTTTATTTTGTGGCCCATCATAAAGCATTAATTTTAATGACTAATTCAAGCACTCTTGCTATCTTTCAACAATTGTTTATTACTGGGTTTATTAGTAAATATACAGAAATCTGTCACAAACCGACGTGTTTTGTTATCTAATTTCTTCTTGATTTAAAAAGATTATTACAATCTTGATAATCATTGTATAACTGAAATTAAGTATTCGTCAATATGTGCTCATCTAAAATAGAAATTTGAAGAATTAAAGCGTGAAAAGTAGGTCAGACGGAAGTTTTTATCCTCTGTAACATTTGGCCTAAATTCGGAAGGAATTATTTGAATTTTTTATTTTTTCGATTTCTTAAATTTAAATCTTTTTTTGTTGACTACTCGTATGAGCCTGTTCAATTTATTTGAATTACGTAATTTGTTTTCAGATTTAAAAGCCTTTGGGCATAGAACTTTAAGTAAGTAAGTAAGTAAGAAAAAATTGTTAGTTTACTAAAAGTTATTATATTACAAAAAAAAAGAAAAACAACGTCTCGCTTAAAGATAACTATTATAGAAAGACACTCGCTTTTCATTCCGAACCGGATAATCCCCAAGTTAAGGTGGAACAGCATACGCCGGGGGCTGCATGGCTATGGGGAAGGTTATTAGATAATATACGGTACCGGATACCTGGCGACCTTCGGTTTAAATTTAGCTTTCCCGGGGGTACAACAGGATCTCCCCTCAGGTGATATTCACTCCCGTACTCGTCGGTTTTATATCGATAAAAACACAAGTTCACACAAGGTGTGTGGAGGAATCCTCGAAACCTCATCAAGCCAATTGTGGTCACATCCGAACACATTAGTTACCTAATATGTCCCAGAAGTTACCCTCATTTTTGAAGGTATGGCTGACCTCTCTGAAACAGAGGCGCTCGACACCCAGGCAAGCCAGTCCAGATAGAGCAGCGTGTCCTCCCTGAGGAGACCCTCAGTGCAGGCCAATTGGAAGCCATGCAAGAGGTAATCCTCCAGCCTTAGGTCACCAAAGGTTGACACATTTCGGAACGTCTATCACAGCGCCGATGGGTATGTCAAATTCGGCTTCCCAGAACACTATAATAGCCTACTTCAAGGGTCTTAATGTGGTTTTAAAAATAAAAGAAGGGATTAGCACAATAGATCTTATAGGTCGCATTGTTTTCGAAAGGCATATGGGAAGCCTGGACGACCCGCTTTAGTATAATAATAATAATAAGTTATGAAGGGAACAATTCACTAAAAAGTTTCAACCTTTTCACTACACTATTTTCTTTTTGTTTTGAGCATTGTTTTAAACAGCTTTAATTTTCCTTCCAATTTGTTGTTGAGATTGTTGGTTGTACCTTATCAATTACTTCAATTGCTTTGAAGATTTCAGGGACATTTAAGCAACTAATTTCTAACCATTGACAGTTTACCTTACCCTGTTATCTAAGTATGTATTCATATTTTGGCATTATATCGTATTTAATTATTCTTTTATAATTTAGAATGAGGTTTAATTCTAAATATTTATGTGTATCATGCAAGTCGGATTAGAAAAACATTTTAACAGTATCAAACTAATTGCTAAAAGGAATCCAAGGGCATTTTTTTATTGTAGAAAATGATAACTCATCGATTGTCTAGTCGAGACACAATCTTACATTGCTATCGGCATGTAAACAGTTTTCCTAAGTAACATTTTGTTTCGTTGTAGATACTACACAGAGCACACTTTTATTGTAAATGATTATTTCTTCCGGTCAATGGGGCCCGCACGCGATTACTGATGTTTCTTTTTTTTAATTTGCAATGATGAAGTACATAAGTACATATGTAGGTACTAGGTAGTATTCCTTGCCACTTGACTGATTATCGCGGGTATAAGTAACATAGAAAACTTGAACGATATCAAGAAATTGTTGATATGGTGTAAATAACTTTGAAGGCTCATCATGTAGAAGTGAACGTCCCCATTTGTTCGTATGTTCCCAGCGGGAAAAATAGCGCTTCTACACCTTAATTGAAGCACTGCTTTGGAAGCACAAGGTGCTTCCCTGTTCCATTCCACTTCATTGCACTTGAACACGTGCATGTCCGCAGAAAAAAGCGTTTCCCTGTTGTTTCTTTAAAAGCGTTTCTGAAGCATGTCAAAGGAATGCAGCGGGAAGCACTTGTGATCCGTGTTATGCCTGAATACGGAAAGCATTACGATTTAATGCCCTCAAATATTTAATAGTTTGCGTGTAACCCTGTGTAACCAATGGAGAGGGTTACACGTATGCTTTAAAATTTGAGAGCATTAAACCTTAACGTTTTCCGTATTCAGACGCTAAAATATAAGAAATACAACTCATACACAACATACACTTCAACTTCTGATCGATAACTGACATTTGAAACAAATTAAAAGTATGTATCGAAGGAACCAATAAGAATTGGAGGTTTCAGAAAATCTGCTTCCGATTCGAATTGTTCAGAAGTTTCTTTCAATCTCCCTGTGGAAGCGCTTGCTTTATTTCCCGCCGGGTTCTGTTGAAAGTAGTGAGTTAGTGAAGTAGCAATGTGAAAAGAATACAAAAATTGTGACGTATTACTACATTAGTGTAAAGGCTCTTTGAGTTTATTTAAAATAAAGTCTAAATTAAAAGGACCCCGCACTTTTTCCATAGAAAAATGGAAAAGTCATTTCAGTCAAATTGGCTAATTTTTTGATATGCAGCCCTCGATATCCTAATCAAATGTTCTCATGGAAACAAAGTGATTCTATGGCTAGTTTCGGCGCTTTCCTAAAATACCACCAATGTTGATGTACCTCTACCAGTGCAAGTAAAGTCTCTTGCGAAAGTGAAAAAATGCTCTAACATTTCTTAAATGTGCGAGTTCCTATAAAAGCACTCAAAACAAATTATGCGAATTGAGATAATGTTGATTGAGTTTTAACATTTAATATAATATATGTATATCTGCTACGAATTATTCGTCTGATTTGAACAATTCCTACTACATACATATTTGGAATAATGCGTTTGATTTTCAAATGAATTCGATACAGCACTATTTACACGGCCGCCGGAACAGACTCCATGGGGGCTAGAAATGGACGCCTGGAAGGCTAATATCTCTATTTGTGGTCGGCCGGAGAAGGAAAAGGACAGCCCTGGTAAGCTACCTATTTGATCATCATGGGCAAAGCAATTACCTACATAACTGTGGTCTGCCTGTTAATTAACGAGACGGATTGTCGTCTTTGTCGGCAACACGATTAAACTACAACACACATCGTGTGGTTGTTCTGCTCTGGTACGATCTAGGAGTAGGATCTTCGGCCGGGAGCTGTTGAGCACGACTAACATCTGATCTTCTTCTGTGGAACCTTTTGGCATTCCTTAGTTAGAGTAGCAGAGCTTCTTTTGTATTGATGGGACACACAAAAGGCCTTCACGTCGCAGTGCCCTGAATGCGGGTCACCCCAATGCTTATGTATAAAGAATACAAAATTTGCACACTCATAATTTTTACCTACGTAATTTCCAAATGAATTCTACTGTACAAAATTTTTTTTTTAAGCTTCACAAACTGCTGGGCAAGTAGGGGCTTGTTTTTGGTCAGAATGCTTTACGCATTATTAAAAATATCTGCGCATTGCGACTTTTGTTTTATCAGTAAAAGCATCACTTGAACGCATATAATTTAATCTACACATATATCTACTAATCCAGAAACATATTATTCAATACTAGCTGTGTTTTTTTCATTGGGTTTTCGCTTTGAATTAGCGTTTTATTAAACCCACAACAATACCTCCCAGATATGTGTTGTTGTTGCTTTCCCATGTTCAAACTCTGATCCAGAGCAAGACCCAATGAAAAAAAACACGGCTACTATAAAATCTGTGCATTCCCTGGATTTGGAAATATCTGGCTTCACGATATCATCAATTTTCTTTTAAAAAGTATTTGTATTACTTATCAGCTTTCTATTAGATGGTCGGGGTGAATATCAAAATATATTCACCAATTGTACTAATTTAACTGCTATTGTAAGAAAATGTCTGCTATAGGCCGTAAATTGAAAAAATAATTTCGGATGCACAACAGATGTTTAATGTTTTTTGAGAAAACCATTTAAATGTTTCCTGCAGTTACTCAAAAAGTTCTTAATAACTTCATAATTTAAAATTCTGTTAAAGGGTCTTGAACAATTTAAAACATGAAATTTTCTGGATGAACACGATTACGCGATTGATGATAGAACACGTTTACTTTTAAAAACTTTTGCTTTGAATCAAATTGGAAATTTAAATAGAGTTAGAGTTTTTCCTTCTAAATGAAGTAACAACATAATCCACATAATAGATTACGGAATAGGAATGGTGCATAAAAATTAAATTGTTATTAGCTTACACTAAACTGGCGAGCTTTATTATTATTTTACGTTTACCAAAAGCATAAATTTAAAATTCCTCCAACAAAATTAACTAATGAATCATTATTTTAAGTTAAAATAAAAATTTGTCTCACGTTTCTCATGTTGATTAACTTCCGTGGCGCCGGCTTCATTTTCACTCTGTTTAGAAACCATTTTTCACTGTTTAATTTTTTACACAATCTAGAATGATTGAAGTTAATATTTAAATAAGAAAATTAAACCAGGCAATATTTTTTACCACAAGCATTGCACAAGTTTTGTTTATTTCTTGCCTTTTAAATAAGTTTTTGTTTTATGTTGGCATTAACTTTATAGTATTAACTTCGAAGCTTCAACTTTTCGACCACTTTCATCGATATTTTTCGCAGTAATACGTTGGAATATCAGGCACATCGTATCCATACCGCTGCGTGTATTAACTTTGGACGTCTTTCGTTCTTTCGTATTTTTTGTGATTAATAATTATCTCCTCCAGAAATTAATAAATTTTGAGAGTGAGAAGAGATCACTAGGGTTATCAATTATAGCGAAGATTTATTTTATTTTTTCAATTTTGTACTAAAGGCTGCGTATAAGTCTGTATCTGTTCGATTCTTCTGCAAAAGTGGAAGGTTTTAGTCCGGTATCACATATATCTTCACTGGCGAAATCTAATCTCAATACCAATGTTTTTCCCAACAATTAATTTATATAAGATTTTACGGTAATCACTAGCTTTTGTGACTTCCTGAACAACCAATGATAACAAGAAAAGATGTTTGAGATAAAAATTGCTAAAAAGGTTAGATGATGCGGCGTGTTCATCCACTTGAAAACTCTTACGAATAAGTGCTACTCAAAATCTTAAGATAAGAAAATTTTGCTCATTTCATGGCGTTATCCTCATGTCAATGTAAGATCTTAACTTGTTTTGTGTGTAATTACAACTTAATTAGCTATTAGTGCCAGATATACCAGTTTGAATTAGGATTTTATACGATTAGTAACGTATACAATTTGAAATATATTTTGTACTAAAAAAACGTTACGATTCATGCCGCACAGTGAGCGATAAAAGATTACATACTTGTTTTTAAAGCATAAATAGAGATGTTGTATGAGTAATTAAATAAATATTAAATATGAGACTTGCAACTTTCTAATTAATTTGCTTACATAAGGCAGTTTTTCAAAAAATGGGGTCATATTGCTGTTGGGTAGTTGGGGGTCATTTCCGGAGTAATTTTTTGCGCAGAATCCGAATTCAAAGTTAGAATTGGCCCATTATCAAGATTTTGAGATATTTGAGGTTATAAATATATAATACATACACGAAAAATAGATATGTATAGGATGCACAATATTTTATGGCTCTTTTCTACTATTCGACATACATATGTATCATATATTATAGTACTACTATACTATAGTAGATTTTGAAATGGCCATAACTTTACAACGAAAAATCTTAGATGACAATTCGACAACTCATTTTAAAAGGGAAGAGTAGTACTACATGGTACATATGTATAGTAGAAATGAATTATATTGCGTCCTGTACATAGCCTCAAATATTTCAAATTCCTGACGTGATGGGCTGTGCTGAGTTCGGATTCGCATTCTACACAAAAAATTACTTCGGAAATGACCCCCAGCTTCCTAACGACAAAACTTGTAGACCTGTGTAATGTTACAATACGTTGTGTTTTTTAGGGGAACTTACTTTGGGTGGTGATAAGAGACTTGAGACTTCCAAAAACTTCCACAAAAAAATATCTTAACTTTTTTTTACCAATTTTAAATGTGCCCAAGTTTAAATTTTTTTAAATAACATTACCAGTGCAGTACCGTTACCGAGTACTTAAATTGAAAAAAAATCAAACGAATTTCATGTCGGTTATTGTAAATGAAGGCTTCTGCACGGAGCCGCTTCAAGCGCGGAGACTTTTTTCATTTTTCCCGTGGGACCCAATTCCCAGGATAAAATTTCGATCGCAGATCTAGCATCACTGACCCCCAAATCTCATGTATATTCATTTAAACGGAAATCCTTTGAAGTTGAAACTTTCCGTTCGCCATGGCTGAATCAGATAGATCATGGAGCTGTAGCATTTTTCGCCGCAAAAATAAATATTCAAATAAGTCAGGTGACGTGTTTATACTAATATTGTTGAGTGCTCTGTTTAAAAGATAGTGTACTAAAAAATTGTTGTGCAGCTGAAAGAGCAATAAAGGGATTTAATGTTGTTTTGAGCTAAAAAAATGTCATCATGAATGTTGTTAGGTATCTAGGAAAATAAAGGTTAACCTTGCTTAAGTTTTTTTTAGCAGTAAAGATAACAATTCACACAATGGGTGATGATAAACAACATATGTATTGGCATGGGTCTCATTTCTCATTTAATATTTCGCCTTCATCAAATACTTTAGAAAATCGTTCAACAGTCCTCGGTATATAAAGTACTCATGCTTTCCCGTATTTAGGGGATTACAAACAGATCTTGCGAAGAAAATTGTGTCATGACAACTGTTATTTTGATCAATAAAATATTTGGAACCTACATATGTAAAACAAACTTCATTGCAATGGAAAATAAATTGTGTGTCAAGGATTGCAAAACTTTGGGGGCTTGTGCCTTCACGATATGGTGCGAAAATGCATAGCAAAAACGCAATGTTGCAATACCGAATTGTGAAGAGCTCATTTTGTGAATAAAAAAGTTCGCACAGTATTTACGCCTAACAAAAATAATTTTATCTATTAGTCTCTTATGCACGTGTGTTTTTTGACGCATACTTGTTATTTGGCAATAAATTATTTAAACACTGTAACGATTTATATTTGATCTTGATTCAAAAATATTTAAAGGTCTCCACGTCTTCATTGCCTCACTCTGAAGTCTATAACACTTCTGGAAGCTTTGAGAAATAAAAGAATAGTTTCAAGAAGATTCAAAAATATGTTACCCTTGAACAATATCATTTGTAAGATTTGCGAGTAGATCAAAGATGTAATAAATTTGGGAAGATACGAGAGTTGTTGAATTATGATTTTTTTGTTATTAAAACTCCATTTCGTCAGTAAAAAGCTGTAAACATCAATGTTTTGCGGTCTACAATCAGTGATTCGCTTTCTAGGAAAGAGTGAAGGACAACTGCTTCTATCAGCACATTTTTGAGATATATTTTTCGGGAAGCCTAGCCTGACGTAGCACACGTGTGAGACGGTGATTTAAGTCGCGGTTTTCTTGATCTGCTTATTGATTCTTGATTGTTTATCTTTACACAACTTAATCCCTTTACAACTATCAGTCGTTGGCATGTATACTGCCATGCTTGCTTGTTTACTAGTGATTGGCGTACTTTTCGTCTAATTGAAATAATAAAAAATATGTTTATTCATCTGATACATAAAAGTTGTGTGATGTTAGATCCCTAAGTAGCGAATTATCTATCCAATGTGCATTAATATGGCATAAATTTTTTTCTAGATCTAAATCAATGCTACAGATCTTTTATATGGTTTTGACATCTTTCCTACAGATAAGTCAGCGTATCAAGTTGTATGCACTTGAGTGAGTTTTGTCTTTGCTATTCATCAGATGTTTGTATACTGCTCAGCCCCCCGTCGCGATAGTGTGATGATAAGTAGTCTACAGCATTCCTAAGATAATAAGAAATGCGTAGGTAAGGCATTCGTCACGATATTTGCTGTACTTTTTTTAGAGTATTGCAAATCCAAATATAATCACGCAAGAAGACATCTTTACATATTACCAAAAAGAGTAGATAATAAGATAAAAATAGATACGCTTTTCTGGGCTATAGCGAATTTGAAAATGTTTCGGGTGTATTTCAGAAAACACTATTAGCTTATCAAATAATACTTTAAACGCATTTAAGATGAGCGGCATGATTCTGTCTTAGCAACTGTCCATTAACAAAATCGATTATATGTACTTTAAGTACTTAAACAATGCGCCAATTTTCAGGCAGATTTTATTGCATAGTCATGAAATATCTAATCTCAACTACGCTTTCAGATAATTTTATTATATTTTTAGAAATGTTTGGCAAACATATTAATATAAAATATATATATAATATTAAGGCGACCAACTAATTGTTTATTTCTATTAGATTTCCTTAAACATTTAAGGTCGTGTCAATTGTTTGTCTTTGTTATACTTCTGAAATTTAAGTCTAGATAATGGGTTAAATGTGACGTACCTACATTACCGTAGGCATTTTAGGTCCGCCATCTATAATTCTAATAGATTTGAATTCTGTAACTCCAAATACGTCTTCATATTAAAATTCATTAAAATTGCTCGAAATTGAGGAACTTCAGTCGCCATTTTGAGTCCGGAAATTTTAATGATAGGTTTGAAATCAGCGCGCCTGAAAAACCCCTGATGGTGATTTTCATGGCAATGCCTTGAAGTTTAACTTTTTCGATAGCCATCATGGAACCGCTATTTTAATATAATGCACTTTATCAAAATAACAAATAGCCTATATGTTGAGTAGAATTATGTAATACTTTGTGACAAAAAGTGAAATCTGTGGAAGCAACCGTTCAGGCGTGATTGCGTAACAAACATCCAAACACACAAACTTTCGCATTTATAATAATATTAGTAAGATTAGTAAGATAGAATTTTGTGTCCTAACTTTCAAAGTATCTGTAAATAAAAATTGCTTTTGGTATTCTTTCATGCTAATTATCAATCATTTTCGTTGCGGGACCTAATACCGCAGTGGTAAGTATGCTGGGCTATCGCCTCGAGGCCTGGTTCGAGACTGAAAAGTTTCGTTCGCTCTTCTAGATAATTCACACCATATTCGGAAATTGTGATAAGCCCGCATTTCTTTTATTTAATGGAAATCTATTAAATTAGAAATTGTAGATGCGAAAACGGAGAACAATTGAAATTAAAAAAGTTCGATTACCATTTGAAATACGCTATTTCTACTAAACAAATTCAAGATCCTGGAACCCCTTAATATTATAGTGATATTCCTTGGAAGATTAAAAATTTGGGTTTTCATTATGCCCGCCATCTTGAATTATGAAATTTTGGTGCATTTGAAATCAGTGATACTTACGGTTTCTTTGTATTCAATTTCAGTTGAATTCTTTGAAGTTGAATTATTTCCGTCGCTTCATCTACCATTTAAAAGTTACTAATATCGATAACAGATTCCAAGCCAAGATTTTCCAATGCCACTTACCTTTGAATTTCATGGCAACCCGTCGAAGTTTAAGAACTTTGGTTTGAATCCGCCATCTTGAATTTTGGTAGATTTGAATTCCGTAATACCAAAGACGTCTTCATATTAAATTTCATTTCGGCAGCCGTATGCCCTCTAGTGCATTTTTACGGCGATTGCTTGTAGTTTAACTAATTTAAAAACATAACTAACCGGTAGCCATCTTGGAGCCGCCATTTTAAAGAAATAGAAATTGTCTATATCTGAAGTTGGACTATGTGTGAAATATGAAATTCATTGAAGCAACCGTTTAGGCGTGATTGAGTAACAAACAAACAAACACACTTAAATTTTTATACGTATATGTTGATTAGTAGGTACTTTTGTTTGGATTCATGGATATTTCACCTACTGGAAAGAACGTTCAATTATAAGAAAACTTGGAACAGTTTTGCTAGTCACTGTATGTTTTGCTGGAGTTATGCCGGTATAAATGTAATTCCTTTAATCCGTAGATATTTATTATGTTAACGGAAAACTTAATAGTTCATATTATTTTAAGACATAAAAACATATTTCAGTTTTAAAAATAAAATAAAAAGTAAATACAGTATTAAATAAAATTGTCCGTAACATAAATTGCCTTCAATATAAAATATTGTATTAACAGACACTTTCATAAACAGTGGGCCTTATCCATCACTCCGTCTGTCTGCCCCGAATGCTGAATGTGGGATTTCGAATCTTCTTTTTTCGTAAAGTTTTGCTATTCTACACACCGAGCGACGTACTGATAAATTTCACGGAAAAATCTCAAAGGCAAAGACTGTATCGGAGAGCCTTGATCCGCATAGAAGTGTTTATTTATATTGTTGTTTAACAATAAGAATAAGATTAAGATATGAATAAAACGTAAATCTGATTGTTATAAAAGAATAATTCGTAATAGTAACTATGTAAAAAACAATTACAATTCTTTAAACTTATTATGCTCTTACAAACTAGGTTACTGTAATATAACTTAAATTTCGTGGCTAGGATCGATGATAGGTTCCTTAAGAAATGAGTATATTATTCCTAAAATTATTGTTATAACAATTTTTTTATGTTATCGAAATATATATATTTTGAGATCATTCGATTTAAAAAACATACATCGAATTTTCTAAAATGTTCGACCTCAACAACTAACCGCATCATTATTTAAGTCAGAGATCTCAATATGTACATTTGTCATTTTCATCCTTAAATGCTTGGCATTAGTAAAAGTCATTATTAACTTGGCAAACAAGACCCTCCATTTAAGCTGAACAATTGGAACCGTCATATGTAGGGTACCTATTTCAAATTCATTTTCGAACTATCTAAATGAGTAAAACGTTTGAATACAAAAATATTTTATTTAAAAATTTCACTTACAACAATTTCAAAGAAAGGTGATATCAACAACAAGCGTATCCTCTTTCAAGAAAGACTAATCTGAATATTAAATAACATGTAATATGATTATAATACAGGCCAAGCGAATTTCGACTCTCAGATTTCATTAGGAATTCCTGAAGGATCAGGTTAAGCCAAGCAGCTCCATATTATATTATAGGTATATTATCCAATTATTTGGTTCGAAGTTAGTAATTACCTTTAGCAAGCAAATCGTTAAAGAGCAAATTTTAAAATTGACGGAGTTATTTATTAATTTTTTATGTGCGAAAGACTAACGACGAATTTATTATTTTAAAAAGTTAGCCTAGCACGTTAGAATATTTAGATAATTGAAGCTAAATGTACCCAAAGATGCTACTTATTAAATGTTTTAATTCAAAACTAATATGAAGAGCGCAATACATAAGTACATTTTGGGGAATCGTATAGAATTGTTTTCAGGGCATCATCAACAAATATATGGAAATCATCTTTTATTTCCATTTTTACAAACTTGCTTTAAATTTAACTTTAATAATTTTTTTAACAAAACGTTTTAATTTATTTCTCGTTACATATTTTTGTTTTAATAACCAGGGCCCATTCTAATAACGTCTTAAAGATATTTTGTCTTTAGATCATGTTAAAGATCTTATATTATAATGTACTCTGAATGGAATCAGTTTTTCCGCCCAATGGTTCTTTGGCGGACGGGAATGTAAACAAATCTGAGAGGTCGTAAAAAGTTTTATGAATTTGTTTGACCCGTGTTATTATTTGGCTCGTAGTTAATATGTAAATATACATAAAGTGAATTAATGACTAGATCACAAAATGGAGTTTGTGTGTGATGCTATAACTGCGGAAGTACGCTTTTTATGTCTTCTATGTACAGTCTATTCCAGTTCATGTTTGCGGGTATTTAAATAGCTTAGCACAAATGAATACAGATAAAAATATGTGACTGGTCGTTCATTCTGCATAAATCTGCTTAAAATATTTTTACTGACGTCAGAATGATTATGATGCTGGGGTGTTATTAAAGTAATACTATATATAATCAAATCAGCATCTGCCTCGCCGTTTGTCCGTACAACAGTTATAACAAGAACAAACTTTACCAATATTTATCAAAAGATAACAATTTAAGTGAACATTTGCGCCATTTTAACATGTTTATACAAGTGAAAACAGCAACTTTGTGCGGTAATTAAGTTCTATTAAATATTCAAGTATTATAGGTATGCTTAGTTATGAGACTCAACAGCTTCCATAATTGCGGATTCTCTTCGTATTTTCGACCGGCTGTTTTGTTCTGGATTGTCGTCAGACCCATTCCATGACTGGATTTCCGTTTTGCCGAACACTAGGAACATTATATTTCCTACGAGGTACATAGCGGAAGAAAAGAAGAATACTATTCGCCATTGTTTTGGATCCGTCTGCAGAAAATGGTAAACAACAATTTAGTCAAACATTCTTTTTGTAAGAAATAAAAAATAATCTTACCTCGTCCGAAACTACGAAACCAACACTCAGTGGAGCGATGATACTCATAACATTAGCAGCACAGTTCGTGATTCCCATGAGAGTTCCGGCAAAGTTCGGCGCAAGGTCAATGTGGTTAACTTGGAAACCCAAATAGGTTGCGGAGTTGATACCTACTGCCATGGTTAGTAAACCAATTGCCAAATTCGTCTCTTGTTTGGTCACGTAGCCCAGTCCAATTAGCGCCACCATTGGTATCCAATGTCCGATCGAATTGAACAATTTTCGGCTCACGGATAACGAAATACATTGCTTGTTAGCGAGCACGTCAGCGATGAAACTGAAGAAGTAGCTAAGCAACCACATAACTAAGTACGGTAGGGCAGAAAGAAGAGCGTTTTCCTTGATTTGGAAACCTAAGACGCCGCCCATGTATGAAGGTATTTCCGTTAGAAGAGTCCAGAATCCCCAGTTGTGCGCACAGTGGACGATTAAAAGACTGATAAATGGAAGCGATGTGAATATCTTAGTCCATGGCACTGAAATATGATTTTTATGGGTTTCTTCTGAGTGCCCAAGGGATGTCTCAATGAACTTCTTCTCTTCGATTGAAATCGTCTTATGTTCGGAGGGATTGTTTGCACCAAAGACGTACCAAGCAGCTGACCAAATGATTCCTGCTACTCCAGAAACGTAAAATATACCTGGCCATCCTATTGCAGAGGAGGCAATAAATCCGCTTGATGCCAGCATTATAACTGTACCAAACTGGCTACCAGAGTAACAGTAGGTGCCCAGACGTCCTCTTTCTTCGACTGGTGCCCATTTCGATAATAAATTGTGCGTTGACGGGAAGATGACACCTTGGCAAATGCCTTGTATTACTCGATTGACGCATACCAATATCCAGCCTCCGTATCCTGCGCAGAGGGGTGTGAGGACGTTGAGTAGTGAGCAAATTAATATACCGAAGAAAAGTAAAAATTTCGATCCGATTATCTGAGAAAAGTATCCGGCTGGGACTTGTGTTATAACATATCCCCAGAAAAAGCTGCTTAAAATCAGTGATTTCTGCTTTTCATCCCAATCGTATTCCTGAAAATAAAAACGTTAGTTTAACTTCTCACATTTAGGGTATATATGGAAAATTAAAATCATTTTTGGGTACTTCATAGAGGAAGCATTCATTAATGGACACCTTATATAGTTTTTTCTTAAGAAAATTAATTGTTAAAGTAGTATTCACTTTATTCACTTCTTTTCCTAGGAATAACAAAATTCAAAGAAATAAAACAAAATGTAATAGTACTTAGTTTTTGTATGAACGCCCTGTGACGTTTGAAAAGTTTTTATTTAACTTGCAATGTTTATTAGTTTGTTTTGGTCAAATCTTGCAATAAAAATGTCGACTAGTTCTAATTAAGTTAGAGCTTTGAAATTTCGGACATGTGTGTAAATCCGGTGACAATGCAATATAGCATATCCAATATTCTTCAAAATGCAATATGGCGGACGCCACAAGATGGTGGATTACCATATTTTTCATAACCCCCTTGACATGAGTATCAAATGAAAGGGTATGAAAAGTAGAATGCAATAATCTGTATGACGTCATTTTAAATCCAATTTTTCTTCTTTTTAGCGCATTTAAATAGAGCTGTAGCTATTCGCATCATCCTTGTGCTTGTAAAATCGGAATTAGGGTTCGATAGAACCATGAAATGCGCCTAATTTGCTCGAAACATGTGATCAATTTATCAATTCATTTACTTTGTCATGTCTTCCGACGCCTCCGATTCTCATATCTGAGGATTCGCATCATTCGGTTTTGGTAGCTTTTATTAAACTTCATTCTGGTACCATAAATATTAGTATATTTTTCTGATTCTAACTTTAATTTTTGGTAAATTATTTGTGTCAGTACTCAGTAATTATTTACCTATGAGTGAGTGGTCTTTAGTATTCTGTGAGAGTGATATCACAACTAATTTGAATATATAAATAGATAATAAATAGAATATGAATCACATCAAATTAGTTTTCGCAATAAGGCTTGCAAGACTCAAAGTCGTTTCAAACAGACCTATGAGAGATTTGCCGACGGTATTGATTAGGATTGCATTTTTCTGATTATTTGGATTCAGATCCAGATCATTGGCATGCATTTCTTCTTACCCCAAAAAAATTATAGAAGCATTTTTTCCATAGATTAAAAGAGAAAAGATTCTAAAAGAAAAGTACTCCATTAAGTAAGACTTTGAAGAAAAATAGCGTTAAATAGTCAAAGGAAGGTTTTTTTAAACATTCTTTTAAAAATAATAATAAAGTGCCGTATAATACGAGATGCACCTCCGATGAAAGCTTGAAAAGCACAAACTATTGCCTATAAAATCCAAAAGACCCAAAAGCTTTACGAAATTTCCCTGAATCTGGGATTTTCATCAGCACGTGCTATTGCCTTGCATGAAATATGGAGAATTTTGCTCCAGTTGGCATATGTTATAAAAACCTGTTCTACTAACAACGTTTGTAGAGCTTTGGTTTTAATACTTTATAGTTATAGTTCAGGACTTTTCCTATAATTTTAGCTGTATCTTGAATTTTTCGTAAGTGATGTCTGATTTTTGTTTTCAGATTCATAATCATCAATAACAAAACATCATTGTCACCTATTCGTATTTTAGGGATAAGTCCTTGATTTTTAAGTTCTTTCATTAATCATGATTCTTAAATATTTTTGTGTTCAGGCCCAACCTATAGTTTCTTTCTTTCGCGCAACACTATCAAAGTACTAACAAATCTACCTCTACTTGTCTAAGTGCATTTTAGGCCCATTCCTCGTGGCTAGTTTCAAATAATCCGAAATGGTGCATGAAACAACGAGCGAGTAATTCTGTGGTTTACCCGAGGCGAGTCGTCGAACACATCAATTTTCTGTACATATGCATGTACCTATTATTTATTATAAAAGTTCATAAAATGCCCTTTTTTCAGTCTGTTTTTATTTCATCATATTAAAGAATGAAAGAACGGACCATTTTATTTTGTTTTGATTCAAAACCATAATAATCTGCATTTTAACAACCCTGAACTCGACTGAGGTTGGCTATAGAAAAGCTGGAAAAGCTTTATATAACCATGAGTTCATGTATTTCGCGTACATACAAAGCAAATAGAAATGTAAAAAGGCTAAAAAATTGTTGTTTAGATAAGGTATGCAAGTGGCTAAGTGGCGCGGTTTTCTTTTGTTTGAGTTTCTGAGGTAGGAAAATGTAGTCCGTCGCTCACGAGTGCCATTCTGCTTTCTGGTTTGGGGCTAACTTTTGTATTAATTGTTTTTTATTTATCATGTGGTCATCATTTACATTCCTGCATGATTCAAATTATTCTTTCTGGAGTGTCGATCTAATTTATGACCAATATAGCAATTGGTTCAAATGCTCAGTAGTATTAATACTTTTTCGATAATTTTAATTAACTGCGCTTTGGAGATTAACGAGGTTTATTGGAGGTATTGAACTCTAGTTGACCAATAAATTAATTATTACAATAATACCATATGTTCGCTGACGTTTTTGATTTACAATATTTTACAACAAGATATAAAGATAACAACATATTGACAAACGACTTGCCAAAGTGCGATAAACAACTCACCTCAAAGTCTGGATTGGTGCCATTTCTCTTTGTCATAGCCACAATCGCTACGGACAAATTCACCCGGAGGGCGTACGCCACTGTCAGACAACAAAACAGCATAAAGATTTGTAGATGCCGTATTCCGAAGAGGCCACCTGGAACGGTAATGAAACTTGTTACTATTTTTCTACATTTACGCGCCAAATGGAAGGAACGTAGATTACTACTTTGCCGCTCGCGTCCAATCAGTTGGTAGCCGTTTCGTCTGCAGCAAAACATATTGCCAAGACATGGTAACATTCTTATCTTAACGTGACACCGGAAAATAAAGAGGGACACAGCTGACTGCCAGTTTGTCAATACTAAAAAATCGCATGGCACAAAGCGCAAGAATCAACAGGCGGAAATCAGCTTTTATGGGGACTTAGACGTCGAAGAGGAGCTTTTGTTGAATTATGCAATTCCCACAATCGAAGTAAGTAAAAGCGTCTGTTGAATAGCGTTACCAGAAACGTTTGGCAGGAGATAGTAATAAATTAAGAGAAATAGAAAAAATAATATTTAAATAAATTAAGTTTAACAATAAATAGTGGAGTTAGAGTAGAGCGTATGCAGATTACGTAGAATTTTAAATTAGTTGGCTTGTTTTGTGGTGTTTGCTGCTTATTATCGTACGAGCTGTTGAGTTTGATTTAAGTTTGTATTGTTTTTTTAGATTTCTCGAATGTAGATTGTGATGTTTGTTATATGTATTATATAGCTAAGAGGTTACAGATGACTAAATTTTTAATGAGCATTTTATAGTGTGGTGTAGCCACTTTATGGGGGATTTTGATTTGTTGAACAGATAATTTATTTATAAAATGTTTAAAGTTCAAGGCCGTGAGAACATCTCCTAAAATTTAAGGCCGAAATTCGTAGAATTCCCGAAATATTTAACTACAATGTCACCAAAGCGGCGAACCACGTAAGAGGATATCGGAGAGTCGGCAACTTCAAACAGGTTTTTTTTTTCTACGCAGCTTTTTTGCTTCAACCTTTTTCGATTAGACCAATTTAGTCAAATTCCGTCTGCATATAAAGTAAACACCTTAATCATTAGTCTGCGATATACAAAAGGCATAACAAAGTTGGCTAATATTGCACCTTTTTTTACACTTATTATTTTCAATGAATTGTTAATTTTTAATCAAGGTACCAATCATGGTGATAATAAATAAATATCAAGCGTAAATATTTTATTCATTTTTAAAATGTGTGCGATAATTGTTGTATCATGATTTGCTTCCATTAATTTCGTTTTCACATGCCCGTTAAATCTGTTAAGAGAAAGGAAGGGGTGGGTGAAACTGTAGGAAAACACCGTATAGAAATATGCAATCGCCTTTTAAAAACCCAAAACTCTAACAAGTATGAAATTCCTCTAACTTCAGATTTTTCCGTTGCCATTTACAATTTGTTATTCTAATTATACTAGAGGTTTATTCTCATACGTAAGCTTATACTGATTTTCGCTAGTTCTGATAATCCAAACTGGTGGTCTACTATTCACAATCGAAGCTCTTTTCAGCTACTCAGACTTATGTTACCATCAACAGAGTTAGACCTCTATATGGTCTCCAAATTGAAGCATTATATTGCTCCAAACTTACCGGAAAGCAGGCTTGTAATACCATCTCGGTTTATGTGTATTAATGTATGTATTCGTATTTCTACTTAACTGCATTAATTTACGCTGCTAGCAAAATAAATACCTAATAATTGGACATTTTAAAATTTAAAAACTTTGTTTATGACTTGTGATATCCACAAAGGAGATAAGTTTTATTTTTCCACGATAGTTTTACATTCGTTGTGGAATTTCATAAAATACAAGAAGTATTTTCAAGTACAACTTATATTCAACCTGTTGCAACTGACCGCCACCGCTAAAGTTAAAAAAATAGTAACTAGTAAAGAAATGAAATGTAATTCGCATCATTTCTTCTGTTCCTTTGGCTTGAGAAATTTAAGTGCAAGCTATGCCTATCTAATGTTTGTCTTCAACACAGGTAGCAACAGAATACACTAAAAATCTAAAGAGATCCAATGAAGCGCCCCCGCCGCATTGTGCTTGGTTACACATGAGTAGATTCAAGCGCCAGTCTCTTTAAACGAAAGCTAAACAAACTCTAGGCTTTTGACGCCGGCAACACATTCATATTTCATTAGTGGTTACAAAGGCAGCAATCCATCAGAGAGGAGATCATATAGTCTTCTACTCTGCACGTGTGTTTTAGCAGATTTCAAACGGTTAAATATATGATGCATTTGGCTGATGATTTGTAGTCACCTAGTTTTTCACGTGTTTTCCTTAGCTTTGCTTATAGTTTACACATTTTTGTAGTAGTTTTCAATGAAGACTTACTTACATAATTTTAATTTAGTTTTTTTTGATTCCCCTTGATTCCACGCAACTTTTGTCACTATGCAATTTTATCTGTTTTAAACAATACACTGAAATTGAATTATTTGAACAGCTTTTACAGCGAACTGATTGATTTTCGCAGTTGTTAATACTTTGAATAATAAAATTGATGTCTGTCCGCCAAATGTTGTTTCTTTGAGGACTACTATACTGTAGAGAATTTGAAATTCTTGTTTTAAGCACAGATAATCGATTTTTACTTCACTTTGTACAATAAAATTTCACTTTATACAGAGTCTTTCAATAAGGGCGCTCGACTTTTAAATGTGAATAAAACAAATGGTGTGTGTGAGATATTCACTCCATTTTTGTTTTATTTGTAAGAATATTTTATGGCATTAAGTATGGAATATAACATAACGACCGACGCGGGCGACGTGAACTGGCCACCGAGATCGTGTGATTTAAAGCCTTTAGACTTTAAAAGTAATCGAAAATTGGGCCTGCTGAATACGTGCCATCAAGCAAAGCCGCGTCAGACATTTGAACGATGTTATATTCCATACTTAATGCTATAAAATATCCTTTCAAATAAAATACAAATGGAGTGGATATCTCACACACAACTTGTTCTATTTACATTTAAAATTCGAGCGTCCTTATTGAAAAACCCTATAAGGCGTAGTAATCCTTTGATAGTGCACCCTCGCTTTAATAGCAGGTTTCAATTCGAAAAATCCCCACACGGTTAGAACTTTACAGAGATAGTGTTACTGATCCATAGAACTGAAGTTTGTATTATTCAAATTTTAAACCATTACTTGTGTGTACTCAGTAGTGGCAGAATACAAAAAATCATAGCTACATGATCGATTATTCGTATTCTTGAACACAACGCCATTGAATGTATTCGAGACATAAAAAATTTAAAATAAAAAATCTTTTGATCGGTCAAAAATTCATAAGAACAATTATTAGGGCAAGTAATGAAATAGTAAAAGACAAGTAAAAAATTTAATCGCAGCTTTAACCGAGTTTTTTTTTGGTTTTGCGAAGGTCTGAAATTTTAAATCAGTAAATATCTGAAAATCGATTTTTTTGTCCTAAATACCAAAGTTCCAACATGACGATTATTATTCAGAAAGTTTGGATGTCCTATTTTATGAGGTTATTAAGGCCCAAAAGTACATTTTTAAGCATCCCACACATCTATACAAAGCTAAAATCACACCTAAAGAAGTCGTAAAGTAGCTATGAGCCAATTCCACTACCAAGACGCCAAGCTCTCAATTCCGATAAAAGATATCTAATTAATATGGAGCACAAATGCTTTGTTCAAATGCCGATGAAACAATAAACAGGTGGTTGTTTATCACTCGAAATCAAATACATACATACAAAACAGGTGGTTGGTTGCTACGGACACTCACTGTTGGAAAGGTCACGGTAAATGAGTTCTCAATAACGTGCCAATAGTTGCATTTACATTGAATTTTTGCAAATTAATGCCATCAAACTCTAACTACTGATTAGCCCTTTAAAGGCGACTTTATGGGTGAATGCGAAGGTATTGCACAGACGGAAAAGTTTTAGTGCTTTGTTCTGATCCGGGTGGATTTCCCCAGAATATTACGTAAATTGTGCTATTCACACAAAAGTATCGAATTGCATTTTTGTTATTTGAAATCTAATACTGAACATCGATTGTCCAAAGGTTCCCATAAAATTATTGCATTGGCCAAATGAAGTTCCTTCGGCTGAAATAAAGTGCAAATAATTTTTTCAGAACAATCCTTTGTCTTTCGCATTGGAAATCTCAATTACACTGTAATTTCCCATCGTATTCACTGCGGCATTATCATTTAATAAATTAGTAAGTTATTGCTAATGGACACTTGACACCTATCACAAGATAACTTAGAACGTAAGATTTTTACCTTCCTCTCGTCGATTCTTAACCATTTTTGCAACTTCGACTCAGTCTTCGAGGACAAGCACTTGTTCAATTAAAAGCTGAATTTTCACTGAATATTTGAATCCGAATTGGAGTAGACAGTACCCAAGAGATCTGTACATCTCTGACGACTTATTAACTGTTTACTTTTCAAGATATCGGAAATTTATGAGAGCATGCGCTATTTATTTTTGAATGTAAGAAGACTGTATGTCCGAACTGTTTATTCAAGTAACGCCGACGAAATGGGATAACAAAGTTGGGTGACTAGTTAAGTGCTACATACACACATATAGGAGATGCGTTAACATTTGCCTTGGTGCTATCACACGACTAACAAACATTGGGTGATAAAAACGAAAAATAAAAAAAAAACGATTAATTGAAAATTTATGTGGTAGCTCCTATTAGTAGAAATCTTCCAGTTAAGTTTTATATATCATTAATCCATCCATGACGTCAGCGGTTTTTAGAGGGGGCGCGGCGAGTGTTTGAGACATAGCTTGTTTTACTATACATTTCCTTAGGTAAATAAAAATAAAGAAGATGATTCAGTCACGTCAAAATATAAGTAACATATGTATATGGGGAAAACATTTTTCAAAAGCTACTGTGCTAACACAAGCGTAATTTGGCGGCCGATCTTTTTGAAGAAAACGATTTTATAACCCAAATTTTTCTTGTTTTTATTTCAGCATACCGAAATCAAAGTATAAGATTGTAATTACTAAAAAAACACTGCCGGTTAAATTATAGCTTTTTTAAGATAGGTCGCCAGTGACTGATCGAGTCAAGACTACCAAGCACAATTTATTTTTTACTCGTAAGGTCAACACTTTTCACTTTTTTTGCGCATGTTTCAGCTCTCTACTGTGACTGCCGTTTACATTGTTATTCTCGGATCATAACGTAAATGTACCTTTTTATTTATTAAAGTGTCTGCAAAAGTATTTTATTTATATTTATTTATAGGATTTTTCACTTATTTCTTTCATCAATCATCAATCATTTTAACATTTAGGGTTTCGTTATACTTGTGTCGTGTCATTTTGTAAAACCTTTAGTTTACACGTATTGTCGCAATAACTGCACATCGAGAACTAAGTAAATTATCTATTTTATAATATTTTGAAGAATCTATTACCGTTACTCAGTAAAAGTAAAAGTCACTGAGATGTGAAGAGACAGTACTATGGTATAATGCTTTGGCAGTTTTTCATTCGGGTCTCCTCTTTTATTCACCACAATTTCTTTTTCGTGACGAGAACATATCTCGCTTGGTCTGCATGATGGGCGCAAGGAGTTAGACGATCTTTGGTGACTTGAAATTGAATTGAAAGATAGAAAAGTTTGAAAACAAACAATTTTGTTCTTATTAACTGTTCTTTTTAATGTTCTTTAAATAGCGAAACAAATGACGACCGGTGTGCAATGAAATATGCTGGAGCTCCTACTAATAAAATATCTTTCCCAGGCCAATTTTACCTTGAAGCAGACAATTTTTTGAGTTATTCTTCATTTATATACAAAAACGTAAAGATATTAAAACAAATAAATGATAAGGTTAATCAGAGAATTTGTTGAAACTACTCTGGACTTTCGCCGTAATTCAGAACACTGTTAGAGAAAAATGCGTTCAATGTTTAGACGGGTGTGCAGTGTGTAGCTTTCCCCCTAATCAGTTGCAACTTCCGAAATTGTTGGAATCACCTTTTCGGGGACAAAATTATTTAAATCTACTCTTATAGTCTAAGAGCTGGCAGCCACCTCGACTAACGTGCGAGGTACAAGGCTACTATTTTGTGTATACTTGATCCAATACTAGAAAATTGGTGGCGTGGTTGTAATAGTTGGTATATTAAAAATAGTAGGAAAATCGTTTTACGTAAATATCTTATCTTCTAGACTTGCTAGAGGAAAAAGTTAAACAAAATTTTGTTAGACCTCGAAATTCTCTACAAATTTATTTATGTGAACTTTTTCGTAAAGTTAATACTTTTTAAGTTATAGCACGAAAGAGGTCAACAAATAAGGACCACAATTGGTTTTCCGAGTTTATCTCGTTTTTGGTAACTCGTAATAAATAAATATGTATATGCATACAAACTTAGAGCACAAACTTTTCCATTACTTTCATACATAGCATTTTTCGCTGCGACAAAATGTTAAGCCTCTAGAGAGGCAGAAAGTTGCAAAATTGGCGTAAATAGTGGTATTATATGTATAATAAATGCTTCCGTTTCAGCCGATTGCAGCCCATTATAGACGGAAAAGTGACTAAAAAAAATGGAGTGTTCCGAGTTGGTGGACAATATTTTTAGCATAGGTTGCCTCCCCCTTTCCTGATCCCTCGTCCCCTCCCCCATTTCCGGTGTTCTGATGAGGGTTGTCCAAGTTAATCTATTTTTTTCTGAAAGTAGAGGATATCACCTTTCATTGGAGCCCTATCTCATGCTCCTACTCGAAATAGCTTTTATTTAATTCTATAAAACAAGCCATGATTTTTGGGACCCCAAATTCTTAGTTGCTTTTTTAGATTTCTTCTAGTATGTCTAGAAGATGAGATATTTAAGAAAAACGATTTTCCTACTATAATTAATACACCAACTATTGCAACCACGCCAAACCTGCCAGACGTTGAATTTCATATTTTACTATTATAGTATTGAATCAAGTATACACAAAATTGTAGACTTGTACCTCGCATGTTAGTCGAGGTGGCTGCCAACTCTTCGACTATAAGTCTTAACTATCGATTTAGGCAAAAATATAATTTAAATATTTTGACAATTAGAGTGGTGATACTCCTTGACTATCATACACCTTGTCACGCTTTCTAATTTTCCCATAGCCTTCAACACCCTTAATTAATTAAACTAACCAAATGATAAATACTGTGAAAAAATAATATAAAAGGATGCCACCGTCGCCGCGGACGGCATTTCAATTTTTATAATTAGCAAGTGTCTGTTAGCGGTTCTGAAGAGCATAAATGCTGCTAAGTGGATTTATCCGTGTGATAATAAGATAATTGAATGGCAAGCTAAGCTGGGTAAATGTATGCTGTTCTTTATTTTCCAGATTCACTTCCAGACACCAGACTCTTGTGCAGTTTTAATTAAGATGATCGCTGCTTCCACAAAAACGTATCGCACGGATGAACACCATAGGAGTGAGAGAGTTTGTGCGTTTAATTGAGGTAACTTTATACAATTTAAATTAGGTTAAAAGTGTCAGTCTTTAACGGGGAGTTAAGTCCAAATCGGATCTAGTGTTGATTCACGCTTGTGTGATTTTGTGGACACTACCTTTCACCGGGCCGCAAAATGTAGCAGTTTGTAAGGCTGAAACCATATTAAGTACCGGAGCTACAAGGCAGTAACTGCACTGCTTCCCGCTCATAAGACTTCGTGAAACTCAAGCCATAATTGCACTGCTTCATGTTTACAATTACCGAGTACAAGATGCTGGGGAAGCTAACACATGCTTATTTTATTTTTTCTGATCATTATTGCCGTCTCGGCAATATCATCGACGCAAAAAAAAAGTGAAGTTCTAGAATGAAGCTTTCTAACTTGTCTACAATCTCAGTCAGTCAGAGGTAATATTATTAGTTGTCGGAAAAACATTTTTAATGTAAGAAAAACTCGGCAGTTAGCTGCTGTGCTTGGGTGACTTTGATCAACGATTTATATGGCAGTTGGTCAAAGCGATTCCTGTATATAAAAAACTATTCCTATTATGTGATAAACATGTTATGGAAAAGGTCTACGAAGCTTTTCATTGTTCTAATGAGATCAAAATCCAAGTACATACAGGAGTTTTATTTGAGTATAGGTATATTTCAATTGCGCATTTATTTATATATCTTTTTTCGTTTAGCATCTCCAGGTCCATTTACACACAAGTGTCAAGCAAGTGAATTTTACATCGTCACAAACCTTGAAGTTTCGCACGTGAAAATAAGTAAAGTAAGTATGAAAGTATTTGGCACGTGAAATTCATGTAAAATACGTAATTCGGAAACTCTATTTCATAATTTTAAATTTTGTTGATTACTTAGATACATATTAAATATTGGAGTAATCAGTATAAAGTGCAACTGTGAATTGCTTAGTTGTAAATGCTCTGTCCTCACTGGACACTGAAAGACTGCAACGAACTTTAATAAAATTTCAAAACTTTTCGGTCTTGTGGTTTTTCCCTAATTAGTTTTTGAACTAGACGCACTCCCGCGTGGCTTTTTACAAATATTATATTTCTTCTGAATATTATATAATAATAAATTGTTTTATCTAACTTTACAAAGAATATAATTCCCTAAATATTTTGTATGAATCATATTTTCGTATATCTTATAAGTAGCGAGGTAAAGCTCCGTGAAGTGAGCAAAATTTTCAAAATTTGTAAAATGGTCCGTTTAGACTTTAGAGTTAGACCATATTTTATTACACAAGGTGTTTCAGTTAGAGATGGCCAATCACATTATAGGAGCCCAAGTTAAACAAAAATTGTATGATGAGGAAGGTGAACTCCTGTTACCAAGGAAATAAAACCTTAAAGCCCCGTTACTTTGGAAACCGATGTGAATTAAAATTATTTTTGAGACCTATCAAAATCTTTAAGACTATAGAGTAGTTGGAGGGTGGTCTCTTGAAAAAAGAACATTGGTTTTTAGTCAACAAAGTCGACAATGTTTTTATCGATCTGTTTAACCTTTAACATCAAAGTGGTGTTATGGTGAAGCATAAGAGACACAAAAATATGGCAACTTTGAAAGCATTTGCTGTACATCTACCCTTGTGTTGTAACGCAACAGTACTACGTGCGTAGTTCCTCGAACCTTTTGAACCGATATCTGTACGTACCTACTATAAAACATAATATTTTCACCTAAGGCCCAACAAATCATTTCTTAACCAAATAATTTTTTTTTATTTGGAATGGGAAAAAGTTTACTATACGTGATAATAATTATTTGTTGGATGTCGCCGTACTTACTGAACCCACCAACTACAGCTTTTGAGATTATTGTTATTAAAGATTCCAATTTATGATTTGCGTAATTGTCTTGTTAAAATAAGAGCTACAGCTGATTTAAATTAGATATATTCGATATTGATCTCAATGTTGACTTCGAATCGTTATCTTTTATTTTTTTTGTATTAATCAGAAAGTTGAAAGCGAAAGTTATATGAAGATGTTGCAACAGACCCGAAACAATTTATTTCCGTTTGAGCTTCTGCTTCAAAATACTGAAAAAACGTACTTATCACCAACAGTTTACCAAGTATAGATATGTGATTTAGATTTAGCACATGAGATTGTTCCCTCTACTTCAGTACAAGAGCCGACATTTTCAGAGCCGAAAAGATAGCACCTACGAAGCTAGCACCGAATTATAAAATGTTCGCTGATGCGAAAAATTACTTATTTAATTGAAGCTTTGTCAAAACAAGCACATTTTTAAGAAAAGAAAAGCTAACCCTCATCAAGTTGTCTGTCTAACCCAGGTTTCCTTAGATTAGGTTATTGTGCCTGCCGATGCACACCACAGTTAGGCCTGAAGTTTGGCCCATTATACAGAGTGGCCCATAATGTATGACCCATTTTGCTAGGCTATATCATTGGAATAAATTAAAAAAAATTAATGCGGTTTTTTTTTTTATCATGGACATGGACATCAAAGGACATACAAATCTTCAGTATGACTTCCAAAGCTTAAGTCGTGACAAGTTGGGTAAATAAGTAACGATCTAAGGAATGCGTAAAGGGAAATGGAATTTTCTCCTGGATTATCTTAAGAGCATAAAGTAGATTTCACAGTCCCTTTCATACGAAACGAGTCAAACTTTTTTGGCGTTGTCAGCATAACAATTTTGTTTGTCAAGATCAAAGATACATTATTACAAGTAAATTATGAATAGATTTGGTCCTAGCTGGCTGCCTTAAGAGCACCGAAAGTGTTACGCAATTCCTCAGTAACAGCTTCGTGGAATTCTATTCGATGCGTGCGAGTGGATAAGTAAGAGCTAATCTAATCGACAAAAACAACAGGGTAGCCAAGACTGAAGAGTAGATATTTAGCTTAAAAACAGAATAATGTGATTAGTTTTTAAAACTTTGCTAAAATCAGTAAAAATGCAGTCTACTTGAATTCTCGCTTCTAAAGCGGATATAGATATATTGGTAAAATTGCAATGAAAATAAAAGACGTCACGAAATAGAGAATTTAGCAATACAGCGTTAGTTAGCAATAGGGTTTTAATTGGAAATATCACACCAATTACCATTTTTGTGAATCACAGAAAACATCCACTGTTTTTGAAGGACGTCGGTGTGTAAATTTAAATTAAATAAATTATAATAAATTGGGGAGGCGACCACGTGACAGCACGTGAAACTATCAGCCACCATAAACATCGTGAAAGCGTCGTGCTGTCGTAAATAGTGCTTTTTGTCTTTTGGGCATTTCGGACGAATCTTCAGAACGCTGTTTCTCTTCCATTGCATTATATTCATTATAATTAACTTTTACAATCGACGTGTTTAAATTCCATCACTTAAAACTCAGTCAGTCAGATATGCTCTTCGCTCACCACCAAACGCTGCGGAACTCGCTGATCCATACTAATCGCTCAACTACAAAATTAGACTAAAGCAAAATCGCCAAAAATATTCACAATCGAGGTAACCGGCTTTATTTGATGGAAATACTGGCCCTCTGGAAGCCCTGACCTGAACTCGTTAGACGACAAATTATGCTCCATTTTAGAAAGCATTATTCTAAAAATTATCACTGTGATGAGTCAGTAAAGACATCTTCTGCCAGCGCGGGAACCAAATTTCCTATGTAAGCGGCGCTTGTAATACAATTTACGAGGAGCTGACTCAAGGCTTGAATGAAGGCATTAGGCGACCATTTTGAATAATTACTTAGTACTGTTTTACTTCTTAGTAATGGACTAATAAAATCGGTTAAAAACATTCAAAAATAAAACTGTCGTTAAAATGTTATAACGAAAAGTTTTGAAATAGTATTTACGACACTGCCTTGGGTATAGATATGTGTCTATGTGTATGTTTAACAACAAAATTTAAATTGCTATTTATCTTAATTAGACGATATCTCGAACATCATTATGCTTTCACTGGTGGTAATTTTTCGCTTGGTTTGTGGCTTTCAAGGTTTCCCGTGGTTATTTGACTAAAACAAGTTTGACAATTTAAAGAATTTAATTTCCGAGAAAATGGTTTTTTCATTCGTTTTGCTTTCTTAATGCAAGGTGTCTTCTCGTGGGAAAGTTTTAACTAATCTTTTTTTTTAACTGGAAGTGCCGAATTTGCAATTCAATGCCGTTTGATTCTGACTGCATATTTCAAAATAAAACGCAATTAGCGATGCGATAAACGAACCGAATTAAACCGCTGTACAGTAGATAGTTGGGCTATTGTGTTGTGTTTCCACTCCTTTTTAGAAATTTATAGCACTGGAAAGCGGCGGCACAATATGCAATTGACAAGTTTAAAATTCTACTCACTCGGCTTAACTACTTCGTGGTCGGGGTCCGTCTTTTCCGAGTTTGATGAGCTCGAGGAGCATGAACTCTGCGGAACTGTGTTAACATATTTACTTTTACTATTCATTTTTATCACTTTTATGCACAATAACAACTAAAAACATGAAATTGCTTGTATTCTTTCTGCTTTCCCGCTTCTGAAATGTTGTCTGGTCTTGTTGTGGCTTCAAGAGCTCATTAATGCGAAGCTTCGACGCGCCATATCCCTCAAAGCTTAAAAACTAAAACGGCTTCGCGTTCGCTTTCAACCGGCGCAAACGTCTCAGTAACACTGGCTGGCATATATACATATCGATCAATTATATAGGTAAGTACTGACTGATGATAATTAGAACAATTTTGCGAACTTTTAATGGTCACAATTAAAAGTCAGTCCCACACACCTCAGCCGGACAATGCCTACCTCATGGCGTCGCGTCGCTATTGCTCAGCCCGCTCGAGTATATTCAATGATTGTCTCAAACGAAATTACGATAGTAAGCAAAACCGTGATATCGAACTGATTTGTCGCGACTAGCGGTGGGCAAGTCCTTCTCACTTTGCAGCCGTTATCGCCACCGAATGGTCATGCTTGCTATTTCACTGATTTCATTCAAACTTTTATCTAAGACCAGTCGAGTAAAGATTATCCAGCGCATTGTTTCCCTTGATGAGATTAATCGTTTCGAAATAGATTACGGGACGCGATATAAAAACATCCACGCGATTTTTCAGATTCGACGAGATACGATACTACTCCACAGGTGTGCGCGGTTACAACGAACAATAAGCATGCGTTATCAACACTAAGCTACCGAATTAAATGCACGTGAAATTGCTTTCAGATCAAAATAAAGCAAAACTACTTCAAAAGGCACTGCGAACTGTCGGGTTAATCTATTTCTGTTTGTGCATCTCTCTGGAAACAGAGCTTTTCGAAGAACCAGTTTTATGTAAATTATACCTATATATAAAGCCATTTCTTCCAACTTGATTCTTGTTTAAATTCATTTCTTGAGGTATAACATTTTAGTCATTGACCTGCTTATTACGAGTTTGTTTGGGATATCTCAACTGCTAACGTATGGTAGATAATCATTTGATTCAATCTGCCATTGAGACCAAATCAAAATTAAATGTTTTGTCCACTTTCAATAATTCAAAATATTTTTGAATTACGTCAATGGAATTGCTGTTGGACACAGTACCTAATGTTGAAATATGCAATGTCGCTGAGTGCATATGGAAGAGGAGCCACTTAAAAGTCGAAATCCGGGAAATATTGTTTGGAATTCCCAGCGATACTTTTTAAAGTTATCTAGCAATCGACTTAAAAAACTGCTGACCGATTAGGGTAATGAGAGTCATAAATAGAGTGGGGGGAAAGTAGTTAATACAAAACAAAATAAATTTGTCTAATATAAATTTAAATTCTCTTATCCTGACGTAATTCTATTTAACTAAATGTAAAACAAGCGCATTCAGGATGTCTAAAAATAATGTTTACCTAAATAGTAATTAATTTACAATTGTACATGTCAGTGCTAGTCGTCGTCATTGATATTTCAACCGTAAAACAACAATAGCCTACGGTAGGCCTTCAGCAGATACTCACTTACTTCCATTTGAAAGCCTTTGGAAGGGCTTTGTTTACACTTTGAAAGCAGAGTCATCTCTGTCATCAGCGGAAAGAGTGTAAACAAAAATAAATCAGATGACTGCGCTTTGCTGATGTCACCGTCACAGTTGGAAATTTTTCAGTGTTTAAAGTGTGGTGGAGCAGAGCAGAGTTATTTAAGTACATATTTGGTAGTTGAAATTTGAATTTGAAATTGAAATGAATTCGTTTTGTTATTGCGATTTTTACTGGAAATAAATGTTATCTTCTGTTGTGCTTTATGCATTTTCCCGAATTTTAAAGACTACCGTTTGCTGATATCAAGTACAGCTCGGTTGGAAAAAAAGTAGGGCGGGGTGTTAGGAGAGGGTGTTTCCATCACGAACAAGGATTTGGTTCAGTCGCCGGTGTGTTTGCCCGTCGTGCTGAATCATCTAATATGTGTACACAAAACAGTGAGAGGCAGTCGAAATATTAAAAAAAAATAATCAAATACAAATTTATAATGGCAAACCCCCAGCTCCTTTTCATGAAAAATGCGAACAAAGTTCAATTACATTCTTCCACTCAATTATGTAAACATATGAATTTTTGAATAACCCTTAAACAAATTTATTAAAACCGCTCAATTATGCGGTCAAAAATTCAACTTGGCGAATTATCCAATTTTAAAAATTATGTGATTTTCATGAAAATTGGTATTTGTAGGTTTTCAAGGTCACTGATTTCAAATCTGTTATACCTTTGATAAACGATACTCTATGAAATTTATAAGCTAAATGAGAACCTTATCCAATTATCATCCATTTAATAGGGTTAAAGTGATAGACGGGCATTTCATAATTGCACTTGAATGCATTTCATTTCAGTGGCAGTATGGAGAAGGTCGTTTTTAAAAGTTACAAATTAGAAGTAGTTTAAATTTTCACACACACTGCTTTTTTTCGCGGTTCGAGTTTTTTTTTTTAATCTGGCTCTTCTTCCAACCGCGCACCGACGAGGTTGGACCAATTTTAGTGCTGCCACTCATTGAATATCGAATGCAATTTTTCATTTTCATTCATAACACAGCTGCAAAAAAAGAAAATGTTTACTACAGGGTGTCCCGTAAATAGTGGATAACTTGGAAACTGGTGAGAGGGCAGCTTATTAGCTATCAAATGAGCACAACATATCCTTATGAATGTCTTACGGTTTTCGAGTTATTTAAGTTTTTTTTTCGAAAATTCGTATTTTGTACAAATCATATAATATTTTTTGCGTTCTGTTTTTTGCTTAATATTCTTTAGTAGTTGTACCATCAGATAAATGATCGAAGTTTTCAGCAGCAGTGGGTCTACCAAATTTCTATGGCGCGATTTTATACCAAGTAAGATGTGGTAATTGTTTAATTGTTTTATAAACTTGTCTATTTAATTAAGATTTTAAATTGGTATCACACTTCATATTTCTCTTCTCTTCTGAAATGAAAACGTATTGCTGTTGAAATGGCAAAGAAGCTATTGTAGCGAAATTAAAAATCTTGCCAACATTTCCTCTTTCTCAAATATTGCCAGTAGAATGATTAGTAAGGCTATTTAAAAGCATGCTATGTGTCAGAGAGCTCAACGCTTGTCAAACTTTCTAAATGCTCCAGCCTGCTTTTAAATTTCCTATGCTCCGAACTGATTTGAATTCCGTCGGATTCAAGAATAGGACTATCTACGTTTTCAGGAAATTTTTAGCGAAACAAGCAGGAACGGTTTAATGAATCTGCACAATCTACATAGTTGGCAGTTAAAAAGCCCACTCAACATGAAGGAAAACACTGTGGGCTAGAATCATAAGCCCAATCGAGCTACCTCATACACTCAATGCGGCTTACTATTTGGAATTCATTCAAAATGAGCTCCCGCTGCTACTAGAAGAAGTTCCACCAGCTTTAAGGGCAACAATGTCACTCCAAAATGGCGGATGTCCAGCACACTATGCGATGATCGCACGGGGATATCTGGGTACCTATCCTGAAGGATCGGTCGCTTAGGCCTTATTAGAGTGAGAATCACCCAGCTACGTCATAGCACAAAAACTGAAATTTTGTGTGGGTGTTCTCATTACTGTAGGTAAGAAAGCTCGGAGGTTACAAATCGTGACTAGTGGGGCCTTTCGCCGCAATGTTAATTATAGCAGGAAAATCATTTTTCATCTTTTGGACATGCTAGATGAACAACTTAAAAACCATTTTCAGATCTCGAAAATTTCTACAAATTTAATTATGTCAACTTTTTTTGTGAAGTTAATACTTTTAGAGTTATAGCGCTAAAAAGGTTAAAAAATTAGGAGCACAATGAGTTTTTCGCATTTACCTCGTTTGGGGTAACTCGTAGTAAAAAATATATCCATAAAACAGCTGTAGAGCAATAGATTTCATATGCAACATTTGTCCTGCGACAAAAGGTTAAGCCTCTAGAGAGGCGCATGTTGCAAAATAGCAAAATGTGGTCATAAATGCTTCCGATTTCAGCCCATTTAGGCGGAGCAGTGTTTACAAACGATGGAGGGTACCAAGTGAAGGTGAACGATATTTTCAGGAAAGGTTCACTGAGAAACATAAATAGTTCGGATCCGTCGCCCCCCTTTCCCATATCCGGCGTTCTAATGAGATTTGTAAAAGTTAATATATTTTTTTCTGAAGGTAGATGATTTAAGCTTTCATTTGAGCCCAATTCTATACTCCTACTCGAAATGGTTATTTTCGTTTAAATGTAAAAAACAAGGCATAATTTTGGGGACCCCCAATTTTTCCTCACTCGATGACATTTTCGAAGAAGGATAATAGTACTTCCGCACGAAAGAAAAAGGTGACATAAAACAATAGCGGCGAATACTCATTTTCGCAATTTGTTTAAACCAAGTTTAATTTTAACACTAGGCTAAGACCCCTTGGTGAATTCGGCTCCAAAAGTATTACCTTAACGAAAAACTTGATATAAGTAAATTTGTATATAACTTTTAAATCTGAAAAATTGTTTTTAAATTTTTCATCTAGCATGTCCAGAAGCTGAGATATTCACGAAATTTTCTTACTATAATTAACATTGAGTCGAAAGGCACCATTTGTCAAAATGTGTAACCTCAAACCGTTCTTACGTGCAGTATAGTGAGAGTACCTATGTTACATACAAAATGTCAACCTTTATACTGTGACAGGTCTCTCAGGCGCTATCTCTTAGTCTATCTTCTGTGGCGACCGCAATCGCCGATTTTAATCCGTTGAATTTTTTTTTTTTTGTTAAAGGAAAAGTATACAACAGACTCATAAACATATGACATTACTATATAAATTAATTTTGTTAATCTCTTTACTTTTAAAGAATGGATGGATCGTCCGGATTGGGCAAGGCTGGGAACGGGTCAGCATTATTTACATATTTAAGAAAAGAGAAATTTCCCACACTAAATGAGCATTTCGCAATTTTATGACCCTGTAAAAGCGCATCTGTTAAATGAGTATCGTATTAAGCGAAGGAACGGAACCCATCGTATCATAAAGATACCTTAAAATTCAGGTTTGGCAAATTTGTTTCCACATTAATATAATATTATATTATATGCATCTAATGTTATTAGCGGTATTAATTATTAATTAATTAGTAACATAAGAAGAAAGTAATGTAAAACACATAAAATTTGTAATAGTTTTAATTTCTTTTTTAAATTTTGGCGTGACATTGAGAATAAATTACAAGTAAATACAATTCGGCTAATTATAGCCAGAATTTTGTCAACCCCATAAGTAGAAATAATCATATGCTTGTGTTTTTTTTAGCTACCTTTTTAAAATGTAAAAAAATTCCCAGCTAAGCCGGAAACTTTGTTTAGTTTCCTGTTTTTCCTTTGATGTTGAGCAATAACATTTTGTACGCTAGATTTACTACAGTTTGATTTAAACTTATGTAAAGTGTTTAAACTAATTTATCTTAGCCTTAATTAAATTCCTGTCACATTATTTCATTCAAGACTCAAGTGATGTTAATCGTCGATGAAAGTAAAGTGCGTGATGGGAATGCGATATATGATTAAAGTTAATTTTGTTATGATAAGCTTGTTGTAAGCGCGATTTTCATGTGACAAATTGAATGTTAATATGTACATACTTCATTGCATTGCGTGATTATTTGTACATTGGATGATTGCTTTACTGAAGGTCAAGAGCACTGATTTGAGTGTGTATTTTTCATTAGATACTCTTATTTGGACTACGTGTGTCACCCTGTTAGCAGTGACTCTTGCGCTTCCAAATGAACTTAACCTTTTTCGAACGGAAGCACTTTATAAATATTGTTCAACCAGCATCAAGTATGTGTCGGATATAAGATTATAAATTTCTCCCTTTCAAATGCAAATCAAGTAGAGGAAGCCAAAATTGTTATACCAATATTTTGTGGTTTCGCGTTGTAGCGCAGAAACTAAATTAAATATTGTGTGATAAATAAAGTTTTAAATAATTTATTTAAATCTTTATTCAGATTTTTCTTAAATGATATGAAATATTACGATTTGATGTTGTTTATTAATACGTCTCTTACCTGCTTGCTTTAAGATGGCTTGCCAACTGTGGTATGAACCTTTCCTTGTCCACCAACTGTGTGCAGTCCATTTTTTATAGTCACTTTTCCGCCTATTATGGACAGCAATCAGTTGGAATCGAAAGCATTTATGACCATTATTTCCGCCAATTTTGCAATTCTCTAGAGGCTTACCATAAACTTTTGTTGCAGCGAAAAATGCTGTGTTTGAAAGCAATTGCAAATTTTGTGCCTTACATCTTTTGTATGCATATAATTTTTATCACGAGTTAACCAAGACGAGATAAATGCGAAAAACCAATTGTGGTCCTAATTTTTTAACCTTTTACGCGCTATAACTTCAAAAATATTAACTTTAGAAAAAAATTCACATAACTAAATTTGTAGAGAATTTCGAGATCTAAAAATTGTTTTTTACTTTTTCCTCTAGCATGTCTAGAAAATGAGATATTTACGAAAAACGATTTTCCTACTATTATTAATATACCAACTATTGCAACCACACCAAACCTGCCAGATGTTGATAGGCCTATTTTACTAGTATTGAATCAAGTATACACAAAATTGTAGCCTTGTGCTTCGCACGTTAGTCGAGGTGGCTGCCAGGTCTTGGACTAATAAACAAAGTTTCTCAAAATGACCTTTTTGACATGCTTGTACGGCGTTTCTTCCATGGAAATTTTTTCCTTTAATTCTTCCTTCCTTTAGACATTTTTAAAAGGCAAATATTCAACCAGTACACTGGTAAAAAAGCACAGGTTAAAACAAACAATTGTCGCGTTCCAAAGTGCGCCAACAATTTTTGCTAATTTTGATTCAAACATGTTCTTTAACAAGAAAAAAAGTTATTTCAAAAATTTGAGCCATTTAATTTAAACTGAAAATGTATTTAAAACAAACATTTTCAAACATAAAAGGGAGCTCTTAAAATCAAAACTAAACATTTTAACTTTTCATTTCAGTCAAGAACTGTTGAATACGCGAACGAAAATTGCCTTTTTATCTACAGTTGCTGCGTGGTTTCCGATAAGATTCGAACTCGGGCTATTTAGTGCGGATTTAGTGCGTATACTTTGTTATTCCATCAGACTCTACATATCGGCTATACATTATAAACTGACTCTTTAGAAAGGAACACTAGCCACCGCTCTTGCCACTGATCTGAAGATAGGCTTCGTGGCTATTCAAATTCTTTCATTGTTGATTAGGGAATATTTAAATCAACAACGAATATGTTTGGCTCTCAAGTACATAAATTATCAATTCTCAACAATGCACAATTCCACACGTTTTTTGTAAAACATTTCATTCAAACAAATAATTTTCGAGGCAAAAGAAAAATCGTTTAATTTAATTATTTTCCTTGTTTATTTCTCACATTTTTCTTTCAACAATTGACAGTTGTTGGTTTACCCACTCTTATTTCTCTGAGTTATAGACATTTCGTGATGGGAAAATAATTAATGAAAATGGAATGGAAAAAGTGACCCTCTACCGTCTGACATATTTCAATTTTATCGAAATCATAGGGTGGTCCATTTCTGAATTCTTACCAAACATACTATAACGCTCACTAAGAAAGTTTTCATAAATACTTTTCGAAAATTATATGCAAAAAAAGAAAATGGTCCCCTTGTGATAACTTTATATTTTTTGTACCATTTTTTAAGGACATTTTACATTTTGTTTTTATATTTATAGATAACAGCTTCCTGTTAAATACTTATATGATTGTTAATGTTAGCCAATACAGATAACTCGGGAACAAGAATGCGTGACAATGAATTGTTTCAGATATTGTCTTGCATAGTTAACATAGTTTATTCATTGGCTTCCCATGAATTTAAAAAATAAAAGATGATGGATATGTCTTACCCCCCGTACTCACCCGAAGGAAATTATCAGCTCAATCAGAAGTGGTATAGATAATGGTATGGGGTATGGTACGAAAAGACTTAAACATATTTTTTAACTTACACTTGCCGTTGTGTTTGATAACGAAATTATGAAGTAGTAATACATACATACACATGAATGGGTTCGGTCCAAGTTGTCGAGCAATTATCATTGTTGTTGATTTTAACCACAGCGTTCTTCAATAACTTCCGGTTTTCACACGAGAAAGGTCTTTTTATTTCTAATTCCGATTAACAATGCGGCGACACGTCCGTTCACTCACAGTTCCTCTTCCGTACACACTTTAATGCTTCAATCTGACTAACTTGCAAGTTCCTCGATACATTTGTCTTGCATTGAGTTTTGTATGAATCTGTTAGCAGAAGTGAGTAGCTGGTTTTGAGCATTTTAGAAAGCAAAAGTCACGCTGTGTTCATTTCAGAAAGCTTAAAGGATGAAAGTGCCATAAGAGCACATACAGCATTGATAATATTTTATGGGCATATATTCTTTTTTAAGCCGCCTGTCTGCGTTTTATGGCAGCCGACTCACAAAGACGTACCAAACCCAAACACCATCCAAAAACCCTTCTCACAAATTCTTTCTTTAACATTTTATTGCTGTCGATTTAGGAACTGTTTCTTTTGTTTTGTAATTTTTAGGCAAAGAACCAAGCAAATAAAAATGCCGGAGATAAATTTAGCGCCTTCAAAAACAAATAGTCACTAATATCTTGATAAAATTCTCATATTGTTGCAGAAGGCTATCTTTGAAGATGACTTGCTTTATATGGTATTTTCGAAAAACCACATATGTCGGTCCATGCAATAAAGATTATCTAGGCTAGGGGAGTTGTTTTTGCGGAAACACATTTTAAACAAAGATAAATTGTACGAGTACTTTCATCAATAAATAAAGCCTTTATTGTTTTATTTCTTCACAGACTGCGTGGTAATAAATATTCACACGTGCGTGTCTTCCCTTTCGATTACGAGCACGCGTTTTGGACACATTTTATCATTAGGAAATACCATTAGTTTAAAAGGAATTTCGCTCCGAGTATAACTTTGAAAGTATTCAAATGGGAACTCATAATTATTATATTAATTTTGATTCTACGGAAATAGAAATTTTTTCGATTCGTGACAGGAGGTGCTGTAAAATCGCTCCACCCAGCGAACTACTGTTTGTAAATTTAAGGAAACTGCAATTTTAGCATTAGCTACCGTCTATATTAATTCATCTTTCTCATTTTTGCAATAAAAGTTGAAATTATTTTCGTTGTCACTTTTATTACGACATTGCAAAAATTAATTGTTGATATGTTGTTTGACTGTAGCTTTGAATCAGCTATATGGTGCAGCGAGTGAAAAAGGAAAAATCCCGTCCACGAAGACTGTTGTTAAGCTTGTTATCTTCCCGTGGCCGTGAGTTAGGCGTATTACGAAGGATGTGTGAAGGTGTTAGTGGATTGGAGAAAGATTGCCAGAATGTACTCGTAAATCCTTTCTATCTGATCCTTGTCTGGCTGGTTACTCTTTGTGCTGAATGGCACGATTGTTTACATTGCGCTTACATTTACATTGTTGTAAATCTATTATTATTTTACGATCAAATTTATATATAATGTAGTCAAACTCACATTTATTTTCTTATACGGGTGTTCCATATAACGCATGCAGAAATGAGAGGAGTGGTAGATCTCACTTAAACAAAACAATATTCTATGATTGGATAAGGCGGGAGCATCTCAACCGTTTTCGAGTTACAGGGCGATCCATAAATTCGGTATGCACATACACATAAAACTCACGTCAAAAAATTTACCATTTCAATGTACTTTCCATACCATGCTGCCATACTGAAGCTAGAAATTACGATACCCGATTTAAATTCAGCGACCTGGAAATCCGTTGGAAATTTTCGGTCACCACATTGGATCCTCCATCTTGAATTTCCAATTATCGATGGCAGATTTAAGATCAGTGACCCCGAAAACCCGTGTATGTACATATATTCATTAACAAGGAAACCCGCCTTCTGCGAACAGGGGTTAAGACACAAAGGCATAAATACTCGTATGTTGCACGTATCACTTATAGTTTGCTTGAAATAGCCGATGATAGATAGATAGGTATTTGCTAAAATAAAAATCAGATAAAACAATATATTTCTCCAAACACAGACTTGGAGTTGATTTTCGAAAATCCTTTCTTAGTGCACTTCTACACCCTCTAAGGAACATCCCTTCCAAACATGTTTCTGTCATCACTGGTTTAGGCTGTGCGTACCTACTGTGTTGTCTGTCAGTCAGTCACACAAACGGAACAGTTTTATATATTTAGATTTAAATTTACAATAAATAATTATTAGAAGCGTGTTCTAACATGGAAAACCAGTGTCATGGATCTTGGACTATTATGAAATTATGCACAATAAATTAAGTCTCCCCGCTGATCAAGGCTTTCCTTAAGCTCAGAACTACAAGTTATAGTAGCACTGGCGGCAGCATGGCACAAAGTATAGTTGTTTGAACTGCCAGGGCCCTACCATAAGGCGAACGGAGCGGTTGCTCCAGGCGCCGAATAGGGATGGGGCGATGCCTCCAAATTGAATAATTTTAATTTGAAATGCAACAATTTTGTAAATCTCATTTTGTTCAAGCACTGTCCAGGCTCTCAGTGTACTGCCCTTTTATGAAGCAAGTAGCTATCCTGACCGATGGGACTACCATCTAACGCCATCAGGAAAAGTGCACCTCAATTCTGATCCGAGCCAGGCTCGTACGACGCCGAGGTGATAGCCCAGCGTACTTAACATACCACTGAGCTATTATGCCCTGTAAAGCCCTGTCTGTGGAAGCCCTATGCTCCTAATTGGAGTGAAATAGGAAATATAACTGCCCTTTTAGGAAGAATGCGTTTTGTTATCGCAGAGCAACAAACACTTTTCATACTGCAGCATTTCATCTTGAGTTAGATTTGAATTGATAACTCCATGCTAACTTACGTAAGAGGCATTTAAAAACTCCTCATTACGTAATTTCTCTTCAACTTAAAAATTCATCACGAAGCACGGCTGCTTTTATCTGCACGTGTATCTAACAATTGAATGATAAATTTTTTTATAGTACAGAAGAAATGGTTCATTCCAAGTTATCTTTCAGTTTATTGAAAATCTTGAAGTGGTAAAATGCTTCCGCGTCTCTGGAATTTTCCGTTTGAAGATAATAATGCATCGTCTGGCAACTTAAAAGTGTTTGGTAATGTATTTGAGAAGCAGAATTTGATTGCTAGAATTTGTTTTGTTTTGTGTGTTCAGCAAAAAGTTAGAGTAAAAATTTAGTAAAGTTCACTTCACAGCCAAGTTGTTATTCGTCAAAGATCTTTGTGTGCATGATATAACCAGGAATTTCACAATTTACATAAGTATACGTAAGTAATTCGCCAGTAGTAGACTAGTAATTTTTCCTACTTCCCTTCTCATCCATAGCCTGAAGATGTGAAGTGTTTAAATCTATCTTTTTGACAAGTGCTTTAGCTATTAATTATATTTTTTTGTTTCTATAGCGATGGGTTTCTACAGTTGGGCGAGATCATTCATATATGTATACCAACTGACCGATTTCGCATTATTAGGAGCTTATAAGGGACGACGAAACGCTACATAAATTGCTTCGTTATGAATATTTTCTTACAAAATTTTATATATATATTATATGTATTCTGATTACATACTAAAAAGAAACAAAATCTCTGTTGTAGACTTCTTGAAATTAATTCCTGTAATGTCTATGGTTTATTCATCATAATAGCCTGCAGCCTGCCCGTGAATACAACATTTACGTAAAATCAATGTATGGACGAAAAATATGTTCTTACATTTCTTTCCATTTTTTTTTGTTAGCCATCATACATCCTTACACAAAAACAATACAAACGTTATCACATCACATCCTAGTAAAAGTGCATATAACTTTAGTCACGGTAAAATTGGGTTGCGTCAGAATGGTGTCGACACCCCAGACAATATGTCAAGTGGACTTCGAACTCAATATCTTGTTTCATTCATGTGTAACATGGATAATACTCCATACACAGGATGTAGTAAATAATGATAGATTTTAATTTTTTATAACAGAGGAAGTGTGCGCATGTGTATGAATTAATTAAGAAGACTGCCAAAACATCCAAGAAGACCAAGTCTTTCAAAGGTAAAAAGTCAATCGTCACCCCACAGGAAGTTCTTTTAGTAAAAGTTGTGATTGATGGAGAAAGAACTGGAGAACGGAAAACGTAGAAAGACTTTGGATAAGAAGAATATAAGGTATCTTCCACGACAAACAAAAAGCAACGAGATTTGTTGGGTACTATTATTTGTTTCGGCACTTACATACATCAGCGACCGCATAAACTTTCTTAAATAAAATTATATATAATCACACGCCATTACACGCAATCCTTTCAATTTTTAACGAGGTTTTTCCATTAGGAAAATTCAATATTATTTTTTCAAACCAATCTTGAACATTATTTTTATTTACAGCAATACGAAAACTTCACGCAATTAATAAATAAGGTTACTAAATTTATAGTCCAAGAACCAGTGCCAAAAAAAAGCCGATCGCAGTACGGGCGTACATTAATATGGTCTGGTCAGTCAAGCTATAATTAGGACTGGTGTCATTGGTGCGCTATCAAACATGTCGTAATTGCTAAGTCCATGCAACAAATTGACAAAGGCGAAAATTTATTTTACAAGTTATGTAAGCGATCTAAGATTAAACTTATTTTTTTACGTCGATTTAAGCAATGTGTGAAAGATCTCCATAGATAACAGATCTGTTCGTGTACCCAAATGCATTCGAGAACTTCCGAAAGTTTTTACTAGACCGTCATCACGTAGTCAAACATTGAGACAGAATTTGCTTCGTCACGTTTCCCCTCCAAAGAAGTTTTCCTAAATTTTTACTCGACAAAATTAGTCCGTGTAAAAACTTGAAAATTGTTGATGTGGAACAGCTGATATTTTTAGGTTAGGTGCTTTGCAACAAGAAGGTCAATCAGCAATTTTGGTGGAAAGCTCATCCAACAGCTTTAAACGTATAAAAAAGATTAATTAATCATTGGTTGATATTTCCTATGCACTTCCAAGATCTCCTTCATTTCAACAGCTACTTGACATTTGAAAAAATTTGGTTTTACTTGAAGGTGTTCGCGTTCTTTTAAGTTGCTGGCAGGGTTTTCTTTCTAATTTTCTCTCTTTTCTCAATTTTAAGTTTTTACTAGAAAGGTACGTGAATAGATAGATGTATCATGCGGGCATCGCAAGTTTTGAGGTTGTGTATTACAAAAATAGATTTTTCGCGAATCACGCTTCCTGTTAGTTGGACTCGGACGTCAATGGATGTTATTATGAAAATATAATAATAAAAAATTCTGGTAATTTTACAAATTGGACGGTAAATGTCGATCTGTCGCTGTCGGCTGTCCTGTTTCTGTTTTCAAGTATTACAGGTAAAACCAGGAAAATATTCAACACGTTAAAAAATTGTTTAGAATAAAAGAGGATCACCTGTATCCTTATGGGAGGAACGGGCTGGGGTGGGCAACTTTGAAATTAACAACTATGTAGAATCCTCTTTTCTCCAACATTTCGAAAGATATGATAATTCTATACCGCAATTTGTTTTTAAATTATATTTTAAGAGTTTAAAATTCGTTTCTCTCAGGAATTTATTTGTGTGCTGTTATCTAAACCGTTGGTTGTACGTGACAAACACACAAAAATTCAAAACTTTGAAATCTACAATTTTCATTGAATTTACATATATTGACGTCCAATATCAAGAAGCGAAACATTCGCGAAATGCACATAAAGCATGTATGTATGTACAGTAAATTTTATCACCTACATTTTTTCATAATATATTCATGAACCATTTTTTTACATGTAACCTAAAATAACTTGTGTTACTGGCACGTTATATGTATATGGGGAACTTTCACATGTTGTTTAAAACGACGAAACGAAACTGTCTATCAAAAAATATGTAACTTCTATTTATGCATCAAATAACCTTTATTAGCGCCCGGAAGTTACTGGAATAATTACAAATACAAATATTCATATGAAATCATTTTTTCCCCTGACTTTGATGAACAACCGTAGGCCTCCCACAACATCATTTCCCAACATGTAGTATTGTTCGATCTTCCACAGTCCAGATACGACGTGCGTGGGTGCATTCTCTACTGAAAGCTCTACTTCTTTCAAATAATAGGAACCCTGTAATTGGCGGTGGTAAAGTAGTCCAATAAAAAGAATTATACAATTATCTTGGGTATCGGACAAAGTCCTTCTGGTCCAATAACTGACAAGTTTGATTTCCCTATAACGCTTGGCTGTATATATACCTTATAAGTAGTGTTAGCATAATCGCAGACTGGAGTTTTCGGAATTTTTAATGGACTTTTTATGAACTGATTGTTCCCCAGTGGGCTGTATTCTGCGTTAATGTTAGTCTGAGAATATGAAGAAATGTTTGGATACATTTGAAAAATACATCTTGAATGAGTAAATAATACCGAATAACTATTATCGAGGTCCTTTACGTATGTAATTGTACCATTTAAGTAGTACTGCTTATTTTTCTTGATAATCTTTAAGTCAGAGGTATCAACTATGGTCTCCTTATCTCCAGGAATAGATTCTATCCTTTCCATATAGTACTCATAGTCCTGTGTCTGTTTGCGAGTATTATTGTTTATAGTTGTGTTAGTCTAACATTATAAATTCATTTATCTTATAATTACATTTATAAGAACTTTATATAATTTCACTAATTCGTACGACAGTCATTCAAAAAATATTGAAAGCGAATCAGTACAACCTCTCATTCAAATACAGAACGAGTTTGTCAGTACGGATGGAGAGATGTTTAGCGGGGAAATGCGCACCTACTCGATCAAACGTCGTATTTAAGCTGCGTTCTTTTGTGCACCTTGTTCTGCAATAGCCATACATTTGCAGAGCAAATCGTTCACCTAGTTAATCTAATGAAACCTAGGTGGCACTATATTAAATTTGCAAAAACTTTTTGCCAGTTTTGATAAAATTATCAGCTCACATAATATCCCCTTCAGACCTAATTTTTGTTCCAAAAGCATAAAAATTGTTTTTTGGAGTTATTGGGTGATTTGGGACATAATTGTTCAAAGTACAAAGAATCATTGTTTATTTCAGGTTTATTTGAGTTTTTTTCAGCATGTATATTCAAATGTACATATTGTTCCAATTGATGCAAAAAAAATTTGTAAATAAATATGTTCGCGTTCGCGCCAAAACAATGTATTATATTTTTTAATAATAGATAACGAAATTAACAAACTAAAAATAAAATATGCGGGCACATTCACTGCGCAACGACAACAATTTTTTTGGTGTCCCTTGTAACATTTACGAAAATTCACTATTTTTAATCCTAACTCCTATGAAATATTGAGAAACAGTTCATACTTCTTACGAAATATAGTCAACTCGACATTTGTCACAAAAAACGTGTGTTCTTCCCTTACATTCCAGCAACTTGCATCTGGTGGCTTCTTTATTGTCATCCATCTGGGGCATGTGTTGAAATAAATGATGCTTTCAAATAAAAGTTTTTCAAAATCAAAAATTGATACCAATTGTACAGCAGAAAGGAAATAATTAATACACGACACCAGCCATAATGTACATTGAAATGTACATCTCATTCAGGACCACAAATCTTGCATAAAATGTCGTGCTTTTTCAAAAACTAATAAATATAGCCCAAAAATAAATCTTACTTAGCTTTTTGCTCATAATCTGAGCGCCAAATATTTTATAATATCGCTGTAAAATTGAAATGATGTTCGTTTACCTGCCAACAATTTCCCGCCATTTAATGCACCACCAATAATTTCATGTGTTTGGAATAAAATCAAACATATGGAAGTACAATACTAATTTGTATAAACAATATAATTAAAGCTACGACCTACATATAACATAGTTGTAGTCTCAACTTTAATATTCTAAGTTTGATATTGAAGTTCTAAGCCAGTGTACATTATAATGTCCGTCATGGCTGAAGGGGATATACTCGTAATTAAATTAATTGTGGGAATTCGTTACTCTGCGTAAATTAAATTGCTCTGTGGAAAATATTTGAAATTTATTACTAAAGACTTCTTCCATTTTTGTATTTAATGGTTCATCACAATGCTAAATAAGCTTTTTGCTATCCAGAACAATGTGCACAAAAGAACGCAGCTTTAGGTGTTTTCAGATTTGGTGGTTTTAAATCTGCCTTAAAAATTTAAAATGCCGACTTCGCTTAAGTCCTTGGAGGTTAGGCGTTTCAACTTTGGAGCTGTCTTCGCGTTTGATTGTCTTCAGAGAATGGGTAACTCTGCTGAATTGTTGAATAAATTTAATATTTCGCTACCTGTACGCTCTCTGAGGAATCATGATTTCTTCCAACCACCTTATCACCCGTACTAATTATGGATGTAATGAGCCCATATCCACGATATCACGCTCTTTCAATTCACGACACTCCACCATCGATTTCCATTTATCGCGAAAATAAAAAGTCGGCGTCGTTAACTTGAATTTAGACAGATAAATAAATAAACATTAACACTTTGACAATTAAAAAATTGTTTCCGATAGTTCGAATCACTTTATCGGAAATACGGTTTACCGCCGGATTCAATGAAATTGGGAAGAAGTGAAAGTGGAACTTATGAGCGGCGGGAATCTCAAATCCGGCGGATTCGAGAATAGGCCCATTTGTGTTTTTTTAGTTGCTGATTAATGATAAATGATACATGATAAATGTTTGAACCAATTTTTTCCGGATAATGGCCATTTGTTTTAGCATTTTCGGAACTTTTGAGTGAATACCGATCGGTGTCAGCGTCACGTGGACGTCGCGTGACCGGATTTTGTACATCTTGGCCCTGAAAAGGGATGATTGATTGTCTTGGAGTTGAAATGTTTAACAAAATAAAAACGGCCAATATTCAGTAGTGGGGTAACAATAGGGTCAAAATAATGTTTATATTATATATAGTAAGGGGTTTTTCATAAAAAATAACAGAAGACCTCAAAATTCTTTTAAAATAAATTATATATAATACTTTTTACACGTGCATTTTCGTAATAAGGAGAGAAAATATAAAATAATGTATGCAAAGAATAAATGACTATATGGAGTGCTGCAGCAGGTCGAAAGTGAACATTTTGTACTTGTGCACCAAACAGAACATTCGGCAGAGTCAGCAGTAGTTCTTTTGGCATTTATAATATGTATAGTGGCTACACTGATAATTCCTATTCATCTTACCTTGACTTCACCAATTTCACATTTTACTCGTAAAACGCATTGAATCTTGAAATGAAAGTTTCAGACTTTACACTAGAACATTTTCCACTATTGACATGTGTGAAACTTTACTTCACAACATTTTCCAATTAAGAAATTTCTCGATGAATAACTTAGGCCGACAAATATCTTAAAACATTCGTTAATAAAACTTAGATCTCGCGGAATCTTACTGGAACGTTTGATAGCATCCGGTACTAGAACTTAATTTTACGTTGTGAAAAATTAAATATGAAATATAGTCTGAATTTTAATACCCTTAGTGATGCACTGTATATAAAAGTAAGTACAACAAATAGATTAGCAAGCAACGAACACCTCATGGCTATGAATAAACTTTTACATTAGGCCATTAATGATGTGTAATCAATCGGTATTTATAGTTGTTTCAAACTAATTATAATGACAATCTTATCTTCAAATATGCATCCTTTCATTTCCGCTCCAGTTGCACGCAGCTATTACGAGTATGAAACAATAGTAATTACATATAAAATTTACAAATGATACAATCGTACAGAAAAGTATTTTCACATGGAACATGAACAACAGCTTCGGTTTTCTTATGTCCGGAGCAGAACAGCAAAATTTGCATTTAATTGAAACTTATGAAAAGTTGCCCATAGCAAATATATTTAATTTTGAGAAAAAAGCATCAAATTGTCATGATTTTTAAAAATCCAAACATGAAAAATTGAACAGCACAAATATTGGATTAATTTTTTGACGCAAAGTGGGTAAACTCAATGCAATTTGATGTTGCCTCCACTAAATTAATATTTTTGCTTTGGGGAGCTATTCGTAAATTTCAATTCAATGCTAGTTTTGCTGTCCTGCTCTGCTCTGGACATAAAAAAAACGCAGCTAATATGAAAGAAAACCACGAAATTTTTTTATCGTTGAAGAAAACATTTGTTAACGCATCCAAGATAACAATAAAGAAATAATAGCCAACATTCGATGATATCGATGTGAATGACATGGTTTCAGCAGGATAGCACGAAATGTTATGCAGATCGTGAACTCGATGTACCGACTCGCTCACCATTTTGAAACTAGGCACCACCACTGTACTTGATTATGTGGGATATTATAAAGGACCAGGTTTAAGCCGAAATTTCTGAAACTATACGAATCATATGAAGGGCGAGTTACGTGTTAGTGAATTACTATACCCACTATGTCGTCTGCAAAAAGATTTTGGGCTGTGATCCTTTTACAACGTAATTCCCCATTCATGATTTCTTACTTTAGCGAACATTCCAAGAGGCGGCTATAAAAAATCGAACTCGTCGAGAGGTGCGATGAAATTTTCAAGAAAGATTCCTTGTGCTCGGAGAAACATCGCGATTCCCTTCCCCGTTCCCATTTCCGGTGGTAAAATGTAACCTATTTTTTTTAGGAATGTAGAGCATTTCAGCTTTCATTCATGTTTGTAATCCAAGCTGTTCTACGTGAAAAACGAACAAACAATTTGAGGATCCTCCAAAAACCCTCCTCCGAGTAGAAGAATGAAATTCGGCTGAAATGAAAAATGAAACTTTCAGAAAAAAGGTTGCTACCACCTTGATTAGAACGCCGGAAATGGGAAAAAATTGAGTGTAAGGTAGGGGTCAGGGGATCAGGGGAGTTGTTACCGACATACAAGTTTGTTTGTCAGAGCATAAAGAACCTGTCCCGAAAAATTTGTCGCTCCTCTCGATTGGCTCCATTTTTTGCGGTCGTTTCTTGGACTAGAATATATTGGCAAAATAAAAATTTAAATGAACCTACAGCTTTAAGATTTTATTTTCAAAGTAAATTTCGCACGTTTGTCGTGAGTGGTATTCATTTATTTGTGGTTTTTTACAGAACTTTTCACGACGCAATTCTGGGAGAAATGCAATTGTGAACCAAATAACTTATGAGCGAATATTTTCTTAAAAAAATATTAGTCAAAACTCTATCCCAGAAGCAACTGAATGTGTTTGCGTTTTGCATGCGAATTTTCGTTCTAATTCCTCAAATTTGTTGTCCAGATTGCCTTCAAATAAACCGAAGCAGCAATTAATCAAATTTATTTCCACTTTACTGCCTTAGTCATATAATTGAGGTAAACCGAAGCGAATCGGATCAAAATAAACACCGCAGTAGAGTTCGTTACTCTCTGGTCGAAGTCAGTTATTTTGCGATATTATTTATGGCCTTTATGTCGCTCCTAAAACAAGTGCCGATAGATTCTTATAGCGCCTACTTAAACACCTGTAGGCGCACGAAGCAAAAAAGCTAAGAATGCGCGTGGGAATTTGTGTCCGAGCGTTTGCTTTGTCAGATTTGTAATAGAAAGGTAAGCAGGAAATTTTCTAAATGCTTGTTATTATCATACTAGGGAATGTGTAATAGTATTTTCAGTATGTTTACCCATTATTACTGTGACACTTGTAATGAACCGATTAACCTTATGAAGCGAACACACAGAGCAAACCGGATCGCGCGCACGCACCACACCTGGGCGCAAGACTGCAAAATGCAAAAACAATTTATTTAATGAATGTCACTGCATCGATTGCTCAGTATAATTCGTTCATTCACCTTTCGAAGACTGGATTTAGCGCAACATTTCACAGCTGTTGCATGCTGCTAGTAAGCAAACTGTTCTGATAAAAGTAGTCAAAATTTAGAGGCCGCTGCGATTTGCGTAATGTTTGGGATAACATTTTCAATTTTCCATTTGAATCCAACGAAATTTGCGGAACCCGGTTTTGGGCATATTAAATTTAGATTTTGAGGCGAGTCAACTATGTACCATTTTTTGGACTTCGTCGTGTGAGATCAGTGCACTGCCGCCGAATATCAGCTACAAGCCTTTCCCAACGTTTTTTAACCACGAAATCAACGATGTCCGCCACGAACCCCTTGAAAAAAATAGTAATTTAGACTAAAGAAAAAGCGAATCGAATATCACAACGCGAGCGCAGCGTGCGCTAAATTTTTTAGATTTTTTGTGAAAATATGACCACATTTTTAAGGGAGTTTCTGTCTCTTTATATATTCAACATTCTGCCCTAGAAAATGAGTTGTAAAGAGTTGCCATGGCAGGGGGCTTTTTATACTACGATAACCCAGCTTTTGGCGATTTTTCGACTCTTCTCCTGATTTATTCTTGATGTAGATAAAAATGAAGAAAAACTCTTAAGTCATAACAACATCATAATATTTAAAAAATAAGATAAATTCGTTCATTAAGCTTAATACTGTAGTAGGGCATTGGAATACATATTTCCTCAGCGTTGTATAGCATTCCAAGGCTGCTGAACCATTTGACCAAATATGACGTAGACAAGGTTTCCAAGGAAGTAAAGGCCAGCGGCTGTATAAAAAACAATCTGCCACTGGGATCGGTTTTCCTGAAAATTAAATGCATTCCATTTAATAAAACATTCTTGATAAATATTTTAATTCATTACTCACCTCGTTGGTCACAATCAATCCTATAATTATGGGCACAATAATTGAAATAAAGTTGGCCACAGTATTAGCAAGGCCCATTAAGACGCCAGCGTAGTTCGGCGATAGGTCGATGTGATTAAGAACGCTTCCGATCGTACTAGCGGATCCCAACGAGATGGCGAAAATAAGGAAAGTCAAGGCCATTGGCAAGTTGTCCGGCGGTGAAAGGGCTAACCCGATCAACGCTAAAGCTGGGCCCCACTGCGAGATGCTGTTCAATGTTTTTCTTATCATTGTAAGAGATATCCTATCGTTCTTCATCAATATTTCGGCCACAAACAGGAAGACGAAACCCAAAATCCACATGACAAGGTACGGCAGGGATGAGTACAAGGCGTTACTTTTTATATCCAGCTTGAGAACGCTGTTGACGTAAGTGGGCGTCTCCGTCAATAGAGTTTGGAATCCCCATGAGTGTGATATCCTCACTACTATTAAAGCGATGAACGGCACCGACGTAAGAATCTGCTTCCACGGGATAGCTGCCGGATGTTCAGTTTTGCAGTCCTTCAAAGTTGATTCAATATACATTTTCTCGAGTTTCGAGATGGACTTATAGTCGTTCGGCGAATTGGCTCCATAGAAATACCAAACGACGCACCACACCAGTCCAATTATTCCGGGAACGTAAAATGCGCCTGGCCACCCAAAGCTCGAAGCTGCAATTAGTCCGGTTGCTAGAAATGCTATCACTGTTCCGATTTCGACCCCAGAATATGTGATTGCGCCCAAACGGTTACGTTCTTCTACAGGACACCAGTGCGCTAAATGGTTATGAAATAGGGGAAAAATTCCTCCAGAGAAAAACCCTTCAGCTACTCTGATGGCACAAAACGTTTCCCAGCCACCATAGGAGACACAAACAGGAGTTAGAATCGTGAGTATCGATGGTATTGCCATTGTTATAAATAGCATTAATTTGGTTCCATAGCGGTGGCTCAAATGTCCTGAGGGAAGCTGCGTGAAAATATAGCCCCAGTAAAAGCTACTGAGAATATACGACTTTAATTTCTCGTCCCAATCGAACAGCTGGAAGACGTGAAAGTTATTAAATAAAATTAGTTTCTTGTATTTATAATGAATGTCTTCACTTAAAATAATGTAGTGAAATGAAAGCATGTATATTCCCGTATTTCACAACTCCTAAATGCTAAAAAATGAGGTTTTTTGGAATGTTTTATATGTGAGCATGCGATAAGGAATTCAATTTGATATTAATCACATTTACGGTGTGTTGAGTGATCAGCGAATAATGCGGCAATTATTTCGTATCCTTCAATACGGATCACCTAATAAAATTTAAGTGAAACAACTGTCAAGATGATCCCCATATTGGATCCCCCCATTTTTTAACCCTAGAATGACCCAAATGAATGAACCCAAAGTAGAAGAATGAAATAAGGCTCAAATGAAATTTTAAGTCCCCTACTTTAAGAAAAAAAAGAAAAAACTGGTCAAGTGCAAGTCGGACTCACACACAAAGAGTTCTGTACCATCGTACAAGATATGATATAACACTATGTACATTTTAAATACTTTTGTAACATAATCGAAAATGTTTTTTTTCTAATTTACATGGCGGCCATTTTGGAATTCGCCATCTCGGTTTTTCATTATTTGTTGTTATAGCGGCAATAAAAATGCACACTCTGCGAAAATTTTAACTCTCTATACCTATTACGGTTCATGAGATACAGCCCGCTGACAGACAGACGGACGAACGGACAGCGGAGGTTTAGTAATAGGGTCCCATAGTGCACCCTTCGGGTAAGGAACCTTGAAAATAGGTAGACTTCTATCACCCTCGTCATGATACATGAAGTTAGGAATGGGGCGTCGAATCAGGAAGGGAGAGGCAATCCATGCTATTTAGGTTTGTCAGAGCATAGTGAACCTTTCCTGAAAATATTATCCACCAGCTCGGTACACTTCATCCTTCGCGGTGAATTCTCCGCCTAAATGGGCTGAAATGGGAAGCATTTATGACCACTTTGTGCGCCGATTCTGCAACTTTGCGCCTCTCTACAGGCTTAACCTTTTGTTGCAACGGAAAATGTTATGAATGAAAGTAATGGCACATTTTGTATGGGAAGACAGTGTATCGAGGGCGAGGAAGCTGCGCGCATATCGCCAGCGTAGTTTATTTTTTATCTTTGGGCTAGACACCAATAAGGAATTGTGAATCTGGGTCATGTATTTATACATCCTATCAATTTTATGTTTGTCCATCACCATGGGTATAGTTGGTGGGTACTATGATGCCTAATGACCTTTGTAGAGAATTGTGAGATCTTACAAAATGTTTTTAAATTTTTCCTCTAGCATGTCTAGCAGATGAGATATTTACAAAAAATGATTTTCCTACTATTATTAACATACCAAGCTTGGGCCATCGATCTGCCCACACACACCAGGATTCTTCTTACTATCACTGTGAGTACTAAGTACTACACGTTTAAAATACATCTCATCCTGTTGCCCGATAAACTAACTTTTTGCAGTCAGCTCTGCCCCTATTAGAAGATACTCAAAAACACTAGTATCAGCGAACACTTCAAAGCATTTTCTTAATAATACTCACTAATACTCTTAAGTGCTCGCGAATATTGCATGGGTATAAGGCAAGTGTCTGAAAGGGAGTGTGAAGAAGAAAGTTGAAAAAGTCGTCAGCTATGATAAATGGAGAAGAAAGGAGTTGTTCGATCAAGAGTACAAAACATGCCAACATTGAACAACAAGCTGAAAAAATCGAAGAGAGCACAGAAGACACAATTGTTCAGACTCAAATGGCTACAATTTCAAAAGGTTTTCATAGACCCCATCACAATCCACATAACACAAGGAAACAAACGCATACAAGCTTTCTTAAGCAATCATACAATACACATGTTAACTGTCCTGCTATACCAGTTCTGCATAAACAATGATTCAAAACATATAAAAGCCATATTAAAGAAAATGATGTACAGCAAACAACACAATACCTGAAAATCTGGATTAACTGGGTTGGTCATAGCGACGATAGCCACGGAGAGATTAACTCTCGTCCAATACGCAATAAAGCCGCAGAAAAATAGGAGTAAGATCTGCAAATGCCGAACTCCAAACAATGGACCTGAAACAAAGCACAGCATTTATTTTTATTTATTTGCTCACTTACTTTAAAGTACTATAGTAGATATATATGGTTTATTTTCAATTAGATTCTAGTATTAATGTAGCATATGGATTTGTAAGAATGCATAGTTCAATTGTAGCCCTTTCAAAGCAAATTTAAATATAAAAAAGAAAACTGTGCAGCCGATGGGTTTGACATTTTAACATGGATGTATACATACTACCTGCTATAATTTGTACCACTAGGTATACTATTACATTTCCATGTTGACATTTTTCAAGTAATATCAAGGTCAGCGACATCTCATTCGGTAGGTCGGAAGGGAATCTGATATTCATATGTACCTAGACAATATCGCTTCTAGTGTCTGCGGTGTTGTTGCTTTTTTATTTTGGACATAACCAGTGATATTCACTAGACTGCTGAGGCGAATTTAACGACACCATACTCGACAGGGTGGAAAGGAATTTGATTGTTAAATTTGGACAATTTGGCTTATACCGTCCGCCATTTTGTTTTTCTTTCCAAACTTTCAAACAGCCATTGAGATTTTTAGAATTAGAAATATTACTTCAACAATACCACTTGATAGAGTGCAAGAAATTTGTAGTTCCAAATTGGGGAGGGAGGAGGGCAACATGACGTCTAGCGTCTGCCATTTTCCTTTTTCACTATTTTCTAGGGTGAGAAGAATGATCGAAATCCATTTATTCTTAGGAGAATTTTATCTTTCAATCTCTCACAAATGAATGAATCGCACAATGCTTGAGTCCGTTTCATTCTTTCGCGAGAGAATATGAGAATATAATGATTCATTTCCACCCACATCTTTTGCATTCGCGAATCAGAAAGAGTGAAAAAGAATATTCTTTTCCATTCCCAGACCGATTATGTCTTCTGGTCAGTGTATTACATGTCGTCATCGAATATTCTGAAGGGATTATTTTTGACACACGCTTATCCGAGACAGCACTTTAAAAACTCAGTTTGATTAAGCTTCAGATTAATGTACGTTGCACTTCGATGACTGCTTATAGATAACAAACTTCTTCCACTTGACGAAGGTGGTTCTGTGTCGTCATTGTCGAAATTATACTCATGCACAGTTATATAATGTCTTTTAATATTTCCTAATAATTGTCCCTTTGAAATACTGTCACAGAACTAGTTTGAAGAATCAGTGTTGTTATCAGAAGAAATGAATATATTTTTAACTTCCATTTATTTGATTTGCGACTTATAATTAGGTATACATATATTACACAGGCACACAAAAAAAAAGTTTGCGAGAGAGTACAGACTAAGATAATCCAATGTACATATTTATTTTGGTACGCTCAACCCATCATCAAAATGTCGGTTTTGGCTCATGATTTTTCCCTAACCTCAAAATAACCTTAAACGATGCTTCATAAAAGAAATATCGTTCCAAACATTTTCGGATGTAAAATATGTACATTGGAATATCTTAGTCTGTACTCTCTCACTCGAACTATTTTTTGTGGTTATGTTATTAATCACAAACAAACAACTCACAACACAAATTAAATGTTTTTTTTGTTTCGTAGTTTCGACCCGCTCGATCTCATCGGCAGTAAAAAAATGAAAGATAAGAATATTCTCCTGATTTTCGAATGATTGGTTTTTATTCTTTCTCATTATATTGCTCAAATTGAAGAACGTTCTCTCATTTTCATTCTCTCGCGAATGGAATGCCAAAAATTCTGGGCAAGAAGAATTCTCTCACCAATCTTTCGCCCCAAATATTCATTCGCGATTGAATGTAAACTATAAGAATGTATTTTTTTTCATTCGCGAATGAATTTTTCCGAGCTCTTCTATCTTCCTTTAGCTGTTGATACTCGCAGGACTTAGGCGACATTCAATAGGGTGGTTTTCAAGAATCCGTCATTTTGTTTTTGAAGATTTCTCAAGAAACAGACGAATCCAATGATATCGCACACATTCAACAAATTAATCGTGGCAATGATAAAATTGCACGAATCTGGCTTCGGGTTGATTCGTCATCCATCCTACGCCCTGGGGCATGCTGCCTTTTTGCCTTTTTTTTTGTTCCCGAAGTTAGAAGTTTGGCTCTTTGAAAACAATTTTCGTCGAATGAGGACGTCGTCGATACTGTGAAAAACTCCGAGTAATTTTGCAAGGTTTGATTAAACCAATTTTTCACAGGATGAAAATATTGGAAACACACTGGGAAAATTGTGTAGCACTCGGTTGGTTTTTTGTAAACAAAACAAAATGTTTATCAAACCCTTCAAATTACTTTCCTATCCTGTGAATATAATTCAATTAAGTACTTCAAACATTTATAGAACTTGCGATACTTGAAGAATAAAATAGAATAGCCGTATAGAGGGGCTTTATGTTCATCCATAGGATTACGGATTTTTAGTGTAAATTAGGTTTGAAACAAAAGACGATTAAAATATAATAAGCTTAAATGAATGGGATCTATTTATGATCTACAGCAAATCGGAATAGATATTTCCCATGATTGGAAATTTTGTTGTTTCACGTTCAACACGACAAGTGTTGATAAGTTATCTATGAAATATTTCATATTATAAACTGCACTACGAACATACACGTGTTGACGTCAATAAAAAGATTGATGTTAAGGAAACGACTATGGCCCTGACTTAATTTGATAAAAGTCTGCTCGTATCAGGTGAAGTCATTTTAAGAAGTACTATCTCTAAGGTTAAACTTAATCAAATCACAATAACTGGAAACACTAATATGCCAATAGTAAGGCTACCCAAAAATATCCGGAAAAAGTATGTAGACCATCTAAGTATCACCTTTTTCACTATAACTAATTACACTGTTGACTTTTTCGAGAGTCATTCTGAAGTTAGTTAAATAACTTTTCCTTGGTATTGATGAGAAAATCCGAATTACAATACTATTTCTACTGCAGTTCTCAGCTGGACCAAAAGTGAACAGTTGAACAGCATTTACCTTACTGAAAATGGTCGAGAGAAATATTATACCGATCGAAATCTAATCTAAATTTTCTGATAAAAGTGCATGATTTATAGTACTACTGTACTAATTAGACTACCATAAATTCATATTGCAAGTAATTCAAGAGGGTTTCGAGATTGGAAGCTCTAGTATAAAACAAGGTTCACACGAGACAAACATTCCAGAAAATGAAAGGAAGTTATCAGATCTATCATTTAATAGTAATAATAATAATAATATTTTATTTCCACAACTGTACAAAGGCCCAGCCTTAAAAAGTACATTTATCAGAGTTTTTAGTAATACATTCATTAATACAAGTTAAGAGAGAAATCATCGAGTAAAAAAAAATAATTAAAGTAAAAAATAATAGAGAAAGAAATAACAATTGAAATGATGTCAATATGTAACCTGATCTTAAAAAAACAAATGATAATTAAGGTTGCAAGGGAGGTAGTAATTGTAATTGTAAGAAAAAAAGGGGAGCGAAGCCCCGAGCACTCAGACGAATAGTCCATTGTACTCTGCCCCCACCCTAACCGAACTTCTTCGTTGCTCTGATGAACCGAAGAACCTCGGATAGGGGTCGAGGACAGATCTCTTCCATCCTCAATACGTCAGCGCCGAATACAGCGCGCCGCGCTTGGGAGAACGCAGGACACTCGCAGTGTCGAAAGTGTTCTACGCTGTCCTCATCCTCCCCGCACGACGCGCATGCATGGTCACTGACGATTCCCAGGGTATGTAGATGTTTGCTACATGTACTATGCCCTGTTACAATCCCTACAAGATTCCTGCATTCTTTCCTGTTTAGTTTCAGGAGAGTTTCTGCAGTGCACTTATTGGGACAACCTATAAAGAGTTTGGTGTGTCTGCAGGTTTGTAACATGGACCACCTCTGCGCATGGATTTTCTCCATGTGTCGAGTTATCCAGTCTTTCACTATTGCAAAGGGAGATAGTAGTAAGACAATTAACAAGAAGGTATTGAAAATACTATTGAACATTTGAAAAAGTTACTCTACCTGTCCGCTTAAATTAGCTTTAGGAATTTTTTGAATGCAGACATTTAAGACGCGGAATCAATATGTTTTTTGTTCATTGTGAGCTAAGGAAAATAATTTTTTCAAAGAGATTGCCTGGTGTGATTTGATTAAACACTTTCCGAGATTAAAATGATCCTTAAGGAACTTTCCCAAGATATTCATAGCATGATGTGAGACATGGTCGAAGCGAGTCAAGCGAAGACGCCTTGCAGTTTCATAAAATCGATTCCGTAGACGAGTAAAGGCTGTCGCAATAATTAAAAATCGGCATGATCTACGTTGAAACTAGATGTTGTTGTACCCTAGCTGACAGGTGTCAACAGGATGACCACCATTGCATCGATAAAACTTTACGTCATCAGCGTAATTTTGAAATTCACAGTTCAAATTTGTTGCAGTCGTATCATCGATATAAATGAAGAAGAGTAGGGGCCCAAGGATTTAACCTTGGGGAACACATGCATAAAGCATGATGGGTCTCAGAGGTCTCATTATTGACAGACACGCTTTGATATCGATCAGTTAAATAATTGTTTATTAGTTCTGTAGAGGAAGCTGAAAATCCGAATTGGGTTTGCAATTTTGTAATGAGTCTACAATGGTCAACTGAATCAAAAGGCTTAGAAAGTCTAAAAGAACAAGAATAGAGATACAAGCCGTGAAGTTGTCAATATTTTTCGTTTCATCGTCCGAAACCTTTAAGAGAGTAGTAAGTGTACTATGCCCAGCTCAAAAGCCTGTTTGGTCAAGACGTGATTCCTGGTTTGTAGATAAAACTCAGTTATTTATATTTAACTTAACTTTTCCACCACCAGCCCATAAAGTTCACCAAAGAGTGACTGGTGGATGTAACAGCGTCCCAACTAATTCTTCTGGATAATCTGCACTCCAAATGCGGCAGTATTGTTTATTAACAATGCTCAGGCATAGCATTTTCATTGTGAAATGGTAAAACATACTGAGCATAAATCATCTGTCAGTTGTCAAATTGACGGTCACTAGGAGCAGTGTTATAGTATTATAAAATCTCGAAATTCGGTCATAGTGTTAGATCTGTTGAACTTATTTAAAAACGAGACTAACAATTTTTTTTCTCTCAATTTTCCTACTGCATCTGTCAACATGGAAATTAAAAACAAAATGATCAGGGTATTTCGGTTGTATGTTTTATTTATGGTCAATCGATGCGATGAATACTTAAAAAAAATTAAAAAATATATAAATACTATTTGAACACATTTGTATATTCGCGAAATATTCCGCTATATTATTTTACGCCGGTGAATTCTTTTTGTCTTCTTCCTTTTGGCCAGGATCATTCCACCATTGTTTTTCCATTTTACCAAATATCAGATAAGTTATATTCGCCACAACATGAAGCGTTGCAGTAATGAAAAACACAGTTTGCCACTGCGTTTGATTATCCTAGAATGAAATAAACTTTAAGGGCTGATTCCATAGAAAAATATCTTCCTTACATTACTAGTAACAATTTTTCCTATTATTACTGGTGCGATAATGCCAATAAAGTCCATGTTGGTGTTTAGAATCCCCATCAATACTCCTGCATGATTTGGAGCCATATCAATGTGCGTTAAACCACTCCCTATTGTTCCAGCCGAGGCAAAGGACACGCAGATACTAAGTAGCACCGTCGCCCAAACAGCCTTATCCGCTCTTATGAAACCGAAGCCAATGAAACTTACTGCTCCACCGAATTCAGCCAGGGTGCTGAACGATTTTCTTATGACTGTGAGAGATACCCGACCCGCACGTGCAAGGAAGTCTGCTATAAAAAGGTACAGAAAGCCCATAAAGAATGTTACGAGGAACGGGAGGGATGAGTATACTGCATTAACTCTCATGTTCAATTTTAAAACCCCGTTCATATAAACTGGTATCTGAGTAAGTAGTATATTCCCAGACCAGGCCGTTGACACTCTTACAAACATGAGGGCCCAAAATGGAGCCGACTTAAAGATGGCTTTCCACGGAGTTGGTATTTTATGGGTATCTTCCGATGGCTCCGTTGATGACCCAATGTAATTTTTCTCGCCCACAGTAATGGACTTGCAATCGCTGGGAGAGTTTATTCCATAAAAAAACCAACATACTGCCCACAGCATACCTATGCCTCCTGGAACATAGAATATACTTGGCCAACCCAATGAAGAAGCTGCCAGGAATCCGCTCGAAAGGAATGCTAAGATAATGCCAAAGGTCATCCCAGCATACGTAAATGTGCCCAGGCGATTACGCTCTCCAACTGGGGACCATTTCGTTAGATGTATGTGGAAAAGTGGAAACAGTCCTGTGGAAGTGAATCCCTGAAGTACTCGAATCGCACAGAAGGCCCTCCAGCCCCCGAGTGCTACACATGATGGAGTAAGAAGAGTTAGTAACGATGGTACTGCCAAGGAGCAGAGCAGGATAAGTCGTGTGCCATACCGCTTTCCAAAATAACCCGCCAGGACTTGTGTAAAAATATTACCCACAGAAAAGCCACTAAAAATATATGACTTTTGTTCTGCAGTCCAATCGAAAATCTGGAAGTAAAAAGAAAACCTAATTAATTGGTCTTCCCATAGTAAAGATATTTTGTTACTATCTAGAGCATAGGTGCAATTTTCCAGAATTAAAATAAATAATGTTAAAATTAAATAACGCGAAAACACCGTATCGGGTCATCCAACAGATAAGATCAATATTCAAACCACTCATTCATTCCACTCCGTAGAGAATGCACTGCATCGAATCTAAGATGTTTACTTAATCGCACAATATTATGCCACAACACATTTCAAATACATATTGAGAAAACGCAAAAACATAAATTGCCTATCTGTAGGCGAAAAAAAATATATTACAAATAGTTATCGACGGTCAGTTGTGGTAAGTGTAGACACTTTTTGTAATTTCAGTGACAGTCAAACTTACAAATTTAAATAAAAATTAAATGTACAAAAATTGAAAATATCACTAAATAATTTGTAGATTTTCTTTCCTTTGGGAAACGACAATTTTTTTAAAAAAAAAAAGTTAAATAGTATTGCTAACGTGAAAATCATGAAAAGTATTATAGTATTGTACTCTTTAGAATTCACTTCATAATGTTTACATCTACCCTCATTTTTTTAAATTCTGAGGCAAATATGAACAATGCATTTATATGTATCTATACATGGTCTAATTTTGTTTAGTCTAAATATAAAAAAAAGACTCCCTAAACTAAGGTGATCAAGAATTCGTCTGTTCATCTCTATGCTGATGATATACAAATATGTATATCTGAGTAGACCGATAGGACTTAGAAAAGACTGCATTGATCGAGTCGATGATCTTGATAATATTTATAGGTGGTCTAAACTCAATTACCTCGATCTTAAACCGTCTAAATCCTACTGTGTGGCGGTTTACAGGAGAGCCATTGACCTCAGTGATTTACTACACGAAGTTGGGGTAATGCCGTTGTTGCGTGTGTTGAGAGTGTAAAGAACTTGGGTATTCGATGAACTCTATGTTCAGCTGCTACTCACATATGCAAAGTCTATGGCTCTTTATGTCAATTGTAGATTAGCCCAAATAGCGTACCTCTTTGGATCCAGATCAAGCTGGCGAGGGCTGTTAATATTTTTATCAGGTTTAATTCAGTGTCTTCAAGAAAGCTTAAAACAGCATTCAATGATGTTGCCATGTACATTTACCAGATTCCCAGAAATAGCAACGTCTCAGAGTATACCAAGTTAGTTTTCGGCTCGTCTATTGAAACATACTTAGCGAGGCGTGTACTTTTATTTCTCCACAAAGTGTTATGCAGTAAACATCCACCCTACTTGTTTGATAGGCTGAAGTTCTTGCATTCGACCATAGATCTAAAGCTCCTTATACCTAACAATAAGTGCACCTCAGACCTTGGACTAAATGGAACATCATTCCTGGTCGCGTTCACTTGGAGAGGTTCAATGCAGCCTCAGTACTCGAGTTGGGTTTATAGATGTGTGCAGGTATCATCTTCTTTTTGATTTTCTCCTTTTCATTTTATCATTAGATTCACTTTGTTTATTACTTATTAATTTCTCTTTCTATCTTTTATCTTCTGTGAGTTTTTTATTTAAGTAGTAGCAGTTGTTTAATTATTTATAATACGTAGAATAGTAGTCTTTCTACAATCAATCAAAATTGTCTACTTCCCGCGAATGAAAAAGGACAGACATATTGATACACATTGATAAGTAACTGCGATCTCTACATTATCTGTGCATCAAGTCATCTTATTCGCATCCAAATGCATAGGTAACACTGGTCAACATTTTTCATGTTTTTTCTTGTAACAAAAGAATTGATAAATGATTTGCATAGTATTTTGTCAATAAATTGAAACCCTGAAAGTAAGAATTTTCCATCACGTAAGATTTTCATGAAAATTAGAGTTAAATAGTGAATAAAAAACCATTTTCCATAATAAAACAAAAATTAATCAAGTATCGTACAAAATCTACACATACCTTAAATGAAAGCTTGAAGTATCAACTATTGCCTAAAAATGCAATTGACCCAAGAGCTTTCGGAAATTTTTCTAAATCTTGAATTTTCGCAAGCATACGCTTTTACCTTGCAGGGAATATGGAAAGTTACGCTGCATTGGCGCATGTATATGAAAACATGTTCTACTAAAGAAATATGTGGAGCTTTTAGGTTTATCATATTTTATAGTCATAATTTAGGGTTTGTTCTATTATTTGAGGTGTATATTAAATTTCTGGATCAACTTAAAAATTTTTAACGAATTAACGAAAATCACCCAAAAGCGCATTTTTTCACTTTTTGACACCGATTTTCTCAAAAACTATACGTGATGCAACGTTTTCGTTTTCAGACTCGTAATCTACAGAAAAAATGAATCGATGTCACCTATTTATATTTCTGTTACAAAATCCTTGTCGACCAGTGTAAACATGACCAAATGTCATTCCATGTAAAACAGAGCAGGAAGATAGGGCACTATGTCATATAATAATAAAGTGGTTCCACACCTCTTGTTACACTCGGTTCTTTTATATTCCTATTGTTCATTAAACTTCATATTCAAATAAATTTTGCTATTTTGAATGCACCAATAGCGGCATTTCAAACTAATCTTTTGTTTTGTGAATTTGAACTAACAGCTAATTTTAATTGACTGAAACTACAAACAATAAGTCTTTATATTTACTCCAACTGACCCTACGTAATAAATCAAAGATAAAAGAAAAGCCACAGCAAAACAATTCTGCACAATAAAAATATGTACCATATTACATATATGATACTCCATTTTCAATATCCGAAATTCAAAATTGAATAAAACCAACCGGGCTGGAATTTATGCAATATATGTATTTATGTGAAAGCACAATCGATGCAATTTATAATCAAAAATTATACCGTTCAGATGGCCGCCACGCGTTCACGTTATCGATGACAATTTGGCTTATGAGGCTCCCTGCTGTGGAGCGCGTCGTTTGTAACGATAACATCTTGTTAGAATAATTGCTAAAGTTTCTCTCTAGTCTAGTGTGAACCTTTTTTAAAGGTATTGAAGAATTCGAACAAAACCATATGTTCTATTTAGAGAAGGAAATAATACTTCAGTTACTACTTACTTACTTTAATACTTATCGAAAAACGGTCATTTAACATATTTTTTATTATAATTGTTCTAAACTAAAATAACATGCAGCTGGTACTTATTGTGTTATGTAAATGTCATTATATAATACATACCTGACAATTCGGGCTATTTTTATAGGTCATTGCAACCACAGCCATAGACACACAAATTCGATTCCAAAAACTTACTGCTCCGGCTAAAAATAGAAGCAGTACTTGTATATGGCGAACGCCAAGTTTGGGACCTGGAATCAATGGGAACAAATTACAATATCAGATTTAATCTAGTAATATGCTTAATCTCCTAAGTCCTACTATTACGGAAATTTTAGCATTATTGTAGATATGTGTACGCAGAGTACTTCACTCCTCGGGCTTAACGACCCTATTCTTGAGGAGTCACATGACACGAGTATGCCATGCACGGCTTGCATATTTTCAGGCGAGGGCTATTCATTCAAGTAGAGCAAATGATAATAATATTTGAAAAGACACCAAACCCGAATCAACTGAAAGGGCGTAAATAAGCCTATGACGTTGCAGTCGGGGACCGTAAGTTCTGTTTGACTTTATGTAGGCTGTCCATTTGCGACCGTTGGTTTCCTCACCGAAGCTTTCGATGGTGGAAAGAACCACAATGGATATGGTGGCCGGAATTTGATTTTGTGGCTCATTCATAACCTGGGCATCACATCGAGATAGTTGTTATGGTCTGCAAAACACTTTGTGGAGCTCTTTTTATGCAGAATCTCCATAGGGCAGACGAATCACGAACAAATCAACCAGTTATTTTCGAGCTCTTTCATTTTTCGCTAATTTGCAAGGACCGAAAATAACTTTTATCCCTGGACGATTTTTTTATAAAAGTCTTTGCCTGACTTTTTTGAAAATTTTGTGCGATTTTAAAATCTGAGATACAAACTTTTGCGCCAGGCCTGGGTTTTTCTTTGCCATTCTCCTTTAACTTGTGGGAAAAAGGACTAAGGGGAAATAGCGACTCGGGGAAAAATGCCCGTGGGAAAATCACCAGGGTAGATTGAGAAGTCCGAAAATAGAAGTCCCTAGATGACTTTTTTCTAAATTGGTTCAATAAGGACGCTCGACTTTTAAATGTAAATAAAACAAGTTGTGTGTGAGATATTCACTCTACTTTTATTTTATTCGAAAGAATATTTTATGGCATTAAATATGGAATATAACGTCGTTCAAATATCCGCCGCGGCTTTGCGTGATGGTACGTATTCCGGAGGTCTGATTTTCGATGACTTTGTCGCATAAGTCTGGCTGAATTTGCTAGATGGCGTTCGGTATGTTGACTTTGAGAGTATCAATTGTTTGCGATTTATTCACATAGACCTGTGATTTAAGATGCCTCAAAGGAAGAAGTCTAACGGCGTTAAATTGCAAGATCTCGGTGGCCAGTTCACCGGAAAATATTCTTTCAAATAAAATAAAAGTGGAGTGGATATCTCACACACAACTTGTATTATTCACATTTAAAAGTCAAGCGTCCTTATTGAAAGACCCTGTTTAACCACGCGACGTGGAAATACTTGAGCGCTGCTCGTCTAAAATAAACGTTGTCGCTTCTGAGAGAATACGGGGAAAATTGAATTTGTTGCTGTGGAAGATAACATTGCAATATAGGAACTGGATCTTATCTTCTTTTAGGCAGGTCTCGTCTGACGAATAAATACGTAACGTAAATGCATTTAGGCATACCGATAAATCAGAAGACTTACTGAATCTTAAGAAAATGCATCGAACCCACAAATTCCCATTAAATTAGAACACTCATGTGTGTGACGTAGTTTAATGAATTATGAATTCTCTTCACTTTCCTCGGAATAAAGATTCTAACCGCGATTATTTTATCATTAAAAAAACTTAATTAGTTTTATCTCTCCCAAGATTACGCGGAAATAAGTGTGAAAGTTTAAAATCGACCTAATGACTGTCGCATTTTGCGATAAAAAACAATCAAACCGATCAACTTCCTCTCTTTAAAATTAGTAAAGATATAGATTACATTATATACTGTAATTAATGATACGGAAAAGGGGTCTCCCGGAATTCGAGTGATATGAAATATGTATATATGTATCTATACCACGAAAAGTTATACGAAACACCTGTATAGGTTTTTTTTATTATATTTTTTCATCCTATGTATTTACACATCGTCGGTCCCCAACTACGAAAAAATGAATTTATCGTTTATTGCAGGTAGACCATCCTTAATATGTACATACTTAGATTTGTGCTGTCAAGGATTTATTTGTAGAATTTGTGAAGATCTATAATCTAGTCATACGAGTATGTACATTGAGTTGATGTATTTTGAACGATTTTGCCACCAAGCCAGGTGCCAGAAAGTGAGTTGTTTTTTCCGGTTATTTTGAAGGCATGGTCGTTGCTCGGTTATTTACTTTTGGATGTATTACATATTATGTACATACATATATGATAACAAAAAATATATAATTTTATAAATGAACAACCAAATCGCGATATAGACATGATCTATTTTACGAAGCGACAAATCTTGTCCGTCCAGTAAAAATGCTCGCAGATTAACTATTGTCTTAGTCGCTTTTATACCACTTTTACTGGAGCGTGCTGCAGCAGAGCATTCATAATCCATGTTGTTATTTATATACTATACCAATATTATAAAGAAGTAAAATTTGTTTGTTTATTAGTTTGTTCGGGGTAGTCTCTAGAACTACTGAACCGATTCTAAAAATTCTTTGACTGTTAGAAAGCTACACTACCCCTGAGTAACATAGGTTTTATTTTATTTTGATAAATATATGTTTTCAGTTAGAAATATCAATATTTGTTAGATATAGATAGATTTCAAGTTTCACCCCAATCTAACTTCTATACCACTTGGCCGAATATGTTTTAATATTTTCATAACAAATTTCGCACACAGCTTGCCCCACATGTTTTCTATCTGATAAAATTTTTTTAACATCACCCTCTTCATGGAAAAAAAACAGTAAGCTCCTACCTCCATTACAATTTATACCTTTTCACTAAAAAAAACTATTATTGATTATATGTTTATATATTTACGTAATTATACCACTCTCCACGGTACTTCCATAGAGCCAACCCACAATACACTACGTCGAATAATTACCGAGATATGTTATTTAAATTTTTCTCCTCAATCACGAAAAAATCTTCATTTGCAGGGGTAAAATTGTTTTTCACTTTTGCCAAATGTTTCGTTTTTCACGTGATTTTAGAGAGAGATTATTAAATTTGTTTCTACATTTCACACCCCCACCCTACTGCACCCCTTTCCTATATCTCCCAACGGAGTCCGGGTGGTCTCATTAAATTAAGAATACATTCAAATACAATTCCGCATAAATCACTTCCATACTCTTATACTCTTATACCCTTGGACTCTATTTTTATTTTTGATATAGTACTTCAACTTTATACTACTTGATCCCTTCACCATCTTCACCTCATACTACACTTAGTGTTTAAACTTTCGTCACTTTTAGTAGTAAAATGAATGTCTTCAGAGGCTCTGGCCTGTAGAGGGTGCGAGGGGCGGTCCGCCGTAGACGGCCAAACGGGCGAACTACTGCTTACATAAAATGTACTAATCACAAATAATTTTTGTTTCTCGTATACATATTTATTTCGGATATATAGTTGTGTTTTACAAACATTACATGATATTTTAAAACCAGCTCACTTTCGCACGTACCAGTATTTTTCATATCTGCCTCACACTGTTTCCCTTTATAAACAGTCATAATTTTGTGTAGAGTTTTTGACACGAACAGTAATAAAAGAAATTGTTTCACGCTTTTTTTTTTATGTACAATAAGGCACCGTACCCTGACATTGACTAAAGCTTCTGAAGCTTGAACAAACAGTATGTTCTTGCGGTCGGTAAACTGCTCAAATCACTTCTGATACAATTTTGAGATATTACGATACTGCCTACAAACAAAGATGTTTAACAAGATAAAAGCTGGCTAAGTACGAAATTAAGAATGCTATCAATGGCTCTTGAAATTCGCGGTAATTGACTTGAGTAGCGTCTATGAGATTTTATTGTTTTAATATATAAATTTCGTACATCGAGATCAAATCAAATAATTTATATTATAAAAGTGCTTGGATTTGCGTTAACCCCAAATACATTGCCGTATAAATAAAATGGGGATTTCCAAAATATATGAAGTACGTAAGCGTTCAAATGTTTTTCGGAAATTTGAGACTAAGCGGATATTTAATATTGGAATCCTCTTATAGATTAGGACAAAAAATACGCACTATCAACTATCAACAGTTTGCAGTCTACGCTAAAGATAAGTGTTAACAAATTATATGTTTTGCTGAAGTGACATAGTTCCGGTTAAAGTACTTGAAGTCGGCGTGCGCTAAAAGCTTAATCTGGTTGTGAGTTTGGCAATAAACGGCCTCTTCCCTATGGTAACTCAAACTACAATTACTAACAGAGCTAGCGCGACTCTGGGCTTTGTAAAGCGTTGGTCAAAGGAATTCAACGAACCTTACATTTCAAGACTTCTTTATTGCACTTTTGTTAGACCTACCCTCGAATATGCGAGTCCTGTCTGGTCCCCCTTTTATGAGAGCCATATTAAACGAATTGAATCTGTTCAACGCAGGTTTCTACGTTTTGCTCTCAGAAGTCTTCCTTGGGATAATGATCTTGTTTTGCCTCCCTACTCCGATAGGCTCAAACTTAATTCCCTCGAAACCCTGGAACACAGGCGGAAAACCTCCAGAACTGTTTTAGCTTTTGATTGTTTGCAAGGCGTTATCAACTCTCCGGAATTGTTTGCCGCTTTTAAAATTTCTGTACCGACCCGCTACTTGAGGAACTATGACTTCTTTTACTTACCACAACATCGCTCTAACTACGGCTTCAATGAGCCTATATCGTCGATGTCCCGTTCTTTTAATGCTTCTTTCTCCGTTATTGACTTTAACATTTCCAGAAGCCAGCCGAAAAGTCGACTTTAGCAGGCTTGTTATTGTATTATACTGTTTTATTATATTGTACATAGTAATCAGAATCTTGATGAAGCTGTGATAAATAAATAAACTGATTTCATCTAGAACAAAAAAATTTATAAATACGATCTGGCCTCGTGTACCCAGGGCATGTTGCATAAGAAAAAAAATTTATTGTTACTTGTGCAAAGATTTGGCCCTCAACAATTCAAAACAATTGCCATTCTACGTTTCCCTATTTACTGAAATATTAAGCTCTACAGGTGTCAACTTTAACTTTATAACTGTAAAAACTCAAATCCAAAATATTGCCTAAAACTCAAAATAGTTAATTCCTAAAACCTGAAGGTTGGAATCGACGCAAAATGTATACCTACAGCCTCTTTCAAAGTATAGTGAATTCACAGTAACGATTGATAATTGTTAAGATTAACTGCGTTACTTCCGAATTCCGATTTCGATAGAATTTTTTAAATTATGAAGTTTCTCTATCGGCAAACTTTGATTTGTTCAAATAGATCTTCTTTTTTTTAAATCATTTTCCTTTTAAAGATATTAGAATTTGATGTTTGGAAAACATCCGTCTATCTCTCTGCTACAGTTGAGTTTCTGTGGAGCGAATAAAATCATCAAGCTGAAATATGGAACGTAGTATAAAGCTTGCTAATCCGCATATATATTCCACTAGTCAGCACTCAGATCATATATTTCTACGCAATAAAAATATTTTAATATCCTAAAAGTATTTTTGAAAATTGCGCTAAAAAACAACAACCCCCACCCCTATCCTACCCCTTCTTATTCCAAAAGTTAGAAAAGTCTAGTGGTGTTAGAAATAAACGTAAAATTTACAGAAAAATTAAAGCCACACAAACATTTCCTGGAAAATAATTAATGAAGCATTTGTTTATATTTTTTATTTGTCTAATTTTAGAGGACCGAATCCGAAAAAAGTGCGAATTCAACTCATACTTGGCTCTCTCTTATTAATTAATAAATAGGCACATAACATTTTTTTTAATGTTTTTTTTTAACATGAAGATCAAAATGGAATCGCCCGTTGTATTGACACATACAAGTAAGTATTTTGTGGGACAATATTTATGTGAGCTTATAAATATTATTTAGCACTTATAATCAGTTTATTCTAGGGCTACATTCGATGTTCTCTTAATAAACCCGGGAGGCTGTTGAGGTTTTTCAACCGATTCGACCCTATCCCACGGTTGTCTTTCCATTCTTCCAAAAATTAAGTAAACTGTATTTCCAATGAAATAACTTGCAGCGGCAATAAAGAATACAATTTGCCATTGCGATTGGTTTTTCTGTGAAATATATTTAAAAAATTGTTAAATTAGTTTAAATAACTCGAGCCAAATACTAACCTCATCGGTGACGATTTGTCCAATCACTAAAGGTACTATAATTGCGATTACGTTTGATAAGGAGTTCGCAATGCCCATCAAAATACCAGCATGATTCGGTGACAAATCGATGTGGTTTAAACTACTTCCTAATATAACAGTTGACTTGAAGGAAACGGCCACAGTAAGTAAAGTAATCGCTAAGGGAAGGTTATCCGATGTTACGAACCCAAAGCCAATTAGTGTGACACCAGGACCCCATTGTGCAATTGTGTTTAAAGTTTTCCGAAGCACTGTGAGTGACATATAGTTTCTGCTTGTAAGAACATCGGCCAAGAACAAAACCACGAAGGTGCCGGCGAACATCACAGTATAAGGTAAGGCCGTGAATAATGCATTGCTCTTTATGTCCAATTTTAGAACGCTGTTCATATAAGTAGGGATCTCTGTTAAGACAGTGGAGGTTCCCCACGCTTCCGACATTCGGGTGCATATCAAGGCAATAAACGGCACTGATGTCAGTATGCTCCTCCAAGGTATGGGAATTTTCGAGGATTGACTAGAACACTCGCACAGCGATTCGATGTACTTTCTCTCAGCGTCACTTATCGATTTTGCTTCTGCGGGACTATTAGCTCCAAAGACGAACCAACAAATGGACCACAGGACTCCAAAGCAGCCGGGCACATAAAATATTCCTGGCCAGCCTAAGCTCGTAGAAGCTAATAACCCACTGGTTAGGAAAGCCAAGATTATCCCTAGCTGTACACCAGAATAGGCAAATCCGCCTAAGCGATTACGTTCTTCTAGCGGTGTCCATTTAGACAAATGGATGTGCATTAATGGAAAGACTGCACCGCCAAATAGGCCTTGCGCCATCCGTATAACGCAAAACATTATCCATCCTCCATAGCTAACACATACTGGTGTTAGAATACTCAAAATCGAGGGAATTAGAATCGAAAGAAGCAGTATAATTTTTGTACCAAATTTCTGGCCAAAGTGTCCTGCAGGTAATTGACTTATCACATATCCCCAGAAAAATGTACTTAGGATGTAAGATTTCTCCTTTTCGTTCCAATCAAATATCTGTAAGAAAGAGAAGAAACATTAACATACTACAATTAGTTCAATATTTTTTTTTAAATATCTTTTGCAATAATAATGAGCCCTGTTTACTTTGAAAGTGGGCCAAGTCCATTTAAATGCCAATATTTGTGGCGGCTTTCAAATTTTTTTGCATTTAAAAATACAGCCTACGTTTTCATGATACGAGTAAAAATTATTAGAACAAAACTAACATTTATTTGCAGCTTTTGGAGACTAGAACATTATTTTACTGTTTGTAGAAAATCATAAAAAGTTTAACAGAAATGGAATATGTAAACATGGTATGTGTTTTTAAATACAACTTTTATACCAAAGAGGTAGCCATACCTCAAATCCTGCAGTGTTTGAATCGTCATTAGTCATGGCCACAATTGCGACAGATACATTAATTCTTGCCCAATACGTCGAAAGGGCACATAGGAATAATAACAAACTCTGCACATGCCGTACGCCTATTCCAGGACCTGCAAATATTGAAAGTATATTTAATTTTGCCAAACTTTATTGTATTCGGTAATTCAAATTTTGTAGGTATTTAACATTCTTTTAATAACAACAAATAATATCTTATACGTATATAACTACATATAAACTAAGTATGTGCCAGGGAAAAATAATGTAGATCTAGAGACCATTGTTGTAAATAAATTGCAAATATATAATTGTGATTAGCGATTGACGATTGATATTTTCAATTGTTAGTTCCAATTGATAGTACAATTTGTTTTAATCATCAATCATTATTCTCAACCAATTATGTTTATAAAATCCTCATTTTTATTTAAAAAAATAGCAAAAGAAAGAAAACAAAGAATTCGTATATTAATCAATAAATTTTAACAAAAATAGCAAATAAAATAATACCTATAAAAGTATGCTTGAGTCACAGAAATTACAACAAAACCCGGATAAACGCACATCAATCGGGCATGAAAACATTGTGCTTATAAAGGGTGGCCCATTTAAAGATTGGAATTTCTTTTTGTTATAAAAAAACAACGGCTCAATATTTTCCAATGGTTGAACATTTATTTGAAAGGTTTTTTTCTGTCATTTATTTATAAAAAACAATTTCGGTCAAATGACCACCACGGCTGACTTGGCTGTAGCCCATTCGGTCCACCCAATTTTTGAGCACATTTTCGATTGTGTCTATTTATTTATTTATTTCTGACAATTTCATCAACAAACTGATTACTTCGAATTACAACAAAAACTCTTAATCTGCAACTTTAACGAAGCCGACCCTTTATATTAGCTCGCGATAAGTGAAAGTCAATGTCAGAGTATTGCGACTTAAAAGAGCGCGACATAGCGGATATGGGCTCATTAAATCCATAATTAGTACGGTGATAGGCTGGTTGGAGGAAATCCTGATTCCTCAGAGAACGCGCCGGAATCGATATACTAAATTTACTCAACAATTCAGCAGAGTTAATGACTCCCTGAAGACAATCAAACGCAAAGACAGTTCTGGAGTTAAATCGCCTAACCTCAAGGGAGTGAAGCGAAATTAGCTGGAGTCTATTCAGATATGGGGGCAGAAAAAAGCTATCCTCCCAAGGAAGAGCACGAAGAGCGAACCGTAAAAATTTGCGTTGAACAGCTTCGATACGGTTAATGTGGCAGGGCCTTATGTCAGCAATAGCAGCTGGAATCTCGTATTTGAGGTCTTAAATTGTTTCTGGTTTGTTGGCGTAACATTCATCTGTCACCGCTCCCCAAAGATAATAGTCCAACGGTGTCAAATCACAGCTTCTTGCCAAATCACATCACCATTTTTGCTGATTATGCTATTTCCGAAGATAGGGCGCAAAAGATCGATTGTGGCGTTCGCTGTATGGTTCGGATGGTCAACCCGCTTTAGCTGCTGTACAAATTGAACTTTATATGGCTTCATGGCAAGGTCTTTACGAAAAATTCGCATCAAAGAAGTGCGTGGAATGCCCAATTGTTGAGAACGATGACGAATTGATGTTGATGGTTGCTCACGCACACTTTGAGCAACAGCAGCAATGTTTTCGATTGAGCGCACTGGACGAGTACGTACACGGGTTGGTTTATCCACCAACATTCCAGTTTCACGAAATCGCTTCACGAATTGATCCACAAATTGAGTTATTGGAAGTTTTTTTTTCGTAAAATTTTTTTTTTCAAATTTCTCACATTGAGTAGAAGGCTCACCATTTTGGAAAAAAGTTTTTAGTATTTCCAAACTTTCTTCAAGCGAATTTCGTCCAATTTCGTAAATGTGAAACCTTAAACTAAATTTCTGGCAAGTCGAGAATGAAGTATAATCAAATAAACTTCAAATTACCGGTAGTTCAAATTCCAAACAATAAATGGACCACCCTTTATAAGAGATGTGCTTGCATCCGTAACTCATTCAAAAGCACATGCTATATATGTTCTTACGCGGGTTTCCGCATATAAACAGAAGTTATGCAATTATCTTATAACAAACTCAAAAATCCTTATTAACAATTAATTCAGCCTGGACTTAACTGCATTTGTTTTTTTTTCAAGACGATAATTATATTTTCTCCTATCAGAAAGTAACCCGGAGTGATAGCTGTGTGGTCGTTAAGATCATCGAAAAATGCCGAATTTAAACACACCTCTATTTGCGCAAGTTGTATTTTTTCACCCGTTAAGGTTTGGTCACCAATGACTCTTCTCTTCTCATGTTAGGGTTGAAGAATTTTACTCACGCCTCCTATATTACATACTCGTACAACCAAAGTGGTATAAATATCCAGTCAGCACCATCTTGAAGTAAATATAGCGTGAGAGCGTGAGATTTTCTTTCAGTTGGTGAAAATGTGTTGAAAGCTCCTTACTTGCTGCCGTAAAACAGATAGCATTGGCTTTGTCATTAACTAAGTGCGAAGCAAAGAAGTGACACTCGTGACGTTTTTCCTTATTTTTCAACGACCTTGGCACTGTTAACCGGGCAAGACGTTTCATTTTGTTAGAAATTGATAGACATAAAGAAGTTATTTGTGAGAGCAAGACAACAATTTGGGGGGAGATGCTGTGAAAATTGAAGCGCTTCTACAGGGTGCAACATTTTCTATTTTCCAGTAGGTACAAAACCTATTTCCTGATAATTGTCCCTTCACAAACACACCAAACTCTTTATATGATGTTTACCCACCATTTTCTTAAAATAAAATAAAATAAAATAATTAACAACTTTTCCAGTCTCTAAAGTTTCTCAATAAAGTAACACCGCCCTTTGTTGGCTCTCTAGCGGAGCGAGCGAGAATCGTTAATAATCGCCTGCGAAATACAGAGTGAAAAAATGAAAAAAACAACCGCGTACGTATTTATCAACTGTGTGTGAGCTACCTTCTGCATTTTATAGCTCACACTGTACTGTACATGCTGTACGTGAGAAAATTTTGCCGACTATGGCTCTTTCTCTTAATTTCTTGCAGGATTTTTTTCTGGATGTAGTTCCAGACATTGCATATGGGTTAGGGCTTTGCTGGATAAGTTCTTACCCGCGGAAGGTCACCCATAAAAGCGAAAAAGTAGGCGAGCGCGAGCGAACGCTTTTCTGCACGCTATGAAATCAAGCCAATTTTGCAATGCAAGTAGATTGCTGCTATTGAAAACTGAAAGTTGTTGATATCTAAAAAACCAAACGTTATCTTGTTCAAAATACTTTTCAGATAAAGTATTTATAAAGTGCTACTATCTCAATTTTTTGAGATTGTTTAATCGAATGGTTTGGAAAATTAGAGGGGGGCACATTTGTAACAACTTTAGGAGCCTATATTTAACAAACTGTTCACCTAACGGCAAAAGTCTCTTAAGAACCGTTAATGAACTTTTAAAGACCTGTCCAACGATATCCCACACAATGTGGTGTGGAGAAAAAAAATAATAAAAATGTTTCATCCCTCTGTTCTATGTATGGAACGGCACCCCAATTTTTTTGTTTTTTCTTTTGTTATTTCATTGCATAACTAAGTGGAGATTCACACAAGACACCTGTGTGCAAAATTTCATCAATCTATGGAAAGATGGCGGAGTTATAGGGCAGTGACATACGGAAATGACGAAATTATAAGGGTTCCGTTTTTGCCGTTTGGCTACGGAACCATAAAAACACAATGGGCCACTTGTGTGCAAAATCCGACCAAGTAGCCTCCACGTGGTGCATACATGGAAATGTGAACTAAGCACGGAACGGCTGTAAGCCAGATTTAGCGTACCACATTTCCTGATGTGTTAGAATAGGCTGTGTTCGTATGGTCGCTCAGTGCAGGCGTAAATATGAAGCCATAATCAGAAGGGGGCATACAATTCAAAATTTTCTGAAGTTCCTGCCTTAATGTCTATGCCCCCCTTAACATCTATTTACACGCTACCATTCACCGCTTGGCCCAGCTTGGCCTGATTCTTATTTAGCTCTCCCTCATAAATGCTGTTGCTGTTCTCCTCTGGGTAGGTCCCATTGAGGTGGTCGCTCATGTACAGGGTTCATACACGATATAGCCGTTCCGTGCTTAGTTTGTATTTCTATGGGTGCATATTGGGTAATGCTAATGATGGGAAATACACACACACACACGCAGCCGCACGCATGCACAATCAAACAAACATGTTTATCCTCACGCATATACTCATACGCATGGAGCCAAATAATGGGTTAGTTCTATCGCATAACCTACGCAAATGATGAAGTTCAATGCTGCTTCTCAGCCTTTTTCAATCAGTTAAATGGTGCATAGCTCTCGAAGACTTGATTTTTGGGGATTGTGCCCATACAACATTTTGCTCAGGATGACAAAAGCTACAATATATCTAAATTTGAAAAAATTTGGGAGCACCTAATTACACAGCCACACAAAAAAACAAAAGTGGGGATTACTTTTGATGCCATACGTCATATCCGTAGTATTTTGGCCTGCTGAGCACGAATCTGCGACCAGAATTGAGCCGTGACGTCCAGATTTTTTTCTAACCTCAAAAAATGGGTTAAAAACAGAGAAAATCGTGGAAAATACACTCGTAAAATTCGGAAAAAATTTATTTTTAACATTTAAACCTATATTCATATGAATAGAGACCTGCTGAGCACGAATCCGTCACCAGAAGTGAGCCATCACGTTCTGGTTTTTTCCTTAATTTTTTTTTTATTAATTTTTAGAAAAAAATCAGAACGTGATGGCTCAATTCTGGTGACGGATTCGTGCTCAGCAGGTCTCTATTCATATGAATATAGGTTTAAATGTTAAAAATAAATTTTTTCCAAATTTTACTCCCGATTTTCTCTGTTTTTAACCCACTTTTTGGAGGTTAGAAAAAAATCTGGACGTCACGGCTCAGTTCTGGTCGCGGATTCGTGATCAGCAGGCCAAATTACTACGGATATGATATATGGCATCAAAAGTAATCCCCACTTTTTTTTTTGTGTGGCTGTGTTATTTAACATGACAGGGCGATGCTGTCGATTATCTTAAGGTCACTGCAAATTTGTTATTAGCAACTTCAGAGTTACTGATTGTATCTTATCGTGGCCTTCACAATGAATGCATGTTTCCTATAAATTCCATTAAATAACTGTGGTTGTGTCATTTTTTTTGTTGTGTAAGCCCGGAATTATAAAATAATTGAATGAGTGAAATAATCTAATCAGAAATTTCAGCGTTTAATAGTTAGTTATTTTAAGAAATCGTTAAGTCACTTTGATAATTTATTCTTATCGTAATTATTATATTTCAAGAAATACGTACGTACGCAGAGATCTGAATGGCGTGAATTATGTTAGTGATAGTAATTGATTTATTATACATCGAACGACAAATTTGTTTCAATTAAACAGTTAAGGTAGAATAACAAACACAAATTCCAACTCCACATGGTCAAATATTGTCAGAAAAACAAGCGCATATATAATACACAAAAAAATCAAATTTTTGGTGAACTTTTCTTGGAAAAAAATTTCTGAATTTATTATGACGGATATCGTTTTAAAGATAAACTTTAATTTGGAATTAAGTTGTATTTATACCTTATCTGATTTTTGAAGATAATCGAACTTTAGTCAGAATATTTTGCGTTTATTGTTTTTATTTTCTATTCAAACTTCTTTTGTGTACAAGCCTTCCAAGGCAACTTGCTAAAAGTTGACGGAAAAAATTGCTAATCCAAAACTCTTTTTTTTGCAGAACGTTCAAACTTTTCCTTTTAAAAATAAATTCTTGATTGTGTGATTTCCGCTCACAAAGCGACGTTGAAACATTAATGGCGCATTTTAAACTTTTGGTTGTTCAGTATCAAAAAACTTCATATGTACAGGCTATGAAAAGTAATTAATACTACCTTAAATTTATTTAAATAACATATGCACAGACTTTTAAATGGATATTATGATTTTTTGTTTTCTAAATCATTTTTTCACAAAAGTTCAATATGCATTTTTTAAACTAAACTTATTATCAACTTAGATATTACAAAACGATAGGAGGAATAGGATTTATTAGCAAATTATTGTTAATTCATTGCATTTACATACATTGGAATTATAATTAAGAGCTTATAAAACAAATTAAATTATCTAATTTATTTGAAATTTTTTTGTGAAATTCATTCTGGTAGCAAAACGCTTTTGCCGCAATACTTCCTCGAAACGTCTTTGCATCGATGAAACAAATCTGCATCTTTCAACGTGGGTATTTATTGGTATCATGGCTTTCCACTTTTTCATTAAGGTCTTCCAAATTTTGGCCGCCCACATCATCTTTCACATCTTTCCAAAAAATTCTATCGGATTTAGGTCTAAGCTAGATGAGGGTCATTTGAGAAGATTAACAGAGTTGCCCTTAAACCAATTCTGCGTTAGTTTTTCCGTCTGCTTCGGATCATTATCCTATACCTAAGCAATTCTCCCCAACCCACAGCAGCATCACATTCTCCAGTATTTCCATATACCTTTCCGTCATAAGGATGCATTCAATTCTATAAATTAGCCTAAAACCACACCAGGAAAAGCATCACCACACGTTAATTGATCCACCACCGTACTTAACTACTGGTAAAATATATTTTGGATGGAATGCAACGCTTTTTGGTCTACGCAGAAAGCACCTGCCATCAACAACCAATCTATTTATTTTTGTTTCGTTCCTCAAAAAGATAAATTTCCATTAGTTAACCGTGATTTACGCTACTTCGATGTCACTGCCGAGCAACTCTCAGCTTCTCCCATATATATTTTTTTCTTTGGTGGTGGATAAAATTGTTTGGTAACACAGTTGACACTGAATAAAATTTAAACTTATCAAACATACCACAGGTTCTTAGAAATAGTAAAGATCATGTTGCCAATATTTAACCGCTCTCGAATTCAACCTTATCTACTAGCACTTTTCACTAACACTTCTGTGCTCTGAACACTTTTCTCAGCAATTTTGAGTTGTGTTCGAACTGAACTGCACTTCACTTTATTCAAAAAGAGTTTGCGTGGCCATTAAAATATATCTCATAAGTCCATGCCTCTTGTAATTTCTCGCCAGCTACCAGTCAACACACGACATCACTCAACAGTTTCAAATAAGTTTTAGTCTGTACAATATATAATTTTTGATAGATACGCAAAGGCTAGTGCAGTTTTTAGTACTTTTGAATTTGAACGCTTTACGCACTATCCAAACTATTTCGGGAATATTTTAGTGCTGAAATAAAATTTTAGTGCTTGTGTAAAGTATGGAAACACCACATTACTAACAAAGTCCAAATCAGGGAGGGTCTTGCAAACGAGTGGGAAAAAATAATCAGGGTTAACTCCATGCCCAATAGGCTCATAGAAGAATATCAAAAATAAACGGATTACCGACAAACATACTAATTTGAACATTTTGTGGTTTTTATGTAATAAGTGCGCACTGTGCCAACACTTTTTTCGGTCACGTATATCAATCACAACAGAGATGTCTATTGGCTATGCAGTAGTTTTATACGCACGTCGCCTGTCTAATATAATCCACAAACGTTTCTAATATTCTTCAGCTGCTGAGCGACATTAAGGAATAACAGACGGATTAACGGACGGGAACATTAATTTTCGGCCAAATTATGAATTATAAATATTACCGATATGTCAAAAAACGTAGAAGTTTTGTTATTACTCTTGTACGATTTCACACGCCACCCTATTCGGATTACTTCGCTTCTCATCACATTGCAGAAAACTTAAAGTTTAGTCTTCCACTTAAAATCAACCACCACAGGATAAATTAAAGTCATAATGATAACAAAATTAATTGTTCCATTCACGGTTCTTAGCATATTTGTAAAAATTCAGCAAACTGACAGCGTGGAGTAATTTTAAGCTTCACTTTAAAGACGATAGATTGTTGGAATAATGGTGCAACTTGACAAGTCGCGTCGCACATTAGTAGGAATCCGTATCAAACCAATTACATTTTTTTGTACTTCTTAATTTAAAAGTTCTCCAGACTGTTTTCTTAATTGGAAAATAAATATTTTCAAACGACTAGGAACCGTATTTTTTCAATGACACGACAATTTTCAGCCTCTTTTCTGTCTAAGATTCTATACACAAGAGTATAAGACCAGACACAGTTAATTATATATTAAGCACGAAATTTTACCTTTAAGATCTGTTGATTGTTCGTTAATTATTGCTGTCATAATATAATAACTGTACGATAACCTTTGGAGAAAACGTTTAACCACAACGTTTTGCACATTAACTTTTGTGCGGCACCTATTAACTTTTACTTTTGTGCGTTACCCATTGACTCTAACACTTAAATGACCAAACGTGTTGCAACAATCGAACTTAAATTTTAAACGATTATAATTCTGACTTTATGATAACATATTTAATTTATAGTATTTTATCAGTATCTAACAATTGGGCATTCACCGAGCCAAAAGAAAGGAAATATTGCTACTTTGTCTTAAAACGATAAAACACTAGCATTTTTACGATTTAATTACCCCAACTATGAAAGATTGGAATCTGAAATAAAAGCAAACTTTGAAGTGCTATTGACAAGCGTCAAATATTTTGATATTTACGCAAAAATTGTAATAATCTCGTTGGTTATGATCAGTTATAACTAGATGTGAACTCGTTTTCAAAACAAATACAAAGATATTCGCCTATTATTAAATTTAAAAGTGCGTAAATTAAAAAACAATAATATTGTGAATAAATTAACCTATACTCTGTATTCGTTTTTTAGAATAAATAAATGATATAAATATTACTGTAGAAGCCCGAAGGCCGAATTGGTAGGTGGTAGTCCGAAATTTCATGAAATTATTTTTTACTAGCAGACCCGACCCGACCAGTTTTGCCCTGGAGTTTCCATACTTTAAAATTAAAAATTGCAAATTGCAGAATGAATGGTTCTATTTCAATTTTTATCTGGATTTTGAATATTGAAAGGAGATGGTTTTTCGTGTTCCTCGCGGGAACGGAATATATTCCCGGGATTAAAGGTAATCTAAATCACAAACGAAAAAATACTCTACCTTCCAGAAAAGGTCCCATCAAAATGGGTATAGCAGTAAACAGACAGACAGACAGATAAAAAGTAGCCTAAATCATGCCAGACAAAATACCCTGCCTTCTAGCGAAAGGCCTATCCAAATTGGTTCGCCTTTCCCGATATATGTAAGTTCCGACAAACCAGACGGTTCCTCTGCCATGAGCACTCACAAGAAGGACAAAATTTATCTTCATTATAATTCGTACTTAGAATTTAATCCTAGTCAATAAGAGGAACTGGGTTTCAATCCCTCCTCGTGAGTGTTCATGGCAGAGGAACTAAACACCATGCTGATGAGCCTAATACAATTAATCAATTGTAACTTTAAGAACTGACAATTACAATTAATTAATTGTAATTATGAGTTCTTACAATTACAATTGATTAATTGTTAATCACAATTAAATTTTGCCCAGCACTGCTTGACAGACAACAGACAGACGCATCCTATAAGGTTCCGTTTTTTCGTTTTGAGGTACGGAACCCTGAAAACACTCCTTATAATACCTACTTATTTTTCAATTGTTGTTTTGTCTTTTCGTACACCCCTAAAAATATTTTAGTTTGCTTACATAGAAAATGCCTGAAATTTGGTGTATTCATTATGGTAAATTTGGCACCATGGCAATTTGAGAATCCAACAGTTACGCCGATTGGGGCACACTATTATTGCCGTTTTTCCGTAACAAACGGTGTACCTCGGTGTCAAATTCGATCTAAACTTTTTACACGAATTTCTTCTTCACGGATAGGTTAACATCAACGCATTCTGACGGTTTTGTTTTAATGCGCTTCTTGTTTTATGAAATAAATATTAATCAAAACATGTTACAAAACCGGCAATAGATTTTCGCTTATTCCAAATATAATATAATAGCGCTCTTTTAGATAAGTTTGTTGTTTTGTCGATATATTCAGCGCAAAATTCGCAAAGTACAGAGCGAGGTTGCAATCCTCTTTAAACAAAATTAAATAAAGAAATATTTTCATTTCTTTGCCTAATCTCACAGTGCCTTCCCCTCTGTGACTCATACACATACCTGTTACATAAAATCAAGAACAGAAAAAAAGAAATTGGTAGATATTCTAACCTATTCAAATAAGGTGGGAATCTGAGAATAACTTAACGAACAAGAATTCTAAAAAACCGGTTGACGGTTATCACTGAAATAATTAAAAATCGCTACTTACTTGCTTAGCTGGTTGAAATTGAGCTCATCAACCCTTCTAAGCACGTCATAACTTGATAGACGTTTCAATTCAAGGATAGACGGATGGCTGCTGTGTATAACAAGCATTTTAACTTCAATTTATATTTCATTGGTAATTCACAATTTCTTTCCTTCCAATAAGCAACACAATTGAAGATGCCTTTCTGATTCGTTCTAATGGATGAATTAATTTTTTAAAAGTGTATTTGTAGTGAGCCGACACCTGTCTGAAGTCTCATTTAAACAAATACAAAACACATTTTTTTTGTTTTGTTGTGAATTCAGAAATCAAGTGACTTGTCCACACCACGGCAGTCCACAGTTTGCATTATTAAAAAATATAAAAACGTTGCCTTAATTTGTGACATCAGTAAAACGGCGCAAATATTCCAGTTTTACCAAAAAGCTATTATATGTTCGATTAGAAATTTAAATGATAATATCAGCAATATATCAGCATAAACATCACGTGACGATTCAATTTTCGAACCAGTTTAAAGATGGGGGAATTTTGTCGTTTTTAATTTATGTGGCGATTAATTAAAAAATCAGACTTGGCCCTATCCGAATTTTTTAATGTAAACATTTTCACGACCAAACTTGTGGAAAAATCCGATTAGTCAGATAAAAGGTAATTTAATACCAAAAAAAGAGGTTGTAGTGCATATGCCTACGAATTTTTAAATTTTAGTAGCTTTTCATTATTATTTAAACGAGATGTGAGTTTGCGGTAAGCACACAGCGCAAAAAAAGTTCCCGTGCACTTTATACAAATTGCAAACTTCTCGGAAATTAGAAGAAATTAAAACAGTGAAGCAATGAAAACAAATAATAGTGAAAGACAGATATCGTTATTTACAGACAAAGTTCTCAAAAATCAAGTTCTCTTCGATGGCTTATCAGTTGTTGAAGAGTGGGAGTATATGGGTATTTAAGTGCACAGCTGAAGTCTTCGAGTGTAAATTGTTGGACAAGCGCAGCCAGGTGGGCTTGACTTGTTCAGATTGCAAAGGTCCATCAAAATATATACATTATTATTTTTGAATAGTACAACAATAATATCGAAATTGTGGCACTTTAAAATTCAAGTGCCATGTACTTAATGTATTATTAGATTTTTGCAGACTGATATTCTTGCATTTAAGTGGGTACCTCCCCGTTATCCACTTTTAAACGGAAATCAATTTGATAAAAATTAAAATTTTGGACTAAATGGTCACAGGTTGGAATGGCACAAACATTGATGTCACAATTATTTAAGATAACACTTCAGGGATATTTTATATACAATTTGTTTTCAAGAAACAAGCCCTCTCCCTCGCCTTGACTAGAATTTTTAGATACTTAACCGCCGCCGTATTTGACGGGGGTGACAACACAAATTACAAAAACATTTTTAGGGAGCATTACGACCATGTTATAAAGAATTATGTATCTGTTGTCAAACAAAAGAAAGAACAACATCTAATATGCGGCGATAACTTTAGTTTCCTTCACTTTACACTCTTACTTTCATCTTCATTTCGTGTAAGTATACCACAGCCTAGGTATGCAGAAGTAGCACAGGAGATTGAATCTCGGTATCTACAGAATGGTAGGATAACCACTTTTCACGGATTGGAGTAATCAAACTAGATATGTACGTATGCATGTATATGATTGGAAATTCCATCTTTAGATTTTTACCCGCACACAGAAAGCACATGGTAGAAAATTATAACTGTTGGGAATCCAAATTGGGCAATATACGGATAGAGCACATACGACCGGGAGCTACTTGCTATCTGCAAGGCTGACGATATGAATATATTACATACGATCGTACATGCGCATTTGATCAATGACCAAAAGCTACTCCTGGACACCGATCATTAGGGAAACTTTCAATCAAACGCAAGATAAGACTTTTTTCGATAAGAGAGAGAGAGCGAGAGCAATTTCACATTAATTACAATCGATGCACTCGATGCGAATAATTTAGTGTTCGCAATTTTCCGATAAAAACTACAGATGTTGCCCAGCATTGTTAAAATAAAGCGTACACGATCAAATTGCTTTTTCTCTTACTGCTCTCTTCCATCCTCGAAAGCTGTAGTCCAGACAGAATTAGAAATCAGATTTGTTGGAATCATTACTTCTTGACTTTTGCATCGTGAAGAAAGCTGATTAAGTCATATACCACGGAAGCAAATTTGTTTTTAAGCAGTAGGTATAGTATATAGGGGAAGATTTTGGAAGGGGGAAACGTAAGAGTTCTAAAAAACAAATTAAATATGATTGGACGAGTCCAATGAAAACTCCGCGTTGCCACTCGGTTTAAACCAAATTGCTTACGTTTGTTGGTGACTGATGCTGAACTGATTTTCTATATTTCGACATCACGTTTATAGGAACTAGTGTTAAATTGATTTATTTTTTCTTTGTTTTCACCGTTGCTTTTAGAAGGAATTTTTTAATCAGCTTACAGTGACTTTAATGACTGACTGACTTACGCCTTGTAGTGACCCATAACAAGTGCTATTATTATTTATTTACATTTATATGTATCTTTCAATTTTTCTAGGAAAAATTAAAATATTATTAAATGTATCTTTAGTAAGCGTTTGTTTTTGTATATAGCTGGGTTGCACTTGACCTGTTTTATGCCTATTCTAATTCTTTAGATTATATCAATAAGAACGGCCTTGAGTGAACTAAGTAAGAAACTCAAATGACTCAAGTTACTTGAAGGCGTCAAAATTAAAAAAAAAATTTATAATTTCTAAAGGAGAGAAATATGTAAACATTGAATTTTTTTTTTCTTATTTTTAACTAGCAGTGCCCGCGATTTTGTTCGCTCGACTCATTCCGTGGAATGGACCAACAGAAATTAATTATTTTAAAGGTTTTCAATAATTTCAAAAAAATGCCTAATAATATGTAATTTTTCCTGAATGAATGAAAATGCATGCATAATATATGTAGGTACTAACTACAAGTTCAGGAAAGGAAAAAACATTAATATGTTTCAAGGGAACAACCGGGTACGGTACCCACTTATGCGTGAAACGTTAAATGCAGGTACTGTGTAAATCAATGAACTGCTCGAGGGAAATCTTGTCCTTTTACAACAAATCTACTGACTGAATAAATATTTCGCTTATACAATATTTCACAATATATTAAAATTTTTATTTTTAAAAAATCAAGGAATCTCAAATAAGATCAAAAATCATTCTGGGTTTTTCGAATTCTCTTTGTTTGCAAATAATAGATACAACCAATAATTGTAGGCAGTTGAGAAATAAATATTTTTGGAAGTAGGTAGAAAAACCCACGGAGAAACTGTCCTCATAAACTTCTTTATAACACATATTGAAGTAAGAACACCAAAATCATTTAAAGCAACAATACAGAACTTAAAATAGTCGCACAAAACAAGTTTGAATGCTTTTGTTAGTGCTGCCCAAAAATCCCCGCGTCTGTAACATTCTGAGTCTTAATCTAGTTGCCTCTTACTTCTTCTTTTCGGAAATTCGCTATACTGGAATGGGCGGACTACGTAATCGTTAAGTTAAAATTTAAAACGCGAAAACATGTTATGGTGTATAAAAGAAACACGCTCGAATATTTTGGTGCAGTCACAAATTCAAATTTCTATTGATCGGAGCATTTTAGCACGAGTACAAAAATGCGTTTATTTTTACTAAGTTTTGCCTTAGTGGCGTTAGCTGCAGCAGCATACGGGATTCCAGCTCCAGAGGTTGAAGAGAATGAAGGATCCATCCCCTTATTAAGGATAGTGCGTTCACCACGTAGAGGTGGTGGTCACCACGGCTTCGGTGGCTTCCCAGGTGGCGGTGGAGGCGGTGGTGGTGGCGGTGGTGGTCAAGGCGGCGGCGGTGGTGGTGCCTTTTCGGGATCTTCCGCCCAGGCTTCGGCATCATCATCGTCTTATGGAGGAGGCTTTGGTGGCGGTCAAGGAGCTGGTGCTGGTCAAGGCGGCGGTGGCGGTGGTCTAGACTACTACGGATAAATTGAGCTTAATTTCATTGATTAGTATTGCGACCGGTAAACCATAAAAATAAATTAATTTATTAAAAACTATGAGTTGTTTATGAAATCAAGTTGAAGAGCCCTGTTTCTAATTTAAGTTAGGTTTACTACGAAGAAGTAAACCCTTACGGAACAGAAATAAGATCTGTTGTCATGGAAAAAAGCCTGGGAGGCTGGGATGATTCTATTTCTATATGACTTCGAGATGGTCATATTCATAAGTATACGTAATAATATAAAGCCTAAATGAAAGAGTGCAGGCAGCAGAAAGTGACTTAATTTTGCATATTTATGAACATATTTTACATTTGCCTTTTTTGTCATCCGCTTTCTTTTTTACTCAGCAAAGATCACAAACCTGATTTTAATTTAGTGATTATTCAGTCGAAAAGTAACTCCAGTTGTTGTTCTTCGGCTCGTTAGCATTTAGTATGCAGACAGACTATTCTCTCCTTGACAGATCCAGTACTTCTGGAAACAGTTTCGATAAGCGATCTCCTAACAACTTTCCGTTGAAATTAAAATTCATATTTAAAAAATAAACTTTTTGTGAAAACGTATCTACGAAGCATACCCATTTCATTCAGGGATTCATGAGCTAGCAATGGTAGTCGGAAATGATGTTTCTTTGTTTCAGCAATTTATCATCAGCAGCAAAGTTTGTTAATAATACCGTAATTATTAGATCTACGGGCATGCACGAATTGTAAACCGCATTTATTAAAATAAAATACTCAATACAACAACATGGCAGTAAAGTGAGATTATTGCAATTTCGGGGTAAGAGTAACACCTCATTGTTTTCGTAGAACAATTTTTAAACTTGTCCTCCAATGCTATAATAGATTAAATGGTCTCATTTTCAGAGCATTCTTTAAAATAAGGTATGCTAAGTTCCTTTTGTTTCAGAATGTGCACCGGACGTGTAGACAAGAGGCTGACACAGAAACCCAGTATTTATCAATATCCTTGCGCCAACGTAAGCCACGTGAAAGTGAAAGCTGAGCTCGAAACAGCCCACCAATAATTCAATGTTATCTTCTTACTGTCACAACGACTATTGTGTTAAAAAGAATATATCTAAAATTATATAATACATGTGGGATCAAAGGTAAAGTAGTGAGAAATCGATAGTTTAAAGTTAATAAAATTCAAGTTTTATTTGTGTGAAATTCTTCACAGGTAAGTAGCACTTAATTATTAAGATTAAACTAATTTTAATTCACTCCTAGTCTGAGTAAAAAGGTAAGTTTGATTTAATTGATTTGAAATTCACTGATCACTATTCTATAATAATCTTTTCTTTAATCCACAGATTATCAGCGCAGGTAAGTAAAATCAGCAGTTCGCGGCACAAAGTAACTAACGGCAGGGATTCAGCACAAGAGAAAACGTCTAACCAGCAGCACAAGGACAACAGCAGTGAATTTGGAGCTCATGCAGATGCAATGATCTGCCTCAGCTGGGATTTCGGCTTAGCGGTAAGTAAAGTTAGAAACAATAGAACACAACTGATGATCTCTGCTTTTCTAGATTGGGCGACAGCTCGGCTCAGCTACTCGGAGTCCAGCTCCCACATCCGGCCATCCTGATTTTCGTCCGTCCCGGATGAATATTCTCCTTCGTCTAGGTCAGCCCATGGTTTCATAAGGTCAGCTGCGGAGGCGGTGATGTTAGGGCCTTCGTGATTTCCGATTTTTCTCACCTCGTATCTGTCGTGAGGTTTCGCTGCAGTGACTTCATATGGCCCCAAAAACTTAGGGAGCAACTTGGAACCTGGTGCGAATTGTATCCTTCTTATGGCAACTAAGTCACCTGACTTGTAAACTCGCGCTGGTTTCCTCCGCTTTCTAGAATAACGACGGTTCTCCTCTTGAACCTTGAGGATCTGTTCCTTTGCTTCTTGTCTTGCGTCATTTCTTTCGGTTTCAAAATCGGTAATTATTTCATTTTCGATTAGCTTCGACAATTCGAAGTCTTCAGGGCGGGTCATCTTAACACCAAACATCAGTTGGAATGGAGTCCTGCCAGTTGATCTGCTACAAGTTGAATTGAGGATCCTTTGTAGTTGCGGTATGTGCTTATACCACTTTGTGGGATCTGCTACGGTCATTTTGGAGAGCACATTGATAATAATTTGGTTCAGGCGTTCTACCTGGCCATTACCACGAGGTACACCTGTCGTGATGAAGATTAGAGTTGTCTTCCTCTCCTCGCAGTAGGATTTAAAATTTGTTGAGGTGAAGGCGGTGCCTCTATCAGCTACGATTCTGTGTGGATGTCCAAATACTTCACTTTGCAGCTCTAATTTTTTGATTACTTCGTCGGTGGTTGTTGACTTCACTGGGTAGATCCAGGAAAACTTGGTGAAAGCATCGATGACAACAAATAAGTATTTATAACTCTTGGAGGTCGAAGCTAGCGGACCAAGGTGGTCAACGTGATAGGTATGAAGTGGCTGGTCTATCTTCTCTATAGGGTTTAATATACTTTCAGCCTTTCCCACTTTTCTAGCAGCAAGGATACATGCCACGCAATTTTGTAGAACTTCTCGAATTTTCTTCAGCATTCCGGGTATATAGTATTCCTGGCGCATAATCTGCTCTACTTTTCGAGAATTAATGTGGCCCTGCTCATGCACATTTGTAATGACACCTTTTTGAAGAGTATTAGGAACTACCAACAAATAGTTACCTTCGACGAATTTGTAAAGAACATCGTTTCTTATTAGAAAATCTTCATACTCGCCGTGCTCTAAGCATTTTCTTATGAGTTTGCATAAATTGTCTTCTCTCTGAGCTTGGTTCACGCGTTGAAGCACATCAGCTTCTATTAACAGAGTTGAAGGATAACGACTTAATGCGTCGACATGGCGCATATTGGAGCCAGATCGGTGGAGAACCTTACAGCCGAATTCCTCCAAGAAAAGTGCCCACCTAGCAATGCGGCTATTGATCTCCTTCCTTTGCATGGTAAGCTCAAAAGCTTTACAGTCTGTGTAGATAACGAAATTTAAGCCAAGCAGGTAATGGCGCAATCTCCGAAGCGACTTTACGATTGCCAGCACTTCAAGCTCATAACTTGAGTATTTTTGCTCTGCGTCGGTGCTCTTGAAGCTCAGATAAAACACTGGGTGATATTTCCCTGTATCTGAATGCTTTTGGAGTAATACGGCGCCATAACCAACTTTGCTCGCGTCAGTATGAAGAACAGTTTCCAGCTGAGGGTTAAATAACTTCAGGACCGGTTTCGTTGATAAAATCTCTTTGAGGTTTGCGAAAGCTTCTTTTTCCTGTTGCCCGAATCGGTATGCTATATCCTTTTTCATTAAATCAGTCAGCGGTTTCGCAATTGTTGAGTAATTTGGGATAAACTTTCGGAAAAATCCCGTCAGACCAAGAAAGCTTTGCAAGTCCTTCACATTCTTCGGCATAGGGAAATTCTTAACTGCAGTAGTTTTTTCTTTCGATGGACTTATTCGGCCTTCCTCAACAAGATGTCCGAGGAACTCTACACTTCTCCTTAGGAATCTGCATTTTGCCCATTTAATTACAAGACCATGTTGTTCTGATAGTCTTAACGTCTTTTCCAGTTTCTCAGCATTTTCGGCTTCGTCCGTCGCGGGTATAATAATATCATCCATATAAAGCAGCAATGTTTTGTCACGAACCAGCGGTTGAAATATGTTATTGATAAATCTCTGGAAAACAGCGGGTGAGTTGCATAAGCCAAATGGGACTTTATTGAATTCGTAGTGGCCGTCGGATGTAAGAAAAGCTGTAAATTTCTTGCTCTCTTCTGAAATGTCCACATGGAAAAACCCGTTTCGTAGGTCCAGCGTTGTGAAGACGACAGCTGAATGAAGGTCCTCCAAAACATCCTCCATAATTGGCAACGGATATCGATCTTTCACGATGAGAGTATTCAGCTTTCTATAGTCAATACAAAGCCTATAATCGCCGTTCTTCTTTTTGGCCAGGACAATAGGGCTAGCGTAATCAGAACAGCTCGGCCTAATGATTCCTTCTCTTAACCACTCTTCGATCTGATCGCTGACTATACCCTTTTCTTTGGGCGCTAGTTTTCGTGGTTTAAAATAGATAGGCTTTTTATCGTCCTCTAAGATAATTTTCATTTTTACACAGGAACTCTCAGGCTTTCTCGGAGAATACTCTGCAATTAAATTCTTGACTCGTTCCCGGTACATTGGATTTTTGATCTCATCTATACACGTAACTTCGCATTTTTCAACTAATTGCACAACATCCATCTGGTCCAGAAAATTAATTTCAGGTCTCGCTGTTGCTTCTTCTGCTTTATTAAGAGTCAGCTTTCCATTCTCAATTTGTAGCTTTGCAAACTTAATTATGTCAAGGCCAATCAGAATGTCGCTAGTAATCCAGTGGTCTGGGACTATGTGACAACAGGCATCGTACTCATCTCCGTTTATTTTTAATTGAGTTGAGATAGAACCAAGTGTATGCTTTAGGTTCTGGCCAAATCCGGTAAGGACTATACTTGGACCTTTGCTGAGAGGTATTACCCTACTCGCATCAACTACCGTTTTTCGGACTAATGTTACGCCGCTGCCAGTATCCAATAACGCTTTAAAATTATATTTGCCGAATTCTACTAAAACGGTTAGATCGGGAATTGAAATAATATTAATTGGATTTCTTTTCGCTATATTCGGTGGGCTGGTATTTGACCCTGAAGCCCTTGGCTGGGGGCAATTCGGCGACATATGCCCGTAACCGCCGCAATTGAAGCAACGAGCCCCCTTACTTTTATTAGGACAATTACCAGTAAGGTGCGACTTTGACCCACAATTAAAGCAACGCTTCACATTCTGCCGATTGTTCTCTAAGGAATTACCCGCGTGACTCTTCTTGCCAAAAGCATCTGCTTTTAGGTGAGCTTTCATGGTCTCGTAGGCCTTGAATTTTGTTTTGAGCTCGTCAATAGTACTCGCCTCGTACAAAATGGTTTTGCTCTGCACATCATCTGGGATACCAGCTATAATATAAGCCACAAGCGACTTCTCATCTACCGATCCACGACTCGCAATGCACTTCATAGAGTACGTATACTCGAGGAAACTTTCAGTTTGTCTCTTTTTTCTACATTCCAGCGATTTATGTATACTTAGGCTAGTAGGAGCATCCTGAAACTCTTCCTCTAGCGTCGCTTTCAACAACTCCCAACTATGCACTCCGTGTGCCGCTTCTATTGCGAGCTTAGCAGCTCCACGCAATAACCTTCTTGCATATAAATATTTTTGCACACTACTCCATCCGCAGACGGCAGCAATGTCTCCGAAATCTTTTAACCACGACTTTACATCTTTTCCCGACTCGCCGTTAAAAGTCTCGAGGGACTCCTCAACGTCCTTGAATGCAAAAGAATTTGAATTTGATTCTTTACTTTCCGTCATCGTTGAAGTTTCGTTCGATTCTTTGATAGCGCTTTGAAGCTGAGACCCCGTTACCGTATTATCACCCTCAGAAACCTCGGCTTTGGAGTCGCTAAATTCTCCCTCGCCAGCGATTAAACGATCTATTAGATCTTGTTTTTTACGGTACGTAATAGGCAGGCCGCGTTCCCGCAAAATGTCTTGAAGCGCTTGTACAGTATACTTTTCAAGCCCTTCCATACAAAAATGTTTCAGCACTATAGAATATTTTGTTACCGTTCTAGTTCTAGTTCTTCATAAATTACACAAATTATATATTAATTCATTAAATTAATATTCTCTAGTTAAGCAAATTGTCTTATTCCACGTGCAATTCTGTTCATATCATTGTCCGATACCGTTATATTTTTACCGTTCTTCTCTGACTGTTCACCGTTCACTTCTTTTTCAGCGTTTCAAAAATATTTATAAAAAGTCTTAATTTTGGTTACGTATTTTTTATTAAATCGATTTTCCTTGGGTTAGTAAAAGAAAAATGGAAAGATCTGACCTGTGAATCCAGAAATAAATTCTAGCGATCCTACGTGCTCCTTTAATTTGCCGGTAAAATGTTCCTGTTCAGCACAATGGGAATACTCACTTTCCACTATTCACTTTCCTATTACAAAATTTAATTTAGAATTTCGTTTTTCAAGGTTAGGGGTTCACCTAAATTTTTAGCACGTGTTCGGTAAACTTTTCGTTCGTTATCCTAGATTTTTATCCATAGGGATAACCACTTCTGACACCATTTATTTGTGGGATCAAAGGTAAAGTAGTGAGAAATCGATAGTTTAAAGTTAATAAAATTCAAGTTTTATTTGTGTGAAATTCTTCACAGGTAAGTAGCACTTAATTATTAAGATTAAACTAATTTTAATTCACTCCTAGTCTGAGTAAAAAGGTAAGTTTGATTTAATTGATTTGAAATTCACTGATCACTATTCTATAATAATCTTTTCTTTAATCCACAGATTATCAGCGCAGGTAAGTAAAATCAGCAGTTCGCGGCACAAAGTAACTAACGGCAGGGATTCAGCACAAGAGAAAACGTCTAACCAGCAGCACAAGGACAACAGCAGTGAATTTGGAGCTCATGCAGATGCAATGATCTGCCTCAGCTGGGATTTCGGCTTAGCGGTAAGTAAAGTTAGAAACAATAGAACACAACTGATGATCTCTGCTTTTCTAGATTGGGCGACAGCTCGGCTCAGCTACTCGGAGTCCAGCTCCCACATACATCTATGTTCGTCGAACATACAAAAATCATTATAGCCAAAAGCAAAAAGCATTTATTTGTTTGTTTACATAATCGTTCATCTGTAAAGGGGCCTAGTCGCTAAAGATGATTTTTTGGCTGAAATTCGAGTTAACTTCGATATATTCTAAACCCCACTTACCGAACGTACAAATCAACAAATGGACAACTAAATACATATTATATGGAGGCCCAAGTCTCTGCGCAGAATTTGTCAAGTCGAGGTCTACAAAATCCCAAGTACCTACTTGTACACGACGAGGAATTCCAACGGTGAACTGTCACACATAGTCCAGGCGGAAGATTTTTGCGTTGGATGTTTCATATAGGACCTCCAATTTTTTTAATGTCATAGGGAATGATATTTTTAATATGCGCCAGTTGGAAAAGTTGTGAAAAGGTTATGAAAAATCAAAATGTGGAAAAATCCAAAAATATTGTTTTTTCATTCTCTTCAAGATAATTCGAAAATTAATTTTAGAAAAGAGTTGAAGAGAGCAAAAAGTTTCGTAATAATATTTCACACAAGTTAGGGTAACTCAGAAATTGCAATATTCATTATTATTGTTTTCAAAAGGAAGAATTAACTAAAATAGACTAGGTAAAACATTTTTTATTACTTGACGGGTGCCTTTCGGCATGTGATTGGTTGCTTATATTTAACGAACTTGATATTGACAATGCTTTTAACACATTTTTTATATCTAAGTGTGTGCCTATCTGGTTAGGTAAAGATTCTAATATATAGTTCACAGCCTTGACATACAAAAAATTTGAGAAGTAAAGCATTGAGACAATTTTGCGACTCTAGGAGAGAGATCGATTATCGCAGTACTCTTATAGCAACTATTTAGCTGATATGGCTGACCTAGAGATTTGTAAACTCTAAGCGTAAATCCGACGGGTACACCTCTTCCTTGAAGCTTACTAATAATGAAAGCGGTGATCTCCAAAAAGCCAATTTTTAGGCGGACTTATTTAGTAGCGCTTTTCACGGATTTCAGTAAAGCAGTCGATAGAATTAACCATAACGTTTTTCTTCATAAGTTGTCCTAACTTGGGTTTCGCACTCTGTTCATCGAATGGGTATCTTCTTATCTGTCTGACCGTTCGCAACGGGTATTATTTCGTGGAGCGCCATTCTTCTTATATAAGGAACTCTCAGGAATGCCTCAAGGTAGTGCCTCTCTGCTTCCTTCATCTTCGAAGATGACAAGAATTAAATGAGACTGATTCTCAACTTTTACTTTCGGATATTATTACTTTTAATGAGTGGTGTTCTAATAACCTCCTGCGCTGAACTTAGAGAAATGTACAGTTATGGCTGGAAAAAGAAATCTTTTAAGTTTCATTACTCTGTGGATGGAAGTCTATCAACTAGAGTCATCAAGACAAAGGACTAAGGTGTCATCTCTAGTCCCTCGCTTTCTTTTGAAGACCATATTAACTCAATTGTTAATAAAGCGAATTCAAAAGCTTTATAAAGCTGACGATCCGTTTATTACTAAGCTTCTGTACTGTACCTTTTACAGTCCTGTTTGGTCTACCTTGAGGTCCCAATCGAAATTGCTGATGTAAACGCTAATAAATATCCCGAGTGTATTCATATCAAACTTTCATTCAGAAATGAAAACCGACACCGTGTGTGGCTAGCATGGCATGCAGAAATAAGAGAGTGATAGATCTCATTTACGCAAACAAAAAATTGTATGGCAGGGGGCCATCTCAACCATTCATAAATCTGGTATGCACATTATTTTATTTTTATTTTTTGATCTATCCAACGCAGCGACATCAAACTCGCGCCAAACAACTACTATCTCAATGTGCTTTCCAATAATGCCACAGTAACCTACAAACGTAAAAAAATGCTCTGAAATTTCCTAAAATTCACGTTTTCTCCGAAATTCATGTAAATAATACCTCTTTTTCATTTTTGTTAAATTTCCCATCTTGTTGCCATTCCAAAGAGGTACATGTGCAGGTAAAGAAAGCGTATAAAAATTTATATACGTAGTATTTTACATACTACAAAATACCGTCGATTTATTGAGGTATGATTTGCTCTCTTGTCCCCCTCCCCTCATCGTAAGCACATTATACGCTTTTTTCATTTCCTTTTCAAGAATTCCAACAATTATTTTTCCACTTTTCCTTTACATCTATCATTGCGTTTGTTAAGTTCATGCACCAAATCTAATCTCGGTAAAATGTAGATTGTAGAACGGACCCATAGTCCATGCGCCTTATACGATATCCTAAAAGGAACGAAGCTTGTAAAAGTAAAAATAATAAAATTAAGAAAGAATCGTTAAATTTAATGAATGGCCATAATATGATGATATAAAGTTTTCAAGCTGCATAAACATAAAACCCGTAATCTAAAATCTTTGTTTACTTTCTTTCCCTTAAAATCCGAATGAATAACTTTGCATACGACTGATTCATGCGTTAACCGCCACGAAGTAAGGCGTTAACAGCTCCCGAAAGAAAGCGTAACTACATAGTTTCTACCCGAAAAGCTATAACAAGAAAAGGAAAGACTTCGTCTGGACAATTTGCATTCTAAGGAATTTCGTATAACCTGTTTTTTAGAACTACAAGAACCCGATCGAATTTTTTTTGGATTCACGCGATTTTAAGGAAAATAACTTACCAAAGGCTTTACATCTACTTTCTGGAAATCATGTATGAAGTTTGGGCATTACATTACACGGATTGATTCTTACATTCTTACCTGCGGGCTTGTAACAAATTATCATGTTTATGACTGAGAGATTTTGGTACACAGATCCCGTGCCTCTGTTAACTGTTGCTATGAGAGGAGTCTTCATATGCTGGTTGTAAATTTTTTGTGCAAAGTTTCGGGCCTATCGCAGACACGGGCAAAGCCGGAACTGTTGTAGAATAGAATACATCGAGCGCCCGTTGCAGAGTTAATTTTAGAATTTCCAAGCCATCGTGAATGATATATAAAGGGAAATGAATTAGGATTAGGCGCAGTCTTAAAACGATATTGCGGTGCGAAAATTTTAATACGGACTTTAAGAATGAAGATCTCAGTGATACTTTTAGTAGCTTTAGGCGTGGTAGCCCTCAGTTTCGCGAGCCCAATCGATCTACAAATAGAAGAGGATCACGAAACCGGCATTTATCCTCTGGATGAGGTTCAAGGACACGAAAATGCATCCCCAAGGAAATCTCGCGCTCTACTACTCAAGGGGCTTGGGCTTCTCGGACTTGGTGCTTTAGGCGCTGGTGCACTTGGAGCTGGTGCACTTGGAGCTGGTGCACTTGGAGCTGGTGCGCTTGGAGCTGGTGCGCTTGGACTTGGAGCACTCCGTGGTGGTGGTGGTGGTGGATATGGTGGATACGGCGGACACGGTGGATACGGAGGACCCGGTGGATATGGTGGCGGATATGGTCCATATGGTGGTGGTGGTGGTGGATACGGGAACGGCTATGGTGGTAGCTTCAGTCAGTCAAGAGCAGAATCCAGTTCATTCGGGTATGGTGGTGGACATGGAGGTGGATACGGAGGAGGATATTGGAGGGTATAAATGCATAATCGGCTTTATAAGTGTATGCATTTGTAAATTACCTGTGAGCAGAAACAATCCACCAAATAAAATTAATTTATAATTATAGCTGTTAAAATGTAAGTGCAATTTTTGTGCTTCACATTACTTACGTTATACGTAGGTAACACGGTTTTTTACTAAAATAGCATTGTAATTTGTTTATAAGAAATAAGATTCTAAAAATATATTACAAAACAATTGGATTTAAGTGAACTACAAGCATTTGTCATTATTATGAGTGAAGCGTGTTCGGAATTTCTGGGTTTTCAGGTGATACATTTTTACGGTTTTGTAGTAACACTATAGTAAATTTTAGGTCTATGGGAAATTCTTCAAACTCTCTTTAAAAACGGGGAAAACCGACAGCGATCAGCGCCCGCGACGTTTTGGAAAAAAAAACATAAATTCGTATAAATTGTCCGCGGGCCCGCTGCTATTTAACTAAATGATCGTAAAACGTTTAGTGGCTAATTCTCGAGATATGGGTTTAACATAAGTCAATATTAGCAAAATAAGCCGAACTATGCTCTACTGTGCCGCTTTGGGTTACTTCCCATGATTGTTTTGTATATTAATTCTGTCGTAATATAGTATACATATCACTGATTATGTTAAACGTAGTCAAAACACACGAGCTGCCTAAGTTTTGTATTATTTTCTTTTATCTATGTAAGTCTACGTTCAAAATGATGTTGGTATGAAATCATAGTTACCTATAGTTGTTGATGGTCATAGCACATTTCTAAATCTACTACTCATGTCCTAGGATGCCCACACTTTTTGGCTGATTTTTGCAAATTACTTTTTGTTAATCTGGGGATGTAATTCATCCTCCTAGTATTTCTGATGGCGTGGAGGCCATGCAGGATTTTTACCGCGAGTTTACTCTCTAATGAGCTGCTACCAGGTCGAAAATCCACAGAAGTTGTCAGTAAATTACCTAGCCCACAAGTCATTTGTTGTAAAAATTTTATGAAATAGGCTAGAGGTGGGGTGGGGTTGACAAAATCGCTAATGTGATCAGGTGTCTGCACTTAAATGTTTAGCAACAAAATCTATGTATTTCGATTTCTCTGCTTACGCTATATTTTTGTGCGGCATGCTGAAGGTACTCTTTACATAGACCAAAAAAATCGTAGATACATATTTGTTAATCTTGCAATTTGAGCACTGCAACGAGATGCGTAAGCAATATTTTCTTGCTGGGAATGTTCAAAATTCTGAACTTGGCGCATACAAGTATTACAAGTATGCGAATGGATGGACTCCCCTTTACACTAATTTTTCCAAGTATTCAGGGACCCTATTACGAGAGAGGAAACGAAAATGGCAAATCGATATTACAAGAAACCAAACACATACACACGAAAAAAACTCTCCTCTATATATTTACACACTTTCGTGCCGCAAGCAAGCTCCGATGGTATCACCATCACCCTAATTCGATAGTCAAGCTTCCAGCTCTGCAGTCATAATGGAAAAGAGTAAGGAATATGAAAGTTGGCCCATTCGATTCCTTATAAATTAATTGGATATGACAACCACTCCACTTTTACATGCCAGCAGTGGGAAGATTATTATCTTTCCTTTATTTCCTCTTCCACACAATGTATGCGTGTATACATATTATGCAATCACGAATCTATATGGAGTCTCGCATCGACGAATCCAAACGGGTTGCGGGCGCGTTGCAACGAATAGTTTCGCACCCACAATACATACATACCATAGTAAGAAATCTTTCTAGAGCACTCTATAGAATATGTTAATTTAAAACAAAATTTGACAGTTTTGTAGCTTTTATTGACAAAGAAACATACGAACACAGTAGAAGTAACAACATCAAAAGGAGATAAGATACAAAACTAAATCCAATACTTCTGTAATATCAATCTTTTTGGAATAATATATTTCAATGTTACAAAAATCACACTTCCTAAAGATTAAAAAATGCACACTTAGCGGCAGAATAAATGTATATTTCTGAACACACAATATTTGAATACAATTTCATATTTTTAGATTTGTCAAACTCATCTTGTGTATAAATATAGTTATGTATACGGTTTTTTCTTGTTTTTGTAAATATATGTATAAGATTCATCGAAATTTATATTTAGAATAGCAGAAAAAGTATATAAATGCTTCAAGTAATTTTATCTCATCAAAACATAGAATTTATATTTTTCATATTAATTTACTGTAACATCATACACTTAAAACAAGCAATGCGTATTCAAAAGCTGAACTGCAATTATTAAAAATAAAATGAGTTTGGGTTATTTCTTGTGGGAGGATTTTGCTTGCAAGGGGCTTAGCCAGCATGAACGGACTGAAATAAACAGAAAAAGGAAATTTGTAGTACAAACACTTCAAAACTAAAACAAATATAATATATATATCTATTTTAAATCTAATTAAAATAGAACCTACACATCATATTACTTTCAATCTACCAATAAGCACTGAATTCTATAAGTAAGTTATCTGAATTGGCACAATTAGCGAAATTTGTCCTTTTAAATTTAAATTTCCTCTATTAAAAATTACAGTTATAAATTTAAATTATAAGAAATATTATATGATCGAATTTGAAAACTGTTAATTATAGGGACGATTCATATATTCATCTCTGCACTGTAATGCTACAGCTAGAAACATAATAAACTATTATTCTACAGTGTGCAATTGCAGAAACAGAACTCAGGCAGCACTGCACTGCATCGGGAACTGGACACTTGTAGGATTTTGACTACTTCATCCCATAAAGTGCTTTCTCGCACTAATTCTATAATTTTTTCTCTATAACTTTGACCTGCTTAGGATCATCAAAAAAAGTCACAGCAGAAACACAAGAGAACATTTAACGAGTAAAAATGTATTGATTTACTGTCATCTTTTTCACACTTCGTTTGACACTGAGCGAAATGGCAACTAACCGTTTATTTGCGGAGCCCCGGACATTTTCAGGTTGAAAACTTGAAAGGATTACTATGAAAGGGGGTTCTTTCGCTTTCAGGGTCGCTGATCTCGAATCTATTATCGATATTTAGAAGTTACAGATGACAGATCCAATATGGATCTGGATTAGAGGATTGCTATAAAAGCAAGTTATTAAATATTCTCGGGGTCGCTGAACTCAAATCTATTGTCGAAATTTGGAAATTAAATACGGCGGTTACAATATGGCGACCGAAATTCTCAATTCCTGAATCGATTTCAAAGTGATGTAGGGAGGATCCGCACTCATAAAGGTATAAAAGCTAATAATTATTAAATCTGATGATATTTCTGAATCAAATATTTCAGACTCTAAGAGCGCTAAGAATAGCGATAGTAACAAAGAGTTGATTGTTTTCCCGAAATTAAACCACCAAAAAAAGTTCAACAGTTGTTCTAGCTTAACATAGAGTAGGCTAATAAAACCCAGATCAATTTCAGATAAGTTAGAGCAACCGGAATACTCATGACCCACTCTTTCCTGAAATATCTCAATCAAGAGCAGATCATTAAACATAACCATGTGAAATATTTCCAAAATATTGTAGCTGCCAAACGGTGCAATGTTTTACCATTTGCTAATCCTGTTTGTTGTTGTTGCTGTAGACGAGTTGTTCCATTCCGTAGATGATTTAAAATATTAAAACAAATTCGTAATCAAGATCCCTTTTTTAAATAAATTTTACTTTTGATGGACCGCAGGAGTGACGTACTGTGAAGGCCTAGTTATTCAGAGACTCAGGTATCAAGTACCAAATTTAAGATCTAAAGCACGAATCATTCAAAGCAGTTACATTCACAGTAGCAGATATCATTTTGTACCAGGAAAAAATTCTACCTGGTCTCCAAGTTTACATAATTGATATTTTTGCAGCAGATACCGTAGTAATGAATGCCAAGTAAAATAATAAAATAAAAAAATCAAGTGTATAATGAATTTTCTTAATTTCCCCACTTCAAAACGTAAAAGTTGTATGCGATTGAAGTGAACGAAACTCCTTTACCTTTTATCCCATATCTTGAAAAGGGATGATCCATAGTATTTTTCTCAAACCCAGAGTAGGTTATTGGACAGTTTCTATAATCCTAATTCATCGTAGGGAGATTAATTGCCATCATATAGAAAACAAAATTGTTAAAAGACGGAATTTGGGATATTATGAATCACCCTGTACTATGCCCACAACTAATTTAATTATTAACTACATGCTTTAAGGCTTATTTTAACGTAATCTAATTGGCTAAAAAAATTTGAACAATGAATTTTACGTATTTATGTATGAATTGACAGTTTAAGATAATGTAATTTTAATATTAATAATTCAATAACCAAAATAAAATTTTCTAGGCTTCCGCGAAGCGCTAAACATGTGTGGGCAATCTTGCAAAAATGCTACATATATTCAAATACGATGATAACTTAAGAATAAAGACAAACAAAAAGTTCGGAACTTATAACTTCGTAATATAGGAAACTAAAACTTCACAACTAATTGTTTGAATAATTTGAAAGCTAGCTTACATTTTCATCTACAAATTGTATCTTCTAACTCTATTTTAATATACAATGAATGCACTAATATTAATGTTTCCGTAGAAAAATCTAAGTTACTGGAGTTATATGTTGTAAAAATAGAATAGACTGTCCAGTATAGTCAATGAATACTTTAGCTTACTTGTGTAGTAGGTTCAGCTTATATATACTTGGAATTGGGACCTACCCTTGAAATGTCCACGCCAGTGATTGACTTAACAAGCTCGGGAACTTTATTAACAATTTGCAAAACTTCTCCAGTAAGTTTTGCAGCTCCAACCTCCCCAGACCCTGAAGACACCATAGTAATTTTCTTTGCTTGTGAAAGTGGTGCTGCTACCTCAGCGGCAACCTGCAATAGAAACAACCACACCAGTCATAAGTTTCACTCCATGTAACAAAATTCACCTTGGGTAAAGTATCTAAAAGCATGTCAACCATAGCAGCCTCGCGGTATTCCCTCCAAGCTTCAGCTTTTTTCGACATCTGTTCAGCTTCTGCCTTAGCTTTGGCGGCAATAGCAAATGCTTCAGCTTCGCCGCGAATTTTAATCTATTAAAAAAACATTATTACATAAAATTTTAATACACCTTATATTGCACATACAGATTCAGCTTCGGCTTCAGCTTCAAGCACTACGCGGAATTTATTAGCTTCAGCAATTTTTTCGAGACGGAACTTTTCTGCTTCTGCAGGACGGCGAACAGTTGCCTCCAATTCTTGCTCGCGACGGGCAATTTCTTGTTGCTGTACTGCAATTTCCTGTGTTCTTTCGACGACTTTAATCTGCATTTGTTCTTCCTTGATACGTTGCTTAGTTTTAGCAGCTTGCAGTTCATATGCCATCTCAGCTTCAGCTTTCTTAGTTTGAACTTCAACATCATAAACAGCTTTCTTCAATTCAAAATCACGTTGTGCTTTTGCAATCTCGGTGTCATTAAGGAATCTAGACGCCATGCGCTGTTCTTCGGCAATAGCCTCCTTAATCTGGGCATCTGCACGTGCCTCTGCTTCACCTATTCTAGCGTCGCGCTTCACTTCAGCCGTCCTAGCCATTCCTAATGATTTCAGATATCCCTAGAAAGTCGAAGCTCATATGAATTTCCCATGCACTAATCTAACGGTTTACCGTCAATTATAAGAATCAAATTATCAATCTATTTTCTAAGTTACCACGATTAATGTGATGTAATATTATACCACAGAAAAATTAAATGCATGCGGCATACATTTGTGAAAAGTGAATTTCTATTTCTTCTAATAACACATCACCTGGAAGTTTTAAGATCCGGAAGAGAAAATAAAGTGCAAAGAAGATCTTACGGCACAATTAAGCATACAAGATAAAAAGCAAAAAAGTAGCATGCGTAATTCTTAAATATAAAATATCGTTGGGGTATTCTCGTTTAGTCTTGGAAATTAAAATTTTTGTGCTTTTACAATATCCTAACACTTTGTAAGTATATTTTGTTAAAATTTTATAACGGAATGTGGCCTCTATATATATATACTTTTTTTAACAACACTATTCATTCATATAATTTAAACTGATCGCAAACATATATTGATAAATTTATGCCATTGACATGTTCCACCATATATGCTCAGCTTTTTTTTAAAACCACTACGGCCCGCGACGATAATTTGTGGGGACTGTCCCGCAAGTGCAAAATTTGATTGAAAATTTGTTTATTTAAACAAGCTACAAGTTCCTTTTCTAATTACACCCTATGCCAATACTGGTGACGGGAGCATCACGAAAAATGCTAATGTTATGAGCTAAGCCACCGCCTATAAAAAAATACGGAGTGTACCCCATTTGATTTTTGATCCTATTTCGAATATACATTTATATATGGCGATGGTAGGAAGTTCCCGTGAAAATTTATTTAAAATAGAGTCATGTATCGGAAAGTAAAAACCGTGTTTTACATGCGGTCCGTTAGAGACCTTAGACAGTCTGTGTGGCTCGAGGTCAGAAAAGTTTTCCATCCCTGCTATAAGCTATAGTCTTATATCGGTATTTTTAAATAGTTTGCAATGCAAAGCTTCACAAATCCATGCTAAATTTTTGATATAAATATTCGAGCGGTCACAATACAATACAATATTTTTATTTAAACGGTTCGCTGTACAAGGAACAAACATTTGCAATGAATGAATGACTATTTCTAATTTATCGAACACTCCATACCATACTATGATTTCAACAACACCGAAAACAATACAAAGGCCTGAGTTGAAAATTGAAAGCAAAGCAAAAACACAAACATTTAGTCCGAGTGTAATTGGGGCAACCTGTGCCCAAAAGACTCCTTCCTATAATTTATAAATACAATAGTAAAAATATCGGCTGAAACGCCTTTTTTCTGAATTAAAGACATTGAATACAATTTATCGTTTTTCAGTCTTTGTTGTGATTACCTAATGACGTAATATCTATCTAGACCAGAATAACCCATTAACAAAAAAGATAAAATGAGCTGTTAAAGGTGAATATTATTTGAATACACACAAAGGGTGAGACCTAAAATGTTCTTATTTTGATAGACATTTTTGATGACCCTATTGTATTTATTTTCCACCTCATGAAAGATATAAAAAAATGCCACATTTCAATGCGTAATGTATGAATGTATGTATGGAGTGATATCCTCTAACTATAATCCATGTATGTGTTTGTGTAAATGTGAAAGAAAACATTTACATTCGAATAATTTACTTTAATGATGCTCTCTTTATTTTTTTTCTAAACTAATATACTGTATAATGTTCATCTTCCTGTGTCTGAATTTGCTTAATTTATATGATTTGAATCTATAAAGTCATAAAAATAAAATTTCTCAAGAAGTTTCATCCCATATACAAAACGAGTAGCTATAAAAATTAGTTGCGGTCAGAATATATCTTATATTACGATATAAAATTGAAAACATAAAAACTTACCCTTCCATTTGGATAAATCTAAACGAAGAACGAACCAAAAGACTCATTATCGTTAATTTGAATAATAAAGCAATATAACAGCGAAAATTACACTGAAATTAATTCCGCGACATGTTAATTTAGGAACCGCAAGCCAGGGAGAGTTTTCTTACATAATTAAAATTTTGAATACGAGCTAGTGAAAAGGCAGGTTTTGGTACCGTAGTATGTCACCGTGAATTAATAAAAATTGCAAATCAATTATCCTAACAGTGTATTCGAAAAGTTGCAGGACTAACGCTAATAAAAATCAATTCTTCAGATAATAATATTTTAGTATTTAAAACAGCATAAATCAGGCATGTTTTAAAATGTTCATACAACCGCTAGAAGGATGGTGCTATTTTACTTGAGTTTAAAGCTGCCGTGCAATTTATCTGAATCATTTCTGCATCGTCAATGTGCTCTTTTTGTATTGCCAATAGTTGTGAGAGGAAAACAAGAACGGGAGAATAAGGTAAAGGGTTGATTACCGCGGTCGACTATTTAGACAAATATATCGATTCCATAAGTGATGAATGTTAGGAGGCATTCTCGTAAAGCAGACTGGTATAATTCTGGCCCTGAATGTTAATTAATAATGCTTAGCTTACTAATGAATGATCCAACGGTAACCAAAACCCTATAGGAACTAGGAGAAGTTCATAATTAATTCCAGTATTAAAATTAACACATACATATATCGCCGCTTTTACGCTTATAAAAATCAGATGAACACTTGGGGTCATTGTGTACATCTAAAGGACATTTTCCGATGTGCAACTTTTTATGCAAATTGTTACTGATATAAGTGAGTTTCATCCCTCAAGAATTATCCTTTCTAAATCCGTGAGTTCTTTGGAAGCAGCGACTTCTCAATATGGGAACTCTAAATCGACAGATGTTAATTTCTCATACCAGAATTAATGTTAACCATTGCAAGGTGTTGTGTACATTAGAAATTTATATTATATTATATACATATATACAGTTAGCTGTTTGCTCTACAGACATATACTGCATTTCCATCGACAGGATTGAGTTTTCGTTAAGTTTCAAGGGTATGAGGGTAACCCTGTACGTTTCTATGTATTATGGTTAATTTGACAAATCATCCAGTAAAAATGGAGTTATATACGAGAATTTAAACATTTAATAACAACTCAACTTCTGGCTCTCCAAAAAACTTAACCGGACGCTATTTTCAATACAAACGTAAACAATCTACGAACACATCTACATGATTCAGTCAAACTCAGCCTTTTTCGTTTAGCTAGGTTTAACGAAACTCAGCCCAACTCTAGTTTCCATGGCCTCTAACTTGAGTTACCCTGAGTTAACTCTACATGGAAACACAGTAATAAACGAAGAGTAAGGATTATTATATGACATCCTGCTTTTAAGTTTTAACTTTTAGTTTGCGTGAAGTTAGATCATTAGTTGGTAAGTAGATCGTCAGATTTACTGACATAAAAAATTCGACTAAATGGATGTTCTTAATTTCTTTTTAGATTGATATATTTACAAAAACCGAACCCGAATCAATAGTACACAATTTCTATTATAGAATTTAGCAGACACAAAGACCTACGAATTCCCTAATTTAAGGGGGTATTCTGTACTGATGGTTTAAAAGAAATTGTATTTTATTATTTCTTGTGTATTTTTGTAGTCCGAAAACCCTCTAGAATATAACTGAAAAATTAAGAAAGTAACAGGGCTTAGAAGTTCGTCGACCATGGAGCGGCGACTGGTATTTCAAAACTTCAAACCCGTTTTTCTCGCAACCATGTTCTTCGAATCGGTGACCACGATATCTCGAGTTATACTGAAGCGATTTACTTGGAACTTTTACAGCACCTTTAGTACAATTGCTGCTACAACTAAAATTACGTTGATATGGATTTTAAATTCTTTTAGAAGAACTGAATAAATTCCGTAATTTTTTATATTTTAACCTCACTGTAGTCGCGGCTAGAGCTATAATAAAAATAAAGTCGATCCATCGATTAGTTTTTTTCAGATTTGTACACCCTGTTTCAAAGAACGTATTTCAATAAATACCGTGCCTCAAATTTTAACTGCATATTCTAGAGCACACAATTTTTTTAAAATAAAAATATCCTCTTCTCTTAACAGCGGTATGTTCTCTTGATATAATATGTCTGCACCGTATTTATTTTGTGTTTTCTGTTATTCATTTTAATATTGAATTTTTCTTTTCATTATTACACTTAAATATTGTTTCCAGTTTTCTTATTAACTTTTTCATTTTGTTTTTTTTATACAGGCTAGATCTAGATAATAGAATGTAGAAAGGAAATTCAACATAAAAAGTCATCTAATGTTTTCCAACATAAAATTTACAAATGTTTTAGAACATAAATGTAAAGTTAAATGGATTACCGCATGACTTTGAAAAGTCGTAGATATCACATGTGTGTATACCCAGGCTACGGAATTCATATGTATATGAGATGGAAATTCTTTTAGATATTTATTTTCAGGCATTATAAATCGATTCCTGAACCTTTCTTACTTTATTATGTGTTAAACTATTTTCTAGTAGAATAATAAATGAAGTACACCCAAAAGCTGAAAGAAATTTGTGTTATTTGCACCACTCTTGTTTGTCTATCATTAACACCGTGTTAATTTTTTACGCAAGATATATTCTACAATGCAAAGTAAGATCTGATAGGCAATTAATTATTCCAATGAGAAACAGTTAAACAAAACGAAAAAGACAAATTTTGATATAACAATTTTGAATAAACGTACCTTGGAATCACCCTTTTTGTTTAAGGTAGCGAGAAAATTCAAAAGAAAACTTCAATACAAACTTCTACTTACAAAGAAATAAATTATTTCTAAATATTTGGAATAAATATAAAAAGGGAAATTTATGTCTATAATAGTTAGCTAAAATGGATAAAATTATATTTCTCTTATCGCTCACTTTAGTTGCATTACAAAAAATTACCTCCTCGTCGCGAATATCTTTGATGGTGTACGAAACAACCGTAATGCCCATGTTTACCAAATCGGATGAAGCCACTTCGAAAACTTGTTTGCTGAACTTCTTACGATCTTTATATATCTCCTCTACAGTCATGGAGCCCATAATGGCTCGTTGGTGTCCTTCTAGCGTTACCAAAGCTATATGCTGAATTTCAGATTGAGATTTCCCAAGAAACTGTTCACAAGCTGTGAGAAGCATATCCTCATTTTGCCCCTGTATCTTTACTTGTGCAATTCCAGTTACGGATATCGGAACACCTTGGCTTGTGTAAACACATGGACTCTCAACTTGGAGAGTCATAGTGTTTAACGATATCCTGTTAATATTTAAATCATTAAATATGAGTGAAATTAGAAGAAGTTTACAATTTCCACCTCTGTACGCGTTGAATGGTTGGCCAAACAAATGCCCGACCGCCCGGTACCAGTAATGGCTTCATGTAGCAACATCCTTAAAGCAAATATTTTCTTTTGTTAAAAAGACTTAGTTAGACTTTTTAAATTTATTTTACAAAAGCCAAATTAATAATGAGAGCTTTCTTTCCCCATACCAATTTTTTTCAATGAAAGTTATGCTTAAGAGGGGAACCGCCTTTAACATTTTCAAAAATGACATTTTTGTTCATATGTAGAATGGCTGTATATGTTCTCAAGAATATTATTTAAAGTTTGAAAGTAAAATTCGAAGTACTTTTAATGTTATAACCCCCGAAAGTGACCCGTGTGCGTTTGGTGTAGTACTTCTTCGTCACTTCTCGTAACTTGCAGCAGATATTCTAAAAACCATACTTTCGAAATTGGTGTAAGCGATATCTATTATAATATTTCATCGATCTTGAAGAAATTTAGCACACACCTGAAGAATAGTACTAGTTGTTACTTGAACCTTTAGCATTTCAAAAATGATTAAAGTAAATAATTGTTTCATAGCAAAGCGCACAAATTTTGTTAAAAAATTTCATTTTCTTTTCAATGCTTGCCATAATTTAAATATCTTTTAAACTTTTTTTTAAGTTTACGCGCACTGTATAACTGTTAACAATAGTATAATGTTTGGCCTTTGTACAGATCAATATTACAGAACCTATAGCTTACAACAATTGATATCCCACACCTTACTGAAAAGCAGGCTTAGATTTACGTCATTTTGTAAAATGTTTAAAATTTAATTATACCTTGTTATTGTAATAAATCATAATAAAAATTTTTAAAGAAGTGCTTCAATAAAAATTCCTAAAAGTTGTGCTTTACTTTTTAAAGGTGGTTCCCCCTTAATGTATAATTTGAATCCCAGGAAATGTGTAATTGTCCCCCATCCTCTATTAAATTCCTATGATAAAGCAAGCTAATGAAATATGATCGCATCTCTACTGTTATTTCTACAATAATAGAGTAACATTCCAATAACTATAGTATGAATTAATAATCCAAGTCTTTCCGATTACCTGCTTCTTAATTTAAGTATGTGGAAATTTTGTTCGTAATCTAGAAAGCGAAGTCCCCAAGGAAAAAGTGTTTGAATAAATTGAAATCTGTGGAATATTTTTCAAAGTCCGCCTGCTGAATCAAAAAATCGGGTATTTAAATTATGTTAATAAATTGGTTATTTCGCCCGTTTAGCTGACCTAGTTACAACTAGGCTTACAGGAGAATACAACACATAAGCTGTAAATTATATTAATAATCATCTCATAAACAGGTCAACTATAAAATAAATAACAGACCTCCTAAAGACTGAGATAAATTATCTTGTTATTTCTTAGAAGAGTTCTACTTTTGGAAACGAGAGAAACCATCCCTTTTTCATACTCGAATGGTAGAAATGCTATGTACATTGTACAGGGTACACAATATTCCTGATTTAGGCCAATAATAGCCATAACAGCTTTAAATTATTCCGAAGAGAAGAATCTTTTAGGAAGAACCAAATTATGGTAGAAATATGGAAAGTAGATGATAATATGAGCTGTCTTCAACTCTAAAATAAATGAAGTATATTAGAAACGTCTCTATTACTATGGACGAAAAATTACTATATGATTCACCCATTTGCTCAATCTTGGACGCACATATAGCACAGATTGGATTGATTAATACAATAGTAACTAGGCTATTAAAAAAAAAGTAATTTTCTCGTATACTACTTTGATGCTGTCTGAGGAGTACATAACAGAAATCTGAATATTAAGAGGAATGCTATGTTTGTTATGCTTAAATTAAATTAGATTAATAGATAGACAAATATTAATTTCTTCAATATATTGTTAATTCCAACTTGCAATCTTTTGAGTCGAGTAGTATTGGTAAGAGTAGTTCAACAAGAAATTGAAATCGTTGAAACTGTGACAGCTAATAAAATTCGTTCCCCTGCCCTCTAGAATGCCTACCAGATTTGATTGGAATTGGAAGAAACGAAAGATGAAAATGATCACATGATCGAATTCACTGAGTTTTGGTGCACAAGTCACGATAGATACTAGATAGGTACACCGATAGAGGATTCCTTAAAAATAAGCGTTGGAGCCTAAGTACCCACTTGGCAGACATATCACGAAATATACAATTTAGTAGATTTGCTGAGAATTTTAAAGCAACGTGTTTTGATGCTCGTCACTCCCAGTGATTGCTAAATTTAATCAAATCAAGAAGTCAGTCGAACGAAATCAACATAAAAGCTTTCCCGATTTCCAGACTTCGGTGTTATTTTAAATTTGCTGGATGATAGATAACATGAGTTAAAAGCAATACTCTTACGGGAGAAAGAGAAGAAAAAAAAGAACGCGCCTGTGTCTTCCTATACCTATAGGCAATTGATATGGAGCGACCAGTCTATGTTTATGTCAGTGCCCCCCATCCCTGCCTCATTTAATGCTCCGGAGGCGCCTATCAGTCGAGTGACATCATCATCAAGCCCACCCGCCCAAAGCATCCCTATCTGAAATCCAATCAAGTCAGCTCCGGTTAAGACTGCCGGCTACTGATGTTAGATTAAATTGTTCACCATAATCTTTTCCATTGCTGCAGATTACAATAATTCGAGCTGTTGACCTACCTGACACAACAAGAGCCTCATTAGGGCCGCACGTTACGAATCCCCAGGTCATTTAGAATCAGTCGCTTTACCTTGACGGAAATTCGGTAATAATGGGTAAAAACTATTAATCAGTCGATAACCAAATCAACTTATGTTTTGCACTATATTTGGGTAATAAAACTGGACAAGCCACTAGCAAACACCGAAATAAAAGACCAACGAAATACTCCCAGTGCCGACCAAACTACTCCATAACTCGCTAAAACTAAACAATACGCATGACATTGGGATGTCACACTTCACTCTTCGAAAAAGCAGCAAAATTGACACGACTCCAATCCAATTGCCGTCTTTGTGCAGGGCTGTGTAAAATCTCACTGAAAAAAAATTCTCATTATTCAGAAAAATTTAAAATAGAGTGCAAAAAAATTAAAAAGCTACTACGGCGAATCGAGTGTGAAAAAATATGTCAGGTTTAAGCTTGATGAACAACACAATTTAAATGTCTTCCTACACAAACTCCAAAATGAAGAAATTTATCTTCAAATTTAATTTCATGTATTTCACTTACTAACTTATTCAGAGCTAAATTTACTTACATTTTAAAGGATCTTTCACTAAGTGCTATAGATGTTTAATATGAAATAAAATAGGTGAAAAAAACTTTTTAAGTTGTGGCTTTATTGCATAATGCAAAAATTTCTAGACGCTACTACCCCCTTAAGCACGGAATACTCACGAAGATTTTGTATGACATCCCCACATAATTAAGGCTCTATTTCTTCACTCTCCCATAATTGGGGCTTTATTTGACTAATAACACCAGTCGTTATTTTTTAAAGTTAATTGTTTTTCTTTGATAGGCATAAACAAGAGATTTAACATAACCCCATAAAAAAGTATCGTTAAAAAGCTATGTTGGCCATGTTGTTGTTTTACTGTAGAAAGCAGCGTAGATATCTCAGAAACATATAAATGGATATTTTCCGACATATAGTTATAGCGTAAACTCAAAACCAATAATAACACACCTCTTTTTATTTTTTTCAGGTCTCTATTTAAAGAGCACGTAATTATTTTCTCATTTTCTACTTTTTTATTATAGTTATCACCATTTTTCTTGTCATTCAGTGATCATCTGCTTCAAAAACAGTTCATAGTGAGAGTTAAAGGGAAACAAGACATGTATTAAATTTAAAGCGAAATGTGTTAAACGTGAGATCCTTTGCACAAGGTGCATTTTTTTTAAATTTTGGCGCGAGAGCTTGTGATTCCTCTTGTAGGTATATTTTTGCACCGATTTTAATGATTTCAACAGTGATCGAAAGCGTATCAACTGGAACATCACTAATAAAACTTTTGAAAAAGCAAAATGGCAGATCCAATATGGCGACCAAAAAGATTCAACTTGGTAGGATTACGATGAAAACGGGTCCTCTTATGTAGTCGGGGTTGCTGATCTCGAATCTACTATCGAAAATTGGAAATTTAAGATAATGCGGATACAATATGGTGACCGAAGTATTGAAAAACTTCCGGAACCGATTTCGATAGAGGATCCGCAATGGTAAATTGTTGCAAAACTTGGAATAAACGCTAGGTATAATTATTATGATAGTGGACAAAAAAGTTTAATTTGTATAGATGATCAAAATTCTACGGATTATGCAGAGAATATATAAATAAGAGTTCAATAGTTCTTATCGTCATTTATTTTAGGAATGTTTCGTATGAAGACATACTGAACAGCTATACAAAAATCAACTTTTAAATCATGTTACACTTTAGCTACTGGGACTTAATAAACTTAATAAAACATAATTTCAAAACAAATTACACTTTCCCCAAGAAGTCGTGGGTGTAAATCTTTTTCCGATAGCCTTTGTATAAAAATAGTTTTACTGCAACCACCATCATTCCGATGCAGAACACGTACAGTAAAATTCCCATCCTCATGTCCATGTCCGAGAAGACACTACCTAAAATTCGCTTGTCCTGTAGGCTTCCCTTGTTTGGCAGCGCACTTTCATACTCTATGCCGTATCGACTGACATTCTGCGAACTATAAATTCGCTTCAGAAAAGCGAGTACATCAATCTTGTCCCAGTTAACTTCATTAATCGTTATTGCGGTGTTTGCAGCTTCGCGATAGCACTCCTTGCAAACATCTTTCGGAGGGAATTGAACTTTTGGAAAGAGTGGATCTTCAGTTTCATCTCCCGCCAAACGTTGATTAACTTCGTTGTGCGCAGACCACAGCCATAAGACAGCCTCGTCTTTATTAGGTGTACTCCAAATTTTTCTTCGAGCTGCCATGTCCTGGAAAACAAATGCACTTTTATAATTTTCATTCTATGAGTTTGCTTTTTCAGACATTATTTGAAATAACAAAATGTGATCATTTCCGCATGAACATAATTTATACTATTAAAGCTAAAAAAATATAACAGATAATCGAAAATATGTAAACAACTTTGAGACATGCTTCATATACATACATATGCATATACCCGTTCGTTTTTCTTTAATATATTGTATTTGTTGAAACTCTTTATAGCTTGTTGATAAAAATTTTATTTTTCCCAAATAAAATCAAATATAGTGCAGTAATTTCCGAGATTATAAAATACATGTTTTACAGAGGTTATCATAGCAACGAGCCACTTAAGAAACTTAGTCGAATCAGCTGCTTTAAGCTAATAATATAAGCAGAATAGAATGGCCGGATGTTATTCCAATTAGGGTTGAAGACTCATTTTGTTCGGAATGATGTGCCACATGAAACTCTTAAATTGGCAAATTGAGTGCACCGCCTTGATGAAAGCCGTACTTTGTGGGAACTATCCAATTTGTAAATGGTTTTAAGTATATCGTCCCGTTGCAAAATATGCCAATTCTAATTACTTTTTACCAACATCGAAACCTTATGGGTTTTTTAATTAAAGCTATGCGACATGTCTTTTTTCTTCATGCTCTTTTTTTCTTTTCTTGTAAATTCGATAAAAATATAGAGACAATCTGAACAATATAATAGACTGCCAACGTAATAAGCTTTCCGGTTGCTTCGTCGTAGGTAGGTAAAAATAAAACTGACCAAGGCATACACAGGGGTATGTACATATGTTATGGAGTTACGAAATAACAATTTACAGCCCCTGCTGACACCATTTTTGAGACAAAAAAAAAAGTAGTATATTTCTACTGATTAAGACCTAAAGCTGGTTAAAGCATGCCTAGGTATTTAAAAAAACATTTTATATTAATTTTAGCTTTATGTATGAAGCATGGGGTCAAAACTTAAATTGAACTATTGAAACAACATTTTTTTAAATCAGGATTTTTTAATATTCCCCTAAAGGTTTTCTACGTATAAATTTGTATACCCTTTCTCTACCTGGACATGTTATATCTCCTTGGAAAGGCAACGAGTGTGTTTAAGTCTCTCAGGCCATTTATTTTATTTTATTAAACAATTTTAATTGGTAAAGATAATGCGAACAGACAAAAATTACGTGCTAAAGTCACTGGGTATAACACTTAAATGATCGCATATTACTTCCTAGAGCTTAACTATTAGATCCGTGACCTTCTGCTAGAAGATTAATAACAAATTAAAACTTGGATCTTTAATTAGAATTATGACTAATTATATAATACACAAGATGTCACTTTAAACTATCTCAAATGTAATTTCTCTCTAATAATTGTAATATTTATGACCTGCTATTAAAATAAAGCTTCCGAAACTTAAAAGTAAAAAACGTCCTTCGCGTCTCGACTTTGAAGCAATAGAAATATCTCTATTTGAAGTGTTAAAAACCAGTCGAGTAATAAAGAAACGTTTAACGTATTCTCGGAATGCAAAAAATGTTAAAGTGCTAAGGGTCGTAAATTACAGGGGAAAAGGGGGATGTCTAAGAAAAACAATTACAGATTATTTAATGGAAAGATTTGTGCGATCGAAACATTGTCAGACCATAACTATAACTCGCCCAACTTGCAATTTATTTTAGGTAAAGCAAACAGTAAAATTTTATTATTTTAAGTTCTTTTCACAGATGGAAATAAATTTCATATTATCAAGTTAGTTATTAGCGAGTTATGATCTCGGAACACAACATGCAAGAGACAGTTAAAAATGGGGATGGTTCTATCAAAGTTTGGGGCTGCATGTCTGCCGGTCTGGTCGGAAACTATGTATAATTATCAACGGCATATTATTATGGGTAAATGGAAGTATTTATATGTTAAGATATTCTGAAATTCTGCACAGAAAGTGCACAAAAATCAGGAATTCCGCAGACCTTTACATTTTACCAGAATACCGACCCCACGCATACTTCGTTTGTGATGAGAGAATAGTTGTTGTATAACTGACGATAAATCATAAAAACTCCTGCACAATCTTCCGACTTGAATGTAATCACCTCTAGAGGCAGTTGTAGAATCACCAAATTAGTAACTGTGAACAGCTCAAAAATGTACTAAAGGGAAAAGTGGGATAAAATATCTCTTTCTGTAACCCAAAAACTTATCAACTCTGTGCGGGTTGTTCCAGGGTGTAATTAAGTGTAAAGGCAATCCAACTAGAAATTAATACTTCCCAAACATTTAATAATACAAACTGTTTTCTTTACTTCTATTTTTGCGTAGGAGTTCCACTGTGATGTAATTTTCGTTTTCCATTTGTAATCTTTTCTATGACGAAGCGAAAGGGTTGCATGAATTAAATTAGCCAATAACTGATAAAAAACGCTTTTTTATTACAACAAAAATTAACCATACCTAGCCAATGATTTAGAAATTCACCGGTGTACGAGTTTCACTAAGAGTCACTGAACATACGTTATTTTCACGATTGAACATTCCAACTGAAAATTGCAAGTTAGTTACACACTATTGAATGCACGCACCGATTTGACGGCAATTAAAAATTAAATTTTGTTTTGTTTTTATAAACCTTAACTAACTGAAACTATCAGCGTTTACTTTTATTTAATGTTTACAGTTATAGTAACTGTTAAATATCGTCTCAACTCTTACGATGAGTCTTGGCCAAACAAGTGCAAGACGAACCTCAGCCATCACATGTAGTGAATGGGTTACTGTAAAATCAGAAATTCCTACAAAATCAATTGACCTGAAGATCAAAACACCATTAAAACCTTTTACGGATGTAAACAAATTATTGTGCTATTATCGGCACAAGCTAAAAAGCTTTGAACTTTGGGAAATTGTCTGTGACGACCATGAGATACACTTATCGTGAAACAGCGCCAAAATAGCAAAAATCATTCTTGGATCACTTTTTTTTTGTGATGTTAGTTAAAAACACAATTTTGCAAGTGTTTCATTTTTAACGAAATCAAACAATTGCACCTGTAAATAGAAGATATTTTTTGTCATCTTAAGCGCTCAAAAGTTACTACAAAGATGTACTTAAATTTAATTTTTACACAATTTACGCAGGAATTGCGTAATTAAATGGACGTCTTACAATAACACTTACAAATTGTCATTATTATATTCTTGATTTTGTTTCTGGAACCACTTGAACCACTCGCCGTGTGGCGGCCTTATAACATATTTAAATTTCATTGAAATCGGGCGGGGGGAGAGGTCCCTTTTTCGAATTACCTCCATGACTTACATACATAGATATATACAAAATCGCTTATATATTTTTATATAATAAAAATATATATGTAAATAAATATTGGACAACTAAATTGCCTGGCAACATCCAAAACTTTACAGTTTACTTTACGAAACTCATATCGTTGACAGAATCCGGCCCTCATATTTTGCATATGTACTCACTTATAAATAATACTTTCAGCGCCTGGTCTATTGCGCAATCTCTAGATTAGCATGCCCTCCCACACCACGACAGGAGGAAAACGCAAACGGGAACAAACAGCTAAGCTGGGAATTTAACACTTTATGGATGATCTCAGCGAGGTTTAGTGATATTGTGGACTATCGGAACGCCACGGGATGGCTTGTCTCTAGTGTCTAGGCGAAATCTTACTGCCTACTAAACGCATAATTCTAGCTTCCATATTAAACCCCCTAATAACGAAATCATACTTTTGTAGTATCGAAACGGTGCAAAAATTAGTGTTAATTGAATTGATTTCTGACTTGATTTAAAACTCACTGGAATTCAAAATTTCAAATTTTCAAAAAAATTCACAAACTTGAACTCAACAAATCAACACAACCTTAATGGTAAAAGTTTGTTAGCAGTTTCCCGTGAATTCTATAAATGGAACGATCACAGTTTTAATCTGTGCAAGCCAAAGCTATACTTATTACGTCGTCAATAATCTTGTTTTCTAAGCTGACGACGTGTGCTTGTAAAAATGAATGTCTGGGTCGCCGCCGGTTTTACAAGTTGTTCTGACAAAGTATTTAGAGGTGAAAGCACCTCTCATGTTATAGTTTCCTTCTTTGTGAAAAATACTTATGGAAACCGTAGGCATGCAATCAACTTTTTACTTAGCCTTCGAAAAACACTCTCTGCAGTTTTACTTCCTTGAGTCGAGATTTCAATCGAGTGCTCAGCATGCAGGGGCTTATGAACATATTAATAAACTAGACTCACCAAGAAATGACTAGCACATTCAGAACATCCGAAAAAGTATTTAACGTATCCATGCATTGCCTGGAGAACTTCCAAGGGGTTGGTGGATTTGTCCGTTTCAGCTGCCTGTACAGTCATGAAGTGGAAGAGCTGCCAGAGTCCGCAGGTGTAACCACGCAATCCAGGTTTCGATGGAAGACATCCGATCCAGTGATTAGAAGAAAACAATGGCGAATACATTTGCTCAAGCTCCTTGAGTTTATTCTCAATAGCTTCGCCCTTAATACTCTGATTATGTACCAAGACGAACTCTTCTATCTTATTCAAGAGCTGTTGGCCCCTCTCACCCAGAGGGTTGTACTTTCGCACCACACATATGTACCGTTGTAGGGCTAGAAGGCGTTCGCCCGTAATTTCAGTAAATTTAGAGAGTTCGTTGAAGATACTAAAGCGGAGAGCATTTTCCAGGTCTGCTTGGTAAATTGTGGGGATATTCGTCCTTACCACCTCCAGTATTACTTGGTCCTGCCCATCAATGGCCTTCTGTTGGGCATCAAAGTCCATCGCTTTGTCTAGAGATGAGGTCTTTTCTCGGAAGCCATTCTCCTTCACAAATTTCCTAATTTCATCCTTATAACCATCATATGTCGAATTTACATTAGGGAACTTGATCTGGTTTCTGTTTTTGTCTACCGCCAGCATGGTCAGCTGACTACCCATTCGAAGGGTGTTTGTAATTTCATTCGATACGCGACGAATTTCTATTTCGTGGAACTTGTTGAAGTCGAGGCTGAGCTCCTCAACGACGGTAAGATTTTCTGACTCATAAATCAGCAGAACGTACTGAATCTCTGGCTGCTCTAGGATTTTTGTAATCTCGGAGTCACTAGTTAAGCTGGCGAAGTTGGGCCACGAGCTGTCTGAGATGGTCTCATTCGCCATAAGACCGATCAGGTTATCCTTTATCAAGTCTAAGTTTTGCGTCTTGATGGGCTGGCCCAAATTTTCCTTGCTCTCCTTGTACTTAGGGCCGTAGTAGCGAACAGTAGGGTAAGCCATAATCTCGTACTCTCTGCAGATGTCGTTGTTTTCGTCTGCGGCACAGTCAATAGCCATCACCTTCAAAACGTCCCGCCAAGGCCACAGGTTTTCTGCCAGCTGTTTGTACTTCGGAGCGAAACGTCTGCAGTGACCGCAGAAAGAATTATAAAATTGCAATAGTGTGGCATAGTTTTGATTGTGCACGCGGCTCTTCAAGTTCAGGTACGTGACAGAAATCACCTTGTCATTGGCATCGTATAGGCCCAGGTCCTGCTTCTCCGCAGCATCTTTGTACTTGAGCTGCTCGTATCTGCTCAACGGAACACCGGAATGGCTCGACGTTAAGCAACTAATTAAAACTACCGCTGAAAATGCCGGAATCCTCATTGTTAATCGGCGGCCAGTGGGAAAAACTCGGATATTTCACAAAATGCAATTTCAGCATAGCCTGCACTCGCGATTTACTGGAAAACTGTCTAGTCCGCATCTATCGATAACTCACTCGAGATGAGGTGGATTATTTACATGTGCCAACACAGAACCCATGGACACGCAATCAACTCACTTGAACTAATAAAAGCCATCGCTTATGAGATGCGAATTTTATCAACATTTTGCCGAATCAAAAGGGAATGAACTCTGACAACAGGCTGACGTTTCTCACCTCACCTGCGAGAGATATTTCGATTATACTTGCATACTTATGGGCTATTTGCGGGGCCTTTTCTGAGCACGAATAACTTTCACTGACGTTAAACATATGGAAGAATTAAACAATTTTGTCGGCAGAATTTTATTAAATTGCAGTTAAGTCAGTGCAGGGAATTTTTGAAACAAATAGTTTAAATTGCTATGCACCATATGAAACCAGAGAAGGAATTATTCGTGACCAGTACAAAAGTGCGTCACGAATACCTGGGAAGAATGATCAATACGCATGCGCCAGACTTTACGCTACTCTTTATCGGATAAGTGCTATACACGCATGGACCACTCCGTCATTAATTTGTTCCTCCGAAATACGAAAAACGCGAAAACAGAAGATTAATTTATAAAAGGGGGTTTTTCGGGTCACTGATTATAAAAATGGTGACCAATTTTACAAATTCATTATATTAAATTTCGAACATAAAAATGTTTCACCTTCAGACGTGCAGATTTTGTGATTCTTTTTTTTTAATTGTTATGTTTGCAACATTTTGCAAAAAAGGATTTTCCTCCATAATTTGCCTCACGATTATTTATATTTTATGAATAAACAGAATTATTAAAAAATGTCTGCATCAATCTTAAGTAATATTTATTTCGCTCAACATTTGTTCTCCGTTTTTTTTTAATGGCTTCAGAACATCACCAGGAATGATAATTTCACTATGCGTGAGTTCAAAAACGGATTAGCGTATTCGCTCGCTCTTCTAGGTCTTTCATATCATAATCAGAAATTGTGATAAGCTCCCATTTCTATTATTTAATGGAAATCTATTAAATTACAAATATAAATAGTTGCAGAAACGAAGAACTCTTAAAATTAAAAAAGCTCGGTTGCCATTTTGAATCCGCCATTTTAAATTAGCTATTTCTGCTATAAAAGTTCAAGATATGCACCCTAAGAAACCATAAGTATGATTTATAGTGGTATTCATTTGAAGTTTAAAATTTTAAGTTACCATTATGGGTCCGCCATCTCGAGTCTTGAAATTTCGGTAGGTTTGAAATCAGTGGCCCTAAAGTTTTGTTCGTATTCATTTTGATTCAAATTCTTCGAAGTTAATTTACCAAGCCCCCTAGCATTGAATTTTATGGCAATCCGTTTAAATTTAACATTTTCGGTAGACATATGGGATCTGCCATTTTGAATTTTAACATTTTGGTTGCAGATTCAAAATCAGCGACACCGAAAACGTCATAGTGCGGATTTTCAAGCAATCCTTTCAAGTTTAATTTAATAACATAACTAACCGGTACTTATCTTGGAGCCGCCATTTTTAAACCCTGCAATTTATCAAAATAACCAAAATAAAAGATTAGAAAAGTTTACATCGCCAGCAAGCATGAATATAACACCTCAAACCTCCCTCCAGAAAGGGGTGTCAGAGAGTGTGGTTTCTGATGTTGTATTTTCAGCAAATTTATATTCTTTTTATGGGAATCTATCGTATAGATACTTAGAAATAATGTAATAATTAGTAACTGAAGGTAAGTATAAAAGAAAGAACCGAAAATTGTTATTATTTGTTTTAAATTGGTTTTTCTCGGAATCCCCTTCGTACGGCGTGTATGATATCTTGAGCTGTAGTGTATTAATTATCATAATTAAAATCACTAATTATTTGCTGGTTACAGGGCTGTAGAATAAACTAGACAAAATATTACATGGTTCGGGCTTTATTTACCTTTTAGTAACAAAATTTTGTTTTGTTTTTTTGTAGACTATTTGATCTAAGTAATAACCTGTAAAAATTTCAAACCTTAATATACTTTCGTTTAATTATAGCAAATTATGGATTTGTATAATAATTTTTCAAGCTATTCGTCTTTTAAGTATCTCCACAGTAGTTATCGCATTCAGCCCTAGTTGTATGCACTGCAACTACCCAATTTTCGAAACAGTTGGGAACTAAATAACATTATGAAACCACAAGACGTTTTTTATTTATTCCACTCTCGTTGAGGGGTTGTAAAAATTCATTTGTTTTTTTTATATTTAAAAAAAATATGTTACTTTCTAAAATATGTAAACTATGGTATAATTTAAAAAACATTTAACATTTCCAGAACCGATAAAGTTATACCTTTTTTAGGATGCCGTACCCAAAGGGTGCTCTACGGGACCTTATTAGTAAGCCTCCGCTGTTCGTCCGTCCGTCTGTCTGTCAGCGGGCTGTATCTCATGAACCGTAATAGGTAGAGATTTGAAATTTTCACAGAGTGTGTATTTCTATTGCCCCTATAACAATAAATAATGAAAAAACCAAAATGGCGAATTTTAAAATGGCTGCCATGCAAATTAGAAAAAAACATTTTCGATTATGTTACATATGTAAGTATTTAAAGAGTATATATAAGAGTGCTATATCATATCTTGTACGATGGTACAGAACTCCTCGTGTGTGAGTCCGACTCGCACTTGACCAGTCTTTATTTTTAGTATGAGCAGGGTAGGCGACTATTTAAACTTCTAATCGCGTTTTTCTCTAAAGGTTCTTTTTCGGGCAGGAGGCAACGAAAACTTGTACACTAATCTGCGATAACAGATTTTTTTTTATACAAATTTTGTAATTGTTGTGGCTAACGTTAGGCATAGCGGTTTTATTTATTTTGAAATTACTACTGTTCAAACACATTGATTAGAAAAAGTTTTGCAAAAACTATATTCATTAAAAACAGATTACCATTCTGATAAAAATTAATAAAACAAAATAAGTCAAAAAACACTGCGTGTCGATTTATAGCGTTACCTGGCGAATTAGGAATTACGGTGAAAAATAGGAATTCAAGTTATAAACGGTTTCTTCGTATATTTCAAAAACTTATAATAATAATACTAAGTTGGTCGTAATAGTTTTCATTGAAAGTACCATCTAAAGGCAACGTACAAGAATTTTTTCAGTTATTTTAGAGCTTAGAGAGAAGGGGGAAACAATGAAAACGAATTTGAAAGTAAATATGTACATATGTATCTCGTGATTGAACGGTTAAAATCAAAAGGTCCTAAAACATTTTTTTTTGCTATTTTGGAGACCTAACTAAGGAGATCCCACTCGATGGGTTAAGTAAACAAAATTTATTGAGTATACTGTTAACTGTATGACATGGGGTAAAAAAAATTATTTTTCCAAAAATCTCTGTTTGAGATCAATTTGTCATCAATCTACATATATCCGTATAAAATTTTTTCTTAATAGGTTTAGAAATTAGAGGAGAGAAAGGCTGTGGCATACACACAGACGGATGGACAGGGTGAAAATATAAGAGCTTAGTAATATTAGCTTAGTTATACAGGGTGGCCGGAGAAGTGATATCCAAAGGAAAAAATTTGGTGTTGAGGGGTATCCGAATCACCCCTATATATGTTCCGCGATTATGCGTAGTTTTCGAGTTACAGGGTGATTCATAAATTCGGGATGCACATTATTATTTTATTTTTATCTTTTGATCTACTCAACGCAGCGACATCAAACTCACGCCAAACAACTGCTGTCTTAATGTGCTTTCCAAAAATTCCACCAATGTTGATCTAGCTCTACCACTGCAGGTACAGTCACTTGCGAAATTGGAAAAGCGTCTAAAAGTTTTTCTTCGAAATTTATGTAATTAGCGCACTTCTTTTTAATTTTTATTGAATTACCCATTTTGTTGCCTTTCTAAAGACGTACAATATGTCCAGATAAAGAAAGGGTATGCAAAATTATACGTAGAAAACCGTTTGCGGAATATTAAAAATATTGAAGAATGTTGCATTTGATCATGAAACGGTTGCATTCTGTGCTGATTGCACTTTACGATTACATTACGTACATATATGTATGTACATATGGAATGCTAAAATATAGGAGTATATATTTTACAAAATGTACACTTCTTAAGTTTAAAGATAGAACGACACGTGCTGATTAGATAGAAAGATGCTCCTCGGCCTGGCTAGCAAAGTAAACGTGTACCGATATGTAGGTATGCAGAGATCCCCTTCCACCCTTAGGGAATACCGGCCACTGGTCAGTTGTACCAGTTGTACATACAGCACGTAGGATGCGGATTCTGTGTAAGTGTTTTCGTTTTGAATGGTTTATTTCGGCCGCGATTGGACTGCTGCACTGGCTGGCCGCTGCGTGGTGGCTGTTCTGGCTTAGCAGCTTGATACTAGGGAATTGGAGATAAGTCCAGCTGCTGGCATCTTGGTGAGACGTTACTTGTCTGCGATCTTGAGTCTCCAGCTCTATTACGCTCAACGAAGACAGTTCGCAACTTGCTATCTTCTGAAGCGGTCACGGGGTTAAAATATACGCGCAATTTTCCTGGAGAGCGTGCAGGGTACTTCGTGGATTTCCTTAGGACTGGAGTGCTGATGTTTTACAAGCTTCAGTATTTCAAATGGATGCAGCTCCTTTGTGCGGCTTGCAATAGTACAATTGCCTTAGTCAATCAATCTGCGTAACTAAGTGTTATTAAGTTTTAATCAAAACGTAAATTACCGAGCGGTGACTACAAACGAACTCAAATGTTTAGTTAAAGCTTTCGATTTAAATTTATCTGTAATTTTTGCGAATGGTATGACACTGAACTGTTTATAAATTGATGGTGCACGAAAGAAATTATAAAAATTTTTTGCCTGTTGAGTGATTGATTGGTGGCACGGATTTGTTAACTAAGTGGATCGCGGTAGAATTTCAAAGCAGTTTTATTAGAACGAGTCGGATTGATTTCAAGGAAACTACAGTGATTGACTGAATCGCCAGATTAAACTTAAAACAGAATATTGCGCCCCTCAAAAGTGTATGATATCGAAGGACCACATGAAAGACAAGGTAAGTAGTTATGTAAATTTAAAATAGCTAAAAATCCTTAGAAGCGGCCGCAGCTATCTGCCCAGCAGATAAGCCAGAGTTTTTGCTCCTCAAGTCAATAAACTGCTTGAGGCGCTGTAGATTGCCTTCAATTAGTTAATAAATTGTGCAACTATTTTTAGTGCTATCTTTTCGCAAACAGATACGGCTTTTTCTGGAAATTTTAAATTAGATCAATTATTCGCTCGACAGAAAAAGAGCCAATAGTCCAAACCTTGTTTTGTTTGATTTTAATTAAATATATTTATAGCAGTTGACCTAACCCCCCTGCTGGGAGTATGTAGGTGTTTTGAGATTAGTGCGCTCATATAGCATACAAAAAGTATCTTCCAATTTCTTTGATTTGGAGTTTGCTTTTTTAATCTTGTTGTTCACACTTATTTTGGACTTGATTTCATGTGTTTTTTGCATTTTTAATATAACTCGTGTATTCAGTTGGGTTGCAAAAAAGTTGTCTATCCAAGGAATATATTTTATAATACATACTCGTATATATGCACTCGTAAACGGAAAAGCTAGAGATTAGGCGTACATGCGTCGCCGTCAGTATTTATGTGTTTCTTAAACATTTGCGGCTTTCTGCATCACACCTGTTTTATAAACAGCTGCGAAATAACAACCCGGTCTGTGAACTAGTTTATTTGAAACGGATCTCAAAAGTAGTATATTTTTTAAACTGAATAAATTTGAAAAACTAGAAGCGATTAAGTTTTTTTTGCACGTTCAACGCCACCAGGAATAATCAGAGCCGATAATAAATAAGTTAAGTGGTAATATATTTTTTAGTTAAGCAGTAAACGATAATCGCACCATTAATAAACGAACTTTGATGACTCTTTAAGGCAATATTGTATTAGAGTATTTATTATTATGGGGTTTTGCGTGTATAAACATTGAGGGGTTCGAAAAAATTATTTTTAATATTTTCTTTAGCTACTTTTTGCCTGTCTATCTTTTTGTGCGGGGTAATCTCCAGAACGACTGATCCGATTTCGATGGAACTTTCATTGAAAGGTAAAGAATTTCTTCCGGTATGATTTCTGAGTTCCTGTGGGATATAATGAAAAACCGTCTCCGCGCATGCAACAGTTTCATACATTCTCAGGGTTCCAAAGTATTTGTAAATATAGAGGTTTTTAAGCTACGGAACATGACGCTACGCATTCTACGCAAATTAAAGCTATTTTTTTAACCCAGCATTTGTTTTGAAAACGAAAAAACTTTGAAGAGTAGAAAGACAAGGGTAGTCAGGCGCGTACGCAGACAAAATGTTCAGGTGGGGTTTTCATAAAAACCAACGAATATCTATGTATTCAAAACCCCTAAAAAAACCCTGCGTACGCGCTTGACACCGGTTTTAAAGCTTTTTACGATCTACGGAGGGGTTTCCGATTTTGCTGATTTGTTAACAAATTCTTACGTAAGTTTTTTGAATATTTTCTATTGCCTTTCATTGGCTATAAAAGATGGAAAAATTAACCTTTAATCAAACAAACATTTGACAGCTGATCAGTCAACAAAAAAAACACACAGAAATGAAAAAACGTGTTTCAAAGGGGAAAGAACAAGCTTTCAAATGCTCTCATTGAATTTATCGTTGAAATTTTTTGCACCCTATAGACGCTCTCAAAGTTTATAGAAAATTATGGGAGAATTTTTCTAACGTTTAGCACAAAGCAGTAGGTACCTAAGGGATGATAAAAAATGTTGAGTTTTTTATTTAATACCTTTTTTTATTAATATTTGAACTAATGACCCAATATATCGATATTATTTCTATCATTTATTTATTGCAACTTAACGTGTTAAATTCTCGCTGTTTGTCAAAATAGAAAATCAAATATAAACATTTTTCAAATTTAAAAGTATATCTACGCTATTAAAAAAAATTAAGAAAACAGCATCTTATATCTTAATCTTTAGGGGGGTGGGGGGTAGACGAAATTCTTGTTTTGTCTAACATAGGAGAGGAGGGGGTCATAAATCAACAAACATGTGCTTTCGTAATACTTGAATGGCCATTTGGCTGAAAACAAGTTCCTGTTCCTGAGGAGAGGTCCTAATTAAGATCAGAATGAGAAATGAATTTATGATGAGAAAAGTGTGATTATTTTGTTTCGCTGCGAGCGGGCGCGTAGGTATACAGAAAAATTTCCGGGAGTGATTTGCATAAAAACAGACGAATATCCGAAGTTCTCAAACGCAATTTGCCAGTCCCTGGCCGATCTAAGTTTTAAGATGGATATAGTGTGGAACCAAGCTTTCACAAGTAATTTGACTTAAGAAATTTAACTACGAATGAGAAGCTTCAGTTTACTGTTATGCATATGAAGATTAAAATCTTAGCATCTGCACACATCAGTTAATGGTTAAAAAAATCCATAATTTGTTCGATGACTTTTAATGCAAATGAAAGTTTGTGAGCGCATAGATCTGTTAGCTGCATTGAGGGAAATGGAAAATAAAACATCAGGCAAATCTAGTAGACCTACCAACCTTGTGTACAAAGAGACTCAAATGCATTTCTAGCCTTTTATATAGTGCAGTCATGCCGAGAAACTTAAACGTTCATCATAAGGAGGAAGCAGAAATCGGTTACTCCACGGAAGTCGACGTAGAGCAAAACGTAAAAAAATTGTTGTACCGATTCTAACCTATCAATACGAACGCTGCAGAAGGGATTCCAAATTTGGCAACCACACTCTAGCATACTCTTACAAGCCTTCAAGGTATAAGGATCACGAAATTCCTTTGTCCAACGTCTAAAAAAAGGAAGCAATTGACAGACCTTTATTGATTATGAAAAACAAACGGAATGAGTTTACTTCTATATACTACAACATTACAATCACATATTACAGCGTAGCGAGCGCAAAATATTTCGTTTTTTTTTTCTCATTACATTACGGATAGTACAAATTTTCTAGAATTTGGAAAATTTATTACTAAAATACGATATACATACATATTTCCCATCATTCTGAAATCCAAGTACAAAACAGATTTATTAAGAAAACCACACTCTGGGAGTGGAAGCTTGGGGTGGCGAGTGGAATTTGAACCTGAAACTTTAGGATCGGCAATCTTACACACTCACCAAACGCGATGCCAAAAACCTCTAGATATCGATTTTGAGTCGAATTGGACTATAAATAATAAAAATTTCATCCACCATTCTAGAGCCGCCATCTTTAATTTATAACACATACAAGTATACAAGTGTATTGTCATCAAAGGTATAAGTGTATAAAAATTAAATCATCGTTTCAATTTCTGGAGCACGCATTTCTTTCATGTTTAATAGAATAGATTGTTACCCGTCTCAGTAGTGCTCCTTCTTAAGAACGTCATAGATATATTGTAAACAAATAATTAATAATATCAAACATCTATCAAAACATAAAAACAAATATTAACGGGTATAAAGGGGAAACCCATTACTGAGCAAATGTTTAAAAACATTTATTGATAATCCGTAATCCAAGAAACATGGAAGCGCATGTTAAATTTTTTTAATGGCGAGATAATTGGAAATATTGTAATCAACCTGCTTATTCTTCGAGATCTGATAACCAGATGTGCAAGAAGGTGCTGTTCAAATTTCAAGGCGATACATAAGTGCCAGTCATCTCCTTAATTTGTGAGTGCTTATGCTAATCGCTGCCACTGGCAACTGCAAACGGCTTGCTTGGTTATGGGCACTTATGAATGACCATATGTAGTGTTTTATGGTCGTCAAACGTTTGCAAATTACAAGACTTCTTTGCATATGCGTACATTTATTGTATACAACAAGTTTTGTGTTTAGCACTTTATTCAACGAAGTTCAATTTTTTGGTATAAGAGAAAAAAGTGTTTGCGTATGAAAACCAATTTAAAAAATTGTTTATTGTAAGATAGTCCAGGAAATTTTTTTAAAACTATTGTATAATAATTTAAATCTATAAAAAACAAAACGTTAAAAAGTAGTTCTGTATGTATTTTATTAAATTTACACATTTTCTGATTTATAATCAATTTGAGAACCTTTAAAATTTTCACTTACATATGTACATGTGTACGTACGAATTTCCTTTCATAGCAAATTAATAAGAGGGTCGTTATTTATGTAATAAAGTATTTTCGAATGGGAAAATATTAAATAGAGTTCAAACTTCAGTGCATCACTGCATTACAATATTTAGTGTGGGTGGGGAGATCGTACTATGTATGTAACAGGCCTTCTTTATACAAAATAAAAAACAGATAGTATGACACCTCATCTAAGTACATAAATTATATCTTAAAACAAAAAAATCGATGCAGAATACCAGTGGAGATGCCACGCGAAACATGTGTGCCCTTCAGGAGTTAAAAACAAAACCCTGAAATGGGACACCATTTATACAAGTATTTTTCCAGCAAAGCCACTTTTTATCTGTTAGTGTTTCTTCCTCAAAATTCAAATATGTGAAATGCGCAGAGCCAAAAATGTACAAGATGGTGCATGCGCGGGTTAGGATCGCGCAGCGATCTTTAAAAATTGCAACGGTGTGATGTCATAACTCCAATCATCCATAACATCCTGTCTCCCAGCATAGAGTGCACTCGAAAACTGGTTTGCCCCATTCCGAGATAATATTTTATAAATATTAATAATTAAGTGAGGAGAGGTAATCAGCAATAAATACAAGGAACCTATCAAATTCTCCTAAGTAAATTATTTGGAAGGCGAAAAAAAGCTGCCAGTGCCTTTATTCCAGCGAGGTATAGCCACTTCGGTACCTAAATCCGAAAAAGGAATGGCAGAACAAGTTTTCTGTGCCGGCTCTTTCGGCGTCAGAGTGTCTGGCAGGTTTTTGGACTCTTTTGTGATCCCTTTCTAGTTTGTTGGAAGTTCTGTTGCATGTTCACCTTTTCGAATGTGCATGGGCTCATCATGACTCATCCGGTTATCCATTTGAAGATAGCTGGTAATCCACTTGAGGAAACGTTCTCAAATCTTCCAGACACGGGCCCAAGTAGGTAAAATCATGTTTCTGTGTTCGTCCGGATTTTCATGTGAGCGGGCGAATATTGGTCCATGACGATGAGGTTTTTTTTTCCCATCTTTCAGGTATATTTATTATTTTTAGGAACGACTGTATGCGTGGCTGCTTGTGGATCTTCACACAAACCTCAGGCCACACGATACCCAACGGTGTCCAGTTTTTTACTGCACACTTGCTTATCTTTTTGACTTTTTCACTTAGGCATTCAACTTGTTTCGGGTAAATAATAAATAAAAAAGAGAGAACGTTTGATTCGGTTTTTATGTTTTATGCAATAAACAGGTAGAATGAAAAGCAAGACTAGAAAACGGACTTTAAAGGTGTGAAATTCATTTTGTTACATATTTGAACGGTGGGTACGCTGTGAGATCCCGGAGGGTTTGGGTAATTTCTGCACAGCCTCTTCTTAATTTACACATTTGCCGGCTGACTTGTCCACAACTACTATTGCGTTTTCCATTTTACGCTAAATCTTGTTTAACTTGAAGCAAGTTTTGTGCTTTTATCAATTTTTAACTCCTCGCTTTGGTTTATTTTTTATGGTCGAATATTAAAATCCAATCCATTGACATAAATCAACGTTCGACAGCACACCGATATTTTATAAAGTGCACAGGGAATGCAACGTTTCCATCGATGATTTATTTCACGTTGCGCCAGATGAATAAACATACAGTGGTGGTAAAAGTAATAGGTGTAAAGTCTAAGATGGACAATTTCGAAATATGTAAGTTAATTTTCTGTAATTTTGTAATTAGAAATTTTCCCATCACCTCTTGTCCGGATTAATTACCTTGTTAATAAGTCAGAATAATTCACTTAATAGTATTTTTTCTTGTATTTCTCTTGCATTTCTTGTTTGGGCAAAATATGAATTGGAAATTAAAATATGTAGGTGTGCCTCTGTAAAAGCGGTAAGACAGGAATTACTTTAAAAATGTTGTTGATATTTTGTCGGTGTTTTTATAAATAAGTATTTATGAATTTATAACACAGTTGGAATTATTTCGGACGTTTAAGATGAATCAAGATTTACATTACAGCCCAGAGGAAGGCGTATAAGTTAGGTGGCCGAGGGGAGAAGAAAAGCCATTCATATAGAGTTAAACCAAAAAAAAACACAATAGAGGAAGAAAAAATTAGCACTGAGAGGAAGAAACATCGCTAAGATGGCCAAATATCAGCCTTTCATACATAATTTCCGCAGAAATAGTGAAAAATTAAAATTTGTGATAAGTCACCGAAAGTAGTGGAAATAGGAAAAATATTGCCTAAAACTCAAATTAACTAATTCTTAAAATGTAATGGTTGGTATCGACCCAGAATGTCACCAGTCCTTCGAAATCCCTTCATTGGCACAGCTACATCACAGTAACGATGGGTAATTGTTAAGGGGATAGTCTCATGTCCGAGCTTAAATTTTGAAGGTTTTTAAGGATTTTTTTTGTTGTGGAATGTGAAACACAATCTTCTTATGATAATTATATGTTATTATTAAACTATTGAACAATACAAAAACATTTTTTTTAAATAAAAAAGGAAATATTTTAAGGTCATTTTGGCGAGGCGAAGTAAGTCTCCTCAAAAAAAAGTAGGTGGCTCGCCCCCCTGATTGCTCCTTTGGTAATCATCCGAAATCAAAATTCCAAAATGATTATTATTCAGTAGGGTTATCATTCTGGCCCGTAGCAGATTTAAAGGATTTGAGTGCAAAATAGCAAAATGGCGGCCTTGTAAAAAAAAATTTCAAAAATCGACGGTTTCTTTCGGTTTAAAATCGACATAAAACAGAAAGAAATCAATAAAAACATCTAATTCTGGTACCCGCCAGAACCATTCATGTGTGGAATATTGTGTTAAAATTTCAGCCGAATCGGTCTAATAGTTTTTTTGTAATCATCCGTGCCGACGGAAAAAAAGTAGTTTCGAGAAAAACGCGTTTAAAGTTTGGAGAAGAAAATTTTCATTGAGGTATGAGCGCCGCAGCTGCAAGGTACGCTCTCCCCTATTATTGGCTGTAACTTTAATATGACTTAGTGTATCAGTCTAAAATTTTCACAGTATATTCTCAACTTATTAAACTTTGAAAATATGCAAAAAAAAAATCGATTTTTTGAAGATCGAACATGAGACTACCCTACTACTAACTGCGTTACTTCCGATTTCTAAGCAAAATGTTATGAAAGAGTGCGTTAAATAACTTAAAACAAAACAATTTGGCAAATCATTCAAAACAAATGTAAGGATAATATTGACAAAAAAATCAGACGCTCCCGAAAATCTTTAAACGACACTGTTGCAACCATCAATTAGTCCTTTTATAGCAAATACTTTAATATTATTTTAAAATGGAATTGTAGTTGCAAGAAGCATTGTAGAAATTTGTACATACATATACTGTATTTCCTTCTCTGCTGCTTGCTTTTGATTCAGGTGCGTTATTTCGATTTCTTCTCTCTCTTAAGGAAATCCGGTTAATATTCAAAAATATTGTTGGTAATTAAAACAGGATGAATTCAACATTACGCGCGAAACTCTGCCGTTGCGTGTAAAAACACCGATAACTGCGTTTTATCACGAAATCACATGTTAAGAGATCGCTAGCAACCGATTCAATTACCCATAATAGCTGGTCCATTTAACAAACCTGTAATCTTTTTATTACATAAGAGATGTATGTAATTTCATTTACTTAATTTATACCCCCGAAGCACTTAGCATAACTAACGCTCTACCGACGAATTTTCATAGTAACTTCGCATTGTTCCATCCAATCCAGATGAATATTTAAAGAAGCGTTAAATGAAATGGCAACAGCTACCAGAATGTGCATGCATATGTAACTAAATCATCATTCCTGCTATGAAGTCGACCGCGCCAGGCAAACATTGCGTGTAAAAAACAAGCTTTTTACATGCGCCACTTCCAAAGACAATATACAAGCGCCAGTGGCAAAGCAAAAGCCGCGTTGTTTTTTTTAAAATCAGCTCTTAATTAGATATATCGCCTGGCATATACAGTCCCGTGGCACGAAATGGAAGAAAAACCACAGACAGCCAGACGACGCTAAAATTAAAATTTTCGATTAATTTGCACAAGTTCTTGTAATTGATATCATTTTTGTTGCCATTTGTTTAATTGATGGACGTCTCATGGTGTGGCGGGGTATGTGAGGACTCCGATGAAATCTGATACCATTAACGCACTTTCTGCTGAGAGCACTTATTAAGAAATTTAACGCATTAGCGCGCAGAAAACGAATACTTGTATCAATACGCACTTACTGTACCGCACACCACTAGACGTGCTGACCTCATTCCTGATCCCTAGATTGTGTGCAAATATTCACTTAACATCAGCGCATATAAATATAAACATTCAGCGTGCTATCTGCGGATTCCAAATCGTTAAAATACTTGATGTTTAATAAAACGGAAGATTTTGAACTACTTGACCTACGCAAGGCATAGTATAAAACATAGTGGCAATTTTATTGCTTATGAGAGGACCGCACACTGAGCGCTAAGAAAAAAAGCCTCTTTTGGGGAATTTTGTTCAAAATTATTTTCATCGAAAAATGTCCACGCCTGTCATGTTGACAGCGCAGCGCTTGTAACTTTGTCATGAAATGCTCGCCCCGCTGGCGTTATGTATAGATGTGGCCAAATTATTATCGCCTATACACATTTTTAGTCAAATTGTATGAAAACGTAGCTTTATGATTCCAAAAAAAAAAAATTGGAACAAGTTCCCAATGCTGGTTTTTTTGGAATTGCCCTAAAACGTTATGGAAATGTTCCATTTATGGTCGGAACGAGTGAATTAGGAAAGTATATATAACTTCCCGCAAACAATACTTTCCCAAAAATTAGCTTGTTTTCGCTTGTTTTAACACCAAAAATTGAAAATTTTGTGAAAGGAAAATATTCTGTCAGAAGATATTTTTTAAGAAAGGCAAATTTTTCTTACGAATTATTTTGTGCCGATGTTTTAAAACTTATTTACCATGTACATGAGCGCAAATTTCGATTGTACAAAGCAAGGACGATGCGAATAGCCACTCTGAATTATTTTATATCTCGAAAACGAGACGAAATTGACTTTGATTTTTTCAATTTTTGGTGTTAAAACAAGATAATTTTTGGGAAGGTATTGTTTGCGGGAACTTATACTTTCCTAATTCACTCGTTGCGACCATAAATGGAACATTTCCATAACGTTTTAGGGCAATTCCAAAAAAACCAGCATTGGGAACAAGCCAATAAATTTGTTGTATATACATTTATTAATATTTTGTGAACCCTTATGTGAACTTGTACTTTTCAAGGATTGTATCCTATGTGGTATCCCAGTGATAGCGTTTTAGCTGTGGTGACCAAATCGGCATCATTTTCCCCAAACTTCCTTTATGGCTTCAATCAATTCTGGTTTGGTCCGTGGGCACCATTCTGCCACTTTCTGCTTAAAAATATCCCAGATATTTTCGATAGGGTTCATATCTGGACTATTCGCTGGCCAGTCAAGGATTTGGATGTTGTTAGTCCTTAAAAACTAACTTTCATTGCTGTATGGAAACGGGATGAATGATCGTGCATGAAAACTCCATCTCCGTTAAATTGCATGCATAGTTGGGATCATCTGTGTCTAAAGGACTGTTAAATACTGCTCCATGTTCATTATTCGGTCAACGACGTAGAGTGGGAAGAGTCCTTTGGACGATATTCCTGACCAAATCATGACCCTTACTGGCTGCTTGACCTGCTGTTGGACATATGAAGGTAAATACTCTTCTTCTTTGGATCTGCGACCAGTCCTGGACATTGGTAGTGCCAAACTCACCATGGTCTCATCACTGATTATAACTTGTTCTAAAAATAGGGTTAATTTAAGTGAAGTGAAAAATTTATTGGAAAATGTGTTTTCAGAATAATATGAAAAAGAGTGTTTATTCGTCCATCCGTCCATGTTTTTCTGTGTTGAACCATCCTAAAATTCAGCCTCTGCTTCTTGCGTGGTCGTCTTGCACGTAGCCCAAATTGAAAAAGTCGACGTCTTACTGTCAGCTCCGATATTTCTGAACAATCCTCACCACGCATAGTAGCCCTTAGAGACTTACCGAGGTGAACGAAAAGCATACCGATAAATAAGGAGATGGTGCCTAGGCGGTGCCCCCTTTCACATGGTTTCTACACATTGCACCTTACTTAGGGAATATAATCATAAACATTTTTTATCTTTTACAAAAATCATGTCCGATAAATATTTTTGTTTGTGTTCATATTTATGACGAATTATTTTTCTTCTTGTTTCAGACACTGCACAACTCCTCAGTATTATAAAGTGATATGTTCACCATATTTGTAATGGCAACCGGGTGTGATCAAAAGTGATTTCGGTTCAATTCAGTTAGTTATACTTTAAGTATTTCGCGTCATTTATGTATATATGTATGGAACTAAGGACACAACTCAACATGATCATTAGGAACTGTTTACTGTTGTTGCTGTTTTCTAGTATTGGACTCACAACAACGTCAAAAAAACCACGGACTGAACCAACGGTAAGTCTTAAATTTCAATTAATAATTATGATTTGTTTTTAATTTTATTTATATGGCGACAAAAATACACATAACGAGATAATGTTATGTAGTTTTGAAATATGCATCTACTTAGTTCAGTCAAAAGAGACCACAAAAACGAGTTATCTTCGGAAAAACTCGCATAGAACTCAAAAGTCCCCATCGATCCAGCTTGTGCTTACAATTTTATGCAAGATCAAATCTCAAAAAATCGGATTATTTTGTTCACCAGTTTGTAGTAATTGCCAATGCCAGTCTTGCTCCAATGTTGAGACAAATATAGCAAATGTTAGCGCTTATGATATCAATTAAGGGATCGTCTCAGTGTGACCCTCCGAGAAATCACTGATTTTCGCGATTTTTTTTTGATGTTGGAATAACCTAATCGGTCCGGTTTTTTTTTTAGAAATAAATACATTCATGACGAATACAAAATGATTTTTTTTATGTTTATTTATTGGGTGTAAAATAGTTCAATAAATTGTTGCAATGACACGTAAAAAAAAAGGTCCTGTATGGTTTCCAGGATTGCGGCCGCAATTTTGAGCTGAAACAAAAATTTCAAAAAGATTATTAATCTGTAGGGAAGTCGCTATGGCGCTATGGAGGGTTTTTATTTTTTAATTTGACAAAATGGCGGCGGTTTGAACAAAAAGTATCGATTTTGGCCCTTTTTTTCGACAGTTTTTCGTAAAAAAAAGTAGGAAGATTTCAAAAAAAAAAAAGCTTCCATAGCGCCATAAAGACTGACGTTAAAAAGGTTCTCTCCAAATTGGAACTAGATATCTTCAAAACTCTTCCTTTGAGAGTGGAAACCGTTTTGAAAAACACCATTCTGAGAAAAACGCGTTTAAAGATTGAAGCGCCCGTACATCTCTCTAACAAATCGTCGGTGGTCAAATCTTCGTAGATTGGCTTCAAAACCTCTTGGACATCGTCATCGAGCGCTGGTGGATGAGAATATTTTTTCCTGAAATCCATTGGCCTCAGCTTTGCGCCATTCGCACCACGAATCTCCTCCCGAAGGACAATACTGATGCTGGGGATTCTCATCAGTTCCCTCCGTTCCCTTTCTACAAGAAACGCTGTAGCGACCGTAATAATTTGAATTTCGATTTGAAAATTTGAGAGAATGTTTATTACAGTGAATACTATCCGATAATGCAACAAAGATTTTTCGAAAATTTCACACTGTGACGACCCCTTAAGAGATATCTGATCCATTTTTGCTTTTTGGCAATACATACTATACAAAAATGCAGTAACAAGGGGAAGAATAAAGCAAAGAAGAACTTACCATATGAATATTGAAGTACAAACTGGTATAGATTATGCCTGCAGGGGAAACCACATAAAAAATGCGCCAAATTTCATACCTCGAAGATGGTGTGGAAAAGAGTGTATATATGTCATATTATGCAGAATGACTTTTCAAATTTTTGGAATCGCCTTATCTCATTTATTTATTTTTTTATTTTATTTATTACTTTACGATAGAGTCTACAGAGTCGACCTCTTACAGACTAAGCCTTATTAACCTCGCTAATAACAACAAAGCTAAGAAAGACTGCGGTTAATCAAAATATCCCTGAATTGGGAACGGCTCATGCATAAATCAACATCCTCATCGTAAAACAAATTAAATTCATTCGAGCAGTAATTAATAGGTTCATGCTGGCCATAAGAAGCACGATGAAATGCTATATATAACAAACCTCTAGAACGAAGGGAAACGCCGGGAACGTCGGCAAATTCTAAAACACAAATTATCTCTCACAAATATTACAGCAGCAATTTTTCTTCTTAGTTCAAGAGATTGCAAACCCAAAATCATGCACCTCACTTTATACTCAAGTAAGCCACTCACCAAAGCATACCTAGTGAATTTTTTTTTGTACTCGCTCAACACGTAATGTGAACGCACTATTGTAAGGTCGCCACACAACCGATTTATGTTCTAGAATAGATCGAACTAGCGAAACATATCAAGTTTTCAATGTGAAAGGATCCCTAAAATCCGTTGAGTTACGCTTTATAAAACTAAGCATTTTTAAAGCTTTACAGAAAATACATATAGTCCACATGCAAGACGTTATGAAGTTTTGGATCAAAAATTATGCCAAGATCTTTAATTTCATATGGCCGTTCAAGCGCGTACTCATCAAGAGAATAACTAAATATTAATGGAGCAGCCATGCGGCGAAATGAATGATAATTCGTAGAGAAAAAGTATTTTACCTTATACATATGAACTATTATTACGATACCACTTACCGTTTAAAAGATATTTGCGAAGCCCCTTGACATTTGACCTGAATAACATTTTTAGTACAAGCCAAATCATGAATCTTATAAGTTAAAAAGCATTGATTTTATTACACGAAATGTCTCTACATACATATTTGTCTAAAAAGCCAATATTTTCGAAATTATTCAAAGTTAAGGACGTTGAGATTTATCCTACCCCATGCACAGTCCTAAGCTCGTGACGGAATTGTGCCGTCTTAAGTGTTAAAGCATTTTAGATAGATAGATCGATTCCTTTGTTAGGCTTACAGGAATACTTTTTCGGCGAAATGGACTGGGGTTTCAATTAGTCAAACAAACACACTCGAAAATCTATAATATACAGCCGAGCAAATATATGAATATAGCACGCCTGTTTCTCATCGAAAATGGCCCCATCCATTCAATTCAAATTCGAAATTGTCGAGCAGCCAAAACGGCAGATGCTCAGAGAAGACTCATGTGTCCGTGTATCCGTCTGAGCGTCTGCAACAAGACCCTAACGGCTGAAACAGAACAGCAGGCACCGGGCAGCGGCAGCGGAACCTCGTAAATCGAGAGGCTGATACAGAACATAGCAGTACTTGTCTTCATTTATGTACGTTTCATTCATTTCAGCGAAAATTTATTAGAGGAGTTTAATTTGGATTTTGCTTATTTGCGTTGAATCGGCGGGTTTTCCCGATCCGCGCGCTACAATTTATTCAAACTAAGCGCCAAAATAAACATTAATTCGATATTGGCAGTTCTGAAACGTGTTCGTGCCGTTGACAGTGCCTAATCAGCGGCAGATCATGTAGATTTTGAGACGAGTCGAAGAGCTGCCGCTGCCGTTGCTCTGTTTCCGCCATTATAAAAGCATTTCCTTCAAATAAAGAGCTACCGCTGCCGACTGTTCTCTTTCTTGCTTACCTTCTAAACGGATAATTCCGTTAACAGAATGCATCGTCGACGTCAAGTCCGACTTTGACGCTCGAATGAATTGACGAAACGCCGACTTTCTCACAATGCAGCGTTGACGCCGACGTCAGCGTCCAAATTAGAAAAGTTCCTAGCTAGCTGAACGTCGTCGTGTCAGTATTGTGTGTGTTGGTGTGTGTGTGTGTGTACATGCTACACACAATCGTGCAGAACGCTTGGACGTCACAGTCGATGTTGCATTCTGCTTTCGGCCTGAGCGAAAGAGAAAGCACTGCGCGGACGTAAACATTGAGTACGTATACACGCCAGTCCCAAATCAAGCCTAGAAACCGGTTGTAGACCAAAATCACGGCTGTTCGTGTAAACGACACAAAAGTGGACTAGGAAATTTGCCCTTGTGTGCTATCTGTGTGCGAGTAAGATTTGTGACGTTTGAGGGATCGAGCACACACATACACATATATCAAGCCTAGGCCCAAATCAATCGGGGCTAGGCCAGATTTGGGACTTGCCCGTTTACACGACAAAGATAATCGCGACTTTGGGCTGCGCTAGGCTATTGTATACCTACGTACTCAAACAGCCAATGTCATTCAGCAAGCAGCCAAATAACAAATATTAGATTCCGCGGGTAGGCAAATGGCAAAGTAATTGGCATGTAATTGCTCAGAATGTATCAGTTCGAAAATAAGAAGTTAAATTCATTTCAACTTTTACGGAGAGTATCGTAACGGAAAGGATCTGAGGCAAAGAATAACTATCAACAAGAAGGGACACTCTACACGCCTGCAAATCCCTTACCCATATGCAATGTCTGGAACTGTACATCCAGAAAAAATTCCCAATACCTAAAGCAGAAACGAACAAGTACCATTCTATTCCTGTAAGAAATTAAAAGAGAGAACCATAGTCGACAACAATTTCTCACGTACAGCATGTTCAGTGAGATTATTAACTCTCTCTACTACCATAATATGCTCACTCGGCTACGGAACCAGTGCAGGGGGGTGTTATTTTATTGATATATTTGACTTGAGTAGAAAAGTTCTTGAATATTTGAACATGCAATTAAGGAAATAACTGTTCTTCCGTTTTAAAAATGATGGGTGCAATTTTTAAATTTAAATTTTCATAGCAACTTTCCCCAAATTCCGTTCCGTCCGGTGAACGGTACCAAGGTCATTGAAAAATAAGGAAATACGTCACGAGTGTCCCTTTTTGTTGGATAAATATTCTCTGTTGGAGGCTTTTGTTCAGTCCCTAGCTTTAAACATCTTTCAACTTTTACGGAGAGTGGGCTTGGGCTTGATAAGATCTTTTTAGACCTGACCATTGGAATTTCTGAGAATAAATGAAAGTTTCATATATATAGGAAAAATACCTTTTCAGATGCAGTAATTCCACATTCTTCTAACCATCCGTGGAATATAAATATGTCCGCTTTTAATTCTATGTTACACCGTTTACTTTCTATCTCCTTGTCTCAATATGATTTTAATTTAGAACTTAAAACAATACTTGACGACGCAAAAAAAATGGATATATTAAACGAATCATCTATAATTTATTAAAACAAAACTAATAACCACCTTTACGCGCCGCGTAATAGCGTATTAGATGGAAAATGGAAGAAGGTTCCTTACATTTAAGAGACGGGAAGTTAAATAAAAATAATTTTAAAGGATTGTGACGTGAGACCTGCTGTCTTCAACAAATAAGCATTTGTGTAACACCAAAATTAAACCAAAACAAGACAAATTGTTTCATAGTGGTGTGTACGAAATTAAATATGAGGATTGTCAAGGTGCATATATGTATAGGAAAAACCAAACGACAATTAAAAACTAGATTTGCGGAACATATTGCAGGAACTAGGTGGGATAAATCACATTCAGGCCTTTGTAAACATTTACATGACCAGTTTCATTCTACCAATTTAGATAATGTTATATTGCTGCATGACCTAGATGGAGGACGGATATTAAACAAAGCGGAAATATTTGAAATTAGGCAAGCAAAATTTTTTTTAAAAAAAATTATGTTTAATGACTAACTAGACTTCCTTAATAACAGTCCATTATTAGATCCGGTCCATTTTTCCCCCTGTCCTAGATAGTTCAGGTCTTCTGTGTAATGAGTTAGTCGATAGCTTCAGGATGCCCTAGAAAGGCGAAACGCGTCGCAATCAACAAACTCTGTTTGTAATAAATAAATATTTTATAATTTTGGAACAGCAAGTGTTTTCATCACTCTATTAACCATGGTTAAGTTCCAACAAGTGCCGTCAAAAAATTCTATACATAATCAACTTAATTCATTAAAAAAATTAAAAATATAGATTATTTTATTAAGATTAAAAGAAGAGCAAGTGATATTCACTGCCCTGTAACGAACTACATATTGGTGTTGGTGGTTCTGAAGTTCTACGAAAAAGTCCTGAAATGATGTGATATTCTCTTTATTCTCTTTATTTTAAACTGTTTTTAACAATCGTAAAGTAAAGATATATAGGTTTATCTGAGAATAAAATTCTTCCTCGTGTTCTGTTTAGGTAAATGATACGACTGGTTCACGGCTTGTAACAGCATTTTGTATTCATCTTTATGAATCATAAAAAGGTCAAATATCTTTTTGAATGTCATTCCATGTCAGTCTGTTTTTGAATCAATCATCGGAAGAAAAGTAGGCGAAAAAAATCGTTTCTTAAAAAGTACAATGCACCCAAAATCGATTGGTGCGGTAAAGTATTATTAACCTTCGGATTTAAACAAAAAAATCAAAAATTGCTCAAACGTTTCATCTCCAGAAATTCTGTTGCACAAATATTTTCTTTGATCAAACTCCCCAAATGAGTCCGTTTTCTTTAACGGATAAAAGCTCATAAAAAATTTGCATGAATCAGAAATCTTATTTAAATAAATCCGGGGAGAAATTCCTTGTTCTATAAATAGAAGTTACAATTCCATTCAAACGGGGGTGTTTACTGCTGAAAAAATGAATGCAATGGATCAGAGGAGAATAGTTAGTGGAAGCACCATTTACATGCTTCCCCGGATACTGTACGAAGGCACATCCATAAATTAATAAAATATGCCACATTTGTGGTAAGGTCATTACTTCATCCATTACGTCTGGGTCGCGCGAGAACAGCCAAGAATTCATATTTTATGGGGCTATAACCAGCAGTCAAGCATTCATGTACGAGTACTACAGACCAAAAGAGTGGGTGGACCGGAGTTAATTTAATTGTTGGATGCTGGTCATCTGCTTCTCGCTGGCTGGTCAATTTTCTTATTAGCATCTTAAGGTTGCGTAGTAATCTGAAAGAAAGTATCATTATTAATCGATCGTGTTACAGCGCGATTTAAGCACGTATGAGCAACTCAAGTGGACTACCGTTTAGCATCACTATCACTGTAAGCTAATTACAACGTTCTAATACCACAGTTCACCACACGATTAAAGCTCCTGACACCCAGCGTATAGTCTTAGGATATCCAAATTTAATCGAAAGTTGTTTAAACAAAATCGGGGAATGATCTTTATTTATAGTTCAAACGGTTACCTGCATACATACATATGGTATATGCATCTTCGCGAGACGTAAAGGAAGAGATGGAGTTCGTTCTGAGTGATTGGCGACGTCTAAGTGCCCATTTGGTCATTACGCCGCGCCGCTTTGCAACGGAAAACAGAAAGCAGGCATAATTCGAAAACTAATAATATTTTTAATTATCATTGATTGCTCCCGAAATAGTATCGGCCCTTTAGTCCCTTCAGAAAACTAACATATCGGTAAATATCCTGCATAATGTTTTGGTGAACAACTTTTTTATTAACATATATTCTTTTCAAACTGGGCAAAATAAATCATAAAAAAAATGAAGAAAACTTCATCAATGTTTAATGTTTAGTGTTGCTGTCTTCAGCTTTTAATACCGCTTCTAGTCGACGCGGCATACTTTCGACTAAGGTTTTTAGAAATTTAGCGTCAATTTCCTTCCACGCCTTCTGAAGTGCCTCGGAATATGAGTTTTTGTTGGTGACGTAAGTTTTAACGACGTTGTTGTCCAAATATCCCCACAAGTTCTCAATAGGTGTGAGATTAGGCGACTGTGGTGGCCATTCTAGCGTTTTAATTTTCGTGGATTTGAAAAAAGCTGTAGTTTTCTTCGCCGTATGTTTGGGATCTTTATCTTGCTGGAAGATAAAGTTGTCCTCCAAACCCAATTTAAGTAACGACTCCTCCAGATTCTCCTTAGGACGTCAATACATACCTCTGCCGTCATGGTGCCTTCAATTCGAGCCAAATTACCAACACCCGACCAAGTAAAACACCCCCACACCATGACGTTACCTCCTGCATTTTAAACTGTCTTCTGGATGTTAGCTTCCTTGAGAGCCTCTCCACGTTTTCGCCACATTCTAGAACGCAGTTTCTGCCCGCACAACTCGAACTTGCTCTCATTAGTCCACAAAACTTTTTTTCAAATCTTTAGGAACATTCCCACGAATTTTTTCGCGAACTCAAGTCTTTTTTTTTATGTTTTGCTGATGAAGGGCCGTTTAACTGCCAGACAACTTTTCAGCCCAGTTTCCCGAAGTCTGCGACGCTCAGTGCGAGAGCTAATGGTGAGCTTCTAGGATCTATGGACGTTTTGTGATGAGAGTTTCGGATTTTGCTGTACCATTCGAGCAATTTTAGAATCATCACGAGGAGTTGTAGCCCGTTTCGACCCTTCCCAGACAGGTTCGCCAGTGCTCCAATGAAAATCCATTTTACGAAAGGGTACTCCCTTCTGGCGATCACGAATCGCAAGATTGCGATATCAATAGAGATTTGCTTTCCTGACATTGTGATAATAGAAACTAAAAAGTAGTGTTTATTAATCTTGAAACGAAAAAATCAAATCTAACTAAACAAACGAAATTATCGAAGGTGTGTCGAGTAAAGGTGTGAAAGTAGTGTCAAAGTTCGAAATATTTTCCGTTGGGGGAGGTGGCAATACAATTGAAAATTTTCAATAACTTAAAAATAGTTACCCTACAGGATATATGATAATATAAATTATACTAGCTTTATTTTATTTATTTTGGGTCGCCATATAGGATCCGACATCTTTAATTTCCAAATTTCGACAGTAGATTCAAGATCAGCGACACCTGAAACATCAAAAGAATCCATTTTCATAGCGATCCTTTGAAGTTGAACCTTTTCGGTCGCCATCTTGGATCCGCCATTTTAGCTTTTCAAAAGTTTTATTGGTTTTTATGACCAGTGTTGGAATCATTAAAATCTGTGCAGGAATAAACTCACAGGAGGAATCACAAGCTTTCGCGTTAGCGTTTTAATTTTAAATTGTTTCCCTCTCTCAAAGAGAATTTTTAAAAAAGCGTTAAATAGTATTACTAATAAAAAAAGCTTAATAGTATAATAAACGTGAAGGCTATGTAGTGCTCTGCTTATATTTCCCCTCGTTACACCACTTGCATTCCATATGAAAAACGTATTCAATCCCCTTAGGAAAAAAGCGATTAAGAATGGGGTAAAAGTAAAAAATGGTTTCAGCTTTGTTAACTGCATGTTAGCTACGTAATATTGTATGCACCGTTTCAATTTCAACTGAAACTACGGGCGGTTACATTTACCCCAGCAAACGGCAACGATCAAAGGAGCTTTTGCTTAATTATCGCTCGAGTAATAAAAATGAAAATAATAAATTAGAAAATATTAATTAATTTTTTTCCGAAATATGAAGAAAGGGTTCTTTTGTGTTGTCCCATAAAACAAATACGAATACAGTGAGAATATAGCGGAAATTGATGACTCCGTAAAACACCCAATCTGTTCACCGATGCGGCGTATTAATCTATGAATCAGAATATGTACTAGGAAACACCGTTTAAATGTATCCCCGGAAATTGTACACAGACAAATCCATAAATTAATAAAATTTGCGACATTTGTGGTAACGTCATCACTTTGATTCATCACAGCTCGCCCGAGAGAAAACAACAAAGGAATTCATTTGGAGATCGCCAGCCATCATATACTACGTAGCGGAAGAGTGGGTGTACTAAAGTTAATTTAATTGTTAGATGCTGGACATCTGTTTCTCGCCTTTGATCAAATTTCTTGTTACCAACACACGTATCTGCAGTGATCTGTAAGAAAGCGTTATCATCTGAACTGAACGCAGCTAAAGAAAAGTGCGTATCGGCCATCGGGTGGTCTAGAACTTAGAGTAGCATCGTTGTCTGTTGCTAGATTCGAATTGACAGAGATAATTATTTGCGAGCTAATTGTGAATACCTGTGAATGTAAATAACTTAAAAATTACATTTCGCTTTTAATAAACTGCGATTTTTATTTGATTGGTTTTACTTAAGGGGGTTTCATCCTCGTTGGGAACATGGGGTTGAAAAAGAAATAAAAAAGATGCTATAGTATTTGGGACGAAAATGGTATAGGGGGACTGGATATTCTGTGAAGTTAGACGGAGTAGGTGGGCTATGTAATCCCCATGCAGTACTTCCAGAAATGACTTCAATTAAAAAATCGACTGGTTTTGTATTCTGTAGATGTGTGCGCATGACTGGAATTAGAATAAATAAATAAATATGAATATTTTATTTTATCCCTACGACCTTATGGTATTATGACACTGACCCAACAAAGCACAAGACCCCTTAAAGAAAGTTCGCTAAAGAATACGATACATACAGATTTTCCGACTTCTTTGTGTATGGTAGACACGCATAGGGCTGATAGAAAGGGTTATGCAGGAGTACGTGGTAATTACTTGAAATAACGAATAATTCAGGGGTTTTTATAATACAATAACACTAAAAAATGCCATTGGCATAAACGAATTAAAATCTTCATGTATTAGGATTTGCTTCTATAAGGTTTTGTTGTAACGACATAAAATTTAATTTACTTTTTAGGGTCATACCTGATTTTACGATGAATTGCGACGGTAGTGGTTGGACGGGATTTTATTGGATATCAAGGCATTAAATTATCTTTGCAAGGTGACGAGGTTCAAGTTCAGAATTCAAAATTGATGAATTTATATCAGGTTAGTGAAATTTTGAATATAGACTGTGTGTAAGAACAGATTTCATTTTGGGTGATGTGTCGTTTAAACAAAAAGAAACAATTAACTCGGATTTTTATTAGTAGGGGAAAGTGGGATAAGACCGCAGGGAAGCTAAAGCACTGTGTGCCAAATGAAATTCTTTTTATTTTACAACAAAATTATTTGTTTCATGTAAAGCTCATCATTTTAACTTTAGTAAAAATTAATTAATTAATTAACTTTACAAACTTAATGCAAACTATTAAAACAACTGAATTTTCACAATCTCTCATTATTACGGTTTTACCGGATAGGTAGTACAATAGCCAACTTATTCCATTCAAAGGTTAATATTTAATAACTTAGCTTATTACCAAAAACACAAAATATATATATGCTATGTCTAGTAATAAAAATAAATAAGCAATATTATTCCATAAACATTTAAATGACAAAAAAATATATATTCACTTCGAGTTTTCATGGTACAGCAATCTACATATATGTATATATGTATGTACATATATAAAAGAAAATCGTGTAAGTTGTTACACTATTTATAACTCAAGAACGGCTGAACCGATTTGGCTGAAAATTGGTGGGGAGGTACCTTAGAACCAGGAGACGGACATAGGACTTTTTCTCCCGTTCGACCGCGTTCCCGTCGCATCCAGGAAGAAGAAGAGGAAATTTATGCCATGTAATTATGCCATGTTATGGGTATCGTTGGAAAGGGGAGGTAGTGTAGAATGTGATGGTGAAAGAAAGGTTGGTGAAAAGTGTAAAATGTGGGAATTTTTGGTGAAAACGTGTTTTTGTTGTGGGGTGGTGGGTGGAATGACACCCCCCAGAAGTGTATCTCAGGGGTAGGAAGAAGAGGCACTATAGGAAATTGGGCCGGGTTGGTGAAAGTTGGTGAAAATAGTGAAAACTTGGTTTTTTCGGTGGGTGCCGACAAAATTGAAACGGCTGTGGAAGAAAAGTGTATGCATGAATTGGAATAATTTTTTCACCAATCGATAGCTAAGGAAGCAGAGCTATCTATATACATATATTGAAATGAATCCCTATTTCCCTTGGTCACGCCATCACGCGTGAACGGCTGGACCGATTTCGCTAATTCTTTTTTTGTTGTGTTTGTTATTGTCAGGAGAAGGTTCTTATGAAAGAAAAAATTAAGAATATTGCGCGAAAAATTAGAAAATTATGTTTTTCGTTTGGGTTTTTGGGGTCACTGATTTTGAATCTGCCATCAAAATTTTGGAAATCAAGATGCTGGATCAATATGGCGACCGAAAAGTTGAAGGGATTTCCCTGAAAATCCGCGCTTGGGGATTTTCGGGATCACTGATTTCGAATCTGTTAAACAAATTTCCAAATATGAGACCACCCCCACCCCGCTGGGAGATATAGGAGAGGGGGTGCAATAAGGAGGTGGTGTAAAATGAGGAAAACTAAATTTAATAACACTTAACATTTTACAGTTAAAAAAGTATTAGGAATAGGTGAAAGTGATGTATGGGGTGGATTGTGTACGAATTTATGGTTGATTTAATGAGACCACCACCACCCCGCTGGGTCACATAGGCGAGGCGGTTGTGCAGTAGGGAGGCGTTGTAAAATTAAGGAATACAAATTTAATAGTATCCCGGGAAACGCCGGGTCCGGGCAAGCTAGTAATTATATAAATCCACCAAAGAATTTTTCTGCTCTCATTACATTAGGCCGCCACACATAGAACGGTATATGCGTACAAGCACGTATATAAACATAAGATTGATCGTGTGTGGCAATTTGGCGTACAATCATCAGATTGACTTTAAACCGTCTTAAATATCCTCTTTGTTCGATATTTCTGTCGGTTTTACGTCAACTGACATTGGAACTTGGAGTAGAGAATTTTTCCTGGATTGCATTTCCAATTATAGGAAAACATTCCGTGCTCGTGGGGAGTGAAATCTGTAAATGATTTGGACAAAAGCTTAAGAAATGAAAAATATGACCATGTCGAAACTTTGCTCGCAAATGAAAACCGACGCCGTGTGTGGGCACCGTGGCGTACAAACAATTGATTGTCCCAAGTTGTCAGAAAGTTTGTACGTATAAAAGAGTCGCTGTGTGTGACGGCCTATTGACGCAGCGAGTGCAGTTCATGGAAATATGAACTAAGCACGGAACGGCTGTAAGCCAGATTTAGCGTACCACATTTCCTGATGTGTTAGAATTGACTGTGTTCGTATTAGTCGCTCAGTGCAGGCGTAAATATGAAGACATAATCAGAAGGGGGGTTAAAATTCAAAATTTTCCGAAGTTCCTGCCATAATGTCTATGCCCCCCTTAACATCTATTTACACGCTGCCATTCACTGGCAAGCTACGATGCTTTTGATGTTTTATTCAACTTCCCTCATACACGCTATTGCTGAACTCCTCTGCGTAGCTATCTTTGGGTGGTCGCTCATGTTTATACACGATACAGCCGGTCCGTGCTTAGTTTATATTTCTATAGTGCAGTTCGCCTAACTCTTTGTTGTATGTATATCATTGGCCACTGGGTATCACTTCATTCGGCAGCGACCCAAATCTTTAGCAATAATGGCTGGGATACACGAGGGTAGTTTTTCAAAGCTAGAATAGCAAGCTAATTTTCCGTATCCTATCCTGGCTTGGCGCAAGCTAGAGCGGTTTACATGATGCCAGTAAATTTTAAGCCAGTACCATTGCAGTGATCTGTGGAAAAAATTGAACGCCATTCATAAAACAAACACGTCGTCATGGACCTCTAGTCGATTGCAAACTAGCTTCGCCGGTCAGACGAAGCTATTAGACAAGCCAGGATAGTAAAATCAGTGGTCGGGGACGCTACTAGCTCACAAAAGAGAACCTCATCCTATTACCATAAACTATCTTAGCTTGAAAAACTAGCCTCGTGTATCATGGCATTATGGTTGCGAATTTGCCTCCCTACCCGATTTTGTACAACTCTACCCTACTACCAGAATTCTTACAGAAATAAACTACTTATAAAAACAGAAAGTAGTTACAGAAAGTGTATAACATATCAAAACTCCTGCAAAACTATTGCAGTAACTTTTGAAAAGTTCAACTTTCATAAAAGTTTTGTTGTTGTTTTCCTTAACGTTTTGCTTTCAACGTATCAATCAATGTCTTTAAATGATCTTGTAATAAATAATGAACATATGCGACAAATGAAACACTATTACAGTGGGCCCAAAATACAGTCATAACATAAAATAAAAATAACTCTAGGCGGAGTTCTAGTGCTAAGAGCGAAAATATGTTACATACATTTAAATCGAACAAGCGATCTACGATCAGCTTATAACAAGACTTACTTTTAAGAGTCTCTAATGCTATCAATGGCCAGGACGAAATGCCGAGAGAGCTAAATGGGACTGTTGTTGTACTGAACTTAACATCGTTTTTTAATAAATTTTCCCTAACGGTTGAGATTTGTTTTTGTATAATATATTTTTCTCTTGATTCTTATAGTAACACTAAATCACAAAATTATCTCACGAGCTATATTTTAAAGAAAATAAAGCCCAACTGCGAAATAGGTTTTAAAATATTTCAAAATGGAGTTTGGTGTCTGTCACTTTCCTATTGTTATTAATGTTACGTCCTCGTTGAAACTCCAATTCAAAACAAGCGGACATACCATCTAACCACATTACCTTCTCCTTGCGTAATCGAGTAAAAATTGCGCCCATTCAGGGGATTTATAGTTTATATATAAACCTACAGTTGTATTTATATTATCTATTTATAATTTATTTTATAATTTATTATCCTTTCTCAGATATCAGAATGTGCGGCAAAAGGAGGGGAATGCGACGAGACAAAAGGTCGACCGGTGTGCGGAACAGATCAACAGACTTATCCTTCACGATGCCATCTTATCCGAGCTCAATGTATTGGCCATCAGGTTAGCTTGAAACACCGCGGGCCATGCCGAGGTAAGTGCAGCACGTTCACGAAAACCATATTGAAAAATGACACAGCAATTTGACTGTTTGCAGAATGCATTGAGACTCGAGCATACGCTCTTGCCCATAGACTATCGTCACCTTCGAAATTTGTGCCACGGTGCCGAGCAGATGGAACATACGCATCGGTGCAATGTATGGAAGGCTCAGGCTGTTGGTGTTCTGATAACAGCGGAAAGCCTATACCAAACACTACAACTAGAAATGGAAAGCCGTCGTGTAATAAAAATAGTAAAACGAATATTCGTCGCTCACCGCCTAGGAATCTTAACAGTAGAAGCAAACGCACCTGTACGCTTGTTGACCAGGCACTCTTCAACTCAAATCTTGTCAAAGTGTTTCAGAGTGAATACAAGAGGTATCTGCATTCAAACCCTCTTACAGTTTCGGACAAAACGGTGTTGGAATGGAAATTTTCTGCTTTGGACTCCAACACAAATCAAATGCTCGATAAAGGAGAGTACAGAGAACTAAAACGATTGGTTAAAAAGGTGAAACTTCTTTTAAGTATTTTATTTTATTAAGCACTGAAACTCAAAAATACAGAACAATTTTATAATGTTTTGTCATTCAGAAGGGATAAACAGGACATGAACCGGTTTGGTTGAAATTTTAATTGCTAACAGAGAACGCAAATATCTACTAGTTTTATCGCAGGACTTTTTTTTAAATTCATTCCAGTTTTTTTCTATGCACATTAAAGCTCCGAAGTTTTGATTTCCTTGCGTCGATATTTTAACTAATTTTTAATTTTTATTAAATAATTAATAACCCTGGTCATTTTTATTCTTTTTTAATAAACTTCCAGGTAATAAAACCCAAACGGTGCGCTCGAACATTTGGAAAATTCTGTGATATCGATCATGACGAGAGACTCTCTCGCGTGGAATGGAGCAATTGTTTAACAAGTGATGGTGTTAACCGTAAGTAAATGTTTCAAAACACATACGAGTATGTAGCAAGTTTTATACAATAATATTTTGCTAATGAATTTACACTTTGTGAGTAATGGGTAATAGGGTGACAAAGGTCGCGTTGATGCTGTGCAAAGGAGATTTACACATTTTGCTCCTAGTTGTTAAAATAATCGATTTTTTTCCCACCGCCTCGCAACATAGAGTTTGTAAATCTTATTTTACGAGCTCATTGAAATGTTATTTAATACATGGCAATATTTCTCTTATGAAATTATTTGAATAACTCCTACATATTTATTTTTAGCCTCTATATCTTTAATTTATCCATATTTTTCAGCAATGAAAATCAATAGAACATTTTCAACAAAATCTTACGTAAGATTCCCTTGTCAGCAAAAATAAGAAAAATCGGAATACCCTCCCTCCCCCTAAACGTGCTTACGTACTACTCGAATGACCCCCAAGCTATGAGACTTGAAATTTTGTATAGTTAAAGATTTTTATAGCCCAATACTGTTGTTTAGATATGGATAAATAATTAATTGTGGGAATAATAAGGGGTCGAAACAGGTTATGAAAAATGGAACACATTTAACCCCATAAAGTGGGTTATATGTGATGAAAGCTACTGACCCATAAAAAACAAACATTTTTCTAAAATTATTTGGTCAAATTTCTTATAGAAAAATCATTAAAAACTACAAAAATTGCTTGTCCCACCCCCTTTATTCCTAAAGTATTAATCGGAAAAATTATTACTAAACTGCTATCACAAATTCCAGCAAATGAAAGTATCACCATTTAACTATTTTTAATATATCTGCCTAGTTTAGTATGCTCAGTGCATTAATGCGGGGTCCGACTCGCACTTGACCTTTTAGATAAGTTGCGATTTATTTTCTTACATAAAAAATATATATGTAAAAATAGCTCGAAGTTTGTAGCATACCCTTCCCACAATGCTTAAATTATTTAATTATGATTTAAATTATTTAAAAAAGTGGTGACAAAAAAAATTTTGGGATGCCACAGTTGGGTTCCCCCTTATAAAATTTTCACACTTCACACGAGGAACTATAGTACAAAATGCTGCCATCTATCTACCTTAGGCTTTACAAATGGACCCATACAATCTTGCATTAGTCTCAATGTCTCTCCTCTTACTACCCACAAAGTGTAAGTTTATTTAAAAGCACCCCTATAAATTTTATTTGCTTACTGTTATTCCAATTTTACACATAATACGATTATTTTACTAGTAAATGAATTTAGCCATTGTAACTTATAGGAGAACAAAGCTTAAATGGTGATAATGAAAACGGTAATGTGTTCCCGTCCAGAAATACTGGAATGCAACATTTTCCACTCGCTGAAGATGATCTTGAAGATGAAGAAGATGACATCAGTGACCAACAAGGCGAAGATTACGACGAATCGGATAATTACGAAGACGATGTAAACGAAGACGATCACAGCCTCAAATTATTTGGGGCAATAACAGGAAGAAATCCAAATTCACCAGTGACACAGTATCCACCAGTGTATTGTACGTACCGTGCTTATCCGAATTTTTGAAAGCAAAATAATTTACTAACTTGATTTTCGAAAAATTCAAAAAAATAATTGTTTCAAATTTTATAATATCACAAAATACATTGGGCCCAGACCTTCCCTAATGCAGCTCCATATCATCACGGCCGGGAGATGCTTAATCATGCTTTGTATGCAATGCTCATAATAACATTCCCCTGTATGTCATTGTACGCACGACATTCGTCGCTAAATACAGGGTGTCCCGTAAATAGTGGATAACCTGGAAACTGGTGATAGAGCAGCTTATTAGCTATCAAATGAGCACAATATGTATATCCTTATGAAAAGTCTCACGGTTTTTGAGTTACTTAAGTTTTCATTTTTTTCCAAATTTCCTACCTTATATCAATCGTTTGCATACCATTTGTACAAAAGATAATATTTTCCGTTCTATTTTCTGCATAATATTCTCTAGTTGTTGTTGTGTCGTCAGACCAAGTAATACATAAAATAATGCAAAGTAACTATAATATGAAAGAAAAATGATTTACCGATTACCAAACATCAATCGTCCAGATTTGAATTTTTGAGAAAGTTTTGGTTTTGTGTTCTTCATACAAACCTTCAATCCAAGATTTTTTAAATCTCTTTGGACTTGGACTGTCCACCGACTTACATTCTTACTGCACACTGTAGTTGCTTCTTTAGTGCTTTTTATTAAATTTTTATAAGCCGCCGAATAGCCCTTGTCTCTTTTTAATTTATTTACCGTGGTCTATCATTCTTTTTACAAGAAACACGACAAACAACTTCCTTCTTTCCCGAAACATTTATTGGTTTCATCGCTTGCATTTGGTTCTATTCCGTTTCACACGATTTAATTTCGTTTGGGACAGAATAAACAGCAACTAAGTTATCGTTAGCTAAAAGAAAACAACTGGTGCAAAACTGAGTCGATGTAAACACTTTACATTTTATCTATTGATATGAACTGAAAAGAGAGAGCTAATGTATGTATAACATAACAAAAATTTGAAAAGATTTTACTTCTGAGCTCTTTAGTTGACTAGAAAAGAGAACAATTTTATATTGCCTCATTTTTGCATTAAACTGTAGATATGTACATACATACTTACACACGTACGAAAAACATTATTATTTTTATGGCAATCAGCTAATTATAACCATCATTAATTTAGGGACATAGGGACTTCACACCGCAATCTACACGCGCATTTATATTTTTGTGACTATATTTACTCCGTCTAATTCTGTGTATTTATTAATAATATTCCTGAAATTGCAAATCTCAGTGGAATTCAAATTGTGTCCTACTAGAAGTAAATCATCCTAATAACAATAAAAACTAACTAATTTGTTCTACACAGTACTCCGTCCAAAGACAGTCGTTGACACCGATCCAGTTCTACGAGAATCCGAAGGGGAGTCTGATTGCCTAGCAGATAGAGCTGCTGCTTTCGAAGAACAAACAGTAAGACACATTGAAATATCGTAACGGAGTATATAAAATTTTACGTTTCTAGCACGGCGCAACCGCCATATATATTCCTGAATGTACAGCCGACGGAAGGTATCAAAGAGTCCAATGCTATCGCTCAACAGGTTACTGCTGGTGCGTTCACGAGGACACCGGCAAGAATATCCCTGGAACATCTGTAAAGGACAAGCGACCTCTATGCGATTCGATATATCCTACGTCTCGACCCATGAGAGGCTGTCCCGAGCCGAAGAAAACCAAATTCTTGCGAGACCTGAAGGGCTATTTAAAAGTGCAGGTTGCATCGAGTGCGAACATAGGGTACCTGTTGAAATGAAATGCTGTCATCAGCCGCATATTGAGTACTTCCATTATTTTAGCGTAAATGCAACGAAATGGACCAGTGAAGACGAAAAGATTGCAACTCTCAGTTTTGTTTTTCTAGACAAAAATAAAAACAAGGTGTGGGAGAGAAAGGAATGGAAAAACTTTAGGGATTTGGTAACAGCATCGAAGTATGTCATTAGCATTATACTACTGTTGTAATTTTGGGATGCTACAATATTTTGAACTTTCAGACCACTTCGAAAGTGCGGTAAAAAAATGCCCAGATATTGTGATGTGAACAGTGACAAGAAGATTACCCTCTCTGAATGGCTCAACTGCCTGCAAACTCCCCATATAACTGTCGAGGAACCCAAGCCGCTTTCAAGTTGATATGAAAAATACTTTTGAATTCTCCTTTTGCTAATACTTTCTTTTCAGGCGAATCAAAGTCGTCCACACAATCGAAGCTGAAGGGTCCAAACCCGCTAGAATCATACCTTAAAAGTGATTAACTCTTGCTAAATGTTGTTTATATTTCTCGCTTAGAGCCATTCATTATTGAAACCGTTTCGTCTTGTTATTTTTTTATTTTTTTGCTTTTTTTGTAAATTATTTGCACGGAATCTTGGACGCTTAATTAAGACGACGAACTGAAACTCTTAAACAGTGATTGTTAATGTTTTAATGGAAGAAATGTAATATAAGTTGAGTAGAAAATAAAGCAATTTCTTCAAAATTCAGTTGCTCGTACCTTTCTAATTCTTTATGCACACTGGGCTACCGATAAGAGGCTGAGGAAGCGCGGGCTGCTTAATAATAAAAATATCAATTTTTCTACATTTTAGAGCAATATCACTTATGAGATCATTGGAGACATGCGTACCCATATGCACATTATTTTGTATAATGTAAAAAAGCAACGCTTAATTGATACTAATGGGTATACGTATGATATATCAAAGTCGATCATATAGTATGCGAATCACTTTTGGTCTTTTCCTGAACTCATGTTTTAAACACAAGTTTCAGCTTTAGACTACATGTCAACATTGTGATTTTTTCCGACAATTTTCCAATAGTCTATAGTAGAAAACGTGCCAGTGCAAATACTTGTAACTTTTATAAACTTCAATATAAAATATTTGTTGATGATAACTTTATGATTATGCGCATATTGAGATAATAGAATTAGGTGTTAAACTTTTAAAATCTCTAACTAATAGGTACAATTGGAGATTACATTTTTGAAAAGTGGCCACCAAAATCAACCATTGTGAAAATCTAATGAAAGTTATTTAGGATATGCCATCTTGAAGTTATTCGTCTTTTACAACTTTTTCCCGTTTTATTTATTTATTTATTTATTTACTACTCAAGAATACTATAAAAAGTGAGGTACGTGAGGACGAAAAATGTGCTTACGTGTTAATATATATGTAGATATACGACAAATGTATATATAGTATCGCCAAGTGGTCGAAATTCGACCCAGTTAATACATCTATATAAAAATGAATGTTTGTCTGTATGTCTCGCTAAAACTCAAAAACGGCTTGACCGATTTCGATAAATTTTTTTTTGTTTTGTCCGCTATAATACAGGGGAGGTTTAAAAAAAAATTCGGGAAACCCCAAAGGAAAAGCCGGGAAATCGAAAAAATCGAAATTTCCGTTTTGTATAGGAAGCGAATTTTCCAACTTCAAGGAATCTTTATGAAAAAGGCAATTGGAGGTTTTCGGATTCGCAGATCTCGAGCTTGCATTCAAAATTTTGGAATTCAAGATGTCGGATCCAATATGGCGACCGGAAAAGTTAAACTTCAAGCGATTTCACTGAAAATCCGAACTTTTGTTTTTGGTTTGGGTTTTTGGGGTCACTGATTTTGAATCTGCCATCAAAATTTTGGAAATCAAGATGGTGGATCAATATGGCGACCGAAAAGTTAAACTTCAAGGGATTTCCCTGAAAATCCGCACTAGGGAATTTTCGGGATCACTGATTTCGAATCAGCTATTCAAATTTCCAAATATGAGACCACCCAACCCCGCTGGGAGATATAGGAGAGGGGGTCCAATAAGGAGGTGGTGTAAAATGAAAAAAAGTAAATTTAATAATACTGTTGGAAAATAACTAAAACGTGCAAAACGCAAATAGGAAAACTCCGGGTCACTTAGGAGAGGCGGTGGTGCGGTAGGGAGGCGTTGTAAAATTAAGGAATAGAAGATTAGTATCCCGGGAAACGCCGGGTCCGGGCGAGATAATGAAGAAGTTATAGGGATAATTGTAGTAATAAAATCATAATTTTTCTTTTGGTTTGGATACAAGTATTCAACAGCATTGGGCAAAGCCATAGTATTAAAATAAAAGGGTATAACTCACCACAACACACCACAATAATGTTTTCAATAGCAGCAATCATCTGTTAAGATATTCAACACAGAAATTGTATTACATACTTACACTTCAAATTGGCTTGATTTCTTAGACTTGTACATGCTACAGAACCCTAAGTTGATTCGTGTACGACACGCACTTGCCCGGTTTTTTTCCTGAGTAAATGAACCTTCTTACGCTCATTTTTAATAATTTTTGTTGCCTTCCAGAAAGGTTTCGAGCATGCGCTGCAGAATTTGACTCCAATTACGATTTTGGTATTCAGTAATTTGTTTCTTAACATTCTAGGCGTTAATTTGGTTAGGCCTTTGGGGGCACAGAAACTTTCTAAGGGTATCGTGGAGGTTACCAAATGAAAGCTTAGTAAAGCGCGAATTCAACAATATATTTGATGTTATTTTTGTCAGTTTATGCAACAAATTTTCGGGAAACCCTACTGAAATTTCTTTTACACAGATTCAAGTTTGTTAATATATACATTATAAGAAGAATACCAAATCTGGTAGCCGTATTCCAAAATAGGTCTAACCAGCGACTCATATAATAATTAAAATGTTAAGAAAAAGTTAATTTAGAGTCAAAAATTATTCCCAGACCTGCGATTTCCCTAGCTACATTTAATATGATTGACTGTGTCTATAGAATAAGGAAATCCAAACGGAAGATAGTTACATGAACACGTCACAACATTGCATTTGTTGAGATTCACATCGCCAAAAGAGTCGCTCAGAAAAATCTCAAAAAAATCATGAACTTCGGGAATTAGGTGTAGATTGAGCCAAAATTATCACGATTGAAAAATACAACCACGATCAATTGTTATAAATAATACAACTGTTTATCGCATGGAGCATTAATTATGTAAGTATAGCGCTTGGACTCGAATTTTTTTAATAAGAATGTTTGAAGTGTTGTTCAATTATCTAATAAAAATGGAAAAGGAAAATATCCAATTTTGGCCGTAATTTTGCCCCAATCCGGTATTATTCCTGAACTATATATCAGTAAGTTATTTGAAAAAATTAGGTTGACAAGAATTACTGGATGAGCTCTTATTTCTATAAAAAAAAATTGAATTTGCTATGTACTGATATTTATCGTGCAGTAAAGCTGCACGTCGCTCGAAGCATCTTACCACGGCTTGCTCAGGAAATGGTTTATGATTTGCCCACATACGAGTAAAAGAAAGGAAAACACAGTCAGTTCCGATTTTCATTTTTATTTTTTTAATTAATTTTCAACTTTATAACCAGTAACATTCGTTATATATCTATGTAATTCCTTTCGAGGGGATAATTAGTAATTAGCGCGCTGTGCGGGATATCCAGCCTATTCAGCGATTAACTAGCAAACTATTCTGAAAAACTTCCCAATTTTTCTGAAGCGTCGAAGTTTATTATTTAACTAAGCGTTGGGGTTTTCGTTACTTTCTGCTGCAGCCTTTTCAGCTTCAGCTAATTTCTTTGACTCATCTAGATCCCTCTGTTTCTGCAGTAGCCTCAATTCCGTGGGTGTAAGCATTCCTCTCAAGACAGTATCGTAAGATACTGACACTCCTTTAGTCAACATCTTTTGGAACAACTTCCAGCACTCGCGTTCCTTCATGCTTTTCACGTGCTCTGGGAATTGGCCTTCTTCTGAGTCATTCCTCCCATCACAATTATTTTCCTTATTATCCGATTTTCCTGCGGTGTTTGCCAAAGCGTTACTTTCGGCCCCTTCTAAATTATTGCAATTTTCTGACATTTTGGCTTCACTTTTAATGCGGGAAATGTTTTGAACAACTTTTCAAAAATTTTAAAATGAGACTTACCTGCTGTCTGTGCTATGAGCGAAAATTGAGACTGGTGGGGCAGTCGGTGGTCGGTTTGCTCGTATTTTAGCTGCTAAAGGCGCAATTGACCCACGACGCAAAATCTGTGGGAATTCTTTGCTTTGACTAGTGAAATTTGAGGGCTCATTTTCCTGAAATGAAACTTAAGAGTATGTTTGACAGTGATTTCATCGGTTCAACATTAATTGGTACCAGATTTCCCAGTCTTGCGGAGTAGTGGTGCTCTTCTGACAGGAACTTCAATTGTGGGTATCAGTGAGTCTTCCTTTTCCGAATCACTCCCCTCAGAGCTGATTAAGGAAACTAAAGTAACAATATCACAGCCTAAAGCAGATTTTGGTCGTCCTAAGGGCTTTTTGCCGTTTTTTCCTCGTCCTTTGTCAATATTATTTTCATCGTTTTCCTCAAAGCTGGTCTCAATAATAGTTGATTTGTCGCAGGATGGAGATCGAGTCAGAAGTTTCCTACGACGCGACTTTCTCTTGTTTCCAATTATATTTTTTGAATTCTCGTCCAGAGTACGAACGGGAGCTGACATAGCCCGGACTAAAGGAGGACGGCGTTCGATTGTTAACGACGACGGCAAGGCTCTCAAAAGGGCACTGGATCCTATTGTGACCGGTGGATCAAAACCTTTGTTACCTTGCAATAGGCCTTTGCGTATGCTACCAGATGGGGAACGTTTCGGGTTTGTTAGATTTGGCTTAACCAAGACAGATGATGAAAATTTTTCTGGTGACTGTGTTCCTGAAATCTAGAGATTTTTTCAAACTCTTACTATAGTAAAAGAAAGTGAGTTGAAAGGGATGGAGAAGTATTATGTTAAAAAAGTGCTTTACGAAACAAGCTACTGCTACAAATAAGCCGCGTATAATGTTCCTTAACTACTTTATAGGAGTGGCGTTATAAGGGGTTCGGCTTAAGTTGTCGAGTGCCGTTTTTTGGAATTGTCCTAAAACTTTGTGGAAATGTTCCATTTATGGTCGGAACGAATGAATTAGGAAAGTATTGTTGTCGGAAAATAATACTTTCCCAAAAATTATCTTGTTTTAACACCAAAAATTGCAAAAATCAATTGACTTTGACGTCTGTTTTCGAGATTCATAGTGGCTATTCGCATCGTCCTTGCTTTGTACAATCGAAATTTGCGCTCATGTACATGGTAAATAATTTTTAAAACCTCGGCACACAATAATTCGTAAGAAAAATTTGCCTTTCTTAAAAAATATCTTCTGACAGAATATTTTCCTTTTACAAAATGTTCAATTTTTGGTGTTAAAACAAGCGAAAACAAGCTAAAACAAGCTAATTTTTGGGAAAGTATCGTTTTCCGACAACAATACCTTCCTAATTCACTCGTTCCGACCATAAATTGAACATTTCCAGAAAGTTTTAGGACTATTCCAAAAACGGCACTCGACAACTTGTTGCCGGGATTCTTTAAACATATGTAGGTTGAACGTTAAACATTTTTTAAGATTTCATTGGTTTAGCTCAATCTGCAGGGGTCGTTTATACAAGGTGATTTGATGGTCACTAGTGACCATTATGAATCATCTTAAAAAACAGACGCCTGGAAAAAATTTGCAAATTGCATGCACGCCAACAAAAGATACATTTATGTATTAAGAAATTTGTTTCATACAAAAGTATGTAGAGCATGTTTTGCACTAATTACATTCTGAATTTTAAATTGGAATTTAAGCTGACAGAATAATATCTAATTAAAACCTTATTTCACTCACCGCGTTATCGCCAACGTCTGTAAGACTTTCTAAGCTGCTAAGAGTTCCATCATGACCGTCAATAGGTGCCGTGTGCGCCAAGAAGATATTCAAGTTTACACGATCCTTGCCTCCTTTTGTCTTCCTCAGACAATCAGACGGTGTTTGACTGAAAGACAGTTAAAGTAAATATGTGGAATATTTTCACACAGCGAGCACGTAAAGTAAATTAACCCCTCAAACATTCGCAGGTAAAAAAAAACAATTATTTCAAAATTACTGTGTTAAAAGTTCGCCTTACCGGAAATGCTGTATTATCAGATCTTCGGCTTAAGCCGATGTATTTAAAAAAATATGATTAGAAAAAAACACCCCTAACTTCCTAATTAAACAGCAGGACATTATTCGAGTAATACTCTTAAAACTAATAAAACTCCTGGCTGTAATGCTATCCGCAACATACTGGTCTACCATCGGTGCAGTCAAAGAAGTAGTGAAGGCTTTCCATTCCGCACAAAAAGACAATAACTTTTCCAGAAAAATAGTTTGATACGATCAGCGGCGCACAATTAAATTGATCTTGTTTTCCTGGGCGGTAAATGAACTTATTATGTTGCAATTGCAAACAGGTGATTATCATCACTCATCGTGAATAGAAAAAAATGTACACCAATTTGTCTTCAACACTATGAAATACGGTTGCCTGCGTAAAAGCTGCCGCAACTGGTGGTTGCCTGGGCTAGAATGATCCGCTCTCACCTGCGCCTCCATTTCTGAAAGTATCTGATTTAGCCTACCTTCGAACTTTACCGAGATGTCGGCCCAATTTTAATTTTGATCTGTTGAGATCGGCTACCTCCAAAAGTATTACGCTCTCATGAGAAATGCACTTGCTGGTGAACTAGCATCGTTATTAGTTGAAGGTCCTGAACGCTATTGCGGAATCGGTTGTTCTACGACCGTAAAAAAGGTTGGAAGTTAACAGCCTCTATGCTGATAAAAAATCCCTTAACGTCGTCGTCAGACCAAAGAGATTGTCAGACCCTATGCCTAACTGAGGAAAGCCGAAAGCGGATATCATGTTGTTGGTAGGCTACCTATCTGGCCATCATGGGTTACGGTATCACTTACACAAGATAGGCCTGTCTGAGATAGGAGACTGTTTCTAGAAGACACATACATATCTTGTTAGCATGGTCTAGAAAAAGATCTTCAGCCAGGGGTTTTTGAACTCGTCTGACGTAACAGAGCGTATTTTGCATTAACGAAGCTTTAACACAGAAGTCCTTCAGGCCGTAGTTTTATTTATACAAATCTAAAAAGTGGCATAAAGATTGGCGAAACCTTTCTCGAACTCCTCCATGTCAATTTTCGCCGGCGTCACCGATTTCGTTACATGTTCTTAGCGGTTTACGGCATGGCACGTAAAGAAATTTTCTCTTTAAAAAGCAAGTGGTTGCAACATCACAAATAGTATATGACTAAGAATGGCGTCTTTGTTCTTTATCTGTCTAAAATTTAGACCGTTGGTTTAGACTCTAAATGATACGATAAGAACCAACGGAACCTAAATGCACGAATTCAACTTGCGTATGACCGCTTCTTTTTAAGAGATATTTTAATGGAAACCTTCTAGTACAGATAACAATATTTTCTGTAAAAACTAATCAGCCATTAACTGTGATTTTTAAAAATAAAATACTTATATATGTAGTTTCGTCTTGTGCTCTTTGTGTGCAATTAAGCTGAAATGAGTCCCTTTTATCTTTGAGAATACTCGAGACTTGACACTCATTCATTAGAACATTCACACACATCAGACCTCTACTCTGCTTGCAGGAGCTAGTTGTTGTGTTATAGCATGTGTTCGCTTTAAATCTGCGAAGCAAAGTATTAAATGATTGCTCTTACACCTGTCGTAACTTTCATCATGGCGCCTTTCGGAGAACTTCAACGACTTATTAGCCCCTGCTCCTTTTTAATTTGTTTATTTTTCCCTAACTCTTGCGAATGTCGGAGGCGCTTACTCACTTTTAACGCTCACTGTAAGTGCATTGTATGTCTAGATATCAAGAGTACATGAATGCCTGTTCCAAGCACTACCAAGTGCAAGTCCTTGACTTAGACCTTAGCACTCAAATTTCATTGCAATTGTGCACTTCAAAATCTACTTGGAGGCAGTCATTCATTCAGTTGAAAATTAACAAGCCAACACCCAGCCATAAGCACTTTCTTATAATAAGTCATGGACACGAAAAACTTGGAGTCGCACTTTCCACGGAGCACATGCAATTGAGTTTGGAGCCCTACCCATGTACGTATTTCAACAGGGAGTAACTATCCAATTCTTTCCACGGTTCAGTCACAACTCGCAACTGAAGCACCTCCTCGGATTTCGTCTGCTCCTAATAGTCACTTCAAGTATTGTGGAGTAAGTAAGTTAAGTAGGATATATTTGAACCCGACCTCCCCACCGACCTAAATGGTTTGCCAACGAACGTTGAGAAAATTGCATTAAGGCAGTGGGGATATCTTAAGATTATTAGTAATATGCAAAATATCAATGACTGAGCAACGTACTCGGAACTGGGTGCGAGAAAAACGACTAAATTGATTTTAAGGAGGGCGACTATATTTGGCGCCGGGCAAAATAGATTTACGAATGGATAACTGATCCAAAGCCCTCAGGGAACTGTCTCATACTTGAACGGAAAAATTATTACCCACGCCACGGAGGTGCCCCACCATAAAGGAAAGAAACCTATCAATTGGCCCACTGCACCACACCTCGACATAAATTCGCATTGTGTGCTTAGTGTCAATCCCATCTTAATATGGTTCGCTGTAGTTCTCAAAAAGCCTTGATCACGCACGTCACCCTCATTGAAGCATCGAGTGCTCACGTAATACTCGACTGGCAACCACCGAAATTGAAAAATTCATTCGTAACCAGCACAATATGGATTGTGATGTCCTAGTTTCTTTGCACAATCCAATTTCCATATATGTAGGCAGAAGCATTTATTACATAAAGGCAACGTTACTACGCCATTTCTATTTCAAAATTAGAACAGCGCAAGTGGTAAATCAGAGGAGCAGTGATTTAAAATTAAGTAACAGCACTTTTCAATATTACAGAATATCCTTTTCACTTCAAAAAGTAAAGATAAAAATTATCTAAAAATAAAATCTGCTTTCAAATTTTGTACGAGAGTCGCTAACTTTTCCTTAATAACGATTTTTATATATTAGGTATGAGAAAGGGTAAGTTCCGTTTTTTTGGTAAAAACAAATCTTTATTTAAAATGTCATTAAAAGTATGCTCCATCGGAAGCTACAACGTTTGCCCATATTTCTGGCAACTTCCGAATTCCATCCCTAAAGAACTGCTCGTCCTTCGAGGCGATCCAATTATTGAGCCAAATTTGGACACTTTCAAAAGAATGAAACCGTTCTCCACTAAGGGCTGACTGCATTGACCGGAGCAAATAGTAATCGGACGGTACAATGTCGGGTGCGTACAGCGAGTGGTATAACACTTCCCAGTTCAGCCTTTCTAAATAGTTTTTCACTGGTTTAGCTATATGAGGTCTCGCGTTGCGTGTAAAATTATTATCTTATCGTGTCGATTGTCCCAATCTGGTCGTTTTTCTTCAATAGCTCGCTTTAAACGCATTAGTTGCCCCCTGTAGAAATCGCCAGTAATGGTTTCAGACGGTTTCAGCAACTCATGATAAATAACACAGAGCATCGAAAATGCCATCGTTAAACTGTCTAAGCCATCTTCACCATATACAATCCGAAATAGGATGTTCACCGTATGCGTCTACTAGCAAACGATGGCTTTCAGGAGCGGATTTCTTTAAATTATAGAAGTATAACAATACTCCCCGCAAATGTCGATTATTTCAGTATCGTGTATAAACCCTGTACATGAGCGACCACCTAAAGATAGCTAAGCAGAGGAGTACAGCAACAGCGTGTATGAGGGAAGTTAAATAAGCATTATAGCTTGTCAGTGAATGGCATCGTGTAAATAGATTATAAGGAGGGCATACCATAGACATTGTGGCAGGAACTTCGAAAAAATTTGAATTCTAAGCGCCCCTCCTGATGAGATGAGATACAATGGATTCTGACATTGACGTTAGACCTGTCAAATAAATGTCAAACCGATTCAGACGTGATACATACATTAAGAGTTACGCCGTCTATTAGAAAACGGAACTTACTTTTTCTTATACCTAATATGAATATAATTAATATAAAGTTACTAGTTCTAACACTTTTCCTGAAAATATTAAATACAAAAAAAATTATGAAAATATTTCAAAATTTAGAAATGTGGCTTTTAAGAAACATACATGTATGTACTGTACATACATATGTGCATATTGATTAAGATTTCTTCAAATCTGCTTCTTTTAGAGGCAATCAATCTATATACATGCACAATATATGCGTTGCACAAAATCGTGTAAATGAAAGCAAGACTTTTATTTCATTAATTTAATCATCGACAGGTACAATTAGTTGACCATCTGACACTAACAATAAGAAAAAAAATTTATTATTAAATAACCATGCAATAATGTTTACAAAAAAGAAAATAATAAAAAATACTATGTACCTATGTATGGAAAATGTAAACAATATAATAGAATTAAAATAAAATTTAGACTGCTACATAGTCAAATAGCGCTTGCTTTAGTGTAAGTTTAGAATTATTAAAATCCAAACAATTAAAATAATTATTGTAAGATCTTGACATGGGCGACATCGGTTCAAAAGGGTCATAGTTTGTCCGTTTGTAGAATGAATATAAAAAGACTCGTCCTCTAGTCACTCGGGCGTGAAATTCACGAGACTTAAGAGAGTGGGAGAGTCTATAACGCCAGTAACAATATCATGCATAAATAACACACCCGCAACCTCTCCACGCTTCGACAGCGGCGTCAAACATAATAATATATTACAGTATCTGGTCATTGAATTAGAAACATCAAGGAATTATGGGAAATTGTTGCGTTTTAAGTAAATATAAGCTATTAAAATTAAGTTTTTTTAACAAACATTTATTATATTCCGCTTATACATTTATTGTCAACAATATTTGATACAAAGTTTTTAATATCGTGTTGAACCTCCTTTTTCTTTAATTAAACTCTTTATGCGCGATGGCATGCTTTTTATACATGAAGAAATCATGTTTTTGAAATCTTCGTTATTGTACCAAATATTTTCAATATTTTGCTTTAAAATAGCAACCGTTGGATTTGGCATATTGTACACTTTGGATTTTAGATATGCCCAGCAATTCTCAATTGGATTTTGATCCGGAGAATTGCCGGGCCATGGTAACACGTCGATATTTTCCTCCATTAAGAAATTGGTTATTAATTTTGAGGAATGGCAAGGTGCCCCATCTTGCATAAACGTATAATGTGATCGTACGTAGGGTAGGGAGTTTAAATAAGGCAAAAAAACGTCCGATAGTATACGTTTATACTGCTCTTGTCGTAATGTTCCTTCGACAAAATGTAAGGGCCCAGGTCCGTCCGCACTGATACACCCCCATACCATTACAGCGGGGGGGTGTTTAACAGTTCTAAGTATGCAGTCCTCGTTGTACCGTTATCCTGGCTTTCTCCTCACATATTGAAACATTTCTGTCACTGCCTCTAAGCGGCACTCGTCACTAAAGATGACCTGAAATTTTTGGTTTGTGAGCGTATTTTTAAATATTGCAAAAACTTGAAAGAGTTAATATTGAATAACTCTGGAATTTAAACTACCTTATTCCAATCATCGACGGTATAGTGACAGTGCATTTGAGCCCAAGTAAATCGTCGTTGCTTCATTTTCACTGTTAGTTTCGGCTTTTTTGCCGGACGCCTACATTTTAAATTTTGTTCGTACATCCGTCGTCGAAATGTTTTCTCGGATATGTTGATTCCTTCGTCCTTGAGGTGGTCCACTATTATTTTAGCGGGTGCTCTACGATGTTGTAAGGCCATATTACGGATTTTCCTATCATCCCTTGCTGTAGTTTTTCGAATTCGACGACAGTTATGACGTCGATTCCTTCTAGGAGACCCACTGTTACTAAGTCTTATGGCCTCCCTATGCACGGTAGCTGCAGATACATTTTCTTTTGTAGCAATTTCCCTATAGGTGAACTGTTTAGTTTTTAATAAAGTCACAATAGCACTCCTTTTCGTGTCTGCTATATCTTTTTTACGCCCCATTGTAAAAACGCGTTCCTCAGCTTACTTTCAAAATCAAAATGAAAAAAAAAACAATATTAAATTTATTTTTCATTATTTTTATTTTACAAATACATATGTGCTACTCATACTTACAATTTTAAACCAAAACACTTTTTAAAAAACAACCTTTCCAAAAAATACTTGATAACTTCACTCTTGCTCATCCAAATACGAAATGAGGCGAGAAAGGGTTGAATAAAACATTTGTAATTAGTACCGGTTAATTTAGTAACGACTAAATTTTCCGAGTGGTTAAAATTCTTAGAAACTACCCCGAGATTACAGATTCCTGAAAAAGAGGGTCATAAAACTTGTTTTGGTAATAAAAATGCAGGCACATTAGGAAATTCCGCAATTATGAGCGGTGTTTCTAATTCAATGACCAGATACTGTAGGTCCGCAACTAAGTTCCCGCTGTTTTTCAATAGATGGCTCCAGTAGTAAGAGTTGGTCGATTATAGCATTACTAACTCACTCATGAACCAAGCTTAGACATATGGTAAGCAAGCCGCTTTGATACATTTGTGATTTTGTTTTTGGAACATATACTTTTGGTTGTGTGAAAATGTCTGATTATGTGCCAAATAATCGTCATTTGCGGGGAAGTGTTGCTTTTCGTTTTTCATTCGAAGAAAACGGCGGCTCAAGCGCATCGAGAACTCCAAAAAGTTTACGGAGATGCTGCTCTAAGTGAAACAACGTGCCGTGATTGGTTCCGTCGCTTCAAAGACGGTGATTTTGATGTTGACGACCGTTCGCGTGAAGGAAGGCCGAAAATCTTCGAAAACGCTGAAAAGACGTTGAAACCGAACGAAACGATCACTGGGGAACGGTATCGAACTCAATTGATGCGATTGAGCCGAGCACTGCGCGAAAAGCGGCCACAATACGATCAGGGCACGAAAAAGTGATTTTACAGCACGACAACGATCGGCCTCACGTTGCCAAACCCGTCAAAACCTACTTAGAAACACTCAAATGGGAAGTCCTACCCCACCCGCTATATTCCCCAGATATTGCGCCGTCCGATTATCACTTATTCCGTTCGATGGCACATGCTCTGACTAATCAGGAGTTCCGTTCATATGACGACATCGTAAATTGGCTTGATTCATGGATAACCTCAAAAGACGAACACTTCTACCGTGACGGTATTCGAGCTCTGCCAGAAAGATGGGAAAAGGTTGTCGCTAGCGATGGGCAGTACGTTGAATAACTCATTTGTAACCATTTTTTCATAATAAAGTTTTATATTCATAAAAAAAAACAGCGAGAACTTAGTTGCGGACCTAATAAAATCTGCTAGCATACGAAGGAAAATTATTAGGGTCTGCCCATGGTAAGAGGCGAAGAGCTTAGCGTAGGAATTGTTACATACATACCGGCATGTTACTTATCATCGAGATAAGTTACATGCCGAAGAAAACAAAATTAAAACAGGAAGCATAATCTTGAACGGCCTAAGCATAATTTGTTCAGACGAATAGAGCCGGTATGGTATGTAACAAAAATATGTGGCCGGATTCTAAAACTCAAAATAGCGTATCCTACCGGCAGACTATAAATGCTAAATTTCACGAAATGTTCACAACATTTTTTTCATGGAAACTGCCTTGAACGCTCATAGAAATATGATACACATAGTTTACCAAAGAAAAAGTTTGAATTTCATTTAAGAGTACTCTATTTGAATAAGGCGTCCCTAATGTGTCCCTGTAAGACTTGGATTACGAAAGCCATGTAGTTTTAAACTGTCTTGAACATGTACACAATTTTATCACCCACATCCTTTATTGTGCTAATATATACGCACGAAACCAAACTAATTGCTGATGATTACCTATGTAAATATTTTATGTTTGTTGCGTATTGCCAGTATACAATGTGGTTAATATAAAACAGTCTTGCGCGCCGGAGGAATATGAGCTAAATTATGATACCTTTTCTAAACCTTCGAATTTTTTGGGGGTGATTTTTTAAAAAATTTTTTTTTTTTTTAAGACAAAGGCTTTTTAAGTTTTACATTAATCGGCTTGCTTGTACACCGCCATATCTTCTATATTTAAAAATAATAAATAAACAGCATTAAGGTAGGTATTACTTTTAAGAAATTCAACATTTAAAAAACGCTAGAAAAAATTTTTATTTTTGTACAAAGTGCCTATTAAAGTTTAAATTCGAAACTATTCAAAACCAAAAACAAAAGATTGTTTAGACGATAATTATTATTAGCCAAAACTAAGAGGGAAAAATACCAAATATTCATTGTATTCACTTATTTTCAAAAGAATATTAAAACGTGTACTAATGTAAACCAATTAGCACTCACTCCTTTTTAATTTCCCCATATCCTCGAGCTTGGTATTTTTTCTTAGCAGTCGATAGCCCGCGCACACCAAATTCAGAAGAGCCGCTGTCTATAGACCATTGACTGCCACTGGTACTGGCCTTAATCACAGCACTTTGCTTATTATCACTGCTGACCTTGAATCCCGCCGACCGGATACCCTTGGAGTACACGTGGTCAACAGAAAATTGCTTTCCCTCGTACTTGCTACGATCGGAGCGTCCCAAAGCTCCAACACTGTAAGTTGTTAGTCCACTGTCGAAAAGTGACCTCTGCCTCCTTAACGGATGCTGGTTTGACCAAATCTGACGACGAGCACTGAGCGAACTTAAGGGCATATTTAGAATTCGAACGCGAACAAATATTACGGCTGCTGTACGTATTGGAATCCGTGATTCAAACTCAATCGAACACGCCACGCAATAATTTCGGGCGCTGGGTTTCAATAACGCCGAAAATCGAAACGAATGACACGCTGGATGATTTAAGCGAAATCCGCCTACCCGAATACGCGGAGATTATTTCAAGCTAAATGGACTAACACCTCAAGGAAAATCACAAATCATACGTGCGCTTTCCTAATGCTTAATTCAATGCCCTCACGTGCCGTTTACCCGACTAATAAACTGGAGAAAGGAGCTTCGGAAGAGTATTGGTGTTTTCTCCATTGGGCGGAAATTGATGGGGCACACTAAAATAAAGCTCTATTCATTCGCGAGCATGCCTCGCATGCCTCCTGTTTGATGGAAAAAACTCGACGAAAAATAACGTAAGGCACTTGCCGGAGCGGGCGAAAGGGACCTGCGATTTTGCGAGGGAGCCAGCCCCAGCAAAAACAATTCATCGCAACCTGCCAGGTCGTAGCCATAGCCCGTTAGTTTGAACCGAGTTCTCCGATTTTTTTCCTGCAAGTTCCCCAATTCGCTGTCCTGGTTCCAACTAATAGAAATCATAATTTTATACCAGGGGGCGGGCTGAGAGAGGAAAGTTTTTCTAAATGTATTGAGGCGAAAGAGGATAGGCAAACTGCTTGTATCGATCATCGTTGAATTCCCGACTTCCTTGTTAAGGACGACTAGCTCATCTATTAGTGCAATGGGGAAAAAATAACAGGCAGAGGATAGAGCACTTGCAGCCTTGAACTAGTCTTCGGACCCGGAGTAAATATATGAAACGTTCCGACTACCCCCTGGCTCGCAACTGATTTCTCTTGAAGACTTTTAATTGAAGGCCTTTTTGTCTTGCATGACTAGAGTGTTCATCCACCTTTGCTGCCTGCTCTGCCCTTCATTGCCTCCCTATGTTCATACATTTTTGGTTCCAAATGGAATGGAGTCATCTCATTTCAGCGACGAGTTTTGTCGAACTCATAATATGACTTCAATAAACCAAAAGGACAAACTAATATACATACTCACCAGAAAACCGTCAAGGGGAATAGTCAATTGAATCTTCAGAAGGTTAATTAGATGTTTACTATGCAAATAAGCAATAAAATCGAAAGATTGATTTCTAATCATTTAATACAGGCAGGGTATTACCGGATTCCTTCCAGAATTAATTCGACGTTTGTTTGGAGACGGGTCTCGTACCAGTCTGGAAGCCACTTTGTCATTTCAGATGGCAATGAAATAAGCATTCCGTTACGCTGTAGTCTTTTTAAATATTTTCTCTTCGAAAAATGAAGGATATTTGCAAGTGACTGCTTCTGATGGTGAGGTGTACCACAAATGATTGGGGGTCAAGTTCACCCTGGCGATTTTCTCCGGTCCTTTTCCCCCGGGCTATTAAATTTTTCCCTGTTTTATTTCAGTTTATAAAATATTTTGTAAAAGGCACATTTCAGTCTATTAGGCAGAAACTTAGAAAGGGGAAAATGACCAGGGCAATTTAAACCCTTGGAGAAAACGCTAAGGGGAAACAGAGGCTCGGGGAAAATTAGACGGGAAAAAATGACCGGGGGAAAATCGCCAGGGTGAATTTGATTCCCTAACCCTATGAATAATTAATTATTTTAACATAAAGCACAAGACAAATATAAATAGCAAAATCAAATTCCAAGTCATCATTATTACTGACAGTTTGTCAGTTTTCTTGGAAGTGTTCAACCTTCTTTTTATAGAAACCTGGTGTCCGTGATGCTAAGTAGTACTTATGAGTTTTCATATTATCTATAGAAGTCAACATTTTATTTGCTAAGGGATCATCTAATGTCTTATGAGTGGGGCGAGTGCAGCAGAGTTAGCTTCCAACTTTCTATGCAATATTGTCAGCATTGCGGTGCAAACTGACAGTGAATATCAGTGATCCCCATTTGCCTCCGATAATTATATTATTACTAATTATAATTCTTCACATGCCGTGCCCAACGGCCTATTTTACGAAGCGACAAGTGTGACCAGTAAAAGAGAAATGAAAGCGACCAAGAGATTAGTCAGAGGTGAGGTGTAAATATCCAAATAGCACCAGCGGACAACATGAATATGTTTTCATGGTCCCAAGACCGCGATAGGTGATGTAAATCACATCCTGCTCAAGGCACCTCTGCTATGGCGAAGGTTTCATCCAACCGGATGAAACGGACGCTAAACTAAATGACACGAACCTAGAGGGGACATACTCAACTCATACTCAATCCTGAATTAGTGTGTCTTTTAACGATGGATTCTGAATACCTGGCGACCTTCAGTTTAAATTTAGACTTCCTGTAGCACGCGAGGCTCTGCTGCAGTTGGGCACTCTTTTACTAGCTACTCGTGGAATCAAGATTGAAGACCTAGAGAAACCCGATGAGGGAGGCGCACCTCTAAATGCTCCAACTTTGCCAAGGGATAAAAATTCCTGCACTAGGGAAAGTGGTGGACCAAAGTCCCACAAGTACCGGCGAGTCTATGGAGATCTCCTCCCAGGAGGAGGAGAAGCTCCTGAGTTCGCCAGAAATGAACGAGACCGCATCCGCTGATGTGACTCTCGTTTCTAAAGTCCACATGGCCAGATTGTCTGGTGCAGCTAAAAAGCGGTACAAGTGGCTCCTAAAACAATGGAGAGGAAGAAGGGGAGAGCCTGAAAAGGATCGGCTCCGACGACTCCTCACCAGGCAGAGCGCTACCTGGCCTCAAAAGGCCCATGGCGGAAAAATAGAAGACCAAAAGGCATGTCTCTTCGCGTGGTCCCCAAGCACGTTCAAGGAAGTTACTGAGAGCGTTAGATTCGGTATCATCCCCGCCAAATATCCGACTGACAGTCTGACAACAGACCAAATTAGGCATGTTCAGACTGCCATCATCTTGAAGATCGCCGCCGAGAAACAAGGCCCGGGAAGCCGAATTTTCTGGGCATTGCTGGTCGACCGGGCTGGATGGTTCTCTGCGCAAGCCACAGCAATGTGAGCTGAGGGGGCAATTGGGAGCTTAAAGCTGTGGGAGAGGGCCGATCTCAGGGTAACAGAGGAAAATGAAATTCTTCGCCCTCAAATTATGATTGGGTACTTCCCGGAAAGCTCGAAAGACCCCGTAGAGCTGATCCTCGATCTGAACGAAGGTCAGAATGAGGAGCTAAATGTGGCTGAGTGGAAGGTGCTCCGAAAGGTGCATCCACCTTCCTCAGTTGCTATGGTAACGCTCTCGATCGATCTTCAATCTTTTTTTAATCTTTTACAAAATATCTACAGACTCAGATTTGTGTTCTTCATTGTTTTAAAAGGAAAATAAAAAACAAAAGAACACGTCTTTAACTCCGACAGAATGGAAAGAGAAGTTGTCCTTGGCTTGCACTCCATTATGCGTGCTTAGGTATTGTGCCCACGATTTTATTTTTATTTTTTCGCCTTCAGCTAGCAAAAACTGCTTTTAAATAACAAATATTTGAACCCAGCGGGAAATTTGGTCAGGCCTTCCTAGGGAAGCGGATTTGGAATCAGTAAATTTCATGAGTGAAAAATATGTTGCTGCCCTGTTGATTCCGGGAAAGGCAGGTATGCATCACCGAATTGAGCTTGCTGCGAGCGAAAAATATTTTGGTTCCGTTGATTCCAGGAAAAGCAGGTATGCATCAACCCAATTGATCTTGCTGGGAGCGAACCTCCTCGCTTTGTTTTTAAGTCATAAAAGAAAACGAAACGAAATTTTGCTTATTCCTGTTTGTGCGTTTTTGGTTTTGCGTTGTATTGAGTGCTTTTTTGCGTTTTTTTAATAATAAAATCAGTTGTGAAAAATTGTTTTAGTGCTTTTATAAAAGAGAAGGTCAACGAAAATAATTCGGTGAAAGAGAAGCAAGCTGGGAGCAATATGAACGAGATTCTATGTGCATGCCGAAGAAGCTAGGTGGAAGCAGTAAAAAAGCTTTTTTACTGCTTCCTCCTGCGGACCTGCAATGTTAAAAAGAAATGGAGTGTCCAACGAAGGGAATGCATCCATAGCTTTCCAGGAGTTGCTTCCGTTTGCATCTTGGACTGCTTCTTTTACCGCTTGGAAATTATCCGCAAACACTCGTGTACTATCAATGGATCACACATTTTGCTAGAGACTGTACATTTGATGGGATCACCAAATTCAGCCGTTGTTTATCAAATCTGTCAATGAAGGCTGAAGTATCGCACTATCACCGGATATTTACTATATATACACAATTCTCTCCCAACCACCGAGCGATTCACATCAATTGTAGCAGAGGCTCCAAAGGGCATCACGTTGTGGTTTTTAAGCTGTTTGTGAAAATTTTCCAATCATTTTATTTTGTGTGTGTTTCCATTTTTTGGAGGAAATAACAATAAATTCCGCAGAATTCATTGTTGCTAAGGTGAGTGAGCCTTTGTATTATTACGGATGGTACATTTTTGCCAGATTAAAATTGGATTTTATATAATTTGTGCTGAGGGTAGACATTGTGATAGTCTATAGATTTTTGGCCATGTGCATTGGATGTTATTGAAGGTGTACTTTTATGATTGTTTTCTCTCGTTCCAATCTTTAAATTTTTTGCTGTAAAGGAGATTATTATCATATATTTTAAATAATTAGTAAAATTAGTATCTTTTAAGACCAATATTAGAGACAGAGGTACATCAGTACTTTTCCCATTTTTTTAGTTTTGTCTTTTTTGGATCAATTGTTGTGTTAAAAGACATTTCAGCTAATTTTAAGACAGTTTTTTGTGAAACGCAGAATTTTGAGTATATTATTCTTTAGGAAAAATCAAGAAAGTAGGGAAAAATTGTTTTTCCTTTTGTGACGAAGGAGCATTGCTCCGTTAGCTTAGGTTAAGCGGTTTCTTGTAACGGTATTCCCTTGGGCAGGGAACTCTATCTGAGGAGTGTTGCTGCAGAAGAAAGACTTTAATTGTTCAATAAAACTCAACATAGCTCTAATCCGAGATCTAAAGTGAATTAAGAAAGCCTTTTTCGGGGCAATATGAACAAAAAATCTGCGGCTAAAGTAGCGTCCAATCTTATTAAACGTGGCAAAGGTGCTCAGAAGGGATTTTTGGACAAGGGAATGACGAATGTTTCAGTGGTGGGCAAGAGGAAGATGGGAGTGGATGTGACGCGTGTGGGGGAGGTTGCGGACACTGCATTAAAGCGCACCAGGTCAGAATTATCGGATTCTTCAACATCAATTAATAGTGATATCAAAGCTGGGGGATCGGTGAATGGCGAGGAAAGATTTTCTTTTGAGAGGAACGGTGAATACCTTGACATGGCCCACTCTGAGGCCAACATTGGAGAGATTATTGGGGTCCCGACGAGTTTAAATCAAAATGTGAGGGAATCTTATATGTATGAGGAGGGAGGAGAGGGCCCCAAAGTTGTAATGATTACGCTGAATGAGATATTGGGAGCGGAGATTAGAGAAATAAACCCCCTGTTTCTTGGCAGAATTTTGAGGGAGAAAGGAGTACTGGGGATTACAAAAATTAAAAAGACAGCGCCCAATAAATGTAGAGTTGTTTTCGAAAATGCTACCATGGCAAATAATTTCGCAAACAAAAATAGTCTAGACAAGTCTTATAGGGTATACATTCCCCTGGGGTTGGTTGCAAGGACTGGATTGTTAAAGGGCATTGACCAAGAGCTCACCAATGAGGAGCTTGTAAGGATGATGGAGGAAAAAAATCCGGAACTAAGGGTGGTCAAGATTTTTAGGGAAATGAGGAATGGGTGGTGTGAAGGAATTAAAAAAAAAGAACCCACGGACAGAATTAAAATTTTTTATAAAAGTAATCATCCCATTAAAAATATTTTACTTGATTTCACCTCCTTCAAACTTTTTCCGTATGTGTCGAGAGTTTTGAGATGCTTTAGATGTCAGCGCTTTGGGCATATGGCTAGGGAGTGCAAGTCCAAAGGGACTATCTGTGTTAACTGTGGGGAGGTTCATGAGGTTATGGTGGGCAGATGTGAGGGGGTGGCACACTGCATAAATTGTGGAGGAAATCATCCAGCCTTATTCAGAGAATGTCCGGCAAAGTTACAGGAAGAGAGAATAAATTGGTTAGCAGCCAATCAAGAAATCTCTAAAAGAGAGGCGAGGAAATTGACAAGAAAAATGCCCATAGAACTCTCGCTTTCACAAGAGAGAGAAAACAATGTAAGTCTATTGGATTCAGGCAAGGTGGGGGGGATTACATGCAAAAAAACAGGACCAAATGGTCACTATAACCCCTTTAAGGACCATCCTAAAAAGGGTGAGGAGGCTGACCAGACCCTAAATTTGGGCAATGTGATGTGGCAGGGTAAAGAGGATTCTATGAATGAGAAAAAACTCAAGAGCTTTAAACATGTCTTAATTGATTTGGCAAAGAAGGTACTCGGAATGATGAATGTGCATTCGGATCTAAAAGAAAGTGATAGTTGCGCACTTCTTGCAAAGATTATCGGACAGTTGGAGAGCCTTTCGGCGGGGGCCTCCTCTTTGAGAGTTATCTCTTCGACATGAGAATTCTACAACTCAATTGCCAAAGCGTGAAACCTATCACAGATGATTTAACTGTGTTCATGATTGATAATCAAATTACAAGTTTAATAGCAGCCGAGACCTGGCTCCTCCCGCCGGAACGGGTCTCGCTGCCAGGCTATAAAGTCTTTCGTAAGGATAGAACTGACGGTTATGGAGGTGTAGCTGTGGCTACAAAAGCCGATCTTAAAGTTAAAAGATTACCACTTTCAAGTGGGATCGATTCTTGTATGGTGACCTTATTCGACAATTTCCAAAGAATCACACTAAACTCGGTATATGCGCCGCCGCATCTTGGTTTAAGCGCTTTCAAAAAGAATCTGGAGAGAATCTTCATTAGCACTTCAAGAAAAGGAAGAGCAATGATAGCGGGTGATTTTAACGCGAAGAACCAAGCCTGGGGAGGTTCAATCACTGACACAAAAGGATCTGTGTTGCACAGAATTGCGGGGGACTGTGGCTTTCGTGCGGTAAACACAGGCTCTTTCACCTACATATCGAAGAGTAGAAACATGGTCAAGAGTGTACTAGACATTGCCTTTGTTAATTTCAGTGATGTACCGGTTCTGTGGAGAACGCTGGATGTTTCCTTTGGGGGTAGCCCCCACCTACCTATTATAATAGAGTTTAATTTTTCCCTTAGGGAACCGACAAAGAGAATAATTGCATCTCAGCGGCTTAAAGTAGCGATGGGAAATTTGCAAGTTCCAGGGGGAGAGGAGTTTAATGTCATGGACCATATAAAAAGAGCACTTCAAGATGCTACAGTGATCTCAAAAAAGGACTACAATAATAAGTGGACACCAAAAAAGTGGTGGTGCCCTGAATTAGGGGCACTGTTCAGAAAAAAAAATAAAACGTTGGCAGCCTTTCATAGGTCGGGTGATATATCACTCTTAATAAGATACAATAGGGAAAGCGCGGTTTTCAGGAGAAAGAAGCTTGAGAAAAAGAGAAAAGAGTGGGATGTCATGATAGAGAATCTGGGAAGGAGAGGTGATCTCCATTCATTGTGGAAAACCATCAAAGGTTTGAAGGGAGGAGGAATATCTGGTCAATTACTGGATGATGAGGAAAAATGCGGAGAATTTCTTAAGATGGTAATCGAGAAGGCCCGGGCTCCTTCACTCATGCCTTGTATATATAATACAACTACGAGACGTAACATTGTTATAACCTTGCCAGACCTGGACGCATTCCTGGCGTCAAGAGGTGCCTCGGCCGCGGGAACGGACGGAATCTCGTATGAAATGCTGAGAGATCTGTCAGTTTCGGCAAAGAAAGCCTTATGTTTATATCTTGGGGAGGTCCTGCACTCAGGCAAGATCCCGGAAGAGTGGATGATGATCAAGATGGTCCCTATACTCAAACCGGGCAAAAACCCGAACAATATTTCCAGTTACCGCCCAATCTCGCTGATTAATGTTTCAATGAAAATTATAAATTTTTTCATTAAGTCCCTCATAGAAAATAAAATAGATGAAGCTCAAATGCTTCCAAACTGCTCTTTTGCTTACCGGAGGGGTAAGTCATCTACCTTATGCTTGAGTGTCATTAGACAAAAAATTGCCGAGCTACAAAAGAGCTTCAGATGTGTTGGGGTAGTCTCCCTGGATCTGGAGAGCGCTTATGACACGGTTGATTTGGGAAAGCTATACCTGTGCCTGCTTAGATACAATATTCCTTGCGAGCTCATCAATTGGATAACCCAGTTTTTCGGGAAAAGAAGTCTGGTCCTGGGCAGAAAAAGGGTAAACTCGGTGGGAGGTCTTCCTCAGGGCAGTTTACTTAGCCCGACTTTGTTCAATATCTATACTGCGGATCTGCACGACTTAAATGTGCAGGAGGTGAGCATGTTCCAATTTGCGGATGATTTTCTTCTTCTGGCGGCAGGAGAGTCTTTTAGTGTTCTGAATAGTAGACTCCAGAGAGCAGTCACAACTTTTCAGCGAGCTGCATCGGTAAAGGGTTTAATCTTGAGTGGCGAAAAAGCAAAGTGCCTAACTTTCAATGGTAAGAAAAAGCTAGAGTTGTTCATTGAGGGGGGTAGAGTCCCGTGTGTTGGATCCTTCCGTTTCCTGGGCTGGTTTTTCACTTCAAGCCTAAAGAGCCACGTTCATTACGAACAAGCGCTGAGGTTAACTGAGAGTAGTGCGAGAGTCATTCGCATTCTGAGTGGCATAAGATTCGGTGTAAACCCCAGGAATGCTTTGGTCTTGTTCAGGTCGTTGGTAAGATCAAAAATCGATTACGCGAGGGCTTTGTCGACAGGGGAATCAAGAGGTTTGGAAAATAGATTGGTTGTTTTTTCAAATATTTATTTGAGGAAAGCACTTGGGCTATCAAGAAGTACCCCCGTCCATGCGATGTATGCGCTGGCAAACGAACTGCCACCTCACCTGAGGGCGGACCTCATTACCGCAAAGGAGATTTGCAGGGCTGCTGGCTCTTGCCCGGACTTCCTGGAGAGCGTCCAGAACAGTTCTCTAAATTCCCCTTTCTCGCGGTGTTGGGAAAAATATAGAGAGATTTTGAGCAACACAGTTTTTGCCCCGAGGAGGTTATTCCCTAGAAATAAAATAGAAATAGATACAGGTTTTTTTGAATCCAACTTCGTAAAGGCTGGAACTAATAAAGAGATAGTTAAAGCGTTGATGGCAAGCAAGAAGGAGAGCTTCCCGGAGGGGATCACAGTGGTAGCAACGGATGCCTCGATTGCAGGAGACACGGTGGGCTTGGGGGTTGTTTTTCCGGCGAGTGGGGAGGAACTTAAATATAGGGTTCACTGGAAAATGTCTACGCGTTCAGCGGAATTACTTGCTATCAGACTGGCGATGTCAGCAGCGGAAAGACGGGGCATGAGGAATCTCATCATTTTAACGGACAGCCTCAACGGATGCAGGGCTCTAAATGTAAATATTTCAGATAATCTGATAGTTCAGCAAATTGCTGAACTGATTGAGAAGGCCTATGAGTGTGTCAGAATAATTTGGGTGCCCTCCCATAGGGACATTGTGGAAAATTGCTGGGCTGATAGAGTGGCTAATGAGGCAAGAACTGAGGGGGTTTTCGTTGATCAACCCTTGTCAGTAGATGATGCCATATTGAATGTTAAAGGGAAGATTCTGAAGCAGTGGGACAGAGAGTATCGGGCCATGTCAAGGTCGAAAGGAGTAAGTTTTGCAAAGATTTTTCCGGGGGTGGGAGCAAAGCCATGGTTCCTAACCAGTGACCTACCCAGTAAAAGTATAAGAACCATAAACAGAATTCTTACAAGCCACTCCTTCGCAAAAAAACACCTAGCTAGATGGAAAATAGTAGAGAGCCCCATGTGTGACATGTGCCAGGAGGTGGAAGATGAAGAACATCTTCTCTTCCGCTGCAAAAAATTCAGTAATATCCGTTTGAGTTACCGCGTGTTCGAGAAATACAGCTGTATAACCGATGCCCTAGCGAATCTTAACAATGACAATATCAAACAGATTGCTAATTTCATATCGGAGACGAAATTAAAGTTATAGTATTGTGGCAGATTAACTGGTGCTCGTGGTGTGGTGGTCCAAAAATTTTACTTGCAGCCTCTCTTTTAATGGGCGTCTAGTCTACCTCCCTATCAGTTTAGACGACACCCCCTCTGTGAATGGGGTTATATATCAGGGATCTCTCCATAAAATGTTTGTAACAATCTAGATGTTAATTGGGTCTTCTACCTTTTTTTTTTTTTTTTTTGTTTTGTTTTAAAAAAAGTACCATCACCTCAGTTCTTGTAAACTTGGCTCACTCATTCTTTTTTATGTAAAGTGCAATGTATTCTGTTTTAGCTTAATAGAATTTTGTAGTGTCAGACGTGGTGTCCTCATCATTGGAAGCCCATCGAGGAAGAGGAATCGAATCATCAACTCGGTACTGTCAAGGGAGAGAACTTTTCACGAAGTCTCACCCTCACACTCTCTATATTATCAACGGTGAGGGTAGAGGAGAAGAGAAGGTCCTGTGTCATGGTCTTATGGCGCTCGCGCCGGATCAAAGAAGCCCACTCAGTGGCGCCTGTTAAGGCAAAATAAAAACAAACAAACAAACAACTATATATACAGCCTTGAATCATTAACTACTATTTCAGTGCGAGAAAAGTGTTTGGTATATTATTGACGTTGGGCTTGTTCCAAGTAAAATGCAGTGTTGAGAATATTACATATATATTGTTTTGTTTTTGTAAAAGAGTGGCTGAAACTGATCGTCTGAGGTTTATATGTAGTTTCTTTCCTATTTGGAAAACTTTTTCGTGCCCATTATAATATATAGTAAAAAGTAAAGTAAGTAACAGTACAAAAGCCTTTTGATCTGAGCAGTTCTGATTATTATTATTGATATTGCAGCCAGCAATAATATAGCTACATACATTGTTGCGAACAAAAGCCGAATATAGACGACAATGTGCTTGAACGATTCGCGAGATCATATTTTGTGTTTCTTTTGAGTACCGAATACACCCAACTTTTTTCACACGACTTTGATATAAGATGGTTCAATAAAAAATCGGCTTGTTTTTATACGATGCATTTCCATTACTGATATCAAGGCACTTAAAACTCTTAGTCGTTTCAGAGATGTAAGTGAAATTAATCAGAGTTTTAGTCAGAATATTTTACTTGCACTTTGCTTGAACTATTAAGCTTGCTTTTTGCTGAGTTCACTACCACTATCTGGTATTAGCTAGGTAATTAGACAAATTTTTCTAGATTGATTTTTTACAATTTGTTATCCGACTGTTTCGCAAAAACTATAGAGATCAAATCAAAACTTACTTATATCTCAGAATTTATGCAGCACTGTTTTTCCATCTATATATAGGGCCTGATTCTGGTTGTCACCTCACTTTCAGTGACATGACAGCTTATAGCTGAATTGCCTGTTTTGATTCCAATAAGAATATTTCTTCGATATTCAGCTATAAGATGTCACGTCACGGAAAGTGAGGTGACAACCAGAATCAGGCCCATAGTTTCTTATTGCTTCTTACACGATTTTGGATAAAATGGAACGTATCCTCCATTTTACTGTAGGTAACCTATCTCCTTGAACGTACATATATTGCAATATGCACTGGCTATCTTGAACTCTGTTGAGCAAGAACCGAACAACTTTATAAATTGTTCAATTTCTAACAATGAAGCTGCAGAAATTAAACAAAGAAAAATAAGTCCTTCTATGGCATAACGATTAATTTTCCTACTTTTTAGGATTCCGTCTTTGTGTGTCAGATTTCCCATCTTTTTTTTCCCATCCGTTTTTTTATATTATTTATTATATTGATGTACTAAAATCATAAATAAGATTTTGGAAAAAAAATATGTTTTGGACCCCTCAATACAGTGTAGTCACTAATTTCTTTTCACTTTCCCCATTGAGTTGGATTTCATTAGACAGGTCTCCCAAAATGCAGCAAAAAATTTATTCGTGCCTTTTGATTTTAATATTTCAGTCACAAGATATTTGCTTTCAAATTGTTATCAAAACGTCCCCCTCTAATTTCTAAACTATCGTTGCTAAAAAAATGAAATTTATTTCGAACAACTTAGTATGATAAATATTGGATATATACGAAGAAAATATTTACAACTTTAATTACCATTTTTTACCATTTGTTAAAAAAAAAGTCAGTTGGTAATAAAAAGTAAAGTAAAAACAATTAACAAAATAGGTAAAGATCTCTATTAAGCAATAGTGATAGAATTGAAAAGTCATTTTGAGCTGTTGTTTCGGTACGAACCCTATAGATGCACGTGCAGTGTTGTATTCACTATTTTTTTTATGTAAATCTGGTATGAATTGAAAAAATTCAAGATGGCGGCTTCAATATTTTGTCAAAATATCAAATTTCTTTATACATATTTTGATATGTTAGAAGATAGCATATAGTTTTTGGGGTTACTACTTTCAAACACGCTGCCTAATTTTACAAATTCAAGATGGCGACTTCTAAGCCACAAAATACTAAACTTCTTCCGATTTCCGATCGCACATTTTTGGAATCTCTAGTTTTAAAAAAATTACTTTAAGAAAAACACCAGGCGCTCTCAATATTTTCTCTTTTATTTCAGATCTTAATTACTTTAACAATGGATGGCGACTACAGAAACATGGAATCTGTACTCCACAAAGTAAACAATTTTATAAAACTGAAGAAGGCAGACAGGTTTGAATATACGAACCATTTTAATAGAATCCGAGATCACCTACTTCGAAATATGTGCGAGATTGACGATAACTTTCGTATGGTGTATAATGGTCCTTGCTTGGCAGGTACATTTATTAACAATTTAACAGAGCACTTTGCATTGATCAAAGAAACTCTTAGGAAGCTACGCCGACAATTTAAAAATTTCTAAGCCAGACGAGTTTGACTTAGTATTTCATATAAAAATACCTGACCGCCGGTTAATCGACGTTGAGAGAGATCCCGAAAGACCTGGAAATGTATATATTAATATGACCCGTCTACTGCAAAAGATTAGCAAAGAAGGACACCAAAAATCTTTGCATGCTCTGTTTTACAGGCTTGTGAATAGAAAAGGGTACTTGGTTCAAACTAGGTTCCAGTCATGGATTGAAAGCATTGTCACCAAGGCTTTAGAAATGCCCATATATAGCTGTGATCGTAATGATGGGTATAAGCCTTATACGTTGCGTTATATAAAAGCAGGACCGGCGCATACATTAATAGTAAAGACTGACAACACCATATTTTCAATCGATTTTGTTCCAGGAATTCTATTTGATAATTTCAATTGGCCAGGTAAAAGAAAATATCCAAGTAATGCTACATGGACTGACTGGATTGCAGTTCCGAAGCCTATTAGCACATGGTTTGAAAATATATCATTTCGGGCTTCATTCGTAGACACAGAGCGCGAAATAATACATGGACACTATGATCTGAAAAACTGTTTAAGGTTGTTTAAAAAGATACGTGATAACCTAAACATTCAAAATCTCAAAAGTTACTATATTAAAACCATTTTCCTTTTGGAAAATGAAAGAGTGAGAGCTATATATTGGGATTCAAGCTCCTTAACGGATATTTTCCTGCACGTAAGTAAATATGGATTTTTTAAAATTACATACAGTGCCTCTTAATTGAATTCGAAAATCCATGGAATCAGCTAATGCAAGTAATGCCATAAAAGTAGATGGAGATTGTGTTTACTACGCGTTGTTACCCTTACTTCAAAGATCTAAAATCTTAATATGCAAAAATCATGTTTGCTTATTACAATATCGCTATTTCTTCACATAGTCCTCACCATGCTGTCTCGGATCGGCTGCATTTACTTTCCCCGCTTTACATAATATGCAGTGATCGAAGATCGCTGTAACTGATTTTCACAATATTTAATTATTGTGTCATAAAATAATATTTCTCATTGCGTTGATATTTTATCAGCGTGAACAAACAATAGAACGACCAATATTATATATTCCATTACATACTTTTCAATTTTTATCTTGCAGATGTTCAAGAAATTGTTAGACGTATTACAATCAGGAAATTTACCATATTTTTGGGATAGTGACTGCAACATGTTTTCAAATTTGTCACACAGCCAACTGAAAACCATGTATGATCAATGGATGGCAGCTTACAGATATTGCTTAAAGTATAAAGATACTGAGCCACACAGGCTTTTCACTTTATTTTGTAAGTATCACATCATTTACAATATCATAGCATAGTTAACGTGTCATCCGCAGAACATACAGCCTAAGGAACGCGATATGACCCTTTCAAGCATATATTAGACTAGTATTAGTGATCAGACATTTCTGTGGTATTCAACCAATGCAAGCAAGAGTAACATACAAACAAGCTCGGAAAAATAATAGTGAGAAAAAAATTTAATTTGGATTTAATAAATTTTATTTCATTGAGCTCCAAACTTTTCCATCTCAACCATAGACCCAAAATGCGTATGTAATATAACATGTTATAGTCAAAGGGCGAAGCTATAGACTCTCCTATGTTTCGGCAATATGTCGTTTCAAAAACTGCCGTATATGAAGATATTAGCTGTTTTTTTCGTTTTGGTCCTTCTCTAATTTTTACGTTGCTTACAACAACAAAGAATTAATCCAGCTCTTTATGTGGCTCTAAATATAGATCCGCATTTTAGTTCTTAAACGTTTAGCACTTAGTGTTGTTGTCTTTACTAAATATAAGTATTTGGTATTTAAGCTAAAACGGAGCTCGAATCCCTTTTCCAGTAGTTAATAAATAATTTAATTTGATAATTTATAATTAACTAATCAAATCGCGACAGAGCTAAACTAATTTTAACTTTATTTTTTCGTTGTCAAATTTAGTTATATAACCCATGCAAAATCTATTCCAACTTCTCAAACCCAAAATCGCTAGCCCGGTAATTGAGCAGCATTGTTTTTTTCATTTAGCACTGAGCAGGGGCAGGACGAAAAAATCGCAGCTTTTTTTAATTTAGAAATTTTTATAGCTTAACTAATTTTAAGCTTTGTTGTTTTATGGTTTCGAAATTATAACGTTTTCTAACAGTTTCATCCTAAAACTTTTGTATAATATGCTTAACTAAAACAAGGAAGAGAATTTAAATTGAATAAATGTAAAGCTTTTGAATTGGGATCACAAATATATCCAGTTCTTATAGCCATTTAAAAAAAATGCTTGATAAAGAACCAATGACATAATAAACTACTGCACTGTTGTTTCGCTATCCCACTAACGTGGAACAATTTTTGTGCCTTGTTATTGGAACGTGCTTCTGGATAAAAAAAATTAAAATCAAATTTGAAATAATTTCATTTTACGTTTTATGTCAATAACTGCCAGCCAAGCCAGCTGCATTTTATTTGGGCTGCTATTACCTATAAAGTTACAAAATAAGCACTGAAATTAATTAAGTTAAGGAACCATCATGCTTAAAAAAAATATACTTTTTTCCTACCAACTTGACTGTTGAGAGTAGTCCATATTAAGCGGCGTTAACATAGTCACATTAATTTGGCCAGTCTATTATGATTAGTTAATGAACTCATCAAGGTAAACTGGCAAATTGTTCACACGTGAAGGGTTGTTTCAACTAAGAAACTTAAAACATCACATTTAACGTAATTCTTAAATTTTCAGATGTCGCGAGAAGTTTGTTTTGGTTGTAATGCATTTTATGCATAATCATAAAATTCGCTAACTCTTGTAGAGTTGCAGTCCTGAAGTCTCTGTTCCTGTAAATACTGCACGAGAAGACTCACAAACTAGATAATTCGCTGTACTTTTCTAAGAATTTCGGTTTCCCATTTGTCCATTTCACTATTATACGAATATATTTGATAACAGTAGATTTTGAACATGCGCAGTATGCGAACATACTTACGGCGAAATCTCACTTACTTGACCAACTTACTGTTCCCATGTAAACGCTGGTTACAACGTCACTATATTGAAATAAGAACTTTATTTATGTTTATGAAATCCCATGAATAATCGAGTATAATCGCGAGTGCCGTTTAATGGATCCGTTGATAGACTTTCGTCTCCGCTTTTAAATTCTAAGAAAAGTAAACTAAATAAATATAACACTTAATTTTCTCTTATTTACAGTGACTGAAGAAGAAATACAAAGTATGTTACCACAACTGGTTAACGACAGTTGGAGTTGCACTATACTTTGAACAACGGCACAATTTTGCATTCTGATTTCAATGGTTAAGTGGACTGACCACGCAATATGCCATAGTGAGAGATACAAAGGCAACGGATAAGCCAATTAACTCACCATTCTAAATCTTGTTTTATTAAATATTAAAGATATATTTTGATGTTATTTTTAACATATACATACATACGTGCTTAACGGAACTGATGGTAGTATTATTTTGTGTTAAAATTAAATACAACAACAACAGCAAATACAAAGTGAACAATGGACTCTAATCTGACATTCGTATGAAGTGGAATTCATGGAGAGGTGAAAATCGAGTTTTTAATCTCAGTAAAAACAGAAATGCATTTGACTGAAGGCCGAACAGGAACCTACATATACATATTTACTAGTTTTTATGTCCGGCTTCGCACGGTGTAAAACAATTTACCAATGCGAATCCTCCATCCCGCCGAAATCGGTTCAGGAAGTTGAGAATTGTTGGTCGTCACATTGGATCCGCCATCTTTAATTTCCAAATTTCGACAGTAGATTCGAGATCAGCGACCCCGAAAACATAAACAATTGGCAATCCTTTGAAGTTATAGTTTTCGGTCGCCATATTAGATTCGCCATTTTGCTTTTTCAAAAGTTTTATCAGTGATGTTCCCTATTCAGTTGAAAGCTTTGGATCAGTCTTTGAATCAATAAAGTCGGCCCAGAATTCATAAATAAACTCACAGGAGTAATCACAAGCTTTCGCGTTAGCGTTTTAATTATATAGATTAGATGTTAGGAGAACACGGGCTTCCACATATCCTCTCCACTTCGAGGATCTTCTTCAGTTTCTATAATCGTTTATATTCACTATGCTGGGTGGTTAGCCCGCAGTAACTAATAGCTGCGTTCCATTGGGCCATGCAGAGTACGCCGGAGTAGTTGTACCTACGCCTACGTTACGTCCAACTCCATTTTACGCAAATTTTTTCCGCTAGAGTTTTTGTGGTTCACTATTGCTCACTAGGCTGCTTTTCGTTGTTTAAGATTATAAATATTAAAAGTTGTAAATAAAAAACAGCTGCGAATTCATAACATTGAGGAAAATAGGAATGAACGATTGCTTTTATGAAATAGGCAATGATTGTTCTCAAAGATATTCAAAGAGCTAATAACTGTATGTATCGATGAATAATAAAAAAAAGTACTCCAATATATTCTCCTCACCACCTCTACCTTATAAATTATAAACAGCTTTGGGTGTCAGCTACTAGGCGGGAAATCGGAACCACTGGTGGTGAATAATGAAAAACCCTGGAGGTTTAGAGGCTCCAGGAAACCCGAAGAGCCTCGGCCTTGCAATATAGCTCTGAATACCAAGTAAAGAGCTCCGAACCGGACACCCCCAAACAATGGTTGAACAGTATACGCCGAGGACTGCGTGACTAAGGGGAAGCTTAGTAGATAGTGTGCGAACTCTGGATACCTGCCGACCTTCGGTTTAAATTTAGCCTTCCCGGGCGCACAACAGAATCTTCCCTTGGGAAATACATTCAATTACACGTTAATCCGTTCAAGTTGAAAATTTTCAGTAGCCATATAGGATACACAATCTTGAATTTTCTATTGTCCATGGCAGATTCAAGAACAGCGACCCCGAAAACCCTTGTATTCATTAACACGGAAACCCGTTGATTACCCATGCTTTCTTGTGTCACTTCGCATGTACAAAGCTCGCGCCGGGGTTAAGACACTCCGTAAAATCGGATCAACAAAACATTTTTCGCCATCCACTGATTTATACTGCCTGCACAGTTTCAAATTTTTCGTCATGAAATGAGCGAGATAGGTGATAAAATTGCTATGGGACTGAGAGAGCAGCAGCTATTTTGATTTTCTATGGAGATTAAGCATTCGTCCCGTCTTTCATAATATAACTCCAGCTATTGCAAGGAATAGTCGCGTCTTCTGTGCCCTCAACTCAATTAATTTGATCCATACAATTCAGCTATACGAAGTAGTGCTATTTAAATGAGCGAACAAAATAGAGAATATAGCTACCCCTTCTATGATAGCGTGGATGTTTATATACTTATGTATACTTCTTTCTACTCTTAATTTCGACTTCAGCTAGCAACACTTCAAATAAAGGAAAATATAAAACAGCCTGCAGCGGTAGCGCGATATTTACCCCTAATACTATGGCCGTGTTCGGAAATATAAAACTTCGACGCAATTGCAATTCAGCTTCATGTTTTAATTGCTGAATATTGCAATTACAGTACAATTTTTCATTTTCGAAGATTCCACATATCATAAGGCAATACACAGCAAAAGCAGCCATAGTGCAGCCATCTGCTTCCGGAGCAGCCAGCTGTAAAATGAAACTTGTGAAATCGAAGCAAGGAGAATAGGAAATTACAAATTACAATTATATGTAAATATCAGACGATCTGCCGCTGCCGATTGTTCAGTTTGATTGGCTGTGATGTGACTGCCGACTGTTCTGCTTCAGCCTTAACAACTCACAACCTGATAGACAGCAATCTTCCGGAGTTTCAGTTGCAATTGATCGTAGATTTTACTAGTGACTGTACTTTTGACACGATCATCATATTCAGCGCACATTTACCTGGGGGCGCGCATTTGACATGCATGACACTACATTGATAATACATTTAGTGTGAGAGAAGCGGTAGCTTCGCATATTCTTTTCATTGGCTTTGTAGGAAGTAAGATCGGGTATTGACCTCAAATAATATAATGCAAATGCTGTAAGTAAACAACTTCTTCTATTGTTTATTTCATAAAAATATATTCTGATTTTGATCGCGACAGGTTGATTGTCACGCACTGTCGACAGTGCATTTTGTTTACTCTTTATATTTATTCTAGGTACTTATGAGTTGTCGTTCAGAAACGACTGCCCCTAGACTAAATTACTAACATATTCTCTACCCAGCAGGCTTATAACTAGACTGCAGACTAGATATTTACACCTATTGCAGAAACCCTCATGACGTTATGGATTCTAGACTCCAAGAATAGTTTCCGTTCAAATGTTATACATATATATGTATATTTCATTAAAATGCATATAATCCGAGGTCTACTTATAACGGTGTGAATTTATTTTAAGTGCGAAACTTAGATTATTAAGTAGTCAGGGTACTTGATGCCCTTATCTAGTACATTGGTAAAGTACAATAATGTCATATTTATATTTAGACAAAGGTAGATAAGCACTCTTATGGGGCACGGTAGTGTAAGTTCGCATTAAATTGGAGCGTAACGAAAAAATGACACATTCCCTAGACAACACCGAAGACATATTTTTATAAAAGTCGGTATGTGGAGGTTTTTCAAGTCGTTGATATAAAATATAAGGGGCTTTCAGCTAGCATGTTCTGAATGAGAGGCAACTAAGACAACATGTTGAGCATCCGTCTCAGTTGGGTTAATATGCTGATTTTGATATCGCAGAGTTCGTTGATGAAGTGAAAGATGAATAATAATAAAGAACACAAAAAACTAAACACCATGGCCTATACCTGCAATTATCTTACTTTTATTAATTTTTCGTATAAATATACACTTATTCTGGGGTTGTCGTAACACACATTTTATAACAGACAAATGAGACAAAAAATCTAACTCAGATGTCTCAGTTGCTCAAAGATTGCATTCGTTTCTGTTGCTCAATGTGAAAGTGAGACGATTTCAAAAACACGCCGCCTCAGTGAGCCAACTGAGAATATCTCACTTATTTAAATGAGAGCCTATTTACCGAAAGGCTCTATGGTGTCCAATTTTATAAATTTAAGAAGGCAGGCAGCTTCAATAGGGGCTTTCGACAAGCACGTTCCCAGTGAGATAACATTTTGTGCAACCGTCTCAGTTGTCTCATTTGGCTTGGGTAATTGAATTAATCAGCTGATTTTGATATGGCAGAGATCGTTAATGCAAAGTGCTGCAACATTTTTTTAATAATTCAGAGAGAGAGAGTAGGCATTTTTCTGGTGGTCGTTTCGAGACGATTACCAGTGTATTGTGACCACGCCCTCTTTTTTGCAAAATTCTATATACTGTGAAGTACAGACTGTGGAAATTAATTTTCATAGATACGGAAAATAACGTCAGGCATATTCCATTCCATTTTTCACTCCTTTGTAAGCATTAACATTAGTCCTTTCTTTATAACAGCTGTTGTTGGATCGGTCGGATTTCTGCTTGAATATCATGCCTAATTGTCCTAAGGTGTTTAAAGCGCATTGGTATACACCCGGTCTTTCAAATAGCCTCATGGAAAAAATCTGGTGTGGTCAAATCTGGAAAGCGCGAAGACTACTGGAAAAGTTTTTTTTTTTAAATAATCTGTTCCAAAAAATGTTCGGTGGCAGCTACATGCATTATGACTTTGGCCATATGGACTTTTATTTTGCATACGTACTGAACGCGTTCGTGCCAATTTCTGCTATATTTGCTATCGAAAACCTTAAACCAACCAATGTACAGCTTGCCTAATGAGCTAATTGCGTCTGAAAGCTTTCTGTGGTAAGCCTATGGAGCATTAATACTACAAAATAAAATTGAAAATTAAACTTTTTGGGCGTTGCGCTGACAAATTTTTCCATTTTTTATATCCAGGAAACTAATTTTCTAACTGAAAGAAAAAAATTCAAACTTTGCATTAGTAATAAAGTTATTCATTTGTCAAATGGCACGGTTATGGGTTAATTAAATTGCATAAGGTGTTTCAATAAAAACAGTATCTCGTTTTCCCAAATTATGTTCCCCACAATTGAGCCCAAATTAAGTTTAATATTATCAAAGTATTTACATTTTGAAAACCAAAACCTTATTGAGTAGTGTAAATCTCATTAACAATTTTAATAATTAATGCCTGAATTTAAATAAAATAAATGAAACAATTTTTAATTCAGAAAAAAATCGTGTAGGCTAAATTGGATCGCAGAAATATAAGTTTGATTCGGGGTCTTTAAAAGCCCGGATTTTAGGAAAACGTTGATACATACCTTAGTAATAATTAAGTAATTACCGTGAGTTTATCTACATAGCCATATCCCATAGACTAAAACATCCCGACGCTACAATTTTACAGTTCATCGTTGTGGTTAAGTAATTTTGCAGATGGAGGCCGTAAACATCACCAATAGCGTTTAAATCATCAGTTCTTTGAAGAAAAAGCTTACCTAAATTAAGGGAGAATATTTTAGAATCCCTCTTTTTTAATTGTAGTTAACTTTGCACATTTCTTTATGTGGTTTGTAAATTTTATAATGTTTTAACACTTCTAGATTTTTTAGATAAAATTTACATGTTAGGAATGGATGACTACACAAACCTTGAATCTGTTCTCCAAAAAGTGAACAATTTTATAACTTTGAGGCAGAGAGACAAGCATGAATATACCGCAGATTTTGACAGAGTGCGAGATTTCCTACTGCATGAAATGATGGAAATTGACAACAACTTTAAACGGTTGTTTAATGGCCCTTCTTTAGCAGGTACATTTACTAACAATCTAACAAAAGATAAAAAATTTCACTGAGCAAATTACTTACTGTTTAGGAAGCTATGCCGACAACTTAAAAGTTTCTAAACCTGACGAGTTTGATTTAGTGATTCATATGAAAGTACCTGATCATCGATTAGTCGACATTGGTAGAGATCCCAAGAGACCTGGAAATGTATTGATTAATATGAACCCTCTACTAGATAAAATTAAAAATGAACAGCACAACAAAGACTTGCATGCTCAGCTTTCTAAGCTTGTGAATGAAAAGGGCTACTTGGTTCAAACTAAGTTCCAATCGTGGATTGAAAGCATTGTCACGAGGGTTTTACAAAAGTGTTCTAAGATATATAAATGCGATAAGGAGGTGTATGAAATGGGTTATTCAAAAACAGGACCGGCGCACACTATAAAAGTAACTCAAGCCACCAGGGACATTTCAATTGATTTCGTTCCAGGACTTATATTTGATAAAGACAAGTGGCCTGCTAAAAGAAAATGTCCAAGCCACGCAAAAAATACTGACTGGATTGCGGTTCCGAAACCTATTAAGGCAGGATCTCATAATTTTTCGTTCCAGACTTCATTCGTAGATACCGAGCGCGAAATTATACAAGGAAAGCATAACCTGAAAAACTGTATAAGAATGTTTAAGAAAATACGTGATAATCTTAACACCCAAAATCTGAAGAGTTACTACATTAAAACTGTTTTCCTTTGGGAAACTGAGGTCCAATCAGACACGTTTTGGAGTAAGACCACTTTAATGGATATTTTCCTGCATGTAAGTATACACAATTTCAAAAAATTATTAGCTATAAGGTAAGAAAGGTTGTTGGTTTGATAAATCACCATATCAAATATACTAAATGAAGAACCGTTCCTCAATGTGACTTTGACTATCTTTTGAATTAATCGCGCATTTCTTAATTTTCTGTTATCTTTCAGATGTTCAAAAAAATAGTTGATGTATTAGAATCAGGAAATTTGTCGTTCTTTTGGGATAAAACCTGCAATATGTTTTTGCATTTCACAGAGCAACAGTTGGACACCATGCGTGATCAATGGAAGGCAGCTTACCAAGATTGTTTGAAATTTAAGAATACTAAGCCAGCAGAAATATTCATATTATTTCGTAAGTACATATTTCCAAATTGTGAAATTTTTTTGGTGAATATTTGGTCATATTTGAAATCAGAAAACATAAAACTATCTTTGTACGGGGGTAATTTAAAATGTGAAGTGGTACAAACATAGACGTTAAAAAAAAATAGTATGTGCTGCGATTTTTGACACTTTTTGAGATATTCAGGATTTTTTTTATATATTTTGTATGTGTTCTGACCCATTCGATTATTTTTTCAAATAATAATCATGACCTTGTCAAATTTTGATTATTATGTTTATTTTTTTCATATTTAGCTTTAACAAAGCTTACTAAAGCATCAAAATGTTTAAAGTAATTAAAAATAATAATCGATGGCGATAAATTTTTTGAATTATTTCAAAACAGTTACATAATTTTACTTCTATCAAATATCCACTCAGAGCTCTCTCAACTGTTCATAAAAGGCAGTAGACCAAAAAATCGACAGAGCACTTAAAAAGTTGAATTACACCTATTTTTTATCCAAAATTACTGAGGGTGTATGTTTTTCTGTTTTATATTTACGCTTCCCTCATTCTCTATAATAATAGTATATGAATTTCAAATATACTTAGGGTATACAAGAACTTACCTGCTAAAGAGTTGCCGCCGCACATTTAAGAAGAATTTAAAATATTGCAAAAATATTACCCTTGTTTTTCCTCCAAAATTACTTGAAAAGTTTTTAACATTTCCTTTATGACTGTTAACATAAATTTTCACAAACATCGTTATATCGAAGCAGGAAATTATATTTCTGTTCATTAGGTTCGTACCACACTTGCATATGATAAAAAAGTTATTGCGTCGTGCCCAGGTTGGATAGCTTGTTCCAACAACTTAACTGTCTTTTTCATATTGTATCCTTTAATTTTTACGCATTTATTGTATATTTGCTCCACGTTCTCCGGTCTAGAAAATCAGCCCGCCGATCGCGCACGAACAATGTCCTGTTCATCGGCTCTAAAGATGTGGCTAGGCCTTAGACTTAGCATTACTCCTCTAGCCTACAAGAAAATAAATAATAACGGCGACTTTTCCTTATTTACAGTAACAAAAAAAGAAATGGGGCAAGTAAATGGACAGCCGAATGAAAATGTACATGGACAACCGACTGAAAAGATGAACGAAAAACCAATTGAAAAGGTGAAGGGACAACCAATTAAAAAAATAAATGAACAACCGATTAAAAAGGTGAATGGAACATCGATTGAAACAGAAGAAAAGTTTTTCCGAATAGTCTTTTTTTAAATATCTCGCAAACTGTTAATTTTTATGAAAAAAGAAAGATATTGTTCAAGACCCTGTATTTCGAAAACTTGAATTTCCAAAAATAAAATGGAAACTATGTGCTGAACAACACAGATCCATAATAATTTCGTCATAAGTTCAACGATGTGCAAGATAATCGCGATGAGGTGTTCTTCAATACGGCGGCTAACGCTGGCGCCCTACAAGATCAACTTTTTGGTTTTACACTCAGCACAGCCAAAAATTGATTCTAGAAGTTTTTAAATTGTTTTATTTATTTAATTGTAGTAGGCTGATCTAAAATCAAACATTTTTCAAATCAGATATTAATAATCTCAGCGGAGCGAGGTAGCCAACCCTGACAAATTGGTTTTGAGAAAAACGGAATTAAAGTTTTCTATCTGCGCTATGACTCCGTCATTTCTGCGAATTTGGAATTGCTTGTACACAAACTTGAGAAAACAAAAATTTTGGAATCGCACCATAGAAGAAAGTTGAGCTTTATTTTTGCACTTAATTCAAAGCATTTCAGGTCAGATTCCATTGAACTAAAAATTTTAAAAATAGGTTTAAAAAGTTAATACCTTGACAATGAAATCAAAACAAAATTTTAATAAATAACATATTTAAGTACATATATGTACATTGTTATGTAACTAAAGAAGGCTTTTAGGTTCTTCTTTCAGATAACACTTGCAAGTTAGCACTCGGCGACTACAAAAACCTTGAGTCTGAGCTTCAAAAGATCAACAATTTTATAACTTTGAGGCAGAAAGATAAACAAAACTATACCGAGATTTTCAAGAGAGTCCGCGATTTCCTACTTCAGGAGATGAAGGAAACGGACAAAAATTTTGATAGACTATATAATGGTCGCTGTTTGACAGGTATATTTGTTTAAAAAACATAAACACTTGAATAAATGCATTGATAAATTATCTACTTAGAAAGCTGTGCCGACTGCTTAAAGGTTGCTAAGTTCGACCAGTTTAGCTTTGTGCTTCATATGAAAGTACCTGATCATCGATTGGCCGACGTACAAAGAGATCTTAAAGAGCCTGCAAATATATTAATTAATATGAACCCTCTACTAGATAAAATTAAAAATGAACAGCACAACAAAGACTTGCATGCTCAGCTTTCTAAGCTTGTGAATGAAAAGGGCTACTTGGTTCAAACTAAGTTCCAATCGTGGATTGAAAGCATTATCACGAGGGTTTTACAAAAGTGTTCTAAGAGATATAAATGCGATAAGGAGGTGTATGAAATGGGTTATTCAAAAACAGGACCGGCGCACACTATAAAAGTAACTCAAGGCACCAGGGACATTTCAATTGATTTCGTTCCAGGAATAATATTTGATAAAGACAAGTGGCCTGCTAAAAGAAAATGTCCAAGCCACGCAAAAAATACTAACTGGATTGCGGTTCCGAAGCCTATTAAGGCAGAATCTGATAATTTATCATTCCAGGCTTCATTCGTAGACACCGAACGCGACATAATACAAGGAAAACATAACCTGCAAACCTGTATAAGAATGTTTACGAAGATACGTGATAAACTAAAGACACAAAATCTGAAAAGTTACTACATTAAAACCGTTTTCCTTTGGGAAACTGATGGCCAATCAAACACGTTTTGGAGTAAGAGTACTTTAACCGATATATTCCTGCATGTAAGTATGTATATGTACACAATTTCAACGTTTTCATTTATACTTTAGCTTAGGGTATGAAGTGATGGTAGTGTCTCAGATCCATCGAATTGTTTCTTTTACAATTAGGTGCCACATTGAATATACGTAAATGAGTTGTATATTTTTTTGGTTTGATAATCTTAACTATACCAAATGAAGAATCGTTCCTCAATGTTACTTTGTATTTCCTTTCTTTTTAAATTAATACTAGCTGAGTTACCCGGCTTCGCACGGTGCCATGTGACTGTACTGAATTTGACTTTACTTCAATAATCCTATTCATGCATTTAAATTATTGCAATCGATTATTTGTACAGAAGTTTTGTATTCTGTATACGTTACTTATTCATTCGAAAATATTGCTTTATTCTGATCAACTCTCCGCAATCTGTCTTATTAATCTTAAGTAAGAAATTCCAGATGGCTTATTGAACTCGTAGTTTTGAAATTCTGAATTTCAACAGAATATTAAATATCAGCTATTATAGATATTTTACATATGTAAAATATTTTTTATTGAAATCGAGAAGTTTCGTTCGCTCTTAAAAGTCTTTCAAAATTCAGGGACCCTTAAGGTTTCCTTGTATTCATTTTCATTTCCTTCATACGTTGAAATTAAATTATTTCGGTCGTTTGATCCGCTATTTTGAATTTGGAAATTTTGATTATAGATTCAAAATCAGCGACCCCCAATACCTCCTAGTGCTGGTTTTCAGGACAATCTCTTGGCGCTTAACTAATTTAATAATTAAACTAACAGGTTACCATTTGAAACCTGACATTTTATCGAAATAACTAATAGCCTATACATTAAGTTGGAATATATGTATACTATCTTGTGTGAAAAAATGAAGTCTATCGAAGCAACCGCTTAGGCGTGATTGTGTACCAGACAAACAAACAAACACACTTTCATTTTTATATATATCATGAATTCTTTAAGGCACAGTTCATAATTTTTTTTGTCTTTCAGATGTTCGAAAAAATAGTTAATGTATTGGAATCAGGAAATTTGCCGTACTTTTGGAATAAATCCTGCAACATGTTTTCGCATCTCACAAAACAACAGTTGGACACTATGCATGGTCAGTGGAAGAAAGCTTATGAAGATTGTTTAAAGGTTAAGGATACTAAACCAGAAGAAATATTAAAATTATTTTGTAAGTATAAAAAGTATTTCTAAATTATAAATAAAGATTTTATCAGGGGTAGCCGCATGTAATAGGTGTATAAGAATGCCATACACGAAATTCAGCTATCTCAAGTCACTTCGACTTAACACCAAACAAATTCCCTTGTTTCAACTAAACTAAAAATATAAAAATACTTGTGTGATGGTAGTTTGATGTGCAGACGGGTCCAAAGTTAGACAATAAAAATGAAAATGTTTGTTCCGCAATGTTGAATGCTTTCCAAATAATCACAATTTTTTAATGTTTTTCTTGATTTTTGCCCTGATGTTTCGATTGTTTTCTTTTGTTTCTATAGTTTCATTTTTTTTATTAAAAGAAAAAAAGGGAAACTGGAGAAAAAAAATCGCTAGGGCACGAGTAGAAACTTGAAAAACAATCAGCTTATGCTAAAGTCTAGAGCCCAGCCTCATTTGTTATAGAGTGAGAGCTGGCTGCAAAAATGCTGGCCTATCGGGCAACAGGATGAAATGTGATTACGGCCCCTCTCTCCGGAAAAATTTTAGTACTGCAACTGCTTTTTAAGAGTGATTTCAAGCAGTTGCTCGATTAGTACAGTTGCAATACCAAAATTGTTCCGGAGAGAGGGGCCATACCAACGGTCGCTGTGAGTACTAACATTTAAAATACGTTTCATCCTGTTTCCCGATAGGCCAGTTTTTTTGCAGCCAGCTCTTGGACTATTAGAGCAGATTTGCACTGACATTAATGTCAGGTGCAGGAAAGAGTGGAGCAACTCTCTAAGCAACGCTCTCCGCACAAGAAAAACAGCGTACTCGTCTGGCTCTACAAGTATGATTGGGACGTTCAGCATTAGCTCCTTTAGTCTACAGGAAAATAACCGTCACCTTTTCTTATTTACAGTAACTAAAAAAGAAGTGGGGCAAATAAATGCACAGCCGATTGAAAAGGTGAATGGACAAGTGACTGTAAAGATGTGCGAAAAACCGATTGTAAACGTGAATGAACCTATTAAAAAGATAAATGAACAACCGATTAAAACGGTGAATGTGCAATTGACTAAAGCGGAAGGAAGGGGCAATTGTATTACACAGTAGCTAATGTACATGCAGCTATTCTATTTTCACAGTTGGCTAGACTAGTCAAACAATTTATTGTAATAAAGAATGGTACAAAATTTACAAATATACGTCAATTAAAATGTATTACTTATTTTTTAACCCATTATAGGGTAAAGTTAACCTATACCTACAAGTGCAATTAGCACACTCATGAACTCAGCCCATATGGCGGTACAAAGTAGTTTTTTTCGTTTTTTATGGATAATAAATCTATATGATTTAAAACTACCTGAGTTATGGTAAGGCTAAGCTAATACAATAATCAGTAAACTATGGTAAAACCATCATTTAAAAAATGGTTATTTAGTTATAATATAAGAATAAAAAGCACTAATATTTAAAGTTTATAAATCCATGTAAATATACGTGCTAAACCTAGGTGATGATCAAGTGATTGGTGTCAAATTGTTGGAGTGAAAATACTAAACTTTAGAATTTTATATAAGTTGGCACATTTCATTATTTGTGGTCACTGATCTCAAATACGATGCTGTATTTCACAAACACACAAAACAACACCATTAAAAACAAACCTTTGGCTCAAATTTAAATTACTTTTCAGAATATGCTTAGGACATCGATACAGAGGTCTCCACTTTTCAGCTTAGTCGGACTTTTATTCGTGGTCAAAATATAATTTGACTGGGCTATATTGAAAAAGTTGCTTTAAAAATTGAAATGGTTGTTATAGAAATTGAAGCTACTGAATTTGAGAAAGCTGCGGTTGGTTTTGATTTGGTTGTACATGATTTTGAGTAACTTACACTTGAATTTGAATTAGTTGTTCTTGATGTTAATTGGTTTACTTTTGAAATGTAAATGCTATACATAAAGGTTGAAACATTAAATTATTCTTTATGAACTTTCTTATCAAAGAAACGTGAATGATGTGATGCTTGAATTTGAAATAACGGAATTGTGGAATTTTGCTGGAATAGTGTCCAGTTGCCACATCCATTAAAAAGTTTAATAAATTAACATTATGAAAAGACCAAGAAATTTCTTTGCCTAAATCAAAAGTACAATAGTAGCTTTCAAATTGCTTTCTTCGGCATCTCTGTTCTATGCCTGCTTAATGGTTAATAAGAACCTTAAAATCTCAGGGACGATTATCACACATGTTGGAACGTCGTGGTCAAAGCACCCATAAAAGTTATGCATAATTACCGATGACAAGGAATACAACAAATGTTGTAAATATACGGTCAATTTTTAACATAATAACCCCAAATTCCAAAAAAAAATTGGGGATTACTGAATTTGTAAAATTGATTTGTTTTGAAGTTTTTCCTGCAATCATAAACTTTTTCAGCAAAATATTATTAGGGCACATAAAACTCAAATTTCAATTCCAAACGAAGCCAGGTATTAAATTAAAGCTAGTTCTATCATAATTATAAAAATAACGACCTGATATTGGATTCATTGTTATTTATCTTAATAATCTTACCAAATTTCCTTTAGGATTGCTACATCAAGAATTATTATGGCTACTTCCAGAGTTCCTCAATGTCATCTTGGTCCCCTACTTTTTTCCTAGCTTTCGATGATTTCACAAGGCTTATGCAAGGTACTGACCGACAGGCTATTCGGATAAAATTGGAAGTTGTCAGCATTCACATGTATACTCTAATATTTGATAACCTCAAAAATATTGTTTTGTGTATGATCAACAATAACTGTAAATTAAACGTAAACAAAATCTTCCCGTCAATTTCGATAAAATAAGCGCCATAAAAAATTTGATTGGCGGCTACATCGTTGCAAAAAACTTCTATTCACAATCCCAAAGGTAAGACTGTTTTAAAGACGTTAATGGAAGATTATAAGACTTTATTAAGTGTTTATTAAATATAATTACAGGCAGTCTTTTTAAAATAAGGACTAACAATAGAGTTTAAAATCACAATGGACTAAGCATTTACCAATCATCCTGCGGTAACCGATATGTCCAATTATCGCTTCGCACCACTGTTATGCCGGCGCCATAATAAGGAATTATGTACGCCGACCCATCTGCAGGCCCCACTACCTGTGTGGCTATTAAAATTATATCAACGAGTTGTCCTAAAAACATAAATCCTAACGTGCAAAATTTCATCAAACCAACGGCCGGGTAGCCAAGATAAAATCGATCCACCCCGAACATTCCCAAAAACACAGACAACAAAAGGGCTGTGTCGAAATGATAGCCATTTCTGAAAAAAAAATTTCTTATTTTGCTTATGAGTAGATCGATATTTCTTACGTCCATTTGCAAGGCATTTCCTTGGTAAAAGTCGAATTTTTTGTTTCTGTACAGTTTATGCCATCCACAGCAATACACCACACTGGAAAAGAAATACTTTGAATTGCGTGCAAGTACCAATAATTTTAAATAATCTTCCACTTTCATACTTCTGAAATCAAAAATGTTCGCAAAGTTAGACATGCATGTTAGACTGCCCTAAAATTATGTATCTACTAACATTACTAACAAATAACTTCTGGAAGTTCTTTGTGAAAAAAAGGCAGCAATTTGCTTCTGGAAGTAAAATTTTGAAGTTGGAAGCAGCTGCTGCAAGTATACTTCTAAGAGTTTAAGATTGCCTATGCTGAGCTTTGCCAGATGGTCGAGTGTACCAGTTAATGGACTGGGCATTCAAGAACTGGATTCTCTACGTCCTTGAAAAAGCTTACAAGTGGGGTCCTCTTAAAGCACAGGTCGGTGAATCCTAGGTATGTAGGTACAATACCATGTAAACACCTGCTGCAAGCTTGTCGCCAGATCTAATCGCCGAGTGCAGGTCCCGGTTCTTCTCCTAAATGCACCTTCGATAAATTCGTTCACATGGAATGGAATATAAGGCAGTGTTCTGTGTGTGGTTCTAAGTACATTTTGGAACGACACCCTGCACCATAAATATTGCATCAACCGCTGCCTCACGGCCAGAGCCTGGCGAGTCTATCAGCGTTCTCATTTCACTTAGCTACACCCTACACCAGGAAAAACTAAAACGCTATTTCAACTTTTGTTTAAGCGGTACAAGCATTGTGCTGCACTGAATCACGTTCCATAGAAAAATCGTCAAGGCAAGTAAGGTGGGTCAATTGCCTGGTGTGTGTTCTCAGAAAGATTTATGTAAACCTCAGTGAGCTGTGGCTATTTTGAAAACTATTTTAATTTCAGGGGAGCACGAGACTTGCGTTCCATTTCTGCAAAAAACCACAAGTTACGCGGGATTCTATCACACTATACCCTAACTGGATATCCAATAAAGTATGTGTATAAGGAATTTTCGATTGGATGTAGCGGAAAGATGGAATAATGAGAAAAACCTGCAGCAAAATCTGTTACCTCGGGCTTTATTTTCCATTGTGCACCCAATCAGCTGTTGCGTTTTCGGGTCTACATGGTTCCTGCTAGGATCTGGGCAAAGATATTGACCTATATGAAGGCTGGAACAATCGACCTCCACCAGCAAACATTGCTCAACGAGACTTAACAATAAAATGCACAAAATGAACCCATAACTCATCTCGACATCACGGCATGCAAAACTTCGCTGGATTCCCAGAAAAATACCAACATAAATGACAACTGCTTCCTCTTCATAGCAATCGAAAACTACCCGAGTGGGCTTTTAATTTAAAGAGCTCGACTTTTAAACGTCAATAAACGTTTTCTTCAAATTTTTTGAAGGACTGTATTTTGACAGTTGCGAATTGGAAATGCTCTGTGCATTTGCTGGAAATTTCAGAAATGATAATTAATTTGAATATTGGTCTCCTAGGCCATGTCGATTCAGGAAAGACAACATTAGCACGAGCGCTAAGCACCGTGTCAAGCACAGCAGCCTTTGACAAGCACCCACAATCCCAGGAACGTGGAATAACCGTTGATCTCGGCTTCAGTGCGCTTGCAGTAGATGTGCCCGACCGATTAAAGGAGCGGTACCCCAGTGGTAAGTTTCAGTACACCTTCGTAGATTGCCCTGGGCACGCCAGCTTAATCAGGACTATTATTGGAGGAGCACAAATCATAGACCTCATAATCTTGGTCATTGATGTCCAGAAGGGTATACAGACCCAAACAGCTGAGTGCCTTGTAATTGGAGAAATAACGTGCAAAACACTAATTGTTGCCATCAACAAAATTGACATGCTGGAAGAAAACCAAGCGCTGGCCGCTATATATGAAATTAAGAAAAAGGTTGGGAAGGTTCTAAGGTTCACATCGTACCAAGGAGACGTTCCAATGTACGCGATTTCAGCGTTGAAGGGTACAAATATTTCTGAACTCATTCAAGGCCTACAGGAGAATGTGCCTATCCCTGACCGATGTGGAAAAGAGCCGCTCATTTTTAGTGTGGACCACTGTTTTGCAATTAAAGGTCAAGGCACTGTGTGCACAGGGACAATTCTACAAGGTAAAGTAGCTGTTAACGACACAATAGAAATCCCTATAACGAAAGAATGCAGGAAAGTGAAATCCATCCAGATGTTCAGACAGCCTGTAGAGACCGCCATGCAGGGCGATCGCATCGGGCTCTGCATAACGCAGTTCAATGCAAATATAATGGAAAGGGGGATCATCTCGAAACCAGGCCATGTAAATCACATATTTTCCGCAATTGTACCCTTACGAAGGATCAGGTATTACAGGAACCCGATAAAGTCTAACGAAAAATTTCATGTCAGCATTGGCCATGAGACTGTTATGGGAAAAATCACAATTTTTGGGAGTTCAGATTTTCCCGAGTTCTGCACTTCAAAGGAGTTTGCTTTTATTGACGAAGCAGCGGTCGAAAGTTCCGATATGAATTTTTTCGCCCTCGTAGAATTTGAAGTGCCGGTGCTGGCAACGAGTAACGCACTCGTAATATTTTCCAAACTTGATATGGATGTGAACACAAACGCCTGCCGCATTGCGTTTTGGGGCAACATTGTTTGGTCGACGGCTATAGCCGCATATAGTGAGCAGGTGTTGCCCACTTTGAAAATATACAAGCTAAAACGGAAACAGGGTTCTGTTCAAAGGGTTCTCAACGACAACGAGTTAATAATACAAAATATTTTTCAAAAGGAAGCAAAGAAGGACTTGTATATTGGGAAGAAGGTTTCATTAGAGACCGAAGATGCTGAGGAAGGAATAATTGAAAGCACGTTTGGTCAAACAACTAAGCTTCGAGTAAGATTTGCTAACTCCTTAAGCCAAAACACATTAAATACTCTAAAGAAGAAGCCTAGTGATGTTAAAGTCTTGTTAAAGTTTAAGAGGTACATATTTAATAAAAGCAAGGCCATTATACAGTATGTTCAATGTGTCATTATTAACTGCTAAGTGGAGTCTGTCTGTTAGAACTATATTTTACTAAGAGTTCAGTTCCAAGAGTGTGGGCTTTTTGTTTTTTTTAATTGAAAAACTGAAATTTTCCTTTCTCTGATTAGATCTGATTTACATAGTGCGAACTTCACTGGGTTTTTAATTGAGGCGGGAAGTGTGAGGTGTTGCGCAGAGGTGTGCTAGACGCTTTCCACACTCGAAACAACACTTGCGTGAACAAACTCATTAATGGGGTAAGACCTTTCTTCAAAGCCAATCATGCATGACCCATGCAGTAGGCATAATTTTCAAGTAATCTATCCAATTAGGTGCGAAATTAAATGTGTGCTTGAAAATAAGTTTTTAGTTAATGCAAGCCTCTCAGAATCCTGGCGGGACCCATTGTATTTACTATTTTAACTGAGATTTATAATGGGTCCCTTTTGCTTTACCTGTAATATTAAAGTTTAAATAAAATTCTTAGTTGGTACCTACCTAACATACTTAAAATATTAAAATTACCCTGTTTTTTTTATTTTTTAATATTATTTTTTTGCGGCCGATATTCGATGCCTCGACTCTATTCGTTGCATCGACAACACGGCAATTATCAGTTCGGCAATAAGATCAGAAAATAAATCAATTTCGAATTTAAACTTTAAGCAGAATCAATGTATGTATAACATTGTACTACATAAAAACAAGTTGGAAGGCCATAAATCTAAATCTCAGGATAAGTCAAATTGTGATTGCAACTTCTTTCTTAAATTAAATAAAAATAGGACCATTTATTGCAAGCGCGTGTCTATATTTTTTTCCCTTTGTGCGAATGAAAATGAGTAAAACAAATAGCGTATCCGTGCAGATCAAGTATATTTCTATATATGTAACAAATAGTTAAGTTCAGGAATATTACATTTGGATTCATCCAAACATATATTTTTAGTTCAAAAGATAATATATTGCTACGCTTTCATTAAATGTGACCTTAACATTGCTGCTAATAGTACTTTAAGTATATACAATTTAAACCTATACCTAAAAGTAAGAAGAACTTAACTGAATATAATTAAAATATTTACTGTGTTCAGCGTAGAAGCACAAAATTCCCACGGAATGACATCAGTACAAATGCTTTCAAACCATAGCGCAACCACTAAACGGTAATACTATACGACCCCTTTAAGCCGCTATACTCATTGTTTAAGAAGAAACGTAAATTCCTCCATCAACTAAATATTGCACTTAGTTACATACTTCATTGGTTCTTGAAAAATTTTAGTGTACCACGAGAATAAATCGAACGACTGCTATGTCATGTCTGTCACAAATTCGTTACTTTATGGTAAACCCTAGACACGTATATCCCTTTTTCCATTAAATAGTGTGCAAAGGGAGTAGTTTGTCCCAATACTCAATTTCCCCTGTGTATACGAGAATTTGTTTCCACCTTATACAATCTAAACATATATTTAAAAGCAATAATTAAAATGTAACAATTATTATTTTTAGTAAATCAGATTTTAAAAGTGCAAGGCGTTTCTTCCACTCATTAGACAAGTTCGGATTACAGGGGTCATATCACAATTTGCGTGTAGAAAAGGAAGAGAAAAAATACACACAATGCACGCGTTTTAGAATTACAGAAGAATAAACAAAAGTATCACAAGTAACAAAAGTATTGATAATATAATTATTGCCGCCCATTGCCGCTTATCTGTAATGAAATGAGATTAATGTCCTCTCTGGTGTCTATTATTTCCATTCTTACCATTGTTCATGTGAAGAACTTTGGCCACTTTTTTCATTGTTGTGTCTAACTTTGACTCGGTACCGTCTAGCTCATTTCCGAAATCGTCAAGCATTCTAGACATGAAACAAAACAAATAAACCGCATCAGGTATAAAAAACAAAAATGCTTACACTGCTTGCTCGTCCAACTCAACTCCAATCTGCCTTGATACTGTTTTGAGGGTACCAATTGAGTCACTTATAACGTCTAATTGCTCATCCTGTCCCTGTAGCATTCTTTGCTGAACGGACACACTCTCCCCTATAAATTTGTGTGATGGACTATCCAGAGTAGCGTAGTGACCTGGACTGTCCATGGTGTTTTCCAATTTGGAATACTTAGTCCCACTATGTCTCGACGCCATGCTTCCCGCTAAACTGCTTGCTATGTTGCTACCGACGCCAATGCTCGATGTATTGTTTACGTTGTTGTTCGTCTCTGTTGGATTTTCCAGAAGTGGCTGTCTCGCTGTTAAGTCTCTGTCCCGATTTCGGTTCAGGCTCATCTTCTCCTTCATGGACTTAACTTCATCTCTTGTGGCGTCGATGAAATGCCTTCTACTGGAGAGTTCTTTGTTGTCGATCTTAAATTTATTCGGATTTTTTTCTACGATAGGTGTTAAAGAGTTGAGGAAACGTTTTTTTTTTAATTTTCGCTATTATTTTTTTTTATAAAGTAAAAGTTGTGTAACTGATAGAAGTACCCCAAATCAGGCGGAATATAAATTTTAAAGTAAGCGTGGAGCTCTCTGGCAGTCCAGCATGATATTAAATTTCCTACGTTCCGAATGGATTTAAATTGCGTCGGAATCCAGAATAAGGATATAAATGGGTTTAATTTCTTCTTTGATCTTGTTCCTGATGTTTTCTCATCTAAAGGGAACCCCATCTTTTCCTTTAGCCTGCATACCCTTGTGCAACTCAAATAATATTCATCGAAAATTTTTACTAAGTGCTACTTTTTATGGATTTTCTCAAATTTTTGTTCAATTTGGTGCGGAATCTTAGATTATAATAAAATATTGCCTCAACTAAATTTTCTGATGTCCGCTCTTGTCTCTATAATCTAAAGGTGGAATTATGAATCTTGTTTCGAATTTAGTCGAATGTAATTGAAGTGGCTGAATTGCATCTATAGGAAGAATGTACACAGGATTCCTATAGGAATTATTCATTTCATCTGTATTTCCGAGTAAACTCGTTTCGACTAACTGAAACAAGATGGTCAATGCTGTTTCATAGTTAGAAAGACTTTAGAGGCTCAAATCTCGCCCTTCATGCACTCAAATTAAAAACACTTTCAATTATTTTGCGAATAAAAGCGAAAATACTTTAACTTCTATATCTTCTAATCTCAATCGCAACTTAAAAACCTTACGCGCAACTCAGCCATAAATTCAAAAGAGGCCGATAAATTTGTTTATAGATGGTAAACTATGGACTATCAAAATTGTCTTTAATGATGCGGTTGAAGCCCCCAGTTGCTGTGACTTATAATTGTGTGCAGCTGAAGTAATTATTCTTTAATTTTAAGAATATATTTATTTACATAAAGCCTAATTGCGTGCATTTTAAGAATCGAATGCAAACTCGAAGCACCTATTTGCGCTTCGAGAATGTATGAATTGTTAATTGCAGCAACTGGAACTCTTAAACTGAACTTTTACCTCAAAAATTGTAAGGGAATCCATAGTTCTAATGTATTGCTTGATTCGACCATATGGCAAACTGTAACTCTTTGTCGATTCCAACAGACAAGCTACCTGGATAGTAAATTTTCTGTTCTGCGCAATTTGTGCCTGCTCTTTGTAACCCCTACTGGCCCTCACACGTTTCCACGGCTGTTGCATCCAATTGGAATGTTTTCGAGAAAAGTTCATTGCAAGGATTAGATTACTATTCAAGCCGTTTATGCTTTCAATTATAGTCGTAGTTCTGTTTGATGAGAAATTTAATTTGATTTTTACGGAAATCTAGGATGTCAGCCAATGACTAATTGAATTAATGTTAATTTGAAAAGGATATAGATTGTATCTTCCAAGTCCTCAAGATCCCACTCAATGCTCCTCAACGAGTTCCTGAGCTCCGTGGTAGTCCACTCGGCCTCCGCTCCGCTAGCTTCCCCAAGTTCTCTCCACCGCAGGTAAAGTCCCCTTGTTTTATTTAACGCTTTAAATACTTCGCTGTGCATATAAAGAGACCATTAAAACAATTGCAATGCAAATATGAGAGAAAAGACGCACTCTTTGACAACAAAAAATGGATCTTCTAAAGACATGACACTAAACAATTCACTTCAGCCACAGAAACATCGATTTTCCTTCACCCCGAGCAGAGGAAATAAATAAACTATCGCGCACAGGAAAGCAATCGACGACACTCAGTTGTCTTATCGCTTGAATAGCTCAAAACATTTAGCACAAAATCAGCAGAGTTTTTTTGGGATTTCAGTTGTTGCCGCTCTAGGCGCATACCGAAACATTTGTTAAAACTCACCAGTTCCGTAGTATTGATCATGTGATGTGAAAGGTAGGCGATAATCTCATTGCATTCAGCACCCATCCTTTTTCGCCTGTTGGATAACAACAACGCGAGCATAAAAGCATACGGTTTGACAAGGAGACTTCAACTGCGACTGCCCGAGTGCCCGGTGCTCCTGGTCACAACTCGCTAACAGCGCCCATGTTTTTAAGCGGTCGTCTCCTTAAGCTATCACGTAACGTGAAGCAAACTCTGTTCAAAAAGTAATTCATTTCCTTCATTTGTTTGCAGCACTCGGATTTCTATGGCGTGCAAAGGTCTGGAGTTTTACACCCACTTACCAAGTCCAGAGTTCACACTATGCAAGATAAAATAAATTTGATTTATTAGCAGATTGGTCACCGGAAATCTTGTGTTAGGCTCGGACTTTTGTTGTACCTGTTCATTTAGAAGGAATTCCACTCTGAAGGATTCAAAAACAAATTTTTTAATGGAAACTACAAATTATGTTGAAATCTCCAGAAACGACAAAGTTATAGCATTTTTAGTATTAACAGGTGTGCACCCAAACGAAGATGTATTTATTTTTAAATAACTTTTCGTTTCATCTGAAATGCTGGAAATATCAACCTTTCTTTTTAACGTATAAATAACTTTTAGGTTTTAATTTTTAAACAATGAAAAAAGATAAACGAAATTGACTCAATTAACAATAGTAAAATTTGGGTATCTGTACATACATATGAAAAAATCAATGAATAGTATTTCCACATGAGCAAATGGAGCCCATAAATTTCAGCGTCTTGTTTAAGTGCTTCATATACTCATGTGGAACAAACGTGTTTGATTAAGGGATTCCGGTCTAAGAGCCCGATTTTTGGGGCACTTTTACTATTTTTCTATGCAAAATTGATTAGGTTTAATTCTTTTCTTTCCTTCTTCACTCAATTTGAGAGCATAGGGCGTTCACATAGCTTCTCCAACTTCTCTTCTCTCTCTGTTTCGTGCATTTTTAGATCCCTAAAAATATTTTCGATTTTTCTTACTTTTCCAGCTAAGACTGTAGCCACTCTACTCCTCCCCCAGTGATTTGCGGACCATATGTAGGTTGCATCAAGCTGTGCATTTTTTCTTTGGTTGTCTTGTTTGTCTTAATTCCTGTGTTCTTTGTTTTAAATGGTCGGGTTGTTGATGTAATTTAAATAATCTTCTCCATGATTGTATTTGTTTTTTTTTTATATTTGCGTTGATGCGTCTTATTGTTTTTTTTTGTTGTTGCTGATTTCCGTTATTTTCCTGTTTCTGTCTGATGTTGATGGCTGATGCTGATGGTTGATGTTAATGGTTTTGTGGTGAGAAAGCGTCACCGTGATGTGAAGGCAGCCTCATTCGACACTGCGCACTGCCGAAGTAAAAATGGGGTATATGGAAATATCAGTGCAGAACAATAAATTAGACAGTCACACATCAAATTCAATGCAATGGGTCTATGCCCTCTCCGTACTAGACTGGCTTTTATATTTAGAGCCATTCTACCTATACTTTAACAAGGCGACGACATTCAACTACTAAGTACTAAGATCATATCTAACGTGCTTCTTTTACGATCAACCTTAGCGAGACGACCCCACACAAGATTGGGCACTATCCCCACAAGTAACACTCCAGGACAAAAGACACGCCCGGAGGTCCAGGGTTTACCAAACAACCCGCATAAACTTTAATAAAAGCGGATTTTGTTCAAATATGCAAGATGTTTCAGTTACCCAATTGACTTTTGTGCAAAAAACCTGACTGAGAAGCGTGTCAGCCGTATTTTACAAATCAAACTTCTTCCAAAAATTAAAACGCGTTTTCCTCGAAACCAACTTTCAGAGATATCTCAATACAGGGCAATCTGGAGTGGCATTATGTATCTTGTTTTGAGTTTAGTCGAAACGAATTCAATACCTGAATTCTATGCAAAATTCTTAGAAGAATTTTATACATGAATTTAGCCATTCCAAGTCGTTTCGACTAATCTCGAAACAAGATACATAATGCCACCGCTGATCTTAATTTCTTTTGTTTGAATGCGTGTAAAATTCCGCATGACCGAAGTGAACGATCCTTTTTTCGATATCTCAATTATGTCCATTTTTGCCACAATTTAAATTGAAATTTATTGATAAAAATGCTACTTCAACTTTATGTGTTCGTCATTTTCTTACAAAATCGAAAAAAGATCGATCACTCCATGGACAATGTCAAACACTTTAAGCCCCTGCATTAAATTATGAATACAGATAAACAGTTCCCGGGGAATCTCAAACTAGTCCCGTCGGGAACGCCAGACTTCTGGAAGCTGGGACAATTTACTACACAAAAACCGGATGTAAGCTTCTGAAATCTTTTTTCTAAATTTAGTGAAAAAACAGCCTTTAAAACTACTATGTCCTCTTTAAGAAAACTGATTGGATGACTTTCAAATAAAAATTCTAGAGGTCGAAAGTGAAAGTAATAAAAAAGGAATAGATGCTTGGAGAGAAGTTTCTTTACCTTAACTCAAAAGCTATACGAGTCGTAAAATTTAAAAAAATTATATAGTATCTATCGAAATTAATTGTTAAACAATGAAACTATGTATCTAGCACGACTACATCTCAAATTTTTCTTATTTCAAGTCACCAGAGTAAGTAAATACCTAAAATAAAATATATAAATTTTGAATTTCATCAAAAAATACTGTTTCGGAGATCTTTTAGCCAACTGTTATTAGGGAATTATTAAGAAAGCATAAACAAATTTGAAGAATCGGCAATCAGCGAGAATGTTAATGCTGGCTTTATTTATCTATCTGCATAAAAGATTGGCATTGAAATTCCAATAAATTCTCCAAGGATATACACAAAAGTCCACGCGATTTCCTGTGAAATATTTTTTCAAAAAATTGAAATAACATTTACACAATTTTTAACACTTATTGTTTATTTGTAGTACACACTCGGTTGAGATTATTACCATATAACAAATAAAAAAATTATCACTTGTCATAGTCCTGTTTTAATGTTTATCGTACAATTTTTACCATTCAGATTTTAATAAAACATGAAAACACGATAAAATTCGCAACTCGCATGTCTGTGCTTAAGAGTATATAAGAGTATTATACCTTTCATTGTGTGAATTCTGTAGCTATATCTCTATTTCACCGATTAAATATGTAAAAGGCTGTGAAACTAAGAAGAAATATACGAACATATGGTGTTAGTTACAGCTGTGGCGGACAGGTGAATCTAAACGAATAAAAGTGGAATGTGAATAACAAAAATATAAAGCTTGTTGTTCCTAATAAATATTTTTATTTATTATCATTTTCTCAATGTGGTTCGTTCACAAAACCGTCCTACTTCTGTTGGGAGGGAAAACAAGTGAATTGAAGGTCTTTCTTTTTTTATATGCCATAAAACTTAAACTAAAAATGGTACAATTATATTTGTTATATAAAACTATATCATAAATAATTGTAAGAGCTACCCTAACAGAAATTACTTCTCATTTGCCGTAATATGGTCTGCCTGATCACCTTTCGCATACCGTTCCCACATTCGATTAAATAGCTTCTCAAGTCCACGAGCGTATTGTGAACAGTCAAAAAGTGGACTTTCTACACGGGCTTTCCAAACTTTTCCGCGCATAGCTTTCAAATATTCTCTATCTGTTCCTAGTCGGACTGAAATATCCTGGTATTCTTGCCTTGTGCTGGCTATCAATTCTGGAACACCCAATGTAGCAAGCTGTGACGCCGCGACTCTGTTGATTATATAAGGAAAATGTTCCAAAAATAAGTTTATACATTTTCCTATCTCGCCAATTTTCTTACCTTGAAGCTAGTGTTTCGCCGGGGAGCGTAACTACAGGGGTGCCAGTCCATAAGACATCCATTGACGTTGTATGTCCGTTGCAAAGAGGAGTATCTAAGCACACATCCGCCAGTTGCCCTCGTCGTACATGTTCTTCTTTAGCAGCGACATTTGAAAAAATAATCCGATTTCCAGAAATACCTTCAAGAACGAAATGTTTCTATTTAATAAAGAGGCAGCGTACTTTAAAGAGGAATTTGCATTATATATTCGCTAAGTTGCTAATTTCGCCAAATACACTACTTTAATATTCAATGAGAATAATAGAATATAATAATGAATTTCTAAGGCTTCAAGACTGATTATCATCAGTCATCATCTATTTGCCTCGCAACAAACAATTCAACCAGTAAGGAAATCGAAATATACTCGACATATTACATGCTTCTCTGATTTTGTCGTCTTTCTAAGGCTTTGTGATGCAGCAAACATATCATATATATATAACCATAGAATCCTTTATTTTATTATTAAACAATTAGGTTATCATAACTTTCTTTTTCCCTATTATTATATGCCCAAAAAGGCATGTCGTATGACAACACACTATACAACACAGTGGTTTTTGTGAGCGGTTTGCTTTGATGTCTGCACATACGATGCCCTTCTTAGCGTGTGATTATTCGGGCGAAAAATATTCGAAATGCGGTGACTTGGAATTTATGTATATGTATTTATCGTTTAACTCAGTTATTGCTCTTCACACACACCAAACAAAATAGCTCCATTACGGAAAATGAAAATTTCGTCAGAGAGACATGTGTTGAGACTGCACGGTCTCTTTATGATTACATTTTTTGTTTCAATTGAATTACTTCATGGCTTTGCAACGTCTGAGATAATAAGTCCTTAATGTTCATTTTATGTAAAACTAAAGTTAACTTTCTTGTCGTAAAACATTTACACACAGCGTTTCATTTGTTTTTATTGAATTGTCGGTATATAAAATTACCTCTTTTCGTCTAATAGTAACTCTAAGAACAGCATAACATTTTTAAGTGAGTGGAACCTGCAAATAAGAAGCTCATTGAGCTCCGATTCGTTTAGGGTATAACAGCCACTTTATTCTGAACACTTTTATTTAAATGGAGTTTTAAGTGTGAAAAGGACTCGATTCGAGTTCTATAATAGAGCTGCAGAGTTATAAATGACGTCGTTAAATCGGATAGGTCGTTAAACTTGCCGACGCCAAGGCTTTAACCAATTTTTGTATGTATGAAACTAGAATAATTAACAATTAAGACTAAAACGTAAAAAACACATATACATATTTAATTTTTTTTTAACATTGGTTTTACCTTTAAAACCCAAATGCCCTTTCACTTGCGAGCTGATCAGAAAAAATATTCTACATTTGAAAAAAGAAAACCATGCACTTCGGTGTGTCCATGTGTGGAGTACACGGAATACACGTAACTATTTTAGTCACATTTTCAGCTAGTAGATATTTTGTAAAAGGTAAATAACAATAACAAAATCAATTATGGTATGGTAAATACATACTTTATATACATATGCAAGCACGCATTAACAATTTATGCAGCCTAAAATTTGGATACACACACACATGGGCACATCATAAGTGCAAATAGACACTTCCTAAAATATTACTGTTGCAATTTTGTTACAACACATATACACTATTCATAATATATATTACAAAATAAAATATAAAATATTATTTTCTGCATTTTAGTGCCTTTGGGTTATAAAAGAAAACAATTGTTTAAAAAAAAAAAAAAATTATTTTAAGTGTAGGTTATGACGTTATAGGGAGTGTAAGGGATTTAGAAGGTCATACAAAAATTGTACTTACCAAGTTCTTCTGCAGTTTTCTTAATGTTCTGCTCTCCAACAGCTGGGAAACGCAAAAGCCACAATACAGAATTGGGGACATGTTTGAGAATATACACCCAAGATTGAAGAGTAAGAGGATCAATCTTATATAACTGATTAAAATTACAATATACAATTGCTTCGTCAGGTAAGAAGTATTGTTGTCTGGTGGTAATGACTATACTTTGTGGGACCTCTTCTCCAGTCGCTGCTTTGTTATTTGTTTGGGTTGTTACCAGACCATTCTGAACTACCACTCCATTGACCGATGTCTGAACTTGTCCAGAAGCAATCATAGTCTCAATTTGCGTAGTTGTGGGTAATTCTGCTATTTTTAATGATATTTCAACAGGTTTCTGTGCGAGAATGACTTCTCGAATTTCTTTAACGTCTGTGCTTTCAACTAAAGGTGAAAGATCCGCCGCGTTGATAACCGCAACGTTGTCTGCTACGTTTGAGTTGGCACCAAGAGTTTTGTCACTTACAATAAGTCTCTCCTTGAGATGTGGAAACATTTGTTTATGATCACCAATAAAGTATGTGTACGGCATGTAGGCAAGTTTTTCACTGTATTGGGAAGCCAAAGCCATGGGGCTTGTTACAGCATCAGTTATTATATAGTCCATAAAGCTAGCACCGCTTGTTCCTGGATATCCCAGCCACATTACTTGGACGGGAGCTGGTCTTAGTGCAAATATTTCATTCCTGGCTCCCTTTGTGTACCCATTCATGTTAACCAAAATGTGAATTCCATCAGAATAAATCCTATCGGCAGCTTTTCCATTGCAAGCAACTTGTGAGAGATCAACAAAATGTTCCGATTCACGAGCAATCTTTGATCGGAATGTTGTACCGTCATCTGCACTTAAGGCGTAACAGAAAATTTCAACATTTGAACGATCATGAAGGCCAGGAATGGATTGCATTAAATGAGAAGTAGGATGATTGCCAAAATCGCTGCTAACGTATCCGACTCTCAATCGACCATTCGCATCTCTATTAAACTTAAACGAAGGTTTGTGTAGCACATGAATCTTTTCAAGGCACAAATTAGCATGTCTGGCTGCAATCGCCTTACGGAAGTCATGAGACAATGGATAGAGCATAGAGTGATGCGGGTGAACGGAGGGAAGGCGATTTTTTTCAAGTTGTTCAGCTACAATGCTAACTAATTTTTTCATTCTAGCCTCATAATCAGTCCAATCACATACAATTTGAAGACAGTGAGCAAGGTTGCAGTAAGCGTCCGGAAAATCTGGTTTAAGCTTCAGAGCTGTGCGATATGACAGAATGGCTTCAGGAATATTACCCGAATCTTTATGTATACTGGCTAGATTACTATGAGCATCGGCAAAAGCTGGATTTATTTGAATTGCTCTCGTGTAGCATTGCAAAGCCCCTGCTACGTCCTGAAGCTCTTTCAATGTATTTCCCATATTCGAATAAGCATCCGCGAATGTTGGCTGGATACGGATCGCTTCTTTATAATGCATAAGAGCTTCATTTAGTTTGCCTTGCTGTTGTAAAACGGAAGCTAAATTGGAATGTGCAGCAGCAAATTCAGGAAAAACTTCTAGTGCTTTTAAATAAAGTCTTGTTGCCTCTTCGATGTATCCTTGTTCGCGTTTAATATTAGCCAAATTATTTAATGAATCTGCATGATTTGGACATAACCGCAGTGCCGTGTTGTAACATTCCTCGGCTTCCTTTACCTGTAATAAAATATTGTTACATTAATATCTACTTTATTTATGATGATATCTACGTTGTTTTAAATACTTGTGAATAATTTACATAATATACATATGTATAACGTAATAATGCACGTACTCTAAGATTTCGGAGATGCATAAAGACAAGGGAACAATTAAATTAATTAAGATATAAATTCTTTATTTATCCTTTATGGCTTCATTAATCAGTTGAATCGATGGCCTTAAACATAAATTTTATCATTCTTAGACAAACAAGTATGCATTTTAATCACCGTAAAAATTTCAAAAACAAGGTTTTTAATATCGTACTACTTTATGGTGCCAGCGGCGTGACGTTATTTAAAACGATAAAAGCACTTAGCAGAGGTAGAGCAAAGCAGGATTGGAAACAAATAAGCCACAGAGAGGCATATAACACCGGAGTCGAATGCAAAAATTAAACAACTATAAAGAAGGGAACAGTAAACTCAGGAAAATTCCGTGAAGGAAACCTGCACGGTTTTTGGGAACCACTCAAAATATCCTTGAACTTCAAAGTAGGGCCGGCACTGGATTCAAAAGACATCTTCCAAATTTATTAATGAAAGTTGAGAGAAAACAAGTCTTAACTTTTCCTAACGTATGGCTGCGTCTGACAGCCACTAAATTACAGTCTTGTGCATTAGTTTTAAGCCACCTCAGTTGAGTGGTGAATGTTGAAGGTCCCAGGAGTAGGAGGATGCCACTGGGAACTCGAATATTTATACATAGGGTTCGTTTTAATTACAAGAAAATCTATTTGAGTTCATCAATCACACAAAGAGGTGTGCAAAAGTTCAAGGGCACTAGAATGAGAATCGCACACTTGTCTAATGGGGTAAGATACATTTTACTGTTATTTTCCCCACTGTGGCATATTTGTGGCATTTGAGTGTTTCCTTGAAGCTTGAAGCAAAGTTGTTTATACTATTTAAATTAAACTATAAAATGAACTAAAAAATGTGTTAATGAAAATATTGGCCTGATTCTGGTTGTCACATCACTTTTCATGCGGTGACATCTTATAGCTAAATATCGAAGACATTTTCTTATTGGAATAAAAACAGGCAATTCAGCCATAAGCTGTCACGTCACGGAAAATGAGGTGACAACCAGAAGGTCCATTACATTACAGTCTTTTAAAATATCCAGCCGTTTTAAGGATTTGCTGCTGAACGTAGTACAAATTATCGGGGCAGTGCTTGTATTTCTGTGGTAGATTTACCACATTTTGGAAAACTTTGAAGAGTTTTTAACGTTCTCCCATTTTTTTAATATTTATATTCACTGTTGCTTTTAAAAGTCCAAACTGTCCAATATTTCAATTAAATTTACTATATTTTTGAATTCTTTGAGCCATTCTTGTTTCCGAACGAAGAAAATTTCTTTCGCTTTCAAACCGTTACCAAAGTGAAGTTTGATGCTTTAGGTGTTACTAATAATTGAAAATTTCCATAACTCTGTCAATTTGTATATGTATTCCATTGTGAAAAATAATAATAGATTCAATCAGACAGTATTGTTTCCATTTACGCTATTTTATACACTACTATATAAGTCAAAATATACCGAAAAGGTATGCCTATTCTCCAATGAGCAGACCAACCACGTACCAACCAACCAATTTGCTGCTAGCTTTTCCCTCTCATTGTAAAATGAGTTACCTGTCTCGCTCGTGATTTGGTAGACATGCTCTAATTTTTCGTTTGTGTTAGTTAAACCATTAGAAGTATGATATTCAAAATGTGAATTTTACGCCTTCCTCTATTATTATTTTTAGTCCAACAAAATAATATTTTGACTATATAAAAAACTTAATAAGGACCTAGAATTTTGATACGACCATTAATTGTATATTTTAAACAGAACCTCAAAAGTTTCCTTTGATAGAACTCCCTCAAACAAATAATGTAGGTTGTGTGCATCGTGCGTATACCGTAGATAAGTCTGTACCTTGCCTGAAATGCACAGGCTTTATTATTTTTATGTATATCGTTTCGAGTTTATTAAAACGACTTGAAATGGCTGAATATATCCATATACAGGATTGGCCCAATTGGCTGAAATTTGAATTGGGATCATTTGGGGCATAATCTACACACACAAAATATTTGGTCTATCGACAACACCTGACACATTATTGCACTCATCTCTCTAACTATAATATTAAATACGGTATATCTGAATAGCTACAAAAATTAAAAAAAAAAAATCCGTATTTTCCTTTAAGGCAGTATTTATAATATTACTATCTGAATTAGTTCAACATCCATATTCGCAGAAGTTGACTTGGATTCACGTCACTGCAAATGTTTCGAATTGCCGAATGACGTGGACTCACGTAATTGTTGATGTTTTTCTAATTGTGAATTCACGTCGTCGCAAATGTAATTTTTAATTTCAAAGATCAACTTCTTACAAGACTTCAAGAAAATTAAATTTTAGGAGTTGTATCCTTGTCTGACAAAACTTTACGACACCAGCGTTTATTCTAGATGGTTTTGTTTTAGCAAAATGAGAGAATTATCGGCTGCAAATGTGTTATTAACCTGAATACATTTAGATAAAGTTATAATTTATACAGACAATCTAATTTTATTATTCACCAAGAAAAAAATGTGAAAACTTTGGGAAATGTGAGCGTCAGTATTATATAATTAATTTGAACAAGTAGAAAAAATAAACTTACAAAACTTACCTGTCCTTTTTCTTTAAGAGCATTTGCTAAATTACAATATGCATCAGGGAAATTGGGTTGAAGCTCAATAGCCCGACGATAAGTATCAATGGCTAAATCTATAAGTCCTTGTTCGTAGTACACACAAGCTAAATTTCCATGAACAACTGCATTATTTGGCGATAAATTCAATGCTCGTAGATAAGCTGCAACCGCTCTGTAATTAAAAGAATATACTGAATAATACAAATACAATACAGGAACGGGGTATTGTCAAGAGAGAAACATGTTAAATTTTAATGCATCATATCACGCACACATATTTTCCGTAATTAAGTGGCACAACCTGGCCAAATGACAGGTAATAAGCCAATCTATTTGTGGAAACGTCATAAGCGCACAAACTTTTCAGATAACAACTCTTTTCTGACGTCTTTTTATACTAACTTTCCAATAATTAAAATACATATGTGTATATCTTTAAAAAGTTTAAGAGAATGTTATATAGAATACTACAAAATCGTTTTGGAAACGTCAAAAAAAATATGCCCATTATTTTGGGTATCCACATGAATTTTGCTACCTCTGAATAATTTCAAAGAGAAAAATAAATATGAATCCTTATGGTTGCACAATTTCCCTGATATTGTGTATACCAGAAGAAGAACCTTTCTATCGAAATGTCCCTACCAGCTGCCCTAAATCAAATGAAATTAATTTCACCGCTGAATTGAAAAAATGTTATACATATACATACATATGGGGAAATCTTAATCAAATTCCTCAAGATAAAACTCTGTAAAAAGGAGGAATGATTTATACTGTAGGTATTTGAAATTGAGTAACAACAATTTTCAATTAGTATTCCTACAAATTACACCGTATATGAATGTGTATCTTTCCTAATGGCAATAACAAAGCAAACTACACATCGGGGTATCAAGGAAAATGTTGGCTAGTCTCATTAAAGTTCCGGTCCATACAATGCGGAGGCAAACATCTTGATTGAGGCTATTCAGAATTCACACGATGGTTTTCGTGGTTACTCTTGGGTGCTGGGTACTAGAAGGAGTTTGTGTTGCAGGGCATTGCTGCCAAGAAACAGACATAATATAAAGAAATAAAAATTAAGGTATGCTCTTTTCCAAATTTTAAAGCTTTTACGACGTCAAATAGAAGCAGATTTGAGAGACAAATCCGACTGATCCTTGAATATTTTAAAATCAGCTCATCTACATGCTTCAAATTATTAATAAAGGTTCCGTTTTAAAATGTATTATATACTATATGTAGATATATATTTTTCAGAATTTTCCCCCGTGTAAATACTTTTGATATATCGGGAAATACATATATGTTTCTGAGTTGTGAAGTTTCAATCACACTCCACTTCTTATTTCCGATAGAATTTTCTTTAAAACATAATAATTCAATAATGTGTAATTAACGCCATTTTCCCATTTCCTCAATTTGATCAAAAAGTAGTCAATGTATAAGTTACTTTACATATTCGGTCTTATACATATTAACCTGAAAATTATAAATGTAGGTACACCCATTCTGTAAGAGAATTAAAATAGCTTCGTTTTCGTGCGGAGCTTTCAAATATGGAGATATCTTCTGCCATAAGAATTTACAATTTCAGAAAAAATAATCGCGATACGTAGGAGATTAAGACGGTGGGAAAAAATCATATAATACTGGAACGGTTAAAGTAGTCTGACAAAAAAAAGGTTTCTAATCCATATATAGGTAGACTTATTAGTATAGACTAGAACTCTAAAGAAATATTGAAAATATTTTTTAAAAAGAATTATTGAAAAAAAGAAAAAACCCGACTACGTGAAAAATTGTGAACTTAACATTTTTAAACTTACTTAATAAATGAACTGAAAAGATAGAAAGAAATAAAAAATTAATTTAAAAAACCAAAAAAAAACCGACTGACTGTTAAAGAGAACTAAAAAGATGTAAACAAGACACATTCATATATAAATCTATAAATAAATCGGTACTATCATAATTGATCTAACTGGTCAATATTTGTAATAAACTGACAAAGTATAACTAATTGACAGCCGGAAGCTACCTACACAGACTAACAAAAATATGCGTATATATATATATATTTTGAATAAATATTTCTGTAGCTTACTAAAATTGTTTTCTTATATTTCAACTTGTCGTCGCGATTGATCTTATTCATATTTCAGCTGCTATGACAAGGGTACATCAACCAGTAATAGGTATTGCTAATTATCTTTCTTATTTGAAACGTTGTAAGTCTCAATATTTTTTTTTACATGATTGATTTTTTTATTATATTATATTTGATTTAATTAAAATATATACATTTTTCCTGGAGCTACACAAAATTACAAAATTTTATGGATCTCCCAGGCCCAAATATATGCGCACTTTAGAAAATCATCATCGATCTTCTGTTTGACACAAATTGACAACTTCAATAGCAAAGCAACTTCTAATTTCACCTAAATTCAATAGCAAAACAATTTCTAAGATGCCAGCTACTGTAAAAATGTCTGCTCAAAAGAATTTATTTATGACAGTTATTGTTGCGACATCTTTTATGTGGAGATGCATTTCTAGGCCGATCCTCATAGTTCTAAAATTGCAGATTAATCAAATTTAAAATAATGTTTACAGGTTTAGGTTTATGATAATTCAAAGCTTACGAACCGTAAGTAAAAAATAATTTTACTACGTTCGCCGTTACTATTAATATTTTGAGTTAAGACTCGTACACGTCGAGGTCATTTAAGTTGGATACTATAATTAAAATTATTATCAATTATTTGCGAAGGAAATACATGTTGGTATTTATAATTGTAGAATTCGACCAACGTAGTATATCACATAGAATTATTTACAAGAATTGTACAATTTTTTTAATTTGACGTACAATCAAACCATCTAACCTTTTAATCTGGTTTTTGATCCAATCAAGGCAACCCCTCTGTCTCTCATGTCTTGTAGCTATAAATTCATAGGGGGCTTGAGTGTAAAACGGACTGATTCTCACAATGGTATACACAACAATACACTGATAATCCATTTCTCACTAACACATGTATATATTATTATAATAAAATCACAATGTAAAATACTCACAAAAATTTTATTCACGTAGTCTTTTTTTTATTAATTATCAAAAGCACATACAATAATTATCATTTATAAAAACTTCAAAACACTTTTAAAACTATTTAACACCGATGTATAAAAATTTCAATTTTTGAGAAAATCCGGTTTTAACTACTTTTTTTTATAAACAAATTCGTCTGTTATTGTATAAACATTAATTACATTTTTACAAACACAACCAACAGCACAGCAATTTTTTGAAAATTATTATCTAAATTATTCGCAAAGTTAACTTGATTTGCTTATTATTAGCTAAGTGGACGGCTATTAATTTTAGACATTATTCGTAGAATATATAGTTGCACACGAGAATTGAGAATATTTATAAAGTTACCTAAATTACATCATTCTATAAAGAGATTTCCGTTTAATTTATGAATTTTTTAAATATATTGAAATATTTTGTAATTTATTTAAACTTTATAAATACACATTTCAATCATTTCACTTTGGGATAAACATTAATAAAAAAAAAAAACATAAATCAAATGAAAATTGCCGACACCAAAAAATTATTCCAACGTAAATAAATAATCCACAGAAAAAAAGGAATTATAATTCGATTTTTTGGCGCGAAAAAATAACCACCAAATGAGAAATTGCGAAAAAGGCCGGAACTATCTCCTCTACAGTATGCACATGTAAACGATAAACAAATAAAACCAATAACTACCTGTCTTTTATACAAAATATTTAGCAAAACCACACGAACTGAACATTTTGAACGTATCCCAGTGCCATCGAACACACGCCAAATTATTTAAAGCACTAAGTGAAACATGCAAGAAGAAATTTCAGTTCTCATGCGTCAGCGAAATTCTCGAAAACGGAGTGAAGTCCGTTTTAATAAATCATCAATTTTTTTTATTAATATGTGCTCTTCAAAAGGCTGATGTTTTATTAGCCTGAAGTGATTGGAAATTATAGAGAAAATTGTTCCCCTCTTTTTTTTTATTTGGAAATTATCTTGAGTCTTGCGCGTGAACCCTGCAATTTAAATAGACAATCTCTAAAAATAATTTGTTTCCTATTACCTTCATTGGCGCTCATTGACATTGGCATTATTACTAATTTTTGGCACATGCTGCTAGTTTAGATAAAACGTGACGTCAAACGTCATTACATGGCCGTTTTCATAATTCATTCATCTCACATGTGCTTATTATGTAAAAGAGACATTTTAATTGGATGTATTTATTTTTGCCATTTGGGATATATGTACATCGGGTACTTGCAATACTTAAGAGATTGCAAAGAGGGTTGTATTATATCATGTACAGGAAGTGATTGTACGCGCCGCGAGTAACAAAAATTGTTATAGATAAGGTGGTCAATCGTTTTGAAGGCACTTTATTTTAAATGATTTGTATTTTTATTTTTATTTTCTGTTGTGAAATAATCTTTGATATTCAAAGTTTTTTGGCTACTCTTTTCCAAAAATAATGGGTTTTCTCCATAGACATCGTCAAGGTAATTATATTTAAAATTTGCCAAAGGGTTAATTTCCTACATTTTCTCATTCGAAATGACCAGGAAGAAAATTGTTAAATATGCATATACCATTATTGAAGAAAATAGCTTTCTTTTAAAATGTTTTGAAATTCTGTGCAACAATTTCACTCATTTATATCTGATTTTCTAGGAAAAGATAAATAATTTATGTACATTGAATTAGGTATTTCTTCCATAATTCTAAAATGTTCCGCAATGCTACTTTTCCTTGAGGCAAACCGTAGTTTTTAGCAAAAAACTGGGCAAAACGACCGATTATGTATATTTGAGGGGCTCTGAAGTATATGTAGGATACACATTCAAAAGCCTGAAGTTGAATACTGACAACTATTTTCAAAGAAACTTGCATTCTAGCTGAATTTTACCAGTTAAAGGTAGGATCATGTACATTTTCAATATCTTCATAACTCAAAATGTATTATAATAAAGATATCAAAAAGGTGTCTTATTGTTTAACTACAGGATGTGAGCCATTATTCAGTTTTAATCCTTTAATGGACTATCCAGCTAATTCGGAAGTGAGCTGTGACTAAAGTGCTCCAAAATTTTCGCCTTGGGGTCTCCTTGTTATACCATTTCTAAATTAAAAATGACAAAATTGTGCATCCTTATTTTACTCAACAATACCTTTTAAACGATATTCACAGAGGTATGTGAGGAACGTTTAAATTCGTGCAGCCCCTTACAGGAAACCCCAATTATATTCACTATGTAAAAGTTTAAATACGATATTTGATTCTGGCTCAAGGAATTAAATATACTTTGTAAATTTTAAGGACGGGACTCAACCTCTTTCGGATACGGAACGGAACCCAACAATTGACCTAAAAACATTTATATAGTATGTCGATAACTTGAAAACCATTAAAAATTAATCATCTCATCCATAAAAAATTAATCAATCGATACATTTGGAGCTATGCAGTTTGAAATCCATAGTCATAATGCCTAGTCAGGAAGCTGAAAATGGATGATGTTTTGATTTTTTTTTCCGTAATCGTAAAGCAATTCGAACAGAAATTTTGTACATTTTGAATTTCTTGTCTTAAAAATATATGCACAATTTTATAAAATTCGGTACAGTATTTTCCGAAATATTTTGGTCACCGACTTTCAATATCTGGTTTTTTAAATAAATTTGCCTAAAGATTTGTGTGTTGCTTCGGTACTAGTAGACATGCTAGGATGAATTACTAGATTTACTTAAGTACTTAAGATATTAAGGAAATATACTTGTCAGATAGCTTTTTCGAACTTTATGATAGAGCAAAACCTCTTAAACTTTCATCTATAATTCTATAACCAAAAGACATTCTGAGATAAAATATACTGTTACTACGATAAACTGTGTCTGGTCGACTCTAAATATTTACCATCGATAGCAAAGAACAGCAGCTTCTCATCTTTATTATCCCCAAAATCCGGAGAAGAGAAGTTAATAACTTTTGTAATTTGGTTTGTGTTTTCACTGTTTTTTAATTATTATAAATAAAAAACATCTCAAGAAACCAAAAAAAAAACCTACTTTTAAGCTCATAAGTTTTATATATTTTGTTGAAAAAAAAAGGTCAGAAAATTATTAAATTGGGAAAAGAATCTTTCAAGTTAAAATTTAGCAGAATATAATTTGATGCACTTGTGTGGAAGCTTTAGTGAAATTTTCTTCAATTTTACTTTTTCCTTCCATAAATAGAAGAGCATTATTTCCTCCTCTCCATCCCCATTTAGCATTCCTAAGTTTTTAAGACAAGACTTGGCCTCCCTTCGCAGTCAGTCAAGGGCTGGCATTAGCATTTGGGTTTGAAAAGGGCTATATTTCTGTGCGTAATTATTCCTTCGCGGCTCGTAATTATAAAAGGTTGTAAAGGTATACTGCTCGAAAATGCAGGGGAAAAAACGAGAAAAACAAGTAAAATACCTACCTTCCACTAATATTTAATTGAAAAGTGGGCAAAAAATTCTAGCGCAAGCCAAATAGCTCGATAAGGTAAACCGCTAGAGATGTAAGATTGAAGATTTATTAAAAAACTGAACTTTCTTGAACCCTAAAACTTAAAATTGTAAATCGCAAGAATGAAGCTGGACGAGTTTATTACGCAAAAGCCGCAATTCAAAATATGGAAGCAATTCTGTTTACAGAATAAGAATTTTCCATTATTGAACAAAAACTGCAAGCATGAAAAGTCCAATTTATTTGTTTATCATTTTATCCATACAAATAGCTATTTCATGCTGTTAAGATTAATAAATAACGGGACATGTAAGTTATAGTAGCAATAGCTCCAATATTTTAGAGACATTCAAAGTATACTCCCCCGCCTACGCAATCATTTCTGTTCGTTTGGATACACTGTTCCAGAGTGTAAACGCAATTATAAAAGGGCGTGTAAGACAGTAATAAATCGCTCACTTGGAAAAGGTTTGCCTTCATTTGTTAATTTGTATTATTTGGTCCTTTTATATTTTATAAAATTCTAAAATTCGTTTCATTTGAATATCGTTTACAGCCTCTAAGCAACTAAAATTTCACACATACTTTCTGAATAAATATAGTACAAATGCGTACTGTTTTCCAATTTAATTAATCTCTCATAACAAGTATTAAATAAATTAAAAATAATTTGTTTGGCAAAAAAAGGCTCTCATTAAATCAACACTTGCAGGATTGTATATAACTTTAGAAAGAATATTATTATTGTGTAGTTTACCGATCGGAATAGATTAACTTGTTTTTGCAGTGATCCCTTCAGTTATTAAAAACTGGGTAGTTTGAACACTCTTCTATATAATAGCAAAACAAACCATGCTAGTTGAACACATCAAATAGGAAATTATAGCCAAATTGACACAATATTTATGCGACGTTTTATGATTAAAGTGACACATATTTGAGCAAAACACATAAGTAACAACAATAAACGCACATAACACTTTATTTCTTTTATAAATTTAATATTTTTAGCAAATTCGCACAGAAGAGTTTATATTTGGACAACATTTTATTTAGACATCATATTGAAAGTGTCTCATTTGATTTCAGGATGGGTACACTTTTCATAAACAAAACTTCATTAATTTCAACAGATTTAAAACAAAAAAGAAAATAAATGTTCTTTAAGAAAGCAAAATACGCTGTTTTCCGACTATGTCCGCCCGTCAACTACAAGCATAATGTTGCTAACCGATCCTGCTGGTACCTTTTCTATCCATCAACAAATCCACCCAAACCCAGGAAGCATACACTTCCAGCATTTCCAGATATGGCCTACTGAAGTTGAAATACATGCAACAGAGACTCTGAAAACCTTAACGTAGAAATGTATCCACAAACACAGAACCATCCTTTTCAATGCAGCACATTCTCACTTTCAAGAGAAGTTTTCTCCAGGAAATCTCACCATGGGGGGATAAATACGAACTGGGGGAAATTAAGGGGATACCTCATACAGCCAACAAAATAGTAAAAAAAAGTATTGCCAACCACAGGTTGGCGAATCAGTTTCAGACCGCTGAGTTAAAAAATGAACCACTCGGTATTTCCTCTAATGTTTAAAATTTAAAAATGATGGTAATCTTCGTTTTGTTTTATTGTTTTCAAAATGAAAAAATTTGTCCAACCATTTTATAGACATTATTAATAAAAATTAATAAAACATAAGTGCATAGAATTATTAGTCGTTAATTCGCTTTATTCAAATTTACTTCATAGATAGAGTCGTCATCTATCAGCTGTGTATGTAAAATCTCATCAAGCTGCCACAAAATAATTTAAATGCGTACTTTTCTCTAAGAGAATGCTCACGCAATTAAGTATAAAGAATTAAATGTGACATTGGGCAAGTTCAAAAAGGGGGAATGCTCTACCCACCCAAGCTTATCGAGGGGTACATCAGCATGCGCACTTGCAATGTTAACAGATAATAGGACTAAAACAGTGGCGGATGTTACCCAAATATGTCCTTCGATAGATATGGTCTGCTTTCTCAAACTTATTAAAGCCTGACAGAAGGACAGCGTGAAAGTAGTGCTTTAAAATACTTCAACAGGCATATTGCAATAATAAGACACTAGATTTATGGACCATTACTGATTCCAATTCAAGAGTGTATCTCCCATTTCCCCTCTTTTCAGCTGATTGCCCACTCGTGCACATATGGCTAGGGAAAATCTGTGTGTAAAGTCTAAAAATAGTACAGAAGTCGAATCTCCTTTCTTCGAACAAATTGCTTAGCCAAGCATACTCCGAATTCATGCATTTGTTATTGGGAAATTATAAATCGCTTGGAGGATGCGAAATTCGCAACTCACTTAAATATTTTAGGTAGATGGCAATTAATAGAATGGGATAATATTTATCTTGCTATCAAACATAATTGGAACATTTTACATAAACTAAACAAAACATTAAATCGATTTTTTTTCTGGATTTAATTAATGTCGGTCCATATAGATGAAAACTAGTAGAGACTAGCTAAGAATTAGCTTTAAATACTGACCATGTCGAAGAAATATTTTGAAAGAAAAATGTACCCACGTGGCCGCATCACGCAAAATTGGCTAGTGCTATCTGGTTTTACCTAGCATTTGCTAGTTTCAGGCAATAAAAGCTGCAGCACGTTTCGTCGAATAAATTCTTAGTCAATAGACGTAAGCGTGAAATATTTTTAAATTAATAATTTTACAAAGACTCTTTTCATTTCTGTTTTCCTTTTTATTACAGTAAGACCAATCCAATGAGCGGATGATGTTAAAAATTTTCAATAGAATGAAGTAACTTGTGGTCTTTTCTTAACACAGAGTAAGGATGTTATTGTGCTCAAAATTATTATTAATTTAAAAATTTAAAAAGTGAAAAATTTTTTGCAGTGAAAAGGTATTATATTTTTTGCGTAGGATTTAGTGAATATCGTAAACAAAAATCGCCCAAAACTAGAAAGAATATATAAATATAAATAATGTTGAATTGCCTGTCTGTGACTTCGAAATAATTGCTTTTTACTAAGCTCATATGTTTATTTATACGATAACAAAATGCAATACGTTCTTAAAATTGTTGTCTGTCTGTTTGTCCGGGTTAATCTTGAGAACGGTTGATCCGATTTCGATTTGGCTTTCACTAGAAGGTATAGTATTTAATAGGGTATGATTTAGGCAATTTTTTATCTGTCTGTCTGTTTGTCCGGTCTAATCTCGGGAACAACTACCATAAACCAATTTACATGGAGCTTTCACTGGAAGGTGAATATTTTTACCCCGGTAATTTCAAACAAATTAGGTTTTCTTAGGAGAGAGCGTAAAAATCTTAATTTCCATAATGCCAAAATGCTATAGAGTGCACTTTTGTTACTGCATTTTGACTACTGCTGAGGTATGACCTTTTACGTCAGTGAATTAAAATATGCCTTCAGAGACTCCAGAACCGAAAAATGAGAAATGTGTCAAAGTGCGATCAACGTACTCGGGTGACCCAAATACAGAAAAGTTGTATATTTATAATATATTCGCCATTTGGAATTTCAAAAATTGATTACAGACGAATATATTCGCTTGAATGCAACGAAACGATTAACATCTACTTCTTAAAATCAGTCTAGTAATTGAAGCACTATTATATTATCACAACAGCGAGAATTATTATTATTATTATTAAATGCATAATAATTTTCGTTTCTTCGCTCATACTTGTTGTGAGTTATATGTTTGCTGCAACAGCAAATGGTTGTGCTTCATCCACACTTGCGACTACTCTTTTAGTTGTACGTAATTTTTCAAAAATATATTGTATCGAATATAAACTTCCTTGGCCCATTACCCAATATTTTTGCTACCTGGCAAACGGACTATATCGCTCCCAAGCAGCTCAAGGGTAGGAACTTCAGAGTACAGTTCCCCACAATAGAGGAGTGGAAGGACGATAACGGACTACAGAATTTTGACCTAGCGATTTTCACTGACGGTTCCAAATCTGCGGACGAAGTTGGCGTCGGAATTTTTTCCGATTCTATTAGGTCTCAGTGAATCATACCGTCTTTCCGATCAAGCCAGCATTTTTCAGACAGAAGTGCTAGCGATCGAAAAGGCCTGCATGGCTTTAGGAAATATAAAAACTCCACAGAACGTCACTATCCTCACGGATTCGCAAACTGCTATCAAGGCTCTAGATTCGGTCATAGTTTCATCAAAGCTGGTGGAACAGTATCGTAAGAGACTGTCCAGTTTGGGCGGTCAGCTATCTATCACTCTTCTCTGGGTTCCAGGACATAGGAGTATAGAGGGAAATGAGAAAGTTGACCAAATAGTTAGACAGGGTGGAGCTCTCGATGGATCAAGTAAGGAACTGGTATATACTCCTAAGATCCGTTAAGAGAGAAATATACAATCATTTTCTGGAATTCGCACAAAATCAGCGGGTCAATCTTAGAACCTTTGAAACGTCTAGATTGACCTGGTCAGCTGCTTAGGCGCACCCATGTGGACATTGCCAGAGTAGAAGATTTACAGGGATATGGCCACTAGGTGAGCACGCAGCCAAACTGGGAATACCGTTTTATAAGAACTGCCGTAGCTGTAAGGACACAGGTGAAGAGTCCCTTTCTCGCTTTCTGTATAGATGCCCAGCTTTAACCGCGGCTAAACACAAGGCACTGGACAGTTATTTTATGAACGACCTCAGTGAGGTCTCAGTCGAAGATCCACTTTCTGAACTCCACTGAGTGGATCTAATGCTCTAAGAAAAAACCAATCAACAACCAGATTTTGATATGTCTGTGGTATGAAAACGATGCACGTAGCGCTAGTTGGACTTGAACCAGTTGGGGCCGAGTCACCACTTAAAAAACCAACCATACATATAAATCTATACTATGGCAAGATCAAAAGTTCTCGACCTGGCAATGAAAGACTAGTTTTGAGTTTGAAAATAAATTTACTTTTTAACGGGGGCTGTTTAGCTCGCCACAAGAAGGTGCTTTTCATCGATCTGTAGCGCTCGCCGTTGACGTCGCTAAAGATTATTTTTTTGGCGAAATTTGAGTCAATTTCCGAATACGTGCCACCAATCAAAGCCGCGGCGGACATTTGAACGACGTTATATTCCATACTTAATGCCATGAAATATTGCTTCAAATAAAATAAAAATGGAGTGGATATCTCACATACAACTTGTTTTATTTGCATTTAAAAATCGCGCGTCCTTATTGAAAAACCCTATATAATCGGAAAAATATTAAGTTATGAGAGTCTATTTGTGTGATGCAAATGGATTAACATATTGGGAGGTATAACAGATAAATATGTGAAAGAATATATAAACCAAGGAAAGAGCCGGATTCATCATTCATGGAATTTATCGTTCACACAAATCCATCACTCATACAATATCAACAGACGAACAAGATAAAAATTAATAGATAAACGTAAATTGATCTGTATATACAAAATAGCAATATAATCACTCGTCCAAAATTAAAAAAACAAAACGTCTTTACACAGGGCAAAAGACCCCGGTATGAAAGTCGTTCAAGCCATGTACCAACTCGCCGGTTGGTCGTAACGCAGTAAACGTATTAGAGACAAATTATCGGTAACAATATCGATTAGACGATATCAATGATTTATATCCGCCAGAAAAGGCTGAAAAGTTGTTAAAACTGCTTAAAAATATGCTACATTGTTTTTAAATAACAATTTGGGAACGCCCTAAGGCAAAAGTATATTTCACTACTTGTTAGATACCGGGTAAATGGTGTTACGAAATTACGATGTTAATAAATATTAAAAATAACTTACCGATCAAAAATACGGGCCTCCTTTAACACATTGCCGAGATTGATGTAAGCATCCAAGAAATTTGGATCCAAAGTAACAGCTTTTTCAAAGTGATGAATGGCCAACCAAATTTCACCTTGCGCGTTAAAAACGCAACCCAAATTGCTCCATGCAACTGCAAATCCTGGACATGTCTCGATAGCTTTTAAATAGCATGCCTTTAATTATAAATGAAAATGGTTTTCCGTTAAATGAAGAACGATTTGCTTGAAGATTTATACGATTGGTTAAAAAAAATTAAAAATAAATCAGGAAAATCTTTTATTCAAAAGTAAGAAAATACATTAACTATTAACCATTTTCTTAACTTTCTTCCACATTTTCATTAGATTTTATCAAAAGCATTTGTTAGAATGAATCTAATGAAAATGCAAACTCGTTCATTTTTCTGTTGAGGAAGTCCCAGCAGAGATTAAATCTGGTTGATCAATCTAAATGAGTCTACGCCGTGTTTAATTACGCTTCAGTTACGCCTTAATATATACATGCAAGAAGGTTACGCAAAATCCGGGAAATGCTCCTGTAAGTTCGAATTAAAATTACGCCAAATGCCATAATACGCCCTGCGCTTGCATATATTTTACATTGTGAACCACATTTTATAAACGAATCAAGTTGCACTACTTGTTATTATTCCAAATTGAGATTTCAACATTTTACAAATAAGTTGTTTAAAATGTAAATGTTGGCATTCGATAAATTAAATGCATTCTAAGGAAATTTAATAAATTTGAGTTATTTCGTTTAATTAAAAAAATTTATGAAAAATCAATTGTGTACTATTTGAGGCCAGAAATAACGGCTCGATTCACAACTACGCGTAATTACCCATGGGTAATTACCTCCCAGTCGATAGAGTACGTAAAACTAAGGGCATACTATAAAAAAAAAAGTGAATCAGATTAGAAGGAAAAACATCAATGAATAGGAGGCACATAAAGAACAGAGACTTGAAGAATACGATAAAGCAAAGATTCGAATCTTGAAGAATATTTTTCAAGTTTTAATAGAGCGAACAAAGAAAAATTTTCAATCAACTCAGGGAGAGGATCGTTCAGCTCAGATTAGAGGTTAGATCAGCTCAGCATATAATAATAATTGTATATTTGGAAGAGATTCAAAAGATTGCAATCTTATAATTAGATAATAATCTTATTGAACGCCACCAACATCGAGCAAGTAACATATGTTTCACTTAAGCTGACCTTTGGGATGCTCACGTCTGCTAGAGATTTTTAAAAGCATCTAGTTTTATTTGTATCTTCTATTGTTTCATGATAGCCTCAATATTATTAAATTTTGTGTTACCTATATGCTAAGCAATGTAAATTGTCAAAGTCTAATCAATCTAACTAACTTGGTTCCATTGCTTTTGGTTTTGTTTAAAAGATGTTCGATCTTATTGTTCCAAATATAATAAACTATCTATCTATCTATGCTGAAGGAATTATGGAAGACACAGAAAAGCCTTCTTTAACAAAATCACACAATCCTAAAATTGCAGAGTTCATGCGCAAATAAGAGCACTCGAGGTAGTTGTTCGCTTAATAAGCCATTTTTAAAAAACAAATTGTGGAAATCTAAACGCATATGCAATACTTGTACATTAAATTCTTGAAAAACAGTAGCAACTTCGTCCTCTTCGCGAAAACATTATTAATTTTAATTTTTCAAATTCACACGATTAAATTAATAAATACAGAAAGATACGATAAACATTTATGCAGTCTTTTTTCAATGTAAAATATATGCAGAATAATTCTTCTTAAAAATGTAGCAATCTTAAAATAATATTTACGCTCAAAAACAAGAGAGAAACCGAATCTACAAAAGAAATCCTCAACAATATGTTGTGCGTCTAATGGTGTCATCAACCTAAAGAACACACAAGCAACACAATGCTTTTAAATTTTGTTCAAATATTTTATAGAAGTAGAAAAAGAAAATAATTATCCTTAGGCTTTGAAAATATATTTTTTGTTTTCTTTTCTCAAAAAGTGATTTGTGTCTAGTCATACACACTGTGGATTCTGAAGAACAAGGATTTAGGAATCGCTTGAGGATGATTCGGAACGTGTTAGTAAGGGAGAAGTCGGAAATGTGTTACGTTGACTAGAGCACTTTACTTTACCTGGCTACATATCAGTTTTCTTTAACGGTATACCACCAGGGGCACGTATTTTTGTGACCACATTGCTGTCTCAGAAACAGGCGTGCCAGCGCTAATTTGTCCTCCACTTTTGCTATATATCTTTTGAAATATTTATTTTGTCTATATATTTCTTGATGAAATAAAGGAAGAAGAATTAGAGCACTCACACATAATGTTTTCAGTTTGTATTCATCTAATTATATGTAGTTTTAACACAGAATTATCTGTATGCAAAATATGTGATGAAAACTGGTTACACTGAAATCATTTATGTGAGAATCAATTATTTTAATTAGATGGATATTTAAATTAATTTTTTCATTTCTTAAAATATGTGATATTTAATACAAATCTTTAATAAAACTCAAAGCACACAGGCATAAAAAGCTGTCACACAATCAAATTGAAATTAAGCCAATGCATCGACGTTTAAAATATTATAAACGTTTAATCTGCTCCAATTTCTCATCAGTTGTGTTCTGAAGTCCTCCTTTAAAAAAAAGTCAGCAAAATTTCAGAATATTAGAAACGTAAAAATACATTTAATAAGTCGTATAATTAAACAACATAATAACAATAAAACAGTCACATCGTCGTTACTTTAAAACCTTCTGAAATTTTACTGATATCTTGATAAAACTATTTCCGTAAAGCATTACAGAAGACCTAAGTGGGATTTGTTGAAATGATTCTACGCGCAATGCCGATCTAAATTTACGCAATTACGCCAAAGATGTTGGTTGAATGGGTTTGCTGTCCTCCTGAAATATGTTAGCCGAAATTTATCCTGAATTTTGAAAAATTGAAACCTTAAAAAATAATGATTATTTTCATGTGAGAAATTAATGTTTAATGGAAATTAAATAAGCTACATAAAAGAATAAAGAATCACAAAACACACGAAGGAGGACTTCGAAATGCATACAATAATCGTAACACATTAATATCAATTTGATATGGCTTCTTCTTCTTGCATTCATACTATTAAAAGAAAAAAAAACGAAAAACAAGAAATTATGAACTAAATGCTCGTTTAAAACTGCTTTACAATTGGCCATACCTTGGCTTCTTCAAGCCTACCCAAGGCTTTAAGCAAATTTCCTAAATCACTGCGCACACAATACAAGTCCTGAAAGAAGAAAATCATGGTTACTATCTGCACTGATTTTATTTCAATGGGTCTTATCGTTAAAAACGTGCGGTGAACGCAGCGCGGTGGAATTAACATTTACTTCACTTTAAACGCGAATCGTGGAAAACGTGTGAATAAATCCTTATTCAAAAATTTCGAAATCATTAGTTGGATCTTTGTGTTATCTTTAAAGTAATTCGAAAATAACGTCGTTTTCCACTCCTACGTTTACGCGATACGAAAATACTACGTTTGACGCTTCTTTCGCGTTTACGTTTTCCACGATAAGACCCTATATTTATCTTACTGGATTGTACTGGAGCGCAGTCACGTAAGCTTGTACTGCTTGTTCCATGTCTCGAGCAGCAACCAACGCAGCTGCCAAATTAATGTATCCATCAATGAAATCTGGCTTCAAACGCACTGCATGACGGTAGTTCTCAAGAGCTTCTTGCAGTTGACCGCGCTCCTTGTAAACATTGCCCAAATTGCTGTGAATCACAATATCAATATATTTAAAGAAGTTTCGTCGGATATTAATTTTTATGAATGAAAATATCTATTTATATTTATTGACCTAGCAGAGACCTGCAATATTTTGTCCGTAGAATTATCAATCGAAGCTCGGGGCCCTTGTAAATATTATATTCTAACGCATTTCATGTGAATTGCAAAATTACATTATATGAAATTTTAACACAAAACGTAAACAATTTGAAAGTTTAACTGCCCAAGTGCAACCAAGAATATCTTATTTATATGGTGTCGTATAGGTAGGTGAAAATTAAAATAAAAGGTAATAGGTATGCATTTCCCATGCAAATAGCATCGAAGCGAAGAACGACAACCGGTAATCTTCAAAGGATTGCCCTGAAAATCCGCTTTATGGGGTTTTCGGCATCGCTGATTTCGAATCTGTCATCCAAATTTCCAAATTCAAGATGGCGGATCCAATATGGCGAACAAAAAAGTTAAAACTTCAAGGGATTGCCTTGAAAATTCGCGCTATGGAGATTTCGGGGTCACTGATTTCGTATCTGGTAACAACATTTTCGAATCTGTTATCAAATATGAAAAGCTATATGACGTCATTATACGACTACATTTTTCTTCACAACCCCCTTGATATGGATATCAAATGAAAGGGTTTGATGAGTAGAATAGGAAAGGCCATATGAAATCATTCCAAAGTAGGGCTGAAAATGAAATTCGGATAATTCGAATTTTCGAAGCTTTTCATATCCGAATAATTCGATTCGAATATTGTATTCGGATTTTTGAGTACTTTGATCTCTTCGGATAGTTTAAAAGAAGCTAAAATTATTATTATGGAACAGTTCACATTTCAGGAACCTCTCCGAGAACTGGTGGGCATATTTGAATAAAAATTAGTTAAAATCAATGTAACAAAAAAGTATTCCTGCTATGAGAAATTGATCCCGATTATTTTAAAATAGTCGACAGCATGTCTCGTCGACTGGAAGCGGTACTGAAAGCCAAAGACGTTCATACCACAAATATTAAGTACTATTAAATTGTGTTTCTTTGAATTTTGTCATTCCTAGGGGAGTGCGATTTATTTTGTCCCGGGGAAAAAGTGAATAATTCAACAATTTTTTTTAAAAAAAATTTCCATTAATTTATGCTCCCCTATGTAGTACCCAAAAATACTATATACTATACATATATCAATAAAACCTCTCCTAAAAAAATAAAAGCTTTATAGGGAAATTCCGTGTGATGGCAGGTATACGTACATACATACATATATCTATGATTTATATTGTATTTATCATTATATTTATAGAGTAGTTTTTCTTAATTTTTTTGATAAGATTAGGATGTAAATTGTTTCGTATGTTTCCGACAGCACATTTCTTTCTAAATTTTACATCTTTCTGCATAAAACTGATTACATACAAATGTTTATAATACAGATAATCCATCTATGTAATGGTTTGCAAGATATTTCGTTACAAAAAAGGATCTGGTAATTTCCAGAACTCATAATTTTTTTTTTTAAATCATTTTGCCCATAACTACGTTTATTCCTTTGCACTCGAATAGCCCTTGTTAGGGGATGTTCGAGGTGCGATATAAAACTGAAGAACGGGAAAATTTTTGTATTGTATATGTAAAACAAAAATGTAAAGAAATTAAGAATGATAAATTGAGAAATTGTCAACAATCTCTTTTCAAACTAGAAGAAGAAAAGAGAAAAAACAGCTGTGTAAAAAACGAACTGAAAAGATGCAAGCATCATGATGTAGGACCATATTAGAATTTCTAATGGTAATCACAGCCGGAGGCATAAGATCCATGTTTTACTTGCTGCGACTCCTGTTACATGTATGCTTCCGACTGCAATTTCTATTATGCATTCTACTATGTTCCTACGTTATCTGTTTAGTTTGCTTTTTACAGTCGATTTTTTAGATTTTTTTAATTTATTTAATTATATTTTATTTAATTTTATTGACGACTTTTTAATTTTGTTTTACCAATATATTGTTAATTCCTGTCTATAAATACTATTTTGATGAGGCCTATTGCTCTCTATGTAGGTTTCTTTAATCCCTATCTGTAGATTTTGTAGATGGTCTAATTCTTTAAGGGAATTTTGATTATGCGGTTAAAGCCATTTGAAGCAAAACCTAGCCTATAAACATCGCGCGGTATATACGAATCGAAACACACTTCATTGTTTGAAATCCATCCATCCGTTGGGATGCTTCGAATTTGCTGTCGCGCAGTCGGGTAAAAATACTAATTCTTAACCCGAGCTTATGGCTGTAAAATAATCTAAGGAATAGCATCTTGATTTTGAAAGACCAATTCAGTGATATGCCACTCAATATGGCACGCCATTTTTTTTTTGTCTCTTCCGACACTTTGAATTTTACGGGTACCATTTTCGTTTTATAAAGACAAACCTAAAATACAACCATCGCACGGTTGAGACGAATCGATAGACACCTCATTGATTTAAATCTATCCAGCCGTTGGAATACTTCAAGGGTATAAAGAATGCCACATCCATAGATACCCAGCTACGCGTAAAAAACAATACCGTCTTTGCTGCCGCGCAAACGGATAAAAATATGTCGAATGGATATGGTTAATATTATCTTCATACCACCAGTGCTAAAACACATGTAAAAATCAACAAAATCGATAACAAAATCGATGACAAAATCCGACAAAATGTGCAGCCATTTAAAGAATGAACGATGTGAATTCACTATTTATTAAAAAAAAAAATTATTGAAATAAAAACAATTCTTTAAAAACATTCTACGATAAGAATACAAAATCACGCCAATACAAACACTGGAGCAAAGTAATATATTCAAATGAAATTAAGGGAAAAATACCGACTTATCAGATATGTATGTATTCAGAAAATGATCATTTGAACTTTTTTTCGAAGTTGCGAAAAGCATGTGTCCCTAAGGGTTAAAAGTTTTGATATCATTTCTATCCAAACTCTGCTTTAAAATTTTATTTAAAAAAATGGGATCAATTCTTGTGGCACCCTGTACCTACATATTCAGAAATATTTATAACCTGCTTATGTATTGTAAATGTTTGAAATGCTCATGGGGCGACTCATTTTATCAAGAATAACTAGTCCGTAATTTTTCCACATCCACTTACCTATAGGCCTCTGCCAGGAGAGGATTTTGCTTGATGGCCAGAGTTGAGAATTGCGCTGATTTCTCCAGACGTCGACATTGGAAGTGAATTGACGAAAGAAGCAGCAGAACACCTGTGTTGTTGCTGTCTTGTCGCCAGAGTTGCATACAATGCCGTTCCGCGTTTTCATAGTCCACCGCCTGATACTCGCGATGCGCCAACTCCAGAAGACCTGAAATCACACATTCCATGTAATTCTTCCATTAAATAAACTACTGTCACAAGAATTGATGAATTAAATCAGCAAACGTCCAATTTATGTAGCGCTTTTGTACTTGCTCTTGAGATGTCTCTGAGCTGCAAAGACTGGCGATTGTCCTTGAACTTAATCGATTTAGCAAACAATGTTAAAAAACGCTGGATAGAAAGTTTCCTTCGTTTTTGTAATTACCATCAGCCGTACTATCATATTCCCAGGTGTGTAGCGGCGTCTCCGGATTATTACGAGTTTTCCCTGAAATTTCGATTGAACTCACCGACAGATGATAATGGCTGAACGTCGTTCATTTTGACTACAACATTTCCTTGCTGAACCAGCTGCTGCTGCTGTTGAGGCTGCTGCTGGCTTTGCTGGGTGACCACTTGCTGTTGCCCTTGCATTTTGCGTTAATTTTCACTCTATTATTTTGATTTTAAGTTTTCCACGAGAAATTACGAAACACGATATTTTATATTGAGCTGCTGCTAAGAAGTTTTCTTCTATTAATTGCCACCACAAGCACCACAACCACACGTCGCTCACCACAAATGCCGATTGCTGAAGCGAGCGTATGCGTATCTAGTATTCTGATATGAGATTGTGAATCCTGAAGTGAATAAGCTTACCCGAAAACGGAATGGAGGGGAGCTTAGACAGCAGCCGAGGAAAAAGGTAGGCACATGCAGGACTAGTGTCGTCACAATCTTACCCAAAGGCGATTGATTGGCAGCGGCAAAGGCGGCTGTAAGAAATTGTGCGAAGAAAACGGGGGCACAAAAGGAAAGTTATCTAATATCTTTATTGAAATTTGCTTATGTGTACTATACGGGGTGTAAGCGCGGACAGCCTGTCATTTTTTTGAAGCACATGTAGCAGAACTTAAGGCTGACACACAATTCCAACTTTTTATACCAGCTCTAAGCCAGCTTTTAGCTTAATCGCTAACGGAAATGCTGTGCAAAATAAAATTGGAAAAGCTATTTATAGCTTGACCGTGAATACTTTTTTAATATTCCATAAGAATGGCTTAATTCTTGCTAATTTAATAATTTTCTCTTTCATTTTTTCAGAAAGTAATCGTCGCCAAAAATTTAATTTCCTCCAAAATCTAACCCCTCTGAATAGATCAGCTGTTAAAATGACACAAGCCAGCCGAAAATTTCAGCAATTTTGTGTTGCTGCAGTCCATTCCATCGTAAGGGTTCAAAGCTCAAGCTGGTTGGACTTGTGTTTCAGCCGTTATGCAATTATATTCTTTCATTTGATTACGTGTGTGGTCTAAAAGGTGAAAGTATTAACATTGCCGCTTCGCTTTAAAAATTATGCTTAAACGAAAATAGAAATACAAGTTGTTTGGTCGCACTTTTTTCCTAGCAATTTACCTACTGTGTGCCGTCCACAGTAGTTATCTCAATGGTTGAAGCCCATGTGGAATGGAATTCTGAACACTTCAATTTCCATCCACAATCCACATGGCATTCTGAATGCAGCGATTTAATTTTGAATAATCGCGTGACAGCTGTCAACTGTTTTTTTTTTGCTTTGGGAATGTTTGTGGAAAGTGCTTGATGTAAATTCAAAGAAAACATCCCATATCTCGTGGAGCTTACGATTCTCTACATTTATCGGTATGTATATGGATCTCTATAATTATTAATTTCGGATGCCAAAGATTTAGGGTTCCGATTTACTCTAGTATATTACTTCTCTTGTGTAACGTTTTCATCCTCTGCGTAAGTAAAAATTTGGCGCTCTTTGTAATAATGCACCAATAATTCGTGCAAACAGTAGAAATGGTCTTTAAGTTGTTATTATTCCCGTTTATAAAGGCTTTTTAATAATGCGTTTCGAAAATTATGCATAGGCCGGTTAGATTAATTTAAGTTCATACAGTAGCAATGGCACGGCTAAATATTATTGATATTTTCGATGCGCTCCGTCGCTCGAAAATTTAATCCTTGTTGCGGCAACTAATAGCAAGATATTTTACCCTTTATCACCCGAGGAATATTCAAATTGGGTCCTAATAAGGCTTAAAATCCATGGTTGCTTAAAAATACTCCTCACAATTACAAATTATAGTAAAATTAAAATTATGCATCTTCACATTTTCAGATACATTTTTAAAATGGTTGAACGCATAGAGGATTTGAATTTGCCCACAGCGGTTATAGCGCGTTTAATAAAAGATGCACTACCACCACACGCTAGCGTTAGCAAAGAGGCAAAAGCAGCCATAGCCCGTGCAGCATCAGTTTTCGTAATCTACCTCACAACATCCTCCACTACATTAGCACGTAAGGAAAGCCACAAAGTCATAACAGCAAAAAACATTCTCGATGCTTTGGAGCTCCTTGAATTCGAAAGCTTTCTATCGCCTTTGAAGGAAGAGCTGGAGACATACAGGAGAACCGTTAAGGAGAAAAAGGATAGTAAAATGAAGAAAGATGGTGCGGATAGCGTACCCATGGAAACGGAGGAAGTTACTGAGGAGCATGGAGTAAGTAGTGAGAAGAACGGTGTCGATGTGCCGGAAGAAGCTGTGTAAAATAAAGTAATTCTTTTTTATAAATATAGTTTTTATTATTTGGGTAAGTGGTAGACGCCACCTACAAACATTAACTGGTGTTCTCTTACTTTCCGCTGTAAAAAGTTTTTTAATTCTTCTTGGGAAAATTCTACTCCCGGTCCATGTGAGGCGAACATTTTTAACATTTGATGAATTCTTTCAATCGGAAGGGAGTCTAAGTTGGTTAGCATGCCGACAATGTAAGACCAGAACACCTGAAATAAACATTTTTAATAATTAACTTTCGCTGGGTCGTTAAATAAAATAAAATACGTTTTCCACAGTTAGTAATAACACAATATATATATATAATGCAGTACTACTTATGGGGTTTTATTTATTTCTCGTGGTCGAATGTACTAGTGCGGAGAACCAGGAGGGTTTAGTAATAAAGTAGTAAAGCCGTTGCTTCTTATTGGGAGATATCCTCTTTTCGGAGCGACTAAAGATCGAGAAGATTACAAAGATCAATTTGGACAGTTTGGTCAATGCTACTGTTGCAATGTAGTCCAGTGTAGCCCAGTCAGTGCGGGGTGGAGCGTGCTGGGCTAAGCAAAGAAGCCCAGCCTGAAGTAATGTGGAAAATGGTTCCAGGCTAATCTCTTTACCAAACTTGGAGTAGATATGATCAAGGCTCAATTAAGAACACAACAAAAAATTCTTAGGTGCGTTTGGAGGGTCTTGTGAAAATTGGTATGTATGAATTTTCAGTGTTGTGATTATTCTTATCAAGGGCATTGAGGAACACGAGAAGAGTTAATTTCACTATATGAAACCGCTTCGCTCATGTTAAATTGCCGTCTCCCGTCAGATATATAAAAGCAAAGTCAACTCTCAAAACTAGTTGCCAAATCGACCAGATAACTTATGAACTTTTCAGAAAAAATAATTTAACAGACCTGCAGCTCCTCTTCTCTTTGATCACTAGCTGAGGCCATTGCGCTTTCAGATTCATCGTCTTCACATATATCGTGCGATTGCATGTCTTCAATCTGAGCTTCTTGACCTTCATTTATGAGACGATAGACATCAGTGTTTATCTCTTTTATAAGACCTTGAGTTTGCCAGAAGACGATCCTTTTCCGAAGTATAGATGGAGGTGCTTTAATGATCGAACTTAATTCCTCTAGCGTCCATTCCACTAAAAAGAAAAAAAAATTATAATGTTCTACGGATTTCTTAGATACTCGTACCTTTATTTTGGAAGTGATAAATAATAACAGCTTGTGTAGGTGTCACAGCCATATCAATTGTCTTATTCCCTACTTGTATTTCAATGTTAACTCTACCAGTCACGTGACGCCAGCAAAGGGTTCGATTTCCTTTGTAAGCTTCGTAAGATTTTGTGTATTTCTTAAACTCATTTTGTATCTCCTCCGGTAATTCTAAGGTTTCTTTGTTAAAGTTTGGCCAAAATTGCGATGATAAGATCAATGACGATATATCGAATGCCTTATCTGAAATTGTTTTGAAGCGAACCATTTTATTCGATTTTTTCTCGAAAATGTACACGACTTACCACTGCTGTAATTCAGATCACTTTGTATATGAGTGTTAATACGTTTTGAGTCGCCTATATCCCGCAGCATGACTTCACAACTGTGCAATAATGTCTCGCCAAACCGTAGTTTCAGCAATTCCAAGTTGCGAATTTCCTTTTCAGGATTAAAGTCGAGTTGTGTCAGAAGACGATCGGCCAGAAGGTTGCGATACTCGTTAACGAAGAGCTCTTTACTACCATAAATGTCCACAACCATAGAAATTATATCAGCTGACCTGCTGTTGTTAACTGACTTTACAGCTGTAAAGAAACTAAATATTTTTACAAAGTTACAACACATAAGAGGCGACATAACATTTACATGGATTTGCATCCACTGGGTCCGGTTGCCAAGCTTCCCAATTCACAATGTCATCTTTTCCCGAAACATCGACGTTTTCTTTCAAGGTCTCACTTCGGGCAAGCTCCTCGGCCAAATCAGTGGGGCCTTCCTCAGTTAACCCAGTAACGACCCTTCTGACTGTATCATTCCTTTTCCTCAAGTATTCTTTAACCGGCTCAGTTACTGTTTCCAACAGCACGCCGCTATTATCCAAGTGTCTAATCGCTTTAATAGCAGCAACGTATCCGATTAGTATATCCATTGTGTTTACTCCGGGGTGCAATAGCCTTGCTGCTAGTGACTGTTTCAGAGTTTCTATTAAATGCTTGCGAAGGTCGAGTTTTCCAAGGCAAATTTTTAAATCGTTTATAGCTGGTTGCGAATCTGGGTAGTCTATAGACAAAAGAGATGTTGATGAAGATATTAGTATTTTTCAACAAAAGTGTGTAATACCTTCATACCTATGATGATGTTGAAGAATTGCTCAATGATGATATTAGCGTAGGTTTCGTACAAATAGTAAGTTAATTTAACCTTGAAATCTTGGACAATTTCTCGGATTTTGCAGGTATCTCCATCAATTTTTAAGCTTCCTTGATTGTATATCCTTGTCAACCAATTCAAAACAACCGTCTCCAACCACTGTGATCAAACTCGCCATTATTAAGTTAACAGGGAAAACTTAAAAAGGAATCCTTTACCTTTTCTAATTTTTTTAAGTGAGAAACATCAAAAATTCCTTTGCAGGTTTCGTGCACATAACTTATAATTCGTTCCTGAATTAGTTTGGTAAACGTATAGCCCGCTAGTCGGTCTAGTAATTTCATTTCGGACAAACATTGGTTTGTTTTATTAAACGCACAGACTAATTCCTGACACCGGCAAAACTCTGTTCCCTTTCCACAACCATTGCATTTAACATCGATGTCTTCCAAGTAATCTTCTTGTTCTTTATCAAAGATAGTAATTTAAAAAGAGTTATATGCGTATTACAATTAATAATAAGGAAAATAATGGGACGACTTATTTAGAGAAATTCCCTGAAAACAGGAAATTGTTAAAAATTAATAATAATATCGCATTTATTAGTTTATTTATTTTTTTCTGGTTCGCTTTTTTTTCCTTTGACCCCTTTCTAAGGTTTTGGATTAGACATATATCGCCATCGTATACTTAGAGAGTATAATTGCGCAAGTTACGATAATTATTATTTATCTATATTCCGATTCACCATCAAAACAATATCTGGAAATGACAATACTTACCAATATCCTGATGCGTGTTCGCAAAAATCTTAAAGGAAGTGTTGTAAAAGGAATACACGATGTCATTAAAATTAGCCGGTAGTTGAGAAAGCAGAACACTGCCCAGCAGCTCATCAAAGTATTGCTGATTTCTTGCTCTTAAGTTTATACCTTTGGCGGCACATAATTCCCTGAAAAGTTCCAGTCTCTTGAAGAGTTGCTGAAATTTTTGGAACGCTTGGTGTAGTCCAACTACAGCCCATTGATAGTTATTAAAGCTTTCTGAGGAATCGCTAGCTTTTTCGAAACGCTGCCAAAAAGTCGGGACAACTTCTTCTCGCAAATATGAGTTTATTTCAGCGAAAACGGTTTCATACGCATCCTCACTGAGATTATGTTTATGAAGTTCTCCAATTACTAATTCAAAGTCAATGGCATTGCAGTCCTCAAGATCTAACTGAAAAATTAACTAGGTTTATTTAATAGTCAGCGTAGAGAAAGCCAATCTTACCGATTGCTTTAAAATAGGGAAAATTGAGCAAGTTTTTTCCCAGATCAACTCAATGCTTCCCATTGTTATTCAAAATAACATTTAAAATCTAATGACGGCTGTCAAATCAAAATTGCAGTGTTCCAGTTCCGGACAAAATAGTAGGTCATGTTCGGAAATGTAACCGGAATGATTCAAGTCGGTGAGAATGGATTGATTTGGATCCTCGACTCAAATGAGATATAAGTGCCTTTCGCCTTTCGGCACGTCTTCAATGTAAAACATTTTGTGCAACTTGTGTAGCCGGCTGTCGGTGTCGGGTTGAGTAATTTGACTATAATAGTCTTATGAGATCATAAGACTGCTTATGATTTTGTACCATCATATGAAGTGCCACACTGACAACTATAATAGTCTTATCGAATCATACGTGAACTTTCGAAATCTTTTCGAAATCTTTCGGCAAATCATAAAGGTACGGTCCGGAGCGAACAAATCATAAGGAATCTTGACAAAAGTGACGTTTGTGAAAAAATTGGTTGATAATTGGAGGGAAATTTAAAGCAATGGTGAATGAAATGGAAACATTAAGTGATTTAACTTTGTTGGTTGAATTAGTGGATGCAAGTGTCAAAAATTCATTATGACGATTGTAGTTGAGCTTAAGATTCGTTATGATTCGGCCGAATCATAACCAATCATAAGGAAATTTGACAGCAAATCATAGAGAGTCATAAGGCTATTATAGTCAGGCCTAAATCAGCTGATTTTGACATCGTTTAGGGGTATCTTTTACAATACGTGCCGTTAGTATATGAAGTTAGCAATGATTTCTGCTAAAAAAGAGTCAAAGAATAGCGAATAAATTGGAAAGGCTATTAAAATTTCGAGTAATGTTTCTTCCAAAAAAAACAAGATATTTTGTAGAAATTAGCCTGAAAGCGTGGTAAAGTATGTAGTTTAACATAATATAATTAGAAACCTTGTTTCATACAATCTTTCTTCGCAGACGTTCACCATGTTTTATTACTTTTTTTGTTTTGTTTCGAACTTGCCCGTATACTGAAGTATTCCCATATCTCGTTCCGGGTTGGTTTTATGAGCTAGGTCGTTAAAATCTTTTTTGTAGAGAATATAGTTCTGCACAACTCTGCCATAAAAATTTTTCCAGTGCGGGAAGTATCTGCGCTGATATGGCGGTATTTATCTCCCAACAGATCACGCATCCATACATCGCCTGTGCATGGGTATATGCGTGTTTCTGCATACGTAGAAAATCTAAATATTGAGCGTAACATATCAGAAATCAGTTGGGGCAATGTAAATTTTTATTATTTAGTTACGTTTGAATATAATTGCGCAGAATGTTTAAACAAATTAAATGGCATGTTTTGCGCCTGGGTTAAAAATGGTCTCGTTTTTCAAACGTGTCAGCAGTCCAGTTCTTATATGTATGTCAGTGCGTGCCCGAGATGAGATATTGAACGTACCCCCGCCTCCCGGTAGAGTACAACCGTTATATGGTCACATGACCACTTTCAGCCAATGAGGGCGTTGCTGTCCATTGCCAAGAGGTTATAGGAATGACAATCTATATTTCCTATATTCCATGTTTATTCTACACGAACTCGGGATACGGCTGTAAAGTCGGGTGTCTTTTACTATACGGACCTGCCTAATATTTTTCTGTCTGTAAAGTATGTTTTTAGCTTCCTATAATTGCCTTTCTTGCTGTAATATTCCCAGAAGAATCGTTAAATTAAACCATTTCAAGCAGTTCCAACTTATTCGGAAGCAAATTACATGCTGCCCACCCTGCTCAAAAATTTTCCGAAGAAAAAAGAAATTTCGAAACACTAAATATTAAATATTTATTCAGTGGAAATGTTTTTGTCTTATATCTACAGTTTACTCGTAAACCCAATTTTCGGCAGCGGGGGCCCATGCAACGAGTTCTTTTTCGGTGAACCACAAACCAATCTCCTTCTGGGCAGACTCAACAGCATCTGATCCATGTATGATATTGCGTCCTACTTGAATGCAAAAATCTCCACGTATAGTGCCTGGCAAGGAATCAGCTGGATTGGTGGCTCCGAGCATTTGACGGCCAGTCTTAACAGCATTAAGACCTTCCCAAACCATAGGTACGACTGGGCCAGAGCTCATGTATTTTACTAAACCGGGGAAGAAGGGACGAGCCGACAAATCGGCGTAGTGTTTTTCCAGCAATTCTTGTCCAGCCTGAAATGAATAAGTATTTGATTATGATCATTCAGTTATCTTCAACGAATCAATTAAATTAAGGTAGGGTTACCACAGAAACTAAGCAAGTAAAAGTTTGTAACTTGCTACTTTGCGTGCAAAAGCATATTTGAGGTTTTTGTTTACACAAATTAATTTTCCTTGTAAATCGTCGGCTTGTATTAGGTAACAACTAAATTTTCCTGTCCACTTTTAAGAGTATAAGCACTCAGAAATTACTTTTGAATGAAACGAAACGAATCGATGGAAATGATGGTAGGAACATTTAGGGGAATGTCCAATTATATTTACTACATAAACACTGCTAGTTTTGGCTGCAAAAACACGAACTGCACTTCTCTTGTTTAAATATGCGTAACTGCTCTCGTTAATTTGTTCTAGGTATTGAAAATCGATAACTATAACTACCTTTGCAGGTTATGCCCCGGCGGCAGAATCGCGCTATAGAGTGGATTAAATTCTGTTTCGTAACTATTACGTGAATTATCTCTTGCCGTTCGCACAAACGTTTTGCGTCACCAACTCTGGAATCACGTTATCTATTATAGAAATGTTTGAACTTTTACCAGATTCTACCTCACATTGTTTTATTTGGAATTAGTTCTCTCTTTTCTTTAATATATTCTATGAGGAAGAAATGGCCAAAAGCTTATAGAATAAAGGAACATAAGCTAAGCAAACTGCAAACCCTTTCTACAAATAGGAGGGGTACTTTTGCTGTGGTTCTTATGGAGAATGAATCGAAATAGAAGTCTCTGTAATGTCCAAATTATGTCTAATGTACTATATGTTAGCTATAAAGATGTACCTACATATATCTCATTAAATTCTTCCTTATTTTAGTTTTTCCTAATAATATTATATAAAATGTTCGAGATTTAGAGTCAGCTCAATGGTTTTTTGGTCTAATTTTTTGCAAGCTAATCCCAGAGGCATACTATACCATATGGGAACGGTACAATTTCAGCAGGTAGGTTCATCTACCTGAAACGGGCCATCATGTTCGAGCTTTCAGAATTGATAGCACAATTTATAGAAAACGAGCAATTTAACAAACATATGTATCGAGGTATGGTATGCAAAACTCCCTATGGTTATCGGGGGCAATTATCTCACTTTTCCACTATTCCCACAAAAATGAATATCTCGTTTTTATCCTAGTCTAAGGCGCAACCAATTACTGATTAGAAATTTGGTCGATTTTTGCTTCAGACTATTGACTTCCGCAAACCATTTAAAAAGTACCCATTATTGGACTTGCGAGGAAAAGATACACATGCCTTTGTTGAAAATGAAAATTATTCCAAAAGAATTATTAAAACAATAATTTACAATAACAGCTTGCAGGGCCGCAAATCTAAAACGTGCACGTTTGCTTACGAATGAGGTTAGGATTAGGTACACCCTTTTATTAAATTATCCCACACATTTGCTAGTCGATTTACTTAATTATAAAAGGGACATTAATAAATCTGTCGTGTACCCTTGATCTAATATTCGCATAGCCATAGAAAGCACTTAATAGGTAAAAAGAATGAAACCGGCATTCTCTTTATTGAACTTTTTCACTTTTCCACGTCGCGGCTTTACTTTAATACAGAAAAATGTTTTACGAGGCTTCACGTAATGAGTACAGAAGAAAAAATTATTGCAAATTAGCATGCAACCACAAGTAGCATATGCATACCAACTAAAATAATTATAATTAAAATAATTTAAGAAACAAGTACTTACCCACATAAATTTCATAGCAACCAATTTAAATCCCTTTTGCTCAAATCTCTCTATTATTTTACCAACAAGACCGCGATGGACGCCATCGGGCTTGATCATAATAAAAGTACGTTCCTTATTTGCTGCCATTGCTGCCGAGAATAACGAGAAGAATGCTAGGATTGAGCCGATCATACAAAGCCAATTGCTCGGAGACACCGTGTACACGCGGCAACTTGCAAAGTCCAACTTGGCAGCTGGCCAACTAAAAATGCACAATAGATGACTTGACAGCGGCAAGAAGCCTCACAGCAAAAGCGAAGTGGAATGGAACTGAAATCATGAAACATGAAGCAAAGAGCGCGCGCAGCAATTGATCGATGAACAGCTCCCGTCTCCCGTTTTCCGTTGTATTCATAAATTCACAATTGTGCTGCAACGTTGCATGGTATGCATTTTAGGCCTAGGAAGCCGATCCTAAATGTGCAGAATTAGACTATCCCATCTTGTTGCTTTTCGGAAGAGGTACAACATGTCCAGATAAAGAAAGGGTGTACAAATTTATACGTAGAAACCTTTCGCAAAATATACGTTTGCAACGTACTACCATTAAATTTAATAAAAATAAAGGAGATTATTAATTAATAATTTCGGAAAAAATGTGGGAAAAACGTGAATTTTAGAGCATTTTTTCACTTTTGGAAGTCACTGCACCGCTAGATCAAGATTAATGGAATTTTTGAAAAGCATTTGTTTGGCTTGATTTTGATGTCGGTGCGTTGGGTATTTAAAAAGATAAAAATAAAATATTAATGGGCATCCCGAATTTATTATTCACTCTAACTCCCAAACAGTTCAGATTGCCCCTCGCCGGCGCCACAATACGATGTTTTGTTTTATCTAGGTGAGGTCTGTCACCCCATTAACTTTTGTGCCCCATTGATGAAACACTGTATAAAAAAATGAAATATGCCATACATATATTTAAAAAAATCATTGTAATTTAAAGTAACAAAACGTAATCTATAACTTTCAAGTTCATTCTCTCTATACTGTATAATTTTTCCCATCCCAAATTGTTTTTGCGAAACACGCGTGGTATTTTTAACGATTTTACTCTGTATGCATAAATTATATTCGCTTAAAGTTGAAAATATAAATAAAGCACTACCGATTTCAAATTGCAAATATATTTATTAGTCAATAAATTCCAGTGAATATAAATATAAAGACTTATATAAATCCAAAATGTTCAAGTATTCAATAAATTTAACAAAATCGCTCAAAGGTTTAAGAAATATAGCACGATTAATACGCGAAAGTACAATTCCGAGTTACAATTTTAACTCACATACCTTTACTCCACAACACTTTTGAACAGCCGTATACATTACTTACAGTCATTTTGTTTAACACGACTTAAATAGAAATAATGCGTTAAAAGCGCGGAAAACTACTTAAAAAATATATAGTAGAATAAATATTCGTTGTCTCTTTATTGAATAAAATTAAAATGCATAAACAAAATGAAAAACTTGTGCTGCAGATTGTGCTAATGAAATAAAAAAATGCTGTCTTTTTTGAGATTTTCGTAAAGACGTCTCGAAGTGAAGACTCCAGGCGTAAACTATTGAGGTTTTATAATTGTTCCCTTAGTTTGTGCTGTAAACCATATCTGTGTTCCAAACTTGGAGTTTCTACAACCACCAAACAATTTTGATTTATATGCAGTTTGATGCAAAATGGAGCCAAATTTTTGAAATACTGATATCATGTTTTTTTTATCTTTTCGGATAAATGCTTCATGTATCGGAAGCCAGGTATGCCTCTGAGTAGAAGGCAATAAAAGCAAAATAGTGAATTCTTTACACCCCACTTCCAGTAAGGTAAGATTTTTTTAATAAACCAGTCGGTTGTAAATTAACGTTTTTGATGTTTATCGAAAGTGTTTATTTGAAAGGTTGGTTAATGTGGACCTACTAAACGTGGAAAACGTTCTTATTCAAAGAAAAATATTCTCTCCAGAAAAGTGAATATTATACACATTATGTACCCTTTTCTAGTACTACTAGTCAAGTTCTCAAATCTTTGTTAGCTATGTTTTCTGCAAAAGATCCAAATAGATCTTTCGACCCGCACGTTACTTTAATCCGTAATTGCAACAACAATTCAAGATCTAGAATTTTATATAGATCTTAAATTTGGATCTTTAAAATCGTAAAATTATTATATAGAAGTGCTTCTGTAGTATAAAATGTTCACATTATTGGTCGTCAAAGACAAAAGATTCACTAGCATCTGAGAACACCAATGTGCATGAATTAGTAAGCAATGCCACTTTCTTCACATCATAAGTGCACTAAATTAGTGAAAAATTCATACAAGGTAAAATATTTTAGAGATGACCGCTCTCAAATTCAAATTAATTTCCCACAGATCCCAATAATTTTTTTTTCAATACATATTCGGATCTTCGGCAAAAAAACACAGCTGTTGTTTACTTATGAAGAAACAATGCATAAAAAATGTAACGAAAATGTCAAAGTTAAAAAAATACCGGGAACTAAATAACTGCAAACAAGACAAGTAATTACGTAGAAAAAGGTATATAGATGTATGTACATATATTTTGCATAGATTTCAAAATAATGTAGATTCACTGAGGTGCAGAACTAAAAATGTTAGCTATGTATTTTCATTCACTCAAGAGTTGTCAAAAATGACTAATTGAAGCGTATTCATAAAATCATTAAATGTAAATAATTATATAAGGTGAATTTTACCATTGATTTAACGTTGGTGCTCTTGCAACTTTCTTTATAGTTACAATTGATTGGAGAATTAACGTATATTTATATTCATATTCTTTGTGCGTTTATAAGGAAGAAACTTACTCTCAGTATATTCTCAGGCAAATATTTTAGGAAGGGTACTTTAATTAGAGCCACTAAATATAAAAACATTCTAAAACATTAAGCAAAAGCACAATCTAAAGCTATCATTGGTCCCCATAAAAAAGGTTTGAGCCAGCAACACCGCGATTCTTTTAAACCGAATGTATAAACTGAAACAGAAAGCTGTACAAGTGTTGTAGAATAAAAGATTGCAATAAAAGTTGTATAGTTGATGTGAAAAGCAAAACTTACAATTTATTTCAAGGCAAATGCGAAAGCATATGAATATATCATAAAAGATTTTCCTCGTTAACATTATTTTAGTATTTCATAGGTTTTTTTTCAAAACTGTAACAATCAATATCAAAGGATACCAAAAATGGTGCAGCTGAAAACGACTTCCCTCCTTGCGAAGTATAATGGATAGGGAATAATAAAAATGTTTGGCAAATGTATCACAAATATCCTTCAGAAAGATTTCTTCATTTTGTTGCTTTTTTTTATAGTCGGTATTAATAATTTTGTTTTATGAATTTTGAAAACCTTATTGCAATAAATTCTCAACAGTAAAATGTGCAAAAATCTAAGGCTGAATGACCTTAATCTTATGATCGATAATTGCACGGCACAATGGGCAAATGTCAACCTTTTGCTGACAATTAAGGCAACAGCACAAATGTCCACATGGAACAAATATTACTTTCACCTGAAAATAAAGAAAATTTTAGAACGGTCTCTCGAGGCATTTGTACAACTTACAATTTCTTCCATGCAAATGATGCACTCTGTGAAATTTTCAGAATATACAGGTTTCCGATCTTCAATTGACACTGTTGAATTGCTAGCCTCCTCTTGTGGTAAAGGCATTGGAGGTGCATTAGGCATCTCGCCATCACATTTATTGCTTGTTCCAAGAAATTCTTCGATCGATCTTAGTATAAGCCTACGATTCCTTTGATCCTTAATTCCAGTGGCCTCAAGATCGCTTTCGGTAAGTGTTTCCATGCAAAAATTAGGATCCTGCCATAACTTCTTCAGGAAAGGCAGGCAGTGAATAACTCCATTCACAAGGAAGATATAACCCAAGAGTGGATCAATTGTATTTGTTTTCAGCGAAAACTCGAGTGGTCTAGAGTCGAGTAGTCGCTGATATTGCAATAACCAGAAGTCGTCTTCGTTCCGTTTTTGGGCTTCCATAGACAAAATAGTATCTAAGAGCTGGAAAAACATGTCGAGGTGTTCTTAAAGCAACATATACATATAACAATTAAAAATACCTCTTTGTTTCGATTTTCCTTTTGCTGTAGCAATTCCATTAAAACATTGGTTAACCGGATCCGCTTATCAGCTAGGTCATTCTGGAATGTAAAAACAAATTATAAAAAAATCCACTACCTACAAATCTTTGCCAACCATTTGTTCGCTGTTCGAAGAATTCTTTTTCTCTATTTCCAGAACAGTCAGATTTGCTAGTTGTACTTCGACAATTTTTAGTTGTTCGACAAGGCCCCATATCCGCGCATCATTCTTTGCTATGAGTGCCGCAACGGCTTCTTTTTGCAGCTCTTCGTCATAGCAAATCTTCTCAACGATGCCTGTGCGGTTCGCTTCGTAATCTATAAAAAATTGACTAAGGCGTTCTTGGGTTTCGTTTTCCCTCTCTAGAACACTTTTAGAAGAAGCATCTCGGCACTGCTGGTATTGCTGAACCTTTGATTCCTCAGACTGCAGCATTTCAAGCATTGTTGCTAAAATTTCTTGCTTTCTCAGATCAGAATGATTCAACCGTAACTACCGGGGGACTTGTTAGAATTCGAGGAATTGTTAATATATTCCTTTTACTCACGTTTTCAAGGAGCTTCTCTTCTTCCAATCGTTCTTTGTCTAAAAGTATTGGATCTGGACTAACCTTTAACGCCAAAAGGCCCTCTATGACTAAATTATAATTTTCTTGAGCTAAAATGAAATATAGTCATATTAAATTTAATATACAAAGCAATTTTTGAGGATCGGCTTTATTTATTTAAGGGACCTAAAGACGAAAATAAGCCCCAGCGAGAAAAATCTCAGCCAATAGTTTGTCTTCGTATGACTAAGAATAGCGGGAGAGCTTTTCATAGTAAGATGTACTTTAAGTAAATCATACATATTTTCATAGATAAGATACTCTATCACCCTTTATATTTTTACTATTGCCTATTCACACATGTACTATTATCACAACAGAGCAGCTTGGGTGATTCGGAGAGTTTTCATCCCAATTTTCAGGTGTAAGGAGCGTGAAGTTACCCAGAGTGGTGCTCCACGCTTGCAACAACCTCGAAAACTCTGGATAAAATCTCGGAAAATTAGTGTTAATAGGCTAGTGTAATTGTAAGAACCAAAACGCATTTGAATTAATGACGAAGCATTTCCATACCTGCTAAAATGTCACAAATGAGCTTGTTGCGCTCGGTGTCTTTTTCTTGTTGTATTTTAGTAACTAAAGTCTCTGCCTCATTTTGCCTTTGAAGCACTGCATGAAGAATCTGGGAAGGAAATTGTGATTTTAATTGAACGCAATTACAAACAATTACAACCTGTTGCTTTTGTTTCATTTGCTTCATGTGCAGCTCCTCAAGAAGCGCCTAAAACCCAATGCCGATATTAATTATTTTTCAAAATCTTGAATCGAAGATAAATCTTACATTTTCATTACCATAAGTGTCCACAACATATGGCTTTTTGTATTTCTCCTCTTGTACGTCTACTTCGTTGACCTGAGAGATTTATCTTTTATTATCGAAAGTAAATTTGTTTGGGTTTCTTACCTTATTGTTGTATGCATGTACTTTTACTGCTTCCTGAGCAAAATCGACATTTTCAGAGTCCGGAGGAATGGCACGTGCTTCACACGTTGTGAGGAATTGTATAACAGCTGGGGTTCCACCACTTATAATATCTGGTGGAGGCCATTGAATTGCTTCCGCATCTACTACTAGGTCGTATAGATTGTCACATGTCGCTAATGTATTCGGAAGTGTCTTCAATCGTCGATTCCCCATTAGATTTAGAATCTTTAGTCTAAACATGCAGTTTATTTCGTCAATGGACTTGAGATCATTAAACGATACATCGAGCATTTCAAGGTACTTGAGGCCATTTATTGTTTTTGGTAGTTTATTAATTAGATTGTTTGATATAATCAGTTCCTGAATGAGATGGTATAGTTTCTTAAATTATCTTAATAGACAATGTATACCAACAAAAACCAACACGTATGGACTAAAGAAAATTAAGGATTTGGTATCTGATTACAATTTTTCTTGTTGGAAAGAAGATAGCAAGCATTATTTCGGTAGTCGTTTGGATATGACAAAAGTGACTGGTCAGTCATGTAGTGTAAACACGACCACCAAAATAATAATAATATTATATTACCAACGAAAACAAATTACAACATTTAAATAGACATTTTTATTAGTCCAAAACCTTTGGATGGCAATAATATAGCTAACTTACCCTGAGATTTTCTAGTTGAAAAATTTCTTCCGGCAGTTTTTTTATTTTATTGTAGCTTAAATTGAGAACTCGTAGCAGTGATAGATCACTATATTGACCGCCTTCGAATAAAGTCAATTTATTTTTGCACAGATTTAAGGTTTCTTTACGAAAGACGCGACAAAGAACAAAAACCCCTGAAGGAACTTCCTTTAGATTACAATCTGACAAATCGTAATCTGGCTCTGGTGTTTCTTTTGCCTGCAAAATAACAAGCAATTTGTATGAAATTACTTGCTGGTTAAAATGATCTAAACTTTGAAATTTACATTTTACGATAAGCTACAAATTCACAATACGACAAAACTCTTGGTATTCTCACTACGGCCTCCTCCCCCATCGATAGAAGAGTATAAACTGTATACCCCTCGGACTTTTCAGATTTTTGAGGTTGAAGCAAGAATGCCTAATACAACTAATTTAGAAAACATTAAAATTTCGTACAAAATGTAAAAAAATATAGGGTGGAATTATGTATGTATCTTGTTCCAAGTACAGTGAAAACGCTGAATAGCTGAATCATATGCAAAATCCCTACAGGAATCATATTCATGAAATTCAATTTTCATTTCAACCAAACAAACTTGAAATAAGATTAGGAATGCTATATTCAGCTATTTAAGGTCGTATCAACCTTGGTCGAAGCGAGTTACATGACCACTCCCAGAATCAGACCCTATGCCTAAGGGAGGGTTTAATGCGTACAAGTGAAAAGCACGCATCCAAACATAAGATTGTCCGTGTGTGGGCAACTTGGCGTACAATCATAAGAATGTCAAAAAATCGTTCCAAATATTCTCTCTGGTTGATATTTCTCTTGGTTTTATGTCAAATATAATGAATTGCTCAGGCATAGGAACTTTGAGTAGGGACTTTTTCCTGGATTGCATTTCTAATTATAGGAAAATATTCCGTGGTCGTGGAGAGTGAAATCTGGCGATGATTTTGAAAAAAATTTAAAGACCATGTTGAAATTTTGCTCCCAAATTGATTGTCCTAAGATTGTCCGAAAGTTTGTACGCATAAAACCGTCGCCGTGTGTAGCGGCCTAATCATGTGTCAGCAAATTCAGCCAAACGGGTTTTTGGTTTGGAGTGATTTGGCTTTCTATCGAGGTGAGGCATAATCCACCGCATTTTTTTCTCCTTACTACTCCCTTTGGGAGCATAGGGCTTCCACAAAGCCGAGGCTCTGCTTCAGTATCTTTAAATCGTTTCTTTTTCGCCATGCCGAGTGATTAGCTCGCAGTGATAATCCACCGCATAATTTAATTCAAATGCATCGGAAACAGGTGCCATATTTTATAAGACGGGATGAATCGTCTCGTTTAGTTTATTGTATCTGAATTCCCTGTTAAATATTCAGACGACATTTGGTCGAGTTAAAATAATCGAAAAAGGATTCGACTCATCTTTTAAGAATATGACATCAGGATATATAATTTGCTCTAACGGCCAATCTGAATTTAGTAAGGACCCGACCCAATGAATTCCGCCGATACTTTCAGTTATTTTTGGAAGATTTCTTTTGAAACATTTTTACTTTAGCTATTCTGACATTGCTAACGATTTCATTAGTTTGTCCTCAGGTATCCATAAATTCCTCCCACAGGAATAATCTATTTGCTAATCTAATTCGTCATCTTTAAATACAAACTTACATGGTGGGTGATTCAGCGGATTTCACCACTTCGCCCGAACAGCCCTTTGTTTGCGTGTGTTAGATAAATAATAATTGGGACCCGTTAAACCTAGATTGGTCTTACAAAGAAGGGAAATCTTAAAAGTTCTTTATTTGATAACATTCCTAGCTACCGATATTTGAAGTTATTTAATTTTTTGAATTTGTCGTAAGGACTCTGACTGACAGTTCTCTTACTTACCAGGCACATTTTTCGCTCAAAACGCGATTTGTAATCGATTTTATCATTTTCTCTAGACATATCTTCTGAATGAAGAACCACTGTTTCATCTTTCGTTAAACGGCAACCCATACATTAATTTTATCGCTGTGTTTATGTTGCACTATTATCTACTGTGGCTATCAATTTATCAACTGGAATTTATGAGATGCTCTTTTCTCGACCCAAAAATTGCCATCAAAAACTCCGTCTCCCGTATTTGTCAAGTGCAACCTTTAATATCACATAATTAATTTCTCCGTATGCCACCTTTCCTTAAAGCAATTTCATTGTTAGCATCCGAATTACGACCATTTACTTAAAACTTTGCTACTACGAAGCAAGAGATAAAAACACTAATCTCCATCTTTTGACAAATTGAGGTAAAAGTCACATTCGAAAATCAATCTCAAAGTCAGAATAATCGAACTTTTAAGTATGAGAAATGAATGAAAATAAGAGGGATAACAAACGGCCACTGACAGCTGACATTTGCAAATATGAGCACATCTGACATGCGTTACAATTTGAAATTACAAATGAAACTAAATTCTTCGAGGATCTTCCCGGATGTAATTCCCTTAATATTTTGTATCTGAGGCGGTGGAAACTCTAATCGTGGATAGAGTTTAATGCTCAAGTAGCATATCCGGCCCAGTATGTCACTGTGGTGATTCCTTCCCGTTGGAAAAACAACCTAAATTCAACAACAAATTACTGAAATTGTTACAATAGTGGGATCGGCCCCGATTTCGACGAAATTTTCCAGGTGCCTTCCATTTACCTTAAAACTGAAGGATCTGAAGGAATTTCTTCGGGGTAGGCTATGATTTCCGAAATATTAAACTTCCCCCAAAATTCCTTCCCAACCTGCACAATTTCCTCGAAATTAAGACAAAAACCTTTACACTACATATCATCACGCTTATTTAATATTAACTCTGCGCTCGAGGCTTTTTATCACCAACGTTAATTTATACATTGTAATGATGACTCGAGTGCAAAGGGTTATTCCCTAAAACGCTGAAAAAGAGCATCATTAAAAGAAAAACGAGAATTTCTTGTTATTCTATCATACTCCAAAAATGCGTGGTTGTCATTCTGTCATCGGGTTGATAGTAAACTACTATTGTAAACCTGTTCCGAAATTAATTGTACTTATGGTAGTCTCGACTCGGGAACTCACCCATAAGTCGGGCCCCTAAATTTGAAGTCAATTTGTTACACTAATAAACGGAAAATTATTGGTAAAATACGTACTCGTCCCGTTTTCGAGATATTGAATCAAATAGTGACTGACTGATTATTTACCTTTTACAAATTGTCTTCTCAGTGAAATTATTTACCTTTTACAAATTGATGCCTACAGACTGATTATTTAGTTTTCACAAGCTGTTTAGAAGTCCACTCTCAAATTTCGGATCATGAGTTATAGGTGTTTTGCCGATGCTTCTTAACTATCTAAAAACATGTAATTCTGCAACAAATTGAAGGTTTTGGTGTAAGAAATGTGTTGTCGAGGAATATATAATTTCTCTCCCTCACAGGTGAAAGTCAGCAGTAATACATTTTAGCGTAGGAATATTTTGCTTGAATAGAGTTACAGTGACGAAGATTTCCTTTCCTCGTGTTCGTGTATACTAGAAGATCTTTCTTATACACCGTACTAGAGTAAGACCACCGCACAGTTATGTAATGTAGTTTCTCCTATTTTTATGTAGGTGATACCTTAGCCCATGGCCTACCAGAAGTATTTTAACTAAATAAGATAAAATATAATTTATTAGTACAAAAACTATAAATATACAAAAACACTCAAATTTGCAGACTTAATACATTAGTTCCTCATTCTTCTAATTTGTTTAAATTATTTTCAAGTGTATTATCAGTACTCTTCTAAAACTTCTTATATCACGTTCCACTTTTAGTCAATTCGGAAAATCATTAAGCATTTGTAATCGTTGATACATCAACTGTCATAAAATATCAAAACGTTATAAAACAGAGATAATGAAAATCAAGACGGTCGTCGTGGCTTATCTAGTGTTAAAAGAATAAATCATGCAATCTCCGAATAAAACGAAACAATGTTACCTCTAAATATTTAATTTCGATATATATACATTTATATACAACCATTAACCGTACCGTACCGCATCACTTATTACTTTTGCTGTGCACCTTGCCTCCATACCTAGCTACAAAAGCGCTAACATCAAATTTACGCTTGCAACCCTGATAATTCATAAATCGGATTTTCCCGAACACTTGCCTCTCAGCCCAGCCTTGATCATGGATGCCTGCTATAGACCACATACAGCCTGAAAAAGTTTTGTTTAATATTATCTGTCATAAAATAACTTTCAAAGCACTTTGCTTACCTACGTAGCCATTGGGGTCTCGCCCATCAAGGCTGTACTTATCGTTGAGATAGATGGCGTAGTCCAGTGCTAATTCTGGCGATTCGGTCCACTCGAGAATTTTTTTTGCCCAATACATCCTTAAAAAACCATGCATTTTCCCTTCAGCGACAAGTTGTATTTGGGCAGAGTTCCAAAGATCGTCGTGGGTCTTTGATTTCTCTAGCTCTTCTTTCGAATATATGTAAGAACGCTTGTCTTTACGGTGATCATTGAGAGTCTTAAATGCCCAACTTGCAGTTCCTTGGAGATTATCGTAATTTTCGTTATAAAAACAAAAATTATCTGATAACTCTCTGCGAATTATAGCTTCCTCACAAAAGGCTGCTACCGATGCAGAGTGCTTATTCTTGTATTTATTTACAGTCAAGATACAACGCTGCACAGAGATCTGACCTAAAGGAATAATCTTAACTTTAAAAAGCAACATCAAAAAGCAAGTTACCAAAATGAAACCAAGGAGAAAGGTTCGAAAGGGCATTTTCGGCAGGATCATTCCTTTTGTCTGAGAATTTCGACAAACGTTTTTCACAGAAATTGTAAAGCTCTCTGCATGCTGCCTTATAGCCGGGTTCGGCCCAATCCACATCACCCACAGACTTATCACACAGGAGTGATTCATATGCGGAGTTCCATTCAACAGATCTTGCTCCTCTCTCGCTTATATGGGGGTGTTTTATAAGTGGAGGGAATTCAGTTAAATAAGTGCTCAGTTTTCCATTTATTTTGTTTCGAATTGTTCTGGCAGCATATTCTTGCTTGTCGGAAGCTTCCCAAACTGGTACAATATTGTGAGCGTCTACCTGGCACAATGGGACATCAGCTGGTAACTTTTCTTTTACCTCTTCCGCCCATTTCAACGGAACCCTCAGAGGACTGAAATCGCAAACAACTGCCCCAATTTTATAGTTTTGTACAAATTCAGGGATCTTTTCAGCTGCAGGTCCCAAGAGAAGGTTAAAGTTAATGTTCAGGGTTTTGCACTCCTCTTCGACTTCTTGGAGACCTTTTAATAGAAAATTGTAGTGTCGAATCGTTGCGTCTAGAAATGTAGGCACAAGGCAGTAACAGACTTCCAAAGGCAAAGAATTTTTTAAAGCTAGTTTCTGAGCAAACAAAAAGGCCCAGTTGTCTTGGACTCGCGCATCTCTGGACATCCAGTAAACGACACCTTTTGCATCTTCTCTAACTTCAGATGCCTCGGTCAGAATTCTCACCCTTTTCTTCTTAAAACTGAATTCAACAATAGACTCAGCTGCTTCTTTTCGCTCGTTTTCGAATAAACCTAGGAAACCTGGACCATCATCTTGTTTCTCTTTTCCCTTACTGACAGTGGGAGTAATTTTCTGGCCAGTAGCTTTTTTCTTTCCACTGGCAGTGCGCTTCATTATTATTCTGTAAAAACATACATATGTATATTGAAAAAAAATCTTGAGGCAATTCACCCATTTATTATTAGAAGTGCTTATTTGCCCGACTTTTCCGTGTAAACTTTAGCTTACACGGATACACGGGTCGCTCGGCAATCTTCGGGATCGCCTGTTCGTGTGTAATGTATGTAGTTAACTTACTATAATTGCTTTTCTTACTGATATTCGCCTTTTACAAAATGTTTATGTAAACAATTTAAGCAATTTCATTTAGACTGCATAAGAACGGATACACAATTACTTACTTATTTACTCGAGAAACACGGGCATGGAACATGGCGATCCCGAAGATTGCCGAGCGATGTAAACAAAAGTTTACACGGAAAAGGCGGGCGTTAATAGACTGCCTAAATTAAATAATCAAAACTAAGAAATAGTTTACAAAACGAACCGAATTCTTATCAAACAAACATGTGATGTCCATTTATTCTATCAGACGTTGAACAACGCATAGGAAAGGAATCTGCACCGAATAAAGGGACCGCTACTGTCGAGTACACTCCTGCAATGCATTGTAGATATTTTTCCTAACGTTGATAAACTTTATTTATACGTAACTAACCGCTTTAATATATCCTTAAATTGGTAGAGATTAAATGTACATACTTCCGAGTTTTTTCGCATCTATTCTTAATCTGCCGACGGTATTGCAAATGCAGATTTCACAATTTAACATTCTCGAAAACGTTAGAAAGTGAATCTTATTCACCGCATCCGTACGCTTCCAATATAAATTACAAGTATATAACATCCTTGCAGAACAATGAAGCTAATATTAAATACGCAGAAAAGTTTATATTCTAAAACAGAACAAACCTATGTAAGCCAATATACAAAATTTCCGCTTTTGAAACTGAATCTGCAAAGAACGACCGGGCGAGCAAACCCAAACACATCACAAAAACATACTCTTCTTCTTAATTTGAAGACCAAGCATTTGAAATTGAAAGTGTTTCTCATTTCTGCAACGATGCCAGTTTTCTTTCAACTGCATTTAATTAAAGTGGAGCTACGTTAGTGGTACTTTCCCTCAAAAGTTCGCTCGAGCCGACTGATCAGTTCCGAATGTGGAACTGTGAGGCCTTTACGCTAAGAATTGAACAAATTCCAAATAAATGTAATCGCTTCCTGTAGCTACACATCCTCTTTTCTCTATGAAAACACGATTCTTTTAACAGAGTGTTCCTTAAAGACCTACTGGGTTCCTTTGGACCAGTACAATCGTAGTAGTGAATAGTGATAAATTCGCCAACCGCCAATCAACCCCGTATGTCTGTTGAATTAGAAAAGTCCACACTTTGTCGTAACACACTTGGAGTATGTGCTGACGTTTCAGCAAAATTACTATACAAATTACAAGCTTTCAAAGATGCATATACAATTTTGGTGCCAACTTGCAAGCTCTTTCAAAAAATTTAAACAATTAATGATTTAATTACAAAATTACCAATAATCACTCTATCGAATTTGTATCGCATGACACTCTTAGATCTTGATTGAGGGAGGTGGGAGGGACAGACGGATCAAAGCGGAATTAAGAGGGAATCAAAACAGAATCTAGGACTAGGCGAACAAAAGGTCGATCGTGTAAATGGTGTCCAGTGACTAAAAGTTTTTTGGAATCATAACCGAGGTATTTTCCTTTTAAAAAATGCCAAGAATCCGCTGTTTTAAAAATAAAAGACACAAGGAAAAGCATCAAATTATTTATTACTACTTATTTACTGTATAACTACGTTGCTTAAAACCCGGTTTATTAATTATAATTATTTTATATAGCTTAGTGGGTGAAGGACGAGTAGTTATGCATTAAATATGAATTTATAATAGTAATTAATTTAAGTTCATTTCCGTGTGTAATTTCTTTCGAAAACGGCGGATTTTCTAAATAAAAGTTATTTTATATATTGGATGATGGGTTCCGTGTGTGTAGATGAGGTCGAAACAAAAACAAAAACACCGGTATGGTATATTCTAAAATCGAAATCCTCGGATATGATAGAATTGCCGAATAAAGCGCCAATCCATATGCAAAATGCTAGTGGCCTATGTCAAAATAAATTGTTAGTGTCTGGCAACGTTGAAATGTTTTGATAGTTTTGTTTTATGCAAGTGTCACTTTTTGCAGTTTATTGACGTTTTAATTTTCAATGGCTGGGCACCTATCGCTTTGAGTATTTTCGATTGTTACTTATTCTGGTGATTTAAAGGTTTAAGAAACGCTTTGTGTCGAGAAAAACGAAAAACTAAAGGATTGCACTCCGCAATGTTTGCTGCTAAGAAAATAGAGGAGGGACAAGAGCTAATGCGGCAGGCCGAAAAAAGGTACTTGTGGGTGTTTTTCATAGCCATCAGTTATACATCACTGCCTTTAATTGCAGCCTGAAAACATCGCTCTTGAAGTGGAGGCCCGATTATGATGTGGCTGCCGATATTTACAATAAAGCTGGTCAGTATTCGATTGGGGTTGTGCCGAGCTGAAATGAATCAGATTGGGGGGTGCATTGATTATTTCACTTGACGAATTTTGGTGCTGTCAAATCATTACCAGTCCAAGTTCACTTTCGACGGATTAATTCAAGCTAAAGGATATTTAGGTTGACCACTCAATTTCGCTAAAAAATTGTTTGGCAAAAACCAAACCCAAAATGAATAAACACATAGTCCGGTGTTTGTCCGAGTGGGCCCTGGGAACTGGCACCGGAAGAATTTGCGAATTTTGGGCCCAGGACTTTTGTGTTGAAGTAAACAGAAATTATATAAAAGAAAATTAAAATAGGTGTCAATATTTTCAAATTATCTGACGTCGAATTCGTTTGTCTTAATCAACCATTAGCTTCGTAACACAGCATTTCTACATTACCATTTTCTTCGTTTTTTTTCTTGCAGAATTTTAATTCTGGATAATCGTATTTTTCACATCATCACGCCATACAGTCACTATGTGATGTTTACCCATATTTGTTAACACAAGCTAAGTTTATTGCACAAAATTCACGTTTTTATTTGAGACAAAATTATCTTTGCGCCTTTAAAAATCCAGAATGAAAAAATGTAATCAAACGCATTCGTAGTTATTGCTCTCTTTGTGCTACCTGCCACTTTCCCTTTCTTCAATTCAGACCTTTCTTATACGAAACTGCACGGGAGGGCACTAATACCAAGCACGCATGCATTCCAAGGTATTCGTAAATCATCTTTGCGCTTACATTATTCTTTACAGTATAAGCGCTTTAGGTGAGCATTTTGTTGCTGCCTATTATTGGCTCCTTCGCTCTTATTGGAATTTACATAAGGGATGTTAAACAGTAGGTCTTTGCTGCCTTATCTAAAGGGAGATTTTGTTTGGCTCGTTTTTTTAGGAATTGCATATGGGTTAGAGCTGGTATAGAGAGTGTTATGGATAATCTTTGGTTCAGAAAAATAGGAAAGGAACTTCGGGTCAGAGCGTGAGAAGCCGCGACTATAATGACCTTACGACATCTTAAGATCTCTTAAGATCATACGAAGATCTTTCGGTAATTTTCCGAATCTTCCGACAAGGCTTAAGGGGTTATATACAAAGTTGGGGCTCGAAAAATCGTATTTTTTTTTTTGCATATTCTGAAAGTACATACTTTCGAAAATATCTGTGCGAAATTTCATCCAGATCGGATCACTGGTTCTTAAATTACAGCCGTTTGCAGCGCGCTGGTCCTATCCATATGCACTTGGCGCGCGGCTTTACAAAACTTTAAACGCGATTATCTCGGAATGCGTTTTTTTCAAAAGTACTGTTGCGGTGATCATGATATCTCAAAAACTATTCAACTGATTCTCAAAATTCTTTTTTTCAAATATTCGTATTTAAGATCCCGTGTACTTGTTCGATTGATTTTTCATCCGGAAATTTTTAATATTTTGTAATGAATTTTTGGTTGAAATTTTTATCAACAAAAAAATTGATTTTTTCTGTCAACGTGGTTTTTTTATTAAAAAAAAAAAATTTTGGGAAACCAATTCGAACAAGTACACCAGAATACATTTTTCTTGAATAATTTTTTTACTTTTTTGATTTGAGTTGAGCGGTTCGCCTTGGGGATTGATCACCGCAAGCCTCTGCAAAAAAAAAGCGCTGCGGCGGAGGGGCCATAACTCCGACAATTTTCAAAATTTTTTTCGAAATTCAAAGTGTTTTTGTTTCTCTGATAGTACTGCTAAAACATTGTGTTTTGCTTTTCCCAATAAAATTCGCATTTAAAAAATTACGAACTTAGCTCACTTTTTCGCCCCAACTTTGTATATAACCCCTTAAGGCAACGGTCTCGAGTACGGCTAATCTTAAGGAAAATGAATGAAAAAGGTTTATTATACATTATTACATTATACATATACGGAATGAAAAGGCTATATAACACTGTTGGAATTATAATTTTTACCCCTGTCCTAACAGTCATTGCATCAAAATTATACCTATCGATGAAATAACATTGTTTAGATATTTTTAAGAAAAAAAAAAGTCCCCTTAACAAAATATTCTCGAAAAATTGTGCGACAGTACTATGAATTCATTTGTATTATTACACAATAATTACATTTACATTTTACAGCTACCTGTTTCCGCATTGCAAAATCTTTTGATCAATCTAAGGACTCGTTTTTAAAAGCCGCCGATTGCCACAAACAAAATCGTTCTTGGTTTCATGCTGCTAAATGCTATGAACAGGTAAATTTTCATATAAATGCGTAATATAAAGTAAATTCACCGATTTCACTCCTAGATTATTTTGCTGCTGAAAGAAACAAATAGTCTACTGGAGGTGGAAGAATATGCAAATCGGGCATGTAAACTCTATCAACAGTACGGGTCCCCTGAAGCTGGAGCATCAGCATTGGATAAAGCTGCTAAGCTTTTGGAAAATCCACATCCGGAAATTTCACTTAGGCTATATCAGCATGCTCTGGAAGTTGTTTTGGTTGGTTATATTTTGCCATTACCCCAATCGTAGCTAAAACGCTTCCTTGTAGATTGAGGACTCGACGAGGCAAGCAGCGGAATTTGCAACAAAAGTATCCAGATTGTTGGTTAAACTGGGAATGCAAGTTTGTGTAGATCCGAATGTTTCATTTGTTGTAACATTAAATTTTAGGTTTGATCAAGCTGCAGATGCTATTAGGCGAGAAATTGGCTTAAATCAACAAACTGAATCGTATCAAGCAATTGGAAGGCTAGCAGTAGCACTAGTTCTAGTGCAATTGGCTAGAGGCGATTATGTTGCAGCTGAAAAAGCTTTTAAGGAATGGGGAAATTGTTGTGATCCGCAAGAAGTGCAGACATTGGAAATGCTCTTACAAGCGTTTGATGATGAAGATCCTGAAGTTGCGAAGCAAGCTCTTGCATCACCATTTATTAGACATATGGATGTAGAATATTCCAGATTAGCACGGGATTTACCTCTTCCAAAGGGGGTTTCAACTGCACCAAAAGCTAGTGTCATAGAAAATGCAGCTGCATCTTATAAGTCACCAAACGCTGGAGTGAGTAATTTGAAAGTTTTATAAATTGCCTGTGCTCAGTGAACGCAATTGAACCTTGAAATTCTAGAGATAAACAAATTTTCCTGACTATTCCAATTACAATTTCAAAGTTTTTGAATTTCAGAGTAAAATGGTTTTCACTTTATTTATAGGTCTCACCTGGTGGCGAGGACAACACTGCTGGGGGGGAGGACAACTCTGCTGGAGGGTCGGCAATAGATAATGAAATAGAGGAAGGCGGTTTATGTTAGTTCTTCCAGATTCAATAAAGCTATAATTGTACTAAATGTCTACTTAGAATTGAAATCTTATCGTGTAAAAACAAAGGCTATATTTTTATCTCAACTCGTTTGTTTAAAGCTTCATATATATTGTATTTATTGTTAAAAGTATATGAACAGAGTATAATTTGTGTAAGAAGTCTATTCGCGTAGATTCGTAGTCAACCATACAAATAAGTCGAATGCATTGAATTAGCCCTAGCAGTCGCTTTTATATTCGTTAATTAATTACTGCAGTAGGAATTTTGATAATTTTTATGTTCGCCCAATGTCACGGGCGTTTTTTTGTTAACTCGTAATTAAAGTTAGGAATTCGTTTTTATAGTTCCTTCTAGATAGATAAGATCTTAAACTGCGATTGTATTTAAAGATTGTGTAACCCTATAAATTCAATTTGAGTGGAACTCAATATCAACTGCAACATTACTAAAAACTCTTGTCGAATTATTCTAGTAAACATTTATAGCTCGTAAAAATTCCGATTTTTTGAATAGAGAAAGAGAGAGAGAGAGAGAAGTAACCTCCATGTCCATTGGTTGCTACTTATGAATTTGACGAACTGGGTATAACCATACGAATATTTTTTGTACAAAATATTTAATTATAACTACTTTTGAGAAAGGAACGATGTGCAAGGACAGTGTTAAATGTCGCGGAATAAATAATTTTCAATTGAACTATAGTTGTTTTCATCAGCGACCGTAACTTATAAACAAAAAATAAAAGTATTGGGGACTATTCTGAAATCCGATTCACGTGAAAAGCGGTTCATAGTGCAAATATCCTATTCTCCTATTCTGACATCGTTTAGTGTAAATGTTTCACATGTTCGGTTTCTTCTACCTATTTAGGGCAATTCCCTTGAGCTGATTTCATCTGATCGACAAAAGTGTAACGCAATTAAGGTATGACGACAAGCATTTAGGCTACTTGCACATTGCATTAGAATTAATGCGAACTCTATCTAACGCCTAATGGATCGGATTTGGGGTAATGCCAAGCGTACAATACAAAATTATACTACAATGGAACAATTACTTGGGAATTTGTTCCCAGACGCCGGCCGTTCAGGCTTTAATACTGGAGCAAAAAAGCTGTCTTCAATAAACCTGTCAGCGAAGTCAGCATAAATTACTCAAACGCATCAGGATTCCGCTCGAAGAAGAGTAGCCTTTATGAAAGCAGTATTGATTCATCCTTCGACGGGGTCTGCTTGACCGAAACATGACTCTGCGGCTCAGTTTGATGATGATGAGTTTTTTCGATAGGATTACCTGATTTTTCGCCGTGATCGACACTCCGCAAATTTGAATGCTCCGGTCAGTGGGGGTGGGATTATGTAAAACTGCGTCATAAGCGAATATCACGTCTTGCATTTTCCATTCGTTTGTGCGAGTGCGAGTGGCAACTCTTTATTTAAAATGTCGAAAGTAATTACATTCCAATGATGAAGTTTTATAAAATTCATCCTGACATCATCTACAAATAAGTTTTCGCTCTATAATTCTTGATTAGTTCAATGGGTTTTTGGGTTTCACTCCATTTCATTCATAAATCACAAATTGCGATCGAATTGAAAAGAACCCGAAGATATCGATTGAAATGCATGAAATAGGAAAGACGAAATCTTCTACTTTAAAAAAAAAATAGGTTGATTTTACAACCTTCATCAAAACGTCGGAAGTCTGAGTCGGAGAGGGTCTGGGGATCAGGAAGGGGTAGCCTATCCATGCTATTTAGGTTTGTCAGAGCATAATCAACCTTTCTAACTTCACGAAAAAAGTTCATATAACTAAATTCGAGGTCTAACAAAATGTTTTTAACTTTTTCCTCTAGCATGTCTGGAAGACGAGATAGTTACGAAAAACGATTTTCGTACTATTATTAATATACCAACTATTGCAACCACGCCAGACCTTGATTTTCTTATTTTGCTAGTATTGAATCAAGTATACACAAAATTGTAGTCTTTGATCCTCGCACGTACAGACCTGCTCGTGTTTGCTTGTATATCCACGACCGCATGTGCAAAACGAAAGCAAACGATACCAAGCACATTCGTTGGGTTCACGATGGGCAAGCATTTGTGATGGAACTCGGGCAAATGAATTCGTTCCCAGCGGGGATAGAAGCAATCCTAGATGCAAGCGGGAGCTATCTTTAGGAGGAATGGATGCATGACTATTTGCTGGACAATTCATTGCATTTTAATATTGCATGTCATTAGGTGGAAGCAGTAAAAAAGATATTCTTCTGCTTCCCCAAAGATTCCATAGCAGCAATAAGGAATGGATGACATTAACTGGACATGCTATTCGCTTCCCTAGAAGCATCCAAATATACATGGCTCGGAATCAAAGTGGGATCGGTTTGGAACCGACTCCTATAAGGTTAGGTTGCATATTTAATTTCGGAAATATAAAGTAAATAAATGAAAGAACTCAATTAGCTGAAAGTCATTTTATTGGACTTGAACGATCAGCGTTCTCCTTTTGCTAAAATTACAAACAGGAATGAATCATTTTCTGTCTGGCATTCACGAACAGCTCGATCGGAAAGGGCGTGAGAATGAGAAGAAAATGTGCAAACTTTTTTTCGCGCTTGTTCTTCCGTCTAGCTTCCATGCGACTAACCTGGAATTGATAGTGAAACCCGCTGGACTCTACGCGTTATTCTATGGTACACACTAGAAAAGATTTTGCCATTTTTATCCTTAGCTTTATATTTTTTTCTATTGTAATGTAATCACCCATTGGGGAAATTTGTAAATAAATAAATAAATAAATACAGAAGTAAATAAAATCGTTAATATCGTTAGAGAAGCTGTCAAAACACATTTCCTTTTTTATTCTAGGTAGAGAATTATCAATTTATTATCGCTCAATGAAATATAGAGTTTTTATTCAACAAGATATGATTCATCCCTTTGAATCCATAAATTCAGATAAGCCAACATTTCTCTAAATTGGACAAGCGTGTGCCGAAATTTATCGAAATATATTTATAAGGCAATGGCGACCGGTTTTTGAGTTTAGTAGAAAACCCGTGTAATAAAACTTTTGATTCCTTAACGTTGTAAGTCGTAAATTCTAAAGGAATAATGCGTACAAGTTGCAGTAATGATAATTATGTTTTTAAATAATTTTTAAATAACTGCTAAGCAATTTCTTCGGGTAAAATGCAAATCTAGAGTAATCAATCGTGAGATGTTACGTAACTTTTTAGAAAGTGACCGATTGCCCAATCTAACTAGAACCGGAAACTTATGTAATCAAGCATATTTTAGAATAGCGTTTATATGGGAAATTTTTTATCTGCAATTGTCCGTAGGCATATTAAAACCTCTGCAAATTAAGAGTTGATAGCTCTTATCAAGGAATTACGCATAATTGTTTACTTTTCAATGGGTCACATCACACAGCACAAGTGCGCTATTGCTTATACCTTTCCTATTGGGAAGACTTTAGTAGATTCTTAGTTAATCACTAACTAACATTAACAGGGATCTACTGGTTGCCTGTGATTTGCCTAAGGAACGATAGATGCTGTTAGAGGTATTGGTGGGGGCATTGCTTCGGAACAACACGCTTACCATCGTCCCTGCTCTTTATCGCTTAGACTGGCTAGACTCGGTGGAACCGTATCACCTAAGAAAGTTCACAGGTGTACAGTGGGTTGCAAACGAGAAATGAGATTTTTGTGATAGCCGCTGATCTTCGGTGTCCCATCTGAAAGCTTTCCGGGCGAATTTTTTAGTGTGAACCGATTTATGTCTTCTGAGGCCTTTGGACGGAATTAATTAAAGCAGAACAATAAGAGAAAAAAATCCTCACGTGGTAACGAACGGATTAATTGCAGTTCGGGTAATCTACAGTTCCCAAGTAGTTGGCATTTCAAACTAACTAACTATAATTAGTTTTCTACTTAAATCCCTTATCGTTGGCCTTCTTAAACGCATTCTGTGCAACAAAACGTAAGTAGGTGATTTTTCAGTGCCAGTGATGATATCATTAGTAGGAAGACTTCGTTGTTGCTTAGAACAGAACAAAATGAACCTGTGTGTGGTATATATTTAGAAGGTGCCTTGAAGATGTGGCTCAGTGCAGTTTCAGTGATCAGTTCCAGCGATGGCAGTCTTTCCAGTAGTGAAATTTGTTTTTATCGTTAGGTGAGTGTACCTTTCATATAATGGCCGAATGAATGAAAAGTGGCTCGTGTTTGAAATTTGAACAAGTTTTTGTTGAGATTCTAGTTGAATATATTAAAAGGGACAAAGATATTAATTTTTTATTCCACATGATTTGTTTGCTCAAGCTGATTATTTCGGGAACAAATTGTAGCGTACTTAGTGGTAACTTTGGCACGATTCTTGTTACTCGGGCCCCAATTTTTGGGAACGGCGTTCGAAACATTTTGCTGTGCTAATTAACTCCACCGGTAGTTTATAAAAGGAAAATTAACTCCACCGGCAGTTTATAAAAGGGAAATTATAATATATAATAGAATTTTCTTAAAAGTTACGAACGTTAGGTGGCTCGCGAATTGCCCTATATCTCGAAAACGGGTCGAGATAGAATTTTTTCATAATTTTTCCGTTAATTACCACAGCAAAATGTTTCGAACCCCGTTCCCAAAAATTGGGGCCCGAGTAACAAGAACCTCCCCGTAACTTTAAATATATGTAACTTAGAACTTTTGTATTTATGTGTGTTCATAATTTTATTGTATTTCTCGCGCCTAGGTAAGACACAAACTTAAAATTTTATTCTATGGGAGCGGAAAAATATTATAATACGTAGGTACGAGCCATATCGAGCTTTTTACATTTCGGCAGCTAATATTATTCCTTGGTTTGCTTGATTGTTTTTTGTGTTTCATTGAGAGCAGTGGGCACCATGCCATCATCCGCTCCCCTTGCGTTTGCAGGATCTGAACAAGTTGGGACGCACGATTTGTGTACCCTATTCTGCAGTTTTCTATTTTATGTTATTCTATGCTATGTGTCGGAAACGTAACCAATTCCAAATAGTAAGAGACAAAGCCATCTTTACTTTAGGAGACTTGCGTTTACGAGCAAGAGCGGGTACAGTGGTAAGAAAGGTCATGGGGTCATGGGTGTCAGGAACCCCAATGATCTTTCACTGAGGTGGATTGTGTGAACAGTCAGAAGGATTGATGAAATGAAGCCGCGTTGATTGAGGACAAAAAAAAATATTGTATTGACTATTATTCCTTGATGTATTATTTTTAAATCGTATATTGAGCTCAATTTTAAAATATTTTCTGCCATTTCAGTTTGTGGTGGGCGTCATCAGTGGCTGGATTTTCGCAATTTGAGAGAGAATGTTTAGCTGAACACAATAGACTTAGAGCCTTACATGGCGCTCAGCCATTAACACTAAGTCGTACCTTAAACAACTATGCTCAAGAATGGGCAAATGTATGTCATACATATTTTACTTATATTTGATTTACTATAAACTGTTTCTTGTTTAATCTGTAGTATCTTGCCAACACTGGTACATTCGAGCACAGGTCTAATGGCAAATATGGTGAAAACCTCTACATGTCGATTGGAGCACAAGTAAATGGTCGCACGGCTGTTCGTTCATGGTACGACGAAGTTAGAAAGTACAAATATGGGACGGGTTTCTCGAAAGCGACTGGACATTTCACCCAGTTAGTTTGGAGAGGCTCCAAACAGCTGGGATGTGCTGTTGCTCGGAGGTAAGACATAAAACCTCTATATTATTTTCTGGTTAACTGTACTATTCATTGTATTTCAGAGGAAGTTATGCTTATATTGTGACCAATTACAATCCCTCAGGCAATTACCAAGGGCAGTTTCGGAACAACGTACTGCCGCGTAGGGGATAATTTATTATTACCTTGAAATAGTCAAATTTTCATTCAGTATTTAAAAATATTAAAATTAGTGCCATAACTGCGAAATAAATACATATATCTTAGTTTTTGACTAAGTTACAAAATTGTGTTTTTTTATACTATTTGTATTAGAGTGGACTGATATTTTTTTTACTTCATGTCTCCATATCGGTACTTGAAACAATGCCACATAAAGGATTTTACAAAATTGGAACCACCAGCAAAAACTCCGAAGACGTAAAAGTGTACTCAAATGATTTTAACGCCAGATTCCTAGATTATACTTACACTTTGATAACTAATGTTTCGTACTAGTTATTTGAAACCAGCACGAAAAGCTACCTGGTATCGATCACATACATACTTACATACATAATTGGATATTTCAAATTGACCGCCTGCAAATTTCTCGAGCAATAATGATTTCTATGAAAACCGATTGCAAGCTTTGAAACAAACAAATATACAGAGAAAAACATTGAATAAATGAAACTGTTAAAGTCTTACGGCTTTTATGAAAATCATTCTAACATATTAGTGAGCGAAATTTTTTGAAATCTGTTTGAAAAAAAATATTGAATTTGAATTTTAAAATAGGGGAAGAAATATTTTATAATAAATTTGTGTTACCTGTCACCCCTCTTGGGAGGTATGACCCACTTTGGTCAGAAGAGGCTTTGTCTTACCAAATTTTTCTGAAAGAGAGTATAATCATCTTTTATATAATATACATATAGCATAAATTTCGCGTAACGGTAAGACATACAGTTTTTTCATCTTTCACCCAAGCCTTGCCCCATCATACCTTACTTTGTTCGCACACCATTTAACCGTCAATTCTCACACAACTTTTTTGATGTCATGGGCTCCCGAACTATTACTTATGTAGAAATAAATCTTAGACAGCTTTCCATAAACTTTGATGGTCTCTATAAACAAGCACTATTACGAAATTAACGACGGCTTACGAAGTGAAAGGAATACCATAAATACTTCATGGAACAAGTGAGCGAAATTCGAGATCGAACGAAAGATACGAGACAGAAGAGTTCGCATGGTTCTACATTTTACAAATGGCATCAATGGATTGGAGGAGGACCGACCATAAAGTGTTGCAAGGTAGGGTGTCATGAAATGGGAAGTCCAAGGTAAAAAATAAACACACGCTTAAGAATAATTTAAAATAATTATATTTTCATGTTTTGAATTGTGTTTATAAATAAATTTTATTTTCTAACGTTTAAAGAATTTGGTATTGTTCTTTTTCTTGCTTAGAACCTAGTCAAATAAAATTAAATAAGAACGGCACGCCTCCGAGTCCCTTTAAGAGCTTATTACAGCGGGAGGGAATTGTATGCGTTGACCGATTTTGGTTTGCTTTTGCTGCTTCGTTTGACTTGAATTAATTTACAAAAACATTAAGTACGTCGCGTCGCTCCCATTCATTTCTAATCAGTGCAATGTTTTTTATTCCTTTTAAATTATTTAATATAAATATGAATATTGCTTACATTGTACATAGGTTATAACTTATATTTAACAAAAACTAATTTTTTTTTAACATTTTTGCGTGAGAGTTAGTCGAGTCTCACATAAGGACGAGTTAGAAATACCGCGGTTGTTCGTTCTTTCTTGACTTAATTGAATTTTGTGTCTTCAGTTATATGTTTTTACATTTGATAAGGGACTAACTGCTGGATATTCAAAATACCGCAAATTGGGAATTCAACAACATACAGAATCTAGACGAAAAATAATGAACTCAATTTTAACAACTTCAGAATGAACGACTATTCCGCTTAGGGAGAATCTGGAAATTCACCAGACGTCAGAGTCTCGGAACAAAAGAATTCCAAATTTCTCGTCGTTAACAAATCAGGACTAAATAAATTTAAGCAAATTTTGCAGCGATAATATAATTGATTACCTAACAACTAGGGGAATATAAATTAAGAGAATGCGGTTCGAACCTACTCAACTAATAAATAGAGCCATAAAAATATAAGTTGTCTTGTAATTGACTAGATTTATAAATATAATGTACACAGTATCTAAGTAGGTGTGTATCTCGGTTCGTGTGTTGTTTGCCACTTTACACATGTATAGGTCTCCTACTTCGTAAATAACTCTTATTTGCTTCTTATTGACAAAAACTGTCGTCTATTATAGCTATTAGTGCCCGTTTTAAGTAAATATAGGACGCTAGAGTTTTGGTATATATTCCTCTTATATTGTAGAAGACTGGCTTCATTCTTGTTTTTTTAATTGTTGATAACAACTGATGAAACCTTTGTTACACTTCGCATTGTTTGTGTTTGCTTGAAATGCTCTTTCTCATATTATTTCTTTTTAAAAATGTGCGCGAAAAAAGCTGAGTTCTGAAATGTGATATTCCGGAATCCCCGAAGTATAAAACATTATTTTTAAGTACTAATGTATAAACATCGAGCAATTGATAAAAATTGAAATTCTTGAAGTTATCATGCAGCGATATAAAATCACCGTAAATTTACACATTTCCGAACTTAGCCTAAGATTTACATTTAACCGATTGACGTTGGAAATTTGGGCCATTTAAAAACCGTTTATAATTAAGTGAGGCTTTAATCAATAACTGAATTTCTATTCTGTTCGCTGCTTCAAGCGATCACAATTTTCATTTGAAAAAATTAATTTATCACAAAATAACTTTCCCATGTGATTGAGATAGTGCTTGAATAACAAGGCACACGAGCTTTAAGGATCGCAAAGTACAAAGTGAGTGGGTCCGATAGCACTTTAAAAAATAGGATTCAAACAGGATCGTATTAGAAAACTATTTTATTATTCCCTACGTGCAGATGTGACAATGTGAAATTTTGAACAACGTGGTTTTTAATAACATAGAGGCTACCTGAATTTCTACTTGGTATGCCCACGCGGCTAATCGAATCCACGAAAAGATTATTCGTTTCACTAAATTTCGTAAATGCGCCAATTTTCAGATATTTCGTAAACTTTTCCTTTGTTAGGCAATTTAACAGTTCGTAGAAGTAAGCATCTAAAAAGGTTCACAAACTGAGTTACAATTTTATGATTTTACGATTTCATACCGCACCGGCGCATCTACAAAATTTATGGCGTTTCATGACTTCAAACGACTACTCTAATTATTCGATTTGTATTTAATTTCGTATTCGACATTCCTGGATCCGTAGTTTGGAACTCGACTCGATCACGATTTGAGTCGATATGGAAAATTTGGTATTTCGGAACACGATTCTATCGAAGTTATTATCAATAAGATTGCTGTCATCGAATGTGGTATTTTAAAATTTCTTATCGTATTCACAAATACCAAATGGAATGCAATCGAGTCGAATTCCCAAATATGGCCCCTCAGTCGGAGAGTTGTTAGGCTCATTTGTGAAGCGCGTTTTTTGGTTCATACTTTAAATTTTCTTTTAACGGAGCAATTTACAATTGGAGATTCGTTTGACTTAAGAAATTTAAAAAAAGTTTGGATGTTTCTTTCCTACTCTCTAATCTAATGGATAAAAATAAAACAATTTGAAAAGGCAGTGTGCATGCTTTGCCCAAGTCATCTAGTGTAAAAACGTACCAGATACTAAGCATGTGCGTACGCTCAGATATTAAAACACATATGTATATGTACTTGCTTTTGGCGCACAGACTTTTGAATGAATGACAAAGCTGCTATTGAAAGTTTGGTTTATTGCAACTGTTTTTCGATGTTTCCGGAGCTCTTTTTTACGTACTTTCTTCAGCCAATATGAGTGGATATTACAAAAATGATAAAATGAAGCCATTTGTCAAATCAATTGCATTTAAGTATTGGTTGAAATTTTGTTTTATAGAAATTTAAACCGTTGCGTTGTAGCAATGTACAGTCTCCCTCCCCATATAGAATAAAAAATTTTGGGATGAAAAAACACAAATTTGAAACGAATCTGCATTTTAAATCGGTATCCAAAAATGTTAGATGATTAATTAAACGAAAACATCATTTTTATAACTCTGCGTATAATTCCGATAATGACCGAATTTTTATGAAATTCTTCAACAAGATACAAGTAAATTGTGGCGTTTTCAGAAATTTATCATTATTTTGAAAAAGAAAAAAATATGAAGTTTAGAAAACCATCGCAATATGAGAAATAAACTCCTCCAATTTGAGAACATATTGAGTCGATTCGACTATTGAAGCTAAATTTCGAGTAAAATTTCTTATAAGAATCGTGCCACGCAATACAACGACTAGTGTTTTCTAATTCAGAATCTACTGATTGAAGACAGGTTTTTGCCAGCAACAAAGGCTTCATCGCCATGTTTTTTACATTTCTTAAGTGACTTGTAGATTTTAGACATCCTTAACAAAACTTTGTATTTATACCGTTCAATAGACACTTAACGTAAATTTCTATACTCTCCAATATTCTGGATATCACAAAAATAATCGTAAAAAAATCAATTTTTTTCATCTAGTCACAGTAGTTATATTTCTTAAATGACTAGGGCTTATTTTATGCATATGCTTACTATAAATCGAACCGGTTATTTAGGACTCAAGTCACCAGATTTTTCATCAAGCTTACACCACGTTAACCCTTCGAGTGCAGACATGCTCCATTTAGCTCCAACCCAACTTTTTCTTCTACCAGTAGTAACTTTCAAGGACGGGAAACAATTCAACACGCTTTTTATTCGATAAAATTTGTAAATACATATATCATTTTAAAGTAGATAGTTTACAAAAATTGTCTCCTAACTTCAATAGTGTCAAAGTTATAGCAGCGGTTAGAAAAGTGCCTAAGGTCCTTCTACCCCATCTACGCTAGTAAGTTTTATAGAGGTGTGCGCTCGAAGGGTTAAATATCCACGAAACTTACTTACGTAGATTTAGTAATACATGGCACTAATATATTATTAACATACATAAATCTAACATCGTTAAAAAAATATGTTAACCATGTGATTTCTTGCGTTTATTGCAAAATTTTAATTAGTGTACTTAGATCCTTTTTATTGAAATAACCAATTCATTTACAGCAAATGATAAAATATGTTGGGAAATAGAACTGATAGAATTAAACGAGGAAATTAAAAGTTTTTATTTATCGATGGGCACACTTTCTTGATGGTGGTAGAAGCTATAGTAACAGTCCTCTTAATTGTAAAAATAAATAAAAAAGTGTCATAACTAAAAATGGTGCAAGTGTGGATGCTTTGGCGGAAGAAATAATTACATCAACCTGCGCGCTATACGAACACGAAAACCATTATTTGGCGTCATGTGAACGATTGAAGTTTTTATTCTCTTTAAGAATAAAGAGATAACAGTTTTTGTTTTGGTATAGGAGTGAGAACATGCTACGCCAGGTTAATTTTGACTCGATTACATGTTTTTATTTTTCGTCCAATATTCGTTTTACACAAAAGTCAACCAAGGGTCCAACCAAGTCCGAAATTTCATTTTAAATTGAGTTGTAGAGGCTAAAGAGTGACGCCACCGTGACGGGTAAGAAAATTTTCAATGTTCAGGAATTTTTTTCACAGGTTTTTATATAATTATAAAATGCTAACACTAGAGCTTGTGATTCCTCCTGTACGTTTATTTCTGCACCGATTTTAATGATTCGATTATAGTTGGGCCTTAAGTAGAATCATATAATGGGTCTTATCGTGGTAAACGTAAACGCGAAAGAAACGTCAAACGTGGTATGTATGTTCGTATCGGCGTAAACGTAGAAGTGGAAAACACCCGACGTCATTTTGGAATTAAATTAAATAAGAGACAAGAAACCCAAAAGAATAAGCTTTAGAATGACTTGTTGACTTGTTTTTAACAGAGCTTTGATGATTTCGAAACGCGTTTAAAATGAAGTGCATAATTATTACAATGAGTGGCGTTCATCACAAGTTTTCCAATATAAGACCCAATAGTAAACTTTATAAATTTTACATCGAAAGAAAAGTTAAAGGAATCTTTTCTTTTTGGATATGAACAGATCGTCAGAAGTCAGATGGGTGATTTTAAAGAAAAAAAATCAAGAGCACCGACATCTTTCTAAGATAAAATGAATTAACGTAATTCGTTTGTAAGATATCTTTAGCTAAAAGTTCGATATGCCTGCACTATTTTGACGATTTTTCCGTATAGTAATACCTCCTACAATATAATACATGTTCTAAATGATCTATTCTTCTTCATCAAACTTCAAATATATTTAATAGCTGTTTTACTTAAATTTGCCTAGGAGGTTGTAAAAGTTTTATAGCTATAACTGGTGAAAGTAGGACTAGTTCTATAAAAAGTATAAAAATTCAATAGGAAACCAGTTTTAACATTTTTACGTGGCAATAAGTTCCAAAAATGGGAAAACATTTTAAAACGGGTTATTCCAGCTTCGTTTTGTAGCCTCTAGTAGAAATTTAATTTGTCTTTTTTATCTTACAATTAGAGCAAAAACGGTTCGCCGAAGACTAATCTACCTAATTTGGTATCACCGAAGTAACATTCTTACTGCAGGGCCACAGTGCTTTGTTAAAACTATCGACCTATCTTCATACGTTCAAAATTGAACTAGTTCTTTGGGTACCGTGCCTTGTAGATAATATAATTCCGGTGGGGTAACTTTGCTTCATTGCCGAAACGGTGCTTTGATGACGCGTAAGTGTGATAGAATTATTTAGTAGTTTTTGATATGTATTACTGAAAAACTGAAGAAACATACCATTTGTCTACAAAAGTAGTAGAATGAGCAAACTTTTTCAATGCTGAGGGGAAGATTGCTTTAAATCTGATGGTATTTTTTTTATATAGTACTTCCAAATAAATATTCTTACAGTACTATATATAGGATCTTCTACATAGTCGGTAGCACATAAAATAAATTCAAATATCTGAATTCTTAATATTGTCCCTGAGAAAGCGGTAATTTAACTAGTTTTAGAAACTAGAACTAATTAAATTCTTTACTGGGTTTTATGATTTTCAATCGACGATGATGTTGTTTCTTCATAATTTTTTTTTACAGAACAATAGTTCATGTAATGCATAAAAAAAACCAATTAAGGTAGAAGGATTCTAAGGTTGTATCCTGATAAAGTAATGAATTATTTGAAATACCTATGGGATTAACGGATGCTCAGCTAACTAAATATGTTAAAGAGAATAAAGCCTTTAGGTTACCGGTTTTTAAAATAGCCCAGATTTTCGCAAAATATAACATTAAGTATTGTTCATTAACTGTCGTAAAAAGTGTGGATATTTTCAATTCAGAATAAAAATATCCTTTTGTGTTTTCGCCTTGAAGATATGTAATATAGTTTGTTTGATAACATCTCATTTTAAAAATATAACTCAAATAGGAAGGATATATCGGCAGAATGCGCACATCTTCACATTTTGTATATATAAGAATTGGGATCTACAAGCGGAAATTGACAAAAAAAATAAAATAGTAACAATACTAAGAAATAACCTATCGTTCGAAAAAAATTTACCTAAAGGAGTTGCAACAAGTTTATCGACCACATAAGTCTGTTTTCATAAAAAATTTAGTTTGAATAAGAAGCTAGATAAACATAATTAGTTCTGTAGGACCAGTTCGGTCAAACACGTGAACGCTGTTTACTTCATTCAAAGATTTAAAAAATAACTAAAATACTTTCCACTTGTAGTTTCTTTTTCTTTTCATACATTTTAAAGAAGAAAGAGTCTTGAAAGGACAACTTCACTAATAAAAAATTGCTCCATTTTACTTGTGTCGCTTTAAATATTTTGTTTTCTCTTACATTTCATTGTAAAAATACCTATCCTAAGATAAATAAATAACGTTTCCTCTTATTGTTTCAAAATTGTAATATAACGCAAATGTTTGTTTTCGTTAATATGCTTGTTTTGTTTGTATACATATTTTAACGCTATGCTCATTAAAATATCACTAAATTTAAATGTTTTACTTAAACGTCTAAATATATTTAAAGTACCTCCTTTAAATTTTATCAAATTCTCTAGAAAAATATCTTCGTCTTTAATATACATTAAAAATTTGAATATTTGACATATTTTACTATATGTATAAATAAGAGATTTGTTCCTCCATTTCCGCTATCCTCCAGTTTTCATCCGTTTGTGATTTAAATAGAACCTTTCTCATCTGCATTCAAAATTTTATTGTGTCTCTTTTCTGTTTTTTTAAACTTTGTTATTCTATTTAGACATTTAATATACTCATAAAAAACAAACTTAATTTGGTTTAGTATTATTGCAATCGGGCCTCCTGTAAGGATGCGCCCGCTGCCTGCTGATATGGTGTAAGGGCAGGAAATGCCCCTGCCGCGGCTCCAGCCTGCGGCAGTGTTGCATAGGTGTATGGTGTCATATAGCTGGCAGCTGCTGCATTAGCTGGAAGGAAGGAATACATATTTTTAAAACGAAATAAATACATTCAACGAAATTCTAAGTAAGGATCTACGATTTGTTGATTTGATATAATATCGTTGGATCGAGTGGAAAATTGAATAGTTGTTTCTATGATAACCGATCACAGTAAAATCTAGGTAAAAACTAAGTCAGGCATAAAAACGTTCTAACAGAACCATTCAGATATCCGAAGTTTGAACTCTACAGAAACGAAAAAGGTAAGGCTGTATTTTCGAGATAATCGGAAATCAATTAGCAAGACTACACGTACATTTGCTGCTTGCAGGGTCGCGCGGCAACTTTAAATGTGTTTTTTCTCAAAACTATTTTGCAAACTAAGTGCAAGTTTGCCAGGACACGAATTAACCGATTTTAATGATTTGTTTTTAATTGTTCACAATTGATGCCATTATTGCACACCATAGGATTTTTTTGATATTTCAAACATTTGATTTTTAATAACAATTTAAAACTGGAAAATTTTGGGTTTCAAAGTTACACTAAATCGTGTAAAATTAAAAATTTAAAAAAGGCCTATGGTAAATAACTACTAAATCCCTATATTTTATAAAAATGCTTCAGTTTTTGAATTCAGACAACATATGTAGCAGGAAACCTGCACTTAGTTCGCCACAACAGGTTGTAAAAAGCAGGGACCAAACGACCAACATTTTTTTGTATGAAGTATAAAAAATGTTTAATCTCATAATCTTCAAAAATTGTTATATATGTACAATAAAAAAAATATTACAATTCGTAGAACCGTTTATTCACAAACGCTGTTTCTTCAACGAAAAAACGGGAAAGCCCCCTTAATTGGTTTCCGATTTCTCCAAAACGGTAAGAGCTAGGACACTACAACTTAAGCTCAAATTGAACTAAACGACACCCAATTGTGCTTCTTCTCTTCTTGAGAAAACTCGTTATTTTGCACACACAAAAATTCCGAAAGAAATCAATTTTTTGAAATTTGACGGTGCGAGGTACAAGCCTTCATTTCTAAATAAATCTGTGTGCAAAAATCGCGTTTGATGGGAGTTTTTCCAAAGGAACTTCTAATGTTACTGTACTGTAAGTAAAAAAACCATGGGAAAAATTTTTGTTTTATCATTAGCAACCATTGAGCAAACGCTTTTTATAAATGGAATGCACACGTATACATAACATATGTATCGTAAACAAAACTTGTAATTACATGACTGCGCTTACGAGTCGGCGCTAAGATATAAGTTTGATAATGTTATGTTAGAACGCTATCTTACCATCTTATCTTTGTCTTGTCGTACCAACTATGTATGACTTGTAGCGACCGGAGACACACTACATGTGCGTGCTTTTGCAAAATATCAATGTTTTTAATGTTTAAACCAATCGACATACACTTTATTATCTGCTACTGTTTACACAGTTGCATTACATAATTTCAAACTCACATATGTGTATCGGCTTCGGCTTTGCTAAGAGTGGAAGCAAAAAATGTTTGTTATAAGTCCTTCTAGCTACTATATTGCAGATACAGATTTGGTGGATAGCTGGAACGAAAACGAAGAAAAGCACCACTCCCCGTACTCATTTCCTCCTATTCATGTATAATTGGAAAGTCAAATGTAAGCTATTTTCAAGTGCTACCGCTTTTTACTGACATTCGAAGGTTCGTACAGCGTATTGCGTAAATAATGCAATGGAAACAATCTTTGTTTCTGGATAGGATTGGCATCAGTTGTTTAGCGTTTAGCCAAAAACAAGATAGTTCAAGAAAAAATTTAAATAAGCAAATTATTGGACCATTGCCGTGATATGATAAAAGTGTATATAGACATAATTTGATATGACTGGCACCTCCAAACTTTTTACGCGGGAGTAAAATTGTTCACATGAAACTTTCCGATTAGTAGATTCACGGATGAGGTGTCATTTTTGTCAAAGAACTGTGTATACGAAAGTTATCAATGAGAAATTTAAGCGAAGAATTTCATTGAATTTTTCTACTGGGCTCTCCCCATTCTCAGATATTTAATAGATTTTAACTTGAAAATACCAAACAGACCTAATATCTTTTACCTTTTTTGATAAAAATAGAATATATGGTTTTTTTAATTCTATTTTTCTATAACCAACAAACAATATGCTAAGAAGTCAATAAAAAATGAATAAAATTATTATAAAAAGGAATTATTTTTATTTCTCAATTATGTAGGTACTCTACGAAAAGCGCCTTTTCCCATTTTCCCAATATACTATGTTTATGAAAGCTTTAATCATTTGAACATTTGATGTTAGACATCAAAGGTGATATTATTTCGATAATTGTTTTTTATTATTATTATCTACCTCAGAGGAAAAACTTGAGGCAAAATTGGTTACGCTTACTACGCAGTTACTAAAAATTGCGTACTTGGAGTGTGTTCAAGTTTTGCCTATGCATAGCCAGCTAAAGCTAAAAAGTTAATTTTTGGCCAACCCTAAGCCATAAATAAAAACTGTACATTAGCAAAAATTGTGTATGCATTTGTTCACTTAAAGAAGTTAGATGTATCAAAGTTGAAAAAATCGAATTTTTGATCTAGCAACCCAAGAAGAGCTTCTGAAATTTTTTAAATTCCAAAAATAATGCACCATATTCTTGTAACTTATGTTTTATTATTGAAGAAAAATCCAGAAACCTGTTGAATGGTTTGTTTGAAATTTGCTATGACTATTCTACATAAAATTATCTATTAATTTATTTCTTTTTAGGCGAGAAACAAACGAATTTAGTGTTATAAATTGCTATATTTAGTTCAAACACCTGTTATTTTGTTAAAAAAAATTATAATATTAAAATCCACTACGGTACGCCAATGACATTAAAATATACTTTTTCACCACACGTGCGAGGTAAGTGGTACTTTACCGCACGGGTTTCCCTGCGGTAAATCATCAATTAACCACGGTGCGGTAAGCTTCGCTCGTGCGTCAACACCGCCATCGTGGGCAATCGGCTACTTACCGCCCTTTTATCGTAATATACTATTATATGGCACTTAATTTTATATTTTCAGTTGATTTTTGAAAAGGCTATTAAGTAAAAAGACTAATCATGACCGGGTAGTAACTTTTTAAACAAAAAAATTGTGCACATTTCTCAACGCGTGTGTCTTTAACCCAAAAATAAATTATAACTGATGTCGCTCAATTGTAACTTTTATCGGACGCTCAGAACCGTCAGAAGTCTGTGAGCTAGATTTCTACTCTACGCATATTTAATGATAATGAAGATATCAAATATGAAGTAAGATAAAAGAAGTCTTACCTGCTGCAGCACCTGAGTAAGGGTATGCTTCAAATCCTGCATATTGTCCAGGGTAGGGAGCAGCGGCGGCAGCAGCTACCGCATTCTGTGGAAAATGCAATCCGTCAGGGAAAACGCCAGGTGATTTTCTGAGACCGCTTACCTGATATTCATAGAATTGATTAGTAGCTGCAGCAATAGCGGCTGCATGTGAAAGTTGCGTGGCAGGAATCGACACTAGTCCGGCTGCAGCGGCCGCACTTGTGTTTGCGGCAGCCGTAGCAGCGGCGGCTCCAAGGTACGGTGATCCATAGACGTATGAGGGCGGCACCCTACATCAGAAAAAGAGAATTCAAAATTAGTAAGATGTTCCGATCCAGACACTACGCTCAAGTCAACACTTAAAACAACTATGCAAGAAAAGAAAAAACTTTCTATTTTAGTGTTAAGAAAACGAACTCTCAGCAACAAAAAAACGCCAAACTGCAAATTGTAAATAAATTGGAAGAAAATCAAATAAAAAAAGGAAAAACTTCTCAATTTTATTTTCTTTTGACTTGGACAACCTCCTAGATGGCCAAAATAGTTTGAATAAATAGATTATGTGTGAAAGTATTAACAATTAAGAAACGTAAATTAAAAGTAAACACCACCACTTCAATAGCAACAAATCCATTAAAGAATTTAACAAAAAAACGTGAACACCAACAAAATATAAAGTTCATGAACTTGAACACCTTTCGTTTGCATTTAACAGAAACAGCAGCATAAAAACAACTATCAGTAGATTCATTATTTCATCTATAGTTTAATTCTGGTTATGGCAAAAAGGATCCTTTCAAAAGGTACTTTCATATCCAATATGTTGAAATTTAAATTATTTATAAGTAAAAAAACAACACGGAATTTACAAAATATAAATGCGAAACGTTTGTTTGCCACAGATAGCTATTCTATGTGTATGTACTAACATGTATTAGTATTACAGACATAGGGCCTTATTCTGGTTGTCACGTCACTTTGAGTGAAGTAAGAAGTTTAACCGCTCATTTAAAGTGATCACCAAAAACTTTTAGTTCGGAAATTTAGCAAAGACCTTCGACGAATCTGCGACCGCAGATCTTTGGTAGTCCACAAACCTTGTTTAAGGTTGCCGTAGATTATTGAGAATGATTTAGATAAAACACGAATTAGGTGAGGCAAATCTATCCTATGCTGTCGGTATTGTATGCTGGCTGGTTGGTTTAAGGGGCGATTCAATACCTAGTCAGAGTCCAATTAGCGCTAAAATGCGCCGTTTTGATACCACGAAATCTCAAAAGATGTGGTTATAGGTGACAGTATCTCCAATCCCCGCCCTGGATACGTACTTGAGATCATCGAAGAAGTGCCTGCCCAGTGCCCGGTATCTGGCTTCAGCAAGTGCCGAACACTTACACAGAAAGTGAAAAAGAGTCTCTTTCTCCTCTGGGTTCTCACAGCTGCGACAATGGTTGTTGAAGGGAATGCCTAGTTTGCATGTTCCCCTATAAGTCAATGGCCCGTGTGCCCCGCCATTTCTCGGATAATGTCTACACGAGCCCGCTTGAGAAGCTCATGTGTTCTACCAATATTGTAAGCAGGCCAGATAAGCTTGGAAATTTTACAGGATCGAAGACTTTCCCACCTGTTGTTGGCGATCGTTATAAAATGTGTATAGATATCCTTCTTGACGGATCCCATAGGAGTGTGAATCGTCTCACCAGAGGATCTGCCAAAAGTTGTACCCTGTTTGGCTAGTTTGTCAGCCCTCTCATTTCCATTTACGTTCCTGTGTCCTGGAACCGATAGCATGATAGAAGTAATGAACAAACGAGCATCCATCCTGGTGAGTTGCTCCAACAATTTGAATGAGACAACAGCCGAATCAAGTGCTTTGATAGTGGCTTGGGAGTCAGTGAGTATAGCTATATTATGGTATGGCGATAAAGTGCAACCAGCTTTATCATCTCCGCCCGAAAACGCTGGGATAGTTAGAAAGGTGGTAAGATTCTTCGAGATTAAGCTCCTTGCAAAATACACCGGCCTCAACTACAAGGTCGGATTTGGACCCATCTGTAAATATCGCCATGTCGAAGGATTGTAATATGTACATACATATATTGCCCTCTTCCTATTCCGCTCTAGTGGGAAGCCTCACACTAAAGCTCTCCCCACCGAGACGCTTCGTGACAATATTGTCGGTTGGGTTGGCTGCTCAGTATGAAAGTGCATATTTTCAAAAATAGGTAAAGAACAATGGGCGCAGGTGGCAAGGTCATCTTCGTGTACTTGAACTTCAATAGCGTTTTCTATTGTGTGTGTACTGTGCTATTTGAAATAGCAGTAGTTGTACGTAATGTTTTTATTTGGTTTTTAAAAATTTGTATTTTCTTGAGCTCGAATAGAAGTAAAATCATGACTGTCAAGTTTTTTTTTAACACCCGCCACTTTGTAATTAAAAAGAGGCTGCGGTCATCTAGATTGAGAACATATTTGATTTTCTTTTCATATTAATCATTCTCGAATAGCGATCCCGCTGAAGAACTATTTCTCAATTTTTATAATAATTTCTTTGAATAAAATTTAATATATATTTTAAGTTCAATGTATGCTTAATAACACATTATTCCACAGAGTATAAATAAATAATTTAGTCACAAAAATTAAGAAAAGAACCTTTTTTTAATCCGTTACGGTTAACAAGAGGAAAAAAAAATTGAAAAAAAGCTAATACTTTTGTTAATTCAAATATTAAATTTTTAGATTCCTACTCTTGAGTTACTTAAGGGGGAACACCACTGTGCACGTGGGTTCAAGTAGATATTCATAATAAAATATATTTTTCTTGCAAAGAACCAGGGTGACATCACGTATCGACTCATTTTGAACCCAAATTGTAAAAAAAGCATTTGTATTTCCATCCTTTGTTCAAGGCTTATAAGGAGCGTTGATGCTAAATTTCCACCATTAGCAAGTAGCAACTTTTGTGGGAAACGCGAACCTTTGTTTACTTTTTTCTGTAGGAAGCATATGAGATAAATCTCTACAGCAAAAGACTTTATTATTTAGCACTGCTTGTTGACACCTTCCGTGAGAATATTGTGGTAAAAAATTTCGAATATGGCGCAGCAAATATTACTTTAAAGGCTAATGAGTGAATCGATTTTTGGCAAGCCTACTTTATTACTAGAAATGGTGCATTTGTAGGATGTTGTAATCTTGACTTTTGGGAAAATCGTAAAAAAATATGTAAAAGCTGAATACTCCAAAAGGGTCTTTACTAACAGAGGCTTTAAACTGACTATGAGTATAGCTTTCTATATAAGGCTGCGTGTCTTCAACTAAACTTTAGGAAACATGTCAATGAGATAGTGTTATCAATGTTATATGCTAATGTAAAAGTTTGTTAGTTCTTCTTGACTCCTGCGAAAATTCATTTGTTACCCATTTCTTAAAGTAAAAGTTCTAATCTTAAAAGTCTTGTGATTTAAATGTATAATGCCGATTATTAGAGTACTAAATTAAAAAATAAACTATCGTCAGTTGAATTACAGAGTGTCGATTACATCAACATATATATTTTCAGGAACCAAATCCAATTTTTAATTTACATTCTCCAGATGAATGACGTGCAAAAACTTCATCGGTTTAACCCTGGATTAGACATATATTTTTTCCACTACAGTTTAATTACATTGGTATACATTTTTCACATATTTTTTCTTGTTGCTAAAAGGTGAGATTTAATTCGATAGAATTGTTTTCATAAGACTTAAAAAAACAATAGAAAAGGAACAAAATACGGCCTTGTTCCAAATGTCTAAGAAATTATGAAGTTTCATAGAAAGTCTGGAGACACCTTAAAATTAGAGGTCAACTTTAAACTCTTGCCTAATAAAAGCCTGTAATAAGTTTCTAAATCTGGAAAACTTTGTAAACGCGCGCAATTTCCCCGCATGAAATATGTTTAATTACGCTGTTGTTGGGGCGTTTCCTGTTCTACTCCAAACGATAGTATAGAATTGACAGATTTTTCCTATTTGAGGGACATAGTTTATTATTCCCACTGCGACCTGCATCCTGAATTGTTGAATCGACTACTGTTTTATATCTTTTCGCGGATTTTAAATCACGAAAAATCTGTGTTTTCGCTTTCTAAGTCAAATTTTCTCGAAAATGTACATGGAGGCTTTTTGTTTGTCATAAATTGATATGTTACAATACTAAGTTGATGAATTTTATGCCGTTTCTATTTGGGTAGTTGAATTTTTAGCCGTGATATGTCAGCATAGGAACATAGTGATCAGTCCATGCATCTAACACACTAACAACTATATCAATTATGTATAAACTTTCCTTGAGCTTTTCCAAGGTATACAACTTGGCTATTGACTGGACTATTCACCGAAGTTTGTATGCATATTTTGTACATGACGCCTCGCAGAATATTTCCTTTATGCGGATAAATCCTTTTCGACTAGTATTATCGTGGGGCTCCGAATTTGTATATTGTAATATTGGTAGTGATGATTTCCACAGCAAGTTCCATGCTCTGTGATTAGTTCTTACAGGATATCAGCGCAATAATATCTGCAAAATTATGACGGCATTTAAAAATTCCTGCGGTAGCTACAATCAATTGGAGTAACGCACGAAATCCGCTAGATGTATTATCAGGCAATTATCCGTGGAATGCCAACCGGCGGCCTCCTAGTGCAAAACAATTAAATGTTTGTTGTTTTATTTTGACGATTTCTCTAAAAAAAATAAACAAACAAAGTTTCGTGACAGTGGCTTGTTAAGGGCAGCTACGGCCACGGCTGGACAACATAAACCGATGGCTTTGCGACTATCCACAAAAAGCCTTTGGACAGTTCGCTTAATAATTAACAAAAGCGTAACATGCATCCTCCTAAGTTCGCAATTTGCGTGGTGGCCACAGTATAATTTTACGGGCGACGTCAATTGCATGTTGGACAGTTTGCCACTTTGATTTCAGGAATGATAACTTCATAATTCGCCAGAGCCGGAGATAAAAGAAGTTTTTCCCTAATGCAAGTGCAGAACCTCCGGGGCCCCAGCGATGACAGTGTCCAGCCCAGGTTCGCCGAAGGGCACTTCTGGTCGGACGAATTTCTAATGAGGCTGTATGCTATCAACACGTGCAAAAGTTGTTATTAGGGATTTCCGACAGACTCCACCACCCGAAGAAACTAGAGCTGCAGGCCTCTGTCCGAGGGCAATCAATTTAATGGACACTGGGTAAAGCGTGCCTCCAGTGGTAATCTCATATGCAATCATCATCGGTAAGTGTAGGTGTCCTTCGGGAAGAAATTGGTTTTCTAAAACAGAAAGGGTGGCTGCCATTAGCTCGGCCTGGCTGAAGGGAGCACCGTAATTTCACCTAACCAGGGCCAGGCATTAAGGCTAGCCGTGTTCTTTTTGGACTCACTGACAATATCGTCATTACTATCGGAAGTTGGAATGGATTATTTTGACGTGTTTCGATGTTTGGCCAACCAGTCCAGTAGTCATAATAGAAGAAAGGGTTCCAAGGTGGTTGACGACTTGTTTGCTTTTTTCACGTTTGCCTCGTCCCGTATATCGGGGGTGCCTCCAACATGGCCGGCAGCTTTGATAAATATCTTGGCTTTGAACACCAATAGATGATGAATTTGTAATGATTTCGTACGTCCATTATATGCAAAGTAATTTTTTAGCTGGCATAATGAAAGTGTCCCGACACGTGGGCAGCATTTTCCTTAATTACAAAGGAATTACCACCGGCTATTGCTGGAATTCGGTCACCCACTTTTCCTGCTTGATCAATTCCACTTAAAGTCTGTCTGTCTCATTCGTTGGTATTTTTTTTATATTTAGTTGAGGGCACCATTTTGGCATTTCAGGGATATTAGAATATTTAAGAACCGTTTCCATTCATACAGAACAAAGAAAAAGTGTGCTTTGTGTGGGAAGGGATGACAAAAGGTCGTTCAGACTAATGGACTTATTAACGAGGCAGACAGGTTAATGGTTGTGTTCTATTTTGTCTTTTCGGACGCCCCTTTCCTCATTAACGCATAATTTACTTGGGTCTTACGCTTACCAGCCTTTGAGGTTAATTTAAAAAAAAGACATTTAAGTATAACTGTAGGTACACTGAAAAAACCCATGGCCAGTACGCACGTGAACTATAGGTCTATAGTTGAAAACTGTATTGTTTCAGCATATAACTACTAAGTTTTCAGTTTACACAAATTGTTTTAAAGTATGTAAGAACTGTAACGTAGTTGTACCCATACCTTTTACCGTAAACATTAGTAACCGGTAACAATAGGTACGGTAGAAATGGTTGGAAAAGAGTTCAAATAACTACACCTCATATATGCCTAAGATAAGGAAAGACGGTACTAAAACGTTTTTTCTTACTTGGTCTACTGGTTGATATGACTACGGCAAACCAATTCTATCGATTGCTCTTAAGGCCGTATTCACCAACAAAATTATATTTTATCTAGGATTAATTTGTTACTGTCACTTTCGTACACGTTCTCGATTGTATGTAACGTTGAAGGACGGAAACAAATTAATCCTAAGTAAAAAAAAAATAAATCCGAGCGGCTAGCTGACGAATTTGTACAGAAAACGTAAAATAGTTTATCGGACTGAATTCAACTCACGTCTCCTTTCACCAGAGTCGAGTGTCTGCACTAATGGAAGTGGTGGAGAACACTTTAGGTGAGACTTGGTTTGGGGTTTTGCGTAAATAATAAAAACTACAGAGTTGCGCGTTTCTGGCTATTTTTATTTAAACAAAAAAATCCGCAGATCTTTCCGAACGCTAAGCCACGTATAGAAGGGCCATTTGCACCGATCTGTTCTCCTGTTGCAACTGCACATCTACATTCAGCCAACGGTATATGGTCTGTCAATGGTTAGGCCAGAGTTAGAGGCGAAGTCTAACCAAATCACCACAAATATCTACTACAGAGCTAAGCCTCGCCAATTTTACAACAATATTAACGATTTGCTTAAAAAAGATTCAGTTTTCTCTCTACAATAAGTTCGGCAAGCGTGGGACAGTCTGATAGTTCCAGTATGCTGGAATATGCGACGACGACTTTCAAACACCATTGGACAAATTTCACTGTAAATTCCCGATCCCAAAGGTTATTCTATGATAATAATAATCTATGGTTATTGAAAAACTTATATGGCAGTACGAAAAGGTCGTTCCAATGGTACTTACGGATCGGATCGAAAGTTGATCAACTTTTAACTTTTTTGGAATACTACGGAAAGCATAACTTATTGTGACTTTAATTGGGCGAATCCACTAGCGGCTTTTGCTTCTTTGGCTCTTTTCTATATTTGTATATATATTCCTCGTACAATTAGTAAAGTTCACAAAATAACTCAAATGGTCCTAATAGTTCATTTCTTTCCATTGTAAACGTCACTTGCTCACATAGTGACGTTTAAAATCTCGGAAGTAGACTGATCCCGTCTTTCTTACGGAACGACGAGGACATATTGGGATCCGACCTTAAGTCCGAAAGACGGTGAGAGATAATTCCTGCGTCTCCTTCTCCTGCATGCTATGATGGGATGGGATACTCTATGAACCATTTCAAAAGCTGCTAAGAAGGCACATTCACAAGTAGTGAACTGCAATATGCCTTTCCACCCTCGTCAAATATTTGCCTTTATTACTCGCAATATTCTTCAGCTATTGTCCGAAAATTTCCCAAGACAACATGATCCAGATACAAGTGCTGACCGAGCTTTGGGTCAGCTGGAATAAATATTTCGGCAGCATGGAATGGAAGAACGAGTCAACAATTTGGGTTGCCAGAACCATCTCAGGCGAAGAACAAGTATAGAAGATACCTACAGACACCGTCGACAATCAAAAAGACAAAAAGGTCGTTGACCGCCTATTGAAAGAAATCTGCAACAGCACAGCTCTCCTTAGAAGAAAGAAGTTTTTTTGACGGAGTATGAAATTTGATCATCTTGTAAAAAGCTTAACAAAATGCCGAACTTTCAATTGACGCGAAAATGAGTGTTTTTGTTCATGAGTTTCCTGATTTGTATTTTTAAATTTTTTTTATTGAAACCTGTACAGACCCAGTGTAATAATGTGTTTCGGAAACATGTTAGTCTTTAAGCGTTAATAATGTTGTGAATGAATTTAATTGTTCCAATTGTTTATAATGCACGAATTGTTGAAAATATTTGTTTCAAAATAAAACTTAAAAAAATCATAAGGGAAATTTATAATTTAAGTCTATGGCCCAAAGTACCCTATTAAAAAATTATTATTATGAAATGTATGGGACTACAGAACTGTTTTGTTTCAAATTGGCTTTGCTTCTTATGTCTGTATAACAAATATTTTATGAAAGTCTGCCAAATTTAGAGCAAAAATGTTCATTAGTAATGAGCCGGTGAGAATACACATAAAAATGCCCTAAGTTCGAAATGATTTGTGAAAGTCTAAAGTTTTGCTGAAACATTGAGTGTTAGAGTTTTAAATAATATGCGAGAGTTCTCCATCGATCTGGCTGCCGCCGGGTTAATCATACAGTGTGAAAGGTAGCGAAAAACAGTTTTTTGTAAATATGTATCTCGGAAATGGTAAACTTTTCGACAAAACCATGTTGTCGTTACCAACTTTTAGCTGAGACAGTTTTCTATAAAAACGGTATATTAAGTTTTTCCATACGCGTAACCGTTCACGTTATGTAACGCTTCTATCTTTAATTCATCTTTCCTAAAAATGTTCCATTCTTCAACCACAACCCTAACAAACCCCCAACAATGTCAAAGCGGCAGTCGTAGACAACGTCAATTGTAGTTACATAGTAAAGCTCGTAAAACTGGAGTATAAATGCATTTTTTTTATTGCAATTATAAGAATCATAATGAAAACCGCACAGCAACTAGCCTTTGTCTTTCTCTTAAGTGAAAATCGTTGTCCTTTGGCTCTTTGTGCATCTAAAAATACACCCAGATTTGGACTTTGAGTGTGATGTTCGATAGAATTGCCTGCTTAATTTCTAGGCGTGTTTCTGTCCAATATTCACATGACTTAGCGTCAGTGGAGCACACAATGAGTGATATTTCCAGAAAAAGGACAACTTAAGACGGGAGGACAGATTGCACTTCAGGGCGACGGAATTTATCACATACTTGTAGCCATCATGGGTAAAGCCGATATTGGAGGCATCCTCAGAGCTGCGATGTTCCGCCCCATACTTCTGTCGGTAGAATTAAGACCCAAAGGTGGAATTGTTTCACCTTTGTATGCACTTCAATACTCCGCCATAGTTGTGGCCAGTAAGAAATTGCTTGCCGAGCACGTTGGCTGTAACACAAAGTACAGCCTTTCTTCATTGTATGCGAAAAAGCTGTAAGATGAGCATCTCAGCAGCGAGAAGAATAACGCTAAGACATTGTGTAGGATAGACAAGCGCATTCAAACTCGGCACTAGATTGGCGGGGGATTAAAGGAAAAGTGCCCAATTGCACAAATCAATTGGCCACCACCTCACTGGGTCCTTGCCAAGTGCTGGGTCATCAGGTGTTAATGTGCTACGTCTCCTTTGTCGTCGGGCTTAAGTTTTTGCGGCATTCTTATTGGGGGCAATAATTTTTTCAATGATTTATGGACAGCACTATATGGACTCTATTCCTGCTCATGTGTGCCACCGGCCTTGACAGAAAATCAGATTCAAAGAAACTGGGCCAATTGGCCATTGCAATGATATTCTTCTGGCACACTATACTGCGAAGCGATGCGAGAAAATAAATTTGAAATTTTTCGAAAATAATTAGGAGTCATGAAAATGTCAAGCGGCTGAATTTTTCGAAAGCAATTAGGCGTTGTTATTTCGGGGAATTATCTCGGCCAGTTTGAGGTGTCGATCTAAATCTCTCCACGTTCCGATTAATTTGGATCAACATTTTTATGAGTCTTTCAGTATCTGAATTCAAGATTTCGTAATGCATATAAATTGCTTCCGGTGGCCAATTTGATTTGGTCGGTGGCACATCGAAGTGGAAAATGTAATTATTTTTGCATTAAATTTTAAAAATAATATTAAAGAAAACCGGAATCAATTTTTAATATAATTTTCCAACATTACTGATATTCATGCAGCTGAAGACTGCGAATTTGCGCCATAGGGAATGAACCACGTCAAACATATGTATATGTATAATATAGTGCACACACTCTCAATTATTGCTTTTGCCTTTTAGTAATACTTTTGCTGTCGCGCCTTTCTTTCAATTTTACGTCCATGATTATTAGCCCTTGTTCTGGTAGTCGCCTCGATACGACACGACTATCCAAGACACTTTTAAGCACGTTAGATTTGAAAATGTGTCTTTAATAGTCGTTTCGCGTCGAAACTCGCAACAACATTAATGTTCATTCTACAAAACAGGTTCCATACATATTGTTGAGATTTGTATTTCTCGGACTAATAACTGTTTGAAGTTGAGTAAAGGCCGTGGACAAAAAAACAGTTTCTGCAGTCGTCTGCGCTATTTAGCGATTGCTTCTTTTAAGCTGAATTGCGCAGTCGCCGGCAGAAACTTTTTTCACGGCCAAAGTGTTTTCAATATATGTAAGTATTATGTTGGTCTCGCTAGTGTGTCCGTCCGACCATCTTTTTGTTTCTAAGTTATAAACGCTATAACCGTAATTTTTGCATCACTTATCTGGAATTGTCACCCAAATCTAGAGCAGAGCAACATACAAAAACTTTGAAAGGGAAAAATCTAAAGCATACATAGATAAACTTTTGACATACAGTTAGAGAGAGATTTTTGAATCCTGTTTAACACTATTTTTAAAAACCCCGATCTCATTCTAGCGGGAAAAAAGTATTTGTTTGCGATATCTTAAAGAATAATGAACAGTTTTCGAATTTATTCTACCAAAAGATACTTGATGTGTGGCCTTTCTTATCCAATGTAATGTTTCCGTAAAGATACACAAGGGCATGGGTCGTTCCCAGATGTTATTTTCGTCTAGAATATTTTGTCTGGGCATGTTGGAACGTCCTACGCCACCTTTTTTATTACTTGTTAGCCCACCATCCACAATGCATTTTAATGTGAATATTTAATACATTATGTGATGACAGTCTCTAGAAATAACACGACACTAATACAGAACCATATCGAAATTTAAAAAAACAAACGTAGTGTTCTTCCCTCGTAATACAGCTAGGGTGCGAGGGGACGGATGATCAATGACTTAAATTGACTGATGTTCGCTTCCCTAATTAAAATGGGCATATCAAACTGTTTTTCAGTACGCCAGTATGGGACATGTCTAATGCGCTCGTAATTGTCTTTGTTCTCGCGCAATTTTTTTAAAAGGCTAATTTTGGCATGGACAAGAAAGCAATGGTTGACATTTTTACACTTTCTATTTATGAATTTGCATATGTATAATTTGAAAGACAAATTAGAACACAACATGATTCAGAGAGAGATTTACTAAAACAATTTAAACAGAAACCTCCCACGGATGGCAATGAACTAAAACTTATATTCCGTCCTTCAAATATTTCCACAAACATGTGACAAATGGACTCAGTCCATTTATCATTTTGGTTTGAAGACTGCAGATTTTTTAGATAAAGAAGGAAAGAAAGAGTATTTTCGTCCACGTACGACGATAGTTAACGCCCACGCGATGCACCTACACAGGAAATTCTTTGCTATAATCTCCTCCAAAAACATTCGAAAGAGTTTTGCGTCATTTTAAATTAACTGGCAAAAGTCAATTCGTCCCCATTCCCTTGATGCCCATTTTAAAATAAATAAATCTCCTGGGAAAGTGCCGGTGGTATCCGAGCCGAATTCATCAAATGAATTAAGATCTCGTTTCACGCAAAGCAGGAAAAGTCCGTCAAAGCCTCAAGCCTGTCCTGATATATGGCGCTTGCGAGATTCCTCTACGAACTGTCGAAAATAGGTGGCGATAAAGGGAGGAAACAAAGAGTCACCCGGAGAGCCAGCAAAATCCTCATCCTCCTATACTTTGTGTGGAGCGAAATAAAAAGCTCACGTCGGAAAATTCCTGATAAAACTCGTGAATGGATTACCACTTGTGTCGCGACGCATTTCTGGGTATTCTGGGACGCTCGGAGGCTGTCAGGCGACAGTACAGGCTACGCAGCGGCAAGCGGTACATAGTGGCTTTAATTCTTTTTTTGAATTAATTAAGTTGAAAAGTGGTGAAAATAAAATCTAGAATTTATATTTAGCCGCAGATAGGGAGGAACGCTGACTACTACCAACGGAGGATCCTCCCGGCGGTTTTGCCCCCTTGGCACTCTACTGGGAGTGGATAGTAGCCACGTTGATGCTCGTGCTCGTTTGATTGCCACCTAAAAATATAATGAACGGGCGACAACTGTGCTCACACATTCACTAAGTTCTGTCGTCCGACGACCGAAAAAGACACATTTTTTGGCAGAGCGCTTCCTCTTGCAACGGGCTTAGGTGAAACAAAAAAAAATGATTTTGTTATCGTGCCCGGAGTTGAATGAGGCGCAGGGATTTTTACAATGTGAAGTTGATTTGGATTGTTCCCAGTTGAGTAATTTGTATTTTTTGAACGTAACAATTGTCTGTCTGCAGTATATTGTTTAATTGATTCCTCTTATGAATATACATACATATGCATGGCAGGGCTTGGCCAATTACAGCGGAAATTATAAATTATGATATTGGTCCGAGAGACGACCGCAAGAAATGCAGGCCATCGAGAGGACCTACGAAATTTTTAGAAAAGGTTCCTTATGTACTGATATCCATAAACTTATATTAGGGTAACTTCCTCATCCCCACCCCACAACCCACTCCCCATTTCCGGCGTTCTGATGAAGATTGTAAAAGGCAGTCTATTTTTTCGGAAAGTAGAGAATTTCAGCTTTCATTTAATCCTAATTTAATGCGTCTAATCGAATGGGTTTTTTTTGGGGATCTTAATATTGTTTGTTTGTTTGTTTTTTCGATAAAAAAGGGTGAATTTTACCATCCTCCTCAGAACGTCGGTAATAAGAAAGAGGGGCGGTATCAGGAGGGAGTGAAGCAACCCATACTAGTTAGGTTTCGCCGAACATAAGGAACCTTTCGGAGCTCTCGATCTCCATTTATTGCGGTCGACTCTATAAGTATAAGTAACATAAATTCGGCATATGGCTGAAATGCAAGTTTGAACTTTATGTCTTTATCTAAAATACGAAAAGTTCAAAAGTCGCACGAAATATTCAGGCAATGAATAATGTATGAGAATTATATCAGACGGACACTTATTAGAAAATTTGGTCCTCAGAAAATTGTTAAGATTTTAATTAATTGTATAGCCATACATTAGGGTCCAAATACATTTGAGCCACGTTACAAGCCCCTGTTTAATTATTTGCCAAATTTTTCCAAAATGGGTCAGCTATTTGCATTCTCTACTTTTTAACCATTGGTTGAGGAAAAACTTGAAATTTATACCCAATATATACAGGGTGCGGTAAAACTACGTTGACAACGTTTTGTTTGATCCGATGTTAAAATATACTCATCCGTGTATATTTTAACATTGATTTTTAAAGTGTCATTTAATATTTTGTTTGTTGCTTTATTTGAAAGCGGAAAACGTTGAAATTGTTCGATCTTTCGGTGTATTAAAAGAGATCGTATCCAAGGAGTACAGTATATTTCAACAGTAAGTTGATATTCAAACAAAATATGAAAATTCGGCGAATCGCTACGTGCAAACGAAGTTACACTTTTTCTGACATGAAACATGCATATTTTCTACACTGACAGATTCACCTATAAATACTATCTGTTATCCTTATTTCACAACATTTATGGAAAGTTTCTTTAATATAAAAATAACATTCCGTCTATTTTCATTTACAATTTATTTCTATTCCTATTATGTTTCACAATAAAAAATTCAAATGATATTTGTTTACCCCTTTCAGTGGTTTTCCCCCTTAAATTTGGAATATACGCTAAGTTTGCCCAACAATCGTTTCGAATTGAATTGATAAAATATATATTATCAAAGGATTAATATACGAGTACGTGATAGAAAATCTGGCAAAATCAGGAGGAAAAATGCACACATTCATCCAAACATCCAGGCAACCTGGACCAACCTTTTCTTCGGTTTAAAAATTTATGATGTGAATACTTGAAATTCATTTAAAGAAAGAAAACAGTATTAATTTTTAGCAGCATACAAATATGTGTTCTATTCTCTTAAAGTTGAAAGAGTACGATAAATGAATCGTTGTTCGTGATGTTGTTTTTGTGCTGTATTTAATGGAATATTTAAATTATGAATTTTGTAACGGTGTTCCACATTTTTTCAATCTGAAACCCATTAAAACCGTGTAAAACAACTCGAAATCCTGTGTGATATTAAACTGTGTCTCCTAGAACCAGTGAACACAAATGAAAAAAGAAATCAATAAGAACAAAATAAATGAGAGCACATCAAATGAAAATAAAAATGAACAAAAGATACAAATAAAAACAATGAAAATACACAGAAAACACAATACAGCTAATATTACGACAACATAAAGAGTACAAAAGAAAAAAAAAAAGAAAAACTTAAAATAACTCAAATTTGAAAAATGTAAAAATAATTTACACATTTTAACAGCAAATAAAACTCGCTTAATAATCTTGTGGCAAATAAACAATCTGTTCACGAAAACTCGGCACTCTGTAAAAACCTCAACAAATTAAAGAAAATCTCAAATACAGGGAAAACCAACGAACGCTTCTCTGTTTAATAAATTTCAAAGTTACAAAAGTATTATTTGATGGAAAACGCAAATTATTCCAGTGTAAATAAAAAATAAAACGAACTCAAAATGAAAACTCATAAAAAATGCAGAGGAAATTACATTTTTTCGCTAGCTTTACACGTTTGAGGCTGAGACAATTTCGGTTTCTTAAGACATTTAGTTTTTCTATTTTTGTGGTATTCATGTGTTTTTGGCATTTTTCGTTTGCGTCGAGCATTCGCTTCCGACATGCGTGAGACTGTGTTTCGGTTTTCCTACACACTTTCAACTTTTCAATTCTAATCGGCGGCAGTGAGAGGAAAGGTGGTCTCTCCCTCTGAACGGCCCCGTTTCGTTCTTTTGCTCTCTGCCTATTGGCTGCTGCATATTCAACGAATACATTTACTACAGCTTTTTCAAATTTTTCATTTCGTCATTTTCGCATGACACACATTTATAGCGTTTGCGACTTTCTATATAACTTTTAGTCTGAAATTATAATTAAGAAAATTTATTTCACTTTAAACGTCCTCTCAGGTTACATTTTTATTTTATGTTTATCTCGCATTTTCGTTTTATGACTATGCGTATAGATTCTTTTAGAAAACAAAATATTTTCAAAATTCTCATAATATAATGGCTTATGTTGTCAACTTGATTTATATCTCGAATTAACGATGCGATTATCGCAGTGTTCTATACACAATAAATATTAGCCCACTAATAGCAGTAAATCAAACCTATTACGTATTTCAATTTCACGAACCTTTTTCGTTATTTAAAAAAAGACCTTTACTGAAAAGATGACATTTATCATAAAATTTTGCGATTTTGTAAGTATGTATAACCTTTGGCTAAATCCCGGGCGAGATTTTTTTCCTGACTTATTTTACAACAGTCCCATCTATAGAACACTAGCTTGCCCGGACCCGGCGTTGCCCGGGATACTTAAATTTTTATTTATATAGATTTTAAGCACCCTTCCTACCGCACCCCGCCCCTCTATGATCAAGCGAAGTGGGGGTGATCTCAATCAATCAAGCAGAAATTCATACACAATACCCCCATACATCACTTTTATCTATTCCTAACTCTTTTTTTACTATAGATGAATCAATTTTTTCATTTATTTCCAATCGGCAGGGGTAAACCTCTTGCTGCTTTAACAAATTTTCGACTTTCAACACGCACAGTTTCTCTTTCTACATTTGTTAATACACAGGCTTTCTCATGTTTGTTATTTTTCAAAATTATTTTTACGTCCTTACTCCTTACTCCCTCTCCGTCTTTTCGGAAAAAAATAAACAGTAAATTCCTATCTACATTACACTATATTACATTTTACGAAAAAAAAACTATGAATCATTAAATCATTATATGTATATTTACGTAATTATACTACTCTCCGATTCGAAATCAGCGGTCCCAGAAACGCCCTAGTGCGGCCTTTCAGGGAAATCCCTTATAAACTTTGATGACCGGTTCGAAATCAGCGACCTCTAAATCTCCCGATTGCCCTTATTCATAAAAATTCTTTGAAGTGGGCAATTTTTTGTGTCTAAAGCCATCCCCGGCGAGCGCACAACTGCAATAATTATCGTTGACAATTTGCTTTAATCGAAGCACGTCCAAAATGAAATGAACGCATGAATGACATAACAACATGCTTGTACTGTCAACACTGAAAAAAGTTTCAATTTAACAGCACAATCTCCATCTTAAAAAAGTTTCAATTTGACAGCAAAATCCCCATTAACAAAATGATCCGCCATTTATTGAATTCATTTGTTACAAAAAATGTGATAAATGAAGAACCGCTCTACCGATTTTGTGCAAACTTCACATAAACCATCTACTAAATAGTCCGAACAAAGCCTAAACATTTGGTTTGGATAGGTGAGCCCGTTCTTGAGTTATAAAATTACAACGAAAAGTGGCATTGATTTTTATATATACAGATTAGGGAATATTCAATTTGTTCATACTCTCATACGAAAAGCACATAATGAGCTGCTCCATTCATCCTGACAGAAAAGATTGGAGATATCGAGAAAGAAAAAAAATTTAAACTTCTACTATTTTTTTTAGGCATGGAATTTAAAATTATTTTTTTCTGAAAACTTGAAATCTTTAGGTTTCCAACTGTAACAGTCAATGGCGTCCGCTTTAGGGAAATGAAAACTGACTTTTTTTGACTAGAATTGGAAGATTTTGAGTTGTATGACATGCATGTAGTTCCAAACAGGACGGGGCCAGATGCTATATAACTTGTGAAACAATGGCTCTATGGCGTGAACGCTAGATTTGGTGACTACTATTGGCTACCAAAATTATGCGATTTGAAACCATAAAGTGGAATTATGCGAAAGTACGCCTCTACGCCAAAAAGAATTAAAACGATATGTAATTTAGGGGCTGTGAAAGAAATTCTCAAAAAAAGCTTAATTTTCAGGCCTTTAAACTAGGATGAACCCTTAATGATTTTGTGCTCCATGTGAAATAGCAAGGACCAAATTATCGGTTGTAATAAATATATTTACAAAATGTTAACGAAACCAAAAAACCAGCTCTACGGTTTTTTGCAACTTTGTTCATCATTCCACTTTTGTGTTATTTGTTGTTTTCTCTTTTGAACGGGTGATTTTACGGTTTTTTTTTTATTTAAATAAATATTTTGTTAAGAAAGTTTTTAGGACGGTTTTATCTCGGTAGCCCTTTGATGAATTTTTCAATGATAGAATGAATTTTGGTGCCGGTGATTGGTTAAAATTCCAATTGAGTACTATTTTTTCATTTTTTCAATATAAAAACATATTTTTCTTATGTTGCTAGACATCAATTGGTTGGTGACGTCTAAGGATGCAACACACTCGTCCCGCAACGTCGAGGCATTTTCAGGAAAAAATAAAACTCGTTTCAAGGTACCGATCAGAGTTCGCCTTAACAATTCTGAATCATAACTCAACGGGACTACAGTGGACAAGGGCGAAATTGTATGATCCAATGAATAATTTAGCCAATGACAATGATTCAGTATGCAAATAACTGAGCCTTTTGAATAGCAGAGAGGGTTTACAACTCAAAACCAATCATGTGCCCTAAATTTAGGGTATATCGTATATGCTGGAGTGCTTACTATGCATTCTATTGGCTTCTTGAAAATTGCCGTCATAAAGCGGTGGATTTAAAATTACTTTCATAGCAAATCACGGAAAGACAATATTTCCTCGCAAGAAAAATTCTTGCGTCAGCACACGAATTGCTAATTAGTATTGCCCATATATTAAAGTCACAAAGAGTCATCTAAAATGCAAAATACCGTGAGTTTGAAATTGGAAGCATTTAAAGTAAGCAATAATGTTGTTTTGTTGTTTTATTTATAGATACGGGTAAAAAACATCATTAGCGAAAAACTATGGGCCACAAAGTTCTGACAGCAATATTACTAAGAATACAAAAGGCATACCCCTAAACAGTATTCGAGTAAACTTACATGTACATTAAATTCCAAGAAGAGGTGCTAACAGATTACTAAAGGTAGAAAAAAATTTTACACACCCTACATATACATATAGTTCACATAACTTACCGAAAATTTTAAATAAAACTTAGAAATTATTTAACCATTAGTGCAAGGTTACTTATTACCTAGGTTTGATTTACTGCAACGTGTGACTTAACTTCTTAAATTCGCTTTTCTTGAAAATGCACGAAGCCAAACTTCGTGGAGCTCCCGATTTTTCAAGGACTACAGAATTCAACGAAGTGTTTGCAAAATTAATCTCTTTTGTCATTTCTATGTAAATTAAACTTGTTTTGGAAGTGTTGATAAAAAACGATACAACAAAGGTATCAATAACACAGAATACAAAAGCGAGCACTTACCCGTACTGGTTGGGTAGAACCGGATATCCAGTTCGCAGTCCAGCGGTAAAGGGGAATCCTGCAACGAGAAAGGAATGCTTTTTGTGAGTAATTCTTATATAAAGTGGAAATTGAAACAAATGTTAGCTGAGCCTGAAAAAGGGGTTGTTGGCGAGTTGCTTGATTTGCTGCCGGGTGTATATGGCTGCGGAAAAGCAGGAAGGTAGGCAAGATGATTGCCCTGTCGTAGAACGTGCGGTTCTGCTTCAATGAATCCTTTATTTATGAGGTAAGTGTATTTTGGCGATTACGTTCAGTCAACGTAAAATTGTGTTCAGCGTCTGTTGGGTTATTTACTTTATTCTATCGGTGAAATTCTCTGCTGCCATTTCTGACCTGTAGGGCGGTCGCAAACAAATATAGCTCGCACAACTGAGAAAATTATTCCAAACAATTTTTAACTAAAAATTAAATAATAAAGGAAGCTTCCTCCCATAAGCAAAAGCTCAAAATCACGATCTGAAGAATGAATTAATGGTATTTAGAATTTCTCTTGATGTGTATGCAAATATGATTTTCAGAACTATGAAGTTTGAACTAATATCCTACATCATTATCTTCAATCTTTTGAACCCAACTATCTACACATAGTTTATTTTCATCAACAAATAAATACTTGGGGGCACTATAAGCAAATTAATAATAGGTATGCATGTAACATATGTCCGTATTTTCGGACAAAATTGGGCTGCATGATATACCCATACATATACTAAGTTTGCACCTTTCTTCAGGAACAGGAACTTGTTTTTACACAGGTTTGTATATTAATTCATGCGAGACAAAAAAATTCAGAAAATCGATTTCCCCCCTCCCAAAAATTTGCTCTGGATCAGCCACTGATACAGTACGGGGAAATGTCTGTCTCTAATATGCGAGATACTTTTTGAACTAGAAAAGGGATTATTTTCCTTCGATCCGGACTACATGTACAAACTTTCTGTAATTAATGCCAAAGGAAACTCGGACATTGACAAAGCTTTTTGGGTTTTCAATTTATATAGGCAATATGAATTCCATATTGAAATGTCTAATAAATCGAAGCAAATTTCTACCATTTGCACTCTCGATCGACCGACGTATGCTGCCTTTACTAACATGTAAATTCATTTGTTTTTTTTATACACCATTTAGAGAAGATATTCAAATCGACCGATAGTTATTAATCATCTACCTACTTGTGTTCGATTCGACTGATTTGAAGATCTTTAAATCATCTGCTTAAGCATAAATATGCACCTTCTGGATAAAGGGAAAAGAATGATTTATAAATATAGAATACTGCAATGACTCAACGTTAAAGGAACGGTTTGTCAGGTCTTAACGTTACTACGTGGGGTGAAAATTCTCGAGACTCTATCCAATGAACAAAATATCTTAAATTCAAATAAAATAATGTTTACTTAAAAAATATTTCCACGTAAATTTCGAAAAGAATCGAAAGAAAATATTCATTTGGAACTGAAATTAAAACTAAGAAACGACCTGTTCTAACTGCGTAATACTAAAATTCAAAATTTTATCGTCCAATTTCGAGTTGTGGTTTAGTTTAAGCAACAAGTGACTGTGATTCACATTGATTCGTCGAAAGATAAGGGTTAAATTAAATCCTTTAGAAATGGACTGTGACCAAATCAAAGAAAAACATGTCTTCTATTAGCACAAATTCCATGCCAAATAATGTGAAATTATAGGCTTGTTCACGTCTTTTCGCTGAAGGAGGTTAGCAAAAAGCTGTAGGGAATGATTTATGCGTTCTACTTATTTTTCCCTATCATTTTTCGTTTTACTTCTTCACATATAACTCACAAGATGGATTTTCACTTGGAAAATAATTCACCTCATACTGAAAATATTCACCTCGGGCAAATGTATAGAATATAGGTTTTACCAACAGTTCCACATGAACCAATGTCAAACTAGGACCATTTGAACCATTTTTCACGGGAATCAAATCACATAATAGACCCCATGATTTGCTAAATGCTAATAGAAAGGTCGTTGAAAAGAAACAAATCGAAAAAATCATATTTCAGAAAACATAAAGATCATAATTGTCTGGTAAAGGTCTCCAACCAAAAGGAAAAACTGTTTGCTGCGATGTAATCCAAAAAGTACCCTTATTACCTCCTTCTTAGGAACAGCTGCACTTTTAGTAATTTTTTGGTTGAATACAACTTTTGCAATGTAGGCAGCATATATTATGAACCTACTTAAATAAACCTTGCCTATGCCTTCCTCATTATCGTGGTCGATGCCATCGGAAAATACTTAAGTAATTGTCACCGAAAGGATCGTTCACCCTATGTGTGAACAAAGGTCGAATCATTTGCGCTGGCGCAATTAACAATTTCAATCCCAGCTTCTTCCCCTGCTGTCAAAACTGCGTAAAATTGCTCTCCACTGTTTGAACTCAAAATTTCGTGCTCTACTTGAATCGAGCAAGGTGTGCACAACTACACAGCGATAACAAAACAAAAGACCTGAGCTTTTCCAGCGATCATATCCGGTCGGAAGTCACCAGACAGTTCGTACACATATTCAGGTAAGTCGGCATGACACTGTCGACATCGCGGTCCCCGCGAATTAAACCGATTTTTTTTAAGCTTTTGTCGTTTTTCTTGGTCAGCTCTCACTCAGCTGGTGCTGATAAAAAATTTCGGTTGTATTCGGAAGGTTGGACGATATTCAGGATTTAATGAGTTCTCAACATTCGTTCACATGACCTTTGCGGGTACCGTATATCACGTTATCACCCTGAAAAGAACTCTTTTGTCGACACGCTATTGTGGCAGGCGACATCTGTCCATATGTGTGGCAGCACACATGCGCGACCTTCTTAAACATTCCCGCGGGGGGAGTTTGTACACGGCATGTACATAAATTGTTCCGATCGTTGCATATGTAATTTATTTGTGGCTCCTCGCGGTTAGAACTAACCCGCAAATTAGGACGAGTCATATTGGCAACCTACTCTCTTAAACATTTTTCATTATTTTTGTATCTACCCCAATGTAAGTTCGTAGATTGTGAAATCCCATATTTACAATAATTCACTAAGTCTCACATTCAATTGTTATTTGATTGTGTTTTTGATTTATTCTCATATACTCCGGTCGATTCTGAGGAAAATTAGAAGCAAATATTTAGAAAAGCCAATAAGTGCGTCAGTATTCACATGCCGAGAATTTCGTACAACAAATTTTATAATTTTGAACAAAAACATATGATTTAATAAAAAATCGTCACATATTGGCATTGATTGAATACTCCTTGCTTCTCCTTGGGAAGATAAGAGGATGGGAAATTTCGTAAACATAAAAAAGAAGTGTATTAATTACATGACTTTTGGAGAAAATTTGGGAAAATCGTGAATTTCAGGAAATTGCAAAAAATTGTTTATCCTTTCGTGGACTACTTGCAGTGGTAGAGGTAGAACAACATTGTTGGAAAGGATTGTAGTTTTTGGTGTGAGTTTGGTGTCGCTGCTGGGTATATAAAAAAAAATAATGTGCATATTATGAAAATGTCCAATTTATAAATCAACCTGTAAGTCCCAAACGATTGAGATTATCATCATATAGTGCTTTTTTGTTTGACTAGGTGAAATCTTTCACCCCACTTATTTTCTTACACGTCATGCGAAACACCCTGTATACTCAATTACTTTCTCAAAAGCCTTCACTTTCAAAGTGACAATTACTGTATCTATAAATATTAATAACTTTTGTCTCCTTTTCCTTTGTTTAACTCTGATAGTTTAATCCCAAAGACATTACGACTAATGAGTTCCCTAAGAATTATTAACTGGAATTTTATACCTGATTTACAGCATGTTTTATTTGCTTTTATAAGTAATGAAAACTTAACATAATCCCGTTTATCTCAAACGTGACTTAAGTTGTGCCACTATTCTATCCCATGAGCGACAGATAACAGACTGATGTAAACATACATTATCAAAATCAATTATCCGCCACACCACAATACCCATCACCCGACCTTATTCTACATGACACCTAAGCCCAAGAGTTAATATCTGAAATTTTCAACATTCGCAGCTGCTTGTTATCCAGTGAAGTTTTCAGAGGACAGAGACCCTAAAACCGCATAAAGTGGAAACAAAACATGTCTGGCACTTACCTGGTGTAATATTACCGCGCGGCTTCGCACCTAAAATTGCCAAATTAACGTTCGCTTTCCTTCCGTCGATAATGGGGTTCGGATCTTTACACGCTCTCTCCGCACTCGCTCTATCGCCCATAATTACCTGAAAAAAGACAAAAAGCCAAATGACAAAAATTTAAATCATAATCTTTAAGTTTTTCTGTTTCGAGTACTTACAAAGCCATAGCCCCGACTCTTATTTGTCTGCCTATCGGTAATAACCACAGCCTCTTCGATCTCACCAAAAACAGAAAAATGCTCCCGCAGACTCTTGTCGGTTGTGTGATATGGGAGTCCTCCGACGAACAGTTTTGTCCATGTGGTATCCTTTTGTTGGACGGATGGAGTTGTGAGGGTACCAGCAGCAGCCGCTGCCTGGGCCGCTGTTAGTCCTGTTCCTTGTGCTCCCGCTAGAGCAGCAGCTTGTGAATTTGCTTGCGCAATAGCCGCCAAGGCGTCTGACTCAGCTGCACCAGGCATCAACATTTTAAAATGAATTTTGACGGTTTTTTGAAAACTTGGTAAAGAAGAAAATTGCTTCTTTGGACAGTTCCTTTCTTCTTAAGAAAAGAAAAGGAACTCTTTGGTTGTTTTTGAGGTCTTTGTCAGCACTTTCAGTGCTGATCTTTGGCTTTGTTGATTAGTTAGATCGTCGTAGTCATTCCTCTTGGTCTGCAATGAGTACCTGAAAAGACAGAGAATATGTTGTAAAACAAAGTTCAAATTAGCACTGCTCTTATTAAGACAACTGCAATTGTATGGTACTTAGGGCCGAAGATTAAATAGAAGAATTAAAAATAACTAAAATACATAGCAGCATTTTCTTACAACGTTTTTAACTCTATGAAGATCTGATCTTTCAGAAGGAAAATTTGTGACAGAGTCTCTGAAAGAGTACATTTGAACACGATTTGTTAAATTTCTTTTAATTGCATAACTTGCGCTGTCACAACTACATAAGTAATCACATGTGATAGAAAAAACACAGCACGCAAGCAAACGTTTGTTATTTTTTTCATATTCACAAAAGATATCTTAAAATTGACAGTGTACTCGAGCTGCTCCGTCAAAAAACACGGAGCAGAAAGAGAAGATTTCGAGCAACTCCGCTGTCCCCACTCCGGAGCAGAGAATAATTTACATTCGAACAACTGGTCTCTATGAGAGTTGCTTTTTCATGTGACATGACAGTGAGACACAAAATCTCCGCAAGAGTCCATCCTAGATCGACAAGACATTATTTACAGAATGACTGTATTGGTGATCTCCTAAATAAGTTGAAACAACAAATTTCAAAATCAGTTTCTTATTCTAAACAAAGTAGAAGTAAGAACAAAACCTTGAACTCAAGAAAGAGAAATTGTGTATCGTTACACCTTACATAGAGTTTCCATATATTTAATGGCTTTTTGAGCAACAAAAACTTGTATCACCCTATTGACTATATTTACAACGTTCTACAATGTAAGGCCATATCGGCCTATTGATAACGAGCCCACATACATAATTCCTCCTCATAACTGAGGTGTTGAAAAGTTTGAGAAGACATATTTGCATTTTTGTAGAAACAACTTTTTAGCTGATGTCTTCGAAATGTTTTATTATTAGTCTAAAGATAATTCCGTAACCTACTTTTAGAATAAATAAATGATTTTGCAAAAAATTATAAGCTTTGATTAAAATATTAATTTTAGTGGCAAATTTTTAGAGAATTGACATCAATGTATTATTTTTTCTATATTTAGTTGTTCACCTTAATCCTTTTTGATAATGTTCCATTATTGTTTTATAGTATTGTCCGTTTTAAGATATGCATTTTTTAATGAAACAACACCCCTTACGACTACGCCATTGGCCGTACAAAATTAATAATTCTTTCCATTTTCACGAGCAATTAGTAAAAATATTCGAATGCCACGTTTTTGAGGGCGTTATCCGTTTTTGAAGTTAAGTATGTATGTATTACCATGTAATCTGTTGCTATGAATAAATAAATTGATACTACATGTGCAAAGAATTCCATGTTTCCCCACATGTAATCTTCCAGCAGGTTTCAGCGGCTTACATACATATTATACAAAATTGTTTTTATATTTTTTCTTGGATGTTTCTACAGCCAAGACAAATTTCTCAGAATGACCTCCATTATGGGCGAATAACTATCCGGGAATTTTCAAACAACAAGTAGTACCTACCTACCTTATATGATTTCTCAGAAATCATAAGAAATATTAAATCATTTAAGATTTAAATCATATTTTCATGACGAGAGTTGCTACTATATATTTTAAGCATAGGAAATGGCATTTAGGCGAATTATTTATATTAAAATCAATCATTATCTTAAATATGGCACGCTATTCGCACCTATTCGCGCGCCTAGATGCGTAAATCCAAATTACATGATTTTTACTTAAAAACCAGTTATTTTATAGCTGTGTGCTTTTGATCAGCATGAAAAGACTATCCACACGTGACATAATTCTAAAGAGTCAGCTAGTCGTATTCCATTTCCCCCATTTTGAGCGAGGTCCTTTGAAGTAATGCTGAGGAGGGAATAAATATGGGAGTGGGGGGATGTACCAATGTCAATTTAGTTCCCTTTGAAGAGAATTATTACTCGTTGTCCTGGATTTACATACATGCTATGGCTACGTAAATGGGTCATGGTACTAAAATTATTATTCCACATCCTGTAACTGGAAGGAAGGGGAAGATACGCTTTTGGGCTTGTTTTATTTATTTAAATTTAAATTATATGGAGGTTTTAAAAAACACAATTTTTAATCATCCTAAATCAAGAATTCTTTCGTGTTGTTTTTAAATATATTGTTACTTTTTAGGGTTCTGTACCAAATTTTGGAAAACAGAAAGACCTCAACTTCGTAAATTTTGAACCGCTTCCACTAAAAATTTGAAATTTGAAATGATGTTGGGCCAATAGGACCTTATATTCGTGATATGTACTTAATTTCACAATTTACATACTTGAATGGGGAATTAAACTAATGTCAAAACTGTACTGCTTCAGAGCATTTCGTCTGTTCTTTAACTGATCTAGATCGATCGGATCTAGGTTCTAGATCAGAAAAGATCAAGAGATCCGCATTCGATGAAAACTGTCATTGCTCTTTTCTGATCTAAACCAATCTTCTCCGCGTTCGTTCAGCCTGATCTTAGTTGAGAACTCTCGACCTTTTCTGATTCACAAATTTTTGTAGATATAGTTAGATCAGGGCATTTGACAATTTGACAGTTACTGGCCGTTAATCATTACAAAGACTTTAAAACTGTTGCTTGTTTTAAAACTGAGTTTTCAAGTAGTAAGGTAAAAATTAATTTCTTTATGCACTATAAATATATTTACCCCTTATTTTAAATGGAAAAGGTTCAATTAGTGTCACCTAGTGAAAATATTCGGGTTAACCGTGGAATGTTGTCCATGCATTCCAAATGAGAATAAATAATAATGGAATGTGCTTACTTTTATTTTTACAATAATTTACTTCAATAATAATTTCATATTTCTTTTTATACTTACTCGTACCTCGCAACTTCACTTTTGATATCTGGCACTTGATAACCTTAAATGATCGATTTTCTTTCGTTGAAACTTGATGTTTTTTTTATCTAAACTGATCTGACAATTCTACTATAAGTTGATCTACTTGGATGTGATCAGCACAACTAATAGACTTATTGTAGCCACTTGATTAAATAGATCTGACTGGATCGGAAAAGTGTTACTGTGCCTTAAGGGGTTATTACCAGCTTAATTTATTTTCCATTTTTTTTTTAATTGGCTTAAATAATGCCAAAACATCCCTAGAATCAAAACATACTTTGTAGGAAGGTGTATTTAAATGTTTAAATGTGTCTAAACCAATTTTTCCGAAGCCACTTTTCCAATTTTTTTTTTAAACGCGTTTTTCTCGGAACCACGTTTCAAAATCGGTTTCACACACAATTATAGCGATTGTATATCAGGAAAAAAAAATTCCATTTAGTTCGAGTTTTTTCGTCGAAAAAAAAGGTTTTTTTCAAACTGCCATTTAGCGAAAAAACAATCTAAAAATATAATCATGTACTTCGGTAGCAAAAATCATGTATGTAGATAATAAAAAGATTTTTGATTTTATTTTAAGTTACTTTGGACGAGACTTCTACTGCCGGCCGTGGAAGGACCTTTTTTAAATGGTAGTTTACGCGACCTACTGTATAGACGCCATTTTGGAATATTTTTCAATGAAACAATTTTTTTTTATAGTTCAAGAAGTACTTAATCAAATGTAATATCATACTTATAAAATTTAATTTAAATGTATTTTATGAACAATCATTACAAACAACCCTTATTTTTGGGAAATAAGCTGGTAATAACCCCTTAACAGATTTCAAATTTATTATATTTAATTTGCGTATATAGCTTTAAAATTTGAACGCTGGAAATTAGTATCATAACTATAAATCCTTAGCCACTGTTATATTTCAATATAATTCCCTTTGTTCAGCATTCACCAAATGAACACAACTAATGAAAAATGTTATTACCTTCGTGTAGGAATGGGATACACAACCACTGAGGTTTAGATGACAACTTGCTGTCCCGTCCCCCTGCAGATGCGGGCAATAATCAAAACTAAGAAATTATCATAAAATTTCAGTTTATCTCAAAAGTTCGGTGCAAATGGAGGCAGCATCCCCTCTGCACCGGATTCATTCACGTAAACCGCCAGACCCAGCCTGACTTACTACTCGCATTCACCCCATTTAATTGCATATTTCGGCCCGGAATGCTATCCTTCAGCCTTTCATTATTCAAGCGAGAGCAGAACTACCCCAAAGCCTGGCCTGCTGTACCGAAACCAGTGGCACCAATGCCGCGTTTATCATCCCTTTTGAAATGGGCCCTATATATCCACCATGACGCGCCCTCTGCACAGTTTGCGCTCGCATTTAGCATGCTTCAGGCAGGGAATCGCCAGACGAGGGTAACCAGCGCCCCCTTCCGAAAAGACGTCTCCTTCGCCACCACCCTGCTCCAAACGTACTGGGATTGGGCATGACAATGGCCGGAGACAAGGAATAAATGTTGCAGCTGTTCGCAACATGCGTAACGCACCACTACCCTGGTAAGGTGGTGGGCAACGAACAAAGGGCCACATACAAGGAGAGGAGACATTTATCCCGAAATTATATTCAGCCCTCTAAAAAAGGGATTGCGATCTTGCGCGCTATATGGCCATTGTCCTTGCACGCAGCCCAATTCGGTTAGGGCCTAAGTGTGCGGGACACAGCACAAGGACGGGACTGCACAGGAACCACGAACAGCGCCTGGCTGAGGGATGTCAGAAACACTCGCCGATATTCACTTCACTCGCATTAAAGCGTTTTTTTGTTGAATTTCCACGCTGCGTCCGCTCCGTCCTTTGCTTGATGAAAAACGTTCGGGAGATAAACGCGCAGCTCCGGTTGTTTGCTCCTCTGAAACGCGCTCAGCGAGCGAGGCAGGATCAAAATGAAAAGATGCAATAATCCTCTTGCCTCGAGGATAAGGAGCAGGCCGGGCTCTGTTCCGTTGTTTACTTGTGTTCTCAATTTTGAACTTCTGAAGGGGAATTTTTAATTTGCATAACATTGAGGTGGCTTTATTAGATTTCACGGCGCATTTAGAGATTTCTCCCCTCTCTGCTGCTGCTGTGCTTCTTTCGTTATCTGATTCCGTAGATCGGGATGTTTGTGTGATTTCAATAAAAGCGATAATCTCGTTTTTCTATACGAACGTTTCACGTTTATTGCAAATGATGAAAGGAAGGTCTCATTTCAATTCAACGGTTTTGGAAATCTCACAACTGAAAACGTTTTTCTCAAACATGTTTGATGTCAACGAGCGCCAGCCTGCAGCGGATGTTTCTGAACAAAATTGTATGATTTGATTTTATTTACATATACATATGTATGTATTGAAACATTTCTTTATTATTGTACACTTTTGTATTCTTTGAAAAATATTTCTTCACAGTTTTCTATCCCATAACAAATAACAAAAGAACAAATAAATTTCATAATTCTCCGGCCAATTCACATACATAAAGTACCGTTATCGTTACTATTTTGATACAATGAATACTATTACAGTTATGAATGTCATTCGGAAAACGTAAAAACAATAATATGAATAACGATTATCTCACCCTTGAATGAATTTGTTTGAAACAGATAATGTTGGCCCGCTGTGTGGGTCAAAACTTGCTTTATTTTTCTTAGTTATTGTCATCCGATAAGTCCGTGAGAAATTCCATAGATTGCACCACCGCACAAGAGGTTAATACAATTTACGCTTCGAATTATAATTACTTTTTGAAGTTATAAGGAATAGATTTAAACTCACGGATGTGTTCTCAAAATGTCTCCAAAAATATTTAAGGGTTAGAAAGCATTAAAATGTGCCCAAATAGTTCTGTAGGCGTGAGACTTATTCGATTTTAAAGATCGATTTATTATTTTAAAGAGCTCGAAAGAGAATTGATTCGAGCTGAACACCCTCTTCGGTAGTAATTTTTGGCGAACCGATTTTGCAAAGCCAACCTGTCTAGACAATTCTTGCAACAATATCAGCAGCTTGTTCCTCAATAGGAAATCGCTCCGCTGTGAACTAAATATGCATCTTTCCAACGCGTTGCGTCCTAGCAGGGAGACACAGGTCGCTGCGTTAACGCAGTGTCACTGTGGTAAAGGTGTGATACCCCACACCCGTCTGCATTGCTAAATTTAAAATATATGAACGCTAAAGACGTCACTGGACATCACTTTCCGCTCGTATGCTCTACACCGGGTTATAGGGTTGCCCTTCGGGCACGGAACCGGAAATAGGTACACCTATCCCGTGATTTAAGTGGTTTGGGTTTAACACAGCTTTTCCCTTAAACAGTGGTAAAGAGTGTACACATGAAGATAAATAAAGGATTTTAGCACGCGCAAACACGCGTTGTGTTTGTGTTATTGTATTTAATGTAATTACAAATGAATAGCGCCACAACCTTTGACATCTTTTCACTGCTTCGTAGTTTTGAAATAACAGATAAATTGCCACGTATTCTATTATGCAGATGTTATATTTGTAAATACATAGTAAAAAAAAATATTTTGCCATCCCCCATTATGTGTTGATTAAAATAAAATTAAACGCGCCCTATCGAGTAATCGTTGAATAGTCGTTGTGTTACCCTTTCCTCTCCCATTACAACTACTACTGTTGCTGGTAATATTTATAGTTATTGTTTAGATGTTTTAGTAAGTTTCGTTCTGTAGGTGATCGATTTTAAAAACGTAATGGTTAAAATGCCCTAAAAAGAAAGCAACATTCTTAATTTAGATTCCTTAAATCTTATTAGTTGTTTGAAGTCGGTGATTATCGATGATTAACTAGCTTGTTGCTTGATGATTCCTGATTAATAACAATACACGGTTTTTGTATGATTTAAATTTTAGCATTCGGCAAACAGCTTATTGGCATCGCCTAGTACTCAATTTCATTAGATTCTCAAAAAGGTACGAGGTTTTTTTTTGGGACAGTGATTTCAAATATCGGTTTATTCCAAATAATGAATTTCAATACATTTTCACCAAAGTTAACACATGCGGATTTTGCGGATTTTAGGAGAACGCATATTTAAAGTATAGCCTGATTGAAAATCTTAAGATGGCGTATCCCAATTCCACTAAATTGTCACAAGAATTTGTTATGGAGGCTTTTATACCCGTTGATGTAAATATAATGACTAATTGTTTTCAACATGTTATTAACATGCCCAGCATATGTATGTATGTAGTAATTTGACCAAAGGAATGATTTGAAATTTGCTAATCTCATGTTTACAGAATTGTGGAAAATAAAATCACGGACTCAAAATAGCGACAAATTCATACAATTCCAATGAAAAAGGTGTTCTCTCTGAGATTTACCACAAAAGCGTAACGATATCTTCCAATGAAATTTCATAAATTATATTTGTGTTATTGTACAGAGCTTCATTGAGCCCTTCGAAGATTATCGATAGAAATTTATAGTGATCAAGAAAAAATATGGAAACTAAAAATAGCTCGAAATCACCTACATAACCAAAAACATAATTTAAAATGAGTTGCCGCAAACAATACAATTTTTGTAAATTATTCCAAAAGGTCAATGTATGTTATATTGTTGTGGAAAATGTTTATTTTATGGTTGGATAATTAGTGGAAACATATTATAAAACTTCACAAAATTCTAAATAATTCAAGGAATTTAAAGCTATTAGAAAAAGTGGCATTATATCTAAAGTATATGGTAGAATTTTTAATTAATTGACTCTTAGTTTCAGCAAGAACCTCAATTGTAAAATCATAAAAAATTCCACTAAAAAATAAACAGATAGTTTAAAATTTTCATTATTGAGGCCAGCTATGTTATGTAAGTTGCGTATGACACATGTTATTCAAATCACGGTGGTGGCACGCGAGTACGTGTCATCGTATAAATTTATAACTGCATAATGGCATAGGTCTTTTGCCGAATTCCGACAGTTGTATTTTGGATTAATGGCCATGTTTGTTCGTATCAATGAATTTACTGCTAGATGTTGGAAATTCCATCTAGCAAAAATATGGTAGCCAATTGATATGTAGAATTTTTGAAACAAGTATCTATTCTTGTATTCTTGCTGAATATTTTTCCATTTTTGTCCCCATATTGAATATGCCATTTTGAATTTTAAAAATCTGATAGTAGATTCGCAATCAACGACCTCAAAAACCTCTGAAAACCCTATGGTTAGAAAAAGTAGTGCTTCATATGGAATGAATGAAGAAAACGACAATCAGGATGACAGATAGTTCTGTGGAAACATTTATAATATCGTATAATCGGAAAATTCCGTCTAGTGAAGATTCGGATAACCGTATTTTACTGTAATTTTACTCGACTGTCCCAGAAGAAGGGTTATGTTTTTCTGTATTTATGTATGTATATATGTACATATGTATATACGTATGTAAGTAAGTCATTACTTTTGTGTGCCATTGTAGCCTAAACGGCTTTATAAATTTTCAAAAATGCGGTGTCGTTAGATTCGTCTTAATCGTGGGAGGCAGGGTGGCCGCTGTCAGCCTTCATTTTTTTATCCTTCATAACTCCGTTTGATATGGGTATAAAATGAAAGGGTTTGACAAGTAGAATATTATAAACTATGTGACGTCATTGTAAACCCAATACGGCAGACGCCCCAAGATTAAACTTAAAAGTAGTGAAAAAGAATTATTGCTAAAAAAAAAACCGACGACAAGGTCATGTTAATATAATATTTAAAGTAGAAAGGTATCAATCAACAATTTTAGTTAAACTTTTAATAGGTATCTACATATATAATTAAAAATCTAACGCAAGAGCTTGTGACTCCTTCTGTGAGTTTATTTCTGCGCCGATTTGAATGATTCCAAGCCTAATCGAAAGCTTATCAACTGAATATGGAACATCAATGAAAAACTTTTGAAAAATAAACAAAATGGCAGATTCAAAATGGCGACGTAATATTCTCAACTGCAAGGGATCACGAGGAAAACGGATATTTATGTTTTCGGGGTCGCTGATCTCGAATCTACTGTCGAAATTTAGAAATTAAAGATGGCTGATCCAATATGGCGACCGAAAATTCTCAACTTCCTTCCTTTACACCGTGCGAAGCATACAAACTAGTTACAATTAAAGCAAGCGGGACCCATTGTATTCACTATTTCAACTGGGATGTTGAATGGGTCCCGCCTGCTTTAACTGTAATACGAAACTTAAAATAAAATTCTTAGTTGGTACCCACCTACTTCAAATATTGTTTTTTGCAGTCGGGGGTTTTATTTTCTAATAATAATTTTTGATGAATTAGATATAATTAATGACATTAATCTTGGCGGGGTTAATGAAATACAATCTCGACGGATTGCTTCATATTTGTATAGGATCAAAGCAGCACACAGTAACTTTATATGGCAGACACCTACACCAATGAATGGTTTTAGTCGGATTCCTGCGCAAAAAGCATGCGACAAGTGGGAATCTGTTGCATTTCAGCAAAATTGTGTCTGCAACCAGCCAGGCATACATCTCCTCGTATTAACCTCAGTGGCAGGCTCTTAATTTGCCGCGTTTCGGTCGGAATCGTACTTCCCCGTCTGCAGGACTTCACGAGTCGTAATGAACCTTTTTCCATTAAGGCATATCCACCCGAGCAAAATTAAACTGAAGCATCCAAGCTAACGCTCTCCTCTTTCTCGTAATCGCTGTTCATTGTTTTTTTTCCTTTTTAGGGTTTTTCATAATACTTCCCCCGCCAGATGGGGGAAACAACAGCAGTACAACACCGGCTTTGGAAAAGTGGAACGCTCGCCGCGTTTATCTGCATCTGAAGCGTACGAACATCTTCCCATCGAGCGAGCAAAAGTCGTAGTAATCAGATCAAACGTTTCCGTGGCAAATAAACTTGAACCCCACCGAAAAATTCCACCCGTCCCATTGTCGACTGTGAATTCAACTTGAGCCATTTTTGCTGGGTTGTTGTTCTTGTTGTGGCGTTGTTGCTGCTTTGTTGACGCGGGTTTGTTCGAAAAACTCATCCCTGCAGGCTCCATATTCCATCCCTGTCCAAATCCCGAACTCGCTCGATGAATACAGTTCTACGTTGGTGTGCCGTGCCGTGATTGTACGTAATATGCGAGCGGGAAAACCCTGCAGCAGCACACCTAATTCGAATTGACGGGATGAAAAAAAAGGAAAATTCGCCAGTGGAAAAATGCAACCCCGCAACCGACTAGGGCCGCATTCGCTTGGGGGAAGCTTAGCGTTAGCCTTAGAGCAAGGACACCGGAGCATCGAGCACGAGTCCCAGGCCCGGCCGGGCCAAGGGTGATTCCCTTCGACGTGAAATTGAAGCCAAAAGTACGAGCCCCCTAAATATTCGCCGGCCACGCTCTTGTCGCCCGATTTTGTATTTGTGCGCCGACGGATGGATGTTCCAGGAACGCCAAGAATTACTTCGATGTTTGATTCGCCCGAAGGAGTCGTACGCACACACTTGGCTAGCGACGCCAGCCGCCGCCGGAGGGATCGCCTAATGTGCACACAATATGACGAAATTTGAAGAGCCGCCGAAGCATCGACCCGGCAGCCATATGTGCATTTTCTAATGTTTTTTAACTGTGACCTCTCTTGCCCCCTGTAGTAAATTCTAGCGGCAAAAAATGCGACTGCCTCTCGGCGAGGATTTTCGAAGATATCTCCTCGGTGGCAGGGAGTTCATTGACATCTCAGCCAGTTTTTAGTTTTTCTTCAGAGGGGGCCCGCCATAGCCGAAAGGAGGCAACCTGCAGGGCTTCAAGGGTTCCTTTCTCTTGAAGCCTGTGAAACACTTATCGACTTTTCCTGTTGGGCAACTATACTTCCAATTCGATTGCTAGGAGGCGGCCAGTTTTATCAGCTGCTGCACACGCACCAAATGCGTTTCGGTAATTGGATGCTGAGATCTGACGAGTAATTCATCGCATCTGAGTAATGGCCCACATCCTGGTGGCGGACGGACAGTTTTAGATTTTATTGTATAAACGTAAAAAAGGATTGTGCAGGCTCGGAGGATAAAAAAAAAATAATGCGAGTAAACATAGCTGTGCGGGAACGCATAGTGAGCCATTTCAAAACGCAATAAATAAATGTCCATTATTTTTTCAGGAAGGGCGAAAAGCACATGCCGTTTTTGCTAATTTAAACTTGGGACTATTTGAAAGAGTACAAAATTATATTTGATTTGAATCGCTAGTGATAAAGAAAAAGTTCTTGTTTAACTTGTTTTAAGCCTGTAAAATTGTTCTGACGATTCTTTTCCCTCTGATGTTATCAGTTCCCTTGTCCGCAGAAAAAAATCATAAAAATATTGTTACAAAATTTGTCAGGTATTGTAACGGAAGGTTGAAAAACGTAGAGAAAGTAGAAATAAATGGGGGAAAAACATGGAAAAACGTACACGTCCGTCCGTGGTTCGAACTTTGAACTAGCATCATTCGGTTCGACACACAGTGGGGCAGAATCCCGATTTTGTGGCCAAAAATCCCAAATTACCTATATGGGGGTTTTCGAGGTCGCTGATTACGAATCTGAAGTCAGATTTCCAAAATTCAAAATGGCGCTCCTATATGGCGGACAAAATATTCGAATTTCTATTAATTTGACTGAAACTGGTTACTCGGGGGTTATCGAGGTCGCTGATTACGAATCTGAAGTCAGATTTTCACAATTCAAAATGGCGGCTCCAATATGGCCGACAAAAAATTCGAATTTCTATTAATTTGACTGAAACAGGTTACTCGGGGGGTTTTTGGGATCGCTGATTACGAATCTGAGGTCAGATTTTCAAAATTCAAAATGGCGGATCCAAAATGGCGGACTACGGTTCATACGTTGAAAATATGAAGTGAAATCTCATGTAATTTGGTTTTCGAGGTTATTGCTTACGATTCAGGAGTTAAATTAGAGCAAAAACATCGTAAAAGTATTGTAAAATTGATATGATAAACTCATTAGTGCAAATATAAACTTTCCACGAAAATTCTGCTCTTGAAACTTTAAACGCATTTTTCTCGAAACATCATTTTCTAAAACTCATGAGCCTAAACAAAAAACTATACAACAGATTGCTTTATTTATTATTAAATTTATATATGTTCTTCTACTTATTAATAGTTATCGTCCGTACCAAAGTTGCTTATTTTCGAAAAATTTTCTTATTTTTTTTAAACGATTTGCACCAAAAAAACCAAGATTTTCGTAATTTTTTTTCTACAGTCCACCATTTTTTTGTTTTCCAGTGAAATTGATTAATTCTCGTAGGGACGATAGCGACAGACCTACTGAACAATATTCCATTGGAATTTTTTTTTCGATTCCCTAAAAAGAGGTAAAATTTATGCGTTCACATGAGAATACCCCCTTAATGTCGCGCCACGCGTTTTTCCGTAAAAATTAGTCTCACTACTCAAGGGGCACTCAGAAGCAGTCAGAAGCAGCCAGTTTTTTAATATGTTATATTTAACACTGTACACTATCAGTTGCTTGTCGAAACAAGACGGGACCTCGCAGGACTTTTTTTAAAACTCCATTAGAAAATCGATTTTATATAAATATAAAAAAAAATATACTATATACTTGTCGCGAGATTTAAATTTCACAAACATAAAATGAGCAATAATTGTGCATAAGCATAAATTCTACATACCTCCAGAAAATGAATCCATTTTGCCGAATTCGAATTGAACTAGTTTCCTCAGTTTCGCAGCACTTCCAACAGGAAAGAATTTTTCCACGCGCACACTTTTTTCGTGCGTACTCAACGGAGGCTGAATGTCAAATCATGTCCAGGCGACTCTAGAGCAGGTATTTACCTGCCCGGTCCGGAATTATGTTCTAGGACTATCCCTAAACAAGATCTGATGGTATAGACGAATATACACAACTCAAAAATTTGATTTTTGGCCAGCTTTTTGGGATTCTGCCCCACTGTGCGACAGCCCTCTCACTAATTGTAATCTATCATGTAGACTGGTCGATGTTGTTTTAAAGGGGAATTCTAGTTTTTGAAAAGGTGTTTTATTTTTTTACCTACATGGGTATATGTACTTACTGTGGTGTGAAATAGTTTTCGGAAATAGCAAGCAATATTTTAGAACCATTCAAAAAAAGCGTGTGAAAAATTTTGCGGAAAATAACATACGAGTATGGATAAACATGTTGCCGTTATTAATATGTAATACTTAATAAATATTTACGAAGTGTCTATTAATACGGCGAGTGGACCAAAGTTGACCAGAGTAGACGAGATTTCGTGATAGAGTGGGTGAGAATGGGCCGGATTTTATGGAAATTCGAACAATATAAAAGATTTGAATGAAATTTATTTAGGTAATTATTTAAAAGTGGGTCTCGAGCTGTATTCGGCTCCAAAAAAAATTTTAGCAATCTAGGAATTTTTTTTTTAGTGTAGTAATAGATAATTTAAGGCGGAGGAAGGGGGATTAAAGGAAATTATAATACCTAAAAATAGTAAATTCATGTTTGGCGAAGGGATGTTTATTAAATTTCAGTCCGCAGATATTTTGTAAAAGGAATATATTCAGTCAGTAGACATTTTGTAAAAAAATAAATTTTCCTTTTTTATTTAAATTCATTTCAAGTGATTCCACTCTACGCATATAGGGGCTGTTCAAGTACATATTACGTAACGCGATATTATGTTATACTGTACCCCTCCCCCATGTAACACTGCGTACAATTTTTATCAACCCCCCCAATCGTTAGTTACATTAAAACAATTTATGTATGAGATATATTTGTGGGTTTGCATGAATTGGATTCGAAACCACATGCCGTATATAATGAGCACATAAATGGTACGTAATTATCAAGTGGTTTCGAATCTAATTCGTGCAAACTCCAGAAGTCCGGGATGTGGCTCGACGCCTAGCCATTATCATTACTCTCATGTAAGTTGTAGACTTGTTTTAGAATCCTTTTGATTGCACAAGGTCTATATGCTGACAGAGGTTTGATTGTGCTTTGCAGAATCAGGCTAGAAAATTTTTCCAAGATTCCCACGACCCATGGCATTGTGAACTAGAGCCATTTATTTCCAAATCTTAGCCATTTTATGTTTGTTCGCCGTGGTATAGTTTCCATATTATGGTGCCCAATTGCCCTTGTCTATTATTAACAAATCGAAAACATATTGTGAAACCATCCAGTTCGACGATAAAGAATACTTTCACAATTAAACACCATTTTCAGACAAAATTTTGAGTCAATCGGTTAATTATATGCGGTATGCCATCTAAACCGTTTGGCAATTTAACTCTTCAATAAATTGATTGTATCGTAAAAATTGTTTTTCTATTTTCTCGGCTGTTTTTGCAGTTACGACGAAAGTGAGAATACCAGGGTACCAGGGCGCTTCGAGTACTAAAAGTTTGCTTATCATGACTTTTGTTGTAGGTAACTGTCATGGTTGACCGCGGAGATGTACATTTGAGGGCATAAATACTAACTTTGATGTTTCAATGGAATGATGATACGTAGGGAAAAAATATATGAACAAGTTTTGTAGACAATTGCATGGTCCACAACTTTTGTATGAACTATTTTTCGGAAACACTTACCGTTTAAGAGTAAAACGAGTATACAAAAAAGAAAAAGATATTTTCGACCTTTGACTTTGAATAAAATTTTTAGTACAAATAAGATCGGTGGGGACTTTTGATATTTTATTTGTAATAGTGTATTTAAGGCCTGCATACTCATTTTCAGCTCTATGCAAATTATTCCGAAGAAGATAAAACCTTTTTGGGTCTATTTCGACTGGACTAATATGATTTTGAGCTTTGTTTTTATTTCTAACGCACTGGTAGCTTTGAACACGTTTTCCTCAGAACACTAATTTTCAAAAGGGTGTAATATAGGCTAATGTATTTACATGAAGTCACAGTTAACGAAATAACCGGATTTAAAGTTTTCAAGCTAAATTTTTATTAGTTATTTTGTATCTCAGCAAATATGAATAGTTTATATATTATTTAATTAAGCCCTCCATGATTTCAATACAATCTTCAGTGAATGCTGTGCCCTTAATTTTTGTGGAGTAATAAGCTTTCAAATCTTAAATATGGGAGTGTTTTACAGGTTTGTGAAGTTGGCTCGAAAAAGTCAGATGCGAGAAAATTAAATTGTTCATTCGATTGTCCATCGAAAGTTCATTTTAGTCCATTAACTTTTATTGTTTGTCCACTTTTGCATTAAAGGATATTCACAAAAAAATTGGGGCCTACTTCACGTCGCACAGTGTTTCCAAAAACCGATTATGCGGCCAAAAGTCCCCAAAGTCGAAGGTTAGCATTCCGGTTTTTTTATGGGATGCTGCAGGGGCTTCGGGCGTTATAATACCGAAGGATAAGTTTCCAGGTATATTTTCTGAGGCAGGGAAACAGTTTGAAAATGGAGGTCGTAACTGCTGCACGTTTAGCGTGCTCGTCGCCGCCGCACCGACAGAGCAATTTGGTTAACTGTATATTTCAGTATCCAGCAAGTTTTTTTTATAAATTTTTGTTTGCACATCGTTAATAAAGGTACGTACATTATATGTAAACGTTTTAATTACAAAAATTCGTTATTATTATGTTAAGAACGGCATTTGGAATGTGACCCTGCAAAGTCGCGTTTTTTCCAGAGACTTAGCAATTTTCGTGCCGAATATCAGTTTCGATTTCCGTCGATTAGTGCCGCAATTTTATATTTATCATACAGGGGAAGGACTAACGTAGGAGATCTATCGGTTACAAATTTGGCTGCTCTTAGGTGCTCTAGCATGAGCCAAAATCAGCGACCCGAAAAACCATACAAATTTTCTTCAAAATGCGATAAAAAAAGTGCTTTTGGCCACAAAATCGGAATTTGGAAACACTGAGCGCCGCCCCAAATTTCAGAAAAGATACAATGGGTTTAGGTGCAATAGTTTGTCTATTGTTAGTCCACACTGTATTGTTGATAATCCACCCCTATAGTTTTCCAAAGAATTGTAGTTATCAGCCAACTCACACCCATCTTAACTCGGTTCTACTGGTTTCAATAGGAAAAGGGACGTTTTCGGATTGTCCACCACCAGAAATCGAAATCCAGGTCTCAAAAATCCCTGGAACTTTTCAAAAATTTTAAGAAGTGCGGGCCAACTTCATACCCACTCAAAATGGATTCCCCTAGTTAAAATCGGAGAGTGGACGATTGGGCAGGATTGTCCCACCATTGGAAATTGGAAATCGAATATCATTGAGAGTTGGATAATCGATTTCAAATGGTGGACAATCCTGTCCAATCGTCCATTCTTCGTTTTCGACCGGAGAAATCGATTTTGAGTTGGTATGAAGTTGGACCCGACTTCTTAAATTTGTTAATAAGTTTTAAGAGGTAGAATTACACTTGAAGGTTGGATTATCGATTATAAATGTGTGTGAAGTCGGCCCCCAATCTTTAAATTTTTTTTAAAAAGCTCCAAGGGGTGGAATTACATATTTGGGGGTTGGATTGTCGATTTCTGGTGGTGGACAATCCTTTGTTTCTAATGAAACTTCTAGAACAGAACTATGATGGAGGTGAGTTGGCTGCCCTCCATAATTCTTGGTAAAACCATGGGGGTGGATTATTAAAAATACAAGGTGGATTAATGTGGCCTAACGATAGACAAACGATTACACCTAAACCCATAGCATCTTTTGCGAAATTGGGGACAGCGTGAAGTTGGCCCCAAATGTTTTTTTTTTAAATATCCCTTTATGGAAAAGTGGACAAGCAATAAAAGTTGATGGATTAAGATGAACAATCGAATGATTTAATTTTCTCGCATCTGACTTTTTGGGGCCAACTTCACATACCAACATGTTTGAGATACCAATCAATATTTTGTCGTTGATATTACTAGTATAACCTACAGGCTATATTCAAGAATTTTTTTTTTAAATATTTTGCATTAGAAAGAGGAGGGGAGTGGTCGCTTTGATAACAACTATAAAAGCAAATATTTCGTGACGGAAGGGTTCAAATAAAAACGTCTTAAATATTTGTTGTTACATTTTAGTCTAGTCCTATCTAGACACCCTTCAGGGCGGAGCTTTTATGTGCTTACTGAGGAGTTTAGGAGTCAGAATCTTGCAATTCATGGCGAAAGGAATTTTCAATAAGTAGATATTTTGTAAAAGGTAAATTATACAGTTGTTAGCTCTTTGAAAATTTAAAACTTTGAAATCAATGCCAACTTGTTTTGCCCAGATAATCGGCTATAGCCAACAGTTTTAGTACATTTTTAACTCTATGGGAGCGATTCCCAAAATTTTTAATATTTTTTATTTTAAATACCTAATGCTAATCAATCTACGTCCGTGTACCAGATTATATCTTGGTACAGATGTATATGAGAGGATGGGAGGGATCTAAGATGTTTTTGTTTGCTTATTCAAGTTAATGATCCTAAAAATTACACCAAAATGTGTAGAAAGGGTATGAAAGGTTTCAATACTTCGGTTTGAAAAACACATCATTTTAGCAGTAACCGCAGGAAGAACAACTCACCGCGCCCAAACGGAGATTTATTTGAGTGGAAACTTTGCAGAATTGAAGTCAATATTGAAAGCGTCACCGAATGATTCTAATCGGTTGCAGCTGAAGGAGACGAAATTGAGCGCGCAAAAAGCGCCATTTCGTCACATTTCCCTTTCGCATTGCATCCGAATGGTCTACAGCACGGCGGGGCCAATTTTACAGTTGATTTGCCGCGAATTTTCTCGGGAGGTCAGAGAAGTATGTCGAGTCAAAAAAAAAAGCAACCGTATTGCAAAATTCGTAGCTCCCAGAAAAACCCATCCGGACCAGACCATCTTGCTCTACATACGCGCTCCACTCACCTAGCCACCTTTTTTATGAGAACAAGGAGCCCATTAGGGCCCCTAGCGCTTTGTCTTCGGAGGCATAACTAATAAAGCTCAGAGCGGAGCTTATGTAATTGACCATACGACCTTAACTGTCAACGGATTTTACCGCTAAAATTACCTTTTTGCGACTGTTATGCTCCCCGGTGTGGTAAATCCAAAACGTTTGCTCGGTGTGGTAATCCAAGTAGAACTGGGCACGGGCTCCCTGGCAAAATTCTTTTGGACAAACTTTTCACGCACTGGTGGTACTTACGAGTTAGAGCGGCACTTAATAATTTAATTGAGCACAAATTCGCAGGAGTTTGCCTAATCGCCGACTTTTTGTGGAAACGGGTAACACCGGATTGGAGTTGCTGAGCCCTCAGTTGAGCTATTTTTGAAATCTCTTGAACGGCTACGACGGACTTTCTGGGAAAACACTGCGGACCAATCAACTGCCTCCGACCTGCTCTGCCCGGACGGTGCACAAAACTCGCGGAAAACAAGTTACTCGCACAAAAACTCAACTGGGAAAATCCAAACTCAGCTGCTGCAACAGAAACGCTAGTAATCGCACCAAATCAACTCAACGAACAGGACCACGAGGCGACAGAAAATAAACTGCACGAACCTTCGGGAGACGTTCTCGAGGGAACAGAAACAGATCCCCAAGTGTGGTGAATTTCGTGCGGATAGCGAAATAAAAAAATTCTCTCCGCACTTGCTGTTGGCATGGTGTGCAATGTAGTGTGTACGCAAGCGGAGAGCGGGACGATTTTCAATTTTTTCCTGGACGCATACTAGTGCGGGAAACTAAGCTCGTACGGGAACGGTACTTCGACTCTGGGAGGGAACTGGGACCGGGACCGGGAGAACAAAGCCCGCGCGTTTACAATTTACTTGAGTAGAGCGGCAGTCTCAAGTCTCACAGCAGTCGACTAGGCGGTGGGTAAAGGAAAAACAAAATCTCTGGCTGTGCCTGCATGTGCGCTTTTTCCCACGTCCAACAGCTTGGTGAGAAGTCTGTGTAGGTAAGGTAGTGCGGGCAAGAAGCAAAAGTACTCCACGCACGGCTTCAACAGCGACAAGCTCTCCCATACGAGCAGGAAACGGAAATGTGAACTATGAGCCGAGCAGGCACGTGGAAGGTGTAATTAGCGTAAATGTTGTCATTTAAAGTGGAATAGAGTGTTGCCAGATTAAAACAAAAAACAAATGAGTTTAAGATGAAAAGATATGTTTTTGGGGAATCGGTGCAACATTTGTCTCAGCAAGCACCTTCTCTGCAGTTGTTTTAGCTTATAAAGCTATTGTGCGTTCCTACTTGTTATCAGTTGTAAATGAAAGGTCACACGGAGTTTGTTATTAATTTCCATCTGCCATGAAGAACATCGAAGATATCCTTCGGGAACTGGCTTCATGGTGTGTACATTTGCCTGTGTGCGTTTCTATATATGTGTGTGTACATGTTTTCATGTGAGTTGTGTTGTGAAGTGTTACAATTTTATACATTAGTTGTGTTTTTTTTAAGTAAAACTTCTTTACGCACGCTTGACTTGGGGAGTAAGCTGGTGAATGCGTGACGAGAGCGTTACGAAAAGTGTGATCGGGCTAGGCGAAGTTGAGAGAAGACACAGTGCAGGCCTATTGTCTGTATCACACTGTAGGAGCAAGAGAGAGATATGTGTAGAAAATTAATATATGTATATACATGTATATATTATACGTATATACATATATAAACACACATATATATATATATATACATATAGAAACATATATATATATATATATATACACATATAGATGGAGCTAAAGAAATTTTACTTCAGTCGTGTGCTCTAAAGCACACTCGTATTTTTTTCTCAAAAGATTCAAATAGATTTTAAGATCCAGATATTACTTTACTTCGTAATTCGAACAACGTACTTTTTGTAATCTCGTATGTAAGCCACTACTGAAGATACAATATGAGGAGGAAACAAAGAAGATAGGTACCTACAATATGAGGAGGAAACAAGGAATTATGTGTACATAGCATTAGTATCAATAACGGAGTTTCATTTCAGCACTCGTTGAGTGCTGTTATGGACTCACATCCTGTTACAGTCGACTATCTAAATCAGTGATAGTGATATGTGGCTTTGGCACCATAAAATATGAATTAAGGAATTAAAACTCTAGAGAGTTATTTAATGTGGTCTAACGCTTTTCCGTGACCTTGTGCTCATAACCACTCATAGCTGAGGAACATCACTGTTATCAACGGTTTCCGAATAAGAGGAAAATTCTGCCGTTTCTGTAAGAATAGTTAGAGGATAGAATAAATTGCAGTGAGCAAATTTAAAAAAAAAATGGATTACTTCAAATAACTGAATCTTGGTCTCCTAAATAAGTTATGAAAAGAGCCGTTCAGGCTTCAAAATTAAATGGGAAAGAATAACAAAATTGAGTTATTTAAGAACAATGATGACGGGAAGTCGTTTTGTGGTGTGTCAACCGGGATCATATAAGTCACGAACGTGATGCCTTCCTCGGAAGGTCACCTAAAATTAACAACAATAATGATGACACTTTTTCTGCTAGAAATCGATACTCAATAAAAAGTATAATTTTTGCATAATATGACGCTTTGACAGTGAAAGTTAACTGCTCTTATAAATTCAAACATCATGAAATTGGATTGTTTTTGTTGGCGGTGGTGTGGACAATTTGTGATCTGACTGTACGCTAACGGGATTCTGAAGTTGTTTGGCTGCTTCAGGGTCGCATTTGCCGCATCAGCCGCTACTATAGCATAAATATGTACCCTTTTATCAATGAAATTCATACCGGAGTGGCATAAAAAAGAGGGTGTCAGTGGAGAATTTAATGGGAAACTAACCTTGTGCCGAATTTGGCCTACCATCCGGACCGAATTTGGAGAGCTTCCCTTGTGGAAATCAATGTTTCCTTGGTGGGATCGTCCAGCCTTTATCTATAACCAAAACGTGACATTTGTCAAGACTATTTAAGATTTATGGTCATATAGCTCTGAAAGCTAGAAAGAAAAGTCACAACTGTGACGCCTTACTTTTAAGGCAAACTTAAAACCAAACAAACGAACAATAGTATTAATGGTTTATTCATTTATCCATACCAAAAGAGATCACATCATTAATACACACAAATCTCACGCGCCAGCACTATGGTGGAAGGTCTTACAATATTTAATAAATTAGAAAGAAGCTATTTCAGGCTAATATTTAGTCATACTTAGTTACTTAACTTAAAAGAATAAGATGGGGGGTATGTTTCTGCATTTGGTGATGAGTTTCAGACCACTTTGGCTTTAATTGTATCCCACTTCACAGGCAATACCTCTTTTATAACTGTTTCTACCGTAATGAAATCAGAATATAATAAATAAATTTTATAATTAATATAAATCTTAAAAAAAAATAAAAGGAAAGAAAAATAACAAAAGGATAAACTCAAAAGTAATAATAGCAAAAAAGAGCGGTGGAAAAGAGTAAAGAAGAGGAAAGGGGGTAGCAAATAGTAAATATGGAAGTAAATAATGTTAGGAAGTTTATGTCAAGTGTCGTTGATTTTTTAATACTGAGTTTTTAAATGGAAAAACATTTGTTTTCGCGCTTTGTATACCAAAAGATTTGTGTAGAGTACAAGGTTGTCTTAGCGGTACATTGCAATTTATTTTGGAGATTAATTGAGAACTGTCCATATGGTTACGCAAAATTTTTTAATCGCTTAAGCTATTCTAAAATACGATATTTAAAATGTATAATAAAGAATAATAATTTTTCATTGAATGGAACTCCAAGAGAGTGTGTACCTTAAAATTCATTTCATATTAATATACGCTATTCAAATTTATATATGTTGTTTTTACAGGACGATAAGTTTTGTTATGTTTTTTTTTTTCAAGAAGAATTGTTATATTTAAAAACTTGAAATAAAGTTTATGTTTTTTAATGTAATCTTTTGTGCAATTATTACTTTCCCCCCAGTGTCCACAATATGGGTGACGCCAATTCTTTGAATTATATGCTTACCCTACATTTTGATATATAAAAAAATATATTCTCACCGCATTTATCATCTGGCAACAACACGGCTGCAATGCAAGCAAGGTAAACTAATTTTGAATTGAAAACTTGCGATAACGCAATTACATCTGCCCTCGATGAGAGTTCTCGGTTCGCTCTCCCGCACTCAATAAACGATTTCTTTTTCATGCAAACACACGCATTTATGTTTATGTGTATGCTACCTCGCCACGCGGGTTGCGGTTGCGGCTCTCTCATCATGGCTGGCTCTTTTCCGAATATTTCACCTCAGAGCTAATTTCACCACATTACCTAGCGAAGGGGATTTGAATTTAATCCCCAGTCGGCGGATGACTCATGAGGCTTAGTAACCCCAGATGGGAGATGATTGGTAGAGATCCTCCCCTGTGTGCTTGCCTTACTCCACGAGTCTACATGTTCTACTCTACACCGTGGACCAGAATTGCTGGTGTATAACAGGAATGAGGGTGAATCACAAAAACAACAAGGGGAGAGAAAACTTCGCGCTGGCCGCGGTAATTTGCGTTGGGTAGATCGTGCAGTGGATGATGATTTTTCATTACGCGAAGCGCGCCGTTGGAGACTTACAAAAGTAGTTCCAGTGACTACCGGGAGACAAGCAGAGACCCACAGATAGGCGGTGTCGTCTTGTCAGGGCCATTCGAGTGCACCACTTCCACCCCAAGCTCATCGTGAGGAAGAAGCCTGAAACGAGATACTGGAAGAGCCCCAATAGCGCGGCGAGCACTTACGAATTACTTTTACGGTCGGGATGTGGCGGCGAAGGGGGTCGCCCTTTTCACCAGCACTCGAGAACTGCATCGAGGGCACACTTTCCGGTGGATATTGGTTCAATGATCGATGAGGTGTAACAGAAATAAAAAGGCGCGCTTCCCCGCTCGAGGCGGAACACAGTCTATCGAAAGATGCTTAATTGGCATCTGACGGTCATGCAGAGCCAAAAGTGCAGGTTTAGGCAAAAATTCTTGCAATTTGCGGCGGGGGAGGCTTTTGTGCCTTTCGCTCCTTTGTAAGCTCCACGACTTGGAAGGTGGCCGGGAATATCAAGTGCATATTTGATGCCCTGTCAACGATACCGGGCACAGAACAAGGGTTGGGGCCTCTTTTACTTGGTACTAGAGATGGGATGCACCGGATGCGTTCCAGATGCCTAATATCAAGTGGCGGGGAATCTGCATCACTTGAGGTACTATCAATGGGGTTAAATATGCAGGCGAGGCGACAGCAGTACATCTCACTTATAATTAGCGACAATGGCATTGTTCGTAAAAATTCCATCCTATGGTGTCCCGCTATCATTTTCCGTTTAAGGCCGCATATGCAAATGCCTAAAAGCCGAAACGAGTAATTAATTTCCGCTAAAGCGAGTTTTCATACAAAATTGTTCCTATATTTCCAATTTATAAAAAAATATAATTGAAAAAAAAATGAATATAACTAAGCGCCTTCATAAAGAGAACGCGATTTTGCGTTAGACCTGTGCAAAAACGACCAGATTTTATGCATACAACTCTCAAAGCAAATTCCAATCTAGATACAAAATATTTACGTAAAATTAAACAAGAATTAATGACCGCAAAAAATTCACCTCTTAGACTTAGACCGATGCTTAGCAGTTAATTAAAGGCCTTTTCGCAGGTCGAAACGATCATAAATAATGATTCTCAAGATGTCTTTGTACTGTAGGGTAGACTGGGTACGGTTGTGCCAGTCGTAATATTAGCAAAACTACTAGGAATACCGCGGTGGTTGCAAGGGGAGAAAGAAGCGGCGTGCCCGGCTCCACGTGTGTGGACCGCGACCTTACGGCAAGCAGAGGCCTACATTACTTTTCACCTCTGAAATGGAAGTATTTTTATTTAATTTGAAGTATGTTGATATATATACAGATCTTTATTTTTGTTGAAGAAGACAAGCTTCTTTTATTTATTATTATTATTATATATTAGATATTACTTGTAATAAAAATGATTTTAGACCATTTTGGTGTATTTCTGAATCTTGGCACTACCGACCGCAAGCACTGTCACAACCGACCCCAGGGTGGGTCGGTTGTGCCATTTTTTCCTTTTTTGTAAATTTTCTCCTATGAGTTAATCCATTGTACTTAGGGACACATTTTAGTATTTACACAGTAGCCAAATGTACATTTTACTATAAAAAACACCTTTGTGCCAGCTAACTGGCATACTAACAAAATTATGGGCGATCAAATGAAAAGTGGCACAACCGTACCCAGTCTCCCCTACTTGGATCTATTGATAGTCTCAATTAATGAATGATTTCTTTTGAGAACCTAAAAGGATCTTTAAAAACGACGGATGACCCCCGCAATGAAGAGTGGGGATATTTTACTTCACACTTATTTATTTTTGCTTCGTTCCCGTTTTAAAACCTTTTAGAGTTTGTATTTTCATAAAATTATTATACATACTTGCCTGCAAATAATGGGGTCATGTTAGTTGTTGGTAAGCTGAGGGTTTCCGAAGTAAATTTTTGCGTAGAATCCAAATCCGGTGTCAGAATTGTTCCATTACGTCAGGTTTTTGATATAATTGAGTCATGCACCCAAAAAATTACGTTTTTGGCTAACTTTGAGGTTATGTACAGGGTGCAAATTTTGTCTGGTCTCTATCTCCAGTTACATCATTTAGTACCACTGTTACTCTTCAATTTAAGAGTTTTAGAGATCGATTTTCATTTTTTTTCTAAAAGTTACGGTTATTTAAAATTACAAAGTATATCCCTTTAACGTGATGAGTATTTCAATTTCACATAGAACTTTTTTACTGGTTTATTTTTCTTGAAAATTTTTGTTCGGGGGTTTTTGAGGACACTGAGTGCAAATATTATGTAGGAAAAATAAAATGCCCATTCCCAATATGGCGGATTTAAAGTGGCGGATATACTTTGTAATTTAATTTATTAATAATAATCTAGAAAAGACCGAGGAAACCAACGACCATTGTTTCGGCAATTTATTGTCTTCTTCATAGGTCAGATAGTGCAGGGTTAACTTTTGCCATCTCCACAACTTTTCTCATTTTATTTCTGCCCATATCTACTATTCCCTAGTTTCGCGTGTCGGTTCAGATAAATGGTCGTCCATTATCCCATTATTTTATACTGGGTTTTGAAATCTAAACTAAATTTCATGCATATGTAAGCATGTACCATACATATATGGTTTGTTTGCACCTTAAGTCTAAAATTTGAGCCCAGAGCCGAGTGACAATGATAATATTTTACATTCCTATTTTTCCTAAAATTAAAAGCGACTTTTCGATCTTCTGATTACTAAATTTTTTAAGCGTCGGTACGTTGTCATAGCATTAATTCAGAAAATGTATTAAATTCAAGCAATTAAATAGGCGTGTTGTTTTTTTTACACTCGAGAAACATTCAGCCCGCACTCATTGACCTTTGTGTGTCGCGCAGATATCAAAAGCAAAAAAAGAAAATTTTTTTAGTGCGCCCGATCGCACGGCTAGCACAAGGCAAAGCGGCTAGGTGTGCACTTCGGAAATCATTCATCCAGGTGTACCTCGTTATCAGTGGCAGTGTGTGCTCTGTTGTTGACGTGAATTAGTTGAGCAGAGTCGGCGGTGCGGAGCCAATGGCACATAAAATCCCAACACAACTGGATGTCGCCCAGAATAAATAAACAACGGTGAGTCGAACTGGAGCTCTGCGACAACAATGAAAAGCGAACTTTACTGGAAACCGACAAAAAAACATTGACGATGAACGAGTATCGTTCGGCGCTAAACGAAGCGTGTCGGGTGGAATTCAAAAGAGGCATATAAGCGATCGATGGTGACATTTCCAGGCGCGAAAACGCACATCATGCAAAGGTGACGCAGCCTCCAGCACTGGGTACGCCGATTTGATCTATCTGTGCCATCGCTTCGCTTATGCGGAAAGTGCGCAGACGGTCCTGCGCCTTCTAATTTCGGCGTATTTGTTCGCCCCAAGGCAAAAGTCAGCGGAGACCTTGCGCCAAGCTGGTCAATCAAACGCATCAGTGAGCGAGCCCCTAATTGCCGGCGATTTTCAGTTAGAAATCGGTCGCCGGATCCTAAAAGCGGCAAGTCACCACGGCGTAAATAATGCTCAATGGAATCGGAGACTCCATGTATGCACAGAAGATCCGGGCGACTTCTCTGGTGCTGACGATCGGGTCTCTTACAGAAAATCGATCGTCTGCTTGCGTGTGAGTGCATAGCGCTCCCGTAGGTGGCACTTTTCCCTCGGTTAGGAGCAGCAGCTGTATATACGTGTCCTTGCGCATTTTCACCACACCGATCATGTGGCGCTGTTACGAAAAATATATGAACATATGTGAGACAGGGCCGCACTCAGGTTGATTGCTTCGAGAAAAGGGGAAAAAAACTATATCGGAAACAGCACTGCGTGAGCGAACCCCCTGGTCGGCATGATCAAGTCACCACGCCACCACGGCATGAGATTTATTTTTTGCTAGACCTAGAGCTCGCCACTTATGTATGTGTCGAGCTGTTGTCACATGGGCGATCGTGTAATTTGCTGCTGCAGGCCAGATTAGAACAGATAACAGGAATAGGCTTTCGTCATGCTCGCGCTCGCGCCTAATGAGAGGTACCCAAATTTAACCCATTTGCCAGTGCAACCCAGGACCACTTCGATGATCACGCCAAGATAGTGATCAGATGCAAATGATCGCACAGCCGACTTGCATAGAAAGTGTGAGCACAATCGAAATGGGACTTTGCATATATGTCGAAATTTTTTATGGCGTTAAATATTATATAAATGGAGTAAGCGTATAGAATATGTCAATATTATGCACGTACATACATGTGCAGTGGCAAATTGATGTGTAGCTTTTGTTCTGGTTAATATTCAATTTTCAAAAGCGAGTGAAATAATGTCACACATCGTTCATCAAACAGGTCATGAAAAAAACTATGGGATGCATGTCGATTTCACATAAACTGGTAATTTACAAATCATACGAAATGAAGCGATTTGTTTGAAGTTCATGTGAAGTTAGAAATAAAACGATTTTCCAAAACGTTGTCTGCTTGCCACAAAGGCTTAGCAACTTTCTCCAATTAAACAAAACAACATATGGTCATAGGGTTATCCAACAAGGAATGACATCTTAATTTAATAAAAAAAAGGTGTGAGTGGCACCGTACTCACGAGAATTGATGTGTAAACATCTGAGCTCATTTCAATTCAGTTTCAAAAATATGTTGCATGGTTTTGATTAAAATATGTTTTATAATGTTACAATAAGAACTATGAAGAATCAAACTTTTATATTTCTTGCTTTCCGATTTATTTTGCACATGATATTATAGGTTTGTGATAATTAAAAAAAGAGAAACGCACCTCTGATTGTAGTGTCTCTAAATACAGCGAGAATACAGCGTCGTCGATAGTACTATAGTTTTTGAATTTGTTGTTGAAATGCTTCGATTCGTATCCATCCGTAGATTACGGTTGTCGTATAAATATCAAATAAGCAGTGCGACCGCTTCTGAAGCGAAGGTGATATTGAAGTCGCCCTCTAGTATCATAGGTATTGTGTCGTATACTTAACCAAGTAATTTAGCTCCGACCGAAGTGTGTAGTAGAATAGGGGAGAAAAATAATTGGAGATCAGCGACTCCGAAAACGTGAAAAGAGCCGATTTCGTAACAATTCTTTTAAATTTGGGATTTTTCGGTCGCCATATTGGACCAGCCATCTTTAATTTCTATTTCGATAGTAGATTCGATTTCAGCGACCTCGAAAACATAAAAGGATCGAATTTCATAGCAATTCTCTGACGCTGGGAATTTCCAGGCACCGTATTGAATCCACCATCTTTAATTTCCACTTCGATAGTACTTACATATATTCGAGATCAGCGATCCCGAAACATAGAGGGACCAAATACCAATATTAAGCATAAAGGCAGGAACTTTAATCCGACTACTCACGTCCAAATTTTACTGGCAATCTGCAGGACTGTAGGCTAGAAACACACAGCTGTGCTCTCTCATTCATTTGGTGACTTTATTTCTGATTATAAAAATAAAAATCGAGAAATGATTGTTTGCTTCTGATTTTTACGGAAAATATCATAACTGTTACGGTCGCCGATTAAAAGATTTATCACAATCACTCAACTGGTTTGGCCTGCCTGAGCGTGAAAGATCGGTTGTATTGTTTTGTAAGATGCTGTGAATGGTAGAAATGCTTCTCCCGACTAATTCATTCTCCTTAATCTTTCTCCACTTTCACGCATTTTAAAAATAAATTAAAAATTTATAAAGCGTAACTTTTTTCGATTTGCGGCCCATATCCCTTTCACTTCATTGTAGGTAAAAGCAACAAAATCTGCATGAAACAAATGGGCACTGCGTACCGATACCTATTTGGATCATACCAGTAACAGCGTTCTGAGAAAATAGCAACAAGAGTCAATTTCCGAATAATTTCTTGATTTTCATTTAGTTAAGTTTTCATTATATTTCGAATATTTTTATTGTAATGACTCTTGGTTGATGTTTTTACGAGAATTTATAGAACATATTATGGCCAATGTTTGTGCAGGAATTTATACCTCATAATATGTCTTCTTCCGAATACTTTTGTGAGGCACTGTACATATTAGCGCTATTAAATAATGAGAATAATTGTGCCAAATAAAATCAGAATGTTTACCCTATTTACCCAACCGAAAGTAGAATTACTTCCTAACTCTATTTGCATTTTTTGGATCACCTCCAAGAACAAATTCCTGGTACGCTACCAACTTTAAGTGCACGTGTTTCGAATATAAAAAAAATAGTGTTTTATAAAGTAGGTAGGTGTGTCACAAATTCTCCCAAAATATCATTAAAAAAAGGAAGGCATTCTTCCGCAAAACGATTCCCGAATACTACGGGTCCGAATCTGCGACTATTAAATTTTACGTTGAGGGTCATTACTAAGGTTAAATGTGCGAGCAATTAAAAAGCGCAAAAGGCCGCTGGTAAATCAAATCACAATTTTGTTTTAAGTAATGCAGGAAAGTAAATATCCCCAGTCTAGAGCAGATAGTTCGGCCGTCATCACTCTTGGCCGCCGCTACTTTAACGAGCTCTACAAAAAGAAGAATCTCTCCTGCCCTGCTCTAAATATAAACGAAAGTGTTTTTCGCTTGTTTGTTTTTTAGTATGATGAGATTTTGAGGAACTTTTTGTGTGTCGCCCAGCCGTCGCATTCGGATCGGCCCGAAAGACACTTTCGCAGTTGCAAACAAAGTGAGATGTGCCCCATCTTCCCTAGTAGTACAGTCTCAGACGAGTGGAGATAATAACAGAAAACAGTAGCAACAAAACTAGTACTTTCTGAAAAAAATTGCAGCCTCTCGACGATGTTTCCTCATGGTTTCGGTGGTAGAGCAGAATCAGTGCTGGGCCGAGACTGTAGTGAGCGGTGGCCCGAATGACGTACAAAAAGTTCGCGAAGAATGTCTTCTTTTTGGGCTAAATTTAGAACTAGACCCAAAAAAGTTAAGCAAGAAGTCGCTGAAAACTGCAGACAGATCGGCCGAAGTATTTAGAATTGTGCTTCTGTTGTTTTGTAAGATGTGCGGCCACAGAAGTTCTGCAGACTCGTTTCACCTTATCGAAAAACAGCTTTCGGTTTTTCGAGAAGTGGGAGACCTATAATGTTTCCCAAAGATCGTCTCTATTCACAGCTTCCTTCCTACGCAAATGTCCAAAACTGATGTACCTACCTAATGGAAACGGGCTAACCGTTTTAAGGACTTTTATTAATCCTTCGAATGCATATGAAGTGTATGTACATATGTATGTACAAATGCTGGTGCGGAATTTGTACCGACAGTAATTTTCTAAAAAAAATGAGACAGATTATGTAAACAGTAAAATAATAACGTAGACACAGCCAAACTAAAATTTAAAAAAACAAATTTGATTCTTTGAAGGCACTAAAGCAAAACAAGGGGATGAAAAAATTAGTTTTTCGTATAAAAGCGCGGTTTGTGCGTGTGTGTGTGTGTGTGTGTGTGTGTGTGTGTGTGTGTGTATGCATGCATGTGGTGAATGCATGTATATTTTTTTTGTCATTAAAAGCGGGAAATCTTCAAAAGAGAGATCGTGGAGATACGTATGAATGTGTATGATACATGTGTATGCAGTACTATGTTATCTGTTATAATACCTAATAAAGAGCTGTATTTTTTTCGTTACCGTTTTCCTTTACGCATATTTTTGTTAGTCTGTGTAGCCTCCGACTGCCAATTAGTTATACTTTGTCAGTTTATTACAAATATTGACCAGTTAGATCAATTTTAATAATACTGATTTATTTATAGATTTCATTATGAATGTGTCTTGTTTACACCTTTTCAGTTCATTTATTAAGTAAGTTTGAAAATTTTCACGCAGTCGGGTTTTTTGTTTTTTTTTTCAATAATTTGTTTTTTTAGCATTTCTCATTCCAAATTACATTAAACATATAATTTGTATATATTTTTGTAAGCCATTTAAAAAACCCGTTATGTTGATAACCCACTCGATAGGTTTTGAGGGAAAAAAAATTTTTTAGGACATATAATATGGCGGCAAAAATCGGCCATTTTTATGATTTTGATATATCCAGTGTCACTCGCAATTAAGACGAATCTAACGACATCTCTCAAATTAAAATCCATCAAGCCGTTTAGGCTACAGAGCGTGAAAAAGAAATATACATACATACATACATAGCCGGTGCGGTCGGGTAAAAAGAAAAAATTATTTGTAATAGCAGTGATAAACGTTGTACGTAGGGTTTTTGTTTAATCAGTATTTTTTTGAGCTTCCGGAATAGAAGTAAATGTAAATTAAAAGTCATACCAGAAGGGATTTTTTGGTTTAAAACTCACCATTTTGTGAAAAAAGTAAAAAAAAACGGCTACGACTACCGCAAATTACAGTTATATAGATTAATAAAATGTTTGGATTTCTTTTTTTCAGACCAACCATTCTCGAGAAAGCGATCCGACCGTTGGACAACTATTTTTTTATGCCTCTTTAATGCTGATATTACATCTTTGTTATGTTTTTCCAATAAAAATTTTATATAATATAAGTTCAATGTGTGTTTAATAAATCAAATCCTAAATAAATAATCTAATCACCAAAAAAAATTAAGATGAAAGCCCTCTTTTTAACCGTTCTCAGTGGTGTCCCCCCTTAAGATGCCGTTCGCTACGTCATAAAGCATAAAAAATAAAATGTTAGTTTTTTATTATTATATTTATATAAATATTAATTTGTTAAAATTATACGCCCGTCAAAATTATTAACGAGCCAAATTCTGGTGTTGCTGAGCGGACTATCTCACTGGAATAGAGATATGGAATGGAGTATAATGAATAGCTAGTACAATGGCAAGGGAAAGATTTCTAGTATGTTGAAAAAAAATAGGACAAATTGAAATTGGGTGAGTTTTAGAGTATTCTATAATATGGCGGATGTCGAGCGAACTCATTATTATACCGTAAAATCATTTCGAATTCTTCTACATAGTTTTATGAAGAGTCAAACGCATAGTGCGTCGGGGTTAAAAATCTGAAGGTGGCCATCGTTACTCTGATGGTTTACTTTTTGCACAGCCCTCAAGTAGAGTACGCCTGCGCAAAACCGAGATGTATACACGCATGTATGAACAAATGAACAACTAGCTCCAGTGAGTAAGTTTGTCAATAAAAAAAATGTTTCGGCTAGTCAACCTACCCCTATTAGTCAGTCCATTTCCCAGACGAGTACGTGCTTCAGATGAAAGGTCATTCATAAAAGAAGCAGCCTTACTTTCTTGAGTTGGATAAGCTAATTGTCTCGTGCGGCCATAAAGTGGATTTCGGGCCGATCTAACGATTTGTTTATGATTTTGCATTGGAATCCGTCGTGTCTCGTCATGATCCAACTCTCGACTGCTCTCAGGCCATCCATACGGCCACCCCACTGCCGAGCGTGTGTATACTATGCGATGCGGAGATGGGGGCATCCACATATAACAGCTGGTTGTACGAAACTGAAGTTTTGATAGCAAATAAACGTTTGAAGGCCAGAATTGACTTCACTTCGCTTGCGTCTAGTTACGGTGGCTCCGCTAGATTACTGCGCGTATTAACTCTCAGTGATGATGGCTTTATCACGTGCGAAATTCTGGAAAATGGGGAAATCTCTGATGGCGTGGCTCGGGATAAGTTTTGTGAATAAATGAAAATCGTTTGAAGTCAAAGCTTTTCGTAAAGTAATATGTGGAAATATTGTATTTTTCTTTTACCATCGCACGTCGATTTAAAGATATGAGGTCAAGGCTCGAGATTGTCCCAGCGTGTTGCATAACGCGCAATCAGTTCTGCTTGGAGCGGAAGTTTATTTATGTATTGCCGCAATAAATTGTTTATTGAAGTAGATGGTCCAAAACTCAAAGGGGACAGTACCTTTCTGATTTATTGGGCCGATTAACCACTGAAAAAAATTGCAGAGAAGAAGGTGATCTTCCATCATGACAACGCACCAGCTCGGTCTTCCGTAATCATCACAACAAAACTGATCGAGTTACGCTATACGAAGTCTTGCCGCATCCAACGTTTTCTCTAGATTCCTTGTTGTTTCCAAACATGAAAAAAATGGCTTGGTGGAAAACAGCTTACATCAAACCGAAACAGAGGCGCTCGGAGTCGTAGTGTGCCGATTTTTCATGACCTTGAATATTTTAACAGTTCTTATGGACGGATGCTTAAACTCTTGATATATGTATATAAATACGTGCATATTATACACAACTCGACATTTTACTAGCAGGCGGGGCCCGTCTCGGCCCTGATCTGGCTTTTTAATACTTGTAAATTAAAACTGTTGCAGACCTGAATTCATGCGCGGTAAAACTCTTGCAGATTTATGACATTTTTTCATATTTTCCGTGGGAACGCAAAATATTTCCGGAATAAAATTTCGATAGCAGATTTAAAACCAGCGACCCCAAAAACCCCTATATATTCATTTACATGTGAATCCCTTGAAATTGACAAATTTCATTCCCCATATTGGATTCGCCATCTTTAATTTCCATTTTGATAGTAGATTCGAGATTAGCGACCCCGAAAATATAAAAGGATCCGTTTGGATAGAAATCCTTTGAAGTTGAACCTTTTCGGTTACCTCATTGACGATTGTTTTTTTTTTCGTCATATACCACGATTATATGTCGAGAGCTTGACTTCGAGCTGGCTTGAAAATATATTTAACATTCCACATAGGTTGGCCCGAATTCCGAAATACGAGACGAAAGAAATTATTCGTTCTTATTTATGTGTAGGTTATGTAAATAGCAAATTTCGAACAGATTTGTTAAGAAAATTAAGTATGAACTTTCAATTTCAAAGCCATCAAGAAGTCATAAGCACACTAACAACTAATCGCAAAACTCAAGCGCTCAAACTGCCGTTGGCTTTAACTCAGACAAATTTTTTGGATCGACTTGAATCAAGCCGGGTTGAAGTCTGGATGTAACCATGGTCAATTAATTTACAGCAAATGTTCATCAATTATGCATCTAAGCCTTCCGCATGAAAACCGGAACAAATTCCGTTCAGTAGTTACGTAGAAAGTCGCGCACATACAGAAAAACCCGGCGGAGGACTGCACTAAATATTTCCCACAAATAGTGGACTCTAATTTCAAAGTTTCCATCCATGTTGTTAATGCCAAATATGTTCTATAGTTAAGACAAACACCGAATATTAAAAAATGTCTGGTACAGTCCAGATCAGCAATGTCTTTTAGCTATACCCAGCAAAGAAGCACGCACTGCGCAGATGATGATTGCTGAACAAAATTTTTAGTGGAGCGAAATGTTTGGCAAAAAAGGGGTTGTTGAATATTTTGGGCAGGCAGTGATTTTTCATTCATTTTCAATTTTTCATTTTTCACCATATTCAAAATAAGGGTGAGGGAGCTTAATCCACGATAAAATGAAGCGTTTGTGGGGAGTGTGTGCGTGTGTGGAAATTTCAAGATTATAAATTAAGATTTTAATTGCAGGGGGCAGCGGCAGCCCCACCTCGTAAATCGAGAGGCTGAAACAGAGCAGTCGGCAGCGGCAGCTCATTTGATAACTGCCTTCATTTAACTTTTTAGCAATTTAATTTGGATTTTGCTTGTTGGATCGGCGAGTTTGCCCGATACGTGCGCTACAATTTATTCAAACTAAGAGCCGAAATAAACAATAAATCGAAATTGGCAGCTCTGAAACGGGTTCGTGCCGTTGGCAGTACCCAGTACCTAAACAGATAGATTTTGGACGAGGCGAGGTCGAGGGCTGTTCAGTTTTTGGGGTAATGGACTGCTTGTTTCGCTATCTCATGTGGGACACTTTTTTTGTGCCTGCTTATTGGATAATGCTTATTAACATTAGCTAACATTGAATTTGAAAATCTATTTTATTTTTCGTTTTATATGTAAACTTCCTGGTTTTTAAATCAACGGTAAAACACAACATTCGAACGTTTTACAAATATTTTCGAGGTTTTGTTTTCTCTACAATTTGTATTAATAAGTTTTAACACGCAAAATTTATAATCAACAAGCTAGAAGCCGGAAAATTCGAAAATATTTGACAAAAATCTTTGAGGCGTTAACCGGAAATTATATTATGTATTTCAAAATTCAGTAACTATGATTAATTGAAGCATACTGAGAGAATATACCTATTTGACTTACAGAAAAAATACTCTATGCTAGATAGGGAATGCCTTAAATGTATGTACTTTAAGGTCAACAAATGTAATTGTATGTAGCTTGGAAATTCAACTCTTAATTCTAAATTCAGCTATAAGAAATTTTGTTCTGCAATTTACATATATGGGAAGGTATGTTTGTATATGAAGGTATTTCTCAACTAACATTATGAAATTTAAGGGATTCATTTATCAGAGCCGGGCAAACTTTGACTTCATGGGATCCGTTTACCTGAGTGCATTTTGGGTCGCTCCATTAACGCAATGAGAAGGAGTGAGTACATGTCCCATCACTGATCACTGGACAGGAGTATGCATTTCTCGCTTGCACTTGCAATAGCAATGAGGAGCTCTAGAAATCTACCTGAGGAGCACTCGGAAGTCAAAAGAGCCGAGTTTGCCCGGCTCTTTATACTCTTTATAGGTACTACACAAACCTGAAAGGTCCGGTAGGGAGGTCACTAAAAACTAAATCTACTCGATGCGATGCGATGCAATGCAAATAAAAATCAAATTATCGAGGCGTCGCTCTTCAACGAGCCCTAATTACCATTTCTAGAAAAACCTTTAGTCAGGTAATTCACAATTAGGAAAAACCCAGTCAGATGATGCCGCATGAAGAACGTTTTCCTGGAAATGTAATAAAATCGAAAGCACAAGGCAAATGGTCATCGATCCGTTGCATTAAACGAAAGGACAAATGCTCATCCATTACACATTACACACATGTGTGTCATTGTTTGCGAACAAGTATGCAAGAAGAAGAATTGAATATTTTACCTGGTCACACCACATGTTGATGTTGTTTACAAATGCACATACATACATATATGGGGTAAAAAAGAACATTTAGATATATGTTTCTTTCTTTACCTAGATAAAGATTTACCCTTCTCGGGCAATCATATCTGGATGATCGTTAGTAATTATTCAGTTTTGCCTTAGATGTCTTTCGCATAACTTGTTTGGTATTATTTTGTGCTGAGCTCCGTATTGAAATTATATTTAACGGTGACACGAAATATAATTTTTCCTTATTACAAAAAAAGTGAATTTATTCAATACACCATGCCCGCTACTGGCTCTAAGGAAATTATTTGCCTGTTGGACAAAAGTGAATATCAGTTCAAAAATGTGTGTACTGAAAATAGAAAGGAAATAGACATGTCTTTTTGTGTTAAACGTGCAATTGATGATGACAGTGATGACGACATATGCAACACTTTGGAAGAAATTTACCAACATGAATTGAAACGAATTAAATTTGGGACACCAAGTACGAAGGAACTACTAAACAAATCATTTGTGATAGATGCCGGAAAAAAGAAATCTGTGACATTCGCAACCTCCAATGTGAACAGTAAAAGTGATATGGAAAATCAGCTAAGCCATCATTCGACTGAAGAGTATACCGAGGCTGCTCTGGATTTAAGTTCGCATTCAACCGAAGAGGCCACCGAGGGTGAAACCGACGACGAGCTCTTTTATAGTTTGGAATCTGCATTATCTCCAATGGATTATTCACCAAAATTAACTCCGTCAAAACATTTAAAGGACGTGAAAAAAATCCATAGTGATGAAGATAAGACGCCAGCGAAAGGTGATGTATCGTCATCTACAATTTCACCGGAAACTCCACACTTCAAAAAGTATCTATCAAGAGAACAAAATTCTCCTCATCCTACGAAGTTACAAAGATACTCCAATTCAGGAAAAAAATCACCAGTGAACTTAAATGAGTATGAACCAAAACTTATGTGCAGCTACAATGAAGTTTTGCCGGAAGACCTTATGGAGAAGTTTGAATCCCTTACTATTGGAACTCCCAAGCACTGCAACACCAAATATCGGACAGACGCTGTGCCCTTAATAACACCTATTAATAAGAAAACAGAAGATAGTCACAGCAGCATAAAAACATTAGTACCCTGTCCTACCAAAAGAATCACCAAATACAAGAAAGTTGAAGTAAGGGAAAAGGACACGCCGCATGCATCCAACACTTGTGAGGAATCGCCCACTGTTCGTCTCCTTAAAAGGACAAATATTCAAACGCTTCAATATACCGTAAGCCGGAAGAGCGACCATCAAGACAAAGAAGAAGACGTTGTGACACGGAAGGCTTCGGCGGTTACCCCATCAACTGTCGATTATGTCGACAGCTCACCAAAATTACGAAGGAAGTACAAGGAATCCAACAGAAGCCTGCGTGTGAGATTCGTCGAGAGCCTTGATTGCTCTTCAAGTGAAATTGCTGAAGAATTAGAACTTGTAATGAGGTATAGGCGCGTTGGAAATGTCGACGATCTAAACAACAATACCCCAAGTCATCAGAGCAGCTCCGCCGAAACTCCCCGATCTTCGAAGAAAAAGCCGCGAATACTTTTCGCGGGAAGAAGCCCCAGTTTCATTTCTGCATAATCCAATATTTAAGTCCAATATCACCTTCCATATTTTTGATTGTTTGTCTATCAAGTAAGGTATTTGGATTTTACTGTTTGCAGACTCTAGTACCAAAAGTCTAAAAAGATCACCAAATATATTTTTAATTTTTGAAACAAAAAAATACGTAAAAAAACTGTCTACAGGAGAACAAGCATTTTTTAGTGTATAATAAATTACATTAGGTCATTCATTTACATATGTGATATTTTAAAAAATAAAGCAAAACCTAACTAGCACTTGTGTAAAATTTAAATATAAACTTTAGACTAAGTGTTTGCTTCTAATGCATATTTCTGATTATGTGTAGATATTTCAAGCATTAAGTTTGAGTGTAAAATGAAGTAATAGAACTTAGGAAATTTTGCAACAATAATAAAAAATTTTATTTTTGTTCGAATATTTTGTTTTTTTCGCGCGTCTTTTTTGCAGCCTGAATATAATTAGAAACAAACCTCAGCGAAAAAAAAAGGATTTTAGTAAGAAATAAAATCGTGAGATAATATTGACTAATGTTGAAAAATAACTGGTAATACTTTAAACTGATAATTAGGTAAAAACCGGTCAAAGGTTTCTGTCAGCAGTGGGATATGTTTTTGCTGTGTTCTTTACTGACAACGAACCTGAACACTAAAGGCACTTCGGCTGCTCAAATCACGCTTCCTATGGATACCCAGAGTTTAGACCCCAAATTGATACAATGGGAATCAGAGAAGAGTTGTATTAGACTATTGAAATTAATTTGTTGTTGTTGTTGTTAGATTTTAGGTTTTCCTCCAAACGACGACGGAGGCACATTCGTGGCTTATCTGGTCTGGACTGAGACTTGCCACATGATTATGGTAAGATCTTTCTTGACACCAGTTGCAGGGGGGGATATGTTATAGCGCCGGTGTAAGGGTGTAGCCGGCACACAGCTTTCTTCTTGTTTCTAACGATCTGCTCAGCCTCTTTACGCAACACACAGCGTATTTACGTAAGTAGGGCAAAGCGGCATGCGACCACGGCCTTACTCTGAACATCACCGCACCTATGTGTCGATTTCAATTACGTAAAGAAAGAATGAATATTTTCTTGTTTCATACTTTTGTTTTCTTCTTCTTTGGGTTTTTTGTTTTTATTTTTTTTTTATTTACAGCTTTATAGTTTCAGATAATATGTAGCAGGTAAGTAATGTCAGGACATGGTCAAGTAGACAGCTCATACTTGTAATTTTACATTATATCACGATTATAGTACATATAATATCTTCGTCCAGAAATCGTCCCTGAGATCCTATGATAATGACGTCACATAGCTTGGTATATTCTGCTCGTCAAACCCTTTCATTTGATATTCATATCGAGGAAGTTGTAACGAAAGAGTTGATCCGGCATATTGGGACATCCTCCATATTGGATTTAGAATGGCGTAACTTAGTTTACCGTATAGTGCTCGCGCAACGCTTTCATTTGATGCCCATAATAATAATATTTGGTGAAATTTGTTTTTCATTGTCAGAAATTTTGATTTGTGGCTGCCGCCATTTTGTTTGTTTTGTAACGTTATAGAGCCTATAACACCCGGAAGATTAATACGATTCTAACGACCCCTCATTTATCCATATCGGTTAATCCAGAGGGTCTCTAGGCCGTAACATCCGAACAAACATATATACATCCATACATAACCCTACCGCACAATTACGCAAAACCTATTGATTTGGAAAGTTTCCCTACTTTCATCGAAAAATTTATAATTAACGAGTTATTTGCAAAAAACTGTAGTACCTACAAACTTAACCCCTTAACAACATAAAACCCACCGTCTTTAGGGTACTTTTCGGGATATATTGAGGACATGAACAAAACCAAACGATTAAATTAAATTAATATTCAAAGTATAAATAATAATGCGTTCAAGAATACTCTCTATATCTCTCTTTTATTTTAAAATAAAAAAATCATCATACCCTTGTTTTTACTATATGTAGACTACATCCTGGCTTTAAGAGGTAATAGGAAAATATGTTGTAAGGAATAATTTATTCATAATGGGGATAATAAAGTTTAATATTTTGTGGGAGTCGCAAAAATCGGGATATTTCCGTTTAGATGTAGGGAATAAGTCGAAGCAGCGACTAAAAGAAATTTGCACATTTTTTCAAAAGCGGCCGCCGTCGTGATGTATTATTTTTACGGAAACTGCACCGATCTGTCTCTCACACGAAAAACGGTTTTTGTGGTGGGTGGGATAGGCGCTTATATAGGAAGATAGATTCAAGAAATATTCACTGTTTTCTTTTTTTCTTCGAACTGAAAAGACAAGAAATCATCGCTGTGCAATAACAAACAAAAAACGAAAATGTTTGCAAATGTTTGCAAATGTTTGCAAATGTTCAACAAATTTCCAATCGGTCGATCCCTATATACGACTACAATATGTTTTGGGTAAAATGACTAATAGTTCTCAAGTATTTAATTGCTTGTAAAAAAACCATAGATCCAAGGGGAAATACAAAAATTAACTCATGTGAAGAATTTTATTATTCTCTTATTTTATTTAAGTGCATACATTAACATCTAAAGCTATCTACATATAGAAGGGCTCTTCTACTATTTATTTGCATTCCCGATTTAATCGTTTGAAATCCAAGCTACCCTTTGCAGTTCTTTGTTATTCCCCGTTGCGGCTACTCATTTATTTAGCGAATATCAATTTCAAACGAACCGTCACTAGTTTGAATGTCGTATGTTGTGCCACTATGCATTTCGAAAAGAATTTCCACCTTCGAAATGTGCCCACTGATACTGTTATTGGAATCGTAACTCTCCAAACGCTTTAAGGATTGAATAAGCCGGCGCCAAATAGAAGTTTCTGCCACACCAGGATCATTTGTTGCTTTCAGTTTTTTACTTTCACTATTTAGAATTTGTTTCGCACGGGTCGTACCTTGTCCAGTAGAGCTTCGGCTGTGGAAAATGTGTCTTTGCTTTGACGATGGTTTCAGACTGCTCTTGTTGCTTTGGATTTTCCTGCTGTAGCCTCCAGACTTGCAGCGCTTCCGTAATTTTCCATTTTTTGTTGTCCTTCTCCGGCGGCACCTTATTAAAGTCTTTTCGCTTAATTCTGCCGGAGTGTCATTGTCCGCAAAGCCATTTGCCATTTTCTGCAGTTGCCAATTACCATCTAGATTTTTAAGTCGCCAACCATTTCGCCTTCCTCGTCGGGGTTTTCTTGGTGAAACCTCGTTTAACTCTGCACTTAGCCCATTTTCTCGGTGATCCGCATTACTCGTATAACTGTGCAGAAGACTTGTTTCCTGTGCCGAAGTGATGACCAGGGCATCGGATGAAACACCCAAAACAATTATAGTAAGAACTACCTCGATAATATTCATTTTAGTATTTAAGCTCACGCCTCTATGAAGGAAAAGTAGGAACTGTCGCCGCTATGTCTGCAAGGAGCCCTTAAATAGTCCAACGCACCAGGATGAAGATATGACCTGGGATTATCGAAACAAAACAATATGAAGGCAAAAATATGGTATCATGACTCACTCTCCCACTCGCAGAGGTGTAATTGAAGTACGATTGCAGGTAAGTGGGAATTCCCAAGTTCGCACCAAAATCTTGTTCCAGGCGCTGTAAAACACTAGAAACCAAACAATACCCGCATTGAGGATTTCAAGTAACAGAATCAAGGACCAAATTCGCAGGACGCTCTTGAGGTGATTTATTGGTTTTCATGAAGAAGGTCTCATAACTTCCTTTGAAACCAAAAAGTCTTATTCGGAGGTATTCCAGGAGTCATAATATTTTAGTGACGTTTATTTTTCCCAGAAGAAAGATAAACTAATTATCCTGCTCTGACTTCCCATACAGATTATTTAAGATTAAGTATTTCTTAAGGGGGAACATCACTGTGATGAACCGGGAAATAGCTGAATTTGGAATTTTTGCTTTTATTAAACTATAACTAATCAATTTATGGTAGAGGAAATAATACTTTGAACGTCGTTTACCCAAGTTACAAAATTACAAAAATACACGACCAAATATGGCCCACATAAAAAAATATTTTCCCTGCATGTCCATTCAATATCTCAGCAATGGTTTATTAGAAAAATCCTATTATATTATCTTCTAAATCTGTATTAGTCCAGTCAAATGGACGGAAAAAGGGGCCATCTGTGCATCTTGGGTAGGCAACGATTTTGTAATTTTTTGGGGAGTCGATGGTGAGTATAAAACTGAGTTTTCGGGATTCTACCCCCTCCTATTTGTCCGCATTCTTCAAAATAAGGGTGCGAGCGGTTTTTCAGCGATATATCGCGAACCGTCACTGGTACGAAAATTCTCTTTAGAGATGTTTTACAGAGAATCAAATTCTCTATAATTCTTATTAAATAACTTTTTCACGTAAAATTAATAATAAACAAGTTAGAAGCCGGAAAAGGCGAAAATATTTGATCAAAAATTTTTTAGCCATTAGGGTTTTTTCTAGGAAATCAGTGAGTACAACAACAGCGTGTATGAAGGAAGCTGAATAAAACATCTGATGGAGCTATCAATTGAAATCTGTGCTACTTCGAAGTTTGAATGGATTGAACCGGAAAAGTGCAAGTTTTTGAGTGTATAATTATGATTGTGGAGAAAGTCCGCGAGAATTATATAAAGGACTATTTTACGCATTGCTGAATTGCAGTTAACAGTGCGAAAAAGCTTCGGTTGTCGCAACAACACGCAATTTCCGCGTAGGAAATCGTTTTTAAGTATGTGTATGTTAAGTATGGATTGGTGGAAATGTAAGATAAATATTCCATCCCATAAACCGAATCAAAACGTGTTATATAAACTTCAGCAAATTATGAAAATCGTCTTATTTTTCACTGCGCTGGTTTGTCTACATCTCACAAAAGCATTGTAGCTTATCAGTGAATAACAGCGTGTACATAGATTATAAAGGGGGCATAGAAATTATGGCAGGAACTTTATAAAATTCTCTTCAATTCTAAACCCCCTTCTCATTATGGCTTCATTTTTACGCTTACACTGCGCGACTAATACGAACACAGCTAATTCTAACACATCAGGGAATGTGGTACGCTAAATCTGGCTTACAGCCGTTCCATGTTTAGTTTACGTTTCTATACTTGATACTCAGCGAAAACTCAACCCTGCTCATCCCGCGTATCCATGAGAATCGAATTGGGTTGAGTTTCCAGATGCCCGGAAGATTTGAGTGTGGCAATTTCGGTTTGTGTCTTCGATAAGCAGGTTCATGAATAAAAACATTTATAAGGTATAGAACCATTAGTTCAGCTGGACAAAAACTAGCAGCTCCTAATGGATTTTATGAAATAAGAAAACTGCAAGGGGTAAGGTAATATTTCTGTGCCAATTGGATATTAAACCTTTGAGAAAAAAACTAAAGGAGACGACTTCCCATAGTAATGCACACAACCGACAGCGTAACCAAAAAATTCCTCTTGCATTTTCAAGGGGGTTTGGTTATCACATTTCTGTAGGCAAAGGTATGTACGCCTTGACGCAGAGACGTAGCGACCCTGGGTAAATGTACATACTTGCTCAACAACAACGGCCTGAACAATTTTTAACGCCGCCCCTGGCCAAGAAGAAGTTCAAAAGTAGATACGCTATTTTCCGAACATGTCATCTAATTTAGCTCTATTCTCAAAAATTGGAACACTTCAAAAAATACTTTTTTTTTTTAAAATGCACTGAAAAAGAAATAATTTCAAAAAAGTGAAATTTCTCAAATTGTAATGAGTATCGCGATCTAGTTAGCTGGATCAATAAATACTGAAAGGATATTATAGAGGGTATATGCATATAGGCGTACTTAAGATAAGGGTCCACTTATACACTTTTTAGTGGAAGTGTACACGCGATAAGTGTGAATATACACTTGGAAAAAATATTTCACTCTCTACACTCAATACACTAAATCTAGGATCTTTCAATAAGGGCGCTTGACTTTTAAATGTAAATAAAACAAGTTGTGTGTGAGATATCCACCCCATTTTTATTTTATTTGAAAAAATATTTTATGGCATTAAGTATGGAATATAACGTCGTTCAAATGTCCGTCGCGGCTTTCCTTGGTGGGACGAATTCGGGGGGACCAATTTTCGATGATTTTGACACATAAATCTGGCTGAATTTGCTGGATGGCGTTCGTTATGTTGACTTTGGGGGCATCAATTGTTTACGGTTTATTCGTATTGACCTGTGATTTAAGATATCCCTAAGGGAAGAAGTCTAAATGCATTAAATCGCACGATCTCGGTGGCCAGTCTTAAATCGCTCATGAAGAAAGTCCATCCTGGTATGGACTGTGTGGCACGTAGCGCCGTCCTGTTAGAACGACATGTCGTCGGTATCCATATCATCCAGTTTAGGTCACAAGAAGTTGCTTATCATAGATATGTAGTGCTCGCTGTTTTTGGCGAAATTTGGCAAAGCCGCAGCGGACATTTGAACGACGTTATATTCCATTCTTAATGCCATAAAATATTCTTCCAAATAAAATAAAAATGGAGTGGATATCTCACACACAACTTGTTTTACTTACATTTAAAAGTCGAGCGTCCTTATTGAAAGACCAAATTGCAGATTGGACTTACTCTTTCCAGATATTGTTTTGAAAATAATGATTTAGGGTCACATGTACTAGCAAATGAAATATCGTTAAATGCTCGTAAGAAGTCCTTTGAGGTTGCCGTCTGCCCGGATATAACCCTTTATCAGTGCATCCTATCAACAACACATCCGCTGAATGTATTACTAGAAATTGTTGTTGTCTCCTCAGTTCCTTCCTACTTTTCCCTAATGAACGAGGCGCCACGAATGTTTACAAATTTTGATTGGTTAAAACTCTAAACCACTTTGCAAGTCTCGCCAGAAAAGACTTCCTCTCTAGCTTAAAGTGCCTTCGGTTGGTCGGCGACTATTGCATTAACTGCAGGATAAAGACGAAAATTAAGGAAGCTTCCTTTCCTTTTCGTAATGCTCCCAACATAATTTTACGACAAGCTTACTCCGACGCGGTGTACTTTTCATCCAAAGGAATAAAACGGCCGACGGTATTTACAATTTTTTAATTATTTTGTGCTGCCAGCTTACCACTTCCTCAACACATCGTCTACCTGGTGAAGCAGAAGTTAATTGAATGCAAATCTCGGAGGTTTGTCGAATTGCCTGCCATACCAGGGGCATTTGCGGTCGTCGGGCATTTCGACTCAATTCATCTCGTTATACGGCACTTGTCGACATTAGCCGGGTTAAGTTGTCTCGTTTCCTATTTTTACGACCTACCTATGCCTTTGGCGATTTATGAGGAGTGGGCGAATGAAACGGAAACGTCTGCCAAGAAGTCTTTGTTAAATCAGTTTCACTTTCATGAAGGTAGCAAGTAGCTGAGACTGTAAAGGAGAACGGGAGGGAAAATGAAATCATCTGTACCGGACACCGGAATTTTGTACAATTAAAGATTACGACACGTAGAAACTAAATCCCAAGTGGTGGACACCTAGGTAGGTGTGGGGGGAAAAGTGGGTGGCGGACTCACGTGAACTCCCAATTTCTGTCAGTTGAAATTTAAATTGGGCCTCGAGAAATATTCCGATGTGGCTGAAAATTGGTATATACGCTAATCTAATAATTCCAAGTAAAATATGAAAAGTCCCTTTAAATTGAACTAGAGTATTTTCTTTTATTCAAGATCAAAGTTCAAATTTTTCAGATCGTAAAGGGAAATATTGAAATGATTAATCCAGTTGGTTTATAATCATTAAAATTTTATTTATGAGTAAGAATCACACTAATACATACTAAAAATAATAATAATATACACAAATGAGCGTAACCACCATTTTACATGCTCATATGTTTAGCTGGCAACGTTTTGAACTGAAACTTCTTTTTCACGGTAATGAAAAAATGGGAGGGTATAACGTAATGAAAATTGAAAAGCCCCCAAACTTATTTTCATGAAAGTTGGTACATAGAGGTTCTTGGTAATGTTGATTTTAATTATTGCACGATTTGCTCGATTTTAAAATTTACGATGGCGGACTCAAGTTACTAACCTGCCACAACAAAATAATAAAAATAGTATAGTTGGCGTTGGTGTTCGTTTTTCTTCCTTTTATTTGTGATTTTCGTGTAATATAAGCGTAACGAGGTAACAAAAGGACTACAAAAAATGTCCAGAGTATTCAAATGACGGAATGATGAAACAAATGCCATATTATTGATATTGTGTGCAAAATTTAAAAGAATGAAACCGGCAAAATGCTAGTGGGGTGCATTCGAGGTCGCTGATCACGAATATGATGTTTAAAATTCAAAATGTCGGATCCAAAATGGCGACGCATTTTCACAGCAATCCTTTGAAGCTGTGAACTTGTTCGGTCGCCATATTAGATCCGTCAAATTGAAACCCTACAATTATATATAGCCCTCACATTGCCGAAGAGCCAGGTCATCCAACAGTGAAAACCCCATACATATATATGGATCTCAACTACAACCTCTATGTATTTAGAACAATCAAAAATGTTTGTTTGTTTAATAACAGACGGTTAATTTCAACTGAAAAATTCAATATTTTCAAGGAATAATAATTTTGTTGTTAGTATTTCATAAATCAATCATAAAAATTTTAATTTTTTGATAAAGTGAATAATTCTATCAACAAACAAACAAAGTTTTATTAATTTTTTTTCAATACATACATCTTAAGAACGACCATTTCAGGAAACCAATCTACACTTTAGAGGAGACTGCCCCAGAAGCGAACTGAAATAAAATAATGATTTATAAATAGTAGTAAGACAATAGCTAAAATTCTTGTAAACCTCCGGAATACAAAAATATGTCTCTTTAAAAGTTATAAAAATGACGCGGAGATGCAATCGCAATCGAGTTGGGCGATGATATATTCAGGAAAAGTTGAATTTCTCTACTAATAGAAAAAAATAAGCTAACTTTCACCACCCTCACTACAACACCGGAAATCGGAAATGAGGGGGGGGGGCCCACGTCAACTAAGTTCATCCGAGCTTAAGGAACCTTAAAAAATATCGTCGCCCAGCTCGATAGACTGCTTTCTTCACAAAAATATGTTTTTGATCATTTGAATACATGAATCGAGTAAGTTAAGTATTTGTATTTAATAAGCACTTTGGTTTTTTAAACGGTTTTATTTAGATTGCCTTGTTTATTTGTTTGAGTCAAATTCAGTAGTTGAAATTTAACCACCTTCCTATCGATAGATTGATCTGAAATTTGGTACACAACTTTAGTTCTGATGACAATACAATTTAATATAATCAGTATCATTGTAAATCCAAGATGGCCGCCACTACAAAAAGGCGGATTACATATTTTCTCACAACTCCTCAATATGGGTATGAAATCAAAGGGCTTTACAAGTAGAACACAGTGCATGGCGAATCATAGAGTTGAGACAGTCTATACTTATATTAAAAAAATAAGTGAAAAAAAATGTTTAAGTTAAACAGTTTTATTGAAAATAAAGATAATACGAGTAATGATGTAGATAATGTACTAAAAACTAAAAAATAATTCAGTAGGTCCTAAGTACCAGTCATCATACCACTCCCCTCATCAATCTAGGGCATCAATCAGACAAAAAAATAAAATCGGGGGGCGCGTGAAATTTATATCAATAGTCAACCGCTCATATCATTATAAATGCTATTGATATATTTGCTCAAATTACGCCACGCCCCACGATTTTATTTTTTTGTCTGATTGATGCCCTAGACTGATGAGGGGAGTGGTATGATGACTGGTACTTAGGACCTACTGAATTATTTTTTAGTTTTTAGTACATTATCTACATCATTACTCGTATTATCTTTATTTTCAATAAAACTGTTTAACTTAAACATTTTTTTTTACTTATTTTTTTTTGCTTTTGCTTTTACCAATTAAAAGTAATGCACGGAGCACGACTTATTTTTGGCTCATGCGCACGTACTATGCAGCTACATATATATTAGACAATTAACAAATTCATGTCTCCAAGGGATTTGATCGCAAAAAAATTTGTTAATATATTTCGAGCGACGTAAGCAGTGTTTTCAGTCAAATAAAATAAAATAAAAATAGCTTGTTAAACTACTTTTCCTATTATAACTTTAGGCCAATATGCTTACACTCTTTAAAGGGCTTTTGATTATAATCGTTTAAACAAAAAATCGTTGTTGACCAATCCCCCTAGTGTATAGGTTAGCAGAGCAATAGCAAATAGAGGAAAGGGTTCAATCTTTCATTTGACCTATGGTAACATATTTTGCACCTTATGTAGTTTGGGTTGCCTTAAGCTTGAAAGAAGTTAGCAGCAATGATTGGTGGTTGGAACTCGCACAGACGCAGATGCAATAAGAGAAGTCATTTAATTTGAAAGTGAATTTTTAATACTAACATATAAAATAAATATTTACAAAGTAGGTACATCACATTTCGCTAAGCAATACACTAAGAGGTTAATTTACAATTCGTCATCTAAGCCTAATATCACGTTTGGGCTTACAAAGCCTAAATAGTAATTAAAATAAATATTGCAGTGCATCCAATCTTTGATTGATATCCGTTTGCTTGAGAGCGCATCGTGAAGATCGTTGAAGCTGTTGGAGCCCACTCGATGTTCTACTTGAGACTCAGGAAGTGCTCCCTGCTAGCCTTCAGCTTGGTTTCTTCTCGTTCCCTTTGAAGCCGATGTCTAGCTGCAAGAAACATGAGCTCTTTGATAGATGCGTACTCAGGGTCAGACTTCGCGATCAGTGGCTCCTCATCGTACTCGTAGTTGTCCTCGTACAGGTAATCACTGTCAAAGGCACTGCGCTTGTCGTCGTAGTAGTCGTCATCGTCATCTTCGTCCGTCGAATGTCTTTCGCGTTTACTCCTAAATATCTGCAAGACACCATCCACCTGGCTTGCAAGCAAGTCGCTGCCCCCCAAATGAATCTCCACATTTCGCTTGTTTCGGACAATGCTGTTGATGGGGATGTTGGACAGTCGTAAGTTGAGCACGGCTTTTCTGGGGCTATCAGTAGTGGGCTTTGGGCGGTTCGCAGTCCCCTCCAGTGGATCTTTGTTTGTCTGCTCGAGCTGAATGCGGTAATTGCGGCGATACTCGTCATTGTTTGAAACTTGGTGGATTAGGATGCCTGCCGTGTTGAGAATCCTCTGCGCGGGGTTCTGATCCTCGTTCATTTGCAGATGCAGCTTGCTGGCTGGATTCGCGTGCACTCTTTTTATTTTTCGATGCTCATTCGGATTGTCCAGCCCTTTTAGCAAATAGTAGGAGTCGAACAGCGACTTGAGGACGGGATCCATCGCCTCATTTGAGCTCCTGTCACATTCACTCACAATAAGCGACCACAAATCGCCATAGAGCCTCGACAGAAGCAGTTCCTCATCGAAGTCAATGTTCCCGGCCTTGTAGTGTTTTATAATCGACGGGATAACAAGCAACGCCTCGATCTCGTTAAAGCGGTCTGGAAGTGAACAAGAGAAAAAATTTAGCACTTATTGTCTTCTGTTTATTTGAGCTAATTGCTTAATTAGCACATCTGCGATCAACGGCTGCTCTGCCAAAACTAACTGATACACACCTCTTCTGGTGACGAAAGTCTCGGTGCCCGGCTCCAGGCCAAACTTGCTCTTGTAGCTCAGCCAGGGTTCTATGATGTCCGCGTACGTATCCTGCTTTTGCCTCAACTGATCACTTTTGATATAAAATCCACCAACCACCGATGTGAAAGACGCCAGCACGAAAATCAAAACTTTCTCCATGTTCTCAGGTAAGCGCTTCACCTGCCGATCCTCACTTCTGAACGAACCACTTGTTCTGGTGCCTTGAATCAGGCCACCGCTTCTTTATATACTTTTTCGAGCCTCTCGACTTCAGACGGGCCGGGCCGGGCATGTCTGCCGTCTGCTCAAGTCGCCAATTTCAAGTACCTTTGTCGCTCATTTATTAGTGTGGCGCTTATCCTTTCGGGCCCGTATCACTATCAAGTAGCAGACAGGTAGCTTCTGTTACCTCTTTTAATTGGTTTTAGAGGATTTTTTTATGGTTTTGTTTTACAACCAATTTTGAGCGAATTTAAAAATTTCAGGTCAATTCGAGGCACCGTGCTCCGTCAGACCCAGCCGGTGCCCGATGTCTTCGCTACCTCCTCCGGTCATAGGTGTGCCGGACGAGCGACGGGACAACTTGTCGCCTGGCCGAGTACTCTTGGGCGCCTGTAAATTTGTTACGTAAACTTTGATTAGGTACCCAATTAATAATACTTGATGCAGGTGGCCATTGTTAGTCTGTTAGTCTCGACGTAGTCAGTCTTTTCGGATTTGTGCCCATCTGGAACTGCGCAGCGGCGGAAACGATCTGGTCGTGTGGCGCACATCAATTTTGGCATCTTCAATGTTTTAGTAAGAGAAAATTTCAGGGTACGTGACCCGTTGGAAGGCGTGCACTCGCTTGTTGACTTGTTTTGAGTTTTCTTGTAGACAGTAGAGGGCTAGGCAACGATGTTTTGGCGATTTGCAGATTAGTTTCGGCTTTTTTCGACTTTGTTTGTTTAAGTCGTCCTAATTTTTATATCTTGCTGAGCTCGGGTTTTGTTTTTTGTCGATGTTTCGGGTACTGGTGTCTCGTCCTGCTGAGCGTGACTAGACAGACTCCTGACATCCATGGCGCTTCCAATACAGCAAGATCTTGAAGTCGACAAATTTATTTTAAAAACGATTCCGAGAAACGTATAATTATTGCCTAATTTCAATATGTTTTTACGTATTTAATTAATTAGCTTTGAACATAATTAGTACTTGAGAAAATTGAATTTTATTATTATTATAGTACATACGTAGCTATGTATTTGTTTAACGGAACAGGAAGCTTCTTACAATATTTACCTATACCCCAAGGGCGTCTATTTGGGGTTGGGGTTGGGGGGGGGGGGATTTTCCCGGAGCCTGTGTGTTTTCTGGGGGTCCGGATTGATTTGATCGAGTGATTTTGGAATATGTATATGTATGTTAGACTTTATTCACATCATAAAGTTTGTAATCACTTGAAGTTATTTATGGCAATTAATGGAAACTTCACAAAGAACGTTATTTCACGAACGTTCATTTTATATTTTTGTGAATATTAACTATCTAGAACGTTGAATACAGAAAAACGCTTGATTCCAAATACATAGATCGAAAATGGCAATTTAAAATTGACGAATCTGTGAGCAGATGTTTGGATCTCACAATCAGTAGTGCTCTACCGCTACACGATGGCGCTTCTATACGTATAATGCGATGTGCTGCACACGACCCGTCTGCTATTGGCTTATTGCTTTACTACAAGGTGTCACAAAAGTCATCACCCTATCGGAAGATCCTATATTTTTTGCAAATGGCGGCAAATGTCAGTTCTGCTTTGACATTTGTGAAGTAATAAATAGATACAAAATACACGTCAACAAGACAAGACATGAATCGCTATACTCCTCAAGAACGCGGAATAATTGTTTCGCTTTCCGGGTCGCCTAATCTCTCGTTTTGGTGATTTGCACTGGTCGGCAAGATCGCCCGATTTAACCGTTTAAGACTTCTTTTTGTGTCTATGTTAACAAGGCTCAGACTCTTGAAGCCCTCAAAGAGAATATCCGTCAAGAATGCGAGAACCTATCGCCGGAAGTTCAGTTCTGGCAAGAGTGATGAAAAATGCCATAAATCGGGCCCGTATGGTCATCAATTCTGGCGGCATCCAGGGCCAGGCCGTCATCATTTTCTCGACCTAATGGAAAAGAAAATGAAGACATCAAATAAACACAATTCAAAAGCAGAACCAAAGTCTTTCATTCATAAAGTAATTACATTCAAAGAACATCGGGTGACAACTTTTGCGCCACCTTGTACATATTAGACCTGAATTAACGAATTCACATTTCCGCGGGATTTGATCGTACAAACAATTTTCTTACACATTATTTAAGTAAAATTTCCCTCTTTTTTCGGTAAAATTAAATTTTAAAAGTTATTCGCGAAAAACCGTAATTTTAGAGCTTTTTTGTTTAATAACTATTACAGCTGCACTTTTCAGAAAGCGGATTATTTATCATATTTATATTATTGATACAATTTAGAAGAGAATTGAATAGAAACTGCCCCGTTACAAAGGATTCCGAAGCTGATTCCTTATTTTACTGCACTAGGTGAGGTATGAATGTGTGTGAGGTATGAATGTGTGATATTAACAGAAGGGAACCTACCGCAAGTTGGCTTAGTCAGAGCATCTCCATTCGTTATCGTGATAGGAGAGACCCAGCGGGAATTGGAAGCGCTCAAACATGGCTGCTGCCGCAACTCTCGTTCATATCTTTTTAACATGAGCATGTCCGCAGAGGGAAGCGCTCTTAAGGCAGGCCCCCATAGAATCCTTCGCCTTCAAACTTCGCCTTCGCCGCCGCTGAACAACTATTGAATACATGCATTCATATGGGAGCTAACCCATAGCCGACGCAACTTCAGCCCGTTGCGAGAGAAAAATTTAGAGAAACCTTCAATAATTTCGTCGAGGCAGTCTTTCGTGAGAGAGCTTTGCTGAGAGGGCTTTGACAAGTTGGGATTGGCCAGTTGGGATTCGTTGAATCAGCTGTTTATTTGACAAGTAAAGGTTTGAATTTGATATCTGTGAATTGTTTTGGTGATTTTGTAATTATTCGGTTTCCTGTTTCTTCGTTTGGATTTCCTGGAGGGTGCCGAGTTTTTCCCAAATTCATTAGTCTAGTTTCTTAACGAATTGGTACTAGATTTACCTTGTTAATTCACCTTCGGAGCATACTGCGCCAGTTGACGGTTGGTCTCGAATTGTCATAAACAGCTGAGCGGTGGCGAATGCTTCGAAGGATTCTATGGGTTCGGGTCGCTCTTTACGGGCTAAAAATGCATTAAGCTCTCAAAGCTCTGCGTCAAAGGCGAAGGACGAAGGATTCTATGGGGGCCTGCATCTAGAGTGGCGCTCTGGAAGCGCTAAGAGGAAAAGCTTTAAAAGCTTCACTGACTTTTATCCAATGATGCCTTTTTTTTATATGTCAAAAACATGCCTCTTGAGGCATGCCTTTGTCAAATGATAAAAAGCACGGTTATTCGTACAGCACGATTAGCAAATAATTTAATTTCACTATCGACGTCACGTTGCGCAAAAACTTACCCTTTCACATCAACTGCCGCTTTCAGAATAAAAGCTCTGGCAATAGAAAAGGGAATTCCGCAAGTTCAGTATGAAACGACCGACAACAGCCAGAAGACTATTACAAGATTACACTAACGATATTATCGACTGGACCAGAAAATGGGAAATCAAAAAAAATGAAACCAAAACAGAGCAGATCACGTTTGCTCTTAGGAGAATTACCTGCAAACCAATATCCATCAACGACGAGAGAGCAGCTCAAAATTGAAACCAAAGTCTCTATTGGCTTCTTCACAAGAAATCCAAACTAAATATCTGAACCAAAATAGTAATTTACAAAGCAATACTGAAACCAATTTGGACATATGGTCTGCAACTATGGGGATCAGCAAAAGCTCGCCATGATACAATTAGGCCAAACAAAAATAATTAGGGCAATCCTAGGTGCGCCACGCTACGTAAATAACAAAATAATCCAACGCGATACAAACGTCAACACTGTTGCAGCAGAAGCCAAAAAAGCACCCAAATTTATCAGCCGACTGAAAAGGAACGACCCACTTTAAATAACCTCATCATCAAAAAATTAGGCTATAAAACAGCATAGCAGAAATCGATATCAGTTCCAGTAAGCAATAGCCGAGCAGCGCAACAAGTACTCACCAAACAGCAACAGAATGGGAAATCACCAAACGAAAAAAGTGGATGACACCGGGAAGGTGATCAATTCGATCGTTATCAGCCCAGTAGACATTGTCTCATCCCGATCGAAACAACTCTGATGGTGCTCACTGTCCTAGTAGGAGTGAACTTCATATACCAACTATACAAGGATTACAGAGGAGGCCAAGGTGACCTTCTCCTAACTGAATTAAAAAAAAAGCAAAAGTTTGGGATTCTTTCACAAGAAAACAAAACAACATATGACCTTGAATTTTTTTTTATTTGGAAGTCTTTAACAAAAACTAGAAATTGTTTTTTTATTTTTTTATTTTTCGATCACCCGTCGCCGCCAGAGGGCGCCAAAAAAATCGGCCTTTTTCCGTAATTCCGTGATTGCGGCTCGTCATATCATTTAAAACAAAAAATTAAAGAACAACTTCATTTAGACATACAAATCTATAGATCTAACTAGGATCTAACCAATCGGTCGATTAGAAAAAAAATGGCAGCCATTTGAAGTCGAGAATCGAGAATTGTTCGAAAATTTTTTACATAAAGTCCTGTAAAAAAAAACTACTTGGTTTTTGTCTTATATCCTAGTTAGATTTGTGCACAATTGAATTCTGAACAAAATGAACTAAGGTTTATGGAAATCGGTGGAGCGGTTCAAGAGATATCGTGGAATTACGATTGAACAAATGAAGTCGAGAAAAATACGTTTGATTTTACATCGACTTCACCGGCTGAAAGTGCCGTGTGCCGGTTCCACGGAATTTTTTTTTTGAGTTTTTGGCATTTTCTCGAAAGTTCTAGAGAAAGACTATCGATACGTTCAAGTGGCGACGTAAAATATAACGGAATTGAATTTCTTCCGGCGCGGCGTCCCAAACAGCGTGCTGGGGCGACAGCTGCGTCACCGCTTTTTCTCTCAAAATATATAGCACTATAACTCGAAAACCATATTTTTTATTTTCGTAAAATTATAGGACGTGATTCTAGACATATTAAGCAACATTTTTCCTAAAAAAAAAGCGATGTTTTTTTTACCCCAGTTAGGAGAAGGTCACCTTAAGAGAAGATACACTGTCTCAACACAGTGCTAAACCGCAGTACAAACGGAGAACCGGCCTGCAAGGACGAACAGGAACGGGAAATCCCTAGGGCACAGGCTCTAGGACCTCCACTTCGTCAGTTAGATTAATAGTCGCAATATTGTAAGTTAGGGATCGTACAACTCCGATCCGATTCTTATGTAATCACTAAAAGTTCAAATAAAAAAAAAAAAGGGCGAGAAGCGCTTCCAACTCGCCGGCCTTGGGAAGCGCTTGACATTTTTCCCGCTAGGGTCTGCCAATTAAGTTAAAAACAAAAACAGACTTACAGAAAGTACTTTTTATTGCAGACGAGAAACGTCCAACGCCTCCTTGCTGTTCAGTTCTTGGTTCAAAATAAATTATATGTAATCGGAAGGCATATAAAAAGCTTCTTATGTACCTATTGCTGCTGATATGTGTATGCGTTTGCTTGACTGCTTAAATCTAGATATGCGCCCTAATTACTTTTTTTTGAACAAATTTTTAAATATTGGAATGAAACTGTGCTTTGGTGCATCAAAACTGTCCTGGTGCAAGTCTGGGCGGCTGGGCCTAAAGTGACTTGCTGCTGGATACATGGCGTGGTCAGGAGAATATGGAAACGGCTTGAAAAGCGGCAAGTGGTGACCTCGCGCAGGTGACCCGTATGGATATTGGAAGAACGCATCTCCTGTATGTTCAGGGGGTTGATAAAACGAGTAAGGCATTGGTGGCGGCTTGTAGTAAACAGGTTGGCACACACAAGTTGATTGCTGGGGGTAGTACGAGCTCGGAAACGATTGCGGGGGGTGCGGTGGCAAGTAAGTAGTTTCCGGCCTCCAGGGATACCCAGAGAGCGGGGGAAGGTGACTATTATTTGCACTCGATGCCATTGCGTCAACTAATGGGATACTAGCAGAACTTGTAGAATCATTCACTTTTGGGGGCTGAAGGGATTCGAGAGGTTCCATAATAGAGTCATCGCCGTTATTCTTATTGTCATCCAAGTCATCATTTTCTTGTCTGGCGTTCCTGTTTAATTCTTCTTGATCTTCCAAACTTCTTCTAATTCTGTTGCTAATCACTTCTAGCTGCGACTGCGACTGCGTTCGTTTTGCATCGTTCTGCGCTTCCAAGTAGATGTAAATCGCGCGCCCAACTAAAAGATCAGATCAAACTAATTTATTCCACCACAAAAAAAGCAATCTTACTGATACTACTTCTGTCATATGACAAAAGTTTAATTGTTTGCATTGATCTCAGTCCCTCTACGAAAATAAGAACAATTGGGTCAAAACTAAAATAAAAACAAACCACTCAGTGAAGAGACATTTCTCACCTAACGTTCCTTTAACATCGAAACTGTTGGGACCATTCTTTGGTAGTTCGATAATTTCCACAAACTCCACGAAGCCTTCGATATTCCGAAATTGAACAATTATTATTAACCACACACTAGAAATTAATTGCTTCCACATTTTGCTCGTACCTTGCAATTGCTCTGAACTTCCACCGTATACTGAGTATCCGAGTGACTGCCTACTGACGAAACGTGCACCTGGAGTAAGGTAAATTTCTTATCAGGATGCGGGTAGACCATTTAAAATGTTAAAAGTGCAAAACGGCGAAAGTTTATCAAAATCGCATTTGAAACGATTCCATTGTTTTTGTGCCTTTCATGAGGAAAGTGGAAAGTGCAGTTGGCTTGCATTGCTGTGAAATTTTGTGTCTGTCCAGAGTTCGCAGATATCGGTCACTTTCTAACTGAAACCAATAGCGGCATCCAATTTTTTAACATGCGAACAAAACCGATGCAGAACTTTTTTTTAGATATTTCACCTACTTTCAGTCCGCTCAAACGCGTCCACCAAATTACAAGTCCGCTCCAGTAGTGGGTCGACTCAAATTTTAATTGTTAAACTTTTTGAATTGAGTCGAAAATTGAGTTTTTTGAAGTTTGAGCAGATTCCAAGCCAGCATCCTCTAATACCCCCTAGTTTGGATTTTTATGGCAATCCGTTGTAGCCATTATAGCCCCGCCATCTTAAATTTTGGTTAACTTGAACTCCATATCCCCTTAGTCTTCTTTATAATCGTTTACATAGAAATTGCTAAAAGTGGAAGAATTTCGTTCACCATATTGGATTCGGATTCGGACTTGAATTTGGAAATTTCTATTACAGATTCGGGATCAGCATCCCTAAAAACGCCCCAGTGTTGATTTTCATGACAATCCCTTATTGAGGAATTTCGGTCGCCATATTGGATCGCCATTTCGAATTTTTTTAATTTTGATGGCAGATTCGAAATCAGTGACCGCGAAAACTCCCTAATGCATATTTAAGTTTTGCGGTAGAGGTAGCCTTCTTGGAACCAACATTTTGAACCCTTGCACTACTTAGTGTGAAAAAATGAAGTCTATCGGAGCAACCGTTTAGACGTGATTGAGAAACAAGCATCGAAACACACAAACTCTCGCAGTTATAATAAATATTAGTGAGATAAGATAAGATAAGATTACCAGATTCTACCAGAATAAATAGCGCCGAATACACTGATGTTTTAGAGGCAAAACTAGATGCGTTTTTAGCAGCGCATCAAGAAGTAGATTGGACTTTCCAACAAGATACCGCTGCTGTCTACACAAGTAGGGTGACAACAGTGGCCTTCTTCTAGACTAGAATTCTAAAAAAAACACTTCTTATGTATTTAGGAAATTGAAAAAGGTGCGAATTAAAATGAAAAAGCATTTTGTACTGAATTTATATTTATCACAAATTTCTACTCAAAACAGCGCAATGCACTTATGGCATGTTACTCCACTCAAGGATTTTGAGTAGAAACTTCGGTGGTTCACGTAATCGTTATTCCGACCTAATCTTTAGGTTGCAATTGCCATTTATCCATGGTACGAACCAAGTTTAGTATAAAAAAATGGCTGTCATCCCGGCTAATGTAAAAAAAAGGGTTTAAATCTTTACTAAATCCCAATACATAACTGCAATAAGTTATTATCAATTATTTTATTATTGCTCTAACTTGAAATCATGACGAAATAAAAGCTTTATTGAGAATCCATTGTAAAATAAATTTTTTCACTTGTCACTTGTTGATATGCCACGCAAAAGAATGGTTTAAGACAATTAATACCCTAAGGAAAACGTTTTCAGAAAAACGCGTTTAGCGTTTTGGAACGATTTTTCTCGAGGATTATGATATGAACTAAGGAGTTACATGACATCGTTGATTCCATGACCATAAGAAACACCTGCTGTGTCGTACAGGCTGTCGTTTTGCCGCTTTTCATCTCAAACATAATTTCGAAGAGAAATGATAGAAAAAGGTGCGTCATAGACCATAGGTAGACGGAATTCGCTGTATTTTCTACAAAAAATGCAAATTTCTGTACGATATACAATAAATTCATACACAATATTTGCACTATCAATTGTTATTAAAAAAATTCAATTTTTTGAACCCGCAAATTCCCCTTAAGGTTTTTTAAATGAAGGAATATATTTATTTAAAGCACAAAAGTGCTTTTATCAATAATCCACGCACGTACGCACTTGTGCATTAAGGGCCTGTCTGAATCCAACTCTTCCAAGGCTGTGTAGAGAACCAGACAGAAAAACGGATTTGACTCTTTAGTATGGGGAGAGTAGTAGAGAGAACCATTAAAAAACACAGCTCTAGTTAGGTTTCTCCGAGAATAATTAGCCTTTCCACTCCTCTCCGCCTCACATGAATATGTTTATATCCTCGTATAGTGCGGTTCAAAACGAACTAACCATACATGATGCTCTATTGGAAAATACTGCACTATTTGACCTACCATCGCCTAGCCAATACTACACAAACTCCTGTTTAGGCAATAGTCTACCTGTTTACCTAAATAAGTGTTAGCTTATAAACATTTTTGGTTTCATTGGCCAAAGCGACGAAACCTCACGTTAGCAGCTCCGACTACTACCCACATATATTTTTTTTGAGTTATCGTTTTGCCCCTAAAGGAAATAAATAATTAATTTCTCTGAGACCCGCATATGTGGCAATCTATTCTATCTCAATTTGAGTAATCCACAAGAACAGTTCTAAGGGAACGGATATTCATGGTCCACCTGTAAGAACGTATAAGTTGTATTATTCATCAAACAGATTTCTTTCACTCATGATTTTCATTCCTAAATCCTGTACTACCTGCTAAGCCGGGAACACATTTGAAGCGAGATGTTTACCTGGCTCTGCTTGGGTTTCTCTTTTGAGAGAACGGTGAAGACACATTCAGCTGTAAAAAACAGTAAGGGAATATGTTTCGGTCGCTGAATGCTAGCTGCCAAGCAAATGAAGAGTTTTGTTCGAATTCCAACTAAATTCGGCCCAATAATTCGAAACTAACAAGTGCGAGGTGGAAACGTTTCCTCTTAAGGCATGCACAACGGATTTCCTGTGTTGAATTCCACATAGGAAATTCTCACAACAGATCTTCCGGCGCCACTGTCGAGTAGTCAACCCAGGAGTGACATTATTTATCTTGTTTCGAGTTTAGTCGAAACAAATTCAATAGCTGAATTCTATGCAAAATTCTTATAGGAATCATATACATGAAATTCAGCCATTTCAAGTCGTTTCGACTAATCTCGAAACAAGATACATAATGTCACCTCAGTTTCAACGCAACCTACGTTTACATTGAGTTGAGCTCGGGTTCATCCCAGGCTCAATTCTGCGTGTAAACGAGGCATATGTAGCAGTTTACTTTATTTCGAGGTAAGTCGCGAAGCCACTTGTAATAGCTGAATCTCATGTATGGGATTCCTATAGGAATTTTAAATACAATTCAGCTATTTTAAGTCGTTTCGATTTAAGTTGAACAAGTTGTATGCCGCGTGACTTATATGCAAAATTTCTACGGGAATCTGGTCGTTGTTATAATTGCTAAACTGCCCTGCAATTGCAGTATTCAGCTATTTGCAACACGAAGCTGAATATTGCAATAGAAGGACAGTTTTGCATTTATGAAAACGGCCCCTATGGGGTAGAACTTGTTTCAAGTTATAGGCCGCTTATACAGCCAACGCGAACTTGCGACAAAACCACGGGAGCGGACTCGTCTTCAAAACTATTGAATACCGTTCCCGCTTTGGTGTGAGAAAGGCTTTAAATTGAAACGACTTGAATAGCTGAACGGCATGTAAAATACCTATAGGACTATCTTACAGGAAATTAAGCCATTGAAACTAAGTCGAAAGAAATTAATATTAAAATGTTCCACCCTGGCTGAATTGAATGTAAATTCCCTATAGGACTCATATATGTACATGAAATTCAGCCAAACGATTTGAAATGACTGGGGCCATATTTTGTAAGACGGGACGAATTTTTTTTTATTATAGCTGAATTGAATGTAACATTTTAATACGAAATTTTGCACGCAATTCAGCTATAATAAACGAAAATAAGAGGGGCCTGATTCTGGTTGTCACCTCACTTTCCGTGACGTGACAGCTTATAGCTGAATTGCCTGTTTTGATTCCAATAAGAATATTTCTTCGATATTCAGCTATAAGATCTCACGTCACGGAAAGTGAGGTGACAACCAGAATCAGGCCCGAGGTCTTACCAAATATGGCCTCTGGGGTGACAGTATGTAACTTGTATCGATTCAAGTCGAAACGACTTAAATGTGTAGCTGAATAAGATTCCCATTCAACATGCAATTCAGCCTTCCGTCTACTACCGGTATTTGATGCGCGATAAATAAAAATAAAACCATAGCCATAACATTAAAAATGATTTTTATATTCAGTCAATAAAACATTCGTTCTGCACCCAGTTAAACGTTACAGTAGTCCATAAATGTAAATTTGCTTTAATACAATATATCTTCACAACTATCCTTTGAATCAAACATAATGTTTGCGTTATAGGAAACGAAATGTATACGATAATCGATTAATCGAATCACCTTAAAATAATGTATTTCTAAAAAATAAAGAGCAAACGTGTGGGAACACACAATGAAAAGGACATTTAAGGCAAAATAATAAGAGGAACATTTTCCCCGGTATTTTTTTCTATGTGCTGCCTAAAGTCGCTCTCAAATTTCGAATAACGACACAATAATTGAAAAAGGCTCAGCAGACATATTGCATCGCCCCAGCGCATATAATACATCTTTCGTGTCTACTTCCTTCCTTAAATGTTTTATTTTACTACCTTTTCTCTTTTTAAGTTTAATTTCACTATAAATTTAGATTAGAAAAATAAGATGTGAACATTTAAAAATACATCTATCGCTTAAATTGCAATTCGAAACTGTACAAAAATTCAATTCTTACTATTTTACATTGCGAGAAGTCATCTCACACTAGTCATCTACTTATCGCTTAATTTATTCTATAATATTTCCATTTCACTTTGCATTGTTTCGTGCATTGATTTTGATTTTCACTTAAAATTAAACTGAAATAACAAAGTTTTGTAAACAAAAAATTATGTGTATACACTAGAAACAAGTCTGTAAAATGTGAACAAAAAAATGCTTAAACGAAATGCGTTACCCAAGTTTAATTAACTTTTAGTAATCAGTCTTATGAAATTGAACACAAAAATTAGTTACAACAGTGCGATGGGGAACTGCTTGTGTTTGGCCAACTTTGATCTTGTTTACAGTGAGAAAGTCCAGTCCTAATAAGGAATCGTCAGTTTTGTAATTGCTTATTGAATTTAAAACTGGGATACACTGACATTCTGGCAATGGCGATCACGGTAGTGATATAGGCACAAACTTAATCTACTCCTCATGAGGTTTTCAGGTCACATGGTGTTAGCAAGTTAGAAAATATAATATGATTGAGATAATCTACAAATTTGTTACAACTTAACCCTTTCCACAACTATTACTTTAAAGAAAATACTAATTTAAATTTATTAGTAGAGATGGACTATGACTAAAAGGTGGGTAAGTATTCATAATTTTTCCGTGATACTAATACATTATCAGCTTCCACAATTTGTGCCTTCTGATGACCATTGGAGTTAGGTATGTGATTTTTAGTCTAATATGAGAAGCCACTTGCTAACATTACTCATTACTTTTTAGAAGTGCATTTTAATGTAGGACTAATGCTTGTGCATGCATGACAAAGAGTATCGCATCATATGGCCAGGTTAATCGAAGTCTTGCTTATTTCGTATAATCTCAAATCATCTACTTTCTAATGAAGAAGTGTTCAACACAAATAAAGTAACTACGATCTCAGTTAATTCCGACACAAGCAGTATTTGGTTAAAGAGAAGAATAAATTAATAAAAACAACTTACTATATCAGAATGTATTGATAAAATAAAAACAAAACTGTGCATGTCTGAGCACAAAAACTTGCCCTTTATTTTACACATTAACATTAGAAATGAGTTGCACTTCGTCATCTTGCCCTCTAGGTCATTAAGTGATCAATAAATGCAAAAGAAACCTTACTTTAAAAAAATCAAAATCAGTCTTATGAAATCTTCTTCTTATATTCGTTTTATGCTAAAACTATTCCACTTTCAAGTGTGTTTTATGAATTTAATCCTTAACAAGGCATTATACACTTACAAGTCTTAAATTAGGACGTTATATGTATAACTCGTGTATGTAAATAATATTCTTCTGTAAGTGTTCATAGTAAAATAATAGAAGCATGGTAAACCGACACATGGCAAAATTAAAAGTAAAAAATATATAGAAACTCTTTTTGTATAGTTCGATTACAACTAATTCGATAATATGGCAGAGGAACATAATAGGAAAACGTATAATATATTATGAAGGTGAAACCATATTAACAGTATTTTGAGAAAGTAATTTTTCCTTATATTTGTACAATTATCTAATTTAATTTTTACACTTACCAAATGTTCTATCTTACATAGCTTTCACGTATGTATGTTCACTTTCCTTACTATTTGTAACTGATTAATTTAGGCACTCGGTGATTCTGACAACAAATATTCAATTACAACCTATTCAACAATATTGGTGCATTTTCTAAATTACTTCACCTTACCTATTTCTAAAGTGAATTTTCGCTAAAATTTTTACTTTACTTCTGCCAATTAGGTTTTCTGGTCATATGTGTCTTCGATTTCAACCCATTATTGCTTTCATAATGTTTAGTGAGCTTTGTACTCAAGTTTAAATAGGTAGAGCATATTCTAAGCATTTGACGTCATTGCCAAGCCTAATAAGGCACTTGCTTTTGTTAGTTCGCTTTTCGTTTTACTTCCTTGTATATTGAGCATTTCATTATTATCCAAGTGTGAATCCAAAAAATAAAAGTTTTGAGCAACATTACGACAATGTAATATTTTACAGGTATTTTTTATTGATTTGTGCAATACTACGGCTAATTGGATATGGAAAGAGCATTGATATGTTTCAGTGAGTTCAGAAATTAATAGACTTAGAGAGAAATAACAAACTCAAAGAGAATATATAAGCTGTTTGGTTTGAAAGTACTTTATTTTTATTTTTTTTTGTACACTTCTATCCTTCATTTACTCAGTGTAAAGTTTTTTTTTTATGTGAACTTGCCTCACTTTCAAAATAAACGGCTCATACGAGTATATGTATTCTGTGCAATGAGTTAATTGTCAGCCTTGATGTAACTGATATTTGTAAAAGTTAGAAATGTATTTAGAGACCTTCGGATGCCTAAGAACTTTTCTGACGTGTAGAGGATCAAATAAATGATTGCAAAAAGTATCTCCTAAAATATTTCAAGCCTAATACTACGCTTTTAAACAAAAATTATTTATTTTGAAAACGAGCTATATTCGCTGATCATTAGAATTTAAGATCGACTTTTTTTCCATATACCTATAACGGAATAAAGTCGGCAGGAAATTTTGTATTGATAATTGAATAAGGATATCCAAAGAAAATAGTAGATTTCCTTGTGAAATATTTGTAATAGACAGAAGCTATTGAAAAAACAATGGTGGTCTTTATATTGAATTTGTTCCTATTTTCCAGTCAACGAGTGACTCGTATTTTCGTTTATTGTGTCAATATAGTGATTATACAATTTCAGTTTTTACGTTTTATAATATGGTGGATAGCACACAATCCAACTTTCGAATGTGGGGGCCTTAAGGCGGCTTTACCCTGCAACGACTGACTTCGCCCATCGTTGACTGCTAATGGGTTGGACATGATGGTTGTCATATCTTGACAGCAACACTCTTCATACGAACATACATTTTTTGTCACTTTCTGATCACAACACCATTACATTTTTGGTATTGTTTGCAAGTTTCCAGTCAATTTATTTGAATATTAATTTTTTCCTTCAAAACTTTTTGTACGGTGTTTTTAAGCAACATCTCGCATTATTTAGAAACAAGAAAAAACTGAATTTTCACGAAAAGGACACTTTTTTAGAGTTACTTCCAAGTTTCATTTTTTTATATTCATTATATATCATTCCCTTTATTTTGCAGAATGTGTTCAAGAAACCGTTCGCAAAAATTGTGCAGATAAAGCATTCATTAAAATTATGGAGATGTTGAATTGGAAAAGTGATCGAGATGTAGAAAAATAATATTAGTTTTTGAATTGTATTGTTCATAACAGTTTTATCAAGACTATGTTTTTAACTACGATCTGCATGATAACGCAAAGTTTATAATAGTCCTGGATTTGTTGATTTCTCCAGAAGCCTTTGAGCCATTTAAGACAATTTTTTATAGATTTTTGTATTAACAATTTAAAATCGAAATGTTTGATTTTCAGTAAAATACAATGCTGCTTTATTTAATATACATATATAAAAAAATTGGCTTGTTAGACTATAACGAGATGATACTTTTGGAATTTCGCAGATCAATTCATTCCACAAACGAAATTCACGTAGACCAAGAGATGCTATTTGTTGCCATAACTTATGTATATTTTGTTCATTTACTACATTAATACCGAATATCGCGAACTTTTAGGCGAGAAAGAGAATTGCGGCGCTTCGATCAGCTTGCTCCAATTAGAATCAAACGTACGAGCACGAAATAGAGCTAGAGAACTTTTCGTGCAGTTTCAATCTGAGCCGAAACTTTGCTCATACACGAAATATTCCATTGACTTCAATCACGTTGCCTTTTTGGTATATACAGACATATTTGTTTGTATTTCGAGAGTAAACATTCATCGAGGATGGAGATGTGTTTCTCATATTAGTAATAATACGTTTATGTAGTGCCGTAATAAAGGAGGCTGCTTGATAACAGCAAACTCTAATATCGTGATAGACACCGTTTTCAGTTGCGTTGAGCTTCAAACTGCCCGAAGCTGGCAGAATACGCTTAGTTCTGTTTTTCGCCTCAATCAGAATTAAACTTGAATTTTGTATTTGTTTCACAATCAGATGAATCAAATAAGAGAGATGTAATTTCTACAAGGCACCTTTAATTAGGGTTTTATAATTTTCATGATTTTTGATATTCTCATTTCTTGCGAAAAGTAGTGTAAAATTATTGTAAAATCATTTTCGAATTATTTTATAAGCTAAATTAAATATGTGTTGTCGGGCACAAATGCAGCGAGAAAATCTAGCGCTTTTATTTTACGTATAGTATATGATTTTCCCACAAAAGGGGAATTTTAAAATTTTAAGTAAGTCAAATACTAACAAGGAAACAAAAAAAATTGATAGTAGCGAGACTTCACTGTATACATAATAAGACGAATTTTTGGCTTTCCAACAGCCAAAAGATCTGTAATACATCAGATGGATGTGAGTAACCCATTACATAATTAGCGTTACATTTAAGAAAATATGTAGTACTTTTTTGTTTTTAAATCAATGACCGATTAAAGAAAATTATCATTCAATTTTATTTTCACTTAACGGTTTTTTGTACGATTATCGCACTTCAATCTAATAAAAGTTCCAGCTAGAAAGAAATTCTTTTATTATGACTAAACCGATAACTATGATTTTCCAGTATTTCCAAAAGTGTATAAATAGAAACCTTAATTGTGTTTTTTCATTGGGTCAACAACAACAACACCGTAACCAGATATTTATACGGTTCTGGATCAAACATCCAGAAGAATATTATATTCCAACAGAGGTTGTTGTTGTATTTCCTTCCTGAAATGTTAACACTAAACGATTTACAGTTCCCAGCTGAAAGATTTGAAATTTCCAGCGTACAACAAATCATTTTTGCTGTTTTTAGTACTCAAGTCAAAAAGGAAATGATTCTCAGGCATCCTAAAATAATAATAGTACTGAACTACTGCAATCCTTATTAAATTAATGTCTTCTGGTGCTACGCCGACAACCGAAATAAGTATGCCAACCCATCCGATCGATCTTTCGTCATTTGACTCTGATTCAAACTGCGATCTCAGTAAAAAAAAAAAACCCAGTTATTAAGGTTATCTTGGAGCTGCTTATATTCTAGAATGTACTACTTGACTCATTTTATCTATACTCTACAGATAAATAATCAAAACATTTCTGTAACAATTTACTAATTGATAATTCATTCAATTGTGCTCTCTTCCATAAGCCTTTTTCAAATGTATACCTAAAAATTGCACATGTACAACTTCTCTCCTTAGGATACTGAAAACGCTCAAAACAACACTAAAACGAAAAGCATGATATGGTAACAAAAAATAATAGAAAATAATAACATGAGCTTAAACACGTTTGACGTCGATGACAGGCTTAAAACTTCATCTTACATCTCTTCAGCTTACGGCTAAACTTAATACGAACCCTGAGATGAGCCTCTTTGTGGAAATTTTATGTGTCTATGGTGTCTATGTTCTTCCTCCTTGTTTCAGCGGCAGTGCTCGCCAAGAGATCTGATTATTGCACTTAGACGAAAATATCTACCTTAGTCTTACATTTAAAGGACTTCTAGTCTCTTGAGTCGTCTGTAATTAACTCCCGTTTACAATCAACACCTGAAAAGTCTTCGACGGTAGTCGTGGGGATTTTTGTCATTGGCGGCACAATAACGCCGCCTGTTTGCTGGTGTTGGGGCGGTGGTGTGTGTTGAGGGAGTGGTTGTGGTGGCCTCTGAAGGTAGGAATGATGCGATGATAAGGGCGAAGGACTAACATCCTTTCGCGACATTGATAAGTCTTCGACCTTGTCCTCGTCTTCCTCCATATGATCTCGTTCATGCTCCCTATCACTGTCTATATCTCTCTCACGTTGTCGTTCACGATCTCGCTCTCGTTCTTGCCCTCTCTCACGCTCACGATCTCTCTCTCTATCGTGACTCATGTGCGGGCTCTGTGATTTTTGATACTTCCCAAGACCAGGACTTGGCGATCTTGCCGTTCCATTGGTCCCAGGACTTGTGGACATACCATTAACAGCAGCATGGGCAGCAGCTGCGAGCGCCATCGCATGCAGAGCTTCCCTACCAGCAATATCACCGCCACGAGCTTCAAAAGCCTGCTGCAGGAAATTGGGATCGAGAAGTGCAGCAGCTGGGTGGGGTATCGTTGGAGGAATATGATGTTCCCTGTCTTTATCTCTATCCATCGGTTCGTGCATTTGTGAGATCATTGTTTCGCCTGAACCATAGGGATGCCCACTGCTAGACATACTGAACTGGAAACCGGAGGAGCCCCCGCCACTGCTTGGGCTTCTTTTTATTGTCCTGTTCATAGGCCTGCCTGTCGTTATGCCCAACTTCTTTACCTTATCGTAGAGGGTTCGTGATGGCACACCGTACTTTCTGGATGCTTGGAGAGCGCTCATACCGTTTCTCACACATTCAATTGCGGATAAAATATCGCTTCTGGTATATTGCTTATATCGCTTCCATTCCGGCTTTTGTTGCTGCTGAGAGGAATATTGGGGCAATCGGGAATCTCCCAAATACGCAGGTGGGCAATCCAGACCATCATCTTCAAATGATTTATCGGTGTAAGGAGAGTGGGGTTCGTCATACTTCGATTTCTGCGGAAAAATAAAATCAGGATTTACCAAAAATGCACATTGGTCATGAAAAAAAATAGTCTAACACAACCCGAACCAACTTTCATGCAGGTGTTCCCTTTTCAAATATTTATATCTTCCAGTTTGGTACCTCATTTAATTCCTGTGATAACTTTTGTAGGTTTGTATGCCATTATTAATTAGCAACCTCTTATCCCATACAACTCCCTACCCTAATTTTCTAGCCCCTAGTCTACATCTAAGCCTATAGTAGTTCTAATGGAGTGTTGCACGTGTTAATTAATCAAACTCGCTGGATCTATTATATCCGCATTGCAATTTAAAAAAATGCCTTTAAATCTATTGAGTATTAACAGCTTGGCCAGTTAAAGGATGCAATAATTGGTCTCTATATACCCACTACAACAAACATCTATGTAGATTCAACGAATTAACCAATTATCTCTAGTTTGTAGCCTTTTATGTGAATTTGAAATAGATAATAGGCAGTAGGGTAGTAATGCTGATATCTCTGTTATTATCAACGTTTAAGTGTCGCTAGTGTCTGTATCTTGTGAAGTTCCTCAGAGCTCCAGTCTAGATCTACTACTCGTGAGCTTATTCATTGACCCTAACTTGACACTTGACACTTCCCTGGAGTGACGTATTTGACACAATGGGGTGGATTGCACCCCAGAGGCAAACATTGTTATAACCAAACAAACTTTTAACCTGTAAATTTTTTAAGAACCTGTTGAGGGCTTACTTTTTAAAGTTATGTACCTTTTATAGCCTAAAATTAAAATTATGACGAAAAAAATTTAAATATCCAAATTAAGACCTCCTGTCACAACACGATGACTTAGACCACTTTGAAGGAGGGCAACTGACTGGCTTGTTGTGGCAACCTGTTCATTTCCGGTATTTTTTTTCTTGTGTATTAGGAAGCTATATTAACAGATAAAGGGCTGATTTGCAACTGATTACGTAGTAACGAGTGCACAAGGTATATAGCTCACCGAGTTGTAATATCGCAAAATTTTTTTTAATACTATTTATGGACTTATGTAGGTAAGCATTTCCTGGGAAACAGTCCTTATACCTGAAGGTTTATTATTAAACTCTTGATACAAAGAGGGGTGTTACATTTTAGACACGTACATATGTTTGCGTTGCTATGTGTCTGTCTTGTAGATAGTGAAAGTGGTTGGCTAACATTTTCAATTTTGTGCTATTCGCGTAGGGTTTGGATTTCTTCAAAATATTATTTTCGAAACGAGTCTTTGATTTTAACATCTTCGACCCACTGGCGGCTACAACCTACACTTCTTGCCATATTTCTTAGAATTCAGGAGGCCTGGCTTACAATTAGTGCGATGCATCACAACGCTGGAAAAAGTACCTTTAACATAATTTCATGTCGGCCGGTGAACATTACAATGTTTAGGAAGTAGGTGCTACCCTGCACATGACTTTCGTATAATGAAATACAAATCTACATCATTAATAGACGAGAAGCAGACATTTTCAAAAACCGTTACTTACGGCCCCTTATATCTATGATCTTAATGTAGAAAATAAAAACTTACCTTATCCGAAGCATATTCAGATCCATTGCAGCCATTATTAACGCCAGGTTTCTCGCTTCTATCCGGCTTTACAGGTTGGCAAATTAAAGGCATTGGTTGAGATGAGTCAGCCGCATGAGATTGTGCCAGCACATTCCTTAATATCGGCGTATCTTTCGGAGTCGGGTACTGCAGCATACTGGTGATGGACGAGAGCTTCTTCCTCTTCAGCGGATTCATATCACTAGCACTTTCGTATACAGAACTCAGCATGGCAGCCGCTGCGGCACTTGGAAGCGTCGTAGGCAAATGCGGTGAAATAGGAGGCCACTGCGAGTGTCGCTCCGAAGTCGAAGGTCCGGGACTTTTTGAGTAAAGACTGGAATACGGCGACTTGTAGGCATACGGCGGTGAGGTACTACTACTCTGTGCCGATGTAACATTTGTTGATGTTGTGATCACCGGCGATGATTGCTGCTCACCTTCCTTATTAGCTGTAAATGGGGGCGCTGTCGGAGTCGATGGAGGAGGGTAGTGTGTCGGTGGTTCCTCAAATTTATTAAATTTCTCTTTTAGATCAGTCATGTCGAACAGTCCTTTGACTTCCAGCTGCTCGGCGATTTTCATAATTTTAGGGATTTGACTTTGAGTCACGTTCACTTCTCCTGTGTACATGTACTCCAATAAGGCGCGCATCTCGAATGCCTGCACTCCAGGGAACAGGATGCTGCAGTGATCCATGGGAACATCTTGAAGAATGGATTGAAAGTATGGCGAGTTCGCCGCAAGCACTACTCTGTGAGCCTTGAATTGCACCTGGTCGTCCACTACGATGGTACAATCCACGTAACTCTCCATTTTGATCAGAGCATCCAAAATTTCCACCAAGTTTGACTTGTGATTGTTCCATCGCAAGCAGTACGTTTGTCCTTCGCTGCTACCCATGTTTTCCGCTGTTGTATTGCTTGTCCTCGATACGATCAATTTCCTGAAACGAGACGCGGTTTATTAAGGTGCTGTAAAGTACAATTACAAGCTGTAAAAGTAAATAAATCCACATGAGGCTTATTGGACGTTGCTTGCCAAATTCCACTATCAGCCGGAGCCGTGGTTTCGTAGACGCAAACAGGGCGAAGAGCTTAAAATGCACGCGGGCTTATCGCAGCTGTGGAAGATAACACATGCAGGACTGTTAGTTTTTGGCGAATTTTATCATTTGTATTTTTGAGAGTAAGTTTACTGGAAATTTTGCTCTGATAGCCTTGTGGCTTGTTTTCCTTCCTTATTTCAAGTGCTCAGTGTGTATGTCACATAAATAAAGCGGAGTAGATACCACACTTTGTATGTTTTCGTTTTCAATTAAATTAAAAACTATTTATGTCCAAGCCTGCAAAATGGACTTTAACAAACTAGTTACCGGTACTTTACGCTTTTACGGAATAGCATTTAAAAGGTTGTTAAGCCTGACAGCATTCTACTGTGTTCTGCCGAACTTAAGCAAAAGTTAACTGTTTTGATTGCAATAAGCGAACGAAATATTTTCGCAAATTTGCCATAGTGCCAGTAGCGTGTTACCAGTGGACAAAATTATAAGGGGTGGAAATTTAATTCGGAAACAAGATCACACCTTTTGAACTCTAATTTTATGTATTATATTTAAACCATTGGGTAATGGCGAAAATGCGTTATAAGTATATACATGCATACATATATGCATACATCGCGTTAGAGACTGTTAGAGACGCCCGCAGTATAGACGAATAACAAATATTATATTTTTGCAATTCCAGCTAAGACCATTTAAGATGCTGGTAGATAGAAATTATAGAAAAAATCGCTATCACTCTCACTACAAGAACCGTTACTGATGCGATCATGTGTATAACCCTTTATCACCTTTTATGTATTATACGTTTTAGGGGACGGAGGACTGATCTGACTTTCAACATTTGTTCGATCTTGAATAAAACATGTGGGAAATTGACTTGATTTTTTGGAACTGTTTTTTACATATTCCAACTTAAATATAGGCTATTTTTTATTATGAAAAAGTTTCAGGTTTCACAATGCGAATCTAATGCCCGCTCCACACTTACCACGCGAATCGCGCGAGAAACAATGATGCGAAATCAGCGCGACTTGCGACAAGGCTCCACATTTGCAAATATTTCGGTAGTTCCACAGTCACGTTCGCGCGTTCAAAGAATCCCTACGAGTTCGCGCTATTTTCACGCTTCGCGTCCTTTGATCGCGGGAAAAAACCACAAAAAAGTGGAGAAAATGGCGCGAAGCCGCGAAAAATATGCGTATCGGCTCCACACTAGCGTTCTCGCTGTTTTCGCAGTGTCGCGCGCGATTCGCGTGGTAAGTGTGGAGCGGGCATAAGATGCCTTCTGAAAATTTCAAGGGATTATCTTGAAAGTCAACACGGCGTTTTTTTTGGATTTGCTGATTTCGAATTTGCCGTAAAAATGAAGAATCCAATATGGCGACAGAGAAATTTAAACATGAATATTAACACTCAGGGGTTTCCGGGTCGCTGATCTCGAATCTACTGATGAAATTTGGAAATTAAAGATAGCGGATTCAATATGGCGATCGAATATTCTCCATTTGAATGGATTTGTAGCACCGTTGTTTTTAAATCTGCTATTGAAATTGGCCGCTAAAAGGTATCAATGTAATTTAATTTTCATGAAATTGTATTCTTAGCGTCTCGGTTTTTTAAATAACTGCCTCTTAATACGTTCATATGTTTACTTACAAGTTACTAAAAACCAAGATAAAGTTTTTAAAAATTTGTCTGTCTGTTTGTCCGGGCTAATCTCGGGAACGGCTGAACCAATTGCGACGAGGCTTTCAAAGAGAAAATGCACCGCCTTTTTTTTGAGGAATTATTTTTAACTATAAGTAGTTTTTTTCCCAGGTAATGGGAAAGTGGTCGTGATTAATCAAAAGATTTAGAAGAATAAACGTATCAAAGAAATTCACTTGCACGTGTGGTATTACGCATATTTGCCATTTATGACCGTGTACCTTTTCAAGTGCTCCGCAGTGTATTTGATTTCATATTCAAACACGCGAACGAAAATTGCTTTCTTTTTTTCGATTCGAACTCGGGACGCCTGACTTTGAGTCTGGACAAGCTGCCGCACTTATAATCTAACTCTCGGGAACATAAGGCCACCGCTCTAGCCATTTATCTACAGAATACAGATCTCCGCGTTTGATTTCAAAGAGCGAAATTTCTCTGAGTGAACACCCGATATATATAACTCTATTTAATGAAACGTCTTTAAAAGGAAGCCAAACAGATTTAGGAATCTCGTTGTAATAAATAATGTGCAGAACTTAGGGTACAAAGTTTTCTGCCATAAAAGGCAAATTGTTTAATGCCAGGAACATTTACACTATTTTCCTCAGGGTTCCTCAGAGGTATGCATTAGCATATTAGCAAAGTAGCAGTCGTCCCGCCTTGACACCAAATCAGATCTTTCAACCCAAGTAAAATGTTAAATTCATAAGACGCCCGTTCAGACTTTGAGAAGGACACTAATTTCGAGCATGCAATTGTACCATGAGACGGTACATGAAATCGATCCACATCGGCTACTGAACTTCTTAGTGAAATTGTTCAACTCCCTCTAAGTCACGTTATGTTCACGCTGCAAGAAATCATATTAAATTAGCTAAAGGGCAAGGGACGTTGCAGATTTTGTTTCGGAGGTAAGGAACCAAAAGCAAAAATCAGGGACAGGATGCCTTACGTATACCTATCGCGTGATTTAAATAAAAATAAAGGCATATAATACACTTAATGTGTATAGCACGGTAAGCTAGAGTTAACCAGATATAAAACTAGAGGTGTTTCGTTTTTCGCTCTGAAATGGCAAAAATTCTTTTGAGGGGATTAAGAATTAGAAATTAAATTATTTGTGCGGTATATATGTTACACAAGATTACTATCTTAGTTTAGTACATTATAATGTGGTAAACAAAATGTACACAAAAAAATCTAAACTAATTTTAAGACTAAAAACTAAAGAGGAAAAACAACAAATTCAAATTGGAAATGTGAAAGAACTAAACTTAAATAACAAAAAAGAAAAGAAAAGTAAATAGTTCATCGACAGGTAAGTACACAAAATAACTTTGAACCTCCATTGCGTTTCCTTTAAAAAAAAAACACCCGGGCGACTCTTAAGTGTTAATGTTAGCAAAATTACAACGCGCAGAGTTGAAGCCTAAAAAATTCCCACGAAAAATGTGTCCCCTTTGCGCATCTAAATCAAATTCCCACAGATTGAATGCATCTTCCGCTTATCTCCTGAGGTGCAGTTTTATCGACTTCCGTATGCAAATTTGCATTTAATAGGGCCCACAGTCAGTGCCAACGGCAGGGCACCTTTTGTGGTGAAGGTCTACTGATTCCGCACAAATGGAGATGCAACCCCTTTGCCACGTTATCTGACCTCTAACTTCACGGAATGCAAATTAATTTCCGAAAATTTGTGATCACGCATAAATTTATCCTAGCGACACAGGTCTAATAGGACCTCTTAATAATGTGGGAAAATTGACATCGAAAGAGGCTATTATGTCCCTGATACCTCCTCCCTATGGGACGTCTCAACTCAACAACGGAATTTCGCTGCTCGTGTACATAGGAAGTGTCGTGCGCGCTTATGTAAAAAAAAATCGCTCACCCCTCTTCCGCGAGTGAAACACAGCAGATCTCCTTCTAATGCAAAACATCTGATAAAAATTTCCCGGGGACTATTCAAATAATTCCAGATAATGAAAAACAGAAAGGCGGCCAGGCCAGGTCGGGCTGGCTCACCTTTCCGCGCTTCGGCTGGCAGCAGCTCGCCTTCTTAAAGGGCAGCCGCCAAATTACATAATTGCATTATTTACTTTTCTGCCACGCATCGTCGCATTTTTCCGCCATGAACCAAATTTATGGTGAAATTAATTCACGAACTGGGGTCCGCGCTCCGCGATTCAGCGGCAGCGATGACTAGGAGGACGCCATCCGCAGCGGGCGATGGCAGAAATAGCAGCAAAAAGTGATATTATTAGAGCAAAGGGACCTACTTCATCCACTGCATGGGCAAACTTCCTGCCGAAAATACTCAGGCAGAAAAAAATTAAATTGTGGGGGTGCAGTTTCGCCGTTTGTTTTTTACCGGCTTTTCTTCGCCTCCGAACTCCGGTTGCGTCTTCCCACCCGTGCTTATTCTGGGAGTGCGTATGCAAGCCTCACGCATTTTTCGTTGTGTTTTTCAGTCCCTTTCCCTTTCGTTCGTGACTGAATGCACTGCCGTGTCCGCGTCCCCTTCAAGGGCCGACATCCTGCAAACGCACGCACCAATTTTAAGGCAGGCTTACAAAATGGATGTTGCGAACATTTGCGATTTGATAAATGGGATAACGATGTCTGAGACTAGGAAACTGCACAAAAAATTTATCAAAACGTCCAGAAATGCGAAAGGTCATCCGATATGAAAACATGCAGGTCCTAAAAGGATCCTCTCGGGGACGAGGCCCGACGCTATCTTCCTTGCAGGTTGATAAAAGTGAAAAATGATCGCATCGACCACAAAAAATGGCAAACTCAGGCCCTTTTCCACTTTTTGCGTCCTTTTCAAAATCACTTTTGGCATTTCCAGAGTTAGCTGCCTACATGTGCGTCTCAGTCGAAAAGATAATGGGGAACAGGTTGAAATTGCATAAGCCGGGTTGCCATTGGTCTGCAGTTTCCATTTCTTGTGAGTTTAAGGAGACCAAATTTTCCGTGCAGTTTTAATTTCTTGAGTCGTTTGCTTCTTAAAAACTGATCTAAAATATTGCCGTGTACGTTTCATCAAAGCATCAATTAATATTAAATTATAATAATGTGCATCCAGAATTTATAAATCACCCTGTAACTCGAAAATTACGCGAAATCGCGGAATATATTATACATGGGGCTCATTCGGATACCCCTCAATATGAGGCACCTTTTTACCTTTGGATGTCACTACTCCGGCCACCCTGTATAGAGATTATGGCAAAAGTAATTTAGGCAGCCAGATGTAGCATTTCTTTGCGCACATTTTTAATTTGAATTAGCTTTAATCAATTTGGATATCTAATAGTGCAGTCGCTATGTACAATTTTCCTATGCTAGAAAAGAATACTACAACTTTCCTATTAATTGCTTCTACAGTGAGTTGTTTTTTTAATTATTCTACAACAAAGTTTATTTAGTGCCCGAAATGGTTTTTATTTTGTCTTTTTTTAATTTTTTCCCGTATGCAGCTGCATTTACGAATATTTTGTTTTGTTGGAGCTTGAAAATCATACTGTTGTTATATTATGTATTTTCTACTAAATGCGCCCCACGATTTTGTTTTAGTCTGATCAAAGCCCCAGATTGGTGACCCATAATTATTTTGTAGGTTTTAGTACATCATCTAATCTGCAATAAAACTGTTTAACTTAAAAAGTTCTTTTGGCTATTTTATTTTTCACTTTTTAGTGTGCTTTATTTGTTTAGGCTTATTTTATTTCAGTTCGGAACTTCCGCATCTTCATCTAGTTTAATATTTTATATAATACTTTTTCATCTATTATATGTCTTATTCATAACTTGATACCCAGATCTAAGAGGTTCATATGCGATCGATGTAAAATACATAGCTAACCATGTTCTGCTTATGAAACTCATCAATTTGATACCTATAACCTATGTAAAGGGAATTATTATCATTATGTTGATCCACTCTTAGAATGAGGTCAGGTAGCTTGTCGTATTATACTCATCAAACCCCAAACCTTTGCATTTGATGTCCATGTCGGGGGGTTGTAAAGAAAAAGGTAATCCGCAACTTTGTGGTGGCCGCCATATTGGATTTAAAATGACGGCACACAGCTTATTGTATTGTACTCGATATTCCCTTTCATTTGATACCTATTTGGGGGGGGGGGGGGGGGGGGGGGCACTAAACTACTCGTGGGAAGAATAAAGTGCAGTTATAATATGGAAATATATGTATCTGTCAATACTTCAAAATACGTACAAATTAAAACTACAAATATATACATATATATAGCGATATCACTAAAAGCTCTGCTCATTCTTATTCTAAACCCGCTCTACAAACGCTTCATAGCGCGATGACGTATTCATGTTACCCTACCTAAACATTTGTTGCCATATAACATATGTAACTGCGTGGATCGATTAAAATGAATCACCCTGTATAAAAAAAATTATTCTTGCAGCTGCTGCACAAAATATTTATAGCTAGTAAGTCGCAAACATAATAATTTCTTAAGTAAGTAATTGAATTGATAGAACGGCTCATTGAGTATTACAAGGTTGTGGTTCTCACAAGTTGACACTGTATGAATATTTAATGCCCTCTCGTAAAAATCTCGAAGAATAAATAAAACGTGAAAATTATATCCAATATTTTTTTTTGTATATCCACTGAGGTCAAAATAAGGTCTTAACGACACACAAAGCCATAATAGTTTAACGGTATTCTTAAAAATGTCGCATATAATTAGTTTCACAAAATTTTAATATTTGATATAATAGTTAGTTACGCATATAATAAATTATAGCAGAATGATGTCATTTCGGATAAAGGTGCGCACATTTGGCAAAGCTTTGCTAAATATCCGCAGATCAGCAGCGCTTTAATAATGAGTATGAGCAAAAAATTTCCATCTCTTAAGAAAACAGTTGTACCTACCAAGATTTTCATAATATTTTTAGAAAGACCTTGATAGCAAATTGATTTCAATCGCGCGACAGAAGCACTCTTCAAAAACAGACGATGATAAGAATAAAACGTTCAAGCCGAACTTTGATAATCACAATCGCAGAAACGATACACAGCAGACGCAATACACTAACAAATCGTCAAGGGCTAGAACTTTTGCAAACAAGAAAACATTTGAGTTTTTTTGTCACTACGTCTGAAAAGGTTTACTCAATAACTTCTGGTATCTCTCGGCGTATTATGAAATGTGACTTTGGCGATTTTTTAAGGTATTTCAACTATTCATATCGAATTCAGCAGCTATCTTCGCATTTTTTTTGATTATTCGGCAAACCAAGGTGAAGCCCTAGAAAGGCAGATGTTTGTTGTTGGGATATGATAATGCGCCCAATTACAAGGTTAAGGTTGGAATAAGTTGTTCATTGCTTGGAATTTCTGAAGGTGTTTTCCTTCTATTAAATTATATGTTATGTATAGTCCCGTAGTCAGGTCATTTATTTTTGCAAAAAACTTCGTATGAGATTTTCGAATTAGAAATAGTTGGAGTGTAAATTTAAGTTGGCGTAGACACGGGCATGCTACATTAGGCATATTGAAAAAATGTTTTATGCGAATATTTCGGAAACAGCTGAACTTACGAGAAAAATGGTAAGGACCTTTTTGGTAGATGATAAAATTCTTTACTTTTTTAGTCAAAATAAAATATAAAAATTAATAAATTTCGGAAGGCGAATCAAAGTTTCGTATTGTTTGATTTTTTAGGTTCATGAAAAGGAGCAGTGGCGTAACTACTAAGTCGGTCAGACTAAACCTGGTTGAAAGACCTGCGCCTTCGCGGAATCGAGGTCAATGGGGTAATTAAAATAAATCCCAATTTGCAGAAAAGCTCCACCAGCGAAAGCAATATTGTAATTTATTGGTACATGATAAATAACGTACAAAATGATTTTATTTGATTTTTTCGAATCAATTAACTTTCTTATAAATATGTATAATACATATAATTTATTTCTGAAATTCGTTGAAGTAAGTACGAAGTTAAAATTTGAGGTGTTTCTCTGAAATTCTTTACATACATTCACATGTACATATGTATATTAAAATTGTTAGAGTTTTTGGTTGGAATTTTGGTTTATTGCCTTCAGTTGTTGTTGCTTTAATTTTCAGGCAATTTTCACTTGTGAATTCAATTTATTTGAAACAGTGTTTGCATAAGTACAGTTCAACATATATTTGAGTGCAAACAATTTTCTAATTGAGATATTGTCAATTTTTGTTTAATAGTTCTTCTTCTCAGTGGATTGACGAAAAACAAAATTAAAACTATCAAAAATCATTATATGTATTAGTTTTATTTGTTCATACATCGAAAAATAGTATTAGTTTTCATGTTTCCTGTAAATATTTCTATGATAAAATCAAAGTTCATGAAAACAAGAACAAATTTACAAAAACAATTAATTACAACATCGTAACTAGGGCTATTTTTACATCTTTGAGTACTTTTCCAGAGTAAAACGCCACCTATTTTTGGACGGAAAACTTGTTTTAATTAAGATATTGTCCATTAATTTTTTAAATTGTTCTGCTCCTCTGCGGATTGAATAATAATGCGGAAAGTGATATATCATGTATTTTATAAAGATTTTCATCATAATTTTTTTTTTCAATCCATCGAAAAAATAGAGATTAAAAAAAACTAGTATCAAAATACTAATTTTTCAATTGTTCACACCTAAGTGTAAAAGGCCTTTAAAACCTTCATTGTCTTTTATTCAAAAATAATTTCCTGATGTTTTTTTTAATTTCTTCGTGTTTTCATACACATTACACTGTAAAAAAATTTTGGTCTCGGTGTAAACTTTTTTAACACTTAAAGATAACACCGATGAACGTTGGTGTACATGAACAGCTTTACACTTTTAACTATTAATTTTATCATTGTTCAATTTAAATTAGTATCGTGTTGTTTGTCTAAAACCCTTGGATCCAAGAGGTCTAGAATAGCATCTCGCACTAGAACACTCTGTCAGACCGTGATGCACTGTTATCGAGTTTTGGAACCTCAAACAGCGTGGTTGTGGAATTCGGGTCATCAGATATATGTAGGTGCAATTATTTCGTATGTCCCGTCCTTATACGAAATATTCGAGTCAAACCTGGGTCGTATTTCGGTCGCTCAAGTGTCGACCAGTGAGTGGCTGGGAAGTATTGGGTCGCCAGCTTTGTAGACTGCGGCACACCCGGACAATATAGTGGGACTTTTTCAATGTTTCTCCTGTTTTCACTGCTTGGAAAATTAATGTCTTATTTTGGTTCCTGGTCACTTTCCAGAATGCAATTTCTCAACAACCTTTTTCCCGATAGTCTTTTACAAAATGTCAGGAAAACAGTTTGTCGGAAAAAGTACTGTCGGCAAAAAGGTTTTCGGGGAAATTGTTTGTCGGGAAATTTCATTCGGGAAATTGGACGGTAACGCTTCGATCTTTATTTGATTGTATATGCTCAACTAGTAATAATTGTTTCAATCAACCATTTCTATGTGAATAAAACACTTTTTATTTCCATGCAATTTGTTTTTTTTTATTTGTAGCAAGTATATATGCTATGCGACATACCAATCCAATGTAGGTCCATATAAAAGTGATATATAAATATCGTCCGAAGAAAGTAATTTAGTTTAAGTACATTGAAAAAAAAGGAGATGGGTGACAGGGTCCAACGTCACTGCGAAGGAGGTATTCAACATTTCATCGCAATCGGTTGATAATAATTCGCTGAGCTACATTCCACGGCGCGCGCAATTTTATGTTTTTAGAAAAACGTTTTAAGTTATCGGAGTGTAAAAATAGTGTAGCGCATCGAGTTTCAAAATAGCGTGAGCGCATTTTCAAATTTTAATCATATAAGAAAACAAAGTCAACATTTTTGAATTTACTTGTCCCTCCCCCTTATAGGTCAAGTGGAGGAGATTTTACACCAGTATCTACAGCTTATGTACGCGTTGTCGTAGGAAATTAAAATTTGGACAAAACCTAAATAGAGGTTTATACTATTGTGTAATAGCAGTAATAATTTGGGATCATTTTTACTATGTGCGGCCCGGAACCTTGGCGGGTTTTGTTATTATACTTTTATTCCCTATACTACAATACCGAACTAAAGATTAACTAAAAAACGTGCAAACTCGACTAGTCTTGTTGTAACACTTTATAAACTAATTCTTTCTATGGTCGCCTCTTTTTTCACCCTTGTTCGAGTATAGGGGGAGTTTCCATAACACCGAGCGGTACATAGTACCAAAAGCTAGTTCAATCTATGAAAAATGAGTAAAAGTCAAACCCTGTAATTATACTCGCGAAAAAGATGGAGGAATCAAAGCCATTCAACGGCCTGATTCCTCCCCCATATGTATGTTTAGATGAGAGTGAGTTTTCAACAATTTGCCATGAGTAATGAAAATATGTTTAAAAAACCGTCGCCGGCGAATGAAAACGATGCACAAAACGTCGATTTTGGTTCATGCAACTCGACGTATCGTCCTTTTCACGTCGTCATGTCGACACAGAGCATTCGGCGCCACTTTTAACATCAAATTTAAGGCAACATAAAGCGGAAGGTCTATGAAAAGTGACTGTCACTAAATTATATTATAATTATATGTATTAGACAAATTCACGTTAAAAACTTTGTTTTCAAACTTAAATGACAATATAGACGGTTTTTACAATTGTTTGCTTGTGTACAAGTACAGAGGTGTTATCTGAAAACGATAATCGTCATGTCTAAATGCGCGAACCCAGAAGACATGTTGTTAAAAGTGTCGTTTTCCAATCGGAATGCGCGAACTGGCCCTTGAGATCCGATTCACGTGAAAAGCGGTTCACATTTAAAATATCTTATTCTCCTATTCCGACATTGTTTAACACGAATCTTCGACATGTTCCGTTTCTTATGCGGAACTGTCGGTAGAACCCATTCTCATAATTACCTAAAGTTAATATTTTCATTATGAGCGAAGTGAAAGTTACGTGGAAAGAAGTTTCACGTGATACTAATTTTACACCTTTTAAAATGACTTCCCTTTAGCCAACGATAGTAGTTTAACGTGTTCAACGTAGTTTTACATACCTAACTCGTTTGTTATTAACTCCGTGGAGCAACCATATCACACGGCTGATATATGGACATGGGCGGACTATGGAGATAAGTAAACAGGTAGAAGTGATTATCAAATTATTTATTTTCAATTGTTGTTGTGCCAAACTTGATTCTCTATAATTTCGCAGTCGGGGATTCATCAACTCTTGTTTTAAAGATCAACTCCTACCAAACACCAAAAACTAAGTGGAGATCAAAGTTCATGCAATTTAACCTAGTCTATATATACAGTATCGTGCAAAACAATAGCTACGTCTTATATGTGAAGAAAAAAAACAACTCCAAAGGAAAAATGTTTGTATTTTCACCAATTCTTGTTCTATATTCCTGCTAAGCTTAATACAGTTCATTCAATTGCACTAATTCCTGGATAAGATTGGTCAAATTACGCGATTTCCAAAAATGGCAGCAACAAGGCACAGTGCTGAATTAAAATTAAAATGAATTCAAGAAGTACTTGCAGGAAATACACAATCTAGTGTTGCAAAGAAATATGGAATTAACCGATCAATTTTAAGTCGATTACTTACTTGCGAAATTCCGAGAAACAGGGCATGCGGAGACGGTTTATTCGGGTGGACGTCCAAGGGTAACAACAGAGAAGGAGGATAAAAAATTTACTTTCAGCAGTTAGAAACCAGCAGTTTTCGATTTCACCTGAAATTATCAGGCAGCTTAACTTAAAAGCTAATCCGCAGAACTTATCGCCCTGGCAAAAAGCCCTTGTTAACAAAGAGGCATGTCAAAATAAGGTATGTTTTTGTAACTCGTTTTTATAGTGTTATTTTGTGAAATGGAAAACCGCCTTATTTAGTGAGTTATTTAATTTTAGAGAAAATTTAATCTATTTGGCGCAGAGGGCGTTCGCTTTATTACGTATACTTAGAAGACCCCGAGGAAAAAGAATTGATCGTCGATATTGTACCCCTGCAATTAAGCATGGGAGTGGAAATGTGGTGTGGAGGTGCTTTTCGAACAGTAGAGTTTTTCCTTTGTACCAAATTGATAGAATTATGGATCGTTTCCACTATAAAAATATTCTGGAGACTATTATGTTACCGCACGCAGAAGAAAAGATGCCACTTCGATGGGTGTTTCAAGAGGATAATGATCCAAACCACACATCGAAAGTGGTTCAGGAATGGTTTCAGCAAAATGGAATTCAAATCATGGATTTGCGGGCCCTGATTTGAACCCCATCGAAAATCTGTGGAGGATTCTAAACCAAAGGATTAGGCGTCGAAGATTTCCTTATAAGGCCTATTAATGGAAAGTCTCAAATATGAATGGGAGTGTATTTCCTCTGGCATATCTAATTAATAAATTAATTGAGTCCATGCCAAATCGCTGCGCCCAAGTCATCAAGGCAAAAGGATTTTTCACAAAATATTAAAAACAAATTGGACGTTGCTTTTGTCTAGCATCATGCAGTTAGTTATAAGGGCATGGAAAACATGTTTAACGATGTTTCTTGTTCGCTAGAAGCAAACGAGTTTAAAAAATGAATTATTGTTTCGATCCGAGAAACCAAGCCGATCTCATCAGCATGGAGCTTAGTTCCTCTGCCATGAACTTGTTGTTCCGTGCCTTTATAACTAACAAGTGTATTTTCACGCTATAACAACATTGTAACAAGAGTTTAACTATTCCTTTTTGGAAACTGCAATTTGTTAGGAAAAAGAAAAAAAGTAGTTGAAATAAAATTTTTGTTTATATTTTTTATTGGGTTTTTGTTTTCTCTTTTCATCCGTTGCTAACGTTTTCGACTATACTGTACGTACGTCTAACTTCGGAATGCACCTGCACCCCACCCGTTTTCCAACTAGCTGCCGTTTAGAAACACCTTTAGGCACTTTAGGGTGGAACGACGCATTAGAAGAAGACTGCAGAGGCTATATGTGTGATGTCCATTTCGAAACGGCTGGGATTAAACTACTCCAAATATCTACATTGAGGATTAAGAGACTTCCGTTGACTTATTCATAAGAATGGTCTCATTTTAATATTTTGTGTCGAAAGTCAAGTCTAACGAAAATGTGTTTAGTTTGTTGAGAACTCAACAAGTTATTCAAATATTGAGAACAAAGGCCAGAGGAATAATTAATTCGTCACTTTTCGGCAATTGCAGTGCCTATGTTCTGTGCATTGAAAAGAAAAGAAAATAATGGCCCTGGGACGCGAATTTTTCCACTGGTGGTAGCGCTGGCAAGTGGCAGTGAGTCACCGGCTAATTACCAGCAAGAAATTAAGACGACTGCCGAAAACTTGATTTCGCAAGCGTAGAATACCTACGTGATCTCGCTGTTGTCCAAGAATAGTTTGTTTACAACGCGTGTGCAATTTAGGGCCTCACCTAGAGACTCTGTATTTTTAGAAAGTAGGGTTTCTGCGCACTGTGCGAAGGAGTATGCGAATACTTAAGGCTATTTGCAACTTACCTTAGTGAAACGTCTTCAAACTACCATCGCAGTCCAGTCCAACAACTGCGTGTGTTTGTAGGTTCATAAACACAAGTTCTTATAGTACCAAAAATTTTGATTGAATTTTGGGGAAAAAAAATTTTGAATTTTGAAATTTCAACGCACACACACAGCTAGTCCGAAAAATAAAATCCAAAAGGGGCCAAAAAAATTCCAGAAAAGCTTAGGAGCTGTGTGGTGCGTCCACCGCGATTAGTAGCGAATTTCGGTGGAGGTGACTACTCGTTCGTCCACTTGTGCACTCACAGACCGCAAAAGCGGGTAAACTTTCTTCCTATTTTTTTTGTTTGTGTTTTACACAGCTTCTCAAGCGCGCACTAAGAAATCTGCATCTTCACATGCTCAGTCACTTGTTGTTCTCGCGAAAAACACTGCCACCACCCACGGAAGTGTGACGGTCGGCCCCCAAGTTCTTACACGCACTCGGCGACGGTGCCTCAGTCTGAAGGAGTCTCTAGAAATCAACTAGTCAGTCGCTCACTGCTTGAATACCACGACTAGTTCTAACCGGCACGTCCTCACTCAACAAAATTTCATTGTGAACTGTTCAACTTGAATGACCGAAGAAATCACCCAATCACTTCCCCTCGCGAACCGTGGCAGCCACAAAAAAAATAAGAAAATGAAAATATCGGAAAAGCATAAGTTGAAAAAAGGCACGGAAAAGGAATTTCTCCGGCGACGCAATAATCAAAACACTGCGAGCCCTTAACCCGCGACTGCTCTTCACGTCTTCACCAGAAGGCACCAAGCCACCATAGTGGCCCAAGCGGGGAAACGACAACGAAAGAAGAGTGGAAATCGCGGCCCAAAAAGCGCGTAGGGCCCTTCGGCTATTGCGTGCGTAATCAAACGCTGCAAAGGGCGAAGCGAACACCAGTAGTGGCGTTGCACCAGCACTGGCCCATGAAGCGCGGTAGCGTGAAAGAGACGGAGATGCACCCACCGGCTCGACTCTCACACGAACCTCGATTGCAATGCACGCAATTGCACGCACAAAACGCACTTCGAACGCACACAACTACGAAACTGCACGCATATATAGGGTAGCCCTTTCGAGCAACCAGCAGTTCTGCGGGCCGCATGTTGAAAACGGTGACAAAACAAACTTCGTGGAGGGGAGGCAAGGCGAAATTACGACACAAGTCTCTGGGCTTGGCCAAAAACACGTCACAGCACACGCACTAACGTACAGTTCCAACGGGGCTAAGGGAGCCGGCAGCATTGTTCCCTTCCCCTACCTGCCGACTTCGCTTATAACAAATAAAGGGGAAATCTCTCGTCGCACACGTCTAGGCTAGGGCAAAGGGCCGCAGTTTCTAGGGGATTATGCGTGAGACACAGAACAGAACTGAATGGCGGAATGCCGAGCCAAGCGAGGTGTAAGAGAAAGGACGCATAACGTCGCATAGAAACGCAAGGGCCTATGCTTCTCTTCGACTGGCCCATTTTGTTTGAAGGGCCTTCTTGCAACTGGAGGGGAATTCGTACTAGCGACGACGCAGCAAAGGCACGCCATGCTCGCAGAGTCCACGGTACGCAACTCGTGGTCCACAGCCAATTCAAGATTATATAACGTCGGCGATTGGGTTGGCTTCCCAGATCATTCGACAGTTCGATTTGAAGGGCGAGCATCATTCAGACATACCTAGCTAGACACAGGTTCGCGAGGGACTCTTGTCTCTTGTCCTTGGCGTTAATGTCGCGCGGGGGAGACGTACATATACCGCATACCAGAGGCCTTATGAAAGTCGAATACCTACGACTTTTTTTTCTAGTCGAGCGCACTTCTATATTTTACGAGCTAGAAATTCGTTTCATTTTCTAGCTCTATAATAGGAAATAGGACCCCTGGCTACTTCCAAGCGAGTGCACGTGCATTCGCTAAGTGGTTAACGAGTACCTAATATATTTCGGAAATTGTAAGAGTTAAGATAACACAACTCGAGCTGAAATTGAAGGCACATACGCGGAGATTATAACATGTACGTCAGAACGACAACTTAATAGTGCTTCTTCTTGAGGAAAGCCAGGATAGGGTGCTCTTTACGTACTCAATAGAGCCTGGAGTATCTACTATTGAACAAGATGTTTGTTATGTTCTTGAAAGTTATAGTCCTCAGATTACAGGGTGATCCTCTTAATCTTAAATCTTAAAGCGCTCTTACCGTGGGAGCCGCTGGGAATTGATCTTCCTTCCGCCAAACAATATTTTGCTGGCTTTGATCTTTCTTATCACTCCCTATTTGGGCATTATTAACTGAATTTTTCCATTTTACATCAAAGGACAAAACCTAACCTGAAAATATCAGCTGATAGTCGCCAAATTTTGAGAAAAGTTGCGAACAAAAGCTGATGAAAAAATTGTTCTGACAATTTTAGTAATAATCATTTTCCACGTAAAACCAATATTTCCGAGGTAATTGACTTTACCCCTAAAATGCAAGGTGGCGGCCACACCGTGCAGAATCGGAGGGAGTAAACTTCGGTGGAGTGTTCCGGTGGCACCCCCTACCTACCATTGAAATTTCGTTGGACTCCGATTTAACGCAAACTTCGATGTACTATTTGACTGATTGACAAATTTTTGTCCGAACTAAATTCAAACCGGAGACCCTGAGGTGATAGTCCAATGTCCATCGCACTTACCACTGGGCTATTGATGCATATAACGTCCCCTCAAATGTTTAACCAATGCTGTTTATTGTTCATATGACAGGCTTAGTTATTGAGACAGTATCGAATGTTGTATTGACAAACCACTTCGATTGATTTAACAGTTTATTTATTTAACGGCACAAATTACTAATTTAACATATAATCTGTCAATGTGAAAGTCACTCCATTCTCTCAGTGTAGAAAATAGCCCAAAGGTGTTAGATCACACGACTTTGAAAGCCAATTAACAGGGCCATTTCTCTGACTTGCGTTGCTGTAAGTCACGTCGCGCCATCCTGTTGAAACCTCATCTCGCCAAGATCAATGTCAGCCACCGACTGGATCTTATACGGGTGTTCCAATCGCTGCAACTGGTGATATATCAAAACATTTGGATCCTCTTGCACATACTCGTTTCGTTTAGAGCAGCAATAACATAAAAACCACCAAGTCGTTTCGCGAATCGACACGACCGCTTTTCAAATATATTGTTTTGCTTTTTGTATAATTTTTGATTGTTCCTCAAGCGCGAGGTTATTAGTTATCAAAATCAGTTGTTAGAATGACTTTTTGGCGTCAATTTCTTTTCAAATTCATCCAACATCAGCAGCTTCTTGAATGGATCTTTAGATAACCAAAAATATTTAAAATTTGATTTAACGTAAACTAGAGATATGACGAGTGGAAATCTGAGGCCGACGAAAGAAATCATTTTAATTTGGATATACGAGTATGTACGTTATCTTGACAAGCAGTGCTCGTACCTTTTCTATACCTCAAGAGTTTTCTTTTCATTTATATGTTGTGTGTTAAGAAATCTAGTGGTCCTGCCTTATCCAGGTATTGCCGAAACGCTTTGTCGAATTAACTTGTTACGAAGTTATTAAGCGTTCGAATAATAATACTAATGTTCTGTAATATTCATGATCATGATTTTTTATAGCTGGATCTTCCAACCGTTATACAGGGTGTTAAGTATAACGCATGCAAAAATGAGAAGGGTATGCAAATGCAAATCGTATGCAATCACCTACGCAAATAACAAATCGTATGGCAGGTGTGATTTATAAATTTGGTGCACATTATTATTTTATTTTTAACTTTTGATCTACTCAACGCAGCGGCATCAAACTCACGCAAAAGAACTGCTATCTGAATGTCGTTTCCACAAATTCTACCAACGTGGATCTACCTCTATCACTTCAGGTACAGTCACTTGCAAAAGTGAAAAAATGCTTTAAAATTTCGGAGAAACGTGAATTATTGTTTCTCTCTACACCTCTTTTTTATTTTTATTGTATTGCCCATAGCCGACTTCTACATATGTATACTACTTTCGTATGAACTATTTGATGAACTATATTTACGATAGCACTTACCGTTTACGAGAAATATGCGAACAAGAATGTTTTTGATTTTTGACCTTCAATAAAATTTTTAACGCAAATTGGATCGATGGGAACTTTTGACATTTCATTTGATATGATGTATTTAAGGTCTGTACAAATTTTCAGCTCGGTGCGAATTTTGTGGACTGGACTATTTATTGTATTCTTAAATGTTGCATTTATTTAATTAAATTTCTTTACAGGACTCGATCTCGCATAGGCTCTAAACTAAACAAGTGCTCCTGGACACACTGCCCTCTCAATATTTTAAAAGAACTAAAAATCCAAAAAAGAAAAATGTTACTCGTGTTTTCAGGTTACATGTCACTGATAAGGTCCGACAAGGCATGCTTGTGCACAACTGCAGTTCGGAGTCATCCACCTTAGGAAATTTCTGTTTTGATGATAAGAAGGAACCGCTAAGACCTGAAAAATTTGGTCGATGGTTTCTCGCGAAGGTGAACAAACTGTCGAAAATCTAAAGATAGTTTGCTGCTGCAGTAGGTGATTTCCAGGTTATTGACATTCACTGCCATCGAAACAATTTCACAATTTTCCACTAGCTTTCTATGCGTGGTGGAGTAAATCGCCGGACTTATCAAACAAACAGCAGATTAAAAAGCACTTGAGCTCAGAAGCAGAAGGGACTATGCCCTAATCCTCAAATTCACTCCACTGGCACTGGTGCCATCGAGCTAAAAATATTTATCAATTTCATAGAATGTCTTGAGGCAGAAGACGATTTGATAACAGCGAAAAGAATTTCCAGTCGAGAAAAAATGGTTAAATTATATTGAGCGAAATATTCGCTTACCTTGAAGGAATGTCTAGGCAGGAAACTACCTGAGCCGGGCGGCTTAGTACACTCAAAGAGAAATCGCCAAAGGTAGAAGTGCGAATTGCCCGCACTACAACTCAAGACTGTAAAATATTTTGGGAACAATAAAAAGGAGCAGACGGCTACCTAGTAGTCCTAGGAAAGGGTTGGCACCGCAAGTAAAGGGTTTGCACCGAGCTCGAGTAATATTGTGCAATAAAATAAGAATATTCGCCGCAATAATACGAAAGGATTGTTGCTTCCTGGAAAAGACAATGGTGCGGATGCTAACCTTGGATTTCGCATTCAGCAAATGTGTTTGAAAATATGATGTTGAAGGATATTGCGTGTTTTACAATTTACAGACACAACTGAAATGCAATCCTAATATAAAAAAAGGGCTGAAAGAGAGTTACATAATAAGCCTTAAGGACACTTCTTGTTCCATCCAAAAGAAAGGCTTTGTGATTTTTGCGAAATATTCCAAAAAGGGTTACAGTTGCAGGTAATGGCGGTAAATGAGCAGAAAGGAATTGGAGTTTTAAAAGTTCTCTGGATACTTAAAAGGCTGAGCAGGATCCGCAGATTTAATTTTTATTGGTGCTTTTATGACGCAATTTCCTCTTGACGATTTTTGCTCCCGACTATTAAATACTGAGCACGTGTGAAGGCGCGTACATCCATGTTCTAGTCACGGATTTGCGTACTACCTAATTTGTGAATTATGTGCCTGCTATCCTTCACAATTTATACAAAACAAAACATATTGGGGCCTTCAATTATATTGTGATGGGGTATAATAAAAATCTACTTGTTTATCTATCTGCGTGAGAAAGGCGTAAAGCAAAGTCACAATTTATATCTTAAATGAAAATGTATTCTGTAAGATATCGAGACACTAAAAAAATACAAAAAACTTTTAACTTTTTTCGGTGAGTTCAAGTTATTTACAAAGAAGCGCTGTAAAATGAACTCTGATAAAGCTGAATTTATGGCGTATTACTTAAATATAAACTTAAGGCGATACTAAACTACACACAAAACGTTAGCCGACATCCCACTTGGGAAGGAACATTTCTTTGGCCGTGAAATAAATAATATTGCCTTTTGATCTTTTAGCTGTTTGTGCATTTCTTCTGCATCTTAACTCAAACAGTTGACAGGGGAACCTATTGGTCTGAGTCATGACTTTGTCTGTACGCCACTCATAGGCTTCTAACTTTGAAAAGGTCACGCGGATCGTGATAAAAGAAGTCCGCAGATTTTGTCGGGAAATTGGTTTTCGGTCGATTGCTCTAAAACTTTGGGAAAATGTGTTTTGAATCATCCTGATCAAAAATCTCAATGGCGGTGGACCCAAAAATTTTGAATTTTCGACTTACGGACGATCAGATCAAGTTCGAATGCAAAAATTAGATTTCATATCCCAAAATTGGTTTGATGCAAACAAATGGTCCGGGGGTGCAAAAGAAAAAAAACAGCTTGAAGCCTTTGCGTCCGATTTTTTGGAAATCACAATCATGGCCACAAAATGGCTCCAATAACAAGTTCTAAGAAAAATTAAAGCAAATCCTTTGAGATCAAAATATAAAGGAGAAGGACAGAACAAATTTTTATTCACTCTTATACTAAACACCTGAGAAAAACAAATGCAACAACCTTAACGGTGAATATTTAAAAACAGTATAGTCCCAGAGTTGACTGCTAAAAAGCTGGCCTATCGGATAACAGGATGAAATTTATTTTAATTATTAGTACTCGCGAGGAGGGTTGCAAAAGCCCACCTATTTTTTCTGCAAGTAGAGGATCTCAGCTTGAGCCCAATTTCATGCTTCTACTGACGGATCAGAAGGAGGAGACAATCCATGGTTCACCAGAGCACAAATATTGTCCACCAACTCGGTATACTCATCTTTTGCGGTCAATTTTCCGCCTGAATGGGCTGAAATCGGAAACATTTATGATCACTTTTTGCGCCGATTATCCAATTTTGCGCCTCTCTACAGGCTTAACCTTTTGTCGCAGCGAAAAATGTTACACATGAAAGCAATTGAAAATTTTGTGCTCTACAGCTTTTGTATGGATATATTTGTTATTACGAGTTATTCAAAACGAGATATATGTGAAAAACCAATTGTGGTTCTAATTTCTAAAGCTTTTTCGCGGTATAACTTAAAAAGCATTAATTTTGCGAAAAACATTGATATAACTAAATTTTAAGAGAATTTGAAGATCTAACAAAATGTGTTTAAATTTTTCTTCTATCTTGTCTAGAAGATCAGATATTTACGAAAAACCAGCCCAGGTACACCAGGAGTTTTCTTACTCTCGCTGTGAGTACTAACATTTAAAATACATTTCATCCTGTTGCCAGGCCAGCTGTTTTGCAGTCAGCTGACCACAAAATGGCGGATTATCTTTTTCTCTACAACCCCCCGACATAGGTATTAAATGAAACGGTATGACGAGTAGAATACACTAAGATGTGTACTCCTATGTTAAGCTCAATATTGCGGATAATAAAACAAACACCATTTTGTATTTGACTTAAAATGGCCGCGGAGTGTAACATCGTTCAAATGACCACCGCGGCTTTACTTGGTGGCACCTATTCGGAAGTTGATCCAAATTTCGCCAAAAAAATCATTTTTAGCGACTTTAATAACGAGTGCTACATATCGATGATAAGTAACTTCTTGTGGCTTAAACTTGATGATATGGATACCGACGATATGTGGTTCCAACAGTTTGGTGCTACGTGCCACACAGCGCATGCCATGATGCACATTCTGCACGAGCGATTTGAGACTGGCGCCACCAAGATCATGCGATTTAACGCTTTTAGACTTCTTTCTTTGGTGCACAAGGTCTATGCGAATAAACCGCAAGTAATTGATGCCCTCAAAGTAAACATAATGAGCGCCATTCAGCAAACTAAGCCAGATTTATGCGACAAAGTCATCGAAAATTGGATGTACCACCAAGCAAAGCTGCGGCGGATATTTGAACATTATATTCCATACTTAATGCCTTAAAATATTCCTGAAAATGCTGTAGTTCGCCGGGGTTTCTACATAAGATGGCAGAGGAAGCACCTACACAACACATCAAAAATTCAGAACTACCGGATCTTTTGTATGGTATATTTACTTCACAATTAGCTGCGTTGTTTTCCATGATTTGCCCGGAATAAAAGTAAACTAATTGCAAAGAATTTAAAAAGAATATTTATGTTACCAAGAAAACATTTGTGCCGGAAATAATTACCTAGTATGTTATGTAAGCATTTGCTATATGTTATCAATTTGTTTTTTTAAATGTTTAAACGTCCTTCCGCCATTTTTGGAATTGAAATCCCTCAATTGCTTTTTCGGACCTGGCAGAAAGTTGACCAGTTTAAAGTCAATTCAAAATCAAGTTTAAAATGTTTGAAAACTTCATCGATACTTTTTTAGGAAGTGCCTATTTGCATCCAACTATGTCCATGTGTGTGTGTGTGTGTCCGTACGAGTGAAATCCGCAAAATGCACAGCCTACTGACTGAATATTTGCCTTTTACAAAATATCTACGTACTGAAATATGTGCCGTGTACACACACACATGGAAACACGTGGGGTTTAAGTAGGCAGTGCCAGTTTTTTAACTCCGATATGTACACGACGGCGTGTTTTCAAAGGTATACGTATATGTATGTATGTACGTGTTTTTGCATAGCAATTGTGCACCGGTGGCTTACACTTGCGAATGGGTTTAAATCTCATAACTTTTAATATTTTTGCTTAATAAAAGCTTCTATTCTTTTTTATACTGCCCTCTATAAGAATATGGCAACATCTCAAGTTGCACCTCTGCCAAGATAACGTCCCTCCCTCTTCACAGCTCGAATCACATATGTATGTTGTAGCGCCATATCAGCTCACAGCAGGCACAATAAATTCTCATTCTCATTCACCTCAATCATTATAATTATTTCTCCTGCACCTTTTTGTTTTTTTCAGTTTTGGTTAATTTTATATTATTAGTATTATATCCAGCATTCCCAAAACTGTAGACGTTTCGTGTTTCTATATTTCAATTAAGAATAAAAACTATTTCACATAACTTAGTGTACGTAGACTTTTCTGGCGAGTGCCTAAGACTTTGCGGAGCATTTCATTATTAATGCACTGTTTTCAAAGTAAAAGCACTCTACCAGACGGACGAGAAACACTTTCAAGACGATCCTCAAAATTTCTCAGCAGATACCCTCGTAAGTTATTTGACTGCATTCAGAGTCACTTAACGCCCTTCCACAAGTCTTCTCATCCAAATTTCCTCGAATTCCCCTAGTGGCTGCGCTGCCACTATCAGTCGTGTGCAGTTCATATCTAGCCAAAAATTAAATGAAGAAATGCGCGCATTCGGCGTCCCAAAATTTCGTATGGGCCAAAACGCATATGGCCGTGCTTGGTCTATTTTTATCACTTATGTAGTTGACGTGACTTTGGTTTTAGCCACCGAAATGCGTTCTTTCGCCTGCGCCTCGGTGCAATGACCGATGCCATTTAAGAGCGCACAATTTTTGGCTGGCGACCGATGGCGGGTGCGTAACTGCACTACGCCCGAATTATGGCGATAGCGATGGCAATAGTATGAATCTTAAATAAGGGGATTGGCCCTTGGGCGACAGAGCGGGAATCGGGGATTCGGGGGATCGCATGCGGCAGATGTAACGATGCGTGCTGATGAGTGAATTTCCAAAAATTTCGGTTTCACTTGGACCTTATCTAGCGCTCTCTGTGAAGGGCCTAGCAGATGCAATGACCTGACGCAGTGAATTTTTTTTTTCCAGCGCAAATTAACTGAGTGCGTTGCTGCGTTATCTTGGCGAGTTTCATGCTAATGCTTACTCATCAGCTGCCTTTGTTCTGGTCTGTTGGAGATGTTTTCGCCATTAATTTCCAGTTCACAACGCAATCGGATAATATTGAATGTTTTGGACTTGCCCGCTTTTGGGATTCTACCTCATGGACATTTGTACAAATTTGATATGTATCTGTTTACGAAAATGGATTTAGTAACTTCTGTATTAGAAATTGTTTTTGTGCATCGAAAATACCTAATTGATATTTTACTTTGATCCATTTAAAGCACATAATTTTAGCTAAGTAATGTTTATGAAACACATCTTAGCACTTAGCTGTCATACCATGCTTAGCATAGCTATTTGCTAAATTGTATTACCTTCTAAGCCAGGACAACCAGCCTCGTCCATAATTTTAATCGCTTTGACAAATTTGCCGCTCTTTTGTCCTCATTCAAACGTCGAATTATTCGTACTCGGTTTCTTACCCGAAATTCTCGGTAAAAATTTTCTGAACCCATTAAGCGAACTCTGATCATATTTTGAACACAAAAAGAAACACAACCTTCAAGCTCTGCTATGTCTGTGCTAAAAGGAAAAAGTTGATTTCCTATTTCACTCTACTTAGGAGCATAGAGCTTCCACAAACTCTCCACTTCAAGGCTCTGCTTCAGTTTCTTTAATCGTTCATGTTCAGCCCGCCAATAGCTATCCTGACTGATGGGACTATTATGGTCCGCGACAGGCTCGAACCTTCTGACACCTCTATCCGATAATTATATACAGTATAGTTTGGCAAATAATCAGGGATATAGACTTATGCTTGAAGAACGGTCAGAAATTACCACAATTTACTTACTTACCGAAAAAGTTAGAGTTCAAGGGATTGCCCTGAAAATCAGCACCAGTGAATTTTCGGGGTCACTGATTTCGAAACTGCCATCAAAATTTCCAAATTAAAAATTACCGATTCAATATGGCAACCGAAATTCCGCAGTTTTAAGCAATTTTAATGAAACTTCATATGAAGTGAAGACGTCTTCGAGGTTACAGAATATACCACAATTCAAGATGGTGGACCCAAAATGGTTGCCGAAAAAGATAAACTTTAAAGGATTGCCATTAAAATCAACACGCGTTTTCGGGGGCGCTGATCACTAACGTACTAGAATCCAATATGACGATCGAAAATTCTCAACTATACAGATGCTTGTATGTTACTTACAAAAATGGTTTTAGGGTCACTGATTTAAAATGCAAGATGGCGAGTCCAATACCGAGAAGTGACTACATTTCTATCTTGGCTTTGGTCTTACTTACATAAAGTTAAAAACGTGGGTTATTTTTTCTGGATGGTACCGTGCAAAGGGGGAGGTGTTATGTGATTTATTATGTCGATGTAAGCGGGAAGTGCTATTTAGGTATATTCAGATTTAGTAATATTGAATCTGTCTTCGCATTTTGGTGATACGGACCAACAATTGTGAAATGAAACGGGTTTCAGATGGTGATTATATTTATTATTTAATAAAATATCATTGCAGCCGTTTTAAAAAAAAAACGGGAACCGGGGCAAGGCCCGAGACGGATTTGCTAGCACATAATAAAATAATAAATTGGTGCAGTCTTGATCGAAAGCCTATCACATATATTTCTAGGATAATCCGAGTTTAAAATCCATCCATGTAACACAAAACTCAATTTCATCAAAATTCAAAATATCAGTTATTGCCCTAACCTATTTGTGCAATACTTCTCATACCTACCATAGTACATAACGGCAAGCATCTAAAAGTTATACCTTACTTACCTAAACACATTTGAATGAAAATGCAATTACAACAGCAATTACTAAATACATACAATACAAATAATGACATGCGGCCATCCATATCTCATTTTAAAACAAATGTTTCATTCAATAAAAAACAGAACATCTTCAGCCAACTTCCCTTAATGTCAAAAGAAATCCCTCCATGTAGGTACCTGCGCTAAACAATCACACCTCAAGGAGCACTTTTGTCACGGGAATTACGCATTGTCCAAATGACTTTTAGATGAGGTCATAATTCCCTTTCTTGTGAGGCCTCGGCTGAATGGAAGCAAGCACGAGTAGCAACAGGAGTTAATCCCTCTGCCTCAGATTGTTCCTGTTCACAGGTTAAACCATTGTGCCTTGTGACTGCTGAAAGACGCGCAGAATCGAAAACTGCTCAAAACAAGATTTCGCAATGAATGACCCCTCGGTGCGTTAATATCCTTCAAATTTAGCGTTTGCTTGTTGTGTACACGTAGTGTGGCTGCCGAGAGACGTTTTGAAAGGAGTCGACTTTTTGTTTACATTGCAGTTTTTATGGGGTGGGCAATTGTATCCAATTATGCAAATCTGCACAAATGTGAAGGAATATTGCGTGTAATGCATGGGGGAATGGGGACTGCAGTTTTGGCGGACGTACACGTGCATATTTTACAATGTCTTCATTATCTGAAAATGTCGTGCTCAAAAGCAAACCAGGTAATCAGTTCTAAAGCCGGGTAAAATATAAAAACTTATGTTTGATTTGTTTTCTTTAAATGACATGCAGTGAGAGAAAACACAATTGGGAGCAAAAAAATCTCGCCCTCCTCATAATGTTCTAGTTAAAAAGAATTAACTGTAATAGGAAGAATAAACCCTTGACTTATTAAAAAAGAGACGAACCTTCAGGTAAAAGGTCTCTACTCAGCGTTCTCCAGGAAGTGCTATACGCATACAGAAAAAAAAAATATGGTAAATAATCTTCATTTTAATCACTGGTGTTAGGACCCCTAGTAGTTGTCTCTTCCATAACGGGAATACCGATATCCTGCAGATACTCACAGACTGTTGTTCCAGCATTAACAGGAATTGTTCGCCAACAAATCCAGCATCACATAAACTTCCCACACCTCTTGCGCCAACCCACACGGGGTTTTCCTAGGGGTGTCACGACACCTCCCACCTGCTAGTTTCGAATTATTTTGCCGATTTCAATTCAAATTCAAACCAAACTCTTCATTTGCTTGGCAACAAGTGAGGGAGGAAAATCCACCCCGGCGTATGTATGTAGGTACATGAAAGAGATTCATAGGGTTATATTCCTTTACTGCTTTTTACAGCTGGGTTCGCCTCGTACGAAATGAACGAGGCGCGCATATAGTTTTTGATCACACCAGGTCTGGATCGGTGTGACGATATGCACCAGTTCTTCTTCTTCCTTGCGCTTTTTTCCCCAAAATTCTGGTTATTTAGTTGCTTTTGGCTGGAGAAGGTACTTTTGAGATTTCCGAATACAACACATTCATAAAAATTCAAGAAATACAGTGTTGCGTATAAGTTTAGGACCACCGAAGAAATGATAATAAACTCATACCTCCACAACCTTTAATTCAAATGTTCCCTTATATTGACACAAAAATTGAATTTATACAAAACAACTCTATTTGGGTCTAAGTTGTAAATAATGCCATAAATGGAAAATCTCCAAGTTTAGCACCTGCGTAAAAGCATAGGACCAAAAATACTTCTCTTCAAAATATTAATTCAGCCTTTAAAATAATAGTCTTTAGCTCGAATACAATAAACAATTCTGCGAGGCAAAGATTCAAAAAGATGTTTAAGCATTTCATTTGGTGAATTTTTCCATTCTTCAAGTAGTAGATTCTTCAATTTTTCTACTTTCTTTGGCCTTCTCTTTAAAACTCTTTCACCCGGGACCTTCCAAACATTCTCGATTATGTTCAGATCTAGACTGCAAGCTGGCCACAATAAAACGGTTATAGTGTGATCATAAACCAATTTAAAGTGCTCGCAGCCACATGAGGACGGGCATTATCCTGTTGGAATATAGCTCCCCTTGAGAGCATATTCCACTCCAGAAATGGAAGTTTCGTTTTTAGGATGTTCACATATGTGTATTGATTTACAGATCCTGTAATCAATTCCAAATCAGTATACCCATTCCATGATATCCCCCCCAACTATACTGTGGTCTTACAATCGCAATATTGTTTCTGAGAATTGACACAGGAAGGAAGACACTATTCATTTGGCAGTCGGCGAACTGTTTGACTTGTGTTTGGCATAAATGGAAAGATGTTTTGTCTGAAAAAAGAACTTTCTTCCAATCATCCACCGTCCAATTTCGTCGAGCCTTGCACCATTCCAGTCGTGCTTTTGCATGTCTCGTCATGTTTTCCTCAAGAATATTGTCTTCGAGCATGTCCCGGCGAAATCTCAATACTACTAACTTCCACTAGCTGACTGAATTTCAGCACTACTCGCGGGCCGATTTTTTTTTATTATCTTAAGAAGACTTCTGTTAATCCTCGGAGTTATAATACTTTTTTGCTTCGCCCCGGCTTTTTATGTGCAACGGACCCAGTTTCCGTATATCTTTGTATAGCACGATGTACACAGATCTTACTTAACCTAATCAGGTCGCATATTTGCCTTTCGGTATTTCCGGGTTTTTGTAGCCCAATCACCTAATTTCAATCCACATCATTATAATTTATGTTCTAATGTCATTTGTAGACTGCGGATTATATGCAATTTAATGAAATACACATATGTATATGTGTGTATATATGTATATAAATAACATTTGAACGGAAACTATTCTTTAAGTCGGTTAAGACCAGTTGATTTTGACATCATGCATTTTTCAAAGTCGCATCATGAGAGTCTCCGCAATAGGTATAAATAATAAAGTTGCATAAAATCCGCAGTCTAGTCATTTGTGTAATTTACCTAACCTAATTTTTTCTTTGCTTCCAAAAGGCTTCCGTTGGAATGCATGACCAAATTTCCCGCTGGGTTCTTCCATGGTCCTCAACTTTTATGCAGCACTGTATCTACAGTGTTTGCACATAAATTTTTTCGAAGATCCTTTCTCCAGGTGCGAGGTGTCGTGACACCTCTAAGAAAAGTGCTTCGTGGGTTGGCCCCATTGATGTAACCGATTGCTGTCAAGGAGGCAAATCTCAGCCCATAAAAGAACGCAATTTCTGTATTTACTTCAGCAGAAATGCGACCCCAGACAATCCACGAACCGTCGCCAACCCTATCTTCTAAGAAGGCTTGAGAATAAAGTTCTCCATCTTTTCCGTAGACCCTTCTTCCATCGTTGCCTGCCGTGAAGATTTAGTTTTACATTCCTCTCTGAAGAGAACGACCCACCATTGTTACAGTGATCCATTTGGTTGTTCCCTTTCAAAACGAAGTTGCGCTTGTCGATGAGCTGCTGTCGAAACCCGTTGTTTGCACAAATAAGTGCCACCGCAGGTGCTTTACAAGCAATTCGTCTAAAAGTTTTACAATCTCATGTTTTTGGCACAAAAGGCAGATAAGGAAATATCTACGGAAACCCTTCTGAGACAACAAGCGATGAAATTATGTAAGACGCATTTTTCATTAAAACGTACGACAGACGTATGTCGACTTTTTAATATGAAGTGCGATTAATAGTCAGGATAGGATCGCCACCTTTTTGAAGGCGTATTAAAATTGGGAACACGCGGAAAGAATACACGGGCTTCCAAATAACGAAGACAACGCAAGGCCGAGTTGGAAAAACCAGTTTTAATTGTTCCCAAGACACTTTCTAACCAGTTCCACCCAAGCGCTCTAATTCGGCAAGCCCGAAGTACCCACCGTGTAATTCCTCCAAATGCTGAAGTCAATAGCCAAGAATTTCCTGTTTTGCTCGCGCTTCTTCGAAATGACTTTCGCGTTCATCTGAAAATAGCACGCAATCAACAATTTGCAAAGGCCTTGAAAAAGGTCTGCAAACTAATCTGCCGCCAAAATCATTGCCACGTTCATTGACTGTGCGTCAGGTCCCCCAACGGCGGCAACGCGGTGCGTACTAGAAATATTGTAAACAGAAACAAGAGCAAAAACTGACCTATGTATGTACTCGCGTCGTGTTAGCCAAAATTCGCCATGTGTTTGTCGCAAGTCGGGCGCGGCAAGGCACCGAGTAGGAAACGTGCAGGTAGTCACAGTTCGGCGGGTTTTTTTCCAACAGCTGGAGCCTACCCCAAGAATTTAAGCGCCAAAAGCACGCAGAATTATTATATAAAGCACGACACAGCTCACATAACACCGACCAATCAGATCCAGAAATTTCGCACGTCGATCGCCAATTGGGTTATTGCGAATATAGAAAGCTTCGCTCCTGCAAAATTACACACTCGTCGCATTTTCGCTGTTCTCTTTGTAAAGTCATATTTTCGCGAGTAGTCTTAAGAGAACGGAACCGAGCTTTTCGCGAACTTTGAAAGTCACCGCTTTACCGAAGGCGAAAATTTCCAGACTTCCCCATCGCCATCGCATTCACGTTGCCATGCTTCTGCCTGAATCACGTGCTAGATGGTTGTCCTTTGCTGAGATTACCTGCAGCCTAAGCGAACCTGCGAGATTTTCGGGAATTTGTCAAGGGTGATCAAAATATTGAAATGAAACTTGTGCTCCACACACTTAAAGTATTATATATACATATGTACATGTTTTCATCACTAAATTAATTTACATATTATTTACAATGTCTGCAGTGGCATCTGGTTGGATGTGCGATTTCATCTTGGGGAATCAGATTATCTGGAATATTTAAAAAAAGGGTGTATTACTATAAGTGTATTTATTTGCAAAGAGACATAATATTAGCTACACTGAGAAAAAAATTAAATGCGAGGCATGTCCAGAAAGTAAGTGGACCTACTAGATTTTTGTAGGCTTAAAAAAATTCAACTGTGCCGCCAACTCCTTTGCCCACTTGTTCGTCTCCCCCTTCATTTTCTCGCCAGTTGTTTCAGGGGTATAGTGGGCAACCGAAGTTTCGTCTCCTGTAACAATAGAGTACAGAAAATCATCACCTCCAAGTTCATACCGCTCCGAAAGCAGAGATCTGAAGATTTGTGGAATGCGGATCATCGAAAGTTCATCCAAAGTCAATCTGCGGTCGGGTCGCCACGAACAGCTTCCTCAATTTGTTCAACAAGTGAATCAGTCAAAATCGACGGTCCTCCACTCCTTTGCTCATCGTGCACATCAGTACGACCGTTTTTAAATTCACGACACCATTTAAACACACTCGTACGATTCATTACTCCTTCGCCATAAACCGATTTGATGTTGTTAAAAACTTTAGACGGCAATTTTCCCTTCACAACGAGATAACAGCGTTATCTGTGAATTTCGCACTTGGCGGCAGATTCTATCGACATGGTTCACGCACGGGATAAGTTTCTATAGCTACAGTTTTAGTCATATTGACGCGTTCTTGTGCTCGTTGGAAATGGAGGAGCTAAGCCACACGGCAGTGTGACCAAAATAGCAAAACAAAATTTCCTCTACCCGTGAGGGTCCTAGTACACATACTTTTTGGACATGCCTCGTAGATTCACTCCTGTCATTGAAAATGTTAAATTCATAAAAAGAACATTGTGCAATTCATTCATATTTGATTAAATGTAAAGTCTCTTTGTGTGGCTTCCGATGGTATTCGAACTTGGGTCGTCTGGATTTTGGGATTCATTTGAGTGAAATTTTTTTTAAATGTCGTATACGGTTTTCTATATATAATTTTGTGCATCCATTCTCTACCTGAACGTGTTGTACTATATGTTTTCGGAAAGGCAACATGATGGGAAATTTAGAAAAAAAAAAAATTGTATTAATCACATGAATTTCGGAGGAAATGTGAAAGAAACGTGAATTTTAGGAAATTTTAGAGCATTTTCTAATTTTCGCAAGTGACTGTACTTGTAGTGGCAGAGGTAGATCAATACTGCTGGCATTTGTGGAAAGCACTTTAAGATAGTAGTGATTTGGCGTGAGCTTGATGTCGCTGCGTTAATTAGATCAAAAGATAAAAGTCAAATAATAATGTGCATCCCGATCTTATTAATCACCCTGCAACTCGATAACGGTTGAGACTCTGCCATACTATTTTTTGTTTGTCTAGGTGGGATCTATTACCACTATCATTTCTGTATGCGTTATACGAAACACCCTGTCCCTACCCAATGGGAAATCGAGGCAGCGATTGAACGAAGGTATTCATAAGTATATCCTAAGATCACTTATTGAAGGTATACATTCGATGCATTCCTTATTATTCAATAAGAAGCTAGGAGGAAGGAATACACTTGCAAACGACGTGCACTCTGTGAATAAATGACTCATGCTTTTTCCCCTAAAACCGGTTTTTCTTATCTCCCCAATCCCTTTGTTTTAGCATGTTGCGACCTGCGTCCTGAAAAGGGCCCTGACGCGGAAATTCTCATTCCAGTTGTGAATGCAGTATAGTGCGAGTTTAGTTGTGCATTTTTAGTGACAATTAGTGCGAGTTTATTATGGGCCTGGATTCTGTTTGTCATCTCAGTTTCCGTCACTCCGTGACAGCTTATGGCTGAATAACAAATAAATTTTCATATAAGAAATACAACAGGCAATTCAGTTATAAGCTGACATGTGACGGAAACTGAAATGACAAACAGAATCCAGGCCCTATATTCTGAAGCACTGAAAAACGAGTTCAAGGGAAACGATTCCGAAGAGCTTCCTTGCCTTGCCTCCTAAATGAATTCTGGGTATTCTAGTGGGAAGGAATATAAAAAGCGTTCCGTGGACATGCCTGTATTAAAAAGATATAAGAGAGGATACGGCGGGTCAGGCATTCCTGCCTTCCAGAGAAGGCTTCGGCATGCGTAATTGTATGCTTCCATTTCCCATTGGGTATGTGCACATAGGGCGCATAAGAGCTAGTAGTTTCTTGGATTAGAAAGATGTATTGTTGTCCATTAACGTTGACAGCATATCCTAAGCATAAAAAACTTTTGCCGGATCGAAGGTTTGTTTTTTTAATTAATTTATTTTATAAACAATAAACAAACGACTTTTTTCCTAAAAGTTCATAAGTAAACTTTTAGAGGCTGTCATTTTGTCCAATTTGAAAAGAAATAAAAAAAGGTTCGATCAGACGAGAAAAAGTAATAAACTAAAAATTTGTTGTTCTTGTTTTGATTGTAGATAAACCATAATGAAGGAATGATTGTCACCGCAAGGCAATGTCTAAAAGATAGTTCAACTTGGTACAATACTTGGTACGATCAAAAAAACAATTTAACAAAATGCCTCTTTTGTACGCCTCTGAGTACATGTGACCCCTTAAGATCGTGAGTAAAAATAGCTTCTGCTTTTGGAACCCTTGAGAGCATTTAAAAAAAAATTAATGTAGTAACGCGTTGTAGAATAAAGAGGAGACGCAATTAGTCGATTTCCCGCAATATGGAGAAATTTAATTGTAAGCGGCAGTCGATCGAGACGGTGATAAATCGTGCACCACCGTGTACTGTTTAATGTATAAGAGGATCACAGACGCGGACGCACGCAGGGAGAGGGGGAATAAAATCTCACAGCTATAAATTTCTTTGATCAAATCATAACAGGTGACCGGCACTGATGAATTGTTTTACACCGTGCGAAGCTGGGAATTGTTTTTACAGTTAACGCAATTTATCTCAAATGTCTGCTATGCCGTACGCTTTCTGAATATTGCAAATTTATTGGGAGCCCGGTCCCCTCAAGCGCTTCTTATTATCTTATTAATCTTCCGTATTACACATTTTTGATTGGATTATAAGATAATGAATATCATTCTGAGCACCTGCCAACATTGTATGCAAACAGCTTTACGAGGTGTTGCTTAATTAAAATATTATTGGCTAAAGTCTGTCGACCATCCAACTCTATAAGCCTCGCAAAACTGACCTGACCAATGTCTTTACAGACTAGACGCCGAGATCGTGTCTTAAAGCTTTCAGTAGTGGGCCGATGAGATCGTGTCGCGAATTCTCTTTATAGAACCAGTAAGTAAGCCCGGGATATTTGCTCCCTCCCTTCTAAGATAAGGTTGCCGCCAGTTGCCGGTGAAAATGGAAAGAGCTGTAAACTCGCGAAATGTTGTGCGAAGAGCACTGTATGCCGCTTAAAGGAAGTGTTATACGCCTTTCGAAGCTTTCGCAACTCCGAACCGTTCAGCATTCGCGATCAAAACGTCGCGTCGATTGGTTAATGTCCGTTGTTCCCGTGTCGCGAATACCTGCCTTCGGAAAATTAAGTGATATTTTTATTTTCACATATTTTTGTTTGTTTTTGTAATTTGTATATATGCAAAGTTGGTATTTTTTTTACCATGTGAAAATATTTCATAGTGATGTTGTAGCAAGTCGGTATGACTACAATTTGTGCTAAGTCAATAAAATGAGATATGTAGTGCTGGAAAAAATCAATGTACGAACTGTGAAAATAAGGATAATTGCCGCAACCTCAACAAAAGGATACCCCTAAGAGCCATGGGAAAATGCTGTTCCAGGAATATCTGCTGCTTAAGATCCTTCGACATCCTGATATTGAATGGACAGAAAGTAAATAAATCGAGGATGGAATTGCGGGAGTTGCAACTGATATGAGAGGGAGGATCAGAGCCAGCCAAAGAAAAAAATGGAAATAAAAAGAAAACATGCGTTCATTGTCCTCGGACGCAATACGCCTGCGCAACGTGATTTATTTCTCGGGTCTCTTTGGGTGAAGGTGCGTAGTCTAGTCGTGTGACTTTTTCGACTTCCACACGTTTCCCATTGTTGTCTGAGCTTTGAATTTTTTATCTGAGGGGTTTTCCTTTTTCTTCCTTTTTTTAAAAATTTCTCTGGCAAGGGCTCTGCGCGGTATATGGCTTATACGCGGAGCACTGGGTAGAAAATAGTAAATTGATTTCTTTTATTGACTTTGGTTTTATATCTAAGCCTAGAATCTTAGAGAAGTTTAGAATTTTGCAATTTTTGTTAGGAAATTATGCAGTGCACTTTCAATACGTTCAATCGCAAGCGGTACAACAAATTCTTTGAGTTATGGTAGTATAGGGAGGGGTTTTCTAATTATAAAAGTGAAGAATGTAATTAGAATATCTTCAAACAAGGGATTGTATTTTTGACTGTCATAAAGGAAATTCAACATGTGGAGCAGTAGGTAGTAGTAGATTTTTATTAACACATTTTCAAAAATCAGTAACCTGGGCCGGAGCTAGTTATGTACGTGACTAATGGGCTCCGAAGAAGTCCCTTAAATGTATGTATAACTAGCTGAGTTACCCGGCTTACAATAATCCTATTTACACATTTAATTTCTTGCAATCGATCATTAGTAAAAACGTTTTGTGATCTGTGTACGTTACTTATTCAATTAAACCTCCTCAATTTTTCTTATTAATATACGTTAAGAAATCGAAAAGTTTCATTCGCTCTTTTAGGTCTTTTATACCATATTCAGAAATGGTGATAAGCCCCCATTTCTTTTATTTAATGGAAATCTATGAAATTCCAATAACAAATGCAAAAACGAAGAACTATTGAAATTAAAAAAGCTGGTAGCCGTTTTGGATCCGCCATTTTAAATTAGCTATTTCTGCTATAAAAATTCAAGATCTGCACCCTAAGAAGCCGTAATTATTATTGGAACAAGTGTACAATCCCGTTTTTTTTGGAATTGCCCTAAAACTTTATGGAAATGTTCCATTTATGGTCGGAACGAGAGAATTAGGAAAGTATAAGTTCCCGCAAACAATACTTTCCCAAAAATTGGCTTGTTTTCGCTTGTTGTAACACCAAAAATTGAAAATTTTGTAAAAGGAAAATATTCTGTCAGAAGATATTTTTTAAGAAAGGCAAATTTTTCTTACGAATTATTTCGTGCCGATGTACGAATTATTTTAAAAATTATTTACCATGTACATGAGCGCAAATTTCGATTGTGCAAAGCAAGGACGATGCGAATAGCCACTCTGAATTATTTTATATCTCGAAACCGAGACGAGATTGACTTTGATTTTTTCGATTTTTGGTGTTAAAACAAGCTAATATTTGGGAAATTATTGTTTGCGGGAACTTATACTTTCCTAATTCTCTCGTTCCGACCATAAATGGAATATTTCCATAAAGATTTGGGCAATTCCAAAAAAACCGGGATTGTACACTTAAGGCTTATTATTTTCCGTGCTGTTCCTTTGAAGTTTAAAATTTTTGGTTATCACTATGGGTCCACCATCTCAAGTTTTGTAATTTTGGTAGATTTGATACCGGTGGCCCTAAAATTTTTCATTCTAAATCTAATATGGCGGCCAACGTAAGGTGCCAGATTACCTTTTTCTCTACAACATACTCGACATGGGTATCAAATGAAAGAGTTCGACGAATAGAATTAATAAACTGTGTAGCGTCATTTTAAATCCAATATGGCGGACAGCACAAGATGGCGGATTAACATTATTTTTACTTCTCCGTTGATGTGGGTATCAAATTAAAGGGTTTGATGAGTATAATACGACGAGCTACCTGGCGTCATTCTAAGTGAAATATGGCGGATGTACCAAGATAGCACGAAACACATAATATATTAACAGTATGATTCTTAAGTTCCAACAAAACAAAGTATTCTGCTAAATGCGCCCCGCGATTATATTTTAGTCTGATCACAGCCCCAGATTGGTGGCCCATAATTATTTTCTAGCTTTCAGTACATCATCAATTGTGCAATAAAACCGTTTACCTAAAAAGGTTTTTTCTACGTGTTTTATTTAATGAGTATATCAATTTTTCAATCTTATATATAACATGTTCAGAAGAGTACATTATTCTCTGTATTTAATGGATATATTACTCTAGACGGCGCCTACGACCCAAAACTAATCATTAACTAGTGTATCTTACTTGTTACGGTACATTAGTATTCAATGGCTCTTCCATTTAACCGGCCAGGTAGTTCTGTCTAGTCCAAAGTTTATAACTGAAAGCGTTTTCGGTATAACTCTGAAGTAATGTAGGTAACATATATATAGGTACTTTTCTTTATATTCTCGTAATTGGATCATAACATTTTAATTAGAATAAATAGTATGTATATCAAAAAATCATGTTTTTGTTTTATGTAATTTTCGAAACTTCAACAGCTTGTAGCTTGATCTTAGGTACCTACTCATATTACTTACATATATTATTTTGAGATGCGTCATTGCTAAGGCTTGCCATAATTTGTGTGTGGCATGTGTTCTGTATTGTCTACCCTGGTTAAAATTATGCAGCTATGGAGTATCAAAACAAAACGCCATAACATCATTGCCGGCTTCCTGTCGACTGTAAACAAATGCAAGGCATCCAGGCACGCTCGCTTCGTAAAACACCTCAGAACGCGGTCGTGCCAAAGATCGTTTTCTTGAATACCAATGCCGTAGAATCGCATAGGGCGACACACAGCATGAATATTCACAAATGCGGCCCTGTGCGTCTCACCATCTCTGATCTCCCGGTTGATCGAAGCAAGCGAACAGTCACCAAGTTATCGGATCAATTAAAATTCAGTCCCGAAACTTCTTGTCGCGTCTTTTTTTTTATTTCATTTTTTTATGGCTCCAAATCTTGTTCCAGCCATCCGCGCTTCTTTTATACTTTTTCTGATTTTCTATTCCTTTTTTCTGCACGATCGCGCAGCGGCCTCCAGTGATTTCTTCAGTCCCCTTCCCTTCGCCATTGGCGTGTTGTGTCGCCTACGCCTTGCATGCCACCACAATCCCCTTTCGAAAATAAAAATTTATGCTGCACCGCACGTCGTCCAACTTATTGCACACTGCATGCGATGCACTACCTACACCAACTCATTTTCTCGTTTCCAGTTTTAGAATCGGTGGAGAATGCATACCGCGACTCCAGAAGAAACGCTAACAATATAAGAAAAGGCCCCGTAAAGGAAATAACGGCCGGGGGGAAGGGGAGTGCGGTCGAAATGGTTGAATGCACTTGACAAAAACGCTAAGACGGCGGACCCGATTTTGCCTCTGGTGCGGCTGGATGCATTAGACGATTAGCGCTACCAATCCGCTGCTTCCTCTTCTGCCTGCATCTTATATTACGCCTGTGAACAGAAAGAGTTTCTCGATGAAAATTGAATTTAGCGTTGCCACTACGGTCGTGAGGAATTCATTCCCGGGGTGGGAACTTGGGAACTGCTCCCAGATTCACTCGATCCACAAAGTATTTCAAAAATCTGCATCTCGGTCGCATAAATTTTGGTGGGGTCACACTATCATCATCGCCGCAGTTGAGGGACTCACAACCCAAACGTTTTGCGTTTTACGAGCCGATACATAAAATTTACAAAAATTTACGCCGTCCACGATGTGTGATATTCTTTTGAGGATTTGCTTGACTGCTCAGCTAAAATGGATCGTTCAGGCTGGCAGCATGTAATTAGTTTTTAATGAAGTGTTGAAAAACATTTTTAGGTTTTTCAGAGAAACTGTAGGAAGCGGTCGAGCTATTTGGGCTTTGCTTTCTGGAGAAAGCGGGGTGGCGGATATCTGCGCCACAAAAACTTTAATTTGTGCTGTTATTTTAAGTACACGTTCGTAAAAATAACCAACAGTTTGACTGAGTTGGCGCCTATTAAGAAATACAGTAAATTTAACCCAGACGCTCTTGTTATAATATGTTCAGATTTTGGTGAAAACACGAATATTGGCGAAATGGTAACGCACTAATTATCCATCTTAAAGTGCAAGTAATTAAGTAGTAACAGTGGGGTAACTAGGTGGTCAAAGGCCCTGGTGCGAAGAAGAAATTGATATGTCGAATTTCGTGTTTTATTTCTAATAGAAATGGTTGATTAAACTAGAAGTTGCCACTACTCTCCCCATAGAAAATCGGGAACAGTGGAGACATTTTGTATGGGGGGAGTCAAGTTCTATATGGAATATTAACATAGTACGACTATATGAAATTAATGCACCTATGTATATCTGATGACCCGAATCCAACAACCAAATCCCAATACCATGCCAAAGCTCGTTAACATTGCATCACGGTCTGGCAGATTTGATCCATTAATGATTTAAAAACAGTAAAGGGCAATATCTTAATTAAAACAATTTTTTCGTCCAAAAAGAGGTGGCGTTTTGCTCTGACAAAGTACTCAAACACGAAAAAATAGTTTTAATTACGATACCATAAAGACTTTCATGAACTTTGAAGAAAAACATATTTCGAAAACGAGAAAAAATTTTATCATGGAAATTTTAACAGAAAACATTACTACTTTGTCGTTATAGAAACCGATAAATAATTTTAATTCATTTTGTTCATGAATCCACCGTGGAGTAAAACAGTTAAAAGAAAACAAATTGAACCAGTTAAAAATTCCTAAAAATTAAAACAAAAAGTTTCTGAATAAAAATTCAACTGCAAAAACAAGTGAAAGCTAAATAAAGTTAAAAATGGTTTGAAATGTCGCGTGAAAATCGATTGTTTACCCACCAACGGAAGGGTTATGTGTTTATCAGTCTATATATGTAATTATGTATGTATGGATGTTTGTATGTTTGTCCGGATGTTACGGCCTAGAGCCCCACTGGATTACCCGATTTAGATAAATGATGGGTCGTTAGAAATGTATGAATCCTCCGGGTGTCATAGGCTATATATAGCGTTACAAAAAAAACAATATGGCGGTTATCATAAATCAAAATGTCTGTCAATGAAAAACAAATTTCACCAAATATTATTAATATGGGCATCAAATGAAAGCATTGCACGAGCACAACACGGTAAACTATGTTTCGTCATTCTAAATCCAATATGGATGATACCCCAATATGGTGGATTACAATTTTCTTCGCAACTTCCTCGATATGGATATCAAATGAAAGGGTTTGACGAGCAGAATACGCCAAGCTATGTGACGTCATTGTCATAGGATAACAAAAACAATTTCTGGGCGTAGATCATCGTGATATAATATAAAATTAGAAGTATGAACTTTTTTCTTGATCATTTCAAGACATTACTTACCTACTACATATTATCTGGAACTAAAAAGGTGTAATTAAAAAAATAGTATTAACAAAATAAAAAACCCGACAATGGAAAAAACGAAAAGTATGAAACAAGATAATATTCATTCCTTCTTTACTCAATTCAAATTGGCACATAGGTACGTTGTATTCAGAGAATAGCCGTAGTCGTATGCTGCTTTGTCCTACTTCCATAAATACGCTATTATTGCGTGTATATACAATGTATGTACCTACATATATACATTTCTTTAATAGCTGATATTGAATATTCTGTTAGCTGGAGTCAGAATAAACACAGTGTGAGAAGGCTGTAGCAAATTGAAGATTGATGAAGCATGATCACCATAAATATTAAATAGAAAACGATGCATTTCAGCAGAAGAACTTTTCTTTAAAATATAGCAATGAACAATAATGTCCCGCAAACACTGCTTTGGGAGAAATGCTGACATTTTTCGTCTGAACAAACAGAAGTAGTTATAGTCGTTTCGTCAAACAAGAGGTCAGTACCACTACTGACACCAACCTGAAAGCCACCCTTTTCTAAATCCCATACCTCAAACAATTTAGCCAAATGAGTTTGTCCTTCTTATCCTCGAAGAAACATACATATGTGTACACTACGGCCGTTGCAAGAAGCGATGAACCTCAAGTCCCTTAAAATTACTAATTGAAATTGTATGTATATAACGTAGACGGCAGTGGAGGTCCTTGGGTCCCTCTCAACTGGAGGTCCCTGGGCTCCAGCCCCTATTTCCCTCCCCTAAATACACCCTTGCTAATAACATGAACAAATCGAATTTGAAAAACTTTTCACAGCTCGAAAAAAATAAAAGAGTACAAGTAATCAAAATTGCAGAACTCATGATGGAAAACATTTAAGGCACAAGAAATCGAAAAATATGTTACTAGTATAAATTGGTTGGAAACGACAAGCGAAATACGCCAAAGTTTGACTTCTTGTTTTAGATATTTTTTACCAACAATACACCATTTGCTTCCAACGGTCGCTGAAGGCTTCGGCATCCTAAAGTAGTGTGTACATTTTGTAATGTTGAAAATGAATTTTAATTATCCCAGAAAGTCCAAAAGTGTCAATAACTGCAACTTTCATGCAGACATCATAAACATGATCAAACCAACAACAACCTAAAGTTTGTGTAAAGCAATTAGTGAAAGCTAAACCTTTTTCGTTTATAGCTACCTTGATGAAACTAAAGTGCATAATTCGACACAAAACCAAATGCGTTTTTCATTGGCTCCTTCTACATGTGCATTTCTCTCGATCATTGAATTTGGACACGTCTTTCTTAAAAAGGGAGAAAAGAACTCTTTTTATCAAAATCTCCTTCACCCCTCAGTTCCCCTTAAGGCCTGTCTGAATATTTTTGCCTCTTTAATTCGACATTCAGCCGGTCTTGAATGTCCGAACTTTTGTTGTGGTAATTCCTTTTTTTGTGCGCCCAAAAAAAAATTAAAATGCTCCTGCGACCCACTACAACCAAAAGGAAGGTTTTTAACACACAAAAAATCAAAAGGCAAAAACCTGTCTCAATTTGAAGTCAGAAAAATGAATAGAAAAAAAAACAAAAAGTAAAGGGCGAAACTGACACTGTGTGCACTGGCTAGAGTGGCCATGCGTCTGCGCACCGCGACCAGGGCAGATTGCGCAAGATTTTCAGGGACTTGCCTTGATCATAGAAGGTTTCAATTCTTCTTTTTTTTTATTGGGCGAGAAAAGGCAAAGGGAGAACTCTTGAAGACTGTCTCGAACAAATTTCTTCTTTGAAGAATGTTTTTATTTATTTTTTGTTCCGCGTCCTTACAGGTGACATAAGGAAAAGGTTCGCAAGTGAGAAATGTTGAGGGTCCGTGTGGAATTTTCAGATATCCACTTTGCTTTTGTTGTTTTTTAATCAAATGGACGATCATGTAATAACAGGCTATTTCTGTTGGTGTGCGATTTCAGGAAAGGGATTAAGGTCTTGCTGCTACCTTTGGTTTGTTAGGAGGATGTTTTAAGCTCGGAAGTCGTTTTGACAGAAAAATATTGTTTGAATAAATTATGAATTTATATTATAATGCAGAAAGAACAGTCAACCAACGAACGGTGCAACAAATGGTGGTAGAGGCTTGATATTGCAACTTTGCGCCTCTCTGCAAGCTTAACCTTTTGTCGCAGCGAAAAGTTCAATGCAAAATGGCAAATTTTGTACGGATATAATTTTTATTACGAGCTACCCAAAACGAGATAATTGCGAAAAACCAATTGTGGTCCTAATTTTTTAGCGGTTTTCGCGCTATAAATCTAAAAGCATTAACCTTACGATAAATCATATCATACTTCACTATCATAAACTCATAATTTATTTCTTAGAGTTTGAATTAATAGAAATTGATGAACAATAGAAATATTTCATTTACCATAATTAAGAGAGATTTTCTTCAATTAAATTCCGCATAACCATGTTCTAAATCTGAAGTAATAAAATCGTCAATAAATGCAGAGAGCAATTCATAAAATTAACTGTTTCTAGAACCTAAGAAAATTCACTTCAATTTTTTTTATTTCTTACAAGTTTTGGAAGAAAAGCAATTCATCTTTTTAATGTCTACGTCACAGTCTGGCAAATATTTTTCGTTCAGGGGATTAAACTATCAAAACATTTTTCGCCAATTAAAATAAAGTCAGGCAAGTGTGAGTCAGACTCGCGCGTTAGAGATTCCGAAAATATGTTGCAAATTAAATGACCGTAAAAAAAAATTTGTTCATGTGATATAACAACAAATTAACGATTTTCGGACTTTTTCCTTTACTTGTGCTGTGAGACCTTGCTTCTTGCCAAATTTCATGATTCTAGGTCAACGGGAAGTACCCTATTGGTTATGATTTATTTTCGAGTGTCAAAATATGCGGAGGGCATAAATGGCTATTTTTTTTTATTTCGTTGACTTGGAAGCTTGATTGTTTTACAGCTCCAAGGGACCGTAGACTTAAGTATTTGATATTATTTTCAATTTGATAGCTCCACGCGTTCATCAGAAAAAGGGGTTTGACAGACAAACAGACAGACAGACAGACAGACAGACAGACAGACGGACAACGAAGCGATCCTATAGGGGTTGCTTCTTTCCTTTTGAGACGGAATGGAATGGATTTAGAATGGAAACAAATTGTGGTTGACAATAAAATTAATCGGAAACCGTTGGTGCTTTTGCTATTTGTACTTTTATCCTTAAACTTAAGATGAACTTTAGATGGATAGCGACAATAGACAACAACACCAATTTAATATATTCAAAAGGTTAAGAATACAATGATTTAGGTACACAAATACATACATATGTATGTAACTTATTTTATTTATTTATTTTATAACTAAGCAAATCATTCTAGCAAAAACCACTGTGTTGATATACAAACGTGTTTTAATTTATTAGCTGACAAATGTAATTTCAGAACGTTTTGTAAAAGACATTTGTAATATTTATACACATAAATCAAAAAATAAATACAGCAATGAGAGAAAAAAATAGTTTTAATTAAAACTCCCCTCCCCACAAAACCCCACAAAGATAAACTAAAAAAAAACTTGCCTTGAGGCGCATCGAGAAGCTGCGGGTGCAGCCAAAAACCCGAATCGATCCCGCGCTGTGCGCCGAATTAAGTCTCGCATCCAGACTCAAGTGCCAACCTGTTTTATCAACACTACCCTAAAAAATAAATGCAACGCGTCCCAAAAACGAAAAAAAGCGCATCGACAGCGACAAGCTGAAATCCTGAGCATCCAAGCTAGGGCTGCCTGGTCGCCGAGTCCCAAAATGCTAAAAAGTTAACTCGAATTTTCTTAAGAACGACTTTTTTTCTTGCGGCCGTCTTCGCGGCATCTATCACAAAGGTTCCTCCGGCCGGGGAATGCGTCTATCGCGACTGTATTCTTTTTTAGCAGGGCTATGTGAGTGCGTGGGTCGTTGCCCCACGAATTTCAGGGTCATATAGAAGTCAAACTGGATGGAGATGCACAGAGCTGGAGGAAACCCAAATATTCGGATAAATTCGTACAGCATCGTATGTTCCCTGTGCACTTTTCACATTTCATTAATTTCCTCGTCTGGGTTGGGCTGGATCTGGGATTGGGTCTGGGACGCGGCTCATTTTTTTATCGCCTCCAATTGAGCGTGTGTTTGTGCATAGAGTGAGTGCATGCATGCATATAACGAGGCACTTTTTAGCAAGGAGGGGAGACATTAGATATTCTTTTTTCTTTTGGGAAGCCCTTCAAGCCCTTCGGTTCTGCCAAATAAGCGAAAGTGAATCGCTGCTAGTCTGGTATACGAGGGACAAGGAAGGCCATACGCTGCGTAGTTGATAGCCCACCGTGGTCGAGAGGGATGAACAAGGGTTCCATTCGATTGGGTTCGGCAGGTCGTTGTTTTTTGGGCACGCAATTAACGAGCTGAAATGGTGAAGTACTTCGTCATTTGTCCAATGCTCAACAGAATGCTTCCGACATAAATTCTGTTGAACAATTTCGGTTGGGCCTGCGTCCATTCACTCACAGCTTTTATGATTTCTGCAGAAAATAAATATTATGTTGTTTTTTGTGTCTGTACAGTAAGTACATACGTTGATGTTTATAGCTTTTTAATTCTTTAAATGTGTGTTTACTCCAAGTAGGCACGCAACACTAAATTAAAAGCAATGTATTTGGTGTGATCAACTTTGTTTTTGATACATTTGTAGGTACGACGAATTTTTTTCAGTTTTACGTTTCAAAAATGAGATACATAAATACGCACTAGTACAATGTTCATACAAGTACAGTTTTTTTGTGGTCCAACCGACTCCTCTCATTTTGAACCATCTAAAACCGTGAAAGGTAAAAAAACTGCCTTTTTTATAATATGTATGCCAGGTCTGTGCAGACGACAGACGTATCCTCGGACGCAAACGTAACGTGGAAACCGTACGCGGGCTACGTTTTCGTTTTCTGAATATCGCGGGGAAAATACATATGTATATTGTATAGCCATTCGAAATGTCTAAACAGCTCCGAAATGTCTTTACAACGTGAAACTAAAACGGAGAATTTGGTGTGCTACGGTGAATGATGCCAAAGAATTAAGAAACAAATTAATTGCTAGAATATTTTAAACCTTTTGTATTCATTCAAACCCTTGCTGACATGTGTCAAGTCCCTGATATCAACTGAACAACCATGATTTAACATGCCGATGACTTGCGTATACTCTTTGTAAGTTTGCGCGTACATTTTCATAAGTAACTAATATTCGGCCTTAGGTTCGACATTATGTTACAGACCACGAAAAGTACAATATATGTCATGTAAATGTTGCTTAGTATGTAATTTGAAAACAATACGCTTCCGTTTACGTCATTTGCACAAACTTACTAATGTACTCATACGAACTTTAACACCTTCATTCTCAGATCACTCCAAGTAACTACAGATTAATTTATTTTTATTAATATTTATTCCAGAGTCAATCTGTTTTCCGATTAAGCTAGATACGATTTCCAGTCTGATATCAGACTCTGTTTCGACTAAAAAAATTTTCCTCATTCCTCTCATTTCAGACCTAATCTCTATTGGACTTTTTTTATGTAATATATTTTCAGTTTACTTTCAGTGAGTGTTTAGTGCAAATAAAAATTTCCGTCTTCTTTAAGATTAGATTCCGTGTAAAATTCTATTTTCAACCGGGTGCAACAAAAGTTGTAAAGAATGGTCAGACGCACGGTTACGGAATTACATAATTCTGTCAACCTCAAAATAAGTCTATGAGATCTCCTAGGGAAGTTTCTTAATTTTCAGAATACTTTAAGTTACAAGCTAATTCTATTAGCCTATTGCATTGCATTGCAAACAATTGACGTTTTCGAACGATTACAAACACCCACTTTCTCCATTCTAAGACTCGCTCAAAAAAAAAAAACTAATAAAATCAAATGAAGCTATCTCAATGCAGTGACTGTTGCTTTCGGCGCATTCCAGATAATTTCAGACAGTGGTATCCGTTTCATGAAAACACTAGAGGCCAGACATCCCGAAAAGTCTCAAATTTCATATTTTGGCAGCGCATCAAGCATTTTTACGATGCCCCTCTTCAGTTTCGCCTTCATTTAACTGGCCCTGCTAGCCAGAGCATGTGTTTTTACAGTGTGTAAATTTTTTTCTACTTTTCATCCGACCAAAAAGTGAAGGAAACGCCGAAATAGTACGGAAAATTATTCATGTATTTCCTCGCTGGCACATACATAAATATGCGTACCCCTGGCCAAACAGAGACGAACGTTACGTAACATATTTGCGCTGGTAAAATAACGCGCTGCTGGCTCTACTTCACGAAGCCGCACTACGCCAGTCGACCGTTGCGTTGGGGCCCTTTGGTGGAAATCGAGTGCACAATCATCGCGCGTACGTGTGTCGTGTCCGCCAGAAAGGCAGGCGAAATCGTTAAAACTTTGAGGTCGGCCTACTTTTAGTAAAATTTTCATTTTCGAGGTCTTGCACTGAGGTGATGCGGCCCCGGCCGCGCGGCGCGGCTTAAATTGAATTGTACACACTTTCGGCGATTGCGAATCGAAGGGCTGCCGACCTCGCTGATATTGGGCAACTGATTTCACCTTCGATGGAAAAAACAAGATTTTTTGCTGAACAACAAACATTGCAAGAATAGATTACATGCCACAGAGTTTTAGATTCGTTGGGAGATATGTACATATGTATATGTTCATGTGTATGTAGGAACGCATAAAAATAATTACAGTAATTGAAATCAAAAGTAAAAATGATAAAACGGTAGACCCGTAAGAAAATAAAGAAAATATGCACATTTCTTGTTTTACCATTTAATAAAAACCTATAAATAAAAAACTATACATATATGTAAATGTCAACAAATGTGGCAGAGGCATAATGTAACATATGTATTATAGGTAGGTATGTATACAAATCGGCGAACGAACTTTTTTCATGCGAAAGTCATATTAAAAAAATAGTATAAATCTATTATTGTTCAATGAATAGTATGAATATAATATATAACCGTCTTTTGTTAACTTTCCAATTATAGAATGAACTTATAAACTACTAACTGACTGTGAGTTGAATCCGATTTTTTTTTTATTTTTGGAAACCAGTGGTCCATAAGTTTTCTTTGTACTCATTTTCATTCAAACTCCAAGTTGAATTATTTCGTTAACAGATTCGAAGTCAGCATCCTCCTAGCCCCCGAGGTTTGAATTTCATGAAAATCCGTTAAAGCTTAAGAACTTCGGTAGCCGTTATGGGTCCGCCACTCTGAATTTTGGTAAGAAATCCATATCCCCGTAGTCTTCTTTATATTCAACTAGCTTTCCCGGACCCGGCGTTTCCGGGATACTATTAAATTTTGAATTCCTTAATTTTACAACGCCTCCCTACTGCACCACCGCCTCTCCTATGTGACCCAGCGTTTTCCTATTTGCGTTTAACACATGTTTTAGATATTTTCCAAACGTATTATTAAATTTAGTTCTCTTCATTTTACATCACCTCTTTATTGCACCCCCTCTCCTATATCTCCCAGCGGGGTGGGGTGGTCTCATACTTGGAAATTTGAATAGCAGATTCGAAATCAGTGATCCCGAAAATTACCTAGTGCGGATTTTCAGTGAAATCCCTTGAAGTTTAACTTTTTCGGTCGCCATATTGGATCCGACATCTTGAATTCCAACATTTTGAATGCAAGCTCGAGATCTGCGACCCCGAAAACCTCCAATTGCCTTTTTCATAAAGATTCCTTGAAGTTGGAAAATTCGCTTCCGCCATATCATATTTTGGTAGATTTGAATTCTGTGACCCCAAAGACGCCTTCATATTAAATTTCACTACAATTGCTTGAAATTGAGGAATTTCGTCCGCCATATTGGATCCGCAAACGAAAACCTCCTTGTGCTAATTTTCAGGACAATCGTTTAAAATTCAACCTTTTTGGTAGCCATTTTGGGTGTGGGTCCGCGATTTTGAGACCTTGCACTTTATCAAAGTAACAAATAGCCTGTACATTAAGTTGGACCATGGACTACCTTGTGTAAAAATGTGAAGTTTATCGAAGAAACCGTTTAGGCCTGATTGAGTAACTAACAAACATACAAAACATACCAGCAAGCATTGCGATATCTTTAGGTTTAGGGTTAGTTTATTTAATATCGCCCATTGGCTTATTGCATCAAAGTCAGATTAGATGAAAGATATACTTGTATATTATCTGCATACATATAAAATTAACTAAACCCAAACCACTGGAAACGTCACCAACATAAGAACATAAAATTATCAAAAAATACAATTTGATGACGACAAGGCAAATAATAGTTATAAATTAATTCCACGGCATACTTCAGGAAATGTTAAAATTGTCAAGTTATTGTTATCTAATTCAGTCCGAATGTCGTCAGTTATCTTAAGTAGTGCTGTAGTAGTGACTGTATTTTTTTTATGTATTGTTATTTCCTTGCCGATTGTGAACCGATTTGAATTACTCTTTTTTTTATTTAATATGTTATATCTCGAGGGTGAGCCCATTTAAAATTGAAGAAGAAATTGTTTCAATAAAAATTTCCTTTTAAAAGCACTTGTTTCGTTTCATCCATTTTCTATGAGGTGCCAACTTTGTACAGCCGTTTTTTTAGTACTTTCTAATTTCTTCAAAGAAGCAAATAGTCCTAGTGGCCAAACTTATAGATTTGCAAGATAAACATAAATTACATTTACCCACATTGTCCTTAAATAATTTGCATAAGGACTCGATTCTTTACGATCGTACAGCTGTCCGATTCTCACAGCTGTGTGCTCACGGATCAGGAGCAATAAATCGATCGCCTAAAATATGCAAATAAAATTGATCAGAATGTTCCGCTGCAAAAGGTACTTGCACTGCACAAATGTCTCAAGGAAAATCCAAGCAGTTCCCACGATGCGAAGTACCTGGCGAATAAGAGCAGATAAGTAATTTGCATACGAGGAAGAAGGGCGCCCAGACCAGTCGGGCTGCATTTGCGCACAAAAGGTAATTTGCATACTGAAAAGGAAAGTTGCTCCTATACGTGCAGTTGTGCGATCTTCTTTTCCTGCATGACGTGCTCACTTTAGAATTAGAAATTTTGTTCAGTTGTTGCATCCAAGAAGTGAAAGGGTTTGAAAGGAATCGCTTAAATTTGCATACCCTTAAGCAAGAGCAGGCACCTCAAGCGGTCTGCTTTCGGCATATGCAAAACCTTTTGCGCTTTAATTATGCAAGGATGACACCCAGAGACATTTTTTCTCACAGTGACTACGTGTCGGGACCTTTCGGTGGGATGATGCGCAATAAATAGTATTGTCGTTTCTTTCCTGACATATCAGGTTATGGGAATGGTTTCAAACGATAATTGCACTCGGGCTGCAGTTTTTTGTTTTTTTTTTCTGATACAATTTACTGAGGGATTTTTAAAATGCATATTTACTACCTATGAATATATACAGCTTCGTGGCTTTGTTTTAAGGAGAGGTTCGTTCTACCTACAATACATTTAAGAAAATAGTTTTTTTGGAAACGCGTATGTACAGTATTTTAAATTTTATTTAAGTTTCATTACAAAACAGTTACTTTCGACGAAGTTGTACACATTAGAGTTGAAACAAGTGATTTGTGGTGACCACGGATTGGTTTATCAGAAATAAAAAAATTTTGCTGTTTTTTTTGTTCGTTAGTGCGCAGACAAAAGACAATTCGACTTTCTCAACAACTACTGGGAGACAAAATGTTCCTTGAGACCTTTTACAAAGAGCTAAAACTTGTTCGAGAAGTTTATTGATAGCTATCTTCTTTCTAAGTGGATATATGTTTTCCTGAAATAAAAACCACGCCAAAAATTTTACACCGTTTATGGACGAAAACCCGATATTAAATAGTGAAGGCGTTTGACGACTATATACGTCAAACAAAAACAATTTCGCTGCGTTTGACGTGCATACTCGTCATCATGTAGACTAAAACCAAAAACAATTTAACTTTTTATTATACTGATGCTAGTAAAAAGTAATAAACATGTCATGAAGTGGTAGGCTTACTTTGGGGCAATGGACGCTCCAAAAATTCTTGTGGATTGTTTTCACATCACATACGTCAATTTTGTTTGTTTATACATATATTCGTATACGTTGGTCCTAAAATGAACCTTGCCGCTATAGAGATGACTTTTTGGCCGAGATATTAAATTTTGCAAGCAACTTCGGCGATTAATCGTTCCCTGCAAAAAGACAAACAAAAAACAGTTCTGGAATTGTTAAGTATTTCCCTTAAGTACTAAGGAAATTCATCCAAGCCTATCCCAATGTGATCCTCAAATGAAAACCTTGAGTTAAGCAGGACGCTGACATCTTTCGTTTTGTCAAGTCTAGTTAAGGGACATCCATCAATACTAAGATTAAAACTCAATGATAGTTTCTTACGTGCAAAGGTCATGCAGGTACATTTACTGACATTTAAAGTGAGACAGTTTAATTTACACCAATTTTGGAAGGCTTTCAGGTCAGAGCCCAGAAGCTGACAGTCAGTAATGTAAAACTGTTCGAATAATCTTAGCATCTTCAGCGTAGCAAAGAACCTTGGAGTGGGAAACAATCAAAGATACATCATTAATGTAAATGATGGAAAGCAATGGACCCAAATGGCTGCCTTGCGGTACACCGGAAGTATTTTTAAGTACCTTTTGAGTATGTTCAGACAAATTGAATTGGATCGAGTTAACAAAACAAGAAAGGAAGCCCAACCAAATTTTGTGATTGATTCTGTCGAAAACGTTGCTAAATTCCGTAAAAATGCAGTCGACTTGGTTAGCAGCTTCTATGGGATAGCTGATATGCAATATATAGTTAGAAAACCCAAACAAGTAAGTCGTGGTTGATTTACCCTTTTCGAATCCGCGTTGAGAAGATGACAGGAACGCTTTCCAATGAAAATATAGAACATCGCAAACCAAGGCTTCAAATAATTTCCCAAGATAAAAGTGTATCCGTGAAGAAAATATCTAAAGACAAAATATCCAGTTGCAGCAAAATATCTACTGACTGAATATTTTCCTATTACAAAATGTTTGTGCCGACGTGCCATATATTTTGCGGTATTCCTGAGTCTAGGGTCACCGCTCATTTTGGCTGCGGATTTTGTTGTGAATATTTTTTCAGCGGTTCTATTCTTATGCAACCGAAATACATATACCCAAAACGCGCTTACGCCGTGTACGATCTTAATAATATTATATATTTGGAAAATATAACATAATTATGGACTCAAAATACGTTCTCTGATTAATCCTGAATTAAGAAATTATAGTACAAAACATAGGTAATTTATTTCAAAATAATAAAACCATTAATTAGGAATATTGCCTGGAGCCTTATGAATGTTTAAAACTTTCAAGGAAAAAATGCATCCTATTGTCACTAATGTTACATTTTCACAACTCTTCCATAACGTTTTTCCAGCGGCAAGAAACTAAGATGCAACTGTAACTAAATAGCAAAAATTTTGTGAATGCCAGCTCTGTCCGTCACCAAAGAAATTTAATCAAAAACTAATCTTGCCATTAGCTACGTCACCTTGCGTAACATGCTTTAAAACTCATCTCCCTATTGGGAAGTGATGAGCATCTCAAACCGTCGAGATGCATTTTGGCATAATTTATTTATGCGCTTGACATGTAACCGCCCTGAAATTTATTCAGCCCACTCAAAAACGGCGCGATTTCACCTTCGGATTTGTAAAAAGTTGCAGTTATATGGCTAGCGAACTCATTGTATAATGGGCCGATGCATTTCTGTGTCTGCAGCCGCCGCAATAAAATCCACACTTTCTCCCGCGATTAATGCAAATTCGAATGAAGCAGGCCGTCTAAATTCAAAAATGTTTTTTGTACCATCCTCCGATACGAAAAAATTCAATAAGGAAAACCCATTGTAATTTTGGCACTCACACAGGGGTTGTGCCTATGGAGGTTTGCACCAAGTGCCGCCATTCATAGTTTGTTTAGAGGGGTTCATCCCCCGGAGTTGTCCGGATTCGATACTTTCTTTTGCAAAAATGGCATCCCGACAAACCATCCCTTTGGTGTCGCATTTTTAGAACGGGGATTTATGCTGGAAAAGATTGCGGCACACGTCTCAGTGCGGCGTTTGAAGTTCATTGGATACTTCCACCCCTGAGGAACCCTAAGGTGTGACACTGCGAGGGGACGCAAAAATGGAAGCTGATTAGATTTTGTATTCGCAAGTGAAGCCCTCCGTTGCGTATTGCAATGAGAGCAAATTAAAAAAATTTAAGGTCAGGGGATGTGAGTTAAGCAATTTTTTAATTATTTGCTCTCAGGACTGAAAGGCTTCTTGAAAATTCAGTATTGAGTAGCTTCTTACCATCTCTTACCAGACTAACGAATATAAACTTGAAGTTCCGCAGCACGCTGGTGATAGAGTATACCAGATGGCTGAGCAGTTTTTTTTACAGGGCATATCTTAGCAATTTTCCATTGCATCGGAAAAGTAACAGTCATATTACAGTATTGAAGATATGCGTAGTCAGCCTGACAATATAATATAAACTAAGTCTTCAAACCCTTTGTTTATGACGACTTTTGTCGCAACTGTCACGGGGGGGCAACAGGAACTAACATTGTTTTTCCATTTTCTCGGCTGTTTTTGCAACAACGACGAAAGTGATGATACCAGCGTAGAGCGCGCCTCGAGTACTACAAGTTTGCTTATGATTTTTGTAGCAACTGTCACGGTTAATCGCGGGAGCGTATGAGTGCATATTAAGATTTTCGATGTTTGAAATCGGGATATCTCAGGAATGATGATTCCCAGGAAAAAAGTATGTGAACCATTTTTGTAGATAATAGCAAGATCCACAACTTTTGTAGGAACTATTTTTACGATAACACTTACTGTTTACGATAAATATGCGAAAAGCCGATGTCCTCGAATAAAATTCTTAGCGCAAATCGGATCGGTGGGGGCTTTTCACATTTCATTTGCAAAAATTTTAAGATCTGTGGGATTTTTGTTAAGGTTTGGACTTTTTTGTACCTATTTTGACTGGACTATAGATTGCGAGAATGGTTTATAGTTCGGTGTAGTCCCGGTAGGTAACGCCACAATCTAACTTCTATACCAATGGGCCGATTGAACCAATATTCACACCATATAACATATAAGTTATTTTGCAGGAAGGTTTTACAAGTAGATAGGTGCTGTGTCAGAATTCAACCTTCAAGGGTGTAATAGGGGGTATAAATATTTGTATAGGGAAATTTATTTTCTTTGATCCGATTTGCTTGAAACTTTGCGTAAACACTCTGCAATTCATATAATGGAACACGTATTCCAGCATTTCTCAAAATTCAATCCGGGGGTGTGATTCTTTGAATGGGGAAGAATATTGTTATGCACTAGTTTACGTGAAACTTTGGATAAACCACTATCTTATGCCCTTTATTAGCTACAACGGCAGCGGCGGCTCAGTGATACGCATATGCAACAATGGCAATTTTTTTCCAGTTTCGTTTTTCTTATTTTCCTGCTATTTTTGTTCCTATACCCCTTTCCTACTGACCCTCCGCTCCTATATGACCTAACGTGGTGGAGGTGGTCTCATTACAGCAAGCAAAAATTTATACACGTTTGTCTGATACGTCTTAATACTTTTGTTTATTAATTTTCAATCCCCAGGACCAAAATTTTCGTCAATCTCTAAAAGTTCCCATTTTCATCACCCTCTGTTTCTACATTTATTAACATTTTCATTCCAGATTTTGTACACGCATTTTCAAACATGTTTTCTAAATATTTTCTATAATTGTTTTAATACCTTTTCACCAACGTCCCTTTTCGCAAAATAATTGCACAGTGAACTCCTACCTCTTTCGAACTTTATTCCTTTTCACTAAAAAACTGTTATTAATTAAATATTCATATATTTACTCCGTTATACTACTCTCCAAGGTGCTTCCAATAAGAATTCCCACAATACACTACGGCGAATAATTACCGAGATATATATTTCAATTTTTTCCTCAATATCGACCTTCCTTAATTTTTTTCGGGTGAAAATTGTTTTTTATAATACTTTTTTCAAATGTTTTTTAATTTCATTTTTCCCATGCTTTTGGATATTTTTCTACACTATTCTTACTTTTTTTTAATTTACACCTTACCTTCTGCACCCCTCTCCTATTTGTCCCAGCCAGGTGGGGGTGGTCTTATTTCATGAAGCATCAATTCATACACAATACCCGCATATCTCACTTTCACCAATTCTTAATACTATACCCCGTTTATGCAAATCAATATTTTGCAAATGAAATCTACTCGATTTATCGATCTGAGTGAGTTTTGAATGGTCCTCCATCTTCCCTGGCTAATAGGCACACACTAACAAAATTAAAATATTTTTTTACGAATGTAGGCTAGGGCGAAACAATGTTTGCCGGGTCCTGCTAGTTTTGTATAGTTACATAATGTATTTTAAGTAGGTAATACAATTTCATTTATTTCTGTCTTTTCAATAATGGGATTATCTAGGCTTTGATTTGCATTGAATTGTATATAAGTATTATGTGTGTCTATATTATTGTTTGGCTGCTTTTTTTTTCTTTCTCGGTTGATTAATATATAATATACATATAATATAATTTAATAACACAGACTCCCGAGAACTAAAGTAGATTGTCGTTTATATTAATTTATCGGGGGTCACTTTTTCCATGAGACATTTTTTTCATTACTTGTTTTTCCATTACGGAATATTTGTCTTTCACAAAATGTCTAGTAGTGTAGTCGAATTAGCATGAAAATGAGGTGATTTTGAAAGAAAATGTTTCTATGTACCATATAAGCCGAATCCAAGTGAATCAGAATGATGGTAGGAATGTAGGGTTTCCGAGGCTTCAATTTCCAGTTTTAGAAAAAAATTAGAATAAAAGGTGTTTCTTAAAAGTGCACACCCGCAGATTGCTGCAGAACCCATAGATCGCTGAGAAATAAGCGTTAAAAAAGTCGAAAAGTTATTAACAAATTGATTTTGCAAAAATTATTCAAACATATGGTTCCCAATTTCGCGTACCTTTTGTAGGCTACAAGGGCGTTCTTTTCCTGTGCAGAAAGTATATGAAAGATGTTTTTCTATTGTTTATTAACAATTAAAAAACAGCGATTTTAGCATGTTTTTTTTGGAATATCTCATAAACAAATTAACCGTTCTCAACACAAGTTATTTGGTTGAACAGGTCTCATATTGTAGGTTTATTGGCGAACAACTTTTAAGAGACATTATTTTTTCTAAAACTCGAGAAAACCATTTTCCACACCTTATTTGCTTAATACAAAATTAATTGATGCCACGGAACCCTACATTCCTACCATTATGCTGACCAACTTGGATTCGGCCATTTTTTATCAAAATGCTAATTGACCTGGAAAGGAAGAACGAATTATTGAACTATTGAAAAAAATGATCATGGCAAGTATGTCTACGGAGAAAACGTCCCATGAAAAAATGGAATAGTCACATTCGTTAATAGAATATAAAACCAGAAAAAACCGGTCAAGTGCGAGTCGGACTCGCACACGAAGGGTTCCGTTCCATCGTACAAGATATAACACTTATACATACTATCTAAATACTTTTGTAAAAGAAACAAGAGAAGCGCTATAATAAAATCGAAAATGTTTTTTCTAATTTGCATGGCAGCCTTTTTGAAATTCGCCATCTTTTTGTTTTATTATTTGTTGTTATAGCGGCAATAGAAATACACACTCTGTGAAAATTTCAACACTCTTCCTATTACGGTTTATAAGATACAGAGATCGCTGACAGACAGACAGACGAACGGACAGCCTGTAGCTAGCATTAGAGAATAGGCGCCAATTTATAAGACAGCGATGGCTTAATAGGCGTTTAAAACTCTCGTGGGTGAAGAAATTCCAATTATATTCTCGTTTTACGGCAAAGGCCATTTGTTGTGGAGCATGTAGATTCATGCTATTTGTCAAAAACAATATCCCTTTGTTCCTACCTGCGATTTTTCAAAATGCTTTCTTTCGAACAAAGAGAAATGTTTTGAAAATTCGAGCCATTGAACATTAGTTACCAAATGTTTTGCGACTGTCGACGTTGAAACAGCTTTAGTGTACTTTATATGTGTGTACTCAGCTGGTGCACCAAATGATATGTACAACGGCAACGGTTCTATTGTGATTTCAAATTACCGAATTTCTATCTTAGTGTCCAAATCTCTCAGTCCATTTTATTGTTTCGTGCATTTCTTCTGGGAAAGCACGATGAATCGCACTTAACTCTTGCCACCATTAGCAGATGCATTAATTCGGATGAAAACGAAGAAATAGAAATTAATGATGTCTAATTTCGCCGCAGATCTTATCAAGGGAAAATAGCCCCGAACCAGTCTCCTTTTTTACCAATTTACCCATGTGACTGCAGACGTTTCCCATAGGATGTGATGCGAAAACACATGACCTACAGTGCGGCCCGCAGTTTCACTGATATGCTCATATGAGGGCTGTCGCAGCTCCTGCTGTTGCTGTTACGTGATCAATTTTTTCCCCTCATTTTTTGTGGGATTTTTTAGGAAGTCCCTTGCATTTCAATATTTTTATAGGTTTCATGTGGGTTTCCTGGTTGCAACAGCAATTTGACATGACGCGACGTACCGCCAACATATGGTTTCAATTATGTCAATTAGTGTAAATAAGCTGGCGCTGTGGAAGGTGTGCTGAGTGCGAATTTTATTATTGGTCACAGGAACCTCAAAAGGAAGAAGTTCTAAGTTCAATAGAAAAGGTGTAGGCGGACGTTCCCAAACTTGAAACAATTTAAAAGTATTTCTATTTTTCTCAACTCACTTGGCCAGTTACCAAGACGTTACGTGGGTACAATCCAAACACACATAAACGCAATAGAAGAAAACATTATATGAAAAGATTTTTCATTTTAAATGTATGGATATTAAAAATGAATAAAAACAGTAGAAATTGTGTGGCACCTGGCACCGTCTTGTTGAAAAAACTTATCCTGGGGGTCCATATCATAAAAAGATATTAAAAGTTGTTTATCATCCCCCATCACCTCTCGTTATTGACTGTTAATGACACCAACCAACAATCCGCACAAAATAAATAGTCGTTTTTGCTTGAGGTTCTGTGTGAACTGGATCGGGTGTACTTCTATTTGCGCAAAATCCGCCAAGTGGTGATTTGTGAGTAATTTCTTGTGTACGACGAGGAATCGAGAGATTTGTACTCTCACGCATACTATCGGGAACGGCGGCAATATCTTCGTTTGACTGAGCACTGCGACGATATACCATACAGTCGTTAGCTGACTGACTGAGTAGTTCTCTACAAAATTGCAAATATTTATCTTAGTACTCAGTGCTTAGGAGATTTAAAAAACCGCTTTTGTGTTCCATTTTTCCGAGATTGTGGTGCGGGTGGTAGTGGCACAAGGTCGAACAATTACATTAAATTAACAAACATATCCAAAAATCGAAACAACATTCAATTAAAGGATAAAACTACCTACTGGAACTGGACTACGGACTACAAAACATATTACAAAGTGGAGATGCGGAATGAATGTTTTATAATAAAAAAAACTCTATTGAATACTCCATATGAAAAATACATCAAAACGATTAGAAATATTGATTTCAAGGCACTTGCGTTTACAGTTATAAAACATTTCTAATGTCTGATGGTTGAGAGGTGCTAAAGTGCATAATTTTGGTATCCAACTGACTTGCATGATTGCTACTAGGAATAACGCGCACATCAATCATCTCCCAACACCTTGTGCGTGATGTGCGTACCTATGTACATTATTTCGACAAAAAAAATCTCAATTGAACATTTTGACTTTCTAAAAAGGCGAAGAGTTTATAACGACTCTATCCGAGCGGATCAAAGGGCAATCAAACGTCTAGGCAACTGCTTTCTCTGCGTCGACTGGACCCGCCCAGCTGCCAATTAAGTTGATTCCCGATAAAATTTACAACAGTGCCGACCCGCTGGCCACAACTGCGGCGAAATTGTCAATTTCCGCTTTCGAATCCACTCGAAGGCACTAGCGCGGCTTTGCCAAATTTCCCCCAGTGCCTACATCTATCATGCCCTAGCATCCGTCCCTTGATTTGAATTTATCATTCGGCCCACTGATAAGGCGCTGCGTGCCCACCGTCGTCTTCTTGTAGCGAAAAGCCGTCATCGTGGGGAATGATCTTGGACTGGATACACTCTGGTGTCGGATTTGTGCGATATTTGGTGCAACCTACGCACCGAACCCCCACTTCCTCCGAGCGGCTGGCGACGGCGATCTATTGCACAACGCAACTCCCGCGGTCAACGAACCGTGCGCGGTCTATCGTCTTCTTGGTTCGGCCAAAAGTCCAAAGCGGCGAAACTGGCGGAAAATAAAAATGCAAGGGGGAAAAGCAAAGGCGCTAACGACTGCCTCTTCGCGGCTGCAAGATAGACACGTACCGCTTGCGGCCGCAAAATAAAGCTTCACCGGCCTGAGTAGCTCGCGCCGGCGCAAGACAAGGCGTTTGTAGGGCCTCATAAGCTTTGCTGTGGTAGCGCGGCCCTTGGATGTGGTGAAGCGTGGATTTGCCTAACGTTCAAATTTTTCCGAAAATTTGCCACGTGCAATTATCGTGCACAAACAGAGGGAAAGTAGGTTACACGCGCCCAGTGCGACGCGTACTTTACATTCTAACTTGCTGGGCAGGGGGGCAGGCCCATCACGGGCAGTGTCGCGCATTAAATTTTTTAGCAAACAAGCGTTGGCGCGATATTTAGCCCTAACCGGCACGGCGCAGTTGGCACTTTGGCCGCGAAACGGGTATTTGACAACGCTTTGATCGAGTGACGAAATTGCTCGTTTTTGGGTCAATTGTCACGCAGCTGTGATGAAACTTTTGGCGTACAGGGAAATTAATCTCGCCACATTTATCTGAGAGCAATCTACATTTTCTTTGTTTCTCCGGGACAAGCTACTGCCTAGGCCGCCTGGGGCCTAGATGATTTGTAGAATTTAGAAAATGGCCAGCTTTCAAGTGACATTTGTCGTGTGATGTTTTCCTGTCCGGGTTTTTACGGGAGCTGCACAGGTAGTAATCATCACACCTCATTACCATAGCGGAAAGCGTCTTTCGGCTTTTTTTACACGCGGGGCCACAGCTAGCCATTTACTTATAACAACTTGGAGCAAAGAGCCGCTATTAAATGGAAATGGGCCTTTTTCTGCTTGTTAGCACCACCTTCATAATTTTATTCAATAAAGGGGACTGCTAGGTTGATCTTGCCTTTTGAATCAATTATTCGGATAATCGGATGATACCTGAGTATGTAGCTGTTAATCTTCTTTTGTCAGAAACGGTTTCAGAACATTATACTTTTAAATGGATTAACATTTGTACAACGCCCAGTATTGGTATCATTTTGGAATGATGAAGTATTGCATTTGTTTATTGACTAGCCGTGGGATAATGAATTAAAATTCGCGCTTCCCGTCTGTTTATCTATCAATCTGTCTGTAACATAACTGGAGAATGGCTTAGAGTATTTTCACAAAAACTTTTTACATATGTGCATGCATACCTACATGTAGTAGCCGAACTTAGAAGACCAAGATGGCGAATTCAGCATAACAATTGAATGTTCTCTAATTCATGGAATTTTTATGTGTGTAATGTGTTGTGTGCCTAGAGTATGATATGGTAGAGCATGTTGGATAGCACATGAAAAATGAGATGAGACTATCTCAACGGGAAGAGTGGAATTTTCATGGTTGTTTATTTCAAATATACAATGCCCAAATGTAGTACCTCCAGATGTTTAGATAAGATAAGCAACGTGGAAGCACCTCATTTTATAATATTGCTTTGTAGTCCAGTCGCCAGGCCATTAATTTTTGCAAACGACCCCTATTTCAAATTTGAAAATCTCATTCGGAGAACCATGTAAACCATTTTTGTATCTGACTACTGGCCTATTAGCATACTTAATATCTAACATCCATATTCCATTCATTTAAATACACCACAGACATAAATCCCAAAGATTGTTATGGTCAAGAAAAAACATCCCATGCTGCTGCTATCAATCGTTACGGAAAGTCATCCGAAACGATTGATACCACCAGCATGGAGCTTGTTCGAACAATAAAAAGAAACCCACCTCGCCTCCCGTCTGGAAACTCCCTTGGCAAATTGCCCCACAGAACGGGTGTTCCTGACCCTCACGCTTATCTGAAGAAACAAAATCCAATCCGCTGAAAAGAAAAATTAAATTTGGCAAGTCCTGAGCTTGCATTGAATTGTCCGAAGAACGCAATGCACAAAAAAAAAATTCAAGTGAAGGAATAAAATAACTCTTGTTATGGACTAACTAAATATTTTGAGTGCTCCCCAAATTGTCACTCTATCTTCAGCCTCCTCAGCGGCTACAGATTAAAATTTTTCCATAGGGACCTCCCAAAAATCTTGGGCCACTGGGAGGTCACTGGGCGGTTGGGGCTAGGCCTGAGGGATCCATTCCATCGGGATCCTCCTTTCGGAGAACGAATCACGGCAGGAACAGGGGTTCCTCCTGCCACTACCCCGTTTTTCCCTATACCTTTTTTTCCATCTGCGCGAGTATTCGTTGTGAGCAGTTCGTCTCCGAGGCTAAATGCGCCTTCGACAGATCCCCCCCTACCCCGAAGCTAGCCTGTCAGCTCGCGCTGCCGCAAACCACGGAGGGACAGCATAGCCGGGCTGTCTAGGACTCGCTTCAAACAATAAAATCTAACGTGTGTATTTACTATAGTAAAGTATACATTAGTTTCTTCGTGAATGTGAACTGAAAACTGCAATTCTGCTTGCAACTAATTAAACCTCCGTCCGAAGAAAACCAAAAATATATTTTTTTAAATTCTTCTCAAAATATTCTATCAATTGCAAAGCGAGCTTCAAACCACAATTATATGTATTTCCAGATGTATATATGCAAGTATACAAAGATAAGAACCACTTAATATTTTAAATGCCTTGGTAGAAGCACCGGGAATAGCCCTAACTATACTCACTTTAACGCACCTTAACACACTTTAAGATGCCTTAAGATTTCCTACGAACATAGGGAACACCATATTCACAACTATACTGGCCTTATCTGATCTTTCGTTAACTTTTAGAGACTTTTTGTAATAACTTAAGCGTACGACAGGAGGCGTACAAATCCTTAGGAGTCTTTTATGAAGTCTGACAATTCAGTCAAATAATGTGTCAGGAATATTTAGGTTATTGGGAAATTTGATTACTTTAACCGAATTAGTGGGAAAAGTAAACAAATCCAAAGATTCAAGTTGAAAATGCTGTTTACCTTAAGGCGGATATGGTTGAGTTTTATTTAAGTTTTGACAGCAACTTAACTAATCTTAAGGATTTAACGAACAGTCTGAAAGACGCATTAAGGCTTCACTATAATAGCTTTACAGCATCTTAAGGCAGCTTAAAAAAAATTAGGTTCACTGTAAACAATTGCTGCTATTAAGGTGTTGACGTGTAAATACAAGTCAGTGGTTTGATTAGTTGAGGAAAACGGACCAATCAAATCACTGAATTTTGCAACTTGTCAAAAATGCATTAAGGCGATTATAATTGAGCTTAAGATTCATAAAGATTTGACAGAAACCTAACCAACCTTGAGGGAATTCCGCGAAAGGTCTTAGTGAGCCTTAAGGCCATTTTAGTTAAGGATAATGTGCATACTGTTCCGTACGGAAACCTGTCAAAACTGGACGAACGGAAACTTATGCATATTCGCCAGGCTGTCAGAGTGTGATAAATCACAGCGATTTGTGTATTATTAGAGTGCACAACATCAATCAAACTTTCGAAAAAATGTATATGCTCATCCATTGTCCCCATTTTCAGCTGTTGCCATTTTGCATATGCAAGGCACGTTCCAGATCGTACCTTGCATAGCAAAAGAGACTTGCCGAAACTTGACGAAACAACCGACTATTCCCATTGTGGTTTGGGGATAGGTTTTGTGCGTAATCGTAAGTTCGCATGGGCTTCCGTACAGAGCGGTATGCACATTATGGTTTGGCCTTAAAGGTGTTGTCGGGAAAATTGATACCTGTAACCGGTAACCGTTTTATAAGCCTCCTAGCCTTTGTTGTATTGTACCCATGAGTGTTTCCGGAAAATGGCGAAATTTAAATATTTGGCAAATGTTGGTCCTGCGCATGCATATGTAGATGCACGTACTTTTCAGGTATTCATCGTAATTAAATATTTAGACTTTTGTTAGAACAAATGTGGCAAAATTAGTCCTAAAGGATGAAAAATAATGTGTCCTAAAATTCTTCTAGCTACAAATTAAAATGTTCTTTAAAGTGGTCGAACTCTTGTTTCACTGCACCATATACAGTTCATTCACCTCGATCCTTTCTACAAAAATAGCACAACCCTCGTCAATAGTGGCAAAAATTGGAGTGCATGTGTGTAAGCCGAAAAACGAGAAAAAAATGCCCCACATCTGCAACGGCTGCGACTGCGTGGAACTACGCATAAATTTTACAATCGCATGCGTGGGAACAGAAACAAAACGGCTATCACGATGTGCCTTTTGAGACGCAGGACTAGACAAAAGCAGCCCTTGCAAGGATTCTAGAAACCTTACCTAACCCCTTGGAATTATTTCATCGTCGTGTCGTCGTCGTGAACCGGAGCACTCGTTGCCTGAATGAATCAAACAAATGCTCCTCGGGGAACTTTTGATGCGGCGTCTTTGCGCCGCCAGCTCCGCGCCGCCGCGCCTTCGCAAGGAATCACTGATTAATTTTTAGGCCCCCTTAGTCGATGATAAGACTGCAAGTCATTGCACCGAAGCAAATTTTCAAGGAGTTCAGACATTTTCGTCGATGCTCGATATCACATCCACTTGGGCCTAAGCAAATATGCAGCAGAATGTGCAGGGTGACCGAAATAGACCGTAGCGGAGGGGTGGGTGCAGAGCAGATAGCTGCAAGTAAACAGAATTCTTTCAGTAAACATTTCGATGTGAAATTGATATACAAATCGAATTCGGTTCAATGACTTCAGCAATTTGTTTGCTTTCGATGAGGAAATGTCGAATTGTGCGTGTTAATACAGGTGATTAACTAGCTAAAAATTTTTCGACATTTGCTGATCAATGTGTAAATTCTTCACGTCCGTCCGTGGGAAAGGAAAGATTTTTAGTTTTTAAAGCATTGGGTGTATCTGCTGAACGGTTACCCTACTTAAAATATGTATGAAACAGTTTTTGTAGAAAATTGTTTTAGCTCTAATTTGGTATTTGTTTTGTCGGAAAGTTCGCCGTTTTCGAGATATTTGCAAATAACCGCTTTTTGGTACCCTTCGCTCCGCATATTTAACCCTGCAGGAGTAAGGTGGATACGGCTTTCTCTCATACCAACGTGTACATATGGAAATATTTAAGTTTAATATTCGAAAGCGAAATCACAGAGTATGGAAAATGATATTTTAATCACTTTGACTACAGCAATTTCCATGAAAGTGAAACAACTAAATAGTGTCCTAATAAAAGCGCCGGATTTAAATTTCGATACATTTTTTCTGTGTTATTGTCATATAACTTTGTAAAGAATTATTATGCAGTATTGTCAAAGTATTCGAAAAAATAGCAGCCGCAGTGAGAGCAAGTGTTACTGAAACCCCAGCGACATCAATTCGTTATCGTTCACAAGAATTACACCGAATTCTTGCGAAAAATCTGCATCTGCATGTCTAGAATTTGTTAATTGGTTTGTGGAACATTAGGCAATTTTGCTAAGATCATCTTAAGCTTTAAATACATTTTTAACGGTAATTGAACGGTACTTCTTTGAAATGCGTATTTTATTTTAACGAAGCTGATGACACTATTACAATCAATGAATTACGCTACCGAATGATGATAACTGATTACTTGTGGTTATTTGTGATTATAAACTACGCATTAGACTTTGATGACGCTCATTTCCAGCATTATGGTGCTACGTCCCACATAAACCCTAAACCGATCGAGTAAGTGAAGAGAAGCTTCCTGGACGTGCAATTTGATGTCTCGAAGACTCAAAGAGTTTGCTTAGATCGTGTGATTTAACACCAATGGAATTTTTCTCTTTGGAGCTATGTTAAGGATATGCTTCACAAACAATTCAAGCAGTTAAGGATAATATCTGAATATTGGAGAAATTCATTGAGTGAAAACGTGAGGGAATTTTTCCTCAAAACAGTGGCCGTGAAAGGGCCTCGAGGGGGTCACTCAACAGATGTTCCATTCTATGATTAATCGCGGAGATTTTGCTTTGGATGGAAATAAAAATATCACCATTTTTCAAAAAATATTAATATCAATTTATTCAGGAAACTGTACATTCGATTTCAAGACCTTTTGAGTTTCAGAATTTCAGTACAATATTTAGAATGAGAAAAAAAGAAGACAAAAGACAAGCAAAGCAATAAAATATAATAGTAAAAAGATCCAGTATAAAAAAACAAAATAGTTGATCTATATGAACCTTAACGAGTATTTTAACATAAATGTGCTGACAGACAGTTTGCACCTCAGTTGCGTAGGGTTTTCGATAAAGGCGCAATTTGGACAAGGTACGAACTTTCCATGGCCGAATTGTGGGAACGCGTAGTAAACATATTTCTGTTTCGTTGGCACAATTTTGACCTTTACCAACAAAAGTAGGGCGAAATCAAACAGAACCACTGATGGACTGCCAGCCTTATCGAACCATTGAATTTAATGCATTTCGACTATCTTAGGTTTAGCAGCAGTCGGTTATCTTGCGAGCACGTGTCAATTTTATCCAAGCTGGAGTTTTACTGACCTAAACATCATCAGTATATAGGTGGACTCTTACCACCACACCGGCAGGTAGTTAATAAATAGACTAAGTAGTAACGGGCCCAAACACGAATCCTGGGGCATCCCACGGTCGAGAGGCAGTGGATTCTCTTATCATATACACTGGCAAAGTGCTGACATTGAAGATATAATGGACAACTTCTGAAGTAGGATGCAATGGTCCAATAGAACTAAATAGAAATGTCAATCCAACAGAACAAGTGCAGACAAATAGTCCTTATCCATACATAGTAGCTCTTATATCTGTGGAAACTATTAAGATAGCCGACTTACGAGGAAGCAAAACCTTAGAGAAGTACAGGGAGATGTGTCAGGTCCTACTGCATCAGACTTGATTAAATTTATAGTTATAGCGTCAAATAGTTCATCAGATTCAACCCAACGAAAATTATACATGTTGACAGAACTCGGTTACGCTGTGTTTATTAATGCATTATTATTATTTTGTACTGACTTGGAGAGTGGAGAGCTTCTAGATGCGAAGAAGAATAATGTTCCCGACTAAAGCCTAGGATTAAACTTGGCACAATAAAAATGGCACCCTGTGACGGGCAGTTTTTATTATTATTTAATAAATTACAATACTAGTTATTGATGGATAGCCCTGCACAACTTCTCTTGAACATTTTACGTCTTCAAATTAAATGAAACATTGTTGAACGCGAAAATTTGAGTTGTTATGAAAAACGTTCCACTTACAGGGGAGCGAGCAAAAGTCGTCGTGTCCTTTGCAACTGTTGTAATAGTCCCCGCGAGGTAATATAACGATTAGCACGTGGTGTGTACCTTATACCGCTCTTCAATTTGCTAATAAGTCCCCAGGGAATAAGGTGTTTTATGGGAAATTGGCTCATTCATTTTTAGTGCCATAATTAGCCCTGTCTGCAGCGGTATGTCTGCAAAGTAGCTCTACGCATTCTGGTGGAACATTTGGGAACATTAGCGGACATGTCGCCTAATTGCAAGGATTGGAAAAATAATTAGACCGAGCATGAGACGCGCGCTTAAGCCGGGGAGGCATTGCTCAGGAGTAATCAGTGGCAGCAGTCTTCAGCCACTTTCATCAATTTAATGGCCGTTTGGCATTCCCTTCACCCCGGAGATAGGGACATGTTCCAAACATCCGCTCCCGAAGATTATTCGTTGAGTGGATCAGGCAGTGGGCAGGCAAGGCAACAAAACTACTTACGAATATGACAAACTTTGTGTACCGGCAATTTGTAATTCTTGCACGAAAGTAGCAACCGAAATTAACGAGTCGGCCTGAAAAATTAATGAGCGCTTCTTAATTATAATACACGGCCGATATATAACGCAAACCGATAACGTTAAATGTGTAATTACTGGGGCTAGATTGCGAGTGATAGGCTCCAGGAAGCCAAGAGGCCAGGACGCCAGGGCGGCAGGAGTGATTTGGACAGCTCCAGGCGTACTGTGGACGTCAAAAGACAGCAATGGCAATCGCATCGGACGGGGGTGGGGCACCGAAATGGTGGAATCGATTGCCGAAATTGGACAAATTGCGTGCAAGTGAAAATTTCATGAAAGACCAACATGTGTGTCACACATGAATTATTGAGTTGGCACGAAAAATTTTGGGTGAACTATTGGGTTCACGAAATTCGTGGGCCCTCTCTGCCGGTTGTTTGCTCGAAATTCAAGGACTCTTCGTTATCTTTATGCCTGGGTAAATTAAAAAAAAAGGTTTTTTGGCCGAACGATGTTACATTACAATGTGCCAGGGTAGTCATTACGTGAAGGCAGCCGCCATGAATATTTCAAACCCCTTTCATGATGGACGTGTTGCCGGACCTTGCGTATAGCCGAAACCAGCACGAAATGCGTACAAATCTATCAATAGATCGCATATCGTCCTGTGCGATAAGTGTCCTTCTCGCGGCCCTCCCCCCTCAGGTAGTTCTTTAATTAGTAATAGATTGCCCTTTCACTTGTCCAAAGTAGGGCAAAAATTTCGATTTGTCTTTACTGGGTTTTAAAATTACTAAAACACTTTTTGGCGATGTATGTGGGAAAAAAGACTTACGTCGGCAATATGTAGAATGTTTCAAATTTTCCAGAAGAGGGGAGTTTGAGTGATGGCAAGTTTCCCAGGCCTCCATAATTGCAGGTCGTTGTGAAATTAAGAAAATATCACCGAGTTTCGGCAGTTCACTTTCTACATTGCGTGCACTTTTTCTAGTAAGTTCTTTCCGGGGGTGTGTCTTTTAAATTATTCACGGCTCTAATAGTTCTCGTCGACGTATACTCAGTCTCCGAACGTATTCCGGTATTATGGTGTGTAAGTTGTCGTTTGACCAATTTACATTGTGACCAGCTCTTTCCCAATGTTAGAATTTGTTATTATGTGCCTTGGTTAAATTACGATGCTAAGTATTCTAAAGTGGACCACTTCACTTGTTGGTAGTTGGTGAAAGAAAGATTTTGAAATCAGATAATTGCAAACTTCACCAACATTGTCCAAAACTGTATAGGTCCATAGTGGTTCCGAAAATTGTTCATGTAAAGGGGTACTTCGTGCAGGTACATACATAGTGTGAAAAAACAGTTGCCGAATATTCAGACCTATTCCCGTATTCGATTTTCTATACGATCGAAAGCCAAGCCGCATGTTCAAATCTACTTTCTTTGGTTGCTAGTTGAGTTGAGTTGGAAAGGGGGCGTTTAGGCGTGTGGCCTTTCGATCACCGCGGCTACTAGGATCTATTGTGAATCCGTATCTAGATTTCATCCCAGGTTAAGGAGCAATGTCCAGTGAAGAGTCCAGTGAGTGTTCTGAGCTCTTGTTTGTTTAGACGGAGGAGTTTCTCGGCCTTATCATGCGGTGTGATCATGAAGGCTTTGGATTGCCGACAACCTTGGGTGTCGTTTCAGTATCGGAGTCGGCTACACTTCTCACAGATGCCACAGAAGGGTTCCGAACCTATAAGGGGAGATTCCGCCCTTCGTTGCCTGTGTAGCCTTCGTGGCTTGGGATCCACATGAGCGCACCTTTATTATTATTTGACAAAAGCTTGAGGGACTTCAGGCATTCCCAAACTAGCTTTGAGTCCACACTGTAGGACTTGATAGCTTTTAGTGCAGCTTGACTATCTGATAATATAAAGATAGTAGAACCATTTATGGTTCTGTTTATGCAGGTATTGACGCATTCTAATATAGCCGTATATCAGCTTGAAATATGATAGGGGTTTTACCTAGTGCCTTTGAAATGCGGCACTTAAGGCCATATACGCCAATACCTTTACCTTCCTTGGTTTTTGATCCGCCGGTGTACCACACCATCGATCCCTTCGGTGGGGATACTTCACTAGTATGCCATTGTTGGCGGGTTTTAAACGCCACGCTGTATGGCTTTACAAAGTCCAGCTTGGTTGTGGATACGTCGGATATTTTATTCATCTCTCCTAATCGAATTTCTTCGAGGATGGCGAGATGTTCCGTCAGGTCTTCTGGTTTAAAGGCTTTAATTTTTTGCAGCCTTAGTGCTCCCAGGAGAGCCTCCTTCTTAACCTGAAGGTGTAAAGGTTAAGGAGGTATTGCACAGCTGCGGTGGGACAAGTACTCATTGCCTGCCGCATTTCCGTACCATCAAGTGTTGGAGCTGTGAGGTTAAGCTTCCTCCTTTTGGTAAACGGTATTAGAACATCACGAAATGGACTTGTTTATGTTTGGACAACGAAGGATGAGCCACTCCATAAAATTACATTCCAGGAAGCTTTAGTGGACTTTCAAACGAATGCGATTGATGACGGTAGCGCTGGAAACTCGAGTAGAAGCACTTTGTTTGGTTTTGTTTAATATTCGCATTTTTAATTATCTTCTGTTTTTAAACATCGCTATAGTAATTTTTTTCGCAGTATATAACTTACTCAGTTTCTTATCATTTCTTTATGTTCACATCTCCGCACGTTTTTCATAATATTCAGCTTTATAGTCATGTTTGGAGGTGGCATAATAATTGCAGTCAAAATTAATCTGCAAGCTGGCTGAGTCAATTCATGTAAATGGATCTGATAGTTTGGAATTTTTTTGTGTCCGGACCAAATCGAACGCATCCTCGCTGCATATCATTGCTTTATATATACATTGCTCCTGGCGCTACATATAACGATCAAAAAGCTACAGAAAATGCAATTTTTGAAAATTTTCATATTTAACAATTTTGGGAGTACTAAAAAATGAAGTCTGGCTTTGAGCTACAATGTTCGCTGTCCATCCGCCTTCATGCCACTATCGATTATCCCAGCCATTTTTAAAGCTATCGACACGAAGTCAAAAGTTTAGTTTGTTTAGTTTAGGGGCCAAAGGGGGTCGAACAAACATTTTTTTTAGCCAATCGTTTGGTACAACAATATTCACACATGCCGTATTCAGCAGTAACCTCCTTGTTAAGTTTATAATAGGCACAGACATAGCTTCTTAATTTATTTTATATTTCTTCTATTTATCATACATACATACATACACCATTTTTCGTAAGACTCTGTTAGACAATTTTAACGCCAATAAAATTCCAAGCAATATTCTTAAATGCCGTGAATGCGGAAAGTGTGTAGAAAACAAATCATCTCCTATTTAGTCCTTTACATTTAATCGGGAACATCCCTTAAAAACGAGTTTTCAATGCACGGACGGGCAGCAAATGCAAATCCCAAGGATAAACATAAACCCGAAAGGACTCGGCCGTTAAAGGACTTCACCAGATGGCCCAGTAATCTCCCGAAATTCGAGATGGTTCATTGGAACCCTTTAAATAATAATTTCGCCGGTCCGGTTATATTTTTATGGACTCGCACCCCAATTCAGGTGAAATGATTGCGAAATGTATCGTCCATTGATGGCCCATTTATGGTAATCCGCAGCGAATTGAACGATGTGGTCAAAAAATTGGATTTCACCCGTGCCAGCATTCACATCGGATGACTTGCAATTTTGGAAACAATCGCTTTCGGCTGATTAGAATTTATTGAATTGCCATCGAACCTCCATTACCTTTTATTGCGTCCCGAATTATTTCTGGATGCAAAAAGTTGATCTGACGTGAATTTCAAACGATCAATTTGCGTGGACCAGTAGAAAGCAGCCTTGGCTATTTACAAAGGCATTTCAGGTGGATGGCTATGCGCTTTGGCGCTTTGGTTAAAACAGTTTCGAGCATACCAAAGGAAGGCATTTCTGTTGTGTCATTGCAGGGAATGGGGAGGCGAAAGAAAATACAGAAACTCATGATCTTCTCACAGCTTTGAAAGCATCTTTACGCCGAAGCCATTTCACGGTTCACAGGTACATCGAGCGTACCGCAAGTGTAATCTCTCAAATCTAATTGCTTATGGATGGAGTAACGGTGAATTCTCTTGAATTATCACTTACCCGATTTTTGCCAGATGAAAGACTTTCACGAATATTCGCCGTGACTTACGACCTCTTTTCACCGAATTTCCCAAACTGGTTTGCTGAGTGTGCGGCTGGAGCACCGCCAGATGAAAGCAGAAAATCAACTCTTTGAGGTGTGGCAGTGTGCGAAAAATGCATGAAGCCCATTAGCTGCTGGCCCATATTCATTAGATGGCACGTGTAACCCGAAAAGTTATGCGCTTTCAACACGTCTTCTCTCTGGCTATTGTTCGGGCTTTTCTGAACGATCCGCCCTTTCTATGCTGGCACATAATTATGTATGTATGTAGATAAACGGATTCGGCGTGAAGATTTGGAACGACTTTTAAGCACAAAAGCCTGGATAGATTTTTAGTTTCAATGCATTGATAAGAGGAGACACAATTACCCGAGCACCAAGAGTTCGAGAAGTAAGAGGCCCTTCATCAAAAATATTATTATGTATTGCTAATTCAGAAAGAGGGTAGGGAAGACTTCACTCAAGGATAACTACAAATGCATAAGAATAATAATAATCCACAAACAGGATATTTTTATAACGCATGCCAAAAAATGGGGTATAAGATCTCGCCTGTTTGTGAGTTACAGGGTGTTTCAAAATATCTACATTTTCATGGTGTGCACATTATTATTAATATTATTTTAGTTTTATCTTTTGATCTACTCAATGCAGCGACAAACGCCAAAAAAACTACTATCCCACAGTTAGTAGAATAGAATAGTTCATGAGATATAAACCCATCTGATCAAAGCCCCAGATTGGTGAACAATAATTATTTTTATTTATCTATTTTATTTTTCACTTTTTAGTGTGCTTTATTTACTTAGCCTTATTTCATTTATCCGATCCATTGGCAAGTGCGGAACTTCTGCTTCTATATCTAGTTCAACATTTTCTACCTTTTAGTCCATTATATATGTATATATCTTATTGAAGCTCCTAATTTGATACCCAGGACTAGGAGATTGATATACGATCGATGTAAAATTCATAGCTAACCATGTTCTGCTCATGAAACCCGTTGATATGATACCTATGTCAAGGGAGTTGTAATCATTATGTTGAACCGCTATCTTGGCGCATCCACCATATTTCACTTAGAATGAAATCATGAAGCTCGTCGTACTATATTCATCAAAGCAATCATTTGATACCCACATTAACACAACTAATTGAATCCTACTACTTTCCATACCCTTTCATTTGATACCCATTCCGAGTGGGTTGTGATGAAAAAGGTAATCCGCCATTTTATGTCGGCCGCCATATTGGATTTAGAATGGCGTCATATAGCTTATTATATTCTACTCGTCACACCCTTTCATTTGATACTCATATCAAAGGGAACTGTAATGACGACAAAAAAACCAAATGACGGCTTAATGCGGCCATATTTATTTTTCTCAAAAATTATATATTTTATAACACTCCCACGATTAAGGCGAATCTAACGACACCTCATATATGAAAATCCATCATGCCGTTTAGGCTATACGATGCGCTAAAGAAACAAACATACACACGTTAATATATACATACATACAAACATGCATACACACATGCATACATACATACATACACCAGAAAAAATAACCCTTCTTCTGGAACAGTCGAGTAATGAAGCAGCAGTTTTCGCTCACAATAATTTTCACTGTCCTATTTTGCATACATACTGCCAATGTTCGGGGTACGATCAACATCGTACATCGTGCAAAACACGTAAGGCTGTAGCCAGATTAATTCCGAGTGAACGTCAGGTTTCGGTACAGTAACCCCTCAAAATCAGATGCACCATAAACCAGCCTACCGCGGCTGGGTCCACAACACAACAAATATATCGACGGCCATGGTCAGCTAACATCGAACAACGAGCACGTTCGTTAATGTCGCAGCAGTATGCGGCCAAAGATTCTTAGCGAACATCAAACAGCAAACGAGGGAGGCCTTTTGGCCCGCATCCATTAATCAATTTCATATAAAAAGCGAACTCAGACAATTAAGATTGAACAAATTTCCGCCAATAATTTGACATCAATTATCCGATAAGCATGCATGCATAAGGGCAGACTCGCATTGTGCAGACTGCACCGACGCACTTTTCGATGCAAAGACGAGACGCTACGATTCCTAGGGTTGCCCCCAAATGGATATCAAAGAGATGGTGATGTGTAATTTTACATTCTGCTGGTATCAAACAAATGGAATTCTAAATTGGCAAATTTATTTCCCAAACAATTTAAAAACTTCGGCTGTGCGAACCGAGGGGAATGCGTGTGGGAAGGCAAAAAACTAACCGATTGATTCTTACCATTGAAAACTCAGTGCACGTAAGGTCACATGACAAAAACGGTACTAATCGTTTTACGCCCACATAAAGGTCGTGTTCGAAAGCAAAACTTGAGACTCTTTCGTTATTGACAGTAAACACCTCCAGTTATTGTTGCCATCGACAAAGGATGCACACTGCGAGGGAGTCTTTTCACGCAATTTGTATCCTTTGAAGGTAATCTGCTCCTTAAGCGTGTTTCAAAACAGACAGGTTTCCGCCTTTGTGCACTCCTTGTGAAACTCCTTGCACTTCTGATCGCTGTAAGCCTTCCTGGGCATTTGGCGTGGATTTAATGACTTGAAAGGAAGATTTCGAGATAATACGATAAGACGCCGTTTTATGGGTGCCTTTGTCAAAATCTCATAAAGGTAGTTTATATTGAATTATCAACCTTTAAATAATTAAGGAATAAAAAACTCCAGTAGGTATTTGATAATGTGTATTAAATGAAGTGGAGTAAGTCTGACGCAAAAGACAATCTATTATTCTTATTAATTTGTACATTGTAAAATTGAAAGTTGAAAGAAATGAATTTTCAAATCAACAACTATTCTGCGCATTTAGGCAAAAACCTCTAATTGTCGACTATGCATTTTTGAACTCTCTGGATATGTCTTAATGCCTTTTTCAATATGTTACCCCTTTCGCAACTACAAAAAATTCTGTGAAGCCAGTTGGAGGACTCTAACTAAAAAGTACAAGCCAAACCCTTCATCAAATATCCCTCAAAAAAATACTGAAAAAACGGCAGTTGTGCGAGTTCTGAATCCTTTTGGTCAATTCCTATCACAGCCTAATTACTGTAGGCAATCTGAGCTCATTAAAATAACCTCGACCAGATGCAAACTGCGCCAGATAGCCCGCATATGACTGCGTTTCCCACGCAGATGCACCTTGAAACTTGATTTATACGCACAGCAAAAACAAAAACAAAAAAATTTCTAAAAAATCCCAACAGGATAAAAAGTATACCCTTCGCGTTCACTTTTTTGTTTGTCTAGGTCTAGAATGTGCGGTGAAGTCTACGAAAATAGAAATCGAAAGGGTACGAATGCAACTTTTTGCTGGGCGATTCACGGGCTAGCTTCACTTTTAACTCATCCCGCGACATGTGTAAAGGAAGTTGCCGTGTTCAATAAGAAATTTCAGGATGAAGACTGTCTGACATATTCGATGCAAACGATGGTAATCAAGACAATGGGCAGGATGAGGGCAATTTTTTTCCAAATTTAGTTATTAATGATTTTGTTCGATTTCGAGAGGCCCTGAACACCCTTAAAGGATATCGATTGTAGCCATGATTAAGATTTTACTGCAAATAAAACGCATAAGTTAGTGGAATGATACTTGGAAGGGCCTATTTACACCAGAGTGTCCATGTGTGTGCGTGTGTGTGTGTACACTGAACAAATTTCAGTACGTAGATATTTTGTAAAAGGCAAATATTCATGGGGGAATGGGGTATTTCCCCCGGGCCCGTGTTTTCTGGATGGCACGGACTTTCAAAAACTTTTTACAAAATTTGACTGTGGAATATGCATACATGCATATGTATGTATGTAATTGTTGGAAGTATCAACTACCTAGAACCTTCAATACAGAAGAAATTAGTTACAAAAAAGTGTTTTTTGGGAATTGTGTGTTTAACGGATTTTAATATAATAATTGTTTTTTCTATGAGCAATTTGGTACATAAAGCAAAAACATTTTTCAAAAAAACAGTGGTAAGTACCTACGCTGGGCTTTCACCACGGGGTCACTGGTTCAAACCTGGCTTTGACCATAATTGAGATGCGCTTTACCTGATAACGTTAGATGGTAGTCCATCAGTCAGGATAGTTACTGCGGGCAAATCACCCAGCATAGCTAAAGCCAACATAAACGATTTACGAAACTGAATCACAACTTCGAAGTGGAGAGACTTTGTGGAGGCCCTTTTTTTGTGAAGAATCAACCCGTCTGCGTCGTCATCAACTAAAATTCTATTTCCTTCCGGGTTTTCGTATTTTTGCCCGCGTTCATTCCTAGAATCCGATCTGTCGGCCTCGCAGCCTAAACATCTCGGCACCGTATACTGAGGCCTGTAAGAATGGCAGGTTGGCAAAATCAATTCAAGACAACGCATATATGTTACAGCACTGTTCTACAGGGTTTTGAATTCTTTATGAAGAGTGAATACATATGATATTATTTGATATAATATTAAACCGGGAGGGCATTATGCAGAACGTCGGGGGGATTATTAATAGTCCGATGAATGTTCTTGTTTAATTTAGGAATATATAAAATATGCTTGATGCTGTTCACTGCTAATTACTTGCGTTGACTGCTATTGTGGAAGGGTTCCTGTGCGGCGGCCGGTACGCTTCGTTGCTTTGAGCGCGTTGTCGGACCGCTTGACGGAAAACTCCGGCTGCTACAGCGGATTCCAGGCAGTGCCACTTTCAAACACTGTCGCTGGACATCTGAGCCCTGGCGCACTCCTGACTACGGCCCTGCCTGGTAAACTAAACCTATCTGGCCATCATGGGCTAAAGTATCACCTATATCTATCTATCTATATATATAAAAATATAATGTTCGTTTGTTCCTATATCATAATCACCGAAAGTTCTTCAGCGATTGCGATGAAACTTTGGTGAGCCGTTGTGCGCTTTTTCTGTAATTCAAGACGGCGGCGGATCTAACATGGCACCGAATTTTCCAACTTCAAGGAATCTTTATAAAAAAGGGCACTCAAGAGTTTTCTCGGTCGCTGATTTCGAATCTGCCATCAGAATTTCCAAATTTGAGATCACTCCCACCCCTTCGGAACATACAGGAGAAGAGATGCAGAAGGGAGGGTGTGTAAAATCTATATAAATAAAAGTTTAATAGTATCCCGAGCAATGCCGGGTCCGGGCAAGCTAGTACACAATAAAATACATCTGCCATACATACATATAATATAATGAGATGCAATACCCACATCTTGTGCGTTCGACCCTGTTCAATAAAATACCTTTTGGCATTCCAAACCAGAGTGTTCAAAATTTATGTTGGTTTTATGGTTCCAAACCAAAATGGTAACAATCATTGTTGTGGACTTTGTTGTCTGTCAGCCCAGCATCTTATGAACGGTTATTTGTAGCAAGTTTACATTTATCATGCATTAAGCAGAGTATCATGTGTCGCAGATTTCTCAGATGGACATTTTCAAACCAAAATATAATATTGAAAGAATTGAAAAGGTACTCAGAAAAAATATATTATATATGTAGCATTTGACATATCTTCCGTAAGGGTTCCCTTTGGAAATTTAAGATATTTTGTCAATGCCTATTTGCACCCCACGTGTATCCATGTGCGTGTGTGTATACACGGAATAAATTTCAGTACGTAGATATTTTGTAAAAGGAAAATATTCAGCCAGTAGGCCAGGCATTTCGCTGCTTTCAGTCGTACGGACACACACACACATGGACATAGTTGGGTCCAAAAAGGCACTTATAGATATTTTTATTAATTTATTTTGAGAAACGTTTTTTATGTGAGGCAGCAGAGTCCTTATAATACTTTTTTAGCTTTCCTTAGTTTGCTTTATCATTTTTCCATTGAAATAGTAGGTAGTACACGATTTCAATTTTCCCTGTACCAAAATAGCACTAATGAACGCTCCAAGCACTATGTATCCTTTTGTGTCTAAGCCTAGAAAGGATGTAAAAGATAAAAACTAAAATCAGACGTGTGATGTGAGCACGATTATTCGATGTATTCAAATGATTCGAGTTGTTTAATATTTCTTTGAAATGAATGATTCGCAATTACTAGTTGGTACAAATTATCTCCCCCTATTTTACTCCTTTTAAGTGTCCGTAGGTCCATAACCTCAAAATGAAGGAATATTTATTCAATCTTAAAGATTGGCGTTCCTAGATTACATTTTTATTTTCAAGTGCGTAGCATATTGTGCTCGACGGCCCTTCGCATAAATCAACTCGTGGATTATTCTGTGAGACACACCACTGCATGGGATGCAGGACTGTAAAAATCTTGATTTGGTGCTGCACAAAGTAGTGATGCCCACCTACCAACCGAGTAGCATACGGTAGGCATCCGAGTCAAGTGATAAATGGACCAACAAAAAAACCTCTTGGTTCCCAATTTTGAGCCTTCGTTCACCTTAATGCCAAATGCTCCTCTGGCTGGAGAAACCAATTCTTGGCGGGCTGCAGTACGTCTTCTGCTTACGATGCCATTTCGTAGGCGGAAGAATGGGCACAATGCAGACGCGCACCGATTCTAGCAGCGATAAATGGCTAGAACAGCGACAAACCTGTTCCAGCGTTTGACTTCGCCTTCGATGATGTGAATTGTGAATAGATCCAGAAATCGTCCGCTTTTTTTCTCTGCTTTTCATTCTTTGGCTAGCATCGACGAAATTTACAACCTTTTTCTCATTGGGCAATTAAATGCTGTGGCTGAGTGCAGCAGGTACTCATTACGAAGAGTGGGCACCCCGAATAATAAAGGGTTAGTTGCAACTACTGCTCCTTGGTTTAGTTCTAGCAATTTCTTGCTGCAACTCAATTTAATGATTAAATTGACGCCATTTACGTAACGATGCTGTGCGGTTCACCTGTACATCTTAATGCATCATGAAACCGGTGTCTGCTTACACCTGTACGTGGTCGTGGTATGCCTGGGAAAATCGGCAGATGAATATTTTCGGTCGGCAAAGTCTGATCCTGGCTAATCAGATTAACCCTTTTCTTTGGATTAGATTGCGTATGTTAGGGACCAAAGGATGGCATATCTGGAATCTTTGGAATTGCAAGACCCAAGCCCATTTAAGAGGCTCATTACGGATCACCAGAAATTGATGAAGTTGATTTGATGTAGGGACGAATTGAGGTAGATTTCGTTAAGGATGATCTTCCCATCCTTTCGGTTTTGAACTAGCTATGTAAGTACATAAGTATCTATGAGCATGGTTAACAGCAATATTAATAATTTTACGTTAAACTTATGTTGTGTTGTACGGTATTGTATGGTGGTACACACCCGGCATAGGGAAATCGAGATCGCTTTTTTCTCAACAACTATGTATGTAGTAGCGCCATATATTGGAATAACGAGGATTTGGAAAGGTATTTTTATTCCCTTATAATATATTAAGGGAAACTCTGAATCAGAATAGGTAAAGAAACTTCTGGCAGACCTATACAAATACGAAATTCGGTATGCAGGCTGGGTTTAGCATGACAGTGTAATTTCCCTCTAATTGATTTTAGTCCAATTGTTGATTCTTCTCAAATCGGAGATAATGCAGTCAACACAATCCTCGAGAAGCCAATTGGTCTCTGGAGAGATACAATTGAACATCATCGTCATTTGGATTCGATTTGTACATCCTGGAACACTCTCGGTACATCATTGAGGAAAAGACTGAAAACTAATGGTCCAAGAATCGAACCCTGAGGTACACCGTAAGTAGAGGCAGCGAACCGGATAGGTCATTATTTATTCTAACCTGCTGGCACCGATTTGACAAAAATCACTGTAATAAACCTAACAACAACTCCCAACATAGCCGCTGTTTTTGTACAATATATATATATAATAAATGTTTGGTCCGTGGATTTACTTGTATTATATTTAGCAGCTATTTTATCATAACCCAATCATTTAAGTGATCTCAACGATGAGCTTTCGAGATCAGTCCTGATATCCGCCGATTCCATTTCACATTTTAGTTTTGATATAAAATGATTTAAACAGCCACGTAGTACACAATTGAAAGTAAAAAGTTTCCCACACGACACTAGTTTTTCACAGCAGAGAAAATTATAAAGTATAAATATCATTGTTTTTTTTGATTATTTCTTTTGGGAAAGTGTACATGCATCTGTGAATTGAATTTAATCTACAATATTAATTATAAACTAATGTGATTTTATGCGCAAATGAAGAAGTTTACTATAATTTTAATACACTGCATTTACAAATGAATATTATAAATATCTTAAAACTTACAAATGAAGTAAACATGAAAGAAAATGTAAGTACGTCCTGTAATGACGCAAATGCATTTTACAAACTCTGCATCTCATGATAATAATCGCAATCAACAAGTGGAACTGCCCAACTCCTTAATCCACTCCAGGTCAGAGTACCTCATATTTTCCCAAAGAATCAGCATGTACACGCAGGTAAAATTTTAGGGAGAGTTTTTCTTACTTAAAACTATGTAACCCTGGGCCTCTTACAGTCAGTGAATTGGACAGAATTGAAGGTACCTACCTTTATCAAGGGATCTTTTCACAACCTGCTGCAAATAAATTTTATAGTCGAATCTCTCATTGTCTGGGCCTGCTATATCGCTTGATACCATCACCTGTTGCGGACAATTTGGAATCGTTCCTCATCCTCACTATGTTATTACGAGTCCCTTCCGAGGTCCTTTGCCGCAACAAAAAAAGTCAGGGATATACGTGTAGGCAGACCCTTTTTGGAATTTATTATGGTGCGAACAAAAGTTAAATTTTGCTTTGTCTGATTTTTTTTCTTTATTTTCTTAGTCCTCGTGAATAGCGAAATCGCCGGAGGGAAAATACTATAAAGGATCCACGACTTGATAACAAATTTATATCGCTTTGTTTGCCGGACTATCGAAAAGATACGCGGTTATATGCAGGTGATAGCGATTCTCGAGGGTGTGGGAATATTTTTGAAATCAATTGGTAAAAAGGTATTACCTCATCTGTTGGATAGGTGCGCAATATTTAGGAACACACTTGCGTCACGGTATACAGAATACAAGGTAACATATGACTGAGCGAAAATCTGAATTCTCCATTTTGTTTTCAAGAAATGTCAAATGACGTATTTCTGGACCATTGTTTTGACAGTGTCGGATACGTTTTTAGAGGAAGGATTTTCAGAGTGTTTAATTAATATTTCTGAATTAAACAGTCATTTTTTTTAAAATAGACATGATGAAGTGCTGTGTTACAAATCACAAAACTATAAGGGAAGGAATTGCTCGACCCCGAAAGTGAAATATCACTCAATTACTAAGGACCCGAAATTTCGAAATGATTGGGTGAGACCTTGTGGAGGAAAAGAAAACATAAACATTAAAACGGCAAGGATTTGTTCGGAACACTTTGTAAAAAGTGACTATAGGATGCAAGACATTTTTTTAAATACCCCCACGGGCCAAAGGTTTTAAAATATGGAGCAGTGCCCTTACACAATGTTTGTGAGAAGAGTATCAAGATTCCTGGCCGGGAAAGAAGCCAACAGAAGCGTATCCAACAAGAGCTAGTGGAAGAATCTTCAAGATCGTATGAACGGTAAGCTGTTTAATAAAATGTTACATTAATTTAAACTAATTACGTTAAAATGTAGAGTGAAAACGGAGGATTTTGGAACAACAATGTTACATCGGTGGAACAAGTACCTTTACAAATATAACATCCTGAACCACAAAAAGAAAATAAGACAAATAAATTGTTTTTTAGATCTAGGACGTATTTTAGGATTAAGCATTTAAATACAAATTGAATTAAGAATATTGATAAGAAAAATATGAGAAAGAAAAATAAAACTGTGTCATTAGACTTATTATTGTTTCTTTTATTATTTCTTTCCACAGGGTACTAAAAATAGTCCAGTCAAATTGTCAGAAAAAAGGCTTTCTGCCTGCAAACCGTCCACACCTGAGTTGACTGACGATGGCGACATGTGGGGCGTGTTAGAAAAGCTTAAGTTTGAGTTTTTGTATTCACATACCTTGAGTTTTGCCCGCAATGTTAATTACAGTAGGAAAATAGTTTTTCGTAAATATCTCAGCTTCAAGGTAAGTTACATAAAAAATTTAAAAACAATTTTTAGATCTCGAAATTTTCTACAAATTTAGTGATATCAATTTTTTTCGTTAAGTTGCGACTTTTCGAGTTATAGCACGAAAAAGTTAAAAAATCAGCACAACAATTGGTTTTTCGCATTTATCTCGTTTTGGGTTTGGAATACAATAAATGGATCGCCTCGAAGGACGAGCAGTTCTTTAGGGATGGAATGCGCAAGTTGCCAGAAATATGGGCAAACGTTGTAGCTTCCGATGGAGCATACTTTAAATGATGTGCAAAAAATATATTTTATAAATAAAGATTTGTTTTTACCAAAAAACGGAACTTACTTTTTCTCATACCTAATATAAAAATTTAGCAAAATTAGGATCTAGCTCCTTACATCTAATATTTGTATTTTTCTTAAAACTATGCAGTATAACAAAAGTGTGAACAGCAAATTAACCTACCTTAATTTCTACATTTCGTTTTATATTTTTATAGTTCTTTACTACACCTTTTTACTACTAAACGTGTTAAATATATTCACTCAGAGAAATTTCGCTCTTTGAAATCAACTCCGGCTATCTGTAGAATGGCTAGGGCGATGGGTTTATGTTCCAGAGGACCCGAGTTCGAACCTCACATGATTCAGATTGTTTTCCTTTCTAAAGTCATGACCGTTTTAAAATATTTTCCACAGTATTGGGGAAAACGAAGACTTGACGTAATAATGCGTACTAGTAGTTCAAACTTCTTATTTTATTTGATTCTATTTAATATCATCATGGTTTAAAGTTTTTAAACTGTTTACATTTTCCCCATGGAAGATATATGTACCTAATCTTTTCCTTTAGTGCCATTAATCGCACGAAATCAAGGTAGGTATATCTTAAAAAAGGCAAATTTATATTACTATGATTATACCGAAAGTAGTTTATCGTACTTTTACTAAATAATCATTAAAAATACTTTTTCCGATTTGCCGAACAAATGCTGCCAGTATTACATCACGACGAAGTGTCAAAATCTAGTACGCATGGCTTGTATTCTGTATACCGTGCACTTGCGTATCCCTAACAGCCTGTCTCCATTAGTAATTTCTGTAAAAATTCAGAAATGTTAAAATATTTTTGCGGACATAAATGTCTTCACTTGCCACTCTTAGTACCTTAAAGAAGGTCATCAGAATAGGAAGGATACGAACGAAAGTTAAGAAGCGCCTTGCATAATACATATCCTTAATTAATTTATTCACGAGTCACGAGGCACTTTTTATCTTTGAAACAGAAATTTGAAACGTTTTTGCAACCGGGGAGTCGGCTCTCACAAAAAAATCGGTTAATGTGCTTCCTACAACCAATTGTTCCTATTATAGTCAAAAGAACATAAAGCGCAACACAACAATAGCATTTATGTACATAGTTCGACCAAAGTACGAGTATAGCAGAAATCGAAGGGCGTTCATGAAAGGGTTGCCTTAGGCGATTTTGTCATTAGAGCAAAGGTGTTTTTTTTATTGTATATTCGGCCGAAATTGACTCAAAGGCCATTTGGCATAGGTGGTTAGTTCAGCCCTTAAAAGCAATTTCGTTAATTGCGTGTGTTCCCTGACACGCATTAGAAAGGACCTGTGACACGGAAAAATGGCCAAGCGAAGTAAATATGCCCAAATTATTTGTCCAGTTGCTGAAGGCTGATATTGGCCGATAGCTAGTAATGGATCATATACGAATTTACGACTCTTCTAATTCATAATTACTCAAATTGCATATGGGCTCTGATATTGATTGAGCGAACCCCGAAATTCATGTAAATTTCAGGCACACACTAAAAAATTGGGGACAATTAGTGATTATAATTGGAGCAGCAAAATGCTGTTTATGACAAATGACTTCGGCCTCTACGTGGAATAGATAAAAATATTCACGCTCTTTTTTACATTAGAAACGCTTCTGCTTTCTATTGCTCCAACTATTTTCGGAATAGCGTTGCTCAAGTTAATTTATTTCATTGCAACAAATCCTGACAAAACAACACAACAGTCTTTTGTTGTTCAAAACTAAATGTATAACAACTTTACAGATTCGAAACTCAGTGCCGCCTGCGTATGCAGCTAATATTTAACTTTTTAATTTTACTCGCTTACCAATTACGGTCGGCAATTTTTTTAATTATCCCCTCCCCTGGTCGGACAGTACCCATCAGGACTGATAATCGCCTTTGAAGGTTTTGACATTCAATTTAGTTGTTCCCCGTGCAATACTGCAGTCCTGCAAAATGCGTGCATACGCCACTCACCGGTCTGCAAGGATAATGTACTATGCATGTCGCAATGTGACCGCCGATGTTGCAATTTTAACGGGGAGGGCGATAGCCGAGCAAAAGCCTACGAGCACGAATGCCTTTGGTCACCGGCTCCTTGCCATTATAGGAATTGATTGCAATGGACATGCAAACTACCCGATGGCTTAAAACAACGTCAAGTGATTTCTCCTTTTTTTTCAGGATTTTTCGTGGCAGAAATTCGCGCAAATGGAGGACGAGAAGTTAATTTGACCTGACCGCCTTCTGCCCACCGCGGAATTTTGCATGACAACGTTTTTATGTCCTTCAGCGAAAACATTTCGCATGGGAAAAACTTATTTGCTCAGAATGTTGATGCGATCAACATTACAGGCGACGTCGTGTCTGTCCGATATAAAATTGCCACTGAGTAGTTTTACTATTTGTGCTCAATTGCTGTTGAACGCAAGTATGTGCAAACAAATGTATGGGAACGCGTCCTAAATTCAGTTTTAAATGTTTGCGGCTTTTTTTCTAATCTGATTCAAGTGATTCATACATGTACCGATTTTGACTTCGACTGAAATTGACAACCATTCATTTTCATTCAAATGCGTTGAAATTTGAATTTGAAATTACTACAATATTATAATTTTTGAGTGCACCCTCTTTTTTTAAAAGTGAAGAAGTCTTGAATTATGAATTGACGAGAAGTATGGAACTTAATCCTTGCTTGTACAAAAGAAACAAATATATTTTTGAATTCCGCTCCATAATTTTATTGTCTGAAAGAACCAGCATGAAAAGAAAGAATAATCATCATCAAAGAGAAAGTTGAATGCAGTAACCCAGGCTCCCCTAAAAACAAATGGGAAATTGGAAAATCAGCTAAACTTAACGATAGCAGTGTCAATTCGGAAGAGTTTGGTAAAATCCATATTTCAGTCGTGTCGTAGGTTTACAGAATATTCCATACTTACAAAAACTGCAGAAAATGATATTGTGAAAAGGCAATAGATAATCGAAGTCTTACTGCAAAAATCGGTAATTGTTAAGATTAACTACGATGAATTGAAATATTTCATAAGGAGGTCATTCTAAGAAACTTTGCCTTTGGTCATATGCCGCGGAAAGCCACAGGAAAAAAGTACGTACACGTAATTTTGTACATATGTGTATGTAAACCGTGTAATCAAATCGGAAAAGGTCCGAAAGTTTGTAAGCCGTGAAGGTAATTAGCAAATAGAGCTTCCCACCGTTTCTTTTAACAAATATTTGCCTATTAAGGAATTTTGCTCTTTACAAAGAGTTCACTAAATGCCAATTTTTTGAAAATTATTATTTCGAAAAGGAAAAATTCAAGCTTGTCAACTACATATTTGTAAAAGGAAGCATATCCTTTTTTTGCCACCTGAAGTGATAATAAAATATTAATAGACATTTTGTGAAAGGTAAATTTCACTCAGTAAACTTTTTGTGAAATGTAAATCATGTCAGTAGACATTTTTCCTTGTCGGTTAAAAATGATATTCAATCAGTAGACACTTTGTAAAAGGCAATTTCCAGACAATAGAGTTTTTGTAAAAATAAAATATTCATTCAATTCTTCAATTTTATGTACATACATATACATGTGTTCATGTGTTTGTGTGTGTGTGTTTTAGTATATTATCTGTCGCTATGAATAACACAAAATAATTTCTTATTTCCCCCACATTGTATCTTCCAGCAGATTTCCGCGGCTACATTACAAATGCAAAATTCCGTGTATCTTTATTCAAGTGGGTTTCCACGGCATATGTCTAAAAGCAGTTTGTCATGAAGTTTTTCCACAAAATAACTTATGTATGGTGTGAATATCAGCTCAATCAGCCCATTGGTATTTAAGTTAGTCGCTGCGCTGTCACCTACAGGGACCACATCTAACACCTATGAACCATTATCGTAATTTAACTAACAATATTGTGAATATGAACTCAATCGGTCAAATGGTTTGGTCAGCACACGCCCATGTAGGACTCAAGCACCTCGTTTTCTTCCGACTTGCTTTACAAATATTGATAAGTATTTCTAACTGAAAACATATTTATCAAAATAAAATATAGCCTGTGTTACTCAGGGGTAGTGTAGCTTTTTAATAGTGAAAATTTTCTAGAATCGGTTCAGTAGTTCCAGAGATTACTCCAAACAAACAAACAAACAAATTTTATCTCTTTCTAATATTAGTATAGATTTCAATTTCATCAAATTCGGAAGTAGCGCAGTTAATCTTAACAATTACCCAAAAATCTTTGACTCGTATTCCTAAGTACCCACAAACCCCTACATTAAACAGATTCTTCGCATTTTCCACGATAATCAAATGACTATTTCAAGTTACCCAGGTATTTCCCGTTTCTGTAGCATAACTACTTGTCTTATCTGGTTCCGGCCGTTGTAATTCCCTTGGGGAAACATTTCCACCTTTCGCGTTCATAAAATTCTTCTGAACGGCAGCGTATATGTATTTGCGGTTTGCAAAAAATACCCCAAGTCAGGCACTTCGCTATTAAAATTGGCGACTTTCTTATCAGAAACCGCTAACGAGGCACGGGAGGTGGCAAAAAGAGGTTACTTGAGGTTGCACGTGAAGTTGACGTTTCGCACGCGAACTTCTTCCATCAAAAAACTCAACGAGTTCTCATCAAAAATGCAAACAACACTACTGGGTAGCTCCGTGGATTCGCTAAATATAAAAAGGCACCCATAAGTCATTGGCACCTACTTGAAAAGTCATTGCTTTACCTTCGATGGTCTTTCCTCACCTTGGCTCTTGCGAGCTGCATGCAGACGACGGCTGTCGGAGTAATTGGTCTTATCGCCTTTAGCTTTCTCACTAGTTTTATTTTTTTCTTACAATAATCCCCCAACAGCAGAATGCTTCCCAGCAATGGGAGATGCTCTTTTCTCGGAATCATGCTGCGATGTGCACGCTCAAAGTAATTGCTGTACCCCCTTTTCATTTCGGAGGAGTTAAATAAACTGTGAAACTGAAAAGGCACTAATAATGGAATAATTGTGTGCATTTATGTCCAGGACTGAAAACTGTTAGAACGTTGATTTTGAAACCATTCGTGCAAAAGCAAATATTACTGGCTTCAGAAATTAAACGATTTTTTTTTGTTAGTAGAGTGAAAGAGACATTCAAATCGCCTTATGCATTTTTCAGTATGAGTTAGGCATCTAGATTGGATGAATTTTCGAAATAATTGATAAGTTACCTCTTGCGTACAATGAATGTCCTACATATTTCGTACATTTCGATTCCCTGGTAATTATTTTTTTTTTGAATTTTGAAAAGGCAATTTTTAATAATTTGTATAGCTGTTTGCTGAATTTTTTAAGCATGCTTACAAAATATATTGGAGAATTCATAGCAGTATATTCAAATAAAAAAAATTATTATAAAAAAACAAGTAAATATTCATTCTTTCTTTACTTAATTCAAATCGACATATATGTTAGGTACGGTGATGTTCAAAGTGTAGCCGTGTTCGCATGCCGCAATAATAACGTATTTATGTAATGCAAAGCGGCATGCCATTTTGCGGCGTACGCCATATTTTGCTTAGAATGACGTCATATATCTTGTTGTATTTTGGTCGTCAAACCCTTTCATTTCAAAGAGGGAATCCGCCATCTTGGAGCATCTGCCATATAAGATATAGAATAACGTCACATAGTTTACCGTATTATGCTCGTCTAACGCTTTCATTTGATTCCCATATCTATATACAGGGTGGTCGGAGAAGTGACGTTCAAAGTTAAAATTCAGATGCCTCATATTGAGGGGTATCCGAATCACCCCCATGTACATACATATTATTCCTAGATTTTGCGTAGCTTGCGAGTTACAAGGTTATTCATAAATTCGGGATGCACATTATTATTTTATTTTTATCTTTTGATCTCCTCAACGCTGCGACATCAAACGCCAAACCACTACTATCTTAATGTGTGTTCCAAAAATGCCACCAATGTTGATCTACCTCTACCACTGTAGGTATAGTCACTTGCGAAAGTGAAAAAAAACTAAAATGTCCTAAATTTCATGTTTTTCCCAATTTTGCCTCCTCTTTGTTATTTTTATTGAATTACCCGTCTTGTTACCTTTTCATAGAGTTACAAGACATCCAGCTAGAGAAAGGATATACGAATTTATACGTAAAAAAGCTTTCGCGATATTTCGGAAAAATTTGCATTTTCCAAAAAAATTCAACTTAAATGAACCCCGAAATGCTTTTTCGCAAATTTAAAGCTTACGAGTAATGTTAGTACGTTACAAACGTTTAATTTGAAAAAAAAAACCGTTTTCTACGTATAAATTCGTATATCTTTCTCCACCGTGAGGTTTTAAATTTCTGTATACAAGTTTATCTTCAACTGCTGCTCCTTCTTTCTCTGATTCTGCTCAGAGTGTGATGGTCAGGGTGATAGAGTGAACGCACAGAAGTAGTATAGAATATCAGAAAAGTTCGAGATTCGGTTGAAAGTAGCCCACTCAATTATCGTGCTACAAGAGTAAGACTATTTATTTTATCGGCAAAATTCTCCCAGGCTTTTGTAAAACTCTTCTTCGCATCATTGAATTGGTTGAAACCTTTGGAAACTCCCGCATTATTTTCCATTAAATTTACTCGAATTGCTTTTTCTTTCTTATCTTGACCCTAAATTATTTGTAATATCGTCCCCCTTATGCCAGAACCATGAATGAGAAAATTTTCTATTTTTGTGTTTATTAATATTGGTGTGATGTATCTTTCTGAATACCAAGTTGTACCAGTACCATGAATGTGCAGGCAATGTGGAAAAAGGATTGTCAAACTACGTCAATTTGGGAGCGCCAGAGACATGAATGTGGTGCATTCATGAATCTGGCAAATTTTCACATTAATTGTTTTGGTATATATGGATGTCTTATAATTAATATCAAATACCTACGTTTAGGTGTAAGAATTACTTACACCTTTATTTTTTCCTTGTTCCTTTGATTATGTCGTTAATCATAGTCACGACTGAAAACGTCACTTTTAACGACTCTTGTCGAAAACCAACTTTTCGCCGATTGCCGTTTTAGCCAACAAGGAGAATACCAAATTCTGCGTGTTGTGATTTTTGATAAGTGACATGACTACGGGAATAAGAGTGGTAATCTTTAAGCTGTGCAAACGTCATCATCAATATTGATGTATTGGCAAATATCAATAGCCCTCTTACATAGATAAATGTAAAAAAAATTCATAAAACATGTTTTGGAAATTTGGAGGTGTCCTAGAGTTTAAAATAATAGACGTTTGATTAAGCAAGTAAAATCTTTATTAAAACTAAATTCTCATGTATTCTCTTAAAAATTTAATAATTTAGAAAAACATTGTGATGTCAATAAAAGTATATATCTTGTTAAATTATTTGTCTGCAAAATGATTCATCGTAAAAAATACTTAGCAATACTCAAAAAGAGAAAAAAAACAGATGATAAAACTATGCATCTAATTATATTATTCTTAAAAACAATTCTTTAAACACAAAAAAAAAGTTTTCAATGTGTGCTATAGATCATTAAAAAAATACAAAAAGGCTTATGAAGTAAAACTGCTCTTGTATCAAATAATAAAATATGCTTCGTTCACAAACAATAAAAACGCTGAAGTTTGTATATAAATGCAGATCTGTTCCACTTGACATGACATTTACAATAAATCTCTTGTTTCGGTAAATATATTTTTCCTTTGCTCTTCAGCGCTACGATCATATAAATGTTGCTTTACTTCAATATATTTTTTCATCTGTTTGTATAATATATTAAGCATTTGTCCTTACACTTAATTATATTTATCCATAAAATAATTCAAATTCTTATGACAATATTCATCTATTCATCGAGTAGAAACACAACAGAAGGAACGTAAAATCGTTCGATTGAAATCCAACAAAAAACAGATAAATAATAAGACAAATAAAATGACTAAAACAAAAATGGAATGTTAAAAACACAAGTTCTGAACAAAATTGGATTAAATAAAACTAAACAATACGATATGCTTCCGAAGCATGTTTAACTTAAACCAAAATTACTCCATGAATTTTCCCTTAAACATTTTTTTCGGTTATATTTATAATAAGCACATAAAACGGAGATTCGAAAATATTTGTCTTTTTGTTTTATTCTGTAATTTCAGCAGAAGTTGAACCGTTATAGGAAGCCTTAGTGTTTGCGCCGTTATTTTTGATTGATTTAATTAAATGCACAAAAGGTTTTCAAGTGATTTTATTATGCAGAGGTTTTTTAGTGTTCTTTTAGTTATATCATAGGATTTTATACTTTCTAGTTTATTTTTATAGTGCAAGGCACTTCCTGTACTTTTAATTCGTTTGAAATTTAGATGGGAGTTTAATGAAATATTCATTTGTAAGAGTGTACATTTTGATAAATTGATTTCTTATCTTTGTAGGTGAAAATTGTTTCGTTTACCTGGAAATACTGTTGAATGAACGTAGACAAGATGATCCCACTTACAACAGTTAACACTCATTTCTACATATCAACACAAAAATGTGTCAAAACATACTCCTCCCTACATGTTATACATAATACTATTAATCGTCAGAAAAATAGCTAAGCATAGTTTGAACACATGATTCATTAAATGTCTCTTATAATGGCAATATACATCTGTTTGAACGATCGAAAATTCGTAAATATTTTTAAAAAATATCTCACATCTGTCTTTCAGTTGCAGTAATATAAGAGCGTACTTTAATATATTTGTCTAACTTTGCATTTAGGTCAAGAAGATAGGCTTCCAGATATATAAAGGATTAACTTTTTCGAAAAGTATAAATTCCAATGAAAGCTGCAACACTCAAAAACATTCGGAAATTACAAGATAATCAAAAACACCATGGAGACTATTGTTCCATATTTTAGAGCATTGTTAAATACGTTTTTTTCTGTTTATTATAGCACTTTAGAATAGCTGCTGTGGCAGTTGTTTGTTCTTTCGTTTTTGTAAACATAAAAATTCCTCTTTTTAGTGAATCAAATATAAGAGTAGTTTGAGGGCGGAAAATGTCAAAAGCTATATTGTTCTCTACTTTACCATGTAAATGCTACGCATAATAACGACGTCTTTTGGTCCTGAGACAATACATAGTTTGAAAGAAACTCATGCAAGTTTCATTATGGTTTCATTTTTTTTAATTTTTTATTGAGTTTGTTGTTGGATTTCAATTTTCTCTACTGTCATGTCTGGATTCATCGCTGTGGCCTCCTGCAAATAGAAAAGAAAAATCATTGTAAGTAAAAATATAACAAAATATATCAGATACTTGAAATCTATTTCCACAAACAAATTTAGAAAAAATCCGTTCGCTCTGCTAACGTTTTAACTTAAATTAATATTAATTAAACCACAAAAAGAAATTCGACCAAAGAGACATTTTTGCTTTGTTGAAAAAGTAAACTAATAAATGTGATCCATAAATAATTAATTACTTTACTCGGCAATATTCTGAGTTCCTATTCCTATGTTTTCAGCCATACAACTTTGCCCCGTTCTTACAATATATTACATTTGGTAGACTTTAAATACTTTTGTTTACAAGTATCTTCTATTCCGTAAAAAGAAGAAAGGGCGACTTGTGAAAAGTTGCGTAAAGCTTACGGTGACAATGCTCCCAGACAAGAGCTTCACCGCCAACGAAATTCCTATTATCGTAGAGATAGTTGTTATACGGAACAATTAAAAATGTATGTGCAGTCACAGAGTGAGACTATTTTCATCCAAAACTTTACTTCCGATATGAACTGACAGTATCTCGGAATCGAACTTCCCTCGGTCGAACAAGCAGACCAGCAGGAAGCTCTTAGGAAGTTTGTTACTGTTTTACTGTGGTTTACACCATATTTGAAATCAGCGACCCTAAAATCCCCTTTTATGGACCAGAGATGAGACCTATGTAGATCGACCCACCTGTTTCTTTTTAACATAATAATTTTCATAAATGGAAAAATAAAAAACATTACTAATAATATATTACCTGAATTGCTTCAGCCAAAGCCTTGTCATGGTCGATCGGATCTCCATCTGATTGGATCGTTATTTTCTGTTCTACTCTTGTCTCAACGATTCCGTCTCGTTCGGTTTTGTACTGTAAATAATTTAAAATAAAATATGACTAACAATGAACTCTAATATATACACATAATATTTAGTCACACTTTAAATTTTTTGTTTTTAATTTTCGTATAGAATTTTATAAAAGATAGCATTAGAAGCTGTAAGCGATTACAACATTAAATATTTTAACAGGAACAAGACTCACTAACCCGTTTATTGGTACAGACAATTTTAGCAAAATGGTAAGGACAAAAACGTGGTACGCAACGGATATGTGGTAACAATAAAAGCAGTTACATATTTGCATGGGAGCATTGATAATGTACATGGTATGGGATGGTAGATCACTGTAACTTCTTAACTATGCAGCTTGAGAACAAATTTGACGTTTTGTAAAATAGTAGACATCTCATACTTTCAATTTCATTGGAATAGGTTGTCTATGTTATATTAAATATTTCTGTGAAGCGATTTCTAAGCATTGGGAAATGTTTAAACCTAAATTATTTTTATTGTTGAGAAAAATTCTTCGAAAAAAGGTTTTTGTATGTTTAACTGAGGTCATATATTTATGAATAGTCAAGCGGCAGTTTCTTTCTTGCAGGAGATCCACCGAGTGATGAGAACACTATTGTTAAAATCCATGGAAATTGTTTGGGAGTGCGAGGAAGAGTGGAGGAATGTTCACTTTCACTAAAATTATTAGGTGTACAAATAAGTTTCCGCGGTTTGACAATAGATGGCTCCAGTAGTAAGAGTTGGTCGATTATAGCATTACTAAAACGTCATGAACCAAACTTAGACATATGGTAAGCAAGCCGCTTTGATACATTTGTGATTTTGTTTTTGGAACATATACTTTTGGTTGTGTGAAAATGTCTGATTATGTGCCAAATAATCGTCATTTGCGGGGAAGTGTTGCTTTTCGTTTTTCATTCGAAGAAAACGGTGGCTCAAGCGCATCGAGAACTCCAAAAAGTTTACGGAGATGCTGCTCTAAGTGAAACAACGTGCCCTGATTGGTTCCGTCGCTTCAAAGACGGTGATTTTGATGTTGACGACCGTTCGCGTGAAGGAAGGCCGAAAATCTTCGAAAACGCTGAAACCGAACGAAACGATCACTGGGGAACGGTATCGAACTCAATTGATGCGATTGAGCCGAGCACTGCGCGAAAAGCGGCCACAATACGATCAGGGCACGAAAAAGTGATTTTACAGCACGACAACGATCGGCCTCACGTTGCCAAACCCGTCAAAACCTACTTAGAAACACTCAAATGGGAAGTCCTACCCCACCCGCCGTATTCACCAGACTTAGCCCCTTCCGATTATCACCTGTTCCGGTCGATGGCACATGGTCTGTCTGAGCAGCGCTTCACATCATATGAAGACACCAAAAATTGGGTAGATTTGTGGATAGCGTCAAAAGATGAAGAGTTTTTTCGACGGGGTATCCGAATGTTGCCAGAAAGATGGGGAAAAGTAGTGGCAAATGATGGAAAATACTGTGAATAAAACGTAATGTACTGTTCCTTCACAATAAATTCCTAATTTTTTATAAAAAACCGCGGAAACTTATTTGTACACCTAATAGCATCGAGGTTTCTTTTAAAATTGTTTGCAAAATATCGACAAACACCATTCCCAAAGGACAGAAAAACTTCAACTTCACTGATTAGAAAATCATGAGGCTTCCAATTATAAAGTCCGAATTTTCTGGTAATTTTTGCTATGATAGTTCTTCAGGAGAAAATCGACTTTATTTTGTTTAGACATACTCGTAAATTCACAATAATCTTCTCATTTCATTTAAAGCCTTGCAATTTTACAATCACAATTAAATAAATCATTTAGCACACATTCGAAAGCTTGAGGTCTACTATTTTATGACTTTATGACTTTAATAAAATGCACAATTAAAAGTTACAGTATAGCATCAATAAATAATATCAACAACTTTTAAGTAACGCCTCCAACGAACTTCCACTTTTGTTACCAATTATCCACTGATACGACTTTCAATATTTACCGTCAATGGGCATAATTTACTCATACCCGTTTCGAGTTAAGCGCACTCACCGTGATTGTTTCTACTGTTCTCGTTTTGCTGCTCACTGTTTGAGATGAAACGATTTCTCCATGAGCCGAATAGCCAGGCGATTCTTCACCCAACACAACACGACGTTGTTCAACATGTGGAGTTGCGGAGGCGGTAGGCGAAGCATGTGTCTGAAATAATTTTATGTTCTTATAATATGGGATGCAAGCCGGATGATTTTCTCCGCTACACTTTTGAAGGAATTGCTGTGCAATTGGCCATAATTTCTTGTCATACTTAGGATACGAAGCCACAGTTATTAATGTAATTATAATTTTATACAAACCTCCTGAGTTGTGGATAGTGAACTATCAAATGGACCATCAATGGGAGTACCAGAATCCCCTGAACTAGTGGATGAAATGCTATCTCTTCTTTGGAACTATAAAAACACAAACAAGCAATTTGCATGACATGCAGCCAACAAAACAAAGTAACAAACCAATCGAATGTAATGCAACCAATTTGTTTAAAAATGAAAAACTAATAATTTTTGACATAATGTGTAAAACCAAAATCATGCCCTTGAATTTTTAGTAATGTGCATTTTGCAACTATACCTGATCTCCACTCGTAACAGTCGCTGTAGTTTTCACTTCTTGCGTAACTACCCTTTGTTGTTGTTTACTAGGGTCGTGTGTCCTCGTTGTTGCAACAGTTTTTTCCTCAAGTTGCTCGGTTTTAGCTTTTTTACCTAAGTCTTCATGGGTGGTGGCTGTTCGCGTAGTAACAGCTGTTGCTCTCATGTAAGCTCCACCACTTGTATCGTCCCGTGGTGCATCGGCCTGAGTTGGTAATTTAATAAATTCAACAAATAAAATAAAATTCCCAAAACGAAAAATAAATCAACAAGCGCTTTTCGTATTTGTGCATTCACTGATTGTAACTTATAGGCAATTCAACAAAATAAAAAGAAAATTAAAATAGCTCATTCTAAAAAACTAAAAAAAAAGCATCGAGAAACTACTACACGTACAATTCTAAACATAATTATAATATATATACATATATACACTTCGGACAAATCGGTGTGTTTTAAGAATTGTTCTATTTTTATTTTGTACACGTGTATATAAATGCAGACTGTTTTTATTTAATATAAAACTTATAGCACAAATGTCGATTTTCTGTTAAAAAATCGATTGCATAGATTGAAATTCAATGCTAATACAGTAAAATATTTTTATGCACATTGCAATATCAATGGCGTATAATTCATACTACACAAGAAGCATACTGCGTAGTGGTTTAATTGTTTTTTACTCGTCTTTTACCTACAAAAGTGTTGTTGAGTCGGCACATGACCCCAGTAATAAATAGATTTGCCATATTTTGTAGTTTGGGTGACTTGTCCTTATTTACTTGTTTTTGTAACTTCTGAACTTCTTGAACTTTCCTACCATATGCACACTGGATAACCACTAAATCAGCTCTTTATTTTTATTATACAAAAATCATATATGTATTTTTTGTTTTCTTGAAGTGCAATTAATGAATATGTATGTGTGGATAGGCTAGGTTCACTTTTTTGTCTCTTTAACTATTGCTGATATTTTTATCTTTTTAAAATAAGAAGCCAATATACGATAGAATTAGAAAATTTTTACAACGAACTATTTTATCAATGTTAAAAAAATGCGAAACACTCTAAATAGAAATTCGCAGCGCAGCACATTACTTTGCGATTTACAAGCAATTCAAGCCAAAAGTACCTACCAGAAGTATTCAAGTCCCATAGTACTCACTCCAGTTAAGCAGAATGTCTACTCCCGGTGCAAAAATAGGCATCAAAGTTGTGATTGCAATTTTTAAATATTAAATTGAGGAAGCATAAAATAATAATAAGAGAAACCGGTAGGAAAATTAGTCATAAAGGCGTTTCTTGTTAAATTAGTATGAGAAGCAGTTAGCAACATTAAAAGCGTTTGATACATGAGCGTGACACCACCACCATAGGCAAAGTCGGAACATTACATGGCCAGCCGTTGACGCGAAAACTTACAACTACCACATGTATAAATATAGATTAAGAAAGACAGTCTATCTCCTTGCCAAAGCTAAGCTTGTATATAGGTACCTTGTGTTCCTGCGTCGAAAACGTGACCTCTCCAGTTCCCAAATTTCGAACTTCTTCCTCAACGTTGTGGGTCACTCCTTCCTCGTTCTTGGTCAAAACTTGTTTCGTTGTCGTCTTAACGACTGTAGGAGCACTCGAGAATTTCGTTGATTTCGGTGTACCCGATTGCATTTCTTTAATATTTTCATGTTCATATTGTGCCATGTCGTCATCGCTGCTAGCTTCCGAATCCCGCCGTAGGGCATTCTTACCAATATGCTTTATGCCTTCGAAGAACTGATCACGAGTTATAGGAACTGTTTCCTTGGAAACAGTGACTTCTTTTCCAAAATGACTGGGATCTATTTGCGCATAGTTAAGAATCAATTTGCCTGTTACTGGATCACGAACTGCTGTTGCTGGATCAATGTCGCCTGTGTTCGGATCGATGTGGCCGTACTCTGTCTTAATCCTTCCAGTTTCTGGGTCAATTTCTCCAGTTAATGTCATCGTTTGTGTTACTGTAGTACGAGCCCCAGCCACACGAGGATCATTCGGATCGACCTTAATAATTTCACCAGTTATTGGATCAACCATATTGTAAACGTAAACAGTTTTATTGAAAATTCTATTAATTCGACCACTGACGGGGTCAATGTCACATGTGCTAGGGTCAAATTCTTGTGGCGGAGCTTGCTTGTCTGACTTGCTTATAAGTAGGACTTTTACGAGAATAATTTTTCCCGTCTTCGGATCAACCTTTCCAACCTTTTTGTACACATCTCCCGATTCGGGATCAACCTGAGCTACAAAGTACAGAGGTTCGCCACTCTTAGTATCAACCTCTCCTGTAGCCATATAAAGTTCTCCACTGACTGGTTCCACCTTTGTTTTGCATTTGATCAATTAACAATCCCCAATGGAAACAAACAGAAATGTAAATGAAAATAAAAGGAAATAATTAAAATTAACACCTTCAAAAAAGTAAACTAAAATCTAATCAAAAAACTTAAAAAAGTCAACTGCCATTTGGCTAAAAACTTATGAGTCAGAGCAATGCTCGAAAGACCCCACAATTCCAAAAATCAAACAATATTTGAGTTCGTTTTTGAATTGTCGCTTTGTGAATAAAGCTGTTGGGTACCTACCAGTTTCTTTCGTTCAACTCGGCCGCTTTTTGGATCAATTTCGCAGGCAATCGGACTAATTTCTTGTGGACGTCCACTTCCTTCTGTATTACTTAACATAATCACCCTGACAATAGTAATTTTGCCCGTCTTTGGATCGACTTTTCCATACTTTTTGTAAATATCTCCCGTTTGGGGATCAACATGGGCTGTGGAATACAGAGGCTCCTTTGTACTCTTATCAATCTCTCCGGTAGGGAAGAAAACTTCTCCACTGCTTGGTTCCACCTTTGTTACATTTTGAAAGCATTTTATATTTCGATTTATTTTCCAGTAGAAATAATGTAACGAAACAGAAAGAAAGAACATAAATGTATAAAAAATAAAATAAGCAAAAATTGAATTAAAAGGTGGCGACTCTTCAGATTCATTTGGTTATGTCGCAGAAGTTTTTACATAGATAGACACAAAGTAATATTTGATGGTTGTTTGACTTGAAATACGATTAGTTAATAGTAAAAAATACTCAGTTCTGATGCTTGCAAATTATGGGGAATGAAAAAACATCGCACCGACTACAATGTATGAGTAATTAAAAAACTTTTTGAAAGATACACCGTTACGTTTCCACCAATTTACTCTAGCCCGGGAAATTTCAGGCGGTCCGGTATAGATGTTATCATATCAAAAACATCCATTTTGCCATTTTCAGCAGCGCAGCTTTCAGTATATTTTTCCTGAAATAATTTATTTTCCCAGATCTAATGGTTCTGCCCTAAAGTTCGTTCATACTACATTTTTTCACTATTTCATACCTACATTTCGATAAATGCCAAGTTAAAAATTACTGGGATCAGACTGAACCCATGTGACATGCTTTTGTCACAGGGAGGAGATATAGCGACAGAGGTTAGGAAATATCATATAATCACAAAGATGTAGTTGTGTCTTTTATATGACACGCGAGCTGAGTTACAACGAATATACTATATTTGCCTATTCGCATCGCAGGGTTACCATGTCATAATTATATCATCTTTGGTTTAGTCTCCAGCAGTATTTGAATTTCATACACATTTGTTATAAGAGTCGCCTATCATATACCATGTCAATTTAACAATACTTACAACTTTCTTTCCTTTAGGCTTGGCATCAAATTTAGAGGCAACTTTTTTGGAAATTTTCTTAATCTTTCCGCTAGATGGATCAATATCGCAAGCACTAGGATCAATCTCTTGTGGTTGTGCATGGTCATCAGCATTGCTTATTAAGATTACTCTTACAAGAGTAATTTTGCCAGACTTTGGATCAACCTTGCCAACTTTTTTGAAAACATCACCTGTTTCTGGATCGACTTGTGTAGCAGAATACAAGGCTTCTCCAGTCTTTTGATCAATATCTCCTGTAGCAATGTATACTTCCCCACTACTTGGTTCCATCTTGAGTTTAACAAAACAAAATATGAGAAATTAATAATATTGTGCACAAAATTATGAATACAAAAATTTAATAAATAAAATCATAAATCAACCTTCAATAAAGAAATTAAACATAACCGCTGTAGTGCCAGGTAAACAGAGAAAAAATATAACACAATGTGTTAAAATTCGTTAATTAAAATATGCAAAAAACTGTAAATAACCGATGAACGAAAGTGGCAAAAACCACTTCAAGGTGAAGCAGAAGCTTCCAATAGGAACCCTTCAGAAATTTACAGAATCGATAGGAGGAACTCTATCATCCATTAAAATCAAAGATACATTTAATAAGTTTTCTTAATACTCGCAGTATTTTACTTTGGTATTTAGTAAATTGTATACTGAACTCAAGGCTAATTATATTTCTAGCCCATTAGAACTGGCACCTATACACATAAAAAGGTTAGCAGTTCGTTAGCCTACTTACATTTCTATAGAAATTCTGGGCCACTTACCACCCTTTGTGTTTTAGGTTTGTCTTCGAAAAGTCCCCGAACTCCTGAAAGAAGTTTATTGAAGATCCGTTTGATCCGACCAGTAGTTGGATCGATTTCACAGTTGCTTGGATTTATTTCTTTCGGTTGTCCTCGTTCATCAGCATTGCTTATTAAAAGAACCTTGACCAGAGTAAGTCTGCCTGTTTTTGGATCAACCCTTGCAACTTTTTTGTATATATCGCCTGTTTCGGGCTCCACTTGTACTGACGCATACAACGGATCTTTAGTCTTTTTGTCAACTTCTCCAGTAGCAACGTATATTTCACCAGAAATTGGGTCAACCTTTTTAATGTGAAACAAAATTAAAAAAATTAAAAGTAACATAATTTAATTAAATCAAAATAAACACGAAGGAAATAAAAAGCATGTCCCTAAAATCTGTTAAGCAATGACAGTGGGGACGCGACACTCACCACTTGTTTAGCTTTAATTTTAGCATCTTTTCGCTTAACGTGGCCAGAAGCCAGGTCGATATTGCAAGTATTAGGATTAATCTCTTGCGGCTGTCCCTCTTCAGTATTACTTAGTAACAGAATCTTCACAAGAGTAATTTTGCCAGTTTTGGGATCAACTTTTCCAATTTTTTTGAAGACATCTCCTGTTTCAGGGTCTGCTTGTACAGTAGAATATAAAAGTTCCCCAGATTTCTTATCAACTTCACCAGTAGCTAAGTAAAGTTCGCCAGTAGTTGGTTCCACCTTGTGGTTTTTATCGTATGATATTGAGCGTCGAAGAAACGAAGAAAAATATAAAAAAAAGAGTACACATAATCAGTGGTTGCAAGAATATAATAAAACTTAAGAGAAATAAAATCAAAAATTGAAAAAAAGTAAATAAATACAAAAATAAAACAATTCCTTTAAATAAGTGATTCAAAAATTTCTGCATTAAGGGGGTAGTCTCATGTTCGATCTTCAAAAAGTCTTTCTTTTTTTTTGTTGCATCTTCTCAAAGTTAAATAAGTTGAGAATATACTGTAAACATTTTAGACCGATACACTACGTCATTTTAAAGTTACAACATATAATAGAGGAGAGCGCACCCTGCATCTGCATATATGAAATTTTTTTCTCTAAACTGTAAATGCGTTTTTCTCGAAACTACTTTTTTTTCGTCGGCACGGATGATTACAAAAAAACTATTAGACCGATTCGGCTGAAATTTTAACACAATATTCCACACATGAATGGTTCTGGCGGGTACCAGAATTAGATGATTTTATCCATTTCTTTCTGTTTTATGTCGATTTTTGGAAAAATTTTTTACAAGGCCGCCATTTTGCTGTTTTTCACTCAAATCTTTTCAATCTGCTACGGGCCAGAATGACAACCCTACTGAATAATAATCATTTTGGAATTATGATTTCGGATGATTACAAAAGGAGCAATCAGGGGGGCGAGCGACCTACTTTTTTTTGAAGAGACTTACTTCGCCTCACCAAAATGACCTTAAAATATTTCTTTTTTTATTTAAAAAAAATGTTTTTGTATTGTTCAATAGTTTAATAATATCATATAATTATCATAAGAAGATTGTATTTCATTTTCCACAAAAAAAAAATTCTTAAAAACCTTCAAAATTTAAGCTCGGACAGAGACTACCCCCTTAATAGCTCTCGATTAAATACAAGTAACATGTTAATTCTCATCGAGGAGTATGCAGAACATTAATTCAATGATATTTAGTTAAAACTGAAAGGCCGTGAAGGTTGCTGGCATTAAAACACGCGTACGTCTTCACAGATTTTAATAGGGGACGGATATTAAATTCCAATTGTGCGGTTACATTCAACGTGTTAAGCTCGCAATTAATATATGTTGTACTCTAAATTAATATCACTTAGCAAGAGTAGCTGATCCCGCATAAAATTCATGATAAGAACTTACCACTTTCTTTGCTTTCGGTTTGTCATCGAATAAACCTCGAACTCCAGCAATGAATTTATTGAAAATTTTCTTGATGCGACCGGTCGCTGGATCAATTTCACACGTGTTAGGATCAATTTCTTCAGGTTTCCCATGTTCATCGGAATTTTTGATCAAAAGAATTTTGGTGAGGATAATTTTGCCAGTCTTTGGATCAACTCTACCAATTTTCTTGTATATATCTCCTGTTTCAGGATCGACTTGCACTGCACAATATAAGGGCTCTTTCGTCTTCTTGTCTGCATCACCCGTGGCAACATATACTTCGCCAGAATCGGGATCCACCTTGTTTCACAATGTTTAATTAATTTTAAAAAAGTAAGATAATAAAAACTAAAAGGGAACAACAAATAAAAATTTATACATTGCAAATTTGTATAAACTAATTAAATGATATGAAGTTTGAAGGTGGAAACTGACAACACTTACCACTTTCTTAACTTTACTCTTAGCACCCTTACGTTTAACTTGGCCTGAGGCCGGGTCAACATCACACGTGCTAGGACTAATTTCTTGCAGGCGGGAATCTTCTGTATTGCCAATGAGTAGAATCCGTACAATATTAATTTTTCCGGTTTTGGGATCAATTTTTCCGATCTTTTTGAATACTTCTCCCGTTTCGGGATCTGCTTGTACTGTTGAATACAATGGTTCTCCAGATTTCTTATCAACCTCTCCTGTGGTTACGTAAACTTCTCCAGTGCTAGGTTCCACCTTTTAGTTCGTGATAATTTGTGTTTCGGCGAATAAATTATGAAATAAAATACAAAATAATATAAACATAAAAATGTGAAAATGACTAAATTAATACATATACATAATACAATTTGAAGTGAAAGAGAACAAAATCAATAACTTTTAATGCTTTTCATAGAAACTGGTTTTAATAAGAGTTAACACCTGCTACGGGCCATTTGAGTTCATATTAAAAATTGATTGATTCAATTGGACGAATTCCGATCGTATGGCAATCATTTGAAAATTTATGTGTTAAATTATAATACAACTATAAACACCGTGAAACCGACATGATCACCCAGAAATGTTCCCAGTAAGGGCTGACAATGAATAAGACGTAGCTACACCCCTCTAAAATGTGAGTCCATAGTGTTTTGTACTGGTTAATGCTTGTGGTTAGTAATTTTTAATTATATGGTTAGTTTTATTTGAATGTCAAACTCACCATTTTATGTTCTTTGGGCTTTCCTTCAAATAACCCGCGGACACCAGAAAGGAATTTATTTAAAGTTCGCTTAATGCGACCAGTAACTGGATCAATCTCGCAGTTTGCTGGATCAATTTCTTCTGGCTTTCCATGATCATCAGAATTTTTGATTAACAGAATCTTTGTAAGAACAATTTTTCCAGTCTTTGGATCAACCCTTCCAACTTTCTTGTATATATCACCCGTTTCGGGATCCACCTGAACTGTGCAATATAAAGGTTCTTTTGTCTTTTTGTCAATCTCTCCCGTAGCGACATAAATTTCACCCGACTCTGGATCCACCTTATTTTCAGTCCAGTCAATTTAAGCGAAAATAAGGAATAAAAGTAAAAGGCACAATTTTAAATTAATAAATAATGATAACGAAACATAATATTAAATGCATACAGGGTGTGCCAAAATAAGATTTATATCTCTTCGATATGCGATATGGAATGTTGAGACGAGATCCTATTGGCAACATAACTGTAGTATAATATTTCACTCGTCTGGGAATCCGTTATCGCACAACGAAGAGCTTTAAACATTATTTTGGAACATGCTGTATAAATTTATGCATTTTCAACTTTGGATTTATACAACACCGTAGCGCTTGCGAAGTTCTCTGTGTGTTTGCAGTACCTACTTTGATTTGAAATGTTCACATCAAAGGAATATGAACTAAGTTCAGAAACTCATAATGCAATATGCACATAGAATATTCAGAAGCGTTGCGGCGTTTTTTTAAATTGTATCCCTAGTACATCCCAATATAAACTTTTCATCAAGTCATTGAAACCTACCACTTTCTTCGCCTTAGGCTTAGCGCCTTTGCGTTTCACTTGACCAGAAGATGGGTCAATATCACAAGCACTAGGACTTATTTCTTGAGGGCGACCATCTTCCGAGTTACTAATTAGTAAAATCCGAACGAGATTAATTTTTCCAGTTTTGGGATCAACTTTCCCAATCTTTTTGAACACTTCTCCGGTTTCAGGATCAGCATGAACCGTTGAGTACAGAGGCTCACCAGTCTTTTTGTCGACATCTCCTGTAGCCACATAAGTTTCTCCAGTGTTGGGTTCCGTCTTTAAGTGGCAATCGAGATTTTCGTTTTCAAAAGGAGAAATTAAACAAGGAGAAAAAAATGAAACTTAAAACATAGTCGTGTTAAATGTCAAAATAAGTTAGTAATGGTATGCAAGACAGTAAATATTCAGAAAATCATAAAGAGCACTGCAATAGTACATCATCTGCCAGAAATACAGGCCAGTAATTAATTTTAAAAAACAGTTCATTAACACTGCAATATGTCAATAAAATACATATCTGCATAGTTTTGTACTATACCTCAAAATGTGGAAAATGGAATATCACTTTGACTTGAATTTCCCGAAATTCAATTTTCACCACAAAGAGTTCTTTTAAATCTACTGGAGACTTGAATTCTGAAGTATGTAATTTGAAACCTTCATCTCGTATAAATATTAGTTTTCTTTAGATCGTTTTTTAAAATTATGTATTAGTGTTCTCCATATTTCCCGGCACAAAATTTACTAATAATGTGTCCGGAATATCATCATCATTTAAAAATTAATCGACTACGTTACCAAAATGATTAACCGTGGAACCAATAATACCACCCGGAAATGTGCCCATAAAAGATTAAAAATGAATAAGAATATGAGATAGCTCCACACTTCGGATTAAAGAATGTGAGTCCAAAATGTTTTCAAATGTAGTGAATTGTGGTTAGTAATTCTTTGTAATTATGTGGTTAGTTTTATTTGACTGTAAAGCTCACCAATTTATTCTCTTTGGGCTTCCCTTCAAATAACCCACGGACACCAGAAAGGAATTTGTTTAAAGTTCGCTTAATACGACCAGTGACTGGATCAATTTCGCAGTTTGCTGGATCAATTTCTTCTGGCTTTCCATGATCATCAGAATTTTTGATCAAAAGAATCTTTGTGAGAACAATTTTTCCAGTCTTTGGATCAACCTTTCCAACTTTCTTGTATATATCACCCGTTTCGGGATCCACCTGAACTGTGCAATATAAAGGTTCTTTTGTCTTTTTGTCAATCTCTCCCGTAGCGACATAAATTTCGCCCGACTCTGGATCCACCTTATTTTCAGTCCAGTTAATTTAAACGAAAATAAGGAATGAAAAGTAAAAGACAAAATTTTAAATTAATATATAACAAAATGAAAATGAAACATAATATACATAACATGCATACAGGGTGTACCAAAATAAGGTTTAAATCGCTTCGATACGCGATATGGGGTGTTGAGACCAGCTCCTATTGGCAAAATAACTGTAGTATATTTTATTTTACTCGTCTCAGCATCCCTTATCGCATCCCGAAGTGCTTTAAAGATTATTATGGAACATCCTCTCTAAATACATATGTATCTTCAATTTTGGCTTTTTACAACACCGTTGCGCTTGCGAAGTTCTCTGTGCGTTTTTAGTACCTACTTTGATCAAAGGAATATAAACTAATGCTAAGTTCAGAAAATCATAATCAATGCACATAGAATATTTCAGAAGCGAGGCGGAGTTACTTTTAGATATTATCCCTAGCACTTCCCAATGTAAACTTTCCATCAAGTCATTGAAACCTACCACTTTCTTCGCCTTAGGCTTAGCGCCTTTGCGTTTCACTTGACCAGAAGATGGGTCAATATCACAAGCACTAGGACTTATTTCTTGAGGGCGACCATCTTCCGAGTTACTAATTAGTAAAATCCGAACGAGATTAATTTTTCCAGTTTTGGGATCAACTTTCCCAATCTTTTTGAACACTTCTCCGGTTTCAGGATCAGCATGAACCGTTGAGTACAGAGGCTCACCAGTCTTTTTGTCGACATCTCCTGTAGCCACATAAGTTTCTCCAGTGTTGGGTTCCGTCTTTAAGTGGCAATCGAGATTTTCGTTTTCAAAAGGAGAAATTAAACAAGGAGAAAAAAATGAAACTTAAAACATAGTCGTGTTAAATGTCAAAATAAGTTAGTAATGGTATGCAAGACAGTAAATATTCAGAAAATCATAAAGAGCACTGCAATAGTACATCATCTGCCAGAAATACAGGCCAGTAATTAATTTTAAAAAACAGTTCATTAACACTGCAATATGTCAATAAAATACATATCTGCATAGTTTTGTACTATACCTCAAAATGTGGAAAATGGAGTATCATTTTGACTTGAATTTCCCGAAATTCAATTTTCACCACAAAGAGTTCTTTTAAATCTACTGGAGACTTGAATTCTGAAGTATGTAATTTGAAACCTTCATCTCGTATAAATATTAGTTTTCTTTAGATCGTTTTTTAAAATTATGTATTAGTGTTCTCCATATTTCCCGGCACAAAATTTACTATTAATGTGTCCGGAATATCATCATCATTTAAAAATTAATCGATTACGTTACACCCAAAATGATTAACCGTGGAACCAATAATACCACCCGGTAATGTGCCCATAAAAGATTAAAAATGAATAAGAATATGACATAGCTCCACACTTCGGATTAAAGAATGTGAGTCCAAAATGTTTTCAAATGTAGTGAATTGTGGTTAGTAATTCTTTGTAATTATGTGGTTAGTTTTATTTGACTGTAAAGCTCACCAATTTATTTTCTTTGGGCTTTCCTTCAAATAACCCACGGACACCAGAAAGGAATTTGTTTAAAGTTCGCTTAATACGACCAGTGACTGGATCAATTTCGCAGTTTGCTGGATCAATTTCTTCTGGCTTTCCATGATCATCAGAATTTTTGATCAAAAGAATCTTTGTGAGAACAATTTTTCCAGTCTTTGGATCAACCCTTCCAACTTTCTTGTATATATCACCCGTTTCGGGATCCACCTGAACTGTGCAATATAAAGGTTCTTTTGTCTTTTTGTCAATCTCTCCCGTAGCGACATAAATTTCGCCCGACTCTGGATCCACCTTATTTTCAGTCCAGTTAATTTAAACGAAAATAAGGAATGAAAAGTAAAAGACAAAATTTTAAATTAATATATAACAAAATGAAAATGAAACATAATATACATAACATGCATACAGGGTGTACCAAAATAAGGTTTAAATCGCTTCGATACGCGATATGGGGTGTTGAGACCAGCTCCTATTGGCAAAATAACTGTAGTATATTTTATTTTACTCGTCTCAGCATCCCTTATCGCATCCCGAAGTGCTTTAAAGATTATTATGGAACATCCTCTCTAAATACATATGTATCTTCAATTTTGGCTTTTTACAACACCGTTGCGCTTGCGAAGTTCTCTGTGCGTTTTTAGTACCTACTTTGATCAAAGGAATATAAACTAATGCTAAGTTCAGAAAATCATAATCAATGCACATAGAATATTTCAGAAGCGAGGCGGAGTTACTTTTAGATATTATCCCTAGCACTTCCCAATGTAAACTTTCTATCAAGTCATTGAAACCTACCACTTTCTTCGCCTTAGGCTTAGCGCCTTTGCGTTTCACTTGACCAGAAGATGGGTCAATATCACAAGCACTAGGACTTATTTCTTGAGGGCGACCATCTTCCGAGTTACTAATTAGTAAAATTCGAACGAGATTAATTTTTCCAGTTTTGGGATCAACTTTCCCAATCTTTTTGAACACTTCTCCGGTTTCAGGATCAGCATGAACCGTTGAGTACAGAGGCTCACCAGTCTTTTTGTCGACATCTCCTGTAGCCACATAAATTTCTCCAGTGTTGGGTTCCATCTTTAAGTGGCAATCGAAATTTTCGTTTTCAAAAGGAGAAAAAAATAAAACTTAAACCATAATCGTGCCAAATGTCAAAACGAGTTAGTAATGGAAACATGCCAGTAAATATTGAGAAAATACTAAAGGAAACAAACTTTTCCTCATCCCTTTGTTTGATTTCATAAAGAACCCTATGTATATGTATAATCATTCCTAACTTCCCATCATCATCCTCAACTCCTCAACATTTACTATTCAACTCCACAACAGAGGTGGCTTTAAACTTCTGAACAAGACTCTAGTATATAGAATAAAAGTATTGAATGAGTTTAAATATATCCAATCACACCGACAAATACAATATTGTAACATTAAAAACTTGATTACAAAAATGAAGAAAATACTAATTTGACTCACTCTTTTTTTAAATGCATTTTAAAATAACGTTGGTACCCGTCTGGTTATTTTTGAGATTAGAATTACATATCTTGAAATATATTGTAAACAATATTCCGCTTAACTCTTGCAGTTCTCCCGACTTTTTTGGGAAACATCTAGTGGAAATAATTGAAGTTTTTTAGTATACTATATATACAGAATGTAAAACATTGATATAAATATTTTACTTTGCACGTTTTAGTGGGTTTTACTTTACACGTATTAGTGGGTTAGTGCTTTTGCTATAGTTATAAATATGGTCGTGGTTAGTTAGTGATTCACTTTTCCAATTCGATCGAACTTACCAACTTATTTTCTTTAGGTTTATGTTCAAATAACCCACGTACTCCAGCAAGGAATTTATTGAAAATTCGTTTAATTCGACCTGTTTCCGGATCGATTTCACAGTGGTTAGGATCAATTTCCTCGGGTTTTCCGTTTTCGTCAGAATGTTTGATCAGCAATATTTTGGTCAACGTGATCTTGCCTGTCTTTGGATCAAGCTTTCCTACTTTCTTGTAAATGTCTCCTGTTTCAGGATCCACTTGAACTGTGCAATATAGGGGCTCTTTAGTTTTTTTATCAATTTCTCCGGTTGCGACATAAACCTCTTTCGAATCTGGATCCACCTTTGATTGTTATATTATTTTAAAATTAACAATAAAAAACAAAATGTTTGAAAAAAATACCGAAAATAAAGTTAATAAAAACAAAAACTAAAAAATACAAACGATCTTTTTGCAAACTAATTTGCAGTTTGTATTAAATCGTGTATTTCAAGTGTTTTGTTAAAAAACTTTTAATAATAGCAAGGAAACCTACTATTTTCTTTCCTTTAGGCTTGGCGCCCTTGCGTTTAACATGACCAGTTGCAGGATCAATCTCACAACTGCTGGGATTGATTTCTTGTGCTCGTGCGTCTTCGGAATTGCCTATTAACAATAATTTGACAATATTTATTTTGCCCGTTTTCGGATCCACTTTTCCAATCTTTTTGAAAACTTCTCCCGTATCAGGATCTGCTTGTACTGTAGCATATAAAGGCTCTCCGGATTTTTTATCAATTTCCCCGGTAGGTAAATAGACCTCTCCAGTAACTGGTTCCACCTTTTGGTTGTTTATAAAATATCAATATGAGACGGTTTATAAAAAAAAAATTTAAAAAAAGGAGAAATAACTCCAAATTAGAGAACGTATAATGGTGTTATTCAAGATATTAATTTTTCCGTTGTTTTGTTTTTTTTAAACCCCTTCCATGCGTGCCACAATTAACAGTAAGGCCTGTCACATTTGGAGTAATTTCCCGGTTTGGCCCGATCGACATGCCACATATTCATCCGATTTCGTTACCACGAATTTCATACGATATTGTAAGATTCAAATTTAACAAGAGGCATTCCTTTTTAATTTTAAAATATATCTAATTCATTCAATAGAGTATGCCACTCTCTTGATAATAGGTAAAACGTTGATGCTGAACGTTGAAACTGACAAACTGACACTTACCAATTTATGTTCTTTAGGTTTTCCTTCAAATAATCCGCGGACTCCGGAAAGGAATTTATTGAAAATTCGTTTAATACGACCGGTGGCAGGATCGATTTCGCAATTTGCAGGATCAATTTCTTGTGGATGAGCCTGTTCATCCGAGTTGCTAATGAAAAGAATCTTGGTGAGGGTGATTTTTCCGGTTTTCGGATCCAACTTTCCAATCTTTTTATAAATATCACCCGTCTCTGGATCTACTTGTACTGTACAGTATAAAGGTTCCTTTGATTTCTTATCTATATCTCCTGTAGCAACATAAACTTCTCCAGATATTGGATCCACCTTAATTTCATCAATTTTCCAATTTTTAATTGGAATTCGAAATAGTAACAAAAAATAAAAATACAAATGAATAGAATAAAATTTAAAAAAATATAAGAATGGTAAATTAATAAAAAAGATATAAAAACGATAAAAAATTATAAAGCAATAAAAAGTTTAATATATGGATATAGCACAACAGTGAGTGCAGACACTTTTTTAAATATAATTTGTTCCAATTTTGGGATGTTTAAGTGATGTGGCCAAACATTTAATATATCGCGCTCTAGCTTATTATTTGCTAAAAATTGTGAAGGTTTTTGAAAAATACTACCCGAACTTACCACTTTCTTTGCCTTCGGTTTAGCTCCTTTGCGTTTTACATGACCAGTTGCTGGATCAATATCACAAGCACTAGGACTTATTTCTTGGGGATGGCCATCGTCTGTGTTGTTCATGAGAAGAACTCTAACAAGGCTTATTTTGCCTGTCTTTGGATCAACTGTTGCAATCTTTTTGAACACATCACCTGTTTCTGGATCTGCTTGAATTGTAGAATACAAAGGCTCGCCTGATTTAGCAATAACTTCTCCTGTGGCAATGTAGACTTCTCCAGTGTTTGGATCCACCTGGTAAAAAAAATATATATAGTCACATGAATACTTAAGACGTTGAATATATAAGAAATATCTTTATATATCACATCTATCTATATCTTCATAAGTCTTTGTTTCTGTATAAATCTCTTCAATAATTCGTACGTGCGGGGTAAACGGTCGGTATAACAACTTTGGCTGAAGGTACATCAGCAGTTTTGCTCGTACAAATATTGGGCGCAACATTTATAAACAGTTCTTGTAATAGCAACTCAAAAAACAGCAAAAGTTGCAATGTCTACCTATATAACCAAACCTTTGCAAAAATATTATTTTGTCGAAATATTATGAATTGAACAGAGGAATTTACTGTAAAAATAAAGATTGTTTTATCCAGAAAAAAATAATTACACAATCGTTAAACTGTACTCGCTACTATTTCCAAGAAAAATGTTCTATTAGGAGTAATTACATTAAGAGGTGAGATGTAATACAATTTAGCAAATATTCATCAAGTTATTAACCTTAGCGATGCTCTGATTATTACTTTATTTTGTATTTTAGTTAATTTTTTTGTCACCGATACTTACCGCCTTTTTGCCTTTATGTTTGTGATCAAATAAACCGCGAATTCCAGCGAGAATTCTATTGAAGGCTCGTTTGATTCGGCCTGTTGCTGGATCGATTTCGCAATTGTTAGGATCAATTTCCTGAACTTTTTCATTTTCGTCGCCATTAGGTATCAAAAGGATTTTAGTAAGCACAACTTTGCCGGTTTTTGGATCAACCCTTCCAATCTTTTTATAAACATCTCCTGTTTCAGAATCTACTTGCGCAGTGGAATATAGTGGCTCTTTTGTCTTTTTATCGATTTCTCCCGTAGCTACGTAAATTTCGCCGGTGCTTGGATCCACCTTTTTTTTTCAATTAATTTTGTGTTTTGAAAGAACAAAATAAATTAAAAAAGAAATACATAATAAATAAAGTAAAAAATATAGAAATAAAGAACAAAAATTAAATTCCAAATTATAATAATATCTGTTGAAACTTACCTTTTTTAATTTAGATTTAGCACCTTTACGTTTCATACGACCAGTAGCAGGATCAATATCGCAAGAATTTGGATTAATTTCTTGGAGACGTGCGCGATCGTCATCGTTGCTTAGAAGGAGAACTTTTACAAGATTAATTTTTCCTGTTTTAGGATCAACTCTTGTAATCTTTTTATAAATGTCCCCAGTATCTGGATCGGCCTGTATTGTCGAATATAATGGCTCACCAGTCATTTTATCTACTCCCCCGGTAGACATGTAAACTTCACCAGTAATAGGGTGGACCTATTACATTTTCAGTCGAAAAGTAAGTGAAATGAAACAAAAACAAAAACTAAATAAAAATATAATAAAATAAACTCAAAATAATAACTATCGTTTTTCAATTATCGTTAGGTTGTCGTTTATTTTATAACACTAATCTTTTATTGACTGCATTCTTCGTTACTTAAATAACAAGACGGAAAGGGTTACTATTTCTTCGATCAAAGGAAGCGCAAGTCAAAAAAGAGTTTTATTGCATAAAGTAGTAAATAATTATACTCACCACTCTCTTGTCTTTGCTTTGAGTATCAAATAAGCTTTTAATTCCGGCCAGCAATTTATTAAATATTCGTTTAATTTTTCCGGTAGCAGGGTCGATTTCACAATTGCTTGGATCAATTTCTTCCGGCTTTCCAGTTTCGTCAGAGTTTTTGTACAATAAAATTTTAGTCAGTGTAACTTTCCCTGTTTTCGGATCAACTCTGCCAATCTTTTTATAAATATCCCCGGTTTCAGGATCAATTTGAGCTGCCGAATATAAAGGCTCGCCCGATTTTTTGTCAACTCCTCCGGTGGCAATAAATAATTCACCACTACTGGGCTCAGTCTACGAAATTTTGGAGAAAGTGAAAATAAATTATATTAATCAATGAAAGCAAAGACTTTAATTGCTTCAATATTCAGGCAGCATTTGAAAAGAATTTCCACAAAAACATTCCATGATACTCACCACTTGTTTTGATTTAGCAGGTTTAGCACCCTTGCGAGTAATGATGCCAGTGTATGGATGAATATCGACGGTGTTGGGATTAACTTCTTGTGGGCGTACGCTCTCTTCACCATTGGGAATTAGGAGAATTCTAGTGAGATTTATTTTGCCTGTATGTGGGTCAACTCTTGCAATCTTTTTGTAAATGTCTCCTGTCTCAGGATCCACCTGAGATGTCGAGTACAGAGGTTCTCCTGATTTTTTGTCAACACCTCCGGTTGCTATGTACACCTCACCAGTAATTGGATAGACCTATTTATAATTGTTAAAACTAAGTTTTGGATGGCAATCACAAACAAATTTTCAAATCTTTAAAGAGACTTTCGCTAAAGCGAATTCTTCAAATTATTTCAAAAACTGTCAAGTTAGACTCACCACACGCTTTCCATCTACACCAGCATCAACCTGGAATTTAGATTATTTGTTTATTATTACCGAATATACAATGCACTAAACTGTGTTACCAAACCATGTACCTATTATTCTACTTATAGAGCTAAAGAAGCAAATCTAAGGTGAGGTGGAAGATACAAAAACATTTTCAGCAATTTAATATTAGAAAACAACACAATAAAAAAACAGAATTTAGGAAGTATTAGTGAAGAAGAGCTAAAACTTTGTATATTATAAAAACAACAGACCGATCTTGTAACGCAAATACTATTCCTTTTTCAAAGATGATAATATAACATAAAGGTAGAAATAAATTAAAAACCATAGTATGTTACGTATAACCAGAAATAAAAAATTTGAATTGTAAAAATTATAAAATTATGTATAAAATAAAAAAATAGCACGTCCTCGATGGTGCCCAGGCAATATTAAAAGTTACAAAGGAACAGACGAAAATTTTTATTTACATATAATCGCCCTACTGGGTATCCTGAAATCCTTAAATAGTCATTTTCATACAAATCCTTTGTGGTTCAGAGTTTGAGGTCGCCATTTGGGAACCATCAACATATATTCCCAAAATTTGAAATCAGATTTGAAATCACCAATTATAAAAACCCCTTACTATTTATACTACTCTTAAGAAATTTATTATATTTGTTTCGCCGCATTACAGGCGCCATCTTAAATGTGCAAAATTTGAAACCAGTGACCCCAAAAATTCCAATCTGTCTACTTTTATGAAAATCTAAAGTTATTAAGTACTTTGAGTTCTCCATATTGTAGGCGTCATCTTGAATTTGTAAAATTTGCCAACTATGTATTGCGCATAGGGAAATGGATTTTTATTTGTGTGCACTGTTCGCCTGGCGACGTCGCCGCTTAAATAGCTTTTAAAACCTATATTTTTAAATCGCTTAGCAGAACAGCGTTTATCCATATTTATATATTTACCAAATTTTATGGTGTCGTGCATAACATACTTTAAAATTTACTAACAATAAGAAGAAAGACATGCGTTATTTTCAAGCTAAATTAGTCACTTATCAAAAGATGCATCGTAGTGTTATATTTATTTACATTTTCAACGTTTCTATTCTATAATCAATTGAGTCACATGTATGTGAGTGAGTTTGCCTTGCCCATAATTTTATTAAGGTGAAGTGGAATAATATTTTCATCTTACCAGACAACACCGTAAAACGTTTATTTGTGCCTGTGATTGACAATATGCTAGTACTTACTTACTCAAAAACTACTTTACTATAGTTAAATTTCCGCATCCCACTAAACTGGGTCTTACCATAAGGTTTCGTTTTCACCTTTTTGAAAATCGGAATCCTGAAAATGACGATTTATACACGATTGTTGCTACAAATTAAAGTATGCACGATTAATTCCATGTTTGAATACATTAAGGACACTCGCTACATCGTAAATGTAAAAATATTTGCTTTTAGGTACCTTTACCATAGTAGTCCAGGAAAATTGGCTAATGATCTCAACAAAATTCCCTCCAAGCTGAATTTTTGCACAGACGTTCTTTAAGGTGTCCCAAATCTAAATCCAAAAATCCACCTCGCCCTTTTCGAGATATTCAAGGTTAAAGTTTCAAAAACAAGGTTTTTCGCGAATATCTAGCTTGGAAAAATTGGCAAAATTTCAGCTTCGAAAAATTTTGATTGAGGTTTCTCCGTTTCTTGTCTAATTGCCCTGGGCTAAAGCTCATACTATAGCGGTTGTAATTTTATTTGCTGTACATATTTGAATTAAATATTGTTTTCAGTAGCAACCGCTATTTTATAAGGATTGAAGTTGTACTCCTCTATTTAGCTAGTTATATAACTAAAAGAGCATATGCAGTCTAGCATAACTAAACATAATAATCGCACAGATACGTCTAATTTTCGTCAAAATTTTAAATGCTTTAGCATGTTTGATACCATATTAAATTTCCCAGTACATTGATTACAAAGCCAATATGCGATGTCACAAAGCCAGGAACTAGGCTTATTCGCTGTATTAATTCTAGTAGCTAATGCATTAAGGGGCTACATATAGCTTGGCGGTTCAAAAAACTCGGTTTTATCGAAAATATTGTTCATATTCTACAACCTTTAAACTATACCTGCATATATACAAAGCTCACGGAATTTACAAAGTTACAGTAATTGAAAACTCAGGTAGTCACGCGCGGTACATAGTTTTATCCCTGTGTCAAGGTCATTTAAATGCATTTTTCTCGAAAAATATTTTCCATAACGGTTGCTACCATATCTCGAGAACTAACTGACCCATTCAGTTCATATTTGGACCAGAGCTTCTTTACATGAATATTTAATCGTTGACCGCTTCTATTTTAAAAATTTCGTATTTTATTTTTTATAATTAAATAATTGAGCGAAAAAATCTGGTTTCAATTTTAAATGGTTGCCATTTGAAACAAATTAGAATTTTGAAAATTCGTCAACGACTGCCCCTCGGGGAATGTCCACCACAATTATTTATATTTAAGAATAAACTTTTAACAAATTCTACCTAAATGTATGTATATATAATACTTCAAGATGTATTTATTTGTTTTTGCATAAAAAAAATATTATACGGATTTTTTTTTTACAAATTTTGCCTAATTTTTAATACTTCAACTTTCACCATTTAACTTTCTTTCACTGCCCAATCGAAAGTTTCATTCATCAACAAAACTTAATATTCTCCAAACCTACTCCAATTACTCTACAAATTAGGTATGTAAAATATGCTAAAAAATTTAGTTTTTTTTTTATTGTGAATATGCCAGTATTACAAGTTTTAGATTGATCTGTGCTATGTACAAATTTGTTTGGCTTTTTAAAGGTTGTGTTAAGTACATATTAGCTACTATTTTAATCAAAATAGGTTAATATCCAGAACATATAACCAAATCACACCCACACACAATTGTTCAACGCATAAGCTCGGAACTTTCTATGGCAACTTTCACAATTTAATGTATGGCCTTAAAAGCAAGAAATAAGCAAAGCTGGGTGTATTTTTTAAAAACACATATGAGGTTATTTTGTAATTAAAATGATAATGAGATGTTACACAGGATTGTAATTTCATTGTCAGATATGTCCAAGGTTATTAGAGAAGACAAAATTGCCATTACCGAACTTGTTAGAAGGCAGTAGTTACCTCAGTTTTCAGTGGTGTATATAATCCAGCAGCTCCGGACATATAGCCTGGTCTGGCACTACTTGGCGAATAAGATCTTCCATGCGGATCCTTCATAGGAGTAGCTTCCGTATCAAGCATAACAAGAGACATCAATTTGGCCTTTGTCCTAGGAGATAAGTTGCCGTCCTTAAGCAACTTTTCCCTTGTCTTCGGAGAAAGCTCACCTTTTGCAAGTTTTTCTCGCGTTCTAGGTGACAATTCGCCATATTTCTCTTTCAATTTTTGAGCTTGATCCCTAATTATTTGATCTTCTTCTCCTGGGGCATAGTTAAAGGCTAAACCTACAGCACGTCTCTGTTGTGAATTCGGACTTAGCTGGTCAGAATCTTGGTCACCCCTTTGTGATTGATTTGGATCTTGATCGTAGCGGAAGCCACCCTGGACATAACTTTTTTTGCCTGGACTTAATTGTGGATCTGTTTCAGAATATTCATAGGGGCGGGTGAATCCTTTATCGTCAATTCTAGATTTTTTCTCTTCAGATGGTTCCATCTCAAGAGATTCAGTAAGAGCAACGGGTATTTTACGCTTGTCACTCTTGACAGGCGATCCCTTCTTTGGAGATTTATCCTTGGGCGGAGTTTTTTCTTTTGGTGATTTGCGGCCAGATGAAAATATGCCACCCTTTTATACAAATGAAATAAAAACAAACGGAAACAAATGAAATCTCGAAGCAACTAAAGCAAACGTTCATGTGTACAAATGGATAACAGAAATGTAGCAAATGACAAAATTCACAAAATAAAATTAAAATATATTGCCGAACTTGCGAACATAATTTTCAATTCAGATAATTCTTCATTTATATTTAGGCGATGCACATCCCAGAAACAATAAATAAAAATATATATACAACCACTTACAATTCTCCTTCCAGGAGTCTTTTCATCAGACTTGTCCTGACCGTCAGTGCCTGTAAAGTTTAAGTATATAAATTTTAATTAAGATTAGCTATTTATCCTTTTCAAATTTAATAATTTTATGCACCAACCGTTGACAATATCCTTATCATGATCTTCCTTTTCTTTTCTATCCTTTCCAACAGGAAGGACGGCAACTCCCAAAATAGGTTTCTGAAAGATTAAAGAGCTATTAATACTCCTATAATTCGAGAAGTTGCGAAGATTAAGACTTGCAGATTTCTTTACAGTGAAAAACATAAGCTTTCAAGATGAAATTTTGTTAAATCTATTTCTTTTGAAAGGTGTGGCTATTGCCTTGTGTACCACAACTGCATGTGTAGCTTAAGCAATTTGATAGTTGCTCATGCATGTTCTTGCGTCCTTTTAATAATTAAACTGTTTTGCTTAATTATTTTTATTCGTAATAACATAATTTGGGGTTTATCTTGTAAACTATTGCAAAATCTAATATGTACATTTCTGCACAATCCAATAAAACCCAAATGGGTCTACAATAAGTACAATAGCGATAAGTTCCTGAGAAAAGAAAAAATAATAATAATGGGGCTAATAACGCAACTCGTCGATTTTCCACCTATTAATATCAGACACAAATTTTTAGTTATTTAAAAACAAAAAACAGAATAAATAAAAATATCAATCAATTATAGAAATTTCTTCAGACGCTTAAAAAATTGCATTTCGTTACACCAAATGTTAGATTCTAGATTTATGCAAAATGTACAGGAATATCAATTCATGCAAACATAAGTGCACAATATTCATGTTTTATTCAATCTATTGCAAAGGGAAATTTTATCAAAAAATATCAAAACTATGCAGCGTGTCCATCCAAAATTGTTCAACTCTTAAACCTAGTATACTGTTCTTAAGGAATGTGCCCAAAAAAATTCCGCAACTTATTACTTGAGGAAAATTTGACTGAGGTAAGGAATCCATTTCCACTTCTATTTTTCACAACCGGCAATTCCGCCGAATTTTGAAGTGTACAACCAGTCATGCTTTTCCCTTTCGATGTAAACTGCCATTTTTTCTAGTACTAGTAATTTCCCGTCCCAACAGTATACCATATAAGAAATTGGTACAGACAAAAATTTCTTGGGCGTTTTTTACATAGCTTTGTATAGGTAAAGAAATTACTTAGGAAAAGCATATCGGGCGTTAGATGACAAGTAATATCAATAATGATATCCATCCAAATCAGGAGCGTTGCGACGCCAAATTGTATAATAATGCGAATACCAATAAGAGAGAACGATAGTATAAAACAGTTATAACTTATGTCATACTTAAAAACACAACTTAAAGAGCAAAGAACTGGAAAATGTAACCAAAATCTTAAATTTATATCAGTATACCTCCGCAACAATCAAATTATTAATAAATAAAAATATTGTCTGAATTCTTGGAAGCATCGTGAGATTCGATTCAAGGTTTCATACCGGAAGCAAATAATGCAAGGGTGAAATATGCAAATTGTGAAGAGAGGTGTAATGTCCTAATTAAAATGGACCACCTGTGTACATCATGCGTAATTTACAATACATTAATCAGTAATTTTCTTACATTTAATTTAGTAATTCCGAGAGAACCGACTTGTATTGCAGGTTTAAGTTTAGTATTAAGTTTATCTAATTTTCCGAGTCTGTGCTTAGGACTTGTTTTCATTTACACTTGCATAATATTTTTATTATTAAAGATTTTTCAGAATTGGAAGTAATACATATATGCATATCTACACTCCTTAATTTAAAAGCCACGAGAAAATAATATATAATCAAAATTTCAAACAAGACCTTTAAGAAAATAACTTTTAAAACGAGTTAATATTTACTTCCACGTATTGATTGTTTTATTGATCATTTTTGGTTTGATTTCTTCGACTGAACTTTTCTTTCATTTATAAGTGAAAAATAATTTACTACTATCTTCGGACTGTAAAGAAGAAAACTGGTTCTTTCTTTTAAAAAATAAAACACAAAAATCTATAAAAACGGCAATTAGCACATACCTAAAAAAATAAAATACCAATAGGGGGAAGGTTATGAAGGTTCACAGAATCATATAAAAAGTAAAAGCCAATTCTAACGCAATCCGCAAAGAAGTAAGCATACTAGCAAAAAAATACACATTATTGTACTACGTTCCTATTTTCTAAAGGGATAACTTTCAAGATATCAAAAGAGGCAAGAAAAATCTCGAAAAGAAAAAAATTATTGGACATTATGCTAAGCCAAAAGGAGAAAATTATAAGAGAATCCAAAATGCACACTTTACTTTGAAAGGAGAATAATAAAAAGAGGAACTGACGGAAAAAAATTATTATTACTTTAACCTCCTGTTCAGGAACGTGAGCTCCAGTGGGTTCATATTCTCCTTCTAAAGAGCTTTGGGATGACGCTGAAGCTGTGCCAGCGCTTGATTCTCGCTTCAGCTACACATTTATTTATTTCAAAAGTTATGAATTAATTCAAGGGCGTCGTAAGTTAATATATAATTATATGGAAGTATCAGAGAGAGAATGATGTGAATACTTTTACCAAACATAAATAATATAAAATATAGTAATTTCTAAAAGACAATTTTTTCTTTTGCTTTTCACATTGACATGTAAATATATAAAATGGAGGGTATAATTCAACAATAAAAAGTGGAACCACTTTCGAGTTGCCTATTTCTTTAAAAAAAGTTCAACTGAGACAACTTAACCCATTCACTGTAAATAAAAGCTATCTTTTGTCAAGGGTATTTTTACATGTCGTTCTCCCACGGACGCTTTTTTTTTTGAAAATACGATAGTGAATGGATTAAACATCATATTTAAGTTGAAGGTATTTGTTTATATACCAAACTTTAGGTTATTTGAACAACAGCAAAGTCGATGAAATTATAAAATAATTCTGCCCCGAAAAACATGTTTCATCTCATTGCTTTCTAATTTGTTCCGTGTGATATATGTATATACATGTCAATGGTATTAATTTGAAGATGTTCTTTAAGACTACCATCTATTCTGAAAGAAAACTGCAAGAAATGGGTATTTCCAATTATTCACCAAATTGATTCTTATTGGTTTATAGCAACTTTGTTACAAACCCCACCATAAATTAAAACGCCCTGCCAGACCTTATGTTAATATGCGAACGATATGCGTTAATATTAAAACGTGATCATTCTTTAATGGGAAAGAGAAAGCATACATAGGTAGTAAAGAAAGTAGAGCTGCGGGCTAATAAATAACAATTATAAAAATATATTAAACGCACAAGATTGCAGGTACCTATTAAAAAAATAATTTTAAACTGATGATACTCCAGAGTGGTAGATAAATTTACGAGATCTGTCCAAAACTATTCAGAATGTCTCATTTTCGGTAAAGTTTCGGCGTGAAGATGATGGTTTGACGTTTGGGACCTCAAGTAAATTGTAGCAATTCTAGCTTTCCGACGCCAAGACGATTATATTTATAAACCCTTTTTTTTAATTTGGTCCTAGTGAAATTGAGCAGTTCATATTGTAAAGGTTCGGTTAAAGAGGCTGCATAAAAAGGCAGTTAGTATCCATTGTATACAACTATCTGATAAAATGCACTAGATTTTTTTTTATAAATAGACATATTGAAAGGCAATACCTGGATTTTGGACTAACAAATTAAACTTTACAAAGTTCCAGTGTCAGTCCTTTAATTGGTTTTGGTGGTGAAGATACATTAATCCGAATTATAAAAGTATTACTATACTATAAACATAACATGCCACTAATTTAAAAAAAATAGAATGAAAAGTAAAATGAAGATGCAAAAAAGGAGCTCGCCCATCGTTTTGCTCGCACTCATGGCACAATAATGTGAAACATGAAGCGGGTGCATGACATAATTGCAAACCCTTGTGCTTTAATTGTATTCTTTAGTCACGATATGAGCACGCACTTAGTTGAGTAATTATCACGTTCACGGTAAATTACATCATTCTCTCTCTTCATTGAGCCATTAATCTATTTATTAAAAACGCCTACACACTTACCTTTTCCTTCTTGTCTTTTTTCAATGGGCTCCTAGTCCTTGGAGAGTCCAGATCAGGGATGTGTTCGGGTGGGTGAGACATTGTGTGGCGTTTGTTAGCCTCCTTTTCCTTTTCTTTTTCGAGTGCCAGAGCTATTAACAAATACAGGAAGTCCATGAATGCTCCTAGTTAGCAAACAGGTAAAATAATTACCATCCATGCTTCTACTTGTTAGACCTCTGCCTGATAAACTCCTATCAAACTTGGGGGCTGGGCGGTCGACTGGATTTTTCCTGCTTTCATATAATGTACGGCCGGAATAACGGAATTTAGATCCAAATCTAGGGAATAAGCCAGTTTTTGATGGTGGTTCAGGTGTCATAAGTCGGAAAAATGTGTGATGCTCCACACAGGACTTCCAGAGCTTTTTGGCTGCGCGATGATTCGCCAATTTAAATCCAATCGTGGATTCATATGGCTCAAATTCACCAGGACGGATTTTTATATAGAAATGATGACGTTTGTAGGAAATTTTTAGAATTTTCGGCCACGCGAATCTGTTAATTCTTAACCTTTATTGAGAGTGAGTAAAATTAGTCACTATTCAATAGAATTTCCAACAATTTTTCTTACTTGTCTCTATAAACAAGAAGGCCTGAAGCACACACTCCGAGCATAATATCAACACCTTCCGAGTCTTTAGCTGGATGCAGATCAACACCATACATTGCAAGTTTTTTTGCATTTTCCAAGTAATGCAATTCTGCTTCAGCTGGCGATTGTCCTCTGCAAAAATAAATAGTAATTAAAATCCAACTTTATCGAGTATTATACTCTAAATTATACTTGTGAGTTTTGTGAAGATCGATCACTTTCTCTTCCAGTTCCGGTGTCTGATCTGGTGCTATTTTGAAATCTTTCAAATATGTTCTGTCCTTCATCTCCTGTGGATCGTAATCACCAAGTTGTGATTGTACCAAATAAGATCCAAGGAGAGCATGGGTAACGAATGAACAAGACAGGCGTCCCTCAAGGATGTCATTCCGCACCTTAAAACGAATTGAATAATATCGTTATGACTAAATCAATATTAATAAATTTTAAATAATGGAAACTTTATGTAGAGTTGTGATTATATGCGCAAGCCAAAAACAACCGCCGTTAGTGAGTACTACCCCAAAGGGGAATCTTAAAAGTACATATGGATCGAAAATAAGCCTTTTGATGGAATGTAGAAGTCTCAACACAAAAATGTAGTTACGGTTTGGCACTGCGTGGTCTCTACAGCAGAAAAGTTTTGGCGCCTAAATGTTAAAGGTGCAAAAATCAGGAGAATATCTGGGAGTTACGATTTGAATCTTGGTGTTGGTGAGAGGTTCTAGAAGAATGTTTTCCTCTAGTCCAGGTCATTAATTCATCGCAACAGATTTCCAATCCTTTATCAATACTTTTACTAAAATTGTACCGCAGACGTTAATGAAACGTATTTAGATAACTACTCCCTCCCTACCTCCAACACCTTAAACTATAAATACATATCTTTGTTCGCATAAAGTTTAGATTAACATGGTTCATTTTTTGACATTTTAAGTTTGAATCTGGAGTTTTGTCCAATCCATACGCATTTTATAAACCAAGCAGTTTGAAGTTTCGCAGTTCGGGAGCTATTTTTAAAGCGAGAACCCGTGAAAAAAACACCGCTATTGTTATTTTAATATAAATTAATTGTTCGCGTCTCTGCGAGGTCGAGTTGTTGATAGCAAACACAAATTTTTACAACGCCTCCGAATCACGTCCATATAAGATTTTTTGGAATTAGAAATATAGCTATATCTTGTTAAGAACAAAAAAATAAAAAAATAATTGATAGTCGTCGTTCTTTCTAGATGTCCAATTTTTTACAACTGTATCTATTCTCTATATCTGTCTACTTTTCTTGGATTCTTCATATATAAGAAGAGACAAGTAATAAAAAATATGGAACAGGAGTAATTGGCTTTGAAAATCGATCTTTCTTTGTAAACATTTGCACACAAAAGCAAACTGGCAAATAATAAGTTGTTACAGAGTGCAAATATGTTGCAACATCGACAAAAACTGGCGTCCGGAGAACAGTATGTAACATCAAAAAACCGAACTGTACGAAACTCGTGCCAAAGGCTATCAAATACATACATTCATTTTAAATTGCTGAGAAAGTGTAAAGTTCTTTTATGTAGCACACTAGCTTAAGCAATAATTAGAGTTTCTTTGATTGGATTTACATTAACAAGATTAATTAATTACCTGAAGGCAGAGGTGGTATCTAGTGATATCTTCCTGTAATTGAGCTGGTTCAGGTGGATAAAATTTCACAGCAAATTGAAGCACCCAAGGGTCACTTTTGAAAAATTTTGTAACAGGTTTCTCTAAATCTAACCACACACGTTCGTCTATCGGTGTGGGGTACAGCAGTCCGAAATAATCTCTTTCCAGAACATCCAAACCAGCGCAAATAGTGGCGAGTAGATCCCGGCCTTTTACTTTACGCTATAGAAATAAAAAAAAATATAAAAGGAGAAAATGTCAAGATTCATTAGCACGGGGCAATGAAGTGACTTACATCGATAGTCACATCCAAGATATTTCCATCTAGTAGGGTTACTCTGGCTAGAGCGGCTTTTCCTGAAGTTTGTTGTGGTTTCTTTCTCGTTGGCGTTTCGACCTCCGTTCCTGCGGAGGGCGTAGTTTTCGTTTCCGCTGGCATCTCTTATCTGCAACAACACAAAAAGGGAGACGTTATAAAATTTGTCAATGCTCCGTCCAAACGACGAGGGAAAGACGTTAATTGAACATCCTACTTTCATCGGGGACCACAACTTAACATTTATGCATCGAGTGACTCAAGACGTCTTGACGAGATTCATTTAAATTTGATTAAATTACTTTAATCTATGTGGTAATGGCTGAATGAGCATACGCGCTATGCCTGGCTCGAAAGAATACTGCCTCGTGTGGCGCTTTGGCTGCAAATGATGTGCTAATCCTCATAACAACACATTAGGGACAATTGCTAGGTATATTGCCTTCTGCATGCCATTCTTTGTCGTTGGGTAGTTTAGTTTGAATGTTGCAACTAGAGGAATTGTTCACAATGGTAATCGCATTATCTTTCTTTCACACCCAGGCCTGTCCGAGTGAAATATGGACGCAATTAATGCCGCATACGGTGATTTGAGTCGCGTATGGACCTGTGTTACTTTGAAAGAAATTTTAAATTAGCTTGGAAGAAAAGTAGGAAAACTGCGGTTTTTAGGAGAAAGTGGTAGTGGCAACCATAAGCGAAAATACATGTCACACAATTTTACAGAGCTTAAAGATGTGTTAAAGTTATATACTACGTGCATGCGGGGTTGACCTCGGATTGAACTCGAGTTATGAGATAGAAACGCGGGTTTTCGTTAAGCTCCCTTTAAATCTATAAAACTAATGGGGTTTATAATTGGGTTTCGCTGGCAGTTGTATCGTCATTTCTTTTGTTTCTATACAAGCTGTGAAATAATTAAATTGAATTGTGACCATGAACAATGGACGTGTTACATGTACAACTATTTGTAGAATTTAAATTTTTTTTCAGCCGTTTTAGTCGTTTTTTAACTTGCGACCTTTCTCGCGGCAAGTGCTCATGGAAGCAGATGCGGGTAACTCGACTGCTAACTCGGTGAGAGCTCAACGCTCAACCCTAAATCAACCCAGTACATGGTAATCAACTTATTGATACATACATATAGCGTACCGACGGTCAACGATGAACCAGTACCTGTGGTCAACCCGGAAAGAGGTGATAGAGGAAGTCAAAGAAATGGTTCTAATTTACTAATTAAGAGAAATCCTTAAAATTGAGTGTCTTATTAAAAACACAGATTTTCCTCCCTCCCCTAATAATGTGACACCTCATTTGCGAATCATACCAACCATTTTGGAGATACAGTGCTGGACAATTCCAAGTTAACGCCCTTAAATTTTGCACTATTTGTTCTACACTTTCAAATCTTTCTTATTTATAAGTTGAATATTTCCATAGAATACAATTATAAGTTATTAGTTATTTTAATTATATGTACTACTACTCTATATTTGTGTGGACAAAAGGAAGTTAACGATATTTAAAAGTACGTATCATTCGTGTTGCTCAAATAATAAATTGCATGTTCACTTTAAAGGCTGCCTGCAACTGCGCAAGTAAATTCTCGGGAATGTATTTGGGAACAAAAGCTTTAAAAGCTTCGTCGAAATTCTAACAACTTCGTGCAGTCACATCACTTTATTATTTTAAATACTTCGGTTAAATTGGAACTATCCAGCACTGTATATAGGTACACACGAACGAAAAATGCGTCTAAATTCAATACGTTCCTGGTAAAACGTAGAGTGCCATACATATTAAAAAATATCACGGCCCATTATGTGTTATATTTTATTTTATTTAAATTACACATTTTAACTTCTCGACGAAACGTTGTCAGTATTTTTATTTTCAGCTAAACTTGTAAAATTGTTTAAAATAGGATTACAACTATGACTAGATAAAAAACAATTTTCTTTCGACTTGTAGAATTTGATTTTACAGTACAGACCGTTAAACTATTTGTGTAACACAGAATTATAATCATGCACAAAATTTAAAGTCATTATATCTCTAATAGTTCATATTTATATAGACCTTAAAAATCCAAAAATCGAATTGTAACAGTGAGAGTATTTGCAGATGTTTTCTTTAAATGCATTTGATTTTGAAAACAAAATACTAACTATCTGACAAAATTTTTCCGTAAAGTCGAAAGATTTACGGAGATTGAATAAATATTTAACATGCGGAACGACTATTGATTTTTTCAATTATTAAATGGAGTCATTAGAATGTATTAAATTCTTTAGGGAAATACATTTCCTATCGATTTTCCACCTCCGAAGAGGCCGTTATATTCGTATATGTAATTATATTTTAAGATAGTCATAATGTAGCATACAATGGTTGCGTTTTTTCACAACTAGTAATTTTATAATAGGATTTTAGGAAATTTTAGCGAACAAAAAACATCAAATTCGTGTTTTTTGTTAGTTGCACATAATTCAGACGAAAAAAAATTCCTTTTACAAATGCAATTACCGGCGTCTGTCTGACTCAAGTTTGTAGGGAAAACGAATTTTTAGAAGGAAAAATAAAGCAGGAGCCACACCAATGATTGCGTGACCTTAATTACTCCCAGGATGTATGACTTCGTACATCGACTACTAAAGGGCACGGTTGGCCCTGGACATGAAATGATAGAGGGCTGGCGTAGACCAGGAAATTTTTGCATGGTAACTAAAATTGATCTCTGGCAAGTTCAGTGACCCTAAATGGTTCCTTAAATGAATTAACTCCGAAATTTATCGAAGGAAATAAAATCAATCTTCTCTATCGTAGTACACTTACATAATATTAACGGGAATATTGCACATGATGTACCGAATTCCTTCTGTTTTCTTCTTACAATGGAAAGTATTGGAAAATTGTTTATTCATTCTATTCTGTGCAAGTTCCATTCCATTCCCCTTAAACACTTTCCATTTCTTCTGACTGCTTAAAAGGATTACGTTTGCTGCCTTTCAAGTTGGGAGGGCGATGACTGAAATGCTTGTTTTTCCCATTTCTTTTCATTTATTCACATTGCTTGCGAAATTTGTTTGCTTCATTTAATTCAATTGCGTCATTGAATGCGGCCCAAACATGGGAAGTGCTTGCAATGTGGTATGTGAAATATGCATTGTATTTAATTTCCCATATAACAACTCGCTTTTTCACGTAGCAAACGCTTAATAAATAATTCCTTTAACCGATTTGCTTCCTTGTCGAGGAAAATTGTGGAGAAAACGATTACACTTGTGCTATTGATAGAGAAGATGTAGATGGTGTCATAATACTCATGCTTCTGAGTTTCAAACGATCATGAACACGTCATAACTTGTTTAGGTGGAAGTTTGTATGTGGACAATTCATAAATTACTTATATAAATAAGATAGATTGAAACAAAAAAAAACTTAATGGGTTGTGATGGGATAAATCATGGCATGGGAATAACAATCTAGTTCGGTTTCTTTGGATCAGTTACGAAATTGACTAAAGTATTTAATCAAAACCTCAAAATCTCTTTTACCTTCATTAAGCCTAGGAACAACAAGAAGCATTATGTGATTGTACTTAATCTGTTTGAATAGGATCAATTTCGAACGGATGAAGTTTCTTCGCCATTTAACCTAAATGCGTTTGTTCTGCTCCGCGGAAATTAACGAAACCCAAGGCTATACAAATGGCATGAAATTGGGAAGAAGAAAGAATCGCTAAAATAGAACAATGGACTTAAAGTTAAGCTGTCTAAAAAGCCGACGTCAGCCGAGCACCTGTGTAACCGTTGCGGTTTGCTATCCGAGCATAACCACCGGACATAGAAGTTCATTTCCATGGCTTAATGATTTTATGAGCTCAACCTTTCTCCCTTTGTTTCTTTACGTGTAGTGATTATAAGGTTTGCTCTACATTCTGTTTGGGTTGTTTGTTTTGTTTGGTATATAACATATTGTTCATATTTCGACAGCTGGTTGTCGGGAAAAGAATTTTCATTGTTGGTTATCTCAATCGTGAAAATAATTACTTGTTGATCCCCGTTTTCAAGTCGATCCACGGTAAAGCAAATTTCAATTTAACCCGTGTTGTTTTGTGCACCTTGTTCTGGAAACAGCTATACATTGAGCAGAACAATTTGTTCTGCTCGTTGAAGAGAACAAGCCCAAAAGGAATTTGTCAGTTTTCATAAAAGTATCAGCTAATAAATATAAACAAATTTTTATTTGTAATGAAGTTAATTGTAGGAATTCATTACTTTGCATGAAATATATTCGTCTGCGCAAAAAATTAAATATTTATTTCTTTGTTCACCAAAGACTTTACCTTTTCTGCATAAAACGATTCAACACATGGATAGTTTCCTTAATTGAAGTTTTGGACGGAGTAGAACAAGGGAAAAAAAAAACCTAGCGTTAAGGTACTTTCTGAAATTTCAAATATTACTGAAAATACCGTCCTTTACCGTTCTGCATTGTTAAGAGGTGGAAGGTGTTAGTAGAAAACATTATGATTTCAAACCTCGGCAGGATCATCTTTTCATATCATATTCATTCATCTTGGATTGATTCATTGAGAAATATTTACAAATTAAATTTTTTAATCTCTTTTATGCAAAGATAAGTGCATCACTTTCTCTTAAAGAGAAATTGTACTTATAAACAAAGCTATTGAAGTCAGTTGAAATAATGCTACTAATACTACACGCTAATTATCACGCATCACACGAGGAGCTGATGTATAGTGGACACACAAGATGTTTAAATATAAATAATTACTTAAATTGCAATGTCTCCACTGAACTGGTTTAGGAGACACTACTATAGGATCAAAGCCGTAGTAAAACTTTATAAAAGATGCAATTTTTGCCGCAAATTAACTAACTGCAACTAGCCCGCAATTTCGCATAATTAGCCCCTTCTCCGATAATAAAATATCTAAAATTGTAAAATAAAGTGAATTTATAACAATACCGTTTTTCTCCACTAATTAATTAAGGAAATAAAAAAGAAAGATATTAATTAAAATGTTAAAGACCTCAAACATTGCGGATTTTTGTGAAATTCTTATGTGGTGTACATACATATGTACAAATAGAAGTACATCAGAGAACAGACCTTCCCTCAATGGTCACTTTCCATTGCAAAGCTGTAGCTTTATTCTACTAACCATAGAAATCTAAATGAAACTTTAAATATGTGCACTATAAAGTCACACCAACACAAAGAAAGGATTCGGCAACACAATTTATAATGTGTATGACAAAGGAAACTTTTTTGTATGCCGTGCGTGATACCCGCCACCGGCTTCACGCCTCAAGCCTTCCAAATGAAAACTGAACACCTAAAGTTACACGCATTTCCGAAAGCTTAATAAGTGTTCCAAAGGAATATTTTTGGGCGTCTCCTCTTGGAGCACGATTAGCGACAACTCTGTCCCCAAAGGCGGAAGTGTGCGGTTACTACGATTACGTGCAAATTGTGTTATTTTCATTTTTTTATTAAATTTACAGTTGCGATGTTGATGGTTGTAATTATCTTTCAATTAAGACCATTTACGACTGAAATTTCAGGAGGAGCAGTAAAGAAAGATAAGGTATTGGAACTTGCTCAATTTAGTTCCATACCTTTTGGAAACCGAACCATTTTCAACTGATTATACCTGTGGTCACTTATTTTTTGAAATATCTTATCATCCGCTTAGGTAAGCGAATATGCACTTGCAGTTTACAAAGGCAATTTTAATTTCAATCAATTTCTAAAGAATCAAGCAATTCGAGTATCAGAAAATACACTTTGAGCTGCGTAAAAGGGTCTTTTAATTCGTTTAAACGATGATTTGTAACAGTATCTGAAAGATATGCAAATTTTGTTTCAATGCTTTTATCATCATGAAATTGAGAGCCCTGGAATGAGAAAGCCAGCACTCCGTAAAGGAACTTAACCAAGCAAATGTTTCACTGAATCTGAGTTATGAATAAAATTAATTATACAAATTAATTCACTGTAGCAAATTGTATGAATATTTAAATAGATTTCCATTTGCACTTTTCAGTTTTGAAAACTCAATTCTCGGGAAAATGCAAAAAGATTACTGAAGCCGCTTAATAAGAATTTGAAGTTTGAATCGTAACTTGAAAACCAAAAGGGAATCGACAAAAATATATCGACTTTTAGCGAACACCTTTTCAATGTCTAAAGAAAAAAAAGTAATCAAATATAAACAAGACTATCCAATTAGAGCTCACGTATGAAACACTTGTTACAAGATTCCGCGTTGAAAGTAATATATGTAATTTTTTTTATCCAAATTATGAGAAAATGCACCGACGATAACTTCGTGTATAAGCCAGTATATTGTTTTCCAATTCAACAAGTTGCAAGAAAATTGCGATTTTATAAAAACCATCGTTCTGGCTCATTGCAAAGTATGCGTGCAAGTATTTTGCAAATATTAGACCTAAAAAGTGGACAACGCTAAACAAAAGGTCAACTCAATCATAATAAATCTGGAGGATATTAAGTCGGAAAATATTGAGCAAACACTGATAATTCCAACCCTCCTGGTGGGACTATCATACTGCAACCTACGACTGTACAAGGGACTACAAAAAAATACCCCAAAAAAATGTACCTACTCCACCAGTTAAGGAACGCCAACCATACCCTCCCACTTTTAACGTATGCTAAGACTGCAAACGTTAATTTTGAACGCGTTTGTACTTTTTAATTAAAAATTAATACTACATCTCTTAAGTTGTATTTTGTTTGTAAACGGAAATATAAACATGTTTTTAATTCGCAGTCTACCGAATGATTAGTTACAGAGTAACACCGGTTTAGATGTAGGTGCTTAGGGTTAACATAGGATCTAGGATAGGGTTGGTAGATCTTTGCAGTGACCAGTTTTTAAATGATAACCTGCATTAATCCATTCATTTTAAAAAGAATAATCGATGAATTGCACAGTCGACTATAAAAAATAATTTTGGAACGCGGCCAATGTCTAAGAACAATATCAAGTATTGCCTTAATAAAGATTACACGGGAAGAACGTGTCAAATCACATTTTCTGTTCGTAAGGTGTCTCTTCAAATTATACTGCTTTTGCAAATTTGCTTACATGCATGCAAATAGGATTAACTAACAATTTTGCGGACGAGAATATTTACCACGTATTCTTATCTTCTCAATTCCTAGCGTGCGTCTTCTTCCTATCGGTAGAAAAAAACTATTTATTTTTATTTCACAAACACCAAAGCTTCGTTTCCGTTTACTTTCACTATTGTAAAGAGGATTACTGATTGTATCTAATCTTTAACTTATGTCGATTTTTCGCAATACTAATCAAATACCTTTAATAACGTGTATTTTTAATGGCACGAACTGTTTAAAGATAACAAAACGAATTAAAATCTTGAGTCGCAAATAATAAGATATCAATTTCACACAAAAGAAGAAAGTGAAAGGGAAAGAAAACTACCTTAGCCCGCGCAGGTTAGAAGAAACTGGTTGCTTCATAATTTAATTTAATTATTCCAGACCTCGAATAGTAGATGAGTCCAAATTTAACACCTTAATAGAACAACGTCTTCACCGTTGCCTTTCATTTAGATCACATCTAAGCAAGGCAGACAAATTTCAAAGCCCAAAAAGATCGCTCGACCGGTTTAGTAACATGGCAGGGACCTTGAGACATGCCAAGAAACATTCAACCAAAAGCGAAAACTCGCTACAAACAATCCAATTACAGACGAAATAAAAGATCGCAGAATTGTCAAGAATGTTTGCCAATTAACTTATTATATAATTTCATTCAAAGAAATTTTCCAAGTTGAGTTCATTTTACCGCAATTGCTTTGTATAATAAAACCGCCACAGGCGGAGAAGTGGCACAGCATATAACGCCTCAGGGAGATGATAATGGCGCTTGCTAATGTGCCCGTTTTTCTGAGCAAATTTTCTAATCATTAATCATCCTCAGGCAGCAGTTAACGCAATTGCATATAATTTGGTAGCGAAATTTCTTAAGTGATGCATTAGACTACACTTACACAGTTGAGCAGCATCCCTGTCGATTGAATAAATCAACGCTGCAGCCTGTCAGAATTAAACTCTCTGCTGCTCATCTGAAATTCAATTTCATTCAAATGCGATCTGAAACGGCTGTATCGAGAGCCGAGTAGAGCCAGCGGTGCTCTTGATTTGCAACACGCTGACAGACCGTATTAGATCGGTAGGCCGCAACACTTCTATTTTTAGCATCTTAATTGAAAAATGCCCGGCCTAGGTGGATTTGATAATTCAATTTGGTCAAAATTGACGCTGTGGTTGTCCTTAAGCAATGCAAACTACGAGCAGCGTCTTCATTTTTCATGTTGACATCATCTTCTGGGACGACCGGTTCGGCATCATTAAGAATACACTGTAAAATCTCATAAATAAATTGATTTTTTCTTTCATTCCTTTAATCTCGTCTACTTTGAAACTCCAAGAGCACAAGATGTGCGAGCTGATTTCACTGTATTTTCAATTTTGTATATGCAGCGATGACATAATATGGCGCAAACGCCACTCCAGTGAAATGTGGGAAGGCTGGCTCACCGAACCACTCTGGAGTTCCTCGAAACTATTCTGAGATAACCAAGCGTTTTCGAAACGGAAGCCTCTAAATATGTTTCTCTATATAAATTTCCGCTTCGCGATAACCACACCGCTGAGGAGTTGCGAATATTTTGCTAAAGGCTACTTATCAATGGGACTTCTGACTCAATGCTGTTTATATTGGGATAAACGTAGAATGCAAAAAATAATCAAAGACCTTCTATCTTGTTCTGTTTACTATTAAATTTCCATGATTGACGATAACCTTATTCACCTCTTTTTTGTTGTGTGTTCAATTTTCTCGGCCACCTTCTTCACAGCTTTTGTGGAGGAGTTACACCGGCTTTCAGCGCTCTCTTGATAAGATTAGAGTCCACAATAATATTGATATATCTAAACTTGTTGTTTGTATAAACAATCTTTAATGTGTTAGATTAATATTTTCACAGCACAAACACTCCAAATGCTCAACTAAATTGCGTTGAAAATAGAAATGAAACATAAGTCTACATATTATTTCGACATTATTGAATTTTACGGAGCGCTTTCTTCATATGTTTCTTGAAGAAATGTCTGATGATAATGAGCGTATATACTGCAGGTGAAACTACTTAATATACTATTAATACATACATATGTATATTAAATGTTCAACTCTCTCATATCTACATACTTCTATATGTACATACGATTTATTGAGAGAATTTGTGATTTGTTGTATAGTGTTGTGATATTACAACAATTTTGAAGTGTTGGCGAATTTGTTTCGCGTGATGGAACACAGTATTATTTATAATATTGCTGGCCCGCACGTGGCTTTATTTCACATATAGGTACTCGCATTTTTCTCAAAAACACCCTTAAATAAGGAATACGTAATATAATAAGCAATTTTTGTACCTTCACAGAAAAATATTTTATACGCATTTCATTATTCTCAATTTATTTTAACAATACACAAAATTCTATTTTGATTTTGTACAGTTAAGAAAATATGATATCCTTTTGTTCATATCTTATTAATATTGCTTTGATTCCAAAATTATATTAATATGAAAGTGGGAAAACTGTAATATCAGTCTTGAGTCATCCAAACTGTGGTGAAGGCAAAAGCAAAATTCATATTTGTGTTATTCGAAAGGAGTGAGTTAATACATATCTTTAGGTGCAAGTTTTAATAATGTAAGAACTTGTTCCTGGTGTTCCTGTGTCCTTTCTGAAAAACTTTTCCGAGTCAATTGTGTCTATTCATGTTATATATTCTGTGGCATTTTTCCTTCATCAAATCACCAAAAAAAAGGAGATAGGTGCTATATTTCTAACTACAGACCGGTTGCTAACTATCAGCTATTGCTAAAACGTTTGAAGCAATAGTCTGTCGCATTATGTTATGTACTCCCATTGCAAGCCATTCCTCAGGGCCTGATTCTGATTGTCACCTCACTTTCCGTGACGTGACATCTTATAGCTGAATATCGAAGAAATTCTCTTATTGGAATCAAAACAGGCAATTCAGCTATAAGCTGTCACGTCACGGAAAGTGAGGTGACAACCAGAATCAGGCCCTCAGTTCTTCGCAACATGGTGTCATGAAAGGCAGATCTACTAGAGCTCTCACAATTTTGCCTATGGAAGCCGGTAAGCAAGTTGACTGTATCTTTATAGATTTCAGCAAGACACATTTTGAAAGAAACTTTGTTGTGGCGCTTTTTAGTTTTCAAGTGCAGGCTATTTTATTTTGTTTCTAACCAAATTATTGTACGGAATACACGTGCCGGTAGTTTTTAACCGCCATGTTTTAATTTCTGCATTTACTAGCCTTTAGATTGACCCTACAATACAGGCTTAAGTTCTGAAAAGAAATCACCCATTTTTGTAACTAATTTATCGATTGGCGAGAGACTAAACCTATATTTAATCATTTTATAATATCTAATCATAACGATATTTTCATAGCACTTCCCCCTAATAAAAATCATTATTTGCAGGAACAATTCGCCGAAATATGTGAATTTCAATTTGAAGACATAATTTTGTAGTTCTTTTGATGGCTTTGTTTTTTAATAGATGTAGACAAACTTTTTTGTGGATTACAAAGTATAAACGATGAAATTCTCTTCTTTCACTTCAATAACAAACAAATTTCAAAGAATCTTGGTCACTTCACAATAAAAATCAGTTAAATAAGCTTGGAGGTTTTTAAAACCATAATTTAAATAATAATTGGCGAAAATATATATTATGTTTATTTTAAAGATCCAAAAACCATTTATTTTGAAATTGTAAACAAAGGTTTCATATATAATACGAAAGTGAAAGAATTTATGCACCCGGCGTGATGCACTACACCACATGATACTATTGTTTACACGAAGGCTAATTCTAGTCTATAATAAATTCAAACCAGTTTTATGTAAACAGCACGGATTTCAAATAGCTATTTAATGATTTTCCAAACTAGCACAGCAACTAGCAGCTGACTTCACTGATTATATTAAAACTAATTATTGGCACGTACAGAATGCACTTTCGACCACTTCGCCGGTTGGATTGTTTATAGTTGTCGATGAAATCACTGCGGCGGATTACTCAGCGACTTGATTAACTCCATTGCACCGCGATATGCTGCAAAGCTTTGAATGAGGTCATTGCTGCAGAGTGAACGGTCTTGTTGAGCTAATACTAAAGGAATTTTTTTTATTTTTTGACAATTACGATCCCATTATGTTAGTTTCAGAAATAGCCGGACAGCCATCCACTAAGCCAAATTTGTGTGACCTCTTTTCAAAAATTCAAAGTTGTCTTTCCCTACAATAATTGGTTGCTTTATTCAAGATTTCACACGGACCGGAAATGAGAGGAGCATTTTATTTCCAATTATTATATCGCTGTCGGACTCACTGCTGCTGCCATCGACAATGATGATGATAGCCAGGGATAAATACATATTTCTAAGTAGCGAAGGTGACATAATTTTAGTTTTCATGATCTCTATGCCCACAAAAGCCAAAAAGAATAAGCATACGCTTTATTGCCAGCATGAAATTAAAGCATTTTAAGTATTACGTAAGTTGGGAAGCAATGCATCCTCCAATATATTTTAATACTTTACAGCGAAACGGTCTGAAAATAAAAACTGAACACATAATTATTATTGTCATATCTTAATTTTAGTAGTAAATAACAAACGAAGAAATGTATTATAGAAAGACCGTTTAATCATTCATTCGATTCATAGTCAGTCAGTCAGGCAATAATTCAAAAGAAATAGCTTTTGAAAACTCTTGTTTCAGATTTTTCAGTGTTAGATCCAAAAGGGATAGTATATATTTTTTCGGATGGAACTCGTAGCGAACGGACTGAAACAAATATGACTGTATCGATCCGAGAAGCAAGCCAATCTCATCGGTATGGCGCTTGCTTCTCTGCCATAGATACTCACGCGAAGGATTATTTTTTTCAGCTCGTTCACTACTCCTAGTGATCGAGTTCCATCCGAAAAAATTTATATTGTCCCTTGTTGGATTTAACAAGTGTTCATAGTTAGTGTTGAAGTTTTAAGTCTGTTTTACTTCTTTAGTACAACTTCGAAAAACTAATAATATTCCCACTTTTCGGGAAAACAAACCAGACAAATTAAATAGAACAGTCCGCATCCATTGAATTTCTTCAGTCTCTTTTACCCTTTCAGATTTAAGTTTTTTTAACAGTATGTAAAATTGTACCAACACTACTATTAAGTTTTAACCAGTTTTCCTCAACCAAAAATATTTAGACGAACTAAGATAAGTTGTCTATACGTATTTTATTGTTCACATATTGTCGGTTTTTTTCCACAAGGTAGTTTCAAAAATGCGGCAAAAGCGATAAGGATTAAGTACCATAAATATGTAATAATCTTAAGTAGGCAAAATATTATATCTTGTATTTTACAGTTAATGCTGCTCCGAAAACATCACTACCAATATACATATCACGAAGAGATAACAAATAATAACGAATTACACAATTTCGTTCATTAGTCTACCAATTCCTCTTTTTATTAATAAAAAAAAATACAAACGCAGCACAGAAAGTCGATAATATGGAGAAATATACAGTTAATTGCAAAATTAGTTTTGGTAAACATTTCACAAAGATTCGCGCTAATCTAAAACAGAATTAATGTAAATTTTCTACCAACTCGGAAAATGCATAAGGCGTGACAAAGGTATTAAGCGTTAAATTACACAGAGAGCATCTGCACACAGGCTTTTCCGCCTGAACCCGTCACCCCATTAACATGTAATTTCCCTTCGAAAATATTCAGATGAACTGGGGCCCGTGGCAGAAACCTGATACAGACTTGCATACCCCCAGCGGTGCTAATGCATCAAGCAAACTTTTTTCTTCAAGGCGGAAACTTTCTTCTTACAAACCGTTAGAGTTAAATGCCTATACCCAGTGTATGAAACAAGGCGAGCCCAATCTTAGCTTTTTCCGTGAAGACTTTCGTTATGCTCCTCTGTGAAGCGGCAGTCGTAAGGCCAGCATGCGCGGCCAGGGACAAGGTGAATTTACCTGTCTTACAAGACTGTCCGAGTCTAAATACGCATAGCCACTCCGCGTGACTATTTTATCGATATGCGGTAAGCACGCCGTAAAGCGGAATTTATGGTGTACTCGGCCAGGGCAGCGCAAAGCGATAGAGCTAATGTTTTCAGTGGAAAGAACGACGACTGCTCTACGATGTTGCTTCGAACAACCGAGAGATTCGTTCATTATAATTTTTCTATCAATTAAATTCAGAAAGATGGAACAAGTTATGGAACCTGTTGGGAGTGCCAGAGGGCCGGCCGAGCAGCTGGTGTGAATTCTAGGAATGATTACAACTTGTGCGTGCCGGAAACAACGTCTGATACGGTACATGTACTGTCATTCAGTATGAGGTCAACGTGCAGGTAATATTTGCTGTTCCCATAAATTGCAGCCAATGATAGCCCTAATCGATTGCCATCGGCATACATAACTTGTAAGGCGGCATGCAATACATTCAATATTGCACGCAATTTCATATGTTGCACAAAAATTCCAATTTTTCGACAACACAACACTCACTTTGGAAATAAGTTTTCAATATTTCTAAACGTTGTTAAAACGTGAATCTATTAATTTCTATCAATTTTTTGAGCGCGAAAGAGCTGTCTGTATCAACATAGCATGTAATTTAAAATAAATCAACAGATGACCCACCTATCTAAAGAATTTAAATTAATATGTATGCCTTTGTTTTGTGTAGGTTTAGTATAGCCCTATGTACTTCAGAATATTGGAGAAAAACCTCAGCGAATCAATTTTAAAGCGAAATTCAGTTTGTGCCCTAGAATTAACTATAATTAGCTTACCATCAAATATTTTATGCAAAACATTCGCGAGGTTTAATTTTCCAGATGTTTTTTTAAAGCAGCGAGAGGAAATGGGTTGCCCTGTATTTCGCTACGCAAGCCTGTATAGTTATTAACAGTACCGTCAATATCCCTGCAACACAAATCATGAATGGCAACTTTTAAATATATTTTACTAAATTTGTCCATCACACTCGTTGCTTAACCCAATAAAAAATTTAAACGAATTTAAAAGAACTAAAGACATTATGAAACGAATGAGCATAGTGCCATTTATCGATTAAATTCAACCTTCAGAGATACAATTCAGATGACATCATGGCAAGTCCAATTTTATTATTGGTTTCAATTAGTGCGTTTGTCATTCAAAACCAGCAGCGCGCCGACGACATTTTGGCAACTGAGACCATTGGTAGAAAGCAATTTATAGGGGGGACGTGTCTGTGCTTCCTGCAACACATTCAGATGGTGTAATTACTAAAATAATAAAATGTTGACTGTCCAAAAATATCCATGATCGGATTTAATTCAGAAATAAACTCGTTCATCAAATCAGCAGAGAAATTGCTAAAAATACAAATCCCTTTACTTTCACATCAAAATTCCTTAGGCGATATGACACGGAGAGTACAAGAATTTGTTTACATTCCACAACCTTCGCAATTCATACTCCGGATATTTCTCCTTGAAATCGATGGCTTCACTTTTGCTTATGATGAGGTAATAAGTATCTCCGATATGGGTGAGTACAAATAGATATTAATTCAGCCGGCGGGGCTTGCCGGCTACCCGAGCTTTTTAATTTCTCATAAGCCTGAAATTTAGGGAGCGTCTGGCCTGCAACAGCCAAACAGCCATGCTAGTTAGTTTCTTGAATGTTTTCACACAAAACTGACTCAAAATAAATTTTGTTTCGCCTCTGCAGAATCTTGAATTTTTGCCAAGATTTCAATAATCAGCGGGGCAGTGCAGAAGAGCAAAATGCGCGAAGGAGGGTTCCATGTGGTTCCGAATAATCAGGTTGCGAGCAGCATATGCCTTCACAACATTTTAGATTCCCGCATCTTGCCTGGCGCGAGTTGCGTAATTTCGCATTTCGACTATAGAAACCACTTGATATTGGATATCAATTATTTTCGGCACGTATAGCTCTTAATAGAGCGAGATGTTTTGCAACTAAAATATTCGCTCTAAACCCATTTCACTTAGATGGTTTTGTTTTTGCACAATTTCCCCGAGTTGTGTAGCTAGAAAATAAAGCATGAGAACCAGGCGGACTGGAGTGCAACAATCAATATTTGACGAAAGCTAAGTGGTGGTTATTACTTATCAAGAAAGTTCCATGTGATTGTTATCTTCAATGTCAGATAGTGACATATTTAAATAGATGGTGTAAGATATAGATATCTACACCGCTTTTTATTTATATATGTATGTCATCCACGCACGACTTCCTCACTTTCTTTTTATAGTCATGATTAATCAATGTTTTCCATGCCGTAATAGTAAGTTGGGTATTTTATGTTTTTTTTAAGTTTCTCGTAAACGTAAACAGAATTGTCAAAAATACGGTTGTGTTCGAAAACTCACTTTCTTCTTATAACTTAATTGCGTACTATAACTCCTATAAAGAAAATTTCGTCTTGCACAAACTCCACATACCTACACAAAATTTTTACGTAGTCATAGATATGGATATGTTTTTGACAGTAAACTCGATTTTCGTTTGCATATCGACTACATTAGTGCCCGTTCTAATATGTTCGGCTTAAAACTCAAATTTGATTAATTTTAGAATTCGTAATATGCCATATCTATGAGTATGTATATAAGAATCAACTGCCGTGCGTTAGTCTCGCAAAAACTCGAGAACGCTTCGACCGATTTGAATGATTTTTTTTTTTGTTTTGTTCGCCTTAATACTGAAGCGGTTTATAAAAAATAAAAGAAAATTCGGAAAACCCCAAAGGAAAAGCCGGAAAATCGAAATTTGCGTTTTGTATAGGAAACTCTCCAAATTCCAAAATCCAATTTTATTTAAAATATATCGAGTGGGGTATCAAAACTAACTAGGAACTTACAAAGACGACCCCAAATGTAGGAACAATTTTTTTTTTTAATTTAATGACAGTATCAGCCTAAGTATCTGATTAGATATGATTGTAAGTTCAACTTCTTATAATAAGAATGTTTCAATAAAATCAACTTACAAAAAATTGTCACATATGGGAAAGCAAAGAAACTTCTACAGCGTAAGTTTCATTATTGGCATCATTTCCATGTATTCGCTCCGTGCAGAGTATATGTAGGTTGCGGGTAACGAAATCGATCTGAGCGCTCGCAATGGACAAATATTGCAATAAAGTAGGCTCTCTATTTTAAATTTATCTCTTCTGTCGAATATAAGCGAGCACTGTGATTAGGGATTATGGAATTTTGATCAGGTTTTGTCTCCAACTCTTCCGCATCCCTAACGTGTTGAGCAGATACCAACCTGCCTTAATTCTTTGATTTCAGTTTGAGGTTGAAAAACAATGCTTTGAGTTAGAGCGAGACTCACTCTGATACACACACAAATGATATCTAATTTATTATTAGTGGTACAGCAATAATATATGTTTAGGTATAAAAGCATTTATAAACCTTATTTTTTTCCAATAAAAAGCAAGCTTCACGTGATATTTTTCTCATTCCACTGAAGCTAAACGCACAGTCCCAATGTTTAAAAAGAATCTCCAAAGCCTACAAAGTTGCGAAAGCTACACGGCGCTAATGTTGCGCACGGAGCGAATACAATGGAATCTTCATGACACTCTAATTACTAACACAAAAATGTCACTATCTTTGTATTTCTGTCTATAATCGTCACTAAAATTTGTAAAGTTCAGTGAAAAATTATGCTTATATTGAAGAGAAAGATATACGAGGTGGTCTCACATTTTTCATAGCCATTTGATTGTCGTGAGCAGTCCATTAGTTTATCTCAGTGGATCAGCCACATAAAATGCAGCTGGCTTGAAATTATTCACAAAGGATAAAAAAAAATCATCATTTCAAATTTAAAGTTTACCTTTTTTATGTTCGTGCATTTACAAGGGTTTTGTAAAAGAACAAGGCATAGAAAAACTTCTAATAGCTTCATGTCAGTTGTTTGTTGAGTTATTTAATAACTGTACCAAATTTCACCAATAAAATAACGAAAAACTTTATATATTTAGCGGCGATATAATCTCCAAACTTTGAAATCTTAAGATTGTATTTCAAAACAAACAGTGGAATACTCGAATTCGAAGAATTTCATTGATCAACCAATAAATATTAAAACTACTAAAGGTTGCGGGAACCACCAAAGTTTTCAAACGTGATGTAATCGGAGCATGCAAAATCAGGCAACAATATGCCGATTGTTTCCTCTTTCCTGCGCTCCACTTTGTAACCTTAAAGCTATGCGGTCTGGGAATTAGATCTCCACGTCTATTTACTCACCGCTAATAAGTAAAATCTCCGGGAGGAGGCTTTGTATAAAAATAATCTCCACTGAGCCATGAAACCTGAAAACGCAGAAAATCAATTGGCGATGCTAAAAAATAAATTTTTGCACACATAGGGCGGAGAAATCGCCATGACTCATGTAATCAAATGGAATTAAAGAGGAGCATCCACTCGAAGAATAATGGCAGCCTCTGTCATGACCCGAATAAATAACAAATTGATTCAATCACTGAGGCATTTCTCTGGGTAGACCGCTTAGAATAGACTCGACGTTCGTTGAGTGCCTTAAGTCCAAGTTGATGGCGAAATCGCCTCAACTAGAGTGAATTTGAAAGACCAGGTCACCGCCATTCATAGATCATTTTTATTTGCTTAGCTTTTTGCGCTCCTCGGCGAAAGTGATATAATCGGTTCAGGAGGGGGTCTTAAAGAGCGTGAAATCAATTGCAATGAGGAAAACACCTTGCTTATCTGGGTTAATCATGACTTTGTTCTTTCTGGGCGGGTGGAACGACTTAAGTGAGATGATGACTTTTTCTGAGAATACTTTACTCCGTTATTGAGCACTTTTATTGTATTTTTCGTTCGTGTCCTGTTTAATGGATGGATATAATTTCATTACCGATTGACATATGTAAGTAGCTTTAAAAAATTACTCATTTTCAAGTTGATCTAAAAAAAAAACAGGCCAACTGTTATAATTTGCACAGCTTACCATTATTTAAAAGCGCATAAAAAGTGCTCCCCAGTAATATTTGACGAAAATGCTTACTTTCATTTTATTCTTTTAAAGCGCTCTACTCACGCTTCTGGGTAACCTTAACGAAAGCGCTTACCTCTGCGGACATCAAATGTGAAAACGAAGTGATCAATCATATGTACCATATGTATGTACCTACATGTAAACAGTCAACGCAACACGTTTCTAAGTAGATGCTTCAAAACGCCTTTTGAAGCGCTTGCTTTTTTCTGCTGAGAATTTTGTAATTAAGGTAAATAGTCTTGAATCTCAAAGAAATCGTTTGCTTTAAGAAAACTTTTCTTGAAATCAAAGTGTAGTACGATACGGGAATTTTTGGAATGAAAGAGAAGTATTTCATGGCTTTTATGAATAAAATCCCTTCATTCACTTACAAACAAGAATAACTACTCTGACTCATCTTAAGACATAAACTGAATCGATAACTGCACCTATTTTAATTTTCTTTAGCTTTCTCCTATTTGTGGTGCCATAAGAACATTACATAAATGACTGCAATTCAATTTCATCAACCATTGAAAGCTACGTGGGCTTGTGGACAAAAGGTGAATAAAGGTACGCTTGTCCTTTGCCATTAGACATTTTTCTATAGGTATCCAGGTGCTGTGAACTTCCAGGTTGTTCCTTTCAGCTTGCAAGCTTCTCAATCTTACATCAATACATCAACATATAGAATATTCGGTTCGGGTGAGAAAATACAATTAATTTTGAAAGGGCGGTCTCTTGGGTGAATTTTATTAAATTTTATCACAGCCCCTCTATCACTTCTGAGACTTTGGGAATGTTATGTCAACGCCATTGTTGTTGCCAACCGAATTTCAACGATTATTGACTGAACTTCTTGTGCGGAAATATTTTAAAAGCTTTGCGGATGAGCAATAATGTGAAGATCTCGGATAATACTATATCCAATAGGAAATCGTTTATATACGCAAATATAATGTGATGTTACGGAGCGTAAACCATCATTTTCAAAGTCTTTTTCCCTTAGGGAAAGTTATAGATATTTACTAAGACCAGTCAATTGCTAAGCACACTTTTGGGGATTAAATATTTAAAGGCCATAGAAAACTTTATTAAAGCTCACCACAAAAAGCATGAAAATTGATTAAAAAGTATAATGACATTTGTTGTGTCATATTTCCAGAAATAATTATGAAATTTTACGTTTTCCACAAGGTGCGACTAAATAACTTTGGACTATTGAATTTGGATATTTGGATTATTTGTTTTTGAGGACCTAATTTTCAGATAATAAGATCAATGTAATTGGCAGCTTTTATAGTCCTTTACAATCAATTCCAAGCCAGTTTTCAGCACTATTAAAAGCCTTAATTAGTTTGGTAGTATCCTGAGTTACGAATGTTCATAACTCAGACATCTTGGCTAATTCATTTTGCACTAACGTATAAAAAGAGAAAAAAGAAGAAAATTTTCGTGTTGCAAGCACACAATCCATTGTTTAGTTTTATGCAAATATTGTTATTATATCACTTGTTCCAGTATAACTTTTAGCAGTAGAACGTGAAAAAATATGACCATTCTGGGAAAACCCCACGGCCTTCATCTCCTCCTTTATAAACCAATCAGAAAAAAATACAATTTCTGCATGAAGATGTAAAGTTGGCTATAACCGTCTTCTTAACATATTAAAGACTAAATAAAACCTCACATTTTGTTTAACACTGTCGCTGACAGAAAAGAGAACAACATAATGTTTGAAATTGTTCTCACGATGAAGAAAGGATGCAATAACGTCGGCAAAATCCACAATGCGCTGCATGGAGCTGCTAGAAAATAATTTAATAACTTAGAACTTGTTCAACAGAACCAAGTAGACGATTCAAACTTGCGCTTCGGGTTATCAACATCACAATCGTGGATCTTGGAATTCTTTCTTCGTCTCGGGTACAAAATAGGAAAATATGTCTTACAAGCGCGTAGCTCGGAGAAGGAAGATATTTCACTTAAACGGAAATATGCAATTCAAAAATGATTCCAACGACAATTAGGGCTCATTGTAGGTCGTTCTAATGCAGAAGACGGCAGCACTAATGATGGCAATACGACCCGTGGCATTTTTTTGCAAATGCATCGATGTCTGCTGAAATCTTTAAAGGTGGACGAAAATTTATGTTTTTAATAAATAGAATACTGCTGAATTATTTGTAGAAAAATATCCATAGTATGTAATGTCTAAGAGTTCACAAATTCCTTATTCCTATGCAGCCCAAAAATTATACTGTCGCATTTATTGCCAATCGGCCAACTATCCGAAGATGATTGGCAAGACCGCAATAAATATAAAAAAAATATCCCAAGAGAAGATTAAAACATGCAAGAAGTTCTCGAATTGTTGTTTTCGGATCAGCTATTTCAAGTTTAAGGAATGTCACAAAAAATAACTATACCTCTTTTTCTTCTGAGGCTATGCTATGGGACTTGATTAAGGGGTTAGCCCACCTTGACTGGTTAAAATTTTACCCGATTTACTTGAAATTTTGTGTGCATGTTCTCAGATTTATTTATCTAATAAATTGAACTCTCCGAAAAAAGTAGGTACGTGAAAAAGGGATATAAATATATTTATTAGCTTATGAGCTGTTATTGAAGACTTGTTTGGAATTATTGGAAACGCCATTTTGAATTTGTATTTAACTTCAAATTCGAAATCAACGACCAAGCCCTTGTATATACAATATTACATTCACATTCGGAAACTACAGCCTTTAAATATCTCTTTAAAAATGCTGCAGTAGTATTTAACCATTTCAACACTCAAGATTTTAAGGAATGGAGTAACACTAGTGACTACTGAGTGCTTAATTTAACTCGATAAATCGAAATATTTCGAGAAATACACATAGTACGAAAAATCGATTAAAAAAAACCAACCCATAACCTCCCACCCCCCATTTTTTTTTATAAAAAAAAATTCACATTTTACAGAACAAAATACGTAGCTTAAACATATTTTTGAATCAGATGGTCCTGTAATCGGCGGAATCATTCGATTTTATCACCCGCAATTCTTTAAAGCGTTATATCTCGTGAAGGGTTACGCGTACGAAAAAAACGCAGTAAACCGTTTTTATTGAAAATTGTCTCAGCTAAAATTTGGTAATACTTTGTGGGATTCAAATGAACATGGCTTAGTCATGTTTGGCGCAACAGCATAGGAAGAAATTTTTTCATGAATAACCTTCAGGAGGATTTTTTTTTCAGAAAAGAACTTTTTCAAATCCATTTTTTAAAGTAAAAATAATAGAATGGACATAGCCTACTATGTGTGCCAAAAATAAAATTATTTCATTTTGTGGATTAGTCACCTCTGGCTCATCACTCTTCATATGCATCTATTGATCCGGTTGTGTCCTGATTGAAGATAAGTATGTTAGGAGCTCTCAATTAAAATCAACTTTTCATGACTTTTTACACCAGTTGGCTGTTTGTGCCTTCACTGAAAGTGTTATATACTCTGTTAACCAGTTAACTGCCTTTTACGGGAAACCAAAACTGTATTTGACGTGTATACTCGTCATTTAATGTGTATACTCGTCATTTGACGTGTATACATGTGCGTTTGATATGGATACTCGCCGTGTACAATAAAAAATAACCATTTACAAGAAGAAGGAATAAAACAATCATTTAGTGTTGTGATTAGGTATCAGTTATTCGCTGTCATCGTTTTCTTTATTTACGTACTCCCTAAAAGTTTCTTAAAATTCATTTCCACAGTTAACACGGTTAAAGACAATTAATATCAACGAAATACCTGTTGGAAGGTGTACAGCTAAAGTCATCTGATAGTCTAAATCCGATTCATTTTGAGAACTACACCGGCTCAGACTTCAGATTTATAACATTTAATTGAAAAATTCCATTCTATTTCGATAAATAGAACTCACACCCAATCTCAGAAAGCATTCCACTGGCATGTAGGAAGAGCCCGGGTTGACCTATGCCAGCAAATATGAGTCATTTATTTTTTCATGCGCGTAATATGAAAGTCCCAATTCTCAAAATCGATGGAGAACAATGCTTTTCTTCCGTTCATAATTGTCAAGGCACCTAAATCCACTGGACCTTTTTAAAATTAATTAGCAAACGAGTTAAAACAGTCGCGTCTTCGAAAGCACCACACGACATACTTATATGTAACGCTATAACTGACCCGGGATTCCTATTAATGGCCCCATAAAATAAACATCAACAAATATTTTCGATGAAAGACGTCAACATTCCTTGGGTCTATTGAACCCACACAATTGACAAAGTCACGTCTACCCGACACGCACAACAATTGCGCATCTGAGGCCATCCAAAGCAAATCATCCATAAATTAATGTCAATAAAGCGTATCCAGAACCAGAAGCGAGCAAAATCAAAACCCTATCACCGCCAGTAAGTTGCACAAGAACCGTCGCCGTGCTGAAATCGCGGCGGGCGCGGGCGCAGGCGACGCTCACTTGTTCATGACCGGCCGAACTAAAAATAGACTGAAAATTATCTTCTGGAATTGATTCTCCAATAAGAAGGAAAATGTCTCAAATAAAATAGGCATACGATTGCGAAACCCAATAGTAAAAAGTGTGACATCATTTAGACCTGGCAGATCTTGGATTTCCGCAGCCGCAAGGAAATCAGTCGACTATAAAACGCGAAAACCACAGTTCTTGGCGATCGAAGGGAAATACGAAAAGCAGAACAAATCGCTGGCAGTGTCTGCAACCAGTAACCTCGGCCAATGGAAAATGTAATGCGAATCAGCCACTCTCGGCAGGTGGGTCCGCTCGGTGTTGCAGAGTTTAACGGCAGCGGCGAGGTGTCTTTAAGTGGAAAATTCTTAAAACGGTAGAAAATTACTTAAGGAAAATTCTGGCGGTTGACCTAAATTCCTCGGCAATGACGCCACCAGCCGGACACATCGAACACAAACTGGCTGCGACTTGCGGAATTCATGGTGTCACTAGGGCGAGAGTAATCGCAAGTCGCAACAAACCGAGTGGTCGCCGGAGCCACCCATTATAGTAATTAGGGATGACGATCTACTTGCGTGCACCGCCTAATTAACCACTTGCTATTAACTACTGTTTGCTAGACGTACCTCTTCGCTCAGCAGCACTATCCAGGTAAATGCAGTTCAGTTAATCCAGGTAAACACAAGACGACTGATACTAAATTGGGCTGGTTCACCAGCGCGAAATCGGTTTGAAACACCTTTGTTTAGTCGATAGTGATTTACACGTTAAGTTCGATTGCCACCATCAGCAGAGGTGTCACCTCCTCACTAGAACTCACAATAGCACAAACTTTGTTTTGTACACCACTCCACCTTCCTTATGATGAGCACCAGAAGCACTCACTCGATAGACGACAGACAAACCACTCGCGAAAAGGTCTCGTATCCAACTGGAACTCACTTGGACGGGAATTGGAAAGAAGCTCATCGGTGGCCGAGGAAAAGCTCATGCTCTATGTTGGCGGAGTGGTTGTGGCTAATGTATCGAGACAAGTATCATAATGTTAGTTGCTAAGTGTAACCACCCAGTGGGACAAAGAAGCATACTGTAAGCCATGCGGAAGCATTCTTTGGAAGCTTGGAATTGCTTCCTTTCCGTATCCCATCCCATTTCGTTTTTACCATTGCATGTCCTTGGGAGGAAGCAAAGGCGAAAGCTTTTCTTCCTTAGTGCGTCCGGAGAATCTGTTTAGGAATTTAAGCAACTTGTCTTCCAGATTGTTTTCTGAGAAGCTGTTTCGATAATATTGATTCTTATGCATAAAAACTGAGCAAATGCTCAACCTTAATTTTTATATAGAAAAATGGAGCTGAATCTCAATTTGGGTGAGATAAATCTCTGGCACTCACTGCCAGCACACCATTCACGTGAAAGTATCGCCGCAAACCGAAAATCACATGCGATATGGATGACTCAACGAGCATTTCTAAAAATATAGCTTTTCGTTTCGTGCCGCGCTACGCACAAAAGGGAAACAATGCGCAAATCTTCCTCATAGCATGCAAAGGATGCAGTGTGGAAGACTACCACGCTGCTTCCTCGAGAAGATGCTTCCGATTTTCCCACTGGGCAGATTCAAATACGCGTCAAAACGAGCTTCTTCGGACACCATCTAACACATAAATTAGATGACTGCTCGTTCAACCCAACGATAGGTATAATTTCACTAAGCGGCTTCCTTCAGAAGAATTTAAATGATGCTGCTGAGAGTTCAGTCGGAAATACCCATTTCAAGCTTTCCCAATTTTAAATCCCAAATTCGCAATTTTACATTCAACATTTTTTTACGACAGTTGTCCATCCAGATGGGCAAACCATTCGACAACAAATAAATAGTAAGAACAGACACCTAATGAACCAAAATTTTATAATCTGCACCTGCACGTTTATCCTTGACCTTGTTATTAGAAATAAAGCGACCTTGGATTCATTCATTCAACTTCTGCTACCAAGAAATATGATCAAGATTAGGAAATAATAGAAGGATTTAATTTTTCATATAATATATTCATACATAACATATGTATGTCAATACATAATAATAAGCAAACTTAAATCGCAACCAGCAATTTGAATTCGAAAACTGACCATTTGTACGAAACAGAATGCGGAAACTGATTTTCCCTCATGATAACGCTCGCCCCCATGCATCTAAAAGGACCCAGGAGCTCATCTTCAGTTTAGGTTTGTAAATTCCCATGCATGCGGGTTATTTCCAAGTCCATCTGTTTTCCTCTTTGCAAATCGATGCAGTCATATGTAGCAGACCAGCGGTTTATGAAAGTGGGTTCAACGACTATACTGATGGAAACCACCAAGTTTTTACCGCGACGGTACCCATAAGCTGCCCGATAAATGATAAAAAAAAACCACAGATAATAATGGCGCTATTTCGACTTTAGAGGCGTGTACAAAATTTATTTTAAATAATTTTAAACCAATTTAAACCAAAATGGTCGAGAATTTATTTATACACCATATTATGAAAGTCGACTCGACCAGCAAATACACTAATTTTCTAAGAATATCAGCTTTGAAAATATGTCTATGAAAATAGTCGATTCGACCAAATTTGACTACCATAATAGGTAACCAGTATTTATACATTCAGTATTTTTTACCCATTCTAATCTCAATCGACTTTGCGCATCTTTTGCTTGGATTAACAGTTTGTGAACAATCCAATTTAAATGAATGAAATTGTTCGTGCCTCCATCCCCGCCTTGGGCTTTTGAATTCTTGTGAATTGAAAAAGCAAAAAACTATTGAACACTTTCAACAAAATTTTTTTTTGGTGCCGATCGAATTGTACCGTCATTTGACAAGGTGGATAATTGTTTATATACGAATAGCATTACTTTATTTCTATCAGTTTCCATTTGTGCGTTGTGATCGTTTGTCGTTTTTTTGAGGATTTATTGAATTAACAAAGAAATTACGTTTTTTAATCATATTGATCTATTATGGCTAACAAGCTGAGACGTTATTTAAACAATCCTGACAAGCTTTATTACATTTTAGTGAATATATTGAGTAACCAGTATTCAGTAATCTGGTGGCATTGGAAGAGTGTCCAACCAAACTTTTGATTCCATTAATCTCTGTTAACAATTGACCAAACTGAAGGAAGCAATAGACAGGAAGAGGACATATTTGGCCAACACAATGCCAGACCACACGTTTCTATGTAGACTCAACAAAAATTGTTGCAGCGTAGCTCGATTCTTTTAGTGCTTTCAGGTTATCATATGTTTAGATAGAGCTTTACCAAATCTTCCTAGTGATGTAAATTTATCAGATTTGAACTTCTGCCACTTGGACCAATGTTCGCTAAGTCTACAAATGTGTTTTTGAATTTACAAATAAATAATCTAATTCTTCTTCAATGCTTTTTGAACCTATCCTCCTTATTCAGATTCCTAATTTTCCATTGCTCTTAATTCGTTTAATCTTAAAAGCTTGAGATGAGCTATAATTTTGAAAAAAAAATGCTCGACGCATTTTTTCCTAATTTGAAATCAAATTTTTTTTCACCCCACCGACTGAGATGTATTTTAGTTCGTGTCAGTTCCGCGAGTTTCACTGCGTGTTTAAAACATATATTTATCATAATAATAATAAACAAAGGCAGTTTTCTTAAATGACAATGAAAGATTTAATTTACGCATTAGGTATTACATTTGGCAAAAGTGCACCTAAACGATATCTGCCCATTTTTGCAAGCATATATCTATCGCAGAGTAGCCAGACACATTGTTGTCTGATATGGCAGCTATGGCAAAAATGGACAGATATGTAAGTGCTAATTATCTGATAATTTCTGATTTGTTAATCTTTTTTCTTTTTATCCTTTTTGCTCTCTGTTTTGGGGCTTGCTTCCTTCTTCGTTTTTGAGTTTGCTTCCTTTGTTTTTGGGTTTGCTTCCTTCTTTGCTTTTGCTTCTTTCGCAGCCTTCTTTTTTTCAGCAGCCAATTTCTTTCTTTCTTCAGCTTCCGCTTTTAATACTTCCTTCACCTCTTTTAAGCTTATGGGAAAGTCTCCGTATCGCCATGCAAGGGGATATCCCATCGTTATTTTAATAAATCTTAATCCGTGACACATATGAGGTGCTAGAAGTGTTTCTTCGCAGGGTTTCCTTCTATGCCTAGGCCATTTCTTGAACTTAAGGTCCTTATCTTTAATAACTTGATCGGGTTTTTCAATATCTCGCCAATAAGGAATAGTCTCTTGCTTTCCAGTGTTGTCCTCTTCTTCCCATTGTCGTAGTTTTCTCGGCATTTTTACTTTTTTTGGAGGCCCTGAAAACCACGGCTTAATTTCCCATGAATTAGGCCATTCATAATATTCCATGCAATCTCTTTCCGGTGTGTAACGCATTATTGTTCAATTAGCTTTTTCCTTTTAGATTAATATTGCTATTGCCGCACTACTGCTTTGCTACTAATATGAACTTTTAATGGCTCTTAGTTACTTGAAGTCTAACAAGTTCCCCAGAGATATTTTAACTAGAAATGTTCTCGTCAGTTCACTTGCATTAAGGTATGTTATTTAAATATTTACCAAGGTAGCATTAAAGGATTATACAATTTTTTTTAACTTATTAATTTTGCTTTTTTTATGAGAATTAGTTTGTTGTCAAAACAACGTTATGTTACTAATTAAAATTTACAACTGACATCAGATAGCAAAACAAGCAGTCCATTAGTTTACATGTCAGTGGATTTACCCACTACTTAGCTAAAGTATGTGTCAAACGTAGGCAAAAGGTGAATGCAACCTTCGTATCCCCTTTTTAGAGTTCCGTACCCGAAGACCCTATTATTATTGCTGTCCATCCGTCTGTCTGTCAGCGGGCTGTATCTTATGAACCGTAATAGGTAGAGATGTGAAATTTTCAGTGTGTAATTCTATTGCCGCTATAACAACAAATAATGAAAAATCAAGATGGCGAACTTCAAAATGGCCGCCATGTAAATTAGAATAAAAATGTTCGATTATGTTACAGTGCCTTTCTTGTTTCTTTTACAAACGTATTTAAAAAGTACATAGTGTTATATCTTGTACGATGGTACGGAACACTTCGTGTGCGAGTCCGATTCGCACTTGACCGGTTTTTATTTGTTAAGATAGCTAATGTGGGCTAATCATCCACCATAGCGAACATAAACGATTAAAGAAACTGAAGCAGAGCCTAGAAGTGGAGAGACTTTGTGGAATTCCTATGCACCTAACTGAAGTGAAATAGGAAATATATTTGGTAATATGAAAATGACCATATCACTAGTGCCTAGAAGTATGCTAAACAATGTTGATTGCTTGCGTGGATTCTCTGTCATTTCTTTATTCTTGTGTTTATACCTAAAGCCCAAAAATTCATATACATATTCACATGCATGCCGAGTTTCGTGTTTATTCCTTTTAATAAGATAGATCCAGTGGGTAACTAAAAGGCAAAAAGGCAAAAAGGCCAATTTCCATCTTATTCGTATTTGAATTGCACTCTGAATACCTTTTTTTTAAACCGAAAGCAACGCTTCGGAGCTTAAATGTGCATAAACAAAATTGAACCAATTGTTAAAGAATCCTATAATCGATTAATTAGAATTAAGTGGACTATTGCGAATATCGTTTTTCAGTCGATTCGGAAGCCAAGAGAGGCATTTTGGTGTCTCGGCTTTCGAATCGACTGAAAAACAGTATTCGCAATGGACCCCTAAAACTTTTTGCTGCCGGAGTAATTTGAACCAAATAGGTTGTGGTTTTCGAGAAATAATAGTAACCTTGACAAACGGCTGTATTTAAATAGATGAAGGCATCACCAAAGTGCATGCAAATATATAACACAAATTGGAATAACATACAAATGTAACCTTTAGTGCTAAGGTAAAAAAAACTATTATTAAAAAATAAACAGTTAAAGCTGGCGTAATATTAAAATTTAAATAAAATTCTTAGTTGATAACTACCTACTTAAAATATTAATATTGACCTCGCCGGCTTTCGGAATTCTCCTCATATGAATTCAGAGCCAACCGTCATGTCCGGTCCAATAGGAACACCCATTAGTACTAAAAATGAATGCTCCTGGCAACCCCAAAAAAGATGCACAAGTTCAACCAGAGATTCTCCGTCTTTTTGTTTTGTTGACACCATCACTCGGTCATTTGCATTTGGCATTTGCCTGCCCACTGCGAAATGCGAATTTGCATTTCCGATTGGTTAGCTGCATACAAAGTTAATAAATGCCTAGCAGGCCCGTCACACCGTTAACGAACCGCCCAGTCGATGGCTACGTAAACAAACTTACCTTGGAATGCTGGGGCAGGTACTGCTCCACGGGGAATATCTATGAAAACTACGGGTATTCGCACTAAATTCTGTTACAAACAGTTCGATTTTCGTTTGGGTTCGGCGTTGTCCACAAATAGATCACATTAAAGAGCGTCTTCTAGGTGAAAAACTTGCACTTTCCGTAAACACTACACACCTTCTGGAAACAGAAACGCCATATTTAAGCATTACGTCATGCTTCAGGATAAATAAGAACGCTGGAAGACTGGAAGCCTCATATTGGTGTACTAACAAATATCGAACAGGTAGGTAATAGAGGGCAGATGTGGTTTACAATGAAGAGTAATTGAAATTTGTATTTTGTGGTGCCGTTAATCACCTCTTCTAACTATGGTAGATTTAATAATGGATAAACTTGCCACTAGTATGTAAAGATGCTTGTTCAAAAAGCTAGTTCTGCAGCCGCTGCTTCGTCTATTTACGAATTTTCCTACTCAGAAGTGTAAAACAATTCCGTTGTTGAAGTCGTAATATGCTGACAATGTGGAAACTGATTGGTTGCCAATTTACGAGTAAAATTAAAACAGTCCGAATATAAATTCACACATAATAGAAATTGGATGATGAAAGGGCCTTAGTTTTTGCTTTCGTAATTTTAAGGCCAGTGCGGGCGGAAAGGGAATGGAATGAGAAAAGGGGCTCACCAGATTGCACAGAAATATCTAAAAAAGCTGCAGCAGCAGCAGGCCGCGGCAGTTTATATGATTCGGCGTGTTTTCTTGATCCGTGCGCTACAATTGATTCAAACAAAGCGCCAAAATAAACAATGAAACGAAATTAGTAGCTCTGAAACGGGTTCGCGCTGTTGGCAGTATCGAAGCAGCGACAGCCGACAGCTCACATGGAATTTGCTATGAGTCGAAGAGCTGCCATGCCGCTGCCACTGCCGACGCGCTGCCGTTGTTCTGTTTCTAGCTTTAAATAAATAGCTTTCACGAGAGGTTGGAGACTGGAGCATAATGAGCGTCGTTAAAAGCTCCAAGTGGGCATTTTCCAATAAGCTTCTTTTCAATTTTTCTGTAGATGCTTGACAGAATTTGTAGGGATTTGAGAAACAAATAGACAGTGAGTGAGTTACTGCACTGCCAAATACAGAAACTGGTATAAAAATTTTGTAAGGAAAAAGAAACAATTAAAATCTTAGCGAAAGTAGTCTGCGTAGTAACTAGCGAACGCAGCCCGCTATTTCGAAAGCACTTTCCTTTCCAGTTTTCACGTTCGATTTCCCATTCACAAATCACATTGGATATATCAACCCAGTCGAAGTTCTCGCCATATTGTTTTTGTGCCGTGGTGCAGTGAGTTGGATTCGATTAGAAGTTCTGTGCGTGCGTACCTGCTTTGTCGATTAGCCGCAAAATGGGAGTAGATATAATTCCGATATCTCCTGGCGATGGTAAGTGAGTGGAATATGACGCCACGCGCTTTTTTAACTGAAGATCGCCCCACAGGCAGCACGTTCCCCAAAAATGGACAGATCGCTGTGGTGCACTACACCGGCACGCTGGAAAACGGCAATGTGTTCGATTCGTCACGCACTCGGGGAAAGCCATTCAAGTTCAAAGTCGGACAGGGCGAAGTGATCCGCGGCTGGGAGGAAGGTGTCGCCAAACTATCGGTGGGTCAGCGCGCTAAGCTGGTCTGCTCACCTGACTATGCCTACGGAAGCCGAGGGCACCCGGGGGTCATTCCGCCCAACGCCACCCTGACCTTCGACATTGAGCTGCTCAAAGTGGAGTAGACGCCTTCTCAACAGACTGTTCGAGGAAAACAACCAAAAACCAGTTTTCTGCTGCATTTTCTCTAGTTAATTAACTCTTTACGTTTACTAATTAGGATAAATCAGATGTTCACTTCGGGTCGGGCCCCTGGCGGCGCTTTTGAGGATTTCGGCGTCGACCTATTGCATTTTAACATTTCCATGTCACTTTTTTTCAACGGTGGAATTTGCAATATTTAATAAATCCTTTTTCAACTCGAGTATTGATCTTTTCTTGCGTGGCCGGGCGGGTGTCCTGCTGCTCCCCCGGCATCGTTGGGCATGCAGGGGATAGTGCCGGCACAAAGGGAAGTTTTAATGGGATTAACACTCACGCCAGGGTAGCAGCTGCGAGCTGTTAGCGGAAGTCTTAGGGAGGAATTTAACTGCCTGTTCGGAAGGTTCATGAATTTTTAATGCCTGGAAGCAGGAGCGCCTGGATTCAAGGAAGTAGCAACGAACTCTGAACGGGTTAAGGACTTGCGAGTTTAATCAGCAAATGCGGAAGAAGCGTAACAAGTTGACTGCAGGCACTGCCCTAATTTAGAACCTTGAGGGATCAGAGGCTGCACTCCTGCGGTCTTGTGGCTGGAGTAGGTTGAAGGCGTTTTTATCTAATCATTATAGTGATTCGCTTAGGTTTCCGTTGTATGGTCCCAGCTAGAATTTGGATGGAAGTAATTGATAACTTGCATATCTCTTAACCATATCCGCTCTTGTCCAGAGATAGGAGTCGCTGCTGATAATTTAAACCAATTTCTCACCATTCCGGTTGCGCGGTAATCCAGTTCTTTTTAATACTTCTTTTAGCCTATTGGGCATGGACGATACTATTTTGCTCACTTGTTTTCAAGAACCTCCCTGATTTAGAATTTGTTGGTAATGTGGTTTTTCCATACTTTTGTCTCGAGTAGATACATCCCATGCATTTTCAATTGAATTTATGTCAGGAGATTGCAAGGAAGCTTTTAAGAAATGAGGAGTGTTACAACATTGCCTCGTTTAAAGTAAATATAGACAATGCAGTTCTGCACTTAGTTAAAAAAAAAAATTCTCAAAATGTTATGATAAACGCAAAATTATTGAGAAAATTCGTGCTCGTCCCGCTTTTGAGATATTTAATAAAATAATTAATACTTTTACTGGCTAATTTATTACCTTTTGCAAATTGCCCCGAAGCCCGCTCTTAAATTTATAAAATTTAGAGGTATAACTTGTGGGTGTCTTGCCAAACATACTTCTCCATTACTCCGCCAATAAACACAAGCTCGCCAACATCAGATGCTGCCATGCAACTCCATACCATGATCCCGCCACTCTCATGCTTCGCCGTAGGCATTAAATTCTATTTGTTTAATTCCGTATTTGATTTTCCCCTGACCTGATATACGACCATCACAACGCAAAATCATCAATCTAGACACACGTTAGTGTGTCAGCCAAGTTCGAAAAGAAAAACGTGGCTCGCTTGAGTGTGTTATATAACACGAACCATTTCGAGCTACTTTCGACCCCCCTATAACTAAAAATATATAAAAATAGCTCAAAAAGTTCCCCAGATATTGACCGCCGAACATCGCTATTTTTAACACACTCGCTCACTGACTCACTTATCAAAAACCTAAACCACTTCCAGTTGACTTAAGGGGTTACATGGGTCTGGAAGGAAAAAAAAACAACTTTTTCAAAAAATTGTATTTTCAAAAACTAAAAATGTGTTTTATTTGAAATTCACAGATAGAAAAGTTTAGCATTTCAGGAAGTTCTAAAAAAAATTTCAGCTTAAAATATTGAAAATTGTCGATTTCCTGCGGTAGGTAGGATTTCTCGAAAACGAATCGACCGATTTTGTTGAAACTTTGCACAGTTTCCCCTTATAGTATTGTTTCGTGATTAACCGAAGGGATTTACAATCTGTTGACTCGTTCTTGTTTTATACGAAAAAAACGATGAAAATCGGAAAAATGCTAAAAAATATGACTTATTATTATTATTTCAAAACTTTAAATTTCATTTTTTTTCAATTCCTTCGGTCAATCACGAGCGAAGGGTATAAACTAGTCTATAAGAACATTTTTGAATTTTTGATTTAAGATGAACCTGCACCGAAATATTTTGCCTACCGCAAAAAAAAGTTTGGACGAGGAAAACTGCAGGAAAATCGACAATTTTCAATATTTTTTGTTGAATTTTTTTTACAACTTCTTGAAATGCTAAACTTTTCTATGTGTAAATTTCAAATAAAATAGATTTTTGGTTTTTAAAATACAATTTTTTGAAAAAGTTGTTTTATTTTTCCTTCAAGATCTATGTAACCCCTTAAGGACTTGAAATTTGGCATGGAGTTTGGTCAATCGGCATATACACATGTATAAAAAAAACAATAAGAAAACAGCCAATTTCCAATTCGAGCTACTTTCGACTCCCTATAACTAAAATCCTATTTAACCTGTATACTTGTAATTTTTTTTTATCTATTTAGATCCTCCCAATAATCCAGAAACCCAAACTTAAAAAGCTCAAATAGTTCCCGAGATATTGACTTCCGAATATCGCTACATTTAACACTCACTGATTCACAAAAAACCTAGACCACTTCGAGCTGACTTACTTGAAAATTGGCATGGATTTAAGATATTACATATAGGACATTTGTATACAAAGGAAACGAACCAATTATACAAAATAATGGTAAAAGAGAGTATCTCTTAAACGCAGAAAAAAATATTAAGTAATGTATTTAAGCAGAATGTAACTTTACAAAAAGTATTGATGTCACACTAAAAGCATAAATGTGAAGAAGGGGCGAAGTTCGGTACAAAGAACCAATGGGTTTATCGGCTTCGTCGATGAAAGAATTGAGATCCAAGTTATAGTAATTATGGGTGCCAAGTTATATTAAAGTTCCTTCAAGCTCACCTTCAAAAATATATATGACGTCATTTAAATTAAATTGTAGCCTGCTTCGCGTATAGTGTTTTGTACCGTCTTTACCGAAATCGCTTTTCAACTACGCGGCGCTTTCATTATAAGTTATTTTTGAGTTTGTTTTAAACAATTTTAATAACAGTTCAATAAAGCACAATATTTGAAAGTTTACGAGGATGTTCACTTCTTATACGATTTTTTAAAGTTACTCTCCTTTAGAACGGTTAAATTACTCTCTGACCTGTAAAACTGTTTTTGTCAATTATTTTGTATGCAAATATAAAAATGTTCTTCTCAGGTGGTGAGGTTTCTTCCTTTCCTTGGGTAAATTAGGGTTGTGCCAATACTTTTTACGTTGTTTACAAATTTGTTTTATTTTTGCTAAAAAACGTAGTAACAGCAGATATATTTGTTTACACTAAAAACTATCTTATCGAAATAATTTCAACTAACGAAAGAGCATTTTGTTGTTCGTTTGTATCGACTGTGCCAATTATTTTTTCGGTCAGTGTATAGTTGAGTTGAAACTGTTGGCTGCAGTTACAAGAAGTTAAATGGGGCCACTTGTGCACACAATTATAATAAAGTTTAGTACAGAGGACCAACGACAATTTCTGCTTCGTATTTATTTATCACAGCTTCATCAATGTTTTGATTACTAAATACAATACGTAGATATATGTATAACAAGCCTCCTGACTGAAGCCGACTTTCCAATTGGCTTCTAGACATATGAATAACGGGGAAAGAAGTTTTGAAAGAACGGGACATCGACGATATTGTAGTGATATCAATCAAACGGTCGCCCTAAGGTATGTTTCGTTGTGTGATCGCAGATCCTTCTCCAGCATTAAGTTGGGTTGAGCTTTGGGGAAGAGAAGCAACAGCAAGTACTTGAACTCCTAAATGTGAGCGACTACTAGAGCGCCAACTCCGGGATGGGAAAGGATTTTTCAGAGCAGCTTAATTAAGCCTTGCACACTCCTAGTGAATACGCTAAAATTCTGCCTATTTTATATTTACCTTACCTATACATATATTTTCCTACCAATAATTCAATAAATTGGTCTTGCATACTAAAATGCATATTTGCTCCAAGTCAGCAATTAGCACTTACAATTAGCAGCAGAGCAGATGGTTCACAGTCCGAATCACTCCAAGCAGGTGCGTAACCCGATACTTCCGGTACTGCTCGTAGAAGTTCCGTCGCCCGGCGCCAAATTGGCCAAATTTACTCATTGTTTATTTTGGGGCCCTGGTTATTCGCACGGTTTTGTTTATTACGCAAGGGCGTCTGCTGCATGCTTATATGACTCTGACTAATATGTCAAGCCGGGTGTCTGATTACTCTGATTGGGGAATTGGGATTTTACATATGCTGGATGATTAATTTTTGTCACAATATTGCCTAAGACAGTTTAAGTGATGGTTTGGTAAATATAACATCATGGTTTCTCGGAGCGGTACGGAACAAATATTGAAGGTAAGCAGTTCCGGAGAGTTGAAAACGGAATGATTTTAAGCCGATCAGAGTAAGGAGGCAGTAGAAGATTGTATTCCCAGGGAAAACCTATGAGAGCAAACCGTAGCAAAACTTTACACAACCCAAAGTCAAGTTGGATCGGCTTAGTTGGAATGCGGGCGTTCAGGTTCAAGGCCTCTCGATAGTCTCGATCACCTCGACCGCTTGGATCTAGTGTGATTGTAGCGACAGGTGTCAGAATCAGTTTTCCTAATATTTTTAAGGTGATACCTTAAGGAGCAATAAAGGGAGATTCCGCCCCTTGTTTACTCAGGCCGTCGGCTACTTCATTGCCTGTACAGCCTTCGTGGCCTGGAATACACACTGAAGGACTTGAGTGCTTTTGGTACAGGTTGACTATCTGATAGTACAAAGATAGTAGAAACTTTTATTACAGGTATTGACGCATTCTATTATGACCAGTACTTCGGCTTGAAATATGGTAAGGGTTCTACCTTGTGCCTTTGAAATGTCGCACTTTAGGCAATACATACCGATCCCTACCCTTTCATTGTTTTTTAGCCGTCTATGTACTAAACCATAGATCCCTTCGGTGGGGATGCTTCAGGTGTACTGATGCGTCCGAAGTGCTTTTGACCATGAATTCAATTAAGTCAAATGCCAGTGGACTATCACCAGCTTTCCTAAAATTCCATACATAATATCTCTACTAATGCATATCTTCAACATCTTGAGCTTGAGTACTTCCCAATTTCCAACACATTGGAAGATCGCCCTGGTTGTCCCTATGCCAAAAAAAACCATTACCAACTGAACCAGGTGATTATCGTTATTGTGTTTCTTTGCACAGGTTCTGGAAAAAATTACGTAATGACAGAATACATTGAGCAAAACAATTTCTACCACAATTTTTCCTCGCACTCATTCCCGGCAATCCTCGTATCCGATGTTCCTCAGGGTTCCATTTTAGGTCCATTGTTATTTAGCCTATTTATCAACGATCTTCCCATGGCAGCAAAAAACTGTTCGGCCCACTTGTATGCTGATGATGTGCAATTGTACCTGAGTCGGAAAAAAGGCACGATAATTACATACACATTTTTCCTCCACCAATCCTAATTTTTCTCTCAATTTGAGCAGACGTTTTTGTATCTCTTGCTCACCTTTCTTTTTATTATTATTATTTCTTATAGTGTAGATTTCTAATAGTGAAAGAATTTTTAGAATCGTTTCAGTAGTTCCTGAGATTACCCCCTACAAACAAAAAATCATTTTATCCTTATAATATTAGTATAGACGAAGAACTTGTCGAGGAGGGTGCAATATATAAAACTGGTTTCGCCGATTAGTCAAAGGTAAAACATTTTTTTTTCTAGATAGATATACTTAAACTTTAACCGCGTTACAATTAAAAAGAATTTTGGTAATTTATTAGGTATTGAAATATTCAGAAGCTTTTAAGGATCAATTGTTTATACACATGTAACAGTAGGATGTCCGCTTAACTCCTTCATTTCTTGCAAACACGGTGTTGTAAGCAAAATATCTACTATACTGTCATTAATCTGGTCAGCTTTGTATCCATTTTTTTTGATGCAGTGGACAACATAAACTCACTGCAGATTGATTTGCCTAACCTACATTTTTCATGTGAGTAACTATACTTGTATCTTTCTATTGACAAATAAATTGTCTGCACATTTCTTTTAGACAAACTTCGATTTTCATCTTCACCACGAAACTAACCCTAATACTACAAATTGATTTTATGCTTTGCAATGCGTTTTACCTTGGCCAGAATAATGATTTTCATGACTACTGAGAGTGCGTTAGAATTTGTTTAGACAATATTGTTGGTGACAAATCCGCTGTATTAGTTCTTTTTATGATCAAGAATTCCTTTATCAAAACTTTAAAATGTCGTTGATAAATTTGGCGGTTTGTAAGCGATTTTACCCGGATGCAAATTCCCCACCAGAATCCGATCCAAAATCGCCACCACTGACCAGCTCGGATACTGCCAATCCCAATGGCTGTACTGAAAATCCAAATGCTTCGGAACTTGCCAACAATTCTTTGGAGGGAACCGAGATTAGCCACATAAATGGAAGATTGCGTCGTTCAGGAAAAAAAAGGACACCTTATGGCCCAGGGTCGACCAAAACACGAAATGCTTATGTGAACTTTGTGAGGGATTTCCGAAAAGATCACAATAATCTTCCGCCTCGGCAAGTAATGAGTCAAGCGGCCTGTAGCTGGAAGCGCCTTTCAGAGGACGAGAAATGCAGGTATAAAACAGATGCACAGAATGCCAAGTACATATACAAGAGCAAGAACAAGGTGCTCAATAAGATCTTAAAGTCCCTTAAGAGTGCTGTTGCCATTCAGGAGATTGATGTGAGCGAGCTGTCCAAAGCGTCGTGCCAAATTAAACGTTGGAAGGATGAAGTGCTGGGCAGTATTGAAGGCATGGAAGAGCAGTTCATGTAATTAATAAAGATGTAGCTTTTCCAACAATTTTAATAAGTTATAACAGCCATTAAAACGGGTTACATAAAAAAATAATTAAAAACCGTTAGGTATCGATAAAACATCACAATGCGGGGATTAATAGAAGAATAGCTCGGGGAAGTTGCTCTCGTATACAGGCTTCTGCACTGTCGAGTGCTTCGTCTCGTTCTGGTTGATCTGTCGTTCAACGGCCAGTGAATTAAAGAGATCGTTTAGGCGATTCTGGATCACCTCGTGCTGTGATAGGGAATTGTAAGTAATAGCAAGCACCAAATGGATAATTCTGATTATTTACCTTGGGTTCCGTTATACGGACCAAATCTTCGAAATTTGCTTCCCGGAATGTTTTTATGATTTGCATTTGTTTCTCCCGCTGTTCGCGTTTCGCTGATTCCGTGGGCTCTGCCAGGGCTCGTTTCATCGCATCGAAGTTGTACTCGGGTGCTAATATTTTCTGTGATTGAAAGTTACCTGTGTTTTTAAAGTTTCCTTAATATTTAATAAGACTTCACCTTAGATACACCTGGGGAGCTATTAACGCTGTCTGCATCATTGTTGTAAGTAGACAAATCGGCGGAGCTATTCCTTGTAGTCATAGCGCCCGCTGAAAATATGTTAAAGTTGCTTTAGCAGTAAATAGACAAACATCCAAAGAATTAGCAAAGCAAAATTGAGTTATGATAGACAATATGCGAAATGAATGAAACATTATGTATGTATGTTTTACTGCAGCATCAATAATAGTCTAATAATTTGAGATCCTAATCTAAACTGGATTCAATTGTTAAAGTAAAAACTACTGCGATTTGGATGAAATCTCGTATGTTGCTTCATAACAGTAAGGCGAACTCTATACCTCAATTTCAAGATCGTTCGTACAATCTAAATAGTTAGAACAAAAAAATCAAGAAAAACTCTTCCAAATGGCGGCATATAAAAATCATCATTCTTTCAGCCAATCGTAATGTACAGTGTTCTGTTCTTTTGCTGTTGCTTTATTACTAATGTCAGATAGTTGTAATTGCTATTGGATAAATATATAAAATAAGGGACTATGAAATCAAATTACCTGCTTCAACCCAAGAGTGCCTGTGTCCTGGATTATCTACCTGATTGAGAGAGTACGGAATTCCGGTCTGCACACGATTGAAGTCCATGCCAGCGTTCTGAAGACCTTCCGCTAAAGCCATTTTGTCCAGTAACAAGTGAGGAAGGCTAAGATTGTAGTTCTTGTTGTTCTTCTTGGGGTCCAAGAGCGGCGGAAGTATATAGGGAGCTTCTTCCTTGCGCGCATCAACAACTTTCTGTGCATATTCCAAAATATTATTAATGCCAGTAACTCGCGACAGCAGGCAAAGCAAAGCGAGTGATAGGGCATGCATATTGCCTCTGTGCACTACTCCGAGGTCCGGTGATGTCGAGGCTACTTGCTGAATGCTGTTTGGGAGTAAATTAAGAATTTGGTAACAATCTATCAGAATCTCATTACCCCAGAATGAAGAGGATAAATTCCTGGACAGTGTCGTTGCAAGCCATTTCAGATATCATGAGGGCCGCCGTATTGAAAATGGAAGTGATAGCGTCAAGTTTGTCAGAGATCGCCATTCCATCGATGAGCGCTTGCATAATATTGGCGCCGTACTTGTGCGTGAAAATGATATCGGAGCGCGACGGAGCTTCAAGAGAAAGAGTTGGGTATGTTTTCACCGTAACAGTGCTCAGAATTGTCTGATTTTGGTGGCGATCCAAGAGAGCTTGGAAAATTTGCATTACAATAATTCGTGTCGGATCATGAGGAGCCCGTGCCATCTTTAAGAGTGGCTGGAGGAAGGACGCAGGGAAGGCTTTCTCGAACGATTGGGTCCTATACTGCGTGCCAACTTTCAGTAAACTCTTAAGCAGGATGTTCTGCAACATCTGGTCTCCTTTACTCTTCTTTGATAAATCCGGCACAGTGTTCATGATGAACAGCATGATTTCAATTTTCTGATAATCGGGGTGGTGGTTGGCGAATTCTCCCAAGGCGTTAATGAGAGCTTCCTGGTACTGGCTTTCCTCTGGTGTAATTTCATTGGTGGTGCTCACGCTAGTCCTTAGATGAGTTAGAAGGTTATTGATGATATCGAGGGCGGATGGCCCAACGCTCTCGCCCGCGGCGATTGCAATAATCTTAGAGAGAACAACGGCAAGAGATGTGCGAGTTTTGGGTGACGACTTCAAATTATGGTCCAAGTGCTGCATAAGCGTTTCAACCACGGTGTAAGAGTATTGCGGCTGAATGGAGATAATCACCACTCGGAAAGTGTGGATAGCAAAATCATTGGGGACCCACAATTCGTGCCGATCCAAGTGACTGTTAAGAGAGACAGAAGATTGAAATAGAAAGAATTGTGTTAAATATTTTATTTATTTATATTTTAATTGTCTATTGCAAATTTTTTAAAAAGCTCGAATCGCGCGACATCTCCGTCAGCAATATTTAGGAGCTGTCATATGAAAGGATACATTTATGAAAATGCTTCGTTATACGTTTATTAACTGTGAAGACAGTTCCCAAGAAACGTGGTCATCGAATGATCGACGTAAATAACGTGATTTCAACAGGATGGCGCGACCTACCAAACCGCACGGGAAACAATGACGTTATTGAGAACTAAGAGCTGAGGTCGTGGCATCTCACGTTTTGGAGACAAGTTTTATCATCGAGAAGTTGCAATTTAACACGTTTGGACTTCTTCCTCAGTGGTCTTTTGAAACGTAAGGCCTATGTGAACCAGCCTGAGCCGAATCAACAACTCAAGGAAGAAATCCAACGCCACATTCGTACATTCCAGTCGTTTTACTCTAAAAATTCATCAGGCGTGTACTCGCCTGCCAACGGAACGGTATTTTATTTTATGCTTAATAACAACACAACATAAAATACACTTTGCAAACAATAAAATAAACGTCGAAGAGATTCATTTAAATACTGTTTCTTTTAATATTAAATTCAAGGTCTTGTTGAGACACCCTCTACTATAGAGATAAGATGTTTGCATATTTATGTCTTATTTCGGACAGCAGGGCAGTAAAAAAAATAAATAACATAAATAAGCTCCATTTTTTGTTGGGGAGAGGATTACCAAATTATTATGTCTATAGAGTTGGACATGCAGAGATACTTTTTCTGAGAAAGAGTGAATTTTTGAATGTTGCAGCTTAACAAAATGCCATAAGGGCTGCTGTCTCTTTTAAGTAGTCGACTTTTCAGAAACTTAAGCAAATAAATGAAAGATATAAAGGATTACATCAGAACGATCCAATCATGAGTGAGTCAATTATTTTAAACGGAATGATACGAGTTCGTGTGAAAGGGAGAGGAGTATGACAGACTTTGGTTGAAATACTGTCCAGAAGTAAGATGCATGTAAATTGGCAAGTTATAACAAAGAATTTTCTTATATTATATACATAGTAGGTCTGTAACTTTCAAATACATATGTCTTAACACGCAAAATCTACTGGACGAGTTCTGATGGTGTTTTGAACATTGTGCAGGCTAGCGTCTCATGAGTAAAATTAGGTAAGCACATATTGTTTCTATACGAACGTCGAGAAGTAAAACAAAACAATATTATTAGGAAACAAACAAAAAACCCGACTACAAAAAATGAGGTCATTTTAATTTTTTAAGTAGATAGGTACCAACTAAGATTTTTATTTAAACTTTAATATTATAATTAAAGCAAGTGGCACCCATTTTATTTACTGTTTCAACTGGGATATCGAATGAGTCCCGTCTGCTTTACCTGTAATATTAAAGTTTAAACAAAATTCTTTGTTATCCTATGGTAGTGACGTCACATAGTTTATCGCATTCTGCTCGTCAAACTTTCATTTGCTACCCATGTCATGCGGTATATTAAGAAAAATGTAATCCGCCATCTTGGGGCATCCGCCATATTGGATTTAGAATAACGTCGTATTTTGCTTGTCAAAACCTTTCGCTTGATATCATTTGACATAATGGGGCTCGATGAACAGAGATGTATTTAATCGACATTGACGCGGTAACCTAGTAATTGAGTCCCGGAGCTTCCAAATAGCACACATCATGCAGGGTACACAGAGTGATAAACTTCGTCAAGACAAGTCCTATATCTATGAAATGGGAAGGGGTAGAATATGTCATTTTCGAAGTGGGAGGGGATTTATGTTTGCGAGTACTGTTCTACGTTTTTTAGTAAAGACCCCATGAAGCTGTATAGTGACATTTGACAGAGAACCTTTTTTGTTCTAGTGAATACCAGAACAGCTCTCTCCTTCTCTTCCATCACGAGTTTATAATTTCAAACAAAGTGGCCAAATTTGTCAGCTTTGCAAATTTGACTAAATTTGTCGCCAAAATGCCCTATCAACTAATAATTGTTTTTTAATCAAATTTTGGGTTCTGCAAAACTTCACCTGTAACTATCGCATCTGTGGGACACCCTGTATAGCTGTATCCTAACAAAAGCGAGTTCTATTTATTATCTGGGGCTATTACTGCACATGGTCTGAGGCTCTATGTCGTCCATCTTTTACGCAGCCCTGAAAGTCTTCATGTTTTAGTGCCCGATGACTTCAAGGTCTTTATTATTTAAAGTTGGCACAAAAAAAAATGATCTGATACTACGGAGACATCAGTCCGGCCTTACTCCAATCTAAGTCTATATCTAAGTAATATAAAAGGTTCAGTAAATTCACCTGAAATCATGTTTTCATACATTTGGTACGAGGTCTTTTGCTAGTAGCTACTCATTGTTAAAAATTAAAGAGTATAACCACAAGGGTACTTACGTTAGAAGTGGTTTCAGCACAGACCTTATGTGGCCAAAGGAAGCGCGACTTACAAGTTCTCTTAAAACTGATTCTGCTAAAACAGGTGGTGATGTAGGGGTTGCTTCTTCCGTTGATTGCAACGGCCCCGACTGAAATGTAAAATGTTTTTGTTTAGAAATCAGTATTGGAAGGTTTGGCTGCTTCACAGTACCTGCATGTTAAAGAGCAGAGATGGGACGATTTTTTCCATGTGCTGCTTGTCCCATATATTCTCCACAAGATCGTCTGACACGGTCTTTCGAATGACGCCTTGTAATCCCTTAATCCCCGCCAACCGGATGCTGTCACGCATTTCAATATTATCGTGATTTCCATGGCACATGGAGGAAAATTTAGATATGAAGAAGTCGTATCGCCTGTGGTACGACGGAGTATCCTCTTCTATGTTAGCAAACTTGACAAACTACAAAACGCCGTTAAGCCAGTGAGTCTGAATAAAAATGAAATAGTTTACGGAATTTGTTGCCATGATCTGGAGGTTCGGGTTTGAGTCCTCAAGCAGCTTCTGCACCATACGCAGGAACGATTCCACGAACAAATTCAGCGTCTGGGCATGGCAAGCCATCAGCAGCAAGTCCATGGCCTCCATGGCTATCTCCACGAATCTGTAGAAAAGAAAATCGATTAATTGACGGGCTTCGTCCTCTGACCTACTTTAAGAAAAATTTGGGTTGGGTCACTCACTTGTATCGCTTGCGATTGATGTCCTTCGTGGCCTTCTGGTACAGGTACTCGCCGATGCGGTCCAGCTTGTCGGGAGAGCTCAACGAGTAGAACGTTAATTTCTCCATGTTCGACTTGACCAGCCCGTCCTCTGGGTTCTCTGGGAAGATGTTGTCGACGAGCCTCTTGTATCGGGGCCGCAGCGCAGAACAACATCCGCAGCAGCCTAAAATGTTCACGGGAATTTTGAAAAATTTTACACACTTATAGGGAAACATTGCGGGTTAGTCAAATATTCTTTTTATTCCAAAATTATTAGTGGTAAAAATTATCCCCGCCTCACCAGACATTTTTGTGACGGCTTAGCGAAAATAAATCAATGAAATGTCAGATGCCTGAGAGCGATGACAATTGTTTGGCTGGGGGTACCAACTTCCAAATCATATGACTTGTACACTGTTAACTATTTATTCAGGGTATTCGGTGTTCAATGAAACGGAAGTGAGCTCATATTTGGCCGAAGTTCGTTTTTTGTTTAACTTTGGCCCCAATGAATGAATTTATTAAACACAGGCTTCTGCACATCCAGAAACACCCTTGAGCGCGGTCCGCGGATGTGGAGAAAAAAGACTTCCAAGCGCAGCAGTAAGTAAGTGAGCCAGCATTTTCTCGTAGCAGACTCACGGTAAGAGATAGGAGCTTTCAAACCTCAAGCGCAGCCGCAACAGTCAAAGCCAGAACCAGAGCTACAGTGCGTTGTTTCCTATCTTGCGATCAATGTACAGTAAGTATAAAAGCACTGCTTATTAGCAAAGACCTTTAATATACGAAGACGACTCACAGCCAAAAGCTCCGCACTGATTTCGTAGATCGAGATGGGAAGCATTTTGCTGCTTTTGCTGGTTTTATTGGTGCTCTCTGGGCTCTCTGGTTGATGCTGTCGCCGCTTATTCGGCTGATTGTTGGAAAAAGCAAAAGCAGGGGAGAGATAATAACATTGATAGTTAGTCGGCGGGTATTGCGCGGTGAAGGGCTAACATTGTATGGTTGACGCTATTGAGGCGAATTCTGTTTTTGGCTTGTGTGCGAGATTCCCTGAAAACCCAGAATTCTTCCCAGTTGAGGGCTACATTCATATGAATGAAATTCTCGAACAGACATTGGAAAATAGAGAAATTGTTGATTACCTTGGTTCATTTCAGTTTCGCATAAGAAAGTTAACAAAAATCGAGGTGGCACACATTCTCTCACAATACGGAGCAGGTAATCACCATACCTTACGTATTCCCACATTTATAATGTATTTAACACTCAAAATATTGTCACAATTTCAATAATATTCGCCTTTATCACAAATAGTCAAAGAGCTAGCTACAGAAAAAGCAACCGACTTTGGACACGAAATATTTTACCTGGAAAAGGCTCATTGCTACCGGAAAAATTTGCAAAAAATTATGTTTTTGAAACTTTGACCTTGAATATCTCGAAAAGAGCGTGGTTTCGGGAAAAAATGCAATGGACCAATCTTGTAGATAATTTAATTCTCTACAACTTTGGTATAGACTTTATGGATGTCCGATGCGTAGAACGCGAGATATATGCAAGCAAATTTGACTTTCAATATCTTGGGTAGACATCGTGATTGCTGTGATTTTTGCGACCCTCAAAGAACGTCTGTACAAAAAACCATCTTGGAGGAAATTTTGTTGACGATTAGTCGATTGAACAATTTTACGAGATTAATATTTATTTTCATGAACATTTAGGCATGTGTCCGGCAGGTAAATAAAAAGGCGACCCTTAGGCCCATTGGCGCAGTTGCTGGCGGCAGTACATTACTTTAAAAGTTTAAATGAGGCAGTGCACATGACCTCCGTTGCCGCACTGTCAGTCCCCATGCAAAATACCCTCGACGCACCGTCACCGCACTGGCAGGAAACGGTCGTCTATTACGGGTCTTATTAGCTTGTAAATGCATCGCGCTACTCTCGCCGCTCAAGTGTGATCTGCGCGGCTCCACACTGACGAAAAACCATGTGAAAATGCACCCTCAAAAGTGCTGCACCTGCAATAGGCAAAAAATAAACTCGAGTACACCTTCCCACTGGGTACAAGAAATGCGACGCCTATGCGGGGAAAGGATGATGTCATCATGAAAACAATGTTTTCATATTGAATAAAATTCATTCTGGCACTTCAAAAATAATTATGGCGAAAAAAATAAATATTTCCTCTAATTCCCATTGTATGTGCAAATTTTCATGAATTTCAACTATTTGGTAAAAAGTTTCATTTTGCAGATGAGAAAACGGTAGCTGATGGGTTGATGAGTTCACCGGACCCGTTTAACTTTAGTAAATTAACAATTTATTCGAGGGAAAAAGTCAATTACGGGCATTACGGCCTTTCCTAAAATTCTAAAAAAAAGGGCCATTCTTTGATGCTAGAAATAGAAAGGTCATTCTTGGAAACAATAAAATAACAAAAGCTCCACGAGGAGTAAGTAAACGCTTTGCAGGACTATATATTAACTCTTTGTACTGCAGTCGCTCCACTGAGGAGACATTCAGCTTTTTGCTTATAATAAATACTGGAGTGTAAAGGATTAAACAACTTTTGAGTTATATTCCGAGTTCTATTTTTAAAGAATTTGTTTTGAGTAATCCTAAAACGTGCTAATCCCATGAGTCGCCAGGTTGGTTTAATTAATTAATTAATTTCCAACGCAGCACTTTATTTTGCGTGTAAGTGTAAGTACATAGGTCAACTTATCTTATAATTTATAAGATAGAATGGGTTTTGAGTCTCAAGAAGTCCCTCATGCACTTAATCGATAGAGTCACAATTTTGCTTCCTATTTCTGCAGTTCTGCACTGAATTTACGGTACACCTTCAATACTACTTTAATTTACCCACATAACCTTTTCCAAAATTTTTTTAATCCCAAACTCGCTCCACTGCAGGAGTGAAAGCAGTGAAGTTATCATATACTTACACCTGGGATCCGTACACTTCTGCACAGCGGTATCGACGAACTCAGGTAGCTCTACAGGTTCAAAGCAACACTTAATTATGGACATGGTTGTTTGCATCAGCTGGAGCTGGCTTACGAAGTCACGTACATAACATAACAATTGTTTATTTGCGAGCAGAACAGTATTAATAAACCACTACCTAACAAACAATCTGAAATGGTCCAAGGTCACGTTGCAATTTGTAAGCGGGTTGTCGAATGCAAAAAATCAAACAAATTAATTCGACGAACTGAAGTAAATGCGAAAAATGTGAACGAATCTCAAGAACTTGTCCACTTTGGGCGAACCGATTGAACTGGCCATTGTACAATGCAGTCCGACTATAACTGGCCTTGCGAAACCAGCGTCGTAATCAATAAACAAAATCTACTAGAGAGCGAGTGCAAGCTTCTATTGTTTAAGAGACCCGTCGAAATGCAAACACAAGGTACGCGCTGCGTTTACGGAAGCCAAGCTGTACTTGTTGTGGGGGTTTTGTGCCACAGCACTGAAAGGTCTTCCTTCGGCGGAAAGTCTTCGTGCATGCGCACAACCACCCTGGAATTCTTAGGAGGTTTCGGCTTTCACTCTACTGGGTCAGTGGAATATCAGCCAAAATAAGAAGAGTGAAACGGTCCCCATCCCAACCCCAGCATCCTTCGTCATCTGGCTGGCACGCTGCGGGGATATCACTGTTCAGAATTATGCCGTTTCCATGGAGTCGCCGAGTCAAGGAGTTTCGGCTGTTTTAATTGCTGCCGAAGTGTCTAGGAGCGGCAGCTTTAAGTGTTGAAAGGCCTTCGGATTTGAGGACCGTTGAGTTCAAGTCAAATGGACTGATATAATTCCGACACGTGGAGCCAGAAAATCGATTGTTATGGTGGTTTTGACCTCTCCATAATTAGTCGAGTAAAAGCTTGAACTGATGCACATAAACAGTCTCGAACGTGTTTTCTTAGTTCGGTCAATGGCTTGGCAGCACTTCAGAGGAGAGGAACTCCTGCCGTGGAAGGGATGCTTCTGTCTAGAGGCCTGAGTTTGGGCTATTTTCACGAAGTTTTTTGAACGATTGTGGAATTTTATCTTAATGGGGTTTTCTCCTACAAGCAATTAGTACACATTTTAAGTATCTTTCACAATTTCTTTTATTATAATAGAATATCCTAAAACGATATTTGTCCACACCGTTTGATGCGAGACATCCATTAAAAGGTACCCACTGAACAGTGTCCATGATTGCAGCAGTTCTGCTCACCTGAAATAAAAAAACCAAAAAGATTCTTAAAATATGTATTGTTTGTGGCTATCCAACTCGCCTGAACTACCGAAATCAAAAATATCGCGAAAATGGGATAATTTATAAAATTACTGTTTGACTTTTAAATTTTTTCTAAATCTTTCAATTGGGTCTGGCCTCTCAAGTGAATAAAAATGAAGATTTACTTGGTCGTAGTTCAGGTGAGAACTGTACTAATGTGCTGAATATTTGTAGCAAATTTTGAGCTTGATCGGTTGAACAGATTTGCAGAATCATGAACACTAGTTAAACAAATTCAGTTTCGAGGAAAACAAGATGGCGGATATAAAATACTGAACTATTTCAGATTTTCATGAAAGTTGGCACAAGGGGGTTTTTGGTGTCGCTGATTACAAATATAGTGCCAGATTGTAGGCGTAAAACCGTCCAAAATTTGAGTCACAGTAATTCTGGGACAACATGCCTAAGAAGGAAAGTGTACAAAACGTATAAATAAACAGTGATGTGCTGCTAATCCTTCTCAAATTAACGAATAGGTGAATCCAGAATCTGATGAATTGTATGTAAACCTGTCGTTTCGTAGAACCGTATCGAACGATAGGAACGACTAAGAAATAAGTTTGAAAGGATCGAGATAACCTTAGTTTTTTAAAAATATAACTAGGCTGTTTGGGACGAGAAGTCAAAAAGTGTGTTCAAATTACAAGCTGAGCAATCGAATTCGAATGGGCTTTTGTCTTTGTCTTATTTGTTATATTAGCTTAGCTTGTTTGCGGACGATATCAATTGTCATAACGAAACAAAGACGAATACGAAGACTTGGATTCGCACAAGCCTCAAGTTAATGCGAGAGAGCTGAATCAAGCTTGTACAAAATAGTGGAATAATGAGCAACCTGCTGCGTTTTTGTTCGTTTTGTATCTTAGTATCCTGGGGATATTTAAAAGTCTCCCATATGAACCACAGTTTCTCCCACTCCCAGTTATCCAAAAGGCCCATCTCGTCTAATTGTATTCATACTTATGTCTGAATATCGTCAGCTGAAAAAAGAAGGGGTCCCAAAATAGAGCCTTGAGGTACACCACTCGGAACCGGGAGAAAGTGAGAGCACCTGTTGTTTTTGTTTTAGGAGACTTTCTGCTGTTGGTGGCGAAGACATGATCAAGATGTTCATAAGCAGGGGCAGACCCAAATTAAACCTGTTGAGAAGATCTGTATGACAAACTTTAGCAAAGGCCTTGGAGAAGTCTATTAAAACCGGTGTGGTGGGATTGTTATTGCCTAGGGCATTGCGAATGTCGTCGGAAATTTTAATCAATGCAGCTGTGCAGCTATTCTAAGAACGAGGTTATAATCGTTAATGAAATTTATTGCTTAAAAAGTAATTTCTCGTACAAACTCAAGATGGTGATGATGACGAAACCGCTGAAATTGTGTTTTAAAATGAGATTTTATGTTTTACGGATTATCTATAATTATGCTCTAATGTGTAAGTAACTGCCCCACCCAACCTTTTACAATGTCTTGCGAATTGCATGGCATGATTATAAAGCCTCCCTATCCGTTCAGCTTAATAGCAGGTAAAGAAACCATAAAATCCAACACTCCCGGGCGCATTTCCCTAAATCAAAGGGTTTAAGATCTCTGAAAGGCGAAGTTATCGCGCGCTATTCTCATTATAAATAAAATTAAGAAAACTAATGTTTATCGCGGTGAAAACAGGTTGTCTAGATAATTCCGCAAAAATTAATGCACAGCAGTTCTCCTAGGCGAACGGGCCGCAGTCGCAAGAAGGCCCCGCTAGATCTAAGGGGCCGCCGCTTGTACGATTGTGCAAAGTGGCAGGGAACATGTGCAACAAATAAGTGATCTGCCAGAAGGGGGTAAACTAGACCTCTCTGCGACTGTGCGAATGGTAACCAAAACACGATTATTAATCCTTAGAATAGGAAGAGCGCATCACGCGCCGAGTGCCGGATCCCTGCCTCATAAGATCTCGGCGCAGGGCGCACATGGGTCTAGTCTGCCGGAGAGGCGCGTATAATGACCGCGGCTGTAACTCAGATATAATTAATGACGTCCTCCTGCAAGGTCCTTGGAGAAAAGTCAATTGCGAGCTGCACTATTTCAAGATCGCGAACATTTTTCATTTATGCGTTTACATCTCCATCTGCACGTGTTCGCGGCCCCAGCGGTGTTGCACTCGACCGCTAAGGGCCTGCTGTTCTCGCATACTAGTGGCTACTGCTCGTAGGCGTTCGACTTATCCAAACGCGTGATGTCGTAATTTATTACACGATTTTGATAGATTTCTCTATAGCGTGCGCCAAGACCAGATAAGGACTGCGTTTCGGTTTTGTTTCTGCAATAATCCCGCCGCTACATGGCACGTGTGAGAAGATCCGCAATTAAGGGAAAACTTATGAGGGAAGATTGGGAAAATGAATGGTATCTGATTAAAGAAATCTATCACTCGGATCACCGCTTCGTTTAGGGTTCCTGCACAGGTAACTTACTGCTGCATAGAGCAGGTAGCCTCACTTTTGGTGTTTTTTGAGCTCCAACATTTAAAAATTATTTTTGTGCGTTATTAATAGGGAAAAATTCCCTGCTGCTTTGCTGCTTTGGGCTCGTCCGATTTGGATGGAAAGAAGACCGCCTGGGAAAATCGCATGTCGTTGACGTTTTAAAACGGTTTTATTTAGCTTCACTTCGTAAACTTCTTTGTTTGTTTGGCTCAAATTTTGCAATCGATTTTTCGATTTCTACTCAACCGATTCCGATGAAACTAGTACGTATTCAATCTGCATGACAGCACAATATAGTATATTAAAATTTTATGGTACATCTAATATGGTGGCCACCACAAAATGGCTAATTACCATTTCCTTTACAACCTCCCGGCATGGATATCAAATGCAAGGGTATGATGAGTATAATACGATGGGCTTCATGACGTCATTCTTAGTGAAATATGGCGGATGCGCCAAGATAGCGGTTCATCATAATGATTAAATCTCCCTTGGCTCACTAAATGCGCCCACGATTTTATTTTAGACTGATCAAAGCCCCAGATTGGTGATCCATAATTATTTTCTAGCTTTTATTACATCATTAATTGTGCAATAAAACCGTTTAACTTAAAAAAGTTTTTTTTACTTATTATATAATATTTTATTAGGGCTCTAGATATCTGGTCAGAACCGTCATGGTGAGACATCGTTATCTGTCCGTCTATATGTCACCGTCGTTTTTTCAGTAACTATTATTTCTATCGACGTGAAAGTTGGCACAATTATGGAAATCATCATTTGCACACATCTACGCCCGGTTGTATTAAAATTAAAAAAAAAAACAATTTAATTGTGAATTCGGATATACCGTGTGGTGTATAATTTGAAAGGGCTTGCCTTAAGGATATATGTACATATTTACCGGACCGAAAGGGTTGCATATTCATCAGTCTATGCATAATGTATATACACATATGTTTGTATGTATGCTTGTCCGGATGTTACGGCCTAGAGCCCCACTGGATTTACCGATTTGAATAAATGAAGGGTCGTAAGAATTGTATTAATTGTATTATTAATATGGGTGTCAAATGAAATCGTTGGATGAGTAAAGTAAGATAGACAATGTGACGTCTTTATAAACCCAATATGGCGCACACCCCAAGATGGTAGATTACAATTTTTTTCACGATAAGCTATGTGACGGCATTGTCACAGGATAACTCATTAAAGAGAGGATTTCCGGACCTAGATATTATACTATCGTGTTTAAATTTAAAATTACTAGTATGCTGGCTGCTTGATCATGTCATGACATTACTTACCTACTACATATTATATGAAACTACAAAGCTGTATATAAAAATACGCTATTATCTATACAAAAAATCTAATATATCATTTATTATTACTCATTAACATGTACAAACCATCTGACGTTTACAGAGCAGTTTCACAAGCAGCTTATTCTGTAAAATTAACAAAAATGTATGCGAGACAAGAAAAAATTCTGAAAAGAACTCGTTCTCCCCCCAGAAATTTGCTCTGGATCCGCTACTGTAATATATAATATACTAAACGCTGCACATTACGCAGCTACCATTTCGGAATAAAAGATGGCTCGTACTTAATGCAAATTTACCGTCAATTTGCTCTAATTACAATCTTATGTATGCTCGCTTTAAGAGCTAAATAGTTCGCAACTTTATTAAAATTTCTCTTCCGTTGCGCATCCAGTTGCCCACCGCACCTAAATTACCTCATTAATCGAGTGAAATTACTAATCCGCTTCGAGGACCGACATTCGCGTGCGGTACATGCATGTCCGTGCCAAGTCTCTCGGAACGAGTCTAATCCGCAAAGCCATGGTTGCAGGTAATGACGTCATTAGTCATATGTATCAATGCGAAGGAATTTCCCATTCATCCTTGGTGAGCAGTTGCCTTAAGATGGCTGGAGCGACTTGTTAGCTTACGCGTGGGCAAACGGGTTGCTGGCATCTGCTGCTACATAGACGATAGATAGATCACTAGATCACATTTTCACATATTGGACGCGACGAGTTGTGGTGCAGCGGCCGATGTGAAGCAAATCAGCGTTAGAAGAATGTAGGAGGCTCACTCTTGCTGGCTGCCCCGTCCAGGTGCCGAGATACTGAACCTGAAAAGTCGTTGATGCCTTTTAAAGTGACAACAGCTCAATTGCGAAGAAATATTCGCTGATTGGATATGGAGATTACTTCGAAAATGACTAGATCCACATCCAAAGCTGTGCGCAGTGAATGGCATTTAAGGCAAGAATTTACGACTTTTATGGATACGCAGCGCTGGATGGTTTGCGCGTGCAAAAAGTCGCTTTCATAATTAAATTATTACTCGATTCGCGAAAGCGACCTATTAACTGTGACAGGGAGTAAACAAACGACTTCTTCCCGGAGGTTCTAGTAGCGAAGCAGTTCACGTCACCTGTAAGCCATTGTGTAGATAATTAGGCAAAGGCATGCAACAAGGCATCAATCCCAATGGCGCGACCAAGGCTCGATCGCGTTAATCACCTTCGGGCATAACAGTAAATGTCACATAGGTACGAAATCGGCTGTTTGATTTGGCAAGTAATCCTAGAATCACATTGTTATGATTGAGAAACAGCAAAGACTAATGGTAACTCGTCTGTAGGCGGCGGCAGTACTGCTACGCGGGTGTCTTTAAATAGACCAATAAATTGTCTTTTATGGGAAATGTTCGCACAAATTTGCGGTGTCGCAGAAACATGCGTGGGCCCGAACGTGTTTATCAGAGAAGCTTAGTGTAAGTAGGTAGAAAGAAAGTTTTCTTAACAGCTTCCCAAGTAAAACCTTCTGCAAATTTTCAGTAGATAGTTGCAGATTTTACGAACATTTATTATTTAAAATTTTTACGCGAAATGAACTAAAAACAAAAATAATGTAGTCCATAACTTTGTCATGACAATTTTGGGTACTTCTCTTATAACTAGTGCTATTTTCAGTTTTGCCATCTTGGGTTGGTGGGTTTTGACATATTAACTAGTTAACTGCGGAATTCTGTCCGACGGGACCATATTACTAAGCCTCCGCTGTCCGCCGTCCGTCTGTCTGCCAGCGGGCTGTATTTCATGAACCGTAATAGGTAGAGAGTTGAAATTTTCACAGAGTGTGTACTTCTATTGCCGCTATAACAACAAATAATAAAATACCAAGATGTCGAATTTGAAAAAGGCTGCTATGCAAATTAGTATATAAAAATTTCGATTATGTTAAAGCGCCTCTCTTGTTTTTTTTACAAAATTATTTAAAAATTACATCATATCTTGTACGATGATGGTGCGAAAATGTCTCATGTCGTAAATCTAATAAAGCAACGACGGGGAATAGCCGATATACCATAGAAGCAGCATACTTTTACTTGCCATATAAAGAAAATATACCACTAAACGAAAATGTTATTACTTCTTAAGAATGGGCTCTGAGGTCATTTTGTATTTTACGACGTCAACTATACACGTCGAACGCAGTTAACAGGTTAACAATCAGTAACCCGACTTTAAAAAAGGAGGTTCTGTGTTTGTACACAATTTTCTCAAAAACCACTAGACCGATTTTGATGATTCTTTCACTGATATAATCTAAATATTTCTGGGGAAGTTTAAGTATATAACAGTGTGCGTTTTTCGTTATTCGTTGTTTGCGAATTTACTATAGACAAATTTGGGAATTCAAAATGAGGGATCCAATATGGTGACCGAAATTTTCAAATGTCAAGTAATTGCGCATCTCTCAAGTCTGCATCTGCACGCCAAGAAGCAAAGATTATATTTTGCCAATGACAATGACTTCAATCGCGAAACCAGTAAATGCCCTCTGTACTGGCTCAATATGTAAAAAGGATTCCAAACGACTGACGCGTAACTATTCCAATTTAAAACGAACTCAAGAAACATAAAGGATTTTAAGAGAAATAGGATCACGAAAATCTTAATAAATCCCAACATTTTAAATGCGTTAGAACACACATTGTCAATATGAGACTTTGGACTAAACTTACAATAGAAAGTCACACCAAGACCACGGGTTCACAAAGACGGTAAAAGGAAGACTTTTTATATTTAGAGGGATTTAACACAAGACTATTTTTTTTGGTACCTTGTTAGTTGGTACCAATCAAGTTCACATCACTGAAGCCAAATACAATATGATAGTGACAAAATAGATGCAAATAATTCCAAATCATTGCCGAATAATAAAAAAGAAGCGAAAGAAAAAGATTTATTCACATCATTCATAAAAATTATAAATAAGAGTGGGCCAAGATGACTTCCTTGGGGAACGCCCGATTCAACTGAAAATGCTCTTGACAGTGCTGAGTCAATATTAACGCATTGTTGGAAGGTTCGTCAAATGTAGCTAGGTCACCTTGAAATAACGAATGTGGTTAAAGATCATAATTGAGGTTATCATTTGAGTGGTAATTAAATTTATAATTTTGTTTGTGGGTTTTAATTGTGATATTTCAATTATCAAGATTTGTCAGATCCTGTTGGGACGTCTGCGTTTGTGCTTGCAGTTTCCTAATTTTTCTCATGATATACGAATACCTTAAAACAATCAACATGCCTTACAGCAGCACTTTTTCCATGTACGTAGATTCAATAGCTACGGAATACTGAAAATTCAAAAAATTTCTACAATTTATTAAAGTTTCTATGCATCGAAAAACGTATAACGGTTAATAAACTATTAAAAAAGCAAAGATTTGTGATTAAATAAATCGCCAGTCCATGAGAAAATATTCATTGTTCGGAAAGCATATCATGCACCTTAAAAACGGCAGGTAATGTGATTTTTTGCGTGTTGTAAGATCCGATAGCGTAAAAACCTATGCTTTCTTCCCTGGCGCGAAAAAAAGCTGAAGAGCGAGTGTGCTCGCGAAATGTATCGCCAAGGCTTCTGAGGCGGTAAAAACAGGTGTAAAAGGCAACTTTATGACATCAATATTTGGTCGCTTGTTTATTGTTTATGCGCGGAAGTGAGTGTGGTACGCGCGTTACTAGATTATGCCCACTCATAATCAGATCGAGAGGAGTGAATGGGAGCGCTCGGATGTGATGCTGGACGGTCTTCTCCGAGATGTACAGTACAGTGTCGCCGTGAGTTCCCTCTACCAGCAAATAAACCACCTGTTTTGAAGGTGCGCGAAAGCTCGAGCGGCGCCGCGCACAGGTAAACTTTTAATGTTACCTGAGCAACTTGGTTTAGTTGAATTTCCAAGATATGAAACCGATGTGTGGGCTGCGCAGTCTCTAAATAGACGTGGTCGCGAGAAGGTGTCCATGCGTGTCTCCAGACAGTGAGTCTACCATTACTAATCGATTTATCGACTTCGCCCTATACCTGAATTTTCCTCCAACGACGACTCTGTTCAAACCACGAATTTTAACCAGATTATGCGTGATATCAACGTGTGACCAACCAACGATCGTCCTCGGCTAACTGGGCGCATTTCATGCAGTCGCGGGCGAATTACGCAATTTTTTTCTGCATCTGACGATCCATGCACTAATCGACATCACCTGTGTGGATAAATAATACCTGTGCCAAGTGCTTCGCTATACCTATGAATTGGGTTTTTGTTCTGTTCCGATCGGTTGCCATTGTGTTGCTGCTGCAGTTTCCCTGAAAGCGCTCTTGCCACTTCAACCTTTCCATCCGCGGTTGTGTGCACTGTGCACTTCTCTGTGTGCCCGAGTGTGGCTGAATCTGTTCACCTACCCGTGGATGCATTATCGTGATTTTCGTGTTACGTCACTACTTTTATGGATAAAATTGTGTTGTGATTTTACTGGATAACTATTCTGTGTTTCCACATTGTCAACTGGTAGCCGAGGCAAATTTCTTTGGTAAGCCGCTATTTGCTATTCTCCATCTAAACGCTGTTCTAACCATTTAGCAATCAATAATCAACTTCAACAGATTTATGTGTGTTGTACAGTAACTTACCTCTAGTATTAAGGCATCATTAATGTCCGCTGGACATTTGTTCTGTAACGATCTCGGCAAACACTTAATCGCTGACGTCTTTGGAATGATTTGAAGCTATCATTAACTTAATGGAGAATTTTCTGTATAACGAGAACTAATTCATCTCCTTCAGAAGATGACTTTGTATATGGATCTGAAAATTAACGAAACGTAAACTATTGATTTCTGGGTAGACATAATTACTAACTACGGAGTTTTTTTTATTTTTTATTATTTGAATTGCAGAAACAATCTGTATTAAATGAACATAAAAAACACCTACTTGTATGTGTTCAATTGAAAAACAATATATAAAATGTTTTTACTCTATACGTTAGCTAACTGACTATTAGATTTCTATTTGTCTATATACTTTTGAATGCCACTTTTTCCGTTTTTTTCCATGACTATTTCATCTGTAACCTTTGAAAATATGTCCAAAAATGTTTTCCTGATAATAATACGTCCAATATTAATTTTGTCTACGATTAAATTATAAAATCACAATTAACTGGACTCCTGGAGTCCTGGGAGGAAGTTTAAGTTTGATTTAAACAACGACCAAGGTATATTTTCTGTAATACATCCTAAACCCGTTTTCCGAATGCCTCGAAAGAGCTCGTTGTTGGAATGCGTTTCAATATAGAATTGACGAATAGGATAGTATTTAGGGATCTTGAATTTATGATCCTTCAACGATTTTAGTGGATTCAACTCAAGCACTTACGTACATAGGTCGCGAGAAGTCATCCAGGATGTAGAGACAAAGTAGATATCTACGTTGCACAATGAAGTCTATTGACCAGCTTTATATTCCAAGTTGCAGTGAGAAAAATTATAGCCATTTTTTCAAAGCAAATTCATCGAAATTAGAAATACAAATTTAAGAAAAATAAATAAGTTATAACCATTTATTCACGCGGAACCTCACTTCCACTGCGAGAAAGGCATAACATGTTGGTAGTGTAATTGATGCAATAACCCAATAACCGATACTTCATTGAAGTTGGACTTATTTGTATGCGAATATGAAATTCATATTATTGAAATATCCTAAAAGGAAAGGAGGAAGAAACCATAAGAGAGAGAGAAAGACAGAGAAAGGCAGAGAAAGAGAGAGAAAGAGAGAGAAAGAGAGAGAAAGAGAGAAAGAGAGAGAGAGCAAATAAAAAATTAGAGGATTTATAGTTTCTTTAGTTTATCAATTTCATTAGAGCAAGCTTAATAAAAAGGATATTCCGTCAGTAATTTTGAACGATACTATGTATGCAAGAATATGTGGATATGTTAACTCAGTACTGAGTAAAGTAATATTCATGCTTACAACAGTTGAGAGTCTCTTCTGACTGTTTGCCTGTCGAATTGCGAATAAAGTTAGCTAGGGCCCTTGCCAAGTTATTTATTTTTGTTTTTTATGAATGAAAACAGCTGTTGTGAGAAGGCGTTGTCAAAATTGATATCGCGCTGGCTGGTTCATATCTCTTGATTGGATCATCTGAAATAAAAAATCGGTTGAAAGTCAGTCGGGCTCGCGTAATCGATCGACCGAATTTACGTATATCCAAATGTAATCCAAAATATTCTAAAACAAAACACGGAAACATTTATTTTTGCAGCAACTATCAGATTGACGAAAAAAGCTGCAGGTTTCCTCTTATCTATGACTCGATACCTAACTGACCCTGATAATATCGAAATTTTAGCTTTGGAGACCTAGCAGATCAGGAGAGGGGATAGGCGTGTAACATATGTGCACGGTGCGATGACCTAACATTATGCCAAATTTTAAATTCTTAAATATAAACGTCTGTGACAGACAAACGGACGCAAGAGTGATTAAAGTTACGGAACCCCTTAAAATGAAGAATATTTCTGAAGAGTATCCAATCAAGAGGATATTTTTTTAGAATCAAAATCATGGAAAGATTACAAAGTTAAAATTCAGGAAATCATGGCTTTTCTGAAGATTTTTCGATACTTAAAATACCAAATATTCAACATTTTAAAATTTCGAATCAATCGGTTCAAGTCGGTTCGAGAAAAACTCGTTTAAAGTTTTTTGTACATATCATGACCCGCCGCGTTGTTCTACCTTGGGTCAGAACTGCCGAAATACTATATGAAGTTTGTATATGATATTTTTAAATTCAATACTATCGATAAATTGAAAGAAAATCGATTTTTTCAAAATCCTAGAGCAGAAAGACCACTTAAAGGGCACATGAAGCAGCGACCACCCTGATTTGAAAAGCAAGAATCTGCTGCAATTGCTTCTTATTATCCCAATTGCTTAAGAAGATTAATTTTGCCTACTAGACAATATCCCACCGGATATTCACTCCCCTGATTACCAAATCTAATTACTGTGAAGTAATTCATTTCACACATGAGTCAATCTGTACGAACCGAAAAAAATTTAATTGTGCTTGATCCTCATTGAATTGTTTGCATGTTTCGGCAGAATCTAATTCGTTCCATTATTTCACTTTTTTCCGAAATAAGAACATCGCTGATCTTGACATATAAGAACAATAAAATGCCTGAAACAATTAACGGGGAGAAAAAATCGTAGTAAGGAAGCATTGATGGCCTTCAATTCTGTTAGTTCTGCTTTTATGCAAGATTTGCAAGCCGTTTATTTTTTTATATGTCACTACATTGAAAGTGCTACATTTACATTTAGTTGAATTACCCACGCTTAAACGGTGACGGGATTGGTTGGCTTTGTTCCCTTGATCGAAACGCTCTTCGATTTTATTTCACAACTTTGCTTTTGTAAGCAAGTTCCATCTTCAACAAACATATCAGTTCTATACATATTGTTGGGAAAAGAAGAGTTGTACTTATAAGTTCATAAGTAGTTCAAACATTTTGCGACTTTTTTTTGTTCGAACCGTCATATTACTCCAAGCTTATCTTGTGCATGGGACTACTTATCATATGGTGCGATGTTATTATAGTAATTCTGAAACATAGAACATTAAACGATCAAATTCGTTTTTTTCATTTTATTATACATATTTTATAATTTTCTTGCAAAGTAGATACCACAAGGCTCCATACTGGGCTTTTTTCAGTCTGTTTATAAGTGAACTGCTCGATTTAACTGTCAATTTCTCTATAAATTTGTATGTAGATGACATGCAAATATGCCTAATTAGTGGGATTGCGTGAGTCGTATAAATGAAGATATTGAGCGTATCTGTGCTTGATGTCCTGAACAATTTCGTACTGAACTCGAGTAAATCATATTGCTTACCAATATCCTATCGAATAAAGTGTATCTCTCCATAACTGATAATTAAAATATTGAAAGTGAGTATTGAAGGTACGTTTTAAGAGATATAGAGATGTCAAAGAGAGCAAACAGTTCAGGGAAGTTAACGTTGATATAACGATGAAATTAAAAGCAAAGACTATTCTAAAGTTATTGCGGCGTTGCTCAAGAGATAGTGAATCTAAAAAATCTTCGTTGTACTGCCTCAACACTCTAAACGTGTGTTTTAGGGATGGGCACCAACCAGACCAGATTCACATACTCAAGTTTTGGTATTACAAATGTGCCGAAAAGAGTTTGAGTAATATAAAGACAGTTGAGCTCATCAGACCACCATTTAACAAAGCCGTAGTATCTGAAATTTTTTTTAAATTGAAACCCCACCCGATTTGACAAAGAGAACACTTTTCAATTTACAATATGTATAGTATATGTATTTTTGAAATCATCTTTTAGAACCCTCTTATTTAATGTCAATTGAGAATTAAGACTTAAGTGTAGTTTTTGGTCTAGAGTATTGAAAAATTCAGTTTGTTCCATCATTTGTTATAATTAAATGGAGACATATAGTATTAAGGTTTGCAATTTTCACATGTTAATACATAGATCAAAGTCTACAAAAAAATATTCTCATTTGGTGGTGCACCTTGGGTCCCTTACATATATAATCATTTGTCATTGGAAAAAAAACGTTTAGCTACACGGTGTGCATAAAACGTGAAGTACATCACACAAGTACATAGGCTATAGCATGAACTAGGATAAAGGCATAAAACCAAAATGACGGTAATTGGCGCGTGTTTAAAGTTGAGAGTTTAAGAAACCGCAAAAATATCGTTACTAAAAGTTACATAAAACCCTCTCTTAATATTTGCCTTTAATTAGCTATACAAGGTTCATATAAAATCCATTGTTACATTATTTCTAAGAATTTCTTCTATAGGTTCCCATTAAAATGAAAAAAAATTTTTTGGAAAGTTTAGATTAGCAACCAGCCCTAAAAGATTTAATTATTAATTTTTTTGTTGGGTTACCATTTATTTTAATTATCTCAAATGTCTGCTGTCTAGCTGAAACAGTTACGCATTTACAAATATGTAGAGCCAAACAGACTGATTCCATAATTAACTATTCCGCTTTTTAGGGTTCTGTAGCCAAATGGCACAAACGAAACCCTTATAATTTCGTCATGTCTGTCTGTCTGTCCGTATGTCACAGTCTTATAAGTCCGCCATCTTTCCATCGATTCTGCTGAAACCCCAATGAAGTGTCTTGTGTGAACCTCCACTTAGTTATGCAATGAAAGTAAAAAAAAAATTAGGGGTAGCCTTCAATCCATAACTGATATTGTTGAACAAGTCTCAAAAATGTGATAACAATTCTTAATAGACTTTTTTCTTTAGGTGAATAGTTCGCGAGGTATAGGTTCCTAAATAATAATGTGTCCCTCCTCTAACTCTCCAACCATGTAATTAAAAAATCTGGGAAAAAACTTTAAACGAAAAGCATTTCAAACAAGATACGTTAGCAACTTCTTAAGATATTCTCAATTATCAGTTTTCAATAGCAGCAATTTACTAAGTAAATATTCCACAGAGAAATTGCATTATTTGCACTTCAAATTGGCTGGATTTCGTAACGTGTAGCAAAACGCTCGCGCGCCCACTATGTGCAGTTCATGGTTAAGGTTACTTATAAATTATTCTATAGTTTCGAAAAAAATTCAATTTCAATGAGAGTTAATTGTTTTTATTTGTACAATCCTGACGAAGGAAAAAATAACTCTTGCGTAACTCTTAGGTACATGCTACGGAACCCTGAGATGATGCGTGTACAATACGCACTTGCCCGGTTTTTTCCTGATTAGGAGCAAAAGGTTAAAAATTAATAACATAAAACTTAGGGGATAAAATACCACATGTGGAATGAAATTCTATTGTTATCTCGTAGTGGTAACATTATTTGCATGCAATAGTATGAACAGAATAATTTTCATGAGAATGTGATGGGCGCCAATAGATGGCACCATTTTTCGTGCGATATATTATTTTGCTTACAACAATACCATGCCATTGTTTTTCTAATCTATCTCCTACGCCTTTTGCTTTTGTTTTTTCATAAGTCGGCACACTATTGTCAATTTATTAGGCAAGACTGCAACATTTTTGCGGGACAGATATTGGCCTCAAATTCCGCTGACGATTTTTTTTTTGGCACCAAAGAAGAATTCGGTCGGGGTGTTCGCAGATATTGCATAAAATTTCAACCAATGATTGATGGATTGTGAGTTGACCTGTCTGTAAATTTAAATATTTGAAATCATCGTCAAATATTTGTCAAATAAATATCTATAAAATATCATCTTTTTTAGCGTTTTGAGGAAGCCACTCCTATGAGTAATATATATTTAGGTTAGGTGCATAATTTTTTAGACTTCATTGTGACTTGTGAGGTAACCTTTTTTCGAGACACAAACATTTAGATTTGTTATTTAATATTACTCTCTTGTTTTCTTCCTTTAATATAATATTGGCCGAAAACAATGCATTTGATTTTTAAAAATTGTAGGATAATAAATACTTTGATTCAAACAGAGGGACAATGATTCGGTAAATAAATTTGATTTCTTGAATTTAACTTATGCTTCTAATTTTAGTAAAACTATAGTCAGTTCAAAAAAGTGATCATAGAAGAACAATTGAAATACAAAAGAAGGATTTATCATTTCCTGGCTACATACATATATCTTACGTCTCGGGTAGCTGTCAGCCATTATTCATTTTTGCTTAATTACAAAGTACTTCCCTTGAGATAACAGAAACCTCCTCAGAGAAATTTCCACTTTCGTGAAAAGTTGCCAAAAATACCCTGACTTCATCCATTTGCTTAATCTTAAACGGATATGGGGTTAAGTGTGCACACATTGCGCCAAAAGCACAGAAATCGCTGAGTCAGAGTTTGTTTTGTAACAAAGGCCTGATGAAAAGACAGACGCCGAATTTGGATCTCTCTTTATTAGATGGTCATTGTCACGCCAAAAAAAAAAGATTCGAATAAAGTCTTCCAAGAAATAGAAATTTTAGCAGCAAATTAGGAGTTGTGTGCTTCGTGGTTTTTATTTATTGGAGAAATGCAAATCCCCGGCTCGAATTAATTTTTAATTTTTCGTCTAGCAAGTTTACTTGTTTGATTGTAAGTGGTACGAACAGAAAATATATTGATCAGGCGATGGAAACTTTCTTAAAACTATGCGCCGCTTCCTCGCTTTTAATTGCTCAATCAATTAAGTCGTAAACTATATTTTCCCGTTGAACTAGATTTCACGAACTCATTCGAAAAATCGTTAATCAGAAGCAAACGTGTTCTCGTTGCCAAATGAAAAGGAACGAAAAGCCGAAAGTGAAATTTTTAATCCTCCGTGACGGCCGTCTCTACTAAATTGCGCAAAAAGTCTCTACGCAGCAGTATCAATCAATTCCATCGACAGCGAGTCTTCCTTCACCACCGTTGCCATTCAGCCGTAAACCCGAAGACTGCATTGTTCACATGTGAACTTACCTTATCAGAATCTTCTGCGTATTGCAAAATTTTGTAATTTTTAAACTCTTGCAAACTCATGCGTCAGACTGTTACTTATGTTTCAGGCGAATTTAACCAGTGGCGGTGGAAGTTGTTTACGAATTTGCGAATTTCTAGACTGTTCAAAAGTCACAATGTCACGCTTCACCAGCAAATGGTAAACTTAATACGCAAAATATTTATTTACTTGGAATGGTTTTATTTTGTTTCTATTTTTGTATCACATTTTTCCTCTTTTGGAGATCGAACGCTTGATTTGATGTCTCAAAGTAATATTTATTGCGGTGCCAAATTTCTATAATATCTCTTACTTAATTTTATTTGTACTTTTAAGGTGTGGTTTTATTTACGAGTTATCTCCAATTTTTCTGTGAGCAAGGAGAACAATACATACCTAAAGGTGTTCTCACGATGATGGGCCATGCTAGCCAATTAAAGATAATCACCTTCATGCAGAGAATGCAATGGTTTTGCATGGCAGTGAAGCGTCTACGCTGGCTTATCGTTCCATGCCGCCTGTGTCGGTTACATACCACATTAATAACAATGATTGGAAATACAGTAGATAGGTCTGTTATTTTTTAACAAACCTTTATAACAAATTTACTACCTACTGGTCAAAATTTTTGTTGGAGAACAAATGATAGGTGTAAGATATATGTATCTATAGCACTTTTTGCCTGTAAATTATCTGGAATTAAAGGAGCAGAACTCATATAAAGTCCTTTCCTAGGCTTGCCAACTTTTTGTAGATCAAATATATGTATAGTAGTTTCGGACCAAAAAAATCTCCAAAAAAATATAGTATGTAGCGTGGTTGCCTCAGGTCTGCCGGATCATCAAAGAAGAAGGAGCCCAAATAACAGCGTACGCAAATAGTGACAGCAGGGCAGTGGCTGATGAGATGAGTGATATTACCCTTTTCTTCATTATTCAGGGAACTTCTGCAGAAATTATAGAACGGTACACCAAGCCATCTGGAATTTAAGCGAGATGAGAGCGTTTGGCCTCATATGGTCTAGGGTTGGCCAAATTTGTTTTGTGATCGAGTGTGGCAAGTGTTTTCGAATTTTCACCTGCTCTCTGCGATCTTTGCAAAGGATCGTTTGATCTCTAGTTTATGAAACGCGAGCGGAACTCTTTTAGACTGGATTATGTCCGCCTCCGGCAGGGTTGCCCCATGCTTAATGATTCCAAAACTAATCGAAAGCTTATCAACTGAATGTTGAACATCATTAATAACACTTTAAAAAAAGGAAAATGGCGGATCCAATATGGCTTCTGAAACTTCCTGAACTGATTTCGATGGAATGGAAAATCCGCAATGGTAAATTGTTTTATCCATGCAAAGCCGGTCATAAAAACTATGGTGGTGGAGCTAGGTTGGTGTAGTGCTGGCAGGGCTGCTTGCTACAATGAACCAACCCCGAAGTGTAGAGGAGGACAGGGTTGATTGTTACAATTTTAACGTAAACACCTTTTATGCTCATTTAGTAAAGATTTATGTAATACATAGATATTCTGATTGCATATATGTACGTGCAAGTAAAAAATATAGTAATGTCCATTAATATTCAACCCAAACAAAAGTTACATATAATATTATTAACATGAAAACTGTGACAACTTACCCAAGGGTTGGTTGTTACAAGTCATCATCTGATTCACAATTTTTGCATACAAAATATAAATTTGAGTCCACGAATTTTTCATGAGCCCATCCATGGACAAGTAGCTCATTTTATCCATTCTTCTTTTGGTTTGGAATTGCAACAAATTAAACCGAGCGTATGTTCTTCATCAGCGGCTTCATTTTCTAGCTTGATATTTAGGTTTCCTGGTCTTCTTCATTCATTTTCCTTTTTTTAATAATTTTTCTTTTTGAGCCAGATGATGACTTGTAACAACTAACTCCATAAATGTAACAGCCTATAGTTTCGATATCACGTTCCTTTAATTTACATTTCCCTGATATTGATTTACATTTATCGAGAGGCCAAATAAAGGTTCTGTTTCATTAAGTTTTGTATTTTTCGACGCAAAATTTTTGATGGTATTTGTAGTCATTTGTTTAATTTTTTATAAATAAATATATTAAGTTTCTACCTATTTTTATAAAATAAATCAGATAAGAACAAGAGTGCATAGTGTATTCACTTATCAGCTCAGATATTTCCAATGAGCATCATAATTCTGCGAGAACAAATATAACAAAATATGAAGAAAAAAGAACCACCACGCTCCTCACGCAGCCTCATAAAGTAATCCGCCATATAGCGATCGATTGGTGGATGGGAAATGGAAGTAATTCTACCTCGACCGTCCTTCAAAATAGCTTTTAAAATTGCTTATCATTTATTGACTGCTACTAATTTTAAATGATTTTCTGCTTATACTGTTATATGTATACATAACGCTAAGAATTGTTAAGCTAAAGCTTCACCATAAATAAAATAACGTGAAAGCCGCTTGCAACGTTGTAACGTAGTAAAAAAAATTTGTTCTTAAAAATGCTGTTATTAATTTCCCACGATAAAAGTAAAAATATTAGCATTAGCAACCTTAGTGGGCAGCGATTGCAAATTTGTCTTTCTAATTTTTAGAAAATCCACACATTAAAGTGCAGATAAGATCTTAGGTCACCTCATCCAGCTGCTTTTAGTAATTAGTGAAAATATAATACCGTTGTCCACAGTATTTCACCGCCTAATGATCCTCTGGTGTGTTCTACAACAACTGAAATATTGCCCACCCAATCAAAGTATGCGCATTAACTTGTCATCGGTCCGGGATTTATGAGCAGCTCATGTATTTGTTTTTATTTTTTCCATATGTGTTTTTTTCAACGGGTAACACTCGCCGCGCATTAGGATAATCGAGGAGAAAAACGAAGAAGTATTTGCAAAGTTCACTGCCGTTTTTGCTGGATGCGGGTGCTGGTCGTGGTGCGCTTTTAGCTTTTTAGTACCCACCAAATGGCCTGATATTTGCATTTGGTTCGACAAAAATTGTTGGTGATCGCAAAACTTCACCGGAAAAAGTCTGACCATATGGCCACCAACTTGACTCGTGTTCGGGTCGTTTTGCTCTTTCCTTTCCTCCACTCGCATTAAAAATGTAGATTTGCCGCAAAATTATTCCAAGTGATGACATCACCGGCAGCCCGGTGGACAAATATGTAGATTAGATGAGCTGTAAGTGGTATAAGTGGTTGTCGCACGATACAAACATAACCTAAGGCTGTTGGAGCTCGCACAAATGCTGCTCACCTCAACCAGCTAAGAAATTGCTCGATATACGGGTTCGTCACCATTTCGCCGAGTTTTCATCTAATAGCACTTTGCGATTGCGCTCTATTCATATTCATAGCTTCGCACATTTTCCGATCTATAATTCGATCGCTTGCTCTTGAGATGCAGATTACAAATACCAGCACGCTGCTGGTCTTTTGCAATCGATCCTCAGAGTCTCGGTGCAGCCGCCTAGTTGAGTTAGATTGGAATTGCTGGGAAGAGTCAACAGGTGAACCTGCACGAATTATTGAACAACCATCGACTGAAGGTCAGGAGTTCGTAGCAAAATATAATTGCGAAATCATGTTGAGATTCTTTCGCCACGATAGCACCAGCTGAGATTGATTTGAAAGAAAGAGTGCTTGGCCAGATAATTGAACTGCTGGGCAAGTGTTGAACCACATGAACGTGTAGTTCCAGGTGTAGTGATCAAACAATTTTTTTATTTGATAAATCTTTTCTGGCTTTAAAAGTACAAATTAGCAATATTATATTGAAATTGTGGCAGAGCTTTTTTATAATAGCAAAAGAGGTTGGGAAAAATATTTAGATCTGTTAAGAATAATCGGTTAAAGCCATACACGTCTGTGTATGCTTTTACCCATACATTTGAGCTTGGCTACCTTTATATCTGTTCTTATAAATACTTAATGAGCCGCCTTTCATTACTGCACAAAGCCGATGTCAATGTCCATTAAGAAAATGAATTACGTTACTACTTTAATTCATTAATGGGGAAAAGCATAGATAATAGCCTTCCTCCGCACGGTTCGCATGCGATACAAATTTAATTCGAAGTAACTGCATGTAAAAAAATAAGAAAATCATCTGCGCGGTCAGTTACGATAAATTATGGAAAGAATATTATGTTGGATGCCATCTCAAAGATTATAAAACATAGTATACTCGTATACTATACACATAGTTTAAAATACTTGTAACTTATATACATAGTTTACAATGAAAAGAGGAACCCTTATAGTTGTCCGTCTGTCTGTCTGCCAATACCCTTTTCCTCAGGAACGCGTAAAGGTATCAAGTTGAAATTAATATCAAAAACTTAGGTCTACGGTCCTGGAGCTGTAAAAAAATGAAGCTTCTAGGTCAACGCAATCAAAACAAATAAATCAAAACCTATAGGGTACTTCCCTTTGACCAGTTTTTTTTTATCCAGTTCCAACCGAAGCTCCTTGCGGTGACCATCACTTATCCTTGGAGATTCATCTAAAATCAATCGGACAAAGAAAATTAGTTATATTAATAGATAATCTAGTGCCTGAAATAAGCTTTTTTTTTAAATTAACAAAATGGCAGCCTCAAGAAATTTTTTTCCAGATTTTCGGGAAAAAATCAACAGTTAATTGTTTATAAAAAACCGAAACTACAAAAAAAAATCCTTCGATCAGACACTAATTTTTCATGTTTTCAAAAAGCTGTATAAATTTCATTAAAATCTACCGAGCGGTTTTCGAGCTACAGTGGTCACCAGTCGGTTGGAACTGGATCAACACAAACAGCCATTACTTTTAAAATTATTAATTTTTTTTTCTACAATTTCGGTCAAGTCAAGTTGAAACCTTATTTAATGATGCTATGTTTTTACTTTTATAAAATAAAATAATTTACTTGCAAAAAAAAATTATTGAAAATTGTCATTTTTTCATGTCTCTGACTACACCTAACCCCTTAAGGGGTAAACTTTTTACTTATATGTATAAGAAACTAAAAACAAACTGGCAACTTTCCAACCCATCCATGGTAACTGGGTTCCGAGGTTGAAATCAATTGCACTGGACTATATCTCTATCTAATAAAATAGTGCTGCGATTTTATGTGCACAGCCATCAGTAAAACGTGCTCGGTTTTTGAAAAGGAATTGCTTGAGAAATGAAGTCCGAACTGAACCCATTGAAAGAATGTGAAGAAGAAAAGAAATTGTAATTTCTCCTACAACTGATCAAAATTTCATACATAAATATTGTACACTTAAATTATTCAAGGTGACCAAAAGTTTATATTTTCCTCAACAGGGCAGTAAAAGATTGAATTTATTTAAAATTACCAAAAGTTGACCCTACCTTGAGCAACAATTGCGAAAGGATGTTTAAATTAGCCCCAGGCGCGAAATTTCAAATTGATGACTCTTAAGTTTTATCACAATCCGTTACCCAATTGATCGTTTAGCTCCAAACTCACGCTGTTTTGCATTTTACAACATTTCGTAATGTTGTGTCGAATTTGTAAATTTCGGCAGCTTTAACGGGACCATAGGGCCTTTTTGCAAAGTTGCGCAATTTTCCCATAACATTTTCAATATTATTCCGGTTGATGTTTTCCGCTTATAGCATACACGACTAATTACAATGCTGTTTGCTTTATCTGTCGGTTAACTTTGTGCCTCGAGTTCATTTGTATGCTAATTTGTTGTGATATTTTGCGGTGTTTATTTCACGTTTTTGTTTTTATGGTAAATATTAATTTAGTGTCCGTTGAAAGTAAGGCGTAAGGATTTTTAGGGGAATGCAAAGTGTGTCAGACGCATTTCACGCAACCGTAGAAGTATATTAATAAATATTCTCTTATAAATCACAACTTTTAAAATGCAAAGTAATTATGTTACATCATGAGTTCACATTTTGTGTGGTGCCTGTTAACTATTATATATCCAAAGCGGCTAGTCGCCACTTGCTGTTTGTTGCTTTTTCTAATCTCTTTCATAAAATATAAAATAAATTGAATTCGTGAACTCGCAAGTTGTACTAGACTAGGAAGAATACTGAATATGCCTCTGATCAGCAGATTGGATACGACAGAATAACCCTCTTACCGCTTCCATGAACCAAGGAAATGTAGACAACGCCGCCCGCTCCAAATGTACTGCATACCTCGAAAGACCCCGATTTATGGTTAGAAGCCTCAACGAGTCGGTCGGGGCACCTTCTTTCAGATTTCAATTAAAAGCTATGTGAAGGTGTAATCGAATCGTGAGGTGGACCTACCCAGCGCAAAAAAGGCTAATGATTCCAGCAAATTGGATCATTAATATCACAAACGAAAGGAAAATCGCGTCTCGAATACGAGGTGAAAGCACTCAGTGCAGTTGAACTGTTTTACCCATGGGAAAGTTCGCTTTTTCCGCTTTTTGATCTCGATAAATGGGCTCTTAATGGAGATGTCTAAGCACCCACTATTGCTAACTGTTGGCGGCAAATTAATGACTTTCATTGTTTTTGGGCTGTTCCTGTTGGGGCATTTGCTCATGCAAGTCTTTAGGAACAATTATGCGTTTCACTTTAAAAATAAATGCAATTTTATGTGCACTATGACTGAGCTGTTAGGTCGGTATTTTCATTTCTATTTCCAATTCAATTTAAATTGAAATTTTCCTTAGTTTTCATATTTGGACCGGAAAGTTTATTGGACTTCAAGAAAACACCTAAAGCTTTTCCACGATTGCTCCAAATTAACGAAAGTTTAATTTTATGAGTTTACGTGTGTAGGGCCGCTTACAATTTTATAAGGTCTCTGGTTCGTTTATAGTATTTGATTTAGGCCTTGGACTGGTTTTCTTGATTTATACCTATTAATTCTTAATTACTTTTTTGATTTTTTATTTATGCCGACACGATAGGAAAAAGTCATTTTAACATTTCTGATTTGTAAAAGGAGATACAATTGCGAAAGATTACCAATTTTGGCTATATAAATGAAATTTTTCTTCCTAGGGTCTAGTTTGCTGGCTTGCACGTATTTGCTCTCTCACTTTACTTCAGATTGCCGTAAAAAGAACGCGTGATAAGAAAATAGATTTGGTATAGCTTTACACATTGGCTTAAGAGGTCATCCTATTATAATGGCCCAATAAATATTGGAGATTTTGAATGTCGATGGTATTATAGAAAATTATTAAGAGTCAGACCTTAGACTTTGAGGTGGGAGATAATCTTTTAAGCCCGGCTATTGATCTTGTCGCACCTGTGAAACAGCTACATATATTAAAAATGTCTTTCATCTTAAGGACTCGTATATATAGACTACAACTAGTTCAGTACCCTGGTTCCCCTGGATTTCTCTAGATAGTCCAGTCTCATGTATTATAATAGAAGCACATTTAATGTTTTGGGCTTTTCTAGTTTCCTTAGTGAATTGTTTTTGTCTGATCGCTATCAACGTGTACGCGTGGGTGGAAGTTTCCCAAGAATATCACTGGCACCTTGTGGTGTACCCCCACCCACTTTTATTCAGTATTTTTAAAAATATCCTCCCTCAGGGTATTAAAGATGCGTCAATATATACATATACAAGCTGACGATGTCCAGATATGTATGCTATATTCCGTTTTTTAGCCTAAATGGACATTCTCTACTTACTCTGAAGAAGGTCACAAGCTTGGGCATTGTATTAAGTGCCGACAAGAAATGCTGTGTGCATGTTGGTAAAGGTATTAATCAGGCCATTTTTTATTTATTTATTTACAAATTTATCAATTTCTGATTAATTTACAATGGAGAAAAAAAAATGTTCCGCAAATAGTGGCGATTGACGGTGACCACAGTTTTCAAAGTACGAGTATTGTTCATATAAAATTAGAAAACAATTATTTTAATTGGAAAGGTCAGTCTCGACTAGAAAAATCGAAATAAAACCATAGAAAAAATCAATTAACGATTTATATTTTCATTTAATGGGCTATAAAAAAAGTAGAATAAGAAATTAATGAATCGTATAGTTTTTAGTTCGAATCGAATGAGTAAAAAAAATATAAGCCATCGTGAATAACATTAATCCATCGCTTGTTGAGTTTTATGATTGGATTAAAAAGAAAAGCTGTTTGAATAAATCGCGATTTAAATTTTCTCCTCCAAATAACCGCGTTAACTAGAAAAGAAATTATTAAAATCCTGGTATTTTTAAATATTTCCTCAAAAATGTTCAGGTAATACATTCTAGTAGGTTTATAGAAAAAAATAAGAAAAATGAATTTTTAAGTCTGTTGTGTAGATTCCTTCAATTCATAAATTTTTTAAATGCGCCCATGAAATCGTAGAATATAAAAAATCGTAAATCCATTTGAGGTTGCATCTTCTACCAAATGTTCGTAAATTAGGTACTTAATAATAGAAAAGTTTACGAGGTGTCGTAAAATCGGCATATTTACGATGATTAACGAAGTGAAACGAATACACTAAATATTATTCACAGTTAAATTTCTTAAGCTACTTTATTACTATGAATATAAAAATCCAACAATCAATAGTTGAAACGCAAAATAGTTTCCAACTTTTATTACGGCGGTTTGCCAAACCTAAGGATTGATTAGTCACAAATAGGAACCTTTGACTATACATATGTATGTTATACAACATATGAGATAGTCAGTCAGCCACCCAGGACGCCAAGAGCACTTATAAATTATGACGGTAACTGCATACAAGAAATTGATTGGTTTCTAGATAAAGCCACAAAATGTAGTAGCGTTCAGAAAGAGTGGCATACGTACATCTCCCACGTATGAAATCAATTAATTGAAGCCTCTCAAATCAAAACGGACTATAAAAGAGCCAGGCCGACAAACCTTTGTATAGTGTGCGATAGTGAAACGCAATGGCATCTCTTCGAGTTTTCCAGGCTGTCCTAATTCTCTGTTTACTTTTCATTACATCTTACTGCCAGGTAAGGTTGTACACATGTATGTATTCAACTGCTACTAACATGCTTTATTAAAGCTAACCTTCACCCCCCAATGGGGCAAACGAAGTAATAACTTGGCTTTACCGCCACCAAGTACACAAATAATGTGCAAGAAGTCAACCGATGTTCTTGAGGATATCTTTCAATTTGTTCAAGTAAGTTGTCTCACCAGTATATAGATATGATAAAATAAACAGACTTTCTCTCTAGGTGAAAGCACAAATGTTTATAGAGTGCAATCAAAAACGATGAGATCATGCTGTTCAATAAAAGAATTGATTTTCATTTGGTGAACGTAAATTATATTTTATGATGTAAAATAATTTTCATAATTAAACTTCATGTTGCGGCATTATTAGAAAGTTGTCTCTATTTTTGTAAAGTGTTGTTTACCAATTCATCTTATGCGCATCAAATGTACAATGACAAGACAAGGGTATATTTACGATATGACGTTAATACTTTGGGTCAATACTAGAACTGCTTTCAAAGCTATTTGAATCTTTTGTACTTCCTTGTTTTATTACACTTCTTGCTTCCTTGTTAGTTTTCGAAATTCATTTATTTAAGTGGGGGTCATAGAAATTTTAACCAAGAACACGGAGCATTGTTAGAAGTTGTGAACAAAATTCTTAAATAATATTTTTAGGGTGCCATACAGGAGCCACCATCTTGAATTTGTAAAATGGGCCACCATATTTGAAATATTTTAAGGCGCGACTAGTCTAGTGGTAAGCGTGCTAGACTGCCGATCCAGAAGTCCTAGGTTCAAATCTCACTTGGGTCCCACGCTTCTACCCCTATAGTGCGCTTTTCCTAATAAGCGACAGATGGCAGCCTCATCAATTAGCATACCTCCTGTGGGCTAATCACCCAGCATAACGAACATGAACGATTAAGGAAACGGAAATAGAGCCTCGACGTGGCGAGCATCTATGAATATTGGTGTTGAAACGTATCCTATGTCCATAGGGCATGTATATGGTTTTTCATTAAGAGCATTACAAATATTTTAATTGTCAAAGCATATACGAATTCATATTTTTGGATTCTTGTCATGTCAGTTTGTCATCAATCATGGAGAATACACGCTCGAACAATGTGGACATTTTATGTTTATTTAAATTTATTACCAAAATTCACTTCATATTGCAACAGCTTTATAATGCATTTCATCAAATTTATGGTCATCATAATCGTTCCGCTCGATTCACGATTTGAACGCCTTGTGAATAAATTTGACTGAACATTTTTATTGCAAGATGTTCTCATACCATGGAACAAAGCACGGTAAGGATTGAATAGAATATCACTGTTGTAAGTGCGAGTGCTATTTATGATCCAATCTTATAAATTCCGTGACGTTTTCAGTCGCAGTTAACACCATAATTAATTGTGGCGATTTCTTTCTAAAGTTACTTAAATCGTGTCTCAAAAATACCACGATGACGAGTATACTCGTCAAACATAGATTTTGTGCAGCTAATATTGAATTAAGTTGTGATAAAATGACTTTTGAGTGAAATTAATGATTTTACTATTGACATTATTTACTTAACATAAACATATATTGTTTGCATATGAAAGAAAGGTAAAAATAATATACATAAAAATAGAATTATTAAAAAAGATATAAGATTTTCTAGTCTTCTGTACTGTTTCAATATATTATTATGATTATGCTCGTCATAAGACATAATATTACAATTTCTCTGTGACGAGAATAGGTACTTACTCGTCTATCAACTGATTTGAGATTGGGAATTAGACAAACTTGAAATGGAAGCTGCAATGAGGAAAATTTTTTATATAATACACTTTTCTTGTCCCCAAAAAAATTATAAATGATTGAATAGAATATTTTCCATAAATTAGAAGTCTGAAATAAAAAATTCTCCATCACGTAAGGCTTTCAAGAAAATTATTGGTGAAAATTTAAAAACAAGGTTCCGAAAATACTAATTATTGGAAAAAATAAATCGAACACTAAAAAAGGAGAGAATTTTATCCTTACCAAAAGAGATCCATTTTGTTGTGACTTCAACATGAAATATGGCGGCTGAAGCGTCATACGGGGTGACTTTTTGTGAATTAAGCGCCATCTGTCACAAATCGGAAAAAATTGTGACTTACGTATTGTACCCTGTGAAATTCGAATCTGTAATCAAAGGTAGGGGTTCCTATTTAACATTTCTAAGCGCCCTGATAGGGAACGGGATCGGCTTTCCTCCTCTGTAAATAAAAAGATTATATTTTGAATTTTTTTTCGTACTTCTTTTTGAGTTATTGAGTCGGATCAAGATAAAAAAACTCCCTCTCTATGTAGAGTGGAATTCTGTTGCAATAAGTGCAACTTACCTACCTATGGACTACCGTGTCGGAATGGAATGTGTTTCTCAACTATTCTCAAAAAATTGAATGCAGCTACTACAGAGACAATTTAACTGAAATGAAAATATCAAAAATTAAAAAAATATGAATAGATAAAATTAAGCGAAGAAGGTCAAGCAGACAAATTATCGACTTTCACTTGAAAGAAGTAAAACAAAAACCGCCAAAATTTATTGTAGGGATTATAGTGATAATATATCGAAAGTAGTTTAACGGGAAGCAGATGCAGATACGGAGATAAATGGTCGAATAATAACAGCAGCCCGGCACAAGTATTTTCGCCGATACTTTCAAGGTGAATCCATTTGACTAATTGTTAATTTATTCGCCAATTGAGCACTAAACGAGGTGGCACGTTGCATGACATAATTGGAGTGGGTTCAAGTGACTTGTGGACAATTGGGAAATAACAGTGTGAGAAATAGTGATGAGAAGCCGGATAAAAATGAATGAAAAGCGAAATGTTGTAGAAACGGAGCCATTCAGTCGATCCGCCGAACAATGGACAATTGGACTTGGCGGAGATACTTTGAGAATCCCAAATGGTTATCGACATTTTGGATGGCTGAACTTGAACGCCCGGGCATTGTTTATGCATCGGCTGACGTCTTTAGACGTACGGTGTGCACCGTGGAAGGCCTCAGCTTCAATTGTGAGTCAAGGTGAGACTCCGATTTGATTAGCCGCTATGGTGACTGTTGACATAAACCACGGCGTCGCAGTGCTGCCCCTAGTGGAACAGATATCGCGTGTTCTGCATATGAAGACATTAAGCCGGTATGGACAAGTTTTTTGCGACCAATATAAGTGGCTATTTGAACCTGCGTAATCACAGGTGAATGGCGGCAACCAGAAAGCTCTGCACTGAAGGTCCGGCAGAAAATTATCGCATTAGTGCTTGCAGACCAGCCGGATTAATCCCTGTGGTGACGTGTTCAGTAAAAAAAATTGCTTTCCATAATTACAGACAAAAAGTGAAGCAGGCAAATATTGCCGGTTGCCTGTCAGCAGTCAATGTCAGCAACTACTCCAAAAACTACTTTCTACGTGAAGGCTATTTATAGCAAATTTAGCCATTCCAGAAAAGCTGCGTTTTTCGTGGAATTGCAGTGCAAGGTGACTACGTTTTCATTACAAGGCAACTGCCAGCTCATTAGGAAAAGCCTGCTTGTTAGATGTCGATAAAACCATTTCAATATATAGTAAAGAGAGTTCAATTTATGGCTGTTTGTAATATTTTTAGAAAAATAATTACTCAGTTAATTTATAGCTTCTATCACGATTATTATGAACATATGTATGTAGCTAAAATTAAAGATTAGATCTGTTTTTATCGAAAAAAAAAACATTTAAAAAATATGGATCAAATTATTTTTCGACCATTTATTATACGTTATCTTAAATCACATACTTTCAAGAATATATAAACAAAAATAATGTTCAAATATGCAGAAACGTTCAAGTTATAGAATTTTTAGTAGGTAGAGCACCCAGTTCTTGTCCTTAATATTTAAAAAAAAGTATATGCTTAGTCTACGAGCTCGAAAACATACGAAACATTAAAAGACGGCGAATTTTCTGCTTTGGAATCTCAATGAAGATTTTTACTGAGTTTCATCGAAATCAAAAAGCGTCATTCATTTTATGATTTCACATGAAATTACTCTTAATCCCAAAATGCTGCCAACTCAATTTTGTTTTGAGATTTTTCGAGACTGGGAAATTAAAAATGATTGTTTTTTACACACAACCTTTTTTCAGGCGAGGGAGGTAGCTAGGTGTGAAAAATAACATCGGCCAAATGGCCGATTCTAGATGCGAGACACAAAGCAGCTTCTTGCGGTAACGTTTTTCAGCACATTTTCCATGATCCTTGCTGTTATATGTATGTTTTTGGGTTTGTATTTTTCCTCTGTTCCGTGGACATGGCAATCTTAAAGGCCCGCGCCAATAGGATCCGTCATCCGTCGACTTGAACTTGATGGCTCTAAACAGTAGAAAATCCACATTTTTTTTAAAGTTAAGTTGGCCATCTTTCTTTGAATTCGTCCTGCACAGCTCACGAAAAGCAGGCCGCGCTGAACGACTCGACTTTTCCTGCGTCAAGCTTGCCGGTTGTCGTCGCACATGTCCTGTTTTGCTTCTTCGAAGTGGGTAATCATTATATTTATTTGGCTATAGTAACACGCAATATGCGTATATGTACATATTAGTATTTATTTGTTTAAACGATGATCGACCACGAAGAACTCGAAATTAGCCTCCATTGACAAACTGCTGAGCTTAGATTTTCGTAGGAAATTTCCAAAACTATGTACATACATATCGTATATGTATACACGTCAGTCATTTAGTTTTCAATCTTATTGCTAGAATACTGCAGAGAATTTTGGAGTTTGCTTGTTGCGTAATGGCTTCAATAAAATGCGTTCCTCATGTTTATTTGCCTATGCAGATTTTGATGCAAAATTATTTAGAGTCGAGCCTAAGCCACTCCAATGAAATGCATATGATCAATGGAGAATGCAAGTCTGCTGTGTGAATCAGTTGAACTGGCAAATCGAAAAAGAACTGATCCGACCACTCGCGCGAATGTAGGCAACCACGTCTACGCTTTGATTTAATATCTATAAATCGGGAACACCGCCGCACCACGCATTGTACCCAATGCGACGATGGTATGCTAAGTTGCCCTATTAACTTCTCATTCATTGATAAAAGTGCTTCTGAGACCCGCGAAAGAGTCTTTCCGCTGCAGGCCGACAGTAAACAAAGGAGATATTTGGGCGGCAAAACCTAACGGTGAAATTCGAAAATTTTTCGCACGTAATTCACACCTCAATTCGTTATCCGGCTCTGCCCTAGATGAAAGAATGTCCCAAGAACTGCTGCCGGCGCTTATTAGAATATCTGCTGATTCATTTCGCCGCCCCAATCAACCATCGCCGACTATCAAAATAAAAAAATATTTTTTATTGGATTTGCGTCTTGGTTGGCTAAAAAATCGAATGTTTGCAGGCGCAGGTGGCAAGTGCACAATTTATTAATTTGCTAAAATTGATATTTCCCGTATTTTTTGTAGTTCAGCAGAAAACGCGATACTTTTGCTGGACTACTTACTTGGCGAGAGGCGATAGTTGCAACAACAACAGTCAAGAACAGGTTTGCACTTCGTGCCTTTTGTTTGACACCTCAAGGCTGGGAGAAGTCTTTCTACTTATTAAAAAAACGATCTCATAAGTCGATTTTAAACAATTTAATTAATGTGAGAAAAAACGTTTCGAAAGTAGCTTACTAGGTCCGCGTCCTTAATTAATTTTATTGCCATTGCAATGATAAGTGAATATTTGCGAAAGGTATGTTTGCACCTGACGTGTTGGTAAATGTTGTGAACGAAAGAAACTGTCTACAGGATAAATGCAACATTTAGAGACTGATCAAGGCCGTCGTTCAAAGCGAATGTTCGCTCATAATGTCGATTTTTATTACCAATAATTTAAGGTTATATATGGTTTATCTGTTATATAACGCATTCTAATATAGAGTGAAGTGGTAGATTGGTTCAGTTAAAAACATTGCGCGGATTATTACTCTGTTATCGTTGTAAGCAGATAATTTTCTATTTCTCATGAAATTAATATTTTTAAAAAATCTTTAATTTGATTTCATTCATGATGAATCAATCACCAGCAATGTAGGGTATGCTTTAGTTAAGCGTTATTTATTTATTTATTTATTATTTTTACGTGCAGGGTCGCTATTTAAGGCCCGTGTATTTTTTGTATTTGTAGGTTTTCTTTTTCTATTGTTAATTTAAATCGGTCGTGTATCTTGTTAAATGTACTTAAAAGGTCTAGGCCTGGCGATATTGTGCATGTCAGGTCGTCCAAATATTTTCGGATAAAGGTCAGTTTAAGGCCATTACTCAGCATAAACTCACCAATCTAAGACAGGACACGTAATCATTAACAAGGAACACAAATCCATTCTCAAAAAAAATAAAAACGGTAATTAAACCATCATCGGTTACATTTTAATCTATATCATTCCCGGGCAACCATAGATGTACATAGAAGCAACGTTTCTTATCACAGTAAAAAATTGGCGATGTGAACTGAAGAATAATTCGAAAAGATTTAATTATATTATCAAACGGTCGTGGAGTGAAATTCTTTTGTAATTCACACTTGGAATTAGAACTGATATCATAAGAATCCAGTCAAATGGAGGGCAAAAAAGGGCTTGGGTAGTTATGCAGCGATTATTTTTAAGCTGTTCGGGGGTTGGTGGTGACATTAAAACAACTTACTGTCCGGACGCCCCCCGACAACTATTTTGTACGTATCTAATAAAACACTTTACGGATATAAACTTCTTATTTCATTTCTTGGAACACAACACTGACTTACGTTCCAAAAACACCTTATGGATAAATATTATAGTTTCTAATTAATTGGTTACAACATTTAACACCTATTCGGATGCATTCAATAAATCCCGGTAGAGTTTTTAAAATTATGCTAATGTATTTTACCCATCGGATAACAAATAGAAATTCCAAAAGGATGGACTGTGTCGACCACCGTTTTGAGTTAAATACCGAATTTCTTACTGTACCTATATTAATATTAGACATATTCCCAGCCTAAAACTTAAATGAATTTAACAGTATACACAGGCGACATGCGCAAGGTACGTAACAAAAAGTGTGTTTTCCCAAAACTGCGAAAAGTGTTGTCACTGCCTCTTTTTACTTAGTGCGACAGTATACGTATGTCTTCAGGGTCGCTAAAAATGAGTTAGTGTTAGTTTTTCTCTGGGAACTTTTATTTTCTCCCTTACCTCAAAAAATGAAAACGAGGTTTTGAAGATATGTGGAACCACAATACTCACGGGAAACAACAGCAGGATCAAATAACCCCACAACGTTGTACCCACCTAACCCCATACCTTTGAAACCAATAAACCAATATAATAGACCGAGAGGCGACCACGGCCACCAGCGGACTATCGCCAGGGGCTACGAAATTTTCAAGAAAGGTTCCTTATGCTCGGAGAAACCTAACTAGAATGTCTTCTTTGCGGTATTTAGTTTTAAGGGTAGAAAGACCCTTTGAGAATGAAAACTTTTTATTTTTTCAAAAATTTTTTTTACAAAAGAATCCAGATACCATTTTGCAATTTTATATATGCATATGTTGACACTTTAAGAGTACGAAATATTTTTTGTTTTTGGATTTTTACATAAGTTTTTTGGTCATATATATATTTTTCAAAACAACATCAAAAAATGACGGTTGACATGATTTAGGCCGATTTTTTTTTGAGAAAATCGAGTTTAAAGTTTATTTAAAGGAATGTGTAGAATAGAATTAGACCGAGCTCACGTACCGCGAATGAGACCAAATATGGGCACCGCTTCGTGATGCTGCGAGCGTACCAATGATTTACGCATGTTTGGGTTTGTGCGAATCAGTGTACAAGCGCCGAAAATGCTGTCACGGGGCGCCAACCTTATACTTTCATTAATGTTAACTTAAAATTAAATTAAACTTAAATATCGCTCTAAAAGTATGGAAAACATATAAAGTGAAAAAGATAGATTTTTTTTCCAAGCTAGATAGACCCCTTAATATGTTTTCCGGATAGTAGGCGATTTCAGCTTTTACTCGAACCCAATGTTAAGTTAAAGCGTTTTTGTTTTGAATAACGGACAACCGAAAAACAGAACTCACGCTGGTTGAAATTGTAAAGTTATTTTTAGATGTCATTCTATTGTAAGCGCACCTTTAAGATTATAGGATAGGTAAAGGTACGTATTAAAAGAGTTTTAAAGAAATGGTTAAGTTTTTGTTCGGCCGAATATTATAAGTTGAGGTAACTGTATCTTATAACCTCTCATAATTATAATGTTGTGTATTCCTGGAAGACAATTTTTCTCTGAGTAAGCACTAAAATTGATTATTCTCCTTTACAGAGTTTTCACTTATCTCAGCTCTATATTTTTTTTCAGAAAATTGCCGTAAGGTTAGTGCAAAAGTGCTAAAAAAATACTCGTATATCGGCTCCGTTATAATATCGCAGCAATTGCATCTTATTAAGTCAATTCTCTCGTAAATCGTGCCCATTACCTGCGTGTCTCCTGCAGAATAATCGAAGCAAGTGACTTTGAGATTTTTATTTCCTGAAATAAAAATGCAAAGTAAAGTACCACTTTGACATGGAGACCTGCGAGTGCCTCTCACCTGGTTGGCTTATGGCTCGGGTTCGCACAAGGCATCGGCACAGAGACGGAAATCATTCCAAAATAGCCGAACAACAAGCACTGGATTGAATTAACCACATTAAGCCGCAATTTGTGATAAATCCCAGCCGTAACCTCCGCGTGGATCGTAATTCATGCGAAATTGCGGCAGTTTTCCGATGCCATGTTGTTCCAACTCGGGCCAACTCCGCCGTCGACAGCGTAATGAAGGTGAAAATGGAGTAAAACACTTTGTCACTCGATTAGAGCCTATTGCTTATTCGATTGTGATCTATCGTGGCCGTGCAGCGCGACATGAACTCACGTCCACGTTTGAATTGCTTATACCGCCGCGCGCAGGTAAAGCAGTCATAAGCGCATATTGCGGCGGTATTTAGTGGTCCTGCAATACACCGGGCGGTATCGTGACGGCATTTGCATGCAGCATGCGTTGCCCGGTTTTGTTTACCTATTTCGCTATGATACGATTTCGGAATACCTAGTCGACGGACAATTGGTTTTAATGTCGAATTCGTGCAGGCCCAGCTCAGAAATGGAGGGATTGGCCGGTGCTGGACAATAAGCGCGAACAGGGCCGGATTTACGTGAAATGTCGCCCTGTGCACTGTGGGAAATGCCGCTCTTATTTTAATTGAAACCTGTACTTGCATGAAATGTTAGTTTAATTTGGCTTTACAAAATTAACAGATGAAATAAATGAAAAACGATTGCTTTTGATTTATTTATTGTTCAGTGGTAAATAATGAATAATCACATAAGGTTTTTTTTCTATTTTTTATTCATTGGAACACATCTCATAATTTCTTGAAGACTTTTTTTTATAAGATTTTTTTTATAAGTTTAGATTAATCTGCAAAATAAACGGCTTGAAGTAGGTCAAGTATGGTAATTCCTTATTCGCATTAAGTATCTCATCGTCGACAAAATCCGCTATTAAGAAAAAAACAATTTGACAAGCAACATTTTGAACTCTACACTGTAACAAAAATTACAATTGGTTTGATATATTTTTGATACACCTTTCAAATGCAAACACGTCTGACTTTTTTTTCCGCAAACTGATTGATTAAATCTTCACAATTAAAGCCTTCGAGTAAATCCGACTCAATGCAAAGAATAGCTAGACTATTTAGCCGACTGCCGGTCATAGTCGAACGTAAATAGTTTTTGATTCTTTTCAAACATGAAAATGAACGTTCTGCGCTGCAATTCGTCACTGCTAATGTGATGAAAATACGATATGCTATCTCCACATTTGGGAACTCGGTGTATAAGTCTTTCGTTCTTAAGAGTTTCAATAGGTTGCGTGGTGATTCATGTAGCAATTTTTTCTCAGAGCAATACGCGTGGAAATGTATCAGTTCGTCATCCAATGCAGGTTCGAGGTCCGAGGTATAGATTGTCCTTAAATGTTCTGACTTTTCACGAATTTCGCTAGAATTCAGATTGCCAAATTCGGTGATAACCGAAAATTTTTTAATTGATGTTTTAAATTTTGCCGCCCCTCAAAATTTGCCGCCCCCCAAAATTTGCCGCCCTGTGCCGGAGCACCAAGAGCACCTAATGTAAATCCATCCCTGAGCGCGAATGACTCGCATTTTTCTCCGATTCTGATAAAGATTCAAGGGTTCGACGTTCGACGCTGATTGTAATTAATTTGATTAGTGATTTATTATGTTAACTGTCATTGCCGGCTCTAATTATCTTCACGCCCCGTGCAAATGAAGAAAACGCGCAAATCCTCATATCTTTGTATTTTGTCGGCGATTGTTTCAAATTTGTTTGAGTCAAGTTTTGAAAAGTAGTGCAATCTACTCCAATTTCAACGCAACTTGGGGGTTTTTCAGGTGATTACGAATTAGGGGTTCCTTTTCATAAACAAAATGGCGACCGGAAACTGTGCAAAGTGCTCCAATTGCCACGTAACTTATCTGAAGAAAAACCTGCACCAACTGGAGACCCTTTAACCTTGAAAATGACCTTCAGGGCCACTTCCTATTTTTCCAATTTTGCATAGATGGCATAAGAACTAGATATCGCATGGCATAAAGGAGCCGAGTATACAGCTGGAACATTCCGGAATGGACCCAACATGCTGGCAGATGGCAGAGAGAAGTGCAACATGTGGAAAAATGTGTATCAATCGAAGTAGTCGCTGCTCTCTGGATCTCTGGATGTGTGTCTATCATAATTTCCCTTTTCATGTTCCTGTTGGCACATCTGTCCACATGCTCCACTTGTCTCTGCCATCTGCCAAGATGTTGGGCCCAATCCGGAATGTCCCAGCTGTATACTCGGCTTTTGTATGCCATGAGATATCTAGTTCTTATGCTATCTATGATACTACATACATAGTAGTCGATACGCAATGCAATGGTTCAGCATTAATAGGATTGAAAGAATGTGATGGCCACCGTACTCTCCAGACCAAAATCCCATCGAAACCGTTTGGGCTGTTCTTGTGCGTAAAGTGTATGTGCAGAACTGGCAGTATTCAACGATAATAGATTTAAAATTCGAAATTATTGAAGCCTGGAGTGGATTTGATGGACAAAAAATACAGAATTTAGTGAACAGTATGCCAAATCGAGTTTTTGAGCTAATAAATAATAATAAAGGCACAACACACTATTAATTTAAATTTTTTTACCATTACATTAAATTTTTATTTCATATTTTAATAAATAAAGATAATTCATGAACATGGTGGTATAGTTATGCAACAGCCCCATATAGCCTCTTCCATTTATGCAATTATGTATATGTTAAAGTGAACTGTGCAATTTTCCCCAAAAACTCGTCGCCGCCGTCTTGCAAAATATGCAATGTTTATTTGTTATTTCAAAATTTTTTAGAAAACGTTACAAGAAAATACAAACAACGTGGTGCTATAGTAATTCTCAAAAGTGTAAAATTCTTAACAACACCGCAAGGGGGTCTCGCCACTTGACCGAAAGAATCTCGGTTTTCTAGGTAGGTAGGTAGAGATATCCCCCCCTTCGCTTTAATTACTGCCTGGACTCTTTTCGGCATGGAGTCTATTAAATTTTTGCAATTATTCTTGATGGCCTCGTCTAGAAACCACACCTGATTTACTGCTTCCTCTATTTTTGTTTTTGTCATGCAATCCATTTTTTGTGATTTGGCCCACAGATTGAGATCTGGGTGAATTTCCTGGGCCAGTCAAGGATGGAAATCGTCTTGTCCTGGAAATATTTCACCATAGTCTTACAGACATGGCAGGGAGCTGAGTCTTGTTGAAAAACTGCGTCACCATTGGATTGAACTTTCTTCAGTTCTCGGGGCAAGTATTTTTCCAACATTGCTTTATATTTCTCGCTGTTCATCATTTCTTTCAATGGAACAAGAGCTTCAGGTCCCGAGTATGAAAAACAGCCCCAGAACATCTTCTTGACAAGATGTTTCACTGATTGCACAATGTGGGCTGCGATGAGTGTTTCATCGGCATTCTTCCGAACGAATTTGGATCGTTGTCCTTGCACTAGAAAGTGTGTCTCATCTGAGAACAACACCTTCCGCCAGACCTCTACGTTCCACTTAGTGTTTTTTTTAGCCCAATTCAGCCTCTGGTTCACCATACGGGTAGTCAGTAGTTTTTTTTTCTGCGACCTTATGGCCTTTCTCCCACCTTCTAACAGCCTTCTGCGTACCGTAGAGTCGTGAATTGCCACCCCAGCCTTTTGTAAATCTTTCTGAAGGTCATAACTGGTTTTTTCTGGGATGCAGTTTGCTGTTTCGTAAAAGAAAAGCTTCATTTCGAGGAGTGATCTTACTTTTTCTTCCACGTTTTCCTTTTCGCTGCATTTCAACTGAGCGAGCCTGTTTCCTTTTTTTTGTGCTTTATTATTTTGCTTACAGCACCCAAACTCACACCACATGTCTTTGCAATGTCCCTCTGTGACTTTGATGTGTGATCACTAAATGTGATTATCTTTTCCCTTTTCCTCGGCGAGAAATCAATGATGTCAGGCAACTAAAACCAACTGATAAATTATCGATATTTTTTTTTCAAATAACATTAACTCACAAAAATGGCGACAGAGCACGTGTTTTAACGATAACGGAATAAACAATTTGATGTTATACGAATTATATTAAAACAAGTGTTGGAATTCAAATAATAGTGTTGCCAGAATCAAAAAAACAGATTTTTGTGCCGTGTCCACATTCGTACAACACTGTACTATAATAATAAATCTTCATGAACAAAAATAGTCACAAAAGTTATCATAAATTAAGTGATTTCGTGGAATACCCCCGTAAACGGAAATTGCAAATTTAGAGATTTTCACTATGTAACAAAACTCCTATGTTGTTTTTGTGAAATAATGCCTATCGTGCGCATATAAAAGACAGCATAGGGACTGGAACACATTTTGCTTTCTGAAGGCAACGATAAATTTATTGGCATTAGGTAAGGGTAACCGGTAACACTGAAGAAAATTGAAAGCGACTTTTGTATCTTGTAATAAAACTAAGTTACAATATTAAAGACTAAGAATTCAATATAAGCCATTTGCTTCGCTAGTTAAAGGCGGTTCAAGTTAAAGTTATGCTCAAGTGGAAAAGACGTTCCTGGGCATAGATAAAGTTCGGAAAACGACCGACTGCGACTGTATAAATGCCTGCAAATATCAATATCGCCATTTCTCTTGAATTCCTGTGAAAAGGGCAGAGCCACGGTGCGACGCGACGGGCTCGCCGCAAGGTAAACTACCGGTCAAGTACTTGATAAAAGCTGAAGCAGCCCCTGGAATAGCAGACTCCTTCGTCGCGGTCTCTTCCAGACTTCTAGTGCTGTCCGGGTGCGTATCTAGTCCTCTGTGTCAGCGTCTTCTGCCCTGTGCCTATTGACTTAATTTGTGCCCAAGCGGCGCGCATCGGACCATTGCAGGGCTAACGTGTACTTAGCCGGCCCGATAAGTGCAATCTGGAAATGAGGGAAGCAAATTTTATGGTTATTACGCCTTAATATGTGTTTACAATTGCGAGGTGAATCTTACAAGACTTACAAAATGGCGCGCAGCTCTAAATTGCCTAGTCGCGAACTGACGCGACGTACCGCGAAGTGCTTGAGGAATTGTTAAAAGGCATCGGCCGGCCTAGCCCTAGAGTAAATGCGATTAGCGCAATCGGGACAATTAACCTTTATTGGGCGCGGCCGGCAGTGGACTGTTTGCTTTATGCAAGTGGGCAAACGAGATTAATTGCACCCATTGAAGGTAAAAGTGCATCGGCGGTGGCGCTCAAGGTCGTTCGACCAGAGCCAGGAAGCATAGTTTATTGCGGAACTCGTTCGCGCCCCGCCCTGCCTCTCACAACTTCCTTCGCGAATGTAAGGGGCAGGGCAGCTTATTATCGCGTTGTGCATCTCCTTAGTAACACATTTGCTGTGTATGTAGTGGACATATCTCGGAGTAACCACAGTGTACTTTTAAGACCTTCTTTGAATTTTTAACTCTCTAACAAGTGCATGATACTGACCCTCTCTTTCAGCCTAACACCACTCCCCTGTCAACAGCCAATTGTCTAACCAATCGTGACTAAAAAGTAACTGCTAACGAAACATTTGATTTGAGGTCTTCTGACCGTGGCCTTCTAATTGCAGATTGGTTTGTTGGTCCACGATGTTGTCATGACGGCAGGATAGTCAGTCATGAGTAGGAATTTTGTAAAAATTTTTAACGACTGGAGGAAAATTCTACGAGCCTAAGAAAGACTCCCTGTGTACCCCGAACGTCTCTGCAAAATAATGGACGTAGGAGTTGAGAGGACTGATTCGCAAAGACTACAAGCTAACGGTCCTAGGGTTTCGTTCAATAGAGACGTGCACGTTAAAAGAATCGGTTAGTTACTTTTAATTTTGTGAGCTAACAAAATTTGTTACTAACTATCGCTTTAAGATTTTTTATTTTAGTTTAAGTTACAGTCCATTCTATGCGGTCTAATTGTGTTTGAAAAATATATTTTAGAATTTTAAAAAAGGTAAGTACATAAACAGGAATGGAAAGTATAATTTAAAGAATGATAGATGAACGCTTGGACCGTACATGAGTGGGAAAAACCGTTCAGAGTACATGATTTCTGGAATAGCCGTTTACAGTAAACACAATAATTTTAAAAAGCTGTTGTAGATATTTCTATTATTCACAGACTATGAATGAAGTTAGCAGCAGAGGAAGAGACTTCTAACGACACTCACTATAGCGCAGGGTAATTAGCATTTGGACTTGACAAAATTCCGTCCAAACTGAATTTATGCCCAGACGTTCTTTAAGGTAACCTAAACCCAAATCCGCAAAACTCACAAAAATCACAACATGCCTACTCAAGATATTGAAGGTCAACATTTTTTGCAAATATCTCGCGTTCTATTCATCAGACATCCATAAGGTCCAAGTGAAAGCTTTAGAGAATGAAATTATTTACAAGATTGGTCTATTGCATTTTTTCCCGAATCCTCACCCTTTTCGAGATATTCACGGTCAAAATTTCGTCCGATGCATAGGAAGCGAGATATTCACGAAAAACCGTTTTCTTTGGAACTTTGACTTTGAATATCTCGAAAAGGGTGAGGATTCGGGAAAAATGCAAGAGACCAATCTTGTACATAATTTAGATCTCTACAGCTTTCACACCTTATGGATGCTCGATGCATAGAACGTGAGATATTTGCAAAAGATTTTGTGCCTTCAATATCTTAAGTAGGAATGTTGTGATTTTTGAGGATTTGGGACACCTCAAAGAACATCTGTGCAAAATTTCAGTTTAGAGGAAGATTTGTCGAGGTTTCCTCCTTTATAGGCTTCCGTAAAAGCGGAACCCTTATAATTTCGTCATGTCCGTCCGTCTGTCACAGTCCTATAACCCTGTCGTATTTTCATATTATAGATTCTGATGAAATTTTACATATAGGTTTCTTGTGTGAACCTCCACTTACTTATGTAATGAAATTATGAAATTACGAAAAATAATATTTTAGGGGAGCGTTCCATACATAGAACTGAGAGACACAATTTTTTTCTTACCTCAAAGGACTGTGCAGAACAATGGACACCTACATCCAAACAACTTATGAAGGTCTGCGTTCTAGGTTAACCAAGAATATATGATCCTTAAAAAGCCTTAAGATAACAATCGACCCTCCGGAAGTTGCAAATACCCTTGGATTCCCAAACTCGCTTTTTCCAGATGGAAAATGTTGGTTACATTAAAACAATTGGTTTTGCCTTGAAATAACCCATTTATTGACATGTCTCGGTAACTATGTATTTACGGCTTTTGTATTCATAGATTTCTTTTAGATGCCTCTCTTTCCGAATTAATCGTCTAGAAACTTCGTGAAGTTTATTTAGGTCTACAGAAGCCAAGAGCTATAACATACTGAATCTTCAGCCAAATAGACTGAGACTTGTTTTCCATTGATTTTGTGCGAGGTCCTTTATACGGAAAAATATGCACAAATCGTCTTTCCTTTCAAATTTCTTATTTCATATTTTGTAAAGGAAGAGTTTATTAGTTTCAGATAAAAAAGATTGAAATAAAAAAATAAATATTATACCACTTGCACTTGATAGCCGTTTGCTTTGATACAATTGTTGGCTTAAGTTTATTTAACATGTAACGCTCTGGTGTCGTAGAAATTTCGCAGGTGCCTTCCATTTGCCCTAAAACGGAAGGATCTGAAGGAATTTCTTAGGGGTCGACTATAAGTTCCAAAATATTCAACTTTTAATTTCAACAAACTGTCAAAGTTATAAGTCGAATATTTCGGCCCAAAATTCCTTCCCACCCGCACAATTTCCGTGAAATTGACGCAAAAACCTTTATATTATAGCCGACCCCCAGGAAATTCTTTCAGATCCTTCTGTTTTAGGCCAAGTGGAAGGCACCTGCAAAATTTCTTCGACACCGGAGCGTTATATGTAAAGTAAACCTGTTCCCAATTGTTCATATAAAAGGGAACCCAAGCATCAAGTCTACGCACGAGTAGGTATGCTTTAAAATAATTTAAGTAGGTTGGCAATTAATTCTTCGTAGTTCCTTTAGGACTTGAAGATATTCCATGAATGTTCTTCTTGGATAAATGACTCATATTACGCACAAATGGGCTCTCCGTCGCCGGTGCAAACTAATCCGATTTTTAAACAGTGTGCAAAGTGAACTCCTACTCAGGCACTCAAGTAAAGCACGGAGAGTTGACTTCTTTAGCACTTGCGTCATTACACTTGCGGCTTGTCTCCTATTTACAATTTACCCTACCTATTTTCTGCGATTATGCTATCGAACTACCTGTTTTTAGCGCAAACAAGACATTTTTAAAACTGCCTACCGAGATCGTGCTCTGGACTTCTGTATGGTGTCCGACACGTACAACAACGGCACACAGGCGCATTATTCAAATGAGCTAATTGCCCGCCGTTGCGGTCCAATAAGCAAAGATGCAAGAAGGGGCTCCAGAGCACGTTAACTGCGAATGTGACAATACCCTCATCATCAGAATTAAGACTGCACTAATTGAGTTTGGGGATTGTTTTAAATCTCCCCCTTAATTGTTTTACTAGGTGCGTCCCCTGTCGCAGGGCTGATTATTTATTGAAAACAAAGAAAATGACAGGGCGCAGTTGACTGATTAATCTTGTCGCCTGCCTCATTCCACTCAACATCTCGAAGAATGCATAGTAGCGATGGAAGAAAAATGACAGACAGCGGTTGAACACTCGTCCCCGTGTGTAATTGACTCAGGTACTAAATGAAACCAAATACGGCAATTTTTCTTCAGTTTCAAGTACGTCATCGAGCTTTACAGTGAACCGGTTCTAGAAAAGTTTCACTGCACTGGACGCCATTGGCGGTTCTGAGAAGAAGTTGTGGGTGAGCAAAAAAATCTCTTTAGGTATCATTGCCCATCTATTAGATTTGGGTCGCGGGGTCATTTCCACCTTTTTGTTTGAAGTTCATGGCGTTTTGTGAAGTAAACACATGTGACTTGAAACGTATGTTTGCTGCGAGATGTAAGTGCTTTTTGCGGCGCCTCTTCAACTGATTTCCAAACTTCTTAAACTTTAAGCAATTAATCTTCTCAACGTGCCTGCGACGCCTACTAAATAAAAAGATGTGAACGCATTTGAATAACCTTGGCAAGGTGAATTGTTCTTGAGGACATTTCGGCGGCGGCGTCTGGGTATCGTGCGGTCCTTTCAACCTCAATCGGCTTCTTCTCCTCGTGCAAATGAAAACGTTTGATTGCTTCATTTTGAAGATTCCGCCGAGTCGCGTCACCTCTTCGCACAATGCTTCAGAGCAGAAGCACCTCGAGCGACAGCTACTTCTGATAATAAGATTCGACTCTAATCGCGTGTTAAAACTGCCGGAGAGAAACCTGTTGGGAGCTCCGCGGCTGCTAATCCCGTCTTAAGCTTGTAGGCGGACCGTCAGTTTTTATTTGAGGATCCGCGTGTCATTTCTTTCACTCGAGTTGAATACATTTTGCCAATTCAAGGTTAGAAGGGTCATTAAATAACTTCTGGAGAGAGCAAAAAGGTACCAATTGTCAAGACGGTGAATGATTGTGCTTGTGTCATCAAATTCTGTGAAATTTATTTTTTTGCGAAGTTCTTTCATATGATCGCTCAAATCTGCACTTTCAATAACAGAATTGTAAAAATACTGAAAGGAAGTAGTTCCGGCTGTCTTAAGCCCAAAACCGAGGCATGTATTTATTGTTTGACTTATAAACTGTTTGACATAGAAAACTGTAGTTGGGCATACCTACTTAGTTATACTTATAGTGAACCAAATCTACAGGATGCTAGGCATACTGATGCAAACTTTTAAAAGAGTGATAGAAGGTCTCATTTGGAACTTAAGTATTTACCCAAATAATATATTTAGAGTACATATAACACAAGATGGAACGTTTTTCCAGTTATTCGTCAAAACCCGCTTTAAGCTCCGGACCATAACTCTGAATGAAAAATTTATTACATTACATCAAATTTGACTCACCTATGCTGGAGATAGTAGGCCTTTATTTAATTCTTAATTCAGCACACATCACCAGTAAAAATCTTATTTCATTAAATTGCATGTGTTACTTTTTAAAGCGAACAAAAACGGTGTAAGCTATAAAAAGGAAGGTGGATTCACAGTTGCATAAAAAACAAGCGCAAAATTTTAACACCTAGTATTTTTTTATCTTAACACATTTGCAGCACATGTAGAAAAAAATTTCAGATGGTTACGGTAAACTTCTGACGTTAAAACAGGGACAAAAACTATAATAACGATCTGTTGTTTAAAATAAAGAACTTTCCGTTAAAAGAAGTCGCAAAAGGAAATGAGCAGATGAATAAAGTAACAACCAGCGGCAACCAGAAATTTAATTTGAAGAGACGTGAAATAACGTCAGCGGTCGAAAATGTGTTAATAAATTTATGGGCGTGGCGTGGCGCTCAATTTACCTGCAAAGCACATGTTGAAACATGTACCGAAAATATTTAACATTAAAGTAAATTCGAGACCGATGGAGTAAAAATTCACGAAAATGTTCAAATCTGCAATGAAATTAATTTTGTGGCAGATCAAGGTACAGGAGCATATTTACCACTTTTAGAAATTCAAACCGTTCGCTTAATTTTAGCCAAAATTCGTTTAGATACTTTCTGTCACCAGCCGGTAATTACCTACTGTAATATTTATATGGCAACATTAAATTCAAGATATCGTCTCCAATATGGTTTTAAATTTGTTTAGTTTCAAAAATTGTCACACGAGGGTTTTGTGCTCTCTAATTCAAAAAATTGTGTCTACTTTTACAAATTCTAAATATTAAATTTCCTCTTTGATTCCTTTCCCTTGAGTTTTTGTTTATTTGGGTTTCTGACTTCTGATTTCAAACAAAGAAGATACCTTCTTATAGAATCCAAGATGGCAGCTGCAATATGGCTAAGAAAAGTACTTCACTTTGATTTTGATCAATTTGTAACATGGGGTGGGTACAGGGAAGAAGAAGGGTCTACCGAATCAATCGTTGCCGTGATAATAATTTTGTATTCGTCCATGAAGAGAACGGCCCCCATTGTTCCAGTGACCAATTTAGATGTTCAATTCCAAAACGAAGTTGCGCTTGCCGATGAGCTGCAGTCAACTTCGATACACGGGCCGGCCGATGCGGTGTCAGTATTCGCCTAACTTGCCGTTCGCTTATGGTAACTCACAACAAATCACATAGTCGCTGCTTTATTTCCAGTGAGGTGGTGGTCCGAGTTCTTCCTAATCCCGGTCTTCTGACAAAGGCACCGGTCTCCTGGTATCTTTGATAATTGCGTCTAACCGCTCATCTTCTCAAATTAAAGTCTGATCAAAGTCACCGATTGGTATTTTCTAGCTTTTAGTACGTCATCAATTGTGCAATAAACCCTGAAACTGAAAAAGGTTTTTTTACCTATTATTGATTTTCACATTTTAGTGTGCCTTATTTACTTAGCCTGACTTTATTTCATTTATCCGATCCATTGATAAGTGCGGAACTTCCCATTCTTCATCTAGTTCAATAAGCTCACCCTGTTTTAATATCTGGAAGGCGTGCATTTGATTAAATACATTTTCGAGCTGTCTATATTTCACCAGGTCAACATATTCGATCTGCCATCATAAATTCCAAATTTAAATACGAAATTCAAATTCAGCTACCCTTACCAAGAACCCATTTTCGTGGAAATTCATATTTCATTGAGATTTTTTGTCGTCATGTTGGATTCCTAAATTCGGATAGCAGATTCGTTATCAGCAACCTCCAAAATCTGGAAGCACCCCTTGAAGTTGAAACTTTTCAGTTAACATTTTTGATTCGCCATTCCGCAACCCTAAAATGAATGGTAACCTATATGTTAAGTTGATATGTACCAAAGTACTTTTTGGAAAAAATTCAAAAGAATAGAAGTAAGCGTTTAGGTGTAGGTACTTAAAGGATAGGGGTTTTCGGCCGCCATCTTGAAATTCGAAATGTTGATCGCAAATTTGTAATGATCGATCCTAAAAACCCATATATATTAATATCAGTATATTAAATCAAACGGAAATCCATTCAAGTTCAGAATTTTCAATCGCCATATTGGATTCGCCATCTTGATTTCCCAAATTTTGATAGCAGATTCGATATCAGCGACATTGAAAACTTGAAACTACTGATTTTCATGTAAATCCGTGGAAATGCAAACATTCGGTTGCTTGTTGGATACGCCATTTTGGAATTTAATAGATGTGCAAAGTTTCGTGAGAATCGGTTGAGTAGAAGTAGTTGAAAAATCGATGGCAAGATTTGAAACAAACAAATGTACGGAGTGACCGTTTAAAAAGACCGTTTTCTAGGTATTCAAAGTCTATTGGTTTTGATACTTTTAGACTGTTTACAGAAGTCACACTTCCACTGCTCACGCTTTAAGCCCAGCCGTCTGATATTAATGGCCGTGTTTAATTTGCTGCATTTGGATGGAAAATAAAATTATTGGGTGCAGACTGACGCATAATCACGTCCTTACATCATCTAAAAGCTCATCACCACATTTACAACAGCTACTGGACATAGAAAATTAGTCAGAGAAAAATGTAATCGATAGAGAGAGAAAAACACGTCCTGCGCTAGCTTAAACAATTTGTTTGCTTCAGAAAAGTTTCACGCTTAAGTCTTTTGTATTTGAAGAAACGAAAATGACTAAACAACCGAAGAAGTCATTGAGATAAAAATTTGGTGATTTTTACAGGGAAATTTCTGCGATTTGTTGTGAAGTTAGCAAATCCCCTCTAGGAATAAGACTGGTCGATTAGGTGGGGGTGCACAGTTTTAAATTTGGTTCCTAACTTGATTACACCTAACCTCGCCTAGAAAGTGCTTAATTGGTAAATGATATGACAATTATTGAGAGCACACTCAAAGACATACTGCATACATACATACTGGCTTATTTGGACGTTATAAAGAACAACTTAATGTGATGTAGTCACATATTAAAGTACATTTCGAACTTCTGTTTGGGTCTTAAGAACTCAGCCATCTTCTTTATTCTAAAGACAGAAGGCGTTGTTTTAAAAAGCAATACAACTATGCCTTACTCTTCCATGTAAATAACACATTTGGCACGTAGAGACGGTTATTTCTATTACATCATCACCACACGCACTTTAAAAGCATTCTAGAAATAATTTAACTCCGAACCTGGTAAAGACCTGAATTTTCTTCATTTAATTTCATATCAGATACAATCTTGGCATTTGGTTTTAAAACTTTCTGGTTGGAAGCCCGTGGGCGAGGCGCAGCTATCCCGGAGCTCAATAACCCTACATGACGTCATGTTGCAAATGAACGATGACGGAGAGTTGTCCATTCTTAGCGGTTAATCAGAATGTGCTACTGAAAGTACCTACTGCAGAGGAAAAATAGGCAGGGACCGATTTTACAGTTTCTCCCCAAATGTGAGCGGGCAGCATAAGGAACGCAAGGTCTTACCCAAAACTGGCAGCCTTTCCTCTGCACGGAAGGCCATCACAGCCTTATACGTCGCCTTGGAGCCGATGTCATCGAATGTCTCAACAGTTCCTACACCTTTCGCTCCAATCGGACAGAATCGAACACCCACTGGGTATCGCGTTCATTTGACTGCAGAAAACTTTCGAATGTTGTCAGCTCGCCGTGAATTGCTAGTAATTGCATGGCTGTGATTTGGAGGCGACCTGGACTAAGTTAAGTTTTTCCTTAGGCATTTCTTAAGGTGCGTGGAAAGTCCGCGTGCACCTAGTCAGGCTGCTAGTGCTTCGTGCCGACAGGCACTTTGTTAACGATGTGACATAAAGCAACAAAACGTCTTCCTAGCGAGGTGCCACTGAAAGCGGAAAGCGGGAAGCGCTAAGAATCTGCCGATTTCATATGTCTTCTAACGCAAGACATCAGCGGATCCCGTGTGGGAAGATGTAGTTGGATCCACGCTCACTCCGCTCTTCTTTTTTCATCAGCCTGCATTCGACCTTTGTGGGACCATTTTAATATTCGCAGTGATATTTGCGTGGATTTGCTGGAGTCTATATTTGAGCGAGCGCGGCTATGTGGGCACGAGCAGCCTATTGGGCACGAACGAACTTTACGAGGCAGTTATCCACCACATAGCTGCAGATTCCAAGGAAATGATACACTTCCTTACTTAGCTTACCGCCTACCTACCTGCGCCAAGACCCCGGCGAATATTTTCGTCTTCTGGCTCATTCAGGTTCTGATGCCATTTTGCTTGCGCGATTGTCGCGATTACCTCGCGCCTCGCCGTCGCTCAATAAGTGACGGACCCAAAGTCAATGGTGGTGAGTCTGGTCACGGGCTTAATGAGCTTTCAGCCCGCTTCCGGCGCGAAGCTCTAGTTTTAGGGAAAAGTGACGGCCTTGACTTGAACGGTTTTTTTTGATTTTGTTTTGGTACTGCTGTACAAGAGCTGACCACTGTCACTTTTAGTTGTCCAAAGTGATCATTTTGCGCTGCGTGAGTGACTCAGTGACCCTTGAGTGATTCGCCAGGTGCTTTTCGCGGAGAGTAGACTGTATAATTGGTTTCTGTAAACATGTAAACGATGTGCCTTGCTCTACTGTAGAACTAATTTAGTGAGTGAATTTGTGACCGGCCACAATGGGGACCACACAGCTTTGTTAAGCCACATAAGGTAGTGTTTCCGTTCTTTTCGTATGCTTAAGTGCTTCGGCGCACGACTTAGGTTCCGAGAGCATTTCTGGATTCTACGATAGGACAAAGAATTTGCGCCACATTAGAACTGCTGCTGTATTCGTCGTTTCTATAGTAGCTTACTATGGAGGTCATTTTCATATTTCAGCCCACTTAGAAGTTGAAGTGATTTATGTAGTTCTTGATTGTGAAACCGCTGAAGATTGGCACTTGAAACGCTATGCATCTGTATACATTAGCGACTGTACAAAAAACTCACTTCTTATAAATTTTATCATGATTTTTTTTTTAATAATTAAATACTCATACCATTAAAAAGTAACGTAGTGGAAAATCACAGAATACGCACGTATAAAGTGAAACTACCTACTTTTTTACAGCACAAAAAGAAGATGTTCAAGTCCGCCATATTGAAACCGCAATTTGGAATTTTTAAAATCTGGCACCATATTTGAAATCAGCACCGCAAAACCCCCATTTTGAGTTTGTAAAATTGGATACCAAATTTGCAATGAGTGATTCCAAAAACCCCCACACGCCCATTTTCATGAAAATTTGAGGTAGTTTAGAATCTTGAATTTCTCAAATCGATCAGCATACAGATTTTACAAAATATTTTAAATCAGCGGCCTAAAGATCCTCATGTTTACTTCTCCCTCCATTCTCTTGTCTTCGCTTCGGGAAGTGCTTCACTTTTCGTTACGATCCCATTTCTTAGTATGCAGACTTACATGCAAATACTACCGTGACATAAGTCTCACCTCAAAAGTGCACTGCTCGATTCTGTGGGAAAGCAGCCCTAGGGTGAAATACCTTCCCCTGCCCTCGCAATAGTAGTATAATGGTGGTACGATGATTAAATCTTTCTCAGAACTCTTCTTATTTAGCTGCTGTGCCTGTTTTACCAATTACGACGCATACGCACTTTTAGCGGATAAATATCGGCAGATTTAATTGAGTGTGCTCTCAAATCAAAAGTAAAAACTGCCTGGCTAGTCTGCACTTAAAAAGCCTCTTTACATTGTATCGTCCAGGTAGGCAAACCATTTTGTCTTGCAGCAAATTGTTCAAACACTCCAGCGAGCTGCTTAAATGCTCGAAATAGTCGCAGCATAATTGAAACGCTGGGCACAGAGAAAAAGTACTTTGGTGGAAGATGAAAAGGCAACCAGAGCACCTGTTGAATTATGCCCGGCGAGGGCAGCGCTAGGCAGTACTAACGAAGGAACATCTCCATTATCCTCAATTAACGTCAAGACAAATAAATCTCTGCCGAGCATTGTTAAAATCGCTGGAATCGCCGGCTGGTCGATTATGCAATAAATTCCCCCAATGTCTTGATCTTGACAGATGCGCTGTAGTCTCTGTAACACTCGGCCTGTTCTGGAAGTCAATTAGTATAACGCTGAATTCCTGATGCGTTTTTTATGGGCCATGTCGGTGTAAAAGCCATCGGGCCTTTTCCGCTCGGAAACAGGCGGCCCAAGGTCGGCTCCACTCCACTCAACGGCAATAGGCACATCGCAATGCGCGCATCAATGGAAGAGTTCCGTCGACTAAAAAGGTGATTACGGCTTGTAGGTTATCTATAAGTTGACTTCTATGGGTGTTTTTGCCCACCCCGCCCGCTGATTAATTGCGCAGAAAATGCCGGCCGACCTGCCAGCAAGTGGGCGGCGGTGTAATTGTTAAAGATCATCGTGTTCTGGTTGAACAGTCCGCTGAGGGACAAATGAGCTCAAGTAATTTCCGTAATTAATGATTTTCTTCTAATTGGCGGCTGCTATTTAAACGGTGTTTAGACTCACCACGAAGCATTGACGGAGTTGGAATGCGCAGTAGCTTCTAGCCCCGATCGAAATTACTTAGAATTCAAAAGAAATGCGCTGGTAGGCGTTACTCCCTTCAACACGTTCTAAATGAGTTTAACCAAGCTACTGCTGAATTCGTTTCGGACCGCACCAAAGTGACCCCCGAACAGGAAATGGTGCGTCAGTTACAAGGAATTTTAAATACAGTCGCCTAAAACTTGGTTAAACCATAGTAACTTGAACCCTCATTCATATATACCTATGGACTTAACTATAGAAAATCTGTAACCCTATAAACTGTTTTTCGTTTATTTTTAAGGGGTTACATGGGTTTCACGGTTTCAAAAAAAAGAATTTTTTTATTGTTCTATTAAATTCTACAACATTTCTAGAATATTGTCCTGAATTTTCAAGTCGATCGAAGTAATAGTTTCGGAGATAGAGTCTTGGGAAGTTGCGCGCTCAAAGCCAGTTGCTCCCAGTTTTATTGTCACTCAAAACTTTAAACGCGTTTTTCTCGAAACTGTGTTTTCAAAGTTGGTTGTCAAGATTTCTCGAGAACTACTCAACCGATCTTGATGAAAATTTACACAGGTCTTCGAGATACAATTAACAAGTACCTGAATGATGGATTTTTAATTTGTTCAATTACATCTATTTTTTATACAAAAAATGACGAGAAATTTCAGGCGAAATTTTATTTTTTTTGTAAAAACGTCCGCCAAAAATCCAATTTTCATCTTTTGTTTTTTTCCTTCGTTCAGGTACAAGTTTTTAGTCTTACCTAAAACACGTATTTTGTTCACTTTTTATGATTCTGCTAGGAGTTCTGCTGACAACGCGGACACACCTTTTTTCCGAGGGCTCGCCGGAAATGACGTCACAATGGCGGAGTTTAAAAAATTTTTTTACAAAAATTTCAGAAATCTTTTATCTAATGTGTATCTTTCAAACAATAAAAAGTTTGAGTGAAAAATCTAATTTTTAATATGAAAAAACAATTATTGAAAATTGGCCGTTTTTTCCCTCAGGAAACCCATCTAACCCCTTAAGGGGAGATACGAGTATACACCTAGGAGCCGGAAAAAAAGATCATTTTTGTGCATTTTTGCTAGGAAAACTATTTGCAATTTCGGATTGGTAGTTTAACTATCTTAAAGTATACACATTGAGAAATATGTTCAGTTTTTTTTTATTTAATATCATCAAAAATATACAAGAATATTGTATGATCTTTGGAGCGTCGTAAAAAAATCTGCGTAAACGGTACCCGCTGGCGTTTCTTCAAAAATCATCTAAAAAAACAAACCAAAAAGATTTTTAAATTAGATACTATAATCTAGTACTTGTCATAGCCGATTTTGAAAATATCGCTTTGGCAAAAAATTGCAGACGTTTGAACATAAATAGTGAATTTTGGACCAAGAATTAGTTATAAGTTTTCCTATAAAACAAAAATTAAGTAACGAAAAAAAAAATTCTATAACAAGTACTAGATAATGGTATATAGAATAACCACAAATATTAAGTACCACAGGACCCAACTAACAAAACAATAATAAAGTCGTAGGTTGATTTTTACAATATTTATTGTTAATTGAATTTTTGCAATTTTCTAAGCAACAAATAACACTAGTTTACAAGAAAAAAGTACCTCAAGAAAAATATGTTTTTTGAGATATTAGCAAAATACCTGTTTTTAGTTTTCTTTTCAAAAAAAGGCCAAAAAATCCTACAAAATCACACTGCTCCAACCTAAAATGTGTACTAGTAGTAAGGTACTCGTTTCCCCTTCACGCCAATATCTTGGTTGTCTCCACTGGAACTGTATTTTTTGAGTTACAAGCGTTCAAATTGTATTATATCTTCTGCAATTGCCATCTGATTTTGGCCTAGTTTGATTTTATATTTCCGTTAAAAAAGTATCTTTCTCTATTAGTTATTGAGATATATTAAGAAATTAAAATAAAGTACCGTACTACTAGTACACATTTTAGGTTGGTGCGGTGAGTTGTTGCAGGATTTGTTGGCCTTTTTTTGAAAAAAAGCTAAAACCATGTATTTTGCTAATATCTCAACAACGTTTCTTTGGAAAAATAAATGGAGGTCATTTTCGTTTTTAGCTACCCCAAATTAGTCTAAAAAACATATTTTTCTTTTGGTACTCGAAATTTTCCTGAAATTTGTAAACTAGTGTAATCATATCGACATTTCAAAAATGCCATTTTAAAGGTTTTTCAATTCCCTCCAAGATGGCAACTAGGAATTGTGGATGAAATACTTTATTTGTTATTGGTTGGCAAAAATTTACAGCTATTGGTATTTAATTGTTATTAAAAAAAACCACACCAAGTCCTCTGAAGCAGAAGCATAGGTTTTGTTCCTACATGTAGGCCCATGTCACCAGAAAAGTTATCAAACGCCTCGATTGTTTATAGTTTCCAACAGGTTGTTTTTTCGCTTATTTCCTTGGACTATATATAACTTTTTACCCGACAACGCAAGGGTTATTTGTGTATCAGTCTATATGTATGTATGTATGTATCAGTGTGACATATGTGTGCTCACGAAGACAAATTGGCACATTTTTACTACATATTTTGTTCCCTTTGTAACCCCTTTGGGTATAATGTCCCGCATTGTGTCCCCGTTAAAGACAAAATTCCCTTAATGTCCCCTTATATATAAAGCGAACCTAAATAACATTTAAATAATTATATTATCTAAAAATCATTTTTTAGTCTATATCTAAAAGTTATCAGCATTTTATTTCTGAATTGCAAGCAACTTAATAATTTACCTCAACTCATTTTCGCCTAGCAAAGAATTATTGAAGAATCGTTAAAATATAATATAATTTTTCAAAATACGTCAAAACCGCGTCGATGCCTGAAGGTGAATTGTGCATCGAAATGGTTTTGATGTATTTTTGTTTTTCTATTAGTATTGTCCCGCCGAAAACTAATTGTCCCTGAAAATTGTCCGCCAAATTTATTTTTCATATGCTACACCAGCATGTACATATGAATGCTTGTCCGGATGTTATGGCCTAGAGCCCAACTGGATTAACCGATTTGGATAAATGACTGGTCATAAGAATCGTATTAATCCTCTGGTCAAGAATGGTCAAGAAAGGGAATTCCACTTTAGTTACGGTTTTATTTAAAAGTGATCCAAACCATTTCAAGACCTCTATTTAAAGCCGCCCCTTTTCTGTACATTTATCCAACCCATCGAGTACGCCTCTTGGTCTTCATTTCACGTACAACGTCGTTTTATATACGCTTTGCTCTTCGAAGGCTTCCTTGAAGTAATCGAGTCATTTTGCCACCGTAAGTGGATTGACTAAAACTCATTAAACTGGACTGCCTTCATCACAGGCGTGACATCGTTAGAGCTGTTTTCGCTTCCGAATGTCTGCAAAGGAGGCTTGACCAGAAAATTGAATGTGTTCACTACCTTCAGAAAACATTTTACATTTCCAGAGAAAATAAAAATTCCACATAAAGTTGGGTAAATATTATAAGCCGATTTCACTCAATTTTCTTAAATGTTGTACCGCTACTAGCAAAATGCTATATTCGAATTTTACTTAGCTTGGCCAGGAGATACTAATTAATTTATAAAGACGCATAATGCATTAATAATATTATGACTATATTATTTGAAAAGTAAAGTAACGAAAAATGTTTTCTTAATTTTTCAGGGAAGCGACCAAACGAAACTGAGAACTATCCTATCCAAACGACTAATCTGCAACCTCCACAAACCTATCAGCTGAGAAGAGAACTTCCCAAAGACCGCTCGGAGGAGAGCATCCTCAAAGAAGCCGCCCTAGTTCTTGCACAAGCCGAACGAATTAAATGCAAGGCAGAAGGTGGCAGTGATATCGTAGGCGGGAGGCTGAACGAGAAAACCCGAGGGAAAATACAGCGCCCCAACATCCCGAACAAATTTCATTCTTTACCGTCACGCAAGAAAAACTCGAAGCCCATCACCCGCAGCGTTAGCGACGCCTCATCAAAGAAGTCAAAAAAGCCATCGATATTTAGCATATTTAGGAAAAGTGATACGCAACTCGATCAGATAGAGCCAGACAGACGATTTAAGGAAGGTGGTGGCAGACGTCTTATCCGGAGCAAAAGTGATGCTTCTCCTTCTAGGAGTAGAAAATTTCCGCTTAAAAAGAATAGTAGCGAAAATGAGGAAACTGTGAGCAGTCCGAAATCAACGCAGCTAAGTCCTATTATAGAGAACACCCAAAAAGAGGATTATTTTGAGGGAATTTTGGAACATCCAACAGACCAAGTAGACGGCGCAGAAGTCAAAGGAAGACAGAAAAAAGAGAATGATAATATAAAAGAGCAGACAGCAAGTAAAAGCAGTGAAAAGCCCCTTGTAGGCAATATAGGGTTCACCAGTAACGAGGATTTAGATTTGATACCTTCAAAGCCCGTCTCAGACGCCATAAAGGAGACTGTAGCGACGCTAGCCACTCATTCAAAGTCCCCCGAGGATATGCATAGTTCGCAATTACCGCCAGAGAAGCCACCACTTACGAAAGGTCTCACTGTCGATGGAATGGTAAAGCGACTTTCTATGGAACGATTTTCCCCGCCTCCTCCAATATCCGGTCCCGCATTTTCTTATACGAGACCAAACGAACAAATTATTTACGCTCAAGTCGTGTGTGATAGCGAAGGACGTCCAAAGGACGAATTTCTGCGGTCTAGTCGAGAGTCAAGAGAAATGGATCCGACCTATAAGTACCAAACCAATGGGTTTGAGCACAGAAGTGCTATAGAGAAAAGTAAGTTTGCTAGTCAAAACAAAACCGAAGTGTATATAAACGACAAGTACGAGTCCCAGTATCGGCCCTATTCACCACCCCCGGTTACCCGAAATAGACTATCACCGCAGCATTGGAAGCACAGCCCAAGAAACTTAAGTGATGAGGACGAGGGCTTAGGATTCGAGCCACGAAAATATTTCGAAGAAGACTTGCCCACACTGCCGACTAAGAGATACTATGGATCAGCAGAATACGAAAGAAAATCCCCCTCAGTGGAGCCACCAATTGTTCCTGTCATAAGGAGCGTCTCCCCTATAGAGCTGGAGACGGGACCCAATTACCGTGGGAAGGCTGACGGAATGGATTCAAGGAAGAGAGAACCCTTCAGTGAGTTCAGCAACTTGAGCAATCGTCGAGAAGCTCTGGAGTCCAAAATAAGGTCGCGCCGCTTCGGATCCTCCGATCAATTTGATGGCAGGCGGCCGGATATTAAATACAGATACTCCCCAGATCGTAGTAGGGAGTTCAAGAGAGAATTCGGCGAAGAGTCTGATTTGAGAGAACGGTACATTTCGCCCGATAGAGACAATAAATTCCACAAGTTAGATTCAAAGGAAGTTGTCGACAGATACTCACCCGATCGCACCCATTTGGACATGGTGTCACCGAGCAAAGACCTCAAGACATCGCGGTATGTCCATACGAAGGTGTACGACGACGGGAGTGGGGGTGTGAAGGAAGTTTACGAACGTGAAATGCGTGTAGATGAGCATGGGAAGCCTCACACCAGGGAATCGCGAAGGAGAGAAAGATTTGATTCTCCCAAACGATCGAAGGAATATGAGGGTTACCGTGATGGACATATTGAAGACAAATATCGCCAAGAGTATGAGCCCAAAAGTCTGGATTCCCAATTCAGCGAAACCAATCGGTCATCCCCTGACAATTTGAAAAGAGTTGAAGTCACTGCGCGGAAACATGAGGAACATTGGCATGAGGGGCTTCAACGTGATAAAAGACAACAGAGGAGTTTCGACAAAGGCGACTCCGGCATTGAAAATGATTTCCGTAAGGAGTCTTTCAATGGGGAACTCACGAGCAAGTAAGTGATGAATTTTAAATATCTTCAACCCAAGGGTAATTGCCCTATTTTGAACAGCTATCCAAGACACGAACTGTCTTTTCACCAATGAAAAATAAATTATTCGTTGGACTGAAACTTTCCAGTTCCGTTTTGCATCTGTTTTTCTGCGTGCCATATACGAATACATATATAATTCTGGAGCATGGGGAATACACCTGCAATCCAATAATTTTTCCTCCTATTGTTATCTTTAATTTATTTCCATTTCCTTCATCAAAAAATAACCAAGCAATCAACGCAACTTACATACAGTCTTTCAAGCACGCTCGACTTTTAAATGTAAATTAAAAAAGTTATGTGTGAGACATCTACTCTATTTTTATTTTATTTAAGAGAATATTTTATGGCATTAAGAATAGAACATCGTTTAAATGTCCGCCGCGGCTTTGCTTGGGGGCACGTATACGGAAGTTGACCCAAATTTCGTCAAAAATGGCGAGCGCTACAGATGATATGGATACTGACGATATGTGGTTCCAACAGAACGGCGCTACGTGCTACACAGCGTATGCCACGATGAACATTCTGCACGAGCGATTTGGGGGCGACGTGAACTGGCGATCGCACCCACCAATAGTTTTTCCTGGTGAATTTTGAGTAAAGAGGATGTAAACCTTCACAATAGTTTCTCACCATACACTTTTCAGTAAGGGTAGTACGTTGTTGTGGCTCAACGAAATTTTCCATACAAAATTCCGACTAGAGAAAAAATTTCGCGGCGAAGTATTAAAGTACCTGTTTTACGGATAAACCGCTAGGTGGGCTTAAAATTCTCCACCAGAATTTGGCTGGCTTTTAAATATGCACAGCATTTATTCTCGGTGGAATTTCACATTATAGCGTACACCTTGAATGTGTACTTACAGCTGTAGCGAATTGACTTAATATGGTTTTCTGTTACTATTAGAAGAGATTCAAAATTTGACCGAGTGTTTATTTTCAGTTTTCATGCGTCTTTTTTGGAGACTGGGGAAATTTTAGTTTTTCGCGAACAGCATACTACACTTGAAAGTTGATCAATTTGTAGAGAAAGCTAATCTACATTCCTTTTGTTTGACGAAAACTTGAGGAGTATAGAAGCAAAGGTGACAATCTCCACTTTTGCTTTTGCACAAAATCGATACGTAGTTTTTGGAAATGGCGAAACATGAAATTTAGAGATAGTTGTGTTTGTTGCAAATGGAGATTGTCGACAGTGGAATTTTTAGCATCGTCGGAATTGGCAAAAAAAAATCGGTGTTTTCGTATAAATAAACGTAACAGCTAAAAAGTACCGCAGGGAAACAATCTAAATTATTTTTTGTACAAGTATAGACAAATAAATATGAAGATTACTCACTTCGAACAAATAAAACTCCCATATTTCTGAGAGCTCCACAGCGATACCTCCCCACGTGCAACTGCACCCGGCAAGCTCTACGCAGGAGAAGTCATACTTGTTTGGCGCGCCCTGCTTTATGTGTGCGCATAAAGGGCGAATTCTGATAAAGAAGTATAAGAGCAAAATGCGACCAAAAGTTCTGAGAACTTCGCAGCGATACCTTCACTTATGTGACGGCAAACGACGAGCTCGATGCAGGGTTGCCATAGCTGACACAGTCCCGTGTAGTGCCTGTTTCTTGGAGACGCCCGACCAGGCCCAGTTGATACCGGATGCCGGGGAAATTTGCGATAAAATGCACGTTGTGTTAAAATCACTGACGAATTATTTAATCATTGAACATGGACACAATTGACACGTTCTTGAGAAGTAAAGCGGTCCATTGTTCATCGTCGTGTATTCCGCATCTGTTTACAACACAACTGTCAATATAAATATGACATGAACCACCCTTTGAAGATTCTTATACAACTATAAAGTTATTAATTTTGCATTACCCTATATATATATAGACATTTTTGGATTCTATATACATATAGACATTTTTGGATTCTGTAATTTACGGGCTTAACTTAAATCGTATCCACAGAATAGACTCTTTAAGAGTTGCTGTATCATAGCTTCGAAAATAAAATTGCGTGCATAAAAATAATTACAATTTACTTAAGTTTCTAAAAACATATTAAATCATTCCAGGTGGCGGAAACGGACTGTCCATGACGACATTAAAGCTTGCGAGCAGTTTATTAAGAACGAGAAGAGACACACAGAAGAGCTGCACCCGCAGCGAAAGAAGTATGACTTTGTGTACAGGGAGCGCAGCATTGACGATGGATCGCACTTTGATCCTAGATTGGATAAGTACCCCAAAGGCACTCTCCGAAAAAAGGAGAACACTACCCGGCAATCTAGTCCAAACAAAGAAGGAGCAGCTGTAGAAACTTTAAAGCGGGAAAAGAAGGTGGGCGGCTTTGAGAGAGTTAAGAAGCTCTTCAGTAGTGGGAGGAAAAAGGAGAATAAGCAAGTTAACGGCAAACAGGAGCCCGGTAAGGATCGCTACATGGTCAAGGAAGAAGAGATGCGCTCAAGGTACCACGAGTACAGAGGCGTTGCTGCTAACCTGCGTGAACCAAATGTAAGTACCACTTGTGCGTTTTCTTTGCCCATCACCTTAAATATTCTTGGGACGACTTATGCAAATGCTGGGCCAGACCGGCATGCTTTACGACTGCTTCTGATTGTGAGAGCAACCTGTCAATTGTTGATGGGAGTTTCAGAAAAAATGCGAGCGGAAAATTTATTCCCATAATAAAATCATTCCATTGAAATTCACGGCACACTCTTAGGTTCATGAAATGTGTTTCGTTCGGCGGCTCTCTGGCGGCTTGTGATGCCCGATGGAGGGTGCCATCGCAGAATCGATTCCGCCAAGGCTTCTGACATCATGGTAATTTCACGATGGTCTCGGGTCAATGTGCCAAATATGGCAAAACAGTCAGAATAAATAAATTCGATTGTCGTTGACATGCCAGCAGAAATAATGAAGAAACGACAAGACGAACGAGATAAAAAAGCATTAACGAGGCGAGATTTCTTTATTCAGAAATAACTGGGTGAACAAGAAAACCTTGTCGCCCAAAAATGGTGCTGGTGTTTGCCTTGTTTCTTTTCTCACTGCGACAAGCTGACTTGAGGAGGTGTGATATGGGAGACGGAGGCTCCAAAGATGTTCCAGCGGCGCGGCGGGTCTGGTTAAAACGAATCGATGATCTGATTTGACTTTCAATGAATGGAGAATTCAGTTGTTGAGATATTTGGAAGCATTTGTTGCAATGCGAAGGCAGTCTTTATTTGGGGTACGAAGGGCGAATGATGTTATTCTGCAGAGAAATTATTATAAAGAATGTGGCGAAATATTTGATCTGTTACATAAATGCACAAACTAATTCTTGTACCTTTTTAAGTACCTATAACGTTTATTTGTAAAAAAAATCAAATTACACATCAATCTGTGAAGTGATCCCTATCAGATCTTATACACTCCATTCTTTGGACAGCTGGCGAGTCGGTTAGGACAGGTTTTAAATCAATAAAATTGGAAATACCTTTTTCAACATTTGTGAGCCTTTTTAAGTAATAACCGGTTAAGTGGTGAAAATATGCGTGTGGCCAAGCCTCATCAACAAATAATATTAGGTCTGTTCGGGTTCTTTTCTATTTAAAATTTAAAATAGAGAAAACGTTATAGAGACAACCCTCTTGGCAATTATCAAAGTACGCAAACGACATTTCTTCTTCTTCTTCTTTACTTTCCATTTTACACTAAAGGACAAAACCTAGTCTGTAAATATCAGCAGTTATAAATACTATGAATTTCAACTTTTTACATGAATTTGTAGAGTATATAAACTTCTTCGTGGGGACGTAGGAAATGTCTTTCTTAACCCTTTAGTATTTGAGAGTGATCTCATAAACATTTTGGAAAGTGTGGACACGGACAGACCTATTAATCCATTTTAATTTTCATTCCTTTTAACTGATATCCAAAACTCCGGATTATCAATTACATCCTTATATATATTTTTCTACTGCTCTCCCGTACCCGGCGTTGCCCGCGATATTATTATATTTTCATTCCCTAATTATACACCCCCTCTCCTGTACCAGCGAGTTAGGGGTGGTCCCAGTAAACCAAGCGTAGATCCATATACAATACCTTCAAACATCAATTTCACCTATTCCTAATACTTTTTTACTATAAATAAATCAATTTTTGCAATTATTTCCAATTGGCATGGGTGAACTTTTTGCCGTTTTCAAAAAGTTACCACTTTAAACACCCACAGTTTCTATATTTATTAATATTTTCATTCCAAATTTGACACACGCATTGACTCACATGTTTTATATTTCATAAAATTATTTTCACACCCTTACCCCACCCTCTTTTCGCAAAAACATAAACAGTAAACTCCTACCTGCATTACACTTTATTCAATTTTAATAAAAAAATATTAATCATTAAATCTTCATAAATTTACGTATTGAATCCATCCACAATATACCACATCCATTAATTACCGAGTTATTTAAATTTTTCGATACGTGCCACCAAACAAAACCTCGGCGGACATTTGAACGACATTATATTCCATACTTAATGCCATAAAATATTCTTTGAAATAAAATAAAAATGGAGTGGATATCTTCTACACAGCTTGTTTTATTTAAATTTAAAAGTCGAGCGTCCTTATTGAAAGATCCTATATAATTATTTCCAAGATGAAAGAAATGGCTCAAAAGCCTGAAAAAATCAAAATGTGGATATTTGACCAAGTTTTGGATTCTAAGTACCTTTCCATCAAAACAATAACATCACAGCCCCCAAGCTGTCCGTCACCTGAAGTAATTAATCGCTTTCAACAAAATTCTTTGGAGGCCCACTTCAGACATTGATTACTATGCTCGTTCATAATGACATCCATAAGATCCAAGAATAGAGCTCGGCTCGCTGAGCAAAGTAAATGAACGCGCTAGGCAGAATTAGGCGTACGCCAACAATTGGCGGTGTTCTTGGCACCTCCATTAGGCCTCCAGACCATTATTAGTATGTGACAGTGCAAACTACAGCGCAGGTGACGTAACTCGGCCAGATAGAGCATGACGGAGGCACGTAGGGCCTGGCTCCAAACAAATTGGCATGGGCATGGGAGTCTTTTCTTTGAGAGCACGTGGGGTGCCGCTTCATTTAGATTCTCGCATTGACCGCAAGCATAGATTTCGGCCAACTACGTAACAGATGGGCCGCGAAAGCGAAACAAACGGGCATCAGAGGCAATTTTTCTGTGTCACGCTTTTTGCGTAATTACAGCAGCTGTTAGGTTGTCAGGTAAACACTCGCTGATTGATACGGGGGGAGACAAGTGCGCTTCGGTGCCAGTTAAATGCATCGAGAGTTTAATTATTTATGCAAGAACAGATAGATGCGGCTCGATCAAGGGCGCTGGATCATGGATGTCTCGACGACGACGGCCACATCGTCAATGCTTTCAGTGCTTGCTTCTTAGGTAATTGCTGCACGCACTGGCATGTCGGCCAACAATGGATAATTGCTCCCCTTATTACGACTAATGAAAAGATAATTCAGCGCTTTCGATCGCCGCCAATCTATGCAAATGTTGCCTCATCCGAGTCGAAGGCGAGTTCCTTCATTTTCATTCTTGGAAGGGATCCTCTGGATGGTACGCAGTAGTAGGGGATGGGCTATTAACATTCTGAGGTGATGGGCGGACTAGCCGATTCGCACTTTAGGTGCACTCAACGTGTTTAGCTTGCAAATTTTGATCATGTGCAAATTAACACAAAGTGCTCGTTGACGAACTTGAAACGGTTCTAAATTGGGTGTAAAACGTTTTGATTTTATATTGGCGGGTTTGGAACAACTATGTGGATATCTACATATATTTTTTGTTGTCTCGCAAACTGAATAAATTGGCGACAATTCGACAACTTAGGTCTCGCTAGTTCCTGAGGTATTAGTCAACGTGATTAGAAATAAATTAAAATTGGTATCTACTAAATTAGAAGAAATTAGAGGGGACTGGAACTATTTATAATATTAACGGTTTCGGCGCTTACGTGTGAGTTATTGACCCCTAATTTAAGCGGTGCACTGCGATCATTAGGTAATAATTAATAAATACTACACTCAGAGAAATAATGTATTGCAAAATTTAATAGTTTTTATATATCCTAACAAAGATTTAGTTTTAAGCCGAAAACACTTTGTTAGCCGCAATGCTTGAAAACTGCTTTGATATGAAGTAGAAATCGTTTTCATCGTTGGAACCAAACCTAAATTGAAACGTAAGCACTTTTGTTTATTATTCTAACCATCTTGTTCCGCCTTCATTATTATCGCCCTCGAATTGAAGTTGAAGCGCTTTTTATTCTAATAGGATTTCTCTTTAAATCGTCTTAGTTTTTTGCCATGAGGGTATCTGCAGATAAATGGTGAGAACTGTGGATCACTTTTCCAGAGGTCCCGGGTTCGAACCCCACATGAATTGAATTGGTTTGCTTTCTGATCTGGAACTTGGTTAGATGTATCTGTTACCACATAACTAGAACAAGTATCACGTGGTGCATTGCTAGTGTAAAAAGCTAGAAGTTCAAGCATCCCAGGTTCGAAACCCACCGGGAACCACTGAAAAATCAGAAGTCATCATCAAAATAATGAGTTAACACAAAAATTAAAAATAATGTGAAAGCATCGATAGGGTGAAAAATAGCAATTGAAGTAATCCACGTGGAACACAGTACAACTTAACTTCTTCCCTTAAATATATTTTCCATAGTTTTCTATGATTATTCTACCAAGATATCACTGTTGACTTTACTTTAAAGGATTACAGTTTCTGAAAATGATTGTAGAACATTTTAATGGATTAACAGAACAAAATATTTGTTGAATTTTTGTTGTGATTTTACAATTACTTTAATAAATGAAATCTATATTTAAGAAATTAAGGAATCACTTTCTCTTGTAAATATGCGCAAGCTTAAAGAGATTCTATTAGGTATCGTTCAGTATTCGGAAACCTAATTTTACCATGAGTGTTTTATTAAATGATATTATTGTTTGCATATTTAAAATTATTTCCTCTTCACTGGAAGTTATTTTTACTCAACAATTGCTCGAAGCAATTCCAATGGAAAAATTAAAAGAATAATACCCGGTTTGCTCTCCACTTGTCAACTGATTAATTTATTAACCAATGGTTACTCCTTAATCCTTGATTAGTGTATTGCCAAACATAACGTATATACATAGGTGTGCAAAAAATAGACATTCTTGGGCAGCACGAAATGAAAACTTCTCTAGTAAAAAGAGCTTTCCCTTCAAATTCTACTCTACTCATAAGAGTCTGTGAGCATTCAGTATGAGAGAATCTCGTAATCTCTTTAGTGCAGTCAAATTGTCAAATTAATTTCTGCCAGGAAACCTTGCCCACCTGAGTTGTGATGGGAATATGTGGGGGATTAAAATAGCCTAAGTTTGAGTTTTGGTATTCACAGTACTGAAATGTAGTTTTTAGATATGTAGCTATAGTAGACAAATAGTTTTTCGTAAATATATCAGCTACTAGGTACGCTATACAAAAAATTTAAAAATAATTGTTCAGATCTCAAAATTATCTGCAAATTTAGTTATATCAACTTTTTTGGTTAAGCTAATACTTTTCGAGTTATAACCCGAAAAATGTATAAATTAAGACTACAATTGGTTTTTCGTATCTCGTTTTGGGTAACTCCTAATAAAAAATATATCCATACAACAGCTATAGAGCACAAAATCTGCAGTAGATTTTATACGTAATATTTTTCCCTGCGACAAGAGGTCGCTTGACCACCTGACTATTTTCGGCTATTACTTTGTCGTTTCTAAAATATTTTCAAATTATTCGTCAAACTCAGGAATTTCCAAGAGCCATCTAACAATACCTCAGTCGAATGGGAACACAAAAAAATTGGTTGACTGACTGACTAAAAGTAGTCGCTAACTATTATGAAAAGAATTCTTTACAAACATTTAGTTTACCTAATCTTCAGAAATATTGAAACTCCCAATGAATACAAGTGATGCCAAAAGTGTTCACCAATTAGCACCTTCAGGCGTGAAAATGAACAACAATTAGGTCCACAACAGGACTCCTTCTTCTGCTCTTTGCTTCCGTTTATGCAATACAAAGTCTTTTCATTTAATCAACGAATAGTTAATGATTCAAACATATGTAATATGGAAAGTATTCCGACACAGTTGCACCATGTTGTTGTTTTGCATAATATTTAATGATTTTGTTGACTTCTACTGGCCTTCCAGTTGGCATAAATTTCAAGAACTTAAAACTGCTCTGCTGCCCACAAGTTACTGCTCGCCATTTTAATTGCAAGAAATGAAAGTACTCAACATTTTGGCGGATTAAATTTAAGTGATCGTAACGATGCTCCCAAAAAACAGTCACTGGCTTCTCAAATTACGCGAACTGTTGCTTATGCAATATGTAAGGACTTATTGACATTGAACTGATTCAGCTCATTAAAGCCGTTCTACTTAATTATTAATTTTGCTGCAAAAACCGCGCATTTCACCATCGTTCAAGGTTAACGACTTTTCAATTTCGAAATTGAATTGCTATTTTGGGGCAGTTGATAAAACCAGAAGCCGCAGGAGGTGAAGTTTGTTTACTTATTTTTATTTTCGAGATTATTTTGGAAGCTTGTTGAACTGGTTTGCACAATTCGGCATTTAAGAATAAAACGCTGTAATATTTGGAGCATTCAATTTATGGCATATAGTAGGTAAGTATTTTAATTTATTAGTCATCATGGATCGTATTAATCGTAACGAAAAATTGTCCGATGGAAGTTAACTTGAATTACACACAGGATGAATATATCAATCGATTCCGATGCGGTTGAAGTTATCGCGGGCTAGACAATTGCCTAAAAGACTTAGCTTTGTTATACCATACATACTATGCGTATTTAAATATATACAGTGACTCAAAAATTGAATCAAATGTTTTCGCTAGCCGCAGACTTTTGATTATTACTACTATACGATTAGACCAGATTACCGTTAGTTGTATATTTTTAATTAGATGTTAGTACCAGTCTACCGTATTGCTTTAGGTGCATTCTGCCCTGATAAATTGCCGTGAATGGTACCTACATATGTACTTCTTTGAGCTATTAATTTTGTATGCAGCACATGATCGTTCTGGGAGTTATTATACAGTGGTCGGAAGAGGTGGACATAAGGTGTAATAAGAACATTTGATGTTGGAATATTTTATTAGATGAGGTGCTCCGTTGCAAGGGGGCTTTTCTAGTTTGTTGTTGAAAAAATAGCGTTTTTTGGGAAGTTATTGTGAATAAACGGATCAACGGATTTTAATAATTTTTTTTTATATTATAAAGCAAATATTAAACAAAGTAAACATTTTTTTTTGTTTAAAAAAAAACAAATGGCAGCCTCTGAGCCCATCCCCTTGTAAGCCTGTTGTGGCTGACTAAGTTCAGGTTCCCTGCTACATGTGTTATCTGAATTAAAAAAACCAGTCAAGTGCTAGTCGGACTCTATATAACACTATGTACTTTTTATTAAATACTTTTGTGAAAGAAACAAGAGCGGCGCTATAACAAAATCGAAAATTTTGTTTTCTAATTTTCATGGCGGCCATTTTGAAATTCGCCATATTGGTTGTTTCATTATTTGTTGTTATAGCGGCAACAGATATACACTGAAAATTTCAACTCTCTACCTATTATGGTTCCTGAGATCTCCGTACAGCCCGCTGACAGACAGACGGACTGACGGACGGACAGCGGAGGCTTGGTAATAGGGTCCCGTAGGGCACCCTTCGGGTACGGAAACCTAAAAATGAAGCATTTGTATAATACATAGGGATGTATTTATCATCTATCATAGGGATTTTTCGAATTTTTAATTTTCCGCGTTTTAGCACAACTTTTAAAAGAAGTACGATTTTCACACCATTTGTTCGAGCGTTAAATTGTTATTAAGAATCAAATTTTTGCAATTTAATAAAAAATCCTATGATAAGGAATATGATTGTGAAAATTTGGAAAAAAAAACATTAAAATCGGTTTATTGGTGCCCCGGCAAGTCTGCACTTAGTTTGCAAACAAATATGTTAGATTTGATAAAAACATGTTCACAGTTGCCGCTCGATTCTTTTCAGGTCGTACACGCCGTTACTAATTCGGCTGTAACATAAAAACTATTCTGCTTTTCAACACAATTTGTTTTGGGACATTAATTCTAAGACTTCAATGCGTCGATTTCTATAAAAAAATAAATGTCGATTTTTTTAAACCGAAAATCGGAAAAGCTCTTAAAGCAATTTTATTACCTGTCTGAGAAAACTATAGGGACATCTTATTTTTCTATTTTAGTGTAGTTCATGTGAATCAAATCGATTCCAGTCATTGTTGTAACTAGGCACAGGGAAAATTTATATTTTAGTACTACCTGAGTTACCCGGCTTCGAAAGGCGGCGCGTTAATTTATTAATCTAAGTTAAGAAATTCTAGACGCTTATCTTAAAATTTTGAAATTCTAAATTTTAACAGAATGCCATTAATATTTATGATCGGTTCCCTAAGAACCACTGCGGTATTCCTTTGAAGTTTGAAATATTGGGTTGTCATTACATATGTGGCCCACTATATTGAATTTTGAGATGTTGGTCGATTTGAAAACTGTGGCCCTTAAGATTCGAAGCCAGCATCCTCCAAGACACCTTTGCTTTGAATTTAATTTTCATAAAAATTGCTTAACGTGGTGGAGTTTCGGTCGCCATATTGAAATCGGATTGAATTTTAATTTGGAAACTTTGATAATAGATTCGAAATCAGCATAACAAAAAGCAAAAAGTGTTGATTTTGATGACAATCCCTTGAGGTTTAACTATTTTAGTTAGCTTTTTGGCTCCGCTATCTTGAATTTTGGTAGATTTGAATTCTGTAACCCCAAAGACGTATTCTGAGTTGAGCTCTTTGCACAATACCTAGCAGCAGTATTTCAACCACAATCACCAAATACAATCCAACGTTGATCTCACACCGTGCCATCAACCCCCTGTTAACATCAAAAGTGGCACTCCACTAGAACTGGCAAGGAAGTTGATAATAACTTGAGTCCCAAGAAGGCTCCTGGAGTTGACCAAATTTTCTCCGGGTTTGCTTAAAGAACTACCACATGAATTTTTGATCTTAAGCATGTGGCCGAATGTTTTAAGATCGCACTACATAAATAATTGTGCTAAAGAAATCTAACATGCCAGCTGGTTCGACTTTTACTTTTTTACTTTAACATACTAATATTGAGGGCATACAGCTATTGGCAATAACCCACGAGCTAACACGCCTTAGAAGTATTAAAAACATGATTTAGTCATTTGAGTACGATCTAATTTTATTTATTTATTAGTTTTTTTATTTTCATTGTTTTTATTTATTACTCATTTTGGGACCAGAATATTGATTCCTGCAAACCCACACACGCTTTACTGAATTGTGACAGTTGAGTACACCATCATTATTAATTAAGTAATTAGTAAATAATTGGCTTAGTAAGAATGTACTAGGCATATCTAATAAAGGATGTTGTAAAGAAAAAATATTAAAGGACCCCGGGATGTATCAGTCGATACGCTGAAATTTTGACGTGTTGGATTTTTAATAGCTCCCCTCCATATTTTGATCCCATGTTCTCATATGCTCGAAGTGATGGCTAAAAATCATGGCAATTTGATACCCTTTTTGCAAATATTAAAATGTAACAGTAAATTCAATTCAATGCAAAATTTCTGATCGAGAGCAGTAGAATTGAATGAACGGTGAGAACGACATGTAACATGAATTTAAAAATAATGACAAAAATGATATAACAGGTTGCTTCTTATAATGTATTCTTCAAACTTCCAATCTTCAACCTTCAGTGCCAACAGTATCAACCAGAGACATTTTTCTCATCTTGTCTCAGATGCTTGATACAGTGCTACTAACATACTAAGGCCCTTTGACTTGTTAGACTCGATTTGTTTTCCACCTTACTTCGTTATCCTTAACACGAAATGTGAAACCGGGCTTAAGTTTAAGCATTATTGTGGCGCTGCAGAAAAGCATAAAAACCACAAGGCCTTAGGTGAGGTGATCTCCCAATCAAGTTAGCCCGCGGTCGCGTCCATACCATAGTTACTGATCTACTTTCGGATTTTGGCTGATAAATCTGGAAAACTCGTTTGCGACGGGCACTTTTTTGCGCCTGGAAATCCGCAAAAATCTCAAGCTCGAGATTTTCGTGTATGCCAAGGTTCACGAGATGACATTAAGATATATTCGCACTTCGGTGGCTCTTGTGGAGCCGAAATGCTGCTTTAATTCCATGCAAATAGCATGAAATGAATATCTGATATTCGAAAACTCTGTGGGCCGTATATTGTACACAAAGTGAATAATAAGATCAATAAATGCAGCGCCGCCGACTCTTTTCTGGTGCAATTTTATTTATACTGGTAAAGTAAGTTAAGGTCTTGCTGGATAATTGGGCAGATATTTGATCCACGAAACTTAGAAACTTCAAACAAATAGTTGCATATTGCCTCGACGAAATTATGCCACATAGAGAATGCCTAGCTAAGTAACAATTTCTTCATAATAATGCTAAGTGCAGCAAAATCTTCAAACAAGAGGTTTAAAACTTTAAATGTAAATAAAACAAAAAAATAAATGGAATTTCGAATTTCTTTTTGATTTGAAAAATGTTCAGCCAAATGTCCACCACGATCGCATTTGACATAGTGCATACGATCAACCCAATTTTAAGTAACTTTTTAAACAAATCTAGTTGAATTTCACTGATAACACGAGTGATGTTGTTTTACATACAATGCTTCTATAGCAAACGGTTTGTCAGTTTAGAGTCTTATATTAGATCATCGCCTTTAAATATCTCCTCAGAAAACCGTACAGAGAAGCTAAAGCGAACGATCTTAGAAGTCAATTCACAAGAAAATTTCTTTGTATTTTTATTTCAATGAATCAATTGTTTCATTAGAAGTAGCACATAGCTGCGTCTTGCTGCAACCGTATCTTGTCCAGATCAAACATTATGTAAATTTTGGGAACAAATAATTATTTATCATTGATCTGCAATGCACAATGCTATTCATCGAACCATTACTAAGCTACCGAAGTTGGCGCATGTGACTATTTCATCATTTGACTTTTAGATAGTATTAGGTAAAATAACGATATGAATAAAAATAGAAAAAAAATACTCTAGTTGTTGTTTTATTATTAGAGCATGAGCACAAATTACATAAATTTCGGAGAAAAATTGGGAAAAACGTGAAAATTAAGAAATTTTCGAGCATTTTTTTACTTTTCTAAGTGACTGTACCTGCAGTGGTAGAGGTAGATAAAAATTGACGGCAGTTTTGGAAAGCACATTAAGATAGTAGTTGTTGGGCGTATTGTCACTGCATTAATTAGATCAAAAGATAAAAATAAAATAGCTATGTCCATCCTCAATTTATGAATCACCCTGTAACTCGAAAACGGTTGAGATTTCTCCACCACCTGCCATACGATTTTTTGTTTCGCTAGGTGAGATCTATAACGGCTATCATTTTGGCATGCGTTAACTGATACACGCTGTATATGTAAGCATCTGCGATTCAATGCGCATAAACTTGAGGAAAACGATTCTTTATTGAAGTGACTTTTACATATGACGAGAAGCAGATTGTTTTCAATAATGTGGTGCACTTGTCAATACAGTCGAATTTTGAATTGTTTTATTTTTCGAGGTCATCCCAAGGATCGAAACATATTGAAGGAATTGACCGAATGTATACTGTAGGTAATTGGACAGTTGGAATTAATCCATCATCCAGAAAGGTCGGAAAGGAATTGTGTTCTACCATGACAACGAAAGACCGCACACAAATTTGATCACCAAAAAATATTTCAATTTGGATGGGATGTGTTAGCCACACTCACCAACTTCGACAAACCTTGCGCCGTCATACTCCACTTGGTTTGCTCTCTTCACAACTCCTTGCCTGGTATAACGTCCGTTGTTCAGTATTTCGCCGACAAATACAGTTTGGTCCATCTATGAATAAAGAATTATGAAGTACTCTGAATGAATGCTGGATGGGTAGCTATCCTCATTGATAGGACTTCCAAATGTAGCTTATTAGGAAAAGCGCACTCTGGGAGTGGAAACGTGGTGAACGCTATAAAACTCTTTACTTGTCTCCCCAAAAACGGAGTAAATGTAATAAAAAAATGTCTTTGTTGTTTTAGGTCCCAGACATATCTACAAGGAGAAGACTGTCGACCCCAAAAGCTAGTCCACTATTAAAGCGAACCTCGTCTCAGAAGACTTCGAAGCCTTCCCCACTTTCCCTCAGAAATGAGGAAGAGAGCAGCAAAGCTGAAAAGTCTGGTTGGTTTAAGTCCTTAGATAGGAAGACAAAGAAGAAATACAGTGAAAAGGTATCTTGAGAATTTTTTATATTTGGAGACCACGTCACATTTAATATTCCGCTTTTGTCCTATAGCTGGAATCACCATTTAGAACACCTGCCACAACAGAGGATGAGTTCTCAACTCTTCGATCGAAGAAGTCGTACCGCACCCCAATCGCACCACCTCTTCCAGAGAAGAATTTGAGATTTTTTGGTGACACAGACCAGGAATCGAATCCCAGTTTTTCAAAGGCTGCCGCTAACTCACGGTATTGTTGACAAGCTCCTAAGCATCTACAAACAATAATCCGGATTTTCTTGTAGTACCCGTCCTTCTGTTGCCACATTGAACCGAAATCAAAAGTATTCACAGAGTGCCTACAATTTGGACCGGATTTCAAAGCAAAATGCAAATCGATCAGCTCCAAGGAGTAATTCGCTCCAAAACTTAGAGGACGGGCTCGATGAAACTGATCGGCCTAGACGACGGCATCATTCGCGATCGCGAGAATTAGATGACATCTCTGAAAGTGCTTCAGATGCTGAGGACCGGAACGAGAAGAGGCACTCGAGTACTCCGAAACTTCCGTCTAGAGACAGTGTAGAGGCAAACCATTCAAGGCATCGATATGAAGAGAACTCTGTACGACGAAGTGTTGATCGGGATTCGCGAACACCTCAGAGGGAGTCTTCTGACACAACAAGGATTGAGTTCAGAAAGCCTCCACCCGGACCTCCGAAGCCAGCTCGAAGTTCAGAAAGGAGCCACAACTATTCCAGGTGAAGATATGATCCGAAATGAAACTTTTTTTATATTCCCTATGTATATATATTTCTATATTCATATTTTGTCAAGTGGTTGACTAAGTGGTACAGTCTCTATTAATTTCCGCAAAACAAAAAGATGAAATGATAGCGTAGGATCGGTACAAGTCGTATGCACTTGAACACTTGGTAGTTATCGTGCATCTGGTGGTATTCATTGAATTGCTGTAGATTTAAATTAAATCACTAGAGTGGGAAGAATCACTACTAAGACTGCCGTACCTTTTTCAGACCACCCAAACGTTGTGTAAACCGTCCCAGCGTGGCTCCCGAGAGTTAAATACTACACTCGTCCGCTATTTTATTTATTTAATTTTTCCGATCATTTTTAATAGACCCACGCAAGTGAATTACCGCAAAGGGTCCCATAACTTTTAAATTGTCTTTAATTTCCCCAAAAGCCGCCCACCCAACAGCTTTAAAAATAATAATAGTATAAAATAATTAAACTGTTTTTAATGGTGGCAGTAGTCTTTCCAGGGAAAGGGAGCGATTGCATGACAGCTCAGGGACTGAGGGCGAGTCGAGCCTTCCCAGTCAGCGTAGCGTTGTATACCTCCACGCTACAACCGTAGGTGCCATACCGCAGCCATATCAGTTGAACTCTCGGCGTCGAGCCGTTTCGAGGGAAGAACTGAGATCTAAGAACAAAAGCCAGCCGATGACCAGGACAGTTTCGCGGTCAGTGTCAATGCTGGCTCCTTGGAAACCAAAGCATTTGCACGACGGATACGAAATAAACTACTCCCAGGAAGCTCCCGATAAAGTAAAGACTTTTCAGTTCTTGTGAGTTTTCCCCAACCAATTGAGCTTGATCTTTTCAGTACAATAAGATGTCTACCATGCCAAGAAAGTCGCCAAACAACGGTAGCAATAGTAAAATGAGGAAAACGGACACAATTTCGCGATCACGCAAGAACCTCCCTACTAAGGATGACATGTCCTCAGTGCGAAACTCGTCGACGACTAGCGCATCCAAGTCAGGCACATCGACAAGCCACAGAACTTCGGAGAAGAGATCTGGTGATCTGCGAAAAGACACTCTAAGTAGGCGTAGGGTGAAATAAGTTTCGATACCACTTTATTAGAACCTTAAGATGCAGGACTCTCTAATCACGTAACAGACTTAAAATATTAACGCGAGACGAATCATTGTGGTGCTATAATCTCAGACTAATGATCACCCCATGCCCTGAATCAACACTATTCGTGTAAATACACTAGTTGTTGTTTTACGTTGTTATTAACAGCCGACCAAGACCCGCACGGGCTCTGTGTTAACTCTTAGAGATTTTAATATAATATTTAATTGTATAAACTTGTTTTCTCATTAAATTACTTTAAATTTAACTGAAGATGCCGTTTCACTCTTTAAAAGTTTACCTATTAACTCCAGTAGACGATAACTAAGAAGGTTTTTGTTCTCCTGTTTCATTTCCTTATCCATGATTTTCCATAATAGTTATACTATAAGTTACAAAACTTTTTTATAGACAGTGCATTCCCCGCAGCAATAGTAAAACGATGTTCTGGCAGATTGTCATTCCTCAATAAAGACTGAAGAGCAAAATAAAATAAACTCGGCGAGGAAGCTTAATTCTGTTTTTTTTAGTTTGAATCACGGAGACAATCCATAGAAATATAAGCTAATATGGAATAAGGAATGTGTGTATCGTATAAAAACCCATCCCATAAAAATAAGGTAGCTTCCCGAGTATATATATGACAGCGTGTAAATTGAATTTAAGGGGGGGCATTACCCTAATTCTTTATTTCTTTGGCATGAAATCAGGCTCACATGAAACATTAAATTCTTTACTTAGAGAAAAAAAAGGTTGCTTTTGAGATACAGCCATCAACATTTTAACAATTTTTACATCAGCAAACATAGTTGTTTCAAAATTTAAAATATACGTACCTACATACAGTCTGTTTCATTTATGCAGGACAATAATGAAAGGCGTGATAGATCTCTCCTAGGTAAACAACATTTGGCGGTTACCGAGTAATTAATAACTACGGAATGCATATAATAGTTTAATATTAATCTTTTCATGTAATTAATGCAGATCTAAATTGAATTGTTTTTTTTTTAAATTAGATTTTGCAACATTTTGGAAAAGGTATTTACGTATAAAGTTGTATATCCTGTCTCTACATGGGCATGTTGTACTTCCTTAAAAGGCAACAAGATGTGTAATTAAATAAAAATTAAAAAGAGGTTTATTGATTCCATGAATTTCGCGGAAAAATTTGGAGAAACGTGAATTTTAGGAAATTTTAGAGCAATATTTGATTTTCACTAGTGACTGTTCCTGCAGTGGTAGAGGCAGATTAACATTGGTGATTTCTCGTGAACTAGATGTCGCTGCGTTGGGTAGATCAAAAAATAAAATTAAAATAATATTAAAATAATAATGTGCATCCCGAATTGATTATTCACCCTGTAACACCCAAAACGGTTGATATAGTTCCACCCACTTTCTTATGATTTTTTTTTGGCTAGGTGAGATCTATTATTACCCGATTCATTTCATGCAAACTAGCAATTTTTATCTAAAAAATTATCACCGCAGAGTTCGTTTAGATAGCATCAGAAATATTTTTTGTTCTCTTGTTTCAGGCCTAAGAAGCCGTTTTTCGCTACTTACAAATAAATATGTCAACGTGCTCACAGAGTTTTACCTACATATCTGGCTTTTCATTTATTATTAATAATTATAGGCCTGTGTAGGATGCTATCGTTCTCAAAGCTTTAAGGTGAATACACCCCCTTGAATAAATTAAAACCAAAAAGGCATTATCAGAAAGCTAAGTACTCAATGTCATTATTTTAATTTATTAAGAAAGCACACTGAAGTTTAAACATATGAATGTATATATTTCCCTACTTTCCCCTACATTATTTCTTAATAAAGTTTTTCGGAAGAAAAAGGCAAAAAGCTTTTCAAGAAAAATCGTTCAAAATCGTTCTTGTGTTCATATCATTGCCAAAGCTTGCATTTAAAATAAAACGAATACATACACATTCATCTCTGATCTCCTGCAGCACCTATTAAGCGACTATTGCTTAGTTTATCATAAACAGTGAAAAGCGCTGTCCATACATACGGTTTGAAGATCATGTAATTTTGTTATTCTAGGTGATACAATTTTTCCTTATCGTAATGCTTAGTATATTATAGCCGACGAATAAATTAGTGCCAAGTGCGTTATTAAGTTCTTTCTTTATTACGATAATGCTGTTGTTTTTGGGTTCAAGCAGTTCATTTTGAATACAGTTGAAGAGAAATGTTTTGCAGTACTAAAAGAAGGCGGAAAGTAAGAGGTAATCAGAATATATAATATTCAGTTTTCTTCACTTGTGTTTACATGTCCACGAACAATTATTATTAAACGAAATCGAAAGCCTATAAAGAAAAACAAAACACATGAAAACATCCATAACAAACCAAATTCAGGTTGAGTTTGGATCAAACTAAATAAATTTTATTAAATGATTCAAACATGTAGCAGTGTATAAAGGAACATTTTGTTACATGGATCGATTTTTTGATAAAAATATTGTGATAGTGCTGTGGGATGGGGACATATTGTTTCAGTGATTTTTACGGCGAATAGATACAATAAGGATACCCACCATCACCAAATCATTTAAATAGCAATATGTCTCCCGATCGCCGGCCACTTTTTTAATTGAAATTTCTTAACAAAAAATCCGGCTGTAAAGTAAAAGACTTCCCACGAACTCTTCTTTCAAACGTAAAAGGCATTGGACTTCAGCCAAAATCACCAAGAGAAAATTATTCAACATGTGCATGAAATAAAATAAAGTAAAATTAGTAGAATGGTAATATTGAAACATATGTTCACCTAATTGTAAGAAAAATGCGAACCATATAACTGAATTCTTTTCCAAATCTAAGGAAAAAAAATCAAATTTCCTAAACCAGTTTATTTTTAGCCCGGATCGACATATCTCCAAAGTACTCAATTTGCTTTCCATTACCCCATCGGTTGTAGCAGTCTAAGAACTACTACACATTTTTCCGGGTTTCCCCAGGCTTTCTTGGCAAAGTTTTTTTTTTCGTCTTTCATGTCTAATTTGTCTGCCGGTTTGATCATTTACTTACAACTCTAAGCAATCAATTAAAAGGAGCTTTGCTCTTGCAAAAATACACAATTTCTTGTGTCAGCTGACGAACTATTTTTGAACACGATTTATTTAGAACTTTCATTCGGTGGTCGTCTATGCGGAAAATTTGTGTCAGAAGTAAACCGGGAGCTGGCTTCACATACAGTTGAAGGCATTTTTAGTTTTATTTAAGAAAATGTAATACTACTTAATTCTGCCATACTCTTAGTGTTTTGTGTATTTTTGTGTGGTTGTGTGTTAAATGGCAATGCAAAAGGGATGCTGGAAAATTGATAAAAACGATGAAGGTCCGTTGATACTTCTTATATGTTAAGGTTCAAATTTTATAGCAATATTGTAGATAGCACTGTCTCCAACATACACAATTCCGGCATAGAAGTATGTGTAGTTCGAATTTTGTTTGTTAAAAGCCGCATTTTCGTACTCCTACACGTACCCAAAGTGCTTTTGGCAAAGCATGTTACTCAAATGTTAGCCGGTGCAATGTTTTCTGACATGTACCGAATTATAACTTAAGTTCGAATGGAAATAAGTGATGAAATATGTAATTGTTAAACAATATTTTCTTCTTATTATTGTTTATATCGTTAAATAAATTTGTAATTTATTTATAGGAAAAGTCAAAAATATAATTGAGGAAAACTGTCTTTCGAAACTTTAGGTTGAAATAATGTTCTAATTAACTCTTGTATATTTTCCACTTAAACTGTTAAAATTTCAGGGCTTTTATATTCTGGACCTGGACCAGCTTTTTGTTTTGTTTTTAAAGTTGAATCAGAATTTTTTTGTGTTTTTGGTTTAAATTGACAAATGAAATGATTGCTAAAATATAAGAGCTTCACTTTTATTGATTTATATATAATACATTAAATATATTTGATATTAGAAGATAAACAATTTCTTCAACCAAATGTCGGTGTCTAACATCTCTACAGGTACAGAAGATGAAGTAAAAACTGGAAATTTATAATCAAGAATATAAATGATAAGTTGATTTAAATTTAAATATTTGCATCAATAGTAATGGCCGATAGTTAAATCGCGTTTCCAGGAATTTTTCTTTTTTCTGTAATGCTTCAAGGAGTAGAGTAGTAGAGAACGATAAATCATTTTGTATGAAAGAACTAAATATCAGAAGGCTTTAAAATGCGCTGTGGGAGAATATCTCTGTTAAATTTTATCGCAAAAATTCAGCTGTTAAAAAAAAGGGCATAGAGCAAGAAAAAATTTACTCGTTCAATTTAGAAAATTCGACAAATATACAATGGCACTCCACAAGAACTCCAAGAAAGTCTGAAATTGAAGCTATAACTATAAAACTTGAATTTGAATTTTGAATTGCGCACCATCTTTGAAATGTTCAGTCAGTCACATTTGGTAGCGGCATCAACAGGATGGTGCGACCTGCCACTCCACAAGCGAACGATGACGTAATTGCAAACCGTAATTACTTTCAAACGTCTTCCAAAATTTCGTACCTACCTAACTACCAACTGTGCCGTGGTGGCCTTTTGCCTGGAATTCTTTTTCAGGTGTTAAATCCATAAAAATGTTGATTTCATTTAAAAACTATTTTGTTTTTAATTTCAAATTAAAGAGACGAACTAATCTATAAATCTTATTTAGGTGTACTCTATAAAAAGTTCCACGTGCACACTTGTTCCAGGACAAAAAAAATATGTACTCGTATGATATATATAAAAATGAAGGTGTGTTTGTTTGTTTGTAACTCAATAACGGTTGCTTCGATAGACTTCATTTTTTCACACAACGTAGCACATGCTCCAACATAACATATAGGTTATTTGTTATTTTATTTCAGGTGCAAAGTTTCAAAATGGCGTCTACCAGTTTATTAAATTCTTAAATGAGTCCACCTCCAAGGGATTGCCGTGATAATTAGCACAAAGAGGTTTCTTGGGTCGCTGGTTTTAAAGTTGCCATCAATATTTCCAAATTCAAAATGGCGGAATTACTATGACGACCGAAATTCCTCAAATTTAATACAAAGACATCTTTGGGGTTACAGAATTCAAATGAACCAAAATTTAAGATGGCGGACCCAAACTGTCTGTCAATAGAGTTAAACTTTAAGGGATGAAGTACTATAAATCAACACTAGGGTGTTTTTAGGGAAGCTGATTCCGAATATGTTATCAAAATTTCCAAATTAAAAAATGACAACCCAGAATTTTAAATTTCAGAGGAATATCACGAAAATTAATACTTTGCGGTTGTAGGGTGCAGACATTACTAATTTAAAACGGCGGATGCAAATTCGAAATCAAAATACACAGATAACAAAGTTCTGTGGAAATAATCGATTAAAGGCGTAAAAAGGATCATTGCAGTAAAGTGAAATTCAATACATTCCCGCGCAGCCGCCGCGCCGCCGTGCGAAGCCGGTAACTGAGGTAGTATTCTAATAGTGTTTACCTTTAGAGAAGAGACCGGACTACCGATTAAGTTTTAGTGAAGTCGTTTAAAAAAATGATCTGTCTGTGAAGTCTGTGTTCAGCAAACTTTGCACTATGCAACGTTCTTCTCAACAAATCGTTAAAAAAAAGACAGAAAAATAGAGCTCGCTAATTTTTTCAGACCACAAAAAATTCAATTTCTAAAGATTCCATTAGCTTGATTTTATGTCAGAATAATCCCCCTTAAAAAAAACCTGAAAAAACGAAGGTGGAGCTGTTATTGTGTGGACGGATTTAGTACTTACGGAAAAAGTAACTTTTGTGGTTTTTAAATACACCAATGAACTGTGGAGGTTATTTTGGATGGAGTTCTTTTTATTTTTTACCGAAACGGACGTTATTTCAAAACATGTTAACAATCCTATTCACGTACCTATATTGAAAGAGCGGAGATCACTGGTTTATGCAATCTAGATATTAACGTTATAAAAAATCCTGTGAGGTATCATGGCAAGGGAAATATAGAAACATGGACAGCAATGCAGACTTATTTTCGAGTAAAGACGACTCTACAAAATCTAATAAAATGTATGCCGGCACGTGTGTACCTTTTGACAAAATTGAAGATGTTTTGGAGTAAAAACCGCCTGAGGGTGGGTGGCTCACATGTGACTTACTTTAAAAAGAAACCTGAATGTACGTACATTAGCTTCACTAACGTTGAATTTTTGTCTCAGCATGTTTCATTGATATCGACGATGAATCAGAAGATGAATCCCCTGATCGAGAGTATTCCCAATGGTGTGATCTTCCCGACATACTGCTTGAAGAAGTATACTCCTACCTAACTGTTCGGCAGCGATATTACTGCAGCCTTGTGAGTCAAATATTATTTACTTTTCAATATGATTTAACTCAATTATTTCACACGACCAAGGTTTGCCGTAACTGGTACAGAGCGTTTCACCTGCCCGCTGTTTGGAGAAATTTCATCGTTGACGATTTGACATTGACAAGAGCCAAATATAATTATTATTCAGGATGGCAGCATTGTTTGGATCACTTGAGAACTCAAAACTGTCTAACTCGTGTGGGCCGCTACATAAAGGGCTTGGACTTTCGACCTGAGCACAGCTTCAATAATATGTACCAGTTCATGACCCTGATGACTTGGTGCATAGAAAAGGTAACATGCCTTCTCCTTCAAAAATACATCTTCAGACTTACAGAGGAATAATTAAAAGAGCCGAGAGGAAAACTGCCAGAAAGAACTTCAAGGAGTGGGATCCAAGATTAAGAGTTTTGTTTATGTGTTCCCCTGCAACATGTCCCAAGCAGATGACCCCCAAGGCATTAAATTATTTGGAACTGGAGGTGGATGCACCTTGTTTTTTAAAAATTAAATTAATTATTATTTTCTTTATAAAGGCGAACTGTTGGCTGCATTAAAACGTTTGCTAGCAAAGTTGACAAGTCTTCGAATATTGAAACTCACTGATCTGGTCCTTGAAAGATTTGAAGCCAACCATTTATTAGATGAAGTTCTAGAGTCGTGCTGTTTAATGCTTCGCGTCCTTTATCTTGTAAACATAACAACTATGCACTGTCCAATAATGCACGTCGGACTCTTTCTCAACCTACAAGTAAGGTCTAATAAAATCTCGTTATTTATTATGAATGTTTGTTGTACTTATGAAATTAATGTAACTCCGATTTTGACCATATTTTTTTTTTGGAGTCAAAGTCCTCTGTTTACGTTCAAACCTTGTATTGTGTGTACTACCATAGACAAATAAATATAGAGATTACCCACTTCGAACCAGCAAAACGCGACCAAAATTTGTGGGAGCTCCACAGCGATGCCTCCACATGGGCGGCAGCAACCGGCGAGCTTCACGCAGGAGCGCGGCCTACCTTTTGTGTGCCATGCAGGGCAACTTCCGAAAAAAAGACCACAAAAACCAGGCAACTGAAGCTTCGTTCCATAGCTGCGCTGACCTGCTGCCTTATATGAGCATGGTAAAGAAGAGATGCCTATGTGAACTAATTTGCATTATTTAATTTTCGTGAAATACTATATTTTGCTTGCTGACCGTGGGCCGTGACGCACCCTGATTTTTTAATCTTTGCGCTCGGATGTATAGGATTTGAGATGCATTGTTTGAGACGGATAACAATAAAGAATGTACTGTAGCATTTGATATTCCTCTTCCGCCGGTTACCGCCGTCGCACATGTGGAGGCATCGCGGTGGCGCTCTCAGAAAATTTGGTCACGGTTTGCTTGTTCGAAGTGGCTAATCTATTCCTACGCGGAGGTGCGCACTGAAGTGATAAGTAAGCGGCGTTCTTAATTTTTCAAGAGGTCCAGTTCGCCACTAGTCTCCGATAAGTTCTTTTCATCAGTTATTATTAAAAAAATCACTTAATAAGTTAATGGCACGATGGCACTACGTGTTACTTCAGTACCCAATGTGCCATTTTCAGGTTTCTACTTTCTTATTACATACAACCTATTCTGGAAGGTCCTTACTATTTATACTGTTTCTTATAATGTTATTTATATAATTAAAACGATAAGGCGAGAGCTTGTGATACTTACCTGCTATGTGATTGTTCCTACACCGATTTTATTGACTCTTATATTGATCGAAAGCTTATTAACTGAATATGTTACATCACTAATTTTTGAAAAAGCGAAGTGATGGCAGATCGAATATGGTGACCGAAAATTCGGTTTCTATGGAATGGAAGATTCGCACTGGTAAATTGTTTTACATCATGCCAAGCGCGGCATAATAACTAGTGATTGGTTGCTGTTGTATAATTACAATTTATTTATTTATTTATTAATTGTCCATCTGGTAACTCCAACATGTACTAATAGTTATTGTAGCATGGTATCTCTAACTTACTTAACCTGAATGCATTTAGGAGATTTCGGTAACATCTTAAATTGCTTTTAAAGGTTTTAGTCATCACGCCTCAAAACATTGACGATGACGTCCTGGTGCTACTAGGAGACTCCAAAGTAAAACATCTGCATTTACTTCAAAACCGGTACACCCCGTCCAGCTTAGAAATCAGTCCATGCAGCCACAAAGCTTGGAAAGCTTTGAAGCAAGCTAACCCCGATATGAGGGTCCACATAAGGGTGGAGTCATCGTCTACCAAAGATGCTGAGTTTGTTTTCCAACCGGAGGCTCCTGTCTGCAGTATTTTATACAATACTCCTAGAACAAGAGTACCTACTGATTTCCATCATAACCACATGCTCAGACATTATAAGACCTTTGTCTTTACAGATAAAGCCTGACCTCATTCTTAGGATTGTGGACTTCTATAGAAAGACGCTTGCTGTATATGGTCACGAGTTGCTTCCTAGGTTTGTAAGTCCCAAGCCATTTGCTAATCGAGTCGACAGTCTTCTGGTTCTCTTAGTAAGAGAATGTCCTAATATAAGTACACTGGTATGAGTACAGATAATTATTTTCTGTCAATGATAAAATGTCTTATATTTGCTGCAGGTTATAAGAGAAAAGGTTTCATCGTCAACTCTACTGCTGCTGGCGCGGACGGCACAAAATTTGAGGTATTTGTACGTCCGACGTTTTGCTGTAATTCTAAAATGTGATTGGCCACGATGTCCTGAGTGGTCCAACGAATTTTACTATTGGTTGCGGAAATCTTCGCGATCCTATGAAATTTTAGAATGTGAAGTGAGTCAATTTCTTGGATGTAAATGGTCTTTGCTGAGTGACAAGGAATTTAAGAAGATTGATGTTAATGTTAGGAACAAGTCATGACACTTATGCAGAAGTTGAATCGAACTGTTTGTTATATATGTCAATAAAATTATATTTATTTATTTTGTACAACATAAAATCTATTTTGAAGGGCTGGAAGGAAAACTTAAAAGATTTAAATTCCATGTTGTGCTTATATACATGTGTCACAAGCAAATTTTCTGCTTAACCGTAGGATCCGATCTAAGGGTTTGTCAAACCTAAGATAATTATCACGGTCTCCGTACGTTATGTATACACAGAAATTCATGGAACTAGATTGAGTTACACGGAAATAAACGCACATCGTACATCTCACAAAACAATTCGTAAAAGGAAAATTTGCCTTTTACAAAATGGACTAAAATTTGTCTCTTTGTACCGTGAATTGATTCCGTGTACTGCGAACACTCCCGTGTACACGGATATTACACGGACACGGAGAGTACACATAGACACTGCCTAAATTTTTATTTTGGAGACATTTTCACCGTAGGAATTATACAACAACATTTAGGCTCGTAGAAAATTGTCGATCATTGATTCAGTCTTTATTGTCTGCCTAGACTTTTTTTAATTGCCACTTCAGGTAATCCCAAACAAAATAATTACGCAGATCTGCATTCATATAATCAATTTATGGTTGTTTTAGCAGTGTGGCAAGGAGTTTAGCCTTGGTGGAAAATTGAGTCTGCATGACTCCATCTGGGTAGAGGCGCTGTCATTCTTGCTTAAAATGCTGCAAAATGTTTTCTTACGATTATTTTTAGCACCAAGGCCAATTATGATTGGTCGTGTGACTCCATGATGAGACACACCGAACCAAACCATAATGCCTTTTAGGTGAACGCCCTGTGTAAGTACTTTCGTTGGTAATATTGGACAAAGAGAAACATGCTTTATCACTTGAAATAATTTTGTCCGTTACTCCCTTCGGTTTTTCTTGTTTAGCCACTAATAGGCGATGGAAGTGCACTCCTATCATTCCCATTACGATTTATTAGTACTGAATCGCAGCATCTTCTAATGGGAGCTGTTTTCGTCCAGAGTTGATGGCCGTTCCCAATTTCATGCTTGCTTTTATTCTCATTGTGTATTTTTTTGACTCATCTCGTCATGACATAAAATATTGCCACTTGTTCATGACGAGTATACTCGTCACAGACATCTAACTGCTTAAACAAGAAATGGAAAGTTTCAGTTGTCATAATTCTTTTAATATGCTGTATTTGATTCTATTGGATTCACACATATCCACCTTGATTAATATCGAGTTAACTTGCAATTCAATTCGACCAATCGAATCGAACCCAGCTGTATGTAAATTTATTGTAATGTCATATCAAAAGGAATTGTATTGTAATAAAACTCACAACTTGGAAAGTAGATTTAATAGTTTTTCTCTTTATTAATTATGTAATTTCCTACAAATCTCAGAAAGTTATATAATAATCGAAGAGATTGCAGACAAAAGTTAATCCATTTTTGTTGTATAGATCTGTGGACAATTCCATCCCTTCAGGAATATAAATCATCATAAATTTTTTAGTTTCTGCAAATATATCTTGTTCAATTATTCAGAGTTCATATAAGATTTTTAGCTATTCTTACAAAGAATATACATCAAAAATTTAGCTATCTTCTGCTCAACATTGTTTCAATCATTTAAGTTAACAAAAATATTGGAACATTTTACAACAAGAAAACGTACTTGAGGCAAATAGTTGGTACTTTAACATATCGTAGGCTTAGTTTAATTGAGATAAGATAAGTGACGTTCGTTTTTTTGAAACTTATTTAATTGGTCGAGTCGAGGGCATACTGCGGCTGCATGCTGACGTACCTTGTTTGGGGAGCACTAATATGTTACAATTAACTTGCCTTTCTAAAATCAGTTGTTTTTGGGACCCTGTGATAATTTTCGACATGCGCGCAGTCCCTGAATAGTTATCCAAAATAGTCTAGAAAACCATATTTGCGACAGTTGTAGGTGGAAACGTTTAAATGTCCTTTGTGGAAATTCACCCTCATAGGGGCACAACTACTGGAATGTTTTTTCGAAGTCGACGATAAAACCACTACAAGATTGTCATAATCAGTTTCATAATTAATTATTGAATTTACTTAGTCACTTAGAAATATTCTTAAGACTAACATATCTAAAGAATCTGAGTCCTTCTAGTTATCATATTTACACCATAGGGACTTGCTTTGGATCAATCAGCACAACTATAGCACTCATGACCCAAAAATTTGATTTTATTCAATATTAACATACCTAAGAAAAATTGTTTTGCTTAGGTTTGATGTTCTCAAAAGGCAAAGTACTGAGCTAACAAACAAGCTAATCGTAGTAATCGATTTGGAATGGGTAAAATGCTCAATTTGTTACACAAACTTTGCTTACTTAGTAAAATCACTTACGCGTCCTAGTAATGTACACTAAATTCAAATGTCTCCTCGAGATTCCTCTAAATTGTTGTTATCTCTTACAATTTCATTAAATTTGACAAAAATATATATAATTGATAAATTTGTTTACAATTATTTCACAAATAAGCGAATGTTCCTCAAATGGCTTATAAACGTGTTACCATCTACTAACTTTAAGGTCCTCAGCTAGAGCTCGGAGTAAAACTTGTTAACGAGGATACCTCTAACTAGGTAAATATACACATATGCACGTGTTGAATTGCGAAGGTTTTTTTTCTGTAAATGTTGTCTTTACAATATGTATCTATATGTATAATATTTATATTACAGAAGTATCACAAAGATAGTTGGTAGTCTAATTGTAGCTAAGTTATGTTGGACAGTCCGTAGCTATTTACTTTGTTTTGATTGAAATATTTTCCTCTTTCGAGAAAATTGGTGGTCTTTTGTTATTTTTATCGGAATAGGAAGACAAGTAAGCGCAACAGTCTTACTTGAGTTATTTTCGTTTAATGTGCTGTAAACCTGGTTTATATCTCTCGGCACAGCCAAGCTTCTTTGTCCAATTAATTTGTTCATCAAAGGAATAATCTAAAGATATTTTTCATTCTCCTTTTCTCGTGACTAGGAAACGGAAAATAATATGTAGTTATTTAAGCAATTCTAAGTGTTATGAAGCGAATGGCTATTGATATTTGTGAAGAAATAGCAGACAAAGCAAACTTTGCCTTATCTGCTATTTCAGTAGACTTAAAAAATAGGAGGTAAATACACAACTTATATAAGATGAAAATATTTGTATTCGTGCCTGTCCATCATCATAAAACTCTCCAACCATATACTAAATATACTATATATAAAGCCGGCACATCAAGGATTTTGAGGTGGCTGATTTAACTACTGATACTACTGTGCCCAATTTCACAAATTTAAAATGACCGCTCTAATGTGGAGGACTCAAATTACTAACTTTCTTTCGATTTTCGGTTGATAGGGGATTTCAGGGTCACTGATTCAAAATACGGTAGTTAATTTTTCAAAGTAAAAACTCCAATAAAGTGCTATGATGATGAGTGAACTACAGTTTGTTGTGAAATATACAGTTTGTTCGATAAGAGAGCATACATCAAAACATATAAACACATGGGATAAAATGAATAGTGCCACATGCCATGCATTCTTAGAAAATTTGAAATGTTATCCTTTTGCACAGTAACAGATTGATTGACCTGAATGCTATACATTTGTATTGTTTAGATGAAATTTTTTCAAAATGAAGTCTACGTATTTGAAGCGTCATGATTGTGGGACAGACAGACAAACACAGCAGGATTTCTATTTTTATGAATACGTTCGGGCTACATTTACTCACTGAAGTTACTTTTCAGTTCATTTCAGGTAGAGATATTTGGAACAAAATTGTCATGTTAGTTAAAAATTATAAATTATATATATAAATATAATACATTATAAATAGCCAAGAAAAAATGTGCTGGGAGATATAAGCCGCGATAGATAATATATTGTACCCTGTAACATCTGTATATGCTAGAAAGTTTGGAATGTGTGTAAAATTGTTTGATTTCATATATTAGGTATCCAAAATTCCTTGAAGATGTATATATGAATGAATGTAAAGGTGAAACGACTTTGAACTCTAAAAATTAGTTACTATGTTTGTTAGCATGTACATCGTATAATTCACTACATTTAAAATTAGTTATCCGAATCAAATACTTTACATTTCTTTGAATTAGCCTCTTGATTATGAAAAGAGTTTGCTCCCACAGCATCATTGATGAAAGATAACAATAACCTTGTCGTAAATGTAATAGTAATAGTAGAGTAGAACTAAAGCTATGCCGATTATTTGATATGTTTAAAAAACTGTCTTTATTACGTCAATTAATTTGTTCAAGGTTGTCTGCTAATGCCCTTGGCTTATTGCTATTCAACTTAAAAGTACGAGAATAGATACGTTGCGTCATGCTACGTTTGAAGTTAATAGATGTTTGTCTTTGTCAGCTTCCTGTCGTTACTTCGGTCATAATTTAAGCTAGTGGAGATTGTTACTATTACACATTACTATAAGGAGATAAATCTTTTATTGAAGTTCTGTGTTCCCTTACAGATGGGTTATGAATTCTGGATTCAAGTAGGAGAACCCTATGAATTCGTTTTGGTCTAGGTTCATCATGAACAGTTTGTCAGTCGGTGTCAGGTCAGTTTTCTCTGATGTGAATTGCTTATCAAAATTCGATACATCTTTGCGGTGTTTCTGAAAGAAATGGAAATGTACTGGTATAGTCTTTTGGGGCACTCATAAATAATTTACGATTTTCGGTTTAAACGGAGGCTGAACTTCACGAAGCTCTATCTTTTCCCAATCTAGTCGCCTGAAGAACGAATGAACTCGGACATCTTCTTCCCCAGTGGAGCCGCTGCCTAATCGTTTTGCAGGTTGCTTTGTAAGGAACTGGAAAATACATTGCGTTTAATTATAATATTCCAAGAAAGCAAATGGCGAATAGTTACTCCTTTGCATGCTTCTTTTGCCTCTTTGCTTAAACTTTTCGGATAGGAAACAGTGTGGTCAGTTATTGCAGCGAACAGTTCTTCCTCATCTTCTCCATCGAACGGAGGTTGGCCAACTAACATTTCATACAAGAGGACGCCGTATGCCCACCAATCTACCGATTTCCCGTATGGTTGATACAAGATTATCTAAAAAGTTGGAAATAACTTAGATTTCGTAAGGTAGATTTGCATGAAGCGACAAAGTACTTGAATTAATTTAGCTACTTGGATAAGCCAAGTTACCAAGTTTATTTAAAAATTCATTTATTCACAAAAGTAAATTAAAATTAAAATCTAGGCAAACCAATTAGAACGGCTTTTTGTCTTTGCTTTATTTGTTATATTAGCTTAGCTTGTTTACTGACGACATTAATAATTGTCATAACGAGACAAAGACAAAGACGAAGGGGAAAACTTGGATTCGGACAGGCCCCAGAACGGTATTATTTGTTTTCGACGCAAATTGCACTGAGTGCCATAAAGCGTAATCAAAGTTGTGAGTCACGGAACGGTAGTCGCTCAAAGCTCGAGTTCGGCTGATTTTCCTCAAAGTTTAGGACTTCACTCAAACAGAATTCCACTGATTAAAGAACAAAACTGAAGAGGACATTGGAATGTTATTGCAAGTTACATTCCATTCCAGCTCCATTAGAGACATTCTAAAATTGAATAAAGATTTCAGCAGTTTTATTATTATATAATAACATCAACCAAATGTTCTACCGACATAACTGCTCCCTAAAACAACTCTCAATATAAAATGGTATTCGCTACGTTGCTCAATTTACTTTGCTTTTACCGACAAAGGACTGTGCTCCACCCACAACCGTCCCAATTTGACCAGTTGCAGTTGCTTGATTGGATTTTTGTTAGAATGATAAATTAGATAAACGTTGCCTTTTGCAATTAGTGAATTTCCTTACGTTGCTCGGGGCAGAATGAAAAGCCCTGGAATAATTAAGGAAGCAAAACCGCATTTATTGTTCTCACCTCCGGTGCTATGTAGTCAGGCGTTCCACAAAACGTTTTGGTAGTCTTTTCGCCGCTGATCCCCTCCTTGCACATCCCAAAGTCAGCAATTTTAACGTGGCCGTCCGAGTCCAGCAGAACGTTGTCTAGCTTTAAGTCCCGGTAAATGATCCCCTTGGTATGTAAGTAAAACAGCCCGATGGCTATTTCTGCCGCATAGAACCTGCAGAGGAAAGATTCGCAGTTAGCGCTCAAATTGTGCTTAGCGGCGCATAATTGATGGCATACACTGCAACGGGTTCCTTGAATCTACCACATTGCTGGATTTGGAACATTAAGTCGCCGCCGTTGACGTACTCCATGACGAAGAAGAGGCGATCCTGGGGGATTGAATAAAACGTTAAATGGAATTAAGTGGGAACGTAATAATGCTCCACTGGTCACGAACCATAGTTTGGAAGCACGAGTGAAGTTGTACCAGGAAGGGTGGTTTCTCCGATAGCGCCAGCACCCGCTTCTCCACCATGGTGCATTCAACGTCGTCGTCTTGTATTATAACGTCCTTTTTCAGGATCTTAATAGCATAAAGCTCGTCCGCACCCTTCCGCTCCGCCAGCAGGACCTGGAAGGGTATAGAAATTGAGATAGTACGCCGGACCGGCCACTAAGAAAGCAACCTTGCCAAATGAGCCCTTGCCAAGCACTTTGAGGAAGTTGAAGTCTGAGGCTCTTATCATGTCCCTCTTGGACATGTTGTGAGGAACATCTTGTGCTGTGCGCGGTGTAGGTTTTTTCGTCACTGAAGATTTCTGGAAATTAGTGGGGGCTTCAATTTCTTGGAATTTTGAAAGGCTTCAACTCGCCTACCCTCATCTGGCTCCTCAACTTGGCCAAATCTGTGTGTTCATCTGTACAAGGGACATTATAAAACTCGCCCTCCTCCTGAGTGAGCAGCTTGAACCATCCGTCGACCGGAGTCTGTTTTTTTTTTAAATATTACTTCAATGGGTGTGCGTTCATTCAAAAGCTAATTGAGAGGTTGCCGTTTACCTTAATAACTTCCGACACTCCGAAGGACAGAGAACCCATAAAATCGTTTCGGGATGTTCTGTCCCAATCCCAGACTTCAATCAGAACTCTCCGGTCCTTGTCCTCTGGCTTCAGGTCACTGTAGACGTATAAGAAATATTCTCTTTAGAAAGGCCGGGATCGACAGTTGTAAAGTATTCTTACTATGTGAGAGTCTCATTCCAAACAGGGTTCAGAGATGACTTAATAGTTTTAGTCTTTTTCTTTGTCTTTTCGTTCTCGTCTGGCATCAACTTTAGCTTCACGTAAGGGTCACTCAACCCATTTGGATCCATCGGAATCAAGTTGGCGCCTTCTTTCACTGAAATACACAAAAAAAGGTTTTCTTATTAGGGTGCGATTTTTTTTTATGTTGGTGCGAATTTTTGTGTAGTAAAGCACAGAACAGTTCATACAAAAAAACTGTCCGTTGACCGGTACATTAAGCATGATTAAACTTTTATAGTACTTCGTATAGCCTTTCCTACACATGTATGTATTTACAATTCAGCCCTGAAATTAAAATCCGGTCACGGTAAATTATCACATGAAGTGGTAAAAGGTGAGTTGTATCTGTTAAATGTTTTTATGATTTAACATAACACTTTCTATAAGCCACTCGGGTGAAATGGGAATGGTTCGGGAGGAGTTCGGATGGATTCAAAAACGTATAAAATTTGATCTGACTTAGGCAAGGTAGACACTTGTCAGCTAGGGTGCAACAACATTTATTTACGACTTATCAAACGTTTTAAAATAAAACACATAAAGTGTTTTCAATGTTAAATGCCATAAAAAAATGCTAGATTTTTATCCCCGAGTTTAAAACGCTTCTAAGCGTGTGCGTGTGTCAGATTCGTCTTTCGCTTGCGTCGCTACGACTATGTTTCACATCCTCATAGCATGATGAGGAATGTTCCTTAAGAATCATTTTAATTTTAGAAAGGGTTTAACAATGCTCAAAATAACAAATCAAATAAAACTAGGCAATCTCTTTGAAAGCATAAATTCGCAAGTCAGCTAATTCTATGAACCAATTTAAGCGAACCTCTTTATAATAATTTACAGCTTTTTTAATTTTTGTTTTAATCTCTAATTTTATTGCAAGTGTAAATAATAATTATATTTTATTTTAATTAAAATCAGATCATGAAATCATAAAAGAAAAAATCTTTACCCTTTCTTACTAGATGACAACTTTCTTTTCAGTTATTGCTTTTATGTTTTACTGCATGCTCATTTTTTTATTAATTTTTTTTTTATTAACACTTAATAGCTGATTAATGCAGGTACTCTGTAAGGCTAGCTTGTGTACAATTGATTAATAAATTATTATTATTAAATTATGCATTCAATAACGCATCGGCTTACAGTTTTATTGCTCATGCTATTGCTTATGTTTTTGTACTTTAAAAAATTTATGCTTTTTAATCTACCCTTGCTTATAAAAAAATACTTAAAGCTCGCATATTTTCCTCAGTCTAAATAGACTGCTCCCCTTAAATTTGAGATTTTTTTATTTTATACCCTGGGGTCTATTCTGAGAACCAATTCACGTGAAACTTACTTCCTTTACTTTTTTTACTTTACTTTTACTTCGCTCATACTGAAAATTTTCACTTCAGGCGAATATGAGAATAGGTTCTGCGACAGTTCCGCAGAAGAAATCGAACATGTGGAACATTCACACTAAACGATGCTGGCATAGGAGAATAGGATATTTGCAATGTGAACAGCTTTTCACGTGAAACGAATATGCCCCCCCCCCCCCCCTATTTTCTCTTTACATTTTTCATGTAAGAAATAATGAAAAGCGACGCGTATAAACCTTCTTCACAATAATCTCTCTTGAATTGAGTAATGGAAATGAGAAATCCCCGCTTGTAATCTCACATGTAGGCAGTACCTTGACTTCTTTAAGGTTTCTAGTTGCAGCTTTACCTACCATCCCTCTTTCATTTAATGTATTCTTTTAATAAAAGTAAAAGTGCATTTCGGTAATCATAGAATCGTCAGTTCCAGAATCTTTTCTGTGGTTGATGTCATTGACGTTTTTCTGAAATACCCCGGGAGCCTGCTAATGATGAGAAAATCGTCAACTAAGGCGAAGTCATTGAAAGGAATTGTATACGCCATTTCCTTCTGAGCCCCCCCCGTTCCTATAGGTAAATCGATTTGTTATATCACGGCATCGTATTTGCTCATTTCTTGATTGAACGTCTGTCTTCAGCAGGCATTTGTGTATTTGGAGTTCGGTGGTTTTGTATTTAATTTCGTCTAATCAAGCCAAGGGGTACGGTGAAGGGCAGTTACTCGTACATCCCAAGTGTTCTTTGTTATACTTCATAAGAGGAGAGTAATGAGGATACTTCAAATTAAACAAGTTCCTAAGATAACATCAAGCAATGTTTGCGGAAAATGAAACTTTTCTTCTAATTTCTTTTTGATTTAACGTAAGTGTTAAGAAAAGCAAAATTAGAGCCCTAATTTATGTTGTTGTAATTTTGTCTATAGGAAAAATCAAGTCCAATTTACATTACACAATTTCAACTTATTCGTCCGTCTCTAGGACTCCTTGGCCTCTGCTGTGAGGGAATGTGTAGCTTAAGGTGGGACACCACTGTGGAGAGTTGAAAAACATATTTTTGTTGTATTTTCTGAAAGTACATATTTTCAAAACTATTCACAAATCGAATAAATGCCGAAGTTATAGCCGTTTACCAGGGCTAGGGAGCGCAGCCACCTAACGACAATGGCCACAAAACGCAGATGATGGCGAAGGTCCGTCTTATGGGCCGGGAATCGACTTTGTTTGGTAAACATCAAAATTGTGATGTTAATACTTCGTTTACTGCGATTTACAGAATGAACTTAAACTTTTGAACGCGTTTTGCTCGAAACGAATTTTCTCAACCTGGTAGACTTCATAACACCAGCTACAATTGTCCGATTTTAAATTAAAATAAAAAAAGAAATTATTTGTAATCGCAGTGATAATCGTTGTACGTACAGGTTTTTTGTTTTTTGTTAATTAGTATATTTTTGAGTTTCCGGAATAGAAGTAAATGTAAAATAAAAGTCATATCAGAAGGGATTTTTGGTTTGAACACTCGCCATTTTGTGAAAAAATTAAAAAAAAAAACAGCTGCGACTAACGAAAACTACAGTTATATAGATTAAAAAAATGTATAGGTTTTTTTCAGACCAACCATTCTCGAGATAGCGATCCGGCCGTTGGGCAAAATTTTTTTAATGCTGATATTATAACTTTGTTATTAATTTTTTTTTCAATAAACATTTACATAATATTAGTTAAATATATGCTTAATAACATATCTTTTCCCCAAATCCTAAATAAGTAATCTAGTCACCAAAAACAAATTAAGAAAAAAAGCCCTTTTTTCAGCCCTTCACAGTGGTGCCCCCCTTAAAGATTATAATGTAGTAGTAATGTGGTGATATATCTCAAATAAAGCGGTTCTTGTCATTGTAATAAGTTTCTAATTACAATAGTTATGGCTTGGAGATCACACTTGCTCATTTTTGTAACATATTATTTTCACTAGTTATTGATTTCAATATTTTATTTAATATAAAAATTAATATTTATTACTTGTACGTATTCCTCGATGTCAGCATTCCGAGCTTCTATCGGATGAGTGGGTGGACTAACTTGAGGGGAGCTCTTCGTGCTCCACCTAAAAAATGTATTTAAAAAAAATATTAATATACGGAAAAACTGCGAGGGAAAACCGCTCGCTCCGTTTTCAACTGCCTATATGGACATCATTGTAATCGATTGGCTTCTAAGCACGAAACCGCAATGAGCGGTACGTAAATCCCAATGAAAGAACAAGTTTCTAAAATTAAGAAGAACTCTATTAAAACAATACATTTTAAGCAATGGTTTTCATCCAATTGAACTGAAATGATCTTATCATTTTTCGTTATGAACTGGTTTCATATAAGTTTCTTGTTGAATTAACAACGGAAAATGTTCAACTCCGTCTGTAATATAAATAATAAGTCTCAATATTAAATTGACATGGTTCCGTAGTGTTAGGTAATTCTAAATGACTTTTGGTTTTTCTGTGGTTCGCGATGGGATTCAAACTCGGGATGCTTGAATCTCCAGCTTGGAACGCTAGCAACAAGCCAATATCATACCTCATTGTTAGGTTGCAGGGGCGCAACTAGACATTTGGTGGCCCGGGGCAAAACATTTTGGGGGGGGCCCTTCTTCTAAAATTTTTTTTTATTATTATTATATAAATTTATATTCCAACTTTTACATTTTAAATTTACATTTGCCTCCTCGCTTTGATGGCGCTGAAATCCTTTATAATTCTTCTCTAATAATCCTTCCCGCTGCCTTTGGTCCTTTTCACCTTCCCACTAACTTAAAGTTTTAACTCTTTGTCTGTTTTCTTTTTTCCACTATCACTGCAGTTTTGTCCACTGACGCTATCTACTCACTAAATGTTAACCTTATTAATTTCCTATAAACTTCACTTGATCAATATCTCACTACTTTCACTTTTTCTCTAACATGCTTTCGACATTCCCGCCTTACATGGAATGAACTTCCTCAGTCTTCCTTAAACTGTCTACCCTTTATCCCTAATTTACTCAACAAACGATAACGTACCTACCCACTTTTCCCCAAATTACGTAATGACTCATATCTGCTAATTTACCTACATAATCATTCCCACATGTGCGCCACCGCGGATATCTTTCCCTTTTTCCTAATTTCATTTCCTTTGTCTCATTTTTGTAAATCGAGGAAGCCTGCGCTCCTCGCTGAAATTTACCTGCTATGAGCCCGAACCCCCTGCTAAACATACATATGCACAGATCTTGCTTGTGCACGATTCCTTTCCCATATTGCACAAATGTGGCTTACTCAACTTATCTCTACTGAAATAAATGCGTTTAGATTTTCAGCCGGCTTTTCCCTCGCATGAAACGTAATGGGTATGAAAATTTTTCTTTCCCAAAAATCAAAAATATTTCGTTTCCATCATTGTCACTCATTTCGAGAGCTTTTCATATTTTACAAATTTTGTTTTCTCTGTATCGAAAATACTCTTTTATTTGTTACTTTCAACTGAAGCTGAAAATTTGCTCCTAAATTAACATTATAAATTAGCAAAAATTCGAAGTATGAACTATTAAATATTTTGAATATTGCTAGAGCTATTTTTTATTTGAGTGAGTAAAGTCAAATGAAACAATCGACAACCACGACAAAAACTCTGATGATTCGACCACTCATCAAAGTCCGTTTTCGAAGTGTAAAATTCAAACAAATGTATAGTAACTTTTCAAGTTCAAGGAACTCCAAGCAGGATGTTTTAGCATTTTCGATTATTTTTTCGCGATCCGCGCGGGGCCCCCTTGAACCCGGGGCCCGGGGCAGATTGCCCCGGTTACCCCCCCCTGGTTGCGCTCCTGTTAGGTTGTAATAGATACATATGATCTGACCTTTTAGAAAGTAAAACAAACTTATTCATGTGAGATTCGAACCCGGAACCTCTGGAATATTAAGCCAGGGCTCTTCCCATTACTCGCACACGAAAGGTTCCGCACCATCGTAGAAAATACAGCGCTATGTACTTTTTATACTTTTGTAAAAGAAACAAGAGAGGCGCTATAATATAATCGAAATTTGCATGGCAGCCATTTTGAAATTCGAGATCTTGGTTTTTTATTATTTCTTGTTATAGCGGCAATAGAAATACACACTCTGTGAAAATTTCAACTTGAATGATTACTTTGAGTGAGGTCTGCCAGCTTAGTTGGTCCTATTTTGAAAATCTAAAATCTACGTTTGAATAATTCATTTGGGAAAAGAGGAAACAAATAGCAGTTTTTCGGTTGCTGCTGCGGGATATGGGCTATCCCAAAATGGAGATCCCTTGACAATAACAGCAAATTAAATTATGAGTTACTCTGTAACTCGAAAGCGGTTGGGATTTTCTGGATTTTCTGGAGTCTGCCAAACACAGTCATGCACGGTGAGAAAGCTTGCTTTAATAAACAATTACATGCGCGAAACGATGCTTGAAGAGCGATTAAGGTTGGCAATTAGCATTTATATTTCTAAATAGAGTATGAAACAGCACAAGATTATATTTCAGTGACGTTATAAAGAACGTTGTGACACTAAAAGTATGAAGGCTCATTTAAAGATTCAAACTGTTTTGTTAGTTATGCTATTTATTTTATTCATTTGAGTGTATTTTTAAAATATCTCGCCTTCCAGATATTTGATCTAGTACCTAGCTTACAGCGACACACGTACGTTTGCCCAGTAGCAAATAGTTTGGGCCCTAAATAAACCACTACATATTCGACAGTTCTGCATCTTGTGAACTATAGAAGCCCATCATAATACACTCCTAGACAAGTTGCAAACCAATGCTAACGACGCTTATCTCAGCAAACTAAATCAACTATTCAATGTGATAGCGTTCTATTCTCAAATTCTTTCATTTGATACCCACGTGTCGAGGGAGTCATAACGAAAACGGTAATACGTCATATTGGGTTAAAAATGAGGTCATGTAGCGTTTCGACTCATCAAGCCATTTGCTGCCCATATCAAGGACGTTACGTCTAGATCTAGAATGACGTCACAGAGCTTATAGTATTCTATTCATTAAACCATTAAACACTTTCATTTCATTCACATGTTAAAGGGCTCATGAAGAAAACGGTAATCGCTTATCTTGGGGGCGTCCGCCATATTGGATTTAGGACGATATTAAATATATGTATAATACGTGTGCAAAATATCAAAACCAGGCAAAATTTTGACTGCAAGATTTGGACTATCCTAACAAGTGAAATTGAATAAGTGTGTGAAAAAGATTTTGTTCATAATTTTACCATAGTCCCCCTATATCATATTTTGTAGTCCTTCGTGTAGTTATATTTTGGTGTCTCCTCCGATAAATTGTTATTGTCATGACTTCGCCTATTTTTATTGCTGAAAGTCTATAAAAAATAGCTGGTCACAATTTTTTCTGTGTGACAACTTGTTTTTATCGACTTTCGTATGGTTGTTTCGTTCTACTATATTACCATTTACTGCACATGGTACGCCTGTAGGAACTAGGAACCCACAATGTAAGTTGGAAATGAAAAGATTAATTGATTAAACGAGCACAATCCCTCCGAGTTTCCAAAGCGAGTCAATACCGAGTGTGCTTAGTTTGCTTATTTTCCTTACGGAACAGGTACGGCACACATTCGGGCCGGTAACAGTAGTACAGCCGGTATGCAAAATTAATGTTCAGCAATGGCTGCAGGCGCAGCAACCGGAGGGATAATGTCCACCAAATAGGAAGCAGTCCTGGCAGACCTGATTAAAATTGTTTATTCCCAGTGGGCTCTGTTTGCGTACAGGAGTGGGCTGATTTTCTCGACTAAAATCAGAACACTATTCGCAGAGAATAGTCGTTGGAGAGTCGGGGGCCCGCTTTGCACATATGGAGTAGAAGTCTAGCAGATAGTAGTTACGCTGCACCTTCTAATTAAAGAGCATGTTGGAGCGAAATCGACTTACCTTCTATGGTGAGGAGACTTCCTTTGACGTGGAGTGCTACGTTGATACGCCCCCGTCTTTCGGTGTGGTCACATCCGCACAAATTGGGTACACTCTCCTCGCATCGTTGATGAACGTTCATATCACATGCTGCCGGGAAAGATTAAATCTGGATTAATTGCATTTTTCATAATACATATGTATAAGCTGACGGGATAAGGTGGGACTGAGCGTACGCCAGACACTGTAAGGAAGCGTGAAGGGATTGGGGTTGCTTCGTGCCTACTGTACTTACTACGTGGGCCAGGCGTGCTGGTTCAGCATGGTGCTTTGGTGGCCCTCCTTGGCGCCCAATTTGGTTTAGGCACATTATCGTGTGCGTGAACGCAAAAACGGTAGGTGTGTAGCCATTTGGGCTAACTTTTGCTTATTAACTTTCATGAGGGAAATTTTGCAGAAGAGCTTCCATGATGAGGCAATCAGAAAACACCGCAATGGAATAGTGCCATTTCCCCACTGCGTTAGAGCGGGTTAATGCAAACGAGTTACTATGAGGCCGAATGTAAAGCGGCATAGGCCACTACGAGTATGTAGTTGTACATACATATGTCAGTACGATGCGTGGTGCAAATGTTCCGCAAATCGCTGAAAAGAGCAAATCGACCGCGACCAAAGCCTGGAAATACGACAGGTGTCATCCCACAAACATTTGGCGAATTACCATAAAACATTAAATTTGTTTTACAGTCATTTTGTGGTATCACATTTTATATTTATGTGCGTAGGTAGGAGTAACTTTGTGCTTTCCATTTGAATTGTAGTTTTTACAACTTTGTGTTTGGAAATGGAACTCAATTTATAAAGCATGGGATTACACCTGCATGTCCTGCATTAATGTTTCATCGGGATATTTAAATGGCGTTATATCGGTTGACATGTAAAGAGTTCACAATGAATGTAACACACAATATTTTACTAGTTAGCAGAAATTCAAAATGTTCTAGCTTTCGTCTGAGTTTTTTCGAAAAATAGTACAGTACAGTCAGTACTCGTCCATCGCGGTCCTCCATGGAAAATTTATTATACAATTTTTCTGGGGGTTGAGACGTCATTGAAAGATGAGAAAAGCCTTACGCGTTATTGCCCTAGAACAGGGGTCTCGAACCTTGAAAGGTAAATCTATAGTTGGACATAGTACCTACATATATCTTCGGTGTTTTTCAAGGAAATTCTTCAAAAATTTTATAGTATGTACTAAAATATATGTATAAAATATTCTCAAAGTTTCAATAGATTATATTAATTTTTTATACTATAAAAAAATTCATGAAAATCATTGAGAAAACGCTGTCCTAACCCTATTTCCCCCCTTAATATGTACAATCTGGCATCATATTTGCAAGCAGCAACTCTAAAACCCACACATATATATCAACTTGCATGAAAATTTGAACAACTTTATTATTTGGCTACTAGTATTGGTCCGCCGCTGTATTGAAGCAGCCATCGTGAATTTATAAAAATGTGCACCATATTAATAAGCGCGACTCCACAAGGCATAAACGACCACACATCAACTTTCATGAAAATTTCGCTTGAACGTTTTCGTTACGCTCCCATTTCGAACTTACAGTACATACAATGCCATAAGAATTTTTATTTCAATATAAGTTTAACATATGAATAAAAATTATTGTTTATATGTATTCTTATGTAAACTAAATAATACATACAATCGTTTATATAGCACAAAAATTCTTTATAAAAAATATAGTTCCTCCAGAACGCATTTAATCGGTGTATGTGAGTAAAATCTTTTCACAAATTTTATGTACATATGTGTATAAAATATTTTAATGTGTGCAAAATAAATGAAATTTTTTTTAGATAAAGTGGGGGGAGGGGGTGGACCAACGCTAGTTAGGTATCCATGCCCATAAGTTTCGTCGACTCACTCTATGAAATGGAGTAATGGACTCCACCTTTGCTGTCGCTTCTTGTCATAATAATACCAGAGTACTTACCATATTCTACTTAATAGGTTACCAAGTGTGAATTATATTGAAGGAAAATAATTCTAAAAACTTAAAGTGGATAATTTCTCTCAATATGAGTTTTTTTAACACACTTTTCAGAAAAACGTGTAACGTAACCGTTGAAGATGTAGTGGGATCAGAGCAAGTAGCAGTTAAACCTTCTGAACCTGTTGTGAAAAGAAAGAAGCGTTGTCAGATCTGTACTTCGAAAATGTACAAAATTCTAAACAGTGCTGCGACAGATGCAATCTCAGTGTATGCTCTGAACATTCCTTCAAACAAATTATTTGAAACAACTGTATAAATAAATAAATAGCAATAGTTCAAGCCATACATACTTGTATTATAATAATAGATCCCATTACATTTATTGCTTTCTCTTAAATGCACAAGATTTCAATAATGTGTCTGTCGGACACGAGTGGTCACTTACGTTACAGAAGTATACTGCGGAGTTAAGAGTTAACTTGGGATTGGTTGAGCCCGTAATAGGTATTCGTAGTTTAAGTACTGATAGGAAAATTTTTTTTTATTACATGAGAAATTATTGAAGCGATTCTATGAGAAGGGGGAAACAGAGGCGACTAGTTAGAGCAATTAAATAATAGTTTGATTCTGTTCTTTGTCTATACATAGAGACGGCGCATTATACCTTCGTTTTTATCATATTAAGTATAATTATAAATTTTTTTATTTCAGATGAACATCTTTAAATTGAATTAAACGTTTTAAATGAAGTAAATTCAAACACTGAAGATAGTCTGTTTTAATTAATGGCCAAATTAATCACCAGCGCAACAAGTGTTCGCTAAAATTTCTTAATTTTCTTTCTGCGTCTGCCTGAAATTTTCGCTAACTTCATTAGAAACAAGAAATTTCTCTTGGGAATGTTAACACAAAATTTAACTTCATTTTTCTTAAGTTTCAGAGGCACTCGGGCACAGGGTAGTGTTGGTAGGGACCTAAGCTTTGATTTGCAATTCTTAAAAAATTAAGTCACTTTATGAATAATTCAGGCGGAAAACTTTGTTGTTTACAGGCGAAACCTCCTTTTTGTATGAATTTATAACATCTTAAATTACCTTGCCACTTAAGGAGTCTTCGTACGATTTACGACGTATCTCATGAAGGAATTCATTTTGAGAGCCAGAGATGTGTGCAAGAAATACAGGGACATGGGTAATTTTTCTACAAGCTTGGTTGGGTGTGTGAATTTCATTTTGTGTAACATTTACGGATGGCTGGACAAACAAACATTATTTTGCGATTCAGGTAAAATTGAACCATTCTGAAGTAACTAAAGATGTGAAAAGGGCGTCTTGACTCTCCTGGTCGATATCAGCGTACACGTTAAAATCTTTGGGACTTTTTATTTAAGCTACTGTTAGGTAATTTTAAGGGAGAATTGGTGTTCTAAGAGATTTGAATATCTTTATTAACAATGGTAATATCAAAAGATAAGACCAATTTTGTATGGATTTTAGGTCACGATATTTATGTGGGTTTCAGGGAAATGGAATTTTCGGGGTCGCTGATTTCTAACCTGCGATCAAAATTTCCAAATTCAAGATGGCGGACCGAAAAGGGATTGCATTTTAATGACTTGAAAAGAATATTTTAAAATTTGATAATTGTTGCTGTCATTTCGATCAAATATTTCCTATTCGCCCACAACCGGCTACCGAAACCTCCGACCTCTTTAGTTGCTGTGAAATTTCGCACGGGTGAACTAGTATGTATTATTTGTCATCTCAACATCCCTTCCTATGCACGCCAAACGATGCGTTTTTGCATCCGCTTCTGACTCATCGTTTTCGTTTGAGGCTCATACGGCATCAATTGCTGTTAAAGCTAATGCTTTCTTAAGTTTCGTCCAGGGGTCCAAAGAGTTCGATGATCCCTACATCTCTCGTTTGTTGTATAGTACTTTTGTCGGACTCATTTTTGAACATGCCAGCCCGATCTGGCGTCCATTTTATGAGTGCTATATCAATCGTATTGAGGCCGTTCAACGTAGATTCTTACGGTTTGCTCTTCGTGGAGTTTCCTGGGAGAATAATCTTGCCCTGCCTACCTATCTTGATAGACTTAAGCTTATTTCATTTGACTCGTTGCGGAATAGAGAATGATCTCCAGAGCTGTCTTGGCTTTCGATCATTTTCCTTTCATTCCTTTATACTAATTATGGTTTTAATGAGCCTGTAACCTCAATGCCGCGCTTGTTCAATTAACCTGATATTGACTTCCATTTATCTAAAAGTCACATTAAAAGCCGGCTTCGTTAATGGATCATCTAAGTAATCAGATTGTTGGCGACACTCAATTTCAGCGGTGGATTTGAGTGAAATGAGGCTGCATGATACAAACAAGTTTCGAATAGGTTTTTTGTATGTATGTATGTATTTAAGTAGAGCAAATTGGTAATAGGACTTACTTTGAGGATGGATTGCTGATTGCAAATCAATATGGAGGCTCATATTTCGCGCTCGTATACAGAAAAAATTTGTAGGAGTACGTTTGATTAAATAAATTTATATTCAAAAACATGACAAAGCTTGCATCACACACGATTCTGTTTAAAGGTCTTCACAAACTATAGAATGTCAGACTCCCTGATCTGAATTTTTCCCTTTGAAATCAAACCTGGCTATCTGTAGATCAATGGTTACAGCGATGGCCTAATGTTCCAGAGGTCCCAAGCTCGAATCTCACATGATACAGATTGTTTTTCTTTGTTAAAGTTAAGTGAAGCAGATATGAAGCATCTAATGGAATAGCGGCAGATTATCCCGACTAAGCCGACCCGGGTTCGAATCTCATCGGAAACCCCACAAATACGTTACATAAGAAAAGAAGGCAATTCTCGTTCGCGTATTCAATAGGAATCAAGTATGAATGACTTGTTAATCAATGGTTTCTTTTGAATTTAACATTTCCAATGACAGGAAAATATCAAACAGATATTATGTTTAAAAGAAATTGAAATGATTTTGGTGCCTAATCATATGTGTTTTTATTTGAATTCAAAATGAATCTATTTAATTTTTTCTCAGTGTAGAAAAGAGAAAGATGTGATATTACATTGCTTGTTTGATTACGAGATTTAATCAACGACTCGATGGGGTACGAGATTATAAAATTTATCGTCCCCAGTTTCCACGTATAGCGAGGTCCTCCACACATTATATGTAGATATATCTAACACACTATTTTCAGATCTGCCTATCGCTAATTTTTCCCTCTTGTGTAATTACATAATGTACATATTTATATTTGAATTAAACTATGAATTAGTAAACGGTGGTAAAATATAGGAACTACAAGGCTGTGACAGATGGACGGACGGATGGACAGGCATTGCCACATTATTAGGGTTCGTAGTAACGTGTGTGCTCATATTTATTTTCATAATGTGCAAAATTATAATACATTCGGATAATGCAACCAGTTAGTTACTTGCATCAGAGTACGATTGCCAGGAGTTCAGGCTAGAAGATTGCAGGAAGGTTATTTAAAAATTCCAGAAAATCGTTTGGTGTATGAAGCAAGATATCGACCAGCTTATGTTTCATGCACCCCAAGAGATCGCCAGCCAGAGCCAAAGCTAAGCCGCTTATGTAATTTTGGAGCCGCTTAACCTCCACGTATGCTTCGTTCGACATTAACAGCACGCCCCGTGACTTGTTTAATGTGAGTAGAAGTAGCTTATTCCACCTGACAGAGTTTAGGAGCGATGTGGGAATTACGTGCCCAACTTTAATGGGGTGGATGCGACATTTTATAGAAAGCACTATTCCATTACACACCAACCAATTTTAGTTGTAAGTAAATAGTGACTATGGAAGTTTATTTCGTGCTTGGAAATCTAATTTAAAAGAGTAATGTTTTTGTTTCAATGTTTCAAGCATCCTTTCATCCTTCCAACCGAAATCCCCTGGAAGTGTCCAATAAAACCATAGTGAACCTGCCCAAGGTAAAACCCATTTTAATCTAAGACTTCATCAAGTTCTCGGGCAAAGTAAATCACCACAGTTGGCGCATTAACTCCACTGGTTCATTACGCATTCGATTGCCCATAAATCGAAAAATGTAAAATAAAAACAAAATCGAGTAGAGAGAGTCCTTCAGCACTTCGGTCTGTTCCATCAGCCATTTAGCCTGCCCGACCCAATTTTCCACTGGGACGGACATTAAATGTATGTTCGCATGTTTATACAGGTAGAGACCAGGACTAGAGGTTCGTTAGATATCTGGGTGATAAATTGCCAGGTGGGCAATACTTGTCCCCCCCACATACACGAGTTAACGGCAATGAAATCCGGACTGCGCCATTTCAGTTCAAACTCGAACCCTTAAAAGTAAAAAGGTCTCCACTGGAAACTTGTTGCTGGAGGTAGTGACGGTCCCTTAACTTTCGATCTAAACGAACTAGAAATCTGTCCGCAAAGGTGAGCACCGGTTATTGGATTAATACCAAATTTAGCGCATCGATGGTGACCATTTGCTGTGGAATAAGTTTCCAACTATTCCGGACATTATCAGGATTACGAAGATTGATTTCGTCGGAGAGTTTCCTTTCGGACACCTCTTTGATAGGCTTAGTTGGAAACAAACACTAATACGCTGCACGTGCCGTCAACTTTAGTACTTCAGGTGGTAAATTAAAATGTTGAGAGAAAATTTCTGATTTGTTGGCTTACGTACATTTACAAAATAAAACAATGTGTTATGCCATTTCTGTATTTCCGGAAAATTGTTAATTCCGGTAGTGGTGTGGTTTTGTACCACCAGCGATAAATGGTCTAAATTTAGTAGAGGTGAATTAGTAAAAAAACTTCTTTTTCGTAAAACATATCATTTTATAACCAACCCATATACTTTGTGGATTTAATCAATATAATAATAATAATAAGTATAAGTTTTATCCGCGGGCTTTGCTTCATGCATTCCTATTTCTTTTGATGAGAAAAAAAACCTACTTTCTAAATTTGAAGTTTGGAGACTTTGCAGTTCCGTAGAACACGTATCTCTTCATTTTTAATCTTCCTCATGCAAGTCACGCACAGCAGCACATGTAACTGTTAGTGTTTTAATTGTAAAAGTAATTAATAATTAATCAACTGTAATTGTAAGAACTCACAATTACAATTAATTATGTGTAATTTTATAGAAGATACAATTAAAGTTAAATAATTTTAATTGATAATTAGAATTAAATGTGAAAATTGGTTAGACAATTAAATTTTGCTCAACACTGTCTGAACATCACCGTACCTATATATATATGTACATATTTGTCGATTTGAATTAAGTAAAGAATAAAAAAATATTGTTTTTGTTTCTTCTGTTGTCGGGTTTCTTGTTTTTTATAATACAGAGTGAATAACTTTAACACAAATTAATTTGCTTATAATTCTTTCTTTATTGACATTTAATTTGGGCTTGCACAATTTGTTCTGTCACTTCTTGAAAATGATATGTAGTAAATTACCACCATTTTCAATCACACACATATCAGCCCTTTTTCCGGCATTGTCCACCACTCTATCGCTGCGAATGTTGGCTTTAAGTTACTCAAGAGATTCTGGTTGATTAGCATAAACTTTGCTTTTTAAATATCCCTACAAGAAAAAGTCAGAAGCGGTGAAATCAAGTGAACGTGGTGACTAGTCGTAATCGCCGTTTTTGTAGATCAATCGATTGGGGAGCATCGCCTTTAATAAATCGATTGTTTTGTATGCATGGCATGGTGCACCATCTTGTTGAACCCAGAAATGCTCCATTCCATTTTTGTCCAACTCAGAAGCCAAGAATTCGCGTATCATGGCTTTGTATCATACGCTACTGACCGTATTTAAGGCTTGGGGACAATGACTAATGAGTCAGAACCAGTTGAACTTTTCTTGATTGATTGATGAATTGATTTAATAATTGCAAGAATTTCATGAACATCAACACAATGAAACGAACAACCGTCCATCCTAGCCGGTGGGCAATAGAAGGAGTATAGCTGATACTAGCTATTATTATTGCTAGTTATAATTGTTACTGGCAAAGAATGTGTTCAAAGCACTTGGATCTAGAGCAACTCGAATCCCGGGGTTTCGGATATTTACCCATACTTTCCTAGTAAAGATTCACAGGTATGTTAATACTAGTACGAAAATCGTTCTCCGTAAATATCTCATCTTCTAGATATGCTAGATAAAAAATTTAAAAACAAGTTTTTAGATCTGGAAATACTCTACAGCTTTTGTATGGATATATTTTTATTACCCAAAATGAGATAAATGCGAAAAACCAGTTCTGGTGTTAATTGTTAAACCTTTTTCGCGCTATAACTTAAAAAGTATTAACTTTACAACCAAATTTGATATAACTAAATTTGTACAGAATCTAAAAGCACACTGAAGAAAAAGCATACCTTTTGTTCTTATAGGCCCATTATCAGATACCCGGAGTATTCACAGTCCCCAACAGGGTATTCTGTTTACTTATTTCCCTGGACTATCTGTCCTGTATCTAACTTATGTTAAGCCCGGCGGCGCCCACGGTGCATGTTTGCCGTGATGGCCATGGTGCAGCCAAGCGTGCAAGAAAACGACGTCACCGTGCTGTCTGCCTTGCATGATTTCGGTGATAGAACGGGTGCTATTTTCAGTGCAAGTTTTCATCATGCCTCAGTGGGTACAGCAATTGAAGCACAGCAGCTGATTCATATCAACCAGGGTTATGATTTTTTCCGTGAATAACAGATGTACCTGCCATGTTGTAGAAGTTATCAAGCCGTGTGAAGCCGAGCATGCAGTGCTATCATCTTAGTTCCAAGCAGCGCAGCCAGGCCGTAACTTATCAGGAAAACTTGCACCGTGGGCGCCGGGCTTTAGTATTTGTAATGAACGATTGCCGAGTCAAAGTGCGGAAGGTTGTTGATACTGAGGAGGAAAAATTGCATATTATTATGCACCAATTTGTGCGGATGTTTGCAACAGTCCGTGATTATTGACTATTGCAAAAAACTACACAAATCGACCGTTCGTCGTACTAGCGAAAATGCATCAAATAGGCATCAAAATTGTGACCAAATGAGAACGCCTTCGACACCAACAATGACCGTTTTGTTAATTTTATGTCTTCCTTTATTGAGTGGTGAAAAAAATTCAAATTGGACATCAAGAAATAAAATTGAACCTTTCCAACAAAAATGCTGAACGTTTTTTTTAGCAAACTACTCAAACAGCCCTCATATACATATGTACATTGCAGCTAATAACAGAAATAGTGAAAAACAATAAATGATTCTAAACAAAATATTGCAATAATATGTATGTACGTGTAAGTTAATATAAAAAATGTCGTGCGACATTGAGTGCCACTCCTACATCTGAGTACCTTTACATTTAATACCCTGCAGTGCCAGTCCATAAAGCAAAGTACCGCATTGGTCGCAAAATGTCGGCGTTAGATATGTGTGTCGTCGCCACTTATGCTGACTCTGCGAAACCTAATGAGAAACTAATCAAAGATCATAATTTGGAAAACACATAAGGCCACTGAATATCACATAAATGTCAACATAAATTGGAATAACTTTCATCATGAAATTCTAGCCTAGGGGTGCAATGCTAGTGCCACGCAACCAGTACGCCATGTAAGCCCAGTTACAAAGGACACGTGTTAGTCGACCTTGCCAACACACATACAAGTACGCCACGTGATACATGGTCTTCCCGAGCTTATTTCGAGCTACTGCGCTTTCCCTGCTCTTTTATTCCCCACGTCCTTCTTTCCCCGGTTTAATCAGTAGGCTTTCAGTGCTGCACGAGTTCTTTAACAAGCTATTGATCTACTGGGCTCCCCAAAGTGTTTAAAAATAGATCAAAACATTTGTGGGCATAAAGCAACAACAGATGTGCAACAAATGGAAAATGCTGGGGAAGACACGGGTATAACCAGATGGGATGAAAATTAGACGTTTCTTTGTATTTTTTATGGCTTTGTTTTGGCGAAACAACACACTGCATATTCATTATAATACTAAGAAAGGACGCTAAAGCTTTTGTCTGAAGGAAATTCCTATAACTTAATAATTTAATTTGTTTCATTGCCGCCGTCCAAGCACTAAACAAAATGAGTCAGAAAAAGTTTCTTTACAGCTACCAGCTAACAAGTTTGATTATTTTTGTGAAATTCGCTTCGTTTTAGTCCACTGGTCAAAAAGTAAAAACATGTAGGTATTTTTTTTATCTGATTTTATCATGCTTTATTAATTAGATAAAATACTCATTTTTTGAAGATAGACCCAAAATCTGTAAACCCTAAAAACGTTTCATTTTACTTCTTAAGTTTTTGGTGGGCGTCTCCAAATTTTGAAGGCAGATTAGATATCACTAAACCTTAATATCCTTAAGTAGCATTTCCCACTTACATTTTCATAATTACATAACATCTCCCATTTAGCACGGCACAATCCAGAAAAAATAACCCACGTTTTTAATTTTCCGCAGAGGAGTATAAATGAACCCGTGTTCATACCAATCCTTTAAAATTGTACATTTTCGGTCGTCACACGCGATTCGCCATCCTAAATTTCTGAATTTCTATAGTAGGTTAGAGATCGAAGCTCCCTGAAAACGCCCTGGTCAAGTTTAACTTGTTCGGCAGCTATTTTGGGTCGGCCATCTTGAAATATGGTAAATGTGAATTCTGTAACCCCAAAGACGTCTGCGTATCAAATTTCGTTAAAATTGCTTAAAATTGAAGAGTTTCGGTTGGACTTTTGATGGCAGATTAGAAATCAGCGACCACGAAAACCTCCAAGTGCTGACTTGCAATTGGCAATTTCTTGAAGTTTAACCAATTTAATAATTTAACTAACCGGTAATTATCTTGGAACCGCCATTTTGAACTGGCATTGTACTTTATGTTTGTAACATGTGTTTTAAAATTAAGTCTGTCAAAGCAACCAAACCAAGCAACAATTTTTTGATTTTTATACAGGGTGTATCACATAAAGCAAAATGATAGGAATGATAGATCTAAACTAGTCGAAGAAAAACTTATATGGCAGAGTGGGGGGAATGCCAACCGTTTTCGAGTTACAGGATGATTCATAAATTTGGGACATATATTATTATTGAATTTTTTCTTTTGATCTACTCACCGCAGCGACATCAAACATACGCCAAACAACAACTATCTTAAAATGCATTTCAAAATGCTACCCATGTTGATCTATCTCTACCAAAGTAGGTACAGTTAATTGCAAAAGCGACCAAATTCTCTAAAATTTCATTAATTTCACATTATCCCCACATTTTCTGCGAAAGTCATCTCATTAATGCACCTTTCTTTTATGTTTATTGAATTACCCATCTTGTTGCCTTTCCATAGAAGTACAATACGTCAAGGTAAAGAAAGGATAGACGAATTTATACGTAGAAGAGCTTTTGCGGAATTCCAGAAAAATTTGCACTTCACAAAAAATTTAACTTTAACCCCAATGTGCGTTTTCCCAAATTTAAACTTTTTACCTATTTATCGTAGTACGTTACAAACTCAAAAGGTTTTCTACGTATAAATTTGTATGTTGTTTCACTACCTGGACATGTTGTACCTCTATGGAAAGGAAATAAGATGAGCAAATCAATAAAATTAAAAAAAGAGGTGCATTCATTAGATGAATTTCGGAGAAAAATTAGGAAAAACGTAAAATGTAGGACATTTTAGAGCATTTTTTTCATTTTTGAAAGTGACTGCTGCAGTGGTAGAGATAGATAAACATTGGTGGCATTTTCGAAAAGCACAGTGAGATAGTACCTACTTATTTGGCGTGAGTTTAATGTCGTTGCGTTTATCAGATCAAAAGATATAATAATAATAAATAATAATAATAAAGTGCATCACGAATTTATGAATCACCCTGTAGCTCGAAAACAGTTGGGATCCCCCCACCACATGAGTTTTTTTCGGCTATGTGAAATCTATCCCCCCATATCATTTTGGCATGCGTTATATGATACACTCTATATATGTAGGTATATCATAAATTGTCATTGCATAGGTACTTGCATTTCTGTTGAGTGGATATCAGTGACTTTTAACTGTTTCAAAATATGTCAATCAACAAACGATAATCTCAAATTAAATGGAACAAACACCCCGAAAAGTTTAATAATGAAACGTGCATGTACGTACAGATGGAAACTTCTGCTGAGTCAGAATCAATGAATGAATCCAAATTAAGTTCCTGTCTGTTGAATTGCTCAGCTCGAATTCACAGCAATTAGGACAAAAGTTAAAGCTTGCAGCTTCTAGTTATAAAGTTTGTGCACCTTGTGCACTCATACAGTCATACCAGTTCTTCTGGGATGAAAAGTAATTAAACTTTTTAATTGTTTTCTAACAGAAATACGGATTCGAGGAGAGAGCTACCTTCTTAAAGTCTGCAAAGAAGTTTATTTGCAATTAATATGATAAATCAGGGGAATGAATTAATTCACAGTTTAACAGATAGTTGAAATATTTCGTTTGGAAATTAAATTATCACTGCGAAGAAATTTTGAAGTGGCATCTCGATATTGTTTTATGTTTGTCTGGTTTTGTTGTCAAAGTATAACACTTGAGGGTTGTTTTATTTATTTATATAAAAAGTGTCTGAAGAAGAAGTTAGTTTAGTTGGAAAAAAAACGGCATTTAAATGAAATTCTTCGACATTGTTGTTGATACGTTTTGGAATAAAGACGACTGGATTGCACAAATATGGCGGTCGATTTCTTTCTTGAGTTGTTTATTTATTTATGACAAATTCATCAACAATCTGATTACTATACAATAAAGAAAAACTTTACTGAAGCAAATCGTTTAATGGTCTCTCGAAAGATGTAAATCTATATTAGGGAATCGTAAATTAAAGGAACTCCACATGAAGCCTTTGGCTCATTGTAGCCACAATTACTTCGGTGATATGTTAAATACACAGAAGAAGTCGTGAGTCCGTAAAGACTGAGCAGGGATGGAAAAATTAAGTAGCGCCAACAGTTCGGGAGAATTCATAACACCGTTCACACAGTCTTACAGTTTTGGAATTAATTCGTCTATTCTCCATAGAGCTTAGCAAAATTACATAGCTTGGGCTTACCAGATTAATGAGGTAATACAGGGTCTTTCAATAAGGACGCTCGACTTTTAAATGTAAATAAAAGAAGTTTTGTATGAGATATCCACTCCATTTTAATTTTATTTGAAAAAATATTTTATGGCATTAAGTATGGAATATAACATCGTTCAAATATCTGCCGTATTCTGGAGGTCCAACTTTCAATGACTTTGTCGCATAAATTTGGCTGAATTTGTTGGGTGGCCCTCGTTATGTTGACTTTGAGGGTACCAATTGCTTAGGGTTTATTTGCATAGACCGGTGATTTAAGGGGTTATATCCACTTGTAAGTGTTTTTTGTGAATTTTTTGTGAAGAGGCTTTTCATTAAATAAATACATAGAATAAATGTACATATAGCGAATTTAATGTATTTTAAGAATTCGCGATGTATTTACAAAAATATTCGGTTCCGTTGTTCCTGTAGTAGATCTCCTAGAGGACCTCCACAAAAAGGTGTCTGGCGGTGAGCAAGATATCTCTGATCCAAATTATTTGAAATAAAAAAAACCAAAAGATTTAATTTTAGGATAGATGAATACAGGTAATGATCGAAGGAATAGTCAAAATTTTGATTTTTGACAAAATGGCGGCTTCCCAAAGAAAAAAATCGTTTTTTTCACGAAAATTTACAGTTTAAAGGGGCTTAAAAAATCGAAATTGTCAGAAACCTTATTCCTTCGATCATTACCTGATACACGTACCTAAGAAGAATGTGTGAAAATTTCAACCCGATCGCTCCAGCTGTTTTGGAGTAATTTTGCTCACCGACTTTGAAAACACCGTTTCGAGAAAAACGCGTTTAAAGTTTTGGGAACCATTTAAACTACTTTCAAACGCTCGGAGACGTCTTTACAAATGCGCTAATTTCTCCGAAACTATTTTCCGGATCAATGTGAAATTTTCGGACGATATTCTCAACTATATGTACATTCAAAATATGCAAAAAAAAAAAAAATTCGATATTTTCAAAATTACAAGTGGATATAACCCCATAAGGTAGCCCCACAGGAAGAAGTCTAAAAGCGTTAAATCACACGATCGCTTGTGCAGAATGTCCATCGTGGCATGCGCAGTGTGGCATGTAGAGTCGTCCTGTTGGAATAAAATATCGTCGGTATCCATATCATCCAGTTTAGGCCGCAAGAAGTTGCTGATCATCATTGTGAATAACAGTGGACCAAGATGACTATCTTGGAGTACTTCTGATGTATTTTTAATATAATTAGAAAGGACTCCACGGTAATGGACACATTGAGTACGGTCAGACAAATACGAGAAAATCCAAACAACAAAACAATTTGGGAAGCTAAGTACAGACAATTTATGAATAATAATAATGTGTTTAATCCCTCGAAAGTCTTGGTGAAGTCCGTGAAACTACTATCCACTTCCTTGCCTGCCTCAGTGTAACAAATACAATAATTGGAGAACTCCAAAAGGTTAGTACGTATAGTTGTTGATTCCCAGATAAGTTGTGTTAGCCGGTTAACAAGCAAGAATTATTTGTGTTCTCCCCTCGTTTACATCTTTTTTCTCACATTGTTCGTTTATCTCCGTCTCGGATTGCTTTTAATCAAATTAGTTTCTTTTCAATACTTCAGCTACACAAATAAATAACACGAGAATTCTACGAACATCTCGTCTTGAAAGACTTTTCGTAAATTAAATTTAGTGTCGACTTTGTGCTTTAAATCTTATTTAAAATATTGATTGAGCACATACGGGTACGCCATTGAGTCGAACATTTTCTTGAAATATTTTGAACACAGTTAAGACTTTCTTCTTCCACTTGCTGAAGCTCAATCCTTTAGAGGATGCCTCGTTGCATTGTACAGCTTTTGATATCAATATCTAAATTTAAATATGTCTCATTATTCTGCTTGAAAAGAACATTTCCAACAATATGCAATGACTACATCTCATGTTCGCGCCTGAGATACGATGCGATACAGATACGAGTTCTGAAGTTATTAATTAGAATTTAATATGTTGGCGTACGGCCACGAAAGCTGATTGCATCTTTTATGAGGCAGACAATGCCCGGAGAGTCACGCACACCAACAATAATTAATTGAAACTTCTCCTAAATTGACGCCTTCATAAATTCCGTTCGCGATCTCCCGCTGACGATCTAAAGCATTTCGCCAGAACTCATTTTCAATTACATTTATAAATCTTGAGGCGAGAGAACCAGGGATTTATTGAAGAGCCGTAATCAGGCGGAAAACCCATGCGAAAGGATGCGTTGTCGCTGTGGGAAGATATGGGGCGTGTCGTCCCAAATAATAATACCTGCCTTACCGACGTACTAGCACCAGCAAGCGTAGCATAATAAAATGCCCTCATAAAGGCAACGTACAAAAGATATTCGCTATCCTCCCGGGCTACGGCGCCTTGCGATAAATGCAAAATACCTTCCACCACAGCAATTTCGGAAGCTGGAGAAAAGTCGGGAAAACGTCCTCTAAACTCACGGAGTCGAATGATTTATTTTACGAGTTTTTAAGGAGCAGTCTGGCGCAAAGCGATATCTTTCGAGATGCCAACGTCGACGCTTGCCTGAAGCCACGTGGCTTCTGAACATCTTACAAAACTATAGTATAGGAAATTGTATCGCTGTCGAGCCTTCGGAGATAGCACGTTTCTTCCACAGTGAAGCTCCATTGGTTCGGTGTACCTGATGTGTATCTCTCAACTTTTCCTTGCGTATGGTTTACCTATCCCAACTTTTTAATTAAATTGTTCAAATTACCAGGCAAGGAGAACGAGCAGCCACCTCGCTTCACAACAAAAGAGCGGTAAACACATCTTATCTCCGAGGTTCGAGGGTTTTCGGTGGTTTGGCTTGTTGGGTACCTGTGGTAAAATTTGAGAGTTTCAGTTGATCTCGTGCTTGGCAGTTCACTATGGGTGTCAGGACTGGGGGATTGCTTTAAACAGAATCCCCATCGGGTAATTGAGGGGCGGCTTTGATTAATGAACTTTTGAATTCAAAATGAAGCCAATTACGATGGGGTCTAAGCTAGGCTTTATAAATTCTTAATACACTTCGGCATTTTAGCTGGAAGGGCATTTTCAATACACGATGTACTGGCACATTTAAATTAATTCAGCCAGAATGTGAAAACGCAACGCTTTGTTATTGAAAGTTTTCGATGTGGTGATGTGTGGTCAACACTGATTTTATTGCCCCTCACAGTAAAGCAACTTTAGGGAAATTTTATACCACTTAATCTGAATAGGACATCAGTTTTTAGCGACTGGCTCTTATGATTGAGTTAATGCTCTTTCCTAATCAAAACTTTAACTTTGTGTAACTATTTTGGAAATTCAAATTATTCGTAAATTTAAAAATGTGTAGACTGTCTGAAATTGTATTGTTTTATTTAAATTATATGTAGAGACAAAGAAGGGTATTTGGCAATTAAATTTATTGTTAAAGGACTTAAAACTTCTCCATAAGTCCAAGCTATTAGTTACATATCTAGAGGGAGGATGATAATTACTTTGTCAATCAGAAGCTTCTTCATTATGATGGATGCATTGTGTGATTCCGTAAATACACAATAAACAATCAACTAACGCACTTTCTCTCTCTCTTTCTCTGAAGTGAGTTGAAAAGGTGATCATAAGGGACTAATGGAGCATTATGGTTACTCTTCATTCATTTCTCCATTCTAGCAGACAGTAAAGACTTTTCGAGGTGGTTTAAAAAAAAATAGTCATTATAAAATGAAATGAATCCGTTCGTGTGAATCAGCTTTAGTGGGTTGTTTTGGGTTATGATATGAGCCTGTCCCCATGTTCTTTTATGCATGATCTGATCACGTATAACTTTTTACGGAGAATTCCGATTTTGATCATTCGCTTTTCATTGCATAGGGTATTCCTCGAAGTTGGTGAAATTAAAATTTAAAAAAATATTTCATAGGGTTCTGTACCTCTTAAGGAAAAGGGAAGTCTTATATGATCACTTCGTTGTTCGTCTGTCTATCTGCTTGTCTGTCTGCCTGTTAAGACCCATTTTTTTCAGGAACGCGTGTAGGAGTATCAAGTGAAATTAATATCAAATATATACTTACATCTAAGGCCCTTTGGAGCTGTAAAAAAAACAAAGCAATCAAAAAATCCGGCAATTTATGCCCCCCGCATATTTTGTCACTCGTAAATAAATCAAAACCTAGGGTACATCCCGTTGACCTCAAATTATTAAATTTGGTAAGAAGCAAGGTCTCACGGCACAAGCACAGAAAAATGTCCGAAAATCGTTAATTTGTAGTTATATCACATGAATAAATATTGTTTTAAAATTACAGTCATTTATTTTGCGGCAAATATTCGGAACTCTTAACGCGCTGATTTAACACGATAAGATAATACTTTTACACGACAACGCGAGACCTCACATAGCTCAACCAGTGAAAAAATATTTAGAAAGGCTGAATTGGGAAGTGTTACACCACTCGCCGTACTCACCGGACATATTGCACCGTCCGATTACTATTTGTTCCGGCCAATGCAGTCAGCCCTTAGTGGAGAACGGTTTCTTTCTTTTAAAGTGGACCCCTTTCCTCCATTTTTCAACTTTACATCACCCAAGGAATCTTCCCTGCTAAGTGGAAAGACTCATTCATCATCCCCTATTCATAAAAAGGGCTGCAAGCGACATTTTCAACTACCGTCCTATTGACAAACTCTCCTGTACACCTACACTTTTTGAACGTATTGCTTACGACTGTATATTCTTTCATTGTAAATCAATTTTTTCCCCTTCCCAGCATGGTTTCCTCAAGGGTAGATCAACAACCACCAACCGACCTAGAACACTGTGCTCTTTGGAGAATGGTGACGAGGTCGACGTTCTTGCTACCGACTTCAGTAAAGCATTCGGTAAAATCTCACATAAATCAATTCTCTTCAAACTGTGCTCCTTTGGCTTCGCAGCTCTTCCTTTCTTGGATTAAGTCCTACCTTGATCAATGCCAGTATAAGGTCCTCTTCTGCTTTCTTTTTCTTCCTTCAACTCTTTCGTGGCTAATTCGGGTGTCCCTCAGGGTAGCCACCTAGGCCCGTTGCTTTTCATTCTCGCCATTAATGATGTCGATTATATTATTAAGCTCTCTGATATTTCCATTTACGCTGATGATATCAAAATCTCCTTAGCATAGTTTAATTTAGGTTATCTTTTGTAAATATTTTTTTGTTTGTTTGTGGCTTATATTAAGCGAATGAATAAATTAATGTATCCAAATTTGGCTCAATAATTGGATCGCCTCGAAGGACGAACCATCCTTTAGGGATGGAATCCGCATGCTCTCAATGATCAAAAAGGATATATTTTATATATAGCTATATATAAAGATTTGTTTTCACCAAATTCAAACGGAACTTACTTTTTCTATATATGGTATATATGTATGCTACTTCCATTTACGTTTAAGCTTGCGCTCATTAAGATAATAAGTAAAAATACGAATATTATTTATTGCGTTTTGATTTTGTAAAATATAGTTGAATATCATAGAATAAATATGAATAGTTTAATAAGAAAATCAGACATTGTACTGTCTTATAGTAAAAACTTTTGAATCCATACCAAGGGATTACAGTGGCTGGTTTGTAAAATCTCCACAGACTTTTAAAAATTGTTTAAGAGTGAATGAAACGGTATTTAAGTAGAATCGATTTTGCTCTTTTCAAACATGAACACTATATGATTAACAACACAAGGATATTCCCCACTTCAGTTCCAAAATTAACCCATCATTTCAGGTAATGTTGGGACTTTCGCAGAATTTTAACCGCAGTTCTTAAGTGTATCAGGCTTTGCCGACCAAGGGCTTCAATTTTATTTAATTATAAAATATATTTGATTCTGTTTCGATTTTTTAGAATAACTGCTCATATGCTAATTTTTGAATAAATTACTTATATCAATTTAATGCAAACGCAGGAGCGAATTGTATGGAACTATTTCTCTATTAACTGAATAAGTATAAGTAAGATCTACATCCAAAATTTTATACAACTATAACTGTATATATGCATCAAAATTCAACTTCACACATTTTCTGTAATAGAATATTTCATGCGTGAAACACCAAACTACATATATAATTAATATCCTACATATATGTTATATGTAGGTCCCTAAGATGTAATTAGGTCTTCGTTCATAAGCGTTTTTAATTTATTATTATAAGTTACATCAGAAATATCAAACAGAGGACTACATATCGGTAAAACTCATTTAATTTTTACTATATCCATTAATTATGAACCGTAAATAGAACGCATATGCGCGACTTTAAAATAAAAGGATATAAAAATTTTCGACTAGTAGTATTCCGATTTTTTCTATATTTCTTTCAAATTTGTTTTAATTGTATTTAGCAGATAAGCAGTTATTTTACAGAACCACAGAATTGTCCTATCTGTTTAAGGTATTCCCATCCAAACTTCTCTCAATAGTTGCCACAAAAAGTTCAGCTATTCTTGATACAAAAGACGACTACCCGAAATGTACGAATTTTGTATCTATAAATAGTAAAATCTTCACAAGCATGCAAAACGAATTAAAAAATAAAATTTAGAATGGACATCAAAAACAAGAAATCTCAAAGATATAGAAGAGTTATTGTTTAATTGTCTGGCATGCAGGGAGAAAAGCAGGGAAGGGAAGAGTTGAACAAATTTTATTATACACATAGGAATTTACCTGAACACTTCAAGCCCTGGTGGTAAACACCATACAGTAGCGAACCGCAGTGGTCACAGAACGTTGGACCGGAATATGTGAAAGGTTGGAAATCATGCTTGGTTTTCAAGGCATCCTGTTCAATAATAATGTCAGGTCGATTAGTGTAAAATCTTTCTGTTGAGACTCACTTAGAGGTTTCTTCGCCAATATTTTCAATGACAAGAAGAGTGGGTGACTAATTCATATTGACAGTACAACTTTTGAATTAAATTTTGAGCAAATGGAGTCCCTACAATGTCGCGCGAGATTCGGCAGTCCTCTTAACAAGTTAAGTGAAGGTTATAAGCAAACAGCATAAATTACTTAACCCTAGACAGACACGCCTAGGTACTTCAGAGAAGACCAAAGCTAGGTGAATTTTATAAAACTAGAAATCGTTAACAATACAATTAGTTTCAACTCCTGAACACCTTTAATAAGAGCGCTTCATGGGATGCCAACAATTGAAAAACTAATTAACGAAAAAAGTAAATAAAATTACAAAAATTATTATACAGAGTCTAGTGACCCCGGCGTGTCTAGTGAACTGTTAAAAATGGTGTGTCTGTTTAGGGTAAACATTTTTGCAAAAAACGCGCACTAGTTGTGAGAAAATGTATGAGGATGCCAGTTTCAAACGAATTACAAGTGCGTGCGAGACGATCACAATGAAACCAATAAGGAAACTCAACCTTCGTCTAAGTAACCGTCCACCACTGTTCTCTCTTTATGAACATAAAAAAGGCATATGTATCTTCTTGAAATGGTATACTTACAGAATCAACTCCCTTATCCTTGCCAGGACATTTAAATGTGACGTATTCGTGGCATCTCTTGTGAACGACAAACGAACAAACTGAAAGTTCCAAAAGTTGCTTAATTCGTTTCAAACTTTTCTAGGAAAAAGTTTGTGGGTGTTACCTTGACACTGAAATCCTTGTTTGCCAAATCCCCTGCAAGAAAACAAATACAAAACGTTAGCTCCAGTTACTCTGTTGTTGGGATGCCTTAAAAGTTGCGGTTTTTATGTGATATGATGGATGTGAAGGTTGCATGCTTTATCTAATTATTTCTTTGTTCGAATTAATTTATTTCATTCGCCTTGATGCTCCTCGTAAATTTGCTCCACGAGGTTTTTCTCCCATTTGGACGAATCATAGGTTACACAAAATATTGTAGCTAACATATGGAAACGCAATTTGTAAAAGGTTCGGATTTCGTTAATTAAAAGCAAAGGTTTTCCAGTGATTTACGGCCTGTCCGAATCCAGGTGTTCGTCTGTTTGCCTTTATCTTCGCCTTGCTAGGACAATTTATGACGTAACACCGAGCTCTGTTCGAATTCATGTCTATGCCACTGGGCTTAGATATGCAGTATAACAGTTAAGCCTGGATTAGCTTGATGGGCCAGTAAAGTAGATTTGCGTGAAGCTGGCAAAGTACTTAAATTAATTGAGCTACTTGAAAGAGTTCATAACCAACTTTTTAAAGGGAACACTTTTAGCAAACAAGTTGCCTGGCAATAAAGGCCATTTTAAATATTCAAATGACGAAGACGAAGAATTGGATTCGGATAGGCTTTAAATCAGACCATCGGTAAAATTGATATAACAAAAATTATATAAGAAGGATTTCTGGTGTTACATATGGGTGTCATCATTAATGAGATTTTACATCTTACAAACATATATCTCAGCGCGTGTTGTCCTTTAGACGTTACGGAAGTATTTATTGCCGTCATTGTGACATGTGAAATTTAAAATGTTGGAATTGATAACACCCATTTATTCATTTATTCGCAATAAGACATACAATGACTATTATTTTCACGAATGATGGAAAAGAGTAAACTAATAGCAAACCTATTGAAACAACGAAAAGTAACTAACACAAAAGTCGCAATTGAAACTTTAAGAATTAAGTTAATGTAATAATTAAATTTGCTAAACTGAAACAGTTCACACCTTTACCCCGGTGCTTATACATAGATAAGTTGTGGCCGGCAAGAATATGATGCTGGTTCTTCCCCTGCCGATTAATTATCGATTAATTAATAATAAATTTATAACACATTGAGAAATGTGAACTAATTTCGATGAATTTCAATTTCAATATGTAATTGTACTCATTTTGCAAGCTTATCATAACTAACGAAAAGAAATGAAAATTTGTATAATACGTTTTTACTTCTACTAAGTCATTTCTATAAAATCATACAAACCCATTTGTTTAAAACAATACAGACAACTGTTAAGAGTGAGGTGCCAAAGATTACCACAAGTTAGAACGTTGCGTTTGGAACACTTAATTTTTGTTTGTGCTGCTAGGGGGTTGCATTTACACTGCAGATTCTCCCCAGGCATTTTCCCGTTCTAAATTTCCCCGAGTCCCTGTTTCCCCTTATCCATGCTTTTCCCCAGGGGTTAGATTTGCCCCGGTAATTTTTCCCCCGGTCTTTTTCCCTTTCTAGGTTTTTGACTATTAAACTGAAATGTGCCTTTTCACAATAAAATTTCCCAAAAGATAGGTTAACTTAGAAATTCCAGCATGTATTGATGTTGTTTCAAAATAGGAATAAGTAACGAAAATAATTAAACAAAAAATTTGTTTTTTCTTGAATTTTTTTTTCCTATTTAGATTGTATGTACGATCTTGAAATTCAGGTACAGAATACCTCGTACTATTAGGCAACAACATAGCAAATTTCATCCAAATCGGTTTAACCGTTTTTCGTATAATTATTTGTTGCTAATTTTGTAAGTGTTGACACAATTGAACTGATCTATGGATTTTGCAGCCAAATTTTAACGCACTCTTGGGGATGCCAACTACCGAACCCCATAGAATAAAATCAGGTATTTTAACAATTTAAACAATTCAACTCTTTCAAAATGGCCACCAAAAGGTACCTTATAAAAAAATAACATTGTCAACCGATTTGTGCATCTATTTATAGAGCATGAAGAAGCTTTCATTTTAAAATGTAGCTCTCCACAAATTCGATAATTGGATTTCGAGAATTGAAACTTAAAGTTGAAGAGAGTATGTAGAAGTGTCGAGAATTCGACCGCGCCCGGTACCAAATGAACGTGCAAACCTTCAACCTATCTCGGCGTCTGGAACAGATAATTTAATGGTTTTTTTTTTAAATCGATAAAGCAAAGCAAGAGCTATCTAAAGATAGAGACGTTAGTATAAGGAATTGTCTGAGTTAAGCTGTAAGTGTCCAATTAATATTATGTAGCTAAATTTTTTGATGCAGATCAATAGTTGGCATCTCCAAGAGTATTGGCTGCAAAAACTGTTCAGTCGTGGCAACACTTAAAAAATTAACAACAGCTAATTATTAACACATTATTATACGAAAAACTGTCCAACCAATTTGGATGAAATTTGGTAAGTAGCGCAAATAAAATCTTCATTCGTTAAGCCCTTCAGCGTACTTAAAAAAAAATTATGAGATCCTACTACATGTGAAACATTGAAAATATCCCTTTTTAAAACATATCCCGCCTGGACTAGACCTGGTTACTCGAGACCCAGGGCTATAGCCCCCTATATCGACCACTGGTTGTCACCTGGTAAATATTTGGGAATTGTAACTAAAACTTTAAATAGTATTTTCAGCGAACACAAATACCCAATTTGCTCATAGTTTAATGCCAAATGCAACAATTTAGGGAAGGTTTCCTGCAAGAACTCCTTAAAACTCGAAATTATTTACACGTGCGGTCAATTTAAAAAAGGTCGACATTCTTCATTTACTGCTGCTTTTATTAAATCACATATCGTCTGGATGGGTGCCTACGAAATGCCTGTGGCTCATAATTCAGTCAAAGAATCCAATTTCGTGCGGAATTTTAGTAACTTTGTTTTTATTAACAATTGGAATTCCCCACAAACGTGTGCACATGAGCTCGCTTCACAAACGGACATATGAATTCTGCTTACCATGCGCTGCGATAAGACAGCACCCCCGCGCAATAAATTCGGGAAGGATATAAAATATTCACCACTCATCCACAAGTCAAAATCTGCCCGCCCCAATGCCGCTGCTTGTCTAAAATTACAAACCATTCACCTGAACCTAACTCCTACTTAAAGCTCCTCGCCCGAGTGAGTTCGTCTTTAGCTCCTGGCTTATTCAATTTCCCCCTTTCTGAGCAGCAAAGCCAATCAATTATTTCTCTTTTATTTCACATGTTTCGCCGATAGGAAGGAGCATGGGCCACCCTCGGCCCGACATTTAAATTTTCCACTTATCATAAAATTACACCGCGGCAGTGTACCTCTGTACCTCGCCCTCACACGGCAGCCGGCTCTGGGGGATTTTCTTGAAGAGGATCTTTGCTCCAAGCTTTTGAGAGACATGTCGTAGGCTACCTGTTTTGGCAGTCAGCAAGCAAGTGGAGGATGCCCGTGTAGGCTTCTTCGTCTACCACTCGCCATGGCAGGCTCCGCTCGATGTGACCTTGGGGGGTATTAAATTGCTGCGGGTGAAAAGCTGCGTACTTGTGAGTCCCTTCATGCATATTCGGGGCATCGTAGCAACTTACAGATCTCCGCAAATAAATCTTTTTTCCATCCAGCCGTAGAGCACATAAGCGAAGCTGAGTGGCAGCTGTGTAAAGTAATTGTTTTGATACATTCCGTAATTTCTGCCTCGCCCCGTAAATATTTATAAACAGCGCTGCTTTATGGAGGATCCAATTATGCAAATGCTTTGTGGGCACGACGCTGGGCCTGTGACATCAGAAGCGATGTCAAATTTTATTAATTGATAAATTAATTGATAGCCTCAATGAAGGCGTTGCTTAGTAATTACACCTCGGTTAATTATTTCCCCTTGTGGCAAACTTTTAAGTGTTTATTGATTAGCTTATAAACGTATCTTTGCAGAATTATCTTTTTTTTAGCAGCTTAATTCTTGATACCGACGGAATTAAAAATCCGATTGGAACGGTAAAATCTATGTGGAGAAACGACTCTTCATTTATTTTATTTTATAAGTCCTATCGACAAACTAGCCTCCAGGACGCGTTTTATTATTTTAATTCCGCTCAATTAATTTATTTACTTATATAATTTAATTAGTAACAGAAATTTTAAACACCACCAAGAAATTGGAAAAAGTTCTGTATTTGGTGTTCTGTCAACCATCTTTAAAACCAGCGACCCCCAGCCCCACACCCACACGTGCCAACATATATGAACATTTCGTATTCTGAGCCCACAATAATGGAGTCGCTATCTTCAATTTGTAAAATTGGCCATTGCATATAAAAACAGCAACCTCCCAACTACCTGTTTGTCAACATATTGAATTTTCTCAATTTGTTAGGTAGGGGATTCGAAGTATGTTTAAAAATGAGTTTTTGGGGTCGGCGGCCACCCCATTTGGCCGCCATCTTAAAAAATCGAATATTAACAGTTTTTACACTATATCTCCGTAACGGTACATCTTACAGACAATTGGTAGATTGGTTTCTTGTTTCGATTTATATATTTCTTCTATTTTTGATGCAAATTAAATAATTAAAAAGCTATAACAAAAGAAAATATAAATATAAAACCCACTGCACGCTTCAGGGGTCCAGGCTGTCCCCCTCTAAATGTATTGGTAACACACCTATAGGAAATGTCTCTCAAATATTTTATTTCTCTGGCACAAGCGTCATGTCTTCCATTCCTATTTCATTCGTTGCACTCGGAAAACAGAATCAGAGAAATTAAAAATTTGAGAGGGACAGTTCCAATAGGTGTGTTACCAACACATTTAGAGGGAGCCAAGCAGGACGGGTTTTACAGCGCAGCGAAAGGATCAAAGTCACAGAACTTCTGTCTGTCATCAACACAATTCATATATTTTTATATTTATGGAATCTTACACTTTTTTATCCAATATCTTAATGCCAATCTTAACCAGTTTGGGTCCCTAATAGATTGTTTTATAATGATTAATGCTTTTCAAAGCTTTTATTCAAACTCACTTATTTTCTACACTAGCGTTATGGGAAAGACCTTAATAAATGGGAAAAATATTACTGCTTACTTACCTCATACATTATTTTTACTTTAGCGAATATCACCTTAGAGCAATAACATTTTCAGCCGCCATTTTGAATTTGTACTTGCGAATTCTAAAAATTGCCGAACGGCAATCGACAGTAGAGGCTTCAAGAAAGCTTTTTAGCAATTCTAAAGTCCAGCCCCAAAAAATAAATTTACAGATAGACATTATGACAATAAAAATAACCGCCCGGTACAAATGGACAAAAATATATAAGTAGAGCGATAAAAATACTCTCACTTTTATGTCCATCACCCCAAGGATCTTACTAAGCACGTGCCTAATTAGTCAATGCTTTAAACGAAATCTCTGGAAAATCATCACAAATAAAACTGCGTAGCTTGTATAGCACCAATTAATCAAATCTGCTACAAAATTTATTATTCAAGATACCCGACGAGCATTAATCGGAACATAATTTTGTAGGTAAAATTTCCGTTAATAGAATAGCTTGCTCTTGCAAAATAGGTTAAGGATTGTTTGGTTTCAAACGTTGTTATCGACGTTTATAATTAGTAAAATAAATTACTTTTCAAAGTGATTAGCCCTGACATTTTAATTAAGTATTTTCATAAATGATCTGAACCGAATATTATACGTGCTGCGCAGGAAAATAATACACCTACCATAAACCGCTGAGATTTCGAAAACCACGACCCACGGAGGGCGGAAAATTCATATTGCAAAATATGCACAAACTCAACCCACGATATTCAAGACTAGGGAAAATCACTTTCTGGGAAATCCAGCTGAAGCGAAGAATTCAAATTGGTGTGTTTAGCTAATTTGAAATTCAGACTTGCGTCACGTCCGGTACAGGGCGAACCAATTGCCAGGCAGGAAGGAAGCAAGTAATTAATTCCGCGAAACAATCAAGAGAATAAATCGACCATCGTTTTCACGGAGACCTGTTTTCCTTGCAGCCACAATGGCCCCAATAAATCAACAGATTTCTGCCAATTCTTATGCTTGAGAGCAATTGATTTTCTCCAGCTGCTTCTTATCACGTAATATTCTGATTATTCTATGGAAGTCGCTGCTGGAAATATTTCCCAATCCCCAGAATACAGTGGACTGATAAAGGAAACGTACTATCTCACAATACGTCCTCATATTTGCACTATAGTTACAAATGACACGATTGTGTGGCAAGGTGTTTTGTATAACGTGATAAAGAATGAGTAGAGTGATAGCTTTCAGCTCACCTAAGCCAGCAAGAAATTGTGTGGTAGGGTGGGGGTAAATCTCAACCGTTTGGGAGTTACAGGGTTATTCATAAATTCGGTATGCACATCATCAATTTATTTCTATCATTAGATCTATTCACCCCAGTGACATCAAACTTTCGGCAAACAACTACTATCTCAATGTCCTTTCCATAAACTGACTCTAAGTTTTGTCGTTCCTATCTGGAGCATATGACCATAAATTTTTTGGGTCGATATCTCTAAAACTTGCAACAATCTGAAAAGTTTCAAACCAGCTAAACATGATCTACTGAAATATTTATTGCTATTCAAATAGGTATTTGATCTAGAACCGGATAAATATCCAAGTCATGGTGTTTGTATTGCATTTCTATTTTAAAGAGCTGATCCAGACCCCGATACTGCAGTTCTTATGTCTTGTCTTTCGGATGGATATACATATAAATTTCTAGCCTGGAACGTTATCACTACGCCAACGGCATATTTATCAGTTGAATGATTAATATTTCACAGAACAAGTGTTATCGCTCATTGTCTCGAAATTCTGAAATATGCAAGGTAAGTCATATTGGTAGACGCCGTAATTTTTATAAACAGTGTCCCCTGTCAGCGTAATATTTACAGTTATATTGTAAACAGACGCAATATATACTGCAGCGCTATACTCCTCAAGAACGTCGAATAATTGAGTCAATGTTCTTGCGGAATAATTCGTTAGTGATTTTAACACAACGAACATTTCAGCGCATATTTCCCCGGCGTCCGGTACCAACTGGACCTGGCCACGCGCCTTGTGCAGACAGGCACCATACCGTCTGATTTCTGACAGGCCACGTAGCATCCGTATGCCCTCGAATGTTGTGCGCCATGATGTGGAAGAGAGCTCAGCTCAGACTAACATGCGTAATTAGGCTTTTCGAGACAGGTCCTCCGGCGTATTATTTATGTCCATTTGAAGTCATTGGTTTATGTGAACGAGCTGCAGACTCTCGAGGTCATAACGTTGGAACTATTGAAAATATAAGGCTCTTCTCCAGAATAAAAAGGAACAAAACTAAAAGGCCCAAAATAAAATAATAAAAATGAAAAATACCATTTTTCCTAAATAGCAATTAGAATTAGAAACATCTATATTTTTGAAATATGACTACTTGTAAGCACGAAACTGAAATTGCTGTGGCTCTCATAAAGATGGAAAGCAATTTATTCCCTCCTGACTACAAATTCCTGAACTTCCATAGATAGCACTTTAGTTCTTTGATTGAAATTTTCCTTGGGAAGATTCCTTCTAAATGACTGTTGTTACTGAGGTGCTTTCGAATATCTCAAACATTCTCCCCAAATTTGTGGCATCCTACCTGAAGGACAAAATATTTGTTCCATTATCGCATTGGAGATGATTTTTGCTTCGATTTCCCGAATATTTGCTGAATCTGCACAATGACTATTGTTACAATAATCTCTATAGGTTGTAGATATACGGTGAAAAATGAACTCTAATATTTTATTCGTTCTTCTTCTGATGGTTGTTGATTTGTCCTAATGGAATGGCTGCCTGGGCTCGTCAAAATAATATGCTATTTAATTTGGCTTTAAACGTTTGAATTGTACACCATTTACGTTATGTTTAAGACAACAAATTATGTAATAAAATAATGACTAGAGAACTCCTTTCCTAGTTCCACCAGAGTGTAGCTGTGGCAGAGTTACCGATAAGTAGCCGAACTTGGCAGATCAGCTCGGAGACTCGATCGAAACACTTCTCTTCTAATATTGGAGTTCTCCAGTTATTGTGGAAGGAATCAAGTGTTCCACATAACATAATAATTTTCAGCTACATTTGAAAGATTTGAAAGTAAAAAAAGTCCTGTTCCGAAATACCATAATGCAATAGCTATATCCCCCTTGCTCACTTGGTCTCTCCCCTGGCACTTTAAGATACAGGGAAAATGCCAGGCGAGAGACGTTTCCAAGAAAATTTAGAGATGACTTCCAATAGTAACTTTCTTATAGATTAAAGAAATTAATACGCGGAATATTGCACTTAATGCAGTAAATAGAGAGTTAAAATACAGCGACAAGTTAACTAATTTCTAATTTTGACTTGCCAGTCAAAGTTACCGTACCTATCCGTAGGTGCACTACATAATTACTTCACTGCACTCAAAAATAAACGCGGTCAAATGGCTCGCGCGATGTTTGCTGTTAAGTTCACGGCAACCGCGATTCGCTTCACAGGTTTTTATTTGTGTGAGTGAAAAATCTTAAAAATAATAGCCCTTATTGTAATAGTTGTTTCGACACGACACATATTTTCAAAGTTGACATTCTAGATATAAAATTGTCTTTGATAGTTTTGTCGTGTAGAAACGACTACCAGAAAAATGAGGATGGATCAAAATCTGCCAGGGGAGAAACACGTCACGAAGTTTACTTTGAAAATATCTAATGATATAATGAAATACGCAAGTGCTTTTACTAATAACATGTTATTGTTTAGGTTTGCTATACTAGTATGTGTAAGCCTTGGATTAGAGCGTTTTGATAAATACTGTGGATTTAAAGTTAATGTGTTATCAAAAAGCGCAGCTGGAGACAACCCAGGGGTGAGACATTTTTGAAAGTGTGACGTGATTTTCAGAAAATCTAAACAAATTTAGTAAATATTGCATATCTACATAATTGCGCCTTATAGCAGGCAATCGTTATTATCACATTATGTTAATATGTACTGTAAAGTAATTCGTAACAAAAAATATGAATTTGAACGGAATATTCAAAATTGTTGATTTGAAAATTGAAAAAAATATTATTAAGAGTATTCGCCACTGACATACATACATACTAGCATTTTAATCACGTTCATGGATGTATGAGCTTAGATACCTTTGCCTTGTCTACATGGGGGAACAATTAAAAAACAATACATAGTTTCCCCTTGCATCGTTCAGCAGAAATTTAGTCAAAAAATCAGATAAATATCAAAAACTGCAAAAATGTAAAAATAATTGAAAAAAGTAAAAAAAATATTCACCCAAAGGATTTTGCATGGCTTTTGTCGAAATTGAGGAGAAAACGTGAAATATCTCGCTAATTAATTGACATGGTGTATTGTAGGTGGGCTTAATGGTAGCGTAATTGAATAAAGTGCAAAATTCGTAGGAGTTCACGGTGTAATGTTTTGCGAAAAGAGTGGTGAGGGTAAAATATGAAAACAATTCTATAAAGTAGGAAACATGTTTGGAAGTGAGTGTGCGAAATTTGAGATGAAAATGTTAATAAGTGCAGAAACAGTGGGTGGTGAAATTGGCAACTTTTTTAGAGTGACAAAAATGTTTGCTCTGGGGATTGGAAATTAATAAAATATGAGAGGCCCCCCTCCTTCTCATATTTTATTAATTTCCAATCCCCAGAGCAATAGGTGAAAGTCATGTAAGGGGAAATTTTGTATGAATTTTTGCTTGATTGAATGAGTCCCCCCACCCCACTGGGACATATAGGAGAGGGGGTGCAGTGGAATGGGATGTAAAATGGAGAAGAAAAAATGTAATAACAGTGTAGACAAATAGTTAAAAGATGAGAACAGCGAAAATAGAAAAAAATCGAGAAAAAGCGAATATTCAGGTAATGAAAAAAAGTAAATTTTTGCCATGAGCTGGTTTCACACCCAAAAGTTCTCCATATTTTCCGATTGTTGCATATGCTTACCACTGAGCCACCAGTGCTGTTGGAATTCGTTCAGAGTTAGTGGCTCATCAATGGCATTGGAAAAGTGGTTTGTGATTTATTATCACTACTATTAGCAACAAATATAATATTTTATGGGTATCTGCGGAAAGGGAAAATAGTGTACTATTTTATGGAAAAAAAAATAATTGGAATATTGTTGGACTTATTAAAAAAAAATTTTCTTTTTCATACAAACGAAAAGTACGGAAATGCCAACCTGGTTGAGAATTAAGAATATCTAAAGAATTTACATACAAATAAATTCCAATTAATTATGTGACAAACAAGTTAGATTTCGTTTGGTTACAGACACAATTGGTCGAATTTCGATCACAGGCAATGTTAGTACCTATTTTCTAATATGCGATATCTTCGTAACGAGAATTTTTTAACGACGCGACAACAAAATGCTCAAACGTTGGTAAACGGACAAATGGACGCACGAGGTAAATCAATAGGTACATATGTAGATTCGTTGTCACTTTGGGGTCTGGACGTTTATTAGGGAAATTTAGGCGTAGAAGGTGTTATGTGTAATTGACTCACTGAAACAATATTACCGCATCATCAAGCAATAGGGGCAATAAATAATTGTTGGTGCTCCAAAGTTTAATAAATAACACGAAACAAAATCGAATGTGCAAATTTTAATGGCACACCTAACGCTTAAGTATGCTTTTAGTATTTGTACACGAACTAAATTGAGACTTGCATTATTCGTACTATAAATATACCCACATAGCCTGATGTGGAATTGTAGGTACGTGCTTTAAATTCGTGAGAGTTAATTTTATGCAATTGTTTAGTAATGCAATTTTGTGGCCAACTAGATTCATTTGTCCAATCTGGTTGTTGACGAAGTGCTTTTCGCTCTAACCGAATAATTCCGCTGTGATCTCCTGCCGATAGAACCACTAAATTTGACAGGGTGTCATTTCCGAGGAGATGAAGTTAATTATTGCCTAATGGCCTGTAGCATGTCCCTGAATTGCTCTTTCTGATGGCACCCAGTAGCACATTATATGAAAACTGTGGCGCCAAAAATAACAACGGAGGCAATTTGGCTCAGTCCCTGCTGATAAGGCTGGAATGAGTATCCGCAAGTTGTCACCTGGGAAGTTTGAATTGATCGGTCGTCTCGTGTTTTATTATACACACCAAATTCGCAGCAAGGTTTCGGTGGAAACGTTTAGGCACTTGGTGGGAATCTTAAAAAAAGCAGAAGAGATTCTTCCAATTTGATAAGTGGGAAGGCACAGCACGCAAATTACAACTGAAAGGTGTCCGTCAATAGCTCGCCCTAATTGCTTTTATTACACACTTTGGTGAACAGTTTCTGGATTGGACATTTTTGTTTAATTTATCGGCTATAATGTTGGCGGAAAAACCATCAACTGTATTTTTATTAAAATGAGTTATAAATTAACATTTTTGTGGTTTTGTGATTAGTCTGTAAATGACCATATTCACCGGATGTTAAGGGAGAATGCATCCGTTTCACATTTTCACCAACAAGAATTGTTACATAAGGTAAATGTAGAAAGTATTATTTACAAGTGAGGTTATAACACGATATTATTAGTACAAATGAAATACTGGATGGAATCCTTTTCGCTATTGTACTGGAAGTCCGTCTTTTCTGATGACCACATACGAATCCCTACAGGTGATCCACCATTGCCTGGGATTCAACTCCTCGAAAAATCAGCGGTGGGGATATGCCGAAAAATTTCGTCACATTTCCAATATGGCGGTGTGGTTGTGCATATAGTAATCCTTGTCTTTCATGTGGTTTCATTCTGTCACTTGCAATATGTCAGCTTGCGTTGCCCATATGTTGTAAACAGTTTATTTGGACCAAAGTTGGAGGATGTTTTTTGGCCTACCCCCACCAGTGGAGTTGAGTTTCCTGGTCTCTATGTCTTCCTGGCTATGGTCGGTTATAATCTTTTCTCGTTTTGAAGTCAATCGTTGCGATAGTGCAGACAAGGCTCTATTAAATACTTCGACGTTTTTAAGAATTTTTATTTGATATCTTGCATAAATGTCACTCAATAGCAAAACCACAAAATTCCATAAAAATATCGATCTTTTAGTCGGCAAGAAATTCCTGATGGATTCACACTTGACTAGCATTTTCACATCCATAGTTCAGGGAATTAGCATTATGCCAAACTAAGTTAACAAAAACCTGTCAAGTGCGAGTCGGACTCGCACACGATGGTTCCGTACCATCGTACAAGATATAACACTATCTACTTTTTAAATACTCTTGTAAAAGAAACAAGAGAGGCGCTATAACATAATCGAATTTTTTTTTTAATTTGCATGGCGACGATTTTGAAATTCGCCATTTTGGTTTTTCCATAATTTTTTTTTATATCGGCAATAGAAATACACACTTTGTGAAAATTTTAACTCTCTACCTATTACGTACGGTTCATGAGATACAACCCGCTGACAGACAGACGGATGTACGGACAGCGGAGGCTTAGTAATAGAGCCCCGTGGGCAACCTTCGGGTACGGAACCCCAAAAATTATAATGAAATGTTCAAAAGTATAACACCTAATCATACAAGCGATCACCTCTTGTACAGCCTAAAATGTTTCAACAAGTTTTCCTACGGTAGAATAAGCAAACGGAAGCAATATACTTCCTTGGTATCTCACAGCCCTTGTGAGAAGTTTTGAAATCAAGGGCAATTCAGCGTTGTAATTGCAGAAATTGATTTATTCATAAAAGCCGCATGTGTCAGCATCATGTTTTATTCAGTGACGGCACGCCCGTCCTCCACATACATACAAACTTATGTACAAGTCAGATCGAGTTCGTTTCATAAGGTTTCCTGTTCTTGACATTGACATGGAAGCAATGGTGGAAAAACTGGAAAACATTTGTAACCGGAAAAGGAAATTATGAAACTTAGGGCCTCTTAACCAGGCCTTGGCAGTATCCAAGTGATTGAGAGGAGCGTCTCCATTATGCCTCGACAGATATAAGAATTTCATAGCCTTGCTCCCTTCCTTCTTGAAAACTATGGCGTGGGGGCACATTTTCAAGGCTCGCAGAGAGAAATAAATTGATTTCGAAATTGTAACACTCTGACAAATCCGGCCGATAAAAAAACTTTGAAATGAGCCAATTTTTAATAAAAATCAATCGAGCCTTTCGGGCGATAGGCGCTCATCGGATATCGTAATCTCCTTAGGGGTGATTTCCCAAGAAAAGTGTCGATTACTTGATGTGAAAGGTGCGGTTAGTGGACATTGGGAATAAAGTTATTGACAAGATGAAAATAAGAATTTAGGTGGGCAACATTAGCTGTCTTTTTTTGCCGAAGATTTGGGAAATTAATTCGAATTTGAGAGCTGTAATTTCTCTAACATATTTCACTTGAAGAAATTTGTCGCTAATTTTGTGGACTTATTATATGAATAAACTGGTATTGCCATGAATTAATAGAATATAAGTATTCTCAGATTTCGCACATACAAATTTTTCAAGATCTAACCGTTTACATGCCTCAAAACATTCCACCTCTTTAAAATTAGTTACATTGTAAGCGGTAGGTTTATTATTATGAAATCGGAAGTTTACAAGTCATCTTAAGATCATCAATTGAATAAAACCCTTTATATCCCTTAATGCCTCTCAAGGAGGCCGTACAATGTACATACATATATCAGCAGTAGAATTCCTTGTTTTATTACGAGGCACTTCATATTTGGCAATTGTTTAGTTTAAGAATTAAGTAAAAGAGAGCTGGTGTTCCGCGGCATACTTCTCACGAGGATTCGCGCCGTATAAATGTGTGTATGCGGTGTATGCGTACAAATGAAATTACATAACTACAGACCAATTAAAAGTTCTATCCTTGAATTAATATGCCACCCTAGTGCCAGTTGAGGAGCACATTGCTACTGGCGTAAAGTTTCTTAGCTCAAGGCGGGTAATAAGGTGAAAGGAGGCTTTCAGTTCTTGCCTTAAATTGTCAGAAAGGACTTTAAGGTTGTTACACTTGAACTTAAAGGGACGCCAATTACATCTATTCATGAGGCACTTTGTGAGATGATTTACAACTCGTACGTCACCGCTATTAACAAGGGCTGAGATGGTGATGAACGTGCGATAATGTTCATATCTTGATGCTTATAAAGTCTTTTGAGCATGAATAAGAAATTTTGCTCAGATGACTTTTACGTTTGACATTTCGGGGTGTGTCGTTAACAAATTAAAAACAATTTCATCACTCTTGATTGTCAATTACCCCAGCTTGCTTATTCTCTTTTAGTCATTACTTTGACACATTAAGGATTGCTATTTAAATACTAAAAATTCTCATGCATTTTATTCTCTATTATACCTTGGGGCAAAATCAATCAATTTGGCATCTATGCGCGTAACTTCGTAAATGAATTGATAGGCATGCTTTTGGTGCATAACGAATATGGCAAGTCTCCCCTGAAATAAATTAATTCCAATTATAATTGATGTTTTCGTCAATGCATATGTAAATCAATAACACAGGCCAATATCGTTTTGTTGTCGGGGTCGTTTCCGAAGTAATTTTTACTTTAGAATCTGAATCCGTGGTCAGAAATGTCCCATCGCATCAGAATTTCGAGATATTTGAGGTAATGACATTTTTGGCTAACTTTGAGGTTATGTACAGGGTGCGCAAATTTTTTCTGGTCTCTATCTCCAGTTACATCATTTAATATTACTGTTACTCTTCAATTTAAGAGTTTGAGAGATCGATTTCCATCTTTTGACATTACAAAGTATATCCGCCATTTTGAATCCGCCATATTGGGAATGGGAATTTTATTTTTCCTACATAATATTTGTGCTCAGTGTCCTCAAAAACCCCCCAACATAACTTAAAACGTTAAAGGGGTATACTTTGTAACTTTAAATAGCCGTAACTTTTAGAAAAAAAAAATTTGCGCGCGAACAAATTTATGAATTGCGTGTGTGCTACCTGCGTTCCCCCCTTCTTCATTCGCATTGTCTTGCTTTATAATGAGCTCCTAATTTGATACCCGAGTCTAGGAGGTTGACATATTGTGAAGAAAAATATAATCCGCCAGTTTACGTCGGCTGCAAAATTTGATTTAGACTGACGTCGCACAGTTTATTGTATTCTACTCGTCATACCCTTTCATTTGATACCCATATTGGAGGGGTTGTATAGGAAAAGGAAATCCGCCATTTTAGATGTACCATAAAATTGAATATACTGTAGTGGTAATTATGCTTTAGTGCAAATGGGTGTTGCATCGTTGCAAACGATACAAGAGTGCACAAAACAATCGGTTGCCATAGAAACAACTATGAAAATATGAAATTTTACACTCGATGCGGTTATGTTGTATTGCCCTGTAGACTGAATACGTGTACAAGGCTTCATCGGAATCGGTTGAGTAGAAGTTGTCGAATAATCGTTTGCAAGATTTTGAACTAAACATACAAACAAATATACGGTGTGAAGCTAAATAAAACCGTTTAAAATGAGGGCTATTCTCTCTTCATAAATATCCTAATAATTCTTCATGGGGGAAACTTATCAACTGAGTTAGGGGCGTTCAATTCTCTCATTTGTATCGTTTTAAAAGTTTTAAGTGGGAGACAATTGGTACCTACTGCGATTTGAGGGAAATTATCAATTGAGTTGCGTTACGTGGGTACTCCATGGAAAAGCGTTTCTTGTTGAAGTGTTTCTTTTGGAAACGTTTCTTGGGGAAGCGTTCCATGGGAAATAATATTTCCAAATATGTTTAGACATCAGCTTCAGCTAAAATTGTGTAAGAGGCATTTTTGACAAAGAGTTCACAGTTCTCAAGATACATACTTATATAGCTACCCTTCACTCTGCGTAATTAACCTCGTGGCAGTTAGATCGTTGGGGGCTCCCACATATTCTTTGGAACCCCACTACCAACGTGTATGCAAAAATTTATCTTGCCACAAATAATTCCGAAGTTTGGATAATATTTTTATATGTATTCTATCTGGAATACATGAACCGGAACAAGTAAGTACTAGTGTTTACCCGATAATTTTATTACAAATATTTACTTTCAGAATATAATAGATTGGCTGGAATACTTTCCTCGTATAAAAAAAAAATACTCAATACTCAAAAATACTTTCAATATTTTAATGAGATGAGATAAAAGCTTGCGCGTGTCTTTATATTTGGCTTGCGGTATTTGCTTTGTGACGACACCCTGGAGCCAAAATCGGGTACTTCGCCTTTGCTGAATTACATACAAGAATGCTTTTATTAGTCATTGCTTCTTCAACGCCATTTGAGAGATTTCTTTTTAAGGCGGAAGCAACGATTAGCAAAAATAACAACCGTCTTTGAGGCAAACACCTTGACAAATTTTTGCTTTGAAGTGTACCAAGGGAATTAATTTTTTTTACCGTTTATTTTGAAGCAGTTTAAAGGGCTTCATAAAAAATTAACTTGTTTTCGTTTGTGTCATTCAGGTTTTTATAAAGTTCCTTTTTTAGACAACAAAAGTTGAAATGGTGTTGATAACCTCCTTCTTCTTTTAGTATACACAATACGAGGAAGTATGCACAACGAATTTAATATTTATGGGAACATATTGCAATACCGAGTAATTACCGATACTTTTTTAAATACTAGAAGTGATTCCGTTTATCTTTAGTTGTAGCTCAATGTAAAATTTGTTTCTACCTCGCACCATTGAAGTACAACAACACCGTTACACAGTAGTAATTGGACAGTGTAAAAAGTGTGTTGAAAGAGTTATTATAAGTTAGTATATTAAAAACTTGACGGGAGTGGTCTAGTGGTAAGTGTGTTAAACTGCTGATCCAAAGGTCCCAGGTTCGATTCCCATTGAAAAAACATTACATTGCATTGCAACAACCCTTCTATTTTTGGAAGGCAATTAACAAGTAACATCTTCCAAATATAACATCTCTCTACTTGCTGGGTGACTAACAAGTGTTTTTATGAAACTCGTAAATATTTCTGTTTTGCTGCAATAAGCTATCATTTGTCAACCTAGACACATTTAACATTCATAGAATAGATTCTAGTATTTATCCTCGACTGCAATTTGCGCAAATATTTTATTTCAATCCAATATCTTCTTCATTCAAATACCTAATTCCTAATCCTCAGCGGATTCACACGATAAACACGTTAAGCTCCTATTAAACACCCTAATTCATCCCACTCCTAATGAAACAAGTCCGAATAAGCCCCCATGTTCGGTTCACAAATAGGTCCGTGTAACAAAAGTATAATATTTCGTTTTGTTTGCACACACGTCAACTATTAAAACTGAAATTGTGTCAAACATTTTCATCCCTAATCGGCTTCATTTTCCTCTATGGCTTTGGAAACACTCGAGGCAATTCGTTATTCGCTGTAATTTGACGTGATCCAAATGGCGAGTAAATTATTAGATTTATTTGGCCATATATTATTTCAGGCCGCTCTTCCCGCATAGGAGGGTCGTTGGCTCAAGTTTGTTTAAACAGGGCCTTGACGAGGGTTGGTCACTTCCCATTTCCCTGTGAGCAAACAACAATTTCGGAAGAGCTCTATCCAGATCCACTGGTTATTTATCGCGCCCGTAATGGAAATTAATTTCCTTTAAACACATTTGCGGAACTTGACATGAAAGAAACCAGAGCCTCCGTCGAAATTTATGGCGCTTTTGGCATTTTTTTGTAAATTGATAACTTTCTTAATATAGATTAGTGAGCGTATAGCGTCGTTGCTTTTAGGCTGGATTATTTCCAACATATATTGACAGCCTATGTAGTGGAAAAGTTTGAATTATTTTCTAATTACTATGAAATAAATTCTATTAAAAATTGTTCAAAGTTTGTTTAGTTAGTAAAAAGTGTAAACCGTCCGATTAGTTATGAAATATAGTTTGGGGCCCTATATCGATCAATATTGTTCTAAGTGCCTGAATCGTTTCTGGATTGTCAACATAACATCGATCTTAATCCCAGCGTCCAACAGCGTCAAATCGAAGCAGCACGGTGGCCATAGCACATCTCCTAAACGACTGAACGATTTTTGAATTTTGTAATATTGTAATATTGATTGTTGGGCGGCTCATGTGGCACGTAGCACCATCCTGCTGGAAACAGAGCTTAATTTCTTGCCAAAAAGTCGGATCTTCTTGATCCGCTGATCTTTGCGCTCTTTGTTAACCGTAATATTTTTGCCATTTTCACCTTTAAAGGAAAATGGCCAATAATGCTGCCATGACAAAAACCACGCACTAAGCAGTCGCACGATGTGCGGTGTGCCTAGTAATATTTGATTTAACAGAGCCCCAGAAAGCCTGGTAATAAGTGACAAATCAATTTAAGATTACTCGCCACTTCTTAAAATTGAGTTCACACCCACTTCCAGGACCTCCAGAGCTCTCTTTACCCCTTTGGAGTTTTCAAGGGGGGTTTTCGAACATGCTCTACATCTGGTGCAATAAAAAAATTGTGTGAGATGACACGTGTCTTGAAACGCGTCATGACACGGGACTTATATTTTCAATTTTAATTTAATCATTAATAACTATTAACAATAGAAAAAATTAATTGAATTTTTAATGCGAGCGGCAATTAAGTGATTTAATTGTAATTAAATTTAATTGCAAACTAGTTTTTAGAATTTTAGTTGAATTATATACATTGCAATTAATATTTCAATTAATTGAATAGATTAAAAAATTAGTTGACTAATGCAGACATACTCCTAGTATGATATTTTATACTCAAATACTGGAACTTTTTGAATTTAGAAAAGTGATTTGTCTGATTGTATAATACTTGAAATAGAAAAATGAATTTAAATAACGTTAGTTACTTTCCAGAATATCTACTATAGAAATTTATATATATCAACCCACTGTTGCTATTAAAAACAACAATTTGCGCTGAACTTTAAAATTACACAACTTATTCTCTCTCAATGTGAATCAAGTGTGAATGAAAAACACATTTGTTTCGATTATCAAGTGTTTTAGTTTTCCCAAGTTACTACACCAGGTCTGAGTAATAAGCAATGGTTCAGGTACCCAAGTATAATAACCGGTTTTTAATACCACACTACCCGGGTACAAAAAAAGCAAAATGGTGGCCGCCAAAAGTCAAAATGTCTGACAATAAGGCACAAATTTCACCAACTAATGGGTTGGACGAGCCCAATACGGTAACCTATGGTGACGCCATTCTAAACCCAATATGGCGGATGCCCCAAGATGGCGGATTACATTTTTCATCACAACCCGCTTTGTTTCGAGCTTTATCAACACTGGCTGGGATCGATCCGTTATCAGCCGAAGACAGCTCCGCCGCTGCTTCGCGCTCTGGACCGTGAACTTGAACACATTTATGCAGTCTATTGAATAGTTTATGGCTCGAGTAAATTGTGAATTTGGTAGTCAAGTCACTAATTGCCACCTTGTCCTACTTACAGAAATACGTTATTATTGCGGCATGCGCCCACGGATATACTCTGAAAATCATCGTACCTATGTGTCGAATTGAATTGAGTAAAGAAAGAAAGAATATTTTTTGTTTCATACTTTTCGTTTCTTCCGTATCCGAATTTCTTTTTTTATTATTTTTTTTTTTTATTTTACCCAAGTGCCCGGGTACCCGCCTTTTTTGTACTTGGGTCTTATCAGAAAATTTCGGGTAATAAGCAGGTATCATTAGCCTTAAGTAGTATCCACCGTCAGTTCACAACAGCAGTTTAACATCAACTCTTAGTATGTACCGAGACGCATATGTAGTAGATGTAGATAAGGCTTAGCATTCCTTTCTTGTACGTTTGTAAGATTGTTTAATTACATAATACGTATGTTTGATTGATGAATTTTGTAAATGAAAAGTTCCTCGAATACACCTGCGAAAATTCTACGTATGAGCGTAAACTTCCTAAAAATCCTTTAAACCTCTGGCAGACCGAATAGGATTTTCGCACAAAGGAAACAAATTTAATCAAATTGTCAAAAAACTTCCCCGGTACTCTCGAATTCACTCCAGCGCAGTATGCTGGCAAGCACGCTATTATGCTCCCGCCTTTACGCAAACGAAAGATTGCTTACAAACGAGGGCTTTTGGAAATTACTTTTCCCCAAATATAATTCAACTCCTCATAACGCTTTGATCATACAGTTTTCTACACTCTTTGATTTTGCACGCGTAAAATCCGTGTGTACACAACGCTCAGAATTTGTGGCGTGTGTTTCTATAGTTATGCGGACACACTCTTACGCATACGTAGGTATGTATGTATGTAAGTCGCAGGTGAAAACATAAAATTTCCCACCAGGGCCCTATTTCCCTAACGTCATTGTTGAGAGCCTCCTGAAATGTATCCTGAATCCCGAGGCCAAATTCAAATTTGCTAGGTGAGCGATACCCTAAGCCCTACATCGCTCCTGGCCACATTGACAAACGCCAGCAAGGCGGGAATATCTTACAAGTCAGCACAGGAATTCACATTCCTGTGCGAGCGACGCCGACGTGCAAAATACAAAATTTATATCTCCTGTGGAATGCTATAAATTATGAGTTCGCTGCACAGCGGGAGCGGGTTGAGGGCATAACTTACATATACTGTGTCGTGTGATCGATGAATGATTTATGAACACGTTCAGGTTGCGCAGCACTGCGTTTTGCGATAAAGTTGCTGCTTGCGCTCGTATTAAGTCTCAAAGTCTCATACGTGAGAGCTTGGGCTGCTCCAGTCTCGTTAAGGAGAATTCGGGTGACCCCTTCCACCATAGACTGGGTAGGTGCGATAAATCAAAGCTAAGCTGACTTAGAGCAAAAAGCAATCTGCTTAAGTGGTCTGGGAAGGCAATTTCATAGCTGATTTCTTGCAAATGTGCTTGATACAGGCAACCAAGAGGCCCACTTACGCCAAATTAAATTCCTTTTCACTTGGCTGCAACATCCAAAATGTGCATGGGTGGCACATCCCGGAAAATATTTCAACTACAATATGTAGACAGTATGGTGTGCATACATCCATTCAACTTTACTTTACAAACAACCCCATGCGAGTGTCTTATATGTTATACATACTTGATAAAAACTTAAAAGGAAATGTTAAATAACCCTCAAAACGTCGGACGCCACATAAAACTAGGAGACCCTAACTGGCCTTGCTCGGGTTTTTTCATACTTGCATATTAAAACTGTTGCAGAGGAATGAAACTGTCTCATGCGCGGAGATAATTTTTCATTTTTCCCGCGGAAACCCAAAAAATTCCTGCGATCAAATGTCGATAGCAGATTTATAATCAGTGACCCCAAAAACCTCTAAATAATCATATTAATTTTTAGTCACGTCACCATATTCGATCCGACATCTTTAATTTCCATTTCAGTAGTAGATTTGAGATCAGCGACCTCCAAAACACACCAAACCTTTAAAGTTCAACTTCTTCGGATACCTCATCAATGGTTGGTTTTTTTTCCGCCTTCACAAATACTCATGTCATAAGTCGGTCAACACAAAACATTTATATTTACATATATGTATAAATTACATGTACACTTAAAACTTCTTCGTGAAAATCAGAACAAAATCCGTTCAGTAGAAAACACACTGAAAACATCGCGCACTGACAGGCAGATACATGCGGCGGAGGACTTTGTTTTATAATATGTAGTGAAGTACTAATGTAGTGAAATGACATGAAATAAATAAATAAAAAGGATTTTTTCCTTGACTGCTTGCCATTTTAAATTTGGAAATTTTGATGGCAGATTCGAAATCATCTTGGAGTCGCATTTTGAAACCTTGCACTTTATCATAGTCTGTATATTAAGTTGGCCTATGTACTTCCTTGTGTCAAAAAACGATATCTATCGAAGCAACCGTTTAGGTGATTGAATAACAAACAAACAACAAACACACTTTCATTTTTATATATCCTGCGTATTTCAATTAGGACGCTCGACTTTTAAATATATATAAAACAAGTTGTGTGTGAGATACCCACTCCAGTTTTAGTTTATTTGAAAGAATAGTTTATGGCGTTAAGTATGGAACATAACTTCGTTCAAAAGTTCGCCGCGGCTTTGCATCTTGTGGAATCATCGGTTCGTACTTCTTTCAAAAGGAAACTGGCATTGCCATAACCATCACAGGTGAGCGCTACAGATCGATGATATGCAACTTCTTCTGCCTAAACTGGATGATATGGATACCAGTAACATGTGGTTCCAACAGGGCGGCGTTATGTGCCACACAGCGCATGCCACGATGGGCATTCTGCACGAGCGATTTTGTGCGATGTGAACTGGCCACCGAGATCGTACCATATAACGCCTTTAGACTTCTTCCTTTGGGACTGTCTTAAATCACAAGTCTATGCGAATATGCCCTCAAAGTCAACATAACGAAGGCCATCCAACAGATTCAGGCAGATTTATGCGATAAAGTCATCAAAAATTGGACCACCCGAATACGTGCCATCAAGCAAAGTTGCGGCGGCCATTTGAACGATGTTGTATTGCATACTTAATGCCATAAAATATTCTTTCAAATAAAATCAAAATGGAGTGGATATCTCACACACATGCACATTTAGCATTTCTGGAATTCTACAAATGTAAAATTAATTAAGTTTCGCTTTTGAGATGCTCATGAAATTATTTCGAGTTTAAATTACCACAAACGTGCTGATTACAAAACTATAAAATGTTTCCGCTGAAAATAGTAACAACATCTTTTATAGCCACAAAAATAGAATTCGCTACACAGAAAATGGCACGAAATTGCACATGCAATTGTGTTCGGTTCGGTCCTGGCTAGTTACAGAGTAAGTACCTCAGCAGCAATTTGAATGGAATGGAGAACAACCATACTGGACGACCATACGAGCTCGTTTGCTTTCGTGATTTTTAGTGGAGGTCAATTTCACCACTATTTTCCAGGCAGAGTTCAACGTAAAACGCTTTTTGGTATAACGTAATTTGTGCGAATGACCGCAAGTTGTTTATATATGTATAATGTCTTTTTTAATAGTACACCATTTCTGACACATGTGTAAAATTTTTCAATATAACTATTTAAAACTGGGAGGTAATAAATTAAGCTTCCCTGAATAAAATAAACGACAATTGCTGGGATTTACAAAACTCCAATGGGCCTGATTTCTGTTTGAAGATATAGAAGTCCAAGTCATTTAGGAATATCCATGATAAAGTTTCCGCAAAACAAACCCTGATTCTAGAATTGAGCACATTTTCCGGCAATTTGGGGACTGGACCACTCCCAAAATAAAAGCTTGGTCATTACTGGAAAATGTCCGCCAAATACACAGCTCGATGCTCACGTTTCAGCATCACGTAACCATGAAATAGCAGCCCTTTGGGCCCCCTCCTGATATCGCAGAGATTTGTTGAAATAGAACTGAGACTGGTTTTGTTATAGTTTGCACAGATGAACAGATAGGCAAGTTACATCACCGTCGCCATGCGAAGTTTTGCAATGCGATGTAACATGTCTGTTCCACTCGAAGGATTTTTGTAATGAAGGCACTTATCCCAGTACAACTAGCTAAATTATGAAGAAATTATGCTGCTGTCAGACGAAAAGGTAGGAACAAAGGGTAAAACTGTTTCGTCCTATCTTCCTCAGGCGGAGTCCCATTATGCTGAGAAGTCAATTTTTTAAAGCGCGTTGTATAAGGACTTAGATGACATGTTTTCTGAAGAGGTTTCGAAATTGAATTGGGCAATTGAGAAAAGTGGCCCTGGGTTGAATAGATCTACCGCTGCGGGGTTCAATATAGGACTCTCTGGATGAACGGCATAAGAAAAGAAACTCCCGTTTGTCCCTTTTCGAAGTAAATAATTCACATGAAACCGATCAATAAAGCGCTTAGGAACTGTATTGTTATCCACACAAAGTTCGGGAACAGGGCACGCAAAAATTAAAGATTAAACCCAAAGGCTGCTAGCAAAACACTTCCCCAGCGGATTGGAGCCATGGAAAACAAATAAACTTCGAACTGAATTGATAAAATATTATATAAATGACATGGAGATTTTTATGCTGATTTTGGGAATTTAGTAGTAGATAGTAGAGTCCATTTACAGAAAGGAGCAAGGGTCCTTTTGACTGATTGATTAGAATTGGATATCGTTGGTTTTCTTTCTTATGTCCGGTTGGGGTCTTTTACATATTTAGGGGGGATATTTTCAAGGATATATGATATGTTTATCGATTACACTTATCGCAATATGATTTTCTTCCATGGAGAAACGTTCGAGCAATAAGGAAATAATATTTGTATATTCACTGCACTACAGAATTTACAATTAATGCTTTAAAGTCTTTACTCACTTATTTCCCGGAAGTAATTCCGGGATGTTTGGAGATTTATTTTCATTTGGGAAGTATTACGTACCTGAAAAGAGAAAAATAAAAGTATGTTAATAACGTTAGTAATAAAAGCTTAAAAGCATAACCTAAAAATTTGATTCAGTGTAAATTGTAGTGCAGTCGTAATATTCCTGTCCGAACGACCGACTCTTCTGCAACTATGTATAATAGAACATTGACCACATGGTCCACATAACATAATTGACATAATATAACTTTTTTATTTCTCTTGAAACTTTTTCGTTTACAATATCAAAAAAGTTGGTTGATCTATTTCTATTCAGTCGTGTATGTTACGGTCGATATATATTACTTGGGCAATTGGAGAATGACCAGGCAATGCGTAGAATGAAAATCTTCACTCAATAGACATTTTGTAAAACGAAATCAGATAAACACATAATATCTACATCAATTTTTTAAACATCTGTATTTATTAGAATATAAATGGCCTATACAATGCAAACCCAAGTGTGTTATTTCAAGTCACAAAAAATATGTGATTTTCAATTAAACGCGAAGTGTGAGTTAAAAGAACTTACTAATACGAGTTGTAGTGAAATTCGACAGATTGTGTAAGTAGTTTAAAGCGCATAATCTGCATTATATTCAATTGGGTTATATATATACATATATATGCGTCACAATATATAGAGGGTAGAGGGAGAGAGCCGGACTCAAAATGCTTTAAGCTCTAAGCTCGCGACGTTTCGTTTGTCGTTGCCGGATTCTATGTGGGCCTTCCTTTACTCCATTTCATTCGAGTGGACGAAACTGATGTCCATAGGTACCTAACTAGCATTGGGCCACCCCGTCCACCCCCCTCTATCTAAAAAAAAAAAACATTTATTTTACACACATAGACCGATTAAATGCGTTCTGGAAAACTCGGACGAAAACGAATAAAAAGTGACTACATAAAAATAACACACATAAGTGAGTTGAAATAACCCACTTGGATTTACAGTGTACGTAGTAAGGATTGTTTTTTACTCGACCTCGGATGGCTTCTTCATTTGTTTAACGGAAACCTGACTGTACTGTGGAATTGTGGATTCGGAGCTCTTGAGTTCATCATACGTATATGTTGTGTATCGTCACATGGATGTGTCTAATGCTCTTGTGGGTGGTGGCATATTAATCTCTGTTCACACCCGGATTCAGTCATCTTCGATTGCCCTGATCGATCCTAACATCGAGTGTGTTTGCTTGAAATTAAATCTCACATGCCATAGCATTTACATTTGCAACTTTTATGTTCGCCCTGGAAGTCCCATATTTACTTACGTGACTATTGTCGACGTTCTTCATCGTATCTCTGAACTCTGCGCTTCGACTAATAATCTTACTGTTGTTGGCGACTTTACTTTGGATTGGGTCCCTTCAGACTCGGACGATCTTTGTTTTCGTTAATAACATTCAGCACACTATAATCGATAGCTTTTGCGGTTCTGGGGGAGACCTAGTTAATGGAGTCTTTAACTCTCGTCGGTGACTTCTGGATTTGGTTTATGCCTTGGTGCCTTCTATAACTCATGTTGACGAATGCTCGGATTTTATTTCTAATGCTGTTCCAGATCATCCCGCACGAAAAAGTATTTTTTTCTGACGAAAAGGAATTCAATCTGGATGGTCCAGATGGTCAAGAATTTTATTGGCACGAGTTATACAAAAGTAAAGAAGTAGCCAGGAGATATGGTCTGGACAAAGGCTGTCCAGTTTTAACGGAAAAACACCAATATGTTAGATTTCAACACGGTTGAGTTCTGAAATCTCCGTTCAACTCCTGGAAGAAGTTCTGCTTGAATACGCAGACAAAATTTTGTCACAAAATTGGAAATTTCAACACGATAACACGGCTATTCACAGTTCCTGAATTACAAGATCTTGGTTTCAGGAAAAGAATATTGAGATATTAAGTTGGCCCACATGCTCCCCGGATCTCAATCCTATTGCGAATCTTTCGAGAGTACTAGCACGGAAAGATTACGTTAATGGAAAGCAGTATCATAACACCGAAGCATCCAAAAATAGAATTCATGAAGGATGGAATAGTATACCACTTTCAACGTTGAGAAGATTGATAGACAGTATGGGAGAATCGAAATGTAGAATACTAGTCACTAAAAATTGTCAATATTTAAATAACAATATTTATAGTGTTTGTGTCGGGGGAACCATTGAAAGTTCCCACAAAATATTTGTGTTTTTCAGTTTAGTTTAATTAAATGGAATAATAGATTATGATTTAATTTTTGCTTGTGTTGAAATTATTTGATTTTTTTCAGAATAATAAATAATATCTCTGTTTAATTCATTAAAAAAACAGAAAGGTTAGCATATTCGCTCAATGTATTACTGTACTATATTTACGATATTGTTTACGATAAAACTAATTCATTGAACTGGGTTTCCAAAAGTTAAAATGGTGTGCAGTTTTAATAATGTCAAAGAAACTATAGAATACCTTGCTTATCAAGAAAATGTATTCAAAGCAACCACTAATTTAGTTAAAGTATTCTTTTAACTTCGTAATTTTCGTAAATTTCATAAATGGTCCGATTTTACGAAACTTCCTAGACCTCCTTAGGCAATTTTCGAACGGCAGTGTGTCCGTCTGCATATCGGTGCCATAGATATTTTGTAAAAGGCAAATTTTATTGCAATACATATTTTTTCGTACCCGAATCCGTGTCACACGGACTTTACACGATGAAACGCATTGTGTAAACAAGCACTTTCTTTACGAATATCTCGTAGAAATAAGCAGTTAAAATTGTGTACAAACTAATTTACGGTCTTATGATTTCGCGATTATTTCGGCACATATACGAAACTTACGAGAATATGCGAAGTAAAACGAATACCTTAAATGTTATTCTCCATTCTCTTAAATACAAACCAAGAATACTAAAAATAACAGCTAAATGTAGCGTAAGGTAAAAGTAAATCAAATCTATTTTAATTCAACGTCCACCTACGCAGCTTTTCAATAAATCTCTCCGACTGTCGCCGCTTATTTCAGGCAATCGCTCCTCTATTAGTTTAACATTTTCTACCAAATCCAGCAAAGTGGAGGCGAACAACGGAAGTATGTCGTGGGAAGTCGAAAGGTTCAAATGGGGAAGGTCGTACTGTGCAAACAAGCGTCATACGTCTTCCATCGAGGCACAAAATGGATTTAATGGGAATATAACAACTTGTGAAAAAGGACTCCTGGACAACGGCCCTTCGTTAGGAGAACAAGACATCTACAGTAAGTATGAAAAGAGATTTTTACAATGAACTCACTTGACTGCGCGATTTTGGCACAAGTATGCAGGGTCTGTAGCGCGTTACAATGGAGCCTGACCATTAAAGTGGATATCCCCACAGTAGCATAACAAGGTCTAACAAGTTTAAAGACCTTCAAGACATCCAAATTCGTTGAAAGGGGGAGAAATCCGAGGGTGATAATTCCTCCCGAGGTGGGGAAACCATTCATCTTAGACCTCCCCCGGTGAGGAGTTTGTCAAAGAAATACAAATATTGAGGTGAAATGGATATCTAATTTCACTGAAATACTTTCAACACGCTCGAGGGCCTCTGATGTTTCTCAGAACGTGTCGTTTGCATCTGTTCCGATTTGTGACGTGACGCTACGATATTGAAATTTTATTTGACGTAATGTACGGTGTGTCTATATTTACCCCAGCTGCGGTGGATGTGTCAAAATACATAGGCGGTAATTGACAGGAGTACAATTAATTTGAAATATGATTCGCCAATGAGTGCTAGCTACTCTTTATAATAACTGCGTTGTGAAAGGAAAAATTAGTCATTCCTATATAGGGTGGATAATTGACAAACCGCGTTGTTTATCATGAATTCCTTGCACGTCGCACCACCAAAACTGGAAAGGATAAATACGCACACACCGTTCGGCATGATAGGTGGATATCATCCATCAAAAAGTGGAAACCTTTTCACTTTCGGTTCCCAGACCACGTACGAACAGGCTTCTGGGCGAATGATTAAAGCTCAAGACTCTGGAGGACTGACACTGTCTCGGGCTCTCATATTTATTTCAAATTGTGCTCGAGGACAAATGTTACAACCCAGATGGATTTAAATAAACCCACACAAATGGATTATTATAAAAAGCTGGTCTGGTGGGATATTGGGTTGGTATTAAGGAAATGAAACCTACATAGATTGCAAGGCTGAGCTGAATGAAAAAGGATTTTGGCGAGGATTTGCTGTCGAGGCACTAATTAATATTTATTGTGAGTTTGGCGTAAGTCCGTCGGCTCTAAGACCTGCGGCGCACAGCCATAAAAAACCAATTTATTGTTGACGTAACTTTTGCCCTGATATAACGATCGAATAAAGGCACCAGGGCATATTAAAAATAGCAGCGCAAGGGATTTTTAATAAAGGTTATTGCCTAACAAAGCGAAGGGCTTGACCTAATAATTTCGCTTATTTGCCCTTAAGGGCCTTTTAATTGTTTACCCGAACTAGCGAAGATAACGAAATGCAAAGAATATCTAATTAACCCCACAGGAACAGATGATTAAGCAGCAGCTTTTTGCGGAAGGGATGCCGTCAAACAAATCTTTATGCAATTGAAAGTTGATATAATTATTGAAAACACAAAAATTTATTTATTTTTATTTAGTTATTTGCCAACAGATACGTTTACCAATAGTCCCAAAATATTTCTTGATGTGGCTGCAAGTGCTTTTTACGACATTTACGACTACCACTACCCCATTATGGGCTTCATATCTGCTGCACTTATAATCTGACCCTTTAGAAAGGCAAACAATCTCAACCATGTTAGATTGGAACTCGGGACCTCTGGAGCATAACATAACACCGCTTTAGCCACTGATCTACAGATAGCAGCGTTTGATTTCAAAGAGCGAAATTTCATAACTTCTCTTTACAAGTTCATTCTTGGTTTAAGAACACATGCGTGTTTTCAGGGAAAATATTCTTAAATTAAGAAGTTTTTGTAACACATAGGTATCAATTAATCTTCATTAAAATTAGAGAACAAGGAGCATTTCTTTACTATCGCTAACTTGTTTGGCGATTTCTTTAAGACCACCTTCCTGCGATATTAACTTTAAGGAATTTTCCTACATGACAAACGACGTTTCCATCGACTTCCTTGGAAACTAAGGATCTTTTAACTAATGACGACACACTCGAAAAACACATACATAGCTTGGTTGATAGCTTGCGAGTAGTACTGATGGTGTGTTCCTGTTTCACTTTTAAAGAATTGTTCTATCCCTTTTGTCCCTGTTTTATTTATTCTATTATAATTTATCATTATCCTGTGGCGTCTTTCCTAAAATATTGGAAATTATCTACAATAATTCCCCCTCATAAAAAAGGTGATAAGTGTGATATATCGAATTACGGCCCAGTGGCGAAGTTGAGTTCAATCGCTAAAATCTTTGAGTTCTAAATAAGCCGGGCTATCGCTTTTTAGCGAATTTCCAACATGGTCTTATAAAAGGAGGGTCAACCACCACTAACCTTTTAGAATTTTCAAATAATTGGATTTCTGCAATGGAAGCTGGCAAACAAGTTGACTACTGATTTCAGTAAAGTATTTGACCGCATCAACTATGACATAACCATAACACGCTTAAGCTAGGGAAGCTCGGCTTCTCAACTCTATTTATTACTTATTTGGTTGCGATCTTATTTGAAGTCACGAATATAACGAAAATCATTTCAGCGATCGTTATCATATGACGTGTTTATTATTTCTGGCATGCCTCAATTCAGCCATCTAGGTTCGATTTTGTTCAATATTTATATTAACGACCTCTCAGTGTTCTTAAATTATTAAAAAAATTATATGTTATGCTGACAATGCCAAGATATTTAGTATTGTTTCGATTAAATTGAGCTGTGAATATTCTGATTCAGGCTTAGACGCCTTCTGTAAATGGTGCTCTATTAATTATCTCCATCTTAACGTGAGGAAGTGCTGATTCACGTATTTTTCTCGGCGAAAAAAAGAACTCTTTATCTTATGTTTATAAATTGGATTGCTCCACCTTGACAAAATTGGATAAAATCAAAAATGTGGAAGTTTTGTTAAAGAGTCGTTTTACTTTTGACGACCACGTTGATACGATAGTCAATAAAGCTAACCTCTACTGCACCTTTGTAAGCCCAATTCTTTGATTCGCGTCATATGTTTGATCTCATTTTTGTAGCACACACATCAACCGTGTCGAGGCACTCAAAAGACGTTTTGCTTTTGGATCGGGTCAAACCTTCAAGTCCCTCGAGCTCCGATTCAACAACTGCTTTTGTTTTTGACTACCCTGCCTGCAAGGTATTATTGACTGCTCAGATTTGTTAACTTGTTTTAATTTATTTATTCTGTCTGTCTGAAGGAAGAATTATTTAAACATCCATCAACAGCGAAGTATTTATGATTTGCATCAGCTCGTCACATCCATGTCACGATGTTTCAACGAGAAATTTGATTGTATAGATTTTTATTTGTCCAGGAAATGTTTTCCTCTCATTGTCAGTGTAGAAATGCAAAAGTTGTTCGCTTTCAATGCCTGCCAAACGTACAGTGAATGACGAAGCTGGCTGAACATTTGCCAGCAATCATATGAACGGTAGTTTACAAAGAACAACATTGATTCGATAGTGGTGGCGGTATCTCTTGCCTAGGCCGATTACTTTTCAGCCCACACTCGTAAATTGTCTTTTTGTCTTCTTGTTTTTATCATTTGCAGTTGGACTCATATACAAAGTGTTCATCCGTACCAATTTCGTCGAAGTGGAAGTATATAGAATTTGGTTATTGCATCGGAGTCAGAAAGCCAGCCACAGTTTTCTAAGAAACAAAGATCAAAACTTGGACGACCTAAGCGTTGTCTCATATTAACCTAAATAAATATTTTACTGCCATATGCTGAGTGCCAGAAGCGAAACTCATACTTGCTGTCACGAGCCATGAGCGATAGATAAGGTTTTCTGGAGGACTTCGCCCAAAGATGATGTCCTCGGAGTGAACGACCCAAAACAAAACTCAAAACTCTTTTGGCGTGCTAAAAAGCTACTCAAAGAAAAAGATAAATGAAAGTGTTTTCCACAATCCGAACTTGGCAGAGAAGGAAGTTTCAGCGCTGGGGTAGATGTCCCCGAGCCCTGTTCTATTTACACTGGAAAGCTCTCAAAGGAAACATTTTTCCTGTTGCAGCGGTTTAGAGGCCTTTGCGCAAAGAAGACCCTTAAGAAATGAGTCGGAGCAGACAGGGAAATTGACGAAAAGATACCCTCAGGACAGCACAGTTATTTGGGTGGAACTGGAAAGGGAAATTACTATTTGGCACAGATTTCACGATTCATTGAGCAGGGCCGAGCTCAATTTAGTCTCCCTAATTGAAATTGCCATCTAAGTAGGATTTTCCACCAAAGTCGCAAACATTTCAAATTGGCTACTTTTCATGGTTAGAGGTTCCGAACAACTGTAGGAAGAAGTCAATTACGTAATGTCGTCCTGGCGTTAATTTGGGAGATACCATCGGCAGCTCATTGCAACTTCGTTCAACAAAAAGCCCCAGGTAAATTTAGTTTCACCCACACCATCCTATATATTTTGCCGTTACCACAGGTGCCTTTCACCTATCCCATACCGCTGCTTCGACGAGAACTGTTTTTTCAGCTTTTAGTTTCCGTGCGATAAGTGAATTAATTGGGTTCTGTTTGGTAAATAAACGCACAGACTCAACGCAATGCTCTATCCACATATAGTACACTTAATTTGCAAAAAAAAGAAAAACTTACGGACTTCTGCTTTATATCACGGACAGGACAATCAATTGATTTCGCAGAATTTTCGGACGCTATAAAATGAGTTCTACCCCAGCTTGCACGAGGTTACCGAAGCTACAACTGGCGCCTACTCCATTCTCACCCACTGTTATGTAACGCGACCTATAGCCTCGCAGCATCGCAGGCAGCATCCGCATTTCTTTGTTTTAATTGAGGAAGTTAATTAGGGTCGGACAGGGATTTCATTTTTTATTAAATTTTCTCGCCACTTAGAGAGCAGCTGGAGCGTTCAGAGCACGCCGTTGTCGGCAACACAATTAAATCCTGGGCGGTTTGTGTGTTCATGTCAGAACAAAGGCGCCCTTAGACGAACACCATTTTGGAGGACGGGAAATTCAAGGCGGAAGGCTGCTCTCTGTACGCACAAAACGTAATTAGTCTCAAGGAAAACAACGCCCCGAACTATTGCATAGGTACATATATTTTGTCGGCCTTATTGTAGCTTAGCTAATGGCAAGGTAGAGTTGTCTTTCCACAGGTTTGTCGTGAAATTCTCCTGTACCTAACAATTTCTCTTATAAAATTTGCTCACGCTGCTGAGGTAGTGGAGGTTGTACAAATTCTGCTAATAATTTTGGTTACTGAAGTGCCTTTGGTATACACTGCCCATAAAACGATTTACATACTTTTGAATTTTTCTGTGCATTTTGTTGTTGAAGGTGTTTTTCAATAGTAGAGGAGCGGAGGGGATTTTGGGATTTACTCAAGCGCGGCGACCGAGATCCTGCGATTTAACGCCTTTAGACTTTTTCCATTAGGGCTATTTGAAATCACAGGTCTACGCGAATAAACCACAAGCAATTGATGCCCTCTCAAAGTCAACATAACTTAGAAAATTCGACCTCCCAAATGCGTGCCACCAAGCAGAGGCGCGGCGGACAATTGAAAGGCGATATATATATGTATATACCTAATGCCCTAAAATATTCTTTCAAATAAAATAAAAATGGAGTGGATATCTCGCACACAACTTGTTTTATTTACCTTCAAAAGTCGAACGTCCTTGTTGAAAGACACTTTATGTGCATATGTCACAACTTTTTAACATCCATTATAAGACTTGTGTAATCTTGAAAAGAAACTGAAAATCAAATCACCTTTAATTTTCTTATAGTAACCACTGATGAATTTGTAATGAATAAATATTTTCCTGAGATTAGAAAGGTCTCCGTTTCACCACAGCGGAAATGTCTCCTAACTATTTGTTTAATGTAAACACATCGAGCATTCGCGACAACAAGACGCCTTTAGTACGTGTGGCAAATTCGCAATTGGCAAATATTAAGTTTATACGGGCACAAACCAGCATGCAAATATATGAAGATTACTGATCAGTGCCTTCTTTAAAATGTATCGGCTAACCCACATCTCCAAGGCCACGAGACACCCTTAACTGATTTTAATTTTGTTATGGTGCCCCTCCTTTGATCATTTCTGCATTGCCTAGTATACAATCGAATTTCAATTTCATATGTCATTCAATTCCCACGTAATAAAGGAAATGAACGCTTCAATAAACCTCAGTCGAAAAATTCATGAGGACACAAAGGATTTGGAGAAGAATTTACTGCAGCGCTTTGTGCGCGGCCCACCATGCAGGGCGGCAGCTGCTGGCTCTACTTCGCAATTGGAGCATGAATGGAAGAAAATTCCGACAGCGAAAAGTAAATTTTGAATGCCACGGGATCCGTTTTCATAAGTTCGAGGTAACACAATGTAAGAAGATGCTGGAGAAAGCTCGAAGGACGCTAAGGTGCGCAACCCCGTTTTCAGCAATTCAAGTGGTTCTACAGCAGCCGTTTGTGCCTCCACTCAGGCAAGGGAAGGTAATAGAAAAAGTTTCCTTCGAAAGCAAGGGCTGCTGGGGGACTGCCAAAGGCACCCTCCTGGAATCTAAAGAGGCGACCGATAAATTATGCACCCTTCTGCCGCGGGAATATTATTCTGACGATTTCGATGCCATGCCGCCCGGCCCCATCCAACGGGCAAGAAATTAGGATAGCACGCGATCTATCAAAAACGATTTTGCAGCCACCCCGGTAACTTTTTCGAGATTCGCCAACATCGGCTACAGCATAACTTCCCCCGCGTTTTTCCGGAAGCTTGCGGCCTAGTGTCCTCGGTAAACGGCTCGCCAACAAGTGTTTATTTACGACGTTTGGCGGACCAGGAGGCCGCAATTATGGTAGTTATCTTCAAAGGCTTTTGCGGCCGATGGCATCTCGCTGGTGGCCATGAGTTTCAATTAGCAAAGGGATCGCGTAAATTCTGTCCCTCGAGTTAATTTATGAATGTATGTAGGTGCTTGAATTTGCCTCGTCTGCTCCCTCAGTGAAAACCAACATGGTGGTCGCGTGGCAATAGACAGAGTAGTGTCTTAACTTTGGAAAATGATGCACAGGACATTGGAAAAATTATGTGCATACCTACATCCACACATTCAACGGACTTTGGGCTTGGAGTAACGATTCGTCTATTATTTTTGGACTTATGTTATTTCCTCTAGATGCCTCCAGATATTCACCTATCCATAGAAAGCATCCTTCGCCATGGAAACGTTCAATTACTAGACCAGCACCCTCGACCGCTTTCAAAGTAGATAAGTTATGTATTTTATTACAGCAAATTTGAGCGGCTGAATATATAGTAGGTATATATGGTTTTAAAGATACGCATATGTATAAAATTGCGGATCATGACGATAAACCTAAAATTTGATGAGATTTGTGGGCAAGTAGCGGATTTTCGGGACAGTTGCTTGTGGGAACTGGGAACTGGGAACTTTATATCAGATTAAAATTAATTTCCTAAAACCTTCCACATGTGTACAGCAACAGTCCAGGATAGATGAACATACATTTTTGAAATGAAATCACTTTATTTAGAGAAAAAGAGAGTGTTGTTTTATCACGTTAATGCACCAGCTCACTCGCCCGTAATCGGAATGGCCAAGTACCTTACTCTCTATATTTGGCTCCCTGCGCTTTTTTATTGAAGTGAAACTTTACGCACGGTACAACAAATTCGATTCAAGTGACTGAAAGTGAAACGAGGTATTGCATTGATGTAATGAAAAGCTGAATCGTGAAACTGTAATACAACAATGGTGTAGATGGATGTGTAGATTTTAAATTTCGAAGTTTAAGTATAGCTACTCTTTATGATAGTGTGAAATATATTATCATTATTATTATTATTAATATTCGCCCCAAAATTCTTAATAATATTCAATGTATAAATGTTGTTTTGCCGTGTTACGTCAAGAAAAATAAAGATGCTATATATACGTAATAAACGTGACAGTCGAGGTATATTTAATAATGGCATGAAATGTTAGCTGTAAGCATATACCTAATTTCGGTTGTTAACGAATTTCTATAAATAAATAAATAAAAACAGCTTCACATATCAAAACAGAGATAATGATCTAAAATCATCTCAATTCTCAGAACTACGACACAATTTAATACGCCAGCAATTTCCAGAATCGGAAAGAAAACTAAAAATAGATCAAAACATGCCAAAAATAAGTGCGACGCTGAAAGATGGCAAAGGGCAAACAAATTCCCTTTCAAAAGATTTGGCAATATTGGATGCCCTTGACGCGCGCTGGGTACAGGCTTCCACGGGCTGGGAAAGTCCTGGTTAATAACAAAAAAGATAAAAAGGCAATAAAGAATTTTTGCGGGGACAGCCGTTTTTGTAGTAATTTAAAGCAATTAAATTCTGTCTTTGGTTTTACACTTTTTTAGTCGATATTTAATCAAACTGAAATTTAACTCAGTTAATAATAATAATCATCATTTTATTTGAAAGAGATCACGAAAAAAAACACTAAGTCAAGAAGCCGAGGTTGGAAAAACCTTAAAATAAATCGTTAAGGTGCCGCTGGAAATTATCGAGTGAACCCGCCCCCTGAACATTAAAAAGAAGAGCGAGCATACCAAAGTCTCACATACTGGAAAAATCACTGCACAACTATAGTGCGAAATTTAGTTATTCGAAATTTCCGTCCTCGCGCTGAATTGAAGGAATCAAACATTTCTTTCTGATACGTTGGATGAGAAGTAGTTACGAAAAATAAGTTAAAAACCCTGCGTTTAAGGTACATTGAAATCGAGCAACCAGTATTCCGACAATTTTACCCAGATTAGAGCGAACCTGGTCACAGCACTTCATACAGTTATACCTACTTAATTTATTAACAAAACTTAAAATAAATTAAATATAAAAAATTAATTAAACCCACTCGAACTATCAATTAAAAAGAAATGATGTACACAATATTTTTTGTATGTGCGAGTGTGGCAGGCTGAAATAATACTCTAGACAGACTATAGTTACAAACTGGTGATGTCAAAATGACGCAGTACATTAAATATTCCCATTGCTGAACTAGTTCAAAGATCAGCAAAATTGCACTAGTTCTAGCTCGATCTGCATACATTTTGCAGCTGTGAGCGCCAGTGGCGGAACAATATGTTATTAAAAAAGTTGTTTTAATATGTATTTTCAATGGTAAAATGTCACTTGTTTTTCATTGGTATTTTAGATCGAAGAACAGAGAAGATGAAAGATAATCTTATGGTACATACAAAAAAAATTAATGTTTGTTTGTTTGTTCGTGTTCTAGGCGTTCCTAAACCGTCCATCTGTCCATCTGATTGCGATGAAACTTGTTGTGCGCTCGCCCGCGAAGGTTTCTCATGAAATTACATTTTTCTAGATTGCAAGATGACGGATCCAATATGTCGGCGAATTTTTCAACTTCAAGGAATCTTTATGGAAAATGGCACTTGGGGGTTTCGGGGTCGCTAGTCTCGCATAGGCATTAAAAAAAATGATTTATTTAAGAAGTATTAGAAATTGGTGAAAGTGATGTACCTATTGTTTATGAATTTACGCCTGGTTTAATTAGCCCACCCCACTCCGCTGGGAAATACAGGAGAAGCGGTGCAGAAGGAAGCGGTGCAGAAGGAAACGGTGTCAGATTACGGTGTCAAATAGGAATAGTGTCCGGGGAAACGTCGGGTCCAGGCAAACTAGTTATTAATAAATAAATTTTAGTCTGTCCATTTGGAAACGCTTGCAAACCCAATTCGGATTTTCAGCTTCCCCTACAGAACTAATAAAAAATTGTTTAACTGACCAATATCAAAGCGTGTCTGCTAATCATGAAACCACTAAGCCCATCATACTTTCTGCACGTGTTCCCCAAAGTTCAACCCTTGGGCCCCTACTCTACTCCATTTATATCGATGTTATGACTGCAACAAATTTTAACTGTGATATTCTAAAAAATATGAAATCTGTGATATTAAAGTATCTGATTGGGCTTAGTGCAATAAACTGATAATCAAACCCAGCATATCTCAAGCTATTATTATATTTAAAAATTGTCTTGAATCTTAATTTGTGGATGGTGAACCTATTCCTTTTGTTAGTAGTGTTAAGAATCTGGGTGTTGTTTTTAATCAGAATTTAACTTGGACTAACCATATCGATTTGGTAACATCTATGCTAGTCGGTATTCTAAAGCAATGGTGGTTATCCTGTAGCAACTTGTCAGCTAGGGTACGGCAACATGAATTTCTATAGGGGAATGTGTGAACTTTGTTTGAAATAATTAATCATATAACACCAGGCAATCTTTTTGAGCAAATTAATTCCCTTAGCTCACTACGAAAAAAAACATATTGATTCCACCTCATAAATATCTGCAATCAAAAAATTCCTATTTCGTTTGTTTTATTTGTTTGATGTATTACATTTGTTTTTGTTAAGCATCAGGTTATATATTGGCATCATTTAAATTGCTAGTTATTTTCTTCCTTTTTTTACTTTGATTATTCTTTTTACTCGATGATTTCTCTCTTAACTTTTTTAACATTTTTAATTAATGCATTACTTCATGCCCATTTATTTTACTTTGGTATTTTATTATCATAACTTAAAAACTGTGATAAATGTACTTTTGATGGCTAGGCCTATGTACAGTTGTGGAAATATTTATTATATTCGTGTTATGACTCGTATAGTCTTGCAAAGTTTTACATAGGAAGGTTGTACGAGTAAAACAACCCCAACAATTGCACAATTATGTAACGCCATCTTTTTATTTTAAGGCACTACTTTATTTTTATTTACTGTTTTTGTACTAATGGGCTATTTGTTCAGCTTTGTAAATCAAACACGAGTTTATCATAAAATCGGAAGCGACAATTAATCTCGTAGCATAACTCACAAGCAAGTTTGTTTGATTATACAATTTACAGTCCAAACAAGTTTAAGATGTGATGAAGCAAATAATGCCCATTCCTTACGATGATAATATGTTCCTTAAGATATTGTAGCTCTGTGACTGTAAAAGCGAAGGAGCAAATGTGTTCCGCCAAATCACCCACCGAGCGTACTCAAGACCATTTCCAGCCATGAAAGGAAATGGCTCCAGACGGTTCGGCAGTTCGACTCCTCGTATAACTGCAGTGGGAGGTAACTCTGGTGGTTTCATTACTTTCATAAAAAATATGTGTTGCCGACGGAAGTTATGTGTGCTCCACTCTGACATTGTACCCAGTTTCCTCTGTGCATTAGGTTAAGATGTAGCTCTTTGCTAAAGTAGCTCCGGATGAATAAAGTTGTCACGACGATTGCGAGTTACTGCATGGGTCCAGCTAGTTATACCCTGCGATAACTCACACCGGATAATGGACGGAATTAGTCGACGACGGCTACAAGATAAATTAAACAAATGCCTCATTGCTAATTGGAATAATTGCCCAAGCCCAGGAGCAATCATCCCACTCACAACTTATGTAATATGTTCCGATTCCCTGGAGCCTGGGGGCAATGAAGGTCAAAATTAGTCACGTCCTCGGCAGAAGGAGGCCATCATAGCAAATGGGTTCTCAGTGTCCTTCAACTTCGGCTTGATAGGTGAGACGATTTTACCCTGGAGTACCTAGCTATTGCCCTTGGCATCTTATGTGGGCCGAGGGATTGGCTTTGTAACCCGGTGGCAATGGCCATGAGTTTGATTGATCGGTCGAATGACTGATGGACTTTGTTTGCACTAACTTCCTGTGGAGCCGATGGGAACAGGTCACTGCCCAATTGAACGGTGATAAATAAATTGTCCAACATAATGGCCGGGGCACCAGATATATACGCAATTAATTTTTGTCACGTCCTTATGGCAAGATAAATATCCGCTTGACTCAAAGAAGACATCTTCGAGAGAAAGCAGTTAATTTGATCTGATGTGTAATTCATTAGTCACACTTGTTGTGGTGGTAGTTGTGGACTTTTTCTCATATGCTCCGCTGTTTTCCCAAGGGAGTACGTACCCTTGTGTTAACAGCTCATTTGAGGGACTGGCATTGTCTAATTAGGCTACCTTCCCGGTAGAGAATTTTGTGGATCATTTTAAGGATTATGATGAATTTTGCATATCCTCATTTGCTGCTTGTTTAATATGCAGCAGTAAAAGTTGTAAAAGCACTTTTACAAACACCATGTGAGCTGCTGCTCTGAGAATTCGATAGGATAGCTCAAATAACCTTACAGAAACTGCTAACAGGACACCGTCGTTAAAATATTACCGTGGGCAATTCTGACGTGATGATGACTTTGTGAGGGCTGAGATCAACTTCAACTACAGATGTCCTTGAGTAATAAAGTCATAAAATCCTTTTTCCAAGGTAGCCGAAAATTTTATTAAACATACATTACAAGTTTTCGAGGCATATCCTAAGACTTGTCAAAATTTTGCTTACGTAAAGTGGAAATTAAACAAGTTAAAGAATGTTGTTTCAAATTTTTTGGGTGACCATAAGAGTGACAGCTACAGAAAGTTGGTTAGCGAGCTATTGTTGGCTTATCAACCATTGGGTTGCAGCATGGCACTCAAGATTAATTTTTTAGACTCACACCTGAATTTTTCCCTCAGAATTTGGGAGCTGTGAGCGATGAGCACGGAGAAAGGTTCCATCAGAACATTTCAAAGATGGAAAAGCGTTACCAGGGCAAATAGGACAATCAAAAGGGAGCAACCAGTAGCTACATTTGCAAGAAAATCTTAGATCGTAACTTAATTATAAAAGTTTTTACATTTTTGGTTTACCAAGTATATCCGCCATTTTGAATCCGCCATATTGGGAATGGGAATTTTATTTTCCTACATAATATTTGTACTCAGTGTCCTCAAAAACCCCTAAATTTTCAAGAAAAATAAACCAGTAAAAAAGTTCTGTGTGAAAAGGTAAAACACTCATCACGTTAAAGGGATATATGGTACTTTGTAATTTTAAATAGCCGTAACTTTTAGAAAAAAATGGAACTCGATCTCTCAAACTCTTAAATTGAAGAGTAATAGTAGTACTAAATGATGTAACTAGAGATAGAGATCAGAACAAATTTGCGCACCCTGTACATAATCTCAAAGTTGGCCAAAAACGTCATTTTTTGGGTACATAACTTTAAATATCTTAAAATTCTGACGTGATGGGACAATTCTGACACCGGATCCGGATTCCACGCAAAAATTTTATTCGGAAAAGTCCCTCAGCTAACCAACAACTGACATGACTCCATTATTTGCAAGCCTGTGTAATTAACGTATCCCAACAAACCTTCAAACATTTTTTTAATTTGTGTACAACTCTCTCTCGGTCCTCATCGGGTCATTACTTTCTTTGGATGCCCCGATTTCTTAAATCGGAATCTGCAAAACTTTACAATAACACAAAATTAGTGCTGGCAACAAAAAGTTAAGGAATCATTTCGTGAAAACGCTAAATAATTTCAAAGTTCTCCTCCTTCCCTCCTAAGGATAAATTTTTATCATATTTCCGAGGAGGGGAGGTGGTACGGGAGTTTTCAAACGTTCGGCGGAGTGGAGGAGCTCAATTGATGCAAATTTCCGAGTATCAAACAGACTAATCGTCTGTGGGTTGCAACTGCAACACAAAGCGATGGTTTACGAAGCTGCCGTTTAAATGAGCACAATGCTAACCACTACACAACCGCAGGATTTCGTCGGTTAATTCCAAGGGTTTATCGTATGGCTGACTGGGTGGCATGAATGGAGACAATGCACGCAATAGAATTGGAACTAGTTTAACTTTTCCGGTCGGTGAGTTTGAAGAAAAATTCATCTGAATTTAATTTTCCCGTTAGCTTTAAAAGACATCGGCTGTGGGACTCCGTCGGCCAAATGAAGCGATATTTTATCACCTACAGAAAATGTTTTCAGTAAGCACACTTTCTGTTGGCAGGCGATTCTACGCCCAATTTGCTCCTCTTAGTCTAACAGTGCTTACACTGATGAGCTTCTTGCCTGGCAATCTAATGCTTTTTTCATGTTCAGTATAAGGCGAGGCGACAGAAATCTATTCCAGACAAATCAAAGTGAAATGTCTGAATTTCTCTTGGTGACAGCAGGGCAGCGGCAGCAGGATTCGATTGCTGAGTCAAAAGTGAGACAGCGTTTTTGCTTCACGTGAACAGGAATCCACTTTGACTCATAAATTACAACCACGACAAACATCGCTACAGGGATGGGATGGCCTATCGTAATTGGAGAGCATTTTGTTGAGTTTACCATTTAGAATTATCAACTTTCTTGCGAATTTCTCTTTTTACAAGGAGGACTGAGATAAAAAGAAGTCAAACAAGTCAGCATCCAACTCTCCAAAAGACCGTCGCGTCGCCATCCAAGAAATTTTACTGAATGTGCGGTAATTTTATGTGAATCGCAACTTTTTTTTTTGCCGTTGGTACATGCATTTTCTCATCCTGAATTTCCCCCGGAACAATCTCGTTTAAAATTTAATCACGTCACAATTTCATTGAGGAAGACATCCCGCTGATGGCCACGTCTTAAATTAGGTATTTGCAGCGCAGCCACAGATATTTTGTCATGATCCGCCTTATGCTCTTGAAGTAATTTTTTGGGGACACGCAATGACTATAAGAACTCACGCATATAACATAGTAGGTGCGTACGTGCCCTACTCGTATACATATGCATATTCCCTCTCAGTCTGGAGCGTGTTTTACGGTATTTAGATTTACGCTGCTTTGAAGGCCTACACTCGGAATAAAGTTTACTAGTAAGTGAGTTTTAATTTTCAATTTTAAATAACTCTCAAGTACTTTTCTACATCTTTATATGCCAATATATAGGGTGTTTCTTTTTAATCTAAAAAATTAATTAATTAACAAAAATTAAATGCTGTTCGTTGGTAAGCGCAACACTTGAGAACGGGTAGACCCATTTGATTAATTTTATTTTAAAAATGTTCGTAATAGTCCAAACAAGGTTTTTAGGGAAAGGAAAATTGGAAAATTTGGAAAAAATTGAAAGTGCTTTTTTCTCCAATTTATTTCGCTGCCCATTTATCCGTAAATGTTGAATTTTTGAAAAATGGTGATCATAATTATTTTAAGGTTTTCATTTTTCTAAGTATGAAATTTGTAAGATAACAATTTGAAACAGTTACGGGATGAAACCAATGTCATAGAATATTGTGTTAATATTTCAAATCGATTGCTGTATTAGTTTTTTTTTATTACCTCCGCCAGTTGCAAAAACTATGTTTTGAGAAGAACGCCCTTAAGACTCAGTGGTGGGCCAACTGCATATTATAAATGTTCAAACTTTCCAAATGGTTATTAATTACCTTTTACTTAATTAAAAGAAACTTGCAGAAAAATGTATCAAATATTTAAAAGCAAAAACAATTATTTCGAAAGCTGTTAAGAATTAATCCCTCCTTGGCATATACTACGTCTATAGCTTTTCTATTAGCTCAATAAAAAATGGGCATTATCAAAAAGATGTAGGTAGGTACCTAATACCTAATGCGGGACATGATGATTTTTTTATAATTTTCGACTGGGAAATAAGTTTTGAGATAGCAACTGCCGAAATTAATTCGCATTTCACATTCAATATGTTCGAGTTCTTGTGAACATTCTGCAAGGTGGAAAATTCGGTAGAATGCACATCGCAAAGACGACGTCACCTATTTTTATTAAAATCCTGAATGCTTATTATTGGAAATCACAGAAACTCGTGTAGCCATGCAAAGTTAATTGATACATATTCCACAAATTGAAAGAGGAAAGAACAAAATCATACATATGTATGTAAATTATGTGTATTTTTTTGTTTTCACGTCCATTACAGGAACGTTCTTAAGGGTGGTTTATGGTATAGAATTTCCAACAAATTATTTTTTTTATTTATTGGAATCTACAATAGAGATGCTTAGAAATAATATGATAATGAATTTTATATTGACCTGGCATAGCTAACAAAAGGGAAATATAAAAAAAGCCGAAACATTTTATTAGTTTTATTTAAAATTCCTTGTTCTCGGAACCCCTTTTTTTATACGGCGGCGTGCATGATATCTGTAGTTGTATTTACTTTAAGGATACTGAAGAGTTTTTATATAGTGGGATCTTTTTTTTCTGATAGCCGGATAACTGGAAAAAAAAGTTTAGCAAAAATATTTTGAGTTTAATCCAGAAGGACGCCTACAATAATCGCTAAACTTGGTAGGCCATAACACTCTCAGGTACCTTACTTCGTTTCTTGAAAAATAAAAGCGAGAAGTAAAATTTTTCAAATGAATATCAAAAATTGGAGGACTGTTGGTTAAGTAGGTACGGTGGAGTTAAATTAAATGCATTAATATTTAGTGACGCTAATTTTATTTATTAAAATATTTGTTCTAATCTAATCGTAAATGTAAATATAAGATCTGCTAAGGTCGACAGTAACTTCTATTTATTTGCAAATGGAAAATATTTACATTCTCCGCATTTGAATTAAACTCCCGTCAAAGTTACTTCCAAAAATGTTGACAGCGGACTCCAATTTATTTCGAAAATTGTTGTTTTCTTAGAATTTGTTGGTTTACTTATAATCTGGAGAAAAGGGGGTTTCCAGCTTTCACACAGCTAAAACGTACAATCGAAACGACAAAATTAACGACAGCAGTTCCCTGAGCAATTAAATATTTCGTCAATACGCAATGCAGCCACAACCACTCACGCACACTGGCCGACTACTCCGAATTAATCCGCCCTCAGCAAACACCGCAGTCATCCCTACAAACCTTTCACCACTTGTTTCAATTGTGTACACAGTTCCACAAGTGGGTAGCCGCAACCCTGAACTATTGCAAGCTCCACGCTCTGGTCAACTCTATAAAGTTTCTAAATATTTCCTTGCCGCCCCAAAGACAAACTTTCCGTGGCGGCTAGAATTGATCGTAGATTTGCTCGATTTGCTCCTCGAGTAAGGGAAATCGCTTAGAACTTTGATTTAAAGCCAAAAAATACCAAAAGGCGGTTTTGATGAAATTTAAGGGTTTCTCCTACGAGGAGATAAATTACCGTCCAAAGCATAGGAAATGCCTGAAAAGCCTTGGCCTTTTGCTCGAGCACGCCGAAACAGAAGACTTTTCAGCCTGATGAGGGGCTTTGCTTCCCCAATAAGACCTTCGTTATAATACCCCACGGGGACATACAAGCAAGGGCCTTTGTGTAGACTTGATCCCTGCCTGATAGTAGGGATTGTAACTCAATGATTGAGTGACATGTCTACTTAAGGGGAAAAAGCAGTTATTGATTCCTCGCGTGTCCCCTGCCTCGTGCGTCCTTGCGCCTGGACCGCATGGACATTCAAGTGTTGTGCTTTCCATTATTTATCACATTAAAATCTTATTATGTGGGGATACTCGTGCGAAAGCCACAAATGCTCCCCTCATTAATTGAATAACACAGAAATTGTATAAAAGGGGGGTTGAAGTCTTGTACCCTGGGAGGGCAGTCTTGCAAAGGCCACAGAGCGTTCATAATTCAAAGATATAACTTTTTCCTTTCCAATAAAATGCGTTGTTGGAAGGAACTTCATCCCCGCTCCTGATGAGACTGGATAATTGGATTAGAACAACTAAAGGGCCACAGAGGAAAGCACTTTTGTTCGCGTCGCCAAGGGGTGCATTAATATCATGCTGTAGTTTATGGACTGTACGGATGCTGGGACTAGAGGTTTACGACAAACATAAAAATTTTGAAATTATGTCCGAGATAAGTCAGCCAAAAACCTTGAAAGCCATAAAGAGACGGTCTTTATATTGGTAGGCCTTCCAGGGAAATGTAGCAAATTTAAAAGCTTCCTGATGTTTCTGGAAAATAATATTTCTGTAAATGAGAAAACACGCGAATGCCTGAAAGCCTGAATTCGGAGAGGGCTTTGTGGAATCGGTTTTAGGTCAAACGCCCAATCTCTTTTAATTATCAACTTATTTTTTAATTGGTCCTGCTTTTGGTATATTATAAAATAATATAATTTTTCGTAGTAGGTTGTGTTGAAAATATGCCTTGCAGTTCATCAAGCGGTCATGCTTAATCAGTTAACGCACGCATGACGGGTAACGAGGATTTTCTTTTCAAGCCACATACAATTATTTTGTCGTTCATTGTAATTTTTTCTGTATGCATGTAGGTACTTATTTATTAGTGGATTTGTTTTGATAATATTAGTTTACATACATTTTCATTCTTTCTTTTGACCCAAAAAAAATTATATATGATTTGGATAGTATTTTTCCCATTGGTAATTTGAAAGAAACAATTTTCCATAACGTTAGACATTTCAAGAACTTAGGACCCTATTACGGAAGTTGAATTCCTACGACTCGACTAACGAAGACACTAATTTTAATAAGGATCTCAGCTTTGACAATGTGTCCTGCTAGTCAACTCGACCAAATTGGACTTCCAGTATAGGCCACTTAATGTAAAATATCAAAATCAACATTTTCCATATTTGCCATATTTGTAAAAAAATAACAAAGTATCGCAGAAAGTCGAGACACAATGAAAGCTTTACCTACTGCTTAAAAATACAAAAGACTTTCAAACCCCTAAACCTGAATTATCATCAGCGCGTGATATTTCCTTGCACGATATATGGAGATAGTCGCGACATAACCGTTACGCCACCAAAATAACCCAACCTACTTTCGTTTTACTAATCCTTGAAGTTTAACTTTTTTGGTAGCCATTTTGTGTCCGCCATCTTCAATATTGGTAGATTTTAATTCTGTGAGCCCATGAAATGAAAATTCCTAATATATTCCAAACGAATACCTAAATAATAATAATTAATTATTCAATGTAAACTAATATTCATTTATTTTTATATACAATACAATATAATATTTTCCCTAATAGACCATCGGAGGACCTAACAATTCTCAATATTATTCTATTGATAATGTAGTTCTCTGAATATACATACAACATAAATATTATTATATATCCCCATGTCATAATTTACTTATTATAGGTATAATAAAAAATTAATAATTATTACTATGTGCTACACCTAAAACTAAAACTCTTAAATTTTCTGCTAATATAAACCTACCTAATGAACCATAAAGTTTAGCCATGAGCAAAAACCTATTTCTCAAATCTAAACCTAAACGATCTAAGATCTGCCCCTGACTTTTATTTATCGTTAAAGCGTATCTCGATCCCCAACTGCCACGTCGAGAATTTAAAAATTATTCGTGGTATCATGGCAATTGATTTGTTTAAAGTGGAAAAAGTATTTACAGTAGATGAAAGTGATGAATGGGGTATTGTGTATAAATATACGCTTAATTTAATGATATCACCCCTCTCCGCTGAGACCTATAGGAGTGAGGGAGCAGTAGCACCATAAATGAGAGAAACAAAGTTGGAAAGAAGTGAAAAAAAGTGAATATTTAGTGGTGAAAAAACGAAAAAAAGTTAAAAGTAAAACTCCGCCATTAACGGTCTTGAACCTCGATTCCATCGTTCCTCATACCGCCTTACTTGGTACTCTCTGAGCCACGGCTTCTCTTAGGAATTGCTTTAAGATAGTGGCTCATAAATAGCATAGGGAAAGTGGTTTTTATTTTATTATGAATAGTATTAGTAAGAAACTCGACTTCAGTTTTCTTTTGTTCACATCTACTCGAGAATACCTTTCAACTGATGTACCATACATTATATTTTTATGTTCGGAAACACCTTGAAAAGGGAGGACAAAAAATGTGCTCACATTTTGATATACCATATATGTAGACATAATCTATATAAATTTTTTTACCGACATCAACTATTCATATTTCAGGGATAAATCCTTCCAGTCTAAAGCAAATTTAATTTTTTTATTACATTTTACCAAATTACTCCACCGAGAGAAACAAATCGTTTGTGGGTGTAGAATTTAAAATTTCCGGCTCTGATTTTGAGCCAAATAACAAATCGTGAAAACTACAAAAGATTGTATTTGTTGAAAATAAAAATGATACTTTGTTCTTATAATTGGAAATTAGGTCATCTATTTCCAATTTAACAATGTATATTTTAAATCTTAACTCGCTTTTTTTCACTTTTTCAAAGTTGTAATATTAGCAAGTCTTGGTGTAAATGTTACAAAACTGTAGGGGCTACAAAATACAATATATACTTTAAATTCAAAATTATGTATATTGGAAATTTTACGTAGAATTATGTAAAATTTACAAATCATAATATTCACCATAATCATCCAATTTCTGAATTTGAACTTTTGAGTTTTGCTTCGAAATACTTAAAAAAAAAATGAAACAGTGTTTTATTTTTTATTTAATTTATTTATTTTACTTGCTACGTTGGCAACGTCTTCCAACAAAGTATATGTAAGTAACACTTTGTGTTGGAAGAAATATCACTTCCCCTATAGCAACATTCTCCTCTTCTTCTTGATTATAAGTCGGTTGATCGTCAGGAGTATGTTAATATTTATAATACAGGACAGCATTTGGGGAATATTGTATAGTATGTAAATATATACCTATTTCAAATAAACGAGAGGTTTGCGGTAAAAATTAGACTAACAGCACGAAGTAGAATCCGTTGGAGAGGCTATGTGGAGGTCATATGCTCCCAAAAGTAGTGAAAAAGGAAATAAAACATAAATTATAAAAAAATTTATTTCTTCACCAAAATCAGCAACAACTTAATTAATTTTGAAGTTGATTAGATTTGTTCGCTGTATGATACTTTCGTTTATTTATTTTCACAAATATAATCTTAATGTAAATATTTTGATAAATCGAAAGATGCATTTTTACATATATATATTCAATCTTGTGGTCAGTCCATTGCAGTTCTTTAATCCTTTATCACAACATGACAATCAATGCCTGCCTGCACCGGCACCAATATATCAAAGTTGAACTGAAAGCTGGGATTCTATCACGAAATTATATAATCACTTTTATGTCCAGATAGCGTAACACGTCATAAATAGTGTCGCGTTCGGCATTAACACTGTAATGGGAAATAGCCTTCAGAAGACACTTATGACGTGAATTGATTAATCAAAGTTTTACTATGGTACTTCAAAACGGCTTCAATAAATTGCGCTATGAAGATAATAAATTCATAACTGCTCGGCGCATATGCCCTAAGAATGGAGTTTTATCCCCTGTGGTATGCCCTTAACTACACATATGTATATATAAGAACCTTATACCCGCAGTGTGAAACGCCCTCCGATCGTAACTAGCGAAAAGGCAAGAAAGCGCAAAAAAGCTCATTCTTTTGCACATTTCATAAGCAATTACCCGTTAATTATAGTGAATTCCATTAAGTAGAATTAAATTGCCGTCAGTTCGTTAAGTTCGCCACTAAATTCAGGCACTGAACCTTTTGGAAATTTGTTCTGGTCATTAATCGGGGACATCATTAGCCGTAGAAGGTCATGAGATGGTGTACTTTATCGGCACTAAATCTGGGGTTTGCTAGTAATTAATCAAAGCCAAAATGTAAAAGGTTAAATGGCAATGAGACCTTCCGGTAAAAGCCACTTATCCGCCAGAATTTCTAAGGCGACAAGTTCCTTGTGTCAGATCCTCTCAACATTTTGGTCTCTTTAAGCTTACAGTAGCTGGCGAGAGATCTGCAAGAATTTCGCGACCTTGGGTCTAATTAACCGCTATAATCAAGATATCCCTCATAATCCAAGGCAGTCGTGCTCCAGTCAGCACATCTGTGCTACATTTCGGGCAAGTCCTAATAAATTTATCAAACTAACTCAGGCGGTCTCGCTCATAACCCAGAACTGGGTCATTCCTCCTTAGTAATAAGATTAAGTCCGGGCTTTGATGCGCAGCAAAATTGCTGGCCCTAAACACCTCTCGGCTTATCACAGATGCCGACCACTTTGAGGATGGTTTCCTCGTGACAACAAAAGTCCCTCGGCTCAGGGTACAGCACTTTATTCACTCATATACTTAACTCGCGCATATCCTCGGAGTGTTGTCATCAAATTAGAAAAGTTTAATAGCCACCAAGCGGCGTAACTGTACCTAATGGAATAATTTCAGTAAACAGCAGAGGCGCCTAATTTCGGGATGAACAAACGGAACGTGAAGGACACTTCGCGCTAATAATTGTCGGAACTATAAAAACAAAGGCAGCGTTGCTGTTGGCAATTATTTGCACGTTTTGCACGAGGTTTGAAGCGGACCAGCGCCGGAGTCGACCATTCGAGGAAGGAAGGAATTTTCTTTTATTGCGCTTTTATGGCCGTAAAGGACGAATAAAATTCCTACTGAAGAAAGGAGGAAACAAGCGCGCAAACTAAAGGCTGCCTTTATTGTAAACATCACTCAACAAATAAGGCCAATGATAAGGAAAACTAAATGCGACCTATTTTCGGTAGTTAACTTTATTTGATAGCATAAACAGACCGGACGAATAAGTATCAAGTGCAAGTACCTCGTTTGATTGAATTCAGCAATGTAAGTGATTGTTCAGCCATGCGATCGAAACCTTTTCAACGACTGATTACTCTGCTGTACTGGTTTTATGTGACTTTTTCACCAGTGTTTAGAGGGTACGATTATTGTACTCCACAGTTTAATAAGTCTGTAGACTAAAGACAAACACGTAGGGGGAAGTTCCCTAAGCCCAGACGGCTCTTAAAGCCGGTCAGAATTTGAATCAGTGCAAAGAAGCGCGCTTGTTGCTTTTGCCGCGGTTAGAAAGATTCTCCCAAGTGTAGTGGAGGGGGAGCCAGACATCCCCGGTAGGTACGGAACCCAAAAAAGGAGTGTTCCGTCCGTAGTAAAGTATTTTGCTCAAGCAACACAGAATTTCTTCAAAATGTAAACGATTTTCGCTGCATTTGAAGGACCCTCTATTATTTGATTCACCGTATGTATGTATGTTATATCTATTCCGAGGGGCAAATCAATCTTTCTCGAATTAAATTGATAAGAGCGCAAGACGTCCTTCATATGTATGTTCACATTGCGCTTATGTTGTTCTCTATTATTCACAGAAATGAATTCCAAACATCACATCAGTGTAAAAACAATTTCCCCGCAGAATTCATGTTACACACATTACTCGCTATATGCTATGTACAAGCATGTCAGAAAATGAAATATGGGCATCTAAATTCCAGGGAAAGCTGTTTCAGTTGTAATCTTTCAAATCGGTTTCTGATATTTTACCTGGATACTTTATAATTCCTGCATTGAAAATGACGCACAAACCACAAGGGTGAAAGGTATTCTATTCAGTAAACAAAATTAATTTCCAGTGCGCTCCCATGTGAAAAATAATGGGTGGAAATTTTATAAGGGAAATTGAAAAGCTCATCACGTTTATCGATGCTTGCTGGCTAAACATGCTTTGAAAATGTTTGCAATAACGCCACAAACTGGCATATTTGGCTTTCGCTTGCAATCAAAATAATCATAAATGTTTGTAGGAAAACCCAACGACAGCAGCACACCAAAGTAACTTTGCAATATACAATACACTAAAAGCCCTTTATATGTATGCACTCGAGCGCACATCGTCGGAAATTTAGTGCTTTTGGAAGCATATCCTGACGTTGATGATATGAAGTCGGTCAGCTGTGCAATTCCTTCCCACCAGATACAAATCCACCGAAGTGTATTTCCTCAAAATAGAATTACATTTTTGCATCACCACACGCCCCAACATATCCGGAATTGACCATAACTTGCATATTCAAGGTTACTCCTCGATTTTTTTTGCCAGTTCTCTATGTTATCAGTTGGACTGATTTCTGTGTCCCAAATTTTCCTGCTCTTATAGAATTACACGCTCGAGTGAGAGGATGTAACAATACGATGACGAAAATGACATTTTCCCCACATATTCAGAATTCTTTTTATTCACGTCCTTTTTAAAATTTCTACCATAGGATAAACGTTCATAAATAAATTACAACGGTCGGGAAAACAGGATTTATATAAACAAAATAATTTCCAAAAAGTGACTATATATAGTTAAACTTTTGCCAAATATGATGAAGTCAAAGTGGATATGCGACTCTTTACCATTACGAATTTTACACAAGATTTCATCGTGTAAGACTTTTTTGGCGTTTTATGAAAATGCTTACAGTTACCGTTGGCTTCTCCCTGACTAATAAACATTTAATTACATCTTTTATTCATAAATTACTTACCATTGGAAAAGTAGCTTCATTTCAGCATTGACAGTTTTTGATGTGTAAACATCTTTACCAGGACCCCGGCGATTTTTGGGGCTGGAGTGAATTTGGACATAATTTCCCTTCATGTGCAGTTGGTACCAATCGTCTCCCACTTAAAACTACTTCTCTGAGCAACCATATGAGTAAATGAACGTTCCCAACTCAGATGTTCAGATTTGCCCCTTTTTTCCTACCATTTGACTGGACTATACAGGGTGTTTAAGTTAACGGGGGCCAAAATGATAGAGGTGATAACTCTCACCTAAACAAAAAAATCGTGTGGCAAGGAGGGTGGGGAGGTGGACATTTCAACTATTTTCGAGTTACAGGTTGATTCATAAATTCGCAAGGCAACAAGATAGGTAATTTAACAAAAATAAAAAGGAGGTGCATTAATTACAAGAAATATCCGGAGAAAAATTGGGAAAAACATGTTATTTGGGAAATGTTGGAGCTTTTTTAATTTTTGCAAGTGACTGTACCTGCAGTGGCAGAGGTAAATCAACATTGGTCGAATTTTTGGAAAGCACTTTTAGATAGTAGTTGTTCGGCGTAAGTTTGATATCGCTGCGTTGATTGTAATTAGTGAAGGTTTTGGCTTGAATGCTTCTCAACAAAGCAAATGATTCGCTGAAGATACAGAAAAGAATAATTTTAGCGAGCATTTGAACATTTTAATCGTTTACGATAGTTGTGAAAGTAATTTTTAGATTATAGATAGGTTCTTTGCCTTTTAGGTTATAGGTGATTTTAGGGTTTCAAAATGGCGGATCCAACATGCTGACCAAAAATTTTAAACTTCGAAGGATTTCAATCAAATCGGGTGCCTTTCTGTTTTGTGGGTCGCTGATCTAAAATCTACTATCGAAAAGGAATTTAAAGACAACCTTTCCAATATGGCGACCGAAATATGAAGCAGCTTTGCTTCTGACGAGGGCCCTTTACGCACACATTTTTTGTTATTTAATAAATACCCTTAAGTATTTTTCTAGTAAATTCTATAATATTCATCTCGTAAATTTAACTCTGAACGAACTGATTTTCAGATTTTGATATGAAACTATAGTGATTATGAAATATTATAGCTATGTGGATACACCAGTTTTTATAAAAGCTCTACAAGATGTAACAGCAAGCCAAAGGAATTTCAGGCGCCCATCTCCCTGGAACCCTTAAACCGCGGATACTTCTAGGATTCAATTTTCATAAAAATGAAGTATAAAAGCCATCTGGAGCCTATTTTATGAAGCCACAAGTATGACCAGTGACCAGTAAAGCAGGAATAAAAGCACCCTGCCGCCATTGTAATGTCAAACATTTCGAGGAAATTGAATCAAGAAAAATATCTGAATCAATTTGCTCTTACAGCTTTACATAAGTAAACTAAACGCTTCCAACAACCTATCTGTGCCCTAATTGATGAATTTTAAAACCCGTGAGGTAATTCCTTTTCTGCATTTCTATTCCATTAATTTTCGTTTTCGTCGCCTGGGGTTAAATTTCAAACTAAGATAAATCACTCTGAATGAAAATGTAGGATTTGGTAAGTCTGCACACTGCTGGCATTTAATAGCTTTGGTACGGTACAATTGCTGTGTCCACAACAGCCGCTGTTAACAAATATTATAGTTCGAATAAGTTCCCAGAGTTCGTAAACAATAAATAAGTACGTGTCCTAATTTCCACGAAGTTTCCTCGAATAATTATTCCCCTTGGACTTTCATACAGCGTTGCAAGCGCTTTCACCGTGACTAACGTAACCTTGACCTGATGTTATACCATATTAGGGAATTTCGTTGGGAAGAACCTTATGAGGCAACGAGATGATCGTCCAATTTATGTTGTCACATATGTGTCAGTGATTATGAAAATGGCATGACTGACCACTTTTTTTCGTTTTGAAAGATTCATATAGAGTTCTACTTTTAGGGGTTTATAAAGAATGCATGCGTTACTGTAGCAAAAGGCTTTTTTCTTTTAGGTTTAAGTACCCATAAAAAGTCTTTCTTTGCAGTAAAAAAATTTAATCTGCTTGATATTCTTTTACAGAATAACACCACTCCCAAAGAGACTTCTTTTTCAATATTTAGTGGCACTCTGTATATTAAAAGAACAGAACTCGTGAATTCGTGTTAGTGGTATCTCGTAATTCCTCTTGCGGTTTGTGTAAGGATTTCTTCCTTGACCTACCTTAGAATGTTTTTTTCTAATTATACTTTATTATTTAATTTTGCTATTTGTTATGTGATTCATTACTGTCACATGGCATAAATATAATGATTATAAGAAAAGATGGAAATAACAAAATCAGAAAATCGTGAATGTAATTAAGTATAACGTATGAGTATGAATAAAAATAAGAGTACTTAACATGGTCGAGTATTATTCAGTAGTAGTGAGTTTCAGATAGGATTAACTAGTATCAGCAGGTATTCTATATTTAAACGAAATGTATAATGAAACTTGAATTGTTGCTTAAGTTTACCGAACATCTTTCTATTGTCACTCGGTCCTTGATATGTAATGATTTTGTATAACACCTGGCGATGGTTCTTTGTATGAAGTTGTGAGACAAGAAAATAAAAAGGTATCAAGGAGCCTCTTGGTCAAAAATTAATAGAAGGAAAAACAATAAAATATCTATAAATTATAATTTTTAGAAATCAAGCTTTTATTTGTCAAATGTACTAAAAAATAAAAAAAAAATAAATATTACTTATTCAATTCCCTATACCTACTTTTGAAATTTACTTTACGATTACTTTATGGTATATAAAAGCTTTTTGCGATGTGGGATGAAAACTCAACATACCACATCGCAACTAGCGTTTATATCACGTCATCGTAATTGACACAAAAATTTATTTTGATAGAATTGGTTACAGTTAGCGCAATTCCAAAAGTTCTTAAAATTTCATAAGTAGGTTGGTAATATTATTTATTATAATTTTTTAGTTTGTAGTAGGTACATCTTAAATAAAAGTTTGTTTTTAAAAAAAATATTTTTTTAGTTATTTTGTTCTTTGTGATTTAATGACGTCATAGAGGCAATCGTATTCTACTATTCTACGAAAGCCTTCATTTGATACCCATATCGAGGTCTTATAACGAATTGGGGCAAGCACCTTCTCTTCAATTAACCCGTTCCTGTTACACATAGCAACCGGCTTCATGTATTACAGCTACGGCAGGTACCAATAACCAGAGAAAAGAAGCGTATACGTGTATAGGTGATAACTAAGCCTGACATTCCCCAGCCACTGCTGCTACCAAAAAAGATTTTCTTTCATCACCAACTGAACTTACTTTTGGACAATTTGTAAGATTTGCTGGTGGTTTTCTGGTGCCATCCCCACACCTCGTTACCCAAAGCGATTTCGTAAATCACTTGCGAAATATATGTACTTAAAAACATACGACCAATTCCGGCTACAAATCATAAAATTTTTTTTTTCAAATTTAAGGGGAGATATACACCTAGGAGCCGGAAAAAAAGTCAGTTTTGTGCATTTTCTCTAGAAAAATTTAACTTATGATACTTTAAGTTAAAAAATCTCAATGATACATGCATACCTATACAATCGCCGATAAACAGTATTCCTGTCTAACGAAATATTCTTTAACCGCACGCTAAAACTGAAACATGAGTTGCCCTGACATCAACTGGGTAATACTATCTATGGTAATAATCAAGAGAGGTCCTAGTCAATACTAGAAGATACTAGATAATTCTCGATAATGCTTATGTGTTTTAAGTTCCAGCTAGCTTCAACTAAAATGATCAACCAAACATGAGCTCTCCATAATAGTCAAAACCATAAGTATCAGCGAATACTTCAAAGTATTTCTTTGATAATACTCACTAATACTCAGGGTTTAGCATTACTTAGTTTGTACTCACATTTTTATTTATACGACCCAATATATCTCGAAATGTATCAGAATTCGAACACACTCTGACTGACATACTCGTATAGTAAGACCATCTTCTTTTCATTGTTATCGTTCTGTGTGGACCATCCTGTATACTATGTATATCTATATATTAAATTGAATTAAAGATGAGCGTCATTTTAAAAACCTGTTCAAAAATCAAATCCGCTCGACTTATCTTATAACGATGCTTATTTCTCTGATAAGCCGCCCGTACACTTACGCGAAATACTCCGAGCCTTGAGGATACATTCTTTCCCTCACATTGTATAGACAACTTTGAGTGCAATCAAAGATTTTATCGTGGAGCAGCACATGTCCACCCAAGTTGGATTTTGGGATGTGGAATTCTGAAAACGATACGTACTTTTCCTTCACAGTCCATTGTGCAGTGAAGTAGGGGTTTTGTTTTTATTAATGGATGTAAAGAATTGGTTTCAAGGATTTATTCGAGGTTTTTTTTGCAAATTTACCAGTCCAATAAGTATATTTGAGGATTAGAAGCAAGAAATACAGCAACAAACATCTCAGGGAACAGTTTTTTATAACATATACTTAGTATTCCCGTCGCCATTGTGCACACGTCTTACTTCCACATAATGTTCATGATATCCACCTCACGATGGTTACGAATAATAACTGATTCGCGTTTTGTTTGTAGTGGTATTTGAGGGTAGAAACCTTTTTCCCTCTGGCTTTGCTTGAGGATTCGCCGCAAAGTGTGTCGGGTACGTGCAAGGGTCGCCATGCTTTAACTGATGTTCTTCTTAATTTGGGATATTTGGCTTGGCGTCTGTCGAAGTGAGAATCGAACTCGGGTCTCTTGAGTGATAGTTCTACACGATTATAGCAGAGCTGCGGGGGCTAATTAAAATTAAATATTATATTATTAACTTTCCGTCTTTGAATGACTGAAGTCAAACTGCATTGTATGCTGTTAGAAGTCACTTGCATAGACGACCACTTTTTCCTTTTGTCGCGGAACAATTTTATTTATTTATTCTATTTTATTCTCCTAGGGAGTTTTACTTTAAAACACCGATGATGTGGTGCAACGTTTCATGCGACTTTAAACAATCAAATCCCACCTTCAAATAAAATTAAATAAAAATGTGAAATTCTAGCACTGTATGCACATGAGGAGGTCCCAAATGACGGCTCATAATTTCCGGGAGATTAAAGGTTTTATGAAGTTTGATATAAACATTTGGTTTTCGGCTGTTGACATAATTTTTAAGAAGCGACTTGCCGCCATCGAAATATGTTTCATGAGTATCTAAATTTTAATACTATACAAAATAACTAAACATTGGGTGGGGGGGTCGAGAAAAGTTTAGTTTCTTATAAGCATGAATTAGTTTATAATTACGAGCATCCCACTTCTGACACCATTTATTTGTGGAGGACGGGAGAAAAAACAAGTTAGTTTATAAATCATACACTTCATTAAAAACGAATCAGCTCAAAAATTGTGAAACTAATTAAGGTAGGTAAAAGGTAAACATGGAAATTAGAAACACCGCACAGTAAGCGACAAAATATCGGTACGGTACAGAAAGATCTTTGTAGCTCTTTCGAACTTGAGCTAAGCCCGGAGTACGCGCTAAATAGTAATTGTTCTTCGCACCGGATCAGCCGATCGCAGCCGATTTTATCATAAAATTAAACAATTAAAATTCACACAACCAAAAAAATTAATTCATTAATTTTAATGCTTATTGGGATTTACAAACAAGTGATTAGTAGGTAAAAAGAAGGACTATTCTGCTCAGGCTACAAATGTTCACCCTTACTGCTTACTGGAAATCTAGCTCTTGGGAACTGAGGATTAGTATTACAAGTAATAATTGATAAACAATTATGATATCAGGAACTAAACGACACTTATGTGCGAAAACGTACACAGCATAGTAAACAAACTTTTCATACAAGCTGGTGTCATTAGCTTACTTCATTGTTAATCGGAACCACACGCCATGACGAGGGTCGAGGTACACTGAAGGAAATACAAAGTGTGCAACTTCAGTGAACGCTAAGAAAATGAGAATTTACCTAAGAATCCCTCTCCTACTGAAGAGCAGACTGACAAAGTTTTGTATGTATAAAGGAAACCATCCATGAAATTTAGAAATTCTTCTCTTGTTTAGCAAACATTTTTCAAGTGTAATTTGACGAAATTCTCCACAAAGTTTTTAGGTGACTTAGAAAACCATGATTGACATTAAACGCTTATGGGATTTGCTTTTAAAAAATGACACCCTGAAGTGATTGCAAAAACTTCGCAGGATGCTTTTAGGTTTGATTTAACCGAATGATTAATTATTTCTATAATTGCCATTGCATAATTGACATAATTAGTGCATTTCAAACCCCCCTTCGCTGACGCCTGATACATACCCAAAAAGTGAGAAAAGTTAACTGGCACTGGAATTCCTTCTTTAAAGTTATGTTTACATTTTTATTAGTTATAAATATAGTCTATTCATCAACTTCCCAATCTTTGCTTTTCAGGTCAAGTCAAGTAAAATCCCTTCCAAAGTTTTTTCGAATTCATTATTGAAAGATACACAGTTGGTATGGTATTATGAAAATTCGCGTTATGTAAGTCTCACATACACATGCCTCGTCAAACCTTTGAATTCCTCGTCGGGTACAAGAACCTGGGTAGACCTCGAATTGGCGAATTCTGTGCAAATATTTGGGCCCCCACTCGTATAATATGTTATTAATTCGACACAGAATTTCAAGAGAAACAACTATTTGTTGCGGCGTATGGACGTTTCTGAGTGGGCCATACATATGCACATATTATTGTATATAGATAATCTAATAGTGAGTCGGATATTTCACATTTTGAATTTTACAATTGCGACTTCAAATTCGCAATCAACAGCATGAGGAATTCTTATATACAAAACGACATTAAGACCCAAACACTTTTTTTTATTTTGAAACAATTTTGTAACTGATTGTAATTTTAGGAAAGCTGATTTTAATTTACTTGAGAATCATGTCTCGAATGTTAATTGGTCAGAGGTTTATAATCTTCAGGACATCAATCTTGCAGTTGATAAATTTTATTAAATTGTTCTCAGGGGTGTTTCAGTGTGTGCCCCTTGTTAGAAACCACATTTTTTAAACTCACCACCCTGGTATGACTCTCACTTGAGATCTTTAAGAAACCGTAGAAATAATGTTTGGACGAAGTATACTAAAGACCACATTCACTATTTACAGTATTCTGATTTGAGGATGGAATTTAATCGATATTCTTTGAGTCTGTATTGTCAATCCCAAGCAGTTTTAGAATTTCGTAATAATAAAAGGAAGACATCTAATCACCCCTCAGTTTTTGCCCATAACGATGAACCTGTCCATGATCCCTCCATTATTTCGGATCTCTTTGCCAATTACTTTGGCAGCGTCTTCTGTAACATTTGACTTGTTTTTCTAATATTTCTTCTACTTCTATTCTTGACGCGGACACTGTTTTAGATTATATTAACAAAATAGACGAAGAATACTCGGATTCTCCTGACGAAATTCCTAGTGTTGTCATACGTAAGGGTTCATTGTCTCTTATTGAGCCTGTTACTTGTTTAACTTGTCTCTCAGCTCTGTTGTAAGTTTGATATTGTGCCTGTTCATGAAAAAGGTATAAAGGATTTTATTGAGAATCATAGACCTATTGCTAAACTTTTACCAATCCCGATGGACTTTGAAGCTATTATGTGTCATTATTTATCATTTTCTTGTCGATCAATACTGTCATCCAAGCAGCATGGCTTTATTTAAGGAATTTCAACTGTAACGAATTTGGTAGAATTTTCAAGGTTTTGTTTAAATGACTTCGAGGAACCAGGTTGATTGTGTTCACAAGGATTTTATTAAAGCTTTGACAAACTTTCGCATAAAGTAGTTATTTTTAAACTTGAAAACCTCGACCTTCTTTCTCACCTGTTTCAGTGGATTGGATCTTATCTCTGCTATCGCTCCTTTAGGAGTAAATTTTCCTCTCATTTCTCCAGCGAAATTGAAGTCACATCAGGTGTTCCTCAAGGGAATCACCTTGATCCACTGCTCTTCACTTTATTCCTAAATGACCTTTTTCAACTTATCAATCGTTTCAATATTCTCGCTTATGCAGATGAAGTCAAAATTTTAAAACTATATCTGACGGTAATGATCTATTCGTTCTGTAGTCGGATCTGAATATATTTAAGAATGGTGCCTGAAGAGTGATATGACTTTGAACCCTAAAAAGTGTTTCACTATGACTTTCTTGCTTTCTACACCGATATGAGCCTCAAGGTAATAAGGCTGTGTATAATTACTGATCTTGGTCTAGTCGTAGACGCTAAGTTTACTTTTCAGGCTCACCTTAAGAGTATTATTAACCATTCCAATTCGTCTCTCGGTTTTATAAGACGTTGGTCTAAAGAGCTTCATGATCTGTATGTTTTGATGTCTTTGTTTTATGCCTTTGTCCGCCCTATTCTAGAGTATGCGTCTGTCGTGTGATCCCCCATCAGTCTGTTCATATTTCCCGAATATAATCTTTTAAAATGCGTTTCCTGCTCTTGCATTGTCTCACCTTCCTGTCCAGGACAGACTTTGCTTACTTCCTTACTTAAATATAATAGATTATAACTTTTAGGCTATTTTCTTCCATGATCTTGTATCTGACAATATAGACCCGTCCTTGCTGACTGATGATACACATGTCTTTAACAGTAATCTTGATTCCTAGCTATATCAAAAAACAGGTTTTTTTTCCTCTTTTCTATTTGTAAATGTCAAATGGTTAACGACCTGTTGATACTAAATAAATAAATAAATTCTAAGCACGTCACGCGAAGGAGTGCAACGGAGAACGTGAGAACCCGCATGGTTTCTGTGTTGTAAATATTGCGTATAAATTCGGATTAATTAAATTAATGAATTAAGAGTCTTTATGATTGCCCAATGGTCCTCAAAAATGTCCACAAGAACTCCCTGCAGGAATTAGTAATAATGACTTATGTTATGTTGAAAGACTCGCAAAGATAAGGATCAAAGCTAACAAAGCAAAACGACCGACAGCAATCAAATTCATGGAAAATTTGTCTTTTAACATATGGCATACTTGTCGCGTAATTAATCTTTTGCCCTTTTTGTTGCTTCTTTTTTTTTTGCTTCATGCGATTCCTAATGAGATCGGAACTAAGCTCATTACGAAAAAAGGTTTTTATTTATTTGGGGCACCTTAATTGCACTTTGGCCGGTTTTTGTTTGCCAAAGAAATGATAAAAAATTACAGTTCCGAAGTTCCCTCTCTGAAGAGTCACTCTAAGTACAAAAAATAAATTAAAGTTACAACTTCACCCATTCATCTTGCAAGGTAATCTTTCTGTGGGACTTCTACGAGTTGAGTTTCGTGCATGATTTATGCCCGGTGTGAATACTGTATGTAGCCCAAAGCTTTGTTATGGCCCGGATCCCTGGATCACCATCAACTTTGCTAAGAGAACGGAGACGACCCATGACAGTGCTCAAGAGATGAAATGTTCAATTTCTGACTCCAGCATAGACTTTCTCCGAAATATTATTTTTCTTGTGTAGCTGCTTGCGGCGGTGATTGAATGCTGCTGCTTTGTGGAGATATAAACGTCATATTGGGAAACAGGGCTAAATGGCACCAATGGCAATATGCGTAGACAAATCACTTCAAATAAATTCCCAAGTATCGTAACTCTCTTTAATCCCTGCCGCAGGGGTATCGGGTTAGCCTCGACTATTGAGCTCACTCGGCAATCCATCTCCTGCCCGGGGGATAAAAACCGTCGAGAAGATATTCCTTCAGAATTTCATCTTAATTTTTCGTAAGCGCAGGACCCTCTTTCAAGTCAATTTCATCCAGAGGCAAAACGTACATAATTCTGCAAATACGGCTGCTTCAAAGCTAATTTTTCTGTAATCCTTTAAGCACACTGGAAGTATCCTCTTGCTTGATTACACATGTTTCAGGCACAAAGCAGCTGAACGAATATCACCTGAGTTATTTACGAAGATATTTTTGGATGATAAAGAGTTTCGTATTTAGATATGTACGGTTATCGCTCAGTTAATCAATAAAGGGCTCCACGCCCACTTATGAAGGATTATTATTTCTGGATACATAAACATACATCCATCAGCGCGTACTTATAACTGCCGATTGTCGAATAAGACGCCGCCGGCAAGAGTATATAATGTAAAATGCAGATTTTCCTGCCTCCTTATTTATTCTCTTTTGGAATTTGTAGCTTTTAAGTGCCTGAGGAAAAGGACATCGTATCTAAGTACGACAAGGCCAATAAGTTTCTTTAGTTAGATATTGATCTATTAGGGTTTAATAAAACCTACAATGCTGACTGTTTAAAACATTATACACCAAAATTGAATTTGGTGACATTGTTGCGCTGTTTGTCGCTCTACTAAACATTTGTCATATTAATCCACTGAATAGGGGGATTTTGTCCTACCAAAGATTCGGTAATTCTGGATTTTTGATGTTGTCGGTAGGGTGGCGACAAATCCAAGTTTTCGCCACACCACCACCATTTTGGAAAAACAGAAATTTTCGCAGATTTTCGATTATTACCCCGTTCCAGTGCATTTAAGCGCAAAACAAGTGCTATTCATTTTTGTGCATGGCATAATTATCTACAAATTTCAGTTAATGTGTTTTTTTCTATGATCTATAGAAGCGGAGCTACGAAACGCCAAAAAATGGCTGAAATCGCATACTTTGCAATATTTTCAGTTTTTTTTCGACAATATATGGTAATAACTACGATACATGTGATTGTAGCGTAAAAGAACTCAAGATTGATTTATCTACAAAATACATTTTTCTTATGACCCGTGGAAAGGAATAGGGGTAAATTTAAAGAAATGCGATAATGTTGTGTGCACTATTTTAGCCGTTTTTGGGCGTTCTGTGGCTCCGTTTCTATTGATCTGTAAAAAAAACGAAACTATAGATAGTTAGTGTAGCAGTCCGCTTCCCAAAAGGAGGAGCTTTTTGTTATTCGCCAGATTTTCATCAGAGATTTGTAAAATAGCGGTGAGAAATTAGTTTGGCATAAGTTTACAATACGTTACCCGTCTCTGATTTCGAAGAAATTGTGCAGGTGCCTTCCACCTGCTCTAGAACGGAAGGTTTATAGTCTTGGTTGGAATGATAGCCTCTCCTAATATTTTATCATCCATTACTATTAATGTATGCAGCAGAACTTTTCTTTCACGAACTTTCCTTTGTAAAGTTTGCTTTAAATATATATACAACTTTTACATAGTCCCTGAAGAATTAACTGAGAGATTTTTGCCGCTATTTGGAATTCCCTGAGTTAAGTTAAATCTCATTTGATTTAATATCTCCTGATTTTTTTTTCAAAAATCATTTATTGAAACACAAAATTTTATATAATCAATATCCTAGTTCATAAAATAAGCACATTTGGCTTTCCTACGGCACTAACGGCTATGATCCGCAGTTTCCTGCTAAATCTTTCTTTTAAGGTATATCTCGGTACAACATTCTCTTCAATGAAAACTATTGCGGCTGAAGTACCCCAAGGTTGTATTGGTTCTTCGACCAATCCTCTATAATATATAAACAGCGGATTTCCTGTGTATACCAAATTGTCTTTCCTCAATATTTGCCGATTATTAGTTCCCACAAGAATCCATCATCCATTTGTGAAAATCTATAAAGAGGGTTAGCCATCATCCAAGATTACTTCCATAAATGGAAAATAAGAATAAATCCCCACAAATCACAAGCCATGTTCTTAACGCGTAGGCGGAATGCACGGTTTTTGTCTACCAATAATCTTAAACTTAACGGCACTGACATCCCTTGGACCGAGGAAGTAAAATATCTCGGGATTTCATTAGATAAAACTCTCACCTTTTCGAAACACATTACCTCAGTCCTCAGCAAAACAAGCCTGCTAATTAAAATTATGTACCCATTTATCAAGAGGATATCGACGCTAACATGGATAATAAAATCATTATTTCTAAAGTAGTATTTCAACCTCTTATGCTCTATGTAGGTGCTGTCTGGTTTAAAGGTGCGGACACGCATATAAATAAACTATAAATCTGCCAAATTAAATCCTCAAAATAATAAAGAACTTGCCATGGCACTTCTCCACCTTTGAACTGCACAAAAAAGCAAATGTCGAACTCATAAGCGAGAAACTAAATACCTCAGCAGCCAAATTCTTTGAAATATTTTCGTATTCCGAAAATCCTCTCATCAGGAAACTCAGTTGTTAGCGCTGTTAGCTAGTCTAGTATAGTACCTAATTTATAGTATATTATTTTAGTCAGGTAGTTTGTTAGTTTCAGCTTTACTAAATAAACAGTCTGGGGTTTTTTATCACAAAATTTTTTCGCCATATTAAATATTATTTACGAATAATATCCGGCCCAGTCTACCTATTACTATCAAAGATGTATGAATTTCGAATTCGAGCACTTAAAATATAACTGTCCTACTATGTGTACTCGTATACAATTGTAAATCGTGAATTCTCAATAAAATATTGAATTGAATTGAATTTATATAGTTAATCAGTTTAAAGAAAATTTGTATATTGTAGTTCTTAGGTTTAGGTTTATGCATCGTATTACATAAGGATGAGGAGTAGGAGCTAGAAATTGGGTGACACTAAAACGGATTAATAATATAGTCATTAAGGAACTATACAATAAATGAATGAAAGATTCTTTATAAAATACCTTATGGCATGTATGTATGCATATTCACGTAAGTAAGGAATAAATTAATAAAGACACTCATTTCGCTTGCTGGCACTGATATGAGTGTCTGCATGAATTTGAATTGTTACGGTGCAGAAACTTTAGAAAATCGTTTCTAAAGTGTTGAAACTCTAGACTTTCACGGCATTATAGTAGGGCCTCAGACAAAGTCAATTTACCGTGAAAGGCTCATATGGTACGAAAAGACGCACCTGGATCGAGATCGCTGGAATAGTAGTGCGCCCCATTTACATCAAGCATGCAAATTCCCCGGCTCAAGCGAAGCTCCGCATGTCGTTGCCAACTAAAAGCTTATTGTAGGAATGTGTCTCACATAAAACTGAAAGAGTTCCCGTCCCGTTAAGATATGCACATCGCCCCTATTATTTCTGCAACAGTACCGCCGGCGTACATGTTCCTGCTACCCCTTGTGTGCCCCATTATTTGGCCTCCCCCCACGCTCCAGGACGTTTCTCCGCACGGTGTGTTCAACTTCTGCCTGCTTGGGCGACATTATTCAGTAAGCTCACGGCTGTCGTGTTATTTTCTTAATGGGACTGCGACGCGGGTGGGATTAAGTTGACTTTTGAGGACTCTGTTTGCAATGCTAATTCAGCATGTTCAAAAACAGAGAAACAGAGCAACAGAGATGCCCTCGAAGGGTTGGATGTCGGACATCATCGGTGCTCCAATTGCTTAGGATGTTGATATCAAGCTGAGGAAATGACCAGGAAATTTCTGTTTACCATCGCAATGCCAAACTGTCGTGCGCTCCTGCTACTTTATGAGTTTGGTAGAGTCCTTGATAATCAAGGACAGATAATATCTCTACCCATCCCATATCGGATTACACGGGCAAATTTTAGTGTTGTCTTCAAATAAAAAACATCTGAGGAATAAAAGGAATATTTGACACAATCTGGAAGTGAATTTTACATGAAATTGATATATGTAAATTGGGATCAATATTGCAGTTATGTAGAAGAATAAGAACGCTCTGCGTTATTGGGAAAAGAATATCATTATTCATATATAACTTCAAAGGTAGATACATACATACATATATGTATGTATAAAGAACATCTGAATTGTATTGAATTCTTGGCATCGACGCTATCTTATGGTGAGTATATTTGCGTTTTGGGCGATTTTAACTTAAGTAATGTCAAATGGACCCATATTGATGAAGAAACATTTCTTACACCTACAAATATCTCATCTGAAGCTGAGTCTGTGATTTTAGATAGTGGTCTAAGTTTGTTTCAAATCAATTCAGTTTCAATTTTTGTTTCTGGGGATATATATTCCAGAGTTTGTGAATCACTTGCACACAAAAAGTTTCTGACGTTTTAAAATCAGCCTTAGATTTATATGTTCCTCTAAAGAATAAAAGTCACAGCAATCACCCAAGATGGTTTAATGAATTTTTACTTCGCTTAAGAAACGCAAGGAATAAAGCTCATAGGGAGTATAAAAGCGTTGGTAGTCTAAAATATAATCGTAATGCTAAGCTACATAAATTTAAAAGAATTACAAATGAATTTGAATATTTGCATCGCTTCTTATGTAGGCAGTACATTTCTACCAGTGAAAACAATATTCGAATAGTTGGCCATTTTGGACCTATATTTAATGACAAACGTAAGGTATCTGATTTTCCAAGTATTATGGAATACAATAATGTTTAATCCTATAATCTTAAAGACACGTGCGAATTATTTGCGAAGTTCTTTGACTCAGTTTATTGTAATGACATCACAGTGACTACTAAATCACGAAAACGTCACTGTGAGTAATAACTCGCAATTCATGTTTCAGTAAATCAGCGAGAAAAATTTTAACGGCACATATTGGAGAGTGAGATAAAAGTGCGTTTCTGTAACCAGTATGTAAGTAGTCACACAAAAGTGAGATATAATTCACGCTGCATTCAGATGGTGAGTTATAATTGAAGGGTCTACCGCCTGCATTTTAGGTATATTTTGAATTGCATGCTGATGACAATAAAAGAAAAAAATTGTTTTCATAACTTAAAAAAATATAATTAAGTTTTTTAATTAATTACAAGAAAGCCCCACATTCATTAGATTCTGAGGAGATAGGTACGGGGGAGTTCAGGTTTATTCAATCATTTAAGCACTTCTATAGAAGATTTCGTAGGCTAGCTCACTTATCAGTCTTAATTCAGATAGCAAATTATCATCTGAGAATCTACCAGTCTCTCACCCAACAGGAATATTTTTTAACGGTTTTTTTTATTTAATTTACATTTAAAAGTGATAAGGCTAATTCACTCATTGTATTTTATTTTTAGTGTTTCACTCTATTTTCTTTTCCCCATGAATCCTCCATGAAAACTGATATAGAATATACATGTATCCCAGTGGATATATAATCCGTTTGCTTGCACAAACATGAATGCGCAGATCTGATTTATGTACATATCTTATAGTCCGAGAGGTGAGCGACAAAAAAATTCAACCACTTTCGAAATGCTGATTTTTTCATATTAATTTACATTTGTGGTGTAGAGAAATAGCCTGCTGTCAGTCTGGCAGTTTCGTTAGCGTTTGGCGCGGGGTGGCTTTGACTTTGTAAAAAAAACTATATAAGTCGCAACTACTTTCTAAAATCGGAGAATTGATTTGCGAGCAGCATACTAATTGAAAAACTGTTTTGCCAAGGCTGCAATAAGCAGCGGGTAATTCCTAAAAAAATCTATACACTTAAGTATGAAAGTACTTTCTAAAATATGAAATTCGGTAAACAAGTAGGAAATATTATTATTGTTCAGAAAAACAAAAACAAAATTAGTCCGAATTTTACCGCACTAAATGCTGTCAGCAGCGGATAGAACAGCGCATCGCGGGAAGCCATGAAAAAAACAGAAAAGTAAGACTTGGCTTCGCTCATGGCTATCTATACCTAATAAGTATTTTTCATTCTGGCGTAGGGTAAGGACACACTTAAAACACCATAAACTTCTATTTACGCCTAATATGTATACCAGCTTGTGTTCACCGCTGAGATCAAATTTAATCTCTTTGGCTCCGATCGAAAGTGATGCGGTGATACTCCGGAGAACAATTTAATAACAAAAATGACAAGAAGGCGGTGAAATACGCCGGATTGTCCGTAATGGATTGGGGTTGCATGTCGGCTACGGGTTTGGACAACTTGCAGTTCATTGAAACCATAATCGAAAAAATTTCATATTTGGACGACCGACGCATCATGCAAAAAAATGTCAAAGAGAGTGTACAAAAGTTGGGAATTTCAGACAACCACGTTTTTTTTACCAGGATAATGATCCCAAACAAACTTTGGCTTTAGCTAGGAGATGGCTGCTGTGCCATTGCCTGCACGTTGCTTTAAAAATACCACTCAGTCCCCAGATATTAGAGTGAACGAACATTTATGACACATATGGGCATTCCCGGCCCACGGGTGGGATCCGGCCCTTCACTAAATTTATGTAGAATTGTAGCAAAGCATTATTATTGAAATATAAAGTAGCAACTTGGTTTATTTCATTTAATATTAATTTAATTTATTTAATAATTTCTTTCCTCCCTTGACCCGGAGATAGAAATGATAATTTGACCTCCGAACTAGGATACGTTGCCCGTGCATGATTTATGGGATGAAATGGGTCGACCGATTTCCCTTCAGGAAAAGTGGAATCAAATAGACTCTTCTGTGTGCAAGAGACTTCAAGCCATTGGAAAAGCAAACGGTTACGCAACGATGTACTGTGCAATACAGAACAGTGACTTTTTGAAGTTACATCTGTATATCAGTAGTGCAATTTGATTCCGAAAATATTTAAAGTAATTGGCCAACTTTAATTGTGAGTCACTATATGTCCGAACCCGGCATGTAGTTTATATGTAGATACTTAAACTGAACAGTTTACCCTATTCTGTAATTTGTCATTTTATGTTATTTTAACTGAGTTATCAAACAAGAGAAACCAACTAAAAGCAAACAGCTCTACAAACTCGAGCTATTGGGTCAATTACGTAAAAATGGAATAATTTGTTTTTGGAAGAACGAATGAAACAAAAATCTCCCCTGATGATTTTAGTTCAACTTTTTCAGCTGTTAATAGGTTTGACGACTCAAATATTTCATTTGGAATTTGTGAGGACGAAGTTATGTTACGTGTATTGAGCGTCAAGTCAGATGCTCTACGACTAGATTTAATAAACACCAAATATTTCAGTTAGCAGGCCAAGCAATTTCAGTCTTCGTCGACGTTTTCAAAGCGTTTGACTCAATAAATCATGAAATATTACTCATGAAGCTGAAGCATCATTTTGGTTTTTCAACCAGTGTAAAAGTTGTCACTGTACTATCAAAGGCTATAAAACTTTTATTCGGAGTTCCACAGGGCTCCATATTGGGACCATAATTTTTTGCAATTTATATGGACGATATTTCGGGGTTATGCTTTAGTTAAGTAGGCTGATATTGTGCGCGGATGATGTGAAAATGTATTCATCTGGCCATAAAAATTCTATTTGTGATGTAATTCATGACATTGACTGTGTAATTACTTGGGCAATGTGCAATAAATCAAATCTCACCCTGAAAAGACTCAAGCTCCGTTCATATACAAACATGCTATTGACACAGCAAATTTGGAGCCGATTACACTTAATGCAAAATTGTACCATTTTCGATTGCCGTGAAGAGGTTTGTGGAATAATAATTATCACTACTTTTACATCGTCGGAAGCGTTTTTGGAATTATCAGGCAGTGGTGGAGTTCGTGGAGGGATTTGTCAGTGAGAGTTCGGAAACATCTGGTAAAGATTAATATTATATCGCTCCTTAATTATTGTACTTGTATCTATTACCATTTCGGCGCTGCTGAATAACTAAGGCTCCAAAGAGCATACAACGCGTGCAGCCGTTTTGATCGTCTCTAACCTTACTCTAAATGTATTTTGGGTGTGCCCTGAGGCCTGAAGGAACATCTAAAATTAAATATTTAACTATATATATGTTTAAAATTATTCGGGGTTCAACTCCCACATTTTTATATGAAAGCATAAAATGTTTGCCTTCTCAAAGATCCTCCCAACTTGTGATATCGCGCTTCAAATATAAGCAAACGGAGAATTCCTTTTTTGTTTGTGCAGCAAGACTTTGGAACTCATTACCTAAAGAGCGAACCTTCATGTGTAAACAGTTTTGCAGTTAGCCTTAATGTGCTCATTAACTATAACAATAGACTAGCAAAATTACTGTGCTCATGTTAACGCCGTTGTAGTATAAGTAAACTTTTTTCAAGTGTTCGAGATAAGTAGTTGGCAGGGTGGGTGTGCGTTGGTCGTAATTTTTGCGAAAAGTTCAAACGCCAACGCCGTTGACATTACGCCAAAAATATTATCGGGACTGCTCAGCGATAAATCCTCTGTGAATTTCTTTTCATGCCCATTTACGCTGAACTGACTTTTCCCTCTTACGACAAAAAAAATTGTGACTTGAAAACGGTCGATTAAACTAATGGGGCTCTCTTTACGGTAGGTACTGATATATTTCACCATGTCGAATCAAGGTTTTTCTATTTTGGTCAAGCATTTTCCCTTAATTCTTTTAAAGGTAGATTGAATAGCTTTCGAAGAATGGTTTAAAGATTATCATCACAAAATAGTGCATATCAACTTCCGTGTTTTGTCGTAACAGTACTGTCAATGCTTCAATGCTAATGTGAACCATTTCTGTATTCATTATTCGTGAAATTCACTGTCTCAGGCCACCATGATTTTCATAATTATCTGGTTTTTAAAATATCTAGTATTCTACTATTGGGTTTCTTGAATACAAGAAGGAAGCGTTTTTCGGCAGTTTTTGGAGCGATTCTTGACAGATTGGATGGGACTTTCTCATTTTCCCAGCTACGTTCCAGATTGTTTTCTGCTTTTAAGCTATCACTCAAATTTGCAAGTGCTATAATCGTTCTTACATTTTCTGGATACACATCAAGGTATTCTCGTGGTCAAGTTCATAGTGCAAGATTCCTGATAGGACGACTACTCATCATAAGGGTTACTTCTGATCTTCTTTGATCACCCTAGACCTTATGATGATTGTTTTGCATTCTCAACTCATCATGTGCATTTTCGTACCAGAACTTATCATACACCCTATGGTGATGTTCTAATCAATAAACTCAAGAAATAGCAGGTGCCGTTACTCACCTGATTATACGTGAAACGAGTTGAAGACTGAATCTTTTGGAAACTGATCTGTAACCCATATCTGTTCAAAATTGCTCATCTTCAGTGGCAAATATATTTTGATGTATGTCCTTGTATTAATGACCGATGCTACTCAAATTGAAATAACTGTAAAATGCAACGTGAACTAATTCATGAAGTGTTTTAATTGTCAAAATCCAGAACTTTATATAACAAGTACAGAATTACGACTTCGAAAGTGTCAAAATTGGCAAAAAGTAATTTTTGTGAATTATTTAGTAAACAATTTATCGTACATTAATTGAAATGTCCAATAACAATCTTGAATTGCACTAAAGTTCCTACAATTGTCACAAACGTCAGTTTAGGACTAACAGTCAAAGCATGTCAAGAGTTATACAACTTAGTTTCTTTAAAATATCTCGTTATTATCTGTTTATCGAACATAAAAATATCAAATTGCAATTTTGTGAAATTCTATAAAAATCACCTTGAAAAGTAATTTTCCTCGTAGTATCAACGAACGAAAGTATCTTGGAAGACGCTCCAGACGATTAAAGATACAGATATTCCCTTACGCATATTGATTGGACTAACTGATGGTTTTATTATATTTGAAGACATATTTTGATATGTTTACGTTTTCCCGTGCACAAGAAAATATTGCACAATGGGACATCTCTAAAACTGGGCTGTCCTTTACGAGTATTATATCTAATCATTTTCACAAAATTTTAAAATTGTCTTTATACTTAAGCTTGCCGATTTCTGTCCTATATTGGCCGTTAAACCGAATAATAGTTTTCCTTAATTGCTAACAATTTGACTTATTCGTTATACTGTCTTTACTTGTCCTAAGATTCGTGCACTCACTCTGTACGAAAGTAATAAAGTGTTGTCCATATCAAAGAGCACTAATACTTTGCACAAACATTAGTTTCCTTTTATTGCTTCCCCTAAAGATTCAATTAACTGCTTCATTTATATTAAACGATTCTTCGGGAGTCATTAATTCATTAGAAACGAAAGAACCTCTCGCAAAATTGCAAAAAAGAGATAAAGGAAAAGAAAAAGGTCTTTGGAAATGGAAGAAAATGGGATTACTGGTGATACCCCCACTAATACTTCGTTAAATTTACTTTATTGTCCATACGTGTGGAGCATCCCAAAAAGATCTCATGCCATCCCTTTTCCTTATTTTGTCGTCCAAATCAGGGTCGCCAAAAACGACATCTTACTTGAGCGCTATCGAAGGGCAATCTCCGGATCCCTTTTCTTAGGGTAGACCGGTGGACACTCAATCAATCTCCCCTATCGGTGTCACGTACAGTTCCCAAGAAACTCGCAAAAAATCGCCCATGCAAACACCTGGAGCATTTTAACAGCTCGTTTAGTTGCAAAAAAAGATACAACGACAGAGCCCAAGAACCTAGATGATCTCCATGAATGCCTCAAATATCCCCAGGAAAGAATGTGCCCAGCTGGGAGGTGGCGGCCTGCCACAAACTACCGGAAGATATTTCCTGCGCAAGAGAAAAAAACGATTTTATTATTAAATATTCATTGGCATGAAAATTGCATTAAATATGTAATGAGCCCATATAACGAAGACGGTGAGAGCGACGGGTCCGCGTGACCAACCCTTGGAAGCCCAACAAGGCCCAGTGGGTTCAAAAGTAATAAGTCGGCGCCACAATGTAGCCAACCCTTTGAAACCGTGCCACAGCATGAATTTTGAGCCTGGCCAGCTTTTAATTCTCTGAGCCTTTTGCGGCTTCCTCAAGGTACTATTGCACAAGGTGTGACGTTCTTGAGCCACATGCAAGCCACGCAAATGGCCTTTGGAGTTTTCCTTAGCTTAGTAAAGTTTCCCTAGTGGTGGCGATTTTCAATAATTATTTGCGTCTTATGAACCTCAGGAATTAATTGCCTGACCCGGTTTGCATGTAATCCATTGCAGCCATGTCAGGAGAATTATTGGAAAAGGGCTTTGGGAAAATTCCGAATACACGCCATCGCACAAAGAAATTCAGTTGTTTGCATCCGACGTATAATCCAATAAAAATAAAATTAACATGACTACGTACCATGTAGAGCGTGACGGATACCTTTATAAACATTTGATGGATATTGAAATGAATGCTGCGGGTGATTGGTCCCGATCTTTTGACGTGAACAGCCTCAAGTCCCAAAACACAAAACAAATTTACGATAGAACAGATTTTGAACAAACAAGTGAGCAGTCACCCTTGCAAGTCTGTACTGTAATAACAATTTTTCTCAGTCGACGAAATTCCTCAAGTTTGAAGAAAGGTTTATGAAAAGTTGTTTTTTTCGTGTCTCTAAAAGAAAATCTCGTACAAGACGTGGAGAATATTGGGTGGAGCTGAGTGCTCTACTGCAGAGAAATGCTGCGATTTTTCATATTGTAAGCGAAACTTATGGAAGACTGCAATATCTTTTTAAGAGCAGAGTGATTTAGTCTTGCATTGTTGCCAACACTTCAAGACTTTAAAAGGAGTCCTAAAGAGGAGTGAATTTTCTGTGCAATTTAGTTGTGCCGTTAGGAAAATGTTTAGCTATTTTATTAAAGATAGAAAAGTTGTCCGGTAAAAGAACATTTTTAATAAAGTCTTTTGAAGCTTAACCCCATATTCCCAAGAATGTAAAAAATGTGTCAAGGAATCTTTTTAAACAAAGTTTTCATAGAATAGTTGTGTAAACATTCAGCAAATTTTTTGTTGTTAATTTTGCTTTCGTAAGGAAGTGCCTTATTTGCTGGAATTTGTTCTTTAGCCATATTAGTCGCCATAGTCGCAAGTGATGTACGTAAAAGATTTTCACATTTCGATTTTTTTATCACCACAATAGTTTTGATAAAAGAAATTCTCCTCTCAATAACAACTAGTCTTCCACAAACAGCTCAGAATTTTATACATATTAGCTTAGACTTCTAACATAAGTACAGATAAATATACATTAGTGTAGCTTGTGCTCGTTTTTAGGGCGGATCCCTAAGCAGTCCCTTTTCTAAGAATCACCCAACAGGAGTTGTCCCTTAAATAAATTGCCTACCCAAATTGATTTTCACAAGCGTGGAATCCCCTAATAGGGTCTTCACCTAAGTGAACTGGATTTTCTTCTTGTCTAACCTCATGCGTTAAAAAAATGACGTGTGGGTTGCCTTGCTTGTTGCTGTCGATGTAATTGTAGTTTGTATGTGCCTTTGTTTATTTCTTTCCCTACGGCGTTTTTCTTTCTTCAATATTTCAATGAATACTTACTGGCAGAAGAGAGAAACTTCACTTGTTTGCATTTACAAACACAATTATAAAATTTTTTTACAAACAAATTAGTAGGAATTTCTAAGTACAGGGTAATTTTTTTGTGGTACTTAAAGTTCTTTTTTAATAACTTTGACATAAATTAATTTCTTTTCAATTATTTCTTTATTGACATTTAATTTGGGCTTGCACAATTTCGCCATTTTTCAACACTATGAAGTGTTTCGCGTTAAATTCCAGAGATCTCGTTGGGAATGTTGGCCTTAAGTTGTTCAAGTCGATTAGCATAAACCTTGCTTGCCAGTCGTAGTCGCCTTGAGATCAATCGATTGGTGAATATTCCTTTCAATAAATCGATTGTTTCGCGTGCAGAATGGCATGGTGCACCATCTTGCTGAAACCAGTAATGGTCCATTGCATTTTCGTCCAACGCAGAACCCATATATGTATTTAGTCGGTGGATGCAAGCCAAACTGTTGATAGAATGCGGCGATAGAATATTTGGGGTTGTTCAATAGCAGCAGTAACATCATTACTTCGACGTGGACGTGTTTTAAATTTAGGCCTCTCTGTTGTCACTGAACCACTATTACAAAATGTTGTCACTACACATTGGATTGTCTTCGGTGTTGGCACTTTTTTCTAACGATATTCTGCTCTGTACGCTCGTTGCACTAACGTAACAGAGGACTGATTTTGAAAATAAAATTAAACAATTTAGGCTTTTTGTTTTGGCGTGTAGTCCTACATGGTTACCATTGTGCTGGACTGAAGTTTATGATAGGAGCTGTCAGATGGCGATTTGGCATATGCTGTCATAGTTATTAAAAAAAATCATTATATAAAAAGTACCCAGCGACCTGGCCTTTTCTTTGCTTCAAATTACACAAAGGGTTAAATGTCATACAAATATTTTTCGAAAATATCTAATACTTAAACTAGCAGTTTTCGGTAGAAAATTATAATTAGGGAAATGTGGCACAAAAAAGGTTGATGGCTTTATTAAAAAAAAACTTGTTTTTAAGAAAAGCTGTGATATTTTTATTTCAATCCTATGCGATTAAACATGGAGAGCAATATCTGCCAAATAGCCGCCTTAGATCAGCTTGGCGCTAAAATAAAAAATTATGACGCCCTCTAAAATAATTTTTGTCACCGAAATCGTCAGCTTAATTTCCGTTGGAACCAATTTTGCATTTTCATAGAAAAAACGGCGTTTTTGTAAATGACACATACATATACTTACATTAATTGAGGATGGATTGCATTAGAATATATTATTGACAATAAACTCAGAAAAACCTCAAGTTTAAAAGCATTGATTTATTTTTATTGAAATCATTGATACATTCGTTGTCTAGTTCTTGTTATTTAATAACGTGATATTAACATTAATCAGTTCAGTTTTCTACTACACAAACGTAAAATAGTTCACCCACATTCTTCCTAATTCGGAACTCAATAAACAAAGATTTAAAAAACTTTATGGCAAACTATCCTAAAAATAAAAAAAATTCAAAAGCAAAGTTATTTGAAAATCCGTTGTTCCTAGAGTTCTGAATTAAAATGAATGTGGACGAACTATATCACATTTGGGTAGTAGAATAATATCTTGTTTCGCAAATTGTACACTTGTACACATATAAAGAAAAGTTTAAAATCGAATACCCCACTATGCAAATGTATCGTACCCAAAAAGGTAGGAACAAGATGTCTGACTCGGAGTACCTTTCAAAAGGTCGAGAAACAATGTTGTTTGCCGTGAAATTATTTGTTTTAGATGTCTGCAGGAACATAAAAGGAACTAATTTGAAAGTGTTCGTAAAATCAATTTCCTTTGATTTTTTCAGCGCCTCATCTCAATTCTTTTATGAGTTTAACAATTTCTCAGTGCATTCTTAACTTAAAACGCTTCCACTCGACTATTCACTAGAAAATGACATTTGACAGTTGACACACTAGATTGGACAGGTTCATAACACACACGGTATAGAAAGACAAGGTATGCTGGACACATTTTTTGGCTGTTGGGCTGTGAAGGCACTACGTAGGATTTTACATGAAAATTTAAAATATATGTATGTATCCAAACACAATAATTTCGGCAATATGATGTAATCAATAAATAAATAAAACATAATTAATATATTTTAAAAACTTTCCAGCTGCAAGGAATCTGTGTAATTGAAATAAATGGCAATTGTGTTTATGCAGTGGGGTGAAGTTGCATCAAAGCAGAAGTTTTAATTAAGGGGTAACACCACTCTAGAATTTTGAAAGGCCCGATTGTCCTTAAAATCATTCAAGTAAGAAGAGGATGAGGCGAGCATCAACGCGGATGGCCTAATGTATGGTGCAAGCATCGCAGATTAGAGGAATAAAAAATTTCAAGGATTTGACTTGAAGGTATATATATTATATGAAAAATTATTTAAGCTAATACTAACTGTATGAACATATTTCAACACTATTTCAAAGACTAGTCCATTATTGCCTGATTTACTATTTCTATGTCGAAAAGCATTATGGTATTTTTAATTTATAAAAACAGAGTAAATGCAAATTATCAGTATTCTTCAAAAAATCCAATTAGACTAGCACACAACTGAGACAACTCTCAAATTAGGTAAACTAAGAAGTGACGCGCAACATAGCGCTGGTAGGAAAGTTACAGCATACCTTGTCTTTCTATGACACAGATCAGCTACGAGCTAGTTGGCAAAAAAAGCACACCAGTTGACGCTTCCAAGCAACGGCTCAGCCATATGAATTCAAAATATTAAAATTAATGAAACGCGATCGCTCAGAAGAACTATGTAGGTATTTGCATTAAAAACTGCAATCGTTTAACAAAAAATTTTCGTTCGCCGGAACCGCCAGCTGGTTTTAAAAATTCGCCTAAAAAGGCGCAAATTTTTTAGCGCAAAATGCTAATTGATTTGCTATGATTATGAAGTTTCTGAAGTGTTCCAGAGCAACTGATATTGCAAGGACAGTACTTAGTTTGGTCGTTGTGTACGTGAAACATGTCGTAATAGTGCTTACTTACATTCAACAATATTTCTAAGTATATTTTCACAGTTCAAGAGATCGCGATCGATCGGTTAGAAATAATGTAGCGTCTTGTTGTTCATTTGTTTCATACACAGTAGCGTCAACATACCCTCGAAGATCAATCGTGTCGACACTCCTACCGGATGGTATGACATCTATCGGGCCTACACCCAACTATAAACCATTCTCGTAATATAACTAACATATGATGCGAATATCAAGTCAATCGGTCAAAGGATATAAAAGTTGTACTAAATATACAAAAGTCATGTAGTTCGGTCTCTCCTTATTTCTAGTCTCCTTGGCTGCAAAATCCTTAATAATTCTAGTCTTAATCGCGCATAAGAAATCTAATTATTTCCAATCCTATCAACACGGCGGCGGGCGGCGCCCATGACATTATCATGAGAAAGCTCTGGAGAATATTTGAATATTTTATGAATTTTATGAAATACAAAAACATTAATTACGTCTTAACTTCTAAACCCCGCGACGTAAGTGATTGAAGCTTTTTTTTAGTTAAAAGTGATGTTTAATTTTAGATCGAACCCAGTCATTGATTTGTTTGAGCAAGGTTTTGTTGATTTATGAAAAACTAAAATGCGAAACATAACGGGTTTTTCCTCTCAACTTTCGGTAATAAGGCTTTTAATTGGCGCAAAAAAAAACAATTTTTTTGTTCTTTTTATCAACACAGCGCGACACTCGAGTGGGCAGGCGCCTTAATTATGCGATATTTTCCACCGCACAAAATGATGCGCAATCAAATGAACGCAAAGCAGTTAATCTCATAATGAAACCGTTTGAAGAAACTGGTATAGTTACGTATGGATCAACAAACACCCGTGCGTGTTCGTAGTGGTCGCTCGGCTGAAAATATCGCCCCAGTCGGCTAGAGCGTGGTCGATAAATCGTGACCTCGTTTCGAAGCCACCCGTTAAGCTACAACAGTCTTGCAAAATTTAATTGACTGAGAACAAAAAGCCCAGTGAGCGATCTCTTCATTTATAACTGAACTTACAATATTAGACTAAACTGAGTAGTTGAAAGTAGTGGCTTTCTTTCTTGGACTGGAATTATTTAAGATGGTGTATTTTCAATCCTCTATTGAGCGCCTGTTTTAAAATTGATCCAGTCACACCCGTCAAAAATTCTTTAGAAACCGCTTATAAGTCATTCTATTGTTATGTAGGTATACATATATTCAGACAGCGTTATTTTGACAATGTGACAAGCTTTAACGCAAATGACCATTCTCAATTTAACAAACGATCCTTTTTGCTAATTAAGTAGGATTAATGTCAGTGGAGGGGTTATGCCGTGCTGGCAGGCGAAAGGGTAAAAAGGGAACTTTCAAAAGCGCACCCTTCGCTGGCGCAAAATGAATATTTCAGAGTGCTTGCATCATTCAATGCCAAAAATAAGGTTGCTGGTATTGTGAAAAAGGCTTCCTCCGCGACAACACCTCTCTCATATCAAAACAAACGTAGAATTTTGTTTATCGACCGGGGATTGGGGGCCAGCAGGTTGGGGTTGAGTGCCACCAGGTTGGGGTTGGGCCAGTCGACCCGTTTCCCATAAGGCCATTCAACTGAATGCTCCACTCAGCGCCCGACTGTTGCATTCGACTTCCGCTTCCTATCGATTTCTCGGGGTTTCTTAGCCTGGCCAGGTGATTATGTATCCGTGGTAGAATGGCTTCAATGCGGTACCCGGGAACGTAAACAATTTTGAAACTTGCTCCGGGATACTTTGCGTTATTTAATTTATTACACCCCCTTCTGGTGCCGCTCGTTTTTTACTGTCTTCAGGTTCAGGCATCTTCCTTTCGACGAAACTACAAAAATTTATGCAGCGCATAAAGAAAAATACCCCAGCACGTCCTACGTAATGTCGAAGCGGTCAACATCACTAGGAGTTCATCTGCGTCGCGGCCGATGGTGGCAGCTCCGAAGCCATCAGTCAGCAGGGCTTTGGAAAGAAAGTTTTCAACAGGAGAACACCTGGGACGGATGTGGCGAGCAGGTGGTTGAAATATTGATTTTCCTACTAGCGGTGTTTTGTGTTGGAGCTGAACGCTGATAACGAAGTGCTGGTCCGGCTGGTGGCTACGGCTAGTGTGTGGGAGAGAGCTTTCATGTCCCAAGTCTCATCGGCATATGTGACCGCATCAAAGCACAAATCGATAAAGGATACCCCAAATTACTTGTCCGGTCGATTTTTCTTTTGCGCTTAGCGAAAATCCGTTTTTAATGGGGCTAATCTGGTTAACACATACACACGTGCCCTCCAAGAGCTTAGACTTAGAGGCAGAGGGTCAAGCGAAACAGGGTCGCTTGCGCTCAAAGAGTCATTAACGTTAAAAGTGACTTAAAACTTATCAAAAACTTTGCAAGCCCGCAATTTATCACAGCAGCGAGGACTAAATTAAATTCTAACGGCATTGAGAGCCTTCATGCATTTTTTATCGGAGTCATAATTTTCAAAACAAAAGTTGACGTAAACTTTCTCGAGGATGTCGAAAGCCATAGAAGATATTTACAGGAGGAAAGGAATGCGGGTCTATAAAATTGTGAAGCAACAAAACGGGGCATTTCCTCCCAACTTCATTTTGAAACTACAGAGGGAATGAGTTCTTTCATAGTACATGAAAGTGTTAGTCATGAAAGAGCGAAATATTTTCTCCTTCCAAAAGTTAGTACTTCTCATCTTAATAGTAGGGAGTTAAAAACTGTCCTAATTGACTACCCACGGTTTCCAATTTGACTGCTGAAAGAGAAGTTTATATTAAATAATATGAAAGGAGAAGCTAAAGGGCGAACTTCCTTCAAATTCGCAAAGTTAATTTCTTTTTCCTCTTTCTTCTATCTGAGGGTACTTTGTCTATTCAACTGTTCATAATTTGAACAAAAAGTAAGAAATTGTATTGCATATAACGGTATGAAGTGAATTTTAAGTTGGGTTGAATATTTCTTAGAATTTCAACAACCAGTTGAAAAGTCCTTTTGACAAAATACAAAGACTTTGAAGCTGTTCCGCAAAGAATAATGGGCAAAAATGTATGGATGGATGTATGGTCTTGCCAACCAATACACATTACAATAACATCTTAATTGCGATAGGTCTTATCATATTATTCAAGAAACAAAAAACTCGTGTTCCAAAATCGGCCGCCTATTTGCACTGTCGCGAATAAAAGTTTGTAATACGGACTTATGGAATACTATGTATACTCGAATACATTAATAATAATAAAATTATAAAGAAATAAAATTTGGTTGTCATTGTTCGTTCATTCGAAAGTGAATTGTAGGAAATTTCGAAGTATTTCTTCACTTTTGCAAGTGACTATACCTGGAGTGGTGGAGGTAGATCAACATTGGTGGAATTTTTGGAAAGCACGTTAAGGTAGTAGTTGTTTGGCGTGAGTGTGATGTCGTTCCGTTAATTAGATCAAAAGATAAAAATAAAATAATAATGTGCATCCCGAATCTATGAATCACCCTATAACTCGAAAATGCTTGAGATTCCCCCCATAGGATTTTTTGTGAGATCTAGCCCACCTATCATTTCTTCATGTGTTATACGATACACCCCGTCATACATAAAAATATTTGTGCAAAGTAATTTAAAGGGTTCAAATTATCTTTTTACGTCAAAGCTAGGTGTCAGTTGTCAAGAAATTAATAATAAATGCATACCTGTCTAATTACAGACCTGTCGCTAAACTGTGCGCTACTGGGAACATTTTTGATGCTCTTACCATATTTATAAAATTCTTACGTTTATTTAGTAATCTTTCGTTAAAGGTAAATCTATCACGAGCCAAATTCTAGATTTTTCAAATTTGTGCCTATTTTTTTTTAATTGCATTTTTACTGACCTTACTAAATCATTAAAAATTAATACATCCCGTTTGTTGAATCGATTCGGTCTTACTTGATGGATCGTAATCAACAAATATAATTTTTCGGTTGCCTGTCTAGACGGATACACAATATATCTGGTGTAGCACAAGGAAACCACCTGGTTCCACTCTTATTTATTATCTTTATTAATGACTTGCCCGACTCTTTGAAATATTCTTAAACTTAATAATCTTGACACGTTGGAAAATCGACGCAACATCTCAAAAACAGTTTTCACTTTGGATTGTTTACATATCAATTCTTCTGTGTTACTTTATTCTTTTAAAATTTCAATTCTAACTCGCCCTGAGAGATAAGAATTTTTTGACTAAACCACAACACCAGATTTGACATTTTTGTGATTATAGGGTTTCGTAGTCAAATGGCAAAAAACGGACCGCTTATAATTTCGTCATATCCATCGGTCTGTCCGTAAGTCACCGCCTTATAACTCCGCCAACTTTCCATTGATTTTGATAAAATTTTACAGACAGGCCTTGTGTGAATCTATAATACAAAAAAAAAATTAGAGGTTCCATATATTAGAACAACTTCATTGTGTGGGATACCGTTAGACAGGTCTCTAAAATTGAAATAAAGTTTCTTGACATTAGTTTTCCCTTGGATGAATAGTTTGCGAGACACACGCTCCTAAAGTTGTTAAAAATCCTCTAACTTTCCAACCATGTGATTAACAAATCGGAAAAAATTAAGATATTACCACTTTATAAATACTTTCAACAAAAAATTTTAAAATGGCCACCATGCAAATTAAAAAAAAATTGTCGATTATGTTATAGCGACTCTCTTGTGTCTTTTACAAAAGTATTTAAAAAGTACATAGTGTTATATCTTGTACGATAGTACGGAACCCTTAGTGTGCGAGTCCGACACGCACTTGCCCGGTTCTTTAATAATACACACATATATAACATACAACCTTTGTGTGGTGTAATTAAAAAACTAAATCATTTGATTTTAATATAATTGATTATAAATCGAATGAGTACTTAATTGATTGATATACTTTCTTTTACTTCATTACAGTGATCCCATCACAGGTTATGAATATTGGTTATAAACTTGCTAATAAAAGAGTCAGCGCCAATGTCAGACAATTGGGCTGAAGAGTTAATGCGCAATAAACGACATTTACTATTTGTTCCGTTTTTATTAAGGAAAATAGAGATTAATAAATATTTTATGTAAAACGACGTTCGTTCCAGTGCATGTATGCATTATTCTCCGTGAAACGCAAACTCTGCACTTGTCGCAATCAATCGCAAGAAGGTTTGTTAACCTAATTTAGTCCAATTAAGACGATAATCGAATGACAACCACCAAAACGATTTGAAGGCAGAACTTACTTCAGTGGCTGGAGGGCAGTACTACATGAGCGATTGACAGACTGAATTTCATTTGGGCACATACGTCAACCACGCGAGCGGTTATGTGTGCGCGTCTCTTCAAGGTGAGCAAAATCTCGTTTTCTTAATTTGCATTCGCACTAAAGCACTCAAGCGTCACCGGCAAAGTCGTAATCCCGACCTGTGCTCGGCTCATTTTCTACTTCGTCATACTTGTCCACCGCACACACCACATCCAAGTTGTTTTGATTGCATTGCAATGGCGTAAATGAACGGAAATAGCGATCAATGGACAGCTTGGTCTAATTGATGACAACAATCAATTAGCACTTCGTTCAGAGGATGAACTCTTCAATTTGCATGCTCTGCTTGTATTGTTCTGCTCGTTACCACCTGAATAACTTTTCTGTCGCGTTTGCTATTCGACTCTTTAATGCTCTTTAATTTCGTATTTATCACAAGTTTTATTATATCTCATGTAGAATGTTGGGAAGGTAGTGGGCGTGAGTTACATAATTCGTTTTTTCCATGCTTTGACAAATTCGAGTTACACAAGTGTCTTTAGTGAGGCAATTACGCACAAAAGAGTTATTTTGAGTTACTTCCTCAATTGCACTACTTAATAGTTTTTGATATTCATTTATCTGCAATTAACCAAGACATGATAATTTCGAAAACGTATTTGCTTAGAACACCAATTTTGAAACGAAAATGCTTCATGAGGTCATAATTTTCGAAAACAACTCCAAAAAGTGGGAAACAATTAACAAATGAACGCACGCCGATATGAAACGTTCTAATTTTAAGATTTGTCACTTTAGATTCGCAATCTTATCTGTTAGTAACGTAATTCATGGACAGTGGTGTGTCAAACGAAGGACAATAGACATTTTCAATTTTGCCAAACAAACAGCGAAATTCGCCTGTTTTTCGTAATGGATTGCGAGCTTTGGAAAAATCATAAAAAGGGTTAGTACAAGTGATTCTGGATCGAATTGTAAAATAATTCTGAAATGCTGAACTACCAAAATTTGTTATTTGAAAATTGTGGAATACATAGTACGATTGTGCACAGAAAATCAGCTCTCCTGAAAAATTGTGTTTTTTCATCTTCCAGTACACTTTACTCCATTTCTACCGATCAGATCATAACGAAATTTAGCTATTAGGTTCAGAATTGTCTAAAGAATAAACGTAGCTAAGGTTTTTAAAAAACCATTTGGTTCACGAAAAAACTTAATGCAAAGTTCAAAAAAGTGTCATTAATTTTTGTTCCAAATTTGCTAGAGCTGTAATTTTTTTATATATTATTATTTTTAAGTAGTAAGCTTTGAGTAGTTTCTTTTAATAACATTAGTAAGCATGCTCTAAAAATTTCATCAATTTCATCAGTTGGTCAAATAGATTTTCAGTGTTCCGAAAGACTAGCTACTTTTTCAATATAAATACAAAACGGACACCTTAAGAGGTCTCAAAGTGATCGTCATTGAAAACCAAAAGAGGCATTCTTTTTGTTTTCAGTATGGACGCTCAAAATTTTTTTAGGTTATAGCAGCCATGTTGTTAAATCAACATCTGTTAAATTTGTTGTGAATGGTTCAGTACTGTGTGCTAAATCACCATCGATGGTTATCTTGTTGAAAAACGTGTGCAAATCATAAAGTTTTATTATCAAAATCAATGCTCCGTTTGAGAAACGTTCCGCGCATTACGTGATTTTTATCCTCGCCACAACCGTCCTGCCGTGGCAACTATTCAACGTTTGGTGGCCAATTTCGAGTCAACCGGTTCGCTAAATAATCAACCAACATCCGTCACTGAAACGCAAGGCCTGCCGAAAACATCGCTGCTGTGCGTGAAAGTGAACTAGGCAGTCAATTTGCCGACGTTCACGAGAACTTTGCCTTTCTGCACATTTCAACTTGGCGAATTTTCCCTCGGAACTTGGGTCTGCACCCGTATAAAATCCAACTGACCCAGCCACTCAAGTTAAAGGATCATAGACAACGTGTGTTCCCTGATTGGGCTGATAAGTGCTAAACAATGATTCTGCACAAACCATGGGATTTTTACCCGTCAACTCCATCAACTGGCAGCTATTAAATATGTCCAGTAACTAGCAAATCAACACTACCACAGATTTAACCAAAGATGTAAATTTTTGGAATACGATCTCATAAAAAATCTAACTTTAAGTGGCGAGGTCAGTGTATAGCCCATTAAGTTATGTTAAGTTAGTTTAATGTTATTAGTAATAAAGATAAAAGCTTTTACTTGTACTTTGGCATTAAAAATAAGGCAAAAACTTATTTGTTTCTACGTCAAAAAAATGTCCAATGCAAATAAAAAAATTAAAAAAATTATTAAGAAATTTTGTTTTCCTATAATTTTAAAAGCTACAGTGGCGGAGCAATGATTTGTATGGTTTTTTTACAAGATTTCATTTAAACATTTATTTTGGCAAGTTTTCAATTTTCATTTTTTTAAATTCCACAGTTTGTTAGTTTTCATTTGACATTCCATACATGGAGTGTAGAAACAAAAATAATTTATCATTCGCTTGACCTCCCATAAATTACCCATATAATTCCAAATTCATTCAATGTACTTTACTAATTCTAAACTAACAGCTATGAGAAATTTCAACTCTTTTCTCAATTTCCAATTTGGATATGAAACCAGTGATGAAGTTTTAGGGATATAACACACCTCGTGATTCACTGATGTGCTCACAAAAATTTTAATTTACCAAATCTAACAATCGTATATTCAATTATCAAATAATTTAAACGCAATTCACGATCAACGTTGGGCGTATGTACTGATGATTTATTCTATGTATGCGGAGCTGGATTTTATTGTTTGCAGACATGTTAAAAAATCTCCTGTGCATCATGCGAATATGCTATTAATGGTGGATCCATTTTCCAAGCAAAACAAGAAATAATATTCGTTAACGACCACCTTAAGTGCCAAACAGTATTATTTATTACTTAGAAAATGGTTACACCTGGTGTCTTACTAAAAATATATTTGCTATGGAAACGAATATGATTTATGTTTACATAAATACAGAACGTCACGATTCATCCATTGTTTCTTTCTGCCTCTTTAAACCTAACAGCGGTACAGGCGGCTAGACAAGGTACTTTAGGTACATTGGATGAAGCTCAAGAGGTGGAGCATATCATTGAGAGCCTCACTCGCACTAGACCATATATGGCTCCTAAAGCGCCCACATTGGAATTTCTTTGCATTCTTCCCAGTTTAATTTTATTGTAATTTTTGTCTAGACAAAGCGACCCATACATATGTTATGTAATAGTCAGAGCTGGCTGCAAAAAACTGGGCCAATCGAGAAACAGAATGAAATGTGTTTCAAATGTTAGTACTACACACAGCGAGCGTAACAAAAATTACTGTGTGGTTGGGCAGAACAAGTGCACAAGCTTGGTATGTTAATAATAGTAGGAAAATCGTTTTTCGTAAATATCTCATCTTCTAGACATGTTAGATGAAAAATTTTTAAAACAATTTTTTAAATTTCTAAATTCTATACAACTTTGGTTATAACATCTCATAATAAAAAAGATATCCACGAAAAAGCTATTGAGTACAAAATCCGTAATAGATTTTATACGTAACATTATCCCTTCAATAAAAGGTTAAGCCGCTAGATAGGCGCAAAGTTGCAAAATCGGCGCGAAAAGTGGTCATTAATGTCCGCTCTCCAATGGGCATGCCAACCATAAACCGACCACTGACCAGTTGGCTGACAAAATGCGTTCGTACATAATTCTATCAATGTAGATGTGAACAGTCAGAAAGCTCTGTTTGTTGTGATCGGTGAAATGCAAAGAAACGAACTAAGTTTTATTTTATTTATTTTTAACAATTAGCTAATTTAGCAGAACTAGCTGCTTAATAAATTCCATTTCTTCATTTCTACACACTTTTACACAATATTTACTTGAGCTTAAGCTCACTTTTGCTTGAACTTTGACAATTTGCATGTACTAAATACGTATCTAGGGCCCGAACCACTGCTAAAAAGTGCTGAATTAAATGCGGCAACTCAAATGGTTTAACTAACACAAAGGAAAAGTTAGAGCATGTCGACCAAAACACGAGTAAGATGGGAGACTCATTTTATAATGAGAAGGAAAAGGCTGCAGCATTTTTGTTGGTTGGTTTGTGGTTGGCATGCCCATTGGAGAGCGGGCATACCCAGCAGGAAATTTACACATGACGGCATCGAGGAAGTCATCAATAAAAGGGCATGTATACTCATTCCAACATCGATGACATTTCTCACGGCGATGTCATTGGAAAGTCATGCATGCCTTTCTGCATGACCACGGAATGTATGGGGTCATCACAAAAATACAAAAAGAAGAAGATTTGGATTACTGAGAAGCGCATGAAACAACAAAACCCCAATAAAACTTCAGCTCACTTGAAACAAACAAACTCCTATGCCTTCCTGTTAGCATGGCTATGTCCTCAGAATTGGCATACATACCTTAGTCATGCATGAAATCATCGATGTACTATTTCACGCAATCTCCAATTTCCTGCTGGGTATTGCTCTCGATCTCACCTAGGCAAACAAAACCTCGCTACCTGGACGTGTTGTTCCTCTATGGAAAGGCAAGACAAGATGGGTAATTCAATAAAAATAAAAAAAAAGAGGTTCATTAATTATTACAATAATTTCGGAGACAAATTGGGAAAAACGTGAAATTTAAGAAACTTTGGAGCATTTTTACACTTTCGCAGGTTACAGTACCAGCACTGGTATGGGTAGATCAACACTGATGGCATTTGTGAAAAGCACATTAAGATAGTAGTCGTTGGGCGTAAGCTTGATGTCGCTTCGTTAATTAGATCAAAAGATAAAAGAAAATAGTGATGTGCATCCCGAATTTATGAATCACCCTGTAACTTGAAAACAGTTGAAATTCCCCTTCTGCTACACGATTTTTTGTTTGTTTACAGGAGATCTATAACTATTATAATCCGAATATTTTTGTTACTCCAAGTTAAAAAAAAATTATCGACAAAAAATGTTTTTCGGGCCAAATCCATATTTCCTGCTTTATTTTATTTAAACCGCTTGGGTGTTAATCTTTTCTCCATCTTTACATTAATAAAAAAAAACAGTTTTTTTTGCCAACGTCAGAAAAATCGCTTTTACTATGAAAAGAAGGAAAGCCGCGGCGCGCCATGCTTCTCCAAATCGAGAATCTCCACCTCTAGAAATTGTTTTTCCACCCTGTTGAAAAAGGGCTCGAGACACGATTTTAAGGGATGAAGAAACTATTTCTACTCTTTATTCACCTGGCCCGACAAAGCGTTGAAAAAAACGTGGTTTCTGTCTGGGTTTGGAGAACGCGGATTTCCTTCTTTTCATAGTCAAACCGACTTTTGTGAAGTTGGCATACAAACTGTTTTTTTTATTAATGTAAATGTGGAGAAACGAAAAAAATGGTGGAGAAACGATTGCCTTATAGGCCCATGCGATTTGCCAAAAAAAAGCGAATGTGAATATGAATTTGGCACGAAAAAAAATTTGTTTTCGATAATTTTTTTTAAACTTGGAGTAAAAAAATTGTCGGTGGACTATTGATGGAGAAACGAATTAGTTACTTTTTTTTAATAATCTGATTTTTACCGGACAACTTCACACACCTATCGTATCGGAATGCGTTAACTGATGCACCCTGCATAGGGGTGACTACAAAAGATGGAGTGTACCGAGTTGGCTGACAATATCTATGTTTAATCTCCACCTAAGCTTAGTGTTCAAGATTACTCCGAGATTCTTAGCTCTCAACGTAGAGCAGTAAATGAAAACTTGCAGCAATAATCGTCACAACTAAAACCTCTTCATGTAATTCCTAGAGGAAGGCGGATCATAAACGTTATTATCAATTGCTCACTTCAGCAATAGCTTAATCACAGAGCCAGCTATGTAGACCCTGGAAATTGTTTGGAGCAATTTACTCTGAGGCATAATTTCCGTAATAGCCCATTGCTCGGATTTCAATGGTTTCCCACAAACTTGGATTTGCTGCTAGAATGAACTTGGATTGAATTAGCGTAGCTGTTCTCATCACTCCATGGGAAATTATTGTCCAGCACATTATGCGCGCGTCTTATAATTTTCATTACTCCCGCCCTAATGAAGCCCATTATTTCCCATAGTGGTGAGTCTGGAGGATCCATCCTTGCGTCAGAGGTTTAATTTGCATTTTTATGAGTCAGGTATTATACTTCTCCGATTAGCATAAAGTGCGTCGCACAGGATCTGTTTTATGTGATTTCCATTTTCACTGCGCTGGATTACCATAATTTCATTATGGTTCTAAAAACCTCAAAACAATATCTCAGGGAACGCATTACCTCGCCAAGGATATGTCCATCCACAAACGTGCACCTGATACACAGCTTGGTATACTCTACATTAAGGGCAACAACAACCAAGGAAGTGGTGAAAGCATTTCACATCGCACGCTCGTTGCCCGGCGGGGAATTACAAAATTAACTCAGGGACAAAGTTTATTTGACTTTTTATGCAAATGTCGAAAAAGTTTTCAATTGATTTACATTCTTGGCTGGGCATTGGTGAATATAAGAGGAGCCGTAAAAAATTTGTGCCATTCCCCGAAAACAAAGCGATTTAGTGAACTTGTCGTTTGTTCGTGTATAATTGTAAGACAGAACGCACTTTCATATTTCATTTAGATTAGAACTTTGTTTCAATATTTTCAATGTGTTAAATGAAACTCCGGTCTTTTACGCATTTCAATATTCAGTTTCCGACAATTACCATTTCCTGTAGCAACCTTCTCTCTGTGCATATCAATTTTAACGTTAACCCTATTGATTTCTACTACAATAGAAATTCTTCTAGTTTTCATATATTATATAATTATTTAAATTTTTAGTAGCCTGTGGTGTATTGACACCCCAATTGATAGAGAGAAGGTTAAATGCAAATCAACATACATATGATGTAGTTATCACTTGAGTCATGTTAAATTATTCTCGCAATTCAATTCCGGACCTCGGCTGAGCTATGCCGCAAAACTTTATTGTCATCGAAATATTGTCGTGATCGTGTTTCTGGCAAAACGTAAACAAACAATGTGGCAAATTGTTTTATGAATTCATTGCTCTGCTAGATGAGTGGAAATATTTTTCGTTGCTGAAAATAGGAAGCAGGGTTTGATGAAAGGCTTAAAAGCTCTGTTGCATAAATATTTGTTTTGTCTATTATCTGAAAAACAGATCTACTAATCTAAAGTTGTTGGATTGGACTTCACATTCGAGCAGTCTACACTTGAAAACTCCATGGTTTTACAGAATGTCTGCTTATCTTCATATCTTTCGATTTTTAATTAATCATATGACAATTTTTAAAGCTTAATGCTCTGAAAGACTTCACAAAATGAGGAAACCAATTACAAATTGTGACACGAAATTTACTTTAATTATTCGCAGAAAGAACAAAAATAAGCAATTTCAGAGAGTTAATTACTAAGTAAACCTTTAAGTTTGATTATATGTGGTGTTTTGTGCAAGTCTCCAAATCTAAAATATGTTTCGTTTCGCATCATAAGCCGAGTTTAGATATTGCTGAGTATCAGCTGATTAGGCCGTCACACACGGTGACGGTTTTATGCGTACAAACTTTATGACAATCTTGGGACAATCAATTGTTTGCACGCCACAGTGTCCACATACGATGTCGGTTTCATTTGCGAGCAAAATTTTAACATGATCATATGCTTCATTTATTTGGTTTTTGTCCAAATCATTGCCAGATTTCAATCTCCACGAGCACAGAATGTTTTTCTATAATTGAAAATGCAATCCAGGAAAATTCCCTACTCCATTCGGCCTATTCGCTTACTTTCACCTCACAAGCGCTGTTTAAATATGTCAATTGGGCAGTTGAGGAAAATGTATGAATTCTCAAAACACACTAGCCTAGTGCCAACAGCCAGCCAGCGTTGATATCCACTGATCTGTACATATCACTGGATAGTGACTAGAGGAGTTGGGGGCTTGCCGCTTAGAAATCATCGGCGGCCATGTTGGTAAGGGCACTTGTGCGATCCGTCGGTATGATAAAGTTCACGCTTTACCAGCATTACAGACACTCAACGATTTATAATATTTACATTTGTTAGACTATCCCTGTTTAAAGTTAATAATGAAATTGTTCATTGAATTCCGTGGAAGTTGAACCTTTGGGATTGCCATATTTTGTCACCCTAGAATTCGTGGTAACTTATGTATATGCTAAGTTGATATGTATGTGAAGTACTTTCTCGTAAAAATGTGTCATTTCCTATGTGTATAAGAAACTAAAAAAAAAAACCGGAGACTGGACACCTTTAATTATATTATAATATTTGTTTTGTCAAAATGCTAATTCGACTGGACTATACGCCCACGAGGGGATTGCGTGTCTACAACTTGTATGTATAATATCCCTAATTGTTGGCCGACCAATAGGAAGCGAAGGATCGGTGAAAAATTATTTTATAATATAATATATATATATAATAAATCTTTTCAAATTTGAATAATCTACGAAGAGAACATGATGCTGGACGCGGACTTTGCTTATACATAAATACGAAATAAAAATGTTTTATTGTACGTTGGATGGGCATGCTTCCGAGGATACATATACTTCTTTTTTAGGGTTCCGTACCTAAAAGGTACAAACAACCCTTATGGTGAGACTTCGGTGTCTATCTGCCTGTCTATCTGTCTGTCTATCTGTCTGTATGTATGTATGTCACCCTCGTTTTCCCAAGTAACTACAAATACTATCAACTTGAAATTTGGCACAGTTGTAGAAGTATATATGTATAATAATTTCCCTGCATTTATTCCCAGTGGAAAAATTTCAAGAATATTTTTATTAAAATTAAAAACAATTATACTAAGATCTCGAATTTTTTAAACACATCGTGTAGGGTATCATTTCGAACATCCAGACATATACAGTTTTCCAAAAAATAAATCTGTTCATTTTTTACTCCACTCTAACTCCGTAATTGATAGATTATATTGCATGAATAAAGTGAAAATATTCTACGGAACCCTCGGTGTGCGAGTCTGACTTACATTTGACCAGGATTGTTTTAATATAACGTTACTGGAAATTATTTGGATATTTCACTGAGACAGACGAATTACACTACTTTTTCAAAATCTGTCGAATAGGATGAAACTTAATACAAATTAATAGATAAAAACTATTCTTTATACTAAAACTATATTACGTATAACGGTAAAACAAAACTAGCAATACAGCAGAAACCAAATCCATCTTGCCACGACTGCACTTCATCCTAAACTTGGCGATTTTTAATGTAATCGTGTAATGAAAAGTTGCAATTAATTTTTTGTTACTCATTTTAAAACTCTCAGCAAAAATGTAATATGATTTCCCTCGCTCAGTGGCTGGCAAGTAGAATTGAAAATAAAGCAAGAGCCCTACGAGGAAGAATTTTCCACAATCGTGGAATATGAATAAGAAAAGAATAAAACTTTTCATTAAGGAAAGAGTAAGAAGTTGTAAGTAGAGCAAGTCCCTGAACAATTATTAAAAATTAAGTTGAGCGCATTCCACAGATTTCATAAGCCCCTCCAGTCTGTGTAATCTGCACTTAAATGAAATTTTTCATTTATCCCTTGTACCTTCATTTCTGAAATTTTACCTTCCAAAAGATTATCGGCTTATTATGCAGTCTCAAATATACATACATAAGTACATTGCTCTTTACCTGCTGCGACTTTTCCTGATTTGGGTTATTAAATTTAGCGGGAGTTATTCAGAGCATTTTGAATTACATGATTTTTATGAAATGTGATAGACGTAATACGTACCTATTTTACCCGACTATGGCAAAAGGAGGGTTATGAGCTTGGCAGTCTATGTATGTAAGTAAATGTCTATAGATGTTAATCTGTTCCTTTGTAGCTCCTAAACTACTCACCACATTTGGACAAATGAGGAATAATTGGTTGTATATGGATGCTCCGTGTAACATGGGCTATTTGGCGTCACATAAAAACCAAAACCACGGATAAAAAACAAAAAAAATTGAAAACAAGCATTTCTAGATAGACCTCTATTGTGTATAATAATAACACAGAAAATCACCTACTAAGTTAATAAAATCTTATGATAAATACTTCATTAACAGTTACTACATTCAGTATTATAATAAAGTATTTTGCTACGTAAACGCCGTAGTCACACGTTTTATCTCAATTAAAATATTTTTTTTTATTCTTACACTCAGAAGAAAAACGCTGCAAATCTAATTATACATTAACTCAATTACTTTCAAATATGATTTGACGCCAATGTCGATAATTGTTAAAAATTTTTCTCAAGAGTCCACTATTGAATCCATTTTGAAAGCATATCTAGATTGAAGCATGTCTAGATTTGTCTTCAGGTTTTATAATGGTCCACGATGGGATACCGATACATATGTATAATGACCTCTAAGTTAAAAAAAATAGTGGGATTCGAATCCGGGGCTTCTGGAACAGTAGCCTACTGCTCTCGCCATTAATCTACAGATACCCTTGAGGCAGAAAAGGGTCGTCTTATTTTTGGCAAAACATTCACCTTAGCAATTGAATTAAAAATTTACTACATAAATAGACTTTTCAATCAAAAGCGAAACGTTTTGGAAGAATAACTTCCAGATTGAAATACACCAACAAAGTGTTTTATGATTGTTTCAAATAATATGCAACAAATTTCAAATATGTTATGAATAACCACTCACATTTTTAAAATTACAATGTGATCTTATTCTCAGTGTATTAACTGAACTACTACAAACAAATCCATATATCTTAACACGTATGTACGCAACATAAATATAACGAACAACCACACAACAAACCAAAATCGACCAAAAATAATATGAAAGGACAATGAGCACTTTGGTTGTATCTAACAACAGTAACAAAATACATCACCTGAAAGATAACATTCTCAAAATGTTATTGTGGCATTTTATCCCTAATAATTATAATAATTGTTTAAGTTTTTGTGAATTTTTTAAAAGATTTGATGAATTACCCTGTACTACAATTTATATATTTAATTTACACCTATACCCTATACAGACTCTTATTATGGCAGACACGTAACGTGGCAAACATGACAAATATTCTTTAATGCGTTCTCCATAATGGATTTTATACGTCACGTAACTGCACAGACACGCACAGACAGGGGCCGTGTCTGAGAATGGAATTCTTGCAGAGAATATTATGACTTTTGCAAGAACAATTGTTGGATGTTGTAGATTGCGTCAGGTCATTGATAAAATATTTGTCCAGACCTCTTTCCATAGGTCCTGCTTGAGTAGATCCAATATAGCAAAATAAATAATGCGATTTTCAAAAGAACAGGAACCGATTCTTGCCAGTGCTGGTAAATCACGTAGTAGATCGAATATAGTAATTAGATACGTAAATAATTAAAATTTCGGACAAGGGTGCTGTGATTGAGAAAACGCACACATATAGTGAGTTCTCAATTGTAAAATAATTTCACTCACAAAAATGAGGCACAACATCTGAAACCCGTTTTGAAAATTGCTTTGAACTTTTCAGGAGCACCATACCAAATTAAAAGCGTATACCAAAGAAGCAATCAAATATGTATAGTAACAAATGACAAAGGAATTGACTTACAAACAAAGAGTTGTCAAAATTCATCTACTTTGACGTTTGGAAATCGTATACATACAAATACAACGCAGTTTTACTTCTCGTTTGGGTACATAAAAGAACGTCCACCAATGATTGGTATTTGATATTTCTTCCCACTCAAGAGCAAATAGGCAGTGCCTATTTACACCACTCACGTGTCCATGATTGTGTGTCCGTGTGCTCAATACCACAAAATGCATCTCACATCGGGACAAAACAATACGCAAAAGTAAAATTTTCCTTTTGCAAAATGTCTGCTGACTAAAATTAACCTTTTTGTACCGATGTGCGATGTATTTCGCGGTATTCGGCACACGGACACGCACACGCATGCACAAACGTGGTGTGCAAAAAGCCACTGCCAATTTTCTCTTAAGTGGGAAGAAATATCAAATACCAAAATTACTAGACCGTTTTTTATGTACCCAAACGAGAAGTAAAATTGCGTTGTATTTAAATGGGGAATGAAAGTAAAAATTCTCCAGATGTTCTTAGCTAAAATTACGTTTTCTAGAAATGACTGGAACAAGAAAAGTGAAATGCAAAAATTTGGTGGCGAAGGTGTGCTGTAATTTCCATTTGTACCAGAATATTAAATCTACGTGCTGAATACTAAGTAGGCCCACCCGGAGAGGGAACCGGGTTGCTCTAATTTATCAAGAGCTGCCAGAGCAGCGATTGCTACCGGAAGCATCTTCGTAATTATTCAGATTTGCATAGACTAAAATACATTTAGGAATTACTTGGGGATTACTGGCAAGCCGAAAGCTTTATAAAACTTATTACGTTAAAAATTTAATTAAGATTTACACTTTAAGTGATATGCATAGTAAAAGGTTTTAGAACAAACTCTAGTCGATTATTTAAGCTGATTTGCTGATTTTCTTCGCATCGAATTTCTAAGTAAAATAATACTTTTTATTTCTTTATTTAATTGTAAGTTTAAGATATAAGTGCAATTTAAAAAATTTATTATTTTAGTGCTAGAGTTAATAATCCATTATTCTACTATAATATATGCACGCACTTACGTTCTTGAAAAATAAGACTATTCATTATTTCGCTTAAAGCTCATCCTTCAAATACCAATTCCTCTAAATTGGCCACTTCAGAAAATTCTCAAAAGTTTATTCTGCTCCTCTAATTCTAAGCCCATTGCGTCAACAGAAGCTTTCAATAGCGAAATTGGCACTTCATACCATTCAACCTATAATAAGATGTCAACGCCTCATACCCAATTTAGTCGGATCATTTTATGGAATAACTTAAGTCTTCCCCAGCAGCCTGATGGCAGGAAACCACGAGAATTTCTCGCAAAACGAAACAATATTTAAATAAGAAAACAAAAATATGAAAACTGGCAAAGGGGAAGGTGAATGGGATAACAATTTAATGTGACATTTCCGATATTTCCCTGCGGATATTGTTCATCCTAACTAAACAAATTGTTTTATTTGTATTTACTGAGAAGTTCAAAGAAATAATTGGGTGAACCCTTCTCGGCATTAAGTGCGTATACATTCTGTCGTTGCTCCATTTTAACGGTAGCCATTTGTGAATTCTGGATCCAAATTGGCATGCTTCTAAGGAAAACCTCTCAAAAAGTGTGCTTAGGCACGCAATAAATTTTATAAACAAACAGTTTTTTATTTAAGCCCTTCACAACTAAGTATTACTTTATTCCATTTTCGGATGTAGCTACGCTTGCTGGTAAGCAGGTGTACATAGTAGGAAAGAGTACTTACGCTGATTTTTCCGGTAGGGTTTTTGTGATTCACTATTGCCCAATAGGTGGCTTTTCGTTGTTGTAAAATGTGCCTAAGTATATTGCTATTAAAATAATTATTATAATACGTACGCTGCAAACGAAGTTCAGGCTCGCACACCCCACAACTCTAAAAGTACCACCCCAATGAATAAAAATTCAAATTAGCTAGTATATGTGCATTTTGAACTAAAGGACACAAATCATTAATGAAGATTGTAAATTAATAGCAAGGGTCCGCGATGACAACCTTGTGGAACACATAACACTGTCAGATAAGGTATAAAAGAACATTAAACCTTGAAAGATCGATTTATGAGACATGACTTAATTCATTGAACAAAATCGATGAAAAAGTCGCAGTAATTTAAAGATTAACACTCTATGAGAGAGTTTCAGTGTGTCCCTCTCTCTAAGTTTGATAGGTCATTGATACTCGTGATAATTTATTTAAAAATTTTAATACAAGGTGTTTCAGTTAACGTCGGACAAATTGATAGAGTTGATGGCATTTCAATGAAAATAAAAAAGAGGTGCATTAATTACATGAATTTCGGAAAATTGGGAGAAACGTGAATTTCACGAAATTTTAGACCTTTTTTCAATTTTGCAAATGACTGTACCTGCAGTGGTAGAGGCAGATCAACATTGGTGGCATTTTTGGAAAGCTTTTTATTAAGATAGTAGTTGTTAAGCGTGAATTTTTGTGGCTAGCTAGAGTAGATCAAAAGGTAAAAATAAAATAATAATGTGCATCTTGAATTTATGAATCACCCTGTAACGCGAAAACGGTTGAGATTTACAATTAATTCATAATAACTTAAAAAAATTAAACTAATTTCAAATCGAGCGGCTTCTATAAAGATAATATCTATCATAATTTTTCAACACCTACACTTATTTATACTTCGATGACAAAGTGTGTCGAATTACTATTACTATAGATATGAATGCGGAGACGAAAAGTTTTGTCACCTACTAAGGTTATGAAAATAAACTCGTTTTCTAAGTTTTAATAGCATTATACTGATTCTGAGAAAACGAAAGAGCCATAATGAATGTTGAAAGTACGATATCGTTGATGAGCTTAAAACCGCAATATGTAATTTTTGGAGCTTTTTATCGCCAGATAATCTTAAACCTTACAAAAATTTAATGCCAAATCGAATTGTTGTCATTGTACAAAATAAAGAAGGACCAATAGTTTTTTTATTTCTTTCTTATGAAATCTTGTCTGCAGAACAAAACGAGGGGGGAACAACGATGGTGTGGCGCAGCAAATCAAACGTCGGCGATACGTGGGTATAACCATAGAAAAACTAAGCATAAAGAAGTTTCAAACGCTTTTATTGTATATTACGAATAAATGGTGGGAACGATGGCAGCAATCATATAATATAATCTTTGACGACTTGTTTATTTACTTCTTTTGTGAACGACAACATGAAATATTTGTACAATATATTCAAACGAAAAAAACTATAATTCAAGAAACTCTTAAAAAATGAACATACATTTAAATATATTAAACAATGCAAAATTATATGTGCGTATGCAAGCTTCGGTCGGGAGCGTACAGAGAAAAATTGCATGAAAAGTAATAAAAGAGAAATGACTGAGGTGATTGTGTTGGCATCCCCATTCAGAGTGGTAGGCTACAATAGAGTGCCTCTGCACGTGGATTAACATAAGCTGTCTTAAGCACGCTGCATTCTGTTGTGCCTCTAGCAATTTCGCATAAATTGATAGATTACAAAAGTGTAAAATCATGCATAACTTTCGAAGGGAAATTGTTTACAAAGAACATTTGCGAAAAGCTGTAAACTTTTATTAATAATTAATATATGAATAAATTGTTTTGAATTTACACAATACATACTTTTTAGTACTGAATTTAATTGCAATAAAAATACGAGAAACCAGCACTCTGTAGGCTATATTTTCGCTTAATGCAGCGGCAGCGGCTGCTTATGCTTTGTAGTTAAAGTAGTTTATGTGCTTGAATTTTGCAAACAATTCATCTTTAGGGTTCCGCAAATTTTAAGTAAATATAAAAAAATCGGTCAAGGCGAGTCGGTCTCACACGATCAGGTTTCCCAACGAGAACTTTATCAACTAAAAGTCGATCTGCTGAATTTAAATTTAATCCAAAACAATTATACACAAAACACAAAAACATTTATTTGTCAGTAACTAAACTAACACAAAAGCAGCAACTTTTCAGTTATTTACATATATGACGCAACAACTGAGTTACTCGGCTTCGCACGAAGGACGCTAGGGCGCGTAACTGTACTGACCATACTTCAATGATCCTATTTACGCATTTAATTTATTGCAATCGATTATATGTAGGTACAGAAGTTTTGTGAACTGTGTGCGTTACTTATTCCCCGAAAATATTGTTTTATTCTGATCAAATCTCCTCGATCTTACGTATTAATGTAAGTTAACAAATTCTACGCTCTTTATTGAATTCGTAGTTTTGAAATTTTAAATTTAAACAGATTATATATATATATTATATATACTTATATATATCTTCTCATCATCCATGGCAACCCGTTAAAGTTTAAGAAGTTTGGTAGCCATCATGGGCCTGCCATTTTGAATTTTGGTAAATTCAAAATGCATATCTCCTTAGTCTTCTTTATATTCATTTTTATTCAAGTTCCTAAAAAGTGGAGGAGTTTCGCCATATTGGATTCGAATTGGATTTGAATTTGGAAATTTTGGTGACATATTCGAAACGCTTTTTAGTAATCAACAATTGATTGGTGAGCAAATGTGTTCAACGCAAAATAAAAATTAACGTGCCAGGCTCTCACTTTCCTGATTACAAAAAAAATCCATTTGACTCGTTGTTTCCAGGACTTTATTTTAGAAGTTGAAATTGCGATTTGGTATCTTCTTCTTCTCCTCTTGAAGCATACTGAGTTACGAATTGTTGAATTTCGATTTAATTAGTTCTTGATTTTATAAGATTTCGAGTCACTGCTTCAAAAGTGGAGTATGTCAAAATACTTCGAATTTATGCTCAAGTTAGAACGAAATTGCTTTAGCTCGAAGATTGTATTAGGCAAAGTCATAATAATAAAACTGAAATTGCAATTCAAATTTTTATCATCAAGTAAAAATCCAACCATAAATTAAGAAAAACAACGCAATAATTACTCATCTACAAGTGCTCTCAACGTCATCGTTAAGCAAGAGAAGGAAAGCCCGGAAATTCCATGGGGGCGTTTTAGGATACCGACGTCCTTCTACTTTGAATACCAAAGTGGAGAGCACTTTTCCACTAACCAAAAAATGTTAACAACTTTTGAGCGGCTGCAGATATTGAGCTATTTCTTTTCTTCTTTTTACAAAGAACTCTTAAAGTGGAATTTCTAAAGACATAAAAATTTGGCATTTTAGTTTTTCTAGCGGAGATAACATTTCATAGAAAAAGTATAAGATTAAGTCGAGCATGTGCTTGTTATGACTAGACTGCGGATTATATGCAACTTTATTATTTATACCTATTGCGGAGACTCTCATGCTGCGACTTTGAAAAATGCATGATGTCAAAATCAACTGGTCTTAACCGACTTAAAGAATAGTTTCCGTTCAAATGTTATTTATATACATATATACACACATATACATATGTGTATTTCATTAAATTGCATATAATCCGCAGTCTAGTTATGACCATTAGAAAGTATCAGATACCATCTTTCGACCTGAAAGTACGTATGAGCACCACTTTTGCATTATGGGCATATGTATGTATTTAAAACGCAAATTAGAAGGGAAGGAGTGATGTTATGGGAATGGGACAGCTACATCGGGACACACCACGAGATTAATATTACTACTTCTTCAACCTACTTATACTCCGAACACCCTATAACAATATTCAGAATAGAATTTAAAATCTTCAATAAATTAATTTACCAAAACTTGAATGGACTTAATATAGACAATTTCAAGAGCCCTGTGTTAGACCGCCGCGCCGTCATAGACAACAGGTGAATTCTAATTGTGATGAATCAGCGAATCAGTGTTGGCTCAATTATAATAAGTAATATAAGCGCGAGCGTGAAATTTTAGGGTTTTTTTTTTCAAAGACATGACATCAGCTTAAGTGCATTTTTAAGGGACGTTTTACATTATACTATAATCGCCATTTACTCGCATAACAACTTTGTAGACATTTCGAAGGGTCAAATCCCAAAACCCCCCTGGCGTAAGAAAACTTTTGGGGGTTGAATAAATTTAAGAAATTTCTTTTCGTCTCACGTAAATTAATAAGCAAACTTGGCTAAAATCAAGTTCCTGTTCCTGAAGACAGATCCATGTAGATTACAATGAAATTAAATGAATTTATGATCAAAATGTGTAGTAACTTTTTTCGCTCCGAGTAGGCGAATAGACAGAAAAAATGTTCAGGAGGGGTTGCATAAAAACACACGGATATCCATGTTCTCAAACAGACCTTGCCAGTGCCTGGCCGAAGCTAGGTTTAGGATATTCAATTATCAATTTTTACACAGTTAATTTACGAATTAGCGAATTATTTGGACTTTTTCTTGGTTAATTATTATAGCTGCTTACAAAAAAACAATAGGTAAAGTTAAATTTAGCACGTATTTTGGATTTTATGTCTCATCACATTATAGGTATATACAGGGTGTATCGAAAACGCATATAGATATGAAAGGGAGGGGCACATCAACCGTTTTTGAGTTTTTCGAGCTTGAGTCAGAACTTTTTCCAATTTCCCAAATGACTATACTTGCGGTAGTGGTAGATCAACACTGATGGCATTTTTGGAAAGCAAATTAAGATAGGAGTTGTTTGGGGTAAGTTTGATATCGCAGCGTTAATTAGATCAAAAGATTAAAATAAAATAGTAATGTGTATCCCGAATTTATGAATCACCCTGTAACTTGAAAACGGTTGAGATTTACCACCTATCTACCATACAAGTTTTTGTTTACCTAAATCAGATCTATTATCCCTATCATTTTGGCATGCCTTAACTGATACACCCTGTATAGCACAAATTTTCTACAATTTGGAAAATTACAGGGATGCTTCAGCCCCTTAAGCCCCACCCTCCTCAGCAAGTGCCAGGGTAATAACGTTAGTATTTTATAGTATTCAAATAAGAAACCCCAAGCTTTCAATTTAGTTACCTGAAAGTATAATAGTATAAAAAGTTAAACACATTTTATCTCTTCATCATTTTAAGTGCTTTGTTTGTAGTTTTTTTTGTGAAGCATTTTAAACACATGGTTGTAAAAATTACTAAAATGTTAATGAGGGGCTGGCATAAATAAGATTGTGTCGCTGCTCACGTGCATACACTTTTTAAGATGAAAAAAATAAAATTCTGATTCCAATAGAACTTGTTTTACTTGGCTTTTTAAATACACCATTTGACCCAACGATAAATAAAGTATAATTATTTATCGTTACGTCAAATATATCTATGTAGCTATCATACAGCCGGTCTTACCGCAGCTAGGTACCACACAATCTCCAGTACCTACATTAGTTATGAAAGCACAGGAAAAAATCAATCGCTTTTTTTTAGAGTAGGTAATTGATCCATGTCTAGAGTGCCACTGATTACTTTGGTCGGCCGGAGCTTTGAAGTTAAAAATAGGCTTTTGTTTAATTATACCTTATTATGATACTAAATGTGTCTTTTTCCAAGCGACCTATTAAAGGCGTCCAGATAAATTAATAATTGAATATAATTTATCGGAAGGCCGGTCCACCTATAACCTATGACGTAGATATGACAACAATTAACCGCTTTCTTTAATCAACCGCGTTCAATGGGGTGTTTGCAATACTACGCTTCATAACTTCGCCATTCCGATTTACTATTCAAGTTCTGACCATTCAATTTTTAATTGCTTTGGATATTTATATTTTACGTTTTCCAGCTGTACTTCTGATTTCTCTGAATGTTCGACTTTTGATTACTTCCTGACTGCCCTGATCATAACGCTTCTCGAATTAAAATAAATACGACTATTGTCTGCACTCAGCCTATATATTATAACTTTGAACCCATAAATGGCAACAGCACGAAAGGGCACAAAACAATATTGCACAGCATTTGCTTCTGCTACTGCGTAGGTACTCCTGAACTTATAAAAACATTTATGAAAGTGAATGTTTTCCCAATGATTTTTGCCTGTAATCAATATATCGCTGGGTCACTATAATACTTGATTTTTCAACCGTGCTAGCGTTTACTGATTTTGCATATAAACCCGATACTTTTAAAAATTATTTAATAATTCGATTTTTTTTTCGTATACATACATATGTAGTCACGAGTATTTAAAATTACGTGTACTATGCCCAGTGATGCATGACTGAAGATAGAAAACATCATTTGCAGCAAGTGTTATGCAAAAGCCAATATTTTTGAGATATTTATAAATGACGACTCAGACAACAATTTATATTAAATGTTGACAATCTTGCCTTTACTGTAAATTTCAAGGTTTCTATTTGAACCATTTAAGTAAGATATATTATTCTGTCCATAAGAGCTATTCAACTAAGCTCCATTTTCTTTTATTCACCATCCCCTCCTAATGCCGGTGGTAAATATTGACTTTTAACAATTACAGCCTAATCTGTTAGGAACCGAAAAAAATATATTTGGTGAAAAACTACGTATTCTTACTGTAGAATCCGAATCTGCAACGCTATAATAGGGATTCCCATCTGAGAGTACCTACCCCGCACAATTCTTATGGAAATAGGTCTCTCCGTAAAATTGGCTGGAACTGACATACATATGTTGTTCATCTTGTGATGCTGATCAAAAGTGTTAATGTGCACAAAAACCCAATAATTAGATTGTATTGCGAACATATAATACTTTTTGAGTTATTAAATTATCTCAAGATACATAAAAATCTCACTCTGTATAACCAAGGAAAAGGAGAACGATCTGCACCTGAAAACTAAGAACCGACTTTGAAACTTACGTGCAAGAGATCAACCAAACCGCAAAGTAATAACAAAAAATCTTTTACTAAAAGTGAAAAATAACCAAATCTCATTATACGCATCGTTAAAAAAATAGCCAAAGCTACAAAGGGCCTTTTTGAACATTAAAGTTTTTTAATTATGACATTATAGCTGGAGGTAGGAGTAGGTGCGATATGACCATTTGAAATCATAGCGTAGTGGGACATAAATGTTCAAAATTGAATTAACACTGAAGTAATTATAATTAAATATTATAATGATAGAAATCAAAAGTTATAGTCTCAGCTAATGAGTGGAACGGGTTAATATGATTGTGGGCAAAATCAGCCCATCGTTGAGGACGTAAGGGAAGATATAAATTATTTTCTTTGTAACGTTTGAGCATCTAGTTTGTTATAATAAAAAAGTTTTTAAGTAATCCATTATTTTTCCATTTACTTAAATAAATTAAGAAGAATTAAGAAGACTTATATTATTGAATACTCAAAAAATTGCTGATTAAGGTGGAGTTATGAAATGTTTATCTTATTTGAAGCAAAATTCCTTTCCAATGTTGCACGCATATCTCTAATAAGGTTCTAGTCTCAACTAGAAATCTGGTACCTGGTTCCCGGTCACTTATCCGACCGCAATTTTCCGGCAAACAATTCTCCCGACAACTCTTTTCCCGACATCAGGCTGAAATTTGCCTATTATAAAATTTCTACTGACTGAATATTTTATTTTTACAAAAGGATTGTCGGGAAAGTACCTGTCGGGTACTGGTGTAGAGAAAAGTGCTGTCGAGAAGAAAGTTGTCCAGACAATTTTTGTGGGATAAATGTAGTCGGGAAACTGGACCATAATTAAGGTAGGTACCTTGTTTTTTTTGAACTATTGTTTTTTCGCGAGTTTTTTCGAGCAACTGTTTTCAACTTAACACCATTATAATATTTATTAATATTTCGGAAAACCCTCCATCGTAGCTTGGTCATGTTTAACAAAAATACTTGATATTTTTGATTTCTTATATGTAAATTATGAATCCCTTAGTATATTTGTAATTATGTCACAAAAAATTCATGAGAGAGAAAACTTTTAAAATAATCTTATCAATTGCGTTCTTTCTTTTTAACGCAAAATAATCGCGCTCAAAAAATAACAATCGCATAATCGACAAGCAATATTTGACCCTTCTTGGCAAATAAAATGAGCATGTTATGAAAAATGTCACCTATATGAAATCCTTTGCAAGGAATCTCTACATGAATTTGCGCATTTCACGATTACAAATATCAGATATGCAGGAAGAAAAGGTCTACCTACCCACACATTCCTGGGGAATTTTAATATCCAAGGAAAATGGCTTTTTGCCATCTCCTTCAAGTATTATTTAATTATTTTCCTACCTCGCAGGCTTTTTCACAATCTTATCACTGATCCCGACCAGATTTAGTAGCAAATTTTGCACTAACTTGAAATTATAAATAGTTACCCAAATGAAAAGTTTGTATTTTGCGAAAAGAGTACCATTCTCCCTGTTTTAAACTCACTTTGGCTCAAAAAATTATTACAATCATTTCTTCAGTTCAAGATTTTGAGTGATGATTTATTTATTTAATCAACGGGTACAAATATTATTACATCAATATCCAGGGTGTATCAGATAACGCATGCCATATAGATATGGGTGATATAACTCAGCTTGGCAAACAAAAAATTATATGGCAGGTGGGGGAAAATCTCAACCGTTTCGTAGATACAGGGTGATTCATATATTCGGGATGCACATCACTATTTTATTTTTATCTTTTGTTCTAATTAACGCAGCTACCTCAAACTTACGCGAAACAACTACTATCTTAGTGTGCTTTCCAATAATGCCATCAGTTGTTGATCTACCTCTACCACTGCAGGTACAGTCACTTCCGAAAGTAAAAAACGCTCTAAATTTTCTTAAATTTCAGGTTTTCTCCAATTTTTCTCAGTACTTCATTTAATTAATTCTCTCATTATTATTTTTGTTGTATTACCCATCTTATTGCTTTCCAAAGAGGTAAAACACGTCTAGGCAGAGAAAATATATACAAATTTATTCGTAAAAAGCATTTTCATATAGCTGGGCTAATTAGATCAAAAGATAAAAATAAAAATTTTAATTTATGAATCACCCTGTAACTCCGAAGCGATTAAGGTTACCCTCCCCTTGCCCATATGATTTTGTATTTGGTCAGATGAGATCTATCACCTCTATAATTTTGGCTTGCGTTAACTGACACACCCTGCATAACATTAAGATACACTGTGTAAACTGGATAATCAACATGGAACCTTGACTTACTTACTCGCACACCACTATGATTCTAAACGAATCAAATGAACCTACATATATTTGAAAAATTAAATTTCAAAATCCAAATCAATAACGAAAACCGGATTCTATCGTTTCGTAAGCGATCAAAGAGATGCATTCATATTATTGAATTATAACCTACTCCTTATATGTGATTACATATAATGTAATACAGCAAAAATTAATCTCCCGTTAATTACAGCAGTCAGTCTCGAGCTCGCATTTGTACCTTAACAGCTTGATAATACTCTCAGGAGGCGAATTGCGGCTCGGCTGGTTAAAATAACAAGTATAGGACATTACATGGGACCCTAAGTAACAATAAAATAAGGAAAATAAAACTCAAATAATCATTAAAAATATTGTTTCTGACTCTTACAATTGTTATTTTCCCCCAAATACTAACGAAAAACCAAGGTACCGCCTACAAGCTAATTACGACAAACACTTGCCTCCCTTTGCGTACTGAATTCAAAAAGAAGAAGAAACAAGACGAACGAATCACAAGAACAATCTTCTAGAAGGCGAGTAAAAAAGTGATAATGGGGCAGAATGTGTCCGGAATTTAAATCAGGGGATTGGAGCAACAAAAAGATAATTAGGTACTGATTAAAAATTAATTAAAAACCACAACTGGCTGCTCCATCTCCCCAATTGATTGTATCGGCTGAAAATTCAATAGCTGCAACACTAGTCCCTCTTTCTGCGCAATTTCGTTATATCTTCCCGGGGAATCCCCCTTGTTATTAATTACGGGGGCGATGTTAGTAGAAAAAAAAGTTCAATGGTATAAGGAGGCTTTTCGGGTCACGGCGACGCGATGGTCCACAGAAACGCATTAAGTGTCCTCTAATTACGATTCCCTCTAGCAAGGAGAAAGGAAAAACGATTCCATCTAATCCTCGCAAATACATTAAGGGTCCTTGACATGAGAAATTGTCGAAAGCCCACATACACAGAGGCGGAGCAAACGACGGAGCAGCGACTCGGCGACGAGCCTCTTTCTTGGGACAACCTGTTACACTCCAGTCTCACCCTCGCCTCGGCATCCCCATTCTTACGGCGGCTTTTCACGATGTCGTCGCACATGAAAAGGCAGCGCTGTAGGTCTGAGACCCAGATGCCCTGTTGTGGAGGCTGGAGATACTCGTGACCCTTTTTGGGTCGCGTTGCCAATCTGACTTGAGCCTAGTAGGTGCTCCTCACGCGCCATTGGACTACACGCTAGCTACTAGATTTTAGCGTGTAATTTGATATCGAGCCGAAGTTATCCTGTGGGGGAGGTGCACCTGATTCTTATCCGCTAGACTTACCATATAAAGTCCTTGCAGTGGGAACAGAACGTCGGCTGCTTGAAGAACCGCGGGATGAAGTGGTGATCCTTGACGTTGTATACGTTCTTTTTCTTCAGAGCACCCTTGCGGCCTCTGTTCTTCATCTTGTTCTCTCCCTTCTCCTCCTTCTCCTCAACCTTATTTTCTTCATCAGCCATTTTGGCGGCGATTCCTTTAACGACTTCTCTTCACGCGGTACCTTGCAACTGTAAGCGCTATGACTGCGCGGTATCAATCAAAAGTTGTTACACACCTGCCGCACAAGAAACACTCAAGCACAAAACCTACGCACGTTAGCACAAACAGTAGACACCTCGGCCACCAAGAGTTTGCCGACAAAGGGGGCGAAAGGACTAATGGATTTTCTTTACAAATTCCTGAAAGAATCAATTTGGAATGTTTCGCGAGAAAGCACCTATCGCGGTCTCGCGCCCACACCCGTCGATTGCTGCAAACCAAACTGATGCAGAAGTGAACTCACACGATGTGGAAGCCTTGAATCGGCAAGAATTAGACCGTCTGCCACTAGCAAGCGTTCAAATCGAAGTGAAATCGGGCCCTAGTCCAAGACGTCCAAAAAGTTCGTACACTTGTTGTCTGGCGTAGAGGGGCAAAGTCTGCGAAGGGAGGAGGTTGACAGTGCGCAGCCCAGCTACTTAGGGGAAGCAAATACTATACAACCCACATAGGCAGTAGCAGCCCGCCGGCGAAAAGCTTCTGAACGCGCCCCAATTTGAGGATATGCACCCTGCGAAAAGTACAGCCCAACGCGCAAATATTCCACCGACGGAGCTGGTTTGTGACGTCGTCGTGCTGAAGGCGGTAAGCAAGGCGACAATATCGCGCACAAGATAGCTAGCAGCCTGCCCGGTTTGTTTTACCTTCTTCAGGCTTTCGCTAGAACTAGTTCGACGGAACTTGGAGGCTTGGAGCTCTCCGTGGGGAACCGACTGCGTAGCTTTCGAGTGTTGGAGCAGTCACATCCGTCACACATGTGCTCCACATAAATTCGCAAATCGACCCGCGGCACACAGAGCAAGACGGTGAACCAGAGCAGCAGAGCAGCAAGCCAACTGGCGGCACTCCATGGACCAGCGGAGTCGAGAGCGGCCGCCAGAAATCGCGAGGGTTCCCGGTTCAGGGATGTTCGGTTAATTTCGCGAGAAAGGCGATGTTGGCTCAATAGAGCGGCAAACGACTTTCAAAAACATTTCGACGGGACGGCATTCATATTCAGCGCCGTTCACTTCGCATTCCGAAGAGCTAAAGCTGTAAGATGTTGTAAGTTCAATAGAAGAGAAAACCTTCGATTACCCACGACTCAGGGAGCGTAGCTTTTTAAGCTGCAGAGCTAAGCTTGTTCGGTGTCAATCTCTGCTCAACCGTGACTTCAGAGCGATTCTGGTGTTAATAGAATAATAAATGTTAATCTGCGGCAGGAATCGAATCTGTAAAAACTTTTGTGGGGAAGTCAAATAACTATTTTGAGTTTTAGTGTAATTTCATATATCAGCTGTACCCAGTAGTAGTAGTAACTACTTCTTGATGGTGTAAAAATTCACGCCCGCAGTACTCCTCCGGAACCTATTCTACCCTGCTTCCAGAGAATCGAGCAGGTAAGGAGTACATTAGATTCCTCGTGTACTAATGCGTTTGTGGAGAAAACAAAAAAAAACAAAGAAGACCGTGACGTCAGACTGGCATCCTTTGGTTTTCTCTTGTTTAGTTTTGCACGGAATTTGTGCAGTGCCAGTGATTCAGTGAGACAGTACAGTTGCAGTGATTGGATTACATATAATTTTCCAGCATAATAAAGGTATGTACAAATTATTTTTATTACTCAGTGTAGCGTTGAGGAATCAGTATAAAAAAATAGTATACAATTTTTTCAAGATGGATCAAGCTCAAGCAGGAAGTAGTCGAAGTACTTTGTACAGACGGATTGAGAGGGAAAAAGATTTATTAAAAAGGAGTTCAGAAAGTTGTGCAGATACTAGCAGTGTGGAAGTCACAAATGTTTATGAAGTGATAATTTTGTTTAATGAATTGTTATTGTGTGGAAAAATATATTTTTTTAAAATCATTTTCACTTTTTATAAATCGCATCAAATTATTTTAACTCCTCATAAAACCCATTCACAGCAAGTGATTATTGCAGAACTTCTATATAAGTACTTCAGCAATCACTTATACATGACTACTTCTATAATCACTTCCAAAACAGCAAAAAATGCACTAGTTGCCTCCAGTCTCATCGCGTGTAAAAAGAAGAAGGAAACGAATCCAGTTGGGAAGCACTGCTACTTCTCTGAGAACTAGTTATGGAATTGCTTTGAAGACCTGATTTTTCCTACTGGGTAGCTACATACATCCATACATGCGTCAGATTTGGAGGCCTTCAAAGAAATTCAGGTATGGACGAATTCCACCAGTACGATGATAAACTTGTTTTTGATCATTAAATGCAAAAGTTTTTTGTAAATATTTCCCGAGAGGCCACCACATAGAATACCTACACAGAAGTTATATACACAGATCAAAAAATGCTAAGCAATACGGAGGTTTTCCATTGCCATTTCTAGGAACAATTACCGATCAAGGTATACGCATTGTATGGTCAACCTGTTTCAGGCAGATTCGGAAAAGTATTACGGTTAATTAAATATATAGCAAGTTAAGTGTCTTTTTCTTTCAATCCTGTGTAAGTTGTGTATAGTGATACTTCTTATTATTCAGTAACCAGCAGTTTTAAAGTTTTGAATTGTTCAGTAAGATATGGAACCGGGTCGTACGCGTCGGCATCTCACCTCTAGAGAAATGCATTTAGCTGTAGGAATGCTTCAAAATGGTAGAACACAAGCTGATGTAGCAAGAAGTTTTAACGTCGATAGAAGTGTGATTTGCCGATTGTGGCAGCGACAATGTGCTTCAGGGAGTCCACGCGAACAACATACTCATCGGTCTAGGTCAACAACTTCGGCACAAGATCGGTACATCGTCCTTCAAGCTCGACGGGGCCCGACATTGACGGCCTTTGCATGCCTCTCTGCAACATAGAACGTCATGGTTAGTGACCAAATAATTAGGAATAGACTACAGTCTGGCTTTCACTCTCGTCTTGCCTTCAGATGTCCAGCACTTCGACGTGGGAATCGAGCCAGGGCTGTGTTGTGTGTGCACACACACACAAACTACTGTGACGGCGTCGACGCCAGAGTAGGATTTATTCTAATTAGGAGGCGTAAGGCAGAGAAAATTATGTGAAAACCGGTCAAGTGCGAGGCGAACTCATACATGAAGGGTTCTGCACCATACCGCAATACGTAACACTATGTACTTTTTAAATTCTTTTGTAAAAGAAACAAGCGAGGCACTTAAGATATTAAGGTGCTACAATTTACCTAGAGAGCTATATTGCACCTAGAGATGACTACTATAAAATAGTCATTCAAAAAATTACCAAAATTCCCCTATCTCCGGTGTTTTTAACATTGTATATTGGATCTACTGCTGAAATCTCATTCACTGGAAATCGCTTAAAGGGCAACCGAAACAAAAATTACGGTTGTGGAGGGGAGAGCCTTCTAGTAGGAAATAACATCCTACCATCAATGAAGAGGACAGATTTCCAACTACCCGGGGATGTTGTTCAATGTGGATGGACGCGCGAAGATTGACCTCATAGGTGAGCTAAAACAAAATCTAGAAAGGCTCACGAAGGCGCCTCTCAAACCACAACAAAGGCTACACGTGGCTAGAATATTTTTGATTCCTCAACTACACCACAAGCTAGTTCTGTGTAGGATACTGGTTGGTACCCTAAACAACCTTGAGAAGGCAGTGAGATTTAGTGCTAGAAAGTAGCTGCGGTTGCTTGAAGACCACAAAGGCTTACATCCAGGCCAAAGTTAGGGATGGTGGGCTAAGGTAGCCTTCCTTCCGTTGTGGCAGGCTGGTCAAGCTAAAAATTATAGGACGGCTCAAGCTACTCCCAATAACATGGCAGATTCATTTATAAATAACAAGATCCTCGATCCAATTTAATCGAAACTATACTTTGAAAGCGATTGTAAAAAAAGCCAATAAGGGGATTTCGGGGGACTTTGGATGTCATTCTGCGTCGATACCAACCTTCAGATTTCAGGAATTAATTATTTGGAGTTTTAGCCAATATTTTTCCTATCTTTCTCGGACAAATTTACGAACTTCGATCTCTGTTAAAATTCGTGGTCCACCGGAATGCGCCGCATTTTTTACACTTCCTCGGAGCTTATGCCATTCGACGACTTTTTGTACACTATATACTTCTGCTTTTCTTTAAAATTTCGGCAATTTTACTTAGAGTTTTGCCTTCTCTTCTATGCTGAAGAATCAAATTTCCGAGTTCTAATGGGAGATCTTTTCCTCTGGGCATTGTATTGATTAAAAATTTATTCAAAAACACAAAATTTATAGAGCAAAGGCGACCAACGAAAGCACAATGACTTCAGGCTCCAAGAACTATTGCAACTGAAATAGAATCTGCTGAGATGTGGTAATAACAGTAAAAGGCGGACCAACAAAATAACAATAACTTCAAATGCAGTGCAGTGCACACAAAATTTGAATGCATTTTTAATGTGATTTTTCTGATTTTGTTGTTTATATTAGTTGAATGTTTTTTATTTTAAATCATAAAATAATGAATTGTGAAACACTGAAATATAGAAACTATTTCAGTGTTGTATGTATAAATTGCAATTTATTTGAAATATAAGGAAATCAGCCAAAGAAGTGGAGAATATCAGGTGTATACAAAATTTTGACGCTCACTGTAAGTATTTCACGCAGTGAATGAGAGTAGTTCTACTTACAATTAGCTGGAATTTATCGTGGTGCAGTAATTACAGATACGATTGATACGCCATCCATTCCGCACAGCCGGAACGGCTGCATTTATAGAGCAGATGAGACGGCGATTCAAGTAAAATAAACGCACTGCCTTAATACTGCTGAAGTAGGCTAAACACAAGCCATGAGTTTTATTGCTTCAGATTGAAAGTATGATTAGTTTGATGAGTGCAGGTAATTTCCACTGAGGAATGAGGGGAGAAGAAGCAGCCGTATAAATATTGCAGAAAAGAAAAATAAACTGTGTCAGGGTTTTTGCAAAGTTTTTAATCTGCGAATGGTGTAACAAATCAACAAAAATGAAAATAACAGATGAAATAAAAATGACAAAAGACTTAGATATGTGTGCAACATCTTGGTTGAACTCACTGAATTGCTACCTGGCTACTCGCTCAGTTAAAAAACAACGAATTAAAAAATCATTTAAAACCGATCGAAATCATTACGAAAGTATGTATCACAATAAGTGTATTTTTAATATAATTATTAAATACAGCGAAACGAGGACACTGCGTCCCGGCTCTCACACATTTGGTCTAATACAGAGGCTCTTGGAGTCGCAAATGACCGTACAAATGTTCCACTTGTTTATTTGCATCTTCACAAGAATGTGTGTATGTTTGCTTGCTAGACACTAAACAACTTCTTACAGACTCTTAGACTACAGTGATGGGAGCTAAAATGCCCCTACCTATAAAACGCATCCGTTCTCGGATCCTTAGCATGCACACACACACCTACTCCCCGCAAGGGGGCCTGTTCATAATCATTCCGCTTAAAAACTAAGTTATTTAAAATTAGATCAAAAATAGTTTAAAATGTGCTTAATCTACAGCCTTCAGCTAGTGCCGTGTTTCGATGACTGTATTCCCATTTTGGTGGACACCGTTCGGAATGGCAGACGCGATAGGCTCGTCGTTCGCTGGGTTGTCCCAGAACTGCCGCTCGCCTGACGCGAAGATATTGAAGAAGGTGCCACAGAAAATATAAACGGCAGCAGCTATGAAGAAAACGATCTGCCACTGGCCCATTGTTGGCTAAAATAGAAAAATTGGTAATTGAATGCCATTGTCATATTGGATCTGGTATAGTTACATTTCCTTCGATGAGATTTCCAGCTGCAATAGGTGCCAGCAAACCAGCCAAGTTGGCGGTGCAATTCGTGATCGACATGAGAATTCCAGCAAATCTCGGCGTGATGTCGAGATGATTGATTTTAAACCCTGAGTATATACCACCGTTCAGTCCTACACCGATGGTGAGAAGGGAAAGGGTTAGGATCCGATCGCAGCCAGTATAGGAGGCTGCAATAAGACACACGGCAGGACCATATTGACCTGGAAGCATAAGTTAATTTTAGTATATGATTTATAATAATATAAACACCAAAAAATGATTAATTTTCTAACGGGACAAATTATTGTATTGATGTTTCTAGTCTATTGTCCTTCATTATTAGGAACTATTATAATATTTACATATTTTCTTTCATTGTAAAACTATGTGCCCATATTTCGAGGCAGGTGGACCTTTACTAAACTTTTAAAATGTCTAAAATATTAAGAATTTTGAAACAATTGTGAAACAAATACTTCTGGTGTACCGTGGTAACCCAAAAAGATATACTGGAACACATAATTATCTATTCTATCTAGGTGAGTCCTTACTTTATATTTTTGTTTCGATACCTTCGGGCTAGATATATACATACTTGGTGTGTCTGTAAAAAACACTCGAGAAGATTTTCTTATAAAAATAAATTTATAGTATAACAATAACTTTGTAATGGGTACACATAAAAGTTTTTTTGTTTGTCGTTTCGATTGTGAAATGGGATCGTTTCTTTGTAACGGCATCCGAATGCAAAGATCTGGTGCCCCGCCTAGAAGATTTGGGCGAATTTTAGGGGTGATGTGTGACTTTTCCACTTTTGTTACCCCATTATAGAGAATTTGACAATTTTTTCGTCAAAGTCTCTCAAATGCAATGGAAATGGGTTTATATACATATCTAAATTTCAGTGTTGGTGGAAATACAAATCCATTTGTAGATTTCGATACTTCTATTCAAATATACCGTACCATAGATCTTCGGTCGTTTCATGGAATCAAACGCCTAATATTATTTTTTTAATTTTGTCCAATTAGATTAGGAAATTTAATAGGTATTTATAGAAACTTACCAATACTGTTAATGATTTTTCGAGTGGACGTGTGTGTAAAGCGTTTTGAGGTGATCATCCAGTCGGCAATGACTGAGATGAACATTGAGAACAACCACATAGCCAAATATGGCAGAGACGACAGGACACCGTTCTCCTTTATTGAGAATCGCAGGACTTGCTTCATATAGGTGGGCAATTCGGTCATCAAGGTCTCATAACCATAGTTGTGGCCGATGTGAGCCAGCAATATCGCGTAGAAAGGAAGTGATGTTAAAATTGATTTAACTGGAATTGGTGGCGACTGAAATACAAGCAATAAGTTAAAATTATCTGAATATGGGATTTATCCGAACAGCTTACGGTCATATTGGCAGTTCCCCAAAGCGAACTGTTGATGTACTTCTTTTCTTTCTCATCAATGGTTGGATGCGATGAAGGATCTTCGTATACAAAAATTATAAAGGCAATGGACCAAATGGTCCCAATGACCCCAAATACATAGAATATTGAAGGCCATCCGCCATCGAAACCATATTCAGCCAGGAGGCCAGATAGTGGCATTGAAATAATGGTTCCAAATTGTGCACCTGCATATACGGCCGCACCCATGCGTGAACGTTCGTTTGGTGGGATCCACTTCGCTAACATGGCATGCGTGCAAGGAACAATTGGGCCTTCGCCTAAGCCTTGGATGAACCGTACTACGCACAGTCCGACATATCCAAATTCGCGAGCTGCTATTGGTACAAGGAATGCAAAAACAGAATTTATAAACATCCCCCACCCGAGGAACTTGAGAGCACCATAACGTTTCGCAAGCAGTCCAAAGGGAATCTGAGAAAAAAAATTTCAAAATTAGAACTGCACAACTTGTTGATGTAAATATTTTATTACCTGTGTTATCACATAACCGTAGAAGAAAGAAGACAAGATGTAACCCTGCAAACTTGAACTCCATTTGAATTCCCCATCATCAGGAGCTTGCTAAAAAAGAAAGAAAAGCAGTTAGTCTCTGTAAATTTTGGTTTTTAACATAATTAAGTAGTTGTAGAGCTTTTTTTATAAATCCCTATTATGTCAAACAACTTAACCGTTAACATGAGCATAATTCCTATTTTATTCCTGTTTAATTCCTGCTTGAATATGAGAGCAATTACATCATATCAATAAGAAGAAGACGAGAATAGCATAAACATGTTTTGATTTTCACAGATAGCCAAACTGCGTTGGAAGTTTTGAACTCAACTCTTGTATCGTCGAAGCTAGTAAGACACAGAAAATCGCTACAAAAAATGTCTTTGCAAAATAATAAGGTGGCGATTGTTTGGGTCACAAGCCCCAGTGGCTTTATCGGCAACGAGACGGTAGGAGACCATTAGGGCTGGCATCTGCTTTCGGTATCCAAATCTTTGAACGTTGGGCCATACTTAAACACAATCGGGCTTGGAACGAAAGGCAAACTTGCAGGCACTCAAAAACTTTCCTACATAGCAGAGAATTCTCTAGTCTCTATAATGAAGAAGAGAGGACCGAGATGGTTACCCTGAGGAACGCCTGAGGTGTTATTTATTTCGTCCGAAAGAGCTTCGCGAAATTTCACTCGCTGCGTACGATCGCTTAAGTAAGTTGACAATAATAGTGGGAAACCCGAGAACGGATAACTAATGAAAATGTTATGACTGATTTTATCGAATGCTTTGCTAAAAATGCAGTCCACTTGCGTTCCAGCCTCTGTAGTAGATGTTCAGAATTCAGTGAATTTCAACAGGTTGGTAGTGTCTTACCTTTTACCTTTGAAAAAGCCGTGTTGGAAAGAATTCAAGAAAGGTTTGCAACTGAAGGATAAAATGTCGCAAACCAAAGCTTCAAAGACTTTTGAAAATTGTTATTCTTTTTCCTTATAAATAAACGTTGACAATTATTATTACATTTGATCGTTTACGTTTAAGCGAATCCTTCGAACTTCGATATAATGATTAATTTACACGTCACCAACGCCCTGTGTGACGGAGTTTCGTTAGCGTTTGAAATAAATGATATTGATAAATTAAAAAGAGAGCCCCCTTGAGATTTGGGGGTCTCTGAGTTATCAGCTACGCTACTGGTCAGGAGATACTATGCAGCATTCTAAAGGAGAAGTGAAGATACGTTCGCTGTGAACTGTACATGTAATTATTACAAAGAAATGTTAAAATTGTGAAACGTTTTATTCCTTATCAAATTTCGTTATTCTGTCTACCTTTCTTAGTAAAACAAAAATATGTTTAAGAAAGATATGTAGTATTAATGAGTCATTTAATAGCCATCAGTATCAGCGTATTTTTGCAGGTGGTACTTATTAAGTTGTCTTTAAATTTCTAGCCGCGCTGAGTAAAAACGTGTCATAATTATGAAATAAATTTAAGTTTACACCGGAATTTCCGAAGCTTAGAGTACAAAGAGAAAAACAAATAAAAATGACTCGCATCAGCTAGATAACTAAGACCACATGTGATCTTGAATGAAAATAATGCTTTGCACTGCTCGTGATCTTCAAACGGTTCGAATGAGAATTCTGTCAACACGAAAATTGATGTCATTTGGGAGAAGCTGAATATAAATAGCTTTTTACATTTGTTATTGTATTTCCAAATTAATTTCGTCAAGTGCACGTTGTTTTGTAAAAGGTATCGAAACGTGGGGTAGATACGCTGCGTCTTTATTTTGGTGAAATTCGTTATCGTTGACGTTTATTTTAAATTTTGACTTTTTATTGATTCGAACAAGTTTTCCTTGTCATACAACTGTTAATTTAAAAAATTATTCCAATAATTTGTTTAAGAAGTGTTTTGATGGGATTATGTACCTTCATAATTTTGACGAAGCATAAAACACATAAAAAATAATATTATTCCAGCACTGAATTGCATGCCACCCACATGCCCTATTGCGGGTGATCTTTTTTTTTGTAAGTTCTATTCATTATTTTATATATTTCTCTATGTACATATATCTACTGTCATGTAACAAGAATACCTTCCTTATTTTGCCGTTATTTTGACTCTAAATTTTTTTTCTCATTTCTCTTTCCCTTCTGTGATTATATTTTAGCCACCAAAGAATAATGAGACCTTAATTAGACTTTGTCGAGGATTTGACGAAATTCAAAGTCACAACTGGGAACAGAAACCAAATTAGTCAAAACTAGGTATTGGAGAGAAGACGCGCGCTCTACAATCTAATATTGATGTCTTTGCTGTCTACAGGGACTATTTCGAGAGTGATCGAGTCGCGACGCAAATAAAGCGGGGTGGAGGGATGAGAGGGGCGTCGCTTACAAAATTTGTCTTTAAATTTTTATTTGTCACCATGTCTTACACGGGAGCGCCACGCAATGTATTTCGAGAACGTCCGGTCGATCATTCGCGTCCGTCAACTATTTCGCCTACATTATGGATTGCGCAATAAAACCCCAAGTAACGCCTATGTTCGCTTAGACCCAGGCATGCAACACTTCTGGAAACACAATAGGCGAGAGTACATCAAAGTTGGTTATGAATTCTGTAAGTTGACAGGCCCGCCCGTGTTAGTATTAGGAAGCGGAAGAATAAAAGTTTCAAATACAGGGTGTTTCAATAATGACGCTCGACTTTTAAATGTAAATAAAAGAAGTTGTGTGTGATATCCATTCCATTTTTATTTTATTTGAAAGAATATTCTATGGCATTAACAATGGAGTATAACGTTGTTCAAATGTCCGCCGCGGCTTTGCTTGGTGGCCCGTATTCGGGTGGTCCAATATTTGATGACTTTGTCGCATAAATCTGCCTGAATTTGTTGGATGACCCTCGTTATGTTGACTTTGATGACATATTCGCATAGACCTGTGATTTAAGATAGTCCCAAAGGAACAAACCTAACGGTGTTATATCACACGATCTCGGTAGCTAGTCGCAAACCACTCGTGCAGAATGTCGCTATGTGGCACGTAGCGCCGTCTTGTTGGAACCACATATCGTCGGTATCTATATCATCCAGTTTAGGCTACAAAAAGTAGCTTATCATCGATCTGTAGCGCTCTCCATTTTTGGTGAAATTTGGGCAAACTTCCGAATACGTGCCGCCAAGCAAAGTTTCGACGGAAATTTGAACGATTTTATATTCCATACTTAATGCCATAAAATATTTTTTCAAAGAAAATACAAATGGATAGCATATCTCACAAACAACTTGTTTTATTTACATTTAAAAGTCGAGCGTCATTATTGAAAGACCCTATAGTGGGATCGTTCTGAGACACCCTGTACAATGAACTTATGTTAAATTGGCCCACTTGCGACATAGTGCGAAACTACGCCAATGACGATTGATCACTTGCTCGTGCGCAAAAATTTTATTCTTGGAACATATTCCATCTCAACATTTCATAATTTTATTTTATTTTTGCGTTATTTATTTGTTGAAAACCCATAAAAATCTCATAATTATATTCAGAATTTTCGTAATTTTGAAAAACTCCATCATAAGTCATCATCAACAAATGGAAAAGCGGCTCAAAAATAAATTATTTGTCAGCTGAGCTTGTTTCACGGATGAGGTGTGTCAGAGGCAGAGAAATGAGTTGCAGTGAATTAATGAAGAACTTTTAGCGTTGGCACACGCAAAAACATTTTATTTCCCCAAAAATGGAGGTCGCGTGACTTATGGGGTTTCTTAAATAACCGATTCATTTATAGTTTAGAGTAGATCCCCATGGCCATAATACTGGTTTTTATCAGGCCTCCCACATAGCTTGATAGCATGATATCATAGAAATTAAATTAATAAATAAAAATAAATAGCACTAATAAACTCTACAAATTAAAAAAAAAACCACAATATGGAAGATTCGGAAGATCTTAACATTAGTTAGAAGCTTTTGTGGCGTTTAATGAAGGAAAATAAAATATTAATTTATTGAATTATTTATAAAATGTTAGCAGTGTTGTATTAATTTTATATTATTAAATTTAAACAGGTCTTATTAATTACTACAAAAAGTTTGGTGTTCATTTATGTAGAAGTGGAGCTCTGGCCCTAATCGGCTCCAAATGTTTTTTGTTGTTGTTGTGTTTTAATTTATTTATTTTGTTTGTTTATAATTTTTGGAATAGGCAAAATTTGTTTACTGACTGAATAAATTCCCTCTACAAAACGGACTGAAATTTGCTCTTCCCCACATTAAATTACCTTTAATGTATTACAAAAAATCAAAACCTATTCCCTTACATTAAATTACCTATTACTATAGTATATGTAATTTGTCCTAGATGGTTAAAAAAAATTTTGGAGTCAATTAGGTCTGGAGCCCAACTTCTAAATATTCCTCAAAAGTTTTTCCGTATCTTATTAGCATATCTCAATCAATAAAAAATTTGTAGCCTTATGACTAACGATCTAATTATCAAATACATACACGGTATAAGTATAAGTAGATTCTATATACATAGGTGTATATGATTGCTTGCGAGTTCTGAGTTCTGTCAACATCGATTCCAAACCAACGGGAAGAATATCTCGCACGCCTACGCTACTTGCGAATAATTTATTTATATTATACACAACTAATCGCGGTGTGTGGGATCCGGTTAATAAATAAATATTTTTCCTTCGCAATGTTCGTTTTTCTGGGTCAAGTTTATTCGAATGAAAATTAAAATAGTAGCAAGCAATGATTGTGAATCAATGCAATCTTAGCATTTTTAAAATTATATTAGAGCTTGACTCATTTAATGATTATTTGTTCTAAAAAATAAAATTGATTGCATAGAGGACGCGCTGGGGAAAAGTCTGGCAACCAAGTGCGTATGGCTTAGTGATTGACTTCTAATATTTCACAAGCAATTATTTCATTCAGTCCAAAGTACGTTTATAATGAAAATATCTTCACCTGCTGTACGCTGATCACACCACGAGCCAGCCAAACATCAATCAAGCACGAAAATTGTCTGCTCGTGAAACAAAACATCCGCTCAGTTATCTGCATAGAGTAAGACATCGAACGCGCTTTATTATGTTTGGCTGCCTGGTGTGTGCTCGGGTTTAGTCTCCAACAAAACAAAATCTAAACTTTTAAATTTGGTCCTAAAAACAGAATTGCCCCAATAGTCCTCCGCAGAGAAACGTGATTTCTATTTTAAAACTTTTACCACTAGACATAAATTCTAAAGACAGGCGTAGACATGACTGATAAGATACAACAAGAGTTTCATCCTTGACGGATTGGAAAGTGTTATCTTATTTTTATAAATGATAGTATAAAATTGAAAATATGAAAATGTGCGTTGCCCATCGCAATAGATTAAGAGAGCATGCAGTTTTTATTTGCTCTTCTAAATAATAAAAATTCTTAACTTCGACAACATGTAAATATTGTGCTATAACAATTGAATATCACGTGAAGACCACTAAAGTGTACCTGCCGCATATTCTCTTTGTACCTATAGCTATAGCAGTAATATAAATACATATTTCACATTTTACTGGTGTAGCTATTTCGTTTATTTTGATAAGTCGAAATGCATCAAACGAACTTTCGAAATGTAAACTCATTGCAAAGCACCTCTAAAAATACACTTGAGAAAACAATTTCTAAGAAACAATAAAATAGTGAACTGTCGTCTTGTGTACACTCCATGATAATTGCAAGTTAGCATTTGCATTTGCATTAAATAAGTAATAAATGTCAGGTGCATTTTTGTGAAGGCACTCATCGCAATACTGGCGCCTACTTGTTTCCACTTAAGAATGCGTGACTCGTGAGCCTTCTACATACTTCTTTCTACTCAACTGATATTGAAAATTAATTGAAAGAAAACGACTAGCAAGAATACTTTGATGTCTGATTCAAGTCAGACGCCTTCCGATCGGTTATTGAACCAATTGCTCTGAGATAAAAGCAAATGCAGTCGGGATTCGGGGTCAATAATTCTTGATTAATTTATAGGGACTGAGCCTTACCTACAGTTATTGCCTCCAAATATACAAATTATTAGCCTACTTAGGTGTTGAGCTAATTTCTTCTTTAAATTTCGGCGGCATTTGTTGTTAAATTATTCATACCTACACGGAGCGTCATTCATCGTTGGAAATCGGCGAAGTAAACTGGATTGAAACGTTAATTTAGTGAATTTTACTGAGTGCGGCCTGGGTCCAACCATATAAAATGAAAGCTGCCGGCGCGGCGCGCTGGTGTCGTTTCGTTGCCTGCAGGTAACATAACATATGCATGAAGGTTGCCGGTGTCTTTTCGTCGCCAGTTTGCGCTGTTTCGTTGCATTTAATGTGGGATTACAGGCGAGGTAGGTAGGGGGTGCAAAAAGAAGAAAACAAATTTGATAATAGTATAGCAAAACATCCAAAAACATGGGAAAAATGTAATTAAAAAATATTTAAGAAAAGAAAAAACAAAATGTTGACCCGAAAAATTAAGGATTTTGTCGAGATTGAGGAGATATAGTCTGTTGTTGGAGAGCTTAATGGGAGCCCATGGAGAGTAATATAATTGAGTAATGGAATAAAGTGTAAAACAAGTAAGAACTCACTGTGCAATATTTGCGAAAAGAAGAGTAAGGTGAAAGGTATGAAAATAATTTTAGAAAATAGAAAACATATTTGGTAGTGCGTGTACAAAATTTGGAATGAAAAAAGTGTGGAAACTGTGGGTCACGAAAATGTTTTTCCTGGGGAATGAAAATTAATAAAAAAAAGTAAAAAAGTATTAAGAATAGGTTAAAGTGGTATATGGGGGTATTGTGAAAGATATTTTGCTTGATTTAATGAGACCAACCCCATCTGACTGGGACATATAAGAGAAGGAACAAAAACTTAATAATAGTTAGAAAAATCCCGCAAAATTGGACAAACGAAAGTGGTGAAAACAAAACAAGGATTCAAGTACGAATTTTGACAACAGTACCTACCTATAAAGCTTTTTCACAAAATAACTTATATACGATGTGAATATGGTCTTAATCGGCAAATCACTATAGAAGTTAGATTTAGGCGCCATCCACCGAAACCAGGCCTAACTATAAACCATTTTCGCAACCTAACTAACATATGTTGTGAATATGAAGTCAATCGGTCAAGTAGTTTGGTCAGCGCACGCCCATATACGACGAAAGCAGCTTCCGACTTGTTTCACAAATATTGATATTTCTAACTGGAAACATATATTTAGCTAAATAAAAATAGCCTATGTTACTCAAAGATAGTGTAGCTTTTTAAGGTTGTTTTTTTATGTCCGACGTCGCGGGGGTTAAAACAGTTCCAATGAGAATCCTCCATCCTGTCAAAATCGGTCGCCATATTGTATCATATATATGTATCACATATAATATAAGTTCCAGTTTTCCATCGCAATCCCTTGTGGTTGAGAATTTTCGGTCGCCATATTGGATCCATCATGATGTTCCATATTCAGTTGATAAGCTTTCGATCAGACTCATAGGAGGAATCACAAGCTCTCGCGTTTGCGTTTTAATTATATAGATTGTTCGTGGAAGTGCTTTTCAGTTCACATCCCACACTGGCTAGTCAATTTAAGGCAACAAATTTAATCATCATTCACAAAACTCAATTAGACTTTCCAAAAAAGATAAAGTGGAAAAATTAAATATGCTAAACAGTTTCGCGCGTGAAAGTGAACAATCAAAGAAATTAACGGCACTTTGACATTAGACAAACAAATCTTGGAACAATGCCACATGGTGTTGAGAACACTTGAGCAAACATAATATGTTGAACATTTTTGCTAAACACATGTGAAACTTGTTGTCAGGTACAGTTTTATCTTGCATCCTTGCACTACTATTTATACTAAAATTATCCATCTACTTTTCCTTTGAGTCCCTTGATCGTTCGTTTTGCGTTTAAATCGCACCGTTTAAAGCGGAACCGTATAAGAATGAAAAGGCCTAACTCAGTCAGTTGTCGGACTTTTGCCTTAATTTTCATCAAATTTTGAACTGCCACAGTGGCTAGAAGCATTTTGAATTTTTTTATTTTGACCAAAACTCTCATAATCTCTTAATGGGTGTTATTATTAATCCAAACGGATTAAAATTATTATAATTAAATACGAGAAAAACCAAGTCGTCATACTTATCAAATTATTTCCGAGGTAAACACTCTTCCGAGTATTTTTAATGCGCAAATATGAAAACAAGTTTAATTTACTGTTAATTTTCGTTTACTCTATTCGCCTATATTCCTGCTGTGGCCCCCTTTCATACACTGCAATGACGCAGATGCACCACTTGTGACGACGGACGTTGATTTTTAAAATTCGAATTGCCATTAAAATTTTGACTCACTACTGAGATTTGCGTATGAGCGTCCGCAAGGTCATTCACATTAATAGTGTTTTTCACCATTCACTAATGTTATTTCATTTTCTACTTCCTCACTGACACACAAATCGAGGGGTTTCCCTTAATCAAGATCGTCTATGAACCTGTTTAAGTTATTCATGCTATCTAAAACCTCCACGTTATGCAGAACGCTTTGATGATGCACTTTTCATAAACTGGTTATGTTCAGGTTTTTCCCGCGTCACAAAGTGATGCAAAGTGTTTACATAAATGCTAATTGATTTCGGACGAATGAATGAAAACTAGTCGAAGAAAATACGTCGAAGTGTAGACAGTTTTGGTACATATTATGCACATTTATTCAAAGAGGAAAAATATAATGCGGAGAAACTGTTATTGGACGAAGCCCCAGTTGACTTACATGAATGTATATTAGAAGGTGTAAGAAGTTATGAGAGGTTTTTTGCAGTTATCAAGTAGTTACTTTAAAGTAAAGTTTAATAAATATTAATGTTTACATAAAGTAGATAGATAATAGGAAGGACTCGCTAATTAAATTCTATTTTAATTTCAATTTCAATTTTGTGGACATTTCCATGTTTTCGAACTGGATAACCTGAGCATTTCGCTTCAAGTAGAAAACACGTTTTCGTAGACTATAGGAAGTACCTGTGTAAGTACATTGGATTCTTCAGCTTTTATATTATTGTGTACCGCAAATAGGAAGGCGAATTACTCGCCATGGAATTTAACACGAAAATAAGAATTTGTAGTGTAGTGGTCATGCAATTATAAATGTTTTGACTTTTACTCCCCCCAGAACACCCACTGTTAAATATAACACAAACAGTACCACAATTGCATCTAACTACCGTAGCGGAAAAAAAGTCAGGAAACCCTTTCGATGGAAATATTCAGATATCTGTATTTTCTCCTAACTAGCATAGAATTCATTAAATTTTGAATATTTTATATCGATATACGAAGCCATTCTTCTTCCATTTTTTCGAATAGATTATTTTTATTTTTAATCGTTTTACTTTTACATATTTTTTGTTTTAATTTCTTGCTATTACACAAGTGCTCGATAGGATTAAGGACCGGGGATCGTGAAGACCACTCTAGTAATCTCACATTGTTCTATCGATCTCGCCGTATGCTTGGAATCATTTTCCTGCTGAAACATCCAAAATTCCGTCATGTTTTCAGTAGCATAGGGAAGCATGATGTCCGATATTATCTGCCTATACTTGACGGTGTCCGTTCTCTCCTTAATCCAATATAACGGACCAACATCAAAGTAGGAACTAACTAATATTTTTAGCCTCTACTGTCCGTAGAATTTCAGGTGCAGTAAATTTTTAGTCTTTGTTGACTCGAGTAATATTTTTCTATCCGTCTTGGGGTTTAATTAATTTTGTTTGCTGTATTGACAAAAATTGACATAAGCTGACTTTGAATCCGCTTTTTGGGGTCGTCCCATTTTTTCGGAGGAGATGAATTCTTCTTCCTAGTGTACATTTTATAGACGATCCTCTTCACCATTTGTAATTTTTTTTCAATTTCGTCAAACGTTAAAGTATCCTCATCGCGACAACGAACACTAGATCTTCAATATCAGTGCACAATATTTTTCTCGGTGTCATACTTAACTCCTTTACATACAAAGCCACTCGAAATTATTTCACAAGGCACTTTATCTGCCGCAATTATGTCAAAATTAATAAAGATTTCTGGACTTTTGTCGGGCCTTTTAAACAAAAAATTTGTTTTACTGGTTCCTCCTTCTCTTTCAACTTACCTGAGTAGAGTAAAAAATATATTTCAGTAACAATGCGTCATACATGCATACATGAAGTCAGTTATGCATACATGAAGCCAGTTACCACGAATTTCGGTGTTAGGAGAAAATACAGGCACCTCAATATTTCCACATTTTTGTCCTTTACCTACTGTGTATGCTAGGTTGATCCTGGTTTGGTCAGAATTAATTTTTTTTCATAAAAATTTTGTTCCCGGTTTTTCAAGCTAAGCGCTCGGCTGGAAAATTCCGTTACAATATGTATTTATCTTATTGCCCTATTTTATGGTAAAGAAGTGCCACAATAAAAGAGAATAAATTTTAAATCCAGAATTACTGTCCGCACCCAAACTAATTAAAATCTGAAAGATTAGCCTATGTAGTTTCTTGACCCGTTATTGTCTAAATTCTTTTACTCAATCTAAGCGAGATTATTTAAAAAGTATTATCAATACAAAAAACTCTTACCTGTTGTGTATAACCACTGTCTGGACATTCGTCATCAACAATTTCCTTGTGGCCAGCCTCAACGTATGTGTGATTAACCATGGCCACGATAGCTACGGACATATTCGTCCGCATGACGTAGGCATTTGCCATACCCAGAAACAGCATGAAGGTTACAAAATGTCGTGTGCCCCACCATCCTAGAAAGGAAAAAAATTGAAAGCAATTAATAAATGTTTCCTGCAATTGTCTAGTGCTGTAAAATACACCTATTAATCTCGCCAACACATATTTGCCCAAGAAGATTGTTTTATCAAAATCAAATAATGCACAGCGTGAGTCAACCAGAGAGGTGTTGAAAATGAGTTTAATAATAGTGACGCAATTTTCAATTTAAGGAGAAAAATTTTAAATCAAGTCAAATGCCAGGTTTTGTGCTGTAAGAAGACAAATATCATTGTTACAGGCTTGGTAATTAACCCAGCACGGTATCTTTGCACGTTTTGGTCAACAATATTTCAATTTAATCATAAATTACGGAGATGCCGCCTGATTTCGTCACACGTCAGTAGCAGGAGATGCGTAAATATTTGACAGTAAAATTTCATTGCACTTCAAAAATAATACCCGTGTTAGGTAGCAAATACGGAAAGTTTGAAGTTCAGGTGCAATGGCCATAAAATCATAAAGATCTTGATGCTAGGGATGTCACGGATCCGGTTACGTAATTTGCTGAATTATCTCCTATAAATCGCGCAATTACAATATTTTAAGAAATATACGTGACTTGCGAATAACATTGCCTGCTTGCGACTGTGTTTATGAAGCCGTAATATTTAATGTTTAATTGTGTAACATAAAGTAGGTGCACATTTAAAATTAGCAGCCTTACATAAACTATGTAATTATTTTCGAAAACGCTTCGAATCGAAATCTATGTTAAAGAAATTCGTAGGAAGTGGAAAAGCAGTAATAGCGACATTACTTTCGTATATTAGTAGAAATAAATAATCATGTTTATATAAAAGTCTGATATCATACTTTTATGGATCCTGAACGTATAAAAACATTTTGGACTGTGGAGTTCTAACGGGTAGGTCAACTGGTAAATCTATCTTAACCCTTTCCGTGCTTTGGTCGAATATATTCGACATTACAATAAATTTGAAGATTTTTATGTGTCTCAGTTTCATGGTTCAGTAAGAGACAGCTGCATTTCATAGTTGTTGTTGCAGTATTCTTTTGACTGTTTCAGTCAGTTATTAACGAGTTTTTATAACGTCACTAACGTATAACTATCACGTCTAGTGATTGGATAACTTAAAAAAAACATTATATAACAATAGAAATCTATACAAATGTCTTACTAAAATTAATTTAAAATAAGTATTGTAGGAATTTATTCATTGGTGTCGGATCTATTCGAAATATTGACCCACGAAGAGAGGTGGGTTATCTTAGACGAGAAATATTTTTTCCCGGACTCAACGCAATCATATTAGCCCAAATATAATGGTCCAGGAGCGAGGAAAACTCACATGTACTTTCACATCCATAAAAATTAACAGTTTGGTGTCGTTTATGCACTGTTGTAATTGGACTGTAGTTTTTTTTAAAACGAAAATGACAATACAGTTACTGTGAATGGAGAACGCTTCAGAAATATGATTTATTCTGGTAACCTTGAAAGTAAGTATCCGAGTAATCTCAAGAAATGCCGATGTGACCTGGCCAATTTACTATTCCAATGAACCACAAATTTTCAATAACATTAAGACCAACATTATTCGTGTCGTTAGTGAAATAAGTGCTGATTAATGTGAAAAAATGACTTAAAGTTGGTGTTCTAGAATTGAGTTTTAAAAAATGCAGAGGTAGCGGTTACATGATAAATTTTTAATGTTACGAAATTCAAATTAAAAATAAAATCATCGCTGCCAGAAATCACATTTTCGACCACACCATTGATTTCGCTGAAAAGTGATTCCGATCATATATAACATATTTTCATCGGAATAACTGATGTGATCGGAATCAAACTCGATCAGTGTAAGCAATGTATGAGTGTGCGATGGTGAAGGAAGGTTAGGTGCGGGGCGTCATACACTTACTGTCTTTGAATAAAAAAACCCAGAAATCTCAAAGATCCCAAAATAGACGCAAATTTGCAATACATTGACAGAGGGGCCAATGCATGTGATAAGTGATTTGAGAATTTGAATTTGATCGAGTTCAATTCCAATCACATCAGTGATTCCTGTCAAAACTGATTCGGCTCATTTTCTGATGTGAGTGATTAGAACTGAATTTTCAATAACAATTCTTACTTTCGTATCAATTAGTATCAATAATAATATCAAAACATAAATAAAGGTTATTTAAATAAATTTGTTCGATTTCGAGCAACACGATAACAATTAAATTATAAAGACTGGCACTTTTCCACATTATAAGAATGCATTGATTATTATTAATTACTGATTTTTTGTTAAATATTTAATTATTTTTTAAGAATGAAATTTCAATCTTGGAAGGGAGAAATATTTATTCATTATGCTCGGTAATATAACAAATTGCTATTATAATACCAAACGGATCAAGAGGGGAGATACAATTTAAATATGTTATGTAGTCATAAATTTAAATCTGCGGTTAAATTATTTCGTTAAGGTCCACAACAAAGGCTCACCTACTCTCAAATTCAGTTTAGTTATGTACGAAAGAAATATTTTTATTTCAAGAATGAGGTTCATCTCAGTTTGTATGTTCGTAAACGAGACAGTCCCCTGAGGCTAGAAAACAATTTTTATTACGAAAAACAGCAGCACAAGAAAATACCGCACACAATTGCTAGGTATTCAGTTCTTCTCCGCAACAAGAAGTTTCTATCACCCTGCCCCTGGTGGTGCAAAAGCAATTCAATTCCCAAGAGCAATAAGAATCTTGACAGATAACCAGCAATTCGCACAAGATATCAAAGAGAAATCGCAATGACCTCCTCGTCTCGGGCACCAACTAACACAAGGTTACTGTCGGGGCTACTTAAGTTCACCTAAAGGGGAAAACAGTTGAGCGTCCAACTAGTGATTTACTCAAGTAGAGCTATTACCTCAACGCAAGAGTCCCTCTCTTCCTATAATAGCAGCCCCGCTGTCCACAGACCATATTATGACTATATGTGTGATGTGTCTGAGGTTGCCAACTGCGACGGACACTTTCAGCTGATACATGGCGGGACAATTAGTCACTGGCAGATTAAGCGCTCAAATCAGAAATAACTAGATCAATACGCTTCGATTCATTGGTGGCTACTGAATTACCCATTACGATACCTGAAGCAGCTACTGCCGCCGATAATCACGTTTATGTTCACTGCGCGATGAGTACTTTGTTTACGACTGTATTCAGTCACGAGACTGAAATTCAAGTTTGAAATAGAATATCATCATTTTAAGTAATTCAATCATCCTGTTTTATTCGAATGAATTGAAACAAGTTATGATTCAGCAGACATCGTGCCTACAATCATTTCACAATTTGCGCTCAAGTCCTCGCGAAAATTATTTAAATATGGAAAATATTTTCCATTTCAGCCGGTAAGAATTTTAACGCATAAAACTCTCGAAAATACTCAAAATGAACAACAGATAAATCGATTTCTTGTTTTTTAAGAAACTCCAAGATAAGTTTGATTCATTGAGGCTGAAATAAACATGTACATTAGCCTTCTACGAGTTCATAATAATTTTGCCGTTTTAAAACGTAATTGTAGCCTTTCCATCCATAAAATACTCTTTCCGAAACGTGGAGAACTCTGGAGAGGGGGACCTGCTGAGAGTGCCACACACTGGGATATCCCAATCCCACCCAGCGGTCAGCGAAGTGATAATTGAAAGTAATAAATCCAGTGATTATAGTACGTCTGCTAATACACAGTAGCAATAGTTGTTAGCTGATTTCTGAAATTTTCTATGCAACAGGGCACAGCAATTAATTATCGCCGCTGACCATCTGAACTCCCTATTAGAAAAAGCTCGGAAAAGTACAGTGGGAGAGGATTGGGCTGGATGGTGATGAGTGAAGCGCGTTCGTGTTGTTTGCAATAATTCGATTTGCTTGATTTATGCGATTAGGACTAATTAATTTTGTGAAGTGCCTGAGCAACTAAGTGACTTTCAATCTAGGGATTACTACGGCTGGACTTCAGACATTGAGCGTATAGTAGAATCACATGAATGAAAAAAACACTTTTCCACATTGTAAGCGTCTACGGCTGGCGCTTTCAGATTGAGATATTAAAGAGCACCAAAACAAAAATAAACTCCAGTGGAAATTTTATTTTTGCGTTTTCAGCAAATCTGTCGTGAAAATTTTTTTGCATATTATGACGACTTTTATGGCTCAGGGAAGTTAATTTATGCCCCTCATTTTAAGAAATTTATTTACTGAAAAGTAAGTCAACGATATTTTGGGGTTTTAATTTCATAAAGACTTGAACTCAAAAAATAATCAAGGCTTTATTTCAGCTCGAATTATTTATTGGGAATCAAACAACGTTTTGTGGGTGCTACATGTTGAACTAGCAAAATACATTATTATAAAAAAGCGATTCGAAATTAGACTTTCCGTTGAAAAGTGATGAAATCTTAGGCAGATAGACAGGCACAGAAGCATATACAAGTACACATAAATATTTTTATTATCTGAAGTATGCACAGGGTGTTTAGCTAAGCGGTTTACAACTTTGTTTTGAGATTTGTCGAGACTGGGAAGTGAAAAATGATTGGTTGTTCTACAGAACATTTATTCAGGCTTAGGGGCTAGGTGTGAAAAATAACATCGTCCAAATGGTACGCCAAACAAACGAGGTCTCTTTCGATAAAAGTTTTACCACTTTTACCAAAATCGCCGGAGTGGCAGTAAATACTTTCGTTACAGATATTGTCTTTGAATTTGTCCAATCTGTGATGTTGACATATACATCACTAAACCATAAAATGCAATCCTACCCGGTGCCAGACGAAACACTGCAGGTTTACTTGGAACGTTATTCCTATCCATCAAATCACAAAACTTTGGCAACGTTATCGTAATGAATGACTGATTATGATAAAATGTTTTAATAATTAGAATGCGTTGTTCGACCGTTATTGTTGTTGATCGTATGTACATCGAACGAGTAAAAGAACTCATTAGTTAATTGCAAGCACTACCCATTATGCATTTATTTGGACTTCCATAAGAACCTTCCAATTATGATATATATTATATTTCGAAACGGTTACAGCTTAATAACGAGAAGAATTCAATTTATTACCGTAACTACCACTTACCAAAATTTTAAATATTTTATGCTATTTAAGATCTCATCCGCAAACTACCTATTAAACCAACCAAATCGCAAACTACCTATACCTACCAAAACTATTAGTGCGCATTAAAAATAAATTAAGTTCATTAACCCAGAATTGCAGTACTTGAAAAATATTGAACCCCATCTGCTTAATATTGCATTATCTACTTATCACTTTAAAATATATTAACTGGCAGTTGTAAAAATGTTTTCTTGATATATCTGGACCGAACTGCATATTGTCATTGTGCAATCGACAATCTTTAATAGACAATTGAGTCAATGAAGGCAAAACCTTGCGAAAGATTTAAAATTGTGGGAAAATACAGCAGATAACAAAAAAAGCGAGGTAAAATTTTTTCAGTTCAAGTTGAGTGCTTGAGATGATAAGGTGATGTGTCTTTTAAAAATTTATTTTGAAAACAATAATTATGAAATAAAACGGAAACTCACCATCGAAATATGTATATAGAATTGGTGTATAGAAAAGAGAGGAGGTAACAATTTGATTAAAAAGCCAAAACAATTCAAAATTGAACCTACATAAGTGAAAGACAGGAAAACTTTTCGAAGATCACATTGCCCAACAAGCTGTTTGCAATGGTTATTAGGTTTCCATATAGCAGACACCTCAAAAAAATAATATTTTTCGGAAACACTTGGCAACAGTTGAAATGTTTACACAAATTTAAATTTTAGGAAGATGACATTCGCTGCCGGTAGAAAAATATATTGAAATGCGTATAATGAAAAAAACTGTTTAAATTCCATATTTTTCAAAATTTTTGATAATAAAGCATTTTCGTTTTCAGTTTTACACCGGGAAAAGCAATTGATAAGCAAGAACAAACAGTTCCACTAAATTTTGAAGCATTTGTTGACGAGTATCATAATTTCTGTTGTTTCTTGTATTAAACTCGAATCCGTTGAGTTATTCTGACAATATATAAATCCACCATCAAATAAACCTTAGGAAGGCTCACCGAGATGTGAGACTGAAATTTAATTTGAAGAGATAGAAATTATTTACTTTCGACAACAGGCATACTCGCCAAACGCACCGAAATAGGTTTTATTTGACGAGTATACTCGTATACGCTAAATGAAGATGACTTTTTAAGAATATATCAAATTAAGTGAAGCACCTTTGTTAGTAATTGTTTATTACACTTCATTAAGAGTTAAAATACTAGTACACGATATTATAATAAATCATCTGGATTTATACATCGTTAAATTTCACTTGTGATAATCTGTGATTACGTGATTTCTTATTTCAAGCACGTTTGTAATTATTATTACTCAATATTTTTAAGCGTAGATCTCGGTTATCACTTGTTTGGAACCAAAAAAAAATTTCTAGAATTCTTTATCAATTTTGTTATTGTCATACTAAATGGTATTTTTCTTCCCATTTACTAGACGTTTCGACTAATGAATTTAAATAACTCATTCTAGCTACGTGAGTAAGCCGTGGTGAATTTTGGGTCATAGCACAAGCAGCAAGTGATACATTTTAAAGACTGGTAACTTGAAGCATTATGGTACATTACAAACCAATTCTTTTCGTCTAATCATGCATACATATGCATGTAGAAAAAGAAAGATGGAGAGTCATCGTAAACAGCATCCAAGCTATCTTTACTGGTGTTTCCGCCTATATTTTAAGAATTTAATACCAGCAGCATATTCAATTAGAAATGGATGGACAAAAATTAACAACGTATTTGCGGACAAATAAATAAATTGCAAATAAATGAATTACTAAAAAAAAATACTTGCGGACAATAATAGTCACATTTTACCTTACTGGAGGATGACAAAATGTAGTCTTATTAAATTTAAAAGCGTAAATAGGGCGCACGTGAAAAATTTAAAAGATTCTACGCACAGAGTTCATCGGACCAAAATGATCTGGTGAATTTTGAAAAATTATCTCTAGATGCTTGCTGTTGTCATGCGTGCATACTGATTTTTTTCCCTCATTGATCTTTAAACTCGCATCGTTGAATTTTCTTTTAAGTTTGTGAGTTCTTTGACAACTTTATAGCCTTCTCCAATAAGAAGTCAATCATCTGCATTTCCAAGTACACTGTTGTTTTTTGATAAATTATTCGCGATTTGATGATTTTTTCGAAAGCGAATTTAGAATCAAATGATCTCCTTCCATTTGGTCCATTCGTTTCCTGCAGTGCAAGTGGTGGCTGAATGTAATCTATACCAGCAATAGAAATCAGCTGTTTTTCGGTGTATGATTTTCAAACAAATGATTTAGTGGAGAAAAGTGTCAAACGTGATTTTATAAACGGCTGCTGTTCCGATAAAGACAGCTTAGGACGAATTGACGCTTCATGAGCGTTTTTTATATAGAAATTGCTAAATAAAATTTAATTCCAAGTTATTTGCCGGGATTTTTTCTTTAAATATTTGCTTTGCTGTATGAGCAATTTAAAGTAGGGCTTCTTCTCCTTCTTCTTTTACACTTACACTTACACTTACACTCCCTCTTTCTCTCAGTGGAGGAAAGCTACATATACTCAGTGTACACCAGTTTTGTAAACAAATAAAGTAGTGTGGAAAATTATAGTGTACCTACTACACACCACACAACGAAGGAGTTTGTGTATTCCTTTGTACATCAGAATTACACTATTCCTGAAAATTAATTGATCTATTACGTAAATTTTTGCTTAAGATTTCACTTTCATATAATCACCTTTTGTTTTTAGTTTTCATTTTTCTCATGTTGCTTGCCTCTGTAAGTAGATTGACCGTATGTGGGCACCTCGGCGTACAATCATTAAGATTGCCACAAAACCGATCCAAATATCCTCTTTGTTTGATATTTTTGTCGGTTCTACATAAGACATCCAATATATTGCTCTGACATGAGAAATTTAGTGTGGAATTTTTGCTGGATTTTATATTCAAATATAGGGATCATTCGTGCATGTAGAGATTGAAATTTCGCGATTATTTGGACAGAAACTTGAAGAATGAAGCATCTGACTACGTTAAACCGTAGCGTACAATCAATTGATTGTCCCAAGATTGTCATAAAGCTTGTACGCATATAACCGTCGCCGTGTGTGGGGGCCTACTCTGATACTTGGTCGTTTGTACTTCTCCTTTAGACAAATTGTTCACAACTAGGACCCGGGTTTCAACTCCAGGTATACCAAAATTGCATCAAAGCGGGCTTACTCGACTCGACTACTTTTTGCCAGATGGGTTGAGTCGAGGTGTCAAATGTAATGACATGTATACGCGGGGTGAGTAATCGGCGGGGCTGTAGCAGAGAAAGTATTCGAAATTTGTGGTGTTGTTTTCCACAAAATAATAGAAGTAGAAAAAAGAAATTTATGGGAGTCCGATTAGACGAAGGAAATGCGGATTTCACGAATTTAGTCGCGCATTTACGTAGTTTACGATATGAGACGAATACCATTGTACTTACATCAAAACTTTCCGGTCACTTAATTTTATTTAAGTGCATGACACAATGCCTTTCAGCCTTTTTTTCATCAAATACTCGTAAGATAATTTCACGTATCCGATTTCCAAAAATTGCAAAAAAATAATTTCTTGTCTAGTTTTCCGTTCTTTCATTCTCCAGTCCAGACATTTAAGTGCTGACAATAAAGTCAGTCGTTCTGATTATTTTATCGGGGTCATCTTTGGAGTTTAATTTATTTATGAAGGCTTGTAACGTTTTTCTGATAAATTTTCATTAAATATCAGCTTATCGGAATTTATAAATTATTTTTCAATTGGAAGCACGAATTACTAAAGTAATAATAATAATTGCCAAGTACTCGCGTCATGCACAAACTCCCTGCCGATTTACAAGAGAAAGGGAGGACCAATTTGTTCGAATGGCGGTAGTAGGGGCAGCATTAGTAGAAAGCTGAGAGATCCTAAATTCGTTCCATACGAAATAACCTTACAGAATCAGCTTATAAATCAAAATGACTGCAACGTCAGCAGCACTTTCATTTGGCACTCCATTATAGGTAGACTTCTTTACATTGTGCAAAATTGCCTGAAAAAATGTATTGATGATTAGACTTTGGAGGGGACCACGGTTTACGAATGGGATGAAACCAGACTGCGTTTTTGATCGCAAATACATATACAGTGTGTATCAGTTAACGCATGCCAAAATGATAGGATTGATAGATCTCACCCAAACAACACAAAATTCATATAGCAGGGTGGTGAGGAATCCCAACCATTTTCTATCTACAGGGTGATTCATAAATCGGGATGCACATTTTTATTTTATTTTTGTCTTTTGATCTACTCACTGCAAACGGCTTAAAAATGACGCCAAACAACTACATGTCATCTTAATTTGCTTTCTAAAAATGCCACCTATGTTGATTTACCACTGCAGGTACAGTCACTTGCAAAAATGCGAAAATGCTCTGAAATTTCCTGAGTTTCGCGTTTTTCCCAATATTCCTCCGAAATTCATCTATTTATTTATTAATTCAAGGTTATCACATAGTTGATGACATAGAATTATACACTTGAAGTTTCTTAAAAACGAGATAAATACATTCATGCCATTAATGCACATATTGTTTTTATTTTTATTGAATTACCCATCTTATGAGGTATTAGGATATACAAAATTATACGTAGAAAACCGTATGCGGAATATTAAAAAAAACTGAATTTTATAACTTTTTTGGAAATTTCGCAAAAGCTTTTCTACGTATACATTTGCATATCTCTTCTCTACCTTGACATGTTGTACCTCTATGGAAAGGCATAAAGATGTGTAATTCAATAAAAATAAAAAGGAGGTGCAATGATTTCAGAGAAAATTTAGATAAATTGTGAATTTAAGGAAACTGCAGGACATTTTTTTTGCAATTTCGCAAGTGACTGTACCTGCATTGGTGTAGGTAAATGAACACTATTGGAATTTTTGGAAAGAACATTGAGATAGTAGTTGTTTGGCGTAAGTTTGATGTTTCTGTGTTAATTATATCAAAAGATAATAATACGTTGACAATATGCATACCATGAACATTTTTAATTTATGAATCAACCTATAACTCGAACTCGGTTCTGATCCCTCCCTCTGCCATAAAAGATCGTAAATACATGATGCCCAGTTACATGTCAGTCAATTCACTGGCTTCTATATTCATGATTTGTACCTGAGTTCGATTTGGTTGAGAATTTATTATTTATGATACAATTTCAATCGAGCCCCCAGAAGAGGTAATCTAGACTCGATCACAAGCACCTAGTAATCGTAGAATCCACGAAGGTGAATCAAATGACAAAAGAAGATTGCAACATCAGCACTCAATCGTTATCTAAAAAGTGATGTGTGCGTGGGATGCATCGCGCAGTAAATACTACAGTAATAAAAGAGTAGAGAGGGCAATACATATCTAAATCTACGAGAACCTATTAAATTCACACGTGCGTATGAACAATTTAAATCTAAAGTGTACCCCAAGCGTATTTCATAACTCTTGCAGGAAAATTAATAAAATTATAGATGAAAAATTAGATTTCTCGACCACGAGTTCCGCTAAAACCTTTTGTTTATTTTGTTTACAATAAGCTGTATTAATTTCTGCAGGTACAATGCTCATTGAATTCCATTTTCATTCTCTAGGCAATTAGTATAATGAACAATTTCTGTCGGTCAATTGTGACATTGATTTATTGTTGTTGATGTTGTTGTTACATATTCAGTTATTGTCACCTGGCGGTTCGTGATTTCTGTGTAATTTTGGCAAATGAAGAGTGCATGAATGTAGCAACATTTTAATTTAACTCTTCTCAATTGGGTATTGTTCATTCAGAATTCGGTACGTTCCTAGTATATTTACATAATGCACTGGCTTCATACGATAGCCCATTTATGTTTCAACTTTTCAAGTATTGGACTTTGGTGCTCTGAAGTCATTAAAATAAAGTTAAGTACTAATGAATCACTTGTGCAAAAATGTATGATTCATTCGTATAGATATTATAAATCTTCAGAATTACCGGCACCTTAATTGACTTCTTAAGATAATGGGCCTCATTATAGAGATACGTTCAGTTATCCGCGGAAGTAATCACTCTGCCTCCGCAGACAATTCTTTTTAATCAAATTGATCAAACGACAAGTTCGTTATTCCGACTATGATCCCGATCTAATCATGTCTCAAGTGCTGTACTTAAATACATGGAAATTGTAGTCATGGTTTTGCACGTCTGAATAAATTTGAGATAATGATAAGTCAAGGGAACTCCAATCGTCTTAAGTGCACGTGCAGTGCAGCAAGAGGTTATGTAGCCGGCGCCGATGTCTTGTATAGAATTTGCAATACAGAGCGATTGCACTCTAGCAATGCGCAACGTAAGACGGCCTAAATAAAAACAAATTTTCGTGCCTTGAAGACGAACTCACGTAAGTGGCGCACCGCTAGCGTGTTAAAAGATATAGAACACTTATACGAGCGGGAACCCAAATTTCCTCTCACAGTTCTATTGGGAAAAAAGATCACACAGAGTTTATCGCGGCGATTATGCTTCGAGCGTAAAAATAAAACGGAAACCTTTAAAAAGCGGCGGCAGAGAATTAACGCAAAATTTTAATTAAATATAACTGAAAGGCCATTTAGGCGATACGTACTTGTTGGCTTTGAAATATCGTCCTGCAGACCGGGTTGTTCCCAAATGAGCACATGCCCGTTGCGTTGACGGTTACCTTCATTTATACGCATTTTTACAATTTGTATATCACTTGCAATGAAATAATTTAAGAAATATATACACCAGAGAATCTACTCTAAAGCTGCAAAACTTTCAACAATTATTGCGCAAATTTACAACTTTTTCCTAACGCTTTTGAACCATTTCATGTCTGTCATAACCTCACTAGGAAACACATTTTTACCGAAACTAAGAACTTGGGAATCGACAAGCGCGAATATTACTTCGATTTGAACTTTTGATAACACTCTAAGCGTGTTTATCGCTTTTATAACTTTTGTCAGCTGGATGTATTCGCGATTTATCGAACGGTTCCGCTGATGGCGCGCCGTTTGTTCTGGTCACCGTCTCAGGAGCACACGCGATCTCTGCAGGCGATCTCTCGAAGTACTTCTGATCTTAAATCGATCGTGAACCGCTGCCTCACTTGGATGCCTCCGCTGTGTTGCGCTGTCGCCTGTTTTTCATACTGATAAACGTATTTTCCCGCATTTTTATTTTCCTGATCGCCTATTTTACTCAGAACCGAGCAGTACAGCCGCTAGTAGCTTCACACAGATAAGATAGGAATTTTGCTCGCAGTGCTCACTTCGGCGACATCTCTCCTCGTTTAAAAGTGTCTGTTTACGACTACTACTAGTGCGATCTAGTTTCAACTCGCAATTGTAGACATTGTAGTAAAAATACCGAGAATTCGTATACTATAACTTCCAATAGACGACGCGACAACTCGACCCGAGAGAGCTAATCCCAAGACTACTCGTCGTCTCAAGATGTGTGAGTTCGCATAGTGGTCAAGCGCCAACCGATCGGCTTTATCAGTATGAATTGTAGGCATGGCACGTTATCAGCAGGAAAGACGAAACCATTGGAATTGAAACAGCCTTAAGAAAGAGCAAAGGCGCCGGTACCGGTATACCTCTGATCTTATCAGAAGAAGCGGCACAGAAAGGCATTCAACCTGCCTAAGAAGATCCCAGCGCGACAACGCTGCTCTGCACACCGCCAATGTGTTCTTTTTTTTTTGGGCTTTTCATGCACAAAGCGCCCTGCCCTGTTGACATTATTAACGGATGGCTAATGGTTGGAGAAACGTGTTGCTGACTGAACATGTGACTCGAATCACCTTGGGGCAAGCAATTTCCCAAAAATACGAAAATAAAAAAACAAAACGGAAAGAGATCGGACCTGGCATGCGTATTTTACGACACGTTCAGTCATGTCATGTACATGCTCATGATCGCTTTTCGGAATTTTCGGTGCACTTTCAGGAGTGTGAATGAAGAGTGCGAGCTATTTTTGAAATCTCTAGAGGTTTTTATGTAATCTCGGAGAGTGTCTCCAAAAATGCCAGCTTCACTATGCGAACACAATTAGCACACATACTGTTGTGGACGGACGCTTTGATGAAAAAAAAACAGTTTAAAAAGTCTTTGGCGAGCTAGAAATAGAACCACGTGCTCTTGGTATGATTATAAGGTGATTTCTAGCTAGTCGAGAGGCCACCCCAGCCGTGAGCTTTCAACGAAAAGTCTCGTGACTGCATTGAATTTCAGCGAATTTGAATAATTTTGTTCTACAGCTTGAACATTTGAATTTTGACAGCAATGAGTTTGTGCGGAAATGTTTGCCCGTTGCACCTTCACGGTTGACGTTCTATATTAAGAACATATTTTTTTCGATGTTGCGTTGCATGGCGTCCCAGCAGGATGTCCGTGGAGACAGATTGATGATGAAATCAGAGTGGTTTTGTTTGATGCTAATGAGCAAATAATTGGGTCACTTGACATCTTAACAAGTCGAATTTATTATTTGTATTTTAGATTTCCAGTGACAGGTGTTTGTTCGACTATAGAATTTTTGTAACAAAGTTTTTGTAAAGATTGTAACGCTCCAAATGCCTCAGCATTGATATTTTTCTTTCCTTTTTCACGATATTAGAAGCGATTTTACCTGCTACTAGAATATTGCTTGTAACTTTCAGACCTTTAACTCGAGATAATAAGTGTACATACTTGTATGTGTACTAAATATATAAATTATAATTTCCAGAGGACCCAGTTAATTGGGCATATGCACTTTGCACGCTCATATGTGTAGCTACAATGTTTTGAAACCATTTCGCACTTATTAATCATTTTTGAAATATCGCATTGCATGACCTTTTCTTTTAATTCATATGTAGGATGAAGGTGCCTTACAGATTTCCTTCCAATTTTTTAAAGTTTAACATGTCAAGGATATGCGGGAACAATTTCAAGACAAATTTCCAAACTAACAGCACTCGAAGCTATGAAAATTAGCTTGAAAATGTTCGAAAACTGCATCGATTACTGATTAGTAATAGTATTTGCTTTTGCCTCATAATTCTATCCTTTTTGCCGATCCTTACAGGTTCTTAGTTCGCTAATAATAAGTATTTTACTAATTAATTTCCAATAAATCAGCTTGTAAAATAATTAATGGAAAAAATGTCGCATGGAAAAAATGGAATGGAAAAAGTCACCTCCCACCGTCAGAAACAGTGACACCCGATGCCCGATGCAAAATATTCATACGTGATTCTTTAACGATTTAATTTACAATATGCGGCGTTTATTCATTTTCAATACATAATTAACTGCGTGACATATGACAATGGGAGTTGTACTGTGGCAATACTTGGTAAACATTTAAACAAATATGTATATGGGAGGGGGTCAAATTTACTCTTCTGATATTCCCCCGGTAATTTTTCCCCTTTTAATTTTCTGACTAATAGCATAGACAAAAAATATGAAAATTACCCACTTCGAACAGCAAAACGCGACCAACATTTCTTAATTTCTGAGAGCTCCACAGCGATGCATCCACAGTGCGGCGGCAACCGGATATCTCGACGAAAGAGAAATTTCAGTTGTTCAGCGTGGCCTACTTTTCGTGTGCTGCGCAAGGCGTACTCCGAGAAAGAAGAACTAAAACAATGGAACTAAGGGTTCGTACGATTGCTGCGCTGCCTTGCTTGAGCATAGGGTGAAGGCAATAAACAAAAAAAATGATTCGTGGGCTAGCAAAGCGATGCACGCGTGACAAATTGTTGGGGTATTTGGGGGGCTAGAAATATATTATTGTTTTGCCGGCACCTGGAATTGTTCGATACTTCACAAGAAAAATGTGGATTTTCTGCTTTATGGAGCTAGTGCTCAAAATCTGAAAAAACAAATTTCATAATGGAGGATTTAATCATTTTAATGTGAGGACTATCTGAAATGCAATTTTTAAGAAATTAGAATTGATTACAAGTAAATATAAATTTTAAAAATTAGTATTAAGTATTTTGTTTCCTTTAGAAATTTGATTTCTGTAGATTTTGATATTGTGCGAAAATTGCAAATTGAGATATTTTAAATATGGAGAAAGTCTAGTTTATCAACATAAAACGTCAAAGTACATTCTGTATAGTTATCCGTCTCAGAAATGCATCTAAATTTCTAGACATCCGAGCGCAAAGCGTAAAAACTCAGGCTGCGGAACTCACCTGTTCCGGATTATGGGCCCCCGATCAGCAGGCTCACACAGGCATCCCTTCTTTGCCATCCTCAAGCAAAGTAGTTATCATACGAACCCTCAGTTGCATTGTTTTCCGGGAATTCACCTTGGACTGCACACGAAAAGTAGGCCGCGCTGAACAACTAGGACTTCTCCTGCGTCGAGCTCGCCGGTTGCCGTCTCACATGTGGAGGCATCGCTGTGGAGCTCCCAGATATTGTGGTCTCGTTATGCTGTTCGAAGTGGGTAATCTTTATATTTATTTGTCTATGCTAATAGACTGAAATGTGCCTTTTACAAAATATTTTATATACCTACTGAAATACAACAGGGGAAAAATTACCGTGATAAATTTAATAGCCGGGGGAAAAGTGACTGCGGGAAAATCGGCTAGCTAAATTTGATCCCCAACCAAATATATTTTTAAGGAGAGTAGCATATCACTGGAGTGACAAATCAATTTTTTCTCATGCCTTTCGGAATTCATAGCAAATATTACACCATTTTATTTTATTTTAATTTTTTTATTTTTATACGCAATCATTATTGCAGCTTGAAAAATTAGAGTTTAACAAAGTGCGCATTTAGACCATTTACCGTTCATATCTTGGTCTCTTAAAGCACATAAGTTCTTATAGTAACTAAGTATATAAATTATGTTTAAAGAATAAGTTACTAAATAGAAATACTTCACTCGAATCAAATCATTATATGCGCATAAATCTTCGATATAACATACATATTTCTAATGGTAATACAATTTATGTTGCAATTTTTTATTATTAAATACGTTTTAAAAAAATATAACAACTTACGCTAATGCACAGATGTTACAGATATTCGTTAAATAGCTTTTCAGATTTATGGAAGCTAGAAATATTTTTATTTATTTTTATCGAAGCTCAAAATAAATCGATTTTTGTAATCATTTGCATTTCAAATGATATTTCCCCAAGTTTTTACGTGTGCCAAAATTCATAGGAATCTGTACGTCACTACAAATTTTTTTCTTTTCTTGGGTGTGAATCATTTTGCCATGCGCCTGTTGTGCGTGATTTATTTTATGTTTATCGCGAAAAGACGTCAATAATGCTAATTAGGAAATGAATACATAAATAATATTCAATTCTGAGCATAGTGTCGTAAATGGGAAAAACGTTTTGGAAATACACAAGTAAATTGGGGAAACCGCACTCTGGCACTATTATGAAGAGAAACAGTGTTGTTACGGTAGGAAACAGTAGCATCTTCTGTTGGGAAATTAATGGCGAAGCACAACTTTGTATCGATGGATGTTGGGTCCGGTTTGCCTTCTATCGCATCAGTGATATACCGTAGGGCTACTCGTCTACTGCAGTCAGAAAAATGCGTTCCATAATTTTAACCATTCACCTCTTACCGGTCTCTGATCCTAAAATTATATAATCGCAATACATGCTAGACCTCAGAGAAGCGCAAATACAGGGTAATTTTTTTGTGGTACCTGAAGGTTTTTTCGAATAACTGTGACAGCATCAGTCAAATCGCCATCTGAAAGTTGTTGGCATAAACTTGAGTCTACCACAATTTTAACCATGGAGCATTACATGTCAAAAAAAAGCCAAAATGTTCAATTTTATTTTCAAAATTGTTCCTCTTTTCGTCAGCGCAACGATTATTTTTTATGGTATACTAGCTTTCCCGGACCCGGCGTTTCCCGGGATACTATTAAATTTGTATTCCTTAATTTTACAACGCCTCGCTACTGCTCCACCGCCTCTCATATGTGACCCAACGTTTTCCTATTTGCGTTTTGCACATGTTTTAGATATTTTCCAACAGTATTATTAAATTTAGTTTTCTTCATTTTACACCACCTCCTTATTGCACCCCCTCTCCTATATCTCCCAGCGCGGTGGGGGTGGTCTCATATTTGGAAATTTGAATAGCAGATTCGAAATCAGTGATCCCGAAAATTCCCTAGTGCGGATTTTCAGTGAAATCCCTTGAAGTTAAACTTTTCCGGTCGCCAAATTGGATCCGACATCTTGAATTCCAAAATTTTGAATGCAAGCTCGAGATCTGCGACGCCGAAAACCTCCAATTGCCTTTTTCATAAAGATTCCTTGAAGTTGGAAAATTCGCTTCCTATACAAAACGGAAATTTCGATTTTTTCGATTTTCCGGGTTTTCTTTTGGGGTTTCCAAAATTTTCTTTTTTTTTAAAGCTTCCCTGTATTATAGCGAACAAAACAAAAAAATATTATCGAAATCAGTCAAGCCGTTTTTGAGTTTTAGCGAGACTAACGCACAGTAATTCATTTTTATATATTAAATGGGGTGTGTCCGGTATCAACAACATATTAATCCTTCTGCGCAGTTCTTGATAGTATCTTTAAAAAATCATTGATGAGCAAAATGACAATTACTTCTTTTAAGAATTTGACTCACTATGTGAATATCATCAACAAGAACGATACAACATTTTTAGGTATAAGCTTGTATGGAAAATGGTGCAAATATTCCATTTTGCAAAAGGTTATGGTAAAATACATATATCGATGTCACTGTCAGCTATATTTGGGAGGACACGGAGACCACATTATAAACCGTTTTGCAGTCACTACTGATCACGATTTCTAAAGACATTTTAGTTACTTTTAATATATTTGACAGCTTTTATAGGCTCTGCCAACACTTGTGGATTCAGATTTCCAAGTCAGGAATTAATTACAGGTGCGTGCATTGACGGAATCTGCATATGGGGTACGCATGTTGGTGCGTATATACACAAAAAAAAATTATGTGGAAATATGCAAATACGCAATAATATCTCAAAGACACAAAAAGTAGCAGGTCTGTTTTTTTTCAGATATTCACAGAATTATCGTTTCTTTGAAATGGCAAATTGATCACAATTCGTAAAACTCATGATATTTTATGTCCAAGAATTACACCTTCGACGAATTTTGCTTTGCCTGCCTTTCGTTTTATATAATTACAAGGTTTGATTAATGCGGAATTTCTCGAGTTGTGAACTAAGTCTGAGATAGCTAACTTTTTATGGTTGTATGTTTTATAAAATGTGTCATTGCGTGGGTGATTTAAATGTGAAAACAATTTTATTGCGCAATTAAAAATATAAGTTGTGTTTTGAAAATAACGGGCATCTAATATTCATACTATGCACCTACATATTTTGGTTAAAATAAAACATCAAAGCGTTTCCTGGCAGGTAGGTATGACCGCAGTTTCACCTACGTCTAGCTTAAAACAAAAAGACTTAAACTGCGATTAATTAAGAATTCAAATAGAATGAATATTTCTAGAATGTGCTCATAGTAGTACTAGCCTCTCAGAACAGAATTAAATTGCGCTGTTCCCACATCTACGTTTCGACAGTGGTAATCTGATGCAGATCCAAGCTCGAAATCCTCCGATACTTTCTCGATGAGCAATTTTCAGGTTAATGAACTTGAAACTTATTTATACGACCCACTTAACTTTGTTCCGAAGAAGTGACAACACTATAGTGATAATGCGTCAGAGTATCATCAAAGGTATCATGCTTCTATGGAGCGGTCTTGCCGCGGCTAAAAAAAAAACTGATCTCGTGTCAGGCAGTTATCATGCGGCAAATAACTACCTAGCAGTGCGGAGCAGACGCATCTAAGACGTTCTTAAAGCAAGTCCATGAAAGAATGTGAAGGTCGTGTGCGAATGAGTCGATGGCAGTGGTTTCGCTTTTCCTCATTATCATTCAGTTCCGATGACGTTGATTCCACATGTCACGGCTGTAATGCTTGACAACCAGAAATTTGCAAGATACTGCTTCAGCCCACACCGCATGCATTGTGGAGTTAAGTTTGTTTTAAATGGGAAATTGCATAGCATGTAGGCGTTTTATTAATTGGTGCGAAATTTAATTCAATTAAAGCTTCCTATAGCAGTTCCAGCAGATTATCCCCGATATTAGCACATCCTTATTAAATAAAGTTAATACGTTCAATTGACGTTGAGTGAGATTGTGCAATGACTCCAACTGCCACCTCTTCTGAGAAACGTACCGGAATGCCACTGATTGTGAGTGATGCCGGAGCAGACACCGGAGGGCAAAGTCTCAAAGGCTTTCTTCGTTTGGAGACGAGCTCGGAATTGAGTTGACACGTTAAATATAACTTGGCGACAAAAGCTTTAATTTTCTCGTTACTCGGTTGAACCACTGTACGATTGTACTCATTTCATCGCTCTTGGGCGTTTGTGAATTCTCTGATGTTGTTGCTCAAGGAGTCTTTTTATATTCTAGAAGTTTTCATCACTTTTATTTATTTTGAGCTGTCGCTAGTCATCCACTAGGCACCAAAATGTAGGTATGTGTTTATATGTATGGCTATGTTAGCGCAATAAAATTCCGGTGCACTCCAACAAAGAATCCGTGCACAAATTCCATGAGAAATTCAAATCGATTTAGTGTTTAGTGTTGCTTGCCGGAATAGGTGTCAATTTACAGTTTATAAATTTTGTTTATAAATAAACCTCAAATTGGGAATTATTCCGTGCAAGACAAGCTTTTATTTATTTTTATCAAATTCGATGAATTCATTCTCTGTTTCTGCGGTGCGGCATAATCACGTGAGCGAGAGATAATATTGTAAGATAATACGAAACGTCTGGTGTTAATTAGCTCAATTTTGAGGTCAATGAAAAGCGGAGCAATTTCGCTTTGAAGTTTTCCCTCATTTACAAGGTTTAATTTGATTTTCCTAATTGTTTCTAATAAACAAAATTAAACCACTTGTGATAGCAACAATATTTCCAATTTATTCAAATCAGTCACGGTAAACGTTCGAGAAATGCAAATGAAATTAAAGAGTCGCCCACAGAGCACAGTGGATTTTCTATAATGCATGAAGGGGAGATGTATTTAGTCTAAGCACGTCAAATCGATTTACCGCGTTTCTGATGTGAACTGTGTTTGCCCAAGTCCTATCTATTTTCATTTAAGTGGTTAGGACAACGTCGTGCTAACGAGACTTGTGGCAAACACCCTTATTTTAAGTAAGCAGTATTTTACCCTCAACACGTGTGATGTTTGTCGGTTGAGAAGAGTAATGAATATTAGCATAATTAAACTAAAGTAATTGTAAGGCGAAATTCCACCAAGTATTTATCATCTTGTAAATGGGACTGCTTTTTATATTTTACATGCAAGCACGTAATAGAAAACATCTGAGTTTAAAAATAAGTGGAATATGCACGATCACGTAGCTAGGCCTGAACTAAAAGAAGCATTTTATGACCTACATACATATATGTATGTCTAAAAACTCAATTTAAAAAACATGTTAATTATTAACATTTTAACATTCCTTCAAAAATTTTGTTATGTCTAAAACTTACATAGTTACACATACCAATACTTCACCTTCCCAAATTAACAAGGCAGCCTACATCAAGCCTAAAATGCTATATTCCTCGCACTAGTCACCACAAATCTTATGTCGGGATTTCTAAGCTCTTTAAACTGTATTTTTTCAACAAAAGTAAACAAGCTTAATAATGTTCAATCAAAAGCGAGTGTGAAATTGAACATTTACATACAGGGTGTAATGTATAACGCATCAGCTTTATAGTGCTTTAGTTTATATTTGTGAAGTCGGTTTCTATTTTTTCTTAAAAGATGTTATTATTTAATTTATTTTAATAAATTTATTGCCTTTCGAAACAGGTGCAACATATCCAGGTAGAGTGTGCAAATTTATACGTATAAAACCTTTTGGGAAATGTCACAAAATAAATATAAAAAAAATAAATTTTATCTTTTGTAACGTACTATGATTAACTAAAATAAGTTTATAATTTCAGAAAAATCATTAGCAAAGGGAGCTCATTCAAAATCATCAAAATTCGAAAAATTAACATTTTTAATTTTTCATTTAAGTGAAAAACTGTTGTTTAAAAGCGATATCTGTATCTTTGATACAAAAGTGAAGCACTGTTGATTTAAGAGTCATACATCATTGACACTAGATTTGGCTTATATTGCCTTCTTGTGGTTTCCGATGAGATCGAACTCGGGACGCTTGGCCTTAGTCCAATTTGACCTTCAAATCTGCTATACATACAATATCACTCTGTAGAAAGCAAAGCAATCCCAACAATGTGGGATTCGAACCCGGGACCTATAGAAAACAGTAGTCCATAGCTCTCTCCATTAATCTACAGCTAAAAGCTCTTTCATAGTCAAACATGATACATTCCAACTGTTGTTATATTTAAAAACCGCCTTTTTAGAATTTTAGTGTTTATTTTTAAATCAAAAAATAACACTGTAATCTACCCAATTTCAAAAGCGGCTCTGTGAAAATCAAAGTATATACTTTCGGATCAAATACGTTAAGGAACATACAGGGTCTTTCAATAAGGACGCTCGACTTTTAAATGTAAATAAAATAAGTTGTGTGTAAGACATCTACTGCATTTATATTTTATTTGAAAGCATATTTTATGGCATTATGTATAAGTTAAAAGCATTACATTCCATACTCAATGCCATAAAATATTCCTTCAAATAAATAAAAATGGAATGGATATTTCACACTCAACTTGTTTTATTTACATTTAAAAATCGAGCGTCCTTATTGAAAAACATATACATACATGCATATTATACAATTAAATGCATTCGATTTAATTTTAAAGCTGAATTTTCTCTCAGTTGATTCAAAAGTCAAACATTAGCAAATGCTTAGGGATGTAAGTAATTTAAAGAGTTCGTGTTTAAATTCAATGTGGTAACTTTTGAATTCACTATCAACATTTTCTTTCATGATTTTTCATTATTTAATGAAACATTTTAATTAGAAAACTAATAGATTGTTTAAAATATTAAAACTTTCAAATTAAATGTGTGGCATTTGATTTCAAAGTGCGAAATTTCTCTGAACATACAAATCTCTGGCATCTTCGTCGCATTGGCATTTTATCCCTTTATTTGTTTGCATAGTAATACAATTAGTAGATTTCCACCAATTCACATATTTAAAGATTAACAAAGTTTGAGGAGCCTACTATCAAAAGCCATAAATCTCCGTGAAGTATGCCACGGAACAAGAAAAGCTTTCGAAAGTGTCTAAAGTTATTATAGATCACTGAACTAATTGAAGTGTTCTGTTCTGTGCTAATAGGTTCGAGTTACCGCTACAGATCATGTGGTGGAATTTTTTCCTTGTGATATATGTTTTGCCGTCAGAAGCTGTTTATTTATAGCTCGATTGCGATCATCGATCACGAATTGTTGAAACAAACGAAAACGATTTAGGAAGCTTAGCGGGGAAATAAAACAAGTATAGGTGGAGCGCACCAAAAAATGGATATTGCTGCAAGGTCAGGATATTTCAAGTACGGGGAAGCCACCTTGTGAGCTTGAAAGACTTTCTTTATATTTGAAATTATGCAATAAATTATGGCTTCGTTTCTAAAATACCAGTTTCTGCTTAAGTAGTGAAATAAAGTAAAGTTTTGTTTCAATAAATATTTTCGTGTAGCGCGGCTTATAAAAGAAAACATTCGACCAATGCGGACTTTAACATCGTCATTTCCATTTTAAGTATGAAAAAAAGATCAAAAAATTATGATCATATGATTTCGAATCAAGAGAAGTTTTTTATTCTAATTTGCAATGACCTTGAAATGTTTATGCCTATATGCACTCTTTAATTCAGTACTTACTATCTACGACAAAGTAATGTTAAATTAGAACTTCTGAATTTGTTAATCTCCCACATCCTCTTACTACTTTTTTCAACGAGCAAAAGAATACACTTTTAATCTAATCGTGCTTCCTTAGCTACTCCGCCTAAAAATGTTATTCTACATATTGAGCGCTGAGGTAATATTATGCAAAGTATATTCATTGAAAAAGCCAGGAGTCGGGTATAATGCATTTAAAAAAATTAAGATTGTCGTGCGAGGTAGACGTGAAAACCCAATCCAACTAAATCAGAGGGAATTCCCCTATATACTATTGCATCTTTATTGTGAATTAAGTAACTTTTGTGCATTTTTTCAAAACGTAGAGAAAACTCGTTGCGCAGTATTTTCTGTTTTATTCGTATACAAAATTTAGATTTCTATCTGGAATACGACTGCAGTTCGCTTTGAAATACTCCGATACTTGAATTGTCGGGCAAAAGATCACCTGAATCCTTTTATATACAATTTCGTATTGTAACATATGCACAGTGTTTTATCTATAGAGGACCAACATTATTGGGGTGATAGATCTCACTTAGACAAAAAAAAATCATGTAGGGAGGCGAGGGGTTATCTCGACCGTTTGGGAGTTGCAGGGTGATTAAGAAATTCGAGATGCACATTATTATTTTAGTACTACTACTACTATCGTAATGTGCTTTCCAAAAAGTGCTACCAAAGTTGGTCTACCTTTACCACGGCTGGTACAGTCACTTGCGAAAATGAAAAAATGCTCCAAAATTTCCTGAAATTGACGATTTCCCACATTCACTCCCCTTTTTGTATTATTATTTCACGATGGCGGCTATAATGTGGCGAACTAAAAATAATAAATTGTATAAGAGAAGCGGGTTTTCTGAGTCGTTAATTACGAATGTGCTTTCAGTTATGATGATGATGACACCGCCATCGTGGGCAATCGGCTACTTACCGCCCTTGTATCGTAATATACTATTAATTCTGGTCGGTTTCTTTTAAATTTCCAAGAACGCCGTGGAAGGCAGAAACATGTCTGGTAATAATTTCAATAATTGTAAATGTCTCTAAAACATTGTCAATGTAGATTGGCTAAAGAAATCTTGCTTCAATTCTTCTAATTCCTATTAAAACTTTACTGTCCTCCTATGGGTAGAAATGTTTATTTGATGAATTTAATGATGAGGAAGTTTTTAATTTTCATATTGCTTTGCACAATAAACGAATTGCATCATAACGATTCCAGCAAAAATCAAACGCACATATATCGTTGTAGAGCCAATAAACTTACTTGTGAAAATTCATCAACCGTTCAACTGAATAGATTCATGCGCAGAGTATATTTTTACGAGAAGAGAAGATATTCAATCTTTCTTTCTTTTAATTACTTTAAGGAACTTTATTTATTGCAAATTTATTGTCACTTTCTGCAATGACAAAAGGTCGTCATTAATACAGAAACTCCCATCTCAATTAACCGGGGATTTCACTGAATAAGCTATTGCATTTTTTATTATTCTATTGAAAAGCTAATTGCGGCGCATTTAGAATTTATTATTTTTAGAGTGGCCTGTGGACCTGAAAATTGCTTTGTTAATTTTATAATTTAGATGTTGAACTTTGTTTTTGTCAGTTAACAAGCTTTCACAAAAATGGAAACAAGGAAGGAAATTTATTTGATTATCCAAATTTCATCAGCTACTTAATGTTCATGGTTTTGTATCTATATCTACATATACGAGTACACTTGCTATACTATACATACTTCTGAGAATCATTGGTACCTAAAAGGATATTTTCCTTGATACTTTAAATCAACTATTGCATAAATAAACTCTAAAATATTTGAAAGCGCATTCCTAGCGCCTAACAACCACCATTTCCTAAAACGTGTAATAAAATCCAGACAAAATTTCCGCATTAGCCACACACAACCTTCCTGTTTACAGTGGAATGATAATTGCACTTAATTGACCGGTGACACTTTAATTGTACAGAGATTCGAAGTTCTATTCTTGTTACACTCAACGTGTTGACCTCCGCACGTAAACTTATTGGAATTTGTCTTGCTAAGATGTGAGAATTACTACTCTCATCAAGGCATCTAGGGTGAGCAATTGTGTAAAAAATATTTTGAATTTCAGTTATACCGAAATTCTTATGGTATAATACGGATAATAAAGATTATCTACAAGTCCTCGATCTCTCCTTTAATTAACTTAAATAAGAATAATATTTTTGCCACCTTACGATGCTTGTCAAGTGTGCGAAGGTTGAGAAGTTTAGTGCGATGTCCATAAGGTGGAAGTCGCCGTAACGCAAAACGCACAAATTTACATTGAACACATTCAATCCTGTTAGAATGAGTGCCGTAAAAGGGACACCAATCAGGACCGATGTATTCGAGTAGAGGTCTTATAAGTGAGATATACAGAGATTTTAGAACATACGGTCAGACAAATTCTCTGGCCCAACGATGTACAAAGCCCAAAGTAGAGGTAGCACGAGCCAACATACAGTCATGTATTTATTTAGATACAAGTGGTTACTCTCATATCCAGAAAGTAAGTTTGACAAATCAGCCTGCAGCGTAGTCAGTATGTTTATTCATATTTGGAAAATCTTTACAACGTCAGCATAAATATGAATATAACAGTGTTTTATAACTTTCGGTAAGCCATTAATAAATACAATAAATAGATGAGGCCCGAGATGACTACCTTAAAGCACACCAGAGGAAGCCATAACGTCGTCAGATAGAGTCGATCTAAATCATAATTTTTGCCTACGATTGGTTAGGTACGACTTAAGCCAATCCACGAGGCTAACAGGATAGCTTTGTACTACAGTAAATCGTGTGGGACCATGTCGAAGGCTTTACTGAAAACAGTAAAAACACAATCGACCTGTTCAGAGTTGTCACCAAAACAATACGATACAAAACTGACTAGATTAGTGACAGTCGATTGTTTTTTTACAAAACCGTGTTGTTGGCAAGACATTAAGTTTTGAGAGAAAAAGAATTTTTTATCACAAAGGGTGTTCCAATAAGCAATCTGACACTTGGTAATATTGCGGTAGTTAGCTATATATTGTCTTTACTGTCTTTTTTATGAACAGTAATAATAATCACATCAAAAGATAAAAATAAACTTATAATGTGCATACCGAATTTAGTAATCACCCTATAACTCTCAAATGGTTGCGATTTTTTTGTTAGCCTAGGTAAAACCTATCATTCCATTCAGTTCTGCCACCCATTGATGAAACACCCTGTATAAGTTAAGATTTCATGCTAATCCACATTAAACATTTAATATACACACATTAATAACATTTCGTGTGATAAGAACTAATAAGTGACACTGACAGGTGAGATACTTATATGTAGTTTGGTGCGAGGTATTAATAAAACGGCCATCCTGGCTAGATTTTAAAAGATAGGATAACTTTAGTACAATTTGCAACGGACAAATGAAGCCAAGTCTGAGCAGAGACTCATCACAGGAAATTCTCGCCACTTCATTGAATTATGTATGTTACTTAGGTACGCATTGAAAATGGAGCACTGTTAATCCCCACTAATACGTTTAATTTGAATTTCGCATATTTCGACACCGTGCACGGGTCTAGGGACAGCTCTTAATCATTCCTTGTGACCATCTTCAGGGCGGAAATAACACATTACGCGACAATACACGTTTCGTTGCGTGATAATAAGAAACGTTAACTAAAAGCGACCCCGGGAGTGCCATTCGCAGTGCATGCATCTGTCTGTTAGTCATCTGCGCGCCTGTGAATTTCCGAGTACCCGGCAAAGTGAGTACTGTCGTCGTCCAGTAACCTGACGAACGGCCATGCTAAGTAGTGTAGTTGCAATTGTTACGTGCACAGCTTGTTAATATACGAGGAAATTATCAGAGTAATTGGTAAACGTGAATTAAGAATTCTTTCGATTTCATTCACTTGTAATTGTGCACTTGACACAATTTTACCGCAGCATCAGACTTGATGCATTAATCTGCGAAGAAAATATTGCGGTACGGGAAAAGTTGGCTGACAGCCAGTTAATGACTATCTAGAGGTCAGGAAAAGTCCATCTCTAGTGGCTCTTCTATGTTCAGCGATTTCATAATTAATTTTATCATCTGCAAAACTAGATTTATTACTGCCTATAATGTCTAATAAATACTTCGAAAATAATGGTAGTATGATTTTCAAAATATTGTCATAGCTATTGAACATCGGAAGTAATAGTTCGTGTAGGTAATTACAATTCGTTGTTCGTTTATGGTAATTACAATAGCAATAAAATAATCTTAGACAATAAAAATTTATTTACCGTAAAATAAAATTAGAATAATTTTAGATTTGGGATGAACAAAATAGAACATTGTATTAATAAATGAATTTATTGAAAATAAAATCACAAACTGCAGTATTCTCTGCCATCGGTTACTTGCAGAATTGTTAGAGCCAAATTTATATCCATCAAATTAAGTTTATTACTGGTACACATCATATACGGATATCTGTTTACGGTAAATAACTTAATGCGGCACAAACAAATTCTTTTCCCAAGGTAATTTTAGTCAGACAGCCGAGCTACATTGTCATGTCATTGACATTATCAGTTGAAATGATGTTTTGATGGAAAAATATGTTGTCTGTTACAATAGGCCCTTGCCAACATTCGGATAAATATTTGAAGTTTTTATAGAGTCAAACAGATAAGACAGTGAGGTATTCAATTTTGAGCCGATTAAATAAATAAATACGTAATGAGCCGGAAAATAAACCCTTGAAAATTGGAGCCAATTGAGCACTTTTGTTTTCAATTAATTTAATACATAAAAAAGAAAACCGATTAATGCCCTAGACAAACTAGAGCTCTTGAACTAGTTCCTGACGTCAGTATGACGTTGCCCATGTACATAATTGGCCCATTGCTGAACTAGTTCAAAGATCCGCACAATTGGACTAGTAAAAATGAGTTTTGCTGCTGTTAGCGCCAGTAGCGGAAAAATATGTGACTAAGAATCTGTCAATGCTGAAACGAACCTTTTTTTTTCAATGGTAATTTACAAAGAAAAGCACAGCACACAAATTTTTTTTCAACAAAATCCCTATGAACCTTTCTTTTACGTATGCATATAAATTTCTTCTTTTTAATATATGTTACACTTGAACGAACCGAAGATTTTCTAAAAAGTATCTTTGCGAAATTTTAGTGCAATTGGTTGATGAGAGTAGATGTTATTATAATTGAATACATATGTGTGTGTTCACATAAAATGTTTTAAGAGATTAACAAAAGAGATCAATATACTCTCCACTGGTAGAATTAGAATTGGGATTAGTTTCGATACCAACTGTAAGGAGATATTTTCAAAAGCAAGTATAAACGTAGCTCCACAACAAATTAATACCTATGTGTGTACGAGTATATTAGGAATGAAATGCAGAAAAATAAAATGGAGGGGGTAGAGGTCTAAAACCAACGAGTATCACTTTGTTTTGACGAGCTCTTTTAAATGATACTTTTCAATAGGTTCCGGGATCGGGTGAACATTTAATGTTAAATGACTGAAAATCAAAATTTTCTTTTTCAAATTTGGGCTCCGGGAATATGTTAGGAATTCATTAAGGTGCATTTAATGCACCTTAGATTAGTATAGCTTAACTATATAACTTGTCGAAAGCATTTGATTCCATGGACTCGATTATATTTTACAAAATGATAAATACGCCGTGAAATTAATTTATAACTATGTACTGGCCTTGTCGTGGTCAAGTTGTATTCTAACAATTTATTTTCTGATGCAGTTGACGTTCCCATTGGTGTTCCGAAAGGTTCGTTATTAGGACCATTGTTGTTTTCTATATTTGTGACTGACCCAGCATTTTGTCTTAAGCTCTGTAAACTTGATATGTGTGCGGATAATGCACAAGTATATCATTCAGTCCATCTCACTGGAATTAATGACTTAGTACATAAAATCAATAATGGCCTCGATGCCATAGGCAAATGGGTGATATTATAATAAATAAACTTACCCTAAACCCCAAGAAATCGAAATACTTGCAGATTTTGGATATATATTGGATGCTGGATGTACATATACATATGTATATTGGATTTCCCCTATATAAAAATAAATGGAGTGTTGGTTCCATTTGTGAACAAGGTGAAAAATCTGGGGGTGGTATTTAGTAGATTATTGACTGGGCAAGTTAATCTTTGTTATGTATGGTTTGGTTGGTAAGATGTAAAAAAACCCAAAAAATATACAACTATAGTACTGAAACAAACATGTTTACATCAAAGCGGTTTGGTGCCGATATTGATGAATTGCATTATTAAAGCTAAATGCGTAAGATTCATTTGTTGAAACGGGAGAAATAATTTGGTAACAGGAGATCCAGCAGTTCATTTCACGTACACATGTCAGTGCGGGAAGTGAAGAAAATAAAAACAGAGTAAAGGTAAATTACCAATCAACGGAGTCTTTAAATTGGTTTATCTTTTCTGGTTTAAAGATAACTATTTAGTGTGATATACATATGTACATATTCTTAACGTTGTAATTTTTAAATAAAATTGAAAAATAGACCCACTCTAATAGGAAGTTTGCACCATGCATTTTTTCGGAGTTCTCGACAGAACTTTAGAGCGCGAAGGGTGGAGTTTCTCTCCGGATAATGAATGAAAATCAAAGTGTGAAAGTGCATGCTGGCTATGCCTCCATATGTATATGTTCAATTATTTTTTATAATGAACTCAATATTCCAAAAAATCGTCCGAAAAGTGTCCAAATCAGCGGTTTCAACGCTAGTAACTAATTTGGGTAAACAAGTTCTCTAAACTATGTAGTTTACGGTAAACAACTGTTTCCACAGGTTTATGAAAAAGATAATCCAGAAAGTAATTTAAAAATGTAAATCCGTTATTAAAAGGTTTTAACTGTTTACTTTATTGTATTTGAAATTTGTTAATATCTAACGGTCAATACCTTTTTGAACCTTTTTTTGATTATTATAAGTCGTGTTTCTTGCAGTGCAACGATCATACAGACTAGTTATCTCTAAAAATAAATTTTACAACAAATCATCGAATCAATATTACAGCAATAATCGAAATCAATTTTGTACCTTAACACCAGAGTCCAAAATATCAAATAATGTTGTCAAGATCGAGCACGACTACCTGAGCGGGAATTCTGTTACATGTTAAAAAAGCTGTGACACAACTCGATTTTTTTAGATTGTTTTTGTTTCTGTTACTTAATTTATGTAAACGTATCATCAGTTCGTTAATTTAAACATATGACGTAGAATAGTAGTTCTTTCATTTGTTATTGTTCAATTTCTAATTTTAATCTATTAATATGTGCTAAATCAATGGTTTACGTGATAGGGCACCATATATACATATTTTCTTTTCAACTTCGTAAAAAAACATGGTTTTATTAGGAACCTTCGGTATACTTGATTCTTGCCTGATTTGGAAACACTGGTTGGGCTTTTATAACTAAATATTTCTTGCAGCGTTTCCACAAGTTCGGGTTCACTAATATCATGTACCTACTACCTACGTCAAAATGTAATATGCGAAATAAATCAATTTTTTTTGTTCATGCACATAGTTGTCATTTTTTGTCCAACTTCCTATAAACATATATGTTTACTTGCAGCTATTAGTCAAATTAAATTGAAATGGAACAAAAATCAAAATAATTAAAAAAGAATGAAACCGGTTAGGTTTGGTCAGATATTAATAGCACACAAACTTGCCGGTTTATTTTAATGAGTGCAACTAAAATCGTGATAAAATTCCGATATTATTAACATTCTGATTATATTATCGGTGCAGGAAATATCTAAGTCGTATTTCCACTCCATTTCCAGTTCCATTGACACTGACACTTCTGACGTTGTTAAAGGGGTAAATTCACTTGTCTCTATTTTATGGCTTCACGTCAGTTTACTTGTTTTCTGTTGATTCAAGGTAATGCTAGTCAATGTAGGAAAAATAATAATTGACATTTTCCGCCTCATCCACGGTCCTGGTGGGAGGGAATTTCAAATATTCTGACAGTTGGGAAGCATTGTCATCACGGTATGTCAGTTTCTCATGTAATTACATATTTTGATGACGGAGAACCGAGAAAAAATATGAACTGACTATTTAGCCATTGTCGGCGAAAGGCTTGTTGGTGTTTATTTATTTTAAAAATTTGAAGAGATATAACTTCAGATTATTAATAACACTCGGAGAGGGGTGTGGAAAATGATGGCAAACGTTTTCAGCCTTGCACATGGCATAAATATTTAAGTTTCTTACTTTACAAACAGAAAATTGGGATATTTATAATTATGGCTCTGGTTCTATACAAAAAGTAGAAATATGTTGTGCTCATTGTTGACAGTTACTAAAGGAGAACAATAAAATATGCAGTCGACTATTTTTAATAATTATTTCTACATATACATATATGAAATGTATATTTTCAAACTTAAGAATTATCGTCATCCGTATCTTCATTGGAGCCGTTCTGTCGAATACTACGCAACGTATAGTGGCCGATTTGCCCGAAAACCTGGTCAAAAATCGAAAAGGGCAGAATAGAATTTCATGTTGCATTTCACATAGATATGTACATACATATATTTATGTAGTAGAGAAAGCGTGATACCCCTTAGTACCTACATATATGTATAGCTGCGAATTGGTTGATGATTTTAAAAAATTGTCCACCATTTGGTATACGCCATTTGAATTGTAATCAGAAATACTGAAAATCCCTTATTGCCTTCATTCAAGTCAATTTAAACCTTTTCGAATGGGTGCCAGGCTTTCAAGCAAATCAGCTACTTAGTCCAGGGAAATAAGAATTTTGTCGGGACTGTGAATAATCCAGGTGTCTGATATTTTTTCTGGTAACATGGGCCTACAGGAACAACATCTATGCTTTTTCTTCAGAGGATTCGTTGTGGTTTTTTTTTATCAATGATTGAAACACAAAACAAAAATAGAGTATTGAATCAAAAATTCGGAGTAGCCATCTTGTAGGGAATTGGAAAGCCTTTAAAATGTCCATTTTTAAACGTCCATATGAATATTTGTTCTTTAGAAAATTTAAAAAAACGGTCAAAATTTGCATAATATTCAATTAACAATAAATATTGCAAACACCAACCTACCACCTTGTTAATTCTTCGTTAATTGTGTCTTGTAGTACTTAATATATGGTAAAAATTTCATTTCATTCAGCGATTCATCGAAAAGTTTTTGCAAACTTGTAATTTTTATCCTACAGATGTTTTTTTTGCAATATAATTTTAGGGGTATATCATAACAAGGTAAGAGTTCTTCAACCGTTTTCGAATTACAGGGTCATTCATAAATTCGAAATTTTCATGGTAGGTATTCATATTGTTAACGTATTTTTATCCCTTGTTAGAATTAACGCAGGGACATCAAGCTAACGCCAAACAACTACAATCTGAATTTCCTTTCCAAAAATCTCAACAGTATTAATATACCTCTACCACTGCAGGTACAGTCACTTGCAAAATTGAAAAAAAAAACCTATTACAATTTCTTAAATGTCACGATCTCCCCAAAGTTTCTCCGAAATTCACGTGATTAATACACCTTTTTTTTATTTTTATAAATTTACCCATCTTGTCGCCCTACCTGTAACAATATGCCCAGGAAGAGAATGGATATAGAAATTTATACGTAGAAACGCTTTTGCGAAATTTCAAAAAAATCTGCATTTTACAATAAAATTCCTCAAAGAATCTCAAACTGCTTTTTCGCTCATTTAAAACTTAATGTTAATGTTAACATATTAAAAACGTTAAATTTGAAGAATAAAATTTTTAAAATTCAGAGTTTTTAATATTTCGCAAACAGTTTTCTACGTATAATTATGTTTACATCTATTCTCTACATGGACGTGTTGTACTTCTATAAAAAGACAACAAAACTGGTAGTTCAATGAACATAAAACAGAAGTGTATTAGGTTCGTGAATTTGTGGAGATCGGGAATTGCAGGAATTTTTTTTAATTTCCCAAGTTGCAGTGGTAGAGGTAGATGAACATGTTAATACATGCGACTGAAAAAATTTTAATGTATGACATCCTTGTCAAATGAGGTTCGATATTTTCGATTTTATAGATTTCGTACCAACAAGAGAAAAGGTCATCCCCGCAGGATGTTTGTTTAACATTCGATCTATTTTTAATTACTATCGTGACTCGCCTTTTGAAAGTTCGACAGGTTCAACCGCATTCAATGAACACATTCAATTAAGTCATAACTATTCACAGTTCTGAAGTCCGATTATGCGGAAACTATACATTGTATTAGATATTAGTTAAAACTGAAACATAATGAATTTAAAGTTAGAGGTAATCGTGATCTCGTGGCCATTAATTTGAATATAGTTAACTTCATATTACGCCATAAACTAGCTCACTTGATTTCTTTACACTTTGCACTTTTTCTATCACAGTTGACAATTTTTCCCTTTCGTGCAGTTGAAGTCTCACAGCAATAAAAGTAGACACCAAAAAACAAATGTGCACAATTATGCCGAAAATGACTCGTATATAGAAATGGCGATAATAATACGTAATCCACGAGTTATTTGGTATCAGTAATCTCACGCGTGATTTGAACTTCAAATGTTTCTTGCCGCGTTCTTTAAAACGATTGGCCTTAGAATGTACACGCAAGTACACAATAGCTAAAAAAGTCAATAAATGGCGCTAAACAGTAAACAACGACGCTCCGCTCTACATACTTTTCGAAATTATTTTGCACAGGTGATTATCACATGCGCTTGCGCAGACTTTCAATGCGAAGAAAAATAATGAAATTCTACTTACTATCTGGCTTGCACTCTTTCTCCTCGCTGACGATGCCCATGAACTCCTTCGACACTGTCATCTTAGCTCTCTAGGGACTTTCCTTCTTTTAAATTAAACGATTAATACCACGATGAACACTGAACGGCGGCAATTTGTTGACAATACTTTTAACACCTAAAGTATAGAACTTCCAAGTACGCGGCGGTTGACGGTATGACGGATTGACATATGTTTCGCGGTTTACGCGGTATCACAGATCTTCGGTTGCAGACTGGCCGGTATTCTGTGCCGGCAGTCTATAAAGATACTTAGAGAGAGTCGTGGACAACGGGTAGTATGAGTTTCGCGCTTTTTGCTCCTTTTGTCGGTATTGTTGTTCTTTGGCCTAAAGCTAAGCGTTTTTGTTGCTTTATTTGCGCACCGACGTGGAGATGTGAAGAAATTTTCCAGCAAATATGAAGAAGCGCCAAAGTTAAACGCCGGGTGGCTACTGATTTGTTGTTTCGTAAAGAAAACCTGAAAGTAAAGAGAAAAATGAAATATTACTAAATTTCTAGGTCCACGTTGGGCAAGTTAACGGCAAAATGTGTGCCTCCATGCGATCGGGCTTATCGGAACTGGGCTAAACCAGTGTAATTAATTTTATCGGAACTAAAGCGTTAAAGTGAATAGAGAGAGTCGTTCAGATAACGAATTATTTAATAAAGGCTTTTCGCCGCGATTCATTTATTTATTTATAGAAAAATTGTCTCTCCATCTACAGGTACCTACTTCATCTTTTGCGAGTGCCTTCATTTGATATTTGGCACTGACATTAATTGTGCTTGCGGTCGTTGAAGACTTCTGACCGTGAACGCGTTTCAGAAGCTTCGACTGGTGGTAATGCAAATTAAAAAAAACTTTGCCAATACCCAAGTACACGTACACATGCTTCCTCCACTGTACGCTTACCTTTATGAATCTGCGGAATGAATTATAAACATCAAACGGATTTTGTCTATTGGCGGGTGAGTTAGCAGGTATTTCACTTTTATAGCTTCCTAAGGAAAATAAGTGAGAGTGCGCTTGCGCTGAATGATTCATACAAAATAACGCTTCCATTAAATAATGTATGGGAAATGAATTTTTTATTAATCAAACTGAGGTACAAATAAGTCCCAAATTTGAAAGGTAGATACTATAACCGGGCGTGACGAGAAGAGTTCATCTGCATTAAACAAATTTCTATGAGTATTGTTTTTCTTGTAAATGTAAGACTGCATATAGGGGTATGGGCAATAAGAGGAACAGTTTTTCCACCGAAAATTCAGTTCAGCTCTAGGAAATATAACTTTTTAATCTACAGGGTGTTTCACTTAACGTATACCAAAATGAATGGGGTGATAGATTTCACTTAAACAAACAAAAAATTGTTCGTAAGTGGTGTGGGAATGGGGGGGTGGGGGACGTGAACAGTTTGGGAGTCGCAGGATGATTCATAAATTCGATTATTATTTTATTCATATTTTTTTATTTACCCAACACAGCAACATCAAAAACATGCCAAACAACTACTATCTCAATGCCATTTCAAAAAATGCCACCAATATGGATCTACTTCTAGCACTGCGGGTGCTTTTTCCGGAATTTAAAAAATTCTATATATCACAACTAATTTAAGTCAAAGTAACCCTAAAATGCTTTTCTTTAAATTAAATCTTATCACAGTAAATAGTAGGAGGCGTTGCAAATGTTTTAAATTTATATTATTTAATATTTAATGTATTTTCACATTCGCAAGGTTTAAATAATATTGTTTGTTGGTACCTACCTACTTAAAATATTAAAATGACCTCGTTTTATGTAGTGGGGGTTCTTTTTTTATTTTTTAATAATAACTTTTTTCTAATATTTAGTCGGTCCGCCGTTTTGAGTTTTGAAATTTAACTTTGTTATTCGTTCAGCGATCTAGAAAACCATTATATACATATTTGTACGCAAATCCACTCACATTTCTAGTTTTCGACAGGTTTTTGGGCGTTTTTTATCACTGTGTGAAGAACTGGACAGCGGTGGTCCATTGCGTGTGTATCATTGGTACAAAAAAGCAAATTTCAGTCTGTAAACATTTTGTAAAAGGTAAATTTTAGTCAGTAAACAGTAGACATACACACGCATACGGAACCACACACGAGAATAAGCACTTCCGTCAGATAAAGTGTTGCTGGATTTAACTGTTGTTCGTGTTCCACGCGTTTTTCTAAAAGTCTAATTCCATATGTTAAAAAGAAAAGTGCATACTTTGTTGTTTATATATTCATTAAAAAGAGATAAGCCAGGTAACCGCAAAACAAAAGTGGCAAAAATTACCTTCACTTGATTTCAATTTACTTAAAATTAACAATAAATATAATGCACATAAGTGGGAGTAAGGTATAATTATTTGTTTCATTCGACTACTCAGATAGAGGGCTGGAAGCAAAAGTCCTTGGTTAATTAAAATTCAAATACGGGTATAATGACACCGTAAACGGGTAAAAAACGTTGACCTTCAAACCAACTGCGATTTGTTTTGATAGTTGAGTTAATTTATTATTTCTGAATCATAACTCATTTGCGTCAAAACTCTTGAACCAGCTTTACAATTTTGTTCTTAATTTTAAATAATTATAAACGAACAATTTATCGAAATTGGAATTCACTAACAGCGTGCTTAACCTGCTGGAATCCGTAATTTAACCTCAGATTGCTTCTAATTTGAATTAATTACATCTGAAACGAGATGCTTGTCTTGTCGGGTGGTCATCTGCGAAACAATTTCCTCACATAACTATCACATAACGAACTTTTACAAAGCTGCACGATAAATAAGCTTCCCTGAAATTGGAATCACGTTTCAAACAATTTATTACCAATTTGGCTAGATACGTCACACTTTAGATATTCTAAAATGTCTGTTCAAGTAAACTTTTTTCCTTGAAGTAAAGATACGCTCAATTAAACAGCTTTTAAAACAATTTGCACCTCTAAAAACTATGACTGTTTGCACAAAGCAAAGCTAATATTTCATTCGGCAGGTATTTTCCTTATGTTTTGTGGTGTTTTGTTCCACTTGACTGATAGCTTGACCAACCTCTGTTTATCTGTTTTCAGTAAATATATTTGTTTAAACCTATTTAACGTTTGTATTCCTTTAAATATGTGCGAATGGTAACAACAACGCTTAATCAAATTTGCTTTTACCACGTGCTGGTTTACCGGCTTGGTGACCTTCTATTCACTAGAGATTAAAACAAAGCGATTTTATCGCTCATAAATTAGTAGAAACGAAAGTTTTAATATTTAATCAGAGCAATAAGCACAAGCAATAAATAACTTCAAAGGATACATTTTATTCAATAGCGACGTGTTTTCCAGACAAGAGAAGCCAAATTGTCTTGAATTTACTGTAACGAGAAGATAAGATAGGTGGCGAATAACTTTATTGCTTCCAACTGTGTTTTTCCAAGGCACGTTTTGAAATTGTAACAAAGCTTCAATTTTATTGTCCTGCAATTACGTACATTCGAAGGTTCGTCGGTTCACGTGCACCAATCTCTATTAACCTGTTTGTTTGGAGAAAAGTCACGAGAGTGCGTCGTGTAGACGACTTATATTATTGTGACCTAAGCAACTTTTCGCACGATATCTTTTAGCGGAAACTTTTGATTCATGTGCCTCGTTGCTGAAAGGGAAAGCTTCCCCGCCATTCGGATATACGAAGATGTGTCTAACACCTTTTATCTGCACAGTAAACGAATAAACGTGATCGCTTTTATTTGCTTAGCTATTTTTACTATTTGAAGAATGATCTAATTTCTTGCGCGAACATCACCTCTTCAGCGAAAAGTTGAATGCCGCAGACCAGTCGGAATGTTGACGTTCAAACATTGTTGCAAAATAAGAATCTTATATAATTTACTGACTTTTAAATATTTCATAATAGGAGGGTGAAATTTGTGCGTTTACTAAATTCATAGTCGTCGTCGGAATTGGGTCAGGTTGACAGAGACAGAAATAATTTAATTCATGAAATTAGAACATTTTGGTCTAAAATTTAATTTAGGAATTTTAACTTTTTTGTCAACGTAATAGCACAAGTTTTGTGATATGATAAGTATACGTACTGCTTTCAATTTACAATAAAAAGTTTTTAAACCATAACCCACATTTTATAAATTATATTAGTTCGCTAAGGGTCGAGATCGGTGTGGTACCAAAAATAGGGACACATTGCACAGAGTTTTGGAATTCTCAGATTACCATTCTTCACCGAAACGTATAAAACTCCACACATCTAAGCTCCACAATTAATTAAATCCAAATTAAATATTTACGTCCGTAAAAGAGATCATTTCTGCGGGTCAGGTTTGTAAATGGATGCGCATGGGTACGGATCGGTAGTGAAGAAGTGGAGGGGAGGGGGGTGGGGTGTTAACTTTTTATAACAATCCAAAATTGGTAAATCCAAAGTTGGCGAAAATCGATTCGTAAAACTCGGAGTTGCACCGAATCGTCCTAAGTCCACGATAAACATTTTGGAGAAAATATTTTGGCTATCGTGCTATGCAAACACACGGAGCTGCCTAGACACTAACCTTGTTGAGTTAAAAAGTGACCGAAAAAAGGTATTTGTCGCGTGTTTTTGCGTAGTGGGTTGCGTGCTTGGAAAACATCATAAAATGGCTTAAGAGGTTTCAAACCCAAACCGAAATAAGCATTGTTTTTGGTTTTTTGAAAATATTCAGTAATTACGCTATTCAGGCGTTAAAATGACCCCAAATCCTAAAAGTATTCAAAGAATATCAATAGATCTAATAACAAGTATAACATTCATATCATCGTATTTTTCGTATACTATTAAACATTTAAATATTTCAAGTTGAAAAAATATTTCTCACCGCTGATGGATATAATACGCATAGACTTGTTTATTGATTGCTTGGTTGCTGATGTTTGTACTATTTAGTTTACATAAATATAAGTATTTAAAAGCACTAATAGAAATGAATGAGTCCTAATTATAGCTCTTTTCCCGGGCCCCATATTGCAATTTGGCTCTTTCCCGTACGGTGTAGAAAACACAATGTATAGTTAAAAGAAATCAAGGTCCGATATCCTGCGTATCGCGAATTCGGGATGTGTTTGTAATAGAGTGAATATTTTTGGAGTTTTTAAGTGTTTTAGCGTTAGTTATTATTGAAATGTGTAAACATGCATTCCGCCAGTGTACATAATTTTAAGGGAAAATATCAATAAATAAAACAATTACACTCCATACGTTTCCTAAAGTCACCAAAAATGGTAGCTAACTGACTAAAAGTTCAAAATACTTAACCTAATACTAATTATTCTAGTTTTTATTGATTTTTCATACAAAGTCGCAGTCAGTGACGTCATAGACAAATGTCAAAAAAACTATTTATTTTACCTTGCGTTCCGTATGCCGTACCCCTGAGGTGCTGTCAAATCAAGCATGTCCGTTCGCGGTTTTTAAGTACGGCATGTTTGGGTCGCGCTTTTTTAGTGATTAGACGATTTTCGTGTCGGAGTTGTATGTATACTTGATCAGTATTTTTATGTGCTCTAGTGGTCTAATTTAAAACTATTTGTTTCTTCTCTGTTTGCATCTGTCAAAGTTGATATATTTTTGTTGGTTATGTGTTTTTATCTGTTATAATTGTAATGTGCGAATACTTTAACTTTATGTGAGATCGGCAAGTTCCAGTCGTATATTGTTGTTGTTGTTCCGCCAAGATTTTGGGTGGAATGTCCTGGAACTATGTTTTCACGCAAATTTTTATTTTAGTATGTTTAATTTGTTTTAACGTATGGGATATGGGGGGTACAACCATATTAAGCATCTAACAGACAGGATGCTGGAAGGCCAAGCCTTATGGTCACAGCAAGATCCTTGACCTATTACCTAGGCTCCAGATTTGCCCATAGTTTCATCAAAGCTGGTGGTCCAGTTTAGGTGGTCGCCTATCTATCACTCTTCTCTGGGTTCCAGGACATAAGAGCATATAGAGAAATGAGAGGGCTGATCGACTGGCGAGACAGGGTGCAGCTCTTGATGGATCAAGTAAGGAGCTGGTATATACTCCTTTAAGATCTGTTAAGTGAAAAATATACAGTTGCACAAAACAGGTAGGTCAAACTTAGAACATGTGGACGTCTAGAATGACTTATAACATGGACAGAACGCAACAGCTGCTGAGGTGTACCCGTGTGCGGACATTGCCAGAGTAGTAGCAGATTTTACAGGCCACTGGCTAGTAAGTGAACACGCAACCAAACTGGGAATAACGTTTAACAAGGACTGTCGTTACTGCAAGAAACCAGAGGAGGGATTCCCTTTCTCACTTTCTGTGTAAATGCCCAGCTTTAGCCACGGCTAGACACAAGGCACTGGACAGTTATTTTATGAACGGCCTCAGTGAGGTCTCTAAGTCGAAGAAATAGTCCAAATAAACAATGTGTCCATCCCATGGACGGTGCGACGATAATGTTCAGGTAGGCAGCATGGAACCCTGTACATTCAGTTTTCCATTAGAAAACATTTTACATAAAGAAACCTACAGTCGTGAGGTAGACTTGACGCGGAGCAGTACGTGGGGTCACTACACTGATTTCTCTCTGAGACGCCTTGTCGGAAGTGCGCGCTCCAACATAGTCCGAACTGGAGCGATAGTCTAACACTAATTAACGACATCTAGATTATACTAATAGTCCTTATTATTATGTTATGTGCGAGGAGGTGTAACCAATTTGAGAGTTTCCTTTTGTCAAGTGTATTTATCCGCAGAACACTCCAATCCAGAACAGCACGAATACTTCATTTAGATATCTGAAAAGTTGAAGGGGTGCTGCAAAGTGAACTTCAGTTCTTTTGTAGTATCACCGGCAAATAATCAATTATGAAAACCGCTTAAGTTTGTTTTCCGTGTTCTTGAGTTATAAAGTTTTTTCGACGTTTAAGTACTTTGTTATCTCATCGGCAGGACTTAATTATTGTATTAAAGGTATTATACCGCCGCTGCTGTGACGTTGTAATTTTTTTTAATGCATAAGAGCCGGAATGAAGTAGGAATTCTCTTCCAACTATGTATTATACGCTCAAAAATACTCCAATGCCACAGCATAAGTACAACACCTTTGATACGATAATTATGTTAAGTCCTGTGAATCTGATAACAAAGTACTTAAACGTGGTGGTGGTTATCTTAACAGTAGTCGAGCTGTTGACCAGATACCGATCCAATAAGGCGTAGTTAATTCGAAATTACAAGTAAGGCACCGCTGATAAGAAATCTAATTATATGCGAATTAATTGTTTATTTTCATGTACCCTCACATCGTTATGGGAACTACTCGAGTCTTCTCTTACCCAATCGATGACGCGATGTTAGGATTTCCATTGATTGCAGATTTCCTGCACTTAAGGGCATATTTGAGAACTTTGTGAATATACTTGTGCCGAACTGTTTACTTTTTGATAAGGAAAACCAGCACTTTGGTTTAATTATTATATTATTCACTCTTGACAAAATATATGACAACCGTAAAGCAAATTGTTGATGTAATTCTGGTTTCAGCTGGTATTTTTGTTTTATTTTCTAAGTTGTTTTCGGAAAAAGAGGAAATGAAATGCCGTCATTCAAAATTGTTTCTTTGTTTGTTTTTAGTTAAAGGTGGTATCACTTGTTATCAACAATTACAGCAGTTGGTTGTAATATTGCCAATCTATTTCATTGTCTCTAGAATGATTCCAATCTGATTATTTTGGTTTTATTGTATTGTTTTTACATTCACAACTTAATTTTTAATTGATAGTTCGGTAGTGCCACAGAGTAGGCCCTGTGGTCCTATTCTATTTATATTGCTCATTCATTAAGTGATCCTTGCATGCGCGCTGTCTGATTTACGCGGACGATTTAAAATTGTTGCTTGAGATTCATGTTCTTCGCAGTTGTTTAAAGCTATACAAGAAGCGTTTAATAGATGCCGCGTTATGTTTTTTTATCGATCGACAACTTAGTCTACATTTAACTACTCCATAGGGGATAGGTTGTTGGAACGACATTAACGACTTAGGAGTAATTTTAGATAAGAAACTTTCGTTCTGTAGACATATTGGTCATGTTATATTTAAGGCATACGAAGCACTTGGTTTTATCAAAAGGAAACGCTAATGAATTTTCTAATATATTCAATAACAAGGCTATGTATATTTCTTTTGTGAGGTCGGTAGGACCAACCAGGATATTTTGTTTGTCGAGGAAGGGATGATTTTTTATGCTCCGTGTTAAGTGCCAATTGAGTTGACTACTTTGAACTGCACCCCAAACCTTATAGACCCAACTTTTCTGGTACTCTATACTACATCTGTGAGCTCACTATATCACCCTCACCAAGTGTCGATAATTGGAATGTAGATAGCTATGCGGAAATACTCCTTTGGAGAAGAAGAAGCATGGTTTAACCTGTTGCCATACCACCTTGCAGCACGTGGGACTGCAAGATCAACGTCAATCTTGGCGGCAACTGCAGATGCTCTCTCGAAAAAATTATTCTGTAAGTAATTTATATTAGCAAATAACTGATTGCGCGTGCGTTTGTGTATTTGCATAATCATATTTGAATTCTCTAGTTTCCTGCTCCCATTACCGACACAGACTTGCCAATTTTGCATTTTCTTTTTTTTTATTTAATAAGTCCCAAGCAGCGGGCATTGACGTCGTACTTGGGCTCTGTCTTTATATTTAGATACAATGTAATGTAATGATGTAAGCACACAAAATTGAACTTCACGTATTTCTCTTTTTTTAAACTTCTTTGCTTAAAGTGTTTAACAGTAGAAGACGTAGTTTTAATTTTATTTTACTAAGGCCTTTGCTTCTGGTATCTATAATATGAATTTTTACAGGCGTGTTGCGCAAGTCTCTTGAGTGAAATATGCTATGCAAAGTAATTATAATTGTTATTTGGGCCATACTTTGATTAAACTACTGCTTTCGTTAGATGAACGATTACGCCCGGCCAACGCCGCGCCGGTTACAGGTCAACTTGTTATAAATGTTTTGCTAAGCGAAAATGAGAAATCAGTCAGTGAAATCTAGTGAGCAGTGCAACTTCAATATTTCGGAAGCCAGGGATCTTAAATATTTAAAACATAACTTAGTGTTAACATGAGATTCGGCGCTAGGTTGTTATTCTCTACTATTACCTACTTTTTTACTTCTACCTAAGGAATTTAGTTGTATCACCTCATTAGATAGCTAATCTGACAATTTCACATGTGACTGTGGTCTGGAAATAGACGCGAATTTCTAGCTGAGACAACATTTTTAACGTGCCATTTTAAAAAGTAACTCATTACAATATATATATGTAGATGCACTATGAAAAGCCGCTATTATTTACTTAAAACGTTTAGTATTTGCTCAATATATCCAGGAGGGAGTTGTAGACTAATTATTATTTCAATGGCGCAGCTTAGTGTTCCATTTGTACTTACTTCTCTGCATAAAATAAATTGGGACCATATTATCTTTTTAGTCAAAAGATAAGAATTTTCTGCTATCTGTTTTGAAATATGATAATTCGTCTTCGTTGAGTTTCTTGGAAATATTTTACGCACACTGATTCTTCAATATTTAAATGTGTATTAAATCACATGCTCGTGCTTCATGTAAAAATTAAAGATTTGTTTTAATTAAAAAAGAAAAACATGACGGTATTTAGAAATACAAATATACATATTTTGTTTCCAGCGAATATTGAAATAAAATGTCTTAGAATTCATATATTCATTGATTAATGGGTTTAAGAAGAAGTGAAGAGAAAACAAGTAAACAATCAAATTAAGCTCGAAGTGTACACAAATTAAGTTCGACCGCCCGACTCTTAAGATTATATAAGGTCATTACAAATTGTCCAAACATGATGTCCGGTTGTTACGAGCGCATGCTTTTTTTGCAGTCGCCAGAGGGAAAATACCGAAATACCAAAGGCGTATCACAATGAGACTTTCAAACGCCTTTGCAATAGTTTTGCTCACCTCGCAAATATTTATTGTGTTACTTACGGTTGCGGTTTTATGTTAACATTTGGATGAGTAGTTAATTTGAATTAGTATTTGACTCTTAAAGTCCTCTAGTGGAAATGAAAAAAACAATAATGGAGTTCACTTACACTTCACGTAATTTATTTGAGGAAAGTTATTCTTTACGGCTTGCATCATACATCTTGATTTAAAAATATTCCCTCGATATTTGCGCCGAAGCACATGCAACGGACATGCAGTGTACATTCAACGTGCTTATGAACGCAAGAGACCACCAAAACACAATATCTTCTCAAGTACAGATTAAGAAAATATCGGATACAATTAACTTTCGATTTGTTGTTTGACTTTTGTAAAAGGTAAAGTACATAAATCACTTTAATTTGGTTTCAACACGTGATAATGATAAGTGATGAATGTGCACTGAATTGATATACTTAACAACAATCTCTAATCAAATCTTGCGAAATCATAGCAGTAATATAAAATATCATTCAAGTCACCGTCAATGGAATTTGGTTTCCATATCATGCAGGAAATGGACTTATAAGTGCGATTGATGGCTAATGACACTGTAAAAAGCTGCAAATTATATCTGAAGTGCACACACAGCTCCTGTTAAATTTTGGATGTACTTTTAAGTATGTATTTTTTTAATTTTTTGTCAACATTTTAAAAAACAGTGTGTAGGTATTTATAACGGCCACTGAGATAAAAAGTTTGGTTTTAGTAGCCCTAACTCGACTATTTTGTATACTCAATTTGCCATTACGTTGGAAATGTGCTTCATCACTCATTTCAAAGAAAAGAAAAGAAAAGAAAAAAAGAAAACAAAAGAGAGAAGAGATGAGAAGAGAACAGAACAGAACAGAACAGAACAGAGAAGAGAGATGAGAGAAGATAAGAGAACAGAACAGAACAGAACAGAACAGAAGAGAGGAGAGAAGAAAGGAAAAGAAGAGAAGAAGAGAAAAGAAAATAAAAGAAGCCCGTTCGTTTGCCTATTTCCATCTGAAGCTTTGAACATTTTTAGTACAGTTTCATACCAACATGATTTCAATCCGGAGTCTATCTATCTGATGTTTGTTTTAATGTACCTCTCTCCCTCTATTTGCCATCAACTAAAAAATATGAATTAATCCATAAAGGTAGGGCCTGGTAAGTACCGCATTGGTTAGAAACAGAATATAAATACTGCAGTTATTCTGATATTCACCACGAAAATCATGTACATATGAATGATAACCACCTTTCTAAATTTTTAAATTATCTTATGCATGCAGACGCAATAATATACCCATATTGTGTCTACGAACAATCAAAAAAAAATCACATACAAATCTGCTTTAATCAATCAAGGAAGCAAACACAAAAATAACATTTCTTTTTCTTCACATAAACTTTAAAAGTAAGCCGTTATCTTATACTATTGAGATTCGCTTAAAAGATTGAAAGTGGGCCACCAAATTTCCCACGTTTATAAAATTCACAAATATTCAATTGTTACAATCGCATAAGAATGAGTGATTGATTTTTTGATAAATATAACTCTCAATATATCGTGGTCACATATTTTTAGTACTAGCTCCGATTAAATCTGAACAGGGTAAAAATGTTTTGATTTAAATAGATTAAAAAAATTATTGTTAAGGGCACTTATTTATTATAATATTTTATCTTTATTTGCTAAGCTTAGCATATGGAAACTGGGATTATTGAGTCAAGCCATTTTAAGCTAAAAAACTCAAAATGTGCATCGTAATTCTACATCTCTCCGACAGATAATGTGTCTAGACTGGATTGACTATTATACTGAAGATTGGCAGCTTCCTAAACTTGATTAACAACCACAACTTATGTTTGAAGAATATAGAGTAAAAGAATTAATGTGAAATTTGCAAAAATCCAAGAAGAGTGATGGGCAGAACCGATATTTGTTGTTGTAATTCACATACGTACTAGGTGGGCCAAACAGTATCACTGTCAGAAAATGCCATATATTTTATAAACGGCGAATCCCAACAGTGTGAAATTTACAGTTATGCTGAAAACAAGTGCAAAATACAGGAAATGAAACATACTCCTCAAGAACGTCAAATAATTGTTTCAATGTTCTTGCAGAATTATACGCCAGTTATTTTAACACAACGTATATTTCACCGCAGATTTGCCCGGCGTTCGGTACAACTGGGCTTGACCGCGCGGTTCGAGGAGATGGGTATAACACGAGACCGTGTGAGCTATGGTAGGACACTTAGCGTCCGTACGCCATATAATATCGATACTGTGCGCCATGTAATGTGGAACAGAGTGAAAGGACATCAACACGATGATGGGAAGTGTCGTACGCGGCAGGGGGCGGGCGGTTGTCACTTTAAGTCCCTTACGTGTTACTGTGTTATTAAGATAACTCCAGCGGGTAAGTGAAGCCTGGCAACGTTACGTCGGCGCCTATTGCTGCGCATATATATACATATATTATATCATGCGAAACAAAAGCGTCACAACTACTGATTAAACGTTAAGATAGTGAAAGAGCGTGCGTGCGTAAGTCACAACAGAATGCGGCGTCAACAGTCAAATAGATGATATTATAATTTCAGGAAAAATTAATAAATCAAAATTAAATTCAATATTTTTCCGTATATACCTACGTATTTAAACAAAGTTCATAAAATCGTACAAACAAACCCTTTATTCCAAGTATTGCACATATTTCTCCCCACCCTTTATCTCTCACATTGACAATTCGATACAATTTCATTGTTCGATTGATTGTAAATGAATTCGCGTTTGTGTTCTTCTTCAATAAGCTGCTCATCGAAAACTATCTTTCATAGTAAACTCAACTCAACCAACACTTAAAAGAAAGGTTAAGTTGAATGAGCCGCGTTAATATTTAGTAGTTTGCGCAAAGCTTGAGACGCGTCGGATTCGTTTTAGTTGTAACCCGAAGTAAATTACTGCATAAAGGGCTAACCCCATAGAACGCGTCGGCGCGTCGCTTTGCCGCGGAGCTTTCACCTTTTTAGCGCGGCAAGAGAGAGCCGAACCCATAGAATCCGTCGGCTTCAGGCGTCGCTTTCGCTATCGCTCAGCTGTTTATGACAATTCGAGACCAACCGCCAACTGGCGCAGTATGCTCCGAAGGTGAATTAACAAGAAATCTAGTAGCAATTCGTCAAGAAACTAGACTAATGAATTCGGGAAAAACTCGGCACCCTCCAGGAAATCCAAACGAAGAAACAGGAAACCGAATAATTACAAAATCACCAAAATAGTTCACAGATATCAAATTCAAAGCTTACTTGTCAAATAAACAGCTGATTCAACGAATCCCAACTGGCCAATCGCAACTTGTACAACTCTCTCACCAAAGCTATTATACGGCGCGTCGCTTTTGCCGAAATATTAGAGTTTCCTCTAAAATTCTCTCACGCGACGCGCTGCCGCGGCGCCTGCTATGGGTTAGCTCCCATATGAATGCATGCATTCAATAGTTGCAAAAGCGACGCCTGAAGCCGACGGATTCTATGGGGGCCAGGCTTAAGTTCTTTAAAGCCTGTCATCACACGCGTCGCATGTCATGCGATCTAAATTTGGCTGTGTCACCTGCTTAGACCTTGTGTTATAAATGAATAAATTATTTTATGTGATGGGCAAATTTTCCCCCATTCAATAATTAAATTGATAAATTGTTAAAAATGAAAGGACACGAAATCAATTTCGTTTCCTCACTCGTCATTTATTTCCGTATGCACTCTAAATCGTTATTAATAATAATAAAAAAAACAAGAGCCCTCAATTTCAAGTAATGCCCTCAATGAGCCCGATATGATATCTTTTCCTTTGAATGCAATTAATTAATTAGGACTCTTCTTCTTTGCTCATAATGCACTTGATTTAATCTATTTAGAGCTTAAAATATTCGAAGTTGAACTATTCGAATAATTTGAATATTCGAATTATGACATGAAGCGTGACAAGAACGTGATATTTTTTTTTTAATTGCACCATGTTGGAGAACAAATTGGAGAACCCCATTAAGTGAAGAGTGTCCTAGAAAGCCAGAAATGGGTCAAAAACTGACAAATAAATATTAAAAAGCATGTTCCGATTTCCAGCAACACTCCACAACATAGTCACGTTAGATGTTATGTGAAATGTGATATGGCACGTGACATGACACACATGGAAAATAAATTTTAAGACGCGGCTTATAATTCGAGCGAACAACCCTGGATTTTGGGAACATCACAATCTACTTTATATTAGGTAACGCCGATTCTCAGATATATGTAGGTTAAAAAAAGGCCAGGAGTGTTTAATTGAAATGGTTAGTAAACAACTAATAGAAAATTACTACCGCCAGAAAGACTAATATATTAACATTTTCTCTTGGTTGAGACGATATTTCCTGCTGTAGAAAACCTGCGTTTTGAAGCGGCGGAAGAAGCAGGAATGTTTTAATACCACCTTGCTAGATCAGCAAGTAAGTGGCACCGGTCCAAATGATTCTTCCACCAAACATAGTTCGGCCAACTAATTGTTGTATTATGTGGTAGCGCTGTTCATTTCGGGGTCTCCTCCAAACATATGATCCATAGCAGTTGGTACCTTTGAAGAGTTTTGGGCTTGATTGTTGCTTGTGTCGGCTGGCTCCATTGAAAGCAAATTAAGTTTACCTGCTGACTGAATTTGAACTCGATCCTCAGGCTTTTCTTTGTGTGGCAAATTTATTTTTCATTTTTTGACCCATTTCCCGAATTCCAAGGCTCTGTTCACCCCCGGAGTGTCTAAGGGGGGTTATCGAATCTGCTCAACAACATGGTGCAATCAAAAATCATATCATGTGACGTTCGTGTGACATGTCATGTAACGTGACATATTATATTTGACATTACATGTAACATGACCATGTTGTGGAGTATTTGTATTTTAAAGACGTGATTTTGTGTTTATTATAATAAAATAAAAATCAAGAAATAATTTTTTGCATTTGATTTTCACGCAAAAAGTATAACCGTTACTGTCCCCACTTAATAAGAAATTTAGCTTCCTTAGAGCTATCCTAATAGATCAAAGCACTCCAAGAATCCGAATTTCATTTTCAGGCAAGATATATCTACATCATGAAATCGAAAATAGAGGCTGATAAAAAGAACGGGACAAAACACATACAGACAATTTAAAATCCACAATTTCCACTTGTATTCTTGGAGAATTCTTTACTCACATTATTTCGTAAGTCATAAATCACTAAGGATTGGGAAATCAATTATGCACATATCATACTTTGCAAAACAATGTGCAGTCGCACCTCTGGCATGACGAGATAATGCAGTGACTGATACCGAAAAGAACAACTGCATTATTTACGCGGGTATTTAATTTCCGCCTTTCCAAAAAAAAAGTCTGCTATAGATACACTTCATCTGCTCTGACGAGCACAATTCTGAAAATCATTGTTGGTCTTTGGTCGACCATGAAGTGCAGAACGCGGGCGAACTATACTTTTAAAAAAATTACCCGGCTTCAGGTGCACACAATAATACAAGCGTTCGGATTTCAGAACATGAACTGATGAACACCCAGAGCTGGAGAGCACAATGCCGCATTTTTGAATTTGTTGCATTCGCAAGAAAACGTGGAAAAATACATGAGTGGTCCATTAGTGGAGCGAACCAAAGCCACAAGGTGGTTGCTACGGCGAAGATGACCCAATTGCTCGTGGTAATTAAAGCAAACACCACATCAATCCTCGACGGAGCCATGGCGACTCGACAGCCACAATAACTCATTTAAGCCTAAATAAGACACAATGCACTTACGGAGGGTGGAGAATACTAGAGGCGACAAAAGATCTCTGTGAACCGCCAAAAATCGCTTCGTATCAAAATCATTTTTGGGCGCAGTGTAGTAGAGTCTGTACGCAACCGGGAAACGTCCGAATTTAAGGTTCGAAGGTAAATTACACTTGGCCAACGAGCTTTTCACAGGTGAAACGTTCACACGCGAGTCCGAGCTGTGTTTCCTTCCGATTTGAGTGCTGCCGTGGAACTACTCTGAATAATTGAACGCGGCTTCAGACGACGCTTACTGACGGCTGATGTACTTCAGCAGCAAGGTAATGGTTATATAGAGGCAAGCGGCTTCTACGTTTACTTAAAGCTTCACTGCTCGGACGTCTACGTGCTCTTCTCGGCTTCGAGTGGTTATTTCGCCAGTCGTTAACTCACCTCAAACTTTGTGCGATAAGAACGCTAAAACAATTCGTCAATTCTGCCAATGGATCAGGTGCCGAGGGCACAGGTACTCAGGATTGATGCCCTCGTCGTAATACTCGTAACAGACTTATCAGCTCGCCCGAGAGACAGGTACACCCATATCGTGATCAAAATTTTCGTGGAGATCTTGTGGGTTACGGCATGCCAAGAATGATTGGCCGGCGTTCTTTAAAATTCGTGCAAATTGATATTCGTGTCGCGACTGCGCGGAACCTTCAAGTATGGGCACATTTTGAATTTTGGGAGTAGCCTTGAACGATTGGGGAATTTCTGTACAACACAAAGTGTTTTCATCGCAAAATTGAGCAGTCCTGCGATTTCAACTTGCTCTCTTATTTTATCTCTCCTTTGATTGCAACAGTTTACAACATTACTGTTTTATGACATTTATCACAACCTATCTAAAACTTTGTTTCGTATTTCAAATTAAAACATAAATGATTGAGATTACCTCTCCTATCGCTGATAAACACCTGCGGAATTGAACAAATAAGTAGCGAAGCAGAAGCAGAAGTAAAACAGCAATTTTTAATCTGAAACGCGATTTCTTGGAAGAATTTAATTGAGTTATTTCTGCTCAAATTGTGGTAATTTCTAATCACGAAACCTTCCTTCTGTTTCCGTAATTTACCACCAAGGTTTTCATCGAGTGCATATAACTAAAAATCGATTTTTTTTCATATTTTTATAACACCGACACGCGTTATTAATTTTTATACTTTAGAGGTTTTTATTTATTGATTGAGAACGTGATGGTCCGTTCCTTAACCTCCAAACTTTTTTATTAGGTAGGTGCATCAGTTTTTTGTTTTCCTTTGAAATTTATACATATTAAGATCGTGATAGTCAGATTATGCTATGTTGTACCTATAAAATTAGGGCACACAATTTGTACTTATTAATGATTTTTTTTTTCAAAGAAGAGGAAATGCCTGATTTTCAGTAAACCCCACCTAGAATCACGAAAAGGCTGTCCAATACTAATAAAAGGTTTCGAAATCAGCCTAATTCTAGATACCCAAGTTTTTGAGGCCTCTGATGACAAATATGTATATGAAATTCCAAAATTCAAAATACCGAACCCAAAATGGCTAACAAACAAATTTTGAAAACAATATTTCGATTTATACGAAACCAGGTACACTTATATTGTTGAGGTCGTTGAATACGCATTACAATTCGAAATTTAAAAATTCGAAATGATCAACGAATTCTATGATGATTGTTTCGATTTAGGTGAAATTTTGTTCGCATAGGTTTTTACGGTCGCTGAATACGAATTCAAAGACAAACTTTCAAAATTGAAATTGGCGGAGCAAAAATGGTTAAAGTTTTGGTTTGAAAAGATTTTGATTTGGGTCATATATTTTGTGTGTCTAGGCATAAAGGTCACTTCTAATGGAACGACCACAGGTAATACGATATTTACACCAATTTGTTTGTCAACGGTTATTTATTAGACAAATAATGTCAAAGAAGTTCGAACAATTATTCATTATCATCATCCAAATCATAGACGGGAAAACAACCACTCGAAAATAAGAGTGCCCTAGCCTTGAACGAATGAGCCTTTACTTTGCTTTGACAACTAGGGTCTCCAAAATCATGGTTTGTTGAAACTGGGTTCAAATGAAATTTGACATCCTTTACATTAAGAAAAATTACGTTTCTTGGCATTCATGAAATGGACAAACAGGACTAGCATATTCGAGGATCGGACTAACAATGGTTAATTATAGAAGTCTAGAGATGTACGGCACCAAGCGTTACAAACTTCCACAACCTTCATATCTGGGAGCCACACGGGAAACCTCATTCCAGCACAGCGTTAGTGTCAATGTCTTAGCAGGTATCATCGGCAACCATTTAGGGGGACCATATTTTTCCCGCGAACTTAATAGTCAAATTTATGCAGACATTTTGGAGAATGCACTGCCAAAACTATTAGAGGACATCCCCCCGCATAATTGAAGGGAAATGTATTACAACATTGTGAAACAAAAATTAAATGAAAAATTTCATGACTGTACGCAGTGGTAGAGGTAGATGAACACTGTTGAGATTTTTGGAAAGGACATTAAGATAGCAGTTGTTTGACGTGAAGTTGATGTCGCTGCATTAATCAGATCAAGAGATAAAAATACAATAACAATCGAATTTCTGAATCACTCTGTATCACGAAAACGGTCGTGATCCCCCCCCATACGAATTTTTGTTGGCCAATATAAGATATACATATGTATCAACCCTCCCATTTTGGCATGCGCTAACAGATACACCCTGTATATCCCCAGATTTAAAGAATCAATCGTACCCAAATTACGTCAAATAACACTGTTGACGGTTAGAAGATGAAAAACTTTATGTTTGTGTTTACTAAGGTTGTATAATGCAGCCAAATAAATTAGTTCTTAAATTGATTCAATGAAAAGGCAGATTATGAATGAACAACTGAAATCAGTGTCATACACAGCATACTCGTATCTCTCTTTACAGCAGCAAGTAAGTATGTTCAGTTAACGAATCGCGCAAACATACAGATGATTATTATCGAAGAAGATAACATGTCGTTTTTTTGCAAAATTTACATGACCTTTCGTACGCTTTTTGTATTCCCGACAATCGCTGTTAAAATACCTTCGATTTCTATTTTCGGAGGGGAATGTTAAAGAAGCATCGAACGGCGCTGTTTTGAATGGCGGCGTTTTTTTATGTATTTCATTGAATTTCGGCTCAGCGTGATTCAATCTGACCTGCTCAACAACCTTTGTTGTGTTTTGGCTCAATTCCAAGCAGAGCAGACATAATGATGCCTTCAAGCTAAAGCTATAATGAAATTTTAGTTGGTTATAGAGTTTTAATGATTTACAATCCACGCAAAAGTGAATGTTCGCAAAACTGAATGAACCGATTGGTGGGTATTTTCAAATTTGAAGGTGTTATGTGAAAACTCTGATGCTTTAATATCGCCGGATGAAGATTTATTTGGTTTTATAACTTGCGACGCTAATAAGCAGCCGCTCAAAGCAGTTACAAATAGTCATTATTTTGGCACAGTTTGCAGAAGAACTACTTTATACAATTAATAGTGATTATATGTAAAATTTTAATCAAACTGCAAAATAATGAAAGAACTTCAGTTGTCACACCAATTACATTTTATGTGTGTCAAATTTTTTTTAATTTGCTGTTTGATTGAATGTTTGAACATTTGTGATTTACGTAATGTGTCCTAACATGTCATGACATTTGAATTGAATACTAATTTTTTTTCTATATGTGTAGGTGCTTAATACTTTGCTGGGGTCAACAAAACTTTCCTATATCTACTCTAAGCTAACATTATGGTATTTCATATGAGGCAGTGCACACGAGCCTCCGTTACCGCACTGTCCATTAGTCCCAAGTAAAATACCCTCGACACACCGTCACCTCACCGTACCGGCAGCAACCAGTCATTTGATACGGGCCATATAGTTAGAGAGATACGTGCAATAATATGTCAGGTGTGGTCCACCGACAAAAAATTTTTTCTGTGTAGATTATGCCCCCCTCTACAAATTATTATTAAATGCAGGGTCCATATCAATCCTGGTGGCCAGGAGAGTGCGTCTGAATTCTAAAGTTACAAAAATACAAATCTAGTGTAGTCCATGGCTGAAATGGTAACACTGCAATTGGACGGCCGAGAAATAATCCCCACTCAAATTTTAGCCAATTCGGCCAATCCCGACGGGTTTGGTAACATTTAAAAAAAAACTAAAACAAAATTCTTACAAAGTGTTGTCTATGGATAATATTGAGGTCAAATTCTTCGTCTCGATATGAAGAACGCAAAAATATAATTTTCAGTCACAATCACCAATTCTGAAGGGGTTAAAAAGCAACGTTTTCCAATCATTTTTCCATACTTAAAAAAAATTATGTTTCATAGTCGAGATACACCTTAAATGAAAGCTTGAAATAATTTTTTTTTTCAAGTGTTATAAAATATGTTCCATAAGTGTTTTTCCGGGTTTTTCGTCTTGTCTTGCTCCAAAAAGACAGTGGCACCATTTTCATCTAGGAACACAACTTGTTTGCAAAATTTACGTTTTGCAATTTTGAAAAAACACAACTACAAAATGGGTGCTCTTGGGGACCCGAGATTATTGTTCAATCGATCTTAAATTGTCAGTAATCATTACTAACTTCATTAAAGCTCGGCCCGGACAGTGAGACCAACCCTTTTATTTTAATACTATTGCTTTGCGCAATGTTTTTGGATACTAATATCCAAACCAAACCGAAAACAAAATTACTATTTTATTACTACCATTATCATTATAACTTCAGCATTATTAACTATTAACTAGGTCTAGAAATTGGCCGAATTGGCTGAAATTAGTATTGTGATCCAAATGCAGTGGGGGGTGCAACAGGTGCAAAAATTATTTTTCTATTTTTTCGGCTGTTTTTACAGCTACGACGAAACTGCTGATACCAGCATATAGGGCTCTCCAAATACTACAAATTTCCATATAATGTTGACCGCGGAGGTCAAGTTTGAGCATCAGTATTTTTGATTTTTCAAATCGCGGTGTCTCAGAAATAGTGAGTCTTAGGAATAAAAAGTATATGGACCATTTTTGTAGCCAATTGCCAATATCTACAACTTTTGTATGAAATATTTTACCGTTACGAGAATTATTCGTAAAACCGATATTGCTGACCTGTGACCTTCAATAAAATATTTGGCTCAAGTCGGATCGGTGGGGAATTTTGATATTACATTTGTGAATAGTGCATTTAAGAAATGTACCAGTTTATAGCTCTATGCGAATTTTTCCGCAGTTAAATGTTTATTTTGACCGGATTAACAAATATAGAGAAGTTCAATGTGTTTTAATTAGAGAGTGATTAACTTAATAATAAAATTAATTTTTGAAAATATTATTAAATCTGACAACCTTACTTGTAGTGTAGGTGTAGCTTGAATAGACTATTCTCGTTCCGTATATAGAAATGAAAGAAATTAGAATACATATTTTGTATTATCTTCCGAGATTTCAGGTTTTATTGACAGGTTTTACACAAATCAGAGGATTATAACAAATCTTTTATTACCAGTGAAGGCACTGACATATTTTGCGTTTCTTAAATTCAACAAACAATGCACAACTTGGAATATTTGTTCAGACTGTTTAAAAGCCATTAATGTGTGAATATTCTTTTACCTTGCTCTCAATTGCTTCACATAATTAATAATTTGTTTAATGCAATTTTCACGCAAAAAAAGGTTATCTTAAAGTTATAAAAATAAAAATGGGAGCGACTTGCGAATTCCTCTCAATGTAACAAAATTTAGCATTCATTGCTTTTGAATACTATTTGTTGTTATTATGTAGTAATTGTATTATTTATGATTTGCTTCTTACACCTAATTTATTAAATATTTTATGTACTATTAATAATACCTGTTTTAACTAGGTAAGATATTGTACTAAAATAATAACATATTCGACCACAATTCAGAAAAATTTTTACGACAACCTCATTATCACGCATCATTCAGACAATCACGTCAAGTTTCTTAAGCTACGTTAAAAATAGACTTCGTGCTATTGTATTTACCTGAGAAGGCTTTTATTACATGTGAGTGAATTTCAAGAACGCCGAAAAGCACCCGGACTTTATAGCTTAATAATTACGAACTGCGATAAAATTACATAGCATTACCTGCTTACATACTCGTCTGTATGTATAAATGCGTATATGTAAACCACGTAAGTTCTGTAAAACATATAATTTGGACTGGATCACTGACGAAAGTATGTAAAACTACATAAAATGGCATCCCACTTTTATTTGTTAGTACAAGAGTAAATTACACCTGTATAACTGGAAATTATAATCACAATTTTTTAAGAATGCGGATTTCGATATACTTATGGTACATATAAATTTCATTTATTATTAATTTTTATCCTCTTAACCAGAAAAGAAGAAAACGTTGTAATTTTTGGGAATGTCTTTACGTTTTATACAGCGAATGAGCACCACTGCACGTGTTCACTAGTAATTAGCTATTATGCTTACGCATTCACATCGAAAGACATTTTCGTTTTTATAAAGCACTTTGTAGAGTTTGTAGATTGCAGAATTATCAGTATAATACCATATCTCAAATTTATAAGCTTTTGGGGACAAAGAAACAATTAGCAAAATCCAGTTTCATAATCCGCTTTATTAGCCACCATAAATCATCTCAAGTTTAGGGATTTCGAAATAGTTCATATCCCGGAACAATATTATCGCTTCCAACACACTTCAATATTATGATAAAGACCACCATATATATTTTCTCGAGGAAAATATAGTTCCTTTTAATTTATAGCTTTTTGCAAAAATTACAGAAGCGAAATGCCTATCTGTTCGATATCGCACACTCACTTTATTCTTTGAAATGCACTGTAAGATAAGCACATACTCTCGTTTAGTGTCATTTACTAATTAATAATTATATATTTGCCTTTTACGTATAAGTCGATTCGATTGAATTAATTTGGAGAGGAGTAATGTTCAACTTCAAGACAGAGGCGCGCTGAAAAAATAAAATTATTAAAAGCTAAGATTCGGATATGTAAATGTCTGATCGCACTTTTGTGCCTGTTGTTTATTATTATGAGATTTTGAAAGAGTGTCAACATAAATAAACAAGCAATTGCACACTCCGCAAGGTCATTTTTATAAAGGATTAGATTTCAATCTTCAGACAAACATTCTTAATTAGAAGTTTTATCGTGCGTCAAGCGGAACATTTCTAGTGACATTGAAAAGACAATGGAATGCGACAGCACGTGAAAAGAGAAATTCTAATATTGATGAAAAGCGTGATTTCATGATGACAATGCGTCTTCAAACGTGCCAGCTATGAGACATTGAAGATTAGATAGGCGTTGGCCGATAAGTGCAAAGACTAAACCTTCATTTCCCCCGCGCCAGTCTAAGTCGTCTTTATAAATTAAGTAATAATCTTTCCCGAACTAAGGCTTCAAGAAAATTGTCTTAAATGGGTCAACGTGCTGATAAAATCCTACTTGTCAACTGGATGCAAGAAATTGTTTACATATTTATTTAGGCATGCGATCGTTATCTGATCACGACTATTTGGCTAGATTATATCGAAGGGAAACAATTGCTTCAAAGTGTTTATGGTACGGTACGTATACTCTAAGATAGTTTTCCATTAGTACTAAACATAAAACATGACAAGTTGTTTTTTTATCATCATTTTTGACATACCCCCTCTTCTATTGAGTTGTCGGTAGTTCATGTGGAAGTAGGTACTAAACTGTTTTCATGTTTCGTAGAGAAAATCCAACAAACCAACAACGACAAGTTCGAAATTAAAATTTAATGCAGGGTGGCTCGTTAATACTGGTCCAAAAAAAATTTAGTTCACCAGAAATCTGTACTTTAGAAGTTATGATTTTTGCTGTACTTTTTCGAGAGGTGGCTTTAACATAAACCACTCTGTTTTAAAAACTATTCGATGGATTGAAATGAAATTAGTCGATATACTTCATCTTTTCACACAAGGTAGTACATAGCCCAACATAACATATAAGAAAAAGTTTCAATTTTGTTAAAGTGCACGGTTTTGAAATGGCGGATCCAAGATGGCCTATGGCAGGCCTATTGCTAAGCTCTTTGAGGCCTTGGTATATCAAGTGCTTTATTTCCACTGTAAGCCTTTCCTAATGCCATTTCAACATGGATTCATTCCATTCACTGATTTTAGCAAGGCCATTGATAGGATTAAATATACAATTCTTATTCTTAAATTATCTGCTCTTGGCTTTCTTAACTGTTTTGTTAGTTGAATTTCCTCGTACTCATTTGATTGTACTAAGTATGTGTGCTTTCATTGTGCTTTTTTTGACTTGTTTAGAAATACATCAGATGTCCCACAAGGTAGCCACTTTGGTCCACTATTATTTATCATTTACGTTCATAATGTTTCTCTTATTCCTATACGTAACTACTATCTTTTAAATTCTCACTAAGATGGATTCCATACTTGCTGCTATAGTAATCTCCTCCCTTTAAATATCGGTGAATGCACTTGCATGTCCTTCAAAATCCGGTGCTTTATAATTTCACTACTGGCGGTTTCTTCCTTGCTAGACTTGACAAAGCGAGAGATTTAGGTGTCATAATCAACTCACTGTTCTCTTTTGAGGATCATATTGATTCCAATACTAACCGAGCCAACGCGACTATGGGCTATGTAAAACGTCGGTCAAAGGAATTTAATGATCCTTGCATCACTAGACCTACACAATGCACTTTTGCTAGACCGATCCTTGAATATGCTAGCCTTGTTTGGTCTCCGTTTTATGAGTACCACTTTAAACGTATTGAATAACATACTACATAATGCCACTATAAACAGCACATAAAGTGTTCCTTAGTAACTATGGAAACTCTGAATATTTACTTTTGTTTGCGCCGACCATTGAACTCATATTTGTTTGGCAATTTTTTCCCATTCTTATCAACGTGTTTTGTGATGTGCATTTTACCTTATCAGCCTAATCGCATGTCTTGTCTGAAAGGGGGATAAAATTATTTAAAAAAACCAGAAAAATGTTTTCATTCCTTCAATATAATCCGGGTCTTAAACTAAGAGTATTATTCAGAGTATATTTTTATAGACTTTAAATACTTGCCAAAGAAATGCGCAGATTTCGGATTGTGTTCTTTTGTGACTTTCAGACTATTTATCTAGCAAAAAGCTATTTACCCAGTCCGGCAGTTTGCGATAAAATATTTTCGTCTCGTCTCCTATTTCATTTTAATCTTCTGACTTGAAATCGTCTGCTTCAACTAACCCTGATGTAAATTTTGAAAGGTGTCACTTTCAGGGACCCAAAATAACCATTATTTCGTGTTTTTCTAATGGAAGATAAAAGAAAAACAGAAAAAGTGATGTGATCTTGTAATGAAATGGACCAATGTTATCTTCGACAAGTGAGTTTTAAATTTCTGGCGTAATTTTAAGAAGTATAACTAATAAAATAAAAATTACACTTTAATTATTATTTTCGATTAATATTTTAACCATTATATCACAATTTATTTATTTTTGGTTATTAAATAAGGATTTTGACCAACTTTTATAAGAGTCGTTTAGCATGTTTTTTTTTGGTTATTAACTCTTGCACATTTTGAATCCACGTAATTTGTTGGTGGATTCGCGAGAATTACCCATAGTTTTTTATAATGATAATTAATACTCCAAAACATGGCCACGTTACATTTAATTCTATTTGAGATATGACATATGATGCGACATGTGGCAAGACATGTGACATAATTTTTTTTATGGCACCATGTTGTAGAGCAGGTGCGAAAACCCCCTTTAGGAACCCCGTATAAAGAGCTCTAGGAAGCATGGAAATGGGTGGGGCACCTACAAAATTCCAAACCAGGAAAACCAACAGACCATTAAAAACACGGTTCAAAGAACACATCAAGGGAATCAAATCCAACCAACCCATGTCAGGTCTGACCAAACATTTAAAGGAAACCGGACATAAGTGTAATGTGGATAACGTGTAGCTTTTAAATAGACTGCATGGCGGGCAGGTATTGGACAGATATTAAATATTCGAAATTAAAATAACATACTATGCCGGCTGTCACTTGCTTAACGATCAAATAGATTTAAACAGTTGGAATCCTCTTTTACACAAATACATAATTTTAACATGGACTATCGACAATTATGCATACACGCATATTAAAAAGGCTTCACGTAGTAAGAGGTTTAGGATAGGGAAATAAAATCTTGTAACAATTTATGCTAGTCTAAGACTCTAAGCCCTAATGATGCCCCAATAAGGCGAAACGCGTGGGCTCAAAAACTAAAATAAAACTTATGTGGAATCTTAAAAAATCTGTTTAAATTAGAATGAATGGGATTTTATTTAAACTACCACTCAGTTAAATATTTATGCACTTTAACTAAATCCGAGAATTTTTTGTATTATGAACTCACGGCGTTTGAGACACCAACAGACCAATTTAAATAAATCTCCGCAATTGTCGTGTTGTTTTTATTTTATGAATTTCTTTCAATATTCTAATACAATTTTTAGAGACGGGCTTATTTTATTTTATTAATTTTTTAAGCTCTTTAGACTACGTATAATTTCAATCTTTCAGTTGTGGGTTTACAACACTCAATCAACGAGGCTGCGGTGTCTTTATACTCGTCTACTATGTATAACTATTTACTATATTGCTTATACTACTACCGAAATAGCATTGCAATATCATAGCTCACTTTACCAAACATCAATTTTAAAAACAGTAACCAAAACACATAAACTAATGAAAGTTGCATATCTTTAGGCTCAAATAACTCAATAAACGAATTTTATTGTTTCCGAAGGTCGTACTGCAGTAACATCACCTGATACGAAGTTCATCTTTGCAATTAAATCGGTGGGCCCGCAGAACAGAAATCGCTGAGTGAAGGACTGGCGTTGTGATGGACGACATGTAAATCGTTCGATTTTTATAGTCTTATAAATTGTTGGGCTTGGCTGTGTGATTAACTCTGATATTATTGAAGCAATTAGCATTGGGCTGTCGGAAACAAAGCTCAGGCCATTGAGCTTCATTATTTTGTATACAGTTTTTTTTTAAAAGTTCATTGTATCTTCAGCTCGTGTTATTTTTTAATTTTGATTATGCAGAACATACATACATCTTATCTACTCTTCTATCTCACTAGATGGCGATGCTTGCTTGCACTTGCAATTTCAGTTTCAATAGCTTACGATAAAACCGTTCAATTCAAGGTTTTACGGTTTTGGGTAGAATACACCCTAGTGTTGATATCAATTCGATTCATTTATATTAAGGCGTAATACCACCTTGTAAATTTGTTTCACTCTTTTTTGTATTGGCATTACAGCTCATTAAAGTAGCATTTGTGCAAAAATTTTAATTGGACCAAAATGTCGAACTTGTGACTGTAGTCAAATCGTTGTTGTAGTTGATTTGGGTGCGGTGGAGGAATGCGACGTGTAGTTTGTAAAACTACGAATACAAACAAATTGAAGTTGATCGCAGTCGGCGGCTTTCGCCTGACTCTTTTAGATAAAACCTAAGTCGAGTGGTCAAACCTCCTTAAGGGGTTACATAGGTCTTGAAGGGAAGAAAAAACAACTTTTCCAAAAAATTGTATTTTAAAAACCAAAACTCTATTTTATTTGAAATTTACACATAGCAAAGTTTACCATCTCAAGAAGTTGTAAAAAAATGTCCAGCTAAAAATATTGAATATTGTCGATTTTCCTGCAGTTTTCCTCGTCCAGCCTTTTTTTGCGGTAGGCAAGATTTCTCGAGAACGAATCGACCGATTTTGCTGAAACTTTGCACAGTTTCTCTTTATAGTATTGTTTCGTGATTGAATAAAACAGAGTTTTGGTTTTTAAAATACAATTTTTTGAAAAAGTTGTTTCTTTTTTTCCTTCAAGACCTATGTAACCCCTTAAACAAAATTGCAGTCAACTAAACATTCGAAATTGTAAGTATTTTTGCGAAACAATAGTAGGCACTAGTTTCTGCTGTTTTCTTTAAGATTTGTCTTTCTTCGTATGTGTCAGTCTTTACGTACTTTACTTAAAATGTTTGAGAAAAGGCTAAGTGAATAAAAAATATTTACCACTAGTCACTCATTCACACATACATAATCATACCAATCGAAAGATAACTTCTATCTGTGTTTATAGCTGCTTTCGACTCGGCACTGCCTAAGTGGGCCGGCTCAGCTTACTCAGTTGCTCACTGAACTGCATTGTTTTTCTCACTCCTAATGTCCCTATTTTTCCGGATGGTGTCGCTAGTGTTTTCTGAGCAAGAACTGAGTTACCTGAGCCAGCTAATTCTGTCCTCAGTTGACTCAGCTCAGTTCTTCTGACATATATGTTATACATGATGGATTGTTAGATATTGACATCACATGAGATTAGTACAGTAATTCTTATTTGAGGAATTTATACCAGATTCGCTGTTCAGAATCAATCCCTCTAACCATTTTGAGAACACAATTGAAATATCGAATCACTTCTAAGCGTTTTTCTTGCACAGCTACGCTCACTGAGCCGAAACTGAGCAAGTCAATTTGATTTCAAAGTGAGCCGGCTCACTGAGGCAGTGGAAATTGCAAAACCGGCCCATATTTTTATTGTGTTCCCTAAACTTATGTGAATACATTTTCCGAGTTTTTAAAATATTTGCTTACTTTTCGGAGTACTACTAAAAATTAAGCAGCGTTACACCAGGAATTTGTTACAATCTTAGATACATTAATGTTGCCAAAGTGGAAGGCAGAAAAAGTGGAGGTTATAACTCCATATACAATTTATGTAAATACCTACCTAAAAATTTTAATTCAAATTAAACTGTTGTAACGTACTACCATAAACTGTAATAAATTTTTAATTTAATAAAACATATTATATTTTGGGTATAATTTGTGTTCGATTTATTTTTATATACAGATTTTTTAATATTCCGCCAAAGGTTTTCTACGTATAAATTTGTATATCCTTTCTCTAACTGTACATGTTGTACCTCATTGAAAGGAAATAAGCAGGGCAATTTAATATTAAAAAGTGTATATACATATGTATGTAATGAATTTTGGAGACAATGTGAGAAAACGTAAATTTTAGAAGATTCAGAACATTTTTTGCACTAGCGCAAGTGACTGTACTTGCAGTAGTAGCGATAGATCAAGATTCGTGGCATTTAGAAAGGAATTGAGATACTATATTTGATGTGAGTTTAATCTTGCTGCATTGAATAGATAAAAAGAAATTAATAATGTGTATACCGCATTTATAAATCACCCTGTGACTTGAAATGGTTGATAGCGTGGTTTAAATGTCAGGTCAAAATTTAGACGAGTTGTTGCGAAATTCGTATATACATTATACTTACAGGTATACATTAAACGTGTAGAAAACATTATATGTGTTTTTCGCTAAACTATGTTTTACAAATCGGTTCCCGTGATTTTGAAAAATGTATTAGCTAATATTAAAAAAAATTTCTAGTCCATTATTAAAACATCTTTTGGCATGTTTTATTATTTCCGTTTTTAGTTCCTGATCCACTATATATTAGGTCCGCAATTAAGTTCTCGCTGTTTTTTTTTATGAATATAAAACTTTATTATGAAAAAATGGTTACAAATGAGTTATTCAAAGTACTGCCCATCGCTAGCGACAACCTTTTCCCATCTTTCTGGCAGAGCTCGAATACCGTCACGGTAGAAGTGTTCGTCTTTTGAGGTTATCCATGAATCAAGCCAATTTACGATGTCGTCATATGAACGGAACTCCTGATTAGTCAGAGCATGTGCCATCGAACGGAATAAGTGATAATCGGACGGCGCAATATCTGGGGAATATAGCGGGTGGGGTAGGACTTCCCATTTGAGTGTTTCTAAGTAGGTTTTGACGGGTTTGGCAACGTGAGGCCGATCGTTGTCGTGCTGTAAAATCACTTTTTCGTGCCCTGATCGTATTGTAGCCGCTTTTCGCGCAGTGCTCGGCTCAATCGCATCAATTGAGTTCGATACCGTTCCCCAGTGATCGTTTCGTTCGGTTTCAACGTCTTTTCAGCGTTTTCGAAGATTTTCGGCCTTCCTTCACGCGAACGGTCGTCAACATCAAAATCACCGTCTTTGAAGCGACGGAACCAATCACGGCACGTTGTTTCACTTAGAGCAGCATCTCCGTAAACTTTTTGGAGTTCTCGATGCGCTTGAGCCGCCGTTTTCTTCGAATGAAAAACGAAAAGCAACTCTTCCCCGCAAATGACGATTATTTGGCACATAATCAGACATTTTCACACAACCAAAAGTATATGTTCCAAAAACAAAATCACAAATGTATCAAAGCGGCTTGCTTACCATATGTCTAAGCTTGGTTCATGACGTTTTAGTAATGCTATAATCGACCAACTCTTACTACTGGAGCCATCTATTGAAAAACAGCGGGAACTTAGTTGCGGACCTAATATAAAAGATAGAACTTTTTCTGATTTAGGTTTTTTAAGGGTTCCGTACCCGAAGGGTGCCCTACGGGACCCTATTACTAATCCTCCGCTGTCCGTCTGTCTATCACCGTAATAGGTAGGATTAAAACAAAAATTTCTTTTATGTTACAGCGTCTCTCTTATCTTGTACGATGGAACGGAACCCTTCGAGTGCGAGTCCGACTCGCGCACTTGACCGGTTTTGTTTGTTGCTGTTTAAATTGGAATTGTTAATTCTTTTTCAAACTCGTGCCACATTTTTGTATTTTCGACTTCATAGCAAATAAGGAGATACGATTTTAGGTAGGTTTTATTACCAATACTCTTTTAAAAATTGCTGGGCATTTTAAAATGTGTTTTCAAACAAAGTATTCAAAATAAATTCTTCGTCATATTATTGATTCGTAAAGCGTAGGTGTTGACATCAGATATAAAATGTGAGTCAAATCGCCGTTGGCAGGTGATGAAAGTAAAGATGTGTGTACTCGTATTATACGATTTCTTCCTTTAGTAATGGAATCGTCTCAGGATGGTTCAGATAGGCAGAGTAAGAGGCCAGACAATGAAGTCCAAAAAAGGTTGAGCCGCTGTGTGACAGATCGCGCCATCCTGTTGAAACCACTTGTCATTGACATCTACCAAATAAAGTTTTCAACATGTCACAGTAGCGAGCTGGCGATGTTTATGACTGATTTCTGAGGGAACAGCGCGTAAATCTTTTCTTCTATTTAAATGAAAACATCTGTTGAAGTTTCTTGATTTAAATTTCAATAGCGTGCCGCCCCGGGCGATTATGCACACCAAAATGAGCATGTAACTTACGAATTGTCGCTGTAATTGTATGAAGATTGCTTTGCCTGAAAAATATCCTCAATGCCTTACCAATTCTGTAACCAAAATTCAGCACATTATTATTCATATGCACAGCCCCTTCACCGCTATTTTTTTTTAATATTTGAAGTTCTATAGAACTTTGAAATCGGGAAGAGGCAGGAGCAATAAAACGAACTCGAAATCGTAGTATAAAATCGTATATTTTCTTCCGTTCGCAGAGTGATATTATCACTTATAGTTTTGAGTCGACATGAATAGCAAGAACTCCGTCGAACTCGTTTGGATCAATAGAAATTCGTGCAAACGAAGTTCCGTCCACTCTAATCTTTTTCCCAGTGCACTTTCCGTTGACCTTAGCGCCGCTAATGACATCGCAGTACTCACCAGCCATCAAACACGTTGGCAACGTATGATTCAAAGGCGTTGTGTCTCCGTTGAAGGCTATAAATCCTTTGTTGCCCCTGCAGAAAGAGATTTGATTCTTGCCGTTGTCCCACCACCCGACGACTTGCGTGCCTCTTACGGCGTTTTTGAATCCCACCATGTTGTAGATTTGCCTCCACCGATGCTCACAAACATATCCATTTCCACAGGTGTCGTCTTGATTGATGGTCGGTGAGATTAGATTGCCTCTTGCGTCCGTGGGCGGTGGCGCGTCCTTGTTCGAGAACGCGAACGAGCTCATTACCCGGGGAATTCCATAGTCGTAGGCTAAACCAAATGCAGTTGCCATTTTGTATTGCTTTGCGTTTTTATAGGTCAGAATGTCTGGGTCATCCCCGCGCTGATTGTCGTGATTGTCGATGAAAACTAAAGCGTCCTTCGAAGGAAGCAGTCCCCAAGCGGGCCCAAACGTTTTAAGCCATTTAAGATCGTTTCTTCCGGCGAATGCTTTTCCCAGTTCAGTTCCAAATCTGAATTCAGTGACTGTGCCGAAAGAGTTATACTCGAACTTGGAAATACCTTCCCCGCCAAGATCAATGACTTCCTGGGTAATGAATGGTCTTGCATTTGAAGGGAATCCATGCTGCGTGTTCAAATTTTTTACCCTGCTGTAAATTGCCTATAAAAGAAATATGAAAATAGTTTGAGTCTAATAAAGTTATAATTTGTTTGAACAATTTGAATAGTGTTATGTCCAGTAACCTGGGTAAACCAGCGAAATAATTCCCATAAACCTAAAAATGTATAGAGACCTTTGAATAGTCATTTTAAATCTTATGTAAAAACTTCCCTACTACATGACTCCAAAAGGCATAACCTACTTTTTTATGTTTATCACAATTTGGTTTATGTTTTGTCTTTACTGTGCAATAGCTGGATTACTGCCAAACATGGTAAGCCTGTGGTTGTGGCAGTTGCAGGAAATAGTAATAAAATAATCTCTGGAGCAAGTAGTAAGGTGAATTTACACATTGCATTTTGGATGTAGATCTCATTCAGGGAATTAAAGTGAATGATGAAAGCTCGAGATGTTGTTCACTAATTCCTTGTTACTAACAAAGTTCAGAAAGTTGCTGCATAAAAACATCGTAATTTCCAAAACTTTTCCGAGAGTCATGTAGTGGTCAGTGAAACACATTTAACTTTTGGAAGTTGTTTAAGGATTAATTTCTAATCTAGATTTTAAAACGCCTAAAATCTAAATTGTACTATTTTTTCCCGCACAAATATTTTGAGATCTGAAAAGATTAACATTCTCTATTTGATATAAAGTGTCTGGTTTAATTTAAACCAGGTGGAATTAAATTGATCAATTATTTGATAACATATCTTCAACAAATGCTTGAACAAATTGGTTTGGAGATAAAAAATAAATTGTTCTTGGAATTACTCACACGAAGTTTTTTCCACTTAACTGATTGAAACTTCAATTTTGATACGGTAATGTATTTATAGCTGATTCGGCACACACTTGGCCCGGTCCGTTTTTGGCATAAAATATTGTTTGCACTGCTTTTGGAATAATTTACGAGTTTTATATAAAAATATACAACTTTAGAATTATCACAGCCGCCGCTTCAATTCGAGTGAATGCATCGACTAGATATATCAAAAGTTAAAACAGTGCCTACTTCTTTCAGTATTTACTTTTAGTGTGTACGTTAGATAACATACTGATGAAAACCACTTTACACCTTTTGCTGTGGGTTAATTAATTTTCGATGGACATACGTGTGTACATCTAAAGTGCAAGGTGGATGTTTTCTGGCCCGATTAGGCACAAATAGCCGACAAAAACCAAGAGTGTTTTAAACTAAAGATTTCAATCCCACTTCTAATTTTTTAATTTAGTCATCTGATTGAAAATCGATGGGGAAGTTATGTAATCGATTAAAGGAACTGTAACCATTTTGTATAATATTTATATGTTTTGTTTAATGTCTCAAAATCTGGTTCACCAATATTTTTTAAATTTGTTTAGCATGTTTATTAATATTATTAGAAGAAACGTGTTCACGCTAAATGCATGGTACAAACAGGCAAATTTCATTCCATAGATATTTTGTAAAAGGAAAATATTCATCCAGCAGACATTTTGTAAAGGGCAAATTTTCCTTTTACGAATTGTTTTGTGTCGATATGAGAATGCAAAAAGCATTGTAAAGTTTTTTGACTGCCATATGCTTTCCGTTTACTTCCGTGTACATGGACATTACACGGACACGGAGAGTGCGAATAGACACTTACTTTAACTATATAGATAAGAAACTCAAGATAAGGACTTTGATTTTAGTACACTTATGTAGCCATAACGGGAAGCAATTATGCATACCTTCAGATCTTCCGGCCACATATGTTTAGCAGCATCGACTCTAAATCCCGCAACTCCAAGGTCCACTAAGTGATTCAAAAAATCAACAATTCTGTCGCGTACCCAAGGCACTGTTTGGTTTAGATCTTTGAGTCCAACAAGTTCACAGTTTCGGACCTCGTAGGCATTATTGTAGTCATTTATTTGGCAAGTGGGATGGAAATCTTTCTTTGAGTATGGAACGGCTGGAAAATCTTTCTCTTTTATATTAGCAGTTGAGCCTGCTGTCCCTACGGGTGAGGGCTGATCTGCGGCCATATGGTTGAAGACCACGTCTACGTAGATTCGCACCCCAACATTGTTGCACCGACGAACCATGTCAGCAAAATCACTTTCAACACCAGATCGTGTAGTTAGAAGGTATGACATCGGCTGGTATCGTTCCCACCAGGGTCTCCCGGATACCACCACATTCTCGTTAGGGGGCGAGATCTGTACACCGCCGTACCCTTTGGGGCCAAGGAAGCGTTCACACTCAGCTGCAATATCACTCCATTTCCATTCGAACAAGTGCACTATCGTACTCCGATTTGCCGCTTGATGCGGATCGAACTGACTAAGTGCAATGTTAGCACTGCACAAAACGATGAAGAACTTGAATATCATTTTAACCGGTCTAAACTTACAGACCAACTGATGAAGTATTTATACACTGAATGGCAAAAGTAATTTAACTAAGCACTTGATTAAATTACGCTGGGGCTTATCTCCGCCTTCACGATTTTGACAGATATGATCAGTTAATTTATCAGTAGATTTATTGTCTTTCACTTGATCACGCAAACCAATCAATCAAAATTGGTCATAAAACCAATCAATTGACATTGAATGGAATTTGTAAATAAAACACCAAAAAAGCTGTACTATCAGCCTCTAGAAGTGCTAATGACTAACTTAGAGCGCCCGTAGAGTCTTTCACGCGATTATAAATACCCGGGGAAGCTCTTGCTTTCGAAAGAAAGGGAAGAGTGCTCAGCAATGATCTCAATCTTTGAAACTTTTGAAGAGTGGGAGTGCGCAGATAAAGGCGCATATGTCATTCAGTAGTCTGAACTATGTGCACAAGTGACTTCTCCAATTCTTTTATTCCATGTCTTTCAGGTGCAGCTGTGGTTTTTCCTATTCGTATCATTAACGAATGATAGGGATCTGTCTTATCAATATTTTTATAGAAACTCTTCATCTTTGCGTTTGTAGCGAATTTTATAAGAAGTTCTTTTATGGCTCAATGAGGAATGGTGGGGGGTTTGCATCACCTACACCGCTCTTTATTTGCGTTTCCTAGAGTAAATTAAAGCTTCACAGATATTTTAATTTGTAAGGTGCATGACCTATTTTATTTTCCTATTGTTGTTTTTGCTTTATACAATGTGCAGATTATGTAGATGTCATTGAATTTTCCATCGCTAAGGCTTACACAAATTTACTTTTATTATCTTCCTGATAATTTTTGATGATTGCCTACATTCAGAAAGTTTGCACATATAATCTTTGTTAAAACCAGATGAACACTCGTTTAGATGTCCGTAAAATCCAAACGAAACGGGACTGGATATTGTTGGGTGGATTTTGCAGAGCTGATGGACAAAAAAGTTATTATGGAGATCCTCAAACGTTGTGTATACGTGATTTGGAGTCACGCCTTGTAGAGTATAGGTACAAGTAATTTAAAGTTGGGGGAGTCCATTGGCACATACTCAAGACACAGGTGCACGAGTGGCACAGGTAACAAGGCTATGTGCCAATAGGCAATCCCTTTAAAGTTATGCAGACATCGGCTTGTGTTCATGGCATCTCCGTGAAAAATGACCTCAACCTTCAGCAACACCTTTATATACTTAAGGCCCTGAAAGACATGGATATGGAGGCTCCATTTTTCTAGAAACTAGGAAATCACTGTTATTGTAATGGTCAAACGTCCGCCATATTTTAAAAGGCAAGGAAAACGGTAAAGATTGTTCCCTAGTTTAAGAAAGTGCCGTGGAAATGTCTTAACATCGCTCTTTATTCAAAACCATAATGTTAAAACAAGTGAGACATCTAAAAATATGCATCCATATGTATCTACGTAGGTGCATTTCGGGAAGAGCATATAAAGGGTGTTTTTTTAAGAGGTTGCCGATTTTTTTTTTGAATAAAACACATAAAATTATGAAATGACCAAAATTTTTTTTTTATTTGGTAGATAATTTTTTGGCATTTAACATTTAAACACAATTTCTGGCATATGGCCACCACGACTATTTTTCACAAATGTCATTCTGGAGGTCCAATTTTCGACCACTTTTTCAAGCATTTGGAGGCGTATGTCAGCAATGACACGTTGAATATTGGTTTCCAAAGCATCAATCGATTGAGGTTTATCCACATAAACCAATGACTTCACGTATCCCCACAAAAAGTAATCGAGTGGCGTCAAATCGCACGAACGCGGAGGCCAATTCACCGGACCATTTCTCGAAATAATGTTGTCGTTGAAAGTTTCTTTCAATAAGTCGATTTTTTCACGTGCTGTATGGCAAGTGGCACCATCTTGTTGAAACCACATTTCATCCATATCCATATCTTCAAGATTTGGCAACAAAAACTCATTGATCATGGTTCTGTATCGATTTCCATTCACGGTAACGCGTCGTCCTTCCTCATTTTTAAAGAAATATGGACCGATGATCCCACCAGCCCATAGACTGCACCAAACAGTACATTTATCAGGATGCATTGGTAATTCTTGAACGGCGTGTGGATTATCTTTGCTCCAAATGCGACAATTTTGCTTGTTGACGTATCCATTTAACCAAAAATGCGCCTCATCACCGAAGAGAATTTTACGGTAAAAAAATGGATCTTCGTTCAATTGATTTAACGACCAATCACTGAATTCACGGCGCAAACGATGGTCGTGTGGCTTTAATTCTTGCACCAATTGAATTTTGTATGGCACCAAACCCAAATCTTTACGTAAAATTTTCCATAAAGTCGATGGACAAAGTCCAATTTGCTGAGCACGACGACGAATTGATAAATTGTCGTTTTCTTCGACACTGGCCTCAACGACAGCAATATTTTCTTCTGTACGAACTCTTCTCATTCTTGTCGGTGGCTTGGCATCCAAAAGAGTGAATGTGGACCGAAATTTGGTAATTACGTTCTTTATGGTGGTCTCTGACGGACGATTATGTGCACCATAAAATTCACGAAGTGCTCTATAAACATTTTTAATTGAACACTGATTTTGAAAATAAATTTCCACGATTTGAAAACGTTGTTCTGGAGTTAACCTATTCATAATGATTTGCCAAACAATACTGAGTAGAAATGCCACTTTGAGCTGTCAAAACAACTGCCATAAAATAAAACGACATCTATCGGAAAAACAAACCTCCTAAAAAAACACCCTTAATAAACCTTGTAACCTTGCAAAACGATTTGCTCATTTCTAAACCCTCTATGCACCTGGGTAATCATTACGCGACGACTTACGCATGCTTTTCTTGGCCAGGATATACTTCAATTCCTCTCATTTTGAACTTACTGGTTTGAACTTGTTTATTATGTATTTTTTTAAATATGGACTTTGCCTATGCAGACAAATTGTTTGCCTTACCAGGTCATCGCTCATTTATTCTGTGAAAAAAACTACGACAATAACTACCATGGTAACACAAACTGTAAGAATGGAATCAGAACCGTTTTCGACTTACAGGGTAATTAATGAATTCGGGATGCACATTATTATTTCAATTTTTGGATGCGTCTATTTGCACCATGCATTTCACCGTGTAAAGTCCGTGTGACACGGACTCAGGTACGAAAGAATATGTAAAAGGAATATTTTCCTTTTACAAAATATCTATGGACTGAAATTTGCCTTTTTGCACCAATGTTTACTTGGAATCCCGTAAAGCCGAAGTCACCTCAATCTATGTCATACGGGCTTTAAAAGGTGAAACGCATGGTGCAAATAGCCGCTGCCTTAATTTTTATCTTTTAATATAATTAACGCAGCGACATGAAACACACGCCAAACAACTACTATGTATCTTAATGTGCTTTCCAAAAATTCAACCAATGTTGATCTACCTCTACCACTGGAGGTACAGTCACTAGAAGAAGTGAAAAATGCTTTACAATTTCCTGAAATTCAAGTTTCTCCCACATTTACTCCGAAATTCATGTAATTAATGCTCCGCAAATTCCACAAAATTTTTTCGACGTATAATTTGTATATCCGTTCTATTCCTGGACAAACATAAAAGTTCACAGTAAAATAAATATAAAGTCACGTTGTCACTAACCTTCGTTCAACCGACGACGACTCATGGTTGCTGGAATGAGTCACACAGACCCCCCTACACAAAAAACACAACCCTCCTCCTCGGCGTCAGGGAATCAATTGAAATTAGATGAACATTCACAAATATGACTTTATGTGTAAAAATTTTATAGTGAATTTTCAAAATCCGCGTCGTCGATTCGTTTGACACTCACGTGTGTTTTGCCGATACGTTGAGACGTATTTTGATGCTTTTTTATTATATGTTATTTATATTATGCTCTGATCTACATATATGTACATACAAATAGTTACGAGTATAAGTATTTTTTCTCTCCATATATTTCGTGCAAAATGTTAACACCAGCTCGGGGGAATGTCGCTACTTATTCCTCTCGTTATTCGTTCAAGACACCTTACGGTAGTCGACAAAAAAAAAATTTAATTAAATTCCCTATTATATATTAAAATAGCGAGCAAAACTTACAAAGTATGAAAATAAAATAGTTTGATTTTCTTTCGAAATATCCCATCTGCAAGAAAATGATTTTAGAGGGAAAGGTAGGGCAGTAAAACTCCAACAGTTAACATATTAGTGAACTTTAATGTCAAAATAGTCCTCTGTTAATATAATTTCCATACAATTTAATAAGGTATCTTTGATCTAAATAATGTGATTTAATCATGGACATTACACAAGTAGACAAACAGCGATTTAACTCTGCCTGACAACAACATCGTTAATAGGTTTGCTTTTTATATACTTTTGACTATTTGTTCAACAATTATTTATTTAACCAACACTAATTGTGTAGCTGCTACACTGGCATCTACAACCGTACAGGTGGTTTAGCTACATGAATAAAATGTCTCCTCTTCCTGAACTTTGATTCGCTTGATTAAACACTATTCACGTAATTACAACATGACACGGGAACCTACGACACAAATGATAAAAGACCTCGTCAGGGTAAACCGGCTCTTTAAAAAAGAACATGTCTGGAAAAGAAAGACCGCAGGTTACTAGAGACTAAGAGAATGCCACTTTGCTACCATTAACCACAAATTTTTCAAAATCAGCTTTTGCGTGGTTCGCTACATAAAACAGCAAACAAACACTCTTTCTACTTGACTATGAAGCTATACTGAGCTATAATACGCGTTATAGCATGCTGTTGTTTCTATGGATAGTGGTGTTCTAGTGAGAGAGTGTGGCGTGTCAAAAAGCGCGGAAGCTCACAAAGGCATTGTTCTGCTGAAAAGGGTGTTTGGTGAAAAGTGAAAGATGGAAGAAATACATACGTCTGCGTGTACTTTAACAAGATTTCTGTTATTTTGGCAACGTTTTGAGAAAGTTCTCGTCGCAATTTTCTTACATTTACTTAAGCAATGGAAGCCATTTCTCACTTTAGTAAAAGTAAGAGCACGTTTGTTAATATGTTCTTTTTTAAAGGCAGGGCGACTCCATGTCTAAATTACGGAAGAAATAACAAAAAACTTGCCAATTATATAGATTTATGCTTAACACAAAAAAGCGGAAATGTACAGCTAAGTTTATTCACTTATAATTGGCCTAAAGACAGTCACACTTAATTAACACAACTTCGTCACTTATACAACAAATTTACGAGTAGATCCTATTTAGATTTCCTTTTAAATATATTTTTAGTTTACGGCCCCTAATCCAGCTTGATGTTTAAAGTATCTTCGTTTTTGATTTATTCAAAATTAACGATCTATTAAAACTAAAATTGGAAATTACTGCAAAAATAACTGCCTGCCTCAGCTTGGAACAACTGACATAAAAAGCACCTCTACAATCTATTTTTTTTTTTCTTCAGCCCTCTTCAACAACTCACAAATTCTAGCAGCAATTCAGCAGTCAATTTTGCACAATTTAAAGGTTTCACTATTTTTATGATCAAAAGCACTAAACATACATTTATATTAATTGGTCCTTTTGGTTTCCACAAATAACAAAATTGGCTCCCGACAATATTCCTCTCCTTGCATAAATTTCTCACAACTAAGCAAGTGCGACTTTGCTTCAGTTGGTTCTAATCACAATAGTCAAAATGTCCATGAATACGCACATTTCATTGGAACTTTTGGAATTCTTTGATTCCTTTAATTTTTATATTGGCAGATATGCGCTAATGTTTACTTAAGAGTTAATTTATGATTTGTCAAAAGAGATGTATTTTTTAAAGCTTACAAATTCTGGGTTTTAAACATTGCTTGTCGGCATATATTTTGAGCAATTCAGAGATGTCTGATAATCCTAAAGTTTTTTGTACATACTACGCAGTAATATATCTGAGCACTTGAATCCAATGGACCTATAGCAAAATATATGTCACCAAGTATAGTCATATTACGAAACCACAACATACTTTTGTTGGGATTGCTAGTTCAAAAGTAAAATGGGGAACAGGGGTAGTATTTCGAAACTCTAATATTCATAATTGTTTTATTCCTTTTTAAGATAAGAAACTTTCGGAAAAATTCAAAATTATCAGCAGTGATTAAACACATGTATATCTTTAAGAAATTTCATTCAAATTGAGACAATGTAATATACTACATCCAATTTGGTCAAAATTCAATATGGCGGACGCCACAAAATGGCGGAATACCATCTTTTTTCATAACCTCCTTGACAAGGGTTTCAAATGAAAGGGTTTGACGATTAAAAGACGACTAGCTGACCCATGCGAATATATCGCACAGTAGGTACCTATTATCGATCAACTAGTATGTTTGATTGTAAAACATTTAAAAAGTAGATATTTAAAAAATTATAGATATTGGCTTTGTCAGATGTGATTTTGTTGAAGCTTCTTTATTGTTTTTGTGTACTGAAGCATATTCCGAGGGCTACCAATATAAGCTGATGTGTTGAGGGGTTAACTTTCACACCAGATGTATCAGCAGAGTAAAAAAAGTTTTTATTTCAAAAACTTTTTATAAAAACCGCATTTGCATAGAAAATGTAGAAGGCGCCATTTGTTGACAATCGGTTTAACTAACATGTACGCGAGTTGTCGGTTGAAGTCTTGTACAGTCTCTAAAGAATGTGGTTAAATAATCTGCAAAAAATTAAGTTAGTAGAACTTAATAAATACTTGAACAAGATACGTTAACAAGTTCTTTAGATATCCACAACTATGAGTTTTCCACAGTTGCAATCTACTTGCATTGCATTATTTACAGTACAAATTGGCTTGATTTCGTAGCATGTATCTAAACGCGCCCTCGCCCACTATGTGTTACTTACTGTTAAATTATTGTATAGTTTCGACAAAATAATTTAATACCAACGAAGATGAATTGTTTTTATTTATACAATCCAGGCATAAGAAAAAATAACTCTTCCTACTTAGTACCTACATGCTACGGAACCCTCAGTTGATCCGCATGCCCGGTTTTTAGGAAATTTCTGTTTGCGTTCTCTCTTCCCGCGTGGGAAGGCAAGGACTAAAATATATTTTACAGTTTACCACTAATTCAAATATTTTATTTTATTTCACAGACAATCAAGAACGATTACGTTATTTCTAATATGGACAACTCCCAAAAAGCAATATGAATGTTTATTCAAAAAATTGTAAATAAGTATTTATAATGAATTAAAATGTCCGTCATCTTGGAGTGCCCGACATATTTAGAATTAGGGTTTAGAATGACGTCATATAGCTAATCGTATTCTACTTGTCGAAACCTTTCATTTGACAGCTGCTGCATTTGACAGTGTGTAGGAGTTTGACAAGTATGGTATGGCTCGTAGATACAAAGATATTTTAAGTGCTTCAAAACTATTTCTTATACATTTTAGAGCTACTCTTTGTTTTGATTTATTTCATATTTCATTATTTTATTTCATTTATTACGTTGCTCAAATTTGAAGAATAGTCAGTACAGAAAAAATACAGAGGCTATAATTAGGTGGAAAAACTGCAAGAACAGAATTCCTCGAGCCATTGGTTCAACGAAAAACATTTGTTTCCTAAATTTCTCTATTCTCCGACGACATTTCTCTAAAAACAATTTTTATATTTTGTATTTTTGGGGATACTTAAGTTAGTGAGGAAAATAATATAAATAGTATTGTAGACGGAAAACTTAATGATTTAGTCATTAACCACGCTATTATTTTTCTAATAATGCTCACACATATTACCACCGTAATAAACATCTTAAAAATGAAGTATACTCATAAGAATCAAAAATCACGATTAAACCAGAAAAGGTATTACTTATCTCGCTAAATCTTCTAAAGATGATATTCTAAATTGATATAGAGATTAACTACCACCAAGAAAGACAACCTATGGCTGATATGCACAGGTAGCCAGTCATAAAGTACGCTACTATGTAAAGTACAAATAAAAATATTCACGAAGACGAAAAAGATTAACAGCCACCGAGGAGTTGAATTCGTTTAGACATTTAGACAGCTAACGGTAAGTACATATATTTATGGAGTCTTAAAGATGTGGATCTGAATCCCTATGGGCCGGACGCTGATGGTGAAGATTTGTATACAAAATCGAAAAATTAACTACAATATAACGGTCCTTACGAAGTATAGTAACATACGAGCAGTTCACACCGAACCCTTAAACGCTAGCAACGTGTGACCTAAAGTAAAATTTGTTGTGAAGATTGTCAAAAGTTGTAAAGGTAAATCTAAATTCAGTTAATTGTAAATCGGCGTGTACGCTAAATTACATACAAGCTACAAAAGGTAAACGTAGGTGCCACATATACATATAAGAGGTTTCCTCGTGACGATATAACTTTAGAAACTTTTCCCTGCATCACCTAGCCGTTTCTTGGCACTGCTCCGGCGCTTGTTTTTGTCAAACCTCTCTCGGCTCCGACGGCGTTCCGCGGAGGGACAAATTGCATCCGGAGAGCTATCTACTTTCTTTAAAACTATCCTAAAAGTAAAAGTATGTTTAGGTGAGGCACTTGCTGCACGCCTGGGTGAGGGTGGTTCAAACTCGCTGCCACTGGAAGTACCCTGACCAAGAAATGAAGACGATCGTGGCTCAAAGATTGAAGCACACTTTTTATCAGTACAAAGGAAACTCTTCGATTCCTCCCGTTCTGTTTTTATAGAGAGGGGGAAGTGCTGCTTGGAGGGGTCAGCAAAGGGACTCTTTGGATCGTGGTGCGAATGGGCGTACGAAGAACTTGAATCGTAACTGTCTCTTGAGCTGTAATTTGACGAAGTTTGGTTCGACAGGGGACTGCGAGCTCTCGAAACGCCACTGAATGGTGATATGTGTAAGTCACGGCTGCGAAAATGTTCGGACTTCTGCTTTTTGGTTATAGGAAATGCCGCTTTCGTAGGAGTTGTGTCGAGAGGATTATAATCAAAGTGAGTTTCTAGCGACGATTTCCGCCCACTCGACCCTGACCGTTGAAATGTTTCAGCATCCACCATCTCAATGGATGACTTGCGAAGATCGACGTTCGACTTTTTTTCTTCCGCGCTACGGAAGTCGATTTCAACAATCTCAAAACTCGAGGTCTGATCCTCGTAGCTTGTCGACTGATATCGTGAAATGTCGAAACTCGTGTCTCTAGAAGAATACCGATCTTCAAAGCTCGACTCCCTATTGCGATCGCCATCGACGATCTCAAAGCTGTCTCCACCCGAATCTAGCCTATTTAAATTAATCAGTTCAGGATCAGTCTCCCCTCCAGGACTTTTCAGGTTTTCCAGGTATGGGGACCGTGGGGGATCAAAAGACGAACGCCTAGAAGGTGGCTCTATCTCGAATGTGGGGCATTGCAATGGAGCTGTACTAACTTTAGTCTCTTCCTCGTGCCGCAGTTGAATTAAGTTCGCGTATATCGGTTCTGGCTTAACTGTGATATGTTGCTCGAGTTCACTTCTGAGTTGCGCAATTACTTCTACCGGCTCTTCGAGTTCTTCAACCTTCTGTTCATCGCTGGTACCCCTTATTGCATTTTCGCTTTTACATTCCTTTTGTGCGTTTTCATTTGACAAAGCGACTATTTGACTTGGGCTACTGCCTTCCTCAGAAGGCTCTTCTTTAATCTGCTCGTGCTTAATATACGACTCACCTACCTTTTCAAAGTGTACATTGGCAAGCTCAAATGGAACTTCGGCGATGGTTCTACCTACCTGCTCAGACTTCAAGTCAGTTTCCGGTCCAGAAGTTTCATCTCCACTCGATTTTTTTTCCCTTTTCTTCTCATCGGCTGATCGACGAATTTTCAATGACATTTTGGTATTGAGGCTGAATTTCAGCGATATTTTTGGCTCAAATCCAACTTCAGAGATTTGCTTGGTGATGGCGCTTCTAGCTGCAGTGCTGGAAGCCGCTGGTGCTGTTGAAAAAGTGCTCTGACGAATAAGGGGACCGCCACCAGATCCTGATTCTGCCCTGGAAAATGCAGCTGCAAAGCGTCCAGTGCGGGTAGTTACCTTCTTCGATGGTTTTCGAACAAATGCAAGAATTTCTTTCATCACACTTGTCTTCTCCTTTTTTTCACTTGCTTCTTTCTCCCTCTCCTTTTCTTGCTCTGCATCATGGGAAACTTCGGCTGCATAGGACTCCGCCATTCTCTCAACGATTTTGCAAGTCTCACTTGGGTTGGACACGGTGATTGGAGGAATAGGCATACTTGAGACAGGGCTGCGTTTTTCCCCGAATTGTATGGGCGTGAAGAGTCCGATGGAGGTTCTCTTGTAAGACAAGGTTATACCGGTCGGAGTACGGGCGGTTTCATCGGGACTTCGGTCGTGATCGTATGAACGGCCGTCCTGCACATGAACAGTTGAAGTTGGACTTCTGCGGTGGGCATCTAACATTCCTACAGGACTACGGCGATCTTGTGTATGGATACTAAATGTAGGGCTTCTGCGATCAGTGGGGCTCTTCTTTTCACCTGTTGGACTCTTTGCCTCAAAGAAAATAGTTGGTTGTTCGTTGGGACTTCTGAGGCGATCATGTGTGAGGAAAACCGGACTCTTCCTTCCCTGGGGACTTCTTTGATCTGTGAACCCAAGTGGACTGCGACGACCCTGATACAATATGAGCGAACCTGTCATGCTACTCTTTCGTCGGTGTGATGCTCTCAATGTTCCTTGACGTGACAAAGTTGTTGGAGTTTTTTGTGATACACTTCCAGGACTCTTGGTGTCAGCTTGGGGGAGAATTGGACTTCTTGATGTTAGAGGACTGCGGTTTTTCTCAGCATTTAGTGTCAACGGCCCCTGACTTGATAGCATGGAATTGGGACTTCGGCGTTCGGAAGGGCTGCGGCGGGTGCGGAAACTTTGGGATTTGGCTTTGCGGATTTTTGGTAATGATTGGTGTTTGGAATGGGAAGAGGAGGAGGGGCCGTTCAGCCTTTGTTAGTTACTATTATGAGGACCACTGGTTGGATCGCTGCTGCCGCTAGAACTTAAAGTTGTATTTGAACCGTACGGGTCCAAGGAACTTTGAACAGACATCGATCTGCCTTGAGACTGGCGCGCACGCCTCACTCGGCTTGAGTTTGGTGATAGCTTTCCGGGGTCGATACTTGCTGGGTCTGCCTATAAAGGTAAGAATCAGAAAAGGGGAAAACAGGGGAGAATCCACATTAAAGCCAGGTTTTTGCGCATATTCAAACAGTTTCCTCGTCGCAATTGCTTACCTGATAGGCAAGTGCATTCATTATAATCGAGTACGGTACCAGTCCGAGTGGATGGATTTCCCGCATTAGAACGTTTGCCGGAATCTTGTGGAACTGAATGTACTCCAGAAAGTTTCCCAGGATCTCCTTTAAGTCAACATTCTACAAAGCTCATATTTTGGAAGATATATATTATTTTCTGAAATCCTCATAGCTTACCGGATTGTTGTCGTAGTACTTCTTGCTCCACATCAGGGCAGCTTGGAACTTCGTGAATTCATCCGCCCTTAGCTCCTCGCGAGCAAGTATAAGCCGAACAACGTGTTGCGGCAAAAGTGTGAAACTCCCCAAATTTAAGACTTCGTTGCCGTGCTCGTCGACAAATTCCAACACCTTTTGAACCAAACTCTTCGTGCACTTGTACTGAATGTACCTCTCAGCCGAAGCCAGCAAAGCGCAAACTGTGTCCACGTTTATACAGCACTGCACGAAGCCTGCACAGGCCCTCCTCAGCTCCTCTAAACCATAGTAGTCTGCAGCGTTCATGACACCTGCCCAAAATACTTGCATAAATTATTTTTTTAATTGCCCTAAATATTTGACCGGACCTAGGAGTGTTCTCGGCTGTAGAGTGACACATCCTGTGTGAATGTACTCAATCAGCTGCCTGAACACGTCGGGCTCGAACTCCTCAATAATAAGCGTTTGATGCTGCGGTCCAGGTGGCTAAAAAGGATTTTTTAAGACTTATTTATTCCCAAAGGCCCGCGTGGACATCAGTTACAACGCAGTGCTCAGGAAATGCTGTGCAGCAAATAAATATAAAAAGTTTGCCCGTGAGCATAACGCTGGCATGCAGAACTCACAAATAATTCCATCAGAAATGCATGCCAAGTAGTTTGCAACATCCACAATACTTCTACAAAATTTGAAGGCTTCTTGCAATACAATGTTCTTAGTATTTGTTTTCACCTAAGGAACTCTCGTTACTTTAGTTAGAGTTTGTCGTTAAAACATTTCACCTCAAACAAAGAACGTATTTCAAAAAATTGTATTCTGCCTTCCTTGTACGGAGGCCTAAGAAATATTAAATACACACAGATAGCGAACAGTAAAGGAGACGGTCATGGACGCCCCAACTGGAAAGCCTGACAGGAGGAAACCCTCTATTTACAAAAAATCCAACATATAAAAGGAAAACAGAGCATACAGGAATATCAACACGAAAATCATATTGAAAAATTACCTCTGGAATCGGAGCCAACTGTTGGCTGAAACCACTCCTCTAAGTACATAAAACATTGAATTAATAAGTTTCTCTTTAAATTATATACAAATATGGGGCTGATTTAACGTGTTCGCTTTTAATCACATTTATGACGGGGGTGTGTTAAATGATGTCTTGTGTTTTTATATATGGTATACATTGACAATTTTTGTGTGAATGTTTCATTAGTTTTGTTAGTGTAAAGCGCGTTCATTGGTAGCAATAAATAATGAAATGATAACTTGATCCTTTTCCCTTTTGGAAAAAATTTATAATTTATATGTGCTTCCGACGCAGAAACTGTAAATCAAATTGACTGAAAGTTGTTACGTGTAGTAAAGCTCTGGTTTCCTAGAGAAACCGTCGTAATATAAGAGTTGGGACACTCAAAAAGTAATTTTTTTAATTTTCCCATGACGAAGACAATTTTTCCGAAGTTTGATTTATAAAATTCCTTGTTTTTCCCTATTATCAGATTAGTGTCGAGGTTTACATATACAAGGTGTATCAGTTAACGCATGCCAAGATGGCATGCGTGATAGACCCTTTGTCACCTAGACAAAAAAAAATCGTCAGGAAGAATGGACGGATTATATTAACCATTTGCGATTTACAGGGTGCTTCATAAATTTAGAAATTTTTATGATATGCATATTGTTAATATATTTTTATCTTTTAATATGATTAAAGCAGCGATATCAAACGTACGCCAAACAACTACTATCCCAATGCCCTTTCCAAAAATCTCAACAGTGTTCATTCATCTCTACCACTGCAGGTACAGTCACGAAATAAAAAAAAATATTCTGCAATTTCGTAAAATTCACGATTTCCCCAAATTTTCTCCGGAATTCACGTAATTAGTCCGCCTCTTTTTCATTTTTAGTGAATTACATGTTGTAGACGTACAACATGTCCAGGTAGAGAAAGGATATGCAAATATACACTACACATAGAAATTCTGAAATTTCGAAAAAATTTGTATTTAACACAAACTTTAACTTAAATGAACTCCAAAGTATTTTTCGTTAATTTAAAACTTATTACAGTCGATTTTAGTACGTTACAAATGTTTAATTTGACAAAGAAAAGTGAAATTCCTATAATATTCCGCAAACGGTTTTGTACGTATAATTTTGTATAGCCTTTCTCTACCTGGGCGTATTGTACTTCTATGGGAAGGCAATGGCTGATATTCTAAAAAACTGAGACAAAGCTTAGCCTCAATTATTACATAGAAAAACCGAGCTTGATCTCAGTTTAATGGAGAAAAAGATCGGTTTTTCTCTGTACTAATACACTTTGGAGCATAACTATAGCACCACACAAATACCACCACCAGCATAAATTTTACCTTCCGTATGTGCATTTCTGGCCACTTCAAAATAATACGGGGTGTTTTGGAGATGGGTTCCAAGCTTTAAAGCAAAACTAGCATAGATCATTTAGAACCATTTGAGCCATGGTTGTTTTACCTAATTTTAATGTTAATTGCTAATAATGGCCAGTTTGAATGGTAAGTGAATTCTTTTTATTTTATTTAATTAAGGGGTCTTTCTACTGTTGAAATGGCAAAAATGAACGTTTTTTTTAAATTGCTATAAAAACAAAGCGAAGAAAGGCATCTATTTCAAATTTTGTATGCTTATTTATAAAGGTATAGAATTGTCATTTTCATTATTATAATGCATTAAAAAACAAAATGGCGGCTGCCACAGTCCGCCGTTCCAGCACTTTGCGTTGAAAAAAACGAAATGCGCGTTGTAAAACTCTGAAAAAACTACTCAACCGATTTTCTTGAAACTTTGCACACATACTTAATAACCATTTATCGACTGCATAGACCACAGTTTGGAACAAAAAAAGAATTTTTGGCCATTTGGTGCATGTTTGAACATGATGTAGTCGATTTTTGGGTCATCTTCATGAGAAAAAAGTGATCCCAAATGGCCAAAAATTCTTTTTTTGTTCCAAACTGTGGTCTATGCAGTCGATAAATGGTTATTAAGTATGTGTGCAAAGTTTCAAGAAAATCGGTTGAGTAGTTTTTTCACATTTTTCAACGCGCATTTCGTTTTTTTCAACCCAAAGTGCTGGAACGGCGGACTGTGGCAGCCGCCATTTTGTTTTTTAATGCATTATAATAATGAAAATGACAATTCTATACCTTTATAAATAAGCATACAAAATTTGAAATAGATGCCTTTCTTCGCTTTGTTTTTATAGCAATTTAAAAAAAACGTTCATTTTTGCCATTTCAACAGTAGAAAGACCCCTTAAAGTAATGTCTAAGCAATCTAACAAATTGTGTTCTAAGCATATGTGTCATCAGACATTTTTTTTACAGACATTTTAAGTTCACGAATATTTTCAAAGTTTTTTGACGGCATTTTAAAAAAAAACGGAGGGTGCTTTTTTGTTCAAACCTTTTTGAAAACATGCTTGGTTATTGCTACATATAGGTGATAAGACACTTCTTGTGGCCTAAACAGGATGGTATGGATACTGACGACATGTGGTTCCAACAGAACGACGCTACGTGCTAAACAGCGGATGCCACGATGGACATTCTGCACGAGCCACCGAAATCGTGCGAATAAACACCTTTAGACTTCTTCCTTTGGAGTTTACTTAAATTACAGGTCTATGCGAATACACCGCAAACAATTGATGTCCTCAAAGTCAACACAACGAACGCCATCCAACAAATTGACAAATGCGAAAGTGGACCTCCTGAATACACCACCAAGCAGGCAAATCCGCAGGGATATTTGAACGACGTTATATTCAATACTTATACCATAAAATATTCTTTCAAATAAAATAAAAATGGAGTGGATATCTCACACACAACATGTTTTCTTTACTTTTAAAAGTCGAGAGTTCTTATTAAAAGACCCTGTATGTATGGGTTCCAAATTTTCTACCTACATTCTAACACTGATCTCACAAGTGATCTACACAGACATCGGTGCATAAGGGTCCCGAAAATCCTCTGTCCAACGTCTTATGAAACCAAGAATTGAGAGATTTGCCTTATAAATTATAATATCTAGATGCTTCGAGAATGTTAATTTAATGAAAACATTTAATAAAAAATTACGCCTAAATGCTTGACGTCATCGGAAGAAATGCGGAAGGAGTATACGACTAAAGACAATAATTTGAAAATTGTTATATTTACACCACTCCAAAGTCTGTTAGACTAAAAATATCAATTATATATTAAATATTTTAACGTCGTCAGCATAAATTAAAACTTTGAAGTGCTTAAACATATTGAATGCTATTCGATGCAGTTCCGAAAACTTAATACTCAGCGGATGAAAATGAGCAATGATAAAAAGTAGAAATTCAAAAAATTCTTATGTAAGATTTTTGTACACCCCTTCCCCTGTAAGCGAGATTAAGTAAAATCGGAACCCCCAGACGTGCTTACATAATACTTGAATGGCCTGTAGGTGCAGAATTGACTTAAGAAGAAGCGTAGACAGAGAAATTTTTATTTTTCATTAGTTTAGGAAAAAACTTGATGCAAAGTTGAAAACAAGTCACAAAAATTTATTGAAATTTTTTTAAATCTCTAGCAACGTTCTTTCTAAAAACATTAATAAACGTGCAAAAAAAATTGAAAAATATTGGACAGACAGATTAGATTATGAGATATGTGCTCCGAAAGACGGCCACTTTTCCCATACAAAACGACCACAGTTCCCTTTACGATTACATAACTTTCCCATTAATTTTTAATCAAGTGACCACTTCAAATCAAAAGTGGGATTGAACTCTTCAATTTAAAACACTTTTGGTTTTCATCCACTACTTTTGCCTAACCGGGTCAGAAAACGCTCAATGACCTTCGAAAACTAATTTTTCGATTTTTTCGATTTTGGCCTTCTTCGTCTATTTTTCTGGAAACTACTCTTTTTCAGTTAAGGCTTTAAATCTTGCAATTAACTCGATTGTGGGCTTAACATGCTCAAAATTGTCTTATCTTCGACTAGAATTAGCATTCAATAAAATTTAAAAAAATTTCTTTAATAAAGAAAAAAACTGTGGTATACTAAATCATTAATGAAAACGCATTTATTTTGTTTGAGTGACCATAACTAAAAAACATTGTATATTTCGTTCATTCTATTTCCAGCCATGTCCACGCATTGACAGAATTCAGAACTGTCTAATTTTTTATATTAGGTAATTTCTGACTACATAAATCATCACATTTTATTTTACTTTACTTTTTAGTTTATATCAATATGTGTAGGTACATTCACATATACTGAATTTTATGAATCTTCCTTTAATAGTTGTTTCTAGGAATATAAGCCAAAAATTTCTAAACATTGTGTAGATTTCAAGACTAACAAAGTAGAAACCCCTTTAAATACTCCGTCGAGTTTCTAAGTATTACTTTGGAAATAGCTAACCTTCAGTCACTCTACGTGTCCAAAACGTTCAAATACTTTTGAAGTCAAATTCAAAAATGTGCAGTGTTTTTTTTTTACAGATTTTTTTTGCATAAATATGAAACAGGTATTTCGTATTTCCCAAAATTCTGCAATCCCTATAATAATTAGCTGTATCAAGTATTGAAATTGAAATTATGAGATTTCAGGGGAGGGAAATTGAACACCTTGAACAACAAAATCTCCCCGCAGCGCTTGCACCGTTATTTCCAAGCATGATAACATCAGTCATTTACCTGCACACATAAATAGACGTTTAATTTCTCAATATCCTCAGGGGAAATTCAATTTCCTTTTCTCGTAATAATTCAAGGAAAATGGGGCAGAAACATATCATCTGCGGAATGTGTTAGATGTCGACGATGTCGTCATTTCCTGAGGCCCATTTAACCAAATTATCGTTTCAGGACGTCATCGCTGAAAGCATTTTAACATGCTGACGCCCGTCCGCTCTGGCGACAGAAGAAACAAGCCTGGTGCCCTTGAAGGAAGATAATTCCATTTTCAAGTCACGTCACACTTACTACGCAGGACGTTGGCTCGGAGATAAATTATGATGTAAACTCTTCCCATTAGGCAGACACAAGACATCATTTCACTTACATTCCACAATTTCTTTGGCGTCCACTTTTCCATTTACACCGAGGTAAGTGTGCACACGTAAAATTTACTGGGGAGGGGCGCAAACACCACTCATATTCATTCATTTCTAGCGCGGAATATTTACAATGCGTTACCCTGGAGAGGGGCTCAAAAGGGTGCTTACCTGTTGGGCGGCATTCTGCAAATTAAGCAATGGTTCGGAGGACCTTTTGAGGAAGAGACGCAGCTTGTTCTCCTTGGTGGAGGTTTCACGCTTTCGCTGGGGTGACGGCTGCTGATACAGCATTTTCGCGAAGACACGGGAGCGAGCCGCGAGCACAGCCTAGAATCATTTTCGCTGGTTGTAAGAGTAATGGGAAGAATATTTAAATTCTTACCTTGACTGCACAAACCGGCTCTCGGGTGTCTCCGACGAGGAAAGTCACGTCACACAGTTCCGGCATAGACGCCAAGAACTTCATGTCGTCCGCCAACCCGGTCTTGTTTTCAAACGTCGACAGATCGGGCTCGGCATCAGCCATCCCAGACAAAGTCAACGCCTCTGGCATTTGGTCGTCTAAAAGGGTAAAAGCTCATAAGACTCCTGTCGTTCCGAGTGGAGCATTTTAAAGCGATCGATAAAGCTAGCAATTAACGCACTTCGTGCTGTCAAGGAGCAGGATGGACACATACATCGAAATCAGTGACACAACTTGAATTAAATCGGACGGGAAAGGCAATAATGTCCTCAAGCGCTCAACACAACGAACAGATGGGTATTTGGGTCAAATTGGTTACCTGGATAAGAGCGTTTCACTACACTAAATGAACACATCGCCCTTTCGGTGACGTCAGTCCCATCCTTGGCGCTTTTGACCTTCACCTAACTAATCAAGGTTTCATCTTAATGAACATGAGATACGAATCTCGCGAAATTCCCGTTCAATTTGCAAGCTGAGCACGGGCGAATTCTCTCCATTCGCCCGCAACCCAAACAAAGCCTGAAAAATCGATAAGGAGCAGAAGCACAACATCCAGCACTTACCTGTTGAAATAATCAATGTTGGTTGCTGCAGCTCCAATGTAAAGGATCTGGTGATGGGTAAGCACTCAGTTACTTCAAATCATTCCAAATTAAAAAGGTAGAGGTGGCTGAATTCAATTCATAAAAACGTACGGGATAGGCAGGGCACTTACATTCAAAACTACAGGTCGAGGAAGAACAAGGACATCAGCATTCCTATAAGGCGGGGACTGGGGTCTGAAAATTCAGTCAAAAACGAAGAAAACACTTGAAAAACTGATTGGGGGCATCGGCATACGCTTTTGGAACTCCCTTTACATTTTATTGAGCCTTAGAAAGCAGGAAGAAAGCTGGTAAAACAACTACAAACTAACTAGGGTTCGGCTAACAGTTGCTCCCGATACTACGCGAACAGACACTGCACTGCAACTGATGAAGGAAAATTCCTTTTCAGAGGACTTCACCCTGGTCTCCCAGCTAATGGGAAGTACGCCGGCGTTGGAACTCGATCAATAAAATTTCGGTATTTCCAAACAAACATTTTTTTTATTTATCAAAACGTTCAACAGGTGCATGCTCCCCCGCGTGACTGTCCGAAATTAGGACATTCTGATCGTGCGCTTTACATTTGTTTACAAACTTAATGTCCTTTTCATAATGCAACTGACTTATCTGTATCCCAGTAGCGAAAATTCGAAGACCTTGCCATAGAAGGCGTAGGAAGGGCTTTGGTCTTTAGAATACTTTTATCGGGCGGAAAAGGTGGAAGAGAAAAAAGGCAGAAATGGAAATAACGGGCAACGGTATAGGCAACGAAAATTATGTAAAGTGTATAGATACGAGATTTATTTACAAGTACCATTATATATTTTTTATTTTATATAAAGCACCACGGAAAAAATCAAAACTGAGTTCAGAATTAATTTATATACTGCTCTCCGACTTCATTTTACGTCGCTCTTTTGAACGTTGTCCCAAAACGCAACACAACGGAAAATGCAAATGCCATGTCAGGCCCTCTTTTCGCGGACCACACAAAACACTACAAATGACCAGTTTTGTAACAATGCATGCACACCTTCCATAGAAGGCCTTCTCTCTGCAGAGATGCCTGTAGAAAAAGAAAATGGACGGTAGTAAGAAAGTGAAGGCCCTCGGTCCCTCCTAAGAAGGCCTTCAACAGGAGTGGTAGCAGCCTTCTATTCGCTGCTGGGTAACTATGTATAACATTAACACATCTGTGATAATGTTATACATAGTGGACAGCATTTATAGCGATGCCACTTATAACTACCGAACCTTAAAGAATTGATTGGTTTTCCAGTAACGCTTTTCTAGTCGTGTTTAACGTTGTCGGATATAACGACGAAGTCGCTTGTAACGTCCTACTGAGCTGAGAGTCAGGCCAGATATAACGAATTGCGGACAAGAAAAGCTAAGCTGCTGCCAGCGTGCGTCGAATGTTCCGATTGATGGACAATATTTTCAAGAAATGTTCAGTATGCTCCCATAAACCTAAATAGAATGGTTTACATCCCCTTTCCTGATCTCTCGCCCCCTCACTCACTTCCAGCTAGTTCTAGTTTTAAAAACGTATTTCGCGTAGAAGCATGAAATAGGGCTCAAATGAAAGCAGAAGTCCTCTACTTTCAGAAAAAAGAGGCTATCTTTTAAAACCCTCATCAGAACGTCAGAAGTGGGGGAGTGGGGGGCTAACTTATATACTATATTCTTATCTTACAGGTAGACGACAAATGGTCGTTAATGGTAAGTACAAGTCGAACAGTCGAGCGGTTCTCTCAGGGGTGCCGCAAGGCTCTATCTTGGGCTCTATATTTTTTGCTTCTATATTAATGACCTTCTAGAGGTAACGGAGCACTGTTCGCACATCTCTGACTAATTTTGAACATGATATACATAAAGTTAATCGGGACTTACAGTTAATCTCCAAGTGGACTGAATATAGTAGCATCTTACTCCACCCATCAAAATCCCAAGTAATTATAATTTATAAAGATTGTGTTGTGACTTGCGACACACTCCCCAATAAGCTAAGTTATAAACTTATTCCATTCGTTACATCTGTTCGAAACCTTGGTATGATTTTCGATAAAACACTTGATTGGGAGACATGCAATTAGGCAAAGTACGAGTATACGATATGTTATACGCCTAGCGATACACGCATTCGCCTAGCTGCTGCCAATCATCACTTATGGGTGTGAAATCTATGCGAAACTGAGTAGTAGTTTTCGAACGAAAATATACCCAGCAGGAAATTGGAGATTGCGTGAAATAGTACATCGATGATTTCATGCATGACTAAGGTATGTATGCCAATTCTGAGGACATAGCCATGCTAACAGGAAGGCATAGGAGTTTGTTTGTTTCAAGTGAGCTGAAGTTTTATTGTGGTTTTGTTGTTTCATGCTTCTCAGTAATCCAAATCTTCTCCTTTTTGTATTTTTGTGATGACATCATACATTTTTAAGGAGAAGGTTTGTTTTATGTAATCAAGCAACGCGCAGATGAAAAAACGGGTCTGGTAAGTAAAACTATTGGTGGGTCGTCCTGAGCAAAACAATGAAGTGTGCATAACTGCTAAGGATTGTGCGTAGGTCATTGTTAAACAGTCTCCTGCGGTAATACCTTTTCTTTCGTGTCGTTTTACCTAGGAATTTTCGCGAACTTTTTGCACAGGTATGTGGGATCAAGGGTTAAGTGAGAAACAATAGAACGCAATTGATGATCTCTGCTTTTCTAGATTAGGCGAGGCCCGACACAGCTACTCATAGTCCAGCTACCACAGGTATTTAATTTAATGTTTAGGGATCGAATAGAGGAATATTTAGAGTATATATTTGACAATATGTCCACACAATTTTATTAATAAATAATAACCCGAGATAATGTGCATAACTTAATAAAAATGTGTAAACATATAGTCGAATATATATTCCGCTATCCGATTCTTAAACGTTAAATTAGACCTGTGTAAAAAAATTCGCCTTTGTTTTGCCCGTCACAAATGTGTTCCCCCTTCATTGCATGAAATCATTGATGACATGACCATCAATGATTTCATCAATAAAAAGACATCGATGAATTCATGCATTCCATAGTCATGCAAAAAAGGACCAGCATACATGACCCCATACATTCCGTGGTCATGCAGAAAGGCATGCATGAATTTCCAATGACATCGCCGTGAGAAATGTCATCGATGTTGGAATGAGTATACATGCCCTTTTATTGATGACTTCCTCGATGCCGTCATGTGTAAATTTCCTGCTGGGATGTGTTGCAAACAATTCCAGCGCAAGATATACATATTTATGATCTCGGTATATACGTTATGTATGTATGTTTCGAATATTAATTCTAGATTCCCGAGTTACCTGTCTGATAACATTACCTACTAAAAGGGTAGACCTTTTACCACTTTCTCCGCCTAAATGGGCTGAAATCGGAAGCACTAATGCCCATTTTCTGCGCCGATTTTTCTAATCCACACCTCTCTACAGGCTTAAGCTTTTGTTGCAGCGAAAAATGTTATGTATGAAAGCAATGATATATAATATGATGAATAAATTTGGCGCTCTATAGCTTTTACATAGACAAATTTTTCATTATGAGTTACCTAAGCCGTGATAAAAACCAATTGTGGTCCTAAATTTTTAACATTTTTCCCGTTATAACTTAAAAAGTATTAACTTTACGAGATACCAAATTTGGGCCATCGATCTGCCCAGGCACATGAGGATTTTTCTTGCTGTTGCTATGAGTAGTAACATTTCAAATACATTTCATCCAGTTGTTCGATAGGCCACATTTTTAGCAGTCAGCACTTGGACTAGTGTGTTAGCACCGCACTTGACGAATCTACACGAAAAGTATAATTTTAACGGTAAAATGCGGAATGTATCCGATAAAAGAAGCTCGAAACTTTTTATAAGAGCTTTTCCTCCTACCTAAGCAATCTCGAATAAAGATGGCGCATTCGTAGCTTTGTTTACCAGCTTTTTCCCGCTCTTCTGCTGAGCAGCCATGCGCACATTCAACTAGGTATTTCCATCAATCTAGCAAGAGAAAATTACATGATACCCGAGAGCTTAATGATAAGAAATCGCATCGCAATGTTTTCCGTAAACACATTTTAATAGCTAAGCACATCCAGCGTTACAGGCTGCGAGGTTGCAAATCCATTCGTTCATTCCTTGACTTATGATGTTCTGTGCGTCATCGTCAGTTTTTGTGAAGCTTGCAGGATTGCTCGTTTGAATAGTTGCATTGAAAAAGAAATTGTACAAGCTGCATATTACTCTAATGCAAACACTACTGAAAGAAACCATAAAATAAATTAAGTAAACAAGTAAATTGTACTCGAGATCATATGACCCTATCCGCCCGGTTTTGTGATAAACGTATATATGAACTCACTCGTACATTCATATTATGTGGAGTTTCCACCTTTGACTTTATGAAGTACATTTCGTAAGTAAAGTCAGGTAGAGAAGGTTAATCAATTACTTGGAAACCAAACGGGTTGAAGTATTCATTTGATTTGTTAGTAGTTAATTATGTACAATTATAGGACCAATGAACTCAATTAACTACTAACAAAAAGTTGGAATTGAATTCCTTTGATAGCCAGAGCACAGTTGAGTTTTTTTTATCTATGTTAGTGTTGTCTCAACGGACTAGGTAAGTGTTCAATCGAACTAAACGTTAGGTTGTCCAAACGGACCAAGTATGCATCTAGATTGAGTATACTCAAATGAGTTGAAATGTTTAAACGAGGCAACAACACCAAAATGTGCTTTTACAAGCATGATCAGATTGAAGGGCTCAATTTAGTTGAGTCGAAGAGGAGTGTCCCATTGGCACGAAAAAGGGATTGGTCGCATTGTTCCTTGCTGTCCACTTTACGTCACGGGAGAGCATGTCGTTAAACACACCTTGTACTGTTGTGTATGTCAGCAGACAACTAGTTATGTTATATCTGTATAGCAGGACCGTCGAGAGAAAATCCGGGCCCGGGACTGAACTATTAAGGGCCCATATAATACATATACCGAATATTAGGCATAATAAAAATCAACCAATATCTATGTTCTCAAACCCATTTTGCCAGTGTCAGCCTGATTCTAGTAAGTAATATTTCTGCGAGCTGGGTATTTTTTCCAAAGACATAACACCAGTTAAGTGCATTTTTAAGGTAGTTGTAGGTTTTATATGTTTATATAACACGAGTAACACTAATGATTGATTGATGTGTCAGCACTGTCAGTATAATATGTAGTATAACCAAGAAGACTAGAGACCAGACGACTCAACTCCAGTGGTGGGGGTAGGCCGAAAAACGTCCACATAAATTTTCCATCATGGCGGCAGTCCTGTGATACGGTCTGCCATTCGAGCAAGAAGACTTGTTCTCTATTCTTATTGCCACTCTTTTTGCACTCGAGTTGATGTTTTGTTGTCAATTGGTTGTCATCAAGAAGGTTGTCATTCCAGCGTTTCCAGTAATTTCAATGGGATTGTGGAAAATGGTAAAAGTGGTGAGATATTGTACTGTTGCGAATTGTGAAAGCAAAAGCCCCGACTTTGGTCCAAATAAACTGTTTACAACATATGGGCAACGCAAGCTGACATATTGCAAGTGTCAGAATAAAACCACTTGAAAGACAAAGATAACTATATGCGATACCACACGTGCGCCGCCATATTGGAAAAATGTGAGGACGGAATCTGCGCTGGACAGATTCTGTTCTGTTGATGTAACGTTAACTGTGTGGGAGATCACACCTGACTAACATATTCAAGGATAGGTCGGACAAAAGAGACGTGGAGGAATTTTGCATCGTATGGGTTTTTAAATTCAATGGACCAGCGTTTCACAAATCCGAGAGCGGGGACATCTTTGGCTAATGCGTTGTCGATGTGAAAGCGAATGTTAAGCTCGCTGTCACAGATGACGCCCAGATCACAAAGAGAGACAACTGAAGAGATATGCTTGCTAGACAATAGATAGACTCTAGGGGCAGGAAGACGTTTACGGGAGTAGGTAACGGATTCACATTTAGAAATGTTTAATTCCAAAAAGTTTTTGTCTGAGATTTTCATATAATATCATCGGAGTAAATTGCAAGGCCCGAGTGTTTGATGATGCAGTCAACATCAATTATGAATAGAATGAAAATCAGTGGACCCAGCTCGCTACCTTTAGGGACCCTTGAACGGGCAACAAAAGGGTTAGAGGTTACCGAGTCGAAGAGACGTATACATATATTGACGTTGGGTTTGGTAGGATTCCATTCAAGAAAGAAAACACGTCTGGAAATCTATGGAACGTACCAGTATACATATGTAATATTCTGGAGACGAAGTCAGTGACTTTAGTCGTAGTTGATCTGCCATTAAGAGCTGGTCAGTCCTTAAGCATAGATACTCTGAAATCACTGCCTTGATAAGCTCATCTGCAAATGACGTTCCTTCGGATAGCAGATTGTCTTTTGCAATCATAGGGTTTCGGCACAAAAAAATATATACATATGTATATATAGTCTATAATCATGAATAGAAAATTGGAAATCTGTAGTCTATTCGGGGACTTATAGACGACTTCGTGATTTCTATGGTGCACATAATCGGAGTAAGCCAATAGGAGTAAGTGGCTAAATTTCGTACCACAGAATCTCTGCAACATCAACAATCCATCGGAATATGCGTACTGAAGTAAATATTACAGCTGTTAACCAAAATGTGTAAGAGGATCCAAAAAAGGCTCTGTCCGTCCACTAAGTGGAAAATTTTGCTGCTGGTATTGAAATTAAAGCCACACAACCATCGCTTCATTGGCTGATTGGGCTCTAGAACAGTTACCAGAACATATCCGTGATCTTATCTCAAAATTATGTTCTGTTAAGAGGCTCATTTTTGGCTTAATAGATATGGCCGGACTCAAAATGCTTTAAGCTCTCAAGCTCGCGACATTTCGTTTGTCGTTGCCGGATTCTATGGGGGCCTGCCTTAACTTTGTAACGTAACCAGAGAAAGAGATGCTCCAAAAAAAGTGAGCAGTTGTTACCATGACTTTCGGAACTCCACGATATGTACATATGTAGGTGTGACGCTCAGAAATATTTACAAGAAGGTTATTGAAATGCAAAGCCATTGCTGGTGCGGCATCGCTTCGAACTTAGAAGTCCTAATCAATTTACAATTCCAACAATTCGGAGCGAGATCAGTTGGTGTTGGGGCATCTGGCATACGCGGAGCGTAATGTAAATCCGCGAATTTCACATTCATATCAGCGTCACGAAGGGAGAGCACAGTTGCGGACGATGATAAATCCCAATGTGATTGCCCAAAGTGCCTGAACCGCATTTAACCGGCGAAGAATTCCTTGCATCCCCAACGATGTGCGTGCCGTGCCGTGCCGTGTTGACATGATTAATTAGGGAATTTTGAACGACGAAAGCGCGGATGTTCGGTGGTACGTAAAGTGCCAGCGCATCCCAAGAGCCAGCTAGTGGTTAGTAATTGCCGCCATATGATTTAAGGGTCTTGCTTTCCAGAGGACTTGTAATTAATTCCGCAGAGTGGGTGCGACCTTGGCACTTTTGCCTATCGGCGCGGAAAAGCGGGTAACCTCCCTGTCAAGGGATTTGGACTACACGGCGACACTAGCTACGACAGATAGCTTTCATCTAATTGGCGCCGCAGCAATCTCTATGACTCTTCATGTAAGCCATTACGTGCGAGGCTTAGCATAATTAAATGGAATTAGGTGAATGTTGCCCTGGTTCGGCTCAGGTTGAGATTTAAGCCAAACATTTTCCGGTGCTTTTTCGAAGGAAATCATTTAAAAAATCCCGACCTCTTGCATATGTACATGTTAAGTTAAGGTGAGTGATATTCAATGTACCATATCAGCACTGACTGAATCAAGGCTGAGCACATTTACTTTGCAAAATTGCAAAACAGTAATCTCAGGAGAACATATTAGTTTATTTCATGAGATGACTATCAACAGATAAAGAGAAAACACTTTAAGTATATGTAAAGGGCTTTTCAATAAGGAACCTCGACTTTTAAATGTAAATAAGCAACAATGGCTGGGGAAGGTACTTTTGTGATTGTCGAATTCAACACATTCACAACAATTCAGGAAATACAATGCCAGAATTTGTGTTTGTACACACATGTTTGTTTGAAATTCCTTTCCCCAACTATCAGGTGCGCGTGCCGTGAAACCTCTTAGAAAAGTGCCGTGTGCGCTGCTGGCCAGAACTAATAAACTGCCGCCCTCGCCCATTCCTCCTTTAAGGTCTATCAAATTCTAAATAAATAACATATTAATAATAATAATAATAATTTATTCACACTACTGTATAAGGCTTTACAAAGAACATACATTTACCTTGTTAAGCGTTGATGATAATCTTGAAAAAAATTGGTGGGTAGTAGTTGGGGCTACTAACGTTAGGTTTCCGTGAAAACGTCGCTTTAGCCAATGAAAACAAAACCGTTTTTTATAAGCTAACATTTATTTAGGTACACAAGTCGGACAATGAGTAGCGGCGCTTTTTTTTTGGTATATGTAATTGTAGTTAGTTATGTTTTCTGGGGTTTGATTTTAAATTTCGAAACATAAGATGATATATAGGGTGTATCAGTTAACGCATTCCAAAATGATAGTGATGATCGATCTCAACTAAACAAACAAAAAAACGAATGGGGGGGGGATCATAATAGTTTTCGAGTTAAAGGATGCTTCATGTTCAGGATGCACATCATTATTTTATTTTTATCTTTTGAACTAGTTAACGCAGCGAGACCAAACTCCGACGAAACAACTACTATCTCAATGTACTTTCCACACATATCCCAAAGCAGGTACAGTAACTTGCGAAAGTTGAAAAATGCTCTAAAATTTCCTAGAGTTTCTGCGAAATTCATGTGATTAATGTACCTCTTTCTTCTTTTTTTTTTAATTTCCGATCTTATTGCCTTTACATAGAGGTACAATATGTCTAGGTAAAGAAAGGACATACAAAATTATATGTGGAAAACCAGAATATTTCAACATCCAAATTTTTGATTTTTTTTTTAAAATAAAACGTCTGTAACGTGCTACCATTAACTGTAATAAGTTTTATATTTGAGAAAAGGCGTTTTGCGCTCATTTAACTTAAATAAAAAAATAGCGGTGGATTGCAATTGGTGGCATTTCTGAAAGGCACATTAATATGGCAGTTGTTTGGCGTGAATTTGATGTCATTGCGTTGGGTTGGTTAGATGAAAAAAAAATAAAGTATTATATTATAATATTGGGCATCCCGAATTTAAGAATCACCCCGTAACTCGAAGACTGATGGGATCGCCCCCTCTCCAGTCACACAATTTTGTGTTTGGTTAGGTAAAATTTTTCACCCTTTGTGGAAATTGCTCATTATGATGTTATATTGTAGTATAGTTCATAAACCTTTATGCCAGACTTTATGGCGCCGCACAGTGTTTCTTTTTCCCGATTTTGTGGCCAAAAATGCCAAAATCGAAGGTTCTCAAATCGAATTTTTTTTTTTTGGGTTTTGTAGAGGAAGGTTCGATACATTAAAATCCCGAATATTAGGACCCCAAACCGATTCTCTGTGGCACAGGGGCACTGTGAAGTGTACGTTAAAACAGCTGCACGTTCCGCGCACTTGCCGCTCTGCTGACAATACGATCTTTAACCTAGTATATTTCCAAACTCAGTGACTCTATATCAACAATTCCTTTTGGATTTTGTTTATTGGTGTAAGTATATTAAATAATGACGCTTGAATCATGGAAATATATGATTTTTCACTATTATAACTATGTGTATTAGTACATAGTCCTGTAAAATCGGTGTTTTTTTCCGATAACTGATTTTCAAGTAGAGTTATGGTTACATGAACCGCCGTGTTCAGGATTGACACCATATAGAAAGTTTAAAGGGAAGTCTAAACTTGCGATTTATTGCGAACAACAATTTCCAGCTGCTCTTAGGTGCTCTAGCGCTATAGGGCGCCATTAGAGTTAGCTCGCGCGCGACATAGGAATTTCGGCGCTCAAGGCCGTTGACAATTTATTTATCCGATTTATGAGTTTTTGGTCTCATTTGAAAGGTGGTGGGGAGGACTATCAAAAAAGTCACACCATTTCGCTCTTCTTCTTCTTTTTTTTTTTATCGATTTTTGAAAATTTTCAACAACCCCAAATTTTCTCATCTTTTTCGAGTATTGTTAGCACTTTGCGACTATTTTTCTTAGATGCACACTTATGTTCTTTAAATATTTCGACTTTACATTTTGCTTACTTTTTCATAAAAATCAATTCTTTTTTTCACATTTTGTCGGAGCATTTTTCTCAATTTCCAACCTTAGTTGTGGCAATATGGCAACACAACTTTCATTCATATCTCAAACAATAGCTATTCACTCCCCCTATTACAGAGAACTATAGAGACTTTCACATTTCTTTTACTTTCCCCCCAAAAAATCGCACAATTTTCACACTAAATTTCCCCATCACCCCATTTTCATATTATATACTTCTTATGCACATACTTTTTGAAATGCTTCTTCTACCGTTAACTACTCTGCTTCCTTAGCTATCGATTGGTGAAAAAATCATTCCAATTCATTCATACACTTTTCTTCCACAGCCGTTTTAATTTTGTCGGTGCCGACCGAAAAAACTACGTTTTGACGATATGCAATGATTTTCACCAACTTTCACCAACACGGACCATTTTTCCATAGTAATTCTTCTTCCTACCCCTGAGATACACCTCTGAGGGTTATCACCCCCCTCCCCTCCCCTACAATAAAAACACGTTTTCACCAATAATTCCCACATTTCACACTTTTCACCAACCATTGTTTCACCAACGCATTCTACACTCCCTTCCCTTTCCAACGATACCTATAACATGGTACTTGCGACCCTAAAAACCATAAAAAGTATTTTTGGCCACAAAATCAGGAAAAAGAAACACTGTGCGCCGTGTGATAACAACCAAATTTCATTCGGCAGTTGTGTTAGGAGTTCAAATCGTTGTTTATATATTCCAGCACATCGTGATTGATGTAGTGTTGCTATTTGTCTGAACGCTTTACTGTCTTGTCTCAAATCCACTGTTATTTTTTATAAAATCTACTAGTCGCCTGTGTAGTATCTTTTCATAAATATTACTGAAGACACACAATAAATATATTAGCCTATAATTGCTTGGATCCATTCTATCTCCATCTTTGAATATCGGAACAATGCTTTAGGCTTTAGACAGTCAGGAAAATCACTCTCTTCGATGGAATTATATATGATGTTCATCATTGGATTAGCAAGTTTTTTTATAGCTGGTCGTAATTCGGTCGTCTTTTCCATTTGAGAGTCCAATAGTTTTGTATCTATGTTGGCAATGTGTTGATTAAGTTCCCTTATCTCTTTGTCCTTTATGATTAATTTCCCTATCTCTCTTTTGTTTTGTGTTACAGTGTCTATTATGCTCTGACAAACTTAAATAGCATGAGTTGCCTCCCCCCTTCCTGATTTGTCGCTCGCCTTCCCCCACTTCTGGCGTTTTGATGAAGGTAATAATGAAGTTAATTTTTTTTCTGAAAGGATAGAGGATTTCATCCTCTATGCGAGGCCAATTTCATGATGCTACTTGAAGCGGTTTTTTTTTTTTAACTAAAAAAACAAACCATATATTTGATTAACTTTTGGTCTTCAATCCACCATTGTATGTACTTATGCATACATATATATATATTCCGAATACTCACATGTGTATAATGCAAATAGCAATTTAAAAGTTTGACGGTATATTTTTAGGGCATCAATATTTAAAAATATGTATAAAAAAAAATTAATTGCTTTTCCGCGTAACAGTAGAACGCCCCCATCAGTAATTGGATTTACAACCCTCCTTCTAGAAAATGCTAATGTAAGTTAATTTACACGTAAATATGAAAACATCTTCCTACAGCCAAATTTAGATGAAGTAGGTCAACGTGTCGCATATGCTTCCCTTCCTGAAAGTGACTTAAGTGTAGGAAATAAATTTATTTCCCGCAAATCCTGTCACCGCCACTTATCGCCATGTACGAAATGAAATTCCTCGCATTTCGTTAGGCTAAACGAAAATATTCTTGTGCCTTCGGATCATTGCCATAAGTGGAAATTCTTAAAATTTTCAATGCAAAGTAGATCGCAGCTGGAAAAATATTCATTTGCCTCACGCCTGCCCGTCGAAGGTATTCATCACTTCGCCAAGAGCCCTGTCATCACTGAGCATGATAATGGAAATTCTCCGGGACGGATGAGGGGGAGGGGGTGAAAAATGAAAACAGGAACTCTTGAAAACAAATAGAGTTTATTAGCTTTAATAATATATTTATACAGACGTATGTACACGTTTATACATTTCAAGGCACATTTTTCTTGCAAACATGTCGGCTCCACATTTGCTGGAAATCCTGATAGAAGTTGCTGATGACTTTTATTTTAATCTTATTGTGTGTAAACCGTTAAGTAACCTTAATCAAATACACACCTCTGCTCAAATGCGCGGTAATCGAAATAAGGAAGAGGTCCTATGGGGATCTCCATGGAATGTGTAGGTACTAAAGGAATGTGGGAATTTCACGGAATGTCTAACTCTGCAGAGACCAATGGAATGGAACCTACTAGTCTCGATGCTGCTCCCCACGGTGGGAGGCTATCTCGTCACTTACCTGCTAAATTAAGCGTACTTACAAGTAATTACATTTTAATTACAACATCGACTTCACAGATATAGTGTTTCTTGGCTTACGGCTATGCGGGTCTATAACAAAATTCTAACGGCTATGTTTCGGATATCACCTCAGCGCTATGTGATAGGAAAGCTTGGGAACAGTAACCATATACTTAAGTACGCACACACACACTGGCCTAGCTTACACTTAGTGCTAATTAGAAATGTCCTAAGCAGTACGACGTGTAAAACGTGTCTTTTCACCACAAGAAATACACCTTACGACCTATATAAAAAGTACTAATAAGTTACCTATCATTCACGTGCCCCGTGTCCTTTGAGGACTTCCGGTCGGGACGCAACGCAGGTGTTCCCCGCCCCCCTTCGGGACGTGCATATGTGTAGTCGGCGATATGCATGATTCTGTTCGTATTTGATCGATATGTGTTTCATCTCGTGATAATAATTTATTTTACACAGTACGAGTGTTTTCGTTTGTCGATAAAGTCCTTTCACCTGAAACGCGCCGAGCTGCATTTATTTTGGCAATGATATGATTGTAAATCCGCTCGTAGCGGACTCCACGGCAGGCCGAAATGTGCCCTTGTCTGTTCGTATTTTATTGATATTTAAAACACGGCCAAATAAATGGTGTTGTTTTCACAGAATGCCCGATAAACGTCGGGAATTATTATATCTCGCTGCAAGGACAATTGCAATTTATTTTGCTTTTATGGTGACGCTCAGCATTAAAACATTTCGCTGTTTGGGCGGAGGGGCAAATAAATCAAGGACAGCTGTTTGCAGAGGGATTTGTAAATTTTTTTTTAAAACCTTATGGGAAGTTCACAGAAAGTATATGAAACTTTCTCTAAGAGTTTTATTTAATTTGTTAGCTGCCTTTATGGCATTTATTTCTTTTGATGAAAATAAAGCCGGATGAAGTCAAAGCACAAAGAATTTGCAAACAAGACTTGACTTAGGCATTAAACAGAACTGTCCTTTCAAGTCTAAAAAAAAGCGAATTTTTACTATGGTAAAAGTTCAATGGAGTCAGGTCTTAGGAATGCATTTTTCCTTTCTAACGTTGATAGAGTACAAGTTTTTCCCTGATTGGGTTTATTTTTCATGTTATTGGAAGCATCAATATATTCATATTTATGGCTTTGTGTTCCGACAACTACATTTTGGCTTTGCTGCACGATCGAGTGCTTTTTTAGACTGAAGAACTGATGATTACGATTTTGAACTTATGCATATTTCTATGACTTGAAATACTTCCTACAGCATGCTTCTGAGAACTGTACAAGTACCTACTGCTAAATGTTGGCTTTTAATTCAAAGGCAGTTAAATGAAATTCTATTTCGAATACTTCTAATACTGCACGGGCCATTGGCTAATAGGGGATCATTCGGCCAAGCCATGGATACCCATCAATAACCCTTGCCAAACCTGCAAAGACTCGAATTAGAAAGAGAAACTCTCTCATTTCCTGTACAAATGCCCGGCACTGCTATAGGTATAGAGCATTGGGAACACATTTTATTTTATATTTTAAAGGAGCTCAGAGAGGTTTCTAAAGCAAGGATTTGGGAATTGGTTCATTTTCTGATCTCCACTGGTTGGCACTAATCTCTTGAGTGACAGAAAACCCACCAACAACAACCCGGCATCAGGATATCACGTGGTATTGAAACAAATTCCGACTCCGACCAGCATGATCTGGCCACTCGATCCATAAACAAACCAACCATGAATTGTTGTTACCACTATCCCAAATTTCCTGATTTTTACTGATGTGTGGGTATTCTCATACTTTTCTGATGCATATGAAAAAGATAGAATATTCTACCAATGATTCTTTCTCATAAAAAACACAAACTTTAACATGTTTTGTTCCTGTTAACTTTGGCTTTTACACGATACAGCCGTTCCGTATTTAGTTCATATTTCTATGGTGAGAATAGAATTTACTGACAATGCCACATATGTAAGAAACGGAACACGTGAAACATTCACACTAACTGAATTTCAGTCAGAATAGGAAATTTGAAACGTGAACCATTTTTCAGGTGACTCGGATTTCCTCAGAATATACCCCATATCCAAAAAATATGAAACAACAAAATGTGCGGAAAATCTAATATTTTTTTAACATATGTAGTTTAAGTTACGTTGTTGTGGCTGTCCCGATCATCGAAAGACTTTTTCACCAGAATCTCTGATGAGAATCGAACCACAGCCATTGGCTTGCCACCAAACGACGTGCTACCAACTTAATTTGGGAGATTAAAGAAATCGATTTATTGACCATCTTTGATTCTATACTCCCCTTAGATTTTTTTTCTCTCAATTTTGGATCACCACAGGTTCATTTGCAGAGAAGTTTTAAAATTCACCTCAAATGGTACAGAATTTTGCTGATTATTAGCAGTGGCGTTATTGAAGAATTAGGGTTAAGCAAACTGAATTGGTCTATATCTATATTCTCACCGTTTAAACAAATGTTTGAATGTCCAGGTAGTGTACCAAAATTCGAATAAACTTAATTGAAAATAAAATATTAAGCGTCAAAATGTCTGGTCTTCAATTAAGTTATTACGCACTAGTGTTTGCTTAAATTTTCCAAATACACTTATTTCGTTATTTGGGTCCCCTCAATGTGATTACTTCTACGGCGGCTCTTTTGAGCGTTGGTATTTTTGGTGAAACATATTTCTTAAAAATATTTTATGACTTTTGCGAGTTCTGCGTGCATACATAAATTTAAAATTCCTTCAACACAAAATACCATAAAGGTAAAGCATACCACAAATGTGAAGGATGTATTCGAGTAGTTATATGTGCTTAAAATTTGATGAAGCAATTGTGCTAAAGTGGGAACAATTTTGGTTTATTGTCACAAAATTGGAAATTTATGCAAATCAAAAACAATTATTTTAAATTGTCTAACCGAAAGAGTTTTGACAACGTTCATTTCAAACCACGTAGTTGGAAGACTCGAAATGTAGACTTGATGAAAATAATTATTTAACGTGCTTAAGCACATGCAAGCGCCACCATTCAAGAGATTGAATGAGTAATTATAGTTGTTTGGTCAACTTCAGCTTTCAGTAATTTTGGAACAATAATTCAGCCCAAATTGAATGATCCACCTCTAGCTTGCAGCCCTGTCGCGCGAGAATGATTATTTTTGCTCCATCAACTGGCACCATTTAGGTCGCTTTAATTAATACTGGCACGTCAGTTCGGACAATTTATCACGGAAACAAACACAATTCCATGGCCGGGATTAGCCCGTCCTCAGTAATAAATGTATTCTTAATAAAGGAGGTATCCCCGCTTTTTACGTTTACGCTCTTTTCCGGGTTTTTCAAGTGATTATTACAATGATTGCATTACCCCCACTCTTTTATTTTAATTAACCGCCACCACCAAGAGGTTTATGCCTGAGTCATTTTAGTGTATTTTTTTGTGTTTTGGTAAAAAACCTTTAAAAAGTTCTAAGTAAATGCACTCGTTTCTGCATTGGCTGGTCGGTTGCGAAAATTGTACCGCTTGGATTCCCTGTCCTAACTATTATCAAGTAATAAAATATAAAAACCGAACGGATTCAAAGAAGAAACTAACTATAACTGGCGATAAAAACAGCCTAAAACGATCCTGGAATGTCTTAAAATATCACTAACCTCGCACAGATTTTCCTCAACTAAAAATTGTGACGTCATTTTAATCTTACGGTCTACTGCGAACATAATGCTTGCCAATAAAATTGCCCCAAGGACTAACGGCTCTTGTGTATATCATTCACTTATCTTCATCGTTTATCTATCTGGACTCTTGAAGAGTCTTAAGTACGTAAATGTATTTACACCTTTACTTTTCCATCAGCTAAGTACGCGGGTAGTTTTATAAATAATTGAAAATTAAGTACTAAGTAGAAATATATAAGCATAGGTAATGAAAGTAAAAGTAAAAAAAGTCGTAATACTAAAAGGAAGGATATTCACACCCGAGAAGCGAGGATGCGGTCCGATACCGCTTAAACCCTCATTTGTGCGTCGGATGAACGATAAAATTTGAGCTATTTGAAATCAATAGTAACCCTCACAACTTGCTAGGGTCGTAGTTCTCCAGCATCCATTTCTGGCGCTGCTTCTCCTGGTCGCATTCCTCCATTATGACCTTATCTTTGGCCTCGTTAATGGCCAGGCATTTGTCCGATGATCCGTGACGAAGTTGTTTTGTTTCGGTTATGTACGACCAAAACTGAAACGAGAATTGGAGCCATTTTTATTGGACGGTTTGTTTATCAAGATTTATTGACGGTGGTTATTACCTGATTTCCCTTTGATCCATGACATGGGTAAAGGATAACATCGTGTCCTGCATAATCCAGACAAGCTTCATCTCGTCGAATTTCTCCGCTTTTACTCAGCATCCAATACTGTAAATGAGCAGAAACTTTTAAGATGACGTTTTGTTTAGACACGTCTGCTTGTTGAAGTACATGTTTGCTTTCAGTGAATCACCGCTTTATTTACATGAAATTTTTTTTTTCATTTTTTAAAAATTATTAATAGGTACAGCAGTTTTCGTACTGTATAAAAAGGATTTGGACAATTCTCCATTTTATATAGTAAAAACATAAAAAATGTTTTTTTTGCATAAAACATACCAGTCAGCTGGTTGCATTTCCACAAATTACCTAGACAATGGAATAGCTACATCCCGAACTTAATGAGAAAACGTCTTTTTGTTATCAAAAATTATGACTTCCGAGAGTTGCTGTGCAAAACATGATAATTTAATAAACAAATAATGAATGAAATCACTTTGGGGTTGCCTTTGTACAACTTTTTTCCAAAGTGGGAGCAGCGCTATGGCACTTGAAAACTCAAATCCCCAATAACAATTTTTACAGATTTACTTAAAGGCCTTATGGTAGCTTAGTGCTTCGTTAGTTTTTAATCAGGCAAAACATCAGCCGAAAATCGTCAGGAAGAGAGCAGAGCTGTGGATTTCCAAGGACGTTTTATCACGGCAATGCATCATTACACTCATCATCGCTTGTTCGCGATTATGTTACAATAATGTCATCTTAGCCACAAACCTCATTCTCCAGAATTGTCCCCCGCCGGTCTTAGTTGAAGTCAACCAAAGGAATCAGTTTTCAACAGATTGAGGATATTCCACATAATGCGACAAGACATCGACAGCGCACAGGATGCGATATCCTACAGGCATTCCAAACATGAAAAACACGTTTGCAGCGGAGAGTAGGCACTAGGAAGCGCAGGGAAATACTTTCAAAAGGGCATCGCCTAAACAGTTGAATACATTTTGTTTTAGCTAAAGTTCGGTATTTTTTTGAAATCTCACATAGTAAAAATAAATTTATTTTTTTCATGAATTTTATCAAATTTTGTTTTGAGGTTTATTTTATATTTAACTAACTAAGTTACCCGGCTTCATACGGTGAGTTTGTCTCTACTGTAATGATCCTGTTTACACATTTAATTTATTGCCATCGATTATTTGCACAGAAGCTTTGTGGTCTGTGTACCTACGTTACTTATTCACCCAAAAATATTGTTGTGTTCTGATAAAATCTCCGAAGGTCGTTTATACCAAATTAAGAAATTGTGATAACCCCGCATTTCTGTTATTTAATGGACATCTATCAAATTAGAAATAGTAGATGCGTAAACGGGGGACTCTTGAAATTAAAAAAAAAATTGATTGCTATTTTGGGTAGGTTTGTCATTTTAAATTAGCTTTTCAACTATGGTATAAAAACTCAAGGTTTGCACCCTAGAACCCCTAAATATTAATTTTCGTGATATTCCTTTGAAGTTTAAAATTTTGGATTGTCATTATGTAGTCCACCATATTGTATAATGAAATTTTTGTAGATTTGAAATTAGTGAATGAACCCTTCAAGTTTCTTTGTATAAATTTTCATTTAAATCCATTGAATTTGAATTATTTCGGTCGTTTGATCTGGTATTTTTAATTTGCAAATTTTGATAGCGGTTAATTATGGAAAATAATATCTGTCAATGCGATCATTGGCTCCGTTTACAGATGGCCGCCCTTTTGATGAAATTTTCCGGCAGGTTTTGACACACTTGCGGCTCTGTTTCGCGAAAAGCGACTCTGATCCTGTTGTGTGTGATTCTTTCACGGCTTGTGTGGCATATAGCGCCATTCTGCAGAAAATAAAGCTCTATCAAAGGTTTTAACTTCAGGTCAAAATATTCACTGTAACGGTTGCAGAAACTTCATTTTTGGTCAAGCCGAGGCGGTCATTTGGCAGATATTGTTTTTCATAATTAACCATAAACTTTGAACTTCTGATTGGAATAAAAATATCACAGCATTTCTTAAAAGAACTTTTTTTTGAATAACTTAAAATAACACATCTTGTTGCAACACCCTATATGCATACTTACACTACACCAAAATAAAAAGGATCGAGAACTTAGTTATACACCTAATAACATTGGAAAATCCTTAATTAATAATTTTCAAAATTTCAGTTCGGTAGGAAACCGTGTGATATAATTATGCTAATAGTGCAGAAAATATTAAGTCAAACTGAGAGTATATATTCAGGGTGTATTAGTTAATGCATGCCAATATAATAGGCGTGATAGATCCGACTTAAGTTGAGGGGAAATTTCAACCTTTTTCGAGTTAGAGGGTGATTCACAAATTCGGGATGTACATTACTATTTTATTTTTATCTCTTGATCTAAGATGAATATGATTTCCAAAAATGCTACCAATGTTGATCTACCTCTACGACTGCAGGTACACACTTTCGAAAGTATTCCGCAAAATCTTGTCTACGTATAAATTTGTACATCCTTTCTTTACGTGGTCGTGTTTTACCTCTTTAAAAAAGCAACAAGATGGGAAATTCAATTAAAAAAATAGGTGTATAAATGAGTAAATAAAGTTTCGGAGAAAATGTGGGAGAAACGTGAATTTTGGGAAATTTCAGAGCATTTTTTTTCATTTTCGCAAGTGACTATAGGTACCTGTTTATACTACAGACAAGACGTTCTTAAATAGAAGAATTGGAATAAGGTGAAGCACAGATGGTTGGAGTAATAATTGCTCTGTCGTATTTTTTAAAGCTTTAATTGATTTTATTCATATCGGAAGAGAAAATGAATTCATCTCCACTTTGAGCACTTTGATGGTTTTTACATATTCCGAGAGTAGCGCCGCAAAAAAATTTCTTATTAAATTCTAAGTAAACATCTGCGGCTGAGCATAATAGGTCTTGCCTTAGAACAGAGATATTCAGATGAATGGCAACCAGAATTTCATTTCTTTTCCAATTTCAAGGAATATCATGAATAAGTAAATTTTCGAACGCTGGAGCTCCGTAGGAACATTTCGGACTATCTTTGAAGCCCCCCACCTAGTGCCAACTCTAATAAAGACGAATCGGGGAGCGGAGCTGAGGGCTTAATGAAAATCGTGTGACATTAACTTTTGTCCGTCGCTGTGTCTAGTAATAGGCGGGCGGGCAGAAGCAATAACAGGAAGAGACGCGACGAGGAACTCTCAAGGACTGTTTGCCGTGATATTGCCCATAAGCAGAATTAAGTCCCCACATTGTACTCTGTTTTCCCAGGGGTGTAAGCCGACAAAGATGTTCAAGTTGCGACGGATGGAACTTTCTAATTGCCCCAAATTTGTGCTGAGCTCGTCTCCTGGGCTTTTGCTTGGAACGCATTCTGTGTGACACAAGCCACGAGAGAGACACCCTGTCTAAGATCATTTGTCAAATGCAAATTTCTAACAACCCATGTGCGAGAGGGCGTTATGACTTTGGCGATACCGTGAACCGAGCCGAGATAAATGGCGGTGACTTGCCATCGTCAAATTCATATAAATCTTGAAAATATTATCTTCGCATACCAAATCGGGTTCAATTGTTTGATTTTGGGGGTGACGTGAGACAGGTCAGATTCAGGTAGGAAACTACTTCCATAGAAGGGGATAAAATTAAGATGAATTGGCGTCAATTTTTGGCCCATCACTAAGGGACGGCTTCGAATCTTTTTTCGGCGGTGCGAACAATGAATTTTTATTGGATGACAGGAAAGGTTATTATTCATAGAAGACCCTTTTCATGGAGCATGATTGAGTAGAACGCACCATAGAGCAAATGAGTTTCTTTTGGCGATGGTAAATATGAATTTTAAACGCCTTTTCTGAGATAGGGGTAGAAAGGTGTTATTAGGGAATGCCTTTCTGCTAAAATGTGTTACACAGTACCTAAATGAATTAGGAAAGGTGAGATGTGTCATATAATATTCAACTTTAATATTTTTCGGACACAATATTGTGCAAATCATAAATCCACTAGATTTAGCTTTCGGAAATATAGAGTGGTGCAAATTACTTCTCTCTTCTCTACTATGTACACATACATAGGTACCTCTACAGGAAATAAAATCGAAATGCCTTATCTGAAGTTGAGCTTTGCTTCAACGAAATAACTTATTTTAATTGTTCGGTATTTTCATCATAAAATAATAATCATGTCATAGTAACGATGTTATCAGAACTTTGTCTACAAAAAAACTATCAGAAATTATTTATGAAAATCGAAGACACCACACGCCGTTTTTCACCAAAATTTAAGGAAAACTGAAATCTATATGGTATAGTGTACTAATTGTGAGTTTGCTATTCCGTTTGTAACACCCGGGAATAGTTATTTTATATTCAAATTCATTTCGATTTTCGCGTTAGAGATCTGAAAATGTATACACCTTCTTTTTAAAACAATTGTATTATAGATGTAAAAATAGATCAAAATAAGGCTAATCGAACTACTCATTCGTAAGGTTGCCATACCAATATTTTGATTTTCACTATACAGGGTGGTTCATTTATCGCGGGTCAAAATACATGGGGTGGTAGATCTCTCCTAGTCAAACATAAAATGTATGTATGGGGGACAATCCCAACCGTGTCGGAATTACAGGGTGATTCTTAAAATCGATATGCACATTATTATTTTATTTTAATTTATAATTTTGATATATCCAGTGTCACTCTCGCAATTAAGACGAATCTAACGACACCTCTCAAGTTCAAATCCATCAAGCTGTTTAGGCTACAGAGGGTGACAAAGAAATATACATACATACATGCACTCAAAATACAGAACCCTCCTGCTGGCGCAGTCGGGTAAAAAAAATAAATTTGGATGTTTGACTTCTCATACTTTTCATTGTAACATTATAAAACAAATTTTAATCAAAACTATGCAACATATTTTTGAAACTGAATTGAATTGAATTTAGATGTTCACATCAATTCTCGTGAATTCACTACTTACACCTTTTTTCTAATTTTCGATTTACGTTTTTCTATTGTCGTCTCCTTTTTACAGAACCTAATCCGATGTATAATGGGGGATTTCTGGTTTTAGTTTGTCGTGGATAAAATACAACAATACAGAAAAATACTTTCATATGTAACTTGTATGAGTAATGCTCTTACGAATGCGATGCATTTTGATCTGATGCTTGAAAGGAAGGGAGAAGTAAAGTGGTGGCTTTTCTTGTCCGCTACTTACATAGTAAAATACTCAGCAAGGATCAACGTGAATGAACGATGAACGTGTGAGATAAGCATTAAAGCTAAGTAAAATGCTTCGTTTCTACGGCGAATGTTTTCCAAATATCATTACCAACATGTAAATTTGGTCGTAATTTTGCAAACATTCCAAACCAAACTTTTGCGAAATTTAATAAAAACGAAGTTCTTATTATTTTCACGACAATAACATGCTCGGCCAGTTGCCTAGGGCTGAGCAGTAGCAGCACAAGTAGCAGTGGCGGAAATTATAGCAGGAGAGTTAACATAGTTAATATATTTTGCATTTCTCAGAAAATCTCTGAAAGTTTCTAGTACGAATTTAGTGGATGGTACTCTGCCTCCACAACAGGACCGCTTAAAATGCCATCAGGTATGTTTTCAGTTATGAAATTGCAAGGCTCAACTTTTACAACTTAAGTGAATCATTCGAGTTGGACAAGAATAGCAGTGGATAGCAATGTTTGCTCACAAGGACCCATTCAACTTAAATTTCTCTCGTAATTTGATTTTCGGTTGCTAAGCAGCAAAACTTTTCCTATGTCCACACACTGGTAGCCTCATAAAAACTCTCATAAAATTATTAGCTCAAACAGATGCCTTTAATTGCGCAATTATTTTCTATGGCCAAAAGTTTTCTGCTTGGTTGAAAACCTTTTATGGTTTCTGGGCTTGTGTTTGGAAGCTCATTTTGTGAGCTGGGACGTCGGAGGAGCCGAATTAATCTTTAAGTTTTTGGATCTGATGATCATTTAGAGAGAGGCAGCCGTAGGTATGCCATATTATTCGTTCAACTTCATTTCGAGATAAATATACAAAAAGAATTCATTCTCATTCATCAAATTATAGCCAATAGGTATGTAGTAACATTTTGAATTGGTCTATGCGAAAAGATCCTCACAACATCCAATCCCACTCGGACCTACACAAAAAACATATTTCCCTTTGATGGTAGGTACGCATGGATCAGAGACGAATATTCTCCCAGCGAACCAAACCAATTTTCAAATTTCAAAGTCGTCCATGCTAAACGAACTGCGAAAGGTAGGCGAATCACGGCTTTCAAAAGCAGCATTTTCGCACGAAAGGTGCTTATTACCAAACTTCCCTAAGTAAACAGTCCGCTTTCAGCCGAAAGCCTGTTTGCAAAATTTGTGTACTAATAACCGGAACGCAGCAGCATAGGCAGCGAACGGGAACATTCCCCAGAAATAAAAACGAAAATCCGATTCCCTCCCGGTTGTTTTCTTTTATTCGTTTGCAACAGCAGTAGAAAACTTTTCGGGAAAGAAAAACAAAAGCGAACTTTCCAGGGACCTGTTCAATTTACCCCGTTAAACAGTGTATCCTAAAAAAAAGGAGTCCTTTTCGTAAATATGAGCGCAACAGAGCCCTGGGTAAACAATGACTATGAACTTTGGCTGCTCGCGGAACATTTTATTAAATTCCGGGGAAGGAAAGATATCGAATTTTCACGGGATTGTTTCCTTTGAGTTTTTTAAAATCGGGAACAAGCTACATACTTTTCCGATGCACGGCACGATAATTGGCATGTGCCTGCTTATATTTGTGCACTTCCGCGTTAAGGTATCTACATGGATTTTTTCATGCTCGCCTTAACTAAAATTTATGCTCGATAGAAATGAATTCAAATTGGCTTCCTATCGTTCTGAGTTACTGAATTGTTATTGAAAATTAAATTGAATTGCTCTTGTTAGCATGACGATTTCTGGTATGTAGAGATAAAATAAAAGGAACGATAATTCGATTTGGTTTTGGTTTTAATAAATTTGGTTAACGAAATGGATATAACCATTATTTTGTATTTTGTAAATGAAAAAAATCACAGAGAAATAGTGATCTCATCTTGTAAATTTCCGGCGGCATTTCGATTACATTTATATTGGTTATAGCTCAACCATCATTTCACAAGTTTTGATTATTTTTTGTTTGGTTAGGAAATAAAAAGTTTTGACCAGCTTTATAATATGTACTTGTTAATAATAACAATTATTATTTATTTTATATTTTCTTGGTTATTCACTATTACACACTTTGAATCTACGTACGTTTCTGGTTGACTCGGACGAGTTATACATAGTTTTGATAATGATAACACTAATTTAGTCAGTAAATAATTGTTTTATTTCTATACTCAGAAAAAAAAACGTTTCCAATGGTAAATACATTAACTAAATTACTTTCAACTATGATTTGGCGCGCCAATGACGAAAATTGTTAATTTTACAGTGAAAACTATTATATTAAAAAATTTATCAGAAGTTTCCAATGTTGAATTCAATATGAAAGCATAATGATTTGAAAAGCAGGATTGTTATATACTGATATCATAAATGTATGTATTTAAATATCTTACTGTGATTCCCCCGATGGGATTCGAACCCGAGATGGTTGAACTGCTAGTTTGGAACTGCTAGCAATATGCCATGTGATACTTCGTAGTTAAAGTTGTAACAGATACATATAATCTAATCTTGTAGAAAGTAAAACAACCTAATTCATGTGGAATTTGAACTCGGGATCTCTGGAAGAGGAAGCCAGTGCTCTACCCATTTACTCCCCAAAATAATTACAGTAGCAATTGATTCAACAATGTTCGTTTATGATATGTTCCATTTACTATATAGACTTTTGCATCAAAAGCGAAACGTTTTTAATCAATAACGTTCAATGTCTTTTATAGTTGTTTCAAATAATATGTTATTGATTTTACAATGGTCTGCAACAAATATCAAATACGTCATGGAATAATAACTACACAAAATGGAAGAATCACAAGTGGCCTTGTGGATCATTTTCAAGGTTAAAGGGTCATATTTTGAACATTGAAAAAAAACAAGCCCAGTGATGGTGATTAAGGAGTTTTCGGGAGCGGAGATAACGAATTTCACAAAATCGGATCCATACAAGTCGGCCTTGGCGAGTTGTCCAAGGTCAAAGGATCTGATTTTCTCACAAATTAAAATAAATGCCAAACTTCAAAGGATTGCCCTGAAAACCTGCACTAGGCGGTTTTCGGGTCGCTGATTACGAATCTGCCATCATAATATCCAAATTGAAAAAAAAATCATTGCTTCCTTAGATTATGAATTACAGGAAATTGATGAATAAAATAAATATTTCATTTACTCTAACCAGAATTTTGACTTCTAATTCTAATTTCTTGTTTTTTATTCGAAAATTTGACCCTTAGACCTTGGATATCTCGTCAAAGTTAATCAATCGGTAAGATTTTGCGAAATTCGTGATCTTCGACCCCGTTGTTAGCAGCGTTCGTTGATAGCAGCGGGCCTGACTAGATATAATGTTTGCCATATTTGGTTTGCCAAAGGCTATAAGCATAAATATGCCACTGCTATTGCCATAAAAAGTGGGTACGGTCGGATAATGTTGGAATTCGTATTTAAATAAAAAAAAACTGTTGAACCAAGTCTCCACCTCGAAAATGAACTAAATGCGAAAAACCAATTTTGGTGCAATTATTTTAATTTTTTCGCGCCATAACTTAAAAAGTATTAACTTCACGAGAAAATTTGGTGTAACTAAATTTCTAGAGAACTTCGAGGTCTGGAAAAAGGTTTTTAAATTTTTCCTCTAGTATGTCTAGAAGATAAGATATTTACGGAAATCGATTTTCCTACTATTATTCACATACCAAGCTTGGGCCATCGATCTGCCCAGGCACATCATGATTTTTCTGACTGTTGCTTTGCATACTAGCATGTAAAATACATTTCATCCTGTTATCCTGTTATAAATACTTCACGGAAAATTGAATCTAAAACTATGAACGAATGAAACATGTGTAATATGTAACATACATAAAAAATTTCTCATTAGCAAAAAAAAAATTAAAAATCGAATCAGTTGGAACAAAATTACAGAAAATGTATTTAACTTGATTGGACAAGTGCGCGGCTGTTAAGAGAAGTGACGCTTATTTTAGGGTCAAGGGAATTAAATCATTAACCGAATTACCTGTTGAATATTAATTAATTACTGCATATCCCTGAAATGGTTCAATTAAAATCACTTTTCATGTTCAAGGTTCAAGTGTTACATGAAATCAGAATTGGCTTTAAAGCTGGCCAATACTTTCAAGTGCCCTCGTGCCTTCATGTAAACCCTCGCATATTCGGTTATTCAATTTAATGATTACCGCTTAATAATCAGGATTAATGTGTGGAATTTGTTTAACAAAATTATATTACCAGCGGCGATTGTATCTCACAAACATGTACTTGAACGCAGCAGAGGATGTGTTCCGATGAGTCGCAGTTAATGTAGAAAACATAATACTCAACTTAGTAAACCGTTAGCGGCAGAAACATTACTTAAGCTCATTAAAACGGAAGGAAATAAAAACCAACGAAACATTATGATTATTTGAATTAATGGGAGTACCAGCAGCAGCCAGTATACTTTGCCACAAACTCTGAAAATTCGTTAAAAATTAATCCGCAACCACCTGCCATGGAGGACATGCATTATGAGGTAAAAGCCTTTTACATTATCAGCTCAGGTAAGAAACGAAAAATTATTGTGAACAACTTGAAAATAAAAGTAAATAAAATGCGATTATGGACTTGCTGTAAGTATTAGAATACTCGTGGTTAGTACGGCGCCTTTCATCCTCACCGTGGGTAGCGGAATGGGTCTTAAATTATTTTGAAGCACTTTACTGAAAAGCCAAGAAATTATCGATCAAAGCCATTCTTTGGTAATGGATTGCTTTAGAAGCTCTCTAAGGATGAGACTGCAATGTCTGAATTTTGTATTACTGAGTTACTGTGAATGCTTTTCTTGGAAACCTCAATGGTTGGCTTGAACTGATTTAAACAGCAATGAGTGCTTCGAATGTACCTGGTTTCCGCCTTGACCGTGGCACTCCCAGAGGTCAACCGATGAATGCATGTCCTCGGGTTTGACGGCTGAGTCAAGACACAAATCTGTATCCAAATTGGCAATCTGGAATTATGCAAATGTGCAGGGTATTAATAATGGCTGGCAAAAGTGAGCGTGTCGGTAAAATCGGCGCAGTTTGTGGCGGTCGCATACGTTGCTTCGGGTAGCTGTAACAGAAGAGAATTATCTTAACCTGATTTCCTCCCTGGTTGTGGCACGGGTAAAGGCCGACCGCCTTCTTTAAGTCCCTCTTTCTGGCTGGAGAATCCAAGCATGTGCGACCGCCATAGCCTAGATTTCTTATCTGTACTCAAGGAAATTTTATAAATTTTAAAATGGGTTAATTTGCCAAAAGTCATTATTACGTAGTGGAGTTTAAGTGCAAATATACATACCTCCCCTGAAGCGACCGCATCGCCTGGAATGAACAGTTCTGGATAGATGTTGTCCAGGTACCACTTGAAGTTCCTGCAGCTAAGCCTCTTCCTGTAAAACAAAAATGCACTTATTCAATATACTTAATTATGTACAACTAACAAACTGTTCTGTCTGAAAAAGTGACAAATTCACTGACAGACAGATAGATCGGTAGCGGGTAGGCTCACAAACACATTTCATTCTTATTGAGAAAATTCAAAAATAAAGTAAACGACACTTATGGTATATTATTTGAGGTCTTCAAGAACGACAGCATTTTCAGCCTATTGGGAGTACAAATGGGGAAAGTGCCGTTTTCCAATAGACGAAATAAATGTCTTGTCGTTTCTTTTTCTGCCTAAAACAACGTCCTACCTCGTTTCTATAATTCTGCAATGAGGACGTGAATATAAAGTTTCGAGTGTCATAACAAGTGTAGAACGCTTCCTGCACTTACTGCAGTACTGCACTTACTACAGTACTGCAGTACTTACATTTATGTACAGATAACGCTTCCTAAATTTGGGCGCTATTTTGAAAGTAATATACATACGTGACAATATTTTGCTTAGTATGTTAGCCTTGGCAACGTGCCTTGGCAAGTCATTTGGTGTACAAACGACATTTATAATAGGATCCAATGTGTACTTATACCAAACGGTTGAGTCACCTTTAGCGACCTTGACGACACGTCTCCAAAATACCAATAAAGCAGCCTGTAGAGGCAATATTTTTTGTCCAGATAAATTGGAACCGAGAAGTTGATGCAAGCCTACAGGCAAAACCGATTTATCGGAGATACGAGGATCTAGCCTTTGATTCTCCGTCCCATAATAAAGCAAGATCAGGCATATAACAATCTGTAATTGTTATGCCGAAATGTCGCTTTAGGTGCTGAAGAGGGAAGCATAATTATTATCTACTTGCAGGTTAAGTTAAGCTAAGCGTTATCAAAAATTTGCTGAGTTACTTTGTGGATTACTTACAACCAAACTGTTACGTATGTACGTTGATTGAATAACAAAGGATAGACATATCGACGGCTGCTCCGCCCAACTTGACATAAATCAAATAAAACTTGGTTAACAAGGCTACATGCATTACAATTTATCGGTTTTAATGGCTGGTTGTCACGACAAATTGTACCGTTTGTTGCACGCTTAAGGGTCGATTGAGATTTCCAAGAAATTGTGAGTAAAATACTTATCATCGCTAGCAGTGAAAATCTCGAAGAGGGGTGCCCGAGGCTGTGAGGATTAAGAAGAGACATCTACGGTATGTTGCAAGTCGACCGAAAGCAAGAATACGGGTGTTGTGTGCGAAGATGGAAATTTGCAGTGCCCGACATCCACGGTTAATAATCGCGATACTCATCGCGTATTAACTTCTTTCTTATGCAAAATGTCCTGCAGTAACAGCAACCTCGCGCACTTTCCATTCCGATACCATGAATTTTATCAGCGTATCTTTCTTGGTAGCTCCCAGACCTTTCTCATTTCCTTACAGTTATGGCGACGTTTATATTCATTTTTACTAAAAATGCGTACAACTTTGTCGAACTGGGCTTGTATTTTTTTGTTTCACTTTTTCAGTTCCGAATAATTTGAAAATTGTTTATCTTGTTACATGAAGATATATATTAATATGTAGATGTACTGACCCAATTTTATTTTCCCTAAACCCTCCTCAAAATTATCTATTTTTCAACCCCAGCACCACCCTTCTAGAATTTCACTGGAAATAACATAGACCAGGACCGGCCCGACTTTGGGATAGCCCCGATTGCATTGTGCCTGGGCCTGATACATACGAGTATGTTGTTTATTGGTGATTATTACAGAAACATGAATGTTCGTTTCGACTAGATTAGAATTTGAAAACATGTTTCTCCCACTCAAAAAAACCAAAGTCCAAATTTCAAACAATTTTTTTACAAATTTCGATCAACATTGTAAATGGGGGAGGGGTAAGGATTAAGGGGGCGTGAACCACTCCAGTTAGGTTCGTCCGAACTTAAGGAACCTTTCCTGAAAATATCGGATTTGCTAACGCATCCCCGCGTCATTTTTACAAATTTTAAAGAGTCATATTTTTATTTGTTTGTTATACGTAACACTATTTATAAATCATAATTTTATTTCTGTCCGCTTCTGGGTCTGATTTCTGGACTTTGGCTTTTTCGAGAAAAAAATGTTTTTCAAAGTCTAATAACATATCTTCTAATGTATTCTTTATTTTGTTGGTAAGGTGTTAGAAAAACTAGATGGTTAAGTACTTGAACATAAGTAAATTATTGCGAAGGTGGCAGTCAAGCTTTCGAAAACATCATAGCTGTGAGACTGTTTTGCTCAAGGTGATAACCGCTCTGGGTACTGCATTAGACATCGATGAATTCGCGGTATTGTTGTTGCTGGATTTCTTAATAGCGTTTGATAATGTTAATCATGTCAGCCTAGTGATAAGGTTAAGGAAACATTTTGATTTCTCGCATCACGCTATCAAGCTTTTGAGTAACACACTATCATAGCTTTAAGAAGGCAACAGGATTATGTTGGTGGCTTGATGAGCTTGAACTTTCTAAGGGAGTACCACAGGAATCTATTCTTGGACCAATCCTTTTCTGCTTGTTAATCAATGATCTGCCCTCGGTTGTTCAATATTACGTCCAACTCTATCTAAGCAGTAGAGTTGACTGTGTGTCTTGAGTGAATGGCGACTTGACTAGGGTATATCAGTGGTCATTAATGAACGGCATATCATTGAACCTCAATAAATCTCTTGCGATGCCCATACATCTTCGTGGATTCGTTCGTCACAGCTACCACTAATCTACCTCAATATACAATTATCTTATATTCAGAAAGCTAGCAACTTAGGTATTGTATTGTCTTGCGATCTAAAATGTTGCGAAAATGTCAAGTGTCAGCTGAGCAGGTTTTATTCTGTCTTAAGATTATTGTGGCTCTCTGGACATTTTCTACCCCGACTAGCACGAATTTTGCTACTTAAGGCGCTTTTATTGCCGCATTTCTGCTTTGGAAGTATTATAAAATATTTCCTAAGTTAGTGCTCCACGTATGGAAGTATCCTTCAATGACTGCGTAAGATTTATTTATATTTTAACTACGTCGTTCTGCGCATATTACACCATACAGATAATCTCTCCTCGGCTGTACGCTGGACGTATAATTAAAAGGGAGGAGATTACTCTTTTTGTATCCCCTATTGCAAACAGGTCAGCCCGGCCACCTTCTCGATCATATCCGGTTCGCTCAATCAGATAGGCGGCATAATATAATACTACCCAGTTTCCATAACACAATATACTTTGTCGTGAAATTCCCCTTAAGTCAGTATTTTAATAAAAGCCCATTTAACGTGGAACTGGTACGGTCACCGCGACTGCTTAAAAAAGAATAAAATAAAAAGTGCGATTTGTGGAGCAAAGCCCTAATTGACTAAACTGTTCTTTAGTCAGGCCTGCGTGCTTTTCTGATATAATCCCTTTGTCTCCAAAAAATTACTTGTCATTCCGAAACCGTACCAGCAATTTTGCTTGAAGCGAGTGCCACTGCTATTTGCCAGGAAATGTGTATTATGTGTGTAGTAACGAAAAACCCAATTTTTAGGCCAGGCACCATAAAAGAAGGGAAAGGACTTCCTGCCGAGGTGTCCTGGGAGGAAGCAACTGTCAACGAACTGTGAAAATTTAAGTGTTTCCTTTCCCCCAAACCTTACAGGAATCTGCAACTCACTACCTAATGAAGACGATGAGCCAGCGGGTTCAAAGCGCCTTCCATTGCGGGAAGAATTGTTTCAAGCTGAACAGCAATGCGGGGATGATTCTACAGCGTGATGATTTTCATATTTGGCATGGTGTACGTACACCACATCCGCAGCCAAATCCGTGATGCAGTGGAATTCAAATTCGTGCTCGGCGGAGATGTAATCGGCTCCGCTGAAGTATTTGTTAGTAGCCCAGCTTTAGGGATATGCCACAAGATCTCAAGCTTTCCGCAAGCAAAATTTGGCTGATTTGAGCTCTTGCTGAAATTCACGAGATTCCATTTGGAACATGAATCGATTATGGAAATGTAAAACAGTAGCTGGAGGAGGCAAATCTGCTACCGTCAGGAGCTTGTGGAGGAATGGCTCATATAGCTACATTCGCAATGCTCATTTGATGCGCGTTTTTTGCTCATAGTGAATGCATTTACGCCCACTGATTTCTGCTACTCGTTTGATTAAAAATTCCTGTGCATAAAGACGTAAGGAAATAAAGATTTTCGCTTAGGGTTATGAAACCGTTCATAGATCAGCGCGTATTCAACAAAAGGTTGTATGATGGGAATGGGATTTTAAAATGTTTACAAACTCTTTTTATAAAGCTTTTTTTTAGCTTAGATAGAACTTCCGATAGGGATGACTGTCAAACGAAGCTGTAATTCTGACAGTTAACCTAGATATTTCCCATCGGTCTAGTCTGGCAAATAATTATAAAAAGACCCACGCTTGAGGAATGTTTGGAAAATGCTAAAATTTACTTTGAAAATCTGTCGTCGATGCGCGAGACTTCATCACCAACACGTTATTGGAATATGCATATTAAAGCAAGTATTGCAACTGTAAACGAAGGTGTGCAAGAAGATCCAAATTTATTGTTTCGTCGTCGGTCGCAGCAATTGGCACTCGATCCATCCATTGCGTAGGCAGTTTTGTGCAAAGATCTCGGCCTACGCCCGAATAAGTTCCAGTTCCAGTAGATCCTGCTGATATGTGGTTTCAACAGGATGGCGCTACGTGCCATACAGCGACTCAAGTAATAGATTTATTGAAGTTGCATGAAGTCATGATGATAAACCAGCTACAATTGAGGACTTGGAAGCCAGCATATTTCGTGTTATTCGATAGACATAGCTTGAAAAAATTACCCCAAGTGGTTTAGGAGTCAGCCTTCTGGGATTCTGACCTTCGTCTTCCCTTTTCTTCGGTAACCGGCAAGCAGTGTAGACGTGTCAGGCGGCTCCTAGTTTTTTTTCTTTTTTCGATTCACTGAGTATCAGTTTCATTGTAGTAATTATACGCGTATGTGTGGAAATATATGAGTGAAGTAAAACAAACAAGAGAACAGTTTCACTTCCGGCCCACTACAAATGCATTTCACGAAAACCAGTTTCGGTGGTCATATTCACGAATTTGTTTTTAAATATTAATGCTATGAATTGGTATTTCGGAAAACATCACAAGTACCTACACTTTTTGTGTTATTTTCTAAAATGAAACTTCTTTAGAGTGATTATTTCTCCACCCCTCTACCACAATTCGCAATTAACGAAAAAACTGTAGTCTCATCATCACATAACGCAAAGTCCCATATATATTACTATTATATATATATAGACATTCATGAATAAAAACAGGTCAAGTGCTAGTCGGACACGCACGAGAAATAATTTTGTGAAAAAAACAAGAGAGGCGCTATAACATATCGAACATACTTTTTTTTTCTAATTTGCATGGCGGATATGAAAAAGTTGTGCTATTCCAATGTTTTTGAGAATTTGACATTCTACAAATTTCGTGTTTACTATTTCTGCAACCAATAAACAAAAACCAATTGTGTAACATTTTTTGCATATGTAGGAAGATTTGTGTCAAGAACTGGTAATTCTTTTTCGATTCCCAGTAAAATAATTAGCGGATGTCGGATCAATGGAAATGTTCGATGTGCCATTTATTTATAATGAGAAAACAAAGCTTTATATAAAACGTCTGCTTGTTGCAAAAAGTTTCTTTTCATGTCTAATACGATTAAACTAATCTGAAGCAAGCAAAATATTTTGTATTCTGTCTTTGTCGAGCATTAATCTCAGATTTCTCTACATGACTTCCTTGTTTATTTTGCTCATTACTGTTTCTGGGGACGCTCGTTAGATGTTTATTCCCTAGGAAATTGGCAGTCTCTGAAAATATCATCGAAGAAATATGAGCTCCTCATTTTCGTCAATTAATCCCCCAAGGAAACGGGCTCTGTTTTCGTTGTATATCCTAATTATGATAAATTCCGAACCAATGAGGGAATAATCTAATAAGTCCTCAGGACTAAAAGTCCATTTTTGGTGAATTTGATTAATTCGCCTGGGGAGATCAGGTGCAATGTTAGCAAGTGATTAGCAACAGCGAAAACACACGTAGGTAGGTATGTACAGCTCAGGTGACGACAGGAAGTTCGGTGTGGGAGTCCAATACCATTATGGCGCATTTATCTAGCTTAAAGTTGATGTCAGGCGGGATTTGAGAAAAGTTATTTATTGCGAAACTTCTATTATAATTTATAGCGGGCTAAAACGCTTAACTCATATGTGACACAATGTGCTGTATTCGTTGATGCGACTACCTAGCAAGTGAAGTTCTTATTATTTATCAACCTGCTCTATAAGGAGACCAAAAGCTTTAAAACTTTTGATTCGATAAACGCAAGGCCATCTACGGGAGACGTGAAGGAAATTTGAGACTGACCCCTATAACCTTGTGTGACTTTCATCTTTTAGCTTAAATTGCCTTCATAGAACATGTATACGAGTATATGCATTTGTTCTAACAGCCAGGCCCGCGTTCACCGACTCGGAGCCCATATGTAAGCATTAACACCTGCAACTTTGCGGTTGCGAAAGACTTCATATATTTGGGAGCGATGGGAACGACACTAGTCAAGCCATCAAATTAAGGATAATGTTCGCTAATAGAGCTCTTTTTAGCTTAAGCTCATTACTACGGGCCACATTGCTAACTCGGACAACCAAGGTACGACAGTATAAAACACTAATCCTACCAGTCGTTGCCGTTGAAGGTTGTGTTTGTTCTTTTTTTTTTTTTGTAAAGTGAAAAAAGTTTGCAACGTGCAAACGAAACGCGAGAATTTGTAATTTAAACTAACATTTGAAAATTTGAAAAAAAAACTTGCTGTAGCAGTGGTCGTAAATTTTTACCCGACTAAGCAGTCCATGTATGTATGTAGGGATCGTTGCATTTAGAATCTAAACAGCTGTGAGAATTTTAAAAATTGAGGACCCACAAAATTCCCATGTGTCAATTTTATAAATGGCATTCTTAAAATAGAAAGCATCTTGTTGGCGCATGGGGTTTTTGGGGTGGCTGATACTAAATATAAATTTAAATGATATGCATGACATGAGTTTTTCAGTTACTTCAAACTATTTAAACATGCAAAACACAGCTTACAATAATGTCACTTTTTCATGTCATTAAAATTAAAATTGTTTGATTTCTGTTTTTGGAAAAAAAACTCAGTCTTTAAAGGAAAGACGGTTTGTTTGTACCAGATAAGTCGTTCTGCCAACATCATGTTGGGGTCGGTAGTGGAACAAACGAGGTCATTCAGCTTCAACACCTCTTACGGGGGCAATGAAATCGTATGGGAAATTGTATATTCAAGTAACATTGTGTTTCAGCGTGTTGTTCTCAATTCAGGCAACCATCTTACCATAAACGGCATCTTTACCTATTTCGCGCTTTTTGCCTCGTGAAGGTACTGGATCCAACGGCCACCGGTTTCGTGAAATACGACCCCTGTAGTCATTGTGCTGTTTTTAGGGGTTCCCGGTCACTTTCCCGAATGTTATTTCCCCACAAGCACTTTACCCGACAGAAGTTCCCGGTCACTTTCCCGACAAGTAATAATCCCGAAAGCCTTTTTCCTGAATAGACTGACATTTGCCTTTTACCGGGAAAAGTGTTTGTGGGGAAAAGTGCTGTCAAGATTATTGCTTGTCGGGAAAATGGTATGTCGGGAAATTGCATTCGGAAAATTGAACGGTGACCGTTTTTAGTACACGATCCGAACCAAAGTAATTCATATGTTATGCAATAATAAATTATTGCCATGACTTGACGACGGATATGCACTTGAGCAATAATTTGTTCCCGTTTAGACTCAGCTGTGGCTTATAAGCCACATGTCGATATGTGACCTCGTTGTCGATTGCAGCTAATACACTTGCAAAAATAGCACCTGGAATGGGAGAATGGGACACCGTAAGGAACAAACTGATTCTGACAGATGATAACGCCAGGTCGGACGTTGCAAAACCGATTCAAAAATACTTGAAAAGACAATATTTTCGCACTCGCCGTATTCACCAGATGTTTATCCTGCAGATACTCATTTATTTCAGTCATAAAATTGATATTTATTATTGTATCACCAACTTTTAAGGCTGTGAGTTTCCCAACAATGTCCTTCCTGGCTGTCTCGCACCAACCTGCAAGTGTACGCGAGGGCAGTTAATAAGGCAGGACAACGCTTGTAATAACGGGTTCACTGTCCTGTCCTACAAACGCTTTCGTAAATTATCAAACCGCTTACACGGTTTAAGAGGCAATAATGCGCAAATAATCACAAGGTGGCCTTCGCTATTCTCTGAAATATCTGATCCTTTTGGATCCAATGTGGTTGCAATAAATTCCGATCCCTTTCCCTCCTGTCTCACAGGTGCGGGGATTTTATAAAATAGCTGCGCAAATTACCTTAATTCCCTCCTAGAAGTAACGTCGCCGAAATCACCTTTGTCATTCCCAATCCTTTGGTAGTAGTACTTGGCGTATTCGTCCATCCACACTTCGGCCAGCCGGATGGAGTTCCTCTTGAGGACATTCACACCTTGTCGCCACTGCAAAGATAATGTAAAATGAATTGCTTAGGAAAGTAAAACGGTACACCGCCCTAAATTCTTGTAAAGCAAATCGCTCCTACCTTATAGGGGGATCTTTTTCGAAAGATGTGGCCGACGTGAGAGCAAGGCACTATTTCCAAGGTACCACCACACATCCATGTCTTGAAGGAGAGCTCGAGGTTCTCGCCGCCCCAGATGTCGAAGCCAGAGTCGTAGGTGCCCAGGCGTTCAAAGAAGTTCCGGTCGATGGAGAACAGGCCACCAGCCATTGTGGGTGACCAAACCGGCTCGGCCGAACTCTATAAATGTTGCAAAAGTAAAATCGAATTGAGTCACATTTTTACGGCTATAATGGTGTTAGGACATCGATTCATTGTCCTACCCAAGAGCGGGCCTGGGCCGCCGGGGTAGAGGGGTGGAGGAGTGGTATTACACGCAATCAATTTCAATATGACAAAGGACGTCGATGGACGATAGGTTTGGTTTGGTAGTCACTAGAAAATTTTTCCATCTGCGGTTCCATTACCGCTTGCGGGGATCCTTGCAGCGGCTCTAGCCGAGCCACACGGGGTGTTATCCCAAAATTATGGGGTGTAGTAAAGCAGCAAACATAAAGTGCCTCGGCAGTTTCCATATGAAATGGGTCTTTTGTGTGTCAGACATTTCTCGTGAATGACAGGATCCTTTTACGGAGTCTCATCACGTCCGGATGGTGGGAGGGGGGAATGGTGGCAGGGCCCGATCCGGCGCAGCTCCTTATCTTTCTTTCTTTTACCATCTGCGAGAAGTCAATTTACGTATTGAGTACGAGTGTGTGCACTTTAATGTAAATCGTTCAATTTAAGAACTTTTCGGCTTCAGTGGCGATGGAGACGTAGTAACTCGGTAGGAGGAGCGGGGGAGCTGTGAACCCAACCTGAACCTGAAGCATACATGAGTAAATTTTGTTTAAGGTCGATAAATTGAAAATGTCGTTCGATTTGTTCGAGCTTATTACGGTAGTCCGAGCATTTGAAAAATCGCTTCTGCTGAAAATTGGGAAAACGGTGGCAAATTATTTTTATGGCAACGGCACGTCACGTACCCAGAGTCCCAGACCAGGCAGGGATGAAGGACTGCTCACTGCGCCCGGATGTAGAAATGCAAAGGAGCGTGGCAAAATTCTTAGTTCGCTTTTCAATTAATGTCACGCTGCGGCGCACCCTCCGCCACATCATGCCGGGGCGGGCAAAGCGCGGCCCTTTTGCCCTCTCATTACAACTTGTTCTGTGGTCCTCCGAAATTTAATTAAAATCCAAGCGGGTACGAACTTGGATCCTCGGCCAAACCTATTTATGGGAGAACAAAAATGTCGCAGTGCAGTCTGCAGTTCACTCGATTCCAACTACGTTAACCGTGCAGCGTGTCGAGCGGGTTAAGTAACCCATGGGGATGTGTTAATTTTACTCAGGTTGAGTTATTTCATGAGCGGGTGGATGGGGGCAGTCCACGGATTCGCTTTGGCCACTGCAATAAAGTCGCGAACTCAAGCACCAACTCCCATGTAATTTTAAGTTTCTAAGCGGATTTAGTTGAGAAAGTTTCCTCCGCTGGACGAAGAGTTATATTCCCCTGCAGAACAATACCCACCTGAGATACTTCAGTGAGATTTAATGAGACAGCTCAGCTCTCGTGAACTTAACTTGGATGTTAACGAAGATAAATCGCATGGCTTACAAAGTTAAAATATTATGTAGGGTGCAAATCAATTGTCTCATTTTTTTACTTAAGGAGGTGAAAGTACTAGAGAGTTTCGAGGTAAGGGTAGTTGTTGTAAAATTGTAAATGTTTGATGTTTACATGGTACAACAAGAAAGAACATCTTTTGAACTGTACCTAAAGCAGTGGAACCAACTTAATTACGGTGATAATAATTTAACAACTTTTAATTAACTTTAACTTATATTTAAGATAAAGAAGGAAACTAAAATTAACGTATACTGAACTGTATGTAAACTATATGCAGGAAATCAAAACAAAAATAAAAGCAAAACAAGATCTTCCAAGAATCCATAGCAGACACGCACCTCTCTCTTTAAAATTCTGAAATATTTATTTTTTGGCATATTTAGAGCTAAGACATGGAGACATCACAATACCATGGATGCATTGATTTGGTCACAACAGGTCATCCTGTTATTGAGGAAAACACCTAAATTTCGAACTTTATCCATGCGGTTTAATTTTAAATCGTCAAGCATCACACGCAGTAAATTAGCATCTTCGTCAAACTGGGTACGGGAGAAAACTATGTAACAAGATTTTGACGGGTTAAGTGTTAGAGCGTTATCAATTAACCAGCCAGAAATTTGACTCAAGTATTTGTTCAGCGAAGACCACTTGTATATAACTGGAAATCGTGAGCATCGGGTGTTGAAGAATTGCGAGTAAATCAGTTATATAGTGCAAAAAGAAACGGACCCAAGATCGAGCCCTGAGGTACACCACACAATGTTCTGCCAATAGAGGAAAATTTCTCGTCAGTTTTAACTTGTTGAGTTCTGCCAGAGAGAAGTTATGTATGAGCTTGACAGCAGGAGAAGATAAGTCAAATTTTTCTATGAATTTTTAAGGTGAATATTATGGGTAATAGCGTCAAGAGCTTTGGAAAATCGAGGAGAACTAAGTAACCTATCTGACCTGTCTGTTGAACTATTGTCCGAACATTTAAATAGGCAAAACAACAACAAAAAGCAAAACACGGAAATTGAGTCATGTTTCTAATTGCCTAATCATGCTTAAATTTATAATCCCTGCCAGATTACATTCGACAGATGAAGCGTTTCCTTAGGGGAGAAAGATGCTCTCAAACTGACAGCCATCGCACAGGCACGTATTTTTACGTTTCTATACACGATCCCAGATCTCATTAATATGGCAAAGCCGCACTGCGATGGTGAGATAAAGCCATTCATAAATTGCTGATTGACCATGATGGAAAAACCCGAACCTGATCAAGAACGATGCTATCAATAAAATATCATCGCTGCTCGCAACTGATGTCATCTTGATGTCCATAATTTGTTCGAGTACACCTGAAGACTGAACAAGCACCCGAGCCAGAGTTTCAATTAAATCACCTGAGATGCATAGGTGCTGATTGCTGGCAATTTTTCTGAATTATGATTTAATACACCGATGAACCCTGAGACAAGGGTAACACTCCGAGTAAAAATTACACTCTGTAATGGCAGCCGTGCGATGACTGTAAAAGGACGGGAAGGGTTATCATGGGGCTTACTCACGTCATTCAGTAATCTCCATTAATATTCGCTCCATTGAGATATTGGTCTTTTATCGTCCGAGGGTACGCTGACAGTTTCATAATTGATTTCTTAATATCTCTCCATTTGAGTACCTCGGTGATACTTCTTTCCTGAGGAAATAAAAACCGGTCCGTGCAGTCAAATGTCCGTGGCTCGTCCTGAGGTTATCATTAATATGTGCAAATGATAATTGACGAAATCATTAAAACGAATTGCAAATTACAAAAGCGTGCACGAAATAAAACACGAAGTAAGGAAAGGAAATTAATAGCGCGTCCTGTTAGTACCAGAAAGGGCCGTATATATTTTTACTCATATTATTTAGGTTGTTATGACTGAGGCAAAGGTGAAAGAACCCGAGGGAATGTTACTTAGTTGCCAAAATTTTGACAAAAAAAAACAGTCCAATATTTGTGTTTCCATATGTGTATGTCGAGCGTCAGGCCACGAGGGCAGCGACGAGTTTGTTGGAACCGACCTAAACGAAGGTGAGGCGTGAGGGAATTTCAATGTTTCAATTCGCAACAGCCATTATGGGGTTGGTTTCCAAGATGCCGAGAGATTCTAGGAATGAGCGCGGGTAAAAGTACGAAAACTCGAAGGGAAACTCGTAGAATTTGACGACAAAAACGGACATGTTGATTTTGTAAGCAATATTTAAGAATTTTGTATGCTGTGATAATTAATTGATTTATCCAGGCAGATTTTTCAATTTTGTATTTGGCTGTTCAGCTTTTCTTTTAGGTGATTTGCGTACACCTATTTGAACTGAATTACATTGAGGTACGTACTTTAACGAATTTGTTGGGTTTCTTTATTTTAAAGCAAATACGCGTGGTACCGCATTTAATAGAAAACAATTACGAGAATATCATCCCACATTATTGAAAATAGCAGTATGATTGATTTTATACAATAAATATGGGTTATAGCCCAGTAAAATTAGTTACCAAAAAGGACCCGCCGTCGTCATCAAATAAAATTCTAAGAATTTGCCTTCGAGTTTTCGTCAGCGCCATTCCTAGAATCTCTCGACATCTTGGAACCCAACCCCAAGGCTGGTGTCGATTGAAACATTGAAATTCCCTCACGCCTCAACTTCGTTTAGCTCTGTGCCAACAAACTCTTCGCTGCTCTCGTGGCCTGACCCTCAACCAAGTGGCCAAGTACAGAGGCCGCAGCTAAGATTAATATTGTTTAAACATGTTCAGCTGCGGATTTCGACCAAATTGTACCTACATACATGTGCCTAAGTAAGAGACAATTCGCCAACTTTGCATTTTGCTTGCCTATTTGACTGGGCATCTGTATTACTTCCATATTTGAGGTAGAACCATACATCGTGCATTATATGATGGCATAAAGCCCTTCATAAGACTACATTTATACAACACGAATCTCGTATGCGTATTCTAATATTGATCTTTCTAACGAGGAATACATACTATGACAAAAAGGTATGTGGGTGATTAAAATCCTTGACATTACGCTTCAAAAATCCCAGCGATTGAAATGCTTCCGTAATTGTCGCATATGAGCCACAAATGACATTTTAGTGTCAAAGATTACATTAGAGACACATAGTCGGATTTGGTGGAGGGAGTGGACGGAGGTGTTGGATTGTGACACAAACCCCTGGGATCTTCCAATTCATGCTTCAAGAAGAGTGTGTAGCTCATTCGAATAAACTGTTCGGGAGCTGTCATGCTCACATCCATCCGGATGGACATCAACAAATGGTCTAGATCAATTCAGGGGACCTCAATATGTGTATTAATTAAAATTTCGATTTTTTAATTTATCATGATTCCATTAGTTTCTTTCCTTTAGGAGTCGGAAATAAAAACATACAAAAAACAACTTTACTGTTATTCTGTTCAAATAAAAATTATAATAAATATTTTTCAATTCTCTAACCTACAAATCTTAAATGCTACTGTATTTCGGCTAACCCAGAATGACCCATAAAAACAAGCTTATGTGTATTTTGCGAACGTAAAACAAAATTACATAAAACTACATCCTGGAAAACATATTACTCTACTCTAAGAGGTGTTCATTAAGCTCAATTTTCTACAATTTTCAGGCCAATAACCATTACGACCGGAATCCTTTTTAAATCCGCCATGGTACGGTTTCTCTGTGACAAACATTAAGTCGAAAAGGTAAACAGCAACAATAAAAGAAATCCCATACACGCTTTGGCTGCCTCACATTTTCCGCAAAAGCGTCGATCGGGACCCATTCCTTGGGCACTTTATGGGGCCCAGAACCAAGTTTGCAACGAGCGATAAAATTAACCTCATTCGTCATTGGGGTACGGGTACGTAACGAAATCCACTATAAATCTAGGCAACCATTTGGTGCCCTCCCCTTAATAAAATACCCCCCGCTGCTCCAAAAGACAGCAGTCGAGCCTTCTGGTGCCTGGGGCGCACTCCCCAAATAATTCAATGTTTAAAATTGGCAATGTGAGAATTTTGCAACGCCAGTGGCGGTCATTAATCACGCTTTTATCGAGACCGCTTTTGAGAGCACGGTACACAGAGGAGGGTTACTCCAACAGGCCATGCATGTGCGAGCACTTTCGGCAAAATTAGGGATTAATGCTTGGGCTGGCGCCCTTCTTCGCTCGCCGGGCCGTTGCCCACCCAAAAAGTATTATTATTTCGCAGGGCTAGCTCGCCTGCCTCTCTATGGGCAAGAGCTTTCTTTTGTAACATTTGCACCTGAAAGCGAAATCAATTTATGCAAAACCCTATTGTTGGCCACGTCCGCTGCCGGGAAACTTCTTTAATATTTAAATTTGATATTTCGTTTCAATTACATCCAGATAGGTCGAGCTCTCGGCTCCCAAGTGACTGCGGAGCATAAATCGGAATAAGTAACGAGGTGCCACATCAACAGTGGGAACTGGCTTTATTTGGTTATTGTTTTTGCCTTTGTGATATCCAATTTGAAAAATTTAAAATTGAAATGATGATCCCGGGGACAAGGGATCGGAAATTTTCCGAATAAAAGGGGAGAGATGAGCATTGAGCTCCCAGTCAGTTGGCAGAAGCCACAGCTTCGCGACATTTTTCCCAGTTGGAAAATTTGTCAATACTGAGTTGTAAAATATTAGAATTAGGCCCATTCGAAAAATGCTAGAATCGAATTGAGTTATACTATTGCGATGCGAAAATCAAATCGAATATTCAATTAATTAACTTACTCGAAGTAGATGGAATAGTTGGAACTATTCGTATTCTTAAATCGAATTATTCGGAATATTCAAATTATCCGAAGATTTACATAATTCGAGATATATGTCATGATTAATTCGAATCGATTCTCAATTCAGAAATTACTCATGAATAATTTATTGAGATAAACAACGATTTAAACGACAACATGTGTATGAATTGGTTGATTGTGCTTGCCAATAAATGATAGGCCTAATAATAAAATAATAAATAATGTAAGAAATTACTTTCAGCTTTAAAAAGAGTAATATTTTCATTTTGTCCAATTTTCAGGCAAAAATATTTTAAGTTGATTATATTGTTTACCGTAAAACAATTCATCAATAACTTGTTAATTTTTATTAGTCCAGTCATTCTAGATTTTGGTTATTCATATGTGTGATTTTCAGATAAATATAGCAAAGCTGATGTTCGGGGGTTGCCCTGATTACGAAACCGCGGAGATCGTACAAAATGTGGAGTGGGAAAATTGCTTTAGGGGTGAACGTAAATTGCTCCTAAGGGGTTGGTCGTCCAACAAGCTAAGCAGAAGAAAACTCTGTAGAAAAATGCGTTCCACAATTTTATTAATAGGGGCGAGTTCCCAAAGTCAATAGTTTTTGAGAAACCGGCTCTTTTCCGAATAACTTTTTGTAGTAGTTGTATAAATTTCGAGTAAATGAAAAAGTAGTGGAGCGCAAATTTTTCTATAGATATCATGTGCTTCATCCCTAACATACAAAAACCCGCCCCTTAGCAGAATTTATTAATTGCACGTGCAAAACAAGGATATGAAAACTGTATATAATGAAAACTTACCCCAAAACAACACCCACGCTAATTTCAAAGTTTTCAGAATTATGGGAAAAACACGTTTTTTCGTGAACACTCGCTTCCAAATTATTAAATTAGGTTTTTCCAAATGTACAAAAGGCTCGGTCGTAAAAACCAAGCGAATATTCAACACAATATGGGGGATGAAATTTTTTCCTTGAAGTTTTCGACTTAAAAGTCCACAGCGCGTCGTTTTCGCACCCGCACACATTTCAATGTATTAATATATTACATTCAGCTGGAGAAGGGCTGAAAATCGTACTAGGAATCAGAATCAGCCTATGTATGTATATATGTTTGCTCGGATGTTGCGGCTAGAGCCCTACTGAATTTACCGATTTGGATAAATGAGGAGTCGTTGGAATCGTATTAATCCTCCGGGTGTGATGGGCTATATATCGTTACAAATGCAATACATGCAACAAAATTCAAAGCAAAATGGCGGCCACTATAAGTCGAAATGTCTGGCAATAAAAAGCAAATTTCACCAAATATTATTCATATGGTTATAAAATGAAAGCGCTGGACGAGTAAATACGATAAAGAATGTGACATCATTCTAAACGCAATATGAGAGATGCCCCAAGATGGCCGATTTCCTATTTCTCCACAATTTATATATTTTTCAGCACACGTACGGGGTAAGTGGTACCTTACCGCACGGGTTTCCATGCGGTAAATCATCAATTAACCACGGTGCGGTAAGTAGCCGATTACCCACGATGGCTATTAACGCCATGGCGTGTAACACCGCCATCATGGGCAATCGGCTACTTAGGGCACCGTGGTTAATTTATGAGTTACCGAATGGAAACATGTGCGGTAAGGTACCTACTACTTACCCCGCACTCGTGCTGAAAAGTAGCATACGTAACTCGGGCGGTAAGTACCCGAGTGCCCTTGCATCGTAATATACTATTAATCGAAATAATTTTTTCGAAATGGATAACTTACTGACATTGAATTACTGTGATAATAGAAGTGACTGTAAAATTTTAAAATATGTATGTGAATCATCTCATGATTCCGTAATAAATTTTATTCTATAGACTCGTACATCTCTTTTAAAAGCCGTTTTTTATAGTTCCTTATTTTGTAAGATTAGGTGTAAACCCCCTCGTTAAAGAAATTTTGCATACGGCCCTGTCTCGTTACGTAAAACTTTTGATCGCCATAATAATAATGGAAAGTTTGGGTCATTGGCTCTGTACTCGATCAATCAACGCATGTGCATCATTGAGCCGTCCGATCAAACGAGAATATTGCCGAGATAGTGTGTGTGATAGTGTCAACGCCTCAATTATTCGTCGTGCACAAGAACTTGGAATTTCACAGACTTCTGTTTGTGAAAAACCTTTAACCATATAAAATCCAATTGACACAGCACCTCAAGCCAAACTATCTGGGGCTATGTTATTTTATTTGAACTACTCGAAGTTTAAAAATTCAAACGAAATCTTTGAAAACGCATTTCTCTTTTGAAGCTCATTTGCAAGAAAAAAAACAATTGCATTGGATACTTTTATCGTCTGACGAAGGAAAAATGTTATATGTTGTACAAATTTCTTTTTGTGATTTTGGAAAACTCCGCAATTATTTTTGGATCGATTCAATTGAACTTTTGACTTTGATCTGCTTTGTTTGTTCATTTCCGTGCGTTAGATGGAAACTGTTTGTATGTACCTTTTGCTGTGTGGATATTTTGATTTGGGAAAGTCTGAAAAAAGTTATCGTTCCGGGAGATGTATTACAATTATTGTATATACTGACAAATATATCACATTATAATTTCAAAAATTTGTGTTATTATTTATAACGTATTTGAAATTTGTTGCGGCCCATTGTAAAATATAAAATACATTCATGGTATATTTCAATCTAGGAAGTTATTCATTCAAAAAGTTTCGCTTTTGCTTCAAACATGTATTTGGTAAATGGAACCTATTATAAATAAAATATTTTTGAATCAATTGCTAACGTGATTGTTTGCCCAAAAAAAGACGACCTCTTCCTGCCTCGAGGGTATCTGTAGATTAATGGCGAGAGCAGTGGCCTATTTTTCCAGAGGTCTCGGGTTCACATCCTACATGAATGAGATTGTTTTACTTTCTAAAAGGTCATTATATGTATCGGATACAATTTGTATATTTGTGATGCACATAATGTATGTATATATGAACATACATACATAATGCATGGCAATGGGTATTTTTTATTAATCAAAATTCCAATCGGAAGGTCTGACTTTCATTCCAAACATTAAGATTATTTTTCGTAGAGAAAAAAGTGTAACGTGTGCGGCGGTTTGGTTCAATTTGGAAAACTGATTCGGAAGAAGTATGCGGCCGGTCTAAATAATAGTTAATCTGTCAACCAGCTATATGAGGAACATACAGCATACAAGAAAATTCACGAGGTAAAATCATATCTCCACACACAGTTTGAGCATACCGTACAAAACTGCTTGACCGACTCTTATAATGCCATAGACTCTTTTTCTCTTTCCTACAACTTGTTATGCATTCTTGCAAAAATATGCAAACATGAAAAATCGGTTATGTTTAAAACGCAATCATTTTTCCGACTACATGCAATTTCCCATGTTCTCCTTCTTTGTAAGATAGATGAAATATTTTATTCGTATCTATACAGGGCATCTTCTTTGCGACTGAAGTTTTCGAACAAAAGAACAACTTTTCAAAAATCCTCAAATACAACAATGAAAGAAAATGCGTGTTCTGAAAGGAAAATTTTATAAAATGCTATTTCTGCCCCGAATAAATACAAGTTAAAGAGCAAAGTTTTGCGGGAGGAAATTGTAAGCACCTCTGCTGCCACAGGGAAATGCTGGGAGCTGTCCGGCAGTGAAGTGTCCCGGCATCCAAAGTTGGTGTCAAACTTAAAAGAACGTAGACTTGGAGAACTGGCACTCGGCAGTAAACTTTCGCTAAGTGCAGTTCGAAAGTTATACACTTTGCTGTTCTTGCAGCAATGCCGTAAATTACTTCTCCGCTTTATTTGCGCCGTAACAGCCCAGAATACTTAGATGACACATTTCATCCATTAAAGATAGCTCCTTTATAGTGGAGCTTCCCTCGCACACTGTCTGCGCCCAGGATGGCGAAAGGGACAAAGGCAGCCGAAGCAGCTCGCCAACTACAGTGGCAGACTAATAACAAAGTAGCCGAGTTGCCTGGCCTGCAGCAAGAGCGGAACTGAATTCTCCGTGGCATTCCTTATCATGCAGGGTTGCTGCCCCCGGAGTATTTCTATTTTTATCTTCCCCACGTTCGGATAAACTTACAGGAAATACAAGAATAACATATGGGCGCTGGGAATTGGTAACGTAATAGCCCGAACGGGGTCTATCATCATGATTATTTGCGAAAAAGTTCCTTCTGCAGGAACTCGAGTCGGAGTTGGCAAAATCCAATAATCGTAATAACGCAGGCACCGAGGCCACCCGACGACGGACCCAAGTTCAAGTGGAGAAATAATGCGCAAATGTTAACCCTCAAAGGGCACGTAAAAATATCCCAGACAAAAAAGGAGGCATGAAAGGATTGGGTTCGAATCAATTGAGAAATATTAGAAATCGAATGACGTGGCGTTTGAGGAATCGCCTGCAGCCTCAGCCGTATCTGAAAATGGGTATCTTTTGAAATTGAGGATTTGCCTGCGATTTACCTTGTGTCGTTTGCGTTCTCTCTCGGGAACGGCGTGCCAATTAAATTGTAAATTCCAATCAAAACCTCCCACGTTAACGCCTCCGGAGTCCCTCCAGTGGTACTCCATCGTCGTGTCGTCAATTACGTCGATAACTGGGCACACCACAGTCGTGGAGTTTCGAGCTATCCTGTCCAGTAAAGGCTCCAACCAACCTGAAATGGAATAAATGAGAAATATCACTGGCTGAGAGCTAACATTTTTCGGTGTGGGAATGCATTTTCCTCAATGCTATCATTTTACTGCTCCAATGTTGGCGTTGCGATAGCGTTTACACATGCTCCCTTCGCCTCGAGCGCGCAATTAAAGCTTTAGATAAAAAATTAATGCAAACACACCCGGCTAAGTACAAGTCGCGATAAGGGTTGCCTAAGTAATTGTTCCCAAAGCTTTACTGAAATATCGTGAGGTATTTAAATTCAGGGCGTCGCGTCGCGCAGGGCCAAATCCACGAATGTGAGTGGATTTTCACAGAATTATATACATAAGGGTTTTCGAGATCGCTTAACGATCGCATTTGATCTGGTTATCGTTGAATTTGATTTAGTTGCTCTTGATATTTATTTGGTTATATTTGAAGTGTAAATGCAATATATTCCGTTCTTTTAATGTCATATGTATGCTCCATGAAATCGGATCAAGGAAAGAGAGTTTCCCACTTATTCTTTGAAGAAAGTTTTACATTAAGTCAAGAAATCCATTTTTCAGGGCAGATTGGTCCTAATTTCCGGCAATTTCACCTAATTTTGAAATGTGAAGCTTGTCATGCTGTTCTCTGTCCTTGGAAACTGACATCTGTTTCTCAAAAAATGTTTCCTAGTCAGTCAGGTTTTCAAATTGAAAATACATAGTTGGAGGTCTCCTCTGAATATTGAGTTAAGTTGAAGGGGCAGGTATGTTTCAGCCGCCATATTGGAAAATTGATTTTTTGGGAATATCAAGTTGCCGCTCGACCCTTTTCTGGCCGTACGCGTCCTCACTAACTCGGCTGTAACTTTAAAATTATTGTATTTTTCAGTACAAAATTTTGGGACAATAATTTTGAGATTTCAATACATCGATTTCCAAAGGGTCTTTCAATACGGACGCTCTAAATTTTTTAGGTTATAGCCTAAGTTTATCCTCGCCGCGACCGTCTTGAGGAGTAGTAAAATTCGAGTCAACCCGTTCGGTAAATAATCAGCCAACACTCGTCACGTCACTAAAACGCAAGGGCTGCTAAAAACAATGCTGCTGAGTGTACGGGAAAACCCGAGGCAGTCCATTTCTCGACATTTACAAGAACTTGGCCTTTCTGTCACTTCAATTTAAATTACGTTTAGCAACGAAGCCCATTTTTGAATGAATGGATATGTGACCAAGCACAATTGTCGGGTTTGGGGCGATACCAAGCCACACGAGATACACCAGCACCAAATGCATCCCGATAAAGTCACCGTTTGGTGCGGATTTTGGTCTGGCGGAATCATCGGTTCGTACTTCTTTCAAAATGGAACTGGCATTGCCATAATCAGCGAGCGCTACAGATCGATGATAAGCAACTTCTTGTGGCCTAAGCTGGATGATATGGATACCGACGACAAATGCTTCCAACAGGACGGCGCTACGTGCCACACAGCGCAAATCAATAGTAGCATTACTATTTAAATAGCACATATGGCATGGGATTTGTGTCGGTCATTTTTTTGTCTACTGTGAGCCCTTAACGGCATGTTATTTTTTTTTACTTAATTCCATTTGTATAGAAGCTCAAATTATAAATACCGTCCTTTATGATATCGTTTTAATTGCAATTTATGATGGCACAAGTAGGCAAAACGATGTATGAAAGCTTTGGAAAGTAAAAATAAAACAGAAAAATGAACTCTATGATGTCTTTTAAATGTTCGCGATACCTTTCAAGGGAACCTCATTACAGATAAAATCCGTCTTTTATTCTATTTCAAAAATACTTCGCCTGCATCTTCATATGACTTCTCTGCGCGATGTAGTACCATCTTTTTGGCTTCAATGATTCAAAAGTTATTACGCTGCGGCAGACAGAAAAAGCATCGTTGGCGACAGATCTCTTTTTTGGCGAGCTACCCTAGCAAGAGAAAAATTTACAGCGCACATTGACTGTCTCGTCGGCTTCAATAAATAATGAATTATCTGAGCGCAAAATCGCAAAAAGCCAATGCTTTCTTTTATACCTAACAAAGCAAAGTACAAAATTTTATTCGCTCCTCTTCCCGCAATTTCCAGTAAAGCGAATTTTTTGCTTCCACAAGTATTGGTTCAAAACATAAACGTGACCCAAGAAATCAACAGGGTCTTCTCCATCTCTGCACAATGGAAACAGGGCATTTAATGGAAATATTAATAATTCACGTGGTGCCTTTTATCCTAGAGAGCTGCACTCTGATATTCTTGGAAATTGTTACTTCAAAGCTTATTTGTATCCACTGGTAGAGCAGGATAATTCAAAGCAGCGAACAGGAGTGCTCCGAAATGCAAAAGAGCATTCACAGCAGGGTGAGTTCTCATCTCGAACTAAATATTATTTTGAAGCAAATCCCCTAAGAACAAACTGGAGCGAGCATTAGTGAAAATGTTCAGGGGAGATTTACCGCACAGCACACTCAACTTTGCTGGAATAATCGCATATGTGAAGAATCCTACACGTAGGTTAATGTCTATGCAAAATATACCTATTAAAGCTAAGAGTATCTAGCAGTGTTGTATAGGAAGATGGCTTTGAAAGTGCGTAATAATGCCAAAGTAAATTGAACAATACTGAGTGTTTCACGTAACATGGGCAAAAATGAGGCCAGGTAGAGAATAGATAACAATAATGAAAAGTAATTTGTACGTTGAAAACCTTTTGTGGAGTATTAATTACATGAATTTCGGAGAAAATGTGGAAAGAAGGTGAATTTTGGGAAATTTCACAACATCTTTTCACTTTCGCAAGTGACTGTACCTGCAATGGCAGAGGTAAATGAACACGAGTGGCATTTTTGGAAAGGACATTGAGATGTTTGGCGTGCATTTGTGATAGTGGTAGTGCAAAGTTGAAATCCATTATCACTAATGTATTTAACTAAAATTAAAATCTTAGTGATAATGCCCATTTACTGGTAATGCAAAAACGCCCATCCATGAAAATAGCCAAAGCAATGTTTAGTCTTTGAAGACGAAAGTACTTGGACAATGGGTAAATCAATGGTGAGACTGCTTCAGAGGTCCCGGGTTCGAATCCCACATAAATGAGATATTCTTAAAGAGTCAGACTAAAACTGTAGCAGATATTAAGTGTCAAATTGGAGTAAGGCCGATGTGTCAACACTAGAAGTCAGGCGCCCCGAGTTCGAATCCTAACGAAAACCCACAGAAAAACTAGCAGGTATTTAGACGTATAATCATTGATTTTCTTTAATGCTAGGATTGTCTCTTTTTTACCGGTTCTTTCTTTGATGTTCAGTAATGGAAAGTGTAGCTAGATTAAAATATTCGATGTTGTCAGTCAAAGAGCAGCCTGAAGAACTTGTCAGCGTCGATTACGGAGTGGATCCGTGATGATGATACAAAGTCCCGCTGGGGCACTTCACACTTTGTTGTATTTCTGTATTGCATCATTTTTATATATGTGTTTTGATAGATTTTTTATGGCAACTAATATTCGAGATTGCAACAAAACGTGAATACCCCTAATCCTAATTAATATGTGATATGTATGTTTCTGAATAACATTATTGAATTAGTAAAATTTGCTTCAATTGTAAGACGGATAAAACACGAATATTAATATTCATTAGGAAAACATTAGTCATTTGAAGTAAGAAATTACACGACAAGTATCATGACGGCGGCATTAGCATCGCTTTTAAACCTTACACCTAATAAAAATGACAACTTCTGCGCTAGGCTACGCGTTGGTTAATTAATTTCTACAAATAAATCAAACTTCACACTTCAGGCGGATTATATCTTATTGTCGTGTTGTGGTACATATGCACGTATGTATATAAATTTAAATCTTTTCATCGACGACTCTCTATTATTCTGTCTTATGCCCCTTAGAAAACTTTTTGTTGGAAGTACAATCTCAGCTTAAAAGCATGGAATGGAATTCCGACTAAAAAACTCGTTCAAGAGGAATGAGATAACCACAAAAGGTTATTTCACTACTTCTGCTTTCACCGTGTCTTCGGTAAGCCATTGAAAAAGTCACGTTTTTGCTTTGTAAATTTGTACCTCTGCAAAGTATTCATTGATCAATTATGTGCGTCTAGTGATCAATATCAGCCCTGACCAAAAAGGAGTGCAAAGAACTTACCAATTGTACACTCGCAGTGTGAGTCTAGATATGTGAGTACTGGAGCTTTAGCGTGCCTAGCTCCAAGCAGTCTAGCTCTAATCAGTCCTTCTCTCTTTTTGGCTCTAATGATCTTCACTTTGGGTAATGCCAGAAAGTAGTCTTCGAGTTGCTTCTTTGTATGAGCTGCGGAAAAAATTGCCATAGAATTTCATTCTTTCTAGCATTGGTGCTACGTACGCATATCTGAGAAGTCGTCTACTAAAATAATGTTGTTTATGAGATGTTCAGGAGATCTGTCCAAAACTGAGTGAACAGTTCTGAGAAGAACAGACCAGGCTTCGTTATGAAAGCAAATTATAACGTCTGTGGGTGGAAGGTCTTCGTGATATCGGCCTGGTTCTTTACACCTATTAGAATATTAGTTTTCCTTTTAATTTAAGAGATCTTTAACAGGTAAAAGTTTCTATTTACCATGGATCCCTTGGATCTGGAAGATTCCTGTGCACTGAAATTAAATCGGAAGCGTACTGATTGAATGCGTTCTTCATCCATCCATCGTCGTAAGTTTTCTTCATTTCGGCAGACATGTTCGTTGGCAAGACTACCGGTTTGCCCATTTCTCCGGGTGCGTCATCTTGAGAGTTGTCAGCAGGTGCGACTAAAAATCCTTTCCCTGCAAAAAAAGAAGAATCACTTGAGATAAATGGTAATAACTTCATAATAGCTCAATGAACAAGAAAGAGGCATGACGATGACGGAATCTCTGTAGTTACTGCCATGGAGTATATTTCGATAAATTAAAGAGCAATGACAGCCTCTTCATCGTTGGCATTTAGGCACGGAGCAATGATGAATATCTGATTAGATACGTTGCTAATGTGGGCTTTGCGAAGCGAGTCGAGAATGTTACATGTTTCGTCTTCGAAAGGTTCATAAACTTCTTCACCGTTGCACCTTGGCATATATTTCAGTGACTACAGAGATTCTTAAGTGCATCATTAAGTGGAAACCGCTGCACAGCGAAATCAGATATGTGAGGGAGATTTTCGATTTGCTAAGCTTAATTAAACCGATTAATTGCAGAGATATTTCCGTAAGGCACCTTGTAATGATTCGGCGAAGCACAACTGCTTGCTAAGATGCCGCCTTTTGAGTATGGGAGCCTTAAAGGAAATACAAGGAAGCGAGATGTTCCTAACAACTTTTATGACATACGATAAAATCGTTGTTAATAATTTCAAAGGAAATTAACGCTGCTGCAATGGCAATGCAATATAACAACGATTCGATAGTGATAATCATGTTAGCGTCCAATCGCATGGAATTTTGTTTTCTTAAGCACTATAAATCTGATTCATCGGGTTCAGGTGTTCAAAATATCAAAATTTGTTTTTTTTTCTGTTGGCACAATATTTTCTTGTACATCTTTAAAATGCACTGAAAAATGTTCGTCAAAATTCGCAATATTTCACAGCTTGCCACAATAATTTGTATAGTAGATATTTAGGAGTGGTGCTCCAGCCCTAATCGGATCTAACAATTTGTGCTTAACCATATTCGACTATTCTAGAGTTTAGTAATAGAAAATAGAAAGAAAAGGTGGTGCAAGGTTGTTTTTTTTTTGTTTTTTTTTGTTTTTTGGTTTACATGTTTTGAAAGAGGCAAAATTTGTCTACTGACGGAATATTTTCCTTTTACGAAATATCCTAAGGACTGTAATTTACCCTGCTTTTTTTTTTTTTAATTTTTCATTATTTTAATTATTTATTATTATTGCCTAAAAAACCTTGTTTTAGTATTTAATATAAAAGGGGAATAATGACAAATTGCTAATTCCAAATTTCTGTATATTTCATTGGATTCAATATATAAGGTAGACAACATAAAAACTTGTTCCGAACTTAAATCTCAAAGGGATAACTATTTCTATGAAATTTACATTACTTACTATTTTCACCAATTAGTGAAAAACGAACACAAAATCCATGTGCTGAAACTGAGAAGCACAAGGGTTGCTCCTGAAACGAAATATGTTTATGCTGCATGTGCGTTTTGTCACTTGGAGTAAGAATAATAGACGCCATGCAAACTTTTCTAATAAATAGTTCAACTCCCGCAGATATTTCAATTTGTTAGAAATTCACCAAAATAAACGACCAAAGTTTAACCACATTTTGAAACATTCGTGCAAACAAAATTTCCTTGAATAATGCAAAGTTGACGATAATTTCGCCAGCACAGTAGTTGCGATGCCATAAACAATTTTGAGGATTTAATGAATTAATGGCGGTTTATGTAGATATCAATCCACCCAAGAGCACTCAAAGTGAATTTAATCTCTGACAAGAGTTGCCTGGCCCGTATAGAAATCAAGTCGTCCGGGACGGAAGTGAGCTACAATGCTGCGGGGAGCCAAGTTGGAAATTAAATTAATTTTTCTTTGCTCTTTGTTTGAGGTACAAGATCTTTTGTTTAACAATAAATCTTGTGCAAACGAAAATATTTGACAGGAACACTTGTTTGCTTTAAGTTCCCTTATTGGTTGCTGCACAGCTTTCTAAAGAAGACTACGAATTTCGGTTCCATATGGAGCTAATAAATGGAAGTTATGTCAAACGGAGTGTACATTTTGTTATATGACATTTAAATCTATCTTATCAAATATTTAAGTTCGGGCTCCAGCACAGAAAGTTTGTCCACTACGGTGACTGTAAAAACTTTTATGCACATCTTTGCCACCGCATGGGCGGAAAGTTCTGTGTTTGGATTGGAACGCAATTCATGTTTGCCAAGTGAAGGATACACACACACATGAGTGTGTATATGCATAACTGAATGTGAAACTCATTTGAAAGGGGTTCGCAAGCGAATTTATCTCAAATTTCGAAATTCCTAATAAATACTGAAATATATCAGTGAGACAAAAGTTAAACATATTACAGCGTGGACAACTGTCTCGTCACTATTTTTATTTCCAATAACTGAGTATAGAATTAAAACCTACTTTTGGAAAGACCTGCCAAAAGTGGCAAAACAAGAAAATATTACTAAATTTTTGAAGCCACTGCATAGGCCTGATAATATTTAAGTTAATTTTGTTAAGAAACTTTAATTTAATGTTGAACCTTTTTCCTATAATCCTGTGCAAGTATTCACGGTTCATGTATTCGCGGCATATTCCGACTAATAAGGATGACTTTGACTGTATTTATTAATAATCGCATTTAAAAGTCTTCAAGAACATACGCTAGACTTCAATTTATTTTATTTATTCACGGAATAATGTAAAATGTGCATTAATAAAAGGGTTAATTTCTTCAGACAAAACTTTTTTTCCTCGTTACTTTTCTTTCAAGAAAGGTAATCTTGTCAACTAGTAGAAATTGCATTCCCTTTTCAATTTTAAATTGATTACTGTAAAACCGAATTCGCACTTCCGAGCTTGGTAAATGTTTCCACCTGAATTGTGCCGCCTCGGACAGAATATCTTTTATCGGAACTTTTTATTGTTATCACTCGGGGCAAATTGATGAGCTGCTCGCCGGCGTAGTTAAAACGAACCGCAAGCATTCCGCATCTATTAAGAGTGCCATAATGATAGCAAAATTTCCCATTTCCCGGATCTCGAGTTGCGTATGCAATTTCAATGCTCCACGGCAGTCCTCAATGTACGCAAAAAACTCTGCAATTATTTCTGCCACATAAAGTGAAAATGCTGTTTCAGCAATGCTAACAGTCGCGCTGGCGGGAGCAGTGAGCGATGTTCCGCCTGATGGTATCTATGGATGTTTATTTACCTCTTCAATAGTTAATTTGGCACAAAGCATGTTCATGAATAAAACTCGCGAGCTCCATCCATAAGAGGCGTTTTTGCCTTGAGGCCCCATACACCGAGGATGAGCTCCAGCAAGTGCACGCCGACATGGGAATTAAGTGTCGTCATGAGAGCTATTGAATTATTGATTACACATCAGATATCGTTTGAATTTTAAAACAAAGTACACTCTCGCCTTCCCGGAGTTCGCGGCCAGATGTACGCATGTTCCTCAAAGAAATGCTAATGCTCCTTAGGGTGCGTCTGGAGGGAAGTTTTGCAAAAAATGTCTCTGTCCGGGAAGGCTTAGACACTCGTAAGTGCGTATCGTCCTGTATGTCGACCGGGAGGGACATGGCATCACAATTACTCTGCTCGGCATTACAAACTCGTTACACCGATTAATGGTTGTAATTACGCAAATGAGTGCTTGTTTTGTGCGGTAAAGGCCATTAACTAGCCGGCGGAACTGCACCTTTCTCAATCAAAATAATATCGACCGCTCGCGTCGCCCCAAAAACGATGGTGTAATTAATTGAACGATAGCCATTAGTGCGCAAATGGACTATTAAATGAATGGGCCAACTAAACCGATGGCACAGTGGTGGCTGACGTGATTGCCAAATTATTTCACTTATTTGGATTTTAAACTTTGGGATTGTCTCTAAGGATCAACGGTAATGGGCAACTAGAAGTAATGGGTCGTTAGAAAGAAGATGCTTAGACGAAAATTTTCTTTGGAATGGGACATTATTTCATAAGTGGTCTCCTTGAAATTAACAAGCAGCTTTTAAGAGAATCCTATTGCAATTATCCGACCGCGTAGAATAACAAACACAAACACACAATATAATGTACGTTAGGTATTGTAAGGCAAAGTGAAAATTCGCAATTAACTTTGTTATTATATAAAAATATAAACTTAGGCGTGGCCGTAAGAATCTTTTACGTCACAGCGCTTGATTAATAACATTTTAGTGTTTGTACAAAGTACGTACATAGATTTAATATTGAGTGTTTATATTATATCCCGAGTAAAAATGTTTATGCTTAAAATTGAAGGCCAGTATTGAAAATTGTGAACCACAGGCCTACAGCACGTTACAATTGAATTCTACTTGGCGAACATCAGGACCATGGCAAGTTCAAAATATGCCTGAAGCAGAGTCGGCGTTCACATAAAGAATGAGACAACAAACGCAAACCCAAAAGGAATGTTGTTTTTTTCACTGATGAAATTTTGCGCCGCGGAGAGTACTTTAAACTTTTTTTTTGCTTTGTTGATTTTTTTTATTACACATTTCCACTTCTGAAAACACTCACGTTTTGTATGGTCCCCAATGGGATTCGAACTATGGATATTTGAATTCCTGACATGAATCGCTACCGGTATGATATTTCACACTTAAATTGTAACAACTGGTAACAAGTCAAGTACGATTGTTTTTTTCGATTTCAATGAAACTCTGAAATAGAAACATTAGTATTGAAATGAATAAATATGCAAAAAACTTTTGCCCGGAAAGCAATACTATTGGACATATGTATTTAACTTTAAAATTTTTTTTCAAATCACTCCGGCAAATTGTTTTGCATATTTCTAGGACTGTTTCTACATAGTTTCACTGGCCGCGACTGAATTATGTAACATTTAACGATTTATAAATTTAAAATAACTCTTGAAGTGGCAAAAAACGCCAAAAACCACTCATTTATCACCAAAGAACAAATTCGAACTTTTCACGAACTGAAAGATCGCTAAACGCTTGTGAAATTTCCCCTCCTATCTTTGGGCACGTTCAAAAAGGGAACATGCATTCGCCATTTTTAGAAAAAGAAACTAATTTAAGTAGTAATTTTTAGACAATAAATTGCTATGTTTAAAAGACTGTTAAATACAAAATAAATATTTCTTAAACTTTTGTGTTTGTATTTTTCAAAGTTATCGAATCTAATTTACAGGTCTATAACGGTAAGTTCTATCTTGGTTTTATGAAGTGTCGCGTGCAAGACACATATTTTGTTGATTCAGTGATTTGGTGATTTTAGAGTCAGTAGACATTTAGTAAAAGGCTAGTTTCAGTAAGTAGGCATTTTGAAAAAAGAAAATATTTAGTTATTTCTTATTTAAATTTTTCGGAAAGTACCGTTTTCCGTGAAAAAATGTTTGCATATACATTCATTTCGACACTAAACGAATGTTTCTACAAAGTTTCATTAAAATCCAAAAAAACAGGCGAACTTAATTAAGCCACCTTTTTGAACGCACCCAAAAGATAGGAGTGGAAATTTTACATTTGAAATGTCAATTGGATTAAGCGCTTTGTTATGAAAAGTTTGTGGTTTTGTTTTAAGTGATATTTCAGTACTCTTTGGGGGTTTTTGAGTGTTTTTTGTTGACCCTTAGTGTTAAATATGTAGTTCAGTCGCGGCGAGTGAAACTATGTAGAAAATGCTCCTAAAATATGCAATTACTAATAGAATTCTACAACGTTTCATTGAAATCCAAGCCAAAATCTGTATCATGGCTTTTGTTGTAACTTTTTGCAGTGGGTGCTTGGACTAAGACGAAGTCATCGTTCACAATGTCCGAAATCAGTATGCAAAAAATCAGCGAGGTCGGTTGTTGTGTCATAATAACATAGGGACAATATCCCGTCCGTTTGTACTACCTTATGCGTGTTGGTACGTCAATATAAACCTTTTCAAATATTCGTTCATTCGGCATATCAAAAAGTAATAGTGGAAGGAAACCCCTAATTGCAATGGCAATTATTGAATTTCTATTTAATTAGTAATGATTGTAAACAAAATCGCACGTTAGCGAGTACTATGCAACGGAATCGACTTTCCATGTTTTCCTCAGCAAATTCAAAGAGCGGAGGCACTCCGATAATTAATTAATCCACACTTCACGAGTGGAATAATTCGTACAGAGGATAGGAAGTCACATCGGTACGAAGAATACATGCAGGCAGCGAGTGCTGTCTGGAAGAAAACTGTTCTGTTCAGGTCGTCAATTAAATCAATCGCGTTACTCATTACTTTCGCTTTCGTGGAATTGTTAATTAAAATTTCAGAGTTTTGAAATCTCCCTTCATTAGCTGTTTTTATTTACTCTTATTTCCCCGACATTTCCTGAAAATGTCCGTTGCGCGAAATTTCGCTTCTCTTATTGCCTTGTCCGTCATTCTGTAAAATGAAATACTGTGAACACCAATATAAAGTTAACACGAAAAATGTTGGGAGCTTTCGTTCTATAGCATCTCGATGAGTGATCGGTGTTTGTTATGTATTTTTGGATAATTTTGAAACACCTGTATGTACTCTGTGCAAAAAATAATATACTTTAACTTCAAAAATAATATTAACAAGTTCATAACAATAAAAACAAAACAAGTACTGAATTCATCTGTCAATATAAAGTTAACAGATTCGAAAATAATATTTCAATATCCACTCAACACTAAGAATAACTGAATCGATCTGTAATGAATTTACAATACTGTATTATTATGTACTAATCAGTTTTAATAAATGTCGAATAACGTGTTCAGAATTTTATCAAACAAACATTTATTACTTGTTATAGTTAATAGGGTTGTTGAAAAGAACAAAGGTGCAATAATAAAAAGCTTGCATTATCATCTGCAATAAATTCACTTCGTTCCGCACAGAGTCTCTTCAGAGTGAGGACCTTTTGTTCAGAGTAAAGCAATAAGGAATTTACGACAAACATCAATTTATATTGACCCATAACCGCTAAGATCAACCTTCTATCACCGTTGGGTCCCTATCAGATTAAAAGAACTAATAGCGAAAGTCATGATCTTTTAAATTTTTTCTTTAAAAAGTTACAGCGGACAGAAGAGTGTTTAAAGCGTCTGTCATAGAAACACATAAAACTGGCAATTTATAGAAGATTACGGCTATTCCCTTGTCGTGTGGATAAGAGCCACTCAAGAAGTAAAGTTCCCTGCAGAGGGAAAAAATAGATACTTCATAACAAGAAAACATTTTCCGGAGAAGGTGATTTTCGCGAAACGAGAAAAATCTTTCTGGGATGGTTAGGCTTCGTTGCCAAGGCAATATACCCGTCCCATGGACAGGGGTTCCACTGTGGGGGAGTTATCTATAAATAAGAATGTAATTAAATTTTTCCTTCTTTATTAAGGCATTTTTCTAAGATTTTAAAAGCCACTTAACGCATTTTTATACTTATTACAGCGTTTCAAGTAGGCCTACTATTAATTAGCCTTCTGCACAACGAAACTGTTTGCATTGAAAGAAAACTCACATTCAGTGTTGGGCAAAATTTAATTGTGATTAACAATCACAATTATTTAATTAATTATATATTCTACTATTACAATTAACTAATTAACGAACTAACAATGAATTAATTGTAATTGTTGACGATACAATTAGTTAAATAATTTTAATTCTTAATCACAATTACATTTTGCCCAACACTGCCCACATTGCTATATACTTTATACTACACAATACTTAGAGCATGTTATATACCCTGTGGAGTCAACCCAAGGGCCTTCTGCCAAAAACGAGCTGAATAAGTTTCTTCGTTCGAGGGTTAGCTAGTGTAGCGGGAAGGGGGTGTAGGGCTCTTTTTCTAATTCATTCATAAGTCGAGAATTTCTTTTATAACTGGGTTGAACACGTTTTATAATAAGTTTGAAGCTTTTGAGCAGGGAGTGACATTACGAAAAAACCGTTATTTTACACGCTTTATATTAAACTTTCACGCTCTTCCAGGCGTCTGAAAAATTTGAAATTTTGCACACATTAAGAACCGATGACAACACAAAAATTTCATAAAATTTTTCCAAATTCGAGATGGCAGATCCAATATGGGGAACGTAAATGTCAAACTTCAAAAGATTTCCCTGAAAATCCGATCCAAGGGGTTTTCGGGGTCGCTAATTTCGATCCAATATGGTTACTGAATAAGTTAAAATTAAAGGGATTGCTCTGAAAATTCGCAGTAGAAGGTTTACGGCAGCGCTGATTTCGAATCCGCGATCAAAATTTCCAGATTCAAGATGGCGGATCCAATATGGCGACCGAAAAGTTGAACTTCAAGAGATACTCTGAAAATCCACACTAAGAGGTTTTCGGGGTCGCCAATTTCGAATATGCCATCAAAATTCTATTCACTGTTATTCTCATTTTAAGCTTATTTTAAAAAAATTAAATTATATCGAGTTGGGCAACTTGCTTCGCTGTCGAACAAAATCTTTATAAATATTTAAAAATTATTTGTTTAGTTTTTATAGTTCACGGTTGCAATGAGCCTGTCATATCGATGTCCCATTCCTTGTTCCCACGACAGTTTTGTTCATATTTTAACTTATCTATAAAATGTATTGGGACCAGACTTTATTGATTTGAATATATGTATCAATTAGCTTTTTCGTTGCACTATTGTAATTATCATTGATGGAATTGTATTACAAATTGAATTGAAATTTATGCTTTGTACGAGATCGGGTGAATGCTTCATATTTTGCCTGGTAGTAAACCAAGCGCCGACGGAAACTTCGGTCGTTTGGTCTGTACCCGGCAATTACATTTGCTGTGCGATAAGTCCAATTTGAAATAATAATAGCGTACGTATGCATCAGCTTCTAACAGTGCGTTATTTGGAGTTATATTGCCCAGCTAAATTGTGTATCACTTGTAATCAACTAGAATTGATACATTTGAAGAGCGGACATTTGATAGAAATATGGTAGTTACAATACGACATGTCGGTAGGTTTATTATTAAAGAAAAGTGTTATTGCCACCGCTGTTCTAACCAATGGGAAGGATTTAGATTGTTTTTTACTTTTCCAAGAATGGATAAGTACGAGCAAGCCCGTGTACGGGTCATATAAATACTTCAAGATATTATTATAGAACAACTAGTTCCGTCGCACTACCACCTACAGTTGCAAGATCAAGGGCTGAGTGAAATATATCTTCCCTGCCGTTAATATCCATTTCGAAAATGGACGTTATTCATTTTTCTTTCTCGAGGTATTAAAAATGGATAAGTAAAGATGGCAAAGCGAGAAACCTCCGTGAAATTTCCGTAGCCAACTGCCGGCCATTGTCTCACTGAATACTTGTTTTAGCAATTACACGCCTCTACGCTTTGCGGACTAAATAATTCAGACGGTGGCGCTGCAAATGAACACGGATGGGCCCTAAATCTCCCTTAATAATTTATCTCGCTCTCTGCTTTTCAAGATAAACACGGCAGAATTGTTTATGGGAAACCAATAATCCGGGAAGGGCGGGCTGGCCTGTCTCGGCCTTGTTCAACACGACCACCCTCTGCAAATGGCCAGGGAGCAATAAATTCGAGACTTTGTTTCTCCAGATTGCAGACGGCGTAATTATTTCGATAAATTTTTCCTTGTGTCGGTGGCGTGTCACCAACAGCCTCAACCACAGGCGCAGGCAAAAAACAAAAAATTCGGTTAAGTTTCAATTGAAATATTTTTCAGGGCTCGCCCTCCTCCCAGCTGCGGATACATTTATCGCGCTTGTACCGGGTGTGGGTGGAAAATCGATAAAACACTAAAGCCGACAGGGGGTCTCATAAAGCTCAAATGGCACTGGGGGAGAAGAGTATCTGCGGGTTCAGGGCCCGGGCCGCAAAAACTCCGGCCTGGCCCGAGTGCTTGACAGGTGAAATATGACCAAGTTAATATACATACATAGCAGAACTGCTGCTGGTGGGAAAAAATGAGTGGGTCTGTTCTCCGCCGTGATTAGCTCATTGTAATAAAAACTTAATGCCTTATCACAGACTGCCGACTGTTTGCCAGAGAAGTAGTGATTTCAGAGAGATAGACGCCGCATGAAGACTGTTTCCTTCCTAACAGCACCGCAATTTGGTAGAACGTTGCCAGGACAGGAAGCCGATTTGTCCAAGATTACAAAAGTACTCCGCCAGATTCCGCACAGTGGAGCGAGAATAAAAAGAAATATTGAGAGGAAAGCTCCGGACGCTATAATTTGGCTTCTGGTATGAATTTTATTATTTGAGCAAATGACTCCATGGTAAATAAAACTTACACATTTAACTTAAAAAGGAAGATTTCAATAAACTCACAAACGTTTCTCGTTCGTTGGTTAGGTATGTGGGTTCGTGTGTTTCTTCGACTAGGTTTTTTTATAATAATAGTTGACCGTGCGGATATTTCCCACAGTATCGGCAAAAATGGTTTTGATTGCTTTCTTTTAAAGATTATTTTATGCGATTTATGATTAGAATAATATATCGACCAAATGGCCACCGCGGCTTCTCTTGGACACGTTCATCCGCCAATTTTCTATTACTTTGTGCAACATTTCGGCCGGCATCTCACCTATGGCTTGACGAATATTGGCTTCCAATGCCTCAAGAGTTGTAGGATAGTTGCTATAAACCTTCGACTTAATGTGGCCCCAAAGGAAATAATCCAAAGGCGTTAGACCACACGATCTAGGCGGTCAAGCGATGGGACCATTTCTTGAAATTAACGACTTAAGTTAAATCCATGTTAAGTCGGGAAGTGTGAGGCGGTGCACCGTCTTGTTGGAAATAAAGGTCGTCCGCATCAATTTCATCAAATTGCGGGAAAAAAATCGCTCAACATCGTGTTATAGCGATTTCTATTAATGGTAACGGCATCTCCTGCCTCATTTCGAAAAAGATAAGGTCCGATTATTCCGCCATACCATAATCCACACCAAACGGTCAATTTTTGTGGATGCAATGGTAATTCATGAACTACTCGTGGATTTAACTCACTCCAATAGCGGCAATTTTGCTTGTTGAAGAATCCATTGAGCCAGAAATGAACCTCATCTGAGAAGATGATTTTGCAATGAAAATCGCCGTCGGCTTCCAACATGTCCAGTGACCAATCAGCGAACTGACGACGAATGTGATGGTCGGTTGGCTTGAGTTCTTGTGCCAATACCATCTTATAAGGATGCAGACTCAAATCCAATCGCAAAATTCGCTAGGTTGTCATCCTGGAGAGCCCGAACTCTTGAGAACGGCGCGGAACAGACGCATTTGTTTTCACGAACACTGGCTTGAACGGCGGCAATATTTTGTTCACTTCGGGCATTTCTTTGTCTTACAGGCACCTTTGTATCGTGAAGAGTGGATTCACTTTCAAACTTTGTTATTATGTGTCTTATAGCGCGCTCAGAAGGAGCATTATGACGACCGTTTTTTGCACGAAGCGCTCTTACAGTACCGACAAGAGAATGCGAATCGCAAACCTTAATGAACATAATTTCGCAGACCTGTCAAAAAACCATAAACAAATATGGCCACCACGAGCAATCAAAACCAGGTCATCCCTATTGAGAAACCCTTTATATGCGAGATTTGAATACCGCTGTGTTTCCCTTTATTATTTAAATCTCAATCGCTTGTAAGGATATCGTTTATGTATATACATACATATATACGATTAAAAAATAAGAAATATATGTATTCAGATGTTTGATATTTTCGTTATTTTAAAAATATTCATTTAGGGATTTTACAATACCCAATTATTTTGTGATCATAGCTTTTATCACAATTTCTGGAATATTTAATGTTAAAGAAGCTAGCGAAGAAAATTATTCTCAAAAATGTATTTAGAAACCTGATGTTCCGGTTGGTAAAAAATATTTAAATTTGTCAAAGAATTTCTTAATCCATCGCATATAAATGTAAATAAGAAAAACTTTACTTCTTTGTAAAGAACGATTGAGACGTTTTAATCCGGTCGATTAAAGGCCAGGATGACCGAGTTTCAAAAGTTCTCTAAGAACCGTTCCTCAATCGTTCTCTGGTTGGCTCTCGTTAGAATCCCATCCTCACCGCATAGTTTCTACAGCTTGAATTTCAGAGAGACATTTTTTAACAGTCTAAGTAACAAACAGTCTCGATTTCAGAATTATCAGAAATGAATAAATTTTTATTTTTAAGAAAGTTAATGAATTCGTCTAAAAAATAAAATAACATGATATTGTACGTTATTTATCGTGTAGAAATCACAAAATTTTTCTCTCCGTCTAGGTGGAGTCTTTCAGCAAGTTGAGAATTATTTTAATTATACGACCCATCGACCTCAATTCCGCGAAGGTGCGCGTCTTTTCGTCAGGCTTGGCCGGACGGACCGACTACTATCCAAAGGCCCCGTGAGCCCCCCTAGCACTGTGGGCCCTGGTGCACTGCACCACTTTGCACCTTAGTAGTTACGCCACTGCGAGACCAGTACCTATACTGAGAAGAAGAGATGCTGCAGAGGCAAATGTAAATAATTCATTGGAATGCTGCTTATAGGCATTCATTAAATAAAATTGAAGTTTCTGTTAACCAAACTTGCTCTCATGTCCGAATCAATTATTTGGCACTATGCAGCTTAAAACTTGTTACTAAGGCCACTAAAAGCCGCAGGGAAGAAAACCTATAAATAGGAAATTGTCCCGTCTGCAGGGAGCCATTTTTCATGTACTCGTATGTAAGCCCCAGAACCAAAATCCATTTTCCAATTCTCCCGAGCACCTATTTCGTAAACAATTTCAGGCAAAAACTGAGTCAGCCCGCGGGCCTATGTATATTCAAATTAATCGAAACTACACCCCGGGCCATGGGTACGACTAGAAATGAAGAAAAAATGGGTGGACGGGGGCACCGAGATACTGCAGCAACGACGCCCCCGCCTAGTGTCCACCATTGGAATTTATGGTGCCCGGCGGCGGCCGAACTCTCTGTCCTATCAGGGGATTTGCATGCAAATTTGGATTCAATTAACAGGGCGGAATTAAAAGTTACTCACCGTCGTCACCCGCCCCCGGCGCGGGGTTGAGGTGCTGCTTTACGTTCTCGCTGTTCCCCTTGAGGGTGTGCTTCTCGTGCGGATGAACGACGACATTGTTTATTACGGACTCGCCTCCTTCGTTCAAGTCGTTTATGTTGTTCGCGTCGACTGCAGTTTCCACGACGTTGCTTCCAGCGGCACTGCCGCTGCCCCCGCTCACCTTGAGCCCGAGCGGCAGGTTGTGTCCTTGCCCCCGGCGGCTGTCGTCAGTGTAAATCAGGAAAGCGACTGTGAACCAAATGGCACTCAATATAAGGACAATCTTCACAATTGACGCCGATCTCCGCCGCCAGATGAAGGCCATGGTGCCTGTCGAACTCTACTGGGACGCGGATCGGGAGACTAGGATTAAGCGTAGGTCTGAGGTGCGACTATGCAGATGTCTGGGGAATTTCATTAAACCCGCATAGCCTGGGCGCGGATGTTCCTTGTTCCAGGAATCGGGAGAGATATGTTTCGTGGCTCAAAGCTCTAATCTGATATGACTCGGTCGGGATGTCGCCCGGATATGTACTGGTGTCCCTGGGGAGCTCCACCTAGTTGTGCTGATTCTGCGAGTGCCTCCCCATGCGTTTCACTGCTAGTTCCGTGCTATTTCAGTTTGACGTGATGATTGTGGCGGCGGCCTTGTTTCTGCTCTTTTGTGAGATCAATGGCTTCCTGCTGCAGATGCTGACCCACTAATCCTCCTTGCTGCGCCGGGTTATGGCCCATCTGAAAAATACAAAGGAATCCATAATTTGTCTGTTTTTAGTATTGCGTCCCCTCGTTAGCCTCGCGTGGCAATCACGGAGAGCTTTATAATGGACATCGGAATTCAAACAATGGCGCGGACGCGATTACGTCGCGGTGGGCATGGACGGCAACTATGGTTGGTTCCGCGGTATGACAATTATTCGTCTTTGGTGCTTTGGGTTTGAAACTGTGCCTCTTTCAATTACGGCCAGAGAGCAAAGTTTGTTTTTTTTTCAGAGAAATCGCATCAGACTCGCTTTGATTTCACGGTGGTGGTGTGAAATTGAAATTTTGCCGGTGACTGGGTGACGCAACGAAATTGTAGGAAGCACCTCTGCTCGTGACGCTCAAAGCAAACCGGATCATCAGACGGCTTACGTTGGGAGGTGTGCAATTAGATTTAGGCGCGGGAATCGGAAAACGACTTATGACAAATGCCGAAGTTATTGCACAATTCTGTCGCTTTACGTGAGACTCGTGAGAGTATCTTTCAAATTCTATGGAGGATACAAAATTTGTAACCTTTGAATCAAAATGAAGCCACAAAAAGTTCTTTTTTTTACACTGTGCAGTCAGATGTATTGCGTGAATACACACATTACAAATAACATCGTCTTAAGAGTAAAAGTATTTATTTATTTATTGTACTATCTCATCAACAATCTGATTACTTAGATGAATCATTAAAGAAGCCGCCTTTTTTTGTGGCTTTTAGATAAATGGAAGTCAATATCAGGGTAACTTTACTTGAACGAACGCGACATTTCGGTTAAACTATAATTGTACGGGAACCCACGACCAAAATTTGTGTAAACAAAATCGACATCATTTAGTTAGAGCACCTCATCAGTTCTTGATAGAATCGTGTTAAAGAAGTAAAAACGATCACGAATTCATCAAGAACTGGCATTTAGCGCATTGCAAGACATTGATAACACCCTTATCAGTTGTTTAAAATAAAGGGCTCAATAGAGTTACAGCGACACGGAAGAAACCTTCATCAAATGATTCCTTAATCTTAATCTCTCAACACTCCATTAAAAATGATAACTGAAGTTTGCAGTGTCAAAGATCGTATAACTAGTTAATTGTTAAGATTAACTACGTCACTTCCGATTTCGATGAAATTGAAATATGTGCATATATTATAACGGAGGTCATTCTGAGAAACTTTGTGTTTGGACAAGTGCCGTGGAAACCTACAGGAAAAAAGATACACGCAATTTTGTATGTGTACACTGAGACAATTTACAATGACAAGTTCAAATATAAAGGGTGGCCCATTTAAAAATTGGAATTTCTTTTTATTATAAAAAAAACGACTCAATATTTTTCAATGGTTGAACATTTATTTGAAAGGATGGTTTAACTCATTTATTTATGAAAAACAATTTCGGTCAAATGACCACCACGGCTGACTTGACAGAAGCCCATTCGGTCCACCCAATTTTTGAGTACATTTTCGATTGTTTCGGGCCTTATATCATCAATAGCAGCTTGAATCTCGTACTTGAGGTCTTGAATTGTTTCTGGTTTATTGACGTTATTTTTATCTTTCAGCGCTCCCCAAAGACAATAGTCCAACAGCGTCAGCAGCGTCGTTGGCAGCTTCTTGCCAGCCAAATCACATCACCATTTTTGCTGATTATGCGATTTCCGAAGATAGGGCGCAAAAGGTCGATTGTGGATTTCGCTTTATGGTTCGGATGGTCAACCGGCTTTAGCTGCTGTACCAATTGAACTTTATATGGCTTCTTGGCAAGGTCTTTACGCAAAATTCGCATCAGAGAAGTGCGTGGAATGTCCAATTGTTGAGAACGATGACGAGTTGATGTTGATGGTTGCTCACCACACTTTGAGCTACAGCAGCAACCGGACGAGTACGTACACAGGTTGGTTTATCCAACAACATTCCAGTTTCACGAGCCCGCTTCACGAATTGATCCACAAATTGGGTTTTTTGAAGTTTTTTTTTTCGTCAAATTTGTCACAGTTTGTCACGACTTTGGAAATAAGTTTTTAATATTTCACAACCTTTTTGAAGCGAATACCGACCCATTTCATAAATGTGAAACCTTAAACTAAATTTCTGTCAAGTCGAGAATGACATATAATCAACTAAACTTTAAATTAGCGGTAGATCAAATTCCAAACACTAGATGGACCACCCTTTAGATCTGATTAAATAGATTTATATTCAAAAACATGAATAAGTGTGCATCAAACACGATTCTGTTTAAAGGTCTTCACAAACCGTAGAATGTCAGACGTTCACTCAGAGAAATTTCGCTATCATCAAATCGAAATCAATCCCGGCTATCTGTAGATCAATAGCTAAAGTGGTGGCCTTATGTTCCAGAGGTTCCGAATTCGAATCTCACATGATTCAGATTGTTTTTCTTTCTAAAAAGTCAGATTACAAGGCAAGCTCAAATCCTATCGGAAACCACACAAAGACTTTGCATATAAGAAAAGAAGGCAATTTTCGTTCGCGAATTTAATATGGAATCAAATCAGAATGAACGACTTGTGTTAATTAATGTTCACTTTTGATTTTAAGATTTTCAATGACAGGAAAATGTCAAGGCACAGCAGCACTGCCATGTGTGTGCTATCTAAGTTGCAGTGGAAAAAGCTTGCGTGACGTCATGCGACGCATTGCCGATTCTCGAGTCGAGATAATGATAAAGCGTAATCAGAATTTGTTCTGAATGCACAGTCTATGTGTGATAAGTTGGTCCATGCCTACACCCTGTGTGAGTAACAAGACATTGTTATGGATGTATTTCTATTTGTTCTTCATGAAGGAATTTTTTCAAAAAAACGTTAATTAAAATTATATTTTCTATTGTTTGCAAATTTACGAAAGATGATCAATACGATGTCCTCGCAGTTCGATTCAAACACACGTCCGTCGCAATAATAATCCGGTGAAATCTTTAGATACATTCGTCGGAAAGTCCATACTTCATTCAAAATCAGCTATGAAAACATGCACTCACTGCTTGAAAAAAAAAACTGTAAAAAGGTTTTAAAGAAGTGCTTGTTTCTTAACGCAATGCTGATGTCGAAGTTTTTACGCATTCAGAGGTGTGAGGAACTTGCCTGTAACGTTTCTGGTTGACTACCAGATTGTCAAGGGAATACTTTGCATTCGAAATGAGCTACAATTTGTCCGCAGTAAAATTTACAAATTAGATTTGCAATTGTGATTTATGCTTGTTTAGACAGACCCCTCAAATCCAAGTTCATTTCATACCGCCACTATTAGTAAAATTTATGTGCTTTCACTTGGAATGATGGACATAATTAAGGATTAAAAAGTTCAAACATTCAAATGATAAATCCGATAAAATTCCACTTCGTCTTAGAGTCACTTTTTATTTTTGCAATGATGGATGCATCCTCTGATTTCGATTCGCGCAGCCACACACCTAATTCATCATGCAAATGAAAATCAATAATAATTAATTGGCACGATTAAAATCAGATATGTAAATATGGTGCGGCATCGTGAAAATTTCACCGTTATTAGTTAAAAAGTAAAATTTCTAGCCCCCGTCGCTGCATGTCTGGTAAGAAGGCGGTCAGGTAAAAGTGCCATCGCTGAGTCAGTCGCAACCAGAACAGAAATCGAAAGTGCACCTCTCCTTGGGTTTTGCACGTTTCGTGACATTGAGAGTTTTAAACTATGGGAAATGCATTCACCGACCGGATTTCCATTTTTGGACAATCTCGATTTGCTTGCCTTTTGGTTTTGACGAATGCCTTTCTCCCCACACGGTTCGAAAGGCAGATCCGTCCGCTGTGCAGTTAAAAGTAATCCAAACGCGAAAAATGAGGGATCTGCCTTGATTATCATACTAATGGCACTTATGGTGGGTCTATGCAAATGCATTCAGTTTTAATCAGCGCTAGAAACTGGCACAGTTGCTCATCCCCATTATCGCACCTCGCGTCATGGCCTCAACCACCCAGAAAGCCGCGAATCGGATCTGCCGGCCTGGACGCTCGCGTCGGCCCTCAAGTGCACAAAAGCGCTGAATTAATTAAGGCAAAAAGTGAAAATCCATGACAAAGTGCATCGCTTCGAGTTGATTAATTACGCAACACCTCTGCAGGTACTTCCACTGCGATAATGCTGTCAAGGCAGTTTCACTTTGTGATTGAGCCCGGTCACTGCACTGATTTTCCGGTTGGGCTCATCACTCCCCGGCTCTTCGGCTAATTGGATTGTTGTGATTTCAGGCCAGAATTGTGCTATTTGTGGCACCGGGGATTTCAGGTCGATAAAATTTGCGCGGTTCGCAAAAATTCTGGCATTTCTGATTTTCTAATCGAGGCCCGCTCTATTCACGAGTTTCATTCACGGCGGGCGGCGGTGACTTGAGGCAGCGAAACTGCCGAAATGGCATTCACTGGCAAGTTCAAGTCTACTGGCTTCCTTGGTATTTACTCAGCCGGGTTGATTGCACCTCTATGGGAAGTTATGCTGGAAAACACGCTCGGGCCCTTGTCTAGCCCCCCGTTCTCGTGTTCGTGACTAATTGCATTGCATGTATCATTGTAACACCTTTGGTCAACTGAAATGATCGGGGTGCACATGGAAGTCGGAATTTCCTGCGCTATTTGTGAAAACCAATAATCTGCTCTATTTTGCCGTTTCGTGTACAACGACAGTAGCCACTTACGATATTGCCAACAGTGCACTGTTATGTTTAGTGACAGTGGTGAACAATCACGCGTACCTGTCCATCCTAAGCCTCTAACCTCTTGTGAGGCTTTAACCAGACATTCAAATTTTCAACTATTGGCCATACCTACAACTTGAAATCGGTATAAATTGGTTACCTAAATTTTCATTACAGTCAAAATGTGCGATTAATTTATTTCGAAGCGAGCAATATTATTCGATTCGTAAATTGAATCGATTCCTTGATAATCCGATTTATTCCAGTAGCTCAAATAATTAAATTCGGAGAATTCGTAAAATTACAAATAAAGCATTTTGCTTCAATTCCTGAGTCATATTGGACCTTGTAAGGGAATAATCCGAGGTCTTTACGCGGAATTCTCCCTACGCTAGCGCGGCAAATGTTCAGTTGCTGAGATCTATGGCTTGTTGAGGTTATCGAGTTTAGGGCGCACACTTTCGACAACAGCAACAATATTCTTGGATAAGCGCACGAGGATAATTTGTGTTACCAATTAGCATGCCAATTTCACGCACTGCAACAAAGCAGTTATTTGGAAGTAGGTTTTCAATATTTCCAAGTTTGTTTAAGTGCAAATATATTATTCATTTCGTACCGCGGCGATGTCATCACTGAGAGACATAATTTTCTAAAAATAAGAATATTAGTTTCTTACTTGCATGAAAATTCGATATTCCTTCAAATAAGCAATTTAAAAGAATAAAAAGTGACTTAATTGAACTTCTCTTATTTCAAGATCCAAAGCAGCGATGGAATCATGAAAATCGGTCTTAAAAAAAGACCTAAATAGTCCCTTATTTCAATACACAATTTCTCTTCAATCAGAAAACATTTTTTGCTTAATTTGAAAGATTGATAACTTTCTTGTTTTAATATACAAAGTACGTAAGTTCTGAAGCAGATCTCTTTTTCTAATTTTAAGAACCCACGCACGCTTAATTTATTTAAATACTAGCTTGCCCGGACTCGGCGTTGCCCGGGATACTATTAAATTTGTATTCTTTAATTTTAAACACCCTCCTTACTGCACCCCCTCTCCAATGTCCCAGCGAGGTGGGGGTGATTTCATTAAATCAAGCATAAATTCGTACACAATTCCCCTATACATCACTTTCACCTATTCCTAATACTATTTTTACTATAAATAAATCTATTTTTTCATTTATTTCTAATCGGCAGGGGCAAAATTTATGCCGCTCTTAAAATATTTCCAATTTATTAATATTTTTATCCCAAATTTGGCACACACATTGCCCCGCATGTTTAATATGGAAGAGCTTTGGTTTCAACAAGACGGCGCAACCTGCCACACAGCGCATGGAAAAATCAATTTATTGCAGGAAACATTTAATGAACCTATAATTTTGCGCAATGAACGTGTGGATTAGCCTCTAAGATCGTATGATATCACACCTATAGATTATTTTTAGTGTGGATGTGTGAAGTCGCTAGTCTACGCCGAAAAACCGCAGACGTTGGACCACTTGGAAGTCAACAGTAGCCGCGTAATTGCCCCAGATGCTCGAAAGAGTGGTCGAAATTTGGACATCCAGATTGTACTTCATGTGCCCGAAATCATATTTTAACACTAATGAAAGGAAAATATTCAGACAGTAAGATGTACGATGCGTTTATCTCATTTTCTTTTACCAAATGTCTACTGAGTGAAGATTTTACTTTCCCATTATACACATTGACCGTAACATAAATATACACAGCTCCCTGAAACCAAAATAAGTAAAGTAAAAGTATCGTTAACCTAATGACACCGTTAATCATTTTTTGAGAATTACCGCATAATAGAATAGAATTGTATAAACCTAACCAGAAGCTTTTACCAAATTAGTACTGTTCCAACTCTTAAAAGCACATGACTCAATACACACGAGTATATGTATACACGAATGTAACATATATAGGCTTACTGCACACGGCTTTGAACAATTTCCGGGTCTTACTCTTCCATTAAAACTTTGTCTGCAAATACACAAATAGCTTCTTTTCGAATAATAAAATTTCTTTCTTTGAGAAGTATAAATTTAATGTCAAATGTTGTGTAAAAGAAAAACTTCTTTGAAGGTTAAGCGAAAGGGCAGAGAGATATACATGTGCCTATGAAAGGATTTGAAAAAGTTACTATAAAACAATGTCGGAAAATTTTGATTATTTTTAAAACTTTTTTTTCTAAACTGACAGACAGAGACTACCGCGCTTTTAAAACTTTTATGATTTATTTTAGAAACGATTATTTGTTTGCTTGCATTGTTTTTTTCTCTGAAGTCAGAAATCAAATTAAAAGTATTTCATTAGTAAACTTTAAAGATTACTAGTCGGCACCAATAGTTTAGATTAACTTAAACTTAACTAGAAAGCAATTAAGTAATTCAAAATTTTGTTTATAAAGCCGACAGCCTATTGTGATGGACAAAAACGTTAAAAAAATGAGGCCGAAAGAGCTCGTGGGTATCTGTAGAGTAATGGTAATTAACTCTTGACTACTGTTCCAGAGGTCCCGGGTTCGAACTCCACATGAATGAGATTGCTTTACTTGCCAAAAGGTCAAATTATACACATATATCTATCTGCTACAACTTAAGTACGTTTCTGTATTGCGGTATACAAATATGTACATTTAAAATTTACAACAATTTCCGTTTCAGTCAAAATATTGTTTTTTTAACTGTAGGAATGTTTAACGTGCGATGTACATATAAACTATTTCAGTTTGGGCTGAAAACTTGTGGGATTTGCTCGTGTAAAAATGTTTACAAGTTTTTCTTGCAAACAAAATATCGTGTGGAATTATATGGAAACTGTTTAGTTTATAATTTACACAAAAATGTCCACCAACGATTTTTTTGGAAATTAATATTGTTTCATCTGACCAAGAAGAAAGAAATAAATACAGATTTAGATGATGTGAAGTTTTCTTACACATATGCATAAAAGGTTATGCTATGGCGCAGAATGGAAAAGACAGTCGACATACATATGTCCGTCCATCCATAACCAATTTTATCCAAATGATTTTTTTAAATTTTTAAAATGTACGTGAGCTACGGTGACCGGAACGCAGTGATAAAATGTGAAAGTAGTTAACAGCTGAGTTAACGTCGCACTCGTGCAGAACTGTACTCCAGTCGCCCTTCCGGTGTTTTGAAGTGCGAATCAATTATTTGAAGTGTCTGGAACATGAGGTAATCTAAAAGTATCTAAGCAGTGCACAAACAAGCCACGTGAGGGAAATTCCCATTCACAGCGGATTTTTCGCCATAAGTGGTTTAGTATTGCCATGCAGAAGTGAGTAAACCACTTTTAATGTTTGCTATAATAAGACACTATTTTCTCCTAAGGTCGAACAAATAATGTGGTGACTTTTTCTCAGTTAAAATAAAAAACAAAAATGCTCACTACACTCGTCAATCTCTTCTTTGGTTATGTCAATTGTTAGGGTCGAGTATTATGGCTTTTAGAGTTTGCATTTAGAACTTTACGGAGTGGTGCAAAAATTTAATTTGAATCTGATTTTATTAAAGGGGTCTAGCCACTTTAGACGCTAAAAAAAAGGCTCTTTTCATTCTATTGGTCTTAAAAATAAGTTTTTAATGTGTAATATTTTGTAGGTAATTTAACTCTACAAAATCTATTCTGAGGACTTTTACGCTACAATCAAATGTTACGGAGTTATGGCGATGTATGTCGAGAAAAGTGATCATTTTGCAAAGTCCACGATTTCAGCCGGTTTTGGGCATTCTGTAGCTCCGTTCTGTATGAACTTAAATTTGTGTTCTACAAAATTGCATATAATTCGTTCTGCGCTTAAATTCACTGGAACGGAGTTATAGGCGAAAAAGTGAAAAAAATTCTGATTTCGCCGGTTTTTCCTAAATAGCGGAATTTTATTAGATCCGAAGAGTATGTTAAATGAAAAATGCAACAAAAGTACACAAAGCGAACTATTTCATTACTTAAAAAGCAATTATTCGATACGTTCTGAAACCGTGGAATACTCAAAACAGTAAAATTCATAACTTTCACGTGGCGCCGTTTCACCGTTTCAAAGACATTCTCGAAGACATTCTGTCACGGAGAGCGAACATTCCATCGCCCGTCAACGTCGTCGTTTCCATGGATGGCTCGCGGTAAGCAACACTCCTTTCCGGTAGGCGAGATAATTTAAAAGTTCCATTCGGAAAACGTCTTCCAGGCGCTCATCCTCTGCTGTTCGTGATATATCGCTGTTTGCGAAGCGAGCGATGATCCGTGAAATAAATGTCTTGATGTTTTCGCACCGCACTCGAATTTTCGGAGTGTGTTAGCACCCAGACAGCCATCGATTTAGCCCACATTTCGTTCGGATTTCTCAACCCCGGGCCTGCGAACATTGGGAAATGGCTTAAAGCTATGCTGCGAACTGCTCTTTAGTTGCACTGAAGTAAGTCAACTGTACTTAATTTTTAATTTGCAATGACATATTCACGTTTGCATAAGCGTCAGTTTGATCATATGGCTTTTTAACAAATATCTAAATTATCACAAATGAAAACGTCTTGGGAAGCGCCAATTCAGACTAAATCAAAAACTATTAATTTTAAACTAAAAACATTTTGACTAAATAACTAATATAATAATGAAGTATTTTTGTTTCACTGCATATGGTTACTAAATTAAAATTTAAAATTTTCCATTCATTTTCAGATATTTTCCTGGCTGAAAACGCTACATAATTTTCCAATCAATTTGCATAAGTTGTCCCCTCTCGATTTTTGCCAGAAACATGTTGCAAACCATTTTAGCGTTATTTTATTGATTCGAACTGTCAGCTTAGATTAAGATTTAAACAGCAGAAATGTCCTATTTGTTCACTCAGAAAAGAGAACGTTGTAAATCCAATGGGATATACGTTAATTCAATTGCTTGAAACTATGATGTGGCTCCAATGCCGGAAATTGCTAATTTTACAGTGAAAACCGTTAAACAATTTTTACAATTTTCCAATGTTGAATTCAATATATAAGCATATTAATGCAAAATGTTTTAGCCAATATCTCGTAAATTACAAATTAGTTGAGGAAAACACTTATGAGAAAATTGTTGCTAGACCCTTTAGACTTTTTTCTATAGAATTAATCGTCTTTTAGTAACACGTGCGGTAACGTTGCAATTTCTGATAGTTTTCTAACAAATAGGTATGCCCGGAGAGAGTTGCACACAAAAAAATATCAGAGAAACGTGAAATCTTAGAATGTGAAAAAATGTTTGAGAATGCGAATATGTACCTAGGGTAAAAAATGAACTGATTTTTATTTTTTTATTTTCTTTCTTGCATATAGAAAACATGAAGTTTTCATAAAAACAAGTATTTTTGGCATATAAATATAAAACAGAACCTCCTCTTTTTATGTGAAGTTTTTACAACTCACTCACCTATCTATCTCCCGCACTTAAGGGTTTTCTGAAAATCATAGTATTAGTAACCACAATAGGTTAAGATTGGTATCACAACATTGGACAAAAAATCAGTGAGCGCAAATATGTAAAAAATTGGGGCAAATACAGTAAAAGGTGAAAACTGAATAACAAACAAAAAATCTAAAAAAAACCCACGTCTCAAATTTATATGTGGGACTACATACGAAGCAGCTCGATTGGATTCGCCTATGTAAATTTCACGTAGAATCGGAAATTCCACTTATGACGAAATCGAATCGTAATTCCAATTGAATGTCAAATCGACGTATTTTGATGCACGACGAAAACTGATTTTAATTTTAATTACAAAATGTTTTCAAGTGTTACCTTTTAAAGCGACTTCCAAAAAAGGAGAAGGTTCTCAATTCGACTGTATGTTTTGTTTGTGTGTATGTTACACGATGTCTTCACCGTTTGTGAACCGATTTTAATAATTCTTTTTTTATTGAATAGGCTATATCTCGACGGTGGTACTATTTAAAATTGAAGAAAATATTCCACCTCTTATGGTTTAGTAAACTTTCGGAATATGCTCTTACTGATTTCCTAAACGAAATTAAAGAAAGAAAACAACGCATATTTTATAACAAAATAAAAAAGATTTAAAAAGGGGATGATGATGAAGTTCTTACATTTGCCTTTTTTTCGTTTATTCCTTTCAAATTCAATCACTGAACTGTAGTCTTCAACATTTCGACCGGATCCAATTCACCGTTACAAGCCTTTCGATCTCGATTTGGATTTGACGTACCTAATGTGTAGTTGTTTCTAATAATATGTTATTGATTTTAGAGTGCCTCGCAACAAATTTCAAATACTAGTATGTTATGAACAACAACTCACATTTTTGAAATTATAACGTGATATTTTCTCAGTGGCTAAAGTGTTTTTAGAACAAAATTTTGTACAACAAACTATTTTGAAAGCTGATATGGCCATCTCTCGAAGGAATACCGAGTTTACTTGGTAATGCTCCTTATTATCAGATAAACAACATATCCCGAATGTCTAAAAAAGATTAGAACAAAATAAGAATAAATCTTTATGTTTTTAGGCACCAGGAACCAGAACTAAGTATTTCGTGAATTTATAGATACATAATGATTTGAAATTATTTTTTTAGTTACTTTTCTTCCTTTCCATCCAACGAAACTATTATTTCTATCCTTATCCTTATTTGTGTGTATTTTTAACAATATTCTCTTTTTCTCTGCTTTCATCGGAACGGAAGATATACTTTAGTACTTTAATAACTTAAACACATTTAAATAAATAAAAACCATAGACATTATGTGGAATGCAAGATATTCGAGTAAACGCGTTTAGTACTTATTATTGATAAGACTTTTTATATACTAGATCGCAATGGCTTTGGAGTCAATTTATTTGGGTCTCGTAGCGAAGCCAATGCATCCTTATCGTGTGAGTGTTTTTGGATTGGTGGTATTATTTATTATTAGATAATTATTAGTATTTTTTCGAAAATGAAAATGGCAACAATGTTACGATCAACGGACAGCGCTACACAAGGATGATAATCGTTTTTTTAGGGCCAGAAATTGAGGAGTTGGACTTGGGCGAACTCTGGTTCCAGCAGGATGGCGCTATGCACCGCACAAGCCGTCCAATAATCGATCTTCGCTTCTCGAAGATTTTTGTTAGACTCAAATTGTCCTTTTATTGCCCAATATGTTTTCCCTTTTATATTTCGAAAACGAAAAATATATTCACAAAAAAAATCCATTTTTTTTCAACACCCTTTCATTTCATAATTACAAGAAATACAATTATTAGTGAAGTTAGGGACCGCGAAAAGGCCTAGAGCACCACTCGTACAGAATTACAGAAATAAATATCTTTCTTTGAGGAAAGAAATCAATTCTTAAATTAATTTTTGTTAAGAAGGCTTGGCGTTTCCATAGAGTCGAGCACGTACAAAAGTCCATTTATCAAACCTCAGCCATTAATCAAGCAGTGCCACTTACATAAATTAAGCAAGCTGAAAATACCCGAGGAGCGATTACTCCTCCAATTATATGAGTGGTCCTAAGAAGTGATTCCGGGATTTTAATTAATTAAAAATTCATTTTAGCCCCTAAGACAAAGGATGCTAGTGCACTACAAAAACCATGAAGATTGCAGCAGCGTTTTGTGTGGCGAGCGTCTATTATCTTTGCTGAGGCTCCTCAGATATTTTAATTGAAAAACATAGACTGCTTCAGCGTAAATGTGTAAAGACCGCCTCGTCATGAGCTGCCTCTCAAAAGACTTCTTTGAACTTCCTGGAAGCCAAAGTGAAAAGACTGCCGATAAGCACGGCCCCACAAAGCATCGCACCAGAATAGCTAGAACGTAAACGAGACCTTACGTCTGCCTAGTTGGGTTCGTGCCCCATAAAAAATTCATTTACACTTAGATATAATCATTATGGGAGCAGCCGTTCCTGCTTTATCTGCGCTTTTTTAATTCGACAAGTCAATAAGGAGATATGATGGATCCCTATACAGATACAGCCGACGTTGTTCAAATATGTACTTACTGAAGCGAAATTTTTCAATTCTTAAATAATGCCTCAGAATGTTCCTCACTGAATTCATATGAAAATTGATCAAAACCTGAATTGATTTTTAATACTCTGATAAAAGTCACCGCGTGGTGAGCTCAATGGACTATACTTTTCGAGAATGCTCGTGAATTTTCCAAACTTTTTTGGCACCGAAAATTCAAGAATTTGATGCGGATGACACATGGTTCCAACAAGATGGCACCACTGTCCATACAGCGCGCACATTATTAGATATGCTAGATACTCTGTTTCTTGAAAGATTCGTCTCAAGATACGATGATATTGGTTTACCCCTGCGATCACCACATTTTACCAACCAACCCCCAATTTTTATCATTCAAAGTACCACCCCACATTGGACTCACTCAAATGTTCATAATGAAATTACTAGAAAGACAGTCATTCTCGAAAATATGATGAAAAACCTTAATGTCTAGAGGCGACATTTGACCCATGTTATATTTCACTAATACAAACAAAAAATGACCCTGTAGGTTGCTACTGCCGGCGATTCTTTTTTTTGGAAATCTATTAGGATTAAGTTAAACATTCATATGTATCTAGGGCTGATGAAGGAGGGCTGAAAAGTAATCGACTTCAGCAAGATATGGCGCCATCATTGTCGAATCAATGCTGTTATTCATGTGATTTAATCTGTTTCAAAACTTTAAGAATTTGCTCGGTGGAAAGAGATTTGGGTCAAATGAGGAGGTGTTATATAATGCTGCTAGGGCTCCACAGACCCTATTACACTGAGAGAAAACCCCGCTTTAAAATTAAAAGTCAATGCGTTCAATTGAAAAAATATGCATTTATATCCCTCAACGTATTTGATTTGAAGGTAAATACTTTGATTTTCAAAGTGTTGCTTTGAAATTTAGTGTTATTTTTTGATTCAAAAGTAAACATTTCAATTGTAAAGTGGTGTTTTTAAAATTTATTGTAAGAACAGTTGGAATGTTTTAAAAATATCATTTTTGATTTAAAAGAATTTTTATAGGCAGAAGGCTATCTGTAGATCTATGGCTAGAGCATTAGATTAAGGTGCTAGAGGTCCCGGGTTCGAATCCCAGATGATTCAAATGGTATTCCTTTCCAAAGAGTCAGATTATAAGTGTAGTAGATATGCTAACGTGTTCACGGTAGAAGTTAGGCGACCGAGTTCGAGTCTCATCGGAAACCACACAAATACTTTACATGAGAAGACAATTTTAAAAAAATCTACTGAGATTCCTTTCCTATGCAAACGGTTCCCCAAATTTAAAATCAAATAGATTTAGAAATGTTAAGAAATATTTTTCACCTAATAATAAATATTCCAATCAATCACATTCCGCTCTTTCACCTGCTTTTGGAAAATAACACACGAGCATTGACCTGAAAGAGTCGGCTGGTGGTAAATGAGGAACTTTTCCCAGCTACATATGTATGTACATGTGTTGCTGGGAAATTACTAAATACCTTTTCGGCTTAAGCAATGCCGTCGAAATAAATTTGACTATTTCTCTGTGTAAAAGACAATCTTTCTACAAAATGTGTGAAGTTATGTGATGCAAAAAAGATTGCCAAGATGGCACCGTAATTGGGAAAATCAAAGGAATGCTGGTTATTGATGGCTTTCAATTTATTAGCGTTACAGGTGAGCGTGAAGCTTATTGTGAGCCCGGGTGGTCCTGAATTCAAAATACATTAGCGTGAGATACCATCAAGCAGTGGTGATGGGTTCAGCGATTTTTTCTACCTCCGTGAGCTTACGGGATGAGAGAATTGGCATTCGATTTTAATCCATCAATTAGCTATCATCGGGGGGCGTTGCCGTAACTCAGTGGCGCTCCTAATGCGTCAGGAGCACACATAAGAGAAAAGCACTTATTCCAGCTTTTGCAGAAATCAATTTAACCTGACGGCGGCGCCTAATTACGAAATTACCGAACAGTATAATCCAGCAGTGAAACGTCCTCGGCAAGCGCTCCTGTGGCTAATTAACTTTTCCAAGTTTTTTTCCGGCACCGCTCCGGTGGGTATTATGTGACGAGCTAAGTCAGCCGTGAAAGACGAAAATGAAATCACAAGACTAGAGAAATTCGTATCTGGCTGGGCAGGGGCGCCTCCGAAGTGCTGTCTTTCCGGGAATAATTACGCCCTCGACAAGATTTCCTCAAGTGGGGACTGTTCCAGATGGGCCAGCCTGCCAGTTGCCTTGCCGCGTGGATAACCGAACTCCCATGTTTGGAGCAATGAATTTTCCCGCTTTCCGCCAGGAGGGCTCAAAGAGTAAATCCTTCCTTTTCTTGTTCACTGAACTGAATTTGATAGATTTTTTGCCGCTTGTCTTCCTGAAATTGTTTTCTGTCTTTTTTCCCTTATCGATTCCGAGTAAGTGTAGCTGAACAACATTTTGGAGCAGGTGAGCGGCTCACGTACCAGTGACATCACAGACAAACGTTTTTGTGTTTCCCAAAATCAATTTTCGCCAGGCGAGGACGGTTACGGCCCTTTTGCGCTCTCGAGCTGCTGCAATTACTTTTTTATGGACATGAATACCTCTGATGGGCGTTTTCACGGAAACTCCCATAACTGCATGCATCCACTATTATTTTGCCATTAGCGTGCAATGCAGATTTTTTGGGATATCAACAACATTTAAAGGTGCTGCGAAGAGGACGCGGACAATAAAAAGTTTTTCGAAGAATTCCCAGAAGGGAAAAACGCTTAAGGAAGCTTCGTAGCAACACAGATCTGAATTCCTTTTCCAGTGGTACTGCGGTGTTGGTATTTTACCCCATAAAATTTTAGTCTGGAGAGAAAAATCATCATGGAAGGTTTATTTTGAATATCGTAGATTCTTTTTGATAATACCAACACCACATGTACCCTAATCGATCTTGTCAAATACATATATACAGGGTGTATCAATTAACGCATGCCAAAAGGATAGATCTCACATACCACAGCCAAACAAAAAATCGCATGGCAGGGAGAGGGAATCCTCAACCGTTTTCTAGTTACAGGGTAATTCATAAAATCGGGAATTTATCCTTTGATCTACTTAATGCAGTGCCATCAAGCTCACGCCAAACAACTACTATCTTAACATGCTTTCCAGAAATGCCACCAATGATGATCTACTTCTACCACTGCAGATACAGTCACTTACGAAAATGCAAAATACCCTAAAATTTCGAAGTTTCAAGATTTCCACATTTTTCTCGGAAATTCTTGTTATTAACTTTAATCTTTTTTATTTTTATTGAATAGCAATGGCTGGTTTCCAAAACGTCAACCAAACCGGTTGTTATACAGTTTCACAACCGTCATCATGCAAAGTTAAATTTATCACTAATGCATCGCATTTTACGTATAAGAAAATGTTCTAATGTGCGATTTGTCTACTTTCTATCTAGACGGTATTGATTCATTTTGGAAATTAGCCAATGGGTGAGTTAATAAAAAAATAAAAAAGAGGGGTGTAAACTTACGAAAGTTTAGAACATTTTTTCACTTTTGCAATTGACTGTACTATTTTTGACTATTAATTGACTTAGAGGTAGATCAACATTGGTGGCATTTTTAGAGCACATTAAGATAGCAGTCGTTTGGCGTGAGTTGTCGCTGTGTTAATTCAATCACACGATAAAAGTAAAATAATAATGTGCATCCCGAATTTATGAATCACCCTGTAACTCGAAAACCGTTGGAATTCCCCTGCCATACGATTTTTTGTTTGGCTAGGTGAGATCTATTACCCCTATCATTTTGGCATGCGTTAACTTATACATTTTGTATAAAAAATAAAAAAAATCAAGTTTTAAATTTAATTTCTTCAAATTGGCGAGCAGAAAAGGTCATGGAGTGGAATCCTGACCTGAATCCGATCGAGAATTTGTGGTGCATATTGATAAAACTAGTTTTTATTAAAAACAGTCATCCTAATACCTTTATTAATGAATTGTGGGATTTGGTTATTAACGAATGGAGTAGTACTAACCCACAAATAGTGAAGAAATAATTTAATTGACAGTATGCCGAAGAGAATGAAGTGCTGGATTTTTTTTATCTTTTGATGAATTTTTATATTTTATGTTTGAAATAAAGGTTTGTATACATCTGCACAGAAATAATAACTTTGAAGTTAATATTTATGTTGCATATTCCAGAAAAGGAGCAATTTTAAGGAACTGTTTTTATTTATTATTCAGTCTACTGATTTCATTACATCTTACAGACTATAAAGAATTAAATTTCACCGAAAATTTTAAACAAGAATTAAGTACGAAACATAAAATTAATTTCACATTTTCCAGTAGAAAAATTTTAGTTTTGAAAATATGTCTATCCATTATAAAGTCAACACAATCATCAAAAGAATTAAAATTATTAATACTTCTAGTTATAACATCTTGTCAATAATTGCTCCAAGATCAGTGATTTCCTGAAATCTAGCCAATGGAGAATCGTTGATTTAAGGAATGAGAGAAAGTAATGATTCGGCATTTTGAAATATTTAAATGTAGGTCATTTAAAGAACATCATTCGGCCAACTTATCCAGATCGGGTTGAAGGCGAGTGCTTTCAAGTCATCAGCATACATTAGACATTGTGAATAAGAAAAGTAGTTGATAATATAATATCATTGATAAAAAAAAGAAATAATACCGGGCCGCAATGACTACCTTGAGGTACGCCCGATTTAACAACGAAAGATCTGGAGATGGCATTTTCAATTAACACATATTGTCTTCTATTTAGATATAGGAGTTGAATGATGAATGAATACCATATCTCTGTAGTTTATGATTAGAACGGATGGAAGAATCACATAATTTGAGCAAAGCCGTAGAGATAACATCTGACCCTACCGAATAACTCATATCAAGATGATTAATAGCGTCTTTTATATCTTGTGCAATCAACACCAAATTTTTTGCTGGTCACTGTATTTAATCGCGGTTTTAGTATTTAACTATTAAATCGTTTTTAATTTCACCGTATTTAGGTACTCACTGTTTATAATTTTTAATTGCTTTTTAACTTGTGAAGCAGTCCTTCAATTTTCTTCAGTGAAAGGATCCTTTATTTTCACGCCAAGGACCACCGTTAGCAGCAAAGTCCTGACATATTAATCACCTTTTCGTAGGCCATGTCAGAAGAATGCAAGACATGAATTATGTATACTCCTCCGGTGCTCATTAACACTTCCCATTAAGGAGCGACTATGTAGTTGGAAAAAGTCGTCCACGCATTTTTTCATTATTTATACTGGAACTCGAGCTCCGCTGTGGTTGTTTTTGAATGGAAGAGAAGCCTTTCATGCTGGAGATAGAACTGATTTTATTTGGAACATGTTCTGCAGGTGCTGGAAAGCTTCATTAAAATTCCTCGAGCCAGCCACAAGAGCTGCATAAAATTCACATTCTGAAGGTGCGACAATTCAACAACAAAAACCTACTGCCTCGCGCAGAGGTACTTTAGCCAGAGTGGCACCTCCGAGTGTTTTGGAAGCTAACAACAAATTCTGCGCATTTTTACGTGAAACTACTGGAGCACCTACCTGTCCTCGGGCGGTATAACAGTTTCCGAGCCCAGAGACACAATTTACTTGGGAATGCTTGTCTGCGCTGCTGGACGACAGAAAGAAGGATTTGCTTTGAAATTCTGCGTAAGGGAAGTCAGGTGACAAGATAGAGGTATCAAGGCGTTTTGTTTACATATGTACCTGTGTCGGCCAACAACGTGGCGGTAACTTTGTTTTACAGCGTCTTGTAATTTACGGCCGCTCGCATGGCAGTTCCTGGGCTCTTTGAACAGCTCTGGAAGCTAGTACGTGCACCGGGGTCTTGCATTCCGGTCTAATACTCCGTGCTCTATTAACCGGCGCTACCGCGTTTAAGTTGTTCTTGTCGTCAAGAGGAACGAAAATTAACTATCCCGTCCCGCCCACGGCCCACTGCGGCGTGCCTACTTGCGAGCTAGGACTACTTGCAGGACCTTACATCCATTTTTCCCAAGCGGAACGTTGCTACTTCCTGGCTGGCATAGAAGCACTGCCGGCTTGGAAGATGTAGTGCTTTTCAAACAGCGGCAGCTTCTGAAATTTATCTTTGGGATAATAATTAAAGTAGCAAAAGAGTGAAAACGTTTGCGATGGAATTGGAGCTGCGAACGGTTTCAGATGAATACTCCTGTCGAGTGCGGTGAGGCTCCCGCGCCCGGTGCAGGAGCTACCTATTTGGGGAACGAGAAGTGGATCTTCAGAAGCAAATCCGGCAGCTCCTGCTAAGAGCTTAATTCACCCATCGTAAATTTGCTGTTCTCCGCCTGATAAGCGAGCGGTTTCTTATCCCGAATCCTTTGCTGCACGTATTCCTTCGAAATGGATATAAATTTTGCCCTGTATGAGTGTTCCCCACCTGGGTGCGGATGTGGACCCTCAACGAGCTGCTTAAGGATGGCACGAAGGAGCACCCAGCAGCCTGTTCCGGGAAGGCGAGAAGATGACTGAGTTATTACGGTTGAAAGATAGCAGTAACACAACGGAAGTATTAATCATTGTGCCCTAGTGAATAAGGAAAATTGCAGGAAATTTCTGATCTTTTCTGCCGGTTTGCCGTACACAGGTCACTGGATTAAGTTCTGGGATCGTGCCTTTGGCACTTTATTCTGCTCAGGACGTACATTACAATAATTGCTTTCGGATGCAGACGGTGGACTTTTTGTGCGCAAAATTAATTCGTCGTTGCAGTTACAGAGCAAATTTTCATATTTCCCTACCCTTTTCCTTTTATCACAGCATAGGTACCAGCAATGGACACAATTTGTAAAGCAGGCCTGCAACATGGCAAAAATATATATGGCCATAGCTAAGTAGGTACTGCTTATAGCACTGTAGTTCTACACAACACTAACGATGATCAGTTATAAGTTTGACAGATGTGTCATTATGACAAAATTTTAGAGAGTGAACATTTCCCAGTTTTCTTTTACTTATTTACTAGTTGAGTTACCCGGTGTCATATCGAAATACGTTCGACCGTTCCCGTTATTAGCTCAAACAAACAAACATTTTAAATACCTCTGCTTAGGTTCTGGTAATGTGTAAATAAACTTAGAAAAAGGGAGTTATTTTATTTTGAAACCACAGGCCGTTAGAAATCCAATTCGAGGAAAATTCATTAATTTGGTAACTTCCGGTCGCCATCTTGAAATACGAGGTTTTTAGGAGATTTAAAAACCGCAACCCATCGAGCGCCATATTAGATCCACCACCTTTAATTTCCGAATCTGAGCTCATCAGAGATCATTCGAGATCAGCCATCCCGAGAACCTTGTGTGGATTTTCAGGGCAATTCCTCGAAGTTTAACCGTTCCGGTAACCATTTGGGTTCGCTATCTTGAATTTTGGTAGATTTGGATCATGCAACCCCCAAAACTTCATTAAAATGTGAAAATGAAAAATGTCTGTCCCCATAATGGATCCGCCACTTTAAATATGGAAATTTTGAGGGCAGATAAGAAATCAGCATTTGCAAAAACCTCATGGTGCTAGTTTTCACAGCGATTTCTTGAAGTTTAATTTTTTTTGGTAGCCATTTGGATTTTGGGACCGCCATCTTGAAACCGTAATTTTTTATGTTAAGTGTATGTAACAAAAACAAACAAACAAACACACTTTAATTTTAAAATAAACAAGATATATTAAATAATTAATTCGGACACAAACAAAGTCAAAATGCACTACCGTTTAGTATTAATTCAATGTGGGAGGATACAGAAATTAAAAAAAAAAAATTTTTTTGTACAATGCCTAAAAAAGTTCCACGCAGAACAAATCTTTGCAACGATTTTCCCTGTTAGCAAGGCATCCAACAAGCTCTATCCGTGAAAGTCTCACAAAGTCATGAATTCTTCTTATTCTCATTCAAAAAGCCCATCGTTCAGACAGGAGAAAACAAATTAAATCCTCTTTTCCTTTCGGTTGGGTATGGGTATGTGCGCAGCAGAGTTTTTTTTCTCCTGCTTGAATGACGCATTCCCGAAAGAACCGAAAGCATATAAAGTCTCCTCAAACAACACATCCTCTCACATCCTCGCGGTTCCTTGTGGTGTACCGCAGGGCTCTATCTTCGGACCCTTTATTTCCATCTTCATCAACGACCTTCCATCAGTGATCCGTGAGTGTGCGTTTCATATGTGCGCTGACGATGTTGAGCTATATAAATATATACCCGAATCAATGAAGATTTGGAAAGAATCTCTCAATGGGCCATAGAAAAAAATCTATCCCTCAACGCATCAAAATCTAATGCAATATATATTTATCGTAGGCAGCCTGATTCGTGCATTCTTCCACCCATTCTTCTCAACAATATCGTCATACTATATTGTAGGCCAGTTAGAAATTTTGGTATCATATTCAAGAAGAGCATATGCTCGAGGTAAGTGGGGATTTTCAATGCTCTTCAAAAGTATTTTGCTTTGGGATACGTAACACGTTCAAAGTACAATTCTGTGATGTCATAAAAAAGTTACCAAATATCTCAAACTTCTGTAAAATCATCAATTGGTTGAGTTAATAGGCATTACGAATTGCTAGCTGTCACCAATAGTTGGCGTGTTTATCACAGTCTTTTACGATAGATAATTGAATCGGTCAAGTTACAGGTTACACTCTCGCATACACACAACTAAATAAATAAGTAATGTATAAGTAAGGGTAAATGGTATTAGCTTTTTTAAGAGTTGGTGAACAATTAAACGGGAAGAACGCTGTAATTCATTATAACATATAGGCATTTTCAATTTATTACAAGCTCACGCGATATCTTCCACAGCAACTCGAATTTTCCAATTAATTTAATTTTAACTCTATATATGTCAGCCCAGCGAGCGAAGGTTGACAAAGGTGCCAAGAGGAGCCGACAAATACTCGAATTAACTCGGCTCGTGCACAAAGCGGCACAACTTGCGCATAGAGCAGGAAACTGCCGTATGTGAAAACAATTTCTTGCAGAGAAAATTGAGTATGAGAAAAGGCTCCAAGGAGACGATCTGGGCCCATACACGTCCTTCAGCCGCTTCAATTCCAATTTATTCCATAATATTTCCGCATGTGTTGAGCCCCTGTGCCGGCTGCTGTATGACAGAACGGAGCCATGACGACGACGCCATATCTTTTGAAGTTCGTTTAAGACGGCGACGCGACACCAGTGGCTTCATTCACCACGAAATTGCCTAAATGACGAGAATCGGTTGAATACCGGGCACAAAGTGGCTACAAATTGCTCCAATATGTCATAGGGCTTGTCTGTTTGTTATGCCATGGTAAGACTTCCTCTCAATCGCTTTATTACTTGCCCGCATAAACTTCGAAGAGATTTCCATCTCAATAAGGATTTCCATAGACGGCTGCCACAGAGTTCTGTAGACGTCGAGATGTACAGGATAGTGGGTCCCTTGGGAGAGCCGAGGGATTTTCTGGGTTTCAGGATTTTAATATATATAAGACCCACCTTTGATATCCTCGTTCCCTGCCGGGAATCCTTTTAAGTAATATTTTTTCTGGGATTTGGCCATATTCACGGTGCAGAGAAATTCCATTCTGTTAATCTGTGCAAATGCAGCGCTTTAATTATTTGGTGTGAATATGCGCACATCACATGAATTTATGGAGGACATTTTTATGCGTTAGCCATAGCATAGGAGTGTGGGATTAAGCGATTAAGGCCACATAATAGAACATTTGCACGTTCAGAGTGTAAGAGAATAATGCATCCTAAACTGTGCATTCCTTCATTTAGCGGGGTAGGGTAACACAAAATTATTCCCACAAATATGGTGATCTTAGATGCAATTTAAAGGCTTAAAAGACAATGGCCAATTAGTATGAAGTGTGGTGTTTTATCGTTTTTGTAGCATCCATCAAACAAATCTATATGTAGCAGCTTATACATAATGTATAATACCACATGGAGTGGAGACCTTATCATAAAAAATGTTTTGTTCCCGCACGCAGGCAGACCCGAGATATATATCAGTTTGAAATGTAATACAACGATGTATTTGCTATAATCGTTAAAAAATAAATATGTTTCGCAAACACACACACGCAGGTGTGTAATGTCAGCTGTAAGAGCTGGGTTCGAATTTGTAATATGTTCGTAAAATTTACAAAATTCTCTTTCAAATAACGTATTATTTGAAATAATTGCGTTAATTTATTTTGAAATAAATATTTAATTCAATTTGCCAGGCCTGCTCTTACGCTTCCATTTCCCACTCTTACGAACCAAGCTGACAGCTCATTGTGGCGCACGCTGTTATCTCAAACATGTAACGAGGTATTGAATTTTTTACCACATGTTTACGGCACGGTTAATGCACGAATCCGACTCACACTTGTCTGCTTTTTGTTTGCCAAGATGGTGACAGACTGAACGGTTATCGAGGTCGAAAACTTGAATTTTGATTATGACCTCAAAATGTAAAACATATTTAAAAATGATGACTACCCGCACTTTTCTAGGGTACGAATAAGAAAATTGATGCAAAAATGATGTATGGAAATTCACAGAATCCCCGCGTCTATTGTAAAGTTCCTTTTTACAACACAACGCAACGATAAATGACAATTAGGTCCGCCATATTTGAACCGACATTTTGAATTTGTACAATTTGGCACCATATTTTCAATCAGTAAACCTAAAAACCCCAATGTACTAAATGTCGTGAAAATCTAAAGAAGCTTAATTTTTAAAAATTCGCTATATTGAAGCCGCCATTTTGAATTTATAAAATTAGGTACCACAATCAATCAACCATTCCAAAAACTCCCACATGTCGACTTTCATGTAAATCTGAGTAGTTTAGTATTTTGTGTCCGCCATCCTGAATTTCTAAAATCGAGCACAATGTTTGAAATCAGCGATACCAAGAACCTCCATATTGATTTTACAAAATATCCTTCCACTCTCTGCTGTTTGTTTAGGGAAGCGTTTCACTTTTAGTTACGCTCCCATTTCTTAACATGCAAGCTTGCACTACGTAAGAAGTTTCACTACAAAGGAAAAAAAACACATTTTGATTTAAATCCTGTTATTTTATTCGTGCTAGTTACTTTATAATGCCCCAGACAAAATTTAAATACTCACTTTGTGTACTAATGGGTTACGATCGAAGATCTTTAAAAATACAAAGACAAGATAATATCATCGGCATTTCTTTGTGCATGCTATCTGAAAAATAAAATGCGATAAAATGTGCGAATCGAACGAAGCACCCAGGGGCAAAGTAAAAATAATATTCCGGCTCAAGAGCGTATCTTGATCATAAATCCTTATCCCGAAGGCACCAATCAATATCTTCGAAACGTGTCGGCAAGGCAAGGTATACAATGGCAAATAGAGGTAAAGTTCATCATTTTCGTGACTAGCGACATTAAGCAGCCTGTACAGTCTTCTGTAGCTGCCTTTCGGCCGAATATGCATTTGCTTTTCCTCAATCGTGCACAATTTTGCATTTCTTGAATTGAATCTCTTCTGTCACGACTGCCAGCTTAAAGTGAATCATAATAATGTTGTAAAGAGCTCCGAGAATATTTAATATTTGGGAAGCCATTCAATTCAAGAATGTCGGAGATAAATTGAATTTGAAACAATGATTTGGTTTTATTGGTTTCTTTATTGGCTCGGTAATAAACTCACGCTCACAGGTTTACACTTTCAGTAAAATAATCTCTGCAGGTATATTTAGAGAACTTGATATGTAAATTAGTACCACTTAAAATTATAAAAAATAACCGGATGTCATAAAGCCTCGACAATATAGGATAGTGTTTTTTCGTTAAATTTACAAAAGAGCATAGTTCGGCTGAAGGCTGAAAATCATACATACATGCATTATTGATCGCTCTATTAGGCCCGGTAAATTAGATTTTATAGGAGAAAAGGAGTGTCAGTAGGGAACCAACACCCTACGTTCTGCAAAGTATTTGCCTTAGGATCGATTCACTTTTGCATACGCTCGAACCAAGTACACAGCGGCATAATGGATACTAAACAGGATTGTAGAGCGAGCCGACAGCCACCTGCTACAAAATGTTGTCGTGTCATATACACATGTGCACACAAACATAAAAAACTGTCATTTCTCGGGGCAGAACAAAATAATTTGGGGCTTTACATCATATTCTTGGAAATGTTGAGGCATATAAATATTTTTCCTTTTCATCGCTTCAATCACAAAGGCTTCTGTCTGCCATTGACATTTTTTGGCAGCCATTTCGAACGTGTTTATGATGGAAAGGCAAGTGAAATGAAACGTTTGGTCCTCAACGCAATTTATTCGTGCTACGAAAAAGGGGCACTCTGAAATCACACGAGGGAGCATAAAACAACTTTTCATATGTATGTCCAGTACCTGTGAGAAAGCGTCCAAGGTCGTTACTGTTTTAATTTTTGCTGTCCATTTTTTGTGGCTGCAAGAACACGTAATAAGAAGTTACGCCGCTGCGTTGTGCTTGTTTTCCCATACAGTGCGCTAGCCGGCTATGTACGTAGCTAAGTACATGCGTGCAACCGGCAAACTGAAAATGCGTTTCCTTTCCCTTTTTTTGCCGGCCAGCTATATTTCTCCTAAGGTGACGGAGGGCGTGCATAAAACATGCAATAAACTTGTTCCCCACTCAAAAGGCAGCTGGTGCACTGTCCGTGCGCTATATTTCAATATTACGGCAAAAAATTTTTACTTAAAGTCCTAAAACTTAATCAAGATGAATTCGCGAAGTTTTCCCTTATGAAAAATTCCCCCACATTCTTAAGTTGCACGAGGGAGGAGGCCGTTTCATTGTTATTCCATCCTCGATTCGCCGCGTATAAAATGCACTTTAAGCCGAAGATATTTATCACTTTTTTCTAGAGATTGCTCCCTTGTAGCTCCACATCTATGTAGTCCGCAAGATTTATGGCGAAGCCCTCCTTATTTCTGCAAAATTGTTCAGTTGTACACGTGTACTTGCTGCAACTGCAAGTGAGGAGTAGGATGCAAAGTCTCCCTAGGGAGCAGAGATGCTCGCTTTCCGCTGGCAGGTGAGCTATTTCACTATGTACCTACCGCATTTGCACCAAAAATGTGATTGCAGAAATGAATACTTTATTGACTGTCTTCTTCAAGAAGCACAAAAACTTTAAATATCGTCGGGGAAACAATTCGTTTCCGGAATGCACCAGATCCGGAATAGCAATGGACGTTTTCTAGAGACACAATCGATCCGCAGAATGCTTACAAATTTGCAGGAATTACGTTCATGCATTCTTGGTTATTGTAGGTATTTCGAGTTTGTACCGTGATTACAAAAGCCTCACGTATACCGTTATTATTGCAAATTTAATAAGGCAATGGATGTGCTGCGAACTGTTACTCGTACAAAAATTTTCAAGCAAGATGTTTTTGTTGGACATCAAATTCTCTACAATTCATGTAAAATAACTTTTTAACGTAAAATTAATAATAAAAAAGTAAGAAGCTGGAAAGTAGAATAGAGGTAAAAATATTTGATCAAAACAATTTTGAAACGCTATAAAAATTTAATTTCATAGTTGACAAACAAAAACACAATAGAGCCTTTTTCTAAAGCATCTTCTAACAATTAATTTACCTGGTTTTCTTTTCAATTTTCATTATTTGTAAAGGTTGCATCACAAATACTGAAATACCTCTTTGTCTTTGTGGCGTCGCTAGGGGCTAGGCCACCAAAATACAAAAGCCGGCTGTTTAGGGTGCAAATAACTAATTTGCATAAGTGAATAAATCAAGTTCAAAGGCAAAAAAACATCGGTTTATCGCATATTTCTCGTAAACGGTAAGTGTTATCGTGAAAATAGTCCATACAAAAGTTGTAGCTCTTGCTATTGCCTACAAAAATGGTTTATATGCTTCTTTTCTATGAACCACCATTCCTGAAAAAATGGCGATTGCAAACATCGAAAATAGTAATATGTATTCATGCAACGGAAAAATAATCCTGTTACCGCCCCCCAAACAGTTACGAGAAAAGTCGTAATAAGCAAAGTTATAGTAGATTTATAGTTACGCTGAAAATGATGATACCAGCGTAGAGGGCGCTACGAGTACTACAAGTTTTATTATGCCTTCTGTCGTAACTGTCATGGTTGAGCGTGGGGTCGTATGAGTGCATATTAGGATTTTCGATGTTTGAAATCGCGATATCTCAGGAATGATGATTCATAGGAAAAAAAGTAAATGAACCATTTTTGTAGGCAATTACAAGATCTACAACTTTCGTATTAACTGTTTTTACGATAACAATTACCGTTTACTAGAAATATGCGAAAAACCGGGAAATTATTTATTTATTAATATAGGATAGGGCGAAACGATGTTTGCCGCGTCCCGCGGGTATTTAATCCACATACACATATAAATAAAAAAGTGTTCGTCTGTGATTTTCTAATTTTCAGACTTTATATAATTCTTTTGTTTGCATATTCCATTACTACTTCGAATTTAACGTTACAAAATCGTTGTCCGTCTGTCTGTACGAATGGATTTAATTCGAAAACTACTGAGGCTATTACCATTGAAATTCACAAAGTTTATAGACAGTAATCCTGGGACCAAATTAGGTGGAATATTTTGTCGGATAGGTTTCTGTCTGTCTGTCTACTTTTCGGGACTAATATCAGGAACGGATCAACAAATTTCAATAGAACTTTAACACAGGAAGGAGTACTTTGTCTGGCATGTATAAGGCTACTTTTTATCTGTCTGTCTATTTGTCCAGGCTAATCGCGGGAACGGTCAAATTTATTTTGATGGGACGATTCAGATTATCTTTTAGTCCTGTAACATATTATTCCCGCAGAAAACAAAGAAAACCGTCTCCATTCAATATTCGAAATTCAGATAGAAACTGAAACAGTTTTATTCATTCTGGAACAGTTTTAATTTAAAAGTATAGATAACCCCGATCCAAGCTGGGACCCGTCAACTTGTAGTTATATAATTTAAGAATTTTATTTGTTTGTGGCTCTTGTATCTAACTACTTTTGGTCTGTACGCTTTTACCACATTTAATCAAATGTTCCATTGACAGGAAAAATATATGGTGCGCAAAAAAAAATAAAAAGAATCGTAAAGTGAATAAGAATGTATTAATTAAAAGTACACAAAACCTTCCAAGTCTGAAATATTAAAGGCTTCTATTGCTGGGAAAACAGCCCACAGACGGAACTCTCGAGCAGAACCTTGGAAATAGCTGCCACCGTAAAGTAATTACAGGCATTTCGTTTGTAGCTGTGTAGTCAACGTGTGAACATAAAAGAAAATACAATTAAGGAATTTCTGCTTACACAAAATAATTAAATGCCACATCAGTTCTTTCCACCAAACGAAAAACTGAAGTACTGTGGGCTGCGGCCTTTGCTTTGTTTCAGTTTTTATAGAATGCTCTACTTCCTGCGCGAAATTTTATGACTTTTAAGTGCTCACAAGATTTCGCCACAATACGAGCGCAAATGGACAAAGGATAATACGTATGTACTATATTTATAGTTGCATTAAATTACCAGTATAACAAAAGAGGAATTTAAAAAAATATTACAAAACTACGATTACATGAAAAATGTTAAAAATATATGAAATGCCCTGCAGTTTCGTTTCCCTTCATAAGGATAACAAACTTAATAGCACACTAGTCGTTCCAAGTAAAAAAATTTCTTGGTGGAGACTTACTCCTATGCGCAAGCAGGTTCTATTCTGAATAATGTAGTTTCAACACCTCAGCAGCCTGGGTATGAAACGAAACTAAACCTGAATAGAAAAGAGAACCTAATTCCTATGGAAAAAGTTGTCTCGAGATTTGCTTTATTCGCATTTCATTTAAACTTTAAATTCGGTTTATGTGGATACAGCAATACGACATTATGCGACTTGGGTGTCTTGTTTTAGTTTCAATGGGCGGGCCGTACGAGTATACATAAGTAGACGTACATATACATATACAACAGTTTTTACCTATAGCTCTTCGCATCAAAAAAGGTTTGCTATTTTCAAAAGAAACTGTAATACAACAGAAAGCTTACTTCCCATAGTAGCTTCTTAAATGGGGCAAAATCAATAAAATAAAATAAAATAAAACTGTAGCGTCTGTCCGTGCATTCATTTTTCCTCATTATCTTGAGTGACTTTACGAACTCCCATCTGTCTCTTTATTTGTTCAGCCCGCGTTGGCACAGAAACGTTAATAAACTCCTCTTTTCCCAAGAAATATGTTGCAAATAATTTGTACTTTGTTTCATTGCGCTTCGAATCCACAGAGTCGGAAGTCAAAAGCACTTAGGGAATGGGAAGTCGTTGAAAACGAAATATTTCAAGAACAGAAACTAAAAATCTTTCCACTATAAGTAACCATAGTGCTGGAATTCATTACAGATACATCAAATTAAGATCTGCATATGAAATGTGTATTCGAAAAAGCGAAACAGACGTGTGGCAGAGGAATATTATACCTTTGACTTATGTTTCCCAGATACTGATTTTCATCTATCGAGAGGCCAGCTAATGCGTCTGCTTCGTTCAGGTTGTATTTTGCTAGGTACATTTTTATATGGCTTTATTGTAGGTAATATAATTGCAGATGAATCTATGAATATCTATCTATATGTATGTATAAAAACGAGTGTTTTTTTGTTTTTGACTCAATCACGCCTAAACGGTTGCTTCGATAGACTTCATTCTTTGTCAGAAGGAAAATGCGAATTTAATATATAGGGTACTTGTTACTTTACTAAATAATGGCGGTACCAAGATAGCATCTACCGAAAAAGCTAAACTTCAAGGGTATGTCATGAATATCAACAGGGTTGCTGATCTCGAGTTCTTTCATTCTCGAAATTTGGAATCTAAGCATGGCGGATCCAATATACCGACCGAATTTCTCAACTTCAAAGGATGACTATGAAAACGGGTCCTTTTAAATTTTTGGGGTCATTGATCTCGACTCTACTATTGAAATAGGGAAAGTAAATATTGCAGATCCAATATGGCCACTGACAATTCTCAACTTGAACCTATTTAGTAAATTAATATATATATTTATAGTAATTTTGGGTTCCCAGTCACTTTCCTGACGGCAATTTCCCGAAAACACTTTTCCTGACAGACTATGTTTACGATTTGTCTTTTACAAAATGTCTACAAACTAAAATTTGCCTTTTACAAAATGTCTAATGACCCCGCACTAATTGTATGGAATAAATCTTTCTGGGAATTTGTCTGATACTTTTGATATTTTGTAGATTTCGTTATTCTGAACAATTGTCTCAATGGCCACAACACAATCCTATGAGTAGATTTTTCGCTACAGTTCGTCCAATATCGGATTAAGCCCAAAACCGCGTTGCATTACCCAGGGCGTTGGGCGTTAATGGGTTAATCCCAATATTGGACGACCTGTAGCGCAATATTTACTCATAACATAGGATTGTGATTCGGCCATGGAGACATTTGTTCAAAATAACGAGAACTACAAAATGCGTAATAAGAAAGTATCAAACAAATTCGCAGAAAGATTTTTTCCATAAAATTAATGCGGGGTTGTTTGCATTTTACAAAATGTCTACCAACTGAAATTTGCCCTTTACAAAATGTCAACTGACTGAAATTTGTGTTATACATAATGTCACGCCTAACGGTTGCTTCGATAGATTTCATTTTTTTGACACAAGGTAGTATATAGCGCAATTTAAAATATAGGATATTTGTTATTTTGATAAAGCGCAAGGTTTCAAAATGGTGGCTCCAAGATGGCTACCGGTTAGTTATATTATTAAATAAATTAGTTAAACTTCAAAGAATTGCCGGTCGCTGATTTTGAATCTGCCATCAAAATTTCCAAATTCCAAAAGAAACCACAATTTCTGAATATGGTACGAAAGACGTAGAAGAGCGAACGAAGATTGTATTGAATATTCTGTTCAAAAGAATATCAAGATTACGAATTCAATAAGCCATCTAGAATATCTTAACTTATTTTAATTAATAAGAAGGAGTGAGGAGATTTGCTAAGAAAAAAACAATATTTTGCGGTATATAGGTAACGTAATGTCAAATTCAGTACAATCAAGCGCCGCCGTGCTAGTGTCTTCATCTTTACGCCTGCACTGAACTGCTAATACAAACTCAGCCAATTCTAACACATCAGGAAATATGCTAAATCTGACTTGCAGCTTTTCCATTTATTTTTATATTTTACGAACACAAGCGAATTTTCTAAGCTCATACGATACTAAAGCCCAAACAAAGGTTTTTAAAATCTTTGTCTGTATGTTTGCTCGGACTAAACTCGGGAAGGGCTGAACCGATTTCGATGGGACTATCACTGAAAAGTGGAAAATATGGTTTGGTACGATTTAGGTTACTTTTTAACCGGGAAATTGTTTGGGTTCCCGCGTATGAAATAGATTCATTCATGGTGCAACAATCTTGATTTAGAAGTAAAGAAAACGCCGGCTAGCTCTGCTAGTTTTTCATAAATATGTACATTTGTAAGTGCTCTGTGTGCTGCCTCTAGTTGAAATATTTTTAACACTTTAATAGTATTTTAAAATTTTCAGCTGAAATACTGTTATTTCTGTGAAGATTCTTTTGTCAGGTACAGCACAGTAATTAAGTCACTCAGTTCATTAATTGCACTCTCATTTTCTTAACGTTGCATCAGCGAACTTCAGAGCAATAGCTCCAGGTTAGTGGCTGTATACCCATGTTACATACAAGAGAGAACATAGGAGTGGCAGGAATTGGCGATAATAAATAATCATTGCAGGTATAAGATGTTTTATGCCATTAGGTACTAAGGCCACATTACCGACTGAAGTGCACTTTACCACCGCAGCATGCAGTCAAGTCAAACATGAAATTGATGGAAAACCTCCTCTTCTTATCACGCACCCAATATTTCATCCAGTGGGATGGCTTCGGGCTACGGATCGAAAGAAGAGAACTGTAAACTGTGCGATTGGATTCAGAGAAGTCGCAATTGCCTTTTTGAACAACAACCTAGAAACAGAATTCATTGTCCGCATGGCACAAGCGCTTCAGCCGGAGTAATTATTTATGGCTAATGACCGTGCTCCAGTCCAATCTCGGCTGCCATCAAATTATGTCATTCCCACCTGGAAAATGTTTCTGTGAGCTTGGCTGTGACAGCAAATAAATCTCCGAAAGTAAACACAAAGGGGAACCATTAAGGCAATTTAGCCGTTTGTCATATCAATTCCGACGATTAGCCCTGCCGTAAGTCCCGTTGGGGGGATGATTAGAACGGGAACTGCTGCCAGAACGCTATTAGGGCCCTGCAGTTGTGCCCTCTCGCCGACCAGACCTCGGACAGCGATTAAATTTGCACTGGATGTGATTGTCACAGATTGTCACAGGTATGCCTGAGGTACTCATGACCGCCAACAAGCATCGATCGACGCTATTGAGAGTGCATCACCTGCAAAGTCACCGTTAATTGGAAAACCCGTTCTGCAAAAATGTCTTCCGGGTTTCATTGAAACGCGTCCATGCATGCGGAGGAGATGTACATATCTTCTTAACCCAGAAGTGGACGCGGGCCGCCTCGGCTCCCAGCTACATACCTGGAAGAAAGAAGGAATCCATTAGAATTTCACGGCAGCGGCAGTAACCAGATTGTTTGTTTGTATCAACGGGCCGCGGCTAACAGCAGCGGTCCTAAATCACGATTTTCTCGTTCAACCCGAAGGAGGTTAATGCTGAAATATTCGCGGCCGGTAACTGTACAGCAAGATGCAGCATCCGCAGATGGCGGTAATTGCATTATAATGAGCTTCTGCAGCACCCTGCTGTCGCCGCTTATGAGCATCGAACAGTGTCTTTCAAAATTATTTGTACTTGCATGAGGCGAAAAGATATTTTTGATCACCAAAAATAATTGATTACAAATTTGTAAATAGTAATAAATGTATTCTTTAAACACACCAATATGCCGCTGTGATTATAAGCAGCGTAGGCCCTCTAATGCCTCTATAAAAGCGGCGCGACCTATAAAACCTATTGCGTTAATCCTTTCTCCTTAATCCCCATCTATATATGTCAAGACCTTTGAAATAGGCTATAGTGTCCTGGGGAGCCGCATTTGACATATCCGTCGGTGCTATGATAGGTGCTCAGAAGTGTGCAGGTAAGCCTTTGCGACCAAAGGCTGGGCATTGGTAGAATACGGGCTCCGCTGTTTCTTCTTCTTCAAGCCAGAAGCGACATGTATCATCGACCGCAACACATATCGTTTTAAGGTGGCACTTCAAGAAACAGAGCTCCGTGAGTAATTCGGTCATGATATTTAGTCCCGACTTGTTAAGCGCTAGGAGTTTCATCGTTCTCTGCTTATACATAGGTGTAAGATCAGTACGGGAATAGTGACAAACTCGAAAAGTTGATCGTGACGAAATCTTGTCCGAGTTTGGCCACTTTTCTTTTGACGACCATATCAACGCGATAGTCGATATAGCCAACTCTATACTTTGGGTTTCGTAAAGAGATGGTGTAAAGAGTTTGATTATCCTTAGATAAAGCGGCACCTGTATTGCATTTATGTAAGGTCTATCTTGTAGTACGGTAGTTGTGTCTGGTCGTCTTTTTATGCCGCACACATTAAATGTCAGGAAGTTGTCCATTGTCGTTTCATTTGCTTTGCACTCATCAAGTTCCACGACACTAATCTTAAAATAATAAAGTAGACTACAAATGCAAGAGAGCAATGCACAAAATCAACTGTTTCTCAAACCTAAGAGGTTTGACTCATAATTCTAATTGTTTGTTTTTTCCGAACATTTGACCTTCCATACCTCTTCAAGGTCAAATCGGATCAGTTCGTGATCTCCGACCCCGAAAACCCCTTAATCACCATCATTTGGTCTGTTTTTCCAATTTTGAAAATTTGACCCTTTAACCTTGAAAATTACCCTCAGGGCCAGTGATGAGAACAGTCAGTTGGTATTTTTATTTCTCTTTTCCGATCATCTCCACAAAGAAAGATAATTTGTGTTTGACTTTGTTAAAATTATACTTTCCGATTCCACTATGTATATGTACATATGGATGTATGCCCTCTCAAAATAGCCGCAATGTTCGAATTTTTTGGTAACACCTCCTTTTAGTAAAAGTTCTAGTTATGTATCCCATTAACGTGTAATAATACTCCAGTTCATTTAACTCATCCGTGGAAAATAGTTTGCCAACGCGTAGAAAAACTTGTGGATAATTTCATAAGTTTCCAACAGCGCACTCCATGAATGTAGTTAAAAATTCGTTACGCCTAGACCAACCTTTTTTATACAGAGAGCTCATGTTCAACTTCTTCAAACATGTGTACACGTTGAAGAAATTTATAATTTGTTAGCGTTTTAATTCGAAGCGCTTAGCTGTTTGCAATGCAGTTCCTAAGTTCGGAGCTCTTTCTCAATCTCTATGTCATAATAACATTTTCAAAGTGGCATTAATGTTTGTATTTATATTTATAACCGAAGGCGCAGAATTTAATTTAAAATCCAAATCAAATATCGCCAACCACACCTTCGCTTTAAGGAACTCTTTTCAAGCATTAAAGGTTCGTTCCATGAACCCTGCATAATGTTATCCCACGCGACGGCAGCGAGGGAGTAGTGGGACGGCACGGAATACATAGCTCCACTCAAAGGCAAAATTAATTAGTACTTCTGACTTAAATAACTAAATATCGTTACTCGTCGCAACAAAGGAGTTTCAATGATATAATTTTGTCCTTCCGTGGGGATACAGACGTGGCTGGAGCCCAGCGAGCTGTCTTTTGTTTCCGATGGAGTAATTAGTGAATGGAGCTGCAAGTTGTAGCGGCCATATCAAGTACAGAAGATATCAAAACGAACAATGATAACAAAGCAAATTACCTTCCTCAGTTTAATTAGTGCGAATTCAATTTACATCGAGTATCTGAGGGGTCGGATCCCTTTCAGCTACCCTAAAAGGATTATGCTGATAAAAAGAAACGAGTGAATGGGCCTGATTATATTTTTGCTTTATCCAGAGGTGCTCCGCTTTATTTCCAGTTGGTTCGGCTCCATTGTGCTCCCATTGTCCGGAAGCATCGATTTACGTCCTTAATCGGGCCGCCAACATTTTGCGGCTTTAAATTATGAATGCTTGCTTTTAAGGACTTTTGCGGCATGTTACTACCGCCAAGCAGGGTAATTACGGCAAATGTATTTTAATGCTTACCCCGACCCAGTCCTTCCGGATGCAAACATCGCGGTATGTAGCACTTTATGTCCCGCCTCGTAGTCGTAGCTGGCTTGCGCAAAGTTCTCGTTAATTGCCCCGTTCCTCCTCGCTGTACCCATTTCTTGGCATCGAGATACTTCCACGAAGCTAGAGAATCGCTTTTCATCTGCACTCGTGTTGCGGCAATTATTTGGGATGTAATGACCACTAGATGTGCGCTCCATTGATTTTCAGCGCGAGCAAACAGCTTAGCTCAGGCAACGTGTGGAGTATGTACAGTCGCTTGCAAAATTGTTTGAAGAACATGCGATTAAATGAAAGCTCTGTAAAATAAGTGAAGGAACACTAGACGACTTTACTTTATTATTTTCTCTGGTGGTTTCTAAATAATTCAATAGTCTGTTGAAAGATTCCCGATATTCAGCCAAGAAGGGTTTCCCAAATAGTCAAATCCAAAAATGATTAATTGTTAGATCCAGTGTCTGATCGTATAAACCTCTATAGCTTATTGTGGGTAAGTATAACTCGAATATCCAAATTTCGATATTGTAGTTCTACTTCCTCACCATCAGGCCCGGCGGAACATATTCGGCCCGAGGAAAGAAGGACAAAAATCACAAATATGAGAATTTGAAACGCGTACTTAAGATTTACAAAATAGAATCGTGGAAATTCTCTTTGACATATTATTTACATATTTATATTAAAAAGGGGATCATTACATTCGAAAACTTAATTTTGCAATGAAAAACTGTGCTTCGCTTTGCATTTTGTGAAATTAAACTCATTTAAATTTCTCCAAAACGAGTTTGTCGGTAATCTGAGATAAAGAATGAGGATAGCGATGTTACTGACCCGATCCTGCGACATTTTTGATCTCAAATCCGTTTCGACATGACGGAGAACAGAAAAACTGCGTTTGTTCAAACAGGATGACCCTAAAATCATGATCAACAGATGAACAAAGCACACGAACTCTGGAACCCTTTACCCTGACTCATAACGAATCGTTCCAACGATTAGAAAAATTTATTTTCGTGTCGACTTTTCAGTGACGTAATTAATTGGTCCAAAGCTTCAAAGTACGATTCACTAAAAAAATCTTCGGGTGTTTTAAATTTAAAGATTTCGATTGTACCTGGATCGATTCGTTTTGGAACTTTTCGCTGAAGCGGAACTTGAGGTTGTTGAGGGAGTTTAAGGTCAACAACAACTTGAACGCTTTTTTACCAAATTTCCTCAAATTTAAAATCCCGACAAGCACTCAAAACGTCAGTACATAATTTATTTTTATATGATTCCATGACACAAAATCTTGACTGCAGCTCTTTGTTCAATATCTCTATCTCAAAATAAAATATGCACTGGAACGATTCCATATAATCATAAAATCCCGACGCTTCGGTTGAACCACACTATCGATTTCCTTGTCCACAGAGCGATCATGGAAAAATTGAATCAGTTGTGCGTAATTTGCTCTTACGTTCTTTAGAGATTTCATGCGTACATATTACTCATCTATAAAATAAAAATAAAACACACTTATATAAAATAAAGGCAGTGCTTACCATCGTAAGTCCGTATAAACGGAAATACGGAAGTCGATATTTTGTAAAAGGAAAATATTCAGTTAGTAGGCATTTTTGTAAGCGGTACAAAACAATACCTAAAAGGAAAATGACGCCATAACGCTCTAACACCATTCCCTTGAATCCAATAATGCAATGTAGTCCAATCAAAATAGACGCAAAAAGGTCCAGACCTAGACAAAATTCCCATAATGCTAAAGATTTGTACAGACCTTAAATACATCATTACAAATGAAACATAAAAAGTCCCCACCGATCCGATTTTTGCTAAAAATTATATTCAAGGCCAAAGGTCAATGACGCCGGCTTTTCGTATATTAATCGTAAACGGTAAGTGTTATCGTAAAAATATTTCATAGAAAAGTTGTAATCTTGTAGATCTCACTTGTCTTGGTCATCTGATACATAAAATCCACATTTCCCTCAAATATAGTGGTTACACATGTTTTAAAAATCTCGTTTTCGTTGTTTGAGGTTAAGGTGAAATTAAGGAGGTCCCAGAGCAAAGCTAACACTAAATTCATATTCAGCGACCCTGAAAACAACTATGCTATCTGGTCCCGTCTTTGGCACATGAGAAAACTAATTTTGTAGACGTGATTCAGAGTACCCGAAATAGATAGATCAATAAATTTCGTTCCAGAAAATAACTTTATGTACACTTTTGGAAATTTGCCACTAAAGTGGAAAATATTAATTTCCCTGCCATGTCCATTCACTAATAAAAACTGTACTTGAATTTAAAGCTCAGTGCAAAATAAATTATTGCAAGATAAAATTCTAAATGTTACGTAGCGTTGTTAAATGAAAAAAAATACCCAATTTATCATTGAATATTCGTAAGTGTTTGTCTCAAAATTTTTCTGCAATTCCCCTATTCATATTTAGACTCCGCTTATAATATGATAAAATGGAACGCACACCTGTCATCATAGTATTATCGTTGCAATGTGAAGTTATACTTCAGTAGGCGTTGCGCGAATTGTGTTTTGAGGTTACTTGTTAAGTGGTTGGCGTATTGGTTTATTAAATAGGCAGGTAATGTGCTATACAAATTTCCAAAAGTGATTCCATTGATTTTGTCAGAATTTTTACTCGTTTTGTACGATAATGTGATTCCCCTGGCATATTTCCGCTATGAAAGTAGCCAGGGGAATGGCTGCCCTTCCATATATGACTTATAAACTTTTTCTTTATTTCGATTAGAAAAAGATTGTAATGTATGTATGGAAACCGAATTATCAAAATGTTCCGAATAATGGTCAAAAGTTGTGTCCGAATTCGGAATTTTCTCATAGAGAAACATCATTTGGGTGTTAGGGTATGTAGAGTAACGTGTTAACATTTTATACTGATGGGTCTGATCATTTTTGATCTGTAGTCATCTATGCCGGGGCAGCGCGCACGGGATTTCTCGGGTAGAGTGAACTGGCGAAATAGTTATTTCACTTCGGATGGCACACTTCGGGCGCCATACTTCGGGTGTCAGACATATGTATGAATTTGGTTTGTAAACTCCTAGTAAGGGTGTAATCTTCTGAATCTCAGTAACAGTTGTCAACTACTTACACTTAAAACTTGTACCAATTTTTCATATTTGCACGTCACAATCGTGAATAAAGTTTGAATACCAATCGGGGGGAGCTACAGGGGATCGATACCGCAATATTTAAAAAAGGGTTGTAGAAGTGCACATTTCTTTGTTTTCAGCTCCCTACGTCAAAATATTTCTAAGAAAAAATAAAGCGGACTATGTTCGGTGACGGTGCGTGTATAAAGTTAACGTGAATACATCGCGTCATGATTGGTCGTATGTAGAAAGGGTTCAGAAATGAGTGGAGGGTTCTTCCTCTACCTCTTTAATCCTTTGTCTTAAGGTCTTTGCCCTTTCTGCCACGATGAGTGGGGTATCATTGAATTCGTTTCGACGCTATTCATTTGCAGATACTACTCTTCTCGGTTTCTGCTTGTTGTTAAGGGGGAATTCTAGTTTTTTCCCATGCAAAAATCAATACATTTTTACATGTTGGTTTATGAAATGAACCTATACAATTTTTTGTTTTTGATAATATGTACATGCCAGATGCGTTACACGGCTTCGCACGGTGATATGTGGCTGTACTGAATTTGGACCTTACTTTAATGATCCTACATATTTACACATTTAATTTAATTGTACAGAAGTTTTGTGATCTGTGTACGTTCGTTACTTAATTCACCCGAAAATACTGTTTTATTCAGATCAAATCTTTCTCATTAATCTAAGTTAAGAAATTCTAGATGTCTGTAATTTCCAAATTTTATTTTCAACAGATTATTCAATATCAGCTATTACAGAAATATATATACATAGCGTGTTGCGAGTACTGCAAGTTTGCTTATAATGACTTTTGTCGTAACTGCACGCAACGGTTGAACATGGGGGTGTATAATTGCTTATTAGTATTTACGATTTTTGAAATCACGATATCTCAAGAATGGTTTGTCTTAGGAAAAAAAGTATATGAATAATTTTTGTAGATACTTGCAAGATCTACAACTTATGTATGAACTATTTTTACGATATCACTTACCGTTTACGATAAATATGCGAAAACCCGATATTGTTTACCTTTGACTTTGAATAAAATTGTTAGCTAAGTCGTTGGCATTTTTGATATTTCATTTATATGTACCAATTTTCAGCTCTATGCGAATTTTTCCGCACTTTTAGCTTTCTATTTTAACTGGACTAAAAATCCTAATACTTGACCAGCAACACAGCAAAAACATCACGAATGTTTACCAGGAAGCGAATGGATGTTTTAGCAGCTGTTACCCGACCGCGAAAGGTAAGCTATATTTTGTGGATACACTTAACGGTTAAAGATTATAGTTAAGTTGCATTAAGAGTTTCAAGACATCATCTAATACTTAGCCGACCACAAAAGCCGTGTTGGTTTGTGTTATCAATGAGTAATTTTAGTAAATCCTCTAGAACAACTGGCACAACTCTTTATATGTATACCGTAATGCTGGTAGAAAAGTTCAATCACAAACCTGAGCTCGCAATCTACAAACATTTTGCCGACAAGAAAAGCTTCTTATCGTCCTCTTTATCAATTTAGTATAAATGCAATGATTTTCTTGGACCTAATCAATGAGCCCGATGAAAACGGGGCCAATTGTGGTTCACAAACCAACCAACCGAGAGATCCCTAACTATCCAGGTCCTGGTTGCTTCTCTTTTCATAACAACAAAAGACTCATTGAAACTTTATGAACTCCGAAGGAAGGATTTGCCGGAGTTGTTATCTTATCAGCAGAATTTATGAATCATTAGCCGTTGAAAGTCCGCAAATATTTTGCAAAGTTGCTGCTTACAGGAATATCGGGACGACTGAGTAAAGGAAAGCCGAAATATGAAATAGGTAAATTGTGAAAGGGCAGCGAATGGAAAAAGGCCTTGCTGACAAAAACCATTTGAAGTTGTTATCGTCCGGAAAAGGGAAGGTAAAGTCGTCCCATGAGCAATTGTGAAGTGGATCTCCCAGAGGGCGGAAGTCCAAATTTTCGCGACATCCTTTCTAAAACAGGAAAAGGATCCCTGTCCAGCGCTTTTTGGGTAGAGAACCTGTCAACAGTCGCAGTACCCGGGCGATGAAACCTTGATGGGATTAGACCATAACGACTGCTGGATCCGGATCCCTAGTGACTCAGCACCACGACATGGCTTGGCAGAAACGGCTGTGGTGTGCCATTGATAAATTGTTTCTGCCACGAATACCAAAACGCTTCACTGGCTTTCGATTTTCATTAAGTCGTTCTTATTTCTTTGCCGCTCCGGCGGCGGGCGTAGGCGTCTCAGCCACACCACACACACAGTGGATGTGTGGAGCTGGTGGAAATTGCATAGGCTGCTTTCCAGGCAGACTGGACCGTTCATTGAATAACTGGTGCACGCCGAGTCACCTTGATGGATGAACCATGAGAACCTTAGAGCCCGGAGCTGGTGAGCTCATTTATCACATGCGACTGCTGAAATATTCTAAATGACGCCCGTGGTGGGCTCCGGGTCCGGGCATGAAGATGCGGGAATAGTAGGGCAAAAAGCACAATGCGGTTGGGTCAGTGCCTAGCAACGGTCTGTGGTTTTGTGGTTAAGGTCAGTAGCTTATGAATAGTAATTCATGCACCGAGGCTTGCTCGCCGCATAGCGTGCAATTAGACGGCCCAGATAATGGCACTTTGCCTATGGTGGGCGGCCCCGAATGGGATTCAATTTTAACAATGCGATTGCACCATTTTGCGCACCTAGTCTTTGTAACGGTTTCAAAGACTACCGGTGGAAACAGGTCGCTGCGATGAACTGTAGCCCGGGCACGCAACAGCTGTACCGGTTGTCAGGCGGTGTCCATATATCATAGTGCGAAATGGAAAAGTGTCATTAATCAAAACAAGCAGAGAGGAGGAAGTTTTTATTTGCCTGCTGTTCGTCCTGAACCCACGTTACCAGGCGACTTTTATACAATCTGGAAAAACCGAGAAATAATCCCCCGAAATACTTTGGGGTTTTGGCATCAAAGCTAAACCATATGTCAGTTAGTTGCTTTTTACAGTCCTCTGCAGGTTTCGTTGATCCGGTAATTGAAACTGCCCCGGGCTATGCCGGCAGCGGTGGACATACATACCATATAGGGTATATTTATTCAACTCGACCCCTAAAATGTCAACCTAACGATTCGGATGACTCTCTAGGAGTTACCCCGTCGTGTTTAGTGATTCACTGTATTTCGTCCTTGACATTTGAAATATTAGAATCAAGAATTGTTTTGAAAATTTTTAGAGTGGTTTGCTTTAGGAGTATAATACAAAAACAAAAACAAAACAATTGTGACTGTATTATTCATATCTTCACAAATTGTGCAAAAATGAATAAAAGGACTGCAACAATTGTTCGCTAATATTTGTTCAGGTGCCGCCGTCGTCGGTACAGTGGACGGAAGACCCTTCTTTAATGCGAATAAATTGAAAGGATTGTTTTGTCAATGAAATTGGATACGTCTGTACTTTTAGAGCTATTAATTCATTTTTGAGGCTATCTGGATGATGTTGTTGCAAGATGTAATAGAATTTGGAACTTATCTCCAAAAGACCCCAACAAATATATAAAAAAAATAAAAAAAACTTGTATTCTGTTGAGCACATCCTTCGGTTGCCCAGAGCAAGGTTCAGATGGACGAGAATGAGTCTGGCAAAAACCTTTATCGAAACGATTAGTTAAAGAAACGTTGAAATTTTGTGGCGGTAACATAATGATAAGGGGCTGTATGCGTTCCGCGGGAGTTAGGGTGTGTTCGAGAATAACTGGTCGGATGACTATAGATTACGTACAAATTCTCAACGATCCTCTAAAATCCTCTTTGCAAAAATGGGGTAAAGACCTTTCGGACGTTGTCTTCCAACACGACAACGATCCCAAACACCCCGCAAGAATAACGACGAAGTGGCTTCAAGATAATGGGGTTAATTTATTAGACAGGCCACCTCAATCCCATAAAGTAAACCCCATCGAACACCTTTGGGGTAACCTAAAGCGGAGGATATCGAGCTGCGATGATACAGCGAAAACCACAGATGAGGTTTGGAGTCGAGTGCAAATTGAGTGCGAAAATATATCCGCTGAAGTTTGCCAGAATTTAGTGCACAATATGCCAGAACGAATTAAATCTGTTTTAGCTGGAAAAGGAGGGCATACCAAATATTAATTACATTGAAATTTCAATAAATGATAAACTCACAAAATTGATCGAACCTTTCTTTCTAAAGAATAATAATAATAATAAGCGGATATGTGAGTATGTAGGATGTTCTAACAAGAATTTGAATTTTAAATTTAAACAAATGCTCTGTTGATACGTGCCCACGTTTTTAAGCATTTTTGAAAGACGTTTGAATTGTAGTAAAGATTGCTGGATTGCGCGAATTTGGCGTTAGATTTCTTCATTGACTTATTGAATCGTCTCAGGGTGGTTCACATAAACTTTAATTTCCAAAAATATTGACAGGATCAAGATCTTACTACGATTATTTACGATCTACGTACATAATTTGTCACAATCATGCCATGATATGGTAATAAGTGAATTAATAATAATAATAAAATATATTTTGCCCGCAGTAAAGATTATACAATTTTATAAAGTACAACGTGTGGTACAAAATATGGTATGATAGCTATTTATTTAAAGATATTGATTACTCGGGAGAAAAAGAGAAAAAGAAAAGAAAATTACAAAAGTAAACTACAATCTCATCTAGAAAAAATAAGTTAATGAAAATTTAACAAATGTCGAAACAGAAGATGAAGTCTAATTGAATTTAAACAGATTAACAATGTGTGTACTATTTCCGCTTATGAGTCATTTAGATTTCTCAACAATTTACTGAACTTTTGCCTGGAGTTTGCTCCTTTGATACTGGGAGGAAGTGAGTTCCACCTACATATGACTTGGACAAGGAGGTCTGTGGAAGGAAATTTATTTTTTTATCCTTTAATCCTTTCTTCTGAATCCAAAGTCAGTCAGGCAATTTAAAGGCCATATCAGGTCCAATTGTAGCAGAATTGGCGAAACATTACAAATGTGACATTCCTTATAATATCTCTTATTGAGCAATTTGCAGGCGTCCTCCCAACCGCGCACAATTGCTCATTGTAAAACACATGCCTTTTTTGGTATCTTTTGTTTACATATACCTGTGTAAATATTATCGTGGCATGGGTATACACAGTATACACGGCTATGGCTTGATGATATATCACATGACAATGGAAAATGTCAGATTTTTATGTCCAATGCGCCCTGACGCCATCCGGAAGCCAATTTTCTTCTGCATTTAGTCTTCCTCCAAATAGTCTGGCAGTTAATCCCTTTATTTTGAAACTTTGGCAAGCTTCCCGAAGTGGTTTAAAGCCCTTTTCCCGTCGTGCGCCCATGTTCCTGCTGCTATTGCAGGCCGAGCCAGCCTCGAAATTTGCTTCTTGGGGTTGTTTAAGTCCAGGTAATATCACATGGAGACGTGCGACTGTAAGCTCTCCGGCATATACAAAAAGGACAGCCTAGCCCACATTACATTGTACACAACGCTCAGTGGTGCTTCCCGGACATAGTTTTGGGCTGACGCTGATAAGTTAAGCTGCCATTTGTACATGGGCTGGAGATGCCTCCTGCAGGGTACTGTGGACCGCATGTTGCATCGCAGGACTAAAGTACTTAAGCTGCTTTCGAGATATTTATAGAGATTACTTCAGGTAAAACTAAAAGAGATGAGAGCCACCGGTGGTAACTGAAAATGCACAAGTGGTAGGTATTTAGTCCTGCTCAACGCCACTACCCGAGGAAGCTGCTCTATTTGCTGCCGCTTTTTTGTTGCACGATATTCACTTTCATTACTGGAATGTGGCAAATTAATTTCGCAGCAGGGGCGCATTTCCGACATTTATGGATTAGCGTTTTACGAGTATCTAATAAGTGCGAAAATGTGTTTTTCATTATTTCACAGGATTGCGAAATGGGGTAAAGTTTCTCTTGTTGTGAAATCAGTTTGGATCCTATTTCCGAAATTTTTGTTTTGATGTTTTGAGGTCATTAAGCACATTGAAGGCATTTGTTATTGACTTAGCGGTTTTCTATCTTTATTCCACTCTAGAGAATAACTAAGCTCCTATTTCTTATATAAGATAAATCATCAGTTGGGTTCGGAAAAACGAAACGGGTAGAGAGATGGTTTTACAACATTGGCAATTAGTCGGCACATATCATCACAGGGCACCGGGCGCAACCGTTTAAATGTCCCCTATTCGTGGGAAAAACATGGGAGGAGAAACAACAACACACAGAAAATGAATATCAAAAAAATATAAGACTAAAAAGTAAAAAATAAAATAATAGTTTAAAAAACTGACAAAACACGCTTTGATAAGTACCCACGCATTTACACTCAATTAATATGTATAATAATAACAAACATGGCTTACACTAAGGCCCTTACGGGATTAACAGTGAGAACAGAGTGGTTAATTATTTTTTGCTTTTTAGTGCAGTACTTATAAAAGTGTGTTTTGTTAGTTTTATAAACAATAATTTTTTTTTTTTTGATCCGATTTACCTGAAACTTTTCAGAAATATAGGTCGTATCGTTGACGTTTCGCAATCTACCGTATCTGTAGTGATGAGAAGATACAGGAAAGACAACCGGGTAACAAGAAGACTTGGTTAAGGCCGTCCAAGAGCTACATCATCACAAGATGATCGATTTTTACAACATAGAGGCTTAAGGAATTGCAGTATTGCGGCTTCGGAGTTAAAAGATTCTTTAAAAAAAACTGCAAACGTTAATATATGTAAGTTAAAGGACAATACGTAGAAGACTTGCGGACACCGGAATAGCTTCTTGTAGACCTAACAGTGCGCCTCGTTCACTGCCACATATGAGCGCGCGTTTAAGATTTTGCCTAGCACACTAACATTGGGAAGCACAGCAATGGACTCGTGTATTTTTCAACACCGAGTCTCGCTTCGCTTTGACATTACATGACGGAGGTGAGAGAGTGTGGAGAAGAAGAAATGAACGGTATGTAGCATATAAAATTACATAAATCGTACCTTTTGGAGGTGGGTCTATTATAGTATGGGACGGCATAGGTCATAAATATTGTTCCGGATTTTTATATTAAAAATGCCCTCAAACCTGAGGAGATACCCATTGCTTATGGAGTGGGAGAAAATTTCATTCTAATACATGATAATGCCGGCCCACATGTTGCCAGATCGGTAACACAATACCTAAGTACAACTCAACGTTTTGGAATGGCCTGCGATCAGTCCCGACCTCAATCAAATTGAGCACTTTTGGGATCAGATTGGTACAAGACTTCGCACCAGATATACAACAATGACCACAAAGACTTCGAGAGCTTCGACCAGCAATTTTTTAGGTATTAATTAACAGCATGCCTAGTCGAGTTCGGGAAGTCATTGCAGCTAGGGGAGGTACTTAGTACTTGTTATTAAATTAAATAAGGGCATGTGGTTTCGATGTTTATCATGTTATTGATGCCTAAGATTCATAAAAAGAATTTTCTCTAAGAATGGGTGTTTTTAATTTACATATCTACCCAACGAAAACCTGAACTAATGCCTTAAAACAACATGTATAATTGATAAAATGTTACATTTCCTGTATAACATAACTTATATTTTGGTTGTTAATTTAAAATACTTGTGATCGGATAATTTTGCCGGTCAGTGTATATATACGTATGTATAACATTTGAACGGAAATTATTTTTGAAGTCAATGACCCATAAATTCTATTTTGGCATCATGCATTTTTCGAATTCGCGCCGTTAGGGTCCTTAAAATAGGAATAAATATGTAATTGCATAAAATCTGCAGTCTAGTGTAGTTAGATACAGTAATGGATTCCGTTACCGAATGATGTTTACTAATTTTACATGGCCTATAATCGACGCATTAGACTTGAATAATGTTCATTTCCAGCAGGATGGTGCTACATCCCACACAAGCCAGAGTTTTGTGGCAGAAGTTTCCTGGACGTGTAATTGTAATCGGAAACATTAGGATATTGGTCGCCTAGATCGTGCGATTTAACTCCTCTGGAAATTTTCTTGGGACTATGTTAAGAATAAATTCTATGCCAAGACAAGCGATCCAAAAACTTAAGGCCAATAAGCGAAATAGCAAAAAGCGATTATTGCAGAAAGTGAGCCTCATTTGTGTAAAAACGTGATGGAAAATTTAAATTTAAATGATTGTCCGTTTGTATGGGAGCTCGAAGAGGTCACTTGGCAGATATTGTATTCCGTGGTTTGGTACTTTGTATTTAAAGAAAAATATCTAACTTTTTATTTATTTAAAATGGCAGTATTTGTTGGATAAACCTATTCGCTATACCTTATAATCTCATGTGACAGTGCCCTTCTTACTGGAGAACACTCAGGCTTGCTTGGCTAATTAGTCTTACAATAAATCAATTCACTCTGGAATGGCCTCATGCTTGTATTGTAATAATAGTTGCCTTACAATGAAAACCCCACGGGCGACGCATAAAAGAGGCCAACACCCCCTCGCCGCGCCCGTTGTGAGCACCAAGATTTCATAATCGGAACGAAGCGAGAGCACGCTCGGCCGGTGTCGACAAACCCTCAAGCATTTTTAAAGGTTCAAAAGTCAATGAATGGAAAGGCCTCTCTGCTGAAGAGACGCATTTAACACGATGACCCTGCAAACAAATTTACCGCACAATTACACCTGCCAGGAGGTGAGAAAAAAGAAGCGACTCTTCTAGAAATTCACGAGCATCACGTCCCAACGTAACCACTAAAGTCATTCCTCTTGTCCTATGCCAATCCTCCCATCCACCTCGTGTACACAGAACTGCCCTAAAAACCTTCTTTTCATGTCCCTAAGAGCCCCATACGAGCCTGGCCTGGCGCACCTGCAGAGGGTCTTTCATCCTTCCACCTCTCTTGCTGCATGGTGACGTATGTTAATTCAAAGTGGTATCCTCCCTCATTTCCAGGGAAATACGTTCACCTGGAGCCAAATTAAACTCTTTTCGCATTCAGTCACCCACTCTGCTCGCTGCGGTGTTAAGCACTCATCCCCCAGCAGGAAACTTGGAAATTCATTTCCCAGTTTTCCTCTGCTTTTGAGCCCTGGAGAAAGGGAAAGCGGTGTAAGTTTCAGCTTCATTACATGTTATATGGATCGAACGTGGAGTACGTACATTCCGTTAACTGCATAACGAGGATCTGGGCTTATTGGGCGGAAAATTACAATCTCTGCCTTTATGAACTTCGCAGCGCTGAATTATTGCAGTGATATTGCGCTGCATCTTGCTTGAATCAACTCAAGACACCCTTGCGCCTCATCTAGCAATGAAACGTAATTTTACGATTTAATTTCCCTCGGTTGAAGACTTCTTCCTGTAGACATTACGACTCTTGACTAAAATTACTCCCCAAGGATATGGAGCTGCTTTTGGCGGTTGGTGTTTTGCGGTAGGCTTTCAGTCTACAGTTGAACATTCAAGCAAAACCCATCACGCAAATGGTGCTGCTACCTTAAGGGCCAGACCACACGGCGCTTTTCTTAGAGGTGTCACGTACCGTGCACCTGGTTGTTCGGCAAAGGAATGTGTGTTCAAACACAAATTCTGGCATTGTATTTCCGGAATTTTTGTGAATATGTTGTATTCGAAAATCACAAAAGTACCTTCCCCAGCCAAAAAGAAACCAAACCAGAATTTTCGGAAAAAGAGCGGAATGAAAAAAAAGAACGACCGCTTCTCATCGCATCGATCCAGACCTGGTATGACCAAAATCACGGCGGTGAGACCAATACATGCGCGCGTCGTTCATTTCTTATGAGGTGAACCCACTAACCCTCCCACCTTAGCGATCGTGGCATATTTCACTGTCAGGCAAGGCTATGCTGAAAAGGGAAACAACACGAGGGTTGTGGGGCTTCGCATCTTTCCTCTACCTCGATTAACGAATTTTAAGCCAAAGAAGGCAAGAACCCTCCAGTGCAAGCAGGACAGGATTGGGTTTCGCTTTGGCAAGAACGCAGAAGAAGATACATTTAACTGCAAAAACAGTACTTACAGTACAGTTAAGAACTTTTGGCCGCCATATTGAAGATGAAAATGTCGATGGCAGATTTGAGATCAGCGTCTTCAAAAACCTCTATACATTCAATTACACGGAAATTCGCTAATGTTGAGTATTTTCGGTCGCTATATGGGACCCGCCATCTTGAATTTCCAATTTATCCATGGCAGATTCAAGACCAGCGACCCCGAACACCAACAACATTAACACGGAAACCCGTTCATTACCCGTGCTTCCTTGTGTAACTTTTCATGCAAAAAGCTCCCCCTCCCGTGGGGAGGGGCTAAGACACTCTGTGAAAAAAATACTGGGGCCATTTAGCTAAGGCCCTAAGCTACATAACGATATGTAATTGTTATCTACATTTGATCCGATTATCCATTATATCTATTTATCTAAACTTTTACTTGATTTACTTTAAAGAGGGATTCTTTAAAAATGATTTAGAATTAGTTAACTTCTTTGAAAGTTAAGTACGGATTTTTTCGGATGGTCTCAAGTTCGTAAACTTTTATATCTTCCTTGTTCAAAAATGAAACATCTTATAAATGATGAAGGTTTCCCTGCGTCCAAATGGCAGCATTTTTGCACTTCAGTTGCTGAGCAGGACATAAATCACATTTTTCCCCTTCGATTGAATTCACAATAAGGATGCTACGAGGACCTATGTAAGTGTAAGTGGCCTCTTCATCATTCTCAGATTTAGCGGTGACACTATGGAGCCACTAAAATGCTTCTTCCGCGGAATCCCCGAATGTGACCATCTGAGCAAAATTGTGCTGTTCGCATTTGAAACAAAATCAGGGTGGAAATAATTTTTCTATGGTAATTCCCTCTGCAAATCCCTGTGAATCCCTGTTTAATCCGGGAATCCTGTTCCTGGAGAGCACTTATCCAACCTCCTGGATGGGATGAATTTTATTTTACGCTCTAAAAAATTTATTTACTTGCTAATCATGTGCTTTGAGTGAGATCTCCCATCTCCTACAGCGCAGCGCATACTTTAAATCGTATAATCATCCCACCTTGTGGAAGAAAACACCACCCCATGCGGCGCGCCCGCTGCTGACTGTACAATCCCATTCCTTTTACACTCGAATGCTTTCTTATATGACGGCAGAGAGCACGAGAAAAGTAAAGAAGCAGCTTCTGGAGGAGCCGCAGGGATGAACTTGTTTTTAAGCTCATTTACAGGTATGCAGGATTCCTCCGAACGGAGATGCTGCAGGCTGAGCAGAGATGGTGACACAATAACGAGCTTAGGCCATTGAGCTACACATTTGGGAGTTGAGCAAAAAAAGGTGGAACATTTATCACCCGGCCCAGGAAAGTTGCTCCTTTCGGCAGTAAAGTCACCGGGAAAGGACCTTCTAGCCCAGTTGTGTTCCCCTTTTTGACTGCTTCATTTTTCCCGCAGGAAAATCAACTTGGGCTGCCAGTAAACTGCTCATCATTCATCACTCACTCCGCGGCCATCAAATTTAATATCCTGGCGCCTCCTCCTCCTCCATCTCGGTAAGGAGTCGCGCCAAGAGATGATGGAATTTTAGATTACACGCCTTTTCCTGGGGCAAATAAAAATCCTCGCCGCCTATAATTCTGGCCGTCAGGAGCGATGGCTTTTCCGGCGGCGCATTGACAAGAAAAATTATTAATAATAATTAAGTTGGAACATTTTGGCGATAACGCGGTATCTTTATGTGGAAAAGTTTGACAGCCATATCAACGCACTTAATAACCACTTGGCGGAGTGGCACGGCTCCAGAATTTCCCGAGTGCTCCATACAGCGAAATTATCAGGCATTATTGAGCGTGAAGCCGAGTTGCGGCTCATTATTTTCCACGCCATGTCCCAATCTGCGGGCTCTTCAGTTCGGGGGGCGCGGAACGAAAAACCGACAACCAAAAATCCTGCTCCCACGCCGTCAATTTGTGTTAATTGTAACGCAGGCTGTCAACTATTTGCCTTGCGTATCGCGGTGTCGGGAGTGTAAATATAGCTCGCGCGGTGATCGATGATTGCCGCTCCGCGACAGTAATTATGAGGTGTCGTTACCTGAACAGGGCGCAGGCAACTGCCACTATTTATAACAATTTCGATCGCAACGGAGTGGATTATTCTTGCGGTTATTTGCCAGCTCCGCAGCTCCAACAACTCCTCCGGCGAGAAGTTTGCACAATTAGGAATGATGCCTTCGGTTGATAAATGGGTTCAGTGGAATGAAAAACGGCAGGGGCATGATTGCCGTCAATTTAAAGAGCCACTAAGGTACAGTCGCTGACGATTTATGTACGCTCAACGGAATTACATACGCACGTTTTGCGGTCAGTAATGATAAATGAAACTTTAAGCTTGGGTGAGCAGGTTGGTAATTATGTTTCCAACATGCAGTACGTCGTATAAATCCGCTGCTACACTTTGTATCCTCGCATAAAACAACTGCGATTGTGCGCTGACATACCTTAGGTCAGGATCTGAAACATTACACGGCGCTTCCAATGAGACGATACCATTTGGACAACGTACCATCCTTTGTTGTATACGATTCTCTAGGTTTGCATTAGACTGCAAGCATAGAATTTAACAACATTTTACCAAGTCTTACACATTCCAACAACGTATTTTTCTGATTGCAACTTATTATGAAAGTCATCACTCCATTACACAAACATTGAGTAAATGTCGATGTAGTGATGCTTCTAACCGACTTCAAAATAAAATCTTTTTAAAAAAAATAGAAACCGAGTTCAAAAATATAAACTATTACACTAAAAAGTTTAAAATAATTGCCAAGCCGTACGATACACGTCTGCGCAGTGCTGTGTAGAGTAGTTTGCAGGTTCGAGTTGCACACTACACCACGCTAATCCTAAGCGCCGCGCAAGCTGCAGCACTGCGCAGACCTGTATCGTACGGCTTGGCACCGACTCCAAAAACAATTATTTTAACCTTTTTAGTGCAGGTCCGCCTCGGGCTTTTTCATACTTGTAAATTAAAACTGTTGTAGAACTATAATTCTTTCTCACACGATCAGAAAGCTCTGACCGAAATGACGAGATTGGGTGAAATGCAATAAACGGGATTCATCCCCTAATTTTCCACCCTTAGAGGTGGTATATTTTCTTAAATTTAAATAGGACCACCCTCGAGGTATAACCTATTCAACACAAAAGAATCATTCAAATCGGTTAACAATCGGTGAAGATATCGCGTAACATACACGCGCACGCACTCTCCCACTCACACACAAACACACACGCACACACATGCACACATGCACACACACACATACAAAATACAGTCGAATTGAGAAACTCCTCCTCTTTTAGAAGTCGGTTAGAAAGGAGAAGGTTCTCAATTCTACTGTATGTCTTTTATGTGTGTATATTACGCAATGTCTTCGTCGACTGTGAACCGATTTTAATGATTCTCTTTTAAGTGAATAGGCTATATCTTGAGGGTGGTCCCATGTAAATTGAAAGAAAATGTTCCACCTCTAAAGGTGGAAAATTAGGGGATGAATCCCGTTTATTGAATTTCACGCATTTCCCGTTTACCGATTTTAATAAAACGTGACACATAGGTGTAGTTCCAATGAAAATAAAATAGGATAGTGCAGGTCACCTGCACTAAAAAGTTGGAAATAATAATTTATTTTATATTTTTATATTTTTGAAGAAAAGCTTTTTTTTTTTTTAAAAAAAAACAATTTTATATTTAACTATTTAAGTACAGGTCCGCCGGAGCAATATTTTTTATACTTTTAAAAAAAAAATTTCATAATATTGGAAATGCGAACTGTATTGTGTTACATGTTAAAAGTTGAATAGTCAGAAATTAAATACATTTACTGTAAAAACTAATAGCAGAATTTGAACTATAATATTATTCCGGCATCCTATTCGTTTTGCATAGAACGCACAATCGGCGAAGACATTGCGTAACACACACAAAAAAAAACCTACGGTCGAATTGAGAGTCTCCTCTTTTTATTGAAGACGGTTAAAAAAACAGCCAAGACGAAAAATGTATCCAAAGAATGTGCGAAATATGTAGTTTATAATAGGCTCAGTCAAAAAGTTCTCACTCCATGTGTTCAACGCGCAACCATTAAACTAAAGAAATTTAAATAGGAAAGCGCTTAACGTTGTCTCTCATCTTATTCAATTTTTGAAATCAGCCAGGAAAACTTAATTTTAAGAAAGATGACTGGGTGATAAGTTGTCCGTCATTACCTCCTTCAGAGAACCTCATAATTAATTCTGTGCCACAAACTGAAATTGTGAGAACGACGCCGTAGATAAAACGTTTTTTTTTTCGGAGCAACGACGCGGACGGTCTCATGGTACTTAAATAAAATGCTCTTGAAGATGAAAAAATTAAATTAAATTGCACGAGCTGGTAGCTTTAACAATTATTTTATTAAACTCCCAGAGCTGGAAATATTACCATACAGACGAAGACGGTGTTCCACTAGGATCTAAAAAACCATCAGGTCGGAAACAATGCAGCAGCTACGTTTTGTATTCTTGTGTGTTGTGCACCATTAATAAATAATTAATGAAAATTCTTTTTAAAAGCGTTAAATAGTGTTTACACCAGAAACAGTATTACAATTGGTGGCACAGTTGTGGCATGATTTACGGTGCTTTTTGTCTGCCTGTTTGTCCGGTCTAATATCAGGAACGGCTTCTTTCATGATTAGGCCGCTTTTTTTTATCCCGGGAATATTTTGGATTCCTGCGGAAAAACCTTCTCCGCCCATGAAACCGTATCATGTGTACTGCAACAGTTTTACCGCGCATGAATTCAGATAAAAATGTGAACAGTTTTATTCTTTCCGCAACGGTTTTAATTTACAAGTATCAAAAAAGCCCGAACAGGACCGGATCGGGTCTGCTAGTATATACTAATTTTGCTTAGATTTTCATAAAAGTTTTCACAGGGGGTTTTCGCGGGCACTGATTTCAAACATGCTATCGGATTTGTCATATTTGGATGGTAGTTCTAATATAGCGGACCAAAAATGTTAAATTTTCTTTTAAATTTGTAGTTAAAAATTACCTTGGGCGGGGTGGGCTCCGAGACGAATTTTGAATGAAAGGTGCAAAAAACACTTTTCCCCAAAATAATTCATTTGGTTAAGAATTGCACCGTCCAGCCATTTTTGAACCAAAATTGGACCACTGTGCATTGAACGAATAACTCGAAATCTTGTGATTTTTATGCATCGCACCCACTGAGTACGTTTCTTGTAAGTCTAGCCTAGACTAGAATACAGTCGAGGAAAGATGCAATTTAAGGAGTGTACCTGGACCCCAGAATTAAGATTTCGCCGAAATAAGTTTCATCACTAGATTTTAGCGTACATGACTGGCAGGATGAGGGTCTATGTAGTCGTACCTATGGCTAAAAGGGGTTCTTTCAAATAGTCGTTTCTTATTGGGTAATTGAGTCGCATCTTTTCTTTTGTAAGCGTACGCCTTTACGTACGTTGTTGTTCCAGGGTTACGCTAAAAGTAGTTAGTTCACCAACCATTTACATTTCTAAAGGAAACAGGAATTTTAGGAAATTGCAGAACATTTTTTTCAGTTTCGCAAATGACTGACTAGTGGTAGAGAAAGATGAACACTGTTGAGAGGTTTGGAAAGGACATTGAGATAGCAATTGTTAGGCGTATGTTTGATGTAGTGGCGTTAATTAGATCAAAAGATAAAAACACAATATCAATATGCATACATTGAAAATTCCGAATTTATGGATCACCCTGTATCTTGGAAACCTTGTCACACGATTTTTTGTTTGTCTAGGTGAGACATATCAACCCTATTATTTTGGCATGCGTTAACTGATACACCCTGTATGTATAGCGATTACTTGAAATCCAACTTTGTCTACATATATAGTCCAGTGAAATTAGACTTTTCTGAAATAAGAAATTAGAACCTTCATTTTTTTATCGGTTTATTTTAGTGTTTTCAATAAAATATTAAAAATCGATAACGAGATCACTATGAAGTTATTCAGGGTCACAGTTTGACTGTGACACAGACTATGACTCAGAGGCCAATTAAGGTTATTATGAAAATGAAAGATAGGTAAACATATTTCCCAAAAAAGATCTCTTGCATTTTTTACGTACAACGAATGGTTTTGGCAAAAATTGCTTCAAAGTTTCAGTCATCTACTAGCATGAGAAACCCTGTTCCGGTTCCTGTCACCGGATAACGCGATATTCGCAGAAAACCGGTTTCCTTTTTAACTTTGACCTTGAATAACTTTTTATGCGATAGTGATCTTGTTCTCGATTTTTAATATTTTATTGAAAACACTAAAATAAACCGATATAAAAACGAAGGATCTACTTTATTAGATCAGAAACCGAATTTTTTCTAAAGTGACTGGACTAATAGTTTTGGATCCTTACAGGCCGCTAACTTATGGGTTAAACGCGAGATTTAATAATTTATCCCAAATTTGTTTTTTCCGCGAGAAACGAGAAATAGATTTATTTTTTACTCAAATAAAAACACATGTGATTTGGCACCAAAATAATTACAATTTGTTTTAAACATAAATCTGTTGGATGGTTTTCTGTCATAGAAAATCTTAAATTCAAAAAAGAACATTGATGAACAAGTCATTCATTCATATGTGATTCCAATTGTATACGCGAATGAAAATTGCCTTCATTTCTTATGTAAAGCATTTGTGGGGTTTTCGATGGGATTCAAACTCGGGTTGTTTCTGGACTTCTAGTCGGAACACTCTGCCGCTACTTCATTAGACGCTTCAATCTGCTTCACTTATAATCTGACTTTCTAGAAAGCAAAACATTATGAATCATGTGAGATTCGAACTGGGGTCCTCTGGAACAAAAAGCCACTGCTCTATGGTCTGACATTCTGTGGTTTGTGAAGACCCTTACACAGTAGAGAGTTCCCTATCTGAATCTTTTCAATTCGTTCTTTATTAGCACACCTTTAACTTCATCATCAGGTTTACAGAGACGTACAAAACCAGGAATATTGTTTTAATTTAAAATAGGACAGTGAATTGAAGGACTAAAACCCTTGCAATAATTAAATTCCTTACGAGACGGCAAATAATGTCCTGCCCAACCGGATCATGGCATATGTACATCTTTTTAAACCAGTTGTCGTCCCTTCAGTGCATGGACAGAATTTATGATGAGTTCGTCGAAAAGAGGTAAAGAAGGAGAAGACGTCACAGGCGTCTTTTCTTCCTTTCTTAGTAGGACTTAAGCAGTGCATTGGCGGAGGTAGCAACCCACTAGGTATGTAGGCACATTTAACCCCAACGACCACAATTGCGACGACTTTACTTTGAAAGGCAATCATTCAAATGGCGGCGTTGACAATTTGCTTTCTGACAGGAAAAATTGCTAGTTAGAATGGGCGTGGTCCCCAAGTGGTTTTTGCAAATTGGAGTAAAATTCCTTTTTCGAGCTTAAAGGAAATCCAAGCTTCCCTCTAATTAAAATTCAATGACTCAGCAGCCCTTAATCCCAGACGAGAAAATCAAAATATTAAGAAAAAGCGTTCCGCTCAGTAGAATGTGAGAAGAAGAATCATCCCCCAGTCTGCTCGCCGAGGGATAGACGTAATTGCAAATAATATAGACGTCATTTTCACTGGAGAAAACAAAGAAATTGGAGCAAGAGAAAAAGCTGCCAGCCAGTCCACCAACGTGGCATTAATCCTGGCGATAGCAAAAAACGCGGCGTTCTTGAAATATCTTTGCTGCACCACCGAGGGGCCGGGACTCGGGAGTGTTCGCGCGCAGAAAGGAATTTGTCGATTCCACTGAGAGTGCAAACAGAAGTAATTTTTTAATTATAGCAATTTACGAAGAATGGAAGCAGCAGAGGAGCAATAAATCGCGGGGGTCAGAGCAGTACACCTCGCGGGCTTTCGTTATTAAATTTCCTGAGTTATTGAAGTGGTCGTGTCGTGAGACTCCTAGCCGGCGTGGTTCCCAGACCCAGAGAATTGCTGTTGAGCTGTGACTGATGACTGCTCGCCCCCCAAAATCGATGCTGGACTAATGACCCTAGCAAATTCTCCAGCTCCTGGCGAAGCTTAGACAAATGGGGCATCTTAGGGGCATTAATCACCTGGTCTCAGCCGAAACACGACCGCCGCCGTTTAGTGCTCGGATGAATCCAGCCCAAAACTTGGCCGTACGATTGTACGAAAGCAGTAATCGATTGTACAGTTACAGGGTATATTACAGAGGAGCGCGAGAGGTCATTAAACCATTCATTGATTGCTGAAGAGCCAGCAGACCCACTTGGCGAATGTCGATCTGGGGGTTCGCCCGAGCAAGAACTGCCAATTTGTTTAGCAGAGCACTTTCGGGAAATGCGATGTGAAGGTAGAACGAGTCATCAGGTGAGAAAAGTATTCGCGTGTCCATGCCTACATGGCCGAGTACACGGCAAACCTGGAGGTAGCCGGCAGTTGCGTAACCAGTTTTGAAGAAGAATTTGCGGCAGTAATTCACTCGGGCGTCTTATATTGAGGCAAGTACTCGGCCAAGACCACGGCCACGACACGCCGCACCGTGCATTGCCAAGGATGGAGTGGGTTCTTTGACCTTCCGAAATGGTAAATCGCCGCGCTCTGGCTGCGGTTTGTTTCTCGTTACGGCAAACCTGTACGTCCATTATTCTTATTTATATTATCACTGGGCATATTCAGGTGGCTGACCTGCGGGCCCAACATCGTTGCGAATATCCACTGGCGCTGGGATGGGACGTTGCCACTATAACTGCGCCACTATTAAATGCCTCGCATTAAAGGGCATGTGTCAAAGGTCTGTGACGTCGTCCCCGCGAGACGAACTGCAGGAGAACACGACACGAACCGCCTTGTGGGACCCCACAAATTAATGGCTCAGTATTCATAGGAAATTGAAAGTCATGTCCGCGAATTGAACTTTGAGTTCCAGAGCATTTTCAATTTCATGGAAGAGTGCTTTCTTCGCGCGCTGCGGTAATTCTCGGCTCAGATGTCTTCTGCTAATGAATTAGTCTCATTATCTCCAGCAAAAGGCGCAAACACCGCGGCAGTGATCTCGGCGAATATAATGATCCCCGAGTTTTTGCCACACAGTGTGTAAACATTGTTTCCTGGGAAAATACTCGCACGAAATTTAATTAAAGTTAAACCCAACGTTCTTTGCTCGTCAAGATAATTACAATTCATGGAAACTGTTTTTGGACATAAAATCTCTTGTTGGTACAAGTGCTCGTAAAAGGGGAGTTCTAGGGGAGTAAATAAATGCTTACGTCTAATTTCGAGAAGTGGGGTACCTCTACCTACCTACTCACTTTTTCGCACTTCTTTCGGAAAAGCACTGTGATTTTGGTGTTTGTCTGAACATTTACATATGCACTTCCTAATCACGTCGCTGTAGAGTGTAGGTCAAACTAAGGGGATGATTTTTGAAGATGCGAACATTTAATGGACACCTCACTAAAAACAGCCTAATAAAATTCAGGAAGATCAATTTTTCTTTTATGATGCGGTACACACCCACACAAATTAAATCTGGAAGTATTTGGTATAATTTAATGTTTCTCTAAATCGCATCTATTCCAAATTACTTCAAGTTCGATTTTAGTGTACAGTGGTGGCCAATAAAAGAGTGATTAGCACACATATTTATAAACCCTGTCGACGTGTGCATAATAGAAGGCTCCTCTCTTAGATTGTTCGTTATTTCCAAGTGACATTGAATGCGCTTTCGTGAACTATTTGACTATTGACTATTTGAACTTTCTGTTTGGTTCCATCCCAAGTGTTTGTTCTACAGTGCGCGCAATTCCTATAACTCCGTTCCCTTTTTCGGAGAAACGGTATAAAATTTTTGCTTAGGAAAGAATTTGAGAAGAGAGGCACATGCAACGTATTTCTCTACATTTAGCATTTAATCGGGATTTGTGAAAATTTAATCCTGCGTTTAGTTGTTTGGTTGAAGTGTAACTCTTTGGGTTGGCTGCGCATTTCATGTAAACCCACACGTGCATAATCGAATCCTATTGAATATTTTGTGTTTACTTTTGGATAATTTGAAAGCGCATTCTACTGCAAGTATGTAAAATTATTTATTTTACTATTTTTATATATTAAATTTACAGAAATGCTTAGGGAAAAGTTTTTATCAGATGAGGAAAATTCTCAGATATCGCTTGGAAAGAAATGGGATTGCCCAACAGGCAGATAGCCATAAAAGCCAAAAGATCGCCAAGAGCAGTTCGGAATCTTTAATTTGGGTTCCCGCTATGGCATTCGAAAACCCATGAAAGGCAGCACCAAAATTACAAAGAGACAAAAAAATCAAATTAAAATCGAAGCGGCCAAACATCGACTAAGTTTATCTCAAATTATTGCCAAATTAGACTTGCCAATCAAAAAACGTCGCGTTCAGCAAATTTTTTCGTCTTCTGAAGGCATTTTTTATCGAAAGCCTCGTAAAACGCTATAGTTAAAACAGCGACATAAATATGCTCCTCTGTCAAAGAACACATGTCGTGGGAGCAAGAATGGAAAACTGTGATATTTTCCGACGAAAAAGAAAATTACCTTAGACGGTCGAGGCGGTTTTAGCTGTTATTGGCATGACCTGAAGTCGGAAAATGCTCCACGGTTCAACAGAAACTGTGGAGGCGGCAATGTGATGAACTGGACTGGGTTTTCTTATTCAGGAAAAACACAGCTATGCTTTCTTCCGACAAAAATTAATTTCAATAAATATACGGAAATGCTGGATGATGTGTTAATTGGATTTTTGGAGAATTATATGGATGATGATGCAATATTCCAACAAGACAACGCGCCGATTCATGTCTCAACGGAATCACGTAATTGGTTCTCATCGAGAAATATCCCCTTGCTTTATTGGCCGGCACTTAGTTCAGTTATGAACTTTGTACAACTGCCAACATGCATGTTTATGTACTGTCTATATAATTTAGACATATTTAACAAGACATATTTAGCACACGTTCATTTCCTCAATGTTGCTGTTCTTCACTAATGAAAACAATATTTTTATGTTTTGTTACTATATAGTTCGAATTAAATAATAACGAAACGCACAATATATCATAAAGGAAGCTAATGCATAAAGACTCCAAACTGCTAATTGAATCGTGCTTATTTGCCACAAAGGATAATGATCCATGTTTTGAGAAACAATCTACTTTCACTTTTGTGTACGAACTCCTCCCGTATCTGACTTCCATAGAAGTTAAAAATTAGCATTTTACAGCGATTCACTTACTCAAGGTTTCCAAATTTATACACTTTTACGACCTGAGTCCCTTCTTTTATTAACTAAGGTTCTTCGTTTATCCTTCATTTGCTTTATTTTCATTATAATGTTTTTGAAGTCCTAACCATTCTTTGCATTTTTATGATCGCCCCTTGAGTCCCCAGTTGATCCAAGTTAAATTTTTGCCCCAACAAGTCTGCACCAATAACCTTTTTATGGAAGAAAAATTAACTTTATGATAATTCTAACAAATTTATTCGCTCTTTTCGGCACAAATTAGCAAAATGAAAAAAAATTTTCGAACAGTGATGGTAGAAACCATCTTATTTGGACTGTGTTTATTAATTACATGTGAGAAACAAGTCCTCGAAATATGTGGATATCGTGTTCGACGCGAAGTAAATCAGAAAATTAATTACGAATCTCGTTTTTTGATTGCATAACGGGAGTTGTATGTATTATAATAAAATTCTGATTGCATATAATTCCCTTAAATATTATAGAAAGCGGTTTATTTGAATTCTCTTTTTAAGTTTTGATTTAAAAATGTAAAACGTTCCAATTGCGTCTAAATTACACTAACGTGTGTTTTCATTTTCGTATAATTGAAACCCATGTGGCTTTACGTGGCCACTATAAAGTGAGCCATATTGTGTTTTTAGATAATATGTGTAATGCATTTTCGCCTCGTTAGAAATTTGTTGTTGTGATTTAAAGTCACTGTCCACTGTTCGGAATATGAACTTATTTATCGCATGTGTCAACTTATTCCACTTTTGGGGCCTAATGGGCCATGTATAAGGATTTCAAACATGACTCTTAATGGAAATTATAGCTCAAGAATTACTGTTTCATAGAAAATGTTCAGGAATCAATTTTGGGCCCCTACTGCAATAAAATCTCAAATGGATAATTGCTGAAATGTTTTCTTCAAAGGGTTATATTCTACTCGTATATCGCCTTTTATGAGACCGGAAAGAAAAAGAATTCATATCGGGAATGGCCAACATTTTACACTTTCCAGTTACCAACGAGACTGAGGCCCGCGACTTCTGTTCGATCCACATTGTCTCAAATGCAATACCCTATTGTGAGCATACTTGGAATTTTCCTTCAACTCAAACATTTAAAATTTAACAACATTTTTAAAAGACTAAAAAATATAAGTATATAATATAATTGCGTAAGCTTAAATACCCCTCTTTATCTGAGTGCACTAAAAAAAGGAAAAAATAAACCGCGACAAGCTCCGAGGAAACGGAAAAGAATTAAATTTTGGCCATTCTTAGAAAATGCGTAGCTCCACATGTCTAAAAAGCGGAGATGTTACACAAATATTGAAAAGTATAGCTTCTTACTATGAAGAGTTTGTATTATAATTCTGCAGAAGCAACCTCTATCATTTTTTAATCTATATATACCAACATTGCGCCTTAGTGTTGTTTTGCACTTGATTCGACTAGCAAAGAAACGTCTTCAAGACATGCTATAAAAATAATGTCATCGCTAGTCGAATTGAATGCAAAACCACACCCACAATACGACCTAATATTTTTCGATATTTGGAAATTGATTCCTGTTGTATAAATTCAAACGATTTATGAAAATCATGTTTTTCAAAATGATAGCGTTGAATTGCTCTGCCTTCTAGTTTATAAAATGTCATGTCATGACACAAGGGGCTTGAAATATAAAATAAGCGTTAAAAAACAAATATTTCGTGGCATTTTGGTTATCGACTGTAGCAAAGTTCCTGTAAATTAAGTTTTCTAAATTGCAAAAACGAGTCCAACTAATACGCCAACTATCTGATTTATGACCTAGCACACCTCGACAGGTTTAAGTTTGAACACTTTTATCTGACAACTCTCCTGCTATATTCGGAAAATATGTGCAAAGTTTTATTGGCGAGTAAAATACTGTGTCAGCAAAAGGCGCTCTTTGGCAAAAATGTTGCTCTTGATTTCATGCAAGTGGCAGATGGCAGGTTCAACTTTTCCGAACGAGAAATAGCTTGAGCTCGTTTAGACGCGAAGTTGAGTATCTCACTGGAAAACGTAATGAAAGTTAATTCAAAAGTGGCACGCAGTTTAATCCCATCGAACTGCTGTTTATGGTCGGAAATGCTGTTCGAATTGTCCCAGTGCAAACTCTTTCTCGGCTTTTACGTCGGAAAAATTGTCAACATTACGAAGGACCTTATCGGCCAAATGAGTCCGCAGTTCACAGCACCACCGGAGGATACGACTGCAAATTGTTGTTTATTGCAGAGCTCCACTTCATCTGACCTAATTTACTCGAAATGACTTTTGGCCCTGTATTACTATATCTCGGCTAGTAACTATAGACAAATTTGTGTTCCCCCCTGATAAGACAACCGCCATAACTTAGTGGAGGAAATTCTAACGACCGCATTAATTTGAACAACCTCTGTGAGGCAAAATACAAAATTACTCCCGACTCGCAGAGCCACCTGCCAGTTACCTCGGATTATGTTCAAGATGAAAACGCTGCAGTAATTCTTGCGGAAGGAGGCGACACTTTCTGCCATCTTTACAGCACCCTCAGTGGGGCGACGTTAGAGCTTTCATTTGCATAATCTAATGTAATGTACACGTAAATTTTCCAGATACAATTATTATTACACCACTTAGCCCGAGCTTGCCAACTGGCTGGATGTATTGGCTCCAAAGGGATGTGGGTGCTTATGCCGAGACATGTGCGCCTACCCTGCAATTTTCAGGTTGGGACGCTAATTACAGTTTGAAGTTGCCGGCTCTCTAGTCACTTGCTAGGCAATTCGCCTCATTTGGCTGGTTGTTCGGGCAGACATTTTCAATTTAATTACATCAGGGATATATTTGCCGAAGCGGTCGGGTAGCTGCTGCGAGATTCAACTACAACTTTCACCGGAGCTTTGTGGCTTGTGTGGTTGCGTGCAAATATTTCATATTAATTCTAGTTCAAACTACCTGCGATGGCAAATGGCGCTCCGCCTCAGCTCTGCATCTACCTAATCTATTGAATATTCGATTACTCGCTGTATTAGATTTGTGCCTTTTATGTGGCGGCATCAAAGCATCTTTGAACTATTCATGTGGTACCGTCCAAGTGCCCAGAAAGTACAGTCTAGCAACATGTAATTTAAGAACAGAAACAGATCTCTAGGAAAATAGGCGTCCTTCCGAAATAGGGGGGTATCGCATAACGCATGCCAAAATAATATGGGGGATAGATCTCATCTAGGCGAAATAAAACCGTATGGCAGGGGAATACCAACAGTTTTCGAGTTACAGGGTGATTCATAAATTCAGGGTGCACATTATTATTTTATTTTTATCTCTTGGTCGAATTAACACAGCGACATCAAGCTCACGCCAAACAACTACTATCTTACTGTGCTTTTCAAAAATGCTACCAACGTTGATCTACCTCTGCAGATACAGTCGCTTGAAAAATGAAAAAAATTCTCAAAATTTCCTAAATTTCATGTTTTTCCCAATTTTTCTCCGAAATTCAAATAATTAATGCACCTCTCTTTATTTATACTGAATTACTCATCTTACTGCCTTTCCTGTTCCCATTTCGATCAAGAACATCAATTCAACCTGGTTGTATTTATTACCTGTTTTGTTTGGTGTCCGCTGTCTGGAGTAGAACAAAAGCTCACTCGAAGATAATTATCTATGAGTTGAACCGTTTTACATACACGTGGAAGGAGTCTTTGGAGAACAAGGGAATACATTTTTTCCAGAGAGGAATTAAATTCATGCAAAGTAATGAATTCCCACAACTATCTTCATTATGAATATATGTATATACAAATTCGTTTACATCCAACTGACAAAAACCTTTTACAAAATGAGTTTAGCGTCACCTGCGTTTTAATAGAGAAACTAGTTGAAAGGCTTGTTCTGTTCAAGGCGTGGTTGTTTCATAACAAGGTGCACAAAAGAACGCAGCTATTTATTCGTTGGTGTCTGGTTATATCTTTCCTCAGCGATCAGTATTTGCTTACCTGAAAACGAGAGAAAAATATTTGTAAAAAAGTTTTTTAAAATGTTTTGAAATTAATTATTCCGTTGCAGCATAACGATATAATTCACAAGAAATAACTGTAGTTTACGATAGCAAATTCATAAAATTCAAAGCAAATAAATGCACATAACTTTTGTAAAAATCACGCAAAAGTTGGTTTGGAATTTTCATTAAATTGATACAAATGTGCATAAAACCCCTGATTTGAAAGAAGATGCGAATGGGCACTTTTGGATATATATGTAAGTGTGTGTGTGCGTACGCACGCGTCTCTCGTATTGACTTGTAATGCGTCATCCCTCTCCATCCCACTTATCAGAGTATACCTGATCATGATCTTCTTATTCAACTATTATTCAATTAAGTATAAACAGTCTTGTATCTAACACGTTAGTCGAACTGATTTCCTCTCTCTAGCCCTTTGCCCACTACAGTACCTAATAAGCGCGTTTTTTCCCAATAGGTTTCTATTGTTTGTGTTGTTCAAAATGACATCCTTTCTATATTTCAACTTCGTTAGGTTAGGTGGCCGAATAATTGTTACGGGTGATAATTCTCGCGCATTGTTAAAATTGTGTACGTCAGGAAATGAAATTACTGAAAAATTCCGTCATATGCTGAAAAACGTTTCATATTCATATCATCAAATATGTATAATTGAAAATAAGGTCGGACCCTACTCTGGCTCGCAAATACTCGTGAGCTTTTAAAATTAGGCCATAAAAGTTGATTACTTAATTAACGTGGGATTGGATGCGTTATGAATTATAAATAAAAAAGCACGACTTGAGCATTAATAGCAATTTATTTTTAAATGACCTCGAATGAAATTATATTTTTGTATTTTTTGCTATAAACACTTTTGTGAAGAATAAATAAGCTTTATGCAGCATTTATTTAAATTAGCTGTTTATAATGAAAGCCTTGATACAAAATACTGCAATTAACTTGCAATTTAACAACATTAAATAAATTGATACAGTTTTCCGATCTCTTCAGTAAAATATCGAAATTTGTACATGTACACTAGTAGCAGTAATCCCGAAAACATTTACTGTTTTGCTTAAATTTCGCATGTATTGCCCATTTTTATGTTATAATCACTTATATGATGTTACCTATATTCTAACTAGCTGACCGGTGCGAATATTTTGCACAATATCGATCAGCTAGTATGTTTAATTGCAAAACATATCAAAAGTAGATATTTAGGAAGTTATAGATATTTGCTTTGCCAGTTGTAATTTTCTTTTCCGGCTTCTTGACTATTTTGAAGCACATCTTGAGGGCTACCAATATAAGTTGAAGAAATAATAACAGGAATTCCCCCAAATTAATGACTGAGATATCATATAGAAGATAACGTACCCAAAAAAACAAAAAAAGCAACAAAAAATAAACAAAGAATTTAAAATTAATGTTTTTGTTAAAAAATCTTATTTTAAAAACTTTTTATAAAAACAGTATTTGCATAGAAAATGTAGAAGGCACCATCCGTTCACAATCGGTTTAACTAACATGTACTAAAGCTGTCGGTTGGAGTTGTTTACTCTACTGATACAACAGCTACAGCTAGATGACACTTGCGTATAGGATGTAAACAACTCCGACTAACAGCTGTCATGCATTCTAGTTAAACAGATTGTCAATAAACGAAGCCTTTTACAGTCTTTAAATAATGTAAACAACTCCCCACCGATAGCTGTCGTATATAATCGTTTTTGAAATAAAGTTTATTAACGGAAACGTTAATTTTAAACTCTTTGTTTATTTTTCGTCATTAGCGAGGAAAGTAATCTTCAGAATGATATCTCAGTCATTAATTTTCATGAAGTATTTATTATTTATTAATAAAGAAATAATATATACATACATACGATGATTAAAGTAGGCACTGATTATAACAGTTATAATGTCCATTTTTATGTAATAAAAAAATATGGCAATTTAATAAGGGGAGGATTACCAAAACAATCAATATTTAGTAGGATATCCTTTATTTTTAAGTAGGTACAGCTTCGATTCGTCGAGGTATCGATTGCTCCAAACGTCGCAAATCTTCAGGTGTAATTACGTGGTATCAGGGTAGGATGAGTTTTATTTTATTAGTAGGGTTTTTTCATGATATCGAACCATAGATTTGCTATCGGTTTTAAATCCGGGCTGTTGTGTGACCAAGGCAGAACCATAATGTGGTGGTCACTTAACCACTTCATAGAACTCCTGTTGGCGTGTCATGGCGCTCCGTCCTGCAGAAAGATGCGCGTTTATGGGTCTCCTTCAAATAAATCGTCAATTGTAGGCAATAGTTTCGCCTCCAGCACTAATTTTGATATTGCCCTTAATGGCAGTCAGACAGCTGTCCAACGCCATTTCTAGCCATGTTGCCTCAAACCATCACGCTAACTGGAGATGATATTTTAGTCTTGACTTTGTACTAGTCTTCTTCCATCTACTACTTGTGGCCCATAACCGATCGAAATTTGATGATTTCCACACGTTCTTCAACGCTATAACCTTCCATGGTGATTTGACACAAATGTTATTATCAAAATATTCTGGCAATAAATCCTGTGAAAACATTAAGCCGAAACATTACAGATTAAAATAAAAACATTACATTATCGACTTGGAGCAGCAAAATATAAATCAATTTTTTATGAAAACTGTCCAGAATAAATTCCATTAGTGTAGATGTGTTGGTAGATTTACGTACTCCTGCCTATTTGATACACTAAACCCTCGAATTCTTTTGGGCCTAATTTATTTTCTTTAAACGCGTAATCTTATCCCCATTTTTCCAGCACAATCTAGAAGGCCATTAAGCCGCAAATCACTTTCAAAGCGACTTCTTGCGACGAATTTAAGGTTTCAAATAATTTTTCGGAAATTGCCCATTAAGATAATCCCAACCCAGCGAACTAATCGGCAATACCTACCGTCCATCCGGAGGAAGGAATTCTCTTCATTTGTCAACGACACCAGAATTATGTACTTTATGTTTCGAAAGAGATTTTAAAAAGCCAAGAAGACACCTAAAAGTCATTTTCTGCAGAAAGCAGACACGAGCGGAATGGCTAATGGCGGCAATTTCTCATCGAAACAACTTACTATGGCCAGTATTAAAAGTTAGAAAAGATGTGCGTGATTGCGACAATAAATGCGCCCTAATGATATCGGGCTAGCAATATCTGCTGGAATTTTTTATTTTCAACGAAGCGCTTTTTTCATCGTTTCGGGGTGCTTTACCAGCGAGTACGCCCGCTGTTACATCCAGAGCAAAGGCAACGAGAAAAGCTGTTGCTGGCTCTTGGCACTTCTTCAAGGGCCATTACACAAATTCCTTATGGGTCATTTCCTTAATGCAGCCAGCGTCGTTTTAAGCTGAATTATCTCTTGTTCTATTAAGCCGTTGGCGTACACTCGATGCGACGGTTAGTGGGGAGCTGCACTTCGCAGTTCGCACTTCACGGCGACACGGACAAATTACTCCGCATTAATTGCATGCGAAAACAATTAGGTGTTTCTCGGGGAGGGATTGACTCGATTTACAGCTTTACATTAAGGCTCCCATTTCCCCTTAATGGTCCGGCAATTTAGTCATATTTATGGAATCATCCTTTCTCGGGATACCGCAAGGATCTAGACTGCCGATGGCAAGAGGAAAACATCATTTCACGGAAAAGTTCCTTGCCTAGATTTGCCGCACATTAATGAAATTCTTACAAGCCAAGAGACGAGGGTAGCAACCGAAATAAGATCTCGAATCGGTGGTGCTATGAAATTCCATCAAGTTGGTCTACTAATTCCCACAACTTTCCAAGTTATTTCGGTGGGTCACCAGGTTCATCATCTAACGAGAAGAGTTAACAAAATCGATTTACATTTTTAGCCGAACGCCGCCATCGCCCTATCCTCAACGCCTTTGTTTTCGTATTCCTTCATTTAGAAAAGCTATCACGAATGCTTAAAAGTTGATTGTGCTGTGACATTTACTTCGTGGAGAATTTGATCCTCATCAGCGAAATTAATGACGCTTTGGCTTTGAGATACTTCCGCAACGCTCAGCCGGTTAAAGAGTTGTGCTTGGTTCGATTTGCAGATGTTTACCAAATTCGCTTCCCATGGATTTGAGGAATTTGTAAATAGGTACTGTTTATGGGGATTGCATTTTGTTGACGAAATACGGTAAAGGAATGGTACTTGGGCTCTCTGTCATGCAGGGTTGTAAATTCCTTGGTATGTAGCTTTTGGTTGTTTGAATTTTTAAATATCCTCCTTTCTTCCTGAAGGGTCATTTTATTCAATTTCTAGTAGCTCGTTTTTTTCCCAATACATATTAGTTTTAGTAATCCACAGCACACAGTAGAACTGCACTCACTATAGAGCAGAGGTATAAAGAGAGGTATACTACATAGGTACGTACAGCGAAGAGCAAAAATGTCCCAATGAAATGTTGCACAAAGGAGCCCGCACACCACAAGGGGAAATTTAGATATGTTGCTCTACTGGCAGAGTCACAAAAACACACCCTTCTACCCTTCGATCAATCTCGAAACAAGTAAAAAGCGTTGGACTAAAATATATCTCTACAAAAATATTTCATATTTTCAATAATTACGAAGAATTCAGTCAAAGATTTTGACTTATATTTTGACACCCTTCTACCACTCTAAACCTTTCCAGCCCTTACGGAGGATGTAAATACCTTTGCGGATGCATTTCTATATATTTTTCGAAAATGTGACGTAGTCAGTATTAGATGATAATAGTCCAGTCGCTTTAGACAAAATATGGCTTCTGATTTAATAAAGTAGGTCCTTCATATATTTTTCTTATCGGTTTATTTGATATATCGAGAACGAGATCACTATCGCATAAAAAGTTATTCAAGACAACAGTTTTTTGCGAATATCGCACTTTCTATTCTAAATTCTCCAAAAAATTATGTCTTCCAGTTTTTACGTACAACGAACGGTTTAGACAAAAATGTGCTTCGTCTATTTTAAATTAGCTATTTCGGCTTTAAGAAAATGTCTGCACCCTAAGAAGCCATAAGTATAAATTTTCGTGGTACTCTTTGGAAGATCAAAATTTTGGGTTTGCATTATGGGAGAGCCATTTTGAATTTTGAAATTTTGGTTAATTTGGCCTTAAAATTTTGTTTGTATTAATTTTCATTCAAATTTTTCGAAGTTGAATCACCAAAACCCCCTAGCTTTGAATTTCATGGCAATCCGGTGAAGTTTAAGAACTTTGGTAGACACCATGGGTTCGCTGTCTTAAATTTTAGAAAGTCTGAAATCCATATTCCTTTAGTTGTCTTTATATTCATTTTCAACATTGCTTAATATGGACGAGTTTCGGAAGCCATACTGGATCCGCCATTTTGAATTTGTAAATTTGATGGTGGATTCAAAATCAGCGACCAGGAAAACCTCCCGATGCGGATTTTTCGGGTAGTCTGATGTTTTTAGTTTTAAGCATTTCTAACAGCATTCTGAATTTATGCCAACATTTGTGGTATTCTGGCTCCCTGTGCGGTTGCCAAAATATACCAACATTAATGACTTTGAATGGGTTGGATGTTTTCAAACCCCTTTGGCTAAGCTCATATGTGTATTGGCATGATACCAAAACCGAAGTATGTATTTAATCTAGGCTAAACGTATGTTAATGGGATGATTTTGGTAACAGTTGTAATTTACAATATGAATAACCCCGAACAAAGCCGGTTGATGCCGCAGATAGACCAGCACGTTTGAATGATCACTCAACGAATCATCATTTCCTCGAATCTTCATTCATTGTGCGGATGATGGACGGCGAATTTCATCCAAGTCGAGAACTTTTGACACCTGATAATGGATACGAATGAATCGGTGAAAGTAGTAACAAATTTAAGTTTACGAAAACGTTCGCAGGCGTATTGAACGCTTGATTACGAAGGAGAAAAGAAAAAAATGTTTACAATATAAACAAGACAAATTCAACTGCTGGGCTGTCCATTAATAATTTAAAACAGTAAATCAGCTGATTTTCCAGCATTTCCAATTCCATTCTCTGAGATTGATGTTATCGTAACTTCGTTGAGGAAGATGAAATTGCATTTTTGAACATTCAGCAAAACTTAATTCTTGGTGATAAACGGCAACTCCAATGATCATTCTTCGTGAATGTTCATTCGACCGTGGCCGTGTATCTATATACTATATTCCATATTCTACTTCGCTTCTTCTTTTGCATTTTAGTATTGTGTGCATATACACACTTGGTGACACTCAAACCACAACTTGTGGATAACCTTGGTCACACTGTTAAAATTGTTCCTTGGTCATACGCTAGATGCATAGATTTTTAGTTAGTTACTTATTAAAGTTTTCCATGTCTCCTTGGTTCGATAATTCCTATAAAACGGCAATAACATATATGGCGGTGCTCTCGCTGGGAAGAATGCAATTAAAAATTTGAACTGAATTTTGGAAAAGGTTACGCTAGATAATCATTTTTCACAAATCCGATTAGGGACTATTGGCAACTTTTAGGGAAATAGAAGTTGGAACAATGGCTGCGAATGTAAAAGGAAATATACCCAATCCTTAAAATTATTGATTGACCTGTAAAGCCGGAACGACATAATTTTATTTGAAATAATTTAATAACAACGCCCATCCCAGTGAAATTAGAAAACACTCCGTTGAGATACATCGCTCTTTTTTTGTGTTGTTGTGCTGCAGACACGCGATGAGACGGAAGGATCTTTGAGCGCACGCTATTCGTTAGAATGGCTTCAATTTTTACTGTTCTATAGGAAAATGAACAAGACCCTTTTAATTAACCCTAAAAAACTTTATATTGCATCAATAAAGGAAATTTCGGGGCTTTTCTGCTGACCTCACGGAAACTCCTGCAAAACCTGATCTATTTTTTTACAATGGGTTCTTTATGCTTCTAACACTTTTCTTTTAACCGTTGTCAGTTTTACGTAAACTTCTACTGCTTCAGAACCGGCACTCACAAGACTTCTGGATGAAAATCGAGACAAACTGACAAAATAGTGGTTCTGCCGTAAAGCTATTCTTGGCGGGAAATATTTTACAAAGGTGATAAAAGTGGAAAGGAGTTTTTCTTTCTTAACGAATTATGCTAATGAAAAAACACTGAATTTTAATTCACGCGAGAAATAGATACCCAAATAAATGAAAAAGCGGTCAATTGCAACAGGTTTGCAACCGACCTAGGCAGCTCCGCAAAAGTAGTTTTTCTGCCGGTCTAACCGTGGTTACCGCCGACACGCCGGAGAGCGCGACTTAAAGAAGTCAACCACTGCTTGAACTTGAAGACAGCAAGAACGTCCACGGCCTATCGCCACTGCCCGTTCAGTTCCTGGCCTCTAGGCAACTAGCCAGACTGGTTAATTATTTTCCTATACCAAATCGAAACTTCGCTATCAGCGGCTAGGCAGTAGGTACAAGCGCTCCATGTGCAGTTTTTTCCAGTGCGGACCTGATTTACTTTTTGCCGTGTAATGGGATTTAACCAGTGCCTACATGATGGTTTACCTGGGGCACCGTGTATTTCCTCCTCTCGACGTGCAGCTCGGCCAGCAGATTTTGCCAATGCGCGCCTCTTGGGCAGGCCTTGCCGCACGAGATGTTCCCGGAGCAGCACGGCACATGTCACTGAGGAATTCACGTTTGGTCTTCCACGGCCGCGGCCAGGCCGGTCGGTTGCCCTGCACGAGGAACAATCGAAGTACGCGAGAATTTTAATGAATCACACCTCGTTACCGCGCCGGTCGAGCTGAACTGGCACCCTATCCTCGCCGTCTCTGCAGGACGCTGAAACTTCTTGTTAATTAAAGTCCTGCTTCACTGGCGATTTATTGGACTAATTTAATTCGCCCAGCTGCGAGTTTAATTAAGGCTGGACATCGCCCGTTTCCTCCGACTCCGCAAAATTGTGATGAGTTTCAGTTTTCAGGAAATTACATACATATGTATGTACGTGTGTGGGGTATTGATTTTGACCCCGATTCCAGAAGAATTGATTTCGTGCGAATTTTCCAACTGAATGAGCAGCAAATTGATAACTCGAAGCGGATATGGCCAAATGGTTTGATATAAATTTGGTTGCGGATTACGGCCAGGCGGACTCCCCGATAAGCAGCTTAATCACGGACGGATGGGAATGGCGTGGAACGTAAGCATACCGTCAGTGAACTGATTCGACGTGATCCTCTTCCATCCTTTCGATGTAATGCAAAATTGGCCAGGACATTTTTGACGGATCCTAGTATTAAACGTTAAAGTGGGGAGCACATGTGTATCCTCGCAACAGTATAACTTTTTTTTAATTTAAAAAAGGATAAAGGATAATTGAAATATTTGTTCCGGTTTTGTACAGGGAATTTGGCGAGAGGAAGCATACTTCAATTTAATAAAAATGAATTTTTTAGGGAACCGATGCTACACGAGAGCCAAGTCAGATTTTTAGTATGTTTTGCACGTTTACACAAATTATAAAATATTCATGTAACCATCCGATTGGAAAGGTTTTGCTCTAATACGTTTCAAAAGTTCAAAGCAATTTAAATATTTACTTCCATCCACACCGTTCAGATAATAAAAAAAGAAACGTTAACAAATCTATGTGTGAAGCCCAATAATTCGGTGAGTTTGTTCGCTTGTTTTGATTTCGTATTCAAGATTCCTCCTGCAACAATGCAGACTAAACATTCGAAATTTCTTATGATTTTCATACAAATTGGCATACAGGGGTTTTTGTGGTCTCTGATTTCGAAAATTGTGTCCAATTTACAGTCAAGAGAGCCGACTACAATATGCCGGACTCAAAATACTAAATTTCCTCTAACTTTCATAAAAGTAGCACATGGAGATCATTTGGGTCTCTGATTTCAAATACTGTACAAAAAAAAAAATTTTAAAACTGGTGGCTAAAATATGGAGCATCGGGCAACATTAAATTTATTTGTCATAAAAAATGACATGGGTTTTATATTTTTGAGTATGTGGTTTATAATATGGCGGAACTTATTAAGAGGAGCTCAAAGTGCTAATAGTTGATTAACCGACAGTATACAACGAAAAAGTAGAAGAGTTGTGCCTATACAGAAGCTTCAAGGTAATTTCGAATATTATTTCAACATTTTGGCATTAAGATGACAGATCTGTCAAATTTTAAAAAGTTCGTAGGTACCTTGTTTTCAAATTCTGCCATTGAGTAATCTTGGACGTGGTTGGTATTTTTTGCCATAGAACTACGTTTTTTCCGGCGGTATGGAGAGCTAAACTGCGTCAAAAAAATTTATCCCACTTATAATGAACCAAACGCCGGATAGAAATCTTGTATAGTACCTACGAGTTATTATAAAATAACACTTCATCTTTCATGCCTTAAATACGGCAGTATAAAAACCAAAAATTAGGCGGAATACCATATGATTCTGCCTATGTGTAGTATATCCTTCCATCACGTCTAAACGCTTGCTTGGGTTTTTTTTTAATTTTTTGCGAGCAAGTAATCCATATAACAACTTCTACCATGTGATAGGGTTGTAAAATAGTGGTAAGATCATCTATCAGTTAAAGAGATTTTAATTTGAGTGCGTTCGAAGATGGTTGCCAAGTTGATATTATCTACACAGACTTAGCGAAAGCTTTGACAGAGTTAATTTTAAGCTTCTGGTTAGCAAGCTTTCTGTTTTCGGGTTTCATTGCTCTTTACTTAGCTGGATATCTACAAGACAAGTGTTGTATTTATTATTTCAACTGGGATTTCGAATGGGTCCCGTCTGATATAACTGTAATATTAAAGTTTATTATATAATTTGTTGAAGGGCATTTCCGGCAGTATTTACTCAGCCAGGGTTGCCGTTAACGTACTAACTCGCTAAATTAAATTTACTCTGTAAATATAAATCGATCAGGGTACTAAACCCGCGTCCACTAACCTTACTATTAGTAAAAATTAGACTTTCCGTTTTTTTTTCAATTTTTAGACCTTTTAGTGCAATTTTAATGATTACAACATTTATAAAATGAAATTTATTCCAAACAATAGAATATGTATAATATTTTTCTTCGTCAAACGAACGTTTTGTTGCAATATTCACCACAAGATAGCATGAGCAAAATTTAGGGATAAAATGAATGCAGCGCCATCTCCCATGCCTTGTTAAAAACCCCGAAGTGTTCCCTCTAACAAAGAACTAGTTTAACCGGCGGCGTGCTATACATTTGTGTTGTCTGTGTTGAAGCGAGGTATCCATTTCAGCAGCTGTAAAATTAATTAGAAATGCTGCAGTGTAACCACCCATTTCTTGAACAGTATGTAAATCAATATATCGATCGTAATCATCGATTGCGCTTAAAACAGAATTGGAGTGGTTAACAACCCCATTTATGAAGAAAGCTTAAAAAAATTAAATGTGAGCTCTAGGGTTAAAGTACCTACTGTCGCCCCGGCAAAATTGGACAGGTATCAAGGGATGGTAAGTGTGGAATGCAACAACGCTGCATAGTGTAACGTGCGTTATCATCATCCGCCCGCTTCCGCCGTAGAGACAAGCTGCGCCTGCACAGTATGACGCCAGTCTTAGTTCACTCTACTTTTACTTGCAAAAGTCATTAGAACTAGACTGCATATCTGAAGTTATTTTATTAAAGTTTCAATTTGTTTTATTTTTTGCTAAAAGCAACTGCTTTAGACTACCATATTTCCAGTAATTTTTAGACTTTGTTAGAATGAAAAATCAAATCGGCTGTTATAATATACTATTTCAAGTAAAAAGGAATGTTTAACATCAACAATTGTGTTGCGTATGCCTTTATTTACACTGTACCTATAACGAAGCGTTCACATTCATTATTATGTATTATACAATGTTAACCAAGAGGCACTGATAGAAATTTTCAGATAATACTGTGTCTGCAGCTGTGCCCGATTTGTGTGTCCCAAACCGGAAATCAATTTTCACCTGAAGCAGTTTGTATTTAATCACGGAGATCTCATTACGGCACCCCCAACACTGTCAACAGCCCGCCTGGCACAGCCATTAGCCACAATGTTTGTCCGGATTAATGGTGGAAATGAATAATTCCAAGCGATGTTCTGAGCACCATTCCACAGCCAACACTTAAAGGATGCTAAATGCATTTGCAGTGTTCTCCCTTGGGGTTCCAGAATCGTAAAACAACTCCTAGCCTATGCTCTGCAGGACATAAGCCGTTGGAACTTTATTCGAAGAATTAAAAGCATTAACCTGCAAAGTTCTCATTATATGTATATTTTACGATTTACGCCACAACAAGCAAACCAGTGCCCGTGTATCTCAACGCTAAAGACGTTAAATTGGCAATTGTATGTGTAAATGTGCAATTATTTTCGAAATTTTAAGCGACAATAATTGCTTCAATTACGCTTCTTCGCGGACTCATCGCTGAGCAATACTTTTATTTTAATCAATTAATGACGTCCTCGGGCAAGCTGGCAAAGAGTATAAATGAAAAATGTATTTTATATTTACATGACGGTTGGCATTAATGTTAATGTGCTGGCAATTAAATTTGGACGGATACCAATTAACAAGTACAGAATTTATTATACGTGGCGGCAATTAGAGCTTTGAGGTGCAATTTAATAGGTACCTCAAATTGCGATATGCGCTTTACCAACCATCCCAATCGGTGAAAATTCGGGATTTGGGAGTATGTTGTACTCCCAGCATTTTATTGGATTTTTTCTCCACATTTATTTGCCTTTCAAACATATAAATGCCTATTAGGGAGATGAATTGCCCATTGAGAAACAACATTGCAGAGGGCTTTGCGCTCAAAGCGGCCGATGTGTGAATTTTTTTAGTCAAAGGGACGGATTTACGTATGAATACATAAATATGCGGTTAACGGGGAGTATTGCAACCAGAGCATCCAATTTAATATTTTAATTTTTTTTTACATATGTAGGACCTACAAACAAACTGCGATTATACGTTATTCGAGTTATGCATTACATCCCCCTGTGCTTTCATAAAACAACATTGCGTAATTGGGATTAAACAGATTATTGATTGAAATGTATAAAATTGAAAATTCTCGAATTTTATGGAACCACTCATAATTGCCTGCACCGATTTCCTAGGTTATGGGCTCATTCAACAGAGAAAATCCACCACTATCTTCAACGTACCGAACCGATTTTACTGCAACGTTTTTTCCCCGAAGCCTTATTTACTTACCATTATATCTTTCAAGCAGGCAGCCGTTATGATGAAAATGTAATAAGCTATAGGAAAAATGTAGTTGTACCACATAAGCTTACGCCTACTGTGAGTATGACGTCAGCATTTCGGGTAATCTCTTGGTCGAGCTGATTTCAGCTCAGATTTTGATTGTTTTCGCCGGCTTACTTGGTTTACCCATCACAGTATTTTTCTACAGATTCCCACACAGAATTTCCTCACACGTCTTCTTTTTTGGTAATTTCTCTAATAATTATTATTTTCCTTTTCTCTATTATACATATGGAAAAGTGCCCCCGATAATAATAATTTAATATAATTTTATAGATGAATTAATTAAAATTAAAGATGAAGACGGCTTTGTGGTTACAAAAGTCAAATCTACCAAAATTCAAGATGGCGGATTCAAAATGGCTGCCTGCAAAATTAAACTTTGGCATTGGGGGATCCTGAATTCGAACCTTAAATTATGGTTTATTAAGGGTTATGCAAATTTTCATTCCGAAGTTAAACCCTTTATTTCGCCTAATATAGAATAGTCAGCCTTTATGCATAATGAAATAATAAAAACATCTTGCGCATTTTTTTGATATTATTTCGTTGGTAGTAATTCTTATACCCATAGTAATTGCATATTCCTAAATCCTAATATCAATTAAATTTATAGAGCTGTGAACTCGATTAATAGTCCACATGGGTGAAAATAATATTCAAAGCAATGCACAAGAGTACCCGGTGGCCCGGTTGTTTGGACTTCAAACAGATATAAATCAATTAAACATTTTGCCTAACAGGCCTTTAGTAATGATTGTATTTGACACCGAATAAAAGGGAAATGACAAAGTCCTATTCATATCCGTAGCTCAATTATGCAGGAAGAGCTTTATGGTCTTTATCGACAAATTTTTTTCTGCATATACAACACATCCGGTTCCAAGAGGTCTCTGCACATAACTTCAACGAGAGGCCATGGGCTAATAAATCTTTTGATGGTAAATGTAGTCTTGATTTGCCGGAAGTGATTAATATTTCGCAAAATCCTTTCTCCACGTGCTATGTAACGAGAGATGGGTACAGGTTTTCCGTAAAGACTGCTGGGAATAAAGTAGCTGCCAGAAGCAATAAGGAAATGTTGTTGAGCACCGAAAGAAGCTTAATGGGAAAATGAAGCTTGTGTAATTAATTAACTGCTGTGCTGGACTATTCACTTCTATTTATTTCAATCTGCGACATATTTTCTTATAGAATTATTTGAGATGCTAACTCTTTTCTTTACAAGCTTGATCAACATTTATTGTAAACCGGCTTCAAAAAGAGGTTATCAATTCGATCCGTATTTTTGTTTATGTAGGCATCTTTTCACATATTTGGTAACGTGAGAACTGATTTCGATGACTGTTTATTGTTGAGACCTAATCTCCTCGTTGGGTAGTATGATACATATCAAGGGACCAGGACCGTCACTAGTATGTATGTAGGTAGATAGGTAAAGTTGTGGGTGAAGTATGTTTATGGTCTATTACATGGTGCGCATGTCTCTAACCTCATTAAATTTCTAGTTGGTTACTCGCTGGATATGCACTTTGGTCGTCCTGATTTGGAATTTTTACATAAATTGAATTACAATAAATGTCCAAATTGCCTGCATACATATATTATACATGTATATAAGGCAAAGTTCAATTTCTACGATTCACATTTAACCTGTGATTCCACCATATGACGCGTTCTTTCGGATCAGGATTTGTTTATTGAATATACGCGCACAACATATGTATGTAGTTAAATTTTAGAGTACACTTTTTGCTACTTCGGTTAGAGCGACCATTTTCCTAAGAGAATTCACGGTCCGAATGAGGTTATTTAGTTCTTTAATGTAGAGTGAGAATAGCAACGGGCCCAGAATTGAGCCCTGTGGAACTCCACTCTTAATTTTCGCAAAGCTAGAGAACTTGCCATTTTAGCAGACATATTGGGACCAGCCTACCAGGTTATCATTTATTAATAAATTAAGAATCATCTTGCAGATTTTAATTTGTATTATCAATAAGTTTTAATATGAGAACAGGCGCATTGAAACCAAATTGGACCTCCATATAGCATGAAAGCTTTAAAGACGACGAGCTTATTTTCCAAATTTAGGGTCGACCATCTGTTTATAAATAGGTATAAATGTTTTATTAACATGTTGGTCTTATCTTGGACTATATAAATATGTCTAGAGTATGTGAAGGTCTCATCAAAAGTGATTCCCAGATATTTGGCATTGTTAGTCCAGGGAATATCATATCCGTTAAGATTTATATTATGGTAAGGTACGAAACGTTGGTGTCTTCTAACGTGTTAAAAACATAGCCTGTGTTTTGTTTGCGTTGATTGTAATATTCCAATTAATAAAATCCCTTAAACCGTTTATTCACAATAGATTCCCCAAAAAAACGCTATTTTTTCAATGAAAAAACGGGAAAGCCTCATAATGAATTCAGTTATAAATAAAATGTTAAAATTATCAGTTGTTTTATTGTTTTCTTTTTTCCCAAAATGTCATGATGCTCGGCTGGCTTTGCTAGCTTACAACATTATACCCTAGCTATTAAATTAATGTGCGCCCTTTCAAGACTTTCAACTAAGCTGCATCCATAGAAAATACCCATCTGAATTTACAACCTCACAAAAGCACCTTAAATCAAGATTTTGGTAAGTAGTTTAACAGAATCCGGCCGTAAACCACAAAGATGATGCTTAGTTCACAGTTTCTAGTCGATATACCAACTCAATATTTCACCCCAAAATCTCTCCAGAGTTTACACCTTTTCATTTTGTTTACCATTCAAGGAGACAAGACATCGTATTCCCTTTGTGGCCCCGATGTTTGAGCACTTTCCGTATATTTTCTTCAGAGAGCAAATCTATGTCTATGCCGGCCGTAAAACTTCAACATCGTATCTTCTGTTGAGCACTTTGAAGGTAATGTGTCCGTAAGTAGGAAGACCTGTTTTCAAAGCCAAGAAGGGTGAATGTTCTCCTAAGGAAACCAGACTTCCTAAATTCGGTTTTTATTTCAAATATATTCCGCTAAGTATGATCCATCAGCCAAAATTGCAATTGCATTAACAGAATACTGTGGATAATTCAATGCTCACCACTTGTACACATAAAGGCGCGATTGGGTACTTGGGGAGGGTGAACCGTGCACCATAGCGTGGCGATACGTTGAGCGCTGATTTTTTCAATTGTTCGTTGTTTCCAATTTGTTGTTCAATTGTTTGTTGTTTCCATTTACCAAATTATGGTTGTAAAAAGGAAAAAGTATGATTTATGAAAAAGTTCATTCAGATATAATTTCTGAATTGTTCAATAAATACATTTTAATATAAAATTAATTAACGAACCGCGTATTTATTCACTAAAAGAAATCCATATCATTGGCTGTATAAATTATTCACACAAAATAATTGAATACATATACATATTTCAAATTCATACTAATTAACTTTATTAATACTTCGTGCGTCGACTTTTATTTTTAATTATTTCTGACAAGCGACGATACATACATTCCAATAACTTGTTCGTCGCTCTTGTGCCGTATTTATTCCGTTCCTCTATGACTGCCAATTTCAGTTCATTGTTGTGATTTATTTATTAAGTTGCCCCTAATTCGATTGACCTGATGGGAGCATAACTGTATAATTGGGTTGATATCCTGAAATTATGGTGGAGCTTCCATTACATAAGGTTAGTTACAAAGCAACTACATCCTAACTTTGTGTGGGCTTTATGGTTTTATTGATCATTATATTGATAAAGTACTGCTATGTTGTCTCACACCCATTCTCGTGCCTATAAATTCGAGGTTTCCAACGATATTGCACCCCAAACCATAACGTTATCTGAGTCATTTCCGAAAATATCAAATTAGTTTGATTCACGAATACTACCTGTTTACAAAAGTCGTAAGTAAAAATTTGATTATATTTGGCGAACTTCACTTTTTTAAGATTCATTCTACATGAAAGTATTTTAAATTCCATAACAGCAATCTGCTTAAAAGCTTTTTTTTCTCTTAAATAATTTGAGATTTATGAATGAAAAAATGCCTGGTGTTGTTAAGTCTATTTGGTTGGACTTATTTTAAGTTATTATTAAAGCACTTTGAGATTATCAGGAGTGTACGAAAAGTTCACTTATTTTTGGCTACCGACAACTTAACATATTTCAAAAACATATATCCAAACTACACTCACACAAACGATTTTTCAAACTATAACTTACCTACCTAAAGACCTTACTGGAACTTCTCCAAAAACAATTTTCTTTTATTTACTTTAACAGCTGCTTTTGCATTATTATATTACATAATCCAATTTTAAATTGTATACTGGTAGAACTAAAGCTTGGAGCTGTAGGATGACGAAACTCATGGGACGAAAGACTTTTTAGCGTTCGAACCCTTTCTAACCCAATACACATACAAAAAACTCTATGCAAATGGGAAAAACAAACTACTTACGTATACATGTATATAATCTCCCATATCTTCAAAAATTGTTTAAAAAATTCGGAATATTTCCTAGATTGAAGAGAATATTTGATGATTAGATTTATGTCTATAGGTACTAAATTGCACTATTACTAAATTGAAGACGAGACTAAATTTTGTAAACCAAAAATGGCAAATTCAACATATTTAACGGTAGGACAATCTTTATAGACGTTTAATACAAGTGAGAAAGCATGGTAGTAAGTATATGCATGCACCAAAAGTACTCCAATCAAAATGTATGGAAATTGGTTGAATTTTTGAAGTTTTGTCAAAGTGATAGAAAGTCTCAATGGGCATAGTGCTCCGAAATACCTATATTTGCAGTAAAAACGAATCTCCGGCAGAAGTTTTAGATTCCAAAGATTGATATTAGGATAAATATTTCAAGTAATGAGATTAGCTATACTATGTATGGTATAACAGAAATTCTCTTTCGTCAAGAAATTGTGACTTAATCTCTTCGAAAACCTTGTATAAATTTTTCGATAGGACGCTGTAAAAAGCATAAAAGTAGGACGCATTGTTTCATCGTCCGATGGAGAAATTTCCACAAGATTGATATCTGCAAGAAAAGGTCCTTCGTATATTCGCATGTATTGATTTTGGATCTTAATTATTCCACTGGTACCCTCAGACCAGATGGAGGAGCCCGCATACATTAATTAGCTTTCCTTTCAACTTAGGGAAAAAGCTGAGGAGAGTCCCGCCCAGAAATCAGTTTCGCCCGATAATCTGACCCCGATGAACCATCCTCAAACATCCCCACACTCCCCCGCTCGAATTGATTGAGTGTAAGTGCGATTTGACAGACGAAGCGGCCATCCATCAGAGTGAGTGGTTGCCTGTTCAGAAATTGGCAGTGCCTTGGCTGGCCATGCAAGGATCCAGTAATTGGATGATTCTGAATTTTCAGCCCATTATTCGTCCCTCTTGGGCCATCGGCAAAAACACAGTCGGAGCATTAAAATTCAGGCAGGACCCGGGAAGGTTGCCTTCCTGTTCCGCTTTATTATGCACTCTGAGGCACATTGGCTAAGTTAATCCGAGCGATGCGAGCTAGCCTAGATATTATCATGTGACAATAGACGAGTAATTCAATTATGCCGGGTACATTTTTGCCCGCCCAATTACACATTGATGGCAAAAACCTTTCGAGGAGGCAGCGCCTTTTCTCGTGTTGATCCTTTCTGCTCATAAGTAATGGAGGAGCTCATAAACTGACTGCTACACTCGGGTCCAGCCGAGATGGATGCCTTGCATATTCATGAAGTGAATATCCTACGTCTGCCCCATGCTCTCTATTTAAGGGTGCAGAGGAGCTCGGTCGCCGCACAGTTTTTCGTCGTCGGCGGGCAAGATATCTTTACCTGTAACAACCATTCCGGCACGGCTGCCATTATTCACTCCACCAGCCACCCCCTTTTTGTTTACGGTTTTCCGGACTGGTGAACTGATCAGGATTGCTGGAGGGAAATGTCTTGGACCGTGTGCCAGGAAATCAACTCAGTTTTCTTTATTTTCTGGATTTTCCTGCAGGTAGATGTGACACGTCGTCGTCCGGGGATTGAGGTGAAGTCTTATTTCTGTAAATTTGCCTTGGAATTCTCTCAAGGCACGGCGTAAGGGGTTTAATGCAAAAGGCATAAAAGATTCAAGGTGTACGATTCCCCCAAAAGCAAATATTTTTCCAGAAAATCTTGTTGTTTGAATCGAATATTAAAATATGAAAGTGCGCGAATAATGGGAAGCATGATGGAAGCTGGTTTGCTTTTTAAAGGATTAGCATTCTCTGCAAGAATGACTCTGCAATAACCAAAAAGCGTGATAAATTTTTTATATCTTTTTGTGTGCCATCTCCATGTGCATGCTCCGAATATATTTCAGAGAAATGAACTGCAGGTTTCGAAATGCTCTACCTCCATTTATCGTGTTATTTTTACTTATTCAGAATTTTGTCTCGCTCTTAGTATGCCGTCTTAACCCAGCGGACCTGGTCAAATTAATTCTTAACACCAGTTCCCGATTTTCATAAAAATTCAAAAAGCTCAATAATTCACAGTCCGATGTGGATTAAATTATGATATATTGTTTGAAGTCATTGCACCAAATTGCATTTTGCTTTGTAACTAAAAATGTATGGACATCCATTTGGACTTTTAATTTAGATTTTAGTCTCTGAATAGCACTGAATAGCATGAATCGCAAGCCGATCGGACTCATTGAGTCTATTTGGCCTGATCCGCTTTTGGTATGAAGCGTATACTAAAACTTCCTTTCATATACTTCGCACTTATTTTCTTAATAAGTGGAATAAGTGCAAGCGGCGTTTATCGATCGTTTCGTATCACTGAAGAGATCGGCCTAGCTCGTCTCGATTCAAACACACAAAATATTTTTTGTTGCTTGCTCATTTGCAAGCTTCAGATCCCAAAAAATGTGTTCCTCCCTTTATTTGGAAGAACAAGAGTTGTTAGTAAGATCATTCTGAAAAGAATAATAAACTTCGAGATGTGGTGAAAAATAATGAGACTGATGATTGTTGCAATGATTTTATTTTATTATTATGCACCAATGCTATCCACTTAAAAGTAGATCCCTTGGGCAACTATGCATGCGCGGAGGTGTTGTTTTCAGGCTTCAACTGGAATAGTCTTCAACTCAACCGTTACGTTCATTTGGATGTTCTCTACAGTACTAAAATGACTTTCTTTTAAATAGATTTTGATCTTAGGGAACAAAAAGGTCGCACTGCCTAAAATCAGGTGGATAGGAGACTATACAGCTACAGGAATCAATCAGGAAGGCACACATTCCTCCGAATCTCATTCTGTTCAAAAGTGAAGTTATTTAGTACCACTTTGACGCACACCTTTCTCATATCCAAATCTTGTGTCAAAATCTGATGAGGGTTAAAACTAAAGATCATACAATTACAAAGATGTCGCAAACCACACCCCAGCTCGAAAATGTTCTGGGATTTCAGCCTGGGTTCGCCGCCCGGTCGCGAGCTAATGCAAGAAAGGCACACAAAAAAAATACATGTTCGTTTGCAATGCGTGCATTAACGCAAATGTGTGCGCGTGTGTTAGCTCAATGTGTACCCACCTTGCCTTAGACACTTTCTGCAAATGGTGTTCTACTTCAACTTTTTACCTCTTAATATTAGTAAGTGCACTTTCATGTCTTTTTCTCGTAAAAAGTTTCCGTTGCATTTTTCATGATAACTTATTACTTCAACTTGACAAAACCAAAGATTTGGAAGTGTAACGTAATTCTTGCATGTCCTTTGGTGACCACATTAATACTATCGTTGCTAATGCTAATGCTGCCTTTCATTAAAAAATGGGCAAAGGAATTTGATGATCCTCATAAAACGAAGCTCCTTTACTGCACATTCGTTGGTCCCATCTTAGAATATGTTAGCCTGTTTTGGTCTCCTTTTTATGCAATCCACATTAATCGTGTTGAGGCTGTTGCTCTTCGTGGCCTTAATTGGAATGATTCGTCCATCCTTCCGCCATATGAAGACCGGATTTAACCTTTTCCTTTGGCTTTATTACAGGAGAGACGTGACATATCCAGAATATTTTTTTGCGTTTAATTATATTCAGAGGTTAATAAACTCCTCCGAATTGTTGGAAATGTTCAATATTTCTGTCCTGAAACACTCCTTGAGGAGCTATGATCTTTTCGATGTCTCCCATCATAGCACTAACTATGGTATGCACGAGCCGACTTCGTCAATGTCACATCTCTTTAATTACAATTACACTAATGTTGGTTTTAACTAGTCGAAGCACCAGTTACAGAGTCAGCTTAGTTAGAGTTACACAAGTACATACTCGTACGCATTTACTTATTGTAGGAATCAGTAATTTGATGAAGTGGTTGTAATAAATAAATAAATAAAATAAAAGGACATAATAAAAAATGCGGGTAAAAAGGTGTTTATAGAATCTCCTAGTAGCTTGAAAAAAAATATTTATTAAATTGGGAATCTCGCACCCGAAGTGAGTCAATAATTTATCTTCTTCGTGCTGTGCCATGCCACTCGTTACCCCCTGCAGCGAGTTGTTTTATCTTCTCTTAAATTTGTTACGGCTTAGCATCCTGCTGTTCAAGTCAAACATTCTTAGCATCAAAGTCACACATTTAATATGCTCCAGCGAAACAAATGGCATTTGCCGCTGCTACGACAATTACACCTGTTTGGGATTAGCAGCTCCCAACCGATTTGGTGACATTTGCTGTACATACATATACATAACTTGAGGCCATTTCGAGCTCCAGACCTATCTGTAAATGGAAACATCTCAGTGGATAAACCGGTGAAAAATTCGATAAGTTGCCATTCCGCGCAAGCATATTGACTCGAATCTCACTCAAAGATACGTTAATACGTTAATTCGCAAAAAAAAACGACCGCAGCAGCCCTAAGCCACGCCACGTAAGGTGTTTTATTTTTGCAAGCGCGATGCCTTTCAGCGACTAGCATTGGCGGCCTGACTGTCGACGCAAGAATATTGAATTTTTTAATCTAGAACAGCGTAACCGACTACACCGGTCAAAGGACGTAAAGGGTATTTATAATGAAATTTTCATCGGAAAATGCCACAGATTTTTCCTTCTTTTGTCGGCAAAGTTATTGTGTGCAAGGAAGTTTTTGCTCTCGCCGGGAGCAGCGCGTTTATTCAAGTTGAGCAGCAAATGAAATTTTCACGTAAAAGTTTCCATTTTAATTCCCCCCGCCCGAAGCGCGCTTCCTGCAGATATCGGGTTCAACAGGATTTCTACAGAAAGAGTCACTTCCCCCGTCCGACTCGGCGAAATACTTTCAAATAAGTTACTAGCTGCATTGCATGTATAATTCGAGCTGAACATTTTGTTTCCACTTAATGGTAATCGGATCCCGGGAAAGCAGCTCAATGCGATAGTTAGAAGAAACCAGTTAGGCAAATGAGTGCACTTTAAAAAACTTTCTTTAATTCGGCGAACAACACACATTATTGAAAAGATCGAAGGAAACTGCAGTTTCGCTGTACTGTAATTATAACAGAAATTACCAAAATGGCAATAATTATCAGGCGATTGCTTCTTAATTTTAATGTACCTAAAGGAACAACTGTACTGTACTTCATCTGCAGTTAATTCAAATTAATTGAATACCAACACAGGTCAGGAATAATTTTGGTGCGGAACAATGGAAAGGTACGAGTACAGCATTTTTTGCATATGTAGTTTCCGAATTCGAAAACAAAAGCACTGAATAAGGTTATATAAGGTACCCGAGGAAATAGGGTTATCCCAATATTTGTACCATATTGCAAAAATTGTAAAAACATAACTAAATGTTAATAGGAACTTTGGCCATAGCTAAAATGTGTCTTTAACTCTAAAATACAGTTAAGCTAAAATAACTTAGAAGTAATGTTATTTGACAGCTTTCTGCATGATAGAAGTCCGTTTGTGAGGGGAGAGTAGAAATTCCCGGTGTAGTTCAGGGCTCTATCTTAGGGCCATTACTATTTAATCTTTATATGAATAATACAGTAACCCTAAGATATATACTTTTATATGGAGACGACGTACAACTATATCTTATCATGATTTCTCGGAGAGAAAAAAATATTGGAAAGATTCAAAATGGATTTTGAAGGGGAAGAGTAGTACTTTTAGATGTCGTATCAAGTTTTCTGGGATAAATGTAACATAGCCTCAAATATAGCGAAAAAAATGTGTGTTCTCATTTTTAGGTTAGAAACTCTCGAAAACCTGACATTATGAGCAATTATGTGGTCGGATTCAGAGCGTCAAACCCTTCTGAAAAATATAGTCCAGTTTCTAGTTTAGAAGGACAGTTAAATTTTGTTGGCTTGTGTTATTAATGTACAAACGCACAAACTAAATATAAGGGGCTTAATCGTTGAGATCTGATGTACACCACAGGTCAGGTATCGAAATTGCATGCTGCCTATAGCTAAAAAAAACTTTCGACTAATCTGAGGGCTTAGAAAAAAAAATTAAAATGGTTAAATGATTTAAAAGCAGTTTATTAAGATTGTCAGAATCGAAGGCCATACTAACTGTAATCAGAATTTTTATATCGTCGTCATATAACGATTTAATTTTTATCTGACGTAATCTATAAGAAATTAATTTAATAACTGTAATCCTAGCGCAAAACTGGTACACGGACAAAAGCTCGTTCTGATCTGCATCACCTTCAAAATAAATATCCGCTCCAGCAAGAATAGTTACTAAGGAAAAAACGCGTCAAATATTGTTCAAGAAAAAAAATATTTACTAAAATAATTCAATTTTTCGATTAAAAGAACAGTTATTAAAAAAAATAAAACAGTAAAATGTCAAAGCCATAAAAGAGATAAATAGGACCGATAAAAATAAGACACAATGGCAGATCCTGCTTTGTAGTCTATTGTCCATAAATCACATTTTTTACGCGAACTTAGAAGTGAATCATAAAATATCAGCCAAATATATTTACATATGTATACATACATACATGCATTCATTAAAAAGTATTTGTGGTTGAAAAATGTTATATAAGACGACAACCTAAACAATATTTAAATACAACTAGCTGAATTACCATAAATTAATATTTTTAATAAGTTGTTGTGATTTAATAAAATTAGAAGTAATTTAAAGTCTTCGCAGCATACAAGCATTTTTTACACAAGATAAAGTTATTAAGCAAAGACATCTACTCAGCTGAGCTGTACCTTGTATCGGAGTAATGGGTTTCGATCGATCGGAGCTGGTATTGCAGTGTAAATTCCTACAAGCAAAGTCGGTGCAACTTACAATCAGGCATAATTATATTGCTCAAAATCCCGAACAACTTTTTGATTTTATCGTCACTTCTCTTTAATATTACAAAGTATTGCACTCATATAAATTCCGAAGCGCTGCATATTCACTACTTTGCATCATATGCAAGTACGTGGCAAGCGCATCGAACCACACAAATACTCATAATTGCCAAACATTATAAAGTGCCTTTACAGTGGTTCTTGACAGTATTTATTTATCTTACTGTTTTATCGCTTGTAAAGCGCGAGCATCTCACTAAGCTGAAATTCATGTATTCAGTCGATTTGTCGACTTGTTGGCACAAAGCCACACCAACAACTAAAAAGTATGATAGTGAAACGGAAGTCAATTAAAAAACATATTTATCTTATCGCAGGGAATGCACAAGTATTTTAGTATTTCTCCACATATTGTAGCATTATCTTGCAGGGTACACCTAACTTCACTTCATTTATCACCCACGCGCAGATCCGCGAAGATAGAAAATATTCAGCAAGCCGCGGCAAAGCATTCCAATAAGTTTCAGCGAACTCTGGTATTTAGCGATACTCGAGTGAAGAATGCGCAGCTCAGGCGGAGTTCATTTGCCGAAGAGAGTCAGTGCAAACTTTGAACATTTCACCTGCTCGGTCGGCGACTGCTGACCGGGCGAGGGTGCCTTGTGTTTTGAGGTGCAGTCACAAAACCCGAAGAACCTTGAGTAAATAGGTTAAAGCGAGTGAATACACTTCCAAACACTGAATATCTTATTATCGCCTTATAGTTGCAGCCCAGCAGTCGCGAGCGGAGAAATGCAGCTGAGGTGCGGCAGTGGTTAAATATTTGCCAAAGCAATCATCTCTCCAGTAAACCTGCGCTTATTTGCAGAACAATTGCGAAATCTCACTTTATCTAGTTTTGTGGAAAAGCAAATGTAAACAGTGAGCAAGGACGCTACCATAAAGCACTTCCGGCTTGCACCGAGCTCCGCTGCTTGCATATGAGCTCATCCCAGATTATTCTACGAGTTATGGCGTCCTTGGCAGCATCACCTGGTAAAAATCGTGCTTTTGTTCCAGCACATGGCAAAGATAACTCTAGAAATATTGCCAAGGTTTGTAATGCTGAACGTTTAAAACATCGCTGCATAATTTCCCATGTATTTTTTGATAAACGAAAATTGCAGTATGTTTACATTTTGCAAAGGTATTACGCATATCTTTCTGCGGTTAAAACGGCAGCTTCTTGATTCCGTAAAATGAGTCCTAGGGGAATACGTTATTTATATTATATGTAGTCAATTTTAGGATAACGTAGTTACCAGGAAACCTCATAGTGACGTCATGTTCATCCGTCCGTATATATATTTTACCACCGTTTGTGATGCAATTTCACAATAACATGCTTTTCGCGAACCCAATTGTTAAAAAAACGTTTTTGAGGTACCTCCTCATACATCCCTACCTAATCGAGTGGGATGCCATTAAATAGGTGTTTTAAATTCCAATGAAACATGTTACACCACATTGTGTAAAGGGTAAGTATTTCCGAAGTATATAATTTTCGCCCGAGATGTCATTATGACATGTATGTTTGGATATATGTTTGTCCGGATGTTACGGCCTAGAGCCCCACTAAATTTACCGATTTGGATAAATGAGGGATCGTTAGAATCGTATTAATCCCCGGTATTAATCGTATTAATAGGCTATATAACGTTACATAAAAGCAAAATGGCGGCCACAATAAGTCAAAATGTCAGACAATAAACAAAAAAGTTCTCCAAATATTATTAATATGGGTATCAAATGAAAGCGTGGGACGAGCACAATACGGTAAACTATGTGACGTCATTCTAAACCCAATATGGCGGATGACCCAAGATGGCGGATTACCTCTTTTTTCGCAACTTCCTCAACATGGATATCTAATGAAAGGGTTTGACAAGCACTATACGACAAGTTATATGACGTAACTCCAAGCCCAATATGGCGGACGCCCCAAAACGGCGGATCACATTTTTCTTCATTACGCGTTGAAATGAGTATCATATGAATTTGTAATTGAATTTTTAGAATGCGCTTCTTCAAGAACAGTCGCAGTGGTAATATGCCCGCACTCATTATTGTACTTCTGAATAAAAAAAAAGTTGACTTTATGATTTTTATTTTAAATTTAGAGTTCTATGAACGCAGGGTATGTTTTGGATGCAAAATTCGAGAGATATCAGCCTCTAAATTTGTTCGAACCGAATCGATAGATCTAGACCACCGGCATGCAGTGTCCGTAAAATTCAGCGGAGATTATTTTCAAAATAGAGCAAAAATAATGAATGTGTGTATAATGCCGACTTACTTTAAGCTTTCCATTGATACCACACACCAGGAGTTTTATATAAAACCCAATTTTGTTTGTTTGTGAAAACCTGACTGTTTTAATACTCGTATATAACAGTTTCCTAAAAGTTATGTACACTCATGTTTTTACAAAGCTGAGAACTAATCCCACACCAAATTTTTTTTAACCCATTTAAGTTAATCCACATCCACGAATTTACATATGTATGTGTTCAGTTTTTTTCCCTATCGATGCGGATTCCTACAAAAAAAATTTATTATGCGAAGTCGCAAAGTTGAAAGTCGTATCGAACTGCAACAGTATCGTGATACCACGACAGAAATTACCCAGCAAATTTAACACAAGTATAGTAATTATACGAATTTTGCGTTTCAAAGAAAATGAACTAAAAATTCTAACCTGCTGAAAGTGTTTCCTTCGGCAACTGACGGCTGCTAACCACACCGCAAAATGCACAGAAAATTATAGGAGTTACGGTCTCACCTGCAAAAGAAAAGAAATAAAAATTATTTTAGATTCATTTGCTGGCGTTTATGCAAAGTCAACTAAATCAATGGCTAAAGCACTAAATATATTCAAGGCAGCTTCCATTTAAGTAGAACCTTGGCGAATCGAAAATTGCAGTAAGTCATTTCGCGCATTTATCGTCATGTTGCGCCTATTACTTGAAGGTGACCATTGCGATAAATTTGCTCACAAGTCGGGAAAATCCTCACTTACAAATAATCGCATCACTTCAGCTGCATCGAGCTTGCATACTTCATTCGATTTTGATAAGAGACACCGCTTTATTAAGCATTTTCACAACTTTGCACATCGCGTCGTATCGTTCGGTAGCACAGAGTTTTCAATTGTTTACAAGAATTTTCCTTTTATCTAATATTTTTCGACCACGTAAACGAAAATATCGCTAGAATTTGGGCTTTCATTTACCTAGCGGGATAACAAATACAATTCAAAACCGTGTGATAAATTGACGTTCACAAACGGAATTTGAGTTTTCGACACACGAGTACTCGATTCATGCACTTCAGCCATTTGTAGTTTTCCAGAAAATTCTGTATCTCCTTTTTTTATCGATTATTGACATTCATAGGTATCTGGTCTGTATTAAGAAAAAGTAATCAAATGCAAACGTTTCCACAAATTCTTCTTTGTATGATTAATCACCTAGACTCTGTCTGCTACAATATGTAAGTATTTACATATTTATAAAATATCTTAGAAGACCGAAAAAAATACTGTACGGTGTCTTTAGCTTCCTAATATGATTGAAAGAACATGTGCACAGAATTTGGTACATTACATTTTCATTAATACAAACAACAGAGTTCCCTGGAGCATATGTCACAAAGGGTTGAGCACTAGTAACTAGGAAGCAGTTGGATAAAACGATATTTCAGTGAAAACAAATCCATTAATCCACTTCAGTGAAGTCCGTCCGGTAAGGAATATAAAATCAAAACGGGGCAGGGAGCGTTTAAAAGCCTTCCTGACATAAAAGCTTAGCAAAAAGTCGCTTTAGTTCACAACTGAAATATTTTCCTGTCTGTAAATTGCCATTGAGGGAGCACCCCAGTGTTTTCCTACTTTTTGTTTGCGATCGTCAACGAGTTTCAATGGACCAGGCTCGCTTGGTCTCGGAATGCATTGTAGGGGCTCTAACCGAAGGCGGAATCAACAACCCCAACATTGACTGTATTGGAGGTATCCATCCATAGAGCAATGTTCTGCTTTCTCCTTTTAGAAAAGTTTCCTAAACCACTTAAAGTTGCTGTCAGTGAGCATCCCATAAGTCCTGCAAAGACTGCTCTAACTTTTGATTTGTTTTCGTTGCCATTTTCTTAGATCGCTAGTTTTCGACAAATTGCTCCCCGGGGCTAAACACAATTGTCCAGAACACGACATGTATTCACCGTATCGAAAGAAGAAAATCCTCGTCGAAATCTCGTGATGTCATCTAGCTGACGACGTGCTATTTAATTATGGGTTACTTATTTGTTATGTTTTGGAGGGCTCTGGCGGGGGAGTGAGAATAGCCCTGGGAATGGACGGAATGGCTTCCTTTCAGGAAGATGATAGTCATTTCCTTTGATTCGGAAATAACAGAATTCCGTCTTGGATTTAGTTACAGTGGAAATTTCATTCTCATGTTGCAGACATTTCACGATTTAAAATTTAAGGAGCTGTCCTTTTTTGGTGAATGTTTTTTTTAATAAAATAATATAAATATATTTTACGAATCCTACTAATTTTTGTATCAATTGCTATTAAAAATGTAGAAATAAAACACTTGAGTATTATATTAAATTTAATTAAACACTTCGCTTCAACCGATTTCTGATATTTCATTACAAACGTTGTTGAAGGTAGATTTTCTATTCACGTTAAGTAGTCTTTATTTAGTTTGCAAAGTTGAGCGTTTGCTTCCATTCCTATTCACTCGTTTACTTTCCAGCAATCATGGAATAGCATGAAAGGGCAGATAAAATATTTTCGCAAAGAACTCCCTACAGATAACAGTAAATTGGTATCGATTTGGCAGAATTGTATTCAATCAAATAAATGGACAACTATTTAAAAAATGCAATGGAGTACCAGTTCAAAAGGAAATTTATTTAGTAAAATAGTAAATTAAAATCCAATTTCATGAACTGTGGAAATCCAAGTTTTAGGGCCCCTATAGTAACTAGTACCTAATAGTCATGTCCTTTACCTTTACCATTTTATGTGATGCAATTTGACCTATAGCGACTGCTACACTGGCAATTTTCAAGGCAATATATTGCGACGCTAATTGCCATTGCTAGAGAAATGGATCCTGTAGTTCCCACATCAATGACAATATTTCCAACTTTATGGAAACCAATAATTGCCGAGCAACCTGAAGAGCAATGAAGTTGACAGTTGGCTATTTAAATTTGTTAATTTGGCAGTGACAGAACTTTTTTCATTTAATTTATATATTATATTTATAGAAAATTCTGTATTTGAAAAATTAAAAATCAAATTAAAATAGTTCCATCGCTGTCAAATTAACGGGACTACCTGACCAATTTTGACTAATTAGTGACCTATTACATAGATGGCAACTATACAGCCATGCGCAGAAATACAAATAGTTTCTCCCATAACCAAAAAATTCAAAATTAAATAAAAAAAGTTCTGTCGCTGACCAATTAACTACCTGAACTTTTATAATCATTTACTGACCTTTTAAATGAGACTAGTGTCTATTAAATCCGTTCTAGATGAGATGCTAACTTCGTAGAACTATAAGTAGCTACACAAAGATTGAACATTTTTCTAATTAAGTACTGCATTGCGATTCCAATCAGCAACAAGCTCGCTCAATCAACAGATAGTGAATAGACAAATGTGAAGTCATATTTGCCCGTCTTAACCACGTCAATCTTGAAACGAAATAAAAATCAAAACAGCTGGTTTAAACAGGTTGAACCTGCCCAAAAAGTCAAAGCTCTTCCATCAACTGCACGTGTTTTAACAGATTTTACGGTGTTGCTTAAAGCATGGACTAAGCAGACGGTTCGAATAAAGAAATTTGTTTTCATGTTTTAACATATACATTATACAACATACAATACATATGTTTTCTTATTGAGTACGAAATTTCTTACTGATAAGAGGGGAGTCTTCTGGAGCGCTTGAAAGTAACTCGCCTCGGGGCATAAGAGTGGGAACAGCAAATTCTCAACATCAGGAGAAAAACATCCAAGCAAAGGAACCACTAGCGACCACAGAACGGCCATAAACCCCAGCTGAATTTTACGATGTGGGATTTATTGTTGGTATAATTAAACCAGTGCGAAGTAACAGGACGAATAAAAATTTTATTAGCACAGAGATTTAAATTCGGATAAAGCGAAATTGCCCAAGGGTTTTCAATGAACAGATAATTTCCTGCACAACAGTCCATATTGCGAAAACCATTATGCGGTCCTAATTTGAGGACTAGGATTTTTGAAGTGAAACTGTTGGTTACATCAACAAAGGCAAGGTCGATATCACGAAAAAAGTTCGAACAGGCTGAATTTTTGTGGAGTCCTTTGCTTCGATGTCCTAAGCATATCTTGAAAAATTTCCTAAATTGGAGCGACAGGGTTTTCTTTTTATGGGGGTTAAAGGGGATTAGTTAGTTCCAGTTTTTCGCAAATATCCTTTAAAATATCAATTTGTCGAGGAAATTAGTTGTGTCCTATGAAATTCTGCGCAAAACCAGGTCCTTACACTACCAATAGTTTTTGTGTAAAACGTGTGGTAAAGTTGCAATGTCCGTTGTTTTCAAATAACTTTTATTCATATTGCCGTAGAGGTAGATAGGATATAAACTATATATTTGAACAATTTTACTGTAGCTAAATAAAGGTGATGATGATTATAATCAACTAAACTTCAAATTACCGGTAGTTCAAATTCCAAACACTAGATAGACCACCCTGTATAAATATTTTAATCTACCGTAGCAGTCTTTGAGAAGTTCCAATACGAATATATATTTGAAAAAAAAATCGTGAAAAAATGGAAGGAAAGTGCTTCGTTTGTTGCAATCCTTCAGCAGAATTTAAAACTGTTGTGGTTGAACGCGTTCAAACGCGTATGCAACCTTTGCGAGAAGCGAGTATGGAAAGAGGCGATGGGAAAATAAAATATATTTGTGATGCGACTTTCATTAAAGTACATGCTGATTGCCGCCGAAAATATATTCTCAAGAGGAACATTTCCGCCTTCAAGTTCAAGTCCACCTCGTGTTTTTTGCGGTGACCAGATTAAATAAAACAATAAAATTATCAAATTTACCACCCACATTCAGTGCATAATAACATCATTTATTTAGAGTTTACCTCCAGGTCCAAAAATGGCCTGCAAATGATTTAAATCCCGAGGACTGGGGGGTGGACAATTAACAATAATAGTTAAAGAGCTGGCAGCCACCTCGACTAATGTGCCAAGTACAAGGCTTCAATTTTGTGTATACTTGAATCAATACTAGTAAAATAAGAAAATCGACGTCTGGTAGGATTGGCGTAGTTGCAATAATTGGTATTGTTACAACATTTTCCAGCCGAGCGGTTAGCTGACAAATCTCGGGGAGAAAAAATTCCAAAAATCCAAAACGGAAGGAAGGAGCAAAACTTGCTGCAGGGCCGTAGCTCGGAGCACATATAAATGGAATACACAGGCTGCAGTAGTTTCAATTTATTTTTTTCAGAACGGAATAACTTAAAAAGTATTAACTTTACGAAAAAATTTCATATAACTAAATTTGTAGAGTTTCGAGATCTGACAAATTGTTTTTAACTTTCCCTTCTAGCATGTCTCTAAGATGAGATATTTACGAAAAACGATGTCCCTGCCATTATTAATATACCAACTAATAGAATCACGCCAATCCTGCCAGACGTTGAATTTCTTATTTTACTCACAACACACATAATATTATACCTATAGTGTAGAAACTGAAAGTGCGTCCCACGCTGCCAACTATTCATCTTCGAATGCGACGTAATTTCGCTCGTTTGCATTCACTACCCTGTCAAAAGAAAAAGATACTTATATATGTAGGACTACATATATGTATGTACATATCTGAAACCGTGATACATATGTGAAGTGATTTTATTCAGACGAAATGACCGACGAATCAGTTTTCTGAAACATGATACGTCTGGCTTTTGACCAGAGGCATCTTCATTTTTATTTACAAAAAAACTTTCCTGTTGTTCCATGAATACCATTAAATTTAAACAAGCTAATTTGAGTTGGTTCGAAACAAGCATTTTTATAGAAAACATAAAACAGAATTAAGTCGTCAAGTTGGAAAGCACTTATTACTAAAAACCTTAAGATGGCAAAAGAATTCGAAAGACGGAACTGCTAGTCGAATTAGTAACAAAGCCACCACAAATTAATAATGTGCTATACTAAATAAAAAAAATGTTCTTAACATAGTGCGTCCACCAAAAAAGCCTCTCTCACCTAAGAAAGTGAATGCGCAGAAAGAGGGCAATAACATCGATATTCGGTGCGTGTGCGATTTTTTCACATGTGTGTCATCATCTTATCTTGTTTTGCCTTATAATTGGCAGGTATGTGAGCTGTCTTGTGATTGTCATGCTTGAGGGTCACTGGCCGGATCGTTTTGTTTAATTTGAATATTAACTTCCATTCAGCCATTGGTGCTTGCCCACGAAGGCCAAGCACTTTTACCTGCGGCGGCAGCGGTTCCGAAAAAGATGCGGCTATTTGAGCGATAACTGCGCTTCTAATGACAAATTATGCTAATCGGTTGCTACTTTATTATCATTTTTCTTAAAGGTAGTAATTTCCGACAGCAACCTTCGAACACTGAAAATACGATATAAAAGACTCTTTGATTTTGTAGTGAAGGGTAACACTGTTTACTTTTTAATTATAACTCTTTCCCAATTAGTGGCGGGTTAGATCCCATTTTATAGGTCTAATCCCTCAATAATTCTCTCTTGTATGTGTTACTTTACAAATCGTAAATCAGCGTGACATTCATATTTTTGCAAAAAGTGTGTATTTTGTGAACGGAAAAGAAACCTTTTTCTCATGAGCAACCGGCATCGAATGGACAGCCATAAAGACCTATACTTAAAAAGATAAAGGTTGGGACGCACAGACCCTGACCAAAAAAAAAAATTGGCGCCACCGTGATTTTCACAATTTTTAATTTTGTAAGCTAATTTAGTAATTAGTAAATGCCACAGTACTGAAACAGGTGAAATTATGCTTGAACTGTCACTTTCGCAAGCGACTACAATGGTAGAGGTAGATGAAACCACCCCTGCCGTACTATGTTTTGTTCGGATAGGTGAGATCTATTGCCGTATTCTGTATGGGTCATACAGGGGTTATTCAACAAGAAATGGCATTTTGAAAACATCCCTGCTTTTGCAAATGTAAAAGTTACAACAGCTATCGACGTAAAAACACCAACCCATGTTCGCCCAGCAGGATCAACTGAAAACATTGCTGCCGTGTCTGAAAGTGTGACCCAAAACCAACGAAGTAAGAACTTATAAGGAACGGCCATAACATGTAAACGCGCACATGTATGTGATGCAAAGCTTTGATGCACATACGACTATCACTGATAGTCTATCAGTTACCTCTTATGACAGCACATTTGCAACTCGACTCTCAAAGTTTATGTTTACTTAAGGAAAACATCAATTTGTTACCGCGATGAATAGTAGAGAAAATGCAATTAAAAGTTCAATTGAACTAATAATACATAGGTATAATGTATTAAGACGACCTGTTTTTAATAATGAAATCTAAAAATAATGCCTGTTTATTAAAAAATCGCTACTTCAGTGGGCTTACTGTTGTGTTCGTTTTCCATGTAATAGTATTTGTTGTTGCCTTATCAATTTGTCTTTTTTTCCGAACTTACTATTCTCAGCTTGTTGCCCAAAACCCCGATTTGTCAATACCAACAAGTCGAGTGGGTGATTGGAACGTATTTTTTTGAAAATGAAGCTGGTGTCACTCTGTAACAGTGGTATCAGATTCATTTTGAAAAAAAGATACGGTCAATTAAATGGATTGCGTACTGAACGACGCTAACCAATTACACAGCACCAAAAAAAAAGAAACACGTGTTGCTTGGAACTCTACTAGTGTTGCTCTATGTATTTTCATCTGCTTGGCACGAATCTGAAGTCTGCACAAGAATTTTTATATACCTTTCGCTACATATTTTTGTGAGTTTTCGGCAATTTTGAAAATAGCGTTTTTTTGAAAAACTATTGTATGATCAATCAATTAGAACTTCGAATTCGTGTTCTAGTAAACAAAGTACATCGGATACATCGGATAACACTAGATAGTAGGGTTGTAAGGAAAAAGTGTTTTTTTTTTTCGTAGACCTCTGGTATTTATGACGTATAATTGGCGCATTGGCCTTGGATAATATTTATTTATTTATTCCCAGCAGGATGACGCTACGTCCCACACAAGCTGTAAAATAATGGAGTTCGTGAGAAGTTTAATGAACGTGTACTTCCTCGTTTCGCAGACATCAATCAGGCTTTTTTGTTTGAGGCTATGTTAAGCATAAAGTCGGCGCCAAAGCTCCACAGACGATTAAATTACTTGAGGACAATATCCGTGCTGATATTGGAGACATTAAGGAAAGGGCCCATTAAGAAATATTGTACGTCATGACTTTTGCCTGACTTCGAGCACAACACAGAATTTTTTTTTCTCCAGTTGTATTGTAATAAAAATCTCCATTGATAACGTCAACAATCATTTGTGTCTGATAAAAAGTCTTTGGCCGGATTAATTTTTGGTTTGGCGCAGAAAATCTATTTTAAAATAAAGTTATCATATAATTATTATAAACCTGAGGGCTCCTCTGTATTATGACGCCTGGGGTGCGTGGGCGATAAAATACGAATGTGTATAAGCTCTGTTTATAGGTACTGCAGCTTTTCTATATTAAAAATTCTGTTTTCAAATCATTTCAGTAGTTTCCGAGATTTTATGCCAAAATATTTATAAATTTCAAACTTTGCAACTTCGTAAACTATTTAGTCCACAGTTTGCAGTCTGGTGGTTAACACGGAAGCCGTTTTCCATTTAGAATTAGGTTGGCTTCTAGTGTTCCTTCCTAGCACAATTTTCCTCTTAAAGCTCAATACTGTTATACTTCGCAAACTGTCTGTACACTCAATAAGTTAACATTTACAATGAGTTCAAAACCATTTAGGTGAATTACCTTCGTGTGCACTAGCAAGTGTGCACGGTAGGTTAGGAGTTAATATAAGTATGGAGTGTCGAATCATACATCATATAAGTCGTCTGAAAAATCGAAGGCAAATGTAATACATATATTCAAGCTACTGGCAGGCGCCAATTGGCATTATTTATTAAAAAAAATGTATAAATTTGAGGTGACAAATAAGGCAAGCGAGTTCTGTTGCTGCAAGTTTTGCTCGACCAGGTTAAAAAAAATGTTTGAAGCTTTCTAAAGTCCTACAAATTTGTTAATAAATGTCAGCTGGGAAACTCAAAAGATTTACGGCTCTCTTTGCGTGCTTGCTGAGAAATGGAAATATTGCCCACCGACAAGCCTGCGGTATCGATTCGCCTGTGCCACCTGCCTTTGCGCCTAATGCAACTTAGTGTTTAGTAATTTCGCGATTTTGCAATGGCAAATTCAAACGGGTGCATTGCGACACTGACACCGCAAAATTACGAGAATGTCGCTGAGTAGCTTTAGCGAGACTTGATCACGGCTTGGCATCAATTTTCAGGCCACCTAGAACAGGGGTTCTCTTCTTTTTTTCCCCTAATAGCATCCGTCATGTGCCACATCTATGTATGTACATCAAAGGCGCATAAGTTTCATCATACATTAGCTGAGGGGATTGAGCAGACCTGGTACCGTAAGGGGTACGAATTGAGGTGAATCTACATATTATGCAAAAGTTTCCGTGAGTTCTTAATTAATATTCAACGCGACTGCTCAGCCAACCGCAGTCCATTACGGAGCGGAAGGTCTAGGTGGGTATGGTTGGACGCGTACCTACTGCAACTACTTTCATGTAAGCAACACTGACAAGTTAAGAAAATCGCAAAACTAGTCCAATTTGCAGGTTTTGCTGCAGCAACTGGACTTTGGCGGCGGTAGCTGGATTAGGCTGAAATACTACTGATCGAGCGCCACGACCGTGATACTGATCTTGGAGGCTGTTTAGCTTCTTAGTGTGCCGATCGGTCAATAGCACTGGCTGCAATTAAGTCGCGCTCTTTCGCCATAATTACCCGCCGCCGGTACATTTAACCTAGCTAGAAACTTACGTGACTGGATATGGAGTGGTTTCCACCTAAACTTGCTCAATTAGATGAAAAAAAGTCAGCAAAGTGTACATCGCACAGATTACAGAATGACCGGGTTCCGGTAATGTTGACCGATATGAAAGAAACTATTAAAATTGCAGAGTTCTTACCGTTACACAACTAACTTATAGATCGATAGATTCATCTGTCGTAGCATGGGTGTAGCCACGCTGGGGCAGTACAGAGCGCTTGTCCCCCTGACATGGCATAGGCAAGAATCCTGGGGCGCAAACTCTTGGCAATTTATGGAAAAGTTCCTTCCATTATACCTCACATGTATTCATTAATAATGGCATTAGAGCAGCAATTTTCCGATGAGAACTTACCTGCATTCTGCATATAGATTCTACACCCCTATATTATGCTGGACATGACTACAAAATTATATCAAAATATGCTCTGCTATCAATAACACCTATGTCCAGAGTTTTGACTGAGTCAGCAAAGTTTAACCTGCTTCCAGTGTATATTATGGGTGGCAATGCTGCAAATCAATTTCATTACTGTAGACAACCTAATCCAACCGCACATTCTGCTCAAATCATCGTTTTTGTGGCAAATACAATCCTCAATTAGCTCAATTGGGCGGGAGATGCATCCAAGCATCATCCGCGTAAAGATGAATTGATATATCAGTACATCAATGAGGTCATTTATGTAGAGCCGAAAAAGAAGTGGTCGCAGAAGAGAGCCTTGTGGTACTCCACAACAAACAGGTGTCTAATTATAAACAAACTTATTAAGCGTAACGTACTGTCTACGTCCACTGAAATAACAGTTTAGGAGTTTTATGGTTGTGAATAAAACTAGTATAAGTGAGAAAACTTCCTCAACAATTTAGAACGGTTCACAGTATAAAAACCCTGCTGAAACAGGGTAGAAAGCAGTAACTTAGGCATTCTCCAGAGCTTCATGTATATTTATATGTCGTCCCGTTTAATACAACCGTTTCGCAATTATCTCAGACTTACGACAGTCAGATTGCAACATTATTACTAATCTTTTGTTGTGAAGGTAATACGTCATTTGAGTATATATAATATCTTTTCAAGTATCTTACTAAGGAAGCTACTATTATAATATTAGTATGAATGATTAGTGTGATTTAAATTTACTGGGGTCTGCAGGAAAGGTTGTTCTTGGTACCGGTATTACAGTTGCTCGCTTCCATAGAACAAAAAATTGGAAAGTCGAAAATCGAATTGATGCTTAAGGGTTTCCGGGGTTAATGAATATGAATCTATGTGTGAAAATTGGAAAGGAAATCATATCACACCCAAACAAATAACTAATTATTATTCAATAATTACTAAAATAATTCATAATTATAATAAAAAAATAAACCCGCCCAAAAAAATTAAATTCTGTACCATTCAAAATATACTATCAATAAAACAAACAGGCAAAATAAATAAAACATGCCATGTATCCATAAAATAAAGCGTGTCTTGAACTTGAATATTGACAAACTCTTTTTTGTGCTGGAATTAATTGGATGGACGTAAATGGCACGTGGTTTCAACAGGATAGCGCGACCTGACACAATGCTAAAAAAAATAAATATATTGCAAATTAAGTTCCCAGGTCGTGCCATCGCTTTGGAAGTTTAAAATGGCCGCCGATAACTTGTATTGTAGCCTGGTTGGAATTCTTACTCTGCGGTTATTTGAAAAGACGATTCAGCAACTCGCTTAATCCAGACGTCTTACTCCAAAACTACATACTTCGAACGGACCCGAGGTGGATATTGACATTTGGTTTTATGTCTATAGTTAACGATGACACTTTACAAATCAATCAAAATGTCGAAGAAATGCATTTAATAAAGTGCTTTTCTTTGTAAATAAAAATTGGTCTTGTTGAGAGGGTTGATGACGGAAATATAGCCTTTCTATTCGATTGGTGAGGCATTTTATTAAAGTAATATAATTTTTTTGCTAAGTGATATTTCCTTCTCAGAAGACCAGGTCAGATAAAAAATGCCCAAAAAGCATAAGGGGAAATTGATACATGTATAAAGGTTTAATAAACTTACACTTAACACGTAATTACGTAATTTTATATTTTTCCACGGACCCGACCAGAATAACTCGATATGGGACAGTAAAAATCTCTTTCGCTGCAGACGGCGGCGTTTTAAAAATTACCAGCTCTTCATGGCAGTTGTGCTTATATGAGCCTTACAGGGAATGCAGTATGCATGGGAACGTTTATCACCTAAAGATCATAAAATTCGAATTAAACAGCCACCTCTCGAAGATTTGATGACATTCTAAACATGGTCCTCCTTGGAAATACTTCAGCTGGTTGCGGCGCGACGTATCTTCACGTTTTCCCTCATCTTCTCAGCGAAAGTCAAAGGTCGGACCGTTCGTCACGACTTACCGAGCAGCCTCTCCGGACTATGAAAATTCCTCCGTTCGTACGGTAGGTCCGGTATGTAACCTTTTAAAGCACTCATCGTCCCCGACAGATTAGCAGTATAAAAATAGATTTTCACTCCTCTTCATCCCGCCGATAGTTTCTCCATGGATCGATCGGCTCCTTATCTCCTTGATGAAATTCCGGTTTCATGTTGCTGAAGTAATCATAAATTTTACAAACCAGGATTCCATGGAGCTATAGTAGCTATATGGTACTGGAGCTATAGGACTTCGAACGAGGCTTAACCAACCCAACTGAGATTACATGCTTACGCGAACTTATCTTGTTAAAGAATAAATTGCGAAAGAAAATTTAAGTTTGTATAACACAGAAAATGTTAACAGGCATTGAGAGATTTTGATATGATATGTATGACAATATACCAGCCGAACGGCCATAAGAAGACTAAGGGGAAGCAGTTTGCTTTTGAAGTGTTATGCCTCTATCAAACTAATTGTGATTTGAAATTTATTTTTTCACACAAGTACTCGCAAGTTATGAAACAGGAGTGTGACGCAAAATGAAAAGCTTATCCACACAAAAACTTGTGACTAAACGAACGGAGAAACGTTACATGTGGACTTGAAACTTTACATATTGAAGATGGCGTCATAAAAACGCTAAATTTCTACACATTTTTCTGAAAGTAGGCACATGGGGTTTTTGTGGGTCATTGATTAAAACTATAGTGCCCCATATAAAACGAAAATTGCCGATATTTGTATATAAGCTAAAATCCGCTGTTTTTTAATTCTTACGTATCGTCTGTCAGGTGAAAGTTTTGGTCGCCATAATCGTGCAAACCAACATTATATGCCGCTTCGTTGTAAAGTTTGAGCCAACATGCTCTGTGATCGATCAAAAAACGCATACGCATCCTCGTAATATCCGATCAAAGGATGATATTGCCGATTCCCGCGAAATTGTGCTTCATAATTCAAACGACTGGATTCCTCGTCGCGCACAAAAATTTGGGCGTTCACATATTTCGGCTAAATAAATTATGCACAAAGACACAAGACCTCTTCGTACGTTCGCTAACTGGGTTTTAGAACTTTTCGAAGTTGACTCTAATTTGGGCTAAAAAATGATCTTCAGTGACGAGGACAATTTTTAGATGAACGGTGATGTGCGTCCATTTCACCCAACAAATATTAATGTTTGGTGTGGATTGTGGGTTGCTGACGTCATTGAACCCTACTTCTTTGGGAATAATGAAGGACAAGCAATCGGGCGATGATTAATTTTTTGTGAAACTGCTTTCTTGATAACAAATTTCTTTGTCGCGTGATTTCACGAAGCGTGAGCGATTGACTGCCAAGATCGTGGAATTTGACACATTTAGACATTTTTCTGCTCGTCTATATCAAAAAGCTAAGAGCGCTTCAGGAGTCAAAAGACAACATACGAGATGCTTAATTATGCCTGTAGTGCCTCATTTATGTCAAAATGAGCATTGCCGTGTCGGCTATCTGAATGATATTATTTTCCATTAATAATACCACCCACTGTGCTTTCGTGTAAAAATATTGTAGGTATTTTACTGCTTCTGATTCAATTTTAACTATTTACGAGTAACTTAAAAGCTTGGCGCAATATAATTACTTGACGTTGCTCAGTTTCCAGTGCCGTTTAAAACAGTTTGCGTTTTCTTTTCCATTTATTGAAACTGTTTGGAACTTCTGTCCACTGAACAACTGCCTAAAGAGAACTCGTGAACTTTTCAATTTGAATACGACTTTAAAATTAAAGAACTAAAATTCATGAAACGCCGCAGAAAAGATAATATTTCTTTTCCTCACTCAGTGCTCCCCCTTGTTCCACGTTCGTTGCAATTGTAATTTTTTCCGTCTGCTTAAGTTACTTTTTATAGCCAATAATTAAAAGAACCGGCTACAAGACAGTACGCCCCTACTTATGTCTTTCGTACGCACCTTTTTCCTGTACTTACGGGAGGAGTAGTGAGGTTTCGCCTCCAGCACGACTGGTCGCACAAAGCAAATGAAGCTCCGTGATGATGGCATGAATATGATAAATTGTTTAGGCGTGTGGAAGCGTACAGCCCGGCACTGTAATGAAATTATCCAGTCCAACAGTTCACTTCCCCTCCTTAAAGGGTTTAATTACATAGAATCGGGTCACCGTACGCCCGGCGCTGCACAAAGAACTGCTGCCCACAAATTTACTTTGACCCGTGAAATGGTCTTAGGATTGGGTTTCCGGATCCTGGCCTCTTTCAAGTCGGCCTCGGAAATGTGGCCTCGGCGGCTCCGCGTTCGCAATTAGCACTGGTCAGTTTCAAAGAAACTTTAATTAATTGCGTCCGAATGGCTTTTTCGTTTCAATTTCTTCGAGCGCACTGTGCGGTGAAGCGAACTGACTCGGCTTTGATTCGTTTGTATTTTGTGCGATCACTTGCTATGTAGCTAGGCGAGAACTGGGCGTCTTAAACAGTCGGCATAAATTCCAGCACTGTTAAGTGAATTCACAGCCTCTTCTATGGGCTTTAAATTGGCTTCTGCCTTACTTCGCAGAAATACCCGGTTCCCTCTTTTTCCGCACATCCATACATATGAGGGATTGGGACGGTTCGGTAAATTCTTGAGAAGCTTCGTTGAAAAGCCTATCTATGTACTTACCACGAAAATGAAATTCATTTGTCGTAATTGTAAATTCCTGGAATCTAACGAATTTTGGTTACTTCATTCCGAGCATTCCTCAAGTAATATTGTATTCGTGGGTTACGTACTAAGTAGGCACCTATGGGGCAGCAAGGACAAGATTGCCTCATAAATATTTCGGTAAGCCGCTCCCCCGGACATCACTAACCTTGGATTTGAAATTTAATAACCCATGATTAAAGTTGAAGTGGTTTATCCCATTGGTGCGGTGCTTAAAAAGTCATAAAGTTCAGACGAACTGAAAAGCAAGGAAAAAAATTTTGTGTATGTTTTTGTCAAATGGTCGCTTCTGCTATTTCTTCTATTATTACTTGAAAAACGGGTACATGTCGGCCTCCGCATCACTCATCCTCATTGAGGCCCTTTTCATAAACAGCCGTTTGCCGCATAAACGGTCGCCGTTTGGACGGTAAGCACGCTTTCACATGCGCACGTTTTGAGTATGCCGCCGTGCCTTGCCGGACACGGACAGTATTGTGAACAATATCAACAAGAGTAGTGTGATCAAAATGAATCGGGAAAATTTATTTTAAGGGTTTTATAAGCAAAGACAATGAAGACGCCATAGAAATTATGAATGAGTTTATTGTACTGGATTCATCAATAATTTTCTTCCAAAAGAAGGGAAGATTTTGCAACTTTGCGCCGCCGCCGCTCTAAAGGTTTAACCTTATGTCGAAAGGAAAAATTCAAAATATAAAAACTCCAACTTAAGCTTTTCTAACACTCCTTCACATATCCTTAACACCAACCATATTATGGACGTTTTGCAGGCAGAAAATACACTAGAAGAATTCGACTGTTTACGGCTTGGCTTGGTCATGAACACACAGATGCTATGCTGTGTCCGCCGTCGCCGTGTAAAAACCGTGCGTTCAGTGGATGTTGTACACGGCTACGTACGATAACGGCACTGTCGCCGTACTGTGGGAAAGCGCCCTTATACATACACCACTACTTTTCATACGGCACCGTTTATGCGGCAACCGTCTGTGTGTGAAAAGGGCCTAAGGACGCAAATATCTACAACCGGAGTTGTTTAGTGGTTGTATTATTATTATATCAAAAAAATAAAATATTCATTAGGTACACATTACATTACATCACAGAGCAACATTGTTAATAAATTTTTTTTGGTGCCAAACAAGTGATAGTATATATCTAAAGGACTTTTCACGTAGTTCTTACTCTTCACTAATCCGAAAGTGAGAAAAATACAATTAGATGATGTACCGATGTACTGTATTTAATTTTTTATTGTGTTAGAATCCCAAACCCAAATTATTATTAATTTATTTATTTGAAACACATGAAACCAAAGTTAGCTTTAAAGACATGAGCTAGGCATGCGAGAAGGTTTCCTTAAAAAACATGATATATAATATGTATGTATTATCCACAATTCAGGTTCTATTACTATTCTACTCCTCCACTGAAATGAGCTTGAAATAAATATCTAAACCTATAAATCTACATAGATCAGTTGGTTGTTATTAATTCATCTATGCCGAAGGTTCCCTTCATTTGCTCTTATCCGTCTTCCCCGATTCAAGAAAAGCCTGTAACGATATTATTCAAATATGTAGATAGGGAAAAAACAACTAATTAGGCATATTAAATATTCAAGTTATGTTAAAGATGTGAATTTGTACCACAGTCAAGAGCTAATAAGTAATTAATAAGCCTTGTTATATGGGAAGACACATTGGTTAGTCGGGCATAAACCACAAAGGGCAAGTGTTTGAAAACACATTTGTAAGTAGCCAATTAGGTTTTAACTTATTTTGAGTGATCTTACCGCGCCGTTAAATGAAAACAATAATGAACAATAATGTAGTCTACTGATTTTAATTGAAGCTTGACTGAATATAAATTCCAGAATGGGAGTCATTAAGGAGAATGCAAGCACAGAAGAAAGACCTAACAGATCATTTCCTACGATTAAATAAGAGAGAAATTTAAAAATTTATGGATTTTGATCTATCCGCCCCGCATGCTCAAAAATGGATTAATTTGTTGGAATGACTAGAACAATTTATCTCAATTAATTTTAATTTAAAGAGTTGAAATATCTTTAAAAAAAAATGTCGAAATCTTACTAATATTATATATAAAAAAATTTGTGTGTTTGGAGGTTTGTTACGCAACCACGCCTAAACAGTCGCTTCTATGGACTTCATTTTTCGCACTCGGCAGTATATATTCCAACTAAAAGCATAGGTTATTTGTTATTTTGATAAAAAGCAAGGTCGACCGAAAAAGTTGAACTTCAAGGGATTGTCGTTAAAAATCGGACTATGAAGTTCCGGAAATTTTCACATTCAACATGGCGGGTGCAATATAAGACATATAAGAGAGGGTGTGTAGTAGGGAAGGAGTGTTCAATGAAGAAAAATAAATTTAATAATACTGTTGCAAAATTAGCGTGGAGTTTCTCGAGTATGGGAAGGCAAATTGGAACATCTCGGTAATTAATGGACCTAGGGTATTGTGAGTGGACTTAATGGAAGCGCGTTGGAGAGTAAAAAAATTATGTAGGATATCAATATTTAATGGATATATATGTGAATAAAATGGAATAAAGTGTAAAAGAGGTAGGAATTAACTGTTTATTTTTTCCGAAAAGACAAGTGGGGGTAAGGATGTGAAAATAATTTTAGAAAATAGAAAACATGAATTGCACTACGTGTGCCAAAATTGGAATGAAAATACTAATAAATGTAGAAACTGTAGGTTTTTAAAGTAGAAACTTTTTGAGAGCAGCAATAAGCTTACGGTTTACCCCTTCATGCTGATTGGAAGCTAGTAAATGAAAAAATGTATTTATTTATAATAAAGGGAGCAGGTGAAATTGATGTATGGGGGTATTGTGTATGAATTCATGCTTGATTTAATGAGATTGCCCCCACCCCGCTGGGAAAAAGGAAGAGGGGGTGTAGTAGGGAGGTGGTGTAAAATTTAATAGTATCTCGGGCAACGCCGGGTCCGGGCAAGCTAATTACTTATAAATGAGTGATCAAAAGACCCTGTCCTTTAAAATTGTTTTATTGCAGAAGTTTTCAAACTCACATAAACGCGGAATATTGTACCAGCGTTCGAACGACAAAAATATAATTATTGTATAACATCGTATCACAAGTAATCAAATCATATTTTTCAAGTAATTGGTGCGTATATCGAACGACCGACGCTACGGACAAAACTGGTCAAATAAAAAATCTCTTCCGAAATATTTGCATGGTCACTGACTGCTTCCCTCATCTTATATGCCGCTTGAGTTGCTTATTAGTTTCAATAAATTCAGTAAGTAAAAGACAAAGGCGGATCTTATTCATACTTCTGGGAGCAGTCAAATCGAATATTGATGACGCCCTTGGCCTGCAGATATATTCATTCACACCTTCCTGATGTAATAAATTGGCCGAATGGCTCAGCCATTTAAAATATAATGAGCTATCTATAAATTTTTTATCAAAGGACCAAAATAGCCCCAAACCGGTTGGAGCAGTTAAAAGACTTTGGTGACTTCGATGGTGTACATCTCGCGCAGAAATCAAAGGCGAAAGTGAAAGTATGGCTGTCTCCAGGGCTCTATCTGCCGATCTTATAAACGTCTGACCTGTTCGAAAAAGGTCACCCAAAGTGCCGTCCTTGTTAGCTGGAAGACGACCCGCACTATCCGAATAAATATCGAATTCAGCCCGGTCGACCCATAAATCGTCCTCGTTCGGCTCCAGCATTTACATCACAATAAGACGACGGAGCCGTTTCGGCAAAGCCTTGAGCATCTCGCATCAATGGAATCGATTAAGAAGCACTTTTCTTGCTCAATAGCCCACTGTGGCTGGAAAGTGAAATATCAGCACAATTCGCAGCCGTTGCCCTCACGGGCTATTTGCTGTGGTCCAGGAGCTTACGTAATTGAGGGAAATGTAAAATGGAATTGGTATGGCACCTGCTGGTCTCATTCTCACGTTCGCCCGTCAAGACTTCTTGAGACGTGTGAGTGCCAAATGCCGATAGTCGGGCTCCCCTAATCGATGTGAGCGCTACCGAAATAACCATTGAATTAAATCGTGCGTCACAAGCAATTGTCAGGTCCCTGGAAATCTTGAGATGAGGATTGTCACACTTACCAAGAATCGATACACCGGTCGTCTCACCGAAAACCTCAAGACACTTGACTCAAGGCGTAGCTATAGGAAGACATTTGGACACCCGGGCTTTCCCGAGAAATTTCTCGTATTGGTTTGTTTGCACTGTCACTCATACACATAGGTCGGAGCGTAGGAAAACGAAATTAAATGTTAATTTGGTGTTTCTTAAAGTGACAATGGACAATATGTTCCATAGTGTGCAATTGGCTGAAAACCCCTTTTTTTTAAACTATTCTTGGAAGTGTTATAAATGCGATGCCTATGTGGTGTTCTAAGTTGTTCCAACAAATTTACATATTCTAATAAAGTAGACAAAAAACCACACTATGTGAAATCGTAAAATCTAGGGATTTGCAAAATTCAACATTTTATTCCTCGTTTATGCTGAATCACAAAAAGAAACAACCACTGACTACCGGTCGTCTCAAGGAAAACTTCACGTCAATTTAACCCAAGACGAACCTTTAGAAAGACAATTGGACTGTGCAGCGATCGGCAAGAATTTTCTTATGTTGTTCGGCACTAGGTACGAGCATAAAGAGACGAAACTCAATTAAATGTTTTTTTGGTAGTTCTTATCGTGATGATGGCCAAGGCCTCATAAACGGGGCAAAAACACATACCGACGAAGTACCGGAATTTTTTTTTTAACACCTGACGGAATGAGCAAGTTGTAGCTGATTGAAGTGTCACCTTTCAGCAATCAAACCGATACTGGCACGGCGTGATAAGCTTACAATATCTGAAATTTTTTAGGATGAGGGAATTTCGAACTCGCTGCTATTCCCGTCACGTCCGATGAACAATTCTCAATTATAGACCCAGCTGGACAAAAAGTGCGAGAGCTAATTGAAAAATCCGATGAGCGTATCTGCGGCATTTGGTAATTACTTTCAGGGAAATAATTGATAGGCACGCAGTCCGAAGGCTCAGCAGAACAATAGAAACAATCAAAAATTCATTGGGCAGAGATGGTGATGAATGTCAAGGCAGCTCATCTCGCTTACCAGGAAGAAGCGATGCGGCTTGATTTATTTCGTGCTCAACAATAGCGCGAATTTCTCGTTTCACTACGAGGTGGCTTTGCAAATATCTCTAATTCGATTTGCCCGTGATTCCTACAGTCGATGCGGCGAATTTTCAGCTTTCCTGTTTGACATATTCTCCATAATGTTATCAATAGCATTGTTAAGGTGACACCGATGAAGCATCGAAGGATATGGGCACGGCTGCCAAGAGCGGCCTTGTACAGCAAGTAGATGGCACTACTGAATAAGCGGATGGAACCGAACCTTAATATCATCAAATATTAACTGAGAGACGTCGCGTCGCACGGAAATAAAGAAATAAAAGAACTGCGTTATGAGGAGCACTTACGGAAATAAATATATCGTGCGGCCCGTCACGTCACTGCGGCGCGCTCATATTTTGCATTACCTGGAAATAAAAGAAAATATATTATTACGCTTTTATAGCAAGGTAACAGGGAAACAAATTTCGCTAGTGTCCAAAAATTGTATTCAGCATATTAGGAAATTGCCCTATTTCAGAGAAAGATAACTTCAGTAAATATTTGCCATTTTTGTTTAGAGAAAAGTTCTGGGAGTCCATTAGTAAATTGAGAGGGAATTTCATTTGCGAATGGCAACCGAGATAGATTCTGCAGAAGCTTTATTAAGTACATATTTACATTTAAAATGTATCAGTGTGTTTGTGTACAACAATTTCTTATGAAAAATCAACACAATCGAGGAATAATGTTGGAGTTATGTCTAATAACCAAATGCACCCAATTCTGTTTTTGCAAGATGCGTTCTGGGAAAAAAGAGTTTAAGATAAAAACATAGAACAACATCGTGTAAAATTTGGTTGTAAAAATATGAATCTGACGAATCTCGATTAATAGTCAGAAGTTCATTATGAATGGTTCTCCGAATGAGATTTTCAAATTAGAAAGAGCTGGACTATAGTGCAAATTTCAGCTGACATGGCGAGAGCGGGTGAGGTCTTACGACAAAAATAGTAGGCACCTTTTTCATAGAAATAATATTTTTCTAAAATAAATATTTTCGGAGTTCCAACATGTCAAAGTTTCTTATTAATGGTTTTTGTAAATTATCTCGACAACGGTCACTAGTTGTCTAAAAACAGTTATTATTAATTTTGTGGAGCATGCAATATATACATATATATGTATAAGAAAGAAAAATGAAATAATGAAATGCACTATTCCAAAACGAGTTATTTGTAATAAATGAAATGAATTTGTAAGGTTTTACGCGATCAGTCACTATAATTGTCTGGAATGACTTCGCACTTCTCCACTGATTAGGAATTTTTCTGCTCTACTGCCTTGTAAAAGAATATCGAGTAAAAAATAGTTGAAGTGATACTATTATAGTACATATGTGGATGGGAGTGCCAGCTTTCATTAAATGGATTTTTGAGTAATACATGTTCCTCTACGCTTGCATTCTATAATGTTAATAAATTCTAAATGGTGTTTTTTTCTTATAGAATTCGCTATAATTTTTAAACTATGTATAAGTTAAATAAATTGTGACATGAACAAAAGAATCCCAAACCAGACGTTTTGATAAGCAACCCATAGCATAATCCCCTGCGGGTCATGTATGCAAAATTCGACAAATTTCTCAATTAATGGATTGCACCGAATTGTTACCTTTTAGGAATCCGTCTATTATTAAAAATATGGAAGAGAGTTGTCGCTTTACAAGGGGCATAGTTGGAATTAAATCACTTTACATTTTATTGTTAAAAGAAATAACGATCTTTCATCTAAAACGGGAGGGAACTTATTGTGATACCAAAATTGGAGGGAGGGAAAGAATTTGCAGCTTAATCGCATTACGGAGTTACACCCTCAGACCACATCTGGGTTTAAAATATGAAAAATCAAGAGTTTCATACCAGTGCTTTAAAACCGTGAGAAAGCGATCTAGGGCCGGTAGTGTCGAAAATTAGGGGTGGAAATGTAGAATACTCTTCCTCGAACGAAGAAAGAAACCATGCAGGAATTTGTCGGAATCTCGGTTACTTTTCTGTGCCACAATGATCGAAATTGAATCGGGCAGACACGCGCGAGCCCCGCACCCTCTATGAAGATCAACCCGCAAACCACCCGTTTATTGGCTTCCTTTCCTCACATGTATTTACATATCACCCCGAGTCCTTCGCTTTTTTGCATAGTAAACCAGAAGCGGAAATCACCATCACCGCCCTGCCTACTCGCACGGCTCATTTACATATGGTACATATGTCTGTATACCTAATTCGCCTCTGTACACGAGTGCACAAATGGGTCTTCTCCGTGGTTATCTCACGTCTCAAGGCCTTTCATATGTGGCTATAGGCATTCAAAGTAACATTGCAGACACGATAAATATCTTGAATGTTTTGCTATGGTATACCAACATATGTGTGTTACATATATATGGATACAGCTGCGGTATGCAAGATACAAAAGTTCTGATAGATGAAGTAGTTAAGAATATTTGCCGTTGTTGCCACGGTACGTCTCTGTTACGTTTAGTGTCTGTAGATACATATATGTGAACGTTTACACAATATGTTTAATTTACTTTAATTACCGTTATTCAAAGGTACTTTCCCAAACAAAAAAATAAATCCCAATCGACGACTCTAGACACAGTCGTATGTACTAAATCAGGAATCGATATCTCACGTTCAGAAGGAGTTATGGCGGGACGTGCAAAAAGACCAAAAAATAGGAAGCGCCTTGTTTTATTGTACTTTGTCTAATTTGAGCGTTGTGTCTTAAAGTTTACATAACCCGGAGTCTCCTGTGCCAAGCCAAGGTGCTTGGAAGCACACCAGCCCTAATCGCATACCTCCTTCTTGGTGCAGGATCAAGTGCTCACTTTGAGCGAGTAGTTATAAGATGCTTAGATCCAGCGGGTGCCAGCTGTTTTATATTTTAAATTAACTCAAGGCATCGTTGAAAAACGCAATTAAGGAAACTACCGAGTCGCAAGTTTCTTTAAAAAATTTCTTTCAATTTTCTCCTTGAGAACATTGGAAAAACTGCTTCTGTCGGCTGCCGCAGAATAGTGGCATACAGCAGCTCGGAATATTGTGGGGCCAGGGAAATTCACCTTAGAGTTGCCGCAGTTGTCTTAAAGTCGCTCAGAGTGGCTGGTAAAGAACAACAGCATTGGATCAGATTAAACTCTCGACTTAATCTGCTAAAGAAGTTAAGAAGAAAGGCCGTGCAAATAGACGTTGTTCTTCCTACCTCCGAGCCGCCGTCACTAATGCTCCTCGCACCACCCCAACGGCTCTTGCCATGCCCGCCTCTATGCTAATTCAAAAGTTCTACCCAGTTGAACCATTAAATTAAAGTCGCAGGCATTCGGCTGGTGCCGCCGCATGATAAAACACCAGGGGAGGAACGCCCGGTCCAATTAGTGCCTTTGAACCAGCGCAAGTACAGCGTAAACAAAAGTTTTTTTCCAACAACAGGATAAAGAATTCTAGGGAACAAGCGAGAAATGTTCCCGAAGTTTGCGCTTTCATTCTAAAACTTGGAAATTCCGAAAATTCCGAAAATTCCTCACTCATCGACTGCTGCGCAATGACGGGCGAGGGGAGTGGGTGCGGGCAATGTTCGATAAAAGAGTTATCTGATGGACTGCGGCTGGCTCATCTGAGGACAGCAGCTTCTCTGGAGTTTCTAGGTGATTAAAGTAGCTTTTTTACCAGATGGACACGGGGACATGTGGAGCCCACCCGGAGTGCCTCGCCCAGGAGCTCCTCTCTATCTCCCCTGGCGCTGTTTTCCTTCAACCGGCCGGTTGTTGTTAATTAGAGCTAGCAACCATTGCATTCGCTTTTTCTATTTTCGGACGTTTTGGAATTTTAGTTGATTTCATTGAACACACGTTCCTGTCCCCTGCTGCTGACCAAACGAGCCTGAGGACAACTCCGGCATAGCAAACAGAATTTAATACGATAAAAAAGCGATCCTGTCTAGGATTGCCGTCACTGTGCCATCGGAACAGGGAAAACGCCTTTGGTGCTTTACACTAGGTTTTTCCCTCGGTGACCGATAGCTTCCGTCCGTGTAAATCTCGTCAGTTGCATGGTGAGGGCAAATGAAGAAATTCTCAAGGAAACCACCCACTTTGAGCAACGCAAAATAAATATGATCCGTCACTCTGGAAACAAACGCCATTGCGACATGACCCAGGCAATTTGCCAACGATCAAGGACACTTCAAAATCTCTTGAATTGGGCCCCTGTGGAAAAACATTGCAAAACAGGTTTGATGTTGAAGAAACTAATTATTCAGAGGAGAATTTACTGACATTTCCGTTCACAATATCTTCAAAATTATCTGATAAGACATAATTATATGTGCAACTTAAACCTTTCACAATTGCCCGTTTTTATGATTTTTTGTTTGGAAAAATGATGCAATAGTGGCACTAAAGATATATATGTACATTATACATATTTTTAGTCTTATAGCTCATTTTGCGAGCGCGATGAATAATTATGTCCACTTGTTTATATTATTTGTTGAATTTCTGGTTATTGGAGAATAAGGAAAAGATCCCGGGTGAAAATAAAAGACTGAAAGAAAACTTAAAAAGGACTGAAAAGAGAATTTTACACGAAATCTAATCTGAAATAAGGCAGAAATAATTATTTGCACTGAAAACAAACTGAAAATATATTACATGAAAAATTCCAATCGAGATTAGGACTGAAACGAGTCGGAAGATACTGAAAGCGGACTGAAATGTCTTAATTTTAGGAAATGTGGGGGAACTGTGCCTAATATCGCGCACCCCTCTCTAACTTCTCTTGTGAGTACTGCAATCTAGCAGAGAGCATATCAACTATTTGTCACTTGTAATAGCCTAGTAGCTCACGCACACGGTTAGTGAAGCGCTGTTCTAAATAGTTAGGATCGCATCACTGAAAAGTAGGCTCTATTCATCACCAATTAATTTTACTACATTAATGATAGAGGTGTAGTTAAAGTTTACGTTACTATAAAGTAAATAACAGACACAGTTCTCCTCAGACGGACGCTACACGCTCAATATTTATCGTGATCCGTATTGCGATGCAGATTTCAAGATATACAGAAATCCTATAATCCGTTTCGCGATCCGTCAATACATCATGGCCACATGTTCAAAAAATATCACGATAAAAATTTAGCGTATTTATTTATTATATATTCCAACCTGTTGTCAGTCTGAATTCAGTGCTGAATTTCCAATCGAATTTCAGTTTTTTTTCCGCTTACGATTTTCCGATTCTTCTTCGCCATCTCAATTTTCTTTAAGTTTATGTTCCGACTGTCTATTAACATAATGAAATTAGTTGAACTTTCAGGTTCTCAGGGTAACCAAAATTTTCTTTCGTAATAATAAATCGTTGGCTTAAAGTGTAAACCTGCTATATTGATTTCTTCCATTACATGGCATTTACAATATACATATACAGTTCGAAAGGGAGCGAGATTGCAAATCGTGTAGGAAAAACATCTATGCACATTTTAACGTGTGAATTATAAACGCATGATGAATAAAACAGCCAAACTCTGCTCAATCACAAAAACGCATTAATAAAAAACCATCAAATTGCAACATTTTTGTCCTATCAATTAATGAAAAATATAAAAAAAGTGTAACATCTATATTTCAGATTTCAACCTAAATATATAAAAAGAAATATTTTGTTCAGTTTTGACTGTATTTCTGGAATAGTGATTGGCCAGATCCACTCGCTGCGAGTCTGAATCATGAGTTTCCGAAAAACCTTACCTTTTGCAATATACTAAAGGATGCCAAGAAGGATGTCAGATGCTGGTGATAAGTAAGATTCAAACATTTATATGATCAAATTAATTTATATAATAAGCTAGCAGACCCGTTCCGGCTTTGCCCGGGGTGTTCTCATACACTTGTAAATTAAAACAGTTGCAAACTAATGAAACTGTTTCATGAGCGAAGATGGGTTTTCATTTTTCCCGCAGGAACCCAAAATAATCCCGGGAAAAATGTGGCCTAATTATGAACGATAAAATATTATACCTTCCATTAAGTACCCATTCTACCGTTCCTGAGATTAGCCCCGACAAACAGAGAACATTTTTTGACACGTTTGTGTAGATTTTGGTATAATGTAAGTCAACATTTTAGCTTCGAAAAAGACAGTTATTTCGAAATCACAGACCGTAAGAATCCAATTTCAAACCCCTATATATTTAATTTCATGGAAATCCGGTCAAGTTGAGAATTTTCGGTCGCCGTATTGGGTCCGCCGTTTTGAATTTCCAATTATTAATGGCAGATTCAAGATCAACGACTCCTGGGGGCGGACAGGGTGGCGCCGATGGAACATCCACTAACAGCAGAGGACACTTTTTTAAATATCAAGTCTCCGAGTCCAGTTCTCCAGAGTTTTCGCTCTAATCCACCACGAGGCCGATCACGTGCCTTGATTCAGGACTACGAACGTCAACGTTGTTCGCTTTACGTATCCGCAGCTGAATGGGTGTGCTTCACTGGGGGAGGTCTTGGCTCCACTTGACCGGGAAAATACTGAAGCTCTTGCCAGTGTCATATCTGAGGCAAGAATTTCTCTAAATCTCAATAAACTATCATTAAATGAGCAAAAAACAAAATATGTTATATTTAAACAACCAAATAAGACTAAAGTCAACTAAGACACTAAAATAGGTACAGTAGGACTAGAAAGAGTGAAAGATATAAAATATTTAGGGTTCTCTATAGATGACGAGCTTAGATGGAATGCACATCCTATAGCAAAACCAAAAAAGATTGTGTCATTACTTGGAGCAATAAGAAGAAAGAAGCTAAAATTAAGACCAGAAATAGCGAACTTAATTTATGTTACAACGCACACATTTTATTATACATTAAGTACAATGTTTTGACGTGGACGCAATGCTCAAAACAGATTAAAAACAAAATTCAACGACTCAGCGAAAAAATTGCTTGTCGCGAATGAGTTAATGTATAAATTGGGATCTCAGACTTTCAATCCCGACACTGTCAGGTGCACCCATACCTTGATGTCGTTGGCTCCAGAATAGCAAGCATAACTTAATAAAAAAAAAAAAAATAAACAATCCTGTCTACCGTCGTCGTCGCTGTGCTGTCAGCAAGAGCGAAACGCCCCCGACCGACGCGACGGTTAACACCAGACCGATAGCCTTTCCCGTCGCGTCCGTGTAAATCACGTCAGTTGCACGGTCAGAACAAATGAAGAAATTCTCAAGGAACCGTGCATCCCAAGCGGCGCAAAATAAATATGATCCGCCACCCGGAAAACGAATGCCACTGCGACGTTACCCAGCAGCCGGGTGACAATCAAAGGATACTTGCAGAGGCGAAATTCTATTTACGGCGGTTAAACACGACATAAACGCAAGGACGTCCCGAGATATTTCCAAGATTTGATTTTGGAGCGACTGAGAACTTTATTCGAATATAATCTCGCCTCTGTGCTAGCTCAGGCGCCTTGTGTTTGCACAGAGGACGGGAGGCTAGGTCGATCCTAATCGGTCATTTTATCTAAATGGGCCAACTCCGGAGCGAGGTGGGTTTATTGTTTTCCTTGCAAGACGTGGCGTGGGTGGGGACAGGACGGTGCCGATCGTAATAAAATTTGTAAGAATTTGGGTTCGGTCCTTTTCCACCGGGCCCGGCATTTACATGCTATTAGTTGCGACTTTATTTCATCCTATCACGATGGTCATAACTCAAGCGGCGAACGCAACTAATGAATTGAACCGGCAATAGAATGCCCATTTGCATGAAACACTGTGGACAACCACTTCAGACCTCGCCCATTTCAAGCTTTAGGGCAAATTTGCTGAACACCCAGAGCCGTGCCAATAGCACTTGGGACTGCCCCGGTCTTATCTCGAGCGGTACACTTTGACGTCCCTTGAAATATTTTGCAATCCGCACTCATTCGAGCACTACTAGGGTCCCACATTCCGAGGCATATCATCACTTTTGGCAAGCTATCAGCATAACATCAAATCCCATAAGGACATGCTCCGCTAGGAGCCGCTCTGCATTAATGCAACCAAATTTTATGCAAATTGAGTCCTCATGCAAGTCAAAATCTTTAGCAAGAGTAGACTTTTATACCTCTCGTATATAAAACAGCACAGATATGTAAATATTAGGAGACGAAAATTGTGCTCATCTCTGCGCAAAGCCTCATCCCAAAGTGATTCTTCCCCCCTGGAATGGAATTCTGGATGCTGTTTGGAGCTCAGCAGCGACAGCAACGGGTGCCGCACATTGCTCAGCACTTCAGTGGCCGCGAATATTTGCATCGTGACCTCCTTTTTAAGTAATTTCACTTGTCATTAAATTTGTTGCAATTGAGGTTTCAGGGAATTTTCGAAACAGTGAACATTTGCACATGGCCGCCTCTTGGGGGTGGATGCGCCTAACAGGGTCAAATTAATGCGCCTGAAAAGTGGAGCTCCTGCCTCTTATTGTCTCGACCGCTCGAGGGCCTCTCCAAAGTACAAATGAGTTTAGTTTTGGTCCTAATGAGTCCCAAGTGAGGACTTCAACGACTTCACCGTGACTGTGCTGCAATTTATATTTTTGTGGATTCCCTGAAATCCAGCATTTAGCACGGAGTGCAGGGTGTAGTGGAGAAAGAATAAGCACTCGTGGAAGCGACTGTATCCTAATTACTTTGTTTGAAATCTTTCAAAAATGGTTCACCGGTGAAAATTACGTTAGGGCCCTAAAATTGTATGAAGAGATACGTATCTATTTTTAAAGAGATTCTTTAGGCCTTGCTTGGCACAGTTCTCGCATTAAGGTAAAAGGGAAAATGATCCATCTAAGTAAAATTATTTCCCCCAGTATAGACGAACATACTAACGATGTTTAGCAAAAAAAGTAAGCATTGGTCTGAACTACGCACAGGTAGTACTAGTGGTACATGCCACTGTCATTCCAGAATTATCTACGAAAAATTAAAAAGCGTTGATTTCGTCTACGATAAGGCCATTTCGATGTTCACCAACTTAAATGTTTATGCGGTTTTATTGGCTATGTTGCCATAGTACTGATTGTAAGTGACATTTCTTGTATTATATCTTTCTTTCTTTCTCTCTATCCCTCTCTTCTTTTTGCATCGGGCACAAAATTTTCTAGTTTCAAAATAGACGCTAAGACGGACTATTTCCACCCTCACCTTTCATAACTGCCTGGCTTCTACCTGCGTCGCATTGTACTTCTTTTTCTCTCTCACTCTATCTCTCTCTCTTTCGCTCTTGATACTTAGACGTATACTAAATCGGAGCAGAAACAGCTGCTACCTCTCGGGCTTGTGACATTACGTTAAGTCCGTCGGTCTGTTTTGAGCAGTCGTGAAAGATCGAACGAGTTGGACTCTTGTGCGGCAAATACGAATTTTTCTATGAATTTCAATGTACTACTTTTTATTTAAACCAAAATATTAAATAAATCTCCTTTAAATAATAAATAAAATAAAATATAATATTTATTTTGACAAAAACCCTTCCTTCAGTTCTCAGAATAAATACCGTTTTTCAAGAAGCCATTAAATCACTTTTTTTTTTCTTGTAGTGATACATTAGTAGAAGACTCAGCTAAACTTTTAGCCCATAATATTAAAATGTAAAAGAGTTATGAATTTCTTTGTGAAACTGGTCACTCTTACATTTTACTTGAATTTTGCATTTCTTTTTGGTGTACTTAAATTTAATTTTTGGCTATATAAGCCTTAAAGAGTTAAAGATGGAGTAATAGGAAACCAGATACCCTGGTTCCATATCAACATTTATTCGGTTGCGAGAAATTTTTTTGTTTATGGATCTCAGTTTCTAAAAACGGCAAAAAACCCAAAATAATAACACGCCTCATAAAATTTCTTCCAATAATTATACGGTTGCTCTTCCTGCAACGCCATATAGCAATGATTTCAGCCATCATATGGTGTGCACAGCCAAAATGTTTTTTTATTCGATAACAACTTCAAACTTTAATAGCCAAGGCAGCCGAAAATTCTACCCGCCAAATTATGAAAGTTAAACACTCAAAATAAAATACGGACCGGACCGTCTCGTCAAATAAAATTTGACGTTGATTGTGGCGCGGCAACGATGGAAGTTTGGTTCAGCTGCTAACACCGTCCACCTTCGCCCATGCAAATACGGAAAATAAAAGGCATGCCTGCTTTGGGTTATGATGAATAACCTCACCTACGTCATTACCCGAAAAGTACTCTGCAGTAGAATCGAGAAATGGCCCGTGGGAAAGTTCACGTACACTGGCCTGCATTGAGACGTACTGACTGGTAGTGGCCTTGATCAAAAGTTCCGCGGGAATCGATTCAGGCCGCATAGGCCAGAGAGTGAGGCGGAATCCAACCACCGGATTTGTGCCATGGAAGTTGCGCGGAGTTTATTAAAACTCGAAGCTCTTATTTCGGTGCTCGGATATTGATGGCCCTTGATTGGTTTCGCAACTGTGCCAGGACTATTCAGCGCAAATGAAAGCAATTGCGGTCGACGTCGAAAGGAACTTTTATCAGCAACGCTTGCGGTTAATCAAAGCAAATATTGCGAGGCAAACAAAATTCTGGTGGAATCGGAATGTAAGAGACAGACACTTGCCTCTTTTTTCCACATTAAATATTCTGCAAAGGCAAAGGCAAAGAGATATGTATATATTTAGAACAACCGAAATTCCGCTGACATCGCGAAAGGTTCAAAAAGAGCCTTCATTTCACATAGCCGTTCATTCGCGCTGCATAGTACACAGGGATGGTGTATTCATCCTTGATCCACTTCCCGTTCTATCTCCGCCCGGGGAAAATGCGTCTTCTGTCACAAAAGCCTGGAAATAGAAGCACTTCACTTGCAGATGAAGTACCCTGCTTGGCGCTAGTTTTATTGTTAGCAAATTCTCCTAATGAAAAACCTCTGTTTATAAAATTCTGCTCTTGACATTGTCGAGGACAAAAAACGGTCCCCGTCCCCTGCTTAAGCAAGCATACACGCTACTTAACGTTCCTTGTTCTCTGAATACAAATTTTAAGATACTTAATTTGCAAGGAGTTTTCGCTCTGCTCGCTTATCTTTTTGCACCTCACGTACGCAGGGAGCAATAATTTTACATTCATCTATGCAGTTGACAACCGGCTGCATGTCAAGTAGGTGTTCACGCGAAATGTGTGAACTCTGGCTACCCTGAGAAAAGTATTACATGGATTTTCAATAAGAATCGCATATTAAAGTATTTCCGGCAGATTTCTTATTGAGTTATTAAAAATTATTATTATTTACTTTTATCTTGAAATCTGCAACTCGACAATTTTTTCCGGTCCGGTCGGGCTACAGAGAAGTGGAGGATGATTAATTTTATTATTGATCTCAGATAAACAACATGGATTTAACAGTTGTTTTTTGTCCTGAAGAAATGTGCACATGCTATAACTCAATCACTCCCTAAACACTACCAATTTCTTGTCTGGATGAAACTACTCTTTCATTTTTCCTATTTTGAACCTGGGTCCAAGAAAGAGCAATAATTAATCGACCAATCTGTAAGATTTCTCCGGTTCCTAAACTTTTTTAAAAGCTGGTATATGTACAGGAAGTTGGTTTTAATTTTGAAAGATGTCATCTCTCCGATCTATTTTATCACTAATTTACTAACCTTTTTCAAATTGCTTATTAAATTCTCTTGAAAGGGAACTTCAGTGTGACGAAATCTTCATGGATTTTGCCAAAGGATTTCATGAAATAGATCATGGAATTTTAATTTCCAAACTAGAAGTCTTAGCTTTAGGGGGCGATACACGATCAACATCAACGAGCAACTTGTCATGGAAAATGAATGACTTTTTAAATGGTTTTATTTAGCTTCATTCCGTACATTTGTTTGTTTGTTTGTTTGGTTCAAATCTTGCAATCGGTTCTTCGACAACTTCACTCAACCGATTCCGATGAAACCTTGCACACGTATTCAGTCTACAAATACAATACAATTTTTCAATATGGCGACCACGACAAAATGGCGGATTACACTTTCCTTTACAACTCCCCAACGTGAGTATCAAATGAAAGGATGAGTAGAATACAATAAGCTGTGTCATGTACGCCCTCCCCCCGTATGACGAAGAAAATGCAATAAGATGTGTGCCGCCATTTTAAGTGCAATATGGCGGCTTATACAAAATGGCGGATCACCTATTTCCTCACTACCCTAGTTATGGGCATCAAATGAAAGGGTGTGGTGGAATAAGAATAAGTTGTGTGACGTCATTTTAAATCCAATATGGCGGACAGTACAAGATGCAGAATAACATTATCTCTACATCCCCATTAAGGTGGGTATCAAATGAAAGGATTTGATGAGTATAATACGACGAGCTACCTGACGTCATTCTACGTTAAATATGGCGGATGTGCCAAGATAGCGGATCACCATAATGATTACAACTCCCTTGACATAGGTATCATCAAATTGACGGATTTTATGAGCAGAATATGGTTAGCTATGTATTTTACATATTTACCAGTCGTACTCAATACGAATTGAATCGATAATATCCTCTCGTAACCTATTAGAGTTACTTTCGGTGTTCCTTAAGAAAGGCACTTGGGACCCCTTCAAATTTTGTTATTTGTAAATGACATTCCATCTGTTCTGACTCATTCTTAACGACTTATGTATACAGATGATCTAAATACCTATTCTGGGCGCTTTTAAGCCCACAATACATTACGGTGAATAATTTATTGAATTTAAATTTTTCTGCTCAATCTCGACAATATTCATACTATTGTGCCTTAAATTTTATTTCACTTTTTTAAAATGTTTTTTTTAATTTTGTTTTACCCATGTTCTTAGATCTTTTTCTACACTACTATTAATTTTTTTTCTTCGTTTTACACCCCGTCCGTACGACATGTCCCTCCTATATGACCCAGCGGGGTGGGGGTGGTCTCATTAAATCAAGCATAAATTCATACACAATACCTACATACATCATGATAAAATAACTTAATAAAATTCTTTCTCTTCGAATACGCTAGGGCGAAACGTTTGCCAGGGCCTGCTATGTAGTATATGCTATTTATATATTTTTTCATGGAATTTCTATAATTCGAAATTTCCCTCTTGAGATTCAGTGTATTTGGTCAATTTAAATACCTACAGAAATTTAATGTTTACTTTTTGAAAACTGCATCATAAACGCTATCGAATAAAATATATTCAATTTTCTACATATATATGTATCTCTTTTACTTTAAGAGCCGTCACGTCATGAAAAATCTCTGCAGAAGCAGAAGATGGTTATTGGTAGCACCCAAAGGGAAGCGAGTTGAAACCGGGACGTCCCTTTAGTGGAGCAGTCTCATTAAAACAAATTATTGCGGAACACTTCAACGCATATGACTGTCTTTTATACGGAAAACTTCGCAGCCTCATTTTCAAGAATTATTTGCATAATTTATGACAAAATCAGCGTAAAGACAGTATGTTCCACATATGCATGTTCGCTGTGCTGATAACGAGGGCTTGAATGTACGCAGTTGTGGCAGTTTTTAGTTGCATTAAGAACTCAAATTAAATATTAAAGTTACTAGTGAGTGAATTTAAAACGAAACGAGAATACCTTTATGCGCCTTCTTGATCTGGCTGACTAATCCATGATAAATGAAAAAAAAGTGGATCAAGGGTTCAAGCAATTACGCAGCTTACAAAAGCTGTTATGTCATGCACCCATCAGGCGTAGATTTATGGCGTTCATGATATTTTTAATTATTTTTTTCATTAACAAAGATATTAAAGGCTTTCTTATTTGTCCAGTCTTACACAAAAGATATAAATATGCGGGTTAATCCTTGTTTGCGCGTCTCCTGGCATAATTAATGTAGCCAATTACTGCAAAGCTATCAAAATTCTATTGTTATAATAAAGAGCTGAAGTGTGTGAATTATGCCCCTCATCTTTCTTTAATCGTGCTCCTAGCTTGGTGCCTACGGCGAAACCAAAAAGTAAATGATTTAGCAATCTATAAATGGTGTATCAGTTAACGCATGCCAAAATGATAGATTTGATAAATCTCATCTAGACAAATAAAAAATTGCATGGGAGGGGATGGAACTTGACCGTTTTCGAGTTACAGGGTGAATCATAAATTCGGGATACACATTATCATTTTATTTTTATCGTTTGATCTAATTAACGGGGCCACATCAAAAAAAATTCTCTAAAATTTCATAAATTTCACATTTTTTCCAATTTTTATCCGAAATTCATGTAAATAATGCACCCCTTTTTTATTTTTATTAAATTGCCAATCTTGTTGCCTTTCCATAGAGGTACAACACGTCCAGGTAAATAATGGATATACAAATTTATACGTCGAAAAATTTTTTCGGACTCTTAATGCTCTGAACAATATTCCCCTAGCGTAATATAAAGCATTTTTTAGAGGTTTGTTATTCGTATTGGCAACACTGTTCCTAGTGGCAGCCAATTGGACAGCTAACAGATTGGGTTGTGCTTAGTATGTTTTACTAGTTCACCATGAATACGCCTAAACAACGCTTGCAAATTGTGCAAACTTGATTTGAAAATCGTGGTTATTTTCAACACAAAATTTTTTTCAGAGATGTGGCTCATTTTTGGTTGAAGCTACGTCAATAAACGAAATTTCCGGATTTCGAGTGCAGAATATCCAGAAGAATTTGTTGAGACTCCGTTTCATCCGCTAAAAGTCACTGTTTGGTGGAGTCATTGCGCAATTCTTCAAAAATGATGCCGTCCATTACGTTACAGTATATTGAGAATTCTGAGTCGCTATATTGAATCCGCCATATGTAAAATCCAAATATCGATGACAGATTCGAAATTATCAACCCCGAAAACCCCTAGATGTATATTAATTTACATTTTCCTTCTAGTTGAAATGTGTCCACTGTGCATCCCCCACAATGCCGTTTAACGTACCAGAGTCAGATAAGAAGTATTCACTTCAAAAAGATATATATTGCAAAATTCGCATTAGTGTATGCAATTCATTGCTGGACCAATTTTGACCGATTTCGAAAATCTCGCCTAGGGGATACAGACATTTCCATCCTTCTACTGTTACACCAACTTGATTTATATCCCAACAAAACATTTTATTGCCAAGTTCTTTGCCGTACAGCAACCATGCACTGGCCCCGGAATATATTGCAAAAGGAAAAGGAAGGACGTAGGAAGGCACTGTTATTTCGTTACTTCCTTGTGCAATGCACAATGCATCAGTGTGTTGATTCTTAAACCGCGAAAAAGCGTGTGTGCTAGCACTTTATTAAAGATTCATCCAAATGCAATTCATACTTTCAGCTAATTTACGTTTAACGTTTTGATGTTTTATAGCCACTGACTCCATTTCGTAAGCACAACAGCATTACAACGAGCACCTTATTCCCGCAGCGGAACTAGAAAAATTTGACCTAATGCAAAATATCCCACGGTATGCAACTAAAGAGCCGAATCACATCAAAATTAATTCACGAATGACTCGTTCCCAGCGCAGTAAGCGGGCAGCTGTTTCTATTTTAGCCGTCCAAATTATCAGGAATTAATGAGTTGCTTAGTCGTCATGTCTGGCATAATCAAAACCGTCTGACTAATTAATTCAGGCTTTTCGAAAGTCTTTGCAACCCTACCATGAGGTTGCACTGAACCTTGGCTGAATCTATCCCCAGACTAGACTCTGAATAATTCATGCATCCAGCCAGCAGATTTGGGCTGGCCAGGAGTCAAGGACTTAGGGGAGTTGGATGAAGCTGCTCCACCGTCGATGATCCGACCCCCAATGTGCGGCCCCTGAAATATTCATGGATTAAAGATACCTGCTAACCCGACGAGGCTCTGGTAATTACCGACAATGAAAAAACTTTAAATCCGCAAATCGTGCTTAATCAACAGATTCCATTAGTTGCCAACTTGCAAGTCATGCGTTCCGAGTTCCGAGCACAAGTTTAATCGGCGGGAGATGGGTGCTCAGCGCTCACCTATAGTACAGTAGGATAGGTAAGCTCCAGTTCAGCGGAAGTGTCTCAAACCTTCGCCGAGCCGCAAGACTATGATGGTAATAGTCGCGACGCGATCCGCGTCGTAATGTTAGGATAGCGTGTGGATCACAGGTAACGTGAGCATCTTGGGTTTCAGCACGTCGGTTAGACCACACGACCCAAAAGCACTCGGGAGAACACTTGACCTCGTATTTTACCGGTTATCAATGAATAGCTGCTTTCGCCCTCAGCTCGTGTTACCAAGGCTCCATGCAGCTCACCTGTCGCTTTTAATTAAATTGGAGCCAGTCCATCCCAGAGCCGTATCGTGCAAAATTTAAGATTCATAAAAGTTACGGGATTTGATGGGAGCACTTTTTCCCAGCTCCCCTCGGAGGGCCCAACGCGCTTGCCGCGAGCATGGTACAAGTTGCTCCTAATGAGCGAAGACGTTGTAAAACTTCCACGCGGCAACTATTGATTTTTCCCAGCCTTTTTAGGGGCGAACGCCACTCCAGCGAAAACCCCTAATGGAAAGTACTTAGCGGGGCTAAGTATGGTTTTCTCGGGGGTTTGAACAAGCATCAAATTTGCCGCAAAGAAAGTTCTCCACGGGGGACCACCGGCCCAAAGGCAAAAGTTGGACTAGTGAAATCCTCGTGAAATTAAAAAAAAAGAAAAAAAAAGAGGACTTCGCCGAGGGCATAACAGTGCAGGTGCGCCGGAGCCCGCGAGGGAGGGTGATTATTTTAATTGGCAATTTGCGACGACCCCATATTTCAGCTGCAGTTCATCACCCGCCCCACAATGGGTCAGAAGCCATTTCCAGGAAGTAAAAATTTCAAATGAGGGAAACATTTTTAATGGTGTAAATGTGATTTATCAACTGAAGTAGGAGCCATTAGCGCAATACACAGGCAGTATTGCTGGTTATAAAATAAACACTGCAGGCGGATTAATTTCAACGAATAAAAGCGACGATGGATGATATTATGGAAAATACATTCACGACTATTAAAATTATCACAATGTGTACAACATAAAAAAAAGTATGAATTTCATTCGGAATAATTAATCTTTTGACTCAGGACACAATTCGGTTTCCCTAATTTTCGTTTGAACGGTGAAACCTATCGAAACTTTATTTAGCACATAAATAAATATTGATTTCCGAATAACTCACGCATTGGGTAAAATAATATTTGAGCAAAAATAACGCCACCAATTGATTATAATGAATGCCTATAATGCGCGGGAAAAACTTATTTTGCGTAGAATTCAAATTCAATCGCATATAAATAGTCACACTTTTGCCAAGAATTGAAAGCCTACTCTACTCTACATCTACTGGGCTACGTAATGGAAATACTATGATTGAGGAATCTTGTCAATAAAATAAATAAAATGCCATAGTTGTCTTATTAACATTATACCCGTAGATAGATAGATAGATATGTATATTTATTTGTTGATGTATCGTATGATATACAATACAATATATGGGGCCTCCCATGCCCAATCACTGAGTTTTTGACCCGACCCTCTCCAGTAATAAATATCGATATGAAATAAAAGTAGGGTGACATATTTTTCGTCTATGAATGTAATTTCAGAAAAAAAATATAAGAAAATTATTCGAAGTAATTATCACATAGTTATTAACGTTTAAATATGAAAATCGACATTTTCAAAAAGTCCGACTCCTTCGCTTTTTTTTCTAATTTTCCTAAATTCGACTCGATATTACACAACTTTTAAACCGCAGTTCGAGATGTGATGATAATTTTTTCAATTTTTTTTCGAATATCCAAATTTTAATTTTTTTTTCATGATTGTATTATCTATAATTTCAATTTCTTGACTAAATATCGGCCCAAAAATTGAAAGCAATTTTATTATAAGGAGCTTTTTAATTAAATTTATTTTAATCACCTTGAAATATTTTATTTAATCATATTATTTTACGTTTCATATAATCTTATTATTATTATTTTTTCACTTAACGATTGCTTTTTAGATTTTGTGATTGTACTGTGTTGTGTACCATAAACTTGTCTCAAAGGGAAAACGACTTTACTTCCACAATAGAATTTAATAAAGACGTAATTTTACCGATTTTCTGAGTCGCTGGTATCGATTTTGTATTTCTCAAGTGACTTTAAAATTTTTCGTTCATATTCTTCAATTTTTGAGAACTGGATATTTATATTTGGTAAATTTTTTGGCGGCCACTCGAACAATTGCACTCGGGCTATACACGAGTTCAAAATTTCAAAGCTCTATCTTAATCAGAACTAGTCGAAACATGCCTATAGGAGTTTTCACTTCAAAAATAATTACAAATAAGTGCAAGTAATAAAGTGCTAATAAAAATTCAACCACAAACGCGCAGTCGCAAAGAATAATAAGCCACAAAACTAAACAACATTACCTAATACCTACAAAAAATAGATATGTACGATTACAAGTAATAACGATTTGAAGATTTTTAAAATAACTTCATTTTTAAGTATCGATACTTAATTGCCAATTTATCATCACATATTGCGAACTTTATTACCGGCGGTAGATAGATATATTACTCACGATCACAATTAAGAAATGTAACAAATAAAATAACGAATAATTTCCAATCAAAAAGTTACTTGGCAGTCATACACATGAGTTTCCTTTAAAACCAAAATTCTGCTTGAAAACAAATGTATCGATGATGCTTCACAAAAAATTCAGCATAAGTGTTATCGATCAGTCAGGCAACAGGTCAACGAGCTCTTCATCCAGCCCTTTCACGTTACAAACAAAATAAGATCTAATCCCTTTATACCTGTCTCGATCACTCAAAGCGATAATCTGATTAAGAACCAGTTCCCCGGGAATTTACAATTCAGAAAAGGCCAACCACAGTCAACCCGGCGAGTTCCCAAGAATTTTTCTGATAAGTTGGTACTGCACATCTGTTGAGATCACCTTTCTCTGCAGATGCTCGTTACTCGTCTGCATCCGGCAACTTTCCTCACGAATTTACCGCGAATTGTTCCCTATTGAGAGGTTGTGATCACCAGCAATTACCGGCATTATAACATCTTTCCCCGGTTCACCAAGAACTGATCATTAACTGGCGGGCCCTGTTGCTTGTGCTTGCTTTGTCAATTTCTTCCAAATGGCACGATGGACCATCTTGGCGACTTTCACTCGTTTTCGATGAGAAGAAGAGTCTGTGCTCGGAGATCATCACCGTCGACTTCAGCTCCTGCCGTTTATCAAATTCCACTGACGATTGTGTGACTATGCTTTCTTACCTGTTAGACAGGTATACCGAAGAAATCTTTTGTGACTGCCTTGCGCATCGGCAGTAATTGACGGCAATTGACTGACGGGCAGTCTATTCTGGGTCGGTTCGTCCACTCGAATCATAAATCTCGGCCTGGCTACAGAAATATTAGAAATCTTTTCCACGACTGCGCAATCTCCACCCGCTTACTGAAGCTGCTCGGAATTTAGCTTGCAGTGCTCGTAAAATTGAATTTCATAAGCGATAAGAGCTCCAAGCAGCGCGTAAAGAATCCACGATAAATATCTCGGGCATTGCGGGCGAGAGTTTCGTCTGGAGAAAAGTGTAGAAAATCGACGATTGTTGCCGGTCTGCATTTTTCACTAGATTTCTCGAAAGCTTACCATCCGGGTACATCTGCAAATCATTTCCAGTCGCGAAAATGTCCGACAGTAGACAGCGTGATTGACATAAACATTTAAGCCAATAGGGGCTAATGAACTATTATGATTTGCTTTAAACCTTAGTAGTTTTTTTTCTTTTACGATGCGCACGATTCGATTAACTCTGTACTTTAGCAGAGAAAGACGGAATTCTAAATAGGCCCATTTTCCACACTAATTATTTCAAATTATACTCGGAAGTTAAAATGCACAACAGGAAAAGGTGATGATGTGAACCCTAATTTTTTTTTTCAGCCCAAATTAAAAAATGTCCACTCTAGAACTAATCGTAACACAACGTATGATTCTACATTTATCTAACTACACTATGCCCTTGCCAAAATGAATGAAATAAAACTACCATTAATTTTCAAAAGTACAAATTTCCATTACTGAGATTAAATGAGAGTAATAAAGAAAAACTAAAGTGCTGTGCAAAAAGAATGCTGAAACCTTTTTAGGAAGGGTGATTCTTGTAATAAATTGGGGTACCATAATTGCTAAGATTAACTGCGTTACTTCCGAATGCAATGAAACTTAAATATATCATAAAGGATGTCATGCTGAGAAACTTTGCCCTTAGCCATATGCCGCGGAAACCCACTGGAAAAAAGATAAACGCAATTTTGCATATACGTATACATATGTAGCCGCTGAAATATACTGGAAAATACAATGTGGCGCACACACGCGCGCAAACATAGATACATAATGTTAAAACCTTAAAAATGTCAGAATATTTTATTTTCACAAAATATATGCAGCCTTTTAAAAAGTATCTACTGATTGAATATTTTATTTTTAGTTTAGTTGGCAAAAAAGGGATATACTTCCTTTTCGAAATAGTTGTCAAAAAATTGGCATTTATTAAACTACATATTTGCAAAGGACAAAATTCCTTACACACACCAGGAGTTCCTCCAAAGTGCGCTCCTCTTTTTTTTTCTCCGGAAATTAAACATGCTTATATTCGAAATAAATAGTCCAGCCAAATCTTTAGTTAAATTGCATTTTCAGACTGGCGTAATAGTGCCTAAAGACACTCTCAGAGCCCGACGTCTATTAAAAAAAAAGGACGCAATCTTTTAAAATGCTTATATCTCGAAAACGGAGATACCTACGTACAGAAAAAGGCTTAGAACGTGTCATATAGACGTATAAGAATTGGTAGCTTACTTTTCGTACGTGCCACCAAGCGAAGCCGCGGACATTTGAACGACGCTATATTCCATACTTAATGCCATTAAATACTCTTTCAAATAAAATAAAAATGGAGTGGATATCTCACACACATAACTTGTTTTATTTACATTTAAAAGTCGGCCGTCCTTATTGAAATACCTTGTATAACAGATACAGGAAAGAAAAAATAAGGCCGACAGCGTTAACACCATAATGTTCGCGTATACGAACATTGCAATAAAAGTGTATATTTATATGTATATAACTTTTGAACGAGACCGAATATCGTCATGAAATTGTTTGTACAAATTCAGACCTTTAGCATTAAGGAAATGCAAAAATAAAGCAAAATACATTTTCTGAAATCAAATAAGAATTCTCCTTAAACGCGACAAATAACTTCGCTGATTTAAAATCAATTAAAAATATCTGGGCTTTACTGAAACTATCAATTACAGACTTGCTAATGGTATCTAAAAACATTTTTAATCCCTAATTTTTGTTGGGTGAAAGAAATGTTTTACCATTTCAATCATTTTTTCTTTTTTATTTAAATGGCAGGAAAACACAATAAAAGAAAAGATCAGAAACATAATATTGGTGGGGCAATAAATCAATTAGCATCACTCTTATGCATGCCATTTTCAAAACAAAAAAACCGTTAACCACATCGTCGGGCGCGCGTCAAATGGATTCCGTGCCAGAGCCGCTTACCAAAGAAAATGATAAGTACTTAACTTACATATATGTAAGTATTCACGCGAAAGTTTTCTTTTCACATTATGGGTCGATCGACGAGCCCGCAGTCGACTGGCACTTTAACAGTAAATATCTCGTGACTGAAGTATTAAAATTATAAGGTCCGAAAACATGTTTTCAATTGCATTTTGGGAAGCTTGTCTAATTACCCCCATTCAATGGGGTAAGTGTAGAACAGATATTTTAGTACACTGTTAACTCTATGAGAGGGGATTCCAAAATTCTTATTATTTCTCTTTCCTGGTTGGTATAATCTCCATATTTATTTATTTAATGTTATTTTAAAGATTCTTGTAAATTTGTAGAATATCTTATTTCATCGTCATATTTTCAACATTTGTTAAAATGAACTCATTTTGATTTTACATATTGTTACATGTACAACGCCTGACTTGATTCGCTACTCATTTTTCCATTGCTATAACAACTATCCGCCAAAAGGTCATCAATAAATGTACATCCGTATACTAAATTTCATCTTAATAGGTACATCAATGAGAGGATGGGAGGACTGTGAGATACAAAGACAGACGGACAGACCGAAACTAGTTGATTACGGAGCCTTAAAAACAGTTTGAGCCTATTAAGGAAATCACAGCTTTAAATCAACTTTCCAAAAATGAAGAAAACGTTTTAGACAATGATTAAAATTTTCATTTCCCCGTACAAGTAACTCAGTTCAAATCAGTCACAATTTCAATTTCAATTCATTTATTCGCAAATTATGCACGCAAGAAAAATAATTCTTTTTGACAGTTAATGCATGCCAAAATGATGGCCAGAGATGATAGACCTCACCTACTCAAACCAAAAATCATATGGAAGTGGGGGGATCTCAACCGTTTTCGAGTTACAGGGTGGTTCATTAATTCGTGATGTACATTACTATTTTGTTTTTATCTTTTGATCTAATTAACGCAGCGACATCAAACTCACGCCAAACAGCTACTATCTTAATGTGCTTGATCTACATCCACCATCACCATTAACTGATACACCTTGTATACAGGCGGCAAATATAGCAATTGGAATAGAAAAAAGATAAACTAAATAAGTTTACAGTTAATAAAGGTAAATTCAAACAAGAAAGCAAAGAGGTCAAATTAAGTAAACCCTAATGCAAATCGCACAACACGCTAAATTCCAAAAAACCTTATCACAACAGCTCAGAAAACAAATCAGCCACAAAACAATCGAAAAAGGCACTTAATCTCACAGACGGTGGAAGCAGACTGAATATAGGAGTCTAATATTTATTCCGCAATCATTGGCAGGTGAAAGCATCATACTTTTATAGGAATAAAATTAACATCGCCGGCGAAAACAAAAAAACATTATTATTAAATCATTTATCGAGGGGGAAAAAAGGTCGCGTACCCATTGCACCCGAAGGGTTAGACATTGAAACAGAAATGCTTCCTGACAAATGAAGCTCAAAACGGCTATCTGATAAATGTCCAATCATCAATCGCTGAAGGCATCACGGCGGAAAAGGGAAAAACGAACAATCGGAGGATAAATCGGAAAAATTTCGACATATTATTTCCTGGCATTTATCTTATACCGCAGACAAAGCCACCGAATCATAAAATATGCCCTCAGAAAGGTTAAGTGCCGAAAGTTCCCTTTTTCATCGCAGCCTCACCCGAACCGAGCACTGCTGGCATCTCCCGCTGATAACAAATGACTTGAACAGCTCCACCCAGGCCAATGAAGATGTTGGCCGAAATCAAAGCATTATTTGCAAACGGCACGACGGGTGGCCTCGCTTTGGCGACATCCACCCGAATCGGCTTTTGCCCAGTTCCTCATGACGTGCAAACCTAATTTACCTGAGGGCGAGTTTCAGACTTTGTCCCTTCACAGCGAGCAGCCTACTGCGGACAATTTCAATTATGTAGCCAATAATAACAGAAAATGTTGGCAGTCCTAAAATTAGCTGGCTACCGATTGGTTTTAACGTTCGAAGGACTCGAAATGCAATCGTGTGATGATGTTAAATAATATGAGCATAACTTAATAAAGTATGCAGTTCAAGTTTAAAGAGGAGTCCTACTTTTCAGCAATGTTGTGACATATTTATTTTTAAGACAATAAAAGTACTCAGAATCCTAAAGCCACTCTGAATAATTTCCAGGAAAATCCTGTAAAAGATAACTAAAGTAGGTAAAACGCAAATTCGTAGCAAAGACATGAGGATTATCATAGATCACACAGTTTTGAGAAAACTGTATTGTACTTCTTAAATATATTCCTGAAGCAATCTCATGTGCCGACTTTGTCTCACGGGACCCTCATCATCTTATTCACGCTTGACCGTTTTTCCCATTAGCTACAGCTCAGATTTACCACTGGCGCCCGAAGATTAAAGCATTTATTTTCCTTATGGCCTTGCACTGCCTGTCGCAAACGAGGAAATTTTATTACGCTTCGGCTTTGTGCAGTTGCTGGCACGATTTTATTATTCCTTGCAGTTAAGTTAAAGCACTTCATTTTATGGTGCGATGCGTTTACATTTCATTAAATTCAATTTCGAGTGTGATGCACGGTTTGACCCATAGCCGAGCAAGTCACCCTCTAAAAGGGGTACTGAAAATGAATAATGGTTGGTTGAATTTTATTCGAATCGATAAATTATATTATTCTGAACAAAACATTGATTTATTTTACATTTCAACATTTACGTAAATGACGGTAACAATACAAAGAGATTTTTACGCGTTTGTTTTTGCGATGCGCTGCAAAAGCTATCAAAGAAAGAACAAACTTGTATATATGTATGTACCTACATATTTTTGTAGGCCATTATATTTACTACAAAAAGTCGCGGTAGATATGTACATATGTGTATAATATTCATTGCTTGACCGTCCGCCATTTTGAGTATTTGGTGTCCATATTAAAAGTCACAGACCCAACATCGTCATGTGCCCTCTTTTATGAAGATCTAAAGAAATTTTGCATTTTCAGTCCGCCATCCTGAGCTTGCAAGATTGGCTCCCACATTTGAAATAAATGACCCACAAAATCCCTTCGTGGCAAATTTTGTGAAAATTTCGGACGAATTTTTGTGTTTCGTTATGTCCTTTCGTTGTACGGTTTCATGACGGTTAGCGATTTAAAGTAAAATTTTATTACAATCAATTTTTAAACAATTACGCATTTCATTAGCTTTCTGCTGACAATCTTTTATTATTTTGTATCCGAGCGGCTAGTTGACGAATTTGTACAGAAAACGTAAAACCTCGCGTCTCCTCACACCAGAGTCGAGTGTCTTCACCATTTAGCTTCTTTTTTTTTTGTGAAAAGTTGGTCCTAGCACTGATGGAAGGGGTGAAGTACACTTTACTTGGAACTTGGTTTGTGTTCTTGGGACAAAATCGCAGTTACAAACATTTAATTTAAGAGCTAAAAAACGAAAATCTTGCCGGAAGCTAAGCCGGTGTATAGATAGGCCATCTGCATCAATCCGTTCTCCTGGGAGGTTCTTGTTACTCAGGCCCCAATTTTTGGGAACGGGGTTCGAAACATTTTGCTGTGCTAATTAACGGCAAAAATAATGAAAAAATTCTATCTCGACTCGTTTTCGAGATATAGGGCAATTCGCGAGCCACCTAACGTTCGTAACTTTTAGGAAAATTCTATTATATATTATAATTTCCCTTTTATAAACTGCCGGTGGAGTTAATTTTCCTTTTACAAACTACCGGTGGAGTTAATTAGCACAGCAAAATGTTTCGAACCCCGTTCCTAAAAATTGGGGCCTGAGTAACAAGAATCGTGCCTGTTCTCCTGTTGCAACTGGACTCCGATTCAGCTCAGCTCAGGATGTGATTAGTCCAGAGTTAAAGATGAAGCTCAATCATCGCCAAATCACCACAAATGTCTGCTTATGGGGACGAAGTCTCGGCCCATTTTAAAACAACTGCCATATAAGATTAAGCGCAAGTTAATAATAGCATTTCGATAGTCAATTTTAATGTGACGAAATTAAAATTGACCTGGTATTCAAATAGTAGAAATATTTTGCACATTTGACGTTAGGCGCAAAGTTTAAAGAATTTTATTAAATTGCAAAGATTAGTAAAAGTTCATATTGTGTTTAGTTTTTGAGTGTATTTATTGTTAACATATTTTATTAAGGGTTTTATGATTTATGTAAGTAAGTACAATGAGGAGCCAAAGCAAAAAAACGGGCTGATTTGCTGCGACGATGCTATAGACCCTGTGGGAGCCTGATCTTCCGTTTAAATTTAACTGGCGGTTATCTTGTAATCGGCAGTGAAGAAAACGAAGACTTTGGGTTATCGAGTTGAAGATAACTGGAAGTGAACAAATTGGTCATAACCCTCCTAACGTATTAACTTTTGTTTATTTTGTGTTGCGTCAAAGGTGACTACAGAACTCTGTACTTATTTTTCGCTACAGTCACTTCTGGCGCGTCATCTTTCGAATATAATAAAACCATTGAAAAATGGAAGATTAGCCCATCTGTTCCTTCGTAAAATTTTACTGAATTTAGGCTTACAAAAACTACTTCTCAGTCTCCAATCAAAACGCCAAATCTGAAACACATAACATAAGGTATTCGGACTCATTCACACATGTGACCACCCGTTGAACTAAAAACAAATTTTTTAGCTAAATAAGTTGTCTTTCACCACTCTCATCAAACTCCAGTAAGGGGGAGGGGGAAGAGACCTATCAGGGGGTAAGGCATCCAATGCTACATAGTTAGGTTTCTCCGAGCATAAGGAATCTTTCCTGAAGATTTCGTAGCCCTTGGCTCCACATTTTGCGGTCATCTCTCCGCCTATTATAGGGTCATTGCTTTATTGGGCAAAAGGGTATGGTATGATTTTGGAACGGACTGCAGCAGTGGTGACTCGGTGGTAGAAGTATTGAAGTTTATACGAGCAGCTAACAGTGTCTTTAAGCGAACAATTTTCAACTGCTGTGGTGGGTAAACAAAACATATTTCGGCAAAGGGTTATTATTTAAAGCTTTTGACTGTTTGCGTCGGTATAAAGACAATACGCTAAATGTGGTTGAAAACCAAGCAAACAAGATAAAACCAAAAGAGTTTACTGAATATTGTTTTTCGATGCATCACAATGTGAATCAAATTGGTGTCCCAAGCTTTGATTTCATTTGTAAGCCGGTTCTACAAATTTTTTGTTGAAGGCTTAATTAAAAGACTCACAAGTATGCAAAATACATTCCGACTATGCTGAAAACTTGTTTTTGGCAAGAACCAAAATAAATTACGATTAGTAATCTATCTAAAAATCGTTAAAATATTATCGCGGAAAACGGTTATGCGTATAAATTTAAGATGCAAGCAAATATTAACGGAACTAACGCCCAGAATAAATTATTACCGACGAAACTAGAAATACTGGATTTCGTGTTTTTTCCTGTCCGCCAGAATTTCGAGTGGGTAGGTAGGTATATATGAAATTAGCGAAAATGCATTTAATTCGAGAAATGTGGACAAAGCATTAATTCAGTTGTTACGTCTGGGCCGCAAGTGAACACATGTTCTGAACTTTCGCGTACTGTGGCGTAAGAGCACAACACTGCTCAGAATGTATACGAACAGGTGTTGTTCCGAACGTCAACATTCTAAAAAAGATAGTGATAAAGAGCGCGTTGTGCTTTCGATAGCGCAAATTACAATGGAGCTATGCATGGCGCCAGTGGAGCTGCCGCAGCAGAGAAGGTTACAATCGCCGCAGTCGTTGCGCTGCAGACTATGATTTATAGCTCGAGCCAATTAATGGGGGGCGACTCTTATCAGCAGCTGCACCACATCGTAAATTAACTTAGGGCAGCTTCGATCAGATAAGGGAAAAGCTATGAGTTGGGTATGGGGTAGTTGTGGCCGCCCTCAGGGGGCAAGCATCACGTGCTGCTTTGGGCCTACCTTTAAAAGAAGACATCCTGTCGAAAGTGGTGTCCCGGCATTTTTCCAGCAACTATGACACTTGTGGCACGAGTCACCGCAATGAATTATAAATGGGAATAATTCAGGGCACAAATCACAGCGAGAACAAAAAAAAAACTCACAAAGGGGCGAGAATTGTTGGAGCCCCTGCAAACACAAAGGTCGACCACTTGCTTCTTGAGCACTCCCTTCTTGCTCCTAGGCAAACTCAGAGCGGAGCTCACCAGGAAGTGACACTTGTATACACGTCGTCGACCGGAGAAGCACCACCAAATACCGTTAGGAATTGTGTAAAATGGCCTACCGTATCCAGGCGGCCCACCGCAGCGAACTTATCGAACAGAAAACAAACAATGTAAAAACACAGCCGAATCAAGACGTAACGACCGTCTGCAGGCAGAACTTATCGATTTTTATCAAAAATTCGCCGCAATCACAATCGCAGAGCGAGATCCGGACGTCGCGTCGTCGGGCACAGGCGACTGGCGAGCTGATATTGTATCCTTCAAGAGGGCGCAGTTGGTACTGCTTAATTAGCCCCGCACCGCGTCAACGTAGGTCGGGGTCGAGACAAGTGCGGTGTGGAACCCTCAAAGTCCTTTTAAAACGCGAGTCGAAAATACCAGGAGCGACAGTCGACAACAAATCAACTCCACCGAAACGACTTACGGCAAAGCAACCAGAGGACTGAGCCGTTAAAGCACACCGGAGAATGAAGAACTACGTCGGCGGCCGATGGAGCTGCAATATCGCTAGAACGAGCAGAGCACCTTCACCACATGCGCAGAGTGGAGTAGCGAGCCGCTAGTAGATAAGGCATATTCGTGGGGCTTGACTTGAACGGAGTTGTAAAGAGCCGGTCTGGCTGGAAGGCACTTCTCTTGGTGGCTCTGATAACAACCTGCTCCGAAGTGGGCGCTTCCTCAAGCGACGTTCCTGCCATCTGGTGGTCGGTCGGTCAAGTGTGGGCAGGTTTCGGAGAGTGTGCCGGAAGCGTTGGAGACAGTCTGCACACTGCACAAGGAGTGCGAGTGAGCCAAGGTCTTGTGATGTGGCTGCAAACGAAAAACACCGATGCCGATAGCGCCTGCAATTGTGCACTGGAGGGTGATTATAGCGCTTACTTGCGGAGCTTGAAGGAAATAAAGTGGCAGTTAGCATAAATTATCCGAATCTTTATAACTGCCAGATCGACGAACGATTTACAAAAAACTTTTGACTGAGGAAATGCGCGAAGACTGGCCAAACTAAGTTTGGAATTTAGTGCCGATAATGCAGAATATAATGTGAATCTCATCTGACCCATTCGCTGATATATAACAAAATTCTGGACATTTCAGTAGGTTAACATTTTCAAATAGTGATTTACAACAGCACGACAGTTTCAAACACTTGTAAACCTTATCATTACCTGCAATTGCCTTCATTCTGTCTTCTTGCATATGGGACGTTCTTTTACAAATCGTACAGATTTTGACAAAAATTGACCAATACATTTTTTACGGGTTCTAATACCCCAGGAAAAAAAAAGTGGTTTCCAATAGAAAATTTGATGTAGAATACGATGGTAATACTAATAACTCGCTACGAGGGAGGGGGGGGGGGGGGGGGGGGGGGGTGGCAATTGTTAAAAATCAATTTAAACATTTAAATTGTTAATAATTTTTCTCAAAAGTATTTTTTTCTTAAAGCTTGTTCTTTTACCTTCAAAATGCAAAAAAACACAGTCTGTAGCTTAAATAGAACCGGAGTTATGAATTTTTGAAAATTCCTCTTTAAGCACAAAATCACCGAAATCGCGGAATTTCAATACTTTTTAGCGTCCAAAATATTGTGAAAAAAAATAAATAACAAAATACGTACCTCTTTTTTTTCAATATAGAACCCGTAAAAAAAGTTTCAGCAAAATCAAAAAGGTGTTCGGTTTGTAAAAGAACGTCCCATATGTACCTCTTTAGCCTGTTAATATTTATTGGTCGGAATTACCTACAATTAATTTGCAGTAATAAAACGATGGCTTGATCTTTTCCAGATCAAAAAATATAAAAAGGTATTAGAAGGGCCAGTTTTTTGATGTGCTTCAGCTTAATTAACTGTTTTCTTTTAATGAAATTGAAAAATTTGTATTAGTTTGGTTTGGATTTCAAAGTTTTGTGGTCGTGAATCTATAATAATGTAATAACCCAATAAGCGAAATTTCTCGTCTGCAGGGAAATATCCAAAAAAGTAAAGTAAGTTCTTCGGTGACTTCTTCAAAACGGCCAAATTGTGGACGACAAAAGAAGACCACGGCTAGAGAAGAACGCAAAGTGGTGTCAATTGCTGCTGCCAACCGAAGGGCTCCTTTGCGGGAACTCATAACACGTTCCATGATGCTGGGGTGAAAATTTCCGACAGGACTTTGCGGACGAGATTGAAGAATGTTGACTTTCAATGTAGGCACCTGTAAAAAAGACCTCGTTCAATTGATAGGATGAAGAGACTTGCATTTGCTACTGAATATTCGCAATTTAGTATAGAATACTGGAATAAAGAAAAATTGATATTCGTTAGCGTTTTAGCATTTTCAAATAGTGTTTACAGAAGAATCGGCGCTCCAGTGCCATACAGAAGCCGTTGAATTTGTCATAAGGTGTACGGGAAAAAAGTTGCATGCGTCCTGTATTTAAAAAGCCAGTATATCAAGCCATTGCCATTAATGGTGCAGGATCACTTTATTTCTTCGAGGGGATCATGCGACAGTGTCAATACAAAAAAGTTTTGGAGACCGTCGCGTTGTCATATTTTCATAAAATCGGATATTGGGCATCTTCGCTTATATTTATGCAAGATAGCGCCCAAGCCACACCGCTGAATCTATAAAATAATTTATTGGAATAAAATATTCCCGACCAGGAAATTAAGCCGATTTGAACCCCATTGAAAATGTGTGGCATGAACTAAAGAGGCTAGTTTAGAAAGGAAATATAAATAGTAGTCAACATTTGATCAAAAATATTTAAAAAATTTGGCATGAGGCGCCTGAAATAAAATAATAATAGGCTTGCATAGAGTGAAGAATCGTCGCAATTTGTGGACTGGAATCCTAAAAAACGCTACCTACGTATTAAGGGAATTGAAATGGTGCGAAATAAAATGAAGAAGCATTTTTACTGAATTGGTCCAATAAGACCAAGGAACAAAAAAGTCTCTCACTGGAGGTAGTGAATATTATTTACAATATAATAAATTCTCGATCGAATTGAGCTCCTTCTGCCTTGAGCAGGCTGCTCCTCTTTCTTGAAGAAAATAATACTTTTCTGAAAAACTACAACTCGTGCTAAAAACTTCTATAACTTATCTGATGGTACAGCTCCTAGAAAATATTATGGCTAGCGTGACCCCTCCCGCTTTAAGCACTGTTAATGAAAATGAATATAAAGAAGACTAAGGGGATATGAATTTCAAACTTACTAAAATTTAAGATTCCCATAATAACGAACAAAGTTCTTAAACTTCAACGGATTGCCATGAAATTCAAATCCACCAAAATTTCAAAATTCAAAGCGGTACCACAATGGTAACCAAAAATTGTAAACTTTAAAGGCATACCACAAAAAATAATACTTATGGTTTCTTAGGGTGCAGATCTTGAATTTTTGTGGCAGAAATAACTAATTTAAAATGGTGGATCCAAAATGACAATGAAGCATTTTTAATTTCAAGAGGTCTCCGATTTCACACCTGCTATTAGTAATTTAAAAAACTCATTAATCTGATCAGAATAAAACAATATTATCCTATTAATAAGTAACGTACACAGATCACAAAACTTCTGTACAAATAATGGATTATAACAAATATGTGTAAATAGGATCATTACAATGTCAAACTCAGTACAATCACGCGCCGTCCGCCATGCGAAGCCGGGTAACTCAGCTAGCCCACTATATACGGGACGCCCTGTATTAGCCTAATATGTTTTTAAATATTGTTATTGTCATATACAGTAAGACCCCGCTTAACGCTGTTTCGGTTTAGCGCTCTTTTATTTCAACCCGGGGATTCCCCGAAATTGTGCGCAGCGCTAGGTTTCCAAATATGTACATAACATATCCGAAGGCGTGTAGTTGTGTGTTTCTTGTTTGGTGCGGTGCTGTACGGACGCATTTTTATCATTTGAAACATTTGTTGACATTATTGTAATTAAAAATATTGATAGTAGTGATTTCGAACAAGAGCAAAAATAACTTTCGATGGCGTTTGTAAAAAGGAGTTTGACCACTATAACTGAAATTATGGACCAATTTATTGAAAATGATCCAAATTTTGCCAGGAGTTCAAAAGCAAGACGGGGTGTTAAAGATGCTTTATCCACTTATCAACAACTTCTAACAGAACGCAAAAGGAAAACGCAAACTACATTAGATGCCTTCTTGACAAAAAGGCAGAAAATAGGAAACACAGAATAGACTGAATGAGCTGACTGACTTAGAATTTTATTTGTTTTTATAAGTATATTCGTTTATATTGTTTTTATTTTTGTAAGAAATAAATGTTTGGTTTTATTTTGATTAAAGAAACATAATTATTAAATTTAATACCTAATCAATTTTCTATCCATCTTCCCCTAACGATTATAACCTTATTTACATGTTAAGATAGCCTCGTTTAGCGCTGTTTCGCATTACGCTCTACTTTGATGGAACGTATCCCCCGCGTTAAGCGGGGTCTTACTGTACAAAGATTCGATATTGAATTAAATTATACAAAAAAAAATTGTTTGGGGCTTTGGAATTTATCATTAAAAGTTTGTCATTACTACTCTGTTGTTTGAATCTGCTAAGATTGACACAAATGGGCACCTGCTACCGTAGGTCCAGATTTCAATATTTTTATGATGGGTTTGGTGATTTGATTTCAATCAATTTTGGCATCTAAAAGGATTGGAATAATACCCACAGAATCATTATTCCTAGAGTTATCTCATAATTGTTATTTCGATAATAGATAGATACATTTTATCGACAAATATATCTCGGGCAGGAGTGGAAGATAATCTTCACAATACATTTGATATTGGCAGGGTTATTGAGAACACAATGATAAATGGAATCAGATGGATATCGCATGACTAGAGCTGGACTATATGGGTAAGGAATTTCCCTTAATTAAATGGCATATGGGAAAACTTTGGGCGTATATTTCCAAAGATGGGGAATTGATTGCTTTGGTTTGTATGGTAGGATTTTGCGTGATTTGTTACAAGCGCACATTCCTTTCTTCCAAGTGCGGATATTCAAAATTTGGGTCGCCCCAGCCAACTATTGTTATTTCCACTTCAAACACAAATAAAAAGTCAAAGCAATATCTTTTCTGTCCCTCGTGCTAAAACTTGCCCATCTCCATTCCTTCCGCCAAGGCCTTCTGCGGCATGGGACTATTATCTTGTTTGTTGGAATCTCTTTGCCCCAAAACTTAAATGGGATTACATTGCCTCAAGGAAATCGCTGACGGACACAGTTTGTGCCTCTTCAGTATTCCGCAAAAATCTACCAATTTAGGGAGTTTCTGTTTGTCAAACAAAACCATTGAAAGGGTAACGGTCCCAGCTGTCCGAAAATGAGTGAATTAAATTTATGGGAGACAAAAAATGGGCGCCCCTAGACAGTTGGGCAAACATTTCGTTCCGGAACAACTCCAGTGACGGTCATATGGCGAAGTCCAATGTTTCCCCATTTTTCACAGCAAAAAGTTCCCGGGGCGTACATCTGCTTATCCAGTCCAGCGCGGGGAATGAAAAGTCAAACTTGATAATGCAATTGAAATGTCCCAGCTCGGGGACGAGGACTGTGCCGTCTTATGGGCCGAGTTCAAGGCTGGAAGTTTCTAACATAGCAAAAATCAATTTGGCCAGAGTTTGCATCCCCCTGAATATTTCATGTTGTCACTTCGGACAGTGGGTTACGAGGAACTCTCAATTTCGTCGCCGCCTGGACCAGCCACGTAAGTTTGCATCTTCAAACTTCCTGGGGACGTTAACTGGCAGTGCCGTGCAAGGAAGTTTGCGTCGAACACGTCGTAGCAGATTAAGAGAATATTTATTGGGCAGCAGATCAAAGTGCACCGAGGTAAATAAGGGAAGTTCCAAAGGTCACTTCAGATTTCTCAAGCTTCCTTCAAGATCGTCCGTCATCAAGTTAACTAGGTGGAATAAAAAAGTATAAGGAGGCCAGGTCCTGTTAGGAGCTCAACGGAGCCTTTCAGGCACGTGACCAAACTCAAGATGCCAACGGAACCTGAAAAATAGCGACAACCTTAAAAGGGTTCGTCTCTGTGAAAGTTATGTCGAGCCTTCAATCTTTGCGGTGATTTACTGGGCTGATTAGCATCGAAATTGACGTCTTGATTCCAGTGCGATTTAGTGAGGTGGATCCGCCCAAGCGTGGACGAGGGTTCGGCTTGGCTCACGGCCAGAAAAACGTATCTTTTGATAGATGGATCGTTACTAATTCTATCATTTGGATATTTTGATGTTTTCGGAGAGATTTTCCCAGTTTACATCAAATTTCGATTATCTTCCGGCTCAAAGGATTATTCCGAGCAACTCGGGTCGAAGGGACTTTTATTCGAACATGCTGGGAATAGCAAAGTCCTGTTTTCCTTGTGAGACTAGGACGAGTTAACAATTTATGCTCTATGATCAATTGGGGCTGCGCGCTTAGGACAAATACTTGATTAGATTTTTAATAGCTGTGGACTTGAGACAAGCTGGCTCAATATTGGAATTTCCGTCACAAATAAGACATCAATTTGCTGCCTTATTATAAAACTATTCAAATCCTGAAGGGTGTATTGGGACCTTTTGATCCGGAATGCACACATCTTACGCTTCCGGGTTACTTGGAAACGCGGAAAAGGGTTCCTGTAGGTAATCGGATTTCATCAGTCAGATAACTTTGAACCTTTCGAAAAAGTATTGCAGGGTGGATAGAGGAATTTCTTGACAGGATAAGATTTCAAAATAATTTTCGTGGGTAAATTTACATCTCGTCGCAAAAGTGGGGATACTACTATTATACTATGAAAAACTTTTTCCAATGCATTTTTAGGAAATCAATTTTCATCCCTGAACATGTTATTTAGGGACTGTTATAGATTTGCATTATGTTCTTTTATCTGACTTTCAATCACGCTAAGTATAAGCAAAGAACATAAAACAAATAGCTTGAATCAAAAAAATTTGTTCTAGGTTTCTGCCAGCAGAACCCTATAGCTATAGCAGTACAACGAATACAAGCAGACATTCATGTTCAGACGCTTACATCGAAACCCAGCGAGAAATTTAAGAAGTGCTTCATGAAAAAGCATTACATGTCGGTCTGAAAATTTTTTCCACAGAATTTGTGAGTTCAGAGAAGTACCCAGCGGGGAAAAAAGGAATCATAGGTGCAAGTCAGAGCTTTCTTTTTGGAGGCATGGATGCATGACTCTTTCATAGACAAATAACATATAGATTTCCATTCTGGCCCTAAAGCTCAATCCATTGAGCTTTCAATTTGGTAGCCTGATGTCGCCTGATCTTACTAACACATCCCTAACATGGCTCGACATATCATTTCGGGAGAGAGAGAAAATTGTTCGTTTAGCTCACGTTCGGGCAAAATCGGCTCCCGAGTGCAAGCGAAAAATATTTCCTTATCTCCTCATTGCCTCCTGCAAGTGCAAGTGAGAAATGCATAGTCTTGTCCTGAATCAGCGATGGTGGACATGTACTCTACTCACTCCTCCTATCTGATAATGCTTTAATGTATTTTTGTGGCTTTGTTATGCATCGTATGCTTACAACAGGTATTTGTAAATCCTCTGGTTCTGTAAACAAACGACACTTTCAAAAGATAATGTCCAAATATCATCAACAGAGTGGCTTCTTCATTATAAAAATTACGCCGATTTGCACACTTTCCCGTAGCCGTTACAGATTCCTAGTAAAACAAAATTTTTTCTACGAATTTCGTGCCTCCTACTTCATCTTTCCGACCTTTTGACCAAAAAATAAGAGGCCCGTGAGAAATGTATTTATTCTATCAGGCTAAAAATTCCTAGAAAAATCTTGCAAAAGTTCTCAATTGGGCTGGTGAGCGGGCTCAATATGAAAATTGAAAAAGAGGCAGTGTTCTCAATTGAGAAATATTCTAAATATTTATCTCACGCACACAAACTTAAAGGAAGTTGAGCTAGATGAGCTTTCCGCTCAGATTTGTTTTCATAGGAACAAATTTTGCTATGAGATTGGATATCTATCTATTATTTGTCTATGACTCTTTGTTGGACATTTCATTTCATTTTAATATTACATGTCATTAGGAGGAAGCAGTAAAAAAGCTTTTCTTCTGCTTCCCCCAAGATTCCATAGGAGCAATAAGGAATGCATGACATTAACTGGATATGAGATCTATTTGGAATCAAAGTCTTTGCTCTACCGCTTCCCCAGAAGCATCCAAGGAGGCATGGATCGGAATCAAAGTGGGATCGGTTTGTAACCAACTCCTATAGAGTTAGATTGCTTTTATAATTTAGGAAATTTAAAGTAAAGAAATGAAAGAACACAATTAGCCCAAATTCATGTTATGAGTGAGAAGAAAATATGTAATGTGCTTTTGTTCGCGCTTGTAACATACTTCCGTCTAGCTTCCATGCGACTAACCTGGAATTGATAGTGAAAAGTTTTCTTTGCTTCCACAAGTCTTTCGTTGGAATGCCTGACCAAATTTCCCGCTAGGTAGCTACCCTAGGGTACGCGCGTAAAATAAATACAATAGGGGTCAGGCTTTTTGAAGCTTTTTTTTAAAGTCGTATCAATGCTTCCTCCCCTGTGACATGACATCCCAATGTTTAAAGAATCTAAATTAGAAAGGAGAGTTCATGCATACCTTACATCGAAAGAAGCATTCGCAATTGAGTTCTAGAATAATTTCATTTCTTGCTGGGAAGCTAATCAACATTTTCTGATGGCTTCACCTTGCGATGCGGCACTAACCACCAAATGTACCGAAATTCAGGTGCGCCATGTTATTCTTCTGGACGCATGCGTTGAAATGCCTTTGGCTGACCGCATGACCGGTCGGCAGATCCAATTCTAAAAAGAGCGGTCCAAACTTCTGTGCTTTGCTGATTGCTGCACATTCTTGTCGAAATTGCAACCAGCTTCCAAGAATCACTTCCCCGCCCTGACCCCCGTCCTTCTCTTCATACGATCAGAAAACTTTTCGGGATAGTAGATTAGGCTCATGGAAGTTCTTTATGGTTATACGAGTATGTTATTTGGATATTTGGTATGAGTTAAAAATTCCAAAAAAAGCCTTTGCAGCAATATTTATAAACTCCCTTGTCGCTTGGAGCTTCTAACCTGGATGCGGATAACGTGGACTTTTAAGGGGGCTTCTATTTGGTCTCAAGTTTTTGTCAGTGTTTTTATTTTATTTATTGAGGTAAAAGTAAGAAAATTCCGGATTCTCGCAATTTATTATTTACACAAAAGTGCTGAAAAAAAAATTTTCCCAAAAGAAAAAACAAAACGGCGGGCGTGACACGCACGTCATTAGAGGCTTCCAAAAACGTTTCGCACGATTTAGGGTGAAAATAATTATCCAACTAGCTATTGCTGGTCGGGAACTTTTTTTCAAATTCGAAAAATTTTCAAAATGGAAGGGGAGGGAGACGATCTGTCAGGTGTTTTTTTTTAAATTTAATTGATAATAAAAGTTGTATAAATAACTTTCCCAAAAAAGCTTCCAACCCAGGGCCGTGCGTGTGGTGGGGGGGGGGGGGGGGGGGCGCACACCCCTCATGAACTTTTTTAACTGTGGAAACAAGGGGTTTCTTCAGTCTATGAATTTCACGGTGTGAAGTCAACCGGGAATCACTTTAAGCTTTCTCAAATCTGAGTTTTTCATTGCATAGTTTAATACGCCAATGGGGCTGTGCCCTCCCGCGGTACACTGAATATGCTTACGCAATAGAGTCAGTTGCAAGTATAATATCACATTTAGTGCAAAATTTTCCCTTACATAACTAGCCCCTGACTCTCCCGTTCCGTATAATCTCACCCTCAACATCATTGCTGTTTGTTGTTATTATAACGTTTGAGATTGTGTCGATCTTAGTGTATGTTTGTATAGAAAAAGATGTTTTTCAAAAAGGAAAAAATTGTACACAAGAATTTGTAAAAGTTGTAGCGGCCCCAAGTCAAGCCTTATTTAAAGCCTTTGCTGGGTACATCTCCTTTCAGGACCCTTTTCCAGCCATACAGAGCCTCAAGCTCTTCAATTCGGTCAGAGCAATTCATTTTGAGTGCAAATTCCAGGAAAGGTAGATCCTCGTAAATTATTTTAAGTTAACCCCATTAACTTGATTGACAGGGCCGCGCAAATTTTCCGCATTGTATTCAGACCGTGGTTGCAAAAGGGACCTGTTTTCACAACAAATTTCCACTAATTAATGAAAAGCAGAAGACCCTGCTTAAGCCAACAACTTTATTACAAGGGTTATGAACATTTTGCCGGCATGACCCCGCCATGCCCGTCATTCATAAAAAGAAGGCTTCGAGCAAGATTTCATTCATACGATAGCCCTAATAATTTGGAGGCATAAACTTGTTAACGGCGCTTTATTGGCAGCTGGGAAGAAAACTGATGACAAAGCATAAATCATTCAAACATTGTCACGAAGCCATTCAACCCATTACTCATATACCCTCCATTGTTAGGTGCTCTTGGAAATCCTCAATAGAACCGATTCCCTAGAAGTTTCCTCGCATAAATCTGCAAGTCGTTCGCTCAAAACTGGAGGAAATCATAAATCATGAGCAGAACATAACCAGGAGATGGCAAGCTATAAAACACCTGAATTGACAGATATGCGTTTAAATTCAGGCACGATTGCGGTGCTACTGTTCACTCCGAAATAAATTTATGATTTTGCGAGACTCCGAGCGCCTTGCTCCCGAGTCCTGCACCAAGCTTTATGCAGATCAACCTGAACGGATGGGCTCCCCAAAGCCATGGATCCGAGTGACTCTCTGTCGAATTTGAAATTCCTTAGCGTTAAAGAGGTCACCAGGCTCGGCAAACGATAATTTATGGTTTGATTAATGCCGGTGGAATTTATGTCTATACTCTATACCCCGGGACAACTTGCAACAGCGAGAGGTCTGCATGCTCCTCATCCGTGAGGACCCCGCTCCATGGGGCATAAAGCTTTGGCAGGGGACAACAACAACTCCGCACACCCCCAAGACAGTTTTATTAAAGTCACCCATTAAATTTGCAAGAGATGCTCCTTCCCCACACTTCTGAAATTTTCTTCGGCTTCACACTGCACTCCTGCGAGCATGGAATGTCGACGCAAAGACACGAATTTTTTGGCTTTGAACCAGTTTATGAAGCCTTCCCCATGTCAATGCAAAAAGCCCACGGCCATAAATTTCTTAGTCACGAAAATCACCGCTAAAGGGACGTAAATAACAAAAAAAGGCCAAAACTGTCGCTGTATCAGATAAAGTGCCAGAAGCTTGGTTTCTTTCTAAATTTTTTCGTCGCCTCACAGAGAAGCTGATCCCAATTTAACGCCTAAATTTACATAAACAGCTCCAAGTGATTTATGCGCATTTAAATTTATAATTTCGCATTTTATGGCAATTAAAGGCGGCCTCCCTTGCTTCTTGCGGTAGCACGAATCCCTGCGGATTTGCCATTCTTTAGATTTATGCCTCGAGAGCAAATCTGTCTTGCACATGAGGCCCTTCTTAAGCCTTAAGAGCATTACGAATAAGAAAACATTGGAATTGGTGTTCAGAGCGTAGCAAATAACCGACGACGGCTTCATTGCAATGTGAGGTTCATAATCACTTCAGAATGGGTGTTTCCAAAATTATTCCAAAAGAGAGTTAGAACGAGTGATGCGCTGTGAGCTATAATTACGTGGGAGTAAACACGTTGTACCTACCGGAGAGTGCCTCCGTCGACGCGAACGGTGCGTTTTGGATCTGCCGATGCGGCGAGGGAGGCCCCATTTAAAATGATGTACCTACTGCTGAAGCAGGGTGCTGCCGACCATTTTCGGACGATATTTATTTAAGCTTCAATAAATTGTCCAACGATGCTCTCCCAACGTTTCACTTGTGAAATTTTCACACTTTCTAAATATGAAATGAAGGACATTCCTGCTGTCATAAGGTTAGTCGGTTCCTAGACCAGGCCCCAATTAAAATATTCAAATTTTATTACTGTCTCTATACTGCAGTTGTCCTGCACGGTGACCTTCTCCTAACTGAATTAAAAAAAAGCAAAAGTTTGGGATTTTTTTACAAGAAAGCAAAACAACATATGACCTTGAATCTTTTTTTTATTTGGAAGTCTTTAACAAAAACTAGAAATTGCTTTTTTCTTTTTTCATTTTTCGATCACCCGTCGCAGCCAGAGGGCGCCAAAAAAAATTGGCCTTTTTCCGTAATTCCGTGATTGCGGCTCGCCAAATCATTTTAAACAGAAAACTTAAAAAACCACTTAAATTAGACATAAAAATCTATAGATCTAACTACGATCTAACCAATCGGTCGATTAGAAAAAAAATGGCAGCCATTTGAAGTCAAAAATTGAGAATTTTTCGAAAAATTGTTTACATAAAGTGCTGCAAAAAAAATCTACTTGGTTTTTGTCTTATATCCTAGTTAGATTTGTGCACAATTGAATTCTGAACTAAATGAACCAAGGTTTATGGAAATCGGTGGAGCGGTTCAAGAGATATCGTGGAATTACGATTGAAAAAATGAAGTCGAGAAAAATTCGTTTGATTTTAGATCGACTTCACCGGCTGAAAGTGCCGTGTGCCGGCTTACACGGATTTTTCTTTTTGGAGTTTTTGATGTAAAATTCTTTTGAGTTTTTGGCATTTTCTCGAAATTTCTAGAGAAAAACTATCGATACGTTCAAGTGGCCACGTAAAATATAACTGAATTGAATTTCTTCCGGCGTCCCAAACAGCTTGCTCGGGCGTCAGCTGCGCCACCGTTTTTTCTCTCAAAATATATATATAGCACTATAACTCGAAACCCATATTTTTGTTTTTTTGTAAAATTTTAGGACATGATTCTAGACATATTAAGGAACATTTTTCCGTAAAAAAAAAATAGATTTTTTTTTACCCCAGTTAGCAGAAGGTCACCATGACTGAGGTCGAAAAGTCCGGTATGTAGGTAGCTGGGGAGGTGTCATTTCGAATAATACTTTATATTTAATTTCAGTCTGCATAGAGCGTTTTCACACTAGACAATAACGACATGACAACGATAACGACACTTAGACAAAAACTATGACTGAACGATAACGACAGACACGACAGTTTTATTTCGTGGTGTAGGTTTACCTTGATGGCCTTACGTTTCAATAAAAATTATGTTTTTCCGAACTTAATAATTTGTATTTACTATTTATGTAAATGTGTGATAACGGCATGCCGTGTCGTGCTCAAATCGTTACCGTGTCGTCATCGTCTAGTGAAAAAGAGAAATGAGAAAGCAGAAAACTAGTAGAAAGTTATTGGAGCTCGGAAATCATACTGTTATTATATATTATGATATTATCGTAGCTTTTAGTTATCATGGCCCTATATTGTTGTCATTGACAGACACCGTCTGACCATTCTTATTTTGGAAGATGTATGGCCCAATGACTCCACCTGATGCAATGGAGACTCTTGATACTGCTATGGATTACTCTCTCCCCAAATGCTGCAATTTTGCTTGTTGACGAAGCCATTCAACCAAAAATGATCTTTATCACTGAAGATCCGTTTCCAACTGCTTCAGCGAACGTACGATGAGCTTGGTGGCTTGGGGCTTCAATTCATTTGTCAATTGGATCTTATACGGTTACATTCCAAGTCTTTTCACAAAATTCGCCAAGTTAAGGTCACAGAAATGCCAACTCCTTGAGTACGACGAGGAATTGAGAGGTTTGAGTCTTCGGTCACACTATTCAGCAACAATATTCTCGCTTGACCGCACGTTTCAGTGTTGTATAGGGACTACTCGATCAGTAATAGAACCGTTTTGCCCGAATTTCGAGATAATTCGTTGAATTGGTCGCTCGGTTCGACGATCATTTTGGCCGTAAATATTTCGCTGCTCGCGAACAGAACACGAATTATTTTTACCCGACTGCGCCAGAAAGAGGGCTATGTTTTTCCATTTCGTTGTCACGCTCTGTAGCCTAAACGGCTGGATGGATTTTAACTTGAGAGGTGTCGTTAGATTCGCCTTAATTGCGAGAGTGACACTGGATATATCAAAATCATAAAAATTAAAATGGCCGATTTTTGGAGCCATATCATGTTTTGAAAAATTTGTTTTTCCTCAAAACCTATCGAAAGGGTTATCAACATAACAGGTTTTTTAAATGGCTTACAAAAATACATACACATTATATTTTTAAATGTGATTTGGAATGAGAAATGCTGAAAAAAAAATTATTGAAAAAAGCAAAAAAACACGACTGCGTGAAAAACAACTAAAAAGATGTAAAGAAGACGCATTCATATAATAAAATCTATAAATAAATCGGCACTATTAAAATTGATGTAACTGGTCAATATTTGTAATAAAGTGACAAAGTATACCTAATTGGCAGTTGAAGGCTACCTACACAGTCTAACAAATATATGCGTAGCCTCCGACCGCCAATTAGGTATACTTTGTCACTTTATTACAAATATTGACCAGTTACATCAATTTTAATAGTGCCGATTTATTTATAGATTTTATTATATGAATGCGTCTTCTTTACATCTTTTTAGTTGTTTTTTACAGTCAATCGGGTGTTTTGGTTTTTTAAATAAATTTTTTTTATAACACATATTAACAATTTGGACGTCTTGTTGAATGGTGTAGTGGTCCATGGTAAAATGGTGACTATGACAGGACACAAACGTCGAAGAATGACAGTGTAGCCTCTTGGAACGTCAGAATAATAACCTGTCGAAGTTCGGATATAGCTATTGAAAAACCCTACATCATAGGGAAAATCTCCCTTCCACCTGTACTACTAAATAAGTAATATTTGCCCTTAAGGTTGAATCTTCAAAAAGTACAAAGTAGGATAGAAAATCATATCAGAATAATAGGACATTTTTGCCTGCTTCAAACTTTATTTGTTAATTCTCATCTCCAGGTTCACATAATGTAATTAAGAAGTAACACAAATTATCACACTTCAGTTTGCATTTCATATTTGGCACAGATTAGATAAAGTAATTTAAAACTCCTCAAAGTACTTAGCTAATTAACACAAAGTTATATGCCTCGGTAGGCCTCTACGCTGGCTGCAGGAAAGCACATTCGTAACCTAAGTAATATTTAAACTGGAATAATAGTGAGGGAAGACAATTGGGTTGCTCTAATTTACATGAAGCGCCAGACGTCCCAAATTCGAACCAGGAGGAGTGTTCCGTGCAGGGAAAACTGTTATTTAAAATGAAATGTTCGGCAAAAAAGGTTTCAGCTCCATGTGTTGCCATGTAGTAAGCGAATTTGCCCGTGGAAGGGTGGATATCGCTCGGATCAGCTTCTAGTGAATCAGCAACTAAAGTAAACATTAAATCGACCATGACGTGAATATATTGAAAGGGATTATTTGTCCCCAATTCGTGACATATCAACTGGTATTCTGTTCAATCGAATTTCATTGGAGATTTATGGTTTTTCCTGCCTATCACCATCCCTAGGACGGAGCATGTAAGCACAAAAGTGGATCATCAGATGCGTCGGAGCGCAACATGCCCGGCAGGACTATCATAAATCACCTGAGGTTAGCATCGCCAAATTAATGACAGAGCGGAATTCACGGAGGTGGGTACTCCCAATTTCAACAATTAACCTACAAGGCAAGATAAACTGCCGAACTTATTAACTGTCCGGCAGCATTATCAACTTCCACAGGAATAATTATGATGCACAGTCGTACCTGAGGGTTGATAAGCGGACACCTTCCTGCAAGCTATAATTTATGGGTGCAAATAATTAGACCGCACCTGACAAGCAAATGCCTTACTTCACCCCGAAATCAGATGGGATCGGGCTGGTCATAAATCTCATGCATTAGGGATTCTACAAAATATGCGAATTTTGCATTAATTATCATTAACGCCGTTACTGCGGTCAAGGCGAAATGGGCTCATTATAAACAGACTCAATTATCTCTACTGCATGCCTAAATATGAGGGTAGTTCAAAAAGCTGTCTGGTTGGCCAGACTATTCGACACAAATATCACTGTTATTATTTGTATGTCAATGCGTTTTTTAAATGGGCCTGGTAGAGCACAAATTATTTTTTTTAAATAAATACAGCAGAATATTGCGCATTGTTAAAATATTTCGTTTGAAAAGGTTTAGATTCCCAAAAAATCCAAACCAATTTTTTCATAACATCATCACCTCAAAAATGTGATGCTAAATATTTAAAATGAACTAATATGTCCTTTCTTTGTTTCAGCCGGTAAACCTTTGTTGTTGTTCGATCTCGGAGCGCAAAACCCAAAACAACATATTTTCAATTTTTAGCTCAAGCCAACGCAACGGATCGTCCTCAAATTTGAGACGTGCAAACCATAATATTGTCTACTAATTTTTCTGCGAAGCCGGTTTTTATTTTTTTTTTAAAGATTTATCCACCCTTAAAGGTGGAACATTTTCTTTCAATTTGTGTAGGGCCACCCTCCAGATATAACCTATTCAATAAAAAGGGAATCATTAAAATCGGTTCATAATCGGCGTAAGACATAGCGTAACATACAAACACAAAAAACACATGCCAGTCGAATTGAGAACCTAATTCTTTTTTTTTTGTAATCGGTTAAAAATACGACGAAGCTTTTATTAAATTATATTATCAATATTTTTTTAAGGGTTCATCCTAGTTTACCAACTTAAAAAAAAAAATTTTTTTTTTATGATGAATTTCGAAAGTAAATCACTTCAGAAATATCATGTTAAAATTTCATAAAGATAGGAGCAGTCTAACTATATTTTTTCGATTTTATTCGAGCGCGCTCTCCGGCGTGCTATTGAGTATATGAGCGCTTGTTTCGTCTCTCTTCGGTGCTCTCGGCTTTGTAAATGCAAACAATTGTCCTATTTATACCTGAAAACAAGTTATATTAGTCTATTCTAATACCCAAAAATCTTATATGTATGTTATTTGATCGTTAGTCTCGTTTTGCGTAAGTACAATTTTTTCATGATATTTCAACAAAAAAACTTTACACGCGTTTTTCTCAAATTCACTTTTTCTTATACGGTTAGACCGATCGTTCTGAAATTTTTACCACACATTTATAACATGTATGGGTATCGTGTATACTAGAATTATGTCAAAATTTTAATTTGTTCAATTTTTCTTAACCGAAAAATCATGAAAAAAAACACGTTTTTCGAAAATTTTTGTATAAGTTGCCGCCATTTTGTTATTTTTGCATAAAAATTAATAATTCTAGTATACAAGATAGCCACTGGCACACTGAATCTAAATATTGCTGGGTTTTGTGTTTCAGGCTAATCTTCACTAAAAAATCAACAACACCGTTGACATAGCTTTTTTTTATATGCCTACACGAATTCCGCCATTTTGAATGTATTTGTTATGAAAAATAAAAAAAAAAATATTGTTTCGTATTTTGTAAGAGTGTGTTTACTTAGCCCAAAAAGAATTAAAACGATATATAATTTAGGGGCTGTGAAAGAAATTCTCAAAAAAAGCTTAATTTTCAGGCCTTTAAACTAGGATGAACCCTTAAGTGTGTACTTCTTCGGTTTTAAATGTCCCGGGAAAAAAGAATTGATTGGAAAAACGTTTTTCCTGAACTATATATAATAGTACCCATACCAAAGTATAAGTATAAAAGTATATTTTCTGTAGCGTTCCTCAGGGATCAATTCTTGGTCCGTTATTTTTCAGTCTTTCGATTAACGATCTATGGGGGTAGTGAAAAACTCCTCGGTTCATTTGTATGACGATGTATGACGATATTCAAATACATCTGAGTCGACCAATAGGACTACTTGAAAACTGTATTGACCAAATTAATGAGGATCTGGACAACATTTGTAAATAGTCAAAGTTTAAGATAAATCATCTCTGTTTAGCAGTTTAAAGAAATTCTTTTGACTTGCACAGTGTATGTGGAAGACGCAAGGAACTTGGGTATCCAACTGAATTTTGAACTTCTATTCGTTCAAGGTTGGGAAAAATATATGACTCTCTACGGCAGTTATGGATTAGTTCGGACATTATACCAGCTAATGAAAAATATAATAAGTCCACCGTACTTATATAAGTATGAGATTGAAGTTATTACGTTCAGATAGAGGACTTCAGCTTTTTATTCCTAAAGGCTTAGGTGCGGTCCCGGTAGATGGCTCCGCGATCTAACTTCTATGCCAAAGGGACCATTGAGCCCATATTCACACCATATAATTTTTATTCGGGAAGATTTTATTGGTGGGCGCTTTAGCCAAAATTCAACCCGAAAGGTGGTATAAATCTTTGTATGAAAAAATATATTATATTATAATATGTCAGAATTTCTAAAAACCCCTTTGAATGGGTCAATGGGGAAGAATATGGTGTTGAACCAATTTACTTAAATCTTTGGATAAACTACTTTCCTTATGCCATTTATGGGCCACAAACTTTGAACGAATTCCAACAGCAGCGGTGGCTCAGTGGGTAAGCATGGTATGCAACAATGGGATAGTAGGAGGAGCCGTGGTACAAAATCGGGTGGGTCATGCCGAAAATTAACTTTTTCCATTTTTTTTTTCAACTTTCGTTTGTTTCAATTGTCGGGATATTTTGCTTCATTCACTCATTCATTCTTCACCCACTTCCAACCGCACCCCCTCTCCTATATGACCCGGGTGAATGCGAGTAGTCTCATTAAATGAAGCATAAATTCATACACAATACCCGCATACATCAGTTTCACGTTTCACCTATTCTTAATACTTTCACCCAGTTTATACAAATCAATTTTTTAGTGTTGCTTCTTCTTCCCTGACTCATAGATACTTGTGAAATTGACAAAATAACAAAATTAAATTATTTGTTTAAGAACGTAGGCTAGGGTGAAACAATGCTTGCCGGGTTTGCTAGTATTATAATAATTGCACATTGAGCGTGTGTTGTACACAAATTTTAGGTCTATCAGTGTGAAAGGATGGGGCGGAAGGTGAATTGTAAAACTAAAACACGACTGAAAATTCCAAAACTAAATGGCATAATATGGTGCTTGCATGTTCCATTAGATTAAGAAATACCTATTCAACGGCATCTCACTCGATGTGGTATGGGAAAACAATTTTTTCTCCACACTTTCCATGTATTTTTTTGTGTGTGTTTTTTGTCTCTTTGGGTTCGCGAATACATTTCCTTATAAATTGTTATTTTAAATGGTGGTAAAATGTAGGAGCGATGAGGTTGTGACACACGGACAGACGGACGCGCGCGCATGACGACACTATACCTCTGTACGGCTTTCTATAGCCCGAACCCGAACCCGCACCCGAACAACTAATTACGCAGTTAAATAGGAATGGAACTTTAGCTATACACTTTGAAATGAAATTAGAATCAAAGCAAATGTTTAACGTGCCATCAGCCGCCCAACATTGAGAGCATTTATATTCATAATTCGTGCTTACGGCTAGTGCGATTAGCTTGAGGCGATTATTATTTCTCCACAATTTGTTTGTGGAAAGTATGGAGACGCTACTTCAATATTGGTCCGTGAAAAGCTAATTTAAGAGGCCGCTAATTCATCAGCATTAGCGGATTGTGCCATAATCCCAAAATGAGTTTATCTTGCAAAGGAGAAGTTTGCCCCTCGTCGGTTTCCTAATGCCGCGGTGGCGTATTCGACGGGGTGAGAGCATCAAAATGTTTGTCTTGAAAATTAAGTGAATACAAATTCTACCTGAGATAATCCAAATTACCACATGACATAATTCTCATACACGTTCCTGCATTACCTTAGGACTTTTCCTTAGTTAATCTAACTTTTGTGGTAAGCAAAAATAACAATCAACCCGTTCTTAGACATTTCCTTGTGTTAAGGCATCACAATAAAATTATACAATACTCGTATAACGGCTTGTCAAAAAAAAACGTTTGCAGAAGTTAAGAGTTTTCTTGAAAGCCCTAAAATGCTTGAGTGAACCTTATAAATAAACGCTGCATTTTGAAAACAAACAACACAAAGCCAAGCACACAGCAAGCGTCCCTGACAAAAATAATATATCAGCTGTTCGTGAGTGGTACGGTGCAAACAGGATCCAGTCCTGTGGCATTCACCACAACACTTCCATGATAAACATCATCCCAAATTGAATCCTGTCACTTAGATGGCTGTAAAAAATGGTGTTTAAAAGGAGGGAGGGATCTTAGGAGCAGAGAAGGAAAAATGAATCGACCCAGTAAGCTTGAAAAATCGCCCTGATGTATCGGAGCCGATGAACACTTTTAAAATAAGCTCTAAGCGGGCATTACTCCAACGCTTTTAAAGCAGGGAACAAACATAATTAAAAAGTCTTGTTAGAAGCTTTTTATGAAAAACGCAGAAAAAAGATCTGCGAAACTTATGAAGCACAATGAGGATAATTTTTCCAACGGTAAGAGCATTGCTCTCAAGTATTTATTGATTTTGCTACTTTGGGAATTAAAAATTTGATGAATGTGTAATGAAAAAGTTTTGCTTGCAAAATCATAAAAATTATAAAATTTGTCAGCCGAGGGACACCTAGCGAATATCTGCCATATATAAATAAAAATGTGATGCTCGTTTGTTCCTAATCACTAATATCCGAAAGTGCTTCACAGATTGCGATGAAACTTTGGTGAGCTGTTGCACGTTTCTTCAGATGGCGGATCCAATATGACGGCGAATTTTCCAACTTCAAGGAATCTTTATGAAAAAGAGATTTTGGGGGTTTTCGGTGTCACTGATTTCGAATCCGCCGTTACAGATTCCAACGTTAATATAATATAACGGCCGAAAAAGTTAAACTTCAAGGGATTTCCCTAGAAAGTCCACACTAAGAGGTTTTCGGGGTCGCTTATTTCGGATATACCATCACAGTTTCCAAATTTGAGAGGAGGTTCAATAGGAAATGAAGAAAAATAAATTTACTAACACTGTTGAAAATATCTAAAAATATGTGAAAAACAAAAATAGAAAAACATTTCGAAATAGTTGTTTGATGGAAAGATAGCGGAGTAGTAAGTCTGTTACATACGGACAGTTGGACATGACGAAACTATAAGGGTTCCGTTTTTGGGGTGTCGTAGCCAAATGGCACAAACGAAATTTTGTAACCAAATGGCAAAAACGAAAGTTCGTCATGTCCGTCTTTCTGTCCGTATGTGCATTATAACTCCGCCATCTTTTCGTCGATTCGAATCAAATTTTACACGCAGGTGTCTTGTGTGGACTTCCACTTAGTTCTGTAATGAAATTAAAAAAGAAAAATGAGGTAAAGCTAACAGCCCAATTCCAGAAAATGTTATTGAAGTAATTAGAACAACCATTGTCTTTCATTCAATAAAACTGTAAACAATATTTAATTCGGGCCAAATTTGAGGTGCGCTTTTCCAGATGGCGTCAGATGGTAGATTACAGGAGCGCAACCAGGGGGGGCAACCGGGGCAACCGAGGGAAAAGCCGGCTGAAAATCTAAACGCATTTTTTTCAGTAGAGATAAGTTGAGTAAGCCACATTTGTGCAATATGGGAAAGGAATCGTGCACAAGCAAGATCTGTGCATATGTATGTTTAGCAGGGGGTTCGGGCTCATAGCAGGTAAATTTCAGCGAGGAGCGCAGGCTTCCTCGATTTAGAAAAATGAGACAAAGGAAATGAAATTAGGAAAAAGGGAAAGATATCCGCGGTGGCGCACATGTGGGAATGATTATGTAGGTAAATTAGCAGAGATGAGTCATTACGTAATTTGGGGAAAAGTAGGTAGGTACGTTATCGTTTGTTGAGTAAATTAGGGATAAAGGGTAGACAGTTTAAGGAAGACTGAGGAAGTTCATTCCATGTAAGGTGGGAATGTCGAAAGCATGTTAGAGAAAAAGTGAAAGTAGTGAGATATTGATCAAGTGAAGTTTATAGGAAATTAAAAAGGTTAACATTTTGAACACGAAAAAGCGAGTGAAATCAATTATGAAAAAATTATAAAAGATTTCAGTGCCATCAAAGCGAGGAGGCAAATGTAAATTTAAAATGTAAAAGTTGGAATATAAATTTATATAATAATAATAAAAAAAAAATTTTAGAAGAAGGGGCCCCCCAACATTTTTTGCCCCGGGCCCCAAATGTCTAGTTGCGCCCCTGGTATATTAGTTAGGATAGCTATTGTGAGCTAACATAATAGGTCATTATATAATATGAGTAGACAAAATACACCTAAAATGAGGTCACGCTTTCGTGAAACATCAAAAAACTTTCGCGTTAACATTTAATACTGACTTACACGTTGTTGTCATATTTTGCATGCACCTATTTTGTGAAATTAACAAAAAAGATCAAAATAATTATTAAATAACATTTTTACGGCATGCATGAAAACGTTAACAAGTTTATGCGGTCCGAGAAGTAGTCTAGATGGTAAAAAAAGTGGAAAATTGTATAATATACGTTTTCGGCACGTTTTTTATACTTAATTTTTGTAAAATACCATAAACCGTATAATGTTGAACAAAAATAACGTGTATTTAAAATATTTAATAAATTTACTCCGATTCTGATAAAAGAAAGGTGTGTTATATGAACCGCCATTTAATTTCGTAGGTACTTAAATCACAAAAAATTTGTAGGTGTAATTTTCCATACATAGAACTAAGGGATGTAAATTTTAAATTTCGAGCACCTCATTGTGGGGGTATCGTTGGACAGGTCTCTAAAAATGCATTAAAAGTTCTTAAGACACTTTGTCCATAGGTGAATATTTCGGGAGATTTATGCTCCTCAAGTCGTTAAAAATGTACCCCCTCTAATTTTCCACCCATATGATTGTAAAATCTGAAGAAAATTAAGATAATTGCACTTTATAAATACGTTCAACGAAAAGTTATGTTGATATGTCGACAAGTCTTTAAATATCCACAACTTTCAGTTTTCAATCAATCAATTTATGGATCTACTAAGTATTTAGATAGGAAACAAAGAAATTGCCTAATAAGCTGAGCGTGTACGACACGCACTTGGGTAGGCTTTTTTTTAAAATAAAACTATATAAATCATTGTGCTGCTAATTAATAATTAATTTCTTGAATGAACTCAAATTTACAATATTCCGGTTCTTTCTAGGGCTGAAAATTCCCTTTCAGTTAATAAACAAAAAGAAGCCCAACAGCTGAAGCCCTTCATTTTAAATTTGATTACCTTTTTCATAACTTGAACCCACTGACAGGGAGTGACCGTAAATTATCGCCTCAAAATTATTTAAATTGTAGGTGCCTGATGAGCATGGGGTGTTTTTCCCCTAATAGGTTGCCCTCAAATCGCTAGGCGAAAAAATTAAGTGCTTAATCAAGGAAACACTCCAGGAAAATCACGCCTAATTTATTCATGAATAATGTCTCAGGCGGGAGAACAAAGCATTTTCCTTGCTCTCCCCGCGTTTCTTGGGAAAGAAAAGCCCTGGAGCCAATTAAAGGGCTTGACATCAGGAAATAATGAAAAGGTTATTTTCTCCTGATGAAAGCTTCAGAACGTTCATGCATGGGCGGCATGGACCGCTGCGAACAAAAGTTAAGGCTGCAAGCCAGAGAGAAAAAGTAGCCTAATTATTATTAGTGTCAGTGCTGCGATAGCCTGCCGAAGAAGCCTTCCCAAGCAAGTGGGGGAGGAAGGAATCGGTACTAAAAATAGCCTTTCTCCCATTCTTCTCCTGGAAGGCTTACAGATCCTGACCCAGAAAGGAAATAAAACAATGAATAAAGCGTACTGTAGTTTTGCACATTTCCGGGCTATGAAATTTTCAGAGACAATGATGAACACATCAGATGCAGCACCCTGTGCTCTCGGCGCCCCGCCCGTTGCAGTCTCACAATGAGCAATTTTGTGGAATAATGCTGTGGATAAATTTAATATGCAGAAAGACAAATGCTTGCATGCTCCACGATACATTAATGCGCAAAGCGTCCGACAATTATTAAAATTAATACTGGGAAAGGGCGAAACACCACGTTTGCTGTGATTTTGAATTGCTTCGCTCGAAAAAATATTCATTAACAACAAGCACGGAAGTGCTGCGGAATACTTCCCATAATTGTGATATAAATTTTGTTAATGTTTTGAGTATACGCTCGTGGGCCGGGTCGGACATTTATAACAACTGATGGACAATATGTCCAGTCCAAAAGTTTTGTTTAGTCTTTTACCCGTTATTCCACACTTTTATTATTCATTCATCTATTCCTGAAATATCAAACGTTCCTTGATGGTAGGGCGGACTGCGGTGATATCAAGCTCGTGCCAAGAAATATGTTAATAACACACGTGTGCTACAACCGGGCAGTTCGTGGTTATGACAGATAATCTGCTTGCACGTACAATCCAAACGACTCTACTGAATTTAATCAATGAGATGAAAAAAGATTCGTCTCGGCCACGAAAATCCCACTGATTTGTATAACAATCAATATTAATTGCATTTCCGGTTCCCATGTGATTACCCCACCCGCCACAATTTCCCACGTGAGATTATGTGTATGAATTTGACAGCTTTCGTTTCCACTTCCTACACACTAGAAATCATACTCAACCACCTCAAAGTACTGCACATAGCAGATAACACATTATGTCTCGGCTCTTCACTTTTATAATTAAAATTTCCCGACTGTTTCTTGAAACAGAGTGTTCATTATGGATTCCACAAATGGCAGATAAAGTTCATCGTGATCGATGTATAAATCCATACCCAGATGAAGCGGTAGGTATTGGTCAGCAAAATTTCAGCCTAGCAATTTATAACTGTCGATTAGGGCGTTCATTGAAACGTTTAAGTGATGATGTTCGTATAAGTCTAGACTAAACACAGATAGTAGTAATGCGTCAGAAGCTGACTAAAAAATAGTCAAGGTCTTCGATACAACGAAATATTTAGCAAGAAAAGCTAAAGAACTTAGAAGTAGTGCGGGGTTTTGGCTGAAACAACACTCCACTCACAACGATAAATAATATAATTTTTATAATGATGATTCTATCAGTAGAGTTATGCCTGGAATGAAAGACATCGTATCAGTTAAAATTGATGGCGAACATATTCATGCACATTAGTTCTAGGGCTTTTGCAAACTACAATATTGTATTTTACCAGGAGCAAGTAGAACACACTATACATCAGAATGTTACGCTTCAATTAGATGCAATAAACATAGCCGACTTGACGAATAATATTGACAAACTGATTGAAAATTACAAGGTACTTCTTTGTAATGTGTAAATTGTAATTTAAATGTCAACATTGCCCAGGAGTTAAACTGTCTATAAAAGAGAAGTGTATAGAGCTAGTCTCATGGCTACGCCGTCTGAAGCTATGCTTATGCCAGAATCTTTGTTTAAGTGATCGCAAAGTCACTTTCAAAATATCGAAGTATGCTATTTTAGTAAAATTGATCGTGAAATCTACGAGATTTCTTAAAACGAAGATTTGATGCAACTGTGGCTATACCAGACGTTTTGAAAAATCATTTGTTCAAAGTATTGCAAAATGGAAATCTTCTTGTACAGAGATTTTCAAATGACATCGACGGTATCGAGTTTTAACTGAAAGACAAAAAGATTGTTTAAGCTGAAATTATTTAATACTAAAGCAAAATACAATAATGCATTATTCTACGTCAAATTTAATATTCTTTCTTTATTTTATCAATTAATTACTAAAAGGTAATAAATAAATGTTTAAGGCAAAAAATATTTAACGAACTTCTTACATGCAACTCATTATGAATTATTTTGATTTTTCAAAGAGCTTTTCAAATAGGTAAAATTTTTGGTTTCATTGATTTTTCTCCAAAATTTTTAGAGGCCTGAATCCACAAACTTGTGTCCAGAAAATGTGTGTGTGTGTATGTGACCTTTGTATTTATTTTCACTAAATTGGTGAGCAGTATTTTCTCCATTTTACAATCCTCTTCTAATCTGGTTTCAATTTTCTACAAATAGTATTTTTACAAGGAAAACTTAGTTTTGTTTTATTGTATTAGAGGCTAGAAACTACATATATGTATATATTCTAAATCAATTGTACTAATCTGCCAAAGCAGTCATTAATAATATTCAATACAAAAATAACAATTTTTGTTTTTTTTCGTACTAAATATATGTAGTTGTTTGAGGTTAGAAAAATGTATGACTATCTTTGAAAGGGACCAAAAATCCAGTATTATATAATAATAATCTATTAGGTGATTTTTGGGTCTATTGATCAGTTCCAACTAACGCTTCAATCTGGGGACTCATGGTTTTCAGTTAGCATTTGAGGTTAGGGACAAATTGTAACCTTGAAGAATAATACTACTATCAAATTTGGGTTTAATGACGTAAAAAATATCCAAAACAATTTCCGTACTTGTCTCAGTAGCCACAGAGAGTGTTTAAACCTAAAGAACATGATTTTTAGCTGTTTTTTGATGTTAGGGACAAATTGCGACCTTATAAAAAAACAACTATTGGATGCATAACTTGAAAATGAAGGATTGTTTTGCAAAAATATAGTTTTATTTCAATAATTAAATCAATTGATCTATCATTCAAAATACTGAAGATAAGCGTATTCCAGAAAGGGCATTCTGCATCGATCGAAACAAGTGGTAGTCTGAAGGGGCAAGGTCTGATTAACATGGCGAGTGAACAAAACATCCCATCGACCATTTTCCAAATAGTTTTTAATGGGTGTAGCAATATGAGGCCGGGCATTGTCGTGATGGAAAATTGCGGCCCCATGTCTGGTCGTATACTCTGGCCGTTTTTCGTGCAATGCCCTCTTCAAACGAATCAGTTGCTGCCTGCACAGCTATACCGTAATATTTTAACCAGTCGTAATGGAGGACACCCTTTTGATTCCACCAAATACCTACAGAGCACTACCTTGGCACTATGAATATTCGGCTTTGGAGTTGATGTTTCTGGTTGGCTTGGCTTCACATACGATTTTCTGCCAATTACAATTCGATGCAAAAACGACTTGCTTTTATGGCGCTCAAGCAGCATTTCAGACATGCACAATCGCCTTTCGACGTTCTTCGCCTTCCAAGTCATATGGCACCTAATTTCCTTGTTTTTAAATGAATCTCAATGAGTTTAGGCGCTTGTAAATTGCTGTTTGTGTCGCGCCCAAAGATTTTGCAAGCTCCTTTTGCATTTGAGACGTCTTCACTGAGTAGAGTCTCCAAATCTTTATCTTCGAAGTTTTTCACTTGGCCAGGGCGTTTCCTGTCTTCCGTGTCCAAATCGCCAATTTTAAAGCGTCGAAACCAAAATTCGCAAATTTTAATCGAAGGAGTATATACAGTATACACCCTAAATAGTTTGTATAAAATATCATATAGAACTAAGTTATTAGCATATTTAAAAAATTTTTCGATACTTCACTGCACTTAGCATCATGTAGTTTTGTGTTTTTTTCAAAACAAGCCACTCACTATCGTTAACTAGATGCTTTTAGCTACGAAATTACAATAGGTAAAATTTTGTTAGGTGCTCCGGTTTTTGAACAAGAGGGGAGGTGAATCTTAAAAATAATTCCCCATATATGTATGTATATGCCCTGTCATCCAGTTCTGAGTAATGTTTAGTTAAAAAAATCTCTGCCTGCGCAAAGTATTTAGCAAAATTACCTGTTGACTGGACTAGTAACAAATTTTAGATTATTTCAAACAATCAGACAAGTCAGTAATAAAGAGAAGTAGGAGGGGAGTCGAGTGGCTTTTCTGCAGCACACCAGAGATATTGTGTATATCTTCTAGAAAGACAACCCCGAAATAATTCTTGTTGAAAGCAAGTATTCTCAGATCTGTGGCAATAAAAAATCACCAAAAAAAACATTTAATTATAAGGTAATATAGTGATTTACTCGACTGCGACCTGGCGTAAAACTAAGCAGGTAGAGGTGTTGTATATTGATTAATACGCCGCTGGATTTTAATATTGAAATCGACCTTTTGAGCTATCAAGTCAAATTGATTATTTTGATTGTGGGTTTTGAATCTGATTTAATTAATAACATAAAAACAAAACGCCTGCTTTACTAAATATGTACATTAAATTTTTTCCCGAAATTTCTTGAAGAGTTAAAATATAAAAATTTAAAATTATGCATTTTGTTTGTTTTGTTTCTCGGCCTTAAATGAATTTTATGGATCAGAAACTTTATCAGGCCCTACCTGCTGGGGCATACTGTTCCCTATACACATATATCTGTTAAATTCAATTCAGCATATGGGAGATGATTGATGGCTACCTACATCAGGTGTTAACAAAAGATACGCTAAGGCAAGATGAGAGGCAGAAATTAATTCCGAACATTTAAAAGCAGTCCGCTTTATAATCCATGCGCACGGCAGGCATTTATTAAGGCAATTTTGCTCGCTCCTGCCATGTCAGACATTCTTACTCAAATTAACCGGTTAAAGTCGATGTTTTCATTTTTAATTTAACTTCAGTAATTACATTACAAGGGAGGAAGATACACTTACATATTTCGCTGGAAAGAACCGCGATGAATTTGAAATGCCCCGCGGGTCGCAGCAAGGTGCTAATTCTTATCGCTGGCAGCTGTGCAGAATTTTAATTTGCCTTAATTTATTTTATTCGAAAATGTGAAGCATCTCAGTGCCCGATTCTTCGATAGCATTAACTGAAGATTCCTGAATTGCTTTCCGCGAATGTATGCCAGTACGGAACTTGTTTATTTGGCTCATTTATCTTAATTACACCGTTTTTACTGTTGAACATCTTACAAGAATGCAGAAAGACAGAAATTAATGCAGTAATTAAAATGTAATTTAAATGTATTATGATTAATATTAATGAGCTCTTTGCTGCTCCCTAATTCAATTAGGGGAGCACTTTGACAAAGAGGCGTATGTGCATGGATACTTCTGTAGGTAGCAAGATATTCTCGCATTTTAGTTTTAGGTATGCAATATAACGCCATGAAAATCGTATAAATCTTATAATCTATATAGTAGGTTGCTTGCAGGATTGTTATAGGCTGGCTGCGCTGCTTGGAACTAAGCAAGTAACACCGCATGCTCGGCTTCACACACATAACATGTAACGAGACAACCTGCTCTCCCTGAATCTTAAATTAAAATAAAAAGATGATTGTAACAAAACAAACCCGCAAAATGATGTCGCCGAAATAGATTTTTAAATGGACCGCATAAGATATCGACGAGGATGCAGAAAGGCAAAACGCGTCACTCAAAAAAAAATTTGTCTAATAAAGCAATATTATATTTTGGCACAGCAAGTGTTCTTATCACTCTATTAATCATGGTTAAGTTCTAACAAGTACGGACAAGAAATGCTATAAAGTATAGTGCACGCGTTTTTATTCATATGTAGTAAAGGAGGAGGCGGTTCTCGGCCCCTTTCATTTTCGAACAATAAACATTGTGAAGATTTTTTTTAGTGACAATTTGTAATCGATTGACCACAAACGGAACCTACCTTATATCCCTCCCCCCTTTGCCTACCCCTTTAATGACTAAATAATCAGTTTGGATCATCACACATTCTAAGGAATTTATCAACCTCAAAATTATATATGCTCCCAAAAACCCCCACCACTCCAACACTCGCATAGCTACATACCCCCCCTTCTTAAAATACATTCCATCCTGTTGCCCGACAGGTTGCAGTCAGCTTTCTCTATAAGTTCTTCTAATTTTCGAGATTAGTTCGAACAAATAAATTTTTCATAATAGTATTGTAGATATAATGCGATGTAGCATTGACATACGTTAATGGCTTCTTGTATGGACAAAAGGAAAAATTATAGTCATAAAGAACATTATTAAATTAAATTTATTCTTTCTTACTTAGATTCTACTCCAGCAAACAGTTAAACGCATCTACTTTTCAGTTGGGTGAAGTGTATTGTTACTTTACTTTAAAGTCTACTATGGCGCAGCGATGAGAGCGTCCTTTAATTAACAGTCCAATTAGACCAGAAAATGTAAAATTAGTTGAATTAAAGATTACATTGTAATTCCCATAGAATATTCTGCAATTTGCTATTTGCAAATATATGTGTCTACTGTCTTTGGTGTGGTCATCTGGTGAATACATATAATATCATTATTAAGAGTGAGAAGTTATAACTAATAACAAATTAATTATTAAATCGAACTTATTTCACTTCGAATGTCAATTGTATGTTATAAATAATGCAAATGGTAAATTTGGACTAAACTCGAGGTTCTATGTGAAGTTTGATCTCTTTAGTCGGTATAAAGCCCACGACTGAGTTCTTAAATTGCAAAGGAATTTGAGTTGCTTTCGACACTTTAAACCTAAAGTTTAAAATCAAATAAAAGAAAGCCGTCTTCATCATCATTAATGCCAGGCGTGAAGCTGAAAACCAAATATGATTAATAATTATTTAAGGGCACCAGATTAATTAATTTTAGTCGTACCAATACAATTCCTTGGGCCAACTCCAAATGGCATAAACACAATTGCATCTCTAGTAGCTTTGTTCTCGTCGCTGAAGCGTTCAGGATCAAATTTGTCTGGATCAGGGAAATACTTGGAATCCATGTGAAATCCGTATATTGGATTCATGACCATTGATCCTTTCTTGATAACAAAGCTGAGGCCATCGCTGTCTTCGTACAAATAATCATTATTGCAAAGGCGATCAATGTAAGCGAATGGAGGCCATTTTCTTAAAATTTCGGAAACGACCATATCTAGATACTTCATTCTCTGGAGAGTTTCATAATTCATAGGTTCGTCGCCTAGAGTTTCTTTTGTTTCGGTAATTTCTTCGTAAATCTTATCTTGAACATCAGGATTGAGTGCCAGTTCATAAGCTCCAAAAGTCATTGCAGTTGAGGTGGTATCGAAGCCCCCTCCATAAAATATAAATGTTTGCGCAAGAAGATCGCTATCTGTCCAGACACGATTTTCATCTCCATTAAGCACTTTCAAGTTGTCCATTTCCTGTTTGTCGCCTTCCCTCAAACTGGCAGCCTGACCATCTCTAATTTTCATTACCATTTGAAGCAGGTCAGGACGAACAATTCCTTCCTTCTTCCGAATGTCCATTGTACCCAGTATTAAGTCCGCGAAACTTTGTCTTTTATCACTTTCGATCGCAACTATTCCAAACAATTTTGCAATTCTAGGGAAATATCTCATCAAGATAAAGCGATGTATCTTTAAAGTTGTTATGAACTGAGTCAAACCTTGTCCAATTTTGAATATTTCATTGTCTCGATTCTTCAGAGAGTCACACTCGACTCCAAAGGCGCATGTGGCAATTGCATCATTGGTAAACCGAGAGAAGATGTCTTTAATTCCATAGGAAGTCAAGCCTTTCTTTTTGTAGTCATCCTGAAGGAAGTCAACAAATTGTTGGGAGCACTTCACAATAAGCGTAAGCATCGTTCTCATTTTATTTCCGGTAAACATCGGGCTAAGACTGGATCTCATATCTCGCCACTCCTTGCCGCTCAATGAAAACAGCATTTTCCCGAAGTACTCATCGATTGATTCGTCAATCAAAGCCAATCGGTCTTGAAAGTAATGAAAATCTTTTACAACCATTTGTCTTAATACGTCCGGAGATCGAATTATAAATACTGGTGCAGTCAGCTCGAATACTCCAACGATCCTGGAAGAAAAGCGAGGTTCGAAAAATAATAATTTATTAAATTGTTTCATTAAAATTAAACGTCCGTACTTTTATTTAGGCCTTGTATATATTTATATATCCGTTCTCTACCTAGACGTGTTGCACCTCTTTGAAAAGGCAATAAGATTAAGAAATATTAAAGTCATGCTTCAGAAATGTCATACTCTCTATCTAACTACGAGTGCACAAAGCTGGCCTATCGGGCAACAGGATAAAATCTATTTTAAATGTTAGTACTCACAGCGCAGTAAGAAAACTCCGGGCGTGCCTGGGCAGATCGGAGGCCCAAGCTTAGTATATTAATAATAGTAGAAAAATCGACATGCTAGATGACAAATTTAAACACATTTTCACAATCTACAAATTTAGTTATAACAACTTTTTTCGTAAAATGAACCTTTTTTAAGTTACAGCGCGAAAAATTTTAAAAAATTAATACCACAATTGGATTTTCGCATTTATCTCTTATGGGTAACTCGTAATACAAAATATATCCATACAAAACTGTAGAACGCAAACTTTTCCATTGCTGCAACATAAGGTTAAGCCTGTGGAGAGGCACAAAAGGTGGTATTAAATGCTTCCGATTTGAGCCGATTTCAGCTCATTTAGGCGGAGAATTGACTAGAAAATATGGAATGAACCGAGTTGGTGGACAATATTTACAGAGAAGGTTTACTATGCTTTAACGCACCTACATAGCATGGATTTGTTCCTACGATTTACCCAAAACAAGATAATCGCGAAAAACCATCTGTTTCCTAATTTTTCAGGGCCAGCTTTTTTGGCAGTCACCTCTTGAATTATAATTTTGAGCAATGTAGAGCAAAGTTTTGAATATTTTTAATTTAATACTTAACAAAAAAGACATTAGCTCGGCAGAAGTCCCTAATAAAAATTATAAATTCGCATATACTCCACAACTCTAAAGTAGTAAGAATTATCTCATAATACCATAATATAATAAATTTTAAGATAACTGAGACACACATTTCAAAAAATTTGAATTTTGTTATGGCAAACTCCAAAAACTAAAAGAATACATGTAGATTCATGACGCCACAAAGATAATAAAAAAACCGGATAATTAAATTATAACTTCATTCTATTAATGCGAAAGAATAATAAGCAAATTACAAATGTGAATGTGAAGCAATATATGCGCATACAAATTGGGCAAAATAATTTAACAAAAACACGGCAGACCGCAAATTCGAGTCGACATTAAGTGTGAAGCAGCATGCTCCGCAATAACAACACTTCACAATTATTCCGCCAACACCGCCATGTACGGCCTGAGTTGTGCAAATTGTTCGCTCGTGTATGGGGCCCTTCAAATGTTCTTTTTTGGAGTATCGATTTTTGCTTGCTGGCCCCGATTTTTGTTCATATAATCACGAAAAATTGATTTGCAAAGTTGGCAACCCTAGTCATAACATCGCGTTTACGTTTATTTTGTTTTCATAATTATTCATGCGTATAATGAACTCACACAAAAAAAACACAAACTAGTTTAACAATGAAGTAAACTTACTTTTCTTCCGGAAATGATCTGTAATGGTACAATGTGCGATCAGAAACGCCATTGCCTTTGAGAATATCTAGAGTGTTTCCCAGAAACGGCAACGGCTTGAAATACTTAAGTCCCTGCTTTTCGAATACGTCGTAATTTTTCGTTCCCCATTTATACAATAAATACACTGCTAGAGAAATAACTCCCACGATCAAAACAAATTGAATCATGGTGCCTAAAAAAGTTTGACCTTTCTCTACTTTAATGTGCACCGAGAACCGAGAACCAAACTCCGGTGAGGCGTTCCTATGTGGGAGACTAAGCTAGTTCAACTGCTGCAGATCTTCCCCAAATTTAGTATGATCGAGCTTTTCGATATCGGGGGTCAAATTACGAAGCACAAAACACGAAGCTTTCTTACGACTTCAAATTAAACTGAGATAACGTTTTAAGATTAATGATAAAAATGTTTTCGTCGGACAGAAAGTTTGGTAAGTCGGTGGTGATGACATCATTTAGTTCATTCTTGCCAGTAGGCAATAATACTAGTAAGCTACATACAGTTCAATCAAATAATAAGGTAGTCAGCGTTTTCTAGGGAACGGGCTATCTTAACCATTTCTCTACCTGGGCGTGTTGCAATTCAATAAAAATAAAAAAAAGAGCTGTATTAGTTACGTGAATTTCGGAGAAAATTTGGGGAAGTCGTGAATTTCTGGAAATTGCAGAACATTTTTTCAGTTTCACAAATTATTGTCTACAGTGGTAGAGGTAGATGAATACTGTTGAGATTTTTGGAAAGGACATTGAGATAGTAGTTGTTTGGCGTGAGTTTTACGTCGGTGCGTTAATTATATCAAAAGATAAAAATACAATAACAATATGAATGCCATGAAAATTTCGAATTTATGATTCTCCCTGTATCTCGAAAACGGTTGAAAGAAGCGCTGTAAAAACTACAGTATTGTTACCTACATATTTCCTTCACTGGTCTAATCTCAGGTTCGTTTGGATTACCAATCTATTGAATTAATGGTAAGCAAGGACTCGCCAATTATAAAGCTTAAAGCTTGGAAAAGCATCTTCAAGAGGAGATATCCTTTTGCTTCTACGTAAAATCATCTGTGCTTTCGTGCAGTAGTGCTTCCAAAAATTTCCGTAGCCTTCATATACACTTAGTAGGCCAAACGTTATGTTCTAATGTAGAACAGGAAGCACATACAGCAGAGAAAGAAGCACGTATAGAGACAATTGCCCTAAAAAAATTGGTGGCTTTTGATTTTTTTATTTAATATCTCGAACTAAACTTTGCACTGTTTTAAATGTTTTGTTGTATCTAAATTTAAACCAAATTCTCTTAAATATTACCCGAGATTTTTAACCTTGTTATATATACATATATTATATGTAGTGTACGCAACCTACTATATTGTCATTGTAGTGGACATGTGGTAAATATAATATCATTATTAATAAAGACAAGTGACAACTAATATAAAGTCAATTTACAAAAATCGATCTAATTTCAATTCGAACTTGCATTTTGTATGCTATACTTAATATTTACTACGTACACTGAACTATTTATCTTAAAACTAAACTCGAGGTTCTATGTGAAGCTTGATCTCTTTAGTTGGTATAAATCCCAAGATTGAGTTCTTAAATTGCAAAGGAATTTGAGTTTCTTCCGACACTTTAAACCTAAAGTTCAAAATCAAATAAAAGAAAGCCGTCTTCATCATCATTAATGCCAAGCGTAAAGCTGTAAAACAAAAATAATTTATAATTATTTAAGGGCACCAGATTAATTAATTTTAGTTCGTACCAATACAATTCCTTGGGCCAACTCCAAATGGCATAAACACAATTGCATCTCTAGTAGCTTTGTTCTCGTCGCTGAAGCGTTCAGGATCAAATTTGTCTGGATCAGGGAAATACTTGGAATCCATGTGAAATCCGTATATTGGATTCATGACCATTGATCCTTTCTTGATAACAAAGCTGAGGCCATTGCTGTCTTCGTACAAATAATCGTTATTGCAAAGGCGATCACTGTAAGATAATGGAGGCCATTTTCTTAAAATTTCAGAAACGACCATATCTAGATACTTCATTCGCTGGAGAGTTTCATAATTCATAGGTTCGTCGCCTAGAGTTTCTTTTGTTTCTGTAATTTCTTCGAAAAGCTTATCTTGAACATCAGGATTGAGTGCCAATTCATAAGCTCCAAAAGTCATTGCAGTTGAGGTGGTTTCGAAGCCCCCTCCATAAAATACAAATGTTTGCGCAAGAAGATCGGTATCCGTCCAGACACACTTCTCATCTCCGTTAAGCGCTTTCAAGTTGTCCATTTCTTGTTTGTCGCCTTCCCTCAAACTGGCAGCCTGACCACCTCTAATTTTCATCACCATTTGAAGCAGGTCAGGACGAACAATTCCCTCCCTCTCCCGAATGTCCATTGTACCCAGTATTAAGTCCGCGAAACTTTGTCTTTTATCACTTTCGATCGCAACTATTCCAAACAATTTTGCAATTCTAGGAAAATATCTCATCAAGATAAAGCGATGTATCTTTAAAGTTGTTATGAACTGAATCAAAGCTTGTCCAATTTTGAATATTTCATTGTCTCGATTCTTCAGAGAGTCACACTCGACTCCAAAGGCGCATGTTGCAATTGCATCATTGGCAAACCGAGAGAAGATGTCTTTAATTCCATAGGAAGTCATGCCTTTCTTTTTGTAGTCATCCTGAAGGAAGTCAACAAATTGTTGGGAGCACTTCACAATCAGCGTCAGCATCGTTCTCATTTTATTTCCGGTAAACATCGGGCTCAGAGTGGATCTCATATCTCGCCACTCCTTGCCGCTCAATGAAAACAGCATTTTCCCGAAGTAATCATCGATTGATTCGTCAACCAGAGCCAAACGGTCTTGAAAGTAATGAAAATCTTTTACAACCATTTGTCTTAATACGTCCGGAGATCGAATTATATATACTGGTGCAGTCAGCTCGAATATTCCAAAGATCCTGGAAGAAAAGCGAGGTTCGTAAAATAATAATAATTTATTAAATTGTTTCATTAAAATTATACGTCCGTAGTTTTTTTAGGCCTTTGTTGAATATGTAAATTATTAATGGAGTATGTCATGATCTTTAGGGTTCCGACTTGAGTTGCATGTTCTCGTCGCGAATATATGTGTGAAGCAGCATACTCCGCAATAACAACACTTCACAATTAAAAGGCGATGACATTGTTATTCCGCCAACATCGCCATATACGGCCTGACTTGTACACATTTTTTGGCTCGTGTATGGGGCCCTTCAAATGTTCTTTTTTGGAGTATCGATTTTTGCTTGCTGGCCCCGATTTTTGTTCATATAATCACGAAAAATTGATTTGCAAAGTTGGCAACCCTAGTCATAACATCGCGTTTACGTTTATTTTGTTTTCATAATTATTCATGCGTATAATGGACTCACACAAAAAAAACACAAACTAGTTTAACAATGAAGTAAACTTACTTTTCTTCCGGAAATGATCTGTAATGGTACAATGTGCGATCAGAAACGCCATTGCCTTTGAGAATATCTAGAGTGTTTCCCAGAAACGGCAACGGCTTGAAATACTTAAGTCCCTGCTTTTCGAATACGTCGTTATTTTTCGTTCCCCATTTATACAATAAATACACTGCTAGAGAAATAACTCCCACGATCAAAACAAATTGAATCATGGTGCCTAAAAAAGTTTGACCTTCCTCTACTTTAATGTGCACCGAGAACCGAGAACCAAACTCCGTTAGGAGTTCCTATGTAGGAGACTAAGCTAGTTCAACTTCTGCAGATCTTCCCCCTAATTTAGTATAATCGAGCTTTTCGATATCGGGGGTCAAACTACGAAGCACAAAAGACGAAGCTTCCTCACGACTTCAAACTAAACTGAGATAACGTTTGAAGATTAATGATAAAAATGTTTTCGTCGGACAGAAAGTTTTGTAAGTCGGTGGTGCTGACATCATTTAGTTCATTCTTGCCAGTTAGCAATAATACTAGTAAGCTACATTTACATACAGTGCAATAAAATAATTAGGTAGTCAGCGGGTTATCTTAACCATTTCTCTACCTGGGCGTGCTGCAATTAAATAAAAATAAAAAAAGAGCTGTACTATGTAGTTACGTGAATTTCGGAGAAAATTTGGGGAAATCGTGAATTTTTGGAAATTGCAGAACATTTTTTCAGTTTCACAAGTGACTGTACCTACAGTGGTAGAGGTAGATGAATACTGTTGAGATTTATGGAAAGGACATTGAGATAGTAGTTGTTTGGCGTGAGTTTGAAAAAAATACAATAACAATATGAATGCCATGAAAAATTCGAATTTATGAATCTCCCTGTATCTCGAAAACGATTGAAAGAAGCGCTGTGAAAACTACAGTATTGTTACCTACATATTTCCTTCACTGGTCTAATCTCAGGTTCGTTTGGATTACCAATCTATTGAATTAATGGTAAGCAACGACTCGCCATTTATAAAGCTTAAAGCTTGGAAAAGCTTCTTCGAGAGGAGTTATCCTTTTGCTTCTTCATAAAATCATCTGTGCTTTCGTGCAGTAGTGCTTCCACAAATTCCCGTAGCCTTCATATACATTATTTGAAGTTCTTTTGCCAAATTAGGTTCCTTAGATCAGCCCAAGAGGTCCAGGTCCCCACTTAGTAAGCCAAACGAAATGTTCTAATATAGAACAGGAAGCACATTCAGTAGAGAAAGAAGCACGTATCGAGACAAATAATTGCCCTAAAAAAATTGGTCTCTTTTGATTTTTAAATTTTTTATCTGGAATTAAACTTTGCACTGTTTTAAATGTTTTGTTGTATCTACATTTAAACCAAATTCTCTTAAATATTTCCCGAGATTTTTAACCTTGTTAAATATACAAATATTGTATATAGTGTACGCAACCTACTATATTGTCATTGTAGTGGACATGTGGTAAATATAATATCATTATTAATAAAGACAAGTGACAACTAATATTAAAGTCAATTTACAAAAATCGATCTAATTTCAATTCGAACTTGCATTTTGTATGCTATACTTAATATTTACTACGTACACTGAACTATTTATCATAAAACTAAACTCGAGGTTCTATGTGAAGCTTGATCTCTTTAGTCGGCACAAGGCCCAAGATTGAGTTCTTAAATTGCAAAGGAATTTGAGTTTCTTCCGACACTTTAAACCTAAAGTTTAAAATCAAATAAAAGAAACTCGTCTTCATCATCATTAATGCCAGAGGTGAAGCTGAAAACCAAATATGATTAATAATTATTTAAGAGCACCAGATTAATTAATTTTAGTCGTACCAATACAATTCCTTGGGCCAACTCCAAATGGCATAAACACAATTGCATCTCTAGTAGCTTTGTTCTCGTCGCTGAAGCGTTCAGGATCAAATTTGTCTGGATCAGGGAAATACTTGGAATCCATGTGAAATCCGTATATTGGGATCACGACCATTGATCCTTTCTGCATAACAAACCTGAGACCATCGCTGTCTTCGTACAAATAATCTTTGTTACATATGCGATCACTGCCAGCCGATGGAGGCCATTTTCTTAAACTTTCGGAAACGACCATATCTAGATACTTCATACTCTGGAGAGTTTCATAATTCATAGGTTCGTCGCCTAGAGTTTCTTTTGTTTCGGTAATTTCTTCGTAAAGCTTATCTTGAATATCAGGATTGAGTGCAAGTTCATAAGCTCCAAAAGTCATTGGAGTTGAGGTGGTATCGACGCTTGCTCCATAAAATATAAATGTTTGCGCAAGAAGATCGCTATCTGTCCAGACACGATTTTCATCTCCATTAAGCACTTTCAAGTTGTCCATTTCCTGTTTGTCGCCTTCCCTCAAACTGGCAGCCTGACCATCTCTAATTTTCATTACCATTTGAAGCAGGTCAGGACGAACAATTCCCTCCCTCTTCCGAATATCCATTGTACCCAGTATTAAGTCCGTGAATTTTTGTTTCTTTTTACTTTCGATCGCAACTATTCCAAACAATTTTGCAATTCTAGGGAAATATCTCATCAAGATAAAGCGATGTATCTTTAAAGTTGTTATGAACTGAGTCAAACCTTGTCCAATTTTGAATATTTCATTGTCTCGATTCTTCAGAGAATCACACTCGACTCCAAAGGCGCATGTGGCAATTGCATCATTGGCAAACCGAGAGAAGATGTCTTTAATTCCATAGGGGGTCATGCCTTTCTTTTTGTAGTCATCCTGAAGGAAGTCGACAAATTGTTGGGAGCACTTCACGATCAACGTCAGCATCGTTCTCATTTTATTTCCGGTGAACATCGGGCTCAGAGTGGATCTCATATCTCGCCACTCCTTGCCGCTCAATGAAAACAGCATTTTCCCGAAGTAATCATCGATTGATTCGTCAACCAGAGCCAAACGGTCTTGAAAGTAATGAAAATCTTTTACAACCATTTGTCTTAATACGTCCGGAGATCGAATTATGAATACTGGTGCAGTCAGCTCGAATACTCCAACGATCCTGGAAGAAAAGCAAGGTTCGTGTCATAATAAGATTTAGTAAATTGGTCCATTAAAACTAAACGACCGCATCATGCTCTCTTTCGTTAAATATATTTTGGTACGTAGTGCTCTCACGAAAGTGTTACACATACTCAATGAAATCAGCAAAATATTAGGTTCTCAATTAAAATTCTACATTCACGTATCATAACATATTTAAATTCCATACTCGAAAAAATAAAAGAATACAGGTTAACGAAGGAAAAAATATACCAAAAAACACGAGGGAAAGTAGGCAACTTGCTACTTTATTTTATTAATGAGAAACTTTATAATTTGAGCCTTTTTGCTTTGCCTCGGCATTTTTAATACTTTTCAAAATCGTATGTCAAGTAATCAAATGATGACTGTCAATTTAATCAGCTGACGGAAATGTTACAAGAGTGTATTCATATTCTGCTACAGGGAGCTCACTCTTCGCTGTAAGAAAATACAACGAATTTGCTATTTGAAGGAAAATACACCGAAGAGTGAATACCCCTAATAAGTAATTACAGTAGCAGCACAATTCCACACACAAAAAAACAACAAAAAACTGTTTTCACTGGCACGAAGTGAATAATCGGCAAACAGCAAGTTGGAGTCGCTGTCGTGCAATCTAATTTAGAAAAAAAGATAATGGGCGGCTCATTTTTATGATTTAATGAAGGAAGATGCGGTGCGATGGAGCGAAATTTAATATACATATGTAAGCATTGGAATGCCATTCTAGAATGGATTTGGAGTTCCATAACACATGAACATAACATAGCACGCTGCATGCTCCTATGTTTATAAATTTGTTTTCATCGTGAAACTAATATGTTAGTATATAGACTCACACAATAAAATACACAAACTATTTGCTGAAGTAAACTTACTTTTCTTCCGGAAATGCTCTGTACTGGTACAATACGCGATCAGAAACGCCATTGCCTTTGAGCATATCTAGAGTGCTTCCCAAAAACGGCAACGGCTTGAGATACTTAAGTCCTTCCTTTTCGAATACGTCGTAATTTTTCGTTCCCCATTTAAACAATAAATACACTGCCAGAGAAACAACTCCCAAGATCAAAACAAATTGAATCATGTTGCCTAAAAAAGTTTGACCTTTCTCTACTTTAATGTGCACCGAGAACCGAGAACCAAACTCCGTTGAGGCGTTCCTATGCAGGAGACTAAGCTAGTTCAACTGCTGCAGATCTTCCCCAAATTTAGTATGATCGAGCTTTTCGATATCGGGGGTCAAATTACGAAGCACAAAACACGAAGCTTTCTTACGACTTCAAATTAAACTGAGATAACGTTTTAAGATTAATGATAAAAATGTTTTCGTCGGACAGAAAGTTTGGTAAGTCGGTGGTGATGACATCTTTAGTTCATTCTTGCCAGTAGGCAATAATACTAGTAAGCTACATACAGTTCAATCAAATAATAAGGTAGTCAGCGTTTTCTAGGGAACGGGCTATCTTAACCATTTCTCTACCTGGGCGTGTTGCAATTCAATAAAAATAAAAAAAGAGCTGTACTATGTAGTTACGTGAATTTCGGAGAAAAATTGGGGAAATCGTGAATTTTTGGAAATTGCAGAAATTTTTTTCAGTTTCACAAGTGACTGTACCTACAGTGGTAGAGGTAGATGAATACTGTTGAGATTTATGGAAAGGACATTGAGATAGTAATTGTTTGGCGTGAGTTTGACGTCGCTGTGTTAATTAGATCAAAAGATAAAAATACAATAACAATATGAATGCCATGAAAATTTCGAATTTATGAATCTCCCTGTATCTCGAAAGCGGTTGAACGGCCATTTATAAAGCTTAAAGCTTGAAAAAGCTTCTTCGAGAGGAGATATCCTTTTGCTTCTTCATAAAATCATCTGTGCTTTCGTGCAGTAGTGCTTCCAAAAATTTCCGCAGCCTTCATATAAATTATTTGAAGTTCTTTTGCCAAATTAGGCTCCTTAGATCAGCCCAAGAGGTCCAGGTCCCCACGTAGTAAGCCAAACGAAATGTTCTAATATAGAACAGGAAGCACATTCAGCAGAGAAAGAAGCACGCATGGAGAACAATAATTGCCCTACAAAAATTGGTCTCTTTTGATTTTTAAATTTAATATCTCGAATTAAACTTTCCACTGTATTAAATGTTTTGTTGTATCTAAATTTAAACCAAATTCTCTTAAATATTTCCCGAGATTTTTAACCTTGTTAAATATACAAATATTGTATATAGTGTACGCAACCTACTATATTGTCATTGTAGTGGACATGTGGTAAATATAATATCATTATTAATAAAGGCAAGTGACAACTAATATTAAAGTCAATTTACAAAAATCGATCTAATTTCAATTCGAACTTGCATTTTGTATGCTATACTTAATATTTACTACGTACACTGAACTATTTATCTTAAAACTAAACTCGAGGTTCTATGTGAAGCTTGATTTCTTTAGTTGGTATAAAGCCCAAGATTGAGTTCTTAAATTGCAAAGGAATTTGAGTTTCTTCCGACACTTTAAACCTAAAGTTTAAAATCAAATAAAAGAAACTCGTCTTCATCATCATTAATGCCAGAGGTGAAGCTGAAAACCAAATATGATTAATAATTATTTAAGAGCACCAGATTAATTAATTTTAGTTCGTACCAATACAATTCCTTGGGCCAACTCCAAATGGCATAAACACAATTGCATCTCTAGTAGCTTTGTTCTCGTCGCTGAAGCGTTCAGGATCAAATTTGTCTGGATCAGGGAAATACTTGGAATCCATGTGAAATCCGTATATTGGGATCACGACCGTTGATCCTTTCTGCATAACAAACCTGAGACCATCGCTGTCTTCGTACAAATAATCTTTTATACATATGCGGTCAATGCAAGCCGATGGACCCCATTTTCTTAATATTTCGGAAACGACCATATCTAGATACTTCATTCTCTGGAGAGTTTCATAATTCATAGGTTCGTCGCCTAGAGTTTCTTTTGTTTCGGTAATTTCTTCGTAAAGCTTATCTTGAACATCAGGATAGAGTGCAAGTTCATAAGCTCCAAAAGTCATTGCAGTTGAGGTGGTATCGACGCCTGCTCCATAAAATATAAATGTTTGCGCAAGTAGATCGGCATCCGTCCAGACACGCTTCTCATCTCCGTTAAGCGCTTTCAAGTTGTCCATTTCCTGTTTGTCGCCTTCCCTTAAACTGGCAGCCTGACCATCTCTAATTTTCATTACCATTTGAAGCAGGTCAGGACGAACAATTCCCTCCCTCTTCCGAATATCCATTGTACCCAGTATTAAGTCCGTGAATTTTTGTTTCTTTTTACTTTCGATCGCAACTATTCCAAACAATTTTGCAATTCTAGGAAAATATCTCATCAAGATAAAGCGATGTATCTTTAAAGTTTTCTGGAATTGTGTTAAATCTTGTCCAATTTTGAATATTTCATTGTCTCGATTCTTCAGAGAATCACACTCGACTCCAAAGGCGCATGTGGCAATTGCATCATTGGCAAACCGAGAGAAGATGTCTTTAATTCCATAGGGGGTCATGCCTTTCTTTTTGTAGTCATCCTGAAGGAAGTCGACAAATTGTTGGGAGCACTTCACGATCAACGTCAGCATCGTTCTCATTTTATTTCCGGTGAACATCGGGCTCAGAGTGGATCTCATATCTCGCCACTCCTTGCCGCTCAATGAAAACAGCATTTTCCCGAAGTAATCATCGATTGATTCGTCAACCAGAGCCAAACGGTCTTGAAAGTAATGAAAATCTTTTACAACCATTTGTCTTAATACGTCCGGAGATCGAATTATGAATACTGGTGCAGTCAGCTCGAATACTCCAACGATCCTGGAAGAAAAGCAAGGTTCGTGTCATAATAAGATTTAGTAAATTGGTCCATTAAAACTAAACGACCGCATCATGCTCTCTTTCGTTAAATATATTTTGGTACGTAGTGCTCTCACGAAAGTGTTACACATACTCAATGAAATCAGCAAAATATTAGGTTCTCAATTAAAATTCTACATTCACGTATCATAACATATTTAAATTCCATACTCGAAAAAATAAGACAATACAGGTTAACGAAGGAAAAAATATACCAAAAAACACGAGAGAAAAATAGGCAACTTGCTACTTTATTTTATTAATGAGAAAAAATAATAAGTAATTACAGTAGCAGCACAATTGCACACAAAAAAAAACAACAAAAAACTATTTTCACTGGCACGAAGTGAATAATCGGCAAACAGCAAGTTGGAGTCGATGTTTTGCAATCTAATTTAGAAGTACAATAGAAAAAAAAAATTTTTTAAAAAAATTCTTTTCTTGTATGTAAATTGTATCTTCACCAAAGCTGAACATGTGTTCCAATTTTCATAAAGTTTAATAAAGTCTAAGTATAAGAAATCAACAAAAATGTCAAAAACGTTACGAAAAATAGGCGGGGGTTGAAAATAGGGAACGTGGGGGTGGTTGCACTTTTGAACACCACTAACATGTATTGTCACCGGAGATGAACATGTGTTCCAATTTTCATTAAGATTGATAAAGTCTAAGTATAAAAATTTTGCATTGCAAGATTTGACGACATGATGTGAAAGTTAAATAAAAGAATTTAATTTAATGAAGGAAGATGCGGTGCGATGGAGCGAAATTTAATATACATATGTAAGCATCGGAATGCCATTCTACAATGGATTTGGAGTTCCATAATACATGAACATAACATAGCACGCTGCATGCCCCTGTTTATAAATTTGTTTTAATCGTAAAACTAATATGTTAGTATATAGACTCACACAATAAAATACACAAACTATTTGCTGAAGTAAACTTACTTTTCTTCCGGAAATGCTCTGTACTGGTACAATACGTGATCACAAACGCCATTGCCTTTGAGCATATCTAGAGTGCTTCCCAAAAACGGCAACGGCTTGAGATACTTAAGTCCTTGCTTTTCGAATACGTCGGAATTTTTCGTTCCCCATTTAAACAATAAATACACTGCCAGAGAAACAACTCCCAAGATCAAAACAAATTGAATCATGGTGCCTAAAAAATTTTAACCTTCCTCTACTTTAATGTGCACCGAGAACCGAGAACCAAACTCCGGTGAGGCGTTCCTATGTGGGAGACTAAGCTAGTTCAACTGCTGCAGATCTTCCCCAAATTTAGTATGATCGAGCTTTTCGATATCGGGGGTCAAATTACGAAGCACAAAACACGAAGCTTTCTTACGACTTCAAATTAAACTGAGATAACGTTTTAAGATTAATGATAAAAATGTTTTTGTCGGACAGAAAGTTTGGTAAGTCGGTGGTGATGACATCATTTAGTTCATTCTTGCCAGTAAGCAATTATACTAGTAAGCTACATACAGTGCAATAAAATAATTAGGTAGTCAGCGCGTTATCTTAACCATTTCTCTACCTGGGCGTGTTGCAATTCAATAAAAATAAAAATAAAAATAAAAAAAGAGCTGTACTATGTAGTTACGTGAATTTCGGAGACAATTTGGGGAAATCGTGAATTTTTGGAAATTGCAAATTGCAGAACATTTTTTCGGTTTTACAAGTGACTGTACCTACAGTGGTTGAAGTAGATGAATACTGTTGAGATTTTTGGAAAGGACATTGAGATAGTAGTTGTTTGGCGTGAGTTTGAATAAAAATACAATAACAATATGCATGCCATGTAAATCAGATCTCTATCCAGCTTTTGTACGACAGCGACATTTTTTAATCCCAAATGACTAGCCGTACTTAAGGGACAACACCACTGTGACGGTTTCAGAAAATCGATTTTTTGAAAACCATCTAGAAAAATCTAAAATACATTTAAGAATAGAATGCCGTTGGTCCCAGGTCGAAAAAATTATTATTTTCGGAGATATTGAATATTTGGTGGAGCGGTGCAGCTCGGGGTCCACACATAAATTAACAAACTTCAAACTTTGAACGCGTTTTTCTCAAAACCACTTCTTTGAGTGCGGCCTGCAGCATAACTCGAGCAATTTTTATCCGATCAACTTCAAATTTGGACTGCATCAATAAAACTAGATTATCTAAAGAAGTACATAGGATCTTTTCGATATCTTAATAAAAAAAAAAATTATAGCATTTTTCGACTAGAAATTGTGCTCGAAAATCGACCTTAAATTTCAAAAGCGTGCCTATTTTTTAAAAATCAATATTTTTTCAAATTCCTATGTACTTCTCTTCAAAATATCATATTATTAACGAAAAAAATCGGTATTTTTTTTCCGATCGACTTTGAAGACAGTTCTGCTGCAGGCCGCGGATCACTGCAGAGCCAACAGCACCTGACGCGGGAGCTTCCCCAGCGCTACCATGGGGCGATAAATTTTTTTTTTTTTTTTTTTTATGTATCTTTAATAACGAACAAACAAAACAAAACAAAAAAATTTGGAATATGTCTTTTTTTTCCCACCAAAAAAAATTCTTGAAAATCGGCGAAAAAACAGGGGGTCACAGTGGTGTTGTCCCTTAATATTAGGTGCTATTGAATTTGTAATTTTTTTTAAAGGTTAATAGGTGTTGAAAACGATATCAAAGCAATAAATGAAAATACGTAGTTTTATGAAAATCTTAAGCGAATATACTTTTCTTACAGCAAATTCATATACGAAATAGTTTAAGTGCGCATAAGCACCTAACCGGGATCGGATTAGGGCACATGCCGGATAACTGCCTTTCAAGATGCATTTGTTGTCGAAGCACTTATTCGGGGTTTACTGCAGTTACTCCGGTCAAATTAAAATTATTCAGCCTAAAAAGGCTGTTGTTATGTCAAACCAGACACTCAATTTGTTTCACTTGAACCATTTAAAATATCCGTTAGTTAACACTGTTAACGCGTCATATGTATGATTCTCTCACTTACAGCTACACAAACTGGTTCCTACATAAAACAATTAAGATACTCGTACTTTATCCAAATTAAAAACTCTCCAGCCTAAAAGGCTGCCGTCATGTCCTCTATATGGGGGCCATTCTAAACACTCAACCTATTTCACTTGATGTCCGTTGGTTCATTTGAAATAACAGTTACCTTATACTGTTAGCGCGTCCTATTTAGGTTTCTCTTAATAACATCCAACAATCCAGAAACAGTTATATGAAACTGTCAATCCACAGAATATGCTTTGAGCAGCAAATGCTCACAGATCCAACCGTTATTGGATTAGATAGTTGGTCGTAATTCGCTCGGCTTTCCATCTGGGGCTCCAATAGTCTCGTACCTATGACGTATACACGATAGTCCCAAATCAGGACTAGAAACCGTTTGTAAGCCAAAATCAGGGCTGCTCGTGTAAACGACAGAAAGTGGACTAACAAATTTTCCCTGTGTGCTATCTAATGAGGTTCGAATTTCAAACAAAGTTATCCGCTGCGAGTTAAACAAAGCGCAATTAATCCAGCCGTCTTTTCTTTTAGATTTCGCGATATATCTGTTATACGAGAATGTATTGCTTATTGTTATAAAAATGCGTCTCTGCTAATTTACGACTTAAATTCCTAAACTGTGGAACTGCGGAAAGACAAGAACAAGAAACAGCTGTCAGTCGAGTCATCCGGATTTGTGGCTTGAGTGGGAGGTGTCATCACAGGGTTTTTTAATTCTTTTGGGTAGGAAGTAGCGAGAAATTCTTGTTTTCTTCGTTAAATTAGAAAACGAACAATCAGAATGCCAAATAAGTGTGAGAGATATGAAGTGACCTTTTATGAAGTTGCGAAAACGACGATCAGCGATTTCATTGGTGTCCGGAAATTTAAATCGAGAAAGTCAGGCCTCACAGTGGTCTTAGCAGATGTTGAGGGGCCGGTCGTTACGGGCCACTTCACCCTTGGTTGGTCAATTTAATAATTTGGTTTATTCCAGCTTCAGAATTTGAATGATTTCTGAATTAAGAGTGCAACATATGTTTCATATTTACAATTAAGTATCGGTCTTGTCATGTCTTAAAATTTTACTTTTTGCCTGATCTTGTATAGCGACTGAAGCGCATGACGACGATGGACTTCCGCATACTTTGGAGCACTTGATATTCCTTGGCTCCCAGCAGTATCCTTATAAAGGTGTGCTGGACTTGCTCGCTAATCGCTGCTTAGCCTCTGGTACCAATGCCTGGACTGATACAGACCACACCTGCTACACGATGACTACAGCCGGTAGCGATGGATTCCTGAAGCTGATGCCCATCTACTTAGACCACATTTTGTATCCAACCCTCACTGTAAGCTTACATATCTGCTCGTTGCTCCTGTGAATAAAAGACCTTTCTTTAATCACATAGGATTCAGGATTTCTTACCGAGGTTCATCATATAACTGGCGAAGGGGAGGATGGCGGTGTCGTATACTGCGAAATGCAAGGTCGAGAAAACACTGGCGAGTCCAGGGCCAACTTGCAACTCTTGCGAGCGTCATATCCTAAGTGTGGCTACAGCGCTGAGACTGGTGGAATTATGAAGAATCTACGAACAAGTACAAATAACGAAAAGGTACTTAAAGAACTGATTTCCTTGTGAATAAATTATGGAGTTTGCAAAAGCAAGAGTGTTCCTTAAGGGCGGTCTTATTTAGTGATATTTTTTCATAACTTAATGTTTAAGAAGTGGAATAGAAATGTGTGCTGATGGTTAAGTGTCTTCCTCCTCCAGTGCTCGCCACTTCCGCACAATGTTAATGGGACTTAAGTAGGCTTGTTATTTTATCGGAATGGCTATTCGCATCGTCCTTCTCCTTGTACATTTGAAATTCGGGTTCGTGTTCATGCTAAATAACTTATAATTTAATTAAATAAATTGACACATCGGCACAAAACAATTCGTAAAAAGAAATTTTGCCTTTTACTACATATCAACCGAAATTTGCCTGTTTATTCCGTGTATATAGCATGTGAACGAACCCATATTTTGATTGTACAAGGACTTATTATACTAAAACTAAACCAGATAATAGGACCTCACAGAGCACCAAAACGAACCTCCCAAAAGGAATATTCATCCAGGACACAAACAAACGGACAAAAATAAGACCCTAGTCGCTAAGATTCACACCTCCTTAAACGGTGTAGGTAAGTCCTGTAGGTCCTCTGAATAGCCGGAGAGAGTAGAGCAGTCCGTAAAAAATTGTTTGGAACATCAAATACTGGCGGTCAGAGATGCAGTTGCCTGTTTTTATATATCAATTTATTTTATTTAGTTTATCCGCACTCAGCGAAGCTAGGAAGTCCCTCAACAAGGGGGACGCAGAGCTCCCTATATTTGGCTCTTTCCGTATTGAACTTCTTGCACCTCAGATTCTGATGCTCCTCGTCCTCCATGACTCCACATAATTTGCATCTATCCCTCTCAACCCATTTCCACCTGGCCAAATGCTTCCTCGCATATGAATGGTCCGTTATGACCCTGTTAAACCTGCCCGGGAGTGGACAAATCCCCCCAATCGAGCAAGCATGGCCGTAGTACCTTTACTCGATAAGAACTAAGGGCACTTTGAAGCCCCCTATATCTTTGTTACGGATCAAAGTATAACGCAGAAATTATTGTCACCGACAGTACTTTATGCGCTAAACGAAATCCCAAATTACACGTTATCTAACTATTACTTCGACCATCAAAATTTCGTCACTGATTCACTGACAGATTATAAAAAAGATAAGATGCTTTTAGCATACCTGAATGATTGAAATTTGGTATGCAAGCTGGGTTTAGCCTTTAGAGAATATAAAAAATGTCATTTTCCCCCTCCAACTCCTCACAGTGGAGGGGCTGCAGTTTCTATAGGCGGCAATATGTTAAGGTACTTCTACTAGACCTACAAGCTTGAGAGTTAGTCTTTATTTTATATAAAAAGGTAAAATTTCAAAATGGTGAAATATTCTTTCCACTACCTAATTATTACAAGAAAAATTATTTGAATGTGGTAACTATGCCTTATTACCAATTATACAAATAAATTGTCTTCTACTTAATAGTAATCTCAGACAGTGAAGTGGAGATATTTTACGATTATGTATCACTTTGAAGTTCTCTCAAAAACTCACGAATGCGATTGATTAGAGTGATGATGGAGAGAATGGATGAGAGGAGTCGGAAAAAAAGTAAAACTTCTAAAAAGAGAAGTGAGATCCCATCAAAAACATTTCTTATAAAAAATGTAGACAAGTCACGCGACGTTTTCACTCTAAAAAAGTTGTGGGATCTCTTGTAGAGCAAAGTCTATGCATCATACGAACTGCAACAGTAATTCACAGATCACTCCAAGTCTCTACATATTAGTTTATATCGAGACTTGCCCATTACACAGCATGGAAGTTGTTTAATCCCATGATTTTAAGTAAACCTCAGTCCACAATAGACATACTCCTACACTTATATTCACTTATTATATAGATAAATAGTTCCAAACTTCAATAATAAATGTAAACGTATCGTATTAGTTTTCAAGTACTTCTAACTTCTAAGTTCAGTATTCAAGTACTTCCAAGTGCAGTGCTCGAGCTACCTTCAGAATACGAACATACATTTTGATATTATTCTTTCCCATTGCAAAGGAAGCTGAACAGATATAAAACAAAACAAAAATAATAAATCATATTTAACAAGTTCACCTTTTTTTCTGTACAGGTTCGTGCTTATCATGCGGATTTTTATAGACCAGAGAATTTAACTATAATTATCACGGGAAGGGTGTCCGAGGAAAAAGTGTTTGAGGCGCTTAAACCAGTGGAGGATAAAATTGCGAAGCATGTAATACAAAACAAATCAATAAATTTACAAAGCAAATTAATCATTAATCAATTTTGCAGAAAAACGAGAAGCCTTTTACACGGCCTTGGCAAACTGTAGTACCTCCTTTACGGGAATCACAAGACATTAAAGTGTTACTTTCAAATAAGTGCAAAGGATCAAATACCATTAATATCATTTTTAGGTTTTATATCCGTCTGACGAAGAGGACTGCGGCTTAGTATACGTTGGCTATAGAGGACCCAACTGCGTCAAGGACTATCTCAGCATCACTGGTTGCAATCTGTTACTCAGGTACTTAACCGATACCTCGGTGAGCCCCCTTCAGAGAGAATTTGTTGAAATTGAAGATCCCTACGCCAGCCGGGTGAGCTTCCCTGCTTTAATTCTTTTGTGTTCAAAACTAAATAATTTTTTCTAGGTGTCACACTATATTATTGAGAACCGCGAATCGTTGTTATATTTTATTTTTGAAAATGTGCCAATTTCCAAGGTTGAGGGAATTTACTGCAAATTGATAGCAATCCTTAAACAATTTGCGGAAGGTGTGTTAATATATATATTTTTTGCAACCGGTGTTTTTATTTCGAATTCCAGGTCTAGCAAAAATTGATATGAAGCGAATGAATTCCATAATTGAGCGCGAAATTCTGGAATCGCTTAGCAATTTGGAGAGTAGCCCTCACGATACAGCTGCTTTCCTTATAATTGGAGATGTAATATACGGAGAAAAGAACGAAGATGTTAGTGTGAAAACGTGGCCTGCCATGACTACTATATAACTTACATTTCTTACAGTTTAAGCAGCGTTTGGATGTGAAGGGGCAACTGGAGCACTTCTTGCGGGTGGACGAGCAGTATTGGATTGATATTTTGAGAAAATATTTATGCGATGTAAGCCCGAAGTATGCATTACTTGTACTATTTAAATTACCAATTGGTTTTTATAAAAAGGGTAAACATGTTTGTGTTCGCGCCTGCCCAAGTATAGAGGAACAAAATAGAATGTCCAAAGAAGAGCTTCTACGAATTGAGCAACAGCGAAATGATCTAGGTCCCGAAGGGCTTAATGCGAAAGCTGAGGAGTTAAAGAATGCAATGGAGAAAAACGAGGTATTGAAAATCCTTATATTGCCCTTTGATTTATATTACAGTAGTATTTTGCAGGAACAACCTCCAGAAGCAATGTTGACTGAAGTGCCCGTTCCTTCGGTAAAAGGCATACAATTCCACCATTTGAAAATTTACAAATCAACGGAGCCGGAAAACTTTAACAGTTACCTCAAGAGAGTTGTAAATTTCTCTGATTTTCCCACATATACCGAAGTGTATGATATCCATACTAACTTTATTTACGTAAGTATTTTTGCACTCGTCATATTTTTGTTTTCAATTTGGAAGCCTTTCAGATGATTGTTACTTTGAATACCGACGAGTTACCACAGGGGCTACGTCCATATTTGCTACTGTTTTTGGAACTTATGCTGGAATCACCAGTTAAGCGCGGCGACGTGCTCATTCCATACGAAGAAGTAGTAGCAGCACTTGAAAGAGACACTATTGCTTCTGGAACTAGGCTGGGATTAGAATCGGCATCCTCGTTTAGTGTCGGACCCTTCTCCAGCACTGCCGTTTTAATGTTACAGGTAAGAAAGAACGGAAAACGTTTGTACATATGCTTATGCTTAAAAATAGAACAATGCAAGTCTAGCAGAAATCCAAAAGTGTTCGTTTCGTTTTGGCGACGTTATGACGTCACAAAAATCATTTTCATAATTGCAGTTCAGTAAACTTAAAAATACATGAATAAAGTAACATTTAATTACAGGTTGACCCCAAGAAGTACGAAATTGGAGTGAAATGGATGAAAGAACTCTTGCATTCGACTGTTTTCCTAACTGAGCGGGTTAAGGTAGTTGCATCGAAAATGTTTAATGCCGTTTCACAAGCTAAACGCAAAGGCAATTCTGTAGTCCGTGATTTATTGAAGGCCATGTACTACGATTACCGTAATTACACTACGTTTAGTATTAGTTTTTGAATACCAATTTTATTTATTTATTTTAGACAGCAATATTATGTCCTGCTCCATGTTGCGCCAGCAGAAATTCCTCGGAGATCTGCTAGAAAGTTTGGATGACTTTAAGAAAGCTCAATGTGTCCTCGAAAAATTAAATGAGGTTCGTGATGTTCTCATAAAACCGAAAAACGTTGCGATACATTTAGCCGCAAATCTATCGAAAATGATTGATGAAAAACAACGCCTGTCAGATGCATGGGTGAATTTCGTGAAGTGTCCAAGTGCAGCTGATCCTGCAGATTATAAGTAAGTAAATAACTGTTTCTAGTTCAAAATACAATAAAGAGCGAATTTCAGACTGCACATATTGCCGGATTGGAAAATTGTACAACCGGCGGGTGTGGTACCAAAATTCGAAGGAACTGTTGTGGGCTTGGGAGCCGTAGAAAGTGCTTTTCTTTTCCACGCTGCGCCCTCACTTAACGATTTCATGGATCCAGATCTGCCGGCACTTATGCTATATCTGCAATATTTAACACAGCTCGAGGGTCCTTTGTGGCGTCAGATAAGAGGCCAAGGATTTGCTTACGGCTATAACATTGTACCTCGCCCACATGAGGGGTTATTGTGTCTTACACTATATAGAGCCACTAACGCAGTAGCGGCATTCAAGGAAACGAAGACAATCATTGTACATAAGAGTTACGAGTATATTTTATACTTTTCTAATAATTTTCTTTCCTAGGAAAATCAATTAAATGAAAACAATTGGGACAAAAACTTACTTGAGTCAGCCCGAAGTTCGCTAATTTTTGAAATAATTGAAAGAGAACGCAGCATTGGAAATTTAGTGGTACAGAGCTTACTCTGTAGCTTTAAACAAGTTTCATCTGATTACAATCAAATTCTTGTTAAGGTTTGTTTTGCAAAGATCTTTTTGTAATAGTAAAACTCATAAAATCTCTCCCTAACAGCAAGTTAATGAAGTAACTACACAACAATTAAAGGAGGTAGGTACAAAATACGTAGCACAGTTACTCGCTCCACAGGCCAAGACAGCTATTGTATGTCATCCTGACAAAGTTCAGGAAATCGTTTCTGGATTTTCAGGGTAAATATGCTTAACGCAGATATATCTCATAGTCAGCGTATCAATACCTTTTTGTATTATTTTAGATTGGGACGTCGACTTAAACCAGTTACCTCTTTGGAAGATAGTATTTTAGCACCGTAAATTGCACTTGAAATCTTTTACTAACGCACCAAATAATTTTCTATTTCCAAAATAAATTACCAACCCTTTGATTTTCAATCCAAAGGTATGTGATATTCTAAATATTTTCAATAAATTTCTCATCTTGTCTTTGTTACTTTATTTTCGAAATAAATAAATCCAACACTTAATTTGAATTTAACGAATTTATTGGGTTTTTCATTTCATGGCTGATTACGCCAGTTTGTCCAATTCTCACATCACAAAAGTCTACTTGACAACACTGAATTTAATAGGAAATTAGATTGATGGTTGACTAATTCAATTTGTTTAACTTCTATATAATTAAATCTCTAACGCGAGAGCTTGTTATACTTCCTGTAAGTTTATTTCTGCACCGATTTTGATGATTCCTACACTGATCGTAAGCTTATCAACTAAATATGGAACATGCTAAAAATTTGAAAAAAAGCAAAATGGCGGATCCAATATGGCGACCGAAAATTCTTGATAATACATGATGACTGTTACGAAATTTGCCACCCGAGCGGCTAGCTGAGAAATCTCGGTGACGAAAAAATTAAAAAAAAAAGAATTGAGGCGGGCTCGTATCGCGGACTCAGACGTGGTAGTCCGGGTGTTTTCCACTGCACTACCGAAGGTTTTGTGCAGGAGCTCGATAGGACGGAACAAAACTTGCTACAGGACCATAGTTTCGGGCACATTAAGAAAAACACACCAGCTCGAGTTTTAAACTTCAGTTTAATTCTTTTATAAAGCACATTAATCAATCGATATCCAATCAAAGTCAATCAAACTTAGCCGTTGTCGTCCGCACACACGATCTGACTCGTCCAGCGATCTCCTCTTTCACGGCAGTTAAACGGGAAAACATCTAACGGTGGAGAAAAGCATAAGTCGTGCCAGCTTGCGTTAGTAGCTGATCGGGCAAAACCGGACAAAATGCATTTTTTGCAACAATTTGTATAAAGTGAGACAGAACTTACCTGAAAGATGTCAGAGCAATTTACTCTTAACATAGGCCGCCTTAACTAAGGATGTGAGCAAAATGAGTGAGACAAGAATGTTCTTTGAAATGTTTTTATTGTTTATACAATGTACAATATAATTAAAAGCGATGCAGTCATTTATATATTAATTTTTGGTTGTTCACTGGGTTACATTTGTAGATCCAACAAATTATAAGAGAATAGTAATAAACTCGTGACGTCATTGATTGTAATTGTGGTAAATAAAATACTCTTGCAGAATTACTCTAAGTCTGAAGCAGGTTAATGTCTCGTCTCGTGAACCAACGGAAAATCTAACGTTTGTATATAGTTCCAAGTCTTTTCTTATATTGTTGCATTTGCATTTGTTATTAAAAGATCCTTACGTGACGTTAATGACTCTACATCTCATTTCTCTTTAACTACTGAAGCTCATTTATTTGTTGTCCATTTCACATTGAACTAAGAAACAAACAGAAACACAAAGTGTTAGCCGACGAAGGTCCAAATCAACAGTAATCTTTGTTTTGCCTAAATGTTGCTCAAACCTTAAATTACACAGAAATACAAAAATATTCTAAACGATCTCGCCCTCTGAAATGTAATTGAGTTAATTTGTGTTTTTACTTTGTTAATACGCTTAATGAACGTTAGCCTTTGCCTTACAACAAATATGCATTTTGTTAATTCGCTAATATAAATATCATTTACTTTAGTGCACAAGTGCCATAAGCAAGCTTTGTATTTGTAAGTTTTTTTGTTGTTTTCATTTATATATAAATATGTCTCTTACTTACACTAGTCTTAGTCCTTAGTATAACATTCAAGTAATATCATCGTTAAAAAAGAGATAAATGAGGGTCTACGCTAGCTGTCATGCTCTGTGTGACAAACGAAACAGTACACCTAGAACTGATTGACTGATTAAAGCCTCACACTCATTACGTCGCTGTGAAAAAAAAAACCCAGAGAGATTAGTCGTCCTTCCCTATAATTGTCGTCTCATTGTTAACATTCACAAGGTTTGTTTTTGTAGCCTACGCTAGTAGAAAAATAACAGCACATGAATACGAGTCTAGATGCAAACATTAAAAATGAGAGAACAATTAGCGCTTAGGGAATTAGTAGCTTCCACAAAAGCAGTAACAACTCAATCCTTCGAGCTCTTCATTTCTTACTACTCACGATATTAATAACAAAATACTCTTCAATTGCTAGAATTCCAGAAGTTATCGAAGGCAAGAATTGTTTTTTTTATTTACAAAAAGAATGCTGTCGATTGAAGGACGTTGCACTATACAGAATGCGATTTATGTGTGAAGTAAAATCATGATCTTGTAATGTAAGAAACATTATATTGTGTAACTTTCATGTGTTTTACATTGATCTAATACATAGTCCGGAATACGTTATTTTCCAAGCCGGACGAAATTGATTTCGGAAAATAGTCACTACTTTCTTTATTTTTGTGGATTTGACAAAAATACCGTTTTTCTTAAATTTTCTTTCATTTATCTAAATGTGTCTGATATGTGATAGCATATTGTTTTCTCCCTTTCTAGATATCAATTTCTGATTATACATACATTAAAAAAAAACTGCCCGGAAAAAAATATTTCTAATTAAAAAAACTATGCTGTTTCGATGTTATGGCAGTATTTTGGGATGACCAGCATCTAAGAACCTACTCTGAAGAATTCAGAAAGAGCTGCATCAAAATTGAGTTATACGTCAGACCTCAAACAAAATTGGTTTGAAAAACTCTTTGTATTTCTCAGCGATACTTGTGATATAGGTACATACATACATCGTATTTTAGAGTTTCCTCAAATTCTCGATGTTATGAGGAAGAAATATTTGAGTTCATTGGTTGTGAGCAAGTGATGTTCGGAGTGTATTATAGCAAAAAGTTACGAGAAGAAAGATTCTAGAATCTGTTTCCCTTAATATTAGAAAATGTACATGCATGGCATTCCACGATAGAAGAACATAGGATAAGACATTCCATTACAAGACTTGACAAAGTGAGAGACTTAGCGATTATAAGTACTTGATTCTCGATTCTCTTTTGAAGACCATATTGACTAAATAAATAACAAGGTTAATTCGACTTTGGATTTCGTGAAAAGGCGGTCCAAGTAGTTTGATGACACATATATCTCTCCGTTGCTATGCTGCACCTTTGGCAGGCCCGTACTCGAATACGATAGTCCAGTTTAGTATCCTTACAATTCCGATAACAATCGAGTTGAAGCTGTTTTATTTTGGACGAAGGTCAAAGCTTTCAAAATACTAAAATGAAATACATAGGAATTCAAATACCAATCTGTCCGAGTCTGTGGGATTATATGTCCAATGAAAATGCAATATTAATTAACGAAATTTGAGAATCCTTAACACGTTCTCTGCTAGACCCAATTTAAAATGATTGAACTAAGACACTTTGTCGAAATAGACAATTAGTGTGCTAAAAGCAGAATGGTCCAGTATTCTGCAACATATTATTGGCTAGCATTGTTTTGTAATTTATTTGATAACAGAGTAAATTAGCTACAGACAAAAATTCTGACGAAATGAGGAACTAATCATATATTATACATTTGCAGTGTTGCTGTTTGAAATAAGCTGATTATATCTAATGGATCTGACGTAAAATAAGATAGCTTATGTGTTCGTGTGTTTGCAAACAATTTTTTTATTTTAATTTCCATAGATTTAGATGTAAGTCTTAGCGAAATTAATAAGTAAAATGTTTTAATGCAACATGCATATTTAGAGGCTCTTAGTAGTTTGAAATAGTGCTCATCCTTCAAGCAACAGTTGTAATAATACGAGTATTAATTTAATGTCGCTAACGATATTATTTAGTTGTTCTCACATTGCGTCGATTCGCTTTGTTAATGTTGCATTTTGTTTGTTTTTTTATTAGATTGTAAACATCGCAAGAAGCCCAGCAATAAATCGTTATAATAAATAATTTGTCCCTTCAGTTGACTAGCTCTCGTAAATATACAAATATAACATTGGCCAGATTTGTTCTCTCTTATTAAATATAATTAGCGCTTTACTTTAACTCTAGGTTCATTTGCACATCAAAATTCAATCGCAATTTAAAGAAATTTGTTGTTTTTTTTTTGTCGATAGCTCCTATCAAGTGTTTGGTTCCTTTGAGTTCTTTTATCTCCTTCTAAGATTAATAAGAAATTATTCTCTTTTTGTTTCATCTAATTCAAGGCAGCGGTATTACATTAAAATTTTTTTTTTTTGTTTTTACTATAATTAGATTTTGTCGTATCCCCACTCTGACTGGTGTGAGCGATTAAACGGAGTCCTAAAGGATAGCTAGCTAAATGTTTCTAACCAAAAATGGCTTGCAGCTTCAAATATTGCTTTCCATATAAAAAGTATCGCACGGTGTAGTGGCAAACAAGTGCTGTTTCATGCCACACAACAATCAGAGTACTGGGTACCTCGTCCAAATTCGTTAATATATAGTTTTTCACATTTTTTTAGTTTATTCACAAATGTTATTAAAAAATAAGCAAAAGACGCCTGCGCCAATGCATTTAATACAATTTTAGCATTTGTTTACGTTAACATATTTTTCTTGTTTATGCCTATAATACTATTAATTTCCTCTTTGTTTTCGTTATATATGTTTACGTGATAGAGAAAGATATTTCCTTTTTTGGGTTTTCATTTTCATTGGAAAATCACCGTCATTGTATGTAAACGCTATATGAAAGAAGATATGTCGCAACATTGCGCTAACTCTAAAATTTCTTTCTTGTTCTGGCTTGGATTGACTAGTTACTTCAACGTAAAAACTAATCTAGGATTATTCACGACGGAAAGAGACTAACAATAAAAAGTAACAAAATGAATAAAGTATAACATAAATACTATGTCATTTAAAGTGCGTTAGAAGGCAGTGAAAATTGTCAAGATGTTAAGTAATTTCTCACTACATTACGTTTGTTGCAACGTTTGCGACGAAATGATTGCGATATTTTAACAAACAAACAAACGACATGAAATTGACGATCTGCTGCACTAATTTGCATACATCTGCATATAATTGTGAGGAATTACAGCAGAGTAGGAAAACTGTTTGTAAGAAAAGAAATAACTGATTGCACCTTCGCTACTCTTTGCATTTGATTTCTTTCTTTACATTACATTGAAAGGGTAGGAAAGAATATTTGGTTTAATTACACGTTTGAGAAAAATGTCATTAAGTTTACGAATTAAATTAAATTATTTTAGTGAAGAGGTACAGTGTGATCATATCTGCATAGTCAAATTGAAAATGGTTATCGAACGTTATTCGCATGTAAAAATCATAATTTCAGTGATGTGTCGGTAACTTACTTGTCTTTCCTAATTATCTAGATAAATTTTACTACAATTATCCTACATATCCCAGCAATAAAATTAAGCTCGCATTTACAATATGCAATATGAAAGTGATTTACATACATATGTGCGATAAACAGGCACAATGCTACTAAACCGCTAGCTATTTCAACGTCCGATTACATTATACAATTGTTAGATGTTACCGTAATGACAATCTAAACTAGATTCTATAAAAAAAAGAAAAAAAAATCCTATTACAGTTAGGAGCATAGGGCTTCCACAAAGCTTCTCCACTTCGAGGCTCTGCTTTCGTTTCTTGAATCGCTTATGTTCGCTATGCTTGGTGATTAGCCCGCAGTAACTATCCTAATTAATGGGGGCTTCCATCTGTTGCACTTTGGAAGTGCAAGCGTGAGGTCCGAGTGAGATTCGAACCTGGGACTTGGAACAATGTTACTTGTGCTTCGTTAAATGTATAGGAAAAAAAGGTTAGTAAAATTTAATTTATTTCCATGTATTGCTAGTACAGTTGAGCAATTCTGACTGCGAATTTATTATCAAATGCAGAAGTGCATTTAATCCCGAAGTTTGGTGATGACCTTTAAAAAGAGTTGCACATTAGAGCTTCCTGCTCGTATATAAGCTAATACGGAACGGCTGTATCGTGTAAAAACCCTGTACATATGCGACCTCCTAAAAATAGCTTACTAGAGGAGTACAGCATAACAGCGTGCAAGGGGGACTCTGATTCCCCAACCAAAGCAGGATAGCTTGTGGAGTTAATGGTAGAGTGTAAATTGAAAATAAGAGGGATACAGACATTATGGCAGGAGCTGCGGAAAAAAATTTGTTTTAGAGCCCCCTCTGAATATGTTCCTGCTCCGGATTGTGTTTTGGACGTAGTTTGCTCAATTTGTTTGTTCTAGAGGTTATGGGCCTACGCAGATTTGGATTCCACTGCTCAGAAATCACAGGCAATCTTGTCTGAATATTCCTGATGACGATTCATCAAAAAAACAAGTCAGAAAAGACGAAGACATTGATGACTGCTCAAGATTGTAAATTACAGTGTGTTCAACAAATAAACGTTCTTCACTATTTCAAAAACTATTGAAGAGTTTTTGTTTCCTTTTATTACGGGAAAGTACATATACCGCGCTACGACGCTTGTGCCATGTGCCATAACGCGTCAGTATCGCGTGAGCTGTCCGAGAGAGGAGACAGAAAAAAACACAAACGTAAAAAGCAAACGTAAAGCGTGGGCAACCGATAACATTGACCACGATTGCACGATTGGTCGAATGTCATTTTTTCTGATGAAGCGTCGTTCTAAGTATGGGTTCCCATACCCCATGCCAGGTCGACTACTGTTGAGAGATTGCTCCAACGGACCGGTAAGGTACATGTTTGGGAGTACGGGTTTGGATGTTTGACGCTCTTCACCCAAAACCTGGATGCTCCAAAGATGCTCAATATCTACAAACGCGGTCTCTTTAAGTCTGCATGGAAGATGGTTGGGCGGGAAACAATGATTGGCACGCGTAGCAACTGGAAAAACAAAAGATATGGCGTGCTCTACCCTTGGAATACGTCGAAAAATTCATCGAAAGTATGCCCAGAAGGTGCTGAGTCATAATGGATAATGAAGGAAATCGGACGGTGTATTATGTATCTGCGTCCTTCTGCATTGAGTATATATTAATGGGATAAAAAATATATAAAAAATCTAGAGGAGTTGTTGAAATATCGAAGAAGGTTTTTTGTTGAACAGAGTGTAGTTTACGTAATAATGAAGTCTGCGATCCTCAATTCAGATTTCATCTTTCAATCTATTCAAAGTATGCTGTAGAATCCAGAGAGAGAATATAATCTAAACACTTATGACATTTTTCTCAACAGCATTTTGAGTTCTAAATTTAAATATTTCTGGACTCAACTTTACTATGATGTCTACACCAATTTGATACTGACATGAATTTAGTTTAGATGAGGCCTTATAATAATATTGTTCTTCAAATTACACACCAAAAAAAAATTCAATTTCAATAAGTTTGAAAATTTATAATCGTAATTGTGACATACACTTCTTGAGACCTGATTATGGACACTTGCAAAAATTCGCAGCTGAATCATCCAAATAAATTTGTCTATGAACAAAGTGTTAGCTGCCGGCAATAAAAAACAAAGATTTCAGAAAATCCCTTACCAGGTAGGTGTAAAAAAATTGAAACACATGAAAGGGTATAATAGTATGACGAGACATTTGTATGCATATTAATTGCAGGTTAGATATGTTTGCTTATAAACGTGAATATGTGTGAAAAACAGGAACAAGTGGAACAGCGTGATCTTCGCCAGAGGATGGCGATGGGGTTAATTTTCTATCTAGTAGTTTAAAAACAGTGGGTTTACTGATTATTGATCACAACTACAAACTCCTGAAAAATGTCTTGTTTTACTAATACTTATACACCCACACATTTTACTAGAACATTCCTCCTTAACTTTTCAATACGACAGCAGCAATTTAAAAATAAGTCATTGATGAAAATGTTCAGCATATATTGCTCTGAATTGTCTCCAGACATAAATATAATTGGAAGTGTTTGGGATTGCCTCTCGAAAGGAATTTACACCAATAGAAGACAAATCACCTCAAAGGAAGGCTATTAAATCTGCCTTTAAACTATATAAAAAAAAAAAATTGTATAATTCGTAGTGAAACATCACCGTGGCTCACCTGTAAATTTCTCCAAGTGTAATAACCAAGTGTCGCGGAGTATATTATTCGAATTTGTTATGAAAAGCAAATCAAACTACTCAAATACTTAACATTTTCAATGCCTCCACCAAAAAAATTTTTCTATAATAAGATAAACAACAAAAACAAAAGAACAAGAATCGTTAACGCTGGCAGTTCATGTTTGAAAAGTATTTGTAATTGCGTAAGAATGCTACAGGAGATAATTACTAATTAAGACAGTAGAAAGGAAAGGGAAGGAAATCCTCACGAGCTTGTATCTTTTTTGTTTCATTTTTTTCTTCCTATTTCGTTTTGTTGTAATGCTTGCTATCTCTATCAGCTGAGCCTATAGTTTATAAACATTATTAATTACCTACGTCGTTTGTTAATTTACTTGTTTGCTTTTTGCGCTGCCGCTGCGGCTGCTGAAGCAACTGTTACGGACTATGTGGGTGAGTGAAGTTCTTTTTGTAAGTGAGAGGTGACTGAAGGTGTCGGTGTGGAATAACTTCTCGCTCTGTAGGAAGTGGCCATAGTTCCTGTTCATGTTACCGAAAAATATATTACTGATTTTAACTAAATTTTAAGTTCTGGCTATGAAGATAGGAAAGTTACCTGCAGAGATTTGGCTCTTTCTCAGGAACTCGCCTTATCCTTCTTCAGTGTTAGTGAGTTCATTAGATTTTTTATTGTTGCTCCTAATCCCTTGCTTGGTGTGTTCGATTCAGACGACAGTCTGTTTTCCGGATGTGCATCTAAACACTTTTGATAACGTAACTGCAAGTGAAGGTACACAATTAGTTCATTATTTGAAAACAAAGATTTCACAAAATAATTTGAAACTTTAAAATAAAACTAATTAAATTAAAATTTGAAAAAAAATGAGCCAATAACCCCGAATACTAATTCCAAAGTTAGAAAATTGTATACCAATCATGGCATATTGTAAGTAACGTTTTTCTACGAATTTGACGAACTGGGACCTAGACTAATAGTATAAGCATGTGTTAGCTTCAAATTTTAACTGCAATATAAAATCTTTATACAATATCGAAAACATGTAAATAAGTTGGTGAAATTGAAAGCAATCGAGAATATTTTTAAATCAAACGGAGCAAATTATTGCAACACTATATTTCAAAATTGAGTATCGATCCTACCAGGAACATAAAAATTCAAAAACAAGGAGCTCGCTTAATTTGAAAGAAGAAAAGTGGTGAAATAACCAAAAGTGCTTACCTTACATGCGGCTTCAATAGTTTTACATAAAGCTCCGCTGGACGGTTCGCAGTGAAATACATGGGCCACGAATTTATCTTGTGCCGTGTGCATGATAAATGCACAATTTTTCACATTTTGCCCAATGCCAAGAAAACTCAAGTATCTGACTCTGCATTCTGTAATAAGTCTTGCGTCTTCCTAAGAAAAGATAAAAAAGAAAGAATTTATTGGTAATTCGCCATAAAGTGCTAAAGAAAAAATTTCCTTACCCCCGAACTATGTACACTTATCATACTGGGTGCTACGGAAACGTTCACGTTATCCCACTGCTCTGGCTTGCTATCCCCCATAACATTTTCTATCGCTGTGTTTAGCACCTCCATTCCAGTCGCATGAGGAACTTCCTTAGATCCTAAATACTGAGCTTTTAAAACTTTCTTTGGTTCTTCCATTGGTGTTGGAAAGGATTGTGCTAAAAGTTCGATTAAGCATTATTTTCTGTTTAAAACTTAATATGATTTAATTAATACTAACGATGCCTTGTCCATTTTCTATTCTCTGTAGGTAAGTCTGTTGGACGTATAGCACCTCGACCGTTGTTAGAATTACTGCAGCTGCTGTTAGCGTCCAGTTGTAGGGATCTCTCGATCATTATCCTTTTGCAAATATCCCTACAGTAGAGTCAGTAGCGTTCTTAAAATACAGTTTAGAGATAACTCTGGACTTTACCTTAATGTGTTTGCAATTGTTCTGGCAGCTGTATCACATCGAAATACATGACACATGTGAATCCTTGTTAATCTATCACGAGCAACATATGCAAAGTCCCTAGGAGGAAAATTGTTTGTTAAAACCTTACAATTAGATTGTAAAAGAAATTATTTCTTATTTTCCATGCGTCTCAATTATCAAATTATTTATATGTAGTAGTATACTATACTAGAGGATGTGGTAAGTTAATTCAGGTAAAAATAACCAGTTACAAGTATATCATGCATATTCATTATTATCCAATGTAGGGTGATTTATAAATTTAATACAACGCTTATGTATCGCTATATGTAGTTAGCCACAACCTATTATACAATCACGAGCCGTGAAGGAGGCTGACTTACGCGAACTTATACATACATACATATAAAACGTAGTAATCACGCTTTCAGACTAAACTCCACTGATTCTTTAAACCAAGGAATTCGTAAAACTACTACCGCCTAATTGAAGTCTCGAGTGCAAGAAAAACATCACATTTTTTTAAATTCCACTTTCATTTTGATAAGACGAAAATGGGACGATTGAGCTGTAAGTTATTTTTGCACTACAGAGAAATTAAATTCGCAAGCAGTTTTACAACTAAGTCGTATGTGATATTAATTGTTTGATTAAATTCGATTTGCGAATCTGCGAAAAATTAAAAATAAAATTTTGAAGGTGACCAAGTAACTAATAAGGCAAGTTCATCAAAAGGGAATAATAACATTAATGAACATTTATAACCATCAAATGAAGAAAGCGATAAACGGATGTGAGGTTTACTAATTTTTTTATGCCTTGACAAATTTTCCCTTTTTACTACGTCTTATATTAAAATAATGTTTAATAATTATGTCTGTCCGTGATTTTCGATTTTTTAGCTTTAAAATCCTTTTTTTGTATGTATACTACATTAAGCAGCGTTTCCAATACGGCGTACAGCCCGGCGGCAGAGCAGGCCTTGTTCCAAATGGCAACGCAGAGTATGTTCGAAACAGCAGAGTTTTCGAAATCATATAACTGCCTGTCATTTTCTTGTCAGTGCCGAGCCGATTGACAATTAATGGAAATTGAGAACTTGTGAGTTGTGCGAATTATTTTAAATAAAATGGAAAGACAAGTAGCAGGTGTTGTTGCAATTATACACCATGACAACATAATGAACGCGGTCGTATTAGCAGCGTATTATAAACTGACAATTGTCAAAGAGATTGTTCGAAAATAGGAGCCATCTGTTGATCGCTTTGAGAACTCTTTCGAAAATTCAAATTTGAAGAACTAATTATTGCTAAAATAATGAGCAATTCTGTAGAATATTATATTCTGTACACAAATTAAGCAAATAATAAATGTGTTTTATCTATAAAAAGAAATATTGTTGCAAATTTCCCATTCCAAGATATAAATTTTATAGCAGCGCCATCTCTTATGAATTCAAGTTCGAAAGATTTTCACGCTCCCAGCACGATACTAGAACTAGGACCCACTTTTGCGCCGGCTCCCAGCGCAAGAGCGAGATTTTGACAGAGACAAAGAACACAACTCTGTCGTGTGAAGTGTGGAGACAGAACATACTCCGGCTCTTCACGCTGTATTGGAAACGCGCCTTTACTCGTCAATTGAACGTTAAAAAAATGTTGTCCGTACGAACGCGTTTAAAACTATTAACATAAAATTTATAGTTTATAAGCAGTCATCCTGGTGCTAATTTAGTTTTGATTTCAAGATAAAATAACTATTGAAATGGAATTTAAAGATGGTGGATCCAATATATTCTCAACTTCAAAAGATTTCCGTTTAAATGAACATATACAGTAGTTTTGTGGGTCTCTGATTTTAATCTGCTATCAAAATTTTATCCCAGAAATGTTTTGGGTTCTGTAGGGAAATCCCAGGTAAAGCCGGGACGGTCTTATCTTTTTTTTGATCAAATTTGCGTTTCAATTGCTTAGATCTAATGTGTTTGTCTGGACAAGCCGAAATTGTCTGCCTACTTATAATAGCAACTATTTTGTAGTTTTCTTCAATGTTAGAGCTACCGATTACTAACTAATTACTAAAGTAGAAACAATTATGACCTATCACGTAAAGATGTGAGAAAATTAAATAATAAAATAAAATCAAGAGCCGCCATTTAGTCATTTTGAATTTATTTTAAAGATTAATGAAACTTGCGACGTGGATGAAATAAAAATACTATCGAAAAAGTAATTATATGATACATATTATATATATAATGTATATCAAATTTGTATATTAATGTGCGTTGTTGCGGTTAATGTAATTTTTCAATCTTCACAACCTCAATTAATATTATGTGTATTACACGTTTTGTTACTACTGATTCAATTTTAAGAACATATTGCAAATCAAGAGAGTGAATTACATGCTTAATTTAGTACGACTACATCTAAGGAATACTAACCTCTCCCTATATACAAGGTATAAAAGGCAGCACAAAATAATAAATAAAGCAGAATTTAATAAGTTATCTAATTGTCAAAAACATGGAATAGCAACGAGATACTAACCTTCCATTATCACGTCCAACGCCCCACACACGTATTGTGTGGATTGGCTGTGTGTTTAGTATTGTCAAGTTTTCTGGGTCAATTAATTTTAAAGCACCTTCATCCAGATCCATGAATAAGTCCTTCCCCTGTGAACACAAGAGGAGATACATAAATGTGGCTGTAAATTTTTGGATTATTACATCGCCCCATCGTCCCACGACGTCCAATAAATCGTTTCGTCCTAAAGATAAATCTACGATGCATTTGTTAACTGCTTTTGACGACCTTTCAGGCGTTAGGTCCTCTTCGGCTATCTCGACCCAGCCGAGGGACCGCACTGCGAAGCGAATTGGTCTGTCCGAGTCGGATTTGAGGGGATAACTGCGTCGCCTGAAATATTTCCATTTCGATTATACCACATAGCGATGAGCAGAAGGATGCGATAATTCAATTCCCTGAATAGCTCAAATTCAATCTAGGAGGGATACTCACTTGTAGGATATATCCTCACGCCGCCGTCTGTCCTCCTCCTGGTCCAAGGCGGAACTTGTGCTACTTCTGGTTACTGATAAACTCTGGCTTTCCTGCAAGTTATGGGATTTTCGCGTTCGCGTTAGTGACGGATCATTATGAATTATAGGATTCGCAGTATTAGACTGTCTTACAGTCATGTTCGATAAACTAGCAGTGCGCAGTACTTTAAATGCCTAAATTATTCGTTAAGCTTGCTTAACCTAAATTACGACGTCTTTTGGACAAAATCTTTATTACATTTAAGACTAGCAACGATTGTCGAACGACTTGGAGGCTCTACGCCTGGCAGCACTCGAGCAGTTATGGCAGAATAAAGACAATTAAACTGTTCATGTAATAAGCCTAAGACTGGTGAGGGCAACAACCTACGATGAAGATTTTATGCAAAAGTTCTATGTATCACAAGTGATTACAGAGCTGATGATGTCATATTTTGAATTTTATGCAGTGTTTGGTTTAGAGGTTTACAACTCTAATTTTCCGCAAATTTTGTTATTGTTGCAGCTATCATTTGACATTCGATCTATGGCGTCAGTATACAGATAATACAGGAAATAGTGGAAAAATACACGACCGAAGAACGAGTTTTAATTGTACAAGCTTTTTACCAAAATCAGTCATTCATTTTTGAGAATGTTAGTGAAATACCAGTAACCGTGAATTCTGAGCGATAACAAAAAATGCTCCGGACTTTTTTGGCATCGAAATTTAATTCGCATATATCTAGGTATGGTTTCAGAAAAATGGCTTGACCGTCCATATAGGGCGTTCATCAGTGCACTTGCTGAAAATCTTGTTTCCTGGATTCATCCCAGTGGCAACACTATAGCAATTCCCCCATCGACGGAAAATTGTAATTGTAAAGCCAAACTAATCCTTGATTTTGTTTAAACTGATCAAAGAAGAATTAAAAAAGGTAAGAGGGTTTTTTTTGATAATATATATAAACATTATCAAATCACACAATAATCATGGAGAAAAAATAATAACCGTTAGTTACTCCGGTATTCCACAACCCGTGTGGAAACTAATACACAGGCCTTAATGAATAATTTCATCCCAAAAGAGTATTTGCTTGATTGAAATTCACATGCAATTGCAAAATTAAATATATCTTTGCCTAGCACAAAGAAATGAAAACTAAATGAGTATCTTCCTTATCATGCTTAAACCAAATGATCACCACAAAAAATCAGGCAACTTGGATTCCTACACGATATCCTTATTTACCTGACCTTTCCCTGCCTGATGGCCTGATTATTACTTAGTACGATCGTCTCAACTCTTCCTTGCTAGAAATATTCAAGGTAGAAGTCAATAATGCAATGTCTGTATTTTCCTGTGGTTTCTATGGTATGTGGAAGAAATTCATTAAAAGCGAACGTGATTCAAATACTAATTACAGGCCGAATTCAAAATTTATGGATAGGGGGATAGACCAGAGAATTATGCAATTGAGGCTATGGCTATGCTCAAAGCTGCATGAAGTGGGTATTCAGTAGTGACGGTTTCAAATAGTAGATTGTATTCTGAAAACCCTCAAAATGTGCCTGTTAAAGGGTTTCGGGAAGTTCGCACAATTAAGGATATTACAGGGCTTGGAAAATCGACGAGCATGAAGCGCTGAATTTTTGTTTCAATGCTAAATATTTATTTCGTTTTCTTTTTGCTCACTAAAATTTCAAAGCGGCCATTTTGAAATATAAATTGTTTGCAGTAAAACTGAAAAAACGTCGGTCATCAACAAGGAACTGTACGAACTGATCGTATCATTATTAGCATGGTTGCTGTAAACCGCTACCAACCACTATGAGATACCAAAAAATTCTTGAAGCTGGAGGAATGGAGATATCTCAGCTGCGGTTATGTTATGGGGGTATATAAGCGGCAAAAATCCGGGTCCCTTCTATACATTATTATTATTATTAAATCGGCGAAACCTTTTTTTAATTGGCATTAAGAAATTAAGAAAAATACGTAATAAGGATATGTTTTAAAAAATTCGAAAATGTATAATTTCACTTGTTTTTCTTTTCCACCATATTTTTATGGAAAACTTTTGAATTAGTAGAGTATTTTCAGTCAATAATTTTCTTCTTAAAATAATGTTCAAAATTTGTGTATACCTGCCACTGCTATTATCTCGAATATGACTCTATCTAAATGCTAATATAATCTCACCTGTAATCTGTTTCCTTGGCCGTCCCTCGACGCATAGAATGACTGAAATGAGTTGTTGTTCGGACTCCGAGTCGACGCGAATGATGGATTTGGTGATGAAACAGGAGTTTTTGGTTCCTTCGTGCATTTTGGCCAAGTCGGTGGTTCTCTTTGTATTGTACCTGATTTGATATGCCAGTAGTATGGCCCATCATTATCTAAACGAATTCAAGGAATGAGGAAGGTGAGGGGCAACAATCAAATCAACGCCTTATTGCCAAGCAATCTCGGACAGTACATTTATTACCTTCGTGCTTTTCCCATCCGGGCGGTAGATCCTTGTTGGCATCTTTGTCCTCGATACCCTCGATCTCCTCCTTCTTTCCCTTCTCCTCGTTGTCTTCGTCCTCCTCCTCATCATCCTCGGGAGCTATTTCGTCGACTGTACCGTCGTCTTTATTCGCCCGCTTATTTGGTAATGCATATAAATCGTCGGCATTTAGATTACCTGAAATGTATTTGATGGGTACACCTTCGTTAGCTTCTTTTAGTTTCGTATTGTCATCCTTTTCAGGCATTTGATCTGATTTCGTCTTCGATTCTAAGGGGGACGAATCGAAGAGCAAATGCTTTTCTGACGCACTAAACAACAATTGAATAATTTCATTAGTCACATTTGTCCACAGTGTGGTAAGCCCTAGGCCGCTCATTGACAGTAGCCATTTACCTGAAATTCTCTTTTAAGTCGACTCCCATCGATCCAATATCGATTCGGGCATAGTCCTTTCGACTACTCACAATGTGGGGCTTCGTCGCGGACTTCAAGGAACTTTGCTGCTGATGCAACTCCGAAAGGATTTCTTCATACAAGTGTGAGTTTCGCTCGATTCTTTGTGGATCCATGTGATAGTTTGGATTTTCGTAGCTCAGGAGCCCATTCTCTGTTGCGTGGCACGGAAAAGAAAATTTTCTGATGATGATCATATTTTCTTGTGTTTCTTCTAAGGAATTGAGATGGGAATGAGTGGGAATATTTTTAATATAATTTTGGCCTTAGGTCTTATAAAGAGCATATCGCAGTTATCCATCCGCATTTAATTAAATTTTTGAAATGTTATATGTAGTAAGTAAATTCTTATTGTTATTACCATTATTGACCTTTGCGATTGTCAAGACTTTGATAATGAGAAATTTGAGAAAATGACGGAGGTTGCTTAAAGACACGTATAATAAGATAAATATAATAATCCTAAAGGCAAGATATACTGTTCTTTGAACAAAATCCATGTAAACCTAAATTCAAAAAGACAGAATTTCCTCTAAAATTGTTCGAGGAGGAATAACGACCGCAACCAATTTTTGCAATAACTCTATAAAGAATAGATTACAAAGAGAAGGCACCCTACAGCCAGTAATTTCCCAACGTTATAAAAATGGATATATTGATTTTATTCTGTCAGTTTTATTTAATAAATCTAATAATATGGTTGCCTTTGAAAAGGCCTTATACAGTAAAACTAGGATACGTATAGACTTATTTTGCTATAACAATTGGTGTACTTAAATGGGTTGTGATCTTATCCATTAGTGCACTTATTCATACTTTGTGTACTTAAACGTGATTAAGTGGAAGTGAGGCAGAAAGAAATTCCAAAATGGAATGTATATTTATACTTTTATTATTATTTTATATTAGTAAAGGCTTCCATACCTTTTAATGTATCTGCACAAAATATGGCATGAATATTTTTTGATACCTAACAAAAGATAATGTGAGATCTTCATAACTACCTTATATTTCCTACTTCACTCCAGTGTGGAGTACAGGGCTTCCACAAAGCCTCTCCACGTAGAGGCTCTCCTCCATCCATTACTGGAATCGTTTATGATTACCCCCAGTAGCTATTCTAATTGATGGGGCTTCCATCTGTCGCTTATTACAAAAAGCGCACTTTGGGAATGGAAGCGTGGTATCCGAGTGGGATTGGGGCCCGGGATTTTTGGATCGGCAGTCTAGCATCATAGCATCATACATACCTTAGTAGTGTTTATTTAAAAAAATGATTAATACCGGAGTATCCTGGTACCCAAAAAATAATGACCTTGCTGGAGCTATAAAGCACTCCTCAATTAGTTTTGATGAGAAACACCATAATGAGAGTGTTTTGTTAACCGTTTGGCTATCGAAAAAGATGTTTATTATAGAACCTTTCAGCCCCTTGCGGATGATGAGAAGGGCACAGACTACAATAGCGTGGATTTCGGTTCGGAAAACACTAGGCCAACTGCTTGTTGCAATTGAGATCTTGGTGTTGGGTTCATAGACGCCAGCTCCAGTGCCGTGTTCCGTTTTTGATCCATCTGTGAACCACTTAAGGCTTCTGGGATCCAGTCTGGGGCCAGGACTGTCCCAGACTGTGCGCTCAAGGATGAGCGTCCCATTAATCCTGTAGTCTGTCATAAAATAGATTTTTAGATCAGTCTACACCGACTCGGAGGGCGGATCTTATTATGTTGGCAACTATGTTGTCGAACTTACCCGTAACGACGACTGCCAGGTCGTCCGCATGCCCGACGGCCTCGTAGCCAAGCTTACATAGCCTGACCAGGAGGGTGTCCACTACTAGGGACCATAGCAGTGGAGGCAGTTCTCCACCTTGCGGGAATCCCCTGACTGACCTGATGCACACGGAGGTATTGCCCATGGTGGACGAGATATTCCGCTCTTTCAGCATAGCGTCCCCCATGCAATTGGTTACTGGTCTATATTTCTGTGCTCAAGAGCCCTTGAAATGGAGTCGAATCCAGTATTGCCAACAGCTTCTTCTATGACCAGGAAGGCAAATAATGCTATCTACTTAGACTGAAGGGATTTTTCAATCTTGCTGCCAAGACTGTGCAAAGCAACCTCTGTTGATTTACCCTTTGTGTAAGCAAAACTTGTTTATGTGGAGCGGTATGGCTCGCTCCAGTTTGCACTTTATGTGGAAGTCTACCAGTCTTTCTATTGTTTTTAGTATGGAAAACATGCATGTTACCCTGTTTTGGGATACCACCACCTTCCTCCACGGAAGTGGTATGTAACCCCAAGTGCAGCTAGCCCTAAAAAAGCACACCAGAGGGTCGGGAATTGTCTCTAAGCAGTTCTGGAGAAGATCTGGGAAGATTCCGTCTCCTCCGGCGGCTTCTAAAAGTTGAATAGAAGCCACTGCCACTAGACATGCTGTGAGCTCTGCGGCGTACCTTGATCCCATGAGCGATGGCTGCAGGCTGTATCTCAGTTGTTCTTGCCGTTGATCCGGGAAAGTGTATCTGTGATACGAAGACGATAACGTACCGAGGGCGGCTTTTTACACTTTATTTATAACGCTTAAATAAATGTAAAAATCTAGCCAGGTAGAACTTATTCAGAAGTGAAATCGTTACGTTACTGTTATTGGGCTACTTGATATATTTGAGAAAGCATGCCCTTTTTCGGATGAAATATTAAAGCACTATTTGAAATTGAACAACACAAATATATGGTCAAAGTTAAATACGTACTTCGGATCAAAGTATCACTACGCTCCGGTGGGGCTACTCACTATGCAGACGAAAAGTTGGCCTCACATTTCCTTGGATTGCAGGTCTGAAATACCATCCAAACGATCTCCTTGCATTGGCTGAGGAGAAAGTTTCGTTCGCATTAAATCGACTCCACTTGGAACCCTTCGAGTCCAGAAGGTATTAAAATAATTTATCGGCGTCGCTGCATGAATTCATAATGCGCTTCCGGCCGAAATCCTTTTTATAGCGAAAATTATTACGAACCAGCAACCTTTGTCTCATTACCCAAAGGAGCCATGCCGTGATTGAATGGTCGCTGCATTAGTGCACTGGAAAGTTTCTCCAAAGTACTTACCAATGCACTCGAGTTCCTTAGAAGCCATAAATCAGGAACTGGCTCCGGGAGCTCTTAAGCAACTTGTGAGTTCCCATCCCACCCCCACTTTAGGAGGAGCCCTCTACAGCCGCGGGGGCAACTTCTGCAGAATGTCATAAATTTTCCATCCACGGCGATTTAAGTTTACGGTGAACAAACGGTGCTCTTCCTTGGCTTTGTGTTGCTTCGATCCTTCTAATTTGAGAGGTATCTTTTGTCTTCCGAAATAGGCCAGTAACACAAAAGCGCGACGGGGTGCGGAGGGGAGCACGAAGGTAGAAACTCATCAATGAAAGACTGTTGGGCGGGTTCTTCCGCTTTCAAATCTAAAGTTGGTCCGAAACCCCCCGCCTGCGGTCCCTTGAACCCTCGGCAAAAGTGCTCGACTTTTACGTGTTTCTGCTCGACAAATTGGGGGTTTGGGTGTAATTCTTCACGTGCCGTGCCGAACAGCCGCACCGCACCGCACCTGAGAGCTTAAGGGCTTTAGGCATGCAGACGATAGCTTGGGACCAAGCTCGGCATGGCTCGGGTGGTTGCGAGGTGAAATATCGAAACAATAAACAAACGAACCTACAACCCATCGTTGGTCTGTTGAGGCAGGGAAAACACGAAGTTAGGAAAATTCCACGCGGAGAAACCTTTTATGTGTTGCGTTCCTGCAAGGGGTCTCCGCGCGTCGGGAGGAGGCAGGTTGTCTGGCGCCTATCCATTAATGGCCGCTTTTTATGGGAGTTCACGTAGACGCGTATAGTTACCATGTAACGGCACTGCCGCTGAAAATTTCCTGATACGGTCAAACTTTTTACTGGAAATTAAATCGTGAATAAGTGAAGAGCGAAAAGGAATCCTTAAGCCTTAAAGGGAGGATGGAACCCCCGCAGCTGTGCAGTTTTATGCTCGTAAATAATGAACACTTGCTCATCTCATGCAGGCCCTCTGTTCAATTTATACACCTTAAATCTTAAATTGCTTTTAGCTGCCGTAAGTAGTTCAACTGGCCAAGATTTCCGTTAGGGTTGAGTCGAGTGGCACTGGGCTATGGAAGAGGGGAACGATTGTAGGTCGGTCACCACCCGATTTATTCACCTTGCATGCAGACATCGCGACGCTGTCTCAAAATATTTTTTACCTCTACCCCAAGGCTGCGGGGAGTGCTTTATTACATACCTTAATTAATTTACGATTCCGGAGCCACTCGGCGGCACGGGTGAATTATGACGACTAATATTGACTCCGATAAGGATTTAAGCATATACAACAGCAAACGGAGATTCCATATTTATATCATTTCTCAAATTTCTCTAGGTTGATCTATACATGTCTCAAAGACATTAGCTTCACTTTTTGATTATTTTGAAATTTTATTGTCAAGGCATTCGATCGATCTTTAGCATAATAACTGGGCCTGACAAAGCCAAATTATAAAATTGTTTTAATTTTCTAAAATCTATATACATATACAGGGTGTTTCAGTCAACGAGGGCCAAAATGATAGAAGTGATAGATCTCACCTAGGCAAACAAAAAATCTTATGGCAAGAGATGAAAGCTCAACAGTTTTCGAGTTACAGAGTGATTCATATATTCGGCATGTACATACATTATTATTTATTTTTATCTTTTGATCTACCCAACGCAGGGACACCGCCACCGTTGCAGGTACAGTCACTTTCGAAATTGAAAAAAGCTCTAAAATGTCGTAAAATTCACGTTTCTCTCAATTTTTCTCCGAAATTCATGTACTTATTGTACTTTTGTTTTATTTTTATTGAATTACCCATCTTGTTGTCTTATGAAGAGGTGCATTAATTACATGAATTTCGCAGAAATTTTGGGAGAAACGTGAATTTTACGAAGTTTTAGAACTTCTTTTCACTTTCGAAAGTGACTGTACTTGCAGGGGTGGCGGTAGATTAAATTGGTAGAATTTTTGGAGAGCACATTAAGATAGTAGTTATATGGCGCGAGTTTGATGTCGCTGCGTTGGGGAGATCAAAAGATAAAAGTAAAATAATAATGTGAATCCCAAATTTATGAATCATCCTGTAATTCGAAAACGGCTGACATAGCCCACTCGCTCCCTGCTATAAAATGTTTTGTTCGTCTAAGTGAGATCTATCACCCCTATCATTTCTGCCTGCGTTTAGGAAACACCCTGTATATTTAAGACGCGTGCACAATAAAGCCTTGTAATATCTTACCAGTAAGTGTTTGTTTATTTTTGTCTCTCGTTAATGAGATAATTTTACAGCAGTCTCCCCTACAATAGTATGCATGGCTAAATCTTTAAGTTTAACGCTGAATACTTCAGGCAAGTACAATGAACGAGAACATTGTATAACGCAATTAAAGAGATCAACCTTGTACCAGGTGCTGGCGACGGTTTTCAAATTTCGAATAATTCTACTGACGTAGTTTGGTAGCCCAGCATAATGGTTTTATTATAAAACAGGGCGATTTCCTACTACCTAATCGTAATCGTATGTATTCCATAGGTAAAAGCATTAATTTCAAAACTTCGTAGAAAAGAAAATTTTTATTGTCCAAAAACGACATGGACAGGTAAAAGCATTAATTTCAAAACTTCGTAGAAAAGAAAATTTTTATTGTCCAAAAAGGACATGGACAGCAAACTTAGACAATCTTCATCTTTTTGGAGAAAAAGTTTTAAAATAGGGGTATTCACGCTTTGTTGCATTTGCTAGTGTGTCGTTGCAAAAGGTGTAAATTAATCGGTTACTATAGAAACAACTATGAAAATATGCAATTTTACATCATACATATAAAAGATTTAACTAACATTGAGCTTATTAGTATCAGCCGTTGCAAGCAGCAGATATGAATTTATTAGAATTGTATGCAGATAGCAACAATAAGGTACTAGCCAATAGCTAAAAGCAAACAGAAAAAGCTGCAACGTGAAGTCAATATTTGCAATAAAACGTTACTCTACTCAGGTGTTAGGGGCCTTTAAGTATCACGTAAGCACATTTTGTTGATTTTTTATATGGGGTGGACTATGTAAGACAAAATTAGAATCTCGTCTACCCCCACTCCTCTAAAGAGTAAGATATAAGATGCTGTTCTTTTGTAATTTTTTTAATCGCGTAGATATACTTTTCCAAAAATCATAACCCCCTCCCCTTGTCCAAAAAGCCCAAATGTATAAAATGCACCGAACGTGTTTCTGACTTATTTCTATTCGATTAGTGTTACTAAGAGTTTATCATGCTCAAGGAAAGTGTTGCGGTTTTACTATTATTCTTCCAATGTTGCAATTCTATGCCGAAACCAATTTCGGTTGCAAGGGGCGACAGTACTGTCAGCACCATGCTACCCTATATGATAGCAATAGAGAGAAATAATGATACAATGTGTGGCGGATCGCTTATAAAGCCCGGCGTAGTATTGACAGCAGCACACTGCCTATTGGATGAAAAGCTGAAGAAGTTACGAGTAAGGGCTGGATCGCTATTTAGAAACAAGGGAGGAACAACCAGACAAATTAGGCAGTACACCAATCATCCACTCTTCAATCCCACTACAAAAGACAATGACATAGCGGTAGTGCAGCTACAAACACCTTTCGACATCGCACACAGTCGAAATCGAATTGCAACAATTCGTCTTGCCACAAGCGGTGTTCAAGAGGGCGCTGTAGCGCTAATGAGCGGTTGGGGACAACTTGGCCCGAAGGGAACATACCCTTATGTTCTAAGAGCTGTTCACCTGAAAGTGTGGCATGACAAAATTTGTAGGCTAGTAACACACCGAAACGACACCACAAGCATTTGCGCTGGCCGCGGCGGTGATGACGCCTGCATTGGAGATTCTGGAGGTCCTTTAGTTTCAAATGGTGTACAGATCGGTATATTCTCCTATGGATTTAGACAGTGTGCGCTACCAAGAATTCCTAGTGTGTATGTTAATGTTTCAGCTTATCACAGCTGGATTGAGTCTACTGGAAATAGTTACCAATAATATTTCTCTATACATATGTATAACAGATAACTGCTTCAGAAAACATCGGACAGATAAAATAGAAAAAGTGTAATTAAAAAAAAAGTCAGGCAAGTGCGAGTCAGACTTGCGCTTTAAGGGTTCCGAATATTCGCCGCTAATTAAATGACTGTAATATAAAAAAATATTTTTATGTTAATATTGTTTATAATGATTTTACACGAACAAAATAAAATCTGACAAGAAAATGTCATAGGAATTTCGATCATATCAGAATCGAATGGCGGTATTGTTTTTTCGAAGTAACCACTTTTGTACTAATTTGTTTAAATAATTAACTTCCCAGTTTATAGGGAAGTTGTTGCAATAGGCCCGAAAATTCAGATTGTAGTTTTCAGCATATTTTGAAATTTTAAGGTCACTTTTTATGGAAAATGTTATGCTCTTTTAAATGAACTTTGTCCAGTCAGTGTACGATTTTTTTCACGAGATATAGACTAAACTGTATTCGGTAAAGTATTCTTTACCATGTATATATCGATATTATTAAGGCAGCTAAGTAAGTTTTAGTGTAAGTAATGAATGCGTGTAAATAGTACTTATTTAAGTAAATTTAAAAAGCAATATCGGCATATCCAGTACATACAAAGAACCTCCACCTTTTTAACTCCGCAAATATGATTTTGTTGCCGATATATCGAGTAGAGTAGCATTTCCTTTTGAACTCTTTGGGACATTTTGCATAAAATGGTAAAGAGAGAGCTTTGTGAAAAATCACAATAGTTGCCTTTTTCTATATCAGAAATGCTGAGCCGTTTAGTTTACTTTGATTCTCAAGGCAGTTTCGTTCACCCCGTGAGATCCGACTTGCTCGATCACATTTCTTCATTACGTCGTTTGAACCCACAACTCAATTATTTAGCCACTAACAGGAAAAAGTGCTGAATTACCTCTTGCCTAATTTATACTTCAATTAGTTACGAACAAATTAAGTGGCAATATCCTAAAAATGTAATAAGAACGTATTGATCGAAACATACTAGCCCCATGACCAAAGGGCGAGCCATCAAATGCATTGGGAGATTGGCAGATTTTATGAGTGCGCATAAGCTAATTATATCGAAATTGCGGGGAGAAACGACTTGTACTTTCCTAAGTTTATGGCCCTATTAACCACTAATTAGAGGCACATTCTGATAAACCGTGCTAAACCTGCGGACGACCATAAAACCGACTGACAAACCCAAACAGCTGAAATCAAGCGAAGTCATGGATAGGCGAGGGTCGTATTTTTACCAAAACCTTTTTTCCGTACCCAAATAGCTGCAGTGCTATGGTGGAGCCCTGGGAAATAGTGGATATGTTTGGCTTCTGCTAAAATTAATGACTTTTGGAGCTTAATAAATTGCCCGAAGTGGACAAATGTAATGAAGTGCAGCTTCCGTGGATGGTTCTTTTTTTCGTTCGTTCAATTAAAACAATTTTTCAGAATCATGTTTGCATCGGCGAATTCAGTCTTTCTTTTTTGGAGGTTTTGCCAAACTTTCCCACTTAGCGCCTACACAAAAAATCGACTTTTGCGGGGTGACTAGTCCGAAGGGATACAAATAGGGTAAGTTTGAAAGATTTACAGCTGGAGTCTGACGCGATGGAGTGCAGTAAATTGCTAATCCTTCAATTAAAAATCTGAACGAAATTAATATTTATTGGAAAAGTATATATTTAGAAATATTTTTTAAATTTACTGCACTATGTATTCCTCTCTATTACTGTGTTTTCATGTATTTGAATTGAGTTTCAAGAGGGTGAGGGTAAATTGTGCGTTCCTATGCTCTTGGGTTAACTTGACAGATGTTGCAGTGAAATTTAAACATTTTAAGAACAACTTAACTTCTTCCCCTATCCAAAAAGACTCCGAACCTATTTTTAATACAGAAGTAAATAATCTGCCAATACATTTACGTAACTCAGCAAAATTCAGTTTTTGCATCTGACCAAGCGTCCCTTGCCAATCGAACACGTCTTTTCCTATACATGTATAAAATAATTTAGACGTACTTATTTGAAATTTGTTTAGTGAAATTTCTTATGGCACACTAGCGTTCGCATGTGAAGAAATGGGAGCATAACAAGAAGTGAAATGCTTCCCGAAGCAAACGTGAGAACAGAAATTCATGAAAGTAGGTATGTGAGCGTTTTTGGAGTCGCTGATTTTAAATATTGGTCCTCAATTTTATTAGTTAAAGATGACGGCTTCAATATGGCGGACTCAAAATAGAAAATTTCATGAAAGTTTCATGAAAGCTGGTATGTGGGATTTTCGGAGTCACAAATATAGTGCCACATTGTGCAAGCTCAAAATGGCGGACCTATTTATCGTCAATCATTGTGCTGTACAAAAGGAAATCCCTTTCTAACGTGCATGTCGATCAATGTAAATATAACTCATGATAACGTATAATATTATCGATGGGACATAACATATATACTGTTATATAGCAGGTTTTTATTTATTTCCGTATCTTTTATAAAATACTAAAAATTAAACGTTGCATTCAATTTATTTGGGGGGATTACAGTTTACCAAGTTGAAAAATTCAAACTTTTTATTTTGCAGAAATTGGTTCTTAATATTCAAGAATATCTACATAAATTTTTGTTTCGATATTCCAAGTTTCTCCTTTTCTCGACGATTTCGTATAATGGCTAATGCACTCGTCGAGCAGCGTGCGCAGGTATAGCCTAGCGCACCAGACGGGCCGGGCCCGCAGTTCTCTCGCAGCTTTGACCCGAAATTCCTTTTCTATTCTTCTGAACTATGAGATGCTCAGGGGCCCAGTTGAAAAAATCTGGGGCCCTATTTGGGAATTCGACTCGATTGCTCTCCAGTTAGGTATTTGTGAATACGATCGAATCGAGTTGAACAAACTGCCACATGAAATTACAAAAATTATGACATTTCGTGAATCTCGAGACTTATTTTAATGCGATTTGTTTAGCAGTTTTCAAAGTGGTGAATAAAGAAATTGGATTTTGCAATTTTAACGCGTTTAGTTTGAATTAAAGGTAATATATTAGGACCGCTGGTACAAGTGGAAGGTTTACCTCCAATATGTTATATTCCGCAATTACTTCGGTAACTGGAAGAGAAGAATTCTCTGTTTCTGGCCTCCCAAAACTTCTTGCATTGGAAATTCCACTGTAACATCGAAAGCATCGGGACTACAGTCATAAGAACTTAAAATGAAAAAATTAAATCTAAGCCTGATTTATAGCGCTAACTCTATCCTAACATACATAATGAGCACTTATCAGCCGGGACTCAGAAAACTTCGGAAAAAAGATAAAGGCGACTGTAGTACCTAATAATAATAAATAAGTTTGTTCGCGTACTTTTGACTAAAAACTTTATACAGAGTGGGGGTAAATGTATCATTTGTAAACGAACGCGGATATGTAATGAATTTTTCCTAATTTGTATAACTTCTTTTTAAGATTGAGATTTAATGCACCTCCTTGCAGAACATTGAGTAAAATTTTGATCTGTTTCTGTTTATCCAATTAAAAAATGCTGTTATAACGGTCAATTTCTTGCATTCGACAGCACAATTTTACACACAGCAAATTTTCTGGGTAAAAACTTTATGAATTGCGTATGTATCTAGTGAAATCTTAAGATTCAATGCTGAAAGAATGTTATAATAGTAGCAGAGGATTTTTAAGTGTAATTATTTAAAACTTCTTAGAGCTGAGATATTTTGGAGTTGATTCTATTTTTTCTTTTATAATTTGTTTTATTTCAGTCTTTTTTGGTGCCAGATCTCCAACTTTTTATTATCGGTTAAGAACCTTCCTTTTATAAAGTTGGATCGATTGGATCCGTGTTTCTAAACTCTGATAGCAGATTGGAAATCAGCGATCCCCACAACTCCCTAGTATTCGATTTCATCGCAATCACTTGACATTTGAAAATCTCAGTCGCCATATTGGATCCGCTATTTTGAATTTGAAAATGTTGATAGCAGTTTCGAAATCAGCAATTCCCAAAGCCCTCTAGTATTCAATTTCATCACACTAACCCTACATTTGAAAGTTTCGGTGGCCATACTGGAAAAGCCATTTTGAATATATCCACACTGTTATATACTAGAATCTCCCCAGAAATATATAAATTATATCAGCGAAAGAATTATCAAAATCGGTCCAGTGGTTTTTGAGAAAATCGCGTACAAACAAACAAAAAAACATACATTTATACATACGGCGGAAACACAGAACGTCCTCTTTTTAAGTCGGTTAAAAACAACCATGCTCACTTATTCGATAATCACAATAGAGCAATATGGCTCATAGCCGCGGTTATAGGTTCTACCATAAACTTTTGTGCTGCTATAGTAAACGTAGTCAAAATACAATACATAAAGTCAAAAACCTTTTTATTGTAATACCACGAAAGCACTCACCCTTAATTAAAGTGGCTCATTGCCTATAAAATCAGGAAATTAATATACATATATCTTGGCATAATCTGCGCCATAAATTGGGTGCTCAAAGCCAATGACTCCAGCAATAAAAGTGTCGTGATTACGATCCAATCTTGGCGCAAGCCAAATCGCGCCTTGAGGTCAGTACGGCACCTCAGCGCTAACAAATATGATCCCCTGACGGGATGGAAAACAAACGAGAATTAATGAGCGATTTCGCTATTTGCATTCTGTTTGCGGAAGTAATACGAGTATAAATCCGATGAATATTTAAAACGCGCACTTTCCCCAGAAATATTCAATAAATTGCCGGGTGTGCGGCCCTTCTTTTGCCGTATTTGCACGGTCGTCGCCAGCGTATCAGGCTTGCGGCAGGCCCTTGCTAATTATGCAGTAAATTAGGGTGGTCTTCACTTGGGCCTAATAAGCGTTAGTCACGCAACGTTCCCTGCCGGAGAGGCCCAGAGGGGCCATCGAAGGCCCAGCGCGGAGGATGGATGGAACTGCCGGCCAAATAACAGTTAAATAAAAAATGAGGAGATTAGTTGGGATCCAATCCTGGTGACCTGGACACGGGGCACTCGGCGGATGGGGGTGTCTAGATCTATCCGTAGTCCTTACCCAAAAATATGTCATCATCATCAATGTTTTGTGAGCTAGCAAGTGTGGCTATTGCCGCCATTGCTTTACAGACTTCTATCAATGAGGGTGGCGGTAATATTGCCACGCTCAATGGTGCTCGACTCAGAATTTCGCCCGACAACATTCAAGAGAGAGATTTCGGCTTACCTGCAAAGAAAAGAAAATGTTTGTTAGTGCTTCTGTATAAGCTGGCTAGGCGGATGTGGGCGATAAAACTATAAGGAGGCACTTTGGGATTTGTTTCGAGATTAGGCGGAATGTTAATGAATTCATTTATTTGTGTTCGACGAATTTGTGGTGAAGCTGGGAGCTGGAAAAGGATCTCCAAATTTTATGAAGCGATTTATTAGAATATAATTTTAGTAACTCTGAATTACACTTTGATGTGGTGATTCAATACAAATGACTTTTTCCTTTTTATCATTTCGTGTGAATGATAGTTGTACTTTAAAAGGCTTTCCAGAAGATCAGTTGATATTTTTTTCATGTGTACCAAATATTAAATTTTGTGGCGAGCTTATACGCGAGAAAACATCACACAATGTTGTAATTAAAATTAAAATAGTAATTCCAACGCAGTTGGAAACCTGAAAGGCGGCATGTAACATGCAGACACAGAATATAAAAAAAATAGTATATTACGATACAAGGGCGGTAAGTAGCCGATTGCCCACGATGGCGGTGTTGACGCACGAGCGAAGCGAGTGCGTTAACAGCCATCATGGGCACTCGGCTACTTACCGCCCGAGTTACGTATGCTATTTTTCAGCACGAGTGCGGGGTAAGCAGTAGGTACGTTACCGCACATGTTTCCATTCGGTGACTCATAAATTAACCACGGTGCGCTAAGGAGCCGATTGCCCACGATGGCGGTGTTAGACGCACGAGCGAAGCGAGTTCGTTTATAGCCATCGTGGGCAATCGGCTCCTTAGCGCACCGTGGTTAATTGATGACTTACCGCATGGAAACCCGTGCGGTAAGGTACCACTTACCCCGCACGTGTGCTGAAAATTCAATTATCCAACATAACAGAGCAAAAAAAGGTCAACAAAATAAAAATTGTAATATTTATTTTAGACATTTCGTTAAAAGTATTGGGAGTACAAATGGAAAACCGCTGCTTTTATTCAAAATTTGAGGCTGTATTCTGGAAAATTAATTACATATATATTCTTCAAAGTATTGCCCATCGCCACCCCAACTTTTTCCTATATTTTTGGCAGCATAGGGATTCCGCGCCGGATAAACTGCTCGTTTTAAGGCGATCTACGAATAGACTCAATTTTCTGCCTCTCCGTGACAACGGAAGCGCTGGTTAGGCAGAGCATGCGTCATCGATCGGAACAGATAGTAGTCGGAAAGGGAGATATCTGTAGAATACGGCGGATGGGGTAGGACGTCCCATTTCAGTGTTTCCAGGTAGGTTTCAACGACCTGAGGAACATCTGGCCGGAGGAAAGTTCTTGTTGCGTTTGATCATCTAGTAATGCCTCCAATTCTGCGTCTGTAAACTTTTTCACCGGTCCGGGACGCTCCTCGGCTTCCACATGGAAATCACCACTTTTGTAACTTTGAAACAATTCGCGACACGCACGTTCTTTCACTAATTGAAGCCTCACCATAAGTTTCTACAATCCTTCGACCCTTGATTTATAGCACATCTGGTGTTCCGCAGGGAAGCCATCTAGGGCCACTCTTATTTGTAATTTACATTAACGACTTATTTTGCCTCATTCAAGGATTTTATGTTATGCTGACGATGTGAAGGATTATGGTAATATATCTAATGACGATTGTTTCCTCCTTAATGATGACTTAATGGTTTTGTACAAATGGTGCTGCTCCCATGTTTTACCATCACATCCGTAAATTGTCTTTCGAAGTGCATATTGATCGTTATTAAATTGAATGCTGTATTACATTCTATTAAGCGGTGGTCCAAAGAGTTCGCCAACCCTTACGTAATAAAGCTCCTTTATTATGTTCATTTGTTAGTCGTACTTTGGAATACGCTTGTCCCGTTTCGGGCCAGAATGTTACAGGCAATTGAGAACGCTATAGATTCATTATTACTGGCTTTTCCGTTCGCTAATTGAATGATGTTAATGTAAAAGATTGGTTTCAACAAGACGGCGCAACATGCCACACAGCGTGCGACACAATAAATTTATTGCGGGAAACATTCGATGAGCGTATAATTTTGCATAATGGACCTGTGATTTGGCCTCCACGATCGTGTGATATTACATCTATGGATTATGGGAAGTTGCTAGCCTGCGCCAATGAACCACAGACGTTGGACCACTTGGAAGTCAACAGTCGCCGAGTTATTGCCGATGTACGGCCCCAGTTTCTCGAAAATGTGGTCGAAAATTGGACATACAGATTGCGCGCTTCATTCGAGCCAGCCGCGGCGAAATAATATTTAAACATCAATGGAAAAAAATTATCTTTCCAATAAAGCCAATACCATGGCCATTAACATAATTTTTATGTGTTTTATTTCATTCTATAGTTATATAGCTCTACAAAAACACTCTATATTAATAATGAATAATATATAAATATTTTTAAATTTCAATTGCTTTTACATTTATGTACGGAACCCAAAAACAAGCATTTAAATTATATATATCAAAAACCTTCGAGACCAAAGGTCAGACACCAATTTTTTAATAGTCGTGTTCTTCTTAAGTTCTTTGATTGTCCCATCCCTTCTTTCTATTTTGCTCGCATGATTTCATTGAAACGAGCTGACGTTGTTATCCCTTGCATTTTGCACACGCCAAGTGTTCGAGATGAAAACAAAAGAAAGAAATTTATCACCGTACCCCGCCGAGTGAAATCCTGACCACTCACATATTATTGCGTGATAAGGCTATTCATGTTTTATTGAAAAAGAAAGTGTGGCGCCACGAGAATGCCATCATGAGTCACCGGTGATTCACCTCGCGGCGCCGAATTTCCGTTTGTTTATGAAACTTTACGGCATCATAAAGTATGCCCACTTCCAAGGCTGAAGGACCTTCAGAATTATTTTTTATTTTTTTTTTCGCTGTAAGCGAAGTTTGACAGCGCGAAAAACCATAAAAGTTTTCTTTTTGACTGAGAAGGTCTGGTGTGGTCTTGCATGAGGGAAGTCAAGTTTCGGGAAAGCTTTCTTTCATTGTTCAAATCAGGGGTTCGAACTGCGCAAGTATGGGAATTTGGGAAGACGAGAGAATTGCCGCAATTGTCAAAGTCATCTGTGGACCAACAAAGAAACCCTTTTCTGGGAGGTATTAAGTAGGACTCGAATTAGCTCCCTCCTTCGGTACTTCTAGGTTCCGTCAGCGAAGGATTTCGAAGGTCAAATCGCAGCGAGGTTTGCTCCATGCTATCGCCCAGTGAAAGTTTCGGTGCCTCTTGCTTAAGTGCACCACCCGGTAATCTTATTTTATGCCCTGGTGGCGGGTTTCACTATAATCAGTAGGGGCCGAGCGGCTAGAGTGGCTTCAAGCTGCTTAAGATTATCAAGCAACGGCCCAACTTTTGTGGCTTCGCAGTTCGCCGTGCAAGGCTATTTGCCCGGCTCGGGCAGCTGGCATAGCGCGTGGAGTTATGGGACCGACTGCTTACTCTCACCAATTTGGTCTAACGAATTCAAAACATATCTTTTTTCGTTTGAGTCAAACTTAATCCTATTAACCATATTCACGCTCTTATAATGAAGTCTGCCTGCGCCGAATTGCAGGCGAACAAAGAAAGGGTTTGGCAGGGTGGTGATGGAGAGGTGGGCTGAGCATCCACCTACCTAGAATCAAGTTGGCCTTCTTCAATCCCATCGCTGACAGTCCGTCTGTGGCTAGTTTGATAGTGATAAGCAGTCCTGTGGTGAGGATGTTCAGCTGGATCAACGCATCCAGGAGCGCACTATTTATCGAGTTCACAATGATGCACAACGAGATGAGAACAGTTGAGCATTTCACCGTTTCGGATTGAGTAGACGCCACTTTGGATTCTTGTTCTCACCACTAACTGTTCACAAACTGTTCATAATAATCGGCACAGACCCACCCGTTAGGCAACGGTGACTACTCACGTATAATGATGCACTTGAGGGATACTCGACCGAGGTGGTATTCATCGGGATTTCGGCCGGCAAAACGAATCTGCTTACGGGTGCATCCTCTCTCGGTGCACAGTCCTACCGGGAACTCTGTTGTGCCTCCTCTGTCACACTGTCACCCTTCCTGGAAGGCCGGTGTGACTGCAGGGGTGGCGGAATCTTTCGGATCGATAAAGTTTGGTTGCGTTGCTGAACGTCAAAGTACTGTACGAAAACAGCGTGCAAATCCGTCCGAGGGCTGCGGCGGCTGAGCTTTCTGCCGCTTCGCACTTTTGAGGCTTCTTGTCTTCACGACGTGGGGGCCGATTAAGCAAATTACAGAGGAATGACTGCGGCTGCTTCCCTGACAATATTTTCGCTGCACTAAAGTCACCGGACACCGTCGTCGTCTGGATCTTGAGGACACTCCGATGTAACTGAGTCTGACTGAGTCTGGCTAATTCCTGAGCTTTGTTCCCAAGGACTCTTCTTGCATTGGGAGCACCACTACAAGCGGCCGTCCGAACAGCGGAACCGGAGATTTCCAATATACAGGAGGAGAACCCAGTTTCGCCGGGAAGCCCGTCCACCACTCATATGACTAAGCGGGTGCCCGGTGCCCTTTTGTCCTTCCCACTCCCCCCGATTGGCTGTTGCGGGGGGGCGCTTTATGCACTCTTGAAACTTTAATCACCAATTCGGTTTCCCGGAATTGGAAAATCGCAGGAGTCCTTTGCTACGCCGAATCAGCTCGGGTTGCAATATGCCTGGAAAGCTCAATAGAGAGCAGGAAAGTTTGCGCTCCTCCTAGCTTTAACTGCTCATGTGTTAGTGCGAATTTACCTTCTGCAGGATTCCGTTATATCGGGTATCTCAACAAGACGAAGGTGAAGGACAACTCCACAGAAGTGAACTATCCTCGTGGGAGCGAAAGAGAGTAACATGCTTGCAGAGCCTTCTTGTACCACTGATGTATGTATGGGTCCTAAAGTATTTATCAGGCTCCCCATAGCCGATGACTCATAACGCGGTGAGTCATGCCTGCCGTAATGCTCCACCATGTCCTCTCACCACAGGATGTGGGGCTTGTCCCGTCCGCAGACAGAGTTGCGAAGCTCAAATACCCGAGATGGGCAAGGTGTTGTGCTGCGGAGAAATACCAACTCCACTCGACTGTTTCCTCTTTTCATTATTTTTTCCCATTTCGGGGGAATCCTCGAGAGCTTCAGGTACCCACTAGGAGGCATTTAAGGTGCACAACGGCCGGTCGGAAACAATTCTAAATTCACCCATAGGGCACCGGGATTTTGGCCCGCTATTTTTGCAGGCCTCGTGGTACAGTCGTTAAGCACGAGGTGAATTTGAATCTCAAGCGGCACATGCACTTTAGGGGATCTGTTTAATGAGATTTTATTAGGGTGTGCGTGTGCTCCAAAATGACGAATTAGTAAGTACACCTTTCGAATTGAAAATTAGTCGCAGTTTTAGAAATGAAACCGAACATTCGATAAAGCGGAGGATTTACTATTCGATCAATTACGAATAAATCTAAAAAGATCACGTGCCTAACGAGTTGTCAAAACATTTAAAATATTCAACACTTTGGAGTTCTAAACTTATTAGACTTTATACCATTGCAAACCAAAAATAACGTTGACTCTTATTTTATATTATTTGGCGGCGTATAATGCTACGACAAATGTTATTCCATAGTAATTGGAGAATAATAAATTAGATTGATTTTTTTTAATTATATGTAAATTTTTTAACATTATAATATGAAACTTCTGATGTGTGTGTATCCGTACGACTGAAATCCGCGAAATGCATCACCTACTGACGGATTATTTGCCTTTTACAAAATATCTACGTACATAATGAAATTTGTTCCCTGAACTCCGTGCACACAAACATACATTGACACACCGAAGTGCAAATAATCGGTTCCAAAATCTTTTAGATGGGCGTTACTCCTCTCACCATACTTTAGTTAGTTTTTTGCACAAAGTTTAATGCATAGCTCTCTAAAAATAAATGTATAAAAAGGCTATGAATTGGGATACGAAATGGAAGCCCTTTTGCACTCCAAAGATGGTCTGAAACATGCCTTGTAGAAGATTTCTATTTCGAACTGAGATGTCCTAATTAACTTTAAATATGCAGACAGGGTGCTTCGAAAATCGGTACTAAGTTCGAAAGGGATGAAAGAGAAGGTCATACAATTATTATACACTACGTGACACATGATTGGCCTTACTTTATTTCATGCAGAAGAATTCAAACAAGTGAAAATAGGACCCGAATTTAATATTTTCCACATCGATTTCATAATGATTAAGTATCACGACTATTTTTATTTAGTACCTCAAATACCCTCCTACCGATATAAAAGCTTTTGAAGATTTTTTTGTTTGTTTTGTAAGCCGTAACTGAATAGATTACGCACCTTACCTTACCCAGTTCACTGACAAAACGAAACTGGCAAATTCTGCTTCTAAATGCACATATGCATTACAGTAGCACGATATACGATGCATTATAGGGGAACTGGTTCAAAATTGACTTCCAATGACGTCACATATATAGCTAAACGCATTCTACTGGTCGAACCTTTGATTTAATACCCTTGGCAAGAGGGCCAAGCGGGCTGTGACGGTAAAGGTTATCCACCATCTCGAGGCAGGTGAATACAAATTTTTCTCAAGTTGACACCTATCGATTTGCAATCCCCAAAAACCCCTGTGTACCAAATTTCATCAACATATATATTTCAACAGTAGAGGGAAACATTTAAACATCTTTCTTGTTAACTAGAAGCAAACGAGTTTAACATTTGATGAGAGTTTCAGTCTTAAAGGCTTAATAAAAAGTCTGGTTTGTGTTAAGTGTTTTGGGACGCGTCTACATAATTGAATCGCCTTCAACCTGCGTGGGCAAAACCATCACAATATTATAAAGATAAATATTAATAAACTATTGTCTAACACCAGAGTGGAAAGCAGACACCCACAAGGAATGTTCGGGCGCCGCTGGAAATAAATTTTTAACGCTTTTGATTGGCAAAGTTTACCTGTGCCACCGGTCGTGACATAAAAAATGGAAAAGTGCCCAAATCCAGGGGTTTCTTCACGAATGGCTTATTTAAACTTGCAGTTGTCGCCAGAGGGTGACTAGGGCTGCGTTTACGTTCAATCTGTGCCGAACCGTGTTAACGAGAAAAGTTTGCATCTTGCGACGGCACGGCCGGCTGGAGATGCCCAAACGACTTTTGCGGCTACAGAAGCAGCACGGGGGCAATCGCAGGGCGGACCTTACATAATTGCGTCGGCTTAACGATATCGCATAAAAATTCAAGTCGACGGTAATTACAAATCTCAGAAGCCCGAGCTGGGGGGCACATGGGCCTGTCCGGGCCGGGCGGCGGCGTAGTTCTGCTCCGGAATAAAACGATAATGGCAGCCACTTAGTCTAGTTCTTATTACCGCCAGGATGGCCGTTCACTTTTAATGTTATGTTCCGTAATTCGTAAACAATTTTCCAACCATTTCGTCGGCATATCCGGATAAATGGATCACCGGGGAGCAATTCCATATATTTATATTTCTCCGTTTATGCTGATGTATTCCGTGCCGAGGAGCGCCTGCTCCGGAAACCGGGCGGAGGTGCCTTGGGGCGGAAAGTTGAATTTTTGATTTGTGCAATTTTGCGCGGATGTGCTTTTTGGGGGATCCGAGCAGGCTGACTAAATGCGCTCGGCTTTGAATTTATAGAGCCGTAAAATTGCAATACTTTGGTGGTTCACGGCAGAATCACCTGTCTGGTAACTGCAGGTGATAAATTGCAGACGTTCCTATAAAAGCATTTTTGATAAATCCCAATCGGCACAGCACAGCATCCAGGATGAGCGACAATAGCTCAATTATGGTTTCCGCTTTGGAAATAGTTATCAACGCATTGTTTGCAACTAGTTTTTGTATCGTCCACTGATTTGTACGAAATATCCGGTTTGCTGTGACAATGCAATTATTTGCACATCTGCTTCGATAATTTCTATGGCCTTTGTGATAACAAATCAATAAGCGTTTAACAAATGAAAATACAAGAGACACCATGCAAAGACAAAATCACGTAAAATTAAATTTACATTGTTCATGATTTGAAACAACATTGTTAGTTAGATTTAATAATAAGTAAATAGGCACCGAAATATTTATGGGTTTTAGTTTTGCATTGTACCCCACAAAAAGACAAAAGCTTAGTAATAAACCATATCCTTTAAACCAGATAGAATTTTAAATTTATAAAAAAATAACACAAGATGTTAACTTTTGATCAAAAATCGTTCTTTTCTGCGAGATCAATTCATAATACTAATATCTCAAATTGACTTCGGGAAATTATTCTTGGCGAATCGCATTCTGGCAGTCCCTTTTTGTTTTGCCCATAGAACGTAATCGACAGGTATCAGATCACACGACCTTGGAGGAAATTCATACCTACGACCTTTTCTCGAAATCGCATTAACGCCAAATTGTGATTTCAATAAATCGATGGTTTGAGTTGCTGTATGGCCTTTAGTACCATCCTGTTAAAACCACATATCGCCAGTATCAATGTCAACCATATTTTTGTAAATATTCATCGATCATAGCCCGGTAGCGATCTCCATCTCTTTAACTCATTTTTAAATAAATAAGCATATAAACCGCACGGTGCATTTTTCTGGATGCGCACTGAGAAAAATTTGTCTACGGGAATCACAAATTAATTTTTAAAGTAAGTAATTTGAACAAAACTTTAGTATTATTAACCATCAATTTGTAATTATTATAATAAAACTGTTTTTTAATTTCAATAAGAAATGTCAAGAAATCAGTTTTAGGAATTGGCGTCAATTTTTTAAAAAAAAAGTTATATTTATCTTTAATATTTGGAAAACGTTTTTAAATTCCCACAATGAGAAGAAACAGAAACAGTGAAAATATTTGTTCTAACAAAAAAAAGGTTTGTAATTCCTGCAATTTAATTAATAATGCCCACTTGGCTTACGTGGGATTTTATAAAATCTTTTTTTTTAACCGACTTCAAAAATATAAACGAAAGCACTAAAAAGTTGCAAATAATACACGATAAACATCTGCACTGAGGCCTCTAGAGTCTATTCTGTAGTGGTCTCACTCCAGAAGCGACAAATTTGTATATTATCATTCCCATTACGCCAAAAATGAGTCTCACCACACAATCTTGCAATAAAATAACAGGTCAGCTTGCAACGGCTATAAATCCCATCAGCGAATGAATAGAAGTAATAAATGGTCTCGCGGCTTTAATTCCTGCACCAACAAATTTTATACGTGTGTAGACCTGAATCTTCACACAAAAATTTCCACGTTGTGGACATTAACAGTGTCCCAATTGCTGGGACTGGCGACGAATCGATCCAAATTCCTCTCGCACACTTTCATTTACAATGGCAATATTTGTTTCAGCACGCACATTCCGTGGAGTTATTGTTGCATCATGCAGAGTTTCAGGTAGGAAATCTATCCACAGCTCGACGGATGGCTTGCTCTGATGGACGAATATGTGCACCATAAAAATCATGAAATTGTGTATAAGTCTAGCAAATCGACGACCGATTTTCAAAGCAAATTTGGATAATTTTTTACCGTTCCTCAAGTGTGCATATGATATCTAAAAGAGCTAGCAGAATGCGGTGTGGCAGGTGGTGCCATCCTGTTGACACCACATGCCATTCACGGACGATTATGCACACTAAAATTTGCACGTAGCTTACGAATTGTAACTATAAAAATGTCTCCATTTTTGTACACGGTCTTCAAAATTAATAAACGTTCCGTCGACGTGTGAAGTATCATTTGCGCAAATTTCTATGTTTCCATAATATGACATTTATCAAATACGACTGACTAAACATTTGACAGACAGAAATGACACGCGATTCAAAATTGAATTGCATGTTGAGACACCCTTTATTTAATCTTGAGTGGTGTAGGAACACCTGAAACTAATTTGGGTTTGAAGTTATAAACATTAAAAGAACGGTATAAAATCACAACTATTATATTAGAAGTCCATAATGTACGGGGGAGGGGAGCCATTTCTACCATTTCCTAAAAGTTGCTATTACTACTATACCACGGTTTTATATCACCTCCAACCCCATGTGTTTTTATCTAGCTTCAATACAAATAAGATATTAAAAGAAGAATGGGATAAGTCTAAAACAAAATTCTCACACAAATTCAATCTTCTCTTTAATCCCCTTTAACTTTACGGAAAGTTCGCGGCAAAGATCCCAGATGACATTATTAAATTTGCTGAAAGTAAATTATGGCCCTGTTTTCATACTAAAATTGTTTCTTAAGGAATTCTCTTTATCCCATTTGCGAAAGGATAAATCGCTTTCTAATACCGCTCCCAAGCGAGAAGCTCCCACCGTGGCCCGCGCTAGGTGAAAATGTGATAAAATACCCCCGTAAATCAAGGGCGGAGCACGAAGTTTGTTATCTCGACTCTAATTACCACAAAAATTTATTTTAATTGGAAATATTGCCTCCTCCCGGGAACGCCACCCGTGCAGCTGAGGAGCTCCGACACGGAGCACGTAAAGACGTGGAGTTTCAGACATAAATTGGAGTGCAGATATCGCTGCAGTGGTGTGCTGCGAACTTCTCGGTTGCCTCGCAATAGCTCAGGAGTTGACCGGGGGAATGGGGGGTAGGGCAGCAGCTCCTCAGCGTATGATATTGACTGGGGCCTCAGGATGATCAACTCGTTGCGCCGAAAGGCTCCGAAAAACCTGAGGATGGGGCGAGCCGCATCTCGACTGAATCATATTTTTACGTGAAAAGATTTCCTTTGTGGTCTTAAGTAATGAAATTTTTTTGTTTCGTCGTCTTTCATTTCTCTCCAGGTGCTTTGCCCCCTCAAATCTAATTTATTCTCGCTGCCAGGGAACGAATGGAACTAAGGGTAAATTATGCGCTTTAGTTACACTCAGAGAGGAGTTCGGGCCCCGGGGTGATTTCGGTTAAAGCACTTCGCTGCTTGAATTAACAGCTCTGGGAAGTTTCTGTAGAATTTAAATTTAATAAATTTTGTAGAAAAGGCAGTACGCTTGCCTAGGTGTGAGTAAATCAAAGCGAGCGGGATACGACAAATAAGGGGATTTCGTTGGTACCCCAGGAAACGGCAGCGGTGGAAGATCAAGCGTGAAACAAAGAATAGATAAATTTCCTGCACTGGCAGCTAACTGCACATCCGATGCAGGAAATAAATGTTCGCCAGAATTTATATCCATTTTCTCATCAGTAGAATTTAAAGAGCTGCTGCTACCACATTGTGCTGTAGTTCGTTTTTTGCAGAAAGCTTTTAAGATCTATTTTGATTATGCTAAAACGATCAGAGGGGAAGGACCCAATACAAATAGAAAATTACGCTATGTGGGGATACGCAGCTTAACCCAAAAGCGAATGGATGGTTTCTGCCAAGTCTGTTAAAGACCTTCTTGGGATGAAGCTGTAACGTAACAATTACGGCAATTCTTACCTGATTTCAAATAATCATAATCTAAACTTCAAATAATTGGATCCCTTCAATTTTCATTTTTATTTCATAATTGATTTTTCCGGGTCTTCATGAGAAGCTGCCTAAACATATTCCAACGTGCACGCGCAGCCGCCATGGAACCCGGCGACACAAACAAAAATCTCCAGTTACACTCAGATGTTGAGAAATGCAACTCGGCATCTTTGGTAACTGCGCCGCTGGGAGCTTAGTGGAAAAGTTCCCCGGGAGCTTATCTGTCAATGGCGACAGGGGAACTTCTGAGAGTCGTTTGATAAAATTATTCTGAAGACCTTTCTTACCGTCTTCTATGGGAAGGTCATCGTATTTTCGCTACTGGGAAGCTTTGGACAAAATTAAGAAAACTAAGGACATGGCCACCAATTATTGCCCCTTTTATTAGTCATAAATATACTACAGTAGGTATACCGCCACTAAATTGTGGCCGATGAGAAAAACTTTGGGAATTCGATTTAATTTTTTTATTTTTTATTTTAATGATGTACAACTATTGTTATAATATGGTTACTACAAAATATATGTTAAAAGAAGCGAATTATTTATTATGTGTTAATATTTAGTCCTTCCACCCCTCGCCGGTATTGTTGTTAGCACTCTATTTGGAATGCTTGCTATGCAATTCTTGATTGAGATAAAACTTCCAAATCAAGCGAATTTAGGCAGGTTATGTTAGTTCTCGATGTGTGAAATTGGGCTCAACTTTGCATGAAGATTTACTCTTTCTTAGGATGCTCTAAGGTACCAAAATAGGGCAGAAGAACATTTCTAAGCATGTCGGTATATTGGTTGGAGCCACATTTTTCCTTCAACGAAAAAAGATAGGGCCTGTATCTTTAGCTGTAATGCAGCTCAATATATTGGGGCTTCAGTGACTGCTCCTAACTGTAATTAGGACGAATTATTTTCAGAAAAATTAAATTAAATTGTAAATTGCTATTTTATACTACGTAAAAGAGAAATTGGTTACACATACCTTGTTCTAATAGTCACTCCCGTGCCTCGTGTACATTTGCGCCCAACCTAATCTTCGTTGGCGCATTACTGTTATTGAAAGTTTATTTTGTTGGAAACGTCGTTCTAATATCCTTAACGATATCATGATGCCATCTTTATCTAATTCCCACAATATAACTCTCAGCGGTCTTTGAATGGGAAAGAATATTGTTTCGAACCCATTTGCTTGAAACTTTGGACTTTTCTATACCATTTGAACCAATTCCAACACTAGCGGTGGCTCAGTGGTAAGCATATGCAATAATGGGGTGCTACAGGGAGTCGTGGTTTCATGGTTCAAAACCAGATGATGTCGAAAATTCACATTTTAAAATTGTTTTCACCACTTTCACTTTTTTCCACTTACATCAATTTCACCTATTCTTAATACTATTTTACTTTAAAAAAATCAATTTTGTTTTTTAATTTTCAATCCCCAGGGCTAACATTATCGTCACTCTCTAAAAGTTCTCATTTTCATCATCCACAGTTTCCACATTTATTAATATGTTCATTCGATATTTTGCACACGGGCTCCGAAACATGTTTTCTATTTTCTATTATAAAAAAGATGTCATACCTTTTCTCCTACCCTTCTTTTCACAAAAAATAACACATTTTACATTTTATTCCATTTTACTAAAAAACTATTATTAATTAAATGTTCACATATTTACTCAATCATACTACTCTCCAAGGCGCTTCCATTCAGTGCTCCCACAACACACTACGGTGAATAATTATCAAGATATTTCAGAATCTAATTATTTACTTCCTTAATTTTTTCGGGTATTTATTCTCATGTTTTTTGGATATTTTTCCACACAATTATTTTTTTTATTCTTCTTTTTATACCCCTACTTACTGCACCCCCCTCCTATATGTCCTAGCCGGGTGAGGATGATCTCATTAAATCAAGCATAAATTCATACACAATACTTTTTAATACTTTCACCCAGTTTATGCAAATAAATATTTTGTAAATCAAATCTATTCGATTCATCGATCTGAGTAAGTTTTGAGTGATGGTCCTTTTTCCCTGGCTCATTCATAGACACTTGCGAAAGTGAAAAAATAACAAAATTTAATTAATAAATTAATAAAAACAAATCAGCGAAAATCACTTTCTTCCACCTATTTGTTCCACCCATGTGTGTCTCACGAAGTCCAACCTAGCCTTAATATGCGGTTTACGCGATTCGCAAAATAGTTCTTTTGTCCCCTTCGAGTATGGCTCTTAGATGACCAGTTAATTTTTCCCTTCCATAATTTTGCTTGTCCCGTTAATAATTTCGACCACGTGCTCACTCCGGTTAAATTTACACCCATTTTCTCCATTACCCTAACCTTCCAATGTAGGGCACTAATTTTTCCCTCCTCCTCACTATTTAGACAGTTTCCTCTACTCATTATCTTAAATCTTCAAGATAATGAAAGCAATTATGTTCAAAATTTAATGAAACACTCTGGCTTAAAACTTCAACACTCTTTACGATCGATGAACTAATTGGGTGCACAAAAAGCAAGCACATTTCAACTATGCCTATCATAGTGTCACGGCAAAATATTATTTGCCTAACAAACTTCAGGGTTTTACTACATTGGACATATGTATGAAGGTTGGAAATATAAAGTGGTAAAGGAATAAATGCAATGCGCGTTGTCAATTTTTCGCAGAGTGTATATGTGCTAAATGAAAGTCCAATACCTTGGCGTCTTCGACCATGTCTAACTTTTCAACAAGATAATTCAAAACATAATTAGCGGTAAAATACCAATGCTTTACGACATTGATTATTTATTAAAGTCAAGATATCAATGAAATATATAATGTTATGTTCTGTTCCCATCGATGTTGTAGTTAATTCTTTTCTTGTATAGTAAATGGACTTTGCTGTGATCTCCGTTTATAAAATTCTTCAGAACAATAAAATTACATACACTCTGGGGCACTTGAGAATTGATCATAATATTTTATTATTCGTGAAACTGGATTGTAAACGGTTGTAAAGTTTTTATTACCCATTACTCACAATCAGTGTCAGCTGGCGTGAATATAATTAAAACAGTTGGGGGTGTAGTTTCAAGGATTTTCAGGTACTTAACCCGAGCCATTTGATTATCCTTATAAGAGAAAGAAATTTAATGAAATGGTAATATGTAAAAGAGAAAAGTGGCGCAGTCAAATTTATTAGAAGAAAAATTCAATTTGCATTCTTGCGTGTTGAATGTGCTTTATTGAAATTTAAAATAATCTACTTTAAGGGTTTAGTCTACTCTGATGGGCCAATAAAGAAAGGAAATTCCAGAAGAGCGATTCTATTTATTTTTGGTGTTATAAACAAAACGCACCTTCAGAAGTATACTTAGAACATTTTCTAAGAAAATATTCATATTCTTAGATTTTGTGTAGCGTTTTCGAAGGTAGGTGAAATAGTGCGGAAACAGTCGCTGGTGTACACGATCCCGCCAATCCGATTGGTCAGAAACACAGAAAAAAATATATTTAGTAATCATATCGTATTAGCTATCGCCTGACCTACATAACATATTTCACACAATTGCTCCGTCACTTTGTCATTTCGAATTGATAAAACCAACAAAGAAATAAACTTTTTGTCTATTGTAATATACAAAGTCATCTTTTCGATGGAATGAAGTTAGGTACACCCTAAAACAGAAGCAACGGTAAAATATTACGAAAACTAGGCGGGAGAAGGTCTCAATATTTGCCTATTTCCTTTGATCCTTCCTTTGTTTTCCATAATCCATGTTGAGTGGATGAAGAAATGTTCCCAAATTGAATTATAAACCCAAGAGCTCTTTTCGATGAGAGCCGAACTGGAGCAGAGCCAATCCACGGGTCCGCCGACAGAAGACACAGAGCGCGGTGAAAATATAAGAACACGACAGTTGCTACCAAATCATCCTGGGCCACGGAAATAATATTCAAATACAACGCGGAGCGGGCCTTATTTCAATTTTATGCGGCCAATTTGGTTGCGGGCACGCCCTCCCGCCCCGTCCATATTTCTCATTATTGCCGCTTTACTCCGTTGTTTTCGGGCGCACGGCACCGTTGTCTGCATGTGTATTATTTTCCATTCAAATGCCATTCAAAGTGTACGTCATAACAGTAAAGCGGAGCGAAAGAGGCCATAAGCTGTTCCTTGCTGCTGGCTCTGGATATTCGGGAGGTACCCGTCCAGAAAGTGCAATTTATCCTTGCTCTGAGTTTTATTTGGTACTGAGATGGTATGTACGTAGCGGAGCCATTTTAGTGGCGGGATGCAAACGACCCGGACGGCGATGACATTGGGCAGGGCTTTTCCGTGCTTAAAGCCGTAAAAGGACATTTTCACGGTCGGATGAGATGAAAAATTGAAATTTCCTCAAGGAAGACAGCTGGTTATTACACTCGGCACTAAGTAAGACATCTATCAGTGGCAGACAATGTTCCACAAGACCTTTATTTCCCGTGAAAAAGGCTATTAGCTGAATGGTGCTATGCCATTGCGAAAGCTGGGGTATCTTTACTATCGTGCGAAGGCCGGTCGCAGCAGCAAAAGAGTTACGTAAATGTAACCCCCAATAAGTATGTCGAGATCTTCCTTAAGCTCCAAGAAGGCGTGATGTGAAATAATAATTGAAATCGATATTCTCACTTCCATAATTGAGAAGGAATTTCCAAATTCTGTTTGGATATTTTGGAACATGAATCGGAAGCTCCCTCAATAATTTTTCTAATTAATTAAAGAAGACAGATTTATTTATTTTTTAGAAAATTATAAATGCTTTGAACTTCACTTTATTCTATTCTATTTTATTAGTACGAATACTTTATATTTTTTGGATTACAAACATCGGAGAAGGGAGGATAGTATTTTTTCACACAAATTTGGGCATCAGCTAAAAAACTAATGCGACTTAAAATTAAAAAAAAAAATATTTTGCAATCCTTAAATTAAGTAGGCCTGAAAAAAACATTCGAATTATCGGATAAACCGAATAATCGAATATTCGAAATAGGTATTCGGATTTTTTGAGTGCTTTATTTTTTGATTTTTATTTTAAAATAATAAGAAGAAAAACAAAATACTGTCTTTAAAATTAAAATCAGAAAATTATTTTCGGCAACACTCTACAACATGGTCACGTTACACATTTTGTGAAATGTGATATGACATGTGACGTGCCCATGTTGCGGAGTGTTCCCGAAAATCGGAACATGTATCGCAAAATTAATTTTTTGATCCATTTCCCGTTTTTTTGGGGCTCTCTTCACCCCCTTGGGATTTTTAATAGAGGTTCTCCAACCTGCTCTCTAACATGGTGCAATAAAAAAATCATGTCACGTGTCATGTCGCGTGTCATATGAAATTTCACATAATATGTAACGTGACAATGTTATAGGCTGTTCCCGAAAATCATTTTCCGATTTTAATTTTAAAGACATTATTTTGTTTTCTTGTTCTTATTTTAAAATAAAAATCGAGAAATTATTTTTTCCATCTGATAGATCAAAGCACTCAAAAAACCCGAATACTTCGAATTATTCGAATAATAAATTTGTATTCGAATAGTTCAACTATTTGAATATTTTGAGCTCTAAAATCAAGTCCATTCAAGTGATACCCACACGATATATGTATATAAAAACAACAAAAATCTAGTTCTTAATGTAATTATTTTTTATGCAATCAAATGACATCAATGCAGCCAAATTACGTCTACAACTGTGCCAAATTTCAAGTCGATAGCATTAGTAGTCACTAAGAAAAAAGCGGGTGACATATACAGACAGACAGGCACCTAAATCTCACCATAAGGGTTCTTTGCACCTTATAGATACGGAACCCTAATACAGAGCTTTCAAAGCGAAATATCAGATATCGGGTATTTGAGGTAATCAAACAATCGATACTTAATGGCTTAAGATTTAATGGAGCAAATACGTATTTTTGCTGTTACTTATGGGAGTGGTAGCATATAAAATTTTGCTTTGGGGCAACAGACAAAAACACGTAGCCCGTTTTATGTTTTGCCCCCCTTTTCGCTTTCTATAAATTTTCTGCCTGCACTGAACGTGAATCTACAAGATGTAGACTACCAACACATCATCAAATTGCCACAGTCAAGTCGTGTTATGTATGTCCCATCCTGGTCTAATAATCTAAGTGTACGTGGCTATTTTTTTACCGTTGAACGGTTTTAATAAACAAAGCTAGAAAGAAAAAGAAGGGAAAGGTTTTACGTTGTCGCCATCCTTGATGGCTTGGTCTTTCATCAAGATGTCACAATTCTCCACTTTTGTGAGAAAGTGATTAAAACTGTGGCAAAAGTGGGGTATCTTTTACAACTCGGCACATTAAATTTTTCGGAGTACACCAACAAAGTAGAGATCCTTCTTGAGGGAGGAACAGATATAAGAAATAAATGTTGTTTGAGCTTAGGTACTGTATTTTATCCTAACCTTTCTAATTATGTAATCCTTACATTGTATACTATCACTGTTCTCAAGCAAGTATAATGTTTCCTATAGAATTTGTAATTAATTTTAGAAATGCTATTATGCATTATGCCCTTAATTTGCAATTACATATGTGTTGTCGGAAATACTTATTTGTACATATATGTATACACTTTTCGGGAACACAATTCTCAAAGATTAAAATTTTCAGACATTCCAAGGTGGATTGCCTCCAAACCGGTGGGTCTGTTCATTTACTATATTATGCTACAATTCCGTCTACAAGTTTTATTACCCTTGCATTTGAACTGAAAAAGGCGGGTTCGAAGTATAACTTATTTCTGTACACGGCCTTTTCGAATGTCGTGAGCCATTCTACCAGACCCGTCCGTTCTTATGTCCATCGAAGCAGAAGGTCATAAATTTTCTCTTAGAAAATTCTTCATTCTCAAAAGCACTTAAAACCTGTTCGTGACTTGTTGTTTTCTAAGTAAGCATGATTTAATGGATTAATAAATCGCACGAAATTGCTTTCTGGCGGAATATATTTTCCATAGGAAACTGAGCCGGTTAAGTCTACCTTAAAGCATTCTTTAATTTTCCCAAATAGGTACACGCCACCACCACTTTTTTTTTAGATTCAAGCATCGAAAATATAAAGTTATTTTCTTTTTTCTCTTTAAATATCCTGAAATCTATTGAAACAACTGTGATAAAGCTTGTATTAAAACAAGACAAAGAAAACTTATACACATGTTCCATGATCTATGTCCTTTGTCACAACGGTACTTGATCGAGTCAGAACACAACGTGTAACGTTATCTGTGACAACGCAGATAGGGGGTTCCGGTCCCACGTGTATATTTTGATAAAAGACCGGAAAGCTGGCCAAAAGTCGAAAAACCAAATTCAGGTTAATTTATTCCAGGTATGTACAATAAGATATAAATCTTTTAAATTTGCACTAAATAAAAATCGGTTAATATTTTAAACAAATACGAGAGATGATACATACATACAATGATGATACATTAATCTGTCGATCGCCACAGTCGCAAATTAAATCCATGGGTGGGTCTTGATAACCAGATTTGCACATCATCAGCATGGATGTTCGAGTGTTTGACAACAACAGGAAGATTATTAATAAATATTGATGAAAGTAGCGAACCGAGGATAGAACCCTGTGGTACACCCATTGTCAACAAACCCGAACGAGAGAAATCACCATTAACCAACACTCTTTGACTGCGGCCTTTCAGATATCTAGCAATAAGCCTCACAGCAGGTACTGAAAACTTGAAAAATTCATCGAGTTTCAACAAAAGCTTTTTCCTTCGTAGCATTACTTTAAAAGTGACCGTTTCAGCAAGCAAAACAAAATGGAATCTCCTCCTCAAGGTAAGCAGAATTGAGTGCAGTACACAATATTTTTTAATTGCCAATCTATAAATAGTTATTAATTTCTGAATACAGCTGCAATTTTATAACTTCCGCTGAAAATTCTTTTGTTGAAGAAACCCTTAAAAAAACATGGTAGTTTCTACTTTAGAAACTGTTTTAACTTGTTCGTTGAACATGTCTACACTAAATAAGAAAAAATTTCGTGCTACATTTTGCAATTTTCCAGTTGGTGCCACCATTTTGTTTATGAAAAAAGGACATCAAATTCGTAATCAGCGACCCGAGAAAACCCCCTGTATCTAGTTTCAAACTAATTGGTTAACTTTGAAGATATTTGGCCAGCTTTTCGACCTTTTGCCCTACTGTGCAAATCAGTTTAGCCTAGGCTAATTGTATTTGTTTGGCCTGAAATGTGTCTCTTTCTACCGACACTAACTGATATTGCCTAAGAGCCTTGGCAAAACTGTTCTCCGAACGAAGAATGCATCTTTGAACAAGATATTGCTCGTTGTTATTAAGCTTTAGTATGTAATATATTTTTTATAATAGTAAATGTATAATTTTCAGGTTTAAACTTTTCGAAAGAACAATGGGATTGTCGGATTAGATTGGCCCGCACAAAGCCCCGACTTGAATCCGATAGAAAACGTATGGAGCCGGATGAAGTATCTTTTACGAAGAATCGAATAATGGAAGACAAGAAGGCGAGACCTTCGACGGAGTATTATACTCACTAGGCATCAAACAACGACGAAATTCTTCACGGCTCTCATCGAAGCAATGTCAAAGATATGTAGAGTGTGAAGAGGGGCAGGAGGAGGGCCAATTAATTACGATTTGTGTTATTTTCTACTAAAAGTCACAATTAGGTCAAATTTTAAAATTCCATATTGGCAATGGTTACCACCAAATTTCAGCTCTTTTGGAGGAATAACGTTATCGGAACTCCAGCCGAAAGCTATCCTACAGCTTTCTAATTCAATAAATACAATAATCCCTAAATTGGGCCCGGGAATAAATATTTGTATGTCACGTACCTACATACGTATATTTTGTTTACAAATCCACTCGGTTATTTGGGTCCCCCGGAACATCTTTTCTTTATCCTTCGCTGTAATTGGTATCCTTTTAACAGTTATGGTATCTTCTAGCCGAAATATTTCTACAAAAACATTCGTAAACATTCTACACAATCTACAAAGAATCAAAACTCACAAGCCACAAAAGTAAAAGCTTCGTCGAGAGGGAAAGGCGAAAGGGGCATGTCCTTAAAGTTTACGGCCGGCAAAATCTTTACCCGCACCGCTTCATTAGCATATTTCCTTGCATGAATCAGCCCGCTGCGATGTATTTTCAGTGGAATGGCTCGTGAAACAACCGATCGATTGTAGACAATGTGGCACCAATTTCGCCCTATTCCACAGCATGTGCGCGGGGCCGGGGCCAAGTCAAAAAGCACTAGTTACAATAACGCTAAATTATTGTCCCACCTCCTTCATAATGTAGCGACAGACGTCTTTGACTCATTTAGCCCTAAAGCGGAGCGCAAAACAAGATAAAAAAGAAAAACAACAACAGTGTCAGCACCGCCAGCGGAGTGGCACACACTGGTGACTGGTGTCCTCGCTGGGGAAAACAATCCAAGTTTTCTCATTTCCCTGACTTGGAGGAGTTTTCTTCACCGAGGATTTTCTGTTGTGTGCTTCGTTGGAATTGTTTGATTATGCCCCGGCCAGATGGCGGTTGGGGGTACCTAATTTAGATATTCCCAGCGAATGAAATAGCGCACAATGCGATTGCATTTTTGATACGAACTCGTTCGGCGGTGCCCAATTTTCGTTATCTTTTCCATTTCGTTTCTGGCGACGTTTCCCCTGTCCCTGACATCGCTTTGCTTATCTAAAAATAGGCGACCCCCGACGGCGGGGGCACGCCGGAAAAAAGAGTTTTATTTATTGCCAAGAAGACCAGCCTCAGCACATAAAGGGCTTGATGAATTTACAGCACAACGCGGGCGAAATTAAATTTTTGTCACTTAATTCCGCTAATACAATGCAAGGCAGCTCGCCTGGAATAAACGTTTTAGCCCATCTGACAGGGCTCCGATAAATCCAGCCGTACTCCCTGCTGGGCGACAAGTTCGCCCCTAACGTTCTTTCACCCCCTGTGCCGCCCCCGCGCGACACCTCGACACCTTTTTATGTAAATCTTGAACATCATTTTATGTAATAGTCGACACCTTAAATGATACACCGTTTCGAGGGGGTTATGTGACAGCATCTCTCCCTAATGGAATTACCTAAGGCAAGGCCTTCAGCCCCACCCCATTGGGCCGATGACGCCGAGTAGGGCCCCATTATACAGACGTCGAGGCCGCAGGCAACCGCATCCTAACGTAATTTGAAGGGCTCGATTGACAAAAACAAAAGAGTCACTTACAGGGATGTTTTTGCATTTAGCCCTTCGGGGGAAAGTGGAACAACCTCTGGAGCCCTCGCCCTCGGCCCATCGGTTTTTTACTCCACCACTGGGAGAGGGCGCAGTACCACGAACAAGACAACTGGAGTGGCTGCGGAGATGATTTCGTACAATCGCTTACAAGCTTATACCAATTTTGCTCCTCGAAAATCTCCATTGTTCGTCCCCTACGTGGGCTACATCTAAATAGAGGAGCAGGCAGCCAACCCCTTTATGCTGCCGCTCCAGCCCAATTTTTCTAGGTCTCTGAACTTTTAAGAGTTTTTCGTTTGGCGTGTTTGCGAGAGCGTCATTTTCCCCGGTTTTAATTAGTTTCGTTTTTTAGCAGCTGCCCACGGATGAGACATATTTTGGGTCTGCTGAGCATTATTATCACTGCCGTTTGAGATTAGGGTAAAAGGGTTTCATTATAAGTTTCGGTGTTTATCTGGCTGGACAATAGCACAATTAAAACAAGTTGATGCCAACCAAATGCACACTTAAGCTTTATCGCGTTAAACTGTTAACTACGAAGCTTTCGTTAATTGACGTCAAATGGTACCAAATTCAAAAGACAATTGCAAAAGTGTAGCAAACAAAAACGTACTTATACTGCTATGCGAAGTGTGTCATGGATATCAGGACATACATAGAAGCCTCAACGAATTACACGAATATTTATTTTAACTCCTTCCCCAGATGTCGCTGATGCCCTCTCCTCTATTAGTATGTGAACGCAGTTGTTCCAGTGGGAAATTGCTGCATTGATGAACATTAATCATTTGGTGAAAACTGTTCGGAGGCAATAACACATTAAATAAATGTTTATGCACAAGGTAACGATTCAGTGGGAATATCCCACATTGAAGAACATGGTATTCCATATCCAAACTAAATATTTCACATATTTCGGTATTTTAAAAAGCGATGGGAGATTGGCTTATGTTCCTAAGTGAAATTATTTTGAATGTTCATTCTTTCCCTTATGGATAAATAAATATCAATCCACATAATTTATAAATGTTTTCAATATCAGTAGGTACAGTAAGTAGAAAATTAAGTAGGGAAAATTAAAAATTCATACCAAACGTGTACCGTGTTTAAAACCCTTTCGGTAGTAAATAGTTTCGGTACATGTAAAGGGTCTTTCAATATGGACGGTTGAAATTGTTTAGGTTATAGCGGCCATGTTGTTAAAGTATCTGTCAAATTTGTTTTTAATTGTTCAGTAGTATGTGGTAAATCACCGAGTACCGTTATAGCGTTGAAGAACGTGTGCAAATCATCAAATTTAATCATCAAAATCAGTGCTCCGTTCGAGAAACGTTAATCGAAAATCATCTTTAGCGCTACAGCTCTATGATAAGCAACAGGACGGCGCTACGTGCCACACAGCGTATGCCACAATGGACATTCTGCACGAGCGATTTGAGGGCGACATGAACTGGCCACCGAGATCGTGCAATTAAACGCCCTTAGACTTCTTCCTTTAGGGCTATCTTAAATCACAGGTCTATGCGAATAAACCGCAAACAATTGATGCCTTCCAAGTCAACATAACGAACGCCATATAGTAAATTCAGCCAGATTTATGCGACAAAGACAAATTGCACCTGCCGAATACCAAAACAAAGCCGCGAAGGACATTTGCAAAATATCCCTCCAATAAAAAAAAATGTAGTGGATATCTCACACGAAACTTGATTTACTTACAGTTAAAAGTCGATCGTCCTCATTGAAAGACCGTATGCCTCGCATACTTTTAATTTCATAATTACTAAGAAATCGGGTACCGTTATGTTTTCGGGGTCGCTGATCTCGAATCTGCTATCAAAATTTGGAAATATGACGACCGGAACTTGAACAGATTGCTATCAGCTCACATTCTGCGCAGAGCTGTGCCGAGCAGCGCAGCGGTGGTCGACGCGAGGGACTAATGTGGTGGAGTGAACAACCCGAACGCAAGTAGATGCGCTAGGACGTCGTTGGCTACTACTGCACGGATGCGTATCATACGGCTTGACACGGACTTAAAAAAATTTGTTGACTTTTTAGTGGTCGAGTTTTTTGGAGTCGGTTGTTCTTTAAAGATTTTATTTCTAACTTTGTAGTACTTTAGATTATCACCGGCGCCCATGACTCTGAGTTGTTATTAAAAAAATCCACAAAACGATCACACATCATCATGTTTGTTCATTACAGCATCGATGCGGTAATAAGCCAATTTTCCGCTGGGTATTATCTAACCATCCTCGTACGTATTCAGATACATGAAATGATTCAAAAGTTGAGTATACGACTATCAAGTGACAAACAAAAACTGTGTCTGTTGTTTAAAAACACAAATTAGTTGTCTATGGTAATAAATTAACTTTTATTTGACCATTTTCGAACTATTTGGAGTTTCGTTCACGTTTTAAGCGTCACATCGGTTAATCGATAATAATTACATTGTGACTTTTAAGACTTCCATTTACACAATTGCACAATGTTACGAACCAATTATAGGTAGACCTACCACCCACTACGACGCTTTTACATGCATCGCCATTTTTACAAGTACTCTAATTCAGTTTTCCTGGTTTTGCACGCTTCTAATGACTTCCAAGTAAATTGTCAAAAGCCATTCCCGGTAGACGTAGCCTGCGTTCATACAAGCCTAATTTAGTGTAAGGAGGCTCTTAACTTTGACGCAGAGGAAAATGTTGGTCAAGTGCCACGTTGGTAGTTTCAAAATTTGTTTAGTAAGTACTTGCATGTACCTAATTACTTTTTAGTGATTTAAACGTTTCAGCATTATATTCTAACTCACCAGCTTTAAGCTTAAACGCACATGAGCAATTTTCTTTTCTTTTCAAAAATTATTGGCTTAAGGACGATAAAATTAAACCGGGGAATCGTTTAAGTCTAGTAATCAAAGAATTGACTGTAAGATTTTGTAGATCATCCAATACGCTAAAAGTGAGATGTAGTCTGCAGTATTGGATGGTGGGGGCGGCGGTACGGAAGGGTTAAAAACGGGAAAGAAAATTTACTCGAGCACAACAGATATTCAGAGGGGATGTTAAGTGTTCCGAAGCTCCCATTAAAATAACAAGCTCGTGGCGACGACTTTTCGAAAATGCAAAAAAAAAAAAACGCTGTTTTGAAATACTCGAGCGCGTCAGATTTTCATACAAACGCTTCAGCTTGATGTCCTGGTCGTGCTGATCCATAATCTGACGATTATTTGGAGGGGTTTTCTTAATCTGATCGCTTGAGAAAAATTTTTTCATGTTTTTTTTTCTTAAATTATTGAATGTGACAAATAAAATGCACGGAAAATAGCATGCACATAAAAGATATAACAAATTTGGTTAAAATTTCGAAGAAAGTTTTTAATTTCATTTTCTGCACGCGTAACTCTATTTCTTCTAACTATTTCTTTTGGTATTCTGTTTCTCTGATAAAATTACAAAAGATAAATAAGAGGTAAAAAATAATTTTTTGGATGAGGTTAATAAAAAACATATTTTCAAACTCTTTGACAGTTAATAATACTTAAAAATATTTATTATGTACTCCACAGTGTGGGGACGGTGCGAGAGAGTGAGAGATAGAGAGAGGCGCGGAGTGGGGAATACATGCTTCACTGCAGCTGCACGCGCTAAGTCATTGACGATTTTTGTTACTTCGGCAGAAAATCGGAAATCGGCAGATTATATTTTTCTCGTTATCCTTGAAATATTTCCATCAAAATAAAAACAAATTCGACCGCGCTCGAGAATGTCGAGGCGACGTTTTTTTTTGCAAGTTTGTGACCCTCCCACTCCCTTACGCCTAGCGCAAACAGTCAGATTATTGGAATGCACACTTTTCAGCATATAATCAACCCACCATACCTTAATCTGACGCGCTCGAGTATTTCCAGCCTTCGATATTTTTTTACTATTCTGATCAGCTGGTCTAAACGCGCGACCCTATATAGAGAGCTTAGATATGGTGGAGGTACTCAACAGTGTGCAAGGTATCCCCAATATGTTAATCTGCCGCGCTTGAGTGAATCCCAAAACCCCCTCTTGGGCTCCCTATTATTAGAGAAAGCGAAATGGCACTAGAAAATAGGAGCCGAATCCGAATATTACTTGTGTTTCTATTGTACCGCGAGTTAGTTACCGATAACAGAGTTATTTTGCGTGTTTTGAATAACGAGAATATTTGTGATTAATTGATTGATTGTGATAATTAATTAGAATTTATTAAGTGCAGGTTGAAAATGGCAGATTCGAAATCAACGACCGCGAAAGCCTCTTAGTGTGGATTTTCAGGGATATCCCTTGAAGTTTAACCGGAGAAGGGAAAGCGTTTCATATTTTCGTCTGATGCAGACCAATTTGCGCGCCTAGAAGATAGAAGTTTTACTTTAAAAAAAATAAACAAAATAAGTGCTATTACGTATAATATGGAAAGTCTGCTGACAGGGCGGCGTTAGGTAATTAGGAGTAGGTAAGTAAAAGAGGGGATATACTCGTAGAACTAGGATCCATACATTTTCGAACTACTGCTTGTCTTTCTGTATGTTTTATATTAATGCAAAAACTACTTTACGGATTAAGTGAAGAAATTCTGCTAAGAGTAATTCCTGTTTGCATAATCAGATAAAAAGGGTAGGTACCAACATACGATTCTTCGTTATTTTCACCTTCCTATATCACTTTATTGTATTTCTTACTGCAATTTAAATTTTATGTTGACCTTTGAATTGTAAGTTTCATTAATCTTGCAAAGTCTATCCTAGCAGGATTCGGTAAACAAAGCTTGACCTTAAATATTTGCAAATATGTAGTTACAAAAATCCTTCAATAATTCTCACCAAACCGTAATTAACTGAAAACTCCTTGAACAAAACTTTTCTAATCAAGGACTCAATTAATTCACTGCTTTTAACTGTTGTCCTATTGCAAAAGTTTACAGAGTTATTATGTTTGGATGTGTGCTCCACATCAATACTGACAAATACATGATTCATAGGAGCATATGGCTGTGGTCACCAATTTACGTGTGCACATACAACAATTCAAATTTAGCGACAAACGCCTAAAGCCACGGTCAGCATGCAGGGCAGGCCGGAATTGTAAATCACCCTAGTTCTAAATTGGGCCTCATTTGTCCGGTTAAAAGTCAAGGAGGTGGGACAAACCGGAACCCCACACTGGCAAATGGCCGCAAACTAATTAAATATTTGCCCTCTGTGATTCATTGTCAGCGAAATGCACTGGGCGTACAAGCGGGTTGGCACCCTTTATATGCAGTCTGGGTCTGGGAAAACCTCAATTGAAGCCACCTCTGCCCGATGCTGGGCAACAGATGCTCCTCCTCTACTGCCATTTCGAATATAATTTGTATGTAGTCCACGTGGCGCAAATATGTTTTCGCCCAGTAAGGGCTGCAGCAACAAAAGCACACACAAAACTGAATCCTTTTTTCTAACTGCTGAGCGAAGCAACACCCGCCGGCTGTACTTGGTGGAAGATATCTCGAGCAGAACTCGCCTGTGGGATTGGCTTAATGCATTAAAATTGCGAATGCCCTATTGATTTTGCTCCATGCCAGGATCCTCGGCAGTTCCAGGGGTGCCGACAGCGACAGGGGGAGGTCCCCTACCGCTGCAACGAACTCCATTGACATTATTCGTCCGATTGGGGTTAAGACGCTTCCTAGCAAGGCCCCTTTAGATTGGCTGGCAACAATTCAAGCGCTTCGAATGCTCTTGAAACATGAAACCAATAATGGGCAGCAGCTTCAATTACCCAGCCATGATGGGGTCTGAATGCGCCCAGATCCAGCGATTGCAACGTCCACCGAAGAACCATTGTTTGCCATTGTGCGCCCTTCTAGGTGTGTCTGGTTTGCAAAGGTTGGGAGCAACTTTTCAGCTTTTGACTGCAATTTTTGGTCCCGAATGGAAGAACGCTCCACAGCCCGCGGCCCATTGTGCCTTTGTGCGGGATAAAGAAATAAAAACCAGAAAAATCCTGAGAGGAATTTCAAGTTGGCGGAATAGGGCTTAGGGATAAGTGCAGCAGTGCCGAGAACTTAAATGGACTTGGACAGGTCGGACTGCTTTAGGTTAATTAAACCCAACCTGGCTTTGTGTTGAGAGTAACAGGTCGCATCATAAGTACAAGTAACGGTATAGTTTGTTTCCAATTGTGACATTTGAAAAGCTTTCACAAATAGTAAGTTGGGATCCCGTCGACAGAAAAGAAAGGGGCCTTAGTGGGATTACTTCGGATACTGCGCGTCCGATGGTGTCCCGGATACTGGTAGTAATCATAATCTCTACAAAATGTTTGTAATAAGTAAGAGCGGATGACTGAACTATTCACCGCAAAAATATAGGTATTCCCGTGAAGGCAAATGGCCACCATTATTAGGTGTGTATCCTTTTCACTTTTTGGAAGCTATTGGATTCGTTGGATTGAACGAATGTGTTCAATATCTTCATTAAGCTGTTAAATCGTTTCAGGGTGGTTCACATAGACCATATAACCCCATGAGAAAGAAGTCTAAACAGGCTATGTAGTAACTTGCCGGCGGCCAGTCTTGGTTTCCAAAACGAGAGATGACACGACCTGAAACTTGGTCTACAATAACGTCACTGTTATCACATCTCGAGTGCGATGTGGTAGTTCGCACCATCAGTAAAACAAAGAATTAAATATTTACAAACGGACAAATAAAAACTTTATATTGGTAATGACGACTTGTGAGGTAAGGATAACACAAATGATATCTTCCCCAATTCATCTACGTATCGAAAAACAAGAAATGGAAACACTGTACTACCTCCTTTCGGCGATGAGAGACATGAATTAGTTGCTATAGCAAATAGACGGAATAATACAGAAGATCAACGAATACCAGAAGCGATATAACAAAGCTAAGGACAATAAAAATAAAATCCTCACAAAAAAAACCGTCTGCGTCTAGGCAGTGCTGTGTCGAGCACCGGTGCGCAATAATATGTTAACGTTTTATATTTATGTACATAAGTAGGGAAAACTGGCATGCAACCACGGATATACTCTGTATAGTATAGTATATAGCTATAGTACTCTGAACATCACTGTAGGCACCTACAGTGTTGGACAAAACAAATAACACACATAATATCATGTTGGATTTTCTTCTGAAACTTTCTTATATTCAAAGTAAACAAGTTGAAGCATTTTGCAGTAGTATGTTATATCTGTGAGGTAATAATAAATAATATTAGCAATTTGTAGTTTCTTAGAAAATAAACTATTTTTCGATATATCTTTGCGTAGAATCGAAATGGAGCACATTTGGAAGAAATTCGAATCACAAGGAATAGTGGCGAACCTCTCTGGAAAGGGTCGAAAACGTAATAATTCCAAAATTGCTCGAATGATACAGCAAAATCCGAAACTCTCATCACGAAACATTGTAGAATCTATGACCGCACTGTGCGTCGAAGACTTCGGAAAGCTGGGCTGAAAAATTGTTTAGCAGTTAAACGTCTCTTCATCAGCAAAACAAATAAAAAGAAAACATTTGAGTTTGCAAAAAAATTCGTGGAAATGTCCCTAGACTTTTGGAGAAAAGTTTTTAGAACTGATGAGAGCAAGTTCGAGTTGTGCGGGCAGAAACGCTGTTCTTGAGTATGGCGAAAAAGTGGAGAGACTTTTAACGAAGCATTCAAAAGACAGTTAAACATGGAGGAGATAATGTCATGGTGTGGAGGTGTTTTGATTCATCGGGTGCTGGTAATTTGGCTCGAATTGAAGGCACCACGACGGTAGAGGGATATTTTGACGTCCTAAGTGAGAATCTGGAAAAGTTGTTGGATTTGGAGGATAACTTTATCTTCCAGCAAGATAAAAATTCCAAGCATACGGCGAAGAAAACCACAGCTCTTTTCAAATCCACGAAAATTAAAACTCTGGAATGGCCCGATCGCAACCCGATTGGGAATCTGTAGGGTTATTTGGACAACAATGTCGTTAAAACTGACGTTACCAACAAAAACTCGTATTTCGAAGCACTTCAGAAGGCGTGCGAGGAAATCGACGTTGAATACCTAAACAGCTTAGTCGAAAGCATGCCACGTCGACTAGAAGCGGTATTAAAAGCATTGTTTGAATTTTTTTTTTATGTTTCATGTTTGCAAAAGTGTATGATTTATTTTGTCCAGTTTAAAAAGAATATACGAGTATGCATGTGTTCTGCTCGTCGAACACTTTCATTTAATACCAATGTCAAGAAGTAAAACGATTTTATTATTCTTAGTTTTATTGAATCTATGCTTTCGTTATTGATGTTTATTATAAATATGTCGTTTATAATTATTAAGGTTATTGTTTAGTTAGGTTTTTTACGTAGAGGTCCTTGTAAAGAATTAGTGTTTTTTGCTACTGCAATTGGGTGTGAAGAAAATGTGACCTGCCATCTTGGGGCGTACGCCATATTGAGTTTAGAATTACGTCACATAGCTTACCATATTGTGCTCATCCAACGCTTTCATTTGATACCCATATTATTATTAGCCTACGACACCCGGGGGATTAATACGATTCGAACAACCCGTCAATCATCAAAATCAATTAATCCAGTGGGGTTCTAGGCTGTAACATCCGAACAAACATACATAGACTGATAAACACTTAACCCTTCCGTTGTCGGGTAAAAAAGGCTACGCTTAACGATAGCGGCAATTCTCTACTTAATGAAAATATTATCTTTTTTTCTTTGAGATTTCGAGCAAACTGTGCAGATTAATTCTCCCAAGTGACCTTCATTCAGCTGGTCACACCTCTGATATTGATTATCTATTAATAGAAATTAAATGAAAACTATTAGATGAATACATGAGTATGTAATTATATGCCTGACGTATCACCCTCTATCTCATTATAAGGTTACATTAGACTAAAAATATTGTAGAGGTATTTACCCTCTTAGAGCAGAAAACCAAACATCGATATTTGGAAATAGACAGTACTTCATAAATTCACTAAAATTAAAGGACGAAGATTTTAAAAATGTATTTAGTTTTTAGGTGAGGGAACCCAAAATTATGAAAATGCACTTAAAGCCCAGCCATTAATTAGAAAATGAGTGGCCACGGGAAGTAGGTTATGCACGAGGATGTTTTGAAAATTATTAATGCGAGTACGGTGTTCCTTTAAAAAATTGTTATAATTACTTAATAACGCACCCTAAGTGGTATTTAATTTAGATCACGACGTTCACATTTTACATATATTTTTTTAAAGGTAGGGGGGAGACTACCAGTGGTCTTACACCCTAATAGCTGCTGGGAATAAAAAGATGAATTACTAAAAACGGCGGAGGAGCGCAAGGCTTGGCTATTGAAATTGAGATGAATGAGCAATTTATTCATAAGTGCTACGTACTCACCGACCGAATGTGCAGTCCAGACATCAACCATAATCTGAAAGAAAAAGAGATGAGTTCGTTACTTTTCCATAATTATCTTCACTCTCCCCATAAAGAGGTCGAAATTGTTTCACTTAAAAGGGAAAAGTGCCACCCCGCAATTTATAAAACCGAATCCGTGTTGCTCGCACAGATCGTATTAAAACTGCTCGACAGAATTAATGAAGTCGTAAATTCCACTAAATATACGAGCTAAATGTTAGAATGTGCAAAGGATCTTCGAGCGCTGGTGCCATGGTTAGTTTGCATGGCTGAAAGAAACGGAATGAAGGGAGGAGGAGTTGGGCGGTGCGGGGTCCGCCCACGCCACACGCCACACGCACGCCACACTTACACTCATTCGTGTCAACAATAATTACATCAGTAATGAGTTCCAGTTGTTTATGAGAGTTTTGTAAGGGGCTTTGTGGTTCCATCCATAGAAATTAATAAAAACAAAAGCAGTTCTGGATGTGTGCTTCGATTCGCCTTGGGGTGAAGTGTTGCAGAAGAATTAAAACAACAATGTTGATTCTCGTTCGACGCTCTGCTGCCACTCCCTTGCTTTCAGCAGCTTTTTTGCTTTTTGCTTTTTGCTTAATTTTAACAAGGACACTCAAAGAAAAACATTCCATTTTGAATTTGGGAAATGCACTGGCACTGTTCCCATGCGAAGTTCCCTTTCCTCCCCTCGCCCTCAACAAAACTTTCATCCACCCGGGCGCTGAACTGAATGGCTGCATGCCTGCATGGGAAAACTTTTAAACGTGGTGCTGCACTAGTGAAAGAGACAGGACGACAGGAAAATTATAATTTAAGGCTCAGTTTGCCGGAGGTGATGGGGAAACGTCCTTCTGCATGCTCCTTTCAGACAGAGTGACATTTCTCTAATATCCTTTTTGCAGTTGGAGATGCATTAAATTTTTAAAACTCCATAACTTTGAAGTAAAATTTCAGTTAACATGAGAGCGGCCTCATTCTTTTATTAGGGCAATTCTAGACAGTGTCAAACAACCAGTCAAATTAGAAATGGGATCGGCAGAAAATTCGTCAGTAGCTGGCACAGAAATTGACTTATGACTGTTGGCCTTCCTTGGATTGCAACAAACTAAAAAATAATAATTGGATTATACAATATGTAGTTCTAAGCTGGGGTTTTGCTACCAACCCTAAGGGCGCACACGCAGCTTTTTATAATTTATCTCAATTTCATTTTAATCACGTTAGTTTTCCATAAGTTCCAGTTATTATATTGATCAAACTGATAGTTACCACGACAAAATTCACATTGAAACTTTTCAAGATATGTTTGAAATAGGTCCGAGGTATTGCGTGATTGCGCAAGTATTGCAACTCCAATTGAATTGCTTTTGTAACATAGGAGAAAACTCCAACGACATGAAATTGTGAAATCACCTGACAAATATACTCTTGACTGGTTACAGTTGTTGAATATTTGAGAACTCACTTACACATGGATGATTTAAAACCTTTTCATTTATTTCTTTTCTTTGACTGTTCCAGGATGTATAGTTCAAGAAGAATTTTTAAATAAAGGGTCTTTCAATAAGGACGCTCGACTTTTAAATATAAATAAAATAAGTCGTGTATGAGATATCCACTTAATTTTTATTTTATTTGAAAGAATATTTTATAGCATTAAGTATGGAATATAATGTCGTTCAAATGTCTCGTATTAAGAAAAAAAGTTTACAACATTCTAGCAATCAGATAAATATTTCTTATTTTAAATATTCAAAGTTTAAGAAATTACTTTCTAGTTATTAGAAAATTAATTCTTATTTCGTATGATGTTTGCTGTTCCAGAGGTCGTGGGTTCGAATCCCACATGATTAAGATTGTTTTGCTTTCCAAAGAGTCAGATTATAAGTGTAGCTGCCCAGTAGGAAAAATTGTAAGTGCTGTCCATAGCGATAGCAAAGCATATTCTCAGCACACCAAAATAAGAAAGTACAATTGTTTTTTTATACAGAGCTTCTTTTCCTATTGTGAGATATGAAACGACCTCATTGGAGTAACGCAGGCCAGGCGTCCCGAGTTCAAATCCCATTGGAAACCACATAAAAATCCAGCAGGAAATTTAGACGTGTGTTTCTACATTTCGCATTGTGATTTTTACTACTGAATCTGACATACACATATGCAATACACATAGCGCATACTATACATCTAGAACGGATTAGCAATTCTCTGATAGATTTAAGAATTAAACAATAGGGTCAAGAAATTGTGTGGATTGAAATAAGATAATCAAGAATTTGTCTTAATCTGTTTAAGTAAATTAACTAAAAAATATTTCTTTCCGTGTACCTTCGTTAATTCTACAAATTTTGAAAAGAAATTAACGGGGTATATAGTCTAAAGACTGTACAACGAAAACGAAAATAATGCTTTCGAAAAACAAGTTTTTTTGACTCATCAAGATGTGTGAGTAAACTAAAAAAAACATTCCCACCATTGTACTATAGGAACTACTTTTTCAAAGTTAATAGGTAGGTATATCAGATGTTAAGTTTGTTTGTTTGTTACTCAACCACGCCTAAACGGTTGCTTCGTTAGACTTCATTATTTGACACAAGGTAGTATATAGCCCAACTTAACATATAGGCTATTTGTTATTTTTATAAATTGCAAAGTTTCAAAATGGCGGCTCCAAGATGGCTACCGGTTAGTTATGTTATTACATTAGTTAAACCTCAGCTACTAAAGGTAATCATTGAAAATCCTCACTACGGGGTTTTCGGAGTCGCTGATTTCGAACTTGCCATCTAAATTTCAAATTTCAAAATGGCGGATCCAATATGGCTGCCGAAACTCCTCCACTTTAAGCAATGTTTAATGAAAATGAATATAAGAAATACTAAGGGGATATGAATTTCAAACTCACTAAAATTTAAGATAGCGGACCCATAATGACTACCAAAGTTCTTAAACTTCAACGGATTGCCATGAAATTCAAAGCTAGCTTGAATACAAACAAAACTTTAGGGCCACTGATTTTAAATCCATCAAAATTTCAAAACTTTCTTATGGCGCAGAACTTGAATTTTAATAGTAGAAATAGCTAATTTAAAATGGCGGATCCCTAATCCGACAATCAAGCTTTTTTAATTTCAAGAGTTCTCCATTTTCGCACCTACTATTTATATTTTAATATTGAGTTCCATTAAATGAAAGAAATGGGGAAATTTCCGGAATTCTTAAATTTGTATTGGACCCGCTAGTTATTTTAGAGATTGTAAGGTCTTCCGCATAATTTGACGCATTCGCATACATCGAATATTCGATTCCAGCTTTAGTGGAATAATATTATTCGGTTCTAAATGCATTTGTAGTTTCGAATTATTTGCTCGCCACTATTACGTAAGTATTAAGTCAGAGAAATTTCTCCATAGTTACTAACATGTTAGAATATACTAATGACTTCAAAATCATTGAAAACCGATAACCCATTGCTAAATGTACAATTTTACAAAACAGAAGTGTTTATGATCTTCGGGAGATGAGAAGGGAATTTCATTTCACTGTGGCTGAGGACAAGAAAAAAGTTTTCTCCAAAACGCTTGACAAATGACGACAATTGGAGGGCGCATAACGAATATATCTCCAGTTAATGGATTCCCCCCGAGAAGGGCTCAGGAAACAGAAGCCATTTCCATAATTTTGAGCGTTAGTGTGTGATTCCCGGCCGAAATTGATGAGAGTCATAAAAGGTAAATAAACAGAGCACAAAGGACATATCGTAGAGAGTGTCAACTGCTGGATGTAGGCGCAGTAGTTTTCCGCCTTCCGGAGGGAAATTGGATCTGTCACGTGAAGAATTAATCCGGTGAATTACATTTGCCATTTACCTCGTCATGAAAGACACAAATTTCGATCGTTACCCGAGAGCGATAGGTATTTGGGGTTACCCAGGACAATTGGACAAATTTAGGCACAACCCCATCTACCTACCGTAGGCTACAAAACTTGCCAGCGGTGGCCGGAAGTATTAAAAAAGCACTCGGCTGCTAGTTGCTTTTCACAAATGCAAAATACCATCAATTTTATGGCTGTTTTACGGGCGGGCTGTTGCCTAACTGGGACTACTCCTCCAGGCGTTAGGGCAAAAATGTTCCCCATACATCCTATCATGTACGGCTGATCGAAGGGCGGTGGATATAATCGAACCACCCTTCCCCCAGCCTAACCTAACCCGGGAATGGTTGCGTTGCATGACACACAGAAATCAGCGGCCGAGGGCGCCTACCCCAAGCGGGGCTGGGCCCACCATGCTAAACAAAATGTTTGCGTTTCTCTGCGTAATGAACGTATCGCGAAATACTGGCGCCAGGAAATCGCTGACCTTCCCACGGAACCCACCCCGCTCTTCAAGGATTTGGCTATTCCACTAAAATAGGCATCACGCTTCTTGGCTGGCAGAATAAGGGGTAGGGTTGCCATATAACTAGCTACCGAGTTGGTGGGCTTTGATAGTAAATTCAGTCTCAGACTAGCCCTGGGATTCCGTATCGAGTTAGATTTAGAATTTAGAGTGCTTCGCGATTCTCTAACAAAAAACCGTCGAAAGTTCTATGTACTGTACTATTGCTCTACGAAATATTGCGATTCTGCAAACAAAATGTCTCTAACAAGTATTTCCACCAGCTGTTGTCTCACCTCAAACGATTAAAACTCCTCCTGTTTGTATTTGTTCCGATTTTTCCTCCAACCATGTTCAATTATCACTTTCTCTAAGTTAGACAACTTGTGAGTTAGAGAAGCTTTAAACTCTACTCTCTAAATCGTTAGGGAATCCCGGTGCGGGCTTCCAATGTAATGCAACGAATTTTGAATGTATATGAAGTATATATAAAACCAGGGCATGTTCAGTATTATAATAAAAACTGAATATAAATTTCACTTTTGTAAGGTAATATTTAAGGCTAGTCAATTCACTATCCGCTTATCAGTACTTGAAATATATTAAATCGAAATATAGGATGCAGAGTATGAGAATACATGTTAGGATGCAGAGTGGTCCGAAATCACGATTTCATGGCGAGAACCTAAAGCCGTTGTTTAATTTCCACGAAACTCGGTATATGCAGGTTTTCGAGGACGCTGATTACGAATCTGAACTCAAAATTTTTAAAACAAAATGGCAGATCCAAAATGGCCGACCACTTTGTCCAAAAATGTGTATATTCCAGCGAAACTAGATACATGAGGGTTTTAAGGACGCTGATTAGGAATCTCAACTTAAAATTTTCCAAAACAAAATGGCTGATCTAAAATGGCGAACTATTTTATGAAAAATTGCATTAATTTCTACGAAACTAGTTTGTTTACTAGTGGTTTGCGAGATCGCCCATCATGAATCCATAGTACAATATAGCGACTTTTAAATGGTACATAATATATTTTACTCTTTTTTTCGTTTGGAAATATGTTTTGGGACGTTAAAAAATTCGACTATGTAGAAAAAAAAAATCGGCAACTGTTAAGAATATTGATCAATGATTACTAATAACAAATCATTACTACTGCATCATACAGTGCTGCTAGTGACATAAATGTTACAAGCACATGGGAAAAAATAAATGTTGGAACCAAATGATGTCATTCGGCATATACAATCGACCTCTGGTCTACGTAAGCGCCGCGCATTCTCTTAGAAAAATGGTCGTCAAAACAGTAGGAGTAGCAAAAAGTGCACTCTTTGTTGTGCATGAACATTCAATAAACAAATCCTGACCCTAAAGAACGCGTCATATGGTGGAAGGAAATTTTTTCTGCCTCATGGTCGACGTATTTTATTACGTAAATAATGCAATCTTCACTCGAATTAATAGTAGATTGTGCATTGAGTGGGAGATACACGAGATTCCCAACGAGCATGAAGTTCGCAAGTTGGGAATCTCGGTCTCCCACGAAGCGCACATATGTTAGGTACCTACTATTTGATTGGAATACCGCAGGCTGAGAAGTACTTTTTAGGGCCTGTCACGAGGGGCCGAAACCATCGATGCAACGATTGATGACGAAATCGGTGTGGGAATATTATTCCCGCACTAGTGCGAACAGTCCATACGCTGGCGGAGGTTCCTGTTTGTAGACCAATTTGACGACCTGATCCTGAAGAGTTTGAGGCAAGGCGCAAAATATTCCTCCGTTATCATTCTGTAGTGGCTCGAACTACTCGTCCTTTATAGTGTGTCCCATAATCTTCTGGATTTGGCAAGAATGGACATGTATGCATATATGTTGTTCCCTATGATTAAAATTTTCTGGGCCATGTTTTTAGTTGCGTTATTTCAAATTTTTTGAAAAGGGATTAGGAAAATGCTGGAAAATGAAAGTCACATACATATATGTATATATAACCGAAAGTGGTGATTAGTTTCTATACGATTTCACACTCATTTAATTGTTGGCATTCTCCGCCAAAAAACCAAGAATTTCTAAAACATTTCGGAATGGTAACCCTATCCAGGGCAACTTGGATGCCCCACTTGTGTGGTAATCCGCGCGGATAACGAGATCAATCCGTCGCGGGCATCCCATTTAATTGAAAAATTCCTGCAGGTCGATATATTTCTTAATTAAAGCGGGGAATAAAACGAGCGTAAAACAAAGTTGCGGGCAAATCCTCTGCTTTCTCCAATTAATTACGGCCGCAGAGCGCTCAAAATTTACAAGGAAACACATCTTCGGATTAAAAGCTCTTCGCAACACAAATTTGATGGCTTTCGAGGGACCGCAAGGATACTGTCGGATGCTGGGCAGAATGCGGGAGCAGGGAACAGAGGAGGACTTTTATGCGAGTTAAGAATTAAGTTGAGGAGGAGGAAAAATGCGGGCACTTAGCAAGCATTGACTTGGCGACCGCAGCCTCTGCGAAAGAGTGCGGCCGATCTATGCGGAGCTAATGAAACGAGCTCGGACCCAGATTGCAAATTGTTATATGCGTCGAAGCGATTCTGTATGGGGGATTTGTGGCTGCTCCGGGCTAATCCACTGGCCCAGAGCTGCTCCCACCGAGGAGGCGGAGCAAAGAACAGATTTGGTCGCATCTCTTATCATCAAGTCGTAAAAGTTTCGACGAGAAAGTTTGTCAACTCTCATCAGCAAACTTGGCCATGTAGGATGGGCTGTCGCGAACAAAGCACAAGGCATATATCCTGAATGCTAATTTAGCGGCAACGAGGGCCAGATAATTCGGGGGAAAAGGACGCTCGTTTGGACCTTCACCTGCAAATGTTCAATTTGACTTTCTTGAAGAGTTTGGAAGTTGTCCGTTATTGAAAAACTCTTTTTTCGAGCGTAGGAGTGATCCGTGGCTGCCGTCTTGTAACTTTAGTATAATGAGAAATTGTTAAGACCCGGTGCACCCTAGAAGCAAGGAATTCATATCGTTTTGCTCTATTTTCAGGGTTCCGTACCTAAAGGGAAGAACCATTATGATGAGACTGTTTGACTATTGCAATTAATTATATATTTAATTTTATTTTTGTTTTAATTCAGATTTTATAATTTTCCGCAAAGGATTTTCTACTTATAAATTTGTATATCCCTTCTCTGCTCACAGGGGTCCTGAAGGGTCATACATTGCCTTCAAAATGGATCCAAAATGGGGTTTGGGATATGTTTTTAGGTCATTCGAAGCTTCGAAATTCGAAAGAATCAAAATCCTAGCTGCTCCCTTTCTCGAGAAATGGTTATTTTCATGTTTCCAACTGTTACAGCTGCATATACATATGTATATTGAAACTTTTATTTGATATGATCCTCCGCTAGATGTCGCATACTCGTAAGAGTACCTCTTTGGAAAGGCAACAAAATGGGAAATTCAATAAAAATTAAAAATAGTTGTATTATACATTAATTACATGAATTTCGGAGGAATTGTGGAAGAAACGAGAATTTTAGGACATTTTAGAGCATTTCTTTCACTTTCGAAAGTAACTTAGATTAGATAACTAGTTGTTTGACGTGAGTTTGATGTCGCTGCTTTAATTAAATCAAAAGATAAAAATAAAATTATAATAAGCATCCCGAATTTATTAATCACCCTATAACTGCTGTTGAATAAGTGGTTTGATGAGTAACTTCGTTCGCATACTAATAGAGGGCGACAGTGACATCAGTAAGTGACCACAAAGTTACAACTTATTCTAAAACGCTGATTCATTGTTTGACAATTATTTAAACACAAGTGTCTTGAGTTACAGTGGTAAATGGAAGCATTTGGAATAATAATAATTCATTTTTCTGAAAAAAAAACAGCAAGAGAGAACATTTTGTCTACATTGTAAAGGGTGTTTTTTTAAGAGGTTGCCGATTTTTTTTTTGAATAAAACACATATAAAATTATGAAGTGACCAAAATTTTTTTTTTATTTGGTAGATAATTTTTTGGCATTTAACATTTAAACACAATTTCTGGCATATGGCCACCACGACTATTTTTCACAAATGTCATTCTGGAGGTCCAATTTTCGACCACTTTTTCAAGCATTTGGAGGCGTATGTCAGCAATGACACGTTGAATATTGGTTTCCAAAGCATCAATCGATTGAGGTTTATCCACATAAACCAATGACTTCACGTATCCCCACAAAAAGTAATCGAGTGGCGTCAAATCGCACGAACGCGGAGGCCAATTCACCGGACCATTTCTCGAAATAATGTTGTCGTTGAAAGTTTCTTTCAATAAGTCGATTGTTTCACGTGCTGTATGGCAAGTGGCACCATCTTGTTGAAACCACATTTCATCCATATCCATATCTTCAAGATTTGGCAACAAAAACTCATTGATCATGGATCTGTATCGATTTCCATTCACGGTAACGCGTCGTCCTTCCTCATTTTTAAAGAAATATGGACCGATGATCCCACCAGCCCATAGACTGCACCAAACAGTACATTTATCAGGATGCATTGGTAATTCTTGAACGGCGTGTGGATTATCTTTGCTCCAAATGCGACAATTTTGCTTGTTGACGTATCCATTTAACCAAAAATGCGCCTCATCACTGAAGAGAATTTTACGGTAAAAAAATGGATCTTCGTTCAATTGATTTAACGACCAATCACTGAATTCACGGCGCAAACGATGGTCGTGTGGCTTTAATTCTTGCACCAATTGAATTTTGTATGGCCCCAAACCCAAATCTTTACGTAAAATTTTCCATAAAGTCGATGGACAAAGTCCAATTTGCTGAGCACGACGACGAATCGATAAATTGTCGTTTTCTTCGACACTGGCCTCAACGACAGCAATATTTTCTTCTGTACGAACTCTTCTCATTCTTGTCGGTGGCTTGGCATCCAAAAGAGTGAATGTAGACCGAAATTTGGTAATTACGTTCTTTATGGTGGTCTCTGACGGACGATTATGTGCACCATAAAATTCACGAAGTGCTCTATAAACATTTTTAATTGAACACTGATTTTGAAAATAAATTTCCACGATTTGAAAACGTTGTTCTGGAGTTAACCTATTCATAATGATTTGCCAAACAATACTGAGTAGAAATGCCACTTTGAGCTGTCAAAACAACTGCCATAAAATAAAACGACATCTATCGGAAAAACAAACCTCCTAAAAAAACACCCTTTATTATTCAGCCTCTTCCTGATCGACGTGTTTTTTTCAAAAATATTTCTTTAAATCAAAAAAATAAGGTTTTTGAGAGCTAGGGTTGAAACTTTGCACATGCATCAGCCTCTATGACAATACTTTATTATGATAATTATTATTGCTATGTTTTATGATTGCAGCATTTAATATTTAAAAAAAAGCACTTAAATACTTTTGCACAGTAAAAACTAAAGGGGACAAAGTTTCAAAATAATCAACTGAATTATTTTCAAGGTATGGAAGGGCAAACACAAACACAGCCATACAGACCGCTTTAAAATTCCAATACGGCAACTGCTGCTGGCTATATCGTCAAAACATTTTAATATTGTATTCCTGTCGTTCGTCAAAGTTCGTTTTTTAAAAGTATGAACAATATGAGTAATAAGAAATTCTTTACATTTCTTCCTTTAACTATTTGCGAGAAGTGCATAATCCTGTACCACGAAAATATCGAGAGCAGAATAAGTAGTTTGTAAACAAATTTGCCCATTTCTTAGCCTTCATGTCTGCCAGAAAATTCTAGGATAGGGAGTCAAGAAATGCTTCGGAGCTAAGTATGCATTAAGTTCGCTTGCCCTCTCTTTCATTCATCCCCTGGCTAGGCATACGAACGCTTTGAATGAAAAGATTAAGGGAAGAAAATGAAACCAGCTCCCCAGAGTCCTTAAGCAATGGAAAGTTTTTTTTCGTAAAAACTTTAAACGTCAGAAAGGTAGAGGTACCCAAGACTTTAATGACTTCAGGACTGAAGGGCTATCGATGTTTTCCTCCTAATGGATCTTTGCTGAAAGACGAAACACTTTTCTTGTGCTCAACAGATGAATTAAGTTCAGAAAGGAATGTTAAGGATGCTTGGAAGGGCTCAAAGGAATATACAGGGACCAGTAGAAGCCTTCGGCGGAATATTTGCTTTTGCCAGATACAACGAAATGCTCTATGCAAATGGAAAGTCTCGGTTGGACGGATGAATTTGATTTATGTTAGGTATAAGGTATGGTCGACCTTCTTGGCTACAAATACGTCAGTTATTAGCTTTCCTGTCTTTTTATAAAGATTAACAAGTTGAACAAAGTGCTCTTGTAGGTTATTAATCCTTTGAGTACCAGAGATATTGTGCATTTGCCAGACAGAAATGCCAACGGGTTGTCCTTGTTTTAGCAGTGGTGTGCGAAATACTTCCCGTCAAAGGTAATTTTAGGGTATTCTTTGAGAAATTGTTACATATTAAGCTGAAATTGCGTAATAAAAAATGCCAGAAGTAAACGGGTGCTAACACAGAAATTGGTATTGAAGGGGCCGGATCAAATGATAACCTTATGAGACTAGATCTGCAAATAAGCTACATAAGAAAGAATCCCCAACCCCAGCCGTGTGTTTTGGCATAGTCACGCATCAGAATGATCAAATTCAGTTCAATTTTGAGTCATTCATAACGTCATTTCCTCTAACTATGCTACAGTTTTTATTTATTTATTCTTTAAAAAAATACACCCTATGAAATTAATCTTAGGACATGTGTCTTTTCCCTAAAGGAACACATACAAATTTTTATGCTATTATGTTGTTTTATCGAATATATTTAATAAAAACTGTAGGCACAAATTTGAACTCAGTGCTGTCTTTAGTTGCAGTTTAGTTTTATAATACATAAAGTTTCAAAACTGATATAATAAATCTATATGGTACAGGGTGTTTTTTGTAACGCATGTCAAAATAAGTGGGGGGAATAGATCTCACCTAGCTAAAGAAAAATTGTACGGTGGGGGTGGTAAATCTAAACCGGTTTCGAGTTGCAGGGTGATTCATAAAATCGGTATTAATATTATAATATTATTATAATATGTTTATATCGTTTGGTCTACTCAACGCAGCGACATCTAATTCACGCCAAACAACTACATACTATTTCAATACCCTTTCCAAAAATGAAAAAAATGTTCCAAAATTAGTACACCTTTTTTTGATTAAATTACCCTTTCCAAAGAAGTGCAACACAATATTTTAACTCAATTTAAAGTTTTGTGACGTGCTACCATTAACTGCAAGTTTTGAATTTAATAAAAGCATTTTGGGTTTATTGAAGATAATTTTGTTTTAAATCTAGAGAAATTGTGGGAAAAACTTGGATTTTAGAGAATTTCAGAACATTTTTTCACTTTCGCAAGTGACTGTACCCACAGTGGTAAGTAGGTCAGTATTGGAGACATTTTTGGAAAGGAAATTGAGATAGTAATTGTTTGGAGTCAGTTTGATATAGCTGCGTTCTCCGGAACCACAGAGCCTAAATTTAGAAGGTAGGTTTGTTATATGGCGTATACATCCGATAAGAAGGCATTTTAGAAATTCAACTCTAAGTTGTGAAGTTGTTAAAGTTTTTATGGGAGTTCCGTCCGTTAGTAGCCCAATAAAACTTGACAATCATTTGAATATTCGAATGTCGAAGTATTCGGATATTTTGAGTGCTTTGATCTATTCGTGGAAAATCATTTGGACCGATACCCTTTACTTGCTGCTCTGGTAAAGCGATATTAAAGCATTTCTGCTTCTTCCGGCGCATCAGAGCGCACTTTTCCCACAGCACGAAATATCGCCTCGACCCAGAGAACCTGCTTAGTATCTTAGTCTTTCTGCACCAAAACAAATTAGTTGCTTACTAACCAATTCAATTAAACACTTCTGAAAGCTACACATGTTCTTTTTTATATATCCGAGAATTGGTTTCAGCCAATTTAAAGTGGATTGGGATGTTTCTAAAATTCAGGGTTGTAAAAATCTAAAATCTAATTCAACTCAAACATTGAGTCCGCTTGAACTATGAGCGGTGTCATAAAATATATTTTCCACCCATTTCCCGGCTTTCAAGGGCTCTGTTCACTCCTTTGGGGTTTCTAAGGTGGGGTTCACGAACCTGCTGTACCACATGGTACAATAAAAAAATAAACACTTTATTTTGTGTTTATCAAGACAAAAATCAAGAAATAATTGTTTGTATAGTCGAATATTCGAATTATCTTAAAATACGAATTTCATTTTCAGTCATGTTCTCTGGCGAGATTTTAGACTACAACGGTTTTAAGATAGTGGATCCAATATGACGACCGAAAATTCTCAAAAAATTTCTTTGATCCCGGCTCTCCCATTGAAGTTTAAAAATTAAAAATGCCAGATCAAATATGTATGCCGACAGAAAACCGAAGTGGTGCCCAAAAATGAACCGAATGTGATATATTGAAGTTCTTGACAGTTTTGAAATGTCATGAAAACTAAAAGCGATGGCAATACGGATAAAACTTATAATAAATGTCAGGGCATCGTAAAAGGAAAACATATACTTATATCACGTTATTATAGCGTTTGAAATTTTAGGCTTGCTATTACGCAAATAACTTTTTTCGAAAACCAACACAGCGTGATGTTTGCAAACTTGTTGGAACAGACACTGTCCTGTCGATTGAGCGCGTACAACTGAATGATACTAAATTTAAAAATTGTACCAATGGTCTATTGTTGGGCTCCTGGTCTAAAGCTAATATGGAACTGACGGTATTCCAAGTGTTGACTATATATTTTCAAATAAAAAATCTCATAGTACGTATAATTTAAAACTCTTACTCTAACCAACAAAAATGTCTAAACCAATCGGTTCAAATCCAACGAAAATAGAGTCTTTGAAATTAAAGATTTTTTTTGTGTGAAACCTAAATATTTCACTGTCGCCAGGCCGGGTTTCTTAAGGTGACCTTCTCCTAACTGAATTAAAAAAAAAGCAAAAGTTTGGGATTCTTTCACAAGAAAACAAAACAACATATGACCTTGTTTCTTTTTTTATTTGGAAGTCTTTAACAAAAACTAGGAATGGTTTTTGTATTTTTTTATTTTTCGATCACGCGTCGCCGCCAGAGGGCGCCAAAAAAAATCGGCCCTTTTCCGTAATTCCGTAATTGCGGCTCGTCATATCATTGAAAACAAAAAATTAAAAAACAACTTCATTTAGACATAAACATCTATAGATCTAACTAGGATCTAACCAATCGGTCGATTAGAAAAAAAATGGCAGCCATTTGAAGTCGAAAATCGAGAATTTTTGGAAAATTTTTTTACATAAAGTGCTGTAAAAAAAAACTACTTGGTTTTTGTCTTATATCCTAGTTGAACACACACAATTGAATTCTGAACAAAATGAACCAAGGTTTATGGAAATCGGTGGAGCGGTTCAAGAGATATCGTGGAATTACGATTGAACAAATGAAGTCGAGAAAAATGCGTTTGATTTTACATCGACTTCACCGGCTGAAAGTGCCGTGTGCCGGTTTCCACAGAATTTTTTTTTTGAGTTTTTGATGTAAATTTTTTTTGAGTTTTTGGCATTTTCTCGAAAGTTCTAGAGAAAGACTATCGATACGTTCAAGTGGCGACGTAAAATATAACTGAATTGAATTTCTTCCGGCGTCCCAAACAGCGTGCTCGGGCGACAGCTGCGTCACCGCTTTTTCTCTCAAAATATATAGCACTATAACTCGAAAACCATATTTTTTTTTTCGTAAAATTATAGGACGTGATTCTAGACATATTAAGGAACATTTTTCCTAAAAAAAAAAATCGATGTTTTTTTTACCCCAGTTAGGAGAAGGTCACCTTAAAACAGCAAAAACACTTTCATCCGTCTGGAAAAAACTTAACGTTCCTTAAGGGAAATATTCTGAGAACTAAAATGGAGTGCATATCAATTTCCAACACTACTTTCCAAACGTTTCCGCAAAGCCACCCGCCTAAACTGCATACGTTAATGCGTGACCTAGTAAAAAAACAAGGAAATATCCAGCTGCAAATCAGACTCCGAGGAATTACGAAATTGCCGGTGGTGCGTACTGTTTCCTACAAAGGGTTCCAGCAGGCTGAGCAAATCCGGCAGAAACTGGAAGTTTGCAGCTCGAGCAGAGCTTGTGGCTCTGTTTCACCTTTGAAATGTATCAAGCAGCAATCAGGAGGACTTTCAGTTCGAATTATTATGCAAACACGCGATACTTTTCAAGGAAATTTCTTGATTTATTCTCTGACTGTGCAGAGGCCCTGCAGAGGCCCTACAGAGCAGAACATCAAAGACGAGCCTCACATCCCGGGAAAGAGCACTTGGGATTTCCACTCATTTGCAAGTTAACTAGAGGAATATGCTAATCTACTTCCATCAAATATCTGCTCAGCAGGCAAAATAACGTCGAATTGACCGGGATCGGGAATGGGAACAGGAACACGACGCAGTTGCAATCACCAACCGAGGACGGCGCCGCCGGTGACGGGAAGAAGTGGAACACATTTTCTGAGTGCATAAATAGGTTTTTTCCGACGCCTGGATGTTGACATGCCGGCGGAAATTGGAATAAACTGGTCATTTGTTCTCCCACGGGGACAATTTAAAGCGAGCAGCCAACGTGCTAGTGGACTCGACTGGTGGATTAAGTTTCTGGAGCGAAAAAACGCTGAATAACAACGGAGCCATCGGATTACAATTGAAGTAGAAATCGTGTCGAACTGAGGGAAAGAATTTTCAATTTTAGTTTTAATACTGCTCTTCTGCATAATATATGTTCTTGCTGAATAACTGCCATTCTTTTTAATCCACACACACACACACGCACACAAAGTATATGGCATGTATGTACGCATGTAGTAAAATGAGAAAAGGAGCACCGCTGTTAACTTTAAAATTTATAGAACTTAAATAGAACTTCCTTAACTCGAATTTTAAGGGACACGTAAACAATTCACAAATTGCAGAGACTCTACGGAAATTTTTTTTTTTAATTAAGATGGCAAAGCATACAACAAAAGTTACAGAAAATTATTTTTTTCCTTGAAAGTATTCAGTAATCTTGTTGTGTGTTCTGGAAGACCACTTTTCTCTTTCTATAAAATCGTTCGTTACACAACTAAAGGGAATTTATACGAAACATCATTGTTTAAGAAAAATTCGATTTAGAGAAAACTTCGCATAATAGAAGTTTGAGTTACAGAAGTTCCAAGGCATGTGCAGTGCATACATATTACGTAGGGTTGTAACGGAGGTCATATTCGCGGATGCGGATGCAGATGGTTTAACGGAAGCAGAGGCGGAGGTGGAGAACTACATTTTAAAATATTCAGAATTTCATATTTTATTAAAAGATAATCTTAAAATCCTGAGCAATGTAGACATGCCAACAACCCGACGATGCCGACAGATGTTGCCTCTCGGCTTTGCTGATCGGCATAATGTAGACGCGGCTTTTTGTTTGGTGTGCATTTTCTGCCAAAGGCATCACCGACCGGTCTGTTCATTTCCGAAAACGATGAAAGAAAGAAGGGCTTGATAAACCAAGTTTTATGGCCCTGTTTGCAGTACATGGACTTAATCGACATTTCTTTAACCAGGATGGAACAACTAGCCACACTGCGCATGCGACTCTTGCTTTGCAGTGCACACAATTTCCCGGCCGTGTTATGTCTTGAAATGGCAATGCGAATTGGTCGGTTTGTGTGATTTGCTGTCGCTGGTTTTTTTTTTTTTTTTTTTTTTTTTGTGGACACACGTGAGCGGAAAGCTCTACACTACCAATCCACAGAGCATACGACAACTGAAAATCGACATTCAACGTGACATCGGAAAGAATGGTGCGAGAATGTCATGATGAATTTCATTACGCCGCCGATTAAGGCCTGCGACAAGAGGCATCTTCGCATATATATATATATATACTCAAATTCAAGCCAGCTATATTCGAGGCTTAAGATGGCCTTCATAGTATGAATACCAAAAGAGAGAGTGTGGCCAACTTAAGCTTAAGCCTTGTTTATAAACTCGGCCCTAAATTTCCGAATAACACAAATTTAATACTTGCAGGCTCAAAATTCTTTATTTAGCCATGTAGAAGGTACTTATGTCGCCTCTTGAAAATAAACTTCCCGTTAAGATAAGAATTTACTTTTCGGACTACCCTTTCCTCCCAGGGTTCAGAAGGATAGATACGACTATATTTTGCGTAACCCCAATGAAACTAAATTTCATTATTGTGAAAATGGCACATGTTCGGAGTAGATCGTCTGGAGCAACACTGAAGTGAAAGATGACTTCCGTACTTGCTCTAATCCAACAAAAAAAAAAAAAAAATGAGTGAAGAAGTAAATCAAATAGAGATAAACATAATTTCACGCCAAAAACGAAGGAAGCAGTTTTTGTCTTCCTTCGTAAATTCCGGGGAGATGGGTTTTGCTTGCGGCCGCAGCAGCTCATATTTCCTTGTTTTTTAGTTCGCCGAGAACGTGGCGTAGGGAAGTAGTAATTTGTTCCTGATTCATGTGAATTCCTCACGTAAAATCCTATTTTAGGAGGCAGTGAGCTTAAGGTGTACTAAAATCACACGGTGAATCTTTCTTGTATGGTCTCGTCGGAGTCGGCCAGGTGCCAGAGGTGGGGTGAGTAGCAACAGCAGCCGGACGAACCCGTCTGCTTTTATTACGTCGTTAAATTTTGTAGACAGCACCAGCACTCGTATGCCGTGGTGAATTATATCGTTCAGGAAATTTCCTGGTTTTTCAAAGAAAACTTCCTCCAAGCCCCACCCCAACAAATCTTTATCAACACAGTATCCAACGGTGCTGTTGGAACTCACACCTGGCTACATCGCGACGCGCGCCGAGAAGGAGTCGCGCTCTTGGCGAGGTTGTTGCTTTAATGGTGTCGTATAGGCGAGCAGGAGTGCTTAGGATTTTCAATGTAACAAAATAGCGCTGTTCACATGCAACTTCTTTCGCCATTACACGAGGGATCCGCTCGCCTTATTAGGGGACGGAGCACTGCTCGCCACCTCAATTGCCCTGACAAAATAGTTGCGCCCGAAGATCCGCCTACAACTCGCACCCTTACAGGGCTCGAGGGTATTTTGAATCCTGGTAAACGTCTAGTTATTGATTTTTATATAGGTCGCTTTCTGTCCTGCGAGTGCCACCCATAGTCTTTCCTTTGCCGCTGCACGCTCCCTTCCGCTCCTACGGCGGCTTGCGTCGAAGCTCAACCCTTAATGAATTCGTAAGGCTTTAATCTTCTTAATATTGGATTCGCTTTAAAGCGGCCTATGTGGGTACATCCTTTAATATCCTTTGCCATTTGCATGCGAATGTGTGGGGATTAGTTACGCCGAAGCTACGCTTGAGTCACGTTCGACTTTAGCAATTTGAATTCCCCCCTGGGAGAACGGCTGCACAGAAGTTTCCTTACCCCCTACGGATTTCAGGGTCAACACGTGGAACGCTTGAACAGTGCCCCATTTGAACCGAGGGAATTGAATTCATTTGGCCTAAGTGAAATAATCTCAGGTGTCAGTCAGATTTAATAAGGTTCACTAATCTTAGGACTCCACTTTAGGGGGCCCACAGGAGAAAGAAACTCTCGATAAGGTTAGGTGGGCCACAGTCAAGTTCAAGTGGGCTTAAGATTGTCTGCTGTACTTGATGATGCCTGGCCAAATTTGAAACACAATAATAAAATAGGTTCATAATAATGAACTATACCGCGACGCTTGTCGCTCTATAAATATTTAATAGTAAATACTAAATAGTCCATTAATCAGAGCAGCAACTGACTTAACATTACAGTTATAAAAAAATATTTATGATCCAAAATGAGGACACACATCATCAGATGAATTTGTTCTTGCCAAGTAATCTCGAATTTGAGAGGTAAATACATACTTAGTATAAATGAGGCTCTATAACAGCAATTTCGTGTCGTGTGTCGTTGTTTACCTCCTGAATCAAACATTCTTAGCTTATACGAGTGACTTGAGTAAACGTCAAACAAAAAAAATTTTGAAAATGTCAAATCACACGATCTTGACGGCGAATTTGGCGACACGGTGTGACACGTAGTGCCGTCCTGTTGAATATAAAAAGAAAAGCAGAGCCATAAAGCATTGGTAACTATCGCCCGATACCTCTCCCCAGTGACGGTTAATTCTCGTCCTTCACCTCGAAGCAGTATAGCCCGGTAACGCCAACAACACATAATCCCAACAGTAGCATTTTGCGAGTGCATCGAACGCTTCAAGATTTTTTTTGTAGGGCTTTTTTAACAAAAGACGTTTCAGCAAGTTTCAACATTCAACTATTTTGTATTAAAAAATTAATAACTATTTATAGATTTTTAATTACAAAATATTCTTTATTGCACTCAATTCTGATTACATTAACAAATAGCAACTTCGACGAGCACTCAGAAACACACGGAAACGTCACTTTTGAAGTAATACTACGAAAGGAAAAGGGGCACCTGGCCGCTGCAAACCGGTTTTATGTATGCCAGGGATCCCCTACTACTAAATTCTCAAGTAAAAAGCCCCAAAATCAAACTTCGATTTTTCGATTTTGGTCAACTTTTCGGCCTTTTGGCCCACGTGCAGCGGTGGTTCATGTCTATAGTCACCATATCAATAAAAATCGAAAGATTTCATTTAAGTATATACCTACTCTGTTTTTTTTAGCTCAAACACATAAATATATTTATGCTCCCGAATATCCAATACTGTGAGGAATGTACTGTACAAAATATATGCCCAATAACCCATAGAAGGTTGTGAAAATGGGCATACATTAAATTTCCGGGAAAGTATAATATTATGTAAATTCGTTTGATTTTCAACAAGCAGATGACAGGGATTATTTTATTCAAAACAGCAATGCAAACTTAATTTATCATCCGAATAAATTGAATGTCAAACATCACCGCTGTTACAATTGCACGAGAGCATACACCTATATACTTACATATTTGCTTTCCACTTAATCAAAATAAGTCTGTTGAAAGCTATTAGGATCACAGGGGCAGCCACATTGTATCCTTCCCCCAAAGTTCAGATGCTAAAAATTGTCGAATTGGGCTAGCGACCAATTAAAAAAAAACAAGTGTGAAATTTAATCACAGCACAACGCGCACCCACACACGTCTGCCATAAAAATGTGTCGGAATATGCAAGCCCATGCAGTTGCTGCTAATTCCATGCTCAGAGAGATGTGTCAACTTGGCTGATGAATTGTCCTATTTCGTGTATTATTCGAGCAGCCCACAATGCGAAGAGATTCTCATTAAAATCTGTTTGTTAGCGAAGTACGCCAGAGACGAGTTGGAAGCAGGCCATCCAGCGGGCGAGGGAGCGGGCGAGTAGGGCGTTTCGGGGAAACCCACTACACGAACAGGATTTGGCGCTCACACAGTGCCCGTGCATATGTACTACGCCGCTATCTACTGTAAGGCGTCATTTAGCTGAAAACACTGAAGGATCTTCATTTCGCCTGAACTAGTTTTTCACATTTTCTTTCGATTCACTGAGCTTTGCGGGATGGAGAAATAACTCGAAGCTTTCTGAGTAGGAAAAGTAATTTTTCGGTACTTCAGCCGGCAAGGAGCTGGCAAACATTTGCCTGGAGGGATGTTTGAATTGGGGAATTGCTTTTAGGCCACAATGTATGGCAATCTCACCATGTTCGGGACAGAGATTTTCCATCTCGAGAGCTAAAAGTCTGGAAAATTTTTTTATTATTGCTGCAGAGGGAAAATTTCTTGAATTTTAGAGTGAGCTTAAAACTTTTCTAACTCTCTCTTTCGTAAAATGTGAAAATTCCTGACTAGGGTTAATGGTAAATATTTGCACTTCAGCCCACTCAACCCTAAGAATTTGTGATTTTATCGATTTGTTGCAAGGCTAATGAGGCTTTTAAATTTTTTTTGAATAAAAGCAAGAGCTTAACTGAGTGCGAGAAAGTAGGTGAGATTTCGATTTTAGCGCACAAATGCATATTTTTCGATGGCAGTATTTAACGGAGTTTTGAGACATTCTGCAGATGTTTTATACACTTTGGATGCAAATTTTTTCGTGAACAATAACATAAAAGACAATGACTCTTAATACGGAGGTCAACAATCTGGCATGAGATGCTGTGGAATAATCGAATAATTATCGTTTTCACAAGGTTGCCCACATAATTACGTAAGAGTCGTGAAGTGAGCCTAAGCGGTACTGTATGTACAATTTCATTGTATAGAATTATTAATAACAAGTTCACTTCAAGTGAACTTCGTTTAAAATTGTGAAAATTAGAATAATCAAGTTTGATTTAAGAAGCAATTATCTATGGCTGCCTGTTAAAGAAGTTTAAAAAATTATAATATAACACAATATTATATTTTCAGCCTCATTAATACAACCACAACAATAAATTTAATTGCAATTTTGTAATAATAAATAATTTCACTGTACCTATATGTATATATGCACTGGTCAAATGTGTGAAAACTAAATTAAAAACTAGTATCACTGAACAACCAAACACCTCCATCCAGCATCGCGCCAAGTCATAATGACAAATTTTGTTTTGGCCAGAATCGAATGGACGTAAATGACACGTGGTTTCAACAGGATGGCGCGACCTGCCACATCGTGTGTACAACAATGACGTTATAGCAACATAAGGTCCCACGTCGTGTCATCTCTCATTATTTATTAATTTATGCAATAGGCAATTTACTTACGTTTAAATCTAGCAAGCAATAATTCCTGTTGTAATGTTATACCACAGCATATTCTAGAGTAGGCCATCGAATTAGACCAGCGCCTAATGAAGCCCAGAACACAATTACTTTTATTTATTAGAAAATCAATGTGAAATCCCAAATCAAGTTTGTTATCGAGAAGAACACCCAGATCAGAAACGTGGTCAGTATAAAATAAAAGCGAGTTAGACAGACAATAGTTAAAACTAAAATCCACAACCTTACGGGAAAATGACATGACAGAACACATTTAGGAATAAATATCATAATTAAGATCATATCAGTGGACGAAACGACCCAATCATCTTGAAGCAAGCTAGTCATCAGCAGGTTATTTTTTTTTAATTTTAACGTCATCAGCACAAATGAGATTTCCGAGTTTAATATAACATCTTGTAAGCCATTTATGAATACAATAAATAATAACGGGCCAAGATGACTACCCTGAGGTACACCGGAAGCGATACGAATTGATTTACATACGGTCGACTTAAAAAGTACGTTTTCTGAACGATAAACGAGATATCGATTCCAATCATAACATAAACCTTGGCAATATTCCCATTTTAGAAAGCTTTGCTAATAAAGCCTTATTTGAAACCTTGTAAAAAACCATACTTATGTCTGTGTACACACAGGCGACTCTATTTCCATTTTCCATGGGATTTAAAGCAAAAGATACCCGGTTCGAGGTAGTGGATCTACCCTTAGCAAAACTATGATCGTAAATAATTGATTCAAACAATTTGAGTGTAGAAGACAATTTATTTTAACAAATTGATTTCTTACCAATTAAGTGGGCGGTATCGTTTACGTACACCAATTGACTGTCCGCTCATTATTACGTTCGACGAAACGCTACGTGTATTCTGCATTATATAACAAAAATTAAATAATATTGCACTTGATCTGATCTCTTGCAAGAAGTCCTGAAATTTCCATTGGTTATTGGCCCATTACAGTAGACTGCCTTTAAAACTCCATTACTTTTTTCTTTGTCCATTTCTTCTCAAAATTTGTAATACGTTAGACATTTTTCAGGTAAAATAAAACGAATTCATTGTTGTAACTGTATTTTATTAAAACTCAATATCTTATAATGTAAAGGGAAATATGGAATATTTTTAGGTAATTTCACATTTCTATTAATTGATCTACGGCTTACACCTTAAGAACATTTTATTAAGATTTGCTTCCACTGAGTTTGTTATAGATGTGTTGCGACAGAAGTTCTTTGAAGTTAGATTTAATGCAGACTGAGTTTTGGAAATAATTAAAACTGCAAAAATACCATTAACCAACAAGTAGAGGACTTCACATCTTCTTCTCTTAGACCTTCCATTTTTCTAAAAGACATGTAACCCAGTAGCGTTTATAATGTAACTTCGCAAGGGATACTTGTTGAATTGAACGAACCATGTTTTGATTTTTCGATTTCACTATAATTACAATAGACGTTGAATCAGCAGAAGTCACATCGCCATACCCTTTGACAGAAGATCAAGTTATGGAAAGCAATCTGCCATACCAAACTTTGACTGTAGAAGAGACACTACTACCTGAACTAAATTTGGAGAAAGAAGGACTATCAAGCAAAGTCACTGAAATTGACGGTCCAGATCAAAGTATTTTTTTTTCACACACACAAATCATACAACGCAACAGTTGACTCAGAACTTAGTGGGACCAAGTGGACAAGATTTCAAACACTTACTTATTTTATGTGAGCACCCTTGCACAGAGAAAAGTTCAATATGTTTCCCAAACCTGACAAAACATTTATATTACCCAAAACCTATAAAATCGACGAAGAAAAAAATAATTAAATCCAAAGAGCCTAGCGCCAAATAACTGGAGGGACTTAATATTGTAAAAAGAAGGCAAAAAGGAACAAAAAAGATTAGCAATTTTAAAGCGGAAAGAAGATAGAACCAAAACGAAAAATGAAAATAAATTACAGAACAAACGACGAAAAATTCTCAAACAAAAAATACGAAAATGTGCATCTTCTATTGAAGACTTAATCAGCGACGTCGAGGATGGCTCACTGAAAAACAGAAGCTGTGATAAATGTCCAAGATGGTACCACCAAATGTGCAAAAATGTCCTACAACGCTGCTTGTAATGAAAAATTCAAATGTGATAAATGTTAATATTTTCAACTACAAAATAATCGATATTTTTTAGTATTTGTAATCTCAGCTGTTGTATTACATATTAATTTTTTTTATTCTAGACCACTAGTTTAAGTTTAATTTTCACTGCGTCCGACTATTGGAACAAACATGGTCGACGACTGGAAAATTGGTAAAGCTTTAAGTTTTTATTTTTGCTTGTTATGTTAGTATTTCTTTCTCGTTGCTTCCTTATGAATTGCACTTAAAACATCTTATAAATACAAAGCCTAGCATAAAGAGTTACTTATGGAATACTTCTGAAAAACGATAAAGCCCTTAAGAGATCATTCTGGTTTAGACGCTCTTAGTCTTCCAAAGATGCCACAAGTAAGAATAAAAAGCTCGAGTGGAAGAAATTGAAAATATTGAAGACGTTGAAGGAATTTTGTATTTTGCCGGCTGATTGACTTTAGGTCAGACTTTTTCCTTAAAAAGAAAAAAAACTTTAACCGCATTTTTGCCACAGCTATGTTTTTCCGGTTGGCGGCGGTGATTTCTCCGGAACCATGTACCGATCTTCATGAAATTTTAACCACATATTCTACACAGTAATAGCTTCAGCGCATTCTGCATTTCATTAAATGTCCGCCATGTTGTTATTTATCAACAAATATTAATTTCCATAGAACTCACTAGAGCCACTGATATACTGAACCTAAATATTTTTGGTTTTTGTGTTTTAGATGATCCATTTTCAAGTTATCAACGCCGCCAGCGACATACCTACTTTTTGAGGAGCTCCGTTCTCCCGTTGTTTATGTATATAAAAAATGTAAAAAACTATGAATACAGATATTTGTCATGTTTTTCAAAAATGTGTTTATTGAGCTGAATAAGCCTTATATCAAAATCTATAATAGTTTTTTCATAAAAAATATATAAAAATAGCTTTTTTGAATGATCTCTTAAATGGTCGACTACTGGTAACCTATTAATCATAATTCTCGTCCGTCCAATAGTAAGCGATATATTTGCAAAAAACCATTGCCTGGTGCCTTGGAAGCGAAGATGATCTCGCTGAGGAGCTGGTACACACGTTACTTATAACGCTTAAATAAAGGCGTATGCAAAAATTCTTCTTCACGTTAATTTTTCCCGAAGACACGCCCTTTTTCCCCAAATATTACTGAGCTTAACAAACAGTGCTACGGCAACTTTTTCGCTTTTGTGCAAGTTTCGCACGATGCTTCGTACTGGTGATCCGCTCACTGCAATCTTGTTAACAGCTCTTTTATCGAATACTCATCATTCCAGTTCGTTTAAAGAAAGAATTCAGTATAATTCTGTATGTGGTCTTACTAGCCGTGGTTTATTTAGATCAACAAAAAGTTAAATCGTTCAACTTAATCCGTTTAGGCGGCACATCCGGTGACAATGACGTGATAACTAAAAATATCTCATGATATTTAAAAGCGGTATTTTTAGATTATAAGGGCCCAAGTGGTGATTCTGACAGAGACGAGTTTGTGAATTAAAGCCGAGGGTTTGGGTGATTTGAATCTAATTACTAAATAATAAATCGTAGCTACTAACACGTTCCTATAAATAGATTTTATTCATCTGATAATTTATTCGGCTTCTTTTTTACCGTCAACTTAGTCCAAGCAAAAACAGCAAAGTTTGAATTTGTTGCTGGGTGGGAAGGTCTAGTTATCATTTGGTTAGCTGTTTACCCTCAAGCACCGCACTGGGTTGCGGTAACCAAGGATGATGGGGAAATACGTTGGATCTGAAAATTTCGATTGGCTTTTTTAAAGAATATCTGAATTGCTTCAACAATAATTATTTATTCCTTTTTGTATAACTGTTTGGCGGGCGTCTCCATTAAAAAAATAAAATTGATGAATTAATTTCGGAATCATGGTTTGACTGTTTGGTTACGCTAAACCACGTTCGGTTAAATTAAGTGGTGCATAGAATTCGATGCCTGAAGGTTAATAAGCACACAGCACAAAAGAGAAGAGGCAAACACCCAACATTTAAGATATATGACAAATAAGCACAGATTTAATACGAGGACAAACAATTTGGCTTTCTTATTTTATTGTTTTATTGTAATTTTACGAAATAGAATTTTAAGAAATTTAAAGGACGACAGTCGCACAACTTCATGAATTTCGATGGAGGCAATAATGTGATCGACCTCGATTTACTTTAAATTTCATCTATTTTGCATGAGTAGATTGATGTCCGCCCGATTTAGCCAAAATATAAATTTCTTAAAATTTGAATTTTCATTGTGCGAATTTTGCATTGAAATTGAAAAACCTTGAAAAGTCGAAATGGGAAGGCGAAACATTTCACGCTGTAAAAGTTAAAACGTTTTAGTTAAAAACGTATGCCTTTTCGGAACTAGTTTATGAGCTCCTAATTGCCTAGTTGACAAAATGTATGTATTATATCTTTTTAGTAGCCAGTTAAATTTATTTAACATTGTTTTCATATACGTTTTAATTCGGTCTCAAATATAGGTAGGTTTATAATCTTTGATTGTATATACATAAATCAATCCGAACTTGTCTACATACGAGTATGTACAGGAAAAATATAATTCGTCACTTAAAGGGGGACCCTACCCTGAGACCCTAAAAAAATTGAATTTCTATTTTTGGGATTCTTATAGTAATATGTTGTCCTTAAATGATATTTTTTTATTTTGAAACTCTTTATGAAGTTTTAATGAGAAATATCAGGACACCATATGCATATATGCACAGATTAACAGTTACATATATGAACAGTAAACAGTATTGGCTAAACAGTTGAGGCGACGTAATAGACATCAATAGCGCAGTGGTATGTAAAGTGCAGTGTCTCCTGTTCGAATCTAGATCTAGATCTAGATCGGACCACCAAAATTTCTGATTGATGCTCAATCCAGGAAACGAGGAAAAAATTCATAATTCATATAATTCAATTCGTAAACTTTTTCTGAATAATTTTGAACTATTTGTTATGGGGAAATGAAGTTGGTTTTTTTTTCAAAATGTCGCCATTTTCTTAACTTTCCAAATTAAAAAAAAACTCCTACGCTACATTGTTGTTACAAATTTTGATTTTTTTCATTAAATTTTTTTTTGAATATTGTTCGAATGTATACCGCTACAAGATACAAAAAAACAGCGTATTTGTTTTTTCGTAATATTCGAAAAACAAAATTTTACATTCACTCGTTTTAGTGCGCTCAGGGTGGGGTCCTCCTTAAATGGGAGATCTCTGGACAAGAAAAAGCTTTTTTGGAATATCACTAAACTCGTACATTTTGAAATTTAGACAAGCGGCATGAGTTTATTCGAACATACAAATACATTTGCTTCACATCCAGTTGGTGGGTCATTTTAGTCCAGACTCAGTCATCTCAAACTAGTTTTTGAGCTTCAAACCGCACCATTTTTTTTATTTGAAAAGAATAGTAATCTCCCGAGTAGTTTCGGAAAAAAAATTACCGATGAAAAGTGGCTTTATGAAAAACCAATTTAAATCTTTAATTGCTCGAAGTTGTGTTTCAGTCGGTGCAGCGTAATGTTCAACCGTCAACAATTTTTATAAAGAAAATCACAAAAACAATTCACACTTTTGAAATCTTTGACCCAAAACCAAATGCAGGTGCTTTTGCAGTTCCTACCTACATGTACCCTATGCGTGCGAAATTTCAAGCCCCTACCTTCAATAAACACATAAAAAAAAAATCATAAAGATGTTCTTCATTTTAGACTGCAAAGCTTAGGCATGCCTAGAGCGCTTTAAAAATGCAACTTTTAAATTCTCAGTACTAATGTAAACCACATTTGAAAAATTAGGATATTATTGGAAAGCAGCACACGCGGTTGTCCATTAATTTTTGACAATTATATATAATTCGGAATTTCGTCCGCGTATTTTATTTCAAATCTGTTTCTGAAAAATATCAAATTGCCTATATACACAGATCTTATATGTATATCGCTCGATATAAATAATAAATAAGAATTACGGGAATGTGACGGGTTGAAATTTCAAAATTAGTTTAATTTTTAATGGAATATTTTATATTATTATATATTTTTAAAAAAACCAAAGAAGATACCTTGATATACCATGCACATGTATTTTTAGAACTTTGAAATAAACAACAACAAATTATTTTAAATTTTTTTGTAATCTGGGTTTTGGCTGCTACAAATCTTCGAAAATAAAACATAGCAAAATTCACGGTGTGTGTATGATTTTGGCTCAATGAAACGTCTGAAACAATCCACACATCGATACGGCCGCTACACAATAAGCCATTTGGAAAAATATTCGCTGGAAAACAACAATATAGCGACGCTTTTCAATAAATGGCGATTTTTGGCGTCGCAAACCTCCAATATATCCAAAAAAGTTCTATCGATCTTTCCGTCCGTGGGTCATTTTGTCGTTTATATGTCACATATCAAAATTTCAGAACGATCGGTAGCGTAGTTATTGTTTACTCGTGTACACCAACTCGAAAAACGTGTGTTTTTATTTTACAAAATCTGCAGGAGCCAAGTAACAGATTAAAAAATCCAAAAATTTGTTTTTAATATAAACTTCTAAAAATATTTGTGCAAACTTTCATCAAGATATACATATGTCCGGGGTTTTCTTTGAAAATATACCATTTAAAAGAATATAAATTTGAGCCGTCACGTCCCCTTAAGCTTAAGGTATAACTTTGAAGAAAAATTTGTTGAAAATTAAATATTGTGGATTTAACAAGATTTGAACAAGAACAATTTGTGCAAAACTACACCTTAATTAAGAAAAAAAAAAACAATTTGTGCTGTTGTGTGTTTTTTACTTTCTAATAGAAATCACAACGAAATATGTCTTTTCATGGGTGCTTTTGATATTATGAGTTCTGTTTTAATCACTTATCTTCTTATCACTTCTACCTAGCTCGTTCTTAAACCTGTCGCGATAGTAATGATTTTGTATTTTGTACTTTATGCGATATTTCATAAATGATTAAATTATGAAAACAAAACTCATAATCAGCTTTTAATTTAAGGAAACATTCTTTGAAACACTTCTTTGTATTGAGCTTCGTCTTCAAGAAATTGTTTCGATTTATTACGTGGTGATTCATAAATATTATACACAAACATGCATAAAATTAGAATGAAATCATCAACAGTGTTACGCAATAGATTTAGTCTTTTATAATGCAGTAATGCCAAACATCGTGTTCATTCCGTTTAAATTAAGTTAGAAGAACGAGAACGCAATAAAGCTACCTCACACTTAACTTAAAGAAGAAACTTTATAGCCTTTCAAGATTTATTTCAGTCCATTAACACTGCGCCTCTTCATTCAATAAAACAGTCTAAACTGGAACCGAAATAAAAACCGAGAGAAAGAAAAAACAAGTCCACAGCGACAAATTTATTCTTTTCAGCGAAGCACCACATGAAAGAATCGAAGCTTTTGCGTTCCATGTCGTCAAAACTAGAAATTCACTTTCATAATCGCCGTATTGTGCACACTTTAGTAAAGTTAATAATAATTCTGCAGAAAAAATCAAATCGCGTTATTCCGCCGCACAAAGTGATCAGAAGTCCTTTTTGATTGTCTAAAATAAAGTTCACTGTTGTACCGCAACAAGCACACGATGCCAAATGTAATTTGCAAAAAAAAAATTGCAAGTGTTCGCACGATTCAACAAAATAAAAAATGATTTTAAATTTATAGGAAATTGCAAAAAAAATTGGTGTGCCTTGACAGACATGCACTTCCTCGCGCAAAAAGCACGAAAGTTTTAAGGAGATTAATGGTCTTCAATTCGTACAAGCTTCGGAGAATTTTAATGCTGCAGTTTTCCAAATATCACGGCCAGCTCAATTCGATGATCATTCCACGACATTCTGCAGTTGAGATTTTTAGGAACATTTCACCCAAATTTTTCACTAAATGGAATCGACATTTTGAAAACTATGTAAAGTCCGGCGAAAACCAGAGCATCGGAACTTGTCTCGATGTGCACGCGAGATACACTAAGCGGTGTGCATCATCTTTTTGTCCAAGCTGTGTCATGACCTTACGCGCTCAGTTTGGGCCGTAGGTAAGGTCGGATATGGTGGGACTAAAAAGTAGTCGCGTCTAATTCAAACAAATTAAGCAACCTTCGATAGGCCTGGTGAACGGAAATTTCATGCCGTCGCTATGGTATATATAGTTGGGAGATTTTTTGTAGCAGCATCACATCACTTCTAGTAACGTGGAAAACCAGCAAATCGAGAAGACAACATGAAATTCGCTGTAAGTTACAGTTTCTCAACACTTCGCGTCTTTTAATCAATCTTTTAATCAATCCACTTCAGATCGTACTTCTCGCCTTCGTGGCAGCAGCGAGTGCTCAGCATGGTAGGTTCCAGCAGGTGCCCAGCCACGGCTACAACGAAATCCCAATCATTAGCAAGTCCTTCGACCTTCACGATGGCGGCGCATACGAGTGGGCTTATGAGACCGGAAATGGAATTACTGCCAACGAAAACGGAGTCGGCGGTCAATTTGCTAGGGGTTCAGCTGACTGGACTACCCCCGAAGGCGAACACGTCTTCTTACAGTACACCGCCGATGAAAATGGATACCAGCCATCCGGATCCCATGTCCCACAAATTCCTCCACTTATTGCCAGGGCCCTCGAGTACATCAGAGCCCACCCACCACCACCAGAAAATACCTACAATAGGAAGTACTAATCACTTACCATACACCAAGCACTTTATGTCCGCCAAAACATCAATGAAATAAAATCTTATTTATTTTAACAGTATAATTTTGTTTAATTTGTCTCTGAAGCAAAAGCTCAATGTTATCAGGACCACTTAGATGGTTTAAAATCAAAAAATAATCCCCCACCCCCTTCACTTCAACCTCCATTTTGAAAAATTTTTGAATCGTTTTATCTTGTATTCTATTGATCGCACAAAAAAAGTTATTGAACAAAAAATATTGTAAATAGAATTCTACACATTTTCGGTAATTGCCGCGATACCGAAAAGTTGATACGAGTTACGAGCGGTAGAGGGCACCGATGTCAACAAAAAACAGTTTTTCGCTATTTCAGTCACCTGGGGATCGGTTTATAGGATAGTTGCGCAACAAAAAACACACAAAAAACTTTTTTAATCATGCAATTACCAAAAGTAGTTCCCAAGTTAGAAGGATTTCAGAAAACGATTCAAACATTTTTAAAGATGGTGGCTAAAGCGGAAGGGGTGGGGGCTCCTTTTTGATTTTAGCCCTTCTAAGTGGTCCTGATAACATTGGGCAAGTGTGCAATTTCTCCAGGTCATGGAACTTTTTGGTGCAAGTTTACTGTACTGCCCCACTTCTATTTGAGTAAAGGATATCATGAATATAAGTACTATGATATTAATATTTGTTTATGAGTTTTTTAAAAATCACTGTTTGATTGTTTTCTCAACTCTATACCAATTCGAAAGGTTGGAGATCGCAAATGTGCGCTGGATCAATTATAGCTAACGAAAATTGCGTGGGAGATTTACTCAACTATAAATTCTGAAGGTGATTAATTACACAGCCACACAAAACAAAAGTGGGGTATACTTTTGATGCCATATGTCATATCCGTAGTAATTTGTCCTGCTGATCACGAATCCGCGACCAGAATTGAGCCATCACGTCCTCATTTTTTTCTAACCTCCAAAAAGTGGGTTAAAACATTGATTATAGAATATAATAGATATCTCTTTTCAGAGGATTTGATGTTTTCTGTATGGCCCGCAGTGGCGATAGTATCGGAAACTTTAAGCTTTCTTTGAGATTCACACCTTTATCTGTGCAGAGCTTACAGTGAAGCTGTAAGGTATTTAAACTTTCTTATAATCCACTTAGAAAATTGAAAGTTAATGCCATTTTTGCTTTTAAGCTTAGGGAGTTCTAAGAACATAAGACTGTGTGTGACGGTGAAATAACTGGTCGTACGGATTGAGAAATAGCTCAGATATGTATTCATATTTCCTTATATGAGTGGTGCTGGACATTATCGGGAATGCGAACAGATTTTTTATGTGGTCACTATCTGTGGTATAACTGCTATGATGTTCTGTTCGGTGAAATTCCAGAATCGCACAACTTCCCAGAACTTCTTCGGTTTCCTCAATTGATTAAAAGATGCGACGGCGACGTTGCGTTTTCTTGATTTGGTATTTGGATGATAATGTAGCTGATTTTTGGTACATATGTGTGTTTTTACAATTAGACCAATAGATATTACGAATATTTGAAAATTAGTCTTAGAATTAATGATGAAGTATGGTTTTTCCCTCGTGCAGCCTAAAAGTTTGTAACACAGTCTATTATTTGACCTTTGATCACAAGTGGTTACTTTCACATCTAAACCAATATTAAGTAGCTTTGTTACTGCATCTTTTATTATCAATGATAAATCATTCCCGGAAACAGGACCAGCTACATACCCTATTGCTTGTTTCCAATTTTTATTTAAACCTCTTACCATCAGTACCATGACACTAGAAGCTAAACTATCCTTTCGTCCTAAGTCTCCTAAATCCACAAAACCATAAATTACATCATCTTTTGTGTTGTATTCTAATTCTGCTTTGGTGGACATTTCATCAAATAAAAGTACGCAACGACGATCTAGTTCAGTTAACTGTAACAGCTTCTTTTCTAATAGTTTTAAGATAATATTAGAAATTCCCGTTCCAAATCTTATCATAGAATTCCATTTAAAAATAGTTTTAATAGAAGGCAGTACAAATCCCGAGTTCAACATTTCTCGATATAAAGCAGGAGACTTATAATAAAATTTCAATGCTAAAGCCTTTTCCTTATCATCCCAGTGAGCTCTATCTTTATGCAAAAATTGTGATTTTATTTATTTATTTATTTAGACTTTGACATCTTCAGGTTTACCTTCAAGTAAAGTTTTCAAAACTTCACTTTCTTCATCAAGTCGAGGTTTCTTCGGGCTTCTATAAATATAGCAGGGAATTTTGCGTTTTTCAATCTTCTTTGGTGTGATAAAACCAGTTTTACTTGGAAGAGGAAATTGTAATTCAGAAATTGAGGTAGTTTCTGGATTCGCTGGGATTTTGTAATCTCTTATATAAGTCTTGTCACCAACATTTTTTGTAACAATGAGATCAGCATTTTCCTCTTCATCTAACCTTTCCATTAAACTTATTTCTGCCACTGTTTCGGTGGCAGATTTTTTTATTCTTTAATTTTTATATTTTGGCTCAGTATGAATGATCCCACTTCTTGAACTTATTAATATGCGGTCACATATTTCGTCTCTGCTACTCTCATTGCAGAACAGATATCCTCGCTGAAAGGTTTTGGTATGGCAATTTTATTTAATGCCTTCCAACCAGTATAATGCTTTATATCTTTCTCATAAAAATGTTTTTCACAAAAATGAACTCGTTTAGTTGCATTTATATCCAACTGGAGATATACATTTCCACTGTGCCGTAACCAAACGGTTCTACGATAATCATTTGGAACCATGAAAAATGTAAACAATGATCCTGGTCTATGAACATTAAAACAATTCTTATAACTACAACGAAAAGACATTTTCAATAAGATAAGCAGTACGAAGAATGTAACAAATAAAAGAATCAACAAGGAGATTCTCAGAAGGAATGCCTACTCAAAAAACCTTCTGACAATGAATTGCTGTAATTATAAGAACGAAACAGTATAAACTCCAAACCGACCTAAAGTACAATTACACAAAATTCCAAGTAAACCTCCCTTGAAGAATTCTCTGCATAGAATGAGAATATACATTAAAAACAATCTGAAAGCAGAACATCATATACACACAGCCAGAGCCAAAATGTCAAGTTAAGCATATTCACGGCAAGGATCGGACATTAGGAGAGAGACAAGTTTTTTACTGTGCTTTTTGCTTGATTCCCTTTTTCAGTGTAAGTAGAGACATCTATTATAGGATACAGAAAACCATCTGGAGATATCTATTTGTATAAAATCAATGGTTAAAAACAGAGAAAATCGTGGAGTAAAATTCTCGGAAAAAATTTATTTTTAACATTTAAACCTATATTCATATGAATTCATATCTAAAAATTAAAAAAAAAAATTCAAGAAAAAAATCAGAACGTGATGGCTCAATTCTGGTGACGGATTCGTGCTCAGCAGGTCTCATTTCATATTAATATAGGTTTAAATGTTAAAAATAAATTTTTCCCGAGAATTTTACTCCACGATTTTCTCTGTTTTTAACCCACTTTTTGGAGGTTAGAAAAAAATCAAGACGTGATGGCTCAATTCTGGTCCCGGATTCGTGATCAGCAGGCCAAATTACTACGGATATGACATATGGCATCAAAAGTATACCCCACTTTTTTTTTGTGTAGCTGTGTTATCAAAGGTACTCTTATCTGAGAAAGTTATTCAAAGAGCAAGCTCAAGTTGCGTACTCACATTATTTAAATAAAATCTAGGCTAGTACTAGAAAGGATTCCAAACTTTTTATGAACTTTATTAATGCTAAACGAAAGAGTGATTGCTCTCCTAGTAGTTTGTCATTTTTGGGTACTTGTAGTCCATCTAAGACAGCAAATTATTTTGCGGGTTTTTTCTCAGAGTCTTTTGATGTTGATGACATTTGCTTGCATTGACTACTCTCTCTTATTTATCATCTTGTCTTTCGTCTAGTCCTTCTCTTGACATCAATATGCCACATATTGAAGCATCTACATTATGTAATCCTGTGCGTAATATGGTTTCGTCATGTTCTGTTGGCCCAGATGGTGTCTCTAGTAATATTACTAAGCAGTGTTATGAGAATCTCTCACAAGCTACTCCATTTATTTAATTTGTCCCTGTCTCAGGGTGTCTTTCCAGATGCTTGGAAATCTTTATTTATTATTCCCACTTTTAATAAAAAGGGAAGAAAAGACTTTGTAAGTAACTATCGACCCATCGCTAAGTTATCTGTGATATTTAAGCTTTTCGAGAGTATTGTCTGCGACTTTCGCACGCTCGACTGTAGACCTCTAGTTACTTCCAAACAGCATGCATGGACTTGGTTCTCCTCCGCTCTTGGTCAGTTGGATATCATCCTATTTTGGCAGGAGTTTAAGCGTATCCTTTAGGAATGCCTTACCAATTGCGTTTCTTACAAGGTCTGGCGTTCCCCAAGGCAGTCACCTTGGCTCCTTGTTTGTTTTATTTATTAATGACCTGGTATCTGTAATAAGATATTCCGAAATTTTAACCTATGCTGACGATGTTAAGATTTTTAAACGGATAAACGAATTAAGTAACTGCGCAATGCTCTAGAGTAACTTGACAGATTTCGGTGTGTGGTGGTGCAAGAGTAATTATATCTGCTCTAGAATCTCAATAAATGTAATGTTGTGACGTTTTCACGTAAGTATAGCTTCCTTCCTTCCGTATAGCTTTCCTTACTCTATGGACAGAGTTACATTCAATGTAGCTAGTGAAATCACAGATCTGGGAATAATTTTTAACTCAAAATTTGGACTCTATTGTGAATAAGGCACTATAAATGATCGGTTTTACCAGGCGCTGGACCAAAGATTTCTGCGATCCCCACGCACTGGAGTCATTGTATGAGCTGGTTAGACCTATTTTGGAATTTGGCTACCAGGTTTGGTGCCCTTTATATGAGCTGCTAACTAGTAATTGGGATTTTGATATCGTCATTTAAAGTTTTTTCTATCCATGGGCAAAGAACGCCAATATTACAATAATATTTATACCACCAATAGAACAAGTTTATGGCGACAGTGACACTTCTAAGATGTCATTCTGGTTTAACGGACGAAGAAAGAGGCAGTATTTCGGTTTTCTGTTTTAATTTAATTTAAAAGATATAAAATATATTTATAAGATGTTTTAAGAGTACCGCTATAGTCAAATCCATTAAAACAAATTTCACAAAAAAAATTTACTAACTGGCGGCCAATTAAAGTCAATGCATTGAATTCGTTTTTTTAATTAACTAATTTCCATTGGACGCCATTTTGTTTATTGTTTGCACAAAAAATTCTGTTAAGGGATCAGACTATAGCAGTACTCTTCCTAATTAATAACACAGGCTAGCAGCAATTTTGGTGCAGAACCAGTGATAGGTGACATTTATAGCATTTTTTATATAGTTTACGGGTCCGACAACAAAAATGATGAGTTAGGTAGGGTTTTTGAGAAAAATAGTAGGCAATCCCATATATTCACTATTTTAGAAAAATTATAAAATAATAATTAAATAGTACCATAGGAACTTGTAACGTGGCTCAAATGTATATCTAAACCCCAAACCCTAATCTATAGATAGACTATACAAGTAATCTAAAAATCTCAATAGGATTTTTCGGTCGGAACCTTTCCTGAAAATTTCGTCGCTCATCTCGATGGACTCCACTTTTTGCGGTTGTCTCCTGGACTATAAGAAAATAAACAATTAAATTGTTTCTGACAATTGATCGCGCCAGAAATTTTCTGTCGTGAGAATTTTAGTTAAAACTACACCAACGTTTATGATTTGCATCATATTTTTCTGAGTGATCCTTTTGATGATAAGGGTAGGGGACAACAACTTCTAAGCGTTTTTCCCGAAAAGTGTTTACAAAAAATTAAAGAAATATATATTCACATATATGTATACATATATCTCAATCTGTCTAATGTTTTTTTATAGTTTATACTAATTAATAGAGATTTTCAGAAATTTATGAGTTCTCAATTTTTCTCTAGAAATCATCACTATCAGCGGGTTATTTTAAATAAGAAGAAGGCCCAGACGTGATCAGCAAAAGTTTATAATTTGCTTCTTGTGTCGAAATAGAAGTAAGTACCTACTAGATGTAAGAAGAGTATTTGCATTACCAAATGTGCCTAATTGAACAGTTTAAGGTGATAATGGTGCATATCTTTATTTTTATTTGATTATTGCAGATAACTATTGAATTGGGAATGTAAGAATATTTTATTCTTATATTTAAATGCTTGGGCAACAAGTATGTATAAAATTCGAACAAAAAGCAATTTCAGATAGCCATGCCGAAAAACGACTTTATACACTTACAGTTTAATTAAAAGACCGTTTTGTTTTAAATATGGTAATTTATCAGAAGCAAGCACTTTTTTATTTTCTACTAAACGATAGATCTGTGAAATTGACGCACAATGAAATCAACGAAGATAATGTTTTCCACACGAATGAGTTAAGCGTTTTTATTAAATTTTTTGGACTCGCACCACATTCCAATATAAATTAAATTAATTACTAAAAAAATATGAAACTTCTGAAATGTGCTTGATATGCATTGTGTGTACCAGAAACCCAATTAACTATTATGTAAGGCAGTATCAAGAACTTACCACTTAAAGCATATATGTTATGTAATTATTACTTGAGGAAAAAGAAGCAAGCAGTATCCTATGATGCAACAAGAAGCGGTCTCCAAGAGGATTAGCAATGCGAACAAACTGTTTGGCCGATTATCCTTCACACTTTAAAAACTTTTTCCCAATCTTGTTATTCACACTGGCAAATAATTTCGGCAAATTTCGTTCACTTAACGGCCTACCGATTGAGTCGTGCCGAATGTGCGCCTTGCATGGAATGGACCACAAACTTCATCAAAATCACATACACAGCACTCGAGCGAAGTCAAATTGTTAATTAAAGAGCTCAAGGCAGAGCGCCAGGTAACCACACTGTAATGGCAGGCGGAATGCTAAGACGTATCAGGTACGGGACGGGACGGGGTTGTTTGTAGTGCAATTAGGGGGAATATACTGCACAAATAAAGTGAAAGTACAACTTGACAGGAATCGTCCAAATTTTATTTTTCCCTTATTTTCCGTAAAAGGCAATATCCACCTTTCGGCGTAATAAAAAAGAAAAAAAGAGGAACGTGCAGGACGAGCACTGTCTGTGGGAGGGGCGGGAGATGGGTCGTCTCACGCTCGCCCTCACCCTAAATAGAGGAACAAAAAGGGAAGACCACACTACATAAAATGGTCGTAGGACAGAATAAAAATCAACACTTGTGCTCCCTTGTCAAGGGAATTGTAGTAATATCCAAGGGTAGAGCTGATGGCTATAACACACTGGGAGCACTATGTGCAGAGCGCTGGGACGAGGCAGGGGGTGCGAAAAAGGAAAAACTTGTCTTGAATTTTCCCTTATTTTTTATGTTGTCCTTTTACGTGGGCAACGGACACCACTAGAATCAGACAATCATTGGTTTGAGGAATTAGGAGAGCGGATGGTGGCTAAGGCTAACAACACGGCGAAGGGACCCAAATGGGAGTCTGCGGTTTCAATTTTTTTAAATCCAATTTCGCACTATTCTGCGGACTCTGGAATCGACCAAGTAATAATACCAGCAGCAATAGTTCAACAATCCTTTCAGGGCAATTCAGGAGCAACACTGAACTTCACTGGGCACAAAGGACAAGTCGAGGGAGTCACTATTGTTTCACACCGTGAGCACCTGTGCGGCGATTAGCAGCATACCTCAGCCTAGTCCTCTCGCTAACTAATAAAGGGCAAAACCCACGGAAAAACTGCTCGACTTATGTAAGAACGAATTATCCTGGAAATGTGACTGACAGTCTCCTGGCACCACTGACATCCACGGCGAACAACTCCACCCGATTGTTAGGATAGGATGAAAAGAATTACACAAGGCGACTGAGATAGCTGATACGCTGAAAAGGATATTGGGATTCGAATGCATACCGTCGTTCTGGAGGAGCACTGGGGGAGACTATGACGTCAATTGGAGAAACTGGAGGGGAACGTCGAACACCGGCGCACAAACAATACAAAACCTGGAGAATTTTCAACAGCTACCCTTAAGAATGGGTCTTTCCATTCCTGGCCTATTCATGGGCGGCCGTTTCCCAGCTACAAGGGAATTCACTTCGAGTCCTCAAAAATTCATGGACTGGCAACAAGTCGATCGAAGCGGACTTCCGCCGCGGCGAAGGTGTTTTCTTTTCATTAATTTCAGGTTCAGCAATTATCCTTAAAATCAATATTGGAACTTACTGCGTAGATACTCGTATTCGCCGCGGTATTTCCCTTCCAGCGATGACCACAAGCTGACCTGCACGCCGAGCGGAACAAGCACCTCACCTCACCAACCTGCAAGGATAAAGAGAGTAGCGCGATGTCATTAAGGCGAATATTTCAATCGATACTTTTTAATTCGATTCTCGCTTGAATTTCTCGACGAAATTGGGGTTCGTTTAATGTGGTTTGGGATAAAATTTAAAGACGATCGGAATGCGCTGTACCTAATGGGACAGCTGTATTTTCCCAGCAGTTTCAATCCCTTTGGTTCTCAATTCGTTTTGGTTATAAACTTTTGAAGTTTCACTCCGATTGGAGTGTGAGTATTTATATAAAATTCGAGTATATAATAACCGTTTAAAAATATTAAAATTGTTCTTTCCCAAAATTGGTCTGCACGGTAAATAGTACCCGAAAAAGTACTCTACCTTCCAGTGAGAGTCCCTTCGAAATCGGTTCATCCGCTCACGGGATTAACCCGGACAAACAGACAGACTACAGTTTTAACAACGTTTTCTTGGTTTTTGAAATCGTATAAGCAAACATATGAACTTATATAATAAAAAAGCAGAGTCTGTGATTTTCAAAACCCATTTCACAAAAATTGATTTCCGTTGGTACCTTTTTACTACCTTTTTGAAGTTCAAAATGTTGATAGCAAATTTGTAATCAACAACCCCAAAAATCCCTCTATATTTATTTACACGGAAACTCATTCTAGTTGAGAATTTTCAGTCGCCAAATTGGATTCGGCATCTTTACTTTGGACAGTACATTACAGATTGGCGACACCGAGAACCCCCTTGGTATTGATTGTCAAGGTAATCCCTTCAAGTTTAAAACTTTCGGTAGCAATATAAGAACCGCCATTCTGAAACCTTATACTTTATCAAAATAAAAAATAGTATATTAGTTAAGTTGGAATATGTAAAACATTGGGTCAAAAAATTAAGTCAATGGAAGCAGCAGTTTATGCGTGGTTGAATAACAAACTTCTTCACAAACTTTCACATTTATAATACAGGGTGTTTTGGAGATGGGTGCAAAGCTTTAAGGCGAAGACAATTTAGAACCACTTGAGCCAAGGTTGTCTAGACGAAGTCTGACTATTTTGGCGAAGTAACCTAAAATTTTACAGTTAATTGCTAATAATGGCTAGTTTGAATGGAAAGTGAACTGTCTCTCCGATTTATGGAGTGTCGAATAACGGTGATTGTGTAAACGTTCAAGGAATTTCCTTAAAAATCCGGACCAGGAGGTCTTCGGGGTCGCTGATTACGAATCTGCCTTCAAAATTTCCAAATGTAAAAATAAATAATTTCTTGCTTAGAGTATGAATTAATGAAAATAAATGAATAAAAGAAAGATCATATTTAATTAAAAGAGATTTTCTTCAATTAAAATCCACAACCTTTGCAACAAATGCAAAGAGAGCAATGCATAAAATTAACTGTTTCTGGAACCTAAGAAGTTTCACTTCTAACAGTTTTTTTTTTAAATTGATAGTGACAGTGAGAGATAGCTTAAGAGTATCAAGATTTCGATTTTGTCAATATGATCTATGTGAATAATGTGGGGTTTCAATTAAATTCTAATCTTGTGTGTTATTGTGGAGCGAATAGGTAGGACGAAACTTTCCAATCACTTCCTTAATGTCCTGCCTAAGATCTGTTCTCTCTCTTTTCTGTTGAGTGTCGGCATTTTGTAAAAGGAAATAAACATTTAGTTAATTAATTAATTGGCACCGAACTGAGTGTAAGGGGCCTCAGAACAAAAGTTGATCAGCACACTCGAAGGAATCGATCGGCATATCTAATCCACTAGATTTATTTTCAGAACACCTTGTATATCTCCACACTTGTCCATGAATATCGATCATGATAAGTGTTTGTGATACAGACCTTTCATTTGTCAAATTTGTCAACACATCTTGGCAAATTGATACTCGTCACTTTTATGAAATAAAAATTGTCATTGTAAGAATTGGCAATTTGTCACCTGTCAAGATTTATGAAATAGCCTCTTGGTTCTACTCTTTAGCATTGCACATAATATTAGTTACCCTTACCCCCGGGAGTAGTCTGAGCATTAACAATAAACATGAATTTTGTCCGTAATGTATGAATTGTGTCATCTTTTAAATTGTGGACTTACTAAGGACCATGCCAGAAATTGATTAAAAACATAAGTTGCCGATTCTCCTGCTGAAAGGACCATTACCGTGGTGGATGTGGGGATACCTGTGGCAGTTAAACCGTGTAATCAGGTATAGATATAACATAAAACGCAGTGGAGTGCTTTTAAGTGTAAATAAAAAGACAGTATACATCAAATTTGTTGCTGAAAGACATGAAACCTATAAGGGCAGATTCTTTGGAGAACAGAAACTATGTGACTCCTCAATAAAAGGAAACCTGAAACCCGGAAAAGTTGGTCAACTTTCGACTTTACGACTCGCATTCAACATCCTAATGCAGGACGCTGTTCGGTTCGCACACCTGCCGGGCACCGCACTGAGTGAGTTTAGCATCAATAAACAATGGGTTGCTCCACTCAGAAGTTTTCAATCCAATTTCGCCCCAGTAATTTTAAAGAATGACAAAAATCTGAAACTTTTCCTGATTTGGAGGGAGCTCACACAATCTCCGTCGGGTCACATATGGGCGGGTGTTGATAGAAAACTTGCAAACTTTTTATTATGTAAAGGAAAACCTGCTATATAGCAGCGCTGGGTAAATAACCCTAGGATGTTCCGTAACTAAGCAGCTCCGGGACGCCGATAAGGAATTGTGTGCGATGTGATATTAGAAAACGACAGAGCCGAATAATGCCGTCATATCGGCTCCACTCTGTGGCACAATGTTGCCGACAACAAGGAGGAGGAGATCCTTGCTATATTAACATACTTGCCAAGTTCTCGCCATATGCCCGGGAGATAAAGAATTTCCACGCGCAGGATATGGACGTGTTTTGATTTTTGAGAGAGCGGCGCTGAAAAATGCGATAACATTTGCGGATATACCCCGCTTCCCGGGATGAAGTGACAAAGAATATATGAACTCAATTTGGCGATAATAGGATTCCCATGGCCCTGGCTGCAGAGAGATTGCCACCCAGCGGGAGGACGCCAGTCTCCATCGGCCGACGGATATTACTAATTAAGTCGTGCCACTCACGGAAGCAACGCAATTTGCGGACACAGGCTCGCAATTGGCATTCAAATGCTGTTACCGAGGCAGGAGACGCAAGCTCCTACGTAAACAGAACTTAAGAAAGTTCCGCTTTGTATTTACTTGGTAAGACGACTGGATAAGCAGGCTAAGTGCGGGGAAGAAAATCTGCTTGCGTTTCATATTGACCCGGCTTGCCTTCTTATGCGAGTATTGTCGCAGCTGAATAGCCCTCCTCGGTGCCGGTGACGTCAACGGCAGGCTTCAATTGAGCGAGATATCGATTTTGATGAATGACTTTGACATGATTGCCCCTTTATGGGTTTTATTCATTTTGAAATTGATTTTGATGGATGAAAATAATTCCAAGGTCGTGGCTACACGCAGACACCCACGGTAATTTGTCAAGTTTTGTGACCTTACTAGTAATTGTTTTCATTATAGATACTACCCCAGGAACTGCAATTTTACCAAGGAATCGATTTAGCGTAAAAAATAGAGTGGCTGTTCCGTGTTTTCACATCAAACATTTCTCTTGACATTGGTGTACGGTACAAATGAATAACAATTTCATACGTGGAAGTAAAAGGTATTATTACTACGCATATAAAAGCCCTAATGCACAAAAGCTTACAATATTAATAGAAACGTAATATATACCTAGTGCGACTGAATTACTACCAACCAACTTCTGCCGATAAATATACTGTTAAATAAATAAGAAACGTGAGGGAGAATTTCCTATCCAAATGAATATATGGATCCTTTGAAGATATCATTGCATGTGATCTTGCGTTGTCATACATCAGATCAACTGCCTTGTTTTTGGAGTCTCACCGATGTTTTTTAATTTAATTATATCACAGCCTCATCAACTATCTTATTACTAAATAGCAATATTACAAATTAGTGGAAAACAAAAATAAGTGAAATTAACGAAGATTATTTTTCAACTGGCTACGAGTAATAGGAAAAGAAAAGTGTAAAAAGAATTTACAAATGATGAAATGACTCATTGAAGCCATAGTTGGTGCAATGTTGATTAATAGAAGTTGAAGCAAGTCGTAATGTCTCAAAGAGCGAGCTGGAAAAAAATATTAAAAAGAACAAGCAATTCTGGCGAGTTCACCATACCTTGCAGGCAATCAAAAGTCAAAACGATTTGGGAGTTGTTCCGTCAATATCGATGAGGGAAATAAGTTTAAGCTTATCAGAGTATTGAGGCAAGTGAAGATTATTTTCCTAGGACAAGCCGCGTAGGGAGAATCGTAAAAACCACCGTTAATCGGCTTCAATCCGGTTAGTATGGTACTCATAAAAGGAAGACCAAACTGGGTCACCATATTCAAAATTGGGTCTGACAAATATACAGTACAGGATTCGAGAGAAATGAGTAGCACCGAACTCCTTAGACCATTTGTTAACAGTGTCGATGTGATGCTCAAAAGCGAGAGTTATGCACCTAGTCATGTCATGTAACACCCATATCTCTCAGCTCCAATGAGGGACTGTTCATTAATCGTTATAAAAGAGAGGATTGATGACCACGGCAAGGTAAGTCAGAGTTTAAAAGCTGATAGTCGATTACTACCGATTATGCAGAAAAGCTTCTCGTCATCGACATATCAAAGCATTATAATATGGTAAATATGAGAGAAATATAATTGAGGTACATAGATACTAAATAAAAGTTGACCAAATGGCTACCCTGCGGAACATCAGTTTAGAAAGAAAGCAAGAAATAGACTCGTTGAATACGTTCAAACAGATACGAAGATACGCAACTAACAATACAAGAAGTGAACCCGAAAGCAGTTAATTTATATGTGATTAATCCTATCGAAAGCCTTCCCAAAGTCGGTAAAAAAATATTCGACTCATTTACCAGTTTCGGTAGTTGATATATAGGATTTATCAGTTAATGCTAGCCAAAATGATAGGGGTGATAAATATCACCTAGGCAAACAATGGCAACGGGGGAAATCCCAAGAGATTTCGAATTACAGGGTGATTCATAAATTCGGGATGCACATTATTATTTTTTTTTATCTTATGACCTACCCAAAGCAGCGACATCAAACTTACGCCAAACAACCACCATTTAAAAGTGATTCGCAAAAATGTCACCAATTTTGATCTACCGCTACCACGTCAGGTACAGTCACTGGTGAAATTGAAAAAATGCTCTAAATATTTCCTAAATTTCGCATTTTTCCCACTTTTCCTCCGAAATTCATGTAATTAATGAAGCACTTTTTTATTTTTATCAAATTTCCCATCGAGTTGCCTTTCCATAGAGATACAACACGTCCAGGTACAGAAAGAATATACAAATTTATACGTAGAAAAACTTTTGCGCAATTTAAAAAACACCGCATTTTACAAAAAATTTAACTTAAATGAACCTCAAAATGTTTTTATTCTAATTTAAAACTTGTTACAGTTAATGTTAGTAAGTTACAAACGTTTAATTTGAAAAAAAAAAATTTAAATTCAGATAATGGTACTAATCAGTCACACAAAAATTTTTATTCAATTCAAAAAGTTCTATATATCTGAATTTTAGCAAAAACTTTTGTTTAGTAAACCGGGTCATGAAGGATACCTAAATTGGACAAACTAAAGCGCCTAGCATAACGGCGACCGGAGAAATTGGCACCGAAACAAAAAGATCTTCTCCCAAAAATTTTATTTCAAACACTGTCAAAGATAGAGTTCGTTAACATTTGTTCCTCTTTAATTTTCAAGTCCATACCATAAATTTTAGTGGAGAAAATGCGTTTCGACCGAAAGTCTGCAGTATGTCGAATTTAGGTACCATTCATGACTCGATTCCCGCAACAAAACGAGTAGCCAAAACATACATTTTGGATTTTATGTACTTTTAACTTTTATGTATAGAAACTAGACTACACACAAACCTATCGTTTGCATACATGTTAAAACAATCACCAGCTATTCCGGGCGATAGCGTGCAACGAAGTACTCTTGAAACCAAAGGAGTCCAGCACTGTTGGACGCTTAGCTTAAATATTTCGTAAGCAAATGTACAAATAAAGTCGCCAAGATGTAAAAATATATATCTAGTGCATTTCATATCTCTTACTGCTGACAACGTTATCACAAACCCCATATATGGTACATATGTACATATATAAGCAAACAGAATTGCTCTCTGTTGTCAGCAAGGCTATTCGAGAGTTTGAGGTACATCATCAAAAAATCTTTGATCCCATATCGCGACCCACATGTCGCAGTACCACCGCACCGAACTTTTATCGGCAAATGCAAACACATCGGAATGAATTCAGCACCGAGGATAATTTAATCTAAGTGCTATCTGGCAGTATCAGGTCCCGCTGCCGCTCTGCCCGCAGAAATCGATAGCACGACAGCATTTTGAAAGGCGCATTACGCCTCAGTCGATTTTTCTTCAATTAAAATTGTATGAAGAGTGAACAGTGAAATATAGCGAGCGCTGAATGTGCCCCGCTACGGCTCGAAATCGACAAATTTCCAATGGAAAGTAATTATCGTGAGCCGGGTACGTAGCCGGAGCCGGAGGGTCTCTCGCCCGGGTAGTAGAAGCCTGCACATGAAGCCCGGTTATGACAGCCTATCAAATATTCATAAGATATCAAGAAATATCGATTATTTTATCGTAATCACTGACCTGACGGTTAGGGCCATTGTTATTTCATGTAAGGGGGCAACAGTTCACATGAATAAAACAAGGTTTGCGCCGGTGAGTAGCGGCCGTGTCGCTTGGGGACCGATTACTGCCCTGTGATTGGCCCTGCAATATTTATCGGGACTGTAATACTTTTACTTAAGAAGCAGCGGGCATAAATATCGCCCCCCGAGTGCTGAAGCAAGCACCTTCGCGCGGCCTACAAAGCTCAGAGTTCTGCGGGAATATCGGTACGCAGTTCATGCCGCTCGAACTATTTTTAAAGCTCCAATTTCGTTGCAGGCAAACTATCCATATATTGCCTTAAAATTTAATGGTGCGTTGTAAATGACATCGGCAGAGGCCATAACCCAGCGGGCATGTGTGTATCACCCACCTACGTCTAGCCAAGGGGCGGACAGGAGCTCCGCCAGGGTTCACACCGTATAAATCAGACGGTTGCTGAAGTAGAGCTATTTTACGGCAACCGCACTAGCCCAGGATGGCTCAGTAGTTGCATCTTTGTGTTCTATTCATGAACTACGGCAAGAGTTACGTTTTCAGTTGTGTCTCTGGAATATTGTTTGCCCGTAATTAATTTGTGTTATTGCTGTGAATTATTCACAAAATGTTAGCCCACTCGAGTCACAACCACAAGAGAGATGGTCAACTTCGTAGTCCCGAAATGAGATGATGCAATTAACATTGGGTTAGGTTTGGCTCAAATTATCGCAGTTTCGTTGCAATTTCCATTTGGCAAACTTTATGGCTGATTCTCCTCATAGTCCAAGAGCCCACTACAAAAAGCGGAGCCCATAATCAGACAACATGAAATTTTCAGGAAAGGTTCCTTATGCCCACTCTGCAATGAGCAGACCAACCACGAGCCAATCAACCAAAACAAAACCAATCAACAAAATTATAAAATGAATCTCCCGTCTCGCCCGTGTTTTGGTAGAGCCACCTGTATGTAACTATAAGTAAAAGATCGATGAAAAATACATAGCCAATCATGTTGTGCTCATGTAACCCACCACCCTCTCCACCTATGTCAAGGGAGTTGTAATCATTATGATAATCCGCTATCTTGGTGCATCCCCCATATTGCACTTAGAATATTATCAGGTAGCTCGTTGTGTTATACCCTTATATCAATATATATGTAGTATATACTCGTCATACCCTTTTATAGTCATGAGGGGCGGAGGATGTAAAGGAAAAGGTAAGCCACCATTTGCTGGGGGCCGCCATATTGGATTTACAATGACGTCACACATCTCATTGTATTTTACTCGTCATAACCCTTTCATTTGATACCCATGTCGGGGGGTAAAGGAAAAGGTAATCCGAAATTTTGTGTTTTCGCGCAGCTTCAAGCTGAGCTCTAACTTTTCGCGAAGACGAAATTTTCCGCTGGCTTCTGTCACTTTGCCTTTTCCTGTCATCAAGCAGCAAGTTCTATTTACGTCATAGCAGGGACACTTACCCGTACCAATTGTAAACTTTCTTATACGTATATGTAGAGGACTAAGGGAAATAATCTACTCGAGGGTGCTAGAGGTTTTTGATGATCATCAGTGAGTGACGAAAGCAAATAAGTTTTGCATAATTAATAAAATCTACACTATCCGAGCTATTCCAATAAAATTTGGGCATTCATGGCACCATTAATTCAGAAAAGACATCGTACCAGGAGGAACGTCCCCAGACCTTCACCTCTGTGTTTAACAGTTCTCACAGTTTATGTAAGATTGTTTGGAATTATCTGGAGTGCAAATAAATCAATCGAAAAATTCGAATTACTTATCACATATTCGACTTGATTTGTTCTTGCTACGTACCATACATTAATATTCGTGTGTAATAACTTTTCAGTTTAAATTGCATTATTCCAACAACTGACAACGTATTTAGGAAGAATAGAATCGAAATCGCGATAATGCATTATTCTGCAGGAATTCAATTATTTTCGGCACATTCGTGAAATTTATTCAATTCCATCTCCCCAGGTATTTTCAATTTCGCTACAAAGGTGTTTCAACGTAATATTTCTGAAAGGAGGAAAATTATTGCCGACGTCGGGAGTGAACATTTTTAAATTATGTTGCCTGTGCACCTAAACGGCAGTCGGAACATATCCCTAACGGCGTTGCACTGTTCTTTATTTTTTAAGGTGTTAAAACATGATTTAAATGCTGTGTAGGATCCTTGTAGCGGCTTGTGAATTATTCCAAGTTCTACAATATATCGCAGATTAACACTCGTGCTTTCTCCAAAATCCAATCATCCTGGCAATGTTGGAGGCGAGCAACAGCCACCTACTTGGAAAACTTCCCCTTGGTCCCAATTCGCAAGGTTCAACACGTTTATTCATATTTTATCAGCTTCCTCTTTGGTTGTCTGTCCTTACACGTGAATGGTAATAGATGTCGCTGTGTACGCAGCTGCCATATATATAGAGGTGTCCTTCAAGGCGCAAGAAATAATGCCGCCCATGCGCACTGCACACCGGAGTCATCCAGAAGCAGATAAGACGGTGGAGTGCCAAGGAAACGTCCACTAGGGCAAACGAGCAGTGCAAATGAGAGAAAGAAACGAAGGGAGCTCTTATCGAATTTTCTATATATGACTTGAAAGACGACGCTCGGTGCATACAGAAGAGCTGCCGGATGGAGACTTCCCCGTGGCGGCGATAGTCTTCTCGGATAAGCTTAAATTTTCTGGTATAAAAGCGAAAAGGAGTGTGAAGCTGAAATTATAGAAGACGTGTTTATATCCTCCAATCTTCCTCCCAGACCCAGCAGCCAGATAAACGCTTGCCATAGTTCTGGCCGACTTATGGTACTGTGCCCTGAACCTTATCTCTATCTGCCGGCATCTGAGATGACGCGGCGATTAACCAACTTTCAATTGTTTTTCAGCTTTTTTCCTTACCGAGAAATTACATACCCCTCGCCACTATAAAATTGAATGGGCTCATAACAATGAGATGTCTCGATAGGGGTCGTTTAGTTTTAGAAAAATAATTATCTCGAAAGGATAATGGGGTTCAACATTTTCCAATTACATGGCGAAATCTCTGATAGGGATTAATTGCAGCTGCTGACTACAGGATCAGCTCTTCGTAGTAGGGTAATTAACACAATTTCAGGGTACTTCCTAAGCTCTCGGAGTAAAGAGGAAGGATATCATTACATCTTTGTAAGAATAAAAACTGAATTGCCCCGCCCAGAATAGAAAACTGTAGAAGTTTAAGATATATTGCATTTTAGGGCTGTGTGAAGTCGTAACCCCGAATTAAGAAAACTTATTTCGAAAACCCCAAGCGACGTATAGTATGAGTATTGTAGATTGTAGTAAAATTTATTTATTTGCGATATTTTTGGTGACTGCCTGCGATCAGTGTCGAAGAAAGATTTGATTGATAGATACGATATTTATTTCCCTCATACATATATCTAATTGATTCAATCTAGCAATTATTCTTGCGCAAGATTCAAACTGAACAAATTTCAGCTTCCAAAACAAATAGTGTACGTTATTGCAACATGATAACGAGTCTTCAAATGACGTGTGAATAAAAGAAGACATGTTATTCCAGCAATACGGCGCAACCTACCACACTGCGTGGAAGATTTAATTATTCATTCATCATCCAACACATTTCCAACTACCTTCCTATAGCCAAAGTCTCCTGTATACCGAAACTCTATGAAAGCATCATTTACGATTGTATGTTCTTTCATTGTAAATCCATATTTGCCCCATTCCAACATGGTTCCTAAAGGGTAGATTAAGTACGAGGTCGTCGTGATTGCTACCGACTTCAGTAAGGCGGTCGATAAAATTTCACATAAATTAATACTTTTCAAACTCTGCACCCTTAGTTTCAATCAGCTTTTTCTTTCTTGGATTAAGTCTTATCTCGATCAACGTCAGGGTAGCCACTTAGGTCCATTGCTTTTCATTCTAACTATTAATGACGTTGAGTATATGATTAAGCACTCGGATATTTCCATCTACGCCGATGATATGAAACTAATATCCTCCACCACCGACACCCTACTGCTTCAAGACGATCTTAATACGTTAGTATAATATATGTGGCCAAACAAAATTCCACGAACTCAATGTCTCCAAACAAGTGGTGAGTGTAAAACTCAGGTTGCGGGCGAAAGGTTATTCAGCGATATATGGCAACCGTTACTCGGACGACAATTTTCAAGAAAGAATTTTTGTTGGGAATCAAATTGTCTACAGTTCTTGTTAAATAACCTTTTCATGTAAAATTAATAATAAACAAGTTAGAAGCCGGAAAACGTGAAAAATCTAGAACTGTGTTCCTACCTTTATGCCAAGAACTTTGTCTAAAGTGATGTCGCTAATTAGAATGATATAAAGATATGTAGTGTAAACATCTTAGCTATCGTTAATTACTTCGAAATTAAGGATTGCTCTAAAATTCTATCCGAAAATGTTTTCGGGGTCGCTGATCTCGAATCAACTATCGAAATGAAAATTAAAGATGGCTGGTACAATGTGGCGACCGAAAAGTCCCAAATTCGAAGGACTGTTATTAAAACGGGTCCTTTCAATTTTGGGAGTCGCTGATCTCTTATTATTTTTCTTCATTATTCTAACATACACTCCGGTAGGGGCGTAACAACTTGGTTAAGTATACGACACAATAACTATGATACTAGGAGGCAACTACATATATCAATATCAACTTCGCTTCTAATGTGACCGCACAGCTTATTTAATATTTATATGACAAACGTAATCTACGACTGGATACGAATCGAAGCATTTCAACAATAAATTCAAAACTACCATCGACGCCGTATTCTCGCTGTATTAAGAGACACTACAATTACAGCTGTCTCTTATTATCACAAGCCTATAATTTCATGCGTAAAAGAAATTCAAAAACAATTAACCTGGAAGTTTGATGCTAACATTATAAAACAAATTTTAATTAAAACCATGCAACATACTTTTGAAGCTGAATTAAGATGAGCAGATGTTTACACATCAATTCTTGTGAGTTCTGCGCCACTCACACCTTTTTTTTATCACCTACCGCTAACGAACCCTGTAAAATATACAGATTGGAGAATACGTATTGCTATTGTATGATTTTTGCTTAATACCCACAATTATCGCTCGGTCAATAGAAAGCTATATATGGTATAAGAAAGAAAAGAATTTGACCTTGAGTAACCTTTGACGCCAACACAATACCGAAAGGGAAGTTTTGCCTGATATACCTCTAAATCTTACATATATAAAGGTGTATGCAGAAATCTAGCCAGGTGGGAATTTCCCCGAATTAAAATCCTTATGTGATTGGGATTTGAAAAGTTGCGGTGAATTTTATGTAATTTTGTCACGGATTGTGTGTAAGCTAAATTATCTTTCAGGTTATATGACTCTACAAACAGATATCGCCCTAAAGGCGAGACCTACAAAACGGGTAATATCGCAAGGACACTGTAAGTGAAAATGAAAAAAAGTACCAGTGCTCTTTTTGTTCAAACTTTATCTCGCCTAGCACACGCTGGACTATTTCGAGTTTATCTCACAATATGTCCCGAATAGCTCAGATCCGAGGAATTCTGTGCTCGTCCCCTGGCCACCTATATCGCATTGATGTATAGTCCTTTTTTGTAAGCCAATGTTTCATGTCCTTCCACTAACTCATACAAAACATCTCCGGAGCGTCTTCTACTCATGGATTAACACTTAGGCGAACCAAGTACATTACAGCAGCTAGGCGGAGATAAGAAAAGGTACATAGCCGGGGCATCGTCATGTCGATGCATTATTTAGAAATCCGAACACGAAACGGATGCAAAGGTGAGTCTGCTCGTCGCCGGGGGATTTATTCGCGCAAACAGACATTTCATGTTTTAATAAACTCCTACTTCGCTAGCTTGAAGCTGTAAAGGACCAGCACTGCAGGATGCTCGGAGCCCTTTAAATTTTTGAGTTTCTTTATTAAATGGGTTTCGAGAACTTTGGGTACAAAGAAACAATAATAATCAATGAAGGGCTCCTTCGTGGAGGGCAGAGGTCGGATGGGCGTCCAATGGCGTTGGACCGGCTGAAAACCATCCGAACGAGATTTTCGCGAAAATTTATGGTGGATCTGTTTCGGTTTGGAAATCGTTTTCCTGTCGGCGGGTAATTTCCCGTGGGATGCTTTTATATTATTATTTATTAACGCCATGTAATCAGAAATGCATTATGCGGGATTTTCGACCAAATTTTACCACGTTCTATATGCATCAATTACGCGAATATTGCAGAATTTCCAGCCACCAACGGTGCTGGTTTTGTTCGGTTAATTCTACGCGCTCTAGCTGTCGACTTCATTATGCTGCGAATGATAAATGTAAGCAGCACGATTTCCAATTTTCTGATGCAACGTTCAACCACTGCATGTTGTTGCCATGCACTTTCAGGTACTTGGATATATGGCGTAACCATAGGGTCGTTACTGTTTAGTTTAATAATAAAATATGGTTTTTGATAATGTTTTTATAATAATTAGGAAGACAATAGTTTTGTTGATTTTATATAACACCATCGATGTTTGAAGCAGGTTTAGAAAAATGTTCTACAAAAAGTGGAACCGAAGATATGACAAGAGATATTGTCCTCTGAAGAAATCTTTTTCCTTATATCGATATCTCCAGTTGTAATCGAGAGGAACGACGAGGTTTTTATTTAAAAAACAAACCATGCAGGCTTTCAAATTCATGGTTAATGTTTTATATTTAAAAAAAAACCATTTCAAGTAGAAGCATGAAATTGGATCAAATGAAAACTGAAATTTCCTACTTTCAGAAAATAAAACTACGTTACATAATGTACCGCGTAAAACCCGTGTGACACGGATTCGAGTCAGTGCCTATTTGCACCCACGTTCGTGTACTTATATCCGTGCAAAGAAGTAAATATCAGTGCATAGATATTTTGTAAAAGGAAAACTATATAAGGAAAATATACAGTCAGTAGATATCTTCCCCCCCCCCCCCCCCCCCCCAAGTCTTACAAATTTTTTTCCCAAGGTGAGATTTATCACCCCTATCATTTCTGCATGCGTTATACGAAACACGAATTTTTATTTCTCAATTTATCTCCTGAAATCAACCCCTATAATCAAAATTCAACTTTTTTTATAGGGTCTTCCAATAAGGACGCTCGACTTTTAAATATAAATAAAAAGATTTGTGTGTGAGATATCCAATCCATTTTTTGTCAAATATTCCTTCAAATAAAATAAAAATGGATTGGAAATCTCACACACAAATCTTTTTATTTTATTTGAAGGAATATTTGGCATTAAGTATGGAATATAACCTCGTTCAAATTTCCGCCGCGGCTTTGCGTGGTGGCTATAACAAAACTTGTAACCTGTGATATTCTCTGCAATTTTCAAATGTTCATCATGTTGGTATTTTAATTTTTGAAAATGTATACCTTATTATATATTAAAAATTATGAAAAAATTTCAAACATAAATTGTTACAACTAATGTCCTTAACAAATTTTATAATAATCATAATTCACGTAAAACCAATATTTACCGAGATAATTGACCTGACCCCTAAAATTCAAGATGGCGGCCAGCTCTTGCTTACGGTGGCACCCTTTACCCAGTATTAAAATTTCACCGGGCTCCGATTTAGCCCCTTTTTTGAGGTTTGACTGGTATATAAAGTTACAAGTAACTTTGAAAACATTTTGTTGTTTTGGAAATGGTCTTAGTCATTTCAGCCGGGCACCACAACGATCTTAAGTTCTGAGGAAAATGTTGCAAATAACTTCATCACAAGATTGCATCTTGAACTAGAGGTCTTACACAAATACAAATGGTGGACAAAAATCAATCCAAGTATGACTCAATCTCTATTCACGCGAACAAGATATCCACGTTTTCTCGTTGTCTCCAACCCGGCGTAAATGGTGCATTCCTTGGACTAAAGCTCGAAATATCTAGGTATCACGCTCGACAAGACACTCTGCTTCTCTAAATATTCAGATATCTACGGCTGCCAACAAAGTTAGTACTTTGATAAAAGAAACCATTAATCCTTTCATTAGCGTACGCAGATGGGGCAAGGAAGGTTAAGGTAAGAATTGCAATTGGCCGACCTCTGGTTTCAGCAAGATGGGGCTACGTACCAGCCGTCCAACGATTGATCAAACATTTTGAAGATGTGCTATGGCCACCCTGGAGCTCCGATTTGAAACCGTTGGACTTTTTTTATGGGGCGCCGTTAAAGATCGATGTTATAATTATGGTGACAATCCAGAAAGCATGTATTTATTTCATAGCATTTAAAAAAAATAAACTGATCATCGCCATATGTTCACGTAGTTAAAAATTTTAACAAAAACTGTAACATTGAACTTCTTACCACCAACAGAAGGTTTATTTACGTTAGTAGGGAAGCAGAATATCTAGAATTTGTAGAAAATAGAAATTAAAACCATCTTGCAAAATATTTCAAAGAGTTCCATTTTAATTGATACCACGTAACATACATCTCTGCGGATTTCTGACTCATGCGTAGCCCATCAGGGTTTTAAAAGGGAAATTGGGAAATTGCTTCATTGCTTGATTTCCATCAAATTTATTATAATCATATTCATCTAAGAAATAAAACAGCAAGCACAAATGGTACTTTTATAGGAGTAACGTTTAAACAAGAAATATTTGCACCAAGTTTACCTGCTCCACTTACATAATCGCCAGCACCTTTTCTCAAATTAAAAGGAAAGGAAACACATGGTAAACCTCTTTATTACCACAGATACCACCAAGTACTCCATACAGAAGAGCAAAAAGGGACTTGCTGAGCATGAGGGAGGCAAGAGGTGGGAAAAAGGAGGCTAAATAAATTCAGACTTCCCCAAGGCTTTATGAAGGTTAATTCGAAAACGATATAAGTCCGGACAGGAATCTTCCGCTGCCCTGGCATTTGGTCTGCAGGGCCGAGATCTTTAATTCTAAATTATACCTCCTTTTGGATGTGTCAAATCGATAGGCTGGGCGAGAGAGGTTGACTAACTTTGCCTTTCGTTTTCTTGTCGCCTTTTTTTCTATTTACTCGGGGGCCAGGCCAGCAGGCAGGGAGCATCTTTGACGTTTTTCCGTGTAAAAACGTCCCCAGGCTCTGGCGCATTGGGATTTTTGAGAGAAAAAATATGTTAAAGATATCGATTGGCCTCGAAGACCTGCCGGTATGGAAGCCTCCTAATATATTTGTATGGATTCTTGTTCTTATGCAGCTATTCTACTTCAAATGGGAAATTATGCGTGGACAGGTGGAAGGCGAGTTTAAGGGAAATTAATGACTTCATGCAAATTTTATGGGTTCGTGGGGTATTGGCTTTTATGCTTCCGGGATCGTGTAAGCGTTACTGAACTAAATTAATTGAATTGTGATAGTTTTAAGCACTTTAGGGCTTGAATTAATGATGATATGTTTATTTAAGTATTCTGCACACACACAAAGAGGCAATGTGTGTGTTGCCATGGGATTTCAACAAGAAACATCACACTTTGCACTTCTACTCACTATAGTCCAAATAAGCGACTCTGACAAGCGAAATTCAAGCTATCGAAAGCACTAATCTTGACTTAAGCAACTACAATGAACTTTCACAAGATTTTTCGATATTTCGCGAATTACGCTGACTTTTAGAAGACACGAAAAGTTCGTAGGGAACTGTAGTATATTCGGAAATGTTGTTTTCCACAAAGTCACTTAATTATAATCGAAGCGAAGTTTGAAAAAAACTTTCTCTGACTTTATGGAAGTAAACCTGTAGTTTGACATTAATTTCCACCTTCTGCTCGACAAATGTATTTTAATGGCGAAAAATTCAACATTCCAAATCCAAGGGTCAACAAAAGAGTTGGCGTCACCCCCATATATGGAATATGTGTACTGTTCCTCTAAAAAATAGCTTGCAATTTATTTTCCTATCACCATTATTCTATTCGGCCCAACTGCCTACTAAGGAGTATGAAAAATTCCAAAACCTTAAACGCTGCCAAAAGTACGTTAGACTTAAAGTAAAAATGAAATGCATAAAAAGTCAAGTTGTCTCTAGCCTTCGTTCAACCGATGCCGCATGGTTGCTGGAATGACCCCCACAGTCCTCCACGAAAAAATACAACCCTCCTTCACGGCGTCAGAGAATCAATTAGGATTAGGTCAGGGTTTGTGATCTAAAAGATGGTGCAATAAAAACAAGTTCTCGTCATTTGGCACATCACAAGTAATATCACACGTTACATAATATGTAAAGTGATCACCGAAATCCCAGCAAGTCAACCATCACAGTGACGTCATTTTCTTGCACGCTTGCCTGTACCATGGAGTCGGCTATGGGTTAGCTCCCATATGAATGCATGTATTCAATAGTTGTGCGGCGATGCCGAAAGCGACGCCTGATGCCGACGGATTCTATGGGGGCCAGGCTTTAGGCCTACATGCGAATTGGAAGTACATTGGAGGTATTTAAAGTGAAAGCTCTGACGCAAATGTTACTATGGGATGGCACATGTCGTATAATATGTTACGTTATATCTGGTATAACAAGGACTTTGAGATCTAATTATTTCATTTATCTGCCCGTCTGGCCAGAAAGGGTTCAAGTACCTCAATGAAAGGCCCAGAGCCTTATGTGGGGATAACACCCTCTTTTACCACTCGAATCTTTGAAGAGTGGGCTCTCAACGAGCATAATAAAAGATGGGACACGAGACAAGACTGCAAGCCATTTAATAAAATAGTCGATCATGGCCTACGCTAATGGTTGTTGAGCAGCAACAGAAACTGAACCAAATTGGCAATCAGTGTCTTAACTGGCCACTGCGGGCTGAAGAAGCCTCTTCACTACCCCCTCTATCACAATTCGAGAGCCCACACACTCGGCACATATACATATGTATAGTAGCAGACACAGAGTTACACAAACTAACGTTACCCAAAATAATGAGTTACGTAAAAACGACTAACGGCTCAGCATGGGCAATCTGATGGAGTTTACTACTGTAAACTACAATTTAAAAAGGTTCTCAGTTGCTCAAATTAACATTATTTAAGTATTTTGTTATATCTTTGGAATGTAGCTCGTTAATATCATTGAAGGTAGCATATTAGCAAAATAAATAAATAAATAACATTAGAACACGTCCATTTTTATACATGTCAGTGACCCTCCGAAAATTAGTATTTTGGGACAACCATATTGAATTCTAATTCCGTTATCAAGATTTGAAATCAGTGATCCCAAAAACCCTGTTCATTTTTATTTCAAAGTGTTTATTTGCATCCACACAAAATGGAAACGTCATTTGACGACTCCATTGTTTTGTTGTAATTTGAAAATTAAAATTTTATTTCAAACGGTTTATTTATGTATGCCTGCAATTTTCAAAGCCAAGCCCTCTTAACTAAAAACTGACATGTTCTCGTATATAACATATTACGCAGTAGTAACGATACTCCTTGTGATGTCTTTAACAGCCTTTGAGCCCATGACGGCTCCATTTAACGCATCCCCCATTGTTAATTCTGCCCCAATTATCTGCATACAGACGCAACCCATCATCGCTTCGCGCTGTCAACACACTTTTTCGCTATAGGGATAGTACAACGGCACTGTCTTGTTGCCTCAAACTTCTTGCGCCCTTACTTTTCCCTTCACTCGCTTTATTTTTTCATTATTGTAAACGAGAAAACATTTAAATTGTCAAGCCCTGCACCACAAAGACTGAGTTCCGACTGTAGAAGAAGAAGACGTTTTTTTTTTAGCTCGAGTGAGTTACTAGAGCACTGCAAACAAAGCAGCGGATACTCGAGGAAAAATTAAAGGAATTCCCTCGGCGAACATCGCTGACGACACGGCGGCTTTATTGTGGACAGAACTGCAGAGGGACTTATTGAAAGTATCGTTCAGGAAACTGGCCAATGGAGGTGAATGCTAATGCTTGGGGGAGTGGAGCAGTTCTTTAATTGTTCCGAGGGTGTACTTCCGAAGGGGAACAGTCGAACGGGCTATGGTACAGGAACACTTAGTTGCTTGTTTGTGGAGTAATTTCTGGTCGTTGAAAAATTATAACAAATTATCCAGAAAAATAGGAAGTCCTTAGTTTAATGACCCACAATGCGGAAAGAAACCTTGAAGGGAGCATAAGTCTCAGAGTCTTCGAGGGTAATTCAAGTTTTAATATAATTCTTTTAGTGGGGAAAGCAGTTTGTCGTACTTCATCTAAGCACAATCTTATAATGAAAATAACGCAAGCAGAATTCCGCACTTCAACATTTTGCAATTAAACTAATTATCACTACGACTGTACTTGTACAATATACAGCGGCTAATGAGAACTAAAGAAAATGTTCGCCTTCAATTATTTCATATGCAACATGATATTTTTAATGTTAAAAATCTTTCGAAATCAAGTACCTACCGTCTCTTATCTTGAAGAAGTGAGCTATGTGAGCATGTGTTGCATCGGAGTGCAGTAACCGCACACGTCACACATATAACTAAATAATAATTAAAACAAATTCTGCTCTGACAAGGATGAGGGACAAGCTATTTTTCTTCACCGGCCATGACTGTGATTTATGGTATAGCGGAGCCTAACCTCCCCTCCCCCTTCTTCACTACGAAACGTTCACATAACGAATACCACTTAACCAAGGTCAGTCGTCGCATACATAACGACATTTCATTTGAAATGAGTGTTAATGCCCAATCTCAAGTGGCACCACCTGAAAAGAGCACAAAAAAGTGAAAAAAAATTCCGGAACCATTCTTTTATTTGGCCAATATTTTCCGAGATATTCAAAGTTTCAACCTAGTTATTGAAATGTGGGACAAAAAATGAACAAGTGATTTAACGCGTGGAAATTAGCGATTTTGTATTCAGCGAAATCTCAAAATAGCTATTTTTGACACTGAAAGATATTTTTTGCTCTTCTGAAAGTTTTACTCTGCCAAGATAAAATCCCTTTTCCATAGATCGCCTCACAAATTTTAATTTGCAGCCTTCTGTAATCAGACAATTATTCGTAACATTTTAACATCCGGAGACATGGAATTTTGGAATTGGGTAAATAGTCCAGTCCAAATAGACACAAAAAAGTCCAAACCTAGACAAAATTTACACAAACCTTTGAATAGTCATTTTAAATTAAATGTAAAAAGTCCCGGCTACATGACATAACCGCGAAAAACTAAAGCCAATAACCGCGAAAGTCAAAAATTCGATTTTTATCTTTTCGCGGTTATAACGAAATATATTGCCATGACAACGAAAAGCCAAACATTAAAAATGTACATAGATATTTTGTAAAAGGCAAATATTCAGTCAGTAGGCAATGAATTTCGCAGAGTCGTACGTACACAAACACATACACACAGTTTACACAATGCTACTTGATCGGATTTTTTAGTTTCGTGGTTATGACAATTATTTTTCGAATCGAATTTTTTAGTTTCGCTCAAACATTAGCTTAGCATTTTTTGGTCGTAATCCCCCCTCCCCTACGCTGGTGCCTGTTGTCGTGGCTTTAATAGAAGCTGAGATAATTGAAAAACAATTTGGTCGTAACCGATCGGGATCTGAAAATATCATATCGCAGGGGAAAAAGAAGAATGGGTATGATCCAGACCGGGTATGACCAAATTCTTTTTCAATTTTCTCGGCTTCTATTAAAACTGCGATAAAAGTGAAGCTACCAGCGTAGAGGGCGCTTTGAACACTATCACTCAAAGAAACATAATCAACTGTGTCTATCGTTCGATTTCCACAACTGAAACTTCGTAAAAGGAAGCAAACTTAGGTTTAAAATATGACTTTCCTCTTAAGCATATTTAATCCTCCCCTAGATCATTTAACCAAATAGTTTGGTTGCTGTAAAAGTCCAACAAAGGCCATTACGTTGCTGTGACCAGAAACTCGGTAAGCTGAAAACGAGCCAAGTGCTTGGTTGCAGTAAGCTCAGTTTTAAATTCATTTTACGAGTGTTTTTTTCTCAGGGAAGCCATGTTATGTTATTAATACTGGTGTGCACACATTCAGGAAATATTACATTGGGGAGAGAGTAATTAGTACGCTTAGTTCAAAGTAGCATTAATTTTTGCTAGATTTCATTAGAACATACCTTCAAGAGTTCCTACATATTTATAATATAATCTTTTCATTTGTTTGAACCCAACCTAAAAATTCTGCTTAATTAAAAATTTTGTGTCACCGCACTCTTTGTACTTTGCTTGAAACTCTGGTCTAAGCAGTAAGCCGTGCTCATTTCGTCTTCTATTCAAAATTAAACCCGCAAAACCCTGCGGAAATATGTTGCCCTCATCCTGTCTGGGTGTAAGTGCAAGTGGGAATTATAAAAAAAAAAATAGGAAAAACAATTGGAGTTCCTTTAATTTTGCAGTCCTCGAAAAAATCCCCAGAACTGCTTTAAAGGCGTAATTAAAACCAACAGCTCTGGCATTTTACCTAATCCCTGTGTATCCTCCTGGCCTCCTTACCCGGAGCCATAAGCTGCAGAGGAGATCCCCGGCTTCCCTCACCAAGCAGGTTTCATTCTGGGCAGCCATGAGGCAGAGAGTGTTAGCCTCAGAGAAATTCCCATTATTTTTTCCATGTTAACCCGCGCTAAAAACTCCTTAATAAGTAAATTATAGCCTAGCCGCACGCCCTTCCATCAGCCCCGTCTCTGAGTGGTCGGAATTAAATTTAATTAAAATACTCCATTACTCGGGACGAGATCTCCTGCCGCCCTCTACGGTACGCAACATGTATGCAACAACATTTAACTAATTTCCATCAGTTGCTCAAGAACTCCTACATGCCGGTGCCTGTCTTCCTTTTCCTGCCTGAGACAGGAGCTACCTTTGTTAGGAGCATCTTTCCAAAGTACTGTCGTGAATACCGGAGATCCTTAAAGAGCGGTGTTTACTTTTAAATCCACAAAAGAAGTTCAGCCCGGGGAAAAACGTGAATGGGATTTTTCTATTTACCCAAGAAATTTGCATTTGTACGCTGCCGCAATATACAAGTATCCGCACGTCAAGTGGATATAGACTGCTCCGGCAGAATGCCACTCATCCCGAGACGCCTCCTTACTTCCTCCTGCTAAGGATCTGTCTGTCCTTGGCACAAACTTTGACAATTAATCAAGAAAGATTGCTCTCGACGTCACTTGTCCTGTCGCTCAAATTTAAATTGATGAAGACTGGGGGGTAATTGGGCAGAATCAATATTTCGATTATTTGCCGATTGCCCAAACTAAGCTCGACTATAATTTATTCCTAGCTAGCTGTTAATGCAGCTATCAGTTTAGAAATCTTAAATTTTGCCCAAAGTCGTGATTAAGACAACAATTTAACCCGAAGAACGTCGGCAAGTATCTTAAGGGGGATTACAATTTAGGAGAACAAAAGGACACAAAAGACTGTTTTCGTAATTTTTTTTCCCCTAAAGAAAGAACGCACCGATTTTCTTGAAATTTTGCAATATTGTTATTCGACAGTCTTTACTATTCATGTTTTTTTTTGTTCCAATAACTCAAAAATTCCGACGATGGTGGAGGATTGCGCAAAAGGCATGAACAATAAGTGTTACAATTTTCCAGGGGATCGATTGGATAGCTCTCGATGTCGAAGGAAGTAGTTTCTAGAAAAAGCGTTGGGTAATGGGAAAATCATGAAAACTGGAATTCTCATACTTCTTTACGGGCTGGATATCCAACGTCTACTGATCAGATTATTTCAACTGTAGGCCCTCTGAGCATCTCATCTTAGTTCAAAAAAATAGGAAAAAAATTTCGGGTCAGAGATGTGGGAGAACGGCGGGCCCATTTGGCGCGCCAGACTATACCTGCACTCGTTGCCCGGCGACCGCCAGATATTGGACAAAAACTTCGAAAAAAACGGAAAGACGTCGAATATCAAAACAAAAATTTATGTAGATATTCTTGACTAGTTCAACAACCGATTTCAGCAAAAAAAAATTTTTGATTTATTCAACTTTGCAAAGTGATTACACTTAAACCCAATACAACTGTAGATTTATATATTTGCTCACTTTGCTATTATATATTTTACGGTTAATAGATACATTACATAGGTATATCAAACTGAGAAGAAATTTAATTAAAGCAGGGTTCGATATGCAGATTTAATTACGCGTGATCATGGACAACTGTGTAAGCTTTTAACTAGGGCTGTTGAAAAAATTCGAAGCTTCGAATATTTAGAACTTTGAAACTCCAAGTAATATGAAGCCTTAAAATTAGCGAATATTAAAATGCCGCAAAAGGTTTTATTTTTCTGTATAGCCGAAGTATCTCACAGTCATACGACGTGTCATACACAAAGCAGCGCACCCTTGTGTTTTAAAATTCGTGCACCGCGAAAAGTATGAGATACAATAAACATAAGGGGAGATGAGGGAGTAAACGTAAACACAAATCCAAGTAAGCACGAGCAGCAAATATGTGGGGCGGAACTAGTATTATGACTATTATGAGCAATATCAGGCCAAAATCCCGTGCTGTGCTCGAAATATTATTTGAATAAGGCTTGGTGTCTTCCCACGGTCTTATTCTCATGAAAAGTGCTTGCGAAAACATCCCGTATTATCCCTGAATGCTCTGACTATTATACAAATTTATGATTTGGTTTCCTATGAGTTATTTGCTCTACACACCACAAAGAACACAACTTCCATGAACTTTGGCGCCGTAGAACTATCAAAGATTTTTGAAGCTAGAATAATTCGATATTCGAAGCTTCGAAAATCAACAGCTCTACTTTTAACATGTTGAGCTGAGGTCGAGATAATGTACAGCGCACTTAATATCAGGACTCGCACATCATTAATAGGCATCAGACAATTCCATGAAGAATATGAGACGTAGATAATATTTTCCCTCGTATAAAATTCCTATATTATGTTCGGGTAGAACAAATTGCACCACTTCTTGTACATTTTACGTGTACCATATCATACAAAAGTCTTGCCGAAAATCTGCAGATAATTGGGAATATCGTTAAATATAAATGCAAGCAAAAAATAAAATACAGGGTGAGATCTATCGCCCCTATCATTTTGGCATGCCGCACCCCTCAACATTTTTTATTTACTCCTTAATTTGGTTGGTTTTTGGGAAATAGTCAGACATTTTTAATGCAAGAAATCAAATAATGCCTTTTTTGTTGGGAAAATTTTTTAATGCTCGCGGATTTGAACACAATAGTCAAATATATTGGTAGGCAGTGTCGGATGCAGAGGAAATGTTTTTTGGAGGTGAATCGATTTTCAGATTTTAAACCTGTCTAAAAACAAATTTCTTTTCCTGAAGAAAGGTCCACTGAGATAACAATGAAAAATGAATTTATGATGAGAAATGTGGAATATTCTATTTTTCTTCGAGCAGGGAAGGGGTTTGCATAAAAACAGACGAATATTCATGTTCTTCAATACCAACCAAGTTACTCATAGCTTTTTTCCGGGCCGTATAAACTTGTTAACTGTATGATGCGGGCTACAGCAATATTCAATTTTTGGGCAGTTATTTACACCTATTTATTAACGAATTAGCGAGATATATAATTATGTTGACTACTTTTGTTAATTTATGAAATACACAAATTGCAATTTAGTACATAATATTAGCGCGAGCTCGAAATTCTTTGGATATTTTGTGAAAATATGACCTAATGATTTGTGTTTCTTGTTTATTTATATAATCGCCACCTAAACGTCCTTATTTAGGGTGGAGGGGATTCCCTAAGCCTCCGATAACAATTGTAATAATATAAGTAATAAGCGCGAACTGTGAAGCCCCTCAATTTTTTTTGGTTCGTAGAAGGAAGGTTATATACGTACTTGTAAGTCCTAAAAAAATTGTAAGCAATTTTTCCTAATAATAATTGAGGAATACCTAACAACTTTTTTAACAATGAATTCTTAATTTGTTATCAAAATAAAATGTGTTGTGGCTTTCTTTGTTCGCAACATTTATAATTGGAGCATTTTCCCTGCGTAAAACCTGGTGTACTATATGTAAATATATAAAGCATTCGCAGTGAACTGGTCTTAGAGATATTAAGTTTTACATTTATACCTACATATTGTGGCAGCTAGACCATTTTCTGTTAGGTAAGCTCGGCATTATTCTTAAAAGTGCGTAAAGCATTTAAATAAAACAGCTGCACTCTAAAAAGTGTTGAAGAAATTAAAACGCTGCCTTTCTGCCGTCCCTCTGAATATTTAACTGTAAAAGCATTTCAAACTGCCAGCCCACTTCAAAAAGGGGACATTTGCAATTTCCGCAGTGGAATTGAAATTTTATTTGATTTGTTCCATCGAAAAAGCGTGAATCTCCTGGAGGCAGGACACGTTTGACCGACGAAAGAGCGCTGGCAATTTTCTGATGGTTTTCGAAACGACGACGAATGAGGGCGCAGATACAATTTTCATAAAGCCGTAATTACTCAGGTGTGCAAGCATTGCGCTCGCTTTGCCCCTTTGTTCAATGGATAATTTTTGAAATAAATCGCGAGTATATGTATATGTAGACAAAACATATAGATGCACCTCGCGAAGCAAAATAAAATATTCGCACGACAATGCAACATACAAGTGGAGGGGGAGAGAGGCTGAGGTCGGGGCCGGGCCCGCTTGCCAACATAGATTTGATACTTTTTGCAATCATGCGAGAGGCGAACAATTTGCTGTTTCGTGCATTTTTAATTGAAAGTCCCATTCAGCGACAGTTGTGCACTAAAAATCGCAGAAGAGCACTGGGCCCCCGCGGTGCAGTGCCTGTTTCAATTATTGCACCCGCTGTACATGTCACGGGAACACTTATCGCACCCTTTTTAATCGATTTCCGTGGGAAACGGGGTTTTGTGACATTTCCGATTTAAATTTGACGTAACGTAATTTCAGAACTATTTCTTGTTGCTATTAAATCTGACAACTTTAATATGCAGCGAGGACCTACCGCTGCACTTATTAAATATTTACGGCAAAAGCTTTATAATACATTGGGTTGGGTCATCGGCAGAATTTAAGCTGTCAGCAACGCTTTTTAGGCAAATAGAAATTGTTGAAGGATGACTTTGATGATTACTTAAGTAATAGGGTTATAGGGATTTATATGCAGCTTTTGATAAGGAACAAATTTTATAATAACGAAAATTCACATAAAATTAATATTTTACTAAATAATCGATAAAAACGATTTTTGCGGCCTTTGAATTTCGCGCATGTGCAACGCCGACATGATTTCATTCATAGCCCAGTCAAATTAGACAAAAAAACGGCGTTTGAAGGAAATAAATAACGGAGTTTCGAAAATTGGCACTAAAGACATGACTTGGTTCAGTTTTTCGCCTATAACTCCTAAAAGGTACATTCTAGCGAAAATCTTACCGAGCAAAACAGACTCAAGCTAATTTCGCTTGGCTCTTTGGAGAGTAGACGAATTAATTCCAGAGCTGTCTTTGTTTTTGATTGTCTGAGCGGTGCTATTAATTCTCCAGAACTGTTGGCTCTGTTTAATATTTCAATCCCTGCGCGGTCTTTGAGGAATCATGACTTCTTCCAGTTAACACATCACCGCACTAATTACGGGTACAATGAGCCTATAGCTTCTATGTCGCGTTCCTTTAATGTACGTTTCCCTAATATTGATTTTCATCTTTCGAGAGCCCAGATAAAGGGTCTGCTTCGTTAATGTTTTTATTTTCGATGCACAATTTCTCATAGCTCTTATTATACAGTAATCAGATTGTTGATGAATTTGTCAAATAAATAAATAAATAAATAAATGAGACAAATTGTCGAGCTTGAATTTCTGCGTCGATTAAAATAAAAATCAGAAATGGGTTCATGTCCCTCAATTTTTCCAAAAGAGAGTACACTTCTGTTCAAAATGTTCTACCTCTAAAATGAGTACTCCCTCCATAAAAATTATGTGCTTGAATTTGAGAGTTCAAAACAATTGGGCCAATTTTGGAATTAATTTTTAAACACTATTTTTCTAAAATTGGTGATTGGTGACATTTCCTCTAGGTTATTTTTTTGCACCTATTTGCCTCTGATTCCATTTGAGTCATTAATATTATGTATATGCATATGTAGTTGGAATTAAGTGGGTACTGAGGAAATTATGGGAGAATTGAAATGGTGTTTATTGTGTATTTCTTTCCTAGAAACGGGTTTCAAAGTGGTAAGGGCGGTAGTTTTACATCATAGGAGACAAACAAGGGCTGTAAAGGCAACGCGGTTGACCGGAGGAAGTAGGCAAGCGCCTTGTGGGCTGGCGCTCCTTCAAGGACAGGTACTCCATGTTACATTGTGTTAGGAAAGACCTTATTTTGTCCTTCCCTCTGTAGCAGCCCCATACTCATTCCGAAGCAGTCATATTAGTTGCAGACGTCAAGGCAACTACACTTCGAAATAATACTGTCGTGTCGTTATCGTCTAGAGTGAAAACGCCCGATGAGATAGTCGCCTATAATCGCTTCTTCAAAGTCGGTTGTAGTGGAAGAGGTTCAGAAGCCACGCGCGTATGGGAATTAGCCGCGTATCGGTCGCTAGCTCGCGCGAAGTTGCGCCCAGTGGACGGCTAGGCTTAAAGCAGCGACATTTATTTGACTTACGCCGGCTGTATATCATAAAATGAAACTATCTGCAAGCTGGTACGGATCACTGCTATTATTGATATATGAATACTTCCGGTTTGATAGACTTGAGTCAGCGCCAACAAATTCGTTGACTTCCGCGATGGAGTCCGGGGATTATTCGAAATCATGCCTTCGTGTCATTGAACCCATTGCTTTGTCATAGCATAGCCGCATGGCGTATTCAACGATTGTTTTCATAAAATTTTCATACGCAAAATACACTCTCTTTCCCAGTGCGTCGTGACTTATGATGACTAAAACTAAACTAGCCGGATAGTGAATTAGCGAATGGCACTACCCACGCATTCCGCCCTTTGTCGTTGAATCTCGAATTTCACAGAAAACAAGAAGAAATTAAAAACTATAGGAATATGGCCCATAACTCAATACACAGCAGCCGAGATCAACAGCAAAACGATCTTCGTTTCCCATTCATAGCGCTAGCGCTGCTGTGCCATTCCATTGTATTACCGATAACAACAAACAGAAATTCACTATTGTTTTCGTCTGCAGTGTATTGAGTTACGAGCTTGAAACCCCACACTTCCTTCATGAGAAAGTAAAACAAACAAAAATTTAAAGATTTAGGAATCGCCAAAACAGTCATTTTATTCCACTTGCTTATCTTTCATTTTGGGATTACAAAGCCTTGTGGTAGTTTTCAGCCAACTCAAATATCATCACGCCCTGATAAGCACAAAAAGCGAAAGAGTCACTCAAAGTTGTGATCGCACAATGCAGTTATTTGGAATTCAACCATTGTGCAGGACATGGATTTTCACGCTAAGCTGTTAGTCTGGCTGACTTTAGTTTTAGTGACTTGCTTCGATGTCTCATCTTCTGAGGATGCAGTTCAATACAGGCTGCCCAACGACACCTCTCCCATACACTACGATATTAGAATTGAAACACAATTGGAAGAGGATGGATTTCGGTTTAGTGGGATTTGTGAAATTACTTTAAAAGTCTTGGAGAGCACTTCTGAAATAGTGTTGCATTCAAAATTAGCTAAAGTGCAAGAGGTGACCGTGAGGCATCCTTATTATACCAATATCACTACAAAATTTAGTCAAAACGCATCAAATGACCTTCTTATAATTACTATGAGGTATACAGTATCCATAGGGTATGTCCTCAACGTAACGATATCGTATTTGTCGGAACTCCGCACTGATAACCTTGGGTTTTATCGGTTGTTTTATACTGAAGGACATGATACGAAAAAGTAAGTACACAAGTTTAGCTAATCCCGATATACTTGAACTTTTACGTAGATGGCTAGCAGTCACACAATTTGCTCCGACCGAAGCCAGGCATGCATTTCCATGCTATGATGAACCAAACCGGAAAGCTACATTTAAAATTGTAATTCGTCATCCAAGCCTACTGCAGGCAGTTTCGAACACGGATATCGACAGAACTGTTAGGCAGTGAGTATCTGAACAAATGTTATGTTGATGAGCTGTACAACTTTGGGCGGTAAGGACTAAGGAGTATGTTAAAAGCTTCATTTTTTAGGTGTACGTCTTTTCAATCAGTTTTAGCAGTCAGTGTAATGCAAATTTTTGCATACGTAGGTTGCTTGCTACCTTTGATAACATTTATGCAACGTTGCTTACTTACCTTGCTTGTTACGCGCATTAGAAGTGAAGCTCCGCTTTTACAACCCAATAATGAATGACGACTAAGTGCACCATCGCCACCCCTAGCTCGAGAATAACTTTTTTTAAACTTCGTGCTGAAAGACAGAGGTTCAACATTTTAAATATTTTATTGTAAACATACACTGACCCAGATTGTAACAAGCACTTATTTTCGACTCTCACTGTTTACTGAGAAAAAATTGGAAAGCTCTTAAGACCGCGGGAATTTTAGAGTATTAGTAAATCTTCATTGCAGCGGCATTGTAAACAAATCGCTATTCCGGCAATCTCGCTTACATACGAGTAGATGTCGTAAATTAATATTGGATTTTCGGTTCAAATGCGGCTGTATTTATTATTTGTGTCTAAGTTTTGCTTTGGAATTCATTATGAATGTGATGTTGATGGCCGAAATGCAATTGTTGAATAAATTTGTAACTTGAGCTATAAACTGGCGCTACTGGCAAAACTACCGGAAAACGTTTAATAAATATTGAGGGGAAAAATGTTTAAAAGGAGCTAGAGCATACAAAGCCAACAACAGATTTATTATATCTGGCAGTTTCAGCTTAAAAAATGTTCCAATATCGCAAACAAGATAATTGTCTATTTATAGATTTTAGTAGTAAAAAACTCATAGGTATGCACTTTAAGGACTTTCTTGCAAAACCCTAATTTTCAAACTTCTCAGTTTATTTTTTATTTGAGATCAGTTCTAACAGAGGTCAGTAAAGTTATTGTTTCGATGAGCTTCGGCTTCGACAGACTTTTGCATGAGACTCCTTGCAGCCGCAGGTAATACTTATCCATTTGCGAATCCAAAATAAGGCGGTTCAATGGAAATTATGTAGATGCAAAGTTGCACTTAAAATGAGATCATGTTGTCACAAAAAATCTAGAAAAAATCGCTAATTTCGAGCTGAATACGACGAATACGATTCTGCAATATGTAGGGCCGGTCCGGTAAACTGGCCTGCTAGATCACCAGATCTTACTTCGGCAGATTTCTACGTATTGCAGAATCGTACTCATATATTCTTAGTAGGAGAAATTGGCAAAAATTGGAATTTCGTCAATTACAGTGCCATCTATCATGAAGGAAAAAAATTTTCAAACAAATCTTATGTATTTTTAGCCATACAACCCGAATCTGCAATAAAAAAAGGGGTTCATGTTTAAAATTTCAAAGATACCCCCCCGCCCAACCTACAAGGAGGGTGGGAGGGGCAGTTACTTTAGCACTAATGTACTTCTCCCGCGCAATGATTTACTTTTGATCATGGACATTTTTCTAATTTTTCGAGATTTTTGAAAGTTTGAGGTTAAAAAACTCACCCTGTATAAAGGGCGCCATATTAAGAACTGGCTCCATCCTAAAACTAGGATCGGGCAAAGTTTGTTTGAGAACATAGATATTCGTCTGTTTTTATACAAACACCTCCCGAACATCTTCGTGCATTAATTTGAAACCGTGGCCATGTCATCCGCGAATCGAATATCATACGATTACCTGATCAGTTCCTTAAACACTTCTTCTAATACATTGCAGAAGAATACCGGAGAAAACGGATCAGCTCCGCGTTCTATCGTGAAAGATTTTCCTTCCAACGATATTCTTACTGTGTTGTCCTATAGAGCAGATTTTTCATTATTCGGATAATTTTCTTTTGCGTTCCTTGATTCTCATTGTGAAATGCTAAACGTGGAATGCTTTCATAAAGTCAATAAAATCTAGGTGTATATTCAGTTGATATTCTCGGCCTTACCTTCGTAAACCCTGCCATACACACATATGTTACATATGCACAACAAATTTTCAGCTCAATCGGCTATCCGAAATTCGCGCCACTTCTGAGTTGTGAAAGAAGCATTCAGTGAACTCAGTTGAAATACAGTCCAACCCGAAATAGCCTAGCGAAAGTATTAACCGAACTCCGTGGTTTACGATCTCAGATCGTAACTGAACTGACTCTTTAATTTTTGTTATTTCTAATTTCTCACAGAATTAATTTTTTCATTTTCAACTCTAAATAACGGCATTCTTCCAGTTCATTTCTCATTCCAATTATTTGAATTTACTATGCGATGAAAATCTTAGTTTTATGGTGTACCAATTGGTGTATCAAACCAGATGATAATGTAGTCACATACACAGTAGCTGCTTCATACTTATTTTACTGTAAGTATCATATTATTATAATTTCACAGTTTTTTACCAGTCCAAGGTACCGCTCAGTTCTCAACGCTCGTCAACATGAAATAACATTTGCATTTTATTCTTACTTGGTGACATCTGCCTATCTATCACTTACAGCGATGACGGAACAACAACCACACTGTTCAAAAATACTAAAAATATCTCGACGTATCAAGTAGGATTTATGATTGGAGAATTCGAAACAACAACACTGACAGAAAAAGACATAACATACGAAATGTATGAAGTACGACACAAAAACTTCGATTATAACTCTTCATTACATTTTGCTTCGGATCTTTTTGAAGCCTTATCGAAACACTTACAAGTGTCTTTCCCAGTACGTTACGAGACATTTAGACAAGTTGCCCTACCAGATTTTTATTATACCGCAATAGAAAACTGGGCATTCGTAATTTATAGAGAAATGTTGTTTGCATACAAACAAGGCTGTCACTCCGAGTCAGACAAAATTAGAACGATCGCCACAATAGGACATGAAATGGCACACAGCTGGTTCGGCAACTTGGTCACAATGGATTGGTGGACATATGTTTGGCTTAATGAGGGTTTTACAACTCTCTACGCATACTATGGAGCTCAGATAGTTTGTATCTTTAATGATAAATACTTTCTTTGTTTTCTAACTGCTTTCACTTTAAACAGGCTTATCCGAATTATAAATTCATGGAATTATTCCTAGTTCAAATTACGCAACCCGCACTTAAGTTTGATGGCTCGACTGCCACAAGAAAAATGTCTAACTACGTTGAAAAGCAGGTTGATATCATGAAAAGTTATGACAAAATCTCTTACGAGAAAGCCGCGTGCGTTTTGCGTATGTGGGAGCATGCGTTTGGACGCCAATATTTCCAAAGGGCTGTGATTCAATATCTAAAAGAGAAGTAAGTAAAAGAAGAACTTTCAAAAGCATAATATTTATGAGGTAAGTTTTGTCTTTTAACCACAATTTAACTAATAATATAATGAGACAAACCACGTAAATTCACTTCTGGTAACTCAACTAGATAAACAAAAGAAACATAATGTCACTATTCCCGAGATTTTTAAGTATCGCCGTTTTCCTTAGAAGAGTTCCACAGTGAGATTTAACAAGACCGACCAAGTGCGAGTCAGTCTAGGAAACCTGAGCGTTTCGTACAGTGTTACAAATCAATTAATTCCTACAATAATCTATATATTTTTTCTCACATTTTTGGACATACATAAGTATGTACCAGGTATATAAGCTTAAATCCGCTGTATTTTAGTCAGAAAACATGTTTTTTCATAGAAAGCAAAAACAAATTTATTCAAAATAGTGACCCTCGCTAAAATAAAATAAAATAAAAATATTTGTTGAATCCTTAAATAAAGCTCTTTCAAATGATACCCCACACGGTAATAAAAAACATTTCGTGTTTGCAATTTTCACCTTATTTAATTTTAATAAGAATATTCACCGGTAATAGATGCGGACAAATAACTTCTATAACTGTGCGAACTTTCAAGTCGATAGCAATAGTAGTTACTGAGAAAAAAAAACATAGGAGGTTTTTTACACGAATCAGCCTTTGCTGAGGGAACGAAAGAAACAGAAGCAAAAAGAAGGTTCACCGATTTTCTAAAGATTTTCAATATATCCCTTTGGTGTTTTTCGATAAAATATAATATAAAATTATTTCTTGAAAAAAAACTTCCTGCCCAGAGCAGATTCACAGCCGTTTCATCCTCGTCTTTTCAATAGTCAGAAAAAAACGAAACTGCAACAAATCTGCTTTGAAGCAGTCACTCCAAAACGCTATTTTTCATACCACATCAACCTACCTCAATTGTATTTTCGATATTTTCAATCACATTTATCGCGTGCTATTTCGTACACGGGGTTTTACACGTACACGAGCGACGTAAATAGCCACTGCCTTTTTTAAATCCCGTCCTTCCTTAGGAGGGTATCTAAAGAAATTTAATAAAATATCTATTTAACCCTTAGCTGGCACTGTGGGCTCACATCGACCGCAGCGTTTCAATCAAAAGAATAACTTAGCCGCGTTTCTTAGCATTCTCCAATTTTTTTATGATTTAATATACATTTAATTAATATAGAATATTTCCTAAATTTCCTTTTCTATCTATGAAAACAGCATTTATCTTCAATTTTTTCTTCAAACCAAAAAAATCATTAGCTGGCAAGCAGCAAACATTTTTGTGGTCGTGATCGTGCCAGCTATGCAATTTCTGCGGAAGTGAGCCAGCTAAGAGTTAAGGTGCCCTCGCTAAATATTTACTCTTAATTTAAATCATCTAGCATACCCAGTAGTAGTACCTCATATCCCTCATTATTTACGTTACAGCCAATTTCGAAATGTGAACGAAGGAAATCTAACTCGTGCATTTGCGCAGCACATGCCAGAATTCCTTGAGAATGCGACTCAATCATGGACATCTCAAAAAGGGTACCCTGTTCTCACTGTGATCAGAGATTACAAAACACTGTCAATCACATTGTTTCAAGAAAGGTTTATGAACCTTGGAGAAGTAGACAAAGTATCCCTTTGGCATATCCCCATCAATTTCGCAATTGAAAACCGGAAAAACAATTTTGAAGAAACAACTGCCGAATTTTGGATGGACACGCGAACTTTAAAGCTGAGTAAAACTGTCGATCCCAAGGAATGGATAATTTTTAACAAGCAGCAATCGGGGTTCTATCGGGTGAACTACGATGAAAAAAACTGGGAGTTGATCACACAGGCCCTCAGGAGTAATCTCACTAGCGTTCATGTCTTAAACAGGGCTCAGCTGATCGATGATGCCTTCGCCCTCGCTAGCGCGGAAAAACTAAACTACACAATACCGCTTCGGTTGATCCAGTACATGAGCGAGGAAGAATCTTACGCGCCATGGGGCACCTTGCGATCAAGGTTCTTGGAACTAAAGAGATATTTGCATGGAACGACTTCTTATACCTCGTTGCTGAAATACATTGCGAAATTTGCAGAAAAACGAATTCAAAAAGAAAACGGAACGTTCGACCCCACATCCATGACACGCTTAACCTACGAAATAGTCTTCGATTTCGTTTGTGAATATGACACAAGTAATTGCCCTGTGGACCACAGGATGATGCAGCACACGCCTGGTTTACGTCCTGTATATTATTGCAACCGAATGAAACTTAGGGAGAAAAATGCCTACTTAGAAATTCGAAATCGCCTTCGGAGAGAGGAAGATTCCAAAGTCCGACGAGACCTTGTGTTTGCCTTGGGATGCGCTAGCAATGAACTTGTCTTATCAATTGTCCTCCACAGCAGTATCGAAGTCCCATCTAGCCTATGGCTGACCGAGGCTGAACGAGAACTTCTACTGAGAAGTATCTATCGGAGTGGCAGTATAGGCCTAAATAGGACCATGCAGTTTATTTCGACCGAATGGAGAGCCATTGAACACGTTCTGCCTGGCTCGCTAAATACAATAATTGCAGATCTGGCAAAATATGTAAACACACAGCAACTAAAGCAAATGGTAAATTAATCGTATCTTGTCCTCATGCAACTTAATAAAATCGGCTAATATCGCCATTTTTCAGTTTAAGCGTATGGTGAGCAATATTGACGTGAAGGCAGATGTTCTTACCACTGCAAATGTGGAAATAACAAACAACTTGAGATGGAACCTGATCTTCAGGCACGAGGTCGATGCGTTTTTTAACTCTGGCTCAAACCATTGCCTTTCGCTATGGGCCCTTGTTTTATTATTGCTAAAATTTATGATTATGACCATGCTTTAACTTCAAGAGAATGTAGAATTAATTATGCCATAAAGAATTGACTAGGACTACTAATAAACCAATAATCAATGATTTTCAGAATGTTTGAACTGAAAACCTTATTACCCCAATTATAAGGTTTTAATAACCATTTCCATGTCATGCCTTATTTAAAATTAACAGCAGATTCAAACGTAAAACAACGACAAAACTACGGCTTAAGTAGAGTTAAAAATTATATGCCGGGTAACCGGCGTTTCCGGATTCCGTGTAAAGTTCGTGTGACAAGGAAAATTTTTGCATTTTACAAAATTTCTACTGACTGAATTCTTATTTTCTTTTTACAGAATATCTAGGGACTAAAATTTGCCTTTTTGCACCGATGTGCGCACGGACACACGTGGGGTGCAAATATGCACTGATCCGAGTCCGTGTCACACGGACTTCACACGGAATCCGATAAAGCCGAAGTTACCCGAGTACGTTACTCGAACTTTACATGGTGAAACGCATATAGGTACAATAAGGCGCTGCGTAATAAAATATTTAAACAAATTTTTCCACCTAATCTTCTTACGCAAGTCGAATTGAAGGAGACGATGACACTTATAAATAAAAACAATCCTCTGTTGCCATTCGCGATAATTTTTGACATACGCCCAGTTTTCCGAGGGACAACATTGCCCTGCAAGATTAAAAAGAATTGCTGTGCAGTAGTCAGGGTTACTAACGTAAGGTTTCCGTGAAACCGTCGCTTTGGCCAATGGAACTAAAAATGTTTTTTATAAGCTAGGCTGATTACTCACAATTTTACAAAATTACAGTTAAATCATATTAAATTTTATGGATTTTCTGGACAAATTCTCGTTGAAACATCGAGAAATTGATGTGACGGTCTCATGCAAACCATAATTAGTTCGATGTTGCGGAATTTTTAAGAAATCCCATCTTCCCAATAAGCGAGATGGAATAGATAAATTAAAACAAGTTAACAAAGCTGGGCAATCAATAATACCTTGCAGAGAGTCGAAAACAAAAACAGCTTTGGAGTTGTTACGTCGGAGCTCGAGACTCGAGTTAAATAAGTTTGAGCCGATCTACAAAAGGACGCATGATAGCGTTGATCCATGGCGGCCCCGGAGTCCAAAGCGAACAAAACGACTATGGACGGCCTCGACACAATCAATGTGTGTACTACAAAAAGGATACCAAACATATGACGCGTATTCAAGGTGTTACAAAGGTGAAGTGGAGGATCCGCGTGGTATAAGAATCCTGGGATTTCTTAGACCATTTCTATATAAACCCTAACGTGGAGTTACCTTTATTATCTATCGCATCAATGTGGTCGTCAAAAGTAAAACTGCTATGTAGTCAAAGACTTAAATCCTATTTTATCCAATCGTGCCAAGGTGGAGCCATCCAATATTATATACATTAAATATTTTAAGAGGAATCCAACTATCATAGATTGGGCTTTTTTTTCACATTGAGCAACAAAAACGAAGGCAGCCTTTAAGGAACCGAGACATCTGAGATGGATTTTCTTTCTCATTTGTCTCAGTTATATGTTGTGACAGCCCTTGAGCAGCCCTCAGAATAAGATTTTACTATATTTTATTTATTTTCGAAGCGAAAGTGCCTCTTAAAATCGACATAATCATACATAGGAATTATTCTGGTAAATATGACCCGACCAGCCAAGACACTTTCTAAGCCTAGGATTTTAGCTTTGCAAATGTACTTTGGCTAGTCGAGTCGTGTTGAAACGACTACAAGACAAATGGCTACCATATACCATATACTCTTTGAGGAGAGAACTAAAGGAGATGACATCCCATAGGACGGCCGACAGCGTAGCCAAAAAAATTCTTCTTCTTGCAATTTTAAGTTTTTTTTCAGATTGTTACATGTCTGTAGACAAAAATAAATATATGGGAGCCTAGACGCAGAGACGTAGCGACCCTGAGTAAATGTACCTGCTCAACAACAACGGCATGAATAATTTTTAACACCGCCCCTGGCCAAGAAGACGATCAAAACTGGCTAGGCTTTTTCCGAAAATGTCATCTCCTTTAGTTCTCTCCTCAAAGTATCTACCAGAAAAAGGACTACTATCTCCCTCTGAATTATTAAAAAAAAATTGCATCACTTTGCGTAAACGATCTCTGCGATGTCATAACCAACTGATTACCCCAATTACCCAACCCAACTGAGACGACTGCTCAAAATTGTTCTCAGTGAGAACGTGCTTACCGAAAGGCGCTAATATATAACATAGTCTTAAAATATGCAGTTTAAGTTTAATGCTAACTGCATGCTATGCCAGTTTGCAGGTGAAGACATGTATCTTAAAAAAATAAAAAAATGACTTCCGTGTGGCTGTGATTAGGACAAGTTTCTTCTTGAGCGATACTATCGACAAATTATGCCACACTTCGCTTCAATTTTTGCAAAATATTCTCCACTAGTTACGAGATCATGTCGTGGGTACTTATTTTAGTCAAATAAACAGTGGAAATAAGTTTCCACCGCTCATCGCCATGGCTACAGAGCCGATAATTTCCCTTCCCCGGGTACTCACCTGATGTTCTAATCCGTCGGGATTAATCGATAAATCTGCAATGAGACCAATTTATGTATTGAGAGAATGAAAAGGCAGTTGGCAGTGGGTGGTTTAGAGATTTATTGCAGCACACAGCACAAAATGTTAATAAGCGCAAAAGAAACTAAGGGGGGTAAAAGCGGTGTTCACACAAAATCCATGCAAATTTCTAAATTTTCACTCGGCAAGGTTCTGTCTCTGGTGCAGTGGTTCAGTTAAGCAAGCCTCCTCCACTAGGAGCTAATTGGTGTCGGGTATCAGTGGTGGAATTCTTAAAAACAAAAAAAGGCATAGCAGGAGGCACCTAATAGCTTCGATCTGCGATGTGAAAAACGCCCATCGGGGCCAATCAAGTTCGCACCTTTCAGTTAAATTATCGCCGGTCGGGATCACCTGCAGCTCGTCCAAAGAGTCCTTTTGTCGGGCTCTTTACAACACAGAGGTGAACCAAATCTTCTGACTAGAAATTAGAGAAAATAAATTCAAAAGAGGAAAAACACTCCGCGCACCGCAAAGCAATCGAAACGTCAGATTTTAATAAACAATGGCCAATGAACTGCCAGCCAGATGGATATGGCTCAAGAAGTATCAGGCAACGCTTTGCATCGCATATCAGCGTCTTCACTGCTGTTGGGAGCATGGCGCCAAATTTAAATTCCGTTTGGTGGAGACGTATAATTTTTTTACTTAAAATTACAAAAGCGCGGTCAGGTCAACGTACAGTGCCACCTTTTTAGTGTTCCGTATCAAAAACAAGGAGCCCTTATGGAATCACTTCGGTGTCCGACAGGCCGTCCGTCTGTCATAGGCGATTTTCTCTGTAGCTATTCGACGTAAAAATTTGAAATTTAGCACAGAGATGCAGTATAATGGTTCAGTGACGTAAAAAAAGTGGAATTTTTTAGACTAAAAAATTGCGCCACTTCTCTCAATGTACGGTCGCCTCTCCGCATATTATAATTGCTGATGGCACGGAACACTAATTTTGTAAGTATAGCCAGCACTTAACTTGAATTTCTCATTTATTTGTTTATAATATATAATTATACACTTGTTAAATCAACAAGGGAAAATAATTATTTTTTTTCGGATGGTACTCGCTCAATAGGAGAGTGAACGAGTTGAAAAATTGGGTACCATCCGAACAAAATATATATTGTCCGTTGTGGATTTTACAAGTGTTCTCTCACACCAATTTCATAGTTCTGGTGACATTTTTTTATTTTTAAAGCAAATTTTAACACGTACACTATTTGTAAATACGTCTACTCGCCTAATTAGGAAGAAAGGAAAAGCCTCTTCACGAGTTGCAATGACTCTGACTTATTTTTTAATCATTTTCAAATAAGACAAACATTTATATTGGATTCGCTGTCTACTTACTTGCTCCGAAACAAAATTTTGGTTGATCTTTGATCTTCGTTATTTATTTTCCAACAGATATAAAATACCACCTGATATTACAAAAAAGGTAGAAAGATTTTTGTGTACTAAGACTTAATATGATAAGAGACAGAAGTAAAGCTATGAAGAACTAAAATCAACAGGCTAATAGATTATGATTACATATTGGGATTAGAAAAATACAACAATCGTAACTATTTATTAAAAAGTGGACTGGAAGAGGCGCGTAATTCCGTAATCCGAACGATGAAAACTATTTTATAAAAACGTATTGAACCTCAAAACACGTAGACGAGAGACAATATCTAAACTTTCAAGTAATACCGACGAAGAAATTTCGCCCGTCATAAAATTAAACAAGAAAGGAACTGGAGCAACATCACGGCGGTTTTTTTTTTTAAAGATAATAAGTTATTTAAGTTTAGACGATCCTCGATTTAGACGAGACAGAACATTACGGTCATTCCAAGGCAACTTACTAAAGTAAAGCGTTGGAAGTGCTCCTGTACGGCTTCGATACGTTTGACGTGATTAGCGTAATATGGTGACCAAACCACAAATGCATACGAAGCAGACAAATAAAGGCAAGCATACAGTTAGAATGGGCAATAACACTGTTGATATGCAATTCTAAATCAAGTTTGGAATCAAAAATAATGCCAAGGTCAGTTATAGAATTTCTTACAGAAATTGGACAGTAATTTAGGACATTGTGTGGACATAGACTAGATGATTTACGTCAATAAGTGACCAAAAAACATTTATCAGTGTTTAGGAACATGGAGTTCTTATTACACCACAAGTAAAATTTATTCAGATCGTCTTATAGAATGGATCGATCAATAATATCACATTTGACATAAAATAGTTTAATATCGTCAGCATAAGCGATTACTATAGAGTCAGTAATAATATTACTACCTGGGGGACTCCAGAAGTTACATAGAACTCCTGTGAAAGTACGGAATGAAATAAAATTTTCAATGATTTATCCTGCAAATAAAACTGAATCCAACTTACATATAAGATTAGGTGCAAAGCGTAAAGCCTTCAACTTAATTAAGAGAAATGTATGTGAAAGTTTGTCAAAGGCTTTACTGAAGTCAGTGTAAATAATATCAACCAGAACCATCAAATATTTTTAAATTCCAACAGATTAGTCACTGTAGATTTATGTTTAACAAAGTCATGCTGATTGAAAGACAACAGATGCCCAACCTGAAAGCTAAGTACATCGCAAATAATTAATTCGAAAATATTAGTGATAGTAGGGAGCCTGGTATAGGACGGCAATTATCGACAAACTCTCTTGACATATTAGATAAAATATCTCTGCCCATTTGTAATCTATCAAGCCATAGGAATAAGTAACAAAATTTTTCTAAACTTAACTGTATCCTACAGCAAAAAGAAATTCTGTATTTTCTTCTTGTAAGACCCTGAAAAAGTTTTAAATGTTCGATTTGAATTGAACGTGCATATGACTAAAGATCTTTTAGTAAACAGTAGCCATTTTGATTTGCATCACTTTGTCGAGGAGAAAAAACGCTTCAGCCAGCGCTTGGGTTAATCCAGACAAGATCAACACTCTTTTTGATATATGTATAATTTAGGCGATAATTTCCAAGCAGGTGCAAAGCGTGCCCAATCGTTTCCGTTCAGTTGGTTTGCATTATAATACCCACACAGCACAGATAAAAAACTCCTTTGTGGACGACTTTTAACGAGCTTCACAGCTTAAACTGGCCGAAAAGGTAATAGGTTACCTGAAGAAGCCCGGTAGGCAGGTAACTTTCAATTTTTCAAATCAAACAACTTCCCCGTTCTGGTCAGAAGCGATTTGTCAGACGCTGGCCGTTCTTTGTGCGCAGCAACGGCCTCTTCTATGCAGGTAATTGCCTGAAAGGCGTCTTGACTACTGTAATCAATCACCAAATTAAAAGCGCATTAAAATTTGTCAGACCTCGGGAGCGCTATCAATAATCTGCTCAAGATGATCTCGCGGATTGCGGCATTAACGACATCTTTATGCGTCGGGGTCCAAATAAATTGGGTGTGCGATGGCCATGACAATTTACTATTATGGCAATCAATTACAAGCCGGCTGTTCACAGTTTTCGTGGAATTCCAATTCCAACCGTTAGCTGCAGCGACGGCAGGTGGCCTAGCCAAAACGAAACCTCTAGGCGCTTGCCGGAAATCTAATTCAGCCAGAGTTAGCGCAGCCGAGATTAGCTCGCCATGGCTTGTCATACGCGTAAAACAGCCGCGAAGACTCACTCGTTCAGGTCCAAAATTGATGGAAATTTTATTGAAATGAAGCGGTTGTTTGGGGCTCATATGCATACCTGGCCGGTAAATCTCCTCGCTGGTGGGAGACGCACCGGCGAACAGCACTGGCTAGTTTGGTGTGATCATTGCCTGCCGCAGCCATTCCGCCCCAGGTACCTCCATTTGGATTCTCGGTCTCCCCAGCTCCATGCTCATTGGGTGACATCAAAACCTCCGACGACCACTGGGGCCACTCATGCAAATCATCTTCGGCGACGGTGAGCGCGACCGACCAGTTTGAAATGCCGCCGAACAAAAGGCTCGTGAGACGCGGAAAGATTTACGTAGCGCATCTTTGGCCCGCGCTAACGACTTTACGAGTCAATTACTCGTATTTGCTGAGCCGACCTCCTCGAAATTGGATTTCAACTGGAATTATAATGGATTGAGGTCTGAAGGCGATGCCAATGCTCGCGGTGGCTGGGACTTGTTCTCAAAGTGAATTCTTTCTAGATCTGACCCAGATAGATAAGGAACAGCCTTAAAAGCAGATCACCTTTGGATCGTAGCAGTAAAAATTATGCCAGGCATGTTGGTATGAGGAATACGTATCCGCCACGCCACGCCGCGCAAGGTATTATGCATGATTTATGCGATGGCTTATTATTTTGCATACAGACGTTATACACATTCCATATGCAAAGCATTCAAAGTTCCGGGGTGCACAGGCATAGATTACAACTGTTTTCCAATTTGTTGCATATTTGTTCCAATTTAAAAACTGGATGTCTTTTTTAATTCGTCCACCAGGCGATTAATCTCTTTTGTTAAGAGTAAAAATTTATTGTTTCAGTCCAACATATTTAAGTAAAATTCTTTAGCAAGAGAGTGAAATCCAGTCCTGTTCAAAGTACTAGTTATGCACATACCTTTCCATAGATACAGCACAATCTCGGCAGTACTTCAGTTTAGATTTGAGGCCCAATTGTCTTGATAACGGTACTTTGCAAAGTCAAGAAATATAAGCGATTTTTGACGAATCAAAAGATCAAAAAGTAGGTATGTTTGAAATTTCGCAAACATTTTTGTTACTATTATTTCGACTGAAATAGATTCACATACCGTCAACAGGAAGGCGGGCATCCTCTCTCCGCTCCTGTGGTGCATGTTTGTGGATAACCTCATCAAAGTGGCTTATGCGCCATGCGTATGACAGTTATTGGGCCAGCGCACACGACGCTTTTGTTAGAAGTATCACGGCACCTTCGAAAAAAAAGTGTGTACAAACACAAATTATTATATTCCAAGTGTCAGAGATAAATCATGAAAGATAAGGATAACGCAGATGCCACGCGCATCCATAAGGTGTCGCCATATTCGAAAAAGGTGAGGACGTCTCGCGGCCTACCTCCACCACTGATTTTTCGAGGAGTTTGGTCCCCTGGTCTCTAGTCTTCTTGGTACCTATCTTCCCCAGCCAAAAGCAAACAAAACTTCCCGAATTTTGGGATAAAGAGTGCAAGGAAGAAGATGAACGACCGCTTCTCGTCACACCGATTCAGACCTGGTACGACCAAAATCATGGCGGTGTAACCCACTACATACGTGCGTCGTTCATTTCTGACGAGGAAAACTAACACTCATACCTTAGCCATCATCAGGTACCGTAAAAACATTTGTCTACTAGGAAAAACAATGTTGAAAAGGGAAACAACACGAGGGTAGTAGGCATCGCATCTTTCCTTTCACACGCAACTTGAGCTTGCATTCGGTACTAGTACAGGTGGCAGGGAGATTTTCCTTATCGTATTATGACAAACCCACCTACCTCGTTGATTTTTTGCACACGCTTTAAGCTCCTCCTCAGTGTCCCAAATGCACAAAATTTTATATTTTTAAGGCCCGCGGGGGCGGAGGGGGGTATAAAGGTTCAAAAATTGTTTTCGAATTTTCTCGGCTTTTGTTTAAGCCAAGACAAAAATTATAGTACCAATATAGAGGTCTCTCCGAGAACTACAAGTTTGGTTACTATAAATTTTGTCTTAACTGTCACGGGAGGACTGAGGGAGGCGCAACAAGTGCAAAAAGTGCTTTTTTTCAATTTTCTCGGCTGTTTTTGCAGCTACTACGGCGCTTCGAGCACTATAAGCTTTCTTATTATGACTCTTGTTGTAACTGTCAGGTTGGCCATTGTGAGGCTGATTTCGGACATTGTGAAATGCTCTTAGTCCAAGAGCCCACTACAAAAAGTTACAATAAAAGTTATGATTAGCAAACTTGTAATGCCTGAAGAGTTCTCTACGCTGGTATCATTATTTTTGTCGTAGGGTTAATATAAGCCTAGAAAATTGAAAAACAATTGCTGCACCTGTTAGGCCCCCCTGAAATGACGCTGGGCTATAATGTGTCACCCCATCATTCCGCTATCTATCATAATGGTCGTTACCGTCATTATGACGGTGTAGTGTGTCAAAGGAATTATGTAGTTCCTTGGGTTTTAAATAAAAACACAGTTTATCTAGTCTACCACAGAGCTCAAGTTAATTCTCACTTTCTTCACAAATGTTTCTATATGTTAAACAGATTGATTTCAACAAATTTTCGGATTTCCAAAAAAGAGTTCGAGAAACTTTCCACCAACGATTACAATTTCAAAAACTAGTTCAATTACGTACGATTTCTAAACGGCGAGTGAGCACCGTTTTTATATTGAATTCAAAGGGTGTTGGTTACATTTCAGTTCTTCCCCACCAACCACTAGAATTTCAAAGAGCATGCCCATATTTGGTCATCTAAATACATCTTTGAGTCTCATAATCCATTTATTTGGCAAACAGTTGCATAATACAAATGTATAGTATACCCCTCATAATAGTTGGCTCACTGAGACGCCGGGTTCTCGTACATCGTCTCACTTTGACTTGAACAACAAAAATGAACACAGCGTTTGAGCAACTGAGCCACCTGAGATGGATTTTCTGTATCTTGTTTGTCTCAGTTATATGTTGTGTGTTGTGACAGCCCTTTAGCTGCCTTCAGAATAACGTTTTACTTTATTTTATTTATTTTACAAGCGAAAGTGCCTCTTAAAATCGGCATAATCATACACAGGACTTATTCTGGTAAACACGACACGACTAGCCAAGACACTTTCTAAACCCAGGATTTCAGAATTGAAAGTGTGCCTTGGCTAGTCGTATCGTGTGGAAACGTCCACCAGAAAAATGCGATGCCGAAATCAGCTGATTAATCCAATTATCCTACCCAACTGAGATAGTTGCTCAACATGTTGCCTCAGTTGTCTCACTGAGAAAATGCTAGTCAATATTTTCTATCTCTCGCTAGAACCATTCTATCTCTCGTTGGGATGCGTTCTATTTGGTACAGGTGACTACGATTCCCAAAATTAATATATCAATACGGTCAAATTGAATTTGTCAAAAATTTTTTTTTAAATTTTGTTTTTGTCCAGTGAATTAGTGCAAGTGTTTATTCATGCTTTGGTAAGTACCTTAATTGTAATTGATTTGTCTAATTGTAAATTGTTTTGGTTGTCATTGTGGCGTTTTGGTTTCACGTTACAGTGGTATAGTTATTAATTTACATTTCTTTCCTATTCAGGTTTACAATGAAGATGACGATGCAGCAGGACATCATATAATTATTCTGTTTTTTATCTATGATGACTGTTGGTTCTTTGTTGTTTCTACCAGATCCACCGACTACGCAAAAATGAGAAATTCAGAACAATTGATATCAAGCACACTACACATTTTTTTACATTAAAATTAATTTTTTTTGTCAATTCCTTGATTCTCATTTTTAATTTATTATTAGGTGTACAAATTGAAACTCTCCGTTTTACAAAAGATGGCGCCACCTGAAAACGAGGGCTCAAAATGGTGGGCAGAAAATTGATATGGCAAGGCCAAATATTGGTGAACAATTCCTCATCATTACATTTGCGAATTAGACACAGCGTGATATACATCTAAGTGAATTAAGATGACTAGTTTTGAGCCAAACAAACGCCATTTGCGGGAAGTTTTACTTTTTGCTTTTAATTGCAAAAAAACTGCGGCTGAAGCGCATAAAATGATCGTAGAGACATATGGTGACATGTCTATTAGTGAAAGAACGTGTCGGGAATGGTTTCAGAAGTTCAAATCAGGTGATTTCAACGTGGAAGACAAACAGCGTCCCGGAGCAGTAAAGAAGTTTGAAGATGCAGAATTGGAGGAGTTGTTGGACGAAGATTCTTGCCAAACTCAGCAAGAACTTGCTGACTCATTACAGGTAACTCAACAAGCCATTTCCCATCGATTAAAATCCTTGGGAATGGTTAAAAAAGAAGGACATTGGCTACCATATGAATGGACGAGAGACGTTGAACGGCGTTTTTACACATGTCAGCAACTACTGCAAAGACAGAGAAGAAAGGGTTTTTTTGCATCGGATAGTTACTGGGGATGAAGAATGGATTCACTATGACAATCCCAAGCGGAAAAAATCGTGGGGATACCCCCACATACACGGCCAAACCAAATATTCATGGCGCGAAGGTCTTGTTGTGTATATGGTGGAACCAGCTCGGCGTGGTGTACTACGAGTTGCTGCAATCGGGCGAAACGATTACAGGAGCACGCTATCGTACTCAACTTATGCGTTTGACCCGTGCATTAAAAGAAAAACGGCCGCTATTTCAAGAAAAACATGACAAAGTAATCTTGCTACATGACAATGCCCGGCCGCATGTGGCTCAAGAGGTTAAAAATTATCTTGAAACGCTGAAATGGGACATCCTACCCCACCCGCCGTATTCTCCAGATATTGCTCCTTCGGATTACCACCTATTCCGGTCAATAGCGCACGGTCTGGCCGAGCAGCACTTCCATTATTTTGACGATATCAAAAATTGGCTTGACTCATGGATTGCCTCCAAAGAAGAAGATATTTATAGACGCGGAATCCGCATGTTACCCGAAAGATGGGCCAAGGTTGTGGCTAGTGATGGACAGTATTTCTCCGAATAAATATGTAATAGTTTTTGTGTAATAAAGGTTTAAAATTTCGAAAAAAACGGCGAGTTTCAATTTGTACACCTAATAAAAAAAAATTAAATTATATCGAGTTGGGGGACTTCCTATCGCTGTTCAATAACAACTTTATATAATATATAAAAATTATTTTTTACTTCTTAGTTCACATTACTACAACGGCGTGTTTTTTTAATTTTTTTAAACCAAAATTTTATTTTTCAGCAGATGACTTACTTTACTACTGAAAGCAGAAAAAGAAACAATGTCCACTCATTACTAGAGTATGCAACGGGATGACGTGTGCGCTTGATCCATCAATTCAAATTCCAACATTCTGATGATAAATTCGAAAGTTTGCTAAAATACTGTAAGGACAAACGTTGCTCTTCGTCTAATATGTAGAGTTGATTGGGATAGGGTATAGTTTAGCGAAAAAATCAAAGTATGGATCGACCTCGCCTTTTCTACCTACAACACCTAATGTATTCTTCTTATTAATATTAACAAATTATAATCAATCAGATGTCATGCTGTCATAAATTATAAAAGTGCTACATTGTGTAGTTTCCCGGAACTTTTTCCGCTGAAGGAATTAGCTAAAATTTTATTGCAGTCTCTTGGCAGAATGATCTAACCCACGTCTGCACTTGCATGCAAATTTTGTTTCCTTCATGAAAGACAAATGCCTCCGAACAAAGGACCCATTGTTCATGGGGCTCCGTAAAATAAGGCAAATGACATAACCATAATCAAAATTTAAAAAAAGCTAAGACTGTAGCATTTTGTTTTTTTTTCGCCCGAGCCTCATTTGGATAGAGTGAATAACTGGACTAAAATTAGTTAAAACAGTGTCAGCGGACCAAAGCCGCGCGATATTAGCAACTAACATTATCATTGACTTTAGCAGTTTCAAGGCGAATAGCAAAAAGTCTTCCATGATTTAGATGCGCTCTGCAGGCAGATACATCTCGAACGCATTAAAATTGGGATTTGTGTGCAATCGGCCGCTACACACGTCTAGAAAACGACTAGAGATTTACAGACGCGAGATGACTAACTTACTCAATGCTTAATTCATTAAAATATCGCTACTATTTTCGGTGAAATATCGACCAGACTGGGACATATCGAGAGCGGCCCAAAAGTCAAAGCTTGGGCGTGTTTCGTTTTGTTTACCTCTCCGCCAATTCATTTATGCGAGTTTTATGCAAAGCATCGTACCAGATTGCCGTAATCCGGCAATTATGAATTCGATCTCATTTCATTGGTCTTTATTATGGTTGTCTTTTGTGCAGGACAGAGAATGTGCAGATTATACGCTAAATTTGAGGTTTTTTAAATCGAAAAGATTGCAGCGGAGCAAATGAGAAACAGCACCCTCGATTTGCTTTAATTGTTTTTCGTCAAACAAAATAAATAGAACTTAATGGAAATGTTCCTTTCAAGGTTTATAGAAAGTTTGACAGCTTATAAAATATTGCCAGGTATTTGCAAATCGTTCTGGACACCGTCCAAGTCCTTCTTTTGTATTGGTGAGAAATCGAGAAACAACTTCAAGTTTTTATCAAATTTGAAAATTTCTTAACGACTTCAAAACAATTTTTTACCGAACGTACAGTATTTGTTTTCGCACTCTGCTCAATATGTATATAAAGATAAGAATCAGAGATTTAAGTGAAAGCTGTCTCGCATATAATAGTTGTTTGCGTTTTTTAGTTTACATCTTGTGTACGAAAGGCACTATTTTTTGTGTGTCTGGTCAAATTTGGTTTTAAAAATCCAACTTTTTACAGTGTTGTATTATATTATTACTTATGCACATGCGACAACTATTAAATTTGCACACAGAAAAAATAAAATGTTGAATATATACCATACTAGCTAAAATAGCTGCGAGGACCAGCTCACCTCAATGGACCAGATGAAAAGAAAATTCAACAGTGAATTGAAACTAACTAACAGTTAACTTAAATTTTGGGAAAATGCTTTTAACTGCTATTCCATTTTCTAAGTGAAACGGCAAACCGGAATATTTTCGGGTTGATTTTTAAGAATGGCATTTCATCCAAAATTCTAGAGAGTTTCTATTTTTGTTTAATTGCCGAATTCATCCGCTATTTAGGTATGTACATCCAAATTGCAAAGTGTGGAATCGCCTGTTTTCTGACCTGACCTGACAGTTTTCTTGTTAATTTTAATAGACAAATTTGTACAGTGGAAAATAAACACGAATTAATGTTAGTTCCTTTGTTCGTAGTCAAAGCAGTTAAATTCATTTCAAATCTGTCGATTTTGGAGGCCAATTCAAAATTTTAAAATCCTGTGCATCGAGCTATTTCTGAATCATTCTAACAGTATGCTTTGGGTCATTATCGTGTTGGAAAATATTAGCGCAAGCATTATTAATTATTTTTTAAGGTGATTTTTTGTGAATATGGCTATTTTATGAAATTTAAATTTCGACTATACCTTCAGAATACAAAATAGCAGATCCAACTCTGGCACAAAACTCAAAATTTCTGTACAATGAGAAAAAACTTAAATAGATGCATAACATAAATTTGTGTGATATTTTCAAGTTATTGAAAATTTTAAATTAAAATATGAACATTTTTAACATTTTATTTAAGTGAAAAACTGTTGATTCAAAAGCTATACAGATTTAATTCCATATTGAATACGCGAGCTTTATTTTCTTATGTAAAGTATTTATCTGATTTCCGATGGGATTCGAACTCGGGACGCCTGGCTTCTAGTGTGGACAAGTTGACATTACTCCAATAGTCGCTTCATATCCACTTCACTTATAAACTCTTTAGAAAGGAAAAAATCTCAATCATATGGGATTCGAACCCGGCACTTCTGGCACATTAGGCCACCGCTACACCGCTATTGATCTACAAATAGCCGCGGCTGATTTCAATGTGCGAAATTTCTGTGAGTGAACGTCCGACATCTGTTTAATGCAAACCTCTTTCTTTTTAAAAGTGCTGTATTGAAACCATGGTTAATTATGACGAACCCAAACAGATGTATATTTAAACTTTTTATTGTAATTTTTTCACAGTGTGGATTTTTATAAAAGTTGGCATATGGCATTGCTTTCTAACTAGATGCCCAATTTTATAAAATTTGGCAAGAAGCAAGGTCGCACAGCGTAAGTAAAGGAAAAATTCCAAAAATCGTTAATTTGCAGCGACATTTTTTTTTAAATTAGAGGGTCATTTTATTTGCGGCAATTATTCGGAACCCTTAACGCGCGATTCTGTTCGCACTTGCCTGACTTTTTATATGGAACTCGTATTTCAATCCTGTATGCAATGTAAACAGTTCGTCCGAAGTAATAAAATATTATTATTTGCACAATTAATGCGTTTCAGATCAATTAGTCACAAAATTAAATATGTATCATAAAAGCAGGCGAAAATAAAAATAATTTATTTATTACCTCCAAAATGTTAAACGTTATTTTAGAAAACTCGTAGAAATGTAAAAGCTTGGCATTGCAAGGTCGTACTCAGATGTTTTATAGCTCCCATTTGAATTATAATTTAAGTTCAGCAAATTCGTCAGAAGGTGAAAGGGAAAGCAAGCATATATATATAAAGGCAGTCATATTCATTTTGGTGGACTACTACTGACTTTAAGCTTACCATGGATTACCTGGTACTATAATCTCAATAAGAGCAACATCATTACATTTAAACACTACGTCTGTTCTTTACTGTGTTCTTTTCTCAAAGTATTCCACACTGCAAAATTTCGTATGCATTTTCAATTATGTGTGTGTGTGTGTATCACTGTGTTCAATGAGTTATTAGAGGAAATGGATAGTTCAATATCAGCAAATTAAAATGCATCTGGGCCAATATAACTTCAAAGAGACAGAAGCCAATATTTTGTTCCCATTTCTCGATTACATTGGCAAAAAGAGTATGTTTTTAAGCATACGTTGAATGTTTATTATATAATATGAATTCTAGATTATACACTACGCTACAAAATTATCGCAACAAAATTTTTATTACACTGTAGCCATTTGCGAAAGTGAAGAAATGCTCTGAAATTTCCTAAAATTCACGTTTCTCCCAATTTGTCTCCGAAATTCATGTGATAAATACATCTCCTTTTTATTGTTATTTAATTGCCCATCTTGTTGCCTTTCTAAGGATGATAAATGTGCAACACGTCCAGGTAGAGAGAGGATATATAGTTTTATGTATAAAAAAACCCTTTTCAAAATGTTAAAAAATATACAATTAAAAAAAAATTTAAATTAAACATTTTTAACGTTCTACCATTAATTGTAGTAATTTCTTTAATTTGAGAAAAAACATTTTGGGGTTCATTTAAATCAAATTTGTTGTGAAATACAGATTTTTTCAAATTACGCAAAAGGTCTTCTATGGATAAATATATACATCATCTCTGTATCTGGACGTGTTGTACCTCTTTAGAAAGGCAATAAGATATGCAGTTCAATAAAAATTAAAAAGAAGTGTATTATTCACAATAATTTCGGAGAAAAATTGCGAGAAATGTTAATTGTAGTAAATTGTAGAGTACTTTTTTCATTTTCGCAATTGACTACACCTACAGTGGTAGAGGTAGATCAACATGGGTTGAATTCTTGGAAAGCACATTAAGATAGCAGTTGTTTGGCCTAAGTTTAATGTCTCTACACTAATTAAATCAAAAGAGAAAAATTAAATTATAATGTGTATCCCGAACTTATTGATCACCTTGTAACATCCAACCGGTTGGCATTGCCCCCGTATACACACGATTTTTTTTGTCTAGGCGGGATCTTTCACCGTATTAATTTTTCTCCCCCATAGATGAAACACCCTGTATAAACCTGTTCTGTTAGTGACTGACTGACTGATTAATTGAAAAATAATGCACAGCCTAAACCACTGAAGATGCAAACATAAAATTTGGGAAACATGTTGCTTGGAGGGTGTAGACGTACGCTAAGAGTGAATTTTTCAAAAATCAACCCCTAAGAGGTTGAAAGGGGGCATACATTTTTGGGTGGTCAAAAATTTTTTTTTTATTCCATTTACTTGAAACTTTGCATAAACATTGCACAACAAAAATAATGGGGCTGTTTCTGACAAACTATAAGTGATATATGCTATATCTTTATACCGTTATGTAGCTTAAGACCCCAAATGGCCACAGTATTATTTTTAGAGAGTATCTTAACCCCTGCTTGCAGGAGGGGGCGAGCTTTTTGCATGCGAAGCAACACAAGAAAGCGCGGGTAATGAACGTGTTACCGTGTTAATGATTACATATACAACTGGGGTTTTCGGGGTCGGTGGTCTTTAATCTGCCACGCGTTGGAAATTTAAGATGCCGGATCTTATACGGCGACCGAAAAATCTCAACCTGAACAGATCTCCGTGTAATTAAATGTATAGGGGTTTTCGAAGACGCTGATTTAAAACCTGCTATCAAAATTTTGAACTTCAATATGGCAGCCAAAAGTTCTTAAAGTAAATTAATGTTTTGGAAATAGCAGCCTTTCGTTCTGCAATAGTTTTAATTTACAAGTATGGTAAAGCCGGGACGGGCTGAAAAAAGGATGAAAGAATGGTACTTTATTGTCGCTGAATGCAGTAACTTCAAGTACTTTTCACCCGACAACGGAAGGGCTTTGTATTTATCATTCTATATATGTTTGTATGTTTGTCCGGATGTTACGGTCTAGAGTCCCATTGCATTAACCGATCTGGATAAGTGAAGGGTCGTTAGAATCGTATTAATCCTTCTGGTGTCATAGGCTAAATAACGTATATATAAAAAGGCAAAATGGCGGCCACCGTAAGTCAAAATATCTGACAGTAAAAAAGAAATTTCACCAAATATTATTAATATGGCAGACATCATATTGAAATGAAATGAAAGCGTTGGATGAGAACAATACGGTAAACTATGTGAAGTCATCCCAAATTCAATATGGCGTACGCCCTAAGATGGCGGATTACACTTTTCTTCACAACCCCTTGACGTGGGTGGGTATCAAATGAAAGGGTTCGACGAGGAAAATACCACAACCCATGTGACGTTATTTTCACAGGATAACAAAGACAATTGCTCTACGTAGATATTAGACTAATGTCATGACATTGCAACTAAAAAGCTGGAAATAAAAAATTTTGTTATAATAAACAAAATCCCGACAATGGAAGAAACGAAAAGCATGAAACAAGAAAATATTTATTCTTTCTTTACACTTACGGTGGTGTTTAGGCGGCATGCGACCACGGCTATACTCTAAACATCACTGTACCAATGTGTCGATTTGAAATAAGTAAAAAAGGAATGAATATTTTCTTGTTTCATACTTTTCGTTTCTTCCATTTTCAGGATTTTCTTTTTTTAAATAATATCTTTATTGAATATATTTTTCATAAATTCCGTCATATGAGCTGAGCGCAGAAGCGTGCTTTTTTTTGCAACATTAAAAGTTGCTTCCTCAATTGATCGGCTCCACAAAATTGTCTAAGACCCACATGTTTATTAATTTTCATTAATTTGCAAACAAACATTGCCAGTTTATATAAATGTTAAGTGCTCTTCATTTTCTGGCCCGGTTTTTTTGATTAAATCTTAGATGCCTAAATTGAAACTGATTTTCATTACTAACATGTTCCAATATAGAGCAGGAAGACATATCAATTTCCGCGAAATATTGATGTAAATTACAACCACCTGAAGTGACTAACGCGCCAATTTAGATAACAATCGGAGCAATATCGATAAATAACAACGAGCTTGGAGTCGAATGGCACTGTCAAGGTGACCATTGTCTGTCTTCATCTCAGGTCTTCGCATCTTCCAACAAATGAAATCGAAATTTTTGGTCGCAACTATAATACATAAATCGATCATCACACCTCCTGCTTTGAAGGCCGGCTAGGTTATGTTGTTCTTAACGGAATCGTTTTCGCGAATTATGTCATCCCGGAGCACAAAAGGGTATCAGCTACGGTGTCAAATTTCCTGATTTGCATAACTGAGATTACTTCTGGTCCATTGTTGGTCACCACGCGTGACCGAACTAAGAATAGCATAATCGTTAGCGCGTGCACATAGACATGGATGGCGCTTTCATAAATAAAGACGTTTTTATCTTTAAAATTTTGGCTTCTATATTTCATCGGCTCTTCATACTTTACATTTATTTAATTATTTAACCTATTATTGGTAGTCTGGGTTGGGATTGTTCTTGATGTATTCCAGGGCTCTGGCGATCAGCACTGGGATTTGCGGAACATGGGATCCAGATGGCTGGTATCCATTTTCATCGGCGGTATACTGTAAGAAGACGTGTTCGCCATCGGGGGCAGTCCAGTCAGCAGATCCCTTAGCGTATTGGCCTCCTACTCCATTCTCGTTGGCGGTGATTCCATTGCCTGATTCGAATTCCCATTGGTAAGAACCGTCTTCTTGCAGGACAAAAGACTTGCTGATGATTGGGATTTCATCGTTTCCACTGTGGGGCACCTGCTGGAACCTGCCGGCTTGGGCGGCGGCAGCGGCAACAAAGGCGAAGAGAACAATCTGAAAATTGAAAGTTAGTAAAATTGTTGTGATTTTTCCAAAATCCCAGCACTTACAGCGAATTTCATTTTGTTTGGTGGTTTGGTGGATTTAATTCCTTTTCTCGAAGCTAACTGAGATGTGATGTCGTTTACAAAAAACCTCGCCACTATTTATACTACTGCTACAGGTGTGAAGCTTCACAAAATTTTCCCCCAAAAAGCGGGTGACATTCCTTTTTTCTTAGGATGTTTTTTCTAAAAACAATTGATTGTGCCGCGAAACGAGTCTAGCGAAGGTTGCTGATAAATTCAATTCTTTTGTGATAAGCTTTTGTCCAGCGAACGGATCGGACGGAATGCATCCAGCATCGAATCTGCAGGTCGCGCCGTGAACATTTTTCTCCAAAGGTCGCACCCGATCAAATGGCAGCGCCGATTAGTGTATCACGCGTGCGCGTAGGGTGCAGGTATGCGACGCCTTTCGCAGTCAAGTTGATTTGGATGTTCTCAGTGCAAGTTAAATGTAAGTGAAAAGCATTTTGTTTGTGATTATTTTGTGGGTAACGAGAAAGTCATTTAACCGCCAAACCCTACTCGCCAGAGGGATGCTTTGAGTGAAAAGTGCGAATAAAATAATTAAATTCTCAACATTCATTAAATTCTTAGATAGAGATTACTTTGAAGTGAAATTCTCGCGAATTGTTGGTTAGGAGAATTATCTACGCACAGCTGGTAGCAAACAATTCTTCACGTTTAAAATAAAATGGCATTTTTAAAGCATTGGTTGTTATAATATTATAAACGATACAAGTAAAATAATCATTAATATTAATCATAAAAAATTAAAAATGCTTTTGCATCAAAATGCTCTTAAATGAAAATTCCAATGTGTACTGCTTTGGATTGGATTATTCTGAGCATTAATTTTGTATTCCAATGTCAGTCTCGTGTAATAAAACTAACGGTCAGTGACTATCAATTTGATCAGCTGCGAAGTTTATCACACTCAACGCGAGCGAATTTAGATTTTGAAGGTCTAGGTAAAATTTATTTTTAAACGTAGGTGAGAAAAAGAGTAAAAATAGAAAAGATGTGCATGTGCATGATGTGCACACAATTTATTTTACTAATATACATACATATATATTCCTAGAAAATTGCAACATTTTAGACAGGTCGGAATTTTATTTACACATGCATATGTAAATTCACAACGGATGTTACTAATTGGGAAAGTATGTAGCGGATAGTACATATTTCAATTTAATATCATACCATGCAAAATTTTTTTGATTTTTTTTTTTTTAAATACATACTCTAGTGACAAAAATCGGTTAAGATTGGTATTGGAAAATTGTAAAATTGTAAAAAAATCAATGATTGTAAATATTTAAACAAAAACTAATACTCTATACCCCACAGTGATGTGGAAAAGAGTATGTATTTGAAAAATAGCAGATATTGCAACTTTACTGCACGTTTTACTCAAAAACAACTGTCCCAACTAATAGGCCTATGGACCTTTTTCATTTCATTTATGTATTTGTATTTCTGATACATATAGGATTTGAGTTTCATGACTAAATATATTTTTAAGAATTCAGGGTTGGGTTGCCTTTACAGTTATTAATACATATTTTAATTTACTTGAGTGTGTTAAATGGATTCTACTTGAGAGTAGTGTAATGTTCGTTTAGGTTAAAGTTAAAAAAATATACAAGAAACCTTTTTGTGAAGAAGAGTTTACTTAATTAGTTAGATTTGGAAGGTACTAGTGCACGTATATATGTAAGTGGATTTTTGCATTTATGGCAGCTTCGTTTCAATTTAGTGCCAAACTAAATTTATGTGCGATGAGGATCGTTTGAACAACATATTGTAGCTGTATAGTTGAAAAATGCCAGTTTGTATAGTAAGTTAATGTGGCATTTAGCACAATTTCCCCAGACTGTTGAAGAGTGTAACATCATGGATTGGAAATCGTTTTATATATTGTTATTTTGTTGACGATGTTTTGATTACATTGTCGCATTTTTGTAAACTAGCACCAATTTGTCTGTGTAAATTAATTTACGATCGATGGTAAGGCCAGTCAGATCGATGAGTAACTCCGGCATATTATTTATAACCCTAATACCCGATGTTTAAGCAAAGCTTCGGCCTGTCACAAATTATTTTGATGTTAAATTCTATTCTTGTACTGCATATTCTTTGATGTTTCTGATCAGGTCGGCGGAATCACGTACACAAACTGACTGTTGGCGCATTATTGCCATCAACGAAACGCTGCATAAACTACTTGGTTATGAATGTTTGCTTACAACATATAGAGATATACTTATTAATCTATCATGAGTGTTTTCTGACTATTTACCAAATATAAATGAAATCACTCTTCTAGATTGCTTAAAATGAAGTCTTGACATATGTTATTCATTGCTTATTAGCCTATCTCAGTAGGATGACCCATTGGAAGAATTTTTGAAATTTGTTTCTCATATTTATTTATGAAATGAAGCTATACAATGTTCCGCTTTTGATAATGGAAGTGCTTATTTGCACCATGCGTTTCACGCAGCATTGTTTTTGATAATATATTTATAATGTTTTAAGTTAATGAAAACGATTTTGCTTTTTATCTTTTTTAATTCGTTTGTAGACTGGTGATGTGGCTTATGTTGCAGTGACAATCTCACTCTAGTGTGTGTGAAAAAAAAAATTAAAGGTTTTTACAAGAATTTTAAAAAAATATATTATATTAATTGTAGTTCAAGCTACCACCATATTTGTTGGACCACCTCCCTCAAGTAGTGCTTTGCGATGACCATCATAGCATCTTCTGTTTCATTAAACTTCTTTTCATTTTCAAGGCAAAAAGCGCTAGTTTATTGCTTATAAAAAATAGAAATTTTAGTAAAAAGAAAATGCTTCAATCAGGCACTAGTTTTTTATGTTTTTAATAAACTGTATAAATTTCATTCTAATCCGTCGATTGGTTTTTGAGTGGCAACTGATGGGATGGGGTCCAACAAATCTGGCGATAACTTGGTCTACAATAAATTGTTTTTCTAAATTTTGCTGAAATAACGATAAAACATAATATAATAGCTTTATGTTATTTGTTTTATTAAATAAGTTAAACTACTGTAAAAAAAAAATATTTTAAATACTCATTTTTTTCAAGCTGTTGACTACCCACCCTAACCCCTTGAAATTTTAATCCCTAGTACCTGAACAAGGCCAAAGGGTCTCAAGCAAAGAAAAAAAAGAAAGATCTCTTTTATTTTAGATTTAAAGAATATACCCAATTAAAAAAAACACTTTTAACGCCAACGTTTGACAAAGCCAACTGCGGTATCGTCGAAATTTAAATAATTATGTTCTACTTATTAAGGAGATATATTATATATTATGTTTGCATTTAATTAAGCTCAGGCGTTTTTAATTACAGACCTAAGGTGGCATCGATTCTCTATTTTATTTATATTTTCAAACGTGCACCAATAATTACACCACAATTAAAATCGTGTTATCAAGAGTATCAAAGTTCAAACTCTTTTTATGTCGGAAGTTAAAGAAACTGATATTTCAAAAATTAACAGCAGATTTTTTTCCGTTAAGTTGTGTTATAATGACTCAGAATATTGCCGGAACCCACATCCATCCTACTTTGAACTTCAAACCAGTAAAGCAAGTAACCAAAAATTTGTCACTATTCAAAAGAGAGAAATTTTTACGACTCAGCTAATTGTAGTGGCACAGCTTTAGCGTAAAGTAATTAATTAGCTCGTAAACTTTGATGGCTAATTTACGCCTCTGAGTAGGTAAACTAATAACGAAAAGTCGTAAAATGCTGTGAACAGCTTCTTCCTTAAATTCACAACTAGAATTTTCATAATGCAATGAACTTTGTAGAATGTAGTGCCTAGCCTACTACCCACAGAAGTTTACTGCGAGAAAACAGTAAAGCAAATCAAATCGTCGTAATAAAATGATGGTGCGCTTTCTATTTAATGTTCTTTTCCCTCGTTTCACTACGAATTCCTTAAACAAAATGTAAACTCTTCACAACTTTCTCTGACCATCAAGAATAGATGACTACTATTGCCTCTTCACATCGTGCAAAGGGCGGTGTACCTATTGTAGGCCGTAGAGACGACATGATCTGATGCCTCTTAAACTCAGATCATGTGGTGTATAGGCTCGTCACCTGATAAATTTTTGTTGAAGGACTCTTCGCTTAATTGCTTTGCAGCTTATAGACATTGTTTGTCTCATTGCGAATAAATAAATAAATAGCACCCTACCTACAGCCTATACAGCCCCTGTAATAACGTTTTCCCACTTAGCTATTACAACACCCCAATGTAAATAAAATTAGTGAAAGACGTTTAACTTGCCCTTCGTATTTTGTGATCTTGCAATCAAAGTGCCGAAAACGGTAAAACTGGAGAAAGGAGTATAAAAACTCGACACATTCTCAAAGGAGCACGCCAAATGACCCGACTTTCTTAATTTTACTGCTCTTAATTGCAGTTGTTGCCAATAGACAACTTATAAATATTTCATCAACTTTTTCCGCGCATGCAACTAATTACAAACAAAAAACCGATAAAACCCATATATTACCTTTATGTTGACACCAATTAGTGTTATTCGCAACCACTTTATCGGAACGGAATTAATATGGAAATTAAGCTCTAATCACATAAAGTCCAAGGCTTGAGTGCTTTCATTATTTGCATCGAAAGCTCGGTGTTAATTGGGCGATAGATGCCCGGATATCAATTGTTAGTAACAAATCACTGCGTTTGCATATGCTCAGGCGATTAGAAATTCCGCAGCGCTTATTTATTCATGAGTATTTGATTAATCGCGTTCGATTTGGAGATAAAATCTTTGAAAACTGGTCGGTAGGTGGCTTCATTTATCTGGCAAGCTTCATTTGTGACGTATTGGGTGGTTTGTTGCTTTAATAGTAAAATAATTTGATTACCACTCATTGAGAATGTGTAGCTTTTTATTGCCCCAACAGACAACACATACATATATTCGAAAATATTGAATCATGTAATCTATAGTTCCTTTTGATTTGTTGAATTTGATACCTGTAGGTACGTATTAAACTTAAAGTGGGAACATGAATTATCATCTTCACAGATCTTCCTTAAATCATTTCAATTGAAAATTATAAAGCGGTTTTGATAACGGCTACTTACGAGATATGAGATATATTTTATTTTACCCCAGCATTGGTGACAAATTAACAAATATTATTTAGAGCCAATACATTCAATTGCATTGAAGTCGCTTTAAGTTTTTTACATTAACAGTGGCGTGCCGGCGAAAGTTTTTTATTTCTTCCTCTTCTTTGTATTATTTGCTTTTTGTATGTTTTCTATGTATTTCACGCAGGAACGACTTATTCGATCGTAGACCATAGGGTCCTGATAGACATACACAATGCATTTTGAAAATCTATTTCTATATGATGCACTCAAAATACTACATTCTTTTGGATTATCACATAAAGTTGGCATTTGGAAATTTTTGGGGTGCGTTATTTTAAATACTTATTTAATGTATTTAGCATTTAGATTAGATTGAAAATTTCCTTATCCTACAACGAAAAATTCATGACAACAGCGGCGTAAATTTAATTATGCCATTGTATATATTTTTAAATATGGCTTTACCGGAAACGCTTTTGATCTCTTTGACGTTCGGCTGTCACTTCAACCCAACCCCTTTTATTTTTGGACAAAAAATGTTGGGAAATTTTCTTATTATTAACTAAGTACTCGTATACGTAATATTTAAACGATTTGACCAGCAACGGAGCCCCCCCTTACTCCCAATTTGGTACCACTCTCTCCTCCCTCAATTCCTTCCCCACCTTCCACCAAGAGGAGGAGGTGGTTAAGAGAAGGAGAATGAGAAAGGAGCAGGGAGGTTGGCTGGTACTATTGGAATTGAAATGTTTAATATTATAAATAAAGAGTTCTTTAAAAATTCTATAAGTGTTGGTTTTATAGGGAGGGGGTTTAAAGAAGGGGGAGGGTGGGAGAGTTCCGTTTGTGGTCAAATCGATTAGATATTACATACACCGCGGAACACTTGAATTGGCAAGTCATAAATGGCAAGTATGCGTAACACGACACGGGTACTTTTTTGATAGGTTTATTCTTCTAAGAATTTCAATTAATGACGACCACTTTCCCATTACCTGGGGATTCTAGGAAAACAACAACCTTTTACTGACGTCATTGTAAACCCCAAGATGGTGTACACGCTAAGATGATGAATTACATTTTTCTTCACAACACATTGATATGGGTATCAAATGAAAGGGTTCGATAAGCAAAATACGACAAGCTATGTAACATCAACGTCATAGGATAACAAAGACAATTTCTGGACGTAAATATTATACTATCGTTGAGATATAATATAAAATTACTAGAGCTGTAGGTATGCTTGATCATTTAATGAAATTACTTACCTACTACATATTACCTGTCACTAAAAAGCTGTAAAAAAATTATTATGAAAAACAAGAAACCCGACAAACGGAAGAAACGAAAAGCATGAAACACAAAAGTGTTTTAACTAAATTCAAATCGACACATATGTATGTAGGTACGGTGATGTTCAAAGTATAGCCGTGGTCGCATGCGCATTATCCAAAACTTTCCTTCAATAAATTTGTAGAGTAGAGTGATAGGGTTTGTTTCTGAAATTAGACTATTACGGAACGAATTCATCAAGAACAAGAGCAAGAACGAAATAAAAACAACTTTCAACAAAAATCAACACCTTGATAAAAAGATTTTATAGGCGAAAGAACAGAGTCAGTATTTTATCTTAAAAGCTATTCTATTACATTTTATAATACATTTCTGTAACCCCAACAATTGTTAATGCTCCGATGAACCCGTCGGAAAGCTCATGACATCTAGCTTATAAAAGAAGCCTACCATTTCCTTGCACAGAAACAAAATTTTCAACTTAAAAAAATACGTCAAAAATTAATGGTTAAATTAATGATTGAAGATTGATCGACACACTCCAAGCAGTTGATTACATAATATAATGCATATTACATTTGTGCGAAATCATCTTTCCGGTTCAACATTTACAAGATATTTCAAGAGCAACTAGGTTATTAGCAAAATTTAAAAACTGGCAGTCGGTCGATATTTTGGTATAATTAACAGTGAAGGATCGATATTTGGCTTTAAAGAATACAGTGATTGAATAAACGAATGACTTATGTATATAGTTCCAGTAATGGCATAAATCGTGATTCTCCACGACGTTATTGCTGTTTTTCATGAATTTTTATAGTGTGCTAATAGTGCTACTTTTCTTTAATGGCTATGTCTTTCTATTTTGCTTTACAGTCATAGCAATTCCTTATGGTGCCTGATTTTCCACTGCGAACCAGGCTAAGCTGTCATAAATTAATTTAATTCTTTCAAGAGATGACAAAACATTTTCAAAAGTATCGACGTTTCAATAGGTCAAATATAACTGTTTTGTTTAACACCTCTTTGTGCTGTTTTTAGTAATTTAGAACTAAATAGCCCGCTCAAACGTAAATGTCGGCTATTAGCGAAACGCCTTTCTCGTTTTATTAATAAGAGACAAATGCTGCACAGTTACTTGAATGTCAGAGTATAGGCGAGTAAGACGATTTTAATTGTCAGTTGTTGTTTTGATACTGAAGACTTAATTTATTACATCAGGTATATTTTCATTTCAAAAGTCTTCATAAATATGCCGTTTAACCTTTATGATAATACATCTTGTCGTGCAGGCACTTTTCATTCTAAACGGTTTTATTTAGCTTCATTCGTTTCTTTGATTGTTTGAAATCTCGAATCGATTTTTCGACAACTTCTACTCATCCGATTCCGATGAAACTTTGCATCTGTATTCAGTTTGCATGACAATACAATATAGTATATTCAATTTTATGGTACATCCAATATAGCGGACACCACTAAATGGTAGGAGCTCATATTTACCCTGGCGATTTTCCCTCGGTCATTTGTCCCCTTGGCCTTTTGCCCAGGGGTTAAATTAAATTTGCCCCGGTCTTTCTTCCTTTTTTAAGTTTCTGACTAATAGACTGAAAAGTGCCTTTTACAAATTATTTTATGCACATTTTATATATACATATACATATATACATGGCGGTCTGTAGTCTCACGTTAAAGTGGTTGGTCGCTCCCATGATTGCGGCAGAAAACCACAAGAAAGTGAAACAATGATATAAACAGGACTGCTTAAATGCAAATCCGAATTTCAATTAATATCTTATAGACTTAAATATAAATAAGCCTTTTACAAAATATTTTATAGACTGAAATACAACAGGGGACAAATAACCGGGACAAATTTAATAGACGGTGGAAAAATGACCGGGGGAATATCGCCAGGGTACACTTGACCTCCAATCGTAATTTCCATTTGTTAATAATTAGCATCTGGTGCACAAAACTTCATTTTTTTCTAAATAGCTGCCAATTTAAAAAAAATGTCTGGTCATCGATATATATATATATATATATATATATATATATATATATATATATGTGCATATATGTATCGTAATAGAAGCATGGTTTTGAATTTTTTGCTTCAAATTAATTTGGCTGTCCTAACGAATCCAACTTTTCAAAACACTTATTGTATGTCGTATGCAGGCGCGTACACACGAAAAATGTTTGGGAGGGGTTATTATAAAACCCAAAGAATATCCATGTTGTGAAACCCATTTTGTCAGTATCGGCCCGATGTTAGTAGGTAATATGAATGAAATGTTTGGCCTTTTGTTTCAAAAACATGACATCAGTTTAAGTGCTGGTTGTATGGAAAAATATTATTAATATTTTCTAATAAAAAATTCCATGATGCTTTTTCAGTACACATGTATTTTATGTTTCTACAATATCAAACCTGAAAATCATAAAAAGTAAAAATCCTCGTCATTACACACTTTATAGCTTAACCCGCATGTATGTAACGGAACCTTTCAAAGTAATTTTCACCGACTTCCAGACGTCTCAATAATTAGAAATTTTACGCACGAATTAAAAACTGCTCACAATATAATAAGTATTTAAAATTTTCGAATTTATGATGGCGGATCCAATATGGCGACCGAAAAAATTAAACTTCATGGGATTGCACTGAAAATCCAAACTTAAAGGATTTCGGGGTCGCTGCTTTCAAACATGCCATCAAAATTTCCAAATTCAAAATGGCGGATCCAATATACTTACCGAAAAAGTTAAATTTGAAAGGATTGCCATGAAAATCCGCACTATGGGGTTTCTGGGGTCACTGATTATGGGTTCCTCTTTTCGAAATTGAGGAGAAAAATTGAAATATCTCTAGAAGAAATGGCTAGGTTACGAAAATATGAATGAAATAATTTTATATTTAGTGTCACTTATGAAATTTAAACACTTGACTCATTACTTCTACACTCGAATTTTTTTTTCAGCACTAAAATTTTAGAAATAAAATTATAGTTAAAAACTACAACAAACACGCATATTCTCTTGCAATATGAACTAAAAAGTAAAAAATAATTTTTAAATATAAAGATTTTGTTCAAGAGCGACAGGAAGTCCCTCGATATAATTTTATTGTTTTAAATAAGCTTAAATGAGAATAAAGTGATTGACAAAAAAATTAACTTTAATGTAAAGAAACGCGTGGGGTGCTTTCTACATGTTTATGATAACTCGACTTTTGCAAATAGCTAGTGATGAAAAATGCAGAACAATTGATATCAAGCACCCCACACTTTTTTTTACATTTAACTTAATATTTTTGTCAGTCATTTTTAAGGTCATTAAAAAAAATTATATTATATTCAGTTGTAAAATTTATTTTGTACTTTTTAGGTCGCATTGCTACGAAAGTGTGTTTTATTAGTTTTTTTAACCATAATTTTTTTTAGACTGGAAAGCTTAAGCAAAGGATGCTTAAGTTTAAAGTTGTATACTGATACTATATGTAGTCGTTGCAAAATATATCAATTTAGTATGGTTTACAAGTTCAAAATGGGCGTGAAATTATGGCAACAAATGTAGAACTGTGAGCACAACCGAAAGAGCATTTTTTCCTAGTTTCTTGGGTACCTACTTTAAGAAATACCTACGATTAATCAGAGAGGAAACAAATAAACATTCTGTTTTTAATTATAAAAATTGACAAGTTGATGTCTGTGATTCCCTAGCATGTAATCAACATAAATAGTTCCCCATGTTTTTCTTAATTTTTAATTAGAATTATCTACAAATCATTTTGATTCATGAAATGAGGCGCGGATGCCTTTTACGTAAATAAGAAATCAACCAATCATAACAAATTGCCACTCCTATAGACAGTCCCAGTAATAATGGACTTTTTAAAACTTTCAGGGCGATCAAGAAAATACCAGTCACCGCGATTTCCTCGAAGTGCATTTTACGACGACGACCACTGAGAGAGCCGCCATACCACTGAGACATGAAATAATGTCGTCATTAGCAGACACGATAAGTTCGAAGGCAATAAAGTTCTTAATCGATTTTCTATTCAAATGGCGAGCGGACAGGTGCAGTAGATTCCCGAGATTTGTTCTGATAATGGTCAGTTTACGCCTCTGTGAGATATGTAGCGCACCAGCAACATAAGTCGCGGAACAGGTTTTATCTCGAAATTGATCTTGAACGAGTGGTGATGGACCGACTGGGGCAGAGTGACAAAGCCCATTATGAGATGCTGAGAAAAAGTCGTTCGCCGGAGCGAGGCTTGACGGGATGCGGCTTCTATTAGGCGGATAATGAGGTAAATTTCTCAGCTATTTGAATAGATCTGAATAATAAAGAGTTCAACAACTTTTTCAGAAAAAATCTGCTGCTCCGAAAGCAGGGAAATAAATCCTTCAGCACTTCCCGCCACAGTGATGATATGATATTTTCCTCTAACTTACTGAAATACTTTAAAATGTCACCTGTATACACAATGGACCGAATAAATTAAAAGAGTGAGGAAACTGTAGCAAGCTCATAACCAGAAAAATACTTGCTCGACGCGATGTTTTATTTGTCGCTAAGAAAATATCATAGATACGTCAGAGCCCCTACAAAAACGCACGTGAGAGCGCGAAGACATATGTAATGTCGCAGTCCTTTGGACGAAACACGGGTTTATCGCAGGTAATCGATCGACCTTGTCGGCGTTCTGGGCATGGCTTCTATAAATCACTGTTTAAGAGGTTCCCACGGAGAATGCCACATGAGTTTTACCTCTTTCAACTTAGGCCGGATTAGTTCGTTAAGCCGATGAATTACGGAAGGTTTTACACAATTAATCAAAAATGATTATTTGATATTTGCAGGCTGATTATTTCCTCGAAATCAGGCATTTTGCATTTAAAACTAGTTTGCAGGTATAAAGTTCACGAACCAAATTTCAGTATAGTGAATACATTCCAATAAAATGGCACGGCACGTCTTATGTCGAATCTAACAAAAGGCACAAGTTTGGATATAAACCAGTTTTACTCTTTTTGTCAGTAATTTAGGTTCCTAATTGTAGCCATAATGAAACTTTGCTAATTATTCAGAAACATAATTGCTTACATTGTTGTAGTGTTCCGTATCAAACAGCGAACACGTATACTTTAGTCCGTCCGTCTGTCACAGGCCATTTTCTCTGAAACTATTCGACGTAACAATTTGAAATTTAGCACAGAGATAGAGTGTGATAGGCGTGAGGTAAACAAAGTTGAATTATTATTCTAGATGTTAATTTTAGGGGGTGAATTGGGAAATGGAAAAACAAACTTTTTTTCAAGAACATCGTGTCAAATAGAAGCTTATTGGAGTACGAAAACATTTTTCGGGAAAATCTCTTGAAATGTGCTGTCCCCACTCTTATCATCAAAAGTATCGATCAGAAAATCTAAAAAAAATCATAAACATTGATAACACAGCCACACAAAAAATAAAAATTTTCGGGCCCGGGGGCGGACATGTGTTTCATATGTTTTTGGGTTCGCTGAAACTGAATCCGATGTCAGTTCAACCCCATCACGTCAGGTTTTTGACATAACCTCAAAAAACCTCAGTACAAATGGGAGAAAAAAAAATTTTCGGGCCCGGGGAGCGGAATATGTGTTTCATATGTTTTTGGGTACGCTGAAACTGAATCCGATGTCAGTTCAACCCCATTTTGTGTGGCTGTGTGGTTTAGGTTGAACCAAAATGTTCACGAGTGAAAAATTATAGCGCTATCAATTGTTATAAACAATTTAATTGTTTATTTCCTTATACATCCAAGAGGCGACCGTAGAAGGTCGAGTCCATCGAGAGGAGCGACGAAATTTTCAGGAAAGGTTCCTTATACTCGATGGAATATAACTGGAATGGGTTGCCTCACCCACCCTTGATCGGTATCCCCCTCCTCAATTTCTGGCATCCCGATGAGGATGGTAATTATCACCAACGTATTTTTTCCTGAAAGTAGAGAATTTCAGTTTTTATTTTAGCCGAATTTCATGCATGCATGAGTTTTTTTTAATATTAAAGATAGGTTATAATTTTGGGAGCCTCCAAATTAATGGTTTTTTATTAGATTAAAAAAAATTGTCGCTCTTCTCGATGGACTCTATTTTTTGCGGTCGTGTCTCCGTCTATTATAACTACTGTACGAAACACTAATTTTGCAAGTATAGCTTGCACTTCACTTGAATTCTTTTTTTATTGTAGGGTTTTCTCAGGCAAAGCTTCTCAGAATGATCTGCTTTATCTCACACTTCAATTTCATTCAATAATTAACAAAATTAAAAAATGTCAGCTATAGTTTCTTTCCACAACTCTAATAATTAGCAAAATTAGCACGCGCTCATAATGCCTGTGCCTTACCAATAACGATTCCCATTTTCATAAAAATAATTTCGGTGGTCATTTGGGATCTGCGACATAAATTTTTCTCAAATGTTCAAGGCAGATTTGAAATAGCCAACTTTGAAAAACCCTACGTAGTGCGCTGCTCTTGAGAAAATATTTTTATTCCTTTATGAAAATTTAAAGAGTATTTAGATTCGGTCATTATCACATCGCACAAGGAAATGAAATGTTTTCTGTGGAAATAAAATCGTTAAGCCATTAGCCATTCTGAAAAATCTGAAGATTTACTGAATATTAGAATTCTAACAGATTTTAAATTTGTTTTTCCGCGGAAATTCATATTAATAATATATTTATTTTCCGGACTGGTCGCGCGATATTTTTGCTGATTGGTAGAGCTGATTCGAATAACTCGAATATTCGAAATATTCGGATTTTTTGAGTGCTTTAATATATTCGGGGAAGAATCATTTGGACCGGTACCCCTTACTTGCTGATCTTGCAAAGTGATATTTAAGTACTCCTGCTTCTTCCGCCGAGTCAGAGTGCACGGTTTACATACTATTAGTTGCTTACTAACCAATTCAATTAAACACTTCTTAAGAATTGGTTTCACGCAATTTAAAGTGGATTGGGATGTTTCTAAAATCCAGGGTTGTGAAAAACTGAAATCTACTGCAACTCATCGCTCAAGTCAAACATTGAATCCGCTCGAATTATGATCCGTGTTTCAAAATTTATTTCACACCAATTTCACGGCTTTCACCCCTTCTGATTTTTACGGAGAAGACATGCATAATTGTTACGGTCCCTGTATAATAAGAAATGTAGCTTCCTTAGAATTATCCGAATAAACTCAACGTCTTCGATTTATAGGGTGAGGGAATAAATATATAAATTTATCGTGGACAAACTTTTTAAAAAAATGTACATTTTTCAAAAAATTTAACTCGAATAAACTCCCAAAAGCTATTTGTTAGATTAAAACTTATTACAGTTAATGGAAAAACAAACGTTTAATATGAAATAAAAATTTTTTTGAAATTCAGATTTTGCTTGCACATTGCATTAATTAAATAAAATAAAAAAGAATTAACTTATCATTCAAACTGGCCATTATTAGCAATTAAATGTAATAATTTTGGTTTTTTGCCAAAAATTACAAAAATTAAGTTAACAAAAATAGTCTTTTAAGCCAACCATGGCTCAAATTGTTCTATATAGTCTATGCTAGCTTCGCCTTGAAGCTTTTCACCTATCACCCAAACATCTTGTATATTCTATATATATACTATACACATATACAGGATGTATCGTATAACACATGCAGAAATGATTGGGGTGATATATCACACCTAGACAAAAAAAATCGTATGGAAGATGGGAGGGGGAAGGCGTTATCTTAACTATTTTCGAATTACTGGGTGATTAATAAACTTGGGATGCACATTATTATTTTATTTTTATCTTTTGATCTAATTAACGCAGCGACATCAAGGTCATGCCAAATGTTGATTTAACTCTACCACTGCAGGTACAGTCACTTTCGAAAGTGAAAAATGCTATAAAATTTCCTAAAATTCACGTTTATCCCACACTTTTTTTCAAAATCATGTAATTAATGCACATCTCTTTTATTTTTACTGAATGATCCATCTTACCGTTCGCAGAACATCAAAAAATCTGAATTTTAAATTTGTTTTCCAAATTAAACGTTTGTAACGTACTTCCATTAACTGTAATAAGGTTTATTTGAGAAAAATCATTTTGGGGTCCATTTAAGTAAATTTGTTTGTAAAATGGTGATTTTTTTTGATCCCGCAAAAGCTTTTCTTCCTTACTCTACCTGGATGTGTTGTGCCTCTATGGAAAGGCAACAAGATGATCAATTGTGTCCTTTTCCGGAACTATGGCTCACTCAAGGGAATTATCCGTGTGTTGAACCATTTTATACAGAATTGGAAGAAGTCTTTGGTAACCAAAGTAATGAATATTTCATTTCATCCACAGAGTAACTTAATTCATGCAGAGTAATGAATCCCCGCAATTAAGATTATTACGAATACAAAATTGTTTACATCGATTACCTGATACTTTTATGCATACTGACAAAATTCTAGATTTTCATAGATACACTATTTATTCGGCTTGGATTGTTGAATGAGCAGAGCAAACCAAAACCAGAACAAGGTTCACAAAAAAGCTGCGTTTTTTCGCGTCGCTTGTTCTACTCCGTACAAAAGCTCATTTAGGGAAATTATTCGTGTGTTGAACCGTTTTATACAAAAATGGTAAGTAATAATTATTTCATTTTCCCACAGAGGAACTAAATTAATGCAGAGCAATGAGTTCCTACAATTGACTTACACTCACTACTAGCTGACGAGTAGAGATAGCGTGACCAGTTTCACGACATTTTCCGCAAGATTGTTTATGATGGAAGTGATTTTTAATCCTTTTTTTGCGCCTGTAGGTAGTAATACTCCAGGGAAATTATTTTTTAAATCACAATACTTTGGTCAAGGGAGGGGAGCGGGGGGTCATGTCAAATCTTAATAATAATACACATTATGTTAATTAACCAGTGAACTGCAAAATTTAGTGTTACCAATCTCTCATAGTAAGTAAAATTAAGCGATGGCGAGGCGGGGGAATAACCGATATACCAAACAAAAAAATGTAATGTCTCTTCATATGTAGCAGTATTTCTGGTGTTACAAACTAAACAGTAAACACACCACAAAATGTCATTTTTATTACTCCTATTAGGGTCTGCGACGGCGGCGGCGCCGACACTGGCGACATGGGCCGTATATACGTATGTCAATCGCATTGGATCCAAAGTGTGTCATGCATGGTGGAAGCTGCGAACTCAACAAAGAGTGAAGTGCGAACATTTAAAAAAAAAACTGAAAAATGTATTGAGTATTTTGTTTGGGTGATAGTAAAATTGCTAATTATAAAAAGATTAAAAAAGGGAATTAAGTTTTAAGTGGATAATACTTTGTACAGATACTGTATATGTATATTAATTAAGCTGATGTCTGATGTGCAATCAGTTTACATGCTGAGCTTGGAACGTGTTCGATACCTGTGCACCGAAAGCAATACCCGTTATAACTAAAATCTGCAAAGTCAGTGGCATTTTCATAGCCGCCCAGCAACGCAAATAATATAGCTAAATCTGAATGCAATAAAGCATAAATCAAACATAACCGCTTTTGCGCGTATTTTGGTTTTATTGGTGCCGCAAAAGGCAACTTATTCGCCCGAGTGATATTTAGAAAGCACTAAATCACTTCCAATCACCGTGGATAACAAAGGTGTAGGAGGATTTAGGCAAATCAAATGAAGACATAAGCGCTCAAACTAACGAGAGAAAGAAGAATGTCTGAAATGAAAATCAACCGGGAAACAGTCGCTCAATGCGGAAAAGTCCACTTCGTAAAGTGGCAACCCATAAAAGTGACTTTCGGTAAATTTTTTGTGGTAAGTTCAAGCCAAGGTGTGTTTTTATGGAAAGTAATAAATTAAGCAAGTATGCTTAGAGGAAAGAGTAGATTTTAGATCAATATGACATATTTCTGGAAGAATGCGCTCGCAATAAAGAACAGCGCAGAGCGTGCCTAACTTAGAAACATCTCAAGGTGATCGAGACGTGAGAATAACTGCGGGGCTATTTAAATGTCGTTCAAATGTCTGCGTGTATTAATTGCATCATTTGAAGTGCAGAATATTCTTCTTCTACGGCTGTGCACTTGGAGAAGGGACTGATTATGCCAAATATTGGACAGAAAAAAGTTAAGATTGACACATTAAAAATGGCAGGTGCTTCTGGTGTGCTGGATTAGCTGCATATTTTGTTGGAAGATTAAATTGAGCAAAAAACAGTTTTAATTTTATGACTAACTAGTGGACCTTTCTCATAAATGTGAGCCAGTTGTGCTTACATATGTTATATTGGATCTGAATGAACGACTAAATGTTTATGCTGATAGTACTTGCCCGGAAATAATGAATTATTCAAAACATATGACGATCAATAAAGTTGTGAAAAATAAATCAAGCGATCTTAACGTGATCTGGATCAGAAATCTATTTTTGTCGTACTTTCTTTAAGGCTGGATTGATTATTTTCATTAGGTTACGTAAGTCGCTAAAGTGGTGCCTTCTAATCAAAAGAAATAATAAACGAACTAAATTTATTTAATTCAATTATCGCTAGTCATTATCATTAAATCCAAAACTTGAAAATCCCGTTTGAACGCTATTAGTAGGTATAATATCCAAAAGGTTAACTGAGATAGTCCAGTATTTAAGATAATTTAGATTGATTGTAAGTTAGCATATTCACATTCATTATTCTACTAATTCCGGAAACATAAACCGAGCCACATAAACACGTCTATAAACAATCTAAACAAATAGTGAAGCATCGAAACTAATATATGTATGTACTTGGTTCCGCTTTAAGATGCTAATCATTATTTATAGGATAGCATACCCGCTAAGAGACGACTCCATCTGTCGGAGAAAAGTATACTCGTATATACATGTCGATGAAAATTCTTAACGCGTGAGAACCGAAAATTGTTGTTATGTATTAGGTTGTCGGACAATCCAGAATGTATTTTATGTTTTTCAAATGATACATTACCCATATTGTTCGAAAACCTTTTGCCATCTTTCAGTGAGCTTACTCATTCCTCGCTCATAGAAGGACCTGCCTTTATCGGCGAAAAACTGAACAAGGTGTCTGAATTGAACATTACACCATACAAGGAGTTTTTAAGAGAGTGAAACAAGTAGAAATCTGGCAGCTCAAGGTCACAAGGGCATGGTACCTCATACGAACTGCAACACTAATTTGCAGATCACTCCAAGTCTCTACATATTAGTTTAACAAACGTGACTTGGAAATTACGTAGCACGATACGTTTACATTTCAAAGTTTACTTTTATTATTGCATTGTGACTATTTATTTATATATATATATATAAGTGGATATGTGTATGCCTTTTGTGGTTTTAAGTTGAGATCGTGGGATTCAATAACTTTCGTACTGCATAATGGCCACACCACGATTTTTTTAACTACTATGTAGGGAAGGATAGACTTGGCCACATTTTTTATATGAAATGTTTTTGATGGGATTTCACTTCTCTTTCTAGATAGTTTTACTTTTTTTCCGACTGCTCTCATCCATTCTCACCATCATCACTATAATCAATCGTGGTCGTGAGTTTTTGAGACAACTTCAAAGTGATACATAATTCTCTCCACCTTCTGATTATTATTAAGTAGAAGAAAAATTTATTTGTACTACCCAAACACAAGAGAGTTCGCCTACCCACTTTTCGAATAAGGAATTCTAAGAAAACAAAAAAAATATTGTCCTTTTGGGATAATTAAAAACAAAATGTTACACTCAGTTTTAAGCTTATTATATTTACTTCTTGATGGTCGATAAAAAAAACAACAATAATTGATAATTTATAACAAAATTCGTTATAAACAAAAAACATAAACGAAGCAATAAAGTTCGCCCATATTGAATGTGGAGTGATCACCACTTCGTAGCGTCACCTTTACTTTTTATTACGGCTTTAATGGGTTCTGGCATAGTATCTACTAGCTGTCGAGAATTTTCCGGCTCTGTGTAGTCCCAAATATGTTGTACCTATTTGCGAGCGCAATTCCTCCATATTCCTGGCAGGTTGTTGGGACATCTTTTTTGCATTTTCCCCTATAAGGACTCAATGGGTGACAAGTCCGTACTATTTGAAGGCCATTCCATAAGAGGAATATTTTTTTCAGCTAACCAAGGCTTTGTGGTTTTAACAGTGTTGCAGGATGCGCCGTCCTACAAAGATCGACAGAAAGCTCGTTTCCAATTGATTGCTTCTATATATTGATGCTATAGGGTGTCGCACAGTCTTCTTCTTCGCTTTTGTATCACCTGTTGTTCTAAAAAGTTTAATTATGTCTCGAACCGTAGAACGCGACATGCTTTAACTTTCAGCTATCTGATATGAGGAATTTCCCTTTTGATAACACAGCCACACAAAAAAAAAAAGTGGGGATTACTTTTGATGCCATACGTCATATCCGTAGTAATTTGGCCTGCTGAGCACGAATCCGCGACCAGAATTGAGCCGTGACGTCCAGATTTTTTTCTAACCTCCAAAAAGATGGTTAAAAACAGAGAAAATCGTGGAGTAAAATTCGGAAAAAATTTATTTTTAACATTTAAACCTATATTCATATGAATTGAGACCTGCTGAGCACGGATCCGTCACCAGAATTGAACCATCATGTTCTGATTTTTTTCTAAAAATCAATAAAAAAAAATTTAAGAAAAAAATCAGATCGTGATGGCTCAATTCTGGTGACGGATTTTTTTCTTAAATTTTTTTTTATTGATTTTTAGAAAAAAATCAGAACATGATGGTTCAATTCTGGTGACGGATCCGTGCTCAGCAGGTCTCAATTCATATGAATATAGGTTTAAATGTTAAAAATAAATTTTTTCCGAATTTTACGAGTGTATTTTCCACGATTTTCTCTGTTTTTAACCCATTTTTTGAGGTTAGAAAAAAATCTGGACGTCACGGCTCAATTCTGGTCGCAGATTCGTGCTCAGCAGGCCAAAATACTACGGTCATATCCGTATGGCATCAAAAGTAATCCCCACTTTTTTTTTTTGTGTGCCTGTGTAAGCATTAACAATAGCTTTCCTAATGTCGTCACATACAGTTTTGCCACGAGCCATTTTATTTAAATTTACTTTACCTAAAACCTTCACTTGAATAAGGCACGTTTGGCGAAAAATTAACTGTAACTGCAAACAAAACGAATTTTAAGTGAAGAGTACACTTCTGCTGGAAAAAAAATCAGAGAAGGCGAACTATTTTGCTCCGTTTATGTTTTCTGTTTTTAACGAATTCTTTTATAAATTATAAATTATTGTTGTTTTTTTATTAACCATCAAGAAGTAAATATAATAAGCTTAAAACTGAGTGAAACATTTTGTTTTTAATTATCACAAAAAGACAATATTTGTTTTGTTTTCTTGAAATTCCTCATTCAAAAAGTGGATAGGCGAACTCTTTTGCGTCTGGGTAGTATAGTTGGTAATAAGGAATAGTTAGTACCTACAAATAAATTTTCTTTTAATAATTAAGCAGTGGAAAGAATATTTCATCATTTTCAAATTTTTCCTTCCTCTATAAGCTATAGACTAACTGAATACCAAATTTCAAGTTCGTAGGTCTTTTAGAAGTATCTTATATTTTTGATGATCGATCAGTTAGTCAGTGAGTGAGTCAGCCAGTCAGTCAGTGACGAAATAAAGAAATATTGATGGTAGATATTTTGTAAATCATTATAGTTAGAAACTTGTCACTTGGGAGTTTCGTCAAGTACATGAAGTATTTTCCTCGGTAACTTCAGGCTTTTACTCCGATCTGTAATAAATATACCGGGGATTTAAAAGTGCCCTGAGTTGCTTCGAGCAAAGGTAGTACGGCTTGTGTGGTTTCCGATAAGATTAGAACTCGGGATGCCTGGAACATAAGGCCACCGCTCTAGCCATTGATCTACAGTAGCCGCGTTTGCTTTCAATCTATTTAATGAAACGTATTTTTCCTTAAAAGGAAGCCAAACAGATTAAATTTAAAATTTTCATTGTAATTTCTCTCAGCGCAGAAATTCAATTCTCAGTCGACCATATGTACCTACCCCCTTAAGATTTCCAAGGACTCTCCTTGACCCCATTTTTAGTACCATTACCATGTCGAGCTCATCGCATTTTCATAGCAATAAAAAATTAAATTAAAATAAATAAATTGTGATGCATTCAAAAACCTCATCGATTGTAAGACTCCTCAGCTAAAAATACATTATTTATAACTATGCAAATACCCTAAAACCGTAAAATGAATTCTTTGAATAAAAAATGTCTTAATACTTAATCAATAAATATCTCCGGAAATAGCTTTTGCAACGCAATGATATTAGCTTAAATTTTCACTTAATAGGCGTGAGAAGTGCAGTCCATAAAATGATAAGCTCGACAATTTCTCCGGATTAATATGGACCCATCACTCAGTGTAGATGCTCTGCAATGATTTCATGCACCTGCACACACCCCTAGGCATTAAACGTGATAACTTATTCCAATTGAATAAGTAATGCATCCTGAACTGGCTCAATTGGAAACAGAGTGAGTGCAACTAAGTGTGCAATCACTCTCATAATTGCTACTTGGGAAATTTTCCTTATGACTTTATGAGTGACGATCTTCAGGCAGACATACTTGACCTTTGCATCGCATCCAAGACAGGTCTGCCGGACTCCCATCTACCATGAGCGACTCTCCGCCTTTCTTCGCGTAGATCTCTTGCATAATATCGGGTTCAACAAGTAATTTCATATTTTTCTATCCTCGCACATTCAGCCAGATGAAAATGATCTATCAAAATGATGTTTCGTGAATGCTCAAGCGTCAGTGTTAATGGAATCTGCGCGATGTGTCCAAGAATTTTTAGCAGCTCCTAAATGACTGGAATTGTGTAATATTTGCATCTTTTCATCATATGGATAATTACAACGAAATGCGTTGTAGTGACGGAGTTTTGACTGATTTCGAATTTAATTTATTTAGACTTTCTACACAAATTACTTTCTACTTTCGAAATCACTTCGATAATGTGTATTGTTTCGTATGCGATTATAGCGCATAACCATAAATTCTCATCAAGGGCATAAGACCAAGCTATACGTATCTTCAATAAGATGTTTGAATATTTTTTTAAGTATGTCCATCACTTTTTCAAATTATTTCATTGAGACGTCCTAAAAGCAACACGAAAATCCGCATTTTTAATTATCTTGCCTGAATGGTATTGTCTATGGCTTTGGTATTTATAGCGCTAATCATTGAGACGCTTTGCAATGATAAATCATGTTTGAATTTTAAAAGAAAGTAATTCAAACCAGCTTTGGGAATTATGGCAGACGATATTAATTTATGATTTAATAAAGCGAAAAATGGAAATATTGACTTTAGATAATCGTGAGGGCAAATTCTTTGCTCTTTAAAACAAGTTATGTAAAATACTTCCAAGTCTTTGATGAAATAATAGCAACTGGAAAATTATGAGAATTCCATGTGGGAGAACCTGCAGTTTAGCATATACGTATTAGTCACAACAGTGAAATTAGGTCATTTTACTGTTTTAACAGGAACTATAAAAAATTTATATATCCCTGAGTTTTTTAAACTATAAAATAAAATGGTATAAGAAAACAATATCTTTAAAAAATTATTTTGAAGGTGAAAATAAAACTGGAATTGAATTAATGAAGGTAAATAATGCGAGATCCGTTTGCAGGATTTCACAAGCTTTTAGTTAACTTCACTTGGTTTGGGTCAATTATTGTAATCAAATTTTACCGTCTTCTACATATTCGATTCGTTTAAAAATTGGGATACGTATACGGTTCCCGTGACAACGCACTTTAATACTTTTCCATAAAAAAATCAATCTTAGAAAGCGAACGAATTTCGTGATTATGGTCTGACACACTCAAGATTGATATCTGGAGGTTTTCAGCGAATTACAAATTTTTGATCGATATTTTGAAATTAATAATGGCAGCGCCAAATTAGCGGACGAATGTTTTCATTTATAGTGAATTTAACACGAAATTAAATATTTAGGTAACGGAAGCGAATTACGAATTTTTGGTTCATATGTACATATATTGAAATTTGAATGAAGGAAATTAATATGGCGACCCAATTTTGTCATTTATGGTCCGAATCAAATCAATATCGATATTTGAAAGTTTTTGAAAACGCAGACAAGGGAATTTTCAGGAAAGATTTGAAAATTCAAAATGATGGCGCCAATATATTACAACTCTAAAAGTAGCAGCATTTCTATTATCCAGTAGCCACAACTCAAGTTCCTCAGATGACGTAACGTTTTACCTGTGAATGGATAAAAAATTATTTTATAACTCTTACATATTACCTTTGCAATCAATAAATTAATGACACAACGAATATTTTAACGTTTAATTCCTCCAAATGTCAGAGCTATGTTACACCATTGCGGAAACGAAATGCTACAACAGCGAAATTTGTCGGTCGGAATATTTTGTTACTATTTATATGGTTCTTTAATCCAGAACCAGATAAATATGTGGGCTAGGGTTTGTTGGTGTATTACATGTTAAAGAGCTGAACCCGACCGGGAACCCGATAAAGAAAACACAGCCCATATTCATCAAAAACCCTTGTGATGTTCCTAAATTTTAAAAAAATATTCGCCAACAGTTGAAATATTAAATACAATGGGTCCCGCCTGCTTTAACTGTACTATTAACGTTTAAATAAAATTCTTAGTTGGTACCTACCTAATTAATTTATAAAAGGACCTCGTTTTTGTGGTCGGCTTTTTATTACCTATTCTTTAATAATATTTTTTTAAGATTGTACTTTAAGGAACAGATCTAGATCGGTCATGATCTTTAGTCCCGACTTGTTAAGCGCTAGGAGCTACTGTTCATCTTTCTCTGCTTGAACGCATTGAATTTGTTCGCTTGTTTTAGCCCGGTTTGACTATAGCCAATGTGAAGCTTTGGAGTTCTCTTTCCATGGAGTTAGTATAACTTGTCGCCAATGAACTTTTGAACCAAATTTTTGACTCTCGCTGTATGTGCAGATACCTACATACCTTATGTTCACCGGGGAAAAAAACTTCCCAACGGATAAAGAAGAACGACAATTAAATTTTTTGCAAGCTACATTTAAAATATACGAGTATTAACTTAAGGATTCATAAAACACAATCATACTTAAGTTATGTTGAAGCCGTGTCTACTTCCCCTCCAGCCGTAAGTATTCACGATAAAAATTTAAAAACTATACTATTAGAAATTGAAGCCTGAAATGACGCCATATATATACCATATAATATAATATAATGTTACGTACTGTTCTATCTTGGACAAGTGCCAAATGTATTCATACAGAGAGCGTCAGATGGCTTTCCGATCGTATGGTATTTATAACAGTTGACCAGTTAAACGATTTTGACGATGGAACGAAATTCTGTCATATCTGCGCAAACCATACACAAATTTTATGCAGTCATTGAAAGCGACGTTTAACTTGCGATAACATCAAGCACTAGAAACACCAAATTGCCGTAAAGAAAGTTAGGCAGTCAAGAGTTTTTATTAATTTCATGCGGACAGTTGGAGGCACAATCTTTGCGGAGAGCTACAGCCGGCGAATAGTGCAGTAAAATTTTCCAATTAGAGCCGAGACACGGTCGCAGCACACCGAAGTTTCTGACTTTGTCAACGGATTTCAAATTTATGTCTGCAATTACAAGAAAATCTTCTTTATTGGGCATAGAGCGAGACAGAACACTATAGTTTGATTTGGTTGGATTCAATTCAAGGTGGTTAGAAACTGACCAATTGTAATCGCCGTTGAGCCTTGCAGCACAATACTCAATTAAACCCATATAACTGAACATCGTCGGGCGTACAGATGGATGCGCGAATCCTGTATAACATTAGCAATATCATTAAAGAACAAACTAAAGAAAAGCGGGCCTAATATTGAGCCCTGCGGACCGCCAGACTCGACTACTAGAATATTAGACAAACGATTCCCAACCTTCACCTGTTGACTCCGCTTCAGAAGGAAGCTTTGTAAAAATTTCATTGTCGTGATATGTGTTATGTTGACGAAGGCCTTCGATACGAGCCTTTTTTGTAATCAAAAGTATCATAAAAATGTCAATAACTAAAAGAGAATGAAATATTATTTATAGTTAAATCTAGAATTTTATCCGACACAAAAATTACATTGATTGGCAGAATTTATCAGATTCATATTGTACTCTCATGTAGGTATTACGAAAATATATAGTTCTTTTAAACCTATTTTATATTTTTACGTAGAATATATACTACTACATACTACTACATGCATATAGATATTCTCAGAAGCTTGTTCAGATGCATGCGAACAAATGGTTTGCTGAAGAACTTTGAAAATTTAATTTTGCTAACATACCTTTAGAAAATGCCTTTTTGCACTTCATGTGCGTCCATGTTTGCGTGTGTCCATGTGCCGAAATCCGCGAAAGGCTTCGCCTAATGACTGACTATTTGCCCTTTACAAAATACATATCTACGTACGCCGTGTACACATGGACACACCTGAAGTGCAAATAGGTACTTCCCTAATTTTATTGGAATTCCCAGCATTTATTAGTAGTTTGATTCCGTCATAAATCCTTACAGCAATCAAATTTCACAAAATTAAAGACTCAATGCTAAAATTTCTTTAACTAACAAGTTGGTCGCCACTCTAACAAACTTAACCGCAAATTGTGGATAGTGAGGATTACCCAAGAAACCGGTAAGGCTGTAACGCACCTCATTAGGGTTCAATTTAGTAAACAAGCTAGTGGCTTTTAGGAGCACTACTAGCGATACTTACCTTGATTTAATACCGCGGGTAAATCTAGTATTAATTATCGCAAAGCGGTTAATTTGCTATGGATTGCGTAGGTGTAGGAATGTAGGTACACTAAAATTACAGGTGATGATTGCCTTGCAGCAGAAATGCTGGGTGGATTATAGTGCAATCGCATGTAATTATTAGTATGTTCTTGGAAATATCAAAATAGTAAGCAAATTATCGATTTTAACAAAAGGCACTTAAAGCCTGCGGCTTAAATAGCAGAAATGGTAAACAGCATCTGGAAATTAAAATTCGAAAGGTCCGTTAAAATTGCATAATTGAAAATAGGAAGCACCATGTTGGCTCCCAGCATCGTCAATTGTGTGCTCCACCCACGTTAGGTAGCGAAACAATTAAAGCAACCAAAACAAGCGGAAACGTTGTTTCATGCTCCGATCTTCAAGGGCACTAGACCTATTTGGCTCATACCTGCTAATTAAGAGAAGCCCGGCTGGGACCACTCCCATAAATAACCTCACGCCGTTCAGGACCATAAAGTGACTAATGCCGTGCTTTAGGCCGGTTTTTTCCTCTGGGAAAACGGACCATGTGCCAACCGAAGTCGATCGTCGAAAGTGAAACCGGAGAACAGCGAATCCGCCAAAAGCAGGCTTGGGCGCTGGAGGCACTAAAAGTTTAGTGAAATTACATCAATCAACCAACACCTTCGCGGCAAATGCTAGATTTTAGCATTTGGATGCCGCCATAACCGCAAACAGTCATCGATGGTACTCGCGGTCTCCATGTCGAGAAGATCTCTTAGTCTTAAGCTTAGCACAAAGACAGCGAAAGAGCTTTGGGTATTCTCGACGTGCTAAGCGTAAAAGCCGGCATGCAAAGAAGATGGGAGATGTACCACACCGATTCGAAAAGTTTAATTGCCTGCCCCCGTTTGAGATGCTTTATTGGATTTTGTTTGATATAAAAGGCTCCGGACTAGTAACAGACATCAGTTCCATCAGTTTGGTGTACCTTAGAAGATCCTAATCGACATGAAGACTTTCGTAAGCACTATTTGCTCTCGAATTGGATTACCAGTGTATTTAAATTCCTACCGTTATTATAGGTTATCCTTGGCGCCCTCTTGGCTGTTGCCTCAGCTGCATCCACCTTCGGACGCGCACAACAACCATACAGACCACCACAGCCCTCATACCACTCCTCATCCAACGAAATCCCTATCCTTCGTCAAGCTTCTGACTTGAACCCAGATGGCTCTTACCAATGGTCTTACGAAACCGGCAATGGCATTTCTGCTGCTGAGAGCGGTGTAGGTGGACAAGTCGCAAATGGAAATGCCCAATGGACTGCTCCCGACGGAACACCAGTCCAGTTCCAATACGTAGCCGACGAAAACGGATTCCAGCCCCAAGGATCTCATATCCCTACACCACCACCAATCCCAGCTGACATCTTGAGAGCTTTGGAATATATCAGAGCCCACCCATACAAGGAAGAACAATCATCCTACAGACAGCAGCCATCGTACAACAAGCCCTCAAACCCCTTCCAGTCCAGGCCATACAAAGGATAAATCTTCCGAGCTGTGAATATTCTTCGACGTTTTTGTTTTGTGAATTAGCGATGTTAACTTTTGACCTGAGTATTAAAATTACTTAACATAAGCAATCTGACCTGTTTCACTCAATGCCCTGCGAATACTAATTTCGGCCGAGCCGGATTTGGCAAAAAATTGTCTTTGAATGATTGATGATCTCTTGATGAGTCCAGTGAGCTACTTTTACTTTCCACGTGAACTTGATCGTGATATAAAACCGCTATGGCCGCAGAAAGGTTACAATTAATGCCTGTGCATTTCATTTACGTAACGACTTTGGTGAATGAAATACAGTGAACTTGAATTTTACTGAATGAATTTCATTCACAGAACTGCCGCTTATCTCCGAACTCTAGAGACGCAATTAAGCAAAAATGCTTTCAATAAAAATTTTCCAACAATGTTACCTTCGGTTTAATTCAAAACATAGTCGTAATTTGATTCATTATCTTCTAGAACGATTCTCATCAAAACATTTCCAAGTTTTTTGAGGGAACAAATATTTGAACTATTTCAACCTTAGGTAAAAATTTGAACCTCCTAAAAGTAACCAATTCATACTTTTCTTATCTTATCTCTACTTAAAAGTATTCAATATAAATATTTTGATCTTCGGTGCTCATCCGCAGCCTTGCACCGGCTGCTCCATGAAAGTAGACTCGAAGTCTGAATCGTGAGAACCCTTTATCTTCTGTCTTGAAGTTGAAATTTTTTGGTCGCCATTAAAGATCCACCTATTTAAATTCCCAAATTTCAAATGCAAATCTTAAAACTGGGTAGCTTTCCACTGAATAAATTTCGTATCCCCCTCCCTATTGCACAGCCCCCACAGACGAATAACTCCAGTTTCCATCTTCACGAACTTTTTTCTTCAAAAAAGCGCTGGACTATCGGGTAACAGGATGAAATATATTACCAATGTTAGTACTCACAGCGACAGTAAGAAAAATGTGCCTGGCCAGATCGATGGCGCAAGCTGCGGTCAATTCGCCACCTAAATGGGCTGAAATCGGAAGTGCTTCGATTACATTTTAAAATAACATTAACTGTAAAAATTTTAAATTTGCGAAAAAGCATTTTGGAGGTTCATTTAAGTTACATTTTTTGTAAACTGCAGATTTTGTTGAAATCTGTTGTATCTCTATGGAAAGGCAAAAACATGGGTAATTAAATAAAAATAAAAAATGGTTGTATTAATTTCGTTAATTTCGGAGAAAATTTGGGGAAATAGTGAATTTTAGGAAATTGCAGAACATTTTTTTTTCAATTTCGCACTGGTGGAGGTATATGAGCACTGTTAAGATTTTTGGAAAGGACATTGAGATAGTAGTTGTATGGCGTGAGCTTGACGTCGCTGCGTTAACCATATTAAAAGATAAAAATACGTTAACAATATACAACCCAGTGGAAATTTCAAATTGATTAATCACCCTGTACTTCGAATTGTTTAAGATTAAGTGAACAGCGGGAGGACGTAGCGTCTCTACTGGAACTTTATGGAGAAGACAATTTTTTAACGTTTTCTGTATGGCACAGGCATTGCTAATTGACGGAAATACACCTATACTTTAGTAATCACCTTCTAAAATTTTAAACGCATTTTTCTCGAAATGAGGTTTTTCAAAACGGTGTCCGAGCTATTACGCCGAATGACCTAGTATTTCTACACAACTTTTTCAAAGACATATGTAGTCTTCATGTAACGAAAGCTTTTTTTGTAAAAAAAAAATGGTGCATTTTTTTAGCAATAACAGTTGAAAAACCGGTCGAAAAATCGATTTTTTCGAAAATCAAAAAGGCATTTTGTTGATTTTTCGAATTTTGGAAAAAGCTCTTTTGTTTCAGATCAACGGAGGGTCGGAATCCTGGCCACGGTCCACGGAAATGCGTGTCACGGTTGCCATTTTGGTTTTTTGTTAAGGTTCATTATTTTTCCCAGAATATATTAAACAAAAACATTAAAAAAATCAGGATGCAAAACTTAATACCCTGTAATTCCGAAAATATTAATTTCAGATAAAAATATTTCGAGAAATGAGTATTCTATCCTCTAAAAACGATGTCCTTACTATTTTTGTCGCAAATCCAGCTATCTCCGAGATATTAGAAAAAACGATTTTCCAATATTGATGCTGAAGGATGCCTCCTCCCGCTGTGCTAACTGATATTTACATTACAAAAGACCTCCAACTATGTAATTCCAATTTGATGATCTTATTCGGGGAACCATGTATTATGAACTCTTTATTTTACTCGACTACTGGACTAAAAAAATAAGTATTATACAAAAATTATACATCTATCTATCTACTATGTAATATATATAGATTAGCTAAAACGCCCATAAAAAGATATCATTCTATTGTTGTCTTAGATAGCTGCTTGTCTACCCGCGCTTAAAATTCATAATCGCAATCAAAAATATCAATCAAAGCCGAACTCAACGTTATTTCATCATTAATCTCAACTGCATTTCATTAAACTATTAAGCAACTTCTTTTCTTCCAGTTTGGAGCTATTTTGACTTCACATGAATCAAATCAATGTCTACAAACCATTGGTCAAAACGCATCAATCCAAAATGTCCAAGGCCTTCGAGGCATAAGAAAGTTCAAGAGAAGCTACTTCGATATACGTACATAGGCATATATCCGAAAGGTGTCTCTCCAAACCTGCATCCCATTATGGAAATACATACATAAGTAATTAATTTGACAAAGATGTCATAATATCGAAAAGTCCGTGGCAACGATAAGACCTAAACTCCCCACAGATGGCATAAAATAAATGGAGCTGTTAATCGCCCATTTCCTGTGAGGCAGGAAAAGTCGATACTATTACCTGCATCCCGCCATAAAAGATCAGCAGATTTTGCTAATGTTCTCAACTAATTTAGACAAATCTGCATGCGATCGATCCCACTTCAAACCGGTTTGGGCACGAGAATGACAAGCATGGTAAAGATTAGTGATCTAGATCACGCGAATACAAAAGATTCCTTAGGAAATAAAAAAGACATACTGACATCATGTCCCGAAACGGCTAGGAAGTAGATCGTATCGTATTAGACCTAACCTGACGGTCCAGCAATTTTTCCACTACACCTGCCATAAAAATTAAATCAGTCCGAGCGTTTTCGGACTCGTAAATATGTAATTTATTGAGCTCGGGTGGAAAAAATGGCTGGCTTGAGAAATTGTGTAGAAATGCTAATTTCCGTCTGAAATCAGCTATTAGAGGTGTCATAACATAAAGCGGGGCCGATAACAACAATAGCGACAGGTCTGAGCATCCATCCGCGGATTGTTTGGATAGGAGTGCCCGCTCTTTTGTGGCACATACTTTCTTTGACCGCTGAGAGTTCGCTAACCGCAGATGACATTGAAATTAGATACGCCGACCCCTCGTTCCTTACTGCCTGCCCTTGAGACTTGCTCTATAATATAGTACAGTAGACTTTCAAACGTCGACCTGTGTCCAAGCAATTCCAGTTGGCGCTCTGACCATTTAAACAGGAGTTCATAAAGTGCGAGCATTATTTGTCAATAGCCGCAGGTCACTCAATGGGCGAGTCTTGTAAAACCGGCAATTTGCGTAAAAGCGTGAACCGGTTCAGATGGTAATTTCAACTTGTAAGTATGTTGGTACCCACGCCGGTAATAATTACGACTTGACTTGGATGGGTTTCTTGCCGCAGGGTGGGCGAATGCCTTCCCGACCGAAAGTCCGCGCTACATGAAAAATTATCTCTCTAAACAAACAAATATTTGACATTTGCGCTTTTCTGAGAACAACTGCGGGAGTAACAGCAAAGTATCAAATGTCCAAATTGTTACCATAAATTTTGCCATGCATTTTAATGGTTAAAGCTGGAAATCACAGCAATTCTGGTTTTGTGATAAATGGGCACCTATGGGTGGTGGCGAGTTTAAGCAATTTGGGAAATATGTCAATAAATTTAAGATAATGGCGTTTTTAATATTTATTTTTGCAGTCTCTTAAATCGAAATTTATTTGGTTTAGGTAAGAAAGCCGTTCAGGTTATGAAGCTGTCTGAAAACAAAAATACAGGAATAACGTGGGAACTCTTGTTGCGACGCTGTTATCAATAAAACAAAATTATGTATTGTAGTTTCATGTATAAGAAGTGTGAAAGAGGTACATACATGTGTACACGTTTATTTCTTATTTCACAATTTTATTTTAGATTTTAATTTTTCCCCTGACTATTGTTCTTTTCAAAGTGATTAAGGCAATACATTAAAATAATGGGGGATCCGAAGTGATCTCATAATTTAATTGTTTGTCATTTTGTTATTAATCGAAGTTAATTGTCGTCGTCTTTAAGCATGACAGTTTGTTGATGTTTTACAAATACATACAGAGAATTGTTTTATTCATCAAAGTAAGCACCATAGAAATTCGAGTATAAACTAAACACGGAACAGCTGTAAGCCAGATTTAGCGTACCACATTTCCTAATTCCGGAAGAAGTGGTAATCACTGGGGGCTAGGTCTGCAGTGAGTATGGTGGACGATGATTTAGTTGAAATTGTTGAATATAAAAAGCCCCTAAGTATTAAATACTTTGAATCACAACTGTACAAATGATTATGGGGAACATTTTTTTTGTTTCTTGGATAATATGGTTATACTTGTCAGAAGACACTAATTTCATGTGTATTGGGAGATGGGACCATTATCCATACATTTTTGCCCATTGTCCTTTTATGAAGAGCAGAATAGAATTATTTCTTAAAAAACCGCTAATATCTTTAATTTAATATTTTGTCGACTCATCGTGATTCTATAGTGGCGTAAATAAAAACAACAAAATTGCAAAGTTGCCAGGTAAGGTTTGTGGAACACTTTCGCTTTGCACTTTGCAAAAAATTTAAAATGCAAAGTGAAAAGTTGCAAAGTTGTGTTGTGGAATAGGTCCCAGTGGCCAATGAAAGCGAAATATTATACGAGAATTAACCATATTACGCTAAAACCTTTTGGGGAAGATTTAGCGTGAATTTACTCCAATTCAGTACGGAATGATAATGCCAAATGAAAGGTTTTTGATCTCACTGGCTCGCCTGTCTGCTATGAAACAAACGCAGAAGTCGCTCTTCTTGGAGAATGTGGGTATTGTGAAAAGTGACTTACTTTTACCTTGTAGAATCAAAAACATTGCTAACATATGTAAAACACTCAGACCCTTTATAAAATCGTACAAATAATAAAAATATCATACAATTATGAAAAGATGAAATAAATTACTGAATGAATGAAAAATATGATAATTGGAAATACAATATATGTTTTCCAATTTTACATATCACTTCCAACGACTGAAATCCTTTAAAATTTTTCATTTCCAGCTATCCAGTATGTAGGTAAACATATAGTTATAATGGAGGTTTGAACTTTAGTTTCATTTCATCATGTCGTGTCGTGCTAAATTTAAACATGAAAGTGTCTCAAAAATTGGATATAGATAAACTTCAGTGAGATTAATTCTCTATCCTCCTTTCATTTTACACAAGGTCATCTGAAAGAAAAAAACATGATAAAGTTTATGTGAGAAGCCACTGGTTCCGCAACATGCCTGAACTTGTGCACTTTATAAATGATCCTTTCTTTAACCGCTTAATCGAAAAAACTACCGAAATTGTTCAAGGTAAAGAACTGCCATCGTCATAAATCTGACTTCCGCGGTTAACGTCTTCATCGTTTTAACTTTTACTAAGCGACGCAGTAAGTTGTGGTGCCCGTACTCATGCCACAAGATATATTAGCGACCACCACGAATTCATTCGACTATAATGGGGTACTTAAACTAAAGTTACGAAAAATAAACCGCCACCATTTATTTATGAATAAAACTTACAATTAGATATGTATATGCCATAACTTAAGGAAGCAGAATTCATTGAGGAACAATGTAGTCAGAATTGTTGCTTTAAGGTCGTCCACCTTCTAGTAGTTAGCCTGCACGAAAAATTGTTGCACAACAAGGCTACTCAACGAATGATTAATGAAAATTTTCAATAAGCATCAAACGATGTGCATACTCGTCATAAATTTCAAGCTAAGCTACGTCCCTTTTGGCATATTAATCAGTTTGAAATGTGGCATGACACAAAACTCGTGTCGAGCCACAATATCCCTATATCATTAAAATCAAGACGTCAACGAAAACTTTCCGTGCAATATACTAAAAAGTTGTTTGTTGTATTACTACGTTTTTAATATTGCAAAGTAAACAGCACAAAAATAGATGACTCTGTTGTGACTCTATACGTCCATTTGATGGATTGTGAACAAGATCAATATGCCTCTGTATTAATTAAGAAGTGGTAACTTTATTACAAAGCTGGACGTTTAATTGGACCTCATATTAATTTACGATCTCATCGTCCCCTAACGCAAGCAGTGGTGGCCAACAAAAAATTATAACAAGACCCAAGTATTTCGAATATTAGAATGGTGGCAATGTCGGACCACCAGTCCGAAGAGCATTCATATCAGAACAAGTCTGTAAATGTCGCGCATCGCAGGTGATTAATCAAGTCCTGAAGACCCTCTGATAACTGGACATATTTTCAGTGCGATGTTGGGCTGTGAAACACTCACCTTCTAGATTTCATGCAAATGAGCCAAAAATTCGGCATTCTAAGTGGCACTGTGAGCCAGCGAACGGGGTAATGCATAACATAGGTGTGGCCAACCTTTCATAGTGATGCTTACCTAGGCATGCCGTGCAGCGCAATAGCGCGCACGTTTTATGTTTTTTATTAAATTTCGATTACGATAACACTAATTGCTTGATGTGTTGAGTTTCAAATGATTTGCGAAGGTCAATCAAAACAAAACTTCAACCTTCACTTAGATTTGCGCCTGCTATTTGTAGTTTATGTTTTTGGGATTTGGGTGCCTAGATTGTTGTGGATCTTCATTTTGATAAAAAATTAAAACCTTAAAAAAAAACGAAAGATTGATTGCAGGCAAATTGAGATTAAACATTCCAAGCATTGTATTTTGTGTTTTTTAAGATGCAATTTGGCCTTACGTCTTGTGATTTTATGTATTTTGTTCGTGAAATTTAATCAAACGACAGATCTCTGGATTGTCCATGCAGATTCACAAAAATTTAAATGAACTTGTGTTGAACACGTCCTCATCTAAAAGAACAAGCATGTGTACTTAATGTGTAATACCTTGCACTTTTCAAATTTTTGTGTTCCCATTTTTTTTATAAATATATGTTGGTATGTAGGTGTATACAGGATGTTACGTACAAGCTAAAAATGTAATCCTATGAAATGTTGATATAAATTGGCTGCCAAGATCATGCGATTCGACACCGAACCGATTTGACATTGATCTTCTTTCTGTGGGACTACATGATATGACCAAGTCTATATAAATCAACCCGCAAAGATTCCTGATTTCAAACCCGAAATTATTTCTGCTATTGGTGAGGTAAAGGCGCAATCATACAAATTTTGAAAAACAACTGACACACTGTCAAGACTTTGGTTTATAAATTAAAATATACTTCGTTTATAAAATACCATGCCTTAAAATTTCGCTGTCTGTCTATCATATAAATATGTATTCTGTAATACCAGTGCTTTCAGTTTTTTAATACAACTCGCCGACTGAGAATTAATGTACCGTATACGCCAAACTTTCAGTTTTGGGAAATCGAGTTTGAAGTGTGCCGTTAATTTTTAACAAAACTATACATATTCTATATACGCCACCTTGGAAATTTTTTGTTCCCCTCCCATACACGTACAGTAAATAAATTCGAAATAATCGAGAAAAAAAGAGAACTTTTTGCCGTTTAATGCACGTGCGACCTCACTGGATATTTCATTAAATATAATAGGTAGGAAGAAACAGGCGAGAAATTTGAAAAATTTGATTCGAAAGACCCCCAGAAATAATCTGAACTAAAATCCACAAAATAACGTATACGGCACCTACATACATTAATTCTCAGGCGGCGAACTACAAACTGATAGTAATTGACGTAAATACCAGTTACTGAATGGCAGACACATCTGATTGGTAGTTAAAATTCAAAATTTGAATTAATTTTTATTATGTTTTCGACAGCAAACCTGCCACTTCATCATTCCAACGAATACATTATCATTTTAACTGTCAGTCATGAATGATAATGTGTACTCCACTTAAGGCAAACCTCCATCGATCAAGTCTGACCTTCATAAATCGACATTTCAATGTGGCTGATTAGGAGGAGTTTTACGTGAAATCGTTAAAATATATTGTGAGTATAATACTACTGCGCATATAAACTACATATACGTTTTCCTGCTATATATCTACATAGTAAACATTGCTACAAAATAATTAGCACGACCTAAAAAATCTCGAAAATGTGTAATCGCCTTACTGTGTCAAACAAAAAATCTTTTCGCACCTTAAAAATATCCACCAATTGTGGTCATATTAATTTACTGAAAAGCCGGATATGCAAAATAATTATTGACACCAGGCACGAATTTAGCACAACTTACTAGTATTTACTATCATACTATTTTGGCAATCTAAGAATAACAATTTCCTCTACACTTTCCATTGGCCTTCACACCTTCTTTTCACATTGCTTTATTAATAGCAATTTCGAATTTACAACCACTCAGAAGATAAGGAAAACAAATAAAAAGATTTTATCTTGTAAATACTTAGAAACCCGTAATTAAATTAAAATTATAACCAGCGAAATTCAATTAAGTGCAAAATATCAGCACTAAAAATAGCCATAAATGGGATTCTTCTTCTGAATCAATAACTGCTGGAAGCTGTAAACATGAATTATGCAAAATGTAAAATTGCTATAATGTGTTGGCCCTAACATATTTTTTTATTGACGCCTCGACAAATAAGCTTGCTTCATATCTTATAAGTATTTGAAAGTCCGTTGGAAATTTGCATATGTCGCTTGGTGGTATTTTATTTTTATGAAGATGCAGATGAAATTATGAAGAATTGGCGATGACCCTGATACTCTAATCGCAATCTGTCGATTCCAAGTCGTTTCTGATTAATAGCCATGCTGAGCGCAGACTCCACCAGACATGCTATATAAATATCAAGGTTCGCATTAGTCTCTCGATTTTACGCCTTCGCTTTTACAAATCTTTTGTTAATAGCTGTTAATATCTTCATGGATGAGATATTTACTATTTCGCATTCCAAATGAAGATTGATGGGTGAATTGCTGAAAAATGTGCACTCTGTGCTGAAATTCTATCAACAAATTAAATACGCTTTAATACTCATAAAGGCAGGAAATAATAAAAAGAGACGTTTCTCATTTCAGTTTGCGCTCATATTGAATTTAAAAAGGACGTGATAATTTTGAAAGCCAGTCTGTGGTTAAAGCAGTTTTTAAGACCTTGAGTGCGGCATTTGGACTTACTTATGGCTTGTTATGGTATCAGCTACAGAAGATCCAGGCGTTTACAAAATATTGGTTAAAATTAACTTAAGAACGTCAATTAAAAATTAACGCACTAATATATGTATATTTTGTTGGCTTATTTCCTTCAAGCTAATTCTGTATTTTGTTCTGAACAAGTTATTCCAAGACTTTCTTTCGACGAATACAACACCGGTAACCAGTAAAAGTAAAAATGTCAAATGTTTTTCTTTTGTTCACGCCTTTCCTTTTTTTGGGGAGATGTCTCCGCAGTCATCATTTCGTTATAAATTTAACGCCTAGACGACAGCTAATCTCGATTTCGTCTGACATTGAAATGCTAATAAGGCAGAAGCAGTCACGGAACAAGTGTTAATCTTGTATCTTCTTTTTTCCGTTATTATGCCGCTGAATAATTTTTGCCAACTTCCTAATGTAATGAATCTCGTTACCGGTACATGCATTATGCGTAAGGCAAATACAATGTGATCACAAGCAGTTCAGTTTTAATCTCTTAGTCGAATGGCACAGGTGGAGAAGAAGGCCGTACAGCGCAGAAGTCCGGATAGTTCTGATTCGTGGACATGTTTTATATTTTAGTGTCCTAATGATAAATTCAAGTTGTCGACCTTTAGGGGGCCTATAGAATGCTCCAAATACTCAGCGGAAAGTTTGAATTGTTGACCAAACCTAGGTAGGCTTCTTCCTCGGGATACAAACTTTCTACTAAAAAAAAGTTTCATTCCAATCCGTCCTGCAGTTTTTGGGAAAATCGCGGACATTCATACACACATCCAGACCAAAAACAGAACTTCATGTTTTGAAGTTAATTAAAAAGAAATAGCCAGGGAATATAAATTATTTCTTCCGTGTCGGGGATTTATTCATTTTATAATTTTACTTTTATTTCTCTTTGTTTTGTACTGAAAACTTGTTGGGAGCGACTGAGATCCCTACACACGCTCTGATGCAACCTGAAGATCTTGGAAACGGAGTACCCGATTTCAACCAAATATGGCTAAGATATCGCAATACCATCTTTTGAACAACAAAAACCATGTTGAAAACATCAGTCGGCTTGGTGCTACGATGCCACAAACAAAGGCACCAACTCACGCAATCACCCACACAGGTGAAGGCTTAAAACTTATAACAACCCTCTTCTTGCGGGAATTGAAAAAGTGCCAAAAAAACGAGGAGACGCTATTTCTTACGCAAGGATTGAATAATGAAAAATATAGGGAATAGGTCTCTAAAAATTGCACAGGTCTGCGAAATAAGCCTTTTTGGAAAATTCTTTACTTTTTAAATATATTTATGTATACATATGAATTTAATAGTGTATTTAGATTTTGGCAACCACACCCGAGAAAATGAAAAGAAACTATTGATGCCTTTGTTCCCCCTCCCCCGAGCCCTCGTGACAGTTACGTCAAAAGTCGTAATAAGCATTAATGATACCAGCCTAGAGTGCGCGCGGGGGCGTACGAGTGAATATTAGTATTTTCGATTTTCGTGATATCTCAGAAATGGTGATTCATAGGAAAAAAGTATATGGATAACTTTTGTAGACAATTGCATGATCTACAACTTTTGTATGAACTATTTTTACGATAATACTTACCGTTTACGAAAAATATGCGAGAAACCGAACGACAGAGAAATGTTTATCAATTCATATGAAAAGTTACCGGCAGATCACGATACCGATAAATACAGCCTTGGGGTGTTTTGTACTCTTTTCTTTATACTTGTATTTTTTACTCATCCAGTTCTTTTAATTGATCATTCTCTTTACACCTTTTAGGGAATTTTGAGGACTTTCTTACAAAATGCAATAATTAGGCAGATTATTTTGTTTTGAAAGTACTTTATTAAATAATAAAAAAATAATATTGACTTTGATGAATTTTCGCCTTCGGAAAGTGGCGCTGATTGTAGTCCCTTTCGAAACGGACACGTTGCTAGCTAGTTAAACATGAAATATTGAAATTATAAATATTTTTACAAATTCATTTATTTCATGTTTAAAAACACAAAATTTTTAATTTTTACCAAAAATCTATTAAAGCCAACAGCCTATGCTCGTTGTTATAATTTGAAATAGATTCAGTGACAATGAGTAGTTTTTATTTTAATTGACGCCAGTTGAAGTCAATAACGGTCGTTGCGAAAGAAACAAGCAGAATACCTGCGCTCCGAAATGTCAACACGGTTGTATTCACCCTTAAAAAACGCCAAATATGTATTAGGATTGACTCAACGATTTATATAAACTCTCAAAAAATTAAAAAAAATAAAGCGCCTTTGTTATCAGATCATAGTTAAAAGGCGGATTAAATGTGAAATATGATTCATTTTCGGTTTCGTTAATACGTACGAATGAACAGGACATTGTTTTTCCCTGCTTTTTATTTTCTTGAAAACAACATTAACTTCTTCGAATACTTCTCTGGTACAATGAATAAATGGGATCATTAAATGATCGGCGGACATAAGCTGTTGGAAACGGTAGGTAATAAAAAAATATTTTAATATTCATATGGGTTTTTACTTTGGGAGCCTTACATATCTATAATTTTAGAAGAAGAACTTTAAAATGTCGATGGCACACCAATTTGAAAAATGCGGATTTGAGAACACAAAATTTATTCATATGGCAAACACTATAGAGGCAGAATTGCAAGTGAGACTATTCTTCTAACCCTGGAAAGTTTATGCCTATCGGTAAATTAAACGTTCCATTGTTCTGCGGCCACGAGTAGACATTTATCTCTTACTGGAGTCTATAAAGGCGAGCACCCAGTTATGCCGGCTTTCATAAAACATGAAATTCGAAGTTTAGTCGAACGTTAATATGTAATACCTTACGGCAGCAAAATGGGAAGCCCGACCGTTTTTCGTTCGTTTCTCTCACTTTCTTCAGAATATCAAAAGGTTAAGGCTGACGATGTTATTGGTTCTGGTCGGCGTGATTCATGTACTGAATGAAGTCACCACTGATCCAGTATCAACGAGCTTCATTAAGTATTCGGTCGGAAGATTTACGGCTGGACTCTTCCTCTCGCCGGAGGAAGGCATGTGCCTTTTACATAAGTTTTCAGATTTAAGAACACAGACCCCTTCTTGAGTTCAAATTTACTTCGGTAGGTGCTTATGCATTATTAATGACTTATGTTATGGAAAGTTTAACATTTTTTTAAAGCCCCCTGTCGAAGCAATAATTTGCTCGATCAATGATTTGTTGCAGTCTCCAAAGCAGACGCAGCATATTTTCGTAAATATAAAATGTCTAGCTTCGAAGTCAACCTATGTTTTGAAACTGACTGGTTTATTATTGTTTGAGATCTCACATTTTGGAAATTTATTTATTAATAGGGACTACATTAACATACTAAGAACTCTTCGTTTCACTGACCTGGAGTGTTATGACCTCTCGTGACAATGGCTGTTTTTTTCTGAATATTCTTGAGCTCGAAAAGATTTAATGATCAATTTTACTTTATTGTAGGAACAATAGACATTATATAGTCATCGATTCCATCAGAGTGTTATTAAAATTGTTTATAGTCAGAAATTTATTCAGTGATGTGGTTAAATCCAAATAAGAAAAGAAAACAAATTCGAGGTTCTTGTCTGTAAACTGGTTAAAAATGTTTTTTTTTTCAAATATTAAATACAAGATATTTTACAAATAAATAAATATGAGTTCCCTTAGCAAAGTTGAATAGGTACAGTAAAATGTAAATGTTTAAATACCTTAAACAATAATTTAATATTAGAAAAAGGTAATAGACATACATGTGAATAGTATTTGTGTTATAATTTTTTTTAATAATTTCGGCCTCTGGTACTTAACAGATGGCGAAAATGTACACTGAGAAAAAAAAACTTTAAAAACAAAAGATTTTATAGGTAAAATTGATAATTTTCATAAATGGATTTTGCGCAAACACGCAGCTCTTTTGATACAACATTTAAAAATATTTTATTTCCTGAAATGAATTTTTAAAATATTTAGACACTCAAATCGAAATAATACTTACTTGAAGTACCGATTTTTCAATTTGATTCAAATTATTGTTTTCAGTCTCACAACCTTCTTTCCATTAAGTAAAGTGTACGAACGACCATCAAAACTTATTGTAGCATTCAACTTACAAAGTATGAAATAGTTATTATATTCCTCTTTTAATTTTTCTAATTTAGGTTGCACATCCTTTATAGTTCGAACGTGGATAACAAAGTCTTCCTGTGCAATGACAATTGTGGGTTTTAATTCACGTCCAAGTGTGGTTAGTTGCAGTATTGAATGCAACAGAATTGAAGTTATATAATCGTTAGAATCTAGAAAACCATAAACTTAAGCTTATATCAAAGTAAATTATAAATCATACCTTTTGTAATTGGAACTTTTTTATACGATTTATATACTTGTCTGCTGTAATTATCTTTAATTTCACTTTCAAATGACCAATTAAAGTAGTGAAACCATCATATTCCGGAATTAAGTAGCAAATCTTCTTTTCCAAAAAAATATTATTGAAAATTGATATCAATGCAAATCAAAAATATGAATAGTTGTGGAAATGATTTGTTTTTTTTTTTTTGCAATACCTATGACAGGTACCAAATGCAGTCATTATAACGTAACGTAGCCAACTATTCATTCAATTCATTATGTCCACATTGAATGTAAGTTGCCATTCATCCATAATTTTCTCCCACGGTGCACATTTATTCGCAAGCTACGTTTTATACTCGTGTTATAAATCTAAAAAAACAAACTACATATTACTAACGATAAAAGCAATTGTAATGCAGCTCTTATTTTGATCCTCTTGAGTTTCTGAATTGGAGTTGTCAAAATACCTAGCAGATCATTACATGTACTATATATACATTATACATATATATATATGGTAAGTCCATCGTTATAACAAATAAATATTCATAAAACACTTCATGCCAGCACTCGCCCATAAAGAATTTGAAAATGTCACGCAACTGTAACAGAGCAGACACTATTCCATGCTGCCACATTTACAAACAAGACATAAAGTTTTTGTAATAAAGGGCATTTTATTTTAAAACAAAATGTACTCTGTCAAAACAAAGAAAGTACAATTTTATTTTAAATTTATTGAATATTTCATTGTGTCATATTTGAAAACGAGAAGAGTTTATTTTATAATAAGATGAAACACTTTTAAATTTAAATTCCCAGCCATTTAATTTAAATATATTTCTAGTTTTCTTTAAATTGTTTTATTCTTTCTTTCTTTTCTTTCTTTTCTTTCTCTCACAAACCAATTTTATGGCAAAAGTTTTCTACTTTGAAATACAAATGTTTGAAAAATTTTAAAATAAAATAACAATATTTAATTTAAAAATGTCTGGGCCTATTTTACAAACCGGCAAGTATGACCAGTGACCAGTAAAATAACCTCCGTCATTACATATTTAAATTTCATCGAAATCGGATTGGAGGGACCTATTCCTCATACATGCATAAAAATATTCATTTTTACTCGGAATTTATGAATTGCGGCATCTTTCCAACTGTCCGCGCCGCCATTAGAAGTACTATTAACAACTTTACCGGAAATAGTAGCTCCCCCCGAGAACTACGAAAAAGGCTTCTGTTCTTACGTTAGAAAACAAAAATCCGTTATTTTAATTTTTTAAAATGATAGACTAATTTGCTTAAAACTAAAAAAAATTAGACTTGACTTCGTTTTTTTTAACCTAGTGCAAACACAAGAGAATGATACGCGAATATTAAGTTTCAATATTTGATCCAATATCGGTGACTCCCGAAATGTGCAATACTTTTTTAGCACGCATACTATAATCCTAAACGACTTTTTTTTAAATAGGCATGTCTCAATTTCACAATATATGCTTAATGCTGTTTGAAAACGTTCAAATGAATATGAAACCACATTAGCCGAAACAAGAAATTATACAAATTATGATAGCAATCTCATTAGCATTAGCTTTGCAATAAAAATGAATAACAAGGTGCGAGTTATGGCTTTATCTGCATGAATAAGTTTTAAATTTTTAATTATTGTTTCCGGTTGTCCTCTTAATCATACCTTTATGGTGCTTTTATTTTAATAACTTTAAGAATAAACAATGAGCTCTGCCAAAACGGCAGTGCGGGCTTGACTAAAAATAAAAACGTCTTTTCAAAAATTTCAATGCATCTATAGAATTAAGAAATGACCTTTCACACGTTAAATTACCATTAAACAAAATCTTAATGATCGAGTAAAGTTTTAACGACTTGATATCTATTTGGTCGCCTAGTTATTAATTGAGCCCACATGCAGCGCTCCGTAGGTGATGCTCAGCTTGAAGCTCGTAAAACACACGACAGATAACCATCAAGAGCGGCTTTAATTGTTTGTCTTTAATTAATTCAACAATTTATGTCTTTTATACTACAGCGTCTTTTTTCAAGAGTCGATTTCAGTAGTACATACTAAAAAGGTGCGGTTTAAGAAAATGGACTCTATGAATGAATTTCAAGTTTCCATACTTTCCCACGGTCACGTTAAGATGGTCAGAGCATAAATAGATATTGCTTTTGAATTTGATTGGCTAACTGATTAAGTTCGGGGCGAAATGACTATTCTGGCTGCAGCATTTATAATTAATCTTTGGAGTGTCGTTTATATCCCAGTTGATCTTGAAAAATCCAAGCGTGTTTATATGAAACTCTTTTCGACCCATTTTTAGCACATTAGTAGGTCCTATAAATTACAGCTGTATATTTATTTATTGGCAAGTCCTAACCATTAAATTTGCGAAGGTTGATGAATTTAAACCGGCTGCATGCTAAAAGAAAATTTATTGGCACGCTTTGTTGTGATCTGTTAATTTATTTTACTGTTAAGCTTAAGGTGGGCAACCATAACTAAAAGGGAACCTAATTTACCCCTCTGTGACGGACTTAATACTGCTGTTAAAATTCTGCTGGGGTGGTAGTCTGATGGAGACTATATTGACGTTGGAATATTTCTACAATCAGTAATAAATAAGTCTATTTTATAATGATGAATTCAGAAGAGGAACACTACCTAACACAACTAGAAAAAGGAATGAAATGAAAACATTTTTTACAAAGCTATACATGTTTTATTATCTGTTTGGCGATTGCACTCGACATTCTCTTATGTATACGGTACATAAAAATAAAAATAAATTGTCGATATAATGTTATAAATAAATTTTTATTTACCTTTACCTGTGTGTAATCTGTACACGCGCCGTGAAATCTTACAAGTTGATTTTGACTCACCGATGCTCGCTCTATCTGAAATTTTGTATACGTACGAAGTCAATGTGATATTACGGTAACAGTGAGCTGGTCTGAAGATGGAGCCTAAAGGTGGTCACAGAAACCCGGCAATAAAAATAATTCAACCCCCTCGACTCTCGAGCTTGAACTCGTTTGATTTGTCTGTTTATGTATATACATATATTTGAGTATTCAGGTAGGACATGTCAACTTGAAATTTTCTAATACAAGAATAACTGAAAGAAAAGAAATTTTTTCCTGCAGCAAAAATATACGCGCACAAGAAATTTTTATACCGAAATCGAATAAAAGGTAAAGGACTTCTTGCAGTGCGCTTAACAGAAATCTATTTTCTCTGTTATTCTTCCATAAGAAAATTTTAAGTTTATAATCTTTAGCGTTTTAGCATCTCTACGAACCTTAATTGTGTTAATTAAAACAGTTTTAAATAATATTCGTAAATTTAATGGTGCGTCTATCATTATGCAATAGCGTGTATAAATTCTGCATATCATGATACTTCTGCACAAAAATCAGGATGGATTGAAGAAAAACTCTTATATTTTCAGCAATTATATCCAGACATTTTATAACAAATACTTTATCTTTTATTAATTTCACTCAATAAAATTGGGACCAGGTGAAGGCATGGATTCCAACTGATCGGAAAGACGTTTCTGTTCTGATGTAAGGCGGTAAATTTCCTGTTGCTCTTCCGTAGTAAGAGGAATTCTCTTCTTTTTTGCTGCAACCACTTTCTTATACATTTCTATTATCTGAAAATAACCAAAACGTTACATTTAAAAATATAATCTTAATAATTGTATTTACTTCCTGATCCACAACATCTAACTTGCGTTTAACTTCTACTAATCTCCGTAGTTCGACTTTCGCGGCTGAGTGTAACCGACGTAATTCTCCCCTGTTGTACTCAGCTATGGCGGAGAGTTCTGCTTGAACTCTTTTTATTTCAGCGAGAATTTCGTCTTCTTGACCCTGCAAACCATTTTTACCAATAATACTGCACAAATAAACATGGTTTAAAAATTACATTTTCAAAATCATCCGGGTCGAGAATTCCTTGTTCAATCAATTCCTTTTTGACTCGCTTTTCTATGCTTATTCCATTTTTCATCATTGAAAGAGAGCGCAGTGTACTGACTGAATTGGTTGTATTCTCAGAACTACTGTTACTATCAGCGTTTGAAAATCCATCATTAATAACATTTTCCTCAATCAGAGCAGACACTAATCGCTGTGTTAATGGGCCTGTGACTCCTTCACCCCTGAAAGCCCAATTAATAAGTTAAAATTGAAGGATTTAGTAATAACCAGCGTACATAATTTTTTCCCCCTTTTTTATCATCCCAAATATCTCAGAATTCGGAGCTCCGTGCTGTTTCGACTTATTTTTTGAATTCGGATTTGAGTTGTCCTGCTCCTCTTTAAGATCTTCAGCTGCCCATGTTGTGCTATAGTGAGGCCCAAGCTCGGGGATTGGTGGTACCAAAGGGCCAGAATACTGCTCAAGCAAATCATCAAGAAGCTGAAAACAAGCAAACAATAGTTAAACCTTTGAGGCTACCCAAACACAGATTATATTAGACAAGAAAAGTAAAGTTAATACAAAAATTTGAGCAGTTATTGTGAAAATGCAATAGCAAAAAATTATTTCAATCTAAAACTTTTTAATAGTATGTTTATATGAACATTTTCAACTGATAAATATGGATGATTTATTTATCTATCGAGCTACTGAGAAGAATAGTGCTCAGTATCAGTTATGAGGGTGACACGAAGTCTACGTGTTTTGGCATTTGGATTTTTGATTTTTAAGGCATCCATTCCGAATCTTTCGATTTGCATACGGAATTTCGAATGTTCCAAATGGAAAATGACCGAATTCACTAATTCTGTACGTCGCCATGGTATCTGCGAATTTAAGAGTCAGTACCAGTGCATAATACAATTATCTATGGGTTAAATTACAAGAGTTACATGACCCACTTTGTAAGTGTAACCATTTCGTACTAATTTAGTCCAAGGGAAAATACTTAACTTACCTTTAGGTCTTCGTTAGTTAGTGGCATACAGTAGGGTTCAACCGACAGCCAGAATTTATTTGGGGTATCGTTCTTAGGTAGTGCCATTTTAGTGTGTATTTTCTGGTCATCCATACTAAATGAAGTTAAATTTTTGATTACTAAATTTCTCACCGATGAAGGCCTCACCTATCATCCGTGTGTTGAGACTGTGCTGGCGAATGAGCCATAGGATTTTTTTGCTTCACTAACTTGAAGTGTGGAAGAGTCCTTTCCTTGGCCTTCTTCTCATCAACGCGTTTTCTTTTTCCCGGAGAAGTGGGTTGCTTTTCCAAAAACTTATTTCTCCGATCGCGCCGATCATCCTTATCCAAAGACTCGTACTCAGACTTCAAAACTCTGTACCGCAAGGCAACGTTGGATAATAAATTCTCCAGCTCCAACTGAATTGAGTCCAAATCCTCGGCAGGCAAGAACTCATCTTTGGGACGAGCGAGAGCTGCAATTTATTTTGGGTATTTAACTGCAATCGAAGGCAAGATATTTCAAAACGACCAGCTGTATATTTAGGTAGCAGCTTTGCGTTATCCTGAGTTTTAATGTAAGGAATGACGATTCCCGCTTCTGGAGACTCTGGAGATCCAGTTGAACTCTGGGCACTTTTGCCACTCACTTTCGATGTGACACCTTGTGTGTAGCTGCTAGACCGTCCTTTAGACGAAGTTGAGGCTAATATCCTCTTGTTGAACATCCTCACTACCAACAGTTCAATCGACAATCGTTTGTTTACAATTTTAACATACCACGAACAGGCTGCGTCAATTGCTTTGTTTGCTTGACAACTGTCATCCACGTACGGATAAATAACTTTTATGTTTCTGGGCTAAAGAACTCACATTTTAACTAAACATTTACTATAATCCTATTCTACAACTATCCGGTTTTCACCCTATGATAGTTGCTTCTATTTGCACAGCCCCAGAAATACTTAAAATTCTTTTGTAAAATTCACTGCGGGATAATGATTTAGTACAGCTATGCTATGATGGCTTCTGGCAAGTGTGGAACTGCCAGACTCAAAGTGCAAGTGCTTCGTTTTGTTATTTTTGGCGGGAAGTACTTTTAACGAAAAATATTAGTTTTGAAATAATGGCGCAAGTAAACTGGGACGCTATACCCACGGTAAAAATGTAATGCTGAATTGATGCTACTTCAAAAAGAATCAATAATCTAATCAGCTTGTAATAAGCTTTAAGAAATAACTTACTCTAAGTATGTATACTATAGTTATGCAAATTCCTTGAATTTTTAGATACAGAAGTGTAAATAACTAACTATAATTAACTTTCATAAATACAAGCTCACCTTAATTACAAGGAACATAGGAGTCTTGCAGTTGAAATTGATAAAATTAAATCTACTTTTTTAAAATTGGTCCACAAATTATGAAATAATAAAAACTGCTTTCAAAATGCTCGTAAATTTAGGACTGTCTTTGCCAATATTTTAAGTGGGAGTACTTCAGTTATTATATTAAAATATTATAATTAAGCGGGCTGCCTGGACGCCGAAAGCAACGCGACCTATAAGATTATTATGCTACTCCCTTCTTTTTTTAAAAAACCTCTCATCCAAATTAAGACCCTTGAAGTAGGCTATAGTGTTCTGGGAGGCGCATTTGACTCAGGAGGACGTTGCTGTCCACCCACCTACCTGTGGGTCGAGCCCGTCTGTTTCGGATAGGTCAACCAACTGTTCGGGAATGATGATCATCATCAGGTCTATTGTAACCCGTAGATCAGTAGAAAAAAGCTTATATAATATAGCGCATATATTTGCATTTATAGAATTTATAAACATATGTTAATTCTTAAGCACATATAAATATAGCGAAAATACGCTCAGCTTCTTAATGGACTAATTTAATTAATTTAAATTGAGGAAGCCTAAGGTTTTCGAAGAACACAAGTAGATTTATGATTATATGGCTAAAATATGGGAAAACAAATTATGGGTGCACTTTCTATATTCAGTTAGTTAGCTTGACACAATGAATTAACTTCGGATCTATAAGTTGTGCGCGAACTTTCTTGACGCTATCTCACCTAAATGAAGTCGTCGACTAAAGTTATATGTAATTATATATAAAATTGAATAAAATAAGTCTGCTCTTTGATGTGGAAAAATACAACATTTTAAATGTGTGGGAGAGCTGGTCCGTCCGGCTTTACGATGTTCCTCATTTTTTCTTGCTTTTTCCTAGTGTCAAAGTGTGATGTGAGGCAGCAACCTGAGCCTTTCGGCGATTGAATTCAACGAATTCTTCTTCGAGCTTTTTACGAGAGTCTTCCAATTTGCGTTTTTCCTCGGCATGGTCCTTCTTTAGCTTATCAAATTTAGCGTGGAGCTAAAAGAAAATAATTTATGAATCGATTTACTAATAAACGGGGCAGTTAAATTTACATCTTTTTCGCTTTCTTTAAGCTCTGCTTCCTTTTCCTTGACACGCTGCACAAACATCTGTCTAACTTCTTCCTCTTTGGCTTGCAATTCAGCAAGATGATTGGAGCGTTTGGCTTCGAAAGTTTGTTGGAAAGACACCTAATACAGCCAAAATGTATTAAGCATTATTCTTAAATAATATACGAAAAAGTACTCACCGGCTTGTTATCACTGTCGACATCGGTAAATCCCATTTGTTCGAGGCGTTTCTGACGATAAAGTTCATAGTGGCGCGTGTGCGTCTTTTCGCGCATATCTTCCATATTCGTACGAATAAGCATTTCGCGTAATTTTACGAAATCGCAATGAGTTTCATTTTCAACTAGAAATTGTGTAAAGTCAAATTATGATCCTCTGAGAAAGAAACTTGAATTACCTTGCACAGTTCCCCACGGATATTGTCTGGCTCGCACCATCTTATTTCCTATTCTGACGAATTCCGTACTACCCACAACGGCAAAGGGGACATGTGCATTCATTGATGCATTTATTTCAGAAACTGTTTCGTCATCGGTAGGAAATTGGTAAATTTGCACACCGTTATTCTGCAGTTCTTGGTTAATCTTAGCTTTGAAACGCTGGAGCTCTGTCTTGGAAACCGTGTCGGCTTTGGCAATGATTGGAATAATGTTGACTTTGGTGTCCAATTTCTTCATGCATACCAAATCGAGCGATTTTAACCCATGACCAGTGGGACAAATGAAATACAGGCAGATATGAATTCTACTATCGTGACATGATGACAACGATCGCTTTATCTTGAGTTCTTCTTGGAGATAAGCTTCGAACTGGGCATCGATATAATCAACCACAGCTTTGAATGAATCGTCCTTGTTTATTTGATCACCGTAGCCGACTGTATCGCAAATTGTCAGCTTTAGGCGTACATTGCTTTCTTGTAATTCATAGGTATGAGCCTTAAGTTTTACATTTGGTAGCGTATGAGGACTTGGAGTGGATTCAAAACTTGTATTGAATAGCGTATCCATTAAAGTTGACTTCCCCAGGCCGGTCTCGCCTATACGAAAAAACGTATTAACCAAAACCGAAGAAAACTGAAGAATTATTATTATTTCATGCCGTAAAATATCAAATGTTTTTAAGTTTGAGTGAATCAGCGTTTTACATTAATATTTTTTATCTCTATCTAATTGTAATTAGGGAAGGCTCATATTAATTCTACTCTAATTACTACATCCTAACATGTTGAGTTCCAAAATGAAAGAATAACATCAAGTTGCAAAATTTCAAAATTATAAACTAACTTCATTAATACTTATTCACTTCATTAATACTTTTTTGTTCCAGAATTTCAAAGTAGCAGAGTACTGTGATAAAAAGGGTTTCATGTCATTTAGAAATTGCAATCAGCAAATCATTTTATTAGCACGCCGTACAGTACTCTGTGACATCGAATTCCAGCTTCAATGCAATTCATTACAGGGTCAAAGTTTTCCTAATAAGGCATATCACAGTCTAATATCATGAACTATTTATGGTCCATTGTCGGATCGTATTCTCTTTGCTTATGATACTATACAGCTAAGCCTCAAGACAAGACCAGTAACAAAACATTGAAATTTATACCAAATAAACAAATTGAAACTTATTAATGGCAGTGTCTACCTACTTATTAATGACAGTATCTATTCGTATCGTCCGTGTAACTTATCAAAAGATTAGAATTTTACTAGTAGCTTGTTTTAAGGATTTTATTTTTGAGCCGCATTAGTTTTGGACTTATGCCAAATAATGATTAAAAAATACAAAAGGCAAGGCAAAAATCTGACTTAATACGAACAGAAGGTCTGCTATATATATTACAGGAAGAATAAAACGAAAGTTCCCGTCATTTAGTTTTGGAAAAAATCTGAACTTTTTACCCCTCACTAATTCCTCCATTTGTAAACCATAGTTAAATAGATTTGTATATATTGATAGATTATTGTATAAATAAAATTATTTGTAATATGAACCATCGATGCGCACTTGGCCAAACTATTTTTTCTACCAATCTCAGTCAAAACCATTTATAACTTTATCTTCCTATTGTTATGATTCGTCATAATCCAGAACAAAGATATATTTTCTACACTGTACGCTGTAAGTCTAGACTTTTTCTATTTTATTAAATAATTTTTATTATATAACTGGAAACTCTAATTTTAAGTCTAATAACGACGCCTTAACGCTAGATAACTAAACATTGGTGTCATAAACTACTGTCCCCGTCACAATTACGGAGAAACACTGATTTAAGTTTAGTTTTTTTAAGGTTACGACTAACTACTTATCAACATACATATAGTTCGGAAAATGTATTAAGATCGATTTTTCCACTCTGTACCCCAATTAAGTCGTATCGCCTACCAACGCAATTAAGTCGTACTTACCAATACACATAATGTTGAAAACAAACCCATTTTGAACACTTTTGTTGACAAGCTGGTCTGGAAGGCTGTCAAAACCCACATGTCCGGATAGCTTAAGAGTCCTTAAATGGGGCTCCAGCTGCACAGAAAAAAAATAACGCTACAGTACAATGGCAGCCAAAAAGGAGAGATTTACCAAATAATTCATTTTTCATGCAACGAGAACGACAAACCTACTCCTGGCACCGTGCGGAAATATTAACGACTAAAGGATAAAGGCATCGTCCCCACTGACTGCCCAATCAATTTTCAAATTGAAGAAAAGGAAAGAAAGAACTTGAGAAAAGCTTAACCTAGTTTGAGGCATCTAAAATCTTAACCACTCGAGACAAGTAGGCATAGAAGTGAACGTATCTCGAAGTACGAAAAGCCAATATTCGCAGAATTATATCAGAAGCCGCATATTTCCAATCCGGCGGAGCGCAACAAGTAAATTAATTTCGTGGAGCACCCCACTTTCCCATCAGAGAGATCTGAAACCCCTCAATCGGATCAGAGGGCCTACACCAGTAGCGACGAACAAATTGGGTCGTGCTAACTGCTTTAGACTGTGCCCTGAATTTAATTCCGGTGCCTGCACGCCCATATATCCAAATGCAGCTGGTACGCATCCAAATAAAGAGCGAAGCACCCACTGTGCACTAGAAACAATTCTGAACTTCCGTTGTGTGTGCTTCGCAGGTATGCGAGGAATGCACAGATAAGCGGTGTTGAATCATTTCGTGAATTACTTGAAACGGTTTTTTCACTTGGAGAACTGTCTCCTATGGTGCAAATTGTGGTCATTTTACACAGAAATGCTGTATAACACGCCAAACAATTTGAGATGTACACAATGGAAATGGTTTTCGACGCCCTTCTGTCAGATGCAATTCCATCTTGAAAACTTCGGCTATGTGCCGCTTAAAATTCAAAGAAACCTCACACAATTGCTTTACACAATATAATCACTGAAAGGGCGGCATTTAATCAAAATATTTTATAGATTTTACAAACAAAAACATAAATAATCCGCACCTTAGCAATCTCAACGTCCATCGCTGCCATTGTGAATCATCAAACTAATCTCGATTAACAACTTAAGTTGGTACCAATGCTGTTTAAGAACAAAAGTCAACATAAGGAGCTGCCAGCCCAAAAGTTTAATAGTCCCCAACAAATGTGTACAGGTTGATTTTATATACCAAATATGTAAGATATTTGATAAACCACACATACTAAACTTCTTATTTTTTAAAGTCATACAATAATAAAGAACTTATTTATTGAAATATAAAATATATTTTATTTCTTTAGACAAATATCTCACCACATCAATCCAAAGAAAATTTCACCCCGGGTATGCGTTGTCAGAGCTGTCTGTCACTGCTGCATTTGTCAAAGGTCGCCTTGAACCTTTGCAGGGGTATTTTGCATTATTCTTACAAAGCTAAGCCGAAATAAAATTTAGGAAAAGTATAAAAGTTCTATGGTTAAATTATGTAGTTTTCAACAATAGCTTGCTTTTGCAGATGTCACAGACTATGGAGGAGCAGCGTGCTGAAAGGGTATACGGGGGCTGTGAAGGTCCTGATGCAATGTACGTGAAGCTCATATCTTCCGATGGACATGAATTTATCGTGAAAAGGGAACATGCTTTGACTTCTGGAACTATAAAAGCCATGCTTTCTGGTCCCGGACAATTTGCCGAAAACGAGGCTAACGAGGTCCATTTCCGAGAAATACCGTAAGTACCCGGTATCCTTGAGACAATGAATATATAATCTGATAATAATGGGCTGTCTAGACTTACCCCAATAACTATCGCAACATGATGTAATGACTAATGAAGTCCACTGTTTCGCAAGATTTGTTGACATGTCATCCGTCCAAAAATATTTTCCCAATCAGACGCGCTTGTGAACAACAAAACGCAAACTTTTCTATTCCTCAAAAGACACTGAAGCAATTTAAAGTCTCCAAAAATCTCTTTGGTTCATTAAGAAATAACGCCTCGCTGAAACTTATAGCTGCACGAGAATTTCCTCTATTTCCCAGTTCTATTAGTCGGCCTATTTCAAATTATATCCCGTACATAAATCCTAATTAATTAAATCGATGACTTCTCAGGCTTAAGCTGGCGCATTGCAATCTTGACGATATCAAAAAGCTATTAGTGCTCTGGTTTACAATCTGAGTGCTATCAAGCAGGCGCTTGTGTAATACCTTTAACTACATCTGTGCAGTAATTGATATTGGACATTATCTGATAGCGGCGGGAAGAATCCGATAGCCTTTATCAATTTCGGTAGCCCTTTCTGTTATGCGTTTCACTTGCTGTAGTCAGTGGTAATCATGGCTCTGCAGATGCCTTATCGCCGAAGGTGCATTTGTTTTCGCGGATGTGGCAAGCGGAGTGAACGCTCGGGAGTATTTTACACAATGTGGAAAACCCAATACTGAGATTACTCATTGCTCGACTGCACAGGGTTTTAAAATTACAAATCTCAAAGGCGATCTTTTATTTTTTTTCTGATCTGATGTTTTTTAATAATGTGTATATTTAGAATTCCATAAGATATTTATAGTTTTCCCTTCAATGTCTAATTTAATCTCTTCAAAATTTTATTTGGTCAAGCAAACGTGCAACAATAATTAAATGATTCAATAATAACGACATAAAAAAGTGCATTAATAAAAGAAGGGGAAGATATAAAGGGTGGTGGTAGTTTAGTTGTGATATCTTCCGACCTCATTCGTAAATTTTGTAGTAACAACGCTTCACAATTTGTCTGGGTGTTTATTAGTCATGTAATCCTTCCTTTCGCATTCTACTATTATTCTTGGTCTTGGATATGTGATTATGAATCAGAATATCTTTCTTAATTTATTTATTTTGTCTGTCTGATTTCTCAATGCTTTTTTTAATACGTGAGGAAGGTAGTATGCAAAAATAATCAACACAAATGCTACCATAAGTTGTGTAACACAAAATTACAAACACAGCTCACAATGCAAAATATTAATAAATTAATGGGGTTTATTGTGGAATCCGTCGCCGGGAATGCGAATGTGAATTTCATACTTCAAATCATACCGTCGTACATAAAACTACCATCTTACCATCTTGCTGCGTTACTACACAAATTTCAAATATGGCAAAAAATGATAAATGTCAAATAAAAAATCCAAACACTTACTGTGATATTTGGTTGTTTTGTTTTTAAATAATTCCACAAAATTAGATGATATTACATATTTTTTAAAAATTCAAAGCTTCTCATTTCCTCATAAAAGTCAGCATATAAAGCAAATAAATTGTATATGCAAAATTGTCAATAATGTTCTTATGGTTCCTAAAGAAATTAGAGTTTAAGTTATAAACGATTTAGATCCATGAATTGGAAAGTTGGAAATTGCAAACCAATTTGGAGCCACATACATATATCGTGACTCAGGCATTTAAATAAAATTCAATGCCATCCTACTCAATGGGTTACGCGAAAAACGTGTCCCCATGCATGAGTAACTAGTCTAAATAATTTTATTTATATAATTTCTCATCATATCTGTTACGCTAAAAGTGTCCTATTGTGTAATTTCATTATAAATGGCGTCAAAATATAAGGCTTTTACACACAACCAGATGAAGGGACGAACGGTCATAACAACGGTCAAATCTTCTCCTCTGTAGTGAACAAAGTTATTCTGTTACATTTTGAGTAAATGATAGTAAATGAAAATTATATTTAAATTTATGTCTTATTTCTTTTCAGATCACATGTTCTCCAAAAAGTTTGTATGTATTTTACATACAAAGTTCGTTACACAAATAGTTCGACGGAAATTCCGGAATTTCCAATCGCCCCAGAAATCGCCTTGGAATTGCTTATGGCTGCTAACTTCTTGGACTGTTAAATATTTAAATCAATGCACGTTTATTATTATTTTTTCCTCCACATGTAATTTAATGGTTTAGAAAGGAGACATTGTTTCGTCACTTTAAAAGAAGTAAATTAAAGCGAAAAAAATACTTTTACTGTAATTTAATAAGTTTTTCTTTTTGTTTTCATATGGGTGAAAATAATATTATTGTATGTAGACTATATGTTCTAATTTACTTAGAACAGCGGTCTTTTTATAAGGAATAAAGATATAATAATTTAATAAAACCAAATGAAACGCCTTTTACCGAAATAAAACTAAACCGTATATTTTGAATTATTTTAGCTTTCTTTCTGTGTATAAACTTTTGCAGGAAACATCTTATGCTGGGCACACACCGGTTGGACGAACGTACGAAATTTTGTCTGTCGATTATGCTCCCCTTATACGCTATCGCTTTAGGGATCCACACCGGTCGAGTGCTGGATTTATAATGGTCCGGTTTATCTCGAATGCTCGTTGATTCTATTTTCTTCTAATGTTGCAAGACTGACCCTAGCAGTTCTAAAGACGAACAAATTCCCCCCTAATTTGCTTTTTTTCGCTCAAATACATGTCGTGCATACACATATACCGCTATATAAGTAAAAGCCTAGATGTTCACTTGCGTTCGTTACTCCAATCTGTACCCCCCTGAGCAATATGTAGATTGTTTAAACTAGTCAATGAATCGCGTTGAATATTAAGCTGGTTTTATATGTTGCAAAGAAATTCTACATACTTTCACAAATCTTGAGTTAGAAGAACTCAAAAGTTGTAATATATGTCAGCACCGTGGTTAACTCCTGGCGCTGGCCAAAAAATTGCAAAAACAAACACTTGCAAATGTCATCATTACCTGCAGTTGCCTTCGTCCTGTTTTCTTGGATTCCACTTTAGCCTATTAATATTTATTGGTCGGAATTAATTAATTAGTTCACGGTAATAAAGCGATATGGCTTAATACTTTTTCCAGGTTAAAAAATATAAAGAAACGGGTAAAGGCACATTAACAACTAGCACGCTTCAGGTTAATTAACTGTGTTCTTTTGGTGTCTTAATTGAAAAATTTGTTTTTGTTTGGTTTGGGTTTGAAAGTTTTGTGGAAGTAAACATTGAATTGTTATGTATGTAAGTAAACAAATTGATGTATATTCAACCATTATTACGGTACAAAAATGAAATTTCATATTTTTGTACAGATTTTATAATGCGACGAAAAGCGCATATGAGAAAAAAAAGTGCGATTTTTGCACTACTGAGAACAGGGAACCACTCAATACGAAACAAAATTTCTCGTCTACGAGTAAATTGTGAACGCAAAAAGGAGACCACGGATAGGGAGCGCACCACGTAAAGAGGTTTCAATTGCTGCTGCGAACAGCTTTGCGGGAACTCAATAAAATGGTCCATGATGCTGGTGTGGAAATTACGGACAGAACTTTGCGAAGGATATTGAAGAATTCCGACTTTCAATGTAGGCCCCGCCCCGTTAACAAAAAAACACGTTTAACTGATAGAGTGCTAGACTTGCATTTGCTACTAAATATTCACAATTTAGCATATAATACTGGAATAAGGTAAATATTAATATTCATCCAGAATCCATAAATTTAAAAGCGTCAATTTTGCTTATTGTATTATTTCAATATTTTTCAGATAGTGTTTACAGACGAACGATTTGTGACAAAACGAACGGGGGAGAAATTATGTGCGTCCTGTATAATCAAACATGCGCCGTATGTTATGTTATGGGAAGCAATTACCGTTAAGGGCCCAGGATCACTTTATTTCGTCGTGGGGATCATGAGAGAGTACCAATACTACCAATGCAAGCAAATTTCGGACACCGTCACGCTGCCATATTTTGATGAAATCGGATATTGGGCGCCTTCGTTTACCTTTATGCAGGACGACGCCCATGCCACACCGAGAAATCTATAAAAATAAAGCATATCCGCAAAAAATTTTCCCAACCAGGTAATTACGGTGGCAACTATAAATATTATTAGGTGTACAAATAAGTTTCCGCGGTTTGTCAAAAGATGGCCCCATCAGAAGGTTATGGAGAAATTGTCAGATGTAAAACGTAATATCCCAAGTTTCGTCATCCGGCAACACCATAACCTTAAAGTACTAGTGATTCCGTATCAGCATCACGTAATTTTTTTCGTGCAAAAATGTCAAGTTTTGTGCCGAATAAGCATCATTTGCGGGAACTTTTGATTTACTTTTTTAATTTGAAAAAATCTGCAGCTGAAGCGCATCGATTGCTTCTAGAAGCATATGGTGAAGCTGCTTTAAGTGAGAGAAGTTGTCAGGAATGGTTTCAAAAGTTTAAGAACGGTGAGTTTGACGTGAAGGACAAAGAACGCAGTGGAAGGCCGAAAGTGTACGAAGACATGGAATTAGAAGTACTATTGGAGGAAGATTCGTCCCAAACGCAAAAAGAACTAGCACTTACATTACAAGTGACTCAACAAGCAATTTCACATCGTTTAAAATCGTTTAAAAAAAATAATTAATATTATTATTATATGTTCCTTTGTAATATTAAATTTTAAGTAAAAATAAAAGCTTTCACACTGAAAAATATATTTCAATAAAAACTTTGTAAAATTTACAAGTGTTTGTAGGTTTTGGCCAGGGACTGTAGAACACAAACTAACGAACGATTTCGAATATCTAGTAAGGTTCGTATAATATCATATTGTAAGCAGAAACGGAAGAATCTAAATTAAATTTATTTCGTACTTGGTAATGACTAACTTGTGCTTGTTGAACCGGATGCATTTTTTTAAAATTTGCTTTACTTACCTACATTCTTGATTTAATAAACGCCAAAAATATGTCTTGAATTATATGTCGTATATGAAATTCAGAGGCAAAGGGGGAACCAAAAATTATCATAATTGTATATTGATTTATTTTATATTTTCCATATATTATAATTATAATAAATTATTACAGAGGTCAAGAAATATCTTGGGTACATTCACTCTAGAGATAGATTGTAATTCATACTAGATGGAATGAGTATAACTTATGCAAAATATTTTACAATAGTTAACAGCAGAAAGTGCCACAACCAGGGGAAGAGAAGTTTCAAGATGCAAAAACTAAAGTGATTTTCAGAACAGTAGTAAGTTGGAAAAGACAAGAACGAAGGAAGTTTCATTACTATTATACTGTCACTACGTTTTGTTGTAAAAATCGTGCAAAAATTTCATTAGCTACAAAGTATTTTTTAATTGGTATAAAAATAAACAAAAGATTTGTCACAATTTCCTTGGTGAGAATGGAGAAATACTTTACTAGCTAAATACGGGCTTCACGGGAGACCAATTGTCCACTAACTGCTTTCAAGTCTTATTTGCTACCTCACATTTAAGTGTTACATTTATTTTGGGCTGGAATCCAACCTAATATTTATTCTTATGAGTATGTAAAACAACCCTTTCCATGAAAATGCTTTCTCACTCATATTTTTTTCTCTTCCATTTAATTACGATTAGTTTAAAATTACAACAAATTCCAATAACCATTATTATAATAAATTTTATAATTTGTGAACGAACTGAACTTGATGTTATTAGTGATATGCTATGATCTTAAGGAAAGTACGTATGTAAATAGGCAACTTTAATTAGTTTAGAAAGACTAGAAACTTATTTATATAGCAAAACCAAACTCAGACATGTTGAAGAGCACTCCAATTTCCTCTATCAATTTTCTTAGCAGGGATAAGACAAATTAGTTGAGCTAAACTCTACATATACAGATATTTATCCACCAGGTCAGGGAGGCGAGGTGCATTTTCGTAGTCCATTAGTGCCACATGTGGCCTCACATTATCATGCATGAGAATTCGACCATTCACCAAAGCGGCTTTCTTCATTGTGGGATTTCAATTTCCCTCATTACTAAAGGTTGTTTTTAATCATCAGCTTAGTTCAATACAAGCGATGCAAACACAAAAACACAATTTATTATTGCAAATTTTCTACACTTTCGCAAAGTATATATATAAAAAAAGAGGCAAATGCACGGTCCCTGACATGAACAGGGACTGCAGTGCTTTTGAAAGCATACCACAGACTTTCAATTAGGACCAATCTCGACGTTTTTTCTCACGACCGCACCGAATGTGATCAGAGTTGTGAGATTCTGTTGTTTTCAGCGAGCTGAAAGTCATAAGATCCTTACAACTCACGACTCACAACTCATGACCGCAGCGAATGTATTCACCACTTAACAGCTGCCTGCTTAGATCATTGAGCGAATTTGGAGACAACTTTGAAGGAAGAGAGTATAATGGGCCTGGGGCTGGCCCACCTCCAGCCGCACAAAATTTACCAGTACCAGAGAATTTCTGCTGATCACATCTTGCATCATGGTCATTTGGCTAGTTCGCCTAACCTGTTAAGTCATAGCTGTGTTGCCTTCAGTAGAAGGCCAACTTAAACTAAATAAACAAACAAACAAACAAGCGACGATTACGTTTGGAGGAAATTAAATTTTGTGCGACGATTACTTTCTGAAGAAATGAAGGAGACGATTATTGAATTGACGATTAGCCATTATTATGAGATATTACTTAATGATTACAAGTGTCAAGCTACAAGCAGCTTTTTTCAATTTGGTTTTGCAGTTTTTCCGTCAACGATAAAGCTACAAGCTGGCATAAAAAGCTGGAATTGTGTTTCAGCCTTTAGGATTTAGGCCAACAATTTGAAACGTAAAACAGACGAATCCGCCGAATAAATCAAAGATTTTTTTAAAAAAATATTTCTTTCGCCGTTTACATCTGAGTTGGTTTAAAGGCTTTCTTTATTTTCCGTACTTCTCTGAACTAAATGTTGAAAATTGAATGTCGAAATTCGCTAAAAGAGCGGAGATATCGATAAAAACGTAAGAGTGCAACTTCAAAAATTGCGTTGACTGCCATTGCACCCACTCCACGCGTCTACACGCATCGTCACTTCTGTTGCTGTTGTTCAGGTTTGTTGCTGTTGGAGGCGCTTCCTCCCAATAGGTTAAATAAGGTTCCCAGTCGTTGTCGGAATTTATAGCACTTTTTAAAAGAAAACATTGTTTTTTCAAATGGTCGTCATGATATAGTATCTCTAAACTTCTCATCCGATTTTAATGAAATTTGTAGAGGGTCATATCTATGCCCAAACTAATCTGCCAAGAAACTAAAACATTTTATTTTTTAGTCAAATGTTTTATAAAAAAGATATTATTAGAATTGGAATCATAGTTTTAATTTAATACTGCTCAGAAAACAAGATTTTAAATTAAAATTAGTCTTTTGGGGTCTTTATGAAAACATGATTTTGCTTGTTCAACATAGACATAGAAACATAAATAAAAAGAAAGCTTTGATTGCTCCCATGTTTGATTGCATGATTTTATTTAATTCATAATTCTGTCGCTTGGGTCAAAACTAGAAATGACTTTTTCATCGACTTCTATCGAGCCGTTTTTAATATTTATGGCATAAGTAGATGTATAAATACATATTTATCTTTAGCTACACATTTTCTGAATCTCTCAATGAAGAGAGATCAGAAACGACTGTACTGATAACCACGTTGACAACACTTTGCACAACCACATACAATTTTCTATGTATGAAATTTTGTCAGAATTCTTTAGTATACCTATAGTTTCGAAAGTTAGAACCCCACTAATTCAGTGAATCAGTATTTAAAATGTTTTCCCTGTTTTCCATTTTAGGGCACTCTGTACTTACTACTTACCGTTGTATGTTCTGACCAATACATAGATAGTATGTCTTGATTCAAATAAGGGCGTATCCTTAAATTCGATACATGCTGAGACATCAGAAAAATTGATTAGACCACCGATGCACATGTCCACAAACAAATTGATGGAATTGTTTTGTTGATGAACCTCATGATAAATTTTGAAACGTCCAAAATGTGAAACAAAATTATGACGCAGACGACTAGAGTTTTTCCGAGATAATTAGTTAGACGAACGAAGAAATGTTATTTGGTGGGATATTTTAAAAGTGTATGGCACAAAAGTACTTGATCAAAAACGGAACTAATCAACATCTGACGTTAAGAAAATATGAATTAAGGAAATTAGAGAGCTTTTTGAAAATGTTACGAAACTTCTTTGCAGTGTTATTGTACAATGTACAACACTCGGAATGAAGCTCATTGTTGAATTAACAACTTGATGTCACTATCTGTCCTATCTTTAAATAACCCACTTCGGCTATAAACCTAGTGAAATGACTACTTTTAAAAATATACATAGGTTATAATCAAAATCAAAAGAAAACAATAAATAAACGTGGGAAAATTTAAATAAAAACTTTAATTACGAAATAATACGCATTAGTTACACGTTTGCGCTTTTAAATGCCTACATATTACGGAGTAGGAGCACCGAACATACAGAAATTACCTTATAGACTATCCACAGCATTCGAAAGATCAAAACAAGAGGGGCATCCTCGCATCACCTCGAAATCAATGTAAAAAGCGCTAATTCTACCTTATGGAATTACCTACTGCAAATTGTACAAAATTCATTACAAGTAAATAATTTACAACGAAACAGCCATAACAAGCTTAACCCATCTTGTTGCTCATTAGGTTCTGACTATTGAAGAGGTTCTCTTGAGCCAACGAGCCAGCCACCTGCTCCAGCGCCGAGGCTGTTGTGTTGCAGTATAAATCAGACGAGTCCTCTACGATTTTAAGCGGTTCGTCTAACGATAGTTTTTCCTGTGATATCCGTAGAGAGCTGCTCGTCTTTATTTTTTGCTGCAGATTGGCGGGTTTCGCAGCGATTACTGGCTTCGAGCCGACTCCACCACCACTGATTTCCAGACTCTTCATCTGCTGGTTTATAATACATTCATTATCATAGATACCTGTGGAGGTTAAACTGGAAGGAGGTGATGAGTGCTGCAGCAGCTGGCTGTTTTGCATTTGCGGAAAATTTTGATAGTTTTCCGCGCACATGATCTGGTATCCCTCCTCGTTTGTGGCTAATGTGATTTGTGACTGAGAGATTGAGGTGGGGAGCTCTTGAGATTGTTGTGACAAATAATTTGGTTTCGTTTTCAAGTCTGTGGACGGAGATTGCTGCATGAAAGGACTGATGCTGCTGCCCGATGTCGGCGTTTGTGGGAGTTTCTTTGAGAATAAATGCGAGAAACGCATTCGGATTGAGTCGACAACATCTAGGAGGTTTTTTGCATCCATTGCCAAAATGTGAGCAGCTGCTAACATGCTCCTGTAATAAAAATGATCATATAAACAAAAGTATTTTGTCAATAAAGAAGAACGAGCAGAAATGAATGGATTTTGGTCTAGTGGCATCATCACTGAATTGGGTATAGTTGCAAAGGTCTTTTGATGAACGACAATTTTTATTGAGCAAAACCTGCAAGTTCAAGAAGTACAACAACACAAAACTGAACATTTTAACCAAGCTCCGACACAAACTCTTCTTAATTTTACTCTGGCACTTCAATTAAACCGCATCGCATCGGCCACAAGTTCAACGACTATAATATAGCGCGGATTTGCATATACACTCCGCGACACATGATTTCCCTCACCTTCATTTTCTCAAGTTTCCAGACAGACATTTAATTATTTCTGAGAAGTTTGATCATAATTGCCTATTATTGCCGGAAATTCCTAATTACTTTATGAAACTTTCTATCGCATGCGATGCGTTTTAAATTTTTTACCTGCAAATGGTATGCAGAATTTATGAATCACCCTGTAATTCGAAAACTACGCAAGACCGCGAAACATATATACATGGGGTGATTCGAATACCCCTGTGTATACTCTTCTTAAAAATTAGATGAACAATATTTCAAACGGAAAATTTAAAGTCCAAAAAAATAGTACTGGAAAGCCTTAAAGCCCCAAGCTGTGCTCATTTTGCAGTGCTTGCAAATCACTACAGGATCGAATAAAAAATATAAACAGTATCCTAACAATGTTAACAAAACCCTGCAGATAACGGTCTGAGCCGGAAATAAGAATCCAAAGCGAAGCGAAGTGGCAGCCACGAGAAGTTGTCAAAGATATTCAATAGCGAGCTTTAAAGTGTTTTTTAAGTAAAGTAAGTAAATCTAAAAAAAGTAAGTAAATCTAAAAAAAGTAAGTAAATCTTGAAAAAATGTTCAATTTTCGATCGATTGCGACCCCTGCGAGTTTGCTCTCCGTTGCCGTGGAAGGGATTACTTTAGACCTTCCTAATAACGCCTATATCATTAATGGTCACCCTAAAAGTTTATTTCTGTCTTTTTCTTTAACAACTTACTTTCTGTACTCCACGTCCAAAGTTGTATCACTGTACTGCTGAGCTAAACGCATTGCTGAAACCAGCTCATACATATCCTTGGATAACACTTTATGTGCCATTTCCACTTCCCTGATAAAATATAAAGACGTTTTTACATATTGTAATTGAATGTAATTAGAAGTAGTACTTGTGTGCTTGTGGAGGGAATACGACTGATAATGAATCAACGGATCCCAGCAAGTTACGGAGCTCAACTCCGACATTTTTGACTAGATCTAAGTACTCCGAAGCGTTCGCTTTTTCGACCCCTTGACTCAGAGTCATAATGGCCTTTACTACACTTGTGGTTGCCGCATAAACTGCGTCGTTCGTTCGATCTAATTGTAGTGTTTTTAATTGCTCTGCCTTCTTCGGTAATGATTTTTCGTCAGCAGACGAAGATGGAGTTGTCGATCGTTCTATTGATGAACTGGTAGATCTTATCGTTCCTGGATTAGATCCGGGAGTGTGAGGCCTAGAGCCTGTTGTGCTCGTTGGAGTTTGGGGACAATCGTTTAAGCTAGATGGCCCAAAGCAAGTATTTTGGGGAGAAAATCTGGGACTATGACTTGTAAAATTTCCTTGCATTCCTCCATTCGTTTCGATATCGTTCCCAGCAGTTATTAAGCTCAGCCGCTTTTTCTGTTCATCAAAAAATAGATCTCAATTAGTTACGGAATATTCACATGTTTGATTCACTTACTAAGTTGGTTTCTTCTTGTATAAGCCACTTGCTATCAATTTCACTCTCCATTTGCTGCTTTCTCAACTTGCTTTCCAAATTCTCTTGAATTGGCTTTTGCTGCAAAACCCAAGAAATCAATCAGAAATTACTCTCTAGTGCTTATAACAAGCAACTGTAAATATTAGCTTGCAAGCAGGTGTTATGTACAAAAACAAAAGTATAAAGAACAAATATGGTGATCGGTCAAAACAAACTTAGAGAAATATAATTATTATTACAATACTTCGAATCAGTTGTAGAATACATGTCTGGGACCCCAATTAATAAAACGGGTATATATAGAGATAGATTGCAGAAAGACAAGGCTGGTGTTACTCTACTCTTACACCTTATGGTCCATAGCATTGCGATGATAAGGGCACAAAGGTGTCGAATCTCGGTGAGGTAATTAGGACATTTACAGGGAGAGTAGCTGTTTCCTCGACCTGTTTACAGATGCAGACAAACTTTGCAAATAATGCGAAGTTCTGCAGTATTCTGCAATTAGTCTTATAGCCATTTCGTTATGTAGTGGCCTGATGAGCTTGTATGAAGGACATTTTAGCTTGACTGTATTCTCTAGTATGTTTTTATTCACTTATCTGTTTCTGCATGACTCAAAGCGAATGAGGAGGGAGTGTAGATAATAACTTAATTCTGATCCTAGAAATAGTTTTTCTGAGCCTTTCCTGACGATATCTCTTCCTGGGATATATGTGTAGCCAGGAAACTAGATTAGCGTCACAAAGTTTAATGTGGAGTGTAGCTGTACTCTATCATCTATCTTCTAAATTAGAAGTTACTATATCTGCCGTCAACGCTTTTAGTGCTGTGTGGCTGTGTGAGTATATTATGACGGCCTTGGTGTCAGGATCCTTTTTAAGGATTGATTGTGCACATAACGTTATACCGAAAATTATGGATCGAAAGGCATTTGGAAAATCAGTGGTGTGGTAATACGAATATCGTCAGCCTCTCTGTTCGTATACCATATGTACGATTCAGTTGGCGAGAATTTTAAAGAACAATTTTGTTCCAATCTTCACTTTCAGAAAAAAGAATAGATATTGTAAGTCCTTTGTGGACTGACTCACTTGTGGTATGATTATATCTGAACTTTTGGCTCCAACTTTGCCTTGTAGTGTTTTTACTGTTCCTAGAGAATATCTGGCAGACATAGTTGTGTATATTTTCCCACGGAAGAAAGGCACATTCTTCTTTTGCCACGACCACGTCTACTGTAATTCGATAAAAATCCGCTTCTAAAGCAGCACAATGCTCCTGAAATATCTCAACAAGCCGCTTTATTTAGCGCGTTTTGAATAAATCCTACTTTGCTTCACATCCGACTGGCTGGGTAACACAGTATCGGACCAATGATAGGAGTGTGGATGAAGTGTAGAAGATTAGGGACAATTTTCATGTCCTAGCAAAAGCTATTCTGTATTGTGGAAAGGCAGGTATTGCTAACTGATGTATCGCCGTGTTCAATAGGCTGTTTTAATTGGCCGCGACATATAGTTATATTTCTCCCAATTCAACTGCACATAAAATTCTTGTCATAGAGGAAGAGGTAATTGAACCTATAAATTTTTTTTCAAATATTATAACGCTTCAGAACAAGAAATTTCATTGGAAAAAATAAAGAGAAAAGTGCTTTGCTTTAAATTTGTTGACATTGTAAAAATCGCCGTGATACAAAAGGTCAGTTAACATAAACAGCCATCGAACTAAAAGTTTGCATGAAAGTTAGCGGCAAAAGAAGTTTCACCGTTTAATTGAAGAGGTATTTTCATGAATTCTACTGCTGCTAATAACTGAGAATGTCAGCATAATTTAAATTGATATTTTTCAGCTTCCACTCCACAGAATCGAATCGAAATTAGAAAACAGTTTTTCTTCGAAAACCAAAAAGTGCTAAAAGTAAATATAAAAAAAGTAGCATGCATTTTCGCGTCCAGTAAATATTTTCCACATCGAAAATAGTAATACACAATTCAATCAAGCAAAATAATTATTTCCTCTAGCAGCAAACCAAGAAAACCACAAGAAATCAAAAGATCAGAGCAGGTGGCAAACCGTAAACGTTCAAGGAGCAAACCTGGGGGCAGGGACATCCGTCACCACTAACAGCTTGTACTGGATGAGCGAAGCTTGTGGAGCATGCTTGGGCGATGAGAGGCTGAGACTGTGGTTGCTGCAATTGCACTGGTTTCAGAGAAACCACATTCATCTCAGCTGGGTGGCGAATGCTACCAGGAATTTGTTGGGCACTTCCCTGAATTGCGGAATGGACAATGCTTATAGAATTTGGTTGGGAAGTGGACATAGGGTGGTAGCTTTGGAATATGTCTTTTGAGGGCATGTTCCAAGCCCTTGGAGCCATTGGGGTATATGTTGCATTTTGGGAGTACTGAATATTTGCAGGAGGTTGATATGGAAGTTGCGAAGTTTGGTAGCTATGTGGAGGAGAACTAATATGTTGTTGATTGCTGCAATTATTGTTTGATTGGCCTTGAGCCATGCACCTGTTCATTGCAATGCTAGCACAGCTTTTCACATTTGCACCACCAAAGTCGTAAATCTCTTCTTGGAATGGCTCCACTTCCATGGCCTTTATTTGGCTTCTGTAAGCCAAATAGCTGGGATTACGCTCCAGGCTTCCGGACCTGCTTACTGTTACTTGCTGGTTTCTTTCCAGGCTTCCACCACGATAGGCGCGATTGCGCATCAAGTCGTAAGCACTAGACATTGACTGGTTTCTCTCGAGACTTCCTCCTTTTGATCTTACAGAAGTGGTTGGTGGGCAGGGCACAGATTGATTCCTTTCCAAGCTACCGTACGATGTCCGAGCCCGTCGTTCAAGGCTAGATGCATGTGTGGGATCCATTAGATACATTTCATGGCCTGCGCTTAATTGTCTCGTTAGGGAGTTTGACCGATGCTTAGCACAGCTCTGAATCCTTTCCAGTGAATTCATTTGATTTTCCATTGTTTGATGATTTATGTACTGTTGTTGGTATAATATGAAATTATTGTTGAATTGCTGGCTAGGCTGGACTCCGGTCGATAAAATTGGATTACCAAGCTCTACTTTGCACATTGTTTGATATGCAGACTCAAGGGATGAGGGACATTGAGGAGTAATGGTGCTAATAATTTCGCAAGGAGTAGGGTATGCAGGTGGTGGAGCAACACCTGGCAGCGAACCAGCTAAAGCATCTTGCGGGTTATTGTACTTGTTAAACGTATTAGCTTTAGACGAAGCGTTACTCTCAGACTCTGGCTTAATGCTTTCGTCAGGCTGATTTTCGACACCAGCAGCTACATTTTCATCGACTATGGGATCCAATTTTAAAATTTCTGCTGCGGGCAGTTTAACGGTTTTTAAACTTATACCAGCGGGGTTAGTTATATTAGAAATGTTAGTTTTTGTCTCGTCGACATCTACAGCTAAAGTATTAAATACCGATGCTGGTGTTGTGTACGTTGATGGATTTAAACTGCGATTTTCATTCTCCATCAATAATCGTGCTAGAACTGTTGGATTCTGGGCAATGATATACGTTTGCGGGGCTCCCTGGTTGTCATCGTTGGGCATTGGTAACATCATCGCGGGATCTTTAGGATATTTTTATTTTTTTCAGAGCTCTCAAGGAAATTTTTAATTTCTCTTACCTGTCTGTGGAATCCTTGTTGGTTTCGGCGGAGGAATATCATCGCCTGCGCCCCACGACATAGCTGCAACACGTCTATTTTCACGTCGCATCGTTTCACAGTCACTCATTCGCTCTTCAACTAATATCTCACTGATAAAATGAATGCAACTGAAAACTCCAAGATGTCTAAACAAATTTAAATCAACTTACTAGAGAGTCTCTTTAATATTCTTAAAGTTTGGTCTTTTGAGAGGCTCATATGCCCAACATTGCGACATCAGAGAGTACAGCCGAGGTGGGCAGTTTGGCGGGAGTGGTAAACGTTCACCGTTTTCAAGTTTTCCAATCACATCGCTGTTTTTAATCCCTTGAAATGGTTTCACTCCAATCATGAGGATTTCCCAGACACAAACACCTTTTGAGGAATTAAGTAAAATACAACAAGTTATGTTAAAAAAAGAAAAAAACACTTACCGAACATCCAAACATCACTTGCTGTGGTGAATCGCCGGAAATTTATCGATTCTGGCGCCATCCACTTGATGGGAAGCATGCATTTACTGGAGTGGTAATACGATTGGTCCTGTACCCATCGGGAGAGACCAAAATCTGCAAGCTTAAGAAAACAGGACATTTCCTTCGTTATCCTATTATTCATACTAGGTGTTAAACATTATGTTTAAAAATAATGTATTCGTAGATCGTAGGCTTAACACATACCCATGTAGTCACAACGATATTTGGCAGATTAAATCAAGGCCAACTCTTGTAGTTTAAGTTTATTCATCGCAAACGCTTCATGTGTAGCATAGTTTTTTACGCGTAGGATAAGCATAACATTAAAACTAAAAATATTTCTAGCCGAGAAATCTCTCTGGTTAATAAACGCCTAGAATACAATACAACCCTGTCGACTATCGTAGTCCAATGTCACGCAGAAGTAAATTATATGTCAATACAATAAAGTGAGCGCAGTGAAAGCAGTCACCACGTAGTCAACTAATAGGGGTCCTTAACAATGTCTGTACCGAAGCAATTCAGGAGGGGCCTCTCTGCTTCTTGTCCATTGGTTAAATGCCATGCTAAATTCCAGAATAATTCAGGCCGACCTAGAAATAGTCAACTAATAGGACTCGATAGAAGAGGTACTCCTCAGGGTGGAGTGGACTTTGCCTGTTAGGGGACGTGCATAATATCCACCTAAGCTTAGTGTCCCCTGTAACGCCGGTAGGCTTAAAGAGTCGGGATGCTGGAGAGTTAGACCATATGGTTATAGCAGGATCCTGGACCTTCTAACAAAAGAATTGGCAGACTGTTTAAATTACTATATCATAGGTATATAGTATACCTGAATTACGTATGGCTGAACAGAAAATAAAAAATTTTTGATCGACCATATCCGGCTTTGATAAATTTCTCATATGAATTGCATAGGACGCAACTTCATGGAAAATTTTACTTAAACTTCTACGGAACAAAGTCTATTGACCTGTGGGTGCAGAATTTTATAGGGTCTTTTAATAAGGACGCTCAGCTTTTAAATGTAAAAAAAAACAAGTTGTGTTTGGAGATATGGAGATATTCACTCCATTTTTATTTTATTTGAAAGAATATTTGATGACATTAAGTATGGAATGTAACATCGTTCAAATGCCCGCCGCGGCTTTGCTTGGTGGCGCGTATTCATAGCAAACTCGCAGCATCTTCCAGGCATAGGTGAAAACTATTTATTGTTGCGCTTTAGAGGGAATAACTTCCAATTAAAATATAACTATACTCACTGACCGCTCCCCGCCATCAAAGCACTGGGTCCTTAACACCTGAAAACGAAACGAAAACGACGAAGCGCGAAGCAAATTCTACTCTGCAACACGATATCGTCTCGTTTACGCCTGCAGAGCCGATTGCTCTCTGGTGATCGTTTCATTTACACGTTAGTGAGTTACGTTTATGAAGGTAAACTTTTGGGAGGTGAAGGAAATTTAAAGTTCATGCGCAAAATGTGAGATTAATTATGTATTAATATTATGAATCCGTATAGAAATACTATAAATAACCATTTGACAACCGCTTTCAACAGTAGCCCATTTGAAACCGTTTCGTCAGACTATTTCGTCTCGTTTTCCGGGAGTGAGGCCCTTGTAACGTCATCTAAACTGGGTATCGTGAGCGACTGACCAATTTGGGTAGACTTTCGTCTATTTGTTTGGGATTCAGAATATACAAACATAAATGGAAACGAGAGAGCTGATAAACTGACCAAGCTGGGCACAACCCTCTACCCCCATATCCACACATTATTCTAACGATCGCCAACAACAAATCTTGGATCCTGTAAAATTTCCAAGTTGACCTGGGGCCAAATCATGTAATTCGATATCGAATGAAAATGATCGTTCGACACTCGTTCTTACTTCATGGAACTCGATTTGTCGCCCAAATCACGTCGGCTACTCGATAGCGGGAGTTCGATATGATATTTGGTGTCGAGACGGGAACATAATTGGTGGTTCGCGTTAGTTTTCCTCGTTTGTTGAGATTAAACAGCAACAGACCACCGCAAAAAACAACAAAAGCGTGGCAAATACAAATTTCAAGCTTTTATCTTCAGGTATGGACGGACTATAAATTGGAGAAATTGTTAACATTTTGAGACCGCATGGGTTCTCATAATGACATAAAAGCGTTGATTAACATAGGGCTAAGTTGAACTAGGCGAAGTTACGATACATTAAATGTGAAAAAAAAAGCTTCAATAATGAAGTCTCATACTCTTTATTACCATTATTTCATTTCTGAGCTTTATTTATTCGTGCGATTTTTGCTAAGTCATTAGTGATCTTCATTTTCATAATATGATTATTCCGTCGCAACATCTTCTCCTCCTTCTCCAGAACACCTAGCTTTTCTTTCAAAGAAATATAATCCCGAATGCTTGGCGCTTCATACAAATCAACCTGGTTGCGAATTTGCATGAATCGCTCGTTACTATTGGCGACCTCTTTCTCCACAACGCTTACCTCTTGCATTACTTTGTGCATTTGTGTTTCAGTACGGGTAATGTTCCGCTTAATATCATTTAGTTTATTTTCGGATGCTATGATTATATTTCTGTGGAAAGCAACTGATATATTTGATTTTCCATCTAACTGCTTTAGGATCTTTAAATTAAGAGTTGTCTCTTCCAGCTTTTTTTCGGCCACGTCTTTGGCAATTGCAATCTGCTCAAAATCAACAGGCATTAAGATGCCTTTCAGGTCTCGTTTTCTTACAAGTATTGCTCTTTGTTGGAAACACTGCTCTCGCACAGATGAGAGCTTTACACGAATCGTGCTTACAACAGCTAAAGCATTTTTAATCCAGCTTAAGCAGTAATTTGTGAACCTTTCCGATGGAATCTTGCTTTCACCTTCCATTTCACCGGATTTTACTACGACGTCCTCGAAACTTCGTATCGAACCGTTTAAATCTTCGATTTCGAGTATAAATTGTGAAACATGTGCGTTAAGGGACTTTAGTTTTGCTTTACTTTCAATATAAAATTTTCCTGTCCTAGTTTCAATTTCTCCAGTTAATTTTTCGGTTAATTCATTTTTTACCAATAAATTCAAACGGTATACAGGTTGTTGTTGCTGTTGCTCATTAGTTGATGCAGTAGTACTAATTGACGCCATACTCCTGTCGTCAAAAGCCGAACTTGAAAGAGGTGAAGGAAACTTTTTTGATTCTCCAACGAAAGATATTTTTGCAGACCGTCTTGCAAAAGTCTTTCTTCTAAGAAGCTTTTGGAGACTTGTAGGATCATTTCTTTCTAAGAAAGTGTGAAATACTACAATTTCTAGCTGTACAATTGTTAATTCTCGTTTTATTTCTTTGAGAACCTGATAGATTAACACATCGTCCTCAGTTGCAAAAAGTGAATCGATCGTTTCCAGCTCGACACTGGAGGTTTTGTTAATCCAATTGATTATCTCAAACACAAAATCGTCACTTCCAGTTCCTGTTAATGAGCTCATTGTTGTTGGTAAAGTAATTAATTACTATAAAATCTTAAAAACTTCAGCTCTCAGAGCACGTTACAAATGTGTACAAATATACAAATATAAATAAACTTAAAATAAAAAAACGGTTGTCAATATGTCGAAGCATGCTTTGTGTAAAAGCGTTCTCTTTAAAATAATTTATGAGTATGTACTTTAGGTGGGTGCGACACGAGCAAGCTTTTAAGGACACGGGTGAAGAAAAACCTTACGGGGAGATAATCTCCTTTTCCACGTTAATGTACCAATCCATGTTTGGCTTAAGTTCCCAATGCTGGTTTTTTTGGAATTGCCCTAAAACCTTATGGAAATGTTCCATTTATGGTCGGAACGAGTGAATTAGGAAAGTATAAGTTCCCGCAAACAATACTTTCCCAAAAATTAGCTTGTTTTAGCTTGTTTTAACACCAAAAATTGAAAAAATCAAAGTCAATCTCGTCTCGTTTTCGAGATATAAAATAATTCAGAGTGGCTATTCGCATCGTCCTTGCTTTGTACAATCGAAATTTGCACTCATGGACATGGTAAATAATAAATAAAACATCGACACAAAATAATTCGTAAGAAAAATTTGCCTTTCTTAAAAAATATCTTCCGACAGAATATTTTCCTTTTACAAAATTTTCAATTTTTGGTGTTAAAACAAGCTAAAACAAGCTAATTTTTGGGAAAATATTGTTTGCGGGACCTTATACTTTCCTATCTTGGCCAAGCATTGACGTGAGTTAAACTGAGTTGGCAATCGCATTGAAAAGACTAGTCTTATATTGCACCACTGACATATCAGTATATATGTATGTCAGTGCATTACACCCACAAATTCCTACGCATTCGAAAAATTTCATTTCGTTTCGAAAAGTTTTATCTATACTTTTCTTCTTTTTTAACGATAACAATAAACTACTTTGTTTGATTCTTCGCTCTTGATATTCCAACATGTGTGATGACACAGGACACAGAACACGAAGAAAATAATTTGGAAGCAGCAATTGTACTTTCTAGTAAAATCTAAAAATTCCTTCAACTTTCATGATGTTCATCCATTAAGGTTTTTAATTTATCTGGCAATAAAACCTTTCCAGCATAGCAGTATTTTGGAATTCTTCAAACAAGCTCATCACAAAATGTGCATTTCTTTGGTGGGGTGACTAGTCGTTTCAATGCACATGCCAACGTACTTTATAACGCATGTTTAATGTTTTTCTCGACAAAATTGACAAATTTCACGTGAACACGGTAAATATATATACGTGTACTTAATTGCACGTTTTTAAAACACGGCTGATCACGTGATCTCGTAAAAATTAAAAAAATATTAGATGAAGAGATGGTAGCGGATCAACTGAAGGCATAAAAATGAGTAGAAAGGCAGGTATCTGGAATAGGCCTCTCCAGTCCGAGCTGAGCCATTCTCCATTATTAAACATAGTTAAAGATGTGATCAAGATAGTATATAGCAAGGCGTCTATTGTTTTAATATATTAAATTTTAAATGGGCCTTTTGATGGTGGAAGATAGGTAAACCCGGCCTCTATAGCATACCAGGCTTCCATTACCATCATTTGAATTTATTCTATTTGCTTTTATAAGTGTTGACGCCCGAAGTAAAACTCTTAATAATATGTATGCAACCATTTCACTATGACGTTAAGCCCAATTTTTTTTACCAAAATACACGAAATACTTAGTGAAGATTTGATCTCTCCACCTTGAAAACAAAACCCTCCCAAGTGCCTTAGTAGTAGGTGTAAAATGAAACTGTCAATAAATTATTATTTCATTTGAGAAACTAAATCAAACGTTAAAATAAAAATCGTATAATATTTTAAACTATATATATAAACATTTTCAAAAAATACATACCTTTATGCAAGTTGGTGAACTGACGAGAACATTCCTGGCTGCAATATCTCTATGGACGAATTTCTTTGACTCTAAATAACTAAGAGCCGTTGAAAGTTGGTAGCAGTAAAGAAGTAGAGTTCCCAATTTTAATCTTAAAAATAGAAAGAGTGATTGAAAAATAATGCGTTACACACCTTATAGAGACTGCACAGAATATTATGAATGGCCTAATCTGTGGGAAATTAAACCATGGTTTTCAGAGCCACCGAAAAAGAGAAAAAAACCAAAAGTATTTCGGGAATGGTTAGAGCAAGATAACACTAACCCACCGGAAAATGGGAAATCGGAGATAAAGCAATTGATCATCCCTTATTGGCGAGACATCGAGAAACCCAATGAAGATATTAAAGAAAGCCACATTCGTTTCCGGAAATGGCCAAGACATAGAAGAGTGAACTGCGAAGAGGCACTGTTACCGCCTCATTTATGTCATGGGTTAAGATACATCAAAATAACAATGGGCTTTCCTCTAGCATGGCGATTTAGAGATATGCCTACAAGCTTGAGTGAAGTAAGAACAATACAAAAAAAGGATTGTGAAGAGAGAAAGAAAGCTCGGCTTGCCAAAAAAGCAGCGAAAAAGGCTGCAAAAACCGCAAAAACCGAAGCTAAAAAGCAGAAAAAAATAGATAGAAAGAAAAAGGGTTGCTGATAGCAAAACACTTTATTTTAATAGTACTTAATTATTAATTATTTCTGCCCATAGAATTTCTACCAGTGAACCGTATTGTATATTTGAATCTGTGGTGCGTAATAACAATTATTTCCGTATTAGACCCGCCGACTTTTATTCACATTTGCGCAAAATATTCAAATAAGGTTACTTTTCCGAAACTTGTTTATTTTATATTCGGCAATGTGCCACAATTTCGAGTTCTACCGCAAAGGCGGAAAAATGTTGATATTTCTTTTAAAAGGTATTGATGCGAATTCTATTCGATAGTTTATTTAAAGTAGTTAGAGTTGTGAAATGTGAAGTACCTACATATAATACAGGGGGGGTACTCTGCACATAATGCATAAACAAATCAACGTTATATTTACAGCAATAACATTTAGGCAGTGGCAATTCCCATCGTTCTAGTCCGTGTAAAATTTGACATATATGGCGTAAACGGAATCCGTGTCTGCGTTATATTATTATATCGGCACAAAACAATACGTAAAAGCAAAATTTGCCCTTTACAAAATTTCTACTGACTGAATATTTGTACCGTGTTTTTAGTATGTACACGAACCCGGATACCGCGTACTCCCTGTATTTCAGATTTTAACCGGACACGGACGATACAAATAGCCACTGTCTAACATGTACATTACATGTGATATTTTTTAACTGTGCTTTACCTTCTTTAGATATAAAATAGAATAATAGAGGATGTAGGAACAGATAATTTATCTTTCCATTTTATTCATAAGAAAATAGTTTTATCACTATCTCGAAATTTATGTTTACATATTTCAAGTAAATCGAGAATTGGGTCTTGAAGTCAGGAGCAAAAACTTGTTTTGGCGATGTGTAATCAAAGTATTACTTACTTTTCACAATTTTTCTTTAAGTACGCTCTAAGCTCTCCCAGCCTTGCTAGTTCCATAATAATCCAAATTGGAGGAGTGCTACATATTCCTATCAGTCGGATAATATGCGGATGATCGAACTTCTGCATGATATCTGCAAGGAAAAACGAAATGTTTCAATATTTCTAGACTGCAGTCCAAAATAATTCCGCTTGTGTACTTACATGCTTCTTCCAAAAATTTTTCCGTCTTAGTTTGATCATCATCGGATTTGCATGTTTTCACAGCCACATGAATAATGCCAGTCTTACTGTCATTATTGTTTTCGTTCTTCGATGACTCCGAGAGGCCCTTCGTTTCATCCGTAGATTTCTTGGGGGTTGCCTTCTGTTTAATACGACATGTACCGATGTGTACATCGCCAAACTGACCAACGCCAATAATTTCATTTAAAGTGATTTGTGATCTGTCCAGTTCATAGTTTCGAACTAATGGATATTGCATGTGTAGTACTTGTTTAGAGTTGGAAGTTTAAACTTTATTACCTGCCGGAGTCGAGTAGTCACCTTCCTCCTCGACGAGCCCTATCTCCGCATAGTCCTCATTCAAAATTGGAGTATTTTTTTCAGTCGCATTAGTCGACTGTGTGGAGTTGTCATTCTCATTGGATTTATCACTTTCCTGTTTGTTCGATTTCTCTAGTGAGTTTGTAGCACTACTGTGAGGAGTTTGATTCGAGCGGTCCCAAAGGCTAATATCACTGTTGCTAATCAATCGACAGTACCCATCCACTAGGTCCGCAATACTTTCGGCAGTCTATATAAGAAAAAATCTTTTTATATCTAAAATAAATTCGACAATTTAAAAAGCTTACATTCAGTCCATCACAGGTAATAACTAAGTCTTCCTCGTTTCCAGTAACTTTTATTTTAAGCTGCGTCTTAATGTCACGGCAGTTACAGCTATTCTTCTTTTCGAGTGATTTCTTACTAGTTAAAGGGCTATTCGTAACTGAGTTACTATTTGTTGTGGTTAACTTTTGTGAACTGGTGCCATCGCTCGACGCCTGATTGTTGTCTTTTGGTAGGACGTAGGTCTTTATCCTCTCGATGTCTTGGAAATCTGCAACTTTTGTTAGCTTTGCCTGAGGATGGGTTAAGTAGGAGATTCCTGAGAAAACAAACCTTATTGCGATTAATTGAATATTTTAAGTTATGAATATAAAAGTTACCGATATGTGAGCCGATGTACAAATTCCCAGAGATATTCCATGCTGAGCTCAGAGTAACGGAGAACTGTTCCTGGTCAAATGTGTACTGCGTTCTCAGAAGCTCAAAGAATCTTTTGGAGGAGAAGTAATTTAAAAAAATAGTGACTCAAATGGAAGGAATGTTAACTTACTTTAGCATGTACTCCATTTCGCTAAAATTGTACACCTTTTTGTAGCCCCCTTGAATGAGTTTCTTAAGATTTTTTTGCTTAATCGTATGTATCACAGACTTTGGTAAAAAGTTACTAAATCCCATTTCCTTTTCTATATAGTCTATATGATGTTTTTTATCCGACAACTGAAAAATATATACATTTATTCGAAATTCTGAATAGCATTAGAATATTCGAAAACAGTTAGCATTCGACTTTTAAAAAAAACCCTGTGCCCAATGCAATGCGTGATCTTGTTCATTATTACGAAAACGCTAGGAATCAGTAATTTTTTTCGAACTTAATTTAAGGCTGCTAGGGATGAATCATAAATTAGATTACAGCTCCGTTGCTGCGCACTTTCAAAGCTTGCTGTCATACAAAGAGTATTCGTATGTATTCATTCAATACAACAAATATAAACAGATAGTCCTTCCACATGATTTAAAACACAAAGTGTTACAATAGTTCAAGTTTGTATCCTCTTTTCAGGATATTTTATTATTTTTGTTAGTAATTTTGGAGTATAGATACTGCAAGAATCATAAATATAAAATACAATCATATTTAGCGCTAGAACTACTCATTTCGCGCTCTCATTTCGTGGTGAAATCGAAATAACTATTTTCGGCCCGTTGGCCCATTTTTTGCGATAACGTCCTTAATACTATTATAAAAAAATATAAACCTCTTACCTGGTTAGTATCCTTATAGTAATGTCTTATGCCTAAACAGCATAACTGAATCGCTATATCCTGATCTATAGATGGAATATTTGACTGTATATAGTCTTGTTTAACCTGGTCAAAGTAGAAATGGCAAGTGGTTCTATCCTTCTCATACAACTCTTTGAGACTTTTGGGAACATATCGAACGCGTAGTTCTGCCCTCCAAACACTATTCGCATGAACTCCGAGATTGTTTGATTTTTGCTGTAATTTTTTGGCCGTCGCTGTCTTTTCATTATTCGGGCAGTCTGCATTCGGACACGATGGATTTGAGATGTGTGCAACGACCTGCGTTATACTTGTATCTCTCGGCATCCACAGAACTTCTTTGGTAACAACATTGTGCAACCGCAGTGCGTAACTTTGCGGATTGGGCTTTTGGCCAGGATTCATTGAACTCACTATTAAGTTTATGATCTGCCGTACATCAGATGCTTCATCGAACCGTATCATCCGGAATCCTTGATTCGGAAAGTGCACATGCAGCGTAGGATTTTCTGATTGAGCTGAAAGGAGGAGGAATACAATTGTTACACATAAAATTCTTATACATTATACTTGCTACTCACTTCCATTATTTCGAGATGGACTGAAGTGCGGCGAGTGGCCACGAATTATGTTTAAATCTGACATTTTTGTCGAATTTTTTTGTGATCCTCCACCACGAAAATCTGCTGCTCCTACACTGGATGTTCGCCAATGAAATACTGTTTCGGCAGTGTTGTTATACGAATAACGTGATCCCTTTTGAGGACTATGCCCCCTGGCAGGGATCTCACCTACTCCACTACAGCAGGAGCCATCATAGCTATAAAGAAATAAAGCAAAGAATAAATAAATGTTGGCTTATGAAAATAGTAATGGAATATGCTAAAAATAAAACATTTCTCAGAACAACTCTCCACTTCAAAGCTTTCTAAATGATGTCCAGTGTCATTGCTGCTATTGAATGGACTGATAAAAAAAACGCGAATAACAAATTATATGTAAGTTCACAAGTTCATATTCACATATTTAAAGCATTTATGCATATTCTCTAGTATGGGCCCTAGAAAAAACAAACCCAGCTGATTTTGTTTTCACTTTGGGTTTCTCACAGATATCAAACTTAATTATCACCTTGGCCCCTTTAAATGCCATGGATACCACCAGATGTTTAATGTGTCGTTGCTCGATTCGTGTACTTACTCCATCCTTTTGCTATTCTAATGATGACATACGTATGTTGCTCTGTTGTGCATATCAGATTTCTTATAATGCAATGAGCGAGTAATTTTATGCCAAGTTTATATAATCGTAAACACTTGTTGTGTTCAAAATTGTTTGGGTGCATGTTTCATTCAATACGGAAATTGATTGCAGCAATGTTAGAGTATTGTTTTGAAGAAATATACTGAATACCTACTTTAAAGACAAGCATGAGTCATTTAAGTTTTCAAGTCCGACACCGAATTAATAATTTATATAATATTTCGGTTTAGTCCACGATACAATACAATTTGTTAAGTTATTTTCCATTGGCCCCTTTTTTAATGAAATTGAGAACTTTTAAAATTTTATTATTGTACGAGCTTCTTTTTGTACGAAATTTAAAACAGGACTCTATATGTGATTGTGGGTGGAAATAATTTGCAATACTATAAATATAGGCGGTACTAGGCCGAGAGTACGTGGACATATTTTCCACCGTTTATTTGAATTGTGTACTCGTTTTGAGGCGAGTCAATTCAGTTTTCATAGCGAGGCTAGCAGTCGGGTGTATGGGTCACAATAAGAAATATCCTACAAATTGTATCAAGCAGTTCATACCACTCATAATAGAAGAATTGTAGGATTCCCAGTACGCTTGGCCGTAGAGCTTTTTTCTTTGAGTCCTGCATTGAATCTTCTGCCATCCGATCTAAAAACGTTGTATGTATTTATTTTCGTCAATAAATAAAATATGCTAACAAAATAAGAAGTTCTTTTCTCCGCAGTACTTTTTTGAAAAATTTCAAATTAACCTTACGAACTGAGTCAATGAAGAACTCAAAAGCCGTGTTCTCTTGTGGCCGCTATCCAGAGCAGAACAAGCGTGTCGCAAAAGAAGTATTCAGAACAATGAACAGAACAAAAAAAAAATTGTTTTGAAATGTTGGTGCCCTTGCTCTCAGAAATTGTAAAAAATCATAAAATTATCTTCCTCCTCAAAAAGGCTGTGACTATTCGCACGCCTCCGTGGATTTAACGTGACTGTAGTGTGGACACAACATTCAGATAAACATATCGAACAACTTACTGACTGAATATTTTCTTTTTAAACACATGACAAATAAAAATCTGAGTCTGCAGATATTTTGAAAAGGAAAATATTCAGTCAGTAAGTTGTACTATACTAACGAGGTTATTGTTAAAGCCCTTATGAAGGAGACGAGGGCCTCGTTTCCCCAAATGTTGAAACTATTGCAATGGATGCATAGATTACTGCTGGATTGGTTGGTCTGGGGATTTTATTCGTGGGGCTGAATAAGGAACATACGTTCAGAAACAGCTTTAGATTGTCAACTAAAACCACGGAACTGGTGGCTGTTAAGTTGGCGATGGGAAAAGCTAGAAAACTAGGTATTTTTCGCTGTGACACACTGCAGGATTTCCTAGCGCCCCTAAAAATTAAAATAACTCCCTCGCAGAATTCTTTATGGAGACTGGTATCAAAATTTAAAACATAAGATCCATGCCTGTTATTGAATATCGGGAAGACTACCGCTAGCCTTTGTCTCTGGCTTTCGCCGTCACATCAGTGTAACGTTTTAGTCCGATTGTGAAGAGTTAGAATTGCCTAGTATATAGTTAATATTGCTTGATTTTGATTTCCTTAGGGACACCGGCTTTTAACATCCACCAATCTGTATTCTTAGTTGGCTCACTGTTGTACCGTTCTTTTGATGTGTTCCTCTGCCCCTCTGGACGTATAGTTAGATGAGATGTCCCGCCCCATTGGCTGAAAGTCGCGTTAATGTGGAAGAGTTTTCTATTCAACAAGGCGACGTAACATGCCACACAGCGGGGGACATAATCAATTTATTTATTTATTATTACTATCTTTCCAATTAAACTAATACCCTGGCCATTAACCTGATTTTTATGTGTTTTATGTCATTTGAAAGTTATATACCACTAAAAGAAACACCCAATATAACCTTTTTTTCGTTAATTGAAGTTTTTTCTTTGACTTGTTCCATTTCTACTGTGTGTAAGTTATTATACATATTCTGTTATTAACACACTATTTGTAGTCTGCTTGGGCTTATTCTGTTATTAATTATAAAATATTATTTATTAATAATAAAATTAATTGTGCATCATTAGAATTTAAATTAACGTTAAAAGTCAGTTCAGTAGATAGACACATGGACAAATATTAGGTTCTGTCTTCTTTTTTGGGGTTTGTCATAATAAAAACCACACGATTTGCAGCTGATTTTTACTTTGGATTAATAATTGTGTATATATTTGGAGATGTCAATACGGCTCCACTGATTTGTTGATCAATTATCGCTCAACTATATTTGAGATCTCTGCAATTAGCTCGATTTACAGCACTCCTATCTTAAAAGCACCATCGGATCGTGAGATAGCCCAAAGGATGCGCAACTCAAAAAATGTTTGCATGACATCTCCAAGGCCTTTCGATTCCTCCAGCAATCAACACGGTTTCGGTGGGAACCAAATAATAGAGTCATTTTTCATGTCGACCGTGCCAGCAAGCGGAATGTAACGTCCACATCCGCTGCACCAAGTGGCGGTAGTAGCCGTGCGCCATCAGTCACCGCAGCCCAATTGACAACCTGCTTAACATAATGTTTCCACTCGGTTTACTGCACCCCGAGCTTTAAGAGGAGCGCTGTTTTACTCCGGTACGTCGAGTTGAATTCTTAATTAAAATGTACATAAATACGTGTCTCAACAAATGCTAAGCACCTGGACGAGAACGTTACTTGTTATTCTCCGGCGGATACCGCCTTTCCATTAGCAGCCTTCATAAAGCGATTCATGCACGCAGCCCATAAATTACAAAACTGAGCCTTCTAAATGCACCGGGGCTCCAGCGGGCATACACCAAAGGCCCCTTGAGTTATGATCGTGATGAGGGATCCGATGCTGTGATAAACCCCAGATACCCAGCCTCTCCACTCCATCGGTAATGTATGTAGAAGATACGGGCGCGGGTGCTATAAATCTTGAAAAAAATTTGTCGGCTCCAATTAATTTTTAGCCCAGATTTGAATGTCGACGGTCAGTCATGTGCCTTATGGAGGAAGTTCTTTGTTGGGAATTGTTTATGCCCGGGAATAGAGTTGTTCCACTTGTGGAATTCTGCGGACTTATAATTCACCTCCGAGTTTTTAATGCATTTTTATGTCCTAGCTCGGTAGCATGGAAACAAAGGCAGCAAATAAAAATCCTTTGCGTATGCAAGAAAGTGACGGCATTTCAAACTCTGTGCAGGCTGGCAAGTTTCGTGCTTTGAGTTTGTGATATATAAAAATTTACATGCATGGGAGTTTTCTGCAATTTGAATTTAAATTACTTTTTGAAAAGGAACTAAAATGAGCGATGTTTTATTTTTAATGAAAGCACACATCACATTTCAAAATCCGAAAAGTTAAGCAAAACAAAAAAAATATAAGAATAAGTAATAAGCAAAAGACGTCTCTATAAATTAGTACCACGGCTTGGGTCTGGGGTAGGCAATAATGATTTATAATACACCCATACCTCGCTTTGCGTCGTTTCGCTTTGCGTTTTTTTCGAAGTTGCGTCGCTGCTTAATTAGTACTAATTTTCACTGTACGTCGTTAGATTTTCGATGTTGCGTTGTTTTGGGTTCGAGTTTTAAATTAAAAAACGATCCTGGCAGCGGAAGGAGTTTTGAAGTGTCCCAGGCGGTAGCTACGAATATGAATTGCTACAAGGAAATTTATTTAACGTTAAAAAAAAAAGCTGTTCAGCAAACATTGGACCAATTTTTAGTAAAAGAAAGCCGACTTACGACAACAGCCACTATGGACTCATCAGGCAGTGATTAATTTTAATTTTGTATTTCATAAATAAATTGAATAGTTTATTTTGTTTTAATTGAATAGGTTTTTTTTTGTTTTTTGTATGTATGTAATAAAATTTTATATAATATTATTTTTGTTTTTTAAATGTTTACTTTGTTCAATTTTCTTTTTAAAAAGTAGTATTTTCGTAACCCTGGAACCTATCTTCGATCTTTACATGGTTTGCTATAGAAAATCTTAATTCACTTTGCGTCGTTTCAATTTGCGTCGTGTTTTTTTGGAACGTAACCCCGACGCAAAGTGAGGTATGGGTGTAATTATAATAATAATGATACAACAATCGCAGAAGTATAAAAATCCGTCTAATCCAGGAACCAACGTTATGATGCAATTTTTCGTTTGGAGATTGTTCCGGAATCAGAGGTTATGTTTATGCTTCAGCCGCAATCTCAGAAACTGGTTTTTACCTTTAAATATCTTACAAACGGCACATCGTTTTGCGACAAAAAATGGTTATGACCCTTTTTTATAGAGTTATAGATTCCATTTAATTTTCTTTGCAGCTAATATTCTGTGAGTTGCAGCGGGTTAAAGTTTTGCGAAAATGCTTTTTGCGAAATATCGCTTCAACGAAGCATCCTACACTAAAAATAACTTTTATCCAACTTATATGGCAGAAAATTCTGTAAAAAAATTCTCCCGAAACTTTTTTGAGTAGTATTATCATGAAGTATTTCAACTATGTGCCAAGCAAACGAGTAATAGCTCGTAATTTGATTCCTTTCCACATCACCCAGGAGATAGAGATTTACAAGGTCTCGACTGAAGCATAACTCTTCCCGCCACGAAAATTGCATTAACACTCAGTCTCAGACACCCCTAAACAATTTCTAAACAGGTAACAGGAAGGAAGCACTTATGGTATATCTTGTGTCGAATCAAATATGAACATCCATACATACGACATTATTTCGTACGTTCTCAATAAATACATATGTTTCATTTTCACAGATTTATAGTATACAGCATACAGTATACATACATATGTATATAGTATATATATTTAATTTGCACTTAAATATTTACAATAATGAAAAACTTCTCCATCCACAACAGTTTCGAGCGATTTTTGGCCTAGTGGTGTGATTGTACTGTGACTGTATTATTTGAAAATGAAGTTGATACCACCATTACAATGAATAGCTGCTGTACGATGCTAACTAACTAATTTTGAGGGGATCGAGGTATTGGACTTGGATGATGTTTATTTCCCACACAAGCCGTAAAGCAATGATTAGTGCGTAGGAAATTTGCTGGACTTGTAATTTGTCGTTTGGAAGACATCAACTGGCCGCCTAGATGATGCGATTTAGCACCTCTAGACTTTTTCCTTGGATGTGTTGAAGGATAAAATCTACATCAAAACTGCATAAACGATTCAAGCACTTAAGGACAGTGGTCGAACTGCTATTGAAGAAATTTATGTGAAAGTCCGATGGAAAATTTTCTCAAAAGAGTGGCGGTCAAAAGTTACGCAAATGAGTATTCATGGAATTGGGTTCTTAGACTTTGTATTTTCGGAATAACTGCCGCTTTCTAAGCTCATATATTTATTTACACGATATCCAAACCCAATTAAACATTTCAAAAATGTTTGCCTGTTTGTTTTGTCGGAACTAGTTTCCTGAACGGTTAAGCCGACTATATATGACTTTCACTGGAAGGTAGATTTTGTTGGGCATGAATTTTTCTTTTATTTTTTTTTTCCTGTGTATCTGTTGGTCCACGATAATCTCGGAAACAATTAAACCTATTTTAATGGGGCCTTTACTGGAAGGTACAGTATTTTTTTCGTTTAAGCTACTTTTTATTCCGGAAATATTTGGGGTTCTCGCTGGAAACAATATTTAGATTGGGTTCATCCTCCTTTGTGCAAATTTTAAAAAAATCAAATGGAAAACTTGAATTTATAAAATTGGTCAGAAAATTTGAGATTATCGTCCCCAAAAAGCGGAGTGTTCCAAAGTTTGCAATCGATTTGAAATTTAATATCCTCCACTTTGGAGCTCCAATCCTCTTTGGTGTTTACATGTACAGTATCAACCTCCAAGAAATATATATCACAAAGACCAACCATTCCGGAGTACTCCATAACTCCTACGTTTGAATTTATAGGCTTGTCACTTGATCACTTCCGGTGAAGTCGCTTCCGTTTCACTGTGGTATGATATCACCATATACTAACGCGCTAAGAAGTTTCATTTAAAAAATAATTAATTACATTAGTCACAAAAGAAACATTTAAACTATTTTTATGAAAGCATTTATTTAATTGAAAGTTTTGTTAAACACATTTCTTTAAAAAAAAATATTAACAAGTTTTGACTTTTAAATATTTAACACTTCCGTAGAATCGTATAGCTGGCACTGTGGGGTCCCCGTGACCCCAGCCACGAAAATGCTTGCAGCGTGCCAACTAATGATTTTTGCTTGTTTAAAAAAAAATTTAGATTATCTCATACTTATAAAAATACACTGTTTTGATAGATAGTAAGGAAATGTAGGAAATATCCAACATTAAGATACGAAACTAAAATTGGAAAATGCTAAGAAACGCGGCAAAGTTTCTCTTTGGATTAAAACGCTGGGGTCAATCTGACCCCACCGTATATTTTCCTTATTAGAGGCGGTAGAGGCTTCATATTATGCAAACTAGTCCCTTAGGCTTTAGATATTACGACAAACATTATCCTTCAGTTTGGTAGCACTTAATTTGTAACAACAAACTAAAAATATTGGTGAACCAATTTGTGACTGACGAATACAAAGTTATATGAAAAACTTCGCATGCAGTAGAAAATAAAGCAAAAATGGAATATGAGACCTTTTAGTTTTATTTTCCCCATCAAAAGACCTATCTTGTGGCACGGCACGTTTACCAAACTATCGTGGGACGTTCGATCAAAAGAGAAAATATGAACAAGAAATCGAGTATAAAAAATGAAATATAAAAAAGTACCACATCGCACCTTTTCCTGTAGACCCATGTATTAACGGCGTCTGTTGACGCAACGCCCTGTTGATTGTCACGAGTTGTTGACCGGCTTTTACGATTTCTTCTAGCCACCACTGAAGTGTGTTGCGGTGGCCGCAGTTTATGCCGCGAAAGAATTGGTCCATGTCCCCGCCTGGGTGTTACACTGCCCGCGGAAATTTTGAATTCGTCGCTCACCGTACTTCTCCCGCTGCTGCTGTTACTATTTTGGTCAGTACCCTGTCGGGTACTCTGTATGCGTGACCAGCTGTTCCTTTCGTTTCCAACTTTACAGCAACTCGGGCCACTTTTACTTGAGCTCTGACAATTATTACCCAATAAAATTGAGATAGTCTCGTTCTTAGTAGGAGACGTTATAGACTGAGCGGGTCTATTTTGGTCGCCAGCGTCGCCGCCCAAATCATTGACACTCCAACATATCTTCTTGGTGCCCCGATCGAGTCTGCTCGAGTCACTGTTAATTACTGAGTAATCCCCTGATTGCGTCTCAATAGCATTCAGTGCTGGATCGCTTAATGAATGATAAATTTTCATTGATTGGGGCCCTGCATTAATTGATTCCAGTGAGGTCGACCAAGGGGAACCTGCGCTTGCTCCCAGGGCGCTGGTATTGGGCATTTCCTTTTCCTTGCTGCGCGGCTTCCTCCATCCAAAATTGAGATTTTGACGAGCAAATAAGAATCGTTTGAGCTTGGATGGCAGAGGAGCAGAACTGGTGCACCTATTAGGTTCCCCACGCTCAAACACGTTGACTAGGCTGTCGGACTCAACAGTTTTGATTGCGCTAATAAATTTCTCCTTCCCTTCCTCTTGGATATTATTTTTAGGATTAGGTTTCGCGGATGAGCGGAGTGTGAGCGCTATTTTATCTAAATTTAACCTGGGGATGTCTTCCACGCAAGTCGCTGCCATGGCACTCTCGTTGATGTCGTACCTCATTAGGACTGGATAATACTTGGAGTTGTCCACAATTAAAATTGATCGAGTGCTTGGCACCGGTTGGATGGGCGAAGAAGGTATTTCATTTTCCTGCCTTTCCCGGTCGTTTCGTAACAACAGTGGATCTAAATTGTCTGCATCTACCATAAGAACAGGTTTCGCACTTGTTAAGTGTGGGCAAAGATCGCGGTTGAAAATCTTCTCTTCACTAGAGCTTCTTTGCATCGAGTGCGAGCACGAAGGCTTATACAATTTGCGATCACTTCGCGGTCTGCATCCTTCGTCGGCATAGAGCATATCTCTGCTGTTATAGATCTCGTCCTCTAGCTGCTTGATCGTGGCCAGATCGACAATTTCCTTGTCGCCGACCCTTTGTTCAACCGACTGCCTGATAACGGCTGACAATCGTTTGCTCAGATTGAAATTAGATGGAACGCTTAGAGGTCTTAAAAACTTTGGCCGTCTTCGGCGGTATTGAATTCTGTTTTTATCCAGATTTATTATATTTGATGCCTTTGTGATGGGGGGTTTCCTGTGAGCAGACATGAAGCAGTTAATTGGCACTGAGGCACGAATTTAGATCAATTACTTTGGAATTGGAATTTTTATTCATTCACAAATGAGATTTCATGATACTTGTAATGGAAAATTTCCAAGGATTCCTAAATGGTACTTAAATTTCTGATCTTAATAATTTATATACTTGCAATTATTAGCTAATTACGTGTGATTCAATTTTCAATTTATTAAAATAACAAAGGAACACATAAATAACACATGAAGCACACAGAATTACCACTATTGCTTTTAATGTGCACAGACTTTCAAGCTGAGTACTTGTTGCAGTTTTTTTTTTATTACATTGAGACCGTGACCCTTACTGTGATGGATTCTTGCTATCTGCAATATTTTTCCTATTTGATGGATTAAATTTAAAATTGAATTTATCATATGACACAATAATTATATTTTTATTAATTTTTCTGCCGACTTGCATATAAACATTAATTATTACATTTCCATCCAAGGCAAGTAACTGTGCAAAACCTCATAGTTCTTTAGAATTTAAGGGTAAAAGTAAATTTTCCAGTATGGGTAATTAGAAATTTTCAAGTACGAGAGCCATGGACTTGCACTTGCAAAAAATACTCATTCCAAAGTAATCGACTTGTACTGGTTCTTACATTTTACAAGTCTGCCTGTAAGTGAGGTGATCTTGCTGCACCTTTGAAGCATCAGCGATCTCCCTAACATGGGTGACATCATCAAATTCGCTAGATATGGGAATTGCTCGGTTGTTATTGACTGAAGGTAGTCTGTGACTAGTAGCCTCGGACATAATCATGTTGAGCTTGAGCAGTTTGTTCTGCCAACGGCACGATCGCCTACCAACCGGCGCAACTACACTCAAACGCTATCCGCGGATTGCTGTAATCTCAAAAAACATTCAACTGAACGCCCACCACAATTACACGCTCACACCACTTGCTTTTTTGTGTTTTCCAGTTCATTGCACAATATCGGGAATATCTCGTTAAAGTGTGGGAAACACAGCGGACCGATAATTTTCTACTAAAAACATTTCGATTTTGTCACCATAATTGCAGTAAATTGAATTAAATCAATCCACCACAGGCACATAGCACTTAATGAGCATTAGTGCCGACACATTAATTGAAGGATCCGAAAATGTCCTGCAGCATTTGGGGGAATGACAGGCACTTGGCACTTAACTCCAATCTGTCAGCACAAATCAAACAGCACCTCGTGTCAATCCTGACAGATCTGGACAGGTAATAAACCAAGTTAACAGAAAACCGCTTAACGGAAAGTGAAACCGATCATTCGAGCACGACCGAAGGTGAGTAAACAATCGCACCGCAGTCTGCAACAAATCGATGTCAACCACATACTAAGTAAGGTACTAGCTCTTGGCTCGCTGCCTCTATCCATCCGCGCCATCGTCTTGATCAGATCATGAAAGAGTCCCCCAAGAAAATCCCAAGTTTTGCTCGCGACCTAGCTAGAGGTAGAGAGGTGTGCGCTCGTGATCGCGCCTTGTAAAACTTTTAAGTAGAGAAACGGTGCAGCCGTGTAAATGACGGGTTCTCGCTTTGTTTTTTTTTTGTATTTTCTTTGGGTCGAGTATCTTTTTCTGTCGAGACATTCCATCGTTCGTTGTTTCACGTTGCTTACGGTGTGACAACTGATTCACGCGAAGCTCTTGCAAATCGTTCAAGTAGAGGTGCCAGGTGGTGGGTGAATGTGTAAATTCACCGAATTTCAAGAATTTCAAAAATACATCCCCCTTAATTGCCTTAGTTAGGTTGTTAGGAAGGACAGCAACCCCTGTCGGTGAGAGGGCGTCTAATTTCGAGTAGCCTAGAGTGGCACTGAACTTAAATGCGCCACTGATAGAAATAGATGCACCAGCACTACAAGTAGTTCATAATGTAGCATTTCGAGAAAAACCGCGTTTTAAGTTTGAGGATAACTTTTTTTTATTAAGGCATTATTTTATCTTCAATCATAAATTGCTGGACCTTATAAACAGCTTTCATTTTCTCTTTGTGGGGTCCTATGGATAGGGGGGACTGCGTCCTGTGATCTAAGTGTGTTTGTTGACTTGCCTACGGTTAACTTGAATAACTTCAAAAATATAAAACCCATTAAAGGTGTCGATTTATGTTTTTCCAAAATACGATTTTTTGAATTATCTGGATTGAGCAAAATAAGATATCGTGTAGATATATGTAAATTACTTTGTCTTAAAACCTTTACTGCGAGCTAAAGTGAAAATATAACCTGATTCAACATTGGCACAGGCTTTACCATCGAGATGTAGAAAAAAATGGGTTGCCATAAATCATGTTTTCTTTGTAAAACCGATAACTCCTCAAACAAGTATTTCTGAATGCGAATTTTGCGAGGCGAAAAGAGCGTATCTCATACGCGCGATTTATCTCCGCATGAATTACACCTCGAGAAATATTTAATTTGTAAATCATCGACACCACGACAGAGTCATTGATACTTGTGAAACTGAAACAAACCCAAACAAGTTTTAAGTCCCACTTGCAAAAAGTTCGCGGAACGATTTTGGGCGTGCGTTGCGAACTCTTTATGCAAATGGCGAGGCTTCGAAACGCTGCAAATATTTCAGCCGAGGAGCTGGAAAGGGAATCACAATGTCGTCGCTCTATATATGGAGCGCGGTGTAATTTATGGGCCCGCAATGACTTCTCTCCATCACCGTTTCGCATTAGCATAAAAACTCGTAATTATGCCCAACAGTTTTTGCCTGCAGGTCCGTGTCTGATTTTCTTACCGCACAAACCCGATCCGATCTAAATAATAGGAGAGCGCCATTCGGTTTGCTGGGGTTACATGCTTTATGGGATAGCGCGCTCCAGCTGGCATGAGCTAGAATTTGACCTATAAATGAACCAGATGCTGACCTTTCTTTATATAACTCCCGAGAGAAACATACGGGCGCAAATATTATGCAAATACAGAATCCAGGTCGGACGAATGTTTCAATTTCGGTGGGTGATTCATGATGTTGGTGAGGCGTTTTTTCAGCGCAGCCACCTCTTCGGCGATGGATACCTTACCCAATTAATTAGCAGCACACGATAGCGCAGTGTCCTGTCCTAATTGCCTTATCGCTCAATTAGAATTGCACGCATCTGTCGCTATTTAATTAAGCGGCAAATTGTGAAACGCATTACAGATACGCCAGACTGTTAGCCGGTCTCAACAGCACCAAATGTGTAGCAATTTAGCAAGGGCAGGGCAACAAAATAGGCCTTGTGGGAATCGGAATCTCGTCCGACTGGGAGTTTTTTTCCAGCGAGTATTGCTCATCGAAAGTCACCCATTTCGCTTTAGTAATTGGGCGACCTCCCTGGAATTGCTATTATTGCTCTTCTTCTCTTTTTTTGCTGGACCGCGTTCCCAGGTTAACGCCTGACTAGCTCTTTTTCATTTTTGACTTCTTATTTTTCTCGGCTCTGGAAACTATCACGAGCGAATTTTATAGACGAATTCTATTTCCTTCACAGAGAAACCCTGATATTGGGTATGGCACCGATGTTTCATTTAAAATGTCTGGTCTGGGCATCGTACTAATTCTCTTGGGAGTGAGAATGGCTACGAAAAGTTGCTGTGATCTGGGAAGCAATTACGAAATTGCTTGGTGTCCCCCCGGTAGTGACTAGAATAACTTTGCGTCATTTCTTTATTGAGTTGTAGAGAGGATTCTTTCATTTCTGTAAGCCACTTTAATTAAAGTGCCTACAAAAGAATATGCAATTAAATTATCCATTGGTCTCGCTATATATAAATATTTCCGGAAGTGAAATTGGAAGAGTACATTAAAAACTTTACAATATAAAGGGAATTTAGTAGATAAGTGATCGGAACTTTTCAGTCAGTCGTGATAAAATTTAAAACTTTTTTTTGTTATCATTAATGTCTTGCAATTGATCAACTACTTAATGCACATTACGCAGCGACTGTATTTCCTTTGTATTATTATAAATTCATACTTGATATATTTTAGTGTGCCAGGTTCTCCCCTTACAAATTTTATAAAAAATATAAAAACGACAAAATTACTGTAAACAGAATCTAATAATAATCTTGCCTTGAAAATAATATTTAGAAGCACAATTTCCAGCAAAAACTTAAATGTATGCTGTGAGTAATCGACTCATTTCACAAAGAAATATGCAAATGAAGTTTTTGCTGGGAATGCCAGTGCGTCAAACGAAATAGACGGCACATGTTGATTTGTATGAAAGAATGTTACCAATAAAATATTTTCCTGTTAATTTACGTTTGTAGTGAATTATGTATCATTTGCATTTGCATGCGCCATAAGCATAAATTCTGAAATTAGGGCCACTTGCTTATTATTAGCAAAGTTCAACAAAAACTCACATTATATGTATGTACATATAAATTAATAACCACTCAACCGACCCGGGCACTCAATTACCTGGTTCTCAAATTTTGTCATCATCATTGAATGTTTAGCATGATTTGCAAATTGATTCGTCGCCCCATGGTCTTGTCACGCGCAGTGCAAGTCATTTATACAGGGTGTTTCGTACAACGCATGCAGGAATGAGAGGGTTGATGATCTCCCCTCATATCTGCATGCGCTATATGAAACATTCTGTACAGCGCAGGTTCCTTCGCTTTGCTCCTAAGTGGTCTCCCTTGTTCAGACCACCAAGAATCTGCCTCCTTATGATGATCGACTGAAACTCATCGACTTAGAACCGTTAAGTAAGCGACACGACCCTGACGACATTATCTTTATTCATCAGCTCCTATCCGGCGTCATTGATTTCCCCTCTCTGTTACAGCTGATATCCCTCCACACCAATTCCTGACGGGCCGTCGCCTTAGATCCGTACCTCTCTTCCGCCCTTGCTCTCAAGTCTTACAGCACCAATTATGGCTTTTCCGAACCAATTTCCATGATGTCCGCAAAGCCAACTCCACAGCCTCGTTCGACTTTCACCTAACCAAGTCATCCTAAGAGAAACCTGAATTGCTCCTCGTAAAGTAAAATTTTTGAAATCTTATCTATGATATCCGCTTTCTTCAATATTTTTTTTTATATTCGAAGAAACACAAATAGGTCGGATAGATAACAAAAAATGGGTGGGTGGGTGGCAATGGTCGAGGCTACTAACGTGAGGCTTTCGTGAAAACATCTCTTTGACCAGGTTGACCGTTTCGTCCTGTCTCCTGAAGTCGACGCGCCGAAGTTTTGGAGCCGCATCGACGATTGTGCCAACTTTGTTCACCAGCATGGTCGTTTCTCGCTTAGTTTTTTTTATCAATCAGTGTCCGGTTTACTTCGAGCTGCGTCACGTTGAATTTGCTTGCACATTCTTTTCATGGACTGCGTCATTTTCAACTTCAATGCGTCGCAGTTTTCCCATATTTAATAATAAATAGTTCCGAATAGCCTGAAATTGTCCACAGTACTTGATTCTTAACAAGTCAGCTTATTTTTCTCAAACAACGCTACAAACAATGACATGCGCTCTCAAAGACCACTCGGCGTGCATTAACTCGTCGTTTCGTTACCCGACTAAATACCCCCTCCCTTGCGTCGTACGCTTAGTTAGTTCATCGCTTTCAACCAGTAGTCTTCTAGTATTAGTCGTTTAAAATTTGACACTTTTGGTGTCGCTCATTTTTTTTCCACGTCAAAAATTCCCCAAATAATCGACCTGTATTTTTTTGTTCATGAAGGCTCTGAAAAACCCACGGACATTGCAACGAAACTATTAAAATTTCCCTTCGGATACCGACCCCTAAAAATTAACTCATTCATTATTATTGAATGCGTAGCATAACTTTCCAAAGCGGTTTTATTAAAATCCGGAGGATCCTTGAAATAATATTGACGACCTGATTTTGAATATCATATATACACATTAAAATTTTCACACGAAATTATCTCTGCACAACACTCTAAGGGTTAGTCAGGCATTCCATTTTAAAATTGAAGCCTTTCAGCTAAAACATACATATCATGTCAATTATACGTTTCCAGCCGGAGATAATCTTCAAAGGATATCTACCTTCCTCCTATGTTAGCAAAGTTTCCAGTTTAACTCCACAGTTGTCCAACCCAATTAACAGTGGGTACGACTGAGCCTACTCAAAAGTTGCCAACTAGAAACATTTCAGAATACTCGGTGAAATTGTGCTGTATCTTTTGAAATTCCCTCGTCACTCATAACGCTCTGAATGGGACCAAAGTTGAAGTGGAGAGATCCCGTAAAAGTTAACTAGGGAAATAACCCAGAGGAAGCCCATCCCGCTTGTCAAAAATTCATCAGGCTGTGCAGCAGTAACTTTTCTAGAGCAAACATTGGAGCACTACCTGCGGCGGCGGTGCAATACGAGGATGAACCGATCGATAACAGCCGCTGCCGAGGGACACACACTCCCAGTCAACAGCTCCCACATAACTTTGTTGCATCACAACATACTAGAATGCATGCCGTTGGAGTTTTTCTTATCAGCATGCACGCTGTAGTTTGTACTCGGCGATAAAGTGCATACGACAAAGTCGCCAGCGCTGTCTTTTGTTTATGCATTTCCTTGCTTCTTCTGATGGTTCTTGCGCGCGGCCTTCGGCAAACACAGTAAAAATGCTGGAAATGTTATCCGTCTGGCACATTACATAGTATAAACACCTCGGATTTCGTGTTAATTTAACATTTTAATGCCAATATAGTCTGAAACTTGTGCCCCGAGGATAAAGCCACGGACACCGCCCGATTTTATAGTGTAAAGTATAAAAATGAATTTAAATTTTCTTGCGGTTCGAACGAATTTTAAACTGGGTCACAGTAAAACAATTATTTTGTACAGAATTGTAATGCAGCAAAATTTGGGCATCAGTCTTTGAAAATTTAAAACAACAATGAGGGAATTATTTAACAGACTGCCACTTCGCGGAGACAAATATGACCAATTTCTATACAAACCCAAACCACCAAAATAGCTGCAGTTCTTTTATTTCTATTGGAATTTTGTCACCTATCTCGCTCATTTTGGTCATTATGCGCTAACTTCTTACTCGACAACGGAAGCGTTATCTGTTTTCAGCCTATGTATGTATTTATGTCCGGATGTTTTGGCCTAGAGCCCCACTGGATTAACCGATTTGTATAAAAGAGGGGTCGTTAGAATCGTATTAATCCCCCGGGTGTCAATAACGTTACAAAAAAAGCAAAATGGCAGCCACCATAAGTCAAAATGTCTGACAATAAAAAACAAATTTCACCAAATATTATAAATATGAGTACCAAATGATGAACGCAATACGGTAAATTATGTGAAGTCTTTCCAAATCCAATATGGCGGACGTCCAAGATGGCGGATTACCTCTTTCTTCACAACTTCTTCGATATGGGTACCAAACGAAAGGGTTTGATGAGTAGCATAGAACTAGATATACCACGTCATTCTAAACAAATTATGGTGCACGTCCCAAGGTGATGACTTACATTTTACTTCACAACCCATTGACATGGGTATCAAATAAAAGGGTTAGACGAGTCTAATACGACAAGTAATGTGACGTCATTGTCATAGGATAACAAAGAAAATTTCTGGACGTTGATATTATACTATCATCGTGATACAATGCAAAATCACTAGTATGAACTGTCTGCGTGATCATGTCATGATATTACTTAACTACTAAATATTATTTGTAACTGAAAAGCCGTAAAAAAAATATTATAAAAAACAAAAAAAACCGACAACGCAAAAAACGAAGAGTACCTATGAAACAAGGAAATATTCTCTCTTTCTTTACTTAATTCAAATCGACACATAGTAACGGTGATGCTCAGAGTATAAGCGTGGTCGCATGTTGCGTTGTAAATACCCTATTATTGCGTTTTTAAGTATTTAAAAATTTCAAATTTCTGACTGTGCGCATAACTCAATAGACAATGAAGAGCCCCTAATTCACAGAAAGACTTTAAATAATTTTTTCTATAGTCACTGCATGATTTATAAGATCATATGAGATTTTGAAAGGAACAAAAATACGTTTAACACCATCCGTTTAGATGGTGGGTGTCCCGAAAACGGCCCACAAATAAACGCTGTCTCTCGTCTATTACATGAAGTTCGCTCACGATAGCTCTCTTAAAAATTCCGGAATGGAACGTGCTGAGTATGAATAGTTTTATTAATTTTCGGTAGTCTGCATTTATACATATATGCTTATTTAGGCATTCTCCAATTGCTAATGAGTGCGATAAAAAAGCACTTTTATATTCATTATATATTCAGATGAGTTTCTCCTAATTTTTGATGTGACCGATGACATGGAAGAAGTGCTCTGGTGCGTATTTTAATTTTGTAATTAGGACACATGTGTAGGGGCTACACGTGTCTCAACCTCAACTAATAGAATTTCTGATTATAAAAAATGGTGTGAAAACGTCGGAATGAATATTCACGCAAGCGCCATCATAAAATCACTTCGAGAAGCTGGAAGAGGAGCCCGCCATTGTTACAAAGGCGGTGAAGCAATTGTCAGAATGCATATAGCAGGATTAACCGGATAAATTAGCAGTTTCGACCAATTTTTCACGCATTGACCCGTCGACGGATCACCTGGTTTGGAATTCCAAATCCAGTCGGCGTGGCGGCACGTCTTTTTCAGAAATGGTCACCCCGCCGGTAATTAAATCGAATCTAAATATAAACATAAACAGCCATCGAAAACAACACGCAAAAGACGTTTTGTTTTGTTCGTTGTATTGGACCATGCGTGGTCTGTGGCCTCTTATACATGTGGGTCAATAGTGCCACCAAGTCTTTCCGCCGATGTCTTGCACATGCTCATTTCATTGTTCACACATTCTCCGTCGGACTTTTTAAAAGGAACAGGTTCAATACTCGCCTAATAAAACATAAACCTAACTGTTTTTTATACGAAATGGGTATTACCATAAAATATAAAATATGTTCTACATATGTTATATCTATATTTATGTTTCTTTTTTAACAAAGCTCTAAATTACAAGACGATCGGTTAGAAAAGGTGAGAATATGCTAACGTAATCAAAATATTATAAAACATATTAAGCAATTGCTATATACATAAGAGGCGGCGTAAGTATCAAATAATTAAAAAGAAATCGACAATTATAATTATTCACACGATACGGAAATAAGTCGTCAGAGTGCTCACGAACTATCTCACTTCTCGCTCCTATTAAAGAAGGAGCGATATCTTTACAATATCGTACAACTCTTTGTCCTTCGCGAATATCCCTCATGCATGTCCCTTTGCTTCTATTTTCTTTTCTTTCTTTATTTTATTATAATAACTTTTGCCTTTTATAATACAGTGTCTCAGAACGAACCAAATGAATCGTCGCTCTAAATAGCCCCAAACGCAGTTCCCGCTTACTAATGCTAACAGGGGGCTAAGGGGGCTGTCGACATACAGAATTCACACCCAACTCGATGTTTCCAGGGGTTCTTGCTATTCTTGGACGACCATGTCCGCCATATTGGATTTAAAATGACGTCATACAACTTATTTAATTCCACTTTTCGTACCCTTTCATTTGGCGCCTATGTCAGGGGGTGGTAAAGGAAAAGCTAAACCGCCATTTTGTGGTGGTCGCCATATTGAATGTACCATAAAATTGAATATACTATATTGTAGTGTCATGTAGATTGAATACGTATGCAAACTTTCATCGGAATCGGTTGAGTAGAAGTTGTCGAAAAATTGATTGCAAGATTTGAAACAAATATACGCAGTGAAGCTAAATCAAATCGTTTAAAAAATTCGGGATAGCGGGTTTGCACTGGTGAGTTATTTTACGCCGTGTGAAGCCGAACCCGACCATACATGTCTTATAGAAGCAAGCATGAAAACTGAAGAGCTTTGTAAAGCTTCTCTGCTCTGTGTTTTTTCAAAATAAATAAAAGCACACGAATAAACACACACGAAGAGGTGATGATAGCGATAATGTGCTTCGCGGCTGTTCTATTTTTATGGTGGCGTACTGTTTGAACGTTTTCACTTCCTAGAAACACCTATTTTCCTAAAACAAAATCTGAGTGGTTATCATCTTGCATAACAATTAATTGGCTCCGCTTAAAAAAAACAGCGGTCGAATTGCAAGTTTTACTTTGATTACCGCCTCCGTCGTGAAAGAATAGAAAGGTGATTAAAAGCAACAAATACCTTCGCACATGACACATTGGGAGATTATATTTTCGTTCTCATTAAACTGTTCACTTACCTGCAACGAAAAGAGAAAAGTAATTAACGTTAATCGTCAAGAAAAGCAAACAAAAGAGCGTGCTCCGCGGAGAATTAAAAAGGACAAGCCAAGCCTCCATCCAAACAGGGGGCTTGACTCAGCTGGTTGTGTAATTTGAGTTGGTGTCAACTGGCAGACTGTTGAGGTAGCGCCAGAATTTATAGCGCCCTTATCTATCTGCAGCTGATAAACGTGTAAAAAGATATGTGTGGCGTGCAGGTAGGTACTGCTCGGAATGTTGACTTTCCCCTGTAGTGTCGCCCGTTTTATATGCCGTTGCCCACCAACAAGCAATGCAAATATACATTCTGCTGGAGCGCCCCGGCTCGAGCGAATTGCGCTGCATAAATGTTACTAAAGCTATCAAAACAAAAGTGTAAACATGACGGAGGCAGTTGGCTATGCCGACTAAGGTTTTTGGAGACTTGGTGATGTGTGTATAGAACACTTCTGGATACCACTCATTCCGCTGAAGTGAGTGGTGCAGTGAAATATTATATGTATGTCTTATAATTGCTTTTAAACAAACATTTAAGGTCTTTCACCCAGTCCTAAACCAAAAAAATGATTTTAAGTTTTTGTTTGTACATTTTTGACGTATACATCTTTAAAAACAGTATAGAGGTGCGTCCTGCATTCCGAGTGACACGAAAAGTGGAACCTATTATGTCGCTAATACTCAGAAACTATAAAAGCGAGATCAACGGGATAGATGGCGTTCGAAAGACGAAGATTGAGAGATTTAACTGATCTAAACTAGATTTCCCCCTGCACCCGTTGTGAAAGGGTGGTAAACAGATTACAACGTCGAGTCCGCCCAGTGGCGAGAATGTGAAGAGCTTCCCCTATATGGCCGTAAGGAGGGCTTTGCTTCCTTTTTTTTTATCAGAATAGGGAAAATGCGAAAGAGACAGGAGGAAAAATTTAAATAACGGATAACGGGATAGGGAATGAAATTTTTATGCAGTGTACATTGTGTACTTAACTGTGTGTGGTGCAAATACAAAATGTATTCCCAGATTCTATTATATCTTCTTAAATTTATATAAAGTGGACAAGTAACACAAGTCAACAAAAAAAAATTTTTTTTTTGGGTTTGTTATTAAATTAATATTTTCTGATTTTTTATACTAAAAGTAACCAGAAACTTCGTTCATTGCAAATAAAGTTTGCTTTTGTACAATTTGAGAATTTCAATCTCATGGGATGCAGAATGTCCCTTAAGGGGGCCGATACATTGAAAGTGAGTTTTTTTAAAGAATTTTTTTGATAGGGAAGGAATAAGCGGATCGAGTTAATTTTTTTATTAGTTTACCACAAGAGCTTGTACATTATAAAACATTTTTTTTCGAGTGCCGGCGTTTCAAAATGGCGGCGAAGCCCGTGACGCAACAGCCCCCTCATATTTCAGTCGCTGCGTTCTCGCGGCGGTAATATTGGTCTGAAACAAAGGAGGAAGAAGAAATTGTTAAAAAACAGTTGTGGCTTCAATGTGAACCTAACTTTAAGACAAAAAAATTTTTTTTCCCCAAATGCGACTTGAATGAAAATTTTGCTTGTTTTTTTGGCTGAATTCGCAACCTCTACGGTCGGGGATTCGCGAAATCGGCTATAAATTTAGGTTCATCCAGTAGACAAGGGTCTTTTGAAGCTACGGTAAAATTTTCAGCGTAATTGAACCTTTCTTAATAAAGTTATCGTGCAGCGAGTAGTCGAAAATGTCGTTTCGAGGAATTTGAGTTCAAAGTTTGGGGAAGTGAAAAGACGAATTCTCTACTTACATTTTAGTCGGCTATTCCTGCACCGTAGAGTTGTTCTTCCTCTTGTGCACGCAGCTGATTCACGGCAAACGTTTTTTCTTTCCGAGCCGTTCTTGCTTCTTTTGAATCGAGAAATGTGTGCCGGTCTGCGCTCGTTACTCGAGAATAATTCGAAATATTTGTCTTCGATTAGAACAATAGCTGAGGAATTTGGGAATAATAGACGAAAAGCTAAGAGCGGGGCGGTCTGGAGCCGGGGCGATGGACAGCTTCTCACCCGCGCTACTTGACATCGCCGCTTCTATGTGAGATTCCATGAGACCGGATTGAGATATCGGGAAACTCTCTTAGACACACGTTCTCAACACCTTATAGAATATATTCCCGACGAAAAAAAAAAAAAAATTTTTTTTGATTTTACATGTATCGGCTTCTATGTGAGATTCCATGAGACCGGATTGAGATATCGTGAAACGCTCTTAGACACACGTTCTCAACACCTTATAGAATATATTCCCACCGAAAAAAAAAAAAAAATTTTTTTTTGATTTTACATGTATTGGCTTCTATGTGAGATTCCATGAGACCGGATTGAGATATCGGGAAACGCTCTTTAGACACACGTTCTCAACACCTTATAGAATATATTCCCGACGAAAAAAAAAAAAAAAATTTTTTTTGCTTTTACATGTATCGGCCCCCTTAAAGTACATATGCTACATGCTCACTTAGACCAGTTTAAAGATGACTTAGGGGCATATTCAGAAGAGCAAGGAGAACGCTTTCACCAAGATGTGATAAACTTTGAACAACGTTATCAAGGACAATATAATGAGAATATGATGGGTGACTACATTTGGAGTCTAATACGAGAAAGTTCCTACTTACACAGAAGAAAAACAAAAAATATTCATTTCTAAAGTTTCTTATTGTTTCTTTTTATGTATTTGGAGATTTATCTTTATTGTTCTTTGTAAATAAAAGTGATTAACATATAAATTAAAATTCTTTTTCTTGCTTTTGTATTCTACTGAATTAAAAAAATAAGATTTTCTTAAAATTAGAAATTGCGTTCTGGTTGCTACAAAAGCAAACTTTATCAACTAAAAGTATTTTTTTTTTGTTTAGTTAGACATTATTAATCAAAATCAGCACTACAGAACTCAGACTCAAAAATCGTGTTGACTTGTGTAATTCATTTCTGGGTACAAGCACATTCTACGAAGGGCCTTCAATCTAATTGCAATAGTACCTTCAATGGAAGACCCTCCGTCTAATAATATACAAACTTCCCATAAAAGGCCTCCTTTCTGCGGACATGCCTGTGCAAAGAGGAAATTGATGGAAGTACGAAAAGGTGGGCCTCTCTCCCTTGTGAGAAGGCCTTCAACAGGCATGATAGAAACATTATATTCGCTGCTCTTGAAATATGACAGCTAGAGAGTAGCAGAGGTCTCTCAATTTTTTGGAACCATAAAATAATTCATAAATGTTGAAATGTAGTTTTTTTATATGAACGATATGTTCTTGTATCCAATTAAAATTATTTAGGTACTGAGAAAGTTCGTTTGATCGTTACTAAGTTACGTGACAGTCAAATTGTATAAGATAAGATTCGTTTTAACAAGAATATAAAATGGTTTGGTTTTTTCATTTGGCTCTCCTCTTTGGTATTGAATCATTAGCCCAAATAGTCCTCTTTTTTCCCAAGACACAACCAACAAATTTCAAGTTTCAAACGAACGAACAAACAATCAATCGAATGAGTTTATCTTAGTACCATATTTCCCACACGCAAAACTAAAAAAGAAAACAATTAAAATAAAATACCTATTTTCCTTTACGTCCACATCATAATGGAACACTTTTTATTATAAATCGACTTGCTATTCTCTTATTTGTCAAATTAGCAAACGCAACAAAGGGGACCAAACTATCCAGTTGGTATAGTGTGTCAAAAATTAAACACCAGATTAGTTTCTCTATTCTGGAACTAATTTCTCATTAGCGTCGGCACCAGGAATTTGATAATTTGAATATTTATGCAAACGAAAATTAAGTGGATCCGCAAATGTCCACAGCAGCGAATAAATTATAATCAGGAGGATAAACAATGAATAACGCAAACCCAGCGAATAAACCCTAGTGAAATTTTCCAGGCGCTCAACTGTTATAAATTTACCATTTGTTCCATTTGCTCGTTAGTTTTCAGGCTGCCATACAGCGACGAGCGCATTTTCTTGCAAAGTGCCCCATTATTCGCTGCGTTTGGCTACTGAGTTTCCCACTCCTGACAGTGGCAGCATCATGATATTTCACGCATTTTTCCGCAGAAAATTCCCAACGCCCTCTCCGCTGGCGGTGTCCTGGCGTTGATGATGCGCCGACGGAGATACGTCTAAAAATATTCGCTGATGACAGAAATTCCCAAAGTGCCGAAGTGCCGCTGTAAGCTCACTTAATCGGCGGAATGTTTGCGTGGATTTCCTTTATTTTGTCACATTTGTATTCGGGTCATCACTTGAGCCATTGAATGAGAAATTTATTGATTTTGGGGCTCTCGCCAGGAATTCGTTAGATAGTCGGCGCCCTCAGTGAAGGTTATTTCGAGCATTCGGACGCAAAGAACAAAAGGAGTCTGTGCAACAGGAGAAAATCGCCACCGATGGCCGCAGCCGTGGCACGTTCGTGATGATGGCAATTTTATTATTAGAAAGACTGCACGGCCGAGAGCGCCAGGCTTCTACGATCGCGACGCCTCGACTACTTCCTGTACCAATTACCATATTGACCAAAAACGGCGCGCTGTAATTCTCTCTATCGCAATTATCAATCACACCTGATCATTAATTCATTCACGATTAGATCGGAATGCGCGCGAGCAGAGGTTGACCAAAACAATTTTCCCGCAAAGTCGTTATCGTAGACGATCGCGGGTCCCGCAGACGAAGTAAATGGAATTTGATGTCTTGATCTTGGCGGAGATCGCGAATGGGACCTAGACTTGCGAACAGCTGGCTACTTAGGTGTCTTATGGTCAAATAGAGACATTAGATGTAGATAAACAAAGGAAATTTATTCAATTCGACTTTTGTCTGCCTAGTCTGGTATGTCGGCTTGTATGGCACAAAAATCGTGGTAGAAACTTCATTTGAACATGCTTTGTCTCGAGCTTGTGTCACATATGGACATTTCTATTGTGCCGAGATCTCTGTATTTTCCGTGTTGTTTATGTTTTCTTATGCATTCTCTACGGCGAATATTTGATGTTTTCTTTGGCAATAATTTTAAGTGAACCCTGTCGTTTTTGAAATGCAGTGCACGTTTGTTTATTCTACATAAATCCGGCTCTCTGTTTTAGTTGAACATCAAAGCCTTTCACAGTGAAATTATCACGTAGACGAATCACGTATTAAAATAGAAGGAAATTGCTATATAGTATTGCAATATTTCCTATTTGCATGATATTTCGTACTACAAAATTATTACTTTAAAAACTATTAAGGCGAAATCGTTAGATCTTAGTTATGATGAGATTTTCATAAAGAGATGCATAAACTTAGGGAATATCGAGTAGAGAATAATTCACCGAATAGATTGAGGATAATTACGAAACGAAACGTTAACCCCAGCCTTCTACGCAGACAATTCCATAGAAAGTTTTGGATTTTCGTTTTCATTTTTTCTCTTTATGGATTAACATTATTAACCGACGAAAAAAAGGAGGAGGTTTTGAAGTCGACGCGTATATTCTTTTATGTATGATCGCGCATAACTTTTTACAAAGTAGTCCGATTTTGATGATTATTTTATTATTTTTATTGAATAGGCCAAATCTCGAACGTTTAATTCAAATTCAAATTTGAAGAAAATATTCAAGGGTAGAAAATTAGGGGATAAATCCCGTTTATTAAACACCCACTTCCAGCTAACCGATTTGAATAAAAATTAGCACATATATGTATAAAGGTTGTTGTTCCAATGAAAATAAAATATTATGGTGACCTGCACTAAAAAGTCAAAAATCATAACCGAAAAATATAAACTAAAGCACTAAAAAGTATAAAATCATTATTTTTGGAATCGGTGCCAAACCGTATGATACGCGTCTGCGCTGTGGTGGAAAAATGACTGTGAACGAGCCTGTCCGTTCGGTTTGCCCATTCCACCACGTTCATCCCTTTTGTTGGTTTATATTTTTTAAGTTTTTACACATATTAGGGGTAGGGGAGACCGGGGCTAGTTGGCATAGGTTTACACTTATCGATTTTTTTATTTTTTTCTATTAATAGTATTTGATTTTTGGACATTTTCTATGAAAAAGTAACTCTTGGGCTATAATTTCCATAAACAGTCGTTTTTAAAATTCTTATACATGGCTCATTAAAAGTGTTTAAAGTCGCTTAGTCCAGCTATGCCAACTTGCCCCACAAGCGGGGTAGGTTGGCACATCCAAGTTGGCATAAATGTAGCTTGTAAAGTTCATATTAACAACATGTTTGGAATCAAATTAATAGAATAGATGTAGACTGTGATAAATTTTAATAAATAAACTTAAAGGATTATAATTCCTTGTAGAAAATTTGAGGAATTGGAATTTCTCAGTTCAAATATTCAAAAGGCAGAATACTTATTATATGAAGGCTCACTAGACACGGTCTCTTAAACCTAATTTATGATTAATATGTGGGTTGGTGGCATTTCCGACAATATTTGGACAAGGCAAGACAAGTTGAATTTTTACCTAATTAAAACCAACTAGCCACAAGGCTTATAGAAAAAAAACATGGCTGTAATCATAACTGTAAAAGTTACTCAATTAATAAAAAAACCGATTTTTTCACCTCTTCACTTTAAAATTGCTTACATCACACTGTAATTTTTATTGAATGTGTGATTGCACTATATGATCACGTGACGTCATCACCAGCGCTCTATCGCAACTACAAAATTAATAAAAGGGACAATGCCAACTTACCCCATATTCCAACTACCCCCGGTCACCCCTACCCATAAATAATGTCGTTTTGAGTGTCAATATATTTTGTGTACAAAAAGGCACAAGGATAAGCTGAATAGTGCGGGTGAGGAAGATCTTCCCATTCTACTTCCTTGGCTTTTAGTAGAGCGACCCTTGCAGCATCTGGTCTCGCGTTATTGTGATGGAGGATCGATGTTAGGCCTTGGAGTTTTCCTTGATAATTCTCAAATGTGAAGTTATTAGTTTTTCATTACTGCATCATCATAGAGAAATTATTATTCAGTATAACGTTATAAGACTGAGAACATGAGGGAACCTAAACAACGAGTTGGAACTGGGATAGAAATTGATTCCAATTAGTGTTGGAGAGGTTCGCTGCCAAAATAGCCGAAAGTATGTGTAATCAAAAAGTGACATTATTTATGGGTACCTACCCGTAATAAAATAGAGCAATGCACGATTCAACAATGAGTTTCAGGTTTATTATGAAATTATAATAGAAAATCAATTTCGGCTGCCGGATTAAGATAAAGCACCTACTTATAATTGCGTTTTTATTTTTACTATTTTTGATTTATAAAATTTTGGAATAGGATTTTATCCCGATTTCCAATAGGTCTGAATTTTTGTACATGTATTAATTTTGAATGCTAAAAATAAAAATAATTAAAAACAACATAAAGTATACATTTTAATACAGTTTACACCACACCCTACAAATGTTTGTTTCTAGAAGAAATAACCAACTTCCCGATGATGTATAATATTACAATAATAAATTATAAAACAAGAACATAAAAATATAATGCTAACATAAAATTTAGCGTAATTATCTATTCTTCCTGCACACGACCGGCAGAACACTTATTTACCGAAGCCTGTAAATCTCGCGCATAGTTCCAACATTCCTGCGTCTTGGCTGCGAATAACAGGCAAGTCAAGTAGACTGACTATCAACGCCGACATAATCGGAACATCGATACACCAAAACTTTTGAAACTTGCGCAAAATTGCGGAGGAATTACTTAACAATTTGCAGATCTCAGCCAGATATTTCACCATTTATCTGGACCTCTGCAGAATACCCCTAAGGTCTGCTCCGGCCGGCGAAACAAAACCCGCGCGGGAAGGTTTTCGGTCTGAAAAGTTTGGCTACAATGGGAGACTTCATTATTGTTAATTTTCTCAAGATGAACAGGATAAGAAAAATCGCTCCGTGAGCAGACCCAGAATGAATTATTTCTGCTGAAAACAATTCTGCTCGGCGAGTCCGACAATAACCCGCAATGAAATCAGCCAGATTTGCCGGAGGTGACTTCGAAGGTACGGTGCCCCAGTGCCTCAGCAGTGTCTGCAAAAGCGACAATTGCTGCAGGCCGTAAAATCAATTTTGAATTTGATAGAATTATTCGGATCTCATTGAATGTGATGATAAATAGCACAGAGAGCGTGAGAAATTGACCAGTGCATTACTTAGAATTTAACAGCTAGACAATATCAGGATATTGAGAATATGTTGGTTGAAACATACATAGACGATTAGAATAGAATGTAAGTTCCACAGGAGTGCCGCGACAACAGTTCCTTGTAGGGTGACTTTTATGGCGTACCTTCGGATGGAGGATGAGTCTTAACTTTAGTTAAGCAGGGCCAGCAGGGTGGCCGGCATGCTGTCGATGAGTCGATCATATACCCACACAGCGAGTACGAGCGAACAAATTTAATTATTATCTCAATTATTTACACTGATATATTTTCCTTCAATTTACTTCACACTAGAAAGTTAAAATGTATATCATAAGTACATACTCTGATAATTTTTGTAAAAATGAGGAGACATATCAGTGAACCTGCACGTTCAACTTTGAAGGTTCTAAAATTAAGAACATACATATACATTAACTATTTCGGGTTGCTACTACTTAAAATAAGCGTATACGCGTACGATGATAATAAAATTCTTAAGGGCGGGGTAACGTATTAAAAAATTTTATTTATCATTTTTTTTTATTGTTTCATATGATTGTATAACATCTTAAGATTGTTGTGTCAAAATTTCAAACAAATCGGAGTAAAACTAACTAAGATACAGAACTTTGAGCGTTTGTTGCTTTCATGTATACTACTCGATTTTCAGGTATCGGTGTTTTCACTTCTAAGTGTCAGCAAAAATTGAAAAATCGAAAAAAAAAAAATTCCTCCCAGGAATACCTTTGGAAAGCGGTTATCTAAGGACACATTTTTTTTTGTTAATTCAGATGATCCACTCTTCAGTAATATTGTTCACCGACAGACAACTTTTTTTTCGAGGCGCCTCCGAAGATTTGCTGCCGTCGGCTTAATTATTTATATTTTGTTTTAAAATATTAAGGAAAATATTGTTCACAGGTTGTACTATAATGCTGCGATCGACTAATTAAATTTGTATTGCCTGTAGCGTCTGCAAAAATTCTTGAAAAAGGACCTTTTTCACGCCGAATTAACGTTACCCCCCCCCCCTTAAATTAAGATTCTCATTATATGTATATTCAACATTCCCAATATTTAATCACGAATAACCTACAGCACTTTAAAATCATTGTTGAAAGTTGTTATTATATTATTAGAACGTTTTAGATTAATAAAGAGTCTTAATGTGGACGCTCGTAATTTGTTAGGTTATAGCTTTATGTTGTGAAAGCAACGCCGGTCAAATTTGTTGTACATTGTTCAGTAGGATGTGGCAAATCACCATGGAAGGTTATACGTGTGCAAATCAAAAAATTTTATTATCAAAATCAGTGCTCCGTTCGAGAAACGTTTCGCGCGACAAGCAATTTTTTGTGACCTAAACTGGATGATATGGATACTGACGATATGTGGTTCCAACAGGACGGCGCTACGTTCTACACAGCGCATGTCACGATGGACATTCTGCACAAGCGATTTAAGGGCATGGTAACCTCACGCGGCGGCGACGTGAACTGGCCATCGAGATCGTGCGATTTAATGCCTTTAGACTTCTTCCTTTGGGACTATCTTAAATCACAGGTGTATGCGAATAAACGGCAAACAATTGATGTCCGAACGAACGAACGAGCGCCATTCAGCTAATTCAGCCGGATTTAGGCGACAAAGTTATCGAAAATTGAACATCCCGAATACGCGACGGACTTTTGAACGACGTTATATTCCATACTTAATGCCATAAAATGTTCTTTCAAATAAAATAAAAATGGAGTCCTTATTGAAAGACCCTTTACTACTCTGTTTTTCTCTGACTGATGGATGGACTTCACGCTAAAGATGTGGTGACTTTTACCAGGAGCAGTGTTCTAGAAATAAGACAAGCACTAAATAGTATTAGTGCTATTTTTAACCCTGCACAATATCAAGCTTACTCCATAAGAGCGCATAATCTTTCAACTTTTTATCGAGCGTTACGTAAAACGTTTATTCTAATCCAATGATGTGGTATGGCTCCTTTCAAAGGAAGCTAATGTGGCGAAATATCCGCCACTTTACGAATGCGAAACCAGTAGAACGGCAGATAATAGTTGCCATAAGCTGTGACAATTCACTCGTTAGTGCTGATCGCAGTCTCAGATATTTTCGCGGAAAATTCATCTTAATTGCATCTAAGCGCTGGGCATGCCGTGCCACTTAAAAGTTGAGTACCATAGCTAAGTCCACGAGATTTTATTCAGCTTTTCTAGCATTTTTCTTCGAGCCGGAAGCCAATTTAGCGAGCAAAACATTAGCGCAGCCGCAGTACACTCTACAGTGAACGGCGACAGTTCAACGAACTGCACACGGTTAATTTTCATTAAATTCAAGACTAGCTGTACAGTTAGATGGTGTTGGCAACACTCGGCTCGACACACTATGCTTTGACTAATGATAGCGACTAATTACTTCAATTATTTCAGGCTTTTTTGCTTTATCGCTGCCCTGAGTCACTCACGTTCACGTTCATATTTTGTTTACATTTTTAACGCGACCACGCAAGCCCAAGCCTCAATGCAGCCGATGTGTGCGGTAAATTCTAATTAGTTTCTTTGCTAGATGGCGGAGAAATCGAAACAATCGAGTCTAAAATTAAATAGATGAAAACGACCCAGCGATATACAAATTTATACTAAAAGAACCGAAGTTGTGTGTGTCACCGGCTGCACGTGTTGCAGAGCACGAAAGGTAAACGCAGGTGTCTTAAAGTCGCTTTATGTTGTTGATGGTCAAATATGGAGCCATAGTACAGCCAACGACGCAGAGTAAAGGGACAGTTCTTAATTTACTGTGACTAATGGGGACTGCTTTGTTTCTATTCTGGACTGTGATATTAATCCTCATTAACACTTCCGTTCATATTTCCGGTTAATGAGGTTATTCATTTATTGGGGGCTTCCTGAATGGGACTGCTTATTAGATAAAATTGAATTGCAAATGCTATCCCGAAAATTGTTTCGCGCTGCTTATCGTAGATTTTATGCAAAGTTCAGAGGTGAAAAGAAATTTACTGTGTAGACCCTAAATTATTCATGTGGTGCTGTCTGTGAAATGTCGTAGGGTTTGCACGACAAGGCACTCTTCACGTGCCTGACAAATGAGTGTGTCGCTCTTTTCTCAAGGTAAGTCGTATTTATATTAAACTCAGAGACAAACACGTACAATGTACATACCTCTGAAATGCCTGGAAAAGGATTAAATATTAGCGCAAGTCTCATTGCACGCAATCATTTAATCATTTCTTTGTTCTAATTTCACTCCACTAAGGTAAATTGTATAGAAGGTCTAAGTTTTCTTATTTTTGCTCATATTGGGGGGGGTAAAATTTTCTATTGTCTTTCATTGCTAAAAATGATGGAAAAATTAACCTTTAATCAAATCAAAGATTAGACAGCTGATATACTCAATTCAAAAAGGAGAAAGAACAAGTTTTCAAATGCTCTCATTGAATTTATCGCTAAAATTTTTTTGCACTCCATAGACACTCTCAAAGTTCATACAAAATTATGGGTTAATTTTTTTACGTTTAGCATAAAGCAGCAATCGATAACATACAATTTTGAGTTTTTAATTTAATTCCTTATATTTATTGATATTCGAACTAATAATCCCATAAAATCCAAATTCTTTTATTAAGTCAAGCTTAATGTATGCAAAAAATGTCAACACAAATAACCTGTAACAATACAGTGATATTTTTAAAAATTACTTATGAAATGAACGAGACTGCAAAGAATTCTTATACAATTAAAAAACCAATTATTAGGTACTGGCTGTTTGTCAAATTGGAAAATAAATTTATCAAACAAATATAAAAGTATTTCAAATTGAAAAGTATATTTACACGAAAAAAAACAGTATCTTTTATCTTACTCTTTAAAGGGGTGGGGGATAGACGCATATGGTTTTTTTTAAATAATACGACCAACACAATACTTCCACTAATTGCTACATATTATGAATCGCTCAGTTCATCACAAAAATTTTATATTCAGTAGATAAGCTCTCTATCAGTATCAGAATCATTACAATCGCGTTAGCGATTTAATTGTATAGATTAGTTTGGTTTTTACTTAAAAATAAAAAAATTTAGGGAGGTGAATCCTGTTATACAAAATAAGTTAAATAAATACATAATTCATTCCTTTTCAAACGTAAACCTACTAATATTTTTCAGCCACTGTACTTCTCCCGAAAGTCACAAAATTAAACTCATATTGCATTAATTATAACGAGACATATGCACATATGTATGTCGGAACGGAAATAACCCATTTTTCCAAATATGCTGCACAAATGACAATATTATTTAAATAAAGAATTTGTTGTCAACTGTTGAATCAGCGATAAGATGCAATTGCATCTCGAGTAGTTTTCCTTCGCTCTCGTTTCTGTGCCAAACTGTTCTGTTTTATTATTTGCTCGGCACAAACACGCCGGCTTGAATGGCGCATGCGTCTGAAAGTCTGGTATTTGCTATCAGAATTAATTCAAATTTTATCCGAAAACAAACAAAAGAGCTTCCTTACTCCACGAAAAATCTCGCAAATGTTCTAAGTGATTATTTACACAGAAACCTTCCAGATAACTTTACCCATGTGCATGTTTACATGTTTATCTTTTCCCTCTTCAGTTCTTTGCTGTCCAATGATGAGTAAAAAATGATCCGAACGACATTGGGGGCGTTATCTTCACAGATACAACCGCGCACACATTCGGCAGTTGACTCATCGCATACAGTTTGCCCGAAAGTGCACATCGATCAACATGAAAATTTATTTATATTCCAAAATGTGGAGCAAATGCTTTTATAAACCACAAACAAAAAAATGAACATCTGAGGCAACCAACTGAATCCAGATACAAAAATTCTGGACTGAAACTGATTAAGGGATCCAGTGTTTTTCAATTGGAGATGGCTTTTCTGACAATCATGATGATAATATTTTTTTTAAATTGTAATAAATAATTTGAGTTTCTTCTAATAGGAGACATTGCTATTAACAATGCAAAATTTATTTATCAAAGAATTATTGTTTGAAATATCAATACACTTCTAGGCAACTTTAAAGGTTTTTAATTAATTGTGACGACTGCATCCTTTATTATTTTTTTAATTTTACCTTTATTATATTTTTAACCCTTCGACAAAGCCTCTCCACTTCGAGGCTCTGCTTCAGTTTCTTGTAATCGTTCATGTTGGGTGATTAAACATATTCTACTACAATGTCCAAAATCTCAGTCTGTTTTCCAAAATTGTTATTCTATGCCTGTAGTCTAAGCAGTGGCTCTGGTCTGTATTTACAATTACTTACTGTCTTACTTCTCTTTATTTCCAACTACCTGAAGGGGAATAAATTTATGCAAAGATCTGAATGCGCCATGCAACTGCTCATAGCGAAGCACATTTGCCGGATATTATTTTCAAAAAATAAATGTATAATTTCATTCTTTCGAACACAATAAAAAAATGCCATTGCAACAATATTTGTTTGTTTGATTTCAATTCAAGTTGTATCCCGCTTAAAAACCACCGTTTACAATGGCAGGTGACATCATTTAAGAAAGAAAACAAAAACAATCACAAACAACTTACGTCTCCAAGTACTGGAAGTACTGATAAACTGGCCGCCGGTAAAGAAATCCTTCCGCCTTTTCCACCATCATAACGAACTCGTCGAGCCTTCACTCCCAATAGCCTGTTTCCACAAAACCTACTATATTTGTAGTGTGGCACGAAAAACAACCGCAAGAATAAAAAACTGCAAAAAGGAGCACTTGTAGTGTACTATCGGCTACAACCTGGGGCTCCCAGTATCACTTTGCGCGGTGTAAGTTTCGCTCGTTTTTGCCAACTCCTCCCACCAGAGCATGTGGGCTTGCTGCTACACTTCGTCACACGGTACGCGAGGGAACACTAATTGGCGCACATCAGAGGAACACATGTCGCCGTTTATTGTTACATTTCCGGCCTGCAAGTGATGTCACTACGGACAGCAAAAAGTTTTAATTTAATTTTTAATTGAATTATTCAAGGGTCGATCCCGTTGGGCTTCAGACGCGACACTACCGTTCACACATCGTCCGACACTTTCGAGCTACAGCAGCGCGGAGACAACTTGTGGGCTGGTAGGACTGATTGCAGGGCTGCGGCCTGCGAACACAGGGTAAACCCCTCTCGGAATTCGGGAAGTCGTTTTCGTTTCGCTATTGTAATATGAAGCAATTGCCTGATCGTCTATGTTTATGTTGTAATCCGGAGCGATCGGACAATGCACCCTCAACGGTTCAATTGTGAGAAATCCAAATAAGCCACCCCTATAGTCATCGGTTTCGGGATGCAATCAGAGCGATGACGGAGCCCCGTTAAGACTAGAAAAGTCACGGGAACTCACCCGAACCGAATTTCTTTTGTTGGTCAATTTCCCCAGGGAAAAACTAATTTCTTAAGTACGGACGAGAGGCGGGTGGGTCGTACCTTCGACCGGCCCAATGCACTTCCAATTTCCGAAGCTGAGGGTTGCTTGTGCGGCTAAATTTTCCAGATGGAACCCGCCTCGCGGTGCAGAAGAATTTGATTTACGAGTATTTGATCGACATCCCACACCACGATGGTGCTTTTGTGAAATTTCGATAGCATGAAGTGCAGCAGACAATTTTGAACAGTGTGCACTGATAGTGCCGCCTTAGCGGGAAGGCCGTGACTAATTAGAGGGTTCTGCTGAATACGTGAATAAGTGCGGCCTGAATGGGTTTCGGGTTCAGGGAAAAATGGATAGGAAGTAATCAATAACAATTTATCATTATTCGGGTGAAATTATTTGATTTAGGCGATAGTTGCCGCCACGCAGGAAGTTCTTGGGGCGAGTGCGTGTTTAACAGCAGACCATGGTGAATAGTCGCGTGGCCAGTCAAATTAAAGTAATTTGGGGTAAAATGTAAGGCAGGACTGACAGTGACACTCCTTCCACTCCAATAAATGATGTCCTACATATCACCCTTAATGGTCAATAGTTCTTTACATATAAATTTATCCTATTTTCGTAATGTATTGCCGCTTTTTGTTGTTAATAAATTTTGTATAATAAAATTATTAACTAATCTCTCAAATAAACCCGTACAGCCTTTTTCTTATAATATAACTAGAAGAGTTGCCCGGCTTCGAACGGCGGCGCGTGATTGTACTGAGTTCGACATTACAATGATCCAATTCACACATTTAATATCCATCAAAATAAATTACACGGATATTATGCTCCCATTTATGGTTTCTCAAACAATTGGCACATTGAGGTCTCTGATATCAGAAGAAGTAGGCAATTTTACAAATTTAAGAGGATGAACTTTTGTATAGATTATATTTAGATTTTTATAAAGATTTACACATGGGAATTTTTAGGGTCACTAATTTCAAATTCTGTACATTTAGACCGCGCGCCGTCCTAAATATAATATGATAAATTTCTTAAGAGGAACGCGAAGCACTACCGAAAGGTTTGTAGAGTTAAGGTTTTCTATATTTGGGAAGTTAATGAATTTGGCCGATTCGGGATGATCCCAGAGACTTCGAAAGATTTCCATGAACTATGGATAAAGGGCTATATTTGCGGCCGGTTTCTTTTTGAATTTCAAAAATGCCGTACATGGGTCTAATAGCATGTTATATTCCCACAAATGTAATCTTCTATATATATAAAAATGAATGTTTGTCTGTATGTCGTTTATAGAATCGTAAACTATGCATTTGATCATATGATGATCTTTAGCAAAGTTGTTGTACATGAGCCCACGAAGGTTTCTGAGGTGGTACGACCAATTTTCGACAGATGGCTCCACTGTTAGGAAGAAGAAGAGGAAATTTGTTGTAATGCGTGTGCCATGTTATGAGTATCGTTGGAACGGGGAGGTAGTGTGGAATGTGTTGGTGGAAGAAAGGTTGGTGAAAAGTGTGAAATGTGGGAATTATTGGTGAAAACGTGTTTTTGTTGTGGGTGAGGGTTGGGGGGTGACACCCCTCAGAAGTGTATCTCAGGGGTAGGAAGAAAAGGCACTATAGGAAATTGGGCCGGGTTGGTGAAAGTTGGTGGAAATAGTGAAAAATTGGCTTTTTCGGTGGGTGCCGACAAAATTGAAACGGCTGTGGAAGAAAAGTGTATGCATGAATTGGAATAATTTTTTCACCAATCGATAGCTAAGGAAGCAGAGTAATCTCTGTATATAGAAATGAATCTCTACTTCGTGACAGAAAAAATTAAGAATATTGCGCGGACAATTAGAAAATTATGTTTTTGGTTTGGGTCTTTGGGGTCACTGATTTTGAATCTGCCACCAAAATTTTGGAAATCAAGATGCTGGATCAATATGGCGACCCAAAAGTTAAACTTTCAGGGATTTCCCTGAAAGTCCGAGTTTGGGGATTTTCGGGATCACTCATTTCGAATCTGCTATTCGAATTTCCAAATATGAGACCACCCCCACCCCGCTGGAAGATATAGGAGAGGGGGGCAATAAAGAGGTGTTGTAAAATGAGGAAAACTAAATTTAATAATACTTTACAGTTTACAGTTAAAAAAGTATTAGGAATAGGTGAAAGTGATGTAAGGGCTGTATTGTGTACGAATTTATGGTTGATTTAATGAGACCACCCCCACCCTGCTGGGTCACATAGGAGAGGGGGTTGTGCGGTAGGAAGGCGTTGTAAAATTAAGGAATACAAATTTAATAGTATCCCGGGAAACGCCGGGTCCGGGCATGCTAGTATTATATATATTTTATATTCCCACGGTCATTGTGCATATTTTCACATTTCCCATAAATCAAATTCCGGTTGGCTGTAAGTTATTGGACAATAAAAAACCATAAATGCGTTCATTTACTCCAGAAATTACCAAATTCCTTTTGTATCGCGCCATCCATTAGCGTTGTTTCGATGTGCCTTTGATTTTTTGATTTTACGACTCTGTTATGTCCGCTTAATCATTCCCCGATATGAATATGTGCCAATACCCATTTCCTAGTGCTACTCGGCCATTTACCCCAGACCACCGCGTCTTATCGGCACGGAACAATATTTACGAATCACCTTTGTTAGCGATTCCGAATTAATAAAATATTCAAGAGGTAAGTGGCCGCGGTTGCGACAATTCAATAGGAGTCTTATAATGAGTTAGTTAAGCCAGGTGTTGGCAAAGGGCCGCTGGAGTGCATTATTGTCTCGTGGTTACATCACACCTTTCCAGCGATTTGTGTTGTAACTTGTACCGGAGTATAAATTGAGCGGCAAGCATACTGGGCGATTGCAACACTCCAAAGCATTTTCCCAGGCATTCGCAGCGACACCTGACCTATCAAGTGAATGCACCTCAGCGCAGACCCCTTCTGTGTTGTGAAATTGATTTACAGGAGTTGCTCAAACAATTAGAACGTTTTGGATTAACGACCAAAATTACTTAATCGTATGGTGTTCGAGAAATTTTTGAGAAAAAGGCGTTTGAAGATTAGGATCTGATTTTTAGTAAGATGAACATTTCATAACTCAAAAATTTCTGGGACTGAATATAAGACCTCTAAATATATTTAGTTATCGTTATTTACAAAATGCGGGTTTACTTGAAATATATGAATATTGGAATTTGGAACATAACAGAAGCACATGCTTAACGGAGTGAAGAAATTACCAGCTGACACTATAGGATAACTTTTGATTTGATGGAGAAGGAGGAAATTATTTGGTGTTTACTAAATTCTGAAAATTGTTGACTTATGCCACTTATGCCACTATGATTCCTAACAAGGACATTTGTGAGAAACATTTGGTAGAAGAATAAATCAAATGCAGTGAAACAATTCTAAAGTTATAGAGAGATTTCTAAAGCAATTTCTGTACTTATGGGAAGTTTTAATTAGGGCAACAGCCCAAGTGAGTTCATTGTCACAGGCTTCATTTTCGTTATCATTCCAGGTAGCCCGTGAGCACTGCGGAAATGGCCTTAGTCAGCTATGCCCATGCCACCCGTAAGCAGTCATCGATCTGAGGCAGAAGCCTCACCTAATTACGGTCAAAGCTACATTTATGGGGAGCCAGACCGACCGACCATTCATCCATTGTAATTCAATTAGGGCTTTGACACAGCAGCAAATGCGGTATTCAGTCGTTGCACCAGTCCACCTTTAAAGGCATTGGAGTTGCTCCCGGGACCCATTTTTCAATTGCTGCGATTCTCACAACACTGGGCTTCCACCCGCGTCAATATTGCGGCGTTTGCCTCTTTTCCAGCAGTACCTGGACATGCGCGCGCACGCCTGTCTATCGGCACTTACGCGAAAGATGACAGTATAGCGCCGATAAGAACTCGAACGGCTTCAGCCCAGACGTTGGCTGCGGCCTGTGGATAATGATTAGTAGGCACCGGGCAAACTGTGCACGCCGCTTACTTCCCCGACTATCACCGACTTATTACGTCGAATCAGAGAGGAAGTCAGAATCTTTTGATTTCCTGTCGGAGTGTTATTTATGCGCCGCTAGAGACTAGCTGCAGTACTTAGGGTTCTTTTTCTGGGGGGCTTTGCTCGATTTATTCCTTTTTTCCGCGATGGCATTATTTCAGTCAGAGGGAGCACCAGGAGCTTCTCCAACGATCCCAACAATGACGAAGCCGAGGCGACACCCAAGAATTGACTTATTGTGCTGTCAGAGGCAGGCAGATGATAATCGCCGGGCATTCCCGAGCGCCTTCCAAGAGCTTTTTAATTGACCCCTTGCTCACTTGTTAACTTTATCTGAGACGTTGGGAGTCCTAATGAAATGAGATTACTCGAATCGCCGCCCGTCTTCATTGCGGCCGTCCGTAGTCTTTGGCCCCGCTCCCTGCCTTCCTTTTGTGCACCGAATTAATTTAGTTATCTTTCGGTCGAGGACAACTTTCTCACGACTCCTCTGCATTTACGATTGTTTTCAAGTTTAAGTGCTTGGGTCATACTTTTCTGGGAAGAGTGCTTGGGCTTGTGGAAGGTGGGTGAAGCCGCTATCCACATTTTGTGGAGAGATCATGCTGTATTTATGCAAATCTCAGGCTATAAAGCTCAATTGCCATCATAGATCTGTAAGAGCGAATAATTTCATGTTTTCTCGTTTCAATGGGACACGTCGTCGCTTGGTAAAGCATTCATCCGTAATTCACTAGCAGTTGAGACGAGTGGAGGCAAAAAGGAGATAGTGGTGGCAGACATCAACTGCCAATTCGTCTCCTTATGCCGTTAATAAAAGAGATTAAATGGGATTAAACAGAGCATTTTTCTTTTCAAATTTGTACATTTCTACGAAGCGAGTAATAAAGCCTCTTATCTATTTACTCAACTGGCCACATGCCAAGGAAGCATGTCGTATTTTTCTTTAGTAATCATATTTCTTTGCACGTAGCAGTTCAAAGTACTTCACCGAATTTTTGAAATGAAGTCTTGGAAAATTCGCTAAGAAAATGGCCACTTAAATGAACCTCTTTAGGGGAGGTGCCCATAACTTGGTCGCCAAAAATTTTAATACAGGCGTCAAAGCATTTTGTCATCCGAACGACGGGAAAATCATCAAAAAAAATCTATCGTCCCGTTTTCAAAATAAACATAATTTCGAAGAGCTTTCGAGAAATACGACAATATTTTTAATATCTTCCTCTGATATTTTGCGCCGTAACACTTACCATGTTTATGTTACATACAAAGTTGGTCGCGTCGAAATTGGGTTGTGTTTTCGACCTGTGTATATTATGAGCCACCAGGATTCAGTGGTTGAGTCGAATAGAGAAATATGTTGCAATCATGGGTTTGTTTATATATTTTTAGAATGGTTTCACCGAGAGAAACATTCATTTTAATAAAATCATTTATTCAGGACCAGAATGGAAATGTATGTTGATTTCTGGTCTATGGTGCAGGCCTCCCTGTATGGGCGACAAAATCATAATAATTATGCTTATTAATGCGTTTGTGTTTGTATTAGTCGTTCAGTGCAGGCGTAAATATGAAGACATGATGAGAGGGCGACTTTTGAAACAAAATTTTCCGAAGCTCCTGCCATAATGCACTTCTTACATTCAATTTACACGCGCCATTTACTCGACAAGCTCTGCTGCTTTGGTGGGAGATTCAGCGTCGCTCTTGCACGCTGTTATGCTGTACTCCTCTACCAAGCTAATTTTAGGTGGTCCCTACAGGGCTTTTACGTTCCGTATTATAGCTTATATTTCTATGTTTTTCGACCTATTACTGCAAAGTTGCACTGGAAACAACTAAACTGTTCAACATTAAACGGAGGGGGGACCCCACAATCCAAATATGAGATTTCACTACACACCAAAAATACAAAGTGTGTTCAACAAAAACTTAGTCAAACTGTCATTTCACTTGAAAAATTTTCCCTTCTTTCTTTTGGGCGCGTTCAAAAAGAGAACATGCTTAGTAAACAAATCTATTACCGAATATCTTTTGTCTTCTACAAATACGAGCCAATGCTAATCATACGTCTGCATAAAAAGCGTTAGGATATGCTTAAATCAATCCAACTGATATTTCCCGATTCTTTTTCGCTACTAATGAAACGAACATTCACCAATAGACTTCAGCGCCAATACAATATATTTAAGCTGGTGAAAGCACTCACAAGCCAGCGAAAGTAGTTTAATTAGCCGAAAAGGTAACTGGTGACTGTTTTCTGGAAATTTCATGACATTGAATTTGATTTTGCATTATAACAATGCACCCAATGATTTCTTCAGTTTTACTGTAAAGTCACAATAATAATCATATTGACCTTCATTTTTACCAATTTTTCACTTATAAGGATTCAAAATTAAAACGCTGAATAAATGTAAAGTGAAAAATTGCTTTCTAGGCATGTCTGCCGAAGAATCATCGTGCATCTAAATCAGTGCATTCAAAGCTCCACCGACATCCAACTATTCTACGTTCGATTCAACATAATAGATACAAGTGGACGGCATGCTAGTCCGTCTATTGAAAGGCTTTGCAGCACATTTCTAATTTCACACATTTTCCTCATTTTCAAAGCATGTATAGTTGAAATTAGCGGCAAGGTAACGTTCTGGAAGAGCTTCCACTGTTGCACGGTGGGTCGACTGCAAGGTAATTCAGGCACATCAATTTCCATCAGAGACAATAGTTAACGGCATGAGAGTGAGGTGAATGAGGTAAGTCTTTCTAACGGAGGGATATCGAAGGGGCACTGCCGCAACGGCCCGACCGGGAAAAACTTGTAATTCCCACGTTCGGAAATTAAATTCCACACATCGCACTGTGACCGTTCTTCTATATGAGCAGGGTAATGGTGAGGCGATGGATAGGTGTTCAGTCGTCGAAGTATGCAATAATGGGATGAAGGCGACACATCGACGACTCCTTGGTCCGTGTGTATGCTCATTTCATAACTTCCATTTCAATACAAATTTTACGACCGTAAGTAAAAGGAGGGTACATTGAGTCCCTTGCATATGGTGTATTGTACTTGCTCCATTTTGACGGTGAAAATTAGCCCAGAGCCAGGTGGGCATATGGGAAGTATTCCCTTCTGCCGCGTAACAGGCAGCGCAAGAAAAACAAAAACACGCAATTAACGCCACACGAATCGTGAGATAAACAAATAGCCATGCCGCCCGGAGATCTGTTCACATCCGTACGGCGCGCACTAAGACGATGTTAAACACTTCAGCCAGGTGCTGATCAGGTAGTTATCGCCTCTGAAGCCACTTTATTGCCCGGCATCGCTCCGCCGTAGGAGGAAAATAAAAACACCAGTCACATATGCTACACTGCATGGCGGGCGTTTTGCGGCCCACTTTAAAACTTTCATCCCAAAATTCAGGGCATTTAGGGATTTATTACATTGCACTACTCCACTATTAATCACCTTCAGGTAAAATATACTTCCGGCGGACACTTCGCGCACCTTCGCAAACAAGACTAGCCGCACACGGTCAGAGGCTCCAATTGAGGCAGTGGAAGCGCACCGAGGTGTTCTACCCCGACAATCGGTCGTATAACAACTGGGGAACTGACTGTGAGTCAGCCGTGAGTCTCAGCAGGCAAGTGTCTATCTGGCTGGGACGGGACTGCGACTTGGAGCGTTTCGCTTTCGTCTGGCGCTTGCCGAATCATCTGGTGCTGCTGGTCCTTGCTTTGCGTGTCGATCCGAGCAACGGAGCTTGCACCCTGTCCACCGCGAACCTTATCACACCGGGCATTGCCAGATGAAGTCAAACTCTTTTCCAGTGCCATCCAGTTGCATTGCACATTCCCAATGTTATCATATCCCAATTCCCAAATGCCCAGCCCAATTGCGAATCTTGCTTTTGTTTTCGTTCGAGTTTTAGGGAATCCGAGAAAGTAGCCATAACGTTTTAAGGTCACGGGACGAGTCAACTGCGCTGGGGCTGACGAAACAGGTTTTTACAGCAGATGCTATTTTTTACGAGCTTAAAACGTCAGGGAGGATAAATGTGCTGTTTATTCATAAATTTTTGGCACAAAGCAGAAGCGAAACCAAAACAACAAACAAAACCGTTTGTTTTTTAACACAGTGCCCATCCCGCCATCCATTTAACGAAATTGGAAATTATAAAGCTTCTTCGACTGTCTCTTTCTTTTGTTTTTTGAAGTATTGTTGCAATTCACTATATGCAGGATGTTTATGAATAGATCTTAACCCTGTTAGTACCTTAAAGGCGGTATATCAGCTTTGCAATTTTCGCGAGAATTACCTTGAGCTATTTAATTTTCAAAACAATTATGTGGGATTAATTTTAATAAAATGGATTTTTGTAGAAAAACATATCAAAAAATTTAATCCAGCAAGTGTGAAGGCGTCAATGAAATATGGGGATGGGTCACTCATTATATGTACATATGGTTGTATAACTCCTCCGGTGTTGGGCCTTTGGTTAGAGTCGAAGGAATCATGCGCAAGGAGTAATATTTGATAATGTTGCAAGAAATTCTTCCTCCGGTCATCCGTTCGAGAGAAATTCACACTTCACAGGTAATTTTCCAACAAGACGGAGACCCCAAACACACTGCCAATGTTGTCCCGAGTAGGCAGTTGAAAAATCAAAAGGATATTGGACCAAATTTTGTGGGTGCAAAAGTGGAAAAGTAGACATTTTCGACATAACTGTAATTTTTTCTTAGTTAAAAGTAAAAGAAACATATTCTGAATATGCAGCTATAAGTGTAAATAACAATATTCTTTTCATTTCCGTCAGCCTTTCCGTTACTTCGTAATAAATATTTAAAAGCAAAAGTGTGGATCAACCTTCCGCTTTTGTTCTTCAGTGTATTTGCACTGAATGTACGTTGCGCAATTAACGGCAACAAATAGAAAAGAGATTAAACAAAATATGAATGTGTATTGTATTTGGCTCTGTCGTTCATCACGATTTTTGAGATTTCGATAGGAGTTAGACTGGCTCCTTAATTTCAATGGTTGAACATTGTTCTGGAAGGGTTTTACAACTTGTTTGTTCATTTCAGTTACTGCGTAGTTGAGTGTTTTTTAAACACGTAATTTTTTTATATCAAATCAAAATTTGTAGTAAATTTCGATATAACAATAGAGAGAACAAGACTAATTAGAAGGGTGAAGATATGTAACCCGAAATTACTTGTTTTTATTCTATCATATTTCACCGTCATCGCGCTTTTTTAAAATTGGGCACGAAATATTTCTGAAATGAACCCATTCACCGCTTTATTCTTCATTTGTAGTTATTTTTAGAAATTTTCTGATGTAACTGTTCGTTTATTTCTTGCAAATTGAAGTTCCTATCAATTAACTGATAGCGATACTGAAGAGTAAAGTTCTAAATTCGGCTCTGGAAAGAGGCTGCTCTGGATATAATGCTCTCTCTACTCTTAAGTTTTCAACGGAGCAGCCCGAATACACTGTAAATTTCTGTTGTCCTCGATTAATTAGAATTCATTTAATTTGATAAATGTTGACAGGTATTCACAAAATAGATACAGTGAAGTTACTTACAAGTTCGCAGTTCATTTTTAAGTGATCACCTTAGAATGATCAGCTAATCATCTATCACCTTTCGCTTTCAACATATTGTTTTACATTTCATGCAACTTCGAAGGGTGCTTCATTAAGACGATTACGGGGACCATAAATCTCAAGTTATCCGCAGAAACATAAATACTAAATAGATAATGATTTTTAATAATAAATTCAAGTGATTTTGACAGACTATTGAAAGTATGTATTGCACTACATAATTAAATACTAAACTATAATGAACACAAAAGTCCCAAATGGTAAACCAAATGGTAGGTAGTTATTTTCCAACAAAATTATCTACATAATATTTTTTCTGCCAAAATAAAACTGACAAAGTTAAGCATTACACCAAAGCTAATCGTCAGTCACTCCCTGAAGGATAAGAAGGATAATCGCCTCCCGGTAAGAAGTTATATTTTCTTCAATTATACCCAGGAAAGTCTAAGTCATAAGAACCTTACGGGTGAACCGTGATATATCAGCTCGGCACGGATTCATAAAGTATATTCTTCGACGCTCCCTCCACGCAGCACTCTAGTTACCATTCATCATGCGATGCAAATCAAACACCTAGATCTTCGGCGATTTATCATGACATTATGTGTCTTCTAGACGATATCCACCATTCGTTGGGGGGGTCACGGAGATTAACGAGAATCCTCGAATTGATGCCGATAACCTACTTAATCCTCGCGTGCATGCGAAATTTATGCATATGAAGGGACGAGCAAATGTCCTCGTGGGAGGATGTTATTGCGTCGAGCCTCGTTCCACACTCGCCTGGAAATCAATGAACTCGCAGGGCAAACCGTGCCTACACAAAAAAAAACGACTTACATCACTACTCCTGGCCGACCAGGAGACACATGGGCGTTGGTTGGATTACTATCCTATCACAAGGCCCTGGGAAACTAGACAAATTCATACAGAGATTTCCTTTTCCTTTGCCGTTCCGGAAATTCAGAGAATCAGGTCTTCTTATTTAAATAGTCGAAATCAGTTTATGTTGTTCTACAGGGGGAACTGGCCGACCATTGGCTGAATAAGGTCATGGTATGAACCAGAGCCAGCCGCTTTGGCAACTTGCTTAATCCTCGCAGGATTGGATTGAATTTCCACAGCCGAGGGAAGTATGGGAGCCCGGCTCAAAAACAATTTTCCCAATCAATAAAGTGCAGGAACCCAGGAACCCAGGGACTGGGAGTCACCGTTACACGATATCCTCGTTATAATTCATGCCGGTGGAGGACATTGCAATGGAGAACGGCACTGGAGCCTCGGTCGGTGTGTCTATTTGCCGGCGGCGGAGGCAATTGGTGGGGATGAGTCCGAGTCCTGCCTCATAATTGAGGTCCCTTTGCGCATTTATGCAATCGGGAAAATTGCATGGAGCGTCATGATGTATGGCCCAAACCAGTGCAATACTTGGACGGGTCTGGCGTTGCCAGAGTGTCGGCATTTTCGATTCGAGTAAAGTGTTAATGAAGCTACAGATGAATCTCACATCATCTTCGTGTATGGAAATGGCACTGGGAGCCTCTTTCCACGCACAAAGATTTGACCCAAATAGCTTTCTTCATGGATGACGGACGAGCTGAATAGCACTTATTCTGAAGAAGGCGGGAAATACTGAGTTTTGTGCCATTTTTGCAGAATATTGTAAACTTAATTAATTATTAATGGCTTGGTAATTGGAATAGGAAATGGAACACGCTCTTCAAAAGAGCTGGTTATCCCATTGAAAAAACAATTAACTGCAGTATAATTATTTTATAACTACGGAAGTGTATAAGTGGACAGAACAATTTTTTTGAAACAATATAAATACTTTTCTTTAAATATAAATATTATATTGTTTCTTTGTGGACGAAAATCATACCTGAACTTTACCATACCAAAACTTTAAACACCGTTTTCTTAAGATCACTTTTTCGAAGCACGATAATTCAACAAACCGTTTAACCGATTGACTTCAAATTTTGTATGCAATTTCCAAATCACATTCTGCATTTGCTTCCGAATGCTTTTTTGGTTTCATCCGTTTCTTTTTAAATGATTTTATTTAGCTTCACTCCGTATATTTGTTTGTTTCAAATCTTGCAATCGATCTTTCAACTACTTCTACTCAACCGATTCTCATGAAACTTTGCACATGTGAAGTTTTCGGGGTCGTTGAGTTCGCATCTGCTATCAAAATTTGGAAAACCAAGATGACGGATCTCATATGGCGATTGGAAATTCTCAACTTGAATGGATTTCTGTTTGATTGGATATACATATTACATATACATCGGTTTTTAGGCTCGATCATTACAAATTTGCTATCAACATTTCGAATTTCGAGATGGCGTCCGAAAATCCCTACCCTTTAAATCACCCTAAAAGTTTGTACTAAAAGTACTTCATACATATATCAACTTAACAAATAAAAAAAAAACTCATTTTAGGGTTGCGGAATGGCGGATCCAACATGTCAACTGAAAAGTTTCAATTTCAAAGGATGCTTTCAGATTTTTGAGGTTGCTGATTACAAATCTGCTATCCAAATTTAGGGCTCCAATATAGCGACAAAAATTCACAATGAAATGATTTTGAATGAAAATGGTCTCGTGGTAAGGGTAGTTGAATTCGAATCTGCTATTGAAATTTGGAATTAATGATGGCAGATCCAATATGTTACCTAAAGGAATTTAACATCTCGAAAATGCGTTTAATTTAATGCGCGCGTTCCAGATATTAGAACAGGTTGAGCTTATTGAACCACATAGATGAAGAAGCGAAAGTCCCGCATTTGCCAGTCGGCAGAATCATCCACCACTCGCAGACGAAAGTGTTTGTTCACTTTAAGTTATCATATATGTATATATCGTAAATGTATTCTAATTTGTTTGTAATGCGTTTTAATGCGCTGTAACATATGACCCCTTAATAATAGTCCGACAGACCACGACACTAAACACTTCCCCACAAAACTTTAATCACTTCCCGTTATCGAACTGAAATTTGCATACAGTTTTGGTTCTGACAATAAACTATATTAAAAGAAAATCATTATTATTTTTTATTTCAAGCTTTTATTTTTAACTTGCTTTGTTGTCTGCTACAAATCAAAAGTTGGACTAGTTCTAATTAAGCTAGATCGTCGAAATTATACACACGTGGTCCCAAATTTCGTGAAAATCTAATCTTTTTGGAGCCATCACATTGAATTTTACAACTGAGTGCTCATTAAATCTAAGTATTATGAGCTTACCATATTGAACCAACTATCTTGAGTTTTCATATTTGAAATCAGTATCCCCAAAAACCTCCACATATCAACTTTCATGACCATTTAATTTAACTTAGTATTCGGAATCCGCCAATTTTTTATAATAATAAATGATTAATTAAATAATTTTAACAGCGGGCACCATAACACGCACCCCAAAAACCCCCATACTCCAATTTTCAGAAGAATCTAATAACTATGAGAATTCGACGTCTGTCATTTCTTTTCTGTCATGTACTATATATTAACTTTTCTTATTAAAAGTTTAGTTAATGTTTCTAAAGCTAACTCAGCAAATTCGAGAGATTGTTTACGGTTTAAAATCCTACTGATCCTAAATCTTGTTAAAAAATGCCAACGGAGATATAATTCGAGTCGGCAAAGACATAGATCGGCATTTCAATTTAATCTTAAGTTAATACGATGCGCCGTAAGGTGAAAATGTGCAAAACAATTGTTAGTAAAAATATTAAATTTTGCAACGGCGTCTTTGTTCTGTTTAAAGTGAGAGATTTCTTTTTCAAACCTACAAAAACAGGTAGAAGTCATCCGCTCTACACAGAATTGAAATACCTTACGTTTTCTACCAACATGTCTTTGGTTAAGCAATAAAAAGTTTAAATGTGACGATCGATTTTCTCTTGCGGGACGTTATGAAGCAGCATATAGCTCCATTAGTAATCACATTATTTGGACAGAGCCCCGCCGACAGCCTCCCAGAGCCGCCGCATTATAGAATTCTAGGACGTTTAGCGGTCGATTTCCAGGTTCAGGAGCCAAGCCGCCGGTGCTTGCAATCAGGGTGGGTCGCAAGCCACCCCAGCAATGTTGTGATGATGCAGCAATGCGCCGCTCCATTCACTACCAATGTGACTCGGAACATTATTTCCCTTTTTTGCAATCCCACACATGCCACCCCTACATGGCCTCTGCATCATTTGTTCCTCCCCTGCACTCTCGAGCTGGATCCACTCACAGCGAAAACAATAAAATTTAAACTCGGGGACATCTTCCCTAGCCAGGAGCGGACATTCAGCCCGACAGTGGACGACTCAAAGTATGCAGGGCGTGGAAGACATCAGCAAGTCAAAATTTAAACAAAACGCTGAAAATCCCCACCGCTACCCGGGGCTAAAGTTCGTCATTCAACTTCCAATTTTCTTCCGTGTCTCTAAGTTGCATGTTTGCACAGCAAGGCCGGGGGCATGCAGCATGCACTATGGCGAGGAAAGCATCTTTTTCCCCTTGAAATTTTAAGTATTCTCTTGGAGGACTTTTAAGTGCACTTTTGTTTTTCTGATTTTGTTTTGCTTTCTTTTTGCCACGGACGCGCGGGCACGGCGAAAATTAAACTGCAATTTCAAAAGTTTGAACTTTCCACTCCACTCAGGGGGGACGGCAACCGAGAACGCCGCTTAATATTTAAACTGTTCAGGGATCTTCCCAGGACTTACCGAATTTTATAATGTTTCTTCCTTCCCTCGCAAGTTCTAGTGTTGACATGAGGTGGGTATCTGCAAACAGAGGAAATGTTTCATGATAACACTTTATTTGTCTTTCATCTACGCTATTACCATATAAATATAATGTCTGGAAGTTTTTGCGATTTAACTTATGCGATAATCTCAGGAGATACTAAGCCGGTTTTGGTAAATGTTTTCTTTGCTAAAGAGCTTACGTTATAATAATAAAATAAATAAAATAAAATAAATATAATATAATAAATAATTTCAATAAAGACGCTCGACTTTATGGTAAATCTAAATAAAACAAGTTGTGTGAGTGATATCCACTCCATTTTTATTTTATTTGAAAGAATATTCTATGGCATTAAGTATGGAATATAACGTCGTTCAAATGTCCGCCGGGGCTTTGCGTGGTGGCACGTATTCGGAAGTTGGCCCAAAGGACCCCGCAGATTTGTCTGATACTTTAATATTTAGTAGATCTTGTTATTCTGAACAAACGTCAATATAAATGTACATCGTTTTTTACAACAAGAAACATCCACAAAAATTATTGCATTCCCTTTATATGTAATGTGGAAAATAGCAAGAGTTTTCCTCTCAGCTCGACAAATATGTAAATTCAAATAGATCGGTACGAAAAGAAGCAATCACACGATCTGAAAACCCTCCTCAAACAGCAGAACTTGAACTCGTTAGTAACACAGCTTGAACACACCAGCGCATTGTCATGGTGAAACAATCCTTTTTTCTTTTTGGCCACTCTTGAATATTTTTCTGCGATCGCTGTCTTTAGGCTCTCCAAAAATGCGTAATATTCCCCAGTAATGGTTTTCCCTTCACCAAATATACCTAATCAATCAAAGGAAAAACAGCAAATTGAAGTCATCATCTTTCCAGCGGATGAAACGCATTTCGCCTTTTTCGGAGCCGGTTTGCCACCTGCCATCCACTGTTTAGAATGCTGTTTTGTTTCCGGTATGTAATATAGCAATGAATTCATGTTTCGTCCATAGTCACAAGACGCCGCAAAAAATCGGGTGTATTCTTCTTAAATACAGTCGACTCATCTATGATTTTGCTTTTGTTCCAGAGTGAGCATACACTGTACTGATCTTGCGCAAAGATTGTTCATGTGTTAAAGAACCAGAAGAAAAGGAACCCACTGAATAGAGGCGCATGTAAGCAGTAAAAGGGTTAAAGTATACATTTGTTCTATTTGAGTATCCAATACATGTTCTTTTTTTTCAACAAAATTCAATGTTTCCTTTATAGCATTAATCAATTGTAATTATTTTATTTCAGAATATCTTGATACATTTTTATGGCTATAATAGTAGGGATAAATACAATGCACTTTCAGGAAGTAGAAAAAATAATGGGTTGCAACTGAATGTAATTTTTTTGAATGAAAATCAATTTAATTGGATTGCATTCTTCGGAATCAACCGCGCCACTTTACCTTTCACAAATGCAGCACTTGTGACAACGGCTGGCTTCTTGAAACACAACTTGGGAGCAATCGCAGCTCATCTGAGATTCCAGTTTTTCTTAGTTTCAGCTTGAATGACAGTAAAAGTAGGTTGAGCTCAGCTGAATGGAAGAAGATCTCCGTTTCCTGCAAATCATCCCATAAGACATTGCTGGGAAACATGATCTGCTGAAGCTATAATACTCTCCACAATAGTACCTACTCACTAGATGGCAGAGTTCCAATGAAGAGCCCCAGTGGAGCCGATTTCTGAAAAGTAATACAAGCGAATTCCCTAAGCTACTTAGGCTAGGTTTTCTTCGCTCTCTGAACAGATACACTTGGGTGCTTTAACGAGCCTATAAAATTTCCAATTTCCGCTTCGTGTTACCTCGTTGGATGGAAAATGTGACAAAAACCAGGGAAAAAATGAAAACAAGTTGCTACCAGGGCGACGCCATGGCCGCATCACGCTTATTCATGTGCCGATGATTTCTATGCACGGGGCGCCATTATCTGTGAAAATAATAACAACTCGAGCAAAAATCACGGCGCGTCACAATGCAACATTGGGGCCGCGGAGCGCTGCTCATTTCCCAGAAGTTTTCAATAAACAATCGCACGTCGAACCAAGTCGGGCAATCCGACCAACGGGCCCCAATCGAGGCCGCTCAAAAGAACTGGAACAGATCGGGTTATTGATAAAAATTTGTTGCCAGCCGACTCGGCTGTTCTGGAAAGTGTCCCACTCTTGGACAATTCAATTAAATGCCCGATAAAAATCATAATTGGACGGCATTAAGGCTGCACACTGTTCGGGGGAGATATGCTGCCACATTAGCGACAGAACTTATCACGACCTGGCGTTAATGGGACCGACCCATACGCGACAGCCTGGATCTCACACCTCGCCAAAATTGATCCGCGAATGACGATTAGGCGCCAAGCGAAAGGATTGACGAAAGGTGACGAAAGCACTTGGCAATTGCTTACCATTATTTGCTCGGCGCTAGAGGAAAACCTTTCCCGCTTTTTCCTTTGTGTTCGAGCAAGCGCGAGATTTGTTAAGCATCTTCTATCAGGAATTAAGTGCTTCGCCTCGCGTTGGGATTGATTGATGAGCAAGCGAGCAGTTGACGGCCCATCTACAGCGGATGAATGGTCTTTTAAAAATGGCTCAAGTGATATTCTTTGTATAAGTTTTGGCTAAGTCGCTCTACCCCCTAATCTTCAAAGACGCGTTAAAAATCTTTTCATTTCAGACGAATTTAAAAGACATAAATTTTGAAGCGTTTTAAAATTATTGAGGTGCAGGGGTTAATGAAATAAAAAACATCGACCCAATGGTAATTGCCTTCAACTTGGTGGCCACAAACTAAAGTTGGAAGACAACGACCGATAAGGCAATAGACTTGGCCTGCACTGATAACGGGCCTATCATTCCCAAAACACACAACGATTTTCGTAATTGGGAACAAAAATGCTGAATAACAGTTCGAACAGTTTTATATTTCGCAGAAGGAATTAGATGTGCTACCTTGGTAGGTGCGATAAGTACTGAGCTAGATGTCATTACTCTTAGTAGTCTTAAGTGTATTACACGATGTTAGTCAAGGACGATGACATGCTTTACAATCCGAAGGTCAAAGCGGGGGAATTGTAATGCCAATTTGTAATCTATGAACAACTCCAGTTTGAAAATTATGCCACACGAAAAAAACAAAAACATTTCCAATTTATTAAAGTTATAAGACCCTATGTGTAGGTCTTTCATTAGATACACTCTGCGACAAAACTATTACCCACCTCTTCTATTGTCATAACCGCGAAATATAAAATAGAAGTGTCATAACCGCGAAAAATGTATTATTTTTAATTTTGTCATAACAGCGAAAAAATAAAGCGAATAATTGACAATATTTCGTTTAGCGCTTATGAAATTTTTTTTGTTATAACAGCGAAAGTAAGCGAAACGCCTAAAATTAAAAATTTCCCGTAGATATTTTGTAAAAGGCAAATATTCAGTCAGTAGGCGATGAATTTCACGGATTTCGGTCGTACGTACACACACAAAACCATGGACACAGTTTACACAATCCTATCAAGTAAAACAACCGGATTGTAGAGTACAAAACAAATTGTCATAACTGCGAAAATTCTTAGCATTTTTTGGTCATAAGCGCAAATTCGCCATTTTTTGTTATAACCGCGAAACTCATACAAATTCCAATTTCGCGGTTATGGCATCCGCGATGGCAAAGACAGCATGGAAACTGCAGAAGAAAAACATGACTCTGACCCGGATTTCACATCTAGTCAAGTAACAAATCGTCAACAATTAATTCAAAGTAAGTTGAACGACTTAGTAAGCGATTTATATTTATCGAAAGTGTCTGATATTTTGGCCTCTCGTTTGAAGGAAAAAAATCTACTTACACCAGATACAAAAATTACATTTTGTCGTACTCGAGAAAAATATTTGTTGCCATATTTTGCCACTGAAGAGAATTTAGTTTTCTGTAATGACGTTCGAGGTCTTTTACGCAAAATCGGCCTAGAAAAATATAAACCAAGTAATTGGCGTCTTTTATCGATAGCAATAAGAGAAGTTTGAAGTGTGTACTGTTACTGTAGGACATTTAACTTCTACGAAAGAAGAACATAAAAGTATTTCTCGTATTGGAAAAACTGAAGTATGAAGATCATAGCTGGGATATTTGTGTAGATTTAAAAATGGTTAATTGCCTTTCAGGGCAACAAGTAGGTTATAATAATTATTCGTGTTTCATATGTTTGTGGGACAGCCGCGACAAAAAGAATTATTGGACTCAAACAGTGTGGCACTCGAGGGAGTCACTGGTTGTTGGTAAGAAAAATGTAATAAATCCACATTTGATGAATCGAGATCGACTTATGGAATAAAGTCAACGCTTCATTTTAAACTCGGCATAATGGAACAATTCGTTAAGGTTTTTTTAAGGATGATTAATGTTTTGCTTAGTTGTCGAAAACATTTCCTGGGCTGAACACAGAAAAATTGAAAGCAGGTGTTTGCCAAACTTGTTTTTGGCCCATAACGGAATTTGTAGATGTGATAGGTTTGTTAATTGAAGGCGATTAGTTCTTATTCATCACACTCATCATTTTTTTACCAGACAACGGAAGGGTTATGTTTCAAACAATGTGTTCTTCTAGAGCCAACAGTTTGCCGATATCAACAATCTATGTAACGCACTACATATTTCTGAAATCTTTATTTAGTTTTCAAGTGTATCTATAAAGATTTCACATTAAGTATGGAATGAATACCACATCGGGATTGCCAATTTGATGTCACCGTGCATTGTTCTTGGTTCCTTCGAATGAATAAGAGATTTAAGATATAAAGCAATTTAAGAACGACGTGCCCTTCCAGGCATGACTTGAAAATCAGAAGCTTTGGCACACCATGGTTGGTTGGACCCTGTTCGATGCTTAATACTTCCGCAGAAAATAAAAATTTGTTTATTATTTTTTCCCCGGAAAAGTATAGACAGTTCCGTGTTCATCTTAAAAAAATACCAAGAAAATGGCTCATTGTGGCTGAGCGATTGGCGTTAAAAAATAAAGCCTTCATAGTCTTTTTGTGAAAAATGTCAAGAGAACAAAGGAGAGAGATAAACAGTTAGAGCTAGTTAGATACAAGTAGCATGTTTTGTAGAATAATGTTAAATATATTTCAATAGGGTATTTTAGCGAGAAAATTTAGAGAATTTGAGCAATGACCAAAGGTTTAACCAAATTTTGAAGATTGACAACTTAAAACTCGTGAAAACTCATACATACAGATACATATGTGTTAAATCAAGAAATAGTTATTTTGCCTTTAGTTGAAATTGTTGGTACATGTTCAGGACATCGGCTGTCATTGCAAAATCAAATTTATTGTTATTTTGAGATACTAAATATTCCCTCAACATTTTAAAACTTTTGGATTTGAAGTTCAATTTTCAAATATTTACTTGTCTGTATTTTGTTTCTAGGAAGCCGAAGTTATACTAAGAGCTCATCCTCTTTTCTGATGTTGTTGTAACCAAAAGCCATTACCAATATTGCTTTAGGTTGTCTAAACATTTTGAAAACTGTGCATGGAAATATTTTCTGCAAATTGCTTGGACTGAGATTGACAAGTAATATTTTAAATGGAATGAAATGTCAAAACAGCAAACTTCCTGAAAATATTTCCATCGTTGAATTAAGATATATGTATTTCTTCAAATCAAAGAGCCACCACCCATTTTATCCACAACCACACGACTCTAGTGATATTAGCGTGATTGTGGGGAACCGCAAGAAATCTCACAGTCAATTGCCGAGAAGTCATATTTCAGACCCCCAATCAAATGGCTCTTAAATGCGCGTCGTTCTTGGGTTACACTTGAACTTCTTTGCACACGAGCAGCTGATTGAAATATTGATTTCACCTGAACTGCAGCGAATTCAGGGACGGTAGCTGCCCCTGCAGTCGTGCACTTAGTCGTTTTTTATCCAGTGAAGATAAACTGCGGTGCGGTATTGAATTGCCGCACTTTACGATAAGACGTTGCCCCGAAGCAAGCCGAGATTTATGGGCTTTGTTTCGACGGGCGTGGAAAACTCACTTGGGCGTCTGAACCAAAGAAGGTGACTTGCTCTTGCACTAGGGCAGATTCCAACTGCTTTTCATGTTGCCCGGCTTTACGTAAGGCGCTCGAATGTCAACGGGAGTTACTTGAAGAGTTTTTACTGGAATGGCGTACGTTGCAGGGAAAGTTACCTGAAGCGATGACTTAATTATATCTCCAACCAGATTAACAAGACAACAAAATAAAGCTCGACAATAACTGCCATCGTAGTGGAACAGAACTCAAAATTTACAGCCAAGCAAGCTAACGCACAGGTGCAATAAATAGTAGGTGAACCGTGAACGTTCCCTCAACATGTTTTGCTCAGCTGCAAAAATTACTAGAAGCAGAACAGTGCTCCCCCCCAGAACTACGTGAATCACGTGACTGAGATTATTCGGGAAAGAAATCCTTCAGCATTACACAACAAGGAAGTAGTATAACATTTCAAAGCGCTATAGAGTAATTCCCAGGTGGATTTTAACCCCTTTTTGTCCCCGGAGCATTTGCCCTCGTGATATTTGAAAAACGATGAGATACATTAAGCCAGGCAAAATATAAATGCTTCTCTGCGCGTACTGAAAGTGAAGACTTTAATTATACTCTTAACAAGTTACCTACCGCTTGGCGCTTGCAAATAAAATGGCGAACTCAAAATACTTACTTAATTTATTAAGATTTTTACAAAAATGTTCGCATATGTACATTAAGCACATTTGATTACGAACTGAAAGTATGATTTATTATATCTCAGCCAGGTAGAAGTTTTATTAATCAAAGTATGCGATTAAACTATCGATACAGTGCCATCTTAACGATAGCAGCCTGGAGAGTGGTGATCAAATCGCGAAAGCCATTTTCTACAGCTTGTTGGGAATTAAATATTTGTCCTTGCAGGAAGTGGTTCAATGTTTGGAAGAAATGGTAATCAGTTGGTGCAATGTCTGGAATACGGTGGATGACAGAGAGTTTCCAAGTCCAGCTTCTGTAGTTTCAGAAACGTTATTCGTACGACATGTGGTCGAGCATTGTCCTGTAGGAGGAGGGAGGAGCCCCTTAGGCTTAAAATAAGGGTTGATAATAATAAGGGTAGTGCCTACATAAATTTAAATGGTTGTCATTGAGTGTTCCCTGCATCAATCCTTCACCAAATGCAACCTTTTATATGGACTTGGTACTCTCTTTTCAAATTTGTGTTCGCGGAAGTTTATCGACCGCAGAGTTGGTAAAAAAGGCGACAAAACGCCACAGTGCGCAGTTACCAAAGCGGACATCGCTGCAGCCACCGACATGTCACATCATTGAAAAAATATTATTTCATTAGCCGACTTTTCCTGAATTCAGCATTTCCAAAAAGCCGACTGCAATCGGCCTGTTCTAACGACAGCCATTTTCATATTCCGCCAACCAACTAGCAACCTGAACTTTTCATAAATCAATTCGTGGAGATTCCGGTCGGCACTGCCCGACTCCTATGACCTCTTCCCTTTAAGCCGCGGAACGCGAGAGCATTAGCCAGCCAGCGGGCTTACAACACAATGCCACTTTTAATTAAATTTAAATCGACAGTCGATCGGCTGAATAATAATCGCATAAAATTGCATGGGGAGACGGTTTACGCCCGTCGTCGCTTTTTATTTGTGCCTCTTGCGTGTAACGCATTCGGTGCGGTGTCGCCCAGCATACAAAACAGGCTTCCTGTGCGGACAATTTTAGCACCTTCCAGTCTTGAAAATAGCACTTTGCACGTTGCACAACGCTCTGCCCAGTGCCGATGGGATCAGGTGGTTCTGTCTGCCGCAAATATAATTATTCTGTTCTGGTTTCCTTTTAATTCAGTTGACTTCAGTGAAAGCTGTACGAAATTCTGAGAAGAAACTCTACTGCGGCGTATATTATGGTGCGGATATGTTGATTGCCTAATTACCACAATATTTAAGACCACTTTTGTGGCTACAGTTGTTTTGATTTCACTTTACATCTGCTACCCAAATATAAAAATAAGCCGGCATTCCGAAGCCCACTGTTCCGTACCAAGCGCGTATCCGATGCTATCAGACAGATATGCGCTGAGGGGGGCGTATATGTACCAGTTTGGACGTTTTCACATTAGACGATAACGACAAGGTAACGATATGACCACGACACGGCATCCGTTATCGTTGAGCCTTTCACATTAGACGATAACTGCGACTGAATGATAACGACACGACAGTGTTATTTGGTAGTGTAGGTTTGCCTTGAGTAAGGTAGTTTTCAATAAAAATCATGTTTTTCCGAACCTAATAATTTCTATTGGCTATATCTGCTATATTTGTCTCATAGGCAATTTAAATTAATGTTGTATACAACACCGAACAAAATAGCAACTGTCCTGCAGTCCTGTTAAAAATTCTTGCTTCATCCGATTGCACCTTGCAACATTCCTAAAACTAAAAGCCAATCGGTAGAGGTGAAGTGGCGACGCGAACAACTCGGTTCCATAATTTCTGAAATTTAATACTTAGCAATTTCTGTTTCCTGAATAAATTATGTTTTCATAAAAGAACTCTCACAGAACTGAGAGAAAAAGGGGTCTGTGTATTTAATTACTTAGCCCCCTACGTCCTACTACTTCTTTTTCTACTACCAAATCTAATCCGCCCACCACGGGTTGCCCTACTCCAGGAATGGGATTTGCCGTTTGAAGAATTTTCCTACTAACAGTAGCAAGCAGTCACTGAATGCTCAAAAGGCCAAGCAGCGTAAGCAACATTAGATGCGGCCGAATGTTCTCCCTTGTTTTACCTCGCAATAATTGATTCATTTCACGTCATGTTAAATCACTCGAGTTTTCCCCAAAAACCATAAATAAAAATTTACCGCTCTCCTAGGCGCGCTTCTTCCACGCTCGTTGATTTCGGAGGCTTACGCGAGGCCCGGCCCCTGTGTTGTGTGCCGTTGAGTGCAAAACTGAAGAACGGAAAAATGGGACACTTGGTGCATTTAACTGCAAATCCATGTGGGCATGAATAAATTTTCCATGCTGGGTCCACGGCACAGCGGCGGGTGTTTCGGCGGTACGCGACCCCACATACGTGGAGATTATTTTTCGGTCCCTGGCCTATCGTGGGGCGGGAATGGGAAACGGGTGGGTGCGCAACTTAATGGCATATTTGCGAATGGAGAAATATTTCAACCGATGCGATGGGATTTCCAGCCCTTCCTATATAAATACAGATAAGGCTCAAGCCTGGCGATTTATTCATGTTTGTAAAAGGCTGCAGCAAGAGGGAAGATGTTTTACGATTATTAAAAAATTTCATAGAAGTGAATACTAGCATGAGCTCGGCTTTATATCATGGTGATTTATAGCGCATCGTGCAAATCATCATTCAGTGGTTAACCGGCACAAATTTTAAAGAATATTAGTTGGAACGCGTTCTATGTAGGAAAATATGTTTTTTGTGATCTTTCTCATAGGAGAAGGTATAGCAACTATGCAATCTTATTGCTGATTTTTCTAAGGGTGAGTTTACGTAAATTTTAACGAATGGTTATGAAAACTGTGTTAGCAGTCTCTCTATCACAGTATGATTACTTTTAAACTGTTTGTAGTAGACATCTCAAATAGGAACGGCCAAAAATTATGTAGCTTCTGTCTGCAGTAGCACACAATAGAAGTATCATAGTTTTTGAACTGCTATCGATTAGGTATCACAAAAGTACCAATTCCTTTGAAAAAAAATTTTTTTTTAAATTTATAACCTTAAATCTGGGATTTGTCTCTTTTAGGGAAAGGGCTCTTCTAGGTGAGATAAACATAGCCTTGCTAGGACTGCACAATGACAAGAGTACATGCACTGCTATCCATTACACCTCCGCGCAGTAGCGACAGATGTCAGAGTCAGTTCTCCTAATTTTCTTAAAGTGATACCTTAGGGAACAGTGTCCTGTGAAGATCCCAAATATTCTGAATTCGAGATAACAAGCAGTCCAATGATCTATGCATGGCACTGCAGTCTAAATTGACAACATTTTCATGTTAGGAGTAGTAAAGTTCAACAATTTCATCAATGAGCTACAAGCTACTAACAAAACTTATAATACAAAGACAATTGATTTAATGGGTTAGACCACTTTATGGCATAAAAAAAGAATTATAAATTGGGATTTGTTTTAGTGAAATAATGAAATAAATCGCAATTCTGTGCACAGGCCTTTATTGCACTACTAATAAACCATGCAAAATAATTTGTTCGTAGTGAATTATAACGAAATGGTAGATGCGCAGTATTTCTCCGTTGACAGCCGGAAACGCAGCTCACAGTTGTGACTTAAATGGTCGTAGTCGTCGGCAATATGACCCTGAATTCTCGTTCTTCAAGGCTAGAGTTCATCAGCCTCAGTCGATGATTATTATTATTAAAAACAGTTTGCACAATTTTGCATCAACGATCTCCACGATGTCAAAATCAGCTGATTAACCCAATTACCCAACCGCAACCCAATTAAGACAACTGAGACGATTGCTCAAAATGTTGTCTCACTTGTCTCACTGAGAACGTCCTTGCCGAAAGTCCCCATGTGTCCCTATGGTAAGTATCGCTAGCAACAGTGGTAACTAAAATTGCTATCTGACAGAATACACTTTGTGTAGCGGTATTATGAATATAGAAAAAATTGCACAACAAAATTTAATTTCGTTAAAAGAAGTTAAAGCATTATTGTGGGGTTATTTTTTTACCGCAACTGCATATAGACATGTATTTATTGATTTCAACTCTTGAAATATTCTGATTCGGATGATTTTCGAAAAATAATATGCCTTCTAGTTAATGAGTAGCTCAAAGGAAAATAGAGTGCGACCCGGGTGGTCGGCTGATAAGGTATTTTCAGGTTAAAACTATAAATTGGCAATACATACACTTTAGTTTTCTTTCGGCCTTAACTTAACTTGATGGTAACGAGATAACACTTGACCGTATTTTTTAATTTTATCTACATTCCAGGAGGAATCTTCACTTCCGGGAGCAGATCAAACCTACCGCGTCCACTTTAGCTGGCCACTGGTTGGCTGAGAATTTCTCACAATTTGCTTGAATCAATTGAATTAATTACAATAACAAAAGCACTAATTGGACAGCAAGCAGTTTTTTTGCTATGCGATATTCACGTAACAATTGTTAAAAATGCATTGCCGACGCCCGAGATAAGATGCCCATTCAAATCACAAGGTAGGCAGGCAAGGCACTCGACTCGCCTGTTGGTAAGGAATTATTGCAGCGCCGACCACTTGATACTCTAAAACAGAGATAAGATGCACATAACACCAGCGGTACGGACCTGCCGGCTACCGTGAAATATACATAAAAATGCAAACTATGCAAAAAACTGCTGACTCTGGCTTTTTCATTTCAGAGCACCTAAAGCTGACGCTGTCTGGCGAAGTATGAACTGATTATGACTTATGAGATTTGATTAATTAATTGCCTACTGGACACAGGGGTCTTCAGCGGGCCATTTGCTGGATCTGCTCTGATGCCTCGTTCTGTACCAGAGTCTACCCCACCTCCGTCCTGTTTTGGACTGTAATCTCTACTCAATTGGGAAAAGCAAATTATCCCTTTTACACAGCTTTTCAAGCAGTTTATGTTCTAATTCGTGTCGCCTGTGCAAAACCCGCACGCCCCAGATGTAAACGAATCAATGACATTGGCAGTGGCTTAGCATTGATCGGATTATTTACGTTTTTTCACACCGTTTGACATTTGCCACTTGCTCAGAGTTGACATGGCCATCATGTTTTCGAGCCGTTTCCACCGAAAATTAACACGAAATGCACCCCACTCTATCAGAAATTTACTCACCGCACAGAGGATTTTTTGCTTATTGTTCAAATTCACTCAGCACTTTGACAAAAATCACTTAATTCACCGAAAATTTCCATACAAGACTATAAACGAACTTAGGCGGCGGCCATGTTATGTCACTTAAATTATTAATGTCTTTCTGTTCTCAAAAGCGCCATCTAGTCTATGAAGGAGAAAGCACATGGTGAACTCAATGTTATTAACCACAATGTTGGTACTTGCATTGGCTAAAGCGACTACAGTCGGCTACACATTAATGTATTTTCAACGCAAAGCCTTCTCCGTTATTTAAGTGTTTTAAACACAGAGTGTTGCAGAATAAATGGAACTGTTTCATGCGCGGAGACGGGTTTTCATTTGTCCCGCAGGACACCAAAATATTTTCGTAGTAAAGAATTGCCTAAATCACGCCACACAAAATATTCTACCTTCCAATGAAAGTCCCATCGAAAGCGGTTCAGGTGTTCCCGTGATTAGTCCAGGCAAACAACAAACATTTTAAAAACGTATAGCATACCCGTCCCCGGCCTTGCCCGGACTTTAAAAGACAAAATAGAAAACAATAGTAATATTATAATCTAATTATGACATTAGGTCCGCTTTCTTGAATTCTCAAATATTGTAGACGCACTCGAAATTCCTGAAGCCCTTATTTCTTCAAATTGAGAGTTCGCTGTTGCCATTTGGAATCCAACACCTTAGGCAGGGCATGCTTAAGTGGTAGAGCAGTAACGACGTTTTGGAATGGTTTGTGGAAATGAAAATGTAAAAACGTGATAAAGCAGTGGATAATAATAACGGTGGATAATATCAGACTAGCCAGTAACTGTTACAAGGAAACTGCCAAAATACCACACCACCACTCTGCCTTGAAGCGGCTGCGCACACGCCACAGCCACGCCACTTACGGTTCCTTTTAAGATTTTGAATTCGCCATCGTCAAGTCCCAATTTTTAAAGGCATGATTCGAACTTCGCAAATCGAAAAAACTGAAAATACCGATTTCCGTGAGAATCCTCAAATGTGTGTGTGCAAATAACTTAGTAGTGCGTCGAGCCCTTAAGAATTTTAATTTTGTTCACTATTATAGAAATCAACGCCCGCAAAAACCTCAAATGCTAACTTTTGCGAAAATTTATCCTTTTATGGAATTATAAATTAATTAATATATTTATATATTTGTTCAGTCTACAGAAACACAATTCATTATGCACTATTGAAATATCCACTAACTAAATAAAGCTACGATAGCAGATACGAAATTAGCGCCCCCGAAAACCTCCCAGTGCGAACTTTCAGAGAAATCGCCATATTGGATCCCGCCATTTTAAATTTGGAAATTTTAATGGCAGATTCGAAATCAGCGACCCCGAAAACCCCGGAGTGCCCTTTTTCATAAAAATTCCTTGAAGTAGGAAAATTCGCCGCCATGTTGGATCCGACAATAATGCGATCGAAACTTCCGACTTTTTCGGTTTCGGATTTTCCAAAAATTTTCTGTCATAAAAACCTTGTCCTGACAATTACGAACACAACAAAAAAAAATCAGCCAAATCGGTCGAGCCGTTCTCAAGTGATGATATTTCATACATACAGCAAGTGATTTTTATTTATAAAAATTTCTACTTTTTTATCCTGTTTAATTCAGTTAACAACTTTAAGAAGGCGTCGGGGACTTTTTCTAAATATCTATAACGATTTAAGTTTTATATATTTAAGTGGTTCCCGACGCCTAAAGTTGTTAACTGAATTAAACAGGGTAAAATGGAATGGATGGAGTTTATAGAGAATTAAGCGCTGAACAAAAAGGTTTTGTCGTAACACCAAGGCAACGGTTCACGATATATGTAAGTTTGAAATTTTATCAACATTGAGGCTAACGCGTAGTTAGAACCGCCCGACCCCACCAATGGGCAAACAACTCAGGAAGCACCACCGAACACTAAAAAATGACATTACACTACATAAAATATATTTTTTTATTTATTAGGTGGTACATTAAAATTGTAATATGAAAACTACGCCGCTCTTTTATATGGTGGGTATACTACCACATCTGCATTAATTACAACGCAATAACGCCAGATGTGAGCTGAGAGTGAATTCTATTAGACGTGCTAATCACTCTTTCCAGTGGATTTGAAGTAATCCAATAGAGACAGAGGTCTTTATTAAATTAGCTTCCCAAACGAGTCTCAGATATCGGCGTCTGTAACCGATCCCTTTGAATTTGCACCTCTTCTGAGCCAACTCACAAATATGTAGGCAGCTTTACATCGAAGCGACGCGACAAAGGAAAGCCCCAATCAATTATTCAATGGCATATAAAAGGATGATGCACGAGGTCTGGTGACATTATCAAGACTTAAGTGCTCCAATATTCGTAAGCTCTGTTCTATGGTAATTAATCTAACAAAATCATACGAATGGAAAACATGGGCGAATACTTTTGCCTCGCACGCCTCCGCCATAGAAGCGAAAATCCTTTCAACTCCCACGGAATTCTTCGCGAAATTGATTTTTAACACTTCAGAATATGGGAACGCAAATAGAAGAGATACTCTTGACGGAGCATTAAGCTTTTCATAAAATTTTCCAAGAATTTTCCAATTGAAACCAAATATTCGTATGAACACTAAAGCAAGAAGGAGAAGCTCCACAATTAAAATTGAAGTTAAAGAATTTTAAGTGAACCTTTTTTTTTTGTACAAAAATAGTGGAAACAATGAAAAACTAACTGTATGGATACTGACAAATTTTTTTTGGTTGCTATTGGATGGAATGCGCGTAAGTGACATGCGCTTTCAACAGGATAGCGCAACCTGCCACACGGTATGCGTAATAAAATTATTGCAATCCAAGTTCCTAGATCTTGCCATCTATTGTTTTGGACGCCAAGAAGCTGCGATTTAACCTGTATGAACTTCTTCTCAAAGTAAAGTCTTTTCGAAAAGTAAAGACTAAGACCACCCTGAGACAACAACAACTTAAGGAAGAAATTGGACATCACGCCACATTCATGCTGTCATAAACGTTTTCTGAAATTTCGTTAAAAAGATACTTTAGGCTAAGATATATAATAATAATAATAATAAAGTTTATTTAGGTATGTTTACAGAAGATTGACCATCTTTTTTTTTGTTTCCTTGTTGTAATCCTGGTTTACCTACATATGTAAATAAGAAAAATATACAGAGCAAAAACGAAGAAAGAAAAAAAGCTTTAACCTTAAAAAACAGCAATGGTACCAAGCAGTCCACTATAACAGAATTTCAATTGTTATTATAGTTATGTTGAACCATGTTACTATCGGTATGCGCACTCCATGTGCCTTCTGAACTCACCGACAGTACGAGTACACTCAGTACAGCCCAGCAGCCACATTCTGTATGATACGTCATATTAGAGATTGAAGGCTGGCCCCCATAGAATCCGTCGCCATCAAACGTCATGTTCGCCGTCGCCGCACAACTATTGAATACATGCATTCATATGGGAGCTAACCCATAGCCGACGCAACGGCAGCGCGTTGCGAGAGATAAATTTAGAGGAACCTTCAATATTTTGTTGCAGCAGTCCGGCATGAGAGAGCTTTGACAAGTTGGGATTGGCCAGTTGGGATTCGTTGAATCAGCTGTTTATTTGACAAGTAAAGGTTTGAATTTGATATCTGTGAATTGTTTTGGTGATTTTGTAATTATTCGGTTTCCTGTTTCTTCGTTTGGATTTCCTGGAGGGTGCCGAGTTTTTCCCGAATTCATTAGTCTAGTTTCTTGACAAATTGGTACTAGATTTCTTGTTAATTCACCTTCGGAGCATACTGCGCCAGTTGACGGTTGGTCTCGAATTGTCATAAACAGCTGAGCGGGAGCGGATGCGTCGACGGATTCGATGGGTTCAGGTCGCTCTTGACGAGCTAAAAAAGCATTAAGCTCTCAAAGCTCTGCGTCAAAGGCGACGGGCAACGAATTCTATAGGGGCCTGCCTTTAGATTTACTTGGATTAAATAGAAATCCATAAAACAGAGACTATTCATGTATCTTTTTGGGTTGTGGTTTATACGATCGACACAATCTTCAGTAACACCAAAGAGTCTACGCTAGCATTGTCCACTACCAGCAGCAAATCGTTGATGAATAGAATAAAGTATAACAGGCCCAAAACAGACCCCTGTGGTAATCCCCACAAAATGGAAAGAACGTCTCTGATAAAGTTAACGGCAGTTGGACTGAAAGTAAAGTTCGCCGAAAGCTTGTTTAGCAAGAGATTGTGATCCACTCTATCGAAAGCTTTCGAGAAATCAAACAATACTAGGGTATTATATTTGTCGTCGTCGTAGGTAAGTACTTAATCCTCATTATTGAACTTTATCGTTGTTATTTATTTACATTATAAAAGCTTAAAGTAACCTACTCTTCTCATTCCTACATGTATCTACATATTTGTTTTTTTTTCAAGGATAGGATTTTATTGGGGAAAAGTCCTGAGGGGCTAGGAAATCAGAACAATAACAAGACGACACTAATAAGAAGTGAAGAGTGAAATTGTGCTGCACAACAAACAGTTAATTACCGATGGACCTTTCAATCAATTGTGATGGCAGATGTTGACAAATAACAATCGAAGAAAAGCTCCAAGTTTCCATTAAGCATAGACCTTCGGCTTATTAGTTAATATAAAATGTCCCAAATTACCTCAATGTCCTAATCCTATATCAATAAATTCTTGTGCACTGTTACTGTAACTCATGGCTGCCTTTGTTTCCTGTAAATTGGTATAAGAGCCTTCGATATTATGTGAGTCAAATCAATTCATTATTTTCCTTCCAGGCCGAAATGCGATTTCATGCTATCGTTTTGTAGCGGGGATGGACGTCTTCGTGGAGTCCTGGTGTGGCCTGATTGGGGCCTTAAGCCAACCCCGCCACTAACGTGCAGTCGGTGCAGTTGTGTAGTAGGGAAGTGGAGTCTGGATACGCCAGTATCCGTATGTATGCCCCAGCTCTATGTTAACCTCGTTGGATGGAGCTGGTGGGCTGCAGCAGGAGAGCAGCCGTTGATCAGCAAATCCGTTGTGTTCGCGGTGAATAGTAGCGCTGAAATCAAACAGAAATGTGCCCTTGGTGCGTCTCTGAACGGGGCTCTTTGGACACTAATACCGTGAAGAAAACTCTGAATTCGGCACTTGAAAATATTTTATTTATTTTAGGGAATTGTACTTCCCTCACAACCTCACAAGCGACTCTGATGTACTGACTTTTCATTCCACTAAAAACAATAAATTTCTCTCTCTGATCCTACTCGATTTCCCCGCACCCCTGCACCGATTTCAAAGTGCGAAACTTACAAAGTGCCAAAATCTGTTTTTCCTAAAGCTACTGCTAATTTTTTTTAACTCCTCCTTCGCACTCAGAATCATTAACCGGTATCAGAAAGGACAACCGCGATTTTACCAAACACTGTGGTGACTCCCACCAAAGCCGGGGAAACCATCCACCCAGGCTCTCAAAGCTTCTCAAGCTAATCCAAGATGAAAAGAACTCCACGACCGCCACAGTTTATAGACGGCATAAGTCATATTAAATTATTTGATATCCTTTAAAGCTTTATTTTGCATAACACTGTAGCACTCATCATGATATATTTTGAGACCCATAAGCAACACTATACCACTTCAGAAGCCTGGCCGGTTAATTTTGCTGAGTGTTTATAAAATCGAAAAATGGGTTGCTTGTATTTGCTTCACGACCAAACGTCTGCTGCGATACTTCTACATAGTATGTTGTGTGATGGTGCCCCATATTCCAACTTAACATGAATATTGAGAGTAGAAAACTAATTTTCTGCCAATATATAATTAATTTTTTTTTTGCTTGCCTTTTGTGCTGTGCCTATTTTATATATTTTGCTACTGACTTTTTGCGAAAATTTGTGTCTTGGAGTGTATGTTACCGCATTAACTTCGGATTTTATTTTACTTTCACTCCTTTTTTTGCTATTGCAATGTTTTTGTATAGGCAACAAAACAGGAAATATTTGCTTTTCCGTTTTCCTTGGAAGTAGATTACTTTTGCCACCTATTTGGAGTGCTGAAGCGAAAAAACTGCTGGGATACGAATTCAGAAAACTCTTAATTTTCTTACGCCATACTGAGCGATCCGAGTTCTTCAGCTGGTATTGGCATAAAATAATATAACAAATTAATACGAAACAAGGACCCACCCCTTTAGAAATCAAAAAAAACAATAAATCTTCAAAGGAGCAAATTGAAATGCTCTCGAGCCATTCAAGCTTTAATGTGTTTGGTTGTTTTCCGAGGGGAAGTAGCTGCAGGGAAAAACCCAACGAAGCACAGTTGCTTTCTCCTCTTGACGCTCAGATCCAACCAACAGCTCCTATTAGACTTTTAGCGCTTTCGGCAATGTGCATTTTACCTTTTAATGCTTTTAAAGCACGCAAATAGGCTGCTAAATATACAGCGTTCTGCGTTTGATACATGCAAACATATTGCATTCAGATATTATAAAATTAAAAATCGCTATATTCGGTTTTTCAGCTAAACCTTTTGGCTTGGTGGCAAATAATACAGTAAATCCTGTAAAGTTAACCAGCTTTGTAATCTGGCCACCTGCGAAAATTGGCAGGTCTATGAAAGGACGAAGAAATCCCATACACAAATATGTTTATACATACTCTCAAAAAATCTGCGTGTATTAGCCACCTGGCCACCTTTTGGAACTGGGCCGAGTATTCTGCTATTTTAATTCACGGCTTACGTTAAACAACCTGAAAATCTTGACCACAAGATCAACTAACAGAGAAGTTTTGCATAGCAAATTTAGATATGTGTACATATTTCATGTTGCATCGTAGGGTACTGTACTTAAGTGATGGAATCAGCTTGAATCAGCTGGAAGGGCTTGTGATTAGATGGTTTGAGTTTAATATGATAACTAGCAGACCCGTCCCGCCCTTGACCAAGTTTTTTCATACTTATAAAGTAAAAGACGGTTTTTTATTTTCCCCACGGGGACCCAAAATAATCGTGGGATTAGTCTAGTCAAATGGTCGGAAAAAAGGGACCATCTGAGCATTTTGGGTAGAAAGCGATTTTTTTCTTTAATCTGTTGAGGAGTCGGTGGGGGGTTTGGTTCTCTATAAAAAATCTCTTTTCACAATTTTCGTAGGAGTAACGGTTAGCGAGATATCGCTGAAAAACCGTTCGCACCCTTATTTTCAAGATGGCAGACAAATGGGTGGGGGTAGAATCCCGGAAACTCAGTTTTATAAAAAATTCGCTTCCTACCCAAAATGTTTAGCAAAATTACCATTTTGGCCATCATGACCGGTAAAATACTCTACCTCCCAGTAAATGGTTCGTTCCATCGTTTCAACCGTTCCCGAAATTAGCACCGATAAGCAGTCAAAATGTTTGACACGTTTATGTAGGATTTGGTACAGTGTAAATAAACCTATGACCTTAAAAAAGGCAGTTATTTCAAAACCATGGACCCTAAGAACCCAACTTCATGAAAATTCATATACATTTTCATTTCATTTCATAAAAATGAAGTTCGTAATTTCGATAGCGGATTTTAGATCAGCGACCCCGAAAATCCCTATATGTATGTATGTATACTGGAATTCATTTATAAGCCTCTCGTTCTTGTGTCACTTCGAATGCAAAGTCGCCCCCTCCCACGGACAGGGTTTAAGTCATACCGCGTAAATAATAAAGGGGGAGGGTCTTAAGTTACATAACGATATAAAAATATTGCGTGTGTTACTTATACATATGTACATAATTTATCAGATGATAGACAAGTAATTTTCGCAACGCAAACGTTTTGAACCTGTAGGCCTGAGGAGTGAGATGTTGTCACGTCAAAAAATATTTTCTAATGCAAATATTACCCCTTTCACCCCTTATAAAAATCCTTCCTTTTGTACGTTGTACTTCTATAGAAAGGCAACAAGGTGGGCAATTAAAAAATAAAAAAAGAGGTCCATTAATTGCATAAATTTCGGAAAATAATTGAGAAAAACGTGAAATTTAAGAAATTTTAAAGCATTTTTTCACTTTCGCATGTGACTGTACCTGCAATGGTAGAGTTAGATCGATATTAGCCTATTAGGGTCGTCTGTAGGCGCCTTTGAGACGAAATTTTAAGAGTATTGGAGAAAGGAGTATTATAACTCAGAACACAAAGGACGTTAATGGAGAAATTTGACAGTGTATCTACAGTAGGTAACATAATGACTCAGAAGTACCAAATTTTAGCTGCCTTAGAAGGAAACCGAGCAAAAGAAATAAAAAGAAAACTGGGGTCAACGGCGCTCTTTGATTTTTCAAAATAATGCAGATCAAAGAATATCCCCATAAATACTTTCGTAATTTTCACTATAATATATTCCAACTGACTTCTTCTATGACTCTCTTAAAAGTCTGCAACAATGTCATATGCTTAACAGCCTGTTTTATTTTTGTGTAACCTCTGCTTATAACTTCTAACTTGATAAGTTATTCAAAGCACACAAGAGACGTCCTCCTTATCGCTGGTTTCATGGAAAAAGGCTTCAAAAACTTGGAAGAAATAGCGAGAGAAAGCATCCTTTTCTAAGTAAATGTAAAGCCTTCGTAAACTTCGACTTCTTAATTCTTCCCTGACCTTGTGACCATTTTGCATTTAACGTCTTTCGGGCATATTTCGTTTCCAAGCAAACTCTTCACTAAGGGATTCGCTTGGAAACGAAACAACTCCTCAAGTCCTCAAGTCCTCATATCCTAACGATGTCCAAGTTTTCATGTCTAAGAGGAAAGAGGATGAATTTTTAGGGGAATCGCCCCCTTAAATAGTTTTCACAAGTTTCATGGAGTTACGTTATGTTATGACTTGGCCATTATGAGCAGGCCGTCAGCCGTGTAACATTTTCCTGAGTAACATGTGGAAAGTTTGTGAGTTCGAAAGTTTGTTGAACCAAAGTCGCAGTAAACACCTTCACATATTACGTTGCATGGGTTTAGTTACAGTTGTGAAGTTTGTGGGAAGGGAATGCACATTTAATTAAGCAACGTTTTTGCAGGCAATCAATTCGCTAACGCTACCGACGGCAGCATGAGCATAATATACATTTATGTGTAGACTAGTATTAGCGTTGCAGTATTCGTCATTAATGGACTTTGTGCGACCGCGGGATTAGGTGCAGTTACTCGTCTATTAATGAAATTAGGCCATGGCGATCTAAATTTGTACAGCCCACTTAATGGACTTTTGGGGGTTTCTGGGTAATGCAATAGGCACGTACGGGCAGCCTGCCAAGGGTACATGTGTACCTACATTTGTAGTTTAAGACTTTTGAACTGTGGCGCGTTCGAGTTATTTTATTCCTTTGTACGCAGTACGCTCAGTAGAAACTAAACGCGACTGACGGCCATAATTGTCTATTACAATTTTATTGTTATTAAGGACTATAATTTTTCCGGAATTGCAATAAAATCAGCATCACCAGGCTGTTAAAAGTAGAACAACTAATTCCCAGATGGAATCACCAAAATGCTAAGTGAGAAAACATGGTTCCAGAATGGAACCACCCAATCATTCTAAACAAGTTCAGCAAGATGGATGCTGGTAAAACCTACAAACAAGACACTCTTTAACACGCTTTTATTAGGTCGACCTGTATGTAACTATGTAATGGAATGTAAGGAAGCGAATTTCAAACACTTCAAAACAACCCCATTGATGAAATGAAAGCTTTCGACGAGTAGTATACGATAAGCTAAGTAACGTCATTCTAAACTCAATATGGCGGACGCCGCAAGATGGCGGATTACCTTTTTCTTGACAACCTCATTGATATGGGTATCAAATGAAAGGTTACGACCAGTAAAATACGGTTATCTATATGACGTCATCATAATCAAAACTCAAATTACGAAAAAAAACTAATTAGGTAATTAAATTTGAACCACTTCTGATTGGTGCCGTATCATCATGAGTCTTGGCAATTGTGTGGTTCTGATGGAAATGCAATAATATGTTACCATTAGGTTGTTCTTATGATGGAGTCGGAAGATAGCAACAGGTACTTCATGACGGAACAACATATTGAAGATGTGTTCTTACTGGAGAGCTGCTTTGTAAATATTCATATATTTGTATGACTTGTGTATTAAGGATGTATGTATATAAAAGATTCCACCCAAGCCAATGTAACGAACGTGCCGAGGGCTGAATGGTATGAAGGTGGTTAAAAATATCATGTCGCAAGCGTCACCTCAGGGCACCGGGCGCAATCATGTTGTAAGTAGCCTTGCCCTCCTTCACGGAACAGAAATGCTTTTTGGAAACATTTCAATGAGAAGCATTAGGATGATATGTTATGATATGATCTTGATCTTGCATACTTTGTTCACACAAGAGACAAAATTAGTATAAAGAAGTCATGCAAGATGTTCTAATCCACACTGGATCTTAGTCTCAACCCTATTGAGAGCTGCTGGGCCTTACTAAAATCAAAAGATTGCAGTGTGCAGTGCACGAGAAATGATTATTAAATATATAGAAAGTATGTACATATGACCGAATTAAGGAGGGAATAATAAATCGAGGAGGAATCACTAAATATTAATTGAGTTCACTCATTTATTCACCTACTCTAAATTATACATACAGTATTATAAGAATTTATGCTTTGTATTCTGTAGAAAAATACGAACAAAAAGACGTGAGAATTTTCATGTGCTTTGATCCTCTGTATATGTTCGTGATAGAGCTCAATATACTTTTTGTCAATTCGTCATTTACCCTGAAAAAGGCACCTTATGCACTCTTCTTATCCAACCAGAGACAAATGATGAAGCCAAAATAGAAAACACTTGGTCGCACCTTGATAAATTCTTTTTGTCAGTTTGATATATGAAAACGTTCAGCAAATAGTGAAATTTCGATTTGCGTCAGTCAACTGAAAATCTTTGATAAATTGGCTGCCAAGAATTGACTTATTCATCAGGCACCATCAATATTTTGTTTCATTTATTTCAGCATCCGTTCAGGGAAAGCTCCGAAGGCGAGTCATGCTTGCCGTAATAAACTTAAAGACTACACTTCATATTTTAGAGCCAAGTATTAAAAAATAACTATAAAAAGGAATTGCTTTAAAGCATGCTTTTATTTAAGTCAAATGTATAATACTAAAAAATAAAAAATTAAATATGAAATTTTAAGAACTTTTGGAATTGCACTAACTGTAACCAATTTCATTATAGTATAGCCATCAAGGGCAATCGGATAGCTTTCACCCGAGTTGCACACTGTATTTTTCATCACAAGTGCGGCGGTGGGTTCGATAAGGAGGTGGGAGAAGGAGGAGTTCGTGGGGGCGGAACGGGTGGTGCGGGGGTGCAAATAAAAAAAATTTTTTGCTGTAATTATTTCTCAAAAAGATATACGTATCTTAAAGAAAAGTAGTAAGGAAAGGTTTTTATGATATCTAAGGTACAGATGTTCAAAGCAATATACTATTACATTACATAGTCTCAACTACTCTGGTGACCATGTGATATTTACTCATGCCCGGCTTAAATAACTTATTTAGGTACCTGAAAAGCATTAAAAGTATGTAAGTATGAGCAAACTCGGCTCTTTTGACTCCGAGTGCTCCTCAGGTAGATTTCTAGAGCTCCTCATTGCTATTGCAAGTGCAAGCGGGAAATATTTCTGGAGTTCCTCATTGCTCCTGCAAGTGCAAGCGAGAAATGCATACTCCTGTCCAGTGATCAGTGATGGGACATGTACTCACTCCTTCTCATTGCGTTAATGGAGCGACCATTACGAACGAAACAACGAAAAGCATTAAAAGGATGTTTAACATGTGCGAGTATATAAAAAAAAATGTAATTCCTTGAAGAAATATTCTGAGTGCATTTCCATTTCAGGTACCCGTGCATTATTCTAAGTCTTGCGTGCGTTCTTTCAAATTTCCAGTAGTTATTCCCAACAGACTTTACAGTGGGCAATCGGCGAGTTTCCACCCGTAAACCCGTGCGGTATAGTAGTGGTTTCCCCGCATGTGTGATGAAGAAATTAATGTTTGTGTCATCAGATAGATTTGCGTGAAGTTGGCAAAGTACTTAAATTAATTGAGCTACGTGGAAGCAACTTTTTAAAGGGAACACTTTTAACAGACAAGTTGCGTGGCAATAAGGGTAATTGAAAGAAATTTTTTTATTTACACAAGTCAATTGAAATTACAAGCTAAGCAAACGAATTCGAATAGCTTTTTGCCTTTGGTTTATATGTTATAATAGCTTAGCTTGTTTGCTGAAGGCATTAACTGTCATAAAGAGAAAAGACGAAGACTTGGATTCGGACAGGCCCTTATTATGCCTTCATACCATTTTTGTTTTGCGCTGTATGATGAATAAACACTCTCTTGGCACCTCCTGGTATATGAACAAAATTTGTCCTAAATTGCTTTCCTAAAACTTTCGTTATTTCCTCCAACAACCTAAAAGCCGTTATTTAGGAACACAGGATATTTTTGGCGAGTTTCCTAACTATTCGCGCAGTTAATGCAAAGGACCTGTTTTGTTAGGGTATTGTACCGGGTGCACCCCACCCCTTCAGGATAGCAAATACTCGATTCAAAACTCATTGAGGAGAAAACCCAAGCTGAACAGGCTCCATGTCTTCCATGCTCCATGTTCGCTACCATGTTTTAATGGTTTGAGAAAAGAAAATCTCCCACTTTTATTACGTCGTCCTACCTGGGACTATTTAGTGCAGTGCAGACGTACTCCATTTATAAATTTTCAAACACCCAACTCAAGCAACTAAAGGCCTGTCCGAATCATAGAAATACAAACTAAGCACGGAACGGCTGTATCGTGTATGAACCCTGTACATGAGCGACCACCTAGTGGGACCTGCCTAGAGGAGAACAACAATAGCGTGTATGAGGGAAGCTGAATAAAAACCTGATAGAAGTGTCAAATTTAATCTGTGCTATTTCGAAGTTTGAGTTGATTAAAGCGGAAAAGTGCAAGTTTTCGAGTATATAACATACTATAATTGTGGCAACAGCCCGCGAGGATTTTATAAAGAACTAGTTTACGCGTTGTTTAAGTGCAGTTAGCAGTGCAATAAAACTAAACTGTACGAGAATTTACGATATGAAGTGCTCTGTGGTGGGTTGTCGCAACAACACGCAATTTCCGCGTGGTAAATCGTTTTTTAGGTGAGTGGATGGATAGAAATGCATGATAAACATTCTATTTCATCAAATCGCATTAAAAAGAGTTACATTAACTTCAGAAAATGAAGAAAATGGCCTTATTTTTAAATTTCGCTGGTTTTGTTTACCTCCCACAAAAGCACTAGGCCAAGCGGTGAATGGCAGCGTGTAAATAGATGTTAAGGGGGGCATAGACATTATGGAAGGAACTTCGGAAAATTTTGAATTGTAAGCCCCCTCCTGATTACGGCTTCATATTTACGCCTGTACTGCGTGACTACTGCGAACACAGCCAATTCTAACCCATCAGGAAATGTGGTACGCTAAATCTGGCTTACAGCCGTTCCGTGCTTAGTTTATATTTCCATGGTCCGAATCCAAGTCTTCGCCTTCATTTTTAGACAAAAAGCTATTCGAATTCGGTTGCTTAGCTTGTAATTTTAGTCGACTTTTGTAAGTAAATAAATTTTTTCTATTACCCTTACTGCCAGGCAACTTGTCTGTTAAAAGTGTTCCCTTTAAGGAAGGAAGGAAAATAAATCTTGCGTTTATTATATTAAAAGTGTTCGCAAAAAAAGTGAAGCGTTACGTTGATTGCCTTAATATGTACTTCCGACCAGAAAAGGTGCCAGAACGAAGAAAAACGCCCTTTTTTTTTGTTGTTTTCCGTTCAACTAATAGTTCTTGGCGTTTTTGACACTAGTTGGCCATTAATATTAGACGTCAGTGTGGAACATTGAACATGTAAACTTTTAAGCCATACTGTACTGTAGTAAATATTATAAGGTATATATTTTAAATTTGAAAAAGGTGATAATTATAAAAGAAGCGCTTGTAAAATTCGTGACGGGAGGTAAAAACTCATTCAATGGCAAAAATTAAGGAAATAACAAATCAAGTAGATCTGAAGCCACAGGCAGTCGAAATAACTGTATGCCCACGACTTTCGTTTAACGGTAACCCATTCTTACAAATTAAATAAAGGTGAATTATAAATAGGAAATGGAAATTATGGTTTGCAAGAATATTATCAAAGCCATGAAAATGATCTTTTTTATATGTAGTTATACTTCCTTTTAGATGGGCAGTTTTAATTATTTGGCGTAGTTTTCTCTTCATTTATCACACATATATCCAATCTCTCGATTAGAATTTGGGCGAAGCATTGCTTCTTGAATAAACGCACACCACCTTCAGCTAGGCGAATGTCATTATACTGTCAAAGAGAGGTCGCCATGTCTGCCGTTTATATTTTCCTAATTTTTACTTCCTAGGCGAAATTTCGGGAAGAACTCACCGCTAATTTATAGTATTAACTTGTTGCGGAAGGAAGAGAAGTTCTAAATTCGTTTTAAATGAAACTTGTGGAAAAAATGGTTGATCCAAACAAAGTTACGGGTAGTGTTTCGGCCCGGAAGAAAAGAAGTGCCAGTGGCAAATGTGTAATTCCGCTTGAAACTGTGGATCAAAACATATATTGTTTGTTTTGCAAAAAGGACGTGCGCAATATGTGCAGTGTGAATCAAAATGATCACCTGAAGGCTGCAATGCGATCTATGAGTTTAGAAGTAAGTTTACAAGACGAGTGATTTTTTTTGCCCCTTCATAGGTTGCTTATGTGTTGCCGTTTCGTGATAATCAAATGCCAGATGGTACATTCGCTTTATCGTTTTCCCGCTTTCCTTTTTTGACCTGAGAATAATTTGTTTTTTCAGAATAGGCAAATTGCATGTAAAAAATCTCAAAATCAACATGCACAACTTTTGCATTATTTACACCCAACCAAGTCTGAATGATGTGAAACAATACCTACCGTCAAAGTTTAAATTAGGGTTATGCTTTGCAATGGAAAGTGGAGATATTCCTTCAATATATATAGGTAGACAAGGTTCTTAAATTGCACGCATTGTAATTCCATTAAAATATAAACCACTTTGATATTTAAAACTGAGCCGGCCGACGTTATGCCCGTACCCAGAAATAAAAATAGGCGCCAAAACTAAAGGCAACATTCTACTGTTGAAGGCCAGGGATTTAACAAATTTTATTTATTTTTTGTTCACATACATTAAATAAGGTGCAAACGTAAGTTTTTGTATTCTGTAAAATAATTAATTATTCAATATATTAAAGCATTGGAAATTGTGACAGCGCGTCCCATCGCAAACAATTTCCCATGAGCCTGTTAACTGTTAAATGTTCCAAGCGTGTACATAGCGGGAAATCATTTATCTGGCCAACGCCCCGTGCTCCCACATTCAAAAATAGTAGCTGCATTTTGTGTTCCTTGCTTAGGTACAACCATGCACTTGCAGAATAAATTTGTTCTGCAAATTACACAGAGTAAGCTATCCATCTACTTATTCTAATGAATCCTAGGTGGCACCTAGACCTTTGTAATGAGACAAAATATCCAAATTAAATTTGCGCTCGCTACTGTCGCGCTTATTATTTACAGTCAATCTCAATTCCATTTAGTTATTATTTTTTGTAAGCAGCTATTTTGTAAATTTAATAAAAAAATAAGTCAAAATAATTATCTGTCCCATTAAGGGATCTACCCTCTTTTCGGAGGGAAAAAAAAGGTTAATTTCAATAAAGTTTTCGATAGGTTTAAATTATGAAAATGGAAAAAAAAAATGTTACACTCAATAAATACACTCTCGAACTATATCACAACATTTTTTTTTATTCATTTTTGTGATATTTTAAAGCATGGAACTGCTGGTCGAAAAATGATCCAAAAAACGAGAGGGGTGTGCGGCGTTGATGAAATCTCCGAGATGCATGGTCGGGGAAAAAAAAAGCAAAGAGTTTTAGGTTCAATATATTAATAGCTATAGCGCATCGGGGGCGATTTTTGATTTTTGCAAAATTGACAAAATGGAGGAAATTTTTTGAAAAACTACGAAAAAAACATGTTTTTTTTCACCGTTTTTGGCAAAAAAAAAATTTTAAAATTTGGTGGGAATCGGTTCGGTAGTTTCCGAGATTTCATCAACGCGGTGTCGAAAAAGTTATTTTGTGAAAAACGCGATTATAGTTTTGTTAATGGCATCGTAAAAAATTTCACCTAAGCCTAATCAGCGATGCCTGGACCATACACTATACCTTCTTCTTTCTCAAAATGCACATTTTCATCCAAAGTAGCTTTCCTGCGATATGTTCTGGCTTTCTTGGAGGCATCAGTGCTGCGTCGGCCGCACGCCGCACTTCTTGATTATAAACAAACGCGCAGAGATGTTGTTATATCAAAATTTTAAACTCGACTAATTTTTAGACAAAAATACAGTTACACTGCTCCGATCTTTATAAAATTTTAATATGATATTTCTGTATATATATTCTTTACGAAAATGCAATAAAAAAAATCGATTTATAAAGAGGGTAGATCCCTTAATTCGTAAATTATCTGCGTAAAGCTTGAATATTGTTGCGGCCCGTCTGACAGAATCAACAAGTTTGCGGTCCGAGAAAGAAAGGTGTGAGATAGTCTAGACTATTTGCAAGTTTATAAAGGGCGCCAAATTAAGTCTCGTTTCATCCTAAAACAAGGATCGGCCAAGAACTGGCAAAGTTTTTGTTTATGCAAACATTATTTTTTGCTACCCCCCGAAATGTCTACAAAGTAGTTATGCGCGGTGTAAATAGCGATTATATAAAGAGAAAAAACCTGAAACTCCCTTACACTGAAGTCATGTCTTTGAAAAAAAAACCACAAATTTCGCTACAATTTCGTTAATATTACTTACTGTAATTAAGTCGACACCGGCAAAATGGGCTAGATAACATGGATATTGGTAAGCTTTTATAAGAACGCGTCCCGAAAATTTTTGCTGCGTACGCACCTGATCACGGTACTTCCATACATACATAAATCTTGCTTTTTATAAATCTCGAGCACTCCGAGATATCGGTACAAGGAGCATCGATGATTTTTACCATTAAGCGGTGAATACATTCGATGCGGTCATGGAGTCGTGAGAAAAAGCTCAAAGCTCTGACGCAAGCTCTGATCATATTCACTGTGTTGTGAGAAAATTATTTCTCTTGACTGAATTTTCATTTTAAAAAGGAGATTGCAAGATGAAAACAGTAAAAACTGCATGCAATATTGTATTTGCATTAGTATAATTTTTAAAGATTCAACTTTAATGATTACATCAAATTAAAAGGCTGACGAAAGCTCCTTTACTGCAGATCATTTGAACGCATATCACAGACTTTCAATTAGAACCAATCTCGACGTTTTTAGGGTTCCGTAGCTCAAAAGGAAAAAAGGAACGTTTATAGGATCCACTTCGTTGCCGTCTGTCTGTCTTTCAAAATCCTTTTTCTCAGGAGGTATCAAGTTTGAATTAATATCAAATACTAAGATCTACGGTCCTTCGGAGCTGTACCAACCTGTACCAACAGCTGGATGAATTTTAATCAATGAGATGTCCATCGGTTTGTCTAAACCGTGCGATGGTTATAGACTTGTTTTAAATTCACCACATGATCACACCTGACTGTGTAATAAGCTAAAAGATGGAAACAAGATGACGAAGGAACGTAGTAGAATGTATATTGCAAATTGCAGTCATGTAACAGGACCGCAGCAAGTAAAACATGAATCTTATCTAGACCATGTTGCCTTATTTTTTATTTATTTTTTTGTCTTTTTCGGAATTCACCCTGCGTAGCGCTTGCCCACACGAAAAGCAGGCCGCGTTGAATAACTGCGACTTCTCCTGCGTCGACCTCGCCGGTTGCCGTCGCACATGTATAGGCACCAATGTGGAGCTCTCATAAATTTTGGTCGCGTTTTGCCTGTTCGAAGTGGATAATATTTATATTTATTTGTCTATGATATTACCAACAACAGAACTGAAGAGAAATTGTTAAAAAAAATTGTTTTTTATTGCATCTCCCCAGATATGAAAAGTGAAAATGAATATTACTTTTTTGAATACTGCATCCATTGGGGTTGGGGTTGCCAACTGTCTTGGATTAGAAAGAACGTTCTGGATTTGTGGCCAAATTCTAGCATTTTTCCAAAAGTCTCAGAAGATGACACCATATGGCATTTTATCACGCCTGAGTTATGATATATGAGCTTGGAAAATTGTTTGCAATGTGCCGATTTCATAATCATCTCCTTCACTCTTTAATACTTTGCCATACATTTTACTTAATTTTTTCTTTGCTTTTCAGTACTACCCTTTAACATCAGTGGTGGATTATGGGTGCTTCAATTGTATTAAAACAATCCTAGTTTTAGCGGAACAACGGCGAATGTTACAGAGAAATATATTGAAGAATCGCGCTAATTACTTTATAAGACGGGGCGACAAAAGAATGTGCGCGCAATTTCTCGCTCAGACGAGAACTGGAGGGAATAACTATTTTTATGCGAATATCTCCGATCCGTCGTTGTTAAAGATAACCGACGTTAGATCAATAAACTCGTCCGATAGTAAAGATGTTATTACTAACGGAGACAGACACTCCGACAGTATGGATGATTCAACCCTAGACGAACCCATCGATAATTCTCCAAATAAGCTACTCGATGTTATGTATGAACGTTCTGAATCTGTTCTAGCTACAGAATCTGGGGGAAAAGTTCACGACACAAACGTTCGGAATTCAAACCATAAAACATCATTCAGCTGCAGATACTGCCCAAGGACTTATACAAGGCAAATATTTTTGAAGAAACACGAAAAGAAACACGCATCTCAAATTGCGTCAAGACCTAAAACAAAGGCTGCCTTTCTATGTGACGACTGCAATGTCTCATTCGAATCCCTTGCTGTGCTAAGAAAACATGAAATGATTCACAAACATCGTTTCAAGTGCCGTTACTGTAGAGAAGAATTTTTCATCCGTACCAAACGTGATTTACATGAAGCAATTTGTCTGGGTAAAAAAGAAGCAATTGAAGCCAATGGTGACGAAAATAGTAAAACTTACAACACAAGATCAAAGAGAACAACTGCACACTCGGACTCAGAGTCTGAGGAAGATAGTACGGATATTGATTCACTTCACAGTATTCGGATGAAGAGTCTGACAAAATGGATAGGAGAAATAGAAACTGACGCTGAGTCTATTAATTCCGGTCCTATTTCACACTGCACTTCTTTTTCAAGAGTATCATCACGATTATCGTCCATATATACTGAAACAGGAAGTGAATCTAGTTCATCGTGTATAACTTCTTATAGTAGTAAACGAAGCAAATCCTGGGATAAAGACTCTGTCTGGAGCGGAAAAAGGGCGAAGAAAAGAAAACGTAAGAAAACATGTTTAATATAAACTGCAATCTATTAATTTGTTTTCAGATATAAGTGAGGAATTTAAAAAATGGATTTGTCCCGAAGAAGATTGCGGATACATGGATGCGTCTCTAAATTCACTTATGGAGCATGATATTGAGTGTCATGACCCATTGCCATTGTTCTACTGCAAAAAGTGTAGAGGCCGATTTGTAAGAAGGTAAGTCGAACATCAAGCAATTTAATAAAATATGTCTCGTAATTAGCAAAGATAAAGAAAGGCGAAGTCACCATCAGTTCTAATTTTCTTCTAAATTATTGTTAGTTACGGGAAGTAGTTTGTTATGTTAATTGTTCTACCATCATTCTCGACATCATCTAATCCTTGGACCAATTTCACAAAAACAATTCGAACGCGCAAGCTTCTCGACACAGCACTGCGCAGACGTGTATCGTACGGCTTGGTACCGTTTCCAAAAACAATTATCTTCAACTTTTTAGTGCTTTAGTTTATATTTTTGAAGTCGGTTTTCATTTATTTTAGAAAGATTTTACTATTCATTGGAATTACATTACATGTGCCAAGTTTTATTAAAATCGGGAAGCGGGTGATATTCAATAAACGGGATTCATCCTCTAATTTTCCACCTATAGAGGTGGACATTTTCTTCAAATTTAAATGGTATAACTTATTCAATAAAAAGAGAATCATTAAAATCAGTTCACAATCGGCGAAGACATCGCATCACATACCCAAAAAAAAAAAACCGTCGGATGGAGAACCTCCTCCTTTTTTTAAGTCGGTCTAAAAAACAAGACATTATTTTGTGTTTAGTAACCTAAAATCAAGAAATAATTTTTTGCTTCTGATTTTTACGAAGAAAGCATAATCGTTACGGTCCCTGCATAATAAGAAATTTGGCTTCCTTCGAACTATCCGAATAATATTCGAATAATTTGCATACGAATAGCATCGAATATTTGAATTATCCGAAGATATCATTTTAAGCCCTGAGGATATACAAATTTATACATCGAAAAGCTTTTGTGAAATTTAAAAAAAATATGCATTTGACACCAAATTTAACTTAAATGAACTCGAACATGGTTACAGCAGGATGGCGCTACGTGCCACAAGCCGTCCAAAAATCGATATTTTGCGCATAAAGTTCAATAATCGTGTAATCAGCCATTTTGGAGACCAATATTGATAAACCTATTCGTGAAATAGGACCGCAAACCATATTGGATATTACTCCAAAGTGGAGTAGACAAGGTGGGCTACGGCTACTGAGGCAGGCATTTGAATGAAATTATATTCCATAACTAATCGGTGGGTTTACTTTTTTCAATAAAGTAACAAACTTTGAAAAACATTAGTCTTTATTTTATAACATTTAAAAAAAGCCAGCCGACCCTATGTATACTCTGTGCATCTTCGTTGATCCTGACACTAATGAGCCTGAACCATTTTATACAAATTTAAAGTTTGAACTAGTAGCTCTAAAACTTTGATATCAATTTCGGTTGATTGGCGCGTAATGATTTTCGAACATAGATCCCTCACAACATATCTCGCTACTAGAAAATTTGATAGCTTTATAATTGTATATGCATGCAAATATTTAACGCAAGTTCCGTTAAAAATCACATCATTTTGTTTTTCAGATTTTATTACGATCATCACCTTAAACTTCAGAGCTATGGTCGTTGGGTGTGTTGTCTTTGCGAATCTCAATATGATAATGAATCAGACCTAAAGTTCCACTTCGATGAGCATAAAGATAACGATCCCCATCCTTGCGAGGTCTGCAAATTAACCTTCATATCAGAACACGAACTCCAGAAGCACCTCTGCACTACAGAACACTTTAAAAGAAAGCAGACAAGAAAGTGCATTTTTCTTGATCGACGGGTATATTCCATTAAAACGGAGAAGGAAGAGACAACAGAGATAGGACCAAAGCCGTACACTAGCCACATGAGAATACTTAAATTAATGGACGAAGAAAGACCAAACAAATTTCCGTTCGAAATGAATGAAAGTTGGAAGACCGGAGTAGTTTTTAAATTTCGACGACAAGACAATACACATAACTGCGCGGGGTTGGAAATCCCTACTTGAAAGAGCCAATCCTAAGGCATTCAACTTTAAAGATCTGCGCTGTGCTTGTGGTTGACATTTGAACCTACAAATATTTGTGATCGGCAAATATTTTGAAACGTTTCACAAAGACAGCGCTTAAAGCGACCTCCCAGTGGCAAGTATGAAGGTTCATCCGATATAGAGTGAATTTATGAATTGAATGGGCAGTTATGGCGCTTACAGGGAATAACAAAAGCATGAAAGCTGTTTTCACGCCCAGCAGATGTTGATCCAACTACTGTAAAGGCCATTTAGTTTTAAGTTTTAACAATGGTCAAAAGTGTGGTTAGACAAATTTGAAATTCTGAAATTCATTGTAAATAGTAGAAAATGAAGAGATATACTTTTTTTTTATCTTCTTTTATTATCTCGAAAATAAAAGTTGTTTTTAATTTATCATCTTTTCATGGAAGTCTAAAAGTGAAAATATATGTAAAATTTGATTTGGTATTTCAACATTTTTCTTAACACAAAACTCTGGATGTTTGAACAATAATCCTCTCAATTAATGTGTTAAAGCGTATCCCTAAATCCATCACACGATGAGACATCATAGCATCCAAATCAAAATCACTGGAGAAATACATCCAATTGCTATACAACGCAATTATTTTGCGACAAGTTAATGGGATTCTGTTTTTCTGGTGTACATCATGATGAATTCTGGGACACGCCCCAAGTAACTTATGTTCAGTTGCGTTGCAGTACAGCCTTCTTGATTATAATCTCATTCAAATATACGAAATAAAATAAAATCGTAATTATTCGATTGTTCCTTTTTAAATTACAAATGGACGGCTCAAACTATTTGGGTTGTCAGACTGAGTGTGATAACTTTTGATTAAATTGTAATTTGTAGAAACCCGTAAAACACAAGAGTTTTCGTTATAGTTTTCAGGTGCGGGAGCATGGAACTTTACTGTAAGTAAGGTCTCACGTTGATCGCGTTTGTACCTTTTATCCTTAGTAAAAAAAACTCAAAGAAAAGTCATGTATAGCCATTAGAAATAAGCACTTAAAGTTACCCTCGAAGGTTAAGTAAAAATTGGGCGAAAATGAGTTTATATGAATAACGCACGGTAATTATTTACATGTGATATAACAAACAAATGCAATTGTAAAACTGTCGTACTTGTCTTTTCTCAGAAATAAACTTCCGTTAACCTTTCTATATCCGCGCGTCATGCTACAGACCGAGGATTTAAAGTTAGTTTGGAAGTGGTTGTTTTCAGAGGATGATTAAAAAAAGATAAAGCCATGCGTTTTAAAAATGATTTATTCTTGGAACATGGGCAAAATTCCGGGGAAAATATTATTCACGATAGGGCTAAATAACAGAAACCAAGTAATGTACAGTACAGCAATTATAACACAGGCCTGCATGATAAACCTGGGGGATTGTCATGTAATTTGATACGACCAAAAATGTTCGACCAATTCTGAAAACTATTTCATGTAAGTCCAATCGATCGATATTTGGCAGTCGTTTCGACTGGATTTAGTCGAACAAAGTAAACCGATCGCTGTGAGGAAAAATGCCAAAGATGTAAGCAAAAGCAACTAAATAATAGCACTTCCTAAAGTATTGAAATTTCCATGAAAAGGAAACTAATGAGAGGACTAACATGGACCCTAATAAATATTTATCTGAATTTATGAAAGCATTGATTTAGCAACCTTTAAATGTGCAAATGGGAAAACGCCAATCTTCCAAGTTGTAATAATAATATGTTTAGGGTTAAATTCCAGATGTATACCAATTCAAAAGATACATGAGTGGAAAAATGTGTTGATTTAAATTGAGTTGAGGGGGCAGCGAATGGTGCCGAGCACTTAGCCTGTACCCAGTCCATTGTACCCTACTCTCGCCCTAACCGAACTTCGAACGGTCGAGAATGAGGACATGTCTTCCATCCTCATCACGGCAGCACCGAATACGGTGCGTCGTGCTTGGGAAAACGCAGGACAACCCCAGAGAAAATGCTCTGCACAGTCCTCGTCCTCCCCGCACAACAGGCGCAAGTCGGGTCATTGACGATTCCCAGGGTATGCATGTGTTTGACCTTTTACAGTGCCTATATGATTTCTACATTATTTTCTGCTTACATGCAGCGCTGTTATTGGGACGTCTTTTAAAAAGTTTGGTGTGCCTTGGTTTGCAACTTGGACTGTTTCTGCACATGGATTGTCTGCTTGTGTCGAGTTATCCCGCTTTTCAATATTGCAAAATTTACACCAATATGTGATTCCGATTCAAGGGGGCCACATTCCGCACCTTCCTATCGGAAGCTATTGGAGTTTTCGTTAACCTCTGTGCTCTGATGACTAGGAGCCCATATAAGAGAGAGACTACTGAAAAATCAGTCGAAACACATTTATGTCTACCCATCTGTTTCAGATCATTTAGAATATTCAATAAATTCCATCACGTACAGTTTTTGCAAAAGCTTTTTCCAGTTTTTGGGGTCGATGCAGCACATTGTTCCAATTAATAAAACAATATTTCTTGGGATCGAATATTCCATTAATATTAAATAATGATCCACAAAAACTGACTTCATTTAAAAACAAAATCTGATTTTTGACCAATTGATTTCAATTTCAACGCCGGCTAATTAAAAGATTTTTACACGACGGCCGGCTTTTATATTTTTAAAATTGGGGAACGAGTTTACTTAACAATTGTCTGCCAGATCACCTGTTGATCGAAAATCTAACGATATTATTAACAACTTCTTCAACTTGAAATTTAAAAGAGTCTTCCGTAGATTGACTAGGTATATTTATGCTTTGTGGCCAATAGCTGCGATCCAAGGAGATTATCGGTATTTTCAGAAATGCATCATTGCATTAATCTTGCTTTGCATGTGTTAAATAATGCAACCAGCAATTTGTAATTTGTTCGCAAACGTAATCTGACCGTCGAAGTTTTTGGCATGCTTGCAACCATAATGAGGGGCTAACTTGTTAACTAACAAAAATATCCCAGGGGAGGACCTCATGTGAGCAAGACTCCTAGTTCATGACGTCACCAGGCATTTGTCTATTTACATCAACCAAACGACGTTCAGTTCTCACTTAACAAAGTACACCCTTACAAGGTTTTATATGGGTCTCATCAATTTTCTGAGAATGAAACTTTTGGCACATAGTCCCTTGTATCTTCAATGCTTCATTTTATGCTGACCAGACTCGGTATTGTTAATATTATTTTGATAATATAGAGACCACATCTGGCTTGCATATTCTAGAATAAGCAGAACAATCGAAAATAATAGCTTGTAGAATGTAGACAGTCACGTTGGAGAATCCGCGTGGCCGTCTTTTTATAAAATCTAACATTGCCAAACATTGTACAACTATTCGATGAATATGCTCAAGAAAGTTCAGCTTACAATCTAATATGATCTCCAAGTCACAAACAGAATGTACTCGTCGAAGAGTGTAGCTCGAGAGAATGTAATCAAAGGACGACCTCTACAGAATGATATTATTTCTCACTTGTTAAGTTGTAAATCATTATTACCACACCAAAAGTTAAATATTCTCAGATCTCTTTTAACCGAGTCATTAGGTACTAACCTTCGTATAATGGAATAATATAATGTCGTCGACGAATAATGAAACTTTATAAAATTTAAGCAGGTGGCTAAATTAAAGAGAAGCGGACCTAAATGGCCACCCTATGGTACTCCAGATGTAGCTAATATTTTGGAGTTGCACACCGAAAGGCAACTTGATAGGTCCTACTAAGCAAATATGATCGTACTCAGTTAATAAAAGATAGCGTAAAAAGCCCAGACTTTAGAATTTTAGATACGTTTCCACATAATTGTCCTGGATTGTGGATTTGGGAATCCCATACCTAACAGGAGTCTTTCTTACTTCTAATTCGTTTACGTGCGTTCGTTTTAATTTTGTCCTGCCTTGGAATATTATGCGGCGTCAGAGTACATACAGAAACTAAAGAATTGGCAAGAAAATTGAGAGCATTAGAATTTTATATAATTACATTATATAGTGTTCTATTTTCTTGTTTTTCCACTGGTAATGAAAGGTGATCGGGTACTGGTATGGGGAAATCTCGCTCGCAAAATGAAATTTAGGGACGTGACTTATGGGTGTCTTGCCCAGTTCCTAGAAAACGGAGACGGAGACGGAATTTATAATTTGTGTGAATAGATGTAAATTTAAAGTAATTACCGTTTCAACCACGTACATATAAATTTGATATTTGAACTGCATTATCATCCCCTGACCCGTCCAGTTTGACATTTCACTTGCTTTGAGCTGTGTGGTCGTCACTTCATCTTTGGACCTCTTTCCGGGTAAAAATTGCTAACTTAAAAAGCATATGAATTATACTCAGGACGAACACATTTGGACTGGGAAAATCCTAACGTGTTAAAAGTTATAAGAGTAAGCACTTTCGTCGTCAACGTGCTCTAATAAATTTGTGTATTTATAGCAGCTCGGAAATCTAACATTTTTAATGAGAATGCAATTCATTCTTATAAGTAATAAATTATAATTACGCAATTCTGGCGTGAATGTGAGTGCATTCAAACGATCATAACTTCGAATTCAGCATTGCGAGGAAATAACCACCAAGACGAGGCCTATCTCTAGTCAAATTGATTCGCCCGGGCGTTTTACAAAGTGTTCTGAGGCTTCTAAAAATGGCAAATCCTGGGAATAACTTGCAGATAGAGGATATTTCTGTCTTATGTGAGCCCCATTGCAAAATCAAAGACAAGGATAAAGTAGAAAAGATCATTAATTCTCTCATCGCCGGTGGGGTGCAGAAACTGCAGGTGGTGTCGGATTTTGATTACACTATAACAAAGCAGAAACAGGTGAATGGGGAACCAGTCCTATCCAGCTTTGGCATATTCAATGCCTGCAAGTCTCTGCCAAAGAAGTTCATTGACGAGTCGGACGAGCTGCATAAGAAGTATAGACCTATTGAAATCGATCCGAACGTTCCTTTAGAAGAAAAGATACAAAGTATGATCGAATGGTGGACAAAATCCGGAAAACTTTTGATGTAAGTAATTTGGGTGTACGTACTTCCGAAAGCTATGAAATGTTGCGTACCAGGTGCCAGTCCAAATCAAAGATTGAAAGCGGTGTCTTGTACGTGGGGCTTCCAGAAAAAAATCTTAAAAGGGGCACTGTACCCCTAAAATCCCTGTTCTGGCACAAAAATGGCGTATCATTTTTATGGAAAAGGGATACTTAAAAGACAAGGGAAATTCAGTAAAAATGCCATGAATTTTACTTTTTCTTATTATATATCACGAAAACAAACATAAACAGTAAATAGCATTTAAAAAAAAACAAATATGCTTTTTAACAAAGGAATATACAAAATGAACAACAGTGTAACGAATTGAGTCCGGTTGCACTGGGGTTCATTTGGTTAGACGTGAAGAAATTCTAGTTGCGTTCAGAATATGTATAAAAATCTGGGCGTGGGGGTGGTTTCATGAAATAATACACAATACCAATACCATCGCTTTTACCTATTCCTGAAACCTTTTTTACAAAAAATAAATCAATTTTTTCATTTATTTCCAATCGACTGAAGAAAACTTTTTGTGGCTCTAAAAGTTTCGACTTTCAACACCCACCCTTTCTCTTTCTACATTTATTAACATTTTCATCCCAAATTTGGCACACGCATTTTCCCGCATGTTTTCTATTTTCCAAAATTATATTCACATCTTTACCCCGCACATCTTTTCAGAAAAATAAAATAAACAGTAAACTCCTACCTCGTTTACACTTTATTCCATTCTACTAAATATTTGTCGAAATAAGAGTATGTAATGAATATATTATATGAAATTTCAGGGGATTTTCATTCGATCACAATGAAATTGACAAAGTAGCGAGCATCTACAAAAACTCTCTCAGAGATGGAACCCATGACTTCTTCAAAGATCTGAATAGGCTGAAAGTGCCCATTCTAGTATTTTCTGCTGGTCTAGGGGATTGTGTAGTTTCTGTTTTAAGGCAAGCGAACGTTTTGTTCCCAAATGTGAAAGTTATTTCGAACTTCCTGCAGTATAAGGATGGTTTGCTGAATGGTTTTCAAGACCGTATGATACACACGTTTAATAAGAATGAAACTGCTCTAAAGGGCACCGAATACTACGATCAAGTACATGACAGGGATCATGTTATTCTGTTGGGCGACTCAATCGGCGACTCTGGAATGGCAAATGGCGTGCCAATCTCGTCCCACATACTCAAAATTGGATTTCTCTTTGATCATGTAAATAATTCAATTGTAGGAGGTACATATTTTAAAAGTTATCCATTCTAGCCGGAGCAGAATCTGGAGAGATATTTGGAAGCTTTCGACATTGTGCTAATAGACGACCAAACAATGGATGTTCCCAGAGCCATCTTCGATTTGATTGCACAAAGCAAAATCTAAGATGTCACGAGGTTACTTACTTACTGTTTTCTGTTAAGATTCAAAGGGTGATACATTTTTTGTTAATATTGACTTTACTCAACGTAACGTATAAAGAGCAGCCATGAGAAAGGATATTGATTTAGAGATTATTATACTGAAATAAACGTTTTTTTTTAAATTTAGGTATTGTTTAATTTTGTTCAAAAATGTCATCTCTGTACAGGCTGTCTGATTATAAAGTATTTACGCTTCACCAAGTGAGGGTATGTACATATATCGAAATATAATCCATTTTTTAATATGTACGTAGAAACAGTTGCAAAAACTGTCTTTAAAGTTAAAAGTGCCAGGTGTAGTTAAGAATTCTGCATTTTGTTTTTTAATGATACTCATTTATTGACATTGACATTTTCGTACTCCGGGTGCTTTTCCCAAGTATGACAACTAATTAGCGCATTTCCTTCCAAAAGGATCATTTTAATTTTTTTTTTGAATTTAAAACAATTCTACCCGTTCCAACAAATTGATATCACATCACACCATGAACTCAATCCATTTATAAAATCGAAAACAGCACAAGAACAAAATCAATCAATTCGGCAAATACAATAAAACAAGAGTTCATCTATTACCAGGCGCTCCAAACCATTGCATTTCGTGGCACTATATGGGTCCCCCCGATACCGATCATGCTTTTCCAATAGGAACAGGCAGAAATTGAAATAGATGTCTCACAGATTGGCTTTCACCACAGACTTTTCCAGAACTGCACACGAAGCAAATGCGACTGTATGGTGTGGCGCGCTAAGGATCGGTTGACTTCGAAGTACAGGGTGATTCGTTGTGATAAAGTGTTTTTAGTGAATTTCGCGATCATTTGTGGCATACCAATAAGAAAATTATTTTTGTGAATTTTAAATATTTCGTTAAATTGATAGTGAATTATATTTTGGCATAAGGGGCCACTTTGATGTCAGTATTGTTAATTTTTGTGACAAGAAAGGGAGGAAAACATCATACTGTTTATATTTCCCATACACCCAGTAGCGCTGCTCCAATGTTTTAAAATTCCAAGCTCTTGTCTCGGCTTTGTTCATCTCTCTTCAATCACAATGCTTGAATATTCTATCAACTTCTAGCAAAATTGTGGGGTTGGGTGGAATAACGGTACCAAGGTCAAAAATAGATAAGGAGATAATTGCTGGAATGAACAGTCTTCGTATCATAAGATGGGCAGTTTTTGCTGCAATCGCCTTTCTGAAATTTCCAGCTACCTACTCCTACAATCCGACAGATTTGAATTCTGTCGGAATCAATAATAGGGGTAAAATTGAAATTAAAAATGGACAAGGAAATGAACATCAATAAACAATACTTAAAATAAATAATTATTATTCACAAATAATTTGACAAGGTGCACTAAATGTAGAATGGAATCTGACCACCTGTCCCGTTTTTCCCGAATGCTCCACATTTGAATTCGACTCCTCCTCTTCAACTTTGTACAAGACTTCGTTTTTCGATCCGCAAACGGAAGTAAAATGTTGCGACTAAAAACGGATGTGTATTTACTGTTCACAAAAGGATCTCATTTCATTAAAATGTGCATTTATTCCGAGATAGTAAAATGAAAGCATTATTCGTACGATTAAGAATACATTAAAAAAAATATAGTGATTTATTCTAACGTAAACTTCTAAATGAGATAAAATATTTCAAGCCTATCCTATCCCTAACGAATACCAATAAATGTAACAAGTTCTACATCACAGTCTTACAAGAAAAAAGTTAATAACTCAAATTGGTATGAAGAATTTACTCATCGTCATCAATCAAAATTACTTCCACTTCCTCAGTCGCAGATTTTCGCATTACAGAGATCGGTAAAAGAGGTGATGATGGTTTTAATGTAGGAGTTTTGTTTGCTGATGCAGTTATCGGCGGTAAAGTTTTGCTTGCAGACACAGTTTTCGTCAGCGGATTTTTGACTGCTGATACAGTTATCGGCGGTGGAGTTTTGCTCGCTGAAACAGTTGGCGGCGGAGGAGTTTTGCTTGCTGATACAGTTCTCGGCGGGGGAGTTTTAACTGTTGGCGATACCAGCAGTGTTGAAGTTTTTTCTGGTGGGGGAACAGGTGGTAGTTTTGCAGGTTGCGAAAGTACCTTTCGCAAAAGGGAATTTGGTTTGATGAGTGATGCTATTTCAGAAGATGAATTAATTGACGCTTCTATGACTTTTTTCCATTTATCCTTTGTGAGTGTGAGGTTGGGCTTAGCATCTTTTGAGACAAAAGTTTTCTTTACGGTGAAGTCCTTTAATTTCGTTAACTTCGATTCGGTTTCTACCATACACTGCTTTAGCACTGAAGGCTTTTTTTGTACAATCTGAAATTTTCACAATAATTATGAGGAATACATATAATGATTACTTGACTTACACCAGCATTTTTAGCCAAGGACAGCACAATTTTCCTTGGTTCACCAGCAATTTGTTTTGTAGAAGTAATGGTAGTTTCTGCTGACTTTGGAGAACTTCCATTTAACATTGTTTGACCATCTTTGAGGATTGGTGTTTTCACGCGTTTATAAACTTTATAAGCCAAAAACTGCCAACTCATATTCTTTAAACAATTCGTGTTCTTCTTGATGTAGCTGTAAAAAATAAAATAAATGTCACCGTCAAATAAAGTTATAGTTATGTGCCCAATTGAATCTATTTTGCAATCGTACATTTGACTTGTATCGTTGGTTTTTTTTAATATCTTTGGCATTCGCATTTATAATAATTGGGGTGTCCCATATGGGGTGGGCACTGCGACCTGAAGGTCTTTTGTACCAAAGAAAGTAAATCATATAAGGTAATATTTTATTTAGAAAATTCATAAAAATGTAGGTAACAACGTAACCGTTATGTATCAACTTGCTTTGGAATTTCAATTGAATTGCAATAATGGTACAGAAAAAAAAGTTAAAAAAGGCGTAGTTTTAGTGATTAGATAACTGCGGCTTCTTCTGTGTGGGAGATGGAAAAACATTTTCCCACAAAAAGGGCACTGCAGGAAAAGGAGCAAAATCGGCGAAACTTTTCCTGGAGGAAAAAATAAAAAGATATATAGCAATGGGATTCAAGTTTTTCAGTTTTCAGTTTGTCGCGACACTCATAAATTAAATTAAAGCGAAAATTAAATATAACTCTCTCACTGGCTAATTTATTTCATTATGACAAAGATAAATATTTATATAGCGGAATACTATTCATTCATCATACCTAATTTCAACTCTGAACGTAAATTGAAACTTCGTACGAGCGAAGGCTTATGTCGCTAGATTAATATGGTGGAAGAAGAAGACCAGTGTTATAATCCTATTCCTATCACATTAAATTTTTAAGATCAATTTTGGTGAATTACCCAACTCCTTTATCAGCCTGTAATATTTTTGTGTTCAGGTATATTCTGAAATATATATATTAGCTACCAGAAAAACCTAATGTTGCCCATAATAGTATCTCTTTCGTACAAAAGTCCGCCACTTTTGGCCAGCTTTTTGGGATTTGGGTCCACACGTCCTAACTCTTAACCGATTTTTTACATGGATACAAAAAATATGGAATATGCACTTACCCATTCATATATCTGTTCACCATATCCATGCCTTTCACACGGTAGACGCCTTTCATTAGCGGCATTTTGAGGAAGTATACATCGCCTACTTTTTTAGCAGGAAATTTTCCTAATGTTCGATCTTCGCATTCGATATAACCACATACGGGGTCTCCATTAGGCATCAACGCTTTCATCTTAGCACTCTTAATCGATACCATTGTAAGTTTATTATTAATTATTGGCGTAGTCGTTGACTCCATAAGAGTTTTTCCTGAATTTAGCTTATTCTCAATAGTTGCCTTCTGTGCTGTGTCCAAGTAAATGGTTTTTGGTGATGATTGGATCATGCTACTGGATTTTTGAGCATTTTGAGCATTAACAGGACTTGGTATTGTATTAGTTGAAGATTCTGATTTTGTTGCAAGAACAACCAATTGCGCTGGATTTTCCGCACTTGTTATTATTGCTGTAGAAAGAGAAGTGCTTGGTGGTTGTGAACATTTGGTAGTTGTATTTGACGTCGTTGTGATAACAGGCGTAGGAGAGGAAGAAGAAATTAATTGAGATATGGCGTTCGATTCAGGTTTTGGAAGAATTTTTTGGTAGGTCTTTGTTGGTATGGTTTGTGGAGGTCGTAATGGGCCTGTCGTTGTAGTAACAGTGGCCGGTACGCTTGATTTAGATTCTGTTGGTTTCAATGCTTTAATTAATAATGACATTGGACAGGTTAAACTGCTCCTACCATTCTGTTTGCTATCTTGTGATGTTGTTGAGGGGCCATAGCATTTCGTATCTGGCGAATGCTGTGATGTTGTTGAGGGGCCATAGCATTTCGTATCTGGCGAATGCTGTGATATAGATATAGAAACGTCACAAATTTTGCGATTATTTGACTTCGGCATAACTGGATCTTTTCCTTTTGCAATATCTGTTTGTACCTTTAGTGTTGCATTGCCTACGGCGTTAGATTCTGCTTCCGATTTGTCCTTGAATGTGTTTTTTCCGGAAATTGGAGATGCTTCAACAGTTTTTACTATTTTAATGTTACCCATTCCAAGTTTTGTTGATATTTTGGCAACTTGCATTGTGGAAACAGACAATGATTTTAAATATTCATACACTTTATCAGAACGATTTTCTGGTTTATTATCTGTTTCACCAGCCGATTCGTGCGCTGATGCATCAGAATCTAAATCAATATGGAGCGGTTCTTCCCTTTTGTTTGACTGCACCTCCGTACCCGTTTCAGCATTTTCATGCTTTTCGAAGGTGCCCTGTTCCGACTCGTGATAAGAGTCTATTTTGTCGTCCACAATAACACAATCGTCATCTGGAGAATTCTTCAGCGGTGGAAGGCTGCTAATTTGCAAAGATCTGAGGTCGATATCAAATATAAGTTTTCCAAATTTCTTATATAACCAAAATCCAGTAGTTCTTCGCTCTCTTGAAATTTTGTGACTTATCTCAAAATCTTCCCGCAACATCATCCTTCCGTCGATATTTTGATAAAGAACAATATTTTGTTCTGCTTCAATAGCATATGGTCCTAGATAAATGCGTTCTCGTATATCCGGAGCAGCGAATACATCAATTTTACTCTTATCTTGCCCAATTCGAACGATTTTTTTGGTTCGCTCTGTTAGAATCAATGCCTTTTTAATTTTATCGTAACTCAAGAAGTTTCTCCATGCAGGTATGTATATATGGGAGAAATCGCCCACTATATCTAAAACCAGCCAACGATGATCCCCTGGAATTGCTACCGGAATAACAATTCCTTCAATATCCCTGTAAGATACCCGTTTGATTTCCAAATTGCACTTGGGCACTTGTGTGATAGGAATTCCAACTGCTTCCTGGTCCATCTGAAATGTATGACCTTCAGTATTGTCTTCGCTGCTCGATTCTTGGGCGTATTTTGCTGAAATTGCAATAGATGGTACCGGAGAAGTCATGCTTTTAAACGTGCTAGAATATGCTTCCGCTATAGTCATGTTCTTAGAAATATTTACTAACGATTTTTCTGTGGAGGTCACGTTGGAGTCAGTATTATCTTCGCTGCTTGCATCTATTTCCGTTTCTGAAGCAGGTAGCTGTGTAGTTGTTTGGGTATTAAGACCTTTTACCGGCATTCTATTGCGACCATGAATTTGACGCAAGATAACCATATTGTAGAGCAAGTTAATTTTTTTAGAAAGCCATGGGTGAGTTTGCGGTGTCGGTTTAAAGATTCCGCCTTTTGTGAGGTAGTCGTAAGAGCTGTTAATATATCCAATAATTCGCCAGTAATTACGATGTCCTGTCAGTAACACCGAAAGGGTTCTCGTTTTATCATTAATGAATTTTGCATTTAACATCTTTCCAACGAGTGGTAATTTATGTTTAGAAATCGCCTTAATATTAATGACGCTGTGCGCGTTGGGAACTATTGGCATGAGATTTTTCAACGTTGCTGCCAAAAATGAGCCGTCATTAATTCTTACTTCCCAAATGTGAACTGTACCTTCAACGTACGCTTGTAAAAATAAATGCCACTGATGGCAGCTTAACGTGTTTGGGACGGGTTCCGGTATCTTTTTTGTATTACTTTTTTGAATTGTGCAAATACTATGCATTGACTGAGTCACTGCTAGGTTGAGTTTTCTGATTGCTTGATTATGAATTTGAGAATGCACTCCACTGCTACCAGGTGGTATCTCTTGTATAAAAGTCGATGCTCCTGAAACGGTTGATAAATCTTCGCTGTTCACAGCATTTTTCTCTACTGATTTCAAATATTGGCGGATATCTCCAGGTAAGGAAGGATTGAGTGATGAATCGTTTGCGTTGTTGCTACTGTGACTATTTAGTTTCGAGTTCAATTCAGGCACGTCGCTCAAAGAACAAACAGATGCAATCACAGGAAGCTTCGAATTTTTATTCGATTCAACATCTGAAATACCTTCTACTTCCATGTTATGCTCGATAGAGTCAATTGTAGTTCCTCTATAATTCTGACTTACTTTAAGTAAGGATCTATTCTTTGGCGACTTTTCATGACCTTTAAAATTGGGTAAACGCACATGTAGACCTTTTTGCACCTTTTCTAGGAGTAAAAATCTTGTACTATCGTTTTCGGATACTCTTATATTCTTTCGCACTTGTGCAGCTCTCCGACGATTTTCTTTTAGATACATACGAGCTGGGACAGGCATAATTCTTCTGCATATGCTTTCCATTCTATCCTCCTCCAACCTCTGCAATTTGGAAGGTGATTCATATCTATTACCACCAGTTGAAGCATTTTTGCGTTTCAATAAATTCTGTTCCGAACTTGGCAGACTAGTTTCATTAGTTTCTTTATCAAAGGAATAAATTTTCCTGCGAGGATACACAATTTCTTCAGTAACAATAGTTTCTTCTTTTTTAATTTCAAAGGGTACTCCAGTAATGTTTTCGCCTTTACAAAAACATTTGTACAGGCAGTGCACCATACACCATGGTTCTATATTCTCTAGACCTACCAGTTTGTACAGGTCCACAGTGCAATGCTTAAATCTTTTCGGTGGTGGTTCATCATCAAAAGGGTACAACTTTGGTATGGTTGCAAGTGAATCTGGGTCCTCATCATCTTCGCGTTTTTCTTTTCCTTCCGTAGTTTCATAGTCATCAAAGCGTTTTGGAACTCTTTTTGATCGCTTTCTTTCTTTGGTTGGCTCATTTATGACATATGTTTCTTTGTCAGTTAATACTACTGTAGCACAGAAATCCTTTTCCACTTTTGCCAACTTTTCGGTGGCCTTCCGTCTTATCAAAAGTGCACTTTCTGTAGTAAGTGAGGTATTCTAAATGTCATGTAAGCATAGAGGTTTTATGTTAGTACTACGTCCTTATAAGAATAAAATAAGTTGTAATTACCACAAGATCATCAATATCAGTTGATACCATATGTTTGCAGGAGCACTGCAACATGCACTCGCTCTTTTTGCAATACTTCCTTTGAATTGGTTGTCCTGATAAACTTTGGCAAATGCACCCATATCTGCAGTGCGGAACTTTACATAGCTTCGTTTCTGAAAGGAACAATATAATAATGCTGTAAGTTACGCCTTAATTATGTATAGACAAATAAGCCTAGACTAGATTTCATACAGTCATAGTCAACTGTTTTAATCATCAGTGAGATGACCAAAGTTGTATAAAAACGGTGTACTATACATTGTAGAACAATGAATAGTTGAATGACTGAAATTTCTTTTATTAAATAAATTGGTACGCATGACACACTAATGCCTTTGAATTACGTTACTAGCAGATAATTCTATGAATCTGTGAGCGAGGGTGTTTATTTCGATAAAATGGGAAACAGTAAATGAGTAGACAAAGAATGAATATGTAGTTTCCCGCGACTAAAAAATGGTATATGGGCCAATATAAGTAAAAACGAGTACTACTCGATATCTTTGTTTCCATACCAAGTACAAAGGGTAGAATAACAGTAAAAGTAAAAGTCCTCGAATAACAGGAAATCGAATTTTTGCATTCTTGTGTATATGAAAATGTTTGTTTTACTTGGATATTTTTATCAATAAAAATGAAAGCTCGACCTAAATGAATTGCGCAATGCACAAAGCGCACAAAGGCTCCTTTGGACTTTGTTTTGATCGATCTTTTGTGACGATATCAGTGAACTGAAAAGTACCATGTCTGATGAATATGTGCAAATGCATACCTTCAGAAATCGGGTAAACGTAAACACTTCTTTTAGAAACTTATTGCGGGCTTTCGAAAGCAAGGATATTGTAATATAGCGAAATCTGGCAGAATGACCTACAATCTACCGCTATAGCCTATGCGAAATTATGAGTTTGTGGATTAATACATATTTTAAATTGATGATACTCTAATTCGGGTCTTTATACAGAGTCCAGCAAAGGCTAATACCACAGAATGAAGACTAATCAGAAGTCCCATCTAGAACAAATATTTGGTCCCTCTTTACGTCTACAATTTTTCAATAAATCAAAACAAACCGCAGCGCTAGCGAGCGATCGTCGCCCGGCCTCGTTTGATCCTCAGAATATGAAGCGACTTATTGGTCGCCATATAATTCAAAATTGAGCTAAAGAGAAGCCCGGGTGATGGCTAACATGCAAATATGGATGTGAATAAAATATTAACTTCAGGAAGGCATTCAAATTTGAAGTAACTCGCTTCATATTCTCTGATGCTCAAACGTATGTATACAAGCCATCCACGCAAGTAAAAAAATCTTGGCGATCGTTCGCTGGCGCTGGGTATATGCTGGGCTCTGTTGCAGTGGGACTTAATTTATTGAAAATATGTATGCCAGATGGGACTTCTGATTAATCTTTATTCTGTGCTAATACATTATCGGTGTTCATCTAAAAGAAAATTGTTTTTCCTCCTTTCTCAGAAGAAAAGGAATCCCACCTAATGATGTTATTCTATAAATGAAAATAAAAAAAAGCAAACATTGTTTAGACATAACTAAGTAGTAGAATAATTTACCAATAATTCAATTTCTTCATCAATTAAGAATGGAATGGCTGCAGTTTTGCTCAGAATTTTAAGTGATAAATTACCAAATAAATACTTTGCATGATTTCCTGCAACTCGTTTTTAGTTACAAATGCATAATCTCTAACCTTTTCCGAAAATGGATAAAGTGATATTTTTGAAATATTAACCAAAGCTGTAGATTTTGTTCTCAAAATGTGGCACTACGCTTTTGTTGTAGATTTAATTAAAGCTAGACAGATTTTCTAAACTTACCCAAGGAGCAGAGGCTTTCAGCATCTATAACTGTGGCATTTAGTTTTCTTAATTCTGACCTAAATAAAAAAATTAGCAATAAACAAGGAAGCAGGATTAAATATCATTCAAACTTACACAAGCTTATTCTTTCTCGTCCTTGTAGGTTTTTTATCGGATATCTCCGGGACTTTTTCCTCGCCCGAATCCCGTCTCACTGTTTCTTCATTGACTTTTGTATTAATCGAATAATCAATATCAGGATCATCTTTAATCAAGGAATCCTCACTTAATCCGATCGCCACACTATTGATCATTTCCGACAAGATATCAGTACATTCGACAGCAATTTCATCATCTGGGTCAACGTCTTTACGGAACTCGAAATCTTTTATAGAAAGCTTCTCCAATTTCTCTTTCCTATTGTACATTTTTCGAACAAGGATATTGTTTTGATTATTTAGATACGGAATCGTGAACGTGAATGATTTTGGATGCTCCTTTTCAGTCATTTCAGTTTTTGCTACAACTGTGGACGCAGCAAATTCTGCCCATTCTTTTGTTATGCAATTTGCTGGAAGAATATATTTTAAGTAAGGCTTCACAGCGTCATCCAGTGGTTTGTCCACTTCTGGATATACTTCCAATTGAATTTTGGGCATTTCATAGATTTCCAGTTCTCCCATGTTCGGCTGAAATGGGGCCAACATGCATTTTGACGATAGGGGACCTGGTTTCACAGAAATCTTCTCGTCGAATGAACCAATTTGAAGTCTCAAGTCAGGTACAGCAGTGTGTTTTTCTTTCTTTTCTACTTCAACTTCATCATCGGACATGTTAATAGTAATATTTCTAAAATCAACGTTTTGCCTGCAGCCTGATGAACATACTCCTGGGAGAAGTTTGTTAGGGGGCCTACTTAATTGCGGTTGCATATACTTCGTTACATGATTACCTGGTCCCCCTACAAGTTTTACAATCACTCCATCCACTTTGAGCATTTGAAAGTAGAATCGACCGTTTTCGGTACACAACCAAGCACTGGCTTTCCAGCAATCTCTGGTGCAAGGTACCTCCAAATTTTGGATACAACGAACAACGGATGTATTTGCTTTTCCATACTTTGTACGTTTCTTTAACTCTCTATATATAGTGTTCTCATTTTCAATCATGTAATATTTTAGGCTCTGCTTCCTCTGCAAGATATAGCGTTTTTCAGCCACTGTCCTAGGTTTAGTTAGGTCTGCTGGAATTACCGGCATTATCATTCTAGGCGGTGTTGCTCCATCACACATTAAGCCGTCTTCATAAGTCTTGATTCGTTTTGGTACTTCAACGCGAGTAGCACTTTCTAAAGAATTTTCACGTAGAAAATTTTCAAGATCTTCGCTTACAAAGGCTGACTGATGCGAATCTCTTTTAGAATTAGCCACTAATGGAGTAGGGAGCATTCCTGGTATAGTGGTAGGAACTAATTCATATTCAGTAAAGCCAAGAAATTCAGAAGAACTTGAAGAAGCTTCCTCACAGGGTGTCGTTGTTGTTGTGGAGTTTTCACTTTCTTTAACTATTGTAGGAGAAATGTCTGCAATTTCTATTTGAGGACAGTCCATATTTTGAATATCATTTAAGGATTTACAATAATCGAGCTCATCAACGCTATAAATACTTTTGGGTTGATTTTTGGATTCAATTACAGCTGGAGATTTCTGCAATAACTGCTCTGAGGAATAATGTTTATCGATTTTCTGAACAGTATTTGCCGCATGCTGACTTTTTCTTTTACCTCCGACAATTTGCATTTTGTTTATTAGCAAGTCTAAAAATTTCAAGTTCTCTTTAAATGGCATTTTCGACGATGTATCTAAGGGATCTTCATCTTGTGAATAAATTTCATGGCTTCCATTGCTATCTTCACCATAATCAGGAAGAACTAACAGCCTTTCACTATTACCTTTCATATGTTGCGAGTTAATCATATTTTTTAGTTCATCACTAGTTTTCATTTCACCATTTACTCCTTGATTTTCATTAAAGGAATCAATGAAATGGGTTTCTTTCGCTGTATTTAAATCCCTGGGTGTGGTATTAGCAGTCTTAATAATGTCATCATGTTTATCGCTACCACTAATAAGTGGTACAGTCTTTTTACCGCTTTTAAGTAGCTCTAATTGCTCTTTAAGTTTCTTTTGAATTTCCTCTGGGGACAAAGAGTCACTTTGGCCCCCGAGAGTATTTTCGTAGTCATCCTGGATCTTTTCTACGACTCTCTGTCGTTTTATGTATTGCACCACCCTTGCGCTCCATGGCAATGTGTTGCGTCGCTTTTTCTTATTTTCTGACGAAAACAAGCTCTTTCTTAACGTATAATATTTTATCACAACTTTATTTCTCTTTTTGACTAATTTTCTTTTAATAACAAGATGACTACTTGTTACATATTTGTACAACTGAATTACCTTCGCGAAGTTGAGGAGGACAAATTCGAATGAAACTTTATACTTCTGCAAAATACGATTAATTCTTTTGACATCTTTTTTTTTGATATTCATCCTCTCCCTTGAACGCCAAAGCAATTCTGCAAAATTGAAAATATTACGTTACCAACTTATTTTAGATTGCAAAATATATAATATTTTATTTAAATTACTTATGTTAATTTACGTATTATTTGTTATAATGTTATTATTATTATATATTATAAAATCACTTTTAGTAAGATAATCATAAAAATGTAGTGCAGTGTGTAAGGTGTAAGAACTACTAGAAAAATGCCTACTATCACCAGAAAACACCTACTTTCTACCAGGAGAAGGCCTACTATCTATGAATTATTAAAAAAATATTGCATCACTTTGCATCAACGATCTGCGTTGTCAAAATCAGCTGATTAACCCAATTACCCAACCCAACTGATACGGTTGCTCAAAATGCTGTCGCACTTGTCTCACTGAGACCGTGCTTGCCTAAAGCCCCTGATCGTAGAACAGATAATCCACTCTCAATGCCCTTCGAGTTATAGGGTATTTAAGATTTTGACCTTTCTGCAGTTCCTTAGCCCTCCTATGTATGTGGTATGCCGGGGCCGTTGCGCAGATTGTTTTTAAAGGGGACAGAGGTTCCTTTCCACTGATACATTTACCAACCTCCCCTTATATGTTATATCATGTCAATACTGTGTTAATTCAACATTTAAATGTTAACATAGTCACAAAATTTGCCAGCTAGCCACTCGGCTAGCGATGGAGACGGAAGAAATTTTTCCGTTCAAAGAACGTCCGCCCGACCGATGAAACCAGCCAAAAATGAAAGGTTTTTTTGTTTTAATATTTTATTTACTGAATCTTTCTAGACAATTTAGAAACTGACTTTAGAAAATGAAAGGTGACAATTTTTAGCTCAACCTTCATTTTTTTTAGATTGTTACTAACAATACAAGAATTACGCCCGTCCGCACACGGCGATCGATCCATCCAACCTCTCCCTTTTTGACGGGGGCTTGCTATCGTTCCAGATGCCACCGATCTGCATTTAAACAAAACACCGCAAATGTCAGGGCTGTTTTTGTGACAATAGAATCGCTAAAACTCCCAATTTTCGGGTAAGTTTACCCAAATTTCACGTTATTCACAAATTTTTATAAGCTTGTCTGTCGAGATGCAGTAGCAAATTAAAACGGTTAGCCCAAGGTAGCCCTTGATAAGCAAATCTTAAGCTCCTCTATTCCCCCGTCTATGGGCATCGTCAATCCTGCGAGCCATTTTAATATCAGAATCAATTTTATTTTGTACAAGCCGAGCCTGGCAGTATTGCTTGCCTGAGTTCTTCGTGTGACTGTGGAGGGCTTTATAAAGAGCGGTTGTACGGCTTCGACACGTTCGACAGGCCTATTCACACTATTCATATGATTTGGACAATCAGTTATCCCGTAACCGCTCGTCAATTTCCGGTTGATTCGCACCATCCGTATCGTGATCATTAATTTTTCCACTATCACTATAATTTGTATGAGATAAATTATTAAAAAAAACTCATTCTCCTGCACCAAAGTAATGAGGAGTTCATTGTCCATAATACAAATCTGTCATAACACTGATTCATATAAATCGGACATGAATCACGTTATTTAAAAATCCAAGGAAAATATTTTGAGGTGATGTCACTGTCGGTAGCCTGATGGATAGTGTGAATAGACCTTTAATCGTAGGGGTGAGAGCAGAGTGGAGATCATACACAGAAGGCCTAATCCAGAATAGGGTGGACGAATGTAATAAACAGTGTTTCAGTTAACGTGGACCACAATGTTAGAGGTGATAGATCTCACCTACACAAAAAAAATCGCATGGGGGAAGGAATCTCAACCGTTTGGGAATTATAGGGTGATTCATAAATTCGGGATGCACATTGCTATTTCATTTTTATCTTTTGATCTACTCAACGCAGCGATAAAAAAAACTATTAGCTTAATGCGATTTCCAAAATTGCGCCTAATGTTGATCTACCTCTACCATTGAAGATACAGCCACCTGCGAAAGTGAAAAAAAGCTCTAAAATGTCGTAGACCAATTGACCGAAAAATGTCAGGTATACATATTTTTACGCATCGAAAATTGCAAGGATCATTCGTTTCTGATGATTCCCGATGTTCTAGAGCTATTGTCATTTGTTCACTTGAATTGGTCAATAAACCTCTCCATCCATAACGAGTGGAATGATAGTTTGATGTAGTTTTGGACATGATTGCACCGTATTTTTTTGAACAAGAAGTCCTATCACAGTGATGGAAAATGTCGTCAAAAAAGTGAGCGTCTGTAAGATATCTCAAGGAGCCACTTGGCAGATATTGTATTGCATGATTAATTAAGGAGTTTGTACTTTAGATTAAAATAAAAATATTGCCATTTTTCAAAAAAAATATTTTTTATTAATTCAAAATTTCAATTCTTGCTGGACAACCCTGTAAATTGTCAGCTTTCCATTAGGGTTCCATTTTTCCCAAATCTGAACGGAAACGAGTATTTGTTTCATTTTCCTACTGTAACTTTGAAGTGAGATCGATAACATGATATTTTTATAATGGATTAAAATTTTCACGAATCATAATTTAAATTCCTAGCAGACGCCAAGCCTCTACCTTTCTTAGATTTTTCACTATGTATTTGCAATCAGAATGTGCCCACTCTGCATAGATAAGAGGACATTTTTTTACTTGCAGTTTGTAATAATATTAAATTCAAATTTAAGAAGGCAAATACGTGTATAAATATATAATAAAACATTTTACACGTCATCTTCTAAATAACTACATTTTATAAAATGTATGGCAGAAAAAGCGAAATCAAAAATCGTCTTTTGAAACAAATTCAAGCCGTAAAAACTTTTTAAACGATTTTTTTTTGCGTTTTCTGATAGTAACTAGATAGTAACGCCTGAAAATGTCTAGTCGATCGATACGTCTGTTTCTCTAAATTTAGATACTTTTTACCGCCCGCTGCCCTAAGCGCGCCTACTGCTTTTACCTGCAAGTTCTCTTCAAACTTAAAATGTATATTTGTCAAAATATGTTTTCAAAAACGGTGCCTCGTATCGTATATCTAGAGAACCAATCGATGGATTCTCTTGAAATTTTTACAGTTACATGTTAAACCATTGCTAATTACCCTCCTGTTAAAAACAGGCAAAAATTGTTTAAGGGGCAGAATATACAATATGTTAACAATATACTGTCAAAAGGACAAATCGAAATATGGAATATTAATGGAGTTATTGGGAAAAACGTCAGAGCTCGCATACCGTCATTAACCAGATAGTCGGAGAGCTTGGGTCGGAGCAATGCCTATTCACAGTATGTTTGTGTATTCTTTTGTCTCATAATTTACTCTCTTACTTGGCGACGATATAAAACAACATCTTCTATCAATTTACGAAGATTTGTCCAGAAAATATTTACTTGGGTGGCCATACCCAGAATGCCAACGAAAGTTTCAATGCAAACTTAGAACGCGATTATCTCGGAACTGTGTTTTCAAAAACTGCTAGCTCTGTAACTCAAAAAGTTATTGACCGATTAGGCTGAAACATTCAGAGGGGTCTCTTTATAGTGCTGTCGGAAGGATGTACCTAAAAGTTTAAAGATATCGGGTTAATAAATAATTTTTTTTGGGGTCAAAACTCTTGAAAAATAGCCAAAAATCTGGACCTTTGATTAAACAGCCGATATAAATTTTAATTTTTAACTTTTTTATTATTTTATAGGTTTATCCTTCCCTTTAATATGTTAGTAATCGACGAAAAACAACTTTTTTATTTCCGATAAATAGAAACATTTTGACAGCATCAGCAGTTTTCGATGACCCGCGGGAGACGATTGAGGAAATATTCTGCAGAGCCGCCATTTTGTAAAAAAAAAATCTCATGTTTTTGTACACTTTAATAATGTATTAACAAGATGTCAAAAGTAATAAATGATCCAATTATTGTATCACCTTGAAAAAAAATTCATTAAAATTGACTGATTTCACCCGTTCTAAAGGTATCTGTCCCCTTAAGGAAATTACGACAATAAGAGATTTTTTTCGCAAAATTTAAATACATAAAGTGTGTACACTACTAATTTTTTTTAAGGAATTATCTTCAGAAACGGCGATCATCAATTAATTATGTGTATATATATATTAATTCGTCATATGGAAAAATAATTTATTCTTGTTTTCCAAATAAATTAAAACGAAATTTGTACCAAACAGAGAAAATTATATACAAAAACAGTTTTTATCTTTAATTGCGTTGTATAAATATAAGACCCGACGGGGTCTGAGGTTGAATCGTGTTTTAACTAGTTCGAATTCTGTTAAGTCATATGTTCAGAATGGTCCTGTGAACCGTATCTCCAGGTCGGTAAATGATTATAGCAATTTGTTAGAGTACTTTGGAGGCAGATACCAGTGTTTTGCGAGGAGTGTTAAGCGTTTGTAGCTAATAAAAATTGATTATAAGGATCTCTTATGATATATTATGTTATTAATACCGATATTAAGTTCTGTTATAGCGCTTGATTATTTTTGTTTTAGTTTTAATTCTCTAAATTTTGATTTGATTTGATATTTGATTTGATTTGATGTTTGGCGTCTTCGTACGCGTTTTTCATTTGTTAACAAAGTGTATAAAGCCGATTGGCGTATATTATTATTAATAAATAATAATAAATAATAATGTAAAATAAAAAATAATATGTATAAAAATATAATAATATAAAAATGTAGGTATTAGATGATACTGATTACCCCCTTAGGGGTTGAATTTTGGGAAATGCTGAAATACGTGTTTCCTATTTAGAATATTTTTCGCTATTTCTTTTAATTAAGATTGTTAAGTTTCGATGTCCAGGGTACTTTATTGAAATCCTTAAACTTTCCTAACTTACCTAACATCATTCTCCCTAAGGCAGGGCCTCTGATAACCAAACACCTCCTTTTCAACCATACTTTGTACTTATTCGTGTTTTACTGCATTCCGTTTCTATAAAATTCCCGATAATTCCAGATACACATGTATATTCCCGATTTATGACAAAACTTCGAACAATAATAAAATGCATCTTTTTTAAACTAAATAAATTGAAAATTTTACGTTGCAAGAATCACATTCCTCTTTCTAAAAAACCTTAAATAAATAAACAAAATGAAGTTATGCCATGTGAACATCTATAAATAACCCACAAAATTGACAGAACATTCAGCCTCTGTAATGATTTAGGTAATCAACCGCTTTATACGGGAGCGATGAACGATAACATTTAAAGTTTATATTTATGAAATACACTTTGTTAAGTTATGTAGTCTTTCACATAGTAATTTTAAATAGAACACAACCCTACTCATGCATACAGTAATACACTAACCATTCCACCCACTAAGCAGAATAGTCAACAAAAATGTCAACCAGCGAAAATATTTGCCATGGAAGTTTCTATCTACATCATCGCGCAATATTATGCGGGACCAAACCAAAGCTTGCACCAAAGGGGCTTCAAATCTGAAAGCTCTCCATAGTGAAAACAGCCCATAACAAAGCAATTGATATCGATGTTATTAATTTCCAAACAAACGTGAGACCATAAAAATTATGAAAGCCCCTCCTTGCTCCGCTGTGCAGATTACCACTTTGAAACTGGTAGTTGGTACCTACTTGCAGTTTGTATATGAACAGAACCAAATCGGAACAAAGCCTTGTACTCTTCCCTGATTGTATAATCTAACTATCCTTCATTAGATAAGAATGTAGAAAATTCATTTCCTTTACTATTACACACTCTATTTCGCACGACTTGCTTAACAGTTATAACAATAACACGTCATCAACGATAAACAAAATGGCGGTTACCCGTCTATAAAATGGCGTGCCTGTCAGAAGTGTTTGGCTGTAATATCCACTACCGGTGACTCAGATTTACACGCTTAACCTTCTTACTGTTGCCGTTGCACTCGGGTTAAACCAATTATCACTCACTCACTCGCTTAACAGCACATTTTCTGAGTTCAAAAAATACTCTAAAAACAAAAAATCAACAAATTTTGCAGCAGACAAAGCCGCGTGTTTTGTCAACGCCATACGAAGTAATCTAGAAGTGTCACAAGCACATCAATATGGCCGCTCAACAGGAATTCGCTGGGCTATTTCAGAGGGAAATTTATTTGGAAGAGGAGAGCAATTTGAAAAAATTCGAATTCTTCCCAGCAGTTCAGTTTTCCCAAAAGAAGGACTTCCAGTTTGGCGGATTGAGCAATTTAATTTCATAGTTCAATGGAAAATAAGGTCTTTGAAACAGGAATACTTATTTCTGCAACATTTCAAGTTATTGCCCGCGGAAAACAGCACGCAGGCGCGAAAAACACCTCGGTGCTGTTAATGGCATTCGTTTCCTACATCAGCGGCAGCAGCAACATAGCTCAAACTGCCACGATAATTCCTCTCACGTGCTGTTTGGCTTGGCTTTGTTTCGGAGCTCGGGGCTCTTACAGCTGTGTGTGCAACCAACAGCTTTCTGGAAGATAAGGGAAGGCAGAGTCACAAGCAGCAGGAGAATATATTCTCGATTAAACAAAAAACAATCGAAAATATGGCAGTTACCAGCAGATCGACTAGATCTTAGCTAGAGACCTCGGAAGCTTTCATTTGTCGGGCAATTTAAAAATGCATTTACTAGCTGAGCAGGTAAGAACTCTAAAGAAATCTGGTTCCAGCGCGTGGAGTCAAAACTACCGCAAATGCCCGGGTCAGCGACTGTGCTGGTCACTTCACTGCGCAGTTACAGAATAATCAGGGATATTATATAGGCTGGGTCTTTGAGATACACACGCTTTTTGCACCGGCACCGCAGCCATATTTGAGGGATCTTCGCTGATGCGAGAATGTGTTCAGCTTCAGATATGCGTCATTTCTATTTTAATTTGCCTGTTTTTAGGGAGACTTTTCTCTACGAATATGTGCGGAAAGTGTGCTCTGCTCGATTAAATTATATAAACTAGTTAGCACTTTGATAAAAAACGATGCAAATCCATTCCAAGGTTGGTAAACTGAAATGTAGTTATAAATCAGTTTGGCTCATTTTCATTCATAACAACAAAATATGCCAACACGTTCAGGAACTTAACCGAAACAGTCCGTGGACATGATAACACATTAGTTGCATGATGAAAGACTTTATATGGGTTTCCTTCGGAAAACATCCAAATTTTTACTTACAGTGATGGACAAATTTGTTGGCACAACTCGAGTTTTAAAGAAAAACGATTCATATTATGAACATCTCATAGTGATACCAACGTTCTAATTTTTGTAAACTATTCCATCTAGATGCTTCTTGGCATTATAAAAAAAAAAAAATATATGAAATAAAATTAGTCATTAATATATGAAAACGCAACGACAGAAATTCCTTTCCTCTGCATAACTCTGTGCATGTTTTCTGTATTATTTTCATATACAGGGTGTCCCGTAAATTGTGGATAATCTGAAAACTTCCAACTGTGCATTCACATTATTTTATTTAAAAAAATTGAATCCTCCTAATTTCCTTAGAATTCGACGGCAAAAAGCAATTCCGTGGTTTTAAATGTAGAGATGTAATTTGTATTCATCATTTGTCTGGATAGAATTTGAGAAAAACCAGATTTTGGTCAGATTTTTAATATTTATAAAACAGCTTCTTTGTCATTTTAATAGCAATAATTTATTATTTCAGAGGAGAATTGTAAAAAGTGATATCAATTTCAAATGTTAACTAAATAGGCAAGTTTTTGAAATAATTTGCACGTCTTGCTTGGTACAAAAATTTGACACCACCAACTGTTAAAATCACGTCATAAAAATTTAGTAGAGTCACATTTTGAGAAAAAAAATATTTTTCATAAAAAAAATACAATTCGTGCTGAAAAATTCTATTACTTATCTGATCGTACAACTATTAAAGAATATTATGCAAAAAACAACGCAAAAATATTATCATTTGTACAAATGGTATGCAAACAATGGTAAGGTAAGAATTTCCGAAACAAAAATGAAAACTTAAATAACTCGAAAACCGTGAAACTGTTCATCAGGATATGTTGTGCTCATTTGATAGCTAATAAGCTTCCCTATCACCAATTTTCATATAATTCACTACTAAAACGGGACACCCTGTATGTAAGTTTTATTTCAGTTCGGTAGTTTGTAGTAAAGTTCTGCCGCAACTTTTAGTTTATGTACAGGTTAGACAAAGATAGGAACAATGATTTTTATAGCCATCTCTGTCGCACCTAAATTTCCAGCTGATTAGTATCCGGGGCATTTTTGTAAATAAATTAAATATTGAGCGTTCGTGACAATGCAATTATTTATTATTGCAGCATTTCCAACAAATTAAATAGCATGATTTGCCTTGATGGTTTGTGCCATGGAAATATGAACTAAGCACGGAACGGCTGTAAGCCAGATTTAGCGTACCACATTCCCTGATGTGTTAGAATTGGCTGTGTTCGTATGGTCGCTCAGTGCAGGCGTAAATATGTAGGCATAATCGGAAGGGGCCTTACGATTCAAAATTTTCTGAAGTTCTTTCCATTATGTCTATGCCCCCTTTAACATCTATTTACACGCTGCCATTCACCGGTTGCGCCCCGCTTGCGACGATTCTTATTTAGCTCTCCCTCATAAACGCTGTTGCTGTTCTCCTCTAGGAAGCATCCCTTAGGTGGTCGCTCACGTATAGGGTTCATACACGATACAGCCGTTCCGTGCTTAGTTAGTATTTCTATGGTTTGCGCCTGCTAAAAATGGTCTCGTTTTTCAGACGTCAGTTAGCAGTCCAGTTTCTATGTATCAATGGGTGTAGGCGAACTGTTTTCATAGAAGTCATAATAGACTGGCTTATTTTAAAAGAAAATATAAATAAAATTGTGGACAAATTGGGTTTAGGAAACAATTTTTATTTCTGAGTAGATAAGATTAGTATATGTAATAACATTTTTTTCATAAGAGTCCATTTTTCCTCGAATTTATGTACTGTATGTATTTTTCCCCTGCTGGGACCCTATCACATATCTTGAAACGAACGAATCTCATTTCGAATAAGAATATTCGATACGAAAGTAAAACGCTACTACGTTACTCGTTCGAATCGAGTGAAAAAATTACCAGATGCGAATATGAGTTTATTTAAAGTAAGGCAGCGCTTATCTGCCACCTGCGTAGTCCATTTTGTTCTTCAAATTACACACTGGACAAAAAACGTATGCATTCGATTAGTTATCTGCCAACGAGTAAATATTTGTTCCCGATCGAAAAAAAACCTTTCGTTTTCGATTTGCGTGATTCCAAATTCTCAAAACCAAAGCAATCGACATTCGAATCGTTTCGAGATACATAATATGTACATGATAAGGCCCTGTTCATGAAAACCCATTCTGCTTGACTCAGCCAATTCTGCTTCTTTTCATTTCTCAAATAAGTAATTAAGACTTGCAAATTATTATTGCAAAATTCAATCACAAGGCCTCTTAAGACTATCTTTTAACCGCGCGATATTTATGATTATTTGGTGGAGGAATCTGAAGATTACTTTCTAATTGATTTAATTCAATTAAAATTTAACATTTTGTTGCAACGTACATAGGAAAATGAAGCATTGGAAATATTTAAGGTAAGTACTTAATTATGTAATATAAATTTATTTTCAATTTAAAGTGCTATTAAGATTGTATATATGTATGGATATGTACAATGGGGCACCAAAATGAATGATTTTGGAAAAGTCTTCGTAATTTGAATTCTTTAATTTTCGATGTGCTAAAATCGTGAAACCGAATACCGCTGTCTAATTGCTGTGAATATGCGTAATCTAGCACACAACAGTATTCAGCCTTCAAATCGTCGTGGCTTTATTCTTAAACCAGAAACAACAACGGTAGCGGCAGCGCGTCGGTAGTGGCAGCGGCAGCTCCCTGATTCGTCACAAAACTATGTGAGCTGACCATAGAAATAAAAACTAACCACGGAACGGCTGTATCGTGTATAAACCCTGTACATGAGCGAAAGATAGCTACGCAGAGGAGTACAGCAACAGCGTGTATGAGGGAAGCCAAATAAGAATTATAGCTATTAGTGAATGGCAGCGTGTAAATAGATGTTAAGGGGGGCATAGACATTATGGAAGGAACTTCGGAAAATTTTGAATTGTAAGCCCCCTTCTGATTATGTCTTCATATTTACGCCTGCACTGAGCGACCATACGAGCACAGCCAATTGTAACACATCAGGGAATGTGGTACGCTAAATCTGGCTTACAGCCGTTCCGTGCTTAGTTCATATTTCTATGGAGCTGACGCTGCTTCGGTACTGCCGACACGGCACGAACTCGTTTCAGAGCTGCCAATTTCGATTTATTGTTTATTTTGAATAAACGGATCGGGAAAACCCGACATCGAAGATTAGGCATAAGAAGCCAAACCACGACTGAACCAACAAACTATCAGGCTAAATTTGCTAACAAATCACGTCTCTACACATTATTACCAATGTAGTTGTGAAATGTCAGTCAGAAACCTACACCAGACGCGTTGAATTGCATGTGGCAACACCAAAACGTTGTTCTTATGTTGCTCAAACATATTGACCAAAATGTGCGAGATAGGTGACAAAAATGTCAATGCAAATGAAAGAGCTGCAGCTATGTTGGATAAGGCATAAGAAACGCACGCCATGTTTAATTTGCAGAGTATGGCTTTTCCCATTTTCGATTAAAGTTCATCATTCAAATTATTTAACAGTACAAGTCCGTGTGCGACAGTAGTCTGAAATGTCAACAAATTAACATTGACGCTTACGACGACTCAAGATGAGTCTGAGTTTATTGGAATCCGTTATTTATCGCGATACACCGATTCGATAATCACTAAAAAAAATAGAGGTCTTAGGTTAGATTTGGGTGGAATGCAATCTTTTCGTATGCATCCTATCAAGAATAGCATCAAGTAAATTCAAACGTTTTTAATTGTCAAATAGCTGTGAATTAACAAATTAACGTAAAAGAATATTTTTTTAAGTGTATAGGAAAGATCAGCGTTAAATTCACCTTTCTTTGTGCATTCAAAAGTGTTTGGTGCACATCCCACCACAATAACTGATTGTCCTTGTTGCTGCAAAGTATTTTCCAAATATCAACCTAACCTGAAAATATCAGCTGTTACACTTTAACAGTTTTCAATTTTTCACACGGGGAAATTTGTCGAGTGAAAACTTACGAAAACTTCTTAGGAGGGGAAATGTGACGTAAGAAAATACTCTCTCAATTCGTGAGTTCGTGAGGGCGTCTGGTAAAAACTTTCGAAAGTTTTCGTATGCATTTGGTTACGCGACATACCTAATATTTCTATCTTCAAAAATCGAGGCTGGCTCGGTAGTCGATAACAAGGCGTGTGTATACACACACACTCCCGTGGGGTGTGCAATTCTAGTAGCAGCGATAGACTTGAATACCCGCTGTAATCAAAGTGTATATAACTCAATATAAAAAAAAAACCTTAATATGTGGAAAATCTGCTAATTTCAGTGCAGTGCATTTAATATTTGACGAAATCATATAACTAAACTTATTAACTTTAAAAGTGACACCATAACCAACCTTATAAAATTACCGCAGTGAGGATCTTAAAATAGCGGAAGTGCGAAGAACAAAAAGCCATGTGTTGCAGCAATTGTCCCGGAACAACCGATCACCAAACAAAGCCAAGGCGTTGCGATCAAATTCTTGTGTGAATAAAAGTTTAACGAATTCACTTTAACAGATTCCCGCTAATTTAATCTATTTGTTTCAACAGGAACGAGTTGGAAAATCACTAAATATTTGCTTTGTATTGCAGAAGTTGCCTTTAAGAAGCACCTTGCAAGCAAATGCTGCCGCAAATGAAATGTTAAAGATGGCCGGCTAAAATCAAAACGTGTGGGTAATTTTTTTGGGATATTTTCCTTCTATCAGGGGAAGTTTATCAGACTTGATTTAAGTCAACCATTTTGTTACTGTAATATTTTTGCTTCATTATTCATGTCATATCCATTGTTTTGTGTGGGTGGACGCATGCACAGTAAAGAAATTGATAATTTATCTGCTTTTTAAATTGAAACTGTGATAAACCCAAGGGGATGGCGTCGAAAGGCTTAGCAATTGTTTTGCAGTTGGTTCTATGTGGCGTGAATGTCCCACGTGGTTAAAATAGATCCATTTCCGTACTTTGTTGGCTGAATTAATGTCTGGAAAATTCTGGCTAACACACGCATACAACACATTTGACTTGACTTGACTTTACTTTTAGACAGGTTCAATATGACGGATCCAAACACCATATTTTTGTTAAATGTTAAAATCAAATATCTTGTTAGTTTATAAATTTAATACCAGGCATTGGAATATTTAGTTTGAATTATGTTAAAAGTTAATGGAATATTTAGTTTGAATTATGTTAAAAGTTAATTCGTAGTCATTTTGCCATGTATCAAAATTTTAGGTTATTTATTCAACGAAGATTGATCAGTCCAATTTTATAGAGTATAATAATAATACACTGGTGACAGCTTACATTTTTTTACTGAAATGTGTACTTATCCTGTAAATACATTTACAAACCTCTGAATTGAGATATACATTTAACAATGGGATTTTACGTACGCAAAAACCATTTAACGCAATAGCAAATTCCAGTTTTTAGGGAATTTCTTTAGATATATAAAGTAGTCTAACATGTTGGAATAATTTGCAAAAAATATATGTGTTATACCCTTTCGTTTAATATATCACACATACTGAGAACTGCTCACGTTCAGTGTACTGTATCTGCATTTATACTTGGGCAGCGCCTCTGACTGTAACTGAACCGGACCTAATCCTGTACCTGTATGACTAACGCGAGACTAGCCGGAACGGACTTCCGCGGAGAAAAAGAACTGTAAGCAGTAATCACATCCTTAATGCGAGACTGTGAATGGTGAAGTCAAAAAAGATAAAACATATATATTTCATTTCTATGGACAGGGTTGATTTTGGGTTGAGTTTTCGTTGAGTTTCAAGGGTAACCCTGTGCGTTTATATGTACCTGGACATAAAAAAAATTTGCAGTAAAAATAGGGTTATCTGCGAAAATTTGAACATTTAATAACAACTCAGCTTCTTCCTCCTCTGTCCAGAAAGCTCGACCGGCCGCTGCTTTCAATACAAAAGTAAACAATCTACGAACATTTTTACGTAACGTAGCTAGGTTTAACGAAACTCAACTCAACTCTAGTTTCCATGGACTCTAACTCGAATTATTAACTCTACATGTAAACACAATAAAATTTGTATTAGCGATCGAAAGTTCTGGTTGTCACAGCTGTTACATTATGTTTGTAGTGGTGCCTTAAAGTCGATGAAGTGCGTCTTTTCCCGCTAAGCCAAGACTGCGTTTTCACGGTGAGGATTGTTGACGACTTTTTCTGGTTCGCTTTGTCTCCACTTGAGCAGTGCCTTGTTCATGTTTTCACGAAGGGTGTTGGATGGGCATGTGAAAAACCGGTTTTTGTTCTCATTTCCCAGCTCATGCGTTGCATCATAACTAAATTTCTGACCCTCCATACATTACACGGTGAAACGTATGGTGCAAATAAACACTTCTTTTTAAATTTCCAAATAATGACACTAGATTTGAAATTTAGGATGTTAACTTCGTCATATCGAATATCTTAATCTTAATAGCAGATTCGAAAACTGCTAATTTGCAAAATATTTCCCTTCCGTCGCCATATTGAATCTCCCATCAAAAATTTCCTAATTTCAGTGGAGAATTTTCGGCCGTCGTTTTGATTTTTGAAATTGCAATAGCAAACTCCTATATAATCATTTGCATAAAAATCTGTTTGCGTTGATTCGGATCCGGCATCTTAAATTTCCAAATATCAATGGCCTATTCGAAATTAGCGACCCCGATGCCCCCTATACATTCAAATACACGGAAATCCGTGGAAGTTGTCTTTTTAGTCGCCATATTAGATCCGCCATCTTGAATATCCAAACTTCGATAGCAGATTCGAAAACAGCGACCCCAAAAATCCATAAATACCCGTTTGGATGGCATTCTTTGAAATTGAACCTTTTCGATCGCCATATTGGATCCGCCATTTTGCAACCCTATAATGAATGGTAAAAAGTTGATATATGAAGTACTTCCTTGCAAATTAATAAATCAAATTAATCGAAGCAAGCGTTTAGATGTAATTGGAGGATATAGGCGGCATCATATCGCTATTTGGTTCATTATTGTACACTTATTATTTTAGGACGTATAAGCTCTCAAAGTATGAATCCACCTATCCAGTTGTGTTTGATTGGGCCATGCAGAGTACGCCGGAATAGTTGTGCCTACGCCCAGCTACGCTTAATGGGAAGCAGGTGTTGTTTTGCAGGAGTATTTATTGCAATTTTTCCGCTAGGATTTTTGTGGTTCACTATTGCTCAATAGGTGGATTTTCGTTGTTTTAGGTTATAAATGTTAAAAGTTGTAAATAAAAAACAGCTGAGAATTCATAACATGGACGAAAATGGGGATGAACGATTGGTAGGTTAAAAATAACTTAATTCATAATTTTAGGTACAGGTTCACACACCCCACAGATCTGAAAAATATCGCGCAAATGAATAAAAATCCTCCGCGCGCTACTGTCTGAGCCTGACAGCGTCGTAAAGTACACGCGGCGCGAGTAGGAAAATACCGTTCCATTGGGCAACTACGCCGGAGTACGCCGGCGTACTCTGCATGGCAGAATGGAACGCAGCTAAAGACGTTAAAACCCCATTTACAAGATCGAACTTTTGTTCGGCCAGTCCTCCATTCCGCTTTACTCTGTCTGTTAATCCCACCTCCCTTATTCTATCCTGTGTTATTTATTTATTTATTTTTGCAGATATAAAGGATTTCCCTAAATGCCCTGTAACTAAATAGCGCGCTTGACAACTGAGACCATATGGCGCTTCCTGAACTTTTCCAAAACATATCCCTGAACAACCGCTGTAAACGAAGTGCATTGCAATATAACAGAACGGGCACAATGCATAGAAAAATTGCTTATATAAAGTGCTTCACATTAAGCGTTTGAAGCGATTCTATCATAATTAAACTTTTTACTCTATTTAAAAATGAGACCACAACCAACCTTATAAAATGGCCGCAGTGAGGATCAAAATGGCGGAAGTGCGCAGACAAAATGCCATGTGCTGCGGCAATTGCCTTGGAGCATCCAATCACCCAAAGAAAAAGCGTTGCAGTCAAATACTTGTATGGAGGACACGTGGATTGATTTCACTTCAACAGATTTTCATTAAACTGTTTGTTTAAAACGGAAACGATTGGAAAAATCACTCGATTCGCACTGCACTAGTTTGGTTTGAGAAGTACTCTGCAAGCAAATGCTTCTGCTGTTGCAACTGAGATGTCAAATGATTAAAGATGGCCGGATAAAACCAAAACGTGTGGGTAATTTTTTGGGAAGTTTTCCTTTACTAGGGAAATTTATCGGGTTTTTTAGGTCAACTGTTTTGTAACTGTACTCGGGGGAAAATTTATTTAAAATATGTTGAAGCAGGGAGTCAGAGGCAAGTAGATTTTTGTTAAGTTATTCATGCCATGGCCATGTTGATTGTTTCATATGGATCTGCACTTGCGCTGTTGAGGACCATTATTTGTGTACCTTTTAAATTGAAACCCTGTATGAACGGTGATCAATCATTAAAATGAGGTGAGGAGGATTAACAGGTCGAGTAATTATTTTTTGGCTAGACTAAATTTGAATGTACTTCTTACAGGCAAGTGTGACTTCAGAAGCCATTTGATATTTCATAAACGTGGCACATCATTCCAGATTTTTGTGTGACGGATAGTGATAAATTAATATTCGCTAATTTGACCTAGACCAGCAATACTTTTTGTTGCAGAATAGTGTAATACATATAACTATTCTCTATTTGTAAACCCGCTCAGGCTAGTTTTTTTTCTAGGGCTTTCTGGTGCGGTAATAATGACACCCCACGGGCAACGCTGCTCGGACCGCTAAGCTTGTGGTAACTTCAATTATGACTTAAGTATGAATGCGAACAGGCCATTTAGTACCAAACTTGTATTTCAAATGCAACTATTGTTCATGGGTATGAAGGAATGCAAAGTTCAGTAATTCCTTAAGTTGTGTAATGACACCAAGGGGGGCCTCCAAGTTTAGAGCTGTCTAAAATTATAACCCGGCGGCAAAAAACCGGAGTAATCTGATGCTCATATGTTACCCGTACACCACAAGCTGTGTAGTATAGTATGTAGATTATGTATTACGTCAGAGCTTGACCCGCTCCTGTAAGGGGATTTGTTTTGTTTTGGTTTGGAGATGACGTCGGATGTGGGAAACGTCAGTCTGCTGCAGATGATGTGGCTGGGCTGTGGGGCAGGGAATATTTCTTATGCTGAAGCAAAGCAAGTGCTCTGAGTGGCTCGACTGCCACAAAAAATTAATTATAAATACACTTGAGTTGTTGTGGCGGAATGAGTTTGGGAGTGGTAGACGTTTCTAACGAAACTGTTTAGTTTTCATAATGTTCAATTTAGTGCGCAGAATGCTGAGTATGCTTTCTATGGTGAAGTGAAGGGCGAAAAGAGTCTTGAGTGATATCATCGGAGTTTAGCTTATGTGAAGAGTTTTAATAGCAAAACCACATCCACCATCCAGTCCCGTGTGCGTACAGGCTTTGGCCTTATTGCTCAGGTAAATATTATGTTTGCCAGGCAGTTATACTCCATTAGTTCTTATCTCTTGATGTCACGGTGCTGTTCTGATTAAAAAGTGAAAGGCGCTGTGATAAGCGCGATTCAGTGGTTTTCGCTGAGACGAGCAGTCGACTGCTGCTCAAGTAATGTGCTAGTAAAGTCCCGCGGGTTCGGAGACACCTTTTTTGTGGAAAGTTTGTGATTATTTTGAAATCGCAGTGAAATAATAAGCTATGGAATCTCCGCGACATGTGGCTCATCATCGCAGAAGCATTTCTCAGATAATAGGGCACACGGGTAGGATCATCCAAGATGGATTTCTCAATAAAATCGCCGTTGTGTGTTAACCACGTCTTCTATGGCGATTGTGTATAAGTAAATTCTTTTGTTCAAAAAGTGTGTTCATTTGTGCGCTCTACAAAACACTCATCGCCACGATTCATGGATTCAATAATTCTTCATACGGATAAACTTAATTGCCTACATGGGATTGTGTGAGTCATTTATTGGCAGTTCTCACATTGATAGCACGATTACTATTTGCATAGCATGGCGCCCAAATAAATCTTCATAAACAAGGTCAACCATCGCCGAAATGCTAAGCAATGCGTTGAAAGCCCCCTTGGGTACGTACTTATGTATGCACTACAAAAAGGGGCAAGATATTAAGATATTTTAACTAGGTGTAACTAACCAATCCTTAACTACAGATTGCAGGTTACGAATGACTGGATGCCGGTGTTGAGTGATAATTAGAGATATGAAAGTTGCGCTAAAAACGTAATTTATCGATAGTTTCATATTGAAAAGTTGCAGAGATGACCTGCTATTCCTTTTACGAGGCACTTTTCCTTATCAGATAGCAAATGTGCGATATCGTCGAAAAAAGCACTTCATCAGTTTAAAGTATCGTCAGTCTTAAAGAGACCTGAAAGGCTTACACAATTACAAATTGCTATTGGCTTTGAAATTCGGAATAATTTGGAATATTAGTTATTCAGCAGTATTGCAACAGAGACTTGAAACAATTTAAACGGTACTGTAGGGCTGCCAGGAAAAAATTCTTGAGAAGGGAACTGTTGACTACCCCTAAAATCCCTGTTGTGGTACAAAAAAGAAGTAGGTATAATTTTTATAGATATGGGCTACTTAAAAAACAAAGGAAATTCAATTAAAATAGCACGAATTTTAATTTTATTATTATCATATCACGAAAACAAGCATAAACAACAGTAAAGAATCTTTTTAACAACAAAACAAAGGAATATACAAAAAATAACAACAAAATAACGAGTTGAGGCCGGTTGCATTGGGGTTCGTTTGTTTAGACGTGCAGAAATTCTGGATGCATTCAGAATATAAAGATCAGGGGCCCTATCACGGAATTCGATAACGAAACGAATTCCTAGCAGAGGCAACTTTTTACTTGACTTTAAAGTCGGAGTGACTATTCGCATTAAATAAATTCGCACATCAGCACAAAACAATTCGTAAAAGGAAAATTTGCCTGTTTGTCCCATGTATTTAGCATGTACACGAACCCAGATTCTGATTGTACAAGGACAAGGACGATGCGAATAGCCATTGCCCTTAAAATTGTGACTGCTACAAAAACGTTTCGTTTTCGCATTCCATGATAGGGCCCCAACCAATATTTTATACGAAATTTGACTTGTTGAGACAACTGAGATAGCGGCAGCTCTATCACATCCGAGGTTTTCCAATTTGACAATGAATTCTTAATCATTTCTTGACTCTAATTGGATCTGGCGAATAAACGATTCCGTTCTGAATCGTTCTTTTCTGTCGCGATTGTTCTGCTCTGGATAGCGGCCATAAAAGAACACGGCTACTATAAAGACTTCCATTTCTGTATAAAATGTTTCGTAACACGGGTAAGTGAGCTTTTTGCTACCCAGAACAATGTGGGCAAAAGAACGCTTCAATTGAAGAGAACAAGCCGCTCACCTAGTTTATCTATTAAAACCCAGGTGACGCTAAATTCAACTTGTAAAAGCTTTTTGTTTGCTTTCTATGCAATCACCAACTTGTAACACAATAGAAAGTGTTTATTTATAAATTCGTACATACGTACGTACGTACTTGAGAAGTACTCATTAAAGCCGGCATTAAAGTAGTTAGTCATTTTACACCTCCGTATGGGGGAGCACAAGATACTGAGATGCCTGTCGAACCAGGTTTTCGGATGTTGAACCACAAACCATCTCTATCGAATACCGTATGACTGAAACTAGGTCAGGCACCAGCATTCAACGAGGCAGTAACTGTCATGAGGTGATCAACTCAGATGTTTACAACCAGCCCCTTACGAGGCAATAATCCGGCGCTCTCTCAGAGCAACATTTGTGGTGGATTACTTAAGGCAGACCCCCATAGAATCCTTCGCCTTCAATCTTCGCCTTCGCCGCCGCTGCACAACTATTGAATACATGCATTCATATGGGAGCTAACCCATAGCCGACGCAACTTCAGCCCGTTGCGAGAGAAAAATTTAGAGGAACCTTCAATAATTTCGTCGAGGCAGTCCTCTCCAGTGAGAGAGATTTGCTGAGAGGGCTTTGACAAGTTGGGATTCGTTGAATCAGCTGTTTATTTGACAAGTAAAGGTTTGAATTTGATATCTGTGAATTGTTTTGGTGATTTTGTAATTATTCGATTTCCTGTTTCTTCATTTGGATTTCCTGGAGGGTGCCGAGTTTTTCCCGAATTCATTAGTCTAGTTTCTTGACGAATTGGTACTAGACTTACCTTGTTAATTCACCTACGGAGCATACTGCGCGAGTTGACGGTAGGTCTCGAATTGTCATAAACAGCTGAGCGGGAGCGGATGCGTTGAAGGATTCTATGGGTTCGGGTCGCTCTTGACGGGCTTCAAAAAGCATAAGCTCTCAAAGCTCTGCGTCAAAGGCGAAGGGCGAAGGATTCTATGGGGGCCTGCCTTTACCCGCCGCATCAGGCTTTGAAGACTGTCTGGGAGAAGCTTCGGTGACATTGAAAGGGGGAGCCCGGGCAGAAGAAGCCATATTCCGATCCATCAGATTTCACGACGAGCAACAGCTTTTGTAAACTTTTTGTAGTATGTATGTATGTGAAGGAAATAAATTGTAACCTTAAATCAGGTCTTTAGAAAAAGCTTTTATTTAATTTTGCCTGCCTCTGTAGGCCATGAAATCTTACATGCTGATTTTTTAACTCATTTATTGAAGTTTGATTGAGTTAAAATTTTGCATGTGTGCGTATATCTGAAGACAATGCAATACTATGGTAACACTGAGCTGATCTGATTATGGGGCTGGACTGCTGAACACAACCCCCTCGAATTTGCGTTCGTTTGATTTTTCTCGATCAGAGCTTTCGTCCTGCACATGCGGTCGTCGATTTACAAGCACACGCGAGCAAGTGTGTACGTCTCCACAAACAGATGTGCTTGCGTTTGCATGTTTTCCATTAAAGTTGGAAAATCGGAACGCATGTGGAGCGGTAAAGTCAATCGATGTCTTCGGGTTTTCTTCAATTCGGTCACATTTTGTGATTTAGGAATGAAATGGAGTGGAAAACCCACGAAATCATTGAATTAATAGATAATTGTCCATCGAGCTGCAACAGCATTCAAACATAACACACATTTGTTTTCCTTTGAGCGAGCCTACACATTCCGCGAATTTGGTTCTTTCTGAATAATATGTGGCAGGCATTTGCTTGGCGTACATTGCGTTAAGAATTTTGATCATTTTTGCGTGCAGGGACGTACACACTTATCACATTTGTTTGCGCCAAATCTGCCCTCTGTTCAGCTAAATTATTTTGCCGTATGCTGAATGACCAATTGAGCATATTCACCTCCAATCTGTGGAAAAATTGCCATTAAAATAATCTACTACTTACTTGAGCACAAAATTTTTATTGGGCTGTGTTATTATGAAGCAAACAATTAATGTGTGATTTCTTTTACATTCATAGTGAATCCTTTTCATTTTTGTGTAACTTATTAATTATAGATGAAATGTCGGTATCCGATATAGGAACCTCAAATCCCATATATGACGATACTGTGACCGCCACCAATGCGGACACATCGAAAGATAGCGAAAATGAATCAATAGATGCATCGAGATGTTTTTCTGAAGGCCCATTTTCAGTTGAATCGGAATACGATGAAACTCTAGCATTTCCTGACTCTGTAACGATTCTCTCGGTCGGTGGAGAGAATCCTGTGCTGGTAGAGCGTAACGCCAACGAGGACGATACAGACAACGTCACACCTAATGCAGACATTCCATTTACAACAATTTACAACACACCGATCAAATTCACGTCGTTTCACAGAAAAATTTTCATACCTGGAGCGGATATAAATGTACAAATTATCGAAACTGAGCGAAGTATTACAACTCATCTACTTAATCCAAATTTGTACGAATTTGTGCGCGTTTGTGTAGAAAAAGTTTAAGTTAAGTTCTTTGCAGATACACAATCGAACTTACTCACGGGCACTTTACTTGGACTATCACAAAGCGATACAAGCACTTCAACGCCCTTCACCAGCAACTCAGGGTTTTTAGAGCCTCTCTGAATTTTCCTTTTCCTACTCGGAGTCATAAAGAGAGGAGGGCAAGTTATCGCAACGCCTATGAAATGAACAGTAATAAAGCAGGGGATGAAAACAGTAAAAAAACAAAGAAAAAGTCGGCCTTGCCAAGGTTTCCTAATAGACCAGAAACATTAATAACCGTAGAGGGCCTGCCCATCAGAATTAAGCAGTTGGAAGACTACCTTTACAATCTTTTGAATATCAGCCTTTACCGCAATCACCATGAAACGGTTTGTACGTCCATTGGCAAATCGTCATCGGTTTTTACCGCTTCTGTTTCACAGATAAATTTTTTAGAGGTTTCAAATTTGTCCTTCGTGGGTGCATTGGGTGACAAAGGTAAGGAAGGTCCTATCCAAAAGAGGACTGGATCCACGAGGCCGGGTCAGGCTGGCTGCAATTGCTTCGGATGTTGCCACCAGAATTGCTGTGTTCGATGCAACTACTTTTGTTCAGATGTTTTTTGTGGGACGTGGAGGAGTCGCTGGTTCTTTATCAAGGAAACATTTTTCGGGTACATGAGGCCTAGCGATGGGGAAATCAGGTTAGAAAAGCACATAATTGTGGGAGATTATACAGTTGTTTTTTTATTGACCAGGAGTGTGATTCTGTTTGACCAGGGCTTTGATGTTTCCACTGGAATTTACAGTACTGGTATGAGAAATGGGTTACAGTTGATCACTAATAATCGACATATTATATTGAAATGCTGGACTAAAAGGAAGTGCAAGGAGTGGATGAATTACTTGAAAGCTATAGCAAATAACCAGGGTAAGTTATTTGATTTATTGTGTTTGTTTTAACCTGTAAATCCCCTTAAATTATTTTTATTTATTTAATATACATATGTACAAACATTTGACCTCATGTGTCCTTGGATTTTCAATATTTTTCAGTTACAATATCTACAGGGCGCGGGGATTGAATGTTGAATGTACTCAAAATACTATAATTTCTGTGTCTATGAACAATTTTTATTATATTTTAATAACAATACGTAGAACATAATCGACTTTAAGAAAATCATTTTAGATTTTCGATTTGACCTCATTTTGCCTTGATTAAGCGTTAATCTGGCAAAGAATGGATTGCACGCTGCATGAATGTCAGCTTATGGAATTCATTTCCATTGAAGGGATTTCTTCAAAGCGTTTTTGTGAATACCTTGGAGTACAAAATGCCCCAAGAGAGAAGTTCAGCCGGTTGGCATTGTAAATTTAAAAGTCATTGTTATACTGAAATAAAATTCGTAATGTTGTTTTTCAACCAATCTTGGTTCACGCGAGCTTTGTGCGATGGTGCCGAGTCCTGATGAAATGTATACGGTCTTCCCTAAATACTCACATGCCCATTCACTTGCTTCAATGCACCAGTGGCGAAGAGCGAAACGCAGGAACCTCTTTTGTACTGCTTCGATACGTTTCATATGCACTTGCGTGGTAATGCGACATCCACACTACTGAAGCGTATTGTAAAAATAGGAGGGACAAGAGCACAAAATCAAATTTTTAAGATATAAGGGTCAGAAAGATCTTTAGACCAACGTTTTATGAAGCCAAGTGTCAAGTTAACCCTATTGATGATATTCTCACTGTGGTGTCCAATATTAAATTTTACATCAATCCAAGTTAAGATCACAACGTCCTGCTGGCGAGAAAGACGCTTGTCGTGAATTTTTTACGCAAACTCAAAAATAAAGCTTTGCCGACTAAATGATAAAAAGTTACACTTATTCACATTTAAAATCATATGATTTTTAGAACACCATTCCGCAAAAATAATAAGGTCGTTTTGTAAAGACTCGATTGACCTAAAGGTTTTTAAGTCATCCGCACAAGAATGTCCGTTATATTTAATACGAGACAAGTGATTAAAGAAAACATTGAACAGCAAGGGACCAAGATGGCTACCTTGTGGAACGCCAGACAGAACAGGAATAGCATCAGAAAATGTAGAGGAAAACTTTACTCTGCAAGATCGGCTCGTCAGATATGACTTGATCCAAAGAGCAATGTCAAAATTTTCTTCAAGTCGATTATCTTCCACATATTTTTGTATGTTCCTCTATGCTAATTTGAATTCTCCCGAACTGGGCATGAACAAAATTATGATTCTCTCTTTGTTGTTGGGAATGCTCAAGTAAAGAATTTAGAAGAAAATACGGCGGTATAATATTTTCGTTAAAACCTAAATAGTTTTTTAATGCTAAAGGAAGTTTACAATGTTTCAAAACTTATAATAGATCATGGCTCTCCTTCCCTATTTCCCATCAATATTGTATGCTTCTTCTCGAAGCCTATTGGTAGTCAATGTTACGTTTCGCACAAAACCTCTGAACCTTATTTTCCTTTTCAGCAAGAGACTTTACCTGTCCCAATCCCCACATGTCCTTTGCCCCTACAAGATCGTCTATACAAGCAAGTTGGTTTGTCGACGGCTCAAGTTATATGAGCGCAGTAGCAGATGCCCTAGAAGGAGCTAAAGAAGAAATCTATATCGCGGACTGGTGGCTTAGTCCAGAGATTTATATGAAACGGCCAGCAATGAACGGCGAGTATTGGAGACTAGACAGAATCTTGCACCGAAAAGCAGTAAATTTGCCTAAAAATGTTTCCTAACGTTTAACGTTGAATTTATGTTTACCCCAGACACAAGGTGTGAAGGTATTTGTGCTTTTATACAAAGAAGTGGAAATGGCTCTCGGTATTAACAGTTACTACAGTAAACAGAGGCTGGTGAATACTCATGAAAACATCAAGGTTTGGTTTGATTTGGTTTATAAACCTTACAGAGTATTATAAAAAAATTCTTAGGTCATGCGTCACCCTGATCATGCTAAGGTGGGTGTACTTTTCTGGGCACATCATGAAAAAATTGTGGTGGTTGATCAAACATACGCATTTTTGGGTGGAATCGACCTTTGTTACGGACGATGGGATGATTTCAGACATCGCTTAACTGATTTAGGCAGCATAACTACTGGTACTGGTGGAATTTCAGGCGATAAGAAGCGGAGGTACGATGAAGAGTCTTTGAAAATAAGCAATGTTATTCAGAACACCTTATATATGTAGATCAGCATTTGTTTATGATAACGACTCTGCTCTGGGATCACAGAGATCAGCGCCCAATATTAATTTGGACCTTCAGAAGGCAGAGAGTGTTTTTCCAATTTTGGAGCCCGGTGATAAGTTGCTCATGCCCACTTACACCGAAAATGATACTATTTCGGAACATACTAAGCAAAACACTCCTGAGATGGAACGCAAAAGGGTGCTAGAAAAAATCAGAGAAAATATGCGAAAAGGAAAAGATTTGATGCAGCGGTTGACTTCTGTAGACGGAAGTGCTGATGATAAAAGTCCAAATGACAAGCAAAACAAAGACAAAACGTTGTTCTTCTCGGAAGGAGAGTTGGAAGAAGGCAGAAAAGGAGGATATGATGATCCAACTCCATTTCAAACCAAAATTTTGATGGATTTGAATGGTCAAGCAAAATTTTGGTTCGGAAAGGATTATGTCAATTTCATTATGAAGGACTTTGTGAATTTGGATGCTCCTTATGTTGGTGAGTTCTTTGAAGAAGAAAACAAAATTTAATTTGCAATGTTGATAGTTGTGTGTTTCAAAAGATCTTGTGGACAGAACTACAACTCCAAGGATGCCTTGGCATGATGTCGGAGTCGTTGTTTTGGGTGCTGCGGCACGAGATTTGTCGCGGCATTTTATTCAACGATGGAATGCAACAAAACTTGAGAAAACTCGTGATAATCAAGTAAGTCATTTTGTTTAAATTTTGTATTTTGAAAAAGTTAACATTAAAATAAGTACCTATAAATAAGAGCGTTAGAAAGAATAATGTTTACCTTTTGCGATAGGAGACTTCAAGAGTAAAAACCAACAAAACAAAATTGATATTCGTGGTTCATTCCTAACGGTTTCGGAGATCTAAGTAAGTTTTTATGGATTACCCTAATTCATCAGATACGAGCGTGGTTGATCAATTTAGTATTCCAATTCAATTACTACATATGTATATCCCCTTCCTTTGTGTAGAAGTGTAAACTCTGAAATATAAAATATTTTATTATTTTTTACTATCGGCTTCTCTGAAAGAGACACACCATTGTTCCGATACGTGAAGTTCTCACTAAAATGTAGCGTTCTAAATTGATCCGTTAATTTGTTTATGTCGCATATAAAACTATAATTTTGTAGTAAAGTAAATTTCGCATGTAACTTTTTAAGAACACCCAGAAACAAGTTTTCATAAAAAAGGACTGACCAGTTAAAAGTTTAAACATCTTACAAACCTTAGACTAGTGTCGCTTCTATCTTGTGCAAAACTAACGATATTTTTTTCAACCGCATTTTAATGAGAATGCTAGTTATTTCACTTCTGTATTGCGCAGCATGCTTTCATAAAATATATGCTCGTTGATTGTGCACGTTGATTGATTTCAAAGCTTGGATAGCTCGGTATAACAATTACTGTACACATGTAGTAAAAAAATATGTATTTTTCAATGGTCTCCACACACGTAGTAAGGGTTTTCTTTTAACGCAATTTTGGCTCGGAACCTTAAAAATCAATCAAATTGACTCGCGCGCCGTAATAAAAGCCTTCAGCTTAAAGAAAATCGCCTATGGAAATTAATTCAAACTTAAACGCCCTAATCGCAACTTGTTTCCTACCTTTTGGAAATCATTCGAAATCTTTGAATTTTTTAAACGTGAACGATACTCGATACCCGGGTGGGTGTATTCGGCTGAATTTACTGAATGTAATGTAGATCGGTTAGACCCGATAAACTCCTAAGCCCGTTACGGGGGATCCTACTTTAGACAGTCTGAAAGAAGCTGTTTTCGTGAAGCGTTTTTGGTAGGAGAAAAAAACAACTGAGCCCAACGAAATTTTTGGGATATATTTATGTATATTTAAACTTAAAAAAAAACTTTTTACATCATGAAAAAATTTATTATAAGCAGAGTTCTAAGCAGATCCGTGGAACGGCTCGGCACTGAAGTTTAATTTTCATATAATTTTCTTCTTTATTAAAAAAGTAAAAAAATTTGAACATTTTGAAGGTTTGAAAAAGAGTGTTTTTTAAAGAGAAAATATCACTTCAACTCGCTATAAAAGTCGTTTAAAAATACTTTTTCCACAATATTTTTAGTTCATATAGAAGAAAATACAATACTGAATAAAAAAAAACTTTTAATAGACTCAATAGGACCTTCAGTATTTATGCATTTACTCCCGCCAATCCTGTAAAATCGTAAAAATCAAAACTAAAGAAAATACGCTACAAAAGCGGAAAAAGTTGCAATTTTCGATTGCTCACTCTAATTATCTCCTAATCTGCTATTCCTGATCCATATAATAGACCTTCAGTATCCTCAAAAAACTCATCCGTTGAACTGTTTATTCACAATAAATTCCCAACGAGAAAAGGGAAAAGCCCCCTTGACGCCTCACTGCTTGCGGCACCGCATCTTTGGAAATATTTACTTTCAATTGGCCTCTGTAACTTTGCGTACATATTCTTGAATGTCTTAGGTATTGATTTAATAATAAAAATCGATTTTTCGGATCTCATAAAGCAGGATCCCCTCTTAAATCCGCTCGAATTGGCAGGCGGGCTAGATATAATAGATTTATTAGACCCATTAAGCATCGGTATTTTAGTGAATCTCTATATTAATTACCAATTCAGCCATCTACCGTAACTGACGTCTTTTCCCTTAACAGCAAAACATTAACTACTTTAACACTTATCCGTCCCTCAGTTTTTTAACCGTCCCTCGTGTGTCAATTTCACATAATATCTGCAAAATGCTATAAAATAAACCGGTGATTTAGACAAACTGTCTCTGCATTTATCACCTATACCTATATATGATCAGAACAAATTTGTTCTGCTCATTGAACAGAACAAGCCATACACCTAGTTTTTCTACTAAAACCTAGGTGACACTATATTTAATTTGGAGAGATTTTTTGCCAGTTTTGATCAAATTATCAACTCACACTTGTGGGAATTCATTACTCTTCATGAATAAAGTTCCTCTGCCAAAAAATTAGATATTCATTTATTTACATATATTTACATTTAAAATTTGTTCCTTTGCTCTCAAAAATGTTTATCAAAGCTGGGCTTTCAATCTCATTTAATTTTTTTATTTGCAGTCCTATCCATACTTAATGCCAAAGAGTTACGTTGATATGCACATGATGGATAAGTTCCTAAATGTGCCACTGCATCGAGTAACATGTCAGGTAAATAGAAATAAAAACTATCTTTCAAATGTTTCTAATTGTAACGTTTATAAGATACTCCGAAGCGTGTCCAGTTGGAGTTGTGGGTTTATAGAACAGGACCTGGTCGAGCAGAGCATTCATGACGCCTACATTCAGACAATAACCAAAGCTCAGCACTACATTTACATTGAAAATCAATTTTTTATTACACTACAGTTCGGCAGCTACGGCAGCAACAGTGTAAGGAATCAAATAGGAGAAACTCTATTTAAGCGGATTGTCCGAGCACACAAGTGAGTATACTTGGGATACAAAATAAAATACTAAATTTAAGAACGGAGCATGGAGAAAATGCTTTGGTGATCATATCCCTATTATAATATTGCAGGGAAAAGAAGACGTTCCGAGTGTATGTAATAATGCCACTTCTGCCAGGCTTCGAAGGCGACGTTGGCGGTACTAGCGGAAATGCCTTAAGAGCAATTACTCACTGGAATTATGCCTCAATCTCAAGGTATATACATATTAAGTAGCCATGTAAAGACCTCCTAACAAATCTGTTTAATTTTTCGAATCAGAGGAAAGGCGTCCATATTGTCACGACTTAAAGAGGTTGGCATAGACGATCCCAGCGAGTATATCTCTTTCCACAGCTTGCGGACTTACGACTTGCTCAACAACAGTCCCATCACTGAACTCATTTACGTGCACTCGAAGTTGCTCATTGCAGATGATCGTGTCGTTATCTGTGGATCTGCCAACATAAATGATCGGTCACTTATTGGGAAGCGGGACTCGGAGGTGGCCGCTATTATTACGGTAAAGAGAACGATGGTCGGATGTTAGAAATATTTAACGAACATCGTTCACTTTTAGGATGAAGAGTTTGAAGACGGTCGAATGAATGGAGAAACCTTCCCAAGTGGCATTTTTGCTGGAAGAATGCGCAAATATTTATTCAGGGAGCATTTAGGTAAAATATTTAAAAAATGACGAATTATTTGATGTTTTGTGATATGGAATAAGTTTGGTTGGTGTAGCCGATTTTGGAGTGCTTTTTTTAGGCTTCTTCGAAAGTACCAAATCTGCGAACCCCTAAATAGCGCTTGCCGTTCCTCTTCCTCTCAGTCTTTTCGCGCATACGCTGTAACTTCTTCCTGGGTGATGGACATTTGAAAAGTCCGGTGGAAACGTAGTTCCTAGCCGTTTCTCTCCAGATGATTTTAAAATAGCATCCAATTTAAAAAATTTATGATCGTATATGACGCACTTCAAATACTTAATTTGATTAGATTTCCATCGAAGTTCACACATTAGAACGCTGATTACAAATGTAATAGTCAATTAAATTTGAAACTTGGCACATTGCGGTTTTTGGGGACGTTTGTTTCAAATATGATCCAATATAACGGGCACCGAATACTAAATTTCATTAGATTGGCACGAAGGATATTTTTGCCGACGATTATTTCAAACATAATCCTTTATATAAAAAATTCTAAATGCGAGACTTAAGATGGCGGATTCTAAACACACAGCATATAGTTGACCAAGGGAAAATTTTTACATTTACATAATTGATTACGTTATGACTTGCTAGTGTTTCTCGAAATACTTGAATTTCGGATGATGTGTCGTTTTGCACCACCACCGATAAATGGCCTAAGTTAGGTACCCCATTGAATCCGAAAAAAATTTTCTTTTTGTAATGAGCTCAGACTCTGTGAAGCTAATAGAAAAAAGAATTAATTAAAATTTTTAAAAAATTATACTGCATTGCACATTTGCCTTGGGCAAATTAAATACTGGACTCACTTCAATTCAATATACTGAGATAAGGCAATCAAATACGAAGACAATTCTGGAGTTTAATCACCCAACCTTTAAGGAGTTAAGCGACATAAGCCCAAAAATGGGGACAGCAAAATGTTATCCTACCAAGGAAGGCCACGATGAGCAAACCGCATAACAAAGAATTTTCGAGTGAGAAGGAATCAATGATGCATCCGAAGTATTTTAAATAGAGTCAGAAAGAGCGCCACGAAAACGGACACGTTGGGTGCGTCCAGTCGAATATGATGGAATCCAGTCAAGAAAACAAGAAGGGAAAAAAGAAGCGGGCAGCTTATGAATAATAATACTGTGATTAATCCTGGCAAACGTCTTAGATGTGGTTAATTTACCTTTCATAAATCTATGATGAAAGAGCAGAAGAAATGGTTTACAGTGAAAGAAAAGTGTATCCCAGATAAGCGCGTCAAAGAGTTTAGCAATGCAACGTGAGTTGGCCACGGGTCTATAGTTAGAATCGTTGCATTTATTGCCGCAAGAGATACATTAACATAAAACAGGAACAATTACAGAGTGATATCTTTTCAGAAAGCATTAGGGTAGACAGTCCTTATTCAAATAATTTTGAAACTTGGCACTTTATGTCATTCTTTTAATTACTTTTAGGCTTACTAGAGCCTGACTCGGACCGTATTCCTGTCGATGTGGTTGATCCAGTGATAGATGCATTTTGGAATGGCATTTGGAAACGTACTTCGTATCGAAATACAGAAATATTTGATGAAGTATTCAAATGCGTTCCATCAAATAACGTTCAATCATTCAGCGCTTTGAGGAAATATCAAAAGGAACCATTATGTAAAACAGATCCAGAGCTTGCCATGCAAAGGGTAAAAAATATCCAGGTTGGTATTTAAACCGAGCTCTAATAGTAATATTAAAATAACTTTAGTATAAATTAATTATGCGACATTTATTATCTTTCGTTACTTCAACCTAATCGTTACAAAGTATTATTTTATATTCTTTTAATAATAATAATATTTCACTTTTCAATATATTTTAGGGCTCTTTGGTGCATTTACCTCTGGATTTCCTGTGTCAAGAAACTTTAACCCCTCCCGGTGCCAGCAAAGAGGGCCTCATGCCTACGTCCCTATGGACTTAACAGTATTGTTAATATTTATACCAAGTTCGATTATAGTTCTGAAACATCCAAAATCGTGGAGTGAAATTTGACAAGTTTTTTTTATATTTTTTATGTTCCCAAGATCAAAATTTTTTTTACAGATCAGACTATATAAGTATTCAAGCTGTTCTATGTTTTGGGCTACACTTTTTTCCAGGGAAAAATGGTTTCATTTTTCAGCTTTCCTTGCAGTATTTAAGAAAACAAATAACCGACTCATTTATTTTGTATTTATTTTTTGTAAACATTGACACCGTTTTAATAAAAAAGATTTTTCAAGAAATCGATTTTTTCCTAACTGATCCCACCATGATGTGAACATATCATTAGCTTCTATAGTTCAATAGTTAGCCTTCCGGTTCTCAGCCCGTCAATTGGAAAAACACGTAGATGAACACCCTTGAATTTCGCAAGCGGTGTTGTTTTGAACCACCACTGCCGAAAAACAACCTAAGCCAGATACCTCTAGAGTCTGTAGAAAATGTTTTTCGTAATCATCGCCAATCCAGACTCTTTGTGGAGATAATACTAAAAATAATGAAATAAAAGTTTAAGGTAAATGAAATTGGAATTGCCCCTAAAAAGTTCAAGTACGTCCTAAATAGTTTTCATTTAGATTCCTTCTTTTCTACTACAAGAGATTACAATGCAATCAATTTGAGTCGGTCCGCATAAGGAGGCGCAATTAGAGCGTAGCTCCAACGAAGGTTTCTATCATCCGGGTACCCATGAAACTCGTTATACCTTAAAACAGCGAAATGAAATATCGTTTCTAAATATTGAGAATAGTAGTGTGCCCAACATCGAACCCTGGGATACATCACAATAAAGGAGAAGTGGCACCATTTGCGGACCTACCACAGTTGTCTGTCAACGGCTCATAAAAAAACTTGAAAACAGTTAGAGGCGTCATATTTCACGAAATTAAAAACTTCGCATAAATCAGAGTGTGCCTGAGGACCTGATATGAGGTATAATGGATGCAAGGATCACTGATCTCAGAGGTGGAAGAAGTAAGATCCACTGTATTAAAGAAGAGCGAGAAAACCTGCGTCGATCGATCGGTGCATTAATCAAAACCCAACAATTCTCTAAAGAAATTTGTCCCTAACGTAATACATAATTGCTTACTTTCATCGTCATCGCTAAAGAGCTAGTACGTTGATTATTACAACAGAAAAGGAAAAGCAGAAAACGACCATAAATAACGGAAAATTTGAATGCCAAAACACCAATCAGCCATCAGCGCCATCTTGTTGTAGATTTTATATAAGATGCCTCAATAACAAATTCCACAAATTCGAAGTCATCCTTATTTGACATATATCACATTCCACATAAGCTGCGAGTTGGCAGTTCTCTTACTGAGCACACATCCTCATGGTAAATTAGTAAATAAACAAAATATAACGCGGCATATAGGAAGTAGCCGAGTGTGCGTGGTACTGCTCGAAGTAGTGTGCGAATGCGCTTCCATGACGCGGCGGGGACCCGGTTGCTGCCGTTTTTCACTGTAGAAGCAAACACGCCGGAGAGCACAGCAGTGCGTCGTCTCGTGAGTGGTGCGGTTGCCTGAGTTTTCTTCGGTTTTATGTTCGAATCAGTTTCCATTTCGTGCGTCCCGTCATCGGCGTCTTTAGCGTCACCGTGCAGCAGTCGAGTTGTTTTGTTTTCCGGCGATACAAAGAACACCCAAAAGGACCACAAACATCTTCGCCTCGCCAGCACTTTGTTTTATGTACGCTCGCTCCTTGGTGCGTGTCCCGTCGCTGCTCTGTCCTCCCCGACCGACGCACCACCGCAGCACAATCGGGTGCTCTTTATATGTGCACTTGGCCACATAAATCTCCTGTGAAGATATTAACTATGTGCACATAAGGCGAGGGGCCTTATTATATGTATGTACAAGACCATATGCATACATAGTCCTCGTACATAAATTTTAAAAATTTGTTTTTTTTTTATTGTGTTCTCCTGTTGGCCCGTGTGATATGCGGACGACAACAAGATGGCAGACGGTTTGTGCTCAGATGGTAAAACAGTTTCAAGTTTAATCAATGAAAATTCGACAGAAAATGGTGAAGATCTGGTCGTTCGGGGAAAATCAATAAGTGCCGATAGTGTGGCGTGTGCTAATGGTAAATTTCAGATGTCTGAAACTCAGAAAACGGGAGTAAAGCGCGACCATAACATGACGACGGGTGCGAATCAAGTGCAACACAAAGTCGATCCGAAGTTGTCAGATGTTTGTAAAATAAGTGGTGGTGATAGCGGCGGCGGCAACAACAAAAACAGCGCTAATGCTCTCGGTGGTGAATCAATTGTTGTTCTTGATAAGAAAAATGTTTCCTCTGGTGCGAGTGTGGTGCTAAGGAAGAATACTAGCGGCAAGTCAGTTGCGGCCGAAAAGGGCGGCAGTAGCCCAGGATTAGGAGGACCCGATGTGGATTTAAGCAAGGGGCCCGACATCACCCAGCCTCAGCCAGGCCAGGAAGCAGATGACAGTCGGACCAAGAAGAAGAGATGCTCCGATCGATACGATTCCTCCGAATCGTCAGACAGGTGAGAGATTTTTAACAGAATATACCGCTATTTCGGTGGCTGCAAATTGGGTAACCAACACTTCTGCTTGCAATCAAAAAGGTTTCCAAACATTTTATCAGCTGTTGTCGAAATTAAGCAGAGAAAAAGCTTCGGAATTCGAAGACAATTGTGCAATATGCTAAAGATAAATTTCAAACCTAACGAGGTACTCGCACTAAGAATTTTTCTCAGCAAAGCAAACATAAAATATGTTTGATTGAAAGGGCTACTCTAAGGTCGAAGAACAAGAAATAGATTACAACAAAAGGCGCCAGTGGTGGCGGTTTCAAATTCCGCCAGTACTGCCCTGTCCAGTTCGACCGCAACTGCAATAATGACCCTTCGCCTATTTGGAGGAGCGAAAATTTATTGCTTGCGTTAATTAGTTTTCCTTGCCTTCAACTTCCTGGCCCCTTCCGGTATGTGTGGGGGAGCAAGACCGCGCTCGAATATTGTCGGTGTCGCTGGTTCGACGGGAGTAGTATTGTAATCGGCGGCATAATTTGTATACAGACACCTTAATGCCTCCCCTGGGAGCTTCCTCTGCAGGCGAGCCCCGAACGGGACTCTCCTCTCTTCCAAAAAAGCAAAAGGAAGAAAAAAGGCGCAAACACGAAGTTAATGTGTTCCACCCACTTCGGTGTATACCTACTCCACTACTCTTGCCAGGAGCGGCGTTGCCAAGTCTTCCTATGAGGTAAACCCCTCGTGCCGTGCTGTGCAGTGTGCTGCCGAAAGGGTCGGCTCGACGTTCTTGTTCTCGTTTTGTCGTTTTGTGCTCTCCTATGCGAGCCCGAGCAAACCAAACGAAAAAAATCCTGTTTCCCTGAAAAAAAAGTTTGCTTTATTGAGTTGGTGGATTTAATTTTGCTTTGGAACCAGGAATGAATCCGGGATCTGCCCTGCTGAGATTATAGGTAGACAGTCTCGAGTCCGTGTGGCGGAGCGTTTATCTTCCTCTGTCCACCGACGACTGATAGTGTTGTTGTTTTTCGGACTTTCTTCTAAATATTTAACCACAGAAAACAACCTTTTCTGATATTTTTCCCCACAATTCAACAGCCAGTGTGTTTTATTAAATTCTCACGGCATATTTAAGTGTTGCAATTTTAACTGGCTTATCCACAGCAAGCTGAAGTGGAGTCAGAGTTGCAGGCAAATAGTACGACGGCAGATATTTTGTGATAAGCAACTTGCCGTGGTATAACGCCGTCTATTGAATAGCACTTTGCAAACAGGGATCTAAATTCTAATAGGATAAACACTAAAATATTGCATAAAAAAACTTCTGATTATTATCTTTACTGTTCCTCTCGCTGCTTCGGTTAATGATAAAAGCTGTTGGTTGGGATAATTTCAAGACTTTATTACCGGATAGCTCTAATTTCGGAGTTATAGGGTGTAAAACATACATACGTTGGTGTTGGCATTTGGCAATGCTTATTCAAGCAGTTCAGTCGACGGTCAAGAACTTTAACTTGATTATTTGCACCAACAAAAAAAAGGCACAAAAATCACACGTACGTGCACAGATTGTACAATAAATGTGATCAAGTATTTACAATTTTCTCAGAAAATTTCAGGAAATTGCAAGTAAACGCTCAAACACAATGCTTCCGGTCCGTTTTGTACAAAAAGCTGCCAAAGAAGACATATATCTGTTAGGCACGTAATTACTCAGAATGTGCGGAAGGAATCGAATCGAAAAGGTCATGTTGGTCAAATTACACTTTTTGGAAAATATCGAAACGCATCGGAAACATTCTGTTTGAGCTTTATAAAATGCTCAAAATGACGTTCAACTCCCTGGGGACTAACGACTAACTTTGAATAATGAGCTTTTCGTTTGGGCGACGTCATTCGGTAAGCGATCGCAGCTGCAACGGAAAGCACGTCAAAATCATCTCGGCGCTTAAGACCGATTCACACCGGCGCGTTTACGTTCAGGTAGCCATCACGATCAAACACAACAGAGCATTTTCAATCACCCTTTCACATCGATAACGCAGGTCATAAACGTTTAGCGATCAAGCGTTCGGTATTGTGAACGTGCCTGGATGAATTTGAACGCAGATAGCGAGTCAACTCTTCTAAAAATGGACAATAGTTTTATTGAAGCGCTAATAGAAACTGTAAAAGATTATCCTATTCCAGCTTTTGAGTCAGTTTGATCTTTAAACTTTAAACCCATACGATTTAATTCGGCACGCGAAACTGCAACTATTGGGGTCCATTGCGAATATCGTTGCATTTCAGCCTTCAAAATGTGGCTTAGCAGATTCGACTGAAAAATGATATTCGCAATAGCCCCCTATAATTTTAAGCTGGATTGAAGCTAGCAGCTTTGCTCAGAGCTGAAATTTTCGGTTGGGTTGTGTCATTTTACCAGTTGATCTTTTCGTGATGTCTTGCTAATGGTGGCGGTTGGCTTAGCAAGGAGAAAACCCTACACACAATAAACAAGGAGAGAACTTTCACTGGTATAGTCAAGCCCAGAATTTCTTTACACATTTGTAAATCCGCCTCGCCTTTTCTGGAGTTTATCCGGATTCACGGTGTTATAACCCCTGCAGCAGATGAGAACAAATTGCAAAGAATTTCCATTTTGGCAATTTACTTGTGACGGAGTTATAACGATAAGAAAAACAATGGCTTTCCACTGGAGAACTACAAGAAAAACTCCAAATCCCAATATACATGGAAGTCTTTCTTTGCCTTGATGGAATAGCCACAGTGTGGTCCACCTCTAACAGCTTAAGGGCTGATTGTATAGAGGCGGGTCCGGTCTGTTTTGGCGAGCTGTCAAAATTGAACTTACCAGATGCTGTGCAATTGGTCATACAATAAACCGGGACGGAGCGAGTTTTAATTTTATTGGAACGCATAACTTCACAATTATACCAGTGAGGGACGACGAGGCAGTGAAAAATAATGTCGAATTATACGACAATTAAACTAAAAGACAAAATTTGGCGAAATTTAAGCGATCAATTGTGTCAGGCCGGAGATATTATGCTCTGCTTTCCGTCTGGTCGAAACAGCTCGGACCGAAACGGTCCGGACCAGCTGCAATGTAATCGGGCCTTTAATGTCTTGAAACCGTTATTGCGGACGTTTATTGCGGTCAACTTGACCGATTGAAAATGGTCATTACAGAGGAACTCCCTGTTTTGGTTAACAGAAAAGGTTTTATCCTCCAACAAGATAACGCAAGACCACATACTGCTGCATTTTCCATAAACAAGAATTTTATTAATAACATTCATTTAATTTTAATATTTCCTGTCGCTTTCCTAAAATGAAATTTTAACAGAAATTGTACTTTCACCGATCTATATGTTACCTTGAAATTCTAATTTCAGCCATTTGCAAATTTTATAATGACAATCTAACATGAAAAACAGCTTCGTCAGTACTGACATCTAAGTGACATTGACAACACAGTCAATGTCAGTGACAGTGTCAGTAATACTAACCCATGTAAAGGCCGGTAAAAGTGTACGCAGCCATCAGAGAGTTCTAATCACGTTTCACAACTTAGGGGTTAAGATTTGTTTACAAGTTGATTGAGAAACCGTATATGTATTTATTCCCTATGATAGAGTAAAAGGCCTTAAAGGAATGGAATACAATCCTCAACTTAAAATCTCGTGAGAAACGTCTTTTTTTTTACTTCTAATCCATACAAATAGGAAGTAAATATCTATTTATACATATTTCAAACCAACGGGAATTTTAATTTTTCATATTATGTTTTGTTTGTTATAAACTATGTTTTATGGCTTCTGTGTAAAAGGAAATATCTGCCTGAACAAAGGTAGTGTCACATTCAGGCTTTTCTTCAGGCCCAAACTTCTACCGGCGGCAATATTTCATCAAGTTTATTTCATTTCGCATCGATTACGTACATTTTGTGCTTTTTATGTGACTGCCCGTGCATTACAACCACTTCACATGCAAATGTGCAGTTCAACAAGCGGGCACATTGGTGTGGAAGCGAAGAGAGCCATCCTACGAGCTTGTAAGCTTGGCTCTGTCTAATACACGAGTCCATTGAATCGATCGCATTGCCGACGGCATTTAAACATTCTTCGACTTGAGAAATGCCCACTTTTTGTCACAATAAATTAACGCGTCTCCCACTTGCAACTGCTGGACGGGTGCATTTTTGGCAGCTAACAGGCATTTACAGGAAAAACCAAAGCGGAAGAATTGTCTGAAAATTTCTAAAATTCATTCCAACTGAAAACGTTGAGAAAATATAAATCGTTCCCTCTCCGGGCTGCGAGTATAAAAAATCTTCCAAGGGCTCCCTGCTGACTTTCCTAAGCCCGGTGTACCCGAAAATATAGACGGATTGTGCGGCAGCTATTCTTTCCTCAAACTTGAGTGCGGCTCGAAAGAAACTCGATAGTTCGGATAAATATAAAAAGTAACCAGGCGAGTGGAAAAAAAGTTGTGGGGACGTGGAAACTCGTTGGTTTTCGTGTTCGAGGTCTCGTTTGATTACTCCACGTATTCTCCGGGCGTTCTTAGCCCAGCGCGGAGATTCGGGAGGGAAATGGCAATTTTGTCTGCATCTCTCGCCTATACCTCTGTTCCTCGGGTGGAAAAATAGAGATATTTCCGATTTTTCAGGATTTGCCGGGATTATCTCGGGGGGACTAGAAGTTGAATCGAAGCAGCATGAGTGATGTCTTCTGTCCGCTCAGGAAATGTCTTTGAAAATGCCGGTTAAATTTAGAATTATTTCAAGGTAATTTAGTGCTTGTTTTAGTTTGAATTTATAATCTCCTGTGTGTGGCAGAGGAAAGCATTTGTTTATTAGTGTGCCATTTGCTGATATTGAATCAATTAGGAAAATCATCAATAACTAACTAACTGGAATGAAGTATAGATTTTTGCAAGAGCATTTTATTGCCGAGCATTCGAAGCGTGGGATTCTTATGAAAAAAAATCAACAAACAATATACCAACAATTCCAAGCTAAGGCAAAAGAAATAGGCCCTTGAATTTTCACTCGTTTTGTTGTTTAATTTTATGATTTGTAATTTGGTTACTTTTAAGTTGTTTAAATATTATTTTCAAAACTCAGTTTCGTCGGCAATGGCAAAACCGGTTCTCATCTGATCAAGCGCATTGGGCGCGAATAGTAGTTGGATGAGGGACAGGCCGCCTGCTCAGCGAGTCATTGGTGCTTTGTGTCCAATTACGGAACATGCAAAAAATATATAGAACTTATTGACGACTTGCTCTTTGTTGTCAAAATTCCTAGAAGTGCAGCACAATATTGTATTCAATCGAAATATCAAGTTCTCAAGTTTCACCTTTCCGATTTTTAATTTTACTCCGTTGAATCATTTCTGACCCACAAATAGCACGACAAATGTTATCTATTTTTGTGTTGACTGAAGCTTTCACTGCGATATGCCTTTCTGAATGAACATTCTTTAACTTGGACTAGTTGTGGAAAAACTCAGGGTTGCGCCTTCGGGAGTAACATTTATGACGGGAATCTTGAAACCTGATGTACTCGTACTTCCCCTTAATTTATAAAATACTGGAAGTAGTCAATAAAAAATTTCGAAAACTCGAATAATTTATCGTGCACTGCACATGCAATTCCTTAATCCCTTCGCAATACATTTTTTCATTAATATCAACATTAGCTGTGGCCTTTGAAGCTGAATGGGACCGAGAGATGATGTTAATGTTATTCTAACAAAATAAGGGAAAATGTGATCTCTTTAAAGTGTGTAGTGTGATTTGAAATATATATATGTATATTTGTGATGCTATGACTGTGAGAAACGCGTGGACATTTCAGCTTAAAATTCAAGAGATCAGCGACCCGGAAAATGTGAAGGGACCCGATTTCATGGGATACCTTTAAAGCTGAGAAATTTCTGTCGCCATATTGGGTCCGCCATATTTGTTGCGCCATCTTTAATTTCCAAGTTTCGATATTAGATTCATAGGAATCTTCAATCGTGATGCAACGTTTCGTAACACTTTCAATAGCATGAATCGTATTTCCGCTACCGTGCATAAAGAAGTTTCAGTTCAAAAAAAATTGATTTATTTCCTTTATACTAGTAATATCGTGTTTTAAAAAATATGGGCAAAAAAAATCGAAAATGTCAGTTTTTCGCTGAAAAAAAGGAGAAAGCGCCTGAAATTACAATTTTATTTTTTAATGAAATGTCGAAATTAGTAATAATCACAAATGATTTTCCACATGTATTTTTTTATTTTATTCTACTCAATCTACGGACATTTTGCATGATGCTTCTTGCGTTTCTCTTTGAGATTTTTTTCTGCATTTGAGTTTTTTTGTCTTTTCTTCTCAGCCGAGTAAAAAAATCATTGCCGCGCTGAAAAGCTTAGCCTCAATTAGAATTAAACTGGGTGCAAGACTATTGCATCAAGTTTTTTGAATTATTAATATACTATTCGAAGCTGAATAAAAATTGTTAACTGCTAAAGTTTCTTTCGTGAAAAAATCACATTAACGCTTTTCATATCACTTCTTTTACATAATTTAGTCTACGCATTGTCAGCTTTTTTGCTTTGCATTTTTATTTATATGTGTATGTTGTATTGTTGACTTTATTAATATTTTTTTAGAAGCTTCCAATATACAATATTCATATGTTTTTTTATGTTTGAGTAATTTTTAGTCGGCAATTGTTGTACGCGCATTTTATATTCGTGGTTAAAGAACAAACAAAAGGTCTTTCAAATTGAAATCTCAAAACTACGCGCCATTTTTGCATAAATATTCATTGAACACACTCAAATTATTTGTAACGTGACAAGTACAAGGTATGACAATTTTAAAAATGGAGTTGTATACCAGTCATCGCATCGCAATTAGATTACACAGTATCCAGAAGGTTTTTCATCGAAAATCATTTTTTCTATAGGCGAATGATAATAGTTTTTTGTGGACTGAATTGGAAGATCTTCATGTCAGCGATATGTGGTTCCAGCAAGATGACGCTACCGTGCCATACAGCTGGTGTAACGCTAGCTTTATTGCACGAGAAATTTCCTGGTCATGTAATTTCAAGAAATGGTGATGTCAATTGTTCACCCAGATCGTGCGATTAACGCCACTGGACTATTCTTTTTTGGGTTACGTTAAAGGAGAGGTCTATAAGAATAATCCTCGAACTATTGACGTACTGAATGATGAAAGTGTTATTCGTGAGATAGAGCCTCAATTGTGTCAAAACGTTATAGAGAATTTTAACAATATAATCGTCTCCTGCCAGGAGTCACGCGGTTGGCACATGCGGGATATTATCTTCAAGTATACTTAATTGGTGCACATTGTCCTTTCACAATCAATATAATGGAGGAGATTCTCCTCCGTGGCCGATTCCTGCAGACGGACAGGGAAAGTAATAATAAGATTGCAGTCATTATACGAATAGGGGTATTCGGTCAAAAGGCTTTGAATCCGTCGACTTTACCCGTTTCTGCACAGCTGTTGTTGACAAGTTTGGAATCTTATTTTATCGAGTGAGACGAAAACTATATTGACTGTCAAATATCTGCGAATTTGAGTATAAAAGAATTAGTTCATGTTAATTAAGCTCTTAAAAATATTTCACAAAAAGTCACAACTTGATTAACAACTGATACAATGAAGTACAACTGACAGTTGTCAACGTTCTCTCTCCCAGTAAAAATTCTCTCTAAACTCATCCGTCGTCCGTCGGCTATGTGCCAGGGCCCAGGTCCCATATGAAAGCATACATTTCAATAGTTGTGCGGCAACGGAGAAGTTGAAGTCGACGTATGACGGATTCTATAGGCGCCGGCCTTTACGCTATATTAAAAAATAAAAGTCTAGTATTCTTTCAAAATATACTGTACAAACGAAATTTTTCAAGTAGGCGTCTAGGGCATGGGCATGGGTCGCTTCTGTTGTTACTTTTTGTCTAAATTTTTCAAAAACAACGAACATTTTTAAGTTTCTTTTTGTGTTCTAGGATATACTTTAAAGTTTACGGTTTCATTGGAGATTGGTAGTACTTTTCAATCGAGTACAATCGACAATCAGTTTTTTCAATATTTGAACTTATTGTTTTGATGTGAATTGCATGTCTTTTAATTTAGGAAACCGTTCCCACTATTTGCCACTGTAAACGTATTCTAGCAAATTCGGTTTTGGAGCTTGGAGTAAATTGAATTTCAGACAAGTATCACAAATAGATGAGGTTTGATTCGTTTTCTCATTCTACCTATATATTTCCTATATTGCCGTATTGCATGTGTTTAAATTGCATTCACATTTTGGTCAGGTAACTTAAGTAGCATGGGGTGCGGATGGGGGCCACCTGACTCCATAACAAATTTTTTTTTATCCGGAAACTAGTGACAATAAGTCTAGAATGCTAACTGTAGGATTTGGTGTTGCAAATTGCAGTGTGGGAATTACACGACACATTGCAATGGCTCACTAGATATCATTGTTGGACTTATTACTACGCCCGTCTTATTCAAGTTAGTTGGTGACGCAAAGCGCTCTAAAAGTAGATAAGTCACGTCGTCACATGAGTCATGAATTCCTCCATACCTGCTAATATTTACAATTTCATAAAATGGGGATACGGGCACGACGAGCGATATTATTTTGCAACTGCGGTCTCCCATTCACGCTGATAACGCCAGAACCGCTAGAAACTCACGGTCTCAGCAAAATACGACTTCCTCTGACGCGTCAGCGCCCGGCGGAGTTTTCCATTGATATAGCCGGCCGCATTATTTTCCCACGAGAACTTTGAGAAACGACTTGCTGCAGTAATCTCGGCTTGGCTAAAGTTTTAATTCTATTAAATCACGGAAAACAAGAAAGTGAGGAAACCTGCGCCGCTGCGCCCAATCACAACTTTCACTCATACCAGCGAGTTTGCATTCCACTACGAAGGCAGCGGCTGGTGAATAGCCCGCGGAGTGCGGAGAGCTCCGCCGAAGCCGTCCGGTCGGGAAGTTGCCTGGCCACGTCGTCGTTCACACATGATTTCCAGCTCCAGGTCTAGTGGAGGCTGAGGCTAGTGTTCGATTCTATTTGTCGCATGTGGTGTGGCTTCTGAAAGTTTGCACAGCTCCCTGCCGCCTGCTATGCTAGGGTTTCTTATCCCGTAAATAAGTTCTCTTGCCAGTAAGAAATGCAATAAGCTTCACCCTGAATTAGATCGCAGGGTATAGCGGCCCGATTTGGATTGTATGTGCATCTGTCGCCGCATAACTGTCTGGCTGGCAGGGCAACTCGCTGGAGCGGAGTGCAACTTCGAGTTAGCACTGTCTGAGGCTGAGGCACGGAAAGAAAACAAAAATCCAAGAACCCGATGAATTCCGGTTTTCTTCAAGCTTCTAAAACGAAAGATTGGGGCGAAGCAAAAAGTTCAAAAGAACTCCTGGAACAAAAGGGAGCAAAAGAAGAAGAAGCCTCCTCCGATTCCTGGCCCGATACGGCAACGCCATACGAGTAGAAGTGCAGAGCTGTTGAACTCCTTCGGCGGCGGTCGCGCGGCGGTGTTCTCGGGGATCCATGAGTGGGATAGGCTGTGACTTAACGTGGATGTAAAAATCCTTTGTCAAAAAATCGAGAACAAGAACGAACTTGGGGAAAATGGGAAAAATAAAAAGAAAGACCGAAGGCGATGCGCGACTGACATCCACTTTAGCAGCGATGGGTAGTGCAGTTCGCTGGCCAGGTGATGGATCCCTCAAAGGCTCTCCCTCGTTTATTATGAAGGAGCTGTTGCGAAGTTAAAAGTTTTCCTTCCCGGTACGTTCTTAGACATTCGATGGTGAATGAGTTTTTCTTTCTTGCAAAGCAAATTTAGTTTGCACCGGGAAGAATTGGATTATGTGGACATTGGCAATGCCTTTGGGGCCACAGGAAGGTATTTGAAAGCTCTTTTGGATTTGCAATAAACAACAGCATTTCTGTATACAGCATCAGAACGACGCGATGCCCCTTTGAACGGACAGTCCATTACATGAATTATTCTAACATTTCGCATTGGGATAAATTCGACAACTGATGAAACTTCTGAGAGGATGTTTATGGGAATTTCAATTTTAACTTTATTTTCCAGGCTTGGCGGGGCACTCAAACTTCTTGCAGACTCGATCATATATCGAGTATATGATCTCACAATTTTGAAATTAATTAGTTTGTATTATCCCAATTTAAACTGGTTGACGGAAAAGGAGCATTTGGCTAAAGCACCATCTTCTTTTTAATATATTTTTTTCACCGTAGAGGTGAAATGTACTCGATAATGTCTCATGTTTGGGAGGATTAGGAATTGCCTTTATAGCCCTGTTGTTCAAAAGTTGTATATTTCCTATTAGATTGTTACTGGCATTAACACGAGTTGACTGTACTATATGATACTATTAAATAAATGTGTAAATACTAGATTCCTCGTGTGTGAGCTAAAGTAGCGTCGTCTCCTTATTATTACAATAAGCGAGCTACCTTTCCTTCTTCTATGACTAATGTGTTCGTTCCATATGTGACTTTTTGGTTCAAAATATATTTCCTAAATTTTTCGTATTCCAAAGTTAAATCCATTCCCAAATATTGTTTATTTGCCTTTTGGAATTCCATGAATTCATTTTGCTTGTGTAAGCTCAGTCTCCTTCCGTATAACTAATCCAATTATCATTTGTCAATGTATTGCGGGATTTCCCGAATATAATAGTAGTGCATCGTCCACACTAGGTATAGTAGCTCGCTATTAATTTGGTTTCTTAAATATTTTGTATAAATAATAAATAAAGTAGGTCCCAACATCGACTCCTGTAGTACCTCAATTGTTATCATTGCAGTCTTACTATATACTCCATCACAAATTTTTGTGGTACATATTCGGTTTAATAAAAAAAAATTTAACTACCGGCATGCCCCCTGCCACCCAGGTTGTCGAGCATATCAATTAATAAATTGTGATCCACCGTATCGAAAGCGTTTTTTAAATTTACAAATAAGCCTACCACGTTCTTACCAGATCACTGTGCAGGTATTTTTCTGAAAACCATACTGTGGCCTATTAAATCCACTGTTATTTTTTTTATAAAATTTATAGTAACTAATCGAAATTGACCTGTATATTTTCGGGTCCGTTCTATCTCCATATTTAAATTATTTATTTAGGATCGGGACAATGCATCCTTTGTTAGGTAATCAGGAAGTTGGCTACTTCTATGAAACTATTGATGTTTGTCAGTAGACTAACTATTCTATTTTGTGACTCCTTCAATACACACGATATTTTCATGTTTTATAGTTCGTATAGTTGGTCTTTTATTTTTGTCGTTATGTTGTAAATGCGGTGTCTGCCAGAACTAAAATTTGGAGTGGTTATATTTGGCAATGTAAAATTTTTGGTGGTCAAACGAGTGATCAGACAAATTGTTTTTATGCCGGGTAGCAATTAAAAGCTAATAAAGTGGGGAATCCAGTAATATAAAAGTTATTCATTTATTTAATATAAACATGGTAGTAGTAATCGAGTGCCAATAATTTATAAGCTCAAATAAGTAGTGTTATACTTAATACTTATTCAAGTTTATTTATTACTTCGTGAGGATTTCCTTAGGTTGATAAAGTTGCTGCATTATTGTATTTAAACGTGAAATACTGGTCCGATAACGGATCCGTGTGGTAACAGCAATCTCGATACAGAAAGTTTTAGATGCCGTTCCTTTTATATTCAAACAGGAAGATTTATCGTGGAGGAAGCAAACTGAATTCGAAATAGGTTTGCCTCTATTCCTGGGTACAGGCTGAGGAGCGGGTTCGATTGAATCTAAAGAAACCTTTTTTCCACATTCTCACATAGAAGTAAGTTAGAATTCACGGAGCGTACCTAGCATTCTCGTTCAAAGATTTGCAACAGCCACAAAAGCCTTCCTCCTCCATTCCAGTGATTGGGTCAACATTAGCATCCGTCTTGTGCGGGTCTGCACAATTAGCGACTGCATATCGAGTGAGTCCACATTTAGGTCTCCCACTAATTGAAGTCATTTAAGAATTCCCAGCGAGATTATGTAACACGCCCAGCACAAGTAAGATAACGTTTCGCGAGAGACGGAGGCGGATGTGGTATGCGTCTGTTATCATGACTTAGGCAGCGTGGGAGCGCGACTTCTAGGAGTTTCACGCTCTGCAGGTAAGTCGTGGTCCGTGGACACGCATTGAGATAGTTTGCTGCGGCTGCTTGAGTGCAGTTTTCAAATTTATCTGGGCCCACCCGGTTCCTTTGACCTCCGTTCCGCCGTGGTCCATGCTTTCGGTTAAACTGACTCCCCACAACAGGTAAACAGCGGGAGTATTTTAAAAGCGAAAATCATCGCGGTATCAATGGCCTGGGTCTGGTTCGCAAATTGACGAATTACTCAACCGCCGAGAAGAGTGGAAAAAATTGACGTAACTGCGAATAAAAATAGTCGTCTCATCAGAACTCCGACATGCTCACCTAGCCAGCCGGTGGTGCCCCAGGTGCCGGTCTATGAGCGCTATGCGAGTGGAGAGGAGCTAATTTGCGCGAACTTTTCACTTTCATTTCGCGAGCTTTGCGCGATTTTGCCTTGCCTCGCTTTGCTATGCTTAATTATGCAACACATACTCCACAGCTGTCGCGGAGTGAGGCGCGGAGCTATTCCACGCGCTAATTGCGGCACGGTGGTAGCTGGGGAGTGATTACTGCCGTGCTCCAGATGAAATTGAACTTTTTTGCGAGACACAAGCACAATGCCGCTGATCAGCGAGACACGGAGTTTATATTTTTATTTCGGAAATGATTTCGGCTGAATGGGAGGGGGAGGGGCCTCCACCGGTGAACTGTTTACGATGCGAGCAGAGTTCAATCGGCGCTGTGTGGCGGCCAACGGCCTGACGGTGTCGAGTGTCGATAATGGCCCAAGCAGCGCGCTCTTTAAGCAACAAAGGCGGCTCGCAAGCGCGAAAAAAAACCCCCGCGCTTGGGTTCGCGTATTTTTGGCAATGGCATTGAGGAGAAATGGATTTAATGACGGCACGGCATAGCACAATCGGTCAATCCCAGTCGACTCTGCCATAATGAGGAATGACGTTGCACACCGCCGGCGAGACAAGGTTACGGCTGCGGTGCGGTGCGGCTTTCAACGACAACGACACGGCTGCGATGGTGGCAAGAGCAGCAACAGCGACAGCCGACAGAGTAAGCGGTTGAGGTGTGCAACGGCACGGGAGCGAGCATCAGGGTGCGGGGCGCGGCTTCTGCTTTGACTGGCGAATGCCGTCAAGCTTTAATGTCGACTGTTGTTACGTGATAACTGTTTTTTCGCGTTTGTCTTTTTTGTGCTGTTCTGCTCTGGTGTTTTTGTTGTGCGTTTTTCCGTACACGGGCATGTTGTCATGTTCTCTCAGGAAAAACAATGAGAGTGAATGCCACTGAACGTTGGTTGTCACATCTGCTCGCCCCTGCTTTTCGCTTTTTGCGTTATTTTCTTATACTGATTGTAAACTATACTTCGGCGTGATGAGTAATTGAATAAGGATTTCATTTATCTCTGATAGGAATGCAATGCCATGATTTATTTTTGTGGCCGTCGTCGTCGTCGTCGCGATTAGATGGACGTTACTTTTAAACAGAGTACGGCAACGCACGCTTAATGCGCGTGTGCAGTTCATAAGAATTCGTGTACGCTTGCGTGAGTTATTGTCATTCCCAGCGGGAAGAGAGTGCATCAACATCCATTTTGAAGTGCTGCTTAGGTAGCACGGAGTGCTTCTCTGTTATATTTAATTTCATTGTCAGTCTCTCCTGCTTCCTTAAGAGGACTTCTGAAGCATATAAAACGAGTGCAACGGGAAGCTCTTGTGGTACGGGAATCTTTAAATGCTACCAAATATTCGAAAATATACGTACGTACGTAATACATACAGCTACGACCATAAGTATGTATAAAGCACCCTGCATTAATTGCATTTTCTAAAAATTTGACCGGGTGGTTTAAAAATTGTTCTAATTGGATTGCCGAACTAACCCTATATATTTAACTAGCTGTTTGCACATATAACTCGCAACGACCATTAAAATAGCGCGCCAATTCTGCGGAATAACTACCACCAGATGTCAAATTATTTTCCACCGTAAGGCGTAAATCATTCCCGCAATCTAACTAACATATGTATGTATGTTGTGAATGTGAAGTCAATCGGTCATGTGTCAGCGCACCAGCTCGTTTTCTTCCGACTTGCTTTACAAATATTGATATTTTTAACTGAAAGCATATATTTATGAAAATAAAATATAGCCTATGTTACTGGATAGTGTAGCTTTCTCACATTGAAAGAATTTTTAGAATCGGTTCAGTAGTTCCAGAGAATATCCTGAACAAAGCCACAAACAAACAAAGTTTTTCTCTTTATAATATTAGCATAGAAGTGTAGATTGCGTGTTTTCACAGTTTCGCTTTCAGGACACCTAAAGTGAAATTCGTGTCATTTGCGCAGTCTCCTAGGTGTTAAGATCATTTGTTTTTTTTAATTTGGAAATATTTTGTGAACTTTTGGTGAAAGTGAGAATTAAAGACACTATTATTAAGATCGAGACGATCGTGTGATCATACACGAGTAAAAACCCGTCGCAAAACTTCAAATGAGCCTGCAACTAACCTCGTTGAAGATGGAGGTCCAACAATTTCCGCGCGAACCATTAGGAGGAAGTTAAAGGAAGCTGGCTGCATAGCCAGGGAAAAACTATGGCTCTCAGAACGCAACAAAAAGCGACGCTTAAATTGGGCCAAACAACATAAAGATTGGAATGTTGAAGATTGGGCCAGTTGTTTGATCAGATAAATCTAACTTTTTTTTGTAGTAGTAATAGAGTAAACTGGCGAAATGGTGCACTTCGGAATCGGACTCGCTTATTTGGTGAGGGTAGGGTCCACCATGGAAAGATTGGGTTTTCGCTAGACAGTTATTTGAATTCATGAATAGACCGTATCGTTAGTTGATTGGTGACTAGTTTAGTATAGAGAAAGATGAAGGAATGTCATTGTTGGTCCATACGCTGATCAATTATCATTGCAATCATGAAACTGCCGCCACCATGCTTAACCATCCGTACAGTGAATCTAAGGTGGAAAGTTTGGTTCACGGGTCCTTCTTTTTGCAAATAACCAACCCGCTGTCTTTTTGGAAAATCATTCCTTGGAGTGGCGGATCTAAGTTCAATAGGTTTGGATTAGATGGCATATGTTAGGAAACCGTCAACAGAATTTTCCATCCTAGATACGCTCTAAAGACGAAAAAGCATGTGGAGTCTAGTGAAGCGTTGGCTTGCAAGTAAGTATTTTAGATTGACCTGCCGAAAGCCCTATTGAGAACATGTGGAACGACGGGAAAAATAAAAGAAAAAGTTGCAAGCAAAATATAAGTGGCTTGGAACTTTATACCCTCGGATATGCCTTCCAAATGTAGTGCTCTCTGAACAAGTATTAGCTATGAGCTATTATATAGAGTATTATCGTAAAATCAACGGTTTCCGAGACAATCTCGAAAAACTGTTCTCCAAAATGGCGCCTAACGCTGGCGCTTTACAAGGTTGACTTTTTCGTTTTGCACTCAGGAAGCATTCCCTACTAATCCCGCATGCCAGAACCGATCCTAAAATGTTTACATTATGGAGCTAACATTTTCATTAATTTGATTGGGCTATAACTCTAAAACCAACTAAGGTGAGCAAATATATGTGCTACAAAGGTTTGGTTCTTAATGGGTTGTTGCCAATGACAATATTTTACAAGAAGAGGAAGGAATGCTGTTTTTAAGTTGCAACGCAAGGCTTATAACTCACAACAACTGCTCTGGTCTGATCTCCAACTTTTACACTCGTGTCGTGTCTCACGTAGGTAACCCACAGCGCCAAAAGCCAAGACCTATCCACAATTCCAATCCAATCACACAATTCTTCTTGGTCCCAAGAAAAGCTTTATGGCAGTCAGAAGGCATAAAAATTTCCAATAAAGCCAAATGGAGAAATCTTTTTCGAGCAACTCCAGGAACATTTCCTTTACCACATTCTTGTCGTAATATTCAATAAAAGGCCCACTTATCGTTGGATCCACCTCTCAAATGGAGACACTTAAGTCATATGCGGCAATAAAACAAAACAAAACAAAACAGAGAAAATAAACAACAAAGATATGGGAAAATAGAAAAACGATGGTCAAGATGGGATGGAAAAAGTCTTTAATGAGATTATCACGCGTAGAGTGAGTTTGTTTCCTTTGCTGAAAGAGGTCAGACGGTGACAATATCCCTCGTCGGCGTAGAATAAGAAAAAGAAAGGAATCCATGGGATGAGGAGAAGGTCTACCAAAATGGAGGCGTTGTCTGCCTTTTCGTCTTTAGCTTACGTTGCCCTACGCGTGTATAATTTGAGCAGGCAGGAACGCAGTAGGTGCCTATAAAAAGCAGCCAGCGTCCTTCTACCTACCCCCCGCCTAAGCCCATATAAATAACATTTCATTTTGGGAGTTTTCGTGGCTCAATTTAAAGTAGGAGCATCTCGTAAAACTCGGAGGAATTTAAGGGAAGCCGGGACAGGCAACAGTGCAGTGATCCGTGTCTGTAGTCTTTCGGGCACCCCGCAGCTTCGTGAAGAATTTTTGGCGAAACGAGACGAACACCGACGTACTCTGCTCCACATTCTGGGAGCTTTTTCGTCCGTTCGTGGGCCTGAGGGTATATAACTTGAATGCGATATATTTACAGCAAATGAGCAAGAACACAAAGGGCAAAGAGGAATTCCACCTCAGTTGGGGAGCTTTTTTTTCTGATCAGTATGTGCACCTAATGTGCCTTCTTGGCGCGGAGGATGTTTTGGAGGAGGAACTCTGGCCGAAGTGATAAATTTCTTTGCCACGTACGGGCCTAAAAATAAAATTCCAAAAGTTCCAGAGACGTGCTAGTGTGTCTGTCGCTTTTTCAGCAATCGAGGGGCGTCTCGGGGAGCGTTTACGATGTGGAATTGATATGTTGTCCTGGGGTCATGCCCAAACAAGTTGGGGGCATATCATTTCGTGCAGTCTCTCCACTGGACCAGCAGTTTGGCGCTTTCAACATGCCCAACGTAGAATGCGAGCCATGATGCTGTCGCTTCAGCTGCGGGAGGTGGAATGTAGCTAAATTTATCGGGCGTATTACAGCAATAAAAATAATCGAAAATCATCTCCTCGGATGCCTAACTGTGGACTATCCATCCAGAGATTGTCTACGCTCCCTTGAGGCCAGAAGGAAGGGCAAGCGTCGTATTCTCGGGAGGGTTGTGGACAAATTTATTTGATTTTTAATTTTATTGCTTTATAACTACTATTTCGTGTGTATTTTTTGTAATCGTAAATATTTCTTGTTTCCTTCGAGGACGCCCGGAAAGGCCATTTAGCTTTGCTCATCACGGCCCTGAACAACATGTGGCCCTCTGACTTCGTTCTTGGGCTAATTACACATCTTCCGCCGAATTTTATACCTTACTTCTAGGAACTGTCGACCATTTAGGCAGCCAGTTCCTTAATGGATTCTCTCGAACAGAAATTAAGGCCTGAAGTTGGTAGGCCTCCTCAGATATCTTTGTTTTCTCTTTTTGAGTTGGATGCGCTTAAGTGAAAAGAATTTGAAATGTTGGCACTTCGATTCGACGTAAACTACATTATGTGTAGGGAAAGCCAGGAAACGGGAGATTCCATCCATAGCTAAAGTCCTAACGAGAGTGGCCGTAACGTGTTCTGTCAGTTGACAATTCAATCTCTTAGTTAGGGCGACCCTTACGGCACCTTCACTTACGGCTAGTGACGTTTTCTCAAGTTAACGAAGTTTGTTTACGTCCATTTAGGTTGGCCCCATATACTTTTAATTCACATTTGCACTTGACGTCTTGTTATGTTACTTTACGTTACGGTCACTCTGGATAGGGCTTAACACGCAACGTCCCATTTTCTTGTACAACTTACAGAAATCAATATCCACGTGATGAAATACGAAGAGCAACGCTAGCGACAGTGGGGCAATGCTTTCAAAACATTTGTTCGAACGAAATTCAGTATCGTTAGCTTCTATACTATAACAAATAATTTCTTGGAAAACTTGGGACATGCAGACTGACTGAGTTTTTGTATGTTAGTAAATAAAAGGAGTAGAGTGTTGTAACTTTCCGATCCCAATACGTTAGTAAGCCATTGTACAAATTTTTGCAAACCAAATGGCATAACCCGATATGTCAAAATCTTAAAATTAGACGTGAATTCGCACAGAAAGTAAACTGCTTCAGTTTCCAGTGCAGTGCTATACACTCAGCCATTTAGTTTAATTTAGCCGCATTTTGCACACAGCCCCAGATGATAATTATGTAGAGTGTTGCGTTACGTAAATATGAAGCGTCTTTTGTTTCTACCTGTTGTCGTTTTTCGCTCGCTCTGCACGCTAACCAACGAATGCAGATCGAGCGTTTGTTTGTGAAAAGGTAACCAGAGCTGACTCGCGTAATTCAAACCCTTTTGAACAGTAAATTTGGAAGAGGATTTTCCATACGTAGATGATATAATTAGTTGAATAGAAAACTCCTTGGGTGAAACAGTTTAAGGGTTTAATACTTAGTTCAGATATAGGCTTTGTAACTTTAGAAGTGATATAAAAGTAACAACGTTGCAGTCGTTGCGAAAAAGTGTGGACCAAGTTCCTTATATGTATGTAAGTGTTTCTTACCGCGGGTTGTAATATATAAGTTATAAGAATTCAAAAGCTCTGACAAATCGAAAACTTAAAAAAAAAATTGTTTCTAATTATCCGAATTCTCGTTTATTTGAATTTTCTGACGTATAGTACTCGAGTTACTCGAAATATTGCATATTCGATTCGTTTTTCAGTTTATGACCAGCGTAGAAAAATTTAACCTACTGGATGTCCAGTCGCTATATAAATTTCCTTGCCAAAGAAGCCTAAATGTACGAATTTTAATTACTTATCATTGACTGCTCTTTCTTTGTGATCCTGTAAAAGCCTTAAAAATTATGATAATAGATAAACCAACTAGGTAAACTTAACTGTAAGAAGATGTAGCAAGTTATAGACTAATCAAAAAACAGGACTGGCCAGTTCGAGCGACTTTATTAGACTGCCTAAACGCATTACAAAATTTGGCAACGGTACCGGCCTAACGTAACACATTTAGACTACATCCTGCTGAATAATAGAATACCTATAATTTAGCTGTATGGAAATTGCTATAAAAATGTTCTACAAAAAAGCTATAATACAATGAAAATATTCTAGCGTCTCAAAGATTTTTGGATCAAACATTTTTGCATTTCCCGTCTTCTTCTAACTTGTTTGTTATAAATTTTAAGTGGAAAAAGTGTTAATAAAAATTGTAGAGAATTTGATTCTCTATAAATAATCTCTTTGGAAAATAAATATGGCAGACAAATGGGTGTGGGTGGGGTTACAACTCTGAAAACTGGGTTTTATACTTACCGCCGACTCCCTGTTAGATTAAAAGAAAATATCGCTTCCTACATAAAATATATAATAAACGAACCAGGATTATCATTTGTAAGAATTTTTTTTCCATCGATCAGATCATAACCACCGCTAACATAGCATGTACGCCTGGTTTTGTTTTACTGTTTTTAGTTTTTTAAAGTTGTTCGTTAAACATTACCTTAACATAACAGATCACATCCCTTCTCAAATTAAATCTAGAAGCTGTATAACGATCCCATATAAATTTCAGGCCCCTTGTATTCTTTAAGTAACTTTTAAGTTTTATTATTTTGCTACTATTAAGTACATACATACTAACTAATCCAAAAAAAAATCAAGTTGTAACTTCTTTTGGAAGGGGTCAAAACGTGAGAAGATGATTTTTCTTAAGGCCGCCATACTGGATTACCCTATTTGGATATTTTCTTATCAACCTAACATGACAAGAAAGGTCTGCAGCGAATTGCAGAAAGTAACAATGTCCTGAAGATTTTTAAATAAGAGGCGACACATTAGGAATTTTATATTATTGCACTTTTTTCTTTAGTTGTTGAATCGACTCACGGTGGTTCACAATGTTCATACCTACATATACTTTACATTTCAAAAACGCCAGACGAAGATGTCCAAACATTCCAAACATGTTAAAATTGGAATTTCTTGGCAGCTTGTTCTAGTCACCAAAACGGGAGACGACGTCCTGGGGGACTTGATTTGCAATAACGTCGCATGCGATGTGGCAGGTCTCGCCATCCTGTTGAAACCAGGACCCTTGCTTCTGAAACGAAACGAAAACGATGAAGCGCGATGTAAATGCTACTCTGCAACACGATATCGTCTCGTTTACGTTTGTACAGCCGATTGCTATTTGGTGATCGTCTTTGGATTAGATTAGGTGACGTTTATGAGGACATACCTTTGAGGATGTGAAGGAATATATAGTTTATGCGCAAAATGTGAGATTAATTATATTATGAATCGTATGGCAATACTAGTAACCATCTGACAATCGCTTTCGGTTGCTACAAAATATGATAATAAAGACTTCCTAGAATAACATAGCTTCATTTTTTGGGCGTTAGTTAACATAGCTTCCCTTATGTGATATTCCTTCTTATTCCCGGGATGGAAGCAAATCTGGGAAGCACTGCATTAAAACATATACATTTGTAGAAACAGACATCACTTAGCAATATTCCCTCTCCTTGACCGAGCTAAAAAAATAAATCACACAAAATAATGGTTTTCTCAAAATAACTTCCTCCTGGTTGCTAGCGCCGACATGCTTTGCTACTGCGAGGCAATTTATAATAGATACAAAAGACTGTCCGCCCACTCCCTCCCAGGCATTATCTTGGAGATTGCTGCGAGAAATGCAATCTCCAAATGCATTCACCAGCGAGCTATGACGCCATAATTCAGTCGGATGTCGCTAATCGCCAAATCCCATAAAATTATTTACTGTAGCGAGCGATGCCATATCTTAGCCAAGCGAATACTCCACCAAAAATTTTCCTTGCACGTCGCGACTCCTATGAAAGTGCTAGATGGCAATTTTCGATGAAATTGTCTTCGCCAACTCCACTGCTATACGTGTAGTGTGTGTATGATGGCTGGTTGCTGGAAGAAAGCAAAATCAGCAAGAATGGGCAGAAGTAGCGGCGCATGCAATTTTCGCATAATAAATTGTTTGGCAGCATGCGTCTGGTTGCATTAATATATATATGTGCCGTGCTGGAGAGGCCTCCCAGTTGTACACCTTACCTTTCCCCGGCACACTTCTTTCTCCAGAGCCCCATTCGTCCCGCCTGGAGCGCGGCACGACAAGGTACAGGTACACAACACACGTGCAGGTTTCCAGTTGCAGCGGATTTTTAGAGGCGAGGCATTTTGTAATTACCATTTCGAAGAGTTGTGTGAAAATATTGAAAACACCGAGAGAGTTGGGGAGCTGAGATGCTGATGATGCGCTAACGCGGACCGCGAACTGGTACAAAAGAAAAAAGTGAGGTGAGCCCACGTTCGTGCGGCGGTGGTGGCTCGGTGGCAAAAGAAGCAGCACAACAGCTGATGGGTACATCTCCGCTGTGGAGCTATTCCTTTTGTTCGAATTGAACGATTCATTCATGAAAATGCCTGGAAAAGTCTCGGTCGGACTGTGGGAGCGCACGAGGATCAATCAATCAATCAATCAACGGTGTCTGACTCAATAATATTGCGTAATTACAACGCTAGGCTTGGCGGCGAGGATTATTACAAATGCGAGCCTCGACCGCGGGAATGGCAAGTCCTCCGAGGTGATTGCCCATCAGCGACACTGTAATGATTACAAAAATTGTTGCAAGCCATACGGATGGAAGTGCCCCGCAAAAAAATTAAAAAAGGTGGACAAGTAAAATGCCTTCGCTCTTCCAGGTAACAGCACGATCCAGACACGAGAAAAAAAGCCATTCTAGTCCCTTCTTACCTTAGAAACCGTACGACCCAACCGGTTTTCGTACACAAAAAGCACAAGGTGTGCTCCGTCGTCTTCGCCAGCATATGTGGTAGATAACCACCGCGATACCGAGAAAATAGAAAAGCATACACACGGCCCGTCAGGGGGAGGAGACGGAGGCGCGCACCTTGAAGTAAAAAATATTTTTCTTTGAATTCCTTGCCCTCTTCTTCGAGAGTGTTCTTTATTTCGCCTCTTCTTTTTTCCCTGCTCACTTCTTTTTCAGCTATTTGTGTTTCCAGTCGAATACACCCAAACGTAGGCCTAGGCTGAATTGCATTATCTGATCAGATGGGTATGGGAAAATGTGGGCAAAACGAGCAGGTGGAGGCCTCTTTTTATTTGATTTTGGCCCAATGAAAGGCATTCGCTTCAAGGGGATTTATAGAATGTTCTAATCCGGTGTCAGTTGACTTTATGTACTACATACAAACGTGTGTGTCTGTAAAAATATAAAAATAAACTAAACACCAAGCTCTCCTCCACTTCCGTGAGGTGGAGCGATGTGTGTAACGGCCGACTCTGGAGGGCAATTATACCGGTGCAGCGATCTTGGGGAGACTGGAGAAATTCACAATAATTAGTGACCCGCCCTAGAGTTACACACACCAATACGGTATGGCCAAACTGCAGCAATCTGAATGTCTCTTGAGGACAAAGTCACTGAGTTTGAGTTATTGAAAAGTCCTTAAACCTAAGAGTTCAATAAACTGCAAAAGTTAAACTTCAGTAGGTAAGCCGTATCTCAATAGAGCTACACAGCTAGAGAGAAGTCACACCAGGAGTAGAACATTTCTTGAAGAGAATTTTGCTGTTGTAACCACTGCATACTTCAGCCCTTGCCAAAAAACCGTCTGTTCAAACCAATTCCAGTCTGATTTCGAAAACACATTAACCTATTTCACCAATGATTTATTTTACATGTAAGCGTGGACATTAAACCCTTTTACTAGCAGCTCAAAGTCATAGAGGATTCATTTGACTTCTGGAAGTTTAGTTGCGAGAATAGGAAAGAATGGGAAAGAAGAAGAATGGTGCTCACCCTCTAGGCTCGCAGATCGGCTGAACCAACGCATATTTCCTTCGTTTGTCAAAAAAGTCGAGTCCAGTGCGGATCGGTCAGAACTTTTCGATTTATTAATTCAAAAAATAGTTACATCAAATATTTTGTAACCACAAGTATTAGTCGTTACAAAGGTTTTCACGAAAATAATGAAATATGATCTGTATTTTTTTTTGCACAGCTGACATTAGTATTACCCGATCTGTATTACGAACACGTTTTATGGTGTGTGTGTGATCCTCGGTAATGTGTACAAACATATGCACAACAAAATATATACAAACGCACCCACGCGTTCACATCGTAGGGATGTGTCACGCGCAATATATAAATAAAACACACACTGTGTACAGATACCGATCAAAAACCTTCTTGCGGTGTCGTTTGCACTACAAATCGCATAAACGCGGGAGTGATTTAAATTGTCCTGTATGTACATATTTCACAACAGCCACTGAAATTTCTTTTATCTTGGATAGAAATTGATTTTCGAGAGAGTGTGATAATGTTCTTAACATTTGCAATATAAAAATTGCTGCAAAAATATATTTAAGTTACAATTACTTGAATAACATTATAAGTTTTTGAATATTGCGAATTTTCATAATGTTTCTTAACAAAAAATATCATTGTGCATCCTTAAGATAATATGCGTAGAAGAACTGATATTTCTTCTGAAAAGAAGTGCAATTTTTTGCTTTATTGGAATAAAATAAGTCAAGCTATGCTAAAATAATCCAACTCATTGAAATTTTGAAATCTTCCGTCGTTAATATAGCGAAGGTCAGGTGAATAGTTCTTGGAAACAAGCGGGAAATTATCGCGGTTAAAGGGAAACAGCGCCTAGAATGGATTGGAGAATTAATTGCCCAGATAGTCGTACTTGAGAGAAAGGCACCAGATAAAGCTGGGTAAATTCAAAAACGCATCGTTGCGCACATAATACTGCATCGGCAAAAGTTCAAAAACGAATTACTGTGCATCATATAGTGAGTCAAAAATTCAACTTAGCATCTTGAACGCATCTGATGCGACAAAACAGGGCAAGGAGCGCATTATGAATGTCTATTATGCAGCACTATTTTACGAGTGACACGGCCGCCAGAAATAACAATGGAGCATTTAGAGCTGTGCCACTGGCTATATTTAACCTATCCGAAATTGTACGAAAACTGGCAAAAACAAGTTATTGTTAATGACGTTCCAAATCATCAAAACAAAGCATCAGTATCGGCTGTGCAGTGCTGCTCCTCACCGCAATGATGCGGTCATGATAAGCAGTGATGCCCCTAAGATGCAAGGAAATTTGACGTTTTTGAATTTACCCGCTATGTTGATGGAACTAAACGAAGGTGGCATCGGGATATCGTCGAGAAGATTAGATCCGTGTTTCAAAGAAAATATACTTTCATGTAGACGATCTGCGAAAAAGTCAGCATTAATAACAGTAATGCGCCAACGAAAATTATGTTGGCATGTTGGCGTAAACGCACACAAGGCTCGGGAGTAGTATAATACAATTTATTTAATTTTTCCGAAAATAATTATCTTCTTAGGTTACCTTTAGTGGCGAAAGAAATAAGCTAGTGATTGTTTGGTCCATACAGCATTGCAGCCGGGCCCTATATTTTTCTATAATGCGGTCCAACCAATATACCGACGACGGGCTTGCTTCTTCTGCCTTGTGTGGTTAACTTATAGAGCTTCTCAAGGTGAAATACATCTTCATGCAAGATTGAGCCCCATGTTTATCTTGGCCTGGTAATTCACCATATTTAAATCCAATTGAAAACTTCTTTAAAATAGAAAGTATTCAGGGGTAGAAGCAGCACAATTGACGAACTACAAAGAAACATCGAAAATGTGTGGACTAGGGAATGGATCAAACAATCAAGAATTTCATATAAATAATTCCAAATGGAGTGCATGCAGTATTATTTAAAAATGAAATCAAATCTAAGTTTATCTCATCCGACATAATGCACTGGCGGAGTACTAGCTTTAGCAATTGCGGCCCGACGGCGATTAATCAGTCAGTCCGGTCATGTTTATAATAGTGAAATACAATCACTCAGCTCTATTTTATACGTAGAATCTTAGAGAAATACGTGTTGCAGCTGATTAGCTATTCCATCAGGTGGACTTTCATTTCTCAACACGTTTTCAGCGCAGCATTGTTATCAACTCCTTAACACACCATTTTAGATCTACGTAATGCGTTATCACTCTAAAGTAACAAAAATACATTCATTTTCGATTTCGGCCTTATCTTTGGGTCATTGCCTTGTACTTGGTTCATGTGCCTACATTTTGCATAATCTCATCTACTCAATGATCCGCCACCGCACTTTTACGTCTGTTGAACATTTCTAGGTTAACTATCACGTTTCTAGTAAATCCACGTTCAAAGATTACCCTATTTATTTTAGTCTCATGATTTTATCGTTTGTTTTCATTCTTCTGGAAAGCGGTTAGAGTGTAGGAGAATAAAACGTAGCAGTAAATGTCTATAACGCTCACTTTATGTTCTGATAGCAGATAATGCCTGATGTACTCGTTGTTGTGCGCGATATCATATAATACAAAATGTAAACTAGCATAGTAAATAGTGTTCGAATTTAGAGTTTCTCTAAAAGATCAATGCAGTAAGGAGATATTGCTGTCTTTTAACTATCTTAAAAAATACAGAGCCCGTCAGTTTAACGACTTCGTAGATAGACTTCGAATTTCGAAAAAAGAAGCTCAACATTTTTACTTGACTTACTCTCTTAATGTTTACTTACTTGACTCTCCACCTTTAAGGCCCTCTTCATTTTTATCGTTTGTATTTGCATTCTAGGTATACCCCCGTGCCGTTTCATTTGTGGAAGTAATTTTTAGAAATCTGAAAAAAGAGAATTATAGAAGGCCATCATAAATGTCTATGCAACTTATTTTTGTTTATTACGCTTTTTGATTTCCATGAAACTACATAGTTAAAACATCGACGGTAGTATCTAATTAGAACGCGCTGTGGTATCGTGCGAAGTTAATCGGCGCATGAGTACCGACTTAAACTTGGTAAACTTTTTGCAAAACAAATCCATTAATTTTCTTTTAGTTATTTTGTGCTTTATCACTTACTGTAGTTGACCTGGGGTGGAATTATGTATGTAGCTCGTTTAGTTTAGTCCACACGATTTGAAATGGCTGAATTTCTTGTATAGAATTCTGATAGGAATTTTGCATGTAATTCAGCTATTAAACTCGAAACAGGATCCATAATTCCAACCCTGTATTTTGTCTTAAGTTATCCCGTGTGTCAATAATATGCAACATGTTTATTCGTTCTAAAGCAATAAATCAATGCTAGCATTTCAAATGAGCGCTGCATCTCTCAGAAAGAATGTAATTAATAACTTCTCGACGACCTCCTACGGGGTTTAGATTTCGACGATTCCCTGCAAAATGTATGTTTCCCTCTCATTTTGAAGATTAATTAGAACTGGAAGTGGAGATATGTAGAACCCCCTGAAAGCTTAATAAATTTAGGCACCCATGACTCATTCCAAAGAAATTCGCGAATATTTTGGGCCAATGTACACAGCACAACGTGACAAGCAAAAGCTAGACACCGATGCTGATAATGTGAAAAGAATTAAAAAAGTATAAAAAAAAAATTCATATATATATTTGCGACAACTCGCATTCATCCGGCAAAATCGAAAGTTCATTCAAATTTGGTTCAATAGCCGATGCGGTGCGTCAACGGAGCTACTGACCGGCTAGAGCGGCGCGGAACAAAACAAGCACCGCTCCCGATGCAAGTCAACAACAAGCGGGCAATTTTGCGAAAATGCAAAATAATAAAGGCGAAGGTGCAAAGCACTGGCGAGAAGGAGATGGTGACTGGTGGGCCTACAAAGTGTACACTTTGGAGCTCTTGCACGCTTGCACCAGACATCGGCGGTTGTGCGACCCCGTCGCGCTGGCCCCCCCGCCGTGGCCACATTTGTGCGGATTCTCTGCGGCCGCAGCCCCAAAATGAGTAAAACGAAAATTTTACGACGTTTCCGAAGAGGTGAATGTCTGCTGCGGTTTAAGTTGCACTGTACTGCTAAAAAGCGACCAAAACGAGCGCAGAGTCAAAAAAGGAGCAAAAGCGGGAAAGAGGCAGTAATGAGGCGAGCATTGACGAGGTAAGAATAAAAATTGCGCGCAGTTGCTGCGCACGCAATTGCAGAAAATGCAATTGTGCCTGCCTCGGCCGAGCGGCGCAACAGGCATGCGCGCGGGACACTGGGATAGATAGATCGCGGTCGTAGATGGCTGGGCGTTCAGGGATAGAGGCTGGATTGCCGAGGGTTCTGATCTGGGCAGCTCGCTCTTAACCACTCTTGGCCGAGCCTTAATGGATTTGTCGGATTTTTCGGATTGCAATTGCTGACTGTGATGGTGGCTGTCTAGTTCGTGCCACAGTAGATTTATTGAAATAATTGAGGAAGGAAATTCGAGAATGGAACATGACTTCTGATTTATGGGTACGTGTGCGAGTCGCAAGAGAATTCCGTGCATTACGAGCCGTTGCAGTTGTCTGGTAGGGCTAGAATGGAAATTGAAAGTAGATCACAGTGGTGGACGTTGTGCTTCTAGTTCTTTGTTAAGTAGAGCTCCAATTTCGACGAGATGTGAATACGCTGTTCTGAATCACATTCAAACTCGGACTTTCTGCAACGGAAATTTCAACAAAAAGAGTTAGAAAATATTTATTTGCACAGATGTCAAAAACCTTTATTGATTAAGCTGGCCGCCAATAACAAGACGACAAAATAATTTATTAGCGCAGATCCTGTACCGTATTTATTTCTTTACATTGTATACATACATATATGTGTGTATGTTAAGTAGGTGTTTTTAATTTGTCATATCGAATCTGCTAATTTTAATAGATTTGAAATCAGTTTCCCTGAAGTTTTCAGCCACCATCATAAATTGTCAATTTTCAATGGAAGATTCGAATTCAGTTGCCGTTAGAATGCATTTTTATGAAAATATATTTACATTGATAGCTTTTGGCTTCTATCTTGAATTTCGATAACAGATTTCAAATCAGCGACCATTCGTTTACACGGGAATGCATTACAGTTGAGCATGTCGCCATATTAGATCCGCCATATTGAATTTCGTAATTTTGATAGACTATTCGAAATTAGCGACCCCTATCTGTTGGTTGGGTGGCAAAACTGATCAAGTAAAAAGAATTACTTTGGAGAAAAGGCGACTTGAAAATGTATTTGCAGCTGTCAGAGTTGTCAAATCGACTTCATTTTGAGTCTGACGCTAAGGTAGGATTTACAATTACTGGCGGCTGTCCGTCTGTCAGTATAAGATCCGTCTGTCGGTATAAGACCATCCTGTTGTCGTTTCCCATTTTGAAATATTTAATGTATGTATTTAGTTTGTATTGCACTATCAGTCCCTTGCTTATGAATGCTTAAAACAAATTGATTAATTATCTGTGCTAATTGAATAGCTCTAATCCTAAAAACGGGATATTATGTTTGGGACGCACTATACGAATGGTAAGTACATACATTTGGGCTCAGGATTGTATCTAAGCCAAAGTATATTGTTGTAAAGGCTAAGTTGTCTTAATTCATTCTAAAATTACGGAGGTTGTAAATGGAGGGTTTATAAATATTGCAGGGTGATCTTAAATTTTTCACAACACTGTACTTGCTTCAAATCTACAAGGAAAAAATCTCATGAACGTTGTCTCTATTTATTTGGTTTATCAGCGAAAACTCGTAACTCTAACTTTAACCTCAAGCGATTTTACTACCTCGTTCGTTACCCGCAGCTGTGGCGAAGCGAAGACCGCAAAAAGCGTCAGTTAGCGGGAGTCTTCCTTTAGAGTCTTTAGACTGAATTCCTGCATAGTTTCTGAGATCCTAATCAGCTAGAAAAACAATCTCAACGTTTCCGAGAAGGATGTGCTTTCGCATGCGGGCCAGGCATGTCTGCTGCATAAAAGTAAAAATGATGACGGGCCGAGAAAAAATGCCCCGAACTAATTTCACTCGCGCACCATTATAAGAACTCAGAACAGGTTTGCAGCGGTCCATTCCAAGTTCGGTGGCCACCTGACCGCACCCGCTTCTCTGTGAGGGGCACCGGCTCGTCCTGCTGGTAGTGATCTGGGAATATTTTATACCTTTGCCGTAGAGCTCGAAGGAGATCCTATCCATCAGACGAGAATTAGCCACTACCAAAGGAGTCTCAAATGTTGTGGTTTTGTTAGTTTTCGTCTGCCTGCGGCTAAATTTCGTCCAGATCTGCGTCCAGGCAGAGTGACACTAATTTGGGCATAAACGAGTGCAAGGCATGGGCTCCGTTCCCCGTCGGCCGGACCCATCGCGGGCTTTTTGCGCCGCTGACTGTACAAATTTAGTCGCACCACGGTAGCCAAGTAATAAGATGCACGCGGGACTAGAATTGGAAAATAATCGCCGATGAGATTACACTTTGGAACGAATGCAATAAAACGAAGAGGAGCCCCCGTGGGCCGGGATGGGAGCAGCCAAAGAGCTTTTGGTCATTGACCTGCACTGATGGGTTGGTTGCGTGTAGAAATGCACTGAGCCCCATAGCCCAGGCGCAGGCCAAGCACCCAGTGCCGGGAATCAGAACCAGCCCATTCATACATGCACACGGAGGACAGAGGTGTAGATGTGGTGCACCGACATATGTATACTTGGTCGTCTCATTACATTAGGTCAGCGCTCGGGCTGTGTTCACCCGCCCCGCGGAACCCCGTAGAAAAATCAAGAAAAAATTTTAAAAATGTTTAGAGCTCCACAGACTTGCCGCGCACCGCTCTAAAGACCGGCCAGAGGGGGCACAAAGAAGACATGGACACGATTTCGAAGTCTGAAGTTGCATCGTCGTAGTGCTAGTGGAAAAGTCCGCGGTCCGGCCGGAGCCCCGTGTCCGAGCAACGTCGCGCTTCTATCCCGAGAAGCACCAAAGTCAACGGGGCGAACACACCACACCAAGCCGAGAGCTGGTAAAATGCAGTTGGAATTTCTTCGGGCTAGAGATGCACAAAAAACTTGATTAGTTGGACGTCTCCCTTTATCGGGATCCTTCATCCCTGGAGCGTAGCCAGCTTCATTTGTATCGCGATCACAACTCGTCGTCTCGTCTCAAATCTCTGTGGACGGACAGAGGGACCTCCACTGCTCGTCGCAGCGGTGCTTCACCGCGTTCCCGCGAGTGCCTCTGTCCGAATACTTGCGGTCCCTAAGCGCCCCAAAATAGATCTCGAGCGAGCACATCTTCTCTGTGTAGACTTTCTCCCGATCGACTATTTCTGGACGCACTTTTTCAGTATTGACATTTTATTGCAACGTCGTCGCCGTCGTCGTCCAACTCGACGATATTCGACGCCCGCTGCCGGCCTCACGCCGAGAAGACCCGTTCCCTCTTCCCCGTTAATGCTAAATAAACGTCGGCGGTTGATTACAAATGATGGCGAGTTCTGGTTTACGTTTCTGCTCTGATAGTGGATCTTCCAAAAAAAAAAAAAGAATTTACGAGGAGGAACCTGCCCCCGCTGCTGGATGTGTTAACCACAGTCGCGTAGTGTGGTTTTCATGCTCTTCACCGTAAATTGAATAATTCGATCGGTTTAATGCCCTAAACCTTCGTGGGCGGGTGCGCATGATGTATATTCAGCAGCGGCTTCTCCGCGAAAGGTCGAAGCCGCTAGAAAACTGAACCAGGCACAGGGTGCCCAACGTAAAATTCAGCTAACTACTCCTCAATTCGAATGTTCTGAATTAAGTCTGATTTTCGGGTTGTGTTTGAGTTAACAAGGAAATATGGGCGAGGTTGAGAATACATACAGTCCCTAATAATTTTGCTTAGTCCACTCACTAAATGTTTTAAGTAAATATTTAAATTTTATTCTATTTTTCTTATCTCTAATTCGGTTAACTGAACGTCTAGCAAATTTAATGTTCGCAATCTTGCGTTTCTTTTTTCAAAAATTATCACGTAATCGCTTGTGCCATATTTTCCACTATGAGTGATGACAACACTTGACTGTAAAAATCAATAGCAGCAAAAAACGCTGTTAAAAACCCCAGGAAAAAATTACCAGCAACAATGAAAAACTAGTTAAACTGCTAAACCAATGAAAATTGATCTGAAGGCTAAGAAATGGCACATTGCTTCAATGAAACTGTTTTTTTTGGGTTTTCTAAAGCAGTGCAAAATATCAATTTGTTCTCTCATTTCAATCTTCTCTCTCTCTCTCTCTCTCTCTCTCTCTCTCTCTCTCTCTCTCTCTCTCTTTCTCTCTTATAATGCTTATATTTTCTCTGCTGGCTTTGGCCCTCTAGATTGTTTTTATCAAGCCCAAGTAAGAATCGAACTTGGGCGCTTTGGGTGTCAGCGCAACACGCTCATTGCTGAACTTAACATGTAGCAACATATGAACCTGCGAAAGTCGAATCCTAAACCAATTATAACTGAAAGCAGATATTGAGAGAGTGTTGAAGGAAGTGGACACAGTAGGTGCCAGTTGGACGAACAAAACTGGCAATAAAAAAATTAAATGTCAACAACTTTCTGAAGATGACATCCGGCCGTCAACACAGCAGAATAGTCTAACGTATCAGTTTGTACTAGATTCGAGTACTCCTGGTTGAATCCCCACCCAAGTTTCCTCCTCCATTTTTGTATTCTATTACCTTTTTTATCTATGGTAGCCGTTCACCATCCTAGATTGTAGGAATAATTAGCGAAGAACAAGTTTCGTAGAAAACGAAAGAATTTCTGCCCTTCGTTTTCAACATTCCTAATATCAAAAGAGCAGTTTAAAGATTTCAGAAAGTTGGATCAATTATGGTATAGGATTCTTGCCATTAATTCCATCTGTACAAAGAGCGAAAGTGTATTTCAGCGATTTCAAAAGAGGAGTCGTGGAAATTAAATAGGTCTTAAATAAGTTATTGTAGTCTGCAGTAAAATATTTCAATTCAACACAAAATTGAGAACAAATGCAATCGGGAGTGCAGACACATTTTGGCAACGATTTACTAGTAAAAGGAAATTCCTGACGATGTCTGTCGCCAATGCTGTTGCAGGGGCCTTTTCTATGAAACCGGCGACTGTTATAAATGTCAAAGGTTAACAAATAGAGCTCATGAGTTTATTTTGAAATAAATTTAACATGCACAGTAGACAGTCAAGAATTTCCCTTAAAGTCCAAATCCACTGTCGTTATTAACTGTTTTCTTACGCTATCGCTTATTCGCTGGCACCCTGTGTAGTTCGCATCTACGATTGCTCAACCCATTGCCACTAATCAGAAGGACTGGAAGTCTTTTTTTATCGAAGAAAATTTGTAGGCAGTAATTTTTTACGCAAAGCCAAGAGGAAAACTCATTTCAGGTGGTTTCAAGTTAAACAGGTTCCGCCGGGGGCCAACTATCTTCCATATCCACCAGGTGCATGAACGGGTTATGAGGCAATGCCTAGTAAATGTTTTCTGATAAAATGTGTGCTCGGCTGCGCGAAAATTGATCGATAGTGGCGGCGAACTAATGGAATGTTTCCTCCGGGGACCGGCCCCATATTTCAAGTAATATTACCCTGATAGCATTTTATCGAAAAAGCCCGCAGCCAATAACCGCAGAATGTGCACCAGTGCAATTGTGAATGATTTTAAACACATGAACGCAGCATAGGCTGATATACGAGTATACCACTCAGAGCCGCGCACGATAGTGTTGCGGAAAATATTTAGAACAAATTGAAAATTGTTCAGCGAGTAACTTGTTTTCCTTAGCTACATAACCGTGCTTGGCTGCCTAGATACATATGTTAGGTTGCAATTTAAACCTACAACTCGAGGGGATTGTATGTTATGTACAGTAAGTTACTTTTAAATTAGTTTATACCAAAATTTACGACTACAAACCATGCACGAACACAACCATAGGACGTAACGATCTGAAATTTCAGACCAAGTTGTAAAAGTCAAGTTGAAATAACGAAACGTCGCAGCGCATAAACTACGTACTGCTTCTATGAAAAAATTATGTTCTACAGACAACATTCGGTGTAGTTTCTAAATACTTTTTTAATGCCTTTATTCTTATTCCTATAAAGATTTACTCAGTCTTGCTCAATGCAGACGAATAAATTACACTATGTAGTTAAAAAATATTTCCCTCTGCACAAGATGCTTTAAAGATCTTTTCTTTAAGGATTCGACTCACTTTTTGGACCAATAGGCATAAAAAGTAAAATAAATCGCACTTGAATCATTTCGGAAATCATTGAGATTTGATTTTGCATATTCGTAAGACCGAATATTCTCATTTGTTTCCAGGTGTCAGAACACAAAGACGGATAGTAGGAGAGCTATATCGCAGTTCGATTAAGGGATTATACGCAGTTGCGAGGCTTAAAAAAGACGTCTTTTTATGAATTTTTTTATAGAAACAGTTTTTATTTATCAATTACAAGTGATGGTAATTCAAATAGAGCCTACTTTTAAGAATACAATAGCGCGTCGATCATGTAAAAATATTAATGTTCACTGCTCCTGTAGATGATGTCCCGAAGGACCTCTAAAAAAAAGGTGCTTGGCGGTGATATCGTTTTCTCAGAAATGGCTCAACCGATCGGTCTCAAATTTTTACACAATCTTAGATATATTCCTCAGGTATTGAACGAAGGAATAATTTTGATTTTTGACAAAATGGCGTCTATTTGAAAAATACTTTTCGTTTTTGACTGAAATTTTCGCTCCAAATTGTTAAAAAAAATAGTGATAATTTTTTTTAAATCTTATTCCTTCGTTCAATACCTGAGGAATATATCTAACAAGATTGTGTAAAAATTTGAAACCGATCGGTCTATAGTTTGAAAGTACCGATTTGAGAAAACGCGTCTAAAGTTTCAGAAGTAGTTTACACACTGTAGTAAATTACACATAGTGGCCTTATAAATTCAGGTATATCTTCGTAAATATTTATCGGATTGGCTTTAAATTTTCATATACTTAAATATATGTACATTCCGAAAAATTCGATTTTGGGAAAATTCTAACTGCGTATAACCCCTCAAGGGGGTATTGCGCTTTGGACGTCATTTTTGGAGCAAGATTTTAAGATTTTTTTACTCAGAAACTACAAAAGATATTTTGATTTTTGTTTTGTTATTTATTAATACAAGTCTCTGGCACCAAAATATATTTTGTTCGTTGACAATACAAAAAACTTCTAGCTGTCAGAGCTGTAGAGATGTTTTTCGCGAAGATGTTAACGGTCACCATGATTGCAGCCCTAAGAGACGTCTGACACAAAAAATTCCAAATTGTTGTTAATTTGTATCCTATTGGTTATCGCCTGAACTACGGAAAAGTAAAAATATAGAAATTTGCAAAAGTTATACAAATTTAAAAAAAAAAGTTCGATTTTTTTGTTTTTTTTTTTCGAAGTAAATGTGGAATAAAAAAAAACTATTTATCGCATAAACAAAATCGTAGTTATAGCGGATAGTATAAGGATGATTCTGTATAAATTTGAAGAAAATCGGTCAAGTAGAACTTGAGATATCGTGGTGACCGTTTTGAAAAATGCTGTTTCGAGAAAAACGCGATTAAAGTTAGATAGATCGCCGCACTCTCATCGCATCGCGCTCGCCGCTCCAACTTTGAGGCATCATAACTACGTCAATTTTATGAATTTTTGAAAAATTCATTTTGGAATACAATCTTAAATACATTAACAATAGAAATATTAAAAAAAAAAAATTTCGATTTTTTCAAAATTTCAAAGCGCAATACCCCCCCCCCCCCCCCCCCCCCCCCCCCCCTTAAGGTAGTAGATACATGGCAATTGAATACTAGCTAAATAAGAGAATCCTGACATCTTTTAATGTACTATATATACAAAAAAATTCCCAGGTGATTCTGTAATGTTGTAAACGTTTCTTGAATCGTTTATGTTCGCTATGCGCTCTCGGAATGGAATGGAAGGGTGGGGTACGAGTGGGATTCGAACCTGGCACTTTTGGGTCGGTAGTATAGCATGCTCACCACTAAACTACTCGCGTAGAGTAAAGAATAACAGTCCAAAAATGACATCGGAGTTCGGAAATTTTTGATAAAGGAAAACATCAATTTGGCGTTGGAGGGTTAAAAATACTAAGAAGATTTTGCAAACTTCTCAAAGAGGAATGCTTATCCTATAAGGGACACAAGTTTCTTTTACTTGCGTTAGTGAAGTTACATTCGTTCGTCACTGATGAAAGTCAAGTTCATTCGGAAAATAGCTTAGCCGGATATGATATGATATGATTCGCTGCAACAAAGGAATTGATACGCTCAGTGTGCTCCTTCCAACCGGACCTTTGAAGATCCCACCACGTCTGACCCATTACATTTTTTGTTCGTTTTAAATATTAGCTCGCTGGGGAACGTTTAATCCCCGAAAAAACGTTTTTTTTTTCATTTTGGTCAATATACACAACACCGCATCACGGCTTGTGGTTTACTTTTATAGTCGCACGTATCCGATTGCATTGCTCTTTTGGAAAGTGCCAACCATTGTTCGCACGCAGCGAAGCCACTCGAACGCCTGCCTGCATTGCAGCGCTAAGAAAGAGCCGCCGCCGACAAATGATCGTTGGGTTCTTGGGGAACCGTCCGACAAAATGCCATTTTTAGCGGTTTGCATGGTTAGATCCGCCGCAGAAGATAATGTGTGATCCACAACTGATCTGGTTGTGGAGCCCGAGAGTGTAGCGCGCATAATATCGCAGCCCACTTCTAGATCAATATCTGCTTTGTCCAACCCGTACAGTGCGGTATTGTGGCGGGCATGGGGTACTCTGGGGCACTGTGTGTGTCCAATTTGCAGCCACTAAATATGCACGAATTCCGCTTTCCGTGCTCGCGTTCGTTATGAGTTAATTGCATGCACTAATGGTAATTTCTCTATTTCCAGGTATGCATCCATTGCCATTCATGGAAAGGCGCTTCGCCACTAGAGTGACCGGGGACCGTTTGCTTGGCTCGCTCCCCAGCGGTTTGTTATTAATTTTATCGGGTGCCCCGGCATCGATTACAGTGAGCGGCACTCCGTACTTGGACGTCCAATATTTTCTCAGCAATTTATCTCTGACAGCGTGAGATGGTTGCGTGCTCGGAAGGTACGGCGGCATGGGGTCGTTATCAGGAGTTGATAAGCGTTTTTGTGCCACTACCAAGCGCAACAGCGCCACGACAGTGCCGAGGGAAATATCTACTGCATGTGTAACGGGTCAGTCGCGTTGCGCTTATCAGTTACGATTATTGTAGATTTTGTTATAATCTTGTAGTGACGGTTTTTTGCTCAGAAAGCACACTAGTCGCGCGTAATGGCGCCTGCTTTCTTCTTCTTCAATGGGCAGAACCGTCGGGCGCACTCTGCAAGCAGGTAAATTGAGTTCCTTCTATGCTGCGGTGGCGGGCATAAAAACCTCCGTAACTCATGCGACCGTGTGAGGCCGCAGCGCTTATCAGTCATACTCAAACCGGACAGCTCGCAGCAGAGCCCACTTCGATTTTGCCCATATATTTCTATTTCTAGGCTTTCTTCTCAATGCGAGCCAATGTTGTTAACTTTATTGCCTTCCCCCCGCCCATCGCAGCCGACGTTTAATTTTATACTTTTGTGTACTGCTGCGACAGAGGAGGTGCAGTCGGAATACAAAGCATACAAAGCGTGCGCGCACACAAAGGGAAGATGCGCGCGAGAGGTCAATGACAAGATAATAACGATCGCAAGGAAAATTTTCTTCGAGTGGTGGAGAACCAGCCAACTAGATAGTCGCTGGCTGGCTGGCAGCCTAGCCAACTATAACCAGGCGGACCGTGTGTTATGTAGTCTTAAGAAAAACAGGAATAACTATTTAATGAGCCTCAATTTTTTTTGTGCATCGTGTAAGTGCAGGGTCTTAGACTTTAACGGGCTCTCACCACCACTGGGGCTATCTGCGGCTGTCGAGAAAATGGGTCATGTTTGATATTTGGCTCAGTTGGAATTAAGAAAGTGGACAAAATCGTGCAATTTAGAGGTTTCACTAGAAATAATCGAGGCCCGGCAGCAACAGTGGAAGTACGGTCTCTGGTGCCTGTTAATCCGTTACACGCATGTATCTGAAGAACTGCCGACCGGAAATTGAAAACTATTTGCTGAGTAATTCTTACGAAAGATTTGTTTTTTTTCCAAAAGTAATTAGTTGCAAATTTTGACAATATGACATTTTGATGATGGGCATCTATCGTCGCAAAGATAAGAAGGAACAATACCCCTGGTGAACATTTTACCGATTTTAGATAGATGCTGGTGTGTAGCTCGCCCTGATTGACTGAAGACGTCAATACAAAACTCGTGGCTATCGGTAGATCAATGGTGAGATTTGTGGATGTTCCAGAGGATCGAATCCGACTAATGACACTGCTTTGGTTTCTGATAAGTTTCAGGCATGAATGAAAATTTCAGAGGTGTTTGTTGTGTGTGTGTTGAAATATACGGCTTTCCAATCACATTCTCCAGATTTTAAAAAAGATTTAAAAAAACGGAGTGGATTTTCCTATTTTTTGGCTATTAATGAAAAATAATATCGTTCAGATTGGCGCTACGACTTCGTTCAGTAGCGCGTATTTCTGAATACAATTTTCGAAGGCATTTTGGCATAAATGAGGCTTCACAGCGTAATTTGGTATCATATGTTGTCCCCCTAGCTCCGTAATAGCTTTAATTTATTAATACAGACGAGTGACGAGATTACCTTACAAAAAATGTCTCTGGGTGTCAAATCACACGATCTTGACGGCCTTATTAACGTCACCGTTTCGTGAAACTACGCGTCCATTTGTGTGGCATGTGGTGCCGTCTTGTTAAAAACCTGTATCGGATGTCATCATGAAAATTGGCAATTTTGCTTGTTTACATAGTTTTTGGCTAAAATTCGGGGCAACTTCGACATGTTCCAAAGGACAGTCAACGAAATTTCCGGCGTAATAAATAGTCGTTCGGCTTGAGGTCCTTTGTCAACTGGATCTTATACGGATGAAGGCCCAAGTTTGCGTAGAATTCGTTAAGTCGACACCTGAAAGCCCAAGTTCTTGTACACAACGCGGAAATATCGAGTACAGAGCCAGTTTATGGTAATTAACTCTATTTTTAGAATTTTGTTTGTACAAAGTTAGTAATTTTGCCAAGACACATCACTAGGGCTTATACCCCCGACAAAAATAATAGTTCCTTTACTAGTAACTTTGTATAAAAGGTTAATAAACTATCGGTGCTGCTAAAATATCCCAATTAACATAATACTTGAGAATAGAAGCTGCAGATGTTCTAACGACTAGACTCTCAATATTACTGTATTTATTAGCATTTCTGCACATCTTGCTATAAGCAAGAGATGAAGAAAACAGTATCGAAATTTGATTTCTCACTATCGCTCTTTAATTTACTAGATTCTTTTTCCTCGCATAGTATAAATTAAAGTTCGTCCAGTTTATGTTTTCTGTTGTCTTCAAGAATATCTATATACATACATATGTACGTCGCATATGCAATTTTGATATTTCTATAGGCATGCTTTCTTTGCACCATGCGTGTATCCATGTGTGCGTGTACACGGAGTACACGGCAGTCCGTAGATATTTTGTAAAAGGGAAATATTCAACCCGACACATACACATACACACACACACATGGACACAGTTTGGTGCAAAGCACTTCCATTTCTATTAGATTCCGAGAAAAATAATTTTTCCTTGATATTCTCAGATAGAAAACTTAAAATGTGCTAAAAATGGATTGTTCATATCAGCAAATGTGCACTTGCAAAATCTTATACAGATTTAATTGTTTCATGCATTAGAAAGCTGGTGAATGTGATAATCTGACTAATTTAAAGACTCCAAATCCATATCTTTCTAATTATTAACAGCATTTCTATGATTGAGTGTAAATAGTCACCCACAAGCCAAAGCAGCGACAGATGTGAAACAATAGCTCTACTGCACGTGTGGCGAGTGGTTATGTTATTGAGTATTGTTAGCTTAGGTAACAGAGTGCACTTGTGCGTCTGCTTGAAAGCAGGCTTTGTCTACTGACGATAAGTCGCAAGAATAACTTGAAAGAATGTGGGGTGCTGAAATAGGCGAAACTAGTATTTTTAAGAAATCATAGTTTTACCGATAATAAAATTGGTGAGCTTTGATTATACGGACCTGTCAAATTTCAGTTTGTATGGATACATATTTTTGTAAAAGTCAAATGTTCAGTCAGTACACATTTTGTAAAAGGTAAATTTCAGGGGAAAAAACTTTGCCCAGTTATAGTAAGTAACAATTTGTGTAAAGAAAGAAAGATCGAGGCAAAAAGAAGAACTGGTGCGCATATCTCGTTACACTTATCCAGACCTGTTATAACCAAATTGTTTTCCAATTTTCTCGGCTTCTAGTAAAGCTACAGTGGGGGGACAACAGCTGTAAACATTGTTTTTCCATTTTCTCGGCTGTTTTTGCAGCTACGACGAAGATGATGATACCAGCGTAGAGGGCGCTTCGCGTACTACAAGTTTGCTTATGACTTTTGTCGTAACTGGCTTGGTTGACCTCGGGCGTGTATGAGTGCATATTAGTTTTTTCGATGTTTGAAATCGCGATATCTCAGGAATGGTGATTCGTAGGCTAAAAAAGTATATGAACTATTTTTGTAGGCACTTACAAGATCTATAACTTTTATAAGAAGTATTTTTACGATAACACTTGCCGTTTACGAGAAATATGTGAAAAACCGATGTCGTTCATTTTTGACTTTGAATAACATTTTTAGCGCAAGTCAGATCGGTAGGGACTTTTGACATTTCATTGGGTAGCTCTGTGGGCTAGGCTTGGACTTTTTTGTGTCTATTTTGACTGGTCTTTACAAGCTGTCGGAAATCGTCGGCAGTCGACTGCATTCGGTTATTGACCTCAGACCTAGTAATTGAAAGGATTATTTTTCTCACCTATAAAATCATGTCATTATTACACGATTTTCTAAGGACGAAGGATTTGTATAGTTGAGCATTAGAATCTCTAACACCTACGGGCGATTTTGAACTCGAAAACTTGCTTGGTTTGCCTTAAATCCATTAGAAATCCATCTACTCGTACATGTATGTGCCTTGTTATTAAACATGAATTACCAATTTAGCGGTGCTTTTTATGTAATGCTTTTTTTGTTATATAATTATATCAAATAAATACAAAGACTGTCATCGCGGGATTCATGACCAGCGAATGGAAGAGCCTCTCAATTCTTTCTTGACGTGGAAAACAAATTGACGAACAAATTTAATGGGAAAAGAATTTTGTTTTCTGTTTTATTTCCATTTGTCCTCTTAATTCCATAAATCATTTAATGAGAGCTCCCCCAGCTTATGCCGATAATCATTTATTCGAATCACTTCGGTCGTGAATTCCTGTGGAATTCAACTGTGAGAATCCGTTCCCACATCTCGGCATTGCTGTCAATTCCGTCGTCATTGTTAACAAACTTATGATCCCATCAGAGTCCACCACAGTTCACTGAAGTCACCGGATTGTATGACTGTTATCAGATTGAGATAATCGAACAACAGCTACAGGCAACAAAAAAGGAAGTGGACGAAAATGGGGAAGCACCCAGAGACGGTCTATAAATTTTATCAGTACACCAGAGCGAGATGGACGGCCGGGTGGATGGGGAATAAATTAAATGCAATGCCCGAAAACCCTTCTCGTTTTACACAAGTCTTCATGGCGAACTTGTGGAGGGTTAAATGGAAATCGATATCTCTGAAAGCCAACTGCCTGTTTTCCGGGTTAGTACAGATGGCCGGCTCAATCAGCCAGTCGAACGCAGAGGGGCGCACTGGGGGTGTGGGGAAGTCTTACATATTATAACAAATCAAACAGCATAGCAGTCGATTTGGACAGAATGCCTGATTTCTTTTCACTTTATTCAGTGTCGTAAAGGTTTTTGGCCGGATCATCACATAGGGCTTCGGTTATCTACGGAGAATTAATTAGACCTTTTCTGAGGGAGTTTTATCGGCTAGGATTTATTTTAATAGAAAAGGGATAAATCTAGAGAGTTGATGAATAACTCTGAAATGAAAACTAAGGAAGCCCTTTTGCCTCTGCTGAAGTGCTTCTCTTTCTAATTCCTCATTTGCCATGATTTACATTGTTCATTTGACAAACGGCATCTGGGAGGACATATTTTATTTACGAATAGGATAAAAAAATAATTAAGAGATAAGTACCGTATGCTAAGGGTTGGGGTCCAAAGTGCTTGTCATCTCCCTGCGACACGACAATTTTTTTGGATTTCTGTTTTTCTCGGAAGTAAATACGGTAAATTGCAAATTTCTGTTTCAGCTAAAGATCCTCGCTGAAGGAAATTTTTTATTTATATCGCGAAATAAGATTTAAGATGCTCTTTATGCTAATTGATCTTAGTACGCAATAAAGCTTAACTTAGCTAAGCAGACAGTCAGATACATGTAAAAGTAGGACTATAAAATTAATTAAAGATAGTAATCGAAGGGATTTAATTGATTCCAAGGCTGACAAGGGTAATACCATTGTCACTCCTAATTAACCAAATTATATATGGTGAACAAAATGGAAGATTTCTTATATTAAATAATGATTCCACTAGGAAGTTTAATGAAAATTAAAATAATAAATAGACTTAAGAGCATACTCACTCCTATTAAACGCAAGATTTCTAATCCGTCTATTGTTAATTTATATGGACGGGTTAAATCCCTTACAGTTAATACCCCTTTGAGCCCATGGCTTCGTCTTGTCAAGTCCCCACACAAGTTTATTCCATCAGGAATTCCGGAGAATTAGTAGACAAACACCCCTATGCTGGAAGTCGTTTTGGAATGACATCACTTTCAAATTCCTACGTATGTCGAGAAAAACAGACAAACGGACACAAGAGTGATCTAGTCCTGTATTTTCCTTTTAAGCTGCGGAGCCCTAAAAGGGAGCGATGAGACCACATATCAAAAATATAAAAAAAAATTATAACGAAGCAAAATCGGACCCACATTGTACCAAACTTTTTCTTTACTCGTTTAAGGTCAAAAGCGTTATTTGATATCTAGTGACGCGACAAGTCGGTAAAAAAGCGTTACCAAATACTGAAACCAATTGCTCAAAATTGTTTTGAAAACTAGTTAACCTAAAATTGGAATAATTAACATAGGTAATGCGAAAAGATGGAAAAACACAAGGTGCGTCTGTTAATTTGACCAGGAACTGCAAAGCCAAATGTTGGCATTTACGCCATTGTAATTCTTTTCAGTATTGACAATTGTCGCTCATACAGTAAGCAAATTTTCCTTTATATGATCTTTGGTATTTTTTGTAAAAGTTGTACATATATCTGAGAATTAAAGTTTAATCTAATCTAAAAAATATGGAACGAGAGCTACAGATAAAAACCGGTCTAGTGCGAGTCGGACTCGCACACGAAGGGTTCCGTACCATCGTACAAGATATACCACTATGTGCTTTTTTACATACTTTTGTAAAAGAAACAAGAGATGCGCTATAACATAAACGCAATTTTTTATTTTCTGATTTGCATGGCGGCCATGTTGAAATTCGCCATATTTTATATATATTTTTTGTTGTTATAGCGGCAATAGAAATACACACTCTGTGGAAATTTCAACTCTCTACCTATTACAGTTCATGAGATACAGCCCCCTGACAGACAGACGGACAGCGGAGGCTTAGTAGTAAGGTCCCGTATGGCACCCTTAGGGTACGGAACTCTGCTTATCTTTCTAGTCAGTAAATTAAAATCGCAATGTAGGCATACGAGTATTTCATCTATATTACACATTTGTTCCTCACTTTTTTTTTTCATTAATATCGTTTTTGAAGTTTGAACAGCAAATTCTTGCAGGTTTGTGAAAAAAATTAGAAGCAAATCTGTAACACGTGTTACAAAATCTTCAAAGTGACATCGTTGAATTGAAATTAGTTGTAGTTTGTAGGTAGTTACGACATACGAAAATGAAATTTCCAGTTGTGTTGGTAAAAGATATGGCAATTCAAAACAAGATCTTCACAAACAAGACGTACAAAGTGCAAACTACAAAAGTACAGCATTCATTTTGTAATTTGCACACACGTGTGTGAGCGAGCAAGAAGAAATAATCTCAAGCTGCTAGAACACACTGCACATATACAAAAAAATACACGTGCACAAATGTAGCAGTAGTAGATTCGCAAAATCCACAAGGGACAGCGTTTGAAAGAATTCTCCTTTTATAGTTTTGCACCTTTTACTGTTAAACTGCGTCTCTGCCAAGTTCTCAATTTATAATGACGGACCCCACTGTAGGTACCCGTAGCGTTCGAAAGAAGGAATGTCTAGTTGGTCCCTGCTCCGACGGCGGTGGTCCATTCCAACTCCGAGTCCAATTAGTTCGCTTTTGGGTGATGTCGGGCTCAACAAGTATCGAAGTTTTGAACAAATCTCTCAATTATTTGCCGTTCATCTGCATATTGCAGTGCCTTATCACGGGCAATTAATTAATGAGTTATTCTTTTACTTTTGTTTTTCGTCCATTTTTAGCTCGTTTTCATTTTCTTCTTGGCGGACTCTCTCGGCTTTCAGTTCCCATGCGTCTTCAGCTCATGCACCGCTGCAATGCAATCCCGATCGCAGCGTCGCCGTAATCAAATCGCGTCTTGTTATCTGCCGTTTGCAGGAGAATGCACAAAATTGCATAATTCCAGCAATTGGAACTCAATGCCAGGCGAGCAGAGATACTCTGGCCCCGCGGCGGCACTGTCGATCCAGTCGAGGGCATTCGCGTGTTTCGCTCGAATGTTTCGCGTTTCTTGCTGCCGGCATTTTCCGATTGGTTTTCCTTCTTTAGCTCGTTCTCATCTTAGAAGACAATGCATGGGTCTTTTCGGCTTTTGTTTTGCATGGCAGCCGAGCTGCGCGAATTTGTTTTCAACCTGCTGTAGCTGCTGCTGACATCAGCCGAACATGCCTTCATGCTCCCCCTTCTTCCGCGATGCACACTACTCGCATCTGGGCAGTATCAGTGTCAGTTTAACACGTGGGGGACTGTGGACTGCTTATGAAATATCCCCCCTTTCTTCGATTAGCACGCCAGAAAGCCTCAGAGCTCACTCTTCCTTTGTTCGCTGAAGCAGTGCCAGCAGTCCTCCGAGAAACTTTCTCTCTCGCTAACAGCTGAGCCGCCTATAAATCAGCAGCTGACTATGCAAATTCGCGCATTGCAGCAGTCCGCCTGCCGCTTTTGTTTATACATAGCAGAGCGGCAGCGGGTGACGCAGCACCCGATCCAGCGCGATATTGCGGTTCTATCGCGGCCGAACTAGTGCAACAAGTTCTATTTTCATGTTCGCTTTCGTGCGCCGCTTTTTCTTCGTTTTTCGCGGCGGGTTCTAATATTTCCTTTCGTTCGGCCGTCGTCGGTTCCCTCAAGGTTTCGCTGGTCGCTTTGGTCGTTCGCGAATGGCCGCGGACGGTCACACGGGTGGCGGACGGCGGACGAGAGAAACGACCAAAACTGCAATTACGATTCCAATGCAATACCGCGATCCCTTCCGTCGCAACGGCCCGGGGCAGGGAGGCGGTTATGTATGTGCCGCGAATGCAATATCCAATTGCATAACGCGGCAATCAACCGCACAGCCCAAGTGCTAGCCGTCCCGTCCACGACCAGCATTGCATCTAGCTGCCGTCGCCGTTTCCTCGCTGGCCCGACTGCAGTAGTTCAAGATTTTATAATTTTTCCCCTTTACTTTTCGGATTTTTTGTTTTTTCGCTAGTTGCTGCCGTGTTGTGGCACCCAGGCTAGAAGCGGGTTTCCTCCGGCCCCAGCCCAAACGTTCTCGAATTATTTCGCAATAGAAAAAGGCAAAAAGCGACAAAAGCCTTTTCGTATCTGCCGAGGCTGCCTGCCTGCCTCAATAGGCCAAGAAAACGAAAACGAGTACGAGTGCTGCTGCGGCTCCATTTCCATTCAGGTAACCTTTACTCGTTAGAGAGAAGAAACCGCCGAGGCGGAGATATCGATTAAATTCTTAAAGATATTGAGTAACCGACGGTTGAATAATTTTATTGCACTGCATCCGGATAAACGGCTGCACGTGTGTCTGCATACGGGAATTTCGCGAATCGAATGTGAATGGGGTACGGGGATTCGTTATCCGATCCATTGGTGGCTTTTCGAATATTTACGAGTAATTATTTATCACTGCTTCGGCGACTAACTTTGAGGCTTCGTAATAGTCTTTTTTAATGCAACAGTAAAAGTAACTTCCTCCAATCAGACGGACTTAGCAATCACAGTGATAACTACTTCCGCTAGAATCGTTCTAAAGTAGTTGTCAATTATCCACATAGGCAAGTTATATCAAAGCGAAATATTATACCGACTTCATTGGCGTCATAGGCAGACCACCCTGATGCACAGTGCCTCACAGGTGGTCAAAAATTATAAATCTTTTAATGGTTTTCTTTCTTGTCTAATAGTTTATACGGGTCCTTTCAAGTCATGCTTACCGTTCCGAATCAATGTTTACAGCTACTGGAAAAGTTTCTGCAATCATAGTGCTTCAAAAGTTTTGCGTACCTATCTAACGTATCTTGTCCAACATTTTAGACAAACGTTAATAATGAGGGCAAATGCAGTGGAAAAACTTCAGTCTCACTTGTAACGATCAACGTCTCTGTTCAAGAACTGCATCAATTCGTTTAACGATGAATATACAACTGTATTGCAACTTGCCGGAAAATATAAAGTACAATGTTTCGTTAAGAATTTGTTCCCGTTGTTCAAAAATTAAAATGAAAATATACTAACCGTCAAAAATACGTCGCTGTTTGCTAAAACTGTCAGCGGTAGAACTGTCAAAATTAACTTTTCAACATATCGGGGGAGCTAACTTCAGGTGAAAAAATTTTTTCTATTGCAACGGACACGCGTCTTATAGTATAACTGATATTGCAAAACTTTGTGTTCTGGGTAGGTAACTTTTAGAGCACCTCAGGACAAGGTGATTTCTATTTGAAAAAAAAGTATGTCGATATGAGTAAAGTTGTATTGAATGCTATACACAGTATAGACAGAGCGCCGAGCATGACCAGAAAAAATAAAGGTTTTGCTACTCTTTTTAAAAAACGAATTGTGCTTTACAACGCACAACCTACGTTTTCTGCAGAAAGAAATCCATGTGCTAAAGTTTCAAATATTTTTCATAATATTGACGTAAGTGCATCATCGTTGCCTACTCCTCCGGTAGAAGAAGGCAAGCACACACATCATAACAACCGAAGCAGTACTGGTAATTCATTGTGCATTGGAAGTAAAGCATACAGGGCATATATTCCAGTCAAATTGTCAGAAAGGGTGGAGGAATCATGAAGAGGAGAGGAAACCCTATTAAGGTTTGTTGGATAACGAACCTTTCCTGAAAATATCGCATATCCAGAACTCCCTGCTTGAGTTTTCCCCGTTACTGGATCATAAATGTATTATCGTGTGGTATCGTGAGAGATTAAAACAGAAAGGACGAAAAGGTCTAAGTAGGTCCAAGGCAGCATTAACCTGTCTGGCACAATCTAGTACAGCTAATATAATCCTCCGAAATAATTTGGAAATAGAGAAGAGGAAGGAGAAAAATACGTTATCTGTAAAAATGTACATAGCCAACTAACGAGTCACTGCATTCAATTTCGAAATTGTATTTGCGCAATTCAATAAGTCCAATTTAGCTATCAGATTAGAGCAGGAAGCTCTCGTTAAATAATATGTAATCGAATGTGTTTGTTTTCCAAGAATCGAGGGCAAGGGTGGAAAATTGTTTGCTTAACTGTTACCCAAAATATTTTCCCATTTGATAGCACCACAGTGCCCTATTGATAATAACTGCTGATAACCATCAATGCGTCAACAAAAAAGGCTTAAAAACACAAAACGGCATGAAATCAAGTGCTTTTGGCAAATAGAGGTGAACTCCTCCACTCCTCAATTTGCGCAATAGACCCACTCCGAAAGGAAAAGAAAGCAAAACTCTAAATATTTGCGTCGCCTGAGAAGTGTGCCATTCATTTGCCGATTAAGTTCTTGTTCAGCCGAAAAAAACAAACAGCTAGTGCGCTTTTAAGTTCCCTTTACAGGGAAACGTCCCCGAAAGCAAATCGCGCCACCCCAATAAAATAATTACGATCCACCCTACTTTCCCAGAGGCGACATTATTCAATAACAGCGGCAACATGTACACCCCGAGACCGGGAGCCCCTAGTGGTCCTAAACAGCTTGCAGAGTGGCTGAACCAATTTTTGCTAACTTTTCAGAAATCCTCAAGTACTTTCCGGTCATTGAAGTCGTCCACTGGGACAGGACGGGACAGGCCGCCCGACTGACTCTCGAGTACCTTCCGCATCCACGAACCTTTTGCGCTCGCGGTGGAAACACACTGCGCGCATGAACAGTTCATTTAGGTGGCACGGAAAGCAATTTGAATTCTTCCCCGGCTGTGCCATAATTGCTTGATGACCATATGCGCGTGATGCGGGCCCCCGTAGTACGCCCGATCCCCATATGCACGACCATGAGGACCGGTCGGGAGTGCTGCAATCAGCGAACGGATGGATACTTTATAGCATCAGAGTGGCTGCTACTGGAAGCGCGAATGTGTTCGGAGGAAAACGAAAAAAAGCGCTCATGCTGGAGGAAGTTAAGTAAAGAAGCAGCGGCGAAGACGACATTTATTCGCGTTATTATAGGGGAAGCAAATTGAATTTGAAGTCAGGCCAGTAGGGCTGCCATTAAAGTTGTCGTCGACGACTTCATTAGAAGGGTCGGCCGTCTATTGTGCTGTTCAGTGGCGAAGCACTTCTACAATTCCTCCTCTAGTTATCGCAATATTTCACTCTTCTTCATTAGTTCTCAGTGTTTTCTTAATTAAAGGAAAGAGGCTGTTGCCGTAGTTATTTTGTGACATCGTATGGGACGTGTATGCTGGTCGACTGTGTTGTCAATTCTTGAAATCAACAGTTATATAAAACTTTATATACAGGGTATCCCGCTTCTTAAGCATTTCAACCAATCGTTTATCGGGTTGTTCTTTCATTCATTTTAGGAAAAGAGTATTGTAGAGGTAATAAGGAAAATGTGTCGAATTTTTAAATTTGAAGAATTAGCACTCAGAGTTTTCATTTTTCTCATCTCACGCTGAGTAAGATTGTGACACACTTACATATTTGGGAGTCAGCATGACAGTTGAATCATAAGTGTACTCTCCATTCTACGTCGAATTGTGAATTTAGCATTAAACCACCAGAGGCGCATGTCCATCGTGACATGCGCCGTGTGGCACGTAGTGCCGTCCTGTTGGAACCACATGTCGTCGGTATCCATATCAGCCAGTTTAGGCTTTAGTTGTTTATCACCGATCTGTAGCCCTCGTCACTAAAGATAATTTTCGATGATGGACGTTTTTTTCGTTTCCATCGATCGTGGCAGTGTGTTCTGTTGTTCTGTTCTGTTCTATCCTACTCAGAAAACACTTTCGATTTTAATGTTCGTGGTCAATCAATCCTTTCTTGATTTACTGATGATTTCTTGTCGTACCTGCTGCTTATGTTGATGGTGCTGCAAAAATTCTGTTCATCATTATTCCCTCTTGCCTTAATCTCTGAACACTCGACCAGATAAGTTGTCTGCTCGGCGCATCATGTAAACGACGAATATTGATGCAAGCACGACGCGCGCGAATATGTGATTCGCCACACGTGAGTAATGTTCGACCGCAAATGCGCGGTGTGCTTCCGATCAATGACTCATGGTTATTGATAAATCCGCAAAGAGCACGCAACGAATGCTACCCCTCGCGTAGCAAGTTTATAGGAAATAGAAATACGAACTTAAAAATTCCCGCTGTACACGCTTTATACAGGGTGGTGCAAAAGTAATGACCCACTTTAATATAACTATAAGGAATGTGAAACAGATCGTGCACGCACCTTCCGTTTCTTCAAATCTTCTGCTAATAAGCGACGTTCTCGTTGCCACATTGCGATGAATTTTCAATACGTATAACTTCACGTACTTTTTCGGTCGATCAATTCTTAGGTTTGAGCCGATCTCGATGCATCGACATAAACGTCGACTTGTAAGTTTTCTCGTTTGTGGCACTCAAAAAACTCTTGCGTGGTTTTACCACTTTTTTCAACATTTAGTCTTTCTGTGAAAATACACTTTAAATTCCACAAGGAACAATATATTTTTACTAAGATACGAGCTTGAAAAATTGATCGAAACCCAGTCCCAGTTAGGTTAGGATTCCAAGTATAAAGTATTGTAAAAAAAATTTGTCTGCCGAGCGGCTAGCTGACAAACTTTACACAAACGGAAGAAATGTTCCGTCGACAAAACGTCCGCCCGACCGATTACACCTGCCCAAAATTGAAAGTCGCCAATTTTCAGCCGAACTATTTATTTTTTTCTCTCGTTAACGCGTTACATTTTTACCAGAGAACTACGCCCTATCCGCACACCGCGATCGATCGATCCAACCTCAATCTCCTTGTCAGGGGGCCGCCTGTAGTGCCAGGCTCCACCGATCTACATTTCTAGTGAACACCGCAAATGTCAGGGCTGTTTTTGTAACAGTATATTTATAAGTATATATTTAATCTCTGCTCGTTATTGCTATTGTTTCTTTTACTAACAACGCCGGCGTGCATATCAAAAACACATTTACGTCGACGCATGTCACTTTTGACAGGGTTATTATTATAGAGATTGATATAGGATAAAAGCATCTTTCCAACCCTCACCTTATTCCAAGAGATGGTGCAACTAAAAGTTGCTTAGAAAAAATCAGTCATTTCCCTGCCACAGATAGTGTACATAAATACATTTTTTTATGCACACGGATTGAATTGATAATCCCCTCACCCCGCACTGGTTCAAGTCGGTTAATAAAGAAATTTCCCTCGAAATGGGTGCGTCCAAGCTTTGGTTGATCGTGATTAAGATATTCAGTTTGAAACAACGCAAATCGCTTGCAATTTCCCAAAGTACCTTGACTTTGTGCTGCTTCCAATAACAATTACGCAAAAACAATTCAAGGTCGCCTCAATAATTTTAGTGAGATGCGAAAATCCCACTTGCATTAAGCGGTAAAAAAACACGTTTTTCCCATTCACGTACGATTGCCATGAAGGTTGAGCGGGGTGATCCCGCGACTTTGTCCGATTTTATCCAAGAAAGTTATAAAAAAATAAAAGACGAGACAAAGTACGGCGGCTGGCATAAAAACGCGGAGACAAATTAAGAGCCTTTCCTTGCGACTTAAATGCATTGCGACAGGTGAAGATCGCGACACCAGTTTTCCTCAGTTTTTAAAAAATATCCATTTGTTCGCGGATCGCCGTCGTGCCTGCCCTGAAGGCCCATCCGTGTGTCGTTTCGATTTGAAGAAAACCGGAAACGAGTCGAAGGCATCGGGAAGATGTCAGCCCGCAGGCGCGAATATGTCGTGTGCGTGCCCGGTGCTCTGTCGCTTGATGAAATTTACTTGGCGGCGCTATTGGCGGGACAGTGCGCATATGCGTACATAAGTGCACTGCGCCCGAGCTCTTTTTGTGCAGCAGCTGGTGACATCTGTTCGGACGCGGGGGCTAACGAGATGGGCTCCGGTGGTCATTGCGGAGCCGTTCTAAAAATAGACCCCACTGTTTATTTTGCGTTCACCACCACCATAGACATAGAGCTAAAAAGTGGCACGATGTGCACTTTGCGCAAGAAGGTTAATCACTCGGCTCCACTGCACTACCGCATTCAAATGTTGCAAATAAAGGAAAAGGCGTTTGCAGTCTTCCCGTGCGTACTGGACTGCACCCGAAGACGGTCCTCTTTTTGAAGCAAGCAAAACCCACTTGGCTGAGATGCGGATGGCGATTCCAGCTCTAGGCGAGGGGGGCGGGGCTTACTTGCCGTGCTGTGCTGTGACTCTTATCGGGGGCTTTAATTAGATGCATTTGTGTCATCGTGTGGGCCCTCCGCTAATCTGGAAAACTGTGCAACTTTCAGCATCCGGTGGTTTAAATCGAAGAAAATTAATCTTCCTGAAGCGGTTGCCGCGGAGGCCATAAGCGCTGCGTGGGCCTCGGTCCCACAGCCAAGCCCCTAATGTGATTTACTTGTTTTCTTTTCCCTTTTGCTTTTCAAGGAAACGGAGACTGTAGCTTTTGGGTTCCCTTTCGTTGATGGGAATTATGGGTTGAGAAGGGGCTCTTGCAGATTTCGAGATTTCGAGTTGAAGCCACTCCACGGGAATCGATGATTGATTCTGCCAAGAATTGAGAATGATTTGCATGAGTGAATGGCAAACGCTACAGAGCTTATGCAGCTAAGGAAACTTTTGAGGAATTTTTAAGGATTTAGACGCATGGCAGGGTTTTGGGTCGAAAGGGAAATTAACTTACGGATTACGGAACCGAAGGGGGATTAGTACGAATATAAAAATAAAGAAGTTCATGAATCCAATCATATTGAAACGTTCAAGGAATTGTTTTTTTTAATAATATAAAAAACCGGCCTCCGGTATCCCCTGCTACCACAATGTATGTTGGCCGTCTGTTGAATGTGCCCCTTCGTTTCATAAACAACGAATCTTCATTGGCAGTTCCTTTTGCTTTTAACTCAGAAACTCTACGCAAGTTCCGACAAATTACTACATACCAGAAGTCAATAATAATAGTTTCCTTGTGAGTGCGAGTTATCATCGCCAATTTTCGAAAGGAATTCGTTAATTTCACAATTTACCAACGCGAAATTATTTATTTGAATTTAAGAATTTGCTGGATGGTGTTCGTTATGTTGACATAGACCTTTAATATAGCCCCAAAGGAAACAGTCTAAAGATCTCGGCGGCCAATTCACGCCCTCAAATCGCTCGTGCGGAATGTCCATGCACTCTGTGGCACGTAGCGCCGTCCTGTTGGAACCATATGTCGTCGGTATTCACATCATCCATGTTCGCGGCGGACATTTGTATGACGTTATATTCCTTACTTAATGCCATAAAATACTCTTGCAAATAAAATAAAAATGATGTGTATATCTCGTGTTGCTAAACAAAATTTAATTAAAACTATTTTTTCATTTTGTAAACTTGGAGCGTACTCTTGTAATCCTATATACAGTTTACCATTCCGTAGGTCGGCACGGTTTCTGCATTCGCAGCATATTTACGGAACGTAACTCCCGCGCATAAGGAGCTTTCACTGTATTTCATAGAAATAACGGGTAGAGCTCCTTATTCGCTAGCTAACTCTGAAATATTTTTTTTATCTATTCTAAGCAATAAGATGTTCTCAATACAAACAGTAAAACATCATAATTTCCATGTCTATTTTTTAAGGATGTATAAACTAATTATTCAATTTCCGGTCTTCCTCAATAATCCAAATTAATTACTGAGTCGTTGGATATGCGGAAGTGCTTATGATGTCATTGGAGGCTATAACTCAGCGACCATTAACACATTGGTGGGAGTGGTAGATGTTGCTAAAGCCTCTCCTTATGTAAACAACATTTAAGGACTTAAATATGAAGCTAGGCATTTCCATAAGATTCCTTGCAGGTTAGGTAAGAACTCGATGGATTAAAAAAAGGTGCAAAATTCCCTGGAAAGCTAAAGGTTCTGTAAATTCATTTCATTTGTCTGATTACGTAGGGCACTTTAATCCATTACTGCGCTTATTTCACCAATTTGATATGTCAGACCTTTTTCGCGATGCCATTTTTTCTGTTTTAATTTATTTGCCCTTCTTTTCACCATTAATTTCATATTTTCCGAAGAGCTTTTATTTCAATTAATATTATTAAGGTCATCCCAACGAAATGTTGTAGCTGAAGAATATTTCGAGTGTTTTACATGGAAGGTGACTGCTCCACTGAAAATGAAATAGACCAGACAATTGAGTTGCGTGGCCAAACATTGAATAAAAGTAATGGCATTGGGAGCTTTTCTAAAAAATAAATCTTAAGTAATAAAAAGTCGGGAAAAGTTACTTTTAAAGAAATGAACGAAATTAGAACATCCATCAAGCCGTCGTCGCAGAGGAGGCCATAACGAGTACTTCCCTCTGCACGTTCTCGTGTTTACGTTCAGTTTTTCTTTGGCTTCGTCTGTAGCTCGAAGCACGCAAACTCGCCGGCACACACCCAGTCCCTTTTCCCTTACTTCTGGCGGGGGTGAGGCAGGAGAGGTCACCCTTGCTGCCGTTTCAGTCCTGTTTAATTTGAACATCTCTCCCCTTCCCTCCTGCACCGAAGGGTCCGTTTCCGCCACCACTTTAAGGATCTTAAAGCACTCCGGCACAAGCCCTTTGTTCGGTACCACTCCGTGCTACATAGCCCTGCAACCAACACATTCGTGTTGCCAGGGGTGCGGCAGAGCGCGACGGGGGGCGAAAACACTTCAAGAATGAAATACGACGAGATAAATCCTTTTCGAATATGCTCCCAAATATGAAAATGGGGCTCATCGCTTTCAGCTTTCTCGTTATGGGCTATCTGCAATAAAAGGACGTGCCGTCCTGTCCCGGCACTTCCTCGGGGGTTTATCATGCGAAAAATGTGAAGTCGCCTAAAAACAATCCTGTGCACAGCGGCGAACAGAAGGCCGGGCGGGACGGTGTCGTTATGATTCTGGAGGAAACTAAGAAAACAATTAAAGCTGTCAACGATGTCCGACACGCACTCAAGATACGCTCGGCCCTGATCCTACAGTTTGCCCTGCTCCTCAGCCCAGATTGGTCCGTGGAAGGATGCGAGTATAATTAATTGGAGACAGGAGTCACACAACATTAGAGCTCGGTGGGGTGGAAATGTTTTCGCCACAACTTAACAAGGGTGCGACATATTTGACAAGGAGACGCTCCAAATGGGACAGCCGACTCCATAAAGTGGGTCGCTTTGGCGCCTAACAATTAACAATTTTCCAAATTTCACACTCAGTCGAGTGTGATCAAAAATTTACACGGGACGCGATGAATATTTAATAATTCGCACAGAGGACCTCTTTGAGTAGATGGCTTTTTTAAGTGATGCTCTTGCGCACCTCAGAATTTCCAGCAGAGCCTCTGCAGGTATCACAAAAAGAATGACAAGGTCAAGAAACCCAGGCAACAAGAAAGGCTAATGTCCGCTCTGGCACTTTGAGAATTGTTGTCGAGGAATGAATCCAATCTGTCTAGTGTCTATAGAGAATTCGTCGAGGTTTCGAGAGTTTTCAAAATCTAGGTTGATGAAAAATTGCACAATTGCTTAACAAATGATCTGTGCATTAGTTGCAACTGATCTACGGCAACTCGGAGTACCAATGGGTGAAATCAACAAGTGAAAGCATAAGGACTGGCTCCCGAGCGGTAATGAATCACTCCGGCCAGGCCGTGTAATCTCCGCTTAAAATTCAATTCTGAGTGGCCGTAATGCGATCCGAAATCAATAGCGGCCCGGAATGACTAAGCATGCAGCGGACGTGTTCTTACGACAATCTTATGTCGCTGTGTATTCGCCTGGAGCGCTTCTGGTGCGGCCAGATAGATGGCTGGCTTGTCTCGAGATAGGTGCGCAGGCTGCATGTGCGGCAATCGCCCCTCGGCGAATTTATGCAATCAAAACATTTCGCAATCCTCTTAAGCATAATGAATGCATGTAACTAGGCAGTGTGCAGTTGTGAATGCATTTTAGCGAATTACTTTCAAATTTGACCTTCGGCGGGTAACTAATCGCGCCATATCCATTCCGCGGACATGGTTTTTCCTCCTTTGCGCCTTTGGAAGGCAGCGGATTCTTAGGCAGCGAGTTGGCGGCCGACCGGGACTGCAATGTGGCACAAAGTCATTCTGAAAAAGTTTCGCAAAATAAATCAAGCAGTGCCGGTCGCTCCGCCGATTTCGGTTCGACCGAGAGCTGCATACTTGCATCACTTCCACAGCCAAATAGGTTAGATGCAGCTTCCACCTGGCTACCGCTAGCTGGTTTACGGAGGCAAACTGTGCGATTTATTCGTTAGATGAGGTTTCTTCGGCGGAGGCCACTCCGCAGCTACAGAGTTTTTTATGACATCTCGTAGTAATTATGCATCGTAAGATGAATTTTAACAATTTCCCGCTTCACCCCCGAAACAGAGAGCAGAAACTGGCTCAGCTAACGAAGCATTCGCTGTTGCTTGAGATCCATGTAGGCAGCCGGGTGCTTAGGGTATCTGTTTATCTGGGAACCGAATGGTGCAAAACTTAAAAGTCGTTTTATCCACATGCCGCGGAGACACACATTTCAATCGGTAATTGCACTTTCAATTTAAATTTCTGTTTTCCCGCCTCATTATATTTCCCAAGACGAGCCCACCAAGTATCGTAAAAGATGGGTAAGGCTGGAGTATGAATTGCTAATTGGTTGGGCACTTTGACTGCCATCTCCATAAATGCCTAACTTCATTTAAATATCTGCTGTTTTACTATTTTCCTTAAAGTGCTATTTGCGGTTTATTAATACCAAGCAGCAGCTTTGACATTGCGAAATCTAATGCACAGAATGAGTTGACGTGCAAGTGATAGCTTACTTACTATTGCCATGTTTTTCAAATATGCTAAAATCGATGTGTAAGAAGGACGAGTTCAAAAACGCATAGTCAGAGTGCTCCAGAGTGTTTTGCTGAATTATACATTGTCTTTTAAAAACATCGATAGAAATTACCCTTCAGATGTCAAATGTGAATTTTGTCGTAAATTAAATTATGAGACATTATTTTTTTCTATTATTTTTGTCAAACCATCAACCATTTAGTCGAAGTGATTTGACATAAATCCACAAAGAATACTCTAAAACTATACGATCTTTGTGAAGATAAACGTCCCGGAATTTCCAAGGAACATTTTATGCAACTTCCCCCCTTGAGTGGCAAGTTTCGCCGTCTTGTTGATAAAAGTTCCATATCAAGGAAACAGGGCCACAAAATATTATTTATCATCGTGCGGGTGTTAGCGCCCTTCATCGTTGTTTCAGAACTGGATCCGATGATGCCATCAATACACATTCCACAAACAGTGCAGTGAACGCTCCATAATTTTTACTTTCCGACTCTTGCTTTGCTTTAAACATGAATTGGAAGGTTCCAGAGGTTTTGTGACACAATCCATCCCTAGCCTTCCACTCCCTCCACGAACCCGACTATGCAATTATTAAACAACCACGGCAATATGGGTGTCGATGAAAAGGTATCAGTGATTAGAATTCAAAAAATTATAGTGGACACCCCCATCTCCTTAGTCCCTCCTTCCCTTCAACCCTCTGATTATACGTGTTGAGTTTCAAGAATTTGTGCAGAATTTCCCAAATCGAGGTCTTGAAAGCCCAAGTACTTGTGCACGACTACGAATTGAGACGTTTGGATTATCTCGCACACTATCATGGACGGCGACCATATTCTCGTTCGACCGGTCGCTACGACGATGCACATACGTTGATTGATCGAGTACAGAGTCTGTTAACTCGACAAGCCGATGAATATTATTATGGCAATTTCCCGTAACGAGCATAAGAATTACAGAATAATTTTTAGCCGATGATTAACGATGTATCTTTCCACGATGAAATGATAAAATTGTATAATTTTCTCTCAATGGATTTCCTTCCGTATACAAGAGTGCATTAGACTAAGACGCCTATAACCTTTTTTTATCTACTGGGGTAATGCTATAGACAGACTATTTCCACTTCGATTGCGATGAAGTCATTTCGAGGAAATTTACATAGGGCAGAATGAATTCGAGTTTAGTTCATTTCAAATGTCAAATAAGTTCTACATTATACTTGGGGATTAGAAAGCCTATTTTATCCACCTAGCGCTAAATTGAGTCATCCCTCCGGTGATTTTTCAAACCGATCGAATCTCCGTGTGAAGTGCATGGTCTTCTTTCTGTCTTTAATGCGATGGTTAACATTTTTTTGGGAATGTTTTAATGTTCTTTAAATTCGATGGTCCTATCGTGAACCCCGATAAAGTAATTCCAACATATCGTCGGTGAAGTTCACCATGGAAGTTATAATCGAAAATTTCACCATTTTTATTATTCAGAAAGTTTTTTCATATAGCAAAAATTAAAGTAATGGCCACACTTTGTTATAAATAAATTCCAGATCAATGCTACCATCAGTTTTTACTCGGTGATAAAGTAGTTCCTTCCCAGTCTATTACTATGATAATTTAAGCGGTATAGCCATTTAGCGATTAACGCGACACCATTGCTTTCGAGGTAGAAGCTTTTTAAACTGAGTAGGTTTCAAAAACCGGCCAAGTGGGAGTCGAACTTCCACATAAAGGGTTCCGTACCGAAATTTGATAATACGGCAGTGTCTTGTAAATTATTTATATTTTAAACTGAAAATCTCAACAAAAACGAGGGTTTCTGCGAACTGTGAATATAATCCCAGTACGATTAATTAGGATGCCACATAACAAGCTGTGGTTGGAAACCCCTTAAATACCTCCAGACATGTTTAGACAAGCACTGCAATGAGCAGCTTCTAGGGCTGCAAGTAAAATACCAGCATTTACCTAACCCACTACTACCGAGATAACCCACTTAGTGGGACCAAAAAGAGATGAGTTAGACAGCCAAACAGAATGAGATTTTAACTCCATTACTGGACCATTTTATGCCTGAGAAAATCTCCAATCTTGTTACGGTGCGCACTTGCATCGCCTCGGCTTGGCGGCTACAACCAGCCTCTTTCGTCCTCAGGCCGAGGAGCACAATTAGGGATGCAGCGCTCCCCCAACGAAAGAATGCTGCAAAGTACGCTGCATCAGACGCTATAAATATAATTTCTCACTCTGGGAAAATATGTCCATCCTCACCTCCTTCTCGGTTGATATGGTTCCCTGCTTCGGGCCCTCGTCTCCCACACCTCCACTGCAGCTGGTGTGGCCGCACGTCTGCAACTGGGCTCCAACCGGCTCTACCGTCACAGTTCTGCTGGTTTCCTGCCGTGATTTTACAGTCGGCGTCTTCGCCCCTTGTCCATGGCTTAAGAGTGCGCTTCGTCACGGTCTCTGGCAGTGTGGGTGGGCAGGTAAGTAGGCAGCCAAGTGCTCCACATTACCGCACCGCTTCGATGGGAACTTAATCAATGTCACTCGCTGACTTTAAATTACGCAATGGCTGAGGTAACCGGGCCGTGGCCGTGTGGCGGGATGAACTCGCCGGAGCACGGTAAGACGGCGCGATCATCGGGAGTGGTCTCACCTTTTGGCACCTTCCACTTCCACATGCCTCTCCGCCTCCTCCAGGCCGCGAAGTCACGCTAATTAAAGCTTAATCTCTTGTCGAGCCGACTCAGCCCGATGCCCGATTGATTTAATCGATCCTCGCAGCTCGACAAGGTGTCGTTAAATTTTCATATTCACATCACTTCCTCTGCACCCATAAATTTCAGACGAATTAAAATGGCTCGCGGCTCTGTTTTTTTTAATTTCTTTTCCTCCAGCCGCTCCGCCGTCTGTCCACGGTAATTCTGATGCCTCCACTTTAATGAGAATGCGAGGCGGTGGCGACCAGTACGCGGTTAATGCGGGAAATGTGTAAATTCGTCCGTAGTCTCGTTTGCTTCTATGAATGTAATTAGCAGCGCACGATGGGAACATTTTTCGTCTCGCGGGTGTTTACTACACTCAACTGGACTTGGTTTTGTTTATTTTTGTGAAAAACAAATAATCGGCGGAATAAACACGGGAAAAGTTACTGCAACACTTTTCCGGTTTCGTTCTGCCAGAGCCGTTGAACTCTGGCTCCGGAGGAACATTTTTTCGAAAAAAATTTAGAGCGCAGGAAACTCGTCTTTTTATGTAAACATTTGGCCTTCGTTATTAGCACACCTTCGAACTATTGAAAATTCCCTCAGAGCACTATGCAAATTTGTTTAGAATTGCCAGAGATTTAGGACTCTTTCTGTGGCTTATTTTTGCGGCGGCTCTAACAGATTTATGACCGGCAGCAGTCTGAGACGGTAGATAATTTTTGCATGCCAGAGGGAATGGTTAATTTTGTACTTACATTTAAAAGTGGTACAATATCTGCTACTATGTGTCCCTCTGTACAAACTGCCTCCTCTAATGGATTCAAAGATTCCGAGAACTACGCAATACCGCATGACAACGCAAGGCCATACAGCGGAAGTCTCTAGAGACGTCACATACATTACTTGTTGGGTTAAAAATAAGAACTTCTGCCTCAGGCGGCTTATTTATGAAACTTAGTCGCTACAAATTATCACTTGTCATTAATAAATAAAGAAAACAGCAAAGGTCCAAGATTACTTCCCTGAGGTATACCGGAAGTAACGAAAGGCAGTCTATGCTAGAACAGAAGGGAATTTAATCTTGAAGGACTGGTTTGTCAGATAAGATTCAACGCACTGAACAAGATTATATGGGAAGCCAAGTCTCAAAAATTTTAAAATCGGCACTAAGATAGGCAATTGAATAAAAATCAAAAGAACGTGTATTAATTATATGAATTTCGGACAAAAATGGGAAAAACGCGCATGTTATAAAATTTGAGAACACTTTCACTTTCGCAAGAGACTGTATCTGCAGTGATAGAGGTAGATCAACACTGTTAATATATTTGGAAATGACATTAAAATATTAGTTGTTTGGCGTGAGTTATATGGCATATCGAATTTATGAATCACCCTTTAACTCGAAAACGGTTGAGATTCCACTCCCCGCCATACAATTTTTCGTTGGACTAGGTAAGATCTATCACCTTACTCTTATTTTGGCAGGCGTTATGCAAAACACCCTGTATGCACTGGCGAAATACATATGTACATATACAGATAAAACTAATTCAAAAGAAATCTCGTTAGAACCCGTCACTCATAGAGTTTCAAAATTTAATAAGCACACCTATTTCAAATTACTGTTCGCGAAAACCTCTACACTAAATTCCAAAAAATTGCTGGTAAAAAAGGAACCGATTTTGGACAAAATTATCCATTTAGACGGTTCGTGCGAACATAAATTGCGAGACAGTATTTTGTGTATGTATGGCTCTCGGATATATCAAATCGGGCCACACCCGCAAAGAGAAAACGAAAAACATGATCTTTGCGAAAGGGGTCTCAAGATTGACCGAAAATCGTTCAACCTAGTCATGCGGGGTTCATTTTTTTCCTTTACAGTGCAACCTGTCCTGCTACGTCCGTATCTTTGCTATCTTACGAAGTTAACCCACTAACACGATCACCTTTTATGACTTCTTTTATGACTTTGAAGATTCAGGGGATATTGAACGGACGGAAGATTCATTCCACGCGGCAGTCGTTTTGTTTTTGTTTTCAAGGGGAGAACGCTGAACGTGTATATTAATTAGTTCGTATACCTTCGAGGGTTCGGAAGAAACTGTGCAGGGGCTTAAATAAATTGCTTTCCGATCTTTAACAATTGTACACTGTACAGTGTAACATTTGTATTTATCACGTACCACACAGGCGCAATTACCGCTCATTATGCGACGCATCGCGATTTTTGAAATTAGCATCAAACAGACAAAATCACGTTATCGCACCTGTGAGGTGGAGGGTGGTGCCCAAATTCCTTGATATATAGCACGGTAGGTGCTATTACAGGCTACTAGGAAGGCGACGATCTAAAAGATATATTTGGCCGTTTAGTTAAGCGCGTCAAATTGTGTTGTGAGGGGGAACTGCACTTAATTTATCGGTTTGGGTATAATGTTTCTTCGATGCAGCCGCCGCAACCTGCGCAGGTGGATTGATTTGGCTCTGCTGATGGCTCCCAGCAAAATGATGAATGCCTGTTCGATTTCGAATTTTTTTGTGTTTTGTTTTTTATTTATTATTTTCGAGTTCATCATGAAACAGCCGATACGTGCAATTCTATTTGTTTACTTACACTCGTCGAAATGGCCAACCACAGTAATTATGAGCCACAAAAAGTCAAATACAATGTAGGCGACAGGCGCTCGCCACTTACATTGGTGTTCTAGTTTTTTATCTACGTTGCTATGGCACAAGCCGCGTAGTGTATCGGAGATTTAACGCTTGCAAAAAAAATATACGTAAAGGCAAGAATTGAAGAAGGATGTGAGGTGGGACTTACGCAGTGTCAAATTACTTAATTTATATAAAAAAACGGCAGACGACCGGCCGACTGATGGCTAATCTGATGCTGTTCTAGGAAGAAGGGACGGCCGGTATTATTGCGTGACCTGACTGGCTACTGGCTAGGCTTTTTATGCTGATCTAGCAGATGGGACAACCTTGGAACCGGTTGGTACAGTCCGACGTTTTAGATATATTTCTTTGTCTTTGACTACATAGTACAGGCATTTTGCGATTGTGACATCACTCCTACATTGTGCAAATTATTGTGGCAGCCAATGTAGTACATATAGTCGAAGCCTTAGCGTTCGTACTGAACAGACATAAGGGTCTGTCTGTTAATTTGATAGTGTTTATTAATGGTTAAACACTTCCAAAAGTTCTTACTTTAAAGTGCCTGTTTATTTTAGAGAAAAGGGAAAATTTTATGATTATGATGTGTTTTTACAGATCATGAAACTGTGGTGGAACACACCAGAGCTGAATCACCAAACAGACACCACTAGGTTTTTTTTTGGTTTTACAAAGTGTTTTGGGACTTCATCCTTATTAAACCTTATGAAGCATTTGCGATTGTCGAAAAGAATCCATTTTCATTACACGCAACAATATGGTTCGCGACGGCAAAGAAAGGCAAGCTTCGAACCGATTTCTTTTTTGACAGAAGCGGAGTCCATCTGTCCAGTTTCTTCTTAACCTTACCGATTTGTTTCAATTTTCAAATTAATATGGTTGGAATAGTAACGCCAAACCTTGCTTCTAATTCAGTAAGACGTATGCGCCTCCACTGCAGCTTTCAACTAGACATTATCCACCTTACTCTCAGGTTTCTAATTTCGTCAACGCAAATTAAATTAATGCAGGACTCTTTTTTAATTAACCTTTTTTTCGAAAATGTAAATATGTATGTATAAAGGCTGCGCGTTGTCTTTTTATATATAGAGATGAAATTACAACATTTACGAAATTACGAAGTAAGATGAATATTTCGAAATTAATTCACAATCCTTAAAGCCGCTTTGTGAGTTTAATTTCTATCTATCTACTTATCTGATTGTGAGAGAGAAAAAATATTCTGAAAAGAATACTTGCTTATTACCAAACTACCACTTTTTGTCTTACACGAATTGAAATTGCTGAACTATATCGTGTTTGCAAAACTCGTAAATATGAACATCGACTCCTCTAAGCATTCCTATGTAATTTATTTTAGAGTGAAAGTTAATAAAACTCCTAAACGAAATAGCTATCACAAATAACTCATTCTCATTCAATATTTGCACTAAACCGCCAACAACGTGTCAAAACAATGTGTACACGTTCTGCGCGCTTGAGGGGGAAGATATGCGTTCGAATTCACTTCGGGCTAGCAGGGCGTGTTCGTATTGGTCGTAAAACTGCCATTTTTATTACACCCCTGACAGGTGCTTCAGGCCTTCGTAAAAACGGCGTTTAAATTAAAGGTATTTACCTTTTTCTTTAACTGATTGAATGATGTGTTATAACAAGATTCTCATTTTATGGCTGTGTGAGAATTAAACGAAAATTCTTTGTGTTCTTGTTGTATAATGCATATGTTGGCATTTAAATGTTATAAGCAAAGCGGTCATCCCTACCCAGAAATAGTTGTAAACCCTAATTTAATAAACAAATGGGAACAGAGCTATTGAACCTATTTTGGATATATTTATTGAATAGATGTATTTGGAAACATGCAATTTTTACTGGAAATCTAATGTATTGTTCTTTTTTTTCAGGTACGCACTTAAACATTTTCTTAAGCTTGCAAGTAAAAATATTTATAACGAACAAATTCAGGTAAGATTTGTTATAAATTTTTAAAAATAATGTCCTAAATAGTTATTCTTCTGATTTATTTTGAATTTCGAAAAGTCGTGACATTATTTATCAACTCCTATTTTTTGTGGAAATCCTGACGTAGTCTTAGGGCTAAAATGAGTGCAAAATCCAGTTTAAATTTTACAAATTACACATTACGTCCTTAACTAGCTTTTCTAATTGCGGAAATTATACGCCGCAATCACCCGGGAGGATCGTAAACAAATTCATCTACTTGAATTGACTTGTACGAATATGAATTATATGGAAGGGAAATATTATCTCACGCTTCAAAAGCAGCATCAGGTCAAACTCTCCATATTATTGCATTGTCATTGGGTTCATATATGCATTCCAAGTTTCAGCTTATTCTGATAACGGAAACTGGTTTAAAATTGACTTATAATATATAGCTAATGGCATTCTACTCGTTGAACCCGTTCATTTCATACCCACATTAAAGGGGTTGTGAAGAAAGAGGTAATCCGCCATCTTGTTGAGTCCGCCACATTGGACTTGAAACGATGTTGAATATACGATATTGCATTGTCATCGGACCTTTAGACGTGTGCAAAGTATCACCCTATTCCAATAACGGGAACTGGTTCAATTTATGTTGCAAGATTTGACAACAAAGCACATTAAAAAAAAAAAACAACGATAAGTTTGCTAGAAAAGCTGATTATTTGTGCAAATTCGAACTGTATATGTGGAAGTTTTACGCAACTCCGAAGATTTGTATAAATTAATTTATTACTGCAATTTATATATTTTAAGCAGCCCAACGTGAAGTATCTCACCACTACTATCTCAACACTACTACAACTTTCGACAATTCGACCTAGGCAAATGATCAGTGCAGTAGGGAAATTAGGAAAAAAAAGAGACGGTTTATGTCTGCATACGATGTATTGACATGTGGAGTATATTTGTGCTCCTTTTTATCTCTTCTAAATTTTAATAACATCACTACCCTAAGGTAGATCAGATTATCGCACGTACTTCTTGGACTGACAGTTTACAAAAAGTAATTGATATCTCTCTCTCTCTCTCTTACTATGGGACATTAATAGCATACAGGGTGCTTTTTTTATAACACATGCAGGGTGATAGATATACGTAGATAGACACACAAAAGAGCCCTATATGAGGGCGGTAGATCATTTGTACAGGATGATTCAAAATCCGTCATTTTTATAGTATTCACATTATTACTTTTTTTTTATCTTTTTATCTACTCAACGCAGGAACATCAAACTCACGCCAAAAACTACTATCTCAATGTCCTTTCTAAAAATCTCAACAATGTTGACCTACCTGTACCGCTGCAGGTACAGTCACTTGTGAAAGTGAAAAACATTTTCTGAAATTGTTCGCGTTTTTCCCAAATTGTCTCAGAAATTCATGTAATTAATAAGCCTCGTTTTTTATTTTTATTAAATTACTCATTTGGTTACATTCCCCTTTTCCTGGTTTCCCTAGATGATCTATAACTCCACTCATTTCAGCATACGTTTATATAAAACACACCCTGTATAGTCCAAGATTTATTAATGCACAGGAATTAAACTTCTGGCTTACCTGCGAGCTAAAATGCCTAGCTTTTGCTCACGCCTCCTGTTTCTACAATTTCTAACAACGCACTTTACTTTGCTGCATTATATGATTAAATAAATCACCAATCACTTTCTTTTCAGTTCGTTTTAATTCATAATTGTAAAGTAGGATTTTTAATTCTCGTTACACGCTGAGTCCTTGTCCTGCTAAAGCTTTTGATCCCCAAAGTTTTAGAACACAGCGTAAGTAAGTAATGGTGAAGAATATTTTCTCAGTAAATCTTTCAACAAAAATTTAAGATAGAAAATAACAGCAGAAACCAATTATAGGGCACATTGTATGCACAAGTGGGAATTAGGTATTGAAATTTTTCTTCAGCTTTAGCGGATCGGATAAGTCAAGTCAAATCATTCACCTAAGGAGTAATTGTGTTATTTCCTTAAAAATAAAGTTTTATCTGACGTCCTGGTCTCCCTGCCTTTGTGCAAACTTCCCTTGTACTCCAACTTGACACAAATTATTTTCCTCCACCCAACAAAAAATCGCCCTTTTTTGTGGTGTTCGTTCTATAAATAGAATCCCCATTTTGCTTCCCACCGCCATTCGCATCCAGCCAGTCGGCGAGTCAGCAGTTTTAGCAGCCTCATCCAAAAGGTACCTACGAGGAGAAATCAATAATGTGCGATTACACCAACTTAACAGGGAGCGGGTGGGGGAGGGGATCTCGTGCGCCACCGACGAGGCTGAAAGCCCCAAATCCAATAGAACTTTAATTTCCGTCTACAGATTGACAAAAATAGATACAAATGCGCGCTGATAAATTTTCATTAGACTGGAGGAACTTAATACAGCTTGCCCGGGACGCGGGAGCCTTTTGGGGGCCGGCAGCCCAGGCGGGAGTCCTGGAGGTGCATGGGTGCTGGCGTTCGTGACTTTCGACACTTGTGTTGCTTTTTCAATGTGTGCTCCGATATTGCCATCAGTTAAGCTGTGGGGTGTTCAACTTGTAGGTGCTAAAGTGTTCATTACATTGCAGCCGCCTCCTGGGCGGCATTCATTTGGGTTTGGAGTCAAACAGGACCAGGACACGGGCAAAGTTTGACTTGAGGAATCCATTTGCATTTCGGTAAAGTGATCAAACTATCGCAGAAATGGACGAGATGTTTTGATTTCAATGGACTTGTGGTGTTCAAAGGACACTTCGGTAAGGGATGAAAGTCAACTTGGGCAAACTGTTTTCCATTTTCCTGTTTTTATTAGTGGGTCTACTGGCCACTCGCCCTCGGGGTGGGTTTGCCTAACCTGCAGAGAAGAGGGGTGTTTGATTGTTAGGTTTGTTCCTTTTTTATGCAACTTCTACTGAAATAGGACTTCACGAACTGATGGACTTTTAGCACTTTGAATGTATGTGGTGTGGCAACCAAATAAGACTAAGAACACTGCTGGAGGTGTTTATTTCCTTTGTGAGAATAAGTGGTTGGCATCATTACTTTTGCTCACAAAGAATTTTTAGCAAGCGCTTCCTTGCAAGAGCTCATTCAACTTTTATGAGCAGGCAGAGTAGGGGTTGCTTCAAATATTGTTCAAGTTTATCACGGAATTAGTGCAAAGATGGCTCTTCAGTGTTCACAATCTTTTTTTTCTAACTCGAGAAAAGAGACAAGCTTCTTTTTCAAAGTGAAGCTACTCGTGACATAAGCCTAGTATGTTGTTACCAAGAAAGTTTTTGGCCTATAGTACCTTATACCAAGCCCGTGCATAAAAACGCTCAACGAATTTTGTTCCGTTCCGGTTGTCAAAGAGGTATGCTGTACGGAAAAAAAACCTGGTTCTAATTTTATGGGCAGGTGGCGCTATTGTCCTAAACGTAAAATTTACCTTAAGACATAAGTGTCCGAGTAAAAGTGGCAGTTCGTCTGGTTATAGTCGTCACTGTCGTAACTTTAAATTCTCAGAAAAACCACACAAATTACCAGTTCTTAATATTCCTTGACCTAGAGTCAAAATTCCGTTTGCGAATAAGTGTCAACTTTTGCAGTCTTACAGACTCCGAGTCGTTTTAGATTTCCTGAAATTGCACGCTTCCCCTTGCTTCCATCGAATGAGTGGCTCAGTAGCTTAAGGTTTAGTTGCGAAAAGACAAGGAAGAGTTGCATCGTCCGATGCGTGACACGTAAAAAGTACTTATCGAAAGATCGGACGGAGTGTGAACGCAGGGTTGTAAAAGAGAGGACTCATTTGTCAATATGAACTCATTGCTCAACTCAAGTAGTGAGTCTTCTGAATGGTTGAGTCCGCTCAATATTTGAGTGATTGTTTAACGCTCAAAATTTGAGCAGACTCACGTTTTTAGTTCAAATAATTAGGCCGCCCAAATGATTAGTCGGCGCAGTGACGGTGACTTCGCTAAAATTTTGGGCGTTGTTAAACAACCGCTAAAATGTTGGGCGGTTGGGCATTGAGCGGACTCACTGGTGTCAAACTACATGTCCGTTATTGTCATACAAATGTTTTTCCATTTTTTTTCCTGTACAAAATTACACAAAACAGTAGGACGTGTAGTTTTCAGTTGAGCAGTGTGCAAGAAAATTATTACGAATCGACAATCTGTCTTTTTAGGAAGAGTTCAATCCTGCGATGCTAACTTGGGATCAGTTGGATAATACCAAATTGCCGAGAGTTGAGGTCGAAGGGTGATTATATGGCCGCAGAAGATTAAATTCGTCTAGGAATTATTAGAAGGATATGTAGACTTTGTATATATGTACATACATACATATATATATATACGTATAGTTACTTTGCCCAAGACACGCTGATTTTGTTAGACTTAACTCATGGCCTAATCAATGCTAACTCCGAAAGCACCTGCAGCGACTTCCCGTTGACAGAAAAAGAGCATAGTGCCTAAGGAGAGGTGAATGGTGTGAAGATGAACGGACATTGAACTTCAAACATTGCAATTTAGAAAAGCGCATAGTGCAGTGTCCAAGTAAATAAATGTGGCAACCTGAACTTAAGCGCTCAACTCGAACTTAAGCGCTCACTTAACTCATTAAAGCATATCTGCGTTTCAAAAATCCTCGTGACTAAAGTTCGACGCAGCGGTGGTTAGCCACCCGACGTGCAATGACCTAGTCGTGACTTTTTAAATTGTTTTCACCATTCTGCTGTTAAGGTGTAAACTGAATTGGCTTGTCTACTTTTAAATTTCAAAATTCCTGCAATTGGAAATTTGGAAGTGGAAATTCATCACATCCTGGAGTTCTAGAACATTTTGGTTTTGGATTTCGCAATGTGGACACTGATGAGGTGTTGCAAGCGATCCAAATCCGTCCGGAACGTGGGAAATATAAAAACAGGCTGGAGTGGCTCGAATTCAGCAAAAATTGATCGTTCTGAACTGATTTGAATTCCGGCGAATTCAAGAATAGGCTAGGCTCGTAGTCTAAATATTTAGAAGATTTAAATTTCCTCAAAATGCTCCCCAATTCCTCTTAAAAGTTATAAAGATAACCACAACTTAAAAATGTGTGAAATTCGTGTCCAGGACCAATCGCACTCGACTGAATACAAATTACGGTGTTTCAAGGTAAAAGAAAGAAAGGAATCATTGGTGTAACGCGACATACTTTGCTTGTTTTGTATCTCATTTGGAACAAAAAGAAAACAATAAGATCAGTATGATGTGTGCTAAATTCGTGTTCACACCACTGCATTTTCTTGGGGTGAAAACAAATATGGAGAAGAGCGTGTACTGGTTTGAGAAGCAAATGGTCATATAGAAAAGTTAAGGGGGTCTACTAGTGTGACCGCCTCAAAAAAGGTGATATTTGGGAATTTTTTTAAAAGAAAACTACTGCATGGAATGTTTTAGTGTTTTAAGAATAGTTTTGTGGATATATAGTAAATCCATGATAAAATTTTCGGTCCAAAAAATCGAAAATTTAGCAAGTTATTTGCAATCTCCCAAGGCTCCAAAAAAAAAAGTGACAAAACGGCTGCAGTGATAGCGACCTTCACAGTGCCTGAAATCAAAAAAACAAAAAAGTTTATTAAACTTAAAGGTTTTTCCCGTACCATGACCCTCGGGCTAAAAAAAAAATTTAAATTTAACAAAATGGCGGAGTTTCTAAAAAAAATTGCAAATTTCGCGCGAAAATTTAATGATTTTTGGCCTGTCAAAATTACATTTTTGATTTGATCAAAAAACTGGAGGTTCATGGTACGTAGAAACATCTTTGAAAGAAGCTCCAATAAAAATCAAATCGATCGGATGATTTGTCTTCGAGTTATAACTGCAGCCAATTTGACAAATGTGGTTTCTAGAAAAACGCGTCTAAAGTTTAAGGGGCCTATATGGGAAATTTTCGATTTTTTTTTTATTTTGGTTTTTCTTTTTGTTCAACTATTTCCGAGTAAAACGCTGCAAACTAAACTCAAATCCGTAAGAAAATAACGAAGTTATCCGTTTTTTTAACTTTTAGATGTGTCGTTAAAAAAAGTACTTCAAGTACTCTGTAATAAGGGAAGCCTAATCGACGCGCTAAATCCGCGCTATTTTTGGTTCACAGCAGAGCAACTACGTTCCCTGTGATTCTCTGTTGTGTTTGTTGTGTAAACAAACCTTAATCAGTGCGTTTCTAAGTAGCTTTTTCGTTGATAAACTTTATGTTTCTTCTGTAAAGTCAAACTTTAATTCGATTTTGCTCAGAATTCTGTTTTTTGACCGCAACTTTCGAACCGATGAACGGCTGCTCTTAATATGGCTGTAACTCAAAAACTATTTGAGATATGCACTTGAAATTTTAGTATGTTATTTTTAAAGGTATGGACTATCGAAATATGCAAAAAAAGAAAAATCGATTTTTGAAAAATGTCACACTAGTAGACCCCCTTAAGCAATACCTACATTAACTATAACAGGTCCAACAGCATCAGATGCCAAATTTTTCTAAAAGCCTTTTATTGAATGCCTTCGTGAATAACTCTAAAAGAGTTTTGGCCTATTTTCACAATTAGTTAGGTAATGCTTGGAATTTTGGGAACGTGGTTTTGTGCATAAGTATAGGTGTGACACGACATCTCCTTATGTCAGTCAGCGATGAAGTAAAGTAGGCATAGAGAAGTAACTTCGAATTAAATAAATGTATTAGAAGAATTACGAATGCGAATGTAAGCGACCAGCACCTCTGCTGATTCCCAGCAGACTGAGAAGTAATTGGCGTACTTCTTCATCAGAATTCGGATTCGCGAATGCAAAGCTTTCGGGAAGCATGCGTAAAACAGGGTCCCGGAAACTGTCCGAAGGAACCCGAATCATAGTGAATTGATCCAATGGGGCGCATGGGCATCTAGGCCACGACTCTCCTCTCCTCGGCTACTATTGTTTATGCGAAGCTCTTAATAAGAGAAATATCGGAATTTGCCGAGGCCTTTCCCCGCATTTGGCTCCCGCGCCCATGCCCGATGCCGCACTGGACGTGCCTTTGCGCTGATGGTGGCTCCCCTGCTTATTTATTTACAAGTGGCTATATTTGCACCGCACTAGGCGCGACTATGTGTGCTGTACGAGTATATAGGGAATTCCGTGCAAAAGCTCCGAAAAGATCCTGAACTTGACATCTGTCTCACCCTATTATTGGCTGGAATATGTCTAGCTCGAAATACCTTCGCATTCGGCTGGGAGGGGGTTGTTTTGCCGTGAACTTTTCGTAAATATTTTCGTCTGCAGGGTAAATGTGCTTTCGCGTAGCCGGAGAGGATTTCGATTTCTTGGGAAACCTTTGGTCCTTGGAATTTATACATCCCCACCCCTTCGAGGGACCAACGATTTTTGTCGAGTTGTTTGAAACATTATCCCATTGATAAAATGATGAGTTTGCACGCGACCGCTTAATATTCTCTTTTATTTTTGCAACTTCAACTATTTTTATTTGTGCAACATATACACGAAGGAAAAAAGTACAGTTTTGGTTTATAATTTCAGAAACTTCTGAGTCGACTTACAACACCCTTTTAACTTTAACAAGAAAATTGTTTCCTGAGTGACATAGGTCATGCTAATTCCAACTTCGCTGTCAACAAATTCAAAATGGCGGCTTATAAAACTTTTAAATGTGTAGGATTTTCACGAAAGGCGATTCTTGGAAATTTTTAGGGTCGCTAATTTAAAGTTTATTGTAGAAAATCAGAGATTCAAGGTGAATGGTCCAATATGGCGGCGGCGGGAAGTTATCAACTTCAAAAGAATTTCCTGGAAAAGAATAAATTTGAAAACTGTCCGAAATTCTGAAATTTAAAACGCGGCCAAGTGGTAGTTGGACTGTATTTTGTAATAATTTAACTTCAAAGCTTCGGAAAGGTTTGTTCTTGTTCAAAAAATATTTCCGAAATGCACTTTGTTTACCCGATTGCATATTTAAACAGCAATAGTACTCTTCTCCTAATTACCAAACAGGTTAGCCAAACTACCACTCCCTGAACGACAGTTCATCTATTTTCCTTGTATGAATTCAAATTGCCGACAGTGACCTTGTCTTCCTTGCCAATTCACTCCAAAACCCGATATACTAAGACGCCGCCGCTTCGGCAAACACTCGACCGTTATATTTACTTTCTTCGAAGTCTCGAAGCCGGATAAAAACCGCTTTCATTGCGGGGTAATAAACAAAAATTTCTGCCAAGTGAACTTGAGGCGCTGAGTAGATCGCACCAAGTTCAGATCGCATGTAAGGCAACCGGTGAGTAATTGCGGCTGCGTCAGATGCGCGAAGTATTCACTGTGTCAACAATATGTTGCTCAAGCCAAGAGCAATAAAAGCGAGGGACAGTCGCTGGAGCAACCGCAAATGGCTGAGGTATGGAAGCTGATTAAGAGGACAGACTTGTTTCGATTGTGCCCATATGGACAGGTGTATTTGCCAGTGGCCGCTGTCATTGCTGATTATTCGTTCACCAATTGTATGTGCCACAGTCCGCCGCAGCCGACATTAGGTAAATAGCAAATAGACGCGTACTCATCAATTCCACGCATGTCTCGCCATTTCAGTTTAACTTGGTGCGTGTTCCGCGACGACAGTATCGATGGATCTGGAGGTCGGTTGTCGGTTTCTTTATACTTCCTCCTCCGCCTCCTCTTGCTCAGTAAGCGTAATCTCTCAATTTCAATAACTTTTTTGCACAATTCCCCTTAGGTATATTCGAAATTCAGCTTTTCCTAATGGAACTTACCCCAAAATGATTTATCTGTGCAAAGCGGATTATGAGAAAAATCCTTAAAATTAGTTATACGCACACATCTGGTCGAATTATGTCGTCGTCTGGTAAATAATAGCAAATAATCAATAGAGGTAAATGAAAAATAAAATTCGAGAAGTAGAAGCAATTATTTAAAAAAATTAATTAATTAAAACGCTGGCAAAGATGTGGACGGAAGGTAATTAGTCCCTTGGATAGGCGGATCAAGCAGGTGTATATGGAAAGGCCCGAGAAAAGTATCGGAGGAGGAGGCACACGATTCATAGCATTTATTAATTTTATTAATCCTATGCACAATAAGGCCGTACACTTGCTTGCTACAGACAATTAACTTCTTATGTCTTGCGTCTTTAGACCACAGGTGTTAAGGGGTTAGGGGTACTTGGCAAGCTAAAAAAAGGCACTTTTGTGCGAATTCGTTTTATAAATTTATTTCAACATTTCAATTATATTAGTGTGAACATATTATAAAGTTGTATTTCAAGAATATTCAGCAAAATTTTCATGCAGAAATATTGATTACTTTTTGTATAGTAATCAATTGCGTGGGAGGTCTTTTAAAAAATATTATTTGGTGTGGGCAGTCTTATACGGAATTGGATTATCTGAAATCAACAATGCGAATGGATTTTGAAAATTCAGGGTCTATCGAACTCAAAAATTTGTTGGCGGAGAGAGGGGGGATCTCAACATTTTTCGAGTTACAGGGTGATTAATAAATTCGGGATGCACATTATTATAATATTTTATTTTTATCTGCTGATCTATTAAACGCAGCGAGATCAAACTGACGCCAAACAACTATGTTCTATCTTAATGTGATTTCCAAAAATTCCACTAATCGATCTACTTCTACCACTGCAGGTACAGTCACTTGCGAATGTGAAAAAATGCTCTAAAATTCACGTTTCTCCCGCATTTTCTCCGAAATTCATGTGACTAATAGACCTCTTTTTTATTTTTTCTAAATTGCCCATCTTGTTGCCTTTCCAAAGGGGTGGAAAGCATGTCCAAGTAGAGAATGGATGTCAAATTTATACGTATATAAAACCTTCCCCTGGATTTATAATTATTTTTAACCAGTAACGCAATAAGGATGAACTAATTAATTCTCCGTGGTTACTGATAATGCCTATTTGAACCAAGAAGCAGTCATCGTATCAGAAGATACAAACAGCGAGTTTTTGTTTGTGAGTGTTTAACGTTACGTTTACGTAGCGAAGTCTCAAAGCGGAGTTTCACGGTATATTTATAATTATTTCCATAGGTGTATCCACATTTCTGATGAACATACGTTATTCCCGTTCTGCATTCCAGCGCATTACGGTATTACCAACCATTTTCAGGTGTAGGACTATAGGAAACGTACTATAGCGACACCATTTTGTTTTCCAGGATTTTTAAACTTTTTGTACATCAACACGAAGATGACAACAGTAATAAATAAACATACACGGACTTTATGTATCGTTCGTACTTCGAATACTCCATAACAATGACTCTTAATTAATTCGAAATACATTTTCTCTTCATTTGGCTGACACGATGCTTTCGCGGGAACTCGGAAATGTATGGCGCCTTAAGGGGGTAGTCTCATGTTCGATCTTCAAAAAATCGATTTTTTTTTTTTTGCATATTTTCAAAGTTTAATAAGTTGAGAATATACTGTGAAAATTTTAGACTGATACACTAAGTCATATTAAAGTTACAGGCAATAATAGGGAAGAGCGTACCTTGCAGCTGCAGCGCTCATACCTCAATGAAAATTTTCTTCTCCAAACTTTAAACGCGTTTTTCTCGAAACTACTTTTTTTCCGTCGGCACGGATGATTACAAAAAAACTATTAGACCGATTCGGCTGAAATTTTAACAAAATATTCCACACATGAATGGTTCTGGCGGGTAGCAGAGATGTTTTTATCCATTTATTTCTGTTTTATGTCGATTTTAAACGGAAAAAAACCGTCGATTTTTGAAATTTTTTTTACAAGGCCGCCATTTTGCTATTTTTCACTCAAATCTTTTAAATCTGCTACGGGCCAGAACGACAACCCTACTGAATAATAATCATTTTAGAATTTTGATTTCGGATGATTACAAACGCAGCAATCAGCCACCTACTTGTTTTTGAAGAGACTTACTTCGTCTCACCAAAATTACCTTAAAATATTTTTATATATTTTTTTTATTTAAAAAAAATGTTTTTGTATTCTTCAATAGTTTAATAATAACATATAATTATCATAAGAAGATTGTATTTCATTTTCCACAAAAAAAAAATCCTTAAAAACCTTCAAAATTTAAGCTCGGACATGAGACTACCCCCTTAACCTCAAAGCTGTCAAAAGGACACAATTTTCTCCACTGTCCTTTGAGGGAACCCTGCCCGTTTTGTATTATGGGAAAAGGGGTCGTTTTTCGGAACACATACATATCTCAAAATCTGTTTGACCAATATTTTTGAAGGAGGGGCAATTTTCTGTGCAAAATCGGTCTTTTCTACCCCAGCAATACAATTTTCAAAAAACAAATGTTGGCACTTCTGGTGTGCAGAATTTCAAAATTATTTTACAGTTCGATCCAGAATCTCTTGCAGATTAGTATAAAATTATAAAAAAAAATCAATTTTCCGAACTCCAAAACGGGCAGGGTCCCCTTAAGCGCATGCCGCGCTTTAATCGTTGAGTTCTTACGAACGCCACAATAGTACAAGTAAAACGTGTGATTTTGGCTATTTTGAGGCCTCCCGGATGGACAAGATCTCTTTATAAGATTAAAATTCAAAAGATTCAAGAGAATAAGGTCTTATGTACTTCGATGTTCCATTATCAAGTGATCCAAAACTGAAAACACTGTCATGCAGGGAAAATAAGCATTGTAGCTTCCATTCCCAAATGTTTGTCTAAAGGATTGCGAGAATAATACAAAACCGTTCCGTGACAGACATCCATCACAAGTAATTCCTTTTTACCGACATAGTTGGAACCTCCTAGCGCAATGAACATAATCCTGAAAACAGCTGGCGATAAGTGCCCATTATTGCCTCACAAATTTTCTTTTATGTTGTTTGCCCCTGAGGTGCTTGGTGGTAGGAAAATTGTTGGAAACCTCTTATTGCACCCTAAGCTGGTTAAGAAAAAAAATGTTGATAGTTCTTTACTTTGTGTTTGGCCAGAACCAGCCGAGACCGGCATGCAGTCATACGAGTATAAGACCCGAAAGCCGGAATTGGAGGTGAGCACTCGATCAACATCCGTCGGGGTTAGGGAGGTAAATGAGAAGGTACTGAGTGGAGCTGTAATGGAGAAAGGGGATTTGAACACATGCAAGATAAGAGGGATTCGGACAGGTAAAAAAGGTGAAACAAAATTCTTGATTACAAGCAAACAGAAACAGCTGTCTGCATGACATGTGCATCTGCACCAACAGGCAGTCGATTCCTGAATCGATACAGCGCCCGGGGGTACATTCATTGGAGACGGGTAAGTAGGAGGAAACCATTATCAGGAGTATTAAGGTCAAAACAATTTACCAGTGGCCACTTATCACTCATGCAATTGGTGAACCATCTTAATGGAAAAAATTATTTCTTGTTCAGTAGACCATAGTCAGGCGTACTCCGCAATACATGAAACAGTATATGTAACTTGATATTACCATCACCTAAGACGCTGCAAATCGCTACCAGAGTACCGTTATCAGCATTGATTGCCTATTCTTTCGTACACCTTTTGTGACGGAAAAAACTTCCGTCCCTTAAATCGCCTTGTTTTCTTGCTGGTTTAACAAAGTTCTATACAAATTGGAGTTCAGCGAAGGAGTAGGCCCTGTTTCAAGTGGGAGGGTAACTTATGTACCTACAGATGCGAGCAATTAATTAGGGACATTGGAGAAACTCCTCCCATTTGTTCTTATTTTTTGTTACGATATTTTGAATGGTGATTTTGCTGAAACTGATGTACCATAATTTATCTTATATACACATCCAGAGAATAATTGTATTGTAAACTTTAATACGTCCAATGTTGAATTGAAGATGACGATGATAAAGAGAAAACGGTTTTATTTAACCTAACAAAGTTTCAGTTTGAAAATTGATTGAAAAGTGCTTTGATATGAAGTAGAATCGTTTTGATCGTTTAAGCCACACTTAAATTGATACGTAAACACTTTTATTTATAATTCTTACCCTTTTCATTCGGCCTTACTATTGTTTCAACTGAAGTTGAAACGCTTTTGGTTCTAATAAGATGTTTCTATAGATTGTCTTGATTTTTTTTTTTTTTGCCACGAGAGTATCTTTAGATCAATGGTGAGAGCTGTGGGTTACTGTTCCTTAGGGCCCGGGTTCGAATGAATGAGATTGAATGCTTTCTAAAAGGTCAGATTATACAGTTTTTTAACTTGAAACTTTCAAAAATCTCGACAAATAAGCACATTAGGAAAAAAAATGTCCATAATCAAAAGTTTATCATTCCGCGGGGAAGTACATTAGTGCTAAAATAAGTCCCCCTCGCCCTCCTTGTAGATGTGGCGGGGGGAAATTGAAATTTTAAATCAGATATTTTTGCGGGTTCGGATTCTATTTGGTTCGTATTTCAACAGTAAAATGTGGCATTGCATTGTAACCCATGCTTTTAGAACAAGCGAGCATGCTGACTATGCTGCGGTAACTAAGATTTTTCTTATACAATTTAATAATGTCTCCACGTTTCTAAAGCACGTTTATTATTTGACTAATTTATTTACAGAAGTCTCGTTATTTCAGCAATAATTAGTTTCTAGTATTCTCGAAAGAGTTGCACTAAATCATCAACAGATGGCTCCTACATTTTCGAATTATCCTGCTGACAATTGCGAGCTTCATAATGCGTGACTGCAAAAAAACATGCAAATTATCTTTCCATTTTAACAGAACAATTAACAGACCTCACAAGATTAAAGAAGATCACAATTAAAACAAATTTTCAATCCGCATTAGACACAACAAAATGACAGACAATTACATGATTTCGAAAAATCTGAAAAGCTCGAGCATTGCATTGCAGCAATGTCTCTTCTGGAAATGTAAAATGTTTGAAAATGTTTCATCCCAAAACCAAATTTCGAAAGTTCGAAAGCTTTCGAAGAAATTAGAAGCAGACTGTCACCGATATTTTTCAAGAGATGAAATATACAACTGTGTTAGATTGAAAATTATGCGACACTCTACATTGTAATTGAAACGCTTCGAGATGCGGTTAAAATTTAACGGAGTACAAAATACAAATACACATACATAAACATGCACCATCTATACTTAATAAGCAATGAAAGATTCACCCCTGTGTGCCCTCCTTCACAACCCTTTCTTGGCGGGATACTCGCAGTTAAAGGCAATCGTGACGTGTCGAGAATATGATTCTGAAAACTGTCGTTAAAACAGGATTTTATGACCTCCGGACGTTTCAGGATTAGTTTTGATTGTTTTTTAATCCGCCTAATTAATGACTAGAACCGTATTGTGGGCAGTTCCCGCCGCCGGGGGCGGATATTTTATTTGCGCCCCTTTACATAAAACGTCAATTAAAGTACAGAAGAAATGTAGGGCGTGTGTCTAATTGCTTGCTAAATCTTTTATTATACATTTTCCGTTGGAATATTGCCGAACTTGTTCTTCTTATTATCTTGCTACAACTTTGACAGCTTGTTGATTATTTGAATTTGGATATTTCCTTTTTGTGCAAGTATGCATGAAAATTTGTGTGTGCAAACTTATCTACTACGGCTACTATTATATTATAAAGAGAGAGAGAGAGAGTTAGAGAGTTTCTGGGTTTGATTGATCGCAAAGCTCAAAGGCCACTAAACCGATTTTCAAGAAACAAATATTTCTTCGGAAACTCTGGAGTACCTAACATTGGCTATTTAGTAAAAACTGTAAATACGTTCGAAGCTAGTCATCGTAGAGAACACTCGGGATGTGCGGTTAGAATCACACTTGACCGACTTTTTTACTCGAAAAATAAGACCCCCTTAATAGGCACCTAAACCTAGCTTGCATTGCACTGTATAACGCCAGAGAAGAGTATTTCTTACAAATAAGTTATCCTCTTCATAAAATTAATGGCCCCTAAATATATGGTACTTCGTTAACACTAAAGCTAAGCACCTGAAGACATCAAGATCCGTTAAGAAAATGAAAAGGGGGCATTTGCCTTATCCCCGCGAGATTGCATTGCGTGATAATAGCAACAAGCTGTAAAATTCAGCTCCGGACACCTCTTCATTTACACGCGAAGAAGAAAAAAGGCGACAAGCTGCATAAATTCGAAACTTCTCTCAAAAAATAAATTTCAAAAGCGTGTCATGCATCACTCGTATCTCACACGTCTGAGGGGCGCACACATGCCCAATGCAGAGCGCTGGCCCTCAGTTATCCAAAACCGGATTTTCATGCTTTACACTTTGCGCGACATGCCGCACCGGTGGACAAAGGGTTAGAGGAGAGGGACACCGAAGACTATTTTATCGGCTGAATAAATTTATATTCAAACAAAGCTCTCAGCACCCCCTGTGACTCGCACGCATCACACACGACAACCCGATACGAGGGGATGATGGTGATCAGAGCTGGATATCATTGGCGGAGTGGTGGCAGCCCAGGAGCGGAGGACCCCATCCGCTGCCATCACAGGGGTGAGTCGCGAGGTAATAACCAACTCGTGTACCAAAATAACAACAAGATCGCCGCCGCCTGTCCAAGGAATAAATAATCCCGAGTGCAGCTCATCTCAATTTCGGATTAATGACCACGACTTGCACGTGCCACGGCGTTTTTTTCGGACCGACATGTGTGCAGCGGGCCGGAGAAGGCTGCTGGAGCGCCAGCCATCAGCAACGAGGTAGCGATGGGTGCAGCACAGGGCGCAGGCAGGGACATTAACATCACAAATGTCCGAGTGAGTCATGTGAGGAGAATGGCTTGTTGTCCCCCTTCGTCTCATTACCATCACCACCACCATCATGGTCATCATCATCAACATCGACAGCATCCCAGCGTCCCATGTATCCTGTCCGCGCTCCGTCTCTATGGCGGCTATCAGGGACGAGGTCGCGGCGGCCAGCTTCAAAGGGCTTAATGTGTACAGTTCCCTGAATTAGAAGGAAACAGATTGCGCCGGCACACGGATGCTTCCCCTCGCAGAGCAATAAACCAGTTTCTGGAGGAAAGTCGTATTTGGTTAACAAAGAAACGAACGAAAACGTAAAAACGACGGAGGAAACACTTTTATTGAGGAAATATGTTTACAAGGCTAAGAATTGTCAAAAAGAAGACATGTTTAACGGAGCATGAGAAAGCGAACGGAAAATCCTCAAAGAAGTTCTTATCCTCCCTGGCTCTGCAGCGGCCGTTCTTCAGGATGCGACTTACAAATTAAGAGACAAAAAACTGCCGTGGTAAAAAGAGCTTAACTAAAATTAGATTTATGTACATCTTTTTTATGATTTGGTGGTGCCAAAATTCTCTTCGCTAACAGATGATCAACGATACCATTAACATTATATATTGGAATCTACTCTAAAGAGTTATATAATTTCGAAGCAGTCGACATAATCTGAAAAAGCAATGGATTGAAACAATCTGCCCAGGTTAAACAAATAATTTGTTAAGCCTTTGGGGAGTATGGCACGTGCAAAAAGTAGTTACAATGACTCCTATAACGCAGCTCGTACTACTTCAGGACTCAGCAAGGTCACATACGGCAATAACTTCCAAAGATGCAGATGGTGAACTCAAAATTTCATTTAAATTACACAAAAAACGGTACACAGAGATTTTCGGGACTGTTTTATTCATTTGACGTCAACAGTAACAGAACAGTAATAGCATTCCGATTTCCTTCTGAGATTATGCACTATATGTAAAGGGTGGGTCAACTTGGACTGACTGATGGCATTGCTCTGAATCCCGTGGTAATAATTCTTGGGCCAAGAGAATATTGTATGGAAATATTTTCCAGGTCCAGTTTTTAAATCCGCCGTAGCAAGTTCAGGAGATACCCAAGTGAGAATTAACTAACCTATGAAACAGTTTGAAAGGTTTATGGCGTCGTTTGAAAGATGGTGGTACATGATGGTAATGCAAACACCTGTCACCTGTCTTCAAACATGGGGACTTATTGGTCCACCTTTGGAAGTCGTAACATCTAAATGATAGAAAATGACGAAAAAATCTTCCTACCGGATCTTATAAATTAGAATGATTTTCAAAATTTTTCAAAACTGAGTTTAGTGTCTGCAATTTGGTTAATATCATTAATACCCTCGTTGACATTCAAGGCGAGTAATTTCGTACCACAGTTATTAAAATCGGTTGAAGCGTTTAGTAGCTACGGACCATCAAAAAAACAAACAAACGTACAGACCACCTCTCCTCTCCTCTTTGCGTCTTTGCGCAGTCGAATTATTAGGCGAAATGACTTTCCTTTTGCTTTCTACTTCTTATGATTACTTCAGCGAAGGTTTATCGGTGACGTGCCTTTTTAAGCAAATACTTGTGAGCAATTATTAAAACCTTCCAGAAGCGGTTGTGCGAATACATTCTCCTTCCTGTTACTTAAGTATAATCCCGTATTTACCAAAAGCGAAAAAAAATATATTTCCCATTGATTCATAATCACCTTTCGAGCTGAGATCTCACTTGCACTTGGAAAACGTCAGCTTTAAGCCCTTCGGTCCGTCCCGTGCCCGTGAAGAATCGACCAAGCCATGGGTGTCGGCACAAATTGTGTAGAAAATAAAAAGAAACTACTCAAGTGAAAACGAGAATCTTCTTAGCAGGTAATTGAATTACCGAAGAAAAGGGATCAATGCGAGCTAACAATCCCCTTTGGGCGATATCAAATTTCCTCTCGCTACAACGAGAAGCATCAAAACAAAACTTCAGTCTTGTTTTGCGAAACACGGCGAAAACGCCAGCTCGTCTGTGCGCTAATTTGCCTTGCAAAAAAGGGCCCGAAAGTCCTCATGATTGGAGTTTCCTTGATTAATTTCCAGAGGATTAATTCGTTCGTGCGGAGAATTTCTGGTGCAACGTATCTTTTTCAAGAGGTCTGAAATGAAAAGAATCTGTAACTTTCGAGTAAACGAGTAAACAAAGTTTGTGGAAACTTTGAGCAACTCGAAGACAATCTTAGCGAATCTAACAGACTTTCTACATAGACGAACGGCAAAAAAGTGCAAAGAGGCAAAAAGGGACGTTGAGAGAAGTAAATAATTGAGGGAACCCTTTCACCTTCTGAAATAGGCACCAACAAAGTCCTACCTTTAATAATCCCCAACAAAAACGACGGGATCGTTTCCGAAGAAAAAACGACACCATCCATCCGAAACTGGCATCTTCTGCGAAGCACTTAATTATCGGACACATGCCGATACCGATAGCTGAAATCTTCCACGGGGGGACGTATAATTTAGAAAATTGCAAACAGCTCCGAACCTTTTTTCTGGCCTTTTGGCTCGGGTTGCGTGGAGATGATCTTACCCGCGACCGAGTCAAGTTCAGAAGTGCAAGAACTCCGGGAAATTTGCATGACGTGAGCTTATCACGACATCCCATCTTCGACGCTGATGGCTCTTGGCGTCCGCGTCAGTCTGGTGAATTTTTAAAAGTGAAAATGAGGAAAAGGAAGCAGACGACGAGGAAATTGTTTACAGGAATTCTTCACATTCGAACGAACTTCGTGTTTCATGGTGCTTTGCACAGGATGAATTTTTAATATCTGGCGGATTGCTTGATTGAATCTTGAAAATGTGTTTAAAATTCACGAAATTAAGCGCCAGGAGATGTAAGCATAACGCTCAAAGCTGAGATAGAGAGACAAAATCCAGCCTGGACAAACTAGATTTTGACTTGGACGATGAAAATTAGGTCCATATAAAATCCTTGTGCATTTAGACCACTACTCGTTTGTCCAAGCCTCAGTTTTATTGTCCAAGTTAGATTTTCGTTTGCCCACGCTTTATTTTATCGGTCCACGTAAAATCCTCATTTATCCAGGCCAAAACTCGTCTATCCAAACCTTATTTTCATCGTCCAACTCTAGGGACTCTTAGCTTCCAGCGTTCAAAATAATAAAACATTGTTCGTCCGCCATTTTGAAATGCAGCTTGGACAAACCAAACTAATTTGTGGACAAATGTGGACTAACGATGTACAAACGAACGCACAAATTAATTATAAAAAGAAAGTATTCGTTAGTTTTCATTCCTAATGAGTAAATAACAAATGGATTTAATGCTGACTTGTCAAGTAACGGGCATGCATAATATTCCCGAATGAATTGCAATTTAAATTGTTGTTCCAGCGAGACAATTTGTTGGTATGAACCGTTCGGGTACTTCATACATTTTTGCAGCGGGTCCTTTGTGCAAGCCACTGTAAATAAAATTAAATGTGAAAAGGATGTCCTGCCTTTGTGCAAATGATTGACTAGCGCATTATGGGTGGTGTTCGAACGCCGAAGGAAATTAATGGCGGAGTGAACACCATGGCCGGCCCGGCCCGCGCATATGCTGCAAAACGGTTGCCCTCTGCTCGAGTCCGACTTATTTCACCCCCGGCGGCATGCATTTATTATGCTTCCTCTACGTAGGGCTGCTTAGGTCCACTGGGGATGCTCGGAGGCCAGCGAGGCAACGTTATTAGATTTCTGCATTTAACATGGACGCAGTCACGATGCCAAAGATAATACTCGGCAAACAAAACAAGATAGGTAGGGGGCAGCACTGTACATTTGCTCGGTTTGTAGCTACGCTACGCAGTCCGACCCTAGATTGGCTTCCCCCTCTCGCAGTGGTCGTGGGAGAGTGACATTTGTTTGATTTAGCCTCGCCCCACCCCACTTACTTACCTCACTTGAAACGCTTGTTGAGGTAATTGAAACAATCATAACAGCGGTGGCAGCAAAAACATAAATAATTGGAAATGCAGGATTGATGTGAGGTGTTCGTGCGGCCTCTACGCTTCCTCACATGTGGAGGCGCGATTATGTAATTAACGTTGAAAGTTATATTTAATTAATGGTCCGTTGACTCTCGCCACTCGACTGTGCGCTTTGTGCTTCGCGCCTCGCGGGCGGACGGGTGCACCGAGCAACAAATGAACCTCTCGCGTGCTCTAAAGACCCCATGCTCGTCAATCTCGCCATTTTCTAACTTCGATGCAACACTTTTTTTCACTTTTTTAACGAGTACTACCTCTTGCCCTTTCCACAGGATGTGGCCATGAATTTTCGGAAATAAATGTTGTGGTATTTAAATGGTTAATGAGCTGCGGTCACGCAATTTACGTGCCACCTCTGACTGACTGTACTAGGCACGGCTTACAGAAAATAAAGGGCTAAAAAAATCAAAAACCCCGAGAGGCACCACACGTGCAAAGGCATTTTAACTTTTAACGTTGCACCGCATTTCGTCATTTGACGGCAATAAACATGAGCCCGTCGCCTGTTCTGCCGCATAAATAAGCAGGTTCCGCCGCGTCGGATTTATTCGCTTTATGATGTTACGTTTTAATTAAATGTTTTTTGCACCACTTTGTAATCCTTTCCAACTCGCTCATGTTCAGTCCAGCGCCTGCCCAGGGTGTTGTGCGGACGTGTCAACATGGCTCAACGTTTCAGCACACTGTTCAAGTTGATTTATGACCTCTATTGGCGCATTGCTTTATTCTTATTTTACCATACATATATGGCTCTGATTTTTGTGCTTTATTCCTCGTTTTTCTTTCATCTGCAAGTTTATTAATTTTGACATGTTTTAGAGAAAACCAATTAACATTCAGTATAATAATTGCAAGTATGTACATACGATGACGAAAGATGACATAAAACAAAGTGACAGATTCTGAACTGAAAGGGCGAGTGGTCTTGGCAGTATTAGTCCAGGAAAATTAGAATTTTTATGTATGTTTTTCCCTGTGTAACTGTCGGCTCTTAAAAGGGTTAGGATGGAGAATCAAACAAATTCCCATCCAACATCTTATTTGGGACCATGAACTACTTCTGCAGCGGACTCGTTGGAAGTTTGGCTCATTTATATTTTAAACCGTTACTTCGATGAACAAACAAACAACAATGACATTTTGTGCAAAAAGGTTTATACATTACGAATATAAAGGTACTATATCAGGTAAAGCTGATTTCCTGAATTTTCGCAATTAGGATTTGTTACAATTAACGTTTGAGACTCGTTTTGCGAAGTGCTATATGGCGAGTCTAGTCTAACTCGTTATTCGGATTGAGACAGCGTTTTAACGTGGAACGTTAACGTGTTGCTTTCTTATTTCAAAGCTATTAGCTGCAGTTTTTACTGTAAACAGTCACAAAAAACACACGAGATAAAGCAGTGGACCGCTATACTCCTCATTGTTCTTGCGAAATAATTCGTTAGTGATTTTAATACAGCGTGCATTTCAGCGCAGATTTCCCCGGCGTCTGGTACCAACTGGGCCTGATCGCGCGTCACAATCGGACCGACACCTCAGAATATTGATTCTGTACGCCAGCATCCAGAGCCCAATGGAGATAATTGCCGAATATTCGCAAAAGAGCCCATTTAGAGCATATTTAGTTGCACAGGGTGTTCTAGTTAGGGATGGCCAAATGATGGGAGGGGATAAATTCCCTATGTGAACATGTTTTTCCGAGAACAAGTCGCTGGCATATCCTCTTTATATTGTTAGGAAAGTAAAATAAAGAAAACATTCTTCAAGCGATAATTCACCATTGCAATATTCCTACATGCTTTCATAAATAGTTTCAATCGGGCTCTTTTAGCTTTCCGACGCTCAATTGCAGACACTCAAGTCAAGGAAAAACTTTTTCCTTGCAATTTTCTGAGGATTCCTTTTCGCGTTGTTCAACAGTTTCGAGCTTTGTTTGTACGTACTTGTAGCATATTGCATAATACCTAGAACGTTTTCAGCACGTTTTCTCCACCGAAGGCAATAATGTGTCAGTGACCCCTTCAAGCGAATTACTATGCAAAGATTATTATTAATATTGACGTAATGTTACACTCCCTAATTGGGCCACACCGCTTTCATCGAGATGCAGCGAGTCTTATGTCAAATTATGTCACTATAATCCATTATCCACCCCAATCGCGAAAAACACGCCTCAAAGGATTCTCATAAATCCACTGCACCTGAATTTGGCACTTTCGTGATAGCACAAATCCTTGAGCAGAACGTGGGTGCAAAAACAGCGCTTCCTTTCCAGCCCAGCGCACATTATCCTGCGGACATACACACAACTCCTAAACGTGTGTGCTGCTTCCCGCTTTTTTGGAAAAGAAAAAAAATATCCTCCCATATTAATTCTGCGCTCATAAGAGGCGCATGGGGGGTGTCTCCTGGCCGGGACGGATTCAGCTACATATATGTATGTAGGGCCATCCACCAGGGAGGACTCGAGGGTGAGAGTCTTTTCTGCACACTAATTACACAGTAAATATGGGAACGAATTGTTGTTCTCTTCCACCCCCCACGAAGCCAGATAGCGCTGAACTGGGGTGAATGTGCATTGACTCGACAGTGGACTACAAAACAGCTATGCATTGCTGGCACCTCCCTTAAGGGAATTCAATTGATGCCAGCAACGCGTGGTAACGAAAGGACTGCTTGCGAACTATACCTATACATACATTCCTACGTGAAACAATTGCAATTTACCTTCTCATAAATTTTATTTTCTTTTATTATTGTTGAACGCTTAGTAGGCATAATCCACTATGAATTTTTATCAACTCACGAATCCCTACGGTATATGTTATGTATCATTATAATTTAATTTAAGTGTAAATCCAAAAGAGCTCTATAGAGGGAGATTGTATGATTGAATTTTTAAGGGTGGAATACAACCGCCCAGTGCGAGTCGGACTCGTTGGCCGGGGTTCCGTACATAAATTAAAAAAAGCGTTTTATATTATGTGCCAGTTTGCTCGGACCCGGCGTTGCCCAGATACTATTAAATTTGTATTCCTTAATTTTTCACACCCACCCTACTGCATCTCTTCTCCTATGTGTCACAGCGGGGTGGGGCTAGTCTCGTTAAATCAAGCATAAATTCATACCCAAATCCCCCATACATCACTTTCACCTATTCCTAATACTTTTTTTAATATAAATAAATAAATGTTAATTTATTTCCAATCGGCAGGGGTAAAAAAGTTTCCAATTTCAATACTCACGGTTTCTACATTTATTAATATTTGCATCCTAAATTTGGCACACACATTGTCGTGCATGTTTTCTACTTTCTAAAATTATTTTCACACTCTTACCCGCACCTATCTTTTCACACAAAAAATAAACAGTAAACTCCTATCTCTTTTACTCTTTATTCCATTTTACAAAAAACTATTATTCATTAAATTCATTCACTGGTAAAGATTCAAAATCAGTGACCCCGAAAACCCCCTACTGCGGGTTTTCCGCGTGGCTAAAATGTATGTCTGAACTTTGATCTATAGCTATAAAATACAAGTAATCTAAAAATCTCAATAGGATGTTGAAATGAAATGAATCTGAATCTAAATATTTCGTGGCATTATTGGATTTTTCGTATTTTTATGTAATCACATAAAGCCGCAACGTTCATTTTAGCCATATCTACGACACAAGATCTACGTGAAAAGTCTTATAGATATCAACCCCTGAAAAAATATCACTTTGTACGGACTATGGCAAAATCAATAACATATTATTAGAAACAACTATAAAACACATTTGTTGGTATAGAATGTTATACACACGACCTTTTCATACCTTGAGAGTATGTTTGTCTATATTACTGGCTAGAGCAGTGGCGACCTGTTCCAGAGGTCCCAGGTTCGAATCCCACATGAATGAAGTTACTTTGCTTTATAAAGAGCTATCATCATACTGTAAAATTTCAGTGCGGACAGTATTGGTATAAAAGATATAAATTGTTGCTGACTTGTAAATGTTCAAGCGTCTAGGTGGATGTAGCCCCATATTTTTGGCATGCTCATTCCTATTAATTTTTTCATAACCCTCGTATTATTGGAGTCGATTGAAACGATGAACGCACCCCTGTTTTTGAGCCCTATTATTCTCGAGCACATCTAGGCCACTTGTGTTTCTAAATTAACACCTAATGACGACAGACAAACTTCCACCATCGTTTCGGGAGCATTCACTGCAAAAGTTTATTGATGTCATAATTGCTGCAGCCACTGACGGGCTCGCTTTGTCGTCGAAGCTGCCGTTTTTGCTGCTTTTGTGGCTCAGTCCGTTCCCTGAGTGGCCATCGCACGCTTTAATAAATGACCAGCTCAAGCATAAATTTGTGAATGCGTGCGTTCGCCATGGACAATTAACTTTTATTTTATGTTTCCGGTAGGCGTTGTGACAGAGACACGAAATCATTAAGCATTTACTACTAACGCTTATCGAATTTAATCACTATCATCATTTGTCCCCTTCCTTTAGTTTAGGGCTGAATTTTAATTCGTTCGAGAAAAGGTCAGGCCAGGAAGTTCGCAAGAAAGTTGAACTTTTAATTGAATAACACAAAGCTGCCATGCATGGCCGCGGTGTTTTATTTACATATTAGCGCATTTACACTGCAACCTGGTGTGACATGACGTGGTACAGTCACTAGTACACTAGGGAACCGATGTACGAGTACATACATATCTCGGAAAGCAGTTTGTTGTTGCACTGGTTGATACAGGTTAAAGCTGGAGAACCAATATGGCTGATTTGTTATTATTTGAATTATTCTTTCGTAACACACGGTATAAATCACAGTTAACTGGTTTAAGGTCTACCGCAAGTGTGTCGGACTGAGAAGAAGGGTTAATGTGCGCGTACTTTGTTATTCAAAATTAAATTGTGCATGCAGCAAAACTAAACTATATATTGGGGCGGTCTTTTATGTTTATAAGTTTACAATTTTAATCTTGTTTAATTTTCATACGCATAAATTCACTCTGACTGCTCATAAAAGTGATCTATTTTGCATAATCTAATTGTTGGTTGTTTTCATTTCAAATCATAAAAGCAGTGAATTGTTTTACATAATCTAATTGTTGGTTTTCTTTTTATTACAGGTACGAGGCACTTTATTTCCATTTAATTATAAGGATTTAAAGTGAAGAATAGAACGAAGCTCCAAGGTAAAATTGCTCAATTTATAACATTTTCCCATAGAGGTGAGTGGATAACTAACTACCTTATTCAAAGGTTATACCCACAACGACTTTAAGAACAAACAAAGAGTAAAGGAATGGGTTTCTCTCCCGCTGTTACTATTCCTCAGTGACATATGATACCAATAATTCCACTTCGCAAAACTATCAACTTCGCATACACTGCGTGAAAAAAAAATTTAAATACTGCACTAACAATGGCCAAAATTGTTGACATTGTTTTTTCTTTCGGAAAAAAAAATTTCTTGACCTTGATAGAATATTTTTCTGAAACCGAGAATCGGGAATTAGGTCCGATTTCACAATTAGTAAACCAATGGTAACTCACAAAAACCATATTCTGATAATCAATATTGAAAAAAGACATTGTTTGTAGCATATTTCAATTCCTTTTAAAAGTATTCCGTATTTCGACTGTATGATATTAAACAGTTAAAGTGCGTGTCTTTGTCACTCAAAACCGTATTTTGTGCAAGGAATAAGAAGCATTTTTTTTGCAGACTATTGATTATCGCCCCCCCTTAATAAAGGGTTTTTTATTTTATCTTCTACCACGTTCCCGTCGTTGGGAGTCCCCCAAATCATGATTTGTGTTTTAGATAAAAAAAACACCACTTGAAGTACAAGCATGAAATTTTACTCAAATGAAAACTGAAATGCTCTACTTTCATAAAAAAAGAAGTTGAATTTTACCACCCTCATCTGGACGTCGTACGTAGAGGAGGTACAGAGACTGATCATTAGGAAGGGCACGCTAGTTAGGTTTCCGCGAACATAAGGAATCTTTCCTAAAAAATTTTGTAGCTCTTCTTGCTGGGTTCCAATTCTTGCAGTCACCGCTCCGCCTTTTGCAGGTAATTGCAAGCTTGCCTCAGGCTTGGAAAGGCTGCCAGCACAAAATCGACTGGTCAACATGGGAATAATACGTTAGTGTCTCACTTAAAAGACAAGACATTTTTTTGTCGGCCTGTGTAATAAACCGCTATCGCAGGAACTAGAATTAAAAATGCAAATCAAGAATTGACATGGTGGCACGTAGTCAAAGTTGAAATATTAGAATTACTACTCTATTTTGATTGTGTTACAGCACTAGACATTTTTATTATTATTCTAGTATCGGTGAGAGCCATTGGTGTACAGAAGAGCATTCTGTAAGATCTCAGATTTATCGTCCGATTAGTTTACTTATTTTTACTTGCGGAAGCTGACAAGGTGTCGGTTCGAGAGAAACGTATTTAAATAAGCCATCTATTCTTTAGGATGCGTTCGCAGCTTTTTCTAAAAATCGTACAAATAAATTTATTATGGATTGAATTTGAAAATTCGTTAGTACATCCATACAAGTGCATATTTTTGGAAAGTTAAGAAAAAAAAATTAGTTTTTTTCAAAAATTTACAGCGGAATGATGCCTTGATGCATTTATACTGAATACCTGTTGACCTGTAATGTTTTGAAAGAACCTTAACCTTAAAAATGTAACAAAGTTAAATACGTTTACGTTTAGACTGCATCACATAACGTCGGGTTTTGAAGCGTTCAGATTCCTCGGAAGTGAGAGTCTAGAATTTTTGAAACCTGTAGTCTAACTCCTAGTCACTAGTATTGTGAGCGTTTTAAGTGGGTTGAGACGCGTCATCCAATTACCCCGAAGTTGAACACCAATCATGCGTTTAATTATTCCGGAGTTGGCCAAGCATGAAGTCGATCGTTACCAAGCGTGTGGGGAAAAAACGCAAAGGAAGTTGAATCAGGTGAATGGCTATTTCGAAAAGAGGCGTGATCACTCAGTGACGAATTGGACATTCCGAAGAATCGGAAGTGCCTCGCATAACAAAAATTCAAAAAAAAAAGAATTTCTTGCTCCCTCCTAGTGTGGGAATAAAGCTCGGATGAGCTCTAATACCTCCGCGAGGGTTAAGGCATCTTAAACGACCTCGCAGCGCGTTTATGGCTTCACTTTCTTTGAAACTCATCAGGTGAGTGACTTGAATGTTGCCAAACAGCGAAATTCGCGCGAATCGCGGTTGTCGTGACCTGTGTACTGCTGTGCGGCTTTGTTTTTTTCCTCCGGCCGGTTGGATACTTCATGTTGTAAATAAACCTGCTGCCGCCGCGGCCACCACCGCGAATTCCGCGATGTCTGAGTCACCCACCCTTTCGACACTTTTTCGGCGTTTTTTCCTCATTTCTCCATTTGAGTCCAGTTGATGTTTTTCGTTTTTATTTATGCCAAAGGTTCGACGTTTCGACATATCGCCCAGAGGCCGCAGAGCCTTATGCCGGAGATAATTAATTTTTTTGCTGCCGCGACTGCATTCATGGCGAAAAGTTGAATGGGCCCGAATGCTGGGACCTTTTGTGAGTTCGTAAAATTTGTGGCTTTGACCTTACCGAAGGTTGTCTATGTCGGGGACCAGTTGAAATCTTAAATTGGAATTTAATCCAATGCAATCCGCTACGGTTACACTGCATCTTTTGCACGGGTCTTTGAACTCGCGACCATATCGGATTTTTATTTGTTCCCATTTTACCGTTTTGTCTTTTCTTAGAATCGGAAATTGTGGACTTAATTTATATCTTCCTTTTGTGAGTCCATGTGCGTCAATTATGGTGTTACGAAGTGTTTTAACGTGTAAAGAAAAGACTACTATAAGAGCTAAAAAATGGTTATATTGCATTGAGAATTGCTTCCGTCAATTTGACAGTTTATTTTACGTTTACACTCAAACGTGAGAAAAATGCCCAGAAGACACTTAAGTAAAAATCATGAGAATACTTGTTCAAGCAGACATCAATCATCAATTACACATAATAGTGAACAATTGATCTTTTAGGAGTTTAAAGTTTAACTTACCGGATTTTTATTTTGTAGGAGGTTCATCTTTTCGAGACACTTTATAATTCAATTCAAACGTCAATTCACAATTTGACACTGGAAATCAGCTGTTTTTTGCCAGTATTTGCAGTTTCATTATCTGAGAATGAGTTTATCACAACTTGGTTGACGAAGATGAGAATGGTATAAGAAATATGTAGATCCATAAATATTTCCATGGATTTACTTGTACAGAAAAATTCTGGATTTGGTATCTCTGGGAACGGAAATAAAAAAAAGCTGAATTCAGTAGGCATTCATTCCATATTGTTATAATGAATTTAACGTTGCGGAAAAGAAACCAATGAAGTAGGTACCTCAATTGCACACTAAATCAATTCTGAACCAATCTTTCATAATTGAAAAATTATGTATTTTTTTATCCATATTGATCACCGGCGTCGCTTCTTTTCTATCGAGTTTTATTAATAAATATGACGCATTAACATCACGCAAATCACCAAATATTTCATCCATTTCTGTATTAGTTGGTTCAACTCACGGCTAAGTGAACTTTTGCTATACCGGACTGCGAACATAAAGAACGTAGCTATTGCATACACCGCTGTATACTGTTGTCTGTCGCTCTCGTGCAATTAAATATTCGACCGTTGGACGCTGCATTATAAGAAGGCTGGCAGCAAATCAATTCCGTCGGCCGTCGCTGTCGGGCGCGCTGCTGCATTGTGTTTATGCCCTTACTTTGTCGCTCGGGGTCTCTTTCGCTCGCGGTCATCCTTGGGCCGATCCGAAGATACCCGCATTACGACTCGAAATGTGACGTCCCAAGCATGGGATCGAGCGTAGCGCTTTCACAAATTTACTCTCTCTTCCCCGCTCGCTATAGAAAAGCGCTCCCATACTTTGCTGTTTCATCCCTACCACCAAAAAAATTCTGGGATGACATTATATATCTTGTTCCGAGATTAGCCGAAACGACTTGAATTGGCTTAATTTCATGTATAGAATTCCTATAAGAATTTCTTCTAGAACTGTTCCAAATTTCAAGTTGATAGCATTACTACTAGTTACTGAGAAAAACGGGGATGGCAGACAACCAGACAAACACCGAAGTCTCAACATAAACGTTCTTTGTACCTTTGTGTGAATATGAGATGAGTATTGGGCTGAGAGAATATATCACCTTTAATAAAACTGCCTTTTAAAATGTAATTAAAGTTACGAGCATGTACATAAGTAATAAATTGTGTCCAAGCCACCCAGTACTGTGCAACGACAGTAGTCCTTGCACCACCTGCAGCACATGAGGCTTTACATGGTGGCCGATCTTGACACCCATTGTAACTATCCTCACGCTCGGCCCAGCTCCAGTACTAAGTCTTGCTGACATTAAGAATCTTTAATAAGAAAATTTTGAAAGCATTATCACCCAGGAAGCAGAGACGGTTTTAAAACAACAAATGAAGTGTAGCTGCTAGCAGCAGCCGCTTCTCGTGGTTGCCGGAGCAATTATCATCCAATTTATGGGAAGCTCGTAATAATAGCGAATAAATTTCATTAAGGTCGCCGTAACTCATGCGATCTGCGAAATTACAAGCGTGGACACAGCGATGGGGTAAACACTGCAAGTAGCGAGACAGCAAGCTGGTCGGGCGTATGAAATATTTAACAGGAGACCGATTTGCATATGAATCGCCAGGAAAGCTGCTTAGGCGGCTACAACAAACAAATCACTTGATAAGTCTCACCTGTGCAGGTATGGCTCTCCTCGAACAAAGCAACTCTGGTCGGGTCGGGCGAGTGCATGTGTGCGCAGTGGCCGAACAAGGCGTTACATGGCCGGTGCATATGAATCGCATACGTGTCCGAAGATAACTTCAATAGATTGACGGAAGACCGGCTATTCACAATGCAACTATGCAGCCCAATAACAGGGACATTAGCCCCAACATAAATAACCCTCCGCAGCTCGTCTTTGATGCTAACGAATGGCCGCGATAACTTACCGGGAAGACGCAATGTGCCGGGATCGAAGCGGGCTAAATCGGACGCTGTAAAAATCAATTATGGGGCTCACAAGGTGGTGCCTCTCGAGCTGGGGCGACGCCTGCACTGTCGCTCACGCCTTCGCCTGCTCCATGCAACTTTGAGGCCCAAGTGGAGCTCGATACACTGAGGAACATGAAAATCAGATTAGCCGGGGCTTAAGGGGATTCTTATCGCGTGCTTTATTGCAGCGGCTCAAAAATGTATTCCGAAGAAGAAGATTTGTTAGCTTTCCCGGAGGAATTTTATGGTTGTTTTCGACGGTTATAGCGAGGAGGCGTTTTACGACCCTACCCGTCAGGGAAAATTATTTCTTAAGAAGCTTTTAGCGGAAGAACTGATCATCTAATTAAGTTTTCCAATATTTTGGCTTATCGCAAGAATTTGGGTCTTGGAATGATTCGGCAGCTTACGTTCAATGTATGTAGAACTGGTCCTTCTTCGGGTCAGGCAGGTGTTAGAATAGTTATATAGGTAGTAATTTAAATTTATGCTATACTTTCTACGGAACGACGCAGGACGCGTAAATTCAAACGTAGGAGTTATGGAGTACTCGAAACGTTTTGCGTATGGATATACTCTCCTTTCCTGCAAATTTTCAATCTGGCGAGCATTGAAGTTAAAACTGTACATCGCTGATCCTTTGACAGACACCCCTGTACAGTTGACTATGTACACCAAACAATTCTCGATTAATTCTATATACTCAATTTGGGATGAGGCCACCAGAGATTTTAAGGCGTCATTGCCAAATTCAGTTAGTCGTCCACTTCGATGCCTGTTAGATACGTCATGAACGCCAGTAACAAATCTTCCAAACCAACCTTGACACTTGACAGTCAGCAGATCTCCAAAAATATTAAATTTTTTATTTGTTGTAATTTTTACTTAAAATCCACAAAATTTAAGCAGTTTAAAATTACGTACATATGTATATTGAGGGCAGTAAAAATATTTCACAACTTTGGGAATATATAAATCACAACCTGGCTCAAATGAAAACATTAAGGAAACACGTGTTATCTTGTGCGGTCAGTGTAAGAAAAGAACTAATGAAACACTATCTCTTCCAAGATAATTGATAACTTTTGATTATCTAATGTATATCAAGAGGGCTGGGGACTCCAAAGTGGAGAGGCGAAGCATTAAGAGGATTTTTTTTAGATGGGAATAAATTTCCGCCCTTTTCACAAAGGTGCCGTTAGCAGTACTAATTTCGTGTTTTCTGAAGCTGCCACACTTCCGTTTGGAAGAGGTGTTTGTGTGAACGGAGTAGTCAACATGTTTCCGGTAATTTGAAAATGTTGATTTCAACGTAAGCGACAAGGAACGTGAAGAGTCGCTAAAAAGAGTGTTGCTATGAACTTTTAAAACCGTTCGAAACCATCACTGGGGATCATTATCGATTGCAGCTAATTCGTTTAAACCGAACTTTAAAAGAATAACAGCCGGAATGGAACACTAAACACAACCAGGCCCCACGTTGCAATACCGACCTCAAAATACTTGGAAAAATTGAATTGGGAAATCTTGCCCCACCCGTCGTATTCAGCTGGCATTGCTCTCTGGAGAGAGGTTTACTTTTCATGAAGGTTTCGAAAAATTGCTATTTGAATGAATCGAGTTAAAAGAGCAGAATTTTTTTTAACTAAATTTCCTGGGGAAAAAAAAAATAATTTTGAAATTACGGTCAATGTTTTTAATTTCCAATTAAATGCGGTAGGTGATCCAGTTCATGGACGTCTTGCCAAATTCTTGTATACCACGTCTGATTAAAATTGAAGTTCGTAGTCATTAAAAATACTTCTGCTTCTACAATGGTACTAACATATGTGTGTTTATTCTAAAGTTGTTCAATGATGTGTTGAATTTAATTGTGATGGAACAGCGGTCAAAGAGGATTCACGCCCTGGTTGACGTCTTAACGATTAAATGAAGAATTGAAGATTTAAATAAACAATGTTTAAAACATTTTTCGTGTTACCTAAGGAATGAGAACGGTATTTGTGCGTTGGGTACAATAATTCTGACTATTGTGACTGATATTTGAAAGAAAACGATACCCGTTATTTCAAAGCTCTCTTCAAAACCATTTGATTAAGATACCTCTTAGAAACCTCCACGCATCAAACCTTGATTTAAAACCACTGGACGGCTGCCGCAATAATTTGATTCTCTCGACGTGATTTTTTTCGTGTTTAAAAACTACTCACGCAATATTTCTTGGCATTTTATTTAGATAAGCGACGTCTAGGTCGTTCGGTTTTAATCTACTGTCTCGTTAAACTATTCAACAGTAATAAAAAATTAATTTTTAGAGAATGGTTCTAATAATTTACCAAAGCACAGTAGGCCTGCCGTTCCTATTGGTTCGTTGTCAATTCATTAGTTCTTATATCGAATCAAATTGAACAATTTGAATCCATTACTGGCAATTACGTGTCATTCACTGAATCGTATAAATCTTCGATTAACTAACCCCCGCCCAGCGAAAGTTCAGATGAACAGATCGTAAAAACTTCCAAATTATTATGAGGCAGAAGAGATTACATAGACGGAACATTATTCAAATTCGCAAAGACAAAACTCTTAAAATACGAGGTCATCGCAAAAGCCTGAACTCGATCGGACTCCTCTACCTGGATCAGCACTGCAAACATTGTGTTCGCACAAAAGAGCCGCAAACGGAATAATCGACTTTCGATTTCATGTCGGTGAATTGTAAAAATAGTGCCAATCTACTGTACGAATTTAATTTCTATTCAGAGGCCGCTTTGGGGGCCTCGGTGACATGAGCGCTTCTAATGATTGCAAGACCTTGTGGTGGTGGCCGGTCTCCCAATTCACAAAGCTCTTTAGGCTGCTGATCTCGCCAGGGCGGCTGCTCTCGGCCTTGCCTGCAGATTCTTAGCATTCTGGAGTCATCGCCCCAGGAGCTTGTCATACTCCAAACCAAGCAGAGCAACTAAGAGAAGAAGATGCCTCTCCAGATCGCCACAACCACTCTAATAGCAAGGGCTAAATTTGCACACCACGGCTACATTCCGTGAATACTCGCGATCGGGTCTTGTTCCTCTAACCAAAATTTCGCGACCTATCATCGAATTGCGAGTCTTCTTCTAGCCAAAATTTCACGACTTATCATCGGATGTTTCGCGAGCAAATTAGTCGTACAAAAGCGCGGGATAGTCCACTGTCCAGGCGCCTGTCTAGTCCGCTGGATGTGGCGGATCTGTCTTGTCTGGGGCTCAGTCGTCGGGCACTCACCACATCTCGTCTAGGAGAAGGGGCGCGATCGCATCGCACTGTTCCGCGATTCGCGATTTTGAGTGTTTTGCTTTTTTGCACGATTACCGCGCCGCCGCGCATGACATAAACGTTGCGCTAGGTCAGTTTCCGATTTGCGCGGCCAACCGTGAACGTTATTGTGCTGTCTGTGTGTGAATTGCAAGCTTATCGATGACGAGTGTGTGCAGCTTTTGTGCTCTTTGTCTAATGAAAAATTGCAGTTGATTTGCATATCACCGTGAGTGGCTGGCCCTTGTGGCCTTTGCTTTTGTCTTTTGTAAGAAGTACGCCATGAATGCAGTCGACTTGTTTTAGTCATTCCACTTTTCCCTTTCCGCCGGTGCTTTCTTCCACTTTTCCTTTTGCGGTGCTTGTGGGACGGTAGCTCACCTTCGGCGAAAGGCCTGGAGGCCGCTTAACGCTGCATTTACGAAATATTGATATTACGTGGGAATTAGTGTCCGCGAGTGCTCCAGTGCAACGAGAATATATATGCATGTGGAGTCAATGCTCCTCGAGTGTTTTTCTGCTGTGTATTGCCTACCCATTGGGAGCCGTGATAACCCCATGCACTTTTTAATGTTGCAGGCCGAGCGATTATTTCAGACAACTGAAACTGATTACAATACAGGGTGTTTCGTATAACGCATACAGAAATGAGAGGAGTGATATTTCTCACCTAGCTACAAAAAAGTAATTGGGGGGGCATCCCAACCATTTTCAAGTTACAGGGTGATTTAGAAATTCGGGATCTCAGCTACATCAAACTTACGCCAAAAAAACTACTATCTCAGTGCGCTTTCCAAAAATTCCATCAAAGTTGATCTACCTCAGTAGTAGGTACAGTCACTTGAGAAAGTAAATAAAACTCTAAAATTCGCGCTTGCTCCACATTTTCTCCGAAATTCCTGTAATTTTTGTTTTTTTTTTAAGGGGCACAACACGTCCAGCTAGAGAATAGATATATGTATACAAATTTATACGTAGCAAACTTTTGCGGAATATTAAAAAATTTTAATTTAAAAAGTAAGTCCCAAATTAAAATTTTGTGACGTACTATCATTAACGGTAATAAGTTTTTAATTTGTTAAAAAGCATTTTAGGTTAAATTGAATTAACTCAATTGTTTGTGAAATGCAGATATTTTTCAAATTCACAAAATTTTTCCTACGTTTAAATTTGGATACCCTACCTGGACATGTTGTACTTGTTGGTTGAGCATTTTTGTTTCCTTGCAAATAGATATGTTTACACGATCGCGTCTACATATTATTTTCATACTTTCGTGCCGGTACCTCTTGTCACCTTTCTTTAACCCTAGAAGCCCAATCTACGCATATGAGGCGTACACGCAAGCGAAAATTCCCATTCTAAAGGTCTTAACAATTTAAGATAGCAAACACAACCCAAACAAGTGCCTACCAAATTACTATTTCATTTCCGATTACACACTGCCGTATCGATTTATTGTAAGGACTAAAACATACAATAATTCTTTTAATATAATTATATTTTGTAAATACGTTCTTTTAAGTGACTACTTCTTATGAAAATCTGGGTGGATTAGCAAAGCACAAATTGTTAAACGGTATTGTGGAGGGGAAATAGCACAGTGTAAAATTCTCAACTTGTAAATGAATAAATGAATATATAAGAGTTTTCGGGGTCAATGATTTTAAAATTACAAATACTTTGACTGTCCCACCCATTCACACCTAGAATACTCTATCATAAATTTTCATTATAGCCAATTTTCAAGTCAAGTCAAGTTTAAATAAAAGATGTGAAGGGCCAAATCTGGTTCAATTTAATTCTCTTGTTAGTAGAACTAGCCGTATACATTGAAAACGCGATATCCTTATAAAATCACAAATAAAACGAAAAAATTTTGTAAGTAATGTAATCTTCGACTCTCCTTTAATGAAAACTTTACTACTTGCTGGGAATCATTTGCGGATGTATTTAAGTTGTCTAATCTCTTCAGAAGTGTTTAAAATATAGATAATACAACATGCGGGAGGAATCGTTCTTTCGCCGCCTATCCACAAAAAGTACTGCATTAGCAGTATAATATAAGCAAGCACAGTCTGTTGGAAATAAGTCAAACTATAGGGATAAGCGAGACGGTTTTAATCCGATTAAACAAAAATCAAACGCAAAGCAAAACATTTTCCGGGGTCGCATTTCACATCTTTGAAAGTGCCAGGGAAATAATCCCTAAAATGGATCTGATGGAGTGATTTCAAGAGTTCTAAAAAATCCGAACCCTGTAGACAGTAGAAATAATGTAACACAAACACGAATATTTCCATAAGCCCTAAAACAAAGATGGAAACTTTTAGAAACACGTAAACCGCTTTATCCTTTCTGTTTAAAAAATGAGTTAAATGAATAATTAGATTCGCCTACAATCTAAAAATCAAATTTTTCGTGTTCATTCCAACAATGAATATTCAATTAATGCATTGTCGGAAAACAGGCAGAGTGTTTGTACGAAGCTGAAGGAAAATGTCTTTCTTACTGCATCCAATCAAAGGTAAAACATGCCACCACAAGTCGACAAAACTCAGAATATTATGTTTTTTTAAAGCTTTGTTGACCGTCGGACATTATTAAAATTATTTGACACAGTAAAACTTCTCGAGTTCTGCAGCTCAGTTCATATACACTCATAACATACCTTACTAACCGAAGTTAAGTCATTGCAGGAATTAGCTGCTCGAAAAGGTTTGAAGTTCATTGGGGAGTATCAGAAGGATCAATCCTCTGTCCAGTATTGTTCACTTCGCATATTTACGATCTCCCTTTAGTTCTCAAGAATTGTTCCGTAACTATATGCCGATGATGTGTAACTTTTCTTCCTTTCTTCCCTTAATTTAAAGTCTCTAGAATTTTTATCTTAAATTTGCTTTACAATAAGTTTATTTTTGAGTGTATAACCTCTTCTTCTTGTTTTATTTATAAACGTTATTTGTTTCTTGAATTGTTGGCCTTTTAATAAACATGCTCGTAACTTTCCGTTAGACTTCACTTGCACTTGACATAACGAACAAAATTTAAATAATTTGAACGCTCTACCATTTATAGAACCGGAGATATGACGCCTCATATATTATCCAACTCGCTGTCTAAAATTAGTCTTGCATGCCCAGCCAGGCAGAAGAAGTTTTCTGAAACCATTAAAGCCAACAACCGCCAAATGTGCATGTGAACTTCCAATTACTTATGCAATTTTGTCAGAAGCACCTCCAAAACTCAGGCGCAAAGTTTCTGCAGGAAATGGTTTTGTTTCATTCCCAGGCACAAAGAGAGCAAGTTCTGCTTACGAGGTTACATTTTCAGCGACTTTTGTGGTGATATAAACTTTTTTCTTTTTATATTTAATCTGAAAGGAGGATTTTAGTTTTTTTCGAGAACTTACTGTTTTTTAAAGATAAAGGTAGCGGTTTGGCATCGATCCCTATTAACACCCTCTTGAATTGTAATCAAAACTTAAAATACTCTCCTACACAAAACCAAAGGTCACCTTTACCACACCAGGCATATGTTTTAAAGGCACAATTAAGGCAACGTCATTGAGAAGATTACACCCTAAATAAAGGTTTGTTCGTCCAACAAGCCTGGGGACCTAAATCGCGTAGATATTAAAGAGCGATACGCTTCGCCACGAAAGTCCCAAAATCTGCACTTAGTGCTCCCTTTTTACCTGCGGCCAAAGAAAAACACAAACTGCCAATCCATCACTCATTTGGCAATTCTCCATTGTTAAAGGGAACTTAAAGCAATAAAAAGTACAAAAGTGCGATAAAAAAATATAAAGGTACAAAAAAGCAACGATTATGCCTCCCGGCTGTTTCAGTTTCAGGCGGAGGCACAGACGCCCGGTCAATGGACCTGGCACCAAGGTCATATTCTCAGGTTGCATGTTGCATGCACGCTACTACAAAGAAAGTCCGAAATGGGCGGCAAGAACATCATTTTGAGATCGCGAAGTTGGTGCTTGGGCAGTCTCAGTGTGGTATTGGCGAAATGGTTATTTGTCGACATCAAAGCTCTAGACACCAGTCGTCGAATATTTTTCTGTTTGCATATATCAAGAGTCTCTCCTGCAAATATCTTTAACAGGTGATATTAAATGTTTCAATAAAAAAAGACGTTTTCTTTTTTCACATATACTCCCATAACGTCACAGTTTTGTCTCCTAAGGGGTAATTGCAGAATTTTCCCTCAACTGCTTAGAAATTCTGGACATCACGCAATGGGAAACCTGCTGAAGTCGTCCAGATATCGCACTCCTTTTTTCGGCTGAAATGTCTCCTTTTCTTGTTTTCCTTATCTTGGTAATTCAATTATAAAATTATTAAAAGGTTTGCTATTATTTTACTTACGTACACAAATACACTTATAATCTCACAATACTCAAAATACAACGCCCTTATTTCTTTTTCTCTTCGATAACTAGAAGCGCGGTTGTAGTTCACTCAAAGAAGTCGTCACTATCCAAAGGTACCGTTCGCCAAATTGCCTTTGTTATAAAACTGTCTACCTATAAATGGGTTTTCCCGAAAATGTAATGTCGCCACATAATTACTCAAGGGTCAGTACTTCTTTAATTATCTTTAAGCAGCTAGCTAGAGCTAGAAACATTTTTAAGAAAGGTTTGAACGTGAAAGAAGGAATTCTGCGAAAATTTTAATGGTGGTTGTAAATTTTTGGCCAGGTACTGTACGTACATATATTTTTATCTTTTGATCTACCCAACTCTGCGACTTCAACTCACGCACATTATTGATCCGCTACTACTGCAATTTACTCAAATTAACCAAAAAAATCTTTTTTTTTTAAATTAAAAACTTATTACAGTTAATGATAGTTACAAACGTTTAATTTAAAAAAAAACTCAATTAAATTTTTTTAATATTCCGCTAAATACTAATAACACTAATAAACTTGTATACCCTTCGTGGACATTTTGTACCTCATTGAAAAGGTAAAGGATGTGAACTTTAATGAAATTAAAAAAAAGTGTTTTAATTACCTGAATTTCGAAGTATATGCGGGAGAAACGTGAATTTTAGAAAATAGAGCATTTTTCACTTTCGAAGTGATTGTACCTGCAGTGGTAAAGGTGAATCAACATTGATGGCATTTTTGGAAACACATTGAGATAGTATAATAGTTATTTGACGTGAGTTTAATATCGCTGTGTTGCGTAGTTCAAAAGTTAAACACAAAATAATAATGTACCTAAATCTCGAATATATGAATAACCCTGTAACTCGAAAACGGTTCAGATGGTCCCCGCTGAAATACAATTTTTTGTTTGACTAGGTGAGATCTATCACCCTTCATTTTTGCATGCGTTATAATGCGAAACACCCATACAAGTGTTCAATGGAGTATGCGTCTCGCTCCAACCTTTTTTGGCCTCATATCTGGAAACTATTAGACCTATGTAAATTTTGTAGAAGACTATTTTTATGCAGGTTTTGATGAGGAAAGAAATTTTATAATAACCAAAATACACGTACAACCAATAATTTACAGCATAATAAAGAAAACCGATTGAACGTGACCTTTTCACCTTCATGCATTTGCAACGCAGCTAATATGATTTCGCTTATGATTTTGAGAGAAAATTTCAAGTGCCCCAATAAATAAAACCCGAAGGAAAATCATCATTAGGATTTATTCCGAAGATTGACCTTCATTTTGCCTGGACTATATTCTGAAACCAATAAAGATTTAGACGCGCTCCATGATAAGATAAGTTAAAACTGAAGCAATTTTACAACGATTAAACAGACAGACGGACAAACAGATTTGCCTATTTGGTGATGTAACATGAATGTGACAGAACGAATGTCTCTTACTTTTGGGACGATGCCTAGACTGTCCTGTGTACTATACTTCGAAAATGACTCCAACTACTGGACGCCCCACTAACGAAAAGACGTCAATTTTGGTTGCACCCGCAGTAATTATCACTTGTTATGGCAGCCTAGTTGACTGCAGCAATTCACCTGTAATTACTGCGTCAACGAGTGCCTCGCGTTCACGATATTAATGGATCGTACTTTTTGTTGGAATAACTTCACTATAAATTAGCGTCATACGTATCACTTTTGGTCATCGACCCAGTACTTAAATCAAAAGGCTGACACATTTTCAAGCAGCAGCCACCAACCGAAAGTTGTTCGCATGGCAAAGGTGCGATTAATCTGGAAAATTACTATAATTTTGGGTGAAGAAATGAAGACTCGTTAAAGAACTGGTTTCTGCAGGCAACGAAAATAAAATCCAGAAGCCGTACTTTTAGAGGCATATATTCTATGCAATTTTTAATGACCGTCACGTTTTGTTGCGGGTTTCTAAAGGCGGATAATTGATGATTCACTATTTCTGGGTTATTGGGGAAATTAAAAACTGGTTAGCTGGATTTTCAATGAATTTTAAAAGACACTATTATGCCTATCACATCAAATTACAAGAAAATATTCTATGATTGTGATTACTCAATAATTAAATACGTGGGGGTGTGATTAGTTAAGGCGGAGAACATCGAAGAAAGCTTAACTACATTCATTCTGTAATATATTTAATACATTGGACGAGCTTCTAGATCTGTGTACAACAAGCGCTAAAAGCGACCTAGAATGCATGCAGTAGGCTATGAATGCATTAGGGTGTGGTATTTCACTTAAAATGCTGCAAGGAAATAACATACTTGATTATCGGAAAAGTCAGTCTTCAGGTCGTTTTTCAAAGGTCATAACGAACAAACATTAATCAATGATGTATTATTTGTTTTGTTCGCTTGCCTTTTCACAGCTTCATAAGCATAACTCCTCCCTCAAAGAAGCACTTTTTTATCGGCAAAAAACTGAGGAGGTGCTGATTTACGTTATACCACATAAGAAGCTTTGAAGAGAGCGAAACAAATGGAAATCTGACCACACAACGTGAGGCGAGTATAGCGGGTGTGGGAACACATACCCGCTAAGCTAAAATAATTTTTGACAAATGGTTAAACTTATGTGTGGTGTCGCGTGGTCATGATGGAACACAACTTTGTTACGATTAACGAGTTTTGAACGTTTGTGAATATTAGATTTGCTCAAACCGTCTAACTACCGACAGTATACATTAGAATTGAGTGTTGGAACTAAAAAAATAAGACATTTTTAAAAGTCTGAGAGAGTCACTACATGGAGATCATAACCTTCCCCTGATAAATGTCTGATGATGTCGATGTCATTTGAGACGAATCATCACGTTGCGCACCATATTGTTGTAAACAATCTACTTCTCATAATTAGTTATCACTATCAGCCACTTACACAGACCTCACCAGCAAGGAATTTCGTGAACCATCGTTGATACTGACATTGCAATGACATTGACAATTGCAAAATTTGGTCTTCTATCTTTAATTTGTTATAAAATCATCAAAGCTCAACCAAATTTTGAAACTAGAAATTTCAGCTATCAAATGATATAGACACGACTTTAGTACTTCTAGATTAACTAGCGATAGCGATTCCGATAAAATAAAATTTCAGGTAAAAAGCTTGGAATAAAGATTGTAATATTGGGCCCTACATTTTGTTCGACTCGACTAGTGAAGACACTAATTTTCTTGGTATCTCTGCTTTAAAAATGTGTCTATACTAGTCGAGTCGACCAAACTCGACGTCCATAATAGGACCCATTGTTATCCTACGCAAAGGCAACATATTGTATGTATTTATGTAAATGATAACATAAAAATTACAAATAGTGGTTTTAAGCCAAATTTATTAGGTACCATTCATTAATTATTATTAATGTTTTGTATTGGTTTCCTTTGTCTTTTTGATTTCATTTAGTCTTTTCGGGGATGAATTATACAATTTTCCTAAATACTCTTCGCTTACTTCGGTACGCCACACCCTTTCGACGGTCTCTTTACGCTCGTTTACTCCTCGGCTGAATGAACCCTGTTCGTCATTAGATCCTAAAGTGTTCGTTGGATTTAGGTCAGAGCAGATTAGTTATTTGAAGGAAACGAGAAGTACTTTAGTGATTTTATACTTACCGAGCACGCTCGGTGCTAAAGAAGAGCGGAATCATCCTGAAATATGAGGTTGTTAGTCACTTCTGTAAATCACTCCATAATTGGCAACACTCCTTGGTCGATGTTTTTGTTATATGCATTCACACGTCCATCGAAATTTATGCATTCTTCGTTAAGACGTTCTTGTTGGTGTCGAACTGTAGCTCTTCTATAAGATTTAAATAGATAGAGTTTTGATTCATCCGAAAATTGAATCTAGTCAGACGGATATATTTAAAAAGAAAAGGTAACCACTGCCAATACTTATAAATAAATATCCAATAGAGAATAATGCAGATTTGGGTGCCCCTGATTTAAATAATTAGAAGGAATATTCGTTTGCTGTAATATCTGGATCCGAGGACATGATTGAATTGAAAAAAGTTTGATGTTCTTTCATAGTCTCTGGTGAGCAACCTTGTGATAGAATTATATTTTATCAATGATCAGTATATAAACATCGCTCTTGCCACATACATAAGAGTAAAACCACGCCAGGTAAATAAAAGAATAATCCTAAAGGGAGCCGCAACTGTAGCTTTGTTTGTATGCCATACTCAGCCCCTATAGCTTCAACGAATTCCGCGAGTGTCCGGTGGTCGTTCGGAGGATTCCGCAGTTCATATTTTCCTTTTTCTATGGAAAAAGGTAAAAGAAAAGCACCCGACGACATGGCTCTATCATCCACGGCAAGGCAGACGCTGCTTGAGGCCTGGTCAACGGACGGCTGACTTGACATTCCGCGAGCTTTTGGTACACTTCCAGCGCAACTTCCACTGCAATGGAATGGCGACACACAGCAGCGGCGACAATGACCGGCGACGGCGATAATGCATCTCACGAGCGCATGCCGCGTGGCTGTGTCGCCTGGCTGGTTTTGGCTTCGTGAAGCGACTTGCGTGCACTGAGCATGTTTGCAGCAAAAATTACACCCCACCGCGACGGGCCGCGGTCGCCGCCTGTTTGTTTGTTTGTTTGCTGTTGGATCTGCCTCTATTAACAATAATAACACGATGTTCCCGGCTGCCGAGTGCCGCGGCTGCACGAGATCTAGTTCTAGTACGCGACCGCTCTAGCGCTCTGTTTACATTCTCGTCTGATATAACCGATTGCTGCGCGGAGCTGCACTGACTGCTATGCCATTCCGGGCCGGCCCGGGATCTGTACCATGCACACCACTGCTCGCAAAACTGGCAGCAGCAGAGCCCGCCGGGTTCGTTGTCCTGCTGCACATGCAATCGCATCATTGCCAAGTCTGCCTGAGCAAGTAATAATGCTGCCCGCCCGTCGTACCCGCGCGCCACATTCGTCATGATGGTGGGGAAACTTCTTTGTGGAAATTTTTCGGGGAAATGGTTTTTTTTGTTAATAATTTACTGGACCCGAGAGGGCTCCCTGTTTTGTTACTGTAATTAAGTTCGGCTCATTTGTTTAATTAGCCGCCTGATATCCTGTTACACTTCTGGATATAAAACGCGTTTGTCTGGAAGTTATTTATGTTGTCAGATTGTCGACTGTGAGAGCCTAAACAATATTAGAATTAATGATACTGGCATATCGATTTACATGTACACCAGCGCTCAGATAAAAGCCGCGCCGCCCACACTCAGGGGTATCGCAGTTAAAAACATACATAGGCTTCAAGGCGAAACTCTTTTATTTAGTGGCAATTGTAAATATTATTATTTTGACGGCTTATATCTTGAACTAACATGTACAACAAACACGTTAGTCTAGCTCTCGATAATCATATTAATTATATAATTTGCATTATATATATTTTGAACTGTGGACGAATTTTTATTGGAGAAATTAATTTATATGGATATTTTTAATTTAAATATCATACAAAGTAAGAACATGCACGATAGGTAAACAGTGTGAATAATTTTATAGAAAATGGACTTGCCCCACTTGCAAAAAAAAAACGTTTAATTTAAAGCAGAAAATATTGATTTCATATCCGTCCGTCACACAAAAATTCTCCAACAGTGAACTCTGGAAAGCTAACACGTAAGGGTTTTGGGGTCGCTGATCTCAATTGTGGTTGCGACAGTAAGATCAAAATAAGCCGAACCGATATAGAAAAAACAAAACAGAATTTGTTTAGATAGAAATGCAAACAATTAGAACGACAAAGAATACGGCATATCTGCATATCTGAAAGAGCAAGGAGTAATTAAAACCAATTTTAAAAAAATCTAACGTGAAAGACTAGATCTTTGTGTTCTTTGCTAGTAGTTAAAATTTCAACCCAATGGATTCAGTGGCTTACGATGAATATTGGTTACCGCTTTAAACGGATATATTTAAATAACTGATGACGTCACAGAAGTGGATTCAAAAAAAAAATTGTGCGTGAAAATACTTAAACGACTGGCTAATTTCTATAGAAGGGTTGTATTGTAACAAAAAGTTGGGAAATTGTTGTACTTGACGATTTTGTTCTGAATTATAAAAATTGTTACAAATTTTTATACTTACATATATACTTAAATCATGATTTCTATCCAGCACTAACGGCCAGTACGAATTTGCTCACCAAAATATGAACGGGTCTATTTCATTTCATATGTATTTAAGCTCAACGGTGTGCCATTCTGCAATTTTTAGGGTTCTGTACCTTGTATTCTTGTGGCCGTTCAGCATTTAGGGTAATGGCCGCAGTATCCAGGGTTTCGGTGGATTTAGAAAAAGGTTGTAAATGTAAAGATTGAAACATCGGTTAAGTTTTCTAAAAACTTCCGTTCAGAGACTAACTAGCTTAGATGATACAGAGCGAATAAGTCATTTATCTGCATTGTGCGACAGCGGTGATTTTCTGTAAGTTCTATTGCTATCGATTTGAAATTTGGCATAGTTGTAAAAGTAATTTGCCCGCATCTATTCCCGCTGAAAGAATATTTTTATAATAATTAAGTAGGGAGAAAATTGAGTACTCGAAATACTGTGTGGGTACTATTTGAAAGGCCGTGCTTTAAGAAAGGACTCAGGGAGGGGGGCTTCTTAACCATTTTCAATTCAAGTTATAGGATGATTCATAAATTCGGGATGCACATTATTATTTTATCTTTAGACTTAATTAAGACATCGACATCAACCTCACGCCAAACAACTACTATCTTAATGCACTTTCCAAAAATGCCACCAGTGTTGATTTACCTCTGCCACTATAGGTACAGTCACTTGCGAAATTGAAAAAAATTCTAAAATTCACATTTCTGCCACAATTTCTCCGAAATTCATATATTTAATACACCTCTTTTTTATTACTCGTAAATTGCTCATTTCGTTGCATTTCCAAAGCGGTACAACATATCCAGAAGTAGGATATACAAATTTATACATAGAGAACCTTTTGCGGATTCTTAAAAAATCGATATTAAATTTTTTTTTCAATTTAACGTAATCACCGTTAACTGTAGTAAGTTTTAAAATAAAAAACATTATTTTGCGGTTAATTTGAGTTCTATTTTTTGTAAAATGCAGATTTTCTTAAATTCCCCTGGCAACCTCGCGTGTGTGACTCACACTTGGCCGGTCTTTTTCATTTTTTGTTGTGTTATCAACGGAGAGAAACCAATTCCAAATAATGAGAAACGATGCCTACTTTAATTTTTGTGACTTGCGCAGAAACAACATAATTCACTGAAAGGTTAAAATTATTTATTTGTCGATTTTTTCCCATCAACTTGCTTGTTTTTGTGCTTTTTGCGCAAATCTCTTTAGGGAACTTTTATTGGGTAAGTATATTCCAAGTCTTAAGCCAGTTCTATTGAGACTGAGATTTCTCTTATATTATAATTTAATCTAAAAAATGTAAACCCAAGATTCAAGTAAAAATATTCTTTAGTGGTTCTTAAAAAAATGCGTTTGAAACTCCCAGCTTATAATTTATTTCATTTTGTAATCCCACTCGTTTTTTTTTTTGCTTACCCTAATGTTGCGTTGCAATGCCCTTTAGAGTCAAAAAAATACAACTTTGTCTAGAAGTAGCATTGAGGCGTTGAGATGGAACACACAAAACGGTACGAAACGCTACTTGCACGGTTCCCACACGGACTTGGCCGGCTTTATGTTAATATCATTCCCTAAACTCGTTTAACTTCTCAGTAAAACTTACAGGAAATGCAAAGGAAAACTAATTTACCTTTTGCTGCAATTGCAGAAATATATTGCTGAGAAGACGGAGCCATCGAGTTAACAAATTTAAGTCCAGAATCTGAATGATCTACGACATTTTATCCGAGAACAAGTTTGCACAACTCTATACTAATCCCGCCTGTGGAGGAAGCATTCCCCGGCACTAGGCCCGAGAACTGCGTCCATGCATCCCGTGCGGGATAATTTAAAATGCATTACAATTTCCGGAGTCAGTCGTAGACTTCCTCTACGTGAGAACCGGGAGCCGGTCGAGACCGGCGCAAAAGAGCCGCTTCGGCACCCGGCTCCGGCACCACCTGCCACAAAATAGCAATCAAAACAGACGTTATCTTGTCTTCTGCTATCAGTTAAATCAGGAATTATGTCACTTGAGTCAATCACGACATTACGTAACTCGTCAGCGCAAAAAGCAGGAGGTGGCCGGCGCGGTGACAGCGGCAAAAAGCGTCCCAGTCACTGCCAATTAAGCACACAAACGAGGGTGAGCTAGTGCTCGACAGAGCGTGACCAAGAAACAGGTAATGATAATGTCTTCGCGGGTTCCTTACCCCCGACGCAGTCCATCTCTTATCAGCGGAGGGGCGGGGGCGATCGGTGCAGAGACAACGGCCCCGGCCCCACGCATTTCCGGTTATGTTGTCTCTTTTCGTCATCAATATTCATAGAAACATTCGTCGAGTGCATAAACACAGAGTTCACTCCACTATCGCTCGGGCTGGGGCTCCACCAGCCATAAACAGTGCACTTCGAGGAGGAGCTGCTGGGTATTTGTGGTAATTGGGCCCCATGCACTGTTTTCGCCGGCCAGGAGGCAGGGAACGGATATGGGGCCATGAGTTATGGGGCAAGGGGCTCACCAGAGCAGTGGTGCTGGTGCAGCAGTCAGAAGATAGTGAGGGCCTCGCTTTGGTCGGGACAGTGATGACGGGACGGGACGCACGGCTGATGCACCTGATCGGGTGGATGCGCCGGCACTGGGCATGGGCATGGGCATTCGTGCAACGCACGAAAGGCATAAATTATGCATGAAAATGTTTTATTACTTCACAGATACGACGTGCCTTGTTTATGTTATATCACCGCGGACCGCTCACATGATTCACTCCGCCGCCTCGCTCCCGGGAGTCTCGTGCACTCCGTCACTTATCGATCGATCAGTCAAGCGCAGCGGCCACTTTTTCCAACGCCGCCCGCCTCCGCCGCGTTGCTTTATTTCGCATTCTGTGCAAAAAATATGATAAGGCGACCGCGGCGGATTAATTAATTAAAAATAATTATGGAATGCACTCCAGTTGCTGCAGTATGATAACGCTTCAGGAGTGGGTGTGCTCACATTCTTTTATTTTTTTCGACCTTCTGAAAAGCTAAACTTCGTAGTTATATTATAGTTTGACTTCCGTGACGCCAAGATTTAGCAACGGTTTCCAAAGGAGCCGTAGTGGGAAGAACGGAAAATTTGGTAAGAACGGGAAAATAACAAAAAATTCCCCTCCGCTTAGTTTAGAAAATATAGGGATTTTAAAATACCAAAATATATGAAATTTTAAAACTTATATTTTCTACAAAAAAAAACCCGGCGATAGCTTAAATCTTGTCGGCACGGAACAAGCAACGGCAACGGTAACATATTCTCCGGCTTAATTTTGCACTTTTCCCTCGTAAATTATTGTTTTTTGTTTGTTTTTAAATTTCCTTGCCTGAAAGGCGTCACGCAAGTGACTTTTGGTCTTAGCAGTGTGCTATATGACCATGAGATGGTTTTCCTTCTTCCAGGGACATTCAGCGTGGACAGGCGGAATGTATACGCCAGTCGGACCAGCAAAGTTCTCACTTTTTTCCTCCAGAATTGGGGAAATGTTCCTCCTTCTGACTACAGTCACTTGTTAAGGACACTACGTGATAGAAATTTAAATATCGTAACCTGCGGAAAAAAGGGGTTAGGCGAACCATTTGCGAGCATTTTTTCACAAATTAATGTTAGCCTCAGCGAAAAACTAAGCCAGCGTCACTCGTTTATCACGATCAAGAGCGGCAAGAGACCCACCAGAGAAAGACTAGCCCCGAGCAGTTGGTACCTATCTTTAACGTGTCTGTACTTATCACATTTCAGAATTGCAGTACACTTGTTATCATCAACCTTTTTCTATAACGCAAGGCAATACTTAGCATATGTGTGTCCTCTAATGATTCTATTGATCATCCTTGTGATTCTGCATGTAACCTCAACTGACTGCAGCCAGAGTTTGATCCCGATCCCTAGGTGGACCGCCGCAAAGAAGCGACCCTTGACTCCTGAGGTTCTCTCAACCCCCCTCTTCTACTCCTCCATGACTCCGAAATTTAGTGTTCCAATAACATCCCTTCAACCCTAGTGTCCGCCGCTATTCGGTCCGCCTAGCAATTCTTAAAATCTTCCCAGCTTAAATTAGCACTTTTGCCTCGTGAATTAGCTGAAACTCGATAAATAACCTATTTTGAATATAGTGGACAAAGGAGAACGTCAATGATGACTTTGAATGAAAGTTATTGGTTATTGAGGTTGGAGGTACTATGTAATACTATTTTTTTTAAATTGGAAGATATAATTTGGGATTTCCAATAAGTAGCCCTTCAAAAGTTGAGCACATATTATTAATATTACTTTTGTGCAATATTACTCTGTTATGAAATAAAATCATAAATAATATAAATTCCGTATGCTTTTTAATTCCAGTTACTATTAAAAAACTGCCACCATGTTCTTCAAAACATTTTTGTGTCCTGATTTTGACGTTTTGATACCTTGCTTCTAATTCTAATTGATTTGGCTGGATATTAGAAGTTGTGTATTAAAACTTCCGCATTTGGATACAAACATATTTTGACGAACAGGTGATGAGTTTGATCAATTGTTGTAATACAGATTACTCAAATTAAAATACTCGTAAATATATTTGACATTTTTTTAACACATTGACGACGAATGGTGCATAAATGCGGGACTAAAATTCTTCTGGCGAATTCGATGGTCTGAGTAGTTTCACCAAATATTTTTCCTCCAGATGCTTTTCAAATGTCATGAATAAATTTGTCTTTATTATAAGTTCATGTTTTTACTACTTTCGCATTATCAGAAGCCTTCGAACAGTTAAAGTTGAGTAATATAGGAAAACCTTTATCAATAAGTCTTACCACTTCAATAGATAAGACGTAACAAAGGAAAGCACAGCGCAGCAAATAAAATAAAAATGTCACAATTTCAAAGTTATGTTTTACCCCTGACCAACGTGCGATCTGAAACTACTCCTGAGAGCGGTTTTCTTGTTGTGTCACTGTAAATAGCTTGCGATATTCTGGATATGTTATTGATATTAATGAATTATCGCTTCACTGCAAAACCATACCATTCGTTTATAATGCGTTACCGTACTGATGTAGACTATGATATGATTCATAAGACAAGCAATTTACTGCTAACTCCTTCAATACATATAGTATTTAAAAATAACCCGGAGATAAGTTGCGCTAAAGTTGTGTACAAGGGAATGGTTTCATTTAGTCCCACGAATTATATTACGCGTGGAAATTCAATATTTTGGTTAAAGATAACAAAATCCAAGTTCAAATACAGTAGTATAATCTCCAACTGATCTGACCCGTATCAAATCTCAATGATAAATGGGACATGAAACGTGAGGAGGATAGGATAGGACAACTCCTCCTTGCTGTGCTGTGTGACCGCTGTTGCACACAAACAACAGGGCAAACAAAAATTCCCTGAACCGTGACATGACCATAAAGCCAGAGACAGTGGAGTGCAGTTACTAGGGTACATCGCTCCTTTGGGATTTCCTAAATCATCAAACACATCTTCACACCATTTTTTTCTGGAGACTGTAACAGTTTTCCTCGATTAAACAATACACAGAGGCATCAAGGGAACTGTGGAATTGAGCAAAAAATAAATCAATACGCAGGCAGATCGTCCTTTCATGACTTGATCCTCCTAGAATCTAATAGGAATCGACCCTTCTTTTTGATTCTACATTTGAGGGGAAACTTGCTTAGGCTAATGCCTCTCTCAGTGTGCTCGAGTAACTAGTACTGTTGCTGCGGGGTTTCCGTGAACACAGCAGACGTAATGATGTGCTTGCGTGCGCTAGTATGTTGAGCATCAGTTTTAGGCGCAGGGAGTCCCTGGGCAAAACCTGGAATTTGCTGTGGTGGTAAAAATAAAATTGCTGACGGGGAAGATTTCTACCTGTCAAAAAGGATGAAAATTGAGACAGCTGGCCCTCCCTTCTCATACTCTCCCATAATTTGGCTAAGGATATTCGGTGGTCGCCATTTTCCTTTCTTAATCCCAGTTCTTCTGCGCTTATGTGATCAGTTGTTCTTGAGTTTCTCGTAGATTTAAGGTGAATTTTCTGTTAAAAGTACTTTTAGTAGATACACAGTGACTAATACCTTGCTTTTTATGTTTTTTTCTTTGCAGTGGTGTAGCTACTTTGAGTTGCACGGACTCCAGCACCCACTCAAGTGATGCATCGGATCCAGGCTCCCCTTACAGCCCGGTTTCGCTAGGAGACGATGTCCATCAGACACCAAAAGCGAATATGCCCCCGCAGAATGTCTTGGCAACACAAGCCCACCAGCAACTCCAGCAGAATCTGCAACAGAAGTCAACACAGCACCAGTGGCCATGGAATGCAATCAGCAGCTCCTTAAGCAACACCAACAACAATAATAACAACTTCAGCGCAAGCAACAAGAACAGTGTGAATAGTGTTGCCAGTAGTAATAAGCACAAACGGTTAACGATAAACTCAAGTGATACTAGCGGAACTGCCAAGAAGGCGCGAACCAGCTGTGTGGATAGTAAGAATCAACCAGTCGTGCCTTCTGCCGTTAAAAGACTGAAAGCGGCCCCAACCGACGAGTCGCAAAAAAAAATCACGGGTTACTTCAAATCACAAATGAAACCGCTAAGCGCCCTTAAGAAGGACTTTACCAACTTAGTAGCACGTTCCACCGACGTTCAACCGACTAGCGGGCTGGACAAGTATTTTAGTATCCTGGCCAAGGTAAAGGATGACAAAGAGCTCAAAGCAAAAAGTTTGGAGATTGATGTTCGGACATTGACGACAATGCCACCATCGTTGAAAAAGATTGAGCGAAAAACGGCGAAAGTAGCCCAAGTCGCTCCCATATCACGCAAGGCTGCAGCAGCGCAGCTAGGAAAAACACCAAAGAAGAATGTAGCGATTGCGCCAAGGACGACTGAACCCAAGAAAACGACGACGACTGTGTCGAGTACGCTACGGAAAACTGGAACAAGTGTTCAAGTTGACCAGTCCAAGATATCTCAACCGACAGTGTTGCTCACTGCCATAAGAATACCCCAGACAGCTGGACAACAGTCTTCGACACAGCAGGTTCATCAAGCACCAAAAACCGGCTCTTCCCAAGCCAAGGTCGGGTCAGTTTTCCAAATCCCCGTCATGCCAAATTTAGTGCAAATTCCGAACCTTCTGGCCACCGCAAACGGGACGAATCTAGTAATGAACAATGGACAAATCGCACGGGTAGGGAACGGTGCCCAGTATTTCCTTAATGGAACTGTGATCAAGCTCCAGCAAATCGCACCGGGCGGCGGACACGGAGTGAATAGCAACAACGGTGTACTGACGATGGAATCAGGGATCTCTGGGAACATCTTAGTCAAACCGCCTACCATCGCACAAGCAGTGCCTTTAACGTCATCATCAAATACGAAAACAACACTTCCAACTTCGCAGCAATCGTCTATCGTCACCCAGACGGTCACTAGCAACGGGTGTGGCCCTGGCATCCCAGGGCAGACGTTTGCAGGCAGCCAGAGACTTTCAGCACAACCAGTATTTATGGCGACGACGACAGGTTTGTTATTGAATGCTACCCTTCCAGCTGTGATCGCGACAACCACGTCTAAAATCGCCGGCAGTCTTCCCCCACAGGCCATGCCCGCTTTGCAACCAATTCAATCTGCTACTACGCAAAGCTCAAACATTCTGCCTAGTTTAAGTACAATACTCCATGCTCACCATCATACTGCCGCGACTTCGCAAAGTAGCATGCCCCAGCACCAGGCACAGTTTATCGTTAGCCAGGCGGACGCTATACTCTCCAACATTCCCCCTACAACACTGTCAACAGCCACTGCCAAGTCCAGCGCCTGCACAGCGATATTCACAGCTACATCGATAGCCACCAGCGTGAGCTCGCCAGTTCCTCCTCTAGTGACTTTAGCGAGCACCTATGATACCATCTCCACGTCGGTCACATTGACGCGAAATAAGCAATTGAATCTTTTCACTGAAGATGTGAAACAGATAAACAGCGGGATTGTTAGCAAAGCTTCCAAATATGAAAGTAAGATCCTTCCTGTCTTAGAGATTAAACAGGAAAAATCGCAGATATCTAAACTCACAGACATAGACTCGTTGTTTGACAAACTAAAGAACGAGCCGCCATACCTCCCGATCGAAAAGGTGAAGGAAGAGCTGGCCGTCAAACAGGAGATAAAGCCTCATGTCTTCAAGGAGGAACTCAAACCATGTCTTCCGTCTCCAAAAAGCTTTGTGCTGGAACAAATCAAACAAAAAACGCCACCAGATGTGTTCACTGATGAAAGTATCAACACGGAAACTTCTTCAAGCAATAGCGTCGATACCAGATCGTCGCCAACGGATGATCTCAAGTCGACAAGCATCGACACAGAACTCGAGGAAACTGCCCTTCCAAAGTGTGCTATAAGCCCGATTTTATCACAACCAAAGACTATACGTTTTCCCGCTTTATCGGGCGAAACGGGCTACAGGTTCGGTCCAAAGGGAACAAAGCGACACGACGGTGTCTGCTACTGGGACAATTGCAACGAAAAGCACGATACAAGCTCCAAGTTGTTAGATCACCTACAGACGCACCATGTCAATACTCAGTCGGGACCATTTGCCTGCCTCTGGTCAGGGTGCAAGGTGCATGGCAGGGAATCCTGCTCTAGACGATGGCTGGAGCGACATGTCCTCTCCCATGGAGGCACGAAACCATTCAAATGTATTGTGGATGGTTGTGGACTTAGATTTGGGTCACAGGTAAATTTTTCTCTTCAACACCATCATTTCATCATTTTATCGGGTTATTTTGTGTTTTTAGCTTGCACTTCAGAAGCATGTAAATGGACATTTCAATTCAACCGAAAGTAAGGACAATCCAAGCAAAAGAGCATCCGATCCACCGGTCCCGAAGCTATTGAGGAAAAATGGGAAAAAATTGCGTTACCGACGCCAACCTTTCTCAGGTAATGGTCGTTTTCGTTTTTACTTGGCGCATATATTTGTTGAGGACGTAAGTAGTGGATAGCCCATGATAGCAAATAAGTAAATTGTGACACTGATTACAAGGATAACAAACAATTTCATAGTTTCATAAATACTGATGAAAGTTGACTAGGGCAGTAAACCTGGTGCACATTAATAGAGCTCCGAGATTTCAAATTTCGAGATTTCGGATCAAAATACTTGCAAATCTTTACAATAACAACAATAGCGATCCAATTTCTTTAAAATTTGTAAAGTATAGGTACTTAATTTACAACAGCGGCGTACACTTATAGAAATATTTTGACTGCAATATTACATTGTTCGGGGTACTTCCCGCTATTATTTATTTTGCGTTCGGTTGAGTCGTTGGAGCCACAAGTTTGCGGATACCTTCAGAGTCGAGGGTTTACATCTATTTATTCGCATTAATTTAAAGTCTGCTGTCTTGCTGCTTTACCTTCAAGATCTGTTTGGGCCTTCATTTCCCAGACCTACCTTTTGAATTTTTTTCCAGTTACTTCATACCACTTTTATAAATTCGCTCTTCAAAGTTCCCCAAGAACCCGGTAAAGTCATTTCGGGTATATCGACGCAAAGTCATCTTATATTTTTTTAGGGTTGTTGCCCGACAGATGGCTTATACATATGTATAAAGGTATATTCATTAAAATATACTGTATAAAAATATATATAAATTGAACAATTTCAAGGTAGTAGCAATTCGACCAATCTTCTAGTTATCAAAAGAAAAGTAAACCTTTTTTGCTGTTGCGTTGAGATAAAAATGAAAAAACAAAATTCAGAGCTTATATCAAAAGTGGGAAATACGCACAAACCAATGATTTTTTAGGTTGTGTACACCATAGCATAGAAATTGCAGGAATAACAGTAAATTGATGGGATTTGTTCATTTATATACATATTTGGTTTACTACCTGGGAAGCAACTGTTACGATATCTGTACCTCATTCGGCTCTGAAATTCAATCGTTTGATATGTACATAACCAACGGAATCTGTAAAGTGATTTTATAAATACCAACTACTACGGAATGTTGATATTATCTGTTCGTTAAGTGTTCGCGTGTTTCTTCAAAACATCTGTTAATCCATCGTGGACTGTGAAAAGTAGTGACGCTTGTTTTCTATTTTACTTTTGAAATTCGTCAAATCCACTACACGTGGGTGATACATATTTTTTGAATTAATTAGAAGTCGTTTTTTCGTTGGAATTTAGTAATGCTATAACCAGTGTGTTTTAAAAGAATTTAACCCTTCGAGTGCAGTCTTTTCTATAGAACTTACTAATGAAGATGGGATCAAAAGGACCTCAAACACTTTTCTTACCGATATAGCTTTGAAACTAGTGAAATTAGGAATTTATTTATAGATAAATTTTTTGTGGCTGAAACCATCTACTTTAATATCAAGTCTAGAAGCATCTGAACTCAAAAAATTAAAAAGATATTTAATCAGTGAGTATTGATTGCTATGGCCGTAGCACTTATAATAATTTTAAAAAAAGTTTCAAACTGGTGACCACAATCCTTACTTTTTTTTTAATTTTTAAATATTCAATTTACAATTTTATTTGGCGTTACGTGCCACACACGTGTTACAATATTGTTGTATGTTATTTCAAATCGCTGGGTTCCTTAAATTTTGTTTTGTTCACACAAGTTTTGTGACTAAAACTGCTTCATTTATCTTCCTTTTCAAATAAACAGCATAAGTTTTTATCAAAACTTATTTTGAGGTTATACTTTCGACTATAAGCTGCAAGATGGTCAATTTTCAATGTTCGATTACATGAGATTCTTCTGCGTCTGCAAATTTTTAATTTTGCACGTTACGCGGAACGATACGTGCCGATTACAAGTTACAACGGCTTGGCCTAAAAGAATCTATTGTGGTAAACGAATAAAAAGAATAAAGTGTGGTGTACTTTTTATTAGAAATCAGCAATCCGGGAACTACAAGAACTCTTCTTCATGAAAGTGTTTCAGAAAATTTAAAACTTCACCGTCAAATTCGATTCATAAGTTTAGTTTGCGCTTAGAGATCCTAAGTTTCCGCAAAAGATCTTCAGGTCCCAGTGCCCACCATATGAGTCACCTCAATCCTTTTAAATAAATAAATCGCGGTCCTAAGGACTCCCAAGGATCAATATTTATAAAAACCACATGTTTCCGTGGTTTTTAACAGTAAATGTCTATAGAAAACGTGTCCCTAGATTTTCTGAACTGCGATAACAAGTAAACAAACATCAAAATTACACAAACTTTTTTTTTGTGATAATTCCAGAATTTTCCAGTGAATAAGAAGACAACAGCGATTTTATAAAATGTGTAGATGATGTGTATGTTTTAGGCTTTGATGTGTGCTGATACTAACTTGTGATCTTACTGAAAAATACAGCCACTTAAAGTTTACGTTGTCAAATGAGTGCAGAATATATTTAAGGGTTAAGTGCCAGCGAAAAGGTTTCTTCGTGAAGTAAGTAATATTTTTCGTTAGCATTAAGAAACTATCAGTCGTCCTTGTTATCAGTATTACAATTTACTTTGGCTATATTTGATGTCGTAAAACAAACTCATTAAAGTCACCCAATTCGGAATATGTATGCCCTCGATTCGTACTTGATACACTCCCAGAGTTTTGATTCTGCAATATTTGGTTTTTGATAAACCATCATTTCCTTTCAAGAAAACCATATAGGTTTTTGTTATCATTTATCTACGCCTTGTTAGATGCTACTAACCAATTGCAATAATTTTCCTAATTAATACGGATTTACATCAGCTATAAAAATTACAGTCTGAAAGAGGAGAGTTCTCTAAAATTGCACTGGAATAGGTGTTTTCTCTGACTTCCGGTAGCTCATAGCTTAATGTGATGTAATCGTATGTTAACAAGATATATCTTTTTGGACCAAGTCATTGTATAGATTTCTCGCATATAGAAACTTTTGGAGTGTCTCAATTACGCGAGGTCAGGAAATCAAAATTCGACATGAATTTGTCATTAAGTCTGGTGTGAGCTATTACGAGTGAAATAATTTAGTTCTACATGGGGTCTTCATGTTCTCTTGTCCACTGATTTCAAAATAGCGAATTTTCCATCGGATACATCTATTTTCGAGTTTTAGCGATTTCCTTTCCTCAGAAGCAATGTTTTTTTCAACGAATATTTAGTTTGTGGTCCCAATAATCGAGCGTGCAAATCTTATTCACGAAAGAAAATACTTCATATTTCAATATTTCTTGAATTAGCGTCTTGCGTGGTAATAATGAAACTTTCTATATGACAATGTTATTCTTGTAAATTTTAATAATTAACTTTCATTTATTTATAAGTTTCCATGGTAAAAAAAATAAATCAACGGGCCTTCCAATAGAGCGATAGATCTTTGAAAACACTACAGTCATATTAAGCAGATTTGTGCTGTTATACTGATATTTGTATTCATTGTTTGGCACTCAGAATCGTTCTGCGGAAGGCGGAAATCGACGAACGAATTGGCAATCTTACTTACACTGCTTATATTCTGTTATATGTGAAATAGAGGTCGGAGCTTCATCGGCAAGCGAAGCCTTCGATACTTACCGGGTGTTTGACTAAGAAGTTTACAATTTCGTCTTGAGATCTTTCGAGACTGGGAACTGAAAAACGATTGTTTGCAATAACACAACATTTATTCAGGCTTGGGAAGCTTAGTTGTGAAAAATAACATCGTCCAAATGGCTGCCTCTGGACGCGACGCAAACGCGGCCTGTTTCGATAACGTTTTTATCACATTTTCCAGAATGGTCGTCGGAATTTAAGGTATTTCGTTACGAATATAACAGCAGACGTTGACCTAATCACCAGGTTTACTTGCAACGTTATTTCTACTCGTCCAATTATGCAACTTTCGCAAGTTGTAATGCGTTGTTCGATCGTGTATTTTTCCATTATGAAACGCCTATTTATACTGACGACAGGCAGGACGAATTTTAAGCAAATAATGGCGGCAAATCAAACTTGTAAACCTCTTAGCCAAGCAATCTGTATTTCATAAAACGAAAAGTAATCCATATATCGATAATATCGATTTCTCGAAAATCGTTAAGAACCTTTTTCATCTATAACAATTTTTTAGTCCTGTCGACTTCTCCTCTCACTTTGAGAATATTTCCATGTTCTGTTTTTGAGTCATTTATAACCAACTCTTCTAGAGCCCAGTCTGGGACTATTACCGTCGCAGTCTGAACGTTCATCAATTAGAATCCTGAACTTCCTAACAAAGCACAGTTCCCTAGTCATGTATAGGTTACGAAATAGATATCAGCGATGCGCTGTAGGATGCTCGTGTGATCATTGTGATATGCATGACGTGCATATTTGACGGAAATTGCACTCTCAGATGATTTCATAGTCCTGTTACTGCCTTCATGGACAAGTCATAGAAGACAAGACAAGATATAGCTCATGTTATGGTAAGGCCAGCAAACCGTAATACCTTGTTGCATTTAATAACTGCCGACTGCTGTTGAACTTTGGCCAACCAAAAGCGGTGTAACCAACAGTTGGTTAGTTTCCAAGGTAACGGGACTTAAGAATTTTGGGTGTGTTTTTATGCATCCTCCTACAGCCTAAGAACTGTGATCTCTATGAATGCAGTCTCTTGCTAATTGGAAATACAACTTTGAAAATTAAAGCTACTTCCTAGAGTATTTCTCCTCAGTGAAAAGCTTGCAGTATCCGCTATTGAGAAAACCTTTTATGGGGTATAATGAAATATTTCCGATTTAATATCTAATATTTGCCCCACCCAATGGAAAAAAGAAGCATCAATTATGCATTCCGAAGCCTTTCTCTGGAAGGCAGGAATGCCTGACTGTCCGTATCCTCTATCATATCTTTTTAACACAGGCATGTCCGCGGAACGAAGGCATTGTCCACAGAACAAAAGCTTTTTATATTCCTTACCACTAGATTACCCAGAATTCATTTTGGAGGCATAGCAAGGAAGCTATTCGGAATCGTTTACCTCGAACTCATTTTTGAGTGATCCTTTTTCAGTGATTCAGAATATAGTGCCTGGATTCTGTTTGTCATTTCAGTTTCCGTCACATGTCAGCTTATAACTGAATTGCCTGTTTATTTTCTTATATGAAAATTTATTTGTTATTCAGTCATAAGCTGTCACGGAATGACGGAAACTGAGATGACAAACAGAATCCAGGCCCATAATATGTATACGAAATGGAAGAAAATAGGAAGAAACGAAACTCGCACTAATTGTCACAAAAAATTCAAAACTAAACTCGCACTAATTGTGTCTAAAAATTCAAAACTAAACTCGCACTAGACTGCATTCACAATTAGAATGAGAATTTACGCGTCAGGGAGCTTTTCAGGACGCAGGTCGCAACATGCTAAAACATAGGAATGGGGGAGATGAGAAAAACCGGTTTTAGGGCAAAAAGCATGAGTAATATCTTCGCAGAGTGCACGTCGTTCGCCAGTGTATTCCTTCCTCCTAGCTTCTTATTGAGTAATAAGGAATGCATCGAATGTATACCTTCAATAAGTGATTTTAATAGTATATTACGATACAAGGGCGGTAAGTAGCCGATTGCCCACGATGGCGGTGTTGACGCACGAGCGAAGCGAGTGCGTTAACAGCCATCATGGGCACTCGGCTACTTACCGCCCGAGTTACGTATGCTACTTTTCAGCACGAGTGCGGGGTAAGTAGTAGGTACCTTACCGCACATGTTTCCATTCGGTAACTCATAAATTAACCACGGTGCCCTCAGTAGCCGATTGCCCACGATGGCGGTGTTACACGCACGAGCGAAGCGAGTGCGTTAATAGTCATCGTGGGTAATCGGCTACTTACCGCACCGTGGTTAATTGATGATTTACCGCATGGAAACCCGTGCGGTAAGGTACCACTTACCCCGCACGTGTGCTGAAATAGTATATTACGATACAAGGGCGGTAAGTAGCCGATTGCCCACGATGGCGGTGTTAGACGCACGAGCGAAGCGAGTGCGTTAAGAGCCATCATGGGCACTCGGCTACTTACCGTCCGAGTTACGTATGCTACTTTTCACCACGAGTGCGGGGTAAGTAGCAGGTACCTTACCGCACATGTTTCCATTCGGTAACTCATAAATTAACCAAGGTGCGCTAAGTAGCCGATTGCCCACGATGGCGGTGTTAGACGCACGAGCGGAGCGAGTGCGTTTATAGCCATCGTGGGCAATCGGCTACTTACCGCACCGTGGTTAATTGATGATTTACCGCATGGAAACCCGTGCGGTAAGGTACCACTTACCCCGCACGTGTGCTGAAATAGTATATTACGATACAAGGGCGCTTCGCTCGTGCGTCAACACCGCCATCGTGGGCAATCGGCTACTTACCGCCCGAGTTACGTATGCTATTTTTCAGCACGAGTGCGGGGTAAGCAGTAGGTACGTTACCGCACATGTTTCCATTCGGTGACTCATAAATTAACCACGGTGCGCTAAGGAGCCGATTGCCCACGATGGCGGTGTTACACGCACGAGCGAAGCGAGTGCGTTAATAGCCATCGTGGGCAATCGGCTACTTACCGCACCGTGGTTAATTGATGATTTACCGCATGGAAACCCGTGCGGTAAGGTACCACTTACCCCGCACGTGTGCTGAAAAATATATTTCTAAATGCCTTCGTTGAGAATGCCTGACTCGATTTCCCACTGGGCAGTTCATTCACGACCACAATAAGATAATTCTGTTCAGCTTTCCTAAGTGTTAGTTAGTTGATATTCAGATTGTCAATTATATTACTTATTTATTATTATCTACAACGACCGTGACGCTGTTTAGCTTATTTAGAAATTGTTCATTTCTACAAGAAGAAATACTTGTACCACGCTTTTATTTCAACAAATTTTGTCATATACAAATTTCATTATTCTCAGTGGATATAACGCTAATTGAAAAGAATATAAAACATCATACACATACCTTGCTTTGCCTTTCGGCAAGAGGCCTTTGAGCCTTAGCACCTTCAGAAACAACACACACCCATATGATTCGCATAAATATTTTCCAATTCGATATTTTAAGGCGACAAGCAACAGAAGTCCAGGGTCATAAACATACTACGAATGAAGCAATTACGCTTCTTGGAGTTTGTCCCAGCCTCAACTGTAATCTATGTTTCCATGTATGATAACATCTAAGAACATTTTAAAATAATACAGTGAAATTTATTTTACTTCTTCGCTTTTATTTGTATGTACTTTCCCCAGAGTTAGAGAACACTACTGTAAAAAAGCAATTTCCCGCTCCCTTTTTTGAATTACAGGATGGCGTAAAATAACTTGGACAAAGTGGACCGCGTATAAAAAGAAAATGCTGAAATTTAAAGTTTAATTTTTCGTGGTTACCATTTCGTCTCCTCGTCTCTTTTTTTTAAATTAGGTTCATGGCTTCAAGCCGAATATACATATTTTCCTAGTCTTTTCTTATTTTTAGTTTCAAATGAATCTGCGGGCAAAGTTCTGCACCACATTTTCGGCATGATATGCATTTGTAACAGTCTAATTTATTGATTTTTCTCAAAGACAATTTACAGCGTTGCGTTTGGACCATGTCTATAGTGCTCTACTATTCTGCAATGCTTTTGACCAAAATTGATCAATAACTTAGAATATCTGAGCCTCTCCTTGTTAGATTTTCTATCCTGAGGTTTGCAGCTTCACTGGATGTGTTTTCTTCCTTACATGAAGATGAACGAGTAAACTGAGCAACGGTTTCATAGTTAGAGTAAGATGAATTAGTTAACTTCTAATTGCCAGGCAGGCTAATTTCTGCCCTTTATTCAGTACAGCTAGGTATTTTATTCCCTACTTTCTTTTGCACCGTATTCAACTGTGGAGGTCTTTGCTCTCACCTTAAAATGGTTGGTCGCTCCCATAATTGTGCCAGAAAATGATATATAAACATATGAATAAAACTGCTACGAAAATCATAAAGAGTCTTATTCACATTCTTTTAAGGCTTTAGGGCCATTTAAAATAGTTTTAACACCGCTCAACTAGGCTTCATTTGATTTCATGGGCTTTGTTTTTAAAGCGTTGTTTGATGGCAGCAAAACCTTAATGTTTCACTGTTTGGGTAAAATAGGGCTTCATTTCCAAATTTTTTAAATTGGTTTATTTAATAAATTAGGCAATTTCGGGTTACTGTACCACTTAAGAACAACATTGGTCCAAACATCAAGTAAGTAAGGGGTTTTCAAATTGAGTTTTCAAAACTACGCGCCATTTTAGCAAACATACATTCTCCATTGAACACACTCCCGCCGTTTCCGCCTTTCCTAATCGCAGTGTACTGCTGCACGTCCAGGCCAGGCGGAGGAAACGATTTCAGTCTATCTCTTTCATATGCAAGTCATCACTGACACTTCAGCTTTGGGAATCAGTCTAAAATGATTTAAAATTTGAATTTAACTACGAAGTTCTCTCTCTACCGCGTTGATTTCACATTTTATTTTAAAATTATAAAGTGAACTACTTCCTTTAGCGCACTGATATGTTCATTCGCTCTCTTTCTTGTGTGTAACCAACACAAAAACATTATGCTCACACACACATGAAGAAACGATACGTTTCATCACACCGACTTGATTTCATGCGGAAGACCCGCCGGAAAAGAGCTTTCACTTCGATAATCCTCGAACTATTGACGCACTGAAAGATGAAATTTTATTCGTGCGATAGAGCCCCAATTGTGTCAAAACGTTATCTAGAATTGTCTGCTGCCAGGACACACGTGGTGTTCACATACGGGATATTATTTTCAGAGTATAATTGTCACAAATTGTACTTTTACAATCATAAGACTTCATTGATTATAATGCAAATTCTATAATTTTTATTTAATTACTTTTGAAAACTCAATTTGGAAGACCCTTTAAAAATAAAAAAGAGATAATTAATAAAAGGAATTCAAAGCAGTCCAGTTACTTTGCGCCACCCTGTACATACTCCACACATCACTTTTGATGTCTTAAGGGAAAAAGTATGGTGAACGAATATATGTACATATATTGAAATCTTTTGACGTAAATATTTTTTCCTCATTTATTCTTGGTTTCGTTAAATTTATCTAAATTATTTTGATTTCACCATGCCAGTGCACTTGCACTTTACGCTGAGTTTTCTACAATCCTCCGGGTAAAGATATTCAAAATTTTAGTACGCCCGAATCACGTACGCACCAGGTAAGAACACTTAAAATCTTGAAGGGCTGCAACACGGTCGGTTTGGGTCCGTTTGGTCACCGTACCATGGCTACTACCACGGCGAGATGTGCATATTAAATTCTATTTATCCGCCCCATGAATTAAAATTGAATTAAAATAAATTGGCTGCATTATGGCGAGCAGCCAGTTTCTGTAACTCTCACAGTGACTAGTGAATCACGAAAACGTCACTGTGAGCAATTTCTCACAATTCACATTTCTGTAAATCAGTGAGAAAAATTGTGATGTCACATATAGGAAAGTGAGATAAAATTAACACTGCATTCAGGTGGTGAGGTCCAACTGGTATGTTGTAAAAAAAAAAGGCGGCTCTCTTTTGGGTATATGTTGAGCTCCAGAATTCAAAACTTCTCGATATTTCCAATCAAATGTATTTTTGCATGCTAACGTAGATAAATAATTTCGTAACCCATGGACAATAATAAAGCAAACTGATCAACCTAAAAAGTAATTTTTAAAAATTTGTCAAAACGTGTTTTTATGTGGCTTTTTAAATTAATTTAAATAGAGAAAAAATTAGATTGCGAAAATTTGCTCCAATAACGAACATTGGACCATCGAAAATTTGAAAAATATCCCCTTGGAGGATGAATTAAAGTTTAATTTGTGTTATAGTGTTGGAATTCGTTACGTAAATTTTTTTATAAATGATTATATGAAAGTTTTAAAATAAAAGTTTCCAGACTTTTATCGGGCCGTTTATACAAATATTTTTGTTTACTAGTTCTTCGTTCTCTTGTCTTACTTACCTGACTAGATTAAATCATGCATGTCAGTAATAATGTGATGTAACTTATACATACATGAAGTCATCCGGTATAGGAAGAAAATATAGGCATCGACGGAAATATTCATCGAAAGGGTTTCCACACTTTTTTTCGCTACTATATGTACATAAATTTTACTGAACACTTAAATAAGACTTATGCACACTTCTCATAACACTAAAAATGAAACTGCAGTAGCCCAAAATTTTGCAAAACACGAAGACAAAAATCCACAAAAGTGTTGTTCTCATATTTCCACTCTACGCAGTGGCAAATCCGTGGTATGATGGCTATCAGTGATCACGAATATCGGTCTCAACACGGTGTACAAACAATACATTTGAGACCACAACATAGCAGTCCTGATAAGGTCGTGAATATGGCCTTCTAAATTTTTCATGAGCGGCTCGTACCTGGTGGACCGTGTCTACAGCCCTTTGAATTTTTCATGAGAGACTTGTCCCCAATGCAGACGTAGCCTTGACGTCTAAAATCCGTGAAGTCTTGATACGGCTTAGATGCAGCCGGTTTACGTTCTTACTCGGACCCTTTTAAATATGATGTAGTTTTTCTCTCTAATTCTTAAATTCGTACATATCACCACAACTTGCATTTACATTAGTAGTAACCAAAAAACAGGAGTTTCATCTCTCGTTACTATAGGTATCATTACTATCAGAAAATGTTGGTTCGTTCTGTTGTCTTCTACACTGTTTTATGTCTTAAGCAGCAAAGTCAAGTGTACACATTCTCTAGTAATCTGCATTGGCCGTGCTTACTCTTAACTAGAGTTTAGAGTTTATCAGATGAAGACTAGAAAACCACTTTCATTAATTTGACTCTGAACACATTATAAGATGAATAGAACTTTTTTCTGCTTTACTTCATTTTAAATACTTTGTTTCTGTGTTTAATCAAAATAAATTTTGCTGTAAAAGATTGGCGTCGTTTTCAAAAGTGAGTTAATGAATAATGAATACAGAAATATAATTCGAAGCTATTTTTATGAAAAACAATAAAGCAAAAAAACAAAAATGAGATAAATCAACAGAACGAGATTTGCAGTGAGGATAATTCGTTTCAGGTTAAAATTTCAATTTTCCAAAGAGGTGTCAAAAGATGCGCAAATCGATGCATTAGCGGGACTTTCTAAGAGATGTAAATTTATTTCCAGCCCGTATGTTTGACTTCTTCGATTCCGGCGTCATGGAAGGACTCCAGCATCGTCTCATGGTGACAGGTTCCTTAGCAAATGGTCCTAAAGGATCAGTTACATTCCGAGGACGAGTAATGGCTCGACGTAGTACACCTGAAGGAATACCCGAAGTCTTTATACGTTGGAGTCCAAGCGAAATGTAGGTTGCGTTCCGAAAACTCTAGCTCTAGCTACTTCTTAAAAAAAGGTCAAGTATATTTTCATATAACTACATTGCATGGATTATTCTAAAATTTGCATATTTTCTTCTTTTCTAGTATTCCCGACGAATGGGTTCCCGAAACAAAAGCCACTCTATCGAAAACTGTAGCAATCCATTCTTTGCGTATTCAGGAGAGAGTCGCCCTTCAGGGACGGCTAGGAACTGCTAATCTGTATAGTGATATAAGTACAATGTTCAATCAAACCAGTAGTATTACGGCGTCAAAAAGCAATCTGCTGCGAACGAGCGATCGAAAGCAGTCGCGCAAGCCACCCAAGAGGATACAGCCTTCGTGACCCTCAGCGGATGTTAATATTAATTAAGTATATAGTTTATAAGTACCCACAAATTTAAAAACAAATACAAAAAAAGAGAAAAACACCAGAAAACACAAAAACAAGCAAACAGTGGGTAACTCTGTGCCCCTGCGATTGAGGAGCCACAAGACCGAATACAAGCTAGCTACCGTCTGCTGTAAATTTCTGATACGTTTTATCTCGAGGATATGTGAATAGTAAATTTTTTAGGCGCAATTACTATTTTTAGTTACTTTCGATTTACTTTTAAGTTTTAGCCCTCTTTTAGTTGCGTCTTGTGTTGTGTGAATCGACGGACTGTGTAAGGTTAAGCGAAACCCCTCGCACTAGTCGAGTGCGAGGTTATCTCGTGTAGCGGACAAAAGAGTTAAATGCAAACAAAAATATTTCATTGCCATTATTTTTATTTTCTCCTGGCGTAGGGCGAAGAACGCCGTATTTAGGAAAATATACTTAGTTTAGAATTTTCATTTTACATCTGTGGATGATCAATTATACATATTTGTCTAAATTGCGATTGTGCTTCTCCTTGCTTTGGATACATGTTGGTATTTTTATTATTAATAATTTCAAGAAGATTTTTACTATCTTCCATTTTGACGAACAACTTGTTTTGGGATTGAACACTTCTTATCCGTTAGGACTTTAAAGAAATTCGTAGGCGTTAAGACTGCAAAATGTTAAAGATGTGCATTTTACGTTTGCCAAAACGGACGTTCCAAATCCCCAGTAAAATTTGTGGACTGATAGTATAGATTACCTACAGTTGGTATTTTAGCTATTCGTCTCTTATTTTCCTGAGAATTTTAAGTTCCTGCTCATTTCACTTTTGGTGCAATAGAATTGGAGGTACTGCCAGGTAAAGTCATTTTCTGTTTTATTTATTTCGTAACATAATTACATGACATTTATGAGAATTAGATGTCTCTGACTGTGTGCTTTAGAAATTTCTGCCACTTCACTATAATATTTAGGAATTTTACAACTCAGAGAGCCTGAATGACTTTTTGTATTTTTTTATCCATATCGATAAATATAAAAACTTTAAAATAAATCAATTGTTTTAGTTTAATTTTCATATTGGGGGTTGATGAGTTAGCAGAAGGTTTCTTTTCATAGCTTAATATATTGTAGACTTTGAACACTGAACATCTCTCATTTCCATAGCTTTCTAAATTATTATAAATAAGTGTGTGCAATTTCAAACATCTAGAACACTTTTTGAGGATCCTTACGACAAATGTTTAATGAGAGCATTTTAAGAAAAGTGGGTTTAAAGTTAAAACAAGCTGTCACTAATGGAAGGTATATTTATGTCTGATTCAGAATATAAAGCACGCTACGGCTCGGTTCAATATTCACAGTCAGGCAGCAGCCAGGTCAAGATCAATTCCGCTCTGCAGCCAGTTTCTGTAACTCTCACTGTGACTACTGAATCACGTAAACAAACGCAACAAATTTCTAGCTGCTACAAGATTTTACACATAAAAGGCCATTTAAAAGTGATAAAACATAAATTTTGCGTTAATAATAGATTTATTGAGCATACACCGTGTTTTACTCTAACCAGCTGTTTATTTATATAATTACATATTCCAATGGAAGGTAGAACTTCCAAGTGATTTCTCATGCGCAGTTACAGAAATCAAAAATTTCTCACTGTGATGTGAGAAGAAAATTTCCAATACTCGTCTGTATCCTTAGTGAGTTTTTTCTCACTGCAAGTTACAAAAACTGGCTATTAGCTTCATTCCGGTCGCACCTGGAAGAAGCGACAAGTCTTGTCCGACCAGTCAACTTGCTCTCAGATTGGCTGTACTCTTGGTAGCTTTTATTCTTCTTTTACTGGTCACACTTGTCACTTCGTTAAATAGGGCCCAGCTCAGCAAATACTGAATCGAGCTCGAAAACTGCTTACATTATGTATTTGCCTCAAATTCTTCGAATCTGAACTGAGGAACTTTGATTTGCCCTATAGTGCGATTTGATACAGATCGTTATCGGACCGTGCATAGTGTCGATCGAGAGAACTAGATAGGCGGAGAGGTGACCAAAAAATGAAGTGTATCGAGCTGCTCGGAAAAAGCTAATTAGCATGGGTTGCGTTCCTGTTCCCGGTAATCTTAAAATCCCGATAATCTTAAAATTCAATTCCTTTCTTTAGCTCATCTAATTCTTTAAAGATAAAGCTGAAAGTTAAAATGCATTCGTCATCTTCATATCTGTGGTCAGGAATTTTATTTTTTATTATATTGCAACACAACTCGGGTATGGTCTCATCAAGACGAATAAAATTGTTTCCCAACCCTTCCATTCTCTTGCCTTCTTCGTTTTTCCTAAATTGAATCCTCACACCTCGTAACACCGTTCTGGAAAATGCATTCGAACGATAAAGACCAGTGATATTTTGTTCATGAGAAAAAGTACAGAGATGGAATGCAATAAGAAGGAAGTGTAATTAACAAATCCGAAGATGTAGAATTCCACATCACTCATGAATTTTGTTAGTGACGATGCCTTCCTATCATCTTGTTCAAATCGAGCATGAGATGCTTTCCTTCTTTTAAAAATCGTCTGTATCTCCAAAAGTTATTAGGTCTAACAGATTATGATTCAATCTTACTAACAGTAGACTATTAATAGTCTCACTGATTGATATAGAAACAGATCTGGTAAGACCCAAATGTACCTCCAAATCCAATCAATCGTAAATGCATTTCTTTGGCATGTTTTGGGAATAAGGAAATAAAATTCAAAATTAGTAGCAAGCGATAGAAAAAGTATAAAGTACAAATACGCGTTTGTAGAAGACGATATAAGAAGTGCTGAGGAACTTAAACCAACTTAACTCGATTGTATCTAGATAAATTTTGATAGGTAACAAATTTTGGGATATAGAGCCCCACATTTGTCCAAAACTTTTAAAACCTGTGATTTATTTTTCTTAGCAGCAAGTGAAATGGTAAAAAAATCAATTCGGATTTTAAATAGCGTTTGATTAGGCGGCAATAGAGTACAAAGTGTGTGGACTTAATGTAACCGGTTGAGATATTGATAGCTGTAACAATAAATATATTTTAGAGGTACATTTTCAATAGTACATAATAAAGCAAAGTAAGGAAAATGTTATGGTGACACTGAGGCGTTTTTTACTGTAGGGACAGAAATGGCGACAGCGCAGACACAACAACAGCGCTTATATCTGAACAAACACTGAAGCTTTAATACGTGAGTAAAGAAGAAACAAAAGTTTATGCTATGATAGTTGCATACTTTTCGAATATATGGCTGTGAACGATGTAACTCTAAATGACGTATAAATTCACTAGCGAAATAATAAGGGCTACTTTTCTCACTGGATGTTATATTGTTATTTATTTTACATTAGTTAATAAACTGCCGACGTGAAGTATGTTAACTCACCAAACTTAAGCCATGATGAAGTGGTAAAAACGAAAAGAGTTTCCGGATTTGTGAGCTGGAAATGTACGCGATATTTTAACGAATAATAACAATTTCGTAGCGAAGATAGATTTTCCCAAACTGAACTTTTGTGTGCTTCTTATTTGAGCTTTTCGATATCGTGTCTTTATACTATCCAAATATTGTCAATTTTTTGAAAACCATTTTGTTTCAAAATGCAGTGCAGGTCAATTGTTTTTGGTCGATTTGGCCATTTTTCCAAATTTTGCATATGATAAAACTTTTACGGTCCAATTTTTATTTTTCTTCTAATCTTCCACCGCTGATAATTTAAAAAGAAAATTTATTCTGTGATGAAAATAATACGGTCTTTCAAAGTTGTCATTATGTAACTACATAGTGGGGTTACTTTTATCAAGTTGCTTCCCGTAAGATTCACAGTATATTTGCCTTTGACATATCCCTTATTCGCAAACATTCCCTTATTTCCACAACAGTATATATCCACCTCCATCTTTAAATATTTTATAAATAAACAGTTTTTCATATACACCAAAATTAAAGCATTTTTAAGTATTTAAGTAGTAAAATATAAAATAATCCAACTGGTGTGTGGTTTTCGGTGAGCAATCATAATATACATTTTTTCGTGGACAAAATAAGTCCTTAGAAGCAAAACAGTCAGACAAATAAATCAAGCTTGAAGAGCATTTAGTACTGAATGTGGCCTTTAGCTTCCAATACCGCTTGCAGTCTACGAGGCATCATGCTCTCTCTACTAGCACAGGCTAGCTAATGTACATTATACAGACGGAACAAGTCGTACATTAGGTTTGAAGGCAAAAGTGGGTTACAAAACTTACAAGACGTTATCATTCTGAGCTTTTTGTTTCCTTTCAGAGCGAAAATTCATCTCGCAACTTTTTCATCGTACACAACACAAAGTAAACGTGCGAGTTGTATGGAAAGGTAGTAAAGGCTGTACTTGTAAGTTAAGTCCCTTTATCCGACGCCTGCTTGGCCTATTCCTACGAAATTGCGAGAGATTTGAGCTTTTTAAGTTGGCAAGAGCGTCGCTCTTCGAATGTGATGACGTACCTCAGTAAAAGCTTTCATTGATAACACATTTTGTTCGGCCTTGTTCTGTTTGTATATTAGGTAGTCTGTGCTATGGTAGGGGTTTTACCTAGTGCCTTTGAAATGCGGCACTTGGCCCATACACGCCGATCCCTACCTACCTAGATTGCTTTTTGATCCGTCGCTGTCGGTGTAACAAATCATCGATCCCTGCGGTGGGTGTGTTTGAATGGCTTGTTATTCCTGACGGGTTGTACCACGTTGTACGGTCTAACGAAATCCAGTTTGGTTGTGGTTACGTCGCATATTTTGGTCATCTCTAGTTGAATATCTTCTAGGATGGCGAGATGTCTCCTGGTTTAAAGAATTAATTTCTTTGCAGCCTGAGTGCTCCTAGGAGAGCCTCCTTCTTAACCTGAAGGTGCAACACTTGTTTAGTTACTCATACAACCGGTTCATAAAAGACTTGCAGGAATGATTCAATTCTGAATGATTTCTGCAAAAGCTCAGTCTCAATTTTTGCCTAGGAAAGCGGAGCTCGAATTCACTTCAATTGAGATCAATCACGATTTTTCTATATAAGCACTGAGACTGAGCTTTTGTTCAGTTTTTATGCATAAGGACCATTGGTTATTTCAGTTTTCCATCGAATTGCTTCTTAAAGGAACTGTACTGCACTGCATTTTGGATGAAATTTAAACACATACATTTCGCTGCAGCGTCAAGCGTTAGGAATAGCATAGTAAAGAAAAACACTTAGCGGGTAATTGTTGGCTTTTATAATTTAAGAAAAAGTAATAGAATCAAAAATCGCGCATAAGCACCTTTCGCAATAAATTCATTAATAGTACTAAAATCATTCGAATAGTCGGTAAAAAATTAATGCATTTGTGTAGGTAATTTACGTTTCGCTCCGTTGGGTTGACGAAAACAAGAACTTTTTCTTTATTTTTTTCTTTATCAAAATTATACACTTTCAGTTCTTTTATAATTTGTAATTGAACCAAAATGATTTCATTTTAAGCAAACTTATTGTTTCTTTCACATTGATCTCATTCATCTCTCGTTGAGAGAAAATAAAGTAAAATATAGCGAAGAACAAAAAACGTGTAACATAGTTCTCAAAAGCAATTTAACAACAGAATGTATAAAATAATATCGGAATTTAGGAGTTAGATATAAAATAATAAAATAAATAGATCGATGTTGATGGAGAAGAAACCCACAATCGAATAAGTAATGTTTCGAATTATACAGAGCAGAAGAACAAAGGGAAAAACCATATATAAGGACATAATGATTAAATTAGCTACGTAGCAATCACAGCAGCGCAAACAATAATTGTTAATTAAATGTAAATTTGTATCAAAATCGAATAGAGAGAGAAAAGTGGATTTTATATTGTAAAAAAGAGGACACTTCACAAAATCAGGACTATGATGCAACAACAAATATAGGCAAAAAAATATTTCGAAAAATTTTCTATGATCGTAGTGAAAGGGTAAAAAAAAACAAAAACTATACATACAAGGAAATAAGCTTGAAAAAGGAAGAAATCTATTGCAATTTGAGATTTTATATTTTTACAAAACGGCAAAAGCAGAACAATAGTTGTAATCGAAAAGTGTAATTAAAATAATAAGCTAATGGGCGAACACCATTTTATCGTAACGAAAACGTAATTTAAAAATAACGAGGAACCAATAGTCTTTTCGATTATTAAAATTTTTTATATCGTAGAAACTGGTAAGACAAATTTTTTTTTAAAATTAAGTGTTTTGTCCAAATGTTACGGAAATACTAAAACAAACACGAATTTTGCTTCTTATTTCATTGTTGTAATTTATCGGCAAAAATGTACTTATTTATTATCATTCGAATTTGTTCTAAGTTGTTTTAACCTCCTACGTGTACATATTGAGCGTTTTCGAATATTTAAATATTCCGTTATTTTATTGTTGCTAGTATTTTAAAACCTTCCGGATACGCTGCGTAGATAGACAACGCCTCTCGGTGTTTAGCTATTACTACGACATGCTTCCAATTATGCTGGGTAAAAGTAAACGGCTTATAAAGAAAGATTGTGCCTTTTTGGCAGTCTGAGTGACCCAACTTAAAGTAACGACATTTTACTTGACGACTTGCCACCTTTTGGTAGTTTCACTGTGACTTTTGTTTCACGATGTGACTTTATGTTTTATATAAAGTGTGTTAAGAAAAACATCGGCATTTTAAGGTGGACTGCGCACAATCACAATTCCTCCACTAGGTCTGATATTCCCTTACCGATATATTTTAATGTACCATGTGCAAAAAGGAATAAATTACTTTCATGAGTGGCAATATTACTCACCACCTTCAGAGAAGTAGCAGTGCTTTCTCATTAGTAATATAAACTATCAAACTAATTTTGATACCTAAACTTTCAGTTTATACAAGCAGAATAATAATTCCTGTAGAAATGCAGCAATTTGTGGCAGAAATTTTTTTTATTTTTTGAGGAGAAAAATATGCAACGTTAGGGGACTTAGGATCACCTGGTGTGTGGAATTTCGCGTACTAAAAAGCCACCTCCGCTTCAGGCATTTTTCCCACCCCGGAACCATTCATTATTCCATATATCTTGAGGGTGGTGCCTATTACGACCTCATTTGACTGCTTTTTCCCTATATCTCCACATCTCTCTTATGGGTTTCTGCTTTCTTCGTCCGCAACAGTATCCTAACGAAGGGTTCGGTGCGATCCCTTCTCTCACTGCTATGGGGCCTCGGTACACGGCGCTTTTCTAGATGTGTCACGACACCAACCACCTGTTAGTTTCGAATTATTTTGTTCGAATTTCGGCGTATGTACATAAAAGAGATACATATCTTCATATTCCTTTACTGATTTTTAGAGCTGAATATGTCGTCGCCGTTCTTGCCTAGGCGAAACCCCAAGAACAGGCAGTGCAGGACAATCACCCCTCATCGTACGTTTATGAAAGAGAGATTCTCATATTCCCTTATTGTTTTTACAGCTGAAAATGCTTCTTCCGCGTTCTTGTCAAAGCAAAATCCAAGTAGGTATTAAGTAGCGCAGGATGAAAGGACCCTGCCTCGCTGTAAAATTTGTTTATCCTATCCGGCTTTTTGGCAGTAAATTATTTTTGCGCTACCTGACGATCGCTAAGGTAGGAGTGTTGTGGGTTCGCCTCATAAGAAAATGAATGACGCGCATATGGACGGTCCTACCGCTGTTATTATAGTCATACCCGGTCTAGATCACACACGGGCAAACCCTGCTCCTGTGACTCCCGAGTGCTCCTCAGGTAGCTTATATATCCACACATCGTCGTTTGCAAATTTCCGTGTTATTAAAGTGGAGTTTGCTGAAAAGGCAATTAAATGTAAATGTCATTTAATGCGTTTTCATCTCAACTAGTTTTAATCCTAAAAAGATAACCCAAATGAAGTTAACACTTCATTGGAGAAACGTAGTAGCTAAATTAAAAACTTCAATTTTTTTCTTCTGTGCTCTCTCCGTACTTTTCTTCAATATACCTTTATTTATAGCAGAATAGCACAAGCACACTTAAGCTTAGACGTAAGAAAGTATTATCTTCCTTGGGTTCATCTAAGATAAAGGTTTTCGAACGCTTTTGCAATGAGATTGCTTGACAGCATAGAATAGATTTTGAAATATTCTCTTCCTCTAGCAGATTCAGTGGGTAATGGGTATCCAACGAGTTCTCATTACATATGAACATTCACTAAGCAAAGGTTTTAAAGTTTAATCCGTTTACATTCATTGGTCATGAATTACCACCACCCAATATTATGATATTGCCTTTACTATGCATTTGAAAAATAAATTTAGTATGATTGCTCAACTGTACACAAAGGGTTAAAACTAAAGTCGGGACTAAGTAAGAAACACTTTTGAATTAATTATAGATGGAAACAAAAAATATATCACTGCCAAAAATCGACTGAAAAGATCGCTGAAACTTTGCTTTGATGACTAAGAAACGATGATTAAAGTAAAATAGTAGGAAAATATAAAGTTAAATTGAATAAGGAACAAAGCATTAACATAGTTAATAATTTTTAGAATTAAAAGTAAACGTCGATATAAATTTAAAAACAAGAAACCTTCCTAACTCTAACTCCTTTGAGCGTTGTTAGTTTGGCTAATATCTGGTTAAATTGAGCGTTTATTTGCAATTACGTCACTGCCGTGTATAGTAAGTACTCGTTGCATTGTGTTTTGATCATAGTTTCGAAAATAGCGCACAGGAATTTTTCTCCAAACTTCCCCGGGAGACCGGAGACGGTATGGTCTTTATGAAATATCTTAATTCTTCGTCAATATATTTTTTGTGTGGAAATTTTCTAGGTCAAATCAAAACAAATTGCAGAGGAAACTTGTAATATAGAATTTTAAGACTTACCGTTACAATTTGTAGAGTTCTAAAATATTCATAAAGAAAATGTCGTGCTTTAAGTGTAATAAGTTCTATGAATTCAATTCTGTCCTTTGTAGGAACGTGAGAAACGTCGATAATATTATTAGTCGTATTCTGTCACCTCTCCAGGAAGATCTTAGGATCCTCCAAGCAAAATCAAATTTTGCTTTGTATATATGAATATTCCGTTTTCGAATCAATCATTCAGTGTTTTCAGATATGGTGTTTACGATCATTATTTTCGGTTTGAGTTCTCATATTCGTAGACGCTTGGCTGAATGTACTGGACTTATAACTACAAGGCGCATACATACATACGTACATCGACAGTAAAGATTTCTGGTAATTGGATATATAGGCGAAGGCTGTTCGAGGATATTTCCTACTTAGATAATGGCAATCCTAAGCAAGCAATTGAAAAATGCTTTGCCATCAGAGCAGGCTTTGGTAATTTAATAAAACACCATTCGAAAGAGCAATCACAGGTAGAATTCCACATTAGTGGAACAACCTTTAGCGATAAATGATTTCTTTTAGTTCAGCAACTTTATTAATTAGAAAATATATATACAGTGAAGCATCAATAAGAACTTAAGAGAATAAGAATAAATGCCTTTTACAGTTAAGCCTCGTCAGAATAATACCATTGTTATATTCATTTACACTCTAAAGTACATCCACCTAGTCTAGAGGAATAAAACCGGTCTAGTGCGAATTGTCCCGTAGGGCACCCTTCGGGTACAACACCCTAAAAACGGCTTTCAGAAGTTGATTTCATAAACAATTAACGGACGATCGCAATTTCTGAAGATTATTTTTTAAACAAACAAAAATCGCAAATTTCGTAATTTGTTTACACAATTTTTGTCTTCTTTCAAAAGTAAAATTGGAGGGTGATTATAACAATGGTTTAGCACGTAACTGTAAAAAATTTCAGGAGAATCCGTGCCATGGCTATTGGCGAAAAGTACACTTAAAATACAACAAAAAAGCGGTAAATCATCATTAGTTTCAAAGTTACAGCGTTTTGAACTAATATTCATATTAAAATTACGTGTCTCTTTATTTTCTCTTACATTACGACGCGTTTATCTTCAAAAATGGGTCGATAGCATTGCATATTCTACATGCATTCAGAACTTCAATAAATGGCTGAAGAAATTTCTAGAGCACACATGATTTATAGCCTCTGCCCACATCTATGTGGGTGTTCACTTTTAATGCCTTTGGCTAAAACTCCGAAATTCATCATAATTTATTGACCGAATTGTTTGTACCTAAAAACAAAGTTACGCAGCCATCTTTATAAACAAATTCATAGGGGCGAAACCTACATTATCCGCCACATTACACCTCCACTATATCTGCCACATTGTTCGCCCACCGCACCCACGACATAACCACCAGTGGAACCGCTAGATCAGCCTTTCCCAAAGTGGGCGATAACGCCCCCTTGTGGGCGCTGCAGGCTTAAAGGGGGGCGGTAAGAGATCCAGAAAAAAAATACTAAATAATAAAAATAAGATACTCTGTCTGAACACTATAAAGTTGCGTTTCAATAATAATCATTCTCATTGGCAGGTGTAGCCCGTAAGAGTTAACTTGAGACCTGAGCGCCGTTGTGTACTACCTACTGCGCTCAGATCTCAAGTTAACTCTTGCGGGTTATAGTAAAAGTGTCGTTTAGAATGAATGTTTAATCTCCGCTAATATAGCTCACAATAATTAATTAATTTAATTTGAAGTTATAGTGGTTCTTAAGTAGGTGAAAAAATGGGGGCGCTAAAAACTTATTTATTCTCAAAGTGGGCAGTAGACAAAATAAGTTTGGGAACCCCTGCGCTAGATCAACCAATTAGATCAATCTTCTCTAAACTTCATATTGAAGTTTGGAGCTTTACATATATGTATTTGAGCTTTTGATTTGTAATTTTAAATAAACATGTTTCCCTGCTGGTTTCTTTTGAAATCCTGCTGAATACAGGCTGCAGTTGAAACGGGCCGGGATGGAAGAAATATTCCATTGCTTTATTCTTAAAAGCTAGACAAGATTTATTTTCATGGACAATTTATTTGCGAATTGTTATGGACGTTTCTTAAATCTTACTTTCTAAACAAAATTGTATACTTGTCTCGCCTAAAATAAGGAGATCTGCCTCACCTACCGCATTTTAAATAATTGTAATTCAATTTAGCGCCCACTACAAGGCCCATTTGATAAAACACTCTCAGAATTTTTAGTCGCCCTGAAGTCACATCTTCAGGTTATGCTGCCTTCTGGGATATCGACGAACTGATACCCTTTTAGTAATGAGCAATAATAATACAAGACGCTCAAAACGAGTTTCCCTGTTTCCGGTAGCCGGTGTTTATGTCATATATCTAATAAACGAGAATACTCAATGCACTGCACTGCCTTATCCGACTATTGAAAGAGTATGTTTAGTAAAATTTAAAGTTTCTTCACGTGATGAGCAATGAGCTAAGTATAATTAAGAGAAGGACTCAAGAGAAGGTTTTAACCGTATTGTCATTAAATAAGACCGTTCTTACCTTTCCCCGAAAAATGAAGGTCATTTTGGTAGGACTTTTGCAGTAAAAAAAAGTCTAGCTTTAAAACAACACTCGTCGACATTTTGTTGAATTTTGTCAAAAATATGACAAGGAACGAGGCAAAGACCAAAAGTAATTACTCAATTGTACCAAAAAAGCTAGTAATTAAGCCTTTCCGTTAATAGTTCTTAAGCCCCCCCCACAGACACACGAATAGCTCAGGCGAGCAATGCCGTCGAGTTGATTCTGATATTCAAATGCCTCGTAGGATCGTCGGCGAGCCAATTACCTATAGACGGGGAAAAATTAAAACGAGGAAGACGTAAGTTCGTTATAACTCGCCTGACTTACTCGTACGTCTGTGGGGCGCTTTAGTGCATGCAGTTACTCCAGTACTTTCATACAAGCCTACTACATAGTTACTCAATATTTGCATGAACGCTGCAAATTCGCTGCCAATCTTTATTTCAAAATGTTGCCATTGGCTAGAGTCCAGCCAAAAACGTTATATCAAAATCGTATAAGTAAGGGATTAGATGAGTCAAAGAAAAAAAGACTTCGAAATTTGTTCATTTTGCATAAATTCTAATATTTAAAGTTTAATTGTGATTACAGACTGATTTATCCCCAAAACTCTAAAAACGTAATTAGAGAATTTTTTTAGGTTTAAATAACCCTCAATTGGAATAAGTCCGTTAACATGTCTCATGTTGTTTTTTTTTCCCTATATTCGCCATTTTTACTAATTTGCTCGTAAACAAAATCGCATGTTAGGTTTAGTAGATTTTATTCACATTCGTTGGGTTGAGCTGTAGAAGCAACTAGAGAGAACAATTTGTTAATTTTCACTATGAAATGTTCGCATAATAGTAACTTTATCCGCATGAATAGTCACTCAAACTCTTTGTGTTGATTGTAAAATGAAAATAACTGTAATGCAATTATTAGTACATGTTTTAAGCAAATAGGAGACTCGATTATTTCTGTTTTCACCAAAGTAGTAGCACCCCAAACTGGGCATTCGAGTTATGAAGATGAGATATGTAAATGAATCGAACATTTCAGCATCAACAACAAAGCAGAATATTGAAATTTCATTATTTTAAAATAATTGAAAACTTCGAAAAAGACTACCTCATGAATGTAATTTATGTTTTTCATAAAAACACGAAAAATTAAATGCAACCGTATCTGATTAAGAACACTATTACAAGTTAAATAAGCAGCAATCGAATAGATTTTAATTTCTGCAACGTGTAATGCGTGGAAAGTTATGATGTAGATTAATCGCGGAAACAAGAAAACAAAACAAAAAAAAATACTTTGAAGGAAGAAGATGAAGAACGAACGGAGCGGATTGAGTTGAATAGGCAATTTTCACGTTTATTTCTTCCGTAAGTATCTTCTTTTATAACCACTTATCTACGTTAGACTTACAGCTTTTTTTTTAAGTATATATTATTGCTTTAGTGTTACATTAAATTCTCATGACTTTATTTGGATGTCCACCGATTTTTATAAACATATAAATACACATATAACAACAGTAAACTTGTTAACGTGTAGTAAGGAATAATTGTACATTAATTTATGTCATTAAGATTTATTTTGAAAATAAAAACGTTTTAATGGAAAGTACTGCTTATATATATGAAATCCTGTATTAGTACATAATATATTCGAAATATACCACAGACATTATTTCCACGGCCTTTTAACTCAACTCCCCTTTGGCTCCTTTTGAGGTTAACACCATCTATTACAGAGAATAATAATAAGGAAATGTGGACGTGGAACGTAAAGCTTTCATTTATCTCCACTTCTGTATTAAACAGTTAGCAAAGATCATACTAAGTCCACAAGATAAGCTTCTTATCATTTTAACCGACTTAAAAGGAGGAGGTTCTCAATTCGAATGTATTTTTTTTATATATGTTACACGATGTCTTCACCGATTGTGAACCGATTTTAATGATTATTTTTTTTATTGAATAGGCAATATCTCGAAGATGATCCCATTTAATTTGAAGAAAATATTCCACCTCTAAAGATGGAAAATTATAGGATGAATCCCATTTATAGATTTTCACCCTCAAATGAAAGGGTTTGACGAGCAGAATACAACCAGATATGTGACGTCATTCTATACCTTATATGGCGGACGCCCCAAGATGGCAGATTACATTTTTTTCACAACCCCCTTGGCCTGCATATCAAATTAAAAGGTTTGATGAGCAGAATACGGCAAGCTGTGTGACGTCATTCTAAATCTAATATGGCGTACACACCAAGATGGCGCACACAATTTTTTTCACAATCCCATGGCATGGGTATCAAATAAAAGTGTCCGACGAGTAAAATACTAGAAGCTATGTGACGTCATTGTCATAGGATAACAAAGACAATTTCTGGCCGTTGATATTATACTATCATCGTGACATAATGTACAATTACAAGTATGAGCTATCTCCTTAATCATGTCATGACATTACTAATCTACTACATATTATCTGAAACTAAAAAACTGTGAATAAAAAGAATTATTATTAAAAAAACAAAAAACCCGACAATCGAAGAAATGAAAAGTATGAAACAGGAAAATATTCATTCTTTTTTTACTTATTTCAAATCGACACATAGGTAGGTACGGTGATGTTCAGAGTCGCATGCCGCTTTGTCCTACTTACATAAATCGCGGTTCACGATCACGGCTATACTCTGAGCATTACACACAATTAAGTAAAGAAAGAATGAACATTTTCTTGTTTCATACTTTTCGTTTCCTCGATTGTCGGGTTTTTTGTTTTTTTTTTAAACCCAGCCATACGTATGGTGATTTGAAAGTATGTACCTACTTCCGGTTTAACTGAATGCTGCAACAGGCTGTTAATTCAGAAACTTGTGCGTGCCTAGTCAGTTAATGCTGTGTAAGAAGAAGGATCGGACTGTCAAAGTTTCAATTTAAAAGGTTATCCTTGCTAATTTTTAGCTGTTTCAGAAAATTTGATCAAATTTAAAACAAAATGTCTATGACAGTTAGAATATGTACTGTACTAAATAAGACAAAATCATTTACTCGTAATGGAAGTGGCTTTTTAAGTAATCTCAACAATAACAGCCATAGGAGATTGTTATCACCCAACAATGCAGGTACTCTCACATTTTAGCATAATTATGAGAAACGTATATAGTACATCGTTATATAAATCTTGTACGATAGTGAATCGTTTCGCTCGGTATCTAAGCTCTGCGGAGCCTGAGGAAAAATTTCACTCGATTATCAGGGACACTGAAAAGCCAGTTGGAGATGCTAACAAGCATGAGTTCAAGGCGGAAACTCGCATGCTTCTTGATATTGTAGCTCGATCGCTCTATTCAGAAAATGAAGTATTTGTTCGTGAATTGATCTCAAATGCCAGCGATGCTCTAGAGAAATTCAGATACACAGTACTTACAGCTGAAAATCAGGAGAAAGCATATGAGAAGACCGACAGGCCTTTGGAAATTCACATTGCTACCGACAAACAGAGGAGAATTCTAACTATTCAAGTAAGACAATTAGGTTTAAGTTTATTAAACTTAAGTATATATAGCGACGTGAAATTAAATTAATAGGGATACATGTGCAATATCTACTCAGTGAAAGAATTTCATGGTGCCCGAATATTACTTTCATTTTTATAGAAAGAAATATGAGGAAATAAAAGATTTGCAGACAAACCTAATTCAAATATGTTATAACGTTTTGATTTCAAATAATTCTTTGCTCTGCTTTTTTATTTAGTACATTGCGTTTTTGGCATTTATTTAGAAGTGAGGCTCCAGCCCTAATTGGCTCCCAAAATTTTAATATAGTAATAGGTAATTAAGGGCGGGAAACATTTACCGAAAAATAGCAAATTCATGATGGGGGAAGAAATTTTTGTCAAATTTCAGTCTAGATATTTTGTAAAAGGCGAATTTTCTTTTCGTATAGCTTTGTGCCGATATATTTTTAACCCTTTATATTTGTACATCAGATTTGAAATCAGTGACCCCGAAAATACTCCTTTACCGAATTTTATGAAAATCTTATGAATTTTAATATTTTGAGCCCACTATCTTCTTTCATACACCGTGAACTTATATCCATACAGGGTGTTTCATTTATGGGCACAAAAATGAATGGGTGATAGATCTCACCTAGGCAAACAAAAGATCGTGTCAGGGGGAGGGGCAATTTCAACAGTTTGGAAGAGTTTTAATTTATTTTTACTATATCTTCCACTCACTTCGGGTACGGTCACTTGCGAAAGTGAAAAAATGCACTGTCCCATGTAGATTGCACGTTGTATAGAACTCTCTCCCCTCCTTTACTTTGAACCGTAGGAAATTTAAGATTTTTTGGATGGATAATTGACACGTTTTATTTGTTCGAATAGCTTCAAATTTGAAGGTATATAAACATACATATGTTAATTCGCATCTGTCGATAGCAAGTTCCTTATACAAAATTTTGCATCTACATGGTGCGAAAAGAAGAGCACCAAGTGGATACGGAATGCATTCATACGCATGTGTACGCTGTCTAAAAGTTGGAACATGGATGTTTTTTGGGTCACTGATTCCAGATATAATGTGTAATTTTACAAATTCAAAATGGCAAATCCAGAAGCAAAAAAATATCGCAAGTAACAAAACAACCACATTTTTTTCTATAAAGGATACAGGTATAGGCTTGACGAAGGATGAACTTGTAAACAATTTGGGGACAATCGCAAGTTCTGGATCAAAAAAGTTTTTGGAACAAATTAAGGAAAAGGGAGAAGCTGCACAAAACTCTTCGAACATTATTGGTCAGTTCGGCGTTGGGTTCTATTCAGCATTTATGGTGGCTGATAAGGTGGAAGTCTACACAAAATCATCGAAAGAAAATTCTCCAGGCTTAAGGTGGACGTCGGATGGCTCAGGGAGTTATGAAATCCAGGAGGCAGATGGCGTAGCCCATGGTACAAAAATTGTTATCCATCTGAAAGCTGACTGCCGAGAATATGCTGATGAAGATCGCATACGAAGTGAGTGTTCAAATTCCTGCAGTATATTAAGCAATCTATAAATACCGTTAAAAACCCAAATGTTTATTACAACCAAGCATCTTTTATCTAGATGTTATCAAAAAATATAGCAACTTCGTTGGTAGCGCAATTTACCTGAATGGTCAGCGGGCTAACCAAATTCAACCTTTGTGGCTCATGGACCCCAAAGAAGTCACATCTGAACAACACAATGAATTTTATCGGTTCATTGGAAATACATTTGACACGCCCCGATTTGTCCTCCATTATAAGGTGGGAAAACTTAAATGTTGATATAAATTTTACTAAGGCTTTTATGAGTAGACTGATGCACCATTGAGCATTCGGGCACTCTTGTACTTCCCAGAAGGAAAGCCAGGACTTTTTGAGATGTCACGGGACTCTGATATAGGAGTGGCTCTCTACACGCGTAAAGTCTTAATACAGTCGAAAACTGAAAATTTGCTTCCAAAATGGCTGAGGTTCGTGAAAGGTATGATAAAAGATGCATTTATTGAATTGAAAAGCACTTAAAATTTAATTATAGGTGTGGTTGACTCTGAAGACATTCCGCTTAACTTAAGCCGCGAACTTCTTCAAAACAGCGCCTTGATAGCGAAACTTAGGAACGTTTTAACAAACCGCGTACTGCGGTTCTTGCAAGAGCGTTCCACAAAGGAACCAGCAGAATATGAAAAATGGTACAAAGACTACTCACTTTTCCTTAAGGAGGGAATCATTACAAGTGACGAGCACCGTCAGAAAGAGGAAATTGCAAAACTTTTACGCTTCGACTCATCTAGTTGTAAAGACAACCAAAAAATTACTCTGCCTGAATACTGCGATAAAGTTGGGCAAGATCAAAAGGAAATCTATTACTTAGCTGCTCCGAATCGAATTCTGGCGGAATCGTCACCATACTATGAGGGATTGAAGAGGAAAAATGTAGAAGTGCTCTTTTGTTATGAACCGTATGATGAATTGGTGCTAATGCAGCTTGGAATGTTCTTAGGAAAGAATTTGATATCAGTGGAAAAAGAGATGAGAAGAGACAAATCGACTGATGATATAAGCGATATAGGTAATTAAAACTTCAAAGTAAAATTTTTTATATTTATATAATTTTTTACAGGCGAAGGTAGCTTACTTAAAACACAAATAGACGAAATAATTCCATGGATAAGAGAAAAGCTCAGTGGTAAAGTTGCTAATGTTAAGGTAAGGTAATAGTAAGAGTGGTTTAACCGTACTACCAATAAACCCTATCTTTAAGTCCAATTAAGAAATTAACTTTAATTTTGTTAATATATGACATGTGTACACACCCTAACTCCACTCCCTTTATTATTTGTCTAACCAGATAACCAACAGACTTGAATCACATCCCTGCGTTATAACAGTTGAAGAAATGGCTGCAGCTCGTCATTTTATCAGAACACAAAGTCATCAACTGCCCGAAGAAAACAGATTTGCACTGCTGCAACCTCAGTTTGAGATCAATCCAAAGTAAGTGAAATTTGCTTTGTTTAAAGGTTTTATTATTACTAGCTTTGCATTTTTATCCAGGCACCCGATAATTAAGAAATTGTACAAACTTAAGACGAGCGATCCCGAACTGGCTGAACTATTAGCTTCTCAACTATTCGTCAACGCTATGGTCGGTGCTGGCCTGGCTGATGACCCAAGAACTTTACTAACAACAATCAATGACTTGTTGATTAAGGCATTGGAGAAACACTGAAATCATTACCTTCAACAATTCTGTGATGTAAATTTGTTAAAGAAATAAAAAATTAGAGTCGACTTGAAGTAGCAGGGCAAATCAAAAGGAGACCCTCATATTCCCTTACTGTTTTTTTACAGCTGAATGTTTCTTCCCCGTTCTTGCCAGAGCGGCCTACCCTCTACCCAAGTGTAGCCGGGTACACACATCCCTTCAGATGTGTTCCCAGCTTAGCAGCTAGTATTTTATTTAAGCACGAAAATCAGCTTCCTTTTCAAATCAGGAGACTCTTTTGGTATCCTTACGGTTACCGCTATTACCATACCAACCGAAGCGACTTTCGGTTTTCGCTGCCTTTTCTTTCAGGCTGTTATTTGTATATCTGTCGGCTGCGACATTGTCCTTCCGACTTAAACATCTTGTCAGATAGGAATTGCTCATAAGTAAATGAAATAAGCTAGCATGTTAAAATTCTTTCTTAAATCATCTCTTCCCTTTCGAATGATTTATCATGCATGTTATTAATTAATTCTCGGTACAATCTGGTCTTGCAGAAATTCTTTTAATATTTGTTAAAAAGCTCCCACATACTTTAATACTATAATTCTTGCGGGGATATGAGACATATACAGAAAATCTTGATTTCGAAGCGAACGAGAAGTAAGTTGAGATTTGCTATATACATATCTGCAATTTGAAAAATTAATTTAGTACCTTTCTTAAAAAAACCGAATAATTGACATACTGAAAACAAAACCTCTTACAAGCCGCGTAATGATCCACGCATGCACACAACAATAGGGCAATGTGGTCTGAAATTCATAAATGAATAAATAGAAGAAAGCAAGGAAATTTCAAAAGAAACTACTGTGGCTTCCAAACTAGCTCGAATCGGAGAGTCATCTTCTGCTGAATATTAGCCTGACCATCCAAAACCTTTCCTAACGAAATATATAAAATGTGTTTTAATCCAACTCAACAGAAAACACTTGAGGTAGGATAACTGACGGTGGCACCACCAGTGCAGGAGAATCTAATTTGCCTACGGAGCAATCGCAAAATCTCTGCAAATTTTTTGTAAGAGCTTTGCCGTAGATGTTATAGATTCCGAGTAAAACAAAATTTGCCTGCGAATTTCATTGTTTTGCCGTAGCCGGAGCCCCTAGAGCGATAAATATTAATATTTCTACTATTCCTATACCTTTCCTACCTAGAGACCCTGACCCAGCCCACTAACACACATGACGCAAATGCGTGTTCTTGATTCAAGGTTTTGTTCGGACTCTGAGTAACAATCTAATATGGAGAAGAGCCAAAGCAGCGAAAAGTGAATTTGGAACCTGTGTGCAGTTATGACCAACACATGATCAAGGCGTTTGAATTGTGGAGTTCCTTTCTGGGTGCCCCTAAATTTGAAAGTGGGCTTCGAGGCACTTTCTTATCCTAATCAACGCAAAATTATTGAAAAAAATCCTACTCGCCCTACTCCTTTTCGAAATATTTAATAAAATCATTCGTACTTTTGCAGTATTAAAAATTCCTACTGACTGATTATTTGCCTTTTACAAATCGCTTAAATGAATTTCATGGATTTTATTCATGAGGTATTTCTTCCTAGCATACAAATTTAACTGAACAGGGAACGGCTGTATTGCGTAAAAGCCCTGTACATGAGCGATCACCTAAGATAATTCCGTAGAGGAGTACAGCAACAGCGAGTATGAGCGAAGCTAAATGAAACATCTGATCGAAATGTCAATTGAAATCTGTGTTACTATGGTACGCTAAATCTGGCTACACCCGTTCCATGTTCTATGATTAGTTTATATTTCTATGCTTCCAAGCCTTAACAATTCTAAAGCAATTGCAGCTAACTCCAGAGTGAGTTCTTAAAATGTGTTTTATAATTCGAGCCCTTTGGAATTTTCTATAATTTTTCAATAAAAGTACAATACATTTATAAAATTTGTAAAATATTAAATTTGATTTTTAACCGCACAAAATTAAGAAAATAGTAGTCTTCCGAAAAAAATCTTTGATTTGATCCTGATGGTACTCACCATTGTGAATTTTCGCCATTTTGCGAACGTCATACCAAAATTTTGTAAAATCAATTCTGATTGGCTGCGTTTGGCAGATTATATACTGAGCTACCAATAAGAGTGAGCTTCTTACCATAGATCGCTTAGTCGTATGTCATATGACCTAACGGTAAGAAGTCTCCGTTCAGTAAGCCATATTTGACAGTGGGGTACTTAGTTTAGTGAAGTGAGTGTGTGGATATAGTTCAGCAATTTGCAGATAACCTGTAAATACTCCTATTTCTTCAAAAAAGGAAATTCTTTACCAAAAACACAGCAAAAATGGTAACAGAAAACCCAATTTACTCGCCATTCTTTGGAGTTATGGGAGCAGCGGCTGCAATCATTTTCAGCGGTAAGAAAGCAAAATTTTGGGATGCCAAGAAAATGTTCTTTTTCGTAACTAATATTAACGCAAATTTGCGTGAAATTGTATGCTCGTTTTGTATCAAAATTCAGTCTTTTTAGCGTAGGAGAAATTTTGAGCGATTTTTGTGTAGGTGAATTGTGTATGTATGCGGTGTGTGTGACACTGTTCTTCCAAGAGGGATTGGTCCTCTTCGTTCAAAATATCGATTTTGAGGCCAAGGACTTGGAAGGAAATAGAGATCTGGCTCAAGCTGGATGCAAGGGATGATTCGTATGCTGACCAAGTTCATTATCATTCGTTCCCTGAGGGAATCTCTGCCTGCTAAGCCGTTGATTTAGCGCCGATAAAATATTAAATTGCACTGTGATGTGTCACTTCAGTTATTACTGTCAACGGTAGGGGAATTTCCATTAATCTATAAGGAATTACTGTTACTCGAGGCTGGCTGCAAAAATTCATTAATTTGTAATGCTGTGTACAGCAGCTATATTGTCGGCAATCTGGTCTATTTTCTTCTAATACACTGGTAGCCGGAGGAAGGAAATAAGGGCATAGAAATAATCATTGGCACTCGAGTTGCACTCAAGTAGTATAAGAGGAACCTCGAAAATCGTTGCTTTTGTTATCTTACTAAATACGCCCATTTTGGGCTGACTGCATATTCTTTATTCATAAGGGTTAAACAAAATATCAGTATTGCTTCAAACGTAACGAGCATTGGGAGATCAGTTAGAAAAATGCATGACCAAGTCACGTGAAGCACGAGCTAGCAAGTGTCAAGTCACATCTGTCGTTTTTCCCCATTCCCAACAGGTTTTTTTTTTAGCAAAAGAACATCTGGTAGTTTCAGGAAGAAAGGCTAACTTTCCAGGAATTATACTCAAAGCAAAGCATTCTAGCGATACTAATTGACGTCACATGAGTGGAGAAGATGTCAGGTGACAACACGATAGTACACCAGATGATTAAGTGATAAACACTAGCGCTTGCGATAAAACCTTCAGACTCTCGGTCGTACGCGTGAATATGAATTACATGCGGAACGATGGTCGTATCGTAGCACATTTTTTGAGTGTCATATGATGGGCTGGGAGTAGCAACGAAATCGGTTGGTGTTAATTGGGTTGAATAATTCGCTCAATTGCCCGATGGGTTCTGGTTATGTAAAGCCAGTTCTCTACCTGCTGCAGGTGCTTGATTTTATTGTCTTGAAGTCTCGAGTTCGAGATTACACTCTTTCTATGTATTTAAGAGCTTTTATGGATTGCGTTTTTTCTCAATATAAGTAATGCTACTCACGACCAGTTGATGCTATTGTGTACCTCTTATTTTTAAGATTTTATGTGCAGTACCTTAGCACATAGCCTTACCTAAGCCTTGAATTATTCGTACCATTCAGACGGGTTGAAAGTCCTAGAGAATTTTTGAGGTTTGCCTTAAAATGATTATGTAGGTCATCAGTACGATTGTATCTACATTTGCAATGTTTGATCATTCAGAACAAATTTTGCAGAAATCAGCAAAGTGGGTCGTTTATTGCAGTTACATTTTTAAATGATCTCACTAGTAAAGAGTAAGTTATATGACGGCAGAGCTGAAGGGAAAAAAATATTTCGTAACCAGGTACGACACAAACAATTGTAAAAGTATTTTAACAGATCTGTGAAATGACATGACATGAGGAACTCAGTAGCTCTAACTTACGTGAAATTGATTTTACTTATATTTCATGAGCTTGCCCTATGTTAGGCTAGAGTAACAGGTGTACTCTTGTTCAATTTGGGGTACCAAATTAGCTGTTTGCCACTTTGAATTTATCAAATTATTTTCAGTTTGTAAACATTTTACATTACCCCTTAATCTGTTTAAAATTATCTTACATCTGTTTAAAATTATCAATAAGTCGACTTTTGGTTTTTTGCATAAATTCATACATTAATCCTTTTAGAACATTTTCGTCCATGGCCGAGCTCAGAATTTTACAGAATTTACGTAGTTACAAACACTTTAATGGAGCCAGTCCGCTACCAAGCCTAGGAAATTTAGTCAGACTGGAATCTTTAAACGCGACTTTCTCAAAACTACCGTTATGAAGGCGATGTGCATGATAACTCGAACATTATTCAAGTAATCATTTTAAATATTTGCATGTGGATTTCTAATAAGATGCCGCATGAATCACCGGAAGTTTTTTCGATCTGACATCCCGTTTTAATTAAAGTTTTTGTTTTTTCCATTAAAAGTCTTTTGTACAACTTATCACAATTTTTACATCAATGAAGTTCTGTCTGAGGGTCTGTAGATCGATAGCCATAGTCATGGTTAAAAAAACCAACTTAAATTTGACTTCCGATGTACTTCAGCGCCTCTAGAATGCACATCGTGAAGACGCCCTTAAAAAAAAGTTCTGTAACAGCACCCATAACCTTGTTGTGAATATTTCGTTAAGTATGCTAATTATGGTTGAAAAATAATAAAGATACAGCGAAAAGCTGTAAAAAAACTATAAAAGATGTGCCCCTTTTTCAAGATTCCAAAAAGATGTGATCTCTTAAACTTAATATTTTTTTTGCACAGAGATTAGCTCCAAGTGAGCAACTGTTTTGAGAATTATTGTTCTTAATCGCTCTAACTTGCTCTATGCGAAGGTGAACGACGCACCGTTGATTCATGATACAATCCCATATATACGCAGATATGTATTTTGGATCTAGTGAATTCAATCTTGCTTAACCGGCTGGATTGTATCGAAATAACAGCTACAAACACGGATCAAGTAATCGAATTGATTTATTTGTCGGATTTGTTTTGTCTGTAAATGTTATTTTATTTAAAATTCAAGACATTAAGGGCAATTCATTTTTCTTGAATGGAAGGAGGTATGTTCTTCCAAGATATGCATGTAATAATTTTGATCAACGGTCCGAGTGCATAAGTAGAGGTTGGTGAACTCATACGAAGATACCCCACCCCAGACCGTTATTTTTCCTCCACCACTGTGCATCTGGGGATTTACATATTATGGAAGATATGTCTTTGTTGCAGCAGGACAATGTCAGGCCACATACTGCCACGTCCACCCAGTGCTACTTGAGGAATAAAAATATCAATTTCTTGGAGTGGCCCACTCAAAGTGCGGACCTGAAGATCATAGAGAATGTGTAAAAGGTACTTGAAGATAGTGCTGCGGAATGACCGCAAACTCTGCAGGAATTAAACAATATTTTAATTGCCGAATGGAGGGAATTATCGAAAGATTTCGCAAAGAAATTGATGGAGTCCTTATAGCGACGAATGTACAACGTTATAAAGGCCAAAGGGCCTTCTTCACTGTGCCTTTATATATATGTCTGTCTCCATTAACAATTTTTGTTATAACATTTCTTTCATTTTGGATATTTAAGATTATGGTTGGTCAAATTCTCTTATAACATTTCATTTGCCATTCCATCATGTTACTGACGAATAAACAGCATGCTTTGAAAATGTCGCAGAAATTGAAAATGCGTAAAATTAGAGGAATTACGTGGTTTAATATGTAGTAGTCATAAATTCTGAGTAAATAATCAAATCTGCCATTTTTTCAATGTACCAAATTCCAAGTGAACACGTTTCTCCTAAGACATTTCAGTCCCCAAAATTTCTGTTATAACATTGTGGTCTCCACTTTTTTCGCTGTTAAGACAGAAATATTATAACAGAAATTGCTAATGGAGACAGACAGTCGGTTAGTTAAGATTTAGCCGCTCTTCTTTTTCCGTATTATTTGACATATAGGTTAAATATATGATATGATATATCGTCTTCCACTTATTTACGGATATTAGTTGTGATGAGTTTGAGTTGAGCGAAATTAAATTAATAATTAATAAAAAATTGCTTGGTTTTTTTTATTATAATAATTATTTTAGTCTATTCTATACGCACAATTATACAGATTAGGAATCTGATTCCTATTTTTCTATTAAGTTTTCTTCTAGTTTTAAGGGATCTAGAACTACCACCGCCCCAGTATCATATAATGTTTCCACCTTCCCTTAACCACGTATCACAATAAAAAAAATTATTATTTTTGCTTTACTAAATAAATAGGTACTTCTATCCATGCGGGGTTCATCTTTATATATTTAACCGTTAACAAATTGTAACAAAATTGATATGTCACACAAAGTAGAAACACTTTTTTTCTTAGTTAGACAACTGTGAAGCTCACAAACGAATCACGAGTTTCGGTAGAATTCCAAATACAGGGGATTTAATTTCGAGATATTGAGTTATCTAAAAGTGTTCAAAGGAGTTAAATTTTAGTTCCGCTTCTTTTGAAATTTCTTATCTGATTATTATCTTATTCAACTGGGGCTCGTGATAAAAGACCGTCAATCAGATGATTTGATGATATTTTAAAAAAACCTTCCACCGCTGAAGATTTCTTTTAATTCAAAACGAACTATATTTATCTTCGTAATTAAACTGCAGATTCGAATGATTTGTTTATGGTTGTTGGGCCAGGAAGCTTATTTGTAGGAGAGAAAAATAATTCACAAAACAAATAAATTTTATGATTTTAATTTTGCGATTTTTGGATACCTTTTTGGCTTTTAATGAATGTCTGAATTATGTACATAGGAAATATAGCAAAATTTTATAGTATTGTATAACAAGAGCGTTATTTTGAAAGTGGTGATTTCTTGAGATGTGTGTATGCTTGGTTTTGCATGTGGAGCACTAATAATTTAATTTGTTGGGTATGTACGACTGGAATGAATGAATATGAAGTATGTTGGAAATGAAGTCATTTTGACACGTTATTATTTATTACATTTATTTTAGCTCTGGGAGCCGCGTACGGAACAGCAAAATCCGGCACTGGAATTGCTGCGATGTCTGTCATGAGACCTGAACTTATTATGAAATCTATCATTCCTGTTGTCATGGCGGGTATCATTGCCATTTATGGTCTGGTCGTAGCAGTACTTATTGCAGGATCTCTAGAAGATTCATCGAAATATTCCTTATACAAGTGAGGACTAAAAGGGAATTTGGTGTATCAGATTATATATATTATATCCATTCACAGGGGATTTATTCATTTGGGGGCTGGATTAGCTGTCGGCTTTTCAGGATTAGCAGCAGGTTTTGCAATTGGCATTGTTGGTGATGCTGGTGTTAGAGGTACAGCTCAGCAGCCGCGTCTGTTCGTCGGTATGATTTTGATCCTTATCTTCGCTGAAGTCTTGGGTCTATACGGTCTTATCGTTGCTATTTACCTCTACACAAAATAAATAGCCAACATAATTATATTTACACAAATTCATAAAATACGCAAGGACATAGTACATACAACAAAGAAACTCATTCAGAACTCATCATTATCATCGTTATGCAAAACAGCAAAAAGGTTTAAAATAGGAAATCCACCACTCTTACCTTCACTACCTATTTTTAATTAATGTTAATTTGTGTATTATTTTTGGATATTTGTTTCTGTTGTAATTTTTGTTAAAGTTTTTTCATTTTTTTTCCACGACGCCGCACTCTGGCTTTCTTAGGATCTCTGATTATCAAAAATGTGTAAAATTTAAATTCTGAATATTTGTCGAGTGTGAAAGCCAAGTGTGTGCCATATTTATTATGTTGTCCAAAAATAATACATAATAAGTTGTATTTCTTCTTGAAATTCTGTGAACCGATGCTTTCCTTTTTTTACGGTATCAGGGGAGTTTTCTAAGTTTTTGAAGGCTTGGCCTCATTATAACACAAAAGCTCCCTCGATGCCTTTATTGTGATAGATGAGTCTATTTCTTGTCTACTTGTAATTTTTATTAGAATTAGCGAAGCAAATAAGAGGACCGTATCCCCCAGAAGCACTTTGATGCTGCGTGCCAAAGGTGATACTTTTCTCGTGTTCTTTTATGGTGCAATTCAGTCCTTAACATAATTTGAAAATAATAGCAAGACATTTTAAGGATTATATTCATGCCTGTTCATGTTTTTACAAAATAAAATCGAAAAAGCAGAAATAGCACAATACACATTTGTGTCGTTTTAATCGTTTCATTTAATTGCTCCATTTTATAGCGAATTATGTTCGGATTAGAAGTTGTGACCAAAATACTAGGTATTTCTGTTCCCTGTGTATGCATCGCTAGTTTATACGTTACCTCTGTTATTACCTCTTTCCAATCGACCGATTTTCTTTAGCAATTATCCTCTTTTGTCGTGTTTTTTAAAGCTCTACTTGTGCCTAGCTAGCAATACGACTGAGAGATGCATTTAATCCATTAGACAAGTTGATAGTATTTCGGTTCCGGTACATATGCTTCCCACTGCACCTAGTATGTAATGTCCGTTTGGTATGTACTGATTGCGTTGCTGGCGATGTTCACAAGTATTTTCAATCCTAATGCGTTCGAGAATTTTTTTTTTACCTCGGTTCAATTTTTAGCTGATGTGCTAGGTTCAAAAGTTAAAGAGAAGTTTAAGCAAAGAAATGCACATTTCAATAGCGTGTACTACGACTACGAAATTATCTAATTTTGTTCACTATTTGTTAATTTTTATCATATATATGTAATTATTAAATTAAAGATACAATAGATTATTTAGGCGTAAGAAAAGAACTATATATAAATAATTATAAATTAATTCAATAATTATATGTACAGAATTTCTAGGAATTAGAGGAAAGAAAATAAAGGGAAAAACCGAAAGATAAAGCAGTCATTTTGTGGACAAGTCAGACTATACAAAGGCAGATAGGCTCTCCGCGAGTCTTTGTAGTGTTTGTTATTTAATGGTATCTAACTTTTCCCCGCAAGTATGGACGTTCTTTTGTTGATCTGTTATATTCGGGAAGTAGCAACAACCAACAAAAAATAACCATCCTTTGCTTGTATGCGATTGTAATCCTTATAGCTTTATGTGGCCCAAAAATATGCGTGTTAATAAAGGAAGAGGGCAACAAGTAAGAAAAGTATTAAGCATAACTTCCTTATTGTATGTAACCAATATTGTTGTTTACCACGGTTGCATAATTGTAAAATTTTTAACTTTTTGAATTCTACTCCTTCTGCGACTATCTTACATGTGTAACTTGTTCCCTATACATAAACGTGGAGAAATGGTGAAAATGAAATTAATAGTAAACAAAGTATATTATCGTATTAAAAGGTATATAAATAATAATATAAGGAATATTGAGATTTAACAGAATTTTATTCGTTGGTGTAAATACAGAAATTATATTAAAAAACAATGAACCCACATGTAATGCCAAGGTTTACTATATCATAAAGCAGTTAAAATATCATCTTTCAAATACTGACCCAACCACCAATTTTTGATTGTTTGTTATACCGAACAATATGATAGTCCTTTCTACATTTCACAAAACTTTGTATTGCTCACGTGTCTAAAAAACACAATGATAATAATTTTATTATTTTGATTGTGTAATGAAGAATAGTTATTTACTTATGCTGTTATGTTAGCGGAACTAAGTGACACTTGAAAAATTATATGGTTATATAAAATTGAGAGTAAATTTGCACGGTTTTGTTAGGAAGAGCTAATGCTGATAAAGAACGCAAGCAAGATGGTGCAAAAGTGGAAGGAAAACACAATCTAGGGAATTACAATACCATTATAATACTGTAGTACATTGAGGAGTTTTAAATATACTTAAAAGTGGATAAGAGAAATAAGGAAATTTAAAAACAGAACATCAAGAACAGTAAATAGAACATATACAAATCGTGTAAAGATTGTCACGGGTTGATTATCTGAAATAAAAACAATTTGTACATTCCAAATGTAAATTTATTTGCGTCTCCTTTATTATCAATTGCCCAAATTAAACAATAATTAATTTTGATTGCCGATTTTATGGGATAAATTTAACTATGCCAATCTAAATGTGCGGGGGACATATTTCTGAAATTCAGCTCAATAAACGAAACGAATTGGTTCGTGTGTTATTGGCAAATACGGCTCCCGACATTGCGTTAAATAAAATTAGACAAATTTGTTACGAGATAAGTCTTACCACGCGTTTCGACAAAAGTCCAGTCTGATGGAAAATAAAAATATTTACTTTATCAGTTTCATATCGAAAAATATGGCTGAGTTTTTAATGATACTGTCAACTGGAATTTCGCATATTACGTATGTAAGTAAAATCCACCGGAAATAATAACACTTGTACTTTTTTCAAGTGTTTTTGACCCACACTTGAAGCGAGCCTAATTCTTTCATGTGACAAAATTTATAAGAATCTAAAGAAATTGGGTATTTTGAGTCCGGTCAATTAGAGCTGCAAGTTAATGAATTTTCCTAGAGATGTAGGTTTTTGTGAGCTTTCATCCTAATCGTTGGTGGCGTCTTCGAAATTTATTGCATGTTAGGATGGCAATCCATTACGGGGTAGAACTAAGAGTATGTCGAAAAAAGTATTCATATATTTATTTCTTCGCAATTTAATGCAACTTTAATGAAATGAAATTAATGTCATTAGATAGATAAGGGCTTAATATAAGATTTTGCTCACTTCCCACTATGTGTATGCCAAGATCTAATACTCAAAAATTATTTTATGATTTCGACAAAAAAAATCAATTCAATGAGGGTGAATTGTTTTTTTTTTTTGTTTACATTCCTGACGCAAGAAAAAATAACTCTTTCTACTACTTAGTACATGCTACGGAACCCTAAGTTGATGCGTGTATGTTACGATACGCATTTGCTCGGTTTGTTTAGTACTGCAGCAGGTAAGTTTGGCTGAACTAAGCGTGCGCGCTGGCAATATGGTCGTCCTTTGTCAGTCGGCGTCGGGCAAGTTCTGCTTTATAATTGAAATAAATCGTCTAATTTTTGGAAATTTCAGTCATCACTATCAGGAGTTTCAGATAGACGTATGTATGTATGTAAGTAGCTTTGCAGGTTACAATCACATCTCCAAGTAAAAACACAATTCGGCAAAGATATGTATCTAAGAAGGATCCGTGCCTATTAGCACAAATTAAATACTGGTGGTTATAGTAAATAGATAGATCTCATACGTAAGCTTTATGATCATCCATTTATTACATGATCTCTATTTATTTATGACTTTCAGGTGCCTCTGTATTTATTTCGAAATAGGTAAAATCAAAATCTCATTTCTCGTAACATGTTGGAGATACCAATGGAATTCTTGCGTGAATAACGCCATTTTTGAAATCTAAAATTAAAAATAAAGGTTCTTTATACACCGTGTCTCTGTATCGGTATTACATGCTAAATTTATATTAATTGTTGGAATTCAATCCCTAAAAGCTATGCGAACTGAAATTTTGGTTTGAATTTATTTAATTTTATTTAAAATAATTAGAAAACTTTGTTTTGTTGAAGCTTGAAACAGTATGATATTATGTGTGTTCTACTAAATACGCCCCACGATTTTATTTTAGTCTGATCAAAGCCCCAGATTGGTGACCCATAATTATTTTTTAGCTTTTAGTACATCATCAAATGTTGCAATGAAACCGTTTTACTTGAAAAGTTTTTACCTATTTTTTATTTTTCACTTTTTAGTGTGCTTTATTTGCTTAGTATCTGCGGAACTTCCGCTTCTTCATCTAGTTCAATATTTGCTATTTTTTAGTTTATTATGTCTTATTCAAGCTCCTAATTTGATACCCAGGTCTAGGAGGTTGATATTCGTTCGATGTAAAATACATAGCTAACCATGTTCTGCTCATGAAAGCCGTCAATTTGATGCCTATGTCAAGGGTGTTGTAATCATTATGGTGATCTACTATCTTGGCGTATCCGCCATCACTTTATCATCATCAAACCCTTTCATTAGCTATCCACATCAAATGGGATGAAAAGATAATGTTAATCCGCCTTCTTGTGCTGTCCTCTATATTGGATTTGACGTCACACAGCTTATTTAATTCTACTTTTCATATTTTTTCATTTGATATATGATATATGAATAATCCGCCATTTTATTTGATACCCATATCGAGGGGGTAGTAAAGAAATAGGTAATCCACCATTTTGTATTGGTCGCCATATTGGACATAAAACGGCGACACACATAATATCCTTTCATTTGATACCCATTTCGTTGTGGTTGTAAAGGAAAGGGTAATCCGCCATTTTGTCTGTGGCCGCCATATTGCATGTAGCATAAAATTCAATACACTATATTGTGTTGGCATGCAGACTGAATACGTATGCAGTTTCATCGGAATCGGTTGATTAAGAGTTGTCGAAAATCAACTGTAAGATTTGAAACAAAGAAACAAATAAACAAACAAATATACGGAATGAAGTTAAATAAAACCGTTTAAAAACAAAAAGTCATATACGGAATTTAATGGAGAAAACTTGATATTTGTGAATTTTCAAAATTGAATTTTATTAACGATTTTTAAAAGTATAGTGTTGAGTTGAAAGAGCTTATTTTCATATTTTCTAAAACAACTGGCGGAGGCACCTAAAGCCATGATGATGGATAGTATTTTCATTTTTATAATTCACCTAGTTTTTCGATTTGCTACTATTCCTATATTTGAGCAGTAGGTATACATATGTATGTATATATATGTTTATCAATTGGACATACACTCTTTATAATTTTTATTTTTGTGCAGACTTACGACATAAGTTAACAAAGTTATTGACTTTTGTAGCTTTTGGAGCTGCATATGGAACAGCGAAGTCAGGAGTGGGCATAGCCGCTTTGGGAGTTATGCGACCTGAATTGATCATGAAGTCAATCATTCCTGTGGTAATGGCAGGTATCATTGCAATATATGGTCTTGTGGTGTCTGTGCTCATAGCGGGATCAATTGAAGAACCATCAAAATATCCTCTATATAAGTAAAACTCATTGGGCATTCATCGATTACAAGTTCTAATAATTCTGGTCTAGAGGTTTTATTCATTTGGCTGCTGGACTTTCTGTTGGTCTTTCTGGATTGGCTGCTGGATTCGCAATTGGGATTGTGGGTGACGCTGGTGTAAGAGGAATCGGACAACAACAACGCTTATTTGTTGGAGTCATATTAATTTTAATTTTCGCAGAAGTTTTAGGACTATATGGACTTATAGTAGCCATCTATTTGTACACAAAGTAAGCTCTTGGAAATTTTGATTCAGGAAAGGATTAGTTTCGATTCTAAAAAATACAGCTTTTATTTATTTTTATTATTTCTGAAAACGGGTTTTTGTATTAAATGTTTCGTTGTCAAAAAACACGAAATTGATCATTGTTTATTTTATATTAATATACTCGTCCCTATTCCTTGCTCCGGCTTTTCCATTCTAGAAAATTAAAATGTTGAGAACTTTCGAAAACAATCTTAAATTCTCACATTTTGAAAATTCGAAATTACCAACTTTAAAAAATCCTAGGTAGCGTTTTAAATTAGAAATCCTCCAAATCCATGTAAACACTTAAACGAGACTAAATATAATGCAGTATTTTGAGTCCGCCATAGTAGAGCTGCTATCCTGAATTTGTAAAATTGTGAACCGTATCTTAAATCAGCGACCTTAAAAACCCCTGTGTCAACGTTTATGAAAATTTAATCTTTTGAGTCTGCCATATTGGAGCCGTAGTATAACGTAACAAAATATAGACTGAATCAAAACGTAAACAACGTACCAATCCATAATCTCGTGGAGTGTTTCAAGTTTATTGCGCCCAACTTAACAATTTTGGTGAGTGTTTTGAATTTCGTATGTTCAATGAAAATTCTATGGCGCCACGGATAAGCACAGAATTACACACTCCGTGTTTTATAGCCAGGGCGAGACTGGGCAAAGCATATCTATCCAACAAGACGGGACACTCCTACCGTTAACCGGACCAGACGTTTCATTTAGTTAGAAATAGAAAGTTACAAAGAAGTAATTTTTGAGAGGGAGACGCTATGAAAATTGAAACGCTTCTACAGGGTGTATGATTTTATTTTAACATTTCCCATTTTTCAGTAAGGCACAAAACTTAATTCCTGATAATTATCTCTTGCAAAGCCACACACCAAAGACCTTATATGATGTTTACCCATCATTTTTAAAACGAAAGAACAGTTAGTTACTTAATTGCATTTTAAAATATTCAAGAACTTTTCAAGGTTGAATGAGAGTTGAAATCCATGTACATATACACAGATACCGTTGAAAGGGGATCGACTCGATTCGATCACGATTAGCTAGTTGTTGTTTTTAGTCAGCCCTCCTCGGAAGGCGCCACGCTTGTGGCTTATTTAGTCTCGGCAGGCATACCACATTATCAAGACTTCCAGGTATCTGGCAGGACAACTCTTCGTGGGGGTGTATTATAGGACTGGCCCGCAGTAGACCGCTTAGTGGAGTTTATCAGTTCATCTCTTGTTCTCTCTTTAGTCTTTCTTCCTCAGGTCAGTCTTCGCTTTCAAGTGCGATAAGTGGGCACCACGAAATTAATTTGAAAAGAGCCCTTATTATTCAGACAACAAACAGAAAAAAACAAAAAAAATCTACAGAGCGACAATAAAAGTGTAAACCCAATAAAAACGGAAGTGAGGCAAGTTTACATATTTTTTCTTACTACACTAGAATAAATATTTCCGCCTCCAAGGCTACATACATAACATGTGTCACACATAGGCAAAGAACTTAACATGAAATCGTGATTTTGGACCACTGTGCGGTGACCGCAAGGGGTATCATGCCATTAGATCCGTCTGGTAACTCTAAAAGTTTTTACCCATGAGTAAAACAGGGACTTTAGAGTTACCAGGCAGACCTATTAAGTACGAACTGCGCTTCATGGCTCCACTTTTGCGGTTGGGTAAAAAGAATTCTTTAACTCGTATAACTAAAGGAGACAGTGAAAAATCGAATGCATTTAGAAGATTTATTGTAGTGTTATAAACATGTCTGTCCTTCCTTCAACACCTGTCTTACGTTTATATTTATTCGACAGTCATTTAGGTAATTGTTGAATGGATTCCAAAATTTATTATCGGAACACCTTGCCCACAAGTCCAAATCCATGCTGCAGGAATCTCCGTTCTGTTTCTTTGGTCGTTTCGAATGCGGAGGACTGTCGGCACATTCCACCCGGGTGCTATTTAGATCTAGAGGTACATTATTTAGTTAAAATCTCGCAAGTTTCAATTGATTTTTCATACCGTCTTCGTTTATGTGATTCCACGGGTCTGAATCAACTCTCATTACTCGAGGAACAGCGTGATAGCACAGCCGACTGCTTTTAGACATAACAACCACATCGCCGCTCTTGAGGAATATGGCCGAGGGTTTTTCTTCTTTGGTGGAACCGCCAATTAAAAATATTGCTGTTTGTCCAAAACTGAAATGAAGTAATTTGATTTACAAGAAACAAATGCCATAAATATAATGCTACAACAAAAAGGTTTTCTTACTTTTGCCAAGTAGAAAAGAAAGTTAAAAGCTTTTTTCCTTTTAAAATAAATATCATTCAGATTTTGTTTTAGAAAAATGTTACTCATTTTATATTAAGTGCATAGAGGTGACCTTTTTTTTAAAGTAAAACAACGGCATCGAGTTAAAGAAATTAGGCTCATATTGAAAATAAAATTCTCTACTGAAAAAATAAAGTTTTACCACCCTCATCAGAACATATCGTCGTTCAACTCGATGCAATCTACGATCGCCTTAATATACGGTCTTAATAAAGATCGCAAACAAGATAGTCTGCTCACCTAAACGAGAAAAGTGGTGCTTCCAAGTCAGCCTCTGAATGGTCGGTGTGGCCAGCCAAGGTGGTCCCGACGGGGTAGTAGTTGACGATGGCAGCTTCAGCAGAGTATCGCCCAAAACCCAGCGCCTCAGAAAAAAACGCACTTAATTCACGTAAATCCTCTGGGAACTTGTGCTTCATTTCCTCGCTATAGACTTTCGTATCCCAGTCATGGTGGTACCCCAGAGTGGTCCACCTCATTGAGGTCTTCAGCTTCCTCGCGACCTCCTTACTCTTTACACTCTGCAGTGCACACCACCAGTCTTGGAGGACCGACTCATCGAATATTTTGGGACTTAAGTTAACGACATTTGGACTCTTGGGGTAATCCCTCAAGCATCTCGCTATCCAGTACCTCTGGCCGGATGCCGTGAAAGGATTTCTCAAAAATATCAGTCCCATTCGGTCGTGCAGTTCGTAACATTTCCAAGAATGCGGTGGATTTACGCCAAAAGGTATGCTCACACTTGATATATTTTCTTTGATTTCAACTTCTCGTGCACCCTGATTGAATAGTTGGATAGATTATAAGAAACAAAGTCAAATTCCTCACAAATAAGCCCACCTTTGGGCATGACTCCTCGAAATTTAGCACTTCACTGTAGTCCGGCTCCGGCCACTTTGCTTTGTAACACTTGAAACTTTCTTTAAACATCTTAAAATAGGATTTTTCTCCTCATCTCCTCGGAAATGTTGACATTTTGCACGAGTTTTGACAGAAAAAGTGACGTTTCCAAGTCCAAGAGGTATTTACACTGCATTGACAAAAACTACATGCCAGTGGATATTTAAGTATATTTGAAAGTTACCGCGTGTTCAAAGATTACAGCTGCCTAACCGATGCCCTAGCAAATTTTAACAACGACAATATCAGACAGATTGCTAATTTCATATCAGAGACGAAAATAACTTTATAGTATTGAAGCAGAGAAACTGGTGCTCTTGGCGCGGTGGTCCAAAATTTTTTTCTTGCGGTCTGTTTTTTCGTGGGCGTCGGGTCTACCCCCCTATTGGATCAGACGACACACCCTCTGTGAATGGGGTGTAATATCAAAGCTCCCTCCACCTAAAGATGTACAATCTAGTTGTATTTTGGGTCTTCAGCCCTTCTTGTTTTGATTCGGAACAGTACCACCACCGTTATTTGTAAACTTGGCTCACTCACTTTTTTTTTATTTCAAGTGTAATGTAATTTGTACTAGTTTAATAGCGTTTTTTAGTGTCAGACGTGGTGTCCTCCTTATTGGAAGCTCATCGAAGAAGAGAAATCAAGCCATCAACTCGGTACTGTCAAGGGAGAGAACTTTTTACGAAGCCTCACCCTCACACTTTCTAAATTATCCACGGTGGGGGTAGAAGAAAGGAAAAGGTCCTGCATCGTGGTCTTATGGCGCTTGCGCCGGATCAAAGAAGCCCACTCAGTGGCGCCTGTTAAGGCAAAATAAAAAACAACAACAACAACAACAATATATTTGAAAGCAAAAGTATTCAAAATCTTAAAGAAGCAAAAGCAGATCGAAATACTCAACAACTTTTTTAAACTCATTTAACACAATGACAATTTAACAGTATAGAAAGAACCACCGAAGCTGTGTGAAAAGTCCTTCGAAAGAAAGGGTTTCATGGCCGTGCCAAAGTTAAAAAGTCGGTCTTTACAACGAGGCATCGAACTTGCACTACCCTTTTGTTGTTTTGCCCAACGCTATAAGAATTTCACTGTCGACGACTGGGCGAGAGTAATTTGATCAGATGAGACCAAAATAAACCGATGCGGTACGGGTTTCATGGTCGACAATGGACCTACAAAATAAGAGGGCGGACACCTTCAGGATCGTCACGTCCAAATGACCTTAAGGTTCGGTGGTGGCAATCTAATGCTCTGGGTATGTATGAGCCCCCGATTCGTTGGATGAATTGTTGAGCATGGCGGAAGCTGCGTGGGGCAACATCTCAGCTTTCAAGTTCCGGAATCTGGTAGAGTCGATGCCAAGAAGAATAGAGCTGATCATCCCCGCAAAAGGAGGATATGCAAAATATTGAAATATCAGAATAATTTGATTTTGAAATTAAAGTCAACTAATTGTTCAAATGACAATTTCGCCTTCTCAACTTCACCCTTTATCAAAAGATGGATTTTGAAATAAATTTACAGTTAAAACCATAAGTATGTATTTTTATTTTAATTCCTCCACACATTTTGTTTTTGAAATATAAGTCGGAAGGAAAAGACAATAATCTGCTTGAATTTGCAACATTTGAAAAAAACTTGAGTCTCTGTGTGTATAAATGTATATGCATGTACAAATAACCATTTATTGTAAAAGTAACATCTTTATTAAATTTGCGTAAACAAATGTACTGCAAGGACTATTCTTCTTCTAATAACAATTACTACCTTTAACATTACTATAAGCACATTTTTTGATTTATATCTTTAGAGCACAAACAAATTTATATTAGTAAAAAAATTTCTTAAAACATTAAAATAAAATCTTTATTTCAAAGGTTTCTCAAAAATAAAGTATAAAATAATTTGCTTTTTAGAAAACTGAAGTTAACAACAAACTAACTATAAATTAGTTAATAAACACAGCTTGCGTAATTTCGAAGGACCTATTCGGTGTAATTGTTTTCATGTATCCAATCCAGAAAGGGTTCAACCTTAGTGAAGAGCATGGCTTTGTCTGGTCGAGCACATGATTCTTCATAGGAAATAACTCCAACGAGTATTCCGTCAACAACAACTGGTCCACCACCATCACCTCGGCAAGTACTGTGCACTACGTCAACGGCACACATGGTTCTCTCCGTAGAGGCTACAAACTTTTCGCACTCACTACGTGAAAGCAGTTTAATCGATGCGTACATGAGGCGTTCAGTGAAGTCATGGTTTACACCATCTGAACCCCATCCAACAATAAAGGCTTGTTTCCCTTCGAAAGCTGCATCTCTAGTAGGCAAATTTGCTTTATCCGTCAGCAAGCCAGTAAACAGCGAACTCTTCGTCGTAAGAACGGCAATATCGTAGTCGTAGTTGTGGGGGTTGAAGCCTGGATGTATGGCGATAGACTTGATGGGAACACTTAATCCGCCGTCTTCCCTTCTGATTGTCGATGTTCGCAAGTTCAACTCGAACACACTTTTATTTTGTACGCAATGAGCCGCAGTTAAGACGGTGCTATCATCTATAATTGTGGCGCCGCAAATATGCTTCCCTTTGTTTTCCAATGAAGTCATATACGGAAAGGTTGGGTCGTCCAAAAGTGGACTCGCGAAACCCGCAGCGCAAAATGCGCTTAGCAGAACAGCAACGAACACTGAGACCGGTTTAGCCATTTGAGCTTGAAGACGTACTTGCAGTTGACTGAAGTTTAACCAGAAACTTTTACTTTTATATCCAAAGCCGGTAAACAATTCGCCGGAAAAAACGGAAAGAGAAAGAGAGGAACACGAAGATGGTAAACAGACTTCTTAAGTTTTTTAGAGTTCTCTAGAGCACGCTCGTCAACCCTCCGATTCTGGTGATCTATAACAAGTCAGTGAAAAACCCAAACCTTATCAACATGCATACGAATATGGTGACTCATTTTAATCACCTATTGAAAAAATACAAGAGAAGTAATATATTTTTCTTTTTATAAGCTTTTGTTGTGGGTGCAGTAATTTTCTAGTTTTCTTTTTAACTCATCTCATATTCTTTAATTTACACATTCATTCAGATGTGTTAACATCTAATGAGATGGTAGCTTTTTTGTTTAAAATAACTTGTAATAAGAATGCCGAAAGAGAGCTTTTTGTTGATTTATCTTAAATTGCTTTATATTGCAGTGCAAAGCGTCGGAAACTATTTTACAGATATCAAAAAGACGGTACAAATAAAATAGCTGTAGTTTTTCAAAACTTGTATAATTACTTATTATACATTTATACGCGTAAAAAAGAAAAACTTAAAATAATAATTATAAGTGGCACGCGTCGGTCGTGTCTCTTCAACGCAGCTATCGCCTTGTGTGTGTAGCGTCCCGAATTTTCGCAAAAAAAAAAACTTAAGAAGGAATTATAATTGTTATGGAATTTTGATCTTAAGAACCAAAAATATGCATAAAAATGTAACAAAATATATACATATGTCGGTTCTAGAGGCACTACTTTAGCTACGGTGGCACCAGGGCACGGGTTTTGAATTTTAATAAAAACACTGGACACGGAGCTTGGACGTAAACATTAGTAGGCCGGTGCCAATATTCAGTTGTTGTGTACGTACCGGGGTAGATCTGATATTGTGTTCCCGTGACGATTGGGTTTAGTCAAAAAAAGGTCAAATTAGGAGTCCTGAGTCCTCCATGGCTGAGACCGGCGGCGAATTGGAGGCTTATTAAAAAATTGCCGGGCTAAACATGGAACATACGACATTATACATCGTATGCATTTTGTGAGATTTTCATGAAGAAATTTTAATTTGTTAATACGAAAATCATTGTTTATTTTATATAATTAAAGGAACAAGTTGTCGAGCGCTGCTTTTTGGAATTGTCCTAAAACTTTGTGGAAATGTTCCATTTATGGTCGGAACGAGTGAATTAGGAAAGTATTGTTGTCGGAAAACAATACTTTCCCAAAAATTAGCTTGTTTTAGGTTGTTTTCACACCAAAAATTTAAAATTTTTTAAAAGGAAAATATTCTGTCCGAAGATATTTTTTAAGAAAGGCAAATTTTTCTTACGAATTATTTTGTGCCGATGTACGAATTATTTTAAAAATTATTTACCATGTACATGAGCGCAAATTTCGATTGTACAAAGTAAGGACGGTGCGAATAGCCACTCTTAATTATTTTATATCTCGAAAACGAGACGAGATTGACTTTGATTTTTTTAATTTTTGGTGTTGAAACAAGCTAATTTTTAGAAAGGTGTTGTTTTCGAACAAAACACTTTCCTAATTCACTCGTTCCGACCATAAATGGAACATTTCCACAAAGTTTTAGGACAATTCCAAAAAGCAGCGCTCGACAACTTAAGCCTAATTAAATTTATAAATTTTTAGATTCATCGAGGATGATCCACGATGATGCAAAAAACTGCAAAGTGTGAATTCACCTTAGCTTGGCATCGGCAGCGTGGAACATTGTACGTTGCATGGCATGCTGCATGCAATACGTTTTTGCTTGTTCGATTTCTGGGAATAGAATTAAAGATAATCTTCCACTAAAAATGTTCTGTGACTATGACTTCGGCGTCATGCGCCAAAACAATATGTTATAATTAGCTTCGTCACACAAAAAATTAGATCCAAAACGCAAATTTTTCTCTGCCCGGCGTGGCTTAACCCGTAGCCTATATGGGTGAGGGTTAATCATTGATTTGGGCTTGCCCTACTTGCATAAATACGCTATTGTTGCGGCATGCGACCATGGCTATACTCTGAACATCACCGTACCAATGTGCCGATTTGAATTAACTAAAGAAGCAACGAGTATATTTTGTTTCATACTTTTCGTTTCTTCCGTAATCGGGTTTCTTGTTTTTTTAATAATTTTTTTAAATTTTTTGTTCTATAAACTCCTGCTCATATTTTTAATGTTATTGTGTCACTGAGATCACACCGCTGCAATCTCTTTCGTATTCAGCAACATAGTACACTACTGGTGTGGTGTAGGCAGATCCTTTTTTGTGTATGAAATTACGAAAAATAGTTCGTTTACCGCTTTTAGAACTTTTGCTTAGTTAATTGAGAATGAGGATTCGTCATGACTGGTATTTTTGCTGATATTACTGTAACATCTAATGGAAATTATTATCTAGAAATTTGTTCCTGCCGGTTAATGTATACTCTACAAGATTGTTAAAGCTTGAGTGGTTTGCTAATAACTTCGAATTATATAGGGAATCGTAGGGCAAAACTGCACTTGCATGTACTCGTATAACAGACCAATATTTTTAAACTATTATAATGCCAACTGAATACGAATGCGCTAATTCTAATAGATAGTCTGTCTCCACCTATTTGCAGTAAGTAGAGTGGTTTAACAAGATAAGTATATTGTTTTTATTATAAGTATACTTATAACTTACGAGTTTGGACTAGCCTGCTTTAGTTTACTGAAATGTTTTACTGTTGCATAGATTGAATCAGCTTTGGACACTTGTCTGCACATGTCTTTCCTAGATTTAGTTTTATTAAACGGACACAGCCGAGAAAAACGGAATCGTGGACCACTTTGCCTTCAAGTATTGTATATATTTTTTCTTTGTAATTGCTTAAACGGTTTTTTATGAAGAGATATACATATCATTTGTTGTTTTCGGGTTTTATTTTAGATATCCAATTAACAGAATTAGAAGAAAATTTTATCGGGGCACAAAATACAAAGTTGAACTTGGTTGGCATACGATATATGAATTTTTTATACAATTGCAATCGTATCTTATTGAAACAACAAACAATACCACCAGATGTGAACTCATCTGAAAGAATGTGTAAATAAAAGAAATTTGACATAAATGAATTTAAAACATAAATACAGAATCAGATAGAAATATGTCTTTGGTTTACCACAACTGCACCCAAAACAACAGATTATAAGAATAAGTACTTCTCTGTTTCTTTTTATTGTATATTTGCAGTAAGTTATCCAAATGAGTCAGAACATTCATATGCGTGTTGATGAAACTTGAGACTGAGTTATTATTGATCAGCAGAATTAAGGTATTAAAGCAGACTGCTTTAGGGAATTCATTTAAAAAATCTTAAGAAGTCTGTTTAACACCTTTGTGCTCCCCTCCTTACATTTTTCCTGAGAATCTGTTTACCGGCTTTGGATATAAAAGTGGAAGTTTCTGATTAAACTCCAGTCAACTGTAGTTCGTCTTCAAGTTAAAATGGCTAATTCGGTCGTGTTCATTGCTGTTCTAATAAGCGCATTTTGCGCCGTAGTATTCGGGAGTCCGCTTAAACTTTTGGACGACCCAACATTTCCGTATATGACATCCTTGGAAAATAAAGGGAAACATCTTTGCGGTGCCTCAATTATAGATGATAGCACCGTCTTAACTGCGGCTCATTGCGTGCAAAACAAAAGTGTGTTCGAATTGAACCTGCGAATTTCAACAATCAAAAGAGAAGAGGGTGGATTAAGTGTTCCCATCAAGTCTATCGCCATACATCCGGGCTTTAACCCACTCAACTACGATTACGATATTGCCGTTCTCACGACGAAGAGTTCGCTATTCAACGGCTTAAAGACGGAGAGAGCTAATTTGCCCCTTAGAGATGCCGCTTTCGAAGGAAAACAAGCCTTTATTGTTGGATGGGGTGCAGATGGCGCAGGCAACAACTTCACTGAACGTCTCATGTACGCATCGATTAAACTGCTTTCACGTAGTGAGTGCGAAAAGTTTGTAGCCTCTACGGAAAGAACCATGTGTGCCGTTGACGTGGTGCACAGTACTTGCCGAGGTGATGGTGGTGGACCAGTTGTTGTTGACGGAATACTCGTTGGAGTTATTTCCTACGAAGAAGCATGTGGCCGACCAGACAAAGCCATGCTCTTCACTAAGGTTGAACCTTTTCTGGATTGGATACGTGAATATATGTAATTTCACTGAATAATTCGAAATGACACGGACGCAAGATCCGTTTCTTTATGTACTTATAATTACTTTGTTATTAACTTAAGTATTCTTACATGCAAAATTTTTTTTTATAGAACTTTTAACGTTGTGATTGTTATGTTTTGGACAAGTTCATTATAATAAATTAAAATTATTGAGTCCAATTTGTATGTCTTTGAAATGAGTTTAAGTGAACGGAACAAATCAAAAAAAAGTGTAGAATTTTGGCAACAATTTATCGGCGATGTCTGGATATTTTTTTATTTATAAGAATCCAAATACTTTTAGTTGTACAGAACGGCATGTGTTCTTAGCTGAATTGTATAAATTTATTTATATGCTTCAGATAATTGACGCTGCGGCGTTATTTCAAAACATACTAGCTGAATTACTCGCTCTTGTTCGACTTTTTCCGTACATGTAAATTAAAACTATTATGCAAAATTATGTTTCTCATTTTCCGTTTCGTCGGTAGTCGGGTTTCTTGTTTCTTATAATAATTTGTTTTATTTACAGCTTTTTAGTTTCAGATAATATGTAATAGGTAAATAATGTCACGACATGATCAAGCTACAAGCAGACAGATCATACTAGTAATTTTACATTATATCACGCTAATAGTATAATATTTACGTCCAGAAATGTCTTTGTTATTCTATGGCTATGACGTGACATAACTTGTATTTTGCTCATCAAGCCCTTTCATTTGATACCCATATGTTCTTCAAGCATTGCCTAAATAATAAAACTAAATGCAAATAACGGAGGTATAATTATAGGAGGTGTCTATTTGCACCATGCGTTTCACCGTGTAAAATCCGTGTGACACACTCGGGTAACTTCGGCTTTTCCGGATTCTGTGTAAAGTCCGTGTGAGACGGACTCGGGCACAAAACAGTACGTAAAAGGAAAAATTGCCTTTTACAAAATGTCTACTGACTAAATATTTCCCTTTCACAAAATATCTATGCACTGAAATTTGCTTATTTACATCCATGTGCGCACGACGAACGTGTCATACGGATTTTATACGGGGAAACGTATGGTACAAATAGGCGTTGCCATAATTATATGTTTGGCAAAGAGCCTTTGCATCAGAACAGTTGTAACCCTGCATTAGCTTTTAAATTTTTTTTCAATTTTCGTCTTTAGCCTATTATTTCAATTTTTTTTATATATACACTTAATTTGTTTCTTGGATATCTGATTTTTTTATTATTTTAGTGTACAATTTGTTTTCGACATACGAGCGGCATATCGAAATAAATAATTGTAGCTCAACTGCGCTAAAATAAAGAGTAACTAGCAGTATAAAATAACCTACCAGTGCGGATCCTCCATCCCATTGAAATCGTTTCAGTTAGGTAGTTTGGAATTTTCGATCGCTATATTAAATCCGATATCTTTAATTTCCAAATTTTCAAGGATCAGTTTTCATAGCAATCCCTTGAAGTTTAACTTTTTCGGCCGCCATATTGAATCCGGCATTTTGATTTTTTCAAAAGTTTTATTAGTGATGTTCCTTATTCCATTATATATTATAAGCTTTCGATCATTGTTGGAGAATTAAAATCGGTACAGAAATAAACTCACAGGAGGAATTACAAGTTCTCGCGTAAGCGTTTTGATTATATAAATTATTATTAAAATGCACTTAGTCGATTATAGTCGAAATGGATTTTGATAGTGGCTTCATTAACTGCGTTCCATTGGGCCATGCAGAGAACGTCGGTGTACTCCGGACTCCCGCATGACTCCGGTGTAGTTGTCCGTGGGAACTCTCTTTTCCTACCCGTGTACTTCACGACGCGGTGACAGTGGTACGCGGAGGATTTTTATTCATATGGGCGGTATTTTTAAGAGCTGTGGGGTATGTGAGCCTGTATTTAAAATTAGTTATGAGGTTATTTTAACACGTACAAATCGTACATCTTTCCTCAAGGTCGCGTGATAAAAGTGTGCATTAGACCTTAAGTGTTTAAAGACGTCACTAAGAGTGCAGAATGTGAATGTGTTAAGATTTTAATTGTGAATTTTTGAAGCTTTTGACAAGCACGTGTGGTTTTGTTTACATTTCAAGACACGGTAGTTTTAAATTAGACATTAAAATGAAGTTCTCTTACAAGGTAAATATTATTAATAATACTAGTATAAGGTTTGCATTTAATTCACAGTGTTTATTTTCAGTTTTCCAACTTGTTGGGCACAATCTATCGGAAAGGGAACGTCTGCTTCTACCCGGATGGAAATTCGATCATCAGCCCCGTGGGCAACAAGGTTACCGCATATGATTTAAAAAAGTAAAGTAGCCAGAAGTCCTTAAATAGTATAATAGGTATTTGTTAGTATAACCACAGTAATTTCTTAGTAACAAGGCGAAAACTCTGTCCCTGGAAAGTCGGTACAACTACACCACGATAGCTCTGTCGCCTGATGGGACCGTCCTGATTGCAGTAAACGAAACCGGGGAAGCTCAAATGATAAGCATGCTATCCTGCACTGTTGTTCAGACACACAAGTTTAGGACGGGTGTTCAGTGCGTAACGTTCAGTCCAGATGGGAAGTATTTTGCGGTTGGCATGGACAATATAGGTAAGTTATTGTTACGCCAAACAGACTACTTATCGAGTAAATCGATGTTTAGTTCTAGTCTTCAAAGCTCCTGGGGAGATTACCGGGGAGTATAAACCATTTGTCCTTGAGAGGAGTTTCTATGGCGCCCATGATGATATCGTGTGGATTGACTGGTCAACTGATTCTCGGTTTTTGGCGATTGGATCTAAAGCTAATATCACGAGAATAGCCTCCATCAAGTACTGCGATAATTTCCGTTCCTACATGCTAGGTGGGCATACAGATTCCATTGTTGGATGTTTCTTCGAAGCAGATAGTTTGGATATTAATACCTTAAGCAAAAATGGGCAGGTAACTTTCGTTTATTAAGTATTTATTAAGTTAGACTGTGCGACTCTTTGAGCGGTTACGCCAAGGCTCTATAGTATTTCATGTTGTATAATGACTGCCGTATCTCCATAGATATAGATGTTTTCAAAAAAGTTAGCTCATCCGGGTCTTGGTATCTCTGATTATAAATCGGGTGCCCAATTTAAAAATTTATGAAAGCGGATCTAATGTGGCGGTATCAAAGTAATATATTTCTTTCGCTTGAAGCGCTATTATGGAGTTGGTACGTAATTTCAAATCTGCGGTCATTTACGAACTAAAAGTGGCGGATCCTAAATCGACAATTTTCAACTTCCAAGGATTGTTCTAAACATGGGTACTCTACTATTCTCAGTGCAAGGTCGAATACAGGGATTTGAATAGTATGCTTATATGACTTGAGAACTCTGAGAATTCAGTAAAGCTCCAAATCCTTTAAAATATGCATTAGTGTTTTATAGCCTTAAATTGCACATTAATATTTTCAGTTGTGCCTGTGGGAATGCAGCTTAGAGCCGACCCAAATTAATGAGAACAGTAGAACTGAAAACGAAGAGGAACCTGTTATTGCAAAAAAATCAAAGGGCGATTCATCTGAATCGGAGGATGACATTGATAATGCACAAGAAAATGAGGAAACAGAAGAAAAGTGTCCTGAGAGAGAAGATCTGGATGAAGCTGGACATGAGGCTACAGGTCATCCATTTACTTACAAAAAACTAGGCCGACATTATCTTGCAGACGAGCCGAGAAAAGAACACCGAAATGCTTATGTTGCATCCGCAAATTATCATCAGAAAACAAAAATTCTCGTGGTGTGTTTTTCGACAGGATCATTTTACCTATATGAATTACCCGATGTCAATATGATTCATTCTTTGAGCATATCTGACTACGCGATAACTAGTGCATGCTTTAATCCAACCGGCGATTGGATTTGCTTGGCATCTTCGGGATTAGGTCAACTCTTAGTTTGGGAGTGGCAGAGTAAGATAACCGATTTCTAATATTTTCTATTACATATAATAGACAATTTACATAGGTGAACAGTACATCATGAAGCAGCAGGGACACTCTAGTGAGATGACATGTATCTCATATTCCCCAGATGGACAGTACATAGCATCTGGAGGAGAGGACGCAAAAGTAAAATTGTGGAATGTGAGCAACGGGTTCTGTTTTGTTACATTTAGTGAACACACGAGTAGCGTAACAGCAGTTCAGTTTAGTAGCAATAAAAAATTTTTAATTAGCAGTTCATTAGATGGTACAGTGAGAGCATATGACATTGTAAGGTAATTTGTTAAAATTCAGTGTTATCTTTCTATTTGTATTAATCTTTCATTCGGCAGATATCGAAATTTCCGCACGCTAACATCGCCCAGGCCTGTGCAATTTTCATGCGTTGCCGTTGATCACTCCGGTGAATTGGTAGCAGCGGGGGGTCAAGATGTCTTCGAGATTTATCTGTGGTCGATGAAATTTGGAAAGCTCCTCGAAATTTTAAGTGGTCATGATGGTCCCGTAACCTCTATAACATTTTCGCCGATTCCAACATCGTCAACTTTAGTTTCTGGATCTTGGGACAAAACGATTAAAATTTGGAAATGTATTGAAGCTTCTGGCGAACGGGAAACAATTGACTTATTATCAGATGTGAGCTGTGTTGCCTTCAAGCCGGATGGTGAAGAGGTAATGTGTAATTTTTGTTACTTTCTTCAGATGTTTAGTAAAATACTTGTTGAGTAGATAGCGGTATCCACTATTAGTGGAACTATTACGTTCTTTGATCTTAAAACTTCGAATCAAATTGGATCTATTGAGGGCAGAAACGACTTGGGTAGTGGTGTATCAGATGTAGATGTGATCACAGCCAAAAAGAATTTACAAGCAAAGTAATTACGGTTTAGTTTCTCTTTTAATATTATTTTCACGCAGTTTTCTTCAGATTTTTTTCAACAATCGAATATTCTGCTGATGGAGAATGCATTCTAGCAGCAGGAAAGTCCTACAATGTTTGTATTTTCCATGTGAGAGAAGGCATTCTACTGAAAAAGTTTGAAATCACACAAAATCACAGTTTAGACGGAATGGACGTAAGGCGGTTATTGTTTTGTAAAATTTCAATATAATTTTAACTTATAAATATCAGGATTTCATAAATCGGCGCAAAATGACGGAGTTTGGTAATATGGCTTTGGTGGAAGAGAGAGATCAGTTAGAGGGTGGAAACATTGCTTTGCGATTGCCGGGAGTTCAAAAAGGTGATATGGCGGCAAGAAGTTTCAAACCTGAAGTTCGGGTATTTTCGGTAAGGTTCTCTCCAACTGGCCAAGCTTGGGCTGCCGCCTCTACTGAAGGTCTGCTGATATATTCCTTGGATAGAGGTGGGGTTTTTATATGACATGGTTTTTGTGTTCTAATCGAATTTCTTTTTCAGGCGTAGTTTTCGATCCTTTTAATTTGTCGCTAGAAGTCACTCCAAAGGCTACAAGGGAATGCTTGAAGAACAAAGAGTATTCTAATGCTCTGATTATGGCTTTGAAATTAAATGAACCGGAATTAGTTCAGGAAGTTTTTGAAAGTATTCCACACATTGACAGTGAGTCTAAAGTTTATTGCTTGTTAAAGACTAGTACTGAGTTCACGTGAAATGAAGTTTCCACAGGCCGTCGTGTACAGCTGCGGTGGAGAGTTTATATTTTAAATGATAATAATTGATTTAATTTTTTATTGCCAGTGCAAGAATTGTATCACAAATATTTATTAATGCATTAACCCTTTACCCTTTTATCGGGTGGGAATACCCATGTGGAAGCACTGATACACAACAACACGGTGTTGTTAAATTGGTCTGCATACTGTGCATACTGAATACACGTGTGAAAAGGCCCTTCTGATTTCTCTTAGATTAACTGTTTTTTTTATTTCTCCATTGGCGGTAGAACTTAGTACTAGCGTAGTGAAATTTTGTTACCAAAATTGCAAGAGCGTGAAAACACGAAAATTTATGGGTTTTGACATTTCACGGGCGTGTGAATTAAACTCAGTACTAGGCTTAGTATTTGCTCTTTGACATAATATATTACAATTTTATAAAAAGGGGTATACTAACCAAAGTAATCTGAGTTGTGCAGCAGTAAAATAAATAAGAAAAAGTAGCGATCAACACCAATTACAATAATTTCGGAGAAAAATTGGAATTTTAGGAAATTTTAGAGCATTTTTTCACTTTCGAAAGTAACTGTACTTGCTGTGGTAGAGGTAGATCAACATTGGTGGAATTTGTAGAAAACACATGAAGATAGTAGTTGTTTGGCGTGAGTTTGATGTCGCTTGGTTAATTAGAAAAAATAAAAATAAATTATAATGTGCATATCGCATTTATTAATCAGAAGACCAAATTGTTGCGTACAGCTTCGTAAGGACACCTCATTATTTATTAAAATGGCCTCAGCAGGAGGCTGGGAGTAGTGACTTAATGTGTCCCCCCCTTTTGATATTGATTTTTTTTACTTCTTGTAGACATTGTAAATTTTGCAACTTGTGGTGATCGGGAAAATATTTTAGGAAATATGGTGTCTACTGTGTTGTGTGTGAGACGAGTGGTGGATTTTCATTTCATTTTCGCCCTATTTGATTTTGGATGGTGTTGGAATTATAATTGTGAAAACAGAATACGTAGTTTAAAAGATCGAGTTATTATTAATTAGCTGGATTATTTATGAGGGTCCGAAGGGATTATTCTTGTAAATTTATTTTGTAGAGGCAACTCGTGTTTCTGGGATTTATTTTGGTTCAATTTAACTTTTTTTAAAGTTAGTTAAAAATAGATAAATAATCAAAACTGTATAAATTTATCAATAATAAAGGGTCTTTTAATATGGACGCTCGAAATTTTTTTGGTTATATCGGCCATGTTGTTAATATCTATCAAATTTGTTGTAAATTGTTTAGTAGTGTGTGTAGCATTGAAAAACGTGTGCAAATCATCAAATTTTATTATCAATGCTGCGTTCTTCGAGAAATGTTCTGCGCGAGAAACGTTGAGCGCTACAGATCGATGATAAGTAACTTCTTGTGGCTTAAACTGGCTGATATGTATACCGACGACATGTGGTTCCAACAGAATGGCGCTATGTGCCACACAGTCCATGCTACGATGGACATTATGCACTAGCGATTTGAACTGGCCACCGAGATCGTGCCTTTAGTCTTCTTCTTTTGGGTCTTTCTTAAATCACAGGTCTATGCGATTAGCCCGCAAACAATTGATGTTCTCAAAGTTAACATAACGAACGCCTTCAAATTCAGCCAAATTTATGCAACAAAGTCATCGGAAATTGGACCTCCAAAATACGTGCCACCAAACAAAGCCGCGGCAGACATTTGAACGACGCTATATTCCATACTTAATGCCATAAAATATTCTTTCAAATGAAATAAAAATGGAGTGGATATCTCACACACAACTTCGTTTTATTCACATTTAAAAGTCGATTGTCCTTATTGAAATACCCTGTACTTTGACAAAAGGAGCACTGCATACACTATACATATAATCCAATTTAATCCTGTTTCAATCTTAATGATTGATCACCACGTGCTTTCATTACCTGCAAAAATTCCTTCTGTGAAAAAAAACAGTGATTGCTATTAAATTAAGGCTCTGCTGAAACTTCTTAGTACGGGAACCTCACGTAATTATAGCAATTCACCTTTGTCCCCCGTGGTCGAAAACATTCTCATAATATCCCTTCTAAAAATTAGCTTTTTTTAACGCGTGCCAGTGACTTGCTTAACCTTGGCAGTGAATTATTCGTCGATAAACTATTTAATGAATTCTTCGCATCTACCGGTTAAATCCTTCCGCTCGTTTATCTTTCCTTAGAAATGGGGTAATAAATTAGAGGCGCTGATACGAAGGAAGGTAGCGTCACGAGTACGGAAAAGATTTGGCGAATTGGATTGCATGCAAGCTTGCATAACTTGGTAATTGCAAGGCCACATTAGATACAGTGTTTGGCCAGCGCGGCCTTGAAGTACACACGGTGCCTTGGGCCAGCGCTTTACTTCGCTATTCTGAAGTACTCTAAATTTGAAGTTCAATAGTAGTGTGGGCGGGTCGATATTCATAATTTGTGCTAGGCTAAGAATAAGGCTCGGGTACAATGACTCGACGCTTTTTTAGGTTCCGGTTGTTTTTAATTTTTTTTATGTTTTAAACTTGAACGTAATCCTGAATAATTTAGCTAAAAGCTGTGGGGTGTCTATTCGATTATACTTAGTATCTTGAAATAAAATTCCCACCCTTGCCTGTTCGCTGACATGTTATTACTTGACCTTAAATATTTCATTCTTCTGCCTTGCGATATTGCATGTTCTGTTTTCTGGGGTGCAATTAGTTTGAATAGCTGCACACAACAATAAAAATGCAGTTTAGCGCTTCGAGGGCGAATATTCATTAAAGCGTTGGTGCAAAACTGCTAATTTATAGTCTTTTTTCTTTCCCAGAAAGCTGACAAATTTTCAATTAAATTTAATCGATCACGTTAATTAAATTAAGTATACACTATCAATTATTAATGATATAGATTATTCCGCGAATGTACGACTTAATAATTTAAACTCTATTTTTCATTTCCAGTTGAGCTAGTGTCCGCCAACCTTCCAAATGAGTTTGCTCAGCGAGCTCTACAACATATTGTAAAACTGCTAGAGATGACGCCACATGTTGAATTTTACTTAAAATGGTCAAATTGCCTTTTGAGCAATCATGGAAATAAGGACGGTGTCTTCCAGCCCCAAACACTTTTATCAATGCATGAAAGCATGTCTCGGAAATACGACATGCTGAGTAAGATGTAAGTTATTTTTCAATTAAAAATACCTTCTAGCCTTGGAACTGATTAGTTTACGAATTTTGAAAGTTGATAGAAATACAAACTATTATTCAGATATATGCAAAATTTATAATTTTTAGACGCGTTTGTCTCAAGTTATGACTACAGTTTAATTAATTCTTTAATTTTTCAGATGTGATTTCAACAAGTACACTCTAAGAGTCCTAATCAAGCTTTCCGCTGGTCTTAGTTTAGAAAATAAAGAGAAAGAAACTTCTGATAGCGAAGAAGAAATGACGCTCGTAAAGCACAGGGATATTGAGTTAACATCTGAATTTTACGATACTTCTAGTGGTGAAAGCGAAAATGAACTCTAGTAGACTTATGTACGTTTTTAAAATAAAGATTATTGATTTTGAAATATTTTTATGTCTACATTCTTCCGTTGTCGTGAGTCTTCGTTGAAATTTGGGCTGATAATAGAATTTTTTTTGGAAAGCTTCAAAAATTAAATGAGTACAAACTCTATGTAAACTGATGGGCGGCCACAAAATATTTTCTATTGCATGGTGTATATTTATGGAGAATTAGGTTAAAAACATCGTAGAATTACACAAAAATGAATTCCTTTTCCTTTGAAGAAAAAACTATTACTTAACCATCTAGTACAGAATTATATCGTGAAACAGCTGTTCCTGTTAGCTATCCCGAAGCAAGATTTTTCTGTAAAGGGCAGACTTTTTTACCTGAAATAATGTCATTTTGTTTTTTTTAGCCACAGGTTTGCTACTTTTTGATGGGAACACAAATACAACCCTAATAATTTTTTGTGCGCCAAGTAATAAGTAGTCATAGTAATAAAGAGGAGAAAAGTGAATTGTATTGTAGTAAAACGCACTAAAACACGTAAAAACGATTTTTCTTATTTTATTTAAAATTCTTAAAATGTCTTTTTTGTATGTACATTTAAATATAGATTTCTCTTTGCATAACGAAAATTTCACAACAGTAAAAATAAATAGATGTAAAAGCCTCACATAACTTTTTTTTTCAAATTGTATAACTAGATAAATCTTTGTGCTGTGAATAATGTAACGAGTGAGTTTAAAGCGGTCTTTCCGAAGCACCAGTTTATTTATATAATAAATAAATTTTCAGTTACACTATTCTTTTTTCTTTTGCTTATATAAAATTTGTATAAATGCTCCAATTTAAAACAAAACTTAAATTATACTTTAACAAAGTAATTATTTCAATTTTACATAAGCCTTCGTTTGATATTGACATAGGGCAGACTAAACGTTGCTTATTGGTGTTTTTAACAAGTCAAAAGATTTATTTCCTATCTTTCTATACTACCGTGCTATGCCAAAAGGCAGCACCTCAACTTCTTGTCGATTTTAAGTTATTCCCACATTTAGGCTTCTGACACTAATGTCTAACTCCCCATAAAAGCACACAGGCTATACTTATGAAGCCATTTTCCTATCTACATAAAACGTAAATGAGTTTAGAAGCTATATTCAGGCGATATAGCTAGGTTACTAGGCTACGAGTTACTGCTTTTTTACATAGCGCGGTAGTACAGTTTTAATTTCGTTTTGGAATGGATTCGTCACAAATATTATTTTTGTCCGGTAGATAATGAAATAGTTATTCGAAATTTGGTGGGGGAAAAAGGGGGCTTGCGCAAAGGATGCCAAATTTTTTTGAAAATCATCTCTTTGTCTTGATTATAGGCCTGAATTTTATCCAGTTTGGACAAAGAACCTCAATTTTCGCGAGGGTAATGGAAACATTTTTCGTTTTGTTCAATTGGAGCTGTCCATTGGTATGATGCGCCAGAAAAGAGGGTTGACAAGCGAGTTGTGGGATAGATTCCTGTACTCCTTAAACCACTGGATAATTCGATTGCATGAACAATATGTTGTAAAGCGTCCATATTTAATCGGTCGGTCACTTTAAGTTTTGTTGTGGACTGAATGTTTGAAGTGCTATTTTTAAGTAATTATGACTATTTACTTGAAAGAGTTATTTGCTGCAACGCGATGTACATTGGGGTCCGATCTGTAAGCGCCCTGGGAGTTGTGCAATATGCTGGGAGTGAGTAAGGCGACGGAATTAACAACTTTGAAAGCAAACTCATGACTGAAGGTTGTGAAATATCTTTTGTTATATTTTAAAAGACCTATCTAAAGACACCCTACTCAATAAGGTAAGTGAAAAGAAATTTTAAGTACACTTTTAACAAATTTGCTTGCTTCCGAAAAAAGGAAAAAATGTTACACAATTTTCGTAATCATTTTTATTGAAAGTACTAATAACTAAAGGAAACATTCAACAAAAACTATTTTCCAAAAATCTCATTATTTTTGTTTTGCGGTCATCAATCTACGTCCGTATACTAAATTTTATCTTAATAGGTGTATAAATTAGAGGATGGGCTGTGACATACAAAGGCAGACGGACAGAGCGAAACTAAAACGTAAGGAGTGTTTTTACGAGTTAGAATTTGCCGCACAATTCAATTAAACCCTTGAGACATATTGCTGGGTTTGGCATTGCATATTAATTTTGGAGCATCAACATTCTGAAGACAATTAGATATACGGCACAATGTCGCCCATTTTTCTCAGGTAAATAATTTGTAAAGGTAGCCATTCTTATATATTTTTGAAGCCAACTCAATACAAGCATATTATGTACATAATGTTCATATAAATGTATTTATTAATTGTTAAAATGTTTTTAAATTGGGAAAATATTGATTTTCCGAAATTATTCATAATTTCTCTGGAAAGAGCAGGAAATTCATCTTATGTTTGTATTTCAGGTTAATCGTTTCAATAGCTTTGGAGTTACGTTGTCGACGAAGGGACAGACGACATGTCGCGAACTTAAGACTCACTTAGTAATGCATGGACAACGTTTTAACGGTTTTTTGAAATTTTTACATTATTAAAATGTGTTGTTGCCAAGTATCAAGTCTCTAGCCTATCGGAGAGTGAGAGAAATATCGAATACAAAATTTATGGAAGACAACAAAGATAGTTAAATAAAATTAACTTCTCCACATGAGTTCAAGGAATCAATTGCTAATAGGCGCATATAATTATTTTGATAAATATCAAAGCACCTTGAATGTGATTGCTTTATTGGTTAGTTTTCTCCCATAAGAACCAGTCAATAAAACGAGAGTTAGAAAAGCACCGGACACAATTCTGGCCAATTGTTAGAGTCGTGAACCCAAAAATAGACGAGTTTTCAAAAGTAAATTAACCTTTAGGCTGCCCTTTGTCACCGATTCGTACAAAATTAAACCTAATAAGTCAACAATAAAAAAGTGTAAATATTGGAAGCAAGCCTACAACAAACTTTGTTTCAATTCAACTCCTCCTCCAGTTTATTGTCCCCAAACAAGCCGTTGACGTGAGAGATACAAAAATCCTCGTCCTTCTAGTGGCCGCAAGCAAAACGGTCGCTGCAAATCTTATAGTACTCCTAGTAAAGGATCGTGTGTCACATAGCGAGGCAAATTGTTGAAAATATCTCAGATACACGCTAGTTGCCTAACTTATTCTACAGTAGTAAAGAAAGTATGCTAAAGCTTAGGATGAAACTTACTCGCTAGAAGTATTGTACTGCTTTCTTGATATTACTCGGACGCATTGGCCACCTCTTCCCCGCTGGGACGGATTGGTGGTGCCTCTCTTGAGTTGCGTAGCATCCAGAGATGGTGCTGATAAGGCTCCTTCGGCGACTCGTTAGGTAGATTTCATCAACAGAATAGGCCAGTAGAGTATCACAAAGACCAGAAATAGCACCGGGAATACCACACGTGACATTTTATCGATTTCCCGCCACATGATTTTCTCGACTCCGGTGTCGGTGTCCGTCCAGGCAACGGACAGTAAACTTTGTCGGCGCGCCGGCTTGGGTGGCCCTCCGTTTCCCTGCAATGATGTCTAGTAGAATTCGCGGCGGTTATTAAAAAGCTGGGGGTTATGTTTTATTCATAATTTTCCACTTAATTACCTGTCCCGGCGTGGTTGGCGTTTGTGTTGCTTTCCGTGATCGCACTGCTCCGCCCTCCCAATTCGCCACCGTTGGACATTGACCTTTTTCCATCGCACTTATCCTCTGCACGAGGAGCGAAAAGTTTGTAATTACTATTTAAGGTGCTGTTTTTGGATTTGGTGGCAATTATCAGTAATTTCGTATGAAGTATTTGTGTTTTCAGTGAGACATGTAGGTTGTGTAATACTCCAAAATAATATTAATCAACGTAGCAATTAAATACCCGCAGGTGTGTAATGTACATATCTAAATAAACCTTACAATGTCTATACAATTACTGGATTAAGTTACTTTCATGGGCTCCATGTAGGAACGATTTTGACGAGTTGGCTATTTTTAATGAATAAATGGGGAATCAACTTTTCCATACCTTTTATCTGGTATAATCTTAGGACTATTCCATGGAAGATGACACAACGATAATTAAAAACAGATATGCCGTAATATGAGTTTAACTTGATCGTAAAGAAAATACAGTCCACGAAATGAATTTAAAGACAAATTGAAATAAAAATAGAAATAAATATTTTTTGCAATAGTTGCAGCATATTCTTACTCTATATTTATTGCTGCAAAAATATATAAAGGGAACATATTCATTTCAAGAAAAATATTCCAGGAAAAATTAATGGTGTATTTATAAGTCCACTTCAATTTTAGCAACACTAAATAATCAATCAAGCTTTGATAGCACTAAATTTTTGAGGGTTTCAGATTCTATTTCCTTCCAAAATTCCCCATCGATTTTCGATGAGGTGCAGATCAGGACTTCGAGAGGACCAGTCTAATACATTTACATTGCCACACTTGAACCAGTCTTTAACAGCTTCAGCAAAGTGTTTAACAACGTGATCCTGCTAAAAAAATCTGGTCCAGCGGAATCAATATGCTTTCAGCATTCATTCTTAAATTAAGTTTGATCCTACAAAGTTTCTACTCATTCTTACTTCCTTTTCTTGTGATTTCAGAAATCATGCCAATAGCAATGCCATCCATCGGGGCCCTAAATAAATTTTTTTTTAGCCGTGAAGATGACCTTTGAAATTTCATCCCACGAAATGAGATCAAGGACACATTTTTAGTCCAGGGGCCTATTCGCGCATTCCAATACTCGACTCGTGGATGAACGACGTTGGGAAAACAACACGACACTTTTAACGGTTATCGTTTTGAGATAACGCCTCTGTACTTATACACAAGTAAACAATTGTAAAAACCACTGTATTTTGTCAGTTAAGTTTGAAAAGAAGTATTTAACGTGAATTTGTCTAATAATTATAATTTAGTGTCCCTCACTTTTCACAGAGCTTTATTTTGTCTTCTATTCGTTGGTGTCGAATGCTCTATCGACCTAACGACGTGAAAAGGTCGACGCGTCGAATTGCGTCGTGAACTAAAATCGAAGTTTTGTTCATCTTTTTCATTCGACGTCGAAATGTGCGAATTGCATTTTGCTAGCAAAAACTAAATAATTGCACTCTCAGTAAAAATCGCTAAACGCTATTTCGGTTTGTATTGAAGTCATTTATTAATCTTCGCGCTTTGATCGTGTAGTTATGGGATATCTTGTATATATTTCTGATATTTATCGGGCAGGTGGGGATGATGGTTTTCATTTGAAATTGCACTTATCCCTCCTTCGGCTGTTTTGAATTGCTAATCAATGGAATCGTGTTGAACTGACTCTACGTCAAACGCTACAAGCTCAATGTTTATCGTGATCCGTGGAAGATCATGATATTTATTGAACGTGTAGCCATAGTTGATTGACGGATTACTGGATCGCTAGATTGAACCACTTACACGTGCTATGTATAAGACAATGATTTCTCCTGGGATCTAAAAATAATTTACTTTATTTCCACATTTATTTCGATTAGAATGAGAGCTTTTTCAGGACGTATTGATTGCAGTGTTTTTCAAGAGTTGGTTTAAAAGTGCAACGCGGCGGAAAACAAACTCTATTTGAATAAATATAAGAGCTGATTTAGTCTATGGACCAAGAATAATTTTGTACACCTAACATAAAGGTATTAATCTTAAATATAGGACAAGCTATGGATTTCAAGAGGCTGGCGGGAATTCCCTACACCTGTTGACGAGTACCTAGTCTTTATCACTATAGACAATTTAAAAAGAAGAAACAGGAAGTCGTTAAAAACTCCGTTTTATTGAGATAAAACTTACCTACCCATTCTGGAAGGTAAAGGTGATCCAGTTTGTACGAAAAAACTCTCAACTATTTACAATAGCAATGGTAATATTTGTAACATTTTTTTTCAGTCGTCAGTAGGTTACGAATACTCTTATTGTATATTTGTGGAAGAGAAAAGTAATTAAGATCCTACAGACGACATCCTTTCTGGGAAATGTCTTGTAACTTTGCGCCCACTTTCCCTATTTTTATCCGATCAAACTTAGCTTAATAGCATCAACGGGCCTCCCATGAAGCTTTGCGGTTATGTGGTAACCAAAAAAGGCCCAAAGTGTGTCGTGAGATATTCCATTTTTATCTCTAGTATTTTGATTTTGATTTAAGCTACTCGTATTACTATATATGTAAGTAAGAAACAGTGTCAGTGCAGCGCGCGCCGTGGCATTTATAGCCACACACACTCACATATACCAGTGCAACACAAAGAAATTATGCTGATTAATAATCGTAGCTAATTAAAGTCAAACGCAGGAATAATACTGGTACAATTGAAAGAAATGAGCATCAGCATTTTTCAAACTTCGCTGTAGATGTGCTTCACTGTGCTTTTCGATGCAAATGAGTGCATTAACATGCTTTTTATAAAAGAACGTACCATTGGTATAACCTTAGGTATCCTATTTACTTGGTATTGATATTGCACATCAAGGACTTTAACAACAACGAACTCTCCCAACGCAGCAAAGACGAATACCATACATCCTGCCATCCACAGATCCAGGGCCTGAAAAAAAAATGTGAAATAGCACAAATGTGTTAGTTAAGAGCCACGTACCTTCACGTATGCCACTGGAGGTATATCCGCCCTCAAACCAGTAAACATTGTAACCAAAGTAAGCATGCATGTGACTAGGAGAGTTACGCGTCCAGGAATCGCGTCCAAACCTAGCCAAAAGCTGAACCACGACAGCATGACTACAAGCGAGGATGGTGCAAATGTTTGGATGAGATGGTGCCCGATTTGTCGTTCGAATCTAAAGTAAACAGTCAGACGAGAGAAGTTTCCTGCTTTTTCCGGCATGTATCCATCGCTTTCCTCCATTTCCAACGGCTGTCCAAGATTATACTGGAGCAGCTTAAGTTCAGGGTTCAGTTTAACGCCTGAGTCCGACCACTTTAGTCTCACCTTTTGATTGCTATAAGAAACTGTCCAACATTTCATTTTTTATTTACTGAAACTTCTGTAGCTGAATGGGTATGCACAGAAGTCTACTCACAACTTTCTATATAGATGGGGCAGACCTGAATGTCCATGGGGTACAGCTGGAACTCCATTTGGCAGGCTATAATAGCGTGCATTCGTGCTGCATATCTAACAGTTTTGTTCTTGTAAATGGTAACTGATGTGAATTTGTGTGTGAGAGTGGCGATTTCTAAAAGAAAAGAAAACAGCGGCGTCAATAGATACGTCGTCGCGGGATTAAGTGTTTTTTTTTTCATCCTGGTTGGCATTGATTCATATGTAAGTGCCCAAATGAAATTATGTACATATACATTGAGTGAGCTGATATGTTGCATTCAGGAAAACTAATTATTACAATATTTTAATCCAGACTCGTCACTGGCCTTGAATTTTCCATTCTAGTAAATCAAAACATACCATACCATACATTCATCGTATGAATGCTAAAATTTTGAAAGCTGACCCGAAACTTGTAACCGCGGAAACCCTAAAAATCAATGTTCATGCAAATCTTTTGAAGTTAGGATTTTTCGGCCACTGTCTTAAATTCTCAACTTCTGAAGGCAGATTCTATATTACGACCTTTCAAACTCTTAAGTTGCGCTTCGAGTTCCTCCTAAATCATTTAAATTTTATGGCGTCACATTGAACCTGCATACCTTAAGAGCTTATAGTTGGACCCCATTATTAATATGAAACATCCCACTTTTCTATTTTGTGTCCGAAATATTTAAGATTGGAATAGGTAACCATCTTGAACTTCTAAAATTTGAATTTAATAGTGACTCCAAAAGTCCCCCAGCGCCAAACATTTTGAATTTTTACAATTGGGAACCATATTTGAAATCAGCCATCTTAAAAACAACCAACAAGATCATTATAGAATAACAAAATGATTCTTCGTGGAAAATGACCTGATTTAAAACTAACGTAGGCAGATTACACATTTATTAAGTTATATCAATTTAAAACACAGGGTAAGTGCGTGCCAAGACAAAAAACTATTCGAATACGTTTGCTTGGCTTGTAATTTGAATCGACTTTTGTAAATATATAAATTTATAAATGACTTAACTTAAGGGACAACACCACTGTGACCCCCTGTTTTTTTGCCGATTTTCAAGAATTTTTTTTTGTGGGAAAAAAAAGACATATTCCAAATTTTTTTTTTGTTTTGTTTGTTCTTTATTAAAGATACATAAAAAAAAAAAAAAAAAAAATTATCGCCCCATCGCTGGGGAAGCTCCCGCGTCAGGTGCTGTTGGCTCTGCAGTGATCCGCGGCCTGCAGCAGAACTGTCTTCAAAGTCGATCGGAAAAAAAATACCGATTTTTTTCGTTAATAATATGATATTTTGAAGAGAAGTACATAGGGATTTGAAAAAATATTGATTTTTAAAAAATAGGCACGCTTTTGAAATTTAAGGTCGATTTTCGAGCACAATTTCTCGTCGAAAAATGCTATAATTTTTTTTTTTTATTAAGATATCGAAAAGATCCTATGTACTTCTTTAGATAATCTAGTTTTATTGATGCAGTCCAAATTTGAAGTTGATCGGATAAAAATTGCTCGAGTTATGCTGCAGGCCGCACTCAAAGAAGTGGTTTTGAGAAAAACGCGTTCAAAGTTTGAAGTTTGTTAATTTATGTGTGGACCCCGAGCTGCACCGCTCCACAAAATATTCAATATCTCCGAAAATAATTATTTTTTCGACCTGGGACCAACGGCATTCTATTCTTAAATGTATTTTAGATTTTTCTAGATGGTTTTCAAAAAATCGATTTTTTGAAACCGTCACAGTGGTGTTGTCCCTTAAAAATAAATCAATAAACTTGGGTGTTAAAAGTGTTCTGCCGATTAATTTAAGTACTTTTCCAACTTCACGCAAATCTACCTGACGAAGTCAACCCAAACCTTGACTCGCTCATCAAGCTAAGTCGGCCTTAACTGTTATACTGCCTAGCTAAGCTCACTGACATAGACATGAATTCGAACAGAGCTTAGCTTGGTGTGACGTCATGAACTGGTATAACAAGACGAAGACTTGAATTCGGACAGCCCTAAATAATGCAATTTTTTTGTTGAATATCTACTTAGTAGGCTGCTATTGAAAACTGATAATTGTGGATATCTAAAAAAATTGTTAACGGAACTTGTTTTTTCTTAATTTTTTTCAGATTTTTTAATCACATGGAGATCATTACATAACTAAGTGGAGGTTCACACGAGACTCCTGTCTAAAATTTCATCAGAATCGATGGAAAGATAGCGGAGTTGTAAGGCTGTGACATACGGACGGACGGACATGACAAAATTGTGAGGGTACCGTTTGGTCATTTAGCTATGGAACCCTTAAAAGGCATAGAAAAATATGTAATAATTTTTAAATTGATATTTAATATAATTGCTACAGTTTCGAGCAAAGTCAATTACAATTGAAATTTTTTCGATTGAGATCGGTAGATGGCATCGCCAAGAGTGCGCTAAAAACTTGACTGCAAAAACTACAGATTAGTTCAGTCGTGACAACACATAAAATAAGCAAAAACAAATTATTATACAAAAAACCGTCAAACCGATTTGTGTGTTGTTTCAAAATAGTAAGAGATACTCTGAACCTCAATTTCATGATCGTACGCACAATCAAAATAATCGAAAAAAAATCCAAGAAGAAACCTTTTTTTATTTAACTGTTTTCGTTAATCATTCCTGTTTTGCAACAACAACAATCCATACTAGAATTTCTATGTTATTCTATCTTTTGGGAAATTTTATTGTGGAACTTTCATTCCATTCTAAATTCAATAGTACTCCAGTTACCTTGAAAAGAAATTTACAAAAAACGATAATTTTTTGGATTTTATCACAACTTTTTGAACTGGCGCATATCAAAATTATCATTCCTTAAGCCCTTCTGGAGGCTTTAAATGTGTTCTATATGACACATCCAACCCAAAACAGATCCCGCCTGGACTACATATTGTTTCTTCTTTTTCCGGCGAAATTAGAGCTTTTTGGATGATCAACACTATATTAATTTTACGGTTTTTCATTTTGATTTATTATCTTAAGAATATCTCAACTAAAATGCATGTATAACTTCACAAAAGGTTCGGAGTTTATACCCTCTTCCACCTGACCCGACCTTCTGTTGTACTCAAATATCTAAACGTGAAACTTTAAACGCTGTTTGCAGGAAAAAGCTATTTTGTGGGCTTGCACGATTACTCTGTAGGTACCTATTAATTCGATCACCTTGACGTTTGGTCTGCATGTTTGATAAAAATTAATTTGTGGTTTGACGACTTTTTTTTAGGAACAGAACGTGACCAATTTTGACGAAAGTGTGGACGAAAATAAATCTCGACTGGAAAATTAAGGGAAGAAAATTCAGTTTAGTGTTTTATATATTTTGATGTTTTACTATTTAAAGAACGCAAGTTCCTTGAAACTTTGTTGGGGGGATAAGTATCTCAAACACTATAAATCTTTGGCAAAAATTTTATTTTGAAACGACACAATTTAAAAAAAGAAAAGGTTTTTTTTGTTTTCCGGTGTTTATTTTCTGTAATTTTAAAAATATGTTTTTGATATTAAGGTCAGCGGATCATTCGAAGAGCTACACGTCCCACTGCCAAACTTAAAAAATCATATAAAAGAGGAAGTTTTTTCTAGATCGAATAACCAACAACATTACTCACTATTACATTTTTCTACACACAAAAATCTTATACTGAATTTGCGGCACTAAAGGATATGAAAGTGAGGAACACCGATTTACTGATAACCAAGTATCTGTAATTTTTCATAATTCCGATCAATATGTTGTCTACTTTTGGGAGGTATGACTGATAAAACACATTTTTTAAAACGGCAGTGGGCTGTTTACTTTTTATTCGTTTAAAACAGTCGTGGATACATTTCTACATTGTAATGTTTTTGAATAAAACTGTTGATAAATTGAAATGGAGAAATTGATTGAAGCTGAATGTGAAGGATCTGTGCTAATTGGTGTTTTGTATTTACAGCTAAGCGTATATTTGCTGTATACCTTATATTTTTAAAGAGTGCGATTTCATTACAAGAACTGTATTGTATGAAACTTTGGCTTGTATGCGTGTTGTGTAACATAGCTTACTTACGAAAATTTCGTCATCTGTCTAAAAAATAATGAATATATATGTATTGAAAGTTTTCATTATTTTAGAATTTATTAAACTGAAAAAGTAAATCTATCTTATCAGATTTTCGTACCAATGTGATGTTTTAAGCATACATATGCATATTATTATTTTTGTGTGTGTCGGTAGGGAAAGGAGTGAAAATTCTTTAAAAAATAACTTAACGCTTTACTATTTTCATGCGTATTTTAGAGGTGCTAACTGGCCAACTGGCCACGTGCCGTACTCGCATATACGTTACGTCCAAATTCCGAAAACGCACCTTGCCTGAAAATAAGGGTGCAATGCGGTATGACATCTTGAAACGATCAAGGGAAAGGGGCGAATCTCTATAAAAGGTTTGGACTGTAATATTTTTTCGCGTCTGTTAACGAGACCATAACCTTTTGATAAATCGTCAAGTACTCAATAAATAATTGTATGATGGAAACCTCTTGAAACCGTTGACACGATATAAATGCAGGTATCTGGCAGTAGAGTCAAATTGAAATGAAATGAAAGTCCGATAATTGTATAACGAGACAAAAATTAACAGATAATTTCCAGTCAGATATTGCGTCATGAGTATTCATACTGGTGGCGGTAGAACAAATGTAAAGCCATGTATGAATGTGTATGCTCTCTAAAGGTCCATATATAGGGTCTTTCGAAATGGACGCTCGATTTTTAAATGTAAATTAAACAAGTTGTGTGTGAGATATCCGCTCCATTTTTATTTTATTTGAAAGAATATTTTATGGCATTAAGTATGGAATATAACGTCGTTCAAATGTCCGACGCGGCTTTGCGTGGTGGCATGTATTTGGAAGTTGACCCAAATAATCATCATCTTTAGCGACGTCAACGGCGAGCGCTACAGATCGATGATAAGCAACTTTTTGTGGCCTGAACTGGATGATAAGGATACCGACAATATGTTGTTCCAATAGGACGGCGCTATGCGTCACACAGCGCATGCCACGATGGACATACTGCACGAGCGATTTGAGACTGGCCACCGAGATCGTGCGATTTAACGCAATTGATGCCCTCAAAGTCAACATAACGAACGCCATCCAGCAAATTCATATCTAATAATTAAAAAAAAATAAATCGATTTTACCAAACTCTCAGACCAGAATGACCCCTTTAGTGTATTTGATATTTTTTATTTAGCCTCTCTGCAGTCTATTAGTGTGTAGTCCTTATTTCATAAACTGGAGTCAATTGGGTAAATATGATATTTTGTTCGTATTCAGCAGTTTAGAATTATACTAGATCCACTCCATATAACTCTGCGTCTTTTCTGTGGTTTCATTGGTAACAAAAGCAAAACAACCAATCTTTTTAAGAGAAAACTTATTTGGAGAAAAACTTATAATGAACTCAAAATTATTTCCAAAGTCACAAAAGATATGCCCAGAATTGTGGATCTGCTTTTATAGCATAAATCAATCAAGAATGTTTATAGTCTTTAAATGTAAATATTATAAATGCGCGTACTGTTATCTTAGGAAACAAGGCCAAATATGCTTTGTACATGCGAAGAATCGTCTCCTGCATAAAACGTTATTCTTACGATACGATACCTGTGAACCAATCTCTGCAAAATCTAGCCAAATTGGCCTCGGAAATTGCCATAAAATAAAAACGGTTGCGAAGAGTCTTTAGCATTACATGACTAAAGCTCTTAACTAACAAAACAGCGGAAAACCTTTCGCGCCGCAGGTTTTCGCTTCAGCCCGAAATAGAAGAAAAGTAAGCAGGCGGGATCCTGCCGGCCAACAGGAAGCCCAAAGGACCTCGTAAATCAAACCAAACATGCATTCGTTAGAAAAAGCGAGAGAATTTAACCCCAGTGACATTGAGCGCATACATTTGAGATTTTATCGAGACATTTTAGCCTCGTGCTAGTCCGTATGTAGGCGTAGCTGCAAAACGCTCGTCACGAAATCCTACGACTACATTTCGCCCAGAAACTTATGTTTACTTAGCGTGGAAGCCGCCGGCACCAAGTTTAAGGTTAAACGCCCTGGTCGCGGGGATAAGGTTCCAAAGCGAGCCAACATCAACAGTAGAAAGTAGTATTGCTAGTGGGCCGTGATATGCAAATGCAGGAAGTAGTTGTCAACTCCGGGGAGATTGTTCCCAGGAGCAGACATTTCACGGAGGGCTTCCAACAAAACCACCAGCAAGGCTACTATCACTACTGTGTCCGAAATCGAGTGGGCGTTTCGCAAGGACTTGACATTGCGGTTATTTTGGTGTTGACTTGAACCACTTTGAAACGAAATATCTTCAACTAGGCCTAAGGTCAAAATCCTTTCAGGGATACATTTTAAATCATTCACAGCACAAACGAATTCCTTTCAGGAGTATGTAAACGTGTATAGCATAGTAATTGAAAAAAATAATGTTGCAAGCTTATTTACAGCCGTCTGCGAAGTACAGACAACAAAAGTGCTAAAGAAAACTATTCGACTTATATGTACTTAGGACTCACCAGCAATTTTTGAGTTTAAAAAATATGGATCTGGTTGCCACAGATTATCAAAAAATTCCGGCGGAAGTGTTACGTAGTCGTCACCTTCCTCGAAAATGTCATCTGGAAGCTTTAATCTAGATTCGACCCATCGCTGGTGGACGAACATATCTACTCTGGAAAGAGTTCTAATTTGTGCAATTGCTCAGGCAGGAGTAGCATCTTACCTAAAATCCATATCTTCTACGTTAATTGAATTTATATCTACAACGAATACGCTAAATTCTACTATCACGGGTGAACCCTTTTTTGAAGGCGGTCGGATCTCTGTAAATAAAAAGAGAAGACATTTCGTTAATCTACTTGCACTGAGCGCATGGGTGAAAGCAAAGCATTTTATGGGAATTGAACTGATTTGCACGGTGAAATAAATGAATGCAGCTCGGTATGAAAAGTGTTGTGTTGGGGGAGCAACTAATCCGGACATTGCTCAAACATATTTTGTTAGTTTTTACAGGCGCCAGGGATGAAAGAAGAGGTTTTAAAAAAAATGTGATTATTATAAAATGAGATCCATCCTTCTGAAAAGTTTCAACATCATTTCCACCACATCTTCGAACATTAGTTCCACGTCTCGGTGCACGATAATCAGCGGAAAAGCATCGTCTTGTTTACAAATAAGATATTAAAATAATGATACATATATTGATCGTCAATGAATGTTACCGACCGCCACATTTGAAAAATGTCTGACATAAAAATGCTGTTAAAGCAACATCTGTAAATTTTGTAATTGTCGGCAAATTGTCCAGCTTCAAGGAATCTATAAGGAAAAGGGTTCTCGCGGTGGCTGATCTCGAATTTGCATTCAAAATTTTGGAAATCAAGATGGCGGATCCAATATGGCGACCGAAATTCTTCAATTTTAAGCAATTTTAATGAAATTTAATATGAAGACGTCTTTGAGGCTACAGAATTCAAACCCCGCAAAATTTAAGATGGCGGACCCAAAGTGGCCACCGAAAAAGTTAAACTTCTAGGGATTGCCATCAAAATCCGCACTAGGGGGTTTTCAAAGTCACTGATTTCTAATTTGTCATCAAAACTTTCAAATTCAAGATGGCGGCCGAAACTCCTCCACTTGAAGCAATGTTAATGAATATTAATATAACGAAGACTAAAGCGATATGGATTTCAAACTTACTAGAATTCCAGATAGCGGACCCATAAAGGTAAGCACAAAATCGATTGCTTTGTATGCTTCTACGTGAGTTGGTATATCGCCCAACGAATGTCTAATATTAAGTAGCATTACTGGACTCTTCTCCGCGCGCGCTTCCGCGAGATCCGGGATACTCAGCTATGTGTAATAATAATGAAGTGGTTTATGATATTGCTACGAATCCCGGGCACACCGGGTTCGGGGAAGCTACTTAAAAAAAAATTCATAATCGTTGTCTGTAGAAATATGTGCAAGCGTGGGGAACACCTAACCCCGTTTTCGAGAACAGACAGATGGACGCAAGAGTGATCTTGCATTGGTTCCATCTTTTCCTTTTTAAGTAAGTTTTAGGAACCCTAAAAAGAAAAGTACCCGCAATACAAAGGAAAGAGAGACAAAGTCCAATATCAAGAAGAACGCATTTCAGCAAATGAACAAATAAAGCGCAATCGGCTTGAAGTCAGTCATGAAAAGTCAAAACAAAGACAAATCAATCTTCAAATGGCACCTGAGCAACGCTGCTGCCGTATAAGAGCGCTGGCCTCGATTTCCTGTCTTAACTTCCACATAGCCACCAAAAGGGATAGTAAAATTAAATAAAAATAAATTTGGACACTCTATGGGCTAAAAATGTGAAATGTGTGTTTCTGGTTATGCAGATAGCTTGTATACTACAGTTTGAATTGGTTAATTGGTGGTACATAGTTAAATCAGCAAAAAATGGGGCCACAAAGTGTAAAGAGCCCTCACGATGTTTTGTCCAAAAGAAAACTCTCTTACAGATGACCACAGTACCGTAACCGTAGTCTCAGACCTTGAGCTTTCGCCGCAATGTTAATTATAGTAGGAAACTCTTCTACATATACTATATGAAAAATTTAAAACAATGGTTTAGATCTCGAAATCAGCTACAAATTTAGTTATATCAACTTTTTTTGTAAAGTTAATACTTTTATAGTAAACCGCGAAAAAGGTTAAAAATCTAGGAGAACAGTAGATTTCCATTTATCCATTTATCTCGTTTTGGGTAACTTCTACAAAAGCTGTAGAGCACAAAATCCGCAATAAATTTCATATGTGACATTTTTCCCTGCGACAAAAGGTTAAGCCTTTAAGAGGATGCGGATAATGGGCATTAAAGCTTTCGATTGCAGCCCATATAGGCGCAGCGGCGACTACAAAAATTAGAGTGTATCAAGTTGGTGGAGGTGGACAATATTTTCAGGAAAGGTTTATTATGCTCTGACAAACCTTAATAGCATGGGTTGCCTTCTCACTTCCTCATCCGACGCCCCCCACCTTACTTTCGGCGTTCTGATGAGGTTTGTTTAGAGAATTTCAAAGCATAAGGTCTGTGACTACAAAAACTCAACCTTAAGCTTTTCTAATACTCTTTAGAAAGTACAACAATCTCATTGATATGGTGAGATTCGAATCCGGGACCTCTAAAACACTATTCCACCGCTATCGCAATTGATCTACGGATAGCCTTAAATCAAAGATTAGCACTTTAATCTTGCCAATTTCAAAGGCGATACTTTAAAATAGTAGTGGTCACATAAAGAATTGAAACTTTGAAATTAAATACATATGTTCGCATTTGATTTCAAAGATGCGAACTTTCTCTCCCAATCAGTTACATATGTAGCACGAAAAAGTAGGTATACAATAGATAAAAATTATATTTATACCGTTTAGTGCAATATTAGCATTTCATTTTCTTTTTTTAGTATATTAGTATTTATTGAAATTTCTATTTCATGCACTGGTGACTTTGTTTTGATGAAAGTGAAGTGCAAATGAAAACAACCTTTCGCACCCTTTTACTGCGCAGATGAATCATCCGAGATGCACATCAAAAGTGGAAAGTGCACTTTTCCCTTAACCTATTTTATGATTTCATCTGAGTTAATATTTCTTTAAATTGAAAAAACGAGAATTTGAGAATTATTCGGACTTTTAAATGGAAGCAAAGAGCTCTTGTTTGAAATGCCGTTTCGATTTTCGAATGTAGATAAACTGCCAGTGCACGTCTTTACTGGTTCCCATTAATGCAGCAGGACCTCCGGCTCGGGAGGAAGCTACAGCCTTCTGATAACAACAGCGTGGCGTGGGCTTTATTGCCCTATTAGAATTCACCCATTCGATGTGCGCTACGCCTACGCCACAGAATATAAGTACATGTGTAGGCCTTCCTCGGCAAAACCGAATACGGAGGCATACGAAAATAACGGTAAAATTACATATAAAAGAAAGCAGCTCTCCCAAGATAGGGAAAGTATCGGAAGACACTCAACTTCCTGCGCCATTGATTTGCCCGACTCGGCTGGTAATTTTTAAATCGATTCAGACATTTATCACCTCCGACTCGGTGCCCTAAAATACATATGTATATTTATTTGTGGGAACTTATAAATGGCCGGTGTGCTGCGTGGTGCGGTAGGTCATGTAGGTCCGATACTGCATGTATAAATTTGATGACGTCAAGCGGGAGCTGAACCAAGGCACGCAACATTCGTCCCACTAAGGAGCTAATGACCTCTCCGACATATTTATGTGCCATGGCTTGTTGGGCTGCAGCGGTACGAGCATAATGCATCACTTACCCTTGACATAATTATCAGGAAGAACCACTCTTGGCTTTATTGTGTAATTCATGCGAGCTTCGGTCTCCTTTGGTAGCCTGCAATAAAACAAAAGATTTCAGGTTAGAATTTGTCAGGTGCAATGAATTGCGTAAACAATGTTTGGCAAGGGGGTTAGGAAGGGAGTAGTGCCACATATAATGCAATAAAAATTTCCTTATTTCCTATTCTCGGCTAATTTCCGCTTCTGGCGGAGCTTGCGTCGATAACCGAGGGAATTCCTAGATCTCAATGTCATAGAATGGCGTGCGAGGATCGAATTAAGGCGCCAATTGCTCATACTGTTCTGATTTGGGCTCTCCTTATCCCCGCCGTTCCGCAGTCCATTAGGAGCGGACCTGTGAATAATTGTCGCGGCGATTAAAGCCCGTGATGGGAGCCCGCCTACCACGCACGGCATCGGCTGATTTCTGAGCCTCCTGAAGCAGCTACCGCCACTCGCCAGGGCCTAATTACCGTAGATAAGTGGTGTTCTAAGGCATGAATAATAAGCCATCTTGCCGCGGCGGTGAAATCCCTTTTCAGGTTTACTCGACGGGAATTATTACTTTCGAAATTGATGAGTAGGAAGACCTCAAGGCAAGCGGAAGCCGAAATTGCTACCGCTCGCAGGGCAGTAATGAACGCTTTATGTAGATCATCCAGATAACTTCTTGCTTTACATATTTCCGCCTTCTCGCAATTAATCAAATTAAAGTAGTTCCGTCAACGAACTATAGGGCATATGCTGAGGCAAGCAGGATGAGCTGCTTCTGCCTTGTTAAACACTCAATTCTTAAGCTTTCATTTTTATTTCTTTAATTTATTTGATGTCACAATATGCAATATCTCCCCAAGCATGATTTATTATGGCCACCAATTTGGCACAGTTTTTTCAGAAGAAGAAAAATAATATCGTTTCCAATTCAAACTAAAACAAAACATTATTTATCCAATATGTTTATTTATCAACAGGTACTACCGCTACTGCAGTGCTTCTAAACAAATGTGTTTCAAATATGTATTGGGAACTATGATAAAGTGTCGAAATAACTCTACGATACCCACCTAATGCTATCAGGTAGTATGAGAGAAAATGACTTTTAATTCTGCGAAACTATGATTTATCAACAAACGGAAGAATTAGCGAAAATGTGTACACACAGGCCAGTGAATAAATTTAATGCACATCAGAGCTCATGAACATCCTGTGAAAAAAAAATACGGTGGTCAATAATTTCCATTCTCTCAAGAGGTATTTCGCACCTACCCAAATCCGTATCCCTTCTGAGGAGATAATAGGTGGCATTGAAAAAGGTTTACGGAGAAACAAAGTGGATGGAATTCAAGTGGAGAGCATCACACCATCAAACCATCAAACAGGATGTGTCCGAGTATGAAGGACAAAGCCAAATCGACAAAATCCAATATTTGCGCAAAAGAACAAAAGGCTATGATCAACCTTAGGAAGAATAAGCAGGTAATAGTTTTGCTTGCGGTTAAAGGGAACTGCACTGTAATATACGATACAGAGGAGTTTAATATAACAATACGCTCACTACTTACAATTAGTGATGAAAATACGTACAAGGAGGTTACGTCTGACCCCACTGTATGTATGCTAAAGAAAGCGAGACACAAAGTATCCCAATGCAAATCCGTCGAAAATCTAGGACCTACCCAACATTCACAAAGAAAACCCACCTTTAAGACCTATTGTAAGCCAAATTGACTTGCCAATCTATCTTAGTAGGGCTGTGATTTTTCGTTACTTTCGATTATTCGTTACTACTCGTAAAATTCTGTCTCAATTATGAACATGGTAATGGCAGATTCGACTCCTTAGTGCGGATTATTAGGACAATCCGTTGAAGTGTAACTTTTTCGGTCGCCATATTGGATCCACCATCTTGAATTCCAAGATTTTATAAATTTATTGTATTGTCATCGGTTCTTAATACGTGTGCAAAATATCAAATTATTCAGACGTCTAAATTAATGTATGAAACTTAATTTGTGAGAATCCGTTACCTGAATGTAGGTCAAGTTAATATTAAACGTGTATAAAAGGTGACTTTAAGCCAGTCAATAGACTAATGAATATGCAAACAACGTTAGGAAGCGTGCAAAGAAATGTTTCCGGAAAGAAATAAAACTTAACGAATGCATTGGCATTTGCATTGTGCGTTGCAATTTTAGAATGGCTTTTCGTGTATTTGCACAAACTGGCTTAAGTAAGTAGGTAATGAACATTCCAAACTAAGAATCACGAGATTTTTCCATTGCTATTTCCAGGAACAAATAGTGTTCACTTTCATTTTTGATCTGAACTTTAAACTTGACGAAGGGGGATCCAGGATCCTTATCATTAGAGGTCCTGCTTCATCATTCATATAAAATTACATATATTGAAATAATTTCATAGTTAATCAAGGAATATAAAGTATCCAGGATTTCCATAACGTAACCTGTTGCACTTAACCCAAATGCCTCCCATACACGATGAAACATGTTGATCAATTTGGTATAGAGCTGCTGCTAAACCTATTTGACGGTTCAATAATTGGCTGAAGATAGATTAAAACGTTTTGATTTTACGTAGGCGGGGCTAGTACTTGATAAACAAGTTGAACTGAGTGTGCTCTAGTTGAATATAAAAAAGCAATATTCATGCTTGACATTGTCCACGAAAGCGTCGAAAAAGATGTAAGATCGACAAAAATAAAGAACATTCGGTATTAGGGAAGAACAGTAATCATAAAGACAAATTTATACGATATCAAGCGTGGAAATATTTATTATAGGTATTGTAGATTTTAGATTTCAAGAGGCGGGTTGAGCGCAGCACTTAGACTATGTAGTCCATTGTACATACCTCAGAAGAAGACTACTATCAATTACTCTTGTTGCCCGTCGAGAGCCGCTAGACGTTTGGTTCGTCTAACATACTCATTATGTCGGGCAGCGTAAAATTCGGTAGCTCCGTAGGTGCTAGTGTTTGGACTCCGAATATATCGGCTCTTGTACTGAAGTAGAGGGGACAGTCGCACAAAAAATGGGTGACCGTTTCCGCCTCTATCTCGCACTTGCAGGTTGGTAAGTCAGCTATACCCATGGTATTGAGGTAGAAATTGTTCAAAATAAAATCATGCACCCTGTAGAAGTGTTTCAATTTTCTTAGCACCTCCCCTAACATTTCATTTTTGTCTTGCTCTCACATATTACTTGTTTTTATTTATCTATTTCCAACAAAATGAAACGTCTGGTCCGGTTAATGGTACCCAAGGTCACTAAAAGATAAGGGAAAACGTCAAGAGTGTCCCTTCTTGTTGTTAGATATTCTTTGACCATACTGAACTGTGTGAACTGGTGAGATTTTTCTTCTCTTCCCATTCGATTCTTGTCGGAAAGAGCACTTTATAACTCCTGCTGGGGCAGATTTGAGGAGGCATATTATCTGTTCAGTAGAACATCACCGAAAGAATTTTCAATGTTACAGGTATACATAATAATATAAATAATGCAGGGACACGTTGGTGTGAGTTTGAATAAATGAATCAACCTGTAACTCGAAAACGCCTGAGATCCACCCCCTGTCATACGATTTTTTGTTCGGCTAGGTAAGATTTATTATCCCTATCATTTCTGCATATTATACGATAATCCCAATGTGTTCACAGTTTTTACTTGAAAGCTTGAGGCATACATGTAGTAGGAAAGTGTAACCATAAGGGCTGTAGAAACATATACTGTGCCATTAATCGAGCACACATATAACTACTCTTAACAAGTTGTCCTGAAGTGATTAAAGGCCGCTTCACACGATGCAAGTTTCCTTGCTGGATTACTTGCTGGTTCTGACACAAATCCAGCAGAGAATCAAACAAACAAAATAGCACAGGTTCTATCCGTAGAATCCAGCATGCTTTCAAGCAACAGAGCCCGCAGTGATGTCATTTCCCGTCTCCACAGCCAGCTCAGTTGCCGGTATAAGTCCCAGCAAGTAATCCAGCAAGGAAACTTGCATCGTGTGAAGCGGCCTTAATTCTCGTAAAACAATAATGTCAATAAAAGAATGATCAATTTGCAAGTTCAATAATGAAGGTCGACTACACAACACAGATAGAGCCTTTCTTTCCTTCTATTGCAGTATAACCGTTATCCTCCTTTCACATTTAATTTCCGTCGGGGCACGAAAGGATTGAAGCCCTCCCCATCGCTTGGGCCCCAGTTCTTTATAATGCGAGCCCAATCGAATCGAAAGTTTACTTAATCCAAACACGAAGGAAGCATTGTGACCGCGGCACTTCAAGGTTGCTATCGACGGCTTCCCTAATAACGCAAATTTTATTGACCTCCAAGTATGTCGTGATTTGCGGCCAAATTGCCACCCGCTCTGCCTCCCTAATGAACCTATAAGTAGCCACGATACCGAACCGAATCGAGAGCTCTCGTGGCAGATTGCTCCTGCCCTTTTATGTAAACAAATCGATTAAATCGGATGCAAACACAGAGGCAAACTGTTGAAAATCCGAAATGTTTGCCCAAGGAACTCGTGATTTGCTCAATGTGCGGGTGTTTCTAATTTTATGCCTTGAGTGTGGCACGTACATATGTACATATGAATACACGAGTATAGCGCCTGGCGTTTAAACAGAGGCTATTTTTCAATGTGCTATTATCATATGGATGGTAGATCCGAAGTGCTTCGCCGACCCTGCATGCGAAACCTTAGCCTTCTACTACAGCTAGTTGGACTGACGAGGCCGTAGGTTATTGATTTTTGATATTTGTAAGCAATATTAGCTAAACATGACTTTTGGGAAACAGAAAACAAAATACCTCTCAAAAATTCGTTTCTAAAGGATTTCTTAAGTCACGTACGGTTGATTTAACTTTGAAGCTTTTTTAGTGTTCTCCGTGTATTCGCCGGATCTTATGTAAAGGATGTATCAATAAGAAATTAAATTGAATTACGTGCTATTTCCGTCTGACCTATGTTTCAATGTATAGTCAATCATTTTTGGTGGCTGCCATATGGAAACGTAGATATTTAAAAAATTCCGCGTTATACTTCGGAAAACCGTTTATTAATTTTAAAGACTCATAACAAAAATGGAGAATATCATTTATAGTGACAAACTTCATTTTTTCGCGTGTGGTGTGGCAGGTCGCGCATCCTGTTGAAATCACATGTCATTTTTGTCAATTCAATCCAAATCCGGTCAAAAAGTTACATACGAATTGTAACTACAAAATCATCTCAATTTTTGTGTTTCGTCTCATCACTCCTTTAGTTTAGAAAACGCAGTTCGGTCCCCTGATATTCTAGTCTTCTTGATTAATATACCTGACTAGAAATTTCACCGGCGAAAATGGCGCATGATTCAAAATTCAACATCATGGTGAGACGTTCTTTATTATGCTTTGTGAACCTATAACAAGAATGGCCGACTGTGGATCAGACTCACTGAGGGTTTCGTACAATGTTTTTCGGAAACTATAAATGGTAAGATCATCGGTTTATTTGTCCTGTAATATATGTACATATATCAGACCTTCTATCAGTATGAAGTATTTCAGATTCTTTGCCTTACATACTTCGGCGATAACCAATATCTGATGGTATTTATCGAAGAAGTACAGTCGTTATGAACTCCATGTAACTTGCCTTTGATTTCATCGCACGTTTTCCTAACCAAAAAAAAAGGAATCGTATCACTGACCGATATTGCTTTTCCATATTTTCAAATAACAGAAGCACAATGGCTCACTTTCAACAGCTATCAAAACAAAACTACTAAACAAATCTATCGTCCTCAGTCGTCAAACAATATATGTAGTAATCATTCTTTATATGCAGTCGATTACGCATTTATTTAACATGACGTGTTGCTAATTAACGATAATTTATAAAAACTTATTAGATCAAGGATGACATAGGAGAACTTGAGGACAAGAAACACTAATGAATTGCTGTGTCAGCACTGTCACCTGTGTTATATAGTATAGCCATAAGCCAATAGCACGTGGGCCGTGTGCAGCACGTCGTATTATAGCAGCTCCCCCGCGTAGCCCGAATCCCCCCTCCTCCTCGATGACCCTGAACCTTTTTACTTTCGCACATCTTTACAAAATAATTCGTAAAAGGAAAATTTGCCTTTTACAAAATATCTATAGACTGAAATTTGACTCTTTGTACCGTTTATTTAGCCTGTACATGCACACGGATTCTGTGTACTTCCGTGTACACGGAGATTATACGTACATGGAGTGCGCGAATAAACACTGTCTTAAAAATAACGAAATAGATATACTATACATATGTGACATGCAACTCAGAGGTGTATAACATGAGCCACTGAACTCTGGAAATGTTGTATGTTGAGAATTTTTCAAATGAGACAGCCATCCATATCTCCTTACCAGGATAATTTATGATTTGCTTGCTACCTTATCTGGGATAATTTTCGTGTTTCCAACCATGCCACCGCTAGGCATGCGCTTATCTCGCTTGAGGCACGAAATTTGCCGGAGTTGTAACGCTAACACTCTTCCAGCCCAATTGAACAGATGTTGTCGCCTCAAATAAAACTGAAGATAGTGTTGTATAGCCGCAACCGGTCGAATAAAATATTGAACTTAATAATCCGTGGAAATTTATGGAAGTGCTCTCGTGATCGCGCGTAATTATTGCTGTTTTGGGCTGTACTCGTGGTAGATTTTTTTTTTTATTTTTCAACCACGTACCTCAGTGGCATAAAAGTTTTTAACTTGGAAAATGAGGGCCTGGGAAGCAAAGCGGGAAAATCGGTAGGTACTCTCCACCGCAGCCAACGTCCTTTTCATTCTTATTTTTAGAATGCATTCTGTCACGAACATGCTATTATAAATGGCATAGTCTAAGGCTTGGTTTACCTCATTTTGCATCTGGTTCAAGTCTGCTGCGGCCCACTTTGCTATTTCTGGCGAGCCAATATACTTTCACTTACTAGCATGAATCCTAATTAGTACTATTTCCAGCCCTGGCATTCTCACAATGAAGCTATTTTATGGCAATTATACAATTTCCCAACAAGAAGGGGAATAAACTCTACCTCTGGTCAGGAAGGGTTTATTGCTCGAGACGTGCTCCGCAAGTGGAACAGGTACGCTGCGACAATGCCGGTAAACTTATGAATATGGATAGTGCCGGGTTGTCTTTTTAAATTCTTAATAGGTTGCCTATCAACGTCACAGATGGTATTTAGCCGCTATTAAGCCATAGAAGTTATTTAAAGCTGACATATGTGCATGCGTATGTATACGTCACTTGGGGCATTGCATGTCAAATCGCCGGAATTTTTTCTCGACTATTTTTGATTTCGCGGAAAATTTGTTATCTTGGAAGTAACTTTTATTAAAATTTTTAGATTTTTATCGATAGCTATAACGTTGCGTAATAAAATGATGAAGTTATGAATCACAATCAGACACAAGGAAAGTTTAACTATCAGAAAAAAATATTAAATAGAAAAACTGCATAACCATAAATATGCCTTGTATATATTTTTACACGGCAATGCTTCCCGATCTGCGTTCGAATGCATTCAAAAATCTGAATGCGACATTGATCTGTCATTTCGGTGTGACCGGTGGAATTAAAACACCTTATAGCGATTAATTGCAAACGCGATCACCCCCTTGCGATCCACCACATACACGCGATTATCGTACATTACGTAACGAAACAAAATTTTATTAATTTGATTCCAATTTTAAAAATCGATATGCGAATGAATGATGATCGCGCCCGTGTGGTGGAGCCTTTTCGCAAGGTCACGATGCAGTTTGCACTTAATACAACATTGCGGATCATATTACAAAACTGGCAAGATCATATCATCTTAAAATAAATGTATCAGCGGCGTAAGCCCTCACGTGTTTTGTTTTCTGCAAAATAAAAACAAACGACAGAAATAAAAATACTGGGCTCTATATTTGACAAGCGTTAGGATGAAGACGAGAGATTTTTAAATGTAATTAAGTTATTGTGAAATTAAGATTCAAACCGTCGCAATAGCGATCAGTTTCGATATGGTGATCGCGATCGTGACCAGATCCTTTTACATGGATGCGATGATATCACATTCGCATTAAGCTTCATTTAACTTGCTCATCACGCAATCTGCGTTCAAATGCATCCAGACGCGTTCACAAATCTGAACGCAGCATTAATCGCTACACGCTTCTGATCTGCAATCTTGGCGTTAGTGTGAACAGCCAAATTATAACCGTATTCTTGGAATATATGAAATGCGATCGCAATCGCGAAGGCGCTGCTGGCGTGAAACATCTTTCATGGTTTTTCCTAGTGTGTGACTAGACCATTACACATTCTGATTATGGTTGTGTTGACGCTGTACTCGTAGTGTGTGTATAACGACAAAATAACACAAACATTCGTCTGATTGACGTCTGAGCTCTATTAAACTTAAGAGGACTGAAAAAGACTATACTGTCGTATTCTGAGATTTCACTACTTTTCACGGATAAATAAAATGATAATAAGAACTTGCTCTATTTATACAGAGATTGCTTTGATGGGGTAATATTTGTCGGAGTTATAATCAAAACATGAATATTCTTTTCCTGAATTCTTTAGCGATTTAATATTACTATGTAGTATCGCCTGTTGTCGAAATTTGACTAACGAAATTCAACTTGTTTTTCACATAATTAATTGGAATAATTTATTTGTACGCAAATAGAAGACAAAATAATACAATTCAAGAACAGATTTTTGTTATAAAAATTTTGAGTGTCACCAAAATTCACTTTTCACACAAATCTTCTCGATTTATTCATCTGACCGAATTTAGAGTGGTGCTTCGCCTTCCCTGGCTAATAGATACACTCAACTGTATCGTTTGCATTTCCCTACCTACCGTTCGCTCGTATGAATAAGACATTTTTTTAATAATTTCCACAATAATCACTTTTTTTCAATTAATCTTTCCCCATAAAATACCTAGTACACTCTCTCCCTGCGGGGAGCCGTAGAATCGATGTGCGAAATCAGCTCACGGCAAAAATTCAGTTTTTTTAAATTTCTTTCACTACTAAATATTCCATTTTTGCCCTATTTTTTTTCATTTTCTTGGGCTATTTTTTACACTATTATTAATTTTCAATCCCCAGGGCAAAACATTTTCGTCCCTCTCACAAAGTTGCCAATTTCACCACCCACAGTTTTTACATTTATTAACATTATCATTCCAAATTTCGCACTCGCACTGCCAAACATGTTTTCTATTTTCTAAAATTATTTTCATATTTTTCCCCCCACCCCTCCTTTCGCAAAAATTTACACATTGAACTCCAACCTCTTTCACACTTCATTTAATTTCACTAAAAAATTATTATTAATTAAATTTTGATATGTTTACTTGAACTACGCCCCAAGGCGCTTCCATTAAGTCCACCGGATACGTCAAATAATTACCGAGATATTTCAATTTTTCTACTCAGTCTCGCAAAATCCATGCTATTATTGGCTTCCTTGATTTTTTCGAGTACCCATATTTTTTTCAAATATTTTTACATTTTTGCAATCTTTAATATTTTTCTGATTTTTGACACTACTCGTAAAACATTTTCGGTTAGTAATGGTATGATTTTAATTGTTATTGTACATGCGAGGGGAAATAAACAAACAGGGAGAGAAACAATGCTATGTATTTGTTTGCATAACTTTTTGTTTGTAATATTCTCCCGTGCAGGGAAGGCAAAGGTAACAGCCATGAACGTGATCAAAATGCTTTCATTTAATTGGTTAAAGCGTTTTGTATGGGGAAATCATGTGTGTATGTTCACTTTATTTTATCTGCCTTAACGGTGCATACACATAGGATTTTATTGTGCACATCTGTGGCACAGTACCTTTCGAATGATGCGACAATTTTCGATGTTCACGTATTAATATATGGATAGATATCCTATAAATTTCAAATCTAGAATTCACATACATATATGTAAGTTAGTTAACAACCCCCAATACATATAAATCATTATGGAAATTAATCGCCCTCCCCAAACAGATATGAATGCAGATATCACACTAGCAAAATGAATTTTCAGTGCGATTGGAATAGTTGACTACTACTGTGGCGTTGGCGGCGACAAACAAATTTTATTTAACACAAAACTACTAATAAAATTAAAATATATTTTTAACCCTTTCTACTCGAAAGACGCCGCTCAGACGCCTCTGAGTCACCATCACAACATATAAATTACCATTGGTGAAAAAAGCTCCGAGTGCAAAGGGTTAATTAATACAATTCTGCAAAATAAGACAGTGATCGTGCCGTCTCCCAAGATCACTCGAGCGCAAAGCTCAAACGATTTATGTCCATGAGACGTGGCAGTTGAATAAAACGTAATAACTTCTTTTTCCCTTTTTTCCGAAGAATTTTTTAAAAATGTTTTATTGTTGACTTTTCCTCGGTATTTAGAATGTTCAAATAAATAGACTTCCAAAACTTAATAAGCAACGACATTCCATAATTTACTATTCCCTTGCAAAATGCCGTAGGAAACCACATTTACCAATTATTAAGAAAACACAGTTTTTAGTTTCCACTTGAGTCTTAAATTTGTAGACATTTTACTACAATTTTTATGATTACTGAAATTTATCACAAGACACAAAGTATGTTTTTCTCCATGACAAAAAAAACCAAAAAGGTTGGTGTATTTTGAAGTCAATTTATCGGTCATAATTATCGTTTGGGTTTTAAAAAAAAATTGGGGTGCTTAACAACCTCATTGTTGAAGCCAGCATTAAATAGAATTACATATGAGGTCTAGGGTTATAAATAATTATCTGAACATGTTAAGGAGCAGCCATCATTTTTCCTTGCATATATGTATGTAATTGCTGTAAGTGTTAACCGATTAAAAAATAAATAGGGAAGACAGTTCTTTATTGAATTAACCCCAATTGCATTCTTCAAAGGAGCCGTTGGAGCCTGGGTGAACATTTTAATACACAAAGCGTGTGTTGAGGAATAGGAGGCCTCACTTACCAGAATAGTACAAATCCTAGTCCAATAGTGATGAAGATGTTTCGTGTATCCTGCATTATGTCCTCTGCAAAAGTATCATTTCGCACAACACCTCACTCTCAAGCTATTTTGCAGGTCAGCTGGATGAATTCGTTGTGCGCACGTGGAGCTCCTCGGGTGCATTTCCTCCCAGAAACGCTTAAGGCACTAGTTAAAGTTAAGTTCGACTGTCTCGCACCACCGAGTACTTCTTTGCATGTTACTTGTTGCTAGTTGCACTGCCGAAATGGTCGCGGGACGCTGCACGTAGCCACCGGGTACCACTGCACTGGGACATTCATTTCACTCGTTCCCTAGGCGATTAGGAACAATTTCGCATTTTAATAATTTTACGATTAGCCGCTCGATTAATTCGGAAACAGTCGCCGCAAGGCATCGGTCAGCCTATGCAACGCGCCGCAACCTCCCGCGTGTGCGAGGGAGCTTCTCTAGCTGGTTGCCGCACTGACATTATGGGTGAGCGCTCGAGAAATCCGGTGCCTCGAGCCGCTCTCCTTCGGCAGATTTGAATTTTTAATAATTTTCGTCTAGCGCACTTTATGCTCACATGTGACCTTACCCGTTTATGAAACTTGAGAAATTCGACCTGCTGGGCTTAAGTGTCTGCAGCGCTCTGGGAAGACAAAACTTCCTCATTAGTTAGCGTGATAGTCACTTGGCTCGAGTGATAATGATCTTGAATGGCGAACGGTCTTGAAACAACTCAACGACTGCCATCTGATCTACGAGTTTTCATCAATTTATTTATGTAACTGATGAATTGCTGCAGATCGGTATTGGCTATTGGACTATTGACTAACAGACTCGTGGATTTCAGTTTTTGTCGCAAAATTTCAGATCAATTCAAGCAAGCATTTGTTTGTTGGAATGTATTAGCGGCTTTACGATCCAAATATAGAAATTATTTACGAAATATGAGGTCTTTTTTTTTAATCTATTAACGATCTGAGACGTTTGAGATACAGTACGCGAATTTAATTTGGCATCTTATGTACTTTTATAAAGTAGATAGATAGATAAATATATTTATTTGGCGATGTATCGTACGATAAACAATCTTTTTTGAGATACATGATAATGCGGTATGGAAACAAAATTGAAGAACAGAACTAAAAACTAATAATTAATATAAACGCCAGAAAAATAAAGTTAAAAGTATGAAATGAATTCAAATGAAATTAAATGTACGTAAATTATGTACATCATTAGCTTTATCTCACGTGACAATCTAAGACGCCAAATGAGTTCAAACGAGATCCTTGAATCGGTCGTATGAGCTCGTACGCTGTAAATTCACGGAAAAATTGATCCAGTGACGTGCTATATGAAAAAGGTGAGAACGTTCGTATACTAAACGGTGATGGCAAGGGATTCCCAGTTTTGTATACTTTTCAGAAGCCATGAACTGTAGATCACTGTACAAATATCGAGGATGCATAGATCTAATAAGTTTATGCAGAATGAGCAAGCCTCTCCGGAGCAGGAAAGAGTCCACGCAGAGATATACAAGGGATGCTCGAAGGGAGGAATCGTGGACAAAACGAACGCAGTCGTTGAACGCCACGTTGATTTGACCGGGTTTAATTGGAAAGAGTTCAGTTGCCCATTCGGGAACTCTCCTTATGTCGGAATTGACTCTTTCAACACAGTGCTCTCTCAATCCAACCAGTCTGGCGAAATAGAGCTGAACATCATCAGCTTACATGTGGGCGCGCAGTGTATAATGACCTCAGGTAGGTCATCAATATAAATTCTAAATAACATGGGACCAAGAATTGATCCCTGTGAGATTCCGCTTACAAGTGGCAAGACCTCGACAGATCCCCCCAACCCCAGCCTGCTGATCTCTGCCAGTAAGAAAATTTCTTGTCAAAACAGAAGCAAAAAGTGATCGATAGCTTGGCAACAAGCCCAGAAATTTTAACACGGTCAAACCCCTTAGAGAAATCTAGTAGGGCCAGAATTTGAAAGATGGATGGAAAAGCAAACAAAGCGAAGGGGGCCATCAGCCCCGACCGCATTCGAACTAATTGAGCGAATAGCGTCAACAGCTTTAGCCTAGTCATATGATATTAGACCTATAAGGAGAGATAAAGTTGGTTGTAAAATGCGCATTCAGAGTGTCTCCGGATCGATAGTAGGTACACTCCAAAGAGCCGTCCCCATACACATCCGCACCCGTGATTTTAGCCCACAGTTGTCTCAGGGGGAGGTTAGGATCAAATTTATCTCCATAATACCGTCGCCTTACACCACGAATCATATGTATTAACAGTTACGTTCCTAACACGTTTGTAATAGCTTTAAAATAATTAGTATATTCATAACCAGCAGAACTGCACAAGCAACGCCGGGCCCGGCTGTGCTAGTATATTGTGAAAAGGCGAAAGAACCCTGCCAACTCTTTTTTCGATATATGCATACTGTAATTCAAAGTGATATAACTTCACCAAATATCACTGAAATCACACGAAACTTTTTTCCTTTATAGGGTAACTATTTCACTTTAACACAGTTGCTCCCGAAATTGATGAAAGCTCCACCCAAGAGCAAAGTGCTTTTTATCAAAAATATTTGAACGTTTTGGAATGCAGTATTTGATGATGCAAAATTTTGGCCCCTTTAACCAATAAAAAAAAACATGCCGGTCAAGTCCGAGTTTACGCACCGAAGGTTCCGTATCTAGGGTTCAGTTAGATTTGCCAATTTCTTAAATTACTAAAGTAGCCATAAGCGTTGTTTTATTTTTCCTGTAATCCTTACCCATCGTGCTATTCATCAACAAATTTAAACATTTTCGGATGGGAAATTTCGGAGATACCGCCCCTCTTAAGCCAGAGCAATGAATGTGAAATTTTGAAACGTTTGAGAATGTATCACATTCGCGCCTCTGGCCCTCCTAATAGAGAATTAATACTATATGTACCCATGGCGTGGTTTGAAAATACTGTTTCCACACATTTATGGTTCTGCACAAATTGGTATTCAGAAAGACTCATCACACCAACTAATAAACCAAAAAACAGCAAATTTGCACATTCGTGGTTCTAGCATAAGGGGCGTATATACATGTAACGGCGAAAATATTTTTTTTTCATGCACTTTTGATGATATTTCTCTTAAAAAGAGGTATGGAAAAAAATCAATAGTGTTTTGGAATTGTTCGAAATAAGCCTTATCAAACGATACCTACCCCACTCGATTGCGTAAGAATAAGAAAAATAAAAAATGCCTGGGATAATCGACGGTAACATACAAACCGGCGGACAGCGAAATTTCACCAATAGAGTTCGGTTTGGTACCTTCTTTGGTACGGGACCTTCAACATATAACAAGATTAGCGATTACCTCTGCATTTATGCGATTTGCAGTATTTATTGATAAATATAAAATTGTATTACACTGCACATTGAATCATCGAAAATCAGCAAAAACCGATCCAAAAATTCCTCCCAAGCACGTACATATGTGTATCCTACATATCAGCATTTAATACATTCTTATGATCCAAACCAAGTAGGCACGTTGAATTTGAATCCTCCTAATTTCGCTTAACTTATTCCATATAAAAAAGTTTACTCTCCCTTAGTATGTTTTAATCGTATATCCAAAATCCCTTAAAAATAACGGTAAAAGGGCTTCTAAAACGAGATAGCCCAGGGGGCCAGTGGCTGCATTGCAAGAACATGAGCTTGTCACAAGGGAAGGTCAGATAGATTGATAGAAGTGATTGTATCATCCGTTTCCAGAGGAGGGTAATTGCTTATAGACGAAAAGACAAAATGCGGCAGACCCGTGTGTCTAGCGATCGAGCCGTTCGTTTCGCCGACATAGACAGAGCCAGCCCCGAGTTGCCTTTAATTAACCAGCAGCAGAATATGTTGGCAGCAAATTAAGACGCAACGATCAGAGTGTCAGCTGTCCATCAAAAGCGTGGATAAACGCAAAGCAGCAATTTATCACGGTCAGCAGCGGCTCGGCGACAAAAGGGTATAATCCCAGGAGGGGTAGCCGGACAGCACTGAGCAGCAGAAAAATAAAACCGCAGCTCCTCGCGGCTAATTAGGCGCTCAAATATCGCGCTCGAGTCGGCCCACCTTCAATCGCAGTATAAGAAGCTAAACAAGACAGCTGCTCCTACAAGAAGCGATTGGCGCTTGGAAACTGCTCATCCTAAGCGAGTTAAAGTCCTGCGATGCCTCGGGGAAAATTATGTGCATAATTACGCACGCATGACTTCGTGCCATCATATCGTCTTTCCGAATATTCTGGGTTTCCCCAGGGATGTCAGCGAGCGGTGACAGAATTGCGTAGGGTTGTAGCACGCGGCCCCGGCCCCGGCCCATTGGCCCTTCCGAAGGAAACATATGCCGTAGCACTTCCAGCTTCAGTAAATGGAGCGGCTATTCCCGGCGGTACGTGTGATTCACACAGTTTCCACACACTCATCCTCGCGGAAATCGCGCACCGGAACTCAACAGCTCCAAATTTCGACTAGCGGTAATCAATGCACAATCAATCACCTAAGACACCTATGAACCACTTCCGTTATGTCGACGCCTCTCGGGGGCTAGCTTCGGTTCGGTTACACTTTCAAGAAGTGGAAATTTGAATCCTCGCTGGAGGAAGACCACGACCCGTTGGCTGCGACTCAGAGTTGCTTAAGAACTGAGGACAACTGCAGTAAGTGAGCCAAACGTCCTAGCCTAAAATATCGACTTACTGACTTGCTCGAGTGCGGGCGGGGTGATTTAAACAGTTGGGTTGCCGTTGCCACAGCGCCTGGGAAAGTTCCTGTGCAGGCGGTTTAAAAGCACAGAAAATGCCGCGGAAAAACTTAGCAACCGAAGCTCCCCCAAGCTGGGAAAATTGGTCACTTTGAAATCGCCCAATGGGGGAGCTTTAGCGGCAGTTACGCGTCAGCACTGGTGCCTTGCTCGCGTGTCGCCCAACATACCCCAAGCCCCAACTGTCTCATTGTCAAGAAGTTTGTTATGTGCACCCGCACATCGCTAGCAATTTGGTGCACCCGCCAAGTGCTTGACGCCAGCCAGGAACATAGTGGGGAATTTGGCGCTTTTTCGCGTGTGTGGGTGGGAAGGAGTTCAGCTGTGGGGATTAATCTGGGAAAAACAATGTTGTAAATTTGATGAACTCAAGGGGGATACCCACACATTGACCTTGGCAGCCGCAAGCCACCGGGGGTGCAAGAAGGACACTTGGCGATAGTGCCAATCGGTTAAGTGAACACTAGCCAGGGCTGGTTCTGATTTCATTTAAATTGGCCTTGAATATTTTTTCAGCGCGGAGTACCTGCTTTCTTCTAATTATTGTTACGCAATCCAACAACCGATTTTACGAGGCTATAGACCTTCCTGTAATCAATTTGCAAATTTGCACAAGTCGAGTTGACTTCGACTATGGCTGGAGCCTGCTGGGCTTAGAAAATAAATTATGAATATAAAAGGTTGCGGAAATCGATTAATCGATGGTTTCCATAATAAATGAATGTCAGTGAGCCTTCTATTGCTACTTTAAGTTTTTTTTGCGAAAGCTGTAAGCAATTCTTCCACAAGGCAAGGCAAGGTGTGCATGTTTTGAACATTCAAAATTGTTGACAGTGTACTGAGCAAAGTTTTTGGTAAACTTTTGTAGAATGGCAACTTTTACTTTACTTTTACGGCAACGGTTACCGAAATGCATATGAACAATACGTATAGGCACTATGACTTCACAGCATGCGAAAGACAGCTGTTAATAATAAATTTCAAGGCGAATATGAAAGTGAATAGAATAAAATAAAGCTGGGCGAAAGGTTGCCCATCCATCATCACATCTTCAAAAAGTAGGAAATGTGAAATGGAATGAATTTGCGAATCATGACATTGTAATGAATACCGCAATAATTCCTCTATCGAGACAAAAATAGAGGATAAGGTATTTCTTTTGGCTTCTACACTTTGGAGCATAACTATAGCACCACTTATTTAGTCATTCAGTCAGTAAATTTTTTACGTTGGAGGGTGCGCCGCCGTGTGCTTAGGGAAAATCCTAACATTGAACGACAAAAGTTTAAGTCTGTCCTTAAGCTCTTGCCCTACCATAAGATTGCGAAACTATAGTTCGGGCGCGATAACGTGATTAGAGATATCTCATTTCTTGCTTTTTTTAGGTATATAGTCCGGAAAAATCGGAAGTGGCTTGTGAGGGTTATTTTCAAAATTAGTGGAATGTACTCCAATTTCCACGAAACTTGGTATGTGGCGGTTTTTCAGGTAGGTGATTACGAATTAGAGGTTCCTTTTATCATAAATAAAATGTCGGCTTCAAAATGACGACCGCAAACTATGCAAAGTGCTCCAATGGCCTCGAAACTTATCCGAAGGAAAACCTGCACCGACTGAAGACTCTTTCACCTCGAAAATGACCCTCAAGGCTGAAAACCCCGCTATCAACCATAAAATTGATGTTTGTTTGAGTCTGTTCCACATCCGCTGGTCCTCACTGGATCCGAAAGCGGGCACACACGTCCCTAGGAAGGGTGATTTAAAAGAAACTTTCAATTTGCGCTTCCATATTTTTCTTTTATTCGCGCTAGAGGAAAAAGCCTGATAGGCATAAAAAACCTCTTTTAAAAAACAATTTTTCAGTTAAAACACACGGTCTATAGTCTTTGAAAATCGATCGAACAGTGATCGAAATTTTGTAAAACTATGCAGGCACAAGCAAACCGCGACACAAGCGAACCTTTTCTTTTTATGATTCTCCCGAAATCCTTTATTACGGTTAAGTCCCAAACGGACCCAAACTGGTACATTATCTTTGTCGCCGTTTGCTGCCTCTGCATTTTGTGTTTTCCCAGCACATGCTGGCAGTTGCTTATAATTACGAAATAAGGCGTAGGCGCCAACAATCTGATGTTGTCCGGAGTTACAAATTCTCCTTTCGCCTTAACAATGTTTCTAATTATTGGGAAGTTATCCCTTTTTTCAGCTAATTTGCCTGGACTAATAATGATACCAGACATTTTCAAAGGCTTTGGGAAGACACCACAACGGGGAGGTGAATTAAATAAATAACAAAGAACAGGGGCAAGAACGGTGTCACATCTTTTTAAGAGACAGGACGGGATACCATCAGGACCAATCGAGAAATTGTCAGTTAGATTAGCAATGTGATTAAAAATCATCTTGTCATCAAGAATCAGATCGCTAGGAAGAAGGAAAGTCTGCGGAAGCTTCTCCTCTTCTCTTCTCCAGAACTGCTTCAGATCATTACGAATGATGTCTTCAAAGAAGAAGCATTAGCAACTATAACAAATTCATTAAGGGCTTTTCCGAAGTTTTTGTCTTCGCCTTTGTCTCGTTATGACAGTTAATGTCGCCAGCAAACAAGCTAAGCTATTACAACATATAAAGCAAAGATAAAAACCTATTCGAGTTCGTTTCCTTAGCTTGTAATTTGAATTGCCTCTTGTAAATAAATAAATTTATTAATGACCCGTTTTAAAAAGTTGCTCATTATAAGTACTTTGCCATTTCTACCTGCCGACGCCAACCCAAACCTTGATTCGCTCATCAAGTTAAGTCAGCCATCGCTGTTATACTGCCTAGCTAAGCTCACTGACAGAGCTTAGCTTGGTTTGACACCATGAACTGGCATATCAAGGCGAAGACAAAGACTTGAATTCGGACAGACCCTAAGAATATCCGAGAGACTTCCTTCAAGCTTTACTCTTTACATTTTTTAGATGTTTGACTACGGAATTGAGCCTCGGCTGCCAACATGAATTACTGTTAGTTCGCTTCATAGACGTACAAGATAGATAGAACAGAGAGAAACTGAAATAAGATAAAGTGAGAAAACCAAATACAAAGTCGGATGATGGCTGCTCTCTGGTAATAACGGAGCAGAGCATCGCACAACTGTGCGTTATTGGGAAGACATGCAGAAACACATTAAATAAATGCAACGCAGAATATTCATATCCCAGAAAAATTTATTATACAAATATACTATTATACTAACGCACTAACTACACTATGCCTTCTTAGCCTTAGAAGAAGCCGAAGCAATGTAGCTTAACTTTTCTATGAAGCTTGCTTTACCCTTCCTTTCTCTGTCGTAGGCCAAATATTTGCGAACATAGAAGTTCCCGAAGAGGAGGATGAAGGAGATCATATAGAATATCAGGGTGTAGTGCATCCATAATGGGAATTCGCAACCTGTCCGCAAGCCATTGAGTCCAAGCAATAGCCCGATAGTAAACTGAAACTGTAACGATAACAAAAATTATGAATGTGTTAATTAAACCAGCGTACAGGTTACTTACCAGCTGCAAAATTGTTAAATATTTCTTCCACCAAAGATATTGTTCTACTTTGGGACCCAAAACAGAAAGTCCATAGTAAGAGTACATCATGACGTGTATTAATGAGTTACCCATGGCTGGCAGAAAACCTTAAATGGAAAAAGTTGATGAATTTTGTTCGATATTGCAAAGGGCATAAGTTTTATGATTATTTACTTGATCCGCTGGGAACCCATTTGATGCCGATCCACCAGAAGGGGAACATGGTGCTGTGATGATACACGTGTAAGAAGGTTAGTTGATTTTCCTTCTTCCGAAGAATGAAAAAGAACGTGTCGCAGAATTCGAGGAGTTTGGAGAAGTAAAACCACCACACTGCATTGGCCACCTTCAATATTAATAATCACCCTTAATTTCATGTGCAATGACATTTTGATAAAATATAATACATAATACGTTTCAAAGAATAAATGGACAAAATAAAGTTTGTTAATTAATTGCAACAGATAACGCCCCATTAAGTAAATTCTAGTAAAAAATAAACCAGATTCCGGGTTTTTAAAAAAAGTTTACTGCTTTTTAATGTTCATTACTTCGACACTACTGGATCGTCCAGGTCGTTCCAAATAAGTCGTAACGCATCGTTTATTTAAACATTAAACTTAAACACTCTTAGGTTACGTTAAGTCGCTGTGGCTGTCTCCGTCTTCGAAAGACATATGTATGCATAGGGTCTTTCAGTATGTACGCTCGAATTTTAAATATGAATAAAACAAGTTGTGTGTGAGATATCTACTCCATTTTTATTTTTTTTAAAGAATATTTTATGGCATTAAGTATGTAATATAACGTCGTTCAAATATCCACCGTAGTTATGTTTGGTGGCACGTATTCGGAAGTTGACCCAAATTTCGCCAACAAAATTATCTTTAGCGACGTCCACGGGGAGCGCTATATGTAGATCGATAATAAGTAACATCTTGTGGCCTGAACTGAATGATATGGATACCGACGACATGTGGTTCCAACAGAACGACGCTGCGTGTCACACGGCGAATGCCACGATGGACATTATGCACGAGCGATTTGAAGCCGAGAGCCACCGAGATCGTGCGATTTAACGCCTTTAGACTTCTGCCTTTGAGGTTATCTTAAATCACAGGTCTATGCGAATAAACCACAAACAATTGATGCCCTCAAAATCAACAAACGCCATCCAGCAAATTCAGCCATATTTATGCGACAAAGTCATCGAAAATTGGACCTCCCGAACATGTGCCACCAAGCACAGCCGCTGCAGACATTTGAACGACGTTATACGTTGTATTCCATACTTGACACCATAAAATATTGTTTCACATGAAATAAAAATGGAGTGAATGGAGTTGTGTGTGAAACAACTTGTTTCATTTCCATTAAAAAGTCGAGCGTCCTTATTGAAAGACCTTGTACCTGGTCATTTTTGGCCCATTGTGATACCATTTTTACTCTCTGGTGGGAATCTAAACCACAACTTCTAACGCGAAAACTATGAAATTTACAATTTTCGAAATCACGATATCTCACGAACGATCATTCGTAGGGAAAAAATATGTGGACCATTTTTTTGTAGGCAATTGTATGATCTAGAAATTTTATAAATACTATTTTCACGATAAAACGTTATTTGCGAAAACCCGTTTTTTTAACTTTGGTAGGAACGTTCAAAACATATTTTAATAAAAATGATGTTTTGAAGGTCTATACTAATTTTCAGCTCCATCGGAATTTTTCCAAGATGTAGTGTATATTTTGACTGTACTATTTACTTGAAGCGCTTCAGGAGCTTAGTACTCTGAGGCTGGATAGGAGCTGCAGAGAACATTGGCGTAGTCAGGATTTTGTCCAGGGAGGGCGAAGCAAATCAGTCAAATAGTGAAACATTTATTTATTAGACATCCCGTTTTATTAGATCAAGTCTTAAAATATAATTATTTTAAATCAAACCCACGGGCCTCCTTGGTAAATACTTTTAATAGTCTTCAGTCTTCACCCTCCTTTTTTTTCTCCCATAATGTCTTCCAATGCACAGTCAGTATGCCAAGTCTAACGAGGCAATTTTTGGTCATAGTTGACCACAACCAGATTTTCACCGTCTCAATCTACTGAAAGGTCCTTCACTCGTAGGTATATATAAACGGTGTCTCAAAACCGAATTTCAATTCGAATTTTGAATCATTTTCGTCGTGTCAAATATGGAACTCTGACAATGTATAGTTGCTATCAGCAAGCTTTGAGGTTAGATCATAGAGAAATTCACAATCGAGCAACGCATAGAAATTGTGAAAATTCACTATCGAAATGGTACGAACTTTGCAGAGGCGGGATGAAAAAAGAGGTAGACGCCCTCGTACGGGACGCTTGTTCGGTATATATATATAACATCGCGGCAGTTACTAAAAGTGTAAATCTGAATCCCGAAAACTCAGTTTTAACATTATACTAATCACCGACTCTCCAACTGATTTTTAAAAAAATCACTGCTTACCCAAAATGTTTAGCAAAGTTACCATTTGACTAGACTATTTCCGAACTTTTAATAAAATCTTGCATGCCAGGCATATGGTAATAATAGAGGTGGACCATTTATTATGAGAATAGAGGTATAAAAAGGAACTTTTCCGGAAATCATCAAGAGTTTGCTCGGAAGGATTCGAACTCTCGTGTCGTTTCATGACATTTTTAATGTACAATTTTCTAATAATTTCATTTGTTTATAACTTATTGACTTCTTTTTGTTTATGCCAGGGATCAGGCGCACTTTTTTTCGCATTTTCTGAAAGTACATATTTTCAAAATATGTAGACAAAATTTTAATTCACAAATCGAATAAATGCTGAAGTTGTAGCCGTTTACTTGGGTGTAAGGAGAGCAACCATCTAACGACAATGGCCACAAAAATTTTAAAAAAAGCGCCAGTGAGAACGCCCGGGTCATGGGCCAGGAGTCGACGAACTTTGTTAAATATTAAAATTGTAATGTTACACACATCACTCACTGCGATTTGCAGAATGAACTTTGCTCAAAAATTAACTTCATGGCCTTAAACTTTTAAACGCGTTTTCCGCGAAATGGTAGAATTCATAACACGAGCTATTTACAATTCTCCGATTTTGAATTTAAAAACAAGAAATTATTTTTAACCGCAGTGATAAACTTTGTACGTAGGAATTTTTGTTTTTGTTTTAAATAGTATTTTTTTGAGCTTCCGGAATAGAAGTAAATGTAAAGTAAAAGTCATGCCACAAGGGATTCTTGGTTGGTTGGTTCCCTTAAAGTATGTTTGTTGTTCTTGTATGCCAATTGAATTGAGATCGAGCTCGGTTTTCCATGAAAAAATTGCGACTGAGGTTTTGCTCAGTTTTTATGGCCCATGTGTACTTTAGATTCTTTAGAGTAACAATCTCTGACCTCACAGTACGGAAAATAATGACTTGGAAAAATTGTCTGTACGTGTGAGTTTTTCGTTTGACTTTGACAACCTTCTTAATTTTATTATCTAGAGTTCTTTTTATAATACCTCCCAAATGTTGCCTTCAAATAAGGGTACCTCTTACAAGTGGATGGAATAATTGGCATATCAATATCTTACCTGTAATTCGTCTGGATCATTTTTATCTCTACAAGGTTCACAGGTGTAACTGTAGCGAAGTCGTAGTGACGCAGTGAACACCTGAATGGCAATGTATGCATTTAATAAAGCCATAGCAACGTTATAAAAAAACAGGAGTGCTGGGAACTTGAAAGGTTTTCGGCTAAAGTGAAAATGTTATCGGTAATCTCAAGTCGCTCCAAGGTGGTCTAAATAAATACCTTCTCATTAGCTTCGGACCGGCCCACACAATAAATAAATAAACTAAGGTGCACATTACTGTGGGCATCGGGGAATCTACCAAGGGCCATCCTTGTGTTCTGCTGTCTGTTGAGAAATAAAAGTTAAACATAGTGCAATGAGTTGGCTGCTAACATTTTAACCTGAGAGTGTTAATGTCCATAAGTAAAAGTCGTACGGGCTTTCCAATAGTTTCGGAGCTTCAGTAACGTTAGCCATCTGGAAATAAAAAATTATATGGGATCAGGTGATGCCGACAATAATGGGTCAAACAGATTGTTTTCTTTAAAAACGATCGCATTCCGTGAGATTACGAATGTGCAACGAAAGCAAATGCAAACAAGCAAAAGTTACTCCACGGAGGTGGTAGTACCTTCGAGTCATTATAAAAAGAGCCCAGCGTGTGTCAACGCCATGCACGGTTGAACAGTTCGCTGATTTTTACAATCCGGGCTAGTAAATTGACGCAAACAAGTTGTTCAGCTTTACACGAAACATATTCGTAGGTTTTTTCCAATTAAATCAATCCGCGAGATCTTGCGACCCACTGACTCGAACTAACCATTGCAGAAGTAGGTACACAGATTGTTGTAATTCAAGAAATTTCCTGGAAAGCTGATGAAAGGAAATATTATTGAGCTATTCTCTGATTGACTGGCTAGCTGGTAAAGGCAAATAGTAAATAAAACGAAGTAGGAAGGGTAAGGTTATATTTTGACGCAGTCTTATTGCTATAGATGTTGAGCAGCAGATAATTAAATATGAATGTATCAAATATTTTCAATCACCTCATAATAATATGCGATAGAACCGCAGTTGGAATGGATATTTAAGAGTGTAGTAGAGTGGCTCATTTAGATCTCATCATCAGCTTGGCCTTGGAAGAAGATCTTCATAACAGGAACGTAGGCAGAAACATTTTTCGGAGGGGATTTTGGTGACTTGTAATATTTTCACTTTGGGTGATAAAAGTCACGAATAAATTTTATTTTACCTTTTGATTCCCCTCTGAGTGACTTTGGCTTACACACTTTGAGTGCACAAAACATACCTCACATATAGCCTACGACAGGGCCCTTTGTACCCATCCGACTTCTCCAGAAGGAGGGTTTTCTGTTTCGGGTTTATATATGTATGCATGTATGCATGTGGGTATGCACCATATGAATGCACGTTTGTTTGGCACATCTTATAGCCTAAATGGCTTGATGGATTTTCATATATGAGGTGTCGGTAGATTCGTCTTAATCATGGGAGAGCTATAGGGTATATAATTTTTGAGAAAAACAAATATGGCCGCCGTCAATCGTCATTTTGTTTTTTTATCCTACATAACTCCCTTTGATATGAGTATATCAATTGAAAGGGTTTGACGAGTAGACTACGATAAACTATACTACTACGTCGTTCTAAATCCAAAATGGCGGACTCCCCATGATTACGAATCAACTCTTTCTTCACAACCTCTTTGACAAGGATGCTAAATGAAAGGGTTTGACGAGAAGAAGAAAGCGAATTTCTGCACGTAGATATAATACTATCATCGTGGTATTATGCAAAAGTACTAGTTATCTATGCGAGCTGGCTATTTGAAGCATGTCGCGACATTACTTACCTACTCTACGTATTTTCTGGAACTATAAGAGCTGTAAATAAAATGAATAAAAAATAACAAAAAACCCGATTGCAAAAACCTTCAAGATCATTTTAATATTTTAAGTAGGTAGGTACCAACTAAGAATTTTATTTAAACTGTAATATTACAGTTAAAGCAGGCGAAACCCATTATATTTACTATTTCAACAGGGATGTTAATAATTTTTCACTTTCTTTTTCCGCCGAATTTATTTCGCTCTTTTTTTTTAAAATAGTAACACTTACTTTTCCCCAACTTTTTTAGATATCTCCTTTCACGGATTTTTTTCATTCAACACACACTCAAAATTTTTTGATACTAATAGTACAATATCAAAACTTTTGACTCTACCTTTATTATTTATCCGATCAGGGTGGGGAAAATCGCATTAAAGAAAAAGTCAGGCAAGTGCAAGTCAAACTCGCACATTAAGGGTTCCGAATATTTGCAAATGAAATGGCTGTAATTTCAAAAAAATTCGTTCATGTGATATAACTACAAATTAACAATTTTCGGACTTTTTCCTTTACTGTGTGCTGTTTACATATTTGCGAGTGTCAAAATATGCGCCAAAAAATGTGCTATAAATGGCCGTATTTTTAGACTGCGTTGACTTAGAAGCTTGATTTTTATTTTATGTTTTGGTTGACATCTCCAAGGGACCGACCGTACACCTTAGTATTTGATATTAATTTCAACTTGACACCTCCTCGCGTTCATGAGAAGAAGGGTCTTGACAGACAGACAGACGGACAACCTCCTTTTGAGGTACGGAACCCTAAAAATAATGTAATGTCATTTTCACCAACTTTTAGTCCGTTGCTTATTTTGCAACCACCTATTTGTTCTTGATTTTGGCAATGGGCTAGTATAGGTAATTTCAAGCGTGGCCTTATCATAAAATTATGCCTGAAAAGTATCGTTTTCAGCTGCCGCTTCCCAACCAGGTATTTGTCCGTGGTCTTCATTCATATCACCAACTAGAGACTCTCTGTACATGCAAATATTTCCGCGTGTGCATTATCATAAAATAAAAAGGGCCCTGTCTCTCGGTTTAACAGTGCTGTCTCTCTTCCGTGCATCAAATATGAGGCCGTCGACCGCTACATTATCGAGTAGGTGGCTGCATCCCCTGGTAAAATTTCGGTCCTCATATTAATGTCATAAACGATTCATCTATGAGTACCAAATGGGTTATGGATTTCAATTTTTTAGGCAGGGGGGTGTAACTAAAAAAAAATATTTTATAAAATTCAGATTGCTCTGAGTTTGCTTAAAAGCGAAATTCAGCTGTGGCCACCATGGAAATAGCTAAGGCACTCTACTTTAATACATTGCCCAATGAGCACTTGGCCGTTTAAGAAGGTATTCTGAAGTGACGGTTTCAAAAAATATTTTTTTTGCATTTCGAAGCCTATCATGAATATGCCTGTAAAAGGGTTTCGGGAAGTTCGATGAATAGACTCCTAATGGCCCTAATACGTGGGAACAATTGGCCGGCCCCATTTTTATTGTATAATGGGTTACTTCGCAAGGTGAAATATACCTGGCGACTTCTGGAATGTTCTAGGGGTCTACTAACTAGTTTAAGCAGATTAAGCTTATGTAGATTGTGTGGATTGCAAAACTTCAACCCCGTTTTTTCGAAACTACGTTTTTCGAATCGGTGATCACAATATGTCGAGTTATACCGATTCACTTGAAACATTTATAACACCTTTCTTTAAGCAATTGCCGCTATAACCGGTACCGCGATTATGTTGACAGGCTTTTTTTTTTGGAAGCATTGAAATAGAATATAAACGCCGAAAACCGCACTTTCTTTTTTGCGTTTCGGATGCTTCAAATTCAAAGCGCTCTCGGGCCCATAATTTTTTTGTTTCAATGAATAAAATTTAATTTTATACTCAAACGTCGAATAAGTATACGAGAAAAAATCTTAAATAAGTTTTTCTGATCCCGAGACTAAAATTCAAAAATTTAGAAGGTTTTTATTTATTTTTTTTTAATTCTAGGAGTTTCTAATAAAGTTAAATATGACATGACATCATTCGAGTAGTTTTGCATTGGGGCTCGTGTAGTATTGGAATAAAATGGAATTATCTGCAAAAATATATTGTCTTCTTCTGCTTCCATAATGAAATCCCAACTTAAGGTTACTATCAAAAAATAACTTAAAATAAATTACATTTTATTGTCACATTGCACTTTCCAACTGCCAAGACTAGCTACATATGTGTACTCGTATGTATGTCCATTCATGTAAACACTGGCGACGTATTTCTGGTAACTTGTTACTAAACGCCCAAGGATATAAGATACGTGTACTTGTTACGTTTAGCAACCATGAATTATCTTACCCAAGTGAAATAATTATATAGCAGTAAAGACAAGTCTAGACGAAGGAATGAAAGTATGCACTTAACGCATTCACTTCGTAATAAAAACTCATGCAATGCCGGACGAGATTCCTAATTCTCCTTAACGAGAATTTCGTGCGCTATTGCGTATGCTGTATATTTCCTAAAAAATGTTCACAGTTTCAAGAAAAGGCGCAACGTCTAGACTGGGTTAATGGGAATCTTGCGCTATTGCATGGCCATAATCAGCTTAACTTAATGCATTCGGTAGCACATGCCCTGTAGAGTAAAACTGGAAAACTGCAATTTGTTTTAATAGCGAGTGCGCTTTCGCGTCATTATCATTTGCGAAAGTGGAAGGCTTTTTACGTTTCCGAACCAAAAGTGGCAAAAAATACCCCTACGGATAGCTTGCGGTATCTGTCTGTCACAACCTGTCAATCATTTTAGCACAGATACTCATACTATATGTAAATATTAACAAAGTAAGTGGCGATCGCTGATCATGCGATTCAAATGGGAAACCCATGAGGAAAGCAGTGGCCAACAGAGTGCAACATAATCGTAGTGCAACGTTTCTTGCATAACATGCATTGCAGTCTATTGCATCCTGTCTTTAGAATGTATGTTGCAGTTGCAAGAAACCAAAGATCGCGCTTACTTTCGTGCTTCTAGCAAGTGAAAATGAGACGAGAGAGTTCCATCAACCGGCGACTTTTACGATCAATAAAAACATTGCTATGACTTCGCGCTAACGAGAACCGGCAACTTGTATACGGTATTTAAGCCTAAAATTCCTTTTTTTTTTCTTTTTTTGCGAGCTCATACTGAAATTCATTTAAACTATTAGAAATTGCTCGTACAGTACTGAGCGATATATTTATGACAAAAGATCATGCGGTGTGACTTTCATTTGTTGTTGATAAATATACGGACAGGATATTAAAATATGTATTACAAGACTAAACGAACCCAATTAGATAAGTGCTAAGCCAAACTGTAGAATGTCTGGAAAAACACTCTATCACTATTATGTTGAAAATGGGTAGTAGGAGATACCACATTTTCTGGTCAGAATAACTGAAGTATTTTTTACGCAACAGCTGTGTTCTTTTGTGTCCGCTATCCGGAGTGGAGCAAAAGCTCACTTCAAAACAATTATCAGTGTTTTGAACCGTTTTATATAGAAATGGAAGAAATCTTTGGTGAGCAAGCATATGGGAACTTAATTCATGGCGGGTAAAATATTTCCAAGTGGGAGAACTAATTCCAGTGAATCCGATAGCCGCTCTACTTTTTGTAAAAGAAAAGTTTACGTCTATAGGCAGAGTGAAAATACCAATTTCTTTGGAACTTTTTTTTTATAGACTTAAATTTTCCTTGTACAAAATATTTAATTGACTGAAGAGTTCCCACACACAAAAATCGCGATTCGCCTGTACGCCAGTAACCGCACCTATAAAGCATTACCTATATTGAAATTCAGAATTGCATTTAGCAGTCTCCTGTTTTACATCATTGTTTTCACTTTTTATTCATGTGGTTATATAGGAATCTAGGATGGACTAGTCAAAGCCCTAAGTAGGTTATTTTGGATCACGGCTTGACTACTGAGTTTAGGCACTCCTAGGATGAACCAAAAATCCATCAGTCAAAGGTCGGAACGCAAACTAGTTTTGCACTTTGACTAGCGTCTCTTGTCAAACCTAAGGATTGACTAGCCCAATCTAGGAGTGCCTTTGACTATAACATAACAAAAATGTTAAGATAGAAATAATTTAAATTTCTTTCATATATTTTTATGCCCTTCGTATGCTGAAGCAAAAAAAAAGGTTCTATAGAATCTAACCTTGGTACTGGAATAAAAGTATTGCTTGCACAGATTGGGGGTTAAGTTGACCCGATTTTCCCCGGTAATTTTTTGTTTTATTTGAACATTTTCTATTGTGAATTCACCAATCCAATTCCTCCCATACATTTTCGATCACGTTAAAATCTAGCAACTGAGGTGGTGATTTTAAATCGAACGGGCAGTGGTACAGCAGCTATTGTGTAGCTAAAGACGAAGTATGCTACGGATCATTATCTTGGGGCCGTCCATATATTACGCCATTTGAAATTAGTGGGCATGGTAGGGCTGGCCCGGTAAATAGGTCTGCTAGATCACCAGATCTTACTTCACCAGATTTCTATGTATTGCAGAATCGTATTCATAGGTTCCCAGAGGAGAATTTAAAAAAAATATGATTTCGTCGATTACAGCGCCATCTACCATGAATCGAAAAAAATGTCACAGAGCCGAATCAGCATTAAAAATAGGAGTTCTTATTTAAAATTTCAAAGTCACAACAGAAAATAATATTCAGTTGTCCAAAGCGACATTTGTTTTTATTTTTCAAAAATCACATGCTATACCGGCCACCAAGCGTTAAATATTCGCGTTTCCACAAGCAGCTATTAAAATCACTGCAGTTTTATGAACATTGTTATCTGATACTTGAATGAAAGCAAAAGTAAACGAATTTCTTCGCAGGGCGTATTTTATTGCTTCACATTCACACTATTTCCATTTGTTTGATTTTATTGTCTTGTATGAATTGTGTATGAGACAAGGTTAATTTTAATATCTTTAAAGGATAGGTACATACATATGTACAATACCTGTATACCCCAATTTGGCACTACACTAAATCTTCTTGTCAAATTTCCTAAAACACCGTCGATCAATAGAGAAAGGTCACTACACAGTGTCTGATTGCATAATGTTTGCAGCCACAGACATTATGTCATGTAACCGCTCATAAATTTTCTGCGATGCTCCCGCTTTCGTCATAACTCCAATTGTACTCAACTTAAGCATCACAAAATAGTAAAGCATCGCACCGTGAATTACCGGAACGTGTGATTATTCTTACCGCTTTTGCTGACGTATTATGTTTAGTTTTTACTTTCAGCTTCGAAACCAACGCAGCTAGCAACGCCCGTTGTTTCTATATAATAAAGTGTGCATGCAAATCTATATTTACCATTCTTGGAAAACAATCAAAATTGTTTGCAACGAGTTGTCGTTATCTGCGTTTAGGTGTGGATATATTATGTATGTGATGACAAAAGACTTAACAGACGATTATAATAATAATTAAAATAAACGAAATCACCATTGTATGGAACAATCAAAATTTATGTAAATTCTGAAATTTTTCCTTAAAGTGCATTGTGTAAGAAAGAGTTAGAAAGTGTTTTGATATCAAAATATCCCACAGGGACCTCAGGTGGTTGCAGTACCAAAAATATAACAGGGCACTTCAAGTATTACTAATTACTTAAAATATTATACGTAAGTAATTAAAAGAAGCAGCATTTGAGCGCAAGCGGAGGGTGGTTCCCTCACAAAATTGCTCATAATTGATTGGGTGATCTGTTAATTTATCTAAATTTTGCACTGTATGATCACATTCAAAACGATAATCACAAATTAAGAAATATTGAAATTTTAACATTTACTTTTTGTTGTTGTGGATTTCGTGTTTCTGTTTATAATGGCCTAAATACGAAATATCATTTTCAAGATTTTTAGAGGCTTCCACACTAAAATGTTTGTACAACGATGTTCTACTATAATAAGAAACATATTCAGAAACACATTTTCAGTAGTGATCTCCCTTATAATAAATCCGAGGCGAGCTAGCAAAGTGAAAGCAGCCCATCTGAGGAATGAAATATAAAATAATAACTTTTAAGTAACTATCAAAATGACAGTTACATACATTTAACATCTATTGTCACTAATTTTGTAGTATGAGTATTATAAAACAAAATTTAAGTACAACTGTAATTAGATAATTATCACTGGGCAATTTTTCGGCCCAAGTAATTGATGTTTATCGTAGAATTTTTTAGAGAGAGCAGAAAATTATAGGTTCTACGTGCCTACACACGACACAATTTGTAGGGTTCCGAAAATGCCGAACTGCCGGCCGAAAATGCGCTCTACAATAATTGGAAACAATAATTTCAAGCGCTGACTCATAGAAATCGGAGAAATTTAGAGGCTGTCAACAATTTTGTAAATGAATAAAATATTTAATAACTCTTTCCGGCACTCCTAAAAATTCAAAAATCGCCATTTTTTGAATCAACGTAATATGTGTACATACAATGCCATGTATTTAATAAAAAAAAATCCATTATTCTCTTTGGTATTTCTGTTGTGTAATACATATATGTATGTATTGCTTTTTACAAACTGAGTATTATTTTATGAAGTGCATCAGGAATCGATTTTGCTGTATATTTTTATAGGATGTAGATACTTTGGCGCAAGTCCCATGCAAAAGTTCGCAGCAATCTATGAATGGGAAAGTGCACTATGGCCAACTGTCGGACAAACCTTTAAACGCCGTTTCTCGAAATTCAAAATACACTATCGAAGGTCGTGTGGACTATAAGCCAACAACCGTTTAACCGGCTGACTTAAAATTTGGCATATAATTTCAAAATCATATTCTGAAACTGTTTACACGAATATTTTTTGATTCATCTATTATATCTATAATATTAAAATGGAAAAAAAATTAAACTCGATGCAAAAAAATGTACTTTCTCAATTACTTCAATTCTGTCATTCTTAAAATTTTTGAAAATTTCATAAACGGTCTCTAGAGCAGATAGTTATTATCATCAGACCGAAAACAAAATTTTTTATTTTTATCCCACATACAGTATATGTTACCTATACACCGCTTAGGACATAAACTGTACAGCCCGCAACCGTGTACAACCAGCTAAGATATCCGCGGGATTTTCCATCATCCCGAGACGATATTTTTTTTACTTTAAGTGATCATTTTTAAAACATTTTCACACAAAAAAACGATAGTCTCTACTTTTACTACATTTACCTATCATTGATTTTCGAATATCAATTTATTAAAAAGCGCACTAAAAATAACAAATTAATGGTTTTCTTTTTCTTTTATATTTTACAGGGAACGACATACTGATTATGAAACTGTGTGTTTCCATCATAGTAAAATTATTTAAATAATGCTTAAAAGTTTCAATTAATGCGTTTCTCAGTTTTCTCCATTTAAATTGAGGAAATGATTTTCATATTATGTATAATAGGTCTCATGGTCTCAAATACTTGTTCCTACTTTTCGAAACTAAGAAAACCGTTTGTGTCATGGAAAAACACATAGCACATTAGAAACTATTGTGGATTCAAATTCTAACGGCTCTTAGCACTTATAGTACTCACGCACAATAAAAATAATCATTTGATGATTAAAGGGATCAATTTACTCGCTATTTAGTAAGCCAACATTGTTTTTGGATTCGAAGTTCGAAATGAAATCACTCACTGTTTCAATCCTTCGCACCATTCAAATTCAAATATCACAAACAGAAGCACTTCTCAACATTTTATTTAAATCGAGAATTCGAAAAAATTTACCTTAAATCCTAACGTTGGTTTTTGGTTTTTAAACTAAACTTTTCCTAAAACACTCACTTTCTATTAATATTATTGGTCGCAACGTAAATCAAACTAATTGTTAATTGCATTAAAAGATAAAGAAAGCATTAAACCATCAACTGAAAAGCGAACGTGTGTTGCTTACTCGACGATCAAATTTCAAATGAACCCCCAATTGTCTCCTCAAACGGCTAGGTAAGATTATTGTGTCTTTGCAGTTCGTTAAGCACGTTGTAATTTCTCACGTGCCTGACTCTAGTAAACCTGCTGGCCAGGTGGAAATAGTAATGCGAAGGTATATTGCATGCACCGAAGCAAGTGCGCGGCACGCTTTTTGCACCTTCGGATTGCAAAAGATCAGCAATAAGCGTCCGTCCACTGATGAAAAGTCGTGCAACGCCCGATTTGAAAGATCAGCGACAATAGCCTTGACAGCGAAAATTTTGCCGTCGATCCGCTAAAGCCGGAGATTTTCAATAAAGGCAGAAGCGATTTCGCTTTCTTCAATAAATATAAATAAGGCAGCCCTCTCCCTGATTTATTACAAAGGAGCTTGTTTGGCCGATTAGTCTGCGCAACCGCCATTGTAAGGACTGTATGTAGTTTAGGTACCAGTTACGCATGAGTAAACGGTTACAAGATATAACATTGACAATTTAATGGAAAACTGATCAATGCCACCAAAGCGCGAGATGATTTCGTTTCACCTTACATTCGTTGAAATTACATAAAAATACGAGCAAGGTCTTCTATTATGTGTAAACTATGAAGATGCTTCCTTTTATGTACAAGTCCTCATCAAAAAATTAAACTAATTTGTTTAATTAACTCAAATTCATTTCGCCATGATGATACACGCACGTATACAAACATAACTTTTAAGTTAATTTTCAATGTTTGAAACATTTTCTCATTACTGTGGAATTCTTCTTCTTCTTTTAATAATGAATTTTGCATTTATAAATTAGCTACTATATACCTGTTGTAATTTTTAAGAAAATTATAATTACACCTCGGCGGAGCACGTACTCTGTCCATGCGCAGCGTTAGGTCGCCAAAGGCTGACACACTTCGGTGCACCCATCATAGTACTGATGGATGATTCAAATGCGGCTCCCCAGGAAACCCCCCTCTTGACCAAAATAAAACAATTTTACCTATTGCCACTTAGTAGCTAAAAGTTTGTAGTTTACGATAGTGAAGGTAGGCACACAAACGCAGCGTCGCGAGCTTGAGAGCTTAAAGCATTTTGAGTCCGGCCCTCTCTCTCACGGCGAATTGGCGCAACGAAATATAGAAGGTTCAACTAAATTTTAGAGAGAGAGATTTATTTCGTTGCGTCAATCTGCCGTGAGAGAGAGAGCTGGACTCAAAATGCTTTAAACTCTCAAGCTCGCGACGCTGCGTTTGTGTTGACGGATTCTATGGGGGCCTGCCTTCGGTGGCTCCTTTTGAAAATAAAAATGGCGGCCAACTGTGTGATGCTAAATGCAGTGGTTACAAAAAAAATTATGAAATATGCTAATAACTTGGTTCTATATAATATTTTATACAAACTGAAAGAGTAAATGTAAAATTTCGGTCGCTGCACTGGAATAGAGTATATATGTTAAACATACATATATATTATATTAAAAAATACAAGGTCGCAGATGGTCTCTAACCTCAAATCATGTTTTTTTAGGTTTAAACATTGATTGTGGCTACTAAGGCAAGTACGGAAATAGTTGTTGCATATTTTGTACGTTATTGACGCCAAATTTGATAGTAGCAATATCTTACAAAGTAACAGTTCATTCTTAACCTTAAAAAAGAGCAAACATTGTTTATTGCTACTAAAATAAGTAAGAAAATATTGCTTGCTTGTTTTTTACTTTGCTAAATCCAAATTTGATAGTAGTATTATTCCAGAAGGTAAAAGTTTGTCCCTAACCTCAAATTTGCCATGAGCAGAATTGAGTTTGAGTTGAGTTTCAAGAAAACGAGGGAACCCTGTGTGTTTCAATGTACCTGGGTTAATTTGACGAACGAAAATTTAAACATTTAATAACAACTCAAGTTCTTCCTCTGTAAGTAAACAATTTACGAATACATTACTTAACTTAGCCAAACTCAGCCTCTCTTGTGGAGTTTAGCTGAGTCCTAAGTCACTCTGATTTTAACGAAACTAAACTCAACTCTAGTTTCCATGGACTCTAACACGAGTTATCCCTGGTTAACTCAGCATGGAAACAGTATATGAGATTTTAATGATTAAAATACTATGGGTATGACATACCCATGTGGCGCCTCAATCGGAAAGCCGCGAAAGTGCGCATCCTGAGGGTTAAATATTTAAAGTATATTTATATGTATCGAATACACCGTTATACAATCTCCCTTGGTTTACGTTATCGTCAACTTTCAAAAATTGCCATAGGTGGATTGTGATTGAATTTCAAGATGTGCACATAGAGAATAACAATGATGGGGCGCGTACACTAGTCAAGCTCTCTTTTGAAGTTGAAAAAGGAATTAATTCCTCAAAGCTCTGTTTTACAATAATTACTGAGGTGGCATTCCGTAACATGTAGGATAGCGCTGCAAAGGGTAAAAGTTAATTTTGCTGTACTTTTCTTAGCAGCCACAACACAATCAATGTTGAAACTTAAAAAATGTGATTTCTAGGGACAAATTGTGACCTTATATAAAAAAAAATATAATGCTCGATTTCAGTTCAACGACCGAAAATACATACAAAAATAACGTCTACTTTTTAAAGTTATTTTACGTTTGTTTTAGACAGCTTTTATGTAAAAAGAAATTTATTATTTCTGTACGGAAGCTTGTATTAACTTAAAAAAACATTAAAAAAAATTTATAAGCACACTTCAAACAAAACAGTTCTTTTGAACCAAATTAGTTCCCACATTCTAAAACAAACAGTTAATTTGGACTTTTATTTTTGTCCGAATAAAATATCAAACCCTTTTACTGTTTTTGTTTTTTGTAGGGAGGAACAGGTCACGAAAACTTTTTTCAAAAAAAGTCGAAACTGGTTTGGATTAAAATGAAACGAGAATGTTACTCGTATGAAGTAAACATATGTATGAGATCATTGGGAATTTTGAATTCTGATTATATGTAACTGGTCTGGGCGCACCTTTGCTCGGTTTTAGCGGCGACAAGCTTTTATTGAATGCAGTGATCAGTGCGAATCTACCCGTAGTTGAACACGGTTGGCAAACCACATAGGCAACTGAGATACGAAAATTGTTGCAGGCAAAGTGAGTTGAAATAACCAGATAGCCGTTGCGAGCAGAGTAAGGGTAATCGGACAAATCCTTAGTATATCCCACTAAATTTGAAAAGAACTAGTTCTACTTCAGTGATACACAGTTGCTAAATTTTAGAATATTCTTGATTATCTTAAAAGTGTAAGTGCTAACGAAATGGTATTGTGGTATCTTCCCACATCTGTAAAACTATTTATAACAAAAGAGGGTGGGAATATGTGTTTAGAATTAGATGATAGTTTTTTTACGAAACACAAAATCAGACTAGCAGTTGTAGTTTGAAGTAGTAAACATTTACCAGTACCACTGCAGATAGGTCAGTCACGTGGGTTAATTTTTGCAAGTTCAAAATATGTTTAGGAATCATAAAAAATTAAGTATTTAGTTCAATAACTCACATTTTAGGATTTTAGAAAAACAAATTGGTGGACAATAAAGTTAAAATTAATTAAAACTCGTGAATGCTACTATGAGTTATGATATCAAAGTTAATCTGTGTGATCCTCCCTTAATTTGTGTTTGGTACCATTGCGCCATAGTCATAATTAAATCCTGTTTTCTTTCTTTTTGTTTAAATTATATGAATGAACGAATTATTTATTTCAGGTTCGAGAAACGCAGCAATGAGACTTGTGGTAGTTTGCCTTTTATTCCTCGCAACCGTTACCACTCAAAGTCTAGACGACTTGTTGATAAGTGATAATTTTGGGAATCACCCTCCCTCAAAGGAACCAAATATTGATCCATTTCCCGGGTGTTCCGCGGATAGTGAGTGTGTTCCATACTATCTTTGCAAGGAGCTTAACAAAGATGAAGAGTCTTTAATTGATATTCATTTTCAAGATGATACTCCCCAACAGTGTCCTCTTCCAGAAGTATGTTGCCTTATCGAGAATAGAGTGAGCTGCTTTACCATCCTGATTCTATTGCAGATTTAATTAATCGTTTCCCTCCTAGCTTAATGAGTCTTTGATCAGGCAAGAAACATCAGACGGATGTGGTTTCAGAAATCCAGATGGGATTGGCTTCAAGATCACAGGTGGCAACGACGAAACCCAGTACGGAGAGTTCCCTTGGATGGTGGCTATTATAAGAGAAGAGCAGGAAGGAAATCAAACCGTTAAACTTTTGCACGAGTGCGGGGCTTCTATAGTTAGCCCGGGCGTTGTACTTACAGCTGCTCACTATATAGATAAAAAGCCTCTGAAGACCCTTAAAGCTCGTGCCGGTGAATGGGATACCCAAGCAAAAGCAGAATTGCTGCCGCATCAAGACCGTAATGTTGTTGAAGTGTTGATCCATCCTGACTACAACCGCGGAGGTCTTTTCAACGACATCGCCCTACTCTTCTTAGACGTGCCTTTCGAGATAACAGAAAACGTAAAACCAATTTGTCTGCCACCGGCAACAACGACTTTCGACGGTCTTCGTTGCGTCGTTACAGGTTGGGGAAAGCATACTATCGGACTAGCAAATAAAAACGTAATTTTAAAGAAAATCGAACTACCTATTCTGCCAAGTGATACATGCCAAGCAGATTTGCGTAAAACTCGACTGGGAAATAAGTTCGTATTGCACAACTCTTTTATATGTGCTGGCGGTGAGACAGGAAAGGATAATTGCATAGGAGATGGAGGTTCAGCTTTAGTGTGCCCAATTCCTGGAACACCCGGCAGGTACTACCAGGCAGGCATTGTTGCCTGGGGTATCGGTTGCGGCGACTCAACTCCATCAGTATACGCAAGTGTGGCAAAATTGAGACCATGGATTGATGAACAGTTAGCTTATAAGAAGATACCTAGCTCATTTTATACAGCCTAAGGAAATAATTTCAGGAGGAAAAAATGTTCTTTCGACCGAAATAAAGGTCTTTATATTTTATACGGTGTGGTTCGTTTTTCAGTCCGAACAATTTCCCAGTGGGTTTGAGTGCATGTAATTGCAGAGTTTATGGGTTCCATTCCCATCAGTGACGTCGCTATGTTGAGTACCGGTGGTTTGGTGTTCATAACATGCCTGCGATTTTATTTTTTATTCAGCTCAACAAGCACAACTTCAGTGGGTCTTGATTTTCTAACTATGGGTGGCACTACGAAAGAAGATCTCAAGTACCAAGGTTTTATCAGTCTATTTTCCAGTAGAAAATAGTAACCGCAAGTAGCATGATCTGGGAGCCATTTGCAAGGCCCATACGTTCATAATTAAGTCGCATAATCAGGGGCCGAAATCAAATGTTATCCCTGTGCGAAATGTGTGACTAGCTTGCCCGGGATACTATTAAATTTGTATTCCTTAATTTTACAACCCCTCCCTACTGCACCCCCCTCTCCTATATCGCCCAGCGGGGTGGATGTGATCATATTTGGAAATTTTGATAGCAAATTCGAAATCAGTAACCCCGAAAAATCCCTAGTGCTGATAAATCAGCATACTGCATAATGCTAAGCATAATTCACATATACATAGAGCAGCAGTTAAGGTTTGACAGTAAGTTACAAGAAAAATGAATTATACATAATATTATTTGTCACTCTAGAGAATTGATAAATAATTTCAAGAACATCGCGGAATCCCTCGGGAAATACAACATTTACGTTAACAATATTTTATATAATTTTTTTGTTTATAATTTTACCGACATTCTACTTGTGCCATGCGTTTATTGCTATGATTTCAACCATCATAATATTTAGTCCTACAAATTAATTCAATTAGACTGACTGGTCTTTTTGTACAACTTAAATATTTTGCCTATAGATAGTGCAATCAAATTCCACTCAGTGTAATATTTATAGTTTTTAGTGCTTGGCTCAGATGGTGAGTTCAACGTAAAGCTCATAAGAATTACAATGTAACTTACACAATTCTTAGTAAACATGCACACAAGCTATTCCATTGATGAAATGAGCTCTTAGCAAATACATATATGTAGTATGTACTCAACTGTATGTATCAATTCAGTGGCGAGCGAAACTTGTCCACATATCAAATAGTTCTATAACCGCGCACAGTAATGCATTCATTATAAGTTTCGAAATAACATTGCAATATAATAACTGATGATTGTTAAAATTATTATTGTCATGGCTGAGTAAAAGTTACAAAGTTACACAGGGTGACCGGAGAAATGACGTCAAAGGTTAAATTTAGGTGCCCCATATTGAGGGGTATACGAATCGCCCTGCTTTCGGTTGGCCACACACTTATCACCGCTAACAAGGTTCGCTTCGCAACTCACCAATTTTTTTTAAATAATTTGCAGCAATTATTGACAGCATAAAAACATTTAAACGTGGAGGAAAGTACCAAATAGCTTTTGCAGTCATAAATAACTACTTCCGCTAATTGGTCATTAGTTATCTTGAAAGGTGAATGGTAACGGAACGGCAATAGGTAAGGAAGTAAACACAGTAATTTTAATGTTTTGGCCTTAGAGAATTTCTCAACTCAGAAGCCTGTCATGTTAGAAGTTTAGAAGAATTTTATTGAAAGCAAATAAGAAATAAGTGCCAATCCATTTTAATCATTTGTGGTGCATGTTGCTTAGATTTTAACAATGTGGTTACTTCCAAAAGTTTCAATGTGAACGCTGAGAATATTTAATAAAATCTCCTGGACATTATGTGGTTGATGATAATGATAATTTAATAGGTATGTCCTCTGTAGAATAGGTAGGTACTGATTAAATAGTCCCTCAACTGCTTCGATCATTCCATAGCGTCTATCATAGGCGTATTCGAGTGGATCTGCTGGGAGCACTGTGATAATTATAATAATAAATATTTTTACTTCCTTTAGAAAAAATGTCCTCGTTACACGTTAAAACCATTTTGGCTTAAAAATCCAATACTACTGACATATAAACTACTGAACTGATTATTTTATGGCTATCTCACATGGGTCAAGTTTTCTCTGCCTTCCTCTTATTGAATTTTATTTTACGTTTTATTTGAAAAATTTTGCAAATCTCAAGCCAGATGCATTTTATTTGCACTGCTCGTTCCTCCAAATTTGTCGTTACATATGTACAATAAAATTAGTTGCTTATTCCACTAAACCAACCTTACCTATAAAGTTGGCGGTTACAAAATCGTCACTGAAATTTGTATAGTTCAGTGGAAAATTCTGCTCAGTTGATAAACATTGGGGATCGTAAATCTGTTAATAATCCAAGCCCCCTGGTCCGTGGAGTGCCCCAAGGTTCCATCTTTGGCCTTTTGGGTTATGTGTCAAAGCCCTGCCATCTTACGCAAGATATATAATTACATCTGTACCCTGATGATGTGCAGCTCTACCTTGATTTCACAGAATTTATATCTGTGAGTCGAGAATAATTATTTTCTAATATATGTATATGTTATGTACTTCCCTGTACTAGTCACAATGCATTACTGGATTCTGGTAATCTAACTAATGGGTTATTATTTTAAGAAAGCACAAATTTTTTTGTATCATTCTGTTTTTGAGAGGACTTGAAATAGATATGTAATCTGTTCTTAACTCATGTCCGGCTATATGCATATATATATATATGCAAATATACGTATGTATATCGAAAGCATGTGGGAGCATTGGGCGCGACAGGAGAGCCAGAATGGTAAATTTGTAAGAGATTAAAACATTTTTTGCGACTTGCAAAAAAGCGACAAAAGGTGGTTTACAGAATCGCTGATTTACAATATGGTACATACCTACCCAATTTCTAAAACTTAAGGTAGGATATCAAAAGTGTGGGCTTCTGAATACTAACCGTTAATGATATTTTCTGATACACTTCCAAAGCTGCGCAGACAACCGTTAATTAACGAAATTAGCATTTTGCGCAACGAATTAAAATTTAAGTTAAATCATTTATACCTCGAGGAGATACAACGCGTAAATTAAATGTGACGAAAAGTTTCAAGCCTACTTCAAGTATTCAAGTGAAGAATAGTTACCACTGTGATGTACTCGTACCATAAATAGGAGTGCACACATTCAAATAACGAATATCAGAAAAGGGCCTTAGTAACGAAAAATACGCAATGCAAAGAACGCGAACTCAAGTTCACGTTTTTTTACCAATTAAAAAGCCCTAGCAACGCAAGCTCGAGACTATAAACAAAAGCCTAGTAAACAACCGAGCACGCTGCTTTGTTTATGAACTGCACAGTGCCCCATATAAATTATGCACGCTGTGGGAGTTCATCACACCCTGCGCTAATTACAAAGCGCACCGTCCCAGTCAGTTACGGCAAAAGTGCAACATAAGGAATTCCCGAGGTGCGTCCGGTAAGCGGCCCACTCTAAGGTGAATCACCTGTGACGCACAGGGTGAAATAGCTGACTTAAGGGATTGTTCTGCCGTAAGTTCTCCATAAGAAACCGAACCACGACCGAACCAACCAACATAGCTGCCAGCTTTTTCATTGACTAGAAACCGGTTGAAAGTCAAAATCAGGGCTGATCGTGTATACAATACAAAGTGGACCGGATTTAATCGGGGCTAGCCCAAAGTCGGGACTTGTCCGTTTATACGGTACAGAAATAGGATAGCCCAAAGTCGCGACTCTGGATATCGTGTGGCTACGTAGCATTGCCATAGCATTGAAAGGACAACAAGCGGTGGTAGCTTTTACTTCTGTGTGAGAATAACCATTTTGTGTTGCCGCATGCAATTCAGCGCATCTGGCTACTGACTGACTGACATTTCATAACGACATTGGTAATAATGTGTGCAGGCGTGAATTGTTAGCAAATTCAGCTTTTGATTGGTTTTTCGCCCGATCATGGTTTGGTTTCTAATAGAGACTAGGCATAAAGGTCGCTGATTTCAAATATGGTATTTATTTTTGAGAAATTAGGAAAAGAGATCCAAGATGGTGAACTCGATAGAATAGGGACTACTGCGTGGATTGGCACAGTTCACCCACAGTTGTTGAAGCCAGTATCGTCTGGCACCGATTTTATTTACAATTAATTAATTATGCTGAATACGGTTAAACGGTTTGGGAAAGTATTTATCCATGTTACATTATGTCAGTGGCTGATTTTGCCTAAAAAGTAACAGAGCTGTGTGCATTTGCTAAGTGTGAGGTCTACTACTTCTCTCCATTGAATCGCAGCCAAGTTCATATTTTCAATAAATGAAAGTCGGACGTTTAGTTTTACCGCCTTTTCGTTTGTGTTTCGTGAATTGTAAGCATTTCCCAAATAAAATTTGCAAATTAGTCTAAAGAAAATTGAACAGCAACAATGTCAAATGAAGAGGAAATCGTGGATGTTCCGGATACCAATGAAAACTCGGTAAGAAACAGACGAGCACGGCACAAGATGCCGAAAGCCAGGGGACCGTGGACGCTGAGCATCTGTCACTGGCGCTGCTTTGTTTTCCCGTTTTTTCCTTTCCAAATGTTTTCATAGGCTTTTATTACAGAATGAATCGACATCAGACACGACTTCGTCCCGAGAGAAGGAAGCGGAGTTCGACACTAAAATCGAGTCAGACCGCAGCAAGCGCTTCGATTACTTGCTGAAACAAACTGAAATTTTTACCCATTTCATGACAAACAGTGCGTCCAAGAGTCCCAAGGCGAAGACAGTCGGCCGTCCCAAAAAGCCAAAGGAAATTATTACTCCACCCATAAACCCAGCTGAGTGAGTACTTTTGCAGCATGCCTATCGCTTGACTTGAACATAAATTTTCCTTTTAGTCACCGCCACCGGAAAACCGAGCAGGAGGAGGATGAAGAACTCTTGGCTGAAGAAACAACGGCTAGGGATGTTTTTCGCTTTGACGCGTCGCCAACCTTCATAAAGAATGGAGAACTCAGGGACTACCAGGTTCGAGGATTGAACTGGATGATTTCGCTATATGAGAACGGCATCAATGGTATACTGGCTGACGAGATGGGTTTGGGAAAAACACTACAAACTATTTCACTTTTGGGCTATTTGAAACACTTCAGGTTTGTCTTATTTAATAGTCGTGAATCTTTTCAAAATCAATAGGTGTTGGGAATCTTGTGTAAAAAACCGAATATTAAAATCACCGGGGGAGAGGACGAAACAAGGTGCAAATGATCACAAGACAAATTTGTAGGTATGTACAAAAATTACAATCGAGATAGTCCGTTAGGGGAGATGCCCATACCTTGGGGTGCGAAATTTGAGCACGGGTTTCAAAAGACTTCGAGATAAAATATAAAATACCTAATAGTTTTTTTACTTCATCAAGTAAAGGTATATATTTGATTTTTTAAATGTATGCAATATCTGTCGCGTCCTATTACATTGTAATATATTCCTTTTATTTATATTAAACACTACTGGAAAAATTATTACATACGTCACCAGGGCCGCACTGGTAATTTGAAATTGGTCTGAATTCGGGATATGCCGGGTTTGTGAAGCCAGACTGCCGGCTACTGGAAAACATCCAATTTGAATTTTAGTTTGCAATAGCTGCTTGTATTTCTTAGCACTTAAAAATGTTTTGGAAGAAGACTACTTTGCTGATTTGCCTGCAGCAATGGTATGAAAAATGTACATGCAATTCAACTATAATAAACGGAAGGAGGCAAAATGCCTGTGTAATCATTTAAATTTTTCTGCAAATAAGTGATTATTGTTGTTTTTGAGGACGTGAAACCAAAGCATGTACAACGAAGCCCTGAAGGAATCATTTGCACCTCAGCCCCGGAGTTGTACGACTCATCAAGAAATAGCGAAACGAGAATCCAAGTGCCTAGTCGATTTTAACTTTTCAAAGGAATTTGCAATCTGGTGGTTCGAATATCACTTTTTTTCAGGAACAACCCTGGGCCTCATATGGTGGTCGTGCCCAAGTCAACTTTGCAGAATTGGGTTAACGAATTTAACAAGTGGTGCCCTTCCTTGAGAGCTGTATGTCTCATCGGTGACCAAGAAACTCGAAATCAATTCATTCGCGAAATTTTGATGCCAGGTAACTGGGATGTCTGCGTTACATCTTACGAGATGTGTATTCGTGAGAAGTCTGTCTTTAAAAAGTTTAACTGGCGGTACCTTGTAATTGACGAAGCCCATCGCATCAAAAACGAAAAGTCAAAGCTTTCCGAAATTCTTCGTGAATTCAAGACTGCCAATAGACTCTTAATCACCGGAACACCCCTTCAGAACAATTTGCATGAGCTTTGGGCCCTTTTGAATTTCTTACTGCCGGATGTATTCAATAGCGCTGATGATTTTGATTCCTGGTTTAACACCAATTCATGTCTTGGCGATAATGCACTTATTGAACGTCTTCATGCTGTCTTAAAGCCATTCTTGCTACGTCGGCTAAAGTCAGAAGTGGAAAAGCGGCTTAAGCCGAAAAAGGAGATTAAGATTTTCATTGGACTATCCAAGATGCAAAGGGAATGGTATACGAAAGTTCTAATGAAGGATATTGATGTTGTGAACGGCGCCGGAAAGATGGAAAAAATGCGTCTGCAAAATATTCTTATGCAGCTGCGAAAATGCACCAACCACCCGTACTTGTTTGATGGAGCAGAACCAGGTCCACCCTACACCACCGACGAGCATTTGGTTTATAGTTCAGGAAAAATGGCGGTTTTAGACAAACTCTTGCCAAAATTGCAAGCTCAAGGTTCCCGTGTATTAATTTTTTGTCAAATGACGAGAATGTTGGATATATTGGAGGATTACTGCTTATGGCGATGTTATCAGTATTGTCGACTTGATGGTAATACTCCACACGAAGATCGAAATCGCCAAATTCAAGAATTCAATTCAGACAATAGTCCCAAGTTTGTCTTCATGTTGTCCACTCGTGCTGGTGGTTTAGGTATCAATCTGGCCACTGCCGATGTTGTTATTATATACGACTCTGATTGGAATCCTCAAATGGATTTGCAAGCTATGGACAGAGCTCACCGTATCGGGCAAAAGAAGCAGGTCCGTGTATTCCGATTCATTACAGAAAACACAGTGGAAGAGAAAATTGTTGAAAGGGCTGAAATCAAGTTACGATTAGATAAGCTGGTTATTCAACAGGGTCGTCTGGTTGATAATAGATCTGCACAGCTAAATAAAGATGAAATGTTGAATATAATTCGTTTTGGGGCGAATCATGTGTTCGCCTCTAAGGATTCTGAACTGAGTGAAGAAGATATCGACACAATCTTGGAGAGGGGAGAAGCTAAAACTCAAGAAGAGAAAGCAAAGTATGATTCCCTAGGGGAGAGTTCCTTGCGTAATTTTACCCTGGAAAATGGTAATGAACAAACATCCGTATATCAGTTCGAGGGTGAAGACTACAGGGAAAAGAGGAAGAACAATGTGGCTGTTGGTTCATGGATTGAGCCCCCTAAAAGAGAGAGGAAAGCTAATTATGCTGTTGACGCTTATTTCCGGGAGGCTTTGAGAGTTTCTGAACCTAAAGCTCCAAAAGCGCCTCGTCCACCGAAACAACCAATAGTTCAAGATTTCCAGTTCTTCCCTCCACGTCTTTTTGAATTGCTTGATCAGGAAATCTATTTCTATCGAAAAACACTTAACTACAAAGTACCAAAAAATCCAGAGCTTGGATCTGATGCTGCTAAGGCACAACGTGAAGAGCAAAAGAAAATTGATGAGGCCGAACCATTAAGTGAGGAAGAAGTTGCTGAAAAGGAATCACTACTCACTCAAGGTACTGTTATCAGTTATCATGGTGTGAATTTGGAATAATATTCATATTTTCCGCTGACAGGTTTTACTAGTTGGACGAAACGGGATTTTAACCAATTCATAAAAGCTAACGAGAAATATGGTCGGGACGATATTGAGAACATCGCAAAAGATGTTGAGGGGAAAACCCCTGAAGAAGTAATTGAGTACAGTACAGTATTTTGGGAAAGATGCCATGAACTGCAAGATATTGAAAGGATTATGGCACAAATTGAACGAGGAGAGACCAAAATCCAGAGGCGACAATCAATTAAAAAAGCTTTGGATCAAAAGGTAAATACATTTTTTCAACGTAAACTAATTCAATGAATTTGGAATATTAATATTGAAATTAAGTCTACAGAGTTTTATTCATAACAGCATTAATTTACTAACTACTAAATGCTATTTGTTTAATGATTGTGATTTACATTTTCGAACATTATTGACTTGCATACAAATCCAAATCGTTCACACAATTCGAACCAAATTTTGTGTATCTGAGACCAGGCGGGAGTTACTGCATATAAAGATATTTCAAATTTAAGATGGTGTCTCAAATTCAAAATGGCTGCTCCAATCTGGCGTATCTAAAATATTAAAATTTGTCCCTACGCTTGTTGATGTCAAAAATGGTTTTCAATTTTTTTTGATTTTCATAAAAGTGGCACATTGGAGTCTCCGATTTCAGATTTCAAAATTTCCAATATGCCTTAATGTGGGAATTCAAGATCTACTAAAATCTATCGATTTCAAGGGAATGAAATAAATGCGTATGTCTGCTTCAAAAATTTGAGAATTCAAGAGCATGAATGCAATATGATGATTCAATTTTTGGTCGGTTTTTTTTTTAAATTTTCAAGGAAGGGCAGATCCAGGCAAGGCTGGATACGCATCTCCTAATATGCTATAAAACAGTTTTCGATTAAGGCAATTTGGTAACGGTACTGATTACTTCATTCCCGATGGTTTCCTGATTTTTAGTGTAGTTCTATATTTTGGTTGAATCCTATATAGATATGTATGTTACTAACCAGTCAACAGCATTACCTATTTATCGAAGCTAATAGCTCTAAAATTTTATTTCATATACTAGATGGCTAGATATCGCGCACCATTCCATCAACTTAGACTGCAGTATGGTAACAATAAAGGAAAAAATTATACCGAAGTAGAAGATAGATTTTTGGTTTGTATGCTGCATAAGCTTGGATTTGATAAAGAAAATGTTTATGAAGAACTCCGAGCTGCAATCAGGTAAAATGCTTCTCAAAAACAAAAGTGGCCAGAAAGAAAACATTATTTTTTTCAGAGCATCATCACAATTCCGCTTCGATTGGTTTTTAAAGTCACGTACAGCTTTGGAGTTGCAGCGTCGGTGCAATACGCTAATCACTCTAATTGAACGTGAAAATCAAGAACTAGAGGAAAAAGAACGCCAGGAAAAGAAAAAGAAGGCAGCTAAGGGCGGTCCAGGCATACTAACAAATTCAGGACAAACGAAGACAGCACAAAAAAGAAAGTCGGAAGTTTTAACAAATGACAAAAACAAAAAGAAGAAGAAATAAGGCAGTATAGGAATAAGCTGAGGGCTTTTATTTATTATATAATTTACCCGTTCAGACTTTGAGCCGACATGGCAGGCTGAACCACTAAAAGCCATCCAGTTGGTTAAATGATCGCTATACGGTTTAAGTTGTACATAGCCCTAAACATGATTTTAATTCTAAATTTAGTTTTTTAGAAGAACCACAACATCAGTCCACTTATAATAAATGGCTGCTTTCTGTTCAGTCTGCGATGTTGGAAAGATTGTTTTAGCTCTGAGATAATTTTAAGAATGTCCCCTCTTTACCGTTGCAAATTTCTTAGTCTACTTCTGCAAGTAATTTGTCATTATTTTTATGATAACAATAAAATAATTATTGAAAGAGGGAAACTGGATTTTAATGTAAAATGTTCATCTTAAGAATTCCCCAATTGAACCACAGGTAATCCTATCCTAATTCGAAACCTACATCTGCTTCAACTCCTTAGGAAAAACTCAACTCAAAATGTGAAAAATAAAAGAGAATATTCGATTCTAAAATATAATATTTTTCTTATACTTAAATTTGTTGTTAACATATTAAAAGTCACTAGGCTACTTTAAAACTAAACCTAAAGTTAAATAACGTCACAGAAAATTAGGAGTCATCCCAAAATCAGTGCTTCTCATTGTTGCGATCGGCAAAAAGCTCCTGCCTCTCAGAAGCACCTCTAGGCGGGTGATTATAATATTTACACAGCTGTGTAGCAGCTAAAGAATTTAGTGTGCATTGACTGGATTTCCATTGTACATGTCAATAATTTCGCCTATGCTAACAGCTGATCCAGCAACCAAGGCGAATATTGCCATGAGTCCCAAAAGGATGTTCTTCCATAGTTTCCACTTCAGAGTTCCAAGCCTGTCTGGCCAGTTGAAGATTGTTTCTACCACACAAGGAACCAAAAGTCCTAAAAGACGCAAAATTTAAGTATGTTTATATGAATGGGTAAATAGTTAAGCTAACCCAAAACTGAGAAGAAAATAGCGCCAACCAAACCAATGAAAGGCCTAAGTTGAGGAACTAAAGCAGCTATGGCTGCACTTATAAGAATAATTCCGGTTCTAAGAGCAATTTGAGACGCGTTGTGTCTTCTTTCCGGTACCAAGTGCTTAATTTTCCTCCACAGAATGTCGTTTGGAACAAAGAATTGAAGTCCATAGGTAAAGAGGATTGCCACAGCCATTAGAAGTTTAGCAACGTCAGCAAGTCTGTAAAATTTGAATTGAGTCCTGGTGTCTACTTCAAAATCATAAGTACTTACGCTTCTCCCTTGGTAAGATTCAATGTGATACTAGCCTCTACTTCGTTGCCATATCTTACGTATCCAAAGAAGCCAATGATTGCATACGAGCCAACTACTACCCCCATGGCAGTGTTAAGTACGCCAGGGCAACCAAGGAAGTGCTGTGGTTTTCTCATCGAATTTTCAACAGGCATAACAACACCGATTCCTTCCATAGCAAAGATTACTGTACTGAAGAAAATGGGTAATTTTGTGACGTCTGCGACCAAAGACTTGTCGGCATAGTTTAGTTCTGCGTTGAACATATAATACAGCGTGATTCCGAACGTTACCAGAATAAAGACATTGGCCATCGCGGAAAAAGGTACCAAGTACTTAAGTTCACGTATCTGGCCAATTAGCAGTATTGGAATTATGCACATAGCTATATATAACCGGATATCCCAGTTGATATTTAGGTCATAGTTAACTACATCGTGCACTGATGTAGATATGAAGACGACATACACACAGCTGGCTCCAAAGTATGTTGCCATAAGGGCGCCATCTACAAATTGCCTGTAAATAAAAAGAATGCATTACTTAATTTTGTGTTTCTACAATCTCAAAATGTGCTAAAGGTAGGCAGGTATGTATATAAAAGTTGTGAAATTAGGTCTATGCGCGAAACTTTATCATTCTGTTTTTGTTTACCGATGAAATCATGCCATAAAAACTCATTGCTTTAGGGTGCGCTTTTGAACACAAGGCTATACATTTTCTGCAACCAAATCGATTTACAACATGAGGTGTGAGGTGATATGGTAGTAAAATTGGGCGGTCATTCTCTCAAAATAAACGGCTCAAATATTTCGATTGGAACAGTAAAATATTATGGTAGTTCTCTGGTCTTTTGATCTTATCCCTCCAAGAGGGGAGGCAAATTCCTCCACTATCATATTTTTGTTACAAAGTGTATAAACCTTCTCTACCCCTGCTAAAAGTCCACGAAATGAATTAGCAATGTATTTCTATATTGTTTGGCTACATGTATCAATTTTTATTTTGCTGTGCATTTGCAACTATTTAGGTTTAGACATGAGCAATTTTGTTCAAATATATTATTGTGTAGATTGGTAAAATCGGCGTTATCAACTCTTCGAATCTGCTTGCCGTCTTCAACATTTCGTTTCCAACGTGTTCTCTGAGGAACTATGAATTTCTTTATTTAGCTCACCATCGCACAAATTATGGCTGTAATGAGTCAATATCGTCGATGCATCGTTCCTTTAATGCTTTTTTCCTTCATTGACTTTCACATATCTCAAAGCCAACTTTTCAGTAGACTAACCAGTTTTTTTTCAGCAGGATGACGCTGCTGTCCACACTGCTAAAGCTGTTCAAGACTGGTTCAAGTATGCAAATGTAAGTGTATTATACTAGGCCTCTCGAATTCCTGATTTAAATCCCATAGAAAATCTATCCTCGAAAATTTAGTGCAATCAAATCTTGATTGATTATTTAATGTTGCTAAATTCGAGTTGGACTTATAATATAAAATGATGGACTAAGAAAAATCTAATCTTTTAGGTGGAATTTTTGTTAACTAATGTTGCTGGAAGAAACTTTTATCAAAATAAACTTTTGACAGTTTTGCAACTGCATTTCTGAGATGTGCACTAGTCTCTGAGCTGGGCCGTACCCACCATAGCTGATTAATTCCTACCTTGAGTGCTGTTTAGAGTTTGTTTTTAAAATTTCTAATGTAACTTAATTCCGAAATTGGTCTATCTAAAAACAAACACCGTTCACAAGCACAATTCATATGATAAATCGAATATATCATCAGAAGCCTCATTAATTCCAGAAAGTTATGCAATATTTTCCGAAGGAAAATGAAATGTTAAAATGCATTGTGCGAAAAAGTTGCATTGTGTCATCTAAAAATAGCCAACAAATTGCAAGAATTGAATTGCGATGAGGAGCCAGGCGGGCAATTATCCGAATACTTGAACCGCTCGGAATGTCGGAACCACCCGCAAGTGGTTCCGGCGGAAATTAGAAATTCGTCGTCTATAATTACTGCATTCCAGTGCGATGGGATAATCACAAAGCTAGAAGTTGAACGTTACCAGATAATTTATCACATAATCGTCGTCAAAATAATTATAATCAGCAAAAAATGCAATTGAAAAGTATTCAGTCTGATGTTTATGTGGCTGGTGATAATTGCCTATAGTAAAGGTCGTTCAGAGAATGGTATGAAGCAAATAATAAGAGCTGATCAGGTTCAGTTACTCTTTGCAAAATGTCTCTATTATAGTTTTGGCCATGGCTATGGCTGAACTAAATCAACAGCTTTGATGACCACATCTTTGTTGTTGAGTTTTTGAACAGGAAAAACGCTTTTCACTTAAGTGTACCTCTCGATTGTGCGGTAAATAAACTTTCTCGTTATCTTCAAATTCACAAGATATTTAAAGGTGCTTTTAACAACTTCAGTCGTAAAAAACAATAATACTGGTCAATATGTTTGTTGTGTTAAAAAGTGATATGTATAATGATAGTGATTGGCTTTTCCGTCGTTTACACAAATGCTTGTTTAACTAAACTTTTGAAGTTAATTTGATTTTCGATTATTTTACAAAGAACCACGCCCTTTCACCATCGCGATTTTCTATAAAATTCCAATAATACAAAAAAATTCAAATGCCGCTGGTGAAAAAACTCCATTTTTTGAGTTTCTGACGAGGATTCCTTATTAGGGAACCTCAACACATTCATTTGCAACAGTTTCAATTTTGACAGAGGCCAGATTTCAACGTAAAGTGTACGTGGTCCTTTGTTTACTTATGCTTGCAAAATAAGAACATTTTATAAACATGCAACAAAACGACCGGTCAAAATGTAACATCCCAGCGGGAAATAAGTCAAGCGCTTCCAAAAGAAGCGGAGAAAATGCGCTTCCAACTCATAGCTGTTGGAAGCACATTCGTACTCTCGTATGTTGTGTATTTTGAATTGCGGAAAAGGGGCTGTCTGATGACAGATGTTGGGGACACAGAGCGTTTCTTGCATTTTCTGGATAGTCTTTTGCTTACGTTTGAAACGTGCGGTGCTTGGAGTGAAAAGTGCAATTTGTTATATTTGATTTTTCCAGGGTATTGTGGTAATTGCGTGGGATAGAAGTATGAAGCGCTCATCGATGCACACATTTAAGAGGCGTTAATTGCGCTTCTGAAATGGCAGAGGTGAAGTGCACCTAAAGTAGCACAGCTGAAGCGCTTCCAGCATAACAGAGTTGAAGCGCTTCTTTCCAATGACATGTCTGTGTAAAAAGGAAATGAATGAGGATGCATGTAAGAAGCGCTCTGTGCTTCCGATGATGCGCTCTAGAAGCCTATTAAAAGCGCTTCCACTTCCCGCTGGGATAGAACAGCCGGCCGCACATGGGACGGTTTTATTTATGTATACAAGCACGCGTTCAACAAATGATTGCCACAAAATCGTCATTAATATTCAAAATATACATTTTTTCGCATAAAAATAAATCGCTTCAGCAAAAAGACATGGACGCATGATATTTGCTTTTATGGTATTTATATTTAGAAATAATCTGTTGCTATTTATGGAAAGTGTGGAGAGTGTGAAAAATATTTAAATATTTAAGCCCTACTCCAATTCATGGTTTTTTGAAAATATTATTAGAAGCGCTGCTGTAAGCTCCTTATTTAGTCCACTCATATTAAACTTACATTCAGAAATGCAAACCGCGCGGCGTGCAATCAAGACTGTTCTAAGATTGTCATAAAATTTGTATGCCTAAAACCGTTGTCATGTCTTACCGACTAAAGTCATGCCTCGGCAGTAAATAGTTATTCGGTAGGTACTTACTTTGCAAAGTTCGACCACGGTCGTATCCTCTCCGGGCCATTTTCAAATACACTTTCGCAAGTTTCTGCAAATCCCAAGCATGGTACCTTTGTTTTTCTACAAATTGCATGTGACGTTTTTACCTGCAATAACAACGTTAATGTTAGTAACTTGTCGCATATGGTAGTATATGTATATTCGGATTTAGTCGCAGTGATTTCCAAAACTTTAATTTACGTTAAGAAATTTGTTTTCATTCAAGTCAATCGGATAAAAAAAATATTTGTTTTTATCTAGAGATTTATACACGCTCTACCCCCTTTGGTTGAATTTTGAGAAAGGCTGAAAGTGTTTGCGCTAAGTTTCAAGTAAATCGGATCTAAAAACTATTTTGCCCCATGCAAAGATTTATAACCTCTTTACCCCCTTGGGGGTTCAATTTTTAAAAATACTGAAATATGTTAATTATTATTTATGTTGTAGAGTATTTTTGCAGAGTTTGAAGTAAATCGGAAATAAAAAAAATGTTTACCCCATTCAAAAATGGATAACCCCTGTACCCCCTTGGCGGTTGAATTTTGCGAAATGCTGAAATACGTGTCAGAAAATTATTTTCCCTATGCCGACATTCAATAATTAAATAATTTTCGAAACATCCTTTCTTAGTGCACCTCTACATCCGCCATGGAACATATCTTCCAAAGTTCATGTTTCTATCTTCAGTGGTTTAGGCTGTGCCGTGTCTGTCAGCCAGTCAGTAAGGGAACTGTTTTAGATTATGAGAAAAGTGTGTGTTCGCGCAAAAGATGTCTTTTGCTTTTAACTTCTGTCGTTATGACCGGAAATCCTTCAAAAGTTTCTTCAAAATTTTAAAAACAGAACTTTATACTAAAATCTATTTGGATGCCATAATCGACTATCAGCAAAATGGTTTAAAAATGGAAGCCGTGGCCATGAAGGTTGGAAATTAGAATTATCGTAAAGCTTGAGCCTTTTAGTATCTCAAGAATATTATTCTGAATTTTTAGAGGTCAATTTTTGGGGACACGTAAAAAACACGTAACCAAATTAGAAGAAGGAAATTTCTCCAGGAACACAAGTCGAGACTAACTGAAGTCAATTTCAATGTCAATTCAGCTGAGCATACAAATGATCATTTCGAATAAGCATTAGCCGCCGCCAACGAACTAAAGTTGCCACCGTCTGCATGTTATGAATGGCAAATTACAGTTGAACTTGAAAAACCGCAGACCCACTGTTATGTTGACCTGTCTGGGTAGCAAGTGGCATGCGTCAGAAGCCATACTGTCTGCTCGCTGTTGTGTTGTGATTAATCATTAGTAACGACCAGCAAAAGTACGTTATAGCCGATCAATTTCGGGTCAGCGGCTTTCATGACAAAAATATCATAAAATAAAGGTTTGACACTAAAAGGTTTTAATTTAAGAATATGTTAAGCCTTTTCATTCTCATTTATCAGTTGTGGTACTGATCATGTGACTGCCAGTCCCGTAATTTGTTAAATTGTCAATTCAAGACACAAGAAGAGATCCGATCTTCTGAACTCTGGAAGTAAACAAACCCCGGATGGCCCTAATCAAAGTTCCGATTCCCAAAAGTTGCGTCGCGTAGATGCACATTTCGTTTCCAGATAATATGACTGCTCGTCCATATCTAGGGTTATTCCGAACTTTGTTATATCTACCTAATGCTATGAGTTTCATTGAATGTAGACACGGTAGAGTACTTGTCCCTCGTACTGATAAGTAGCAAAGTGGTACTCTACCGACACGCTTCTGCTAATTAATAATTAAATTGCCTACCGAAGTGGAAATATTTGGAGCGATCCGTGCTTGACTGATAACAGCATATCACTTACCAAGATGTGTACACAATGTGTGCAGATTAATCCAACAATTACGGTTCCAACCATGCCGAATAAGAGTCCAGCATTTTGGAAGGCCATTGGCATAGAAAGAATTCCACTGCCAAGAGAGCTTTTGAGTAAATGCGCTAGAGCGCCCGATGTCGAATTTGAGCCTTCTTCTGGCCGGTGCTCGAAGGGATTATAGTATTCATCCAGTTGTTCTTTTTCCGTCAACTGTGTCCTGATAAGAATTTTAGAAAAATACTTCGGTTAACTAACTAGTGGCAATTAATACGAGTATGATACTTTTAATGTGTCAATGGGATCAATGATTTATTTGCAGAATTAGCGAGGATTCTTATCGGCGGCAAGCCACTCACCTGGAATTAAAGTCATTCAACGTAAAGGCACTGTTGGACTTCTGATCCGAGGGCCGCTTTTTTTCCGTCATCTGAAATTTTAGATAAAACCATAATTAGTGTGAATCGCTCGATAATTTTATTTATTTTCAGAAGTGGAACATTTGGGTTACGGGAGCCACACAGCTCTAATAACATATATTTCAGTCAAGTAGCGCGAACTTGCACTCAACAACGTTTTGAGATAGTTAGTCAAGTAGGTGCATCCACATTGGTTATATCATCGTGCGTGAGGGCGCACACTTGTGAGAGAAGAGGTTGTGACGTCAAAGTAGACTTTTTCAATTGCAATAATATTTGAAAATGTGAAATTCATTTGAAGCGGTTCGTAGAAATTAAATAGTAATTACGTTGAAGTGTTATTACACCATTTGACGCAGTATAAATTCAACTGAAGAGCGCAACTAATTTCATTTAGGTGCTCATAATTGCCAAGTAATTTAATATTATTGAGGGGGACGCTACCTTGAGGGGTTTGGGTTTTAGAAGATCGATTTGTTTTTCCTTTTTTTTATATCATTCTAAAATCTCTAAATTGTTGTGTTGAACAGATTTTTTAAAAATTCAATTTAATTTTAAAGTTATAGCCAGAAATATGTTGCCGTCTCTGATTATTATGCCCTGTCCCTTTATTGCAGCTAAAAAAATGATGAGGAGAGTTTTTTCGAGACCGAAGCAAACAGTAGGGCCCAGGATAGCAGATTGCAAGCTACCTAACGTTAAAACCGATTTATCATGACCCAAAACTTTAAACATGTTTTTTTTCGAAACTATTTTTTAACCTGGTGTCTGAAAAATCTCGAAAAGTATTGATTTTGCTCAATTTTTTGTTTTAAATACCCGGAAAGTTTTCTTTACGATGTTGCATACAATTTTTTGATATTTTAATTCTATTTATCTGTTATGAACTTTCGAATGGCAATGAAAAACCGAGACTTTTTTCCAAAATGACATTTCATTATTTTTTGTTAGAATTTTAAAAAACTTGTTGGAACACTCAGAGGAAACATGTCAAAGTTAAGTGAAAACGTATTTAAATCAAACATTTTCAAATATAAAAGTCAACTGAGCTTGAAAATAGTTAATTTAAAGCCATACATTTTTAATAAAGTAAAAAAGTGTACATTTCTAAATCTATTTTATTTTGAATCTGTGGCACCGTTTGCATGGGAAAGGACTCTCAGTATATTTTGCTTAAATTATCTTCTTATGTAAAGTCCTTGTATGGTTTCCGATGAAACCAGATTTCTCAATCCATGACGCCAGCGAGGCATTTCATGACAGAGGTTCACGAGTTGCGCTGTCAACATAACAGGCGTTACAATTTTTGAACGAAAATAATCCTGAATGTAAAGCACATTAACATAAAACAAACCTCGTTTCTAAGAACTTATTCCAAAAAAAAAATCCCAGAAATGGCGTTTTTCCTTAGTAGCTATAAGGGTGGGGTCCTCCCTTAAGAGATGCGTATATCTTGAGACGCTTGAAATGTGCATTAAGTTTCCAAACTCATATCTTTTGATTGCAGGCACCGATTAATAAACGTGTTTCACAATTAAGAAGAGCATTTTCATTCATTGTCATTCAGTTTCATTGTTTTAATTGAAAAAATATTAAAATTTGTGTATCTGGAGTAAAGGCAGACATATTTCCTGTTTCACTCCAGTTAGGAGCATAGGGCTTCCACAAAGCCTCTCCACTTCGAGGCTTTGCTTTTGTTTCTTTAATTGTTTATGTGATTAGCCCGCAGTAGCTATCATGACTGGTGGGACTCATGGAAATATGAACTAAGCACGGAACGGCTGTAAGCCAGATTTAGCGTACCACATTTCCTGATGTGTTAGAATTGGCTGTGTTCGTATGGTCGCTCAGTGCAGGCGTAAATATTAAGACATAATCAGAAGGGGGCTTACAAATCAAAATTTCCTGAAGTTCCTTCCATAATGTCTATGCCCCCCCCTTAACATCTATTTACACGCTGCCATTCACGAATAGCTATATTTCTTATTTAGCTTTCCCTCATAAACGCTGTTGCTGTACTCCTCTACGCAGCTATCTTTAGGTGGGCGCTCATATACAGGGTTTATACACGATACAGCCGTTCCGTGCCTAGATTATATTTCTATGGTGGGACTACCATCTAACGCTATCAGGAAAAGCGCAACACAATAATGGTTGAGTCAGGTTCGAACCAGGGACCCCAAATGATAGCCCAGAGTACTTCCCACCGAGCTATTAGGTCCTTAAAAGAAAATCAGGAATTCACACTAATGCAGAGAGCGACACACTTGCATATTAAAAACTATTTGTCGCGCAGGCTTAGCAAACAGAGTTTTGACAAAAATGAATTTAATGTGATCCACGGTAAGTCAGAAGGTGCGTGTGTTTACGAAAATTGGTGCCAACGGTTGTGTATATTTAATTAACGAACCGGCCAATTAAAGAAGAAGGAAGGTTTGGTCTATTTTTCTAATACAAAAAAATATGACGATAAACAAAATTTTTCCAGGTAGGTAAATCTATATGTGATGAGATGTGTGGATAGATAACTATTTTTTTCTGGTTTGGACTATTTTTTTCCCATATGGGAAATTGTACATTCAAGATTAAAATTGTGAGTTAGGCACTCTTCAGGCAAGTGTGTTGTTTTCAATTCATACAACCCCAAAAAGTATCCATTTTTCAGTTATCGATCCTCTACAGAAAAATTGCTTACTAACGCTTATATTAAATACTAAAGACGGTTTAAGTAATTTAAAGCTGCTGGGATTTTTATTTGTTTATTTTTTAAATAAATATTTTTTCGTTTTAATTCAATCACTTTCCGGCCTCCAAATTCATTAGTTACAAATTTTTTTCCATGCCGTGATAGAAATTTAAAATGCAAACTCTTAAGATCACATTGGTCGACATCGAAAGTCAGTATATCGTTTAATGAACACGATGATAAGTATCCATTTCTGACTTGATATTATATTCTCATTCCAACTGAGTTATGGGTAGTGGAGTGGAGTAAGCATCGTATCTTATATGTATACGTTTGTGTAAAAAATGCAAAACTTCTGGGAACTAGACATGTGGTATTAATGCATGATAACGCAAGACCACATACGATGATGCACACCATATATTCGTTGCAGAAGGAAGTTTATTACTAGGCTTAATCCCTTCAGATTACCACTTGGTACTTCACCACCACTTCATTGATTTGCACTATGCCACCCGATGTATATAAAAATTTAGGTTAAGTAATCCGGAACGAAGTTCAGCTTCATGACAACGTATTACCGGCTTAAAGCAGATACGAACTGATACTGGCAGTGCAATTTATGAGCACTAACACTACAGAAACACTGACTATCCCATTTGTATGTACGAGTATATACCGAAATGGTGCTTTCTTTCCAATTTGATAATGTTAGAAGCTATGAAATTTAAACTTGTGATATAATTCACCTTAAGTAAATTGTAATTTGTAAATTTGAGTAAAACAAAAATATTAAATTGATTTGCAAGTTAATTTTACCTAAACACAAAACCTCACTGTATATTTCAGAGTAATATCAGGAAATTAATCTCAGTGATTGTTGAACCTTCGTGGGGGAGGGGATCTATAATACACTAGACGAGCAGGCAACATTCAAATAGTTTATAACAGCTTTGTTTATTTGAATTGTCACCAATTTTTTTTTATTTGCTTCTCAAGTAAATGTCTCAAATTAATAAAAGAAAATTCAAGAAAAAAATCAGAACGTGATGGCTCAATTCTGGTGACGGATTCGTGCTCAGCAGGTCTCAATTCATATGGATATAGGTTTAAATGTTAAAAATAAATTTTTTCCGAATTTTACGAGTGTATTTTCCACGATTTTCTCTGTTTTTAACCCACTTTTTGAGGTTACAAAAAAATCTGGACGTCACGGCACAATTCTGGTCGCAGATTCGTGCTCAGCAGGCCAAAATACTACGGATATGACGTATGGCATCAAAAGTAATCCCCACTTTTTTTTTGTGTGGCTGTGGTATTAGCTGGTTTCATTTGTTTTGTTGGACAAAGTAAAATTTTAATAACGCACTCTTGATTTCGATAAAATTTAATACGGTCGACAGTTTTAGGATTCTTAACTGCTATTATTAAAATTTACTAAAAAAACGTATCTATCAGATTTTCACCACAAAAATAATTCGTAGACAAAGGCTACAGAAGATGATTGAAGTCAACTCCAAAATTTGAACAATATTAGCACAATGCCACTTTTAATACGCAGAATTGGTAAGTGCGATATGCCTGTGTATATACATATGGTATATCTTCTATTTAAACACCAGAGTATCTTATTTTGGTCATTTCAATAAAAAGATTTCCTCGTTTTATGAAGTTGACGTATCACGAAAGAAGGCACTTCACAACGTTCAACTTTTCTGGTACTCATGTGCCTCTAGAATAAACACCATTGTCATTAATTATTCAGATAATACTTTACGATCTTTATCTCTTGCAAATCTAATAAAACATTTTAGCGAATTTTTTGTTAGAAAAATATAAACGACACTTTAATTCACAGCAATGAACTTTTCGCTGAAGGAAGCTCGTTGAATGAATAAACAAAGTTCAAGCGGCTATAACAGGTGATTTATATCATTATACGCCGGTGCGTCTACAGTCATCCACCTCAATTTGCTGGCGCCATAAATGAATTTTTAATATGAGAATGTTTCCTCAAAATGCCTTTCTTTTGAAACCAAAATTTGAATAGGTTATTATGAAATAAACTTGGCATTTAAATATATACATGCAATAGTAAGTGAAAGGTAATTTTCAAGTGACCTGAGCATTAAGGTATGTAGGTAAAGATTGAATCCACGTTCTCAATTAGGTTAGAAATATTAAGCAGGATATTATAAAACGTATTATGCTATAAGTTCACAATTCGACGTATAATGGACTTGGTGTTCAGAGTAAACTTTTGTTTCAACTTCCATGCTCAATACCAAATTAGTATGTGTCTGTCTTACCCAACATGGCATGAGAACTCTGAACTCTACGTCGAATTGTGAACTTAACAGTGCCCCTACACCTATAGCTACTACTCCAAAAAATATAAAATAGAGCGATGTTAAAGCAATCCACAGAGTTTGGGATTCCTTATACTGAATAATTTTTATTAATCCTCAAAACGAGAGATTTAAAAGAATTCGAGGTGTGTTTTATATTTTTAACCGACTTCAAAAATCGGAGGAGGTTCTCAATTCCACTGTATACTTGTTTTTTAAATAATACAGCTCTAAAGCGCAGAATAACACCATTGAAAACCGTGTGAATTAAACAAGAACTATTTTCATATGCACGAATGTAAGCCAGGCATTTAATTTATCTTGTTGTTAGTGCAAATCCTTCTTAAATACATGGCGAGATCACCGTCGAGCTCCTGATCAGTGGAAAAATATGGTCAACGTTTTTTTTATTATTATTGATAAATGATTTATTTAGTTTCACTCACTTTTACTAATTGTCACTTAACGTTCGAGCGATATGAATAAAACAAGCAGATTCACAAATTGTTATAAATTTCCCGAACCGAATTATTCGTCCAGGGAACTAAGTAAAATGCTAGTGCAGTTGGGTGAACCGCCGCAAGTAAACTGAAGAACGACTTTAACCGCGAATCACCTGGCCATCTAAATATGAAGGCGATATTTGGTATCAATTTGTAAAAGATCGTTTTATCTTGAAATTGGGCTCAGTGCGATTACAATCCGTTAACTTTTTAGTGCTTCTTTTATCATGACCTAATCGGAGGTTCACACGGCTCCGATAGTAACTCGTGCGGTGGTGTGAAAAAAAAAAACTGAGGTACAGTGCCAATCGGAGACGTATGCCTGTCGCCTGAGCTGAATGGGGCTAGGAATTCCTAATACGAAAAATGAAAAACGGAAAGCAACTCAAGAGCACTTTATCGGCAGTAATTAAAGATCGGAGCGTATCTGGCGAGCCACTCATTCACGGCACTCGTTCAAAAATGCTGAGAAGGTAATTTCCGATAAGACCATGGCGTACGTGTTGCATAATTAGCAAAACTTGCGGGGATGTCGCACGCTACTCGCTGGCGTTTTTTCTTTATATATTTTTACTATTTGCACTACGATCCTCGCGATTGTTATTAGAACAGCGGATCTGGAATTCGACAAACAAAGCAGTCAGTGCCTATAATGCAATTTAATAGTTACTCCAGGCCTGTGTGAAGGTGACACCTTATTGGAATCGGAGCTGCTTATTTCCGTCATTGCTTTATTTACGTTCTTTTAAATTGAGTTCATAGACAGGCTGAACTCATCGACCTTACATCAGGGTCGTCGTAGGTATTGATTTACTCAAAACTGACTATTTTGATGAGCATGAAGATTGTATTATCTACTGGTATGTCTTCAAAAAAATTTGTAATCAGTAATGCGTTGTTAGGTTGAGATGGGAATTCCTTGATTTGCAATTACTCAGACAATTACATCAGACATTTGGTGGACTTTGGAAATAGCTTAGATTTTCAAAAATCTGATAATTTGTATTATCGGGTAGTTTCAGACATTTTGCCAAGGTATAAATGCAGGTACAGTATATGTATGTACGTTCAATGTACTGCGAGTAATCAAGCGCACTGAAGACGTGCGAAGACGGACAGAAGAGCTAGTTAATAAATAAAAATAATAATAAACATAATAACATAACAAAATAAATTGAGTTTCATCTACCAGGCGGGCCTAGAGGTGATGGATAGTGGAACGCCATGAGGTTTACAGTACAGGCGGCGGAAAACCCTTGAGCTTCGGCCTTACAGGCCACCTCTGAAATTGAAAACCAAATAAGGAGCTCCGAACCGGACTCCCCCAAGCTAAGGTGGAACAGCATACGCCGAGGGCTGCCAGTGGTAGAGGGAGATCAACATTACTGGAAGCTTTGAGAAGCACATTAAGATAGTAGTTATTTGGCGTGAGCTTAATGTCGCTGCGTTGAGTAGATAAAAAGATAAAAATAAAATACTAATGTGCATCCCGAATTTATTAATCACCTTGTAACTACCAAACGGTTGAAATCCCTGACCCCCTGGCATACGATTTTTTATTTGCTTAGGTGAGATCTATCACCCCGGATTCATTTTTGTCACCCTGTATATTTCGATTTTGTATGCTTATTTCATTTTCTAGCGCAAACTAAACCACCGTTCGACACATAAATTGCAATCGAGGTATCAGTGTCAAGCATTCGACCAATCGAATTAGGTATTATACTATATGAAGCAAAATCATAATTGGACTGAACTTTTACGACATCGAATTACATGATAAGCGCCTGCTTATAAATTGTTAACATTTCAAATTGAAGTTACATCCGTTCTAGAGACCGATGTCCCGTTAGCTAACAATCGATTAAAAACTGAGTCAACTCTCTCTTTCGTCTCTTCAGAATATTGTTTCCCAACATGAAACATTTTCTGACATGAAAGAAATTTGCCTCGACTTTGAATTAATTATTGAAGCAAATCTCATTTTGTAGACTTAGATCAACCCATCAGACACCATATTTAAAATCAGCAACTTCAAAACCCTTTGTGTGCCAACTTTTATGAACATTTAAGAACATTTAATATTTTGAGTCCTGGGTGTGGGAAATTTATTTTATAAAGCAACGATCTGAATTACCCGGTTCGCAGGGCGAGTTTGTCCTTACTTTAATGATCTTATTTACACATTTAATTTGTTATAAATTTATTTCATTCGATTATTTGTACAGAAATCTTGTGTACGTTACTACCTTCTCATTAAGAAAGTTAAGAAAGTCTAGATGTCTTATGGAATTTGAAATTCTAAATTACAACCGAATATTCAATATTAGCTATTATAACCCTTTGCATATATTGGATTTGATATCAGTGACCCTTAAGATTTCTTTGTATTCATTTTCATGTCAATACCTTGAAGTTGAATTATATCGCTCGCTTGATGCGCCATTTTAAATTTGCAAATTTCGCTGACAGATTCGAAGTCAGGATCCGCCAACACCCCCTACCATTGAACGTTATGGCAATTCGTTAAAGTTTAAGAATTTTGGTGGCCATTATGGATCCGCCATCTTCAATTTTTCTAAGTTTGAAATCCATATCCCAATAGTCTCATTTTCATTAAAATTGACAAAAAGTCGAGAAGTTTCAGTCGCCATATTGGATTTGGATTGGATTTAAATTTGGAATTTTATAACAGATTCGAAGTTAGCATCTCTAACAATACCCTAGTGTTGAGTTTCATGCAATCTCTCTCTTTTTCGGTAGCCATTTTGGGTTTGCCATCTTGAATTTAGTTTTGAACGTCGTTAAAATTGTTTAAAATTGATGAAATTCAATCGGCACATTAGATCCGCAATTTTTAATGTGGAAATTTTGATAACAGATTCGAAATCAGCGACCCCTAGTGCGGATTTTTAGGGCGATCCCCTGAAGTTCAACTTTTTTGAACTGCACATTTGAATTCTGTAACCCGAAAGTCGTCTTCATATTAAGTTTCATTAAAATTTCTCAAAACTTCGGTCGCCATATTGGATCGCAATTTTGAATTGGGAAATTTTGATGGGAGATTCGAAATCAGCGACCTCGAAAATGTCCTATTATGGATTTTCAGAGCAAGTTTAACTGAATTAATAACTTGACTAATCGGAGCCGCCCTTTTTAGCCTTGCACTTTATCAAAATAACAATTAGCTTATATGTTAAGTTGGAATATATTCTACCTTGTATGAAAATTTGAAGTCTATCTAAATGGCCAGGCGTGATTGAGTAACAAACACACTTTCATTTACATCTGTAGGTATATCATCGATAGATAAAACATTAACGAAAATTTAACAGTGAAACTATAATAACTATTTTTTTTATTATCGATGAAACAATCTTAATAGGCAATAATTGAGATTAATCTAAGCTTTCATAATTAAAGCAACTATAATACCTTTAAATTTATTTCTGAACAAACCAAATTCAAAAGGTGTACAAAATTTATAAAATTCTTGAATGGATGCAGTCACAACTTCAGAAAATCCATAATTTGTGTTATGATCAGGAGTGTACAACAACTTTCTCACATGAAATGCATGTTCAGGGGCATAAATGTTGATAACAGCCTAACAGCCGAGGACAGTCAATTTGACGAGTAGTTAAAATATTTTTTATGTACGGGACACGCAAATTAGCTTATCTGTTAATTTGATAAATAATTACAGAATGAAAGCGAAATTACTGAACATCTTATTTTGTATGGCTCTGGCTGGATGCTTACTCATATACCTTCTCAGTTCAGAAATTAAAAATCAGCTGTCATACTAAACTACTTAGCTACTAGATTTGGTATATTTAAATTATGGCATAAATAATTTAATAAGCAGTGTTGCTATTCCCTAATTAAAAGGAAATATATTAGCCGTTATTTTTTAAAAAACGACAGAACTATCAAACAGGTTAGAATTAACGGCAGACGATGTTTTAAAATTACATGCTCTAAAAGCAGGCCTATACCACCTTCACAAACAATGGCATAAAAATCAATTATTCATTCAACGTGAAACCGGTCATTACATGGAGAAATATTCCATTAAAAATACTTGGTTAACACACGGTGCACTACGAAGTTTTATATCGTTCCATAATGTGCTTCTAATTTAACATAACCAAAGTGGGAAAACCCAGCCACTTAAGAATGAAAGCCGCAAAGATAAGCACCGGATATATGTATGTATGTATCTGATCAATACTGCATGGGAAAATCTTATTTTTTCAAGTAGTATTAATTTTAAAGTAAAGCATTTTCGACTCGAGTTGCGAATAAGTGAATGTCACGTAGAGAAGATATAGTAGTACTGTTAAATCGATTGAAGCAACTACGCTTATCTTACGCACTTTCAATTAATTATCATTAAGCACAAAACGAATTTAGTTGCCTCTCGACATTATCTGTTAAAAGATATATAGAAAGCGATTATTAGGCAATTAATTAAAAGTAAATTTTGTTTTTGCTCACTTTTCGGTATATCTATAATAATTTATTTCATCTTTGTACTTTTTGGAGTTATCAAATTGATAGTGCAATGGCCCGACGATTACAAATTAATTAACTTAAAATGGAAAACAGTATTTTATTCGCGCAAGCAGATGTTTTTCGAACAAAAATTCACTTTTAAATAATTTTGGGAAAAAAACTATTGGTTGAAATCAGCTTCATTGTAAAACTGTACACATTTTCAGATATACTACATATTTAATACAATTTTATTAACTTCATATTCTGTTCCTATGAAATTTAAAATAGTTAGTTGGAAACAAACACATTTCTGATTATTAAAAATAAATATAGTGGCATTGCGGGCTCATTTCTATTTTTTCTTCGTTCGTTTTTGATTCTATTTTTTTCAATCTTCCAGGAATTTGTTAAAATCAAGTGCCTACCTTTTAATTTGATTAATATAAGGAAACATAACGATAAAAAAATTTAATTATAATTTCACTTAGTGTAGATGTTTCAATAACCTCTAAGAGGATTTCCTAGAATTTGCTGATGATACTTTTATCTATTTGAAATTTATTCGGGGTCTTTTGAATTATTAAGTAGAATTTTACTGGTTCTGACCAGTGCTAATCTGTTTTCTTTTTCTAATCTCCACACGTTTTAAAGTAGGCACTCTCCAAACATTTATGGTTATGCAAAATGTTAATAAAAATTAAAGCGTACCAATTGTTGAAGTACCAAAAAGAATTTAAAATACAATTACGGTTTGCACAGGTTGCAAGTGCGTCTGAATCGTTTTTATTTGAAACATAAATAAGTTGAAAAGAATTATATACGTATACTAGCGGTCCCGACAGACGTTGCCCTGCCCGACACCTGCCCCTACCTACACCACCTCCTTATTGCACCCCCTCTCCTATATCTCCCAAAAACCCAAACCTAAAACATAATCTTGTAATTTTCCGCGCAATATTCTTAATTTTTTCTTCTGACAATAACAAACACAACAAAAAAAGAATTAGTGAAATCGGTCCAGCCGTTCACGCGTGATGGCGTGACCAAGGGAAATAGGGATTCATCTTTATATATATAGAAGATTACTCTGCTTCCTTAGCTATCGATTGGTGAAAAAATTATTCCAATTCATGCATACACTTTTCTTCCACAGCCGTTTCAATTTTGTCGGCACCCACCGAAAAAACCAAAACCAAGTTTTTACTATTTTCACCAACTTTCACCAACCCGGCCCAATTTTCTATAGTGTCCCTTCGTCCTACCCCTGAGATACACTTCTGGGGGGTGTCACCCCTCACCCCTCCCCCGCAACAAAAACACGTTTTCACCAATAATTCCCACATTTCACACTTTTCACCAACCTTTCTTTCACCAACACATTCTACACTACCTCCCCTTTCCAACGATACCCATAACATGGCACACGCCACGGCAATATATGAAATTCATTACATTCATACCGACTGCAGCGCCATCTGCCGGGCTGATTTGTGAATCTAAACCATCCGGGGCGCCACCCAAACGCATTCAAAAAAATTCATTCAAATCGGTCCAGCCGTTTAGGAGGAGTTCAGTCACAACACACGTACAGTAGAATTTTATATAAAGATGTATATAAAAATTGATCTATGTATATATGCACGTTTCAGCGTAACTCTAGATTACCTGGAGCAATTAACACCAAACTTGGTACACATACGACTTACAATCTGGGAAAAAAAAATACTGTCAAGGAAGACACCCCTAGCATTATTACTTATAACGTCATTCTGGGAGAAGAGAGGAAACAACAACTTATGGGAGGAACTCTGGCACTTGTTTGTGGTGCGTTTTGCGTCAAACTCTGCCTGTCATCCCAAAGTCTACACCGGCCGATGAGATCTATGCATGTGTCAAATATTGCATAAGCATGAGAGTACATCTGGGGGATGGCAGTGCTCATATGTTCGCAAAAAAACTACTGGAGATCGGAGAAGGTAGATTAGCAGTCGAGTCTTCTGACAACATAAAATTGCCATCCGATTTTTGTAAGCAGGTAGGTAAATTGTCCGTCGTACAGCTAATAAATGCAGTTCTGATGTCTTCCATAATATTCACAATTACATGAACATTTATTTGCGTTAAGAACTTTACCCCGCCCGCCATACTAAAGTTCGAAATTTCGATAGCAGATTTAAAATAGGCCTCGCCGAAAACCCCTATATTTATATTCAATTATACGGAAATCCGTTCAAGTGGACCCGTCATATTGGATCCGCTATCTTGCATTTCTAATTATCGATGGCAGATTCTAGATCAGCGACCTCAAAAAACCCTTATACATAGGTATATTCCTTAACACGGAATCCTTTCATTAGCCACGTATTCTTGTATCGCTTCGCATGCACAGGGCCCCCTACTCCCGCGGGCAAGCGCTTATTCACTTCCTTAAAAAAAAAATAAAAACCGACTAATATAAAATAAATATATTATATATAATTATATAATAATTTATATATACATATATATAAATTTACAAGTTGAAAATAATTGTTGTTGTTGCTCGTTCCGGTTCCGTTACACAGCACTGCGCAAACTTGTATCTTACAACTTGGCACCGATTCCAAATAAAATTATTTTCAACCTTTGTAATGAAGGTTACCATAATATTTTATTTTCATTGGGACTACACCTACATACATATGTGCCAAGTTTTATTAAAATCGGTTAAATGGAATCATTAAAATCGGGCCACCATAAGTGAAGACATTGGGAACGGGAAGTGGGCGAAATTCAATAAACGGGAATCATTCCCTAATTTTCCACCCTTAAACATGAAATATTTTCTTCATATTTTTATGGAACCACCCTAGATATATAGCATATTCAATAAAAAGAGATTCATTAAAATCGGTTCACAATCGGCGAAAATATCGCGTAACATACACACACACAAAGAAAATACCAGTCGAATTGAGAACCTCTTCCTTTTTTTGAAGTCGGGTAAAAAATGAAACATTTTTAAAGCATAAAATCTGTAAACGAATCTCAAAATGTCATCCTCCTTCAAGCTTTCAAACAGATGTACCTAATCCATTAATGGTTTAATTCATAACATTTCGATAGTGTCAGATTTGTTAGAAGCACACACACGCATACGTTAATCTGATTAACAGAAATTCTAACATTTCAGACGGTCAAAGCTATACGACCTTTATCCTAACACTCATTCTCATAATTGTGAACAAAGCAGTACTTAATGAACTCTTTTCTTTTTTTATTTGTTCACGTTTTATAGTCAAGGCATGCGAGGTTCTGTTGCCTCAAGTGTTATTTCTAATTGAAAATATTTCCATTCGGTTCGATGACAAATGAAATTCCTTGACTGGTGACTGCTCATTTCACCATAATCTTCCCGGCCAATTAACACAATATATAAAATAGTGCATTGAATGATTCCGTCAACCTTTTTTAATTGCTTAGATTAGAACAAATAGTTCTCTATTAAAATATACATTTCCAACTATGAAGTCATATTGCTACCATATCAGAATATGAAGATATTTCAAGAATTTTAGTAATTTAAAGAATTCTACCTTGTCAGTTATCGTCTACATGTGACGATGATGCCACGAATGATCTCATAAAATTAACAGCTTCAAAAGCACTTCAGTGAGGGATTTAGCAGTTGCAGTTATTAGTGCAAACTTGTTCATGCCATTTTTTATAATTGCTTTATCTGCCCTGATTATGCGATTAGTGCTTTAAAGTTTGATTGTACTTTCAAGGAATTTGTAGCAGGTTTTATTGGCATGTGAGGTAGACGAAAGTAAATTTTAGGAAACAGAACATTTCAAGTGGGATGTGCTTTTTCACGTGACAAATTAATTATCTTAGTGATGTCATTATTCTTGGAGTGTAGATTCAACAAAAATTATTTCTGAGGCAGTTAGAATTTTTCTCTTTCGTCCTTCTCGATTCCTAATCTTTTTAATTCCACTTCGTCTTCTCTTCTGTTTATACCTTCTTTAATCTTCATTTCGCCCAGTTGTAGCCTTCTTTCCTCAAATTCCATTTCTTTTAGGTATCTTTCTCTTTCTAAGTAGGTCACCTTCCTTTTCCATCTTTTCGACTTCATTTCGTTGAACTTGAATAATAGCTAACTGGTCTAGCAGTTTTAAGTGCTGTTTGTTTTAGCTTTAACTTTTCTGTGAATCGCGCGACATGATTTTGTTTTTTTCCTAAAGAAGAAGAAGTTGTGGGAGTCTCAACAGGTGAAGCTGCGATAGGTGGAGGTAACGATGATAAGTCTGTCTCGGAGGTTGTACGAAGTTCAACAGGAAGTACGGGGGGTGATAATGCACCTACTATATGTATTATGTTCGAAAAAAAACTCATCTTTAGCGACGAAGCCCATTTTTGGATGAATGGATATGTGAACAAGCAAATTGTTGGATTTAGGGCGATACCAATCCCCACGAGATACATTAGCACCAAATGCATCCCTAGAAACTTAAAATATTTGGTGCGGATTTTGGTCTGGCGGAATCATCAGCCCGTAGTCCGTACTTCTTTCAAAACGAAACTGGCATTGCCATAACCGTCAGCGGCGAGCGCTTCAGATTGGTGATAAGCAACTTCTTGTGGCCTGAACTGGATGCTGATGCTATGGATACTGAAGACATGTGCTTCCAACAGAACGGCGTTACGTGCCACACAGCGCATGCCACGATAGACATTCTGCACGAGCGATTTGAGACTGACCACCGAGATCGTGCGATTTAAACCCCTTAGACGTCTTCCTTTGGGGATATCTTAAATCACAGCTCTATGCGAATAAACTGTAAACAATTGACGCCCGCAAAGTTAACATAATGAACGCCATTCAGCAGTCATCGAAAATCAGACCTCCCGAATACGTGCCACCAAGCAAAGCCTTGGCGAACATTTGAACGACGTTATATTCCATACTTAATGCCATAAAATATTCTTTAATATAAAATAAAAACGGAGTGGAAATTTAACACACAACTTGTTTCATTTACATTTAAAAGTCGAGCGTCCTTATTGAAAGAACCTTTTTCTTCATACTAAGACATAAAAATGTTACACATTTCTTTTAATCGTGACAACAGAATCCACGCCTTTAACACTATAGTAATGCCTTCCTCTGATTCTAGCTAGCCAGCACCTGTAGACTTGCTTCACTCTTGAGCTCTTTCTTATAGGGTGCTTTCAAATGTCTTACCTTCCGCCGCACTAAATTCCACGTTGCATCAATTCCCGTATTTTCAATGAATTTTTTATAGTGGAATTGTGCCGTGGGCTTCTAAAAGAGAATCTATAATATAATTATTACAACACTATAATATTTACAACACTTTAAAAATAAACCTAAACCCACCTCAACATCTCTTTCTGCTTGTCTTTTCTTTGTTTTCCACTTTATCTCCTTGCCCAAGCTGTTTTCCATATTGTTCCCCATTTCTATTTATTTGAATCCAAAATATCTAATTCAATTTTTTTGACACAACTACAGCTGGCATGACTTTGCAACTTTTCAATTTTGTTAGTCTAGTCTAGTGTGCTGCAGAAAGGTATTGCACATTGCACCGTTGCATCAAGTTTAAAATAGTTGTTTCTATAGAAACCGATATAATATCAGAAACATAACTCATATACAACATAATGTACACTTCAACTGACGATCGATAAATTACATTTGAAACAAATTCAAAGCATACGAGTATATCGAAGGAACCAATGAGTATTTGGAGGTTGCAGAAAACCTACTTTCAAGCTTACTTGTAAAAAGTGGACTATAAAAGCAAAACAATGGGTTTTCCTCGTCCGAGTCTTTCAAAAAGTTACTAAATACACGAACTAAAATAAAATGAAGCTTTTAGCAAAATTTCACCTAACAAATCAATCGCGCTTCAACCACAGTGTAGTAATATGTACAAGCCTAAAGTAAATTTGACTAGACCAAACGTACCACATAATTGATACGCCAAGTCCCCAACGCGCATCAAAGCTTTCAGCATTTGACAAATGGATCGTAAGTTTTACTTTCCATCGACATAATCCATTGACGGCTCAACCGACCGCTTTGCAGATATCCGCAGACAGTGTGCCGACATGCACCGCTGAACAAGATCAATATTACAGCCATTGCGCCCACTGAGAAAATGAAAATCAAGTCTGACCGCATTCTACAAAGAAAGTTGAACAGTCCTTCTGGCAATCGTGCCTTGGAATTTTATCGAGGAGATGAATAGTGTGCCGCCTTGGGAACTGGGACGCCGATCATAGTGCTGTTGGCTGTTAAATCAGGTGCTCAGGTGATTTCAGTTGATTCGATGGTAATTGCCGGAAGGCTGCACAGCCTGAAAATGGCGTGATGGTCACAAACAGCAAATCAATACTGTCAATTAGCCACCGGTCACAGAGCATCTTCAAACACCGGTCGTGGAAATACTGCGGGTCGCTGGATGAATGAATCCACACATCTGCATATTTACACACATGCCTGCGTGCACATATCCATATTGAATTCGCGAAGGTACACATCAAAAGTGAAAGAGCCATTTCGCCGCTTAAGCCCCAGTTTTATAGGTATGGTAACTTTAGAGTTTTTTTTCGGGGCATTGAATGCTCGTGTACTTCGGTTAACAGGAGGAAAATATTATGTAATTTCCATTTCAAGGTTGGAAGCTGGATTTGAAGCGCAGTTCATAAAAGTAAACAATTTATTTTAAGAAACTCACCGCCCACGCGACAGTTGGACGTGAATGCTGATGTGTGCTTTATTGCGTTCGATCGTCACGTTTAAGCCCTCAGGAGACCAACATTGTGTGCACTTGGAAATTTCCACGATTGATGTTCTCACCGTGTTTGAATAGCTTGACGTCATCATTTCAAGTTCATGCCGAATGTGAACTAATACTTCCGGCTAGCTTTTCACATCATTTTCTTGGATTGGTTTGGTACCTACGTATGTTATAAGTACATTATACATATTCATAAAACGTGATTTATGCATTGAGCGGTGGGAACTTATTATGTATGCTACATTTGAAAAAGATTTTTGTTTTGCAATTGACAATTAAATTTAATTTTCAAAATGAAGGTCGTCAGATGTTTTTTTGAATTTTGAGCGGATATTTCTATAATTTTAATATTATTTTCTTCCTACTTCTTACAAAGATATTTGTAGAGTTTCTTCATTCATTACATTCAGACTACATACATATGTAATTGTACATGTATTATGTACTGCAAAATTTCATGAAATGATTTCATTTTTTTAAATGATTCTGCACAAAATGTTTAGCTTTTCCTAAAACAGCAGAACCATCTCCTATCCCAAATTGTCCATGCTAATTATCACTTCAGTTCCCAATTATTAGATGCAGCAATTTTATGGTTTCGAGATCGAACATTAAGAATTTCGCAAAATTGGAAAAATTGGAAGTGCTCTTGAAGAGCACATATGTGCGAAATTTTCGAACTTTTGATCTTGAATAACCTTCACCATTTGATATCGATGGCGACTTTCTCATGTTACTTACTTATCACGGTTGATGGACAACTTTTAAAGTAATATAATATTCCAATTCTACTCGTACTGCGCTAATTCTTTCAATCTTTCATCAAATATTCTGAATGAGCAATTTAAACAATATTTGCAAATTATAAGAATATCTGAAGAAGGGATGTTCATCAACCAACTCTCAAATACTCCATTCGGTATTAGTGCACCCATTTTGATGCCACCATACCATCTGAATTTACTGAATTCTAATTTCCTAAAATAATGTAGAAATTAAGATTTACGAAAGATACGCACAAAAATGTTTGAGCTGGTTCTAAAATAATTATCTAACAAAGAGACTGGCAGGAAGAATAGTGAAAATGCTAAATATAACTAACTAGCTTTTACCCGCGTTATCATTAAACAGGAGAGAGAACATTAATATTATTTTGCGAAATCAGAAAAGTCGTAATAAACAGACCAACTTAACCTTCTCCGTTTAAAATCGAAGTCGCGGATAAAAGGCAGTTATTTCCAAAACATTCATCATCATTTGAAAATTGACAAAAAAACTTAACAAATCACGCTTTGCTAAAATAATATTCTGAGCTCGTCAAACAAAAGTCACGCACGTTTATAAAAGCAAATATAATTTTTTTAATTTCCGGATAAGAAGTAAAAGTTAGCGAGCAGCAGACAACGTGGAACAGCCTACTAGGGAGAAAAATAGTGGAGGAAAATAATTAAAAACAGTTATTATCACAATAGTAAAAAATACCAGCAAATATAAGGATCGAAAGCCTTAAAACGGCTTTTACAACAGTTCTAGACAGCATGCCTAGATTCACGGCATGGCAAGAAAACATTCTTTCACATCTCTGTTGGCCATCAGATTTGATTTAAGGAAACAACAGACTCAGCTCGTCAGATTCAATTTGCTGGATTACCCTTTTTTGATATTGTCTAACTAAAAGAATATGCTCCCAGAATTTGCCCCCATTCTATCTCAGCTGTTGTTCCATTTTATATTTAACCCACAACCATCGGGGTGAATAGTCAACTAAAAGTCCTCGTTCTTTTCTAGAGATTATTTTTGCGTTTAGGCTTCGCACCGGAGGCAGGTTCACAAGAAAAATGAAAAAATATGGAAAAAGAATGGGAATACTGAAAGTTCCCTCACTTTTGTGCAAATTGAATTTATGTAAAAGATATGACGAAACACTACGCTTGAACCCGGTTGCTTGGTAACTATATTCTGACCTGTTCCAGAAAAATGGTGTTATCACCTCAATAGTACTTGTACGATTTCCATTCTTATTTGTCTTTATGAATTTTGAAACATTTTAACTGCAAGCAAAACAGTTGTGTCTATTTGCATGCATTTATTCTTCGCACAAACGGTAAAATAGCGATGAATACCAAATGTTATTTTATTTTCTACTATAGCGGTTGAATTTTCTCATACAGTCGTTTCATGAGAAAATTTAAATGTTCCTACCAATAAAACTGCAGTAAAAGTTATTCCACGAATCCTCTTCTTGCGCTTCGCCTTGCAAATATTTCATTTTTAGTGTTCAAAAGTTCAATGCCTCAAAAGTAAAAACAGTGGAACCCAAGGATCGCTCGTTTGCCCATTTGTCTCTTTTTCACAATCAATTTCCCAGGAATTTCCCGTAGTTTTTAAGCTTGTTTACCTGAAAATATTCCAACAGTCAAAGGACAAAAATTCCGCACTGAATTTAAAACATTTTTCAATTTGTACCGCCACCCACTGAAGTACCGAAGATCAATCCAACCAATCTAGCGGCAGTTGATAACTTACAAGGGAATTGCTCAAAAATACAACACAATGCTGCACTGGCTCGACCGTAGCATTCTAACACCCTAGCGTAGTGAGATTACTGAATTTTGTATCTACCCGGTGAGATCGTAGTTCTATTCTAATCACGCAAATCTTCATCTCAGAGGAGAGAGAGAGATTCACCGCATAGATAAATTATTTGGTAAGATGCCGGGGTCAGTTGATCTCAGCATGTCTCCACGGCCGCCGGGCGCTTTGTGTGTATACTGCGGTCCAGGTCCTCCTCCTTTAAATTTTTATGTACCTACTGAAGCTCCCCTGATAATGATTTCGTTCCCAACTTTTCGTACAATGTATGTTATAAGTGACCTGGCCAAATATGTACAATCCGTAGGTACAGCGGCGGGGATCCCGGCCGAAGTGCAGTTGCCGGCTTTAAAATTAATAAAATGATAAATTAGGAATTATGTTCAAAAGAAATTGGTTTTATCTTTGCTGTAATTCGATGTGATATAACACAAGTGCATATTGCCCGAAGGCCCACAGCAAGAAACAAAAGTGTACATATGAAATCCAATCGACGAATCCAGAAGACGAAACCGTGCACCAGGAAAGGTTCCAACACTACATCGAGCAGCTCGAGTGATGCAATTTTTTTTCATTTTTAACAACAAATTCCAATGGACTAGTAAGTCACCACATTTTTTTTCTTTTTGTTGTGCTTCCCTTTTTATATATTTTTTGAAATTCTGGATTTGCTGGTTGAGTGTTTTCTTTGCAAAATGTTTTTCGATATATTGCACTTGGATGATATTTATTTCCAGCAGGATGACGCTACGTAAGTTCGTGCTTCTTATTTTGTGAAATAATAAACTTTGTAGAACGGAAAAGTCAAGTGTTTTTATTTACAACCTTGTTTCTGTGTGCCATTAAGTGTCCACACAATTCTCGATCAATATGATTAAATATATGTCGTTGTTATTTTATTCAATAACAATCACAATATGTATTTAGCTTGCTGCTCTATTCTTTGAGTATGATTATAACAATTAATTTACTTTATCGTATTGTTAATTTTTTGTTGTTGTTGAATACAATCTAAAATCTTCAAGAGATTATCTTTAATTTCAGCTAATATGTATTAGATATCTAATCTCCTTATGTTCTCGCTATAATCAAGTTCCAATTAGTGAAACCGCACGTGGATTGTTTCGGTGAGTAGCCACACGCACTATTTTATTACGCAAGTGGCACATTTTAGATACCGTTTTATTCCGATGTGCAACTAATTTTTAGTCATTTTGCGACTGTTCAGTTCATCTCTAAAGAAGTAAAGTTTCTCTCAACTATGCTTGGGTGTCTGAAATTATAACTTGCTTACCACACATTACGAACATTAATTTTAAAAAATTGACCAGTTACTATGAAAGTGAAAAATGTCTTCTTTTCGTGCTAGTGTGAGGTTGCGAAACAATAAACTACATATAAAGCTTTTTAGTATTACATCTATCGCCTGTCATTTGTTTTTCATAACTTATTTTTGTTACTAACTTGGTAATCTCCTCTTCTCCTGTAACTTACTTACTACACGCGTAATTGATGTGCTTAAAAAATTATGAATTTGTATAAAACCCTGACTCTGAGTACCGAATCTAGCGCCTTTTAATCTTACAATTAGATCATCATTTTTATAATTACTAAAATACGTTTTATTGATAAATACCTAATCACTCTCAAGAAAAACACTAACGATTTACAGAAATCTTCAATATTTTTCGTTTACCATTTCTCAGATTAGTGGAGAAAGAATGCGCCTACGTTCGTTTTGAAAGGATTGTCGACTCGTTCTTCTTAAGTTATGCGTTCATAAAGATATAGACCGACTAGCGTCGCTCGTCACGTTTTCCATTCAGATCAGAGCACTGATATATAATTTCTTGCATAGCAGGCCCATACAAAATCGACAATCGTGCCTGTGAAGTGACACCAATTTATGGCGAAAATTTGACCCCTCACTCTCAAGCAAGCTCTGTTGCCAATTCAATAAAAAAACGATTACAAAGTAAAAAATTTTTTTGAATATTGCAATACTAAATATAGTAAGATTTTAAATAGTATAATATTAAGTCACATTTAGGTTTTTATTTATATGAATGCTACACTCCAATAATCAAAATGAATTTCGCTACTTTAAGCGTCGTAAAATTTCACTAAATTAAATGGAAGTTCAATATATCTATGTAGTATTATTAAATAGCAAGCATACTTTTAGGAATCATATAATTGGTTGAATATCACAAAAACTTTATAACTATCAGACTGTTCACGCGGCTAAAATCAAGAAAAAATTGCCAGTCTCAAACATACAAACCCTCGATCAATATTTCAAGACTAAATGGCATCTTCTTGCAAATATCACTTCAACAAAACATTTCGTTCAAAGTGACAATAACACAAATATTTATATTTAGTGATCAGATTTAGCAGTCATCGCATGACATCAGCTAACAGGCATTCGATAGAGTTACGCACTCTAAACTCCTCTACAATCTTCTTGGCTGGTCGGTCTCTGGCAGCCTGGGTTTGTCTTCTGGTGTTCCATCGGACTCAATACTCGGTCCACTATTATTCAACCTCTTTATAAATGATTTGCCGAAGGTTATTAAAAATTGCTCTGTTAATCTCTACGCTGATGATGTGCAAATATATATATCTTGACTCTTCATTGGGCCTGATAGAAAACTGTACCTATACCTGACAAATAAATGAGGACCGTAACAACATTTTACAGTGATCAGTTAGGAATAATTTAATAATAAACCCAAATCAGTCCTAAGCTTCGGTCTTGTCATTTCGTCACAATAATTGTTAGCAACAAATTGCAATGATTGTTGTAACAATTTTTTACTGTGTATGCATATCTGAACTGAAATATTTAAATGCTTAAATTCCGCAAAAAATAATAAAGTTGTAGCTAAACATTCTGTTAAAAGGCCAGAAACTTGACTGTTGCGCAATTCTTTAACCTGATTCAAGAAGCAGTTGAAGAATGATAATGAGCATTATTCCAAAAAATATAAAATTCATGCATAATCTTGAAAGCTGTTGGCAATTTACCCCTCTTGCCACAACATGTGTGATAGCCAATATCATTATCGATTTCTAGAACGTGAAGATCTTATGCAGAAAACCTTGTACTTACTTTATTATTTTGATTCAAAAATTTCCGTTTATAACAATGTATTGTTTTATAAACTGCGCATATGCTTTGCTACCTTGCGATATGCTGTATGATGATAACATTAGTCACTCAAACCCATCACTGCTCATAAATCAAATGACACGTTTAAAATTTTAATTATTTATTGTGATGTATCCTCGCATTGCTTCTTTATCGGTCAATAATAAGATTATAAAATATCTGTGTTTACATACATGAAAGTAATTCAGAAAGACAACAGAGGAGAAAGATACTCGTATTTTACCGTTGAGTTACTATCGCATGGGAAATCCCAGTAAAAAGCTCGCTACACTTTCTTGACCTGCATCAAGAAGCAATCTTCAACAATGAACATGTATAAACGTGAAGAGGAAAAACACTTTAAAAAGTTGCATGAATTTCAGTTTTTCTTCAGATAAACCAATAAGCCACTTGTCGTAAACTAGAATTGAGCGACTCATTTGAAAATAAAATAAACAAATATCTGCAGGGAATTTCAAAACGCGGTCTCATCTGATAAATACATTAATTAAAATTTCCCCAGACACAATAAACCTGAGGCTACTATCACGTCTCACGCTGAGGTCAACAAGCCATAAAGGTTTTAATCTGCCTTATCACAGGCACAGCGTGTTTTCCAAGCACCTGCCGATATAGCCCAACCCAACGTTTCATTATCATTGGACTACGCGGGGAAGTGGATAATTGTTATATGATTTACAAGCACTTCAACCTTACGTCCCAAAGAATGTTTCCGCAAAAATCAAGATAGGCGCTAATTCCTACTGCAGTGTGAACATTTAGTATCCACCCAATTTGGAGCAGATTTAAAGTTATATGCCAAACGACAAGTTGTGCAATACGCGCGTGCCAGAGAAACTGAGCGCCCGGTAAAAGTGTCGGGGACGATTGATTAATTGGAGTGTCAAGTAGGTATGACGTATAACGATTAACTACTGTTTTCCTTAATCTTATTGACGTAAATACAAGCGACATGAAAGGTGAACGTCAAGAGATGCAAGAAAAATATTGTATTTAAACATTTTATTATTTTCGATATTTTTTCAATCTTTGGTGGCCTGACCTTAATTTTTAAAATTGCAGCGCATCTTCGGGGTATACTTTCCACTAAAGGGTCACAACTTTGCTTTGGTACAGCGTTCCAAGCGTTTTTAATTACCTAGATTTTTTTTCTTGATTATATTTATGTTAACGTCATTCAAAACGCTTTCGATCGGGTTACGATCGGGAGACTGAGCAAGCCCTTTTAGAACATCGACGTGATTCACCTCTCAATAAATCCTAAAGGCCCAAACAGAACAGCCGGCAGCGGGCAGCGGCAGCCGCACCGCGTAAATAAAGGGGCTGGAACAGCCGGCAGCGGGGAGCGGCAGTTCATTTGACATTTCACCGAAAATTGATTAGAACAGTTTATCAATTTAATTTCGATATTGATTATTTGCGCTGGATCGGCGGGTTTTCCCGATCCGTGCGCCACAATTTATTGAAACTAAGCGCCAAAATAAACAATAAATTGAAATTGGCAGCTATGAAACGGGTTCGTGCCGTTGCCAGTATCCGCCGTTATACGAGCAATGCATTTAAATAATGAGCTGCCGCTACCGCTGGCTACCGGCTGTTGTGTTTCTGATTTAACTAACTATAAGTGTAGCCTAAACTGCTTGATGGATTTTCATAAATGAGGTGCCGTTAGATTCAACTTAATCTTGGGAGTGCTATAGGATATATGATTTTTGATAAAAATAAATATGGCCGCCGTCAGCCGTCATTTTGTTTTTTTTATCCTTCATAACTCCCTTTGGTATGAGTATCAAATGAAAGGATTTGACGACTAGAATGTGATAAACTATGCAACGTCATTGGATGCTCCAAGATATCAGATTACCTTATTCTTCACAACCCCCTTGACATGGGTATCAAATGAAAGAGATTGACGAGCAGAATATGATAAGCTACGTAACGTCATTACCATAGGATTACAAACACAATTTCTGAAGGTAGATATCACACTATCCTCGTGCTGTTATGGAAAATTATATGTTATGAGTAAGTACGAGCTGCCTATTTGAATCATGTCGTAACATTACTTACCTACTCTATATATTATCTGGAACTATAAAAGATCTAAAAAAAAAATATTATTAAAAGATAAACAAAAAGCTCGGCTACAAAAAAGAGGTCATTATAATGCTTTAAGTAGATAAGTACCAACTAAGAATTTTATTTTAATTTCAATATTACAATTAAAGCAGACGGTACCCATTATATTTACTATCATAACAACATAATATAATAACAGTATGATTTCCAACTTCCAATAAAACAAAGTATTCTACTAAATGCACTCCACGATTTTGTTTTAGTCTGATCAAACCTCCAGATGGGTGACCCATAATAATTATTTTCTACCTTTTAGTAGGTACATCATCAATTATGCAATAATACTGTTTAACTTAAAGTTTAGGTATAATAAAACATTCATAGAGGCGTATTGTAAAGGGATGGAAATAGTTATTCTGTGCGTAATTAACCCATCACAGATAGTACTAGAAATGGGAAGTACCTACCTACAATGCAAAAATATGATTTTATGAAGGAACATTCGCCAAGAGCGATTCGATTTGACGCCACACTGTTGATTCTTGTGACACTCAGTCGTATTAATTTTCCCATGTAATCCCCACAAATATTAGTCCACAATACACCACCTATATATTTTAATTTATTTTATTGCTATTGAACTATTTATTATATTCAACAATTGTGTTCAAATTGTTTATTAACTGTAATATCAAAATAACATTAAAATGGATTCTCTAATTTTAAAACGTGGGCCAAATGGGATACTTCTCTTCTTACTTAATTAAAGAAAAGAAAGGCCACACAACAAATAAACAAATACGTCCTTTTGTGCTTTTACGTTTTTGCTTTTCATTGAAAGAAAAAAAATTGTGACTTTGGAATACGAGTACAAACCAGTAAATCGCACAAACTCTGAAAAGGTAGGATGCGTCGAGAAGTTGATTTTTGAACAAGTGCATAAATCAATTAGAGATGGCATGTTAGCTCATACTTTCTCCGGCCTCGAAAAAATATTTCAAATTTCGAGTATTCAATCGATATCTCATCTCCGAAGTCGCGGCATCATGTAATCATCTTCTCTTCCATTTTCAGCATATTGAATTGCATTTACGGGCGAATATTATGAAACATCAAATAACGCTGAAATGCTAATAAGACGGGACTGGACGCAAATACTGTCAGGTACGTGTTTGCTCAGACGTGCGCGGTTGAAGATGCTTTTATCTTATTTAATATCTGCAGTGAAGTTGCCGACATTTGATTGTTTTATTTTAATTGGGATCCATTTTTTATAATAAATGGAATTATGGATGTAATTAAATTATTATTATGTATTGTAGTAACGGAAGATTCCATACTCTTTTGTGCTTGGGATTTTTTGGATTGGGTTCGACTTTTTCAAATATGTTTTAAGTAATCCGTTGTGTAAGATCTTAATTAAATGTAATATTAAGAATTCGCCATATTGAATTTTAAAATGTACGCTCCCAATTTGAATTCAGTGATTCCAAAATCCATCCAGTTTAGTGAAATCGTAATGCAATTTAACATTTAGAGTTCACCATATTGGAACCGACACCTTGAATTTCAATTTTTTAATTTTAAATAAATAATTACGACTAATTCAATAATTTCTTCGGAAGAAGTTAAATGAACACCGTGAATTGAATATCCAAAAGAAAGCGGGAGGTGTTTACGACTTAAGAAAAAAACGCTGCATATGTCAATATTCAAAAATTAATTGTTATGACTAAAAACATCAACAACTGTAACAAAGAGCAGTCCTTATAGTTGTCAATTCGCTTAAAAATTTTAACGTCAATAACGTCAGATTCAAGGTCATTAATGAATAAAATAAACAATAACCGACCTAGATGGGAACCTTGGGAAACTCAGGATTGCGTAGGCCCCACGTCTGGCAATGTATTTCTAAAACTTACTTTAAAAGCCCTCCCACTTAATTAAGTAGAAATCGAATGCCAGCAGGGCAGGAAATGCAAGTTTGGCGAGTTTAAAAAGAAGCACTTTATGAGAAAGTTTGTCAAACGCGTTTGAGAAGTCTGTATAAATACAATCAGTTTGAGCCCTCTTCTCAAGGTTGTTTGAAATAAAAGATGTGAAAGCAGGCAGATTTGTTATCGTAGACCCCCCTTTGACAACACCGTGTTGATTTGTACTAATTAGGGACTTGCATTCAAAAGTGAGAAACTCACAAATAATACTCTCAAATAATTTGGCTACCGCAGATAACTTCGCAAATGGTCTGTAATTGTCAAGGTTATCTTTCTTTCCCTTTTTATGTATGTATTACATAGCATACTTCTTTTTTAGTAAGTTTTACCTTTCTTCTGCCTCCTCTCATTCATTCTCACCATCATCACTCTAATCAATCGCATTCATGAGTTTTTGAGACAACTTCAAAGTGATATATAATCGTGAAATATTCTGTCGTTACTTGTACGCTACACCCAGCCCGCATACCAAATTTCATCTTTTTAGGTCTGCGAGAACTACGAGAAGGACGAGTATCGGTTATTTTTAATTGATATATGGCATAGCTGGGCAGAGTTTGACTTCAAGGGAGCAGTATACCTCCATAAAAACCTCCATAAACCTTTCGCATTTCGGGTCGCTCCATTAACGCAATGAGGAGTGAGTACATGTCCATCATCACTGATTCAGGACAGGAGTATGCATTTCTCGCTTGCACTTGCAGGAGGCACCAAAAAGATATTTCTCGCCACCAAAAAAATATTTCTCGCTTGCATCGTCTATGTCCTGTGTGCCGCAGAAGTAATTTTTCACGACAGGAGTATGCATTTCTCACTTGCACTTGCAGCAGCAATGAGGTGGGCACTCGGGAGTCAAAACAGCTACCTGAGGAGCACTCGGGAGTCACAGGAGCAGGGTTTGCCCGTGTGTGATATATGGGACACAAAGCAATCAACAATAAAGTCGAAACGCAAAAGTTCAATTCAGGCACGACCATGAGACACCAGTTAATTAATCCGGGCCAACCCACTAAGCCGAGATAAAGAAAAGAAATTTCCCAAACACGTGAGAATTGATTAAAAAGCCTTCCGTTTTCAAATCAAATTTAAACAAAATCATAAAATGATTACGGGGAATATCAAACTGACGTCAAACAACAATCTATTGCAGCTAATCTTAGTAATGCAGTGCACTAGATTAGGATGAGATAACAGGATCAATATCGTCAAATGATATTAAAGCTGGAAATTTATTGGTCAGCTTTCGGTCTCTATTAATCCAGGAATCAAGTAGCTAAGTCTTCGAATACCTTGTTGTTGGTCAAACGTTTTGAATTTTTGTAGTATTGAAAATAAGCTCATAAATAAATGGAAGTGTCTCTAGTGGAATAGGCAGTCTTGTTTTGTATTTTTCGACTGGTGGTTCTGCCGTCTATCACATTCACATTTTTATCAAAATTTACATAATACCGGTTTACAACCAACACGTGTTTTGCTTTTAAGCCAACGATATGGACATTATTTCAGTTAACATTAATGTTTTAAAAATCCAGATCTTGTGATTGGAATTCCAAATTTGGAAAATTTCAGCCTGCAATAGAGTTTCAATTCAAATCACTTTTCCTACAAGCTTAAGAAAACTTGACTCTACTCGCATTTTCCTATTGCCATTCCCATCCACGTGCCAGTATGAAAACAATGAAACAATTGATTGTCACCTTTAAAATTTACCCACGTTTGCTGAATGCAGAGAGCGTAAAGGCGCCGCATAAGCAAACAATTTGCAGAAACTTAATAGCCCTCCAGAAATGTTTTTCGAAATGGGACCGACCAAGGTGTGTATAGCTGAAAAGCATTTGTGCGGCATTTAATAATTTTGTTTAGGTGTTCAGTAGCCGGCGTTAGATTCAATTCATTATCAAGCTACAAACATAATGTACGTGCAAATACTGCAAAGCATGCATACGTCGGAAGTGCCCCACATTATTAAAATTGTTGAGACTGTAAAAATGAGATCGTCGTGGGTACGTAAGTAATATTACACTAACAGAAATATTTACATCATGAGTAATTTATTATGCTTTTATTTAGAATTTAGTAAAAGAAACATTAGACGTTTGAACCGTAAACAAATTTCAAATAACGACATTGGTAAAAAATTGTGAATGATCAAGTGACTAGCAAATGTGGATACGAATCATCATCTAAAATGAACTGATTAAGAAGCTAAGCCTTTCCTTATTTAACATAAAATTTGATTTTAAAAAAAGGGGATGCAGGAATCAAAAAAGCTCTCGTGGATGGATGCAGAATATGTGATTTAGAAATTGTATGCAATGAAGTCAATCCGTTAAACGGCTGTTGAGTTGTCGTGCCCGCCTTCGAAAAATTAGTTTTGGGAAAACGCCGTATAAAGTTTCGTCCGATGACCAGTCAGGCGCAGTGCGCTCAGGTATGATCTTTGCCCATTCAAAGATTTATAGGGCGGCAATTCTAATAGTACAGAGAAATTGTCAGAAATCAAAAAGTTAATGTAAAAAACCAAAAAAACCAACTGACTCTAAAAAAGAACTAAAAAGATGTAAACAAGACACATTCATAATTAAATCTATAAATAAACCAGTACTACTAAAATTGATCTAACTGGTCAATATTTGTAATAAACTGACAAAGTATACCTAATTGGCAGTCGAAGGCTACATACAAAGCCTAACAAAAATATGCGTCGGTTTTTTAAATTAACTTTTTTATTTTTATCTTTTCAGTTCATTTATTAAGTTAGTTTGAAAATTTGATATTTACAATTTTTCACGCTGCCGGGTTTTTTGATTTTTTAGCATTTCTCATTCAAATTACATTTAAACATATAATTTGTACATATTTTTGTAAGTCATTTAGAAAACCCGTTATGTTCATAACCCACTCGACAGGTTTTGAGGGAACAAAATTTTTGAAGACATTATATGGCGCCAAAAATCGACCATTTTAATTTTTATAATTTTGATATACCCAGTGTCACTCTCGCAATTAAGACGAATCTAACGACACCTCTCTAGTTAAAATCCATGATGCCGTTTAGGTGTACCTGCGTGCCAAAGAAATATCCATACATACACTCGAAAAACATAACCCTTCACAATAGAGATGACGATGGGGAATTGTGAAAGTGGAAGGGAGGCGTTAGAAAAACTTATGTTTTAGTTTGTGTATTCACAGACCTTGACCTTTCGCCGCAATGTAAAATATCTCCCCTTCTAGAAATGCTAGATCAAAAAAAACAGTTTTTCAGATCTCACAATTCTCTGGAAATTAAGTTTAACAACTTTTTCGTGAAATTGATACTTTTTAAGTTATAGCGCGTAAAAGCTTAAAAAATTGAGACAACAATTGGGTTTTCACCTTTTGCTTGTTTTGGGTAACTTATAATAAAAAATATCTCGATACAAAAGTTGCAGAGCACAAAATTTGCCATACATTTTATATGTATCATTTTTCCATGCAACAAAAGGTTAAGCCTTGAGATTACTCATAAGATATTTATAACTTGCGCCTGGGAGTATGTTATATAAGCAAGATTGCGTCATCGATGCGGTTTTATTAAAAAGGATTACGTAGATACGAAGCAGGGACAGTAAAGATGAAAGCAACAGTTTCAACTCATTCGTTTTTCAATGACACCTTGTACTCATATATGTTTAGTTGGGGAAAGCATAAATACTTTTTTAAAGTTTATTTTTACTTTTTGTATACTCTTCCCTTCTCCAAAAAAAAAACTAGTACCACACCACCGAGTCATACAAAAAGTTGCACTCAACGTTCGTTGTATTCATCTGCACATATGTATGTACATATATAACCGAAGAAAACTGTATTAGAATATATTTTTTTTTTATAATTATTATTACGACTGCGGGAACTATTGACAACATTAAAAATACACTCAAGTAGCAATTACAAAACTAGTATAGGAAAAGGAAACTAAAATACGGAATAGTTAATACGCATTTCCTAACAATGCAACAATACAACTTAGTCTCGTCAATTTGTAGCATTATTATAACTTTCAACATCTCAAAACAAGAAAGTAAAATGTATGTTATATGAACAGAAATTCCACATCCACGAACTTGCCACGACATGCCCGAAATGATTTCAGGTTGATTTTCCGAATGGTATAATTGGAAAAAAAATAATAGGCAATATTTACACACAAATAATGAACAGTTTTTGAAAATGGTTGCGACGTGTCTTCTTCGGTAATGTCTGCATACTGAAATGGTCGTAAGTTTTTATTATTGCATGACGTCTATTAAAGTTGAAACGATATATTCAAGCGGAGTACTCAGGCTGACTTTTATGAAGTTGGTTGTTGATTTTAAAGATTTGTACACTATCTGTGCGCTGTTATCATTTGCTTTACATTTGTTTTATTACTATCATTATCTTTACATTACCATAAGAAAGCAGTTACTACAATTCTATTATCTGATGCCGCATGAAAAAAAGAGAATAGGGTTTTATGACAGTCACAAGTCATAAATATTTTCCCTAGGCGTGAATTTTTTGTGGATAACTTTCTCGAATATGGTTGGAACTTTTTAGAACTTTGTTAAAATTTTACGTGTATTGCTAGAGATAGCAATTTAGAATTTCAATGATACTTACACAACAAATTTGGAGGTCAATTGTTGATGCATTTTGACTAGTGACTTTTGCGATACGTGGGTAATGCAATCAATTAATGAAGAGACTACGATATCTTATATCTACTTATATAATATGATATGTATATCATCTTAAGTTAATTGGTTGTAGATTTAACAATTATTTTATACACGACAATTTTTTTTTTTCAATTTTCGTATTTTGTGACATACAAATTGAATATCCAAATCTTATTAAACTGTAAAATTACCTCTTCATTTTACATCATTTTCCACAAATGAGAAAGAAATTACCGTTATCTTAAAAACTGTTTTATAATAATTGATCTATTACGAACAATTTTGTGTGAATTATCATCGACAAATAAGAATAAAGATTACCCATTTCGAATAAACAAAACGCGACCAAAATTTCTGAGAGCTCCACAGTGATGCCTCCACATGTGTGACGGCAATCGGCGAGCTTGACGTAGGAGAAGTCACCGTTGTTTCGCGCGCCCTGGTTTTCGTGTGTACGTATCCTGTGCAGGACGAATTCCGAGAAAGAAGACCAATAAACTCGGCAACTGAGGTTCGTGCAAATGCTACTCTGACCTACTGCCTTGCTTCAGCATAGGGTGAAGGCAATAAACAAACAAATGATACGTGGGCTGGCATAGAGATACACGCTATAAATTTTTTATAGGTATTTGAGGGGCAAGAAAAATATGATTGTTTTGACTGCTACTGGAATTGTTTGATACTTTACAAGAAAAATGTGGTTTTTCTACTGTTTAGAGCTAGTGCTAGTGCCCTGCACAACTAGGACGCGTGAAACAACTGCGACTTCCCCTGCATCGAGCTTGCTGGTTGCCGCCGCACATGTGGAGCCATCGCTATGGAGCTCACAGAAATTTTGGTGGCGTTTTGTTTATTCGAAATGGGTAGTCTATTCTTTAATCGAAAAAGTTGATAAAGAAAAATTCTTCTAATTTACGAATAACGGTTACGTGTATTAAACGCAAAACATTTTCAAGGGCAGCTTGCTTAAATCACCAACAGCAGTACAAACTTCATTAGGGGCCCAATTTTCAATACCCCCAGCTATTTATGTGAAATGTTTTATACATTACCAATCCAGGCAATTTTCTACCGCACCTTCTTCAGAATTTAATACTAATATTCATATAGTATAAATAAATAACCACCCATCGCTTACTTGACATATCTTGACATACAATTTTTCATAGGAGATATGAGGTAAAGCGTGCATTCATTATCTCCCGAACTTAGGTCAACCTCTCAATTATCTTAAGATCGTCATGGCACTCTTGAACTCGTTTGCTGCATATTATTATGGGCAGTCATACCGCTCAGATGTAATTCATATGGACCACGGCCACACAAGCTATTCAGTGAGAATATACTGCACAAATAATCGATGAATAATTTTTCTATATAAATTAGGTTAAACTTATTTTGGTCTCTTTTAGAAGTTCCTGTCTGCGTGACAGGGTGAAAGAAAACTGAGAAGAGATTGAAAGCAGACTGAAATGTCTTGATTATGTAATATGTGCCTATTATCGTAAGTCCCTCTAACTTTCATTACCAATTAATTTTACTACGTTAATGATAGTGGTGTAGTTAAGGTTTACGTTACTTTAAAGAAGACAACACACAAAGTGCTCTTTACACAATCCGCCATGTTTGTTTTTTTTGTGCCTAATATTTAATTTTGTACGTTTTTTTAAGGCGAACAACGGAAACGCTTCTTTTTTTTAATCAATAGTTTTTTCTAAAACTCGAAAAAATCCATTTTTCAGACCTCAATTGTTTAATAAAAAATTTTGCAACGCAAAAAAGTCTAAGTCTAAACTCTACATTCCTATCATCATTCTGAACAACCTGGATTCGGCTTATACCTAAAAACATTTTATGTCAAAATGTCCTTATTTTCATGCTAATTCGACTGGACTAGATAATAAACTGACAATATACTAACTAATCTATTTCATGTAAAATATCGAGGTACCTAAAAAAAGATCCAGAATAGATACCAGCCTTTTTTTCTATTATATGCATAGGTACATATACAGTGGCGGATTTACCAGCAGGCTGAGTAGGCTTGAGCCTAGGGCGGTAAATGTAGGAACCGAATTTTTTTTAGCCGTTTTACTGCGAACAAGTTTTACGCTTGTAAAAATTGTGGGTCGTTATTTGAGGAGCTCTATATTGTGTGGAGTAAGTAAATGTGAACCAAAATTTACGAAACAAAAGCATCGTTGTATGTGAATTTCCCATTCTAATATTTTGAGTAAGAGAGTGTCATGATTTTGAACGGCACCTCTAAAATAGAGCTGCAACAAAGGAATACAGGGAAGTCCCGGAACTACATATAATAATAGATAATCAAAGCCTCGGTTGATAGCTTCCTGCAATAATTTCATAACGGATTGACACTTCTTTCTGGTTCAAAGTGTTTCGTGGATTGTATGAATATTTTCACAGCACCGGTGAATATAAACTTACAATAATCATCCTTAACGAATTACTCAGTTTATTAAAAAAGCCCTGCAAAAATATTTTTCAATTCGAAGCTTGAAACACGGTCTCGTTGAACAGGTTTACGTCAACCGTAAATAGTATTCCAAAAGATTCCTCATGCTTATTTAGTTATATTGTCTTTTTTAATGAAGCAAACATAGGAATAATAACACAGCCACCAAAAAAAAATTTTCGGGCCCGGGGATTGGACTATGTGTTTGTTCCATATGTTTTTGGGGTCGCTGAAACTGAATCCGATGTCAGTTCAACCCCATCACGTCAGGTTTTTTACATAACCTCATAAAACCTCAGCAAAAACGAGAGAAAAAATAAAAAAATTTCAATCTGGGGATCAGACCATGTCTTTTATATGTTTTCGGGGTCGCTGAAACCTGACGTGATGGGGTTGGACTGACATCAGATTGAGTTTCAGCGACCCCAAAAACATATGAAACACATAGTCCGATCCCCGGGCCCGAAAATTTTATTTTTGTGTGGCTGTGTAATTTGGAAATTCAACCCGACCTTATCAGTCGTTCATGATTGAGCTTTCATTAGCTCATAAATATACTCAGAAACTATTTCCTGTGCAATTTCAACTAAATTGTTGGATTGTGAAAATAATCTACATAGGAACTGACAATTGCAGAGAAAATTAACAGCTTATACTTGTACATCCGTCACTGTACATATAGATACGAGTAGATATGTACATAGGCAATGGCAAAACAGGCCGTTTTCACGCGAATCTCCAAGTGACTCTGGGGACTGATTCTTGAGCCGAGGAGACTTACTTGGAGTAATCAATAAAACTTCTTTAAAAACATTTAAGGTACAACATCGCGGAAACAGTTAGCAATACCCATAAATAAATCACAATTTTCTTGCACTCTGCATCTCTGTCGACAATTTGTAAATTTTATTCAGGAAACCCTGAAAACCCTGTACAGGAAAAGATCTCGTGCAGACATCTTAAATAAGAATAAAGCACATCTTACTAGAGTAGGTAATCACAGTCTTGATCATTTAAAAGTTCTTAGTACTTATCATCATTAATCATCAGGTAAAATGGAAATTTCACAGCAGTAATCGCGGATGTGATTATAAATGCATAAATGCAGTTCTCATCTATGACATAAATTGCATTTCTTCCTTGAAAGACTGCTTCCGTTTTGTTTCAATTGCGATATGAAAGGTCGAATGCAAAGCGAGGAGCATGCGAGCTGAGAGCTGACGCAATTTAAGCACGATTGTTACTGATACGAGGTGTGTTTTCTTCGAATTGTCTTCGTCCAGAGACTTTACACAGTCGTAAGCCTCGAATAACATCAACATCATATAATCATATTTTCAGAAATGGCCTCATCTAATGACTTCGAGTGCAGTGTGCGCTATTTTGAAAATTATATATACTTACCTAATGTCTATGGGCTATTAACTGTTTGCGCTTTAAACATGACAATGTAGGGCTGAAAGTCATATACGGGTCTTGAGATATTTGTTATATTTTTAAACCGTTGAGAGGCTGTCATGCTTAATGCAAAGTAATTATTTTCTAGGCTTACTTATTCGCGGGCAGAGGTGTGGTGCATAACTGCACGACTAAATACGCGCACTTAATAGGTAACAACATCTCATCAATTCCCGTAAAATCTGTAAATGTCTCATTTGAATAAGCTGATCATATAACAACACCCTTGGATTCTGAGAATGAAGTCAACTTGGAAATACTATGAATATGGAACTATGGAGGCTTAGTGCCACGTTAAAATGAATTGTAAATTAAATCAAGCTTCTTTCACTATCCCCTAAATTACGCAATATTTACGTGACATCGAACCAATTTGTATTCTGATCAAAATAAAATTGCAAATGTTCGATACATGTAAAAAACTACCGTCAAATGATTTCATTATTATTTTGGTCACAATTGGATTTTATTGGTATTTAATGGTCAGGACTTTCCACAGTATGACTTCCGGAAACTCATCGGTGATCTTATTATAAACTATATATACGTGTGCCATTAGATGTTATTCGAAGAAGATGATCACATTTTTTTTTAAATACAAATTTAATAGTTGCAGGTACATGCAAGAAAAATGCTGGTCCAACGAGAGCTTATAAAACTAATATTCACTGGTGGCTCATCAGGCTTTTTAATTTTCCATACGAATTACATGGAAAAGAACACTTTGCTTGCTTGACAGTTTCGTCAATATCTCGTGGAAAAAACTCTTACACAAACGGGACCAAGTCCATTGAAAAGAGCATAAAATTTTCCACAAAGAGTGACCTTCACATTTCAAAATATGATTTTCGGGCCCATTACAATAACTTCCCTATAAACTGGGAAGTTGATTATTTCAACAAATCAGTAAAACATTGGTTACTTCGAAAAAACACTACCGCCATTCGATTTTTTTAAAAAGTCATGACAATAATCCCTCTGACATGTTTTTGTCGGATTTCATATTAAATACTATAACATAAACTGACACTATACGATTGCTTATAACGACTTTACACGAACAAAATAAATTTCAAGTCAATGCAAAATTTACCACTAAACCTGATCTGTACACTAAAAAACACCAACAAACTTTAAAATTAAAAGTCAATGCGTTTCATTGAAAAACATGCATTTTTATTCCTTAATGTATTTGATCCGAAAGTAAACATTTGAATTGTAAAGATGGCGTCACCAAAATGTAGCAACAGTTGGAATGTTTGAGAAGTGTCATTTTCGATTTAAAAGGCAATCTGTTCCAGAGGTCCCGGGTTCAAATCCCACTTGAATGAGATTGTTTTGCTAAAGAGTCAAGTCAGCAGATATGAAGTGCCAAATTGGAGTTATGCCAACGTGTCGGCACTAGAAGCCAGGCGTCCCCAGTTCGAATCTCATCGGAAACCACACAAACACTTTACTACATAAGAAGGCAATTGCAACTAAATCCACTGAGTATCCTTTCCCATGCAACTGTTCCTCAAATTCAAAATAAAATTGATTTACAAATGTACACTTTTAAATCTAAAATATATTTTCAGCTTAAAAGTGCTTGAATTTCATTACCTTCCTTATTTAAACATGATCGCTTTAAAATTTACTCATTTCGAACTCAGACGACTATTAGGTATATTTAACATGTTTTTCTCTCAGTTTGTGAGCTTCACATGAAATATATCCTCAAAACATTAAAGCATGAAGCTCACCGATTCCCGAAAATACTTGCTGAGGAAATGGGGAAATCTTAACGAAGAGATATCAACGGTCTCTGGAGAGTTCACGGGAACAACAACACGTCAGATTGTACCAAAAATTATAATCTAATTGGCTATACGAGTGCAGATCGTGTTGTAGGATGATAGATATAATCAAATACAGAGTACATTCAAAATAGGAATAATTTTTAGAGCAAGAGATGACTTGAATGCTCGCATGTGAAACTTCGCTTATCCAGTTCGACTGTATTGGCAGCTTCGAATAAACAAATTAGATCACACGCCGCGTTCGATGCTTTGTTTAGTTCGTACAAACTGAATGGTGCTTATTTTTATAATCTGGGGCAATAAAACATAAGACCCAATGGAAAAATGCGAACTTCAAATAGTAGGGGACGCTATATGCCTATTAAATCAGCGGCGTGCTCTTACTGGTGAACTTAGAATGATGCAATCTTTCATGACGTGCTTTATTCGAAACCATTCAAAGAAATACTCCTCACACTTGGGCAAATAAAGGTAAAAAATAAAAAATAACAACAACAGTCTAGTCATTCTAGTAAACATCCATAACGGCATACGTAACGTATTTATTGTTACACTGTAAACTGTCACTCATAATTAATCCAAGTTATTTCAAATCACGAAAAATGTGCAATTTTCAATGGCACACGAAGTGTGAGTTAAAATATCTCACTAATGCTGGTTCCATTGAATATGAACACATTGTCGATATTGATGTATCAAAATGAACACGGTACTAAAAATTGTGTTAAAATAACTCATATTGAGAGAAATTACATATTTGTAACTGAACACGTTTTATAATTTTCATAAGCCGCATTGTAACACATTTCAGATGTGTATATCAATATAATTCACGCTTCTCACAGATCTCTGAATCCAGAATCCGTCGTATAAATTCCAAACACGAAAAAAGTGGTATTTAAAAATATTAAGGGAGCAACAAAAAATATTACACATCAAATTAGAAATTACATTATAAATGAGAAAACCCTTTCAAAGAGCAATTCAATTCAATTTCGTTTAGGCCGTTAAATATAATTTTACACCAGTGTATAAAAGGATTCCATTGAGAGTGTGAAATTGAATTTTTAATGTAATTTCACTTTTTCAAATTTAATGCCTTCTGGTTTTGTGTGGCTTCCGATGGGATTCGAATTCGGGACGCCTGGCTTTTAGTGTGAACACGTTGGCATTACCCAATTAGACGCTTCATATCTGCTTCACTTATAATTTAACTCTTTAGAAAGCAAAAGAATCTCATTCATGTGGGATTCGAACCCTAGACCTATGGAACAGTAGTCTACAGCTCTCGCCATTGATCTACAAACAGCCTCGTGGCTGTAAAAGTTCCTCCAATTTATTTTTTAGAGTGCAACATTCGTATAAATAAAAATCTATTGTGTACATTGTGAATGAATTGTATTAAAATTATAAAATTCAAACATCAATGCAAATTTGCATCTGAGAGTAAATTTTAAATTATGAACTTACATTTCATAAAATTACATTGGAATCACACTTTCAAACAGTTATTCGCAATGCATGAAATCAAAATAAAAATGGCTTTGAGAAAGGTTAAGTGCCTCATAAATACTGAAAATATGATAAAATGCAGAATAAGCTGAAGAAGAATGAGCAGACACAGCTCTACCTTTGGTTGAATGTGGATTTTAAATTGATTGAAGTGGAAAGTCCCTTTTATATGAATTTTACACCGAATTTAAATTTCTGGCTGTGTAATTTTAAACTTTGTTTTTTGAATTTCAAATGTTTTATATATTATTAAATTGGCAGTGCTTATTTTTACTATGCGTTTCACCGTGTAAGGTTCGTATGACCACGGACTCGGGTCAGTGCCTATTTGTACCCCACATGTGTCCGCATTTTACACGGAATTCGGAAGTACACGGAAAAGCCGAAGTTACCCGAGTCCGTATCACGCGGACTTTATATGGTGAAACGCATGGTGCCTATTAAATTAGTTTTCTGTAATATCACCCACAAAATCCGATTTCAATCGTTTGTTTTACCTAAACATTAAACAATTTAAAATATTGCCCTACTTAATGTTGCAATATTTAAAAAAAAAAGGTTACTCTGCTGGTATGATAAGAAGGGGCCGCAAAATGTGTAGTCTCTCGAATAAGTAGACGAAACATTAATGAAACGTTCCCTATGCGTATGGAACTACCATCCAAGAATTTAAAAAACAAGTCATGAATTTGCTACTCCCCGATTTCGAATAACACAGAAAAAATGTGTAATACTTGTACACGGGGATTAAATGCGTTTTGGAAAAACTCGGACGAAAACGAATAAAAAGTGACTATACATCAAAATAACACTCATAAGTGAGTTGAAATCACCCACTTGGATTTGCAATGTAAATGAGCTATTCCCCATCTTTAACGAGTAGTTAGTTATCTTTCACAATTCTAAACGCTCTCATTCACATTTGCACTGCGAAATGTATAAAAAGAATAACTTGGATTAGTGATGATAAATAAAACGATAAACTGAATTATGATTGGAAATTTTCAGAGTTTAGACTAAGGGAGATTTTATATACAGTTTCCATCCTGAACTTGATTAATTTTAAATAACAGATAATTTTAAAATGCGCAGGTTGTCGTTAAATCCAAATTCAGCACTTATAATTTTTAAACTATAATCAAGTATTCGCGCAATATTTAAATCTAATGAATTGTAAACAGTTAATTTTAATTCTAGCATAAGTTAATTTAGCCGTAACATTTGAAATCTAAATTTTGCGTCTTCGGTTATTAGTTTCAGTTTAATTTAAACAATTTAGGCCGATATTTAAAATAGCCAATACTTCCAAAATTACGCTAATAGATATTAATTGCAAATGTTTCCAAAAACGCTATGTTTTAAATATTGAACGCATGTAATATATATTTCAAAACCTAATTGCTGATAGTTTATAAAACAAGACACCTATGCACACAGATCCGTATCACAAAAGATGAGTCGATATAACAGTAATATCTCGAGCCACCTAATAACTAGCTCTACGCGCTTTTCCGAATGACGCAAAACGAGCAAGTAGTGTGTCAGCGATCAATCTCGAATTTGTCAATGAATGCTGTGAATGAAGGGAAAAAAGTCGGCTATCAAGCCAGCTCGCAGCACAATATACAGGCTGTCTTTCTTCACTCTTACGCAGCAGTAGCATATGCTCAGGTGTGTTAACATCGTGACGCTTTTCAAACGCTCAGCGTCCCAAAGTGTGTTAATGCTGTGCTCGTGCAAAATAATTGATTTGAATGAAATCTGAGGTTTTCCCGTTAAATTTCCATCCTTGCTATCACATATCGTCATAGGCGAGTACTCACTATTAAGTTGCGAAAGGTGGAAACACGAAGAACAGATTTGAGGAAGTTATGCGAAAACCAAAAGAAACTGGGTGAGACCACTCGTGTCCACCGCAAATGGCACATAATCTGCCAGTGTATGTTTTCATTAATAGCAAATAATAATTCACGATCGGTTCAAATTTTCCCTTTTTTCCCAAGCGATTACCGAAACATAAGTTTGATTTATTTATTCATATACCTTACTACGAACTGCTTCGATTTCAATGCTTTGTCACCTTTCCTTTTCCGTAATTAGTTCACTGCGAGGTATGAATTCTGCGGTTATGCTCCAACGGCACTTGCACAAAAGTATCGGTTCACAGTACCTATCTCGCGACACAACACCTACTTCCACCCGAAATTTGATAGAGCTTCTTTGCACGGTTATATAAGAAATTTCGCTCAAAGCCGATTGTACTTTACGAGCTGGGGTGTCTTGCACTTGTTGCTCCTTTCGCGCCCGATTAATGACTGACAGATATCTGCAAAAATTGAGTTAAGTACTTAGCCACGCTTCAGTCGTACAGACAGAACGGCATGGGCAGATCGTAAATTTTGCCGCGTCGCGTCGGGCAGTTATTAGTGAGGTGCCTTTCTCGAGCTCATACACCCGACCGGGACACTTTGATCAGTTCAAAATTCGCCTGTAATTCTAATTCTGCCACAGAGCGCTGCTCTACAACAAGATTTTGTTTATGTTGCCTGCCTTCAGTGCGGGCATGCTTATTTCGACTGTTAACTGGCCCAAGGACTTTCGATATATTGATTCTAAAGGCACTTCTCATGCAGCTCAAGTATACTAGCAGCATTTCGAAACAAAGCCTCTGATAACTTCAACTTACAATTAGTCACAAACAAAAGACTCAGACGACGAACTTAAACAATTTTCTTTGAACTACCAAACCTGCAAAATATGTGACATGCAGTATATGTAACTGTTTGCAATAACGAACTACAAAAGGGCAGAAGTTATTTCAGTTTTCTGCTATTTCAGAAAGTCATCAGTATTTCACTTTCCTTGCCGAATGTTACCCTTGACTTTTGATGCGTAGGATTTTGGTTTTAAATACTCTCTGCCCCGCGGTCTTCTGTAATGGATTTATAAGTTCGTATACTTTCAAGCTTTATTACAGTATGCTTAAACTAAAATATTTTGAAACTAAAAATATTTAAATCAAATGTTGATGAGCTAAAGTGGGGGATAATGTGACCTGAGCACCACAAAGTTCCGGCAAAATATAATACGTATGTAGGTATCAAGCAATATGGAAAGGTCCGCTTCGAAGCGTATTTACATACATATGGATTGGATCCATCAAATAAAATGTACTAAGCCATGGAGGTAGTGAGGATTTTGTCCAGGAAGAAGTAAAGCAACTCAGTCAAATAGTGAAACATTATTATTATAAGACATCTCGGCGATTTTTGATTATAGTTGACCGCAACCAGTTTTTAGTAGACAGCAGAAGGGTTATGTGTTTATCAGCCTATGTATGTATGTACCATATGTAGGTACGTATGTTACGGTCTAAAACCCCACTGGATTGATCGATTTTGATAAAAGAGGGGCCCTTAGAATCATATTAATCATCCGGTTGTCATAGGTTATAACACTTTCCAAGAAAAGTAAAATGGCGGCCACCATAAGTCAAAATGTCTGACACTAAAATCAAATTTCACCAAATATTATTAATATGGATGAAAGCATTTGACGAGCACAATACGGTAAACTATGTGACGTCATACTAAATCAAAAATGGCGGATGCCCGAAGATAGCGGATTTCCTCTTTCTTCACAACTTCCTCGATATGAATATCAAATGAAAGGATTTAACCCAATATGGCGTTGTGGCCCACTATTATTGCAGCATGCGACCGTTCAGCTTCAGTTTTTTTTACCAATGCTATTTTGCTCATCTCTTTTAGTACGTTTTTTTGCAATATTTTTACTTGTCCATAAGTTATACCATCGCACATGCGATGAACCACTGTCTTACTACTTCCCAATTTCTATGTATGTGGAAGCAAGCTATTACAGGTGCTCCGGTACTAAAAACAATCTTGCCTTCAGGTCCTAGTGACCAATTAGGATTTATGTAGTTTGTGCTTCCTTAGTAAAATACTTGAACAATTAGTATGTACTTAAATGATGTATTCAGTATTATATTAATAAGGAAAGATTATCGAATATGTTCCAATCTGGTTTCCGTTCTAAATTGTTAAGTAAACTGTCTCACAATTATCGTTTTACATTTACAGCCAATAAACTCCTAAGCTGCTAATTAAGTGGATGTAATCAGCACGTTAGACTTAATAATGCTGTTTCTAATTTGGCATCTATTTGCTGTGAAGTACCCCAAGAGTCAATTTTGGGACCATTTCATTTTTGCCTCTACATAAATGAGCTCCCTGATGTAGTTAGTGATGTATCACATCATCTTCATGCGAATGATGTTCAGATATACATACAAATGGTTTAATTGATGTTGAATTGCATTTGTTGTTTATTGGCACGATGTTCAATCCGGTTGCGTTTATAGACGCAATGATATATCGGATTGAAACTCCGCGTTAAATATGGGAGTGAACTGACAGCTATCGGATTTAGTAAACGTACTGGACTTTTAAGCCGCAAAATGGATTTAACGCGTGACGAGGAAATTTATTTCTAAAAGAAGTGAAAATAATTGTTAAGAATTATATTGAGAACATAACTAAGTCCCTGAGAGGCCAAAATTATTCGTCCATCCTCCAAGAATTTCGAACTGTTTTTATCTTAAATTCTTCGACTTTTTTCTTTTATTATTTTTTACATTTTTTTTCTCTTCCTCTGCTTTATTGCAACTAATTGAATTTCTATAATTTTAGAATTATTTCGAGCCAGTACCAGTGTCACCTACTGAACTCTGTACGTAAAAGTTTTTCTTTGTGCATTTAAACCCAATAAATTATTATTATAACTCGGCTTCAATAGAAAAATTCTTTAAATTATAATAATTGGAAATAATTGTTGATCTTTTGATGAAGTCTTGTCCAGCCTAATATAGTGGTGAAGAATTTATAATGAGAATGTAGGCAAGTTCTCATCGGAAAATGTGAGGTATAATCAGGACCTTTCCATTTCCAGGAGTTTGCGCTGGAGGATTCGGTACGATGACCTTGTCGTTTTATGACCATTGCCATTATAAGAAAGTTTATCACTAGTAAGCGCCCCACCCTGCCCCAGCGTGGCTACGCCCATGGAATAAGATACCTACTGGCGGACATACCACGTGATTTAATAGTCGCATAATATTAGTGAAAATTTTTTACTAATGTAAGAGGCTTCTTGACCGTTTTTGATATACATATAGTATTTGCAGTAGTACGAAACCGATAGCTCAAGCAGACTACAAATATTAGAAAAGTTTTCACTAATGTAAGGACTGCAAGGCTCTAGTACGGTTTATAAAAGAGCAAAAAACTATATGAATATAGGAAGTTGCGGCTGGCTAGAGGACATATTATATTTCTCATAATTTTCAGGTCACATGAGGGTGTTTCCCCTCAGAAATCTAAAGATGAACCTAGATATCAAAAATTTATTGCGGCAAAACTATAATGCTTAGATAAAAACTCGGAATTTGAAAGGGATGTAAAACTTTATATAAATCTTGTACAAATGAGATCACACACCTACGGCAATGGTGTGTCGTTCCACGCCAATCGTTATTACTCAACTCCTGAAAGGAGGCACATTAGTCCTTCACACCGAACTACGTTCAGTTTTTCTCGGCTAAGCTCGGGTATGGGTGATAACGATGCCAAGTGAGCAGATTCCATTTATTCATTACAAGGGGATTTGTTTTAGTAATGTTAGCAGTCGGGAGATTATCAAGGAGTAAATGAAATGATTCAGTGTCAATATATGAAGTGCTTTATTGAATATATAAAATACATATAAGATCTCTTTTAGCGACAATTGCCAATAATATTTTAGATAAAAAATGTAATAATTCTTCGATTGTTCTTTTGAACTACAAACATGAAAATTGTTACAAAAATATTATACATTTCCACAATAAAATTTACTTCACAAAATAATTCACCAATAGAAGTAGAAATAGGCAACAATTAGTTTTATATATTTTTCGTTTTCAATATTACATTGTTTCTTAACTTATTATTAATTTTTATTTGTTAGCAATAAGCGATTTTGTTTAAATATCTTTACCTAGATTTGTCTTACAAAATTTCTAAATCACAATGCCGTATTTCGGGAAACTTTTTCTGCAAATAGAAATATTTTTAGAATTTTTGAAGTTTAAATAATTTCAATTAAATTAGGTCCCACTACAATTTTTCAGTAACCCTTTTACCACTATATAATGGATACTAAGGAATGTTTAAGCAATGTGCCTTTATAGTAAAATTGTCCGACTAGAAGCATCATAAACTTTACTTATTAACCTCTGAAGTAATGGTGGAGTCAAATTCACTCCTAGCTTCGGAAGATGAGGTGCAAATGCAAACACAAAATAATACAAATGACACAAAGAGTCAATGGTAAGGCTAAACTTTGACGTATCACTTGTTTGCTATTATTTTATGGTTATTCTGTCGATGAAATCAACCACAGCGAATCACGGTTTAGTGGTCGCTTGAAGTCCATATTGACGTCAAAGAACCACACCACAAAAATTAATCTGTTTAAAAGCACCTAAGAGACGTTTAACTTTAAAAAAATCTGTGAGATTAATGCGCAAGATGCGTCTACCTTGCCCTCTGTATCTGTATGCCTCTTTGGGCATCCGGTGGTGAGTGGTCTGTGATATTATATTAGTTGCACTCGATTGCCAACGACAATAATTTTGTGGGTGATATTGTGTCCGTCCGTGTGAATACTATCATGCGTTGCCATATTAATTGATGACCACCCGTTTTGCGGCCGTAATGTGGTTACGCCGTGGTACGTCTCAGTTTAGCCTAAAAACTGCCTATGCATGAATAACTGAAAAAACCGGTGAATGTATCTCCTTTTATCTCACTGATAATCGATAAAAACTAATTGCACTACAACAATTAGGAAAGCTCCACATCTTCCAAAGTTGTTTAAATCAGCTCCAAAATGTACCAATTAATCATGGGGACTCTCTTATCTCAATTAAATATCTTCAAAGTTAAAGTTTCACTTACCCTTAATTTCATTTCAATCCTGTCAATCTCACCTCCCATTAAGTCCACTATATTTTCTCCATGGGCAAGCATAAACTGCTCAAGCTCGTCAATACTTTGGAAGGATTTTACTGTCTAAAAAACATATGAGGATTAAAGTATATAAATATTATAAATGCTGCTTGTGTATTTGGATGCAACATCACACAGACTATTACATATTCCAACTTAAAATATAAGCTAGGTTATTTTGATAAAGTGCAGGGTTTCAAAATGGCTGTTCCAAGAAGGCTACCTCTACCGCAAAACTAACTTAGATTTCAAAGGGATTGCCCTGAAAATTTGCACTAGGGCAAAAAAAAAAAATCAAAATGACCATCCATACGGGGACCGAAATTCCTCATTTTAAAGAAATTTAATATGAAGACGTCTTCCGGGTTACAGAATTCAACTCTAACAAATTCAAGACGGCAGACTCAAAATGGCTGCCGAAAAAGTTAAACTTTAAGGGATTGCCATGAAAATCAACACAAGGGCGTTTTTAGGGATGCTGATTTCGAATATGTTTTCAAAATTTCCAAATTTAAGTCAAATCCAAATCCAATATGGCGACCGAAATTCTGGTACTTTGAGCAATTTTGATGAAAATGAATATAAAGAAGACTAACGGGATATGAATTTCGATTTAACCAAAAAGCGGGGCTATAATGGCTACCAAAGTTCTTGAACATCAACGGATTGCCTCGAATATGCTATCGAAAAATTCCAAATGCCGGATCAGTAAAAATACAGAAAACTTGTTCCTTTCATTAAACTTTTTTGAATTACCTTTAGAAGTTCATTTAAATCCTGTTTCTCGAGGTAAGTTCTCGCCAGTTCTCTACCATCAAAATCCATTTCTGCCTGCAAAAAAAAAAAAAAGAATGTAGTAGAAATGTATATTAACAAAATTAAAATTAAAAGTGTACCTTGTATCTAACAAGTGAATTTCCCATATCAATTCCTTTTACATCATGAATCGCTCGAATCATTATATCGCCCTCTAACTCTGAGTTGATTTTGTTTAAGTGATCCTCACGGATAGATCTGAAACAATATTGCTTTTCATTACCTACTTTAAAATTTGCTTTGAAGAACAAACTTTCCAACAAGCGCCGCCACATTTGTATAAATGATGAATGAAGCTACCGCACCTAAGGTACCACCCACTAATAGGGATCCCACAGCATCTGGAACTGTCGAGCCAGTGATACTCGTTAAGCCCATACAAGTTGCAGCCATAATAACACTAGCAACTGCTGCTGAATCTTCTGTAAGGACCACGTTTACGCATGGGTCTTGTCCCCGAAGCACTGTATAAATTTTTATTTACTGAAATCATTTACGAACAAATTTAATCAATTTCACCATATTCTTTGAAGGAGATGTTCTGCTCTTTTGCTGATCTTCGAATTTTATTGACAGCTACAAGTAGTGTGAAGCCTTCCGATAAAAGTGAAAGCCCCAAAACAGCAAAGGCCTTAATTAATTAATTAATTTCCTTATATAATTCGAGGCTATAAAAAAGACTTACTATATTGAACTCCTGCATTGGCACAGGATGCAACAGTCCCATAATTCCATGGTAAAAAGACAATCCAGTGCCGACACAAAAGATTCCAACGCCCGATATGAGAGAAGACACATATTTCATATTTGTATATCCATACGGATGGTCCGAATCAGCCATCTTAAAACAAAATTTTGATTTTCTAGCAAAAGAGAAACATCAGACACCTGTACTTGTGTTGATTTGTGAATTCCGTAAGCCAGTATAACCTGGTTCACCGTATCAGCAAAAGAATGTATGACTTCCGCAAACATGCTGTGGGAACCCGTATACAACCAGGCAATGGACTTGAATATTAAATTTGCCATGTTGCTAAAGAAATAATCTATTTTAATTAGTTTGTTCCTAAAGTAGTCATAACGTCAAGCTCACATTCCTACTGCGATTAATACTACTCTTCCCGATTTACCAAATAAGCCCGGATCCTCATCAAATAAAATTGCGCGACTGCCTATTTCTCTGCGATAATCCCTAAGTCTTCTTTTTACTGTGAAAATATCTACAAATGGAAATGCGTCCATTAAATTGAAAATGCAATAATGTTTTGAATATTTTAGCAATGATCTATAACTGACGAAACAAACTTACTCTGCTGATGTTTTTTTCTTTCAATTTCTCGCTTTAAGCACTCTCTCAACAGATTTTCTCTGGAACCCCAAACATCAATTGCTTTAGCTTCAACGTCTTTTCGCCAATATACCGTAATAGGAGGTTCCTGCTCATAAGGCGATCTTCTCTTAATTTTAGGCAAACCTTCAAGGTCTGAAGCCTTTAGCAAAAAATCTGACATCGCTCTTGTCGGAGTAATAAAATTTCTTTCAAGAGATGATCGATTGCTATCCCTTTTTACCCTTTTCTGAAATCAAAACATTTGCACGTTATAGCTTCGCATCTTATTTTAAAATTACTTCACTAGGCGGAGGTGGAGGAGGTGCTAATTTAGCTGTTGCGTTCACTACCGCTGTAGATTCTATGTTTTTCGTTGGAATTTTTTGAAGTGTAACACCATTCAGCTTAGAATCCTCCAGAGTAGCTGTTATCAGTATTTTACCTTTCTTCGTTTTGACTTCCAATTGTTTTGATATAAGATGGCTATGGGTTTCCTTGCTTTTCTTAAGATCCTTCTTGTCATCTGGGTTGGATAGAGAAGTTGATTTTTCAACTTGTTCAGCCCTTGTCGCTTTAACATTTTTTGTTGAAGTTCTTGTTGTCTGGAATTATGTAAAAACATTACATAAAATAATGTTTGCTGAACAATATGAGATAGCTGGGTATGAAAATGTTAAAGTGGCCCTCGAGCGAACGCTTTAAAATAGCTACCGCCCACGAGCCCGAGCCAACAAAAAAATTTTTTAATGGTTTAACACCATCGCTCGTGAGTCCGAGCCGTTATATCGCTCGGGCTCGCGATTATACTGTTCCGGCAAAGAATATATAAATGCTTTACAAACAATGAGAACTCTTTTTTAAAGACACAGTTACCCCCACCACTGCCATTTTTCACACAAATAAAACAAGAAAATTACCCATTAGGAAGAGACTTTTTTCTGTTTGTTTCGAATTCGAATTATCATTTAAATTGTTTAAAGCCAAGCCATAATGTACATACCGCTTCGTACGGAAGCCCATGCAAACTTGCGATTACACACAAAACCTTCCCCAAACCACAATCGGAATAGTCGTTCGTTTCGTCAAGTTTCGACAAGTCTGCTTTGCTATATGCGATCTGGAGCGTACCTTGCATATGCAAAATGACAACAGCTGAAAATGGGTCAATGGATGAGCATATAAATTTTTTCAAAAGTTTGATTTATGTTGTGCACTCTAATAACACAAAAATCGCAGTGACATATCACACTCTGACAGCCTGTTGAATATGCATAAGCTATACAGAATATACATTATGGTTTGGCCTATATGCTTATAATCCACGTACTGCACTGTGACTATAACAAGAATATGGCTAAGGGATAGTGTTAAGAAAACGAAAAACTTGTTTAGGTAGATAAACAAGAGTGCTTCATTTGTGCAAGCGAAAGGGTAGCGTAGCTCACAGGCTCACGAGCCCGAGCCGTTACACACCTTTTTTTTCTAGAATATAAATAACATTTTATTTTCGCTCAGGCCCATGTCTGTCCGTGCATGTATACATAACAGCTACACCTTTGAGTTTGAGATTACCTTAGCATTTGTATCTTTGGAAGTTGCGTTTGTTGCAAAAGAAGCACTCAGTCCAATCTGACGAAGCTGACAATAGAGGAACGATTTATCCTTGCCTTGAGAATGCAGAAGATAATTGGAGAGCCTCACGCAGCTGTAGAGTCTAACCTGAATGAAATTATGTAAAAAATCAGACATCTCCTTTGAACCGTTTGAGCCTTACAGATTTGTAGTCTGGTGCAGGAATTTGTTTACATTTCCTCAGCAGGCAAATGAAATTGTTGCTTCTATGCAACATCACTTCCTAGTTCCTACAATTAGCCGCTGATTCAGTGAATAAACTGCACCCAAAATGAAAAATCCACGTCTTTTGGATTGAGGATACTCCACGAAAATTGCACAAATCACAACAATTTTAGGGAAGTGTTTTTGAAATTTAACATTATAAGGCCCTGAGAATTTTCAGTAGTTCGTCGACACGACGCGAAATTCAATTATCACAGTTGTTTGCTTCTAATTTCAATAGGAAAACCGATAGCTCCCGAAAAACGCGATGAAGTAACAAGAAATGTCAAATGACATATGTTCAAATTCGAATTTCATATTTCGAAATAGATTCTGAAGGATCCTGTAAAACTTTACAATTTTTGGGAGTAACTAAATTTTTTCAAATTAATTTAAAGAAATAATTATTTAGTCATATATATGTAATGAAATATTTTAGACCTTTCGAATTGTTAAATTTAAAAGTAAAAAAGTTGTGTGCAATACAATCGAATTCTAAGTAACTTTGCTGGCAAAATCTAGTACTTCCTTTGACCTCCTCGTGCCCACTGCGAGCCTGCCAGACTGCTTGGATGAACTCTACTCCTCCACTTCAAGTCAAAGTCGCCGCGAGTGAGCATGCACGCCACCCCGTAAGTGCACAAAATAGTTTTCTGCGGTATCAAAAAGTTTTTCAGTCCAGTGATAATATTAATTAACTTAAACGAACAACACAAGTGAAATCTCGAATTAGAAAAAATGTAAGCAGATGCAGGGTTAACAAAACTTCTAAGGGCTTTGCCTTTGAGACAGCAGCTCTTTAAAAATAACCTATTTTGCGTGATTTGTAGTGTTTAGGTTTACGAAATCAGCTGCTAATTTCGTCGTTTTCATTTTGACCTGTCTTCTTTTTGCAGATCTTCAGCGACTGCACATTTTAAGTAAGCCAAGATGAACCTGATTGCTTCATTTTACAAGCTTCGAGCGAATCACGCTGAGGTAAGTAAGCACGTTCGTTCACAGATTTAAGATAAGTTAGTTCTGTTAAGATCATCTGATGTCAATTGTTGAAACAAATTCCCTGTGGATTATGGCAAATAAAATTATTCCACTCATACCTGGACTTGTGTTATCACTTACTTCCTCGCATCCACAGACTTGAATTCTCCTCAGCTCAGCGCTGCGCTAAACTTTGCATGCACCCGGTTACTGTTGTCGAGGTCAATTCGCAGTCAGGTTTAATCCGCATAAATGAAAGGCAGAATTTTTAATGGGTGCCTTTAATTCGTTGGTTTAAAGTTGCACACTTTTGAGACCCTTCTAACATCTACTCTGAGTTTAGTGACGAAGTGATATGCATGCACAGGTACGGGATATGTCAAACCAGGGCCCCTGGGGACGAGTCGTCCAAAAATGTGGCCACAAAATTGATCAACCGTTAATATCAGAAATTACCATAATAAAACTGATGAAAAAACTAGGGGTACCATCTTTGCTCGTTTTAAAGTTGTGTTGAAGTTTTATTTGTTTGATATTTTCTTCTTTCCTCATACGTTTTCAACTAATAGGCAAAACTTGATCTACAATTGGGAGTGCAAAAAGTTGATACATGTTTACTATGCTGAGGTGCACGGTTCAGTTTTTATAGGAGGTATGATATTTGGGCTCACTTCACTCTAAAGTTGCAATAAAGAAGCCGAAATTTTTAGATATGTTTTGCAGTCCTAATTGGAACACATGCATATTTTTTTCTCTACAGCTCGTCGGCAAGTATTAAAAATATAATTTTGTTTTCCTAAATGATGTTCCATATTTCCCTTTAAATCAAAGATCCCGTGATTTTCCTTGGTTTCGGAAAGAACCTAGAAAGAGACATAATGTGAGCCTAACCTTTCCTGCCACTATAACTGAAAGTTTTATGAATTTAAGCAAATCCATTAGTACACATATTTTGAACGACTTTTAATGCGATATGGAAATCGAATGTTTTTACCGTTAAAAATAAGTTTTTAACTTAAATATTTGTCGTCGTACAAAACCTTAATTTTGTTCGCTCGTACAACATTATTTTAGAGTACACTTTACGCATACTTAGTTTCTCTACAACTCATTTAATTCAGTTAGCATCTACAAAAAATTTGTTCCTCCCCTCCTTCGTGCAATAGTGAAACCAAAAGTTATATCTTACTTTTCTTCACCTGACTATAAGATTTGAAATACAATTTACTTTAATATTATATAATTTTAGATAAACTAATAATTGACTTGTTTATAATAACCATTATAATTGAAAATACAAATATTAAAAACTTTTATTTTTAATTGATGAATCCTTGGAATGAAATGTTAATTAATTATCGTCTGAAAAGGGTATAATGCTCAAATAACAAAAAAGTTTATTTATAAAACCAAAAAACCCGACTGACTGTAAAAAAGAACTAAAAAAAGATGTGAACAAGACACATTCACAATTAAATCTATAAATAAATCAGTACTATTAAAATTGATCTAACTGGTCAATATTTGTAATAAACTGACAAAGTATAATTTATTGGCAGTCGGAGGCTACCTACAGACTAACAAAAATATGCGTAGCCTCTGCCTTTTTTATTTTCAGCTTTTGAGTTTGCATATATTGGTGTAAGCCATTTAAAAAACCCGTGTTGATAACCCACTCGATAGATTTTAAGGGAAAAAAATTATTGAAGACATAATATGGCGCCAAAAATCGGCCATTTTAGTTTTTATAATTTTGATATATCTAGTGTCATTCTCACAATTAAGACGAATCTAACGACACCTCTCAAGTTAAAATCTAAAATCCATCAAGGAATTTAGGCTACAGAGCGTGCCAAAGAAATATACATCCATACATACATACACTCGAAAAACAACTCTCCTTCTGGCGCAGTCGGGTAATAAAATTGGCGATCCGAACTCAGGTAGCAGTAATCGTGTTATCTAAGTATTGTACATCTAACTTTTGATTTACGTGATATATTGATTCTCCAAAAATATCGTTCAAATTTATCGTGATTTAAAACCACATTTCAATCACATATGTAAAAAATTAACAAAACCATATGAAACAGTATTTTATTATTTTTTGTGAAAATAATTGTGCATATTTATACAGGATGTTTCATCTATTGGGGGATAAAAACGAGTTGGGTGATAGATCTCACCTAGGCAAAATCTGTGATTAATTCAAATTTCACGTTTCCTTCAATTTTTCTCCGAAATTCATATAATTAATGCAACTTTTTATTGAATTGCTCATATTGTTGCCTTTCTAAAGAGCTACAATGCGTCCAGGTAGAGAGAGGATATATAAATTTATAAAAAGATTTGCATTTTGTTTCTTGGTGGTATATCTATAATACAGTTACTGCTGCTGATTTTCTCAACTTTAGGGTTTTGTCATAATTCACTTCCCAGAGGTATGACAGGAATTATTTTAATAAAATCCGTAAGTCAAGTTTGCTCAATTCATTACTCTGCTACATTGTAAGTGACGGTTCTTTACTCATCTGGTGGCAATTTAGCAAAGAAAAAATTATACTCTTTTTCCCTTTGTCTGACTGTGTTAAACAGAAATGTAAATGTCGCGTAAATGAAGGTTTCCTGTATTTCTTCAAACGTGTTAATCCGAACACGTGCATGCCGAATCGAGGGTTAAATGTGTTAACACATTGTTGACTGGTCACGTGAAAATACTTTGTTGTGTGTATTGTAGATTGGGAACTTACGCTTACATACCATCGATTGATTGTAGGATGCGACGATTTATTACAAATGTCTGCAGTTCCATTTTTTAATACCCGACTACAAAGTGTTAAAATTGGACTGGTGGTTTTTTCCAATAAATGTAAACATGTGTGCAAAACACCCTTCACAACATAACTTAAAATTCGTGAAAAATATAAGGGGCTAACTAACTACACTCACACTCATATAATTTTAGAGTTTGTTTGGTTTTTGTTTGCATAACAAAATTGGGGAAGACGGAAGCCTTTATGGAGTTCACGGTAACTGTCTGTATATCATAGAATCGTTTGACCTAGAAACGGTTTTCTGTCAATTTAAATCTCGTCAAAATATTAATATTAATATTCGATCATTAAAAAGAAGAACGCAATAAAACCACCCTTCCCATGGAGAATTACGAAACCACTGACAGACACAAACATACAAGTTGAATTCAAAATATCAGTCTTCTTTGTCGGAGATTAAAATTTCAAGGAAAGTCTAGCTAATATAAAAGACAGTCGAAAATTAATTTAGCTATCTTGTTTTGCGTTCTTTGTTTTCTTCAAACACTTCTCAACATAATTCAAATTCTTTTGAAATTCGAAATGTGGTATATACATATGTATGTACATATTTGTAAGTAAATTTGATATTTGTAAAAAAGTTCGAATTTTTAAAATTTCGTTGCCAATACACAATTGATGTCTCATACCTCCAAATTGGTTTGGCGGAACAATTGCTATTTATTACTGTCGAAATTCCGGAAATGACGCAAAAATAAATAACAAAAAAAAATAGGCATGAGAAATACTAGGCACAGGTCAGCAAGTAATAAATTAAATAATTTCAAAATTAATCTCCCGCTTAATTTAATGGATTTACGGTCGTGTTTTTTGCCCAATCTTACATGTTATCTGTCTACCTCGAATGTCATTCAAAAAATTAATGCATGCCATGCTGCCATATAATATTTTTGAATGAGAATGATTATAAATATCTGATAATTTAGACGCATGGACTGATAATTTGCCTTTAGTAATATCACAGACAAATAAATATTAAGATTACCCAGTTCGATCAAGCAAAAACATGTGCAGGAGAAGTCGAACGCGAAAAGCAGGCCGCGCTGAACAACTCGACTTCTGCTGCGTCGAGCTCGCCGTTTGCCATCGTTTGTACATGTGGAGGTATCGCTGTGGAGCTCTCAGAAATGTTGGTCGCGTTTTGCTTATTCGAAGTGGGTAATCTTTACATTTATTTGTGTATGGTAATATGCTCGATTTGCTGCTTCAGATAAGAAAAGTCACCAACCTCATATTACAGAATAAAAATATGTATGTCGAAATATGCCTTTTTTATACAATCTCTAAGGCATTTTTCTTCATATTTAATATTAAAATACCCAACACATTTGTTTCCAATTGTGTTTTATTATCTTTCCAAAGAGCGTATATACCGAGATATTTAGAGTTAAAGATCACTGCTGTCGAATTACCTTCATCTATTTGGAAATCTAATTACAGGGCGACGTTTGGCAACATACGGTTCTGGCATTCTTTGAATTCATATTAGTCATAATGTGATTTCTATTGAAATTAATTTGCAGTACCTAATCAGTAAAAATTCGCAATACTTCAAACTGGGAATTTTCAATGCAAATTTTGTATATCTTATTGAATGAAATCTGTAATTGGGAAATATAGAGGGAAGAATTTAACGAAGATCAAGCATATTCAATACAACGCTTCAAGCAAACTTTTCTCTAATTTTCTACATACTTGTGAGAATACTGCAATATGCATTAGTACGTTTAGTAAAATGGGACTATTATAAGAGAAGGGATGCAAATATGTTTTATTGTTCAATTTTATGCTGGGGAAATTATATTATGCCATTATATACTGCGTTAAAGAATTCCTTTATAATAAATATGTATATAAATTGATTCTCATGTGAATCACCTCTCTGGTTCTAATATATGCGCAATTTCAATTTAACGCATTATTCCATGTGATACAATAACCGCAAAAGCTTCACTTGCAGTATGATGATAAATACCTTCTCTTCAATTGATCTGATAACCAACGTTCTAGACACAGCGCAGGCTCTTGAATCGAGTAAACAAAATTTTGCATAACAGCGTATCAGAAATATCTCAATTGCGTGCTTTATCTTGTTGCTTTTCACGTCTTATGCGTCCCAGACGAGTGTTTGAGAAAAAATTGTTTTGCGTTATCTGAAAGCGGTGCTTCACCTTTGAAATCGTGGCCTCATTGAAAAATAAGGTTGCAATTAGGACAATTTTAATTTATTGCTAAAATGTTTTTTTTGTTAATAAAAGCATAAGTAAAACAAAATGAGATTTTGCGGCCTTTTATAATTATAATCCGGAAGTTTTGCGGGAATTGGCGCCGCTGTGAAATGTGTGAGATGCGTTTGTGCCAAGAGCAAGTTAAAGCCAATCAACAATTTTATTGCGTTGTTCCAAAGTATTCGTCAGATCTTATTTTGTAAATATTCAAATATGATATACAGTGCAATTCGTTCGTAACGACATTTAGATTTAATCAATTTTAGATTAAGCTTCACGTGTACACTTTTAAACTATACAATCAAATAAACGTGCCTCAGCTTAACTTGTATGTATAAAGCTAGTACTGATAACAATAATGATTGTTATAACTGGAATAAAAATTGGATAATTACGGCGCTCTAATGGGCATATAGATTTTACAATCTGAGAAAGTAGAATGTCCCCTAAAATTGTCCTGAAGGATTTTGAAAAATCAGCCACTGTAAGCGATGGATATGATAGATCACGCAGTATAATTTAACTACTCCCTTTTCATCTCATCATGAAGTTTTGACGAATTTTCCAAAAGATGTCTATTGTTTTTCTTCAAATCTCAATCATTTGAACTACTAAAGAAGAATTGAATAATATTTTCCAACAATGAAGTATTTTTCCTACCTGTATAAAATACATTTCATATTGTAGGTACAATATGAGATTATTCGCCTATGAATTGCAACCGTACAATCACGTCTGCAATGCAACAAAATTGGATAACACTTTGTTTTTATAGACTCGGAGGCTAATGACTAGTTTTGATCAGGTTTAAATCAACATCAAACTCAGATCTCTAAAAAAATATATGTAATAAGTGTTACTCTAAAAATCTATCGATTTTCAATCGCTTTTCTTTTATTGCATACACTGGTAAGTATTATTCGCGTATTTTGAGACCTACTCGGTTGCAATATTCCAAAAATTGACGACGGTACAGCCGTTCAAGCGAAATATCTACCACCAGTCTGAGGCGTCGCTGTACGCGTGTTTATCTCGCAACTATTTTTTTAAATGGATCTCGAACGTGTTTTTATTTCAGGGGTGGCGTAATGAAATTTATTATGACTCAAGTCAAAATGTCTGAATTTCATGAATAGTAGGATTCCCATAGGAATTTCACACCATATTAGGGAGGTACATCGTTTTCGAATTGGAGACGGTTTACTGCGCAGATAATTTGGGACTCAACCTGCGGAGAAATCATGTTCACATGACGAGTCACCATGATACATGATTTGGTTCTTGGCATCTCCGCGCAATTCACTACCACACTCAGTAATCCCTTAATGACCCCAGCAAGGTGCCACGTTGCTGGAAGCACCGGAATATGTTATTATTGATTGTAGGACGTTTTTTCCATTCTGAAATTTCTATTCCATTTTTCCCATTGGACGTTTTTACCCTTCCATTTTTTTCATTAATTCTTTTTACCTTTAGACATAAATTTTAGGTAAATAAATATTCAGTCAGCAGATATTTTATGAAAGGCAAATATTTAGTTATGGAAAAAAGAATCTAATCAATCTGCCTTGAATATGAAGTGATAAACCAACCATACGCAATCTCCCACTCCTCCACAATATGTAGAAATTACCACAAACAAACTATTCATCGGATGTCTCTTTTCCAAACTCAGGGCAGAGTCTGTCACACTTCAGTTAGTCTAGCACTATCTAGGACAGACCATACGATCATATGATCATACGAAGCATCCCGCTACTCCCCATTCGGACAGTCAGACAGAATAGATGAATAAGTCTTGTCACCAGTATGGAATGGCGCTAAGACTTCAACTACTCCCAAAAATGGGGAAACAATTATTTTTCCCTGAATGCTTTCAAGACCCTTAATTTCACTAGTCTTACTAATGAATTAAACTTTATAAAAATAAACAGCTATCTTATATTTAATTAATGACCGTTTGAAAATTTACACAAGTCGCAAATCGATAATTACTTATTGCTTAGATTATATGGGACATTAACCTAGTTCCTTACTGGTACTACTCATCGGTTTTTACTTTCTATGCTATCTATCGAAGGATTTCTTCCACGAGATGACAATAATAAACACATATAATTTTTTTAACTTTAAAATTCGTAGAGCTTAGACATTTTCTCACGAAAATAAAAAATTAAGGTCAGCAAGATTGCTTGCAAAAATTAAGCACATTTAAACATGAAGTCTGTCTAGAGTAATAAAATTCAACCAAAATAATCTTTTAATGAGACTTATGACGTCAGTAAACAAAATTGTACATACTATCTCCAAGTACTCGGAGCAAATTTTAAATATGATAAATCCATTCGTCGTGCACATGGTATTCCAGCTCCCTGTAAAGCTAGATAATTATTGAATTTGGGATTGAAGAATGTATTCACGTGTATCTCAATGGAATGCATCCGGTAATGAACAACTATTATCAACAGCCTAACAACAGCGCGATTAACATCTAAGTGTCAATTAATTTGTAAGCTAACTCATCATTCTAGCTGAGTCAATAATTAGTAGAGTAAACAAAGGAAGCAAGAGTTAATTATTTGGCCAGTAATTTAAGGAAAAAATGGCATATTGTGATTGTAAAATAAAATAAATTTGGTGCCAAGAGGCTAGGAGAATGGTGCCAATTTTCTGATCTAATCAGTTGTATTTATAGATATTGGGGGAGCTAAAATAACTCAGTTTCGATAGCCGGAAGGTGCAGCCAGATATGTAGTAACAACGTATATAAAAGGTCAAGGGAAACTTGCTTGCTAATATGCTTAAAACAAAAAAGGCAACACATGTTGGTAGGCATATAATGACATCAGGTCATTGGCCGAACCAAAACAAACTCAAAATATGTATTTTATCGACGACATGTATATAAATAGCTCTCATAAGTTGTATATAAATTTAGTATTCAAACTTTCTCTCGTTATGTAGAACACAGACTAGTTTCCTGCTATTATGTTCTTTCGTTTATTAAAAGACAAGTTCAAGCAGTCACAATTAAAAGTAAAAATGTGACCTTTATTCGAGTCATGATGTAAGCAGTGCAATTTTCACTTTGATCTATTTATGTAATTAGAGTTCATTTTTAAGATATCAAATACATATTTGAATTTTCTTACATATGTTCATTAAAACGAAAAACAAATGCAAAGGTTATATTTTATGTCTGTCGTGTATTGCTTTAGAAATGTTAAGTATAGGTTTGATATATAATGATATGATGACGCTTAAAATCAGAATAATAAAATTTTTGTGAGGCAGCCTACAGGAAGTCTGAATAGATATAAAAACTGCACGGTATGCTAATTATTCAAGAAATGATATTTTTATGAGGCCTCTAAGGGTGAATAAGCTCGACAAAACATCTTAATTACGTAATATGTGCCTGAGCGATTGCTGCCTGTCTTCCTTTATTTGTGGTGATAAAATTAAGTTCCTAACTCGTTTCGTTCGCAACATGTTATCGTTAAGAAGAATTGTAAATTTTCCATTCATGCATCCGTTCATTAGCATTAGATAACAGGAAGAATATTATCACCGGTTGTGCCGTTAAATTTTGCAAATATTTTGTGGAAAAGGTATTAATCTCAAACATTTAGACGACAACAAGATCAATGAGCAATTAATTAAGTAAAAGACTTTCGTTACGGGTTATCAATTTGAGAAATGAGAACAGTATTATCTGTTCTTGACATGAAAAAATTAAAGGAGTCTTTCCACCAAATATGTATAAATAAATATGTGAGAAAAAACAACTTTCTCTTGAAATAAAATGAATTTAATTTTAGCGACCTTCTAGAATTTTTAAATGTTTTTCTGACAGAAATCTTAAACGGGAACAGCTTGTGAAAATATGCAATGCGTTGTGTTTTTGTCTTGTTTTATTTGTATTCATATTATATATAACTTCTCGTTGATTATTCTATCTGTTTTTTGTCTTGCCGGCGCTATGCGCCCTATCGAAATTAACAGCACGTGTTTAGAAAAAACCTGTTGGTTTTATGAGCTTTGGGAAGCGTAGTCTTTTGTTCTACACAAATATTTAATAAATTCATCAAGCGGGTCATTGAAACTAGCATGAGTCTCTAGCTATGTTTTTTTTACCCATCTAATGTGAGGATATCGGAGCAGGAAATTACGCATTGGATTGGTATGTAGGTATTTATTTATAAAGCGACAATCCCCGCCGATTACAATAAAATTGGTATATGTGGGTTAGAAAGGAGTGCATTCTGAGCATCTTTGTACTTTATGCATATAAGACTGGGAAAAAGATAGTGCTTTATTATATATTATATTAGGTCAGTTTATATAGTAATACATACGCACAGACAAAAAAAAAAATTTAAACCTTTCGTTTAAAAGTAAATGATGTTTAAGGTCGAATAAATATACAAAAAAAAAATCTTAATTATCTCTTTCAGTTCCCGAGAAAAAAGTTGGGGTTGGAGTCAAAATACGGTTGTCACTACAGAATATCCCTTTAAGGGAGTAATATCGTCCGTATTATGCCAGAACAATGAATGTGAACTTTTTAAACTTTTGGAAATATGTTATATCACATTGACGTTTCTAGCTCTTCTAAATGAGATTGAATTTTACATTCACACTGTTGGCGTAGTTTGGAAATGCTGTTTCCATACTGCCTGTTGGCATATCTTGGTATTCAAAAAAACACCACACCAACTAATAAACCCAAAAACAAAATTTACACATCCGTGGTTATGGCATAAGGAGGACGATATGAAATTATCAGCTTCATTGACAATTGAAATTGAATTGTAAAATAAAAGATGTGAATACTTTTCCCTTTATATGCAAATTGATTTTTGCCACTCCCTTTTTCCGCCCAGTTTCTTTCGGTCTTTCATTAAATAGTAACACTTACTTTTCCAAGCGTGTGCGTTTTCATAAAAGTAAAGCTACAGCCAATTTTTTTTATAAAACGAAACAAAAATGGTCCCTATAGTTTTGTTCAAAAAACTAAACCAAAACTTGGATATTCGACAAGTCGGAATTGGCAGTCTGGTGGATCAATATTTTAAGGGAGAATTTTTTTTCAATCTAAAACGAAATTTTGTAGTTTTATGCATTGAAGAAAATTTCACTAAAATTCAAAATAACAATTCTTAAAAACACTGTTATAGAGCTTCGCAGGTAAACGTTCAGAGGTGTTTGTCTGCAGTTAAAACTTTAAACGTGATTTCTGAAAATATCATTTTCGGAAGGTAGTAGGCAAGAGATAAAAAAAAAACGATTGCATCGATTAACTAGAAATTTTTACAATGTGTTCAGAATGAATGCTTTTATAGTGTGACGAAAGAGATATGTTGTATTTTATTTTTTTGCAAAAAATGTTTGTATATAAAATAAAATGCCAATTGAATATTTTGATTAAGGGAGAACGCCACTGATTTTCAATGTTTGGGAATTTTGTTCACAGCTATAACTAAATATTTAAGTATCGGGTAAAGAATATTTTATTTAGTATTTATATATTAAATTGTTATTGAAAAATGATAAAAACGATAAAAAAAAATCTTCTCATTGTCCCATCGATATCACAATATCAGGGTTATGTGAATATAACAATTTTTCTTTTTTTCAATAACTATATGAATGTAGCTATCGTTGTGTGTAGCAATGTTTTTCTTGTAAAATGATAGCGTTTTAATTTTTTTTTAAATTTTTCAGACCTTTTTTTTTTGTATTCAAACGGTCTTAAAAAATAGTGATTATTATAATTTTAAAATACAGCTACGCACAACGATACCCACCAAGATTACGGAAATTTCAAGAAAAAAAAATAAATCGGTTCATTAGTCTTCGAGCTTTTTACTGGGACAATGTAAAAAAAAGTTTTAAATTTCGAGATAAACGCCTTTAAAGTTTTCGTTGTGCATTTAAAACGCAACGGTTAGAACGAAACCGTATGTATCTGATAACACCCAACTCAATTTTCGGAATTTTGCCTTAATTTTGTTTACATGTTTATGATTACATTGTATGTATGCTGTAAGAAAGTCCCCCCTGAATATTTATTTTGAACTTGCTTGATTAAAAACAACGTATCTACATGGCGTAAATATCACAATTGTAACAAAGAACTTTACACTTGTAAAATATGTTTATCTGTTTTTATTAGAACATATTTAAGAATTTTATACTACCTGTTGCACTTTTACTAATTACCACCATTTTCTCTTTTCAGATGCCACCGCTCACAAGACTCTACCACACAAGATTTCTGATAGGTTTGTGTATCCTTCCAGTACAGCTGTATGTTGTTAAAAAGCAGCTCGAAAGTAGTTCACACAAATTCTTCTGGGAGAAAAAGCACTAAGCTGAAGGCAATGAAAACGCCATACATTTTTCAAAACTACATAAAATTAAAAAGAAAGAGCGAGGAGATGGATGTTTGTTTTGTGTTGAAAATAGACTGCAAATGATTATGACGAAAACGCATTTTTGTGCCAATTTCTAAGATTATATTTGTACTTTTTATGTTTTTCGTTGATGCGAATTTTTACTATATCTTGTAGGCTGTTTAATTTATTTGCAGTTTATTTTCTACGCCGATATTTTTACTATGATTTGTACAAAGAATAGGTTAATGCAACTTCGAGGAGAATATATAAATTTTAAAATGAAAAGACGATTTTGTTATTGTATTTGTCAGTTATGCTTGTTATTTTACACAGATTGTATTGTTTGTGTGTAGTGGAAGTAGGCGTTTATTGTGATATACAAAAATTTAATTAACCATCAAATACAAGAATGCAATTCACACTCTGACTGAGTAATTGGCTGTAATATAGAAAAAGTACAGGAAAATGATCAAGCGAAGATGTTGGAATTTAACGTTTTAAATAGGTGTAAGTACTGAATGCAGAACAAGCCCAAACTGAATAATAAGGCTAATATTTTAGAAATATAAATTATGTGAATTGTTTGTCTGAAATAAACGACCTTAATAATAGCTTCTAGACACTCATCCTGATTTATTATTTTAGAAGAAATAACAGCATAAGGAATGTAATAAATTATAACGTGTGCGTTTTAAATTTTAAGCATTTTGAATGTTGGTTTTCTTTAGCACAACCCGCTTTCTATTTGTAACGGTTCACCGTATTTTCCAATTCATGTGTTCATTAACAATAATCTGCTGCACAATTAATTTGAATATTAAAAATCCTTGCTACTTCTGCCTAAGATCACGTTTACCTATTGACACTTAAATATTGGCCAATACTTTGTGGTGCATGCTCATTCGTAACATTAACAGCAATGCATTGCTTTCATTCAGAAATGTGTGTATTTAAATGTTGTGATGCATAATAAAGAATTATAATATGTGAACAGAAACGTATTTATTAATTATCCTCTTCCCTTTATTACTCCAAATGTCTATATTTTTTTTTTAACTCTAGATCACTCAACACTCCTCAAATAGGATATCGCACAGTAGATCGAAGTGAGGTAAAAATTGTCATTGGAATTTATTCTTTTCAAGTGAGTGAAGCGCTAGTTAACCATTTTGTATAAGAGTACTTTCTTCCAAAATTTCTGCGCAATCCCCTACCACCGCCGCAATGTTGGAGTTATTGGAACATAAAATATGTTTAGTAAAGACTAAAAAAGATCGATGCAATCTTTTTTTTAAGGAAGAAATCATGAAAGCGGTCGGTTTTTGTCTCTCCTAAACTATAATCTAATCCCTTAATGATTAGTCCCCCGTTATTATTGAATAAAGCAGGAAAAGGGTTGCATCTGCATATAAATTTTAAAGTTACTGGTCTTAAACCTGCAATTGAAATTTTAGATTTTATGAAGCCAGATCCAATATGGCGACCGTAATTCCTTGCCATGAGTAGGATATATAGTAGTATAATCAACAACTCTAGCAATTTTCGAGTAACAAATCAAGATATTTGGACATTTTCTATTTGGTAAAAGAAAAACAGTCGATAGTTTGAAATACATTTATGAGTTCAAAACACATTTAAATACATTTTAAAACTCCCTGTTTTTGCTTAATAAACCTAATACTGACTCACATCACTGCGGTGGCGATAATGCATCCCGGCTGTTAGTTAGATGCATGGGCGGGTCCGACGGGCACCGAGACAACTGTTGTTAAACGGAGAGTCTACTTATGTTGCAGTGCTAAAAATTCTACTACCCAATAGAAGCTGCATGCAATACATCGACTTACGTTACTCACATCTCTTTGCTTGTTACCCCCTCAATTGAAATAAACAAATAGTTCTTTAGAATGTCACTAACAATAACATATTCTCAAGTTTTCGCCCTTGAACGAGATCCGCATACATATGTATGTGAAAAAAATATGTTTATCGTCAATATTTTATATTACTATCGCATTGATGTGAATAAGCATTCAAGTATCTAGATTAAGTCACACATTTATTGTTGAAATACATTTGTTATCACAGTAAAGAAAATTGGATTGCTACCAAAACATAGTAAGTATTTTCTTTCACAATATCATGAGTAAGTTCTGCTTTGCAGTCCGAACTTGGAATAATACTGCTATTTTGTTATTGTTACTATAAAATAAACTAGTAGTAAAATAAGTTATACATTTTAGAAACTCCACTTAATTTAGTTAAACATGTCTTTTCAGTTGATTACATCTTAATAATCATTCTCGTTCATTTTTCCAAATACCAGGGTTGTCCTCTTCCATTCTTTTACAAAATTTCCAAATCACAATGACGGATTTCTGGAAACTTGTTCTAGCATGAGAATAAAAATTAGTTAATGAAGGTATACATCTTTGAAATTATTTGTACTTACCCGAAGATTCATTTCTATTCGATCTATTTCCCCACCCATCAAGTCAACAATGTTCTCACCGTGCGACAACATGAATTCTTGCAACTCATCAATCGTTTTAAAAGATTTAATGGCCTATAAAGATAACCAAATTCCTTCAAGCTCATATGTCTAGCTACTATGTGCGCTTAATACCTTTAGCAACTCGTTCAGATCTTGCTTTTCCAAGTACGCTCTTGTTAACTCCCTACCATCGAAATCCATCTCAGCCTATTACGCGTTTTTGAAAATCAGTTTTTACAGCAGACTACACATTATAACTTACCTTATACCGCACCAGCGTATTACCAATATCGATGCCTTTCACATCATGAATAGCACGTATCATAATATCGCTTTCTAGTTCGGCATTAATTTTGTCAAGGTGTTCCTCCGGAATTGATCTTTTCAAAAATAATTGTTAGCTGTTACAGTTTCTACACATCCAGTTTATATTTACTTTCCAACAAGTGCCGCCACATTAGTGTAAATAATAAAAGACGCTACACCACCCAAAATACCTCCGACTAGCAGAGAACCAATAGCATCAGGAATAGTTGAGCCAGTTAAACTTGTAATACTCATGCATCCTGTAGCTAAAATTACGCTCGTAACAGCGGCCGCATCTTCAGTCAATACCACATTTACTGAGGGGTCCTGGCCTCGCATAACTGCAAAGTAATTTATTTGACCATGTTTACATACTGTACGGTAATGTTTATTAGGAATTACCGTATTCTTTAAAAGAAATTCCCTGCTCTTTTGCAGACTTTCGAATCTTATTCACCGCTACTGCTAAAGTAAATCCTTCGGAAAGCATAGACAAAGTTAGAACAACAAAAGACTTGAAATGAAAAGTTGGTCAGTGGGTTGAGTATAGTTATTTTGAATATGAATTTATACCCAATACAAATTCTCCATAGGTTCTGGATGGAGCAGACCAAGAATGCCGTGCGATATCGATAGACCGCTGCCAACGCAGAAAATCGCAACGCCTGAGATGAGTGAAGAGACATATTTCATGTTGGTGTACCCATAAGGATGGGCAGGATCAGCATCCTGCAATTAAGACATATATAAATTAGAATAAACTCGAAAAGCCTAAAAACATTTACCTGAGTTGATTTATGAATTCCATAGACTAAAATTAATTGATTTACGGTATCAGCAAAGGAGTGGATCGCTTCTGCGAACATGCTATGGGAACCAGAATTCAGCCAAGCAAATGTCTTGAAGATCAGATTTGTCATATTGCTGGAAGGATTATTGAGAACGTAAATGCATTCTTTATTTTCGGTTAGGTTTACATAGCAACAGCAATTAAGACTACTCGTCCCGATTGTCCAAGGAGACCAGGATCCTCTGTGGAAGTGGTTACTCGACTTCCTATTTCTCTTCTATAATCCCGCAATCGTCTTTTAGTGGTAAAAACATCTGAAAAATGTGTACTCTTAATTCCAGTCAGCCGTCAACTATCTTTTTTTTGCTTGTGTGTCTTTCGCAAGCTGGAAATTCGACCCCACTCTATATTGTGGCGTCACAAAATTGTAAACGGTTATTAAAGTGTTAATAAACACGTAGGGAAATTTCCAATAGAATATCTTTGCATGGTTCATTGAAAAACCTTTCCAAAAAAGACCAAAAAAAATGCTGTCCCACGAGATGAACCCCTTAAGAAGTGGCACACATTTTTATTTGAACTTTAATTTGGTTTAATTCGATGAGTAAAGTAAACATGAAAACAACAAACAAATTACTGAAAAGTAGCTGCCAATGGGTTCGGGCAGGATATGATGAAGCACAAAAGCTTATTTTGGTACAACTCATTGAGCCTTATAATTTGGCGATAATTTTAAGATTTAATTCGATTAAACAATTACACGAAATTGTAACGGAAGCGGCAATTTACGTGGGTGTTCGGGCAGTTTTGGTTTTTTAATTTCTGGTCATAGTGCAATTACGGTTGTCTCTTCACCTGTTACTGTGAACAAAGAGTTTAGTGTATTGTTGCAGTTTATAAAGATATGTCGTTGAGTGAGTCTATTCTCTGCATAACATTTGCAGACAAGTTCTTGAAAGTAAAAGAATAAAATAAAAACTTTCTATAATTATTAGCCGTTAAGTGGCGGTGGTTACGCATGCAACCAACTATAGGATTAATGGAATGTGCAGACCCATTCGCTTCTACTAACAATCAGAGTATGTCACAGTTACGGACAAATGTGATACAAAACAAATAAAAGCCAAAATTATTCATGCATTGATAGCAAATTTACGGAAATTTCACAATTGGAAATCCAACACTGGGTTCACTTTCGACTAATTTCGGGAATGCAAGTTATTATGTGGGAGAGCATTGTTTTTCCATCGCGGCCACGAATGAAACTAATGTAGTTTGGTGAAGTATGTTAAAAGTAAGTAATAAAATAAAAGAAGGAAGTTTTGCCCAACTGAAGATATTGAGGGTGCCATTGAAGTGTGAATAACCGTATTTATCTTATATTTCGCGTTTTAACATTATGTAGCATACTTCTAGGTGCAAGATATATGTAAGCATCTTGTGAGAAATCTACTGAACAAAATAAATTAATTACACCAGTCCCTCAATTTACGCGAAGTATCCGTTCCACGTGGATTCATTTCACGTGAATGAAGATCGCGTAAACCTTTCTTTCTTGGCCCTATTTTCACAAGAGTTGTGTTTGCTGGAATTTATTTATATCTACTGTACCTATCAGTACTAGAAGCTCGAGAACCCTTGAAGAGAACCCATACATTTCTAAACCTGGCATTGGTAATATTTAAAAAGAGAAAAAGGCAAAGCAAAACTTTGTATCACTTATACGATCAATATAGCGTTTTGCTACACGCTACGAAATCAAGCCGCTTTGAAGTGTAAATAATGCAATTTCTTTGTTGAATATCTATTTAGTAGATTGCTTCTATTGAAAACTGATAATTGTCGATATCTAAAAAAACTTGTTAACGTATCTTGCTCAAAATACTTTTTCTTTAAAGTATTTATAAATTCAGATTTGAAGCTTTCAAGCATATCTTTTTCATAAGATTCTAAAAAGTTATCCATCACCAGCAGCGATATATCGCTCAGACTTATGCGCTAAGGTACACATTTTTTCTTTCTTTTAGAACCCTCCTTCGATATGGATAGATGGGTTCGACCGAAAGCCGCCAGGAAAAAGGGTACAAAAGTTGCATTCCTCTTTTATTTTTTGTTAGAAATCTTAAAATGCAATCAACTCGGCTGGAAGATGACCTATAAAACTTTCAGCTCCAAATTAGGAGAAGGGTAGAACAGAGCACTTACTTTGCTGGTGATGCTTGCGATCCACATCTCTTTTCATTAATTCTTGTAGTAAGTTCTCCATGCAGCCCCAAATTTCCAATGCCTTGTTCTCGACATCTTTCCGCCAGTATACTGTTATAGGGGGTGCCTGTTCGTATGGAGACCTTCGTTTTATTTTAGGCAAATCTTCCAAATCAGATGGCTTCAAGAGGTAATCAGACAGTGCCCGGGACGGAGTAATGAACTTTCTTTCAGCAGCAGACCCTCCATCTGCCCTGGAATGTTTTCTCTTAGGAACGTCGTTGTTCGCAGCCGCTATCTCGACCTTTTCCACGATAATGTCATTCATCTTCGAGTCCTGCACGGTTGCGGTTATAATAAGAGATCCTTTGGCCGAGATGATTTCCAACTGTGTTGTGGGGCTAGAGCCGAGCACCGATGGTTGGGTGGCGATGACATCACTTGGCGCACCTTTAGCTTGCGTTTCCTGTTTATCGTCATCTTTCTTTGATTGGAATTCTGACTACGTAAGAGCAATGTAAAGACAAGGAAATAATACCTTCTGATCCTTCGACAGTGTGGATTTATTCGAGAGGCTGCGAAATGACCAGGCAGTGCATCCCACCTTGGGCGCATATGAAAGATGGAAGGATGAGCCTATGCTGCTGCTATACCTGGCCTGGAAGAAAAGATAGTCAATGAGGTACTCCGCCTAGGCGAACTTTTTAAGATTACAATCGTCCTTATAGCTGGTGCTCTTAAGCCGATGGCATACAGTTTCCGCAGCCGCATCATCGTTCCAATGCTCTTTAACATGTTTTGAAATAAGAAAACCGGGGTTGTAAGTAATTAAGAAACTGGATCAGTAGATACCAGTAGAGGAGCTGTATTAACTGCAAATTTAGACAGGTACCAATGTACCATTTCTATAGAACTTGGGATCGAGACGTCACACTCACTGCAATCCGTGAAGTATTATTACGGAAATGTCACATTAACGGCGGGGTTTACAAAAGGATATTTCCCCTAGTTAAAAATCATCTGTTTAAGGACTTTAACATTTTAAGCCGAGGTACAGCCGTTTTTCTACATTTGGTTGTTGCTGAGAATACCTTTGGGTTCGGTTTGTGCATGCGATTTAGGTAATTTAAGACTTAAACCTTTTATTTATGCCTATTAGAACTTTTTAGTAACTAATCATAGATTCGAACCGGACATTTTATTATCTCAAGACTTTTAATGAAAAGGCCAAAATGGATTCGAGCAAACATAGAGAGGAAACTGCACATACGCACACTTAAATAACTCCTTCACTCCTTCAGACTCGCGACAAGGTAATCGGACCGAACATCGGAATCACGGGTGAGAGCCGTTATACGGCACGTAAACGACATTAGTCCAGTATTCGCAGCATACGTCCAAAGGCAAAGTTTCTCAAAATGACCTCCTTTATGACATATTTCAATTTCATCCAAATCGGAAGCAACGCAGTTAATCTTAACGATTGCCGAATATAACTGTAAAAAAAGCCAATGCGGGGATTTTGGGGGATTTTGGACATGCCTTAAAGGGTACCATTCTGCGTCGATTCCAACCTTTAGATTTTAGGGATTAATTACTTTGAGTTTCAGGCAATATTTTTGCTATCTTTCTTGGACTATTTGCTTGGTGGCGCGTATTCGGAAGGTCCTATTTTCGATGACTTTGTCCCATAAATCTGGCTGCATTTGCTGGATGGCGTTCATTAGGTTGATTTTGAGAGCATCAGTTGTTTGCGGTTTATTCGCATAGACCTGTGATTTAAGAGAGCCTCAAAAGAAGAAGTCTAAAGATGTTAAATTGCACGATCTCGGTGGTCAGTTCACGTCGCTCTCAAATCAATCGTGCAGAATGTCCATTGTGGTATGCGCTGTGTGACACGTAGCGCCGTCCTGTTGGAACCACATGTCTTCGGCATCCATATCATCCAGTTTAGTCCACAAGAAGTAGTTTATCATTGATCTGTAGTGTTAGAAAATCAAAAAAAAAAACACAATTTCCTATTTCACGTCAGTTAGGGGCCGTTCATAAAATACGTTCGCTCACAAGGGGGGGATGGCCTTGCTGAGTGTGACAAGATGTGACAAGGGGGACGGGTGGTCTACGGCAACGTGACGTTCGCCGTTCATTAAACATATATATATTTTGATTACAATAAATTGTAACTTGATATATTTACTTATGTTTATTTTTCAACATGAGCGCTAGCTCTGTGGCGCGGCTCTAGCGTTTTGACTTAAGCCAGGCCCCCATAGAATCCGGCAACGGCAAACGTCGCCTTCACCGTCGCGGCACAACTATTGGGAGCTAACATAGATGAATTAGTTCGGCGTATACAATCAACTCGCATCACAGCTCGGCAAGCTCGAGAGCTGTTATGCATATTAGGAGATGAAAACGCTGGTACGGAAAATGCAGATTGGATAGATGACGACGAAGTGGAAAGTACTTTTGAAGATGTAGAAGAAGATGCTGCAATACCGATTATAGATATTTCGGAGCATTTACAGAATCCTTGGACTTCTGATAAATAGAAATATTATTTATTTGTTATGAAAGATACAACGTGGGCCAAAAGAAGTCATCCGATGTTGTTTGGCTTTCATTTTTTTTCTAAATGAAAAACTTCGATTCTGTTTTTTGATTATGTTTATTTGAACCTATAGAATTTTATTGGTCAAGTCGAGAAGATGATATCGGCCAAATGGGCGCCGTCACAATTGATTGACTTCATACGGGCTCGTTTTATGGCATTTTTCATCCCTTCGGCGAGAACTTCGGGCGACAGATTCTCGCACTCGTGTCGAATGTTGTCCTTGAGGGCTTCCAGGGTCTCGGGCTTGTTCACGTAAACACAGGACTTCAAAAAACCCCACAAAAAGTGCTCCAGTAGCGATAGTTTTGCTTGTTCACGTACCCGCTGAGGTGGAAATGAGCCTCATCGCTCATTGTGATTTTGGTCATAGACACGATTATTCCGCGTTCTTGGGGAGTGTACCGCTCCATGGCTTGTTCACTTCTATTCTACATCTATCTAGTCCACAAATGTCAAAACAGATTTGACATTGGCGGCCATTTGCAAAAATAAGAGCATCTTCCAATAGGGTGATCTCTTTTGGCCCACCTTGTATTTATTAATTTATATGAATTTTATTATAAAAATAAAGTGAATATTTTTTAGTGTCGAAATTTGTGTACTGCCAATCGAAATTTATCATGTTCAGGGGGGGGTCTTCGTTTTTGTGACGAAATATTTATAAGGGGGTTACAGCAAGTGTGACACAGCGTGACATCAGGGGGGGGTCAAAAAAATCTCATTTTAGCGTGACGTATTTTATGAACGGCCCCTTAGGAAGCATCATTTCCACAAGGCCCTCCACACTTCGAGGCACTCCAGAACAGACATCAATAACACGAGAACGTGAGTACTACTCTATTTCAACAATCTGTATTCTATATGATAGTACATGAATTCCTTTGAAAAAAAATTGAATGGAAATCTATTTGTTGAAGTTTATTTAGGAGAGCAGATATATTGACCTTGTCGAAGGCTTTGGAAAAATCTGTGTATATGGCATCTATTTGATACGTAACAACTTTTAATCGAATTCAAACTAAAATTTGTAAATATTTCCAGATTGGTTGTAGTGGATTACCTTTCATAAATCCGTGCTGCTGTGGACAAATAATTTACTTGCATTTGAAGGAAAGTTTATTTGCAGCGATAGAGTCAAGTAACTTCGGGACTGTCTTGGTAGAGCGAGAGCTGATTGCAAAAATGTATTTTAAATGTTAGTACTAACAGCGAGAGTAAGAAAAATGCTGGTGTGCCTGGGTAAAGCTGCTGCATATGCTTGGTATATTAATAATAGTAGAAAAATATTTTTTGTGAATATCTCATCTTCTAGACGTGCTAGATGAAAAATTTTAAAACATTTTATCAGATCTCGAAATTCTCTATAAATTTAGTTATATTAATTCTTTCCGTAAAGTTAATACTTTTCAAGTTATAGCGCAAAAAAGGTTAAAAAATTAGGACCACAATTGATTTTTCACATTTATCTCATTTTGGGTAACTCGTAATAAAAAATATATCCATAGAAAAGTTGTAGAGCACAAAATTCTCCATTGCTTTCATGTATTACATTTTTCGCTACGACAAAAGGTTAAGCCTGTAGAGAGGTTCGCGTTCGAAAGACGGCCAATTTTTACACTAAATCATGCCTGAATAAACGTTATGTGTAACAAAGAGTAGATTTTTATTTTCCAGTCTCGAAAAATCTCGAAACAGGGTTGTAAACGTCTTACCCAAACACCTAGCATAATTGCCGATTAGTTATGCCTTAATATCCTGCCGACGGTTATTTGTACACATAACTAAAGTTATATTTGTTTTATTTAATTACCCCGTTTTCGATTGATTAAAGAAAAGATTTAATCAAGTCCGCCTACAAGGCAGTCAGTGCAGCAGCAGCAGTTGATTTTACGATGTGGATGTGGTTATGGTGATAGTTTCATACTTCCGTCGAACATGTGGAGAAAACGTTGCTATGCTTTCGATTGGATGCCGTAAATGCATGCCCATGTTTCCAATCTCGAGACGTAACGTGACGGAGTTAATGATGATAAGCAATGTGAATACTTGCACAGTCGCATCGGCATCGCAAACAATGAGCAAATTATCATTTTCGCAAAGATACCATAGATGTCAAGTAGGAAAGGTACTTTATCGCTATCTACTCTCGATTCATATTCATACATTATATATTATGCATGTACATATGTACATGGACTTGAGGAGTCGCAGGTAAAGCTCTATAATCTAAAAAGGTGCGAGTGGTAAGCAAATATTTCGTTACCTGCCCATATGTGGGCATCACCTTATCATAAATGAAAGCGATCGGACAACACTCGTCATGCAAACAAGAAATGCAAATAAATTTCTTCGCCGGCTGGGTATTTATTATTCAAGTGCAAGAGCGCGATTTGTGAGTTCGCCCATGTCCCAGACCCAGACACCCGCTGATAAATAACAATGACGTCCTGGCAATGGCACCAGTTTAGCGGTACTCGGTGTATGGCAATTGCCAGGTTCTTTGCCAATGCTGAGAAGCGCCCAATAATCTCATTAAGCTAATAGCCTGGTATTGATCTGCGCGCTTTAATTGCCTCCAAAGTCAACCGCGTCGCGATCGGGCGAGGATATTTGCAATTCATTAAGTGCGACCGCTGCATGTGGTCTTGTGGGGGTACTGCTGGGGCCAGAAATATTGAGAAATTCGATTAGATTAGTCGGTACCGGCTAAGTGGTACCCACCAATCAATCAATGAGCCCCCAAGTCCGCTGCAGAGCCACGGCAGTCTCGGCCGCCTTCAAAACCCCCAACGGTGGCTGTGTTTATATTTCGCGATCGCGATCTTGGCCTATGCTGAGTGGAGGCTGTGAGAAATGTTTAGTGCTTAGGACAGACGGGCATAGGTGCGAGCGGCGAATACCAGATTGGGGGTCAAGTCTTACGACGTGAACTTATCGCTAGGTCAGGTCTGTAGTGTGATACAATTCGGTTGCCGGAATTGATTTCGTCATTGCGAAACCCGCGCTGGGTGCTGAGTGCTGAGTGCTGACTACTGATGATAGTGGCCCTATTTACCGTGGGACTGATAAATCCAATCCGATTTGTGGTGTAATCGGCTTGAAGTGTGCCAGCAGAGTTCAGTTTGCTGACAAGCACCAACGCATGTCCAGTGACGATCAACTTATGTACATATCGACGGTGGTGCAGGCGCAGTCAAATTTTAAGTCGCTTTAATCAATTAGTCGTTGCATTAGTGAAGTGACCTTGAGGAGAGCACCATGTCTTTTACTCCAGACAACCGTTAGTATTTTGCATTTCCCTTTTGTGCCCTCAAAGTGAAATATTCTTAGGAAACACTCCTTTGCGACAAGTGCAGTAAAAGAAAGCGAAACTGCTTGTGCCAGACACAGACGATTCGTTAAGGTGTTGGGAAAGTGATTCTTGCGTCGTTGCAGTTGTAGTTCAACGATATTTCTGCCCTCTTGTTAAGTGTTGAGATCTCCATATGCATCACCACTAGGTTTGGACTGAAACCAGTCCGCGCCGTGGCAATTGATAAAAATTATGGTGCCAGTTATGAGTACCATTTATTTGGCGGATGTTGTGACTCTGCGCCCCCCGCCTCGGATTTTCGTGTGTCTACTTCTCCCATGTTGGGATGATCTAAGAACAGGTGATACAAGGCTGAGAATGCTCACGACTGGTGGCGTATAGTTAATAACGTCTATGCTATCATGTTTTACGACTTCGAATGCAGCAGAAAAATAAATCAGCAATTATTCATAAGTTGATGATCACCATAAATAAGCTGGTTTGCCACGACGAAATGCTTTTGCTTCGCTATTCCTTGCTTAGTTTGCCCCATTGACACCATTCGAGTTGAAAGTAAAATAGGTTTACGGAAACAGTTAAATTTGTAGCTATCTCATCCGGGAATTTTAATTTTTAATTGAATTAATTAGAAAAGTTTGCACCAATATAAAATTAAAAGCATCTAAATCACGGCCGCAGGCAGACTGTATAATCAGGACAGGCTCAAACAAATTAATATTAATTTATACACATTTCGCAATACTTTCGTTAATCTGTTGTTGTAGTAGGTATTACATAAAAGTGAGAACATTGAAACAGGAACTTTTCATGCCACCAGCGCCGATATCGATATTTTATCGCCGATAAAAGAATTGAGACCCAAGTGGGTGCCAAGTTCCTTTAAGCTCACCTTCAGAAATATATAACTTAAATTGCTTAAAAAGAAAAATAATTGCTTGCTTACTACTAAATCTTGGGAAGTTATTATACACGAGTTATTTACATATTATAAATAAAACTTGCCAAGCCAAAGCGAATCGGCTAAACTAAGATAAACCCATTTGTTCTTTGTAGCGAACTTGTCCCCTTTTTTACCCGACTGCGCCAGAATAAGGGTTTTGTTTTTCGAGTGTATGTATGTATATTTCTTTGGCACGCTCTGTAGCCTAAACAGCTTGATGGATTTTAACTTGAGAAGTGCCGTTAGATTCGTCTTAATTGCGAGAGTGAAGAGAAAGATACATCGAAATTATTAAAATTAAAATGGCCGATTTATGGCGCCATATTATATGTCTTCAAAATTTTATTTCCCTCTAAACCTATCGAGTGGGTTATAAACATAACGGGTTTTTTAAATGGATTACAAAAATATATAGCAATCATATGACTAAATGTAATGTGAATGAGAAATGTAAACAAAGAAATTATTGAAACAAAACAAAAAACCCGACTGCGTGAAAAATTGTAAACTTAAAAATGTCAAACTTACTTAATGAATGAACTGAAAAGATAGAAATAAAAATGTTAATTTAAAAAACTGAAAAACTAACAAAAATATGCGTAGCCTCCGACTGCCAATAAATTATACTTTGTCAGTTTATTACAAATATTGACCAGTTAGATCAATTTTAGTAGTACTGGTTTATTTATAGATTTAATTATGAATGTGTCTTGTTCACATCTTTTTAGTTCTTTTTTACAGTCAGTCGGGTTTTTTGGTTTTTTAAATTAGCTTTTTTCGCATTTATGTTTTTGATGGGATATCAATACTTTGTGTGAAGTTACATTCTGTTTAAATACATTACTTAATAATTTTTTCTGCTTTTAAGAGATACTCTCTTCTTACCGTTATCATGCACAATTGGCTCGTGTCCTTTATATGTGTCCAATGAGTAATGTCCTAAATACATGCCAATTATCTAGTAAGTCAGCTGGAAGTGTTCTAGCTTTTTGGTGATTTAGTGAGTGTTAAATGTAGCGATATTCGAAAGCCAATATCTCGGGAACTATTTGAGCTTTATTTTTAAGTTTGGGATTCTGAGTTATTGGAAGGGTCTAAATATGTAGATAACCAAAATTACAAGTGTGCAGGTTAAATAGGATTTCATTTATAGGGGGTCGAAAGTAGCTCGAATTGGAAATTGGTTCACGTAATATGTATTTTACCGTTTTCATACAAAATTGGCTATTTTCTGATTGTTTTCTTTATACATATGCACGAGTATATGCCAAATGACCTAACTCGATGCCAAATTTCAAGTCTCTAAGTCAACTGGAAGTGTTTTAGGTTTTCGATGAGTGAGTCAGTTAGTGAGTGAGTGCTAAAAATAGCGATATTCGGACGTCAACATTTTGGGAACTATTTGAGCTATTTTTATATAATTTGAGATTCTGGGTAACTAGGAGAGGCTTAATATATAACGAACTAGCTTGCCCGCACCCGGCGTTTCCCGGGATACTATTAAATTTGTATTCCACCACCGCCTCTCCTATGTGACCCAGCGTTTTCCTATTTGCGTTTTGCACATGTTTTAGATATTTTCCAAAAGTATTATTAATTTTAGTTTTCTTCATTTTACACCACCTCCTTATTGCCGAATCCGAAAAAATTGTGACATTGCAGCGTTTCGTTTCAATTCGATATTTATTGAAGTGCTGTGGGATACACAATATTTCTTGTTTTTCCATCTAGCGCGTAAACGAATAAATCAGATGATTTTCCGACGCGTGAGCAGGCCACATAGAGCTGCCCATGAGTCCATGTGAGAAGCATGGATTCTCCAAATTTAATCCACACACTTGCAACGATTGTCCTTGTGCTTTGTTGATAGTTATTGCGAAAGCGAGTCGCACCGGGAACTGCAAACGTTTGAATTCGAATGGCATATCTGTCGGGATCATTGGGATACGTGGCAACAGTACGTCTTCACCTTTAAATTTTCCAGTCAAAATTGTTGCCTCGATAACATTGTTCATCATTTTCTTGACTGAGAGTCTGGTTCCGTTGCAAAGTCGTGGTGGATTTATGTTTCGAAGAAGAATGATGGGTACGCCAATTTTCAATGTAAGAACATGCCTGGCAAATCAAGCGAATTCAAGAATTCAGTTGGATAATTGATAACTTCGTCTTGATTCACCACAGTATCGATGGACTTATATGTTGTCGTTTCGCCGGGTATTCCATTCTGAATAGTGAAGTTGATGGTATTGACATCGATGTTTTTGGCCGCTAATATAGCACGCGTACTGAGCCACTGATGATTTTTGTAGTTCTGTGCAATGTTTGGGAAAACTTTTTGCACCAAGTCGTCTATGTTTTCTGTGATCTTACAGAAGTTTGCTGGCAAGGTGATACATTGCGTAGATTCATCAATTTGCATTCGCCCATTTCCAATATCCATTAATTGTTTTGTAAAATTTCCAGCCGACGCATCCCGTTGTAGTTGTACACGCATGTTGGTTTTCAAAGTCAATTTCTGTAAATGACGCCATAAAACTGATGATTTTAGACATGCATTAAGTTCATCAGCGGGTGTTGCACGTGGTATAACCGGCAGTATTTGTCGAAAATCACCAGACAATAAAATGAGTGCGCCACCGAAGATCCGTGCGCTTCCTCTCAAATCTCGCAGTGTACGATCAAGCGCTTCCAATGCTTTCTTATGAGACATTGTACATTCATCCCATATGATAATTTGACACGTTTGGAGTACTTTGCCCATTCCAGAGTTTTTGCTGATGTTGCATGTTGGTGCCTCAGTGTTTTGTAAATTCAAGGGCAGTTTCAATGCTGAATGCGCTGTTCGGCCACCATCCAAAAGAGTTGCCGCAATTCCAGATGATAGTGCAATATTATTTTGTGATCGTATATTCACCAACTTTCACCAACCTAGCCCAATTTCCTATAGTGCCTCCTCTTCCTACCCCTGAGATACACTTCTGAGGGGTGGGTTTCCTATAGTGCCTCCTCTTACTACCCCTGAGATACACTTCTGAGGGGTGTCACCTCCCACCCCTCACACACAACAAAAACACGTTTTCACCAATAATTCCCACATTTCACACTTTTCAAAAACCTTTCTTCTACCAACGCATTCTAAACTACCTCCCCTTTCCAACGATACCCATAACATGGCACACGCATAACAACAAATTTCCTCTTATTCTTCCTGACAGTGGAGCCATCTGTCGAAAATTGGTCGTACCAACTCAGAAACCTTCGTGGGCTCATGTATTGGTGAAAAAATTATTCCAATTCATGCATACACTTTTCTTCCACAGCTGTTTCAATTTTGTCGGCACCCACCGAAAAAACCAATTTTTCACTATTTTCACCAACTTTCACCAACCCAGCCCAATTTCCTATAGTGCCTCTTCTTCCTACCCCTGAGATACATTTCTGGGGGTATCACCCCCCCCCCCCCCCCACAACAAAAACACGTTTTCACCAATAATTCCCACATTTCACACTTTTCACCAACCTTTCTTTCACCAACACATTCTACACTACCTCCCCTTTCCAACGATACCCATAACATGGCACACGCATTACAACAAATTTCCTTTTCTTCTTCCTGACAGTGGAACCATCTGTCAAAAATTGGTCGTACCACCTCAGAAACCTTCGTCGGCTCATGCACAACAACTTTGCTAAAGATCATCACATGATCAAATGCATAGTTTAGGATTCTATAAACGACATACAGACAAACATTCATTTTTATATATATAGAAGAAGAAGATATTACAAATATGTAGGTCAAATAGAATTTTAGTTAAAAGAGGGACAAAAGTAGCTCGAAATGGTTCGTTTAATGTAACACAGTGAGTGAGCCGCGTTTTTTTTTCTCCCAACTTGGCTGACACACTACCGTGTGTCTAGATTTACACATAAAGCAATACTTAGTGGTAATTCTTGATCCTTCTTGCACGAACAAAATCCTACAAAAACTTAATCAAAGCCTTGAGTTACTTTGACATTGCGTTGAGGAACGTGTTCAAATCATCAAACATGGGGGTGATTCGAATACCCCTCAATATGAGGCACCTAAATTTTACCTTTGGACGTCATTTCTCCAGCCACTCTGTATACAGAGTGTTTCCGTTAAAGTGGGCCAAAATAATAGAAGTGAAAGATAGACGAAATTTAAGAGCTTTTTCAGTTTCGCAAGTGACTGTGTCTGAAGTAGTAAAGGCAGATCAACATTGGTGGAATTTTTGGAAAGAAAATTAAGATAGTAGTTCTTTGGCGTGAGTTTGATGTCGTTGCATTCGGTAGATCAAAAGAAAAAAAGAAAATAATAATGTGCATCCCGAATTTATGAATCACCCTGTAACTCGAAAACGATTAGGATCACGGCCCCCCCCCCCCCCCACCCCCTGCCTAACGATTTTTTGTTGGGCTAGGTGAGATCTATCACCCCGATCATTGATCATCACGACACACCCTGTATAACAGCGATAAGGATTATAATCTATTATCTTACATAGTAGCTCTAAACATAATTTTAATTCTTTTTAAGATTGAGAAACACCTCTCAGCCTCGCAGTTTGCGATCGGAATAGCTACAAAAGTTGTAGCTCGCGGGCTTCAGCCTCTCCTAGCCCCACCTAAATCCAGGCCTGTGGTACCGCGCGCGTGGGCGGTCCTGAATCAATTCTACTCTCCGTGTACTTGTAATGATAAAGAAGTCTCATCCCGTCAACCCTATAATTTATTACTTCGGTCCTATAGTAACTTTTCAACCTTCTTTGGGAGGGGTTGAATTTATACACGATTAAAATAGTTTGAATTACTACTTTTCTACGTCTACACTATTAAAGGAGGGAACACAAATCCTTGTAGATCCCACATGGTTTCATCCATCTATCTTGCAGAAAGAGAAATCTGATAATTTATTGCATGTCACAAAAACCATCTAACAATTTTACTATATTTCAATTTTAAGGTCATTCTGGAGTAACGCGTGTTCTAGGAGTATTTGTAGCGTTTAATGTGATTTCCACCCTTTCGTTGACAAAGGCTGCCTCGCAACCACATATAGTATTTATTTTAGCAGACGACTTAGTAAGTTCTTTTGAATTTGAAAGATAACTGTTACATCTTATTGTAAGCTTACTTCTGAAGGGCTGGAATGATGTTGGATTTCACGGATCAGCACAAATACCAACCCCAAATATTGATGCCCTGGCATTTTCTGGGATTATACTGAATCGGTACTATGTGAATCCGATTTGCACTCCCTCTAGGTCTGCACTTATGACTGGAAAATATCCGATTCATACAGGTGACTTAGGGAAAAATTTATAGGTGATACAAAGTAAGGCTTAACCGCTGAGTTTACCAGGCATGCAACACACAGTGCTCTATGGCGCGGAACCCAGAGGTCTACCCCTTTCGGAGAGAATCCTTCCGCAATACTTGAACCAACTTGGGTAACTAAAGTGAAATATATTCTACTAATTGTTAGCATCTGACTATGTTTTCAGGTATTCTTCACATATTGCAGGTAAATGGCACTTGGGCCACTTTAAACGAAGTTACACGCCCCTATACAGGGGCTTCCAGTCGCATGTTGGCTTTTGGACGGGACACCATGACTACTTCGATCATACCGCAGTCGAAAACCCTTGTTGGGGCCTAGACATGAGGAACGGTGCTGCCGTCTAATTTCAGCAATTCTCGTGTCGCTTTAACTGTCTGACATTTTTCAGGCTTAGATGTTGCACATGATTTACATGGGAAGTACACCACCGACGTCGTCACAGAGGAATCCGTCCGGGTTATCGAAAGTCACAATAGCTCGACGCCTTTATTTCTGTACGTGGCGCATGCCGCTGTGCACTCTGGTAACCCATATAATCCTCTGCCCGCGCCTGATTCAGCGGTCGAAAAAATGAAAAACATATCTAACTTCAATCGTAGGAAATTTGCAGGTAGGAAAAATTTGCATAAATCTTTGTGTGGCCCGGCGAGAACCTATAAATAATTTCACAGCAATAGTATCCAAGCTGGATGACTCGGTGGGTGCAATCGTAAGTGCACTGCAAAAGCAGAATATGCTCAAGGATGCCATCATCGTGTTCAGTACGGACAACGGCGGCCCGGCTGAAGGTTTCAATTTGAACCACGCTTCGAATTGGCCACTGCGAGGTGTTAAAAACACGCTGTGGGAAGGTGGAGTTCGAGGGACCGGTCTGCTTTGGAGTCCACGAATTCAGAAACCCCAGAGAGTTGCCGAACAAAAAATGCATATTGCCGACTGGCTACCGACACTCCTAAGTGCAGCATCTGGCGGTGACATTGGGTAAGCAGATGTGATGACGTTTTTTTCTTTATCGACACGATTTGGCGCAGTTATCGTTTGCCCACACCTAGTCCGAGAGTCAAAAGAATAATTATTTTGTTCATCTGGTTATTTAGTGGGCAAAGGGAGTCGAGACATTTTTGTTTATCCAGTCAAATGGGGTATCGCTGGAAGAAGGTGGTTTCGCACATTTTCCAAACACTACTGGCTTTTTTTCAGACCTCCATTTAAGATGAATCATATCAAAAATGCAGGAATATATTTCCCCCTTATCGCCGAAGTTTCTCGCCCAAAATGTTTGAAACAGCGGAATTATGACGTAGACTTTCTTTTATTACTTCTTCAGGGGAACCACTAGTGTGAAATTTCGACAAAATTTATTAAATTTGTTTTGCATATTTCGATACGCTATACCTTTAAAATAAACATACTAAAATTTCAAGCGCATATCTCAAATAGTTTTTGAGTTACAGTCATCTGAAGAGCAGTCGCTCATCAGTTCGAAAGTTGCGTTGGCTTAGGGACCGTACCTACCTGAGTTATTGTTCGGGCTCTGTCTGCCAGGAAAGTCATTATAAAGGGATTCTGGTTGCTATTGTTGACCTTATGGTATTGAGAAATGTATGAATATGTTAATAGGTGGGGGGGGGGGGGGGGGGGGGGGGGGTACGTAGGTGCCAGTCACATGTTTTGGAGCTGCTAGAACCTGGCAAACTTGCCTTGCCTCTTGTTGCAGCTTCTTTTATATATGTTTCTCCATACCATGAACCTTCAGTTTTCCGATCGAATAAAAGATGTAATTTTGGCAGGCCAAAAATCAAATTTTCGCGCGAAATTTGAAACTTTTTTTAAAAACTCCCCGCCTTTTGTTAATTATAATTTTTTTTTACCTTCTAGTTTAATTAACTTTCTGGTTTTTTTGATTTCACGCACTGTGAAGGTCGTTATCATTTGCAGCAGTGGAGGACTTTTTTTTTTTGGAACCTTGGGAGATTGCGAATAACTCGCTGAATTTTCAATTTTTTGGTTTAAAAATTTTATCATGTATGTGGTCCCCCTTAGCAAGTTCAACTATTCACTGCTTCAGTAGTCAACACTTATAATGTGTTAATAAGGGTAATCTCTTAGAGAAAAAATAAAACTCTTAGCATCTACCCACCACCAAGTGGGGTAATTACGAACTAACATGAATAAACTATAATCAGTCTTCAATAACGACAGGGATCACATTTACAGCTTGTAGCTCGTCGATGTTGATTGTTCACCTACATATTTCTCATGAGTTTGTTGTTGTTTTATGATAATTCCGAACGTTCGAGATTGCCCTCCTTGGTCTGTTCACGTTCGAGATTGCTCCCCCCTGGTGTGTTCGCGTTTGCTCCCCCCTGGTGTGTTCGCGTTTGCTCCGGAGGATCGGAAAACAAAAATGATAAACATTATTTTAGGTTATGCTTACATTTGCCGATAGCGAAATCTTTGATTAGTAAGTATTCCAGTCTGTAAACGTTATATTTAAATACTGTTCATAGCTGAAGTTATTTTTAAGAAAAATTTACATTAAAAACACAAAAAATTGAAACATTCATACTCAAGCGTGCTTTCGGCTCTCCCGAGTTGCTGTCTGGCAATAGAGGCCAACGAATATCTATCAAGAAGAAGGGACACTCTAGTACGCCTGAAAATGCCTGACTAGTATGCAATGTCTGGAATATACATCCAGAAAAATTTCCCATTAGCTAAAACAGAAACGAACGAGTACCATCCTATTCCCGCAAGCAATTAAGAGAGAGCGCCATAGCCGGTAAAAATTACTGTACTCACGTACAGCATGTACACTGTACAGTGTGAGATACAAAATGCAACGTTTTTTTACTATGGAGTTTTCAGGCGATTTCTAATTCTCTCTATTACCATGCCATCTGAGTGCTACCTCTCCTCGTGATCATAAAGCATAGGAACAATGCGAACGAAGAAGGGGTGGACGCAGGTAGCGCACACGTAGTTGATATATACGTGCGCGGTTGCTCTCATTTTTTAACTGTGCACTTTCAAGCGATTTCTACCGATTCTCAGCGGCTGTGTGCGGCGTTCACGCGGCTAGAGAGCCAGTGTAGGGTGCTGTTATTTTGTTGCGAGATTTGCCTTGACTTGAAAAGTTCGGAACATTTTAAAATGTAATTAAGTACATTGCTGCTTTTTCGTTTTACAAATGTTGGATACACAGCATATAAGGTGTTTGGTGTGTGGCTTTGCTATTATCAGGAAATAAGTTTTGTGCCTTGCTGGAGAATAGAAATTGTTCAAAATAAACTCATGCACCATATAGAAGTGTTTAAATTTTCTTAGCACCTCCCCTCAAATTTTTGTCTTGCTCTCACATATTACTTGTTTATAACTATCTATTTCCAACAAAATGAAACGTCTGGTCCGGTTAACGGTGCCCAAGGTCACTAAAAGATAAGGGAAAACGTCACGAGTGTCCCTTCTTGTTCTTACATATTCTTTGCTAGAGGCGGTGCGATTGTTAAGATGACGCTAGACACAATACTGTCATCTCTTTCTAACATAATAAAACTGTTGCGTTCGATCGCAAGTAACTTTACAATATGATGTGAATCACTTTTACAGAAATTTGACAGCAAGCCTGGATGGAATAGATCTCTGGGAAGCTCTCTCCGCAGATAAGCTTTCCCCGCGCAAGGACATACTGCATAATATAGATGATATTTGGGGAAGTGCGTCGCTGGTTATGGGTGATTGGAAAATTGTACAGGGATCGCATTATAATGGACAATGGGATGGCTGGTATGGTCCTCAGGGAGTGCGAAATGAAGACGCTTACAACATTACGGACGTATTTCATAGTCCAGCTGGAGCAGCTCTAAAACAGCTCGACATGCTACCTCCCGTAGACAGTCTGAAAACCCTTCGTGAAGCAGCCTCTGTTAACTGCAAAACAAACAAGAAGTACTTAGAAAAGGGTACATTTTGCGACCCGGTTCAAGCCCCATGTCTCTTCAATGTTAAGGATGATCCGTGCGAGCATTACAATCTGGCTACACGGTGAGGATCATTCGCCAATGCGTAATACCATAATATTTTTAATGATTTATTTTTAGGTATCCAAACGTATTAAAAGCACTTCTTAATCAGCTTAATAATTATAACACAACTGCCGTTCCTCCAGCCAATTTACCGCTAGATCCTCGAGCGAATCCTCGATTCTGGGATTACACGTGGACCAATTTTGGTGACTACTTTAAAGACTTTACGCAGTAAAGCAGTTAGTTCAAATTAATTCTAGTGTTGTGTTTACCCATTCAATATGTTAGAAATAGTAAATTTGAAAAAAAGAAGTACAATAAATAAACGAATCAATTTTATTACATATAATAATAACTTTCTACTATAAGTAATCAAACTGAGGGCAGACGTTTTAGGACCCGTTACTTTCGTCGGTTTGTTGGCTCTATTACCCAGACATACTCCTAATACGCCCTGAGTATTTCGAAAGCCAGTCTTGCTTATTTCAGTCTATATTTCATATCTTCTTCTGCACCTCTTAAATTGAAATGGAAAATTTTCGTTCGCTCTTCTAGGTCTTTCATACCATTTTTAGAAATTGTGATAAGCCCCCATTTCTTTTATTTAATGGAAATCTATTAAATTACAAATAGCAGTAATGCGAAAACGGAAAACTCTTGGATTGGCCATTTTGAATTTGGAAATTTTGATGACAGAATCGAAATCAGCGACCTCGAGCAACTCATAGTGCACATTTTTAGGGTATTCCCTTGAAGTTTGACTTTTTCGCTAGGCATTTTGTGTCCGTCATCTTGAATTTTGGTAGATTGGAATTCTATAACATAAAAGATGTCTACATATGAAATTTCATCAAAATTGCTTTAATTTCTTCTGTCGTCATGATAGATCCGCTATGTTGGATTTGGAAATTTTGATGACATATTCGAAATCAGCTACACCGAAAACTCCTGGTGTGGATTTTCAAGACAATCCTATGAAGTTTAACTAATTTAATAAAATAACTAACCGGTAGCCATCATTGAAACCTTACACTTTATCAATGTTATTTGTATATATTAAGTTTGACTAAGTTTTGCCTTGTCTTAGAAAAGGAAGTCTATCGAAGCAACCGTTTAGGCGTGATTGAGTAACAAACAAACAAACACACAAACACACTTTCATTTTGAAGTGAAGAACTTCTTACAGGACACCGGACCGTTTAACGCTAAAATCTAAAGCTTTAGGAGAGGGGGTATGGCCTGTGCGTAGGTGTAGGTAGAGGGTGAAGTAGACAACGAGCCTGTGCGTAGAAGTTCGTATAACCGTATTACGTATAACGCTTACATTTAACGTCTTTGGAGGGGGGATATAGACGATGGGCCTGTGCGTATAAGAGAAAGATAAGTGGTAAACTCGGGTGTAAAATATTCACTTCAGTCGTGCGTCGCGACACACTAACATTTTTTATATGTGTATATTTCAGATATCATAGGTATACCATATGTATATGATTGATTTTGATTTTAGTGTTTTTGCTTTGTTCAAATGTCCGGAGAAAGTCTTTGCTAACAAACCACAAACAATTCCTAAACTAATACGCGTTATTCCTGAAATTGAGCCAACTGACTTGGAAAAGTTTCTAAATTTTGACCACAAAGGTCAGAGCAGTGCGGCGACCATATCATATTCCATAATTAATCCCCAGATGTGTACTTTAAAAATCATTAATAGTTTCCCAATTAAACAATAATTTACTGGTTCATTTTAAAATTAAATCCTGCGTACCCGATGAGCCGCCCCTTACAATCAATAAAGCTGACACAACATCAAACTGTTCATCAGTCATAACTCATAACGAACGAACAAATGCTATCGTTGTCAAAATAAGCCATTTGTTATTATCTTTTGTACTACTTCGAAAGAACATTTAATTCAATAATTTTAGGTCTTTAGGGGACATCGGTCCTTAGTTCAAGTTCATGTGATATGTTGATTGATGATGATTAATTAGACTTGCTCCTACATATACATATTATGTGGAGTAAAACAGAAAGTACAAAATAGTCGCCATTTTATTAGTTAAAAAATAATTAATTAATTATAACTACGTACAAAAGTAATCTCATAAGAAGATGTAAAAGTCATCGTTCAACTAAATACATATAGGTCCTAATGTCCGAGTTCATGAGCTAATATCGATAGCCATTTGCCCCACCATTCTGTCCGTTGCCGTTGCCATTACCGTTGCCATTACCGTTACCGTTACCATTGCCGTTGCCATTGCCGTTGCCATTGCCGTTTCCGGGTCTTTCATAGGAATATCCTTGTTCACCGCCATTTCTTGCTCCATTACCATTGCGTCCAGCCCCATTGCCACCATTACGACTTTTTCCGTTTCCTCTGCCGTTTCCATTTCCATTTCCCCCACCGTTGCCATTTCCATTTCCATTTCCAGGCCGACCATTCGAATATCCCTGGCCATTGTTATCTTGTCCAAAGCCATTTCCGTTGCGTCCCCCACCTGGCTGACCATTTGAGTATCCATTAGTTCCTAAGTCTTGACCGCCATTTCCGTTTTGGTAGCCCTGACCTGGCTGACCATTTGAGTAGCCTTGCTGACCTAAATCTTGCCCATTACTGCCGCCATTCGAATAGCCGTTTTGGCCTCCATTTCCATTATTCGCCCCTGGTTGACCGTTTGAATAGCCTCCAGCGCCTAAGCTTTGACCGTTTCCACCATTGCCATTACCATTTTGTCCTGAGTAATCATATCCATTGCCACCAGCACCTCCAGCACCATTTCGTCCTCCAGCACCACCAAAACCATTAGCCTGTGCTTCGCCTTCATACCGAACTTGTGGCCTATATCCCTCTTGGTCGGCTTCATACTCCACCACCTGTAATAAGAAACGGAACAGGTTAGAAATGAGCTGCCCCAAGATGATGCTCTTACTTGTTTCCTGCCGTCTGGTAGCAAGACGTTGTATTGACCTGTCGTAAAATCACCGTCGCGCATTTCAGAATGTCCAAAAGACAAGCCGCTTGGAGCGTCCTCGACTTGATAATTAAAATCATATTTCGCAGGTTCCTATAAAAAGTAATAAATAATCCCAGGGCGGAAACAAGTAAGAGGGGGAAGTTGTTGGGTGCTTACATTGCTACCATCATCAGCACCTTGTCCGCCATTTTGACCTCCATTTGAGTATCCGTTTTGCCCGCCATTTTGACCTCCATTTGAGTATCCGTTTTGTCCGCCATTTTGTCCTCCATTTGAATATCCGTTTTGTCCGCCATTTTGACCTCCATTTGAGTATCCGTTTTGTCCGCCATTTTGTCCTCCATTTGAATATCCATTTTGTCCTCCTCCTGATTGGTAATCGTAGCCATTTTGGCCATTACCATTTCCTCCTCTGCTGCCTTGTCCACCACCGTTGCGTTGGCCTTGTCCAGGTGGTAAGTAAGAAGTGGATGGTTCTCCAGATCCTGGTGGTCCATAACTTGAAGATGGTCCTCCCCCATTCTGACCTCCAGTTCCAGGCGCACCATAAGTGCTAGAAGGACTCTGCCCATTCAAGCTTCCGCCGTTCCGTCCTGGTGCTCCATATGTAGAAGACGGTTTGTTTCCATTGCCGTTGCCGTTACCGTTACCATTACCATTGCCGTTGCCATTGCTATTATAACCGTTTGCTTGCCCTGAGCCTGGTGGGCCATAACTAGATGATGGACTGCCATTGCCATTCTGACCTGATCCAGGAGGACCATAGCTGTCGGAAGGTCTGCCATTTCCGCCTCTCCCATTGCCGTTGCCTGATCCAGGTGCGCCATATGAATCGGATGGTCGTCCAGCTCCGCCATTCTGTCCATTCTGTCCATTTAAGCCCGGTGGACCGTAGCTGGATGATGGTGCTCCATTTTGGCTTTGTCCCGGTGCCCCATAAGAAGACGAAGGCGCTTCTTGTCCTGGTGGTAAATATGAATTAACGGGTGGCTCTGGCCGAGCAAACACTGTCGACGCAATCAACACGAGGCACAAAGTCTAGTGAAAGTAGAAAGTAGAAGCAGGATAAATTTGGAACAGGTAACAAAAGGAAGCAACCAACCTTTATCATCGTCACCTATTTGTCTCTTCCTCAAAAACCCTTGCTCGGTAAATTTCTTGAGGTAATCTTGAGCCGGGAACCGAATTCTAACTGAATTTACAACCCAAATCTGCTTCTATTTATATGAAGGCTTGATCGGGCCATTAATAAGTTTCAGCATATGTGGAATGGAAGATCTAAGGCATCATCACTTGGTGCATGAAACTAGCAACAACAACACGAGCCCGAAAACAATCTCAAGTCATCCCCGTCCCCAAAAGCCAAGAGCAGAAGAAACCTGCGACGGTTATTCGCTGCAGACGACGATGACGCTGATGCCAGGCGAAGGTAAAAATTTGTTGCAGAAACTATTGCGCTACACATGGCATGTAAGTCGTGCTACAAGAGCACCACGGATCCATCCATCTGGGCACGGAGGCATGGAAGTCTCCTCTTCAATTGGAGACATCCAAACAATTACTCGGCGTGCGAGAGAGGATTGTGACAACGGCGCGGCGCATCCGAAACCGAGTGCACCACATCGTCTCAAGGTAACCCACAATTTGCCAGCCCCAGAACTTACAGTGTATGTTGTGTTGTGCCGCGTGGCGCAGCCGCATCTCTGCCAATTTTTGCAAGATGAATTTTTTTCCTTTTCGTGAAGCATCGTGACTTGAAAGTGCGTGCTTGGGATGACTTGTGAACCGGCACGCACACCAGGTCAATTTGTTTTGCTAATGGAGTCGATAACGTCGCCGACTTCAAATTGTGAGTCGTGCTAGCGGTAGTCGAGGGCAGATGAACTTCTTCGATAGGAAGACGCGGTTTCCTGTTTTCTTTGTCTTTACGCAATTGCAACACTTACGTTGACTAAATAAATATTTGCTCAGGACATGTACTACCCACGCTTAACACTTGACATATCTGCGGTTCTGTTTTGTTTCGTTGGACTATATTCTCGTCAAATGACCTTATTGCCAGTGTTAGAGAAGGTTTATTTTTTCCAGTTCAGGTAAATTATGCATTGAAATGATATAGTAGATATTTACATATGAACACATGTATACAGCCGAACTAGCTGAAGTGCTTGCTTATCTCTATCAATGAAGAATCTCTTCAAAAGTTATAAAAGTCTACACATTGAGTCTCCTCGAAACTGTCTGGATATCAATGGACCGTTTATTATGAAAGTTGTGTAAGTCCATTTTGTTAACATGCCATTTTAATGTCTATAATTTAATCCTGACGAGTAGATAGTCCTTTAGTGATTTCCTAATAAAATGGACTTACACCACTTTCATAATAAATGGTTCAAATTGTTTTCAGCAGACTATTTGTAAACACCCATATTTGGATAAGTAACAAAAAACCATTTCAATAGGTGTATGCGAATAATTAAAAATTGTGATTTATTCGTTTTGATGGCATACAAAGAATAAACGGATAATAGTGTTTCTTCCAAACAAATTGCTTGCAGGAAAGAAAAGCATTGAAATGGCGCGGGAAATTGAAATTAAGTTATGCAATGTCAGTAGGCTTATTAAACCTCTTGTGCTGATAATAATTGGCAGAAGCCTGCGATGAACTCGCCCGAAGCAACTCGAAGCGATCTGTTACTTGGATTCATTTCGAATATAATGCCTATTGCATTTGTCACACAAGATAAATACAAATAAGATGAACGAATGCATTAAAGATCTTTATTAATAATTTGGCACAGTATGATAAACCTTAAAACAATGTGGAATGTGCAATGCAGCGAAACCTTTCTTTCATTCCCAAGTAGTTTCACTGCGTTTATTGTGTTTCGCACATACCTTGCACCTTCGCTGAGACCTTTGTTTACCTTTTGTAGGTGGAATATATCTAGGAAAATGTCGCGCCATTGTTTTGCTTGTAGACGTGGTGGTGTATCACCTACAGCTGCTCTTCCGAGTGTTCGATATTCAGAATTAATTAGACTTTGCGAAAAATCTTCTGTAACGTTCAGGCGAAACTGAAATGAATATGCCGGTTGGCATTTTTCGAAACAAAAGTATTAAATAGTGTCATACAAATGGCATTCGATTTTAGTTTAGTTTATTTTATTTATTATCACCAGTTTTCATCTCTGATAACAAACAAAGTCCTTGCTACATTATATAATTAACATTTTGATCTTATTAGATAAATTCGCTGAGATACTTAAAACTACAAGTAAGAACAAGGCAGGGTGGTTTAGTTTCTTATTGAAAAAATAATGTACAAAAAGATTACAATCTTGTATAGTTAGACAACGGATTGTATGTAATATAATGGAATATATTTATTGCACATACATATACACTATACAGGGTGTTTCATCAATGGGGTGATACAGCTCACCTAGTCAAACAATCGTATACCAGGGGGGGGGAGATGCTCAACAGTTTGGGAGTTATAGGGTGATTATAAAATTCTGGATGTACATTATTACTTTAATTTTATCTTTTGACCTACGCAACGCAACGACATCAAGCTCACGCCAAACAACCACTATCCCAAAGTGCTTTCCAAAAATGCCACCAATGTTTATTCACCTCTACCTACTGCAGGTACAGTCACTGAACGGGCATTACAGGACGGCCGTCCTACCACTAGACTACGACGATCTTTGATCACTAGTCTTTTTCGAGCGCAGCTAAGCCTAAATGAGGACCGGGGCCTTCTTTAAGGAAAACAAAAGCTCTGAAGTTTAGGTTAGCCAACGAATAAAATTATCAATATCTTTTTTCAAAGTCAACCAAAGATCACAAAAATTTAACTGAGTCATTTTTGAAAAGGTTTCGACATATCTGAAAAATTTCGTAATTTTCTGTTTGTTAATTGATTTATCGAGGGTACTCCCTTAAAGGCCAAACCATAATGTGCACACCGTTCCGTACGGAAACCTGCCAAAACTGGACGAACGGAAGCTTATGCATATTCGACAGGTAGTCACAGTATGATACATCACTGCGATTTGTGTATTATTAGAGTGCACAACATTAATCAAACTTTCGAAAAAATGTCATTTTGCATATTGCAAGGTACGCTCCAGATCGTACCCTACATAGCAAAACAGACTTGCCGAAACTTGACGAATCGAATGACTATTCCCATTGTGGTTTAGGGATAAGGCCCATCTATAATGGCCTTAAGGCTCCCTAAGATTTTCTGTCAGCTTTCCCTAAGATTGGTTAAGTTTCTGTCAAATCGTAACGAATCTTAAGCTCAACTACAATCGCCTTAATGTATTTTTTTTTAAAACAAGTTGTGTACAATGTCCGAACATTTTAATTATAAGCTTTAGAGCTAGTAAAGAATTTCTCTCGATATATCATCCAATTTTTACACAAACATCACTTTTGTCAAGTTCCCTTAAGATGTGTAGATGTGCTCCGGACAGTACCTTTAAGACTTGCCGAATGATTTCGAAAGTTAACGAAAGATTGGATAAGACTATCAGTATAGCCTTAACTATAATAGCCTTACGGGACCTTTATGGCAGTTTAAAAATTTGTACGATTGCATGAAGTGCCTTATTGACTCCAAGGGAAGCTGTTGCAGTTGCTTTTGGAGTTAGATTTGGTCAGGTCATAAGTTATGGCGTTAAGTCTAACCAAATCCGCGCAAATGCTTTCTGCGCAGATGACTTTTTGAACATTATAATAAAAAAAACTTTTTAAGTTAAACGTTTTCTTGCACAATTGATGATGTACTAAATGCTAGAAAATAATTATGGGTCACCAATCTGGGGCTTTGATCAGACTAAAATAAAATCGTGAGGCGCATTTGCTTTGCTTTGTTGGAGCTGTTACTGTTATTATGTTATTATATAATTTTATCCCATAACCAATAATAATTAATCGAAAATAACCATTAATGTGCAATTTTTTTTACTTCTTAAAATTACGCCAGAAATTAAAAGTTTACTAAATCAGATCGCTATATTTCTTTGTGATTTTTTCATTTGAAAAATACGACATAATGGTTATTTTCGGTCCCTGATTTATAAAACTAAGATTTTTCCTGTTCAGTACTTGATGGCCAAACCGATGCAAAGGATTGTTACTTCGGAACTAGTGAGCCACTAAGTCATGAAAAATCTTAATTTTATAAATTAATGCTGAATTGGTGCTTACTCTGACAGAAAAACGTGTTAAAATTAAGTGAAAATATATTTAAATCAAACGTTTTCAAATATAATAGTCAGCAAGTTTGCAAATAATTAATTTAAAAGCCAACATTTCTAAATGAATTTTGCCTGCATGGGAGAGGATTTTGCTTAAATTGCCTTCTTATGTAAAGTATTTGTGTAGTTTCTGATGAGATTCGAACTCGGGCGCCTGACTTCTAGTGTGAACATGTTGGCATTGCTACATTAGGCACTTCATATCTGTTTCACTCATAACCTGACTCTATATAAAGGCAAACAATTTGAATCATGTGGGATTCGAACCCGGGAGGTCTAGAACAGTAGTCCACCGCTCTCACCATTGATCTAACTACAGATGGCTATAAAAATTCTTTAAATGAAATATGAAACTTCAAAAACAACATTCCAACTGTTGCTAGATTTAAAAAACACCACTTTTGAATTGAACGGTTTACTTTTAAAGCGACACTTTGAAAATCAAGTTGCTTACTTTCGGATTACATACGTTATAGATAAAATGCATATTTTTTAATTAAACGCATTGACTTTTAATTTCCTGGTTTTCTCACCCAATGTAGCCGCTACAAAAACGTTATGTGTTCCAAACCACCAAGCACTTAAATTTAAACCAAATGATATTCTTAAGTTTAAAGTCGCCGCAAGTAGATATGTATGTTTTGAGATCCTCAAACCCCATTCCACAAAACAGTTTACTTTCCACTTTACAATTTTCTTCACAATTTTTTTTCAGTGACTAATAAAATCACATAGGAAAGCGCTAAAACTTTGTACAAAAAAATGGAAATGGAAAGTTAAAAGTTGCAGTCGTTTTGTGGAATGGGGTCATCAATGTCCGCTGTAAAAAACAAAATGGCAATTAACCTAAAAAACAACCATACTGTTTCCAAATTGTGAAAAGCTAGTTAGTGAAAGATGAAGAAGTTTTTATTTGATTTTGCAAAAACTATAAAACGTCCAAAGCGTCAAATCGCATTTCATGCACCTGTTCGTGATTGCAAGACCATTAAGCTCACAAGTTTAGTTGTGCACAATTAGAGGCCCTGTGACAAGGCTGATTGCGATATTAAAAAGGAATTTCATTTTGTTTATAATTTTTAATGAAAAGATTTAAAAGGTATCGCGGAGGTAGGATCGTGCCAACTGAATGGCGGCGATGGCGCAGTATTCTAACACCATCACCAATGGGAAAGAATATGCGACTTTCCCAAAGCAGCCGACAACCTTGAGTGCCTACAGCCCGTTTGAGTCTAGGAAAATTATTAAAAACTGCATTAATTCCCGAAACGGCAACAATAAATTCATTTGCTTAATGAAGCACCCTCTCTGGCATCGAATGCGAGCACAGACGCGAAGATGTTAATGCAAATTTCGTTAATTTTTCACCGTGGTGGAGTGTAACGATCTCCTAACGGTGCTTGGGCTCAAGCATACCAGTGCCGATAGCGCGGATTAATTACGATTAAATAACGAACTTAGCCACAAACAAATGAAAGCCGACAGTCTGTTGCAGATGCAGCTATCGTCGATAATTTTTGTATATTACAATTACTGTCGAACTACCGGCGCAATCGTTTTATGCTACTATGCTCCGCCGCAGGAGTTTTACAATCTTCGAAACGTGACAAATTAAATCATCTGCGCATCTGCGCCGCTCTGGCTGAAGCAAGTGGCGCACTTAAGAGCACATATGTACAAATCAGATCAAAATTATTCTTAGCAACTTTTACCATCTTGCTAAAAAGTGCATTTGCGATATTGAAACAACGTGACGTCACATATAATTATGAATGGGGCTGAGTTCCTTCAGTGATGAGCCATCAGTAAGGAAACCGAAGGGGATCTTATCTTATTGTAAGTGGTGCATGCATTGTTGGGAGCAAGCGTTCTTTTCGGGTAATTCTGTAATTGGCGTCATTTGAACGGCTTCATTAGATCCACGAGAGCGCAGTGCCACCGTGTACAACGAACTCTTCAATTGTTGCAGCATTCTGCCGATTCTCATCGCTTTATGAGTTCACGTTTTGTCCTTGGGACGCATGAATTTGGGGCAATAGAAAACTGGCAGTTTTTGTGTAATTGATTGGATTAGGCATTTATAGTCGCTCAAATCACTTCAAGAAGGTGTTATGACGGAATACTTAAGATAAAGCAAACCTTTGAATAAGTTGATATTTTTAACCGAGACTATTTTTTATACGCTAAGATAGAGTGGCTGGACTGGAACACAATTTGTTGAAGCTAAATGAATTTATTTGGTTGAAATATATTTTCTCGATGTTGCAAGTACACTTCATTTATAGTGTTTATGCATCATCAGTCAAAACAGTTGCACTTGAACCAGAAACACGACAACTGGACCTTGGATGCTGCACACTACTAGAAATCCGATACTTCAAAGCTGTAGAGCTCTCCACGGAAACAAAGAGGTACGTGCTAGGGATTCCAAGTCAGATTGGTGTGTCTTGGGAGGTCTCCAGCGTAAATGTTAATAGGCCCCGGGGTTACATCTCATTGAGATGATATTTTTCTTTCTCTATGTCGATAATTACTTAGTTTCCGAAATTACGGATTTATTGCTTATGGTTCTAGGAAAAGTTTGAATAGATATTGTGAGAAAATCACACAAAAACTTTCATCTTACACATTTTTAGTCGAGAGCTTTAATATAATAATAACGCCTGAGCTAACGGTTACCGCATATGAAGGAAAGAATCAACAAATGCATAGTGTTGAATTTTGAACAGACCAAGGGATTAATTGATGATTGATTAAGACATATTTTTATGGTAAAGTGAAAACAAAGAACACATAATTTTGCCAAATTGTTTAAAATCAAATTTAAAAAAAAATAAACTGTTTATGGAAGGAAATCTATAATAAGGATGGTCCATCTAGTGTTTGGAATTTGATCTACCGCTAATTTAAAGTTTAGTTGATTATGTGTCATTCTCGACTTGACAGAAATTTAGTTTAAGGTTTTACATTTACGAAATGGGACGGTATTCGCTTCAAAAGGGTTGGGAAATATTAAAAACTTATTTCCAAAGTCGTGAGTCTTCTACTCAAACTGTGAGAAATTTAAAAAAAAATTAGAAGAAAAAAACTTCCAAAACCCCAATTTGTGGATCAATTCGTGAAGCGAGCTCGTGAAACTAGAATGTTGGTGGATAAGCCAACATGTTTACGTACTCGTCCGGTTGCTGCTGTTGCTCAAAGTGTGGTGAGCAACCATCAACATCAACTCGTCATCGTTCTCAACAATTGGACATTGCACGCACTTCTTTGATGCGAATTTTGCGTAAAGACCGTGCCATGAAGCCCTTTAAAGTTCAATTGGTACAGCAGCTAAAGCCGGTTGACCATCCGAACCATACAGCGAACGCCACAATCGACCTTTTGCGCCCTTTCTTCGGAAATCAGCAAAAATGGTGATGTGATTTGGCTGGCAAGAAGCTGCGATTTGACGCTGTTGGACTATTGTCTTTGGGGGGCGGTGAAAGATAAAAATAACGTCAATAAACCAGAAATAATTCAAGACCTCAAGTACGAGATTCAACCTGCTATTGATGATATAAGGCCCGAAACAATCGAAAATGTACTCAAAAATTGGGTGGACCGATTGGCTACTGCCAAGTCAGCCGTGGTGGTCATTTGACCAAAATTGTTTTTCATAAATAAATGAGATAAAACATCCTTTCAAATAAATGTTCAACCATTGAAAAATATTGGGCCGTTTTTTTTTATAACAAAAAGAAATTCCAATTTTTAAATGGACCACCCTTTATATATAAAAATGAAAGTGTGCTTGTTTGTCACTCAATCACACCTAAACGGTTGCCTAGATAGACTTCGTTTTTTGACACAAGATAGTGCATGGTTCAGCTTAACATATAACATATTATTTTGATAAAGTGCAAGCTTTCAAACTGGCGGCTCGAAGATTGCTACCGGTAAGTTATATTATAAAATTAGTTAAAGTTCAAGCGATTGCCCTGAAAATCTGCACTTGAAGGTTTTCGGGGTCGCTGATTTCGAATCTGCCATCAAAATTTCCAAACTCAAAATGGCGGATCCAATATAATTACGGAAAAAGTTAAACCTCAAGGGATTGCTCTGTGAATCCGCACTAGGGGTTTTTGGGGTTGCTGATTGATGCTCAAGCGAAAGTTTAAAATGCATTTTCATTGAAGGAGTACTGCATGCTAACTCAATAAATTAACTTTTTTGTTACCTGTACCAAAATCAAGATTTAGCTATAAGCAGAATCTTGCTGACATATCAAGATGGATTCGTTAAAATTCATTATTTTGTGGAAGCATTTTTTGTAAAATTTCATCTTAAAGGCAAGGGCAAGAGGAAAAAAGTTGAACATTTTTGAAGCCTGACTATTCGCGCGCTTCCATGGATTTAGCGTGACTGTTGTGTGGATATAATATTCTTACTGACTGAATATTTTCCTTTCACAAAATATCTGCAGACTCAGATTTTCATTTTTCATTTGTTTATTAAAAAGGAAAATATTCAGTCAGTAAGAATATTATATCCACACTAGACACTAAATGCACGGCGGCGAACGAATTTGGCTATTACTTTTTTAAAGAGGAAGATAGTTTTATGAATGTACATACAATGGCAAGAGCACCAACATTGCAAAACAAAATTTATTATTCTGTTCACTGTTCTGAATCGTTTTTTTGTGCCGTCTTTGCTCTGCTCTGGATAGCGGTCACAAAAGAACGCGGCTTAAGTGTTTAAGTAATTTAATAAGAAAATAGCGAGCAAATTAAGTTTTTAAATAAATTACCATGCCATAACATAACTAACCCATATTTTCCGGTATGATAATACTAAGTTGCTTTTTCTGATTATGAGTGGAAACCCGATAGAAGACTTTAGTTTTGGTAATAAATAATCCATCAGTTTCGCTGTCTTTCTTGTTCCGCAAATAAAAATTAATCCAGGTGCATCACCCTTTCTAATATGTCGAAATATGAGCAAATACGATTGAGCAGCAACTATTGCAATATTTTGAAAGTACTGCCAATAATAACTACACATATCATTTAACCCGACGCTTCAAGGAATTCCCTGAAATATATCGAAGCATTAGCACTAGCATAATAATTTCACGCTTATCTTGCAATTTCAATGGTCCTCCTTTTCTTGTCATTGTTTCTTCCAGATTCATCAATCACGAATGCTTCTCTTGCGTAATAGCGACTGCTAATGGACATAGAACGAGATAGTTATTCATTTGTGCAACCACCGCTCATATCCTCCGGAGGACACAATTTTAAATAGGACTAGCGAAATTGTGTTTTTCGAAATTTCAAAATAATAAAATGTAGTACCGTAAATTATAGTAAAATCGAGGGTCAAACTGTCAAAGTAATTAAAGATTTCTAAAATTTATTCCAGCAATTTATGAAGACATAAACAATGTTTGCGTGCAAGGTTACCGAGTCGCCACGCCATGCATTGCAACAGCTGTTTGGCTTCACCTTAGGTGCAGATTTTTGTAGTTCGGTCAGGAGGGCAACATCTTCATCAAACAAACGGACTTCCATCAAAGCCTGAGATCCATGTTCGTTGCGATTTTTGATTTTGATAATTAAACTACAAATCATTGAGGGCTTATGCAACTCCCTGGCATGAATTGCACCGTGCATGCATAAGTGCATTGGAGCGGAGAGCGAGCGTCGCGGAATCGGCCGAGATCTCATAGTGGCGAGAATGGAGTCGTGAGGTAGGTGAATCTGTTTACTTTGAGATTTGGCGGCGAGATTTTTTCATTTTTTTCTCGTTGACGTTTTTTGTTCGCCCGCCAGACACGTTTTCATTCAATTTGAAAATCCAGATATGCGCCACATCCTGGATAGAGACCCTGGAACATCTGTGCCGCACTGCACTATGAATGAACTGAAGATGTTTTCCCCCACGGGCCTAAGGCATGCATGAGCTCACGGCTTTGGACGCTTGCACGCGCGTTTGTCACTCTCCATGAGGTAAGATGTGACGAGATGAAAATAAAAATTGTTCGCCTTTCGAAATTAGGTAAAAATCGTTATATCGTTTGGCTGATTTCGTTCTTGGCGTCTTATTTGTGCGCAAAGAAAGCAATGTTGAGCAGCACGATTTCTCCTTGGTTGCAATGCGACTGAAACGAACTCCTTTCTTTCCCATTTCCTGTAAACGGATTGATAAACTTCGCAATGGGGACACCTCTTTGATATCGTCATTTAAGCTGATTGTTCCCGCTGTACTGTGCTATCAATGCATCTCTCGGCAGATATGGCAACCGGGACCCATTGTAATAGACTGGAAGGCGACTGCAAGAAAAGGAGCCGATAAGCATACAAGTCGAAAGTGGTACCAAATTAAAGCTTCCTTATTCCTCTATCGAAATGTCGACAGGTACCTGGTCGGGGTTGGAACAGCCTCAATTTTATGATTTAACAGCCAACGGCTGATTTTGGCTTATTTTAAGGATTTCACCCACTTCATTCGAGCTATAGCCTCCTTTCCATAATATCCAACAACTATTTGAAGCATGTCCCCGTATTCCTCCTGGAAAAAAGCTACCAGTCCATTTAGCAGTACGACGAGCCTTAATGTATCTATAATTATATAATGGGTCTTCAAGACATTTTTAAACTGTGGAAACGAGGTTTTAACTCAGTCTACGAATTTCAGGGTGTCAAGCCAACCGAGATACACTAGGAAAAACTAAAACACATCTTGGATTTTATGCCAAAAATTGCATTTTACAATTTATTTCAATAAACTGTGAAGGTGTTATATGTAGTCATAGGACTTCTTTTATCGTATTATTTTACTTTCATTGAAATAATTGTTTCGATAATACTTTACTGACAATTAATTACACAGGCCTAGATGGAAAACCTGTCTTAAATCCAAATGTTGAATCAGGCAGATTTGCGAAAATAACATTCAAAATTTTCCATCACCTATAGTTTGTTCAAATAAATACTATTTTATACTGCGATTTTCCAGTTGTTGGAGTTTTTTTCGAATCTTCTCGAGTTAATGTAACGAGCTAGATAAAAATGGAATAAATATCTGAAATCAGCAGCCCAAAAGACCACAACAGGACTTTCGGCATTTATGCTTTAACGGTAAAAATATAGGCATCACCGATTCAGAAAGTCAATCATTGCTTTAATTAGCTGTTTTCCATGAATATGATGTTCAATCTTGAGTTATCAGAGTTACTCAATATCAGTAGGTAGCTAACAAATCTGTACAACCTCTGAAAACAAATGGACACTTTTTTTAAAGGTCAAATGTTCATAATTTATCAAAATAAATATCTACACGTAAAATGAAAATTTAAAATAAACAAAAAATGGTGTTTGTTTAAAAACTTAGCTTTTGATGTTGACTGACTTTGAAAAAATTGTCATCAAAATTGAAAGCGTTCATGAAAAGAAGAGAATTATAATTATACATAACTCTGAATCTGTGTTTCCTTTATTTTGATCGTTACTGCATAAGTTCCGAAAGCCCTTTTGGGGCTTCGATAACTCATTTAAAAAAAGATATTGAAGCGCTGCTTTTAAATATAAACACCATTTTTGACTACCTCGTAAGATAAGGTCAGAAGAAGAGTTGACGAAAACAGTCGTTAATATTGAAACATGTTTTTATTACTTGAATTTTGCAGGCCTGTGTTACTGTAATGGTAAAAATGACTAGAAAATTTATAATATACATATGTATCCATCCATCCACCTTAATCAATCCGAAAGCAATTGTCTTCGTTGCGTTCAGCACATCACGTCAAATTTAACTTTCGAAGTACCATGGACCACGTCCCACGCATTTGTTCTACAGGCAATTGTTTATTTATTTTTGTCTCGTCAACTATTTTTTGAACAACCGTTGCCATTCCATATTAGACTATTAACAGAATTTCATTTCATCAATTGTATTGTTATTTATCGTGTCGCCAGTTCAATATACCTACACACAATCTTTCAGGCATCATTTAACTAAAATAGCACAGTAGGCAACTTTAAATCATCATTAGCCAGCTCGTTATACAGCTCTGCCTGAAAATATGCTAACCATCTGAGATTAATTAATGTCGCACTTACTATCATAATAAAGTGTACCTGCATTGTAACTTACAGCGAAATTCTTAAAAACTTATTTTTTCTTAATCTACGTAAGGGAAATATGTGTTACTTCTTACTAAGTTGACTCCAATCACAGCACAGCCCCCAAGAAATTAATTTTCTGTAAAGCTTTTGAACGAATAAGCGCCTTCATGTAACTGGAATATGATGACATGCTCGAAATCTGTACGAAAGCTGCAGTGAATGGTTCGAGCTTCAACTTGCAATTAGAGAGTTGCCATTTAGAGTTTTAGACAAACACAAGTTATTGTCATACAAATGGCGAGAAATTGGCACAGATGATATTATCAATCAAATTGCATGTAAACAAGAACGCCAAGTGCGAGTCAGACTCGCGCACCGAAGGTTCCCGCCCAATATGGTATTACAAATCATTACAAATTTTTATTGAACTTGCTTAGTTGTTTATCTGTCTCCTACAAATATTGCAAGTCAATTTTGAACCAGTTCCCGTTATCGGAATAGGATGAAACTTTGCACGCGTCTAAAGGTACGGTGACAATGCAATATCGTATATTCAGTACCGTTTTTTAATATGGCGGATTACCTTTTTCTGCACAACCCACTTGATTTAGGTATCAAATGCAACGCTTCCAGTAGAGTAGAATACGATAAGCTATGTGACGTCATTCTAAACCCAATATGGCGGACACCCAAAGATGGCGGATTACCTCTTTCTTTACAACCAAAGGTAATCCGCCATCTTGGGGCGTTATTGCCCTTTCTTTTGAGGTATTGCTAATGCATTCTCAAAATTGCAGTACAAAAACCAAATTGAGGAACCGCGCCAAACTAAATGTGAAACCCGAAAGGAAAACCTTATTTATAATTTTCAAATGAAATTTCTTTCGCATTTTGAGTTTCGATACTCGCAAGCGAGCGGCTACTTAAGTCAATGTGGTCCAAACTTTAGTCTGCAGCCCAAATAAGCTTAAAATTAAACTCTGTAATTTTCATTCTGGTGCCCGTAAACTGATTTTTTTAAATTTACAATGCAACTATTTTTGTAAAGAGATATCTCAGTTTATTCAAGCACAAAGTCCAAGGCGGGTTAAATCGCCATTTATGAAGTGACAAAACTCCCTTAAAAATGAGGTCATGTGCAAAAATCTTGTAATGATAATCTAGTCAAGTACTGTTGAGGTACCAAAATAAAATAAAAATGCATACACATGAACCTCTAAAATGAATTATTGTTTGTAGTGAGTCAGTTATTCAACCATTAATTTCACTTAAGACCTTGTCAGCTAGATTTGATTTAAGTTCAAAAATCGTTTACAACACTACGATATAAAAATTATTTCAAAATTACATCCGAAATATATTCTGGAAGAATTCACGCCAACTTGAATTATTTTGCAAACAGAATTGCACTGCAATCAAGTGACCTTTAATTCAGTTATTGAGTATCGGTTGCCCAAATCGTTCTAGGGCTACTGCGGTTAATTCAGAAATTCATCCAACCGCATTAAACTATGTAATCTACTTGAAAGACATTTTTGAAATGTTTACCAAAATGGATGGCTCATTGGCCCATCGTTCCTCCAACGCAATTCGCTCGAAAACTACAAGAACGTGGCGTTAATCGTTTGAAATGTATGTTAGACGGAGCGATCAGCCGCTGAAATCCCCAAGCGGAAAGAATTGATTAACTTCAAATCGGTATGAGTCTGTCGCAGTAGGCAAATGCTCGCACTAATAGCCTTGACCACATACCTTCGCTGACTTCTTCTTCCGCACACCTAATTTTATGAATGTAGGGTCAAGTTCGATTCGCGACCTCCCTGTTACTGCCGTCAGCTGTTATTTTGGATACTGCTCTACTCACTTGCCTTACGATCTTTTTCTTGATCTTGTGAGATGATCGCTTCACACTATTTTTCAGGGGCATATTCTACTATTAAGTGCGAAGTTATCCATTCGTTCGAGCTTAACAAAAAATAAAATAAGTTTTAGATAATCTCATTACTGATGCGGCCGACTATGAATGCATATCTGTTGAGCGTAATTTAAGGTTCATTGTTTGTTTTGAATCTTCTGCATTTTATAACTTCTACTGTGTTTGAACTAAATTTGCAAAACCGATCATGCTTCTCTCATAGGCATTTCTAACAAATGGAAAACATTATATTTATTGTGTACTTAGAGTTAGCGTTAAAACTAGGTCAGTGTTCCTGCATTAAATAGGTAGTTCAAATTTTAAAAACAACCTCGACCTACTTGACTGCTTGCAAAACTTATGTTTTCTACAGGATTGATTCACTTTTACTGCTGTCTCCAGATGAGACATTTTATTCGCGAAACTTTCTTCATCGCGTAGACAAAAAACGGTTGGCTCATAAATAATTTAACAGCTTCAATGACAAACTAACTCAGTCTGATGGGAACTGTAATCTTCTCCAATCTCTTTCCTCTATGTTTTGAAACACTGATTAAATTATAGACCGCGATACATTCCATTTTAGTTATTGAAGTTGATTCCTCATGCACACATAACACATAATAATAGAGCACTCAATTGTGTTCAACGCAAATTCAAGAAAAGATACTAATATTAGATTTTGATTATATACATATTATACGATATATGTATGTATGCCTTGGGTATGGGAATAATTTTCGGCTTCTCTGTTTGCCATCGGTTGTCAGGGATCGTCGCTTATTTAAACAATGAAATACAAAGTGATTTTTTTTAAAACACAAAATTTTCAATTCAATCTTCCCAAGTATTTTTGGATCGCCGTGGATCCTGGCGTTGTTGTGTAGCCGAATAAGCTTGTTCACATTCGATCAGTTTTTCTTTCTTATGTTAGTGCGGTATTACCTGCAATCGATCACAATCCCCAGCGATGGTTTCGAACGAGTTTAGAAGTTCATAATAAACAACAACTGCTGCTGTTGTGGGAGCAGTCCTCATATATTTAAATTATTTAATTATTCCGGGATCAACAATTACAAAACCATCTGAGTATTAATTAATGTGTGCTTGATGGACTTTCGAGTTAAATTAAAATCTATACACTCAAAATAATCTTCATATCATCTTACAGTTCTAGAAAGAGTCTCATTAAATCCGCAATCCGTCCTGTGGTTATTTACGCGTATAAAATAGTGTGCTTTTGTCACGCGGGGATGAGTGTTCACATTAACAGAGCCTAAGAGGGAAGGTGAGTCAATATTGGCAGATACGAGATCGTGGGAAAAGATTCACAGGCCTGCAAATAATGGGGTCATGTCAGTTGTTGGTCAGATGTCAGCTGTGGGTCTTTTCCGAAGTAAATTTTTGCGTGAAATCCGAATCCGGTGTCAAAATTGTCCCATCACGTCAGAATTTTGAGATGTTTAAGGTTATGTACTCAAAAAATGACGATTTTGGCTAACTTTGAGGTTATGCACAGGGTGCGCAAATTTTTTCTTGTCTCTACCTCCAGTTACATCATTTAGTATTACTGTTACTCTTCAATTCAAGATTTTGGGAGATCGATTTCCATTTTTTTTTATAAAAGTTGGGGCTATTTAAAATTACAAAGTATTTCCGCCATTTTGAATCCGCCATCCGAATGGGAATTTTGTTTTTCCTACATAATATTTGTACTCAGTCTCCTCAAAAACCCCCGAACAAAAATTTTCAAGAAAAATAAACCGGTAAAAAAGTTCTGTGTGAAATTAGCCTTTGAATTGAAATACTCATCACGTTAAAGGGATATACTTTGTAATTTTAAATAGCCGTAACTTTTAGAAAACTAATGGAAATCGATCTCTTAAACTCTTAAATTGAAGAGTAACAGTAGTACTGAATGATGTGACTGGAGATAGAGACCAGCAAAAATTTTCGCATCCTGTACATAACCTCAAAGTTAGCCAAAAAGGTCATTTTTTGGGTGCGTAACCTCAAATATCTCAAAATCCTGACGTGATGGAACAATTCTGACCCCGGATTCAGATTCTACGCAAAAAATTACTTCGCAAATTCGTGTTAGTAATCTTATCGAATCTACTTTATCTTTTTGCTATGGGGGCGGTGTAATTACATAAGGCGAAATCAATCTCAAGTTTGGTTAGAAATAATTTAAACAATCTTAATTACCATGTATATACATATGTATGTTTATAGAACGGCGATATCATAATGAGACACCAAAGTGATAAAGGTCTCTAAAATATAAAACAGGGGGAAGGTATACGCGGGAAATGCATTTTTGTTCCTAGTTTGATTTCAAATTCTAAACCCGACCTAATTGCGGTGGGACGTTACACGGACATTAGCCGTCTTATTATCACAATGCCGTTATTAAACAAGAATGCTAATGGATTTAGTTGTTTACTAAACTATTACTCTAAGTAATTTGGCAAATAAAACAACTGACGTCAGAAGGTCTTTATTTATCAATACACAAAGTCATGCAATATCTGCAACACCATCAATTGCATCAATTGCGCCGGTTTAAAATCGAAGACGAGGCTGCAATTGCTCACGCACACGTTTTGCTTTTTATTGTCAATAAATAGATATTGAAAAAAACTGAACCGTTAAAAGCGCACAAGCATCCCCATGGCATGATACTTTAAACGTGTGACTGTGACAACTGAGAATAATGGATAAAGCATAACTTCCCTATATGGTAAACATTTCAACATCCAAAAGGTAGCACCTTTTCTCCCAACAAAACAATTCTCACCTTCTTGTTTATTAGCAAAACCAACTCAATGCGAGGTGCATTGCATTGCACATATCGAACCACTCCATCATCGACGAGCATCAGCGTCCAGGGCAGACTCCGACCCACAATAGTGGAGGCCGAGCCCACCAATGCGCTTGCAGCGAAGAAACTGCAATGGGTCTGTCTGGTGGTGATCGGAAATGTCGGTTACGTGAAAAGTGCAGTGTGCCAGTCAGTGCGCATTTTTGATGCAACGCTGCACGAGTGTGCGTTCAGACGAAGTGCATTTCGCGAGCTGAGTCGTAAATTGATCATTGATGCAGAAATTTCTCCAAAATTTGCAGAAAACATAAATAAGCTTAAAAGTGACAGCAATTGATTTAAGTGAAGTGCGTCTGCTCATCGAAGGGGTGATTGCCGCTGTGAACAAGCTAGCCACGGTGCGTGCTTGCTTAGCTTTAAAATCGTGGAATGCGACAAGTTTACATATATTGCGAAACGAAGGTACGAAGTACAGTCAATTAAGCCGGGTTCGTCGCTTCTGCAGCAAAAGAGTTCGCGGAGTTCGTCTCTAGGTATAAGCAGATCTGTTCGGATGGTGTCTCTGCTTGGGAAACGGAAACAATCATTCAAATGCAAATGCTGTCACAACACCAACCACACTTGGAAGCGGTGAGTTTGGCTTTCTATTTGGTCGCACACAGATCTGAAGAGCTGGGAAAACACTTTTGACTGCAAAGACCTTGCTGATAATTGCAAACTTCTTAAAAGCCGATCAGTCCATACGAGGCGTTTTCTCAGGCTATACATAAACAATACCTGGCCAGAGGGTAGAGTTAGTGTGGGTAGTGTAGCCTATCAGGCTAAATGAATAAGCTATGCAGACTCGGAGGTATTCATTAGCAATCCAACTGTTCAGTACGTACTTCCCGTGATGATGATTCCACTTCCATTACAGCACTTTTAAAAAATCTTTTTTCTGTTTTACTTTTAATAATACTGTATGTGCTATATAGAGTAAAATAATATTTGCATATACTAAGTTGTGCGTGAGATGTCCACTCCATTTTATTTACTTTATTTGAAAGTATTGGCACTAAGTATGGAATATAACGGATTTGCTTGGTGGCACGTATTTGGGAGGACCAATTTTCGCTGACTTTGTCGCATATAAATATTTGGCTGAATTTGCTGTATAGCGTTCTGCGTTCGTTATTGTTGAGTTTGAGGTTATCAATTGTTTGCGGTTTATTCGCATAGACCTGTGATTTAAAATAGCCATAAAGGAAGAAATCTAAAGGCGTTAAATCGCACGATCTCGATGGCCAGTATCAAATCACTCGTGCAGAATACCCATCGTAGCATGCGCTGTGTGGCACGTAGTGCCGTCCTGTTGGAACCACATGTCGTCCCAAGCCCAAGTTCGTTGACTACCTCGGGTTTCGCGATGTTTTCAGCAGACCATGCGTTTCGGTGACGTACGGGTGTTGGCTAATTAATTATTTACCGAACCAGTTGACTCGAAATTGGCTACAAACGTCGAATAGTCGACTCGGTAGGACGATTGTAGGAGGATAAATAATGACGTAATGCACGGAATGTTTCTTGAAAAGAGTACCGATTTTGATGATAAAATTTTATGATTTGGACACGTACTTCAACGCTATAACCTTTCACGATGATTTGTCATACAATACTAAGCAATTTACGACAAATTTGACAGATGTTGCTTTAACAACATAACAGCTATAACTTAAAAAATTTCGAGCATCCATATTGAAAGACCCTTTAGTAATCGTGCTGACCGAGTTTTATTCCCTGGAGAAAAGTATCTATTTTATTTTCCCGGTGATTTTAGTGGAATCAGTTCAGTCAATTTTTCTGTCATGTCAGCAGAATTCAAATACATGATTTTGAGATAATCGGGTAATGTTTCCAAGCATGCTACTGAGTGAGTTCAAATTCAAGGGCTCATAACTTTGGATGTGTCCATCGAACAAACAAAAGGAAAGCGCCAAAATGTGCATAATTGTACATTTTTTGAATCCTAAAAACGTACAGACCCCCTTAAGCTAGAGCAAAAGTAAGAAAAGCGTTCTAAAGGTTTTTATAAGTACTATAACTTTTTTTATGAGCACTTTTGTCTTACAATGGATGGTTTTTGAGTTATTTTGCTACAAATTTTTTTTCCTTCTTCTATACTGCCTTTTTTGTCTTTTTCTTATAAATGGCCATTTATACTAGAAAAATGCAAGACATCAAAGTTGTAGCTCTTGAGAAAACCTAAAAATGGTTACTTTGTGTTCATTTTGCATTCATGCTGCAGCCTGTAGTGCGCCCGGAATTATCGGACTTCCCCGCGCACTCAGTTTCTCGTTTCCACACCACCCAGGAGGTTGAGTTTTTGACGCTTTTTTTTATTTAATAAATTAATTATTATCATATAACATATATAAAAATGAATGTTTGTTTGTTCGTGTTCTATGCATTCCTGAACCGTTCATCCGATTGCGATGACGATTTTGACGAGCTGTTGTGCGCTCGCCCACGAAGGTTTCTGCGGAAAAAAAATTGTCTGGAATTCAAGATGGCTGGAATCCAATATAATGGCGAACTTCTTTTTGAAAAAGAGCACCCGGGGGTGGCTGATTTCGAAACTGCCAACAAAATTTTTCAAATATGAGCCCACCCCCACTCTGCTGGGAAATACCATATAGGAAAGGGAGGGGAGGTAAAATGAAGAAAAATAAATTTCATAATACTGTTAAAAATTTCTGAAAAAACGTGAAAGGTAAAAATAGAAAAACATTTGGAGAAAAATTACCCGTGGATTTTCTCGAGGTTGAAGAGAAAAATTGTAATATCTAGGTAATAAATAGACGTAGTTTATTGTGGGTGAGCTCAGTGGAAGCACCTTGGGGAGTATTATAATGACGTGTATATATCAACATTTAATGAATAATAGTTTTTTTAGTAAAATCGCATAAAGTGTAAAGGAGGTAGGAGTTTACTGTTTACTTTTTCCCAAAAAGATGGGAGGGAATAAGGATGTGAAAATTATTTTGTGAAATAGAAAATATGGGGGCAATGCGTGTGCCAAATGTGGGATGAAGATATTAATAAATGTAGAAATTGTGGGTTGAGAACGGCAAAAAGTTTACACCTGCCGATTGGAAATAAATATTACTTATTAATACTTGTGGGGATATTGTGTATGAACTTACGGTTGATTTAACGAGACCACCCCCCCTGCTGGCACATACAATGGTAAAATGGAGGGTGTGTAAAATTAAGAAATAAAAATTTAATAATATCCCGGGCAACACCGGGTCCGAGGAAGCTATTTTAGAATAAAATTGATGCGCTATCTGAGCATATATTATACATATTTAGACATTTCATCTTTGCATGCTTTTTAGAAATATTTGTTACCTACTTATTATTTTATAAATTTGAAACCCATAATATGAACTTGATTTGCAAAAGAGTTGAATTTTATAACCTGTAAACTGCATAATTCATTTTCAATAAATATTAGAAGTATTTACGAAGGCTCGAACTCTTTACTTACAGTACTAATGAAACTACATGCCTACCTATTAATTTTTATTTGAATTTGATACGTTAAGAATCTGCTGAAAACTTGACGATAAAACTCCTACTTCAGCACCACCACCGGTGAACATTTCTTGATTAAATAGGCACAATAATTTGATTTAGCGTACTTTTATTTTGAATACCAGTGAAGTGGCTGGCAGGAAAAAAATTCTTGCCTTTACATGAGTCAGCTAAAGTATTTCGTTTCACTGAGCGGCCTGGCCTGTATTGCAGATTCTGCAAAAAAATCTAGTTTAGAATTGTATGGATTTCAGTGGAATCCTAAAGGTCATTGACAATTTCGCCATAATCAATTTATTCTAGAGCAATATTTGTGCAAGGCTTTTAAATCCTGAACAAATCTCGGTTGTACATCTCATAATGTAGCGTAGGAGGTGCTGCATAGAAAATTGTTTTACCTCTATCACCTGATAGGAAAGAATCATGTGTTAGCCGATGCTTTCTAATTCTAAATGACATTAAGCAAGCAGCAATGTGCCATGGACATAACTGTGTACTACACAAATGAAACTGAAAGTCGCTGACCATTCTTGGTTGTTGCGACTCGAGTAGCCAGGTACACTGACCTCCGGAAATATAGGTAAAGGTCATGGAAGAGATGGACAGCATTTCTTAGGCAGTTGAACCGTCGCGTCGCTACTCCAAGAAGCTTTTAAAAGCACAACCAAAAACGGCAGTATTTCCTGTCTGAATATATTTATGAGATCCGCTCTGAGCTGAGTACTCAACTGACTTGCCGACAACTTTTTATTCTTTCCGGGTAGTGCGTGTGTCGAAGGTCTGATGTCCGGCGTAAAATTCTTTACGAAATCTTCGTTACGAATGAGCTGCGAGGGATTGATTTTACGACAAAGTGTCAGTAAGCCCAATTACTGGAATTACTGCTGGCGCAGTCAATAGCCCTCACGTGTTGCAGGCGCGACCATCGTACATCGTCTGTTGCCGCGAAAAAAGCAAGGTAATGCATTTTGCTGAACAGGTAATTGAGTCCAGACGAAGAGGAAGGAAAACCTCCAAGGGGGGTTTTGTTATTGACTGGGCGCTTTTTTCTTTTCCACTTTCAGTGTCTTCCAACTCAGTCCGTGAATTCGTTTTGGATATTAAGTTTGACGCGACGTCCGACGCGCCCAGTTGCCAGTGATTTCGCGAAGATCGTTGATAAATGTTCGATTGTTCTCACTAAGTTTTGGTCATAGATTGTTCGTGATATAAAGTGCGGGATATTGATTTGAACATTTCATGATTACAAATATTAATCGTTTATGTTTGTGATAATACAACAAACGTAGGATATTTGCGAAAGAAAACCATTCCACAGTGCTACAGAACATTGTAGTGTGATAGTGCCTCTACAATAATTTTACAACCTTTTTGGATTATTTTCGGCAGTACTTATTGATAGTTTCAACCAGTAGTTAGGGTAGGTATTCCGTATTTTTTAAAATTTTAATGAATCTTGCTTTTTTTTTAACTAAAATTAAAGATTGAAAACGTGTGAATACAAAAAATACATGTGTTGTTGAAATATAACAGAATAAAAAGGCTGCAATAATCGCAATAATTAATTTTAAAAAATTTATTGAATTCGTTTTTAATTCGAATGGTGAATGTATGTACGAATATGAGGCAATAAAAAATGGAGAAGATCCGCCGGACTGTAACGCAACAAATAATTTTAAGAGATATGATTTTATACTTAAATATTGAAAATACAATTATTGCCAACAAAATAACAAACGATGATTAAACATTTTTAAAACGATGAATTACAATGAATCCAGCGATTACTACGTATTCTATTATTTATATCATTTTTAATTTAAACTGATTAAGTAGTTTGTTCACACAAATTACGAATAATTAAAAAGGAACTAGAATAAGTTAATTAACTCAAATAATGGATTTGTAGACTCGATTAAACGTTGGTAGGCCCGTTGTGGGATATTGCACCAAGATTCCAGCTTCAAGCACCATTGGTTTAATTTCGTTGCCCTATGGAGCTTTTTACTTCTACTCATATGTATATTTAAAGATTGGGGTTCGACGCAGACCATCTCAACCATTCTTTGACTATTCGTGCTGTGAGAACCAGACAGCCTGTATCACTCTGTTTTATGGTGATCGCTCGAGTGTCACTTTGGAGGCAATATCACGTATAAATATTTTTAAAAACTGGGCATTCAACTCACTCAACATGATTGAAATCCGCAAGCCACAAAATAATTGTGGAAACTCCAATTTTTTTTAAATATGAAAATTGACGACCATATTTGAAATACTGCACACATGCCCATTTTTATGTGAATCTAATAAAGTATAGTAGTTGACATCTGCTTTCTCTAATTTGTCAAACTGGGCAACACTTTTGAAATCAGCATCTTCAAAAACCCACATGTGCAAATTTCGTGAGAATCTTTGGAGCCCGCATTTTGGATTCGTCATTTTGAATTGCCAAAGATCCAAGCCACATTTGAAATCAGAGTGCCCAAAATCCCGTTTTTTTTTCAATTCAGTTCTCGTATTCAATGATATTTTTGTCAGAAGCTCCAAAGTTACATGAGAACACCCATCATAAACCAGAGAGGCAGAATGCAGACTTACCTACAAATTGTATACATATAAATTTAAAGCAAAACGATAAAAGAAAAAAAATTTTGTGGTGAAAATAAAGCTAAAAGCACTCTAGTGTACAATAAATACTTTTTGATTGCAAGTGATTTCATTTAATTACAACAATTTCTCCAAAGTGACTCCATTTTATTTGTTGACAGTATACTGGCCCTTTAATTTTGTCACACAAATAGGACGGATAAGTTCGAGAACTATGTTAATCCATTGAACGCGTGACTTTCGAGTTGACTTTTATTAGCGGTGATTCTTAATGATTCCCTCTTTAGTGCAGGTTAAGATTAATGGATTAATAATTATGTGCCCCAGTAATGATTTAAAGATGAGCTTGTGTCATTACTAAGCTCTTTAAAAAACCGGACAAGTGCGTGTCGTACACGCATCAACTTAGGGTTCCGTAGCATGTACTAAGTAGCAAGAGTTATTTTTTTTCGTAGGATTGTAAAAATAAAAACAATTCACCCTCATTGGAATTGAATTTTTTTATCGAAACTATACAATAATTTTGAAGTCAATTTTAGGCACTGCACATAATGGGCGAGCGAGCGTTTTGCTACACGCTACAAAATCAAACCAATTTGAAGTGTTGAATATCTACTACTATCTACAGCAATCTGCTATTAAAAATTGATACGTGTGGATATCTATAAAAATTGGTAACGTATCTTTTGCAAAATACTCTTTCGTTAAAGTATTTATAAAGTGCTGCTACTTAAATTTTGTTCACATTTTTTAATCATAAGGTTGAAAATTTATTGGGAGGGGAGGCACACATTATTAACGACTTTAGAAGCCTATATTTCGCAAACTGTTCACCTAAGCGAAAAAGTCTCTTAAGAACCTTTATTGCATTTTGAGAGACCTGTCCAACGATGCTTCATCCTTCAGTTCTAATATATGTATGGAACGCTACCCCTACATTGTTTGTTTTTTTGTAAATTCATTACAAAACTAAGTGGAGGTTCACATAAGACAATAAAATTTCCTCAGAATCGATGGAAAGATGGCAGAGTTATAAGGTTTTGACATACGGACAAACAGACGGTGAAAATGTGAGGGAAATGTGAATCGAAGAAATTTCAGAACCTATTTCTCACTTTCGCAAGTGACTGTACCTATAATGGTAGAGGTAGATGAATATTGGTGGCATTATTGGAAAGTATATTGAGATAGTAGTATTTAACATGATTTTGATGTCGCTGCGTTGAGTAGATCAAAATTTAAAAATAAAATAATAATGTACATACCGAAATTATGAATCATTTATGAATAACTCGAAAACGGTTGAAATTTCTCCCTGCTATAAAATGTTTTGTTTGCCTAGATTAGCTCTATCGTCCCTCTCATTTCTGCATGCGTTATACGAAACATAATAACGAAGTATGAATACTAAGGACAATAACTTTTGCATAGGTGTGTACATTAAACTAGGAAAATAACTTATAACTTACTTAAAGAGCATTATCATCCAAGATTATGCATACATTCACATTCATATGTATACTTGAAAAGGCAAATTTTGTTCGTATCTGGTAGGATTTTTTACCCACCTTGGACACTGACTTTAAAAAAATTAATAGCTACATACATACAGCAGTAATTAAATAGGAGGAATTCTATTTTGGTAACACTTTCGCATAATTTTCTTGCAGCCTTGCAATATAAAGAGCAAAAGTGATATTTTAGAAAAAATTGCGGTGGTAGTAACGGAGACGGTAAATTGCAATGCGATGAGTGCAATAGTGTCAAACACACCAAGCGTGGTCAAATACATACATACGGAAAAACGTGGTAACGCAGCGCCAGCGTGCAACCAATGCGGTAATCGCTCCGTTGGACAGTCACCGCGTGTGTACGTGTTTAATCAAGTTCAAATAACTTCACTCACATAACTTATTTCGATTTTCCTGACTATTTTAATGTTTTTAGTCAGGAACCAAATGAATCTGCTAAAATAAACAGTTTTTGAATATGAATTGAATTTTGAAAGAATAATTTACGAATTACCGTTAACTTAAAAAGGCCTTTAACGGTATGCAAGTTGAAGCACGAGTTTAAAATTAGGGGTATAGTACAGGCGGCAGGGATAATTTCCCTATGGTATTATGACAAACCCATCTACCTCGCTAATTTTTTGCATACGCTTTAAGCCCCCCTCAGCCCTCCAAATGCACAAAATTCTATGTGTTTTATGGTCTGCGGGGGACGGAGGAGGGCCTCAAAAATGTTTTAACTAAAATTGTATTTCAATTTTCTCGGCTTCTGTTTAAGCTACGACAAAAGTGATAGTACCAGCGTAGAGGGCACTTCTCTTTGAACTTTGCTCTTCATGACAAAAAATTTTATGGCATGACATTTTTATTTTATTTATATCTTCTGATCTACTCAACTCAGTTCCATGAAACTCACACCTAACAAGTACTCTATCTACATGTGCTTTCTACAAATGCTACCAATGTTGATCTACCTCTACCACTGCAAGTGTAGTCACTTGAAAAAGTGAAACAATGTTATGAAAATTCCTGAACTTCACGATTTTTCCAAATTTTCTTCGAAATTCATGTAATTATAGCACTCCTTTTTTATCCGACTAGCCCAGAAGGAGGGTAATGTTGTTCGGTTGTATGTATATACATATGTCCATTTCTTTGGCGCATTCTGTAGCCTAAACATCTTGATGGATTTTAACCCTCTGCACTCGAGCGGTAGCTCTGAGTCACAATTACAATGTATAAATTAACGTTGGTGAAAAAGGCTCGAGTGGAAAGGGCTAACAAGTGAGGTGTCGTTAGATTCGTCTTAATAGTGGGAGTGCTATAGGATACATTATTTTCTCTTTTATTCAGCAGACATTCTGTTCTTTTGTATCTCCACAACTACTTTTGATATGAATACCAAATCAAAAGTTTGACGAATAAAGTCCGATAAACTATGTGCCGTCATGCCAAACCCAAAATGACGGACTCCCCAAGATGGCGAATCACCTCTTTCTTTACATCCTCCTTGAGAAGGATATCGAAGGAAAAAAGGACGAACGAAATACGATAATCTTTGCGACGTCATTCTAAATCCAATAAGGCGGACAAGTCCAAGATGGCAGAATACATTTTTCTAGCATCCCTTCTGACATGGGAAATGTATCAAAAATCCTTTCAAGGGGGCAATTTTGAGAATGTTTAAAAGAGATTAAGCCAAAAAAATCTATTTTTTGAAACCGTTCAACAAGAACCTTAAGCGGCAAATGTGTTCCAAACGCAACGCTCTAACTTGTGTATTGTTTTGTCAGCTCAGTCTTAACAGTTGTTTGTATTGTTTTAATCAAATGGGTTGGTATGATTTTATAGAAATGATGTAGAGAAATGTAGAAATTCATTTCATAACTTTTCGTTAGCGGGCTGCAAAAAATCTGGTCTGTCGGGCGACAGGATGAAATGTATTTTAATAGTCAGTACTCACTCGCGACCGTAAGAAAATTCTTGTTTACCTGGGCAGAACGGTGGCTCATCGCTCCGGAAAAATTGTGGTACTGCAACTGTCCCAATCGAGAATAACTTGAAATTACTCTTAAAAATTAACATTTACAGAGTACACAACAAAAATATTGGTGTGCCTCCGTAAATCTATGACTAATGCCTTGGCACACTAATTTTTATAATACATAATAGGAAAATCGTTGTTCGTAAATATCTCATCTTCTAGCCATGCTAGAAGAAAAATTTGAAAACTTTTTCAGATCTCGAAATTCTCTGCAAATTTAGTTATGAGAACTTTTTTCGTAAAGTTGATGTTTTTTAACTTATAGTGCGAAAAGGGTAAATTAGGACAACAATTGCGTTATTCGGCCTGAATATTTGCTTTAAATTAAAATTGGCTTTTATTTGTTCGATTTACTACATTTGAATTTGTCCCCTTCACTTTAATGATACTAGGTATGTCTCCGAACTAGATTTTCTCAAGAAACTTACAAAACATGCAAGTCACATAACACGGATTTGAATAAATCAAATCAGATAAATAAAGATGTTTCGTCAATCAGTTTTTTGATTTTTGGGCATTCCGCATCTCGCCTACCTCAATCGAAACACAGCTATTAATTCGCAACTTATGCAAATCTGAACCAAAAGTGCAACCATTTAAACATTGCGTAACTGATTGAAGGAAACTAAAAGCTTTCATGTCGAAAGAATGCGAATTATTCATCTTGAGATAATCTCAAATCACTGTGATCAAGTGTAAATATTCAATAGCTTCTTCTTGTCTTCATTGTCGGAGAAACCAGTCTCATTTGCGAAAAAGAAATGAGCTGAAGTAAAATGATGTATTCATTTTTAAGAGCGCAAAATAGTTGCACAATTTCTGGCTTGGTTAGGTGGGCATGAATGCAAAAGAACTCGAAATATTTTAATTAATATTAGTTATAACTACACAGGCAGTAAAAACTTTATTAGATATTATAGAACGTATTCGCTTAATATAGGACAGGATGTGTTTGTGATATTCACTCTATTTTTATTTTCTATGGAAGAATATTTTATGGCATTAAGAATGGAATATAACGTCGTTCAAATCTTCGCTCCGGCTTTGCTTGGTGGCACGTATTCGGAAGTTGACTCAAATTTCGTCAAAAATGGTGAGCGCTACAGATCGATGATAAGAAATGACTTATGGTTCCAACAGGACGGCGCTACGTGTCACACAGTTAGGCTTCTTCCTTTGGGGCTATCTTAACTTACAGGTCTATGCGACTATCAAAGCGTTCTCGTCATGGTGTTTCTCATCGAAACTATTTAAGGAGTGCCTTACAGCCTTACGGAAGTTGCCTACCTTCAACAAATTCACTCCCGTTTCGGTACCGTGACACTCCGATATTGAGGGCAATGAAATAGGCGATTAACTAGTTATGGAAGGTTCATTGACTCGGTTCATTGGCCCGGAACCATATTGCAGCATTAACTAATCTTCGACCAAAGCTGGGATAAAGAACTGGTCTAAGAACCAGCTGTCTTTATATTGTAGAAATATCTCTGGACTTCGTCAGGCTAAAGAACTTGTCAACCCAATCGCATACTCTGAAATCACTGCCGTCAATAGAGCGGATCTCAGAAGATTGATAGACCACCTATCCTGAGGTATGTTAAGATTGAGCTGTCTAATGAGACGGAAAGCCGCCTATGTCTTTAGGACGACGAACCTGCGTCGCACATCCTGTTCACTTGTCCGGCTCTGGCACGGATAAGGGGAAGGATTTCGGTCAAGGACTGTTGAGCTCAACTGACGTTCGATCATCTCCGGCAATAGACAATCTAGCGTTCCTTAGGGTAGCAGATCATCTCTTGCAGTAGCGGAGTTCTTGCACAACAGACCTCACTGGTGGCAGTGCCCACAAATAGGTGACTATAAATTAAGTAAGCCTTAAAGTTCTACTAATGTTTTCAGAAGAGCAATTCGTGTACATAAATAAACATGTGAGCTGATAAAATCAGCGACCCTAAAAACCTCAAATGTTCGTTTACACGGAAATCCAATTGAAAATCTCATCCTTTTGTTTGATGCTGCTCAGTGACCGGATAGGTAGCTTGGTAGTTGGCGAAAGCATTTTTTTTTCGCAATTTACAATCTTTACTGGAAAAGTACGCAAACAAAGTTTTTTTGATTTATCACAATTATTTCTTATTAAATTAATTAGTAGGAAACCGTCAGTATGTCGTGATTAACTCAACTCTACTCTATGTAATTTATGCAAATTATAGGTAAATATCAGCTGCCAACGGATTTCCAAACCTTGCCAAACGAACTGAAGTCTGAAAATCATAAATAAATGTATTTTTGTTTATATTTAAATATTTTATATTCTTTACCCTAGAAGAGACCAGCCCTAATACCAGGCTCAGCTCGGTTAGGCATTCATTTATTTTGCAGTTTCTCATTGATCGGCAGGGGGATTACTTATCCGCAGGAGGAGTTTCGGGCAAAAGTTAGAAAATGGTCTAATAGTTCAAAGAGTGACCTCCAAATAAATATATTGTAACTACATAAATTGATGAGTTCTCGTTTTATCCATAACGTTCTCCTTGAAGTTTTTCCTGTGCCACGATCAACTGCCAACTGTAATTTTAGGTTAGGCGCGTTTCGTATTTAATGCTGTTGCAATTATTGCACACGGAATCACAAATAAGTGGTAGGTAATTCAGTAACACACTCATGTTAATTTACCTGGGGAAAACAGCAATTCTTATTAATTATAAAATTCTTGTCAGATTTGTGCGTACATATAAGCAAAAGCTTTCTACGGAATTACGAACGTTCAGATACACAGGTGCTTCCAACTTCCAAATGAAGGGAATGAATCATCCACATGTCTTTTACAATTTCGATGTCTATGATGCCCAACTTTATTTTGATCCTTGATTGTGCTGCGAAAAGTTCTCCAGAAGATCTTTTCTAGTTGGTCAGTTAATTGTTTAGTTCTTACTGATCATTTTTTGTTGAATTTCCTATACCAATGGGCCGATTGAACCCAGATTCACACCATAGTATAAGGTATTTTGCGAGAAAGCTTGAAAGTTAGGTGCTGTTCTCAAAATTCAACCCCCAAGGGGGTAAAAGGGGGTATAAATATTTGTATGATGAAAAACATTATTTTGAACCGATTTACTTGAAACTTTGCATAATCTCTCGACGTCAAAGACACTCACTGCAGGTACAGTCACTTGCGAAAGTGAAAAAATAACAAAATTAACTTATTTATTTACTAATGTAGGCTACAGAGAACAACGTTTGTCGGGTTCCACGTGTGTTTTATAAAAATCAATACACTTATATAAATTAGAAGTGTCAGTCTAATGTTTTCGAAGTTTCATCTTTTAAATACTTTTTTGTTTGCATATTATATTACTAAGTCGAACTTAACGTTGCAAAATTGTTGTCTGTTGAATTCGAAAATTATTGAAGCTATTGCCATGAAATTTACACAATAATCCTGAGACCAAATTAGGTGGATCATTCATTGTGCAACAGTTTTAATTTAAAAGTATGGATAAACCCACGCAAACCTTGGTCGTATCAGCTACATAGTATATTATAGAGATATACACCTAGTCGAAAATTTTTGTTTTGAATTTTCCTGAAGGTTAAGGCCTCAAGAATATCTGGTAAAAGACACTATGGGCCTGGTATCGATGATTCCATGTAAGTTGACAAATTTCATGATTTATTAATTCCCAAATTTTCAAACGCGTTTTTCTCAAACCATGTTTTTCGAATCGATACCCAAGATTTCTCGAAAACCAATGAACCGATTGCCTTGAGTGTTTTTGTAGTTATTCTATACACCATTATATATAGTACTTGCCATAGGATTTTTTTTTCTTACTTAGTTTTTGTTTTATAGGGAAAATTATAACTAATTCTTGGTCCAAAAATCCATATTTATGTTCAAACGTCCGCCATTTTGGTCATAATTCGATATTTTCAAAATCGGCTATGACAAGTATTAGATTATAGTATCTAATTTAATAATCTTTTCGGTTTTTTTTTGAGATGATTTTTGAAGAAACGCCAGTGCGTACCGTTTACACAGATTTTTTACGACGCTGCAAGGATCATACAATATCCTTGTATTATATATTTTGATATTTTTAAATAAACAAAATTAAACATACTTCTGAATGTGTATACTTTTAGATAGTTAAACTCCCAATTCGAAATTTCCAATTGTTTCCTAGAAAAAATGCACAAAAATGACCGCTTCTTCCGGCTCCTAGGTGTTACCAATCTCCCCTTAAAAGGAATAGCAGGTAGATGACCGCCGGCCGGCCGCACTAGTTGGTCTCGAGTAGCGAGTAGCTTGGTGCTATTCGTATATTCATATTCGCCGCTCACAAATCGGAGGATTTGTATTGAGCTCCTCTCCCCCAGAGGCTTTGCTCACATTAATTTGCAAAGATTCCGTAATATTCCTGAATGATATACTATATAATGTATATACTACACAAACAGTATGAACGCGCTCGTTTACACCGTTTTACAATAATTCCATCGCATCATTCAGAAAGTCAATGCTTGGAGCAACATTGAGCAGTGAACTCATTTTCAATTTCGCGGTCGCAACTTTTTACACGTAATTTCTTCTGTACAGTAGGGCGCGAGCAAACTCCCTGAGGTGATTAAATTTGAAGCGCTACGTTGAAAGCATATTTAGGAACAGTTTAGTTTGACCATGAAAACGAATGCTGCCTTGACTGACAGCATCAGCAGTCGGAAATTAATGAAAGGTTATCTCCAAAAATTCTGTTTCCCATATTATCATGCATAAAATATAAGTTCTTCATTATTCCGGTAAAACATACAATAAGCACTTGCTAGCCTTTTCACATTTACTGTAGGAGCCTACTGCCCGGAAAGGGAAGTAAATTTATTTTAAAAAACTCCGATTTTTCCGATCGCTTTGAAATTTTATTGACATAAAATCGGTTATCGATTTCCAGACCAGGTAGCCACAGGCAAGTTTTGCAGTGCTACCGCGGCAGAAGACGAATCTGTAGAAAGGCGCGAACCTAATAATTTGCATACAGCACTGAAATTTGAATGCTTCATAAATTATTTTTGTCATCGGTTTGGAAAAATGTTGCAATTTATAATTTATGTAGGTTTCAGCTGGCTGACTCATTTGGTTTGCTCGACAGACATGATCGGTGATTGCACATATGTATGTACATACAATTAGCTGTGAATAGAATTAAGCTGCTCCTGGTGGCGGCATGTGTCGCAATCGCAACACAGGAATTACCAGCGAAAGTGTGAAGCACTTAAATTCACACTTACAGTGCGGATCTTTTGATCAGTCGATGATCAGAAAAATTAAAAATCAACACCCGCCCGAGGTGGCGAGGAACTAATGAAGAAAGCCCACTCACGCTTCAAAATTCAAACCGCGCTGAGATATTTCCACCAACAGTGTGCTTGCACAATTTCTTAGCTTTTCAACGGTTTGCTTCCCGTCTACCAAATTGCAGTAATTTCCCTGCTTTGTATTCCAAGCAGAAACCCTCTGACTAAACTAAGATTACGGGTTAGTGGTTTTGGTGTGGCTGCACAGTTTTCAATTAAAATTATATTAATCAAATCGTTATTCAATTTAATGCTCCTCTGCGTTTCATGTCGGCACGTGAAAAATCTGATCTGTCTACGTATCGCATAAATATGCAGATTGTTCAGCACTTGAAAAACTAAGCCGGAAATTGATGTAAATATTACCGCAATTATTCAACTGACTTTTTAAGAAACGATATAACGAAATACTATGAATCGGTATATAAATTACAGATCCAATTTCTATAGGACATAAAAATAAACTGGGTCATAACTCATAACACTTATCAAGATAGAAGCGCAGCTGTGACGACAAAAAAAACGTAAAAATTGCGGTATCAGTACGCAAATTATAATCAATAGAAATTGCACGCTCAAACTCGGTTTTTTGTGAAATATTTAGAATTTTTGGTGATTGTTAAGGGCAAGTTTTTAGCCCCAACAGAGCAACCTCGCTAACCAACTTAAGAGCGCTATTTACTCCGTCCACAATGAGGTACATGGAGATCCTTACTATATCGCTGATTACGTATATGGTGCCCAATTTTAGAAATTCAAGATGGCAACTTCAATACGGCGAACTCAGTATACTAAATTTCATAAATAAATACAGATTTTCGCGAAAATTGGCATGTGTGGGTTTTTAGAGTCGATGATTGCAAATATTATGTCGGATTGTACAAATTTAAAAGATGTTTCTCTTCTAACCACGCACCTTTTTTTAGATTGTGCTATATAATATATATGCTCTTATACTCATAGTTGTATCATTATTCAATGGTAGAAGCTTCAAGCTTTCAAATGAAATTTAAACGCTCCTCTACCTCTTTTATTTCCATAATTATAAAACTTCCAAAATTTAGTTAGTTGTCAATCCTTCAGTCAGTCAGTCCTTCAATCCATTTTTCTTTAAGCACGTCCACATATTTGATCGATTTGAAAATTGGCAAGCGTACACAATACCATTAAGGACGCAGGCCCTTTTATAGAAATAATTCTCGATGGATGGCGGCTTATAAATTGTATATAAATTACGAATTTTCGGTAAACATGTATTAATGAGCAACAGCGTCGCCTTCATTTATAGTCTAATAATATAATAAAACATAATATGGACTCATAATCGGGTTGATAGGCCTCGACACCGTCTAAGTATTTTTTGTTTGTTTTGGGTGCCCGTTCACTAATCAGAACATAAAATATTTCTATAATGTATGATCTTTTACGAAAGCTGTAGAAAGCCTATGAAATATTCTGGAGTGTCGAATGATTTAAAACAGGCGCAGTACATCTTTATGTATGTGCTATATTTACCACTGATATATAACTTCTACTAGTTTGTTAGCTTCGCAGTATATTTGGTATTATCATAGACAAATAAAATTAAATAGTATTACCCACTTCGAACTAGCAAAGTGCGACCTAAAGTTCCGAGAGCGCCAGAGCGATGCCTCCACATGTGCGATGGCAACCGACAAACTCCGAGAAAGAAAACCAAATAAACAAGGCAACTGAGGGTTGAAAATTTCATTTCAGATAATCCTCGCATTAAATTGATTAAATCAGTTGCCTTGTTTATTTGGTTTTCTTTTTATGAATTCGAGCTTCGAGTCCAGCTTGCCGGATGGCGTCTCACATGTGGAGGCATCGCTGTGGAGCTCTCAGAAATCTTTGGTCGACTTTTACTTCTTTGTAGTGTGTGATCTTTATATTTATTTGTCCATTGCATTAGGTATATAACTTTATCCAATTAATAATTATTGCCTTTTCTTTTTTTCAGATGATAACTGTGGGAGACACTGGGGTGAGACCATTTAAAAATCATTTCCTAATTATTTTTATATCATTCGAAACTAAATGGATATCTAAAAGTGGCAAATAAATTCAATCTTTGTCGCATTTACGCCCAATATCATAATATTGGGACTTCAGATTGTTACCTCAATAGATCTCGATAATATGTCTAATAGTCGGGGAGGCGACTGCAAGAAAACGTGCTGATAACCATACTGGTTGAAAGTGGTGCCAAATGAAAGCTTACTTATCTCTCTATCGAAATGTCGACGGGTGCATGGTCGGCTCAATTTTATGGTTTAACTTCCAACTCTATAACCTCAAATCATGCAGTTGCTGAGCTTCCTTCCTAAACTTCATAAAACCCTCAATGTCTTTTTCTTAAAAAATTTACATGTCTAAAGACTAAAGAGCATCGAATTCAATTATATTGACCGTATTGGAATTAATTGAGCGTATAGGAAGTGTATGAGAATATCGAAAGTTACTTATGACATTTATCTTGAGACCCCTTAATTGCGGCAATTAAGAAGTTAATGTGAGCAGTAATATCATGACAAAGCATTAAGTGGATAACTGAAGATATATATTAGCAATCATTAGAGGAGTATTGCGCAACAACTAGAGACATAAGGCAATTCTGCATTACAGGCTGTGTGCAATTATTTGCAGTATTTTGTATTTTTAATGTAATTTCGGTATATTTCTATGTAAAATAATATCCTGCAATATTTACAGCACATATTTGTAGAGACACAATTTAATGGCCTCATCCGATAAACATATTCTTTGGAAATTGCAAGAAGATTGTTTGTTTCTGACGATTCTCTAGTACTGCCACTGCAGCCTGAGTGGAGTTTAATTGCACTGAATTCCAATGTCCGAGCGACAATCAGAATTTCGAATCAACACAAAAATATCTGATTTATTTTAGGATCATAGGAAAATTATTAGCAAGCCCCTTCTAAGGGTGGTTTCTGGTCTAGAATTTTCAATTTTTTTTTCCTTTGTATGGGAATCTATGAATTTTATATGGACCTATAGCATAACTAACTAAAGTTAAGTATGTATTAAAGAAAATCCCGAAAAATGTTATTACTTTTTCCTTTAATTCGTTTTTCAGGGGTACCGACTTTATTTCTTACGGCGTGCATAATATCTCGTGTTGTAGTGCATCAATTATCATAATTTAAATTGCTAATTATTCGCCAGTTACAGGGCTATAGCATGAACTAGCATCTAAGCAAAATATTACTTAGTTCGGGTTTTACTTAACTTTTAGTAACAAAATTTGAGCGGTTTTTTCTCTTAATGATTATACAAATACCTATGTGAAGGACCCAAGGTGCACAAAAAAAATATTTTTTTTGTGGATTTCTTTATCTAAGAACGTGTGGAAATTGCAAACCTTAATAATATGCTTCCGTTTCATTACAACAAATTATGGAAAAAATCAATTTTTCAGCATTTTAGACCAGAAACCACCCTTAATACTTATTAGGTAATGCAGCAATCAAATTCAGAAAATGTTTTATTGTGAAACTTATTTTAAATAAACGCGCACATATTCAAGTCTGTATACTCTGCGAAAGGAGGGAAGCTTAGTTTATTTTTTATATTAGAAAATTGAAGCCAGAAAAGTTTTTAAGTTTTTCTTCTAATGTAAAAATTTTGTTTTGCTTTTATAGGTCTCAACTACCAAATACGCGTTGTTTTAATTAAGGACATTTTCTTCGTTTTAGGGATCAATTTCAATTGCGAAAGATATGGCAATTTTAAGTGACGAGAGCAACCAGACGCATACTCCAAAGAGTATAGCGGAATTCCTTGCGCACAAAAATGTTTTCATAACGGGCGGAACGGGCTTCCTTGGAACAGTCCTTGTCGAGGCACTTTTAAGCTCTACTCCAGATATTGGTGTCATATATCTACTAGTCAGAGGAAAGTATGGCTATGATCCAAACGAAAGAATAAATAGGCTCTTAAGTAAACCCGTAAGTATAATGACATGCCATGAGGTCCTCTAATCACAATCACTCACCTTTTCCAGATATTTGCAAAGCACGACAAAAAAACATTACAAAAGGTTGTTCCTGTAGTCGGTGAACTAGCCGATCCAAATCTTGGATTGAAGGAAGATCTCTTGAATGAACTTCTCGAAAAAGTGCATGTGATTTTTCACTGTGCAGCAACAATCCGCTTTAGAACACCTCTCCGAACAGCTATAAGGACAAATTTGACTGGAACACTGAGAACAATTGAATTTGCGAAACGATTGAATAGACTAGCAGCGTATGTGTATTTATCTACAGCGTTCTGTAACAGTAATACTCGAGGATACATTGAGGAACGAGTCTACAAATCGCACTGTGATCCGTATGAAATGATCAAGATGGCAGAGGATGATTCTGAATGGACTGATTTAACACCAGAACAATTACAACAATTAATCGGGAATCACCCCAATACGTACACGTTTACAAAGAATCTAGCCGAAAATCTAATGGAACGAGAAATGTCTGGTTTGCCCGCTGCCATTGTAAGGCCATCAGTTGGTAAGAACTTCAGTTTTAGATAGTTGGAAAACTTTTTTAAAAATATAGCGACTAAAAGAACAAACATGGAATCCGTCGAAATATTTAAACTAAATGTCTACATGAAAATAATTTATTGGGCAAAGGAGACGATGGATTTCTGGCCCAGAGTGTACAAAGACGAATTATGTATCTATTATATTTGTCTATAGAGAGTTTATACCTAAAGCCTGAACCAGAGTGAGACCTAATATAAAATAACATAACGTAAAGTGCGAACGTGAATAAGTATATGGGACCAACCTAAATGGACGTAAACTAAATTGACGAATCTTCGTTAACATTCGGGAACGTCACTAGGCTTAAAGCCAAACCATAATTTGGATACCGTTCCGTACGGAAACCGGCAAAAACTGAACGTAAGGAAGCTTATGTATATTCGACAGGCTGTCAGATTGTGTTATTAGAGTACACAACATTAATCAAATTTTCGATCAAAATGTATATCCTCATTCATTGTCCTCATTTTCAGCTGCTGTCATTTTGCATATGCAAGGTACGCTCCAGATCGTACCTTACATAGCAAAACAAACTTGCCGAAACTTGACGAAGCTAACAACTATTCCCATACCGGTAGGAACAGGACATCTAAAATGTCTAACCGCCGCGGCGCGCCGACTAAACACAAAGAAACTTCCAAAAGTAGTAGAAATTCAGGGTTAAATAAAAACATATTTTCAGTTACTCAAACCTACAATTATTATAGGACGTCTGTCCGTTTTTATGTATGACGTATATTATGCGCCTTCAAAAGAAAAGGATTTTACAGGGCGTGCGTAGTCCTCTCCAGTAACAAAATACTGTAGGTTTTGTCTTTTGACGTCGCTAGCACTTAGTTAGCCTAATAGTTAATAATGTAGATAATGTAAAATATACGACCCGTGCGAGAAATGCTCCGAATTAAACTCAAGTTTGTAAACCCCACTTGCTGTTACATTTACAGTGATATTAGATCATATGCATGTAAATCTTAAGAAAGATAATTAACTAAAGCTATAAGAAATCACAGGACTGGAACTTTTGTTTCACTGTGTACTCAGTAAAGTTGGGTTATGAAATCTCATTGTACGTACCATTAAAGACATTTTTGAGCAAGAATTAAGGGACCCTCAAATATTTTTGAGGATAATATTGAAAGATTGTTAAAAAAAAGGCTGAACTCATCGAGAAATAGCATCTACCCTTAAAGGTGTATTATATACGAGTACAGTTAGCAAATATAGAAAAAAACTTTTCGCATTCCGTCACATCAGTCATTACGAGCATACATATTTGGAAACGCAGTGCAAATTAAGAAAAAACATTTCAACAAGCCATGGAATAGGGAATTTAAGCCAGCGCTGAAACTGAAAGACGAGTTCTTAGAAGAGCCGCAATAAAAAAAAGACGAACAAGGTTAACAAGCCGTAATTGATGAATCAACATTAAGCTAAAAAGTAAAAGAATTACACCGTTACTGGTTGAGGAAATGTAATGATGTCCGATGAAACCAAGATTAATCATTTATGTTCGGGCGGAAGGGAATGGGTGTGGCAAAAAAAATGGTGTTTGTGTCACTAGACACGACTGAACTCAATACTATAGCAGATTTCACATCAGCGACCCGAAAACCCCTCTATATTCAATTGTACGGCAATGCATTCATGTTTAATATTTCAGTTACCATTTTGGATCCTCCATTTTGTACTTGCAAATATCGATGGCAGATCATCGATCCTCGCAAACTCCTACAAATATATTTAAACGGAAATTCATTGACGTTGGGAATTTTCCACTGTGCCTATTCTCCCTCCACAATATCGTCTAATAACGCTTTGCGTTTAACGAGTTTGTAGTCGCATAAGTATTCACTTCAAACATTTGTGTCGAAGCGATATGATGAAGAAATACATATTAAACATTCGGTGGCGGAAACATCGTGATATGGAGGTGTATAAGTTTGTATAGTTACTGAGCTTCGATGGGCATCGCAAACGTCGAAATTTACAATGCTCTCCCAAGAGTCCTCTTATGGTGTCACTTAATAATTCAATTTATTGAAATTAACAAGATGCTTTGTCCTGACTGTTTTTGATATACATGTTATTTCAGTATACGGAACGTATGAGCACCCTACTCAGGGATGGGTAGGAAATGCAACTAGTGGACATTTAGGCTTCCTAGCAGGATACATTAAAGGTAAGACTATACTATGGCCTTTTTTGAACAGTTTGAGAACTCTCCGAAAATAGGTGTGTTTAGAACACTTAGCGGAAAACCCTCCTCAACCATTGACATTATTCCCTGCGATTATGTGATCAACTCCTCTCTCATAATGGCTTACTACGTCGGCACCAGGAAGTTAGAGAAGCCAGAAATTATTCATTGCACATCTGGTGAAGTAAACTCGTTAACGCTTTTGGAATTCACCAATATTATCAACAAAGTGGTGAAGGAGCATCCATCTGATCGAACGATTTTTGTTCCTAGTGCAAAACTGCGGAATGGGTGGAGGTACACATTGTTCTTCTACTTGTTTCAGATACTTCCTGCCATGATAGTACTAATACCTGAGAGACTTCTTAATGTTGGTATGACACACCACAGGTACCTCATCGCAAATATTGTTGTTGAAATAATGTCTAATAAATGATGACTCACTTTTAGTTTGCTTGGGTATATGACAGTATTCGACAAAGCTACCAAAGCATTTGGATACTTTCTCGACAGAGACTTCCGCTACTCTTTAACGAATGCACTGAGAATATTAAAAGAGGTCAATGAGGAGGACAGACAAAGGTATAATTACGACTGCAGTTCCTGCGACTGGAATAAACTTATGGCACGGTGCATTATCGGCATAAGGCATTTCTACTTCAAAGAGTCCGCAAAAACTACTCAGTGGCACCACTTTGTTCAGCAGCTGTAAGTGGAACCATGTCCAGAGAATTCTATAGGATCTACATTTTTCTTTTCATTTCAGGCTTTCATTTGTCTACAAGGTTCTGCTTGTTACAACAAATTCGGTTATATGCGCTGTTTTAGCTTGGTTTATTGGGCTTCCTTATGCGGTTGCAATTGTCTTTTCTCTAGCAGCCTTCCTTACGTGGTTATGAGGTCACCAACACAAAGAATTCCATTCAATTATTTTAATTTTTAGTTGACTTTTAGTTATATGTTGTAAATACATTATAAAATATAAAACCTTTGACAAGGAGTCTAAAATAACATCTTTTCTAACAGAATCATGGCATAATGGCACATTTTGGCACATTTTGTGCGCAATCTGTGTTCGTATTTTATTCTATACCCTTGTCCATATTGTCAACTTTTGTTTAATAGTCGAACAGGTACCTAGTTTATAAAATAAATGAAAAATCTTGATATATAGGGTCCTTCAATAAGGGCGCTTGTCTTGAAATGCAAATGAAACCAGCTGTATGTAAGATATCCACTCCATTTTTATTTTATTTGAAAGAATATTTTATGGCATTAAGTATGGAATATATGGAGTGGATATCTCTCGCACACAACTTGTTTTAATTACATTGAAAGTCAAGCATCCTTATTGAAGGACTCTAAATATTAAACAAATTTTCAATTCTTTATTCGCCCTCCATCAATTTGTAATGCAGAATCGATTGGTGATGGTGGTTTTCGTTTAAAGTTTTATATTTAACTAGCTTGCCCGGACCCGGCGTTTCCCGGGATACTATTAAATTTGTATTCCTTAATTTTACAACGCCTCCCTACTGCACAACCGCTTTTCCTATGTAACCCAGCGGGGTGGGGGTGGTCTCATTAAATCAACCATAAATTCGTACACAATACACCCCATACATCACTTTCACCTATTCCTAATACTTTATTAACTGTAAACTGTAAAGTATTATTCAATTTAGTTTTCCTCATTTTACACCACCTCCTTATAGCACCCCTTCTCCTATATCTCCCAGCGGGGTGGGGGGTGGTCTCATATTTGGAAATTTGGATTCGAAATCAGTGATCCCGAAAATTCCCTAGTGCGGATTTTCAGGGAAATCCCTTGAATTAGCGAAATCGGTCCAGCGGTTCACGCGTAATGGCGTGACCAAGGGAAATAGGGATTCATTTCTATATATATAGAAGATTACTCTGCTTCCTTAGCTATCGATTGGTGAAAAAATTATTCCAATTCATGCATACACTTTTCTTCCACAGCCGTTTCAATTTTGTCGGCACCCACCGAAAAAACCAAGTTTTCACTATTTTCACCAACTTTCACCAACCCGGCCCAATTTTCTATAGTGCCTCTTCTTCCTACCCCTGAGATACACTTCTGCGGGATGTCATCCCTACCCCTCCCCCACAACAAAAACACGTTTTCACCAATAATTCCCACATTTCACACTTTTCACCAACCTTTATTTCACCAACACATTCTAAACTACCTCCCGTTTCCAACGATACCCATAACATGGCACACGCATTACAACAAATTTCCTCTTCTTCTTCCTGACAGTGGCGCCATCTGTCGAAAATTGGTCGTACCAGCTCAGAAACCTTCGTGGGCTAAAGATCATCACATGATCAAATGCATAGTTTACGATTCTATAAAGGACATACAAACAAACATTCATTTTTATATATATAGAAGAAGAAGACTACAATCGAATTTTTCACGAACGTTTTTGATATGGCCCATATGGTTAAAAGCATGCGTAAAGGTAAGTTTTGCGTACAATACGTTCACGAGGTGTACGTGTGGTTGTCAAAAGATGAAAAATACACTTTTGTTTGTTTTCGGTATGAATCGTTTTAATTTTTTTTTCTCTTTACATTACTTAATTTTTGTAAAACATTTTTAGCGTGGCTTTAATTTTTGTCAGTTATCATTTGTTTTCTCTGTAACACATTTGTCAATTAATTTGAAATTTTCACATAGGTACTCGTATATAGATCAAAGGTAAGCTTTTGGTAAATTGCAATCGCCAAACCTTAGGGGGCCCTAACACCCAGGCACATCAGGCTTCTTATTCCTGAGCGCACACAGTTTGGAATGGCACTGGCTACAAACTAGCGTTAATTGGTTCACAGATAGATCAGATAGACGCGCTCGTGCCGGTGGCTATGGATCCAACACCAGTCTCGACTGCAATTGGCATGTGACCCAGCGTTTTTCAGGTCAAAATCCACCCCATTGAAGTATGTGCCGTTCTTATTTTCAAGAAAGGACGAAAAGGTTCTGTAATTAACATCTCCGATAGCCCAGCGGCTATTAAAGCACTCTCGTGACTCATGATGGTGTTTCACATCGAATGTGGCTAAAGAGTGATGCGCTACCCTACGAAGATTGGCTGCCTTCAACAAAATTACTCTTCCGTTTTAAAAATCTTAAGACAAAATGTTTTCATACTCTGTTAATTAGTAAATGTTACGCCGCACAAAATTTAAAAATCTCACGATCTTAAGTAAGCTAAATTCACAATAGAAATCCTCCTATACTTATATTGAATTATTATATAGATAATTACAAACTTCAATAATAAATGTACACGGTCACGATTTTTTTTTAAATAATATGTAGAGACTTGGAGTGCCTGTGAATTAATGTTGCAGTTCGTAGGAGGAATAGACTTGACTCTACAAGAGATCTCAGGCTGTAACACATTAACCAGAGTTATAAAGTAATTTATCGAAGGCCATAGTTCCATACTGTACAAAGTGTGCCGGGTCTGTAATTCAATTTTAATTGGTGACTACAATAATATGGCAATGAACTGCGACCGTTAAAGTTTAAGATGGAAAAATCCCATTGTTTCCTACCCACAAAACTACCCAGGCAATGAGTATTCTTTGTTCACTCAAAGCACTATACACGATGAGGAGGGGAAAAGCAACTGATTTTGGAGCGACTGGTGACGTTTTGTCGTTTACAGAAATACAGCATACAGTTCCAGTCGATGCATGCTGAGTTTCTTGGGAGTCTCTGCTACACCTTGATCGGTGACTGACGTTTGTGTTTTCTGTTCTGTCCGTGTAATACGTGCCGCGGAGTTTGCGAGAACTGTTATCTCAGGATCCGGTGATTAGATAAATTTAAATTTATAATTTGCGGTGAAACGGTATTTCTTGAATCACCATATCTTTGTGTTTTTGCTGCTGTGGACCGAGCTGACTGAAGATGGCTGAAAAGTGAGTATTTGTGCTGTTCGCAAAAATTCTCCGAGGCTAGAGATTGCATTTCCTGAGAGATGAAACGAGTTTAAATATTGTGATTGTAGCCGAACAGCAATTCTACTGCCTACATAAATCTTCTTGACCTAGAAATAATAGAGAGAGATGTCGAGTGGAAATCCACCTTTCGCCGGTGTTTACATGATCAACGCGTCATTAACAGAAAACAAGTTCCACTCATTAGGTCGGTCACAGTAGTTGCCTGTTGAATTGCAGAGTTGTTTGTTACGGAAGCTGTGATTCACAATAGTTTTGTTCGTGAATTTGGTAGATTTCACTTTTCGAATAACGACATCGCAACGAATTTGATAAGTGCAACGACGTTATTGATGTAGTTCTACATTTTTGAATTTTGGTTTAGAATTTTTGGAAAAGAGAGTTCTTAGAATATGCTCGGTAAAATATTACTACTCACAACATGTCAATTCGTGTGGCGCGAACTGGAACGATTGATCACTGATCATGGCAAAAGTAATTTAGGAATGTTATACTGTAGCATTTCTTTGCAAACATTTTCGAATTATTGGAATTATTAAGCGTTTTATATTTTAGGCAGTTGAAATGATTTTCGGGACTATCTCGTTTTTACTGGGGGGGGTTTACTCGCTGAAACTATTTGCCTTTTACAAATTGATACCTACACACAAATTAATTCCCTTTTCCAAACTATTAGGGAGCCTGCTCTCACAATTTATCAAATTTATTTATATTTATAAATTCTGCGAGCCCTTTACACGTCAATTTTATTCGAATTTATGGCACGATTCTTATATCCTTGGCCCCAATTTTTTGGAACGGGGTTTGAAACATTTTGCTATGCTAATTAACTCCACCGGTAGTTTTTAAAAGGAAAATTAACTCCACCGGCAGTTTGTAAAAGGGAAATTATAATATATAATAGAATTTTCCTAAATGTTACGAACGTTAGGTGGCTCGCGAATTGCCCTATATCTCGAAAACGGGTCAAAATAGAATTTTTTTCATTATTTTTCCCTTAATTAGCACAGCAAAATGTTTCGAACCCCGTTCCCAAAAATAGGGGCCAAGGATATAAGAATCTCCCCGAATTTATCGACGGAATAACGGCAAAGGATGTGAAAAATATAGCCTGGTCTCGCGAATCTTTCCTTCTTAAAATTTTATGGAGTTTCATGTAGAGCAAAGTGTATTCCTCCTACGAACTCTAACAATTTCATTCTTAGATCACTCCAAGCCTCTACATCATAGTTTAAAAGAAATTTGTGACTGGGTCATTACGCAGAACGATAATGCACGATGCTGTCGTTTGCGCATCAATGTTCCTATTTATTATTGGAACTATTTATCTATATAAAAAGTGAATATTCCTATTAATATAGTGGATTTAGTTTTACATAAGATCAGAAAATTTAATAACTTTTGTGCTGTGCAATTATTTTAAACTAAACTGTAGAGACTTGGAGTGATCTGAGAATGAAAGTGCTAGAGTTCGTAGAAGGAATGCACTTGGCGTTACATGAGAACTCATACATTTTTTAAAAAGAAAGATTCGCGAGACTTGGTTACATTTTTTACATGAAATGTTTTTGATGTGGTAATAATTACACTCACACCTGGTTTTTTTGGACATTCCATTTTCCGAATAAAAAAGTTCACACTAAAATAACGTACAAAAAAAGACCTCAAAAAACAGGTTTGAGTGGCTAAGAATTAGAACTCTACTTATGAAGAGAAAGTGTGTGTCTAGTTGTGTAGAGAAAGTGTGCCTTACCGTACTTTCTAATAAGCTTCAAGAATATTTGCTGCAAACTGGTTTCAAGGTTAACTTGCTCGTTTGTATAAATTTAAATTGATTATCATCAATGACATTATCTAAAAAAGCACTTTAATTTATAATAACTTTGAAAACAAAATTCAACTTGGTTCAGTTTATGGAACTCTTCAAAATTTCAACATGTTTGTCCGTAATTTAATAAGAGCTTCTGAAATGCCATAATTTCTGTGTCAACAACCTTCGAGCAAACGTGTACTAATACATAGTTCAAAGTTCCATTAAAAGTTGTGCTAAAGAAAAATGATTACTGCTTTTAGACTTGTGGTTTCCTTTGCAGAAAGAGAATATTATCGGAAGTGATTTATTTGCAATCGACCATTTGTTAGTTTTATGCAAATATGGCATGAATGCAAGATGAAGCTCCAATATATATGGAAATTTACAGCGAGGCTTTCTTTCTCATGTTATTATGCAAAAACCACTTAGATTGGAAATAAAATCCCACACAGTGAAGTTTTTTTTCATTGTTTTTTTTTCCCCAAAACAGTAATTATACAGAGAAAATTTTTATTTATACTATATATGTATGTGATATCTTAAAGACTATATTGGATTTTATTTTATTTAATTTTTACAGATATAATCGTCAGGCGGGCGGCGTTATATCGCACATTAGTGAAAAGGTTTGAAATTAAGGGGATCAGGAGCATAGAGTAGTAAGAGTGTGAGATGACCAAATGGGTGAAAGTGAGTTAGTTGCTTCAGAGGTTCATTCGGGCAGTGGTGAGGCTGCTGTTAAACGGACAGTGTCTACTGATGTTCCGCTATCAATAATTTCTTTAAATTGAATACAATATAATTAAAGTAACGTTTTATTTAATTAATTGCATTAACATGTTATTTTAACGTAAGTTATTTCGATCTTGAAATAACATTTCAACTAAATGCTATTCTATTTGTAATAGCAACAACAAAACACTACAAAGTTTAATTCTCTTGAACAGAATCGAGTTGTCCGATTTTGCGGCACACATTCAAATTTGTAGACTTCATATATTAATTGCTCATTGTTCTAATTTGTTAAATTTCTAATTTCTTTTCAAGTGTATAATTAGTAGTCTTCTAAAACTTCTTATATTACGTTGCATTTTTAATTCATTCGGAAGATTATTAAACATTTGTAATCCTCGATATATCAACTGATGCTGCGTCCTAATTTTTCTAGTATAAGGTAGTCTAAAATGCCCTGTGTTTCTTAAATTATACGGTTGACTATCACTAACATATCTTAAATGTTTTACTAAATAATTTGGCAATAATTTATACTTTAATTTAAATATCATGGTTATCACAATATACTCTAGCCTTTGACGGACACTCATCCTTAATCTTTCTAACAAGTCCCTTACTGATGTATATCTGTTGCACGATAAAATTATCCGCATTGCCCTATTTTGCAATTTTTGGTGTCTCCCAGATATCATTGCTGCACCCGAGCAACACAGACGCACAGTAGTCAAAGTGCGGTAACACAATTGTATTATAAATTGTGATCAGACACACACTCGGTACTTTGTTTTTGATTCTATTCAAGAAACAAATTTTTTGAGTAATTTTACCGCATATTCTCGTTACGTGCAGCTTAAAGTTCATACATTATCAATAGATACGCCTAAAAAAATCACCTCACACACTCAATTAGCTCATTGTTCGCTTATAGAGTAACAGTAACATCCTTATTGATGATAACCATACATTTCGATTTATTCACATTAAGCTTTAGTTTGTTCATGTTCAACCACGTAGAGAGGTTTAGTTTAATGCAATAAGTCGTAGTTATTAGGTCGTCTTAGAATAACAGTTCTATAGTTAAAGTATCTCAAATATTTATTAACGGGTGTGCCACCATCACCAAGAATGTTTAAAAATATGCACATTTTCATAATATATATATATCCGCACCTAAATTTTAAATTTCGATGATAGTCCAACCTCTATGCTAAGCATTTCCATGAAAAAACAGTTTTTGGGCGGTGCCTAACATTATTCGCGAGCCAATGATCCGTTTCGGTAGAAATTCTAAATACTATTATAAAATTCGTTTGAGTTTTTATCTATGCGTTTTTTTTAAAACCGAAAAAGCTTCGGAGCTTAAATGTACTATTTATAGATAAACGCCTAAACAACACATTTACAATTGCAATATCTTCTTTGAATACTTTGTTTTTAGAGGAGGAGTAATGAAGCATAAGTTATGAAACATAATAATTCCTAATTGGTTTGTTACGCCCAGTACAATATATTTTACGCCTATTTCATTATCTAACTAACATTAAAAAAATGGTTCTACGGCTGTTTATTTACCTAAACAATACAATACTAACATGTACTTTGTACTTCTCAAATGAGAATCAATATAAAATTTGCATCCATGAACCTGATCTTTGATCAGTGTAAAGTTCTTAAAAAATGTGAAATGCTTTACTATGCAAGCGTTTTACAAGTGTGCAAATACGTTCCAAGAGTAGTTTTCCTAAATTAGTGACAAAAGTATCCAGCTTTGCCACACAGCTAGAGATTTTGAACCGGTTTCATTCTTCGGCTTAGTTAATTCATAGTCTATTGCCAACAAGATGAAAGAAACAACTTTCTGTCTGAAGTGGGTTACTAGGGTGTAACGTTTGAATCTCTACAGAAAATGCAAAACAAGAAGCACGTGGTGTAATGGTATCGTCACCATTCTCTTATTGCCGATTGTTTGGTTTCAATATATATTTGTGCCCATATTGATGCCGTTTACATTTCGTAACTTTAAACATGTAATTATATAAGTTATTACAGCAATAGATGAAGCTATTTATTTTAATGATTAAACTCGTGCAAGGTGCAAATACAAGTTGCATGATCATATGACGTCAACTCGTATACATACACATGAACTAATTGGTGGTGATTACCTTAATATTTACTGAAGTAATTAGAAGTCTATTTTTGGGATAATTATATGATTTAATCTATGTATTGTATATACATAATGGATAATTAGTAAATTGAGGTATAGGGTCTCCTTATCCTTGTATGAACCACATATTATACAGAAGTGGAAGAAGTCTTGGCTAAACAAGGTAATAATATCGCATTTTTTCGCAGAGGAAGTTAATTCATGCAGAGTAATGAATTCTCACAATTAATTTCATTACAAATACAAATTTGTTTACGTCTGTGAGCTGAACGATTTATCGAAACTGGCAAAAAGATTTTGTAAATTCAATAAAGTGCCACTTAGATTTTAATAGAACAACTAGATTGATGGGTTTTTTCCTCTAAACTGAGGAACAATTTGTTCAGTTCAAAGAACGCAGCTTATGACTTTTCTGATTCTTTTTTAATAAACCTTTTTCAGAAATATATATATGAAGAAAAAATTTCATTAAAAAAGAGTCCCGCGTTAATATTATTTGGCGAAATCAGAAAAGTCATATAAACAGACCAACTTAATCTACTCCGTTTAAAATATCCGAAATCTACGCGGGTAAAGGTTATTTTACTTTTTTTTTATTCATTTATTATATGTTTTATAAACATTCATTTACGTTAAGAACTTTTGGTCGGCATCCAAAAACTCCTATACATCCAATTACACGGAAATATCTTCAAGTTGAGAATTTCCGATTCACCGCCTTGAATTTCCAATTACCTACGGCTATATGTATAAGTATTCATTAATATGTAACCCGTTCATTACCCGCGCTTTCTTGTATCACTTCGCAAGTACAAAGCTCGCTCCCCTCCCGAAAGAAAGAAGGTTAAGACATTTTGTGAAAATAATACTGAGATCATTTAGCGAAGATCTTAAGGTACATAACGGGATAAAGATATTGCATGTATCACTTATAGTTTGCCCACAATATATATAGCTGCGTTTAAATGAATTTCCTGGGAAAAAATTTACACTATTGAAAACTTGTACAATAATAAATAGTAACAAAACTTCCTCTTTAGAATAAACAAGAAGTAGTTTTGAGACATCTAACAATTAAGTTATAGTGTTACCAAATTTACGTTTTAAGTTATCTAAAAATGTTTGAAATATAATTAAATGAATTTCCTCTAATCTACATTATATACAAATATTGATATGTATTCTAACTGAAAACTTATTTTTATCAAAATAAAATATAGCCTGTTACTCAACGTAGTTTGTGTGAAAGAATGTTTAGAATCGGTTCTATAGTTTTAGAAGCAAGCAAACAAATTTTACCTCTTTATAATATCTATATATATATGGTCATTAAGCATGAAAGATCTGATTACCTCAAGTTCCAAATATAAGCGACTATTGTCAAAATATACGTTGGGGGAAAAACTACACCAAGCCACTCGTGCGGACTCGTCATTGTTTCTAAATAGATTTTGCAAAATTCGGCTTTTATCTTCCCATGTCATGACTTCGAGCGAATTTCACTAATTTTTTTGCGATCATGGTCCCCAGGTCTTAAAAAAACCTTTGATCAAAAGCACATATGAGATATAACGAAATTTGGGGACATTTCTCAACGTTTCGAAACGAAATATGGCGTACGTATTTATATTGTATTTTGGTCGGTGGCTTATATGGTAGTTTCAAAATTGTTTAACGTTTTTGAAAAATCATATTTATATATAATTTGCATAATGTTGGATATGGGAATACCATCTAGCCCTATAACTTTTGTCTTAAATTTTTTTTGCTCAGACAGCCAAATAAGAAGTAGCAGAGAAAAGCTGTTGCTAATTTTTTTGACAAAATTCTTTTCTACGAATTTATTCGACCAAAAAAAGAACAGAGATCTAAATCTAACATGTTCGAATATTTTACATTTTGTGTCTTTGCAAAGATCTAAGTTATTTCGCTAAAATTGATTTTTTTTTTTTGTTGCGCACCAAAAAGAAACTTTCTCCGCCGCCTCGAACTCCGCTACATATTATCTCCCGCTGGGATATACATAGTTTCAGAGATACGAGCAAAGTATGTTAGTGATGATTTATTCAGATAATCAGCCGGTGCAAACCTTGTATAACTTGCTACTGCATCTCAAACCTCCAATACATAAATGTATCAATATAAAAGTTTTGTAAAATTAGAATATTTCAAAATTTAAGTTTATTGATTCATTTCCATAATCACGAATGATTGATGTTTTGCAAGAAGCACGTGCCGTAGAAATTATGCAATTCCTTAAAAGAGGTTATAGCTCATGAACCTGAACTTTTTGTGCGAAGGTCGAATTGTCCATTTACTCACGTTTATCTCACCTTACGTAATGTACAAAATGGACTACCAAACAATTATATTTTGCGTAATCACAGATATGTAACTAACCTGGATATATGTTTGCTTGATTTGATTTTTAGTAATCATACTTTTGTTTGATACGTAAAAAACGTTCGCTTTTAATCGTAGAAAGTATGTTGGGGCAGAGACTAAGCCGTTATGGTAATTCTTTACCTGCGTGATTAGAAACCTTAGGATTGAATAAGAAGACTTCGACCTCTATAGGTATCTGGATATTTTCATCCTAATGCTTTGTTTTGTGCTGCATTTACTAGATATTCGATTGTTGGTCTGATATTGCGTCTTTTTTTTTTTTATCAAGAAGCAAAAATTATAATCAGTACAAATATTTGAAAAGGATACTATTTTTTTAACTCTTCAATTTTACAATATACCTACGTAGCGAAGAAACAAATGCATAAACAAAAAAATTAAAGAACTAACTCAAGTGTTGTTCAAGGGTGATCACATCCACTGGTGAAAATTGTTAAAAATTTAAGAGAAGTCATAAAATATTACTTCGTTTAAAACTATGTGTAATATGAGAATTTATATAAAACACAGTTGCTCTTGCAAGGTTCTTCTATTTACGCCGAAGTATTCGTAGTATGTATATTATCAATGGTCATGGATAGGCCTAGTCGCCATCGCTAACTGAAAGACATTTGTTATTTAACCCTTTAGTAGCAACATAATGTAAATATAACGAAGAAAGCTTAACACAAACGCTAAATACTCGCAATTTGTTGTCTACATTTTCCTATAGTTTCTCTTTATTTTCTTTAAATCTATGTAACATCTTACCATCTGCAGTAAATCAGAAAATGCATACACTAGGATTATTTGTGTATATAGATCGTATACAATATCTTTGGCTAGTTTTTCATAAGCTTCATATAACTTAAACAGTAATTTTAAAAAAATTCAGAGACCGACTAACAGGTAATTGAATAATAAGTAATAATATACTAAGTAGTTAACCATTAAGTCATTAATTCAATTCGATGCCTCTCACAACTTTAGATTATGGGTTTGTTGGTTAGTCTTGGTATTTCTGTCTTACCGACATTCCTAATAAAATAAATTGCCAGCTTCTTTTTCAGCTTCAGTTAATCTGTGTAATTGGGATCTTGTTAGAAACTCAGCGCTCCCATGTTCTCATTATTAAAATCACCTCACGTTTGGGTAACCTTTCTTTTCCGGGTTGTGCTTTTATTCACAATTATACAGGAGAATTCCGACACTGCATTTTGGATTTTCTGGTTATAGTAGGTTCCTGAATTTATTTCTGATCCTTAAAATGTCTGGTCTTAAAACAATAATTATTACATCGGGTTCTGTGTTTCAATATATGTATAAGTAAATGCATATGATTACTGTGAAACTCCTAAGCATCCATTAGAATAAATTAATACCAGAGTTTGTTGCCTTCTAAACGCATCAGTGCGTCGTACTAGCAAAAAATGCTTGAGAATCAATAAGGCATTAAAGGTGTTGACAACATTCTGCAAATTGCTTCAGAAATTTACATTAATGGATGAACAGGTTCCTCTTAATTGTTTACTATACTATTTGCATAAATCTGTTTCCGAATAATAAATACAAAATATGGATTCTCGTTCAGACTGAATATAAATATACAGATTGTTTGGTATAACGTGGGCCAAAATGAGTGGGGTGATAGGTCTCACCTATTTCCACTTTTTATACGCAGTCTTACCAACAACAGACAACTAATAATATATTAATATGTAAAATATTTACAAGAAGCCTTAATAATATTATTTTTATTTTTGCAGCGTATCACAATCTCCTGTTACCGACTTCTACAAAAATAAAAATTTCTTCATAACTGGAGCAACTGGATTTGTGGGAGTTTGTTTGGTGGAGAAAATATTGCGTAGCCTTCCTGAATGTGGCAAATTATACCTTCTTATGAGACCAAAAAAAAAGAAGACAATCGAAGAGCGGCTGGATGAGCTGCGTAAAAATTCCGTTTTCGAGAAGTTTAATGAAACTGCTTCGCCAGATGCTTTTTCAAAAATTATTCCCGTTCAAGGAGATGTAGGAGAAAACAATTTGGGAATCTCCGAGGAAGATAGAAAGACTCTTATAGACAATGTTAATATTGTGATACATTCAGCAGCAACCCTGGATTTTTTCGAAAATTTAAAAACAACGACCACTATTAACTTACTTGGTACTCGTCGTGTAATGCAGCTTTGCGGACAAATTAAAAATTTGGATGTGAGTGCCTTTTATATATGATTCTTATTATGTATGTTGTTTAGCAAAGTCCTTAACAAATGACTCAAACTTCCGGAGTTATTAATCTAGAATTATGAGAAAACTTTCTTAAGGAAGGGAGACGTAAATTTCTATTGCCATTGTAATTCCTTCTATACATTGCAAATGACTATGAGCTTCGAGTTATGCAAGGAACAAAAGGTTTTATTTTTCGATGCACAGTTTTTTCTATAATGAACGACTTTTGTCCCAAAATGTATACTTTAACAGTCACAGGCACGTCCAAAGTACGATAAAATGATAATAACATTATTATTCTGGTTTTCTCGTAGTACATCCGCCATCTTGAATTTTTAAACCCTCTAATGCAATGCAAGAAATTTCTTCTGAGTTGCTAGGTTCAGACAGATAATGGGACAATTTTGGAATGAGATAAAATAGCCCATTGTCATCTCGGCCGGTCACTTATACCATTAAATGTATTAAACCTCGTTTATCTGAGGTAATGTGGGGAGGAGGTACCTCGGATAAGCGAAAACTCGGATAACACATCTCTCCGACTTTTTTCCACACTCACTACGACTTTTTTCCTTTTTTGCGAAATGGCAATGTTCTTTCTTTGATGATTGAAGGCCAACTGTTAATTTTTTAGATCGCAACCGAAGAGCATACAAAACGTGTTGTACATAACAAATTTTTGCGTGTATGTGCAATCGCAAAATACTTTACGCGTACAGAATAGGCATAGCGACTCAATTCGTTTTATCCGAGTTTTTCCGTGTTATCCCAATAATAATATAATTGTTACTGGCGTTCAGGTACGATCGGATTTGTGCATCAGAGGGTTAATGGGGTACCATATTTAAAATCAAACACCACACTTTGCCATTTTAAAGTTTAGTATTTAGTGTCCGCCATATTGAAACTATCTTGAATTTGTAAAATCGATTATCATATTTGAAGTCAGCAACCCCAATAGCCATGTAAAAAACATTAATGATCTTCACGTATTATTTAATTAATTCATAGGCAATGGTGCATGTGTCCAGTGCGTACGTAAACTCATTTCTTAATGATACAGAAGAAAAGTTATATGAAGTTCCAGGCGATGCTGAAGAAGTAATTGAAATGGCCACAACATTAGATGATGCTGTTCTAAAAGAAATGGAACCGAAGTATTTCCCATCATTAAAACATAAACGACAAGTTTACTAACTTAATTAAACTTACTTGTAGAGTATTAAAGGAGCATCCAAACACGTACACATTCACAAAGCACTTGGCTGAACATGAAGTCAACAAATACGCGAAACAGTTCCCTTGCAGTATTGTCAGGCCTAGCATGAGTAAGTATATATTGTTTAAAGAAATCAAAAGCTAATTATGCTACTTTTGATTTTAGTTACAGCTGCATGGAAAGAACCAACTCCCGGCTGGACTATTTCTAAAAATGGACCTCAGGGATTTTTTATGGGAGCTTCAAAGGGTGTCGTCCGACGACTGCCGTTAAACCCTGAGCTTATTATGGATTATATTCCTGTTGATGTTGTCGTAAATGAGATGCTACTAGCAGGATACTATACTTATAATTTAAAGTAAGTAAAACCTCTAGAAGTATTTTCGAAAATACCTCAAGAAAGTTATGATTTTTCTGGTAAAAATTCATTATTTTTTACTTTTCATAAAAATGAGACTAGTTTCAAGAACACATATTTTTAGATTTGCTTTTTAACGTCTTTATATTAAGTAAAATCATTATAGTTATATTTCTTTTTAACAAACTCTATATCAAAATTTGTATTCACAAACAACATACAGATAGCCAGATAGCAAATATTATCAAAGGCTGAAGTGCCCTTTCATGACACGTATACAAATGGACTACAATGGTTATCATTGTTGATAAAAAGCGTGGCGTTGAAAATAAAGTAGCGCTACACGAACACTGCATTACTACAAATACATACTCAATGAATCTGCGCAGATTGTCTGATACTTTGTGCAAAGGGCAAACATAATTTTTATTCTTAATAACAAATTGTTGGGATATCCTTCGAGCTGCAGATAATAAAAAATATATTAAGCGAGGCTTAATATGCATTCCAATTAGCATGATTACTTAAAAAAAGGCTAATTAAACTATTATATTTTTAGCAAACAAAATGCGGATAAGGAGTTGGCTATCTTTCATTGCACATCCAGTACGTACAAACCTTTCCGATTTTCGGCTATTATAGAGCAAGTAAATGGGTATTTACACAAATATCCACTAAAAGGAGCCGTTTGGTGAGTTGTTTTGAAAAATAAAAAATAATGCTTTTGTATTTGACTTGTTTGCACTCCTAGGTACCCTCACCTACAATTTGCGAGCAGCCTTACTCTTTTCCGTATGGCAGCTATCATTTTCCACTTCATCCCAGGCTTCTTCTTTGATATCCTGCTCAGACTAACTGGTGGTAGGCCAATGTAAGTATATAAATTGTGTACTTCAAACGTTAGTTTAACATGTTTTGTGTTTTAGTTTGATCAAGCTTCACACAAACGTTTGGAACTCTCTCAATTCACTGGAGCGCTTCATTTTTAGCGAGTGGAAATTCGACAACAAAAAAACTTTAAAGCTAGCTAAATCTCTACATCCAGAAGACAAGAAGAAGTTCTTTATAGATATCGGAGAGATACGCTGGGACGCGTACTTTTTGAACATGTTATTGGGTGTTCGTAAAAATCTAAGCAAAGAACCAATAGAGACCCTTGAAGCTGCGAGAAAAAAGGATAAAATGTATGCACAATTATTAATAAATTTGAATTTTGGTCTACTACAGTTTCATACTTTCAGATTACTAGCTCTGCATATTATCTTCCAGCTTGGCTTTTACTGGATTATATGGTCGCTGATACAGACCATTTTTGGCATAACCGCTTCAAAGGCTGCTCTTATTATTCCAATTATTTACGCATTGCTCAGCTCGCTGTAAAGTTGGTTTTTTACACTTTAAACATCTCTTTGATTTTATTCACCAATACAGCTTATCTTACGAGTCTTATGAGTTACGAGTATAATTAGATTTACCAATTGGCATAAATTATGTATGGATAAAAATACAAACAAATGGAAGTGGATATATTTTTCTTTTTTCATACACACTTATTTTATTCGAGTTTGCAAATGGATTGATCGCACTGTTTCCTCGTGGGTCCTCAACTGAACTTAGCTGATTTGGATAACTGAAATGTCAGTCAATTCGTCTAAATTACAAGAGTGTTTTTGAAAGTTTCGAAGTGATGCTAATAAATTTAAAATGCCTATGTGTGCCCCACGGGTGCCCGTGCGCACATCGGTGCAAAAAGACAAAATTCAGTCCATAGATATTTTGTAAAAGGAAAATATTCAGTCAGTAGGCATTTTGTAATAGGCAAATTGTCTTTTTACGTATTGTTTTGTAACCGAGTCTGTGGCACACGGCCTTTGCACACTGAAACGCATGGTGCAAATAAATACTTCTTAATAATAAACGACTTAGGGGAACCCTGCCTGATTTTTTTTTATGATTTTATATTAAATGTAAAAGAATTTTGAAATTCACACAAAGACATCAGAAGTGCCACAATTTGTTATTCGAAATTGAATTGTGGGGTAAAAACGTCTGCCACGTGGTCAACGTGTGCAATGCAATTTACACTAAGCCTCTGAACTTTACTAATATTTGCGGCACTGAAAACTAAACTGCGTGTTTCGTGCAGCAGCCAACTGTGGGATGTCCCAGACGGGTTTAAAAGCCTATCTGGGGTGTATTAATCCCGACGCAATAGACGCAGGAGTTCCAAATATTAAAAGTCCAAACTTCTTTCTTCACTTTTACGGTTTGGCCACGAAATCGGAATTTCGGACCACTGTGCTTCCGGTACACTTTACATTTCTACCATCCATTGCTAAAGCTGTAATTTTTTGATTATTGATTTTAATCCATAACTACGTCTCTTCTAGTAATATTAATAAACATGTTCAAAAAATTTCAAAAAGATTGGTCAAACAGATTTTGAGATAAGTGTTCCGAAAGGCAGCCACTTTCCCCATATAAATACAAAACGGGCAGGGTTCCCTTAAAATAATAATCTGGCGCGAAAACTGCTGTGAAAAGTTTTCATTCAATTTTCTCTTCTCATTTCTGGGTACATACGGCGAATGTTTAAAAGCAAGTGTTTTTTTTTTTAATTATTTCAACAAACAAGCTTTCAGGAATGAGAATATAAATAATACTACTATACTTACAGAACAACCTTAGTGTTTGTTACAAATAAGATGAGCTTCCTCCATCGTTTTGAAATTCACCACAGCTGCATAAAAGATTTTTATATCGGCGTATGAAAAAGGAGATACACATTTTTTGTCTTGAAAAAAGTTAAGAAAGTAGGGTTTTAATAACATTTCTTTATTATTTTCTATAAACCATATAAACATTCATACATATTGCTAAGACACTTAAATTAATTACTTAATTAAATTTCGGCTATTGTTCTACGATTATGTGGTTTCAGAACTAACATCTTATTAAGAAATTTAAAGTAGGCATTTACCTAAGTATGTTGGTGAGGAAATAGCATACAGTAGTTAGGTTAGGTCTTTGTGATTATAACGAAATAATCTTATTTTATTTAACATAAAGCTAGATTTCCAACCAAATATTAAAAACTACAGATATTACGGATTGTGAACAATATCTTTCAATGCTATCGGTAGCGAAAGACGAGCAGTGATATCAAAATAACTTTGTCAAATGCAGAAATAAATAATCACTTCATTCATTACAATTATACAATTTTTTTTTTAATTATCTGTACTTTCCACAATATAACTTATCTCCGGATTCTTTTATAAGTTTAAATTTTTAGCTGCAAATATCCCTGGAATCCTGACCGCAAAGCACATGTTACCGAGGTTTAAATGTCCAGATTTTATTGCTGGTTTTATTGATGGTGTCACACTTTTAATCGATAAGGTTAAGTTTATAAATGAGACCCTACTACTGTAGTATTAAGGTTTATGTTTTCTCTGCATAGATTGATTTCGGATCTTGAAGTGTAATTTGCATATGTCGTCTGTTTTTTTATTATTCTCGTAATTTTAATTAATTTCTTTGTTTTCTCAAGTTTTTCTTCTCAATTGCATTCTCATTGTTTTATTTTTAATGCTGACATTTTAGTCACCAATTTTTTGATTGAATTTTGCTTTAGAAGGTTAGTTCAATTTTTGATTTCCTATTTGTGCGCCAAAGAAAAGATTTTATAATCTTATGTACCTAATCAATAAATTATTATTATTATTATGTTGTATATTACTGAATACTGCAATTTCAGCGCATTTTACATTACTGAAGTCTGCAAGTTCGACTTTACAGTGAAGCCTTTTGCGGAACCGTCGCGTCGGCACCAAATTTTATAGGTATTAGATTCTGTTCCGGACACCCGAGTGGCGTTTCTTCTGATATTATTTTTGTCACTGATTTCTGATTTTAATATCTCACAGCCTTTTAATTACTTTTATTATCAAACGATCATATGCGAGGTTATATACAAAGTGTTTGGCTAAGATGTTTACAACTTTGGCGCCATTTTTGTTTTTGTTACAACTTGAACATGAATTTCGATTTCGACCTATAGCGTCAGCATACATAATGCGGAGAACAATGTATGCGATACGATTTTCTAGCGCTAGGAAATGAGTTTAAATATGCGAAAATGCAGCCACCTAGATACCATGTACGCGTTACGATTTCCTAACAGTACAAAAGTTGATGGAATTTTAACTTTTGTAGCGGGAAGACTCGTTTCCTTGTTTCAGTTTGGGTCTAGGGACGGAATAAAAATTGGTATGCGGAACTTATATAAGCCGGGTACACATCTGAAGCGATGTAAGCCCGGAATTCTGAGGTGTGCGTGTGTCCGAGACGTGCGCTCGTTTGCGTATAGAAAAAATATAACGTCGCTATCGTTGTATTTTGCAGAGCGATATTCCACGCGCTATAAAACCGCAATGTCAAGGGTAGGGTAAGGTAACGCTAAAAGTAAGTAAAAATAAAGTCATATTTAAACTTTTTTTAAATAAATGTTTTTGAATGCTATTTTATTAAAGTGAAATCATGCAATGGAAGAAAATATTTTTGGGATGTAACTAAAAAGATCATATTTTTTAATGATATATAGTGTGTACAAACCTTGTATTAAAAGTCGTCGACAGAGCCGCAGAGGGAATAGCGCACCAGTTCCTATGTACTACGTTTAAAGGGTGTTGGATCCCCGATTCGAATAATACACTTCAATCTGCATGATGCACATTGTCCATAGACCAATGTTGTCGCCGCTCCATATCGGTTCATTTGAAGTTAGAGGGTGAATATTGATTGACTTTCCTTCAAATACTTTTTGATAGAATTTCGATATACTCTTAGAGTATGTTCTATAATACACATATACCATTGTTCAGTGGAAGTATAATTAGCCAAAACAATAGTTGATAAAGGAGGCAACAATATATCCCATAAGATATTCAGCATTCAACTAGACATTCAATCTCTGCTCTTTCTGTTTCGTGTCTCTTTTTGTGCGTGTTTAAAATACCAGCTTGGGCAAAACATTTTCCGCATATATCGCACCGAAATTTTTTCTCTCCAGTGTGTAAAAACATGTGCTTCTTTCGAGTTGATAAACTGGAAAAGTATCTATCGCAAACAGAACACGGGTAGGGCTTTTCTCCAGTATGAGATCGCATATGTACGTCTAAATGCACCTTGAGCAAAAATCGCCTGCAACAAATATTACATTGAAACGGGCGTTCTCCGGTGTGCGTCCGAAGATGAACCCGCAATTCACTGTTAGTAAGGCAGTTCTTTCCACAATGGTGGCATTTTGCCTTCGGGGGAGGCTGGACTCTTGTGTGAGTCCTAACATGTGTGTTTAATTGACTTCTCGTTATAAAAGCTTTTGGACAAGAAGGGCACTTATGTGCCCGTTCACCGGAATGGATCTTCATGTGATACAACAAATTAGTGTTTCGAACAAAAGTCCTCCCACATTCACTACACTGATATTTTGCTTCTTGTTCGACGAGGTGCGACTTGAGGTGGCCCTTAAGATCCGATGGGAACCTAAATTTCCTATCACACACATCACCGATTTTTTCTTGTTTATCCAAGTGTAGATTTGTATGATGTTTAGGCGAAATTTGCTTTGAGCATGCAGAAGAATGCAGGTTAACTGAAAGTAATGTAAATATTGTTGCTTCAGTAGGTATTTATTTTATAAAAAAATTAAATCTACAGGTTTTGTTCTAATTGTGTAAGTTTCTTTGGGAGTCAAGCTATGAAAGCATTAAACTCTCTTTGAGCAACCATAATTGACCCAATAATAAGGAAGTGTCTATTAATACGGCGAGTGGACCAAAAAGTGTACCAGTGTGCGCGATAGTGTCGGTGAGAGTGGACCAGAAAGACTATTTAGCTTACTATAATTGCTTTTCTTACTGACATTTACGTTTTACACAACATCTACTGGCTGAAAATTTGCATTTTACAAAATGTTTAAGCAGCAGCGAATTTCCATAAAAATTAATTCATATACCTACTCTCTTTCTCGCACTTAGTCCATTCTCGAGTACTCTGATCAAATAAATCAATCAATCATACAATTATGGGCACTTGGTGGAACACAAAATTATAGGAGTACATATAATGCAGCATTACATGTTTACTAGTGTTGGATCTAGTATCGCTAAAATCTACTTGATCGTTAACTAAGTGTGAACCATCGCACTGTTCTTTCCTAATTTCAAAGATTTTCTACTTGTCTAGTACTTTTCCACCTTTTAAATATGTATTGTCGTGTGACCCAACTCTTGAAAATGTTTAGCCAGTCATGAATTGGGATTGTTAGTCCTACTTGAATTCAATTATTTTAATTTTATCTTTTGATCTAATTAACGCATCGACATTAAGCTCACGCAAACAACTACTATCTTAATCTGCTTTGGAAAAATTTCATCAATGTTGATCTACCTCTGCCACTACAGGCAGTCACTTGCCAAAGTGAAAAAGTGCTTTAAAATTTCCTAAAATTCACGTTTTTCCCACATTTTCTCCGTAATTATCATTTACCTCTTTTTTTATTAAATTGCCTATATTGTTGCCTTTCTAACAAGGGACAACATGTCCAACTTCAGAATGAATATACAAATTTAAACGCAGAGATATTGAAACAAATCTGGATTTTACAAAACATTTCATTCAAATGAACCCCAAAAAGCTTTTTCTTACATTAAAAACTTATTACAGTTAATGGTAGTACGTAACGTTACAAACATATAATTTGAGAAAACAAATTTTTAAAATTCAGGTTTTATAATATTCGATGATTTCTATGTATAAATTTCTATACTTTGGAAAGACAACAAGAAGTGTGAAGTTATTAAGTGTATTAATTACTTGAATTTCAGAGAAAAAGTGGAAGAACCGTGAATTTTAGGTAGAGGTAGATAGACATTGGTGGCATATTTGAAAAGCACATTAAGATAATAGTTGTTTGGCGTGAGTTGTATACCGCTGCGTTGGGGAGATCAAAAGATAAAAATAAAACAATAATGTGTATCCCAAACTTATTAATCGCCATGTAACTCGAAAACTGTTATACGAAACACCCTGTATATTTACAGTAAAACATCTAAAATGAGATAATCCGTTAATATTAAAAGGCTTTGGCATAAACATGAAAAATTGTGGCAATAATTTTAAAAAAATGCCGCCATCACTGGAAATATCATTGGCTCCATTTTGGGGCTCCAACGGATTTTTGATTCCCTAGGGGACCCGCTTTTTTATATTCATCCTGGCAACCCGAGAAACACGGGCACGGGCAGGCAATCCCGAAGTTTGCGGAGCGACTCGTCTGCCCGTGTAGTGTGTACTTTCGTGTAAGCAATACGTTTCCATGGAAAAGTCGGGCACAAATAGACACCATGTTTTTTTAGGACCACATTAGTGTGTGGCATTGTTAATTGTTGTGAGAAAAGGGGAGGAAAACATCATGTGTGTATATTTCCTGTGCCCCGTGTAACACTGTTCCATTCCAATTTCTTCAAATTCGAAGCTAAGCCTCGACATTATTCATCTCCCTTCAACCACAATGCTTGAGTATTCTATCAACATCGAGCAAAATTGTAGGGTTGGTAGGAATAACGGTGCCAAGGTCAAAAATAGATAAAGAGATAATTACCCAACCTTGTACCATAGGTCGTTGGTTTTAATTCTGTTTACTTCTTCTTTATATAACTCTTAATTATTATTACGGAACCTTAAAAAACAGTACCTGATCCATCTTCACCAAGGCAACTATTTTCGTCCTCAACACTGCATACGTCCTGACTTTCAAATATTTTATCCAAACTTTCAGTTTTCCCCAACTGTACGGTATTATTCTCCACACGCCCCAAAGAGTATTTTTTATCACTCGAACTGATGTTTGACAATTCAGCTATCAAGCACACTGCAACATTCGAGTCTTCAACTATGGTGTGGATTTCACCTCTATCAGTCAAATGACGATATGTTTCTTTTGAATTGGCCCCATCTGCTATAAAAACAAAATATAGTACAAAAGATAACCAAACTCAAAACCGTATTACCTTCTTCCTCTTCCTTCTCCTTTGTAACGTATTTTGACCGTGATGGGGTTATCAAGTTTCGGAGCACAGTCTCCGACCGTATGCAAGTTTGAAGAAACGCGTAACAACTTGCAACTTGTTGGGAACATGGTTCACATATTACTTTTGGTAGCTGATCGTCCTCGGCAACCGTAATATACGCACAAGCACTCAGTTTGTCACGTATGCCGCTTTCAAAAATATTCAAAAGATTCAGATGTTCGACCAGGCAGCAACGGCATATCGAATTCATCTCGGGAGACGCGTAGTTCATATCGAGTTCAATTTATCTTTCTTTGCAAATGCAAAATTAAGGAAAACATCATGATATAATAATATAAATGACGACAAATTACTTTTTGTTTACAAATCGCTCTTCTTCTTTCTATCCAGCCATCCCCGAACCGACGTTTCATAAAGGGTTCAGCACTAAATGAACCTTGAAGGCTGGGAGACAATGTACGCGATGCGATTTCTTCACGCGATGGAACAATGAGAAAATTGCTCATCTTGATACAATAAATATAATATACGCGAGGCGACGAGTTTTATCACGTTTATAAAAAGTTTACGACAGCTTCTTTCCTCAGTGCAGCTATCACCTTATCGTCAATAACAGTTTTAAGCTCTGATTCCGTCCCTAGAACAGACTGGAATTGGAGAATGGGACTATTCATCATGCAACGAATACTGTTTCCATCAAGAGTTAACTCGAGTTAGAATCCATGGAAACTAGAGTTGAGTTAAACCGAGTGGTTGATTTTGGCTGAGTTACGTAAATGTGTTCGTAGATTGTTTACTTTTGTATAAAAATTAACGTTCGGCTGAGTTTTTTCGACAGAGGAAGAATTTAATTAACCCAGGTGCATAGAAACGCACAGGATTACCCTGATTCCCTTAAAACTCGACGAAAACTCAACCCAAACAAACTCAACCCTGTCTATAAAAACACGGTTTCACGTTATTTCGTGGCGCGGTTACATTGCAGAGTTTTTTGGATAATTTTGACTTTTGTAAATGTTCGATCCAGTTGATATATGTTAGTGGCAGTTTGTTGTATGCCAATTTTATGTCAAAATGACATTGAATTGTAATTTAGTAGCACTTCAAATTCCAGCTTCGAAAGGCTAGGTGATTTCAGCTAGAAAAATCTCTTAGATGTAAAAAGCGACTGCCGAAAAGCCTCGGAACGATGACTGGAAGAGTACGAAACACTAGTAAGGTAGAAGCCCTCATTGAGAACTGCAGAAGCGAAGGGAAGTGGCAACGAGTCATAGAACTCGCGGAGGAACTTAAAACAGGCTCTCCTAATTACGGTAAGGGCTACTACCTACAAGCATGCAGACATATGTTTTTGCAAATGAAAAGATTTCTTTTGGACGCGATGGTTATTTGCATGATACATCCAGTACAACGTCCGGGATTATGTCACGCCTCTGGCCTGACGGCTCAAGATGTTCGCTGTGTGCTAATTGATTGCTGCGGCTTAGATAAGATCGCTCCACTCCTTTTCTTTTTTTGCAGAGTGTCTGGCAAATTTTCTGATCGGTGAAGGGAAATTGGAGAGCTACCTAGAAGAAAATGCTCCCGTTGAAGCGAATTTCACCAAATCCAAGTCTGGACTACAGGACGCGAGAAGGTATCTCGGTTTGGTGACTGGAGACGATGGTAGAAGGGCAGGTATAGCCCTAGACTCTTATCTTCTGATTGCGAAACTGTGCTATGCTTGCGGGCAGTATGAGGAAAGTTTGGAAAACTTTATCAAAGCCGAACTTAACACCTTGTCGGAGAAGGAGCTCACTCTGTAAATTTACCGACTTAACCGCTTTCGTATTAAATGACGAACTTTTTCAGGAGGAGCCTTAAAATCCTCGCCGAGTCCTATGCTATAAAGGGCCTTTGCTTAGAAAACCAGGGGCAAAAAGCTTCTTCAAAGTTTAAAAAGGCAGAAAAGGAAGCAGAAATGGTATGGAAGTTCTATTGATTTTACATTATCTAGTTAGTAAGGGGGCGTGTGAATTATATGGCTTCGTAATCTATTTGGAATTCACAACTGCACTATTTTCATCCACGGATTAGTAGTTTTTCTACGTTTGATGGGTAGTTGACAGGCCTTTTTTAAAAAGAGTCAAATTTGCGGCTTATCATTGCTGCTGTTTATATGTTATAAAGTTGCCGTGGTCTCTAGATAAAAGCGACAGGAATCCGCAATAGCTTTATCAATTTTACGAATTGATGGTCCACGGATCTATGTCCCCAAAAGAACCTTATAATTGCTTATAATGGTTATGGGTATGCATACTTTAAATACATAATAATTAGAAAGAAACGGTAATTTTGGTGACTGTGTCCATACGGGACATTTGTTGTGACTCAACAAAAATAATAAAAATTCGACGAAGATTGAGTCAGTTGTGTGCCGTCGAGACACATATCTGTAACTAAGTATACACTGCTGTCAGGCAAGACTTCCGTTGTTAGTGATGCCCCCAGTAGTGTATGTGAATGTAACAATGCTTAAGAATTTACTTATTTCTCGTGTGCATGAATGGAGTGTTGTCCATTTTTGGGCAACGCTGTTCGCTACCGAAAATCAACGTGCTTACCAAGCACGAACTACACCATGTAATAAGGACTATTATGGTCGTTTTGACCAGATCTATAAATTGATTACTGTACCCCGCTGCTTGTTCTCTTTAATGCATCTTTAATCTAAGAGCGGGTAATTGTTCATTTGGTTTAGTCTCTTTTAAAAGACTCGTGAACAATTGACAAACATCTTTATCTTATGAACTTGAAAGGGTTTATAAGATATCTATGTAGTAAAAAAATATATACATATATGTAGTATAATGCTACAATTGCTCAACTTAAGAATATTTCTTAGATATCGTGTTTCGAGCGAGCTACAGACCTTGGACTTCTCTATCTCCAAGAGCAGGACATTGTTACACCATCAAACGTGGAGGCACGTCGAATGGGTGCTATATTAGAAACAGCTCTTCAGCGTGCCCCCATAGTACTTATTAAAGCAGGGAAACTTCAAGAGGCCATAGAACGTTATCGTACGATGCTGAATGCTGTCGAGACGAGGACCACACAATCTTTAAGACTGACACTCGCACGTCAATTAGCTGAGGTATTGCTGCGTGGTGTGTCTGGGACGATATACACCCCACCGGTGAGCATATCCGTGACGAAGAGTGGAACACAAAATAAAAAATTATGGAAACCACGAAAATATTCCGGTCGCAATCACTTCATTCCCAGAAATCAACATGAAGAAACAATTCTCTTGCTACTGATCTCGGAAGCACTTGCAGTACGCGATGCTGTGCTTTCGCAAAGTCCTGAATTTCGAGTAGCTCGATCTCATGCCCTTGGGAATGCGACTGCTGTATACGATTTATTGACTTTGTCGACGGTTAGATGGGGACTGGTGAATTTACTGCACGAATCGTTCGAAAAAGCACTGAAATTCTCATTCGGAGAGCAGCATGTGTGGCGGCAGTATGCCTTAAGTTTGGTTTCTCTAGGTCAACACGCACACGCTTTACGAGCACTACAAGAGTCGTCCAAGTTAACACCCCACGATCCCCTTCCTTGCTTAATATCGGCCAAACTGTGCTACGAACACTTAGGTCTAATCCCAGAAGGGCTTCACTACTCCCAACAAGCTTTGAGTAAAGAAATGAAAATTCTGAGACCCTCAAGAGCGCAACTATACGTTGGTATTGGCTTTCAACAATTAGCTATCCAGGCAACACTCAAGTACGAACGAGAAAAATACAACAAACTGGCATTGGAAGCTCTCGAAAAGGCTGTACAAAACGATTCAAATGATTATTTAGCTGAGTATTATCTTGCCCTTCAAAATGCACTGATTTACAATATTCCTGAAGCGATGGTAAGTCATTCGTTCTAAAACCATATTTCTATATTAAAGCGTTGAACGAATTGCAGATACATACTCGTTACGCCCTCACTCTACGCACCGAACACTCTCCAAGTCTCCATTTATTTGCTCTACTCTTGACTGCGAATCGACGACCAAGGGAAGCCTTATCTGTAGTCGAAGATGCTTTGGACGAGTTTCCAGACAACTTAAATCTTCTACACGTTAAAGCGCATTTGCAGTTGCATTTACAAGATGCAGAAACCGCACTTATCACAGTACAAAAAATGCTGTCAATTTGGCGTGAATTGTATGAATTTCAGACTGCCAATGTGGATAACGATGTGGAGCGTCACTCAGACACAAAAAGTGTACTGCAATTGCATTCCTCGCAGCTGTCCGATAAAGATTCAAGTAAGTTAATTGATTGAGGTGTTTTGAAAATTGCTTAATATGATTAACATTTCTAGTTTCGAAAGGATCCGTGTATGCTGCTTCCTTGGCAGCAGCCTCTAGAGTGGAGCAAGCACTTAGTGAAGCAGCTAGTTCACTAAGTTCTTTTAGTCCTCGACCCGGCCCGCAACGAGCTTGGATGATCCAATTAAAGGTAAGTCTCAGTAATCCCTTAACTCGTCCAAAGGCGTATGATTTCTATGACATACATATGTATATAAAAATGTAAAGTGAAAGTGTATTTGTTTGTTTGTGTGTTTGTTTGTTACTCAATTACGGTTGCTTCGATAGACTCATTTTTCACACAAGGTAGTATATAGCCCAACTTAACAACAACAAGTACTGAGATGGTTTTACAAAATCGATTGCTTTGTATGCTTCTACGTGAGCTGGTATATCTCCCAACGAATGTCTAATATGTATAAGCTGAGGATTCACAAAAATTCAGGATATTGATAGCATTACTGAACTTCTCCACGCTCCGCCGGGTAACTCAGCTAGTTATTTCATACTTTTATCCCTGCATTACACAGATATGAATTTTGTGAGCAATAATAAATTGAAAAATTTCGTTATTTTCAATGAGGATGTTAATAGTTTAAAAATGCCGTAGTAATATATTTACTACATCATAAACAACTATTTCAAGAAAATCTGAATAGATCGGTTCAAAAGTTATTTAAATCCACATCCACAACAACAAAGTTAAACAAATTTTTTAAATCTTACTTATTACACAAATGCTTGGCTGATTATTTTCTAATTCGTTTTCAGGTTTGGCTTTTATTGGCGGATGTCTATTTAGGGATCAGTCAGCCAAATGAAGCGATGAACTGCATTTCTGAAGCGACCCAAATATACCCTCTTTCTCATCAAATAATGTACATGGTAATAGGAGGCGGTAAAATGGTGACTATTTTTACTAACAATAAAAATATTCTTCTTGTTAGCGTGGTCAAGTGTACACATATTTGCAACAATGGACAGACGCCAAACAGTGTTTCCTCAATGCGGTTTCAGCCAATCCCGGTCACACTGAAGCGCTCCGGGCTCTTGGAGAGACCCATCATATTTTGGGAGAGCCTCGTTTAGCAGAAAAAATGTTAAAAGACGCTGCAAAACTTGATCCTAACTGCCCCAAAATATGGTAAGTTTAGTATTATGTTATGTATTGTAAATTGAAGGGAATCATTCTATTTTATGTTGCCAGGTTCAGTCTAGGTAAAGTCATGGAGACTCTAGGCGACTACACTGCCGCAGCCGACTGCATGGCCACTGCTCTACAGTTGGAGCCTTCATGTCCCGTACTTCCATTTACCACGATTTCACTAGCTTTCGATTGAAGTAATATTAAAGGGATTGTTTTACTCCCCCAACGATTTATTTATTGCCTGGATTTGTTTCCCCTCCCCCTGTTTGGTTGTTTTTTCATTATTGTGCGCTGTTTTTTATTTTTTTAACTACTTTACTCCTTTTAACTTTGTTGTTGACATACTCAATTGGATGGTGTTTATTAAAGTTCTAATGAATATTTACGGTATATATTGTTCCCGAAGTTTGAAATGTGCTGTTGTTGTTATTAATTAGTGTGAAAACTATTGTACAATATTTTATGTAAATGTATTAAAGAGTTACTGTGGTTAGGAGAGGTCAAATTAAATTTATTTCTGTCGGTCGAATGGGTTTTCATTATTTAGTGGGCAAAATAGTCAATGCTTAGGGGAGCATTCCGTTCGGGGTGTAAAGTTGAGCAATCACGTTACACAGTAGATGGCGGCGCGTTCATACAAAAATATATTTATATTAAATTACCAAATTTACCACCCCATACGTTGTGCAATGGCGATTATAAAAACGTTTGTTTATTTATTAATGTGAAACAACACAAAATTCCAAAAATCAAGGACGCGCTTGGTCTTCGGCATATCTAGAGCATGTGCAAGAATTCTAGTTCTTGGTTCATAAGTCTTGCCCATTTGTATTCTTCTGGTGTAAACGCTGAAAACAAGTTTTCGTTTACACTAAAAGATCAAGGAAGAGCGCTCTTGTTCTAGCTCTACCTCTTCGTCCGTTTGGTCTAAACCCACCTTTACGCGTGCTGCAGAAAGAAAAGTTGAAATTCTTCCGGAATTTTGCAACGGTTGGATGTCAGAACTGCCAGCAATAAATGTTAGGTCGTGTTTGTGAATTGATTCCAAGTAGCTCTGGTAACATCTGAAATTGATTTTGAATATTGACATTTGTCTATTGAAATTAACTCACATTAAAATCAATCTTTACAGTTTTTTGCTGCGATAATGTGAGATGAAGGCTGGAAATTTGTCGAAAAAGAACGTGAACCAGAAATTCGCAAGTACGATTTGGGAGCATGTTGTTCCCATTGCTTTGTGTTTCATTTCAGCAATTCCAGTTCTCCAAAGCACGTTATGCCATTCCCTTCGTACCGCACCCGGTACCGTTCTACCGGAACGAGTCCCCTGACCGACCAGACCACTCCACTCCGTTTCCAATCCAAGTGCCAGAAGGTTCTCCGCTGTCGCTGTGTGATTCATTTGAAGTTAGGTTAAAGTTTTTTGTCTTGTGGTTTTTGGAAAATCTGTGAATCGAAAATGGCTTTACATGTCCCAAAAGCGCCCGGAGTGGCTCAAATGTTGAAAGAGGGTGCTCGTGTAAGTGAAAATTCTACATATGCTTTGAAAAATCTTATAGTTATTTAGGTTTCCTGGAAAACTACAACATGTAGGCAGCCCCCATGAGGCATTGGGGCAGCCTTATGTTGCTATTCAAAATGCTACAAGATTAATAGTTGTTGGGAATTAATTGGCTGTATATCGATTCTGTTGCAGATGTACAGTGGGCTTGAGGAGGCAGTGTACCGGAACATATCCGCCTGCAAAGAATTCGCACAGACCCTCCGGTCGGCATACGGCCCAAATGGGATGAACAAAATGGTGATCAACCACTTGGATAAGCAGTTTGTCACATCGGATGCCGGTACTATTATGCGGGAACTGGACGTTGAACATCCAGCTGCAAAGCTAATGGTAATGGCCAGTCAGATGCAGGAGGCTGAAGTGGGCGATGGCACAAACTGGGTTGTTATATTCGCTGGGGCACTGCTTGAGGGAGCAGAAGAATTACTCCGGCTGGGTGTTACTACGACAGAAATTGCAGAAGGCTTCGAAAAAGCTCTTGAAAAATCACTGGAAATCCTTCCTAAACTTGTTCAACATGAAATCAAAGACTACAGGAATGTCGAGAAGGTCAAGGAATGCATTAAGACATCCTTGATGTCCAAACAATTAGGAAATGAAGACTTCCTGGCAGACCTTATCGCCAAGGCATGTGTTTCTATTATTCCGGAGAACACCACATTCAACGTAGATAATATTCGTGTGTGTAAGATCCTAGGGAGTGGTTTGTCCAGGTCAGAGGTTTTAAAAGGAATGGTGTTTAAGAGACACGTCGAGGGCGACGTAAACCAAGTCGAAAAGGCTAAAGTGGCGATGTTCTCGTGCCCCGTTGACATAATTCAAACGGAAACCAAGGGAACAGTCCTAATCAAATCAGCCCAGGAGCTCATGAATTTCAGCCAGGGTGAGGAGAGCCTGCTTGAGCAGCAAATTAAAGCAATTGCTGACTCAGGCGCTAAAGTTGTTGTGGCCGGGGGTAAATTTGGGGATATGGCACTGCATTTCATGAACAAGTACGCCCTGATGGCTGTTCGTCTGAATTCCAAGTTCGACTTAAGGAGATTAAGTAAAGCTGTCAATGGAACCGTCTTGCCAAGACTCACAGCGCCTAGCAAGGAGGAGCTGGGCTATTGCGATGTTGTTTGCACACAGGAGCTGGGAGACACGAATGTGGTTTCATTCCGCAATGAGGGCGCTGATTCCAGGATTGCTACAATTGTGATCCGAGGTTCAACCGAAAATTCGATGGACGATATTGAACGCGCGATTGACGATGGAGTCAACACATTTAAGGGACTAACACGTGATGGACGGTATTTATTATTTTAATAATAATTTAAAAAATTTGATTATCTAAAATATCTTTAATAGGTTCGTGCTTGGGGGTGGATGCTGCGAAGTCGCATTGGCTATGCAGCTAGCGGAGTATGCCGATACACTCCCCGGGCTTGACCAGTATGCAGTACGTAAATTTGCGACTGCTCTTGAAGTGTTCCCTAAAGCACTTGCTGATAACACCGGTGGAAATGGCACTAAGGTAATCGCAGCCCTCTACGATGCTCACAGTAATTCGACAGGAAAAACTTCTGGTTTCAATATTAACGGCGACAGCAATGACTGTATAGCTAACATGGCCGAAGAAAAGGTGTACGACCTCTTCGTAGCTAAGCAGTGGGCGCTCAAGTACGCCACTGGAGCTGCTTCCACAATTTTGAAGGTCGATCAAATTATTATGGCGAAACGGGCAGGAGGACCAAAACCCCGCCAGGCTGCTGGCAGTGATGACGAGTCTTAATTTATTAATAGTCTATGTAATATGTATTCTGCAAGGGGCTTGATTATTGTATTGGAAATAACAAATCTGTTTGATATAATTTTGGTTATTCAAATTGAAACCGTTTTCGTTTTAAACGAAAAATGCTCGAAATTTTTTCGAATTCTGTAGAACCTCTTAAGTCCGCTACTCGATTACAGTAATGAAGCCCCTGTTTCACTTCTCTTAATTGCAATTCATATTTACATATAATGATTTCCTGGTTCACCTCATGCTAAGCTATGTTCTCATTGAATAAATTTTTAAAACACTAAATTCGGAAGCAATTTTCATTCAATCTGTCATGTAGTTAGGTGTCTACAAAATTGTCTGTTACGGTCATCTCGGCATGCATCCATTTTTTAGTTCTTTAATATGAGGGCCTTAAATATTGATGTGTACAGAGACTATATGTACATAATCTACATTACGTGAAGTCCATATACATAATCCTCAAAACTATATCTATGAAAATAAGGCAGAGGTTAGAACACTGAACAAGTTCATAGAATGTTCACTTACAAATTGGGCGACAACCTCAAAAGATTTAATGGCTCTGCTACTGCGTAGGGAAAAAAAACTTTGATTTAGGTTTTAATACTGATTTATTATATTTTCAGCAACGGACACATATACACATTCAGAAAACATGGAAGAAGTTTAGGTACACAGTTTAACTTAAGCCCCGTAGTAGGTGGATCTATTGTAGATCTAGGAAGGACTCGGGACCTAGTGCTGCGCTTTTTTAGGCTGAACAGCTGCGAAGCGAAGCACCGCGGCCCACTCTCCATCTCCATTTAGTTTACGTTGTCATGAGGTAGAAAGCTTTAGCACAGATATCAGTCTGGGTTTACCTTACAAAACGTTGCAAGAACTTTTCTCACGAAAGGGGTTAATTTTTTGCGAAGAAAATCCGTTCAAGAGGCAGTCCTCGTTCTCGTGATCTGCGATGTATTTGATCATGTGGTCGCAGGCTTCAGACACTGGCATGCGTTGCAGAGCAGCCTCCCGTCGGAGCTGATCAACAATAGTGCGCTGCTGCTGCAGGTTCGCTGCCATTATGTCCATAACAGCTGTCTCCGAGAGCCCTATGATGTCCGGGTTTCCTCAACACTTCTACGCCAGAAAATGTCACTTTAAAATACTCTACGGCTCCTGAAATGTATTTATTAGCCCTCGAAATCTAATCATCAATTGAATAAAGTACAATTACTCTTGCACCGTCAAAAACTCGCCATCTGCACGGTGTATTTTTCTACAATACCCACTTGTTGGCCTTCTTCTTTGCTTTCTCCATATTTTCTACAGACTCAGCAGACCAATTGGGCTCTGCAGTGTAGGGTAAAAGATGTCAAGTAAACATATTTTTTTTAAATTGTTTGTATACTATAATTTAAGCAAACTTATTAAAATAGAAAAACGTCTGAATTTTATTTAAGAAATACGAATACATTTGGAAAAATTAATAAGACATGCTTGTGTGAGGTTTTCTATGGTCAAGAGTTCTAAGTTCGCAATTAAAAGCATGTGGTGGCGAGAGCTAAAGTTTGGTTACATATTAATTATATAAATTAACGGGAATTTTGTAAATTGATTGTACAGCTCCATTTCAGGTAAGTGCCATCGTTAACCGATTCAAAAGCGCGATCTGTGATCTGCATAGTTTATATTTCTATGGATCTCCATCTGCTAATCAATTTCGGAGTAAGAAGAAGATTTCCCAATTAATAATTAGTGGTACGTCAAAAGTGAAAAGTTTTGGGTGTGTATCCTTCAGCTTTAATTTCCGCTTCGTCTATATAACTCTGATAGTTTTCACTTTCTGAGGGAGTAATTTCTTCGAGGATATTCAACATTAGACTCTCAGAGACAGCAATTATGGACGTAATGTCATCGAACTTGCAACAGCAACGGGCTATTGTGGAACAACTTCGCAGAGAAGCTTCCATGGACCGTCAACCAGTGTCCGAGTCCTGCGCTAAAATGATGAAGTACATCGCCGAGCACGAACAAGAGGATTACCTGCTGGTTGGATTTTCGAGCCAGAAAGTAAATCCATTCCGCGAAAAAAGTTCCTGCAACATTCTGTAGATCCCATGCACCTAGTATCTTCTGAGCACCAAATATCACTAAGTACTATGTTCCGTATTGGGCATCTTCCTCTAAGCATTTTTGACTTCAAAGGGAATTGCGTGTATCACCTATTGAATAGTATGTAAAGGCCCACGTTTGTCCCAGATATTTAATAAAAATATGTGAAAAATATTCGAGTTGTTTGCATTCAACAGGATGAGTCACAAGTTCATTGAGTGTACCACTACCATTTGCAGTTTTATTCTATTAATAGATTTCTCCAGAATTCAGCTTGTCAGGGAAATGGGAGTAACTTATATTGTAGCAATTTGTAAGCACTAATTTCCTTCATTTATCGAGTATTCTAATAGATCCCAAAGTACAGTAGACCTCAGTTATAACATCCTCTTCAATGAATTGTCATTGTTTATAACGAGTTTTCTAATCCTATGGGTGTAAGACATCCATTTCCGTATTATTGGCCGTTTTCAAGGATGGATCGATCGATCAATCGAATCGCCGTTGTTAGAAAGCGGCTGTAATAAACAGACCATTCTTGTTTTTTGCGAGCATCGACATTAATTGAAATAACGACATCAGCTCACAGGCGCGTACGCAGAATTATTGTTCGACAAATATCCATCTTTTAAAAAATATGTTGATTCATACTAGTATGCACTGCGAGCGGGAAATGTTTGGGTTTTTTGTAAAGACATGACATAAGTTTAAATGCATTTTTAAGAGAGTCGTAGGTTTGGTTAGGGCAAGTTGTTTTAAAAAAAACTTAATTAATCCATTGTCGCTCTAAAACAAGTTATCGGAATATGAACGCTCTATTAATCTGGTATAGCAAGAGTGTAAACTTGTTAGAGTTGAAATGGAAGAGCTTCATCGATTTGAACGACTAAGTGATATGATCATGATGTATCGCGAAAAAAGAATGAAGATCTATCTACCACTGCGAAAAGTATTACCGCCAAATTAGACGAATTTAACTGTACGGCAAAAGATTGTAGACTCTTGGGTATGCTGTTCCTAATGAATATATTATTATTACTAACTGTTTGTTTGTTACGGCAAAGGACACTCGTAGAACAATTGGCAACCACATAATATATAGAAAATGAAAATATGTGATTTTTTGAAAACAGCATTGAAAAAATAAATAATTTAAGTAAGAAAACCTCTTGTATTATAATAATATATAAATTGTTTTATTCAAACTTCACAAATTATTGGTTTTTTCTCTCAATTAAATTGTGCAATCACTTGTTATCAATTGTTTTTGTTCCTTGGTATGAACAGACATTCTGTATTATACGTACTTATCATATGAAGGCGGAAACAAACTTACATTAAATATAACAAAAAGCGAACTCATCGTGTGGCAATTTTCAGTTTTATTTTCATAGTGTTGTATAAAGCGACAGAATTATTTGCTTTTTATTCTTATTTATTGCTATCAAAAAGTTAATTAGTGTAAGTAATTTTATAATCAAGCTAGTTTCAGTTTAGTGGCAGTGCCGGGACTGCTTCCGAATAAGTTTTGATGGTGTTTGTAATACTTCCTAGAATACTCTTTATTTTGTACATTTGAGCAACGCATACGACGCTGGATTAGTTACAACAGAATTCTGCACGCGTCAATTAACGAGCAGATGATATTTTCATTTCTGGAAAAATTGATGTCAATTAAATATTTTTCTGTACATACATATTTGAACATTTTTCATAGAATCCTACAATCACGCTTCGCATGCAACGCGTTCAGAATTTAGTTGTGTCACCAGCTTTAACGCTTCGATCTAGTTTCTAAATTTAAGAAGAATAGACCTTGTTTTATAAATGAATAAATTATTTAGGGGTGATTTTTTTTTCGAAACCACTCTCCCCCCGACATTTTATCCCCCCTTTATTGCTCTTGTGCATACTTGTTACTTTTTTGTTGCTAGGCAAACCTAGAATTAAAAAAAATTAATTTTTTTTCGCATTTGTTCATAGATTGATATTCTAAGAATAAATTGTAACAAGCTTTAACTTAAAATCTCTAAAATTGACGAAGTTACCGAGAGAAACGGGAGGCATGGGACGGAATGTCGCTGCATATTGTGAAAGTCAGGACAAAGCGCGCAGGATTTTTTGTAGGTAATGCAAAACTGGGAAGATAAACGGTATGGTCATCGATGACTAAGGGGATATATAAAAAATTTCCCTCCAATCTTCAAATGCGCTTTCCACGGAACACGTTTTTTAAAACGGTGTACTTTGACTCATTGATTCTCATGAAATTTTCACGAGAGACACTTAAAAAAGCCAAAAAGTCTTCCCACTTCGAGGCTCTGGTTGAGTTTCTTTCGTACATGGTTCGCTATGCTGGGTGATTAGCCCGCAGTCGCTATTCCTGACTGATGGGACTATCATCTAACGCTATCAGGAAAGCGCACCTCATTTATGGTCCGAGCCAGGCTTGAGCGACCCCGAGGTGATAGCTCAGCTTACTTACCACTGAACAATGTATTAGGTCCCTCCCATTCCTTGACATAAATTATTATAATTATTTTTTTTAAATAAATAAACAAATAATTCTTAATACCATACGCTCGGCCATCCTAAATTTCAAATATAAGCACCAAATATCGTCAAGCAATTTTGTTTATAGTAAGCATTAATACATGTTAAGTTTTTTATTTCAATCGATCAATTCGATAAATAATGCTCAGCTTCGGTTTAATGCCACTTCGTAAATATTTTATACTTTTAAATAAAAACAAATGCTTCTGCCCCTTCCTGTCATAATTAAATACAATTATTAGCGGAATTTTTCTAGTCCACCAATATGCCACCTCGCCTATACAAATATAAAAAAAATTCAGAATAGAACTAGGAGTACAATGCCGCACGCCGAATGCATAGCATGCCACAAAATATTGGATATGCCATTTTTCTTCACAAAAATAAAGGTAGGGATTACCATCAAAACTTATTTTATGCATATATAAGAACCTTGAGGCATTTTAACTATCCAGAGTGTAAGATTGATATTTTCTCTAAATTCATTAGTACTACTGTACAAATTTCGCCAATACAAATAATTTTGATATGTATCAGTGTTTGAACTCAAATAAGTAATACAATGTGTGGCCCAACTTTTAGAGATATCTAACATGTAAATATGCAATAAATATCCCACTTAGCCTTTAATTTCCAATTAAATATGTATTATATATTGTCAAGTACAAAATGTGTTCAATTTTCAATCTAAAAGTAACAAGTGTAAAAATTTACATATGCAGCAGCTTTAGACTTAGAATAATTTGATATTGTACATAATATAAGCTTACTCTTAAAAAAGTATCAAAAGTAAAAATATTATTTACAGATTGTATTTAAAACAATTTAGTCATAGTACTACATTTGACGATTCTTGCTATTAAGGCATATCCTTAGAAGAACAGTTGTTTCGCTTTGACGAGCATGTGATATGTAATTAAGCACTACTCCTAGCTTAGTAGTAAATGAATAAAAACAAATCAGATATAGTGATCGAGTACACCTTTATAAAGTGTCTAATTAAGCAATGTATGGGGAACATTTGCATGTTAATTCTCATCAAATCGCTTATGAAGCTATAATGGAAGAAATCCTATCAATATTACCTAACCTGATGCTAATTCCCTGATAGAATTGAAATGTTTTTAATTTGACATAACATTCGTGGTTTCACGTCATCAGAACATCATTTTTCGTCGTCGTTATTAAAAAGATTGTAACGGAGAATTTTCATATCATTCACATGTTGCGAATTTAAAAAAAACATGCTTTACTGTACATTTTGTAACATACTATTTGAACAATGTTTACAAATACTTTGAAGACTTTCTGGTAGATTAGTGTTTCGACTTCAAACAGAGGGGTCATTCACCTTACCTCATACTCTGCAGAGCAATTTTTAATTTTTTTAATTTATTTATTTGGCATAAATCCATAGGTGCCTATTTCCAAAATATTAGATAACGTTCTGATACGATAAGGGATAGAAACGCTGAACTCATCTTAATACATATTTTATGAATACATAATGTGATTGTTGAAGATTCTAATAGCTACACACGCCAGTTTCAACAATAAATAAACGGTTTCAACGATATACATACATCTAACTGTTTGCCCCGAAAATGGACAGCGTGTGTACTTCATTTTCTACAATGTACATGAGACCGTCGCAACTAGCAGTCTAGCACACGTGCAGAATTGTAAAACCATCTCATCGAACATGTGAATAGAACACTCGTAGAAATTGCACCTCCTATGTTAATTGGATCAAAATTACAGGAAGGTTTTTTGGATTTCATTGCCCCAGTGAATACCATCGCATATTGACGAAATAGAACTTCCACGAAGGTGTTGTGCGAAAATATCACAGAGGAAATATGGTAAAAAACCGACCGTGTATTTCAAGATTTTCGGTACCAGAGCCGCGATTTTGATTTTGGAGCCGAGCAGATCGAAGTTTCAGCCTAAAGGCATAGAGTGAATTATGGTCGACTATTGCGTTAACATTAAATCGTACCGACTGTATGAGCCAAATCCGGGCAAAATATATCGAAGCTGTGACGTAATTTTAATGGGAAGTCAATTATTCAGGAAATGACTATGCCTTAGTTGAGTAGCGATGTCCCAGCAGTGACCACCGCGTCTTGGAGATAATGTACCTATAAAATATAGACACGGCTATAGTTGGGACTGTCGGGGTTTTTTGGTATATACGTATCATGCGTATGGGGAAGCCAGACAGGCCAAAAAAAACCTGCATCGCTAATTATTATCAGTGGTGGTATTATGGTTAGGTTTCTTGAAGCTTATACGGCGAAGGCGAAACTAGTCGACTCGATTGGTGATAACACTAATTTCCTTAGTATCTTAGCTTTGAATTGTGTCTGCTAGTGAAGTCGAGAAAACTCGACTTCCATAATAGGACCCATTAATATAATTTTTATTTTATCTGTATATTATTACACTGAAATTAACCTTAAGAAATACAGAAACCCTTAAACACTCCCGTTTAATGAATGCTTCATTGTTGAAAAACACCATACTTTTAAAACTTGAAACTGGGAAAGGCCCCTAATGAATGCAAAGATTATTCTGCAATCAAGTTAGCTGAATTGGAACAAATATACTCCATCAAACTTATGTATAATAGAGAACATCATTAACCACTTTTAAGGAGTGATTATATGCAATGTAACGTGACCATGTTGTGGAGTATTACCGAAAATAATTTTCTGATTTTTATTTGAAAGACATTTTTCTGTGTTTATTAAAATAAAAATCAAGGAATAATTATTTGCATCTCATTTTTACGGAAAAGGCATAACCTTTACGGTCCCTGGATAATAAGAAATTTAGCTTTAGAACAAAGCACTCAAAATCTCCAAATACTTAGAATTCGTATTATTATTCGGACATATTCGAATAGTTCAACTATTGGAAGCCCACCCTTGTGAATTTATAAGAAAGACATCTATAGTCGGAGTGCATACATTTTGGGTAAAATATGTACTCTGTAGTAAGTCTTCCATTCCGAAATTACAGAAATAATGATAGAAAAAAACTAAATAAAATACTTTGCACTATTAATGGAACATTAAAACCGATTAAACGTTGTAATAACATATGTTCTGTGTAAAGTAGATTTTCTTCTGAAATTGAAAGGATTAAAGATGTATTATGTAAGATGTATTCCTTTGAAATATCAAGTAATAAGGTTAAAGCAAAATAAAAAAGCTGTACACAAAGCTCATTGCATATTTTTATTAGATCATACTTAATTAAAGTGTCAAATTTGGTCCAATTTAGATCCCTCAGGATTTCATAAAAGCTAGATACTTCACTTCAATCATATCAACGTATGCACGTAAGTATGAAAAGAAGCTTTTCTTTATGTTGTTCGCAAACGGCTACACGTATTTTAAACTGCTATTGCCGAACGTTTTCCTGACAGCACACAAATGTAAAACAAAAACAATTTATAACAAACAATTTAACGCCGTACAGTTAGGAATCTTAAAAAAAAAAAAAAGATATAAAATACGAAATCGAATCATCAGTTCTTTCGAAAAGAAAATTCTAAACGAAAATCGCCCTTGTTTATCGCGAACAGTTTTCTTTCTTTCTATCCACAACACATTTAAAATCCGAAATGTAGTACTATGATTCAATATAATAATAGAATTTAAAGCATTGTATAAAGTCTTCATCGAAACTGCAATAAATTTATAAATAAATACCAAAACGTGTTTTTAACGGGGATTTTTCTTCCATAACATTGTAACTATAAATAAATATTTCAATTCTCGTCAAAAGCGATTGCTTCCACTATTTATTTACATTTTTCGTGGGTGAAAATGAATTTTGATTTACTAAAATTTTGATTAAGTCCTCTCGTTTTGATTTCTTCCCGTCAATTTCCTCGATTCTTATAAAATTCGGTATACAACTACTTCATATATATTATATAAAATTGTAAATATAATTTTCACTAATATCACCTATGTTATCTTGTATTTACGTTCCTTTAATTTTTACTCTAATCTTTATTTATATAATAAGCAACGTAGAGCCTGGAAACGTGTATTTCAAACAAATGGTTATTGGTTCTTGTTGATTCTCCCATTGCAATGATTTCTAATCTGCACAAAGTGAATGTGTATCTTAAGGTTAATGTGTATAGTGGCGATCTACTGCATTCCAAATATACTGTAGTACATCTATTACAATCAGAAAACACAAACGGGTTTTATCGTAAATCAAAACCCTATTAGATGATATGAAAATATATAATCAACTTACTTGCTATGACACGCAATGGTTATCTTTACGATTATTTTCAAAGAACGGGAGATCTATTCGCTCGACCTGCGCTGAAAGACTACCAAAACGAAAAGAACTGGAACACATTTGTGCAGTTTAATTGTTAAAAAAATAAATACGTTTCAAAGTCCATTTGAATTATAGTTATTGTAAATAAGTGAAGAATTAAAATAAATAAAAATAATATTCATTATTCAACAGCGAAACCACAAGTCTCCTCAACCGCCTGAGTCAGCTTATCGTAGAGTAACTGATAGTTCTCATAAGGCGGCAGATCAATTCTATTAAAGCAAGTGTGAGCTTTTGGTAAATTTTGGGTCGGTACATCGGCGGTTAGGTGAATAGTAAACAAACGTGGCCCAACAGCACCCGTTGAGCCCTGTAAAGCCCGAAAACCTTGGAGTGGAACACGAGAAGAACCAGTCACAAATTGTAGCAATCGTGCCCTCATCTCCGACGAATATGATTCTACGATCTGCAAATATACTCAAATATTAATAAAGCGATCAAAATTAACTCTATTGTGCTACACTTACTTGCCAGAACCACACTACTTGCGGAGTTTCAGAAGTACAGTGTTTCAGCCGGGTATGTGTTCGCCAGTCATTAACGTCGATACTACTTATGCCTCCAATTACTAATTCTAATTCCCTTTCATCAAACGGTCGCAACAAGTGACTTGGTATTAACTCACAAAATCCTGAAATTTTCAAATGTTGTTTATTTTTCTAACCTCAATATTCATTGAAGTGCTTTGCGTCGCCCAAAACCAGAACAATTTTGAAAAGCATAAAATGGGATATAGCATTTTAGTTTGCGTATATAAGCAGGATATATTAATGAATATGAAAGCAATTTTTATATTTTGATATACTATAATACAACACTCGTTGGAAAAATCCCACAATCACATCGTTCTTCAACTGCAACAATAAACCTTTTCATCCTTTTGAGTTTCCATTATAGTTTCGTTATGATTTTTTTATTATATCATTCAATTCATATTATTAAATAGTTAATAATATTTTACAGAATTCAAAACTACTATTCTGTAGTGACGGTTTTAAAAAATCAATTTTTTTTTGCATTATTGCATTCCGAAAACTCTCAAGAACATGCCTGTTAAGGGGTTTCGGAAAATTCGTACAATTAAGGAAGTGATATTTCAAATTAAGCGAGTTATATTTGAAAACTTCAAACCAGTTTTTCTCAAAGCCACGTTTTTACCGCTATAGCCGGAACGGCAATTACGTTGATAATTTTTTTTTTTCTTTTTAGAAGCATTTAAACAGAAAAAAATCCTCGAAAACCGCACTCTTTTGTCTTTATTGTAACTACATAACTTTTGTATTGTATTTTTTTATATTTTAACTTCTCTGCGGTCCCGGATATAGCCAACAGAGTAAAAATTACAGAAAATTTTTAGAGAATATTTTTTTGAAAAATCGACTCTTCTCAATCAACTTTAGGGTATTTGTACTATAAAAAGTTGTTTCTCCAAGTCTTCTTAAAAGAAAACACTCTAGTATACACTTGCTTAAATAAAAGACTTGTGAAGCGACTTCATAGTCGTAGTTTCATCTATCCGTATAACAGTTATTTATTGTACAGTTGAAGAAGCCGTGAAGCGTATTATCTGTTTAAAAAATAGTTCGAACATTACGAGAAGAGAAGGCGCCTAAATTGGCAAACAAATTACGAATGCGGATAAAGACAATTACTTTCCTTAAACCAAATGATTGCAGTGTTGAAATTAATTATTTTAACTTTTTTATTCAATTGGTATAGAAATTAATTAATTTATTTAATTTTACTTACCAAAAAAATAATGTTATGATTAGTAGAAAAACATGCACTTTGAAGCACGCGAAAATACTTATTTTCGTATTTTTCGAGAAAAATATACGCTCGTGATAATAATCTTTATATACATATGTATTATAACCGTTTATTTTGAAAGAGGCATAAGTCAACGTGTCTTCCATATGACTTATGGCACTTTCAAAATAAACGGCTCATATATCTTAATCTAAAGCAGAGAGGTGTTTGAAAGAATCCCTAATCCAGTATACAAAAATTGCACGGAAACTAATGATTTGGAAAGCAAACTTATTTAAGGGAGGAACACTTACCTTTTTGTAATGCTAAAAACTGCTGTTCTATACCACGCATAAACCTATAGTTAACATAAAGCTTAACATATTCTCGCTTGTTTTCTTCGGTAACAGGAATCCCAGCTCCACCCGGCTTGAGTTCGTGAACTTTTAGGGCACCAAAGCTGTTATTCTCAACACTGAACGTTGAATCAATAATCCCAGTAATATTATTTTCCCTGCGAGGCAATCAATATTTTATTAAATTGTGTATTGTATTTTAAAAACTTACAGCATCCATGTTAAGCTTCTATGAAGTTCAGGATCAACACCTTCTATATCACTAAGCGTAATAGGCTTGTTGAGCAATTGCTTGTAAAATGGAGTCGTAAAACCGCCGTCCATACAATGTCCATGGAAAACGGCAATACCCAGAATTCGACCAACGAAGTGAAAGTACGACAAATGATCAGGGTTAACACCTATAAAAAAATTAAAAGTTTTTTCTTGTTCTTGAAAATCCGAAAATTCTTCTAACCAGAGTCGGGATTTATTTGCAGTGTGTAATGATCATCTCTGCTGTATTGAAACAATCCGTATTGCGGATTCAGCATTTCGCGGGAAAGCAGATGTAGCCACTCCCTGGCAACTCCACCATAGTCTAGCCCTTCTTCGCCTCTAAACTTGACCATAAGTCTTTTTCTCATGTCCTTCGGTCTCATTTTCATAATCAGTCTATAACTCTCCTCAAAAATTTCAGCACGAGACACTTCTAATCGGCAATGGCCGGATTGTGGTTGAAGGGCCTGCAGTTCGGTGCGAAGAGCACGCAGTTTACCAACTAAATCTCTTCTGTATTTTGGTAACAATTCGGCCCCTTCCAGAAGACCCTGAGGTAAATCGGGAGGTGCCGCCACTTGGATTCTAGACGGATCTGTGTGTCGATTATTGGATGCTGCTGGACTATTTCCGGGCGCTACATTGACTGTCGGTGTTGCGGTTGATGTGGGGCACGCACTAGGAGGTGCGGCTACACTAGAATTTACATTGTTACTTCCCCGTCTGATCATTTGCAAAATATGCCCATTTAAGCGTGGATCCGTGAACTGCGTCGTTCGATTGTTGTGATCTACGAAATAAACTCGGCCCGACGCAGTTTTTCTTTGTTCCCACCCGCTCGGCAGTGGGCCAAGGGCATCCAAAGAAAAATTTTGAGCATCAAAATCCCGAGGAATCCGCGGATCGTGCCACGTTGAGACGCCGCTTGGAATATGATAAAAATATACCTGACCTTGTTGTGTAGTCCTCATTTCTGCACAAAATCAAAATAATATTAAAAAAACATATATTTAGGGGAAAGCACAAACCATATCCGGGAGGAAGATCCATACAAGGCCGTGTGCCAATACCGTTGTTCCTATTTGCGTTCGGTCTCGTACCGCGCGAAGATCTTCTTCTACCAGATTCCTCAAGGCTCCTAGAAGACCTTCTCACTCTCTGCGTTGAAGTTTCTCTGGCCGTACCACCATTACTTGTTATCACATTTGATATGGTTTGCACGTTTCCATTACTTGTATTCGGAGAATTATCAGAAGGTTGCGAATTCTGAGGTGAGGTCTGCTGCGAATTCTGTGTATTAAGTAAGCTGTTTTCTCTACTATGATGTCCGCTAATAGAATGGTGATTTGGAGTGCTTGTCAGTACATTACCATTAACCAAATTAGACGTGGGGCTTGGACGCTGCGGCGACTCCAAGACCAGAGAAGTTATTGTTGGCGCTAGGTTGGAGATTGTTTGTGCTGTTTTTTGTGTTTTGCTTGCATTATTACTACTTATTGAAGTATTAATATCATTAACTGGTGTGGATGCTACTGCACCTTGCGTAACTTGCGAATTTCTAGGCGATGAAATTTCATTGATTGGCCGAGGCGAAAGTGGATTACTTGAGCTTGAAGGGCTTGATACATTTACATCGTTTCTTACTGGGCTAGTAGTTGAATCTACAGACTGTTGACGACTGCACTTTTTGGAATTATCATCTCTGGCAGGACTACAGTTCTCTTTTCCTAAACTGACTAAAATCTCACTGGAATGACGTCGCACAGGTGCTTCGTTGTTACTTTGGCTACTTAACAAGTTTGTGCAAGTCGATGACCTAGAGGGACCAGCTGGGATTACAGTGGAGTCATCATTAACTAAATGATTGCCATTTAGTTGAGTCCCCACAACAGTAGGTCGATCCCACTGTGAAGACTTTGTATTATGGTTCACGTAATAAATTCGACCATTCCCTGTACGCCTTTCTTCCCAGCCTTCTGGTAAGCTATCTTCAGAAGAATCATCTTCTGACGGACCGCGAACGTCACCACTTGGCCCCACCACGGCTAAAGGATTACCACCACACGGGCCATCTCTTGACATAAGAGCTATAATTATTTGCCCTCGCACTGGCTCATTATCATCCGGTGATAATTTGCAGAGATCCAAACGTTGGTCTAGGGAATACAAATCAGCACTCATATTTCCATAAACTAAATAATAATGTAAAACCATAATACTTACATCCTGCATCTTTAAGCCTACGTATCATACTAGAAGGTATTCGAACACATCCTAAAAATCCTCCGCCTTTACGAATTTTTCGCTGATTCCATACAGTTATTGTAATACCATCTCCCTGCCCCAAATACAAATCGTAGTGAGTGTTCCATTTTGGATCAAGCGATGCCTTATAAGGATCTGTAGTGTATACTTGCCCAGTTCCATCTACAGATACTTTTGCAAATGGATCGGGAAGTCCTGGAATAAAGCAGAATATTTAATTTTTACTTAAAAAAACGAAAATGTGATAAACTATTTTACAAATAACGTAATATTTATTTCAACAAGTTATCTATATAATTAAAGCGCCAACGAAAAAGCTAGTGATTCCTCCTGTGACTTTATTTCTGCAGAGATTTTAATGATTCTAACACTGATCAAAAGCTTATCAACTGAATATTGAACATCAGTAATAAATTCTTTGAAAAAGTGCAAAATAATAAAGCTCCAATAAGAATTAAATGTAAGAACACGAAACAGTGCAGCTGTGCAAGCCGAGCCGGAACATTGCTTGAAAACAAATTTTTCCGCTGGCTTCTAGCATTTTGCTTTCGTTTTGAAATATATTTATTTACATTTAGAGAGCATGTTTACATCGACGCGACGCAATTTCAATTGCGCCTGGAGAGAGAGAGACAGCACTGTGCGGCGGTGAACGTTAAGCCGGGCACACATCTGAGTCGGGTATACATCTGAACCGTGGCCCACGGCCAAGGCAAACGAGCGCATGAGGCAGGGTTCCGATTCTGGTGGGAACGGGTCACGGCTTGCCTCGCCTCAGATGCGTACTCGGCTTTATGCATCAATTTCGTCGAGCCGTCAGTCATCACCACCGCATTCTGGGAGATAATGATGTGATTCGCTTCGACCAAAGTCGGTATGCACGACCTTAAATAGCTGAATTTCATATATATATAGTATAGTATTATATATATATATAATATTCTTATAAGAGTGATATACACGACATTCAACTAATTAAAGTCGCTGACTCGAATCAACTATCGAAGTTTAGAAAATAAATATGGTGGATCCAATATGGCGTCCGAAAGTTCTCAACTTCCTGAACCAATTTCGATGGGATGGAGGATCCGCACTGGTAAATTTTTTTACACCGAGCGAAGTTATTGAATAAACGCTGTCTAGCAACCTACAGTATTAACTTAATGGGCGTTGGCTCATAGGGACTGAAGCTATCAAACTTTAAAAAAAATACGTAGTACATACAGGGTGTTTCATACTAAGGTTTTTTACGTATATGTTTGTATTCTGTCCCCTGGCATACGATTTTTGTTTTCCTAGGTGAGATCTATCACCCCATTCATTTTTGTCCCCCATAAATGAAGCACCGTCTATGATACAGCAGCCACTGGTATGAAATTGCTAATTTTTGATTTTCTACTCCTTGCTGGTTAGAGAGGCGTAACTCTAAAATGAAAAAGAAACGAAAATTCCCTTCAAGGACAATGCCTGCCTATCGATTGTCCAAATCTCGATCCCAATTTATTTAGATTTTACGTAATGTTTAATACGTTTTTTTATCAGCGTTGGTGAAGCATGTATGTACAGTAGGTGATCAATGAATTAGAAATATTAACACACTTTCAATTTATAATGTGTAATATTTTTTTATCATGAAGTCTGACAAAAAGATTTTTCCATGAAAAAAGTAACGGAATCTCCCACATTGGTTTAGGCAGGTAAATTTTATAACATCCTTCCTAGAAAGGTGAAAAAGAAGTATAAAAAGGGCGATTTCCGCTAAATTTTGAGTGAAGTGTTGTTTTTTCAGACAACAATACTGTCACTATTAGTATTAACGAAGTAATCTGCGAATATGGTGTGACAAAATAAATAACAAGTTATTGTTTTAGGTTGTTTATGAATCCCTTTTTTTAATTGGTCAAATTTTTATAATAAATAAAAATGGGGTTGCAACGGTGTTAAGATTGCAATTATTTTTTATTCTAGAAATAGCTAGATGAGCTGAAGTTTCTGCGGCCAAAATGAGCAGAATATAAAAAAATATTGAAGTTGACCTGTTTCCTCGTAAAAAAAACGGAAAACAATGATTTTGAGTTGCATTACTGGAGATGGCCCAGCTTCAATTTATTTCATCGAGGGAACGTTACATTTGGTGTACAATATAAACGTATCCTGAAAATAGTAATTCTTCCTTATAAGGACTCCCTGGCTTCAAGAAAATCTTTCTACACGTTTATGCAGAATTCCGCACCATACCACACCGCAAGATCATGATTTTTTAATTTAAAAAATAATAATGGTCGTTCTTTGCCGGACAATTCCCCTGATCACAATCCCATTGATAATTGTTGGACCTTTCTAAAATGTAAAGTATACTCGAGGTCAAATAATACAATCCAAATTGTGAAAAATAATATCGAAGATATATGGAATAAAGACGCTGAAATTAAGGAAATGTTCAGCAGATGTATTGAAAGTATCCCAAAGAGAATAAAAGAAGTCATTAAATCTAAGGGGGGAACAACGAAATATTAAATTTTTAAACTTTATGTGCACCAGATGAAGCTGATTAATAAACTTTACATAATTTTTACTTAGTTCCTTAAACTTCCACAAATTCTGAAAAACTTTGATAAAAATTCGAGTGTTTCTAATTCATTGATCACCTACTGTACATATCTTCTTCTCCATGACTTTGTGCTTCGACGTCATAGTAAAAGTTTCTTGTTTGAAGTGAGACCAACAAAATAAATTCCATTTCCCCTGCCCCGAAATAAAATTAGAATCAATCAATTTGGAGGCATGTGCAGTATATATCATGGGATATATAGCAAGTCCACGTTATCAGCTGTGATGTAGATTAAAAAAAGAAAACAAAACAAAATCAAAATAAGTGCGAATAACATGTTGAAAAACTTATGATTAGGAGTTGCAAGATTTTCCTTCAAATCGAAGATAAAGATAAATGGAAAGTGACTACATACAAATATAGAATATCAAAACAGCTAACAGTAAGAACTGGACTGATCATAGATGCATTTCGGTTCCGACAGAAAGATAATCGCGATTGATTCGGAGATATTTATAATCAAAAGATCAGCGTCTTCAATACTTTAAACAGTTGATGCAGAAATATGAAAGCAATAATGAAATTAGAATAATATTGATTGGCAATAAAATGATGCAGACTAAAAAGATTTCAACAAACAATTAGAAGTGTGAGAATACAATCGGAAATCCACAATGGAAATTTTATTTTGTATTGGTAAGATGTGCAATAACACATCACTTAAATTTGGGAACGATTGCTTTTATTTTAACTGAGAAAAAATGCGATCTAAAAGAGGCCCCTTTATAGCACTGCCCATGATCAATTCAAAGCTTTCTGAACTTCAATTAAATCTGTGCTTCTATCAATTATGAATTTATGGCGATATGCCTTTTTAATCCTTGTCAGATTTCATGGTAGATGCTGCGGCTAATATTATATGAACTTCGCATAAAAAGATAATTTTTAGCATTAACCAAATAAACTAATAAATAAATAATAAATAGAAAATTCTTTAATCTAAACAAATTCGCTTAGACTAGACAAACGTTAAAAAAAAGCCTTTCGCAAATTATACGAAATTATAAGATATGGATTTTTTTTCAAATATATAAGTGAGCACCGCATGATGGAAATTGAAGTACGTATATCTATTCAAAATTTTCAGACGAAAGCACAGCGTGCCATTAATTCACTGCTATCCAGCATGGCATTCAAGAAGAAATAGCTCATGTAAGAGTCACTCTGCAAAAAAGATTTTAAGCAGCTACCGAAGCCACAGAATTCATATCAGTAAGTTTTTCTTTCTGCTTTTTCGGCCGCACTTCCGGTCGTGCGGGGTGCATTCTCATTTACTATGCTGCCAGAACCAGTAGCCAACTTTTCGCTGATGGCATATTTATCTTGCCATTGAAATCTTTTCGAGTTCACATTTCTTTCAGTTGCTTTGGTACCATACGTAAAACTTTATAGAAGGGAAATAGAAATACCTCCAAAACAGCCCGCTGTAATCTACTGATAGCTTTCACTAAACCTGATTAGACAAAATATTGATAATTAGTACTCAGGAACTTAGATAGAGTTCAATTCTGCTTTGATAATTGACGAAAATAACAATCACGTTAGTGATATAACATTTTAAAACATCAAGGAAATCGAAACTGAATCTAAATAGTGGACTAAGTATTAGCATCCTTTATAAATGTTTTTTGTTTCCATCACCGTCTGCACTAAATGAAGTGCACATATTTTGTACATATGAGCCGCTGAATTGCTAAATCGATTAACCTCACAAAACAAAAGTAGAGAAATCACCAAAGTCAGTTACATTCGTTTCTAATAATCGCCATGAAACGTTTAATTCGAATAAAAAGTGTAGAATGTTATGAACGGATTTCCGTGTAATTGAATGTAAAGAGGATTTTGGAGACTTATTTAAAATCTGCTATCGGCATTTTGAACTTCAATACGGCGGCCAAAAGTTCTTAACGTAAATGAATGTTGTGGAAATGACTGCCTTTCACCCGCGACTACGTGAGCGTAGATTTCGGATATAAACTTCGTTAGATTTTAAACGAAGAAAATTAAGTTGGTCTGTTTATTTGTGACTTTTCTAATTTTGCCAAAAAATATTAACGCTCTCTCTTTTTTTCATATACTTCCGGAAAAAAAGTTCATTAAGAAAAAATCAGAAAAGTCGTATTATAGATAAACAGACCAACTTAACTTTCTCCATTTGCAATCTAACAAAGTTTATATCTGAAATCTACGTGGACGAAGTCGCGGATAAAAGCTAGTTATTTTAATAAAGCTCCACATTATCTATACATTAACTGCGGACTATGAATATCGTTTAACTGTTAGCATTATTATTTATATAATCTGGCATAAACGACTGATATTTTTATTTTATTCAAAATGTTAACTCCCGCAAAACGATCTTTAAAGTTTCTAGTTTCAGCATCTTTATCTACAGAGTAATAAAATATGCAGAAGTATGTCTGCTCGCTAATCTTTACGAATATTACGTATATAATGCCCCAATACAAAATTATAAAGAGACTGAGTATAGTACTTTTGAGTGTAGGATTAACAAAAAAAAAATAAGACAAAATTTATTTTGTTAATTTCTTACTTAAATTAATATTTGTTTGTTTTTTAATATCTGTCACTGTATATGCATATGTATTTAATTATTTTAGTTAACGCTTACTACTTTATAAACATCCGTGTATCACTTTTTTATCTAATTACTTGATACCGATTCTAAATAACATAAGCAAAGTACACAAATATGAGATCAGCGATATCATTATCTTTTCGTAAGCTGTGTCATTCAAATTATTTGCTACGGAAAAAATCGCTAGTGAAGCTAAATCACGAACTTTACTGATCCCGTGATTTTGTTTCCACTTTCTTTTCAGCAAAAAAACGTAATTTCGCACATGCATTTGAAACTTATTCCTCTTCCTCGAACCATCTCTTCATAACAATGACGCAACCAGCTTTCTTTCATAACAGTGCTTTTCTAATTGTGAATTTCTCGGCATAATATTGCATTTTCATTTTCTGAAGATTACTTTCATATTAACCTGACTTAACATGAAAAACAAATGTTCTTTAAAGCTTGATTTTGCCACTGTTTCGTAATGCTGCTGCCACTGTTGATGGTTGATTGATCATGAAAGCGAATGACTACAGCTGTTGGACTTCTGAAACACATTTGAGCCACAAAATTGTTTCGTAAGTACCAGTTCAAAGACCAAAAAAAACTATTTACTTTGACTGCTGATAATGGAGACATCGAACATTCGGAACATTTTCAATTATTTCATATTTTAAGCACTTGCTTTGTGGGAAAACTTAAAGACGTTTTATCTAGTCAGGATGGATTATTATTGTTAATAAATTAAATTCTGCAGTAAATTAATAATCCCCAGGGTACTAGATTGAAAGGGCAAAACTGGTAGCGGACAAGAGAATCAACCTTTTTGAATGAGCCGTATTCTAAATTAGGCTGAAGGGTAGTTTCTAGAATTTCCAACAAATTTATTTTCTTTTTGGCAACGCCCATTTGCACCATGCGTTTCACCGTGTAAAGTCCGTGTGACACGGACTCGGGTCAGTGCCTATATGCATCCACGTGTGTCCGTGCGCACATCGGTACAAAAAGGCAAATTTCAGCCCATAGATATTTTTTTTTTTAAAAATAGACATTTTTTTAAAAAAAATATTCAGTCAGTAGACATTTTGTACGAGCGTGGATGATATCTCGAGTTGTAGTGTATCAATCATCATAATTATAATTGCTAATTATTTGCCAGCTACAGGACTATAGCATGAACTAGAATGAAGACAGATATAATGACGGAAAATGACGCGTGTTTGTTAAAGGTTCGAAAAAACGTTAAAATGTTGTTACTAAAAGTTAAATAAAATCCGAACCATGTAATATTTTGCTTAGATCCTAGTTCAAGCGACAAGCAGCTTGTTTCAATTTTGTTTTGCACAGCTTTTCCGTCAGCGATAAAGCTACAAGCTGGCATAAAAAGCTGGAATTGTGTTTCAGTCTTTATGCCAACACGATAAGCTCCAATTATAAATGAGATAATTCGAAAATGGAAGCCATCTGTTGAAGATCGTCATCGAAAATACAATTTCAATAACTAATTATGACTTAAATAATAAGCGATTTTACAGAATATTATTTATTTACTTATTTATACCTTCCATAGCAATCCAGACCTTGGGTCTTATAAAGGGTTTTTCAATAAGGACGCTCGACTTTAAAATGTAAATAAAACAAGTTGTGTGGACATATCCACTCCATTATTATTTTATTTGAAAGAATATTTTATGACATTAAGTATGGATTGAAAAACTGATTTCTTCTAAAATAATGAGCAAGATGAGTGAAACAACTTTCGACAATGATGTAAACAATGTACAAAATTATACTTGATGTTGCTTTTAATTCGTTTTGGTATTTTTAGGATTTCTTTCTGTAAACATACTGTTTCTTTTAAATCTTTTTCTACATTTCATATTTTAAAATTTAATGCCTGCTGGTTTTGTGTGGTTTCCGATGGGATTCGGACTCGGGACGCCTAGCTTCTAGTGTGGACATGTTGCCACTACACCATTAGACCGCTTCATGCCAGCTGCATTTAAAATTTTACACCAAATTTTTATATTTATCTTTACACCGATTGTTTGTAATTTTACTAGGAAAATGTGTAAAGTTACAAAAAGATGCATAATTTTTTTGGTTTCATTTCCTGAGTTCCCAAATTACTGTGTAAAATCACAGACTTAGGGCATTTTGCTAAGTGCAGTATGTATAAATACAAAGATAAAGGGTATTAATCCCAAGAACACGAAAATTACTTTTAAATTGTTTGATTCCTACAAATCTTCTTACTTTATATTAGGAATACATGTATTGATAGGGTAGTCTACATGTTAAATACAAAATAATCCAATTTTACAGGACCACAATGACTACGTATATACGAGAGCAAAGTCATAGCTATGTTGGCCGCATAAACAGGTCAGTTAGAAATCCAGTAACGATTAAATTGGGCCTAGGCTAGATTTCATTGAATATGTGTGTAATAAAGTAAGAGGTGTCACGCACACATGCATAGTAGACGAATGCAAATTTCCCAGGTCGAATTTGTGCCTTTTACGCAGCCTGCTACAATTTCTGCCTGGAAACCAATTTTCAGGCACGATTTGTGACTTTCGCATATATCTACGTAGTCATAGTATTTATAAACGCAGATTCCTTAAATTTAATGTAAATTCACGTTAAATTGTGATTTTCGCTTTGCCCTTAGTTTAATGATCCTATTTACACATTTAAATTATTGAAATCGATTTTCAGGCAAGCCTTTGAAGTTTAACTAATTTAATAACTTAACTCCCCGGTAGTCATCTTGAAGAACTTGAATAAAAATATCGATATCGACTCAAATCGACATCGAGTTGATAATTACGCATTACGTAGCGTAAACTTTAAACTGTTAATGGAAATTACAATGAAATCAATGTGTAGCTTTCTTCAGTCATATTTCGCCCTAGATTTTTATTTTTAATTTGCCAGCGAACCCCATAATCATAAAGAGGAGGAAGAGAGCACGGGGAGCATAACGGAGGGCAGCCGAGTACGACAGCAACTGAAGATCTCATCCCAACCTGGATTGGCTGACTAAAATTCCACTCTTCACTTCCAGCAAAGATGGTTTGAAAGTCATGGTTGAGGTTCATGGTCTTTTAGCCCTGTTGCTAGACCATATACGAGTAAATAAGTCACACCGGTGGCGACTGCTTAGTAAAGCCAACCAAAAAACCACACCAACAACTATTTTTAAATTGGCCAAGATACCATACAATAAAAATACTAGCCAAAAAGTTTCAAAATTCGAAACAGCTGATAGTCTGACCAGTGTAAACATTTGCTATATCTAAACACCTATGGGAATGAAAAACCAGATGATTTTTTTGCTTTTGTAGAGCATCACTTTCCTGGAGCTCAGAACAGAATCAGAATAACAGCGAATTGTTTTCTGAATGCATTCTTCCTTTACAAGCGGCAATGTAATTTGGTGACACTTGCACTGTTTATGAACACAAATAAAAGCTCAGTTGTGGCTTGTAATTGTAGAAGGTTTTGTCCCGACGCATTATGAGGTTATTAAAATGTCATTGCCATTTACGTCATTACGTGGACTGATATGAGGTAATCGCTGGAGAAGCTGCCCTTCCCTTTATGATCTCCTGTTACACCTTTTAATGATCACACGACATGTGGTATTTCATGAAAAATTCAGCAGACTGCTTGCTAATCATAACTTGCTGTTAGAATTTTCTAAAATTTAACTTCTTTAACCTAGTGAAGAAAGTGATAGTACTAGTACACATTTTCCAGAATCCGGAAATTCGCAATTTAAATTACCGATCGGAAAATGCTGCACCAACGTCACTGCTTCTGTCAAAATTTGTAACTGAAAGAATTCAGTAGAGCGTGGAGAGCTAATTAAGCAATTAAGGCAGCGAATTCTTACACCATTAATGCAAGCCATAACGTGAGGTACTTACGGAATAAGTCTTTGCGGACGAGGTTCCTCGCACATAAAACTGCAAATAAACAGAGGAGCGCGTAAGGGTTATCGAAGCAATTAGACTCAGCAAGTACACACAAATAGCTACTTACTTGTTATTCGAATTTTGTGTGCACCATTCCGTCGAGGATAGTCCAGTTTGTTCATAATTCAAACGGAAATTGACCAGGAATCCCCGATAAACCATTTATTAAAATTGAATTCCACTACGAGAGAAACCTTCACAATTTTTTCGCCCCAGGGTTTCGACGGCGAATTATTCGGAATTTTAAGCTATTTAACACAAATTAATAAGGAGCACTTTTCAACTTGTCGCGACTTAAGAAAACAACAATAAACCACTTTGTAACAAGATTGCTCAAACCACGTGCGAAGCACTTTTAATTTTCCAATACACTTAGATCATTAAGCACTCAAACTGTGTGTTTTGGGGCGAAGAACTTATTAAAATCGCTGATTATCACCACGGTTCGCATTTTTCCACGACATTAGACAGCTATCTTCACAACGCCATTTTGGTTATTAGGATATATTATTTTCCCTCATATCGTAATCTCGGGAAATAGTTAGGAGGTGCCAGTTGTCATTTTTTGGTGTGACATCTGTTGTGTGGTGTACAAAGCAATACTATTTGTAATTAAACACAGATAAACAGAAATTTAATGAATTTTTATACAGCATTATGTACGAATAACTAATGATGATGACCTTGATTAATAAAATAATATTAACTAAATGATATATTCCCCCAAATTTTCCGTTTATGTTCTGAGCGAGATTCCAAGCAATAGGTGACTGTCTTCACTAATTCCGAAATTCTTGTATATTCGAGTTGTCATCGCTGACAAATGTCAACTTATATTTAGCGCGAAGTTTAATTGAAAATAATATAACGAAGATTAAAGATGTCCATAAAATTGGAATTGAATAAAGACTACATCAACTCAAAGGATAGTGAGGTGGACGTTCACTACTTGCCAGCAAGCATTGACGGTAATGGTGCTGCAAATGTGGAGATGTGCTTCACCCAGTACACCACCGAAGAGGACGGAGTTCTTTCGAACTCCCTCCGTGGCTATCCATTGAAAGGCGATAAATATGAGCTTCCCGCGAACTATGTAGGTATTGTGTTCCAGGAGACTCAAAAACCGCTTCACGAAAACGCAGATCGAGTTCTCAAAGCAGCTGGCAAATTCAGCTCTTTAACATACTGGAACTATGACAAGAATCCTTCGAGGGGGGATCCCTTTCAACAAGCCTTGGATATGACTTATCTCTCGGATGCTGTAAGTTCGTAGAATTTTTCTTTTTACCTGGAAATCAACTGAATGCTCTTCTAGATAGCTCAGCCTGTCTCAATAGATGCCGTTAAGGGAGAGATGTTCGACAACGAGAAACAGAAGAAATGAAATGTCATTTATTTACTTAATATAGTAAATTATTTATTAAAGCTTAAAATGATCCATCGCAATTTAGCAAGTATTAGTACCGAATGCCATCTTAAGGTAACCAACTCAGTAATGAACTGGCGCCAAGTAAATTAGCCCACGATGTCCATTTCGGTAAATTCTAATATAAATTAGGAAAAGAAAATAGAAGAGCGGGTTTTTAATATCAATTCAAATTAGATGATATTTAAACACCTGACTTGCGCATGGCGCTGACTACAGATCGTTACGCGCGTCTCGCTTTATACTGTGTCCATGGACATGTTTGAGTTTGGGTTGAGTGTTCGTCGAGTTTCAAGAAAATGAGGGACGCTGTGCGTTTCTATGAACCACATAAAGCCGGTACAGGTGTTTTCCAGCAAGATGCACAGAGATATAGGTCTCCTGGTTGGGGATTATAAATGCGATCAACTGTGGGCTTTATATTTGATATCAACACACTTTGCGTCGGCATGGACCAGCACATAAGAACGTCACATTTTGGACATCAAGGCATTTATCTGCAGCACAGTCAAACATGGTTAAATCCGATTGCCTACTTATGGGCTGAATATAAAAAAAAGTTTTAGCCAAATAGACCAAAGTGGATTTAAAGGGGCATGACAGCTACAACTAAAAATTATAAAAATGACCATGTATTCTATTATTATATTGTACTACACACTAGAGAAGTTGAACTTCTACGCAAAATTCACATTGTGTCATAAATTGTTCGCATTCCTCCATCCCATCTAAAGCGGTTCGGGATGTTGACAATTTTTTATTATTTTTAGTATAATGTTTATGATGAGAGTATCCTCAGTAGACAAAGAATGTTCCAAAAAAACACCCTCAGTCTGTCCAGCAGTTCCCTGTTATTCCCTTGTGGGAGGGCACCCAAACCACTCTGACATACTCTAATCTGCCCACCACAATATCAAATATTTGAGAGGCAAAAAGATTTTCCGAGGTGTAAGGTTGAGGAATTTCTTTCGCCATAATGGATCCACCATCGATGGCAGATTCGAGATCAGTGACCCCGAAAACACCTGTATATTAATTACTACGAAAACACGTTCACTCTCTACGTGCTATTAGTTTCACGATGCAATGTTTCGGGTCAACTTCAGTCGCATGATTCAAATTTGCTCTACCATCCGTAAAGAAGTTTCACATCAAAATTAACTCAAATGCATGTTTTAGTTTTATCGTCTTCACGAACCAGACGACATGCCGTCTCATTAGGTAGACCTAACCTTGATGATGGCCAAATAGGTAGGCTGCCAAGGACCTGTGATCGGCTTCGCTCAAATACAGCAATATTAAGGGAAATAAAGTAATGAGCAATATTGCGATGGCAAAACAAATTTAACACAAAAGACTTGTTAGTTGCAAACATGTAATATTGCTGCGCCTGGACCATGTAAGCTGGATGGTTAAAATTCATGAATATGGAGACTGGGAATAAGAAAGAAAACAACTTCTTATAAATCAAAGTAACAACAAATAAATATTATTTATTCACTTTTTAACAAATAGCTTCACGAGGACGGAATTGCAAATGGCTGCTTGCAAATCCTTCCTAGAACGGTTTCAATACAAAAGTGCAAACGGAAACGCAAGTCAAATGCAAAACACGTTGTACAGGGTGTTCATATTTAACAACCTTTAGAATAAATGTATACACAAAGGACGCAGCTAGGCTAATATTGTAATTGGAAGTTGGTCTCGAGGCTAGAAGCGTCCAACCAGTATAAAATGTACTCTTCTTTTATATTTTAACTCTAAACTGGCAATAGATAAATTTCGCTAAAGTACCCTTAAACCTAGCTACTACCGATACGGATGAGCATAGGAAAAAACGCGAATGGCTGAACCGCGCTCTTTGATTTCATCATCTGCGAATCGTAAGAAAATTAAACAAGTATCTTACAAAACCTAAGGGTTTTCATATATTCGCCCTATTTACTAATGCGGGAAGTCCAAAGCTGGAGGGTTCCCCTACAGATAAAAATTATTGTTCGTAGCTTGTAAATTCCCTAAACGAGCCATTCACTGGCAAACGAGAAGGACAGTGGCTTACATGAAGTTACTAGCGAAACGTCGTCTGCCGAGCTTGTGTCTTCTCTATGGTAATCTAGGTAAGTTGTTGGTGAAAAATTAAGCTTTGTGCTAACGTTGTGATGTCAGACTGCAGTGGCTCCAGTCACCTGTCCAGGTACTGCAGTCGGGAGATTTGGTCTAACCTTAAATGTTGCTTGAAGCCTCTGCAAATTAAACTTATATGATTTGAAGAAATGAACGAAAAAAATTATTGTTTACATCACCAAATCGGCCGGGCGTAATAAGGAATTTATACACAATGTAAACTGGTATACAAAGCACCGAAGACGCCGTAAGGGCCCATCCTACTGCAATACTCCATTCTGGATACTGATACTCCTGTCCTAGCATGTCTTCATATCCCAGAATTGAAAAGACAAATATACACTGCAACGGAAGCTCTTATTTGCTGAACTATTTAGAAGTTATAAAAACTTACCAACAAGAATACTGGACTTATGTAAGTCCAACAAATTCTCCAAAAAATTCCTGGCTTCTGGCCGAGCATTTGTTCGACATCTGAGGAGAAATTGTCAACACCGTAAAACCAAAAAACTCCAGCTGCTTCAACGAACACGACAAAAAGAATGGCTAGACCAGGGCCATACACGTTAAGGAAGTTCACCAAAAAGACACCACCCTGAAGAATTATCAATGACAAATATTATTTTTAATTGTTTATGTGTATGCTGAAGAGAACGAATTTGGAAAATAAACCAACCAAGAATTAAAACAATTTAATTTTTCTTTAATTGGAAAGAATTTACAGTGCTCCCTGTTTACACTTTTTAGGAAGAATGATTTAAGGTATTTCATAAAAAGTAATTTTTAACCGACTTAAAAAAAAGGTAGAGGCTCTCAATTCGACTGTATGTTTTTTTGTGTATGTTACACGATTCCTTCGCCGATTGTGAACCGATTTTAATGATTCTTTTTTGATTGAATATTCAACAGGCTATATCTGGAGGGCGGTCTCATTTGAATTTGAAGAAAATATTCTACCTCTAAGGGTGGAAAATTAGGGGATGAATCCCGTTTTTCACCCACTTCCCATTAACCGATTTTAATATAATTTGGCACATAGGTGTAATTCTAATGAAAATAAAATATTATGGCACTCTGCACTAAAAACTTCAAAATAATTGTTTTTAGAGTCGGTGCCAAAACGTATGATACGCGTCTGCAGTGTGGTGGAAAAATGACGTTACGCAAGGTACTCGACACAGCACTGCGTAGACGTGTATCGTACGGTTTGGCACAGACTCCAAAAACAATTATTTTCAACTTTTTAGTGCTTTAGTTTATATTTTGAAGTCGGTTGTTATTTTTTTTTAAAAGATTTTATTTTTAACTTTTTAGGGGCCATTCATTAATTACGTAAGAGTACCGAGGGGGGGTTATGAAAATCTCTACATGTCCTTATGTTGGGGGGAGGGGGGTTAAACTTATTCTTACGTAATATTTTGTAAATCAATATTCAATATTAGGAATCTAATTCCATTTTGGATTCCAAATGGTCTTCTTCATTTTATAGTGTACAATGTAATTTAAATCCTATTTGAAAAATCAGTTTTAATTCTAATACCAAATGCTTGTCTAATTATATAGTTTTAATCTAAATCTTATAACAATAGAAGAGTATAATTTGAATTATTATTTGTTAAAAAATAAAAATTTTTGATTCACGTTAAACTATAGTTTTTAGTGCAATTGATCTTTTTCTAACATTTTACTATTTAGAAGGATGATATAGAATCTTACGTACGAAAGGGAAGGGGGAGTTCGAGAATTCTTATGTATTCTTACATGGGGGCAGGGGGGGGTCAAAAGTTACCAAAATTGTCCTTACGTAATTAATGAATGGCCGCTTAGTGCAGATCACCATAATATTTCCTTTTCATTGAAATTACACCTATGTATGTGCCAAGTTTTATTAAAATTGGTTAACGTGAAGTGGGTGAAATTCAATAAACGGCATTCATTCCCTAATTTTCCACCCTTAGTGGTGGAATAGTTTCTTAAAAAATAAATAAAGATATGGCGTAACATACACACACAAACAGAACATACAGTCGACTTGAGAACCTCCTCCTTTTTTTAAGTTGGTTAAAAATTGCCAATATGACGTCATAGTAGACAGTTGCATTAGGTAAGACATATTTTTACTATGCTATACTGCCAAGATAACTGTCCAGAGGTCCCGAGGAGGGTGTACGACCGGTATTACATTTGTATTTTATTTTTTAAAGGACTGTTTGTGAAAAATTTCCATAAAATGACTGGCCCATACATATAATGTTCACTCCTGCTGCTTTTATATAAAAGGCTAGCAAAGGCGAACACTGCTCGCAAAAAGCGAACGGCTCGAGATTATAATTTCAAATGTAATCTAGGGTAGTGCTAACAAGTATCCCTAACCAACAAATACTTTCTGAGTTGATTGAGAGATGAATTGACTGGAAAATGTATCTCTGCTCTGTGATATAACAAATATGGTCAAGCTGCCCAAGTAAACAAACACCATTCCCCCTCTTTGTTGTAGAGCTATTAAAAGGGTATGGCTAGAAATGCCCGTGCAGGTTTTATCTTATCGGCTGAGGGCCATTCCGGTGAAATATATCAAGAGGTAAATGATTGGCACTGCCTAATGAATATTGCATCAGGACTTTCACTCGTCAGGATTAATCGAGAACGTATCTCTGCGAGCTCCTAGATGGATCGGCTACTACGGCAATGAACTTTTAATGCTCACCGAGATGTTATGTTTCGCTTAATTTGTGGGAAATTTATTTAATCAAAGAGCTTTCCCCACGGCTACATGAGAAATCGAAAGGTTGCGCATACTTACATAGGTCATCGTCGGCAATGCACATAGATAAATCGCTGCAAGTAGAAAGAGGACAAAAATTTCTCTCCGGCGACCAAGAGTTCTTGGGTATTCATCACAAAGAGCTGTTATCATCGCCTCCAGACCCCCGAATGTGCTGTCCAACCCCAGAGTTATTAGCATTAAGAAAAAGATGATAGACCAAAAAACAGAGCCACTCATCGTTGCAATAGCTTCCGGATACACAATAAAAACTAGTCCTGGACCTTCCAGTCCAACTTGGTCAATTGATTTGTTCTGAACATGGGCCATGTAACTGTAAAATAAAAAAATAAGTTATTATATTCTAATACATTTCTTAGTCGCGAAACTTGCCCAAGTACGGAAAAAATTACAAAACCCGCCAAAAAGCTTGTGAGGCAGTTTATGCTACTTGTGATCAAAGCGTCACGGTAGCAGTTGTTGTTAAATTTATTATAACTAGAGAGTGCTAGGAGAGTCCCAAAGCCTGGACCCAGCGAGAAGAATATTTGAGACGCTGCGTCAATCCATACCTGAAATGGGAATTTTAATAAAGATCTTAATAGATAATAGAGTTCATATTCATGTCAGTCTACACGCCAGACGTCGAAGGAAGTTCATATAAAATAAAATGTGAAAACGTTTCTAAAAATTATGCATTATAAAAGTTCCAGAATGTGACAACGTTCGTGTTTAATCCAATTTTATATATGCACATACATATGTAGTGAACTAAAGTGAAGCACAACTCACTTGCTATTTTAGTGCAGATATATTAGGCAAGATTTGGCCCAAGTTAGGAAAATTAGTTTATCAAGCTAAAAATTGGTGGAGGTTTTCTTTGGATAGCATGGAACAAAATACCAAAAGTGCCAAATGAATCCCCTTGGGGAACATGCCGCCATCTTGGAATAAGGGACGCTATCTTGGATTTTCACTTGATATTCTTTTAAACGGGATTACTCGGTATCTATGGATGATAAACGAACGCGGTTTGCTCAAAAGTACTTGTATTAATGTAAGCTACAGGCTACAGTTCTAACAGGTTTTTATGTCTTGTGGATAAGATAAAATCCATTTAGAATTCAAATAAAAGTAATAATGGAGCAAAAGTAAAATGGTAAACCAGAGTTCTATGTCGATGTTCGTCCTTTTCTAGTTATCGCATTGGACAAAGTATACAAACAAAAGTTCTAGAACACATCTAAATGCATACGAATACGCAATTGGAATTTTTGTAAGCCTAAAATTGTGGCTTTTATAAGGCGTTGAACGTGCGGGAACGCACCGTCAATCATCGTATATAGTGCCGTAAACAATTTGTACAGGTAGAGAGAACCTATTTTATTGATAATTTAAACATTTTATTGTACAACTAAAAAACAAATAGTATAGTTGGCGGTAGGGTTCGTTTGCTGCATTATTTTTGTGATTTTCGTGTGATATATGTAAGTGTCTTCTCGGCTTTGCGACCGTTGAAAATATGTTGTGCAAAATGTGATCCTGGATAGTGACAAAACATACGAGGTAAGAAAATACTACAAAAAACTCGAGGAATGATGTTCAAAATGGCGGAATGATGAAACAAATTTTATATTATTGATATAGCGTGTAAAATTTAAAAGAACGAAATCGGGAAAATGCTAGTACAGGGAATTCGTCGCTGATTACGATATCATGTTTAAAATTCAAAACGGTGGATCAAAAATGGTGACGCATTTTCATAGCAAATCAGTAGTTTGGGAGATATAAGGCAACAACGCGAAAAGCCTTCCTCATTTATATATATATATTTAAGATAGTTATATTATAATAATTAACAAATTATATAAAAAATCTGAAAAATCACATATTGAAATTATCAGCTACAACCTCTATGTATTTATATTAATAAGTTTTTTTTATTTAATAACAGACGCTTAATTGCACTGAAAAATTTTATATCTTCATGGAATCTCCAAATTGGATATTTAGATTATAGTGAAGTATTAAAAAAATGCACATATTTGCTATTTGAAAAGTATAGGGACAATTTTTAAAGATGCTTCTTGGGCATTAGAAATAAACGATTTAAACGATTTTTGTAATACTTCACATTGATTTTTGCACCATGTATTCTAAAATTTATTAATTTTTCAATTTTGTCACCAAACAAGATTATTTCTTAAATCGGGCTTATGACGAAGTTATCAAATCAAATGGTATTTGTTTATAATTGGTACGCAGACTGCAGAGGCCACCCAAGTCATTGTGGAAGGGGAGGATTAGGGTAATCCAATTTTTTTATTTTTTTCCGCACGCATGAGGGATAAGTACCACTAAAACGCACGCCTTTGCGTGCGGTAAGTTGCTTATTTCCCACTGCGTGCTTTCGACGGTCAAAAAAACACGCTGCAGAAAATAAAACACGCATCTTTATAACAGAGCCGGTCAGACTCGGCTCCGTGGCGTATGTAAGCGTAAGGATACTTTTTTTTCCTTTTCCCTCGGAGCAGGCAAACTTTACCTTCATGGGAGCCGTATACCTGAGTGCATTTTGGGTCGCTTCATTAACGCAATGAGAAGATATGTAAGGGTACTTTTTTTTTCCTTTTCCCTCGGTACCCGAGAGATACTGAAAAAAGGATCCTTTATGACACAAGTTTATGTAGCTGTTCTGTATGACTTGAAATTTGGCCGGCTCCGCTTTCAAATAAAACCCGGAGATTCAAAATAAATTACGCAATTTTGAAAGGAAATGCAGTTCGTAAATAATACATATCTTAAAAATGTATTATTTAACCACGTTCTATGACAGAATTGTTCTAATTTTTCTATATATTTGAATACGAAAAAAATTAATTAATTTTCAATTTTTTTTAAATCTAAAAATAGTTGTAATTATTGCTTAAATAATAATTTTTTCTGTTCTGGGGGGCTCTGCCCCCCCCCCCCCCCCAAACGCCCCTTCCTCAACCACCCTCTTCCTACGATCGCATGCCTCACTAGTACGGAAAAATAGAATGTGCAACTCGGGCGGTGCGTAGCCGATTGCTTATGCTGCAGCGTGCGCAATCGGCTACTTACCGCCCTTGTTGCACAATATACTATAAACGAATTAATAGTGCAGGTACATGAAAAGAAAATTCTGGTCCAAGGAGAGCTCTTAAACTTAATATAAATATTTATTGGTGGCTTATCGAGCTTTTAACCTTTCCATAAGAATAACATGATAAAGAATAATTTACTTCAAAGTTTCGTCTATATCTCGTGGAAAAGCATCTTACCCGAACGGGACCAAGTCCATTGAAAAGAGCACACAATTTTCCATAAAAAGTTACCTTCACATTTCAAAATATGTTGAAAACTACGATTTTGATTTTCGCACCCATTACAATAACTTCCCCTTCAACTTGTTAATTATTTAAACAATTTAGTACAAAAGAGGTTACTTCGATTCCCTCTGACATTTTTTATCAGATTTCATTTTATGTTATAAACATTCGAGCTAGGTACTATGACATATACTGAAACTATACGATTGTGTACACCGATTTTACACGATTTTACCTTTGACCTCTTGTAAAGAAGAGGCTGATTTGTTTTGGGCTGGATCAAAAATATGTAGTGAATATTTTAAAGGTGCGAATATGTACTTACCCTAGAATTTTTTAATTTGTGCCATTCTGGAGTTAAATAGTATCTTATTCCAACGTCTGCTCCAGGCAGCGATACACCACGAACTAAAAGGATAATAAGCACCACATAAGGAGCTAATGCGGTCACCCAAACAACTTTTCCGGCACTTCGCACACCTTTCCACAAAGAGAAGTACACAAGAATAAACACTCCGAAAACACATAAGGCCAAAGTTGGTTTGACTGGTCCCATAAAGTCCAGTCCGTCCGATTTGTATTGTTCGAGGACGTTCCTCCTAGTGAAGAAAAGCAGGTATTATTAACTTATCTTTGGCCATTAATTCATATGAGAAGGGAACACTAAAGTAGTTTCGACTTACTCAAAAAATTCCCTGGCAGGACTTGTGCTGTTCGCCAAACTGCTGTCCGTAACCGGCCTACAAAGATCGGTGTTCCATTCATTTCCACACGACGTCCATGGGAGGGTGCTGTTGAAAGACGCAAACAAGTAGTACACGGCCCAGCCTATTATCGTGTTGTAGTACATTCCCATGTATATGTCGATGAGACAAATTGCATATCCCACCCCTGTAAAGATTCAATTGTTTAGTGAAATCTCTAAAGTTCGAGCGGGACTCAGAAAGGATAATTTCTTATCGAATTGCCACATCATCAAACAAGTGGTTTCCCTCATAATCCCCAAGAGCTCTCCTACATTCATCACAGTCACCGAGTGGAAGTTTGCTCCTTGATATGTCACTTACAGCTTATGCAGGGACTAACGAAGTATCAATTTGATTTGCTCCTATCTTTTACAAATTTGACTCGACGTCTCGGATATTTTCCGAGCCGGTTGTTGCCAAATTAAATTTCCTGCGTTATTAGCAGAGATTCAAAACGAACACACTCTGACTCTGACCCTTGAGGTTCGAGCAGGAAGCGCATTTTAAAGATTCTTGAATGAGACTTAATGGCCATTTGATTTCATTAACTTGTTTTGTGGAGACTCAAATGTGGTACGGGGAAGTGAGGATCTGAAGTAAGGTTGATAATTATTCAGTATAATGTAATGAAACCTTTGTGTTGTGTTGAATAATTTCTCAGGTTTCAATACCACACACAGATCAAAAAGAAAATTGGTCAAGAAACACAATATACTTACAGCGTAACAGCGCACATATTGTAATTTAATAATAAATGAACCAGTAACCAAAAGCGGAACAAAAATTATTAAAGGGAGAGAAATTGAGCACTTTCTGCCACTTAAGGGATCCTGTATGCATATATTGTTCTGAAACGATTTTTTGATTTTGAAACTCTTTATAAAGCTACATATATCTAACGAGAAATATGAGGAAACTTCTTTGCAGTAAGATACAGATTAAATACATAAAGTGTGAACGATATTTCCTCGGCAGTTTTATACAGGGTTCTCTAAACACGTAAATAAGGTTTCTTTAGAACTCCAGTCCACAGATCAGCACAATAGGTGCTGAGACCTTAGACCACGTTGCGTGTGTTTAAGCTACTAGTACCTCCTAGAAGGCCACAATAAGGTATATTTAAAAAAATTTATGACTCAGCTTTTTTATTAGATATCACAATAATTTTTTTTAAAAACATAATGCTATTCTTGTAGAATGTAAAGAAAGCATATATGGCTTCAAATAGAATTGTTTCTTATTTGTAGAGGGCGCTGAAGGCGAATCCTCGAAAAAAAAGGTTGCACCATGGCGGACAGTTAATATCAGGTTTTGCAAATCTGAATCAAAAAAATGAAAATGATCCTTAAAGAGGAAGATTTCTTACGTGGCAATTTACCACCATTACACAAATTTCGAAAAAAGACAATAAATCGACCTATTTATCCACCTTTTTCGCATTGCAACAATTTTTTTTTTTTCAGTACACTTTAACAAAAAAACCGACAATTCATTCATTAAAATCGGTTGAGCGGATTCGTAGATTAATTGTCCGCCATATGAAAAAAAGTCATTTCGAGAAAAACGCGTTTTAAGTTTTGTTTTATATGGATCCATTTTAACAACACACAAATACTTTCACAGACGACCGATAATAGAACAGAGAACGCGTGAGAAAGGCAACAGTAATTGTTATGTGTATAGACGACAACTGCGGAAAGTCCAGAACGCGCGTAGACCTACAGTAATATATACTGCTGTAACTTTTTTTCTATTAGGAATTTCTTCACAAAATTTTAGGAGGCTTTTTCTGATGATACAAGGAGTCGAACCAGACGGTACTAGTATCTTAAATAAATTTTCAATTCTTCATTTTACTGGATAGAATTTGAGCAAAAGCACATTTTTGTCAGACTTGTAATTTCACTGAAATAGCTTCTTTACTAAATAATACGAATAGACTTGTTTTTGGATTTATTGCTATTCTTTGAATATTTTTAGGAGTTGAGGTCATTTCAACCCTGAATACTGAATATTTTCAAAAGCCAAAAACAATGCTTCTTTTGGCTGGACAATTTGAGACCTCTTAAGCCTTTTTATGATTTTTCCCAAGTTCGCAATTCAGTACGCAAAAACAGGCGGAAAACAGCTTATTTTTTCGGTCAATCTTTAGTAGAGTCACTTTTTGAGAGAATATATAATATTTTTTTTTTATAAAAACCACCTGGTGCTGAAAACGTCTATCATTTATCTGATGGTACAACTTCGAAAGAATACTATACAAAAACAGAAAATAAAAATATTATCATACATATGTACAAATGGTATGCAAGCGAATGATATAGGGTAGGAACTTTGGAAATAAAGCAAAAACTTAAATAACTTTAAAACCGTGAGACTTTTCATAAGCATATATTCTGCTCAGTTGATAGGTAATAAGCTGCCGTATAACCAGTTTCTAGGTTATCCACTATTCACGGAACACCTTGTAGAGTAATGTTCAATATCACCTCAGTCGCTGGGGCAAAATACGTAATTTCCCATATTTCCCGTACATATAATTTTTGGGTGTCGTGTATCAAGGGTATGAGTCCTGATGATGTCCTAATAACACGAAATGTGTAAGCTCAAAAAGCAAATAAGAGTGTTTTAACTAACATTTAAATAATTTGTTTAATAAAATTCAAAATTTTGGCACAAAAATGAATTCTTGTAGTTTTATTCTACTACTTTCTAGTTTTTTAGATATTTCGGTTAAAGTTATTCATGGAATGCTCGATGCCATTAAACGGTCCTTTGCAATTATCTGAAAACAGTTTATTTACCACTATTGACAAACACTAATAGCATAGCAAATTTTAGGAATAGAGTAATCATACATATTATACACACACACACTGAACATGCGATACGGGTTTTCCAATGAAATACAATCCTTAGCACCTATAAGATGTTTTCCGTTGAGGAGCTGTTAGATTAATGACAAATTAATTAATGTAATGGCTGGAGGTGGCTGATATAAAAATTATTTCCCTGGAAAACGCGACTTAGTGCGCTATGAGACAAAATTCGTTGTTTCAGGACTAATTAAAACAACATCAGGGGCAGGGCTCACCCTCAGATTATTTTTGCTCCCACTTTGCCGGTTATGTGACAAAGCGCTTGAATGTTTGGAAGTTGCCGCAGAATTGCTTTACTCCGACCTTCGCCGTCATCGCTTCTTAAGTTAACAAGGGAAAGAACTTTTTAAAATTACTTTTCATCCTTAAGGAAAGGAAAGAATACCAAAGACCAAATGCCTTTTCTGTGTCAAACGCTTGGATTGTATTTGCTTAGAGCTTTTCCAATAGTTCTGAAGCAGGAAGCTCAACAAGTGTCTGTCCTAAAAGAAGGTTAGTTCCAGATCTTTTAGCCTCAAATGCCCCCGCAATAGGACGGTGCCCTGTTGATTGCGGCAAGTCAATATTTAATGTCTCAACTGGAGTTTTCCAATATTAACTCAAACATTAAGCGAATCTTTACCAGGAATATTAAAATCGCACGCTTGTTTATTTTTCTCCGAACCCATAATGACATGGACTTTGGAAACGGACTTTCATTCATCTATGAGCCGATTTAAACCAATAAAATCATTGATGTTTACGAAATGTAAACACAATTCTGCCAGGTAAATATGAAAATCATATGTGTATGTACATTATGAAAGCCAAACATATTTTCCGCTTTTATGAACAAAAATGTGGAAAATGTTCAAATGGAACGTGAGGTTGGATAAAGTATTTTTATTTAGAGTGAAATTTATTAATCCTTTTGTTCACTGAGGAAAATGTTATCATATAATTTGCATTTATCCATCTCTGGTCGGGAAAATTACTTTGTATCGTCTGTGTCGACATATTTTTGGAAGTGTTTTATCTATGATCATCAGAATTTTGGAGTTATACATCTCCATTGAATATTTAATATTTTTCGACGTGAAGCCAGCTTTCATCGCGCCTTTTCCACGACGACATCAAGTGGAGCTAGTGGAGCAATCGGCGGTGACTGTTGCTGTACAAGTTTGTATTGCCGCTGTAATAGGGAAAACGACTCATGAGGCCGCCATACACGGGACGGTTTTATGCGTACAAGCACGCATTCAAACATAAGATTAACCGTGTGTTGACGTATAATCATAAGATTGTCACAAAACCGTCCCAAATATCGTCTGAATTGTTGCTTGATATTTCTGTTTTACGTAAAACATAATGAATCGCTCTGATATAGGAACTTAGAGTAGGGAATTTTTCCTGAATTGCATTTTCAATTATCTGGCAATGATTTGGACAAAAACTTAAAATATGAATGAATGTCGAAATTTTGCTCGCAAATGAAAATCGGCGCCGTATGTGGTCACTGTGGCCTACAAATAAATTCCAAGATTGTCAGAAAGTTTGTACGCATAAAACCGTCGCCATCGGCTATCGAATAAGAATACCGTAACATAGACTGGGACTTATTATTAGTGCAGCGGTGTAGAACCAGTTAATTAATTTTGGACTTGAACGTCTTGACCTCTACAACAATAGGCCGCGACACACGGCGACAGTTTTATTCGTACAAACGTACTACAAGGTGGGCCAAAAGAAGTCATCCGATGTTGTTTGGCTCTCATTTTTTTTCTAACCCGACCCGCAAGATCGCCCGATTTAACCGTTCCAGACTTTTTTTGGTGGGGTATTTTGAAGTCCCGTGTTTGCGTGAACAAGCCCGATACCCTGGAAGCCCTCAAGGACAACATTCGACACGAGTGCGAGAATCTGTCGCCCGAAGTTCTCGTCGAAGTGATGAAAAATGCCATAAAACGAGCCCGTATGGCAATCAATTGTGACGGCGCGGCGCCCATTTGGCCGATATTATCTTCTCGACTTGACCAATAAAATTCTAAAGGTTCAAATAAACATAATCAAAAAACAGAATCGAAGTTTTTCATTTAGAAAAAAAATGAAAGCCAAACAACAGCGGATGACTTCTTTTGGCCCACCTTGTATTTTTATTTCTGATAATTGGTAAAGTCAACGATTATTACGCGGCATTATTGAGTCCAAAAACAAATGCCTCATTTTTAAGGAAAGAGTGCTTTCCACCATGACAATTAAAAATTAAAAAAAAAGTCATGTGCCTTTCTTGTCAGGCCAAGAATTTTTAAAACTGCCCCCATATGCACCATTCTATTGGAAAAATAGATCTCGTGCATTCCTTCATTGTACGATTTAAACAGCCGCCAAAATTATTATTGATCCATGAGAAGCTCAATTCTTGACTCATTGGGGTATTTCAAAATGTTTGTCCGTTTGTCTAACTACATATTTGTCGTTTGTGTATTCGTATGTCTGTTTATCTGGTAAGTACAGCCTAGTTTTTAAAAAGCTGAGAACAATAATTAATTTTTTAATTTTTTATGTATACTCTTATGCATAAGTAGAAATATTACTGCTACCGCCCACTTCAGGACAATTAACATCGCACTTTTTTATAATATTATAATTAAAACCTAAAATATTGGAACTTTGTATTCAACGTAGGTGATAACGTATTAACTTAGGCTCACTTAGCCCGTTTAAATTTTCTTTGAGTTGACACTGCTCTACTGTTAGGATAAAATAAAAACTGTCAATTAAAACACGACTTAATTTTTGCTACGGTACCAGAAATAGCAAAAGTTGTAAATCGTGTCTTATTGCCCTCGTTTATAAAAACCTGAAAAAATGACGACACCTCCCAAGGCGCAGTAACAATTTCTATAAAAATCACGTTTTCAGACAGATACACACTCTACGGAAGAAAAATCTAAACAGATCCCCGCTTACCACCACCTGTTCGAGCTTTCAGACGCTATCCGTTGAATTTCTCCAGAGAATCTTATCGAATAGGCGTCCCTTTACCGGGATGGAATGGAAGGCACTACAATAGAAAATATTTTACTTACCCTTTAAAGCTGGACAGATCCTTTTCCAAATGGTAAGACAACCGCACCTGTGAAACTGACCCAGAGCTAGTTCCATATAGAAAAGCGGGAGGCCGCCAAAAATCAGCATGATACAATACGGGATCAGGAAGGCCCCACCGCCATTCTGATAGCAAATGTATGGAAAGCGCCAAACATTGCCTAAGTCAACAGCAAATCCAATCACTGCTAGAAGAAATTCCGCCTTCTGTCCCCAGGTCTCTCGGCGCCTCTCGGGCGTCAGCGACACGATAAGGACCCGCTTTATTAAAATTGAAATTAATTAGGATGGGCATTTCAGGCTGGACACCAAATACAGTATAAGGATAGAAATATGTACTTTAAAACAACCCCTTTACGGAGCCTTACCTCGTTATTTGCACTTGCATGGGTGCTTTTAGGCAGTAGCGGATCCGTAGTGGATGCATTTGCCGTTTTGTTTTCATCTTTGGTGTTATTTTGGTGCCAGGTGTTGTTGCTGACATCATTACTATTCGGTACTTTTTCATTTGTTTCTTCATTCGTCATTTTGTTGGTGAGAAATAACTAGCTCTCGTTGGCCTCTATAGTGCCCACAACACAATATTGTGAACACTAAGCCGAGGACAACCGCGAGAATGCGTCTAAATCGGATAGTGGGTCTTCTGGCATATTTTTTGGTGTTTTTGGCAAATTAACAAGGAATCTGAAAAATTGGCAAATACAAAAAATTAAATCGAATTTTGCATCTTTCTAATAATATATATCAAGCATAAGCACATATCTTCCTTCGTGTACCAAATTTCACTGTTAAAAATATCGAACTATTTGTAAAAGAAAAGTTTGACGAAATCTAAAACGCTTTGTGGCTCAGAATAAAACTTACAGAAAGTTTTAAAACGCTTTAGTAAAATCAGTTTTACTTCAAAACAAATAAAACTTTTTATTACGCTTGAAACGTGTTTGTTTAAGAGTTAAAGTCTTTCTCCATTCCACAAAAATTGGTACTTTCACAAAGTTGAGCCTTTTTCTATTTCCTGTCTCTGCGTCCTCTCCTATTCCTTATTGAAGTGAAGCCTTCATAACTCATCGGTGAGCATGTTACATCACCATGTTCGATTCCAACTTACAATTAGTCCAGACCAAATGCTCTAGCGAAAGAAAATACTATACGTAGAGAGAGAAGACATTCCCTATGAGAGAAATTATTCTTGTCTGGCTTCTAAATTTAATATCTCGAATTAAACTTTTCCTAGTATGTATTTAAAACTAAATTATCTTGACTTATTTATAGCTTTGTAAACGTTTCGTATCTAAACTTTTTTCATAGTAACTATCAACTATGTATATAGAGAAATCAAGTTGTCTTAATAATAATCCGAGATAGTAAATATCGTGTAAGTTTAATTTAATTCCAAGTATTTTATCGAGCAGAGACGAAAAATATATTTTGAGAAAAATCTAGAAGGACTTGTTTCTGTCTGCTCCGAAGATTGCCAATTTGGTGAAAGTGACGATAAGAAAGGATGTCAATTCTGAAAATATCGGGAGAGTTTTCCGGCGCAGTTATTTTAATGGTTGATTTGCCAAAAAAATTTGCGCATCACTGAAAAAAAGAGAAAAGTAACCGATCAGAGCAAATTTAATCTCTTTGGCTCCGATGGAAGGTCATACTTATGGTGAATCACAGCGGAGGGTCCGTAATGGTTTTAGGTGGGAGTGGGCAACTTGGACTTCATTAAAACTATTATGGAGAAAATCACATATTTGGACGTCCTTCAAAAAATGTTAAGAAGTTGATAACTTCAGACATCTAGTTCTTTTATCAGGATAATGATTTGAAGCCTGCTTCAGCTTTAGCTATAGGAAATGGCTGCTGTTATACCACTGCCCGCACGTTTTAAAAAACGCCAGCTCAACTCCTCTCAATGAATTCGGTCAGCGATTGCAAAATAGAAAATCTATACATATAAATAAAACTGAAGTGTCTATCTGTATGTTATTCGAAACTGCCTCTTTCTAAGCTCATATTTTTATTTACATGATATTAAAACGAACAGAAAACCTTTTTAAAATTTTTGTCTGTCTGTTTGTCCGGGCTAATTTTGGGAACGGCTGAACCAATTTCGATGAGATTTTCACTGGAATCTAGGGTACTTTTTACCCGGGGAATGTTTTTGCCCCCACGGGACAAATGAAAAAGATCTCCGCGCATGCAACATTGTGAAAAGTTTTAATTTACAAGTACACAGAACATCACAGGACAAAGCCACTCAGCTAGTGGAAAATATATTATAATTCTCTTCATTTAATTTTTCTCTCTCTATTTTTTGACACTCTGACATTCTTTCTCTCAGTGAGTTAATCATCAAATTTGAGTGGATAATCTAATATGGTTTAATCGATTAAAGCGATTGAGATTCAGTTTGTCCCTCTTTTATTTTCCGTATTCCATTTCCGAGCACCAAATTTGATGCACAAAGTGTTTACATCACAACTGCATCAAATATGTTCTGCATCAAATTGATATTTAGCCTGGCGCGAATCAAATTTGGGCTGAGATACGGAGGTTATTTTGATCGAGTTGCTAAAGATACTGGTTCCAGTCCAGTCCAGTCCAGTCCGGTAAATGTAGTCCTCAAATGGAGCACCGCTTAGGAATATTGTATTATTTATGGGCAAGGGGAAGAAATATAAGAGGAGGTTCGCGAATGGATAAGTTAACAGGTAATCTTGCCTCCTTAGAAACGAGTTGGCTATCGTGGGGGGATGGTTTCGATGCTAGGGATACATACATATGTGGGCAAAGATAATACAGAAACTCCCTGTAACTCAAACGGGATTGAGAGTAGACCACACGAGTAAACACGTAGATTATCATTACTCGACAAACTCCCTCGCCATACTTTTTCTTCGATGGTTCTAGCAGGCAATTTGTCCTCTAACTAATCAACGCCTAAATTTCACGTTGTCGTCACTTCATCATAATACTCGGATAGGAGTATGATTGACAATAAGGTAAGCATGAAAGTTCTGCGAATCTATCGCCATCTGCTGTCTATTATTTTCCAAAACAATAACATTAAGCAACAAGCAGTTGATTCTATTTGTCATAATTGCAAGTCACATACATATATGATAAGGTTCTTTATTCTATCAAAGGTAGCTTCTTCCTTTATACATTTTACATCGTGTTACATTAATTGCTTTATGATTTAGTCGTTATTTGGATTATATTCCTTGTAAGAATTAAATGTATACAAAATAAATATTTTTGCTATACATATATTGGTGAGAGAGTAAATATACGACTCCCTTCAATGTTAATTTCCACACAAAACACCGTTATTGAACTGCATTAAATATCTCCTTTAAATACAAATAAACATCTTTTTCTGAGGGCCAATTCGAATGTTAAATTCGCCAGATCGTTTAAATAATAATTTCGGACGTCATTAATACCTTGCAACAGGTCACTAAAACTCCCTCACAGACATTTATCCCCTTAATAGGTCCCATTTGACTATTTATCGGCTTTTGAGCAGACAAAAAACGCACGGCAGCTGCACTCACGTAGGGTGGCAGACAACCCTACTATAGAGGAAGCGAATGAACGACTACATATCCGACATGGAGCCTCTTCAGCGCTAAAGTCCGCAAATTGCAGATTTATTTGTTACATTTCCACTGATTGTAAAACTCCGATTAACTACATTTGCAGTTTTATGGTGCGACTTAAATTTTTGCAGGTCTCCGCGGCTTTAATGATGACCAACAAATTTTACTCTGCACATGTGATGGCGCTCCCGAATGAGTGGTTTTGGTCGTGTAACTGCGTGTGATAACTCAAATTCGAATAAATTTTCATGAATCATTAAACTCAACGCCGACTGCCACGAATTCAATGTAAAATATGTGGTGTGGTTTTAAATTGATTGCTTTAGCCATTACCACCCTCATACAAGGTGCACTCCTCTAGTCGGTTTACGCATTTCGCAGCTTTTATGCATTTACATACTTCAACGTCTCTTGAAGCAAAGATACGTTAAAATTTAATAAAGAAGCATATATGAGCCGTTTATTTTGAAAGTAGGGCAAGATATAGGATATGAGCTATCATTCACATTTTATTTCATTGTAATATGAAGTAATTTTGGAGATAGTAACAAAAGCGGTCCAAAACCGTCCTCCTTAATCTATCATGTTTAAATTTTTTTTATGGTTGGGGTTGTATGTATGCAGGCACAGTAACGTAACGCGTAAAACGTTAAATTAGAGTACTGCATAACCAATGAGAAAATCTTCAGTGAATTAAATAATTTGGAGTAAATCAATTTCAGTGCAGGGAATATTTCGTAAATGGCAAATATTCAGTCAGCAAATATTTTGTAAAAGGGCAAGTATTTCTTCGCGCAGTTCATTTATTTACACAGTACCTGCATTTAACGTTTTAGGCGTAGGTACCGTACCTAAATATAAGCACATCTTTTTGTACCCAATAAGACCGTTCCAATGATAAACCGCAGGGGTAAGCTGAAAATATTTTTTTCTACAATATCTTCCATATCGAATAATCATTGCATACAGTATGCCATTTGGTTCGTTTGATTTTAAAAAGTTTGCTACTAAGTTCGACATAAAAGTCGTCACTTCCATTCCCTAGCAACCAAAATTAAACGGGTTTGCGGAAAAATATTATATGTAAATATTGCTTAATCGTTAATTAAAAAATCAGCAGAAGGAAAGTAGAACTGTGGAAGGCTTTGCTTGAATATCGTAATACACCAATTAAGGGAATAGATTTATCTCCAGTCGAACTGTTGTTGGTCGAAAAACATTAACGCGTTCTTTGGTTTTGGCAAAAGAAGGAAATATATGGAAAGAAGATCAAAGGATCAGTCTCCTCGATCATATTGGATAATGCTGAGTAAGTATACGACCTACAAATTTTCGAGTATTAAGAGAACCCGTGTAAGGGCCAACGAATTATGTTTTTTGTTAAAATACGTCACGTACGTAAGTATGATGATAAATGATAAATGATTCCCGAACACCCATTGGAAAGTTTTTGTATCTAAGATAGAAAAAGCAAGATTGAATAGTTTTAGGATCCTAATGTGACTTAGTGAATCTTGGTTCTGTGAATTTAACGGATAAAAAGAGTTTCTTTAATTAGGAATTATAGTCTCGAGCCAACAGACCACAGTAAAGTTGTATTAGAATAGCCATTGGTTCTGAACTTTTATTTTAATTTAAAATTACATTTCAATTAACTGAGAACTTGAAAAATTGAATTTCAATTAGAAACGTAATAATAAATTTAAGGAAGTGTCTATTTGCACCCAACTATGTCCATGTGTGAGTGTATCCGTACGACCGAAATCCGCGCCTAAATTTAATGTGGAAGGTTTAGTATACACATTTTATAAGTTTAGTTAGGTCAATTGGCTAATACCATAGTAGTTAGAATTAGAATCACAGCTATAGATTGTATTACGGGTAGTCAGTCGACAAGTGTGACCTTACTCAGAAGTTTTACTACAATTACTACACTAAGTATTTCCAAAAGAAATCGTTTTATCTAATGTAAGTTCGAAGTACTACCTATTAACTTTTTTGGGAAACTTTCTTGAACATAGTCGCGTATAGTACACAAATTCACGTTGTAATTTTGGCCACTTAATTTTCTTCTGCCTACTATGTGGGCTGACTGGAGTTATGCGAATATTACACATTTACTGCACTTTTATCTACTTGGATCGGTATTTTGGAAAAGAATTCCTTGAAAACTATTTTAAATATAAATTAATAGGAAATTTAGAGAGGGCACATTTCGAAAAGTTAACATTTTATGGGAAGCGCAAAAATTAAATAGTTGTATTGTTAGATAAATTAAATGATTCTCAGAGATTTTGTGAGAAATGAATAATTTGGTTCCCGATCACAGACCATTTTTCCGACAAGCACTTTTCCCGACAGAGGTTCCCAGTAACTTTCCCGACAAGCAATAATACCAAAAGCCTTTTTTCTATTTGCACTTTTCCCGTATAGACTGAAATTTGCCTTTTACAAAATGTTGGGAAAAGAGTTTGTCGGGAAAGTGCTTGTCGGGAAATTGCACTCGGGAAATTGGACGGTACCCGAATGATTTATCGTGAAAATGTTTCTTTAATTTTTGTGTGCATATTGTTGAACTCATTTTCACTATAGTCTTAATTCTTCAATTCTACTTTGTTTTCAAGATTTTATTAAAAATCTACACCTAGTTGATTTTGGATAAAATAATAATTTACAAAACTTTGAATTAGTTCTTATGAACTGATTGCTGTTGGCTATGGTAATTAAAATTGCGAAAACTAAGCATTATGTTAAATATGAAATCTGGTCATTTTTAAAAGCATTCAGTTTTTATCTTTTTTACTCGACAATTACTATAATTATTCCCATTAACATTATTTGGATTATATTTTAACTATGAAAGAAACAAATGTACACCAATTGAGAAAGGAAGCTATTTGAACTTACAAACGTTTCAATTCAACCTCCCCTTTATTTTCACATAATCACTGAAACTGTACAGATTTTTCACTGAAAACAGTTTTATTGAAACCATCAGTCACTTTACACAACTCTTCTCGATGTTTATTGCACCGTTCGGTAGGACTTTCTTTCATCAACTAACAAAATCCCATTGGACGCTACCATTTAAATAGCAACAAAAGCTCTAAATGTATAAAAAAAAATTACAACTCACGGCGCACCTCAATTCGAAAATGAGTCTGTCACAGTCCCGTAAAGGAACTGCTCCCTACACAGGAAACACCAGTTCAATAAGAAACATCCTGTGATCGGGCTCCGGATGGTAGTAAGAACTTTTTCAAAAGCCCACAGGAAAATTGGCAAAAGCTTGCATCCCTTCAGTGATTGGATGAACGAAGTGGCATGCGTACCAATTCGCATTACAATAATTCAACCCGACCTCTACGGTGGCGGCAGTGCTTCTCTACAGGTGGCTTGGTGACTTGCAGGGAGCTATCTGTTCCTCCCAGGATTTTCATTTTCTCCAGTTTCGTTGAGGAAGGTGTTGCATTTCACTATTCGCGGGATTTTATAGGTCAAGTCACTGAACATTTTCACAACTTTTTGCACTTACTCTGCTTTAAAATTTCCGACACAATTCCGATGGTTGTTCAAAGACACTTTCTGTAGTTGAAATGCACATTCGGTTATTCCGTATGCTATGTATATAAAATAGCAATATCGCATCTGCGTGCGTTGGTTCGCACTCATTTTGGCCACTTGATGTAATTCCTTAATATGCGACGAAAATAGAAAACTTCGCTTTTATTACTTTGATGCAGTCCCGAACTTCTCAAGAGGGAAATTTATGTCTTTTTGGCTTAACATCGCCGCCGTGAACTGACTGCCAGTAAATTCAATTTCAACGAATCAGCCCCAGCCGCAAGTGTTCGGTAAATCATGAGTAAATATCGCACGCGATCAGTTCAAAAGAGTTTGATCAGTTGGGATTAATGAATGTGTTAAACGGAATATGTAGGTTGATCGTTTCCGCGGGAAAATAGTGCACGTGTGTAATTCATACGCATGAGGTACTTTAGCTATCCATTGCACCACATATTATGAACTTGAACTGCTACAGTTAAGCACTAGAAAATAAATAGAATTGATTTATCGAGTATATATGGGCATCGCGAATCAAACATTCTTTCTGCAATTTGATCGAGCATTCTATATCAGTTAATCATCAATTTCCCGCGATGTGTTTATTTCTATGTGATATATGCACATATACGGGCTGCACTATGCACTTCTTATTTCGAGTGCTCAATTTGATAAGAATTGAGAATGGCATTATCTTTCAACATCAAACTATGTAGAAAGTAAATATCCGACGGGTAGTTTAGAAATCTGCCTTGATTCACCAAATTGCACATATCGATCTGAATAAAAAAAAGGAAACTTAACATATCGTCGGGAATAAGGAATAAGTGCCATAAATCAAATTTTACAGGAGGTTGAAAAACTTAATATTTTCTATATCTGTTTTATTACATTTTTAGGCTTCTTAATGTCTTTTTCAAAGAATATTTTCAAAGTTACACGCAATTTCTTGAATCTCTGCACGGCGCACTTTCGATGAACTCACGCGGCCTATTTCGCGGCTCTGTTGAATTAGAAGAAGTGGTCAGTTTGTTGTGTAGAATGCATGCAATTACTTTTTTAAACTTTAAATGTGTTTTCTTCGAAACACATTTTTACGACACTGCGTGCATGTTTTCTCGAAAGCGGGTTGACCTTTTTTTGTAAACTCAAGCATTTTGTGAAAGTTATGATATTCCGCGGAAGAGGGCAGAGAGCATTTTTTAATTGCTTCTCAATATTACGTCGAATCTGTTCAAATTCTATTAAATAAATCTCACATCGATACATCTATAGCTATCAAGAAACGCTGATCCGATTTACATGCTTTTTTTATAGTTTACAGATATGATCTTTGGGCAGGCTTTAGACTGTACGTAGATTTCAAAATGGCGGATCCAATATGACGACCGCAAAGGTTCAACTTCAAAGGATTGAAAACGGGTGGGTCTACTTATGTTTGCGGGGTCTTTGAGCTCGAATCTACTGTCGAAATTTTGAAAATTAAAGATGGTGGATTCGTGTAAAGGAATGCATAGGGGTTTTTGGTGTCGTAGATTTTAAATCTGCTATCGAGATTTCGAACTCCAACTTGGCGGCCGAAAGTTAGCAACATAAATGAATTTTGAAAATAACTGCCTTTTTCTAAACTGTTATAAATATATATTTACACAATACTAAAACTCTAACAAACATTTAAAAATATTTTGTCTGTTTGTCGAGGCTAATGAACGGCTGAACCGATTTCAATGGGATTTTCACAGGAAGGTAGAATATTTTGTCGGGCATGATTTGGTTTACTTTTTTTCTGTCTATCTGTTTGTCCGAGCTAACCTCGGGAACGGCTTAGCCTATTTAAATGGGACCTTTACTGGAGGGTGGAGTATTTTGTCGTTCATCAATTAGGCTACTTTTTTATCCCACGAATAATGAAAAATTAATACCCTCTCCGCGCATGAAACAGTTCCGTTCATTCTGCAATAGTTTTTTTTTAATTTACAAGTATGGAAAAGCCCAGACAAAGTTGGGACAGGTGTGTTACAAGTATTTTCGAATTAGAACCATTTTCAAATGAAATGAAAATGTTTACGAATTGAAGGGAACTAGTTTCAAATTGAAGAATACGTTTTTCGAATTACGTAAATGAAACTTTCCCCGGTACAGTATTGCGTAGACGCGTATCGTACGGGTTGGCACCGACTCCAAAATTGACCCGCCACCGTAGAATTATTTTTAACTTTGTGGTGCTTTACTGTTCTGAATTTCCTACGAATCGAAATATAGTGCCAAAGTGAAAATTTACGACTACTTAATTAGAGTAACTCCGTATTCTTTGGTTTACAGAAGAAAATATGAAACAATTAAATTGTTTCCATGTGGGAATGCATTTCGTATGATTACAAAATTCAGAACAAGGCGCTTAGTTTATATTTTTGATCTCTTTTTTTTTAAATATTTAATAGTGTGTTTGAGAGAAGCAGTTTATGCCGTGGACTATTTTTGTTGACATATCATAAACTTTACTAGTTCTTGGGGGTTTCGAATGATACTAAATACCCTTTTCAATAAAAAAGAATGCACAATAAAAAATGGTTCTGTTACCAACGATGATTGTGGTAACATCACACTTCAAATTTAAAATTATGTCGAAAATGGAAAAACACATTTCAAAGTGCAATTCAATTAAATGATCGATGTGAAATTACAACAAAATTCGTTTAGTCCATTAAATGTAATTTTACATTATTCAATTGCTGCTGCTTTTTGTGTGATGGTTTCCGATGGGACTCGAACTCGGGACTCCTGGCTTTTAGTGTGGACACGTTAGGCTTACGCCACTTTGGCACTTCATATCATGCTACACATCTAATCTGACTCTTTAGAAAGCAAAACAATCATATTCATCATGTGGGATTCGACCCGGCACCACTGAAACCACACAGGCCACCACTCTCCCAACAACTACAATACAACTACAGATAGCTTTGTGGCTATCAATATTCCTTTCTCTAAGCTAAGTTTATACAATAAAATGACAAATTTTCCTTTTTTTGTTGTTAGTTGGCTAAATTTGAATATAAATTTCTGAAAGTGTAATTTTAAATGTTTTATGTAATATCACCCACTAAATCCGATTTCCATTTTTTTTCGTGTATTTTGATACAAGTGTGTAATGAAACATTTAAAATTTTACCAACCAACGTTTGCTTGGGAATGGATGAAACTCTCAAAAAGTTGCAGAGATCATATACCCTTCGAGAAAATGTTTCAACATGCAACACTCCATAGGTATAATGCTCAGACTCAGATTAATGCCCTGGACAGACGAAAGCTCTAGTACTAGTTGCTGACATCAAAATGACGTACCTAACCGTACCTAAAATTCCCATTGTTGAACTACTTTGAACTAGTTGAATCGCACAATTGAACTGGTTTAAACTAATTGTGAGTTTGTGTACTCTTTGCGGCTGTTAGCGCCAATGGCGGCAAATTATGTTACTACAAATTTGTCAATGCTGAAGTAATACTTGTTTTCCAATGGCATCTTACAAAGGAAAGCATGGAAAATGAAAGATACTCGTAATTATGAATATATGTAAGATGTAATTCGATTATTCCAATTGTCAACGGTAACTTCGAGAAACTGAACTAGTTCAAAGTAAATTAAGTGTGTCACAGCGAGTAGAACCAGTTCTCAGATGTCAAAGGTGACGTCAGTTACTGTAGTCAGTCTGTCTAGGAGATAAAAGATATCTTCCATTAGGAAAGCTAGTGGGGTCGGTCTGTTTTCGCCGTGAATGTCATGCCAGATGAAAAGTAGAATTAACAACTGGTTTAAGTTTATGTAAGCAATAACAAGCAAACGACAAATAATAAGAGTCTGTTTCACATATGTAGGTATATACAATGCAGTAACGCTAATTGAATTTTGCCGATTAATATGCGCGCTAGCGTTTTTTGGCATAAAATGGTTGTAGACTTGAGCTAAAGCCTTCTCTTAAATAGTTAATAATTTAATGCTTCAAAATTGGAAGACGTTGATCAATTTTGAAAAATTATATTTACGAATTCTGTGTTAGCACCTAGTACCTACTTTTTAACCGGGAAACCATTTGTGATATTGTGTTATGAATAATTAATTTATCTCTTTTCCGCTTACGGCCAGAGAATGAAATTTAATTACTCCTACTCTCACAAGTACTGGATAAATATAGCATAATATACATATAACCATCGCACGCGTTAAAAAAAAGTTTGATCAGTTGGGAACTGGTATTTCTGAATAAATATCTCGGCAAAAATGCTTTGTAATAAAAAAGAAGATCAATTTCTCCAGTACCAGATCCTTAAATATTTGAGATCTGGTTAAAGAAATGTTTGCAGATGATTAGAATTTGCATTAACGAAGGGTTGAACAAATTCTAAAGGAAAGTGATTAACTTAACTAAGTTAAACTAAAGTATTACTTACTACTTACCTCCAGCACACCTGAACTGAATTTTATTTCTGTACGAAGAATAGTTTGGTAGAAGTTATAGAAGTTTCGTTAAAACAAATCCAAAAGCAGATGTCGACGATTACGACGAATGCCTTGCAAAACAAACTAAATTCAAAATATCCTGTGGCGCTTTTGAATAGTTTTGCTATACATATGTATTTGCTTCGCTTATTTAGAAACAGTTTATATTGTCATCTTTTTAAAATGTTATACATGCATTATACATACTTTAGATAGGGTAGAGGGGATATTTTATCTTATTTTATTTTATTTTATCTCAACCGTATTCGAGTTACAGGATGCAGGGTGAGTAATAAATTCGGGATGCACATTATAATTTTATTTTTATCTTTTGATCTAATTAACGCAGCACATCAAACTCACGCCAAACAACTACTATCTGAAAGTGCCATCAATGTTGATCTATCTCTACTACTGCAAGTACAGTCTTGCGAAAACGAAAAAAATGTTGGAAAATTTCCCAAAGTTCACGTTTCTTCCACGCTTCCTCCCAAAATTATTGTAATTAATGCATCTCGTTTTTATTTTTATTGAACTGCCGTTCTAGCAAGGTGCAACACGTCCAGGAAAAAGGCAATTCTCCAACCTTAGGTCGCCAAAGGCTGACATACTTCGGAGCGCCAATTCAATTGACGATCCCGCAATATTTAAAAAACTCGTAAAACTTTCTTCATCTTGTAAGTTGGAAACATATTTTTAATATATACATACATAGATAAACATATTTCATATAGGTAATCATTTATGGTTTTTTAAAGAGCAAAACTTCCAATTCGGACAAAAACTTCACAGTTGAAGGAAAACGCGAAAATTCATTTTATTTTATTCACAAGGTGAAGTTAAACACAATCGAACACAACACTTCCGCGAACTGACCTTTACCCAGATGTAGTTCTTAGAACAACAAATCGTCATTTAGTGATCAACTTTCCGTGTTCTGCTATGCCAATTAAATCCACTGGCCAGCAATGACTAACCACAAACAGTGCACACATTCTAATTGCGATAAACTTTAATTTAGTTACTGCATCTGGTAAGGCGTATTTAAGCCCTCTTGATTATTTCACCGGCCGGCAGCCGTTGGATGAAATTGGATTTCGCTTATCTCAGGCAAATGTTTCATTGCCCCGAGCACATAAAATACCGCGTTGAGTCGATATCTGGGAGTTTGATTAATTCGCAAAACAAAACGAAGTTTTCCTAAGAGGATACTCTATTTCAAATTCGGATGGTGTGTTTAGCTGTGATACCACAAATCTGTAAAAGTACGGAATGCAGAATACCTGGGCGACGTTGAAAGTATCTGCCTACCTACCGCATCAAAGGACGCAAACTTGAGATGTTTCGTCAGAACGAGTATTTGAAACAATGCCCTGGGTAATGCCCATTAAGTGCTACTCGATTTCATAAAAACGAGAAAAATGTGCACTTTATTCATTGCCGCGCGTGCAGCGCGCGCTCTCAAAGGTGGTGGTATTTGTATCCGATGCTTTTGAAACCGCAGAGGAAACCACAAGACGTCTGCACATACACTTTGTGGTTTCGCGAAAGTCTTACCAGTCAAATGAATTAAAGTATTGTTCTTAGCCCTCTTTGGTTGTTTAAGTTCATTGCAATGCTCCGCAGCTAATGACGTTAAAGGTAGTATTACGGATCAGATTTCCCTATATTTTAGATGCAATAATAGAACACTGGAAACAATTTTATCCAATAAGCGATTTTTGTTCGATTGATCGTTCTCCGAGATATTTGTTTTCACTACACCTCTTTATTATTAAATGCAACCGACGACCCCATTGTGCGGTGGGCAGTGCAACCTGAAACTGAAAGGTATTTATGCATTTATGGTAGATGTGGTGAGAATGGGCCAGCGTGGACAATTTCCACGTGGGATTTGAACCCGTGATCTCAGCAGTCCGTCCAGAGCATATCGCTCGCCGCGTTACTGAGATGTAGATTCTTTCCAAGGTGGCTAGATGGGAATCGAACCCACGACCATTTTGATGGTAGCTTGGCTCACTTACCACTGAGCTACCGAGGACCCTACACCTGTTTACAGTGGCGTATTTCAAGATTTAGCGCCCTGGACCTATAAGATTTGCCGCTCCATTAATTAACGTAGAAAAAGCAAAAATATTTTAATAATGAAAAAAGAAAAGGCCATACAAAAAAATAATCCAGAAACTCAGTTATTAATCCCAAGAGAGTGATCTAATCCTTTAGAGATTTAAAGTGACCTCCTAACAGCACTTAGAATGCCTCCCAGGAGAGTATAGACATAGCTCCCAGGAGAGTAGAGGCAAAAAAAACAGCAATTTCTCTCTCGTTGTTAATGTCTTTTCTTATCTTTTAATTGTACCATCTTGTGTTGGAATTGCGTTTCTCGTTTCACGAGTGATTTAAGTAATTTAAGAGTAAAATTTATTTATTTCGCTTAATTCAAGCTACAAATGACAAAGTAATTAGCTTAAAAATAAACAAACAAAATCAACTTAAAACTATGACTAGAACTAAGACAAGGGGCAGATAAAACAAAGATAAGGTCAATGGGGAGCGGACAGGATGGGCAATTATATTTATTTATTTATTCACTCGCTTACCATAAGCTACAAACAAACAAAAATATACAAAAAGTAACTTAAGTTAAGCTACAAACTAAGTAAAGGGCTTTGGAATTAGGGATAACCGGAGGGACAATATTTAAGAGGTGCGGCGCAGAGATCTCCTGTGAGAAGATTTGCTCAGGTGAAAGTCAAAGGAAGGGAGGGAGTTGGGTTTCCGAAGCATGCTGGTGAGGGGTTGAGAAAGACCATAGTTAGTGCGGTAGTAAAGCAAAAATGACTGAAAAAAACCTGATGTCTGCCGGTGATTTAATTCGCCAGTAGTTTCGGCTATTTGAGTTAAACCTCCTCCTTTTTGGAGAGATAAGTCCATAGGCTGTTCATTTTGGTTGATTCAAATAAGTTCGCACTTCCATAGCTTAGGGATAGGACGACCCTTCGGTAGGTTCGATGAAACAATTTTTTTCTTTGGGGAACCTCAACCAGTACTCGTAAATTTGGTACATCGAACAAATTTAATGTAAAAACACTCTAAATTTGCCTTCAATCCCTTCAAATGTTTATATATATATATATGGATATAAGAATGAACTGGTCACACTAATCCAATATTTTGACAATTTCTCTGAACAGCTGCTTTCAAGTTACCTTCGACAAGAGGATGGTCTTCGTGCTAAAAACTTTTCAAACTGCTTTAAGACAGCTTCACAGTTGTCACAAGCATTTAATTATAAACAACAATGTGAGACTCCTCTCAGACTTTGTTCAAGCGAGTGAAGAAAACAAACAGAAAGTCATTACAGTTGCGGTAGTCGGGGTGCCCAATGCCGGCAAGAGTACATTCATCAACAGTCTCATAAACCACAGGGTAAGTTGACTTTGATCACGAAAATGGTTTATGTCAGTAGCTCTTCCGTTAGGTGTGTCCAACGTCCAATAAAGTGCACACAACCCGAAAGGCACATAAAGCCATTTACACAACTGGCGATACACAAGTGGTTCTGTTCGACACTCCAGGGCTGGTCACCGAAAGGGAGATCAAAAAGCATCACCTAGAGTCAAGCTTCAGCAGTTCATATCGACATTCAATACAGCACGCAAACATTATAGCGGTCATACACGATGTATCTAATTCCTACACTCGAACCGAACTGCATCGGACAGTGCTAAACACGCTTGAAGCGTATCCCAAACTACCCTCGTTTCTGGTCCTAAACAAAATTGACACCTTGAAGTCTAAGAGGATTTTATTGGATTTGAGCCGGACTTTGACTAACAACACCCTCTCTGTCAGGAAATCGACCGAAAAGTCTAAGGAGCAACACAAAAGCCTTCCAGATAATCTTAAGGGCTGGAGTAATTTCTCATATGTGTTCATGGTGTCTTCCATAATAGGCGATGGGCTGCAAGATGTTATGGTAGCAATGATTTTCCTGAATTATATTTGAAATACGTTTTTGACTGTTTTCTAGAGCTATATCCTAAAATGCGCTAAACCCGGAGAATGGCAGTATTCTGCACAAACGTATACTGACGAGGACGACGAAGACATCATTGTGAACAGCGTGAAGGCTCGGTTACTTGATTACTTACCCCAGGAAATTCCCTACAACCTTAAGAGTGAACTCGAGTACTACAGCGTAGAGAAAAGTAGGTGTATTAGGATTGAGAAATTTTGAAGTCTTAATTACTTTATTTGACTCTAGATATTGTGTACGCCTCTGTCCAAGTCATCTGCCCAAGTAGTCGGATAGAGCGTTTAATTTGCGGCGAAGCGAATGGGAAATTGAAGCAAATTACTGAGAGGGTGACATCGGATTTGGTTGAAACATTTAGATTACCGGTCTCCCTAACTTTAGTAACAACTGTAAAAAAATCGGCCCAAGCTACGGCATAAATATAGTTTAAGCACAACTCTGCTTGTATCTACCTTGAAGTACAGTTTATCTATAAGACAGTGTGGGTTGTTTTTCTTTTTAAATATATTTTGGTTTATAGTTGCAGTCGTTAACGCACAAAAGGCAATCTTAAGTGGAGAAAATTTATGTTAATGTTAAAAGACATTTGGGCCATCGCCGGCTATTGCTTGATGAAAAGTGCAAGGTGATCACTACTGTGGCGCAATACCATACATCATACTAAATCAATTATTGTTGGTTATCATAATTGCCAGAGAATACGAATAAATCTTAGAACCGAAAAATGTTGATACTTTTTGGGCCAGCGCACACGGCTCTTTTCTTAGAGAACCTGCGACACCTCGCACCTGTTAGTGGGATAGGATAAACAAATTTTCCAGCGAGGCAGGGTCCTTCCGTTCATGATCATCATTCCTAAATATATCCTGCGCTACCTGCTACATGGGTTTCGCTTTGGCAAGAATGCGGAAGACACATTCAGCTGTAAAAACAATAAGGGAATATGAAGATATTTCTCATCGCTGGCTACTACGTAAATGAATTGGTTTTGCTCGAATTCGAACTAAATTATTCGAAAGTTAAAAATCTGGCTAAGATCAAAGCAGTCCTGCTGACTCAGATTAAATTTTTTTATTAGAGAAAGGTGGAATTGTAAAGTGTCATCCCTATTGCATCATTTAAAATTTCGCAACCGCTGTAAAGTACACGCCAACAAATTAAATGAAAAGTAAAAAATATTGCTATTTGGTTTGCAAACTCTTCTCATGATATATTTCACAGCTAACAATATCTTACCCTAAAACAGTATGGTCCTTACGTACAGTAGAAAACTAGAATAAATTAATATTTACAAAACACTTAAAGAGAGAGAGATTAGCACGCTAGAGATGGAAACAACTCGGAAAAGCACTTGTCGCTCCAGAAGTCGTCAATCTGGAAACTACTCCTGTCACTTTGCGGGGACCCAATGGATTCGTAACCGTAGTCTATTGTTGAGACTTCAGAAAGCGGGCTTTTGGGCAACTTAACATTTTCATTGAGGACCAAAAACTCTTTTACCGGATCCAATTCGTCCTCGCTCTCATTATTCACATCCTGCTCCTCTTCACTAACGATCTCTTCAACTGCTTCGTTTATCGAAATATTACCTCCCGGCAGCACTATAGATATGCTGTCTGTCTTTTCGTCATAAGTCCCATACAATGTTTCAGGGTCAGAACTTGAGCTTACTATACTCTTTGAGGGTTCTTTTTTTATGCGATCAACGATATTTTCGCCGGATTCCATGATTTCTGTTGTGGACCCCACCACTGGTCCAGACAGTCGCTCTGCGCAGCTTGGGATTTGGGCATCATCATCGCAGCCTGCTGCATTACTGCCTTCCAGGTTTGAGGTGATATCTGCGAGTAGGCTTTCGGCAAGCTCTTCAAGTTTTCCTGAGTCGAAGTCTTCGAACAGGTCTTGTAAAGAAGGCAGAGAGCTACTATCTTCCACAGAGTCGTTGTGTGGCTGCTCTCCTTGAGTTCGCGTCGGGTCGACTTCAGTTCCATTCCCTTCTGCAGAGGGTAGTTAGATACTGCTGATCTAAGTGAAACATTGGAACTAAAGCCGACACAACCCGACTTCGAGGGTACATTTTGTAGACTCTGTTGGCGTTGCAGCTTGTCGATTTGCTGCTGCAATTCCTGGACCTGCCTGTCAAGTTTGGAGTTCTTATCCAGAAGCGACTGGTTGATGCTTTCCAAATTGTCGCATTTATTTCTGAGGATATCAGTCTGGTGCGTCAATGTCCTAATAGTTTTTTCCATATCGTCCATTTTTGCCTTCTTCCTGTCGCGGGAGGTTTGGGCCGCCACACGATTCTTCAACTTCCTGTGAATGCCAGGCCAGCAATTAATGCTAAAATTACTTAAAAGTTAAAGTAAAAACATACTTTCTTTGTATTTTCTCTTCCCATGATAGATGGTCAAGGCGCCGCTTCTTACTTCTTCCAGAATCTTCCATATCTTCAGACTCCGTGGAGACAATAGACGAGGTCGCCGCGATCCTTCGCAAAGGATTTGGTGAAATCGCGACGTATTTCGGAACCGTTACTAAAATTGGAGCGCTCATGTTTTACGTGATGCTTTATCTCAAATTAATTACAACGATATCGCCGACATAGCAATCTTCGCAACAATAAGAAACTAGTAGTGGAATGAGCTTGTTTATTTTCTTGAGTTCATTTCTTCACACTGCACTAGTTTTTCTTCTTTGTTCCGCATCATAACTTTCACCTATGTTTGGATATTACAGAAGTCGAGAAGAAACTATCCCCGTTAAAAACACTACACTGATCTGGAAATTCCCAATTGGCTTCCGATTTACTGACGTGGCGCAATTAGAAGTATTGACAATCTGGTTGGCAAGTCAGGGGGACGGTTGCGTCATACAAGTGCTACCATACAGAAGTAAAGAAAATGAAACACTTCAAATGTGATATACTGAATGCATTATTTTTTTAATTTTTATAATCTAATTTGATAGCTCCGAAAGGAATAATAGGCGCATACTATTGAACAACTTTTACATTACAGAAAATAGTTCTTTCAAACAAGCGTTTTGCCAGAAATCACCTTTCAAGAACAACGGAGATTTGGAAAATAACAAGGGCGCATTTATGTTTAACGAAATAAATGTATATAAAAACAGTGAACCCGTATATCACTAAATCGCTGCAGATAACATAAAAACCACTTGATATACAATACAAATTGATACAAATCGGTCAAATGCAAATAGCAAATCCGCCATACATAGAATTCTATAGGTTCGTATTAAACTTCTTTACCAATAATTTTTCTGTGAAGTCCTGAACCGCTCAAACTTTCGGAACAAGAATTCCACGTAAACTCCGAAAACGGGTTAATGAAAAACTATTTTACTTTGTCCATTTTATTTAAAATTGACGTAGCATTTTATGACTAAACATTAGAGAGAATACATTTAAACCTTTTTAACAATTTGAACGACATCTTCGTCATTGAGAACATGATCAATGCCGACCTTTTGTGGCTGATGCTTGACAGAGGATCCCCACACAAGAGCGCTAAACAGTAAAATAAGATCATTGATCATTAGTTCTATGAAAGTAAGTTAAAAAATGATTCTTACTATTTGAATTCTTTAGCAATTGATCTATGCAACTTGTTGCAAAAATCCTGGATCGAGGTCCTATCGCTGTGCAAAACAATTGGAGAACTGTAGTCCGGAAGCTGACCTTTTGGTTTGGTGTAGCTAGAAAGTTTAAAGGTATTCAAATTATTTATTATAGTTATAATATCTTATTAAAATCAGTGGAACTGCATTTAAACCAGGAAGAATAAAAGAACTTCTAGATAAAACTTGTCTTGTTAACAATATTTCGAAAATTAGTTTTAATATAAAAAAAAAAATATTTCCTATTTCAGTTCAGTTACTACCTGTTATCTATATATCTATCTTACTATCTTAACGCTATCAAGAAAAGCGCACCTCAATAATTATGGTCCAAGCTAGGCTCGAACCGGGGACCGAGATGATAACCCAGCGTACTTACCACTGAGTTATTAGGTTATAGCATACGTTCCACTTTATACCATTCATCCTAGGATATTTATAGTTTTTAATTTTTTTTTCTTGATTCTGCTGCATTAGGATTGCGCGCAGTGCTCAGTGACTACGCGGTAGCCGATGTTCTCGTAGGGAAAATGTTCGGCCCATGAGCATGCGGTGCAGCTACGTCGTACTCTAAATATAAATTATTTTACCATACGGCAGAAAACGCATATGGTGCAACGGACCAAATCTTTTAGTAGTTGGTCTTGATGAAGTGTGTGTTTAAACAGGTTGCCTTGCTACTTACATCCGAATGAGTTTTAAGTACTCCCACATAAGCTCTAGCAAGTCATCGAAATTCCACCGGTGATGGGCCGAAATTGGGACACAATGGGGGATCTTGTAAATTACATCCAGCTCTTCAATTGTTATCTGATCGATCTTGTTCAGCAAATAGATGCAGGGGATATAGATACGATTTCCCTCAATAACGTCGATCAAGTCATCGCTGGTTGCATCATAGCGCAAGGTAATATCAGCGTTGTGGATTTTATATTCCGATAGAATTGTCTTCACAGTATCCGGGTCAAGCTCAGATTGTGTCACCATGCAATTCAGGTTTACACCTCCTGTAAGTTAAGTAATTTCTACGTTGCTTTTTGAGTAAAGTATCTAGCGGTAACCTTTATCCTTTTTCCTAAAGTGTATATTAGGGGGTTTCTTGTTTAAACGAATTCCAAAACCTTCCAATTCATGTTCAAGAAGTTTTTTGTGATGCAACGGCTTCAGGACATCGAGCACCATGAAAATGAGGTTGCAAGTTCGAGCGACAGCAATCACCTGCCTACCGCGACCTTTTCCGTCCTTAGCACCTTCAATAATACCAGGCAAATCCAACAGCTGTAAATCGTGGCAGTTAGTTTCGCATAACAATATCAACGGGCTTAGGTACCTGAATTTTTGCTCCCTTGTACTTGATGCATCCTGGTACTGTAGTCAGAGTGGTGAACTCATAAGCCGCTACTTCGGAATATACACCTGCTAAATTTGACAGCAGAGTGGACTTCCCTACAGATGGAAACCCTACAAAGCCCACACGAGCATCTCCGGTTTTGGCTACCTCAAAACCTATGCGCAAAATCAACTTGGTAATAATATGATTCAAATTCAAGCCCAAGCCATTACAAACCATCGGCAGTGGCACCGCCGCCTCCTTTGGGAGTAATGAGTTCTCTACGTAGCTTAGCAAGACGAGCCTTCAAGAGACCCAAATGGCCAGCTGTTGCCTTATTTTTCTGAGTTCTGGCCATCTAAAGAGGTTATCTTTGTAGAACTTCGCTGCACATCAATAAAACGACAATATTTACCTCAGCCTCGATGGCCGCAATCTTTTCTAATATTGTACTCATTTTCTGGATTTTAGTTTACTTGAACAATCAGAAATAAACTCACTTTTCTGCACTGAAAATTCAACCGCACGCAACGAGAACAAAATTTGACGTACCAAAAGTCTGGCGTGGCCAGGCCATATCCCGAAGAGAAGTTCTACATATTCCACAATCTCCACCATTAAATATCAAACAATCGAGTATCGAAGAGCGCAAGTTCCGGAACTATTTGGAAATTGGAAAGGGATTGATATAAGAACAGCAAATTTGTAACTGGTATTAGCTATAGCAATTTATACATATATATTTGTTTTTATAATAGCCATTACATAGCTAAACACAAGCTTAGTAACGGATGCATATGTAGTATGAGAACACTGTACACATAACACTGTTAATTTTCAAATGTCAACCGTCAAATCTTTCTCTATAATCCGTGCTTAACTTAAAAGATGGAGAAGTATATAGTCAAAGGTAGAAAATGCTTTCTTTTAGTTAGAGTTAATGTAACTTCTCTAGTTTAGGCAACGAAAATTCAATGAATAGATTTGTTCAAGACATAGCACAACAAGAATTCTTCGAGTCAAGTTTCTCGCAGGAAGAGAATATTGTGCCGCAGAGAAGTGAATCAAAGGCATTACAACCAAATATGAAAATTGATAGAAAGCGATCTATACCTACCACAACGGCTTCACTATCTAATAAACTAAAGAAGCCAGAAGCTTCCAAAAAGAAGCCGAAGTTCGACTACCTACCAGTGCTTAAAAGTATGAAGCCCAATGATCGCAAAGACACAGAACAAGAAAAACAAAGGGCGTCTTACACACAGCTTCCACGACGGCTCCCATGTCTCATCACAGGCACAGTCGGATTTATAATCAAAGTGCATAAGGAGAATCCAGCAATTGAAATTATTTATGAAGTATACGGTAAGACCAATTGCGAAATGGGTAATAATATTAGAAAGGATCACTTCAGCAGAAATTGTCTCACGTACCGCACTGCATCCAGGAGAAATCTTTGAATGCCAGTATAGCTTAGGTCCTTTATAGAACAGTATTGTTCGATGGTGTTACAGTGGGAGCTCCCAAGTGCCAAAGCCATCAGAGTGCATCCGCTGATTCCGTCATAAACTTAGTTTCCCAAATTATTTAATGAATTATAGCTTTCTTAAGTTTTTTTAGCACTGATAGGCTTCCATTTTCACAGTGCGACGTTTCGCTTTTCCTTCTAAAGTCTGATAATAGAGGACAAGTGAAGTGGTTTTTGAGAGTCTGTGTTTGCAGCTCAATAAATGTACATACATACTTGTTCTCATTACCATCAATCCCCCCCCCCCATCCAGAATCTTGATGTGAATGCACAGACCGACAGTACTTTTAGCGCTGAGTTGATCTTCGAAGGATATCTCTAGTATTTAAATGGGTTCGACTCAGACCTGCAGCTCGTTCTGTAATTCCAATTAAGAAAATTCTCTATGACGTCGAACAATTTTACTTGCTTTAGAGTATACCAGTTAATTTTGTTCATTTGGATAGGTATATACTACTTGATAATCGAAATATATAGTAGAGTTTCATACAGTGAGGCAGTGCTAAGAAATGACACCCAATAAAAGCTACTATTCTTCTAAATTAGTCATCGCATTATTTAATCCGCGATGCTCTTTCAAGAAATGGGCTGAAAAGACCTTCTGAGCGTGAGGTTTTTGTATAATTGAGTTCATAAAATGTGAAATGAAAATGTTTCAGCAAGATCCATATCGCAATCTTATCGGCCAATTTAAAAGCCGCATTTTTTTAATACGGTACGAAAATTGAGTTAGTAAATGCAATAACTACAAAATACTCTATATAACAATAAAATATATATTTAAATAAGAACGTACAACTTACAGGAAGATTGTTAAATATTGTTAAAGGAAAATATCCATTCGAAAAGTTAATCTTCGTGCGCGGTTCATCTGGGCCAGTCCTACAAGGTGTATTCTATGAGATCGACTATAACATTTCATTTCTTCAAGGAGGTAAGAAAAAAAGGAATTGTGTTTGCGCTTAATATTTATGTTCATATTTAGGTCAAAACATATGCTGCGTGGGAAAGTTCCGATCAAATAATAAATTTCATCTCTTCAAGATTAAACCAACTCCCGTTTTGCCCAGCGAAGAAGCTTTGAACAGATTACAAAATGTTAGCATCTTTACTTTAAGTAAAATAAATTAACAAAAATACTCCCTTCTTTATTATTAAAGACAATTGTTTAAGAAGAACTTTTTAAAGATGCATTTTAATTCAACTTATACGTATATGTATGTTTAAAGCAATATGTCAAGGGGCGTATTTTAGAATATGTGAGGTAATGCCAAAAACCAAGAATGTAATAACAAGAGTTATCGATTATTTTAACCATTGATATTTAAGTTTCAGTACGTCACGAATGGGTAATATTTAAATTGGTTAGCTAAAAGTTAATGTAGCTGTTCTGTTATTCGGAAGGTGTTTTGATGAGTGAATTTCATTAGAATTTACAGGTGAGCACAACTACGAAGGCAAAGGAATACAAAAAACTTGAGAGCCTTAGTTTAACTGTTCAGCGCATCATTGGATTACGTACACCCATAACGGTTCGACAATGTGGTGGAACCATCGACATGTATATATGCTCGTTCAGTGTAAATTGACACCAAAGCGTGGAAGTATTTATAAAAATAGTTGTCTTTCTACCCATAATCAATGCATTTAAACATCAATAAAATTAGTCGTGATCTTGCGAGCAGAGCAGTTGTTTTAATTTAGTAAGTCTTTATAAATCGACTGGATGTATAATGCAGGGTATTATTCCTCCCTGTGATATACATACACTCGTTTTTAAAGAGCTTGAACTACTAGAGGAATTTCGATAAATGAACAATCTGTTGAGCTAAATGAATCTAGCAATTAAGATCTAAGCTTGGATAATGTTGTCTTTGTTAATAATGTAGAAACATTTTTTATTTCTTTTAGCACCCTCTATCGATATATAGTCAGTCAGATTTAATTGATAGTCGCAACAAAAATGAGAGGTATAAATATTGCATTCACTTTTATCTTTAATGGGCTTGTGTTTACGATTCTTGAACAGAAATTTCAAAATATTAGAAAAATACATATGTAGAAATAGTTTATTCGATATTAGTAACATCTAATCAGTTCAATTATTATATTATTATGAAAGGAAAGGAATAACAAAATGTACATACATAATTATTGCAAAAACTGTAAAAAAGTCTATATTACATTATATTTAAATCTTACAAAAAAAAGTAAACATAATTTGCTGAAATAAATAAACAAAATAACGTGTAAGGGAAAACTGCAAAGGAATGATGAATATCTACATTTTTATGGACTACAAAGGCACAACAATTCACAACTTCCACATGTGCGACATAGACTTATCTCTAAATGTTTGTTCTTAAATATAAATTTGTATGAAAATAGAGTGATTTTCAACAATTTTACTTAAAAGTTATATGCCATCAAAATACTGACCATAATACCGCTCAAAACCGCAGTCAGATAGCCTATGTGCATGGAACTTTTCTTTTGGTTGCGGTATCTATAGAACAAATTTACTTTAAAGCCGTAATAAATATTTTTGAAAATAAAACCCATTTACCTTTGCTTCGAATTGGGGGAAAACGGCGATCGTGGCTGAATTCCTGGTATATTGCTGTCCAAATATACCAACATCCAGGAAAATATTGTGACGCCCAAACCACAAAGAATGGATTGAAATATGTTCCACTTTTCAGGGTTGTTAAGCCACGTCCACATTTCCTCAGCATACTGCTGGCAGAATCTCTTAATTTCAGGCAAATTTTCCGATGTATAGTTCACTGCAGACAAAAATTTAATTTAATTGCTAGGCTATACATGACAATAGACAGTGTAATTAAAAAAGAGTAACACAATTTGGACATTTTTAAGAAATTTTAATTAATTTTAATATATTAGTTGCTTACATAAATTGTTTTATGAGAATAAATCCTTGAATATTTTACCGCAATATCATGCATTTTGTAAGTATCAGGAGTTCCCTTTTTTTAGAATTTTCTGAAGGAAAAATGGAAGAATATGTACACATTGGCGTAGATGGACGTTGTCGCTAACGTTCAAGGGATATTAGAAGTGTGACGGCGGCCCATGAATTATTAGCTACTTCTGTATTAAAAAAAACATTGAAAATATGAATGCTAATTCTTAATATCTCAAAGAGAAACAATTCCGCAATGACGACGACTTGCAACAAAATGTGTTCCCGTAATATGTAGGTAATATAAAAGTTTGTAATACAATTTGAAAGTTATTTGTTGCATTGTTGGATTTGCATTTCTACATTGCGGGCATTCCTCAAAAGTTCTTTACAGAGGAATTCTACATAGTGAAAATTGTGTCCCTGGAAGAGTGGTAAAGCTATAAATACCTATTTCTATCTTGGCAACGGATAGAACATGATTTTCTTTTCTATTTCCGAAGATCCATAAAAATTAAAAATACCTACATCCTCGAGGCGAGAAATTCGCCGTGCACTTGTATTACCGGAATGACGTACCTACATACATAGATTCTGGAAGAAATCTATAGATAAATAAGCCAATCGTACGAAACCAACCCCTTAGCTTTGATCGACTAGTAAATTACACAGAATAGAAGCGCATTTATATCCACAAGCTTTCTCAAGTATTACGTCAACGAGTGCAAACAACGCAGCAGCGTATGCAAATATGCACTTGCGGGACCTTGAGTTGAATAGGTATATTCCAGCCTATTTCCAAAATAAGACCATGCAGCAAGCGTAATTTTATCAGTCGCACCCCGAGTTGTGATAGATAGTCAATTAATAAAAACTGATCAATAAAAACTAAACCCAGCGCAAACTTACTTGAGATAGTGCAGAGTTTGTACACAAATAGGAAAACTGCAGTCGCGATCACCACCGCTTGAAACCTTGTATCCACGGCAACTGTGTCATAAGAGTTGGTTCCATAGATTTCGCTTTTCTGTTTGGCCGTTGCATACACGTCCGCACGACTTTGAATATGTCGAACCGATTGTCCATTCAATTGATGCTTCTTTGATGCCATCACTTCCGCTGGTGTAGGCGAGAGGCGAACGTCGAATGCCCTCACGTACCAGGTGACCGTGTTAAGTAAACAAAACCCATATGGCCAGCACTGACTCACTGAGCTTTGTTTATAAATAAGGTGGAGCTTTAAGAGACGCTTCGCTAATGACCTTTTAATTGCAATTGCGACAAAAATCAATAAAGAAACCGGCAGAGCTTTTCACACCACGGCCTATGTTGACAATTCATTTAGAAATGACGTGACGACACAGGCAAGCATATGCATATGTTCAGCGCCAGCCCAGTGCAGATGCAGATGAGTATTGCCAACATAAAGGAAGCATGCAACAGCGGCATTTCGCAAAATTGTTTTATATATTCCCTGATAACTTCTAGTTCTGTTGTTGTGCGCATTACGGGAATATTCGCATTTTATATTTATTTGTATTTATGAAACTGTACATTTCACGGCGGGTTGTTCAGCTTCTGTTGAGATTCACCAGAGCAGATTCGATACTCGATTGCAAGGATGTAGGATGTGATAACTCCGAAAGGATAATAAAGGCATAGTACCAGTCAACAGTGATAGTGGAGTATGTTGTGAACTGTTCTTCTTGAGCAGATTTATTAAATCAATTTTTTTTGTGAGAGGGTCCTTATGCCGTTTATTCGATTGTGATTCGAATTCAGAAAGACAGACAACTATCTGTAAGTATAAAACAAATTAAGTTTTATTTTTCATTTTATAAAATAAATTACAATTCAATTATTTCTTATATTTGCTCTCATAAGTTCTATATTATTGAGTGAAAAGTAATTAAAATTATTAAGGTTGTAAAACACCGGGCCATGCATTGAAAGTCCAGTTCCTATTGATTTTCCAAACCCAGTGACACACATTTGCAGCGCCTAATTGGGGATTTATCGACTCATGCATAAGTTAAAGAGGCAGAATGACAAGGACAAGGACCCATAAATACAAAAGTGCTATAACTCCCTGATTATCACATTGCTCTCCACATTGCGTTTTAATTAAAAATTGATTAGCAAATTTTTTCTTAGATCGTATACAAATGTACTTTTAATCAGTTCGGATGTTTTCCATCTGTTAGGGAGGCTTAAGAAGCATATTGAGATTGCTCCATCCAATGTCTACAATTGTTGATATATTAAATGTAGAATAAAATAACAAATCCGAAATACCCTGGAGTGTCATACAGATGTAGTTTTCTCTTTTGCACAGAAACCCGAAGTGATGATTTTGTATTCCTTTTAAACGCTTCATGCGATGGGTTAAAAAATTGAAAAATTAATTGTTCTGAGTGAAACCAAAAGTTCCATGAATTCTGTAAACTAGAACAGTAGAAATATTTTGACCGTTAATAACAGTTGGTTCACCGAAAACAATGCTCTTGCTACAGCACAATATAAAATACTAGGCCACCAATTTCTATGTAAATATCCGTGATATAACTTATTATACGATACTGCTACATATACCGATCAGTCATCGTCTTAAGAAATGGTATCCTAAGCTATTCCGTCCATTTTGCGTTGAACAAATTTCCACAACTAGAATAACAATTCCTTCCGAAAAGCTATGTCTGTTGAGTTGCTAACTACATACATATGGTATGTAGATCGGGCGGTCGGTTTGAGGCAACTACTCAACAGCCCAATTTCTCAATTTCTTCCCTAGAAATTGGTTGTTATTGTTATTTTTTTTACATGTTTGTATCGACAGCCGCACATATGACATACGGCATCCAGTAAATATGTACATGGCTGTACCTGCAGCGGAGGAGGTAAATAAACTAGGTGGCGTTTCTGGGAAGTACATTAAGATAGTATTTGCTTGGCCGAGTTGGGTGTTGCTGCGTTAATTAAATCAAAATATAAAAATAAAATTATAATGTGCATCCAAAATTTATTACTCATCCTGTAACTCTCAAACGGTTGAGATTGCCCCCCCACCACACTGTATACGGTTTTTGATTTAACTAGATAAGATCTATTACCCCATTAATTTTTGTCCCACATAGATGAAGCACCCTATATATTTTAAATCGGCGCGTAACGGATTTATGCACTAGGGAGTTAATATTTTGACTACCAACACTAGACATTAAACGAGCGCTGTGTGTTAGAGGGACCTCAATACCAATCATCGAAATGACCCCTTTATTATTTCCTTATTTAAAAAGTTACGTATTTAGATTTTTGCTCAATTCTAAATTGTCTTACTTGTTTCGTTATTCTGGCCAAATTAATATGAATGGTATAATATATCTAGTATTTTTGTATTTATATTTTCCCTTTTCATTTCTAAACAGACAATACAAATTTCTAATTGACATTTTTAAATACTATTACTGGTTAAAGGTAATGCATTCTACGAGGAAGTAATTGAATCAGCATTACCATTGCGTTACTCGTGACGGTAATTATAGGAGCAATCACTACCAAATTAATTATAAGTATGCCATAGGATCGCCCTTTGAACTACTACTTTTAAGTTCGTGATCATAATATGAATTGGAATTAATTGAATTGCTAATAATTGAAGAAATTCAATTTTTATAAGAATTAGCATACGAAATGGCTCTGGCATTTGAAACATTTTAAATTAAATAATTTGTTACTCTCTTTTAGAATTCACTTAAATGGCGTAAGGAGGAGCGGAATGAACGGTCAAAGGCAGATTTTTACGTTCGTTGTACTTATTATTTTCATTTGTACGTTTAGTTATTTTAAGAACGTGATAAAACGTGATAAGCAATTAAAACTACAACGAGAACTAGAAACGAAAATTCAACTGGAAGAAAAGCTGAAGAAAGAAGTGAAAAAACAACTGGAGAAAGTGGAGAAGCACCAAAGATTGCTAGAACGAATGAAAGAGCATTACAATATTTGTTATAATATTCATGTTTTAGTATTGAAACCCGAGAAGATTTCAATAAACGTGTTTAATGAAAGTCAAAAAAACATTGAAACCACGTTAAAAGAAAAGGAAGTGGAAAACCCCCCGAAAGATGAACCAAAGAAAACAGGCACACCAGAGGCCAAATTAAAAAATAACGTAGTATCGGAGCCTATCATCTACTTGTTTCTCCTAGTGTTAATTTATTCTTTGATAAAAGCTGCTACAGACATCTCTCAACATTTTAATAAAGTAAGCAAAGCAATTAAATTACAAATGTGCTATTTATTTACATCGCCATTTTTTTTAGAAACAAAAGCAAGAGGATAGTGACGATCGAAGAAAATCCCTACAGGAGTACGCTGTGAAAAATGAAGTGAAGAACGTGAAAGGTATAGCAGCAAATAGTGATATTTAAATCTTTTAGGCTTTGAAGCAAATCGATCTTTGTATTAAAGAAGGTTGTGGTCTTAAGCTCTAGAATTAGCTACGTTATTGTTTCCAATTTTAATTGAATAAATATTAAATCTGTTCGGTTATCAAAAATATACCCATTTTTTCTGCTTTTAAAAATCGTTTACCCTTTTGGTTTGGTCATTATCATTTGTGTTCTTCAAAATAGGAATAATTTTATTATTGTGTGTTGCTAATATCAAAATGAAAATAGCCCGAACTATGGAATGTATGTATACAATATTCAGATTTCTTTTGAATTCTATTATGTATATACATATACAAGAGCCTTTTAATTTTCACGTTTTAAACTTAATTTTCAACTGTGAGGTGTTCAAATATGAGGTGTTTCAATTAGATTATCATTAGTCACAGTGGCCACAGTTGAATACGAATCCAAGCAAGCTGTGAGCGGTGGTTTGTTAAATAATTGTCGACCAAGATCTATTGCCCCCATCGCAAGACTCTACATATGTACACTGATTACTCGCGAAAGACAGAAAGCCGGTTTTTATAGTCCTTGCATATGATTGTTTGTTCGTCATGTATGTATGTATGGTATGTGTGTACGATTTTCTCATTTTGTTGACGGTCGTTCCAGAAGTACAACGCATTGCGGTAGAATTTCGGAATGCTAAGAAAAAAACCTCAGCGATATATATTGATATATGTATTAAGGGTAAGTTCAATATCTCGACTCGAGTAGATTTGACTTTTTCCGGTGCGTTCAATGTCTCACTTGAATCGACTCGGATCAAATTAACTCGAGTGAGATATCGAACGTACCGGAGAGTCAAATCTACTCGGGTCGACTCGAGTCGAATAATTGAATGTATCCTATGTGTAAAAACTGGTGTTTGCTTGCGACAAGTTTTCCGTGCTTTGTCCTTACTAAAAGAGGTGGAGCTAAATGAAGCTGGCCAATTGTATTGATGACGTTTTACAAAATTACCCATTTTCGTTTTCATTTACATTGGATATTTTCGTTTCACAAATTAAATAACCTTTTTTTAATAATTTATAACTAACTTCTAATTGAGCATCTTCAGCAAGCATATGAAATAATTGAAACCTTTTATACATATACTATTTGGTGCTAATTACTCTCTTAGCAATCGCAGTCGAAAATCATACGGAGTTTTTTTAGTGGATACAGTTAAACATTTTTTATATAATTAATAAGTTAAAATAGGTAGCTTGGCATACATCGTTTCGGTTTTATATTTAAATGTTAAAACGGTCATTCCAGTAGGTTTCTTAACACAACCAACTATTCAAGAATAATTCAACAGTAGACTTTCCAAGTTTCCGTTATTTATCATAAACTTACAAGTTGGCAAAATCTTATGTTTGAGTTTTTTTTTATAAGAAGAAACACGTAACGTAACGTACCGTTGAGAAGGTTTATAATTCTACAATGGAATGAGTGGTACTCAGTTCAAAACTCGGAAAATCATACCATTGCGTTTGTAGGGTGTGTGTATTGTTAGTTACAGGGTGAATATCGGGAGGGGAAGAAACCTGTAAATAATTCCAAAACTAATTGATTTTCCACTTCGGGCACCTCCTGCTGTCACACTCTGTATAATATGTATAATATACGGATTAGGGCAATGCATCTTACTTTGAAGTTTAATCGGACGTTATTAGCAAAACGGTTGCGTTGTACGCAGAAAATATAGTTATAGCATTTTTTATAGATAAATATACAAAATGCAATTTTTGTAGTAACTATACTTATAGTCCGACCAATAGGAAGTGAGGTATCTGTGAATACCCAATTTGCGGGACCTTTCATCTTGAATTACTTTCAAGCGAACATGACATCTGTAGGAAAATTTTGCACGTTTTACCCAATTTTTTCCTTCAATGGCAAAAGGCAATCACAGTCAAAGTAAATGTATACATTATGTAAATTCTTTTCACATATCTTTTTATTGAAAGATAATGAATTTTGTACTTTGATCTTGCGCAGATTTCCTATAATGTCTTAGATTACATACAGTAGTATATAATTCCTTCCACACCTAGCGTGATACATTATGCATACACTTTAATTATTGTATTTCAAATATATGAGAATAATTTTCTAGCAGAACTATGTACATTTGAAATTAATTGCGAATTAATATTCTGTGGTATCTCATCCCTCTTTATCTTTATTTTCGAAACTATTCTTGCAGATCTTCTGAAGTTTTGATTTATATTTACAATAAGTTCGTCTGACTCAATGCACCGTGCATGTTCTTCCAAAATATTTCCGCCAGTTTCTGTTGCCCTTACTCTATATATAGATGATAATCGATGAAACAATGTAATTTATTTGAAAGCTAATTTTGTTTTATCCAAAGCACCTCTTTATCGGCGATCAACGGTGCTGGGAATGGATGTACGTCCAAAACCATTCAACAAACTCCTTGAGGAGCGTCGAATGACTCGAACATTTCCTGGAATGAGTTACTCGGGATTAGTAACTGAACCTGGGACACCCGCAAAAATTTCGAATGGATTAGGTGTGTTTGCACTTCAATTAATTGAAAATTCCTAAAAGCCGCAACTATTTTAGCAATTAAACCGTCTCCGCTGTTGCGACGATGCTCTGTTCCGGCATTTATGCTGCATAGCATGGGTAATAGATTTAAATTTTACGACGCATGGACTTAAGATTTACTGGAATATATTTTCTCTAGGGCATGGTAGTAGGTTGAGGCGTCCATCAATTGATTCCTTCAGTGAGGATGACTCTAGCCCAGATGTTAAGCGCAGGGTCCGGATGATCCACAGGCATTGAATTTTTTTTTACTCTAAATGTTTATGAATATTATTCGATGTGGTGTATTGTGCAAGATGAATAATTGATGTGCTTTTCATGCTTTATATATTGTACTTGTCCAGGACTGTAGTTCATGCAAGTACGGTCCCTTAAAGGTCTTTTACTGACTTCTAAAACTTCACATACAATCAAAAATATATTTATATAAATGTTTACACGATTTGGAGCTACTCTTGAATTTCAATTTTTGAGAATATATGTATTTTTATGTAATGTTATTTAACCAAAATAAATCTGGAATCCACCAGTTATAAATCTCCATATGAAAAAAAATTCTTCCGTAATACCATTGAAAATATGGTGCAGTCGTTCATCTGCATTTGCACGAGGCGTTTTTGATGGGAAATGCTGTTTCACTTAATTGGCATAAAATTGTTCTGCCTGTTCTTCATAGTATAAACTTTGACTTCATTTAAAACATAAAGATTCATTTAAAGCAATAAACTAATCTCTTATTGACATCCAGTACAGCACTTTTTCATCTCACAGGCAAAATCGTCCACTTCTGTTTGCGAGTTATGGTATTTTACGCCAATGCTTTTGAATAGTCTCAATACTTCATATTGTTTTTTAGTAACGCTTCTCAAAGAAGTGTCGATTAGGAAAATTAATAATCGAACATTAAAAATACGGTACATCACACGGACAGATTGCCGAATGTTAAAATATTTAGGAAAATGGTGCAGTATATAATAAAGCGACACAAAGAAAAAAATATAATAATAATAAAACTACAAACAAGTAAAAGGAAAGTGCTTACGACAAGTGATGAAACAATTTGTAGTTTGACAAGTACGTGAAAACCGAGTTTTAAGTGCTCATAAATTAACAAACATGCAAACAAGCCACGAGAATTTTTACAAAAGACTGATAAAACGGCAGAGTGGCCAGACGACATGTTACCCCACTTAATAAAAATTTATGAACTTGTGCGTTTATTTCCACGATAGCATAAATGCCAATGCGAGTTTTGTCGATGACAATGGAAAGCAATATTGCCAATATCGTGCTGCCAAATGCGAATTTGTCGATATCGACAGAGATTGACATCGAGTCGAGATACCAAAAATAGGTCTCCTATAAATTGTATGAAACGATTATAGTTTGCAAAAAAAAATTTAATTTGAGCAATTGAACAGAATAATGAAAAATTCTTGTCCATTGTCTTATGTTATTCTGCTAGCTCTATTTTATTTTCTGACTGCGGATCTTTTCTTGCTCAGCTTCCTTTTCATCACAGAGCAGTTAGCTTTAAATGTCGTCCAAATAGTTATTTTGAGCTAAATATGTTATTGCTAGTATTGCTGTTTCCCTTATTGAAACCACTTCATTTAAAATTAAAAATTTATTCTTTTGACAAAATTTAAGTAACAAACTACAGTTCCATGTAGACCATCAATTAATATCAAAATAAATACTTTATTTAATTGGAAGTGAACATTTCTATTAAAGTTATTTGCTGTTTCTCTAGATGTTTTGTACTTTTTAGTCTTCGGGCACTTTCCACGACAATTGCTTCCCACGCTCATACAAATTTTTTAAGGCGACAGTTAACTGATTTTCTGCTTGCAATTGTAAATAGTGCTTGTATAGCTGCAAAGTAGTTCGAGCATCCTCAACGGAATCATGAGTTTCGGACTGAATTTTGGTACCTGTAGTAGCAAAACAACAAACGAATAAATCACTATGCTCAAATTTGTACAAAGGTGATAGTTTCATTTACCTAAAAAGTGCCACGCCAAAAACCTTAACGAAACCATTCGGTGGTGCGGTAGATGGAATAAATGCACAGTATCCACAATTTGCTCCGACGGAACAATCATATTTATAACTCTAAAAGGACAATAATCTCTGATTGTTTTTTTAGTAACATTACAGTTCTTACCTAAAGTCATTTTTGAGACCATGTCCAACGAAAGTCACACCGCTATCGACGAGGTACTTCAGTTTCTGGTAAGAGTTCTTTAAAGTAGTCAAACGTTTACTGCTGAAATTGGCATCTAAATCGCCAGGTTTAATTCCAGAAAACTTTGTAAGATAATCAACGACTTGCTCCTGTGTTGATATGTAATCGTCAATGAAAGGAACTCCCTCATCAGATCCTTGACTAAATAAGGTAGGATGTTATTTTGATAAAGGCTTCATTTTTCTTGACAATATTTCGTATACCCTCTAATGCATGTTATTCTGGCCACACTCATATGACAAGGCTTTATAGTCGCTGTTTTCCCATCTGGTCGAATTTCGCTTTCTTCTGGATTTAAAGTGACAAACTCTGCATCCATTGCTACCAGATCGGCTCTTTGTGGTATCTCATTTGGAGAAAGTGGTTTAAAAAGAGTCTCATTGCGTGAAGTTGGGTGTATAGGATTTAGTATGTCCTTAAATTGAAAAGAAAACAAGGTTAATTTCAAAATAATAATTACATTAATAGCATTGTTTCTCCATTCCAATTCTCTATTTAACGGCATTTTGATGTCATTCTCCACAATCGTGTTTCTGCATGAAACTCTTCTCGAACGTTCCCCTCTCCCCATACAACTCGTCATGACATTCTCAACTATTGCATACAGAAAGCAATAAATTCGACGACTGGATAAAAATAGCGTGAAAAATGCACTTGTTAGTGTTGTTAAATCCCAGATGTAGAGCGCGGAAAGATATTTTTAAATATATTTCTTGCTTTTCTAGCAAACCAGTTTAAAAATGTATGAGTAGTTCGATCCGAGGAACTAAGCTGATCCATCAGCATGGCGCTTAGTTCCTCTGTCTGTCATGAACACTCACGAGAAGGGATCGAAACCCAGAGCCTCTATCTGACTGACTTGGTTAAAATTCCAAGTACGAATTATAATGAAGGTAAATTTTTATTTGTTAACTTAATTAAAGGCCTTGTTAGGCAAACACCATTATTAGGCAGAAAGTTTCCAAAAAGGAATAGCTAACTTTTGGTGCGTTTATAATATTTATATAGCGTGAAACATGCACGGAAAAATATTTTTAAAGATATTATAATATTTTTCCGTGCCGTACCTACATGTGTGATTTACGAAAACTAAGAAGAGTATTTTTCCCGCTATTGCAATATTGTAAACCCAACAAAGAGTTTAAATATCTTTTTTCGAAACTTTCTGCTTAAGACTGGATAAAGTTGGAGAATTTGTCTGACGTCATCGAATAGAGATTTCCGCAGTTGGGTGTTGTACGCATGTGATGAGTGATTTATGGTGTATGGGATCGATCAGACATCAATAACCTATTAGTTTCCAGCGACGCTTTTGGATGATTTTTAATAATAAATGATAATATAAAAATTATTGTCAATATTCGTTTCTGTTGTGTCATCGAACAAATAAGTTAAATCATATAAAGAATTTTGAATGAGTTATAAGACTTAACCGTAAATTCCCAAGGTATCGATAAGTAATATGACTATTCCTGTTTTATAAAATATTTACCTAACAAGAATAGCGAATTTCATCAACAAACACGACAACAAAATTATAATCATCTCTACAAGGTTAGGCATATACCAATAAAGGTAAGTATTTCTTTAAAATAAATATATTTGAAATAGAAGGCTTTCAGATAAAACAAAAACCGAATTCTGGTTATATTTTTGACTTTTGCCCACAATATTTTTTAGTAAATATATTGAAATTCAATTTGACAATAAAAGCTGCGTTTAATGATATATATAGATCTCTCTCACGCGAAACGCTGATCCAGTTCTTATCCAGATCTCTATATAGATTTAAGGAAATTTGAGAATTAGATATATTTAGATATAAAACAAAAATTTCACATTTTGCTTTGATAAAAGTATATATACATCATAAAAAGCAGTTAAAAATAAAAGATTTTCATTTCTAAATTCGTCAAAAAGGTTTACCTCATGTTTGGTACCGTATCCTTTATCATTTATTACTTCATTTCATCTTCGAGGTATACTATGTACGTACTACTTTTTGCAGGTGTTTGCTGAAATGAGCTTTTACTGCTATCTAGAGTCGATCAACATTTTTAAGGCATTCTCTGTGGATTCTTACACGACATTTAAGCTCACTCCTCATGTTTTATATGGAGGGATTTTTGCCATCCATGAAGAGGCGTTAATATAATTATCTTACAGTAACAAGAGACATTTTACATACAACGTGAGGAAGCATAACCTTTTTCCCTAATACGTAAACGTGTCCATAATCCCTTTAATCTATAAAAGAGGTGTATTTCCCTGAAGAAAAAACCATAATAGATCTTCCACCTTGATTTACCTCATAAGATCATATTTATATATTTGTCACCTTTACGTATTCAAACAATTCGAATTAAATAGTTTTAACTTAGGCTTATCGCTCTCAACTATGTTATGCCAAATTTTCTCCTGACCAAGAAAAATGTGTTATTGCAAAGCAATTCGCAGAATATTATAATTCTTTGAAATCAATGGTCCTCTTTGGTCTTTTTTGGATAATAATTTTCTAAAGATTAGCCCCTGAAAGTCGTTTTGTAGCATTATCGGTGCGACTGCTTGTCTTCCTAAACTTTCCAGATTGACCAACTTCAACAATTTTACGTTTTTTCAATTTTTTAATGACTTTACACACTGTTCCTTTTATAACGCCGAACTTTATGCGGTTTCAAATAATTTTAGTCCTTTTTAAAATCGATAACACTAAATGCACCAATATGAATTATGGGTTTGGATGTTGGATCAAAGTTTTCGAAATTGACTCTCTGCTGCCCAACTGAGGTGCACTTTAAATCAATAAACATATGTATATAAATTTGAAGTGTCTCTCTGTGATTTTCGAATTTTCCGCTTTTAAATACTTTTTCGTTTGTCTATTCCATCACTAAGTCGAATTTAACGTCAAAACAAATTTTTCTGCCTATCTGGAACAGATTTAACTCGAAAACTACAGAAGCTATTAACATTAAATTTACACAGTTTATAGACAGTAACCATTGGACGAAAGTAGTGTGTGTTTCAGCGTGAAAGAACAATCTACTCGTAAATGAAATTTAAAGATGGTAGATCCAATATGACGACCGAAAATACTCAACTTTAAAGGATTGTTATGAAAACTGGTCCATTTATGTTTTCGGGATAGCTAATCTCAAATCTACTATCGAAATTGAGAAATTAAAGATGGGGGATTGAAAATCGCCATATTCGGATCTAATATCGCCGGAAATTTTCACAACTTTAATTTACAAATATGGAAAAGCCAGAACGGGTCTGCTAGTTACAAGTAAACGTATAGAATAAAAATCATTTTATAAAGATAAATTGGCGGGATAGCGGCATTGATGTTGGCTGCCGGTGTTATCCGAGATTTTTACGGAGGTACATTGCAATCTAAATGAATGCTTTCAGAAAATGTCCAAATATTTACTTTTAAAAACATCCACGTTTCCCTAAAACTTGACCTCTTAACGAACCTACGCGACCAACCGAAGGGCGGCGTGTTAAAGTAGGTGTCAGCCTATTGAAAGTATTTCCAATTTAGAAAGCTATTAAAAGTTTTTCAAGCTATCTATGAAGTAAACATTTATTTCATATACCCAAATTTCATTTCATTCTTCATTAGTTCGGCTTCATTAGTCCACAACAAGCAAGTCAAAAATATCGTGTTGTCTTTAATCGCGAATATCTCAAAAGTATTATTTTTGTATGCTGTATTTCTCAAAAATTATTTCAGCCCCTATTTTGCAACGCTTGAAGTGAAACAGCCCGTACAATTTTGTAATTATTTCGTAAATAGTTACTTAGTACAGTAAGTCTCCAAAAATATCAATTTTAAAGGTGAACTTTTATTTTCATTTTAACATTCGACATTCGTCACATCTTTTAAAAAATTGCAAATAAGCCGTTTTTGCGAAAAAGGTAAAGAATTTCACCTTATTACTAAGCATAGCGGAAGAATTTGCTCAACATATTTAACAATTTTTAAGTCTCCGGTAAAATGTTGTTACTTTTTAATCTTAACACATATATAAATAACAATTAAGGCAGATTTCCCTGGTGAAAAGGTAAACGAGACACACTACTTAGAATATTTACCTGGAGGAATGGGTTAAAAAATTGCACTTCAGGATTTTCGATTTCAGCCTCATTCAGCTCAGTACTACTGTAAAACAGGACGCATGGCACCTTCCAGTCCAAAGTAAACCATACTGACTCTTGCGTGGTTACGGAAGATATGCTAACAAGTACTTGTAAACATTATTATTCAATCTTAGTGACACAACATTTACCTAAAATCGTTGAAAATGTACCACTGGTTAGTCTGTTCACGGCAACAGCAAAGCTTAATATCGTGGTAAGACTTATCGACGTTAATAAGAGACACTAAATTTTTTTGCGTACCATCATCTATTTGACACACCACAGAAGTAAGGGTGTATTCTTTGAAAGTGTCGCTTGCTGTAAAATATGTGTTAAGATACATAGTTCGAAGCACACCCAAAATACATTCATCTTACGAAATTTTTCTGCTGAGACTGCTTCGTCAATTTCTTCTTTCCCATCATTCGAATTTCCAGCCTTTTTACCATTGTCCGTCTTTTCTATATTCTAGGTAATTTAACTATTAAAATTTTTCAAATATTAAGATCCTTGTTAATTACTTCTTCGGGCTTCGAAGAGCTGGAATCGGTTTTGACACTAAGATCCCCATGCTCATCAACTTCCATTGCGAAGCTCAAAGGGAACCACGAATTTTGCCGAAGGTTCGATGAGGAGTTTTGGGTGTGATTTACATTACTTGTTATCGGAGATTTTCTAAGGAAAGTGAAGTAATACAATTTTTCTTGAAGAACTGACCGTTATAAATACCTGTCGGGATGAACAAAATGACAGTCTACTCTCGAACAATTTGTCCCATATCGACATGGTTTAGTTGTATTCAAGGTGGCAGGACTCTCAGATGGTGTGGCAAAATTTTTATTCAATTGCCGTTTGAGAAATGTAAGATCTTTTTCGTTGTTTAACCCACAATTTATAGCGAGGATTTTTGGAAGACTTGTGATCTAATTAAGAAAAGTATTTTGAGTAATTAAAATTTTTGGAGCCAATCAATCTAACTTTTTCACCTTGACTTGTTGGTTTGTTGGTGAAAACTTCTTACAGGTTTCACAAAATGCAGGAATGGTCTTTTCTGCACTTATGGAGGTTTTTAGAACTTGTGCAAAATTTACACATTCGTGCTCTTTATTTCCGGTGGGATACATTAGATTACACACCAGGAGAATATTGCGTTTCAATTTCTGCAGTAAAAAAACAAATTCGGAACAACATTATACTAACTATAGTTATTTATAAACTGAATCCAACGTATCATGAAATCAATATTAAAGCAACTCACGCAATCATAAAATATTGCATTACTTTCACAGTATTACTAAATTTTCTTATGATGTTCTAGTTTAATATATTTTATAGTTATACTAGTATAAGTAAATGATAGATTGAGATTGAGTTATTTGAAAATCATAAGGTTTAAGTTAATGACAATACGATAGTTCAGTACTTAAGTCAATCTTGTTCTAAAATGACCACTGAGATATGTTAAGCACGGCATCTAAATACTTCACAATACCTCTTCATTGCATTTAAGACACCGGTGGATACATTTTTGCTTTGTACCAAATAAACGACTTATATCTGTCTCTTCATTTATTTTACTTCTTTCAGTCTCATCTTCTTCCTTGTTTTGGCTCTCATCTGAAAATTTAACTGCGCATTAAAATGTAGGATTGAGTCATATTTTTCTACCTGAGTTGACGTCGATGCATTGAAATATTTCCTCAAAGCGGGCATCACCTTCTCCGCGAAAACTTTGCGTAGGGTCCATGTATGATTGAGCCAAGCCAATAAAATCATCTAATTTAAGTTATGTTAGGAAAAGGGCACTGTGATTTACAACACTAAAAATTATTACCATATGTCGCTGGATACAGTAGAGTATTCAAATGACTATTTTTCCTCGAGTCCAAAATTTCGTAATGCATTTGATGAAGTATGAATCGATTCCAATTCTAAAAATTCTGTTAAATAACCATCTTTACATAATGGAAACTAAACGGATTTACTTGAATCAAACTAATCAAATTAACATTTGCAGAAGAAAAGCGGTCTGATAGAATAAGTCCAAGAGCAGCAGCCTCGGGAACTGTTCGGAATGATCTCAAAAAATTGCTGGCCTGACATGGACTTGCAGCTATAGAGGAATATTTAGAATTTGCAAAATTAATGAACTCGTATTACATACCCGTGGATTTATCAAGCATATGAAAGAGAAATCCCAATTCACACGACAGACAAAATTCTTTTGCGCAGGAATGTGCCATTAGTTTTTTCCGCAATGGATAAATGAAGTAAAGAACCTAATAAATGTTAAGACATAAAATATGTATACACAAACATAACCAAAGTACCTGAAGCATGGAATTACAATATGCGTTTGGTAACGTTGCTTCCAAACCAGCAAAACAGGTTGGATTATGTTGCTCAAAGTCAAAATCTTGCGTTCCCATCTTCGAGTACTTCATCTCAACTCTGCGATAGCGCCGTGGAATTATTTTTACCCCAGAATCCATAGATTTATTAGCCCCTGATGTTAATCCAGTAGCACCATTACCAACACTTCCATCAGTTACGTAAGGCATCTATAGTTTTTAATTAAATAATATCGCCATAAAATAGTATGGAAATTACCTGATTTCTTCGGACAATCCTGGGATTCGGTGAATATCCGATAGGTCCTTGCATCTTCATTGAATTCAAAATGTCTGGATCAATTCGTTTAGGCCTCAAGTAGTTGTATTGCATTAGTTCTGGGCACCAATCGCTAAACCATCTATTGCCGGTGACAAGGTGAGGTAGGGGAATTGAGGATAGTGGGAAAGTTGTATCGGTAATTGGAACCATTGGTAATTGCTCTATGGGGTCTGCGAATTCCGTTTCCCTAGAGAAAGCATTGAAATGAGGTTCTGGAGTTGTCATAGTGCAAATCATATTGATATGTCCAGACTGATCGCCAAAAGCCATTGCCTGACTGGATGAGCTGATGTCAAAAGAAAGACATTCGCTTCCTGATGTATTTATCTGTAGAAAATAAATAAATACCAACACATGTAATGAAAATTAAGAAGGTTGGAAAGGAGGCGCACGAAAGTTATATTTTGTCAATATTTTATCAACTGCAAGCAGAAGGATAAGTTTCACATTTGTGCCCACCCTTGGATAGGGGCAGCTATTTCTACTCATCCCGGCCGGAAACTCTATACAAATATGCGTTTAGGATGAGAGATGTGTGTATGTTTGCCTGTAATGTAACCCCTCGAGTGAGTTGTCATTGGACTCATTGCATAGATAAAACTATCAAAATTGAAACTTTTGCGTACTTTGGACATGTAAAATTAAACTTTAAACCGCCATTTTATGAGTTTAACTGTTCTTCGACACAATGAGACAATTAAATAATGATTTTATTTTTCAGTACATTTAAAATAGCAGATAATATGTGGGAAAACTTAATTTATGCATACATATATATTTAAAAAACCCAAATAGAAATCAGTGTGGGGTAATGGGTATGCATAATATATATACAATGATAACTCTTAGGCCGAAAAACTCAAAACCATATCTTACTTTAATAATAATGAAACATACAATAGTGTTTGCTTACCTGATACATACACACTCTTGGTTCGCTGAGTTCTATTGTATCCACTAGTTGCACTTGACCTAAAACAGAGACTACAGCAATGCGGGAATATTGCGAGGGTAAAAAGCGCAGAAGTTGCGGTTCTATTAGAATTTGAATTGGTGAAACTAAGCGTAACATGCGCAGGTCAAAAACCATAAGAAACCGATCGACTGTAAGAGTCCCTTGTCTAGAAAGAAACTTTTATGTGAATCGGACGGAAAGCTTTGCATTGATCCTACCTCCCACTAAATCCACATGAAATTAAGTAATTGCCTTGTACGTCAAAGTCAGATAAGCTCCCGCTGTGGGTTTTAATTGTATGCTCTATACTGAGGGAGTTCGGATCACGAATTGTTATCGTTCCGTACGGATCACCAGCGAAAAGGTACCTGGTATTCTTTCGTAAAATGGTGCAACTATTCGCACCTGCTGCTGACTAAAACTATGAATTAGAAACCTGTTGAGAGTACTACTCTACTAGAATACCAATTTGGTTTCCATTATAGTGGGAATATCGAAGTCAATGAGCTCCTCCTGATATCCACCCATTATAATCCTGCTAGGACTCATTTGTACCATGCACACCATATCTGTCATATTTGCAGACCTAGAAACATTATTACTATAACTGAATTATCAATACCGAAGTGCAAACCTGTGGGTAAACTTTGGAATTCCTCTTCTGATTTGGTGCCTCAAAGAAGAGGGTGTAAGAGCCAATATACCCGACTCGGTTGTTGCAATGTCTCTTACTATTTCGTTGCTATGAACTTGGAAAGACGTGTACTTCTGCATAGCTCCGCCATAGTATGAGGTAACGTGGCCCTAAGGTAATAATCGCACTAGAAAGAGTTTTTTTTTAGGCAATGCCACATACCCCTTGATTTCCCATCCATAGCAGCTCCTCATAAGAATCAAAAGTTACTGTTGAAACCCCGAAATGATCCCTACCGTCTGCTACGATGGTGCACAGTTCCATATATTCAGGCTCAGCAGATCCCACGTTAAATGGCCCAAAATTGGGGGAATAGTGCTCTGGATGATTTGGATTTTCGTAAACATCTGGAAATATGCACGAATCTTATCTTGTCCCACAGTGCTAAAGCAAACGACGTAAATACTTGTAATAGATAAAATATCTTCAGGGGGACCAATTGCTTCCCCTGGGACGTACACATAATCCATTATTTAACAGGTAAGTCAGTTAGAATTTGAAAATTTAGCGTATTTTGAAAAAGAAATTTCGTCTCAACGTCAACAAACTCCAATGACATTATTCTGACTATCCCATGACACTTATGCTTCTTCTTCTTTCTATGTTCTGATTGCGGATGCTCGAAGTATTTTTCACTGCAAGCGATTGGGGAAATGCTTGTCGCGCATTTTAAATCGAATCAATTTTCACGGGGGAAATAAACCTCTGTAAACCGAAAGAAGTGAAATTTCATATTAAATAGGTTTTCCTCAATGCGTGGAAATAAATTTCGTTATAAGCTACTACCCTGACCCTTACTTGTGGAATGAACAAGTATATTTTCCACACAGTGTGTTATATTTTTGTTATATTACGTTAAGGTAACTGGTAACAAATTGCAATATTTCATTGTTACGTTCATGTTATCTTATTGTTATACATATTGATTTACCGTAAGGATTGTAACATATTACTTCGATGTTATATAGTCCTTACTTTTGTTGTTTACTCGGCTCAAATTTAAAATAGCCAATATGTAGTTGACTTAAAATATTTTTCATAGAGTTGCAACACACGGATTTGGGGGTTGCTGATTTCAGAACTTATAGAGTTATGTACTTCGGTTTACAATTAATTCGCATCTGACGCACCATCATGCGACGCGTCGCTAGCTTTGCGCAAATATCTAAATTTCAGCGCTGCGCATTCAACTTAACCTTTCTTTTAAATGTTAGTTGAATTGTGTTGGCTATTAAAGATGCGGATTTCGATGAGCATCCAATTGAAGAAGTGTACAAACGCGAATTCATTTACAATGAACAATGAAATTGTATCGAATTGTAGATTGGAGAGACAAAGCATGGGAAGAAATATCTGCAGCACTTGGAACAAAAGGTTTGTTTGTACATAGGATTTTAAGAACAAAGTTTAATTAAAAACAAAATGTCATCTGCTTGCCAGTTGACGCGTACCTACAGCATTCTGTTGTAAATTTACCCAGCGTCGTATGTGTTGCTTGACAAATGTCAACGCATACAATTCCGCAATGCACGCGTTGGTCGTGTCACTATACCTTCTCACTCCATACGTTCGTACAAATGCTTTGACCAGCGTTCTTATAATAATAATTAACAATGGGCGCAACCCAACTTTAAATAGCAACACGCTCGCATGAGGCCTGGTGATGCTCTGAACCCGCGTGCGGTTCCGATTCCGAGCTCATTCTTGTTGGTTGCTCTTTTCTTCTTTTTCTTTCTGTTCTTGCATGCAACATGCAATGCAACCCAACCTAACGCACGCGTGGCGCCTCGCTATGGGCGCGAGAGCTACCATATAGCGCGCAGCAGTTCAAATATATCAAAGATGTGTATTTAGGTGTTCCTAACTCTAACAAATAGGAAACTTCAACCTCTACAAGGTTTTTAAGCTCATATTCTATAAGTGCTTTGCTGATTTTTAACCCGAAAAATTGCAGGTGCAAGAACTTCCAGAAACAATAGGTTATTTATAAATGTATACATATTGGTCTCAATCCGTTAACATTTCTGCAACGTTAAACGTTGAAACGCTACGATAGTATCTACGTAAGTCAGGTAAACAAAAGAAGCGCGTTTTATTGTTACATTTTCCGTACGTCTCTACGTAAGGTAAGGAGTTAGGTAACAGCGTGTTATCCCGCCGATAATCATACAGAGGCCCTCATCCATGCATTGATAATTTTCGCGTTATTTTTGGGAACGTTTTTTTCCGGTGGAAAATTCCTACACGCTTCTTCCCATAAAACTAACTACGCTTTAAATAACGTGATAGCTAGAAGTAAAAAAGCTTAATTCATTCAACGATTATTTCAAACCAAAAACGTTTCTTCTGGATAATGCCAAATGAATTTTAGGTATTGTAATTCTTGTAAAATTCTCGGTATCATTTAATATTTTCTAGTTTGTAAACATTTTAAGAACAGTACAGAGCGGGGTTTTAAAATTGGTATATCCGGATCTACCTTCAAAGAATTTTTATTAACCTGGGTAAGAGGTGTTTAGGGTTGCAGATTTTGAGTTTTCCTTGAAAAGAGGATAGTTCATGCGTCGGATCCAGTATTGTGATTAGATTAATAAATCATATTTTTAGTGGCTTTGTTTTAATTGTGTAGAATAGAAAATCTCACGCAAGTTCAGTGACGGCTCTCCGCTTGAATAAATCACCTCAATTTCATTTCGTTATATCTATTTTTACCCCTCGTGTACGGAACACAAAAACGGTTCAAATACTACATAAAGCGACTTATGTATTTGTTTGACATTTTAATTAAAATAATTTTTAAAAATACAAACCGTTCTGCCTGGACTTAATATCAGCATTAATCATAAAGGGGAAGAAACAAGAAATGCAATGACCTTTCTATAAAAAAAAAAACCAACGAAAGGCCTGCCGACTACCTACCTACCTGCAAGTCTAACTAGTCGGTCAGTCACTGCTACTGTGCAAAATGCATCTTGACTTTTACCCAATGAAATTTATGACCTTCTTTGAAAAATACAATCTGAGTAGCAATGTAAAAGCGCATAATCCTTAGGCTCGTAAGAAAGGACACGACTGAGTACAGGCAGCAGCATACAGGATCAGGCCTGGAGGCAAAAAAGGTGTCACCAGACGTACTTATTAATAAGTGGGGTTGACTCCTGAAATGTTGACTTCTTAGGTTTGAACCACCGAGACACCACAAGATTAATGTCCGAAAAATGGAAATGCCAGGCCCTTCGAGAGTCAATGGAGTTGTTATGTAATTGTACCACTTATGGTAATGAGTGCATTCTGCAGGGCGCCTGTTTGAAACTGCAGAGGATTAAGATGTTTGCCGAGACGTGTTTGTAAATATTGTGTGAATTATTGTCGAAAGGGTTTTTTGTATGACGCGTTTTTACCTCTGCATAATGAACAATGGGACGATTACATTCCAATCCAAAGAATTTTCCGTTAGAATAGATGCGCGGAAGTAATGGAAGGCTAGCATTTATCATAACGCGATGATACCATGATGTTTACACCCTTTACAATGACATAATCTCAATATTCGTTTCGATTAAGAGGATGCTTTTATTTCCGTGAGAATTTTCACGATGAGAGAAGACTTTGAGCAGATAACCCTTTAGATGTTATATTGTAATGCATTCACATATGGTACATACGAGTTCATGTTATTATGCATCTGGAAATTTTCACAAATTCCAACGAAAGAAATAAAGGTATAAGGTATGTACCTTATTAATATAAAGGTGACATTTGTGACAAATCAAGTATTCTTAAAAGTCTTGTATATACATATGTAGGTAGTAGCTTTCACCTTCTATGGGAAAGCAATAATGTAAAGGATCCAAAAGTAAAACCAATTAACCCAAGCTGCACCGGGCAATAAAATCTTGCAATAAGCTGGGAAACTGCATTTCAAACCTACTGGAAATGGGGCAAAGTAATGCTTTGCAATATTTTTTAAATTGTTTTATCGCTTATTCTTAAAGTACATGAAGCATAAAAAAGTAAGAGGTTCAAGTCCATTTTTTTTTGTCAAAAACCAGGTCTGCCAAATAACCGGCTTAAATCATTTACCAAAGAGATTGTAGCTGCGGGCCAACTTATTTTATTAAGGAGGTGTTAGGTGTTTATGTATTTCATCGTGTGTTTGTTAAATTTAAATAATTGTTTTATTACAATAGTAATGTAATCTTATTGTTGCATGCTTAAAAACGGTGGAGTAAATTTTAATAATTAATTAAATTAGTATAACATATATATAAGAAAATATTAAATTTTAATATTTGGAAACAAATTTGATTTCAATATATTATTTATAAAAAGACTCTAATTGCGTTGGCATGTGAATTTCAAAATTCAAAAAGGGAATTTAATATCGCCAAGAACCAACGAAAGTTCTATTAAAGAACTGTTTTTATTTACAAAGCGACGTTTCGACCGTCAGTTTCGGTCATTTTCAAGCTACAAGGAATTAAGATACAATTAGTTTCCTGTCCAGGCAATCACATTTTTAGACATGTCTTGAAATTTCGCTTCACTCCCTGGAGGTTAGGCGATTTAACTCCAGAACTGTCTTTGCGTTTGATTGTCTTCAGGGAGTCATTAACTCTGCTGAACTGTTGAGTAAATTTAGTATATCCATTCCGGCGCGTTCGTTCCGGATTTCCTCCAACCAGCCTATCACCGTACTAATTATGGATTTAATGAGCCCATATCCGCTATGTCGCGCTCTTTTAACTCGCAATACTCTGACATTGACTTTCACTTATCGCGAGCTAATATAAAGGGTCGGCTTCGTTAAAGTTGCAGATTAGGATTTTTTGTTGTAATTCGAAGTAATAAGTTTGTTGATGAAATTGTCAGAAATAAATAAATAAATAAATCTCATATTAAAATGCTTGTTGTTATATGCAGATTGCATTAATAAGATTTGGAAGTGTGAAATAATAAATGTTCTACGCATATGAACCCATTTAACATATCGCATACATACTCGTGTTTCGATGTAATAAATTCCGAGTGGGAAATGCATCCCTTTTCATTAATCAATGGACGAACAATCCGAAATCAAAATGTACGCTAAATTCTGAATACAAAAAGTGAAAGGACTTCGCTGGGGATCGTTATAGGGATAGCACGCTCATCCCTGTCCAACAACCCCTCGGGTTATTTTTGGGTAGACAGATGTAAAGCGCAACTGCGTGTCCCACAGGGATGAAAGTGTATCGTCTGCCGTCCTTATTTTTAGAATGAACGTATGATAAAACAGATGGGCGGATATGACCAAATGCCTGGCATGAGTATGCGGGTGTTAATTTTAAATTTGTGTAATTGAATTGAGTACCCTTCTTATTCATATCATATGCGAGGTAAGATCCTACAGTTACAGTGATTTTTGGAGTTTAACCATTGAAATTTTACTGGTCAGCAGAAATAGGAATAATGACCTTAGTGCTTATTATTATTCTAGATTATATTAGATTAGAAAAAAAGTTGGCTTCAAAAGATTAAATATGTTATGCTGACAATGAAGATGATGTATACATCTATACATATAAATAAAATTGAAGTGTGTGCCTGTGTTTTCGAAAAAACTGCCTCTTTATAAGCTCATATGCTTATTTAAATTTACATGATCCCAAAAACCACAAAAACGTTTATAAAATCTTTGTCTCTCCGTCTATTTGTCCGCGTTAATCTTCGGGATGGCACCGATTTTGATGGGGCCTTTTACTGGACGGTAGAGTATTTTGTCAGGCATAATTTAGTCTACTTTTTACCCCGAGAATGTTTTGGGCTCTCGCGGAAAACATAAAACAGTTTCATTCATTCTGCATTTTTTTTTTAAATTTTAGTGTGGAAAGGGGCGAACACGGTGCGCGACAGGTCTGCTAATAATAATAAAATTTAATTATATTGTTTTAACAATATAAAATCGTTTGTCCGTCATTAATTGATATAAATATCAGTGGCACTTGCCTGGCCGAGACTAATCTTTTGGAATTCAATATAGTAATAAGTACAATGCGCGATAACGATTATGAATGTGAAAATTGGTGCGGCAAACGTGCACTTAGTCCGCCACAACGGTCGCCATTTGGTTTTATTGAAAAATATAAAATGATTTTTCTTTATTTAATATTTGCTTTATACAAAAAGGAAATTATTAAAATCCATTCAACCGTTTATTCACAGTATATTCCCGACAAAACACTATTTTTCAACAAAAAACGGAAAAGCCCCGCTTAAGTTAAATTTTTTTGTGAATTGCAGATTTTTTATCATAAAAGCTTTTCTAAGGATAAATTTGTATATCCTTTCTCTACTTGGACATGCTGTACCTCTCTGGAAAGACAGCATACATTTCATAAAAGTAAAAAGAGGTGTATTAATTGCATGAATTTCGGAATTTTACGAAATTTTAAAGTATCTTTTCACTTTCGCAAGTGACTGTACCTGCAGAGGTAGATGTAGATCATCACTGGTGGCATTGTTGGAAAGTGTGTTGAAATAATAGTGGTTTGGCGTGAGTTCAATTTCGCTGTGTTCGGTAGATTAGAGGGTAAAAATAAAATAGTAATAGTATCGCATACTTGATTATTTCACATATGTAAATAAAAAAAATATACGAGTATATTGTTAGAAATCACAATAATTGTTTAAGATTGGATTGGATTGGATTTTTAATATTGTCCCAATGCCCAAAATAATAAGTATTGGGACGTGGTTATCATCCATTTTGAAACAACGCTTAGCCGTATTTATTTTCAAGCTTGTCCCAAAACTTCTCAATTCGGGAACAAGCTTGGTCTAATGTTAAAACAATTATATCTTCTTAACTGGGTATGAAACGATCAGTGTAAATTTCCTAAAATGGAAGTGCAGATTCGAAACTAACTACTCTAAAAATATCTATAAGTGTAGCGTTTCGCGATGATCTTAAGTTTTTTATTTTTATTCCGCCATATCTGCTCTTCTGAAATGTGCAATATTTGAAAACAGTGACCCTAAAACTCCAAAGGTTCCTACTGTTATGAAAATCTAAAAAAAACATTAGTACATGATTCTTTTATATGTATATACAATTGAAATTAATATGAAATCAATGCCAGAGCGTACGTTTATTTGGGAGACATGTATGTAAATCGCGAAAGTCTTTCCGTAGTGACACCTTAAAGCTAGGTAAAAATAATACCCGAATCAATCAAAATCAGTTACGGTTTCGAAGTAAACCAGGGGCCAATTCGGGGCTACTAGAACAAGTTCGTAATTAAGCCCCTTTTCACACAAGCGTGATACGCAGTAGTTCAATCAATCACACAAACTGTCCCATCGGTCATGTAAGTGACAGTGAAAGTGACTTCATTACACAAGAAATCCTTTTTTTCTGCGCCACGGTTTTGTCGCTGGGGTAATTAAAAGATTAATTTCAGATTCATATTTAAATTACCCAAGGACCACTGGCTGCATTCACCGTTGAGAAAATGCACCGGGAAGCCTTAAAAATGTAACGAACTTTTCTGGGCTTGAGAGCCTGTCTCGTCTTAAAAGAGGAAGTGGACGGAAAACTTCTTGGGAAAGATCTTATCTTGTTGTCCGTTGAGACGGTGAAACAATCACCACTGCACTTGCTTGGCCTCCGTTTTGGTTAGTGATTTCTGTGGGAATGGTCAAGCGGGGACATGTACATACATATAATGATTTCGTAACATCTCTGATGCGTGGCAACAAAACGCATATCAAATCGCGCAGTTAAAAAACTTAGTTGCATTTCTTGCCTTGAATGCAATTCTTAGATGCTGACGTATAAAAGGGTCTTTTGAGGAGGAAAGGGATTTGAATAGTTCCTGATTAATTGTTTCTCGATTAGAAAATACTTAAATGAGTAATTTCCTGGTCTGAGAAAGGTGACAAGTCTGAGAAAGCCGTTACAAAAACAAGGTCATAAAATATTGCATGTCATGTTATGCGGGTGGTTGGCGCTTGTATGTTACGTTTCTGCGCAACAAGTGTACAGTGTAACATTTTTGTGTGGGCACCTTGACGTAAGAAAACAATGACGCCAGACAATTAAGTGTGTGGACATCCGTGAGAAACTGTGCACGCCGCCGCCCTGACAAAGCCGGCGACAAAATGACAAGGTGACAATAAATTTTCCCTCAATCGGTAGGAAGTTTAAGATAAGGGCCGTGGGCGCCCTTCTGTCTTGCCGGAGCTAATTGCTTGTTTGCTCTGTAGCAAAATCCCTTCATTCGGATATCAGCCATTTGTATTTAAGGAACAATTGTTTGATATTAGTTTTATTAGTTCACTATGCTGATCGTCATGAAGCTACCGTTTTTGGTTTTGTATGACGGGACAATCGCTTAATTATTGTGAGGCAGATGATCTGTTCTTATTCAAAAATCAAAAAAATCTTGTGATTTTTTCTGGTGATAAAATGAATTAGTTACACAAAAATTCATTTATGTATTGATTCACAGAAATATATTGAAAAACTACCCCAGCTGCGATAATATAATGGAAGTATCCTAAATTATCATCTATAAAATATCATCGAAAACCTCATGCAACTCTCTCAACCGAAAGAACTTCGTTTCCCTTTCCTATTATATGGCTCGCTGACTTTTATTCTTTTATTCTTTCGCGTTGAAGCACTTTCGATAGTTATACATTTTCGACAATAACAAAAAATATTATTATAAAAAAAACCCGACAACGGAAGACATGAAAAGTATGAAAAAAAAATCCTATCTTTCTTTACTTAATTCTAATCGACACATAGGTAGGTAGGCTGACGTTCCGAGTATAGCCGTGCTCGCATGTTGTGATAATAGCGTATTTACGTTAGTAGGGCAAGGTGGCATGCGACCACGGTTATACGTTACTGTGTCGTGTGCGTCGATTTGCATTAGGTAAAGAATGAAGGAATATTTTCTTGTTCCATACTTTTCACTTCTTCCGATGTCCGGTTTTTGTTTTGTTTTCTTTTATAATAATTGTTTTTATTTACTGCTTTTTACTTTCAGATAATATGTTATGTAGTAGGTAAGTATTGTCATGACATGATCAAGCAGGCACCTCATTCTAGTAATTTTACATTGTGTCACGATGATAAAATGATATCTACCTCTATAAATTATTTTTGTTGTCCTATGACAGTGACGGTCACATTCGTATTTTGCTCGTCGAACCCTGACGTCTGCCATATTGGGTTGAGAATGACGTCACATAGTTTATCGTATTGCGCTCGTCCAACGCTTTTATGTAATACCCATGTTAATAATATTTGGTGAACTTGGTTTTTGTTATCAGATATTTTGACTTATGGTGACCGTCATTTTGCTTAATTTGTAACGTAATATAGCCTATGTCATTCGGAGGATTGATATATGTAATTCTAATGACATATCATTTATCCAAATCGGTATATCCATTGGAGATCTAGGCGGTAACTTCCGGACAAACATACACACATACACGGCGCGGGTGTTTTTGAGCATATCTGCATCTTCATCATGACGACTCCCCATATTGTACGTTCTGTGAAGTGAGAGTATTGGAGTATGCTGAACACAGCTGACACTAGAGAATATCATTCAGCGTATACTCGAGACTTTAAGAAAAATGGGTTGCGGCAATTGGCATGTGTCACGGCAGCCCAAGTCATGAAGGATCTCCGTCTACTGGAGTAGCAGCGCAGAGCACAGCCTGATTAGAGGAGGCTATTAAAGGCCATACCCTCTCCCCGCGAATACATACATACAACGCATTATGTTATAATTTTTTAGATATTCCATATTTTGAATAAACGTTTCAAATACACGATTTTGAAAAAAACTTTCACTATTTGAAAGAAGAATGACCTAGAACTGAGTTCGGCTACATAACGTCTTAAATAGTGTTTATATATATTCCTCTTCTCCTCCACTTTCACCATCACTCTATTCAATCGCATTTCTGAGTGTTTAATTTGGGCTTGGGTTTTCTTCACAGTTATCCAAAGGCTGGTATTAGCGAACGAGTTGAACTTTGTCTTTTATGCCATTGTTCTATAAGTACCTAATGTATATTTCGATAAGCCCTGGCATTCTATCTGTGAACTAATCTATTTTCCCTTAACTTGATGTTAGATTTGATCAAGTTGTTCTTCGGTTTATGTACATATATGTAGGTATGTCTTAATAATTTATTTTTGAAAGCACCTGTGAAGTCGTAATAAAGTAATAGTGAATCTTAAAAGAAATGCTAAGGAAATTTTATGATCGTCTAATCATCGATTAGAGCACACATATGTATGTATGTTGCATGATCATAAAACTTATATACATATGTAATGTACATACTACAAACTTTTTTCGTTGCTTGCAAAAATATCACTAGGAGCGGAGGGCAAGCATTTCCTGTTCACCCCTATACTCAGCAGGGGTTTTTCATCCGGGCGGTGCCTCATGCCATAAAGTGTTACATTTTATGTCCCAATAGGAAGTTATGAGTATAATAATTACGGTATCTGTTTTCAGCAATCTCTTAAAGTGTCACAATTTTCAAAAGGATAATCAATAAAACTCTTTCTTTATGGATTCGCCGTCCGTTTTCTTCGTCGATCTGAAGGACAATAGCGTTGTTTATGTGAAGATGTGGGGAATCTTTCCTCAACTCTTCACATCCTCCATTACACTATCAGCAAATCGAACCGTCGTCGATGTTACCCTTACCTCAAGTTCCCAACATTTAATCAATCACCCCTTCATGATGAAAACATCATTTATGCAATTCTCTTTCGAAGGGAGAATTTATTGCTCGCGATTTGCATTTTCAGCTTAGACAGCAATGAATTTTCATTTTAACACGCACTTTATTGGCCGTAGCGAATGTCTCAATAGAATAAGCAGGATTGACTTTACAATCCCTTCGGCGAATAAATTTGGCCAGACACAGTTAACAGCATTACAGCAATGGTTCGAGGAATGATGCTAACCTTTAAATCTCCGTACTGTGTCGAAATCTTCAGATTTTATGGTTAACGGAACAAAATGTTCTCATCAATGTGGTTATTTGCAGCGAAATTAGATATTCTTTATAAGCCGAATATCCTTTTCAATAAGAATATCAAATTTCACTGCGGTCGGAAGGAAGCGAAAGGGCTGCTCAATAATACATGTGCTCTTAAATGGTCTGCTGAGTTTATTCTGATTGATGTAAGAGCAATTCGTTAAGACAGTAGTGCTATACCCCTTATTCGTAATGACAATTTGTATTACTGTACAGTCGCCCTTAGTCCTTCACGGAGATCAGCAGATTTGAATTTTAAAAGTCCCTTAATCATCACCTGGAGTTCCTTTATATCACTTTGGAGAGAATGTTCAACGAGGCGTAGAAGAACATATTTTGTGCCATCGAGACGGGATCAACTGAATCTGTAAGTTGTACAGTGTCATTCGCCCAAAACTGGAGTTTTTCTCATCATAAACGAATAGCTTCTTCAACATCTTATTTAAACCCAAGGTAAGAATTAATTAACTGTTATTAAATACAACGGAAAATTTAGTAGGAATCAAGTCATAGCTGCTTATTAATAAACAAAAAAATAAGAGGGTTTTCGTAGGATTATATTATAATATTGAACTTCTTTCTAAGTCAATGAAGAGGTTGTTCTGCAGGGCCAGAATTAAATTTAAAATTAATAAATTTGAAGAAAAATGCTTTTCATCTTAGAAACTGCCCTAAAAAAGGAAGTTAGCAAATATGACGAGATTTTAGAAGACGGATTGCACGAATTTACCATTCATTTTCTTTTTTGAATTGTTAAAAGATGTCAGAGAGGTTCACACAGACCTTAATTTCCAGAAACCTCCAGAGGAAGAAGTCCAGACAGGTTAAATCGGTACTTTTCGGCTCGGCGCGCGGCCAGTTTTAGGCTGTACATGCTGATTCTGACCGTTCTTAAAAAAATCTGTTCTGTTTCAAGTCTCGTAACGATTGTAACGATGAACAGTAATGAAAACTCACATATTCATTGTAATAATATGCCTAATTGAAGTAAAATTAAAAATGCTGTTTTTATTGTCTTAAGAAACATACAGGGCTTTCACAAACTACCAAAATCCAAAGAAGGGTCAGTAAATTATAAATCTCATTTTTGACCTCATAAAATTTATATAAAAATTGAAATAACTGAGATTATTATTGCATTAAGATAATTTTCTATTTAGCTAAATGTATAATATAATAAATTAATTTTCATCAAAATACTTTCTGTTCTGATAATCCGCGTGAGAAATATCACATTAGCAAGAATATTTGCCCCACATTTTAATGAATACCTTCGTTGCAGACATGATTCGCACAGCACGGTGTTTACGCTAGACTGGGAAACCGAGACGGGAAACCGGTATGACGTACATATAAGGAAAATGCGTGTAGGAGGCGCGCTTTCCTTACCGGCCCAGACAGTCCGGGCAGCAACGCTCACCGGTTGCATTCAGACCGGACGTTCTGGCCGGTAAGAATAAGCAATGTGTGCGGGTACGTAATACGGTCGCATGTAATTTGGACCTTGAGGTGCCCGGTCCGGTCAGAATCGGCATGTGTGCGGCCAGCATAGTCTTCAACCCAAGATGAGAACGATCTGGGAACTCGGTTTGAGTAGTCTGTCGTAATATTTTGTAGTGACCCTATAACTGATTTGGCTTTTGCTGATTTTGGGGAGTTTGTCAAATTCACCGAAGTCGAATATAATGGGTCTTTAAGGTTATGCATCAAATTTCTAGCTGATATAGGTATATTTCCCTGTGTGGACAAACAAACATCATTAAGGGGTTACATGGGTTTCACGGTTTTAAAAAATCGAATTTTTTTTATTGTCTTATTATATTCTACAACTCTCTCTAGAATATTGTCCTGAATTTTCAAGTCGATCGGATTAGTAGTTTCGGAGATAGAGCCTTGGGAATTTGCGCGCTCAAAGCCACTTGCTCCCAGTTTTATTGTCACTCGAAACTTTAAACGCGTTTTTCTCGAAACTGTGTTTTCAAAGTCGGTTGTCAAGATTTCTCGAGAACTACTCAACCGATCTTGATGAAAATTTACACAGTTCTTCGAGATACAATTTACAAGTACCTGAACGAAGGATTTTATTTTCAATTACAACTATTTTAAAAAAAAAATGACGAGAAATTTTGAGCGAAATTTTAATTTTTTTGTCAAAACGTCCGCCAAAAATCCAATTTTAATTTTATTTTTTTCCTTCGTCCAGGTACAAGTTTATAGTCTTAGCTAAAACACGTATTTTTTTTTCACTTTTTATGATCCTGCTAGGAGTTCTGCTGACAACGCGGACACACCTTTTTTCCGAGGGCTCGCCGGAAATGACGTCACAATGGCGGAGTTTTAAAATTTTTTTTACAAAAATTATAGAAATCTTTTATCTAATATGTATCTTTCAAACAATAAAAAGTTTGAATGCAAAATTTGATTTTTAATATGAAAAAAAAATTATTGAAAATAGGCCGTTTTTTACCGGAGGAAACCCACGTAACCCCGCAAACAAACATCATTAAATCATTTTTGGCTACTCTGCTTTGTGATGAGATTAGTTTTTGAGATTAGTTCAGCGAAAAGAAAATTGTAAATTGAATTAAAAATTGCCACAAGGATGAGTGAAAAGATTTTTATTTCATCAATTTGTTATTTAAACGGCCCATCTACTTGTATGACATAAATATATCAGCGCATTTATGTTTGTGCAAATAGAAAAACTTTTTAAGAATGGATTTTGAAACTTTCAATGGTTTCTTGGATATAAGAGATCCAGAATAGAGGTTCTATGACTCCATAAAAAAATATCAAGGGATGGTGCAATGGTGCATGTATGTCTTCAGTTTCAGTCCGGCACCAAATTTTCGCTTTTAACAATATGTATTCTTTAATTCCATTCAATATGCTCATCTTAAACTGTTAATATATTTTTTAAATATGAACCAGTGTTGCGTTCTTACCTATTCCTCTCATTTTGATAACTAATTTATCATACGTTAGATTTTAAATTCCTACTTTTATGTTTTATAAATTTTATCTGCCATATTTCGGGCAAGATTTGCTAGAGCTCCAAAAACTACCTACTTCGCCTCAAAAGTACCTACTTCCGCCTGAAGTAATTGAATTCGAAGCCATTTTCTCTCATGTGCTTCCTAACGAAGAATGATGTTTGCACAGACTTTCCAAGATCACAAAGTAAGGGCAGTCATGCTTATACAAGGAAAACTGAGTTTTATACTCACCACTGAACGTCCAATAGATGACAACAACAACTAAATCGCTGCCTACCTAAATTTTTAGCTGGACTAATACGCATTCCAGTAAAGGCGTGTATCAGGCGATGTACTATATGTATATACGTGATATGTTTTTTGAATACCACATCAAAACGACGTTCAGGCAGACGTAATTTGAATATCTCGAACTACATCATGAAATTTCTGTTTTAACTAAATATGTTCCCCTTTTATAAAGAACACCTTTTTTACCAGCTTTGAAAGATTTCGTGCCACTGCTGTACGCATTTTAAATCTAAAAAGTGCACCCGTATGTTTGCTCTAGCACCCGACGAGCAGTCGGAAGCGGGTTTCAAAGTGCACGAGGGAATCGCGGCTTGGTAAAAAACTGTTATTTATGGGCAGTTTCTGTCAATTTGCTGCTGAAGTGGAAGCACTCGTCGCGTCGTCCCAGTGATGTCGATTGATTGCTCGCATCAGGCAGGAGCACTTCCCAGCGTTTATCGCCATTATCTTTATTTTTATAGTTAGGGGTTGAATGCACTCGCATTGTCCCAATTTCCTAATGTCGAAAAAGCAACATAAAACAAGCGCAAGGGTGCCAATATGAATGGTGGTTCGCCAGCCTGATTTTATTTGTTTCATTGTTTGCGCAAATATCTGCCTATAAGTGGGACAATTTTAATTGATTTTATTGCTTCCAGTGCAAAGATGTTTCGTGGAAAGCACCTATAAAAATTTAACGGACATTTTCTTGTGTAGCATTCGACTTACATGCATATGTATAATACATACCTTACGTATATATGCCAGGAAGGCATTCTGATGATTTAACTCTTGTTAGCGTACTTCCATCAGATATGCTGAGAGTCACATTGTCAAGTTTACTGGAAACGAAATCGAATACTATCGAAAGTAAGTGCCATGCGGCAGTCTTGGCCGTATTTCATCACAACGGTCGTCTCACGTCCATGAAAAACAAGCAAAACGCACCCGGTGACTAATTCTCTAATTTTTTTTTTATTTTGCTTAAAGGAACCTTAACCGGTTCTTCCGTGGGCATCTGATAATCTCATTTCTTCATTTCCATAAGCACATGCAGCCCAATCCCTGTTCTCTCCCGTCTGAAGATTTCTTTTTGTCCGTTTTATACTATAGACGTGACGTCTCCACAGTAATCTCGAAACCTTTCTTTTGTCCTGGCCTTACGACTCGCTCATTATTACGCGTCCTCTTTGTATTTGGGCTATTATTTAACCAGTGAGCCATGATAAATCTAAACAACCTGTTTACACTTGCTGTAATTGCTTTGGGCCTTACTGTACAACTGGAGGTTTTATTTGAAAGCAGGTTATCTTGTTAAATACCTGTTGGCCGATGGTAAATAGAAAATCTTTTAGATCTTTTGTTTTGGTTATCTTGTACAAATTCAAATGAGAATTAATGGGTGGAGTTGATGTATTTGGAATATTTATATCGCTTTGGAATAGCATTTTTCATATTTTATAAAAGGATGTGATCTCGTACGCAAATTCTCGGAAAAAAAACTATTGATCCTCTATTGTATTTTTTTATGACTTCTGAGGCCGAAATATTTTGTTTATAAATAGAAACAATTTTAAAAGCTGCTTGGAGCACACGGAAACTGAAACTATCAACTATTATTTTCATTGACTATCAGCCATAATTAAAATTGTTCTTTTTTTTTAGTTCTAACAACTAATTTATTTCGTTTGCTGAAAATCAAGGTAGCCGAGTTATGACTACCAATAATTGCACGAAACTGATTTTACGAAATCTTCTGTCGTAGGATGATAATTTCATTCAATATTGGAATGAAGTTACCTCTGAGTTGCGGCACTGCACCGTCATGTCTTCAGAAAACTTGTCCCCAAAAAATTTTTGTGATAATATTATGTAGATTAGTTGTATTTTAGAGCTTTAAATTAGGGTTCGAACAGTCCAAACATAACATACATACATGTGAACCACGTTACTATAGTTCCACCTTGTTGAAATAATTTAAACGGTACCTTCACCTTCCACAATGTAATTTTGGTAATCACCTTGCGTTTATTTGAAACCAGCAAAACCGCCTAGCTTATAAAGTGTCTTTCAATATGGACGCTAGAAATATTCTTAGATTGAACATATTCAACTTTCAACCTGTTGTTCCTGCACGTTCATTTGTATCATTCATTGTGGGTGGGTCAGATGACAGCCTAGGCCTACAAGATCATTAATTCCTAATTCAAGTAGTATGGATGAACCATTGTATAAATTGTTACCTTTGTCAAAAAAAACGTCTTATAAAAAATCTTTACTAGCTCTTACTCTATGTACAATATAGTATACTCTGCAATGTCCATACAGTGCATCTGGATGAACCCATTTTGGGCTGAAAAATTACCAACAAAATATTTTACGTGTAAAACAGTAGCTTTCCCGACGGTATCATATTAATCAACACCGTGTTAAAGCATCCGCTTTTATAATACATTTGACCGCAAGCGCGTACCGTTCTTGCAACTTGAAGGTGCAGACGAAGAAGCATAAAAAGCATTTAAGCACCTGGTTACTTAAGCCATTGTAAGAGCCCGGCAAAACTCATAGCCACTCAGTACTTTCAATGCAGACAAGTAAGACGAAGAGTTCCCTGGGGTGTATCGAAGGCAAGCCGTGGGTTTCATTGTGCAGTTTTTCTTGACAAAGAAAACCTGCAATAATGTCGTTTGCATGAATAGGTGTTAAGTACTGAAGGAAGTAATAAGGGTACGGTACAGTCTGTTGCGTAGTTTATACTTTATAGGGACAACTGACATGTAATTAGATACTCACTGAACAGGTACAGAATCCCCCTGAGATATTTTTGTGCTGGCTCGGGAGAAGTCGGACAAGTGCAGGATGAGCGATTTTACCGCAGATAATTTGATTTTTAAAGTGTTTTTAATATCAAGCGTTTAAGGGTGTCGAAGGGAATGCAAGCAGTTAAAGGGCCACCTAAACATATACATATACGTACATATATTCGACATTCGTGACTTTGAGAAATTGCTCAAAGTCATTGGCAAACTCATAAAGCAGCGAAAAGATCAGAAAGTTAATTATACATACATATGTAGTTGCAGCGAGAGTTTTGCTTTCATACTTTGAGACTGGTTGACCTTTTTTTATTTTTGGACGCTACAGCGCCCTGGAAATTTAGAAACTGATGACCTTTTTACGCTACGGCGCTCCCTGGCTGTGGCGCATTGTGCAGTTCGCATATGGGCAACACGGGCCCTGGGAAGGCTAAATTTAAACCGAAGGTCGCCAGGTATCCAGAGTTCTACAAAGCTCCCCCTTCTTAGTCACGCAGCCCTTAGAGTATGCTGTTCTACCTTAGCTTGGGGGTGTCTGGTTCCTAGCTCCTTATTTGATAGTCAGAGCTGCCCTGTAAGGCAGAGGCTCGAGGGGTTTCCGATGCCTATAAACCTCCAGAACGTTCCACTATCCACTACAGGTCGTCCCGCCTGGTAGCTGACACTCAAAACTCTAGATCACATTGAGCCTTTATCGAAGCGTAAAATGAAAATTTTCCTTCGATATTATTCGTGCTTGTTTTTGCAACAAGCCTAATCACTAGAGAACTCATCAATACTTCCTCTCGACTGTCTGGTGCGGAGTTGCTGCTACTCCGATAAGCCAACAAAATAAATGGTATCAGAGGCAAATTGATGGTGAGGCACCTAAAGTGCAAAAAAACATCCTGGAGGAAATGTAAAAAAAACACCATTTGTGGAAAAACAGTTTTTAAAAATTCCAAAATTGGCCCAATTTCAAAATGTTGATGCTTTCCGAACTCTCCAATTCAAGCTCTACAACTTTTAGGGAGGGAGTATCGATCGGAATACTCATGTTAGAGGTACTACACTTTGAAAAGAGGTGTATTCTCACTTTTGGAAAAATTGAGGGACATGGATGTTTTTGGATCGTCCGTCCGTAAAAATTGAACTATTGGACCAATTTTGGATTTTTAATGGATGCAGTAATGCAAGTTCTTCAATTTGCCTCTTGGTAAGATTTTCGCTAGGATGCACCTTTTAGGCGTTATATGCGAAAAACTGAACCAAGTCACCTTTAAAGGCCTCCCCCCCCAGTTTCCGTACTCCCTATCCACCAAGACTTTTTATCCCATGATCCCGAGGCATCAAGGTACAACTGTGCCAAATTCTTCAATGTAGGGTTTGTTATACACTTAATTTCATCGTCCGTTTTATGGCCAGAATGAACTTAATTAATTACTGCTTGAATGAATTTAATTTATGTTGTTGTTGTTGTTGTTTTTAATTTGCCCCAACAGTTAAGGCGTCGCCGACGCAAGGAACGACTTACTTGGTCACGGCAATCAGCACAAGACCATGGGACTACCGCAGACGTCTGGGCAACTTGTCTGTTGAGTTGAGGATGGTTGATCAGCCGCTTCGGCAGCACCAATAATATCGCCTTTACTGCTAGTCAAGTCCGTTCCCTTTTCAGTCGTATCATATACAGTGATACCTTTCGTCACCTGCTTTACTGTGAAGCAACATCACGCTCAAGGCATTTAATATAGAATTTAATTTATTTTACGATGAAGATGTTGATTTGTGCAAAAGTCGTTCCCAGTTCAGGGAAATTTTAATAAATCGCAGTCTTTCCTAGTTTGCGTATTTATTAGCTAGTTTTAGTTAATTAGGCAGGCATACGTAAATAAATAAAATGACTGCCTAATTTGAAATGAGGACATGAGAAAAACTCATTTACTTGCGCGGAGAAAGTCTACGGTCGGTGCAGTGCTGCATTCTACCGGCAATAAGGTTGATAAATATTCGAAATATTAAAAACTGCTTCAGAGTGATAATCTATTCAACACACTTTGAACTTTCGAAGAATTAAAAAGAATTGTAAATTTTCACTCAAAGGTAGGTAACAAACTTCCCCTTAAGTTGATATTGCCGGAGTGGATTCCCTAACTTCGGGGAATTCCTCAAATTCGCCAAAACCTTTCATAGTTGACCCTTAGTGTTCGATTCTGTAATTTTTCGAGTTCTGAAGAGTTTGTGTTTCGGCAATACACATAACTGACAAGTCAGGGGAATACCCTCTTAAATCATAACGAGTAATTTTAAATATAAGTTCCACAACGCCCAATACTCGCTCCACAGGGGAAGCAGTGAGCGAGATTGTTGTCATCACTGGTATCTTGCTTTCGCCTCTATTTCTATCGCTGGCAAGAAAGAGACCACATTTAATGGCAGCCGTATTCACGACTCACGTACGTACGCTTTTGTTTTCAAACGGACGAGCAAAACATAAGCACCATGCACATGCCCATGAAGGAGTGTGAGAGAAACAAAACACTCTTTGTGCTTGGGTGATTTCCCCTTGTCGCTGCGAATAGACTTGCCCAAATTACCAAGAATGGAAAGCAGGGCGACGCAGGCGACAACATCGCATATTTCCAAAAGGGAGTTCTGTCAGTGAGCATCGTTTAGAAAGGTGTTTGTTTGGTTTGGTTCGATCCAGGTGAAAGAAAATCGTGTGATATCGCCAGTTTTTCGAGACTACTCAGTTTGAGCGAGTACCTTAAAGGACGTGTGTAAAAATAAACTTATTGCCTGAATTTCATATTACGTTCACATAACCTCACTCGGGCAGTGCCTTATCTATTGTTTTTCAACAAATTCAAGAGTGGTGCACGAATTAAACAATCGCAGTTAATTCCCAATTGCAAGCAAACAGCTTAGTGCATCGGAAAGTGAATGAAATAATTTCGAAGCAACCAACTGCTGAAGCGACGAATTTGCTTTTTGATTGTCAAGGGCAATTTGCATTATGTGAGTTTAGAGCTGCGTCAGCATTTGCAAGAACATTCGCTTCGCCGACCAGTGGCAGTGCTCGTCGATAATTACGATTTCAATTGCTGTGATATTTTATTGACATAATCAAAATGAGTGCCCGAGTGCTGAACCCAGTCGTGTTTACGGAGCTGTGCAAGCTGCGCTCCCCGTCAGCGGTGCGCCGCAGTGCCCCATCCAACAGAAAGATAAACGGAATCAAAAAGGATTTGTTTGGACCAACCAATCGCACTGAAACCAGAAAGTAAGTTGATTTTGTTTACTCACATTTCCTTAGTCTAGACTAGATGTATCGTATTATGCTCATAACAGCTTGTTCACGCTTTGGGTTTACGCCACGGTTTTCCTCTCAATCCCCGGATGGGTTTTACGTACAAAAAGGGTTAAGCGCATACCGTAGCCGACAACCTTGTCGAAAACCCCTGAAAATCCGTAGTGTGAACAGGCTTAAAAAAATTCAGAAATGTTTCCACCCATCATCCAGTTCGAGCCAGGCTATAATTGAGTACTGTATTCGCTTTCAGGGTTTTTGATGATGAAATCGAGAAGCACCAGGAAGTTGCGTGCAAGAAATGGGGCTTTGATTTCCGAAACGGCTACCCTATGATCGGCCATACCCAATTTATATGGGAGCGAGTGGCCTTTTCAGACTTCATCCCAGAGATGTACACATTAAGCCGTGCAGCGCACTTGAGGGAAATCCCAGTGACTGATCCGACACCCGACGATATCTTAATGGACGAGAGGGCTGCGCGGCAGAACGTAGACGCACACATAGATCCCTTCCTAGAGGGATCCATCGAGGAGGAGCATGTCTTTAAGGTGCCAAGCAGAGAGCGAGTATCGTCGCTGGATTCTATGAAGAAACGCCAACCGAAAATAACTGGTAAGTGGAAGTTTCTCGTCCCTCCTTTGATCAGACAGTATAATGGGTCGTTTGTTGTGGGCTCGTTGCGGAGATGGCAACGATTGAATTTAATGTTCGATTCACTCCTGACCGAAATCTTACAGTTGCAAGTTGATTTTCAAGTTTTTTTCTGGTGCTCAGAACCGTTGGGAACTTCGACAAACAGCTTATTTACAAACAAACCAGAACCTAAAAGTGAAAGCTCCGTCCACTCGAAATGACTGGTAAACTTGCTGGAAGATCCATTATGAGACACTTAGGTTAACAACTTCAAGAGAGAATAGACTGAATTAGGTCAATTAGATTTGCTTAGGATCTCTTTCCTGATATCAGGTCAAAAATAAAACCTAGACTGATTTTGTAACCTTTCTCTCCATTGTGGTATACGGCGCTTTATCACGCTCCAGTACTTTCTGCCGTTTTGTCTAATTGCTTAGATACACTTTTGTTAAAGGTAAGAAGAATTTCGTTTGAAAATTTGCAAAATTGTTTTTAATATCGTGTTCTTGCTCAAGAAATAATTATAGTAGTTGAGATGAGGAGCACGTTTCAGCATTATATGGAATTCAGATGTTTGCAGACTAAATGTTTTCAGTTGCCCTCGATCCCAGAAAAGACAAAAAACTTTTTTTGTGTTGTATTTTGTGATTTTTTTTTCTTTTTAACATGTTTTTCTGTTATTATAAATAACCTCAGAAAATGAGGTCCAACAAAAAGGTTACAAATGAAATAATCCCAGAAGATATGTAACTAAAATTACTTAACACTTTTGTATACACCGAAATTACTCACGGTGTAGCACAATTGAAGTATCATGCTTTTTTTCCTGGATTGATTTTTAAAAAAAAGCAATTCTTTTGGAAATAGAAATAAATTTACCTAGGTAATAATAAATATAACGCTTGAGTAGACTCCATGGATCACAAGCTAGGCGGTAAATTGATGACCAGTAGCTTTTTTTTTCTTATACATTGTCAGTTTTGTTTGCACTGCTGCGTTTATTATAAAAATAGTAAATTGGCAAAGAAAAAAACTTAATAAAGGTACACATTTTGGAAAGAATTGAGTGAAAGCCATGTCGATAATAGATAATATATCTTAAAATCTGTAAATGTGAGAAATTGTTCTATAAAGTTAAATGCTTCCTCGATGAACAATATTTTCCTGTCGCGATTACTTCTGGATCACAGTCGCACTTGAGCTCTTCGTAATAAAAAGATAGCACTAGTTCTCTGAATTCGGTTGACTTCAAATCTGTTTGGAAGATGTGGGTACTTCCTGAACGTGCAAGGCTGCTTTAAATTTCCTGTATTCCGAACGGATTTTCTTTCCGTGGCAATCAAAAATATAGATATACCGCTTGCTACCTAAGTTTTTATAAAGAAACCTAAAAAAATCGCAGGAAACCAGAAAATGCTGCATGCTTTGTTGTCACAAATCTGTATGTAATGACTAATGACTGTAATGAGCATGTGGTGACATTCACTCAATGTAAGTATTGTGTTGGATGAGCAAATAAATATATAAAAATTATTTTTCATTTTGAAAGCATTTTTTTTATTTTTGTTTAATTATCCCTATCTGGCTACTAAATAAAAACTGCGATTGAGTAGGAAATTATACCGAAATCATACATTTATGTATGAGTAATTGTTTTACCAGGGGTGTTCCTGTGGATTAGAATAACGCAAATTTATTAGTAATAAAAAAATTGGATGCATATTTTGATAGAAAAAAGGTTAAATTGCGAAGATGAGGGAGGTCTTAGAAAAATGTTCACGCAAACAAAAATAAGTTTGCACCGGTGAATACCTACCCGGGTGGGTTGAGAAAGATCATATTCACTTTTGTTTTTTTAAAAGGTCATTAACTAGCGTGAAATTGCACAGGAAGAGAACTGCTTTGATGAAAAGACTTCAATGAAAACTACACTATTCAAGAAACTGCTCCGTTTTAGAATGTTCTACTGTTAATTTAATTTCTTGTGTACTTTGAGTAAAGCACGTAAGACAGAATTTTTTAAATCCAAAATTATAATAATTAAAATTTCAATTCTTTGAAGGCGCTGCTTACTCTGTAATGTGTCAAAATAGACAGAGGTAGACATAAAATCAAGACATCTATTTTGTATTAAGATTTGAGGTAGCAGATCGAGAGGTCCATTGTTATACCTCACTGATTAGAATATAAGTTCATCTGGTTTGGGGATACTATTATGTAATTACTATTTGACCGATTTCGATGAAACATGTATCCATATCGCAACCACGGTTAAAGCATTGTTCTCAAATTTGCATTTCATTTCGTGCAAAACATATCAGAAACTATTAGATCTATCGTATAATGAATTGTGGTTTCACAATTTCACAGTAATTCGCAGATATCAATCATCATAAATTCTTATGAAACATAAAACGCAGCAGACCTTTCGTCGATTTTTCAACGACTGGCAATCCTACACCAGAAACACATTGTACAAATTTCAATCTTCAAAAGTCCACAGAGCTAATTGCTTGTATCATAGGGTTTTAGTGTTCGTATTCTACTTTGCATATGTAGAGGATTGGCGATATTTTAAATCACTGGCTGTAGTCTCATAAGAAAATAATCGAAGTTAACACTAATGTCGCTTCGAGTGTTATAAAATCAAAAGTAGAAAATGAAGCTTTGTCATGATTTTGTGCTATATTTACATCTTTAGAAATGTACGCCTGCTTATGGTAATTATTATTATTAAAATTTGTTTTTAAAGATTTAAGTGCAATTTATTCCTTTTTGTTGCTGATGATTAAGAAAAGTAATAAGGATATATTTATGAATTTCAGACGTTAATCGTTTTGAGTGTAATATTTACAATAATCTAGGACAAAAAGTTTCACTATCGTAAACCTTCCCTTTTTCGTTTATTTGACTGTGTAATTTTGTTAGTGTACAAAATCACTTCCTAGTCACTTCTAAATCTAAAACCAAAAAAATAAACACTTCTGTTTGTCGGCAGGTGCTTTTTGGCCAAGGGTAATTTGTATACAAATAAACAAACAAAACAAGAAACTGAACCCAAACAATATTTTTTTCTGCATCGATTTACAAAACAAGAAGAACGGCACGTGCTTCTTTGTTATCCTGACTCACCCCAGGCGACCCAATTGCCTTTGCGTGAGGACATTGAACTGAAGGTCCTTTCAAGGGTCTGGCATGCAATCTTATTTGCTTCCTTTCGTTTTCTTTCTACCTGGAAAATGTCTTGCGAAATAAAAGAAACAGGAGCGGTAACATATTGTTAAAGGCAAATTGCTTTCCCGCAGGGAGTAAAGTGGGTAATTGTTGAATTTTGGTCTACGCAGGTAGCAGTTGATAATGAAAATGTCTTTAATAGGATTTAGTAAATTCCGGTTGAGATTCATTAGCGATTTATGAGTGTGATAAATGATTTCGTTAGAGAGATGGAAAATTCAGACAGCTGCTGGTGAAAACCCTCTCCCTATTGATTTTTTTTCAAAATGATCACATCGGCATATCACATGCTGGTACTATGATAGGAAAAAAAGGCTTCAAGCCAAATAAATGAATGCACCCCAAAGTGTGCATATTTTACCATTTCATTATGCAACATTTCTGCCGTATTTCAACCTCTAAAGTTGATTGTCCAAACCTACAATGCACACCCATATGGCACTTACCTATATTCCGTGACCATTTGTGGCTCGTGCTCTTTGCATTATCCAATATATTTCGAAAATAATTTACATGCGATAGTGATCTCTGTTTGGCCTCTCCCTTGTGGCTTGTCGCTCTTGTAAGCTACCATGGGCCGCTATACGTAATATGCGGGCTTCTCATTTCAATGACGGTTGAATTAGTTAACTCCATAACGGACAGATCTCGAGCTCTTCAGGACTTGATCATTGCACTTCAGATCTGCGGACATTTTCCAGATTAGGCAGGCATTTGACGTGCGTGCGTGTTAAATTGGAATGTGCGGCAGCAGATGTTCAGGAAGAGCTGTACAGGACCAGGTCAGAATGTGTTAAATGGATGACGTTGTTAATGGGACTTTTGGAATTTTGTTACTAAAGTTCGGAAAAAATGAACATTTATTTTATTTCTCCACGTAAATTAACGTCCATCTGCCACTGGCTATTTTTTGCATTCTTTTGAAATTTCGCTGCTGCTATTACAAATGTGCCTCGATCACTAATAATATTGCATATTAATTCAATTAAGGGTGCCGTCGCTAATGATAAAAGCAATTAATTAATAAGAAATGTTTTTTGTTCCTCATTTTCTAATCCTGCTGTGGATATGTGGTAAGTGGTTTATATGTTTCTTTAATTTTGAAAGCGCCCTTCCTTTAAACTCATAGATTTGTTAATCTCATTTGGCAAAATCGGTTGGTTTAGTAGAAAATACAAAAAGATTAGAGTTGCGTCATAAAGACCCGGACTTCTAGTGTAAGATTAATAGTCCTAGTATGGAAAATTTGTGACCAGTCATAGATCACAAGTCACAACTTCCTTGTGTCTTTACATCTTGTGAGTTTGATTGTGAGTTAAGAACTTCTAGTAGGCACTACTAAGCATGACGATGGATGCCTGAATAGGAAAAGCTGTTGATTCAGAATCAAAATCAAAATTTACTTCAAAACAATTTTGAAATCCTTTGAAATCAACAAAGGAGCACCAACATTTTACCAATATTTTTTTTATATGCATTAATGCAAATTTAAAAATTATTAAATTTTTGCTTGAAAGCATTTATTACATTTTATTATATTGAAAAGTTTTTAGCAGATAACTGCAATTAAAAAACTTTTACTTCTTATTGTAATATCAGAATAACAAGCCAACTCCTGGTTTGTTTTAATAATAAATTCAAACTGTGATAAGTCGTGCATTGTCAGCAAAAATGAAGAGCCAATTAGTGTTTAATTAAGCTGATCCATTCGGAGGGCTTATGGTACGAAAAAGTATGAAATAAATCTATTTGGAAATTGCATAACTCAATTACTTTAATACTGTAGTTTGCTTAAATTGAGCTGCAGTGTATACTTTTATTCAGTGGAAGAAGCCATACTTCCAGATGTGCTTTCCAATGTGAATGTGAATTCATAAAGCACCAGCGGCTACGGATTAGCGCAACCGTCTGGTTGCCAAACTACAGGGAAGCTTTTTTTATCAGATTATCTAAATCACTTGCTTTGTTTGTCTTTTAAAACGTTTCTGTGTGCAAATAATTTCGCTATATTCATGGCTGCCTTTATAATATTGTAAAATATTTCTTCATCAGACAAATATCTGCACATGAGCTATATAGAGTTCTGGCGGAGTGTTGCTTCGTTTCGTCTTCGAATAAAGTAATATGAGTCATGCTTCTAATTTAACCTTGAATTGCTCAAGTGTTTTTTGCAAACTATCTCATTGATGCGAAATGTATTTAAGAAATATTTTGTTGGAAGTAACAGAAAACTGCGAAAATTTTGTAGCAATATTCGGTTTAATTTATGTAAGAAAGCTTGCTTTACCTTTTATAGATAATGAAAATTAAATTCATTATGATAATTCATAACATTTTTATGTTGCATAACTCAGAAGAATAATAATTATTAACCGGATCGGCCTATTCTTAATCTATTCTGCCTACGCTGCTTTGTTCAATCAGTTGAGGCGTTCTTACAGCTTGTTAGGGAAACAACCAGATGTCCATTTTCAAAAGAGCTCCGTGCATTATTGACATATTCTGGAGTTCTGAACAAGCGGCGCATTCATTTCTCTCTTCTAATTACAAAGTACAGCCCGCTTACATTTCCGGCTGCATTTCATTGCTTAGCCCAAAAACTCCCTCATAAGTGCCCTTCTACAGCGGCGGCGGATGGATTTTAAAACAGTGGTAAATCGGAGCTGCTCGTCGCGGCTGCCACATGATCAAAAACTATCACAGCTTGCCTCGATGTACACCGTGCGTACATACGTATTAAGCGGAACAAAGCGTAGGTAGTTCCCATAATTCACAGGGGGAAAACATAAAAGAGAAATTAAACCAAAAATGGGGGAGTTATTCAAAAGGAAGGAAGACAACGATATGGGAAATGCACCGCAGCGAGGAAAACCGTTGAAATCACAAAAGCATAACCGATTTGAAGGAGGGCAATTTATTGAAAAGCGATTGGAAATGCTTTTAATTGCTTAAACGTCTTTTCGGACTTCAGGTGATTGAGGCCAGAGCAACGAAACGAGGGAGTTGAAAGGAAGTTCAATTTAATGCTCGAATTATCACATGTGAGTTATGAAGGATTTTCCCACCGTCAAATTGGTGTTCATATTTTTTAACGGATAAAAGTAAACAAGTCTGGGAACGTTATGAGTATTCAGGCAGGATGACTGCTCTGTGTAATTAAAGATGTCTGGTGTCTTAAAAAAATGTTCTTTTAGGGTGGACCGAATAGCGGAAATGGCCATAGGAATGTACGAAGAGAAAAAATGTGTTTTCAAATTAAGCAATAAATTGATGATTCGTTCTAAAAATAGGGGAGGGGTAAATGATATTTAAGGCAACACTATCAGGCCCGGATTTGATTCTAATCACTTTGCTGAATTGTCTGGTCTTTTATTTGGATGATATTTACAAGGTGCGGGCATCGATTCACAAGCGTTGATATAAAATCGAATAATATTTAATTTTTATTAATAATATTGGAAAACATCTCCGAGACATTCTGCATTAATATATAAATAGATACGTGTGATTTGCTGTTCGGTTCTTCGATTCTGCTCAGCGCTCCTAAGCCGTTGTCTTGCTTACTGTTATTCCGATCAACCGCGTTATGCTCCTTATACGCTTGCTTTTCATAGTTTTTAGCAATCGCAAATAGGCTATGATTTAGATATGTTAAATTTTAACCATGGGTAAAACAGACAAAAATTTTGTATCAAAAGTCTTGATAATTTAAATTCGAGGAATCTAGCAAAATTTCAAAACTCAAGATGGCCGATCTTGAATTTTTATAGCTAATTTAAAATGGTGGATCCTAAATGGCAATCGAGCTTTTTTAATTTCAAGAGTTGTCCGTTTTCGCATCTGCTATATCCAAAATTATGCAAATATTAGAGCTCTAGTGAATTTACGTAGTTAAGATAAAGATTAAGGTTTAAATAAATAGGCAGCAAGTTTTATAATAACGGAACACTTACATAAGGCTTTCAGTAGTACGTTTTACCTTAAAGAATCATAACAAATGATTTTAAAAAAAGACTTAAATGCACATAGAATTCTGAAAAACCAATAGATGTAAATACAAGAACAGACATAAATGTATAAGATTGTTAAAAATGGGTACTATATTAATAAATAAATAAAAAAATATTTATTTTGTACGACATTGCACAAATTTTATGTACATTTGCTATAATAGGGACAGAATCCCTTTGAGGATATATTTCTCTTACAACGTGTTCGAAGGTTAATTTAAATTCCAATTATCCAGGTGTGACCATCTGTGCTCTGCATTCGGGCAACTTTTGAATTGAATACTGATAGAGTTGCAGCCGCAACTTAAACGCATTTCCTGTTTTACTTTTGAATCTGAAATATTGTCTGACCCCTACCATACCACAAATAATTTTAGATCGATATCGTAAAAATGCTAATCCTCTGGCGCATGCCTACTTTTATTCCTGTACTGAGTTGGGGTGCGGTTGTCTGACTTATAGAAGGGTGAGCTTGGCATGTGTTGAATTTGTCGACGAAGGGTACTTGTTCCGGGTCGGGTATAATTTTTTGCGACTTTTTGAGGGGGAAAGCCCTTTGTTCATATGTAAATCTGAGTTCGTTTGAGATCATGCACTGAAAATGACTAATCTTGAATTATTTTCTTTTTCTTGCAGAGTACATGAAGGAGCGGAAACGACTCGCACCGACACCTAAAAAGATTTCACCTGCGAAAAAAATGCGAGCGTTATTTGCACCGAGCACCAGTGGGAGTATAGAGAGAAAATAGGTGTGATCATAGCTCATGAGGGGACTAAAACTTATTTTTATACTTTATTTTTAAATTAACTAAGAATTTAGTTTATTTCTATCTATTTTACAAGACATAGCTTAGTTCTATGATAGACAAACGAATTGCGATACTAGCTTTAAGCCTCCCTATTTATTCAACATAAAATTGGTTTTTCGTTAACGTCACTATCAAAAATAATTTTTAATTGATGAAATCAGTCGACATTGTATATTCCTTGAACAAATATGGAGTTGCCACGAATGAAGTTTTGACAAAAATGTGACTCTGCAGCAGATGCGATTTACCACCGAAATGTCGATAAAACTTTGGAGGGTGAACTCATAGAGAACAGCTATTAATGGTGTTCTCTTGTTTGGATTTTAAATTATTTAATTGGAAATGATAATAATGCTTTTTATGTCACGCAATCCTAATCATTATTTTCTTTTAGACAAGTGATTACTCTTACTTATACTTACTAAAATTTTATGGCGATGCAAATTCCACGGAGATAAATGAAGTTCCAGAAGTGGCACAACATGCACGAGGTCTTTGGATTTTTATGCAATCAGAGCCGGTTTAGATTCCGGAAAATTTAAACCAGGCTGTGATGCATTATTTATTCCCATGTTTTCTTCCATGACTTTACACAGACAAATTTATTTGGAAGTTGGAAACTGGAAAGTGCTTAGAATGTCTTGGCGTTTTTCACTCTTTGACCATTGCATGTTGTCCACAATCTTGATCTTCGTCAAAGTGGAACGAAGCCGAGAAACCCTACATATTGCATTTCCACTTTCGTTTGAGCAAATCGCCCTGGATGGCAATGGGCAATGAATATTCATGGCATACCCCTTGAATTTTAAGCTTCAAGAGGTTGTGTGAATGTAAAATTTGTAAAAATAATTGCTTTTGGAGAGATTTTGTTATTTTCCGAATGCCAGCCCCCCTCTTTGCTCAAACAAAACTGGAAATTTATTTTGTGTCACTTACATTGCAATCCAAGTACAAAGCATAAATCAAAACTTTATTATTATTTTTTTAATCAAATGCTGGACTGTGTCAAACTAGCGAGCAAGGCGTGCAATTTCTGATTCTTTTATCCAGAACCAAATAGCAGCTAATTTGACAAAGTCGACCGATACTTTTATCTTCCTCTCCCGTGCATCCTTCCTTCATTTCTTAGGAAAGCAGAGTAAGAATGCAGGGGACAGGAAAACTTCCACATATAATTCATATAATTAACTGATAAGTCCTCTTTGTTTGTGTAAATCTTAAGTATTATAAAATAAAATGTATGCGCCTTCCTGCAAGGCCCTTGTTAAGGGGCTTTCTTTTCAGATTTCCTAGATGACCTTATGAAAAATGATTTATGTGTGAGTTCAGTAAACCACAAGAGGATGTAACCGAAAGTATCACTTTCTTGAGAGGGTCTGACCCTTGAAATCTGAGAGATGTAAATTAAATTTATTATTGAATATTTAGGCTAAGTGGCTTTTTGTATAAATTGTACAGAAATACTTTTAAAATATATTCAACACTTAGACTTAAAGCAGCTTTTTTCTTCTGGCGTAAAAAATTTGGGACGAGTGTTTTGGGTACCTCCTACTGTCCAGGTAGAAAAATTAGACAACGACTTGGGCTACGGAAAATCGCCTCGTTATAAGCCGACTGATTAAAGTATGCAAGTGGAACAACCCGACCCGAGCTTAGGCACGTGCGTCTGCTTTTAAGATTTTTGTCCAAAGAATTGGTTTTTCTGTTTTTGTTGCTAAGAGAACTTTGTGATCAGAGGGAAAATGTCTTTGGCAACAAGAGGGCAGCTCAAGGTTGTTTTAATTGAGTGCTTGCAATTAGTATCGCTGGAGTTTATTTTATTATTCGTATGGGTGATTAGTTTCGGCAAATGTAATAAAGTAGTTTCTATTAGTGCTAAAATAATCATATGTTTATCAAAAATAAGTAAGCAAGCTTGTCAAAGTTTGAATGCAAAAATCGAATTCTATTTATTTGATTTCATTAACTGAAATTGTTGGTGGCAGCTAGTTTAAATATATGGCTGGATTAAATTGTTGAATTTTATTACAAGTGGTTTGTACCCTCAATAAATAATCAAATAATAATAATACAATCTCAAACTAATTCTAAGTATCTAACTCGTTTTGTCAGGGTTTTTCAAAAATGAATCGAAAAATATGAATTCTTATAATCAACCAAGGCCAAATATAAGCTAATACGGAACGGCTCCACCGTGTAAACACCCTTCGCGCCAGCCAGTTCGCGCATTTCGACGTCGAATGAAAAAGATGCACAAAATGTCGACATTGGTTCACCCAACTCGACCCGTCGACCTGAAGAAAAAAACGGAAACTGTGAAAAATGAACCGTCACAAAATTGTAATTAATAGACAAATAAATTCACGTTAAAAACTTGTTTTCAAATTTAAATGACCAAATACAGCAGTTCTTACAATTGTTTACTTGTGTAAAAGTACAGAGGTGTTATCTGAAAATCATAATCGTCGTGTCTAAACATGTCGTTTTCCAAAGGTTTTGCATCGACGCGTCAAGTGTCGGAATGTGAAAACTGGCCCCTGTACATGAGCGACCACTTAAAACTAGCTTAGTAGATGAGTACACCACAACAGAGTGCAAGAGGGACACACAAAAGCAGCATAGCTTGTCGAGTGAATGGCAGCGTGTAAACTTAATATAAGGGAGACATAGGTATTGTGGTAGGAGCTTCGAAAACTTTTGTTTTAGAAGTCCCCTCTATGTCTTCATATTTACTGCTACACTGAACGAAACGGCTAACAAAAACAGCCAATTCTAAAACATTAGGAAATGTGGTACGCTAAATTTAACACTTACAGCCGTTTCGTTTAGATTATATTTCTATGGTCCAGACATCGCGGGCAACGCTTCCTCTCCATAAATCTATTCTGCTAATCCCTTTTTTTTTAAAAAACACCTTAAGGCCTTTAAGATTACAGTGTTCTGAAAAGCCGCATTTGATACACCCATCAACGCCATGATGGGCGCTCCGAAGTGTGTCAGCCTTCGGCGATCTAGGGCTGGGATATTGCTCCTTTAATTGGCCTGCACTGAGGGTCTCCAAGATGTGGGCCTGACTGGTTTGATGAGGAGTTCGAGATTTCCTCGTGGGACACTTGCTACAGATTTGGACATTTCATAGGTAGTACCCACCATTTGTTAACTTGTGTTTTTATCGATATAAAACCCACGAGTACGGGAGTGAATGTTACTCGAGGAGAGATCCCGTTGTGCCCCCGGGAAGACTAAATTTAAGGGGGTCGTCTACCCAATAGGTCGCGGTTCGAGCGCTATATTCTACAGTTCGTTGTGTGGAAAGAAAGCGAGATAGAGAGTTGCCGCTTGGTATACGTCTTTATTCATAAGTCATAAGCATGAGTAATTTTTTTTTTTTTGAAATTTCGAAAATTGTGGTCCTGAGACGGTGGATATGAAAAATCGGCAGCGCTGCAGAACTCCGGTGATATCTCGGAAAGTTCCCAACCGATTCTGTTGAAATTTGGCACAGACCTTTAGTGCATGCGCCGCTATGGCCGGTACCTCAATAACGGTAATAGAAAAAAAAGTTTTTTTTTTTACAAGCCAAAAACCCGGTAAAAAAACGAAAAAAAATTTTTTTTTTTTTCAAAATTAAGCCAAAGTCTGATTTGTTATTTTTTTCTTCTAATTCTAGTAGGGGCCATAGCTAAGAGTGTGTAGATACTGATTTTTTTTTGTTGCTTGCTTTCAGATACCTCAGTCGCCTACAATCACCGGAGTTCTGCAGCGTTGCCGATTTTTCATATCCACCGTCTCAGGACCACAATTTTCGAAATTTCAAAAAAAAAAAAATTACTCATGCTTATGACTTATGAATAAAGACGTATACCAAGCGGCAACTCTCTATCTCGCTTTCTTTCCACACAACGAACTGTAGAATATAGCGCTCGAACCGCGACCTATTGGGTAGACGACCCCCTTAAACCGAAGGTTGCCAGTTCGCATACTATCTACTAAGCTTCCCCTTAGCTACGCAGCCCTCGGTGTATGCTGTTCCACCCGGTGCCCGGTAAAGAGAATGATAAATGGCTTTGCCAGAAGTCAAGCTTTTAAGAATTTCGTTGTACTTTTTTAAAGTAAACGCCTTGAAAACTAAAAGACCAGGAGTATATGTCACATATAATCAATGTTATGCATAAACGTACAAAGTAAACAACGTGCAGATAATATTAGGAGTTATTTTTTTCCTAAAGTAATTTGTACAAAAACGTAAAAAGCCTTTTAGGATTATTTAAATGATAAGTTATTGATGAGAATGTACCTAGAAGCTTTTAAGTTGGTTTGAGTCTCCGATGAATGGAAACTGTTTTTCTATTCAATGCATGTGGAACAACAGGCTTAGGCAAAAGTGTGGAAATACAGTTTGAGGCAAAAGTTGGAATTTTTAATATTTGGATGATAAAGTGAAAGGAACGTATGAACAAGGACCTTTAATATACTCGTACATACATATGTATAAACACGTCTCCCAGCTAAGAGCTCAGCAAAAATTCTATGATTTCGGTAGATCGACATGCGAAGCATATTGCTGCTTTTGGTGATTTTGCTGTTCTCTGGGTACTCTCCGCTGTCGCTGCCGTTGCCGTTGATTGAAGAAATGGGCAAAAGCAGAGGGTGGAGAAGGTAACATTTGGGGTCTCGCGCTCGTCGTCCGCGTCCGCCGTCGGTCAGCAGGTGTTGCGCGGAGAACGGTTAACATTATGTGGTTGATGCTATTGGCCCGACATCTTGATTTTTCTTGTCTTCAATGAATTCAAGTACATAAGTGCAAAACTGATGTCTATGATTTAAAAATATTGTCTCTCACAATCAAATCTGCGAAAACGATGATGATCTTATGCTTGAATGGCTTGAAATTAATCCGAATAATTCAAACCCACCTGATGGACATGGACATGATTGAAGGTGTTATTGGTAATATGTACTTTTAATAATGATTCTTTTAATGAGCGTTGCCAACGAGTACAGTATATGACGTATTTACATTAGAAGATAATGCAAAAAGGTATTACGTAAGGCACGCTATTTTTAAAATTGTTTTTAAGAAACTTAATTGTAAAACGTGTGCTGCAGTCATGGTAAAAGAAAACACCCACATAGTGTTAAATTCCAAGCATTTTATTGTTCAAAAAGATACCAGACAGGTAAAAATACTTTAATTTTAAAAAGTCCATTCGATAATTTCTTTTCAATATGCCAACTACACTTTACAATATATGAGAAGTTTATCAGTAATTACTTGCACATTTCCATTATAAAAAAAACTAAAGGGTTTTTCGATAAGGACGTTCGACTTTTAAATGTATTAGAAATCTAACAAGTTGTGTATGAGATATCCACTTCATTTTTTATCGACGACATGTAGTTCCAACAGGACGGCGCTACTTTCCACACAGCGTATGTCACAATGGAATTCTGCACGAGCGATTTGAGACTGACCACTGAGATCGGGGGATTTAACGCCTTTAGACTTCTTTCTTTGGAGCTGTCTTAAATAATAAGTCTATGCGAATAAATCGCAAAACAATTCATGCCCTCAAAGTTAACATAACGAACGCCATCTAGCAAGTTCAGCTAGATTTATGCGACAAATAATAAAATAATAATGTGTATCCCCCCTACCATGCAGTTTTTTATTAGGCTAGGTGAGATCTATCACCCCTTATCATTCTTTCACGCGTTATACCAAACACCGTGCATACATCGCTCGATACATTTCCGCCTTTCGCTACAGGGTGCCGGGATTATATAAAATAGTTTCCATGGCACCATTGGCAATAATAGATCAATAGAGGATTCTGCCTCCTTACCGGCACATTTCTTAATTTCTGCTCCGGCTTCATCATAGGATATACATAAGATCTCCAAAATCGATTTTGAGTATAAAGTTCTGCTCGGTGTATGTGATGCCCAGATCCTCGGTTATTATTTCTGCTCCTTAACAAGGCCTACGGTTTTATAGTCTCTTGAGAGTGCCTCGACATCGTCCGAATTATGGGCAAACTGAGATTTTTCGTATTCGAAAATTAGTGAATTTCTGACCCAGTGGGGGCTTTGTTTTTTGTTTGCTTTGTATGAACAATTTCAACGACCTAATACTAACCGTTCAGAAGCTACGTGCTTGTGAGAGTCTCTGACAAATAACGAAGTCTCACCATAAGGGTTCCTTTTTGCCATTTTGGTATGGTAACCAAACAAAAGGGAAATCGGGAAAGATGCCAATTTAAATTCATATATGTAATTAGAAAAGCGTGATTTCTCAAGAACTAGTATTAACCAATAATACCGTAATTCGCATTAAAATGACCTGCGAAGGAGGTGATTATTTCGTCTCCTATACATACTCATATACTACCGCTAGGCAAATTGGTATAATTTTATCACATCTTCATAAACACCAGCAATAAGGAAAATGCATGAAGACTTTCCCGATAAATAAATAGCTTTTCTTTTATTGCAATAACTTAAGAAACTAGAAACAGAACAAAAATTTACAAATTCATTTGGTCTAAGGTTAAATTTCCTACTGCTTGCATTTCGCTTCTAATTGAGCTCGGATCTGTTTGATGGTGTTGTTGGAGGTGGTGTGTCTTTGGAAGAATGCATTGATCGAGCTCATGGACCTGTTCTCGAGGTTGTCCGTTGTGTTCCAGTCAACACTTATGCTCTGATGCCTTCCTCCAGAACCATTTCGCAATTTGGTTTCGTTATACTTCTCTAAGAGGTGCAGAAGGCAATCCTTCGTTGTGTTAGCTGCTTCTTCCAGATTGAATGGTTGATGACTGTCAGGCGATCCCACGGGAACATCCCGGCTGAGTTGGTTGATTTTGAACTTTGTACGCCTACTTGTTACCGGCCATGGAACTCCAAAACTTACATCTGAGGACTGTGCTCCTTCTGTGAGAGTGGGCAATTGCTTGAATCCATTAGTAAGCTTCGCTGGCTTTTCATCCAGTTTGCCGTTAACTATTTTGGGCGTTTCGTCCAACGACTGCAGACGCGTGGACAGATAACTTACACTTGTTGACGATTTTGAAATGGACATATTTGCGGTCTTTTTCTCTTTCACCGTGGACGTAGACTTGGTCCGTTCAATTGCTGTGGAAACTCGTGATTGACCTTCAAAGTTTTTGAAACCATTTTCGATGACTTCCTTTGACGTTGTGGTTGTAGTCCTGCTCTTCCTTGTTGGCTTTACAGTAGTTTCCGATGTGTTTGCGATCTTTGTTGTATGCACACTTTCTTTCTTAGTGCCGTCATTTTCTCTATCCAGTTTGGTGTTGATTTCAGCGAGCATAAGGAGATGATCCGAAAGCTTTCGTATTTCTTCGGCAAGGTTGATTCGTTCCCCACCCGCCTTCTTTCCAAGGACGTAGCTTGTGTCGGAATTCCTTCGGTCGAAGGACTGCAAATAGTCCTGGAAATTTCTATTAACTAGTGATGCATCTGTCCTATCCTTTTCTTGTTCTGACTTAGTTGTCTTATTGATCATCATGTCTTCAAAGTCTAGTACATCAGGCAAGCTGCAAATCGATTCGCACGGCGATGGTGTGCAGACTGTAAATAAAAGAAAAACAATTGGATGAATATGTGCTATTGAAATTGATCTGCCTAAAAATCCACCCAAAAATATTAAAGCAACGTATGAATGTGCCGAAAACTTTGTTGGTTTTCTTAATATGGTACTCGTATGTTAGACTATCAAGGACAAGGGTTTTATTTGTTGTGAATGCTCTATTCTGGGCGCTCTACACTTAATAATTAATTGTATTAATTCAAGAACAAAAGCATAGTTCTATATAAATTTCTGAATGCTACTCATTATACCTGACTGACTGGGATGGTCACAGACTTTCAAAAAAAGAAACGTCGCCTCGACATTCTCGAGTGCGGTCGAATTTTTTTTTATTTTGAAGGAAATAATACAAGGATAACGGAAAAATATAATCTGCCGATTTACACAAGCCGAAGTAACAAAAATCGTCAATAAAGTTTAGCGCGTGCAGCTGCGCCTCACTCTCTCTCACTCTTTCTCTATCTCTCCCTCTCTCGCAACGTCCCCACACTACTTTCCGTCAGCCATCACGCCATCACAGCTGATCACAGCACTCGTGGTATTATATGTACATACAACGCTCCGGCTTGTTTGTTTGTGTTTTAAGTTTAGTGAATTAAATTTTGTGAGTTTAATATCTGCTAGGACGATGAGTGACAATATCTTTTGTAATTTTATGAGAGAAAGAGAACATCAAAAGTATATACATACAGATATAATATAATATATGTGTTTATATACATATATTATAGTTAAAAGAAATAGATTTACGTGTGCAGAAAATGAAATAAAAAACTTTGTTACAAATTGCAATAAAATTTGTTATTTTTTTATGTACATGCTATTTTCCGTGCATTTTATTTGTCACATTCAATGATTCAAGAAAAAAAATCATCAAAAAAAAATTTTTCCAAACGGTCAGATTAAGAAAATCCCTCCAAATAATCGTCAGATTATGGATCAGCACGACCAGGACATCAAGCTGAACCGTCTGTATGAAAATCTGACGCGCTCGAGTATTTCCATGTGACTGCTTTTTTTTACATTTTTGAAAGCCTGTCGCTCCCCCCACCGGTGAACGGGTACACATGATATAACCTTTATTTCTTTCTATCATCTAATTTTCAAAATCCAATAGGTCCCCACGACGCCCGAGTAAATCACCATTTAGCATCGTGGGCTCCCCTACTATTAAGACAGTTGGATCTCTCGTTTCGTTCTGCGAGAATGGACAGCGCAGAGTGTTAGGGTGTGGTACAAAATAATTTTGTGTCATTTTTGCGAACATTTTGACGCCAATCTTTAACAATTCAGCATCAGTACACTCCAGTAGGAGTACAAAATCTTGGATTCAAAGTAAAAATATTGAAGTTCTAGAATGACACGCTAACCGGACTGCAACCCAATTGAAAATCTTTGAGGGATCCTTGTTCGACGCATTTACGCGGAAAACAGGCAATTTAACAGAATTGAGGACCTGAAAATAGTTGTTTTGGAAGCGTGGGCCCACATCTTAAAAAAATATTCGGTTTTCAATGATCAATCGAGTTTTTCACTAACAAATAAAACCGGGCTAGTGCATGCGTACGCATACACTTAGGGTTCCGTAGCATGTAGTGAAAGTTTTTTATTCTTTCGCAATATTTCGCAAACTGTTCACCTGACGGCAAAAGTCTCTTAAGAACATTTATTGCATTTTTAGAGACCTGTCCAACGTTTTCAACGCCACCCCAATTTTTTTTCATTTCATTTCATTACATAACCAAGTGGAGGTTCACACAAGGCACGTGCATGTAAAATTTCATCCTAATCGATGGAAAGATGGCGGAGTTATAAGGCTGCGACATACGGATAGACGGACGCATATGACGAAATTATAAGAGTTTCGTTTTCGGCTACTTGAATAATAAAATTGAAATAACTGAAAAAACGATAGCGAAGGGTGTAACTTTTCTTTTAGTTATTCTTCTATAAGAAAATTTCAAGTTTATAATCTTTAGTGGTTTAGCATAGTATTTACGAACGTTAATTCTGTTAATTAAAAAATGTTTAAAAAAATATTCACGCGGCGGCGCGGCGGCACGTTCCACCAGTCACCACTATATACTGCTTGCGCGAAGTTCACGACAACGGGACGTAATGCATACGTTTTATCCTATAGGTAACGTTAGTAGGTTTATACAGGGAGGGATAATTTTATGGAGGAAACTAACCTAGCAAACCACGAAATATACAAGTTCCTGTTTACTAACATCTATTAATTTGCACAGATTTATTTTTTCATTAGTTATTATATATATTATAATACAATTTGTGCTAATAATAAAATTGAGTTTAGTTATAAACGTCCTTGAAAATCTCCTGCAGATTTTTAAGGAGTTTTTAAGTTTAGGTCTTTTTGGGAAATGTTTGTAAATTTTCTGGAATCTTTTGGAATATGTTTGAGAATCGATGATAGAGGAATGTGCCATTGGAATTTTTCCAGTTATTACGATGAGGACTTTCCACACGAAAACGAAGTTGCAGTGCGAATTCACAGCCAATAATCCAACTAGAGCCAGTCTGGTTTTAATTAGGCACGTCTTTTCACTTTACGGTATCCTAAAAAACGATAAAATTAATAGAAAATAAAGATGCTAACTTTTTTTGACGAAAGCGAAAACAGATATTGCAATGAAGCCTTCTCCAACACCATCTGCATTCTCCACAACAAATAAAGCCAACTTAAAAGAATGTTGCAAAGAAGGACAACATTTTTAGGCTGCAACGTATGATCATCAAATTATTTTCAACTGTTCTTTAGGAGGTATTATATTTTCATTTAAAAGTCCTCATATCAGCAGATCCTATTGCTACACAATTTATTTTATATAGGTGTCCAAAGGTTTAGTAAAAAGGAAAGTTAAAAGTTTGACTTTACTCTGTACAGAAAATTATAGCGATTCCAACACTCATTAAATACAAGGTGGCGCAAAAGTTGACACCCGATGTTCTTTGGCTGTAATTGTTTTTATGAATGTAAAACTTTTGGACTGTGTTTATTTGATGTCTTAAATTTGTTTCCATTAAGTCGAGAAAATGATATCGGCCAAGTGGCCGATTTATGGCATTTTACATCACTCTTGGCAAAACTGCCTGGCGACAGGTTCTCGCATTCTTGAAGGTTTTTCTCTTTGAGGGCTTCAAGATATTGAGGCTTGTTGACATAGACTCGTGACTTCAAGAGACCCCACAAAAATAAGTCTGAAATGTTGCGCCATCCTGTGGGAACGGCTCAACGGCTAACAGTTGATGTACTGTCTGCATTTTGTAAGGGAGCATCTTCAAGTCTTTTACCAAAATTCTCTGTAAAGACCGCCGATTGATGCCCTATTGCGTGGCACGTCGTCTGGTCGATACTCCGGGGTCCTCTGCGACATCTTCAGCCACAGCCGCGATATTCTCAGCAGAACGGCAGCTCCGGAGCCGGCCAGACCTGGCAGCATCTCGTGTTGTCCCATACTCTGCTAGGCGAGTGGCTAAACGCCGTAGTGTTGTCGGACAACCGGGAAATCTGCACCTAAATTCACGTTGCGTCAACACCACCGACGAATTATTCCGGAAAAAAATCTAAACAATTATTCCGCGGTCTTGAGGTGTATAGCGATTCGTGTCTTGTTGACTTGTATTTTGTATCTGTTTACTTCACAAATGTCAGAGCATAACTGACATTTGCCGCCATTAGCTATAATTATAGCATCTTCCAATAGGGTGACTTTTGCGCCACCTTGTATATATATATTTTCTTCATTTTTCCTCTTCGATACATAAAAAATTAAAGTTAAGCATTTCGTCCACCACCACCTTAATATGATTGCGTTGGCTATGCGCTTGTAAATATTTAAATTCTGTGCAATTTTATACCCTGAGGGTTTTTAGGGTCACTGATTTCACATGTGCGCATTTCTTTTGGATTTTTCTGGTCCTTCAGCCGATGGCGGATTGTGACTGATGGCTTCGTATGTTATACGTATATTTATTTATATTTTTTCGCGAATTCAAAGCAGTTGTATGTATAATTTGAAAAAGTTTGAAAATGTGTAGGAGTCGTGTAATGTGAACTTCAGCCCTTAATGCCCTTCCCTAAATGCGGCTGAGGATAATGTAATTCTTACTTCTCTTTTATGATTTTTTAGGGCACGGCTAAATTATTATCAGGTCATCGTTCAAAAGTGTTTCTCTAATTAATTAAAAAGGGCAACAACTTCACCAATTACCATAAGAGGCAGTAAAACTAATCAAATAAGGTGAATTTACGGTCACCTAATAATAATGGGCCATTGCCGGTATCACCAGCTCAGCAGAGCGCTCTTATTAATTAATGTGATTTATACACAATAAAAAAAACAAATTTATGAAACAATTGCGAAACTTACCCCTGGAGGAGGCGAGGCTGTCCCGGCGTGTATCTCGGAGCGGGGCAATTAAATTAGCGCCAGTGTCAAAGACATAAGGACTGTTAGGGTGTTCTTCCCACCGCTCGATGAAGGTTTTCAAATTATCCTTTGTTGTCTCCAGCTCCATTGTCTATCGGAGATGATAAATTACGCAAAATCGTAAAATTTTAATTAAAAACCTTTCTTGGCCCTACCTCGATTTTCGGGGGAGGCGATGGCCGTGTTGTGATATACTTGGGAGGTGGGATAGCAACAGGCTTCGGCTGAATCGGGGGCTTGATTTTCCTCTTTAGCCACTTGTGCTCCAGACATTCGGTGGCTGTCATACGAGCGCTAAATTTGAATTTCCCGAAATCTGTTAATCAAACTAACACCAGGTGGGGTGTGTTATTAATTACCTGCAGTCCTTTACTAAAAGTTTGGATATAAATTCAAGGGCTTCCGGGGAGACGTTGCTGAAGGCCTCATCATCAAAATCATATTTGGCTATAGTCACGTTCGCCATGGTCTCGATGTCGGTCTCCCCCATAAAAGGTGACAGACCTGACAAACTTTGTTTTAGGAAATTAATTAACAGATGAGCTTTTCGCCACCAGGTCTCGTAGAAGACTCATTTGAGCCTTCAGAGCCATACTTACAGGACGTAGCAGATGACTCCGACACTCCACATGTCTGTGCCGAACGAGATATTGTCGAAATTAACAACTTCCGGAGCCACGAATTCTGGTGTCCCGAAGAGGATCTGGAACGAGGCAAGAGGCTTTCATTTAAAATTCTCCTGGGCAACCTAATCTCCTGATTTTACAAGCCGGCCAGAGTACTACACATATTATACTTTACCCTTCATTAATCCACACGTTCGCAGCAGCCGAATGATAGAAATAGATGGCTTCCAGGAAATTTTAATAAAACTGGGTCGCCTGCTTGCGGATGAGAATTGAGCATTGAGCGATGAGCAATGGGATGGTCACCTGGCTGTGGATTATCGCGCGGCAAAAGTTTGCAGGGAATTGATTTAAATTTTAATGGATATTTCTTGAATTAACAAAGGCCCGCTGATTTACACAAGAGTGGCTTCGGTAGGTACCAAGTTAATTGCATTCGGCTTAAGCGAAGCGCTTCGACGATCTCAATTTTTAGTTCGAATTATTTATTTGTCAGGGCAGACCAGAGCCAGTAAACGAATCAGTACGAGACGACTTTAATGTTTCGTGTTTCCTGCAGTGCAATGATTTTAAGCTTAAAGAAATTCTTGAAAGGACGATTTGTCGAAGGAGTGGTAAAGAGGACCAATTTGCCGTCTGTCATGATTTCTTTGAAGTCGGATTCGTGGAGAGTTGTAACATACGTCGGACAAGACTGGTTTTTTAATATGTACGTTTTTGTTTCTAACCCTTCTATGTATAATTTAATTGTCAGAGAAGTGTCCAAAGTTCTGCTTTATGTGTAAGGTAAACTATGGAGAGATGCCCCATCCCCACTTTTTAATTTTGTGGTCGAAAGAGACATATAAGTTTGCAATAATTCGCATAGAGCTGAAAATAGGTACAAGTCTTAAATACGGAGGGGATCCGACTTGCGATAAAAATTTTATCCAAAGTCAAAGGCCAAAAATAGCGGTTTTCGCATATTTCTCTTATACGGTAAGTGTTATCGCAAAAATAGTCCATACAACAGTTGTAGATCGTACAATTGTCTATCTACAATAATTTTTCATGTAGGTTTTTTTTCTACGAAACAAATCGTCATTTCTGAGATATCGCGATTTCAAACATCGAACATACTAATGTGCACTCAGTGGCGGAGATTTTTCCCTATGGTATTATGACAATGCCACCTATCATACCTCGCTGATTACCGGGGCCGTATGAGTACATGGTAAAATTTTCGATGTTTGGAATAGCGATATCTCAGGAATGGTTATTGGTATGAAAAAAGTAAGCTTTAGGTTGTATACATAAAAAAAGTAAAGGAAAAGGATTTGCTTCGTTCGTATTTGTAAAAAGAGGCATTTGTTTTAACAAAAATGTATGCAGTTCACAAATTTATTTGTGAGAATCATTCATTACTGCTTAATAATTCAGTCGAACAGTACAGTCAAACTTTGCGTTAAATCGGAGTCTAGAGCGCAATATCAATGGTAGGTAAGGAGTGCCACCGGAACACTCCACCTAAGTCTCCCCCTTTGGATTCCGCAAGGGGTGTCAGCTAACAGAAATGCTTTTTTTCGATTTTACAACGTAACCATCAATCGGAGGTGAAAAATAGCTATGGCAAAAGTTGCAACCTGTGAAATTCTCTACAATTTTCATATTTCATCATGTTTGAATTTGAATTTTTGAAAATATGTATACCTTTTTAAATATTCAAAGTTTAAAAAAATCTGAAACAAATATGTTACAAATAATATCCTCAACAAATTGTGTCATAATCATCATTCCTTACCCCTAAAATTCAGACGCTTTTTTTCGACGATTTGATTGGACTATATTGTTACAAGTCACTTTTAAAACATTCTGTTGTTTTGAAAATGGTTTAAGTCATTTCAAGCTTTAAAATAGTATTTTGTGCAATTAGGGTGGAAGCTATCCGATTGCCCACGATGGCAGGCATCAAGGGCAATCGGCTAGTTTTCACCCGACTTGCACATTGTATTTTTCATCGCAAGTGCGGCGGTGGGTTCGATAAGGAGGTGTGGGAAGGAGGAGTCCGTGGGGGCGGAACGAAAAAAACAATTTCTGCTGTAATTATCTCTCAAAAAGATATACGTATCTTATAGAAAAGTAGTAAGGAAAGGTTTTTATGATATCTAAGGTACAGATGTTCAAAGCAATATACTATTACATTACATAGTCTTAACTGCTCTGGTGACCATGTGATATTTACTCATGCCCGGCTTAAATAATTTATTTAGGTACCTGAAAAGCATTAAAAGGATGTTTAACACGTGCGAGTATGTATATAAAAAAAAATGGGATTTTTTGAAGAAATATTCTGAGTGCACGAGTCTTAACCAGAGCCGGGCAAACTCGGCTCTTTTGACTCTCGAGTGCTCCTCTGGTAGATATTTAGAGCTCCTCATTGCTATTGCAAGTGCAAGCGAGAAATGCATACTCCTGTCCAGTGATCAGTGATGGGACATGTACTCACTCCTTCTTATTGCGTTAATGGAGCGACCCAAATGCACTCAGGTATACGGCTCCCATGAAGGATTTCTTGAAGAAATATTCTGAGTGTATTTCCATTTCAGGTACCCGTGCGTTATTCTAAGTCTCGCGTGCGTTCTTTAAACTTACCAGTGAGTTATTCCCAACAGGCTTTACAGTGGGCAATCAGCGTGTTTCCACACGTAAACCCATGCGGAATTGTAGTGGTTTCCGCGCACGTGTGATGAAATAGTATTTTGTACAACTAGGCCGCATAGCTGGGCAGAGTTTGACTTCAAGGGAGCAGTATACCTCCATAAAAACCTCCATAAACCTTTCGCATTTCGGGTCATTTCGGGTCGCTTCATTAACGCAATAAGGAGTGAGTACATGTTCACCATCACTGATTCAGGACAGGAGTATGCATTTCTCGCTTGCACTTGCAGGAGGCACCAAAAAAATATTTCTCGCCACCAAAAAAATATTTCTCGCTTGCACTCGGAGCATCGTCTATGTCCTGTGTGCCGCACAAGTAATTAACTCTGCCCAGCTATGGTCTACTGCCATCAAGGGCAATCGGCTAGTTTTCACCCGAGTTGCACACTGTATTTTTCCTCAGAAGTGCGGCGGTGGGTTCGATAAGGAGGTCGGCGAAGGAGGAGTCCGTGGGAGCGGAACCGTGGGTGCGGGGGGCGGAGCCCCCTGCAAATAAAAAAAAACAATTTTTGCTGTAATTATCTCTCAAAAAGATATACGAAAGGTTTTTATGATATCTAAGGTACAGATGTTCAAAGCAATATACTATTACACTCATGCCCGGCTTAAATAATTTATTTAGGTACCTGAAAAGCATTAAAAGGATGTTTAACACGTGCGAGTATATAAAAAAAAAAGGGATTTCTTGAAGAAATATTCTGAGTGCACGAGTCTTAACCGTCGAGTCGAGTGCTCCTCAGGTAGATTTCTAGAACTACTCATTGCTATTGCAAGTGCAAGCGAGAAATGCATACTCCTGTCCAGTGATCAGTGATGGGACATGTACTCACTCCTTCTCATTGCGTTGATCGAGCGACCCAAATGCACTCAGGTATACGGCTCCCATGAAGGATTTCTTGAAGAATTGAATTGAAGAAGAAAGAAAATATTCTGAGTGCATTTCCATTTCAGGTACCCATGTGTTATTCGAAGTCTCGCTTGTGTTCTTTAAAATTACCATTGGGTTATTCCCAACAGGCTTTACAGTGGGCAATCGGCGTGTTTCCACACGCAAACCCGTGCGGAATAGTAGTGGTTTCCGCGCACGTGTGATGAAAACAATATTTCCTCATAAACAACACATACACAAATTAATAGTGCATTCATAATCATAACTTTTCTTTATATGGTAAGAGCAAATATTTTTCGGAATATTGTATTAAGTATATAGTATAAAAATAATTTTTAATTTGTTTAAACTTAATGCTTTAAATATCTCGAAACGAAAAATATTTTATATGTAGGTATGAGTTAGAACATTTTCCGTCGGCATATATGTATTGTATTGTATATCTTTTTTAATAGACTTATTTTTAATATTTCCCTTTTTTTGTTAGATTAGATGTAAACCCCTCCCTTGAAGAAATCCTGCACACGGCCCTGGTACAATTTATTATTTGTTCACTTTTACTGATGATTGTATGGCATATACGCAAACTTCAAACAAATGAGTTTTTTTTTTAACAAATTTAGCTCCCAAATTGTAAAACAAACAGTCAACTTGGCCTTTCATTTTTGTCAGAAAAAAATAACGAGCTTCAAAACTAGCTTTTTATTTTAGCCAGAAAAATATATATCAAGCCGTGGAGCTTTTTTCTCTTAATTCGAAATTATTTTTGGTCGGAAGTGACAGGTAAAGAAAACTTATTTTCATAATAAGTCGAATCTGGTACGGTCCCTGCTAAAAACTCCTCTATGACAATTTTTACAAACATTTACAAGTTTGAATCTGCCATCTTGGAATTCAGCGACCCTTAAAACTTCCAAGAGTTAACTTTAAAACGAAATAAGAATATCTCGAATTTGTAGTCCGCCATATTGAATATCAAAACTCAGGCAACATATTTGAAATTAGCGACCCCGAGAACCCCTTATGCCACTTTTTGTCAAATCGTAAAAAAATTTTTAATCTCTTACAACTTTTCCCTTTTGCTGTGTTGCTCGTACTCCCGGAAATTGTTTTGAAAAATAATTAGAGGTCAACGATGTCATTCATATTTTTACTACATCCAATTTCTTGGAAAAGCAATGGAAAATCCGTCGACGCTTATGTATGGCATATCCACGTATGTACATATTTGACCAGAAAGCTCAAATTGAACTCTTGAGCTTTTGAGAAGTACTGTATTGTGAACGTACGTGACAAATTAGTCTATTGAAAAAATAGGGTGGGCGTTGAACATCCATTCTTAGTTATCCTGAAGCGGGTCAGCAAAAATATCTTGCAGTTTTCCATATTTCCCTGGGGTTCTATTAAATGAACGGAAGATGGATTCATTAAAATCGATAGCACCAGCCGCAGGGGTGGGGAGCGGAAGCTCGTTAGTACGTGCTCCGAATGAGAGGTTGAACAGGACAATTAAAATAATTAAATTTACGACCATCCGTAGGAAGGCTCTGGCTCACACGGAAATTATCGTGTTTCGCTTGCAAAATTACCTGCAACTTTTTGTCAGGGTCGTATTTTCTCGCCAGGCCGAAATCAATGATTTTGATGCGGTTTCCCTCCTTTGTCAGGCAGAGGATGTTTTCTGGCTTCATGTCTAGGTGAAGAATGTTGTTCCGGTGAATAAATTGCATGGCTTCGCACACCTGCCTCATAAACACTGTGCAGACCTTCTCTGTGAGGACGAAGTCATCGTCGATGACTCGATCAAACAGCTCTCCGCCTCCGATCCTGGGAATAGCGAAGTCAAATAAATAGGCTCAGATGTGTATGTCTGCCCTGCGGGGGCGGAACGATAGCTACGTACAGTTCGAGGACCACACACATCATTTTCTGGTACTCGTAGGCTGCGTACAGCTGGATGATGAGGTGGTGCTGCAATGAATTCATTATTTCCACCTCACGTTCTACATTCCGTCTGTCCTCACGTTTCGGGATCGGGACGAATTTCGCTGCCAAGTTGAGGCCGGAGGCTTTCTCCCGGCATTTGTATACGGTGCCAAATTTTCCCCTTCAATGAAAAATTTACATTTTAGATAATTTGCAAATTTGATGATGTCATGTTGTGCTCCTCACCTGCCAACTTCGCTAATCAGCTCGTAGAGCTCCTTGGCATCGACCCCCCTTTTTATTGTGACGTCCCGCGATGGGAAGCTCGGTTCAAGCGCTGAAATAAAGCAGAATGCGAATAATTATTGCGTTTTATTAACGAGATCAGGCGGGATCCTAACAAAGTTATGTCGTGCGATTATGTATCTGTCGGCCGTTTGGGCTGTCTGGACGTTGAACTTATCGGGTGAAAGTGAAAGTGATTGCGTTTAGGGCAAATTAATGAAGCGGTCGAAGTTTGGCGCGAAGGGAGGTACACAATTCGATATTCTGCCTTGCACTTGCTTAGTTTCGTCTTCTGTCATGACTCAGGGGCAATGTTCTCTATTAATACTTTTTTAATACAAAAGGAGTATTCACGCTTTGTTGCATTTGCTATTGTGTCGTTGGAAGAGGTCTAAATTGATCGGTTATTATAGGAACAACTACGAAAATACACAATTTTACACTCGATGCAACGACGTAAGGTCTATTTGCAACATTCTTGGTTTGGTTTTTAGATTTAAAGAAAAACACTTTTGTTAAGAGCATGAAATTGGGCTCAAATGAAAGCTGAAATCCTTTCTACTTTCAGAAAAAAATAGGTGGACTTTAACAACCCTCATGAAAATGCCGGAAGTGGGGAAGGGGGCCTATTTGGTTTGTTAGAGTATAATGAATCTTTCTTGCAAATATTGTCCACCAATTCGACACATTCCAATCTTTGTAGTCGCCATTCCGCCCAGGATCGGCGCTATATATATACTTTCTTCCTCGCTTTTTTAACACGCTTTTGTTAGGTTGACCTGTATGTAACTATGTCATGAAATTTAAGGAATCGTAGAGGGACTCGTAGAGACTTTCGCAAAAGACTGTACCGGCAGTAGTACAGTTAGATGAACATTGGTAGTATTTTTGGAAAGCACATTAAGATAGTAGTTGTTTCGCGTAAGTTTGGTCTCACAGCGCTGAGCAGATCAAAAGATAAAAATAAAATAGTAATGCACATCCTGAATTTATGAATTACCCTGTAACTCGAAAACGGTTGAGATTACTTTGCCCCCTGGTAAAGTATTTTTTTGGCTAGGTGAGATCTATCACCCCTATACGCATACGTTAACTGATAAACCCTGTATGCGATACATACAAACATATACATATACAGTGGAAGCCATTTATATAGCGACATTGCTTATAACGAGAAGTTGCTTATAACGACGTCGGATATAACGACGAATCCGCTTGTAATGCCCTGCTGAGGTCAGGGTTAGCCCGGATATAACGAATTGCGGACGAGAAAAGTCATGCTGAGAAGTGTATCGAGTGTTCCGATTGGTGTGCTTTTTTAACAGTTTTGCAACTGATGCGATTCTTAGAATTTCAGATATCGAAATGCAACAATAATATAAATTAATTACAACAATAATATAAATTAATTATTACGATGACATTCCACTAACCCAATTGATCACAGAGGCAAATGTGGTGGACAATGATTTACATTGTCAACGTTGTTGAAAATTTGGTAACTTCGGAAGAATTGAATGATGAAAATGTTTGGAAGAAGTTTAGCCAACATTAACATTTGAGACCATTACAGCTTTAAAATAGTGCTAAACCCAGCCTGCATACCAAACTTCAAGTTTTTATGTCTGCTACAAGTATCTTATCTTTAATATGATCGGTCAGAGAGTCTGGCAGTCAGTAACGAAATAACGAAATTTTGATGGTCGATATTTTATAAACTATAATATTTAGAAACTTGTACTTTGGGAGTTTCATTTAGTTCATTAAGTAATCTCGGTGGCAAAAATTTCAGAAATCCGTAACAAAGATACAGGGGGTTTCAAAGTGCTTTGAGTTGCTTCCGGAAAAGGTAGTACGGCTGTGCTTGCTCGACTTGGCTGATATTTTTTACGCTTTGCACGAATGACAATTATAACTGCTTTTAAAAATCCACTCATACACCTTCGAAACAGAAGTATAATCGTTTCATTAAACTAACTTTGTGTTTCACTAACGCTGATGTTCTGAAAAGGGAAACTTCCGCCCGCCCTATTCCAATGTATTAATTAATAAATTTTATTAATAGATTAAGGTCAAAATGGATTGCATTTGGATCAACAATTCGGAGTTCCAAGAAGATATTAAAAATTCCAGCAAATCTGTGTAGAGATGTTCTGTAACGTTGGTAATGGAAATGTACGTACATAATTAAGCAAGTTTTCTCTAGCGGCAGCTCTAATTGCAATCTTAGCTTTTCGGGTAATAAATAGCTTGCATATTACAATACCTGCAGTTATCTATTTGGCTTCGCAAACTGAACATTAATTAATTCCCTTGAAACATGTACCTACAAGGTGAACTAAATGAACATAAACATGAAATTCTCCCGGCAACTATGGCTGCGAGATTTGATTTGATACTCTGCTTCAGCGACTCCTTTGAATTTTCTTGCTACCTATCTTACACAATTCTACCCAGATATCCCTTCAGGAAATTGGACTTAGCTGTTTGTGGAGTCCTTGTGTGGACAGATGCATTAGCTACGCTGGCTTCGCTTCGGATGTTATTCTCAAAGTGACTGCTGACTCCAATATAAATGGTGCTTTGTATGTACATCTGGGGATAATAACAATGAAAACAATTGAATTATGTGCAGCGAGATAGTTGAGTTTCCTGGTTTATTTCGAGATGCCTTGCACTGAAAACCCTATTCTATCCTATCCTATCAGTTAAAATAGTCCTTGAAAGCGATTGTTGTGGAGATGTAGCTCCTTTGGCTTGCAATTTTTTTATTATAAATCATAATCCTTTCAACTTCCTTTTGAGTAAACTTCAAACAAATCCCAGTGGACATTAACTCTTAAATAAAGGATCTCCGTCAGGGCTAATGAAGCAATTAGCAAGGCCTGTCTAAGTACTCTAATTTTTCTTAATGCAAACACTGTTTAGGACGACAAATATTAAACATTTGCCAAAAAAGAGGCTAAGGGCAAGATGAACGTTTTCACAGGACCTGTTTGCCTCAAATCTCAGCGGGGCTCACAGAGAATTCGCCATTCGCCGCTCGTGTACACCAACCGTCAGCTTTTTGTTCCCAACTTTCACTGAAGTTTATTAGGGCAGGGGGCATTAAAAATGAATTCATATTCGTTTTCGAGGGTGAATGAAAGCTCTCCATTACAAAATGAAAAAGGTCAGCTCAGATGTGTTTTTCCATGTAGGAACCTCCTCCTAGCCGGCCTTGTCCTAAAAGTAATGAAACATGTTTTCTACTTTTATGGCAGCCACCCAGAGCAGGTACCAGATAAAAGGGAAAAGTTTTCCCCTTTGTACGTTATCGGTCCGAAATCAGAACTGTCAACAGTCTTACGTGCAAGTACTCCACGGCGACTGGTTACGTAATATCCATGTTGTGTCATGCCAATGTCACCATGTCACTGGGATTAAAACTCTCAATATAGGGGCACAGTGTACACAGGCACATATCTAAGGGGTGGCTACTTTGAAAAGGATTTCAGAAGCTTCTGTGCAATTTTGCAACGATTGCAGAACATTTGTGCAGTTGTCATACAAAGCTGTAAATGACGTGAAGTTGTATTCAGGGATTGTGTACGACTTCCATACTATTTGCTGAATAGTTAGCTAAACTTTTTTTGTGCGATCGATGGAGACAATTGCAGTAAGTTAAAGTGACAGACGGGCAAACATTTCATTTGGGATTTGGGGACAATTGCAGTAACTAAACTGAAAATCGGTTAAGAATTTCAAATATTTTTTGGATATTATGGATTGTAAGTTCGACTTTGTTAGACTTATTAATGTTATGGTAACGAAGGCTATTTAGAAGATCTTTTTGTAAAGTATTATCAAGTTCGTATTAGTAATGACGACTTTCTGATTAGCTCTCGGTCCCAGAAGGTGCTCTTTCAGACATGCAGCGTAAGGTTTCCAGCGTCAGACGTAAGAAAGCGTGGAGTTTCCTCCTTAACATATCTGAATACATTCGATGTGATTCACAGAGAGAGCGAACTGTAAGTTCAGCAGCAACTCACCGGCCACGAGGTCCGATCCCAGGACAGTACAGCGTTGAGGCGAATGCATGCATAGGCACTAGGGAGAGCTAAAGGCTATCTCGTAAAAAGTGCATTATAACTTATTTTCTTGATTTTCCAAACAAATCCTTCCAGTCTTGGCAAGTTGCGGTTGACTGAACAACATAAAACTTTTCCGCCAGCGATAACGGCGGCTACTCACGTCCCAATATTACTGGCAATATGCAGGGCCAATCGACAGCATTGGCACATGACTAGGAAAGTTGAGAGAGCACAGCCATGTGTTTCTTCAGTGTCCATTGAGACCTGCAGATTGTTAGTAAATTAGGGACGTGAGTAGCCAGCTTAAAGCTACAAGTTGTTTGAAAAATCTGGAACTGTGTTCCTGCCTTTATGCTAAGAGCTTTCGGTAGGGGGTTCAGTATGAAATTTGAAAATTAAAAATGGCTGATTGCTATGAAAACGGGTCCTTTCAGGTTTCCGGGATTGCTGAAAATTCCTAACTTCGAAGGATTGCTGTAAAATTCGGCCTGTATGTTTTCGGGGTTTTTGATTTCGAATCTACTAATGAAATGGGGCTTAACGATGGTAGATTTTTTTCAAATTCATTAATTATAATTTTCCGTCAGATTTAACTCTAGACCTCACCAACTAGACTAGACACCAACTTAACTCTAAACTTTAAAGGATATTAATGAACGGGCTTATGCTCCCCTCATCCATACAATAATCATCTGATGCTGTTTGATGTTTTAAGTTGTGGTGATTGTGCTTGTGTACGACCTACTAATTGGTGACATTTAGACGCCATATTTTTCTAAAAATCAAATTCACATATCTAGAGATTCGTCGTACCTCTAAACTAACAGACAAACGAATGCAACCCTTTGAACGTCCAAACTTAATGAGTTTGAATTAAAATGCAGATGATGAGCGATTACATACAACATATTAAATCCGATGGCCTAACCTTATACAAAATCTTTGAAATTGCTACGCTTGGAGAACGCTCAAAGTAATACATTTAAAGGAGCTACATCAAAACTTTTCAGAGCAGTCCAACGTTCCTCTTTCGGCTTTATTCTTGCATTCATGTATATAGGTATGCATCAGGACGTTCCTGAACTGACTGAAACTAAACCGGATAAAATTCTAAATGAATCCCGCTTGCAAAATTTTGTAGCATAGGAACATGTGTACATAATTCTATTCAGCTTAAAAGATGCATAATTTAAGTTGAAAGCGCTTCACTCCCTCAGAGGCCCTTGCAATTTCATTTTCTGTAAAATCTTATTTGCCCAACAACAACTTCGATGGGTCGTCAAAATAATTTAAAGGGGAGTTCGTTCGTGACTCGAAAAGACTCCACTTGTGTGAAAACTTTTTAAAGGGTTAACCGAATAAAGTAACTGAAGCAAAGGGAGAACACAAACTTCAACGAAAACAAAATTAACACAACCCGGGCCTATAAATCGAGGTGAGTATTTTGCTCCCAGTAGATTGTGTAACATAGATACGGGGAAGACTTTCGCTTTCCTCGAAAATAAACATCCTCTGCCTGGACGTATGTATGTATAGACATGCCTGTATACGACGCACGTACGTACTAGCAAAATAAAGCGCCGCAGGATTGCAGCGGTTTAGGAGGAAATGCACTGAGCTGGCGGAACGTTAAATATTGGCCAGCAGTGTATCTTTCCCCAAATGTTTAGCGTGACAGCAAACCAGCCAACAACATCTGTAGAGCCCTTGTCACCAAAGAGATTCGCAGTGGCATCGAGTGAGACCGTGTAATAATTTATTGTGGGAAGAGGTGAAAGCCGGACCCACTCACTGAGGCCATGTATCTCTTGCGATAACAACGGAGCTAAGAGTTTGCAATCTGGGTCCTGTCTGTCCAGTAAATCACTGCATGTGGCATGGTCGTCCTCCCCTCGGGCGGAACGAATTGCTCTCATATAAACTTTAGGGAGCAGGTGTGGCTGGCCTGACACGTTGCTTATCCAGATCCTTCTCAAGCAAACAAACTTGCATAATACGTGGATTGTTTTCCCCGCATTTCAATTATTGCTTTTCTTCATCAGAGCAGTGCAGTGTACACACATGGGCATGCTCTTGCTGGGTATTCTTCTGAGGTTGCTCTGGAATTCATAAAGTGCCAGCGAAGTAATTGGATACATAATAACTCCCCTTCTGCCTTATTCATGAAAAATTCGTGAGAGATTTCTGGCTGTTCTACATAAAACAGGTTCCAAGTTTTGTTTCTTTTGAAATACTAAAAATATGCTGACAGCTTGAATGAATGTTTAATGTAGTCCTAGTTATGTGCATATAGAATTTGTATGCAACTCTTATGCCCCTTAATATGTATGTAGTGGTCGAACAGAAAAAGAACATTAGGTGCACACTTTAAATTAGTGTCCGAGATTAGTTAAGAACTGTAATTCCTAAACTAATTCTAAGACAAAAGGTTTTGTATCTCTGAAATTTTCAGAATAAAAATTAGTGACAATCTCTCGATCGACATACGACTGATATCATTAATAGAGATATAGCGTGGGCCAAAGTACGGACACATCCCGTTACAAAATACATACATACATACTACATACATATTAAACTTCTTACAAGTTTTTATTAAACTTAAACGATTGTTTTTCTCTTGTCAATTTTAACCTACGAGTATCAAAGAGTTCAATCAGACGTGCAAAAAATAATAAATAATTGTCTATTGTCACTTATTCGCTTGATTTGTTTATTTTTTATATACTGATGTACTGTTTTCTTCTTTTCTATTTATTTATTTGTAATATCAGATGGTTTATAGCTGGTGTCAAGTTAATAAAGCCATATTAAATTGCCATCTTATGTAAAGCCTATGGTAGTTTCCGATGAGATTCGAACTCGGGACGCCTGATTAGTAGTGTGAACTCATTAGCATTGCTCCATGAGAAACTTCATATCTGCTAAACTTATAATCTGACTCTTTAGAAAGAAAAGCAATTTCAATCATGTGGGACTCGAACCCGGGATCACTAAAACAGTGGTACATTGCTCTCACCACACAGATAGCCTCGTGGCTATAAAAATCCTTTTAAATAAGAAACTAGACTTATTCCAACTGTTGCTACATTTTAAAAACACCACCTTACAATTGAAGTGTTTTATTTCAAATCAACAAATAACATTTTTATTCCGATGCGACACTTTAAAAATCAGAGTATTCACTTTCAGATATATTTTTCAATTAAACACATTAGGTGCGTTCGACTTGCCACTGCCTCAGTGAGCCGGCTCAGTTTGCTCAGTTGCTCACTGAGCCGCAGCGTTTTTCTCACTCCTAATGTCCCTATTTTCCGGATGGTTTCGCTAGTGTTTTCTGAGTCAGAAGTGAGTCATCTGAGCCAGTTAATTCTGTTCTCAGTTGGCTCAGCTCAGTTCCTCTGACATTTATAGATGATGGATTGATATATTTCGACATGACATGAAATGAGTGCAATAATTCTAATCTGAAGGATCTGTATCAGATTCGCTGTTCAGAATCAACCCCTCTAACCATTTTGAGAAGACAATTGAAATATCAAATCACTTCAAAGCGTTTTTCTTGCACAGCCATGCTCACTGAGCCGAAACTGAGCAAGTCAATTTGACAGCTGATTTCAAAGTGAGCCGGCTCACTGAGGCAGTGGCAAGTCGAACGCACCTATTGAGTTTTAATTTTAAAGCTGGTTTTTTTTTGTTAAATTATAACTTTTAAAATTTCAAGATTCGGACTAATACTCTATTTAAATCAGTTAGGTAGATGGGCGTTTTTGCATTACCACTATATTTGCATTAGCACTAACCTTAATTTTAATGTTAGTTAAATACGGTTTTCATTATCACTAAACGATTAGTGGTAGTGATTTTTTTTTCAATGCCACTAAACTATTAGTAGTAGTGAAAACCTTGTATGGAAGAACATTTTTGGAAAATCCACCGGAAAATTGGAATATTCGGGAAAAACTGAAGTGAACGGCTGGACCGATTTAGCTATTTTATTTTAAATGTTTGTATTTATCCGAATACGGTTTTTAGGGAAAGAAACATTGGAAAAGCTGCCCGGAAATTTGGAAAATTGGGAAAAACTGAAAAGAACGGTAGGACAACGTCTGTCGGGTTTTTATTCAAATTCATTTTATTTCATTTAGAAAAAAACTCGAATTCGCTTTTCTTAAAACTAATTTTTCGAAGTTCTTGTCAGACAAATTCTGCCGTCTAGAACTATTAACTATTCCTGCAAAGGAAAATATTCTTTCCACAGGGGCAGATGATGGAATGGGAGTGTTGTATTTTATAAATACTTTTTTTGTTATTGGATACTGATGCAAACACTCCAAATTCTCGTCTGTGTCCATCCAGAAACGGTTGATTTCTCTTGAAAATGTATTACGGCCCAAATGTATATTGGACACTTGATCTAAAAGTAAATATTACAGATGTCGCATTGTATACCGCACACCATCAACTTATCGCTCATTGATAGTGGAAGATGTTTGCTCTACCAATACAGAAATCCATTTTAACTCATTGATAGTGAAAAGTATTTGCACTACCACTAATCGTATAGTGTAATGAAATAAGACTTGCACTACCACTAATCGTTTAGTGATAGTGAAAACTATATTTTAACTAGCACTGAGCCCCGTAGTACTATTGAAATAATTAATGCACTGAAAATTTAATGCACTACGCCCAACTCTGATTTAAATAGCTGGAATCGATGTAAAAAACATAGTTTCGAGCTTTAGCATAATGTGTGTTTATATAATTACGTTAGAGTACGTTAGAAAAAACATATGTACCTACATATAAAAAAAAGCAAAAACTAAAATTCTTCTTTAATTATTCTGATTCGTTATTTATTATGGGCTCTGCCATGATGTTTGTAAACTTTGTACGCTGTGTTTAATTGTCAGTTGTTAATCATTTTAGTTGCAAGAAAGTTGTGACAAGAAAATTGCAATTGTGCAAACTGTAAATTATCCAGTGTCCGAATCGTTCAGATATTAAACAATTTGACAAAACAAACCAGTTTATTCCCAGAAAACAAATACTTCATACAACTAAAATCTGCAGACACAAAAACTAGACACCAGCTGTAACTGAACATTACAAGTTCGGAATCAAGGTTTTCATTTCTTTATTGTTATGAGAATTCTAGCTATATGTTTTTTTCATCTGGAATTATCAATGATCTGATTACATACATAAACTCAAAAATTCGAAAATTAAAAAGAAACCAACCACAAAAATTCCACCCCATCCAATTATCTCAGTTTGATTGATTTTACTTTAATATAAAAATATTCCCCCATAATATTTCGAAAGTTATCAGTTCCGCCATACTGCTGCTCCCACTTTTAGATAAAGCAAAAGTGTACTCTATTTGCGTTGCTGAAGTTAACCAACCTAGTCAAAGTCGATAAACGCGGGGAAAAATTTCCCGAAAGCCAACACATTTCGTGTGTTCAGTGAAATGAGCCACGCAGAAGTGCAATAAATTTTCAGCGATTAGGAATTAGTCGCGCCGATTACTTTAGTGCACGCATAAGCGAACTTCAATTAATTTTTCTCTAATTGCCGCACATTTGCCTTGAGGATACTTCATAAGAAGTGGGTCCTCTAATGAAATAGTGATTTTGAGGGCCTTCATCGGAAATGTTTTCCATTGAAAGTTACACCGCCTTTGATCGCGAGTCTAGTTTCTGTGAAAGGAAGTCTGCAATTATTATGCATTGCGGGGTTTAATGAACTTTCCACGCTGGTTCGGAAATCAATCTGCGCTAGTATTATATATAATCATATTTCACGTAACCTGTTGCCGAAAGATTTTAAAGCTTAGAGACATGGTGATGATAATTCACAAAGTTAGTGATGCAAATACATTAGACACACACTAACAAATTTTAAACATTTTTTACTGATATAATATATAAAATCAATTGAGAGGTTATGTTATCTCGTTGCGTTTATATATTAGTTGCGAAAATAAATGAAAATGCTTCAAAGGATAATGTTTTTGTGGAAATTAAGGCTAACGTTAGGTAAAGACAATTTGGCTAAGATGGGTACCCTTTCGTAATTCTTTGCATTACTAAATATCATTTTCACGTAAAATTAATAATAAACCAGTTAGAAGCCGAAAAGGCGAAAGGTGACAACAATGCCAGTGCTATGGCCACACAGCGCATGCCACGATGGACATTCTGCGTGAGCAATTCGAGGGCGATGTGAGCTGGCCACCGAGATTAGGCGATTTAACACCTTTAGAATTCTTTCTTTGGTGCTGTCTTAAATCATATTTCTATGCTATGATATTGACGTAATGGGTTCGCTAAATCCGTAGTTTGTGTCATGAAGAGAAGAAGCGTTTAAAAGAAATTATAGTGTCTTGTCGGAGGAACGGCGAACCGGAACAGAAATGTCATACAAACCGACAAGCTCAGAGAATTTACGTTTCCCGATACACAATCAAAGGCAACACTATTTAAAAGTTATTGGGGCGTTTCTGAAGAGATTGTGATGAAATCAATATGAGGGCGGTCAACATAAGGAGGCAGAATTAAGGGGTCAGACCACGGAAGGTTGCGAAGAGCGAATGTGAGAAATCTTCCTTGTACTGCCTCAACACAGTTAATGGGCCAGCACACACAGCGCTTTTCTTAGAGGTATCTCGACACCGCGCACCTGTTATTTGGGGAAAGGAATTTCGTACAAAAATATGACTACAAACTCAAATTCTGGCATTGTATTTCCTGAATTTTTGTGAATATGCCACATTCGGAAATCACAAAAGTACCTTCCCCTGCGAAAAGCAAACAAGAGAATTTTTGGAAAAAGAGCGCAAATAAGAAGAAGAACGACCGATTCACGTCGTTCATTTTTTATGAGGCGCAGTCTTACCATAGCGATCGTCAGGTAGCGTAAAAATATTTGACTGCAGGGCAAGGCAAGGCAAGGCTGAAGAGGAAACAACACAAGGGTTGTGGGGGGGGAGGTGCGGTCTGCGGCCTTCACATCTTTCCGTAATCAAACGCAACCTGAGCCTCCTCGATTCCGTACCTCTTTTAACGAGTTTTAAGATAAGGATGCATAAGCGAATACCCTCTAGTGCAAGTGCGAGATACGATAAACAGTTTTTTATTATTCCTGATTTCATTCTTAAATGCTGTATACTGCTAAGCCAGGAACACATCTGAAACGAGATGTATGCACGGCACGATGAAGATATCTCTTTCATCTGCATACATATGCGTAACAAAATATTTCTAACTAGTAGGTGCATGGTGTCCTGTTAAGAGATAGACACCAGACCACACTCGCATACTCGAGTATTTGTCGAACAAATGTAGTGAAAAGAGTTCGGAGTTAAACTTCTTAGGCTAGCCGATGGTAGCACCTGCTTCACCTGCACCTCAAACGAAAAACGACCGATTAACCAGACTCCAAGATCCTTCGTTTGCAAGACTTATACATCGGGCATTCCTTAATGGTGTAATAATGTATCAGCGACACAGCACAATTTTTAAGAATAAAATTACCACAATTCATATTATGTGTTCACTTATCACAAAAGAAATAATAGTATTAAACATAAAAACTAGTGAACAAATAATAAATTTTCGCGACTCACCACGAGAAACCACTTTCGCGACACACGGGTTGAGAAACACTGAGCAACAAATATAAGATATTATTTTGCCAGTATGTTTATTAATATTGTTTAAAAAATAAATATGTAGTAAATTCTGAGTAATGGCTGGCAATGAATATATCAACTTTAATGCACTATCTAAAAATACGAAAAGTTCAAAACTTTATTGTCACTTATTTCACGCTTTCAGTTGCCTATTTTCATACTTCGATATTGTAGATCTCGTTTGGCAATCGTTTGAATGAATCCACGTGTGTAGGTTGATGGTAGTCATGTTGTGAATATGTAAATGGCGTAGTAATAGCGTAGTTTTTGCCTCACGTGCTAAGACGCACAGGCGGTGCCACCTCATAACTTGATACTATTGTCCACACGTTTGACTTTTATACGTGCAGAGATAAATGTTTGGAATATTTTAAAATTTCGTCACATTTAATTTTCAAACCACAAAGACGTATTCTCCATCAACAATTCATAATAACATTTTATGACTGTAAAAAAATAGTGTTGTACACTTGGTTCCGGAAAGCGTAAAATGTGAAATTCCATTCAAAACATTTGTTACGCTAGTTCGTTCGGTGAATTTGTTTCTACGCTACGCTATTTACAGTGGCTCTTCTATTCATACTTGAAAGTTATCAGCCATTCGACAGTTTGTTGCTTTTGGTTAGATAAGAATAAGATCCCTGGGAAAGCAAGATAACTAGACAAGACAAGTAGAATTTGAATCCACGACCCCATGAATGACAGTCCAACGCTCTCACCACCAATGCCTTTTGATCTTCATTCAGCCTCGTTTGATGGTCACAAACTAGCCAGGGTTAGCTTGCCACTGCCATTTGCAAATGCAGCTGTGCCAAGTAAGTTGCACTTTAGCAAATGCAAGATCTTCGGTAGTACACAGTTGAGCCACGTGGAGTTTGTGTTCATTTGAAACTAAAATTAGCACCGACCCGTCTGATGACTCACCACTAGAAAGCTCGCTCATTCTTCTAATCGAAGCAAATCTTTCTGACATTGTTCATATCTTCAATTGCCTTTATTCATCCCAAAGATTTAAGAGACAAATAAACAATTTTAATTGATCCACAACACTTGTGCGCAAATTTAATTTAATTTAATGCAAAATCGCGTTTGACTGTTGCAGTACGTGTTTCCGTTACAAAACAGCCAAGTGGAATCAGTTTCCTGTTGATCGATTTCCTTCTACTCGATTAGATAAGGTACATATGGCGATAACTGATTATTTAAATGTGCTTCTGTGGACTTTACTGCCACCACCGCGACTCGGACGCGTGTGAGTTGCGCCTGGACAAACGCCGTAGAACAACTAAAGAAAAGAATTTCTCCTTGAGCGTTTTTTGAAACTGAACGCAGTTTCTGAACAATACAACTTGGGCACATGTGTTCATTTGCGTACTCTCTCAGCGGAGGAGCATGTGGATGGCTTAAATTGTTTTCGCAAAGTTTATTAAATTGGCGGTCCGCAACAAACTGTGATGACAAGTTGTCACATACGCGCTGCGTCTGCTGATCACATCTTCAACCTTCTGCAGCATGGCTTTATTTTGGCAGCTAGCGCTTCCTTTGATAAGCAGTAAGCACCTCTCCAATGTCAAGATCGTGCAGGTATTCTATTGCGGGGCGAAGGTTTTACGACGTATTAATAGATTTGCCACTATCACGCTCCGCCGCACAGTGGGCCAAAACGAATTTTAGGTGACCAAAAATCGATTTTCGTCATGTCATAGATTTTAAAAATTTTAATGCCATTCGATAGCAAACTAAATGTATCACCTTATGGCAAAATTTTTTTTCAATATTCACCCCCCCTCTATGTGTTTGGAATGGCTAAAGTCAGAGAAAAATCTGAACAGCTCATTTTCCTTATAAAATGTTCGAGTTTTCTATGATTTCAAAGTTATATTGTGAAAATGTTTGTATGGGGAGGTTGAATTGTTGTTAATGAAATCATTTACTACATATGAGAAGGTCTTATTAGGCCAATAACTTATGATAATAGTCAAACAGTTTTTTTAATAATAGCATTTTAGTTGAAAAGGGCGGTTTTCGTTCAAATTTTTATTTCTTTTTGACTTTAAAAAAAATGGCCACAGATGGCCACGCTCTCCTTAATACCAATGAAAGTATAAACCCTCCTTTATCATTTAAAACAAAAATTGGCTGCGACCACCTGCGACCTTGGGAGAAAATTGCATTTGAAATAAAGTCTACCTTTCTTTCACGTGCATATTTCCACACAATGTTCCCATTTATGCAGGCATTTTGTGACTTTTAAGGCTGCATAATGTTTGTTTGGGAAATAAATTACAGTTTTCCTAATGAACGTTCAGGATTAACGACATCATTTGTATTTACAGAAGTTATATTATTACGTTTTATGACATTTTTAACTGACTTTGACTTACTCTGCATATGCGCCCTATTCAGTATGTGCTTAGTTCTTTATAACATCCAGGTAAATACGTACGATTATTATTGACTTTGATTTTTATGACACCTAATTTGTTTTATTATAATTGCCTGACATAAGGGAGAATTGTAATTGTGTGTGTGTTTAAAAACATCAGTTGCAGGTAGGTGAAAGTTACGGAAATCTTAGCTACTTAAGAGGTTATTACCAGCTTAATTTTGTGTTTTCAATTTTTTTTTCTATTGGCTTAAATAATGCCTAAACATCCCTCGAATCAAAAGAAACTTTGTAGAAAGGTGTACTGAAATGTTGTAATGTCTCTAAGCCAATTTGTCCGAAGCTACTCTTTCAATATTTTTTTTTAACGCGTTTTTCTCGGAACCACTTTTAAAAATCTGCCAGCAGTAGAACTCGAACAGTTTTTATCCGATTGACTTCAAATTTTAACTGGACCTTTATTATTAAATTATCTATAGAAGTACACACGATTGTATATCAGGAAAAAAAGTTATAAGCCATTATAAAAAAGGATATTAGGAATAAATGAAAGAATGATGCATTAGATATACATATGTATGGTGCAGTAGGGAGAGGTTATAAAATGATACGTACAATAGCATAAACAAAAAGCCATTGAAATTAGAAAAACGAATGTGGGAAAAGAAATTCGAAGAAAAAAGTGAATAAAGGTGACATGTTGCTCCATGACACGGAAAATGAAGAAATAATTTATTTATTGTGGGAAAAGTGTTGGGAATTGGTGAAAGATATTTTGGGGTTGGGTTTGTAAATGGATGCCTGATTATATGAGACTACCCGCACCCCGGTGGGGAATATGGGGGAGGGGATTTATAGGAGAGGGGGTGTGAAATAATTTTTTTTTTTTTTTCAAATACACAGAAAAATATTGTTAAAAATAATGAAAACGAAAATGAGAAAAGATTTGCGAAAATTGAAAAAAAAAATTTTCGTCAAAAATACCAATAAAAAATTTTTATTGTTTTGAATAAATTTGTAATTTCTTTTTTTTTTTATTAAATATTGATCATGGAGATGACAAAATAATTAAAGAATAAATTAAAAATGTTGTGAAAACTTTTTAAATAACATTAATAATTCATTTATGGAGTACTTCAAATTTCTTTGATTTAGTTAGCGGCACCCTGTAAACCAATTAAATTTTTTTTGTTGGCAGTTAAGGGGTAATAATGTCAAAATTAATTAGCCTAAATTTCATTATGATATCTTTAACACAACAAAAGTTACAGATTTTTGATAGCGACCAAGTCGTTTTGGCCCACTGTGCGCCGTGCCAGAATGTCAATGTTGACAAGTCTGCCAGTGAAACAGAGCACTTTTCAATTTCTTCGGCATTCGGCCGCAATCGATGTCGGTCGAGCAATTGATTTTCATTTCTAGATTTATTTATTCTTGGCTTTGCCTCCCAATGCGAATTGTTATCAATGTTTGAAGAAAGTGATTCCGTGGGCTCATCTAATTCCCGGTGCATTCGGTGGTTTTGCATCGCTGAAGTGTTCTCATATACATTGGCTCATACATCCAAAAATAACGTACAACACACGTGCAATTGGAATGCCATTCTGCTGAGATCTTTTTGTTCTATTTATGATTTTAACTGCGAGATTTCAAGTGCGCTATAGTGCTATAAACCTTGAAAAACTGAATAGAATACGTCGATTAGTTACTATTTGTTTTCTGAGAAAACTTGGATACTTATTTTGAATTTGAAAGAAGAAGAAATGGTCTGTTCTATACTCCGCGAATTTTAAATTTTGTTGAAGGGGATTTGCTAGTACAAAGAATGAAAAACAAACTCGAAATTATTTTATGACATCCATAAAATTACAGGAGTTTTTTTATGTTTAAACGCATTGTCCTAAGTATTCAGTTTTTCAATCTTCCACGTGTTTTAAAATTCGATATAATTTCTTCTGTTTTTGATTATGTATTTAACTCATCTCAAGCTGTCTTTAGCAGGCTAAATGCTCACTGTTTTGCCCTATAATGAATTTCCCTTTACACTTCATCACAAGCAGCGCGTGTTAATTTGCGTGCTATCATATCTAATGCTTTTTTTACTCTTTTGAGTTCCAAAATGAAACGGCGTATGACCCGTACTTAGTTAATATGGTTGTCTTAGACGAAGTCTGACAAAATTTGTTTTGGTCGAAAAAACCTAAAATTTTCCAGTTAATTGCTAACAATGACTAGTTTGAATGATAAGTGAATTCTTTATTATTTTATTTAATTAAAGTAATTCGTAAGCAATCTAACAAAACATGTTATAAGCATCTGTGCTATCAGAAATATTTTATTCACGAAAATTTTCAATTTTATTATTCAAGAACCAAATTGACGGAACGTTCCAAACAAAAGCCGCCGCGTGGAGTGGAAAAGAGGGATTTAAAAAAATGTATGTCTCCGAACATCCATAAATGAACCATTTGAAATTTTTATAATCGCTGGAGTAAGATGTTGGCTATCAGGAGAAAAATAGTGTTATACGCCTGGCCGCACGGTTTTTGAGTAAATGATTTTAGAGTTGAAGAAGAGGGCGTGAAAATAGGTATTTTTATTTTTTGAAGAAAAATACTATTACTAATAATATGAAAATTATAAAATGAACTGCTGAGTGTTTATGTGATTTTTGAAAACCTTACTCCGCTCTATAGGCGTGATAATTAAGATTAGCATAGAGAAATTGGGAAAGGGTCAGAGAATGCAAATATGAAAAAAAAATATTGGGGAAAAGAAAGCATTTCTATCGGAAAAGAGAAACGGCAATTTTGCTTAAATGCCTTGTTTTGGGCTTGTGTGCACGAAAGGGCCGTCCTAATTTCAACCATTTGTGAGATATCAGCGTAAATGATACATCAAAAGAAAGAGCAATAACTAAGCAAAACAAAACAAAACAAAAAGGGTTGAACAAAAAGGCACCCTCCTCTATTTTAAATGCTGTCAAAACACGGTTTTCTTAACTCTTTGAACATTTTCGTGAACTTGAAGTTGTAAGTAGTGTCTGATGACACAGATGCTTATAACATGTTTTGTTAGATTGCTTACACATTACATTAATTAAATAAAATAAAAAAGAATTCACTTATCATTCAAACTGGCCATTATTAGCAACTGTAAAATTTTGGGGTTTTTCGACAAAATCCATAAAAATTAGGTATAAAAAAATCAGACTTCTTTTAAGACGACCATGGCTTAAATGGTTCTAAATGGTCTATGCTAGCTTCGCCTTAAAGTGTTGCACCCATCTCCAAAACACCCTGTATGCGGATCTTTCAAATTTTATCTCAATAGGCTACCAATAAGTTACTAGGCAATATGATTCCTGTAAAAATCCAATCTTAAGTAAAACGTTGGAAGAGCCTCTTGAAAGGATCTTGAAATTCGCATGAGCTCGAAACAAAACCCTTTCAGGTATGCTGTCGTGAATTTGCATCAAGAATGTAGATTAATTTAAACATCGACGCGATATATCAGTGGTGGGGCTAATCTAAATAAAAGCTACTTGCCCCCGTTCAATCCAATTATGCAAAACGTGAATGGCTCCACGACAACGACTGTTCAGGTATAAGCGGCAGCTATGGGTTTCAAGTGTTTATCTCGAATATGAAAAAAAAGTTGAAAGCTCTCATAGTCTCTTAGTCCCAGAAAATGAAATTCTGCATTCAAAGCGGCTTGGACCATCTCCATATTCGCTCTTCCCTTCCGCGCCCCTTTACCCACCCAACATCCAGTTAACGCCCGAAAGCCCCTCTTCAAAATCCAGGACAACGTCCAATTAAGGGCCTGCATCGCAAATTCATGGCGCTTTAATCCCCGCCATATTCATAAAAATGAAATTTGAATTAGGAGAATATTCGCAAACAAGGACCCGGTCGGATCCCTGCGGCGGAGAATGCGTGTGACACGTGCTTCTAAATCATTTCCGTTCCCGCCGTAGGACGATTTCAGTTCTGCTGTGCCAGGTCGTTGCGACCAAAAACCGCTGATCTGTTGGGTTTGGAAAGCGAGAGGAGGATCTTAGGGCCATAAGCTCCCCATTTGGACCGGTGCAGTCCAGGGTACACTCAGGGCGAAGGCTCGTATCCGCTGCATATGTTATATAAACGGCGTTGGGGTTAGAACTGCCGCGTTAAAATTAAAATATTCATGAAATTTCTATTAAGGAGACCTTCAATTTCCGTGGAAAGTCTCCTGCGTTAAGGGGGGTCTATTAGCTGTTTGCGAGCGGGTGTAGTCGCGCTCAGAGCGGGGTTCTTTTTTATTAAATTATTCATAAGAAAAATTATGTGGATTGAAGTAAATTGTCGCCATTTAGGGGCGAAAGCACTGCGTTCGCATGAATTGAAGCGGAAAATTCAGTCAGCCCGAACAACCGACCCACCATAAACTGCCGTGAATAATATTATCTTTCAATTAGCCTTAATGGGCTCTGCCTCAGCAGCTCACGTCCGCTATATTTGTGTTCCTGGCAAATATGGGACGGGGCTTACATTATTTTGGCACTGTGATAATGCCGGTGAACTCGCACAGATTAACATAAACGTGAACGTGAAACGGGCGATGTGAACAGCTCTAATTCCCTGTTAATTTGTAAGCCGGTGACTGGGTATCGTTAGGGAAACGAGCCACGTCTTAATTAGAAGTGCACTTAGTTGCGTGCAACTTCCCTCAAAATCAAGATTAAGTTCTCTGATACACTGTGTAATTTGGAAGCTTCGAGCTGCCTCTTGCAGGGCTTTGCGGGCTCGACATGACTTACAACTTACAACTCAGCCGCATTGATCAATGCTCACTTCGGCGGTAACTTGTTTGCAATTGAAAGTACACATGTCAAGGGATGGAGATTGTCGTTTTTGTTTAAATGGATTTAGTTCCTGAACACATAATTTTAGGTCGTTATTTATTTACAAAGATTTGTCCACTAACTGTGCAATAAAGATATATGTAAATATCACATTCAAAATAATAGCTGTTCGAATATATTCACAAGAAATAATTTCGTTCAATTATTACGTTGGGAACCACCTAAACGCTGCTCGAAAATTCCCCTCGTTAATTGTGTCAGACGAAAACCGTGATGAATACATGCTTTTCATTCATTTCAATGCAATGGAGACAATTCCAGTGCTAACAGCTTGGATGAATAATCTTTACATCATCCACACCATTTACATTATCAGAAAGATTTTTATTCAAAGACTTAAGGTACCTACCTATCATCACAAAAGTCTTATTCATAAATTGTCCACTCTTGGCTCCCTAACTGTTTTGTTAATTGGATTTCCTAGTAGTTATTTGAACATACACTCCGCGTCAAAATGATAGCACATATGTATTACCAAATTTATTAAAAATCCACAAATTGAAGTTGGTGACTATCCCAGATGTAGAACTTAGAAATATCGTTACTTTCCTATAAATAGAATCATCATTACTTTTAAAGTGAAAATGAGAACAGCAAAAGTATTGAGTGAAAGTGAAAGAAAAGTTGCCCAAATAGCAAGAAGTTTAAAAAGAAGCAGAAAAGTGGTAATGAACAATTTGAAGGATCCAAATAATTACGGAACCAAAAAAAAATCCGAGTTGGCCCAGTGCAACCATAGGACGCGATAAGAGAAAATTGCTAAGGAAAGCTTCTAATTCAACCCTTACCGTCAAATTGCGATGGATGTTCGGATTTCCACTAAATTAAGAAATGTTCAACGAGTCATACAAAAAGCTAAGCATATTAAACGGAAAAAAAACTCCAGAGAAAACCACCTCTTACGGAAAAGCATATTAAGGATCGGTTGAAGTTCGCAGAAGATCATATTCACTGGAAAAAGAGGTGGCATAAAGTCCTTTTCAGAGATGAGAAGCAATTCTGTTTAGATGGACCAATGGCAATTATTACTTTCACGACCTCGGGAAGGTTTAAATCTGTCAACAACGTTAAGCAATGGGTGGAGGCAGAATAAATAAATAATAAAAAAGAACAAATTTCGGTTTTAAATTGAATTCAGAAGGATACGTAAAACTCTTGGACGAAGAAATAAAATGTGATGGAACTACAATATCGGAAGAAAATTTCATTCTGCAACAGGATAATGCCGCAATTCACTACGCTCACCGAGCAAAGCGTTATTTAGAAGAAAATCTGATCCAGCTACTTCCATGGCCAGCATAGATCCCAGGTTTATACATTATTGAAAATATCATAAATTTAATAAATACCTTATTTCATATCCTGATTCTTGTTATTAGTAGTAGTAATGCGTCCGAATTACCTGTTTTCAGAAAACGGCGAAATTCATTGGTGTGCTATCATTGTGACGCAGAGTGTATGTACCCAGAGTGTCTGTTGCGTTTTTTTCTGGCTTTTTGACTGGATGGAGAATATTAACGGCAATTCCAAGAAGACTAGAGACCAGGAGACTTAACTCCAGTGGTGGGGGTAGGACGATAAACGTCCTCCCCATTTTGCCATCATGGCGGCAGTCCAGTTGTATGGTTGAGGTTATGTGGAGGTTATGTTGAGGTTATGTTGATGTTCTGTTGTCATTCGAGTCATTATAGACGATTATTTGATATGATTAATATATATGTACCATCCAAAATAATGCACCACACTTTTCCCAATGTGTTTCCAGCAAACGTTGGCTATTTAACACCGATTATCAATAAATACGAGCTAAAATTAGGCAACGCAAGGTGACATATTGCATGTATCAGTGATAAATCATGAAAACACATGAAAGACAAGGATAACGATATGCGAAGCCATATGCGCCCCATTTTGGAAAAAGGTGAGAACCCCACCCTACCGCTGGTCTCTAGTCTTATTGGGCAAGCCATTGCTTACTATAAACAAACTCGTTCGTCGTTCTTCCTGAATGATTAATAAGTTATATATGTTGCTTTAAACTTTCAAAAGAGCATTTCTTTATTTCTTAGTAATGTCAAGTATCTACCTCGTCTTTCCTCATCTTCCTCTACTTCGTCCCACATTGATAGGTTTCTCATATATGTACACACAAATTTTAAATCATATCCTACATGGATTAGTTTGATGCCTCAAGCCCTAATAGGAGCACGTATGGACATTCGTAATAAGTTTCTTTTTGTTACCCATTTCAGCAGTTGTTTGCCAAACAACGAGAGCAGGCGTCCAGGTTGAAAAATGAGCACAATTTGTATCCATTCACGGCAATTGTGTGCTTGCTTTGTAATCCTGTCCTACGTATTTTAACCTCAAGCTAAATTGCGATTTGTTTTACCGTATCCTTTCTAGGGGAAAATATAAAATCCGATGCTTTAACAATTTAAGGTACATAGAAACAGTAATATTTCACTTTAATTGATGATGGGACACAGATACAGACACATCGATAAAGACTGGGGGAGAGAAGAAGTTATTTGCCCCAGTATTATGTCAATCATTTCGAGATATCCGTCTTTTGGTTATTTGGCAATGTAGCAGGACTTCCTACAGTTATTTATTTATTTATTACGTTTCATCAAATAACTGATTATTACGATATAATTTATTCACTGAGAAAAAAATTAAATAGATACATTTTTAATTCAAATAAAAGCACATATGATATCTGTTTGATATTTTCCTGTCATTGAAAATCTTAAATTCAAAAATGATATTGATTAACAAGCCATTCATATTTGACTTCTATTGAATACGCGAACGAAAATTGTCTTATTTTCTTATGCAAAGTATTTGTGTGGTTTCCTATGGAATTCGAAATCGGGTCGTCTGTGCTTCTAGTCTGGACGTTCTGCCGCTTTTTCTTATACTCCGTGTACTTCCGTGAACAAGGAGATTACACGAATATTACACGGAATCCGTGTCCGTGTACATGCTAAATACATGGTACAAACCGGCAAATTTCAGTCCATAGATATTTGAAAAAAAAGTAAAATATTCAGTCAGTAATGCAAAATGGCGGGGCTAACATATTTGCTTGAAATGTTATTAGTGCGCAAATTTTTTTGTGTGAGCAGCACATCATAGCACAACCCGAGTAATGTACGAAAACAATTGCACATGAATTTATTTCAAAAATTTTTCAATATCTGCCCACTTCCTCCAGCCACCCAACCTCTCCTCCTCACCTTCCTTATCCTTGCCATTACAGCCCTTGTTCGTCTCCTACGATGTAAAATTACCGCCCCCACCATTTTGAAACACACATTAAACACCATCGTTGGTTTCCCATAATTTCATCAGTACTCACTTTAGTCCAACTACATATACAAACGTATGTACAGAGGTACATAATATGAATGACTCAGAAAAGAACTCTCCAATTCAAGCTCTACAACTTTTGGGGAGGGGTATCGATCTGAGTATTCGTTTTAGAGGTACAACACTTTGAAAAAAAGTGTGTTCTCACTTTTGTAAAAATTTTTGGAAAATGTGAGGGATGTGGAATATTTTGGATCGTCTGTAAAAATTGGACTATTGGACCAATTAGATTTATATTATAATCGACGCAGAAATTCAAGCTCTTCAATTTGTTTCTCGGTAAGATTTTCGCTAAGATGCACCCATTAGGAGTTATAGGCGAAAAACTAAACCAAATCACCTTTAAACTCCCCCACCCCCTCCCCCTTCGGAATTCATATCCCCAAGGACTCTTTATCCCATGATCCTGAGGTATAAAAGTACAACTGTGTCAATTTTTAAAAATCCACGTTTTATTTCCTTCAAACGCCGTTATTTTGTCTAATCTGACTGAACTAACAGCCAATAAACCAATCAATCCCGCACCCTGCATATAAATGTTTTGGAGCAGTGAAAATCCCTAATTATGCATTGGAAGCCAACCAGTGTGTTTGATATTCGTTGTTGGCTAATGGGTTTTACGTGATTTTTCCATGCTAACAATGGAACACGTAAGTATACAATGTTTCAGTTAGATACCCGTCTCCTGAAATGACCTATTACAAGGCACTTACTTTGGCCTTTGCACATTTTACATTTTCTGAATTTAATTGTGGGAACAACAACCTATTAAATGTAGCTGAGTGCACAGTGCTGCCGTGAAAAATAAAATGACTATTTTACGTGACAAAGGACATTTAAGTTGTTTTAATTTTTCCCATTTTCCTGAAGGTATCGCCACACAACTCATCATTTATCAACTTTCCGGTATATGTATCGTACAGGTAACGTGGTTATTAAAATATTTCCCAGAGGATTTTCTGCAAAGCCTTCGGATTAACACACTTTCAGCCAACTACGATGGCCTTTTCAGCCGACATAATGCTTTTAAATTATATGGAAAATTAATTACTTTGGACGACGTCAATCTATATTTTGGAGGGAAATTCCTTTTTTATTACTCTGGGCATGTTGGGGTTTCACATGCATGTACTATACCATATGTATAATATTAGCATCGTCAATTCGTAAAATGGAAAAGACGGAAAATGATGAAAACAAAAAGTTGATACGTACTACATATACGTAGACGCAATTTAAAAAATTTTAATTTTTCCATTCTAGGTTATGCTCGAATTGTGATTACAGATTTCCCAATCAATAGAGGAAATCAATACAATTAATTGCTCATATTCAGGAAATTTTGGCACAGGTGTTGGGGTCTCAGAAACCCCAGGGCTGGTAAATGTATACATATTAAGGTGTGTTCCTTCATCTAGAGCTAAACAAATTATTTGGATTTTATATCAGACTTTGTAATTTGAAGGAAATATAATGCATGCGTACCCACAACTTTAAGACCAGTTCTTATGAATTTTTAAATTTTTATCTTCATAGTTACCAAGTTTACATGCAGAGTTGAAAGATCGATTCGAAATTGGGTTGTGAGGTTGAGTCGAAATCGAATCGAAACCGAGTTGAAGCGACAGACAAACATTTTGCAATTTTGGGGCTTTTTTTTATATATTTTTAGAACGGCTTTACCGAGAGAAAAATTCATTTTAATAAAATCATTCAATTGACTATTCGAACAAAAGCAAAACACCAACTACCGCGGGAATGATCAGCTCATCTACTCCACTTGGATTTACATGTATCTGTATTCGACATTTTAACTCAACCCAGCTTGCAAAGCGGAGTCGAGTCGGATCGACCCAGTTTCAACTCAACTTTGGTTTACCTGGAGTTGACCACGGTTTCAACCCAGGTTCAACTCTGCTTGTAAACGAGGTAAATATCATAGAAATATTAATATAAAGATCACCCACTTCGCACAAGCAAAACGTCGACCAAAAGTTCTGAGAGCTCCACAGTGATGCCTCCACTTGTGCGACGGCAGCCGGCGAGCTCAATGCAGGGGAAGTCGTTGTTGTTCGGCTCGCCGTGCTTTTCGTCTCCTGTGCAGGGCGAATTCCGAGAAAGAAGACGATATAAACAAGGCGACTGAAGGATAGTATGATATGATATGATGCTGCGCTGACCGGCTGGCTTGCTTAAGCATAGTGTGAAAGCAATAAACAAGCAGATTATTTCTGGGCTGACAAAGGCATACATACGTGAAAAATTTGATTTGAGTAGATAGGTATTTGGGGGGAAAGAAAAATCAAGATAACGCATCCAATATGGCGACCGAAAAAGTTGAACTTCATGGGATTGCATTTTAAAGACTTGAAAAGAATATTTTAAAATTTCTTAATTGTTTCTTTCATTTTGATCAACTATTTCTATTCGCCCACAACAGGCTACCGCACCTCCGACCTCTTTGGTTGCTGTGAAATTCCACACGGGTTAACTAGTTATTATTAAATGTTTTAATTCCCATATTAGGGAATCACTGCCCTTTTTATTTCATTTTTCCTTCAAGCGTATTCCCAGATGTTTCCTTTATTGTAGGTACCAACTTTCAAGAAAGAGGAAAGCAATTTAGTTGACAACTATATCTAAATAAATTGTAAAGTGGTCGGAACTTTTAACGTTTGACTGCAAATATTTGATGTGTTCGAAAGAACATGACATGTTAACCAATGCTCTGCCAAATCATTCCCTCGTATTCTACGTCTTTTATTTTTGGTGACTTAGAAAATGAAGAGCAAACTGTGATTATACGAGTACTGATTTGTTAAAGCTCTTTGGTAAGCTTTCACATATAGATGCTGCTGCAAGTCAGATTGTATAAGTTATGTATCTTAGATTTAAATAAATAAATAAATCCAAGTACAAAGTAAAGGATGTAGAACGATTCAATGTCTTCAGTGCAATGTAATAGCACCCCATCACACGAAGTGTTTAAACTTTAAAGAGCAGGCAACACTTTAAACGGTTGTCCTGAACATTTGCGCATTTTAGTTGTGACACTGCTGTAGAGGCGGTGCGATATGTGTATGACACTCTCAACCTCAATTCGGTGGAAATTTCATTTATTTATTTTCCGAAAATTCACCATAGTGAAACAGTTTCATGGGACATGAATTTGTCATTCGGTGTTTACCGGAAATAACTCATAGTTACGGAATCCTACCCCGGCCAATGTTTGTAAATAAAACAAGTGTGCTAAACTTGTAAGTTGGCTTTTTGTTCAATCAGTTAGCGAGGTTTGGATTGAAATGTATTCAGGAAAATAGACAAAACGTTTTACTTCAAGTAAGTAAATTGTTGTTTTGCTAAAAAGATCCGTGGAATGTTTGCGACATTCATAATTTTATTTCCCAAGTTGTCGACAAACGGTCAATCTTCCTTTTTCATCATCTTCGAACGAAACTCTAAAAATAACAAGCGAGATAGTTTAATGAGCATCGCTTCGCCTTCCGTATTAAATGACTGAAGCGCCTCAATTATAAGTTTTGTTTTAAAATAGTCATCACCACCAGTTTTGGCCTCTCTGTGGCTCACTCCTACATGGCGGGAATTATCGGGCACAAGTGGCATACTTGGCCAAACTCCCAGATATTTATTCTCCTGGTCGCCCAGCATTGGCTTGGACATGAATCTCATCGTCGTCGTCGGCAGCAAGAATTTATTATATTTATGGCCGGCGGGTCGGACGCAAGATATGAGCACTACAATGCTACGCTAAAACTCCAATCATCCTCCCCGCATATCACACTCACACTTACTCCAAAAATAAATGCGAAGTGGAAGTGGAATGTTTAGCGCCAAACGGCAGTTACAAGGCTTTTTTTCAGGTGAAGGTTATGCTGTCTCCATTATTTCATGCATCATTCATATGTCGCCTATTTCACACGGATGAATCGCGAGGATTTCAAGTGACAATAAATTTCGTGTGAATAGCAAAACGTGGCGCTTGGATGGGCCACGAATGCTTCCATACATTTGTCATTGTTTGTTGGAAGCACGTCCCTTGAATCCTGTCCTGAAACACCTGACAACCCAATGTTGGTATTGATATTATACCTTGAGATCTAACTGCGATACTCCTGCAATTAAGTGATAATCACCCTTTAAGCAACTGACTCCGATTACGAAAGATATCAGATTTGCTCCCTTTGTCAAAAGGATAACTTTCCGCCACCTCTTTTTAATATGCAAATTTTTGGCAAATTGATTTGCGGCAAGTTTTCCCATTAGCAAGAAACAAGAGCGATTTAGTCCGTCGGGGCATTAGCACTTCCAGGACGGGTGTAATTAAAGTAATCGAAATCGTTGTCACACAATTCACTGATAAATGTTGGGACGCCTCTTGAATGGGTGATCCAAAGTTTGGCAATTTTCAGCCCTTTCGGCTGGGGGGCCTTTTGCATCCTGGATATTGTGCCAACGGTGGTGTTATTGCTAAATAGGCCAGTGGATAATTTATTCATGAAAAACTCAACGCTGCCGGGAAAATCATGTAATTGAAATAGATTGAGCTGGCAATGGGGAGCCCCTAACAATTGCGAATTATTGAAACATTGCTGACCCAACCTTAATAAACAGACCCTTGCTGGTAACAAGGCAAAGCTGCCGAGTCGTCCCGTCTGGGGAGCCGAGTGTTCTGATAAAGCAATTTAAGTGTCGGCATTTGTTTTTGCCATATTCCTTTGTAACTCTTTAATTTTACGCTGATATTAGTAGCTGTAACCGCCCGGAGCCCCTTGCCTTTTCATTAAAGAGTTTAACAGAGTAGGTTAAATGCACCCCCTACAGCAATAATTATTTTTTACCGGTACACATATGTATAGTAGGAATTCCACCTCGTAAATGTTTAAACAAATTCTCCGGGAATTTACTACATATTTCCATTTTTTAAAATTTAGTCAACATTTCTTATTACACAGTTTCGTAACACCACTGTCTATTTGTTGTCCGCAAATTTGGCAATCGAATTTACATCAATTTCTCGATTCCCAAATGCAGTGAAATGCAATCAAATGCAAAAAAACCGGGTAATACCGGTCAACTAATTTTTACCCAAACGTGCAAGGACGTATATATTCGCGTATACATATATAGTCACTCTCGCGCTCCAGTCACCCCCACCCATTCAATTGTGTCGTTAAGAGCCAGCGCTTGTTTGTTGTTTTGGCGTCATCTCACTATTAAAATACGAACTACGGAAATAAGAAGTGAGTGTCCAGTGTTACATGCTTCTTTCTTTGCAATAGGGTATTCCTTGGTAGGGTAATGCTCTTTTGCTATATCTTAATAAATTTTACCACAATGGAAAATATTTCCAAAATATCCTAGTCGGGCAATGCCGGTCAGTGTGACCGATATTACCCATACGCATTTGGTTATAAAGTTATATTATACAAGCGAAAGCACTTCTCATCCGTAAACTTACAGAACAGAAGAAAGGAAGTGCATCTAAACAACAACATGACAAAGTAATTACGAAATACCTTAAAAAGATAGTTTGACTTCCAAAAGGTTAACAAAACCGTTTGTGATGCAATTTCACAACCCTCATTATGTAAAGTCAGATTTATGACTGACGCATTGCATTTTGTGCATCAGACAACTTTCTGGTGCGCGACGTGATGATACTTTATGCGTCTCCAATTCTTTAATGACATTTCGGAACATACTCTTCATCAACATTTTTGAGTTCGATGTTTAGGAACACAATGCTTTCCATAAATGGTATTGATGCAATTTGGAAGTCAGCCATATAGAAACAGGTAATAAAAATCAATCTAAAGAACTCAAGAAAAAAAAGATAAAAACCGACTTCCAAAATATAACTAAACCACTAAAAAGTTTAATTATTTTTGGAGTCGGTGCCAAGCCGTCCACTTCACCACGCTCGTCCCCCGGGTCACGCAACTACTCGACACATCACTGCCAGACGCAATTATTTCGGTCAGGATAATCAGTTATGGTGTAGGTGTGTATTTTGGGCTGTGGGTTCACGCAGCCTGCTCAGGGTACGACTCAACTAAGGGATATATTTGTGCAATATGCCTTCATCAAGCTTGACCGATATAGGCCGCATGGTGACTGCTTTCAACCGCCACTGCTCATAATACCGGTCAAATTACTTTATTTTTAATGTGATTAATTTTTCCAAAAATTTTGTTACTTTGATTTGAATTAAAACGATTTTGTTAGAAGAAGAAGTAAATTTGAGTTGAGTGTTGATTTATTTAGGTCATATTTCATTTTTCCCTTAATTGATCGGTGTTTTCCTATATAAAAATGAAAATGTTTGTTTGTTACTCAATCACGCCTAAACGGCTGCTTCGATAGATTTAATTTCTTTTTATATAAAGTGGTACATAGTCCAACTTAAGAAATAAGTTATTTGTTATTTTAATAAAGTATAAGGTTACCACATGGCGGCTCCAAGATGACTACCGGTTAGTTATGTTATTAAATATGTTAAACTTCAAGGAGTTGCCACGGAAATTTGCACTAGCGGGTTTTCGGGGTCGCTGAATTGGAATCTGCGCTCGCAATTTCCAAATTAAAAATGGCGGATTCAATATGGCTACCGAAATTCCTCAATTGTAAACAATTTTAATAAAAATTACCATGAAGACGTCTTTGGGGTCACAGAATTCAAATCTACCAAAATTCAAGATGGCGAATCCTAAATGGGTACAATACCTACAAGAGGGCGCCGCTTTGATAAATTCAAAACTTCAATATTAAACAATTTAAAACATAAGTTGAATTGCTGGACAGTTTTGCATTTCTGAATACGTCTGGGAATAACAGGAAATAATACGGAGAGTACCTACCTACTATGGACCCGATATTCTCACACCTGTTCCGCGTTTCACCGATTCGCATTTTCACAGCACGGAAGTGACAAGATTGTGATTGTTGAAAAATTAAATGATATTATCATCGAAACAGCAAATAGTATTTATTGGTTTACTGTATCGCGGGTAAAAGCTGTCTCAACATTTTCTTAAAAGGTTGAGTCCCGGGTAATATAACTCAAAACGGCTGCAGAAATAATTGTGACAAGTGCTTTAGACCCATTTCAAGGAAGTTTCACATTGGGTCTTGTAATTGTTGACAAAGATTGACATAAATCGGGAAATAAAGATGAGGCATATTGAACTTGAGCAGCTGAACATGAGAATAGAAATATTTCAAAACTCGACAATATGACAAGCACCTACCCCACACAAGCAATATTTGTGAACTTTACATTTTGAAACGCAAAAGTTCATGCCTGAAACGAAGCACCTGTTTGGAGAGGAAATATCAAACGAAAGGATTAATATCTGTCTAGGCCTATTTGCCAAAAATCTCAAAAATTCAAGCGACTTACTGTCCGCCTGTAAGATCAATTTGATAAGTTGGCATGAAATATGCGGAGTGCAACTGCAAAATTCGGGAATCTGACAAGTAATTGCAAGTCTGTCGCCACAGTCGCATTTTGCCAAGTAAATGAGTCATGCAGACAGTCATGCGAATTGCGGAAAAGGAGAAATGTTCGAAATTTAATAAAAGCCACAAGTATTCAAACTCTTCATTCCTCTGTAGGGTGGCCGTTCTTTTGCTTTCTTGCTGACGCTGCTGGAATTATCGAGCATTTTTTTAGTGGCTAATTCCGCAAATTGCGGAGTCCTCGTCTGCACGCGGAAAGAAATCGGGCAAATTAAATCATTGTCGGTGAATGGCACATCTCCTGAAATGGGATTTGCCTGAGAGATGACAGCCCAGCAGTCCCCGGGATGATGGGTTTTTTATTGAAGTGCAAAGCCAATGTTGGTTCAAGTGCACACGTACAGGGAATTTTCCAGTAGATTAAACTTTTCAAATTGAGTTCTCGAAAGCTGTAAATGGAACGGAGAACGTAAAACCTGAAGGCAGAAAACTACGTACACTCGCCTTCTGTCGGGATATTCTCAAGTACGTCTGAGGAACTCGGCGTACTTGACAACTTTCGATGCTGGAAGTTCGCTTTTGTTAAATGAACGTATGTAACACCGCTCCTTCTTCTGGAGGTCATTTCCTTTCTAATGCTTCGGGTAATTAAATCAGCACCAGTACTAAAATTTATAGACCGGAACGGGCGGAGTCTTCAGTTCTCTACCCAAATACTTAGTAGACCATCTGAGTAATCCCTGGGCCAAAGATTTCTCAGCTAGAATGGCGCTCAAGTAGCCCCAGATTGACTGTACAGTGAGAAAGGTAAACATATTTGCGAGGTGGGACGGGAGGGGAAAGCAACCTTTCACAAGTTATTGGTAAGAAAACGACATGCGTAGGTACTAGCACAAAATAATTTAATTAAACTTTTGAAGTCCCTGTAGCTCCTGCAGATTCAATAATATGATTGCAGTACACGATGCATAAAGGTTGGTGTTCCTTTGAAAAGATGTTGAAGCATGCAGGGTACCCTTTACGCCATTTAATAAACGGATTGTTTTCTCACTTCTGCTGCTCTCTGCAGGAGAACATAAACTTGTTTTGTTTGTTCACTACGGATTCTATGGAAATGCATATAGACAAAATATGTAACGCTATTTCGGACATACATCGGAAATTTTAAATCCTGGTTATTTTTATTTGTAACTAGCTGCAGTACCCGTCTTTAGCAGTTTCGCCAGATCTGGTCAACCGATTACGTTGAGGCTCAGCGGTTATACGACCTAACCTGCTTTTACGTTTTGACAATTTGTTATCGCGTGTGTTATATGTATATATAAATTTTTTTCACACCCAAATATTCATGCATAATTTTGAACGCGGTACCTTTTGATATCTTTAGGATATCAACTATTTCTTCTAATTTAATGTTACGATCGGACATAACAATTTTCAGAATTTTTGAATGTTTTCCGGCGTAGCCACCTCAATTGGACGACCTGGGCGCTCCGCGTTTTCGGTGGTTGTTCGACCGCGTTTAAAATCCGCACACCATCGACAAATGATTGTTTTCGATGGGTACTTTTCCTTGTAACACTTTTCAAGCCATTTCGGAGCTTCAACTGTATTTTTTCCTATTAAAAACAGTGTTTGGCACACGAAACTCGTTTTTATCCATTTTTTCAAATAAAACAAATGTAGCGTCACTTAACCTTCAATATCTCAATAACGACTGAACCGAATGTCGTGAAATTTTTACACGCATCTTTTAAAAATTGGCACTACCAAAAACCAAAAGTGGCATGATATTGGCGGCGACATCTGTGTGTCAGTCCCGGGACTTAATGACCCATGTGTTAATAATAATAAAAGCCTTAATTCACATTTTACCATTTTATTCGACGCTTCTAAAAATGGCTCAGCAACTTACTATGTATTTGATAACAAAATCAAATCCTTCCTCCAAAATAACTCTAAATGTTGCAGATTTTCCTATACAGCGGGGAACTCAAAACATTGCCGAGGTAAAAAGTAGTCTAAGTCGTAGTATCTAGACAAAATACACCCAGTGAAAGTCCCCCATTCGGTTCAGGCGTTATTAAGATTAACCCGGGAAAATATACAGAAAAAATTGTGAAAACCTTGATTTGGGTATCGTGCAATCGCGTAAAGTTATAAAATTTGAAATGCTGCCAAACCCACCAGGATTATTGGAATTGGCTGAAATTTGAATTGCGATCATTTTTCGGTCGTCCACAAGCTGTGTTGCAATATCAGCCAATTACACCAATTCAGACGTGCCACCCTAGCCGACACCAGGATTGAAATCGAGCCTGCATTTACAAGGATTATTTATAGAGGGGGCACGATCTACACAAAAAATAATATTTTGTCGAAGGAAAACACTTAACCCATTATTGCACTCATCTCTCAAGTACAAATAAATTGGAATAGAAATACAAAGTCAAAAGGGAAGAAAGTGCTTCAAAACCATAAGTACAAGTAAGTAGAGTGGAGAAGCATTCAATATCAGGTAATTATTGGGGATATTGTTTACTGATATTTTTAAATATATCATTTGAATTTTGAATCTTTGTTAATGGCTTACTTATTGCAGGTTTAGAATACCTACTGATGTATGAAACATTGTTTTTTATTTTCTTCATTTATAGAAAGTGGAAACAATAAGAGTTGCACATAATAAATAATAATAATATAAGAAATACTCACTTCCTTGCGGGTACGTGTCGTCGATATATATCATTTTCTGCTGGAGTTAATCCTGTGCTTACTGCAATATTTACATTAAAAATATTCTCCAACCTCACACAACACAGTTCCACACGGTTTGCATTCAGTTCAGCACTTAAGTTGCACAGCGCTCCAGTGCCGCTTTATTATTTACTCTCTGGAAAATAAATTTCACAAACAATTTTCACTGAACGGCATCACTTTGCGCAAGGATAAGCAAATTTGCAAATATTTAGCAGAAACCATGCGGTGTCGTCCGCCTCCTATTTGCCCGACATAAGTTCGCTTTGTCTACATTATTTGTGCCCGAAGTACCCACCTAATCGGTGAAATGGCTGCTATCTAATCAAAGCGATGGCAGTGAGGTGATAGGCGCGATAGTACTCACCGCGATATTATTGACTTCAAATTTACATAATTAACCAAACGAAGCCGCCGCTAGCCCATTTAAGCATCTCACTCCACGCCACCGCCGCATTGGGTGACTGTGGGTTATCAATGGGGGTCATGTATCACAGCGGCCTATCAATAGCAGGGTCATGCTCAACTGACACACTGTACGTGGCAATTATAAGAGAATTAGTAATTTCGCAAGTTTGCCTAATCGAGCCTTGTAAGTGCTCTCAGTTAATTGCTCTGACGAATTACATATATCCTTACTCCGTGCAGTGCACCCCTGCTTGGAAGCGACATGTCTGGTTCAGCCCACAAATCCTTAAAGTCACTGGCTCAATTTAGGTCTTACATAATTCTGAAGAAAACTGTAATGTATTTCTTTAATTCCACTCCGGAATGAAACGCGACGTTGGAAATGAATGCGGAAGGAAGTGGATGAAGATGGCAAAGGAGCTAAGGGTTTTGCTTAATCTTGTCAATAACTCTAGGCATCTTAAATAATTAAATAGTTTCGCTAATTATGTAGTTTTATGAAATACGAAGATATAATAAGAAGAACAAAGGATTATAGCACGTACTGCTAATTTATGGAAATTCCTAAGCTAGGACAGCAACAGTATATACAGGGTGTATCAGTTAACGCACACCAAAATTATAGGGATGGTTGATAGATCCCACTTAGGTACTCAACCGTTTTCGAGATTCAGGGCGATTCATAAACTCGATTCATCAAACACCACATACTATCTGAATGTCCTTTCCAAAAAACAGTGTTCATCTACGTCTACCACTGCCTACTTGCGGAACTGAAAAAACTGTTCTGCAATTTCATAACATTCACGATTTCCCAAAACACCTCTTGTTTTTATTTTTATTAAATTACCCTTTTCATGACTTTTCCAAATAGGTGCATGCCCAGATAGAGCAAGGGCTAAAATAGCTCGTTCCTTAAAAAGGCTGACTAATTATTTTATTGCACTGTAGTTAGGAAATTTGAAAAATAATGAAAATTTCTAACGACAATGGTCAAAAATATTTTCTGATGGTACACAAGTAATTCGTTTTAATTACTGCTGGAAAAAATGTGATAAAAAGGTTAGTTAGTGCAATTTAATTTATTGTCGTTATTACCTTGTACAGGGTCTTTCAATTAGGACGCCAAATTTTTAAATGTGAATAAAACAAGTTGTGTGTGAGATATACACTCAATTTTTATCTTATTTGAAGGAATGTTCTATGACATTAAGTACAGAATATAACGTCGTTCAAATGTCTGCCGCGGCTTTGCTTGGTGGGAAGTATTCGAGGCGATCAATTTTTTATCATTTTTTCGCATAAATCTGGCTGAATTTGCTGGATGACGTTCGTTATGTTGACTTTGAGTGCATCAATTGTTCTCGGTTTATTCGCATAGAGTTGCGATTTAAGATACCCTCAAGGGAAGAAGTCTAAAGGCGTTACATCGCATGATCTCGGTGGCCAGTTCACGTCGGCCTCTAATCGGTCGAGCAGAATGTCCATCATCGCATGCGCTGTGTGGCAGGTAACGCCGGCCTGTTGGAACCACATGTCGTCGGTATCCATATCATCAAGTTTAGGCTACAAGAAGTTGTGTGTCAGCGATCAGTAGCGCTTGCCGGTTTTGGCGAAATTTGGGTCAACTTCCGAATACGTGTCACCAAGCAGATCCAGTCATATTTTATACTTAATGCCATAAAATAGTTGGTGGTTAGTATAAGTGGCTTTCAAGATAGATTTTTACAGCAAAGCAGTATTTTTAATTTTCAACTCTACTCATTCACCCTTTTAAATTAAAGGGAAAACCGACCATGCAAATTATTAATCTAATTCTCAAATGTTGGCGACAGATGTGAAACCTGCAAACCTGAATCATTTCACCTTCCTTCTTCAAGTCGAGAGCTATCGGTCGTCAACCAAGTAGGGGTCATCTTGATTTCTTAAGTTTTGAAAAGGCACCGAAGAAAACCTTTTAAATACAAATTTCAGTAAAACCTATGTATACGTTTTGCACAAATCTACGCTTTCTGATTAATAACTTTCTGTTTTTTTTTAATTCCAGACGTGTCCCAGCCTCCAAGCTGGCAAAAAGAGTCCGAAATATTACCTATTTCTCCGCCCGCTAAATCAGAATGTACCGAATGCAACTGATCCGTTTGAAGCGTGCTCTACACGAGAAGAGGCCTGCCATAATGGAAGAATCGCCCAGAGTGTTGCACGCGTGCGGTTTCTTTTATTTCACTACTCCTCGTAAAGATGTTTTGTTTACACATCAATAATATTCAAAAATATAGGTTTGATTAATTTTGCAATGAGTGAATTTGATTAAAGTCACAATTATAAGGATGGCACATACATAGCTTGTCGTATTTTGCTCGTCAAATCCTTTCATTTGATAGCCATGGTGATGAAAAAAAATGTAATGTACCGTCTTGGGGCGTACGCCATATGTGGTTTAGAACGACGTCACGCTTTCATTTAATACCCATATTAATAATTTTTGGTGAAATTTGTTTTTATTGTCTGCCATTTTGACTTATGGTGGCCGCCATTTTGCTGCTCTTGCAACGTTGTATAGCCTGTGACAACCGAAGGATTAATACGATTCTAACGACCCCCCATTTAGTCAAATCAGTTAATCCAGTGGGGCTCTAGGCCGTAACGTCCGGAAAAACATACATAGACTGATAAACTCGTAACCCTTCTGTTGTCGGGTAAAAAGGGTACCGTTCCGACAAAATTTCTAATCTTTCTAGTGCTTCCATGTCCAATTTCCTCATGCGCTTTTGGCGCGCTGCTTCCTGCGGACATGCCAAAGCCATGTTTGAGCACTTCCAATTCCCCCTCGACTGTAATGGGTCAGTTTGCACACTACATACACGTGCTGAGCGAAACCTCTTCTTGTCGATGTGCATTTTAAGTGCAAACATGTTCAAACGTTACAACAAAGAGGTGACATTATCTCAGTCAGCAATGTAAGAATGTGCAAACGGTGTGCTGTTCTTACCAAATCGTCTAAGCACAAGAGAAGATAGCTTCGATCTGGTTGTAGAAATGGGGATGCTATTGCTTGCACATCACCACTAGAAAATGTTACGAGGTCGTAATTACTAAGAATGCATTTCCCGAAATCCCAGGTGAATCCAACCGTGAAAGGACGAAGGCAAAGCTGACTCGTCCCAAATTGCAAAAAAGAAATGGCTACCAGCATTTGCGAGCGAGCGTATGCACACTCAATTGAAAACGAGCACGTTTTTGCTGCACAGCTTAAAAATATAGCACCGCCCCCATCCTCCTGGGAGGATTACAAATTCCGGGAAATCATGTGGAAAGCTCTCACCAGCAAGTATGCTGGAAGTGATAGGAGGACTAATAAACGAGGCGCCGGCATCAGATGCGCCGAGCAATAATATCCAGAAATGACCAACTCAACTTGGGCGGCCTGCTATATTTCAGGCATTTTTTAAATGAACCTCCCTGCAGTCGTTCCAGGCGGACGTCCCTAGGTACTCTTTCCATTAATCCTAGCCCGACCTAAATTTAGCAAATGTTTACTACAAGATTGACCAGCAGCACTTGAGTAAACACGAGTGCGGTATGCTAAGTGCCCGGGCCAGCCGTCTTTTTCCCGCATAGCATTTCTGATTCCTTGTGCCGAGTGTATGTCCAAAGATGTGGAGTTGCAGTTCATTCCCATTCATGAGCAGCCATCGCAGCGTAATCTCCGTAATCCCGGGGATCGGTTTGAATACGGACAGCGAAAAAGTGCTGAAACGCATAATGTTCCCGGGGAATGCATGGAGAATCTGCATAAGGCGAGCAATGACGGCATGGGATGGGTTGGGGGTATTGGACAGAACGCCCAGAGCATACTTTTCGGAAATAAAGTAGAGCACCCGAACATTGGGAAGGGCATTCAGCCAGACTGTGCCCGGCCGGGATGTTAAGAGATGCTGAACTATGCTGTGGGGCCACCAATAGAAGGTAATCGTACCAGACATCAAGCCAAGGCTCGCACTAGGCAGTGCTGGCTTGAATTCCATTTCTTACCAAAATAGATTTAGAGAGACTTGCTGTCATGCGAGTGGTTGTGATTTTGTGCTTTCGTTTTGAAAGGCCCTCACGTTGTCTTATTCATACAGGTGTATGATTCATGTTTCGACATTCCTTATACTAAATATATGTTTCCGTATTTAAAAAATAAATTTTAATATTCCACCTTAAACTTAAACGCTGCCCATTTATTGTTCTCACAATGAGACCGCGTGCTCAATGACGTCGTCAATCCCAAAACATATTTTATGAGAACTTCAGGGTTGATTGACCGACCTCGCTGTTTGCCTGTTTATTTTCAGACGAAAAAATCATTGCTGTAGGGTTGGGACATACAGGGCTTTTCATATTGCCGAAAAAAAACATTGTCACATTTTAACGTCTATCTAATGCCGTAGAATATAATATAATAATAATATAATAGTACGTCCCGGAGACAGTATTAGATTACACAGGGCAACACTTTGTAATTTGTGGCTTCAGTAAAGACTGTTGTGATTTTTACAGTGTGCAACCTAAAATATTCAGCTAATATGCCATGAACCACTTGGTGAACAAGTTAAAGTGATTCATCCACGGTAAATGCGTTTGAAAGGGTCTTGTAGTGCCGCAAAAGAACATGAAAAGTGAAAAACGCGAAAGATGAAGGGTAACCTTTACAAAATTTGGTATCTGCGGGTTTTCGGGGTCGCTCATTTCAAAAATGGCGCCTAATTTTTTCAAATTCAAGATAGCTGCTTTTATATGGCGGCCCAAAAATAACAAACTTATTTCGAATTTCATGAAGTTTGGCACATGGGGTACTCGGAGTTCCTTATTTCAAATATGGCTTTCAATTTTACAAATTAAAGATGGCAGGCTGAAAATATGAAACTAGCTTTTCATGATAGTTGGTACATGGAGTACTGCTGGTCACTGATTTTAAATATTTAAAAATTCAATCTGTCGGCTTCAATATGGCGGCGTGCACAAAATACTAGATTTCACTAAAACTTCGAAAATATGAGTAATGGAGTTTTGGGGACCCTGATTTTAAATAAGGTAGCCAATGAATAAACTATTTAAAAAGGTGAATCTAATAAGCCGGAACAAAAGTAAAAAGGGAGTTTCTATTTATCGCTGTATAGAGGAAGAAGAGAGAAGTATTCTTTCGGTGCTGTTATCATTTGGCCGCCATGGATTTAGCGTGACTGTAGTGTAAAAATAAAATAAAAAATAAATAAACCTCGAAATTTGGCAAATTTATTTAGGACACCATGATTAAATGCTAAACACCAATTAACAGAACTATCAACAATGATAGTAAAAGTCCATTTAAAGATGGCTGATGGAAACGATTGCCAAGGATCTATCGCTCTTATTGGAAGACCCTGCAGTCAATGATATAAAGGGGTTTTACCCTACAAAAAGTACGGTAGTTTTGGATTTTTGTTTTATAGGTCGGTGTGGTTCAAGTTTCAGGTTTTCGTCACCCCACCCTCTGTGCCAACTACGCTGTTTTGGAAAAACCGGTGAAATTTAGCGCGTTTGTCAGGTTTTCGCTTATAACTCCGTTCCAGTGCATTTAAACGCAAAACAAGTTATACCCAATTTTGTGGAAGACAATTTTCTACAAATTCAAGTTCATTCATATGCTTCTTTCTATGATCAGTAGAAACCGACCTATGAAACGCTCAAAAATGGACAAAATCGCGTACTTTGCAAAATAAGTTGACAGTAAACTTGATTATAGCGCAAAAGTCCACAGAATAGATTTTGTACAGAGTTAAATTACCTAGCTACAAAATAAATTACAAAGTTTGTTTTGACCAATAGAAAGGACTGCGGGTAAATCATAAAAAAAATCAACGAAAAAGTCGCGTTTCAAATTTAATGCTCGTATATAAAATAATCTCAGGGAGGTAAAAATACTCAGCTGGACAATATAGTGCAAGTGATCGACCATGATGCTGTTGCCGGTTTTTGATTCATCTATATTAACACAAATTTTCAAAGCTGACGCCAAGAGTATTCGTTCAGAAAATAATGAACGTTCTATGTGTGCAATATCTTAATATTAATTTTTGAGGGAGCTCGTTTAGGCATTGCATTATCAATTGCATATCAACTGTCACAACTTATTAAAGCAACCTACTTGTTATTGTGATACAAAACGAAACAACAAAACAACAAAACTTAAGACGAAAGAAACGGCAGCATACATTTCCAGTCACGTTTTTGCTAAATCCTCTATCCTAAAGTTTGTTTGGTGATCGGGCGCGGGCGGGGTGAAAAGATGGCACTTATGAATTTATTTTTTAGTTTTGCTAAAACTCGATAGCCTCATCCAATTAAGCAAGCGAAGCTCAAGGCAACCGACTGCTGAACTTTAGTCGGGCACCCGATTTTGAGCGGAACCAACCTCTCACAAAAATTCACTCAACTTTGGAGAAAATGCACCGAGGCAATTGGTATATTTAACTTTCGGTCAAACTCGAACACCTTCTAAGGCTTTCCTCGGAGCACTTAAGATTCCAGCGGGTGGAAAAACACGTGTGCACCGCCACTATAGGTGGGCTTAATTATTGACGGGGGCCGCGGTATCCAAGAGACCGTTCGACGTCTCCTTAGCGGAACAACTGAATTGGGCGAAACAAAAATAAATCGAAATTTCGTTGCTTAGCGGCTAAGACGCCGCCGAGACGTCAGCGTCCAATTGTATGAAGAGAGCGCCTTGAAGCAGAGACATTCCTGAAACACTGTTAGCTCGTATCGCTGATATTGGGGGTATTTTAGGAAGCGCGCTACTGTCGGCCGCGCTGTACTTTGTGCATTGAGTCTCTTAAGGGCGGCAACTCGACTTCAAGTCGCCCGGCCGAATCTCACTTCTAGAATGCGAAATTTTTGTAAAGAGTGTCCGTCGAAATGTTGTTAGTCGTCAAAATGAAAAAACGACATCAAGGCGAAATTTTACGGCTTCTTGAGTTTTTGCTGAAGCTGAAAGAACGAGCAATGCAGGAAGACGTTGCACACTCGCATATTTTTTCGATGACAGTGATAATGCCTTGGAGCAAGAACATTAATTTATTACAAAACCGACTATGCGACTATGTAGCAAGTTTCATCGCGTTCAGGGGAGCAATTCATTTGGACCGAGGATTTCCCTTGCGTTGCGAATTTTAATTAATTTTTTAGAAGGAACCATTTAATATTTCTTTATGAAGCCTCGGCTTTTGCTCGTTAGCCATAAAGTATACAATATTTATTTTTAAATAAGAATGCAGGTCAGGGGGTCAGGGCCCATGTCTGTAAATGGCGGATGCTCGCTGTCTCGATGCTGACTCGAGATGAGTCTTGTCTATTACTAACAAATATAATTCATTTGTATATCTTGAACAAAAGTCTGAATTGTACCTACACACTATTATATATTTTGAAATGATAATAATCGTTTTAGCAAACAAATTCATAAACTAAATGCATAATAAGTTTACAGAGAAAATGTTATTGTTATATTAAGCGGCGCAAAACCTAATTTTGTTGTGGGCAAGATTAATTTCGCAAGGCCCCCTGGCGAGGCAAGGGGTCTTTAGGCAACAAAAATTGTTTTTATTCATTTACATTATTTGAAACATTTGAACAAAATTGTTAATCATTAACATTAAGTAAAACCTAACCTAACAGTAAAAAAATTAAAGAAACCGAAATTTCTGCGTTTAGCCTTATTGAACTTCTTAATATACCTACATATATCTGCTTCAAAAGGTTAAACTGCCAAAGCTGAAAACCTTTTCAGACCCATTGAACTCCTTAAACATTTTTTATCAGTTTTACTTTTGTTCGAATGACAATCGGAATGTTTAAGTCACATATTTAATGAAGTCGTATAAATTTGGAGTTAATGCCGGCCCGAGCCTACTTTTAGGATGAAGCGAGATCTAAATACTTTAATAATAATAATAATAATCGCATTTCATAGAAGTTGGCATTTCATGTGGGACGCGAAGGAACAATTTTTGGATCAGCGCCCTGGAAATTGATGATGGTTTTTTTTGGACGCTATGGCGTCCCTTGGTTGTGGCGCCCTGTGCAGCTCGCACCGATGCACATATCTGACAAGTGAGGTTGTTGGTTTGACTAGCTGTGCGCTAACAAGTATCAAAACTCGAAACACGAAAGTAGTTTAATTTCAAAAATGAAGAAAAGCATTTTTTCTGAAAGAATTCTGAAATATCATCAAAAGAAATACAAAACGAATTGAATTTAGACATAAGCTCTAGGACCACTAAAAGAAGAGCTTTTGAAGCTGGACTTAAAACCAGTTTTGTCCAGCTGAAATTATGAATCGAATAGAATTTTATTGTTTGTTAATTTTCTTATTTGTGTTCTTAGCACATAAGTTGAAACAGTCCTGTATAAGACTTATTAAGTTTAAACCAAAATAAAGAAAGTATTAAATAAACTTCGTAGGTGACTTTAGTTGCAAATGTTTTGTCTATCACTGTATATCAAGCTTTATTTTCAAATATCTCTGCTTTTAATGGTCCAAGTTAATATTTTGTGACATGAATCAAAGCAATGTAAATACATGCTCCTTCGATGCGCGAGGCCCTTCGGGGCGCCCACGCCTTGCGTCGCTTCTGAACGTGCATAAGGTATGAGAGGTTCAACAGGGGTATGTATGATTTCATTTTAACTAGCACAGAAAGCATAACTTCTGAAATAAGAATAAACATAGAATTAATAATAATTAAGATAAGAAAAATCGAATCTGAGCTACGTATCTACCTCTGGCCAAGAGTGCTAAAATTTTTGACTTCTATGAATATGACCAAAATTAAAGCACGTTGAAAGCTGAAGGTGCTGTTTTTGGAAGACAATGCCCTTGTTCACAGGTGCGTGTTGTGAAAAAAAACACAGGCTTCTCGGGAATTGACGGCTCCAAGCGGATTTTACCTTTTTTACCCGATTGCGCCAGAAGGAGGGTTATGTTTTTCGATGTATGTATGTATATGACTTCAACAATTTTTTTTTACCTCAAAACATATCGAGTGGGTTATCAACATAACGTGGTTTTAAATGGCTTACAAAAATATATACAAATTATATGTTTACTTGTAATTTGGAATGAGAAATGCTAAAAAAAAATTATTGAAAAAAAAACAAATAACCCGGCTGCGTGAAAACCTGTAAACTTGAAATTTTGAAATTTACTTAATAAATGAACTGAAAAGATAGAAAGAAAGAATAAAAAGTTGATTTAAAAAACTAAAAAACCGACAAAGTATAACTAATTGACAGTCGGAGGCTACGCATATTTTTTTTGTCTGTTTAGGTAGCCTCCGAATGCCAATTAGGTATACTTTGTCAGTTTATTACAAATGTTGACCAGTTAAACCAATTTTAATAGTACTGATTTATTTATAGATTTAATTATTAACTTTTTAGTTCTTTTTTACAGTTAGTAAGGTCAGTAGGGTTTTTTGGTTTTTTAAATTAACTTTTTTATTCCAATTTAAAAAAGGAGTTACGAGGCAGGATATTTTCCAATGAAAAAGAGATCAAGACGGCCGGCCGTAGAAGGCCGTTTTGTAGCCAGGAAAAGGAATACTTTTAGCGGTTTAAAAAAGGTATATGCATGCCAGATTTGATAAATGTATTGCACTTAAGGGTGGGGGTCTATTGACTAAACAATTTGTTTATCGAGAATTTTCTTTCATTTTATGCTTCAGGCCTTGAACTTGCCAACCTCACCTCGCATACATATACATATGTAACTTGTAATTTCTGGAAAAAGTCGAAGACATTTTCGTGACAAATTATTTTCGCCAGTGTATTTTCACTCGAATCACTATCATATATTATATTTTTCCATAAAACTTAAGCATTTTGTAAACTGTAAAGGTAATTCTGATGTGTTTTTGAAAGGATAGGTTTTGAGGTAAAAGCAACTGAAATAAATTGTAGCTGACTGGAAATTTCAGATATAGTTCACGGGTAAAATAAAATTAAAATTTCAAGTTTAACTTTTAAATATTGGCACATTTCTAAGCATTTTTTAATAAGAAGGAGTCATAGACAAAACGAAGTGAAGAGCTAAACTCATAAATGAAATCTAAAGTCGCTATAAAGAAGTAATTTTGTCTAGAAACACCAATCTGAAGATCTCATGAAGTTTAATAGTTTTTGAGTGACACGCAAGCTGTCTGAGGGACATTAAGCAAAAGCCATGGGCATTCGCAGCAGGAGGGACAGGAAAGATTATTCATTCCTGGAAATTGCATAAAATTTCACTTGGAATTTAAAATCCGGTGGAAATGGCACTAAGGACAGCGAGTGCCATATAAAGCATTCCATCCATCGCGAGGTAAGACTACACTTATACGAATTCCATTGTCAAGTCCCGTGGCCATAAATCCTGAAAATCCCGAAGGAACTCCTGAGGAACGGCGTGGATGAATGTTATGAGAGAGGAAAAAATTGAATGTGGATCGTAAATATGTAGGAAGTACCCATAGCCCTTTTAGTGTGAAGATTTCTATCGCACCATCGATAGATCCGTGTGGCCGCTATCCTTCGCAAAGCTTATAAAATGCCTGGGAAGCACTGAATTGTGATGCAGCCGTAAATCAGGGCTATGCCAATAGAGATAACGATCTATATCTGCCCCTTTCTTCGCAGGCCATTTTGCGGATATCGACCACGCATTTCAATTTAATATCTTGTTCTAAATAAGATTCATGGCCAATTGGGCTCATCTCGGATTTGTTGCGAGTTAATGGAGGGAGCAGAAGTTGGCCAATTCCAGCCCGGAGAAGGGTGGCTGGGTCCCGTGCGAAGAGGCCACCATTTACTGCTGATGCGCTTAAGAATGGTGTTCCTTATTTACAGCTTGGCTCAGTTCTCATGGGACGCTTTATGGATGGCGGAAGCCGAAATACACATTCTTCTATGGACTGTTTGCTGGGAGAGGCAAGCAAATCCGATTGTTGAAAACGTAAGCAACTGAGATTATTAACCCTGTTAAAAGAACTAGTTTGCAATTAGGCGATAATCGAGTCTCTCCAAGCCGATTGCCCAAGAACCGCAAACAAACTGCACCTTTTGAAGCAACGCAGCCTCTCCTGATTTTAAAGTGTCTTAGCCCAGTGAAGAAATGTGTCTGCGATTATGCCTCTTATGACTATACCGGCGTCGTCCAAGCCCATGAAGCTTCAGCTCGAGAGACGTTCTCATCTACGGTTTCTTGAGATCTTGATAGGCCGGGAATGTGTGCTAAGAAGGCATGCAGTAGTACAACTCACTCCAGGCGTGCAAAAATATTTGCATTAATGGGCACTCTGGAAGGAATCCGGGAGGAATTTAAATTCGATTAGAAGTGTCTGATTTTCTGCTTTATCGCATTACCCGCGTCCCGGGCGAGAGAAACCGGGAGCACGGCCCAAGTTTGTTATAGGTGAATGAATTTTGAACAGCCAGGCAGCAGTCGAGCAGACGCTCCGTAACCCATTTACGCCTTCAGCAAGAGTTCTCCTGGGGGGAGCTCTTAATTCGCATCCGAATCTCCGGCATACGTAGCTAGGAGCCGTAAAACACTCAAGACGTAATGGTTTGAATTGGCAAGCGCTCAAAAAAATTGTTTTTTTGGAAATACCGAAGCTCAGCCCTAAGCCGGCCGCCACCAAAGGTAGCGGAAGTGAGTTATAGAGTTCCCAATAAGCGAAATAAATGGTCTGAAAGCGGATAAATTTATGGAAACATTTCTGCCGATTTACACTTTGAAATGGCTATTACGGTGCCGGGGAGTGCTTCGCGGCCATGTAAATATCACTTACTGTTCGCCGCTGTACTTTGCAATGTTGTATTGAGTAACGCATTGTGCTCCATTTGGGTATGGACTGGGGAGTGCCAATTTTACAGTTATACGTATATTGCTACCTCAGATGCAGAATCATCAAATAAGGATTACTGCAAATTTCAAAAATAATAATATATGGTATACAGTTGGGTGCTTAATTAATAGGGACACAATTTTATGTTTGGGGCCGCACATGAAGGTATTTTAAGAGATTTGAGCATTTTTTAAAAGTCATTCTTAGGCGACGAAGGCCATTTTTTGATGAATGAATATGGGAACAAGCATAATTGTCGGATTTCGGACTATAACAATCTACACGAGATACACCAGCACCAAATGCATCCCCAGAAAGTCAATGTTTGGTGCCGAATCAGGGGTCTGTACTTCCTTCAAAACGCAACTGGCATTGCTAAATCCGTCAACGGCGAGTGCTGCAGATCGATGATAAGCAACTTCCTGTGGATTAAACTCAATGATAGGGATACTGACGACATGTGGTTCCAACAGGACGGCGCCACGTGCCACACAGCACATTCCACGATGGACGAGCGATTTGAGGGCACGATAAACTCGTGCGGTAGCGACGTAAACTGGCCACCGAGGTCGTCAGATTTAACGCTTTTGAACTTCTTACTTTGGGGCTGTCTTAAATCACATGTCTAAGTAAGTGAATAAACTGCAAACAATTGATGCCCTCAAAGTAAACATAACGAAGTACATCCAGCCAGATTTAAGCGACAAAGTTATCCAAAGTGGGACCACCCTAAAACGTGCCACCAAGTAAAGATGCAGCGGACATTTGAATAAGATTATTTTCGTACTTAATGTCATAAAATATTCTTTCAAATAAAATTAAAATGGAGTGGATATCTGACACACAACTTGTTTTATTTACATTTAAAAATCGAGCATTCTCATTAAAAGACCTTTTACATACGATTGCGCTTGTCACCACTTTTCGATCATCTTCGGAACTGACGAATGTCATACCCATTCCCAAAGAGTCTACCAATTCCTCCGAATACCTCCCAATCTTAATTCTTCCTTTTCGTCCTACTTCACCGGCAGATGTCTATTTTTATCAACGACCATAACCATATATCTTCTCTGCAGTCGGGGTTTCGCTGTAAACATAGTGGCACTCAAAGGCTCTAATGGCAATGATAACACCGCCATGCTGGACTTTTTCAAAGCCTTGGATAAAGTTTGCCATTCTACTCTTCCGAATATCTACGTCGCGTCGCCGCAATAACTCTTTTGGTTTTCTACCGATCGTCCTCAGCGGTGTGCTACAAGGGTTTATCTTAGGACTCCTTTTGTTTCGAAATATTTGATTTCCAAAGACTTATTCTCTTTTCAAACATCCACCAGCTGTAGTTGACAACTCTATATGTGTGTGTGTGTGTACTATTTCTACCCAAAAGCATTGGACTTCTCTCCCCCATAGAAGGGAATTTTACCATAATCTAAATCCAGTCCAGAGGACAAGTTTTCGAGTATGTGGAGAATTTCAATTCCAGTTCCAGCTCACGGCACCTTAATCTGTAAACATTTTTTAACCTCTTTGGCTGACTTCTACATTAACTTTAAGTTTGAAAACTAGCCCGCTCCCATGGGAAGTTTACATGATGTACCAGAAACTAACTCAGTTGTTATAATCAGCTCTCCAACGACTAGAATATCTGAAATAATTTGAAATGCTTGAAGTGGAGGCAGCTTAGGCTATTTTGTGCAGCTTGGAATAGAAAAACAACACGAGCCAGCTAATTTATTTCCGATAATTACTTTAGCCGTAGCCCTAAAACCTTCTTAAAATAGGTCGAAGCAAAAAATTGCCTAACTGTGGCATGCTGGTCAAATGGCGGAGGGTACAACAAAGTTTTGCTTCCCTACTTGTTGGAAACGAGTGGAAGTAAAGTGGTCAGAAGTGGCGCTCACCCTACGTCTATAAATGCAAATGTGACCGTGCGCTGTCCATAGAAAAATCGCATTAAATTTGTCACATACAGGAAAGATTTGCGGCAGTTTAGAAAGCACACCAGAATTTTTGAGCAGGTAATCCTCTTGATGCTAATTCAATTAGGGCCCCCACCAGAGGGTATAAAAGACCGCGGAACGTGAAAAGCGTTTCAAAATCATTTCAAAGTTTTATGTCGTGGCGGATTTGAACAACCCAGAGCGCGTAAATTGGGTGCTCTAGAAGGGAAAAAGTGCAGCCCTCGGGCTCATTTCGCGCATTTTTGATCGAATCCTTGGTGCCTGCTTTGCGCCGTGTTTTAATGTTTTGGCCACCAAGGACTTTCGATTCATCTAGTTCCACACGGTTAGTTAGAGTGGCTATTGTGCCGAAGTTTTCGAGTGCATGAATTTGTCCCAATTGTGAAGACGAAGCTATCTCACCACAGATAGCACCCTCAGCAAAGGATTTCCATAAATTGGTATTCGCTGTAAAGTGCTCTGAGACTTCGAATAGAATGGGACTGAGAAAGCAAGTGCTTGTGTTGACAACAGTGTAAAGTTTTGATCCCATAAACATTTTGATATGCAAAAATATAGCGGGGATTGTGCGAGGAATTTCAAGTTCTGTCTGCAGAGAAATCTACTTAGAAATTACCGGTCCTGGGGAGTTTTCTTGTTGATTTGCGCTTTACATTAACAAACAAATAAAAAAGTGCTTTGTCGCACGGAAAATATATCTTACCACTCTCAACGTGACATCCATAAAAGGACATACACCTAGAGATTTAATAACCCCTTTTGTTTAGATTGATTATAATTTTAGCGTTTAAATACTTTTGGATTGTCTCACCATATTAATTGCAAATTTTTGGTCTCCGAATACACATGTTAAGTAGGGCATTAAACACACATTAGCATAAATTCTATGTTTTCTATGAACTTTCTCTAAGCTACGCTAATAACAATAAGTTCAGAATGTGTATTATTCAGTCACACCTGAAATAATTGATCCTGTGAAAGGAAAAATGAAAACAACACAACTTGAGAGATGCCACAAATCAATTGTAAAACAAATGCGCAGCTTATAGTTATTACGGAAAAATGTTTTATTTGTTTATTTACTAGCAGCGTGCTTATCCATTCTTGTAAATAAAAAATTAAAAAAATTTAATTCAAATGCAAGCTATACTTGCAAAATTAGTATTTCGGGCAATTAGAGCTGTTGATTTTCGAAGCTTCGGATTCGAAGCCACTCAACAAATTTTAACCCTATCTAATCGTTTTTATGAGAAGTTGTGTGAAAGAAATATTTAAAAAAAAAGATTTATCGTAAAACCGATTCTAATTGCAATTCCCTGAACATTTTTTTTGATCGCACAATTTTGCGGGTCGGTGCATTTGTAAAATCACAATTAATTTGGAATTAAATTATCTCATCCGAACATAGTTGGAAAGTGTACGACGTCGGATTATATGTTGTTAAAGCTCACGAGTTCAATATCCAGATCACCTATCAAATTCTAAACTTTGTAGAATTTTCACGCGAAAATACTTCCCCTCGAGTAGCGATAGCTGGTTATGTATGTTGGCTTGGAAGGAAATGACGTTGTAAAAAAGTTTAATGGCCAACTGTTTCTATTTTATTAGTTTTCTATAGAAATTGGCACCTGGAATTTTACGGAGCTGTAACTCAAGATGGTGAGCGATAAATGGAGAGAGAGATGGAAATCTGGTCGTTCTCGAGTTCGTTGTACACCTCATTTCCGTGAAAATTCGCATGTGGGTTTTTGATGTCGTTGATATTGGAGTTTTATAGGAGCAATGTTTCCAAAGTTTTCGAATTTAAAACTATAATATACGAGTATGTTTATTAACCAGTTAAAAACATATTCTGTCCTAAATCAATATTTTGTTTTTGTGGGAGGGGAAAAATGCTGTGCACCGTCAGGGGGTACCTCCTATAACCGCTGGTGTTTGAGGTCTGAAATCCCATCGCGGAACCGTTCATCGCATTACTTCCTGGAGCGGACCTATTTCGCTCTAGTCGAGCTACTTGCATTGTTTAACCCCTTCCCGATTACTCTCCCGGTGGTGCTTCTTGGGTCTCAAAACATTTTCCTTTGATGACTCTTTTTGTAAAGGCGTTCGCGTACTTCCAATTCTCTCTTTTACAGATCATGGTTTTCAGTACGGTGTCGGGGGTAAGGCTTCCTACCTTCCCCTCTAGCTCCCACCTATCAACGACCCAACTGCGATACTCGGAGAAGGTGTGTCTCTGTCTGAGTCGCCATCCTGGCAGGCTTTCCACTTTATGCATCCTGTGCAGGTATGCGTCAAAGCAACCATGTCCTATGAGCAACTGTGTGAGGTTTGTGATAGTCTACACCGTAAAAAATTTTCGTTGAAAATTCCGCTACGAAGCTAGGCAACAAAATGCCTACTTAAATAGCGGAAAATTACATCTAGAGTACGCACGACACATATTGTTCTGTTAAACGAATACATAAGATATGTACGTATCAATAAAGCATGTATTAAGAATGCTTGGCGCTATGTGAAAGTCCATATATTAATGAAAGCAATTGCATATGGAATGTAAAAATACATAAGCTGAATGAAACGAATTACATAAGGTGTGTAAAAGTGCAGACACAGGCTGAAACGAATTACGTAGAGTATGTAAAAATACATATTTAGGAATATTTATAGGGTATATAAAAATACATACATTACTTGAAACACATTACGTAAGTATTGCACTTTTTTACACGAAAACATGGATTATTCAATTTTTTATGTAATACACCATTTTCAACCAACATTTCACGTTTTCTCACGCAAAATATCTTATACCATTTCTAATGTATACAAGTCCATTGCAAAACCAATAATGAGCATCTAATTTGGTGTAAAATTTTGGTACTAATATTTTTAAATTAGTATACTTGTAAAATGAAAAAAACTTTTGCAATGAATTTTTTTATATGCATTTGAAATGGAATAAGATATTTTTACGTGAGAAACCGTGAAATGTTGCTGGAAAATGGTATATTACATAAAAAATTTAATAATTATTTTTTTCGAATGAAAAAGTGCTCTACATTTACATAATGCGTTTCCGGAAATTTAATTTTTCAGGATTGCAAAATTAAAATGTCAAATTAGTTTAGTTCTTCAATAATCTTTTATTTTTATGAAGAAAAATATTACTATTAGTACACAGGTAATGAAAATATATTACATGTCTCTTTACGACATCATCTTATTAACTAAATAAAATGTTAATAGCCTACGTTAGCAATTTCACATTAGGAACATAAAAATTAGAATCCAATTTTTCTTAAAAAAAGCCGTGCTCTATTTCTACAGACTATATTATATATATTAGGTATACATAGATTGGCGAATTTTAATGTACATATATTCACAGTTTAAGTTTGCTTAAAAAGCATAAAATTTTATGAATAGATTGAACCATTTAAAAGAATTAAAATAGAGGAGCAAGACAATTATTAGTACAAACAAACATCAGTTTTTATGCATATGTAGAGTCTGAGAATTTCAATAAAACAATTATTCGCACAAAGATGAGTTTTCATTCATAGAGGAAGAGTATTTCCCCTAAAATTTTAAAATTGAATGCATTTGTTTAAAAATAATGATAATAGCTAACACTGAAGTTTATTAATGAAGGACTGGACCCTATTAAGGCTATTGATGTGCCTTTTTTGTCCTCTTAATACATCATGCTTAATATTACCGAAATATTGCTGCAAAAATTCCATAGTTAAAGAGACCTTAGCATCGTACTTAATGTTGAATACGTAATGGACTGCAAGCAGTTGTTGTAAACCTTCGACAATCGATGCAGAAGAAGAATTGAAAAGTTCTCCATCCACAAAGAGGTGATATCTCTTGGACAGGGAATCAAAAGACAAGTCCACAGCGGCGATCCATGGTGTTGCGACTACTGGTGAAATATTTGAGATAGCTGTTCCGATCTATTACAAAACAAATTAATAAACAAATGGTAACATAAAATATAATAATTAGTTCACCTCAAATTTTCTAAAAATGTTTTCTTCGGGCTCATCAAAATATAAGCATATAAACCTTATGGTTAAAATGTCCTCATTCTCAGACAAATTTTTTGCGAAAAATTCTATTATTTTTCTTCTTTTTAATGACTTGCCAAAAGCAAGTATTTTGTTCCAATTCTCAGCATAATTTTTTGAAAATTCCTGAACGGACCTTTCCATTAATTTGTTAAAGTGAGCAAAAACAAATTGTTTTTCACAAAGATATGGCCACTCTGCTTTAATAGTTGTTATTGTTGGAGTTGGATTTTGTTCGTTTAAGAAGCTTCTGATTATTGCAAAGCATGTATCCATGTACTCTTCTGCTCGGCGTTTTTCATGCTCTGTTAATTCTTTGCCCCAAATATTTTTTAGCCATTCTCTTTTTGTATCAAGACTGTTTTGATTTTCACTTTCAGGAAGAATTTCCGGTTGCCAGTTGCGACATGACTTTTGTAAAATATTTGTGATTCTTCTTTTCTTCAAAGAAATTGTGGGACTTAAAGTGGAAGTTTTGGATCGGTTTAAATAATTGTTATGATTGACCATTTTCGTTACTAAGTAAATGAGGGTAGAGTTTACAATTTCGCCATTTTCGTCCGTATGACCAAAGGATTCAGGATATTTACAAGCTATTTTCCCAGCCACATTTCTGAATACCGCCATGGGAATATAAAATGAAATTTGTCGCAATTCATTTACGACAATGTGGACAAAATCGTTAATTTGTATACCAATTCGCTTTTTTTCCGTCAGTATCGATGTGATATAACAAGGCATCTTATCCCAAGGTATTTCGAAGTTGAAAAATGTTGATTTTATAGTTTCGGTAGCATATGGCCCGTCGGAAGATAGGGCGCCGCTACTCATTGTCATTGTTGTACTCAAGGATACATTTTCGCACGTTGAGTTTGTATGAATTTTAGGTGGAGATCCGATAGGCATATCAAGCAGCCACTCGGTCACCTTATTTGCAGGAGAAATTGAAGAATTTGATGCCCATATTTCTCCCTCTCCAAGAATTAACAGCGTCTCACCAGCGCAGTGAACGAGGATATCCGAATCTTCTATTTCAGTTCCATCTGATTCAAGAACAAGTCTGTCACCAGAAAGACCCACAGATTGAGCTAAAATAATTTGAAAAACCAATTACACTATTTTTCAATGAAATTGCATTACTGAAGAATTTGTTTTTATTTTGTAATGAACTTTTAGGTGTAGGTGAAACAAAACGGAATCAAGGGTTTTTTAAATTTGTAATTCTAATTATAGTGTGTTAAAAAAATTCGAAAACTCATTCAATCATTCCAACTCCCAAGCCTTGGGATTCATTTTGTTAAAAAATTGTGTCTAAATATTTGAAAACTAATAATAAGATTGTAATTTACCGTATGTCAGACGAGGTAATAATAAATAAATAACAAGTTATTGATCTTTTTTTCCGTATGATCGACTGACTCTGTTTTGCTTCACTGTGTCCTATAAATTATATAGCTTGTTTACCTTTGGCTATTAGAATTTCTAAAATTGGTTCACTGGAAATAAACTTTTTGATACTACGTGTACAGTCCCAGATTTTATAATAATTAATAGATGCCATCTAAAACAAAAGAAAGTGTCTTCGATAACAATTTTAAAGTTGGGAAATTCGCATTCTATTACCTCTATTGCTAAGGGCTCTAGGAAGAAATAAGTAATGGAACGATTTAAATGTGTATATTCTTAAAGAATCATTCATGGCCATATTGATGTTTTCACATAAATTGTAGTTAGAGAATTCGTCAGTGCTTTGATATGTTGCAAGTTTATAATTATACCACATATTGATAGTTTTACCATAAAACAGTAATGACGTGAAATTTTCGCTTATAAAAATATATTCTATTTTCATTACAGTTATGTATAAATTAGAAGTATGTTTGATTACAATGTAGCTATTATCGGAGTAGGATATACCATTTAAAGATGCTTTGGTAGTAACAAATTTAAATTGTGTTGGAATAGAAAAATTAAACATGTTTTCTGTTAATAGTTTTGTATTGGTGGATTTAACAAATTCATCAAATCGATTACCAAAGAGACTTGCCTGTAACAGCTGGTGGTTATAAGCTAACATATATTCGACATTTTTAAAGTTCTTTAAATGACTAACGATATTTTTGAAATATTTATGTTTACTTTCAAACCTTAGGGTCCATAGATTTACTAGGGGGCCTAATTGCTGAATTAGGTATGGGTAATGGGTAATGTAATGATGTTTTGGTGTTAATTTTTTTTGAGGAAAGACACTTTTTCTTAGTAAGAAATACTCATTTATACATTCTTTTAAATATTCTATTTGATTTATAGAGAAAGATCTCGCGCAAATAAGTCTACAAATTTCTATAAGACCCAAAAGCATACGCCATTCAGAAGAATCATAATCGACGTCCGAGTTTAAAAAGCAAAGCGGTAAAATTATTAAGAAATGCCATATATCATGAGCTTTTCCTCGTACTTTAAAAGACTTTTCCTCGATTGTAATGTATAAATTTAAGCGCATTTTTTTCTGGATACTATTAAATCCAGCTATTAATGCTGATAAACTTAAAATCTTGTTTTTGACAAATAGTTGAATCAGAAGTTGTAAGTCGCGGGGGATGATACCTTCGAACAAGTCATGCGCTATACAAGGCGGGAGACCAGGTGCAGAAACATGAAAATATTTTAAGTTGTTCAATATCGAATCAAATTTTAAACCTTGAAAATTAGTAATATTTAAATTGACTATTTGCTTTAAATCTTCCTTGTAAGTATCTCTTGTTCTAGGATTCTTCGGGGTGAAATCAAACCTTTCTAGATCATGTTTTTTTATATAACAAAATCTGCAGGGATACTGATTTGAGCTGAAATTTTCCAAAAAGCCTCCAACTTGATGAGCTGCCAAATTATCACCTAACACACAAAATATACTTCCGAAAAAGGTGGGGAGATTTGGTAAAATTTCTATGCCGTTTACCTCTAAAGTTTTTATATCTAATACAACTTTTTTTAAAATATTATTTATCGAGAAAGATTTTACATGTTTTTCGTTGCATAATAAAACTAACTGAATGTTATTAATTTTTTCTCTTTGTTCCAATGGTAGATTGCCTATCATCATGTAAACAGCTAACAGTTTATGCTTGTTTTTTGCGTAACCTAAAGGATTGCATAAATTAAACGCGTCTAAATATAAACATATTTCAATTTTATGGTTTGAATTAAGAAAAAATAAGTTAGCTTTGTAAACAGAGCCATCGCAATAATCTTTTACTACATCTGATGTATTGGATTTTTGTAAGTAATTCATTAGAACAGGATCATTTAGCAAAGACTTTAGAGTATTTCTGATAGGAATATAATAATAAAAACATTCTTGATGTTGGTTATTATATCCCAAAAAGATTTTAACCGGATCGATGAAATCAAATTTTTCACAAAAGTATTTTTTCCGTTTGTACGAACTCTCTAATTCTGCAAAATTTTGTTTTAAAGTGACATCACTCAATAAAGAATCCTTAAAACTGTTTAAATTATTTTTTTCACAATATCGTTGCAATTGGAACTTTAAGTCATAGTTAGAATTTTCAATAATATTTTTCATTTCACTGATAATAAAATCTAAGACACAGTCAGGGAGTATGAATTTTGATTTTAATTTGAAAAGTAGCTGAGCAATTGAATCCGTATTGTTTTTTGCCATTAATGTTTCATTATCACCAATGGGAACTGTAAATGAGTAGTTATCACCCAGTGAGGAGCGAGACGTACTCTCATTCTTTAAATTTATTTCGACATTTTTGGTATACTTATGTTGGCGAAAGATATGACTCCTAAACGTGCTCTTATTTTGAAACCTAACCGAACAAGTCTGAACCGGACATTTAATGCTACAATTATTCGGCGTCATATGCTTTTGGACATGCGAACATATTGATTTAAATTCACACGCAGTGTATTTGCAACCAGGTACGGTACATTTGCACAGCTCCTTAACTCTTTTAATAAATTTCCTTGATTTATGGTTCCTATCAATATGACTTTTATAGGCACTGAAACTAAAAAAAATGATTCCACAATAGCCACACTTAAATCTTCCATTATTTTTAAAGCGATGCGTGTAAAGGTGCCGATTGTATTCCCCCGGGGTAGAAAGCGTTGTATCACAATTGAAGCATTGCATTTTTATATGCAATTGAGCTAAAATTACAAAATAAAATTTATGACTTACCTCTAATTGTAAGTACTTCCAAATTTGTATTTACCGTTATATGTAATTATTTTCAATAACACTTGCTCACAATTAGACCACTGTACGATCGCTGCCGAGTGCACTGCGTTTGAATTTCATCACCAGAATGACTGACTTAGGCACTAACAAACACAAATGAGTGCGCTGGGCACGTAGGGCAACATGAGGAATACACATATAGCTCCGTGCAGTATATGAATCAAGAAGAGTATAAGAAGACCGAACTGTGTTCCCTGTACAAAGGAGACGATGGGACCAAACGCCACGAAGCGGCGCGGGCGGTCGTATTTGGTCCCACTCGCGGCACTCGAGCTTGGTCGCCTTATTTTCTAGCCTTCTTAGTATGAATTTCGCTTCAGCTACCAATACTTACCTAATAACGTCGTTCTATTTTCTCAATTCTCCATAGCTTTTATGATTTAGTGTGTATAAATACGGAAAGAATTTGTAATTTTTAGGTTTGTTATGTAGACGTGAAGAATACAGTACGGAGACAAATTTTCCAACTTACTTTTGTAAGATTACTTAACCCTTAGGTATTTAAATTGAAAAGAAAACATATGTCTTATAGAAATTTACATAACATAATGAAAATGTTTGTAAATATTATTACCGTTTTACATAATTGTTATGGAAAATTGGATTTAGTTGTTTTTACATATTTCTTATGTAGAATTGCGAAAAAATTATCGAATAATAATTATGCATTGCAGAAAAATAAAACTTATTACATCAACCTTATGCAAAATTGTCACACTTTATTTAAAAGTCCCCAAATATTCGCAAAATTGTGTAATTTTACATATACATGTAATATTCCGACAAAAATTCTAAATATTAAATACCAAAATGTAAAAATCCATACGTACAACAAATTGATCACAACCTTTTAGATAGTAATTCTCAACAAGTTTTATGTACCTTTTTTTACGGTGTACCTCTCCGCGCTCTCGCTCTGACCATGCCTTTATGTGCGGGAGAGTTGGTACCTAATTTATAAACTACCAATAGAAAATAACCCAATTGAAACCGCGTGGTATTGACATATGTAATATAAAACCTATTCTATATGATAAGATTACAAATAGTACATTTGACTAATTTTTAGAAACAATGAAAAATTTTTTAAATAGGATTTAAAATTAGGTAACTTGACTTTAATTCGGGAAAGTGAAAACTGCAAAATTCGTTTAATGGACGAAGCACGTATATAGTCTTAGGTCATGACTGTCGGGGAAAAGTAATCCAATTAGTTGCCAATTGTGTCCTGAAAAGTCTTCTCAAGAATTCGATACCCTAGTAAACAGCTTAAGGTTGAGTTTGCTCTAGAAAGCTGCTTTCTGCATCACTCTCTGTTTAGTTGTTTCGTGTAAATTGCATAAACAATTTCTGGAATCAATTGAGAAATACTCCAATTTTCTGCGGCTTAAATCTCCCACTGCAAGACGAACTCATGAATGCAGCGTAAAGCACAATAAACAAATTCGGTCTGCGAGTAATGATTCTTTTCCACAAATTTCTGCATCAATTTGAAATGAAATTTCGTGAGAAGTACTTTGTGTGTCAATCATTTGGGATGCACTTCTCCCAGTTCACGGTCATCTTTTACACTAAGAAGTTATTAGCTCTAGCAGAGTTCCCGTTATTTATCCGTGCTACATAAAATTAATTGGACGAAGTGTATGTGTGGTGAAATGATCTTATAAACAATTTTATTTTTTAACATACTTTCGAAAAGAGACTGTGTTTTACTTTTGTCTGAATTGAAGTGCTGAAATTGTAAATTTAATGGGAAAAGGCCAGTTTGTGCAACACCAAATGTTTTTTTGCTTTTATTTAAATATTCATTATTTTAAATTTACAAACAATTCAATTAAAAAAAATTAGTTTTCATTCTATTTTAAGTGACTCCTGAATATACCTACTTGCGAACCAATTCGGAAATTAATACTCCAGGAAGTTTAACTCCATTTGAAGTATTACAATATGGTGTAATTTTGAGATAGTGACAATAGCAATTAAAAGAACTCTAAATATGCATATATATTAAAGTATATAAAACCACTCTTTGTTTTTAGCAAGGCCAAGGCCAATGTTTATAGGTGTCTTTTTTACCCGACAACGGAAGAGTTATGTGTTTAGCAGTTTGTCTGGATGTTAAGGCCTTAAACCACACTGGATTAACCGATTTGGATAAATGAGGGGTCGTTAGAAACGTATTAATCCTCCGTGTGTCATAGGGTATATAACGTTACAAAAAACCCAAAATGGCGGCCACTATAACTCAAAATGTCTTGCAAAAAAAAAAACAAATTTCACCAAATATTATTAATATGTGTATCAAATGAAAGCGTTGCATGAGCACAATGCCGTAAACTATGTGACGTCATTCTAAATCCAATATGGCAGATGCCCCAAGATGGCGGATTACATTTGTCTTCACAACATCTTGACATGGGTATCAAATGAAAGGGTTCGACAAGCACAAATGCGGCAGATGTGGAACTTTATTTTCACAGAATAACAGCGACAATTTCTGGACGTGGATATTTTATTATCATCGTGATATGATGCAAATTTACTAGTATAATTGCCCTTTCATAAAATGACTTATCTATTACATATTATCTGAAGCTAAAATGCAGAAAATAAACAAATTATTATAAAATATAAGAAACGCGACAACAGAAAAAAATCGGATCCACCATCTTTAATTTCTATTTCGATAGTAGATGCGAAATCAGCAACCACGAAAACATACAAGCACCAGATTTCAAAGCAATCTCCGTAATTAGAAAATTTTCGGGAGTCAGATTTGATCCATTTTTAATTTCCATTTCGATAATAGATTCGAGATCCACGACCTCGGAAACATAAAAGGATAAATTTATCATCGGTTGATAATTTCCCCCGATACGCAGGAGATAGGAATCTGTCGTCTTCCACTTAAGACTTTTGCGCTGATCCAAATGAGAGAAATGAACACTCTGTAAATGTGTGACTCGAGTGTTATGACACAAATTTCATTCGTTAATGTAGTAAAATCTTAGCATTCAATGTTGAAAGCAGTTGCAGAGGATTTTTAAGTGAAAATATTTAAAACTTTTTAGGACTTGAGTTTTTTGGAGTCGGTTCTATATTTTTTTTTTGTTATTTTTTTAATACACAAAGCAGACAAATTACTTATGTCCCTCTGCAAATTATCACAATCCAAAGGGGATTTAATACACGAGTAGATTTTTAGATCATCTGCAGAACAGACGAAATGTCATTTATGGTATAAATAACAAATATAGACGCGGTCCTAAGTTGCTTCCTTGAGGAACACCGGAAGTAATTGTATGTTCAACTCAATCGAATGCTTTAGCAAAATCTGTGAAGATTACATCACACTGAAATTCCCTTTCAATCGAATTCAACAGGTAATTAGAAAAAATTACTAAATTAGTGGTAGTAGACCTACCACGGACAAAGCCGTGCTGCTACGGAGAGACTACGTTTGTCAAAATAAAAACCAACACCCAGATTTAAAAATAGGAGAAATATAAGAATTTTCAATCCAGACAAGAAATTGCCAGTTTGCAGGGAGCGATTGAAAATAATAAGAAGTTGTTCAGCAATATAGCATCCGCACAGTTTTTCATTTACTCATATGGCTCAACGCAGAAGTTTTAAGTGGGAGCCGACTAGTACCAACTGCACATAGAGGGAAATTATTATACGTTAAATGGGGAAGCTTTTCACTGGGGAAAGCGTTGCATGGGAAATAATTTTAGCAAATTCACTCTAGCCCCAAAAGTCGCCGGGATCTCGGTAATGATGTTTACACATCAAAAAACATTTAAAGGTTTGATTAAGTACAAATACTTTTCAAAATGCCAGTTTAAGATAGGAAAAAAATACTTATTGTAATAAATTGTTGACAGCAGAGGGGAACGTCTCTATGATACCTTAAATGACCTGGAAAGTCACTGGTCTCAAGGTTATAGGTTCAAGTATGTTTTTGTTCTGTAAACTGTTAACTTTTTCAAAAAATTTAACTGTTTTGAAGATCTGAAATACATACTTAATTTTAATTACAGTATTTTGTATTTTGATGATTAAATTGAGAGTTTTGATGCACTGGTGCCCAAGCGTACCTATCTACCTAGGTTTTCTTACTGTGTGTTTTTTTATATACTCGTAAGTAAATTTTCTTTATGAATATATATTGCGTGAATAAAAAATACGACTATGCATATCTAAATGTATGGACTCCGTTCGAAATTTAATTTAAAGCAGAAAATATCTGCGATCAACAACTTGACAACTAAATGTTTCCAAATACGATTTGAGTATACTTTGAAAAACTAAACAAATATATCTAAGCCCAAAGCCAAACATTCAAGTAATTACTTAAGTATTGTTAAAGTAAATGTTTTAAATAAGCTGTTTTTCTCTTGGAGCCAAAGCTCAAAATGAGCATCGACAGCGCTCTTTTCGAAAGTTCGCACTGGCCCTTTGGTGGGAAAGGGTTGAAAATTACGTTTTGCTTAAACCCCTGAGTAGATTAAATACTCTTTCTGGGGTTGAGATCGGATGTTTACGAATGTTTTTTGCGCCCCTCTATTGCACCTAGTAATTTGTTGACAGCACGACCCTTTCTTAAGCCTTCCGTTCTTATTTTCAGGTATTTGCTCGAGCGGTGAAAAGCCTTCCAACTGCTTTAACTTTCCATCCATTGAAAACGCGAGGGGAGGAAATCAAACACTTCAGGGCAGACAGAAATCACCTTTTGTTCAGCGAAGGTGAAGAGGAAGTTGTCATCTCTTCAATAGGAAGCAACAATGGCTAACGAGAAAAAGGATTCTGCGGGGGTAAGTAGCAAACAACAAATTTCAACAAAAGCCGTCCTCATTACGACTCCCCAATTCGACATGCACATGTGCTCGTTATGGTGACATGAGCGATATGCTGGTTTTCTCCGAGCTTAAGTGGTTTCCTTACTGCTACGCGTCCAAATTGGATACAGAAAATATTTCAAGGAATCCACCGCTCCGCACCCGCAGCTGTTTATTTTGAAAATGAGGACTAATCGTTTCCCCAACATCCTCCCACGCAGGTAGGCGTTCAGATTGACGCCCCAACACCCACACCCGATAAAGGACATTATGACGACGGCCCCATGGGGATGATGGCTCCTTTGAACCTGCCCCAGCCACTCACCTTGGAGGAAAAGAAATTTCTGCTTGCCGTGGAGCGGGGTGACTTGGCGAACGTCAGAAGGTAAATTTCAATTTTTCGCTTTTTCCCAAATTTCCACCTGAGAGATAGACGCTAATGAAATTCATCGAAGCCTGGTGGGCGCAAGTGTCGGAAAAGGATGAATTTTCCAATTTTCCCATAACAGTTTAAAGGCTACCGTTGCAAATTCAATTATAGCCAGAACGCCTTTTTGGGGGAATATTCCTGCTGAAAGGCTTGGGTGGGCTTTGGCTTGAAATGGTAGAAGAATTCGCATCACGCTCTCTTGGTCACTTCGAAGTCACAACACAAGACCACCTTAGACGAGTTTGTAATTCCTTTCGTGAACGAACGACACCAACAGATGCCTTTCACCGTTTGCTTGCTTGCTTTGGAGTTTTGGACGCAGCGGTGTATTTTAGTTTCTAGTGACCACTCATCCTAATGACACTAAATGACCTTGTCGTCGATAAGCTCTGTGGTTTGAAAAGGTGGGGTCGTCTGTTTCGGCACGCACCAACCACTCAGGCATTCTGCAGACGTTACGTTTATATTAGAAAAGTTTGAAAAGGTTTGACCAGAGATTTCAGTGTGGTGCCGCACTGAATTATTTTTCGAAATTTTTGTAAAAACAAAATGCATTGCTTTTTGTACATCATTACCTACCTTCCAGTAATAGGAAATTGAGTTGTCCCAAAAGGATACACACCAAAATTCAGGTAAAAAAACTTAAGCCCAATAAAAAGGGCGTTAGAAAAACAATTTAAAAACTAGAAGTAATTAATTATTATGATTTGAAATTAAATTTTATTTAGTAAAATTGATTACCTGTTGGAGAACCAACTTACTTTTTAATTCTTTATTAGTAATCCTATCAGGACCTGCAGCTGCATTTACCTGCATCAATCTTATTTGTTTGTGGGCTGGAAGAACATAGAGCTCACATTCGGAGGAATATCACCAAAAGTAAAGCAAAAGTGCCAAGATATTTTATAAGGAAGAGTCCTTTAACCACGTCATGATGCTTCCCGAATTTTTAAGTGCTTTCAGTCCAAAATAATGAGGTCGTATATTATACTCTGGAACAGTTTTCCTAAGGCTAAAATAGGCAATCTTGCAATTGGCCTTGCTCATAAGAAAATTTCCTAGCTTCGGGAAATTAGCCCGAAGATAAGGACAAGTTGAGTACATGAAGCAGTGGTTCGGAGAGTTCATAACATTTATTAATTAATTATTTATTAACATTTGTTATTATAATTCTCCCCATTCTTATATTATACTAGCAGAACCCGGTAAACATTGTTTCGTCCTAGCCTACATTCGTAAATAAATAATTAATTTTGTTATTTTTTCACTTTCGCAAGTGTGTATCTATGAGCCAGAGAAGAAGGAGCTTATAAAAAAATAATATATAAATTTATTCAGATAAATGCATCGAGTAGATCTCATTTGCAAAAAATGATTCGCTTAACAGGGAGGGGGGGTAGGTGAAGAAAATAAAAATTAATAATAGCGCAGTAAAAAATATCAAAAGCGAAATTTAAAAAAACATTGGAAAAAGTGAAAAAAATGGTTACCCGAAAAAATGATGTATTTTGTCGAGATTGAGGAGAGAAACTGAAATGCCTTGGTAATTAGTCGCCGTAGTGTGCTGTGGGAGGATTTAATGGAAGCGCCGGAAGTGGAGATTAGTATAATTGAGTAAATATATGAACAGTTAAGTAATAAAAAAATGTGTGAAGCCGTAGATATTCAGTGTGTAAGTTTTAGCGAAAAGAGGGTTGTGGGGGAATATGAAAACCATTTTAGAAAATAGAAAACATGTTTGGGAGTGCCTGTGCAAAATATTGTATTGAAAATATTAATGAATGTAGGAACTGTGGGTGATGACAATGGGAACTTTTAAACGTAAATTTTCGGCATGATCTGATTTTTAACCACGGAACCCCGGCTTTCTGTAGGTAGGTACTATCCACTGTTGTGTATGCTTATTACTGAGTCACCGCTGTTGTTGGAATTCGTTTAAACGAGCTCATAAGTGGCATAGGAAAAGTGGTTTATCCAAAGTTTCAAGTAAATTGGTTCAAAACAATATTCTTCCTCAATCAGAAACTTATAACGCAGAAATTTAAGAAGTTCTGAAATACGTGTTCCATTATAATATATAATATATATACATATATCAAATATACCCTGGCGATTTTACCCCGGTGTTATTTCCCCTTCTAAATTTCCTCGAGCCTCTGTTTCACCTTAGCCTTTTTCCCAGGGGTTAAATTTGCCACATAATTATTTGATACAAATTTTATATACCACACAAAATATTTTACATACTGAAATATGCCTTTTACAAAATGTTTTATAGACTGACAAACAACAGGGGAAAAATGACCGAAAAAATTTTAATAGCGGGCGAAAAAATGACCGGGGGAATATCGCCAGGGTAAACTTGACCCCTAATTGTTATAGAGTGTTTATGCACAGTTTCAAAGTAATCGGTTAAAATAAATATTTTTTCCACACAAATATTTATACCCTTGGGAGTTGAATTTTGACAACAGCACCTACCTATAAAGCTTTCCCGCAAAATAACTTATACCATATATGCTGTGAATATGGGCTCAATCGGCCCATTGGTATAGGAGTTAGATTTCGGCGCCACCTACCGGGACCACAACTAACTAAAAACCATTCTTTCAATCTATCTAACAATAGATAGAAAGAATTTTTGGAATCGGTTCAGTAGTTCCTGAGATTGCCTCTAACAAACAAACAAACAAATTTTGTCTCTTTATAACATTAAGTTTAAGATGTCAATTATCGTCATGTCATCGCGATTACTAATTTCAAAAACCAAATAAGACCGTTTGGGAGAGTTGTTGTATTATTATCGTTGCTGATAAGTGGTTGACCCGTTGTACCTTAGTTTTGCTTTGGATGTGTTGCTACTATGTGGCTTATACCATTGATGTTAATTTACTTTTACTTTCATACTTTGGACTTTGTACTCACCAAACCACAAATCTAGGCAATACACTCTTATTTGGGTTTATTAAACTGTGTTGAACAGCTTTAAAATGTTTCGCACACAGCACTTTCTTGGGGAAGGAAGAAAATCCCGAGCTCTTGGACTTTCTCATTTTTAAGAGCGAAAGTCGACCTACGTTTTATTGCAGTTGAAAAATTGCCGTAGGAAGTGATACGCATTTATCAGCCCAAATAGAAAAGCTACGTGGGGTTTACTTCTCAAAAGCCGAAAATGTGGAGCAATGTCGTATGGCGCCCTAAGTTGCGGAGGGTGGCAGAATGTGGCAGTCATAAAAGGCAACATTTTTTATGATTAAAACCTTTGCGGTTTCTTATCCAGCTCGAAAGCCCTAAAAAACAGAAATGAATTATTATGCCGGCATGTACTGACACAGCAGAACCCCTCTGAGACGGCGGGCGGCACGTTGCGGAAATCGCGCACATCCCTAGTTTTACCAGTCACGTGATATATAACGGCACGAATTAAATCGCATTCAATATTTCAGAATACTTCAAAAGGCCCATCGCAACGGGCACATCAACGAGAACTGCATGGATCCGCTGGGTCGCGGGGCACTGACACTTGCTATCGATAGCGAGAATCTCGAGATGGTGGAACTGCTCATAATCATGGGGGTGGATACGAAGGACGCTCTTCTGCAGTCCATCAACGCGGAGTTCGTGGAAGCTGTTGAATTATTACTGGAGCATGAAGAATTGATTCACACCGAGGGGGAGCCATACGTGAGTTTTGAAAAACTTTATCCTTTCTGTTTGCCAGCCGTGGCGTGGAATATCCTCACACAGGCGAAATTTGAATTTGAATTTGCAGAGTTGGCAGAAAGTTGACATAAACACGGCCGTATTTGCCGCCGACGTAACCCCACTGATCCTGGCTGCTCACAAAAATAACTATGAAATTTTGAAGATTCTGTTGGACCGAGGTGCTGCCGTGCCAACCCCGCACGACATTCGGTGATTGCCGTTGGGATACTTTTTGTAATTTTTTACCTTATGGTGCAGATTTATTACAGATGTGGCTGTGAGGACTGTATACGGCTTAGCTCCGAGGACGCCCTCAGACTATCGTTGTGTCGAGTCAACATGTACAGGGCGCTAGCGAGCCCCTCGCTCATTTCGTTGACTTCGACTGACCCTTTGTTGACAGCATTCGAACTTTCATGGGACTTGAGAAATTTAGCTTTCACAGAACAGGTTTGGATCTTGTTTTTAAATCATTATTTACTCCCCTGCCGTAAATGTACATATGGACATAGTAAGCTTGCCATCTCTTTCACTCCATCCTGTATGAAGAAAATGGTTGATTATAATTATTCCTGGATGTTGTAATGGAAAAACCCGTGTTGTTTATAGTTTTGCTATTGAGGTCTATTATTGATTTCATCCTGTTGAAATGTATTTTAAACGTTAGTACTCACAGCGAGAGTAAGAAAACTCCTGGTGTGCCTGGGCAGATCGATGGTCCAAGGGTGGTATATTAATATTAGTAGGAAAATTACAAGTTACCCAAAACGAGATAAATGCGAAAACTAATTGTGGTCCTAATATTTTAAGCTTTTTCGCGCTATAACTTAAAAAGTATTAAGTTACGAGATCTAATAAAATGTGTTTAAATTATTCATCTAGCATGTCTAGAAGATGAGATATTCACGGAAATAATATTCCCACTATTATTAATATGCCACCCTTAGGCCGTCGATTTGCCCAGGCACACCAGGAGTTTTTTTACTCTCGCTGTGAGTACTAACTATTAAAATACATTTCATCCTGTTACCTGATGGACCTGCTTTTTTGCAGTCAGCTCTCGCTCTATTATGTTACCATACCCGGATTTGCCCGGGCTTATCTCTTGCACCATCTAAATTTTATTTTGACAATAAAATTGAAGCAGATATACATAAATCACTCGCGAGAGAGTATTTTTGTTTCAAATCCACCACCTGAAAATTGCAAACGAATATCTCAAAAAATTTAGAATTGTGATTTAATTTAACCCTTTCGGTGCTATCAACGTGTATGCATACATTTTCAGTAAGTGACACACTGGTGCCTTACTGATGCATATACATATGTACATAAATACTTTTCGGCTAGAAATCACTGTCAGTAAAGTGTATATCCGCGATTTCCTCAAAAATCACAGCACGGATTCGTATGAAACTTTTTTTAATAGAAAGCTTGTATTCCGATGAAGAATCCTTGCTGAGTTTGGGAATTGAAAATTAAACATCACATCCAATATAGCGACGGAAAATTGTCAACTTCAGCAGATTGCTATGAAAATTGGTCCTTTTATATTTTCGGGGTCGCTGATATCGAATCTGCCATCGAAATTAGGAGGTTAAAGATGGCGAATCCAATGTGCTTTGCTCACAGTTGATCAAAAGCAGCAACGCATTGACGATTCAGCGCACTGTTTGGAGCTATGTGAGAACTGACGAAACGTGGATCCATTACTACACGCCAGAATCAAAGAGACCAGCTGAGTGGACAGCAGCCGGTGAAAGCCGTCCAAAGCGACCAACAACTCAAACATCAGCTGGCTAGGTCATGGCTTCCGTATTTTGGGATGCGCATGGAATCTTGTTCATTGACTACCTTCAGAGAGGCGAAACCATCCACAGCGAATATTATATGGCTTTATTGGATCGACTGAGTGAAGAACGTCCTCATATGCAAAAGAAAAAAAGTGTTGTTTCACCAGGATAACGCGCCGTGTCACAAATCGATGAGAAGATGGTCAAATTGAACGAACTGGCGCTTCGAATTGCTTTGCCAACGACCGTATAGTCCAGATCTGGCCCCCAGCGACTACTGACTGTTTGGAAGTTGTTGTTTGAAAGTTGTTTTATTAATTAGGCCAGGGACTTATTGAGTGATGATTTTCAGACATCATAAAATAATTAATTTTTTTCCAACAAATCTCGCAGCTTTGAACCCCTCCCCCTTACACACACCAGTTTCATTCATATTCACTGAACTGATATCTATCACCCCATTTATTTTGTCACCCGTTATTAAAATACACCCTGTGTATCAGGTTGGATTTGAAAGATGTTTTATTTTTATGGCAAATTAGGACATACTATATAATACATACTTTAACAGTAAGTGTAGGATGCAATGTATTCCTTACTTTTTATGTAATTGGGAATATGCCAGTATCTGCATTCTGCCCGTACATTATACAAATTGATACTGTCTCCACAGCAATTTTTCTGTGACACCCCCACCATTACCAGTGAGAGCATCATAAAATAATAAATAAATTTTTTTCCACAGGAGTGCAAAGCGGAATACATGGAACTAAGGCGGCAATGCCAGAGGTTTGCAGTGGACCTACTGGACCAGACGAGAAACTCCGAAGAGCTAGCCATTATATTAAATTACGACCCTGAATCCCCGCCTTACGAGCAGGGTGACCGCATGCATTTGGCTCGTCTCGAGCTGGCTATTAAATATAAGCAGAAAAAGGTAATTCCTGTGAAACATAACGTGAGCCAAAATGGGAAATGCCAGGATGCGTTCTTCCTCGCAGTTTGTGGCTCACCCGAACATTCAACAGCTCTTGGCTTCAATATGGTACGAAGGAGTTCCGGGCTTCCGTAGGAAAACATCAATGGAAAAGTTGCTAACCATCATGAAAGTGGCAGTTCTATTTCCTTTCTATTGCCTCATCTACATGCTGGCGCCCAACTGCAGTACGGGGAAACTAATGCGGAAGCCATTTATGAAGTTCCTGATCCATGCATCGTCCTATCTTTTCTTTCTGTGTAAGGCGAATTTTTCAAGCGGAAGACTGCACGAAGAGGAGATGCTGACTTCTTCTCTTTGCAGTCACCCTCATTTTGGTGTCACAGCGAGCCGAGGACAATGTGATACGGCTGTTTGGCACGGAGGATATGAACCGTCTCCTGACTGAAAGAATGCAAAAGCAGCGGGGTAATGGGCCCACCTTCCTGGAAATGATCGTTGTGCTTTTTGTCCTCGGATTCATTTGGGAAGAGGTGCAGGAAATTTACACTATAGGCATGAGAGCCTACTTGAGGAACATGTGGAACTTCATTGATTTTACGAGGAACATGCTCTACATTTCTGTGGTATGCCTGAGGTAAGTTACGACGCCCGTTTTTAGTGCTTTTGTCATCTTGGAAAGGAAATTTGTTGAGTTCCGAAAAGCGGTTCATAACCACTTTGAAGTCGCTTAGCAGACTTTGGTTGCCTCCGTCGAGATGACTTCACGTAGATTTAATTAATTTGGTGCTTAGCTGACGGATAGCTCAGTGATAAGTTTCCATGTTATTGGTACTGGTGTCTGCACCGCATCAGCAAACAAATAATCATATAATTTTATTACAGTACTACAGGGTAAGGTCAAACAGTATCTAACAACAAAAAGGGACACTCGTGACGTTTTCCCACACACACCAAACGCACACGCATACCTCGCAGCAAAATAACATCACCTACACTGGCTCTCTAGCCGCGTGAGCGCCGCACACAGTCGCTGAGAATCGGTAGAAATCGCCTGAAAGTGCTCAGTGAAAAAATGAGAGCAACCACGTACGTATATATCAACTACGTGTGCGCTACCTGCGTTCCCCCCTTCTTCATTCGCATTGTTCCAGTGCTTTATGATCACGAGGAGAGGTAGCACTCAGATGGCATTGGTAATAGAGAGAATTACAAATCGCCTGGAAACTCCTTAGTAAAAAAACGTTGCATTTTGTATCTCACACTGTACATGCTGTACGTGAGTACAGTAATTTTTGTCGGCTATGGCTCTCTCTCTTAATTGCTTGCGGGAATAGGTTGGTACTCGTTCGTTTCTGTTTTAGCTAATGGGAATTTTTTCTGGATGTGTTTTCCAAACATTGTATACTAGTTAGGCATTTTCAGGATTATTAGAGTGTCCCTTCTTGTTGATAGATATTATTTGGTAAGGTAGCACTACGTCTATGTATATGTGCAATCCAATTGGCAAATTTTCATCAAAGCGTTACTTCCAACGTACTTCCCATTCGTACGTAGGTCGCATGCCTCGCCTGCTTACAGACTTTTTTTTGAGAAACTCGACAGTTTGCTGTTTGCGTCAGTCAGCCAGTAAGCGCAGTCTCGTGTTTCGCAGGGTAGTGAAGTGATAATAATAATAAATAATTGCGCGTACAGCACCGTACACGTGATAGAAGTGAAACTTCTTAAAAATAAAGAATAAGAAGGAAAGTTCCTGAGAAGATATGAGTATTTAATCTCGTTGCTCAAACACCAAACAGCGCCCATACCGGTAGATGTTTTCGAGCCGTCTGTACGTATATAGAAGAAGACATTGAAAAACTCTCCAGTAGATGGTATGAGTTTTCCCACCTCCCTATTCGGGATTTCAACACTGTTTCGAACAGTGTTACCGGTGCTAATTAGCGGCCACTCTAGATCTAATTTATATGATTTTTTTTTAAACAAATACATCCAATATATAACATATACATGTTTTTGTCTCTAGGTGAAAATATGAGTACAGGGAAATCCGGCCATAATGCCACCGGTTGTTACCTATCCTATGGCCTAACGATTAAAGCGACGATATTTAAACGTCCTGGCCGAATTAAATGTAAACTCGAACTTGCCACCCTCCAAAGAAAGAGTATTTGTTTTAAACCCCTGTTTGCATTTTTGCAGGTAAGTTGTAAAATATTCAAAAAGATAGGGTGCATTCACATTTTTCCAATTAAATTGAGAATATTAAATTTGTCCTACTTGGATAATATGATTATACCTAAGTTTTCTCGTATCCCTTAGACCATATAAATTCAGAATGAACTTAGTAACGATCACTCTTCATTTCTGTTTGCTTAACGGTAAATTATTTTCTTGATATTTTCACGGAGCACTCTTCTAAAGCCAATAATAAATAATTCGCGTGCACCAATTTCGCTTAGAGGTCTGTTTTTCCCTAATCATGAATACATAAAGCATTCTCAGTTGAACTTTTGCTAGTGACATTCTTTTCATAATCGGATTTCCCAACTGTAAGTACGTTTCATCGGATTACAGTCTAGACAGCAATGGGGTTTTCTTGCCCTTCGTGAGTTCATTGTATTACGTTGACTGAGTGGTGTTAATGCTATATGAACATTCGGGGAGCCCTAGATGAAATATAGAAACCACATGATGTACAAACGCGCATGTGATTGAAGTATTCACTTTAATAAATCGATTCATGGAATATTCAGGATTAGTTTTGTCCACAGTAATAATTATTGGCAACGTCAATCAGAAGAACTTGTTATTAATAAGTGACATCAAAATGAATACGACATGCCCGTTTTTTCTCCAAGCTTGTGGTAACATTTTTGGATTATTATACGCAGTTGTTTTCTTTCAATTATTACGAGTAAGCGAGCTGCAGCAGTCACTAGTTAATGTCCAGAATATGAAAACAAAGGAAGGACTGCAGGGTAATTGTTTAACTGTAATTGGTCAAGTATAATTTCGAAGTACATATAAAGTCGTTTTTGTATATTATCGATAACTATGTATATATAGTTTTAAGAATGACACAAATCTAGTCCAGTTATTCTAGACTTGAAAAGAAAGAAAAAGACAGCAAGGCTAATTTTTTGATATGTTGTTCGTGGGGTTGCCCTGATTACGTATCTACAAGGATCGTACAAATTGGGGAGGGTGAAAGGGGTTAACTTAAATTGCGCATTACGGGTTGGTCGTACAAAAAAAATGTGATCCACAATTTTGTTCATGAGGGCTAGTTTCCAAAGTCTATATTAATGTGAAAACTAACTTCAATATTTTGAAAAACGGGTCCCTTTACTTACAAAAACCCGCCCCTTAAAAAATCGTAAAAAAACCATCCCAAACTTTAAAAATCACTTTGTGTGCGGAGCGCAAAAAACGACGCGCTGTGGACTTTTAAGTTGAAAACTTGATGAAAAAAATTTCATCCGCCACATTGAGTTGAATATTCGAAATAGAAGTTTGACGGTGGTACGCAAGAAATTAGTTTATTTACGCCCGAACCTTTGTACATTGGGAAAAATCCGATTTAATATAATAATTCAGAATCAAGTACCTATTCACGAAAAAAAGTGATTTTTAAGGTTTAGGATAGGTTTTTTGGGTGTTGTTTAAGGAGCGGATTTTTGTAAGTTAAAGGATGAACCACATGATATCTATACGAAATTTTTCGCTCTACAACTTTCTCTTTTACTCGAAATTTATTCAACTGCCCCAAAAAAACTTATTCCGAAAAAAACTTGAACTGAAAAAGTTAAACTGCAATTGATTTCCCTGAAAATCAGTATTAGGGGGTTTTCGGGGTCGCTGATTTGGAATCTGCAACCAAAATTTTAAAATTTAGGATGGCACATCCAATATGGCGACCGAATTTCCTCGATTTCAAGTAATTTTGATGAAATTTAATATAAAGACGTCTTTGAGGTTACAGACCTCAAATTTACCAAAATTTAAGATAGCGGACTCAAAATAGCTACCGACAAAGTTAAACCTCAATGGATTGCCCTGAAAACTCCTCGACTTTAAGCAATGTTAATGAAAATGAATGGGATATGGATTTCACACTTACTAAAATTTAAGATAGCGGACCCATAATGGCTGCTAAAGTTCTTAAACTTCAACGGATTACAATGAATTTCAAAGCTAGGGGGCCTTGGTAGTTCAACTTCGAGGAATGTAAATAAAAATGTAAACAAACCAAACTTTAGGGTCACTGACTTCAACCATACCAACACTTTAAAATTCAAGAAGGCGGACCACATAATTACAAGCCAAAAATTTTAAACTTTAAAGGAATACAACGATTAATTAATACTTATGGCTTCTTACGGTCCAATCTTGAATTTTTATAGCAGAAATAGCTAATTTAAAAAAGCGGATCCAAAATGGCCATCGAGCTATTTAATTTCAAGAGTTCCCCGTTTTCGCATCTGCTGTTTGTAATTTAATAGATTTCCATCAAATAAACGAATTCGGTGCTTGTCACGATTTCTGAATATGGTATGTATAAATACGATCATTGTAATGTCAAATTCAGTACAACCACGCACCGCCGCCGTGCGAAGCCGCGTAACTCAGTCAGAAAATAAAAAAAACTTTAATGATTGGCAACTTTTTTAACATGGTGCTATTATTTTGCACGGGTGCTTTTCTGTCTTTTGAAGAAATTGTGTTTATAACTTATAAACGAATGATATGTTCTGGAATTTTATTGCCATGCAGAGAGAAAGAATATATTAATAAAGGCGTGTATTACTTACCATTGTACCACATATAGTTTTGAATTAAGAGGTAACTGTATTGAAAAGTTGTCAACGGTGCTAATGCTTTGCACACTATTGTATATACATATATGTATCTTGTTAACTACCCTTCCAAATTCCTACTTGGACCATTTGTCCATCCAGCCAATATGTCTGTCATCCTGAATTGTGTAATTCCCCCATGCACTCTACCTGAGAAAACCCTTGCTTAGTATAAATGTTTACACATAAAAAAAAAAGAAATTACAAAAGTTAGGACTTACAGGTCCTAAAGTCAGAGCGCCATAGTTTTCTCAAGAGAATTGATTTTGCTCAATTTAATCCTGAAAGCGTTGCAATGTTTTATTTAACTATTACTTCTTTAGACTCGAGAAAATTCAAAATTCGAGGAAATGTGAGCTGCTTCGAAATTGTGCAGCACCACAAGTTGGTATACCTGTTCCGTATTTCTGTATTCCGCATCATGTCTTAGGGTATTCATAAAATCTTTCATTTTTAGCCCTCTCGAGACTCTAGATGAATTAAATTATGGTACCTGGTTATAGAGCACAGCACAGCACACGAGTACTCGTAATGTGCAATATGCAAATATTTGACTGAATTTACAATTTCCAGCATTTTTGCATTTGATTTCTTTTCAGAGTGTTTGCTTACATCCAACAAGCAACAGAGATACGGCGGGATCCATCGACTGCGTACATACCCCGAGAGCAGTGGAATGACTTTGATCCGCAGCTCATAGCGGAGGGATTATTTGCAGCTGCCAACATATTCTCAGCTCTGAAGCTGGTGCACTTGTTCTCAATCAATCCGCATCTCGGTCCACTGCAGATCTCCTTGGGTCGCATGGTTATTGACATAGTGAAGTTCTTCTTCATTTACTCGCTGGTTCTGTTCGCCTTCGCGTGCGGGCTGAATCAGCTGCTTTGGTACTTTGCAGACCTCGAAAAGGGCAAGTGTTACATCCCGTCCGGCGGCGGGAAGGCAGATTGGGCTGAAAATGCGGATGCTTGTATGAAATGGCGTAGATTCGGAAAGTGAGTCCTTACTGCAATTCTAATTGGAGCGTCTGATTAGCCTTTAATCCATGCAGCTTGTTTGAATCCTCTCAGTCACTGTTCTGGGCCAGCTTTGGAATGGTCGGTCTTGAGAATTTCGAACTTGAAGGCATCAAGTCCTACACCAGATTTTGGGGCCTACTAATGTTTGGTTCGTACTGCGTAATCAATGTAATAGTACTGCTGAATCTGCTCATCGCTATGATGTCCAACTCCTACGCCATGATTGATGTAAGCCTTTAAATTGAATTAAAGCTCTTCAATGGACATGTGTAAATTTTTAGGAAGCGTCTGATACCGAGTGGAAGTTCGCTAGAACTAAGTTGTGGATGAGCTACTTTGAAGACACTGCTACTCTACCTCCACCATTTAACGTAATGCCATCAGTTAAATGGTTAATTCGCATTTTCCGAAAGTCTAGCGCAGACATAGCACGAAAACGATCACTGGTGAGTTGTTTCACTTGAAACCTTTCCTATTATAAAGAAATAAACATGAACTGAAATACAATAATAATAATAATTTATTCGGTTGACTGTACAAAGAAATTCTTTAGCGTACAAAGTTCGAATGGGAAAAAATCTACTCTATAAACAATAGGCATATGAATATAATAAAATAATTAATAAAATAAGACCAAAAGAAAGCAATGAAAGAGATATGCAAAACTTTCGGCAAAAAGACAAAATTTTAAAATAGTTAAAATAGAAAAAAGAAAGAAAAAAGAGAAATTCAAATCCAATCCTAGAATGTTCAGCGACCGATGCTGAAGATGTCAAAGATGTCACATAATCCACTGTATAAACAATCACACAGTTTAAAATCCAAGCCGATGAATGACACCGAATTAATCTATTTATATACATAATTGAATTTTTCATGACTACGAGATCTCGTATAGATCCCATTATTATCCCTATGCGCCGATAGTCCCTCGGCGGATCAATGGACACATATGACAAACGTTAAGACCCACGTCGGGCGTGCATCAAAAGAATTCCGTGCGAAAATTTTAGCAAATATAAAAAAATAGTAATAGAATTACAAACTAATTCCAAGTAATAGTTCAATTTTATGTTTGATAGATTTTTTCTCCATGCTTTTTTTTTATTAATCTTTCTTGCCAAGTAGCAAAATTAACGCCACCGCTTTGTGAAATTACTCGTTCAGGGAACTACTGACGCCATAGTGCAATTGTTTCGCTACTTGTGTGGCACATAGAGCCGTCTTGTTGAAATACCTTTCCGCATTGACGGTTAATGCTCGTCCTTTATCGTTTTCGAAGAAGTGATGTCACCAAACCAAATATTACCAAAGAGTAATTTTTTACGTGGTAATGAATGCTCCAAGATCTTTTGTGGATAGTTTTCACCTCATTTACGGCAAATTTTGTTGCTTATATAACCGTTCATTAAAAAAAGAACTCGTAGCTAAAAATGATTCCTTGGCCGAGTTTGGGTCAAATCCGAAAGCTGAATCTACGAACGTACGGCTCAATAAACGATCATTTGACCTCAGGTCCTATGTCAGCTAACTAGATCTTATAAGAGTAGAGACTCAACTCTTTCCGCAGATTTCGCCAAGTTAGGGTCTGTGACAGCCCAAGTTCTTGTGAACGACAAGGAATCGAGAGGTTTGGATTATTACGCACACTATCACGGAGGGTGGCAGTATTTTTATGTAGCTGGGCACTACGACACTCCGCATACGTTGGTTGATCAAGTAGGTACAGAACCAAGTTGACTTTAAATGTTCAACGATACGGAAATCTCACGTAAACTCATCTTTAACTTTGTCAGTAAGCCCAATTCGTGAATTCGGCTCAATGCGTTTCAGCCTGCTTTTAATTGTAATTGGGATTGTAAAACACAAGCGGTCTAATATTAGGATTCTCTAAAAAATTAAATAGACATACCTGTTTTGTTTTGAGCATTTAACTTAATCTCCGAAGCATAACCTACATTGATGAGGAGTCATTAATGTGAATGAAGTAACTTAATTTGCGTCGCTTCGGAATTTATTTCAGAAAAGAATGAAACAAAGTGAGAACGTCTACCAGAATATAATGCGCGCGCTTGTTTGGCGATACGTAGCCGCACAGAATCGAAAACTGGATGAATTGCCAGTCACCGAAGATGATATCAACGAGGTAAAGACCGAAATCTCAGCTATGAGGTATGAATTGATGGAAATATTTGGACGTAATGGAATGGACGTGTCAAGTGCTTCGAAGAAGGAGAAGCGTAAGCCCAACGCTCGTTTTTTTGTTTTGCTCTAGATATTGAATTTTCCCCCCTGCAGCGGTACGTGCAAAGCGTACAAAAATTTGGGAACGGAGATTAATGCGAGACTTCCAAGTTGCACCTGTCCCAACTGATTCTGAAAAACCAGAAAATGAAAGCGAGGATGAGTCGGAGCAGCCGCCCCCACCAAACGAGGATCCGAAAGATAAATTCAGGCGAATTGCTCGTCAGGTCATTAATGATTCCGTCGCTCACAAATGGACTGAGGTAATTCGAGGGGTCACGAAAAATTCACAGATTGGCAGGTGCCACAACAAGGAGAGTTTTAGAAATCAACAGAATTTATTGAAGGCCATAGAAGAGGCCAAGAGGTATGTACGATTGATTAAATCAATTTGGTTTTTATAGAATTAAACTCCTCACAGGCTGGTGCTCATCAGTCCCCAACCGCGATCTGGAGGCATATCTCCCGTTCAATTTATTGACGATACAGCAACGTCCTTAATTGATTTGCTGAATCAAATAAGCTCTGAGGTTGGAGGCCACAACCAGCTGGATAATACGATTACCAAAATAAATACTCTGAAGAATAATAAGCAACAGCCGACTCAGGCGCCGCAGAAGATTCCAGTACAGTCTAAGCAACTGCAACTTGGCGCTCAAAAGCAATCAAAACTCGTGCAGCGTTCCAAGAGCCCACAAGCGTCGTCTCCCACGACCTCCAGAAAAGTAGTTAAGTCGCCAGACTTAAGCAAATCTCCAGTTCCAGATAATCATAGGCCGATATCTCCACCCCCGATGTTCTCCAATAAAAGCCCTCCCCACCCTGTTTTTGAAAATATCGATAAAAGGCCTCAGACTGGGACTATGAAGAGTTCCCCGATAAAGGACACTCACAAGATCTCGCAAAACGTGCCCGAAATAAGAGTGACAAAAATAGATAATCAGCAGATTCTAAGCCCGACAAAACTGATCACGCTGAAGGCCCCGCCGGGAAAGGCGAGGAAAGTGGCTCCTCCAGTGCCTCCGACCTACGAGTTCTCGAAAATCATGATCAAGCGACCCAGGTCACCGGTGCCGAATCAGCTAAGGAAGTGTGACTCCGTTCCAGAAACCTTTGACCCACCCATCACTTTCCTAAGTTTGAACGACAGCACGGAAAAGTTGGTTCCCAGGGCGTGCTCTCCAGAGTCCGACACAAGCACTCTGCCGCCCAATAGCCCACGCCTTACTGAGCGCATTCCTGATGTCCAGATGGTGAAACGCAAGGCTGGGTGGTTGTAAATCTTTTGCCAAACTCAGTTATAGGTTAAGTAGCGTTTGTTTATAGAGAACATGTATATTAAGCAATACACACACATATGGTTATTTTGCTGTTGATTTCCGTTGTAGCCAAAGGGCAAGTCAAGGGTGCCGCCGCATCCTGGACCTTGTATGCAACTCCTACATAGTTCAATTACTTAGCTGGAAAACACATTTGTAATTAATGTATTTTGTTTGCCTCACACTACTGGAACGAATAAAAGCGTCGATTTTTGCCAAATGATTTTCTCTCTCAATTAACCTTTTGTGTATATCAATCAAATTTTCCTGGCGGTACCAAAACCTTGCAAATAATTATTTGCTATGAGCCGATTTAAGAAAACTAAAGCGTTGTCAAGATGAATTTGTTTTAGGTGCTGATTTCAGCTATTCATCGATAGGTGTACCGCAAAGTACGCAGGGATAGTACAGGAATAGGTTGTGTAGCATAAATTAATAAAAAATGTGTGTAGGCTTTTATTCCCTTTATTAAATTTAAATTTATTAAATTCATTTACAAAATAATACACGCTTTTTTAGGTAGCACAATTTCTTAAAATATTTTCTCCAGTCCTTGCTGTTTATTAATCATGAAATATCTTGGCTTCTGATGGATTTTGATATAACTAATGAACATTCCCCAAGTTAGCTAACCCCAATATTGCATGATTTTATTTTATAAGGTTCGCAAGTGAAGATGTGTACGATTCTGATTAACATACCCTGACTGGGCATATGATTTATCACCTGTACAGATTACTTCTGCTTAACAGGTTTATTGCATTGTTAAAGGGCACAATTGTTCATTAACAAAATCAAAATTATCGACAAGAAGGCATGCGTTAGTTAATATTCAAGCAAACAAAATTGGTAAAACACTAGAAACTGGAGAAAAACTCTATCACTACTTTATAAGAAACCACAAAAAATACTTCCCAATCAAATACCACTATGTCCAACACCTTGATTCGGTTTGTAAAAACGCTGCACAAGCGATTGAAGAAAATCAACTGTATACTATATAAACCCTAGAAACAGCAACTGATATCATTAAAAGTGGCCCCTGAATGACCATTTTGCTGATCTGAGAATATGGCTGAATGATCAAGAAATCAAATTTTTTGTTTACCCATATCAGCCATATTACGAATATTTTCTAGTGCGGAACTCGTTTTTGCTGTTCTGGTTACACGGTGCGCGTCTTTCCCACTAATGAAAATAATACGCGAATTAAAATATTCAGTTTTCTAATTTACCAGGTAAATTTATCGCTAAGTGTCCAGCTTGTTCTCGTGGATTTATCGATTGGAAATGCAACAGCTAGTGAACAATGTTTAATTCGCGGAAATTGGAAACATTTTTTTTTTATACCTACAATGAAATGTCAATGACAGTGGTAGAGGTAGATCAACATTGGTGATATTTTTGGAAAAAACATTAAGATAGTAGTTATTTGGCGTGAGTTTGATGTCGTTGCGTTAATTAGATCAAAAGATAAAAATAAATTAATAATGTGCATCCCGAATTAATGAACCTCCCTGTAGCTTGAAAACGGTTGAGATGGTCCCCCATCCCCTTCCTATCGGATTTTTTGTTTGCCTAGGTGAGATCCATCACCCCACTCATTTCTGTATGCGTTATAAAAAACACCCTGTATGCTCATTGGATGCCCCTCTAAATGTGATAAAGAGCTTGACGCATAATTTGTACATGCCATTGTGATGCATTTTAGAACTTTAAACCTTTATGATGCTTTAGTGTTTTCGCATCACTGCGTTTTCGAATTTACCTTTATTTCTTTTAATGAGGGAAAAGTCTGGTCCCCTAATCAGATAATATTTTTATTAAATATGCGATTACAAAATGAAGCGCCCTTTCAAACGGGCAGAAGAAAAATATCAATACTATGAGACAAAATCCTGGAGGACATCAAAGAAGTCGACAGCGAGTTCCTTTTAATAATAAATGACAAGAAAATTCCTTAATTTGGTGGGAACCTACAAAAGAATTAAAAAAAGAAATGATAACTCTGGGAAGGCAGCCAAAAATTGGGACTAATATTCCGAAATTTTAGATGCGCCTTATGGAAGAAAGCATTTCATAGAACCTCTCCGTGAGAATCTCCTCTCGTCCTTGATAGCACAGCACCCAATGATGCGATGATAAAAGATGTTGACAATTGCTTAGAGGAACTGACTGAGATCCTTGCGGAATTTGAAGAATTTGTAGGAGTCCCACAGTCTCAGACAATATGCAAATATTGAAGTTTTTAAAGGAAGAGCTATGCAAGGATGAAATTAGACACAACGAAATTAAGGAAAGGGAAAGATTGCAAGCAGGTAGGGAACGTGTATCAATTTTGTGATATAGAAAACATTTTGGCGCAATTGTTTATTTAATCCTCTTTTGTTGTTTAGTGTTGTTAAGAAATGGAAAAAGGATGGTTTCTAATTTTGCTATATGTATTGTTATTGTGTTGGCTACTAGATTATTGTACGTTACTAAATCATAATATCGTTATTATCTGATATATTTTCTCTTTAACTTCTTCGGAGCCATTGCGATCAGATGTTGATTATTCTCGTCAGCTATTATAACTGTGGGAATCTCTTCGGGGAACAGGAATTCGGCACCATCTACACAACCTAAGGTAAAGAGAAAATAATTAATATTTGATTTTTTAGATGGGTGCGGAAAAGCCCATCTCCAACCAATGTAAAAAACGCACCATTACTTTTAAAAAAGAATTCTTCCTCCATCTCAAACACCTCCGTATCCGTTGCTCATCAGGTCTGGAAGCGGAAGAAAAGAACGAGAAGTTCTCCGATTTTCCATATGAAAAACAATTGCCTCGCACAGTGCCTACTCTGCGCTGCCGGATAGGGTTGTTCAAACTTTGCTGCGGCAAGGGGGTTGCCACACCACCCCCCCCCCACGGGTTGAGTGACTGCTAATTGCAAAAACGGCCAGAAAATCGGACGTAGCGACCGGAGTGTGTGGTGATATGTTAGTAGACTGAACCGGTTCAGCACGTTCTTTGGGCATACCGGTGGTTGAAGATGTCCACGGAGATGGTGGAAAGCTTTCCATTGATGATGATATTGTAAGTAAGTTTTGTGAGTTTGTCAGAGTTCCACAGCACCGAGTACGGGCCAGGGTGAGTGTAGGGAAGCACGAATGGCATCCAGAAATAAATTAAAAAAGGGGAATTTTCGACTATGATGAACACCCACTGACACTAATAGTAACAAAAATAATATTAAATTTAATGAAAACTGTTTCCCTTTCACTTTGAAATTCCCTTTGAATATAGTCGTCTCACGTCTAGCTTATTGCGATTCATATGGAACTCCTTTTGTTTGTTTTTTTCCATTCCTGTTTCGTTTAAACTAATAAATGTTGGTCTCGTAAATCCCTTTTCATTAAAAACTTCCTCCTATCACTGCGTTTATGTCTGAACCCAACTCTGTTCAACACAAAAAGCAAATCAAGGTACAACTTTTCCTCTTCCTATATGTCATATTGCGTCCAGAAGAGTTTTAATTTCAGAAATGGTTGACTGTGTTCCAATTCAATTAAAATATCATCACGTATAAAATACAAATGTGCAACTTCAGGAAAACAAATACTACTTCCACATATGGCAGAATAGCAGAGTGCAATTTAATGAGACCTCATCGTTCGTTTCGCTAATTAGAAACTTCTCCTTGTTTGGCGAATCAAATAAATTCAGAAAATTCTAGCCGGAGCTAAACTATAATAAACTTTTTAACAACCATTATCTGCCAATTTTCATATTTGAACTTCACAAATTATTGTTTCGGGTTATGGCTCAGAAGAATGTCTAGTTACACACAAATTGCCGTTAGCCATTATGTTTTATTAGTTTATAGTATACATATGTATGTAAGTACGTACTTTTGGCTATATTATCAAATTGTAAGCTGTTGTTGTGTTATACCGGAGACAGACGGGCAGCTCAAAACATGCTTTGCCATCAAAACTTAATATATACGGTAGTGTGCCGCGTATATGAATTTCCTAAAGTGCATGTAGTCTCACTCGACATCATCTACTGCTTTGCCTTGCAATAGCAAGTTGTAGACACTTCACTTGCGACAAATTAAGCGGGAGAGAATGGGAATTTCTAGCATTTCCAGCTGTCAGAGTTGTCAATGTGCCAACTGACAAGCGGTTAAATTTCAATTTCACGACATTTGATTTCTGGAGGTACCTCTCGCTGGTCTATGCAGCAATTGTGTAATATACATGCACATGTACCTCCAGACCTTTCCCTATCCTGCGGAATCTAGATTTGAATTGACCGAGTAGCTTTTTGCTGTTTGTGACGTCAAAACTTCACTTGCCTTCTTAATTTAAGGTGCCCGTCTGTCTTCGGTATTAGCCGTTACGTGTAATGATAATATTGTTTAAGTGTCTTTGCAGGAAGTGGGATAGTCGAGATTTATTCTTGGGGAGAACCGAGTAGGATGGATAAAAATATGTTTAATGCAATAAACCCCGCACAGTGTGTGGAATTATGTCTCTCCGGAAATTGATTGGTTGAGAACTGACAATGGACACAAAATCCCAAATGGCCACTCTTGGGTGCTACGATAAAAAAAACGGTCAAAAATCGTTTCATGGAAGTGCCTTGATATAATCGTAGTTTCTATATTCTATTAGGGCGATCACCATACAAGGTTTGATCAAAAGATTCACAGCATCATTTTAATTTCACGAGCTATTCACCATCTTACTGAGACGACTTAGCACGTCAACTAACAATTAAAACGCTGAATTTGTCTTCAAAACAACAATTTTCACCAACTGCTGTTGCTTTGTCCACTCCTCCCATATATTTCTTTTTATCAACTCCTGTTTTTTAACAATTAGCGCTCCGTTGTAGATTCACATGCACATCTTCCGAAAATTGATCGCAAAAAATAGTATTCCTGCATTATGTTAATTCAGGGAAAAGTCGTTCAAATTGGGACCTCTCAATGTACCACATTCACTATAACTATAAGTCGAGTTGTTTGCGGCCTCCTTTTCGTATCTGTGCGGAGCGCATTCTGAGAGACAAGACCAAAAAACAAGGCAACGGAGGGTTCGTATGATAGCGTTGACCTGCTTGGGACATAGGGTGAAGGCAACAAGCAAACAAATGATTCGTGGGCTGGCAAAGGGATGCGCGCGAGAAAAATTTGAAGGGTTTTTTGGGGGCAAGATGTATATTATTGTTTTGCCTGCTCATGGAATTGGTCGATACTTTACAAGAAAAATTTCGATTTTCTACAGCTGAAAGTCCTGTGAGGATTATTTGAAATGCAATTTTCAAGAATGTGGAATTAAAGTAAATCCCTATTTTTTGAATTAGTATTGTTTTGCTTCCTTTTGAAATTTTATTACTTTAGATTTTTAATTGGTAATCATTTATGACCACCTTTTGCGCCGATTTTGCAACTTTGCGCCTCTCTATATGGTTAACCTTTTGTCGCAGGGAAAGATGGTACTTGTGAAAGCAATGGAAAATTTTGCGCTCTACAGCTTTTGTATGGTCATATTTTTCATTATGAATTACCCAAAACGAGATAAATGCGAAAATCCAATTGTTCTCATATTTTATCCCATTTCGGGTTATAGCTCTAAAAGTATTAACTTTGCGAAAAAAAAATTGATATAACTAAATTTGTAGCGAATTTTGAGATCTGTCAAAATATTTTCAAATTTTCCCCTAGCATGTCTAGCAGATGAGATATTTAAGAAAAATGATTTTCCTAATATTATTAACATTCCAAGCTTGGGCCATCGATCTGCCCAGGCACACTAGAATTTTTCTTACTGTCGGGTACTAACATTTTAAATACATTTCATCCTGTAATTCGGTAGGTCAGCTTTCTTGCAGTTAACTCTTTTACTATAAGAGCAATAAATCTATACTCTATAACTTTTTGTACGTATTCAGGAAACACAGGATTTACACATTCTATATATTTCATTTACTGGAACACTTAACTCTGACATACGTATTCAAAAAACATCTAACGGATAAATAGATAAATCCCGGTAAAGTTTTTAAATTTATCCTAATGTGCTTTCTATCGGATTAAAAATAGAAATACCCAAGAGGAAGGACCGTATTCGACGCCGCCGTTTGGAGTTAAAATCACACCGAACTTGTGTGCTATGTACATCCCCATTAAACCGACAAAGAGAAGAATTGAAAGTGACCTTTTCAGTGTAAAATGTCCCAATTCGTTATGACATAATACCATGGTTCCAGGAACTTGAATGTCGACTTAACGGAATAAAAGATAAATTCGGACAGGTGATTCAAAAATATGGTCATATCTATTATTATGGTATTCGTTGGAAAAACCACCTGTGGACCGAAAATTCCTTATTCATACATAACCCTTTCTCTATAGGCGTGGGTTGTCTAAAAAGGCAAAGACGTCTTTTAAGTGTTATTCCGTCTTCTCAGGACGCGCATATATAGGCATACATTACATACAGTATGATTTGTATTCCTAGTCACACACAAAAACATCCTTTCGAGGAAGCCCTTTTAAAATTGATTTGAGCACTCGAAAGAAGTTTATCCTTCAGTTGGAAGCCATTATAATTGGAGGTATAAATGACATCCCCTTGTGTCTGATTGGTGAGGGTGCTCCCCCATTAAATCGTGGGCTCGTGCCCCATGCATATCACGAACCTTTTGATATTTTCGTCGAGTAAACAAATCAATAAGGATGTACAGTTTCACATCGTGTTTATTTAGGAATTCATCCCTCGTTTCACAATTTGTCAAGTTAACAAGATCAAGTGCCCTACCAGAACGAAAAAAAGTTGTAAGCCGATTGCCCTGCCAAATCCCGATATCGAAGGACGAAGGGGCTCTTTAAATTATACATTTGCTTACACTACTGTATTTGGGCCGTTTGCAAACTAAAAGATAAATTTTTAGAGTGAATTCCCAGTCTTGCCTCTGTCTCTGCGCTTAATGCGCTTACCTGGTGAACAAATCCACCGGGTACTGGGTGTTCAGCCATAATAAAGCATGTTGGCTAATTATTTCGCCTTGCCTTGCTGCAGAAGAGAGTGTACCCACGATGATTAAAATATTTCATTTACAAGAGGTAGGTACCTACTGCTGGCTTTCTTCTACCGAAGTGCCAGAGAAGAATTTGTCCAGAATATAATGCTCGGGCAAATGCAGCACTGTAAAACTGTCAATCTCTATGGCAGTGAGCTATTGCCAGGGACGTACTTGTTTTGCTGAAACTAAAATTAAGCATTACAAAAATGTCAAAACTGCTGTGTTGAATATTTAAAGAAAAATACGTAACTGGAAACTATATGATTAGTTGAAGGACGCCTTTTGAAAAGTAGGAATAGTTAAACACATACATAGCATGATTTTAATTGCGTTATCAGGTAATGCATGCCAAAATGATAGGGGTGATAGTTGTCACCTAGGCAAAGAAAAAATCGTATGGCAGGAAGAGGGGGAATCTTAAATTCGAAATGTTCATAGTATGCATTTTGTTAAAATATTTTTATCTTTTGATATAGTTAACGCAACGACATCGAGCTCAAGCCAAACAACTACTATCTTGTTTTCCTTTCCAAAAATCTCAGCACTGTTAATCTACCTCTACCACTACAGGTACAGTCACTTGCGAAGGTGAATAAAATGTTCAGCAATTTCTTAAAATTCACGATCTCCCCAAATTTTCTTCCAAATTCACGTACTTCTTTTTTATTTTTAATGTATTACCCATCTTGTTGCCTTTCCATTGAGATACAACATGTCCAGATAGAGAAAGAACAGAATAAAAATTTATATATAGTAATGCTCCTACAAAATTTCAAAAAATCTGCATTTGACGCAAAAGTAATTTTGATGAACCCTAAAATGCCTTTTCGCTAATTTAAAACTTATTACGGTTAATGTTAGTACGTTACACGCGTTTAATTTGAAAAAGTAATTTTAAAATTATGATTTTTTAATATTCCACAAACGGTTTTCTATATATATTGTTTTGTACATCCTTTCACTACTTGGACATGTTGTACCTCTATGAAAAGGAAATAAGATGGGTAATTCAGAGAAACATAAATTGTAGGAAATATTAGAGCATTTTTTCAGTTTCGCAAGTGACTGTACCTACACTGATAGAGGTACATCAATATAAGTGACATTTTTGGGAAGCACATTAAGATAGTAGTTGTTTGGCGTAAGTATGATGTCGCTGCGTTGAGTAGATCAAAAGAAAATTATAATGTGCATCCCGAATTTATGAATCACCCTGTAACTCGAAAACAGTTGGGATTTCCCCCCTTCCAAACGAGTTTTTGTTTAATTAGGTAAGATCTATCACCTCTATCATTTTGGCGTGCTTTAACTGATACACCCTGTAGAATATATTCACATAAAATGTGGCGCTCGAGCCGTTGTTATGTGAGCTGTGGCGTAGTTGTGGTCGTCGGCGGGGGGTGTGCTCTTCTGTAGAGGGGCGGGGTTCCTCAAGGCCAACGATTTTATCAATGCAAATGCGTCAGAGTGGTTATCTATGCTGTTGATTTCCTGGTGTACATTTCCACCTCGCGGCCATTCATTACAGCCCATCGCGGGAGATTCTGTGGCACATGAGGCGTTAGGAGTTACAATCAATCCTGGAAACACAGAATTGATGAAGGCCTTACTCTACTGCTTCCGTCGTCATTGTGGCGATCCTAGAGCTTTACAGATAAATACTAGAGGAGGAAAACGCTTGAGAGCAAAATTTCATAATACATTTAAGACCAACTTCCATGTTAGGTTGGAAACCTTCGGGAAGGCCACTAAAGTTAAGAAATCTCTAACCCCACTCTTGAGATTTGAAAATTCCCTTCCACGCAACAGTAAATTAATCAATGGTCATCAATCCTGATACAGTCTGTTATGCCTTTCATCTAAGCAATGAAATGAAGTATACTTAACCGATGTGGTAATAGTACCTTCAATTCCAAGGTGGATGCCTGAAAAGTTCTTTAAATTTTTAAATGAAAACTGTTGTCGCTGCTCATATATGCTGTCTGGGGAGACTTTTATATGTAATTAAAGGAAAAGTTGGCCATCGTCTCACGGCAGAAGTTAGGGAATGTAAGTTACTCTTAGGTGGATATTCTGCCGTTAAACGCTTCAGACTTCTTCAAACTTCTTCCATCGTGGGTGAAACTAAGCTGTAAAAATATTTGCTAAGATCAGCAGAATGAAAGTGTCTTAATGAAATTTTCCTCAAGGACCCGCAAAGCCGTAACATAAAAATTTGATTAAGTTCAAGTGGTGCTCTTTAGCGCCGCCTTAGCTGCTCATCTCAGCCCCGAAAGCGCTGAGCAATTCCCGAAAATTTGTTCGCTACACAATTTAATTAGAGGGGGAAGAAAATCACAGCATACTCCAGGAGCTCCTCTTTAACGAGCAGTTACAATATTGGCATGTCGACGTTGGCGGCAAATCCTTTCCCATATTAAGAGCGGTAGAATGGCTTTAATCAACCAATTACCACCTCGGCGAAAGGGTTTCAACTTCAACGGCTCCCGATATTACTTCGTCTTAAAACCAATTGTGTGCATTCGCCTGCTCTCAAGGTCCCCCTGGGAACATCAAGCACAATATTACATTCTCCCAATGTAATCCGCGAACGAAAGCTCTACTGCTACTTTGTAACGAGATTTCTGACAAAGTAGCAAATATTGCCGCCAAAGACGACGAGGGTGGTGCGCTGTAAGAGGTTTGCATATCCCATCTGCATACCAAAGTGGTTTGTGTGATGTTATAAAATGCATTTCGTTGACATGAAAGGGGGGAACATGCAAAGAAATCTGGTATTTCTGTAAACGATGGCTCTGCCAATTTTATAAAAATTTAGACTTACATTTCACTACTCAGTCCTCATGGGAGGTTGCTTGGCATTCCAACGGGAATTCGCTGCCAACAGGCAGTTTTATGGTCTTAAGTAAATACACGTGTCCGTATTATATCCCATGTGATGATATTTAAATATTGCCTCCCTCTGTGTTGATCTTACCACATGTAAAATTTTGTCAGTAAATAAACTGAAGAAAAAGACTCTGGTAAACACGTATGACGTCACATATCTTGTTGTATTCTGCTCGTCAAACCCTTTCATTTTAAAGGGTTTTTCAATATGGACGCTCGAAAGTTTTTAGGTTATAGCGGCCATGTTATTAAAGCAAAATCTGTCAAAATTGTTGTCAATTGTTCAGTACTGTGTGGATTTAGCGTTGAATAGCACGTACAAAATTTTATTATCAAAATCATTCCATTCGAGAAACGTTTCGCGCAATATGTGCTTTTTATTTTCGCCACAACTGTCCCGCCGAGTCGAGTTTGACGTTTGGTAGCCAAATTCGAATCAACCGGTCCGGTAAATAGTCAGCCACCCAAACGAACGGTCTGCTGAAAACATCGCTGTTATGTTCACAAAAACTTAACCGTTCTGCCACTTCAACTTGGCGAATTTTGCTTCGGGACTTGGGTCTGCACCCATAAAAAATCCAACTTCCCCAGGTACTCAAGGTATATGACCATAGACAACGCCGTGTTTTTGCTGATTGTGTTCTGGAGCAGTTGGAAGTTGACCCAAATTTCACAAAAAAAATTATCTTTAGCGTCGAAGCCCATTAGCCCATTTTTAGATGAATGGATTTGCGAACAAGCAAAATTGTCGGATATGGGACGATATCAATCCACACGAAATACACCAGTACCAAATGCATCCTCAGAAAGTCACTGTTTGGTGCGGATTTTGGTCTGGCGGAATCATTGGTCTGTACTTCTTTCAAAACGAAACTGGCATTGCCATAACCATCAACGACTAGTGCTACAAATCAATGATAAGCACCTTCTTGTGACCTAAACTGTATGATATGGATACCGACGACATGTGGTTCCAACAGGACGGGGCTACGTGCCACACACTGCATGCCATGATGGACATTCTGCACGAGCGGTTTGAGACTATCTTAAATCACAGTTCTATGCGAATAAACGGGAAACAATTGCTGTCCTCAAATTCAACATAACGCCATCCAGCAAATTCAGCCGGATTTATGCGACAAAGCTGTTCAAACGAACTTTCCGAATACGTGCGACCATGCAAAGTCGCGGCGGACATTTGAACGACATTATACTTCATAATTAATGCCGTAAAACATTCTGTCAACTAAAATTAAAATAGACGGGATATCTCACGCACAACTTGTTTTATTTACATTTAAAAGTCGAGCGCCTTATTGGAAGACCCTTTTTATCCATATCGAGGTAGTTGTGAAGAAAGAGGTAATCCGCCATCTTAGGACATCCGTCATATTGGGTTTAGAGTGACGTCAATAGTTTAGCGTATTATGCTCATTCAACGCATTAATTTGATACCTATTGTCCGACATTTTGGCTTATGGTAGCCGCCATTTTTCTTTTTTTGTAATATTATATAGCTATGACACCCGGAGAATTAATACGATTCTAACCGCCCCTCATTTAACCAAATCGGTTAATCCAATGGGGCTATAGGCCGTAACATACGGACAAACATACGTACATACATAGTCTGATAATCACATAACTCTTCCGCTGTCGAGTAAAAATAATAAAAAGGCTTTATCAGACGTCAGTTAATACGATATGATTAATGAATATATTTATGTATAATTTTGTGGGCTTCTGACTAACCAGGTGGGCGGGATCGTGTACTCTAACTCGCCGGTTGCGTTCGTGCATTATTACCTTCGATGAAACGCTATACAAAATCCTAGAATATTTTCCTAGAACATTTTTTTTAAATACACTTTCCCTTTAAACTGATCCCTTAAACAACAGTGCCTTGTTCCCAGATCATACGAACGGAGTAAACGAGTGTCATATGTAAAACGTGATTTTAGCACAACATTTGGTAACTTGAATCACTAAATAAAGATACTGTGCTGCGATGCTTAGCTCGTAAAACGTTTCTTCAGATGAAAAACAGTAATATGGATGAGGGGAGGCAGATATTGAAATTTTTATAGCACGAGGGCCATAAATATGTAAAGCAAGAAATGTAAATATGACAAAGATGTACTTCATTTCGCATACATTATATACAATTTACAGCTCCCACTGGGACCCTATACATATGTATGGTGTGTATGTGGCGCATTCGGAAATTGTAAAAAAAATTATTTGTCATAGCACACGTGCCCCCTTTTAAACGTGGTGGACACCCAGCCAATCGCCAAATCGTCAGACTTTACATTTTTATGTTATGGCGATGTTAAATAGAAAGGTCATCAATTCAATGGGCTCAGAGTCTTAAGAAGAACGGGGGGCAGTTGCGTGTCTACTTCCGTAAAAGTAAAACAGTGAAGTGAAAAAATGCTCAAAATGGACCTCACGTCAAAATTTGTATAATAAGATTTGCGGAAAGCTCTTTAAGCGAAAGTCAACACCACGAAGCGGGATTAGTTTCAGTGCTTTGTCAGAGAGCCGAGGGAGCGTGGAGGAAATTTCCAAGATACTGCTCTGCGTCGTCTGCCCCGGTCCGTACTGCTTAATATCCCCCATGCACGTTTCTGGTCCCCGCGGTAAGCTGTAAGTATGTATGTGTATGTAGCCCAGCAAGGGAAAGAAATAAAAAAAATCGTAAATTCACAAAAGAAAGGAAGAAATTGAGTAGATTCGGGTAAAGCACAGATAAGGAGATATTCAAGCACGAGCTACATACAAATTTGAATGAGGTGCCTGGGCCGGAAGTCGAGCATGCGAATGAGGGCTAATTTCGTGCTTACGCATAACAGCCAAAGCAAAGCACACATTCGGATGGAAATTCAGGAAAATTGTGGGTTAAACTCACAAGCCTAGCGACATTGGGGAGAATGTATTCCCAAGTCCTCTTTAGCCAGGTAGGTACATATAAGTTATTAGGTGACATACTTTGGAGCAGCCATGCAAACACGGGCTCTCCCGGAACGCTGAACCACTTACTATTTGCTTAGATGTAAAAAATTAACAGTACTCTGAGACGGAAGCAGGCTTTCTTGAGACAAATTACTTTGTCCCTTGGGAATTGCTAAATCTTCATTCTTGGAAGGACTACTTCTTGCAACTTTCTACTCGGCATTCAGCAAATCTTTGATCATAATATCCTTAGAGCAGAGCCAACATCTTTGCAAACATGATAATTGCTTATTAAGTTCTCAAGTACTGTTGCGAGTACACAAAGCATTTAATCTCGGAATAGCTCAGACTATCTTTCTAAAGCTGTTGCCAGACTGAAGTGATTTTTTTCGGGGATTAAAGCAGCGCGTATTAATTGCCACATGCATTTCCTACGACAGTTGATAATATTAACGTTTGGGTGATTCTACAAAAGTTGAACAAATTTTGACCTCATTTTGTTTCTAAAGTTTTAAGTAAAAATTAAATAGTATTTTATTATGAAGACATACATAGGTAGTATAGTAAATATTACTGTTCCAGACAGGGCCAGTCACTTTTTCAAACAGTATCTGAGATATCTGGATTTTCTTAATTTTAATGCCAAGGAACTGACGAGCTTACCATGGCACTGATTTAATACACCATTTATTGGAAACAACTTTGACGCAGCAAATATCTTAAAATCGAATAATGGCACACATAGTCGAACTTAAAGGCGAGTTTTGAAAATTGATCTCTTGTTTCTGTGTGAACTTCAAAGAAAATTCACAGTGAGCATCATTTTCTTATGTGTTACAATTAAGTTTACTTATTTCAAGTTTAAAATGTTTTCTACAGAAATGCCACGCGGTAAAACATTTTCCAAGGAAGAGATAGGGAAAGTTATTGCGTACAAGGAATATGGACTCTCCAATAGGGAAATTGCCAGACGAATAAAGAGATCACATATAGGCGTAGCTAATGTGATAAAATTATAACCCTTGTATGCAAAAACAAAACGTCCAGGACGACCTTCAATTATATCCTCCTGCCAAAAACGTGAAATTACAGAAGCTGGCTAGAAACAAGACGTATTGCACAAATCTTGTACAATTGCGGTACGTACTTTTATTTGGACTAAAAATAAAGGTAAACCTGAGTTGCAACAACGTCATAAGTCCCGCACGTCTTCACTTTGTGACGTTACATTTATCGTGGGCCGATCAATGGGACCAGGTAATTTTCAGTGATGAAAAACAGTTTACTCTGGATGGCCCTGACGGTTATAAACGATATTGGCACGATAAGCGCAAAAAACAAGAAATTAGCTTGCACAGAAACTTCCAAGGAGGCAATCTTATGGTGTGGGCAGGAAAAACTCCGATATGCTTCATCACCGATAAAATGAATTCTGCTGGATATATCAACCTCCTAGATGAAGTGCTTATCAATTTTCTGGATAATTTGGATGATTCACAAATGGTTTTCCAGCAAGATAATGCACCAATACATAAAGCCCACATTGTGCAAGATTGGTTTCGGCAGAAAAATATTGAAACTATGGACTGGCCTGCCTTGAGTCCCGATCTGAATCCGATCGAAAACGTTTGGGGAATTATGTCTAATCGGATTTATTCCAATAGCCGGCAATATGGAAGCCTGAGAAAACTTCAAACAGCAATAATCCAAGTATGGAGTGAAATATCCATTACTGAACTCAGAAATTTAATTAGTTCAATGCCTAAACGTATGGAAGAAGTAATTCATGCCTCTGGGTGTCACACTTATTATAAAAACATATTAATGTACACATTTCTTTTAAAAGTAATTTGTGAAGTGAAATTTGGTTTCTATCTTTGTTATTCGCTTAGTGTTTTACATACATATAAAAAATGTCTTTAGAAGAAGTGATCAATGGATTCACAAAACATAGAAAAGAATGAAATACGCTAATTTTTGTTTTTGGAAATATATTTATTTCTGGGGGTGTACGAGTATATGAACGCAAGGAAATAAGAACTCACCATAGAACTGACATTTTGTCTGGAGCTGCACGTGCATACGCGATAACCACGCCGCTGCTCCGCTTGGTCTGTTTTTAAAATAGTTGTCGTACAAAGGGAGCGCTTTGTAGCTAACTTCACTACCAATACTTAGAACTGAATAAGGACCTGACGTGATGAAATATTTAAAATATGTACATAAATCAATGTTTCATTTTTTGTAGTGAAATAGTAAGATTAACAATGAATTGGAAATATTTTAACATACAATCACTCAATTATGAGATTCGGGAGTTGGGACACGCCAAGGAATTGATGTTTTGAACATTTATTGTGTTATTTTACAAACTTGCTTTTAAAAATATACATCGAAATTGGGTGAGCAGGTACATGGAGCATGGATATTTTGAAATGTGATGAAATATTTGCATAAAATAATAAAATGCTTGCTCTATTGAATGATCACATCAAGTTGCCCAACTTTTGTAGAATACAAGTAATTAAAATTGAAAATCATAAGTCCTTGACTCAAACGGTAAATTTACAAAAATGGCGGCTAGTAATTCAATAGGCATTTGAGTATAAAAAGGAACTAATTACCAAGTGCTCTCAGAAGCGACCACGTAAACATTCTGTAGACCTACTCTTGTTCTGAGCTCCTGTTTGTTAAGACGGAGGAATATTCTGGCCTTACCATGAGGTGCCACTATGAAGGTTTTGGATTGCCGACATTCTTGGGTGCTATTCCAATATCGGAGTCGGCTACTCTTCTCCCAGTTTACTATGGCATTTGGAGATTTGGAGATTCCGCCCCTTGTATTGCCAGACCGTCGGCTACTTCGATGCCTGTGTAGCCTTCACGGCCTCATGTGGATCCATGAGTGTAACTTTGTTGCAGTTTGGTAAAAGCTTCAGGGATTCCAGGCATTGGCAAATCAGCTTTGAATCTACACTAAAGGATTTGAGTGCTTTTACTGCAGCTTGACTATGTGATAATATAAAGATAGTAGAACCTCCTATGATTTTGTTAATGCAGGTATTGACGCAATATAGTATGGCCAGTATTTCAGCATAAAATATGATGTGAGTTTTACCTAGTGTCTTTGAAATGCGGCACTTAGGGCTATACATGCTGATCCCTACCCCTTCATCGGTTTTTTATCTGGCGGTGAACCAACCATATATTTCTTCGAGGATGGCAAGATGTCCCACCAGGTCTCCTGGTTTAAAGACTTTAGTTCGTTGCAGCCTGAGTGCTCCTGAGTGGTGTAAAGTTAAGGAGGAATTGAACGGTTGCAGTGGGGCAGGTACTCATGGCGCCTGTTATTCCCAAACATGCTAGTCTTTATACTTTTTGTAGTGCGAGCTCCACCATTTTCTGTTTAGTCTTTGGCAACCATTCAAGGGCTGCAGACGTGACCATGGGGCTTAATACTGTTGTGTAAAGCCAGAACACTATTTTCGGCTTTAGACCCCAAATTTCACCTGAAAAACTGCGACAGGTGTTGAATGAGGTTATGGCTCTTTTAGTCACTTTCGTCACAAACACCAGTCGTCCTAGTCCTGGGTTACTAAACTATAAATCCAGGGTGTTTTCGGTGTTTCACTTACTCACATGATTCCATTCCATTTTTTTTCCTGAACGTGGTCTTACGTGAAGTCTTACGTTTGAGCCATAAGCAAGTTAAATTTGCATTCGTCCGAAAAGATTATTCTTTCTCAGTTCAATGGTCTTGAGTCCACTCAATATGTTGACACCAGTGCTCAAAAGTGAGTTTTCCATAGAACGCTATTCATGAAAACCCAACTGCTGAAGTCTCCGACAAGGGATTTTCACAGATATGCACACGTTTTCTGATGCTTCTAAGCCTCCTTTATACAACGACGTTACAAGGGCACAGAATGTTGAAGCCGATTGAACCTTCTTGTAGTCATTCTATGCCGTTCTGAACCCTAAGTATTCTATTCTGTTTGTACTTTTGTGAAGTGAATGTTATAAAATAAACAAATCAAATTACGTCTTTGTATCCTTTTCAAAATTCCTGACATCACCAATTATTTTCAAATCCAACTCCACGAACCTTCGACTGAACTAAATCACCATAACTTTCACAGAAGTAGCATTGATTCGGTCCATGAATATACTGCGAAAATCAAACATACATATACGTAGGGGCCTATATTTGGCAGGAACTCAATTTCACCGATCCGAGTGTCCTATTTATCCAACGAAGTGCGTTTTTCAAATCGAGGTGTAAGCACTGCATGAGCTCAAATATTGACGAAGCAGCTAGAGCTGAGGCGTGTGATTTAGGCGCCCCAAAGTGCAAAGTGATACAATATTTCCCTCCCCGGGGTTAGATGATTGCAAGCGACGATTGATTTATGGCTTCGACCGAAACTGGGACGAACAAACCAAACTACGTTAAAATGTCTTGCCCACGTGGCTCACTTTGCCGTAATTGGCAAAATACTTGATTTACGGCATTCATTGGTACTGGCCGCGCTAGACCCAGTGGGGGCAGCTCTCATTCGGGAGTTGGAATTAGTTGACGTGTCGATAAAAGCAATCCAGGATTAAAACAATGGCTATTCATTCCCGGGTTGTATGCACTTTGGATAGCTTGGCGGGCGGGGATTGTTGTGCAAATATTTGGACATTTGATTGGATGTCGCCACAGGGTTCCTGCCTGCTGATATGCATCGCTCCTGCATAGTCCACAAAAGTTGACCCGCAAATTGCAAATAAAGGTGCCTCCACATGCAAATTGAAATCTGTAAAGCCTGCTAGTGACGGTAGCAAACAGCCCCAGACAGGACACATGAGCGCATCCCAAAGAACAAACCAGTTGAGTGAGGACCTGCACGGTCATTAATAAATGATGAGGCCGTCGAAGTTAATCGATACGATGACTCCACCTTAGCTATACGAGCACATCCCTGCAGTTGTTTCGACATCGCACAAAATAGTACCACAGTGTAAGAACAGTATTACGTCCCATTTACAGTTTTCAGATATCATCATTGGGAGCCTAAGTAACATACATATATATTTCAAATACTAAACGTAAAGTGCACTAAAGTCTTTTATGAATCATGATGAAATCTCGTGTCCCCCAGTGCGACGGAAGCTTTAAGCACTGAGTGTGGGGAGTGATCCGCGACCATGAGCTTCATCTATGCCGCTTGCACTTTTTGTGTGTTCAACGACATTTAAATCCGCTGCATTCGGTTCCGCAGAGTCCTCTTGATATCTGGGTCACCCGTAAGGCCGTGAATAAGGAGGCTGTGGAATTATGCGATTATTGATTTGAAAATCTGATATGTCATGTTACGTCAGGATGCGACATATTAAATTAAAGAGATTTCTTAACATCTCATAAATAGTGCGTAATTAAAAAACATAAAGATAAAAAGAAATAGAAGTGAAGCTTCTTAAAAAATAAAGAATATGAGAGATTTAGTGTGGGAGACAGAGAGAAAGAAAGAGCATCTCAAAAGAAATACAACAATACAAAATTTGCATAAAAAACAGTTTGTGTATTCAATATTTACTGTCATTGGTTGAATTGGTGTTTAAATTGGTAATACTGATATTAATGGATTGTGATAACTAAATTATGAGATATACAGCCCCTGTTCATCGAATTAGGAACACTAACACTTTTTCGTATTTTTTGGAAATATCTACCTGCAACACATGTAAATTGCGGGTTTTCCCGAAGAGAGTCGTTTTTTCTTGATCCCATTAATGTTTTAAACAGAACATAAAATAATTAGTACACACCATTGTCCCTTAATCGTTTTTAAGGACGATTTTTCTACCTGACCATTTTTATGGCTGGTTCCGAAAAGTTTGTGTCACTATAAAAACTAAGTGAAAAATACGAATTTCATCACTTTGTGTGTTTGGCAAGTGATTATCTGTGCGTTAAAAGGCGATTGTGCGTATCAGTTTAAAGGAATCGGAAGAGGAATCCAAACTTTTGCGGACATTTGCGGAGTTGTAATTTTTGCAAGGAATTCTTGCTAAAATGCAAAAATGGGAAAGACAGCTATCATTGCCTTGCTGAAGACAAGGATATTTTTCTTTCGAGAAATCGCAAAAAAAAGGGGAAGAATCTCCTCAAACTGTTATAAGAATATCAAAAGGACTACAGGAAAATCCAGAGGGTGTCACCAGTAGGTGTCAAAATTGCTGCAGAAAGAGAAAAACGACATCTCGAACAGACCGTAGAATCATCCAAAAGGCCTGCGGAAATCGTCTCTTACCACATTACACCAGGACGTACAAAGCGAAGGAATTCAAATATTAGCAATGAGCTTAAGGAGACGATTATACGAAGCGAACCTAACATCAAGACGGCCTGCAAAAAAGCCAAAACTCACGGCGAGGATGGGATGAGCGAGGCTTCAGTTAGCTGAAACTTATCGTCATTACACAGTAGCAGATTTTAAGAAGGTGATTATCATCTTATTAATTAATTAACATATTTTTGGAACTATTTTGCGCTAAGAACCCAAATATCTGATAAAACAATTATTTTTTTTACTTTCAGATAGTATTAAGCGACGAGTGCAGGCTGGAAGCTATTACGCAGAACCCTTAATTCGTCCGGAGGAGGCCAGTAGAGTGGTACAATGAAGAATGCGTTGCAAGAACCGTGAAACACCCACTAGCCACGATGATATGGTCTTGTATCTCTGCCGATGGACCTGGACCACTGTTTTTTGTCGATGGAATTATCAACAAGGACGTTTACGAGGAAGTGTTCAAGGACATTTTTATACCGCATTATAATTATTTAAGATCCTGCGACATTCCTTACAGCTTTATGTACGATGGTGCACCCTGCCATGCTGTTCGATCAATTAGAAATTTATTGAACAGCTCTGGTATCCCAAGCAATTCTCCTGACCTTAATCCCATTGAGAACGTTTGGAGTCTCCTTAAATCTAAAGTTTATTCAGTCCCCAATTCTACTATAGCAGTCGTGAAGAAAAATATAAACAATGTGTGGGAAAATAGCATCGATATAAATGAAATGATTGAAAGGTGCTTTGAAAACATGACACATAGAATACACAGTTATAGATGCGAAGGGTGGTTCTACAAAATATTAGTTTGTTTTATAACAAATTGTGCCCGTTATTTTTTAACCACTAAATATGGGAATGAATATCTTACACACAACTTGTTTTATTTACATTTAAAAGTCTAGCGTCCTTATTGAAAGACTCTATAGTGGTGGCATCCTCCTGGAGACTCCAGTCAATAGAGGGTAAGTTGAAATCACCAACCGGTAGAAGTTCGTCAGAGATAGACATATCACTAAGAAGATGTAGAAATTAATTCGCAAATTGTAGGAGTCGTGTTCGGAGAGACCAGATCAGACTATGGAGGTGAGAAGTGTCCACCAGCTCATAGGATAGCTCACGTCGTACGACGCATTAATACACCACCGTCAACCGGCGCATAAAGCTACGTAGTTCGCATTGCCAGGCAAAGCCAGGTTTCCGTCAAACAGACTATGTACGTCACAGCATGATTTCGTCGAACCAGCAAAGAGGCGAGTCGTTTTCGTGCGTAGTCCGCTCAAAAATGTCGAATTGATTACTAACTGTCTGTATTTACCATATGTATCAACTAATGACGAATTTTTGCGCCCAAACATCAAACAGAAGGTGAGCGATTTCGTCTGAAGCAGCTGCTGTAGAATTACGAATACGAGGTTGCAGTCTCAGAGTGGAAACAATTTATCAAGCGTATGCAAAAGTGTATCCGATCTTAAAGGTGAATGCTTTGAAGAACAACAAAGCCATTAAACCGAAATTTAAATCTTGTTTTCATAACATTTTCAGACAATTTTCCAGCCGCCTACATGGTGGAGTCCAATGTAGACTTAGGTGAATTTTTGGTGGAGAAAAACGCGTAATAATGAAAAATTTGTTTTATTTGATTTACTCTTAAAAAACTCACATTATGCCCATAAAGATATGTCTCTCTTCTCTTATAGTGCTAGCGAGTATGTAGATGCGTCAATCAATGACGAGTTGCTGCAGCTATGCTTACAATTTTCATTCAGGTATATGACAAACTATTGCTGACCTAACTATTTATATACACACGAAAGACCACATCGCAACTGGCTGAGTACCTGCTGAACAAACCGTGCAAATCGTTAAAAAGCGATGACCCACTGCAGACGATAAACCAAAGGCGGGCGAGGAGTGCAGCCTTCCCGCACCATCAATCCTTGGCTAGTTTCAATCTGACAGCGATTCGCTTGCACTTCCACATCAGCTGCGTCTCCAGGATGCTGAAGGACATGGCCACGAGAACGAGTCCCAGCAGGAGGTAGGCGCAGCACGCGAACAGCTGAACGTCGGGTCCCTTGAAGGTCTGTCGCGGCAGGAAGTCCCCGTAGCCGATGGTCGATAGAGTCACGAAGCAGAAGTACGCGCCATCGATGAAGCTCCAGTCCTCCCAAATCGAGAAAATCACCGTGCCGAGGAAAATGTAACTGATCAGAATGAGCAGGACAATGCTGATTGGCACTTGCGGGGCGGAGTTGTCCTGATGACTGCCACTGTCACCCTCCTCACAAGCGGATTCCGGCTCAATTTCCATTCCATTACCTTTGCTCGATGAGATCAGAGGAATGCGGGAAGGCGTTCCATGCGGGCATCTGAAATAAGCAAAAAAACAGCTCTTGAAGGATCCATAAACAATTTTCGCTTGAACTGAGCCTGTCAGTAGCCTGGTCCTAATTCCAGACGACCCCGAACGTATTAGCTTCAGAAGATAAATCGTTTGCCCGCCCAGCCGAACACTTGTCGACCTCTCCACGCTTCACCTTTCTGGCACTCAAGTGGAAAACTACAGCTCCAACACTGGTCACATTCGGTAGAGGATTTTAAAGTCAACAAGGAAATAAGACGACAAAGGGTTGCGGTTCCTGCACTTTACCCAGCGAGCACTTCCAAGGGAAACAGGAATAGAGTCGCACGAGGTGCTATTCGATAGCCGATTATTTTGTGCCCCGAGGAGGGTGTTAGATTAACTGAGGATTTGAAAACAAAGCAACGCCAGCAGAAAATTGATGGCATGTTCATGTTTGCTGCCCGGTAAAGGAACAACGTAATTCTACACTTTTGCAGGTGGCAATTTAATGGAGCGCGCGTAATAACATTTGATCCTTGAATGAGATTAAACGAAGTCTTTCCCCTTTTAGCCATTTTTACTGTAACATAATTATGTTCGTCACTTTTGGTGTACATTTTTATTAGAGATTGACAAGCAGCTCTCTGACTCTCTATAATTTGAAACGTTTTTCATGCACAGACCTCTCAGCTCTCACCGCTATCGAAAATTCATTGGACAATAAATCACGAATTTTGATCAATTTTGGTTATTTAAACTTCTGTTATTTTGAACCCTTGGTGATTTGAAATTTTTCCTTTGTCCCTTGAGTTTCAAATTAAGGAGAGTCCACTGTATTTTTATTTCTTTTACTCTAGATAAATGTAAAGCTTGAATGCCGACGACGCAGCTTTAGCGGTTACAGGCAACTACTTAGACACTCTATTTCCGAAATGCTGCAACAAGCACTCACAAAAATGGTTGCTTGGGGTGTCGGCTGTGGATTGTCTATCCACCTGGACAAAACAGAACTGATGCTCTTTACCAGGAAACACAAAATTCCGTTCATCCGTTCATTCCGTTCCAAAAATCGTTACATACAGAAATTTAGGAATTCCCCTTTTTCTACTACCAGGGCCTAGAATAGGTTTTATTCTGGAAGCGGCAGTTGATGTGAGAGGGTGAGAATTTGTGCGACACGCCGCACGTCGATAGTGAAATTAAATTAATTGCTAATTGTACTGTAAGAATGCTCTCAAAGATTGTTTCTAACGACGCGACGGTGCTTTTTATCATTTGACAAAGGCATGCCTCAAGACGTATGTTGGAAAAAATTTGAATCAATGAAGCTTAAAGCTTTTCCTTTTAGCGCATCCATATCTAACCCCTTTGTGCGCTTCCAGAGCGCTTCCCTCTGCGGACATGCCAATGTTAAAAAGATATGAACGAGAGTAGGGCACGGAAGCGCTCCGAGGTTCCAAAGAAGGGCTGCAGATGATGTTTGATCGTTTTCAATTCCCGCTGGGAGAGCTGTCGACTTTGGTTGGAATATTTCAAGAGCAATACAAATACCAAGCCCCTGTTCGCTCTAAATGAAATTCTTTCCATCAATTATTTATGTTGTGGGATCACACTTATCTCTACAAAAAATAATATAAAATACGATTTCTGTGTGTAACTATTTTTGTGTAAGTCCGATATACTTCGGAACCCGGGAATAGATTTCGATGCGGTTTTCATCTGCATTTAGAGTTTTTTCCGAGGAAGGCTTTAGGCTACATAACATCACGCTTTATTATCCGGGAGCTAAGTAGTAAAGGAAACTATGCAAAATTTAGAGTAATTTTCGAGGAAGCGAGTGTAGTCATTGTTAGCTTTTCAGATAGTCTGTCTGTGACAATTTGGGGTATGTCGAAATTTTGATTGTATAAGCGATAAAAAAAGGCAAATCGTAAATGTAATTTAGGGTGTATAACCGCTAATGCTAAACTTTATCGCCTGTCGCTCGGCTCGAGAATAATCGAGATCAGACGACGCAACGCAGGACAGATGAAACTCCCGATAAGCGGGCAGCTCCGCTGGAAACTGTACGGCTTTTATGACTGTCGAGTTAGGCAAGCGGAGACGTCTGCGAAACGGGAGGAATGCATTGAGAGAGTACTCATGAATTCTCCGGTATTTCTGAACTGACTTAGATAATTCTTTTTAATTTAGAAAAATTTGCATTGAGAGTGACTCCACACAAATTTCAAGATCTGATGAAGACCGGATTCAACATGGCGACCGAAAATTTTCAATATGAACGGATTTACGTTTAACTGAACATATAAGGGCTTTTGTGGTCATTTAAATTCTGGAAATTTGATCTCGGCAATATTTTGGGTTCGGGTGGGAAAAATGAAAGTTCGTTTCCACGGATAAAATAGTTTCATGTATTCTGCAACAGTTTTACCGCGCATGCATTAAAATAAAAATTGAAACAGTTTCATTCATTCTGCACGAGTTTTAATTTACAAGTTTGAACTAAATCACTAAAAATTTAAAACACGTATACTGCCAATGTCAACATAATAAGAATTTTAAATTTAGCTCACGTTTACCAGAGCATATTTAGTAAAGTTGTGCTACGCTGGCTTTGCCAAATGTGCGGACATATCGATATAAGTCAATTTGGAGGTAAAACAATTCTTGTTTACGAAAATACAAACAACCTAAAGTTTTCAATTGAATTATGTGGGCAATCATCAGTGCTCCGAACATAAATACTTGAAACAATTGGCAACACTGCTCGCAGTAAGCAGCAAATTTTCAACTTTTTTTTATCATAATACATATTTCACTCCAGTTAGGAGTATATAATTGATGAGGCTTCCATCTGTAGCTTATTAGGAAATACGCACTCTGGGAGTGGAATTCGAATCTCGGACTTTTGGATCGACAGTCTAACACGCTTACCACTAAGCTACTCGTGTCCCCATCATACTAGCAAGTTACTTTTGAATTTCAGAAGGATAAATACATATTTAGCAAATTGTACTTAGACAGAAAGCCCGGAATTCACATACATATCTAGTTAGTGATCTCTGGACTAAGCCATAGAATCTGCTTAGTTATAATATTGTGAGAATAACTTCTTAACTGCAGAGGGAAACAAATTTTCACACAATTTACACAAACGTATGCTTTAAACGTCTTAAAAACTAACGAAAACTTTATGTGCAGGTCTTGTGGATTTGTGTGCCAGAATCGGATAGAGATACCGAAAGCCATAAACGTCTTCGCCCGGACAAGCGCAATCAGTAACTGCAATGAAAAGTGCCCGAAAGGTCTATGAAATTAAATGTGATATATGGTCGGACCCTCGTCGCACATGGATGGCCCCATGTCACGAGCAGGCATAAGACTTTTCGATTTGAACTATTCCTGCAAGGAAATCAATCGGTCTTGGATTGAAAATTGATCGACCCAATTTTTTAGTATTCGAGGGCCAATGCAAAACCATGGCCCGTAAGAGTGCATCTAAAGCGCCTGAAGGATTCTGAATGGATGCCAATAAATCAAAACGTGAAGGGAAGAAAAAGTCCTGCAAGAGCGGGGGCTGAGGAGGCAATGGAGTTCTTACCCTGTTCGATTCTGCTCATTCTCCTCCTCGTCTTCCATGATGTCTACATTTCCGCCGCTGCTTTTCGTCTGTTCGTTGGAGCCTGACACGTCATGTCTCGAGGAGATATCACTTTCCGCCAGAAGCATATTGATTTCCTGGGGCAATGGCTTCGGAAGATACTTTCCTCGCCTTATTCCTACAAAAGAGCAAAACACGCAGGTAAAGTTTCAATTCAATCTCAAGAAAAAGAAGCGGTTGGCGGCATCTGCAGAAACTTTTTAATTACGCCCCCCAAATCGATAGTTGTGCCGTGCCGGGTGTGGTAAGCCCCAAATTCAAAATCCAGACTCACCAAACGCGGGCTAGCAAAAGCTGTTATTGTTACAACAACTCGCACATCTGAAATTCAGCTATGCCCGCCTTATGGAGCAGATGCTTCCGGAGGATAATTAGATGCATGCTATGGTGCAACCACGAGTGGTGATAGTGAATGAGATTATGAGGATTTCGGCATTTCGGTATGCACACCATACTGGTGCACTCGCGGAGCCCCACCACCTTCTTTGGAGGGTGCACTAGGAAGGGATTATTTATATATTTAGCACTTAAAAACTCTTAAGATGGTTTTCGTTGGATTGAGAAGCATTCATCACACATCTGGAATGAGTAGTTTTGTCGACGAGCTGAGAGCACCTCCAGGTGCTCAAACTAGCGAGACGTAATACTTGTTCAGGACTACCGTGCACGGCCAGGGGAATTAAATTTAAACCTAAGAACATTTCCGTGGTTCCGTGGACTGAGGACTGGCCTAGTTTGCTTTCAACTGCACTTCACCAAGTTGAACAACCTACCCTAGTCTGGAAGATACTTTTCATTCCTTAAATAAGAGCCGTGCAGGCAAGTACCGAGAGCAATTTATACCTTCAATAGAACATTAGTATCTCGGGAGCCATTTAAAAGTGTTCCATGGAAGTTTCGGTCGTTCAGTGATTCGGACATATCTGTGTCCTCACGGGCTTTTGGGATTAAGTCTATGCAGTAACGGCCCTATATGATCGCTTAATGGCCAAGGATGGGCGCCCGGTGTGATGTTCACAGGGCACTCGGAGTGAGAAGCGATATGTTTTATGAAACCTCTAAATGTCTGCCACTCTGGCCTTAACAGGAACGACCATTCACGTAATGACTCTTTATTATGCAGGGAGTGAGGCTGCTCCAATCTCCCGAAAGTCATTTGGTGTTACGACGCACGAATTCGGATAGGGTCACCTGAATGTGGACGACCTTGGGTAATGGTTTCATAACCGTCAGTAATTAGGCAGGAAATGTAAAAAAAATTCGGCGGTAAATGCCCTCGAGCAGGTACTGCAGTAATTGCATTAGAATATCAACAAATCACGTAACAGGGATCGACCGACTTGCAAAGCACGCCTTCTCCTCCGTAATGAAATCGATTCCAATCGGAAACACCAGGAAATCCAACTCCGAGGTCCTTATCCCGGTCCTTCTTAAGATGAAAAATTTGTAGCAGTTAATTGAGATAAAATCGGAACTTAAAACGTAGAGGATATTGCCAGAGGGGAATTCGGTTTAGTTAATTAAAATAATCTGACTCTGAAATCTTTATTCGACTTTTAAGGAGGAAATAACGAGAAAAGGGAGAGAGCCGTTAAATTTAACTACAGCACGTAGCATTATCGCGAGGTATTTCGATTTCCGGGCGCCTGCGGTGTGGTCTAGCGGAATTTAATGAATTGTAATTTTTCCTGCTGCTTTATTGCTCGTTATGCCACTTTTTGATTAAAAAAAAACGAGTTAATAAACCAAGGTGTGAATTGGGTAGTCAATTTAAGCTTTTCGTTTACTGTGGGAATTGGGTATTATTCAACAAATTGATAACACTTGCCATCCTCTTAACTTACAACATGAAGTTTTGAAAAATAATGACCGTTATCTGTATGGACCAAGCTACAATAGCAGCCTAAAAAGCAACAAAACCCTGAATTATTACAGGTATAAATATAAGTTTTTCGCCTGTATTGGTAATGTAGAAATTTGCCTAAGTAAATTGTGTACAGGCAAAATGCACCGAAATTAATGAAGTAAACAAGAAAATTTTGGAGTCATTGTAACTCTATGTATTATTACATTTACAATGATAAATGTATTCAAGAACCCGACGAGTCCCGAGCATTACAAAATGTGCGGTCAAGGGTTGGCTAAACTCCATGTACCTATACAGACCTTCGACCTCCCCATCGGCGATTTTGTATAATGCTAGACTGCTGAATACGAATAAAATATCAGATTTACCGAATTAGCTCCAGTTTAAGCGATAAGGCTGACCAACTAGAGCGCCTAAACAAAAATATCAAATCTTGTGTTCACCAATTCAAGAATCGTCCAAGACTGCCGTTCATCGTTAAATGGCATTGCGGAACGATTCAACTAGGAACTGGGTTCAAGGGTACACACAAATTCAAGAGAACTCAAAGCCGACGAGCTTGCTCGCCGCGGAACGACTCTCCCAGAATCTGACATTATTGTCAGCGCGCGTCGCCGGAAAGCTACAAACTGGACATTAAGAAATGGCATGCCGAAGACACTTGCCATATAACCCTGCAAATCTGGCCAACCCTCAACCAGGTCAGATCCAATTAGCTGCTGACCCTCAGGCGTGACTCTATGAACATGGTTGTGACTGTTATCACGGGTTACTGTCTCATAGGTAGTCGTGCCAGAAGATTCGGAGATCCTTCGCAGGACTCCTGAAAAAGCTGCCAATATGTCGACGAGACGAGACGAGACGAGAAAATGTGAAAGAGACCGTTGAACACCTCCTCTGTCACCGTCTGGAAAAAGGCACTCCGAGGAGCGGAAGCGTGGGATCCGAGTGAGATACGAACCTGGGACTTTTGGATTGGCAGTCTAGCACACTTACCACTAGACTGCCGTGGTATTCCGCTTGCGACGAAATTGGGTGAATAACGGAAATATGAGGAACGAGAAAATCAGAAATGGATAAAACGAAACTATAGGAAAGAACACAAAAGCTTTAAGAACAAATAAAAGAGTTCTAAAAAAAAAAGGAGGACTTATTTCATTTACGTAGAGAGGAGGGGCAGTTATTTTAAAATTGCCTTACCTCTACTTATTTTAATACTGATTGCAAGTTTGCACTGATAGATCGGATTCAATAAATGTGAAACTTTCTCACAGCCTGGAGTCTGCTAATACGAGGAACCATTCATAGCTCTCGAAAGCAATAAGTGATCGGCAACTTTTGTCTGGAAGAGCAGTTTAAACGAATTTTAAATGAATCCGTGGTGTGGTCGTCTATTTGCAGAGGAGCGCTAATTAAAGTGTTCAAAAGCACAAGAGCAAACCCGAGAGCAAATAGTCTATGGAAGGAGCACTGGCGCCGGCAAGGCAGTAATATTGCCCAACTCCCGGCTACAAGTCCTTGAGACCGTTAAATAAGCTTCGACAATGGCAGATAGCAAACAGTTCGCGCAGTCTTTTGTAGCTCCTTCGTTTTTAGAGCGGAGCCGCATGCTGTGAGGAAGTGTACCTACGCCCGATTAATGTTTGCTTGATACTCCATCAGCTAGATAAAGTCAATTTTGCCTAAAACAAAGAAAGCTAAAGCATGTGCCCATGCAGCCCGAGGCCGGTGGCTCGGCGGACCATGGATGCCGGGGGCAGGGGGTTTCGTCCATTATGATAGCGTAAATACTTCACTAAAATCAGATCCCAACTCCCACTCCGCCCTCCGGTGGAAATTGGTCGGGGCAACATGCACAAAACGGACGCCAGACTTACCGTGAACTGTGGCTGTGTGGATGCCCGCGTCAAAATTTTTGCCGTGAGGTAATTGGTGCTGCAATTGTACTCCTTGGTACTTGATGTTCGGCTGAGCTAAATGGATCGCCGAGCTGCAGGAGAAGTGGTTTCCCGGCGACGTAACAGGATAATAGACTGCCGTGCTCCCGCTGGCATCCACGCCGCCATCGGCACTGCCGCGGCAATTGATGCTATTCCGGCAGTAGTTATTCGCCGCGATGGCGTAGTGCTTGGGCGAGAGCTGTTGAATCGAATTCTGGCCCATTGGCGACGTGTCCGACTTTATAGTAAACTGCTTGACCACGGGATGCGTCCTCAGCTGCATACAAGGCGAACTATGGTTGAACTTCTGCGGTGAGGTGTGAATCAAATTGCACGAATCTGAAAATTGTTTTAATTGCCTATCAGTGGCGCAATCGTAAGTTCAGAAATGCAATTACGCTTCTAACAACAAGGCTCATGCAAACAGTTTGGAGGAGTGGTGTAATTAATGCAATGGATTAGCCCTGCAAATGTTGTAGCTTTTAAGAAATGAACAATTACCATCGCGCTCGTTTCTGCTCGTGTAGTCGTAGGTGTGCAGTTTCGCCTCGTTGCTCACAGCGTCGTACTTGCAGACATTACAGTCCATCTGAAATGGAATGTCGAGAGCGTGATTATATTTGGGGAATTACAGTACTTTGAATTAACTCCACAGCCCAAATATACTCATATAAAAACTAGCTAGGATTTTTGAGTGCTTATACAGCCACCATTTATTTCAACATCAGGCAATAAAGGTTGGCCTAAAAGTACTGGACATTTTTTTAGGTTTTTTTTTATATCTTTAGAGACCGAGATTCTTACGAGACCTGGAGTTCCTCAGGGGAGACATCTGGGTCCTTTATTCTTTATTTTATTTAATAACGACCTGGTATTCAGTTTTAATTCTCATATTCAATTTGAGTTATAATGTGAGACGAACTAAACGACTAATGGCTCATGAAGGGCAATGACATTAAAACAGATGGAGGATCTTAGGTATGCACAGTGGATCACATGGTCTAAGTGTTTTTTCTTGCCTCCTGAAATCTGCATCTACATGTATTAAAAACATTCATAAATGTTGTCGTTTGCTTAGAGAATTTGATTCAATGACTCTTATTAAAGTTTCTCACTTTAAAAATATTTTGAAAAATTATTAAAACTTTTGGGAGACTCTGTATGTCCATCAAAAGTCAACATCATGAACGACGTCGCACATGGAGCCAATGTCTTGTTCAACAAAATTTTAATGACGCTAACTTTTGGTACGTTTGTTGGGCACTGTAAACCCTCACCGGATACACGATATAGCACTTCATGCCCAGAAAGTAAAAAAACTCGCGTGAACTGCGGCTGTAAAGTTAAAATCCATCAATGGGCCGTACATTTTTTAGAGTGCTCGTGAACACGAGTAACTGTGAATTCCGAGAAAGTTGCATGCTTTGCACTTCACAACAATTTCAACAAGATGGCGCTACCGCCAATACAGCGCGCGTACATCAATAAATTTACTGAAAACCATGTTTCCTGAAAGATGCATCTCAAGATGGCCTCCGCGCTGATCCGATTTGATCGCCTCCAATTTTTTCTTTTAGTGGTACTTGAAGTGTGAACTGCACATCTCGCTGGTCTATGTAGAAATTGTGCAATAGACAACATGCCAGCACTATTTTCTATACCTCCAGACGTTTCCCTATCCTACGGAATCTAGATTTTAATTGACCGAGTAGCTTTTTGCTGTTTGTGACGTCAAAACTTCATTTGCTTTTTTAATTTGAGGTGCTCGTCTGTCTCCGTTATTAAAAAGGAGTTTCACTTCTAATGCGTATGGCGATCACGCTCCCTCCATTTGTTCTATTCTTTATTATTCTATTTTATGCTTGAAATAACGATTTACATAGCACAAAAACAATTGAAAAAAATTTACTGAATGATGAATTTAGATGGGAAAAATGTCAGCCCATGAGACCAATGACATCACTCACTGAAGGAAAGGCGTTAACACTGGCGGGTTAATATGCGGTAATGATTAATTAAAAGGCCATTAACTAGCGATGCGATAAATGGCTATTATTCCAGACGACCCTTCCTTTCCCCTAGCCAGAGAAATAAAGAAGAAGAAGGGGATAATATCGAAAATAGATTTGTGCAAATGGCAATATTTCTTTCACTTGGTCCTTTTATGCTTCAATGTAATTTTATTCCGCTCGCTCGTAAATAGGGACACTCTGCTACAAGTACAGTGAACTGTGTTGCAGTCCCCACAAGATTTCACCATAGCAACTGAGAGAAGTTAAGCTTGAGTTACAAAAGCTAGCAGCCGGATGGGAAAGTTTCGCCCAAGTTTTTACCATTTCAAAAGTGCCTCATTGCCCGTCCATTTCAATTAGCCTTGTCCGGCGTTCAGTAATGTCTTAGTTTTTGCAGTTAGTGACAAAGAATTTTCTGCAAGCTCAGACAGAGTAAACTAAGTTTGCCGGCAACTAAATTAAAACGACGAAATGCATTTATAGTCGTAGTTGCGCCGCTTCGCTATATGATTCTTTAATTTGAGACTTCTTCGAATCCATGGTGCAGAGGAGGTCACTACAGCCATGGCCGTAAAAGTTTTCCGTGTCCAGGCACCCTGAAAGGATGTTCAGAAAAGCTAAAAACAATGAAGTTTTAAACAACAACAGCCACGATGGGTATGGCGCAAAATATGCCCTCAAAGTGTTTCCCTAGCAACTTTAACACTGGAAACTCATGAAAATTGCGTTTTTATCAATCTTATCCTCTTTGCTCTGCAAACGTTTGTTTGTATGTATATTGAGCCTTACTCTAAAGGTAGTGTGGTGTGGCGTAAGTTTGTCGAATTTTTAGGTATTCTTAATATCACATTAAATTTTAATTATATTTCTACCGGACGTGATTTCATGTATAATATAAAGATAGAAATAGCATCAAAGGAAAATACTAGCCAATAGTGTTGTGTACCGAAAATAGTAAAAACGAAACACTTATGGGTTCTACACCGTGTTTTCCGCCTGGCTGTTTTCACAGTTTCCTAAGATGTAAGTAAGTATGGAATAACTTATGCATCCACAATGTATTTTTTAAACGAGATCACAATTCACTTCAACCCGACAAATAAAGAACACTTTTTTTAGCCTCACCTTTATCTCCGAAAGGTGGTCCGTAATTTCTTGTTTGATAACTTTTTTTTCTAAAATTTTTGACACATTGCTTAAAAGGTTGATAGGACTGTAGTTTGCCGGGTTATTGGGTGGTTTTCCAGGCTGTAAAATCGGTATATTATTTTGGTCAGCTATGCCATCGAATCCAGGGGCTTTATTATTTCAGGAAAACTTTAATTATATTACGGATACAATCTACTACATAGATAGCACGTGGAAAAAACCTCACAATAAAGAAATCTACTGGTCTAGTGTTGCTAGATGTACAAGCAGCTTTCGACTCAGTATAGTACGACTTAGTATATACCTATATAGTATAAGCTGACTCACTTTGGCTTCCCTCTGTGGCCCTACTAAAAGATTTCCTTAGTGACCGAAGTTTTAAAGTCGTTATTGGATCCATCTCTTTGGCGGATAAACACATTACTACAGGAGTTCCCCAAGGATCAGTTCTAGAGCCAATCCTCTACAATATCTATACTGCAATTTTTAGCTCCGACGCTGAAGTCTCACAAGTTTGCACAAATCTACAGCTAGGAATAAATATCAATGCAAATTATTTCCGCAAGTGCAAAATTAAATTAAATCCAAATAAAACTCAATCTCCATTTTTCAAACCAAACACCAACGCATATAAAAAAAATACAAATTTCCCTAAAAAAAGTGCTGACAATGATTTTGAATTGCCATGGCACTTCTCCACCTCCGAGCTACATGACATAGCTGATACCGATCTGGTAAATACCATAAATGAGATATTCGTAGAGCGATGCTCATACTCTGAAAATCCGATGATTCGGTGTGCCATCAATCAAAGCGGCGGCGGACATTTTAACGATGTTGTATTCCATATTTAATGACATAAAATGTTCTTTTAAATAAAATAAAAATGGAGTGGATATCCCACGCACAACTTGTTTTATTTACATTTAAAATTCGAGCGTCCTTGTTGAAAGACCCTGTATAACCCTTAGATGATAGAAATTTGACTCAAAATTTTATTTTGAACAGTAAAACTTATTTTTTTAACCCCTAACATTTTTTTTCTAGAGCATTTTGTTACGAATAACTTTAATTTATTCTTTTTTTTTAATTTCCTTTATTTTGGAGGGTTTTATATCGCTGCGAAGGAGATCATTCATTTGTTTTAATTTTATTTTATTGTTTTACATATCATGTACGAATCTTACAAATTATTGAATAATTCTTGCTCGTTTTCTTATACTTCTGTTGCAGTCAGTCTTTGACAAATTGTAAATAAATAAATAATTAATACGGAATCAAAGTCAATAGTCAAATTCCCTATGAGTAACCTGAAACCCAACGCTATAAATGTGAGATGATTAAACGGCAGTCCTTTGATAAAATCCAATAAATTATTATTGTAAAATGTTTAAAGGTCCGGCAATTTCACTGAAATCAGACAGCATAATAAAACTGCAGTTCAATAGCTGGGGGCCATCAACTGATCCAGCGTAATAGCTTCCGTGTGCAGTTGACTTATTACAACTCGCTTCCAAATTAATGGAGATAAGGAACATTACGTGCGTTAACCGTGCACCTCGGAAAATACGAGCCGGTGATAAACCCATTTTGCGAAATACGGCGCATTTAAATGTACTGATCCATGGCGGAAAACATTTTCCAGCACTTGGGCAGTGTCGTTCGGCATCGGCCTGTTAACCTGAACTGTTGATACACGGGCCCAGTAATAACCAGCACCAATTAATTTCACGCCCCCTGCCTGCAAAAGGCGGAATAATTAAAAGGGCCACTTTGTAAGATGCAAAAATGGCTAACAGATTTTCAGCTATTAAAGAGCAATTTGTTTCCACGTGAATAGTCGTCGAGCACCCAGTGGGACTCAGCAGCTCAATCCAACACGATCTCAATTAGCCCCAGTTCTGAATTATTGATCCCTAATTACATGGAATGCCACAAGTACAAGTCGGGGCCGTGCTTTTGTGTGATTGCGTTGTCCTGCAGCTCGTAGAACGGCCTGTTGTCGGAGCAACCTCCTTAGCTTCCAAAAGGGACGGACAGGAAAGCTAAATCGGAGTTCATTAATCATGGATGGTGAATGTGGGTGGGGCCGGGACAGGTCGTCCCTGCCAGCCCCTGCTTCTAGAATTGATGTCCATGTCAGCAGGAGGAGTGTGCAACCTGCAGGAGTCCACACCGAGCGCTGATAACAATGTTAATTTGCAAATTAATACAAATTCGGGACGATTCTGTAATTGCAGGGATTACAACGGCGAACCACACCTGCCTGTAAAGGGCGGAAATACGAGGAATGCCTGCTATAGGTATGCTCGCTGGCCGCAAACGAGTTCCCGTAACAGTTTGAGGTTCGGGCTTGAACACGCCGCTTAATTTATGCCGCACATCCCGCAATTAAAGAAAACAAAGTCATCCTGCTGTTGGGGCAATAAAACGTACCCCAGGAACTGCTTTGAGAAAGCCACTCTGTGGGCTTGGTGATATGAGTTATTGCGTTGAGCTGTCGGGCGTTCGGCTGCCAGGCACCCAATGGACCACATCCGCCCGGCCGTACAGTCCATAATGGATGTTGCTTGCCTCGACTTGATATCAGCAGGGTTTTATTACTTTTAATTAATTCTTAACAAGCAACCCCTAGCACTCCACTAATGAGAAAGGTACACGTATATTATGGGCGTAGGGAGATTTTGCGTCTACCTCTGTTTATGCGGAAAGGTCCCGCCCTTGGCGAAAAAGCTTTTTAATTAAATTAGTGGCACCTACCTCATGTGATTGTCCCCCGCAGGAATTTTTCTTCGATTTGTCCTTGTCTCTCCCCGCACAGCAGAACCTTGTGTAGGTGCACTGCAGAGCCTCGGCCAGTAGGCCTCCCAGACTCGACAAGCACATTAGCATTAGAGGAACTCCAATTAAGGCATACAAAATGGTCACTACTTTTCCTCCGGATGTTCTGGGAGAAAGGTTGCCGTGCCCTGCAAGAAACAAACAATTTAAAAACTTCCTTTCCATCCAAACTAGCGAGATGCCATTGCTCTGCTCCTGCAATAAATCCACGTACCGAACTTATTTTTTAAGGGTGGAAGATTTATGGGATTATCCTTTATAAGTCTTTATAATGGCTTCCCTCGAGAGCCACAAATTGGAAGCTCCGTGCATCCGATTTACCCCATATGAATCATGCCAACGACAAATCCACCATTGGGACTATTTTGCAATATTTCCCCCATTTCACATGTCTTTTGGTTTTCTTACTCGTGATTTGCTACAATCGCCTGTGCTGTGCTGGGATCACGTTTGTTACTGTTCTCTGTTTGGATTTTTGAACACAGGTTGATGACTTTATTTATCATCACCAGGTGGATTCACCTTCTGCTCTTAACAGAAAAAAAAGGAACAATGAATTAAATAATTCCTAGTAATTGAGAAACGATGTTTTAATTACATCTTTGCTACAGTGAAAGTCTACTGAAGAAATTCTAGTATTGTCTAAAAAAAAAACAGTGCCTTAATTAGTTCTGTGGAGAGTATGGAAAGTTCTGTCCTCTAGTAGCTCAGGGCCGTGAGTTAAAATTAATAAGATTTAATATAATAGCATTGGAGAGTTTACAACGCCAGTAACAATATCGTGCATGAATGTAACGCTAGAAATTTCCCTACGATTAGATAGAGTCATCAAACACAAATGTTTGAGTCTGTCTCAATAAGGAGGCAGACTATGCGGATCACGCTAGGGTAGGTGACGAAGAATGAAGCTGAGAAAACGTTTTTGGACAGCTTCGATACGGTAATGAGGGGAACAAACAACTGAAACATATTCTAAGTCGGTCGGAAAAAGGCACAAAACAATGTTTGTAAGAGGTAGGGATCGTTAAAATCTTTACACCTGCGCTTTAGAAAACCAAGTTCAATATGGCGTCCAAAATCGAATTTAGTATCAATAGTTAGTTCCAAGTTAACAACGTTTCCTTGCCGAAATAAAGGTGCGTCAAAGATTTTGTAGGAGTCCTCCAAAATAGAAAGACTGCCAGTAAATGAAATACAGTTGCATTTACTAATATTTAGTTTTATGTGATCTGTTGAACACCACTCAGTATGTATTTACATATGTCAAGATCGCGTTGGAGGCATCACCGCCTTTTGTGGAGATTCGGTCACTCGGAAAAAGGCATCAGCGTAAGCCAAAATATGCGAGTTCTCAATAAGAGAAAACACGTCGTTACGGAAAAGAATAAGTAGCAAGGGCCCTAGTTGGCTGCCCTGTGGCACTCTCGATAGAACCGAAGCAGCCAGAAAAGTAAAAAGAAAATTCGATAATTTTAATATTCCTCCTTAGAAGAATCAATTGAAATTGATTAACCTCCAGCCCATAGCATTGCGCCGTGATGTCGCCGACATAGTCTTCGTCCACCAAGTCCTAACAGGCTCCATTAACTGCCCCGAATTTCTCCAGAAAATCTCGCTCAATACCAACCCCCGCAATGTAAGATCCACTCTTCCGCCTTGACTACCACCGCACCAACTATTGTCACTTTGAACCCTTTACAAGAATGCCACGTAAAGTTAACAATACCTACCCTATAAATAAATGTACCCTCAGACTCTTCCTTTACCACGCAATCTCGCCATCTTAATTAGCCCTTTCCGTTAGCTCCCCTTCGACTTCATCATCTTATTATCTGCCTCATGTTCTTAGTTGCTTTAAATTTCTTTGGTTATTTGTAAGTCAAATTTTTTTTTTCTTTTACTTTATTCTTTGTAGCTCTAATTAAACGAAATAAATAATTAAATATATGAAATTCTAATTGTGGTCTACAACAAAAACTGAATTAAATTTGAAAATTGAAAAAAGATTTTCCCCTTCTTTTTAGAATCGTAATATTATTAAATAGTATCCCAACCTCTAAACTCCTTTTAAAATGAAGCCGTCATGTACATCATTTTATTAATATACTCTTAAATAGTTACACGAAGTCAAAAAAACAAAATATGCAAATCAAAATAGTTTTAATTTTTACAATAAAGTGTAAATCTTACCTATTGTTGTGATTACAGTTATAGAATAAAGAAGAGCTTCACTAAAGGACCACCTTGTAGATCGGCCCAACTCCATGGTCGTCAGTCCATTCCTAGTTGCAGCCAAAATGGACCCCTCGAATCTACGCAGCTGTTCGTGCACCAGCATAGTCCAGTTTTTTTCATACAAAACGTTTAGTTTCTCTGAAATGAAAAGCAGGCGGCATACTGTTATTATTCCATAAATATCTAAGGTTGTTGGGACTTTTAATTTGTCCTGTTTATTGACGTCGACAAACTCGTGAAAGTTATTTGTTGGTTCGCGGTTAATTGCTTTCCGGGAGGACTAAACGCGAGATGATCCGAGGTCCCGGCATTAAAGCTGAGTGACTAATAAAGTCTGGAATTGATTGTTCCACAAAAGCGAACTGTAGAAGGAGTTTCAGACCTTGAGGACACGAACTTCATTAGCATTTGGCCGCAAAGCTCGAGGAACTTTTTATAGCATTTCTAGGTTGCCTTTATGAATTTGGGGCATTAATTAAAAATTTATTCTGGTCGTGCTGGAGGGCAAGGGTGAGCAGTATTAAAAAATTGACTCGAGGTGAAGTTATGCTCAACCAAAAAGTTCGTTTTTCCTTTTATTGCCACTTGACCTTGTTATCCAGCTGGGGAGGACAGCATGCCACCTCTGAGAGAGGGCGGCGGAATTTATGGCTGGGAACCTGCTATCACTCAGAACGGTAAAGCCACTTCTGTAATTAAAAGGCATCAAAAGGTCTTCCTAAAGAGAAACTCCAGCCATAAAGGGACTTAAGTGTGAGTGTGTGCACTCTTTTTCTGAAGTTGGCCACAAATTATGTTAAACGTTTGGGCCAGTATTCGAATTCATCTTCTTAATTTTTGTTGATAAGCCAGAGCAGCCGGTTTCACAATCGTCATAAATACAGAAGCCCCGGGGAGAGGTTTAATAACAATTTATAAAATCTTTGCCTTTACTGTGTGCTCTACTGCAAACGACATGCGGGAGATTGCGTTCACTCCCAGATGAATCCTGCACTGCCCTCGACGGTTGAACAAAAAGTCAAACGGTAGCAATTGACCTTCAGAAACAGAAACTATGTATCTCTCGGCTTTGTGCTTTTTCATTTGAAAGCTCGTCCTTAATTCGCTTGTACTTCCGCATCGTCTCACATATGCAGATGACAGCGTGGTGTAGCGACCTTAGGCCCTGTCCACCGACGAACGACCAAAGGACAGGTTGTACCAGCACTGGGCTGCGACACATGACGAAACCAAACCAAATTTGTTAGGCGAAGTCACTATAAAATAATCGAAGGCCTGCCACAATAATGAGATATTGGAAGGAATAACCCTTGCGGTCTTTGTGGCCGGCGCACAACTGAAAACCGCCAGAAGACCATTCAGCTGCAATTCGGCCAGAAATAATGAGATTTCGCTTGACTTACAACCCGAGGTCGTCACTTTGAAATCCTTTATGCAGATAATAGATATGAGGTCTAGCTCTGCTCCACCTTCCTTCCTGTATTATTCATGGACTCTCCTTTACTGGCGTAATTAAGGGTGGGTACATGAACTCATTTATGCTAATGAGATGAAATCGATACCACAGAGGGACTTGCAACTTATCGCAATTCGTAATCGACAAGACATCTCTCGGGCCATTAAGTTTATCACTCGCTCCTTTACTCTTGGAATAAATTGTCAATTAATCTTGGGAATTTTCGAGCGTCTCGATCTGGTGAGTTATTGTATTAATTCTGCTGGTGAAGAAGTAAAAAGATATCCTTGGCAATTAAAAGACCATTAAGAATTTTGTTATGTTGAGCCACGTGAATAGGTGCATATAATTTGATTTTAACTATACTGTAGGGAACCGAATAGTAGGAAAGTGGATAGATACATATACGGTTGGTTCATAGGTCACAATTTATTGTTGCAATATGGCTGCTTTCGATTCACCGATTTTAAGTCTTATATGTCTTGTGAAAGTTGTGAAATTTAGAAAATAGAGTAGTTGTCGTAAATTCACCCAGCCATTTTGGCAGCCACAAGGCAGAACATCAGCATTATGGAAACCCCCATTTTGTATTTCAGATGCAGATTGTAAGGGTGGTGTACGTAACTTTTATCTTTATCATTTTGAAACCCTACAATTACTTATAGCCTAAAACCTTGCCGAAGAATTAAGCTGTCCAACAGTGAAAACTCCATTTGAATCCATTTAGTATTATATTTTAGGAGGTATAGGATAACAACGCACAAAGTGTGTTCTTTTATTTATATAACATATCATGTTTGATAAAAAATACCTTTCATTAGGAAAACAGAGGGGTGAAGGTCACTCTTGAGCGGGATCGTAGACTATCACGAATTTCGCGAAATTGAAAAAATCGGAAGTGGCCTAAAGGGTCATTTTCAAAATTGTAAAAACCAGCCAAATGATGGTGATAAAGGAGTTTTCGGCGTCGGATATCACGAATTTCGCAAAATTTGACCGATCCGAGTCAACCTTGGCGAGGTATCCAAGTTCAAAAGATCTGATTTTCTCACAAATAAAAATAAATGCAAAAAAGTTCAAAAAATTTCCTTGAAAAACCGCATTAGAGGTTTTCGGGGTCGCTGATTTCGAACCTGTCATCACAATTTCCAATGTGATGAATTCATTATGGCGATCAAAATTCCTCAATTTTGCCCTGAAAATCTGCACTAATCCTGAAATAATAAAATAGTCAACAAAGGCAAAGTCAGCAATGCATAAAATCAACTGTTTCTATAACCTAGGAAGTGTGACTTAGATTTTCTTGTTTTTTTTTTAAATTTGACCCTTTGACCTTGGATATTCAATTCAATTCAATTTCTGTTTTTAATTATTGGGAACTGACCCCTTTTTTCAGCTAATTTGCCTGGACTAATGACGCCAAAACTGCCGAGGGGCCAAAGGGTTTAAGGAGTTGAAAGTTCTTTTATCAGATTTACTTGACACTTGGCATAAACACTCTAGATCTCTAGAACATGATCTTGAACGGATTTCCGTGTCATTAACATATAGGCATTTTTGGACACGCTGATTTAAAATCACCTATCGGAATTTCGAATCTCAATATGGCGGCCAAAAGTTCTTAACGTAAATGAATTTTTTATTATATTTGGTTCTTAGGGCCTGTGGTTTCGAAACAACTGCCTTTTTGTAAGCACATATGTTTTCTTACTCTATACGAAAATCTACACACGTGTCAGCAAATTTTGTCTATTTGTCGGTGCTAACCTTGGGAATGGTTGAACCGTTTTCGATGGGACCTTACGGCTACATTTTACCCCAGGATTTTGGGTTCTTGTCGGAGAAATGAAAACCCATCTTCGCGCATGGAATAGTTTCATTGGTTCTGAAACAGTTTTAATTTACAGGTATGGAAAAATATGGGACGGGCCTGCTAGTATATTATATAGTACTTAGGTGCACTTAACTGTCTCTAACTTATTGTAATGCAGTTATAATACATTGATACACGACTAGACAGACGAGCGAGAGCACTGCTCAGGAGTGTATGTAAAGTATGTACATATGAATATGTGACGTTCAAAAATATCTCCAAAAAATTTTATATCTAACAAAGTTATGGAGTTACGTGGGAGGAAGTCCATCGGCAGTCGGCTGAATGCATCAACTAAAACTTTTAATCGCGTTTTTGTCGAAGCGACATTTTCCAAACAAGTCCAAGCGAACAAAACAAACACTAATGAACCGATTTTAAATTTTAAGACAAAAAGGAACGACTGCGATATGTGGATAAAACAGCCCAGCAATTTTATTCAAATTATTGTTTCTTTGTATTTCCTTCCTTCAAAACAAAATTATTCACACACACACATTGCTATAAGGAATGAAAACGACATTTTTAAAAGACAAATTTATAACAGAAGATGGAATGATATATCATGATAGTAACAGGATTAAAGTTATGCAACTAGTAGGTTTTTGAGAGCGTATTTGTGTTGCTTATATGAAATCGTATCCAATGCCGAATTGAAAACCTGGGTGGCTCCGATCTCCTTTTTGTTGACTGATTGGAAAGCACCAGTTTAGTTCGATTCGAGCACGTTCTCCAATGCAATATGATAGACCCATGCCAGCTGCAGCTCTCATTCTTTCAAAACTTAATGAATTGCAATTGCCAAAATTGCAGAACAGGTGTGCTCTCCAGTTACAACAAAAACTTCTCAATTCGCTGCTGTACGGCAATGGCGTCCAAAGGTGAAGTCCTATGGCCCAGAATTTGCTTACCTCTGCTGCATCCACATTATCGTGAGGCCTTACACCGCTAACTTCAAATCCACGCAAGGAAATGGGGCCACCCAAAGAGAAGAAAGTGTTTAGTGGAGGCTTGGTCGCATATTTGTCCGCGCAAACAATCCCAACCTTGGAGCACAGTTGCGCGACCCAACTGAAATACAAAGGCACAAATACTTCAGCGTGTGTTATGTTCGAAATATATGAAACGTCGCCACCCAAGCCACAGATTTCGTTAATTGTTTTTATGTAGAATCCAGTTGTCGGAAAATCCAGTCTGTCACGTCTATCCCGCACAGTTTGCAGCCGCACCGCTGATACCATTCTCGGACCAGCATTTTCCCAAACGTAAAACGGGCTCTGTTTGTGCTGTGGAAAAGTTTCTCTGAATGAGGCCTCGTACTGCAGGGAATGAGACAAGTTATATGCTGAAAGGAAGCTCAGCTTTGAGAGAAATCCAAGGTTCTTCGACCGGTAGGCTCCAAAAGGCGATGTCGAACAATGACGAAACAGCGATAAAGTTAGTTCCGGACAAAATCGACGGTATGACGTATGGTAGAAAGGCTTTAGACACTCGAGGCTGATATTGCTTTTGCTACTAGTGGTGTAGCTTCCATGCAAAGTAACGCGCTCTCCACGACCCCGTATGTTCGGAGCAGCAATAGACAAAGTTAGCGCTCCTTCGTTGTGTCCAATCTCTGTACCAAGCCCTCCAGAAACAGGTGCGAGCTCAATTCCACTAAACGTTACTTCATAGCCATTTGACGTTCCCTTGTCTCGTTGGCTCAGGCCAATGTAAATATAGATGCTTTTAAAAATTCCCAACTGGCTTAAGTAGAAGTTAGCACTTTTACATTCACGGATTATTTCTTCAAAATTTGTCGCTTTTAAAAGAGGTTTTGTGACTTCCTGGACATAATCGCGGTCAGTTCGATATAGTCCGGTTATATTTACTTTGTTCACGTGCGCCGGGAGTTTGGATAAATCGACATCTTTATAAACCTGTTGTTTATGTTCCGTACCTACATTTTTAGTCTTCATTGCTTCGTACCTCAGAGCTTGTTTTTGAAGATGAGTTTTTGAATTTAGGTATTGTTATCCATGAGAATCATAAGCAGCGTTAATTTAGATGTAAAACATCACAACAGGACTATTGACAATGATATACCGTGGCAGATTTCTGAGCTGTCTCGGAATACGCCTACACTGTTGACGTACATTCACATACTTGTCAAAGACAACATGTGAATTCTCGAAAACTTGAAGATAGTAGGCGATGTAGATGGCCAATTTTGAAAATGATGGGGCAGTAGAATAAATGACCAACCATGGAAACATGGATCTGGCGCAGTCGTACTAGGTGCATAATTTGCACCATAGTGCATGTTTAGACGATTCGCTTGGAGTCCAGCCGTTCTTAGGACAAGAGGAACAATTGGAATGAAATCAAAATACAAATTCGCATTTATTCCCAAATTTTATTTGAAGGTAACTGATTTTTATATTGTCCAAATATTTCAAATAAATATTCTGTTTGAACTCGTGATCAGTAAGTCATATATGAATTTGATTAAATACGTTACATAAGACATCACCGCGATGACGACTGGAACGAAAGTGTCTGTGGATCACTTAATGGAACTATTTGCAATTGAAATTATCAAGTTGCCGTAGGAAGCGAACGTGAGTCCAGTTCTATTCGAGAGGCCTTTCCTCCCCACCCAAACTCTGCTCTTGCCGAAGCGAACCATCTGAACAGGCACATAAACTCGAGTTAATTTCGTGCAAATTGACAACAATAAAACAAAGCCATATAAACAAATAGTTATGGTGGAATTATTATCTTGAACTTGTTTCTTAAATTGAAATGCATGACCATAAATATTATGAAGAGATGCAAGAAATACAGAAAAAGGCGACGGACAAAAACAAGGCAAAACCTGAAAGCCTGTGAACAACTAATTCTATCGAAAGATATACACTGGTTTCGCAAATAAATGGGTTCCTCAATATCTCTTGCAGATAATGGGGGACTACTGGAAGGATCGTACCCTCATCTACGAAATGGAAGATGGCCCGGAAATGAAGGTCCTCCCGGTAGGGGCGTCCCAGGGTTCCATACTGGGAGTCGACATATGGAGCTATACATATGACGGGATCCTTCGTATGGAGATGCCGGAAGGGTACTGCTGGGAATGCAAGTAGGTAGACATAACGGTCCAGACAAAGACAACGGTTAAGCACCTGGAAGTAAGCTTTGATTGTATGCTCATCTTCTGGGACGAAATAAAAAGCTGGGCGGACAAATCGGGAGAAGGCTGTGTTGGGGAAGAAGGCCGCTAAGGTGGTGAGGACCAGGACCATGCAATTCTGTCAAGAAAGATGGGATGGGGAGTCGTGGGGCCGGTGGACATCCCGGGTTATTCCCCAGCTGGACACCTGGTTGAACCGTCACCATGACGAGGTAGATTACTACCTCACGCAAATGCTGACGGGGCACGGGTATTTTAACCCCCCCACCACATAGAAAAGGTGCCGAGCCACTGCTGCGACTTGCGTGTTCCCATCGGAGTTCGCTCTCCACACATTCTTTGAATGTGAAAGATGGATAGCGGAGAGGGCCGAAGTGGAGGAGGTAGCTGACAACTCAACATAGTCGTGGTTATGCTGTAGAAGGTGAACTTCTGGCCTTAGTGAAGGAGATATTCCGCCAAAAGGAGAACGCCAACGGGAAGCGTTTGCTACTGTGGTAAGGGACGGTCGCCTGGCGAGCGGAGTGGTGTATTCCCTGGAGCGGACTTATAAATACGGCTTCACCTTGAAGTAATGCCTTCAGAGGCGGTTCCTGGGTGGAGTTCTTAGCGGCTAGGAGCGGGGTTTATACGGTAGGCCCGCACATACGGGGGAGCCCGGCACACTTGGCCTTGGCCACTTAGGGTGCATAAAGCATTTCCCCGTTCCCTTACAAAAAAAAAACGTCAGGTGCCGGAAAAAGCATGTTGAAAGGGTCGACCAAAAGGGACGAAAATCAAAACAGTTAACAGGCTTGAACGAAAGATACATTTGTATAGATCTCGTGAGCCACCGTGACTAATCGAAAGAACAGGTTGACGTCTACATAAATGAAAAATTTAAATATTAAAAAAAGATGATGCATTGTGAAGAATCCGGCATAAAAACCAATAAAAGATACTCCAGCTTCGAAACTTTTAAATTGTCTACAAAGGAATTAATTAATAATTAAAGAAATAACTGACAATGAAATAAGTAAATCTAAAGCTCCCGAGAATTTAAAAGCGATAATTTATAAGGAAGTGTTTTTTGTTGCCACACAAGCGACTTAAACATCAAGAGAAAAATATTCAGAGTGAAGGTGGGATAGTGTCTAGCTGAAATAAAAGCTGTTCGGGTTAAGCTTGATATTGCGGATGACGACTACAAAGAGGTTGTAACTGAAAATGCCCTGGTAGTAATCCAGTTTGAAGGACCATGTCACGAATACTCATTGGATGGGTTTGACATCAGTGATATGTAGTTCCAACATGATGGTGCGGCATGCCACACAGCTGGTCAATCTATGATCTATTGAAGGTAACCGTATAATCTCGAGAAATGGCCCGGTCGAATGGACACTTCGGTCGTGCGTTAAATCGCGTTCGACCGTTGGATTTCTTTTTATGGGGTTACGTTAAGTCTTTGGTTTATACCAACAAGCTGGCTGTAACATATACATATACCTACTAACCTTATATGTGGTTTATCAAGGTAAAAGTGTCCCAACCAAATGTGCTTTCATCGCACATCGCAATCGAAAATCAAACAACAATTATATTGAGTGAAAATATAGGTTGCCACAAATAACCCGATTAGCGAGTGCAAAGCTTCGCTAAATAACCCACAAAATTGATGTAGTTGCACGCTAATCAATACCCTTAAATTAATGGCAAATCTGACCGGATTCATTTTAAAATCGCCTGAAGTGATGATAATTATGAGTTAATATCAGAAATGGCCGAAATTAGCATAGCTTTGTTGCATTTCATAAATATTTAGTGATGTGGGTGGTTAACCATTTTAATGTGTTGCCGGTGCTAGATGGGAACATTCAGTGGTCACTCGTTAACGACCCCATTAGCCACGCAAACATTTTATGGCATCCTTTGGCCTCGTGTTGTAGCAGGGCGATAAAATCAACGAAACAGCGGAAAGCGTGGCTGGTAATTTGATTTTTGTGTTTTCGCTGACAGCAGAATGCCATGATCGGCCATGTAAAGTTTCGCGTGAATGGGACACGTGGTACGTGTCTTTGTCACCCGGCACCCACCAGGTGGATGTTCTCTTGGTTTCGCCCGAAGAAGGCCATAAAGGAAATAAGATCTATTTAATTACGATGTTTCGAGGAATTCCATATCCCGCAGGAGCCGATATGTTACCGCGAGGTAATTGAATGGAATTAACTCCTCCGAGGACAATCAATCTTGGCTCCTGCTGTCGACGTTTACAGCAATTCAATTCCCGTTCAGGAACCCAAAAAACCACACCCGGCGCTGAGGGTTTGCTTTGATGCAAAGCATACTTTCACAGGGTTCTAACCCGGCCGGGATACAATTTTTCACTACCCTTCAGTGATAACTCCGGGAAGCACGGACGGCGGGCTATGCAAATTTTATTATCTTCCTCCAATTCAATTAAGTTTAGAACGAAACGATTCCACCTTGCTGGAGGAGACCCCAAAACAGAGCCAGGAGGCTGTTTCTTTTATGATTTGTGACGCTAATTCTGCTCGGATGGGTTTCAGTGCGATACCGCGGCCTTCGTCAGGCACAACGTGTTTGCGAACATAACTCACCTGAGGAGGAATTGTCGGAATCTGCGGCAAGAATACAAAGCAGGAAGCAATCGTCTGTTGTAGGTGCTTCCATCTTAATTTCCCATTGAACGAACCACATTAGACCGGGCCACAGCCGCTGTAAATCTTAAGGATGCAGACAGATGCTAAACAGACTTTGTTAAGCTCTCTCGGCAGGGCTCCCTCCAAATGTTGTAATTTTCTTAATGGGAACATACACCGGCTTAAGCCTGAAACTTTCACGCGTCGCTGGGCCTTCCTTTAAATTGACGCCCAGCTTTCAGCGAGTTCCCCTCAGGTAGTTTCCGTTTCTACATATTTTGTTTTACCGTGCACGATGGGTGTATTCCGCGGAATTGTGGATTCATGTGCGGTTTAATGCGGAATTTTCCGGTTATGTGGCTGTTCGCATCCCATGATGCCACTTTAAAAATTCCGAATTGAAAGTGGAAGAGTCTTTAATGGATTTATTCCATTTACGTACGAAATTCAACCGCAGTAACCACACAAATAAAAAAAGGTTAGCATCAGTCCTGTACAGGCACCAAAAATATATATGTATGCAACTTATTTCCATATAATATGTATGTCCGTAATATTTATAAATTTTTGCTTGCGGCTTGCTTTCAGCACACTGGAAAAATTTAAATGAAAAGGGATTTCCCTGATAAAGATTTTAACATAATTTGTTCGTTCATACAAGTAAATCGAAGTTTATGTGTATCGTGTATGTATGTAAATACTAGCTCCTACACTTTTGCTTCGCATAGAATTATTTCACAACATTATTTTTCTGGTAATGCAAATAATTTTTTTATTTATTTTTTTACACATTGTTACCTATAGGAAAATTATCTATTTAGTTCTTCGACCCTTTCCAAATGTTGTTTTTCGGTTCATCCATTACCTGATTATATTTTGGTAATTCTTCGCAAGTGAGTCTGAATTTTTGCAGACTATAAGAACTTCCTGAATTATTGCATTTTATTTAGTTATTAAATGAAGGAGCAGATTAAAAAAAGAATTCTTGTTCATGTTTTTGAATTTTATATTTGTATTATTTTTTAATGATATTTAAAATACTTATTATATACTATATACATATATGTATATATATAAGTTAGGACTACTGGAACTATATAAAATATACACACGTAAACAGACGAAAACATACATATGTATGTGTGTAAATCAAATCACATAAATTCATACATGCTATTATACTGTCGCAAAATCACAACGTCTATCGAAGGAAAGAGGTGGAGAAGGGGCTCTAAGAAATACATACCTTGGATTTAAAAAACGCTTTCAATTCGGCTGATTGGAGTCGAATTTTGAATGCTTTGGCAAAGCTAGAGGTACCCACTTACTTGCTTTGCATGGTTTGCAGTTATATCAATGACAGGGTTTAGTTGTAGGAGTTCCACAAGGTTCGGCCCTTGGATAGGTACTCTGGTGGAATGTCATGAATGATGGTATACTTCGGTGCCTAACAGTGATAAGGTCATACATAGGCTATTGCTCTGTTAGATTGCTCACACAATACTTTAATTAAATTAAATAAAAACTAATTCACTTATCATACAAACTGGCTATTATTAGCAATTAACTGTAAAATTTTGGGTTTTTTCGCCAAAAACCATAAAAACCGGTCAAGTGCGAGTCGGACCCGCACATGAAAGGTTCCGTACCATATAGAACATGATATCACACTATTCACCTTTTAAATACTTTTGTTAAAAAAACAGAGAGGCGCTATAACTTAATCGAAAATTTCTTTTTCTAATTTGCGTGGCGGCTATTTTGAAATTCGCCATCTTGGTTTTTCGTTATTTGTTGTTATAGCAGCAATAGTAATATACACTCTGTGAAAATTTTCAACTCTCTACCTATTACGGTTCATGAGATACAACGCGCTGACAGACAGACGGACGGTGGGACGGAGAGACGAACGAACGGACGGACGGACAGCGGAGGCTTAGCAGTAGGGTCCCGTAGGTAAAAAAAAATAGTCAGACTTCGCCTGAGACATCCATGTCTAAAATGGTTCTAAATAGTCTATACTAGCTTCGCCTTAAAGCTTTGCACCCTGTATAGAAGCCTCTCATTTCTCTTCGCCTAAAATTACTGGATTTATGCTCCTCTTCTTTAAAAAAAAAAAACAGCATTGTTATGTTAAGAGTAATGTTATTTGTCGATTAAATTCAAAACCAGTTATTCGCTAATTAAGTCAGGGAAGGCAAAAAATTAAGCGTGACTTGCTCGCCTACACCGGAAGTCCTTTAATTCTTGCTGTGCCACATGTTGCGAATTCTGCGCAAAATTCATAAGAAAGCGAAAAGCGCTTTGATTAGATAATTATTATTATACATTTCCTTGAGTGCACTCATTAAAACTTATAAGTGGACCTCCGTAACTCTCTGATATCCATCACGTGCTTAAAATAGGTTTGACGTGTTATTTAAATCAAAAAGGACATTTCCATGTTCCTGAAATATTCCTGACATTGTCGATCCGAGTGCGATATTTTTAGTATGAGTGTTGAGCATGCTAACGTGACGCTCGCTAAAGAATTATTCAGTGCACGTAAGGAATGTCTCGCCGTTCTTTATTAAGTTTCAAGTGGAAACTTAACACGAGTAAAACTAATGAGCGCCATAAGCGCAAAATAAGAGTCTGATAAAACGCGTTGACGTTTAAATTGTTATTTACGACCTTTTCCAATATTTACATTAACCCAACTTTGACCTAAATGAGGAAGTGACTAATGAGAGTAACTTTATATTTGCATAGCTAGATAAGAGGCCGAGACTGCAGGACGCTTTCGGATTTCAGGCCCCAAGCTCATTAAGGCAGAAATATTACCCCCATTTCCACTTTAATCTATTAAGCGCGCCCGTCTTATCCCCGGTGCAGGCATTAATGAGCATGCAGCTCCCACGGGTCTTACAGGTATTTACCAGTGTATTTGAGCAGTCCTGCACTTCATGTGCCAGGAGACTTGTTCCTTTGTACTATAGATGAGGCCAATTCAGTTTCAGATGCTACAACAGTGCCGGGAAAATCACTTTGGTTGCATTTGGCCTGTTAAGAATTCATTAAATTATTGAAAGGGAAACGCCTTGCGCTCCTCCCTCGTATTCTCCGACTAATTGATGGTTGTTCGCAAAGTTCCGCGGGCTCACACTCACAAATTTTCCCAACTTTTGTTTTTTAAACAGAACAACACAATCGGCTTTTGTCCCATCTCTTCCCCACTCATTCGTCCAGTTCGTACATAAATCAGAGAATAAGGAAGATCCTCGTTTCGCACGACTGTAAGATTGTAAGTAAGGTAAACAATTTGGCATTAACATCGTGAGCTAACTAAAAATTCAACAAACAACTTAGAATTTCCCCGTCTTGTTGGTGTTTGAGATATTGCTGGCAGAAGAAAAATCACAAAAGAGCTGCAGGCCCAGGGTTCTGATTTAAGGCAGCTTCACAAATAAAAGCACTGTAGGCAACATTTCCAGTCTTATAAACAATGGAGAACAGAGAAGATGCCTTAAAACGTGCCGAGTACGAAAAGCGGATTTTAATGACGCAATAGATGCTTTTATATGTTTCTAATACCCGGGCGTGCCAATCAACTGTATTTGCTATGGCATCTAATATTCTCTCAGGATTTATACTAATAATTTATGAAAACAAACATTTCAGATGTTCGGATTGGGATATCTTTTTTTGATGTTCGGCACTACAAAATGAGATTAATACTATTAATTAATAAAAAGGTTGTAAAAAATGTGCGAAATATAAAGAAACTTCTAAAATTATTTAGGTAGGGGCTATTCCAGACATCCAGCGTAAGATTTCCAGCGTCACACTTAAGAGAGCGTGGAATTTTCTCCCAGCGTGTCTCAATTCAATCTATGTGATTCAGTGAGAGAGAGAATTGTAAGTTCAGCTAACCAACTACGAGGTCCGATCCGTAATAGCGGTGCACAGTGGGACAGAATCCCCATTTCGTGGCCAAAAATCCCAAATTACCTATATGGGGGTTTTCGAGGTCGCTGATTACGAATCCGAAGTCAAATTTTGAAAATTTATAATGGCGGATCCAATATGGCGGACAAAAAATTCGAATTTCTATTAATTTGACTGATACTGGTTACTCGGGGGTTTTTGGGATCGCTGATTACGAATCCGAAGTCAGATTTTCAAAATTCAAAATGGCGGCTCCAATATGGCGGGCAAAAAAATTCGAATTTCTATTAATTTCACTGAAACTGGTTACTCGGGGGGTTTTTGTGATCGCTGATTACGAATCTGAGGTCAGATTTTCAAAATTCAAAATGGCGGATCCAATATGGCGGACTATGGTTCATACGTTGAAAATATGAAGTGAAATCTCATGTAATTTGGTTTTCGAGGTTATTGCTTACGATTCAGGACTTAAATTAGAGCAAAAACATCGTAAAAGTATTGTAAAATTGATAGGATAAATTCATTAGTGTAAATATAAACTTTCCACGGAATTCTGCTCTTGAAACTATAAACGCATTTTTCTCGAAATATCATTTTCTAAAACTGTCATGGGCCTAAACAAAAAACTATTCAACCGATTGCTTTGAAATTTGCATATGTTCTTCTACTCATTAATAGTTATCGTCCGTACTTGAATTACTAATTTTTGAAAATATTTACTTACTTTTTTTAAACGATTTGTACCAAAAAAACCAAGATTTTCGTAATTTTTTTTTCTACAGTCCGCCATTTCTTTTTTTCAATGAAATTGATTAATTTTGGTAGGGACGATAGCGACAGACCTACTGAACAATATTCCATTCGATTATTTTTCGATTCCCTAAAAGGAGGTAAAATTTATGCGTTCACATGAGAATACCCCCTTAATGTCGCGCCACGCGTTTTTCCATAAAAATTAGTCTCACTACTCAAGGAGCAGTCCAGAGCAGCCAGTTTCTTAACATGTTATATTTAACACTGTACACTATCAGTTCCTTGTCGAAACTAGACGGATACCCGTGGATACTTTTTTAAAACTCCATTAGAAAATCGATTTTATATAAATATAAAAAAAAAATTTCTATATATTTGTCGCGAGATTTAAATATCACAAACATAAAATGAGCAATAATTGTGCATAACCATATATTCTACATACCTCCAGAAAATGAATCCATTTTGCCGAATTCGTTTCCTCAGTTTCGCAGCACTTGAAACAGGTAAGAATTTTTCCACGCGCACACTTTTTTCTTGAGCACTCAACGGAGGCTGAATGTCGACTGATGTCGAGGCGACCGTAGAGCAGGTATTTACCTGCCGGTCCGGAATTATGTTCTAGGACTATCCCTAAACAAGATCTGATGGTATATAGACGAATATACACAACTCAAAAATTTGATTTTTGGCCAGCTTTTTGGGATTCTGTCCCACTGTGCGGTGAGGCGAATGCATAGGCACTACAGAGAGCTAAACGGCTATCTCGTAAAAAGTGGGTTCTCTCTTATTGTCTCGGTTTTCTAAACAAATCCGTTCAGTGAGCATACTGTAGCGATCTGAGCTAATCGTAAAATTTGGTAAAAATTCATGAACCTAGACCTTTTTTGTGGGTGTTGCTGCATGCAGTGCCATATATCGTCTGGCGCATAATGAATTGTCATCAGATTAATTTACTAGAACGAGAAAAATTCTTTGTGAGACCAACAAAAAAGTCTTAAGGCTAGGGCGTGTGTTAACACATACCTTGTGTTCTCTGTACCGTGTTGCGGCTGATCTGTCAGCCTGTCTTGGCAGGTTGCGGTTTAGTGATGAAGCTGCTGTTTTGTATTACAGAACTTTTCGGCCAGCGATAAAGGCGGGGCTACTCACCTCCCAATTTTACTTAACATTGAGAGAGCACAACCGTGTGTGTTCTGCAGGGACCCTGCCGTTCAGACCTTCAAATTGTCAGTAAAATAGGGACATGAATGGCCGGCTTAAAGATACAAGTTGGCTGAAAATATTGGAACTGTGTTCCTGCCTTTATGCTAAAAACTTTGTCTTAAGTAATGTTCGCTAATTAAAGAGATATAATGATTTGTATTGCAAATATTTTAGCTTTCGGTAGGGACGGGCTCAATAAGAAATTTGAAAATTAAAGATAGCGTATTACTCTAAAATTTTCTCCTGTTATGTTTTCGGGGTCGCTGATCTTGAATCTGCTATAGAAGTGGAAACTAAAGATGGTTGGTCCAATATGGCTACCGAAAAATCCCAAATTCGAAGTATTTTTATGAAATCGGGTCTTTTCAAGTTTTTGTTGTGGCTGATTTTTCATAATTTTTCTTAATTATTCTACCATACATTCCAGCCGGAGCGTATTTATTTACGAATGTAGGCTATGGTGAAACATAGTTATATTTTTTGTGAAATGTGATTTCCCATACAAAACGTGCAGAGTCCTTTTCATCAAAACCATGCAACATATTTGTCAAGTGAATTGAATTGAGGTTAGATGTTTCAGGTCAGGATTTCAACTTCAAAGGATGTATCTCACAAGTAAAAAAAAACAACAAGCGAGAAAAGCATAAAGCATAACTTCGGACAACATAGTCGGGGTTATGTTGCAAGAGGAGCACTACTGGCGAAAGATTGCCCTGTTCGTGAGGGGGATCCTCCGCCAGAAGGAGAAAGACGCCAACCAGACCCCTTGGCGAGCGGAGCTGCTCGAAGGACCCTCTGGAGGGAACAAAAAATTAGGACTCCACTCTGAAGTAATGTCTTCACATACGGTTCCAGGCTGGAGTTCCTGGCGGCAAAGAGTGGGGTTTTAGCCGGTAGGCCCGCACAGACGGGGCAGCCCGGCACACCTATGGTTCAAAAAACATTTCCCCGCTCCCTTTAAAAAAAATATGTATATACATATGTATAACTAGACCAATTAGATAAGGATGGACAAATTCATGACGGCAGGACTGCACTGGTGAATTACTTTTCGAGAAGTTGGATGCCTCAGCTAATACGCCAGTATTTTGTATTTCCTTGGAAACGGAAATAGTGTATAGTGGATCTTGTGGAAATAAGATTTTGTATAAAAACTTCGTAACATTCGTAACACTTTACGACCTCATAATTTGCGTCAGGCCTGTTAGAGTTGTACGTAAAGTTAGACGTGATAAAAAGTTAGATCACCACGCCATATATTTTTTATGATCGGAAATCACCGCAATAGTAGACAATTTCCGGCATTCATGTAAATAGGCCAAGTGAGATAAGGCGAGTTGTTCGCTTCAAGGATGTGCACGCTGGAGAGACGTAATTTTTAATGAAACAGAAAAGCGCTCGCAATTTCCTCCCGAGTGAATTACGCACATTCATGCCGTATTCGCCGGCTAAAAGCGAGCAAATCTCGGTGAAAGGCTCATTGTAGTCCTAATAAAATGCGTGTTAGTGTACGACTAAGGCGGGAGCGTGTAAAAGCTAGACTTCCCAAACATAATGAAAAAATCGTTTGTAGCGAACAACTTAACTTTTAAAAGCACTTATGCATTAAGCGCCTCGCCGCCACCGACGCCGTCACCGGGTCGGGTTGGTGCTCCTGCAGCACTGTTCCGTGCCACCGGAGTGTGTCTGGACATCATTAAGCCGCTGGTGATAGCGCTACCGAAATGTCGCGTGATATTTCCTCTGGGATTATGATATTAAAAAATGAATTCATGCTTTACATCACGCTTCAATGCAAGCGCAGGAGGCATGCAGTCGTTAGAAAGCTCGTCGGCGGGGCGGGGCGGGGTGGAGTTATGGCATTTACGTACGGCAGCTTCATATTTCCTTCCTTACAAATGCCCTTCGCCCGCCGCAGATGCGCTGCGGCGGGAATAATTTCACTTCGCTGTTTAAATTTATACAAAAGCGTGCAGCTGGAGTGGCTTGGCACCTATTCCAATTTATTTAATGCGCACACTTAGGCAGAGCGCGCATTAAAGCGATCCTTCGCGCCTTGCCTTGCACTGTTTGAATTGCTAATACAACTCACCTGTTATGGTCCAAAGCTCCTTGAGGCAGTCCTCTCTGCTCTTCGCGATTACGGCACTATTCCTGATTTCCCGCGGCGCCTCCAGCAACGGAAATATAAACGCCCCCATTATTGAGTAGAAAACAACCAGAACGACGAGGCCCGGCGTGGAGAAAACTACTTTAAGCGCTGCACTGCAACAGTTCTGTCCCGCGGAAGTGGGTTTCACCGTTTTTTCACTGTCAATTTCAACATCCTCCCCCGGGGCATGTTCAACGTCCGACATCTTACCTTATAGTATCGTCCACTCATTTATATTTGCAATTTCTTACTTTCTATCGATAACACGAACACGAGCACATGACCCGATTTCACTGGAGCGCCGTCCGATGAGTGCTCACTTTGTGAGTTTTTGTGCACCACTCTGAGTTCCATCAAACACGGTCAATGCAGAAAAGGTCCTCCAAGGTAATTATCGGCACCGGCATCCTGGACGTCCCCCGCTTAATTGAGTTTTCATGGAAAATCTGAAATTGCAAAGGAAGGTCTGGTTAGAAGAGCGTAACGAACTCCTCCACGCTACTGGGAGTAATTTATGACATAATGACATTAGATTCGCGGCTTTTCCCGGCTTTATAAACGCGGAACACGTTCCGCCGCTATCAGTGCAAATGAATTTGAGGTCACAGCAAATCGACAAGCTGATGAAGTGTCAGAGCAGCCAAAAGCTTTGTAATTGCAGTCGGGTCTTCTGAATTCCAATGGGGTTGTCTGCAACAAAGTTGACTGCATTTTCAGAGATACACGCTTTGCCAGTGTTCGCACAGTACACATTCGCGGTTGACTTAGTTAGGATTTGGTTGCACTTGCACCCTCACGGCATACACGAATTTCATTTGAATAATTTAAGAGGAAAACATATTCAGGCGGCCGACAATGAGCCCTTTTACATTTTTTTATTGGAATAATTTCCAATATAACATTTTTGAATCCTTTGATGCTATTTATATACATATACTTTTCTTTTTCCTGTTTTTTCATGTTTTTTTTATTTAATCCTTGGAAAATGGTGAAGAAGTTTGAGTCTCTCGACAAAGGTACAGTGTTGATGACCTGGATAGGTATAATATAATAGTGCAGGCAGGAGTGGAGAGTTGCATGCAGCTGCGTGGCATTATATTTGCCCCCACTCTTTGGAGGATTTTTTATGTAAGATAAGTTGAAATAATAATTGGCTTCATTCATGAAGGTCTCCCACTATGCACTATTTAGGCATGTGGCAAGCATTGGCTTGGCGCACACTCTGCGCCGAGTCAACATAAGGAATTTCATTGCCATTGCTTGCAAAAGATAGACGCTAAGAAATTCGTGTCATGTCCAATCCTGTATATTGTAAGAGCACAATATTTGGACGGATTTATCACTAAACCGTTGATCAAACTCCAGTCATGTATACGAAGTAAGTCATCATTGACACAACCCAATGGGAAAAAGAAGCATCAATTATGCATTCCGAAGCCTTTCTCTGGAAGGCAGGAATGCCTGACTGTCCGTATCCTCTATCATATCTTTTTAACACAGGCATGTCCGCGGAACGAAGGCATTGTCCACAGAACAAAAGCTTTTTATATTCCTTACCACTAGATTACCCAGAATTCATTTTGGAGGCATAGCAAGGAAGCTATTCGGAATCGTTTACCTCGAACTCATTTTTGAGTGATCCTTTTTCAGTGATTCAGAATAAAGTGCCTGGATTCTGTTTGTCATTTCAGTTTCAGTCACATGTCAGCTTATAACTGAATTGCCTGTTTATTTTCTTATATGAAAATTTATTTGTTATTCATTCATAAGCTGTCACGGAATGACGGAAACTGAGATGACAAACAGAATCCAGGCCCATAATATGTATACGAAATGGAAGAAAATAGGAAGAAACTAAACTCGCACTAATTGTCACAAAAAATTCAAAACTATACTCGCACTAGACTGCATTCACAATTAGAATGAGAATTTACGCGTCAGGGAGCTTTTCAGGACGCAGGTCGCAACATGCTAAAACATAGGAATGGGGGAGATGAGAAAAACCGGTTTTAGGGCAAAAAGCATGAGTAATATCTTCGCAGAGTGCATGTCGTTCGCCAGTGTATTCCTTCCTCCTAGCTTCTTATTGAGTAATAAGGAATGCATCGAATGTATACCTTCAATAAGTGATTTTAAAATATATTTCTAAATGCCTTCGTTGAGAATGCCTGACTCGATTTCCCACTGGGAACTTGTACAGTCATCAGCGTACAGATGCACAGACACATCTTTTGTCACATGCGGGAGGTCATTGATTTAAAGACAGAATAGTAGTGGGGCTAGGATTGAGCCCTGCGGCACACCTTTGAATATGCGTTATGTGTAAGGTAAGTTTTACATATTGGTCTCTTTTTAAGAGCTTGATAGCTGTTGAGGAAAATGAATATTGGCTCGCAAGCTTGTTCAGAAGCCATTGGCGGTTAATTGTGTCAAATGTCTTGCTAAAGTTCAACAAGGTTAGAATTGTAAGCTGGTACTCATCCAAGGCTTTATGTATATCAGATGTCACTTTCACCATAGCTGTTTCACAACTAAGGTACTTTCGGAAACTATATTGTCTAGCTGATAAGAGTTTCCTATTATTAACGTATACTAAATTCTGCTGACACATTTGAATTTGAATACTTTGCTCTCTAAAATCGCTGGGGACTGACACTGTGGGTTTCTTAAGAATTGGTGTGATAAGATCCTGTTTCCATTGGGAATTTCGCGGTGTGAAGTTTCCTACTGAATCTGTCATATACAATAAACATAGCGCATACATAAACCGAAATGATGTTTTTTTTAACGTTTAGGAAATTTTTTTCTGAGTGTTTAACCACTTTGGAAGTTTACGTTAACACATGTTTTTCTTAAAATAAAGTTTCACCTAACCGGTTAATAACTCCTTCCTTAGTTCATATGAGCACCTTATCACTTAACCCTTTTTGCTGGGTTCTACTGAGCTCTAACGGGATTGACTGATTGACGATGGTAGTTTTGAATTTATTGTTGAAATGCTTCGAATCGTATCCTTCGTAGATTGCGTTTGTTGAATAAATATGAAATAATCTGTGCGGCCGCATCTGAAACGAAGTTGATATTGAAGTTGCCCCCTAGTATCATAGGTATTGTGTCGTATACTTAACCAAGCTATTTAGCTCCGTCCGAAGTATGGTAGAATAATTAAGAAAAATTATGAAAGAACAGCGACTCCGAAATCGTGAAGGGACCCAATTTCATAACAATGCTTCGAATTTGAAATTTTTAGGTAGCCATATTAGACCAGCCATCTTTAATTTCTATTTCGATAGTATATTCGAGATCAGCGACCCGAAAACATAAAAATATCGCATTTTAGAGCAATCCTACGAAGCTAGGAATTTTCGGCCGCCATAATGGGGTTATTTCAAGGCCGAGAGCTAAGATGTTCACATATCAATAAATATTAAAAATTTTCCAATACAACAAAACAAGCAAACTCAAATTTACTGACGAATCCTGTTCTGTATTAAACTCCGCTCTTCTTGGGAAGTTTGTAAATTTTAATGTTATAATTTCGGCCATGCGGCAATGGCTTGTCATAATAGTCTGTTATAATACAATTTGGAAATATTTTATGTAAAACTCCAGCGGACTTCTGTGGAGCTTTATCTTGACAAACAATCATTTCATTAATCCGTCCTAAACCTAAAATATATCGAACTTCTCAACTGATTGCAAAGTTAAATGATGTGTGAAAGCAAAGAAGCAACAACGTCTCCGGTTCCCCGAAGTTCGCTCGAACTTCATTGTGGTGAGATTTCCACTGAAGGTGGATTAAGCGTCTTCTGGAGGAGATCTAAAGATAATAAATCAGGCGAGTTTGTTTATCTGAAGAGTTGCGAGGATTCCCACAAAACCCGTCCAAGTAAAATTAATTTACAATAAATCTTTGCTTCGTATAAAAAATGGACAGAAACATTTTCAAAAGGAGCAAGCGAGATGGATTACCTACGAGCACCACAAGAATGGATCATTCGGGATGTTTTTAAAGAATTGATTTTCTGGGAGAACAGGAGCACCGTAAGCACTTCATTAGCTGAACAGCGAGCGGTAGCGAAAGCTCTCATGGTCTCGAAGGCATGGGGACCATGGGGTTAGCGTTGGGGTGCGAATGAATTATAGATGAGAGAAAAACAGACTTCCTTCCACGAGACGAAAGTGTGATGCACTCAGTGATGAGCTTGTTCGCATTAGCACTGCTCCTCGCAAATCTTCCCAGGGAAAATTAAGCTGTGCACCGATGGACAAAAACCTTAATTACAATGGTAAAGCGCTCATGAATGCACTTAAAGGGCGCTGCGCTGCATGGCGGAAGGCAATCTTCCCGACCCGCAGGTAGCGGGAGAAGCTAAAACAACAGCAAATCCGGGGCGACGTGGCTTTAATTAAAACGCCAAACAAGTAGAAGATTAATTAGTCCGACGAAGTAATTTGAGTCTATCGCAAAGTTTAATTGCGTCTCTAAGCGGCCTAGCTGGTGCAGGCACTTCTCCCGCTGCGCAAGGAAGGAGGTTCAAGTTTTGAACTTCAGAGGCTTCTAGAATTAGCTGCAAGCTACCGACGCCGACCTTTGAAAACAAACGCACTTCTTATTTGAAATTTAGTATCAATCCTTCGGACGAAAGTAAGGGAAAGTAAAGTTTAGTGCAAAATATCAGATTCATAGGGCCGCTTTGCCTCACAAGATCCAATTAGAGATAAGCCTCTTTCCCGTCAGGAGTGGGCGTTGCGTTGGAGGGTTTGAAGCAGTAGCACGGGGCTAAATGTTTTAATTGTGTTTGCTTCCTGATGGAGTACCTTTTTCATTGACACTCATTCTTGCTGGCTTCATTCGGCCCTATACAAAATGTTCTCAGCTCAATTCAGTTAACTGCTCCGTATAAAATGCAGGTGGGCATTTCGGGCAAGCGTCCCGTTAAATCTTGCCATGATTGGTCCTAGCCGAAAGGGGAGCTGGACGCTGAAATAATCTACTGAAGTGAATTATTCTTTTAATATCCCTGTGAAAGTTTCATTTCCCTCATCCAATGTACATAATTAACCCAGACGTAACATGAATGAGAACCTTCGGCAGCGGATATATGGACATAAAACACCTGGCCGATCAATGTATTATTGCGGAAATATCCTCCATAACATAAAATACCTCTAGGAAGATTTATCACTGATTTACTCTCAAATTAAAAGTAAATTGATTGTTTTATCACATCATATCACCACAAAATTATTATATTGAACACATTTTTAATGAAGTCCTCACTGACTCAAAATTACCAAAAACTTGGAAGGGGGTAAGGTTATACCTATACCAAAATGCAAAAAGGCATCGATGCACTCTCATTTCAGGCCTATTAGTATTTTGCCATATCTGTCAAAGTTAATTCATATACAAATAACTGAGTTTTTATGTACACAACAATTGTTACGCGTTGACCAAACTGGCTTTCACTACACTTACTACTCTTTTAAAGGTTTCGGAGAACGACTCGGCTATTTTCTTGTTTTTTTAGACTTCTCTAATGCTTTTATTCAGTTGACCATGGTAGACTCCTTACAAAATTGCAAAACCAATTTCGATTTTGAGCTTCCGCTACTGAACTTATAAAAAATTATCTTACTGACCTCTGAGCCCATCATGCTATCTGCAGGTGTTCCCCAAGGTTCAATTCTTGTACCTCTATTATTTTCCATTTATATTGATTATGTCTACAGCAAACTTTAACTGTGATATTTTTAAATGCGCAAATGCTAATACAGCTTTACCGTGGTGCTCATAGTAATGATAATCTGTGATATTAATACCGACCTTAGATATATTTCTGATTGGGGTAAGTGCAAGAAACTGAAAACCAACCCCAGAAAAGCTCAAGCTATTGTTATTTTTAAAAATTGTCTTGAGACTTCGAATTTTCCTCTGTTACTTGTCGATGGTGAGCCGATCCCATTTGTCAACAGCGTTAGGAATCTGGGTATTGTTTTCGACCAGACGTTTACTTGGATTAACCATATTGATTTGCTAACATCCATTATATTCGGTATACTAAGGCAATGGTGGTCATCTTGAAGACACCTGTCAGCTAGGGTGCGATAACATTTAGTTACGACATCGATCATGCCAATTTGTAACTATTGTGATGGCCTCTATACTTCTGCAATTTTACGAAACTACAGCTTGCGCTACTACGACCATGTCTTACATCATGCTACGAGTATATTAGGAATGTCCTTTAACAATCATTTTAATTTTAGAAAGTGTATAACGATGTTTAAACGACGAACAAAAAACTTATTGATTTCGCGTCATATATGGTGTATTCACAATCTAAAAATTCCAATTTAGTACAAGCTACTAAATTATGAAAGACTATGTCTAGCCCCAGAACGCAGCGCCTGAATGTAGGTACTAAACGAGTCCGCCCGCTGAACGCCGAGCGGTAACCTATCCCAGAGTCAAATACACTGGACAGTGTAAGATAATTCGAGTATTGGGGTTTCAAATCTTTGGAACCGCAAACGTAGTCATCTAGCTGAGCTGAGAGGCACTAAAAGATGTTGCAGATACGTGGGCTGAGATCGAGATGACTTAGTGAGTCTGTACATGTAAAATATCATTCATCGCTTCAAATGAACATCCAGATAATATCCGAGCACTTGAGATGTGATACCCGGTCGAATCTTCTCAGCCCATAAATGAACCTAACACAATCGTTAAAGACTACATTTCGCTTTCGTGAGCAGCTACATGTGGATGTGGATGATATGTCAAGGTGAGGTCAGGTCAACAAACAATTTAGCCGCTTATATCCGGAACTGTAGGTCCATCCGGTAGTACGATCATCAATGTATCAATGTCCTAAAGAACGCAGTTTAAAATCAACCGAACCGGAAAACAGTAATAATCATAATTACCCAAAATACTGTGGCAGACACCCCCAAATATACGATATTTTAAAATAAAGGAAATCTGAATATGATTCAGACAATTATGATTAATTCAATGAATCTGTTTAACAGATTATACACACAATTGAATTTAATAAAACAAACCGGATATACGTTGAATACGTCAAACACAATTTTTCAGAATGACGCCGCATCGCTGTCTTGGCTGAGGCAAATCATTTTGCAACTTTTAAATTAATTTCCCTCTGTGAAAGTTTGTATGAGTATCTTTAAAGTTGTTACGATTTCGCAACCATAGCACGCCTTTCCCGGCCCCTAGAACATAATACATTAAAACTTTGTCCTTTCGGACGTCACCATGGAATAAAACTCAATGGAACCCTTTTAAAGCGGCAAGGGAACTTAAAGAGATAGAATTAATGCGAAATGTGAAAAGGCTTAGCGAAAGGATATGGCGGGATATTAGGCGAGGTATTCATCGGTTAAGGTATAATGAGAAATGCGATTTTGAAAAAGGCGTACTTTTAAAGTTCCTCTCAAGTGGAAGGGGCAGAGAGTGGGTATTTCCGAAAGCTGAAAGGGGATGATATCTGTGCGTTTAGAGAGAGCTATTATAAGGATTATTATAGTCCTTTCTTGAAGCAGTCCTCCTGCATAGTCTTGAGAATATAACTTTGTTCAATGTTCTGGGAATGTTCGTCGACAGTATTACTTGTTGTGTGTGTGTATTTAGTCCTGATTTCCGCTTGTTGCCACAAACAAACATATTACAAAAGTTATTCTTAAGTAGAAGTACTTTTGCCTCAGTTAAGTGGGTGCAAATATCATCTTAACTGCGAAGTTATTCCGACAATTATTATAAGAACCTTATCATAAGTTGTATCATACGTAGCTAATGAGATACTTGACAAAATCTGTGCCCTTGTTGTAGGAGATGGACAAATCCCTTTGAAGCACAAAGTTGAGCTTTCGGTTATATTCATAATGTGTAACAAATTAATGCTGGGCAACGGTAGACATGTATGTTCGCCCATATAATTTAATTATTCGAAAAGTGAGATGTCACAAAGAACATGTGTGTCCCAGTAAATGAATTGCTTATCTAAAGAAATATGAAGAACTAGGAATTTTATTTCCCATAAGTATCATTATGTATTAATGGAGCAGCGTAACATTCCTATTTTGAAACCAGTCAAAACTACTCTGATTTCGATGATTTTTTTTTCAATGTTGGTAATGGAAAATACTTTTTATTTTTATGTATTCTAGTCTAGGAGTACAAATTTTAGATGTTTTTTAAAATTCGATAAAAAAAAACTAAGAATATTTTTACTAGCCATTTTTTTATTAGATATTTATTAATATTTTAACAATACAACCTTCTGGTGATCTTACAAAAATAAAAATAAAAGATTCTTAATCAGTAAGAATTTCGCTATCGTCTAAACTACGGAAATGAAAAAAAGAAATGTTTTTCACAAAATGGCGGCTGTTTGGAAAAAAAGTGATTTTTTGCCTTTTTTTTCAAAGTTTTGAATTTTTTTAAAATAGTAAAAAAAGAAAATTATTATAGTTCCAACGATAGAGAGATATATAAAGAAGTTCCACGCCAAATATCAAGTTAATCGGTTCATTAGAACTTGAGAAATCACGTCAGATATGTTGGAAAAAGTTGTTTCGAAAAAAAACGCGTTTAAAGATTTGAGCAAAGTTGTAGGCAGTCTGTAATTACATCACACTCACTATTTTTTTTTTTTTGAACTGCACACACACAGACTACGTATTCTACGATAGCTCAGAGCAAACTGAGCTGCACTGCACACGGTGTATAAAAGACTTTCTGTAGGATAATTCACCCTCAGGTAGTCAGGGAACGTCTACCGGCTACCGCCTATTGTTCGATTCACTGTGGCAGGTCCGGTTTACTCGCTGTGTCACTAAAATAGCTATAACTTTGTAAATATTTGAAATTTCAAGAATCCCTTTGGAGGATATATTTTTGAAAGACTAATCTTTAAAAATATGAATAAAAAAATCGATTTTTTCTAAATTCAAGACTAGAATACCCCCTTAACTTCACAGATTAAAAATGGAAGATCTTTGTTTATTTATTTGATTTATTATATTTTTATAATTATTAATGTTATTGATAAAATAAATCTGGCTGCGCCGGAAACTGCGGATGCAGAAAAATCGGGCTGGTCTGCACGCAACCTTGAGTGGAATGCAATGGAAATATTTGTACTAATTGTCCACCATCACCACTAATGATCACAGATGTTGATGAAACTGAAGAAGATATTGCAAAAAATAATCATGAATAATTACAATTTGTATATTTTTAATAAACGTACATAAAAAACGAATTAATGTAGTTATGGTTTTCATCTGTTTACTTTAATAAACGACTTATCTTTTTTCAGTTTAAAATGCATTACCTTCATTGTGGAAGATTGGTTAATACAATATACAATTTTTTTAATAATATAATGAGACAAATTTTGTTCTTAAAAACTTTTATTTTTTGTGGTTTTATCAAACCTTTTGGAGTTCTCGAATTACTGCATTTCTGGCATTGATTCGCGCAAGCAAGTGGATTGTATTTTCACCGACTTCAGCAAGGCTTTCGACAGGATTAATCAAAATATTCTTATTCATAAATTGTCTTTGCTCGCCTTCCCAAATCGTTTTGTTGATTGAGTTTTCTTGTATTTGTCTGAGCGTACTCAATGTGTCCATTTCCGTGGATTCCTTTCCGATTATATAGAAAATACATCAGAAGTACCCCAAGGTAGTGATCTTGGTCCACTGTTGTTCACAATATACATCAATGATGTATCCTTTATTCCAACCCACTCGAAAATTCTCTGCTATGCTGACGACGCGAAAATTATTCGCTTAATATCTAACTCTACTAGTTAACTAACTAATTAAACTCGGACCTAGACTTCTTTCATAAATGGTGTTCTATTAACGTTTTTTCCCTCAACATCAATAAGTATACTTGTATGTCCTTGTTTGTGTATGCCAATAGGCATTGGACTATCAGACAAAATATGTAAGACTTCAGTATGGAGAGCCTTGGTACAAAAGATATAATTTTGAAAGTATGTCAATTTTCAAATATTCTGGGAGATGTAGCCTCTTAACATTTGAGTAATTTGGCACGGGTTTATCCAGGGGGGCCATTGAATGCCTTAACGAACCTATTTTCCCTTCGTGAGTATTTTTGGCAAACAAAATGACAAAATGTATGCGGTGATTCATGACGTACTGCCTCATATCTGGAAGAATACATCCATATGAATATATTAAAATTCTGTTGCTTCATGGCAATAACAGTAGGAATTAATTAAACAAACCATTACTGGTGTCGAAAACAAGCAATTTTATAAAGCCAGCAGTGTCGCAAGTTTGTTGAGAACAGTTCCTCGGTGTGCCATTTTCAGTGCCTTTGGAAAACCGCAAGTGCCCCATTCTCACAGAAACTTAGACTTGTGCTCGCTGTTGGTTTAATGAAATATTTCCAAATCCTGAACGTGCCAGCGTCACCCTAATAGCATCCGCCGCCGTTCTGGGACTATAAAACGTAGTCTTTAAGTTCTAAAACAAAATTAAATCGCCGCATTTTGGTGGAGAACGCTGCGGAGCGCTGGAGACTACTACTTACACTCTCAGGGCCAATTTGCATGCCTTCCAACCAACTTTAAGTTTTGCACCAAAGATCCCACAATTGTGGGAACTATTGCCACGGGTGGAAATTTAATGGCAACCAGCACAACATTTCCGACCCCTAATTCACTTACGCTGATTTTGTTCGGGAATTACTCATTTCTCTTGCAATTAATAGGCCACTGTTAGGAAACCGTACTTGACCTGACTTCTTTCCGATTTTAGGATTAGTTGACAAACTCAATCAAATACAGAGTCTGCCTTTCGAGGCTGATTAGCAATTGTTGTTTACAATTTCCATTGAATAACTTTTCTCCCTTCCACGGGATGGAATGCCATGAGATCTAAAGCAATGAGATATTCTATTTTTACTGCGAATGTCCTGACATGTCGAAGCCGTTTATTCTATTCATTTGCATATGGAGTGATGCGTGTCCACACTAGAATCCAGGCGTCCCGAGTTCGAATCCCATCGGAAATCACACCAAATCCCATTTTCTGAGTGTACAAAGTCATCAGAATTAATTTGGTACAAATTTTGAGCCGATTTTCAACTCAGTCTTTGAAATATTAAAATCAAAGCAAAAAATGCAACTGTTGAACAAACGGCAACAATGGGCTCTTACCTTGCGTTCCGTAATTGGTTCTATGGCGCAGCACATGGAGAAAATCATAAATCCTCAAGGAGCGAGATGGAACCAAAGTAGAAATAGTACTCAACAGTTCCGGAGAGTCAATACACCTTTTCAAGATGTCAGACATCAAGACAATTGTGGAGATGTCATGCCCCTTTTCCAGTGAATCAGGGGTCAGCTTGAGCCTAGGCAGACTACGGAGAACAAACCGAAGAAGTTTACGCTGGACCGCCTCGACTAGATTAATATGCACCGAATCAAAAAAACTAAAAATCGACTTCAAAAATATAAACTAAAGCACTAAACAGGTGGAAATTATTGTTTTTGGAGTCGGTGTGTTTTTCACATATTTTTAGACATAGTATTAGTAAACTTATTGTTCTTCATTACATCCATCCCTAGTGCATCCTCTCTCCTATATGACCGACCGGGATGCGAGTGGTCTCAAATTTGGAAACTTTGATGGCATATTCGAAATTAGTAACCCCGAAAACCCCTGAATGTCTCTTTTCATGAATATTTCTTGCAGTTAGAAAATTCGCCGCCATCTTGAATCCCAGAAAATTTTTTGTGTGTCTAAAACCTTCCCGTATGAGTATACAACAGCTGACCAAAAATTGATCGCAATCTGTGGGGAACTTTCAAAGATTAGCAATTTGGAACAAACGAACATTACATTTTTATTTATATACATAGACAATGTCCGTACTCTCGAACTCACTTTTCTAAGCCTATTTATCCAGTCAAACAAATCAAATCCTTAATTTTGTTTAATTTGTCGGTTTATTGTAGTGTTTTCAAAATCGAGAACGAGATCACGATCGCATCAAAAGTTATTCAAGGTCAAAGTTCATGAAAAACGATTTTTTGTGCGAATATCGCACTTCTTATGGCTCGAGGGCCAATTAAGGTTATTATGAAATTGAAAGATAATGAAATTCTCCAAATAAATGATCATTGCCATTTTGTACGTACAACGAACGGTTTAGGCGAAAATGTACTTCGAAGTATCAGTGATCTATTTGCATGGCAAACCCACTTTCACAACGGAACCGGAACAGGGTCCCGATTTCGTTGAAATTGAAATATGTCATAAAGGAGGTCATTCTGATAAGCTTTGACTTTGGACATATGCCACAGGAATCTATAGGCAAAAAAATGCACATGATTTTGCAAGTCGCGGAGGTAATTCGGAAAGGGTCTCCCCCCAGAATGATTTTCAGAGCATAATAAATAAACTTTCTCTGAAAATATTGTCCACCAACTCGATACACTCTATTTTTGGCAGTCGCAGTCGCCGCCGATCCGCCTATATGGGGGTGCAATCGGAAGCATTAATGACCAACTATTTGTGCCGAATTTGCAACTTCTCGCCTCTCTAGAGCCTTAGCCTTTTTCGCAGGAAAAATGTTTCATATCAAATTTATGAGCTACCCAAAACGAGATAAATGCAACAAAACAATTGTCATATTGTTTTAAACATTTTTCACGCTATAACTAGAAAAGCATTAACTTTACGAAAAAAGTTAATATAACTAAATTTGTAGAGAATTTTTAGATCTAAAAACCAATTTTTAAATTGTTCAGTTAGGATATCTAGAAGGTGAGATATTCACGAAAAACGATTTTCCTGCTTTAATTATCTAACATTGCGGCGAGAGATCAAGTTCTGTGACTACAAAAATTCAAACTTAAGCTTGAGTCACCGCCCACATGTACCCATCGTCAGCTCGACGGTTTTCAGGAAGAAGGCCTTTTTCCTGACAAATTTACAGGACTATATACCTTAGGTATAGTTATTATTCCAAGAGTGTGCCTTATCATTAAAATCTACGTGAAAATTCCCGTTTTTACCTGCCCACCCCCGTCACTTGCAAGCAGGTATCTGTCCGTAGTCTTCGTATTCGTTCATATCACCAACCACAGACTCTTTGTGCAAATTTTTACGCGTGTGCTTTATCATAAAATAAAAAGGGCCCTGTCTCTTAGGCTATTAGTTTCTAAAGAAGTGTGATGAAAGTGATACCTTAAAAGCCTAAAATCGAACACGTGGCGTATTGTTACATGCATTTTATTTTACCCCATTTGCGTATCAAACTCTCGAATAAAATTTAAGTTCTTGTGTTGTCTCATAAAAAGATATTTTTCATCTTCTCGTGCAGACGTGCTGTCCCTTTTCATTTGAGTATGCAAATTGAGTTGAAAATAGTTGCAAAAGGTTTCCCTTCAATTAAAATTCAAGCAAGTACTTCTACCCACACAAAGGTAGCCAAACAGGTAACCTTTGAAGCGTCTAAAGAACCGCGTCGTAAATCTTCATTAGGAAACTTTGCTCATAAACCAAGCATGCATGGTCCTGTCCGAAAAAATTTCCAAGAACCCCGAAAGGCAAAATAAACTGAATTCGAGCTGTAATGCTATTTGCGCTGGAGAGCTCAGGCCGGGATTATTCGTTTAAAGCGATTACCCCCGGTACAGTTGCAAACTGTCCACAGCATAAATCTTAATAAACCGCCCTTTATCCACAAATGCAGGGTAACTTAGCGGAGAAGATTAAAAGCCAGGCGGCTGCTGTATAATTTTGTTTGTGCTCCCCAGCGGGATCGAATTTGCTTCTAATCCAAATTTTATTCATCTTCGGAACTCTCCAGCTGGAATTTTTTCAAGGAAAACTCACTTTGTATTCACGCTGATTCCCCCGGGGTAAATACTTGGAGAATTCATATTTCGGCGAGCCAGGACGGATTCTCGATTAATCCTTGGAAGGCCATGCAGCACCCAACCCATGTCATTGGCCTTTTAGCTTATTACGGAAGTGGAGCCCGTCGTGGAGCCGCTTTGGCTTCTTGAAGAATTTCTGGTTTATGTCCGCCTTTTAAATACGTTGTAAATTCTTGTCCTCGTAAACGGAGCTACCCGTGGAGCCACAAGCCCGCAACACACATCACTTCGTCGTTTAATTAATGCTACCAGTACATTTGGCCACCCCCTAATTGCTGCCTGCCAGTGTATGCCATAAGCGATCCTAGATTTGCCTTTTTACAGCGAAACCTTGTTAACTCGGGAGATATTCCAGGGATTTAATTCGCATACGAGTAGGTAAGTGCTGCTTAAGGGTCAGATAAGGCTGGGCTTCGTACGTGTCAGGAATTCCCAATTTACATTGGCACTAATTTGGGTTCACCTGCCTCAAACCGACCGCGATAGGGATCACATTCGCAAATCTCACCTGGAGGGGGACATCTTAATTATCTTTACAGCCTTGTCGGCCACCGCAAAGGCATTCGTCTTGGCATTTAAATCGTGAAAACTGTGTGAATGAGAATTCTTGCAGCAGGGACATTCGAGAGAAATCCCTTTTAGGGTGGGTCGGTGGTTACGACACAGAAACGGGCAAAAACACCATACTCACTTCTACCGTATGGTCCCTAATTTGTTCTAATTAATCCTCTCCTGATGACTAAAACCCCGGGGAACCACAAATGGGAACATGAAAAGCTCCCTGAATAGTCAATCACTTGAGGTTAAGTCATAAACAAGGTTAAAATGCGACTTTGAGGAACCACAGCGTAGCGGTGGAATATTATTCTGATTTATATTGTCGCAGCTATGTATGTATGTTTTGTTGCATTCAGAGCGCAGTGGTGACGAAATTCATACAATAACTCCATTAAGAGGCTTTTAATGATACTTACGAATATATCATAATTCAATGCTGAAGGAATATTCATCTAATTTAGTACATCTACATATATAAATAAAAAAGTACCTAATGTTCGTTTGTTCCTAATCGCTAATCTCCGAAAGTTCTTCACCGATTGCTATGAAACTTTAGTGAGCTGTTGTGCGTTGCTGGAATTCAAGATGGCGGATCCATAATTGCAGCGAATTTTCCGACTTCAAGGAATTATTGTGAAAAATGGCACTCGGGCGTTTTCGTCGCTGATTACATATCTGCCAGCAAAATTTATAAATTAAAAATGGCGCATACAATATGGCGACCGAAAAAGTTAAACTTAAAGGGATTGCTCTGAAAATTCGCACTTGGTGGTTTTCGGGGACACTGATTTCTAATAATCCCTCAAAATTGCCAAATACGAGATCACCCCCACACCGATAGGGCATATAGGAGAGGGAGTGTAATAGAGAAAGGGGTGTAAAATGAATACTAAAATACTATTGAAAAATATCTTAAATAGTTTTTTAAAATTAATTTCGAAATAGCATGGTTTTTTTGGACAACCACAACCCTCATGGTATTTCCCTTTTCAGCACAGCCTTGCCTGGTAGTGAAATATGTCACGGTCGCTAACGTAGGAGTGTTAGTGGGTGCGCTTCATAAGAAATGAACGACGGGTGCATGTAGTGGGATACACCGCCGTAATTTGGTATCACTCGGTCTGGATCGGTGTAAGCGGTCGTTCTTCTTCTTCCTTGCGCTCTTTTTCCCAAAATTCTGGTTGTTTTATTTGTTTTTGGCTGGGGTAGGTAGTTTCATGATTTTCGAATGTAACACATTCACAAAAATTCAGGAAACATCTAAATTTGTGTTTGTACACACATTTTTATTCCAAATTCCTTTCCCGACCCAACAAGTGCACGGTATCGTGTGTGCGCTTGCCCCATGCCTGCAACGGGCATGATCTTGTGCGCCACAGCCGCGAGACTAGAAAGTCCGTTAGAAAAGCTGTCTACGGTGTCCGTCCGTCCCCCACTCCACGGCACTATAAAAGGCCGAGCGAAATGTAGACCGAGATCCAGTATTCCCCTGTTAGTTGCTCTTCCCTTACCGATCTAGCGTTATCTGACTACCCCCAACCCGAGGCAAGGATTCAGATATGTATTTATACTAAATAACCGCGATTACCTTGCCTTTTGGGTTTCCTTACCGCTCTCTAATGATGCCCTCTATCTAAATATTTGTTTGTATTACAAATGGGACACCCTGTACCTACATATACATAAAACATATGTATGTACATAAAATATCATGCCTTGGGATATTTGTTTTATTCTGATAGTATAAGACATGCGGTGTAATTGTTAATAAATTTACAAAATTCAGTTGAGTTGCTATAAACAGCGATTTGAAGGAATCCTGAATTTTGTCTGTCCTAAAATGCGAAGACATCACAGCATAAAGCCTAGCTCGGCCAAAAGTAACTAGTCGTTACGACTCAGTTTGAGAATTCGCTGCCTGCATTAAGAATTCGCAATGGCTTTATATGTACTTCCTAATAGCTTTCACTTTGGCTGGATATCACTTTTCATTTTTAGCGCCCCAAGGGCTCATCGTTTCAATACCATAAGTGGGGTAAACGCTTGCGGAGATTATCAGCTCAGTGCCGCGTATCACGTTAAACACCTTCCCATTATTACCCGCTGTCAACGCGATTCTTCAACTCCTATCCTACTTACATACATAATAAAATCGATTCGAGTAGATATTCAGCTGCCTCTGCTCCAAAAATCCAATTTCACACCGAAGGAGATCTGGTTCCGCCCGCGAGGATAAGTGGAAACTTTATGCTTCCCGACTTCTAACACAACGAGGTTCTAGAGGCAATCGAGTTTGCCGGGATCCTTGTGTGCGGGTGGGGTTTCATTGTAACTACAAGGATTACAAGAGGTTCACATACTCGACGCAGTTATCTTGAATAAGCCGATAATGTCACTTTTAATGTGTCGTTTAGCTCATACGAGTATCGATTGTTTTTTGCTTTTCTTTGTGAAATTGCTATGGCTGATCGAACTTGTTGTCGAGATAAAGCAGGCAGGATGGTGAGGAGTTTCTTATGTACTTCATTATTATCCCCCGGGGCTACTTCTATGTAACCGCAATTTGCTGTGTTCGATAACACTGCGACTAAGTGGTTAATTTTCCGATAAATTTTCGTTATGCAATAAATTCTCGTCACATAAACGACCCTTTTATGCTCTTGTAGCCGATTTAGCTGAATGAGCAAATAACGACGTTGATGTATTAAAGCCGACAGTAATTCTCGTAATACTTCTGCTGCAAAATTAAGTAGGTATCGATTTGTATTAATTTATGGAAATTACGAGTATTAAAAGTATCATTAATGTCACATAACTTGCAAAAGTCTCTTTGAAAACGAACCAAACCATACATAGCTCGTTGCAATTTTTATATGTCAATATTTTGATAGATGATATTCAAAGGTTCTGACATTTAAAGTTTGTTTTTCTAGTAATTTTTAAAACAGGTACAGTATAATATATATGGCAGTTGCTACTGCGTATTTTTTTATAGAAAAATTCAAACAGGGAATTTTTTCACGAAATGGTTTCCTAAATGTTTCTCCCTCGAACGAAGTCGGTATCTTCCACATTATAAATATAAAGGCAGTGGGTATTCGCATCGTCCGTGTCCCGTGTAAAAACTGACGTACACGGTATCCGGATTCGTGAACATGCTACATACACAAATACGGGAAATGCGAATAGCCACTGCCTTATATAAAAGTGAATACTATAGGTACGTATTGCAGATTCTCAGACTAATGTCAATTTACGTAGAGCAACGTTTTTTTTAATTCAAGTTGCTCTCGCTAGTTGTCACGATTTGTCTTAAGATTATTTTCTTTTAAATGCTTTGATAACATATCTGCGATTGTGGCTTCATTTTTCCAACTGCAATGTGTTCTTCAATTTGTTGAAGTGAAACTTCGTTTCCGGCGGGTCTTTCGTACGAAATTAAGTTGGTATAATGAAACATAACGTTTCTTCACGTGTGTGCGGGCATAACTTTTGGTGTTGGTTCCACACAAGAAAGAGAAAGGATGAGCATATCAGTACGCTGAAGGAAGTAGTTCATTCTATAATTTCAAAATAAAACATAAAATTAGGCCGGTAGAAAGAAAAATTTAATTAAGCCCTGCAATGCAAATCCAAGGGGGTTATTTCAATTCACTTACATATGTGTGTGTGTTATAATATTTTGAAGGAGTCACTTTGTACTAATGTTCGTCCGAGTTTTTCCAGAATGATTTTAATCCCTGTATGTGTGTAAAATACCTAAGTGGTGTTTTTATATAGAAGGGTGGCTCCACTTACTCGATGGAATGGACTCCACCTTTGCAGTCGCCTCTTGTCATAATAATACTAAAGTACTTAATCTACTTAATAGGACTCCAAGTGTGAATTATAATGAAGGAAAATAATTCAATGAACTTAAAGTGTGTAAAAATGTAAATGTAAAATGTGAGCGGCGGGAGAGTGATCACGAAAGCTGTTTAAGTATGGGAGGAGAAGGCAGCGCACATACAGCTCTAAACATCTACCGCCGCAGTAGACGACAGACGTGATAAACATTAAAATTGAATCTTTGATATCTGTGAGTGAAAATACGAGTAGATTATTATTTCTTACGGATATTGTTGGTTCACTCAGGAGCTACTCGTATCTAAAGAAAAAAACGCAAAAAATTTTAAATTTGATTAATCAACAGCAGCAAATCTGAATCTGTTTGACAGACATTTCAAAGAACCAATTAGACAATTTTGAAGATTTCCTTCTCCCGGTTGTTTCAAAATATCATTATTACGCCTGTGGAACGCAGACAACCATCGGAAGTTTTAATTCTATTAAAGATATTCCGCTGAATATTTATACGCTAGAGATTGCTTTCATCGAGATACATATAAAAAGCAAGTGGGCAAGTGGGAATTGATGGAGCACGACAGTTCAAATTAATTTAATAAAAGTTGATGATGTTTTCTGTAAGGATATTATACTAAAGGCATATGCAATTCTTGTAAAATTAATATTTTTATATTTTACCAAACGTCCCCCTGAACGATAATCATTAATTAAATTTTAATATTTTATTGAAATGTCGAAAGTGCCTATCCACTGATTTACTGATGTATTTGAAATTCAATTCGGTTCACAGATTTAATACGAGTACAAATCCAATAAAGCTGTTAATTTGGAAGCAACGATTATTTCTGTTATTGTTTTACTGCGGTATTTTCCCATTCATGGTGATGATGAATTCCATCATTGAAAAGTGCTCACATGTTTGCTGCCCGAATAGCTTTATTGTCGATCGATTCAATTAGTGCCCCGCAAACGGACGCACGGACTTATTTGCCAGTGAAATGGAAAAATGGATGAAACGCCGCCGCCGCAAAAATTAAAAACCTGTGATAAAATTCACCGGCATGTATGGCATTGATTGAAACATGGAAATAAAGCGCTGCCTCTACGTGGAAGTTATCAAATTAAAGGCGGCGATTTTGTCTCGACACGGTCTTATTCCTTGCAGGCCTCGCTTAATAGCCGTTTCATGATTCTAATGGCACGTATCTGAATAAAAAGTCCTTTCGAGCCTGTGGGATGCCAATTTGAAAAGAACAACTTATTTTCACTCACGCCAAGTGCTCACTTGTTGCACGAAACATCCCTCCAGGCGGTACGCTTGTCGGGAAGGAGCGTGACGCTCGCTGCGAACCTTGTGATTAAGTCTTCCGTGATTAGTAGGTACCGCAGGACTACAAATTAATGTAAAAATGGCCACTTAAAATGGAACACTGGATCTGGCAGTTTATGTTAGTCATTTGCCGAAATTGCCTCCTGCAACTTGGGGCTTCATTGTTCAACAACATTGATTTACAAATCCAACTGCTGGGTTCGCATCTCAACGAACCGGATTGGTCCGGCAATTAAACGAAAGCAAGTCGATAATCACTAGAACAAAGAAGGGAGCGATTTATTGCCCACAGATCACCGATTTGTGGGAGCATTCACGAAATTGTTCGCCATCGCTGATAGTAATTACAGCTCCCTTAAGTAAGTTAATAGTCCTGTCATGGGATATCTAATAAACACCAACTCGCCCGGCCCCCATCTCCACACGAACGTTCATAAGATTCGGCCGAATAAAACATCCTCGAGAACATCGCCCGCATAAGCCGACGTGTACGACGGAAGCGATATAATCATTTTGTCCCCGAATCCATTTAATCGATGGCTTACAGTAAAATCACGGCAAAGGGCAATATCTGGCTTTTTCGTTTGGCTCAAAGGGGAAGGGCCATCAACTGAATCAATAAGAAGAGCATTTCGATGTAAATGGACAGAGCCTATATGTACGTGTCTGGTGTGCTTGGGTCAACCGAGCCGGAAGGATAATAGAAGTGCGTGCTCCTTTACACACGCATGTACGTAAGGCCGTACAGGAGCAATAGACTTCGGCAAATAAAGTTCTTCGCAGGAGCCTTGCTCTTGAGGTCTATTTTCGCATAAAATATTTCCTGCTGGCAGAGCGGATTTTTCTCGTGATTTATTGTGGTCGACCCTTGGAAGGCATAACGGCTTGAAAAGGGTTAACAGCTTGGTCAAGGGTCCACATTATCGCATGCTCACGCTGATTTATTATTTATTCGTTTTCGTGGAAGAAAAATTCGTCTCGTCATTCACAATATGAGAGGTCTGTAGTTCACATACATATGTATGTAGGTAAGGCCAAACAATTTGGTTGCTGTTTGAAGTAGGCTTTCTAAAAATATGTAAAGTTGGAACACAAGGACCCACAAAATAGTCTGCTAAAATCATAATACATACTAACATTCTATCCTATAAATTTGTAGGAACGAATGTATCAAACTAGCTCAACATAAGATAGGCCATGGGCTGGCAGACCACGAACTGTCCATTCAGCAGTAAATATTGATCATGTGCACGATGATGTGGAAGAGTGTCCAGAAACATCAACGGGACGATGGGCCACGCAGTTGGGAATTTCTGCAGCGTATTTTGGTAAAAGACATGAAGATGTTTCCGTATAAAATATACAGTAGGAGCTCAAGTAAACTGCATCACCCACACATTTTATGATTCCCTTAAATTCTCAGCAGTCAATGTCAGGTACCGCCATATTTTCTACCTGATTATAGTACAGGCGGCGAAGGGAGATTTTCCCTATGGTATTATAAAAAAAAAACCACCAACCTCGCTGATTTTTTGCATACGCTTTAAGCCTCTCCCCCCCCCCCCCCCCCCCCGCCAACGTCCCTAATGCATAAAGTTCTATATTTTTTAAGGCCTGTTTACGCTAAGACAAAAGTGATGGTACCAGCGTAGAGAACGCTCTGAACACTGCAAGTTTGCTTATCATGGCTCTTGTTGAACTGTCACGGTTAACCAATTTGGGAGGGGGAGCAGATTTCGGACATTGTAAACGTGTACGTCTTAGTCCAAGAGCCCACTATAAAAAGTTAAGCCAATATAGCCAGCGTAAGTATTATAAGCCGTAACCATTAATAGGACCATTTTCCTTCAAAATTCATCATGAGTGACGAAGCACATTTTGATTTCTCTGGGCATATGAACAAACAGAATACTCGCTTTTGGTGCGCTGAAAGCCGCCGTATTATTCACGAATTGCCTTACTGTGTGTTGCGGCGCCTGTGCTCAAAGGGTGATTGGACCCTACTTTTTAGAAACTCTGCTGCTAAGTGCCAATAAGATAACTGTTACTGGCGAGCGCTATAATATATGATATAATGTGATTCCAACAAGACGATACCACTGCACACACAGGTCGCAACACAATGGAGTTAGTGAGAGACACTTTTCCTAGTCGTGTGAACTCTTTATTTTGACGATTTGCGTTGGATTGCCGATCACCTGATCTGACCACTCCAGATTTATTTTTTTGGGGTTGTTTAAGCTCATTGTTTCATGTGAATAAGCCACATACTCTCGCAGTCCTGAAAGACAACATTCGATAAGAAATAAAGATCATTACGCCAGAAGTGTTGTTTGAAAATGTCATAAACAGGGCTAAATTGTTCATCAAAGTTATCATATGAATTATATCATCTTCAGTACCTAATGGCATAAAATTGAAAGTGGTTTAAATAAAATAAAAATAATCAATTTTTAATTCAAAACAAAGACATAGCTATGTTAAATTAGCTCATTTCTCTTACACCACCCTGTACGTCACGACATATGTCAAAGAAAATGGGTGCATGTGTGTGTGCTTTAAATTTATTATTAATAATATGTATTAAAACTACCTATTATTGTATTATTAAAATTCTAATGCGAGAATTTGTGATTCCTCCTGCGAGTTTATTCCTGCTCTTTTTTAATAATTCTAACATGGATCAAAAGCTTATTAACTGAATATAGAACATCACTCATGAAACTTTTGTAGAAGTAAAATGGCGGATTCAATATGGCGACCGAAAATTTACAATTTCCTGAATCGATTTCGATGGGATGGCATCCGCAAAAGGAAATAAAACGTTAATAAGTACCAACTCCAGAAACAACTGTTTTTCAACATGTTAGTGGCCCTACTCAAAGTTCCTGTAAGGTATTTATTTATTCGAATATTTTTAGAAAATTGGTGGGTAACAGCGAAGTACTCGTAGATGACGTAGATTTATAATACCATCATAGGCGAATACAAACAGGCATACAAACAGATACAGAGTGTATACGTCAGTGTGTCTTTGTGTATGAGTATGTATGTTGTTGTTTATGAATGTGTGCATGTGTTTGAGTGAGTGCGGCTGCATGCTTCGTAGTTTTTTTATATTACGATTCAAACTTAAACGTTGTTTCGCCTAGCCTACATTCGTAAATAAGTTATTTTAGTTTGTTATTTCTTCATTTTCGCAAGTGCGTGTATCTATGAGCCAGAGAAGAAGGAGAACCACTTCAAAATCACTCAGTTCGATGAATCGAATAGATTTGATTTGCATAAACTATGGGAAAGTTATTACTCGTAAGAATAGGTTAAGGTGATGTATGCGGGCGGGTATTGCGTATGAATATAAGCTTGATTTAATGAGAGCATCCCCACCCCGCTGGTGTATATTGGTTAGAGGGTGCAGTAGGGAGGAAGTGTAAAATAAAGAAGAGAAATATAATAATAGAGCAGAAAAATATCCAAACACATGGGAAAATCGAAATTAAAAAAATATTTCAATATAAAGTGAAAAAAAAATTGCCCTGAAAAAATTAAGGAGCCTACCATGGGTTTTGTCGAGATTGAGGCGAAAAATTGAAATATCTCGGAAATTAGTGGATAGTATAATTTAGTAAATATATGAACATTTAATTCATAATAGTGTTTCAGTAAAATGGACTACAGGAAGTGGTCGACATTAGGCACACTTACCCTATATTGACAAGGACAGTAGGTACTACCAATCTACAAAAAAACATTGCTTTCATAACACCCGCGAATTTTAAATAAGTAATTCACCTCATTTTTTAGACACAGTGTATGTCGTTTTCTAAATTAATGCAACGATCTTAATATGAGCGCATGTGTGTATATTTCAAAAATGCTTGCGAAAATATTGTTTTATTCAAATAAGACTGAACCACTAACAGTAGAACTCCATTATCAAAACTTCACATAAATTTGCATAAAACTAAAATTTCCGCTAATTTGTACTGGCAACAAGAAACTGTTTCTATTCTTCGCTTTGAGAAGGCTACCAAGCATCAGCATATGCCCCTGACAACTGGGTTAATTGTGGGCTTAGCGAGCGAACTCCTCGCGTTATTTGCATCTATTAAAAGTAAATAGCGAGTTATTATCGTCAGGACTTCCTTTCGTAATTTTTCAGAAGTTGCACAAGAGCTGTTGCTAAACGCGCCAGACAGACAGCTCAAGTGGTGGTTGAAAGCCATAGACTTTGATTATAGCATCTCCTGGGCCGCTTTCATCTGATACAGCGTACAGTACACAGGGCGCAGTTCCTCCACTCCGTTCCAGTGCTGGTTCATTAAGTATTCCTAACTCAAAAGGCGGAAAATAGTACTACACACCACTCGCTGCACGAGCCACCTCGCCTAGCAGCAGATCCCCGACGGATTAAGGGTTAAAAATGCGTGGGACACGACCTGGGATGTAGGGCACATTAAATTTACATTTGCCGAGATACGTATGAGATATGTGCCTACAGCGGGACCATGAAGGCTAGCTTTTGGAAGCTTGCAGGGAACTGGGGATTACGTCTTCTAGGCCTACATAAGTGACAGCAAATGAAATGACATTCGCAGGGGACCAGAAGGGATCCGGGCATAACTGGGAAACATTTTATGTGCTTCGCGGAACTTTCCACCTCGGTGAGGCGGATTTCACGGTCGAGACACTCTGTCCTGGAGCTCAAGTGTGCCTATACCTAGCGCGGCTCGCTAAGATAAATCATGGTGCGGTGCTCAGCCAGATGCCTGAGGCCATCTCACCTGCCGATCTCATCGTTTGTTTGTGCTAAGGCGACCCCCACTCACCCATTGAACCGAACTGATGGAGGAATCTGCACAATTTTTGGGGAATTTTATGATTGTCGCCCTTCGATCTGTCGCACTTTACTGTAGGGGCACATTTGGGCGGACGTGCTTTTATGGCGCGTGCAGGGAGGATCCCAGTATTATTTCCGGCTTTCGGGTGAGCAGCCATTGTTGGGCGAGCATTTTAAACCAAACGCAATTTGTCGCAGGAAATTTGATTTATTTCTACCGACCGGCGAAGTTATTCGCCAGGAAGCAATTTAAAAATTTGTGTAATCACTTGTCCTTGTCGCACCGTACCGCACCGCACAATGGACGTAAGCCACTGTAACTTGTAAATCTGACAATCGATAACAAGTGGATTTAATGGCTTCATCAACTGGGTCGGCTCTCGGACGTAAATTTAATCTCTAGGATGGGACCTCAATAAATTTGCTCAAAGGCAATCAGGGGAACCTTCAGTTTCCTTATAAACGTGAAAATATGGACAATACTCACATAAACGTTGAGCCTCGTTCCATCCCATCGCTAGGCTATCGAAGGGAAGCTGTGAATAAATTAGGCGAGTTTGGAATTTGGGCTATGGCCGAATCTGCAAGCAAAGTAGTCAATTTATTAATTTCTTTATTAAAGGGTTCCATTATTTGTTGTCTATGATATTTTCGAATTTGGCTTTACTTTGGTAAGAAATTGTCCCAGTAGTTCATTTCTAATAATATTCAATGGTTTTTATGATTTTCAACACGGAAGGGGTGGGTACGATGTAGTTTGAATTTTTTATGAATTCATGAACGAAGTTGTAACTTTTAGGAAGACATTGGCAAAAGAAGTGATTAATGCTTTCCCCTTCCACCTCATTTAAGCAATTTCTGCGCAGACGGCATTGGATGGTACAAAAAGCCCTCTAGCATGCTTAGGTACCGTAGGCAGTTTCATGTGATAACCACTACGACATACACTACTAATGACTTCCATTTTGAGCGAAATACCATAAGAGCGTTTGACATTATGCGGTCTAGGGTTGGCCAGATTTGCCTCATCTGATGCACACAACACAAGTGCTCTCGCGTTGCAACCTATCATCTGCGATCCTTGCATACGATTGCTTGATCTCCAGTTTATGAGAAGCGACCGGAACTCCCATATGCATACATGCTGAATGATGTCCGCTTCCGGTGGAGTGGTCCCCTGCCTTATAAGGTATTTAGCCAAACAATATATAAAAATAAATTAACGGATGCTTTATGTGAGAAAATAACATAAATGAGCAAAATTGGGCCGAGATGGCTGCCTTGAGACACACCAGTAGTATTAAGGAGCTCATACGATAACGATCCTCGAAATGAAGCTCGCTCAGTTCGCAAATTCAGGTAAGATCGCAGCCAGTGTAAAAAACAAAACCTCATGATTGATGCGGTAGAATGCTTTACTAAAATCAGTAAATATGCAGTCAACTTGTTTGCCAGCTACCATTGCAGAAATACAATAATTCGAGAATTCTAAAAGGTTAGCCGGTTTAATAAATTCAAATGATCGATGCAAAACAATATACAAATTGCTATTCATTTTTGAAGTGTAAATTATTTAAGCACACTTCTGCCAGTCTAAAACTAAAATCTAAAGGGAAATGAAAAGTCACACTTCATCGACAGCGCTGTGTTGCGTGGTATCGAGTCTCACGATGTAAGTTGAGCCCTAAATAATAATAAATCTATTATCGCTAACGCAACAACTTTCCAAAATGCCGACTGATGGTTCCACCCATGTAAAATGTTGATGAAAGCAATTACCTTGGAAATACACGTCAAGGTCAAGGTCATCCGAAGGGTTATCCACGACAACATATTTTTCCCTCGATCTCCGAAGCTAGCGCAAAAAAGTATGAAATATTGTCGGAAACTCATGATTCGTATTAACTGCATATTGAAATAATCCCACTTATGATGCTGATTGACTGGATTTTTCTTATAACTCCGAAGTCAGATGTCTTTAAAGCATTACTTCACAATCAATTTTGTCCTCTTATGGGCCCTGCCCGGAGGGTGGCGGATTTCTGAAGCCATTCAATATAATTCATGTACGACAATTTTCGAGTGGTATTATTAGAATGATTTCGATTCGGCGTATTCCTGAAAACATTGAAATTTGTTCCGATTTATTATCAAAACACTTATTGACAGAAAATTTAAAATTGCAAACAAGTTTGTAACCCTGAGCCCCCTTCTCTTTGGACACGCAGTTTATGACACTTTTACCTTTCTAAAAAATAAAAACGCACACATCCCAATGACTTCGATTCACAATTTGTATTGTATATCAAATCAGCGGCTTTAGCCAAAATGATTGCAGAAACCATTACTTAAATTTTAATCGACGAGTTCAAGAACAAGTGCATATGTGCCTGTCCTATCTTCAAAAATATCAAATACGAAATATTGCTGCTTTGCAATTGAAACAGGAAATCACTGGCTTTGACAAAACGCGAAACCTTTTGAGCACGACCACAATTTTTTAACAATATGGATTGCAACATATTCTCTCCATTAATAAAAAAAAACCCGCTCTAAATGTGCTTTCCGACATGCTCCAAGCTTTTCAGAGGGTTGAAGTGGGCGACTAAGCGATTGCAGCCCGTTGTATAATCCGAGTCAATAAAGCGGCTGCCAACCCATTTATGTAAAATTTATTCATTACTGCAGTATGAGCAAAAACTCTTCTCTGCAAACTCGGCGAAATCCCTCGACGTTTTTACTAAGCACTTAATATGGCGAAATTCAATAGCCGAGGCTTTTTTAACTCACTTTCGAATTGAATTACATTTTCGGCGAATGGTTTTCATTCTTATACGCAGCACAACTGTGTGGGGATTTATTTGGATTTAAATCTTGCTTAATGTTAAACCTTCCGAATTTTTAAATGTGCCGTTTGCTTATCTGCTTTCAAAGTTCATAAAATAATTGTTTCGAAACACGTGATGTGGGAACAAAGATAATATAAATTTCCCTTTAATATCCACAATTCTATATACATATTACTTTGTTTAGATAATGGCATTTAAACGTATACGAGTAAATGTACCTATGCATGCATGTTCTGCTTGGCTTGTAAAGCTGGTGGAGGACTTAGTTTAGTAGGTATACAGGTGTTTTTTATAAGTGCGGTAAAATATCTCAACTAGCCAAACAAAAAAATGTAGGGCAGGGTATAAAACGGAACCGTTTTCGAGGTACAGGGTGATTCATAAATTCGGTATACACATTATTATATTATTTTTATCTTTTGATCTAGTCAGCAAACTCACGCCGAACAACTACTATCTCAATATCCATTTAAAAAACACCACCAATGTTGATCTACCTCTACGACTGGTACAGGTACAGTCACTTGCGAAAGTGAAAAATATTCTGAAATTTCCTAAATTTCGCGCTATTCCTACATTTTCTATAACCCTCTTTTTTGTTTTTATTAAATTGCACTTTTTATTGCCTTACCTAACAGGCACAACACGTACAAGTACACTCAGAAAAAAATCTTTCTAAAACCAATGGGAAATACATTAATCCAATTATTTTCAAATGTGATTTGATGCCAATGCCAAAAATTGTTAATGTTGCAGTGAAAATTATTAAAAAGTTTCCATTGTTGAATTCAATGAAAGCATATTGATTCAAAAACAGGATTTTTGATTCAAATGGAAATTGTTCCAAATGGATATCGGAAAGTTTTACTATGGTACCCTATGGGATTCGAACCCAAGATGCTTTAACTTCTATATAGTTTGAAACCGCTAGCAATACGCTAATATGATGATAGTTCATAGTTAAGTTGTAACCGATACATATAATGACCGTTTGGAAAGTAAAACAATCTCAATCATGTGGGATTCGAACCCGAGACGTCTGAAACAGTAGTCCACAACTGTTGCTATTAATCTACAGATACCTTCAAGGCAGGGAAAGGTTGTATTTTTTTGGGCAAATCAATCGCGTTAGCAGTTGCTTCAAAAATGTTAACACTCAGAATCTAGTTGCATTGTCAGGCCGTGAGTCGGCCATTTTGTGTGTCCATTCTTTAGTCTATGGTGGTATCCTAACTACACAAACACTTGTTCCCAACTTCGAACTCATTTTCCCGTAAACTCAAATTTTCAACGTTCAGGTAACCTCTAAAAACTAAACCGTTTAAGATATCTTAACCAATTTTTGCTTGGTAGTTTAATATATCAATATCTATTCCAAACTCATGTTTTATCACCCTAGCCTCAAAATTATCCCTTTCACAACCCTTTTAATATTGCAAAAATACCCTTTTTTATGATTATTTTTTAAAAAATTAAAAAAATATTTAAAAAAATTTTGATTTTGAGTTTGAGATTGCTGTATATGTGTTTCAGGTGCTGGGGCAATAGCTGTATCAGTTTCGCTTTATTTGGTACCTAAAATTGATATTTAAACAATTTAATTTAATATTTTGTTAATTTTTGAAAAAAAAAAAAATTTTAATTAAACTGAGACCACCTAAGTAATCTTTATTCCTTCCTTTTACTATGTGCCTATATACTATATCAACTATTACAGTTAGAAAAAAAGTCTGATTTTAGGCAAGCACGGATCTAGAATTTTTGTTGGTTTTCAACTTCTAAGCCACAATGTGGGAAATTATTTCAAGCATCGAAGAAAAGTTGCATATTTTCTCTACTTACATAATACTACAGGCATACGATGTAGATCCTGATGTACTGAAATTCTAAATAATCAACTAAGGGGAATTGAATTTTATTGGCACGATGAGTGTTACTCAAATTTCAAATATTACTCTCACGTCTCCCAGCTTCCGATCATATTGGTTCACCTGGCACGCGTTCTTTAAATTCCTGTTTGCTTTTACGTATAGCCTTGAGGACTTAATTCTTCTTATGACTTAAAAGAGAAAGATGGCAAACAAATTTTGATCCATTTTGTTCATTTTATACTTTAATAATGAGAGCAGGGAATCATTAATTGTACATCAATGTAGGTACTTAGAAAAGTGCATCTAGAAAACGCGCAGTAAGCCCCCAAAGGCAGTATTGTAGCTGTAATGAATTGAACGCGCTACAGCGCTCTTAAGGGGGGACATCACAGTAAAATTTTCAATGTTTCGAAAAAAAATTTGTTTGGCTTAAAAGGTGCTTTAGGGTCTTAAAAATAATATACCAAATGATGGAATGCGGCAAAAGTGTCCGAGTGCCCAAATTTTTCATTCTGCGGTAACGCCTCTCAGGTATTTTCATATGGTTTCTCAGGAATTAAAACTTTAAACGCGTTTTTCTCGAAACCACTTTTTTTGAGCTCGCCGAAGACATAACTCGAGCAAATCTTTACCGATCGACTTGAAATTTTCACAGTAGCTTCGAAATATCTTTCTCCACGGAGCTACGTAGGATTTTTATTTTATATGGCTTAGTTTTTGTTTTATCGACGATTTTATGGCGTTTTTTTTGTTAAAAATTAAATTTTTTTTTCAAACATGCACCATTATGTGAAAAATCAATATATCGAAAAAATCCTACGTAGCTCGCTAGCTGTTGTTATGTGGAAACTAAAAAATTTTGGTTTTTTCTTCCCGGTCAAAAATTAAGGAGTCTACGTCTTCGGCCATCGACACGGTTTCAAAAATAGGCGCCTTGGGGCATATGCTTCGCAGCCGCCATTTTTAAATATTTTTTATTGAAAAAATTACATTTTGTACTTTTTTAGTATTGCTATAAAACCTACTTTACAGATTTTCGATTGATACTTTTATTCAGCCAAAATTAATTCCCGAAAATATGCCTATTTTTTTGTGTGCTACTGTGATGTCCCCCCTTAAGTGAACCAAGGCTCGTTTTAATATCGGATGTTTGCGAAAACAATGCTTTCGCAATAATCGCGGAGTCTTTGTCCTAAATATTTGCCATTAAGTTAATGAGCTCGAGAAGCGCACGTTAGCACACACATTGTTTTCCTGCCAAACATAATCGCGCAAATATTGATTTCGCAGCAATAGGAAGAAGATAAAGTTCCCCTATGAGGAGGCAATAAAAAAGTTCCTAAGCACATTCCTTGTTGCCTTGTACATATGTAAGACGCTCGCCAGCAGATCACAAAAGTTATTGCCGTGTGTGTGTGGGAGGAAATCAAAGGCGATTCTGGAGCAATCACTCCTCGAAAATTGTTTCCTTGCTCAATATCAATTTCGCATTTCCCGGAGGTGGAGGAGGTATTGAAAGCGACGTTTATTAAATCATAAAACTGAGGATGAAAAATGTACTCGCGCAAAGTGTCGAGAACGAGGAGCTCCACAGCATAGCGGAGGCAAGGCCCAGTAACCTGTTGGCCACTTCCTCTTTTTTTTCTAGACGCGCTCGCACCGGAAGGAAAAACAAAGATGAATTCTCCCTGGCGCTTAGGGAATTACATTCAATATATGTCATTTTTTGCCCCCCGTTTCAACCCCGTATAAACATTCGTCTGACAGCTGCTGGATGTTAATCTTATACCTCTCAGCAAACGCTACAAGAAAGCTGAATTACAAGTGATATATCCTGCAGGCGGGGAGGTAAAAAGTTGGCAACGTGGCAAGAACAAATTTGCGAGATATAACTTTTGTCTTTTAACGATATAACTTCTTAGGGACACAAAAAGCTCTGTTACAATCAGGAAAGATGAGCCGGGGGGATGCGACCGGCAGGAATATTGTTTGGGCTTAGGTACTGTTTGGGAGGAAGAATTATGAATTGTTTTGTAACAGTTCTGTTTTACGGCAGGACAGACATTTATCCAATTGTTTACTTAAACCTTGATCACAGTTTGTCGAATTTTGCGTAAATATGAACCTATTGTGAACAATTCAGTGCAAAACACATTATAGTGAATTGCATGCTGTCTTATACATACATATCTTTGAAATGCATTTTCCACATGGGATCGTTTAAATGCTATAAGAAAATATGCCTCATCTTAACAGGACTTTTACAAAAATGTAAAACCTACATACGTAGGGATTGTCTAGGTCTTTGTTTGCAAAACTATTGTCACAGAAATTCAAGATGATGGAATGGATCCAATATCATAGACTAGGTAAAAGCAGTGACGTTTATTCTAAGGTGCGTAGGTGTTCTCCGCACACCCAACCGGAATCCGATATATGTGTTTCAATTGACACACTAAGGTCAATAAGCATTGTTGATAGTTGATATGAAATTTATGAAAATACAACATGAAATATTTATTTGAAATATTTCGTGCTTAAATGTAAAGCAAAAAAAATGTTTGGATTAAAAATGTTTCTAGTTACGCAAATGTGAGCATTGTTGAAAAATTTTATTGAAAACCTTCATAATCCAGTCATCGTAGAAATTAACGTCACTGAATTATTTTCCTTCAATATAATTCACATTTGTAATTTAAACTGATAACCATAAGTATGTACTATGATATTTTGTGTAAAAATGAGGAGAACTATGACTAATCATGGAAATGCAAACTAAACACGGAACGGCTGTAAGCCAGATTTAGAGTACCACATTCCCTGAGGTGTTATAATTGGCTGTATTCGTATTTGTCGCGTGCAGGCGTAAATATGAAGACATAGAAGGGGGGCTTAGAATACAAAATTTTCCGAAGTTCCTGCCATAACCTCTATGCCCTCCTTATAATCTATTATACGCTGCCATTCACTGACAAGCTACGATGCTTTTGGGAGATGTACACAAACCAGAGAAATAAACAATGTCCTTAATTTCCCGTTCAAATAAAAAAAAAATGTTTTACTTATTTTATTTTCAAATTTTTAGTTTTTTACATAGTTACTTAATATTGCTCATTCGATTTAGTTCATTTTGCCATTTTTTTTCGGACGCCATTTTGGATCAATTTTTTTTGTAAAGTGTACTGTGTTGTAGGTACCTATCAAGCCAAGCCTTTTCATTTGATACCCATATCGAGGGGATTGAAAAAACAGATCCGCCATTTTGTGGTGGCGGTCATCTTGGATTTTGAATTTTCATGGTGTACTGTATTCTACTAGTTAAGCCCTTTCATTTGATGCTAATATTGATGGGGTTGAAAATATATATGTGATCCGCCATTTTGTGACGGCGGCCATCTTAGATTTACAAGGATACTCAATATACATAATTATATTGTCGTCAGATCTAAAGGTGTGTACCAAATTTCAGATTAATCGGCCGACAGGAAGGGGGTAAAAATTCAATTACTAGATTTGACCCACACAAGACACAAACAAAGCAAGCTAAATAAAACCGTTTGTAAACGATTTCCCGCGCGAAAATTGCAGGTAATAATGAAACTTGTATACTTAGGCCAGATCGGATAACGTATCGCAAATTCGTTCCAACGAATTTGAGGAATTTTGTAATTCAAACGGGGAAGCTTGAATTAAGTACCTAGGTACTTACAATTAAATTAGTTCAAATCCGAACCCAAGTAGACCACAACGATACGTGGGGGGTTAAGGGAAGAAAATGATCAAGTCATACAATACTGGTACGGTAGAGGTCGTTGTTCATCCACATACATATGATCTTGGATAATAAAGAAATACCTATTCAAAATTAATATGAAAAAAAACGAAAAATGAAGCAAATTGTTGGAGCGAAAATACTTTAAACGTTAATGGTGTCCAGGAAAATCATAATTTTTGTATAAGATCCAAGGGATGTAAATGATTTCCTAATTAAAGTACAGCAGGTGTTTTGAGGCAGAGGCGAATTCATCCTCTCCAAATTAAATAAATGAGAACGCTCCAGTAGACAAACTCAATATATCGCCTGATCCTCATGTAGCCACAAATTAACGAAACCAACCAACCCTGATGAGTACCCTGATTCCTTTCCCTAATGGGGTTTAACGCAAATCGAGCCAAATAAATTTGAATATAAATACCTCCGCCCGTCGGAGTGGGATTAAGTGGAAAAGCCTCCTTAACAAAGGGTGCGTAGCGTAGCAGCATCCTGGCATCCTGGCATGCCTCCTCGACAGGCACATTATCCTACAAAAATGCAGATGTCATGTGCTTATCACATGGCACCGGCGTTTTGAAATGCGATAAATCACAAAGTCAAGAGACAGCACGTCGTCCGTAATAGACACCTCAAAGAAGATTCATGTCGCTCCAGCGAACGGCTGCGTCTAACTCCCCCACCTGCACACCAAACTCCGGCAATTCTCATTTATCATGTTTTCTGTCGCAATAAATTTGCCCAGCACAAATCTGTCCACCGCCACGTTTCGGAACGCTTACCAAACAATCTTTCCAAAGCCGTCCATTACAGCAAATACCCAAGGCGCAATTATTCAGAATTTGCGAAAAATATGTCGGTAGTCGGGACCCGGCTAGAAGCTCAAATTATTGCAGCGACTTAATTGATTCCATTATCTGTGAGGTCCGGAAAATCACATTTCCGGGGCGCCGCCGGACGGGGGTCGGAAGTGTACCTAATTATTACAGAGCGCCTGGCCTGCCGTCGACTTTTGTTTAAACATGTCTCTTAGGGTAGCCAGTCGGTAAACCGTTAAGCTCCACAGGATTAGTAGTGATTAATTCCCGGGATTGCCAGCTGGCACCTTCCCATCTATTCAGCACTTTGCCCCTGATGGACGACGATAAACAGCAAGGAAAGACCAAAGAACGAGCTCAGGTAATGGTGGCCAGTTAAGGTGTCATAACTGCACCTCGGTGAGTTTTTTATGAGACTCACTTCACTGCCACGTCAGAAACAAATGTTTGCGCTTGTAATGAATTTCCCGCGGCTATTTTGCTTGACCTAATTGCGGACATCGCCGCACGAAAGCCCGCTAGAAATCGTTCCCAGAGAAGCCTGAAGTTCCAGGGCACAAAAATACGAAATTTTTTATTCCAAGGACGAAATTTAGCCTGTTTACTGCTGCCATCTCTGAAAGTTTTTTTTGCATCATATGCAATAAAAACTTCATTCATCTCCGCACCCCAGTTCCTGACAGTGGGAACTGGGAAGTGTCCTCTGCTTCAATTCGGCACGGAGGACGGAGGCATGGCTCGGCTTTAAAGATGTCACTCACAATTAACTCGAGCCTACGCTACGTATGTATATAATGTTTAGGTGCCATGCTGTCTTGTCATCGAACAACATTTCGGTTTCTCTTCCACAATAAATTCATGTCAATTCGAAATTAACTTTACGTCCAGGCAGCAAGTTATGCCATTACCCCCTCCCCAATAAAGTCACGACTCGCAATCGAAGTTCGTTCGGTTGTTCGAGTTTTGAGGTTCGTGCAAGCGATGGCTGAGTTTTACCGATCATCCGGCTGTTGGAATCAGAACGCTTTAATTGCTACTATGAGTGAGATCCCCGCATCCACCTCCAGCAATAAAGTCTTTTGAAATTACCAACCTCTGGATTTATTTCATACTTCTTGCAAGCGGAACAACCCAGTTTCTTTGTGCCTCCCTGGAGACTGAGCTAAGTCAAAGCGATGCGATGCTCCGAAGAAGTGGGCCAGTTTTGTTTCGCTTTGTACCAGCACTTTGAGTTGTTGTGCGATGGAACATAATTTTAAGGCTTTGATGGCTTCATTTTGTTATGCTCTATGTTTCGGAATTCTTTTCAGCCGGAGGTTCGTTTAAACGTTGACCCGGACAGTGCAAAGCTGTGTTTCCTGCTCTGAGTTTAGGTAAACAAGTGCGTTCAAACCGCAAGCAATTTAATTAAAATTTCATTCGGACTCTGCTTGCGACCACGACCTCTGAAGCTGAAGCACAAGTAGTCGAATGAAATTGTGATGGAATTTTGCCCATGGCTACCTGTATCCCCTCCTAGTTGGTGGTAAAACTCACCTCTGCCAACTTGTAAAATCGGAGCGAAGACTTCATGAATTGTGTAATCGGAAGGTTTGCCCGGTAGAGAACCGCGACGAGTAAATATTGGCACGGATACATTTTTTTCAAATAGCTTCACCTCTACTGGCTCCACTTTCATCCCAACGTGAAATAAAACGAATATGTAAATACATTCGGCTGAGTCTTTGCACAATGGCTCAAACATTGTCGCTCAGCAAATTCTCACCTCATTTTTTTTTGAATGTGCAAACGCAACAGTTTTGTACAAATTTGCCTTTCTATCCAAAATATTTGGGGGAAATTCATCCAGGGTATATAGAAATAGGTATGTATGTATTTTGGGTGTGGCAACTTCCACACTGGTACCTACCACAACATGTTTTGCATGACAACCAAAGTTCTCAGGATGTCAAGCAAGTTTATACTAATGTTTTGCAAAAACCAATTTGCTACTAATTGCAGTTAACGTTCAAGCTTTGATGTGACTTTATGACACATAAAATTGTCTTGTTTGTGCACCCACTCTGGATGTACATTTAGTTCAGCAAACCGATCACAGTAATTACGTTCGTAACGCAAAAACGCGATTTTTTTGTTTGGAAATTGTTCAGGGCTGTTTGTAGAGTATAAATACAAGCTAGCGCGGCGGGAGAGGTTATGATTCAACTGCCATCTTGGAAAATAGGTTTTTGTACATTTACAACTAAATACGACAAAAATGGTTCAAGCCTTTTTGTAGATTACCAGCAGACCCCTCCGGGCCTTGTCCGGGCTTTTTATGACTTGTTAATTAAAACTGTTGCAGAATGAATGAAACTGTTTCAATTTTTATCTGGATTTATGAGCGGAGACGATTTTTACCTTTTACGCGATAGCCTAAAATATTACCGGGATGAACTTTCGATTGCAGGTTTTAAATCAGTGACCCCTAAAACATAAATGAAGCAATATCATAGCAATCCTTTGAAAATGACACTTTTCGATCGCCATATGGATGTCCCATTTTGAAACCCTGTAATAACTCATAGCCTAAAACCTAAAAAGAGAATATACATATCTGTAAAATAAAATAAAGCATATAAATCGGGTCAGTGTTTCTCGAGTTATATTCACAAAAAGGGCGGTGGCCCATAACCAAATTCTCTTGTTTACCTAAACTCTTTGAACAAATTGTTTACGACTCCATGTATTTTCATTGCAAGTCCTTTTTCTCCCCGCCCCAACATGACTAACCTCCTTGACTTCGTCTCTAGAACATTACGTGTACAGTAAAGCCTTTGAGAAATCTCGCACCAAATTATCCTCTTTGAACTCCGTTCACTCCATTTCCAGCCGTCTTTACTTTCTTGAATGGAATCCCATCAGGTCATCTCATAACTAATGCGGTATTTTTTAAATTAAAGAGTCTTTCAATAAGGACGCTCGAGTTTTAAATGTAAATAAAACAAGTTATGTATGAGATATCTACTCAATGTTATTTTATTGCATTTAGTATGGAATACAACGTCGTTTAAGTGTCCGCCCGCGGCTTTGCTTGGTGACACGTATTCGGGAGGTCAAATTTTCGATGACTTTGTCGCATAAATGTGGCGGAATTTTCTGGATGGCGTTTGTTATGTTAACTTTGAGTGCATTAATTGTTTGAGGTTTATTCGCATAGACCCATCATTTAAGATAGTCCCAAAGGAAGAAGTCTAAAAGCGTTAAATCGCACGATCTCGGTGGTCAGTTCACGTCGCTCGTGCAGAATGTCCATCAATGCACTGTGTAGCACGTAGCGCTGACGTGTCGGAACCACATGTCGTCGGTATCCATATAATCCAGTTTAGGCCATAAGAAGTTGCTTATCATCGACCTGTAGCGCTCGCCGTTGTTGGTTACGGCAATGCCAGTTTCGTTTTGAAAGCCCGCTACTATGTGTGAAGGGCCACATTGGATCGGGGGTTTTTTAGTAACTAAATCTGCAATACATATATATCTCTACAAATAAGCACTCTATGAGAAAAATATCCAAAATCGAAAGTTAATCATTCCATGGGGGAAGTGAATTAGTTCTAAAATAAGTCCCCCTCCCCCTCCTTGTAGGTGTGGCGGGGGCCGACTTTGAAATTTTAAATATGCACCCTCATTTTTTGTTGCAAATTTGGGTTCTACGGATAAAACTACATTGAATTTGTTTGAAACATTTTTTTCGATTCATTATAGATGAAATTAAATTATTTCAATTTATCTTACTGGAAACCTATGAATACGATTCTGCAATACGTAGAAATCTTGTGAAGTAAGATCTGGTGATCCAGTCAGGTTTACCGGACCAACGAGAGTTTTGAAAGTTTCAGGTTAAAAAAGTCAACCTGTATAAAAAGTACGTTTTAGGCTCAAAGCAGATGACCGGTTGCTGCTGGAGCGGCGACGATGCATCGAAGATATTTTACATAGGCCGGTCGCCTGCTGTGGGCCTAAACAGTACAAAATATCAGTGTCACGAGAATATCTCTTGTGGGTCTATGTAGATGCGGCCGCACTTGGAGAAAGTCTGCGTAAGCCGAACAACGTGTATTCCGACAATTTGGTGGTTAAGCCAATTTCGTCGGTACGGCTGAACTTTCGGGGTTTTTGTAACTTAGGCTTGGACTGCATAATACTTTTATGTTAGGAAACCCCTTAAAAAGAGAGGACGAAAGATGTGCTCACGTATTAATGAATAGATAACCCTTAATTACACGACAACGGCAATTGTGCGGATTATAGATAAACAAAAATATTTTTTTTATTCATTTCGATTTTCAAGGAGCCTTCTGAAGTAAAGCATTTCAGTGTACCGCCTACTACTGATGGATGGTGACTAAAATATGTTTTAATTTTTGAATTTCTACATAGAAGTTAATTTATTGGTAAATACTACGTATTGACGTAGTCGACTTTAAGTTTTCTAACTTAAAAATTTCTCACATTTTCTCTTCAAGGCTGTCATACCGATGGATGGTAAATTAACGCGGCCGAACAAAAGGAAGGCTCCAGTAATTAAAAGATTGTGAAATATTCGCTCGTTGCAAAAATAGATAGAAGATATATTGACATGAAAGATGTCCTTAAAGATGTTCAATTTGGACTAACAACATCGCAAGTCAGCTTAATTGCACGTCTTACAGACTCAACAGCGATGTGAAATCGTGTAAGACCATTTGAAACACAATAACTTAAATGTACAAGAATTCGTCCCTACAAAATTCACACCCAGTCAGCACTCCTAGATTTAGCTCCATATGTCTGCCTCATCGCACAATTGAGTTAATTTTCTCACATGAAATATCTAGGCGAGGGCAAAAACAGAGCTGTTCTCGTCTTAGCAAGTTGCCGTCCCCTTAGAACGAGGCCAAAATGTAGCTTTTGTCTGAAATTGATTGATTAGGGTTGTGGAGATGGAAAGTGGAATGTCATTGTAGTCGTTCCACATAAGCTTCAGTACTACATATGTACCTTGCAGAGTGTTTCAATTGTGCACAACAATGCTCCAGAGAGTGCTGCAAACCAGGACGAGAAGTGCTTTAACATCCCCGAGGAGAAAAGTATATTGAAGCAGTCTCGCTAATATTTCTGGACAGCTGACAAAGCCAGATGGGTGGCTTAATTACATTTACGTTCAAAGCCATAAATCAAAGCGACCTTCAGCCAGATTACCAGGACTAATCGTTGCTACAACCTACAAGTTTAAACGCACGTTTGCAGGCCATCGTTTTGTTTAAAGCACTTGCGACAAATTGCAGAGCTGTCTGATCATGAACAGCTGGTCTACAAGTAGCTTTAAAGATTCATATCGCACTCTCGCAAATTTGCCAATTAACTGAAAATCAATGAAATTTCACGTCTGTTGAAATCATTTCCTAGTGTCACAATTTTTATAGAAAACTTGATACCCAGCATCCGATTTATTGATATTCCAGGAAAAATTCAGAACATGTACGAAAATACGTGCACAATTTCATCATTTCCCTTTGCTGTTGAAATTCATATTTTTGCATCAGCAATTTTACAACTAAATTGTGCATAATCGACCAATTGCAAGTTTTTTGAAGCGCCAGATAAAGCGGAAAAATGTAAAAAAAAAAATTATTTGATTTGAAGCAAATTGGGAAATAAGCAGAACAACCTTTTTACACGATTTTGCATTGCATTAAAACAATTTATAAGTGGATTTCGATCTCAGAAGATGACAAATCGTTCAACATGATATAACGAAAAATATTTTAGAACTTTATCCAATAAAGGATTAGATTAATTACCCTGGTCGGCAAGGATTTTCTCCTTAAAATACGAATTTTCTATAGATCACGTGTGGTAAAAAAGAGAAAAATCCGTTTTTGGCTGATTTTCCTAAATTCATAAAAAAAAGATTTAGGCGTTCGAGAAATTTAAGATATTCTTCAAATGATAGGTTAAATCCTAAGCTTTGACTATAAAATATAATAAGCTTTAAAGCTCCAAAATTTTTTTTTCAGTTGAACATGTTTTCATATACATGCGCCAAATGAAGCGTAACTTTATTTCCAATAAGGAAGTAGCTTGTACTGACGAAAATGCAAGATTTGGAAAAATTTCGCAAAGCTTTGGGATCACTTGTAGTTTTAGGCAATAGTTTAAGCTTAAAGCTTGCATTTGAGTTGAATATCATCTTTATATTTAATAATTTATAAAAATAAACGTAGAAATATGGTCAAAACACTTTTTACTGACCTTAACACTAATTTCTCGAAAGTTCTACGTGATGAAAAATTTTGTTTCCACATTTCGAATCTATGGCAAATGTGCTATCAAAATAATCTATAATTATTAAAAGAATAAAACAAATATGACAAATACAGACTAGTGTTACTTCTATCTCTTAAATTTTGCGGCAGTTTTCACACCATCTTACACCAGCTTTGAAAAATTGCAAATATAACATTTTGTAAACCAGAGCGTAAAAATTGAGCTGTAAATTGAATTTAAATGCAGAGAAACAGCGAGGCAACTTATTATATGCAAAGCAAAATTTATTTCAATCATGCTTCCTGTAACTGTAAAGCTTTTGTTTCCTAGAGAGCGGTACCGTCTATAGCGGTGGCGAAGTAACAAACAACTGTTCAGTGTAAAACAAAGGCAGTGGTTTCCAAGACAACGGTATTTTTCACCGCAACGTAATGTAGCCATTGTCGTCATATTTGAAGCGCTAGTCGTGACAGTAAGAAACAGTTCAGCAACGTTTTTTGTCGCCGTAGCGGCAGTCAAATTGTCAGAAATCGGAGAAATTGGAGTCCAGTGAAATTTTAATGCGACGAGCGCTACAGATTTATGAGAAGCAAGTTTTTGTTGCCTAAACTGGATGATATGAATGCCGACGTCATGTTGTTCCAACAGGACGGCGCTACGTGCAATACAGGGCATGCCAGAATGGACATTCTGCACGACTGATTTGAGGGCGACGTGAACTGGCCACCGAGATCGTGCGATTTAACGCCTTTAGACTTCTTCCTATCTTAAATCACAGGTCTAATACACCCCAAACAATTGATGCCCTCAAAGTCAACATAACGAACGCCATCCAGCAAATTCAGCCAGATGTATATGACAGAGTCATCGAAAATTGGACCTCGCAAATACTTGCCACCAAGCAAAGCCGCGGCGGACATTTGAACGACGTTATATTCCACACTCTTCCAAAAAAAAATTAAAATTGAATTGATATCTCGCACACAACTTGTTTCATTCACCTTTTAAAATCGAGCGTCCTTATTGAAAGACTCCGTATTTTTTACGAAATTAATAAATGCAAATATTTTTGAATATTTTCATTATTTCACTTTTTGTTTAAACGATTTCAACTAGAATGCATCATAAAAATTTCAATTGATTAAACATACTGCTCTATAAAACTTAATTGTCAGCTTTTGCTATCATGTCGTAAGTTTCGAGTTACAATTTGAAATTCAAATTTAAATGTTTAGCTCCAGCGCGCCACGACTAGTCAGTGGCGGCTCTACTAATGCTGAGTCCTAAGCTAACCTTATAGATATTAAACCATTGAGTGATGATGCTCTCATTCGCATATGTACATTCTATGCCTGGTTTCGGATCAAATGGATGAAAACTAAATGGTAAGTAACATATCTATGTTATCTATTGAAAATCTAAAGGTAAGAGAGTCAAAATAACTTCAAATGCATTCGACTATCGAATCTGTTAAAATTAGGGGTGGCGGGTTCTGCTATAGAAGCAAACTTATATTTCCTCTGTATGTAGATATAATGTTTAGACAATGCTACCCTTTTTTATAGTATACGTTAAAGACTAAACCCTCCCCACAACTTCAAATCCTGCAACCGCCACTGATGAGTCGAAACACCAAGCTCGCAGGACGACTGATAGGCTTCAAGCCCGCTCTTGGCCTCCGCAGTGTCTCAACCAAAATCCTTTGGTTTGTGGCTTGTGTTGAAGAGAGAAATAGCGGTACACTTAGGAGAATGACGATCATTGGATGAACTATGGAACAGGGTAGAATCTGCATGGACCAAAAGCCCAGCTACTATGTTAAGTACCAAAATCTGGTAGAGTCCATACCAAGAAGAATAGAGGTGGGCATCCACAAAAAAGGTCACATAAAATACTGAATTGTGAGGTTAATTTGATTTCGAATTTAAAATCAACTACATGATGTTTCTAAAGAAATGAATTTTAAAATGAAATTAATTGTGGAAACCATACACAGGTATTATTTTTTAACGCCCACAATAAAATCTAATGATCTTCGTCTGCATGTCAGATCTGGCAACATTTAAACAAATAGTTGAGGACTGTACTAAGTATGTAAACATTTGTATATGTATGTACGTCACACAGCTGGCACTTAAAGTATGAACGGCTTATTCGCGTCGACACACTTGGTTTTCGCCTCGCAGTTTCTATGCTACGAAATACATGTGTTGTTCGCCGAAAATATTGCAGTTCAGACTTGCATGTTATATGTTGGTTGTACCACCTTAAAGCTTTGACGACTATGACGATTTTTGTAGTGACATTTGGAATATCATTTTTCATTCCATTTTCGCGCGGAAAGTTAACGAATTTAGGGCTTTAGCCTGGAATGTTGTTATGCGGCCTACTTTTACCAATTAAATGTCTAATTTATCCTAGCTTGCTAATTTTAATGCAAGGCAAATGAAAAGTAGGGGAATATTGTAGACATAATTAAAAATAATAAGAATTTGAATTCGCAATCACAGAAACGCTGTTCAAGATAAAAGTATTTAACTCTTCACATGTAGATGGCGCAAAGGTCAACTCCGCAGGTATTTACATATGCTCCAAGCAAATGAATCCTTGTGAAATCATCACCATTACGATTGTTTACGACAGTTTACTAATTGAATAAAAATAAATCATTTTCTTCTCGTTCCACTTAAATGAATAATGACTTTACCGACAAATGGGCCTCTGGCTGAACACACCTTTATATTTTATAGAGAAATCAGAATTGAATATAGTATTATATAATTATTATATCCAGATATTCATCACTCGCTGTCAAGACCCTTTTTCTCAGGAATGCGTGGAGGTATCAAGTTGAAATTAATATCAAATACTTAACTAGGTCTACGGTCGCATGGAGCTGTAAAATGAAACCTCTAAGTGAACGTAATTAACAATACCGCCATTTATGTCCCATTTATGCTAATTATTTCGACACTCGTAAATAAATCAAAATCTGTAGGGTAATTCCCGTTGACCTAGAATCGAGAAGCAAGGTCTCACAATGCAAGTAAAGATAAATTCCGAAAATCGTTAATTGGTAGTTATATCAGATGGAAAATATGGGATGGGCAGTTTCCACCGTTTGGGAGTTACAGGCTGATTCAAAAATTCGGAATGCACATTATTATTATACCACGAGCTGCTACTGGAGATGTCAGAAGCGTGCACCTGGACTATAACTATGACGTCAGCAGCGACTAGGCGGCGGGCTTTCAATAAGAACGCTCGACTTTTAAATGTAACTAACACAAGTTGTGTGTGAGATATCCACTCCGTTTTTATTTTATTTGAAAGAATATTTTATGGCATTAAGTATGGAATATAACATCATTTAAATGTCCGCTGCGGCTTTGCTTGGTGGAACGTATTTGGGAGATGCAAATTTCGATGACTTTGTCGCATAAATCTGGCTGAATTTGCTGGATGGCGTTCGTTATGTTGACTTTAAGGGCATTAGTTGTTTGCGATTTATTCGCATAGATTTGTGATTTAAGATAGCCCCAAAGGAAGAAGTCTCAAGGCGTGAAATCGCACGATCTCGGTGGGCAGTTCACGTTGCCCTCAAATCGCTCGTGCAGAATGTACATGGTGGCATGCACTGTGTGACTACTCACTACTGAACAATTTACATTAAATTTGACATATGTTGCTTTAACAATATTGCCGCTATAACCTAAAAAATTTCGAGCATTCATATTGAAAGATCCTAGAATCTTCAGAAGCATATATCATGGAAGGCACATTGAGATAGTAATTTTTGGGCATGAATTAATTCTGAAATGGTTTAGAAATATTTTATTTCTTTTAATAGTCTGTTTTATTTCTAATTTCTACATGATATTTTAGATCCTTTTGATATTTTGGTTTTAATATGAGCACTCCAAAACCGCGTGAGCTTGATAGGTCTTTAAGAATAATTTGGAAGTCTCATAGGACGCCCATGTACTTTAGTAGATCTTGCTAGTACTGGAGACAGTGGGCGCATTGAAGATCTCGATGGTATTGGAGGTGCTGTAGAAGATTTTGGGCGTCGTGTGGGTATAGAAGGTACAGTTGAAGATCTTGGTGGTATTGGAGGTGCTGTAGAAGATTTTGGGCGTCGTGTGGGTACAGAAGGTACAGTTGAAGATCTTGGTGGTGTTGGAGGTGCTTTAGAATATTTTGGGCGTCGTGTGGGTACAGAAGGTACAGTTGAAGATCTTGGTGGTGTTGGAGGTGCTTTCGAATATTTTGGGCGTCGTGTGGGTACAGAAGGTACAGTTGACGATCTTGGTGGTATTGGAGGTGGAGTTGAAGATCTTGAAGGCCTTTTGGGCACAGAAGGTACAGTTGAAAATCTCTCAAGCCTTGCAGGTCTTTCTGGTATTGGTGGCAGTGTTGAATACCTTGGAGACTTTACTTTAGAATTTCCTTGAATGCCTTGATTTTTATTGACTGAAAAATCACTATAACTACATTGTACACAAATTGTGAACAATATCACTATCTGATACTTTAGCAATAGCTTCATTTTTTCAATAGAACCAAACAATTCATGCCTGAACACTGAACTTCACAGAAAATCAATCGGCATTTTATGCATGTTTTTTGGAGCTAATTATGTCAACAATCACACATCTGTTTATACAATTCCTTCATCAGTTGGTAACAATTAAACGTATCTTCGCCATAACAACTGTTTGTCCATTTGGTTAAAGAAACCAAATATGCTTTAACGTTAAACACGTGTCCGTATTGCACTAAAACCTAGGGGATAGCGATATTCAACACCTTAATTATCTGCCGCGATAACTCTTATATTATATAGAATAGGATGCGGATCGTGATGTAGAAGTAACATATGTTTTCGTAATTATTGTACGTTCAGTGCACGAAAAAGTTCTCAAGACAGGGCAGGGCGCACACTCAAATGGCTCACGTATATTTCTATTATCCCAAAATCAAATATTGTACGCGCTACCACTCGCTTTAGTTCCAGCAACATTTTTTTGTTCTTCAAATAATTCGAACAAGGAGGCGGTTAGTTGACACTGCTGACGTTCTGTCCTATATTAAGCATCTACTCCTCCCAAATATCTACTACTACAAGATCACTATGTACAATGTATCAATAACAGTCTACTGACAAAGACGACTTTTCATTGGCTTTTAAAAATATGAAAACCAATAACGGGCAATGAACCATTAAAAAACATCTGAATCTCTCGCTTTGTCAAGTCTACCAAAGGAGAATCCGCCAATAGTGAAATTAGAAAGCACCGTATTCTATTTACGTGTGATGATTAATAGAGCACCAGTTCTGGAATGCATCTTAGTCAGAATTTAAAAGATGGCAGTCACGCTAACTAGATATTGTGCGAAATAGTTTCGCATTAACATAAATTATAAATGAAAGTGGACCAAGGTGGCTACCTTGTGGGACACTTGATTTTTTCTTAACAAGTCAGAAAAAAAACACCACGAAAGCACACATACTAAGTACGACCAAATAAATAAGAGGAAATCTAACTAACAAATAGTTAAGGTGTTACATAGGTCTTGAAAGAAAGAATAAAACAACTTTTTCAAAAAATTGTACTTTAAAAACCAAAACTCTGTTTTATTTGAAATTTATATATAGAAAAGTTCAGCATTTCGAGAAGTTGTAAAAAAATTGTCAGCTAAAAATATTGAAAAGTGTCGACTTTCCTACAGTTTTCCTCGTCCAGCCTTTTTTTTGCGGTAGGCAAGGTTTCTCGAGAACGAATCGACCGATTTTGCTGAAACCTTGCACAGTTTCTCTTTATAATATTGTTTCGTGATTAACCGAAGGGATTTTTAATCGGTTGACTCGTTCTTGTTTTACACGAAAAAAATGTTTTCAAAACGATGAGAATCGGAAAAATGCTAAAAAATTTGTGACGAAAATATATTCAAACTTATTTCAAAATTTTAAATTTCATTTCTTTTTTCAATTCCTTTGGTCAATCACGAAACAATACTATAAAGAGAAACTGTGCCAAGTTTCACCAAAATCGGTCGATTCGTTCTCGAGAAGCCTTGCCTACCGCAAAAAAAAGGCTGGACGAGGAAAACTGTAGGAAAGTCGACACTTTTCAATATTTTTAGCTGAACATTTTTTTATAACTTTTCGAAATGCTAAACTTTTCTATATGTAAATTTCAAATAAAACAGAGTTTTGGTTTTTAAAGTACAATTTTTTGAGAAAGTTGTTTTTTCTTTCCTTCAAGACCTATGTAACCCCTTAAGAAAACCAAGAGCAGATCATTTAGGAATAAGAATTTTATGATTAATCCTTCCATCATGTAATTTTATCCCTATGTACATAAATAAATGCATTGAAACTTTATACTTCAAATGTAAAAGCTGCGGAATTTTGAAACTGGATAATAACTAGATGATAACGGAGGTCTGGGCAAAAAAGAGTATTGCAATCTAATTGCCAAAGCTCGTAAATGGGATATAGGCTAAACTACGTATATACATATTTCCGTTATAAAGATATCTTTCACCGACAAAAAATCAGCGACGCGTTAGTGAACAAGCAGCACACACGTGCCTCTCATTATTACAGTTTAAAAAAGTTTATGACGTAAATGTTTCCCTATTGTTTTTTTGTCAAATCTGAAGAATCTTTTTCTACATTACGTAAGTAAAAACAAATTTTTGGTTTTGTATGTAACTATTGCAGTGAGGTGTCAGATGCATTATAATTTTTGTAGGTAAATATCCTGAATTCAGTTTGCCGAAAGGATCAATATACAGGACAATTATTCACTAGGGTTTTAAAAAAATTACTTTACGCTTTGCTTAATTCTGATTTATTTATAAATTTAGGTCATTATTGACTGTCGTTGACTCTATATATATGCAAGATAAAATTCATCACTTAATTACTAAACACTTCGCTAAAATGCTACAAAATTGAAAAGTGGGACATCTATCCGATTGAACTCCGTTTTCCCCATTGTTTCGTTTTTGTGGCTTGCTTCTTAAGTATTTTAGTCTAAAAAAGCCTCTGCGCTAATAAACACCACTTCTCGATAGGCGAAATAAGAGCGATTTGCCGATATTTGGTTCCAAATGTATTTTTCGATTCCAGTAGCGCAACAAAACAGGAACAATTATTTTGTATACCCATAGGCGCAAAAATATTGGTGCAGGTTTTAAATACACTATTCCAAATGAAATATCAAAAGTCTCCACCGATGTCGGTTTTTCGCATATTTCACGTAAATGGTAAGTGTTACCGTAAAAGTAGTTGATACATAAGTTGTAGACCGTGCAATTGTCTACGAAAATTGTTTATATACCCGAGAACTCCCTTTAAAATCCCCGATTGTGTGAACAGAGCTCTAGAAAGCCGGAAAATGGGTGAAAAATAAATTTGAAGACGCGACGGGTTGTATGGTTCTCTATACTCCTTCCGGGTTTTCAAGCGGGTTTGTCGAAACGATGCCGCGGACACGTCACTTGACGTGTTATAACATGTGACAAATGTGGAAAAAACCACATTTTTCATGATCACACCACATAGTGCTTTTAAAAATTCACACACAATTAAAATATTTTTTATCACAGTATCCACACTGTAGTTGACCTTTTCGTTTGAAAATAGGTAATACCGGTTATTTTCGATCCCTGCTGACAAACCCGCACAGTCGATTGACACAATATTATCCCACTCATGATTGACCGACCAAAATCGGTATGGTGGGGACTCTTTAACGTGATGGTGGTGGTAAGGAGTGCGTTACATTTATCCTTACCCTTCACCTCGTCACCTATCCTACCATGTATTGTTTAATAGTGATGAGCACTATAATACGAGTACGGGGCTACGCATTCCTATGCTTCTCTTGAGGGTTCTACCATCAGCGATTCAATCTTGAGTCGGGTTTTTCAGAATTTTCAATTAATTCTTTATTTAAACTTTTCAGCTAATTGCCATTGTTTGTTAACTGATTATTATTTGTTAGTTTATCACTTGGGTGGGACAGAAGGATAGAAGAAAACATAGCCAGAAGTAATATGGGCTAAGGCGTAGTCGTTTTAGTGACTTCCTAGGAGTGAATAAGACACACATTGTATTATTATATGTATACATATATATTTATTTATTTTCGTACTTTTATTTGAAGTATGTATGTAAAACGTAAAAATGTATTTAGCGTTAAGAAAGACCTGAAAGTCTGCTGAAATTACCTCTTATTTCTAATCATCAATAGCATTCTTCAATGCTTCTCCTTTCTCTTAGTATTTGTGTTTTTTCTGACTTTTGGTGTTGCCATAATATCGTTGCTTTTCGCATCAATTTTATGAGACAATTTTGGGAGTAAGGTGACTGAATCTTAATTACTTTATTCATAATCGTATTCCTCATTGTTCTTCACGTGATCTCCACCATCTACAGCAACAGACTCAGAGGTATTGTCATAATCGTATTCCTCATTGTTCTTCGCTTGATCTCCACCTTCTACAGCAACAGACTCAACGGTATCGTCGTTATTTGCTATCGCATCTTGATAATCGTTCGGATCATTATCGATTGCAGTCGATTTTGCGACGTCATCGTCAAGTTCAACTGGTTTTTCAGCTTTTGACTTTTTATCCTTTTTTGTAATATTATCCTCACTTGTGGTATCATAGTCACCATTTAGGTTGTCGAACTGATCATTAGAATTCTCTGTTGCATCTTTTCGTTTTTTGTCTTGTTTTGAAGGCTTCGTTGGTTCAACATCGTCGTCGTATTCAACGTTACTTCCTTCGTCTTTTGGTTTATCTTTTCGTCCTCCTTTCTTCTTAGGTATATTGGTAGTGTTATCATCATCCGTGTTGCCTAAATCTTCGTCGTATTCAACGTTACTTCCTTCGTCTTTTGGTTTATTTTTTCGTCCTCCCTTCTTCTTAGGTTTATTGGTAGTGTCATCGTGATCCGTGTTGCCGTGATCATCGTATTCATCGTTACTTCCCTCGTGTTTTGGTTCGCCTTTTTGTCCTCCTTTCTTCTTAGGTATATTGGTAGTGTTATCGTCATCCATGTTGCCGTGATCGTCGTATTCATCGTAACTTTCCTCGTCTTTTGGTTTGTCTTTTTGTCCTCCTTTCTTCTTAGGTATATTGGTAGTGTTATCATCATCTGTGTTGCCTAAATCTTCGTCGTATTCAACGTCACTTCCTTCGTCTTTTGGTTTATTTTTTCGTCCTCCCTTCTTCTTAGTTTTATTGGTAGTGTCATCGTAATCCGTGTTGCCGTGATCGTCGTATTCATCGTAACTTTCCTCGTCTTTTGGTTTGTTTTTTTGTCCTCCGTTTTTCTTAGGTAAATCACTTGTGTAATCGTCATCTTTTGTGGTGTTTTTATCATCATAGTCGTCATAGTCGTCACCGTTGTTTTGTTTACCTTTCACATTCGGCCCTACGATTGTAGTTTTGTCCCCTTTTATAAAATCTTTCGCCACGTTTATGAAGCCTGATAAATGATTTTGTGATCCTTGTCCAGTACTACTACTACTATAATCATCATAATCAGAGTTCCCACTGGTCGGTCTTTTAGTAGATAGTAAAATATTTAAAGCTCCGCCAAATTTGGAGTTTACACCCCCTTGTCTTCTATTATCGTTATTACCATAATCGCTATTAACGCCAGATCCTGGACGCGTTCTTCTGGTATCCAAATTTTCATAATCCTCATCGCTGTCACCTCTTGGCCTTGTTTTTTGCCTTGAAGGAGTAATGTCTTCATTACTATCTTCGAGTGAAGATTCTGGCCTTTGCTTCTTCGGATGCGTATCATTATCATCATGATCTTCAACTTCGGTACTTTCTGTCTTAGTTTTCTGCCTTGAAGGAGTATTGTCTTCTTGCGAAGATCCTGGCCTTTGCTTCTTGGGATGCGTATCATTATCATCATAATCTTTAACTTCTGAACTTCCTCGCCGCTTGGAGGGATTTTTTGGTTCCCTTGGAGGGATTGCAGGTGTATTAGGTTGATTTCGCTCTGATTCTATGAAATCTTCGTTTCCGCTTTTATCTTTTGGATTTTGGTTTGGCCTATGATTTGGTCTACTTGTGGAAGAGGTGCGGTCAGCTCCTCCATTCGGTCTAGTTACCGTAGAGTTACGTTTGCCTCCTCTTGGTCGGGTGGGTAATGTTGAGTCTCGATGTTTCTGTACATCTAGCCCTTTAGGGATTGTATTATTCGTTGGTCGTGGGCTTCTTTTTTTAGGAGTCTCTTGCGAGCTTGGATCAACCCATCCTATTTTGCGTGGCGGATTGGATGGATCTCTATTTGTTTGCCGAGATGTTTGTCCTCTGTTTTGCTGATTCTGTAAATTTTGTTGGTTCTGCCTCTGTTGCTGATTCTGTAAATTTTGTTGGTTCTTCCTCTGTTGCTGATTCTGTAAATTTTGTTGGTTCTTCCTCTGTTGCTGATTCTGTAAATTTTGTTGGTTCTGCCCCTGTTTATGATTCTGTGAATTTTGTTGGTTCTGCCTCTGTTGCTGATTCTGTAAATTTTGTTGGTTCTGCCTCTGTTGCTGATTCTGTGAATTTCGTTGGTTCTGCCTCTGTTGCTGATTCTGTAAATTTGGTTGGTTCTGCCTCTGTTGCTGATTCTGTAAATTTTGTTGGTTCTGCCTCCTTTGTGGACTCTGCAAGTTTTGCTGGTTCCTTTCATTGTTCAGGAAGTTTTGTTGATTCTTCCCTATTTGCTGATTTCGCCTTTTATTTAGTTGTGGAGCACCAGAACTACACAACAAACATATTGCGAAGATAACACTTATTGGAAATATTAAACGTACTTTCATTTTGTCACAACCTCGTTGGTTATTTTCCGTTAACTAACTTGTCAAAAACATTGCACACACCAATTTTATATACAATGGAGAGACCTCACATCGTATGTTTGTTTTGTGGAAATCCAGCTGTACACATTTAAAACACATTTGTTCGTCATAGAAACCAAATTGTGGGACGAGGAAACATCTGCATTTTTGAATTCAATTCAGCACGTTTCATGATGTTACGTCAATCGCTTTGGTGAACAATGTATGATAGCTTCCTCAAATTTTGAACAGCTAGTATGGAAAGTAGTTGAAACACCGTTATTCTTACTGTAATATAAATATATATATAAGTAATGAGAATAAAGATTACAGCCATGTTCACGGCTTCCTTAATTATTACATTTTCAATGAACTTTTGACCCTGTTGGTACCAATTAGTATTTTTCGTTGCATTTTATATATAATTGATAAAAGTAATTTACTTAATGCATGATTAATTTTGGCACACTATAAAACATAAGTCAAGCGAGTATTGAAGTAAATTATCGAAATCGCAGTTCTTCGCAAACTCTTCTAGCCACATTAAGCGGTTTGAGAATATAAGGATTATTGTCTTATGTTTTTCAAGCGTTTAAGTGTCTTATTATTTTACAAGCTTTCCCGCGGTAAAGAGGAAGATGCGTGAGTTCAAGCCAAGGAAGGCTCCGGAGTGCGAATTAGTGCTGAAGGAACTGTCAAATTCCTTGGACCATCTTTTAATAAAGCCCAAGGCGGGAATAGCTTTGCATGCACTTGCAATGATATGATCCTCGAATGAGAGAATAGAACTAAAATTCATGTCCACCTCCTTGGTCTTCTCTAGTCTACTTACGAGTAGTAGGCGTACACTCACCGAATAATTATAAAGAACAGCAGACCTTGCAACAACATTTAAGGATAAACATATTACTACAGCACTATTTATAAAAAGACTATGTCAGATTGTAAAAGACGGCAATTTGTCTCTCGAGAAATAATACGAAATACCTTCAGCATAACAAAGTTTCTTGGAATCAGAAAGAAGTAGAGAGACGTCGTTAATATATAAAATAAAAAGGAGGGAGACAAGAACACTACCCTCAGGCACTCCCGATAAATTACTTATCTTGGATGAAAGAGCTCCACAGAATAGTACTTGCTGTGTACGATTAGAAAAGTAAGCAGACAGCCAACCCAAGTACAGAAAATTTGTGTAAAAGAATCCTGTGGTTAATTCGGTGAATATACAATTAACCGCAGTTGATTTACCTTTGGCAAAGCCATGCTGGAACGATCCCAGAAGAGACATGCAGTGGAAACATAAAACATTATTATTCAGTCCCTTAAGATTCTTAGCCAGCTGATATAAATTGGCAACAGGTCTATAATTAGATATATCAGACTAGTCACTAGTTATGTACCATAGACGACAGTGACTTCTAGTGACAATTCCATTCTAGAAAAAAATACAGCGATTTTAAATTAAAGGTTCATGTGAATTTTTTGATGAGCATATAGAACAGACAGGCCTACAAAAGAAGACTGAGCAGCGACAACCATGGACAACAAATTTAAACATGACTTATTTCAAGCCACAACTTCTGTAGAGGGACAGCTATATGGATCAGGAGGATTACAATTTGTTCTAAATAAAAGGTAGAAATGGGAGCTTTTAAAAAGTAAGTCGAAAAGCCACTGAAACATGGCGACACATTATGTGGCGGAAAAAATTGGTGTAAGTTAGGCTACAGTCATTCGATCACGAAAGAAGTGCAAGTTGGAAAATGAATATTTTCCTGGAGGTAGGCCCAAGAAACTTTCCGACCAGGATGAACGCGCTTTGACAAAAATTAACTGTCTGGAAGTGTTTCGACAGCTTCAGAGGCAGCAAAAGAATTATAGCAGACTACCGGCAGAATAGACCATATGGGCTGCTAGTCGTACGTTGCACAAGCTGAAAATGAAGGCGAAACGAAACCGGCACTGCCGAAAAAAAATATTAACACAAGAAAGGCCTTTATTAAGAAGTACGGAGAATGGTCGAAGGAAGAATGGAAAAATGTGATAAGGTCAGACAAGACTAAAATCAACCGTTATTGTACTGATGGAACGTCCTGGGCTTAAAGAAGGGAAGAACAGTGTTTGAAACATGTTAAAAGCAAAAGCACTGTGGTGGTTCCATGTATCGAAGGTAGGATGGATCAAAATATATATAAAGACATATTAAAGAAAAAATTAATTAAATCCATGAGATCTACCATATGTCCATTCCGAAAAGCCGAATAATATACCAGCATGATATGGATCCAAAGCACATGGCCAAAAAATGCAACAATGACTCGAAGCTCAGAGAATTAACGTTTGGCCTGCACAAAGCCCAGACCTCAATCCAATAGAAAATCTTTGGGCTTATCTTAAATCTGCACCTCAATCTTCTATGGCCGTTCTCTGGGAGAGAGTTCAAGAACAGTGGCAAAACATACAGCTTGCTTAAAGTTTGCCAAGCCGAATGAAAGAAATTAGGAATTATAAAATTTAATTTCGTTTTCAAATAATTCGTTATAATTTTAAAGATAATTTGTAAAAATTGATTTAGCACTTGATTGAATCACTTTTGCATCTGTATATAATATAATAAAAATCACAAATTCAATTTCAAATGGCCACCATTTCTTCTTCATGCTGCTTAATGCGATACACAAGAAAAAACCATAAATTTGACATTTTACTGCATACATAATCATAGGTTTTGAGTGACAATTGGCGTTGTCATGATCAAAAATGATGCGATGTTTTCAATTTTGTTTTAAATAAATGCACTTGGAGATGGTACTCCTTGAAAGCTACGCTATCTCGTTTTTGAAATATTCTCTAAAATGGTTTTACTGCTGGCGGAACCTTTATTTGCTGGGCAGCACCTTCTTATAGGCTATACAGAACGATAACCCAATTATGGCGAGTAGTGCAAGATATTCTTCCCAAAAGTAATAAACTGGTTAAATAATCTCAAAGAATTTCCTCTTTGAATAATACAATACAAAATATATTTAAGGTAGATACCTATGTATAGCCAAAATATAAAATAAATCCGGAGCCTCGAACGCTCGTGATATGGTGGTCTGTTCATCCTCTTATGGATGATCTTTGCTTTACTAACAAAAACAAATCTTTTCATAAAATGCCAAATATCGTAGGGTGGGGTATTGATTTAAATAATCATAAATATTCTCCACCCCTCATGCATGAAGTTTTTGGGCTGGGCCCGATTAGCAGTTTAAGTGCGGTACGAGTAAAATTTGTGGCCAAGATCCATCCGCAGAAGTAGCACCAATGCGGGACTAAGCCTCGGCCGTATTTCTTGTACATTTCCCTCATAATTTATTATTGCCGTCTCATACGTATCCAGCACTTGGTGAAATTTTATTGACCAATTTTGTCAGCGCGAGCAGCGTGAGGCATGCCTCAGACCCGATCGACCTGTTTGCCAAAAGGAAGCCGTAAACCAACTCAAGGATAAGTCAAATATTTTTTGTAGTAGACCGCTCCTGGTACCGAAGCTATCTAAGTACGGCACAATTCGAGTTCTTAAATAATTCAGCCGACAGCCGGCACAAGTTTGCTGGCAATAAGGGGGCTGGTTGTCAAGCCGGGGGCATTAATGCACATTAAAATTTCATACCGACGATCACCATAAAATGAAGTCCTCATAAAACTGCCATCAACCCATTGTTGGACCGCAACCTTTGGGCGGTCGCGCCACAGGACCAGGGGCCACGCCAGGACGACCGGAATCGCTCTAACTTGCGGATAAATCTCCTCCAAATGAACATCCGCCTTTGCCGATTACGGGAATTGTCCTCAGAGCAGTATATTATGGCCGAGAATCACGTGAAATCGATGGGGACAGAGGGGACCGTCCTGCAGATGAATTATGCCGGGGAGGAGCAAAATGGAGCGTCATTAGATAACCGTGTCGAACCCATTAAGCCCATCTAATCAAGATAAGAGGGCTAACCTGATTTACTGAGGACCCATTAAATCAAAAGTGCTCGTACTCACTCAATCCGCCTCCAGTGCCGGTCCTCCTGTCGCAATTTGTCACACGGATGCTTATGATGGCCAAGTTAATCCATCCGTGGCAGAATTTTTAAATCCCAGCCGCGAGAGCGCCAACGGTGGCAGTTTGAATCACACTTCTTCACTCAGGCTCGCGAGGGATCCGCACGGGGCGCATCCGGTCGCAAAGCGGCACATCACACAAATCACCTCACTATCTCTAGAGTTGAGCACACTAACAGGTAAAAATTCGCCAATTGCTGACGGAACACCAAACCCCACAGGATGCGTGTAAAGTTAGTAAGACATTCGTCGCGCCAATAGAAAAAATTAAAGCACCTCTTCCGTCAATTTTTCGGAAAGCATGTCCAAATATCGCGAACGACTCCGAACTCCCTCTGATGCAACCGTGTCGGGTCACAGCAAAGAACTGCCGTGAAAATGTGAAAGTCCCAAGCTTATCATCCTCAGAATGAAAATAAGTTAAGGGCCGGGTGCCGCTACAGTGCGGAGTTTCACCCGTTCACACCAACCAGATGTAATTGCACACGATTCCAGCTCCATGGAGTGCTCCACATCCTTGGTGGGACATTCCCCTCCTAAATAGGCGCCTGCGTTCTTCAAAAACACCTCCAATTTGTTGACAACGGTAGGCACTGGCAGACGCCTTCAAACAACTCTGCCTTGCTCAATGCCCAACAGTTTGTAAACAAAACGGCTTTAATTTCCTAAGATTTCCCGAAAGGTGAAATGAGGGCATGCCTCTGTTCGAAGCGGCTAATGGATTGCCTAGGCAGAGGAAGACCAATTGTTCTATCGCCTTCCCGCCCTGCAAATTGGTTCTGAGAGCCCCACAAAAGACTCCACCGGCTGGGGCTGGCGAACCTTCCCAAAGCCCAAAATCATCTTAATAAAAAGTTAACTTTTCAAAGTTATTGAAGTTGTTGGAAATTTTTATTGAAACGTCGAAGTTCGAGCCCATTGGGTTCTCTAATTAATTTTCGATTGGAGTGCAGAGCGGAGGTTAAGACAGCGCCGCCCGGTCAAAGAATTAATCCTCAAGGCCTTTCAGCCTTTTAGGCACAAATTAAGCCTTTATTACTTAATTAGGTGACTACGAAAGGAAATCTACACACACAAATAAAATTCAAGTGGTTGGCTGCAATTTCGAAATATTTACCTATTAATCAGTCCATTTGATACGAAGGTAAAAATATATTTGTCTAAAATTCTTGGTTCACGGTCGAAAAATTTGGAATAAATTCAACACTTTTTTGGATTGTATATATGACCACACCAAAAGTGTATTAGATTGTTTTCACAGGTATTAAATTTTCCTTTTAATGTTTGTGTGTATTAAGACTTATTTAATAAATTATTAGAAACTTCGATATCAGAAGTATTACCTCATATTTTTATTAAAAATATATTAAAAGTTAATACATAAATGCGGCTGTAGTTTAATTGGCTAAGGCTTCGATTCTGGACCTTAACCGGTTAAACTACAACCCCGTTTATATATCAACTTTTAATATACCGAAACTAATCCAAATTACGCTCGGTGTCACCTCTATTTTAGATTTAGGTTTAGGGATAGTTTATAAAAAGAACAAACAAATACTTTTCATTTTTTATTACGTGATCATTTCACACTAAATTATATAGCAAAATTAAATACATCTTTTATCTCACATAAAAACTTTCATAAGGATGTTTATACTGTAAAATATTAAAACTAATTAAGGTATCAACTTCATGGCAAACTTGCAAACTGTTCTATTCTTTCCTTGGAAATTTACCTAATCTAAGAGTCCCGGTACACACTTAGCTTCCATATTTTCTTATGCCTAAATCAAAATAACCAGACAGAATAATTTTCCCACTGAATAACAAGGGAAACACTTGTTCACACACAAAATGAAATCCACTTTCATAAGGAAGTGCACAACATATAAAACGTACATACTTATATGGCTTCTGTGTCAGCAGAGGAAACGAGTTTGAGCAAGCACAGATTCCCATTATTCAGATTCATTTATTGATACAATTTGTACACAAGAAAAAATATTCTTTGTAATTGTACAATTAGATAAGTGGAAAACTATCTGACTGTTCCATGTTTGATTTTATTCATATATACATATCCAATGAAGCATCAACACAATGTATCACATCACACATAGATCACCCCACCCACTTCGCAAAACCAGCCCATCCCATCAACAAATCCCCATGATCACAAAGTAGACACCTGATGCACCACGAGTACTGCGCGCCAACCCGTTCAACAAACGAGCGACCTGGACAAGATACGAAACCTCATAAATAGCCGATCCGAAACGGGGCACCAACAATTTCCGTTCACGAATCGATTTTAGGAACTGGATCTGTTCAAAAAGATATGACGCCTCTCCTGTTCGAATCAAATTCAATAAGAAAACAAGCATTCTACGCCTTAAAGACATCTCAAGAGAGCAACCCACCAAAGAATATCTCTACTCAGATGCATGGTCAAAACACCTCAATAACATAAATAAACAAATTGCACACAATCATTAAAAGCTACTTTGAGTTTGCGCCTACATATGTTACAGAGTCAAGCAAAGGATATATGAGGGTACCATATGTGAAATGCGGAATAAGCAAAACCCTCACAAGTCAAACGAAGTTCCTCCGAAAGCAATTTGGCAGAAAGCCATAGTCTCCTTAGACCGCCGTATAACATCTGCATGATAAGTTTTGCGTGATCGCAACAAGATAATACGTTATTGAACCTTACTCCCAGGCTCGTCACAGTTTTGAGAAAAGGTATGGCAACTTTATTTAAAATAATCGGCGGGGAGTTACTAGACTCCAATTCAGATCCCATGTTAATAGCCATGCATTGGGCTTGGACGGATTCAACAAAAGACGGTTTGTCTTGGACCACATAAAATAAATTCTGTCTAGATCATCATTAATTCTGCAGCAATAATCCTCCATCAAACTCATTGGTCTGGCGAGGTCATGGCATGATGGCACATCATCAGCGTACAGTTGTATTTAGACATCTTGTGTAACTGATGGTAGGTCATTCACAAACAAACTGAAGAGTAAGGGGCCAAGAATAGAACCTTGAGGCACACCACATGCCAGAGGGAGTCGTTCAGATTTACGATGTCCAATCTTCACCAGTTGGAGGCGATTTTCTAGGAAGTTACAGACTCAACGTTAAGATCAGAACGAGCCATTTTTAATCCTTTTGAATTACAAAAAAAACTTTACTGATTAAACTTTAATCCATATGTTTAAAAACGAAACCAAATAGATTGCAAGCTAATCCAATGATGTTACATTTCCTGTTGTAATCTTAAGAGATAAGGTTTTAATATGTGAGTGTATTTTTCAAAACATTAATGTTAACAATTAGTCTTAAAAGAATACAACGACTTATTAAATGATGCACAAAATTCTATAAATGTAGAATTTACCAGAATTTTTAAGTTAAATATGTTAAAATCAAATTTCACTGTATTTAATATATTCATTTTAATATTGAGAGCTTAATTTCCAATCTCAATTTTATTACATTCTTTAGTATTTATTATTTATGAAAAATTTAAATCTAATCTATGCGGTGTATAAAATCGAAATTTTCGACCGTGTTGTCTGGTTGTTACTAATTTAACTAAAAATTGAAGCTGAAACTTGCACAGCTTAAGGATTACATTAGTATTATCAGTCTAAGCTTTGTGTATTTCCATCTCTACGCCTGGGTAGAGTAGTCAAACCTATTAGATCTAGTCTGACTTCATAAGGAGGAAGGCACCACGGATCACACTAGGGTAGGTGGCGATGACTGAAACGAAGAAAACATATACCATATGGACTGCTTCTACAGGATAGACATGTTCAGAATAATGAGGACACCAAATAACTAAAACATATACCAAGATTATAAGCTATCAGTGAATACTTGCATCTCACAAAATGTCTAGAAATAAATAGAATTAATGGATAAATGGAAAAAATTACAAGGAAAAATGCAATGGAAAAAACATCCTACAATCATTTACATGGCTCTACCAACTTACTTTACGAAGGACTTGCCTGACTTCCGCTCTCGCTTCTTCTAGTACAAAAAACAGATCTCTTTTTGATTGCACATACTCATCCTCATAAAAAGATATTGCTAATATTTGCAAAAAGTGATGTTCACTTCTGCAAACTTCGATTGAAGCTTTTGGATTGACGCCAATCATATTTGCGTACGAACTACGCCATCTACAACAAACAACAAATGGTATACATGTCGATTGTTTGATTACGTGAAACATGTGTCTATTGCTTCTGTTATGTCGCGTCGGTATAAGCTTTGTAACCGGGATGGATTCCTATCTATCTTTTCTGTTTCTGAGACATTATGATAAATGGAGTGCACGCACGAGCGTAAACCAAAACTACCTAGTGAAATAACATAAGCTAAGGGCTTCCGGCAACTAAATAATATGAAAATCATGGGGTTAAATTTTTCATAAGATACCGTTAAGACTGTGAACGTTATGTTGGAGTTTTGATGTTGAATCATCGCTGAGCTAACGGAGATGGAGAGTGCGCTTACGTCTTTTGCTGACGTTCTTTCTTGACGTAGCTGACTCGAATTTACCGCAATCTACATGTCCAAATTTCAATGACTTCTTCGAGCAGCTGCAGCAAACGTGTCGAAGGTTGACTTCCAAGTGGTCCAACATTTGTGGTTTATCGGCGTAGACTAGCGACTTCACATATCCCTAAAGAAATTAATCCATAAATGTGATATGACACGATCGTAGAAGCCAATTCACAAGTCCATTACGCGAAATTATACGCTCATCGAATGTTTCCAGCAATAAATTGATTGTGTCGAGCGCTGTGTGGCATGTTCCGTCGTCTTGTTGAAACCAAACTACATATTTCACATTAACGCCATTCAACTGGGGAATGAAAAAGTCAGTAATCATGTAGATACGCTCTTCATTGATTGTAACGTTTTGGCTGACATTATCTTTAAATAATTTCCCCCAGCCTATGAAACACACTAAACAGTGACTTTTAGTAGATTTAACGGTATCTTAACAAATTTTGTATGTATGTATGTATGTGGCCGCTGAAATCTACTGATAAAATGTGGGCAAACAAGGAAACATTTGGTTTGTTCATAGCGACAGATCACATAGTAATACGCACACGCACACATATGCACATATATACACATACATAATGTTACAAAATGATAATGTCTACTCACAAAATATTATAGTTTTAATTTAGTTGGGAAGGAAAAATGTATAATAACTGAATATATTATATTTTTATAAATATATATTGATTAATCAATTTTCCTTGCACTCATGTTAAATTTTTGATGGAAACTTGATAAAAATTTAGTACCTGATTAAATTTGCCAACCGTACAAATCTCATATCCAAAATTCAGTACATTTGGGTACTGCATAGCGGTGGATCAGCTATGCGCATTGTATGCAGATGCTTGTTCAGCTTGCAGTGACCTGTGATAACACTTACTGCGAAACTGGTAACAAATTTGATACAAAAAACTGGCACTAAAATGCTGATCTCAAAATTTTAAAACAGTCTCCCTGCTCAATAAAGAAATGTTTAAGTGATTAAATTAGAATAAATTTTATACATCACTTACTCAGTATGTTAGCACTTGTGAATGTTAAATCTAAAACGATTTCAAATGATTTCATGCTGTGAAACTTTCTCTGTAAAAATAACAGTCCCTCGTCGTTGTATGGGCGAGTTTCCAATTAATAGAGAAGGACCCATAGTAGTTTCACTGGTCCTCCACAACAGCTTTTATGAAATTTTTACAAAATTCTCTTTATTATTATTTTAATGTTATTATTTGGTGAAGCATTTATAAATCAACTACATTTCTTGATTGAAATATTTGAAATGTTCTAATGGATCGTATTTGCATCAAATATGATACATATCGTAACTGTAAAATTAATCAAAGATATTGTTGACTTGACAGGGTTTTGGTGTTTTTACAATTCATCTACATATCCGATCTGAACTTATTTGATCCGAATACTGCAGCATTTTCAAATTAAATGTATTTGTTGCAGGCACAAAATCAAAAATAAAAATATTTCTCAATTTGACCAATTTATTTCTCTGAGTGAGCTCAAAACCAACAGTCAAAAAAGAACCTACTGCACTTTTATAATACGTTATTTTTTCAAAACTTTATATAAGGTGCCTGAGGGTATTATGACCCGGTTGGTCATTTGCTGCCTTCGAGGAAAGTGTATGTAGTGTGTCATTTCGCGGTTTTGGTGACAGGTGCTCGTTTAAACAAACTTTTTAAACGTTTTTATTTAGGTTCACTCTGTTAGTACCTTTTAGCTTGTTGCACATGTATTTAGTCTGCATGACCATATAACAATATGCTAATAATTATTGTTTTGTTCCAAAATGGCGGAACCAACATGGCGACCGAAAGTTTCAATTTCCACGGATTTACATTAAAATGGGTACTTTCAGTTTCCGGGATCACTGATTTCGAATCTGCGATCAAAATTTGGAAAATCAAGATGGCGGATCCAATATGGTGATTGGAAATTTACAACTTGCATGGATTTCCGTTTGATTGAATATACATACATATTTGGGTTTTTAGGGTCGATAATTACAAAATTGACAAGATGACGGCGGAAAATATCAACCCATGAATTACGCCTAAACGGTTACTTTAATTCTTTTGAATTTTTGGCAAAAAGTACTTAATGTATTAACTTAACATACATATAGGCTACCAGTAAATTTAGGGTTGCGGAATGGCGGATCAAACATTTAGTTTCAACATCAAGGAATGCTTTCGGATCTTGGAGGTGGAGGCTGATTACGAATCTGCTATCCAAATTTAGGAATCCAATATGGCGACAAAAAGTCTCAATAAAATGAATTTCCATTAAAATGCATTCTTGGTAAAATGCATTCTTTGGCTGAATTCGAATCTGTTATTGAAATTCGGAATTTATATAGGAATATTGGTAGACAGCTCGATAATGTGTTTAATCAAATGCACGCGTTACAGATATCAAAACAGGTTGAGCTTATTGAACTGGATGAAGAAGCGGAAGTTCCGCACTTGCTAATGGATCGGAAAAATGAAATAAAAGCAGGCTAATCAAATAAAGCACACTAAAAAGTGAAAAATAAAAAATTGGTGTAAACACTTTTTAAGTTAAACGGTTTTATTGCACAATTGATGATGCACTATAAATATATGTATATAAATAGTTATGGGCCACCAATCTGGACCTTTGATCAGACTAATATCGAGGGGCGCATTTAGTAGAAAACAAATAACATAATAACAGTATGATTTCCAAGCTTCAACAAAACAAAGATTTCTACTAAATAGGCCCCACGATTTTATTTTAGTCTGATCAATTCCCTAGATTAGTGACCCATAATTATTTTCTAGCTCTTAGTTCATCATCAATTTTGCAATAAAACCGTTTAATATGAAAAGTTGTTTTTTCACCTATTGTATTTAGTTATTATCTTTGTGGGCAAATGGAGGCTTAATTGCAAGAATAATCTTTCAGCTGCCCCAAATGCCTTATTACAGCAGAAATACGCTAGATAACATTGTTTCACACATTGCACTCCGTAATTATTAAAGCAAATATCCTGACGCGAGAGAAAATTCATTTGCCTTTCTCGAGGTCAAAAGCCAATTAAAAAGGCCCTATTGTTTCTGGCATTCTGTTTTGCGATCTAGCTGTAGAGGGTTTCTTTGTGATTCAGCGCTGCCTGCAATGAGCCAGTTTACGCTTACACCATCCTTTCCGACAGTGTGTAATTGACCTTCTTTCTTCCCGCATATTTTATTTAGTTCTGAGCCTCGCAAGGATTATGCACAGCTAGAAAATTTCCTTTTATTTCACCTCTCCGGAGTGTTGTGTGCTGTAATAAATGAGAAGAGACTAACTGAATGGAAATCAGGAAAAAGAACACTGGCGCTTTCCTCAACAACACAGCCATTGTCTCAGCCAATTATTCATGTGAATATAATTATATCCAAAAGGAAAATTGAAGCTCAGTCTGAAAGGAAGTGTGTCGTAACTGCCTACGCTTTGCGACGGGACTAGTCTTCAGCGTTTTTGTATGTTCATGATTTTTATTTTGCTTCGTATTAATAATTTTATATGTAAGTTAAGTTCCACAAATTTTGAAATGCCTTATTTGGGTGTTTCAAAAAACCATCAGGCTGAATTTTCTAACAAACTACGTCTGCACACATTATTAGCAATATATAGTTGTGTGAACACAAAGTGGTTATTCTCTCTCACACAGAGGAAAAAGCTACCGCATGTTGACCGAGATGTGCGAGATACGAGGAGGTGACAAATATTTCAATGCAAATGAAGAACCTACATCTATGTTGGCTGGTTCCGTTGTGGTTTGGTTTCTTATTGAGATTAAGGCCAAACTATAATGTGCATACTGTTCCGTACGGAACTTCATGCAAACTTGCGATTACGCACAAAACCTATCCCCGAACTTCAATGAGAATAGTCTGGGCCTAACTAAATAGAAATCAAATGCAAGTTTTAAAATCTGCACCTATAATTTTGAACAAAGGCCCTCACTGGACCTGTGGATTAACTATATGCAACGAACTAAGAACATATAAGGAACGGCAATACCGTGTAAAGTTCGTGTGTATGTGAGTGAGGTAAATTCTACTACCCACTAACCCACCCGAATGTCAATTTCCCCTTATGAGAGGAGATTTGCAATGTAACTCGACTGTCAACATTTTTTTGACTTAGGGTAAAACTGCAATTTGTTACCGCGATATAGAGAGTGAAAAAAACAATTACAAGTGCATTTGAAGTGATAATATAGTTATTCAAAAATCGCTACTTCAGTGGACTTGTTTTTTGTGTTAGTTTGCCTTGTGGTAGTATTTGTTTTTTCCTCATCAATTTACCCTTTATGCTGTTCCTTATATGTTCTTAGTTCGTTGGCTATATGATCGCAATAGAATCAGAGTTAGTTCGCTCATTAGATTATACCGGGATTATGAAATATTTCACATACTATATGTGTAAGACGATCTTGTATCGGATTTATATTTTAAACGACACACTTACCTACAGTGGTGAATCCAAAGGGAGGGGGCTTAGGGAATCTCCTCCACCCCAAATAAGGCCGTTTAAGTGGCGATTACATAAATAGACAAGAAGAAAATAAAATTAGGTTATATTTTCACAAAATATCTTACAAAATTTCGCTAATATTCCATACAGTTTGCATATTTTAAAAGCAGCCATTCTTCAAAATTAACAAAAATATTCAAAATTCACTAATTCGTTAATAAATTAGCCTGAATAACGGCCAAAACTTGAATGCCCGCCCGCAAAAAAGCTATGAGTAGCTTGCTTCACATATGTCGGGATTTGTACATTCTTTGGTTGGTCATTCACTGGATGCCAATTTTGTTCAACGCGATATAATATTCCAGCATTATTTAATTACTAAAAAAATGTTCAGAATACCTCTATAATAAAATGCAGTTCATGAAATAGCAGAGAAATCCTGGAGCAATTCTAGCAGTACGTTGCCAATCTCGTTTCGGAGAGCGCTGTTGTTTTGTCCAAACAGCTCGCAAATGGAATGCCCTTCCATATTTAATATTCGGGGGCCGCCTATAGTGGCGTCTTTTCACGACTTCTTAGCGAATTTAATTTAAAGAATTTTTTCTATTATGTATATCTTTCTATAACCCTTTTCCCTTTTCTCCTTTTCATTCTACCTTTTCCTTCCTGTTAGCTTAATTAAATGATTTTAAATAATATATAATATAATAATAATAAATTTTAATCAAAACTATATAGAAGTACCAGCTTTCGATTAATCCCAATTTCATTTGAATCCGTTCATTTCTCATGGAGATACAGCGATTTGAAAATCACTACATTTTGTTAAGAAATGTATATTGGGTGCTGATTGTGCAAATCTGCTCCAATCTGATTGAACGGGAAACAAATAAAATAATCCACCCCCAACTAGATTACTTAGTTAGCCCTATTGCATTACCGAACCACCTTAAGCATGTCACGATATATTAAGTCAAATAGTCGGGACAACGCCAGCAGGGGACACATGGGCATAAAGCTCAGGTCAAATCCTGTCATAAAATTCACATGGCAATAAGCCCTGACAGAGATTGTTATGCTAATGGTCAAATAATCGGGCCTATGTCGTATCCCTTCAGGCCTGATTTTAAGCTGGCCGGTACTTTTAAGGCTATTTACTTCGTGGAGGGAAATCCCTTAATGCTATCAACATTTGTAGCTCAATGTAACTTTTCCATTAAACTTTCTGCTTTCATGGCGGTATCGGATAATCTGTGACTGTTGGATTTTACGAGCAAATCAAGTCGGATATGGTCCGGCCAGTCCCAAGGTGAACACCTACCAAAATGGGCGTTGCCATACGGGAGGGGGTTGTAAATTTGATTTCCAGTTTGCATCTCCACAAAGCAACCGAATCTTTAGCTGCCGTAAAATTGCACTCGTGAACAGCTTGCTTTGGGCCAAATGCACGTACGAGTACATACATATGTACCTGCTTACATTGCAAGGCACCTTCTTTAACTCAAAGGCCCCACCAATGGGAATAAATCACAAAACGAACGGGTCTACTTTCGAGCGACGTACTTAGGTTAATATTCGTTTACGGTTAAACGTCCTGATGAGCCTTATCTGAAATTGAAATCTGCTCAAAACGGTCAACGGAGAGAACGCTTTTCGCTCTCAAAATTTCATAGTTTCCTGGCGAATTCGAAAGGAGCATTATGACGTCAGGAAAACTTCATCAAAACATTGTTGGCCCGACAAGGAAGCAGGCGATCTTATCATAATCACTGTGCTCTGCATGCTGCTCCACACTCCGGCGCCAAGGAAGTGCTTCTCGCAACGATGTCGCCTACAGAACTTGATGAAGTCTCTAGGACCCGGCGGAACAGCCGCAGCCACCAGAAATTGTTCCCGGAATTTGTAAAGGACGTGATTGGAAATCACAAATAAAAATTTCACGAAAATTTAATTCATCCGGTCCAAGGCTCACAAGCGCAGTTACGGCCGCTGATAAGGCTCCGTCGTTCACTTCATCGACCCAGTTTAGCAGCCCCACGTTGGCGGCTCGACGGGAACAGAGGAATCGAAGAATCGATTAGCTCAAATATTAAATGATGATGCCCTATTTAGTTAGCGCTTCCATTCGTTCCCGGTCTGTGGATGCTCCTACAGTTGAATTTCGTCTAGTAATGGACCTGTCCTGGAATTGAATTAAACCGAAAATTCGCAATTTTGGCACCGATTCCCGTGCGTTTGGCGTCGATTAAAATTGTTCAACACATTGTAATCATTCCCCAAGCGAGATCAACTGGAACAGAATTTGCGTGCGGAGCCCTAAATTAATAGGCATTGATGTTATTAAATTTCCGAGGCGCCATTCTATCAGTGATTAAATTCAGGGGCTTTCAATATTTTGTAGCATCAATTAACGCATGAATATCATTAACGGTTGGTGCGTTACGCCAATAATCATTTTGATTCCCATGAAACAACACATTAAAGAAGCAAATATGCAAATTAAATTATGAGAGTCAACTGAAATGATTTCATCTTAGCCGAGAACAAAGAACCCTTATGGTAAGACTTCGGTGTATGTCAGTAACTACTATTGCTTTCTACTTGAAATTTGGCACAGTTGTAGAAATTATAAGCCTGCATCTATTCCCAGTAAAATAATTACAACAACATTTTTATTAAAATTGAGAAATCGATTTGTTTTATTTTCTACATTCTGAAAAAAGGATGTGAGTGGCACGGTATACTCACGAGAATTAACGTGTAATTATCTAAGCTCAATTCAATTCAGTTTCAGAAAAATGAGGCATGGTTTTGATGAAAATTTGTTTTTTAATGTTAGAAGTATAAGTAATCAAACTTTCAAATTTATTGTTTTCCAATTCTTTTACACATGAAATTATAGACTTGTGATAACTAAAATAAGATATACATATGATTGTAGTGTCTTTAAGTGCAGCAAGAATACAACGTGGATGGTTGTTTTTGAATTTGTTGTTGAATTGGTTCGATCCGTATCCATTCGTAGATTACGTTGGTCGTATAAATATTAAATAAGCTGTGCGGCCACATTTGAAGCGAAGTTAATATTGATATAGTCGCCTCCTAGTATCATAGGTATTGTGTGGTATATTATTGTGTATACTTAACCAAGCTATTTAGCTCCGACCGATGTGTATGGTAGAATAATAAAGAAAAATAATAAGTTATCAGCGACTCCGAAAACGTGAAAGGACCCAATTTAATAACAATCCTTCGAATTTGGGATTTTTGGACGCTATATTGGACCAGCCATCTTCAATGTCTATTTTGATAGGAGATTCAAGATCAGCAACCTCAAAAACCTAAAAGGACCGAATTTGATAGCCATTCCTTGAAGCTAGGGATTTTCAGATATCATATTGAATCCACTATTTTCATTTTCGATAGTAGATTCGAGATCAGCGACCCCGAAAACATACAGGGACCGAATTTCGGAGCAATCCTTGGAAGTTAGAACATTTCAAGCGTCATATTGGATCCGCCATCTTTAATTTCCATTTCAATAGTAGATTAGCAATCTGTCATCTTTCATTTTCTAATTTCCTACTGAGCCCCCTTGCGAAAGCAAATATGTTTACTTTACATATCGTATGCCTTTCTGGTTAGCGACATCACTTAAGACAAAGTTCCTGGAATAAAGGAAGCAACACAGTTCCAGATTTTTCAGCCAACTTGTAGCTTCAAGCTGGGTACTCACTGGGTACTATTTTACTGGCAATCTGCAGGGCTAAACGGTAGGGTCCATATAGAAACACACGGCTGTGCTCTCTCAACGTTAAGTAAAATTAGGACGTGAGTAGTCGCCTTTATCGCTGGTGGAAAGGTTCTGTGAAACAAAACAGCAGCTTGTTCGCTCAACCGCAACTTTCCAAGACTGACAGATCACGGATCAGCCGCAACACGGTACATACAATACAAGGTATGCTCACTAGAAGGATTTGTTTGGAAAATCGGGAAAATAAGAGAGAACACAATTTTTACAAGATTGCCGTTTTGGCTCGCCGCTGTGCTGTCCTGGGATCGGACCTCGCGGTCGGTGAACTGTTGCTGAACTTACTTTTCTCACTCTTTCGCTGAATCATAAAGATTGAATTGAATCATGTTGGGTAGGAAAATCCACGCTTCTTACGTCTGACGCTAGAAACCTTACGCTGCGCTGGATGTCTGAAATAGGCCGTCGTAGACTTGATTTTGAGACCAAAAATGATCAGTGCCATCCAGGTAACGCGTCAAACAATTAAATATTTTAAGAAAAAAATGCTTGGGCTTTATTAGGACATGGAGATGCGGCATCGACTCGCATACATTTTGCATACATTTGCATACAACCGTCAACCAGTACCAGTTGGACCAGCAATGAATCAAGCACGTATGGACTTACCTTTAGCTAATAGTGTCTAAGTAATAATTAAGCATTGAAGTCAACCTCATAGTCTATTATTCATAACCGTCCCCAAAATGCACAACAAAAATATCGTCTTGGTACAATGACGGAACTATGCGCATTAGAAAAATAGCAACATTTCGATTAAAAATTTTTTTGCAATAATTTTATTGTATATAAATTTTCCGTAGTGTACTTTTTATTCCATTATAGTGTGTTGTAAAAAGGGTCCATTTTGATTAACGAAAGTTAAATATCTTTCAGTTAATTATTTCTAAATAGTAAATCAGGAATTAGCAGCGCAGATGCCATTTAAATTCTCAATTCCTTACGAAGGAATTAGAAGAGGCCAAGCATTGTAATCCTGAGAAACCATTAATTATGCCGAGCATAGCTGCTCTGTGATTAAGTTCACATTGAAATACAACAAAGCAACATCTCAGCATTTCCATTTGTTGCGGGATTTGGGGTCACATCCATCCAAGCCTATTTTCCCCCTACGATTTAGAACTTGATATGATACGTTCTGATATTGTTCTCACCAGTCCCATTAACGTAAGCTCCTTTTGCCACTAGGTTTTCATTGACAGGTGACAGCTGCGAGGCATTGTCTGGAACTTTTGTTATATTCCGCCTGAAGGCAATTTGAGAGTATCAAAAGAATTACCTGATCGTCTCCAAAGCAGTGGAGCTCGGGGCTCTCGCATTCATTTGCCGTATCGTTGAGCTCCTAATCGAACAAATGAAAGCCGACACTTCGATTGGAGTCTGAGCCAAATACTCAGCACCATATTGGTGGCGAAACGAGAAAAATAACGTTAAATTAGCAGAGAGCAATGCGGCTATGTTGAACCTAATTCAGGGCTGTCGTCTTCATCCCGAGATGTTATGAAACCTCTCCCATACAAATGAATGGCGGATACCGCATAGTCCAGGGACTCTGCATGCCGGCACATTATGTTATGCAACCAGAAAGCATCGCACATCCACCAAATCCATTTCGATACCCGATGACTATGAAAAATTCCTCCTTTGCATCCGGGCGCACTGTTTGAATTATTGAATTAAAGTGCTTGCGCTCCAGTGCGCAATTAATCTATTTATCTTTGGTATAGCAGCGGAGTATCTCACGCTTGGCTTCTGACAGGTAATTATTGCTTTTTCTGTTCCCCCTATTTGATTTCCCGGTTTTAATAATTCCCGCCTCGCTTAGTATTCACCGATAATACCCAAATGGAATTTCGATTACAACTTGGGCGGACAAGCGCATTCGTGCACGTGGGTAGGCTATCAGGAAATTTGTCCATTTCGTCTCTAAGGAATTCTTTTAGCAATTAAAAGATATGGATTGCTCTGTCAGACTCGTAGATACGTATAATATAATAATATAACGCCGTAAGATGAGGGTACTCTGCCACTACATATGTATGTACATATATACGTACACAGAAAAGTATTTCACTTTAGGAAAAAGATTTAAACGTATTTACACTGACTCAACAAATTGTCCGTACACCATGTGCATAATTGTTTTCACTAGTTTTTCAAAATCATCTCGATCGTTTAAAGCATTTAGTTTTACCATTTTTTAGGGTTCCGTACCTAAAAGGTACACAAAACATGCCAAACGGATTTAGTGGAATTATCATATATTTTGTTATTTCATTCTCCCAAAACAGTCATGGGTCCCAGAAACCTTCCAGTGAATCTTTTCCCATTCATTACTTAATCTAACGAATATTTCATAATTATGTAATTACATGAAGCTATATTAAGGGTTACCATTTTTATTTGTTTCTTGTACCAGCTATGATAGGATGCGAACAAACAAGGGGACATGTAATTGCAATTTCCCAAACATATTTTAATTTCTAGTTGAGTGATTAACATGCTTAATTAACTTGAAAGTTACATTATGCTGGTGAAAAGTGCTAAAAGCTTATGAGATACATGAACATGGCGAAACGTGTTTTTGTAAGATTATTACGTTCACGAATTTCATTGCAATTACTGTTGCTATCATTTCCGCATGTCTGCATAATTATACTAACACGCACAGTATAATAATTAGTGATTAACTGATTACTAACGGTAAAGTCAGTAATGCTGAAGGCGGAGGTGTTCAAATAAATAATAAAGAGATATCTCCAAAAATCACTAAGATTGAACAATTAATTATAAAACAAAGGATGGAAAGGAACATGCCAGACGAAGAAATTTCGTCATTTACCTCAACGTGAACATTCCTACCATGATTACGACCAAAATTCTGCCAACCTAGAAACAAATATTGTACGTTGAGATTACTGATTCGCACTTGGCCGGTTTTGTGTTGCACGACGAGTATGTTACACATGTCAAAAACACCGGAATAGAGTTTTGAATTGATGTGTATACACATCAAATGCAGTTACCTGGTCAAGTGCAATAAAACAACACATACAGAAGCGGCGCACAGTGGAGAAATTTCTCAACCGATTTTTACTAAGGAAGCATTTTTCGAAACTCAGCTCCTAAAGGGGTAAAAGAGGGTATACAAATTTGTATGGGGGAAAATATTGTTTTTTATCCGATTTACTTGAAACTTTGCACAAACACTCTACAACATAAGTAATGGGGCTGTTTCTGGCAAACTATAAGTGATACATACAATATCTTTATACCGTTATGTAGTTTAAGACCCTAACTAAATGGCTTAATGTCCTAACTTTGTTTCTCTTTGTACCCCTAGCCCTGGTACAAAATGCCGCCTTCCGTCCATAAAGTAATGATCCAAAAAATATTTTGTTTAAAAACAAGCTTTAAGTCAAATGGACTACAAAAGAAAAAGAAAAAAATTATTTATCTTTCCATTATCTACCTGCTTATAGCATTTTATAACTTTTGCTATTTGCAAAATCTGTAACCAATTTTACTGAATTAAATTTTTGTGTCCACTGTGACTACGTGATGTAAAATCTGGCTGCGATGTAGTATGTTGAGTTACCATACGTTAATATATCTATATAGTTTTCACAATCTCAAAATTTACTGATGCAATCATCTGGTGCTGAAAGTAATGATTTATGGATTTTAAATGCAAAATTCATTAAATTTTCACAAAAGAAGGGTGGGGATTTTCGGGGTCACTGATTTCGAATCTATCATTAAATACCAATAAATGCAAGATGGTCAGGCAAGACCCAAACTAATATATGATTTTCGTTGTTGCTAGGTAAGGAAATTGTCTTTATGAATCTGAAATTGGCACTTTAAAGTTTTAAAGTTCTTAATGCTTTTGAAGTTAAATTTAATAATAGTTTAATATAATATTGCGAGCCTTATTTGCGGATAAAGAAATATACGCCAAGCAATGATCTACAAACTTTGTATTTCAAATTTTCAGAAAAATGCATTAAATTGTCATTTGTTGATTTTATGCATGTTTAACTCATGGCAGTGCTATCATAACAAAATAAGGACGAAGACAGATACTTGGATTTTGACAGGTTCGTTATTTTCAACAAGCGGTCACGATTCACTGCACATTTTATACACATTGGCGTTCAAGAAAAAGTCAACGAAAAATAATTATAAATAGATCTTTACGCATAAATGAAATAATCGATGTAGTTCGTTACAAATACTTTAGTTTAAGAATTCAGTACTACATAGCTAAAGATTCATAAAGAGAACGTGCTACAGTTATTGAGAAGAAGAAAAATCAATAAAAGCTTAAAGTTGTAAGACTATAAGTGAGAGAATTAATGGATTTGGGGTACAAGTGTCTTTTCCCATAAACCTGATACGGCGAGCGAATTTGCAGCTATTGTTGGAAATCTATACCGGCAGTAATTCACTTAAATTTTTTTTTTCTTTTTTGGGAAATACTTCCCGCAGAGCTGAGCGTAGCCCTTTTAGAATTGAACAGGCTCCCGTCGTTATTCAATTTGTAAAATTCTTCCTCCACGAGGGAATAAATTTATGCACTGCTACATGTGCTGGCGAGCCTTAAAGGATAACGCCATTTACCAAGTCTTGTTTCATGTACACAACTAAATCTTCCCTAAATTTAATTTGGTGGCTTCTCCTAGAAAGTGATTTACGTTTAAAGTTAAGAAGAATACTAAAGGTCCATTATTCGAGCACGATGCCAGGGGCTACTTTATAACTGCCAGCAAGAGGAATTTCTCGACCTGGAGCTGCTAACTTCACCGGTTGATTCGGGTAGACGGGCACAGAAGTTCTTGCTCGGGCCGTTAACAGAGGATATCTGGTTACCTGCACGGCAGGGCATTTTATTGGTGGTGCTGCATTTTGTAACGCTAAGATACTGCAAGGGGATCAAGTGGCAACTCGAGGAATTTAGAGCCAATCTGTAAAAGTTAACCGCTTCAGAAAGTGAATTACCACGAATTTCGAAAAGTTATTCAATTAGGTGCGATACAGGGAAAACATCTTACGTGGCACTTGTGAAGGAAATCGTTAAGCGCCTTATCCACCGGTGAAACTTTCCTATCAACGTTCCTTGCGCCAAGAAACTCTAAAATTGCATTGTATCCACCAATGCGTCCAAAGTGAAGTTTTGGAATTTACATAAGTATGTATACGTATATGCAGGTATGATCCTTGGCATACCCCTTTTATAAATTTAGTGCTTGAAGTATTTTCTCCTTCATTTCTGATTGCTGGGAGTAGACTATTTCGAACTTAAATTAAATGGAACCGTAAGAAGTCAATTATCATTGGAGTCGCTGATGCTTTACACTGGAATGACTATTAAATTAGATTGCAAAAAAGTGAAAGCAGAAAAGCACTTTCCCCGTTTTGCTGCGGGGCCCTTCGGAAAACTATTGAGACTTTATTGGAACAATCAGATTAATGGATTTGGGTTAAACAAGCCTCCAGTCAAACTGCTCGGACTGTTCGAACGAAGAAAAACATCTGAAATGAATTCGCCAGCTTAAAGGGCTTCTCAGTTCACAGTAATTCTGAGAAACTGCCCAATAAATGACATTCTGCCTATAAACCCAGACATTGATGTTCATTTCCCATAAAAAGTTCCCTCAAGCAATAAAACAGGGCTTTAACCTAAGCCGGAGGGTAGGCCAAGCAGGCCGGCAAGTCGAGATTTCATGCCGAATTTCACGTTCATTGGGTGAAAATTTCATTCGCACTGCAGGCACCCAACTGAGTAGATTCGGAAATGGAAATGTTGTGCCAGTAGAGATGATTACACATTTAAGGCGGCAAGTAAATCCTGGTTAAGGGAAAACTTTAAGCGAATTTAATTCTGAATCCACCGAAGGTGCAAGCTCTCAGCTCGAGTTTGGCCGGCAACGAGAACTAATGCTAATTGCAGCAACAATTTTTAATCGCACGGAATAAATAGAAGAACACCGTGAAACAACGAACAAAAGACATGAAATATTGTCAAAATTTTAAAAGTAACAACGACCAAGTGAAATGAAATAAAAACAAAGCGATTTGTGGCAGGAGGCAGCACAGTAACAGTTCCCCCTTGCAGAGCTGGAGTTTTATTGAGGCGCCTAATTAATCCGAAGTTTTAAAAGACTTCCACGAATCCAACGCAAAAGTTTAAATTGCTTCATGTAACTTCCAACTAAAGAGGAATCGCACAAAACTTATTATCGCTACTTAAAACAAATTTCAAGTAAAACCTCCATTGAAGCCTTCATTACTGATTGCTCTGTAAGGCAATCAAGAGGCATTCCGGAAACTGCGTAAGGAAAGTGCATTACTCGCGGGTTGCTATTTCTATACTAGATTTTCAAAAACTCGCCCTGGGCTGTGCCGAAGACACATCTGCTACGTAAAATACGTCATTATCAGGGTATGAAAGTGCTCGCTCGTCAGCGGTTTTCGGATGAGCGCTCTAGAATAGCTCTTTAAAAATAACACCCGCTCACGAGCGCGAGCCAAAAAAAAATTTCTGAAACGCTCTCGCTCGTGAGCCCAAGCCGTTATATGACTCTGGTTCGCGAGCTCGAGCTCGAGCTCGAGCCAATATACCGTTCCGGCTTACCATCCTAGAAATTATATTATATACCATACCCATACATATTGGACCAAATTCGAAACATCCTGTGTGTTTCTCGACTATGCTAACTCATTCGGGGAAATTTTACGATTAGGGTTAGCGTAGGGTAATATTTTATGACAGAAGTTCTGGTCCAATCATATTTGTGTATTAAAATTCATATCGACCAGAGACCGTAACGGTTGTGATTTTTTCCGTAAAAATCAGATGCACCCGCAGCGTTTTAAAATTGATTTTTCATCCATTTCCAGGCTTTCTGGCTCCGTTCCGTTCGAACATGTTCTACAACATGGTGCAATAAACAAAATTGTGACACTTTGCCGTGCTTCAGTTCAACTCAAAATTTGAGCTCGCTCGCTACGCCACAAGCTCAAAATTTGAACGAGCACAGATTTTAAGTTGAGCGATGAATTGAGCACAAATTTGTGCGCGCTCATTTACATCGCTGATATTTATGACTTGTTTCAATTAGGTATGCGAAAGTAGGATAAATGAAAACTTGCTCTTTGTTTCTCAACTTTTTACTTTTACTATTTATAATAAGAATATGAGCAAGGGACGGTGTTATGAACACGAAAATCTTATTCTGGTAGATAAACAGAATGCGTCAATTACACGAGCAAAAAGGTAGGAAGCTTAATGAATCCTAAAAAATTCCTAACAGTAAATGATAAAGTTCGATTCGTTCGAAATTTGGCATACCGTTTTCGAAATTCGATGTACACTTGGAGCGGGAATAAGACTTTCCGAAATTGCAAAACAATGAAAAGAACGACGGATCTTCGCATAGGTCTGATACATTTTTATATTTTATGAACTTCACAATTACAGAAAATTCAATTATATAAATGTTTAACGGTTCTTATATAGTTACGCCAATTTTTGATATTTTAAATCGATTTTCATGAATTTATTTTATTGGAAGATTGATTCACAAGAGTTTGTGGACGATTTCCTCCTTATATTATAATAGAGAGACATGATAGGACATAAGCAATTTTAGTTGAAGCAATTTTGCGACGTGGTAGGAACTTTTGTTTTCGTGGTTGTGTGCTCAGTGAAGGCGTAAATTATGAAGGGAGTGAAAATGGAGATTCGTATGTAGCCTCCATCGACGACTACACGACGCTATTTGTCATTATGTTGTATCATCAACACAACTATCCGAAAGTCATTTTAACACGTTTTTCTCGAAGCCACATTTTCCAAATCAGTATCGCGAACAGTATGTTACGCTTAACAAAACTCAAAAACTGGTTTCTTCTATCGAATTTAAGAACATGGTATGTTTTATTAATTTTTTAGATGAAATTTGGCAGACCTACCATGGTTACCGTCGGGATTCCGGTATTAACCGGTTTTGGATAAATAAGTGGTTTTTAGAATCGTATTAATCCTCCAGGTGTGCCGGAGATTTACCCTATGGTATTTCGACAAGCCCAACTACCTCATTGATTTTTTGCATACGCTTTAAGTCCCCCTCAGTATTCCAAATGCACAAAATTCTATATTTTCTATGGCCCCTGAGGCGAGGGTGAAAGGGGCTAACAGATCGGAAAATTGTTTTTCAATTTTCTTGGCTTCTATTAAAGCTACGACAAAATTAATGACATCAGCGCGGGAAGGCGCATCGAGTACAACAAGCTTGCTTATCACGATTTTTTTTGTAATTATCACGGGGGCCAGGGGGTGGGCCAACAAGTGCAAAATATGTTTTACCATTTTCTCGGCTATTTTTGCAGCTACGACAAAAGTGGTGAAGGCTTGTAGAGGGCGCGTAGAGGGAGCTTCGTGTTTCGTGCAGTACAAGTTTGCTTATCATGACTTTTATTTAACTTTTTGCAGTTGGCTCTTGGCCTAAGACGAATACATCGTTAACAACGTCCGAAACCGCTGTTACCTTCACTTATGTCATAGCTTGAACAAAAGCTGAGAAAATTGAAAAATATTTTTTGCACCAAAAATACAGAACTATGCGCAGTTGGGACATCAGCGAGGTAGATGGGTTTGTCATAATACCATAGGAAAAATCTCCCTGCCGCCTGTCGGTAAATAATTATAATAAATAATAATAACACTTTTCAAAAAATTATAACGGCGCATTCAATATGTGGACTGACAAGGTTTAACTTCAAAGGATTGCTTTGGGAACGGGTCCTTTTATGTCTTTGGGGTCGTTGATATCGAATCTACAATCGTAATGGAAATTAAAGATGGCGGATCCAATATGGTTACTGAGAATTCTTAACTTCCTGAATCGATTTCGATGGATGGAGCATCCACACTGGTAAATTAATTTACACCGTGCGAAACTGGGCATGAAAACTAGTTTATTCTCATATTACTATAGAGCTGTGCTGTGACGCCCTTATGTTGCAAGGAAGGACGCTTTTGAATTTCCTCGTTAACTTATTCTTAACAGTTTTCTGATGATTTCGAAAATTTTTAATATGGATATATTCACATGTTTTCCACAATTTGTGTTTAAATTAAATTGATTATTAATTCTGCGATTGCTTTGCATTTCATTTTCCAAGGTGACGATTAGGTTTTGAAAAGTGAGGAATAAAAACTCACGGCGAAATAAAATAACAGCAAATGCCATTTATTTTTACAAAAAGAAATAATAATAAATTACAATCTAGAGTACTTTAACAAATTATAATACATACAATAAAAATGTTCAATGCTTTGTGCAAATAAATCTTGTTTGATTTCCTCGAGAGATGCGATGGTTGGTTTTCTTTAAACAAAATTGTCGACTTATAGTGCTTCGAAAAAGTAACGAAATTCAAAGTAGATGCACGTAATATATAAAGACCTTAAAATTACGGAACTCTGATGGCTTCTCTAAACGTTCATACAAAAATATATATTGTTGAGGTATAGCTGCTAAAAGGCAACGAACGGTTTGGCTGCTTCCTAAAAATATTTCTGTAGAACTTTTACCGATGTGTTTACGAGTGCATAGTTAACTTTCGAGCGTAAATGTTATTTGCTGGCACTTAATGGTTGGCCTGAGTTAGTTGAAGCAGTTTGGGGTTGTAGAATCCCTGCTTGTCACGTACATTACAAAAGTACACTACACCCTACTGTTTTGAAAATTCAACAATGGTTTCAGAAGCACATTTTTGTTTAAAACAACTGCGCTGTATTGCGGTGTTTGTTATGCGACATTCTCTAACGCTAGCGTAGTCAGAGTTAGTTAGTAGTGCGTGTGAGGCTTTTTGAAATAGACTAGTCCTTGAACGGTTTTATGTGCTCAAATATAAATTTTCAGAATACATCTAACTTATTTTCCTAAAGTAATTGATGTGACGGCAATGCCCCACAATTCCGTTGCTCTTGTTCTTTCTTTACTTGGAAATGTGAAGTTTTCCTAAAAGGTTTGCAGCTTGTGCTCCAGCTGTGTCCTGCGCCTGAGTTGCTGAATCGTGGATGGTCTAGCAAAATTAAATATTTTAGTTAATTGGATGTGTGGAATATTCCCTCAGCCTACTCACTTTTTCTAAGTTCTCACGTTTCTCATCGACATATTTATTGGCTTCAGTCATCTTATGATCAATGGCATCACTAGTAGTTTTCATTGCTCCGTCAACTGCCTTCTCTGCTTGTTTCATTTGTGAGTCAACAGCCTGCTCTGCTGCCTTCACGCTCTTGTTCAAAGCCTCGTTTGCTGCCTTCTTGGTCTGATCCACTGCTGCAGTTGCCGCCTGCAAGAAATTTTTATAGAGTCGTTTTAATAATAATTGAATACTTTTCGTTTAAAAATGTTTAATATGTGTTCCATAATATCATCGTTAGCAGTAAGAATATTCGCAGACATTCGAAACTAATAAAACCAATTTTCACTAACGTAAGAATAAATTATTGACCTTTCCCTTTTACTAGCAATTACTCAAGAAAAAATCCATTTATAATAATATAGGCCTAGAGTACCACGTTTTTCGTGTAGGCAAAGTGAAAATTTCATAAGGTATTAAAATTGAAGTTAAAAGAACCCATAGTTTAAAAATATGTATATATGTATAGTCCCCAAGACCCAAGGTGAATCAGATGGCTATTAGCATATGTGGCCCACCAAAGATGATCATGATCCTTTGGGTCGTCTCTGAGTTAGTACACTCGTATGTTACTTCCTTCTCACTCAGTGGTATCAAAGATGTCATTATTATTAGGACAAAATAAAAATACACTAGCGAGCATGAAATGCTAAACTCTTTCAAATTTTGTTATATTTATATCTCTACCTCTAGCAAATACGATTTCTGTGTGTAACTATTTTTGTGTAAGTCCAATAAACTTCGGAACCCGGGAAAAGATTTCGATGCGGTTTGCATCTTCATTTAGAGTTTTTGCCGAGGAAGGCTTTAGGCTACATAACATCACGCTTTACTATCCGGAGGCTAAGTAGTAAAAGAAAATCTGCAAAATTTAGAGTGATTTTCGAGGAAGCGAGTGTACTCATTGTTAGCTTTTCAGATAGTCGTCCTGTGACATTTTACGTGCAGTGATTGAGGGTTTGTAAGATATGTCGAAGTTTTCATTGTTAGCAGTGCGTAACGCTATGTGAATTTTTTTATATAGCCTGAAGGAGCGTCGTATAAATTCCAAGATAAAACGTGAAGATGCTTATTTATTATTGTTATAATTATAACATACGCGATAAAAAAAATACCAAAACCAAAGAGTAATTTAGGGTGTATAACCGCTAAAGCTAAACGTTATTGCCTGGCCAGACCTGTTCGGTTCGAGAATAATAGAGATCAGACGACACAAACAGGGCAGAGGAGACTCCTGATGAGCGGGCCGCTCGGCTGGAAACTGCACGGCTTTCATGACTGTCGAGCTAGACAAGCGAACACGTCTGAGAAAAGGGAGGAACGCATTGAGAGACTACGTACTCTTGAATTCTCCGGTATTTCAGAACTGACGTATATAATTCTTTTTTATTTAGAAAAATTTGTCTTGAGAGTGACTCCACAAAAATTTCAAGATCTGATGAAGACGGGATTCAACATGACGACCAAAAATTCTCAACTTCAAACTCTCAAACGGATACGCTACTGTTTGTGGGGTCGCTGATCTCGAATCTGATATCGCCATTTTGGAATTAAAAATGGCGGATCCAATATGGCGACCGAACATTTTCAATATGAACGGATTTATGTTCAAGTGAACATATAAGGGCTCTTGTGATAATTTAAACTGGCCGTTTTGTGTTTATATGGAAAAAGTGGCCGTTCTTTGGAACACATGTCTCAAAACATGTTTGAAAAATCTTTTTGAAGTTTTTTGAGCATCTTTATTACTGTTATTAGAAGAAACGTAGCTTAGGATTTAAAAAACATACTAATTAAAAAAAAGGTGACCATAGCAATTTCCACAAAAAAAATATGGCGCTTTTTTCAACTTTGAGTTAAGTTTTTCGTGAACCAAATGTTATTTAAAATATAATCTTGGCTACATTTGTTTTTTAGACAATTCTGAGCTTAAAATTCATGTTTATTCAATCAGTAGAAATGGAGTAAAGTGTACCGGAAGATGAAAAACACAACTTTCTGTGCAAAACCGGTCTTTCTTACCCCACAATAAAATTAGAAAATCATTCAGTTCGATCCAGAATTTGGTGTAGATTAATAAACACTAATAAACAAAATGTATTTTTCGACTCAGAATAATTGAGAGCAGTCCTAGATCACAAGTCACAACTTTCTTTTTCTGAGTTTTTATCTACATATGACTGGCTTAATTATTCTAGAATAAAGCTGAAAGCCCCTTTTCAAGGATCGCATCACATTTACTTCGATTGGTCTGAGTTTCTACAGAATTTTTGAGCTCTTCACTGTTGTGGGAGACTTATGCTGCTTAAGATTATTATTGTGATCTTCTTCAATTGAAATTTAAAATAAATGTTATACTGGGATGTAAAATGAGGATTATTACCTTTGCTGTATTATCTGCAATATTGGCGGCCACTTGCTTGCTATGATCCACAGTCGAGCTGACTTGGTGTACGGTGTTGTCTACGGCTCTCCTTGTGTTATCTACTACTGTTGCAGCGCCCTTGACAGTGTCATCCACAGCCCTTCCAGCCCTATTAGCCTCTTCTGCAGCCAAACCTGCAGCTTCCTTGGCTAACGAAATCTCAGTTATGGAAATTGTTCAGTTGATATAAAAGAACTGTACCTGTGCTTGCTGCCAAGTTTTCAGCCTCATTCCTTGTTTGATTTACTGATTGGCCAACTTTCCTGGCCTGCTCCTCAGCCATCTTTTGAGCATTGGTTGCCTTCTCCTGAGCTAACTTTTCCGCATCATCCTTCTTCCGGCTGAACAAGCTGGCCGTTTTATCGCCGAAGCTTTTGAGGGATGCTAAGATAAATAGACATGTAAGTAAATTGACTCAAGCGTCTCTGTTCTTAGCTTAGAAAGCTAATAATGTGAAATTCATTGTAAACCAAAATTTCATTTAAGTCAACGGACATTTTTACAAACGTGCAAATGCAGTAAACAAGTGCAAATATTGATCGTGTTGCTACGAATGCGGGATAAATGAGATTGAGTGGCCAAACAAATTATGCTCAACAAATCGCGAATTTCCCGTGGTATTATTAGAACTCACTTAATTCCAATTGAGCTGCGGTAGATGCTGCACGACTAATTACTGTACCGAATTTACGATATTTCTATAGCCCTGACCCAATTTCCCAGAATCGCTAATTTTAATTATAACTCATGTTCAAGGCCGTCGATAAACTTTCAAATGGTGTTTTATTTCAAAGGCTGATTTGCTTTTGTTTTTTCTGTAGACACAGAAAAATCGATACACATGTTATTTATTCATCTACATCAGGGGTTCCCAAACTTATTTTGTCTACTGCCCACTTTGAGAATAAATAAGTTTTTAGCGCCCCCATTTTTTCACCTACTTAAGAACCACTATAACTTCAAATTAAATTAATTAATTATTGTGAGCTATATTAGCGGAGATTAAACATTCATTCTAAACGACATTTTTACTATAACCCGCAAGAGTTAACTTGAGATCTGAGCGCAGTAGGTAGTACACAACGGCGCTCAGGTCTCAAGTTAACTCTTACGGGCTACACCTGCCAATGAGAATGATTATTATTGAAACGCAACTTTATAGTGTTCAGACAGAGTATCTTATTTTTATTATTTAGTATTTTTTTTTCTGGATCTCTTACCGCCCCCCTTTAAGCCTGCAGCGCCCACAAGGGGGCGTTATCGCCCACTTTGGGAAAGGCTGATCTACATTAATATTTCATTCATTAATTTCATTCTCCGCTTACGTTTACAACCTATGTATTATAAACCAGCGACAAACGTTCGTTTAACGCAATGGCAAAAGTAACACGACAATGTCAACGATACACCCAAAACATAATTCGAGTTTAATATTTTTTAGAAGGTATTTTGAAATGCTACATATAGCCAGCCATAGCTTCTAACTCTAATGCGATACAAAATAAATAATAAATTTAACTTTTTGTATTTTAGATCGATATTTGGTTGGTGCTCATTTTAATATTTGAAAATTGCACGAAGCAACTCCGATAAATAGGTAAGAAGAATTTCTGATGTAATGATGTCGACTTTTCTCATATCTTTATATATATAATCGCTGGTACGTCTGTTTGTGATCGTGTACATTATGAACGGTTTGACCGATTGAGGACATATTCCCAGAATATATAATATTTTTCGAGACGATGGTTCATAGCTATGCTAGGATTGGATAGGAAGCTGTAGTACGTTGATCAACTCAACATTTAAAAAAAGTAAATGATTTAAATAAATATCTTGATTAATGTAAAGTCACACTGGTGTGCCTATTATATTTGCATACAATGGTTTAATATTATATATACCGGCATTTCATTCTAACGTCAATCTAAAATCTATAATCTATAATTTATATAAAAATGAAAGTGTGTTGTTACTCAAACACGCCTGAACGCTTTCAGACTCAAATTATTCACACATGGTAGTATATAGTTCAACGTAACTTAATGGCTATTAATTATTTTGAAAAAGTGCAAGATTTCAACATAGTGGCTCCAAGATGGCTACTTGTCGGATGTCGGATTCAATATGGTGCCGAAATTTATTACTTTTAAGCAATTTTAATGAAATTTAATATGAAGACGTCTTTGGTGTAACAGAATTCAAATGGCTACCAAAAAAGTTTATCTTGAAAGAATTGCCCGGAAAATCCATACTTGGGGGTTTTCGGGGTCACCGATTTTGAGTCTGTCATCAAAATTTCCAAATTAAAAATGGCATATCCAATATGGCGACCGAAATTCCTCAATTGTAAGCAATTGTTATAAAATTGAACATGTTATGAAGACTTCTTCGAGATTAAAAAATTCAAAATGACGGACCAGAAATGGCTACCGGAAAATTAAACTTCAAAGGACTGCTCTAAAAATCCGCACTATGTCATGAAAATCAAAGCCACGGAGTATTGGAGGTGGCTGACTTCGAATCTGCTACCGAAATTTGCAAATTCATAATGGCGGATCAAGGGACCGAAATAATTCAACTTCAAGGATATGAATCGAGTTCATGAATAAGTTCCAAATGAATGAACGTTTGTGTTGCGCACTTTGTTGGACATACTATTAGTAGTTAAATATTCTTTAAATATACATATATACATATACTCGTTATTTGTTATAGGGAGATCAAGCACTTCTTTACAAGTTAGTTTAAGTGCTAACACTGAAATGTATAAAGTTAGAAAATATTGAGGCCAACGAAGATGTTCTCCAAAGAGAATTTTTTTTATTATTATGATAACTGAAGATTTAACTGGAAATTCTGCAAGGGACGATGACTGTGACGGTGAACTCAATGAACTTCATGATGATGCTCTAGAAAATTTAGCGGGATATACATATTGCCGAGAGATGTAAATTGGGTGACGGTTTTATATACGAAAACGCTATAAGTATCTCTTCAAACTATACATGGGTAGATGAACTATCGTAAGGGGCCCTAAAGAAACCTACCGGAGAACATCTTTCTAAAATTAAGCAGCTGGAAATTATATTTAATAATGTAAATAGAGAATAACTTTGTACAAGCTCATCAGTGCGGATCTTTGAGCTAGTTCATCAATGGCAATTTTCAATGGACTACGTCATTTTTACGTCACGAACTAGTTCCATAGCTCTAGTCTGTCTACTTATAGCTTAGGACATAAGAGATTTTCTATATGTGCTTTCCACTTGTCGACAGGATACTGTCAAGCCCCTGCTCATAATTTACATACTTTGATTTGCCTATAATAAAATTCCAAAGAAACCATAATAAGCTTCAAATTGGTCGACTTAACTTTAATTAGTTAGATTTAAGCAAGCTGTCTGTAGCAAATTAAATTTTCGTGACTCATAATTCTGTTTCACATGTTCTTTTTAATTAGAACTTATCTTGAATTTTCTTTTTGTAATATTTTGTACAGCAAACTTTTATTTGTGAAACAATATTCTGTACGAAGCTCTTGTGCATATAGTAAATCAAAAAATAGAAAATTGATATAATAAAACATCAGTTTGGCCCTGATTTCAGCACGCCAACATTTACTTTTCTGAAAATAAATGTTCATTCTTGACTTTTTATGTGGAAGTAATGATTGATACAGAAAAATATGAGATTCTTATGCCACTCATTTTGATGACCACTATTTTTACTAATAAGCGCAAGTTCAAAGAGCAACCAACCCATCCTAATAATTCATTGCAAAGGAACTTGTGAACTTCAGGAAATTGCATTCCAACAACGAAAATAGAATAAAAGTTTCCGGTGGTTCTTTTCCACATTTGCCACCAGAGAAATTATTGCTTGGCAACATCTTTCGCGACTGTATTTTAGCTTTCTCCAATTAGCGCAGGATGAATTTTTGTAGTACTAAAATAAATCCGTGGAGCTTACAATATTTAGAAAAAATTCAAAAATAAAAGTCTCAAATACGCGAAACAATTTCCAGAATAGATATACAGGGGATGGTGGTGGTAGTAGATATAGTAAAGCACCATCACGATGCACTACCGTCACTGACCCCGCTGTAAAATTGTCTTATAGTTATAAATAGTTAAAATCAGCAATAACGCTTCCTTCACAGTCAGGGCTGTGCCCTCAGCAATTTTTAACGCCTTCCCTGTATCTTCGCCCAAGAAAGGTTTTATCAACTTCTTGTATTATATTCTTCTTTTTCCCGAATAAATATAGACCGACCGACCCCGCCTAGAAGCTTTAATGGCTGCAACAGAGATACAACAAACGAATGCATGCAGGCTTGAACACTCGGGTGAATCCGTGCGTGGGTATGCCTTGAAAGCCGGTTCTGTGAAATCAAGATAAAAATCTCGTTTGACGAGTAAAACTAAACCGCAAAGACTACGGGCGAACATCCATTCTACAGCCAGAAAATGTAACAATTGGAGGAAATACGACGCGACGCCCCACAATGTCAGCTGTTTACATTCGCACAGTCGTACGGCAAAATGAGCAAAAACCAAGACACTTTCTTACAAATTTCTTCTGCTTGAAGAGGCTCCAGGGCACCACTCTGAAGTTAAATAGATTACGTAAATCGCTGAGTCGCCGCAAGTATCGCTTCGCTAAAGAAGCAACATATTTGGGAGCCCATTCACCACATAGGAATGCTAAAAAAGCAGCGGCTTCGAATGAAAGCGTTCAGCACGTATCATGTCATGATGAACTAGTGATTGTGTGGTCTCGGGTGATTAGCAGTAATAGGTCTATACATTCTAAGGCTGCAAGTCAGGGGTCAACCTGGTGATAACCTGGGTTTATTTAGGCACGGTCTTTGGCTTTGCACTGAACGCAATTTTTAAGACTGCCGCTATGTCAATATCAGCAACTTCCAGCGGAAATAGAATACACAGTAGCGAATAACTGCGCAAATGCCGTTCATGTTACACATAAAATACACAAAGCTCTGGCCCTGACCTTGGTTAGGTGACATCATTTTTGGTCTGGCACTGTGGCTTTGCTTTGAGCTTTCCTTAGAATCTCCCAAGTTTCAGTCTTACGACTCTGTTTTGCGCTGCTTCATGTGTACACAATGTTTGCTACCAAAACAAAAGTTATCTGTCCCGATATAAACATTTCCGACCATTTCCTTTGCAGCAGTTTATTTCCACGAACGTATTAAGCATCTTAATTACTGCAAATTATAGCACTTTCATTTTATTTTAATCCTCACACCACTTTACTCCAAAATAATACGCTTGTACAATATACGTGGGTACCACGCTGCTGTGCATAGGTAAAGGGATAGTAAGAAAGATGGGAGAAAAGTAAGGAGAAGAAAAACTTAATGACACGCGACTATTAGGAGTTTTCAATATTGAAACATAATAATGACTTTATTTTGTATTGAGGGAGTAAGTTTCTTAAGGTTAAGAGACATTAGATAGTCTATCAAACGAATAAATGGAATTAAACGTCTATTACTTATCAGCAGTCTGAGTCTTCTAACGTACATTCCACATTATTAGGTACCAAAGTACTTTGTAAAGCAAAAGAACCTACTTCACCAAACTTTAGACAACTACCCAGAAAGACCCAATTTGACGATGAAATCAGTGTAAGTGGAGTGCTGTTTGATAATTTCTTTACCTCTATATTGAGCGCGTGAACTTGCTCGGCATGACAGTTCTCCAAGGGCGAGACGTGGATTTGGGTCTTTTGTACATTGTTAGTTGGACTTCTAACATTTTATCATGTGTCTCTACTTTGCGTTCACAAACTTTTCTCTATCTAACATACTTCTACTTCTCTGTCATTGAACAAATTATGGATTTCTTGCACGAATATAGGTATAAGGTGTTACAATAAATATGGTCAGTCTATCGACTTTAATTTCGACAAAGTTAAATATAAATTGTGTGTCTGTAGTGACACCGTGAAAAAGCAAAAAAAGTAAAGAGATCTGCAAGAAGAGAAAAAATAAAGTACTACAATCACATAGTCACAGACGCACAAGAGCCAACCAAACAAAATGATATGCGCAATCTAAACAATAAAATACGAGTAGTGACAAACAAAGGCTTAAAACAGAGGCAGCCATTGAAAGACAAAGAAGGTCAGCTACTAACATCAACTCAGGACTAAATCATCAGGCGGAGAGAATACTTCACCGACCAGCAGAGTAGATCAGAATTCCCCCACACAGAGAAATATTAGTGGCTGTAGTTCAGCCTATTTTGGAGCAAATCTGGACCACAGAAAATATAGCATTGTCCTGGAAGACGGGAATTATCATTAAGCTTCCAAAGAAAGAGGATATAAAGGAGTGTAGCAATTGACGGGGCATCACAATTCTGAATGCAATAAATAAAGTTCTAGCTCTCATAATACTCACCAGATAGAAAACAGAATTGAAAATTGGATCTAGAAAAGGACGCGGATGTGTAGATCAATCAAACACCCTGAGCCTAATTTGTAGAACAATCGCTGAAATGGAACTCTCCGTCATACATCACATTCATCAACTTTGAAAGAACATTCGATACAATAAGTCTTGGTGCAATATGCAGGGCACTAGCAGAGCGCAGAATACCGAGAAAATTGATGTGTCGAATCAAAGCGCTCTATGATGGCTAAGGATGCTCCACCACGGAACTTTATATTTATCTTGGGGTTAAACCAAGATGTCCCATATCCCACCTGCTGTTCAACATATTATAGTACCAGATGAGGTAATAAAGAAAACAACCTCAATACCACGAGGAATAAGATGAATACTGACCAGCCGACTAGCGGAGCTAGACTACGCAGATGACATCGCTCTACTCGCACATACCCATAACGGCATGCAAACCAAGGTTAATAGCCTAGCAGAATATGCACGAGAAGTTGGTCTGAAAATTAATACACGCAAAACAAAATGTTTGAAAATCAACACAGCCAATACCAATTAGATCACAGTCAACAATACTACAATAGATGTAATAGAATTCAAATACCTCGGTAGTATCATTACTACAAATAGAGATGCAGAATAAGATATCAACAATAGACTGAAACAAGCGAGAATGACCTTCGAAAGACTCAGAGCGGTCTGGAAATTCCTTCACCTCGCCAGGGGGACAAAACTTAGAATATTCAATTCCTACGTGAAGTCAGTCCTGCTGTACGGAAGCGAGGCATGGTTAGTCAAAGATACTCTGGCCGAGGCAGATCACAAACACAGAACTGTGGTCAATGACAGACCAAGGCCCAATAGCAACACAGTTCATGAGAAGAAAATGGAAATGGATTTGTCACACAGAAATCAGAAAACATACAAAGCCCAACTACAGCATTCTGAGGGTATTTCAAACAATGTCGATTACTATTCCAAGAAAAAATGGATTCCTTCCTTCTTATTACTTACACAAGCCTTCTAAAAGCAAAAAGAGCATTTACCCAATTGGCATAACATATGTATTATTTACGTGGTGTGTATATTGCTTTCGAGTTATCGACAGTGTCTAAAGTGTACACAGATGGATTTGCAGCGAGTATAAAGTGATGAAAATTGTTATCTATAATTGTAATACACCTATCAATATATTTTGGGGTGCGAGTGTAGTTTTAAAATACAAATCTCAGACAACCATCTGAACAATAACTGGAAAAAAGTGAATCAGTATTAGTGTACAAACGAAGACTCCGCATATATCAAGCCGTACAAAGGAGAAATCTTGTGATCAAAGTTATAGACAAAAAACTTGGGATCAAGATCAAAATTGGAAACGACATGAAAATTCAGAACAAAATGTTCAAAATTCAAGTGAAGAAATTTCTACAAAACCACTCTAGAATTAATTCTAATACCCACTTTCATGCACTCTGGTCCACTCTGGGCCATTCTGGTCAACTCTAGTCCACCCGCTGCCGTATGAATAGACACTTCCATAGTAAATAGCTTTGTATATTTAGTTTCACATGTAGAAAAATTTGTGAGATTTGATCGAAAATTTCTTATATTCGATTTTCGATTAATTTAAACATATGGTCTACCACTAGTGCCTTCTGTAAAATTAAATATGAGCGGTAGATTATAAATGGATTTGAAAAACTGTAATGTGCCAAAAGAAAACTCTAAATAAGTAAATAAATAAATTGCAAGGTATTCGTAACTTTCGAGATGAGTAGGTCATTATTCGGAAACGATATCCATCCCCCCTGATTTCGATGAAATTGAAATATGTCACGAAGAAGATCAAATTGAGAAACTTTTGTTCTGCCCATATGGTGCAGAAATCTACAAGCAAAAAAATTTAAATAAGCCCCTTTTCAGAATTACCCCCGAGGCGGTTTACATATGTACATATACAAAATTCCATCTTTTTACCTGTAGGCTTCCGCAGATCGCGTCACATTTTAAGAAATAAACAAATGATCTGCCAATTAACAGAATATTTTTTGTTGAAACTTTTAGTGAACTCCATTTCAAATATCTCTACTGATAAAACAATTTTCTTTTAATCAAAATCCTTCATTGACAAAATCTAGGTGAGTCCTATATTTAGTTTTCCTTCAGAATTATCTTATATCGTCACATTTATTTCAGATAGGTAGGTGCACAACATCAAAATAAAAGCACTAATTTTTCTAGAGTAAATATTGCACGGCATTTATTTTTAGTTCACTTTCACCCATCGTATTTTCATACTTTTGGATCTTTTATTAAATTAAAAGTTACAAAGTGAAATGAACTGACTGAAACTCAAAAATAAAAACCGAAAAATCCATACGTCATTAATAGTTGTAAACAGTTAAAAAATCCCAAGGTCAGAGTTTCCGAAAACCGCCTTGATAGCGCTATTTGCCAATACCGGTAAACGACTCAAGTGCACTTCAAGTGCATGCATTTGCATTTCAAGTAGATTTAGTTCGCATGATTAACCAATTAAATGACTTCATTCCAGTTATTATTTCAAAATTGCTGCGCACACCCCGCCGACATGTAGAACTACGCCGCAGATAAATATGTGCACTCCCAAACCAGCTTAACAGTGTTGTTTTTAAAGACGGTCAGAAGGTGGGCAAATAACAAAAAAATCTCTGAAAGGCCTAGTGCGCCTAGACGTTTATAATAATGAAATGCGTCATATATCCCCACATCATTAAAAGCGAGCGATGATACAATACCGACGGAATCTGTTTACAAGTTTTCTTTGTTGGCGTGAATTCCTTAGCTGAATGTACCAAGCTTTAAAAATGTATAAACAAATCTCGTGTGTCAAATATGTCGAACGAATTTGATACTTAGTGTTTTCATATCTTATGGCTATTTGCGTTATACTCAAAAACTAATCGCGAAAATCATTATGGTAAATAGTCTTCTAAGGAGCTTTGGTATGTCGGCCAACCTAGGCATCGTTGACTCATTGGTGCAGCAACGTTACTTGCGTACATGATAGATCGATATCCCCGGATACTAGCAGTATCACCCAGAGGACGTTCGGTGCAAAGTTAAGTCACTCCTCCAAAAATAGCAAAAATAAAAAATCGCTTTCAGTCGCAGATGAAGGATGCGGGGAAAAACATTGAACGAATTATCTACAGCAATTGGGCTAGGTTCTAAGCTAAATCTACTCTAAGGAGTGATACTAATAAACTCGTATAGTGCGATACTCACATTTCGAGGCGTCTGCATGTTATCCAAAAATAAAATCAAATTTAATCATGAGTTCATTAATAACACCATTAAAAATGCAGTGGAATATTTGAAAAAAATAAAAAGAGTTCTGTTTACAGCCGCCCGGCTAAAACATCCGCTGAAACCATTGAAGAGCTTTCCACGTCTCTTAAGCTTTCCAATGCTTTCCAACGAACAGCGTACCATATGTTTCCATATTTCACAATGTTCAGGTTGCCACTACGTATAGCTGGATTGCTAACGATTCTATTTTTAACTCTTCGACAAAATTCAAAAATTACCAGTCGTATTAAACGGAATTTTGCCAAGCCCGAGATTCAAGAATTGACCTTCAACGACAAAACAACGTAAAACCGCATGCACGAAATACCCCGAGTTATTCTAGGGCACCATCCTAGCCATTTATTTAATAACTTTCCGACAACTATCAATACTAACAGAACAGTCGGTGACTGTACAGCTCGAAGCCCGTCGAAAAGAAATTTCGTGGTCTCAGGGTGAAGTTGCTTAATTACCTGTAAATCCGCTGAACATTTTGAAATTCGCTTCCAGCTGATGAGTAAGCCACAGGTGAATTTAATTAATCCAAATCAAATCCGCACAGGAGTTATCACTGGCTAAATCGAATAACTGGCTTCACGGTTTAATTCCTGCACGAGGGGAACAACGCCACAAAATTTCTCTTGTTATTTACTAAGGCGATAAAAAGGTTACAATCAATATACGGAAAGATCTTATGTTCACGGCTCCAAAGATTCACTACTTCTGGCTCCCCAACGCGGAGTCAAGTTAACCCAGTGGCCCCCACAGCGGAGATAGCTTAAGTGTTCACTACGAAACATCCACCTATACATAGCTAGAAAGAACAGGGGCGGCGATTGAATTTTATAAAATTAACTCGGGAGTCGGAACGCCAAGAAAAACAAGAGAGCACTCCCAAAGTCCGGAGGAGGTGAATGTCTTATTTTGGAACCACTCGATTCTTTGCGGGCTATTAACCCGTGGCAACACATCGAAATTACTCAATTAATCGACGGCTTGCACATTCAATCGAGCACCGCCAGTCCGTTGTCTTCTTGTTTTATTACTAAACGCTTCAACATTGCCGGGTCGGGTATTACATACTGGTGCGGAGAAATCTGTACGTGATTTGCATTTACATAGTTGTAATATAAATAGTTGGAAGATCCACAATCACTTTTATGCCAAATGCAAATATGCAAATATGTATTAAACAAAAAAAAAGTACACACGCGCACACATTTCAGCAGGTGCAATAACTAACAATAAAAATTAGGAAATTTTATTTTATAACTTGTTTCTAAATTAAAATTAACAATGATAGCAGGGGACTCCAATTTTGTTTTCCTCGACTACAATACCATCGTTATAATCCAAATTAAATTGTTTAACCCCTTCAGTCCCAACGAACGTGGCGTTTTTGAACAATTTGTATTTAAAGAAAAGTATACACTCAATCTATTGGATTTTTTTTTTATTTATTTAACAAATAATACGTAAAAATTTTACTTTTATACCATACATATACCGTTCACTGTCGCTGGACAATATGGTATCGACAATTAGTTGGCCAATTTATCAAATCGTCCAAATTTACGAAGCCGTTACGATACCAAGTTATTTTGGTAAATAAAAGGTTAACCCAACGCCTCGGTTATTGATGTCACGTTCATGGAAAAATTAATACTGTTACAAAATTACACTAATAATAACAAACCGCTGTATCTAGCCTCTATTTAAAAAAAGTAATATTTACAAAAGTTAGAGTGTGTGTTTTACTACTGTTCTTTTGGTGCCTACGTGCATTAAGGAATTAATATAAACAAGAAATTATAGCAGACGAATATCGCAAATAAAACTATTTGGCAGATATTTTTACAAGGTACTATGTAAACGAGGAGCTAATCGAACTAAGAAATAATTGTTGAACCCATAAACCATAAAGGAAGGCAATAACGTTGTAGATTGTTATTAACACTCGTCCCATAAAATGCCAACAACGGTACACTAAACGAAAAACTATAAAATATAATATATAAAATTAATCTGCTTCCATTAAATAAATCTCCGGGTATTGAGGGCCTCGTTAGCATATAGTACTTAAAGAAACTGTCCAGAAAAGCAGCAATACTCTTGACTGTTATAGTTTACGCTTGCCTAGATCTTTATTATTTCCCAACCGGCGGGAAAGGAACGAAAATTATAACCATTCCTAAACCGGAGAACTCCCGCAATACTATAGGTCCATTAGTCTATTAAGTACAGTAAGCAGAATACTGGAAAAGATTCCAAAGGAAAAAATAAGTATTCACCTACCATAAATGAAAGCAACCCGCTTTCCAAGGAACAATTTGGTTTCACAACTGGATACACCAAAACCTATCAACTCGATAGAATAATACACCGTCGATCAAATCGATACTTCTCATGTTTATGACTACCCACTGGCATGTTTCTATTGGACACAGAAAACGCATTCTGTTTGGCACGACGCGACGACCTTCTTTATAAAATGATGCAGTTGAAGTTCCTCTCCCTAATATGATAGAAATAACACAAAGTTTTCTAAAAACTGGCAGCTGCTTACAGAATTCTCAAGCTACTACACTGGCCGATTTCGCATATAAGATCGAATTGATCTGAGCACCACCTTGCGGCCATTTTTACGTTTTAAGTGTTGAGAATAATATAATCCGTGTCCGAAAATACCCTGAGCCTTTTAGCTACTTATAGTGGTATATTGCTGAATAGCTGCTGCGATCCTCTTTCTAATGTTATGCGCCTTTTATATTTCATATGGGCTTTAAATAACCATTCCAAAATCTATCCCTCAAAACCACACCATACGTTGGAATTCAACAGCTTACATTTAGATACGAAACTGCTCTTTAGGGCACACTCGCACATATAACTGAACCCATTTCAAAAGTGGAGCTCATCAAATTATTATCATATACTCCCTAATAAACAGAAATTCCAAACGCAGTACGAGCTCCTTATTCACGAGAGTTACGTTCTGTAAATATGACGCGAATAGAGAAACTGTGAACACGGAATGGTAAATTGTATAGGATTACAGAAGATACGTTCTAAGCTTACAAAATGAAAAAAAATAGTTTTAATTAAAGTTTGTTTAACAACATACTATAATTTAATTAATTTATATATTGTAAGGCTTAGGCAGTGGTTTAAACAATTTAGTAATATTTTCATGTTTTGCCACTTTTAAAAGGTCTTTCAACTCAGATTGATATTCAGCAATGGGATGAACTATTATCTTTTTATAAACAAGGCTCTTTCTATAGGCTGATCAGCTTTTATTAAAATATCACAAAGCTCATTTGCCATTCGTAAACCTTACCTCCGATTTATTTTTAAGACTAACGCCATCTTTTCAATGCAATGCAACTATTGGATGTCATTCAAATCTAATTGGTCAAAACCATCTCATTCGCCAAAGGACAAGGCGGCGGCCGAAACGGCAATAAGTTTCATTTTCTCGGCTGTTATTGTAACTACGACGAAAGTGATATTACCGGCGTAGAGCGTACTTCGAGCACTACAAGTTTGCTTATCATGACTTTTGTCATAACTGTCATGGGTGTAGGAGGAGGGCAACATTTTTCGGAGCACAATTTTTTTAATTAATTGTAAATTAATTGTTTTTATTATATTTCAAGAGTTATTTGATTTTCAAATTGAAGCACAAGTAGCCTAATCCACAATTATTTCACTCTTTTGTTTTTGTTTGTGTTATTGTTTATTTTGAACTTCGAGGCCGTTTCGGTCCTTGGTCGATATTTATTTCGATGTTGTTAAGCGTTGTTGGAACCTTGATGCTCCAGATGTCGGTGAAAGTGAAGTGCAGTACTTGATTTCGGTCATTGTAAACCATGTATTCGTCTCTGAACTAGCTGAACTAGCTGAATAAGAAAATGTGTTGTCCGAAAAATTGCTAGGAATAGGTCGTCGGGGTTCCATTGGTACTCTTCTGTTTGTTTGGATACAGAGAGCAATGAACACGTTTGTTAACTTTTGGGTATCGTACACGCAGAACGCAGAACGCATGCACAGAACGTAAGTATTGTTATAATTGCCAACATTTTATTGAAAGAGAATGAGTTTTGTTTGAAAGTAAAAGTAAGACCACGAAACAATTTATATATACTCCAGATGGACAGATGCCCAAGAAGCAAATTGTCAAAAATGTATAGATTGTTCAAGGCAACATGTACGGATGTGTTTCAATCTTTTTTGAAGTTACACCATAATTTCTATAATGATAAAGCTTACATCTTTTTTTGGGAACTTTTATTACAATACTCCTATTCTTTAAATGACACTATTTTCCCTTGGAAATTGTCTTTATGTATTATATTTTTTGTGGAAATACTTTTTTCCAAAATATCGGTGTGCATTCTTCAATATCTCAAAAACTTGCAATCGACATTTTAACCAACGTATTTTCAAACCAAAGAGACCATTAGTTGCCGCATTTAGTTCGCTTTCTACCGGCGGGGAAGAAAAATTCCCAGGGACCGCCACTGAATCTCTCATGAAGCTTACCTATAAAGCTACCAACATGCATAACATCATTGGGAAAGACACATCGCACGTATCCACATGATTGTGGTCGCATATACCATTTATCGAATTTTATATTATGTTCTGAAAAGCTGACCTCACTTCAGTTCGAATGGCTACGAAAAGGGACGGGAAGCATATCCTTAGACAGCAAGTCGCGCATTGACCAACGTAATGTAAAATTCCGTTGCTAATGAAAAGAATCGCTCCAATTTTCTGTTTGTATATCGATCGTCTCTAGGAGCCAGTGGGAGAGCAATTACAAGCGAGTCTCATCGGCTCCAACTGATGACCTTGTTTGTGTACTTCGTTCGGCTGAACTGGGTGGTAACAAATAAATTAAGTAAATTAAGTTATTTTGACGGTACTCTTAAAAATTGCACCAGAGTAATAAAAAATGTTTTGCACATTACATTCGTAATTTCAGAGGCAGATCACTTCAATAACAAACTAGTTCCGTTGCTGCGAGCAATTTGGTGTTCATACACCACAAATCTCACTTTCCTTGGGGGAAAAAATATAGTTCAGAAGTATCATTATATTGTCGAAGGGAATCCGTCTCGTGCAGTTAATAATGACGTCATTTTTTACATAACCTTGAAAATTTACTGAGCCGATGAGTAATATGAGCCGGTCTCAGGTGTGTTTGCCTTCTAGCAGGTATGAGCACAGAACAATACAGCGCTCCACAACAATAGCTGAGCTTGTGGTTGCGGTTGTTGCACGGTCAGCCACTCTCTTACCTCCTCGCAAGAGGTAACCTGTTCTGCAGTCCTATCCGACATACTGTTGGGAAGTACATGAATGCGTAATAGCACATCATTATCTCGCAGTTACGGATTCTCTAATTGAATGTGGAATCTCGCGAAGAGTGGAAGCTTCAGATTCTCAGAATGTGCGTAAATTAGCGCCTGCACTAGCGTTCGCTATATCAAAATAGAATATTGAAATGCTTATCATACGCCTGCAAATAAAAAAATTCAATAAAACTCTTACAACTTCAGCAGAGAGTGTTAAATAATGATGCGAGACTGTTGATTCCCTCGTCAAAGTGACGATGTTAAATATATCTTTTGCCGGGGGTAGTTATGATTTTGAAGTACTATATGTTTAACTAGCGATAAGAACACCTGGGTTCATTTAAAATCAAGGAGTTCGTCTGTCTGATGGAACATCTATGTGAAACTTTGATTTGAAAGAGGTGATAGAGGTCATATAGAACTTATGTAGCCAGCTATGCTATTGTACCTAGAAAGTGTCGCGAATTTTTAGATAATGGCGGTTTTTTGGTATTTTATATTATAACCGCAATTTCTGCAGTTGGGGTTGCTTAAAGTTATAGAGGGATTTTCGCAAGACACTTGTTCATTTGAGACATTTAAAAATTATACTTAAAAAAAATTTAAAAAACACGCTTGTTTAGCAATGTAAACTAAAGACAAAAAAATAATTTTTAAATATTAAGATTTTGCTCAACAGCGATAGAAAGTCCCCCAACTCAATATAACTTAATTTTTTTAAATAAGCTTAAAATGAGAAAAATAAACTTTAATATAAAACGTACATACGTACATACTACCAATATCCGCGAAATGCATCGCCTACTGACTGAATATTTGCCTTTTACAAAATATCTAAGGACTGCCCTGCCATACGATTTTCTGTTTGCCTAGGTGAGATCTATCACCCCTATCATTTTGGCGATAACTAATACACCGTGTACTGTACTACAAATTATATAAATAGTATTCTAAGCCATCTCCCTTAACTATTGATAGCTCGTCGCACGTAAATATCATTATTGAAACAGATGAATTTTGGTTGCAACATTTCAAGCACTTTACACACATCTCTATATACATATGTATGTTTATACATTATGTTATATTCAACCATTTACGACTTTTAACTACCAAAATTATGTTGGCAGTTTGATTTTGTGTAGCAACAATCTTAACAGCCCGAGAAAATCGATATTAGATAAGTGTATCGCTTCACGCTTTACATTTAACCAAACATAGTTCTAAAATCTTAAAAATTAAATATTCGAGTTTTCGGTCAGGTTTTGAGTTCGTCATCTTGAATTTTCAAATTTTGAATGCAGAGTTGCAATCTCACTGAATTAATATGTTATAATTAAAAAATATCTTGAAGTTGACAACTTTTGCTTGCCATATTCTACCTACCATCTCGATTCTCGAATTCCAAAATTTTGAAAGCAGGTTCGAAATTAGGAACCATCAGAGCCAATATTTGTGGAAATCACTTTAAGTTGAAATATTTCGATTGCCATATTGAATTTTAAAATGTCGGTGAAATATCAATCCTTAATTACCACTTTTCATGGAAATCCTTTTGGCCGTTTAAACGTAGAAAAGACGCAAATCTACGGTTACTTTTTCTAAAAGTAGAGATGTATGATTTTTCAAACTAATGTTTTACTGCTCTGTGACAATATGAAAACCTCAATCACCTTTTTACTAAGATTTTTGAGGAGCTGATGAAATCATATCCAATATATTCCAAATGACCAATGTTACGTGAGAAAATAAAGTGTGTGCGATGTTTAGCGATATCATTTATGTTGTATTTAATCGATCAATCCAATTGCGTACATATTGTGTGTATAACTTCTGTGCTCTTCAAAATAAATTCCCCTTTTGGACTTTTCCCTCATAACTGCATTCATCGAAAACAACCCCAACTATTAAGGAGCCCTCGAAATCGTCATTGACCAAACAATGGGACACGAACTATGCAAAATTCATCACCCAAGGTGCAGGTAAAAGCACATAAATCTGCAAAATTGAGAAGGACCTATAACACTAGTTCGAGCATTGCCGTGACGGTTTTCCTTTCTTTTTTATGTTTCATGCGATCGCAAAATTTTGTCAAGACCCCTCAAATTAATTGTTCTTACGCCATATACCATCTCACTAATATTTTTGTAGCCTCAACATGAAATTCATTTAATGGTTCGAGCACCTGTCTGGATACCATCCCCTATGAACACGAGGTTTCCAGGTTACACCTGCGGCCACACAAACCGCTAGGTACAAGAAGTTGATTGAAATGTTTGGCAGGAGCAGTTGCTTCAGTACAGTGAAAGCATAGTAACCCATTTTAGAATGTTCCTAATTTATTGCGTTCTAGGAAACATGTGACAATTACGGACATCCGGAATCGTTGGAAATTTACGGGATATTGTGTTTTTTTTTATATAGTATGGATCTGAGTTTACGAGGATCACAGGTGAGAACACTTAGCCCACTAAATGATGACCGTGCTAATTCAATTTGGTGAAACCTTCAGATAAATTTAGCTGTTCGCCACAAGCCCAAAGCGCCAGTTGTAAAGTATCCACTCCAGAGGCCCAGGTCCGCTAATATTAGCAGGCTGCACTGCCACTCTCCGCTGTTTCACCGACCTTTCTCCGCGGATTTAAAGCTGGGATTTCCTAATTGCATCGGTTTATCGGAGCACATCTTCAAGGAAGGCCACAGCAAGAAAAATGTAAGCGACTGTTTTACACGGTTTGTCTGAGTGCACCATTCATAATGTTTCCTTTTAGAAAAAGTCTTTGTGCACATCATCTTCCAATTTGTTTAAGTTTTTGCTAAATGAACCAATTAAGCGTTCCTGGGTGTGCCCAGACTGTGATAGCAATTCTGTTAGCAGTTTGGGTTGTAGGATTACTCAAATTGCAGGCTCACAGAGCTATGTCTTTGGTTCCTTTGAAGATTTGAAAGGTCAAGAAGTCCCGCTCAATGAAGCCAGAGAAAATATCCGTTCTCCGGAAGGATATAAGAGGTAATTCAAAGACTGAATAAGTATTTGACCGATGACTGTTGGACTGCGGTCTATCAAATATACATGCATATACACGTTAAGCGGGCAGTAAGTTGAAACACCTTATTAATTTATTCGTGGTTTGATTGTTGTCCAGTGAAAATTAAATACAAAATGTGCCTGGTTTGTCCTTCAATTTTATAGTATGAAGAAGACACATCCAGGCAATTATTATAACTATGGATTAGTGATCCCGCGGAAAAGCGCTGCAATAAATATGTAAATATAAATTGCATTAAATCTGTCATAGTCAAGCTGACTTTTGTCAAAATAAATTTTTTTTTGGAAAATATTTATGCTTACGGATTCATTCGGATTTTGAATAAAAATGTTCAATTGTTGACCTGTCCAACTCCACCTCACTTGATATTATGTACTGACAAGTCTTCACCCGACTCCGGAGAGTTAGTTTCGTCAAATATATAGATACACTGGAAAACACATTTTCTTAAATTAAAAAAAACTCTCTTGAAACAATGCATTTCAGGCAATGGTTTTCATCCAATTAAAGTGGCTTTAAATTCATTCGTTAATTCATTAATAATTTCTTGCTTGCAAACTCTTGTTTCAAGAAATATTCTTGAATCGAAAACTCTTCCTTCTTCTTATCCAACGAATTCTGTTATCCGTTCATAATTTGCTTGGCAGCCAGTTGGCAAATCCACCCCGGCCACATGACATAGAGGAATTGGACTGCTGACCGTACAAAAACTCACTTGAAAAATTAGTTCATTTCTTCTTCAATAGGGGGAAGAATATTTAATAGAGAGTGTAAAATAATTAAATATAATATAATCGTTATTCTGTCCGTCATCATTGATCTTCCCTCACTTTTCTACATATTCTGACCAAACCATGACTCTTATGTTAATGAAACAAAAAATGCTCTATAGGTCGATAATTGACAACTAAATTTGTATTAGCTAAAAAAAATTGGACTTCGGATTTGGTCAAGACAATCGATTTTATAACAAATTCTTCACATTTTTTCAATTCAAAAGGGTTTTTTTTAAGATATCTCAACAAAATAAAAAGTGAAATGTAGCTCCCAATTACCTCTATCCATCGAGGTATAAATGATATCAATCGGATTTTCCATTACAAAATTATAACCGTTTTATTGAAAATGTCAAGAGTGAAATATGATGATTCATTTAAAAATTAAAAGCAACCGTTACAAAATGTTTTAGTTCTCGTGTCAATAAAATATAATTTGGTAAATTTCATCTGGACATAGCATCAAAAGTAATGATTTTTTATATTATTTTTTAATTTGATTAAATAAGACAAGCGTAAAGCAGTCGAGCGAAGCGAAGGCAGAAGAATGAAGATGGCACATTGATAAATTTCTTTGCTTTTATGAAACATTTTTGACTTTCTCCTTTTTGTCGTATTACAACTGGCATGTCTTTGAGCAATATGGCGTTATTACAATATTCATATTAAAATTAAAATTTCTGTTTTAATTTCAATTTCAGTTCTGTAAACGAAAAATCACACCCAGATCGTTTCTCACAACATACGGAAAATACAAATCCGAAAATGTCTTATGAGAACCATTCTGACATTCCTGTAAGCGACGCGAAGCTTTCCGTTGACCATCATAACTTTTGGTTAGATACTAAAATGGACTTGCCTGGGAAAGTGTCGTTTGGTAGAAGTAATGTATACGATCCAGAGGCTCTAAGCGACTGTGAGAACGAAAACGGATCACCTTTTCCCAATAACAGTTTTATGAGCAATAAGAAAAGTGTTCACTTTGAAGAGTGCAGTGAAGCAAAGTCAGAAGGGTATGATTACAGCAAATGTTCTACAAAGAATTGTGACTGTAAGTCGATAGCTTCCCCTGAACCCGCAACCTATCCATTAGAAAGCGAGAAACCGAAATGCATGTGTGAGTTTTCCTGCAACTCTTCTGATTTTACAAGTATTTCAGTAGTTGCTAAGTCTAAAGACCATCATGGAGGAATCCAAAATTGCTATAAAAAAACTGATACGGAGCCTGATGAAAGTGACATTGTAAGGCAATATAAAGATGTTATAAGAGATAGAACAGCCCAACCCACAATTGATACTATTGAGAATAACAAGAGGACACTTCAAGTAGATATGCAGATGAAACGAAATGACGTAGACAAGCTTAATAATACTAACTGTTTCAATAACGACTTGAGCCATAAATATAAAAATGAGAGGGATTTCAAAAACAACTACAAACTTGACTCCTTTAAGCAAAATGATTTGTCAGATATAGGAAACTTTCCAAATGCGCACAACTTTGCTGGTGATAATACCAGTGTTGGGAACACTTCCAGAGAAGACACTTTATCTACCTCAGAAAGTCCAAACCCAACTAGGAGAAGTTATATACAAACGGTACGGGCGTCCTCAGGTAAAAAGCAAAATAACTCCTCACATTGTAAACGAAGTAAAAAGGTACTAAAAACTCGCCGTTCCAAATCAGCTTCGGCGGGGGGAGATGCATCAAGAAGAAATAAAACTAACTTGAAGAACGCAAGAACATTTTGCTGTCTCAGAGAAGATTCTAATTTGGACGAGTTCCACTTGGACAAGGTTGACAGTTGGATGTCTCTCCATAAGCATCCTTCAAATCCCAACCACGAGTTTCAGACCCCTAAATATATTAAAAGATATTCGCCAGAGGATTACGAAGACAATGAAGAGCATTTTATACCAAGCAGTCCTCAACATTCAAAGTCCGATTCCCCAGGCAGCTCAACTTATGAAGAAATCGTTTCAGTTATACGAGAGATCGACGAGGATAAAAAACAAGGTACTTGGGACTTACCCTAAATACATTTGACAATTGAAATCAATTTTTAGAAAAGTCTTCGGGATCTGAAGTAGACATAGATTTGAAGTTACAAGCAATACTGCAGTCAGAAACGTCAAATACTGGTACTTCAACAAATGATTCTCCAATGCATCAAGATAAGCTCAAGTCAGTTGTGTAGAATTAAATAGTTCTGTATTTATAAATTGCATTCCAGGGATATTTTGTCGTATTTAGACGATGTGGAGAGTAGTTGCGATAAAACTTTGATGGAGACGAGAAGGTCCTTACCTGAATCCAATAGGTCTGAAATTGAGTTTGTCATTGAACCAGACGTTGCAGAAGATGTTCCAAAGTAAGTACATATATATGTATATAGTAAACCAAAGGATAACAAATTCGGTCCAACTTGGAGAATGAAATCTAGTTGAATTTAAAGATTGACAACTGTGCAGCATTTCTTAATATGGGCGTAAATTCACCGGTACATAACAAAAAATGTTGAATTTTTTTAATAATAATTAATAATATAAACGGCTGCACCCCTCTGTCCCTACCCTGCACCGGCAACCGAGTGGGCGCGGGCTCCACGTAGGTACAAGTGTAGGCCCATATAGCGCGCTACCGTGAAGCTGCGCGTTTTAGCCGTTGAGAAATGCGCGTAAGGTAAGGACCACTGGGCACTGACATAGGTTATAGTTATACGAGTAATAGCCGAATTAGAAGAAAGGAGTCATACTTATAGGGCTTTCGAAAGAGATGATGATAGAGGTGATAGATCTCACCTATCCAAACAAAAATCGGAAAATAAGTGGGGGGTCCCGACAGTTTCGAGTTACCGGATGATTGGTAAATTCGGGATGCACATTATTATTTTATTTTATCTTTTGATCATGTTTTGGCTTATGCGGCCGATCTAAAAAATGTTAAATCAATTAAATCGAGTGTCGATGCTCAGTACTTATATGACGATATTTACATGATGTCTAACTGGTGCTCAAAAACCACTTTATTCTGAATATTTATAAGTACACCATAATCTCATCCACAAGGAAGCAATCTCTTTTAGAATTTTCACATACCATATATGAGAACCCATTATCATGCCTTGACAAAAGCTTGCTTTTAGGCCTCATATTGACAATATTATCAATCATGCAAACTCTACTCTTAGAAAATCTTCGCTCGTGCGTTTATTGCTGCCAGCGTGCGCAATCGGCTACTTACCGCCCTTGTTGCACAATATACTCTTAAATATTCATAAAAGTAGGCACATGGAGGTTTTTCGAGTCGCTGATTTCAAATAGAGAGTCCGCCATATTAAATTTTTAAAATAGAACCAATCCACCATTCCAACTTTTATAAAGTTCTATTGGTGTGTTAGTTATTTCGTAAATCTTACTTTTTTACTTTTTTTGATGTTTGCGAAACCGAATCAGATGTATACAAAATAATTGACACTGAAATTTCCTTTAAATTCCATTTAGTACATCTAAACGAAAATGCTTCCATAGCTTCATCACAATCAAATATAGGTCAGCTTCACTTATTTGATGGTTTCATATGATATGTCCCTAAAGGAAAATTATTTACCTGAGTTTTGTGTAGGTGTCTCTAATTATTTGTCCATAGCTGCATATTAATTTCTCTGTACTAAGGCTTGGTATGAATAATCAAGTTTATGATTTGTGAAATCCTGCAATCCCACATCCTTGGAAAAGTCCATTTATTTCTCATTTTCTTAAATCAACTGAAATCAAATTTAATTCTAGATTATCCGATCTGTTGATGCTTCCCAACCACCAGCTCGCCAGAAGGGTAGTAGCACTAAGCTTGCGAGCAAATGAACTTGCAAATGCTATTCACTTATCAAAGGAGACGGTATCACGTATTCGGTTGGAAAAGCAAAAGGCACTCCGAGTGGAGAAGCAGAGTGCCACTAATCGAATACGAGAGCAAAAGAAGCACTATGAAGGCATCGTGGCTCGGCATCAAGGATTCATAGAGCAGGTGTGAAAATGCAAATGCAATTTGCTAGTATTATTCTTCAGGAATTCAATTATTTTTAACTGGTACAGCTGCTAAAGGACAAAGCATCGCTGTGCGAGAAGGTAACGGCCTTGACAAGGCGCCTAGATAGCCAAAATCAGGCGTGGGAGCACAAACTGGAAACTGAATTGGCTCGATCAAAGGAAACCGCACTGGCGGGTGAGAAAATCCGGAGGGAACGGTGGGTGAGGGAAAACACTAAGAAAATTAAGGTGCGTATACAGCTCATGAGGCTCCCTTTACGAGGTTGAATTTGGCAGTGGCGTTTAATAGATTTAATTTTTAACGGATGCCCATATCCATTATACTAAAGGTGTGTGTGCGAATGCTAGACTGAAGTCGTCTGCATGATTTCGTGGTGCGTGAACTCGACTCATTAACACTCTCTTTTGAATTCTTCTGCTAAACCCTGCAAGAGGAGCACAAAGCGTCCCTTGTCTTGTCGTACAAATGATTTATTTTTATCATATGTTTGTTGCATTTGTTCCAAATCAATTGTAGTCTGTCTTTTGACTGGCCTCTTATGTTATGTCGAATTGGAATGAAAAAACTGGGCAAGTGCCCGTCGTGCACTCATCGACATAGGATTTCGTAACATGTACTATAAATAGCAAGACATATTTTTTTTTTCGTCAGGATTGTAAAAATAAAAGCAATTCACCCTCATTGAAATTGAATTTTTTTTGTTGAAACTATACAATAATTTATAAGTAAGCTTTAGGCATTGGCCATGCACTGCACATAGTGGGTGAGCGAGCGTTTTGCTACACACTACGAAATCAATGCAAGTAGATTGCTGCTTTTGAAAACTGAAAATTGTGGATACCTACCTAAAAAACTTGTTAACGTACCTTGTTCAAACTACTTCTCGTTAATTTTTAAATTGTTTAATCAAATTGTTTGAAAGTTAGACGGGGCGAGGGGGCCAATATCTCTCGAATTATTTACCTGAAAAAAAGTCTCTTAACGTATGTTAAGAACCTTTAGTGCATTTTTAGAGACCTTTCCAACGATACCCCGCATAATGGGGTGCGTGAGTTGTTTATTATGTATGTTCACCAAAAATTGTTATATTATTATTATATTTTTTGAGACTCTTGTGAATACAAAATATTTAATTTTGAATCGAAAAACAAACGAAAACCTACAAATATATTGATTTATATGAACGAGGTGGTTTTGCTTGTCATTTATAGAGTTAACATACATATATAGGATTGATAGCTTATTTGAAAGCTTGAACCTTGCTTAGGAAACTGGCGTTAATAAAACTATAATACATATATTCAATGTAATGGGAGAAGTAATTAAAATAAGGTACCCGAAAATGGCCATTTTTCCTCTCCAAGGACCAATTATTAGCCTGGTTTGAAAACGGTTTTTTTAATGTCTCCACAAACGTAATATTCCTCCCAAGTTTCATCAAAATCTGACATTCCAGCTTGGAAATCACCCCACGTCCAAGTAGAGAAGGAATATCCGAATTTATACGTAGAAAAGCTTTTGGGGAATTTTAAAAATACTTTGCATTTTACAAAATACTTCAACTTAAATGAACGCCGAAAGGCTTTTTCTCAAATTTAAAATTAATTACAAATTACAGTTAGCGTGAATACGTTAGAAACGTTTAATTTGAAAAACAAATTTTAAAATTCACATTTTTTAATATTTCGCAAAATCGCGGAACAAACATGGGGCTGATTCGGACACCCCTCAATATGAGGCACCTAAATTTTACCTTTGGACGTCACTTCTCCGGCCATCCTGTATAATGAATATTAGAACAAATTCTTCAAGCCTATTAGCGATGCCATCATAATCTTTATACTAATATGTATTTTGAAATTGTTGCGTCTGTCTGCAAATTCAGATTTTCAGACTGAAATTAAAGTGGTTGAGTTACTGAGACAGTATTTATAAGTTTTGGACATGTTGTCTATTTGAGATGGCTAAAGGTGCAAGCGGCTGAATTTTTTTTCTTGAAACTAGTCCATATTGATTGATTGAAAACCTTCAACGTTAAGGTATTTCTATAAAAAGGGATACATTAAGTGGTTTTTGAGTCATAGTAAAGTTCCGACCTGGGCATATGAATATTTACATTTTCTATAGTAGGAAGAACAGGCGTTGGAAAATAGGGGCTTTTTGGTGAATATATTTTCATGACTTATTTTACTGTACCTATGTAATCATATCGTCCCATTTCTTCCAAAACTTGTAACTTCAAAACGCAAATTTCTTAATTCGATTTTGTATACTACATCGCAAGATACTTATATAAGAAAAAAATGTTCAGTAAGACAATTTAATGGCAAAAACACTAACCTTGTAAATGTCTCGACAAAATACTTTTGGAATACATATATTGTACTGCTTACTACTACTTTTAAAAGTAATTTCTTAATGTTAATTTTGCTATATCTACTCCAGGCGCTTTCATTTAATTACGGTTCCCCTTATCAAAGTATAGATATACACATATACGTACAATGATATAAATAATTGCAGGAACTGACGGTGAAAGGCCTTGAGGCCGAAATAAACAAGATGAATAGCAATCACCAGCAGGAAGTACTCGAACTGAAGCGCCAACACCAGCAAGAACTCCTGGATGCCCTTGAAGAGGCCCGACTGAAGCATGAGGAAGTGGAAAAATCTATGAGAGATTCGCTTTGCAAGGACCGCGAGACCGCAATCGAAAAGGAAAGGATCGCGATGCGAGAAAGGTTCGTATTACTTTTGTGGTTGCGTAAAATATGCTCTTCGATAGCAGGAACTTTTCACTTGAAGATTCGACAGACAGTTGCAAGAGGAGCAAAAAGCGTTTGACGAACAAAAAACTAAACTCCTCGAGGAGATTGCCTTCGAACGGGAACGTCTACAAACAGACTTACGGAAAAAGGAGAACGAATTCCAAACTATAAAAGAGGAATTACTCCGGGAAAAGGAAATTGCTTTCATTCAGTCCCAAACGGAATTCAGGGAGAAGTTGGAGCAGCAGGAACAAAAGTACCAGGTGATACTGCAGGCACTAGCTTATTGAATTGTTTCAATCATGGTTTTTTTCAGAACAGGATAAATACGATCCAGAAGCAGTTCGAATCGGACTTCCTCATCTGGAAGAAGGAGTTCGAAAACGCCGGTCGACTCCGCGAGGTTGAGAACGAGAATACCCTTCGTCAGCATTACCGTGCGGAGAGGGACCACCAAATCGACGTTATAGTGAGCAAAATGGATGCGGAATCCCAAAAAAATCAGGAAGAGTTCGAGGCCAAGTTAAGGTAATCTGTGCCACTAACGCATTTCTCTTACTAAATCAAATTACATTTGAAGTCGAATGAAGGAAAAATATGAAAACGACATTCGCCAAGCTGAAAATCTCGAGAAGTCCTTGCGGGACAAGTACAGTGACGCAAGAAATAAATTAGCAGAGTCAGACGCTCAAGTACAGAATCTGCAGGCTGAAATGAAGCAATTACAACTTGAACTGGGTCACAGCAAAAAGGTAACTACTGGGCTCGTCGCTTTTCTTATATTAACTTAAACTCACTGTTCATATTTTGCTTTCAGATGTGTGGCGATTTTCTGACTGAAAGGGAGCAAATTAGGGAGAATCTTCGGGATGAAGTTCAGCAAGAAATTGCAACAATTAAGGCAGAGAGAGATGTGGAGATTCAAAAAATATACAAGCGGTAATAACAGCTACAAATATTCTTGACATATGAACACATTACCTCAAAATCTGCTTCATTTCATTTTTCAGAGTACAACAAGCAATAGAAAAGAAAGACGCGACGCTGGATCTCTTACACAAGGAAAATGCCAGCTTTAGAGAGCGATGTATTAAACTTGAGGCGGTTGTAAGACAGCAAAGAAAGGATTACTGCATTAAGTGAATGTATAAAAGAACATGTCAGCGCGGGTGTATTTGTCTTTTTCAAATATTTTTATGTGGTTTGTTTGGTTTGTACTATCAATAAATTGTCAAATTGAATAAATTGGTCTATGTTATCTCATTGTGTTCTATCGGTAAACCAAGACTTCACGAGCTGGTAAAATATAACCTAAATAATGTTTGACAAAATATTCTATCTTCTAGGGTAAGTCCCATCGAAATCGGCTCAGCCGTTCCTGAGATTAGTAGTACAATCAATCTGTCGAAAAAAACATGATTCTTTTTAAAAATCAACCCTGTAAATGAAACTTGGTGAGTCGTTAGAGAATGATGAAAGAAAGCTTCCCTAGCAATGGCCACGTGATACCTCTGTGCGTTTTTGAAAAAACTCAAAAATATTTTGAAAAAACTCAAAAACATTTTGAAATGCATTTTTCTCGAAAACTATGCATTTTACAGAAAAATTTATTGAACAAAAAATGTAGAGGGTATCACTATCTACAATTAATGCCATTGGTGCTATGTTGTACAACAAAAAATGTACGTAGTTGGTGGCGCTAAAGTGCCGAAAAAAGTGTTTTTCCACTCTTTTGTCCGGAAATTTTCATTTTTCAGCTACGATCCAAATGGAAAAATAGTTCCTTTTAATTTTATAAACAACTTTTATTTTAACATTTTTTTTATACAACTCCCGTTCAAAGTTGTGGTGTAATGTAGTTGGCATAGTTTTAACAAAAGGGGTTCAGTCAGCTTCCCTATTCTTCTAGAAACGCACATTTTTCAGTTGCTATATGAGTTTCGGAGAGTAGAGACAGCAAAACTTTGCTATTTGAAAATGAGTGAGAACTTGGTCTTTTACCTGCAAGTATGATTTCTTCTAGGAAAACCGAAAGTAAATCAGGGACATCTTTTTCAGCATCCTCAATGAACGTAGCAGTCCGTGGATACTTGTCGATTTTATATTCCTTGGATCGAATTTATTCTCTGATGCGACGCGCTGTTTTGCGAGTGTTTTTTATATCTTTTTCTGTAGTGTCATCTAACTCCTGCCTCTTCCACGCTTCATTCATTTTTTATATATATATAACAATAGCTTAGATACTAAACGATAGAGCTTATCTTCAATTAATTATAATAAAGAGCAATTTTGTAAACAATTTTTTTGGCACTTTAGCGCCACCTACTACGCACATTTTTTGTTGTACAACATAGCACCAATGGCATTAATTGTAGATAGCGATGCCCTCTACATTTTTTGTTCAATAAATTTTTCTGTAAAATGCATAGTTTTCGAGAAAAATGCATTTCAAAATATTTTTGAGTTTTTTCAAAATATTTTTGAGTTTTTTCAAAATATTTTTGAGTTTTTTCAAAAACGCACAGAGGTATCACGTGGCCATTGCTAGGGGAGCTTTCTTTCATCATTCTCTAACGACTCACCAAGTTTCATTTACAGGGTTGATTTTTAAAAAGAATTCGACATATTGACTGTACTATAGCCCGAACGAACAGACAGACAGACAATAGTTTAAAAAAAGTTTGTGTGGGTTTTGGTGTCATGTAAGTTGACAAGTATTACAAAGCAGGTTGTTGACTATAAATTAAATGAAATAATCGTTTTTCTCGAAAGTTGGCAGATGGTTGTTTTTCGGGTGGTTTAAAATATGGTGCCCAATTTTAGAAGATTAAGATATCGAATTAAAAATACTAAATTTGTTTACATTTTTAGAAAAGTTGGTACACAGGCACTTTAAGGATATATAATTTTAATTAAAACTTAATTTTAAATATTCAATATGGCGGAATAATAATAGCGAGGAGCGGAACCATCTTAGGGGTTTGAAATGTTTGTTCTTGAACTTATCTATTTCGGGATTCAAGATGGCGAAAATCAAACGGCAAAAAGCTATCACTCAGTTCTTTTAGGTCACAGTTAATTATACTAGTAAGTTAACCTTTTCAGTCATATCAACCTAATAAGCCAACCTCTTTTCCCTGTTCTTAAAAATGTTACGAACTAATAATATTATTTTTATTGAGAAAACAAAAACAGCGTCTACTTAAAATATAAATGAGAAAGTTGGTCTTGTTTTTCAAGTTTTTATGCGAACTGAAAACTGTCTTTGCAATTCCTCCCTTGTATTGTAATATTTTACAGGCATAACCCCGCTATTAAAAAATACTGCAATAACTTATAAGGAATTTTTATTTACATGATTCTACAACTGTGTAAATGTAACAATTACGTAGACAGCTTTGTTTAGTTAAATAATAAACATAAGTCTTTGTACATAGCAAATGGCATCGGCCGATAAATACCCTGTAACAGCCATTAAAATATTTATAAACAAAGTCCACCAAATATTGCGTATGAGTGGCTATCTCAAAAGGCAATTACTGATTTCGTGCTACAGGCACCACAGTGTCACCATTAGACACAATTTCGAATTTCAACTTGGACAGTTCTTCAATAACCCTGTTCTTTGCGTCTGAGTACTGTTCGGCTGGTTTGGTAACTTTCACAGTTTCGGGGTACTTGTTGGGCTCGGATGACAAATCCTTGGAGAATGACACGAATGATTTCTGTTCAAAGTTAACGCCATTTTGAACTGGTGACACGGGAGATGGGGAGGCTGATTGGTTTTTCAATGGGTAGACATTTGTATTGATGCTCAAACCCGTAGGAGACGTTGGCTTGTAGTTTTGCAGAGTTGCTGGCTTTTCTGGGAGAGTTGGTTTTAAGCCATTTACTTTTGGCGCCGCCGTAACGTCCTCATTTCTAAGGATGTGGTGTACCACAACTGTGCTGTTCAATCTCCCATTTTCAATTCTCACAAAGTTTTGCTCCTTAGTAGGCTGAAGCCTTACAATGGGTGAATTATTATTCACTTCCTCTCTTTTCTCGATGGAGTTTTCAATGTTTTCCTTTGCAAGTTTTTCACTTATTTTTTTGTGTGCTTGCAGGAATTCAATGCAGTCTTTATCTTCTGTTTTCTTAATAACTCCATTACTTGGGGTCTTCTTCAGCATAGCCCTTCTGTTCATTGTTCCGAAATATTCGCATTGTGAATCATTTGAGCAAACACTATTTGTTTTCTTTATTGTTCTGGAAATCGTAAAGTTTGGTTTTCCGTGATTGATTAAAAGACCAGTTGGTGGCGATGTTTTTTCTCCTAAACTAACTGCAGGTCGCAAATTAAGCTTTGGCTTATTCTCTGACATATTGGCACCTAAAAGTAAAACAAGAAAAATTTTAGTAATTGTATGATTACTTTGTTCTATAGTATATGAATACGGCAACATAAATCTGTTCGGTACCGTTTTAAGGCCAGATCCCAAAGTGTCCGAGATTTTACAATTAACTATGGGAGGAAATGACGTTTGAAAAAAAAAGAAATGAACTAAATATTACAAATAGACTACTTGAACTATTTTGTGAACTTATACGAGGAATATACAAATATAAAAAAGAGCCAAAGAAGCAAGAGGCGCTAGTGCGTCCAATTAAAATCCGAAAAAAGTTGATCAACTTTACCGATCCGATCCGTAAGTGCCATTGGAACCATCTTTCGGTACTATCAGTTTCTCAGTAACCATAGATTTTTAACGTTGACAGTTTAGCGCATCGGAATGGCGCGGATACATTGGGATCGGGCCTTCAGTATCTTTCCTTTATACGAATTTGAATTATATTTTACTTATACAAAGAAAAAGTGGTGTAGATGTGGACAACGAAAACAAAAAACCATATGTGTTTCGTAAAGGTACATAAAAATTGAATATAGTAATATTCCACTTAAAAATATTCACAATATTGCAGGGGGGCAAGTGCGGCTATTTGAACGTTAATTTTTGAAGTGTTCCGCTGCCTCAGATAATAAACCTGGGAATCTGCCCTTTGGCATTCTAACGTCCCAAAGGCCCCTCAGAATGAAAAAAAATTAAAGACTGACCTTCGATTTTAGCATGTTTGGCATTTCTGTCACGAAATTTTAGAAAATAGAAAACATGTTTTGGAGTGTGTGAAATTTGGGATGAACATTTTAATAAGTGTAGAAACTGTGAGTGGTGAAATTGACAATTTTGTGAGAGACGAAAATGTTTGCCCTGGGCATTGAAAATTAATAAAAAAATTTATTTGCATTAAGGAGGAAAAGTATTGTTACAATAATCGCTTGTTGGTCCAAAACATGAGTGGGCTTAGCTATAAGCCAGTCCTCAACATCAGGGCTAACCCCCCTGCATTTCCGAAAACGGCATGAAATTGGATCGTCAGAGGAGAGCGATGGACCAGCCGTACTGAGTGTGTGCGGGCGATAACGTTGAGAGTACGGCTAAATTCTTTGGACTTGATTTTGGATTCCTGACCGATTTATTTTGTCTTTTCAAAAAAACTAAATTAAATTACCCGAGCCAGCTTGTTTTATTGTAACTGAACTATGGCCCTGCAGCGATTTTTTTTTGTCATCCCACTTTTGCATGTTTCCAAAAGCATTTTTGTTCAAATTATATTTCGATATAAATTCGACTGTAAATAAACTGCAGTTCTTGGCCACACAAATATATTTTTTCAAGAAATTTATATTTCCATCATTCGACTAAAAATAAGAAAAACTATTATGAGCCCTGAAAGCATAATGAGCGACATTGAAATCCCAACAGTAATAAATGAGTTTAAGGACAAAATCAAACATAAGACGCATTTAAAAGTTCGCTTAGTTACACATATTTTTGTCAGAATTTTATTACTTTGACATTTCTTCTTCGGATAATGTATGCATCTCCGGGCGTTAACTGAACTTCGATCACCTTGTGCGAAACACCTACGAAGTTTTAGCAATATGGAAGCTTCTCCAGTTATTAGAAAACAAATGAAGATAAATAACTTCGACATGTAATGTTTTTTTTTTATCCACGTCCTTTTGGAAAATATTTTCCGACACATTAAGTTGCGTGCCAAACGACCATTGCTAAAAATGAAAATCATCAGGCAAATTAAGGTATGCCATAAACAGCCGTGGTTATTTGCGACGATCCAATTTATAGGCAGCATGACAAACAATTGCAGAGAGGTGATTTCCAAATGTGGTATGAGGTGATAGAAGGTGCGTTGTTTTTTACCAGGCTGAATTACTAAACAAACATATGCGCTTCTTGTTTTTATATAAATAGGATGTGCCTATTCGCGCATTCCCGTGTCGACACGGGTGCACGGGTTCACGAATTCGCGATTATAAGGGTGCAAGGTCACATGGTTACGTGGCCACATAAATAAACAGAAACTTTGGGTAGAAAATTACCACCCGTGTCATGGGAATTATAAGATACCACCCCTGGCAGTACGAATTTTATGATAAATAAAGTAAGTGTTCCCGTGTGTAGAGAATAACACCAGAATGTCGTGCTTTTGTCACGTTTGAGTTTAACTACAATACTATAATACAAATGTAAAGTAAGCAGGATGTTCGAGAACTTGTATACGTTGTTCACCATGATTTGTATATTAGAATTAAAACGAATTATTTCATTCAAAGATCAAATCCCCAAAAAACAATAAATAAGCAAAGGCAATTCTAAAAATAATCTCAATAGCAGTTTTTATTGTTTCTTGCTGTGATGGCTTTTAAAACGTTCGGACAAAAACAAATACTACAAGAAGCGCTAAAAGCAAAAAGCTTAGTTTAACACAAACTATTCGTAAAGATTTGAATTGTGTACCCCAAAGATACAAAGGCAGATAGCTACCTCAAACCTTTAAGTGGACATTAGTGGATTAGCTGGTCAAGTGCCCGATCTAATGGGTAATTATCGTTCTTTTGATTTATTATCGACAACTAAATTTTTATACATATGTATGTCGAACCACTCAAGTCGGTGTTTTATTATTATTACCATGATTATCATTACTGAAATATTTTATAAGCAATTAGATGGAAAGTTGGCATTTGAAGACCAATAATAAAATTGCAAAATAATCCCTAGAGCCACAATTATGTGTAATCGACTTATGCGACTTCATTTCGTTCGTCAATTGAATTTGCAGCAGTAAATATGTGGTAAACGGAAACAGCTACCTAACTAACAAAGGTACAGAAAAAATTCAATTATTCAATTAGTCTACATGTTATTTAATTATTGGAACTATCCCACGCAAAAAATCACGTGACATTCATTCGATTTGTTCTTTAGTGCTCAATATTTATATCAGAGATAATCATTAATTCGATTACACTGGGAGACATTTTGTTCTGATTTATTTCTTGTATCCGGACAAATGATAAACTTGTAAACAATTTAAACCCGACAACGAAAAAATTTCTCGAGACTAGGTAGTTGAGACTGGTCGATATAATTGAGAGCTTGATTTTTTGAATTACTCAAAATCGATATTATTCTTGCTTTCTTCTCGAGAAAGTGGTGCCTATTGTAAAATATCAGATTTTTATAATTATCATTTTTTTTTTATTTCATGCGATAACGGCAACTGCGAAAGTGAAAAATGCTCTAAAATTTCCTCAAATTCCCAGTTCTCTCACATTTTGTCCGAAATTCATGTAATTATTATAATATACCTCTTATTTATTTTTATTTAATTTTGTTGCCTTTCGAAGGAGGTACAACATGTCCAGGTAGAGAAAGGATGTACATATTAATACGTAGAAAACTTTTCACGGAGTTTTAAGAACATTTGAGACTGTTGAGACTCTCCCTGTGACACGATTTTTAGTTTGGCTAGGTGAGATCTATCTCCCATTCAAATTCTGATAGATGAAACACCCTGTATAAAACATTTTGATTTTAATTTCAGATAAAATATTTCCGAAAACCATGGCGAGCATCGAACCGTGTCAATGTGCAGAGCACAAAACACAAAATTTGTCCAACAAATTCGTTTGCATATTTTACAATAAAACAATTTCATCGCACTTGGTTTTATGATTTGACTCAACAAAATTTCGAAAAAAAGCTCTCAAAGTTTATTTGACTTTTTGAAAACTTATGAAACGAAATATTTAAGACAAAAATAAATTTTCAAAATAAAAATAGATTAAACGTAAAAAAATTAATAATTGAAAATTGCTTAATTAATGTGGCTTTTATTGCTAGAGATTATTAAACTAGTTCATCAATCAAAATAAAGACAATAATAGTTACAAAGTTTTACCAAAAATAACAAAACATTTAATTGACACCAGTGTGCACTTTTAAAAAGTAGATTGTGGAGTAGTGCGGATTTGTAACTTTTTTGCCCAAAAATTCCTTCAAAGATAATTATATGTAATTCAATTAACAAAACTATGGTTTGTGGATTAATAAACAAAAAAGGTTCAAATGAAGAGAGTTTGAGTATTTAAATATTTCTAATTATTAGGAGCGGGGGGACCTGAAAAAATCATTTAATTTTGGATCTTAACAATAAGAATGGAATCTTCCAGAGACCTAATGAGGTAATCAGTAGACGGTATGTGCTAAATCAAGGGAATAAGGAGGATGACTAAGAACTTCCCAGACTAACTCAGGAATTTGTTCAAGAGTGATTGATATTGTATGGGGCTTTACGTTATCAGCTGACAATTCGTATTGGGTCCAAATTCTCAATTTGTTTCACCAAAGAGATTTAAATGTTTATGCTCTGCTGACAAGGGGAATTGTGCTTTCGTGAGATTTCCTCAATCGTTAACCTTGGATCACTTTCGGCCAGTGACTTTAAAATGTTGTCATAAAAATTCGATGGTCTTCCGGATCTTGGGGCATCCTGCAGGTTCGTGTCGGCCGATTTACATAAATTGTCGAAACTACCGTTGACATTTGTTTACCGTTAATATACTGCCGTAAAGATTAATGTGTGAGTCCTCTGGTTTAATAGCATTTAATGGTATCCTGATTGAAAAAAAACTAGCACACAATGCCTGATACGCAGTTGGTCAACAACGGGCATTGACATTTCGGGACTAAATTCGTCATAAAAATAATGGATTTGTTTTCGATCCCCTAAAATATCTAAAATGCACAAACTTTTCCAACGCTGCTCTATGACACACTTCTACTCAAGAAAAAACTAAATTCAACTTACAAACGTAAATAAAATTACTTTTGAAAACTGCATACAATTCACCTTGCTCAAAAGACCTCAAAATAAAAAACCTTCCGCCTAAAGTGAATTTATGTAAATTGACAACTGGTATTAAAAAATTGTTTATTGTCTATTCGTAAGAGAATAATAATAAAATAATCTCAGCAACATATGAACCGTTATGAATCCTGGGTATAACGTGTAGATAGTCCTCACATGATTTTCGCAAAAACTGGACTTATACCTACCACTTTCAAAAATAACGGCTCATATGTAGATACGTAATGTTCTTGACTGGACGACCTTTATTTCGAACGTATTTCCGATAATTTATCAAATTAAATAAATATGACATCTTTAATTCAAGGGGACAGATAATTTAAACTGATCCATTTCCAACCTTTTAGTGTCGTCGGTACATTCACTTTCTCTTTTGGGAAGTAATAAAAATTTAGTCGAACTATTAATATAACAGAATCAGATTCACAAGTCTTTTAGGAATACTCGCCTTCAAATTCACTTGGTTTTAGGAAGTCATGGGCAAAGATACGTTATGATATTAAATTCCCTCCAAACTCCTACTCACTATATATTCAAATCACAAACCAGCTCGCATGAGTAATGAGCTAAATAACATACGATTGGTTTACAATCCAAGTCGTGTAAAATAAGCACTCTCTATGGAATTACGGCAGACACTTACATTTATGGGAATAATTTAGAATAATAAATTGGTCAACAGCTACCTTACTCAATGAGCCATTCTTATTGGTATTCTGAAAACTCTTTTTCTGGGACAGACAGGATTAGAAGCGATTGGAATATTAAGGGCATGTGCATTAATTTTTAAACCATCAAGCACACGAAAGAACTTTCAAGGCAACATGATTTTCGGTGGAGTATCTAATTGAGAGCGTCCTCCTTTGTTGAAGTTGTTTAAAAACGAAATAGAAAATATCACTCCTAATTTCATTGAACGACTTTGCACAATTTTAAAACCTCCTCCGCAGGTCGTACAACTCTGTTTGATCACAAAGTGGATCAGCGAACATCGTGGGCGATACCTTCAAGAGAACTTATGGAAATCATAAAAGCCACAAGTCAATGAAGAAACAGGAAAGATGTAAACTAGAGGCTCGACACAGTCAGTTACATATTGTGCAAGAAACGAGCGCTAAAGCGATTTGCATTTGACCACCAGCAAGTGCAAGACGAAGCCTCGAAAATGATGCAGAAAAACACCTTCACACCCGAGGCTGTCGCAATCGATATCAATTACCAATTTTTTACCTCCGAAACACAATATTTACACTGCACACCTCAGGCATCGGATTTTCGATTTCTAGCACAATTAGCTCACCTTTGGATTTTCAACAATCTCCTAGCCTCAAAATCTTGGATAGATATCCGCGATAAGATAAACGGAGGCAGATCCCGAGTTGGAATGTTCTAGGAATGTGTAGGTACACTAACAGTTCGCTTCCTAGCGATGTTTGCACAAAATTAAGCGTAGCGTAGCCGCTGCAGCGGATCAAAAACAATTCAGCACGGTCGGCCAAGTGATACTACTATGACTGACTCAGGTTGAATTAGTCAACTGCTGAACTGGCGTCTGGCGACGAGGTGCTATTATCTCATCAAGCGCGAAGCAAACCCACCATTCGACTGTAGGTTCGCTAAAACTAAAGCTCTAGTGGCAGAGCACTGGTCGACCAGGCCTCGACGGCGCGGTGCCCAATACTCCTCCCGCATATACTATAACATGCAATCGATTTCATTTGGGAACGTCACACTGTTGGGTTTCACGTGCAACCGAAACCCTCAAGTCTTGTGCTGTGCAAGAGTCGTATTTGAGCATGATGTCACGGCGACCTTACGAAACGACTTAAAACTGTTCAAGACACTATCTGATCAAAATATTGAAACCCTTTCCTCTCGCGGTGATGATGCTATTTTCGCGTCGTGAGCAAAATTCTTACACAGGCTTCTCACCAGATCCAGAGTAGCAGCGGGAAGAAATGAAGCAATTGCTCCATACTAATGGTCAATGCTCCATGCGATCTCTATGATCAAGTAGCCGGAATCACCTCGTGGTCTTTGATTCCAGATTTGACGCAAACTTATGACTCACGAAATTCCAAGGAACGTGAGTAATCGTTATACGTCGGCACCTGAAGCTACCTGCTACTTTGAATAACCTGTTCTAAATACGAATTTTTTGGGGGATGAAGACTGGGCTCAACTAAAACTTAATAGACCAGATGGGAGAAAAAGCAATGACTCCTCTTATCTTAATAACTTCAGTGCCGCAACCTATTAATGCAGCTGCAGCGAGTTAATTTGAGACATGCTTTAGACTTATACCAACTCGATAATAACAGCTTTCCGCTCAAAAAGTACTTAGAAATTACTTAAATGCAGTAGCTGGCGGCCATGGCCATTCAACTTCTGTGATGGATGCAAACAACAAGGCTGGAGGGAAATTATGATTTCAATCCAACTGTTCTGCCAATCTCAAACGAAGTGCTTTCCTTGGCGCTGCGCGCAATTAACGAATCAAAAAGTGTTGGTATCGCATTTTTATAATAAATAACGTTACACATTTGTTTCCCACTTAATAATTAATTGACAATTTGGGTAATTCGCCAAACCAACTAAACAAAGAAATTACCGAGACTGTGGGATATTTTGTTTTAAAACATCTTTTATTTTCTCGCTATTATTCACAATTAGAAGTGAGTAAGGCTTTTCCTTAGGATGATTCATTTATGGGAACTCATAATTCAATTGCTTTTCTACTGATTGCAATACAGAATCTACTCTGCCTACAGATGAGCTCAACGTTTTCGCTTAATTAAAAACTTCGCAGCGATTGAAATTTTCTGATTACTTAAACACGTAAATAAAATATGATAATTGATGCTGCGTTACTGTGTAGGCAATTACTTGTAACAAAACTGACTTCAATGAGTTCAAGCGAAAGTGGCGTAATTCCAACTCATATGCACAAATGTAATAATATTCAGAAGATACTCAATTGCAATTCATCAAAGAAGATTTTTGATGACGCCCGTCACAAAACATGTAACGCCTCAAAGCGACATTAGACACGAGAAACGCGGAAGCCGATCGTTAATCATCACAAAATTTGGCATATGGGCTTTTTGGGCTGATTTCAAATGTTGTGCTCGATTTTACAAATCAACTTCTTTATATTTTCACGGAAGTCGGCATGCATACTTCTATATCGCAGACACAAAAGACAAAAGACTTGATACAAGAGCGTGACACCGTCCAATTGCTGCTTAAGAGCTTTGAGTTTCATACGGAAGCTCATTTGCCAAGTATAGTATTGTAGGAACGGCATTAAATCAAATTAAATTAGTTATCTATAATTTGAGTTAATTTGAAAATTACGGCACGAAATATTTTCTCAATTCAATTGGTGGATCTGATTTCTGATTTCTCCTGTGTCAGCCGGATATCTAAGTAGCTTTTGGCGCTTAAGTAACATTAGCAAAGTAATGTAACGAAATTTGCCCAGGCGTGGTAGTCCGTGCTGCACTATTGAAGATTTTGCAAATTTTCCAAAAACACAATAGCTCGAGTTTTATGATTCAATTTAATTTTCGTTCGTCCATTTCCTACACCAATCAAAATTAATTTTAAAAGATTAGCCATTGTCAACGTTATCGCCCGCACGCACCGGCGACATCGACACCACTCGTCCAACGATATCCTTTTTCACCGCAGTCCAACAGGAAAACTTCTAACGGCCGGGGAAAAGCAGAAGTCGTGCCAGCTGGCGTTAGTAATTGATCGGACAAAACCGGACAAATGGATTTCATTTATTGCAGAATTTACTTTTTGCAACAATATTCTTGGAGCCATCCGCCTGTCTCCAGAATAACCTGGAAAGTCCACATCATGAAAAAGAAAGAGCAACTAGAAATATATTTACAGAGCCTCTACTGGATTCTCCACAAAAAATCAAAATTAAAGATAAAACACAGAAATAATCATTTACCAATGTAGGTGTATGAATGGAAAATCTGGGACCTAACAAAAACAACAAATCTGGCAATCATCAGATTTCGAATCAGCGACCCTAAAAACTGCAATATATTCAATTTCACGGAAATTCGTTCAATATTTCAGTCGCCATATTATACCCGCTATCTTGCATTTCCAAATTTCGATGGCCGATTCCAATTCATCGACTCCGAAAACTACTATTATATTCATTTGGACCGAAATCTGTTCAAGTTGAGAATTTTCCACAATTCTCCCTTCACAATATCGTTTAATGCTTTACGTTTGCGTTTAACACGTCCAAATTCGCATAAGAAGTACTCACACGGGCAGCAATGCGACGATGTGTCTATAAGGCTGTTCCTCTGATGGTATAATATTACGCACATCAATTATGTTTTATATCCAAACAAGTAATATGACATCTCTATAATGACACAATAAAAGAGGATAAATATTTTCAAATTTATAACATTTTATCAACAGCGAATTTATAAACCAAAAAAAAATTTTAATTTCTGTTATCTAAAAATTTTGAAAGGAAGTCAGTAGGCTTGGGGTCTACAGTGTCTTTCCAATATCTCATAATATGTGATTTTTGTGACCAACCCAGTATTATATCGTTCAGATCCATTTTTCCCTTTATTCAAATAAAATGTTAATACCTGCATGGGAAATTTAAAATAACTGAAAAGTTTACCTTGATGACCAGCATATCTATAACTCTAATATGGGTTACGTTCTTATGTCGCATAAATTTTTCCCTTAGAAGTTCGCGGCATTGTTTAACATTCTTGGGGATATCAACTTCCATTACTAAAAAGAAAATTTAAGTCAACGTTGAAAAAAAACTACGCGTTTAGTAGTTAAAATTCAGGAAATTGAATGAAATGACATTACGTCGTTCTCATTTGACGACTTTCACACACTGGTCCTCATCATAACAGAATAATTATTTTAACATAAAATGTTAATAAGGTAGAAGGCAGGAACGTTAAAAAGCAGAAAGCAAGGGCATAAGCAGAAAACCAACGAATCTGCCGCAAGAGTAAAAGTCTTTACAAACCAACGCCGCGGTGAAATCACGGGATCGGGACTGGCTTAAAAAACTATTAAATCGCGCTCCTGCTTGTGCAGGAAGCGTTGGTTTATGAAGACCTTAAAGGAGAACCGTTTTAAGCTTAGTTCTGCTTTTGTAGATTAACTTTTATATCATCAGCCTTAATATTTTAATTTTTATATATCTATGTTTGATAGCAGTCCCCCGATAGGAGTAGAAATCTGTATAATACGTATAAAAATTATTTCCTGAAATTTCGATGTGCTTTTTTTCTAGTAAACCTCGTGGAAAAAAGTGCTTAAAAAGCCTAATGGATCATAATAAAATTGTTTTTGAGCGTTTGACACACGGGGAGAGGACACCTTCATTGACCCAAGCAATATTTCTCATGACGATACAACCGATTCAGGTGCACGATCTTCTCCTCGTCGACTGAGCCCTGTTGAATGCAGCAGTCAACATCATTGATGCAAATGTTGACTTTGTACGATTCTTTCCATTTTCGTTGCAGCTTTAGGAATTTCCCGGATACAGATGAATACTCGCTAATCTTTTGGTGGTGTTACACATTTTAACCCAGTAAGCAACATCGTCATAAAGCAGGTCATTCTGAGAAACTTTGACTTTGGACATACGCCGCGGAAAGCTACAGAAAAAACGATACACGCAATTTTGTATGTGTATATAAACTGCGAGGTAATTCAGAACCCCCCTCGGTCCGATATCAATGAGATTGAAATATGATGTCATAAATGAGGTCGTTATGTGAACTTTTGCCTTTGGATATATACCACGGAAACCTACAGGAAAAAAAAATACACACATCCAGGTAAATTTCAGTCAGTAGACATTTTTTCTTCAGAAACCGTGCCATAGGAAGCGCGCTATTCATAAAGAACCGTGATGCGATCGTGATCTCGTTCTCGATTTTTAATATTTTATTGAAAACACTAAAATAAACCGATAAATAAAAAAATAAAGGAACTAATTTTTTCTATCAGAAAAGTCAAATTTCACTGGGCTATTGATGATTAACGCCAACATTTCTTAAATGCTCGCTAATTGTCCAGTTGATCGGTCGACCATTCCAGCAGACCTGCAAACCTGCGGAATTGAAGTTCGATCCTTGATCGGAATAAAGCTCAAGCTAAACACCAGTTGTTCACCAATTCCTTCGTAACCGTTTTCATGTCCTGGGTGGTATAAACTCGTGCCAGTTGCTAAAATAATCCGCTGGTATAACCAGAATGTGGTGATTCCCACTCAAGCACTCAAATAAATATATAGGTCTTACAATGTCGATTGCTACTGTTTCAAACGGTGCTCTCATTTTGTACAGTTGCATTGCTCCTTTCGTTTTAGTACGCGCGTCCAACTTCCAACACAAAAAATACACCTGCGGCACCAATTCTCTACGTCGTCTCGCATGTATTCGTCGCGGAAGGAACTAAAATACACGATGATATTCGAAATAAACCAGAAATTGTTTTCACAGATTCGCATGTCTCCATTTCGTTGGAATGACTGTATGTGTGTATGATCGTCTATTTAGATTCTAGCGTATGGTATAAGGAAAAATTTCATCCTTTTACTCATTTCTGGGATCGCAAGCACAAAATATTATCATATTTAAATTAATAAGTTTTGCGGATATATTAAAAAGACGAAGTTAATTATTTCAAATTTATTACTATTTATCAACAGGCGCATTTATAAACTCGTTTCTAACATTTTGCACCCAAAATAATTCTAATTTTGGTTAGCTAAAAATTTCGAAAGGAAATCATTTGGCTTGGGCTCTTCAGACTCTTTCCAGTATCGCATAATATGGCCCTTTTGTTTCCAAATATTTACTGTTTCCTTCAGCTCCATTTGGCCCTGGTAAGCAGATAAACATATAATACATTGAAGAATTAAATAGCTAAAAAAACTTACCTTGATGACCAACATATCTACGACTCGTATATCAGTTACGTTTTTGTGTTTCACGAACTCTTCCCTTAGTTTTTCGCGACATTGTTCGACGCTCATGGGGATGTCATAGTCCATTACTAAAATGGAAATTAAAAATTCTAATTGAACCGAGGCAAAGCAATTTGTACATACGACATATTAACAAATTGTTTTAGAGAGAGTTCATGTCATATCCCCTGAGACATGGTGTGGCAAATATGTATATAGTACTACTGTATATGAAAAATTAATTAATTTATTCGTTGTGAACTTTTAAGGTGAAGCCAGCTGTGCTGTCTATAGTGCTATTTTAAATCTAATAATCTCAGCTTTATAATCTTCTTTATAATATTGGTGATAAATCTCTGTTACAAACTTGAAATCTTAAAAACTTGTTTTGATAGAAATGGCAACTAACCGCCGAACGTTTCAAATTATTTGAAGAGGAAAACTCTTTCTGTTGTAGTTAAAGTAATGGTAACGTGTAAAAAATGTGCCTTCGGGCCAACAGATTCACTTGGGCAATATTATTTAACACAGTAAAACACACATACATATACACACAATCACACATCTTTACAATCCACACATATTCAATCACACTTTATCAAAATCACACAAACGTACATCATAATCCTTCCTATATTATTTCGCTAAGGGTCAGATCAGTGTGATACCAAAAATACACATTGTATAGAAACACCATACATCAGATCATCGTTCTTCACCGAAACGTATAACTCTCCAAAATTAAATAATTAAATAAAGCCAAGTTAAAAACACTGTCAGAAATGACACCGAGATCGCGAAGGAGACACTCGGGATAGATTCATTACACAACAGATAAACTCTGAGGAAAGAAGAAGGATGTATGCGGAAGTAAGTAATGGATTGGCATTTGGAGATATTGAATTTAAGGAAATTGTTTTGGCAACATATACTAAAATTACCAAGGTCGTCTTGAAGCAGTCGGCAGTCTGTAGTGGAAGATATTAGTTCGGTGATTTACATATCATCGGCGTAGATGGACATATCCGAGTGCTTAATAATATACTCAACATCATTAATAGCCAGAATGAAAAGTAACGGACGTAAGTGGCTACCCTGAGGGACTCCCGAATTAGCCACGAAAGAGTTGAAGGACGCAAAGCCGAAGAGGACCTCGAGATAAGATAAAGATTAAGAAGTAAGAAACATAGCTACTTTCTGAAGATGTCGCTCGATACACTTTAGGGGTGGAATTATATATCTTGTTTCGAGTTTAGTCGAAACGTCTGTAACATCTGAAGTATATGCCAAATTCCTATAGGAATCCCATCCACGAAATTCAGCCATTCAAAATTGTTTCGATTACATTCGAAACAAGATACATAATTCCACCCCAGGACTCACATTCCCCCTTACAATGATCCAATTCACGAAAATTTTAAATTACCTACATCTGGAGTAAAAGGATTGAACAATATTTTAGCTACGATATGAAAGCTATTGAAATGTCTGTAACAAAAATTCTGTTAAGCTGTTGAACCTAGTTCTCCGAAGACATAAGCGTTTCGATTCTCTGGGTTTTTCGATCGAGGATTAGTGTCTGAATGGCTGATGAATCTTTGAGTACATAAGTAGGAGTACTATCGCCATCCAAACCTCTGTGCAAACTTGTCTCTACTTTGCCTTTATAACTAAGACAAAATAAGTTTGTTTCATTACTGGTGTCTGGACAGTTACCAGCAGTTTTGGATGGGAAAGGGTCTGTTTATTAAAGTGCTGGGAGGGAGCAACCTTTTTTCACTTGAAATACATACGAAGCGCCTCTAGGCCTTTGCTGAACGTTGTCATATGGTATGACAGCCAGGACCATATGTCACTGCCGTGATGCCTCCCTGAGAAGGAAAAACAAAACAACAACTCTTGATTAGCAAGTATCGTCCATTCAGGGTAGTCCTATTAATCAACTCAACACCGATAAGTCCAAGGTTGTGATGGTAAAAATTGTCATCTCAACCCGGGAAATCGACGAAATTTGTGGCCGGTTTTGTTAAATGCTGTAATTCAGCCCATGTAAAGAAGCTACAAAATTAGAAATTGCCTGCTATGAACAACTATGGCGAAAAAACGAATAACTCGATGACATAACATATCAAAATATAACCTGCACGTACATACCGACATAGGGAATTTGGCGATACCATGCCTTGTACAGGTTAAGGACTCGCTTCCTGGCTTCCTCCTTATCCACAGACAGGATAGGTCGCACTTGCTGCACAGCTTTCTTCACTGCCTCACGTCCTGCCATCTCCTCCAAACAATTCCGGTGAATAAAAGCAAAATCTTTGATTAATAACAAATGTCAAAATGGCAGTGACATTGCATCGGCTGCTTTGTGCGAATTCCAAAATCGAAATATTGGTGCTGCCAGTACCAGCATGCTAGGATGTTCTTTTCGGACAAATGCGAACCGAAGATAGGAAACTTCTTGAAAATTAAAAAAAATGTTCGACTTTAGACTTTGGACATAGACGCGTACATAATAATTATTTTGGTTTTTTGTTGTTATTCTCTTACTTTCTGCCAGAAAGCTTATATTTCGTAAAATCATTGAAAAGCTCACTACGGCTTTCACCGAACTGCCCCACGCAAAAAAATTGGAGCACAAACCGCCGCTAACTTCATTTCAACACTCAGCTGTGGTCGTTTTTCGGTTCCACTTCGATTTGATTCGTCTTCCTGAAGTCGCTTGGAATTTTTTTTGAAAGATCTTATGTCAACGCGATGACGACTGGGTTGTGGATTGTTTTGTGAACTTGCAAAAATCGAAAAGATAGTGGAAAAGGACCGCCCTGGCCGTGGTGATCGTGTAAAAACGTAAGCGTAAAATGAAATGCGCCCGTAAAGCCAGAGCTAGTGCTGCAGCGTTTTACTTGGGGCGAAAGTGCTGAAGTTGTGTGTAAAAAGTGCAGAGAAATATGTGAAAATTTGAACGAGGCGAATGAATTGAATTGTTTCTAAGCGTTGCATGCGACCTTGTTGAAATTGTAGATTAAAGTAGCCAGCAAACGGACCCTGCAAAGGTAAGTGCGTAACAATGAAAAGATGAACGACAGTTTTCCTCGCATAATTCCAAGGTGCTCGCTGCCTCGGATGACACAATTAATCGGTGGGGCCGCAATGTTTTCAGTTATATTGGCGTAATCTAGTGCATTGTGATAGCACGGTAAAATTCTTATTATAACCCAGTTCGGGTCTGATAAGAGCCCTACGCACTTGTCTGCGAAGGGGTGAACAATTCCTTGCCCTTACACAGCCGCAAGTGAGCCCTTGATGCGGAAGTGGGGTTCCCTGAAAAAAAAACCGAAAACAAGGCTAGTTGGATTGGACGTGACATGTGAATATCTCTGGACGCATTAATTCATGTTTAGCAGGCACTAGACAATGCGGTACGTGACAGCTGTTTCGTTGGGAGCACGGGATTTCTCACCAAGGTGGCCCTGCCCCCCGCATTGCGCAGCGCTGCATCAGAATCTCGGCGGGCCTCAGTCTGGCAGAGATAATTCCTTTAATGAATCACTGCAGGAATTGTAAATAAACGATGAATCAGAGTTTCCTTGTGGGGGTCAACTTTAGTGAGCGCTCCACAAACCGCTTTATGTCACTTGTCATTGTGTGACTCCTCGTAGCTTTGTGGCTCGGGTGTGCGGTTTGCGGTTGTGTTTTTTCCCTATTTGCAATGCCATTTTTGATGACCATACCAGAATTTGCGTTCCCAAACGATCACTGAATAACGAGCACAATATTGCGGCTCGCATCACACTAGGTGTGCTCCAGGCGGTAACTAGATATCGCTTCGCTGTATGCGTCGATAACCCAGCTCAAGTGGCAAATGTTCAACTTGGCTTAAGCCAAGAACATATGTGCCCCTTGAAAGAACTTTCCATGCATGTTTTGATAGTTCACCCGAACTGGTACGTGAATGTTCCTTTTTTCTGTCTTTGCCGGCATATGCCAAGCATAACCTGAAGAAGGGCGTAAGAACAAAAAGAAGAAGAGGAAAAACATTATACATGCATATTTCCAAAAAGTCCAAATGTACGCACAAGAAAATCCATTTCGCGGTGCTTACCTTTTCCCCAATAAAGCCTTGTTAGCGTAATATTGCTGTGATCAAGACTTCCAAATACATATTTGCTTAATTGCTTAAACATGGATATCATAAGTCATCGAGGAAGTAATTCATTTCGGAGACATAACTTTGGAAGTTAATGAACGGTTTTATGCAGTGGTCGCTTTATATTTAATACGTTAACTGCCGACTGTCTTCAGTTATACCTGCTACTATGTCGAACCTAGAACTTTGGAGCTTTAACTATAGGTATTTTAGTTTTTAATATTATGAGGATATACAAGATAGGATAGACCTTGGAATGTGTTAGGACTGTCTCGGATGGTTTGCACAAGGTCTCTCATCGGCATTGCATAGAAGCTTTTCTCTGCAAAAAGAAGTTCTATAGGATTTCCAGTAGATTAAGAATCCGAAAAAATGTTTTAAATAGTAACGTATTCGAGAAAAATATGGTTGAATTCCTGCTCTCCGGATCTCTACAAAGCCTATATGGGGACAGTAGTGGAGAGATCTACCATATATGGATCATTAAGAAAACGCGACTTTTATCTACGAAGCAAATACTACATATAGATGTCACCTATCACTCGCATGGCACCAAACAGAATTTCAAAATGTGATGTGATTTGTTCTAATATTACAAAAAGTCCAAAATCTAGCGTTACATGTGGTCTCACTAGTGCGCAAATACCAAGACGAAACGGACTTGATTAATATTCCAGATCACAATGACGCCGATGCTGTGCCATGAGTGAGCATCTGTCGATGAAAGCCGATGACTCATCACGTGCCTCATCGGCAGCCAACGTGTTTAGTACCTGACTGATCTTAACTGGAGTTATCATATCCGTTCTTCGATAGTAAATCCGTCATCAAAAAATAACTTTGAAATTTTGGCATTTTCAACTTCAACCCACTCTATCTCTTAGCTTGTGCATTTTTCACCAGTTCTTCTATCCCACCCCTTATTCATAATGGAGTTGTGTCTTAAAGTTCCATGGATCAGATTAAACTTTTTCTTTTTTCCATAAACGCCTATTTAACTCCTACAACGTTTTTTTGGAAGCGATTTTCTCGACACCGTCTGCACGAAGACTCCAAAAGTTTTGAACTTTTTTTAAAGTCTTTATAATTGCTTTTCGATACTGTGTTAATTTTAATTTTTATGAACAATTAAGGAATAAAATTTATCGTAATAAACACACTTCTTTGTTTTTAAAGGGCCACACATTTTTATTTTTGATACTCCTACCCCTTCATTTCTCGTCGTGCACAAGAACTTTGACTTTCACATCCCTCGACTTGGCGAATTTTGCCTCCACCTGTACAAGATCAAATGGACACGGAAATTCAATAAATAAACTATTCAAGATAAGTTTTTGCAACAAGCCGGCGCTACGTGCCATGCAAGTGGAAAAATAATCGCTCTATTGCATTAAAGTTCCTTGTTATTTAACACCTTTAGATTTTTTTCTCTGTGGATTATGTCAAGTCACTTGTCTATGCTTATCAGCCAAAAACGACTAAAAAACGAAAGACCAAAATACAACACGAAATTGCCGCTGTGTAGCCTTATTTATGCCAAAATGTCATCGAAAGTTTGACCTCTCGAACGCGCGCCACTGAGAGACCATCTGAGCGATATTTTCTTATATTAATGGCAGCGACTGTGCTTTCAATGACAAAAATATTGTAGAACGTCATTCTGCTTTTTATTCAATTTTAAAATCCAGACATTGAAAATGAAAGACTTTATAGCTGGAATTGTTCTCATGTAAAATCTATACAGGCACAATCTTCGGTTATGGTTATATAGTTTTCGAGATATAGAGGGTAGAACTATTCACCATTATTATATTAAGGCCGGTATAATAGTACCTATGCAAAGAGTTTTTTGTTATATTGTGCAAGAGTTATCAAGGAATACAATTTTCCTTCATTATGTGCCAGTTTTTCGCAATCTGTTAATTATAGAGTGAACATTATTTAGCTAGGGTTGTCTTAGCACTCCAGATATTTTCTTCTATACATGTTAAAATTTAAATTAATGTCAACTATTTACCCTAACGAGACGCGAGTTATCTAGTGTTAAGCGTGTTAGACTGGCTATCCAAAAGTCTCAGGTTTTAATCTCACTCGGACCCCATGCCTCCACTCCCAGAGTGCGCTTTTCCTAATAAGCGGTAGATGGAAGCCCTATTAATTAGGATAGTTACTGAGCTAGCGAGAAACGACGTTTTTGTGGTATATCCCGTCAAAACAAAATATTCAATAGAATATGTTCATTAGTAGGTAAAAATTTTCAGCAGGAAGTGATAAGTGAAGAGTTTTTTATTTTGTTAATTTTTTTAAAACTTATCAACAGTTTTGATTAAATCATTGTTTTATTCGTAGATATAGTGGTAGCATTATCTAAACACTACAGAATTCAATTTGGTGAAAAAGAAAAAGTAATAAAATACGATTTCGTTTGTACCTCGAATAGATTATGCTTTTCATAGAGTCATTAAATATGTTTAAGCTTCTAGGGGGTTAAAATCGTGAAAATGGTTGAGTCAACCTCATTTACATGAAAGTTCTAGATGTCAGGGCACACATCTTATCTATACATAACATATAAATCTCAATATTTTTATTTATCAATGAATTACACCTTTGGACCAACGATATACATATTATATACAAACATACATTATATAGGCTTCGTTTCTTTGTGTGTTTTTGTTTTCCTACATATAATATCTACATACCTTCCACACTTATTCTATAGAAAAAGTACCCAAACCAAAATATTTTAGCTATAATAACGATTCTATATTTGTTTGCCCACGTATTAACAAATGTCTAAGCCCCTTAAAAGCATATCGAAAGCATCACATCTTTGGGCGCCAGTCGTAGTTTCATTCAAGTTTTTATTATGCCTTTTATTAAATCCCCTACCTGTAGATTGGGACAAATATTTAATATCGCATACATATATTCTTGAAATTGTATTGTCTTATCTGCCACAGCCAATTGTTTGATGTTCGATTCATGATAAATGGTTTAGTATATATCTGTTATCGCTCTAGTAATCTGGGAGATATTTTTTATCTTTATAGTAGGCAATGGGATAAAAGACGTAACCATTGTTATCATTTTCATTTCATTGTAGAATTTGTTCATATGTGACATGAATAATTTCTACGGTGAAGTGATAATTGAAATATTCGTCAAATTTTATTTCCTGTGAAACTCCTTCTGGGAAATTTGTCGCATGATGTCACACGATAATGTCTTTAGTTGTCGATACCTTGGAAAACAACTTTTAATCTAATTTAGTTTTGTTTTAATATGTGATTATTTTCCTTTTCCTGTTTTTAGTTAATTGCTTCGAGCAATAACTTTTTGAAGGTTTTAATCAGAACAGCAATAATTAAATAATGGAAAATCTTAGGAAAAAATTGTATTAGAGAGACTACATAAGATTAAGGAAGTAATTTGCTTTTGAAATCCAATTAATTAGTTCTTAGACAGGTATGGATAACTAATTATAAACACTTGGTATAGCATTGTACCATGCTTTGAACCATTTATCTTTATCTTTTCTTCTAATCCCCCTGGAATGAAGTAACTAAACTAGTAACGTTAATAAATATTACTGATCATTCCATGGGATCACTCAAGAAGACGATAGTGCTAAAAGTTGAACAACAGAGTTGGAACATTTCGACAACGACAAACTATTGTGTTTACACACTACATTAAATCTTAAGCCGCGTGATTTCACCATGACATTCTCGCACATTTCTGCCGGTTTGGTTTCTGGTTGCTAGAGCCAACTCCGCACTTGGCTTTGTGAAGCGTTGGTCTAAGGAGTTTCTTAATTCCTACGTTGTTAAATCCCTATACGGCTCGTTCGTCAGGCCTCTCCTTGAATACGCTACCCAAGTCTGGTCTCCCTCTAAATCTACCAACATCAATAGAATGGAAACAATCCATCGGCGGTTCCTTCGCTTTGCTTTACGTGAGCTTCCCTGGTCTGATCGCCTGAATCTTCCCCCTTACGAAACCGCCTTATGCTGATCGACTTGCAGCCCTTGCGGAAGCGACGTGACTGCTGATATTAGCTTCATCCATCAGCTGCTTTCTGGTCTTTTTGACTGCCCTTCACTGCTTCAGCGGGTTTCTCTCTACGCCAATCCCCGTAACCTCAGATCAGCCCCTCTCATTCGCCCTACGCACCACCACACCAACTATGGCCTTTTTGAACCCCTCACCCGAAGCTCCCTTCCTTCGACTTCCACCTCAGCAAATAATCTCTTAGGAGTGACCTATACCGTTCCTCTTGAATTTTAGTTGCATGTTGTCCTTCTTTCTTTTTGTTACAAGCTTAATAAATATTCTGTCCATTCTCTGTCCTTAGTCATCCTTAATTTTTTGGCCTTTTCTCCACTTAGCATAGTTTAATTTTAGTCATCTTTTGTATCTTGAATGCGAATGAATAAATTTTACTGATGATCAATTAACGACGCGAGTTCGGTTTTATCTCATTCTAGAATTCTTATTTACGCTAACGATGCCTAGATATTCTGTAGTATTAATAATGACTTAAATACCTTTTTTGTATGGTGCAAAATAAATTATTTAGTTTTAAATGTAAGTAAATGTACTCTTATACAATGTCTTTTTCCCGTTACCTAATAAATGGGGGTGAGTTATCTTGACTTAACTCAGTGAAGAATCTGGGGGTAAAAACTTTGACAACTACATTAATAATATTATTAATAAAGCTAACTCTGTGCTAAGGTTTATCAAGGTCGAGGGAATTCAATGATGTATATTACCTTTTTTCGTCCTGTCTTTGAATATGCTAGTCCTGTTTGGATCTCCTTTTTAGTGCTTTCATTCTTACCGTATTGAATCGGTCCAAAAACGATACCTACTATTTTGCATACCAGCAAATTCAGAGTCACACGTGCAATGTGGCCCTGCTGGAACCAAATGTCTGTAAAGTACATGCGCTGCAATCGAAGTCATAACATAAGCCAAAGATTGTTCAAGTGTACAGGGAGGGCGCATTTCATCGCTTCCTTTTCTACTATAATTTCAAGCTATGTAAGAGATAATGCCAGCTTGATAGTAGCATTGCTCCGGAGATAGCTTAGCAAACCATCCTTTGAACCTTTGATAAAGCTGTTTAAACTGAGCTTAGCTTTGTTTTATTCCACCAGAGAACTGCTCCGTAACATAGACTAGATCTTATTACCGTAGCATATCCTCCAATGTAGTATCTTGGGTCCTAAGACCCATGTGATGCAGAACGTTCTTCTACTTCTGTATTGAGGAATTTACCGCTGGTAAAAAATCACAATAGCATCCGCGTAGGATATTGAGTAAGGCCCTTTGCGCCTGAGTGAATCGACGAGGTCATTTACTACCATGGACTACAGGAGAGGAGACAGCGTGCCTACTTGAGGACATCCTCTGCCTGCTCTTCTCACAACTACATGATTGCTGATTTTCCAACATGTTGTTAATCAACCTAACCAGTGTTTGGTTTATATTGTGCTTTTGTATAGCGCCCGCCATAGCATCGAAGTTGGTGTTGTCAAAATGTTGTTCTAAAATGTCCAAAAATGTTCCGAAGGCGTCGCTTACTTAATAATAATTCAGGTTATTCAGGTTAGTCAGGTTGATTAACAAAAATTATACCAAAAAAAGCATATTGGTCATTACGGCTTCACTTCGAGCTGGCACGGATATGTTTACATATGTTTGTGACTTTATTTATCAAAAAACTAAATCATAAATAAGTCCATTCATTTCCAATAATTTTGCAAAGCACTTCTATTTCACTCTCCTTCAATAAAATTTTTCAAAATTTATCACTATGAAATTGTTTCCAGCTTGCTGTTCTTTGAAAATCACATGGAATTAAATCGGGCGATATTGGCGATAGTAGCCGCCGCTGTTTGTATATGTAAAATTGCTCGCAGAAGATTCATTGAAATTCCAAGTGTACGATAAGTAGCACCATCTTGTTGGAACATGTTGATAGATAGAAAGTAATGAATCATGTGGAAGTTATTCCATTATTCGTTCGAATTTATGTATTCACGAAACAATATAAAAACCCTGTTTTACCGTTGCTACCCACTGCTGTGAGCAATAATATTTTTCCGCGTGTGCAATATTGCTATGTTTTATTTGTTCTTGAAAAGTGCATGTGTACGTGTTGTTAGAGATAGTTGCATCATGTCCTTTTGAGAATATTATAAAAAGGTTGTAGTGATCTTCACTCGAATAGCTTAAGTAATTCGTGCTAATCTACTGAATGTTTGTTTTAAATGCAGCTTATGTTTGATTTGCTATCAGAATACAGTTTACAAACAAATCTAGAGGGAATTCCTATGAAAAGTTCTGTAAACAGCCGGAACATTTCTCCAAATAAATGCAAATCACTGATAATTCGGCTTCGTAATAAATTAATCAAAGCAATCCACCAGAAACTTTCAGCTCGTTTCAGTTGCAGTAAAATTGCACAACACTCTTTTAACTAAGTCCCACTATTGGTTATCAATGAAGTGATTCTGAATTTCAAAAAAAGTATATAACAAATTTCCCGTTGCGAGCCGGATTTCAGCTTTATTTACATTTTGTGTTTTGAGGTAAAAAGCTTCAATCACTCACAGAGTTATCACGAAACTGTAGGCGAGGCCCTAAATAAACCTACATTTGTTCACTAGCAAAAGGGCGGACCATGAAACAGCGCAAAAAAAACATCTCCGTAGGTTGGGTTAAAAAATAAATTACGGGGAAAACGACACCAACCTGGGTGTACTTTTACTTCGCCCTGAATTTTTCGATATCATGAAATCAGCAGTAAATTAACCCGCGAACCTTTCAGTCACGATGTCCAGGTGATAACATTCAGCTTCGATCGAAGTTTCCAAAACTGTGTAAACTTGAACATGATGAACTGGTTTTACAAGCACTTCCTATTTTTGTGCGACAAGTTTTGGCTTTGCATCAAATTAGTCATTCGGCAGCTGCATACGAAACAGATTTTAATTCAAAGAAGGCGTCTGGAGAATGTTAATAAGCTTTTTTTCAAGAAATCGAAATAGTCAATGAGTCATCAATAGCTTACCTGTCTGTCTTTCAAACCACATATGAATGTAGTTCGGAAATTTTAAAAGTGCGTAAATAATTACTAATCGAATGAAACGCTCTGATGCTACGAGGAAAATGTTACAATCTGATGGTGACTGACAGCTTTTAAAATGAATTCATTGCATAAATTTCAGTAACAATGCAAACATAGCATCTTGATTTTCATTATACTGATTTGTTTTTTTACTATCAGATCTTTAGTGCAAAATTTGAATAAAAAATCACGTTATTAGAAGCGGTAGCACATAATTTGAATATATGTATATGTGACTGAAAATGTTTTCTAATGAAGTTCGCTTTTATTATGAGTAACACTACAATTAAAGATCTCTGAATTTTTAGGATTACATTCCAAAAAGCGCTCACTCATGCTTAATTATATGGGTCCTCACAATTCCATGTAAACAAACATTGCGTTGTTGCGTCTTCTTTCTACGATACAAAAACAAATTCTGCAGGAGGGGAAGTTGCAATATTTCCGTACTCTAAATTAGACATGTTACAAACAGCTCTTGCAAACCACATTTTGTCATGGCTGATCAATAAAATATTTGGAGCTTAATTAAAAAGGAAAACGAAAATTTTTGAAAAGGGTTGTAAGTTGCAATACTTTGAAGGTTTCTGCCTTCACGATGCGTTGCGAAAATCCGTAGCAAGAAAGATACGTTGAAAATATTTCCAATAATATTTTAATTGCTTAAATGGCTGAAGACTTAAAACAGAATAACTACGAATTGACGTGAATTCAAATGTTAATTGTTTTTGAACATGCAATATCTGCTTAAGTTCATTATATTAGCTAAATTGAATTCAATTAAGACGCGAAAATTCCACATAATTTTTTTTGTTGGCTGACAAATTTAAAATTGAGGGAAACTTCGGGGAAGGAAGAATTAAAATGTTCAAAAGAAAAAGTCAATTTATTGTAAAGATCAGTCCATTAATGTCAATACACCATACAACTTTTACTAATGTGTAAACCACATCTCGACTGGATCAATATTATCCATACTTCGAAGAATTATTCGTTGATCATGGTCCGATACCGATCTCCATTGATCGTAACGCGTAGGTAATAAGCTCTCTTTTCACTTTTTTTGGCGGTCGACTAGTGTGACAGTCGTTTTTTTGTTTTTTTACTTTTATTAACATTTTAACAACCATCTAGAATTTTTAGAAGCCAAAATATTGAGTATATTGACTTTACAGCTTTCGAAAGATAGATATCACGTTTACATACAGAGTTGAAGTTTTCGACCAGCGTATATGCTGCCAGGGTTCATAGTACCGGCAAAATAGATTTAAACTTCGGACAAAATCCTAATGGAAATTTTCCTTCGAGATTTTGTTTATTTTATTTATAGTATTCTCTCAAAGGTCCTAAGCGAAATCTTGTAGGCGTTTGCACATGAGCGAAGGTCGCCAAAATAGTTTTGGTCGATTATCTCGTAAACTATTGAATTTACCACAATTTTCGTTATTTTAAAATTAGTTGCTCATCAAAATCGGCATATCTTATTCTAACTTTACGTCGCACTTATAGTTTTCGAGATATCAAAGTTGGAGCTAATCTCACCTAAACAAACAAAAAATGTTGCGGCAGGGAGGGGGTAATCTCATCCGTTTTCAAGTTACAGGGTGATTAATAATTTCGGGATGCATATTATTCTTTTAGTTTCATCTCCTGATATACTCAACGCAGCGACACCAAACTTACGGCAAACAGCTATTATCTCAATGCGCTTTCTAAAAATGCCACCAATGTTGATCTACCTTTATGAACTTGGGAAAGTGAAGAAATGCTCCAAAATATCCTAAAATTCACGTGTTCTCACATTTATTCCGAAATTCATGTAACTAAAACACCTCTTTTTTATTTTTATTAAATTGCCTGGGCTATCATCGGTTGACTCGAAATCGAGTGTGTGTGAGTGGCAGACAAATATAACCTGAATTTTTGCAGTTGTGGGTTTACTTATATATTTTTAAAATAGTTTCACGAGAGAAACATTAATTTTAATAAAATATTTAATTGCACAACAAAAACAAAAAAAAACAAAGCACAAACTACCGTGGGAATAAAGAACTGTCAGCTCACCTACTCGATTCGGCAAAATAGTTTTGATAGAAGCACGTCTACATTACAGTCTTTTATAAAGGACACAAAGTATGTATTGAAGGTCTTGCACTTTTGATGGAGTAGCGGAAAGAAACTATGTATATGCAGTTGTATAATGCTGCAAGTTGTTGTAGGAGTTATTGAAATTCCTTGAAAAATATTATTATTTTATTTTATTTTGTCATTACAGATGGCTATTCCATCACCTCCCGGGCCACCTCCACCTCCTGGGCCCCCGCCACCGCCACCAATGGGTGGTTTGAAACTGGGAGGACCAGCATCTGGAGATGTTAGATCGGCACTGTTGCAGTCTATACAAAAAGGCACAAAATTGAAAAAGGCAGTTACTGTAGATAAAAGCGCTCCGGCATTAGCTGGTACAGTATGTGGACAAGCAAATACATCTCCTAAAAGGATGAACAACATATCACCTTCGCCGGGGATAGCGAATGGTGGTCCAAAATTGGGGGGACTCTTTGAGGGGTTGACTTCAATGCCAAAGCTGAAGCCAGTCAATGGCAGAGGTAAGAAGGAATTTGTTCACTATTCTTTTACAGTTGTTCACTCATATTAAACTTAAAAAAAAAAAAACTCATTAAACTAAAAACTAACTGATAAACATCAAAGTGTATTTTTTTCTAATTCATAAAACTTTCGAGGTTTCCTTGACTTCCTTTCTTTTTTCACCTCCTTACGCGCGCAGTGATATTGGAATTTATTTCCCTTCACTCGCTTGAAGGAATTTGGAACTAGTCACCACAACTTCTCTTACCTTTAATTTCCTATGTGAAACATTTGTTCTCCTCAATATTTCTATTTTCAACGTTCTAAAGGCCCGCGCCCGTAGAATCCGTCGTCCACCAAACTTCGAAGTTTTTAACTGACGGCGAGATTGAAAAACATGCTTTTATATGGCACGACGTCTATAGCCGACGGACCCATTAGACGACGGAAGTATTGGCGGAGATAAAAGATGAAAAATGTTCAAAATTCTTCACTACTCGGATTTTCTAATTATTTAGACTATAGTCCATCCGAAATTATTGGGTCTCTAAATAAACAAAATAATAAGAAATGTCTTAACACTTGCAAATACCCAATGTATTTGTTATTTCAACTGGGATCCCGTCTGCTTTACCTGTAATTAAAGTTCAAATTAAATTCTTAGTTGGTGTCTACCTACTTATAATATTAAAATTATCCTGTTTTTTTTGTAGTCGGGTTTTTTATTATTTTTTAATAATCGCAAACAGGCTATAACTGAGTGCTTGTTCAGGGTTAGGAGAGTTAGGGTGGGTAAGCAGTGCGTCTCGAATAGAACAGTGATAGAATTATGTATCTTGTTTCGAGATTAGTCGAAATGGCTTGAAATTACTGAATTTCATGTATAGGATTCCGACAGGAATTTTGTGTAGTATTCAGCTATTGAATTTGTTTCGACTAAACTCGAAACAAGGTACATAATTCAACTCTTGGACTCACCTTCCTTTCCTATGGAAGCTTGATGGTTTCAATGGCAAATAGTTTCATTTAAGTGTTCTATACACTTTCGTTCCAGTCGTTGTCGTATTATTAGTGTCGTACATATGTAACGTATTTAATCAAATTCAGATATTAGTAACTGGACAAGAGTCCTTTCTGTTTGAAAACTTACTTTAAATATTTTAACAATATAAAAATCCAATCAGTTTGGAAATAAATGCGAATTTGTATTTTTATTTCATTCCAATTGTTCCACTTGTCATAAGAACTACTGGACTGAAAACGAATCATATGAACGAACGTAACAAGCACTTAGATATACATAGGTTCATTTGTGAGTCGAGTTTTTTTCGTTATCGACCTAAGTAAGTAGTACAATAGATACGAAGTCCGATTCACAGTTGATCGTTTTTTTAAAAGATTTATATTAAAATCAAGTAATTGTCGTAAAATTTGTTGAAATTGTGTCAAATGTGCTTAACAATTTGCAGAATTCACTTTTCATTATTTATGGATTGACGCAAGGCATTCTTTTCAAGCTGTTAAAGTTTTCTCTTGAGGTGTCTAAAAATAATGACACAAAAAAAATTGAAATATATTTTTTATATCATTAGCAGCTTATTATTTGAACGAGCAAATATTTTCAGGTACAGTGTCTTCCTCGCGGGGGAGTGTTGCACAACAGCAAGAGAAAAGCAATAGTAGTATCGCTAGCCCGCAAAGTAATGGTCCACCGCTAGATTTTAATGCGGAGCTTACGAAACATCTGACTCTGAAGAGACAGAAACAAATAAATGCGACCGAAGCGAATTTACGGACTAACAGGGGACCTCCGCCTCAGCCGCCCGTGCAGAAAAACATTTCATCTGTAAGCAGTGCCGTACTCGCATCCGCAAGCAATTTAATAGCTTCAATTAATTGTTTCCCTCGTTATTGCAGAGTGCTTCCGATTCAGTTTTGGAAAAAAGCAATACATCAACGAAATTGTCAGCAAAAGCGTCTTCACCCACTCTTTCGGAGGGTAGCAGCAGCAACAGCAATTTATTGAAGAAAAACACTAATCTTAGGTAAGTGAAAGTGTTCCGCGAGTTAACTTTGTTTTGATCTAAGCTGGTGCCGTGTGCTAACTTGTTCAGTGCCACATTTAAACGTTTGTTCCCTTTTAGTTTATCCATAGGTAATTCTAGTGTAAATAGCGATAGTTCAACAATGCAAACGCCCTTAGCGCAGAGCATAATTCCAAATAAATCGTCATTATTTGGTTCAAACAGTAGCAGTAACTCATCTAGTATTGCAAACCCCCCTCCTCTCACAAAACCTGTTGTTAATCATGGCAAGCCAAACTGTGCCCCTAAGCCTCCTGGGATCCAACAGCTAATTGCAAATGGAAAACCCACAGTAGCCCGGCATCACAGTATGAAGTCCCCAAGGTAGATACATCTTTGAACATATTACATTTATTATTTCAGTTGCTCTATACGTTATTATTTTTCCTTCAAAGATCCCCTCCTGTTGTTTCAACAAGTGGATCATCTTTTGCTGCCTCACATTTTGGAACTTTGCGTGGTCCACCACAGTTATTTCAATCGCAGGAATCTATAAGTACAAGACAGGCTCCGAATCCGCCTATTGGTAATGTCTACATTTCGTATAATTTTCGGGATTGCTTAAATGAAAATCTTTCCAACAGGACGACCTACAGTTGCTCCGCCAAAACCGCCTTCCGTGAAACCGCCGCCACCACCAACACCGGCGCGAAGCGTGTCAAACACGAACCTCAGCAATCTTCCGCTGAGTACACCGCCTACAAGCAGCATTGCGTTTGGATCAACAAGCAATGTAGCATTATTAAAGGAACAATTTAAAAGTCACAGCCATGGTGGCTCAACAAGCAACATACCCACCCTAGGAAATGTAAATAATACTTTAACTACCCCGAGTATAGCGACTGCTACGGTGACGAAGATGGGTTCCCCTATTCACAGTCATCGGGATAAACTACAAACGAAAGCGATTGATACAGCGCCGCCTTTACCTCCGCATCGGACATGTCCTGCACCTCCTCCTCCACAGAGGCAACCAAGCAATGTAAGAAAGCAAATCTTTTATTGTTCAGTATTCAAAGAAACACTTCTAAAGATAAGTTGATATGTTGTCCTTTCCAATTGATAAAAAGTGACAACTTAGACGACCTTTCAGTGATAAACATTATAAACATAAATATGACGGGGATAATAATTAATTTGATTATAAGCGAAAGAAATAAGTTAGTGATAAAGTAAAATCAGAATTGATATGAAATGTTTGTTCTTAATAAATCGGTTGTAATCCATCCGATTGACTTGGGTGTTATAAGTAACTTCTATGCTTTTAACTTTTTATTAATACAGCTGCAATGTTACAAAAAGAGAAAGTTCGTAGGTTTGATTGTTTGTGATTGCAAAACTCAAAAACCACTGGAACGATTTTGATGACTCTCAATAATTGTATTGCTTCATAATTTCTGTAAGTGTGTAAGCTATTTAATTTTTGCTTTCTTTCTTTTTTATCTGGGGAATCGAGTAAGCCGCACACACATCGGCAACGTTAATTCAAGCAATGTAGTCGGTGTACCAAGGCGGCTGCATAGTATTCTTGCAGAGGCAACGTGTTTATGACTCCTCTGTAAACCTATAAAAAAAGGTGTAGTAAGTTTTTGAATCATTTCTCGATGATGAATGAAATCACACTTAGAGTGTACATACGTAAAAAGGTATGTGCATTCATAACGCATAGCCTGGTTGGAGTACACGTACGTGCTTCTGATGCAATGAAAATTTTTAAAGTACCATAGCCATGTATCTTCTTCTGATTCAGTAATTCTGCTGATTTCTCGGTATGCCTAATTGTTTTATATTTGTATTCGTCTGATGAAATCTGTCTAAGGGTAGCAGTTGTTAATCCAACATTACTCTTCCACAAAACATTCATACTTCCCAGTATTTTGTGTTTCTCATATACAGCAACGTAAAGGAGAATGCCCACTTATCCAAATAAATGACTTGGAAAGACGAATCAAACTATATTTATTTGCACCTGTTTATATACTAATTAAAATCTTTGGTTATGTCTGGCAATTCTTACTTTTTTATTTATTTACTTATTTCGCTTAAACAAGCTACAGGCATAGATTAAACTACTTGATCAACTGCGATAGGAGAAAATTTACTTGGCAAAAGGATACTCACTGGACATTGCAAGCTAAATAAACATCTTCACACTATGAAAAGAGTAAACTCACCTCTGTATGAATACGACTTAGAAAAGGAAACCGTATAACACCTCTTATGCGACTGTCCTCGATATATGTATAACGGCGAGAGCCCAAATTTTTGGGGAACACATTATAAGTACAGCAAACGAGCTGGAAAAACTCACGACGCCCCAAATAATGAGTTTTGTTAGAAGAACCAAACGTCTACCGACTCATGATGGGCATCAAGATCAAATCGCATGACATATTGTTTCTCCCTCTGCTCGAGGCGCGTACAGTGGACCACATGGTCTAACATAAATGCAATAAATGCATAAATGTAGCCCACCTCTTAAATCTACATCTACATTAAACTAAAAAAAACTAAAGCAAGTAACAAGAACAAAAAAGCCTTAATCTACTAAAAATTACGAATGGTAATTATATGGGTGGGTTGGGGGAGTGAAAGGTGAGCTTAAGGGAGGCTTTGTCAACATGGAAATTGAAGGCTGCTATGTTGTTGACTTTCCGTAGCATTCTGATGAAGTGTTCCAAGTGACCGTAATTAGTGCGATGACTTTCGATGCGAAATTTGGGAAAAGATCTAACGCTGCGGGGGTTAGTGTACTGAGTAGGAACTCGGGACAGTCAATGGAACCAGCTAGGACTTGATGGATGAAGATAATATCTGCGACATCGCAAGGCAATAAGGTGAAGGTTAATCGTTTTAGACGGCTTTCGCATGGAGGAAGGTTGAAGTTATCTGTCCAAGGAAGGTCATGCAACGCAAAGCGGATTAATCTACGTTAAACTGATTCGATCTTGTTAAATAAAATGCAATGTATTGATTACATAAATTTCGGAGAAAAATTGGGAGAAACGTAAATTTTAGTAATTTGTTAAAAATTTTTTTACTTTCGCAAGTGATTGTACCTGCAGTGGTAGAGATAGATGAACACTGGTCGCACATTGAGATAGTAGTTCAAAAGATAAAAATAAAATGATGATATGCATCCCGAATTTGGGACTGGCATACGGTTTTTTGTTTGGCTACGTGAGATCTATGACCCCATTCATTTTTGTGCCTTGGATGAAACACCCTGTATAATTAAATCGCAAACGCGAGAGGTTGTGATTCCTCCTGTGAGTTTATTTCTGCACCGATCTTAATCTTAATGATTCTAACTATCAAATCACTAATAAAACTTTTGAAAAATTCAAAATGGTGGATATAATGTGGCGACCGAAAATTCTCAACTTCACAAAAATGCTATGTAAACGGGTCCCCTTATGTTTGTGTTTTATGAATCTACACCGTGTGAAGCCAGGCATAAAAGCTAGTACATTGTTAGTCAAATTTCTTCAGGTTCTGCAAATTTTATTTTGAGAGTTTTTAATTCTTTATCCCAAGAATGCATTCTTGTGCTAATCTAATATAATATTGATTTTTGCTAATTTGGCTTTATATATTGTTCATTTTAGACGAGTGCTGCTCCTCCAGTGCCACCACTACGGCATTCATCAATTCGAAATATTGCACCTTCAATGACGGCAACCAGTGTGGTAACTCAAGGTGTCACGGTCAGCAGGCTGATTGTCGATTTAGAGACGAAGTTCGCCAGTAGGTTCCACAATGTTACGGAATTCCCAGCCCCGCCACCATTCTTAAATATTCCCAAAACGTATCCTAGTCGAAATAATATAAAAACAGCTAACGGTATGTGAATAATCCATAATATTAGTATTGTTGTTTTGCAGTTATTTAAAGCGACAGTTATGAATATTTAATTTTGTACCATTTTTGTATTATTAATCTTGTTAACGTTTAACAGCATGCTTATGAATAAAACGGCATATCATCCAAAAATACCTGAAATGCACTCTGCATGGAGTTGATTTCTTAGTTCTCATCTTACCATCCTGTTGCCTTCTGTTTCAATGTTTTTTTTTGTATTCTTGTTATGTCCTGGAGCCTCATTACTTTCATTTTAATATACCAGAGAAAAATCTGATTCATGACCACATTATAGAACACAGTTGTCATGGCTTTGCGGTTTGGTCTTCATAATCGTGTTAAGTGGTGGAATTTGGCAAGTGGGGAATCTCTTTGTGTAAGTTAAGTGTTAATTATAGCAGAATCACTGATCTGCATTTCGTGTCTAGTTTACTATTTATTATTTAATTTATATTGAATTGCTACTGCTTACTCTAAAGGATATTGAATCAGCTCTTTATCATAAGTGCTGTGCGATTGTCTTCATTTCATTTATTAAAAAAGACAAGCATTGTAATCCAAGTATAAATATTTCATCTTAGGCAATTGTTTCCACGAAAACGAACAATTATATGATAAGTAACATTTATTCAATTCTTATGAATTGTCCTATATTGTTTTAATCGAAAGGTAGCGCAGACAAGACCCGGAATATGAACATTACTTACGACAACAGTAGCAAAGGACGGATATAGCCGTAGCATATTTTTCCTAAAAAATTAACAAATATGTGCGAGCAAAATGTTTTTTTATGCTTTCGATACATAACGGTAATACCTTACTCCATAGAATCTGTTCCGAAAAGATTGGTAGTATGGACTATTTCTGCCTGCTTTTTATTCCCATCATCCCCGTGTGTTTCTGATATCAATTTACGACAAAAAAGAAAGTATATCAACGTGGTAATTACCTTTAAAATGAATCAGCGTATGTTTTCCTGGAATGCAGAACTTACACAACTGTGAGCAAGATGGCGTACGACAAATAGAACATCAAATATTGTATGCTTTGATCATATCAATTAGAAAAATATTTCGCCGAGGTATCTTCAACGACGGTCAATTCAACACCACTTCGTTGGTTCGTGTTGTACTTTAAAATACCCGAAAAGGTGATGTAAGAAGAATCGTCAACTAGCCGACATCAAAACTTAGCGACGCGCGATGGCGGATTCTATGTATATGGCGATTACATAGAATAGTTAGATTTGTTGTTGCTATTCTTTTTTGTAATTTTTAAAAACGGCTCAGACAGGGCGAGACCTAATACGGATCTGGTAATTGATGGATGAAAAAATTGAATACAGTATTTTTACTCTCCCCAAGATTTTATTGAAATCATATACCATTCTAAATTTGTGTGTCATATCATACGCCAGCATTATTTCGAATCCAACTACGTAGCTTGGGGACATCAGCGTACGCCCCAGGTTTTGTTGTTTCTCCACAGCGGTATCCGAAAGACACAATGCCTATCAAAGTGTCATTGATAAAGAGTGGTCCACCAGAATCGCCCGCGCAAGCGTCTTTTTTCCCATCAACTGATCCAGCACAAATTACATTCCAATTAAGGATATACACTCGTCGGAGGCACTCTGCTCGGGACATCAATTGGACATGAGTATACTTCAAAAATTCTGAGTTTTCGCCTTTCTCCTTTTCAATGCCCCAACCACTTACAGTCGCAATGGCAGTACTATCATGATAATCATCGTATGTAAGTGGCAATTTAGCAGGTTGAATCCTATCACTGTAGGTGAGAGCCTCGCTTAAGAAGAGCAGTGAAATATCGTTGTTTGTAAGGAAACTATGATACACAAAATTTTCGTGGGAAAGGTATCTTTCGACAGGTATTATTACGCCCCCTCCGTTCACAAGGTTTGTGGCTCCAACAAGCACTGAAATTTGTTTATTTTTGTGCATCATGCAGTGAGCAGCAGTAACAACAACTGTCGGTGATATAATCGTGCCACCGCATATTATATTACTGTTATTCAGTACTGCAGCTTGGAACGGAATTTGTCCCACCTTGGCCAAATATCCTCCCGTAATGCGGAATGATCGTTCAGGTATTCCACTCACTACAAGCGCTATGCTCACGATGGATAATACGACTAATCGGAACATTTTGAACTACCGGGTGCTTCTGACGGCTGTCCTTCTTAAGGCATTGCTTATATAGAAATTCTCAAGTTGTCCTTATTTACTTAGTAAATTTCAGAAGTTTACATTAAAAAGCTAAACAGCTGGGCGTAAAATCAAATACAGGTGACAATAGTCCTTCTCTTCGAGAAGTATAGGTAACCAAGCTGATCAAACACACAATGCACACTCATTATGTGATGACATTTGAAGCAAGCAAACACAATTTTGTGAGCTGAGATCAAGGCCAAATGTACGTCATATTGCAGACTTTGAATTTGAACAATTTTAAAGTATTTGAATTTGAAAGCAGAAATGTCTTACGGTGGTCATGTAAAGCCAAGGGTAGATTTTGTTGACTTAAGTCTCGTTGAGATGTTACTGCATGTCTTCCAACATTTTTACCGATAGTATAGTTAAAAAAAAGTGAAAGCAAATTGGCAAACTTGTTAACAGGTTTTTCTCAAGTTATACAGCCGGTTAAAGGAAATCAAAACCTTCAGATTTTTTGGAGGTGTGGCTTCTTGTCTCCCAAGAGTTCTTTCTGGTTCTGGGTAAGTTGATAAACATTTTGACCAATGTTATTTCTAACGAGAAATATACAGGATAAAAATTGATTGCTCAAATACAAGAAAAACTTTATATAATTTCCAATAATTTTTTCAATGCGTTTTTAAAGATTGTTTCGATTTTTCAAATTTTCCTTTCCTCAGTCTCGTATATAATTGGGTACGCTCGTGTGCACCGTCAGGGGTCTTCCACTTGTGGTTGGGGCTTTCATCCTCTAAAAAACCTCCTACTCTCTAGACATATTTGTACCACCCCGGACTATTTTATGTATTATCCTCACTAGCGTCTTTCTGCGCTGTTTCCTATCGGTCCCGCTTGGGGTTCTCCCTTATATATAAGAATCTGCTGGATAAATTTTGTGGATTATGTCCAATTATTCCATGCTGCTTCATTTTTTCAGGTTTAAATCCTTTGAGCTCCCATTTGAGTCCACCTGTGGCACTCGAAGAATGTATGTAATGCGTCTCCCCCGATGAGTAGCTTCAAACCGAGCTTATTCCCATATAGAAAATTTATTTTAATTTTAATTCGGTTACATACCCTTTTATTTAACTCTCCTTGTTATCGAATATCATGAATATCAAAATATGAAAGGGTTTGACGATTAAAATACGACAAACTATATGATGGCATTTGAAATTTAATATGGCGGACGCCCCCAAATGACGAATTACTTTTTCTTCACAACCCTTTAGTATGACCATCAAATGAAAGCGTACAACGAGTAGAATGCGATTAGTTATTTGGCGTTATTCTAAACCCAAGATATCTTTTACAGGCATTAATATTTCCGGATTATTTCATATTCTCCTTTTGAGTTTTGTGTAACCTTTTGTGGTCTTAAAAACTATGTATAATTTTCAAATGAAAGGAACTTTTTTTATTTTCGAATGTATACTTCACATACAACGATCCCATGTCTTAAGTAAATACTCTTCCAAAGGCTTAAAAGATATGTCTATATTTATGATATGTATATCATGTATCCCGGTATCCTGCAGCATGTGTAGACGCCTAAACTCCAAGCCAACTTGAAAATAAATTCGTCTCCCTGTTTTATGGTAGCTTCACATTCATACATACTGAGGATGTGTTAAAAATTCTGAAGGTTTTCCTGGTTTGTTCTTGTGTTCAAGGTGGTATCGACGAAACTGATATTGTCGTCGTATGTGTATCTAGTAATTTTGTTCGGGTTGGTTGCTTCCTTACTTTAAGCTGCAAGGATTTTGGTTTTATTGCTGTTTAAGTTTTGTATACTATGTATCCTTTTCAGGGTTAACAGTTCTTTTGGTTGTACTCGGTTTTTCTGATCCGCTATATTAGCCATTCGCTGAGGTACTCTTGTTGGTCCAGTTATGTGGCCCCTCTTTACAATCCAGGCGCTTAGCCTGGCCGTACGGTTGGATTCTTGTTGTACTGTAGACAGAGACACGCATTTGCAGTAAAATTATCTCGTTACGAATTATAAAATTATCTCGTAAATGAATTGATGGTTTAAATGAATAATACTATGCACTGATTTTAACTTTTCTGATGCCAAGTAACTATGTACTAGGCTAAGCACGGTAATGTGTTTACTTTCAAAGTCGTGACATGAAGAAATTGAATTGGATTGATAACTTAAGTAGTAATGCCAATTTTAAAATAACAAATGGTGTGGAAAACCTGGCAAACAATTTTGAGACATGTTTTCTGTGGTCACACTGTACATGTAGAATTCGGTTTTTTGTAGTTTTCCCTATTACTTTTTGAAAATTAGTTATATGATTTCTTAGGTACTCGGCCCTAATCCACACTCCGACGTAAACTCTACGATACTTTGTAGAAAAATTTCGAATTCCACACTACGAACAAAGTGCTGCCACACAAAAATCATTCCGAAAATGCAAAATATGGTTAAAAATCGCTTTTATTTGACTTTTTATTTTATGAACCTAACGTGGGTAAGAAATTCCCAAAATATACATTTTGTTTTGTTTCAATAAATTTTAATTTTGGTTTTGCCAGTCAACGATGATGGACGGACGGGGTTCTGAGATACAGTGTTCTTTTGGTGCGGCGGCGTAAAGCTTTTTGGTACTCGTCTGCTCTGCTCTGCTCTGATGATTCGGTACGATCTCTTGGAGAGTTCTGAAGATTCCTGTGTTGTGTGCTCGTCGTGGGGGGGCTTGCGATGTGCTTTCAACACAAGCAAAAATTGTTGAGGCACATTTGAGCTCTCCGACACACTAATCGCTTCGGACGTTTTCCTTCGGAAACTGTACATCCGTCGGAGTGTGGAATACCACATGCACGGTTTCCGAATGAAATTGCCATTACGTTGGAGTGTACAATAGGGCCGAATATCTCTCCATATTATTTAGGTAAACATTACTACTTTTGGAATGCGCAACTTGTTGAATGCCAATCACTTCCAGTAAGACTCAAATTAAAGTAGATAATTTTATTTCCTCACTTTCAGATCTTCAAGTAGAATTCTTCCGATTTTCTGCAGTTTAGTGAAACTGATCCAATGGTTCCTAAACCACTTAGTTGCTGGCATGTCTTGTTTATCTTTTTATATTTCAGATTAAGAACCTAGAGCATCTTGCAGTATTGTTTTCACTGTCCAAATCATCTTCAGCTTTCCAAAAAAGGGAATTGTTGCTTTGCTTTTTCTAGGGCGAAATGCTTTCAATTATCTCTTAACTGCTTTTGCCGTTATCGATTTCTAAAATCAATGAAAACTTTATTTATTGTAGCAGTTGAAACGCGCAAGCAAAGAGCACCAGAGCCGCCAGCGAATCGGCAAGATCCAGTTGTAATACATCTAAATGACCAGAAATTGTTTGCTAGAGACTCATCTTATTGCTAGATACCAAACAGTTAAGAATTTATCGCTAGAAATACGGCACGTACTTAACGAATTCAGACAATTTTTCTGTCTCCAGCCTTTACCTATCAAAACCAAAAACAGTGTAAGTATTCTTGACTTGTTTATTCCAGCGTTTCTCAGGTGTTACTTTGCTGTATATCAAGTAAACATGTATATTTGAGAGAATATTATAAAAGTGATCTTCATCTAGATGTAACCCAGTGACAATAGCCAGACTTTTTCTGTTGTTGACAAATTCATAGAGTAATGCGAATGTTTTACGTAGTTAAGGTCTTTATTGCGAGTTGATGTTTCGTTGAACTTAAATTGTATAATACACAAAAATTGACATGTTTCCTTTACCTATTTATCATTACATAGCTCTAAATACATATACAATATAAAGATAAGTATTAAAGGGTTCAGAAGAAGAAATGTTTGGAAAAAATATAATGTAATTTATTGATTTTATTCATCTTCAAATGAGCTTTTAAGTTTCTGAAAGTACAGTCGGATTTATCACACCTATTGGCTTTCAAAAAGAATCTTCTTTTTAATTGAAAGCGTTAAACACTGCCCCTGTTGTGGTTCTTATTAGTTCTTGGATGCTGCCAAAAAAGATTTTCTTATTTATTTTAATTCTCTGTTAGTTTGCATTTCAGTGTTTTTTTAATTCGTAAAGTATAATGTCCATTTTTAACCCGAACCAACTATTATTACAAATGAGAGTTTGAGTTTCACAATAAATATATTTTCTTCGATATGAATTGGAAGTTGATGATTGTGAAAACATATTACACATCAAAAATGCTTCAAAACAAACGTATTTGACATTTTTTCACTTTTTGCCTTATTCGATTGTCAAGCATTAAACACCTAAGTGCTAATTTTAGGGACTGTTGGTCACATCCCATCCTTAAAAACTCTCATCGTCTATAAGACCTACCTACCATAGGCAGTTCTGATCGCTTTTTAATAGTATTCCAATGTGCTACGCTTCTTTGGTATCCTGCGATCAAAACTAATCCAAACGACTAGTGTCACATAAGTAAACAACAATTTACCAAAAATTTAGACTTGTATGACTGTTTTTCCGATAGCAGCATCAAGTATTTTCCCAACCAATATTTCACATCTTGGATTTAAAAATTTTAAACCATATAGCCCATCCTGGTTAAAGAATAATCGCCTGAATGTTATAGGAAAGAAAGAAGCCAAGTCTATAGGCTGTACACATCAAGTAGAATTGGATTAGATCTGCAGTCCATTACATATACTTGTAACATAAAAATAGATTATCAGACAGATTCAATTTAATCATAATAGGAGAACGCTGACTGAATGGACAGCGAGTCCGTTTCACACATTCTTCCATGCTGGCCTATTATCTAATTGAGTCTTTGCAGTTCGCTGCGAATTACGCCTACCTTCATCTACGCAGAATCCTTCATCTGCAAATCGGCGAAAGTGTGCTCAAGAACCTCTGCATTTTCGTACTAGTGAGATTTTCAAAATATCTATCACATTCTAATTATCAAAAGATGCACCTTCTCTTGGTAAAACATCTACGCAAATTATTGTTGTTCTTCACCTGGAATTTTTACATGATCGTGGAAATTTCCTCACGTTCAATCTATACAAAAAAAATTAAAAGCTACCAATGTGCCGAACTCGTAGAAATAAGAGATAAGAAAATTCCCTTAGCCAAAAATTTCTGCCTTCCGTTTTATTTAGTACAAATGTTAAAAATGTGTGCGTTTTGGTTATAAAAGTGCGTAAATTATAGAGCTTTCGGAGAGGGGATTAAATAATTGTTGAATTAAGTTAACATGTGTTAAAATAAAATAAATTGAAATTCAGTGAAACTCCATGGTTATAACATAGAGACAATTTACAAACTAATCGTTAATTGGCAGACATGTATAGATAATAGTTTGATGAAAATGTAGGTTGAGTTCTTATAAATAAGATTAATTAAATTTATTATTCCTATAGCTGGTGCCTCCGAAAAAGTGCGAATATCAGCTCCATTAAAACAGTCGTTCTATTTACAGTAACTTTTATTTAAAGATGAATCAAATTATTATTATTATTGAAAATTATAGTATATGCTGACGAATATAATGATCATCAATGTTCTAAATGTTCAATGGAATCCAAATGGCGAAGATATCAACATTTTTCGATTCCACCCGAAATGCCTTACAGAGGCAAAATCGGGAAAACTGCAAAGTAAAACTATTTTTGCCATTTGTGCGCTGTCCCCACTGACAGACTTCTAAACACTCTGAAATTTTTCTAAAGCCACACTTATGTTCATGCAATGCCAAAAAGGATAGACAAAACCTATTACGTAACGCGGGTGTGTTTGGGCACTTCGAAGATATGTCGTTTAGAAGGCTAATCTGGTTAAATTTGCTGAAAATCTCCGATGCGCAAATGAAAGTTCTGAAAGATGTAATAATCTGTAGTCCGCAGTTAATTCTTATGGTATTTATAACGGTACGGGGCCCGCTTCCCGCAATTAACGCATAGACCGCAAAAAAACTGAATTAAGTAAGATGGAGTATTACAATTGCTTTCTTGGAGTGTCCTAATCATGATTGATTGATTCTTATCAAGGTACTTAACATGTAATAGCACATTCACAAAACTTCGAATTATCAGACCTCAAACTTGAATTTCGTTGCAATAACTTTGACCTTTGCATTGTGGAAAACATTTGAAACACAAATAAGGGTGGCGGTGGTTTTAGAGGTCTCAGAGCAAATGTTAAAGGGCACTCAAGGGAAACGTGTGAATACTCCATTCTACTTTTTCCTCGCACATCTTGTATAAAAAAAAACGCGTGTCTAAGCAACAAATGCTAATCAATTGTTTTGGTGTTAGCATAGTTATTATTAGAATGCGGATTTTATGCAATTACATATTTCAATACATATATTTATACCTATTGCAGAGACCCTCATGCCGCGACTTCGAAAACTGTAGCATACCAACATCAAACTTAAGGGCCCTAGATAAGGTCCTAGACTTCAAAAATAATTTACGTTCAAATGTTATACATACATATATATTTAATTAAATTGCATATAATCCGCAGTCTTGTTATTATAGGTTAATTTATTGCAATTTATGGTTTTAACCAACATTTTGAGATGATTTTTGTCTGTCCTTCGATTAGATTACACACATTGGAGTGGGTTTAATACTCTTATAGGAAGGATTAAAATATTTCTCTAGTATAATCCCGTTTTTATTTTAACAAATGCTTCTTTCAAGGCCACACTGGCCACTGTTCCTATTGCAATGTAATTGTAATATCTTTAGTCCTGTACACCGTATGCGTAGACGACACCGCATTTAAGAAACCCCATATGTCAAGAGAACTGGATTTTACTTTTATTAGTTATTACTAATTTTAGAGATAGCTAATAGTTCTTGGGCCATTATTTTTAAAATTCAAAGATGCGTCAGTAACATGTGTTTAAATTTGTTTGTGGTATATGCTCTCAGCATATATAATAATATATTTATAGGTCTTAGTTCCTTTTAACAACCGTGAAATACGTCGGACGGTAAAAAATAATAGCCTTTGATTAGAAAAATTTAAAATTAACTTCATAACAATAACAATATATCGTAAGTTTTGGATTATGTATAAACATACTTGAGCAATCCCATTAGTTACTGTGTTACATTTAAGTGTTTTCAAATACACTCAGTTTTCGATAACTTGCCCTTTTCTCACACTGATTTATGAAGGTTCTCACTGAATTGCGAGGTTATAAAGGGTCTTTCAAATCGAGTTTTCAAAAGAAATTAAATAAAAATTATAGAATTTGCATTATAGTCAATGAAGTCTTTATTGACTGTGAAAGTACAATGTGTGATTCTTTTGTTAAAATTTTCGATAACTTTTTCACACAATTTGGGCTCTGTCTCAACAATAACACAATTTCATCTCTCAGTGCGTCAATAGTTCGAGGATTATTCTTATATATCTCTCCTTTAACGTAGCCGCAAAAAAATAGTCCAGTTGTGTTAAATCGCACGATCTGGACGGCGAAATTACATCACCATTTCATGAAATTACACGACCAGGAAATTTCTCCTGTAATAAAGTTACCGTTTCACCGGCTGTATGGCACGTAGCGCCATCTTGCTGGAACCACATTTAGCTGACATCAATAACTTCCAATTCCACCGCACAAAAAATCTATTATTATTCGTCTACAGAATAAATGATTTTCAATCTCATTCTCGATGCTGTGTAATCCAATTGTGACGCGATGAATGGTCAGCTGGCTGGTATACGACCTATGAAATACGCGATTCGTCCCAGTAGTGATAATAAGCATTACTGTCAATATCTTAAAGAATCATCCATGAAAAAATCATCGAAAACCCGCATCGCAAGTAGTTTTTTCAGAACTTATTAGATCCGGAGGAATATCGTTTTCCCTTCTCTAATTTATTTTTTATGTTGAAACACATTTGATAATCATACATAGCAGCAGTGGCCGTATCTTCCAAAGAGGCATAATGACTACCATCCTATGAAAACACAATATTAATTTCATCAATGTTTTCACCTGAGCAGCCATTTACATATGTTAATGTAAGTTTATATGTATGCTCAATGCGCATGTTGTTCTGTCGTTGCAAGGACGACAATTTTGTGCAAATGGCATTGCGTACGACAGACAATATCAAGAAGACTACAATTGCGCACACTCGTTCGTCCTAAACTTAAAAAATTGTGTACCTTACATTTTGTTGAAAAATTGGAAAATGGAAGAAAGTATTTGGTTTAAAAACTATTTTCCTTGTGTGTGATTAGTATTACATCAAAAAACATATAACGCAAAGAAGTTGCATGACCCTAATTTGCCACCCAAAAACGTTCTGATCGATAGAAGAGAAGGAAGGGCACAAGGAGGGGAAGTGATATTCAGAAACCCTGGCTGTGGACACAAATGTGCACCAGCCAGCAACGCGCAGAATTTTGGGCGCACGTTATTCATATAGGTATATTGAATAAATCAAATTTCCATATCATGTTTCATATTGGGATGTTTAATCTATATGAGTAATTTATCTTGCTTTTATTTTGACGGCAAATATTTAATTCGGCATTTTCCACTTTCATATCTCGTTAGAAGCTCGGCGAATGGGTAAAATGGTGCATGCTGTTAATTTACATTTAAATGTGTTGATTCATCTAGTTAAACATCATATAATTTATTTTAAATTATATATATATCTACGGTTTTCGGTTTAATAGTTTTTTACATTAAAATTTAAATTACTGACGTCATTACGAAGAAGCAAAGTAGCTTTTTGTTTCATCATTAAAACACTAATCATGGGCCAGTACACGTAACTCACCAAACTCGATGAGTCGTGTTTTTTGGTCCGCCGCCGTCTACTGGTATGAGCTGGTCAAATGAAAGTCTCGTTCAGACTCAAGACGCATTTAAAGCTCATTACTGTAACAAATAAGAACAAATAACATCTTGCGCACAACAACCTTCTAGTCGAATAAAAAATATAGCAAATTCATCCTAAAAGTTGAAGTTTAGCTACATACCTGTAAGAACTATCAAAATTGATTAAAAAAAAATACACTGTGATTGGTTTGCCTAGAAAACATTTCAAGAATTTTGAAAACATGAAAGAAACGTTTAAAATTTCAAAATGAACATGAAACGTTTATACAAAGAGTTACTTATTTTGTAGACGTGCATTTATATTTGTACATAAATTATATAACAACTAGGAAAATTTCCCACTATACACACACGTCTTAACCCTTACGGATATCTTGTAGCACGATTACTAAATAGGGATCGGCAGCAATTTATGGGCCGAAATGTTCAACAGGAAATCTACAAATAAAAAGTACTGAGGCGATCTCGCTTGATTGATTTGATGTGCAAGGTTTGTCAGTTTACTAGTTTTTGCTGGTGACTTGCAGGTTAGAACGCAAGTGCATGAATTATTTGAAATTTTTGATTAATTTTGACAAAATGTGGATTGATTAGTTAGCGAGTAAATTAATGCGAGAGGAACTTGTGATAACTTTCCTTCTTTCAGGCTAGATCTTGTTGGAATTTAAGGCACCGATAATTCTGTTTATTAATTGTACTATTACCACAACCTATTGTTAATTTTATGGTGAATACATTTTTTAAAAGCGAATGCCGTTTAATTTACCCTCTACGTCCTATTCATCTTTGCACTTCTGTTTCGTTGCGAAAGCGCGTGTCAGACAAAACGCGATGTACCAATACCAAAGTGTTGGACGTTATAATATCTGGTGAGTACACTGAGCCTCATAGACCCTACAGTAATGTTTGTTTAATGCCAGCAGCAATGTGAGACCAACGTTAATGAATACCTATCCAACAAGAAGGGACACTCGTGACGTTTTTCCTTATCTTTCAACGACCTTGGTATCGTTAACCGGACCAGACGTTTCATATTCTTAGAAATAGTTATAAAGAAGTAGTAAGTGAAATCAAGACAAAAATTTGGGGGGAAATGCTATGAAAATTAAAACGCTTCTACAGGGCGCATGATTTTATTTAGAACATTTCTCATTTTCCAGTAAGGTACAAAATTTAATTCCTGATTATTTTCACTTATGTCCCACCCCAAACACCTTATATGATGTTTACCCATCAACACCGCCCTGTACTGGCTTTCTAGCCGAGCGAGCGCCGCACACAGTCGCTACGAATCGTTAATAATCGCCTCCGAAATGCAGAGTGAAAAATATAAATAACATTTATAAACCGTGTGTGCGCTACCTGCGTTCCCCTTTTTTCATTCGCATTGTCCCTATGCTTTATAATCGCGAGGAGAGGTTGAACTGAAGTGTCATTGTAGTAGAGAGAGTTAACAATCGCCTGTTAAACTCCATTGCAAAAAAACGCTGCATTTTGTATCTCATACCACTTTTCCCAACTATGATTCTGTCTCTTAATTTCTTACAGGAATACATGCAATGGTACTCGTTCGTTTCTGTTTTAGCTAATGGAAAATTTTTGAGGATGGATGTTCCCGACATTGTATACTGATTAGGGATTTTCAGGCGTATAAGAGTGTCCCTTTTTGTTGATAGATATTCTTGGTCTACGGTGGCGTGGGTGTATACATACAGACACATATCCTCTTTTTACTACATAATACTCGTAACATTATAAAGGGTGTTTCGTTTTCGTTCGTGTTTTTGGATGCCGGCGTTAAAGTGAATGCAACTTTGTATCGTGAATTGGTTTTGAAAGGTGCATTGGGCACGTAAGCAATTCGGGAACAGACCGTATAAGTTTTAACAGACCGCAGCACCGTCGCACAAAGTTCGCGCGAATCAAGTTTTTTTGGTTGAAAAACAATGTTCCAAACTTTATGTCAGTACAACAATGGCTATCAAATTCACCAGATACCAAAGCTCTGGACTTATATCTCTCGGGCATTTTGAACTCCAAGGTCCTCACAACAAAAATACATGTTTGGACACTTTGGAGAAATCCGTTCAACAGAAATGGAAGCGAATTCCATAAGCACACATTCGTGCAGTGAGACATTTCATCTACGATGGGAACACCTTTGTGCGTATCAAGGCTGCTTTGCTAGTATATGATCTCTTAATCGGACTATATTCTTGGCTACGAGGCCATCGCCTATGGCTATGCATCTTTTCGAGAAAGTTTGACTCAACCATCACAAGCATAATATTGTATTTTGGATTGTAAAAGGATACCTTGAAGATCCCGAAATCAAAATGTTCAAAATGAAAGTCTTCACTCCACAATTATGAACTTTTATGTTTAGCGACTTTAACAACTTTATTTTCCGACGATCTTCTAACGATTCTCTGAACTTGCTAGCTAATTGCAATTATAATTTTATTTTACATTTTGTGTGAATAATTTCTGGAATCTCAAGCCGCCAGAATTTTATTTAGGTTACTCTTTGTCGTTTCAATAAACCAACCTAACCTGCATATAAAGTTGGCTAATTGAAATTATCTACGTTCAGTGGAAAATCATGCTAAACGAAAAAAGAAGGAAATATGGTACAAGCAACTTAAACATCGTATACATAGTAGTTATACGTCGTCTGCGATTGCACCTAAAATCTAAAAGGCTATGAAAATTTCTTTGCAATCTTAGTTGCTTTTGGGTTATTGTTTAAAAAATTGTAAATTCTAGTTGACATCTTTGATTCTTCCGTTTTTCTCCGTATTAATTTTTAAAATGGCACAATCTACAAGGCTTAAACCCCCATCTAGAACATCAGCGCCGATGAGAGCAGCCGCATCGAAATCTGTCGCTTCCATAGCCCCCGCCCGTCATGTGAAACCTACTAAACAACAAAGGGAAGAAAATGAGTATTTTCAATTGAACGCTCTTCTCGTCTCAAGTCTTCTACCTTATATTCCAGCTGACGGTAACATTTATTTAGTTACGAAGTAGAAAATATAAATACCTGTCTAACTAATTTTAATGTTCATCTAAAGAACGAATTGCAGTACAGAAATGGATGCAAAAACTATATCGAATGGGCGGAACAGAGAATGAACGAAAGACTAGAAATGATTATGTCTGGTTTCTACTCGTGCAATTGGAAAGTGGTGTTGTTACTCTGCCTTTTGTTAAAGATCCTCCTAAAGGTACACTTGGACCAGTTACCAAATGTGTGGTATGACTTAATTTACTACATTTCAGTTCTGTTTTCACTTTTTTTCTGTACTTCTGATTCCAACATTTTGTTATTAATATATATCAACAAGAAAAGACTATGACCGTTTTCATGAATTCAACTTGCATACAAAAATCAATTGTAGAATTTTTAGGTAAGCTGAATTTTAATTTTCCAAGTAGATAGTACACAGCTTGTGAACAATTTCAGGCGTTTTCATAAATTCAAACTTGCATGCATACAAGTAAACAGACATTCGTATCACCAAGTTGATAAAATCAAATTGTGCACAAGCTACTAACTACATACTTACAAAATTTGTAATCACTTACCTAAGCAAGATTAAATTCATGACTACTCTGCAACTGATTTTTGCATGCAAATTTGACTTAATGATAACGCCGTGTATGTGAGGTATATAACAGTCCCATGAAATTTTTGGAAATCCATACGAAATAGCACACCATCTTCTGCAAATATGTCTAAGGGTAAAAAGTTTATTTGAGCTTAGCTGGACGTCTAATGTTTTCTTGTATTTGCTTCCATAAGTATGCTTAAATCTATGAAAATTATTACAATTCAAATGGGAAAGCAATATGTACAGTAACTCGCAGTTAGTTTCCTACACATACTATGATGCTCTTTTCTATACCTATTTCTCAGTTTTCCCCCCTGCAACTATTTTTTGATACCGCTTTCCAGTCTCATCTTGAAAACCCTGGCTTTAATATACGAGTATGTATGCTGACTCAATTCATTTTCGTAGATATAGCTCTTGTGAATTTTTAGTGGAAGTGTATAACGACACCTTCCCATGTCAACAAGTTATATCCTAGCCTAGAGAGAAAGGACGAACTACAATGGTGTGCTATTCAATCATATCTAGCTGTGATTTCGTTATGGAATATACTTCGAAACGCCGCATTCAGTAGAATAATTTTTTTGGTTCTTTAGTAGCTTTTTTTCATAAATTCCTTGCCTTGTTTTGTAACGGTTATTATGAGCATATCTACGGCTTTTCTTTACAGTCTTTCTTGCAATTTCCACAGTCAGTTGAAACTAACTTCCTATCCTATATTAAATATAATATTGGGGTCCATTGCAAATATCGTTTTTCAATCGAATCGAAAGCCGAGACACTAAAATACCTCGCATTTCAGCCCATTTACACAATCTTCACTGAACGTATTGTGAAAATCGAGGGATGGTTGTATCTTTATTGAACAAAATAAAAAAAAATGCATGATATAAATGCAGAAGTCATAGGGCAGGGGCGGGACTAGATATTCTATGCGGGCAGATAGGATGTGGACGATGTAATCTCCCGATTTGGACCTAAAACAATAATAAAAAATTCAGTTTTGTATTCTGTAGTTGTTAATCAACCTTTTTATTGATTCCGAGTGAATTCGAGCGGAATGTAACGCTTAGAAAGTTCGGAAAACGTCGAGCTCTTTGGTAGATCCATTCTGGTGTTCACCATCGGAGTCAAGAACAGAAGTGAAAATAGTTCTAGAAATAATATTTAAACTTAAAAGATGAAAATCTATTATATTTTTAGGAGAAAAAGTTATATGACAAAATTTTGGAAGCCGCTAATAACAAATCAGCTTTCATTGATATAAACCCACCGCCAAGAGAAGCGCCCACTGGAGCTGCAGAGAATACGAAAAATTGTCGACCATCTGAATTCCACGATATGCAGCCAAAACCAAAGATGGGTTTCATTGCGTATGGTAGCTGCTTCAGTGATCAGTTAAATTATTATCATGTTAATCAAATTTAGGATTTGTGTATTGTTATGTTTATAATGTTAATAAACAGGTATAGCTGTTTCCCTGATAAAAATATTAACCCTTTAGTCTACTCCAGGAGCTTTTATAATATTTTGTAAATCGAAAATTTTAATTTTGAAAAATTATTTTTTATTAACAATTAACTCAAGAAACTAATTCAAAGTCTCCAATGTGGTAGTTGGGATGGATCGTCTCTTTTCTTGTTATGCCATCAAGGCTGGTAGTTCAAGCGCAAAAGGTTAATAGTATCTACGGCAACAGATTTACTTCAAAGCAACCGTTTTGCGAAATACTCTGGTGAGCACGTGAAGGTAAACTAGAAATTGCATTAAAAAACGCCAGTGCCTATTTGCACCAAACTGTGTCCAGGTGTGTACGTGTGTCCGTACGACCGAAATCCGCGAAATGCACCGCCTACGGACTGAAAGTTTGCCTTTTACAAAATATCCACGGGCAGCCGTGTACTTCGTGTACACACATACACGGACACACGTGTGGTGCAAAAGTGTGTAATGTACATATACCGTGCAATGAGCCATTTTTTGCTTATTACTCGACTGAACCAGTTTTACAACTGTTTTGTGAAATTGGGTAAATTAAAAAATGTCAAATTTCCTTGAATCATAAGGGCACCATCTTTGCCGGGCGGTCGGGTGTCAGGGTGTCTCAAAGAAAAAATGGCAGTTGGCGCCAGTGAGCTGGGCGAAGTCCATGGATGATCTCAATATGAGGGATCATAATTTATGCAAATAAAACTGCGTGGAGCGGCAAGGGCATGGTTTAATCGGCAGGAGGATTTTTCCTGTTCTTGGGTGGAGTGGAAGGAGAAATTAAGGAAGGCGTTCCCAAGACAAAATGACAATGCTGTCTTGTTGGAGGAGTTGGTGGCTAGGCGTAAGCTGCCAACTGAAAGCATGAAGCTATTATCCTGCAAAACTAGCATTATGTAGACAAAGAGGAATAACTGGCACTAAGGCGGTTTCGTGTATTATAAGGCGACTTCCCAAGGAACTGAGGGAATGCATTGGAAGCTACATGTGCAACACCGGAGGCCCTTTATGCAGAATTCCTATTGGGGATCGAAATGTTATTTCTTTCAAAATACTCTTGAGTCATCCTTTGAAACTCGTGCAACGCTTTTGACTCTTCGAAGAAGTTATAGAGTACGTATCCAGTGACGACGAATGCGAATGCATTTTCCGAGATACCGGCCCTTATTCTGGTTCTCACGTCACATGCCATGTGAGGTGAGTCTACAGATTCGGTATTCTCGTTGTCACTTTGGGTGACTTCTGTCGGTCACCTACAATTTGATAGCGACTAAAATGGTCACTTGGATCGGCTTCAAGTGACAACGAGAATACCGTGACTCTCGATATTTTTCATTCCGAGACACTAACAAAACTTTTCAATATTATTTGGCGATTCCTTTCCTGTTCGTCTTCATCATCAGTATCGCTGAACCACAGTTCATTTGAACTCATCTTTCAGTTCAATTTTGCAAATATTAACTTGTTTTGCCTCAAACAACTAAACTTTAAATGTCAAAACAATCGATACTCGAATTGCTCTCACGGCATAAATTCTCACGTCACGCGACAATGGGAATACCACATGTGACGTGAGGTGACACGACAGTGAGGTTTGTCACGGGCGTGAGGTGAGAACCGGAATAAGGCCCACCCACTACCAGACGAAAGACGATCGGATACGTGGTTTATCCGTCTTTCAAGCCCGATGCGGCGCTCCTTTGAGACTCATCCGGTTCAGCTCTTGGACAATTTCGTGAGCTCGAGCGATGCTTTTTCAGCAACGATGTTCTACGCCAGAAATATATCACCTTCATGGACAAGTATGAGTATACGAAACTGTGTGTTGAAATATGTAGAGAACAATAGAATAGGAATACAAAAAAGGGGCGCGTCATGGACAGGAAAGTCTAGCCACATCAACTTGTTCACTCTATAATATTTTTCAACTCTCTAAAAGTATATCTAAGTACAAAACTTTTAATTTTTTATGAAATAAAGAAGAAGGAAAAAGCAGAAATATGTTTTGATTTACTTAATTTGTAAACATTAAAGTTAATTTCGCTTTCATGTCACGAACTCTAGGACAAATGCACAATAGAAAGAAATAAGACAATTATGTGAAAAAATCTCGGGTTTGATCGCTCCCTAGATTCCCACCCTTCTTCGTTTCAGCCTCGTCTCTTATTAATAGGGACCTCCCAAAATATCCCATCCTCGAAAGGTCATAGGCAATCAAGGGTTTCCTATGAAAAAATCAGAGATTCTTCCTGCTCTTCCCTTTTTCCCAAATACACAGCCTTTCTTTGGCTGCGCGAGATTTTCAGTTGTGTGCAGTTTGCTCTATGGTAACCCCCTACATTACCCACATACCGCAAAGGTAGCCTGCAAGCTCGCGCGGTCGCACACATCAGGGGGCAAATTGGGTTGCTTGCAGAACTCCGCTCACAACAATTTTGAAAATAAACCCGTATCCGAAGTAGTACGGCAAAGCCATTACGAAACCAGTTTATTATATTTAATAAAAATGACAAAATATCACAAAATTTTACGGTGGGGGTTCTCGCACCGTCTTGTAGGCAATCTCCAACGAATTTGTTACTACCTGCATGTCATTCTCAATACTGCGTGCCCAGTTTTCCACATCACCCAGCTCCTTTAAGAATTCCAAAGCTACACATCAAATAATGAAGCCAACTTCAATCCACATACCTTCAAGGCGCTGCTGAATCCCTCGATTAGTTGAAGCCACTGTTGCGTTTGTTTGGCAAAATTCGTGGCTCCAATATGTAGTTGCTTAGCTTCAGCGTCCAAACGCTTCTGGTTGATGTATGCCTGTGCCACACTGCGATAAAGTACTTTAAGCACGGGAATTAAGGAACTTATTAACAAAACAAACCCCACGTTTAGATGGTCTACCAAAGCTTGAGTCAGCTCATTTGCAGATTCCACTGCCTCTTTACGCTTGATATCTGCGATAACAGCAATTGTGAGGAAAACAAAATGGAAATGCATGAAAGCCAATTACAACCTTGCTCCTCCTTCCTTTTCGCTTGTTGAATCTGATGCTCCTTTACCATTGAGGACAACATTTTTAAACTCTTGAACTACTGAGCTGACGAGCAACAGCTGATTTGCCTAAACACCACTGACATGTACAAGCTTGGAAGAACAAACTAAAAGGGGAAACCAGCCGAGTTCTTTTGTGACCCTTTTGTTCTGGAACTGGAACAACCATACAATTGCTGTTCTGCTCTTTTGTTCTGGATAATGTAGTTATTCTACTGTAAACTATGGTCTAAGAGGGCGCTACGTGTTAATTTTTCAGAGTTTATGTTCCGTATGTTGGTAAAAGCCAGCTGATAGCTGTCAGGCGGCTTTCTGAACGTACGTTTGGAGTTGTTTTTATTAAGAGCGCGATTTTCTGAATGTTTTGGCAGTGGATGTTTTATATATTTTAAGAGATTAGCGGAAGCAGAATTATTAAAAGTTGGAATGGATGGCAGGGAAGAATTAATTGAGACGGTAAGGAGCAAAGTATTTGAATTAAAGGATAATATATAAAAGCAATATTGTCCTTAGGTAATGTGTTTCCTTGAATCATCCTCCTCTTCAAGTGAAGACATTACGGAATTGTTGAATTCTTCATCAAGCAGTTCATCTTGCTCTTCATCGGATTTTGATGATGGTAATGAAAGCAGAGAACATTCCTTCATATTAAGAATAAGGGATTTCTCAGAGGAAGAATTTAAACTACATTTCCGATTGACAAGAGGATGTGCTGATACATTAATAGGTAAAAGTTAATGGGTACCCAAGAACTTTTATTTTAGCTACTGCAGTAAAACACGGTTAAGCGCTTACTCTATCTTTAAGCGAATGACACGATGCGTTGTCTACAAAAAGCATAATATGAATATTAATATAAAATAGTTTACCATATGACCAAAATTGAAAATATGTTATTTAAAAAATCCATGCGATTAACGCTTTTCTGTAGCCATGTATGAAGAATAGGCCAAGTGTGAATATTGCAATAAATTCATACTCTTAAACGTGTTTCGCGCATAAACGTTATGCACCAGTCTTGACTGTATTTTTATCGTTTCAGAAAAATATAAGGCAGCGCAAGTGGCACCCAAGGGCAAAAAAGGAGGACGTGAATTAATTGGTCAAGATGTAGAAATTTACATTTTCTTGTGGTATATGGCAAATACCGAAACATTCCGTCAAATTGGAAATTTGTTCTCGATTTCGAAGTCAGCAGCCTGGGGAGTTATTAAAAGAGTATCTTCTTGGCTTGTCAGCATTAATAATGAATACATCCGCTGGCCCACAAAAAGTGAATGTGCTACGATTGCTAGGCAATTTCAATCGATGAAAGGCATGCCTGGCGTAATCGGAGCCATAGATGGCACTCACATAAAGATCAAAGCACCTACTGAAAATAAAGTGGCTTATTACAACCGGAAAAAATATTTTAGCTTAGCGGTGCAGGCAATTGTTGATGCCAATAAAAGGTTCATTGATGTTCACTGCGGGGAACCAGGGTCACTTGATGACAGCAGAATATTAAGGCGATCGTGTATCTTCCGTGCAGCAACTGCAAATAAAGAGGCTCTTTTTCCCGAAGAGACGTTTCTGCTAGGAGACTCAGCGTATCCAGTTTTAGATTGGTTGGTACCACCATATAAAGATAATGGTACATTGACAGACATTAAGCATAGGTTCAATACCCTACATTCATCAACTAGACTGGTTGTGGAAAATGCTTTTGGCCTGCTTAAAGCGAGATTTAGACGTATTCAATTGTTCACCGAACACGTACACCTCGCTCTATGCAGTAACATTATAATATCTGCATGTATATTGCACAATATATGTATTGAAAATAATTTAGAAATTGAAGATAATTTAATAAATGAGGATAATTTAGGTTTAGAAGAAAATGATGATTTTATAAATGACAAAAATAATTTCCCACGTACAAATCGGAGAGAAACCCTCTTAGGAACCTTGGAAGAATTAGGAATACTATAAGATGTGAATCTCTAAATGCTGTGTATGGTATGCTGTAATAAATTAATAATTATTTAAAATGTTTTTCATTGGTTATCTTACTTTTCTTTATCTGTAGATAGGAATGGAAATTAATGCTTTGATAATAATAAACATACCGGTGGATTATTTCAAACATTTTTAATATAAATATGTAAGTATATATAAAAAATAACATTGACTTCAATACTTATTGCCTTCATGGCAAAACATAAATAAGTCAAATCATCAACAATTATTTTTAACCAAAAACGAACTATTTTTTAATCTTGTCAATCAAATCTTGAATCAATTTCACTTTTACCTCATTTCTACTCCTTTTTTCTGCCATTTTCTGGTCTTGGTGCATTTTAAACATTTCTTTTTTCTCCTCCCATCTCTTCATTCTATTAACTTCTTTTTCATTTAATAAAGCGAGTTTTTTCTCGAACATCCTCTCTTTGAGGGTTTTTTTGTTTTGCCGTTTTATTACACTGGATTGGATGCTTAAGGACGGTCCCGGGGATGCAGTGGAACGGTGTGTTTGTGACCTACTATCCGTTGTTTGGACACTCGAAGAATTTTCAGGGGTTGGAGAGCAGTTTTTTTGCCGCCTTGTATCCGTTGATTGAACGCCCGAGGAAGGTCCCGGGGATGGAGCCGACACATCTGATAAGTCGTCAGAACTTTGAATGGCAGTTTCCTCGAAGGAACTTCCTGCGTGAACGACATGCTTTGTATCTCCTGGCGCACATACGCCGGTACCAAAAATGTCTTCCATTTCCTGCATAAATGGTTTCACGCAAGGAGAAACTCCACTTGAATTGTTTGTATCCACCGCCGTCTTGTACGTCCTCAAAAGAGACTTCATTTTATTTTCCAGTAACGTGTGAGTTACTGGGGATGCCTAATTCGTACTTTTATTGATTACACATTATTAAATGTTAACAATAGCCTTACCAAAACATTTAAGGACTTGAGATCCTTCACCAAATTTTCGAAGGCATACCTTTTCCTCCTGAAACATGTAAATTCTTCCTTCCTTCTTGCATAGCAGCTGAGCAGTGCCTTCGTCTCAGCATACGTCCACAATCTTCGGATTGCTTTTCTATAATTATTCAATAGAAATTTTATCTATGCTCTATCATTTAAAATGTGAATGATTTACCTTTCTCTGTTCATTTTATCCACTGCTTTCTAAAATAGTTGCGTTCTTTTGTGTCCCTTGTTCTGGAATAACCACAATTTGCTGTTCTCTTCGTATTCTGTTTTTTGGACAGAACTAATCTCTTGTTCTAGACAATGCAGTTATTCTACTGTTAACTAGGTGCGCTAAGGGTTATTTTGTTAGAGAGTTTATGTCTCGCATGTTGGTAAGTCAGCTGATAGCTGTCAGATGGCTTTCTGAATGTTTTGAATGAACGAATTAGCTTTCTTTGTTCATTTTATCCACTGATCTCTAAAATAACTGGATAGGAGTGTGCTTAGAAAACATCGGCGGCCATGTTATGTTTGGGGAATTGCATGATTTTTCGGTAGGATAGAGTTAGCGCTTTTCCACATTACTGAGATACAACGATTGTTATTATTTATATTTGGTACCTTACCTTGCTTAAAGTTAACAATAAAATTGCTCTATCCACTATCCAGTTACTATAGAGTTCAATGATTTTTTCACACACAAAACTTTGAAGTTGTGAATTTGTGTGCAAGGGCACCAATATTTCAAAATAAATATTTTTATTCCATATTCTGTTCTGAACCGTTCTTTTGTGTCGCCCCTGTTTTGTTCTGGATAGCGGCCACAAAAGATACGGCTATTGAACGCAAAACCAGGGTCATGATCTCACGCATATAAAGTCATCTCAGGCTTTACGTTCATGTGAACCCGATTAAAATGACGAGCGCAACTAAGGCAGAGTAAAATTAAGTCGAGTCGACTCGCGTAAGGTATTGAACGTACCCTTACATCGAAACTCCTTTCGAGTTTTTCATTCAGCTTCTATCAGAATTGTGCATAATGATCATAAATAAAGTCCCGAGTAAAAAAGTAAGGGGATCCAAGAGATCGTTCAAATATAAACTACAATTTATTTTTTTATTTATTCCCGAAAATAATTTACACAAAAATATCTCATTTTTCTACATAGTCTCCCGCTTTATTAACGTTTTTCCCACCTAATTGGAAGCTTGTGTGCTGCTTAATACCAGTAACGGGAAATTGTTACTAAAAATGTTAACGTTATTTATTTTTCCTTAGTATTGTACAATGAATAGCGTGAAAAATTAAGAGTAATTACGTATAAAAAATTTAAATAAATCCCTTCAGTAGTCAAAAGCAAGGTAACAGAAACATCAGGGATTTGTATCAAGCGTCAATAAATTTTCAAACGAGAAACTGAACTTGTCATTCTTTCGTCCGGAACTATTTCAAGAGCTTCTTGAATCAATACCGTCTGTCTAGATAGAAACCATCGTGATCCTAACCGTCGTATTTAAAATTTTTTGATGAAACAGTATATTCTGAAACGTCTCCTTAATGAATCTGAGACGCATCAAGTAGGCGAGAGATAGAAAGGTTATCTTGGTATGGGTGCACCATATACGGATGTGTGGAAGGTCCTTAAAGATAGAACTGCGAAAAGACCGCGAACACTCCGGGAATTAAACGATATTTTATTTGTCGAATGGAGAAGACTGTCGGAAGATTTCGCAAAGAAATTGATGGAGTCTTTATCGCGACGAATGAATGGCGTTATAATGGCCGAAAGCATTGGTCCTATAATTTTGAACACTATATGAAATAATTAAGGACAAACAAAGATTTCATGTACACCCGCTGGCACCATCCATCTTCTCCTTATCAACAAGTGATGGACTGGGAATTAGGGATATATATAGGGAACGTTCGGTTCTAAAATTTCCGGCAGCATCGTACTTCTATAGCTATACTCTTTACATGATCGAACAAATTTTGGTGTTTTTTGTTCCAGGTTAAAAATTACATGAGCTACGTCTTCGGTTGTGGATTTTCAAAAAAAAAAAAAAAACAACAAAAAAAAAAAACATCAGCGGAGAAATGCTGTGTAATAATTTACCACCAAAAAAATATTTTGCATTAGTAGTGTTATATAGCCCTGCGCATTGAATTGTGATTAATTTCATTTATTCCCTCAAAAACCAAAACCCCATCATCCCTTTTTTTTTCTTGCGCTTGGTCTAACCCCTTAAATTTAAAATTTTAATAAATTTCAAAGAAATGAGCAAATAATGAATCATTTTCAGCTTTGTAATATTTTCCTTTTACAACATATCTATCAAGTGAGATGTCCTTTTTAATTTTACAAACCCACTTTAAACACATTAACCGTAACACATACTTGCACTCAAATTCTTAGCTAAAAAAAACGACCGGCCTATAGAGATTTGACAAATTTAACTTACCGCTGAGGGTAGTACTACGCTTTAGAAGCCAACATGAACACACTTATTGGTTTCACGATAGGTGGACAAAATTTAACAATACAAACTCTTGGGTAAAATTCCCACAACAATCAAATCGTGATTTGTTGTCATCATTTTCTATCGCTTATATTGTCGGTAATGTAATAGTCTTTATTGACCTTTATACTAATTACATGATCGAAAGTAATAGCAACAGTTTGTGTAATAAAAGATCAAAACATGATTTTTGTTAGGCTTCATCTTTGCAAACAAAAATAAATCCTGGAAAAAAACACAAATTCTCATTAAAATATCTTAATTTATGTATTATAAAATTTCAAATCAATCACAAAAAATATTCAGTTGCTCATGTATAATCGTAACTATATGAACAGCGTAGTGTTTAAAGAATACTAAAACTGGACGCATTCAATAATTTTCAATTATCTCTGTTAGCACACGCCGCAATAAACTGAACTTATGGCAGTGAACTCCTCTCAGCTATTTCTTGTAACATAGTTAAAATTACATTGATAAGGAAATACAAAGTTGCAGTAGTACAATTCAATAGAGGCGAAAATGTCACTAATAGTAATTAACATAATTTGAAGTACACAGGCTAATAGACAATCAGTTCACAACAAAATTTGCAAGTTTAGACAAATATTCAAATTTTCCAAACGTATTCCAAATGCTGGGAAATTACCTGAGAGTATATAAAGCACTATTCCAGCCCGCAATTGAATGCGTCCCTTCAGCTTTTAAATCTTTCTAAAGAAAAAATTAATTTACAACAAAACAATTCATTTTGCAAAAATAAGTGTTTATCTGTGAAATCAAACGCATTTTCTAAAATGTGTACGACCAGGAACACCGGAAAGCATTTTTTAACGATAACGACCTGAAATTAAAAAAAAACAGGTGTGGATTAAATTGATTATTAAAAGAGGTAGAAACAATTACGATCACGGGGAGAGTAAGATCTACTTCGGCTGCGTTCATATCTTCTTCTACGGTCACGGTATTGTGGAGAAGGAGAGTGTCTATCTCTGGTTCTTTGTTTTTCTTTGTAATATTCTCTGAAAACAATATAAATTATACCAAACAAAATTACTTAATAAGAATGAACCCAACTCATCTCTGTATCGATCGTGGTACTCCCTCTCTCGATACAACCTGCGAAAAACTTTGTCAGAGTTTGAATGTATTATTGAACGTATTGTACTACCTTGTTGGTTTACCCATGTAAACGCCAGGTGTTGGGGTATGGGCCCTTTGTGTTATTGAATAATCCACTCTTATGCGTCTGTCGTCTATAGTCATTCCAGAGCATTGATCCTTTGCATTTTTGGCGTCTTCAGCATTCTCAAAATACACAAAACAGAAACCTCGCGATTTCGCAGTCTGGAAAATAAAAGGTTAAAGAGCAATATTCAATGTTTCTGTCTTGAATTGTTTATAATGTTTCAGAAAGCCTTTCAAGAAACCCTTTGCTTTACCGGTTTCTATCTAATTTTCCGATTTCATCTAGCCATCGTTAAAACGAAAAAAAATAAACCAACATTTTTCCTCGGGAACTACAAGACGGCCGATTGGAAACTTCGTTATATGTATCTTACCTTTGCGTCTATTACCACTTGAACGCGTTTTAGTTTCCCATATTTTGAGAAAATTTCATTTATTTTCTGCTCCGTTGTAAAAATACTCAGTCCAAACACACCTAAGCAACGGCTCTGTTGAGGGTGTTCCTGTGAAATGTGCAATCAATTTTCATATTTTTATTTATTTTCAAACCTTTATTTAATTACCCTTGTTCCTACATGTCTACGTCTCTGAGAAAGAGGACTGCGTGAATATGATTTTCTCCGGTCGTAGCTTCTGCGCTCGAACGGTGAGAAGGACCTTATGATTGTAAAACAATTGCTTAGTGCTTTGTAACAACAAGTTATCGAATTTCGTGAAATGGAAATCTTCTGCACGGTTCAATTTCAAAGCCCTACTGCTCTGGTCTGACATATTTTCTATTTTTAGTTTTAAGTAATTGGAAATTGTGTTCAAAGTCTTCGGTTTGCTTGAAGAAAAGACCTTCAACTTATTCAATACATTCTTAAAGCTTTCTTAAAGTCTTCAAACTTCTGTGTGTAAGTAGAAACGTGAACATTTACAAATGTCATCTTTGCAAGCCAGAAGACTGCGATTAAGACGATGCTACTCACCTTGAACGAGATCTACTTTGTGAATATTTTCCCTTGTAGCGCCTGGGAGTTCTGGACCTTGTGTGAGAATGGGAACGGGACCTACAATTTTTGTCTTTTGAATATCGATTCCGAGAGCGTTTACGTCTATCTGGTGTAACACTTCTGAAACGCAAAAAATTATTTGATGTTTTACACTATGCACATATATAACTATCAAAAAACGAAAATATTCGACAAGTTTTTGCTGTCCTTACGAGTTCAAAAATAGCATCAAACAGAACCTGGCGTACTGCCACTTGAACTTTTGAAAAAATCGAAAGTTTTTTTGATGCTAAAACAAGAATAAGTTGCACTTCATCGGCATGAAAAATTTGAAGTATTCATGGCTTTAAATCCGATTATTGGCGGAGCACCCATGTATGCTCCGAAAGATTCGGAGACTTTTTCTCAAAATGAGTTTTCTGAAAATATGTGCAGTGTAACTTCTACATTTGTTAACCGATTGACTTGAAATTTTTGTACCTCCAGCTTTCGCAATATAGAGCCTGTTTAGAATTAGCAAAGGAAAAACTCGAGCTCTATTTTGCACAACTTTATTCAATCAAGCAGAAAAAAACAAGTGAGTTTTCCAAAGTATGGCAAGAGCTACTCGATTTAGTCAAGGCAATAGCTTCTTAGATGTTACTTATTTGTTACTTGGACACAGTGAATTTTAAGAAAATCAATGTTAAGGCTATTTTCAAATCAGTGAAGTTTAAGGCATTAATAAATTTGAAAAAGTGTATGAAGACATTAAAATGAAGTTAAACTGGATAATCTCGAACATTCCGCCCGCCTCGTGTGATAGCACGAATGAAGATTGATGCCGCCCGCCTTGAGCAATTGTGACGCCAGTCAAGTCTATTTAGGTGTGATTTCAATAGTTCTGATGACTCGATTTGCTGAGAGCGGCTAAACAGAATGGTTGCGGTTATAATATTTAAGTTACCTCAGGCTTCGGTTGGAGCCTGAACCGGAAGCACACATAATTTAGTTATAGGGCGCTTGTAAGAACCATCCTTATGACGAACGGTTACGACACGGATATGTCCATCGTCTCCAGGGTGGACGTCTGTCACCCGACCGAGTAACCATTTAGTTGGTGGCAGTCGGTCATCTTTAATCAGCACTAGGTTGCCAACTCGTACAGCGTCTTGACTTAGTGTCCATTTGCCTCGTAGTTGCATATGGTGAAGGTAGTCCTTATACCATCTCTGCCACAGATGCTCGTACATGTACTGGACAAGTTGCCAGCGGTTGAGGTGAGATGTAGGAGTGTCGAGGATACTAGGGGCAGGAATAGTGGTTAAAATTTCACCAACAAGAAAGTGAGCTGGTGTTATGACGGAAAAGTCATTAGGATCGTCATTGAGAGCATGTATTGGACGGGAATTTAGACATGCCTCTGTCTGTGCTATTAGTGTAAGCATTTCTTCTACTGATAAAATGTGGTCACCGACTGTGCGCCGGAAGTGATGCTTAAAAGCCCGCACACCCGCCTCCCAAATCCCACCAAAGTGCGGCGCGGAGGGGGGCATGAAGTGCCAGTCCGTTCCCATGTCCAGGAGCGAGTTGATAATAGTAGCATCTTTCGCCAGGTTCTTGATGTTGGAGGATAATTGCTTGTCCGCAGCGACGAAGTATGTTGCGTTATCGCTATAAAGTCTGGTGCATCTCCCTCGACGACTCGTGAATCGACGAAACGCTGCCACAAATGAATCTGCGGTTAGGTCCATGACAAGTTCGATGTGTATGGCTCTGGTAACGAAGCATACGAAAATTGCCACATAGCATTTAGTTCCTTTACAGCCTCTTCGTCTGACCGGTGTAACATTAAAAGGGCCAGCATAATCCACTCCTGCAGTTGAGAAGGGTTTACTGGGTCGCACTCGGTCTGAGGGGAGATCCCCCATAATTTGAGTCGCAGTTGTAGCTCTTTGCCGGCAACAAATAACGCAGTCTCTTATGAGTTTTCGGACTTTGCTCCTTCCGTTAATTATCCAGTATTTAGATCGTATACTATGTAAAGTGAGCTGAACGCCACCATGAAGAGTTGCGAGATGAGCATGACGGACAATCAGCTGCGTCAAATAGTTATCCTTAGGCAGGATTATCGGATGTTTCTCATCGTAGTGCAGAAGAGCATTTTTCAGTCTACCTCCCACACGTAGAATCTGTTGGCAATCGAGGAAGGGTTGCAACCTCAGAAGTTTGCTTGACGACGACAATGGTTGATTGTTTGTAAGACGATTAATCTCCGGAAAGCTATGTTTCTGAATTAATCTTATCCATGTTATCAAGGCATTATTCGTCTCTTCCAGTCTTACGGGTCCCACTGCTCGGTCATTTTTTATTCTGGAGAGGTTCTTAATGAAGCGCAGACACTGGGCAGTAATGCGTAAAAGGTTTTGCAGAGATGAGAAACGGTATAGCAGCTCAAATTTGAATTCGTTTGACTGCTGTTGCACAAAAAGTGTTACTTGCGGTCGGAGTTCTGACTCAACGACAGACGTTTCAATAGTGGTTTTAGGAGTTGATGGCCAAGTTGTTGAATGTTGAGTTAACCATTGTGGTCCTGTCCACCATAAATTGAATTCGCGTAGTTGATTTGCCGGAATACCCCGGCTTATACAATCTGCAGGATTGTCAAGTGATCGTATGTGACGCCAGGTAGCGTTAGGACTGAGATGATGAATATGTGCCACACGGTTTGCCACATAAACTTTCCATTTTGATGGATGTTCCTTTAGCCAGGCGAGAACGATTGTTGAATCAGTCCACAAATATGTTGGTACGTCTTTGAGCCTAAGCTCATTTTGAAGATAGTGGACTAATTCTGCGAGAAGTGCGGCTCCACATAATTCCAATCGTGGCAAGGATACGGTTTTGAGAGGGCTTACTCTAGTCTTGGCAGCAAGAAGAGACACCTGAATCTCCCCGAAATCATGCACCACCCGCGTATAGACGACTGCTCCATACGCTTGCAGTGATGCGTCGCAGAAGCCGTGTAGCTCTAGTCCAATGTGTGACTCATTGGTAGTACCAATCCATCGTGATATGGAGACATCCTTTAAATAGTGTAGGCGCTGCTTGAAGTTATTCCATTTTAGGTGCAAATTCTCAGGTAGGGCTTCATCCCATCCAAGTTTTGCAAGCCAGAGTTGCTGCAAGAGAATTTTGGCTGTGATGATGACCGGAGAAATCCACCCTAGTGGGTCATATAGACGGGCTATATCCGAAAGTACAGATCGTTTGGTATCAGCCAGAGAATTGGCAAGGTTGATTTGAAAATGGAATTTATCAGTAGTAGGGCTCCAGTTGATGCCTAATGTTTTGATGTTAACGTCGCTGACAATTTGAACCGAGTCTTTTATCTCTCGCTCGTCTTCCGGAATATCTGACAAAAGGTCCGGAAAATTGGAAATCCATTTTCGTAGCTTAAAGCCTCCCAGGCTGAGTAAGTGACATAGGTCATCACGAATTATTTTCACAGTTGGTTTATCGAAAGCGCCAAACAATGCGTCATCAACGTAAAAGTTTTCCTTCAAGATTCGTGTAGCAGTGGGATATTCAGTTGAATAATCTTCAGCTAATTGTTGTAGAGTTTTACAAGCAAGATATGGTGCACAAGCTGTGCCGTAAGTGACAGTGCACAAACGAAAGACTTCCACTGGTTGTGAAGTAGATTCGCGCCAGAGAATTCGTTGCAAATCTCTATCTCGTTCGTCAACGAGTATCTGCCTAAACATCTTCTCGATGTCGGCTGTATAAATGTAGGGATAAAAACGCCATTTCGTAAGAATAGACGTCACATCATTTTGAAGCTTAGGCCCGATATGCACGATATCATTTAATGACCAACCTGAAGAGGTTTTCTGTGATGCATTAAAAACCACCCTCAACTTAGTGGTTGAGCTGGTTGGTTTCTCTACGGCATGATGCGGCAAGTAGTAAGTTGTCTTAGTGTCGTTAGAAGCTTCTGCTATAGACATGTGTCCCATATGTAAATACTCCTTTAAGAAGTCTGAATAAGAGTCATGAAGTTTTTGCTTAGTAGATAGCTTTTGCTCAACTCTCTTTAGAGTGGAGAAGGCAATTTCTTTCGATTGACCCAAAACTGAGGCAGATTGTGTTAGAGGAAGTCGTACGACATATCTTCCATCGCTATTTCGCTTATGTGAGTTTGCGAAAAACTGTTCACATTCTTGTTCCTCGGGCGTAAGAATGTTTACTTTAGGTGGTTCTTCTACTTCCCAAAATTTCTTTAAGTAAACATCCAGATCAATGGTACTAACGTGCAAACTAGTCACTTGGTTAAGATTTCCAATCGTAGAACCTACGCTACCTGATAGAATCCATCCAAACGATGTTAATTGTGCGACAGGAGTATCTGGTTTCCCACGTTTAATTTCGCATCGTAATATTTGAGCATAAACTTCAGCTCCCAGTATCAAATCAATGCGAGAGGGTTTGTTGTAATCAGGATCAGCTAGAACAAGACCTGTTATATGGGGCCAATCAGTTGGAGGAATATATCTTGCCGGCATAAATTGTGTAAGGGTAGGTAATACGAGCGACTGAACGTTGTAGCGAAAAGAAGGATCCACTGAAGAGATGACCTCATGAGCGACGCAAGCTTTTACGAGACCAGTCTCACTAGCACCAACGCCAGTGACTGAGATGTTGACTTTTTGTTTACGTAGGTTTAGATAATCTGCTAAAGAAGCAGTTATGAAATTCGATTCAGATCCTTGATCGAGGAGAGCACGGGCTTTAATAAGGCGGCCTGAGGAAGACTGAACAAGAACCACAGCTGTGGCTAACAAGACTGTTGCAGATGACGATTGCTTGTTGACTACATGTAAGCTGACTCGAGCAGAATTGAGTAATTCTGGATTAAGTTTAGATGGCGACGGAGAAGTTGTAGCTTGGGAATGAGAGTTGTTCCCTTGGAAGCTTATAGGAGTTGTCTTGTGTAGCATGGTATGGTGATTATTATGGCAGAGCTGACATCGCTTTTCTGAGCTACAATTTGACACACTATGATGTGCTCTTAGACAGTTCGAGCATAAGCTTCTTTCACGTACAATAGTAATGCGATCATCCACCGATTTGGATTTGAATTGAGGGCAGAACATTATGAAATGTTTTTGTTTGCATATAGCACACTGACTTGTCGAAGAAGTGTAGAAACTCCTGGAGTTTGCTTTAGGAGTAGACGTTACCTTCGCTGGCTTATTATAGAACTGGTTAGTCGTAGATCCAGTAATAGTATTGAGAGTGTGGATTCTTCTTTCTAAGAAGGTTTGCAGATACTCAAGGGATGGAAGCTCTATTGAAGAGGTTAAAGAAGCCTCCCAATCTTTGCGCGTGATGAGGTCTAACTTTGAAGACAAGAAATACACTAGCCAATCATTCCATGTATCTACCGGTCGTTTTAGATTTTCAAGTGCTCTAATATGTTGAATAAAATTGTCTACCACACGTCGAAGTTCATTGGCAGTTTCCGAAGACATTGGAGGTAGATTTATTAAGGCAGAAAGATTAGAATTAACCAAAATTCTAGTGTTATTATATCGCTCAGTCAAGATTTTCCATGCTGATGTATAGTTAGCGTCGGTTAGCGCTAGATGTTGTAAGAGCCTGTAAGCTTCCCCTGTTAGTGAGGATCTTAGGTAGTGAATCTTTTGTATCGAAGATAGCGAACTGTTTTCGTGAATAAGAGATTGGTAGGTATCCCTAAAGCTAGGCCATTCCAAATACGATCCACTAAAAGATGGTAGATTTATTTTAGGTAACTTAACCGCCTGCACCCCTGAGGTGCTTCGCATAGTGGAATTTTGTGATACTTCCTCAACGGGCATTGGATTAACACGGAACAATCGTAATTGTTCACTTATCCACGTAGAAGTGTCAACGTAACAGCACTCGATTTGTGAGAAAGTGTCTGCCTTGACATATTCATCCTCTTTCTCTTGCCCAGCAGTGATTATGACGGTCAACTCGTCGAACAACATTAAGTACTGAGACCAATAACTGTGAAGTAACTGTAGACGAGCATTAAGAAAAGCTTCGGTTCGCTTTTCCTTACCAGTTTTTAGCAAATTTGTTTGGAATTTGTCAATGCGATCTCCATAGGCAAGGAGTTTAGACTTTACTTTTTCCATTGTATTAGTATAGACTGCTGCAATTTAAAGGATATACAGGCTGCAATTTAAAACGTCAATATAGTCACTTAAAAACACTGCTATAATTGCAGTTCCAAGGTTAGAAGTAGTGTTTATTAAACGCAAAAGCGATACGAAAAGTCTCGAAACCACTCGCGCCACGAAATGTTACCTGTTCACTAAAAGTTCTAGGTTGAGAGCTTTTATTTCTCTTAGGTTTAGAGAGAATTCTGCAGAGAATTAACACAGTGTAGTTTTGTTACCGTTATTTGCAATTTAATGAGGCGTCTAGGTATGTTGCGTCCATGAAGAAATTCAGCCTGGATGCCTCATACAGGAACTCAGGTTGTAGTTTGATGCTGCTTGGTTCACGCAATGTAATTAGTTTTACAATTGCACATAACTCGCACTTACAGAAGCGACGAGTTAAAGGATGAACCAGAGTAGTTTATTTTGTTCATGCGAAGAACTGAACAGGCACAGTCTTGTCGTTCCGTGAAATTTGCGATAAGTCCGCACGATACGCAATGAACACAAATACACAATATACAAATTGTCCGGGAGATCCGGTTCGAAGGACCAAAAATGTTTAGAATTAGCAAAGGAAAAACTCGAGCTCTATTTTGCACAACTTTATTCAATCAAGCAGAAAAAAACAAGTGAGTTTTCCAAAGTATGGCAAGAGCTACTCGATTTAGTCAAGGCAATAGCTTCTTAGATGTTACTTATTTGTTACTTGGACACAGTGAATTTTAAGAAAATCAATGTTAAGGCTATTTTCAAATCAGTGAAGTTTAAGGCATTAATAAATTTGAAAAAGTGTATGAAGACATTAAAATGAAGTTAAACTGGATAATCTCGAACAGAGCCGAAGCAAAGGTGGCAAAAATATCTTATTACGAACAGTTATGCTGAGTGCGTGAACCTTAAATATATAATAAGATAATAACAAAATGAAATTATCGGCAGATTTGAAACAAAAAAGATTTGATATTTGAACAAACTCATTTTGACTTATTTATCCTGCCAAAAAGTGGTATTCCCCTTTAACAACCGTCTTGGGACTAGTACCTATTTTAAAAAATCCAATAGGACAGAAAAACTTAGGTTTATTTTTAGATGTTGAGATGAACTGCTTATGTCTCTCCTTGGCGTAAAGGATCACCAATGGGCTCTTTATGTAATTTATATGAACTCGAGAGGCTATTCCACTTTTATTGCTATTTGCCAAAATATTTCAACACAGTTGTTCGGAAGCGTATTTTGAGAGAAGACGAAGTTCTAGAAATGTAGAAATAGCGGTGTAGATGTGCACAACAAAAAAACCATCCAAATTCAAAATAACGGATTCAATATGACGACCGAAAAAGCTTAACTCCTAAAGATTATCTTGAAAATCTGCACTATAGAGTTTTCAGGATCGCTGATTTCAAGCCAACTGAGTGACAACGAATAACAATTTTGAATTTTAAGTGTCAAACTCCCCCGAGGGTGACAATCGGGGTCAAGGACCTTTCAATTTCATCGCGCTCTGGTGTCATTTTTTTTCAACGATTCAAATGACAAAGGACGGACAAATACACGAATAAAATCTTAATTATGTTTTGCTGATCCCGAGAAAAAAATGCATTACGTTGGAGTCAAAACACTGCCGTCACTGCAGAATACCTCCTTAAGAGAATTATGCTTGCTACGTTTCTTCTACTAACAATAATAAACATGCTCCACAAATTTGGAAAGTATTGATCAAACAGATTTTGTGATATTTGTTCCGAAAGACGGCCAAATTTCCCATATAAATACAAAACGGTCACTACTCCGTTAAATGTTTGCCATTTTGCTATAAATTGATATTTCAAAAAGTGCTTCGCTCAAATTTTGTACTATCTGGTGCATAGCATGAACCAATTTGGTTTTTTTGATGTTATATGATTTAAATTGGACAAGCACGTTAATCAGAAGCGGTAAGATATATGATCAGATTCTCAAGAACTTCTAAAATTAATCTACCAACATATATTCTTCAGGTTTCAGTGCACAAATTCCTTACGATCACAAAAAAAAAGTCTTTACATCATGCTTTTTACGACTTCTTGTTTAAGGATAAGCCCTTTAAGTTAAGCCCTAAGGCAAACTGTTAGGTTGCTAAGAAACCATCGGGATTGCTGCTATTTGTACTGGTACTGTGCCACTTCTTGAAGGAAAAGGGTAAAAATCAGGGAATGATTGACGAGATTTAAAGAATAAGGGCAAAAATAGTAACTATAGGAATAATTTTAATTCTGTAACAAGCCTATTTCTTTAGTCATACTAATACAATCGCTGTGTAACAACTTTCATTGTCCTCGAAAAGGCGAGCTCTTAATAATTCATTTTCTCTAACAAGGGAAGGTAATCTTCCAGCAATGCAAACCAGCTGAAGTTGGAAAACAAATGTTCGCAGATCGCACCATTCTGGTTTAGCTGGACGGCGTCGGTTACCAGTTGTTAGACACCGAATTTCCGGAAATGGTTTGCTCTTTAATGAATAACACCAAACAAACTAGTTGATTTAAGGGGAAATGCATTTCGTATGAATGCGAAAGTACAAGGCCCTTAAACCAGTTTTTATTGGTCATGGCTAGAACACTTTCTTAAAATCATTTGGATATACACAACACGACCGTGTCAATGGTTGGCGCAAATTGTATTTGCATGCGACGCGACAATTGCTCGCACTGTAAGCGCTTGAAATCGACGGTTGGCCGACATCTTAAGGTCGCACATTTTCATCCGAAAATTTACTGTCGCATGCGAAAATCGAATATTTACAAAATTCTCATTGAGTAGAAACCGCATGCAAGTAATGCCGTATACATTCTTTATGCAAGCGTTGGGCCGATATTGCAACAACACAAGCCAGTACAATTGTTTTTGTGTATTTCCCTTCTATGTGGGTAGTGGGCGTTTTGACCCTGAGAATATCGCGATACAAATTGATTGTAAAAAATAATCAGTATGCGTTTAGCCACACCGCTGACCGCAGCGTGGCGAATAGTTTGGAACGATCTCTCGTTTTCTAAATAACTATGCTTGACAGGTCGAATGAAAGCCTGAAATTGGCTGTAGATTTGGAAATTTACTCATTCGGGAGCGAGTTATGACAATTTGACAGCGCATACAATTATGCTATTTCCTATTCAGAAAAAATGTTTACTTACCTCCTATCGGGGGTCCGGCTGCGGCCCTTCATATGGGAATGAGACGTGCTCCTGGGACTTCTGCTCCTTGACCGGGAAGTCTGAAAAAGATCGAGGTTATGTTGTTGGAGTACTTTGAAGCTAAGAACTTGCAACCGAAAGCCAGCAGTAATTCCTCATTACCACTAATGTTTAGAGCGGACGGTGAGCGACTATTGCGATTATTTGATCAATAAGTCCAAGAGCCGGTCGGATGTTATGCCGAAGTAAACAAATTTCTATGACACCTACCTCTCGCTTGCTCATTTTCTCAGGCATTAACTACAGGTTTAAAGTAGCCTGATTTTAGTTGAAACTATTCCTATATTTCGCACTACTTGATATCACTAGAGCCAGATTTCAGACAAATTCCGTAAAGAATTGAAAATCCGCTCATCACAAGGAGAAAACAAAACACTGATAGAAGACAGAAGTGCCAACTGCGGTGAACTAAATTATAATAATGGTCGGTTCCGTTCGATGCGTATTCTAGCTTTGGACATTTGAAACGACACCGAAAACAAAAGATCGTTTAAGCAGTTTTTGTTGCATCAATAACTTCTTTTATAATATTTCATTGCTTATATCTTATATATAATTATATCCAAAGAAACCACCAAAAATGTCCAATATATAAATTTTTGAACGTAACCACATGTAACTCTCCGCGGTTGGTATACATGGCAGAATGACTAGCGCTTGTTCACTTGCATTCAATCATTGCATTCGTGACATACGTTTAAAAGAAAACACGAGAAAATTCACACGGGCATAAAAAAGTTATAAAAATAATGGCAGGTGCGATATTGTTTGAAAGGGCTCAAGCAATTTCTTCAGTCAATCGACAGGAGGGAATTTCGCTGCTTAACAAGATTGTGCGGGAGCAAGAGGTCGCTGAAAATGACGAGGAGCTTATCCGGATCAAGGAGCAAGGCATACTGCAGTTGGGCGAGTTGTACAAGCAAGAAGGGAAAGCAAAGGAGCTCGCAGATTTGATAAAGGTTACTCGGCCCTTTTTGAGTTTAATAAGCAAGGCGAAGGCCGCCAAGCTCGTGCGGTCGCTGGTAGATTTTTTCCTAGATCTAGAGGCTGGCACCGGTATCGAGGTACAGCTCTGCAAGGAATGCATAGAATGGGCGAAGCAGGAGAAGAGAACATTCTTGCGCCAATCTCTGGAAGCTCGATTGGTGGCCCTATATTTCGATACGGGGATGTACACAGAAGCCCTTCAATTAGGCTCGCAGCTCTTGAAAGAGCTGAAGAAATTGGATGACAAGAACTTGTTGGTGGAGGTGCAATTGCTTGAAAGTAAGACTTATCATGCCCTAAGCAATCTTCCCAAAGCAAGGGCGGCCCTAACGTCAGCACGAACCACGGCAAACGCCATTTACTGCCCCCCGAAAATGCAGGGCGCTCTTGATCTGCAGTCTGGGATTTTGCATGCAGCTGACGAAAGAGATTTCAAAACTGCTTTCTCATACTTTTACGAGGCTTTTGAAGGTTTCGATAGCGTCGAAAGTAGCAGGGCCCTAACCGCATTAAAGTACATGCTCCTTTGCAAAATTATGCTTGGGCAATCGGATGATGTCAATCAAATTGTTAGCGGAAAATTGGTAAGTGTTGCTGCCCTTGGTGAATGAATCATTTACAGTAAATTGTTCGTTGCAGGCTATTACATACTCCGGGAAAGACATAGATGCAATGAAAGCAGTTGCAGAGGCGTCACACAAACGTTCACTTGCAGATTTTCATACAGCCCTTAAAGATTATAAAAAAGAATTGGAGGAGGATCCTATTGTTAAAGCCCACTTAGGAACACTATACGACACTATGTTGGAACAGAATTTGTGCAGGATAATAGAACCCTACTCTAGAGTTCAGGTAAATCAGTAGTCAGATTTTTCTTGCTTGAATTAATGTAATGGTTGTACGTTGTCTTAATACCAAGAATTAATTTCACCTTGCATAAGACGGAAATTTTTCTATTATGTGCGATGCGCGCAAGTAAGATTTGTATCCTTTGACCTTCCTTCGCTTTTAATTTCCGCTAAACATTTTCTTTGTGCATTGAGAAAATTGCGTGCTGCTAATTTTTAGGAGGTCGTTGACCAGTCGAAGACAAATAGTTGCTAGTCTTGTAAAAAGGTCAAAAAGTAAACTTCAGCATCTTATTGGTACAACTCCAAGGCTGTAAAAAATTTACATTTCCACGGTAAAGGTTGAGACACCAGAAAAACAACTTGAAAAAAAAAAAATTAGCTTATTTCTGTTTTTCTCGGTTTAAGTTTTCAACGCAAGACGCAGTTTCGCTTACCCGTGGTCCGTGGTATAAAGTCCGTTCTTATAGCCTCGCTCTGTTGGCGAGTTGCCACATATGATAAATGACTTGTGTAAACAATGGCTTTATTAATTTCTTAAGTAAAAACACCATGAGGAGTCTATTTTCTTACCTATGACGTGTAATTCGATTACAATGTTTTGGAATAGATGTATAACGAAATGGAACAAGGTTCCGTTCCCGACGTTACACGGTTTTACATATTCTTCAGAAGTAAAAGGAAATCAATTACATGTCCTAATTGTAGTCTAGATTTAATATGAAGTTTTCAAAACGGGGAACTGGCTTTTTCTGAGATAATTTTTTTTCGCATTTGCAAATATACCATCTTAAAGTCTACAATTTTTCCTAACTTCAATAGTTTCAAAGTTAAAGCGGCTAGAAATGTGCCTGGAATCCTTTTGACCCGATCTGCGCTAGTACGTTCTATAGGAAATTCTGCACTCGAACGGTTAAATTAGTGAGCCTGAAATACTCCATGTACCATCTCTGTATGGTTGAAGTCTTAATAAGTGTATTATTCTTCTTGATTTTTTAAATTGACCACCGTTTTGCAAAGCTGCGATTCTAAATACTCCGATGTACCAAGTTTTGTGAAAATTTAAGGAAATATAAAAAGTAAGAAAGTAAAAACAAAATACAATATAGGCCTACAACTGCCTTGGAATATTACCTACTCAATGGTGAAAACCGCATTGGAATCAGTTCAGTAGTAGTTCCAGAATTTATCACGAACAGTCGAATTTTTCTCATTTATAATTGCATAAATTACTGTGGTAGTATGTGGTAGTGTCTGTTTAGACCTTACGATATCCTGTCTTCACCACAGGGTGTCAAAAAAATGTTCGAGCTTACTCAGGCACGGTTTTGTGTTATTTACTTCTATTCCATTGTACATATGTCGGACTACAATTTTGACGCAGCATGAATAGTGTGATTTCACGCACGACAGAATTAGAACTCAAATTGCAAATGTGGTGTCGGTTAATTTTTAAATATCTATTGATTAACCCTTATTTCATTCTTTAATTACATTTATTATATTTATATTCCTATGCCAACATTAATTGATTTGTAAAAAGAAGAAACAAGCATACAAATTGATCTATTACTTACAGGTAGCCCATGTTGCTGAGTCGATAAAGCTTCCAATGCCACAGGTCGAAAAGAAGTTATCACAAATGATCCTCGACAAGAAATTTAGCGGAATTCTGGATCAAGGGGAAGGTGTGCTGATCGTATTCGAAGAAACGCCCGTCGACAAGACCTACGAACGAGTGCTAAAAACAATTCAAAGTATGGGAAAAGTGGTCGACACTCTGTATCAGAAGGCCAAAAAGCTCTCGTAGTTTAGTTTTCCAATTGTACATGATTTTTTATAATTAACTAACGTTGATATACCGGTTAAGAAATAGGTCATAAAATTTGAGTACTCTGAAATTAGTTATTTATTTTAAAACAACTTTGCGTTTGGTTTCCGCCATAAATTCAATTTGGATTAACTAACTTATTTAGAACAAAGCATCCAGGGCTTTGGGCCTTCAATAGCTTTTGATCATTAATTCGTTTGTAAATCGATCATCAATCGTACACTTCTGAACTTAGTTTCCACCCTTCCAAATGACTCGTATATTTTCGAACTGGAATGTTATTTTGTAACAGTAAATAAACAAATTATCAGAATTATTGCATTTTTATTTCCTTTAATCTATTTGTGTCCGGTGAAATCCTCCGTAATAAAGGGCGTTTTCATGAATTCAAACTTGTAGAAGCAAATTGAAGCTACCATCTACTTGTTAAATTGCAATCAACTTACGTAAAACTTTGAATGAAGAACACAATGAAACAAGTTTAAATTCATAAATATTATACAAATGATTTTCGCATGCAAGTTGGAATTCATGAAAACGGTCTGATTCAATTTTAACCATTGCTCTGTAGGAAATAAGTCAGGTAAGATATTCGCGATTTTAATACCTAAAACACGTTCACCGTCAGACAAATTATACATAAGTAATATGGCAAATAGTTTCTTCAGATCACTTTATCTAAACTACTTACTTCACTTACTGTCCCGGACGAACGAATAATAGACCTAGATATAGATGATGACGATGATCTGAGTTTATTACAAATCCTACCAGCCGAAGTGGAAAAATCTATAAACGATCTATTAAATGACAAATATAGTGGGAGTTATTGTATAAATGCAGAAATGCTTAAATCTGCCAAATCGAAGCAGGTCGAGATTTTAACTGGTATGTTCAATCCTATACTGGAAACAAGAGATACCAAGGCAATGGAAGGAATCTACAGTTATGTTCCTGCACAACAAAGGCGACAGGAAAAATATAAACTGCCGTGTAATCAGCATTATTTTTGTTCTTCACGTATTTACTAAAAGTAGAAGAAGAATTAGAACGAATCTAGATTCGAGACGAGCAACAACCTAGATAACGGGCAGGTTTCAGACAAAGTTTCTCTACTATCGATCACCTTCAAACTGTCCTATTCATGAAATTCCATTAAACTCGAACTAAGCAAACGCTTAGATTTCGTTCAAGACTTCATATACATGGTCCAATTAATATCTATGGAGAATGAAGGGTAAAAAGAACTGCAAAGGAGGATAGATAACATTTGGAAACAATTTTGAAAGTAAAATCTTTTACACAAAAATAAAAATCGACTTCAAAAATATAAACTAAAGCAATAAAAAGTTGAAAATAATTTTTTTTGGAGTCGGTGCCAAGCCGTACGTCTGCGCAGTGCTGTGTCGAGTAACTTGCACGACGCGAGAGGAGAGCGTGGTGAAGTGGGCAACCTGAACGCGCGAGCTACCTACTCGACACAGCACTGCGCAGACGGCTTGGCACCGACTCCAAAAACAATTATTTTCAACTTTTTATTGCTTTAGTTTATATTTTTGTCTACCCTTAAGGATACATTTTTTTTAAAACTCAAATGGAAAAATTTCGAGGTATACCCTTTGCAATAAAAAAAGAATTATCGAAATCGGACTACTCTGTAAAAATTTATGCGTGGTCATACAAGTAAGAATCAAGGATACCAGGATACCTTAAAGTACCACTCGAGGATACTTCCAGTTATATGGCTCACGGACTTGGAATATGACTCAGAAACACCTCGAGAAGAACCCTTAATTAAGTTCATAAATGCAAAACTGCCTTGCAATTCCAGTATTCAGCAATTTACAACATAGAGCCAAATACTGCAATTGCGGGGCAGTTTTGCATTTATGAACTTAACTAAGCTCACAATACCTGGGACTTTAGGTGTCACCTATCAGGCGGGACCAGAGGTGGTAGGTAGTGGAACACCCTGAGGTTTAGAGGCGGCAGAAACCCCATGATCCTCGACCTTATAGGGTAGCTCCTTAATACCAAATAAAGAGCTCTGAACCGGACACTCCCCAAGCTCAGTTGGAACGCCGAGTGCTGTGAAGTTAAGGGGAAGCTTAAATATTTATTACCAAGTAACGGCAATGAAAAGAATGTTGTTATTTTCACTTATGGCTGTATATTCAGAATATGTTGCATTTACTTTTTATTTCTTCTAAATACCAAGAAAAAATTACAGTTATGTCGATAAAGTCCACTTTTCCATTTTTGCACCCTCAAAATTTGCTCCAATATCCTTTTGATTTTTCAGCGTTTGGAGCTGGCGGACGTGGTTGGCGAGATGTAAGTGTACGTACTTTGAACGTGTAACGTGTGTACTTTCCTTCTTCGACACGACTTTGTAACGGAAAAAATGATTTTTGAATTTTTCTTTGAAGTCCGTTTGAAAAACCTCTAAAACAATTAATATCTGTTGGTCCATTTCGCGAAATGAGCCAGGTGAAGAAAGTCGCGGGCCCAGCTAGTCTTAATTAAAAAGCCAACGCGAGAGCTAGTGATTCCTCCTATGAGTTTATTTCTGGACCGATTTTAATGATTTTAACACTGATAGAAAGCTTATCAATTTAATATGGAACATCCGCACAAAAGTTTAAAAAAAGTAAAAATGACGGATCCAATATAGCGGCCGAAAAGGCTTCAAAGGATTGCTGTGATAATTGATCCCTTTTGTGTTTTCGGGGTCGCTGATCTCGAATCTACTGCCGAAATGGAAATTAAAGATGGCCGACGCAATATGGCGACTGAAAATTCTCAACTACCTGAACCGATTTCGATGAGATGGACGATTGGTAAACTGTTTTACACCGTGCAAAGCCGGGAATAAACACTAGTATCTAATAATTTGCTTCAAAATTGTTTTAATGAATTTTAACGCACAAAAACCGAGTGTCGTTATGAGTAGATGTGGCAGTGTGTATTTATAGAGCGGAGACAAAAAAATTGGGCAACAATAAGTCGTCGATTTCCAAATGGACAAATCGGCGGCGAATAGAAAGTCATACGTGTGTGAAGGTGAAATTCGGCTAAATCGGTAAACTCGGTAATTTGATTCAGCAGTTGACATAATTAAATTCTATAAATCCAGCCCTTCCGTGCGGAAATAGAAGTAACTCCACAAATCCAATGGGCAGTGGGCCTCGAAAGCGCCTCCCCGTTTCCAACATGCTCAAGTAGGGTAGAAATATTCAAGGGTTGAGTAAGTGTGCTCGAGGGCAGCTAATAACTGCCTCAGCGTGATTCGAATGTCTTTGACTTACCCCTGTAGAGTGTGCACCTCAAGTTTACTGAGTCACTGGGTCAAAATATCGAGTAACAAACGGTGACAAGTTCTGGTCTAGGGCAATCCGTAATACCGCGGAAGTAAAAGAAGCGATTGAAGGAGCAGTAGGCGCAAGGTGAGCGACGGAAGCTTGTCTCAGCTTATAAGTGGGCTGCTCCAGTCTAGGGGCATAAACGGACCAACTTCCTAAAACGCCGGATCGTTAATGCTGGGCTTTCGACGTTCCTGCTTACGGGATTTAATGAAATTTTGCGCATGGCACGCTTTCGTAGATTGGGGCTCAATCAGGGGAACTCTCTGGCACTTCAGGATGGAAGTCGCTGGGTGTCGTAGAGGATGCCAGAGCTTTGGCCAAGCTTTCGTGTAAAATTTTCATTTCATTACGAATCGATTGTGAGGTGGCGCTGTCAGTCTTTTATAGAAAGGCGTCTATTGATTTCGCTGCTACTGAAATTTGGAAAAACAAAATCCGTCGCTGGCTAGCTGGAAATCAAATTGTGAACATTATTTTCGCGGAGATCTTCTGTTTGGTGCTATTTTAATCGAGGCGAAAAGTTGGGAGATTGTGTCTTGTGAGTTCCGTAACGTCCGAAGGTGTTCAGCCATCGAATTTTCTCTGCCACCAGTAGTTGTGTGAAGTCGCAGGAAAAAGTCGATGGTTATAAAAAAGTATTACTTATTTAATTCCCGTGCAACTGTGATAAGGACATCTTCCTAAACTAAAATTTAATTTTGGAGACAAAAGCAGTAAGTAAGGCAGTGTTACGTGGTCGTTTTGGTCAGGGTTAAGGGGCAAGATTAGGCATAACTACTTTTCTGGTAAAGCTTTTTACTCGTTTCGCTCCGCACATACCACGAATGCTGATAATTCCTTTCCTCGGAGGTCGCGTTCATTATGCCGAAATTACACACAGCATAAAGGCGCATTTATGCCTTCCACTAGCCCCCTCCCTCCCCGGTCCATTTGGGTTATTAATTTCCTACAAGAAAAACGGAGACTGCCTATAAAAGTTCGAGCCACAATGGCCGAGGTTTTGTCTCGGTGATAAAAATGCGGAAGCACAAGTTCGCGTAAAGTGGTTGCTCCTTTCAGAGCTCCATCCGTCTATCTGTCGGATGGGTAAACAAGGAGCCTGCATACAGAAGGAAGGTATTGATTTAGTTGCTATAAGCTGAACTGTTTTGCTTTTGACATTAAACCATAAATCCGGAAACCCGGAAAATGAGATTTTCCTAGTTTGGGAAGAATTAAAAAAATACATGCTTGTCGCAGGATGTGGGGGATGTTCTCTAACAGAATGTTGCGACTTAAAGTCGGAGAAACTGATAATAGCAAAATTCTAACAAAGCAGAATCCTTATTTGATCGCAGAGGTTTTATTGATTTCACAGCTGTGTATTTTGAGATTGTTGTTTGATGGCCTTTACGACCTTATGAGATAACAGCTAGTTGACTTTCATAGACCTTTTGGCATCATTACGTGCATTTGCAAACGGAAGGTCTGCTTTGATGTAATATTAACGGGAGCTTTCACGGCCCCTTCATCTACATATTTGCAATTTGTGGAATTTTCATCTTCGTCAAAGTGGGATCATAATAATATACACACGAACTTTTGCATTCAACTCGTTACTCACTTTCACACTATAGAAGTAGCACATTGCTACATCAGCCGTGTAATATTCTAAAGAAACTTATTCGATATTAATTTTTGAACTAATAATTTAAAAGTAGTATTTGGCGACAAAAACACAGTTTATAAATTTTGGGAAATTCTTGCTTGACGTAGACATTTATAAAGCGGTTTATGTATCACGAGATCCAACAGCTAGGTTTTTATCGACCGAAGAATGACTTACCATAGAAATTTTATCTGATGAAATTGTCCGCCCAATGAATAATATCTCAATGCAAACGGAATGAGATTTTAAAATCATCGATTCAGATTAAAATTAATTTAGTAGGTTTTCTTTACACGGCATGATGTAATAAAGTTAATTTAGGTATGCACATTATGTCTAATTTATTTGTTGTTTATTTTTTTTAATACAGTTTGAAAGTGCCTATTTGCACCCAACTATCTCCTGTGTGTGTGTATCCGTACGACTGAAATCCGCGAAATGCATGGCCTACTCACTGAATATATGCCTTTTACAAAATATCTGCGTACTGAAATTTGTTCCGTGCACACACACACGTGGACACACGTGGGGTGAAAATAGGCACTGCTTTGACCGATTAGACTGACATTGCTTCAGCCCATCAGTCTTTTGGGGGCTTGTCAAACCTCATTTTGGTCACGTAAAACGTGAGGCTTGCCGTCTACATGACACACGTAATGTTTTGTTTGAGAAACCTGGCATACTCATGCAAGACTGACGATAAAACATTGTGTATAGGTACTATATCGGCCTTTAAAATAAGGAAGTGCTTTTTTGTACCAAACTTTGTCCCATCTGTACGACTGAAATCCGCGAAATGCATCGCCTACTGACTGAATATTGGCCTTTTACAAAATATCTATCTCTCAGTTAGTAGACATTTCATAAAAGGCAAATTTCAGACTGCAAATATTTTGTAAAAATAAAATATTCAGTCAGTTTTTTTGTGTACATATGGATGTGTGTACGTGTGTGTATTATTATGTGATCTGTTGCTATGAATAAACGAAATAATTCCTTGCTTCCTTGTTTAAAAAATATTCACCATCAAAATTTCCTTATTTTGTCACTGACTCACTGACCGATCATCAAAAAAGTAAGGTACTTCCAGCAGACCCTAAAAATTTGAAATCTGGTATGCCAGCCTGCATACAAGTATTAAGCCTCCCACATCACACGAGTAACTTCGGCGGCCTTACTCTAGCATGCACTGCACATACGAGTAGTGGGTGAGCGAGCGGTCTGTTACACACTACGAAATCATGAGATTGGAAGTGTGAATAATGCAATTTCTTATTGAATATCTACTTACAATTAGTACATTGCTGCTATTGAAAACTGATCATTGTCAATATGTAATAAAGTTGTTAACGTATCTTGTTCAAATTACTTTTCGTTTAAAGCATTTATAAAGTGCTACTATCTTAATTTGTTTCAGATTTGCCAATGATATGGTTGGAAAGTTAAGTGGGGCATATTATTAACGACTTTGGGTGCCCATATCTTGCGAACTATTCACTCAAGCAAAAAAAGGCTCTTAAGAACCTTTATTGCATCATTAGAGAGTGACTTGTCCAACGATACCCCACATAATGGGATGCGTGAAAAAAATGTCATCCCTCTTTTCTATGTATGGAGCGCTTCCCTTAATTTTTTTTGTAATTTCATTATTTAATTAAGCGGAGGTCCACACAAGACACCTGCATGTAAAATTTCAGCAGAATTGATGGAAAGGTGGCTATAAGGCTGCAACATACGGACTTGATTACTAAGTCCAAATTTTTTGTCTTCCTTTTATACCCCCTACCTACTGCACCCCCTCCTAATGTCCCAGCCGGGTGGGGGTAGTCTCATTAAAACAAGCATAAATTCATACACAATACCCGCATACGTCACTTTTACCTTTTCTTAAAAGCCACTCCAGAATCACGCCGTGAACGCGCCCGCGAAACTATATCCACACTCATGTACTTAGGTAGCTGAGGCCTTTGACCAAAATGGACGAACTGGAATCTGCAACCGCTCTGACTTTGTGTGAGCCCAACCTTTGACCAACCAGAGATTGACTTCATGGATGTCCGATGAATAGGAAGCGAAATTTTTGCGGAAAACCCTGTTTTTCAAACTTTGACATTAAATACCTAGAAAAGGGCGTGGTTTCTGGAAAAAAATGCAGGAGACCAATCTTGTAGATAATTTAATTCACTACAACTTTCATACAGACTTTACAGAGATCTGATGCATAGAACGTGAGATATTAGCAGAAAAGACGTGACCTTCAAAATGTTGGGTAGCCATGTCGTGAATTTTGCGGGTTTGGGTCACCTCAAAGAACGTCTTTGCCAAAATTCAGCTTATAGGGAATTTTTTTTGAGGTCAAATGATAACATCTTTGGGCTAGAGGCTTCGCAGTTCTTGTCCGCGAACTTTTCGCGCCCGTTCCCACACTGACCGGGAAACAACCGCGGATAAGCGAGAAGTCCGCGAAATCCATCCACATTCACGTTCATGGCTCTTCGTGGGACTTCACCGTGAGTCTGGAAGGGTCAAATACTTTCTCCCCGTCTATGGAAATCAATGATTTGCAAATCAAATCTAGTTGATTCATCGATCCGAGTGAGTTTTGAGTGATGCTCCATCTTCCCTAGCTCATAGGTACACACTTGCGAAAGTTAGAAAATAAAAAAAAAAATAATTTATTTACGAATGTAGGCTAAGGCGAAACAATGTTTGCCGCGTCCTGCTAGTATTTTATAAATAAAGTGCTTATTAGACCCTTATTTTTGTTGTTTTACATCTGTTGGTTTTTTTTAAAGAGCTTGAGGGTAAAAACTGCTTACTCTTGCCCCAAATGTTTGTGTAATGGATTATAAATAATGAAATGGTTTTTTTTTTTCAGAAATATGTCTCATTGAAAAAAAAATACTCCGTGAACCGTTCTATTTTGCCAAATTTCATTTCATTACGGGAAGGAGTTGAAAATGGAGAAATTGGGGAGTGAATATGGTGGCGGATATACTGAATATGGCGACACCCAAGGAGGAGCAGTACCACCTCCATACAACGCACGACCTAGAGTTGACCCAGATGCGGAAGGGGAAGTCGATCCAACCCAGTAAGATATATTTACATCTGCTTAAGCGATTGCAGTGTTTAAGTTGCCTCCCATTTAGATATCCCCAGCCTAAGGAAGCCACCCATAAGATACGTGGGAGGTCAGATTTCATCGAAATGCTCTGCGGATCTGTGGATCAAGAGCTGCTAATTGTGAAGAGCTTTTACCTTTTCTTCTATTCAGCGTTCGGCTCCTTATTTCCCCTTATGGGTGTTTACTTTAAGCAAATGGGCATGAATCCACTACAGTGTGGTATTTTGATTGGCATGAGACCTTTTGTGGAATTTTTGTCGGCCCCGTTTTGGGGCTCTTACGCTGACAGGTAACATAAGAGCTTTTCTATTGATGCCAACTAGAGAGCAATTGAGAGCTATTACGGAATTGCCTTTTCTTTTCTGATTATTTTTTCATTACAGATGCCGGCAAGGAAAGAAATTGCTTTTGTGGTCTTTAGCGTCGTGGATCATCTTCACACTGCCACTGGGATTCATCCAGCCAGAAGCAGCGAGATGTATAATGAAACAGAACGATACGGATTATGTGCTCACCATGCCGCAAGTGAGTCCTCGAGTCCAGAAAAGGGATGTTGGCCATATGATGGACTTGGAGAGGGGTAACCAAGCACTGGATTATAACTTCACTCAGCTGCATCGATATCGGCGTAACATCCCCATAATTGAAGCTGGCGTATCTCCGATTAATGTAAAATACGCCTCTAACTACAATGAGCAGCAACACAAAGACTACGTAAGCCCTCTCTTCTCGTCAATAGTCTACAGGACGCCGGTACTTTCTCAGTTGTTTATTCCATACCTTGGGTACGATCTTTTTGCCTTTTTAGGATATCCAAAAAGCTTTTTTCCTGCTGTTGTTGCTTGTCATCATAGGCGAATTTTTCAGTGCTCCAGCTATAACTCTAGCCGACTCGGCTGTGATAACTCTTTTGGGGGAAGATGCCGATAAATACGGGCATCAAAGAATGTTCGGCTCTTTGGGTTGGGGATTGGCCATGTTTTCTGTTGGCATTGAGTTGGACCACTCTACGTCTTTCCCTAACCATCCCTGTGGCCCTGAAAGGCAGGAGAAAAACTATAGTGTTTGCTTTGCGACATTCTCCGTACTAATGGCTGCTGCTTTTATTACAGCCACCCAAATAACATTCAAATACGACGTCGAAGAATCAGAAGAACAGACAGGGGAAAAGGGAGACAACAAGCCCAGCGTGGAGGATGAAATGCAAAATCAGCTGGCTGCACAACTGCAATTGCCTTCACTAGCAGTGGGGCCGGGTGGTACAGGTGCAGGAGGAGCCGGAACTGGTCATACCGAACAACCCGCATTAGGAGCCCAGACCAAAATGTTTGCGCAAACCACTCGAAAAATGCCTGAATGGCTTACAGTGCTCAAGCATTTTAAGGACATCAAGTGCGCCGCCTTCCTTTTCGTCGCCTGGTTTATGGGCTTCGGCATTGGCCTCATATTCACCTTCCTCTTTTGGCATCTGCAAGACTACGACGGCTCACCAACTTTGTTCGGCGTGGCATCTATAATTAACCACATCTCAGAAATTTTTGCGTATTTCTTCAGCTTCCGAATAATCACTCAAATCGGCCACGTGAAGGTACTTTGTCTCGGACTGATAGGCAACGTACTTCGATTCCTATACATTTCGTGGTTAACAAACCCCTGGTGGGTACTGCCTTTCGAATTTATGCAAGGAATAACACATGCTGCCGTGTGGGCTGCTTGCTGTTCTTACATTGCCCACAACACGCCACAGCAGCTTCGTTCGTCCGCACAAGGAGTTCTTCAGGGTATCCATCACGGTTTGGGCCGTGGATGTGGAGCAGTCATAGGAGGAGTTTTTGTAACATATTTCGGCACCACGGCAACATTCCGAGGTTACGGCATCGTTTGCTTTGTGGTTTTAGTCGGATTCGTTTTTATTAATTTTTACCGGAAGGAGCAAGGATTTGTTTCTGAGATCCCAACGACTGAAGATCCTCATCAGGTAAGCAACTCTTCTATTTTTACTTTTGCTTTTTTAACATTAATAGTCTTTATATTCAATACAAACATATTCGAAAACTCGAGCGTCACGAAATGAGAAATGTGTCTAGATATGCCAACAGTAGGTACTGAAAAATAACGCGGATCCTCCTTTGGACCCCACCACTAGCCGTTTAAACGATCTGGACTTATTTTAGTCAGTAAAGACTGAACTAAATGAAGAAGAGGTTCCTGGAAAAAATGCACTGTACATAATTCCTTATTATGCCGACCTTCCAGACGAGGGTATTTTTTATTTCGTCCCTTACGATGTCAGCATTTCGTCTTATTGCCCTAAGAAAATAGATTATTTAAAGAAATTGGAAGAAACTACAATATTGACTTTTACACGTTTCTGAAAAAAAACACATTTCGCAAGAAACAACAACGGAAATAGTTAAAGGAAGAATGATAATCCTAAATAACTACGCAAAAATGTATTCCTCGCACGGAATATCGCACTTAAAAAAAGAACGATCAAATTTAATACAATTATGGTCAGAAATGGTCTTCATGACTTTCCAAAGAATGAAAACGATATATGGTGTCTTTACAAAAGAATTTTTTTCCATGTATTGATTCAAGTTAGAAAAAGAGCTGTGTTGTGTTGTGCAGATATTATTTATTTCAAGTGCTTTGAATTATTTTCCTTCAATATAATTCACACTTCATTAATTACAATTAAGTTCTTTGAAATATTTCCTTCAATATATGTACTTCACACTTGGAAGTTTCAATGCATAGACTAAGTACTCTGACATTTTTTTTAAATGAGACTAAATGAGCTTGCTAGACCTTAAGAGGTTTCATTAGTCCTTCACTTCACATAAATTTTGCGTATACTGTCTTTTGTTGTTGTTGCAAATGAGCTCTACTATCATATTTTCAAATTAATGGGCTGACCTGCCAGTCATTATCAGTGAAGATTCTAAAATTAAGAACAAACATAAATGAACTATTTTGGGTTAAATTAATAATGTAAACTACGTAAGCTAAGCGTACCTATACACGTATGATGATAATACATTCTTAAATTTATCTACATTCAATATTCCCCATCTTTAATCAACAGTATCCCACTTCAATTTCAAATCATTGCAAAATATTTCTTTGAATACTTTGTATTCATCGGATATCATACTGTTATTATGTTATGTATTTTCTATTAAATGCGCCCTACGATTTCAGTTCAGAAAGGGATGTTTGTCGCCACTTCACCAATGAATAATTTGTGTTAAATGAATATTTTACTAAATTATGATTAAAAGCGCTGTCTGTCTAGTCTAGAATACCCCTTAACCTACAACATCGAGTCTCACTCGTGGTCGTTCGATTGGGGCAAAAACGATAATATCGAGCCTCACTCGTGCTGAGTCGTTTAGGGCAAAAATTATAACATAGAGTTAGGCGCGTGGTGCTCGTGGGGCAGAAGGGCAATAAGCTTTTTTTCTCATTTATGTATTGTCATTAGCGCACGCAGCTATATTTTATAAATAATTTTGTGAAAACCCTTAAAAATGTTTTAAAAATATTTAAAAAACCAACAGGTCAGATTCGGATTCGACCCGAAAGGTAAATACAGAATATTCATTTGCATATAATCCTGTGTCTACTTATAAACTATTTGTATGTTATACATGTCTTTGGATATCATAGGGCGCCCAAGTTGGGTCCGGTTTGTTGTCTACTGCATGGTTGAATTTGGCCCGCTCTGTTGGAAATTAAATCGTAGGTTAAGGGGTTAACCTTCCGGCAACTTATACTCAATATAACACTGCACCAAACTCGTTTATAACAACGAAACAACGTTTATCGCTAATTTCTTGAAATTTCATTTACAGAGATCAAATACCGTTATGACTAAATAGGGGAGGTTCTTGTTTCCTTGGCCTCGCTTTTTGGGAACGGAGTCCCAATTTTTGAGAACGGGGCTCGAAACATTTGCTGTGCTAATTAAGGGAAAAATAATGAAAAAATTCTATCTCGACCCGTTTTCGAGATATATGTAGTTCAAATTAGTTCATACTTGACGAGCCACCTTAATTGGGTAAACTTTAACTTTTAGGAAAATTCTATTATATTATTATAATTTCCCTTTTACAAACTGCCGGTGGAGTTAATTTTCCTTTTCCAAAGGAATGCAAAGCACAGCAAAATGTTTCGAACCCCGTTCCCAAAAAGCGGGGCCAAGGATACAAGAATCGTGCCACTAGATAACTTCAGTTAGTGCTAGTTCTAAGAAATGTTTATCACAGACTGTATTCGTTCTCCGTGGACCGTGGTCCAACACAGCTTACCTGATTTCATGTGATTGGAAACTTTGCAAAATTCTGATATCCCATATTCATAAAGTATATTGTAGATATGTAAAATTATTTTTTAACTTAATTTCTTTCAATTAACTGGTACAAATTTAATACGCTGCATGTCATATGAAGATTAATAAACAAAAATAAATAAAATAAACTTGTGCGTAGCTTCAACTTATCATTTGTGATAATTTCAGGTGGCAGAAGAGACATCGCATCTTGCGCCACATGGAGTACCGAGCAATCCAATACCGCGAGCTCTTTCGAGCAGCCGACTGAATGATTTAAATCCACAAAATGACCAAGGAAACAGTTATGGCACGTACCAAACTAGTGGCGGTAATCTTGATATACCCGGAGGAGCACCCAGGAATCCATTTGCCCAGTAATTTTCCGTCTAAAACATTCAAACAAAAATTTATTTTGGCTTTAGCCCTTCCAATGAAGTTAGTCCAAGAAAATGACGATTTACAAGCCCATAACTCTCATACACTTATACATACTATAGTTTACAGCTAGAAACAGCAAGTTTGATTGCATGAAGGAAAAGTAATTTTCATTGATAACATGTCTTTCGAGCTGAAGTTTTTACATAACAGGCTAACACAGCTCCACAGAGTAAAAGTTTTTTTAATTATCAAATGTAACAAGCTTTAAGTGTTGTTGAAAGTTGGACTTATATCCAAACAATACGTTTATGGTATGACATGAAGGCTCTTTTTCATTGAATGCTGAGAGTGGCTACTACATCCGACCCGACTGAGAATAAGGACATTTTATTTTAGAGAATATACGTACACAAACGGGATGCGTGTAAATGGGTCTAAATATGTGGAAATATGTTAGCAATATTAAGTACGTGACCCCATATATAAGTAAATGTAGAAATAAACATCTAAGTGCATATTTGCGATAAAGAAAAGATACACTTGTAAATTATTTTCCGGAAATGAGGGAAGTTTAAATGGATACAAGGTGGAAATGTGGTAAAGGCTCTCGGAAAGAAAGTCAAGTCTGTTCTTAATATTAAAACTGAGTAAGCGAGGGATTTTTCCAGTGGATGATGATATAAGGCAATCACTTTAAGCAATAAAAAAATTCTAATAATTTATTAGAAATATGCCACGGTTTCTCTCAGGTACTATATCTTTCGATTATTATTAAATTGTGCACTTGCAAGAGTTTCTTACAAGGTTGAGGCGAACATTTTATAAAATAAATTAATTTTCATTCCTGACTTCTTCCGGCTTAAAATTCGTTTTGATTTTGAAATTTTTTGAAGAACGTGAAATGGGCCAAACGGACAGTTACTAGCAACACGATTAAATGCCAAATTATATGTGCATTGTCTTATTGCTAAGAATGTTCCGACAACACTTTCAAAGTTTAAAAAAGCAATATATCTTGAGAAAGGATAGACGTAACAGAGACCGAAATTCGCAGTTTTGGAGGCATATATGTTTTTTTACATTTGCAGAAAATGTCAACGAGGAACGTGTGAATGAACAGGTGTCGGTATTATTTAGCCAAGTAATTCATTCATTTCAAATGAAGTGAACATGTCTCTTGTAAGATGTATCTGTCAATTCCACAAGACAGAAGCCAAGGTCCTGCACTTATTTTTAGGTCATGTGGCTCATTGTTCATATCATAGAAAAACGTCTGATAGTCATTTGGCTAGCTTGACGTGGTCAATAAATCTCAGCAAGTTGGGTGAATTTATCGCTGGCGACAAACTTGAGCAATAAAATAAAATGTTTCCAGGGAATACTGGTGCTGACACTTATTTAATTCCATCAACCTTTCACTTACATCACAGTCGATTCATTTTAGAATGCAATTATGCATTATCAAAGAATAGATTGGAATGAATACTTCGCATTGGCATAATATCTTTTCGTCTAACATCGTGCCACGCAGATGCCATTAAATTGAAGCTTATGTTATTAAAGTCACCTTTTTACAAACAAAGACCTTCCTTATACTCGTAAAAGCTGGTATTTAATCTAGGGCTGATGTAATGTACTTCCACTTTTGATATGCCTGCCGTGCCTGTAACTGTGGCAGTTGCTATTAATCTCACCAACCCGTCCAAATCTTTTATCTGAAACCTACTCTACTCTAGTGTTATTGGACGAATTGAATTTTTAGATTATTTTATTGGGTTTGTCAAGGCCAATTTGGCTGGTCAAGTTATTTATTAAATGGCAAAAAATACCTTACCTACATACCTACATATGTATATATTTATTTCGGCAAAACTTTGAGTTAGACCCCCTTTCAATCTTTTGAGTTGGTATATTTGTTATATACTTAGATACAGCGCACACTAGGCAGCATATTCCAGGTGGTGGCACCGGTTTTGCGATTGCGAACAGGCTTAAGCTATTTGCCATTGACAAGCTAAACCAATTCCAACGTCTGCGTCGAAGATTATGCCGCTCACATAGCTACGCAGTTTAATTAGTAAATGTCGGTTGTCATTCATTGTCTATGGTATGTCCATTAAAGGCGATAATCACAAGAACAAAAAAAACCAAAAATCCCTCTGTGATGTATAAAACCTTATCATAAATCTACCAACACCTACACGGCTTAAAGCATAACTTATATATGTACTTCTTGTCTCATTTGCGATCCTTTAAAAATATGTTTGAATTTCATGAATGTCCGCTTGAATGTCCGGTAAACTAAAGATTAACCTTGAGTCCTCATACAATTCAGTTTATTTAAACAATCAGTTTCACAATTCCTCCAAGAGCCAACTTATTCTAATACAAAAATGGAGCACACAACAAAAAAAATTAACAAAACCAAAACTCCAATCATAAATCCAACACAGTTGGTGTCCTATCAGATGCACTTAAAACTATCCCTCATTGGATCTAACTCCTAATCTAAAACCGTCGATAGCTAAGCTAAGCTAAGCTAACACAGTTGTTCAAGACTGCGACTTGTACGCCTCACTAACCTAAAAAAACTATGAGACTCATTGGTGGCGTCAGATCAACTGTAGAGAGCTTCGTCAAAGATCTGCTTTTAAAGCTAGAATTCCTTCTATAAAAAGGGAGGAAGGTGTCTTCTTCTCGGGTATCATGGGTACGAAAATGTACATGTTCGATGGGTATAACCGCAAATCCTGGTAGCCATCCAAATGTCAACGTACAGTCGACTTCCGCGAACTTCCTTCTGACTTCGTGGCTACCCAGTTCTAGTCTGCTGCGCTCGGATTCAACCTTCACCCTCTGGTATCGAACAATTGGGGTACAGTTGACTTCGGGGCATTTGTGTTCCTCGAAATGCTCCGGGTTACATGTGTTATAAAATATGTATTTGTTTTTGACAAGAGGCTTGCTTACACATTAACAAGTCGACCAATTTATTTTATTTTATTTTGCAAGATTAGGACAATGTACCCGTGCCAGCCAGGTACATCACACAGTTAGGTTTGAATTTTATTTTGGAATTAAAATTCAATTTTGCTCCTTCGCAGTTTATCGAAGACCATGCTTCTTGGGGCCATGAGACTGTTTGAGGCGAACCGCCATTGATGTATGAATTATAGCATTACCATGTATTCAGATGGATTTGCGGTGTGATTTCCTGTACAAATAAATAACAGGCCCATGTATTTCCTTAGCACTGAAGGAACTATGAACTGCTACCGGCCCATAGCATAACGCTGCCTGTTTAGTTGTGTTTAGTAGTTGTGAACTTCCTAAACTACTCTGAGCTTTTATAAATTACCATATGGTCTCCACAGTTGTATATGCCTTATATTTGGATGAAATAGTAATTCAAATTTATTGGTAAACAGCATTTTTGAACCCCGATTTGGACAGATCACACACCACTGAAATCAACTGGCTCCGTTCTCACGTTGAAGCACTGGCAACGAGCATACGGCCTGTGAGCATGTTGTTTGCACGTTGTCGCTGCCCCAATCTGTAAATTACGCTTCTATGGACGTTGATAGTTCTTATTACGTCAGCTTCTATTCTACAAACATGCAGGTGGACTTATGAATAGACTAAGTAGGTTGCAGCCTGATGGTGCAAATATTGCGGGCAGACAATTTTAGAAAAATATGTTTTGAGGGAAATTTAAGTAAGACTGCCTTTCAGGGTGTTAATGACATTCGTACTAGAGTTACTGAATCCTCATCAATAGACATAACTTCCACTGGCTCCAGGATAGACAAAGACGCAAATTCGAATATGATTCATGATACTTCAACAAGGTTCTTATAACATAGGTCATCAAAATTTCAAATCCACAATGGTTTGTAGCACTCCTCGAAGTGAGATGGCGACGAGTACAACCTAGCGCTTCAAAATTGCTGTTTACAAAATAATTTTACTTACTTACTGTAGCCCTATACACACTCAACTTACACAAGACTGAAAGTAAAAATAACTTAGAATTGTATTCAATTAACTGTCCCCACCACTTTTTTGAAACAGCATCAAACATGTTGATCGTATGATGCAAAAACATACTATTATCTACTTGGAGTTGAAAGATCAAATGGATCTGTAATTTTTCCTGGAAATTTTCTTATGCGTGTATCTCGATCTGTTGTCATTTATGTTGAAATTGAACAGTTATCTAAAGAATCATTGGTTCATTAGATGATACATGTTGGAACATGCACGCGGATCAGATAACAATTGAGAGATGTGCAGCGCCCGTCAATATGAAAAACTTAGTTTTGAGAAAACACTTATTTGAAATTTTACGAAACAAAACAAATGGACTTCAAATTTCAGCTTCAATGAGATTTTAATTAAGCGAAAAAAGTTTCGAAATTTTGAATCGCTCAGGAAGGCCTAACCCCTTAAAGCATTACTGTAATTTTTGCTTCCAATCCAATCAACAATCCAACAATGTCTTTTCGTTTTACAGAAGGCATCTGATCGCTACCTTCTCTAAATTCATTGAGTGTGCTTTCCCCTTGTTTTAGTGGATTTACTGGTAGGATTCAAATCCATGTTCCCCTTGTATGCCTTTCCAGATTCTCTAGATCTAACCTAGGAGATCTGGAGCTTATCTAATCAATACTAATAAAGAAACGTTATTAGAGAAACTGTATACGACTGATCTGGTAAGATATTTGTAACATTGAAAAACGTCTCTAGACAGTTGGTTGTCTTTAAAAGAACTGCCCAAAAAAGTTGTATCGGGAAAAAAGTTATTAAATAATAACCAGCCAAATAACAGGATTTCTTAAGTAAATTCCGCAGAAATTTGTCTATTTAAAGTATATTGATCGGAATGACCATAATACCCTGAATGTAAATGTAAACTTCAATGTTATTTGTCATAAGATGTTGCAAATTTACCTAGAGAGCGTATAAAAGAAATTGCGTGTTATTAACTAAAAAATAGACCTAAATGGCATAATGTATAGATGTTAGGATCAATAAATTGAAAATGAATGGAAAGCTTCAACAAATGATCAGTTATAAAGTTCCGCACAAACTAGGACGAGATATGACTTCAAGAGATAACACATAACTAAATGGAAAATAATTTCAACTGTTTTCGGTAAAAGCGTAGATCACACTCGCAAAGCCACATTTTGCTAGTAAAGAAAAAAAAAAGTGCTTAATCTATGAGATATTATTGAAGTGCCATAATGTAATTGAATTAAGCAAAACGTGTAAACTCGCGTGAGCCAACTAACACTTATTTGTGATAAACAGTTGATAAACAACAGCAACAAGAATGTAATCCAATATGCTTACTATCGATTTCATATCATTTTAAAGTAAAAGTAAAGAGATGAGGAAATATTAAAAACATATATTTATAGAGAGACGGATTGAATATATTATATACAAGATATTGATATTATTGTTGCAAGTAATAGTTTTATTTTAAGGTTCAAGAAACCACCAACGGGAATTCTTGTCGTGCTTATTTGCTTTTCACATCTGCGATGAGAGTTTATAACACGAGTACCCTCCCTCTTGGACTATTGAAGGGACCGATGTTAATGTATAATTGTATTACAAGCGCAAACCGTTAAGAAACATATATTTTGAAATTAAAGGCAAAATGGGTGGGTGTTCGAAAACACTAAAGATAATGTTAAATTGCGCGATTTTTTATAAGTCTTATCGGGCATGAAATTTAAAAGCAGAGCTATTGAAGTAGCAGCAATACCGTAATAATACTTTTAGAAATATTTAATAGGGTAACTGTATTTATATAGGTAACACCGAGAGTAATAAGGATTGATGATAACATAAACTTAAGTAATCAAAAGATATTCATTAGCTGCATTCAAATACTCGAGATTAAAGGACAGACTTGATTTCACCTCACAATGGACTAAGGACTTAGTTTATAAGAACATGTTGTATTACATTGTAATTACGTAAATATGATTAAAGACGATATTAAAATATTAAGGAAACCTAAGCCACTAATATTGATATACTTAAATTGTTGTTTATATGTATTGTACAGCACTCTATTATATATTTAAATGAAACAAATGCACTCTATAATACGTTACTCTGGTTTTTGTTTTGTTTCCTCACCACAACGTTTCTCCACGGTAATTTTCCTAAACTTAGCAATGGTAGCACTTGCTTGCTCTAACGTTTAAGATATTTAAAAACAGTACGCTTCTCAGCGTAGGTGCAGATCTTTATTACTCAGCATAAAAAATCGATAATGAAGTGTTCTGTCACCGTTCAAGCCGCCTTCAAAATTTCTTTTCTGCAGAGGTTCAATTTCTTTTCTGCAGAAGTTCGTTCAGTTCATTCGATCGGTGCATTGAAGGATTTCATGAGATTTCACGTTTCAGTGAATTTTGTGAAAGCTAAGTATTACCCCCAATTTTTAATTATTTTGTATTTTTATTTTTTAACCTTCTTTCTATGTTTACCTAGTCCTATCTTTTTATATGTCTATAGTATTTCTACGGGTGCTCGCGGGGTGCTGTTCCATTAATAGACCATAAGCAGGTAAATGTTTGTTTACGGAACTCTACAATTTGAAATCCATGGGTATAGTACCTACGCATAAAACGTTAAATGCAGGTATTGTAAATCATGCGCTAGGGAAATCTTTCCCTTTTACAAAATATCTACTGACTGAATATATTTGCCTTCTATGAAATATTATATAAACTGCACATAGTAACTACATTTAACGTTTTATGAGTAGGTACTGCATCTGCATATCACCAAAACCCTTTCTTTAATCCTGATGGAACATTAAATTATAAAAAGTCAGAAAAGCGAGTCAGACTCGCACATTAAGGTTTCCGAATATTTGCCGCAAATTATACATATGACTGTAATTCATCAAAATATTTTTTCATGTGTCGTATTTTCTGATTGCGTTGACTTAGAAGCTTGATTTTTTACAGCTCCAAGGGATTACATTTGTATTTGATATTAATTTCAACTTAATAAAAAGGTTCTTGACAAACAGACAGACAGACGGACAACGAAGTGATCCTATAAGGATTCCTTTTTTCTATTTGAGTTACGGAACCCTAAACATGAATCAACACTTATTTTTAATCTTTCAACTTTTTTAATCGAAAGACTTTTTTGGCTGTATGTCACGAATAACACGAATGTTGTCTTCTATATCGTCAATTTTACAGTTTATCGGCATAAACCAGAAATTTACAAGTACAATTTACAGGGTCATGTATAGAAATCACATAATCCCCAAATTGTGATTTCAATCGATGGTTTGCGTCGCTGTATAGCTCGTACCGCCATCCTGTTGAAACCACATATCATCAGGAACAACGACATCCAGCCTCATATTTAAAGAAATAAAGCTGATGTAGTAAAGTCTTTATCTAGAATCTCTTCAGGATTGGTTCGACCAGTTCGTTAGAAGCGACAATTACCAATTAACATACTCAAAATCTTCAATCTCAAGACATACTGGAGGCCGTAAATATAGAGTCCAACTTAACTCTAAGCCTGGTTTATAAATTCGGCCATATGTTTTGATTTATCGGATCCGATCTCTAAATTAAACTAAGAAAATGTGTGTTAGTGTTATTTCATTATATTTTTTCACCATCTGTATAAACATTATTGGTATGTAAATACTTTACAATATGTGATCATCATGGATCAACTCAGACCCAGAAGGTAAGTGTAAAAAATTTGTTAAGGATTTTATTTTAACCTGTGACATTGCCATGTCAGGCTTCCGCTATGGTGCACAACATAACCGTCTCCTATCGGCATGGCAATTTTGTGTTCCCGCGGGAAAAATGAAAAACTGTCCAAGCGCATGAAACAGTTTCATTCATTCTGCAGCAGTTTTAATTTGCGAGTATGGAAAAGCCTGGAGAAGGCCGGGACGGATCTGTTAGTGCTATATATATTCACGTTTCAAAAATGGTCTGATATTTAAAATATCAACAAGTGTATTGATTGTCTCAAGAATCATAGCAGTTGAACTCGTTCACGTAGTTTTTCCGGAAGAGAATTTATTGCTGAATAAACTTTTGTTCCTGCTGCAAAGCCAGGCAAAACAAAAACGTTTTTTGGAAACATGTTCGATACCAATAATTAGATTTTCGTTTGACATGTTTTGTTTCATCAATCTTTTGTGAAGTGAGTTTATAGTATGCAGTGCAGAAGCAGAGCAATAAGGAAATAAAATGGACCGTGGGGTATACTGCCTCCTTATATCTAATGCACAATTCGAAAAGCTCTGATTATTGTTTTCTGCTCCTTCGTTACTGAGATATAAATTTTCCAATTCTCTATGAATGCCCGCAATTATACCTGATTCGTTCCTGATAAAGTTATATAAAACGCAAACTTCCATTGTTTTTTTCAGCATTATCAGGTAGAACCAACGTTTCATTCAATACTTCGAAATTTCTTCATAATCATCCCGAAAGCACACTCTACCAGACGTAACAATTGAGGAGATACCAGCGTTGTATTGTCTCTGGCGCTCATGTTAAACTTAACTCATTACCGCCCATGCGTTCAATTTGGTCCATCTATATGTACTGACTCCATGATCGCGGATTTTACTTCACAAACTGAGTTTTTAGGTTTTTGAAGGGTTGTGAGTCAAAATAGACCTCAGGAATAGAAGCATACCAAAATTACCCCAGGAATCCACATTGCAAAGAAAAACTTGCGATCCTAGAAGGTTGGGCGGTAATATGGATTAATGTAACAACCTGCTCCTGTAACAAAAAACTCCTACTATATGTATATTTTTCTACAAAAAGTTGGCAACCCTGTGACTAGGGTCAAGCTGCAGGAGTTTCTTCTACTTCTAAATCCGACGACATCTTCACAAAGATTACGCTCGAAAATCGGTTAATCTATTCGAGTTCCCTATTTCCTTTCTTTGTTACCTTTTCACACCGAGTACACTGCAAACGCAAGTGGGTTGTTTCAATTAACTTATGTTATGTTACTAACGCATTTAAAATGATATAGATAAGGGTGGGGGTGGACCCACGTTAGTCAGGTTGTCATGCCCATAAGGAACCTTTTCACAAAGTTCTGTCCACTCACTCGATGGAATGGACTCAACATTTGCGGACGCCACTTGTTATAATAATACCAGAGTACTTAATCTACTTAATAGGTTTCCAAGTGTGAATTATAATGAAGGAAAATAATTCAAAGAACTTAAAGTGTGTAATTTCTCTCAATATGAGTTATTCAACATCAATATCGTGTTAGAATATAGTGCAGATTATGTGCTTTAAATTACTTACACAATGTGTGCAAATTCAATACAACCCGTATGGTGAGTTCTTTTGAAGTGAGTTCACACTGCGTTTAATTAAAAATCATATATTTTTTGTGAGTTGAAATAACACACTTTTATTTTGTTTCGTGTGGTTTCGTCAGTGGGAATAGATATCAAACTAAATATTTTTTTTTTAAGGAAACAACGCGTTTCGCTCGATTCGGTGGGAAAGCAGCCTTAAACTGCTAATCACACACTCTTTTTCGAAAAAGTGTTGAATAAAGTGCTCAAATATTAATTTTGGACAAAGTATATGGTAGTATGGTTTTCCTGATTGTTGCTGTACATTGTATATACATACTTCATAATATACCATCAAACCAAGCCATACACTATATGTACTTAAATAGTTCAATAATTTTATGTCTAGGCAGTGGCGTAGCGTAGTGGGGGAGGCAGGAGCGGCACCTTTAGAGGGCGGCAAAATTTCACAATAAATAATAATAATAATATCTTGTGAATATTTGAACAATATTTTTGTCGCAACCTGCGATTCGGACTGATTGAAATGAGCACGGAATTTTTCATTACTTATACTGTGACGAAATCGGAGAATCCCCTTTCTTTCAATGAATGTATAATAATGAAATCTTGCTCATCGTAGCGACTGGCAACACCGTCTGTACTAACTTGGAGAGATTCCCCGTATTTTATTTTGTGCTTGGATTGTTTATGACTAATATTCAACGAGAATGATTTCTATCATATAAAGAATAGTGTTCAATATTGTATAATAACACCTGCAAATTAGGTTACAGGTGAAGTCCGTAAGTGTTGCTTTGACAATTCAAAGAAAGTTTGATTGATGGATCGTCAGTTCTCCAATTCACATTAACTTAATCGTATCGTACATATGTATATGCTTTCCAAACTGTGATTTTAGACTCATAAGTACGTGTTGTGATTGTTAAATTATTGAACTTCGTGTGCGTACACGTTCAACTATGTGAGTATTAAATATTTCATTTATGTGTTTTATTTATGCAATTGAATGTTTGACTACATATCTGCCATGTTTTTCTAGCTTTAATATATTAAAATAAAAAAATCAGAACTAGTAAATTTCAGTAAAGTATGTTATACTTTTTTTTAATTTATTAGTAATCATTTTGAAATGTTCTACGATAGTTTCATTTACGAATCCAACTTTTACTTTTTTTAATTATTATATATGTGTCAATAATATTTTTTTTTGTTTTAGCATCAAAAATGAAAAGAGAGAGAGATTATAATAATGCTCCGAATATTCTTCACAATTGCCATAAGTAATACCAGCTGTGAGGGAAGATTTTCAAAATTGAAATTGATTGATTGATATTTAAGATCAACAATGACAATGACGGCTAACCAATCTAGCTATTTTGTCTATTGAGCAAGCGGTGTGTGATGCTATAGACCAGGGGTTCCCAAACTTATTTTGTCTACTGCCCACTTTGAGAATAAATAAGTTTTTAGCGCCCCCATTTTTTCACCTACTTAAGAACCACTATAACTTCAAATTAAATTAATTAATTATTGTGAGCTATATTAGCGGAGATTAAACATTCATTCTAAACGACATTTTTACTATAACCCGCAAGAGTTAACTTGAGATCTGAGCGCAGTAGGTAGTACACAACGGCGCTCAGGTCTCAAGTTAACTCTTACGGGCTACACCTGCCAATGAGAATGATTATTATTGAAACGCAACTTTATAGTGTTCAGACAGAGTATCTTATTTTTATTATTTAGTATTTTTTTTCTGGATCTCTTACCGCCCCCCTTTAAGCCTGCAGCGCCCACAAGGGGGCGTTATCGCCCACTTTGGGAAAGGCTGCTATAGACTATAGATGCTAAGCTTTGTTTTAGTTCTAATCGGAAGCTGATTTGCGTTTTATATTCCATTCGCTAATAACTTATTCTTGTCGATCGTCAAGGTATAATCAAAAGTGTTCTATACATATATCAATGTAAGTGGTATATCTACGTGTAAGAATTTTTGTAATAAATGTGATTATTATATTGTAAAACATATATACATATATGGCATATATGTGACTCTTTTATTTGTAACCTGTACAATACACAATAATGATGACTGTTCTTGCCGAAAAGATATTTAGAATTACTGTATATTAAAGTCTTTTAAATTGAAATACCTAAATAAGAAGGATAATTTTCTGCTGCCCCGGGCGGCTGACACCCACGCTACGCCACTGTGTCCAGGTCTAGAGCAACAAAACGTTACTCTACAATTTACGTTTAATATTTATGCCAATAACTGCCCCAACGAAACTGATACAAAATCAATTCTTTGTGCTCTGCCGTAAAATCTCTTTGTACATATTTGCTATTCTTTAAAGTGTTTCAACTCGCACCTTTCGCATTAAATTTCAATAGGAAGGCCAAACAAAGGGAGAAATTCCAGGGATCCCTTATTCCCGTGTTCTACCGGATAACCTACATAATTCTAGCTGACTAAGGTGGGTACCCAAGTTTTTGTTGGAGGTCGCCGCTACCCTTTAACTTATTATCTCATATCGTGCAGAAAGCACCGCAGAGTTTTGCTACCTGTTCAATTATTTTCGTTTGGCAGAAGTGATTTATCTGAGATTGGATATGCTGGCATCGCCATTGGCACAAAATCTCGACTTGTTTTCGGGTGTTTATAATTCCCACAGCAATAAATTAAATCCCGCAGGAAAATTGTGGAGAAAATAGCAAAACAGAGGAATCAGATCATCATTCTTCCGCACAGGGGAGACGCTACGTGAACGAGTGCACCCATCTTCGCAGGGGTGAAATTTCGCAAAACATCGTCAGGCAGGGAGCAGCAAAGCGGACACAAAGGAACAAATTACATCGTTTGCTCCGGAATTTGTTCCTTTTGATGAAGCATGCACGTATTTGCGGGTGGCAATTAATTTCTAAATTTGGAGCGCAATTAGTGGGTATGGAAGCAACTCCCACCTTGCGTTGATCCGCTGACTTCTAGCCATCCCAGTGCTCTCAAACCCCCTCAGTGACTGCTTTAGTTTGGCTTCGTTAAACAATGACTTCCACACATGGAAACTTTAAGCACTTCCCTAATTCCCTAGTTAATTATAGCCGAGGTCTTTTCAGTATATGCATGAGTTCCTTGGGGAAAATGTTCGGCTCGAGTTCTACCTATTCGGTAAATTAGACTCGACAGCTTGTTGAAATTTAAAATATAATGAACATGAACTTACAGCCGTTTGCATCCCAAGTGTTCCGCTACTTGAGGTTAACGTTCTACTGGTTGTTGAAAATTCTGTTGGTTGTGTAGCGAGTAAAATGTGAGTAAACATTGTAGCGAGAAGTTGCGTTGGTGGCTCAATGAAGGCAGTTAATGTATTATTGGAGTGTAATAGAATACGTAAATATCATGATGTGTTTACTTATGACCATTTATCTCCTGAAGCATTGATAGCCTCAGAATACAAATCTATAGCTTCAACAGAGGCATGGGGGTAAAAAGACCGTCTACTTACTTGCGAGTCAGACTCGCGCACGGAGTATCCCGTACAATATTACAAACCATCATATAATTATAGTTCACAAATTAAGCAGTTATGGAGAGGTAAAAATTACAGATAAACCATTTCTTCGGAAATTTAAAATGTCTGGAATTTTGATTTATTTTTCCAGTATTATATGCACAACCTATCTTTTGTTAGTACGAATCATTTCAGAAATTTTGGCTTGGAAACTTCAGTAAATAGAGTATGTAATACTTGTTCACACATTTTTGGGCATAAGTCGAACACATAATGCTGCATAAAATAAAAAATAAGGCCTTTCAAATACACTCCCACACGGTAATATACAAACAAGTTTGAGTTCACTTAATTTTTTTTTATTTCAATACAAATATTTCTGAAATTTTTTCACCGGAAATAGATGCGGGAAAATTATTTCTGTAACTGCCAAATTTCAGTTTTGTTTTTAAACGCTTTCATTTAGCTTGACCTGTAACGAAATCTTTCAAATTAACTTTCACCTATGATACTTCCAAACGTCTGAATAATTTGAGATTTTGCATACGTATTAAGAACCGATGACAATAGACAATACAATAATTTTATAAACAAAGTTAAACTTCAAGGTATTGCTCTGAAACCCCGTACTATGGAGTTTTTGTAGTCGCTGATTTCAAATCTGCCATCAAAATTTCCAAATTCAAGGTGGCGGATCCAATATGGCGACCGAAAAAGTTAAACTTGAAGAGATTGATTGAAGTCTCTGGTTCTGGGGTCACTGATTTCGAATGTGTCATCAAAATTTCCCAATATTAGACCACCCCCACTGCGCTGAGACATGTTATAGGATAGGGTGAAAAATGAAGGAAAATAAATTTACTACTGAAGTGCTACATGTTGTGTCATTTCATTTACATGCATTTGAAGACAGTCATAAATCAAAACATATGTGATATTAGAGTTCTGGCAAATTAGAACAGCACAAGTTGCAAGTAAATATTGTCTAGCCTTAGTGCCATAGGCTATTCAGTTGGCACTTGCCCATTCAGAAAGTTCTGTTTATTTCTTAATCTACTTTCGGTCCCAAATTAGATGGAAGTAAAAATAAATGGAGTCATCGCTTAAAAGCACCAGCAATTGTGCTCACCACAGATATGCCCTGAAGTTTACCGAGCATCCATAAATTCCAAATAAATGGCCTACGGTTGACCTCACTTTTTCACACTTTCCAGGGAGCGGTCCGCTTATGTTTGCTTTTTTCGGAAACAGTTGCACTTAATGGACCATCAAAGTGCTAAATGCACCAGGGACAATGCATTTCCGCAAATTCTGTGCGGCTTTTATCGATAACAATTTATGGCGATCGGATGTGTGAAATATAAAAGCGTCAGGACAAAATCATCTTCCAACCGAACGGACCGGGCCAGCTCTGTACAGCTGCAATGCCCGGTGAGGCGCGGCGCAGCGGCTTGTGCAATTTATCGCGCCTTTAAGATTTACGGAAATGAAATTTATAGAAAGTGTTGGACGGAAATGACCGATACAATTAGACGCGCATTCTCTGCATCCAATAACGCCTTGATGGGTTCTACGATTCGAGATCGGTGTGCAGAATTGGAGCGACAAATAGCGCCCAACTGAACGGATCCAGAAAAACTTTTCATATTCCGGGGAAGCATTCGAAAATAAAATCAAAATGAAATTTGCGAAATCTTTCTAGTGAATAAAGTTTTTCCAGGCAGAAGTATGTTTGCCGAGGAAATAAGTATCCAGGGCCAGGCCTGCAAAAAATAGGGAACGTTCGCTATGACATTCGCGGAACAAGGAGTCGCCAGGACGAAAATATGAAATAAATCAGCCGCCATAAGCTCCGGGAAAACTTTGAATTTTCTTGTTGTTCTTCTCCCCGTCGTCGGTCGGGTCACGTTCAGAGCGCCACGAAGATAGCGAACAGCAGTGATACGGCCATGTCTTGCCAGTTGACTCAAAGTTTCTTTGGAAACTCCTTCTCCTTCCAATATGAGTAGCCGGATGGGCTTTGTCGTAAACTTTGCACGGCTTGCAGTTAATTGAAAAAGAGATTGGTTGGCTTGTTTTCCCAGATTTTTAGGATCTGCTATTACTACACTCCGGCGAAGTACCGCAGCACTCCGTTTAGTTAATTAACAGTCATGGCGGGCAAACTTTTCACTTACAGATGAGATTTATGGTACCTGTTGATCGGAATTGAGATTCCAAACACCCATTTACAGGGGCCTTATCGTCTGTTTTAACTTTGAGGAAGTGCAGTCGGATGTTATCAGGTAATCCGAGCTCATTGCAGATAAGTTGTTAATTGATCTGGCTCCACTAGGGCAATTTTGATTATATAATAAATGGCGGAATTGCAATTACCCTTTAGTGGTGTCAGTTGCGAAATCATTTTATTGAAGTGGCATAAATCACGGACTCATTGATTGCAATATAAAGGCAGGATATGTATAATGTATACGTTGTAATGAATGCTATTCTAATTTAACACCTGCATATATAAAATCTTTTTTGAGAGGTGCCTAGTAAAATATATAACCCATCTAATTTCATCGCATCTGCTCGCGTCCGTCCATCCTACCATCATTGTCACCTAGTGTTCGTCAGGCATAGAAAAATAAAATTAATAAATTAAATTCCCTGCCCTACACTCTAAACGGAATTTTTGCTATTAGGGTTTTTGTTTTGAAAATTTCGCTAAAAGTTAAATTTAATTATGTAATGAAAGTGCTGAAAAAAATTGTTGTTTGGTTTTTTTTATGCATACATTATTTAATTACATTTAATGTAATCACTATTTATACTTAGTTATATTAAATGGGGGCCAATGGCGTTCAGGCGAGCACCAGTTTTTTTAATTAAAACAAATAAATTTTAATAGTTCATTATTTATGAAACTATAATTATTTTACACATATTTTTTAAAGATATTTACAGTAATTATAATGTAAAATAGAACTGCTGATAGGTGATAATAACACACAAACAAAGCATTGACTGCGCAGTGGTTACAATCGACGTCAAAAATGCGTTCAACTCGGCAAAATGGGCACACATAATGAACTCCCTTACAAGAATGGATCCCATGAAATGCATCACATCAAGCTACTGCACCGGCAGGAAATTGCAATACGAAAGTGATGACGGTATCAAATACTACGACATCTCAGCAGACGTACCACAAGGGTCGGTACTAGGTCCCCTTCTGTGGAATATCATGTATGATGAAGTACTCATAAATACTCAGGTTTACCATGCCCCAGGAAGCAAAAATAATAGACTTCGCAGATGTATCGCGATAGTCACGGTAGCGAAACATATCCAACAAATTAGCCATAGGTGGTTAGCATCGGCTGGATTGGAGTTGGCTGAACTGATGCAGTCCTGATTGCCAGCCACACCAGTTTATATGTGTGTGTCTGTTTAACCATTAGTATGCTTATAACTACTAAACCATTTTTAATTTATATGTCCGTTGACTGGCGACAATCTAGTCTATATTTTGTTACCCTAGGTGATATAAGACGAGATGGTGGCTCTTTCGAATATGCGTTCAACATTTGAGAGAGAGTCTTAAGAAGAGATACGAAGAGAGCTATTTAGTGGTTTTTGGAGTTGGTAATTTTGAATTTGTGTTCAAAACGTGGGAGTTCAACTTCAAACGATTTCTATAAACATGGGTACCTACTTAGATGTTTTCGGGGTTACAGATGTCGAGTCCACGTTTAAATTTCGAAAATTTTTGTCATTGTGCAACCCTTCTAAGGCTCTGATTAACATAATAGAAGAAGCCTTTCTTACACCAAACTGAGTGTGGAACACCAATTCCAAGAAATCCTCAAAAAATCACTAAAAGGCTGAACTTGTGATAGAACGTAGAATTTGCAATAGATCTAAGTGTCGTGGTGCCACCTAATGACTTCTTTTTATATATATAACTAGAGCAGAACGAATTCTTCGAAAAGTGGTTCAAGTGTGTGCAAAAGCGTATCGAATACTTTGAAAGACAATAAAGCCATTTACTGAATTCGATATGTCATATTTCGTATCCAGCGAAGTAACTTGTTCACAGTTTAAACGGTCCTATATTAATATCTCGTTCCATCTATTTAGAGAAACATTCGACTGCTTAATAAAAAACTCCTGATTTCCATTTCAGATCTGGCGACGTCCTTTGAATACTAACTTGAAAAATTCGAGTATTCATCGCGTGTGAAATAAAGCTCGGAGCAATACTCATTCCATTGGTTTCCTTAGTTCCCTACGGGCAATTTATGAGCTCCGAAATCTGGGTGACACTCGGATGCGAGTAAATCAACAACTTCTTAATAATCCTCCTCTTCCGATGGAATTCTTTGAGCGCATAAGAATCATTCTTCTACGTTGTCTCGCATTACCTCTCTATTGACATCTAATTTACAACATTCCACTGCTTTGGTAAAACCCTCGGGAACAGGGCGCCCAAGACTGCTCTGGCGCCGAAACCAATGACTGAGGCGAAGTATTCAAATCGAAAGCCATCACCCCGAGATAAATCATTTGAAATGAGTTTTTCTTGTTCCGTGTCAGGAGCGAGGAGTCGTGATAAACTAAAGTTATTTCTTATGTGCTCCCCGACGGGGCCCCTTTTATTTCATGCAGTTTATCGAAAAGGGTTCCCAGGACCTTGATTAATCGTCGCTCGCCTCACGATACCCACCCTCGTCTAGCGAACCACTTAATCCTGATAGCTGCCTCACACGTCCCAAGGTGTTCCGCTCGCTTCTGATTTTCTTGCCGGGAACTAATGATATATTTGTCAGGGCTATAATTACTGCCCCATTGTTCTTGGCTCTTTTATGGAAGCTGGTCCTGATCACGCCCATTGCTCCAGTTCCTTCGGCTACTAAATGGAGGACTAATGAGGAAAGTTGCAAGAATATTTATGAGCTTTTATTCAGAATCCGCCAGTTGCTGAATGCTCTCAGGCTGAATGCTCGGCGCGCACAATGGGGCGATCAAAATGGGGATGACAAGGAATTGCTCTATGCGAACTACTCTAACTCCCAAAATACGTTCAAAGTTTTCAGAGGCAACTTTGAATTGAAACTCTAAATATCCTAACAAGGAAACATTCGAGCATCAACAGTAACATATGTTTGCACATAGGTGAAGGCGGCATTGGGACAATCCACTTCGAAAATATTCTGTGCGTGCTGAAATAACACGGTGGTAACACAACTTTTTCCAGTGTCGTTTTAGGTCAATCAATTGCGAATGCATATTCAAATACAGCCGGAACCAATCAGATTCAGATCGATTTCATGTTAAAATTGTGTGCATTTACAGTTAGTGCCAAAAGTATTCCTACACCCACCCCTTCTTCATAACAATCCAATGGCCGTGGAGTTATCTATTATAATATTTATTTTTTATAATGTTTAATAAAACGTTCAACGTTTTCTCGGAAACCTAAATATGTAATTCTCTTTCAAAATTACGACGAGTTTCTTACAAAAGATGACAGAACAAAAACAGCTTCACTGTTGTACCCCAAAACCCAGCAGTGAGAATTCTTGCCCTTTTCGGTAGTTCTGTCACACTTTGTTTGGCCGCCCAGTATTGCGTACGCGTAATTTCTCTAAAATGAGTAAAAATGGCAAAAACAACAGAAACAACCGTTGAAGAACGAAATATTATTATTAAGCAATTTAAAGAAGGTAAATCTTATCGATATATAGGAAATTGTGTTGGAATGCGTTTTGCAGCAGTGCAGAGCATAATAAAAAATTTTGGGAAACAAATTCTGTGGAAAACAAGTCACGATGTGGACGTCCTGTATCTTCATTTATCGCCTCCAATAGTAGCAGCAGTACTTGAAATGGATTTAGCGTGCATGTCATGTCATCCAGTGGCGTATGAAATTTAGTTTTTATAGATGGGAAAATAGATCGCCATGTGTATTTAAATATTAAAAAAATAATAATTTAGTTACCAGTGCCGAAATTTTGGGATTAAGTGGAAGATATACATTTCAACACGACAACGATCCCAAGTACCATCATATAGGGCGCTCCGAGTACTACAAGCTTGTTTATAATGATTTTTGTCGTAACTGCAACGTTTGGCTGCGGGGGCTTATGAGTGCATTGAAATCGCGATATCTCAGGAATGGTGAGTCTTCGGGAACCATTTTTATAAACAATTCATGATCCACAACTTTTGTATGAACTATTTTTACGATATCAATTACCGTTTACGAGATATATGCAAAAAACCGATATTGCTGACCTTTGACCTTGGATAAAATTTTTAGCTCAAGTCGGATCGGTGAGGACTTTCGATAATTTCATTTGTAATTTTCAGCTCTATGCGAATTTTTCCACAGTTTCAGCTTTTTTTCGTCTATTTTGACTGGACTATGTACGGAAGCGAAACATGGCTAGCCAAAAAGGCCAACATGAAAAATTTTCAAAATTCAAATGTTCATGAACAAATGTCTAAGATATTCTGGCCAAGGCAGCTCAGAAACACAGAGCTGTGGTCGATGACAGACTAAAATACAATAACAATACAGATAATGAGAAAAACAAGGAAATGGATGGGACACACATTGCGCAGACCAATAAATGCAATCGCGCGGCAGTCCCTCGAGTGGAATCAGCAAGAAAAGAGAAATGCTTATGAAATAAAAGACAACGGTAAAATTTGGACGCAAATCAAGGAAACAGCACGGACCAGAAAATAATTTATCCAATTATTATTTTGTATTTTTAAAGAACTTCAGGAAGACGATGAAAACTAGACTCCATTTGAAATCAATCCACATGTCCTATATTTGATATTTTGGACTATCCCGAGGCAAACATGGCATAGGCGTAATAATGGCCATAAAAAGCAAAATTAAGGAATTCTATCTGGGTCGAGGAAGTTCGCTTTAAATTTAAATATTTGTTTGCCTTCTCCTGTTTGCTGGTACCTTAATGGGCGAAACTCGATATCTGCCTGTATTAGGGGCACAAACCGTTTTCGTCGAGTAATGCAAATAATGTAATGGAAACTATATCCGGGGGATGCTCTAAAGGATGAAAATTTAATAAACAAGCGCGTACCACACTCTGAATATTTACTCTTGTAATTTATTTGAACTTGTCTCAATAACTTCGATGGGAGTTTCCAAATAAAATATAAAACTCGTCCGAAGGTAGGAACTCATTCAAACTGGGCACCTGAGAATTGATATTGAAACGTAAATCACACGAAAATTCACAATTTTTGTTGAAGTTTTGATTTTAATATCTTTGTAAATTAAAAACAAAAAAACAATTGTAAATACATTTGCAGATCAAAATGGAAGGTTTTAAGTTTAAAGCTCTTAAAGACCCACGAGGACACACCCTTATCAGTGCGTAAACCGTAGATTGCTTTACTAATAGTAGTACTCTAATGTTAACCCTATTACAAACTATGTATATATTACATATTTTTGGATACATCTCATTATCTTTAATTTTATACCACACCCTACCGTCCCTACCTGACAAAGAAATCACATTTCCCGATGAATTTCAATTTGAGGTTGTCATTATAGATTTTGTGAAAAATATTTTTAGCCTGCGTGATTGCGCCGAATTGATGAACACCTGATTAATTATTAAAATTTATCATGATATTATATTATTGTAACAGTGATAATTTTTAGTGTGAACTGCAAATTAGAGCCACCGTTTCGAATTTTCAAAATTGAGTATCATGTCTGAAATCAGTGACCCCGAAAATCCCCGTATGCTAGCTTTTATTAAAATGTGAAATAATTTTATGGCGGTGCCGTACATTTTGATGTATTAAGCGGACAGAGTTATAAGCGGAAAAATAAACTTGTTGTTGTTTAATTAATGAAAAACATAGAAAAATAAATCTGGATATATGTATACATATTTAATACATATACAATATATTATATAATACATACATAGTATCGTTCTTAGAAAAACTTATCTATAATAAAGAAAAACATTTAAGAACCTTGAAGGTCTGTAATTTTAGTTTGTTTTTGGGTGATATCTGTTTTATAAGATCTACGGATCACATTATAAAGACGAGATAACACTTTTGACATTGACTTCATCGTAATTCAAATGCACAAATTCAGTTAGTGAGCTCGCAGCTTTTAAAGTTCGGTGTCGAAATTATTCCATCTTGTAGAAATTCTAAAACCAAACTAATGAATGTGAGTATGTCGTTATATAAGAATTTTTCGATCTCCCTATTGTTTTTTAGTGTTCCGTATTTCAAAAGAAAAAAAGGAATCCTTATAGGATCACTTCGTTGTCCGTCTGCTTGTCTGTCAAGACCCTTTTTCTTAGGAATGCGTGGAGGTATCAAGTTGAAATTTATATCAAATACTTAGGTCTATCGTCCCTTATTGTAGCTGCTTGGCATATCTGGTATACCGCATATTTTGACACTAGCAAATAAATCAAAACCTATAGGGTACTTTCCGTTGACCTAGAATTATGAAATTTGGCAGGAAATAAGGCCTCACAGCACAAGCTAACCAAAAAGTCCGAAAATCGTTGATTTGTAGTTATATCACATGCAAAACATTTTTTAAATTGCAGTCATTTAATTTCCGGCAAATATTCAGAACCCTTAACGCCCGAGTCTGACTTGCACTTGCCTGACGTTTTGAATTTCAAATTTGGTTTCAATACGTCTTTTTTCTCTATGTGGTACATATTTTTGAAATCGTCTTTTATATGCTATTCGCATCGTCCTTGTAAAATCTGACGTAAAAATATAAGGAATCCGGGTGCGTGTACAGTACATGCTAACCAAAGGGTCCAAACAGGCAAATCTAGTCCATATACATATGTTATATGTATGTGTTGTGTAGTTTCTCTAGAAAATATTTTGCTACAAGATTGCTACAGATGCTTAAGGGGGGACATCACAGTGAAATTTTCAATGTTTCGAAAAAAATTTTGTTCGCTTAAAAGGTGCTTTAGGGTCTTAACAATAATATACCAAATGATGGAATACGGCAAAAGTGTCCGAGTGCCCAAATTTTTCATTCTGCGGTTAGAGGTATATGAAATTTTCATATGGTTTCTCAGTACTTAAAACTTTAAACGCGTTTTTCTCGAAACCACTTTTTTTTAGCTCGCCGAAGACATAACTCGAGCAAATCTTTACCGATAGACTTGAAATGTTGACAGTAGCTTCGAAATATCTGTCTCCACGGAGCTACGTAGGATTTTTATTTTATATGGCTTAGTTTTCTTTTTATCGACGATTTTATGGCGTTTTTTTTGTTAAAAATTAAATTTTTTTTTCAAACATGCACCATTTTGTGAAAAATCAATATATCGAAAAAATCCTACGTAGCTCGCTAGCTGTTGTTATGTGAAAACTAAAAAATTTTAGTTTTTTCTTCTAGGTCAAAAATTAAGGAGTCTACGTCTTCGGCCATCGACACGGTTTCAAAAATAGGCGCCTTGGGGCATATGCTGCGCAGCCGCCATTTTTAAATATTTTTTATTGAAAAAATTACATTTTGTACTTTTTTAGTATTGCTATAAAACCTACTTTACAGATTTTCGATTGATACTTTTATTCAGCCAAAATTAATTCCCGAAAATATGCCTATTTTTTTGTGTGCTACTGTGATGTCCCCCCTTAAGTTTAAGCATTTTCTAGCATGCGATGCACAGTTGGCTTGGTCGCCCGTTTAAGCGATTTTTGCATTCCTCTTTAAATTCTGCCTCGCTTTCGCCGTGCTTTAGCGAGCACCAGGAGACGAACAATTACTGCTACTTGCAAATCCCTCATCAGAATATCCCGGCAGTTTAAACAATAATTTCTGAATAACTCCCAGCGAGCTTCTTTCAATGGCGATTAACAATAAGCTCTGATTCTCTGTTCGCATTTGTCCCAGGACGAGAAAATGGGGAACCCCTACCATACTTTGCCGCACGCATAGAATTCATGAAACCGTGAAAAAATCCTAACAACCGTTCGCCGTCGCAAACAAGAAAAGAACCGCATGTTGTGCACGCGCTCCTTTCATTTGACGTGCATGTTTTTCTTAAACATTCCCCCAAGCAGACGATTAAGACATCAAAAACTGTCACACGAGGGAAAGCGATGCAAATACCCTTGTCACAGAGATTACGCATTAATGCCGAGCTGAGGCTGAGGCTGAGGCTGAGGCTCGTTCTAGCGGGTGACAAACATGGGAATCCTCTGATGTGACGCCACGCCAGGCAATTAGTTCAAGGTGCTGTAAAACGGCTCGAGGCGTGATGGGCTTAACCCGCCCTGTACCTACATACGATCTGATGCAGTCTCAGCAACAGGCGGAAGGCTGTGCGACACGACACCTACACACTGTTATGACTAATCTTAATTGGATATCCAATAAATCTTCAGTCTAGAACCTTGCAAAGCAAAGAAGGGTGAATCTTATAATTAGTCTAATTATATCCATGACAATCGCTTCCTACTATTTAGTAACCGAACCAACTCTAACTGACTCCCTGGAATACATTAGATGGCAATGTCCTCTCCAAATGCGATGTGATATCAGAAGCAAAGTAAATGGGTCTGAATAATTGATCGTCTCATGTCTGCTAAAGTGTGTCCTCCCAGAGGCATCAAAAGAGCTTGGAGGTCCACCATGTGCTTTAGCAAATAAACCCTTGATGGCCACCCTAATAACTCAGCAAACAATTTATTGAATATTCACCAAGTGATTGAAGTATGTCATACTCCTCAACATTAATTCTATGTGCCAATATTATCACACACGAAAGTGAGAATGAAAGACGAACACGTAAAGAAAATTTGCACAAAGCGCTTCAAAGATGTACGGCTTGTAAAACAGTACCAATCAAAGAAACCAATCACAAATATTGCCTAGTCGTGAACTCCATTTTTGAATTCCTACTACTGCATGCAATTCTCTAGGAATGGATTTGATGAGGTTCTGATTAATATCGGACGAAATACTTGCATTTGCATATTCTCCCGCCAAAGCAGTCCGGAGATCTCATTTGGAAGTTATGATCCCTTTACTAATATTTCTGTCCAAAACATCCCACGTCAGGAATACTTACATATGAAGGGTGACAAGCCAGATAGACCGTAAGCCAGTGACCATATTCTTGTCAAATCTTATTCACTCTCTTAAAAGTTATAAAAAAGACGCGGAGATGCGATCGCAAAAAGTGCAATCTATAGAGTTGAGCGACGATATTTTCAGGAAAGGTTCCTTAAGCTCGGATGAACCTAACTGGCATGGGTCGTTGTCCCAACGGCGATTATATAGACATAAGAAACACCTGAAATGAAGTCATATTTTCACAAAAACTTCAAAAATTTCACTAAAGTTCCATCCTAACTTTCAGTTAACATATTTCATAAGCAGCTATTCTTGTTTTTAGATACGTTTCTTTATTAATCCATGCGAAACAAGACAAAATTCCGAAAATCAAGTCCCTGCTCCCAAGACTTTGTTCTGGATCCACCACTGGAGTGGAGAAAGGGCCAGGGTGGTCAATATCAGTAGTCTAGCATAAACACATTGCTCGCGAGATACCGAGATATAATTTCCCCACAAGGTAACCATGTAGGAATCAAACCAACGGCCTCTGATCATAGCTTGGCTCACTTAGGCACTGAGCTACTGAGGCCCACCTTCCTTAGTTCCTGTTCGGCACTTTCCATTAATTATTTTTTTTTATTTATGAGTGCGTACACTGCCAAAAATGCAAACAAAGAAAAATCAAATCATTTGTTTGGTTTAGGTGTATTCGGGGTTACTGATTTAGAATCTGTCATCAAAATTTCCTAATTGAAAATGGTGGATTCAATATGGTGATCGAAATCCCTCAATTTTAAGCAGTTTTAATGAAATTTAATATGAGAACGTCGTTGGAGTTACTGAATTCAAATCTTCCAAAATTCAAGATGGCTGCTGAAAACGTTACACTTTAAGAGATCCCGGATCGCCATGATCAACAGTAGGGCGTTTCTAGAGATGCTGATTTCGAATCTGTTCTCGGTTGGAATATGGTATGTAAGACCGAAAAATTTCAAAGTATTTACATTTAAATGAATATACAGGGATTTACGGGTCGCTGATTTTAAATCTGCTATTGAAATTTTACGCCGCGAATATTTTGGGTTCCCGCGGGATAAATGTAAACTGTCTCCGCGCATAAAGCACTTTCATATGCTATCTGTAAGAGCTTTAATTTACAAGTATGGAAATGCCCGGGCAAAACCAGAAAGGGTCTGCTAGTAATGTATATAATTAAGTTATGTGTAAAAAATTGCAACAAGCACATTATTTTGTATAGATTAATTTTAACAAGCTGCCAACCATTCGCTCATGGATTTTTAATATTTACTTATGTATAGTCAGTCCTAGTTCGCTCCATGCTTTCGTATAGATATACACCCCATAGGCAAGAACGCTGTAAGACTTTTTAATATGCACACCATGGATTTACGTGCTCCCTTCCACCTGTGATTTTATTAACAAAATGTGATAGATATTTGAGTTTTGCTTTTTTAATGGTCACGTCCAAACACCCCTCGCGAAGTTCTATAGGTGAACGGGTACATGCGCAGGGCAAAACAGCCGCGTCCCCGCATATGTGTTCGCCAGGTACGCGCGGTATTAAATTTGTTTAAAGGGAAACAAATAATAAATTCAGCCCCATGCCCCCATGCATATCTTTGATTTACATATTTTGTCAGCATTAGCTCTGGCATTTATAAATTAATTTCCTTTTTTTTCTCCCTCACACCTGTAAGCCATGAATTTGTTATAGTAATCCAGAGCAGAATTTGAACTGCTATTAATTATTTGAATATTAAACTGTCCGAGTTCGCTTTCCGCTAGTTAATAGCCAAATTGAATGACCTCTGATTGAAGGTAAAACTTGACAATTGGCACAAAAAATGTCACGTTTTTTAAGGATAAATGGACTTTGCATGAAAATGGATGCTGGCGCGGCCCTAGGATGGGATCACTGTTTTACAATTGTTTCTTCCGGTTTTACATTAAAGTATGCATTTTCATCCTTCGCACGTAAACGGCAATTCTGTCGATTTCAATTTCATCCTATACAACGGATCTTCTTGAAATCACTGCAAATTGTGTAAATTGCAGTGAAATTCCTGTAAAGTTTTTCGTTTCGACGCACGCCACGAAAGCCAACAGAATTCAATTGTTGTTCATCCATAAGATTTTTTTTCGCAAACAGTTTAAAATTAAGATTCCGTTGCAGCGTGTGCGGGACTGGTAGACGTCTAGAATTGCTAAATAAATACTCTGATTGTTTGGCTTGTGCTCCTTCGGACGCAGATGAATTTTCAAGAATTAATTAAATGCGCATTCTGAAATAATTCGTGCGCCATTAATAATGAAATGACGTCTGGGTAAACAGAAACGGAGCAGCCTGCAGACTGACCACAGGCGTTTAATTACGCGCCGAGTTGAGCAGCTACATTTTTATTTGTTCAGTTGAACTTCTGGCTAGTGCTAAAGTTCAATTGGTTTTGTGGTTTAATTCAAAAAATACTTCCGAAATTACGTTTAATCAAAGCTTGACTGTTATTAGTCACGAAGCTGATTCACAATATTAGGACGTAGAGAGTAGAGATGTCCGGCTGAGCTGTCTAAGTAAAAATTTCTGTTTCACTACACTAGTCCGTCACATCACACATCATAACTGCGGAGCCAGTGAATCTTGCGAGTGACGGTATCGTCACACAATAATAAATTTTAATACTGACGATTTAAGGGCAGTCATAAGTCATATAGGTACAAAGGACCCCGCACACTTTGTCACACTCAGTCAAATTGGCTAATTTTTTGATATGTTGTAGCCCTCGATATCCTGATCAAATGCTCTCATGGACACGAAGTGATTATATGGCTAGCTTCGGGCTACAGGGTGATTAATAAATTGGGAATGCACATTATTAATATGTTTTATCTTCTGATCTACTCCACGTAGCGACATCGAGCTCACGCCAAGCAACTACTATCTCCTTCCGAAAAGCCACCAATGTTTATGTACGTCTACCACTGCAGGTACAGTCACTTGCGAAAGTGAACATTTCCTAAAATTCACGTTTCTCCCACATTTTCTCAGAAAATCATGTATTTAATACACCTGTGTTATTTGTATTGAATTGCCCATCTTGGAGCCTTACAAAAAGGTAAAACACTTCCAGGTAGTTAATGGATATACACATTTATACGAAGAAACCCTTTTGCGGAATATTGTAAATCTGAATTAGCTAAATTCACCGATGCCACTTTTCCATACAAAGTATGCGGGGTGCTTTCATCAGGTCTACGCCAGTCGTGTCACCAATTGCTATTTTTTTTTCAAAGATCGGTAGCTGCCACTTGCCAGATGACTCCGAAGGTATGTACTTTGCGAACGGCATAAAATAATAGTTGTTCTACAAGGTTCAAATTTATACATCTTGTTTATGAAACGAATTGAAGTAAGTATACTCAAGGCCCGGCAATTCTGGCGGTGGGAAGTACCCGTCAGGGGCGGAGTCACGGGAGAGTAAGAGTAAGACTGAAAGAAAACTGAAAACAGACTGAAAATATGATTTTACATGGAATCTAATCTGAAATAAGGCGGATATAATTTTCGCACTAAAAAATGAAATTATATTATTATAGGTACGCACATCAAAAATTTAAAAAAAAATAAGAACTGACTCCAAAAAATCTCAAGCCCTATAAAGTTTCAAATAATTTCACTAAAAATCCTCTGCAACTACTTTCAACTGGTATAAATCGAATACTTAATAATGAAGACATTTAGTTTGTCAGGATTATTTATTATTGGAATAAAATTAGTCAGGTTCTGCATTGACTTCAAAAATCCAGTAAAATAATGGGATTCAACGTTAAAAGTAGTAGCAGATAATTTTTAAGTGAAATTATTTAAAACGTTTTAGGGCTTGAGATTTTTTCGAGTCAAGAATCAAGAAATGTGTAGATTACATAAATAATCGTAAAAATATGTCTAGTTATTTTTTGAGAAAAACACGCACATGCCCACATACGAGTGCATATGGAGGAACTGTTTCAATATCTAGGACGATTATGAAAAATGTGAATAAATAAAATGCGTGTCTACAATTAAATTAATTAGACTACGGATTATATGCAATTTAATGAAATAGAATAGAAATCGGGTACTCACCCAAGTCTAAAATATTTTAAGGAATTATCTCAGGGACTATTCCAGCTTTCCACTTCCACGCGTACGTATAAACTTTTTATCTCTCATCATGCGGTATACATTATCGAATTCAGCTCGTCAAACCCTTTCATTTCATATCCATTTTAAGGGGTTGTGAAGAAAAATGTAATTCGCCATCTTGGGGCGAACGCCACATTGGGTTTAGAATTACGTCACATATCGTGTTGTATTCTGCTCGTCAAACTCTTTAACTTGATACCGATATTCAAAATATTTCGTTAAATTTACTTTTTATTGTCAGACGACTTATAGTGGCCGCCATTTTGTGTTTTTTGTAACATTATACAGCCTATGACACCCGGAGGATTGATACGATGCTAACGATCCCTCATTTCTCCAAATCGGTTGATCCAATGGGCATCTAGGTCGTAACATCCGGACAAACGCACATACATATATGTATATAGACTGAAGAACACATAACCCTTCCGTTGTCGGGTAAAAAGGAATACTGGAAGGTGAATGCGAAGAAAACACGGCAAATAACAGTCAAGAATTTCTTTAGTATATTAAGTTGATAGATTTACACTTTCTAGATATTTTTAGTGAGTGAGAGAGCGTCAGTGCAACATGGAAACTAGTTGTTCATTGAAAATCGTTTTCCCCGTGTTGCTCCGTTTTGGTCTGCTCGATGATTAATGGGCGTTCACCTGTTTTCAGCAATAAATTGTCCGTATCTCAAACAAGCATCAGAATCACATTCCAAATTGGGCACTGTAATTATAAATTCAATTCTTTCTCGTTCACTGATGTCCACGTAGTGATAATGCTGCATCGGTTGCTAGGATATGTTTTCCTTCGAATTATTTTAATCGGTTCTATAGGTTGTCAATGGTTTTCATTGCACTGGCCACATGCAAATTTGTAGGGTGAACCGCTGCCCCTGCCGAATGTCGCCCTACTCTGTTATCAGTGTGGGCACACACCATACATAGAGTAGCTCAAACACATAGATCATCAGATCGACCTTTTCCAGCACTCTCGGTTAATGTGGGTATCATCCCCGCAAAGCACCTCACATAATAATAAGCCCATGAATATTAAAATGTGTCAGCCCCATTAAATCCCAGACATGGGAAGATTTTTATCCCAAAATCATCCGCAGTTATCCCGAGTTAAGTACGGTGCCGCTGCTGCCTTGCAGGGAGCTCTCGCATGCTGCTCACATGGGTGCCCATCTCAGGTGCTAATGGGATGATTTTTGACAAAATTATTTATTAGCCCCGCAGGCGAAATGACTAAAGTTACAAAAAGGGGTGGAATGCTTTATTACCTTTTGTCATTTTATATGGCTCTCAGGCAATTTCATGAATTATAACAATTTCGGTAACGATATTCGGCTTTATTACTCCGAAAGGGATCTTGCACGTGAGCATAGCTCATATAATATTTATTGGGCGTACTGCATCAGCTCAGCCTTATGCTCGTGCAGGTGAATGTAATTAAACTGTTTCAGCTTTTAATTAAGGCTAAAGATCTGAATTTCTGTTCCCTTATATTAAACTCTGTGCCGGAGCATTCTGTAGAAGCGAGAGCTTATTATGGTTGTATTAGATCCGATTTAATCACAGCAGGTAAGCGGTTCACAGTGGCTTGTTAATTAAAAAAAAAGTGTGGCCGCTGAAGTATGATACAAATACAAGTATAAGGATTATTCGAACGGGCGCACGTCTTATGGCCCCAATTGTATGTAGATGATATTTGAACTCGATATCAAAGATTACTCATTAGGGATAGGTGGGCTGTGCTTGCTATTTGCTGTTGCTTGCAAACCCGGGTTTAAGTCCCAACAATTTTGACTATGTTGTAGAGAGCAAATCCACTATTTGAAAGGGTTTCTGATGTTCATAGTAATTTTGAAAACTTTTATATTGTTATCACAAAATTAAAATTCCCTGTTGGTTCACAACACCAAGTGTGCGATCGAACATGTAGATAAGAAATATGAGAATTATATTTTCTACATGCAAAAATCCTATGCTGTGCTATATTATACGTATTCGTTAATCAATGCAGGAAAAAGGCATCCGATAAACCTATCTTTAAGCTACGAAGGCGTCCAGTTTGTCTGGATTATTTAGTACTAGTTTACGCGGACCCGGCGTTTCCCGGGATACTATTAAATTTGTATTCGTTGATTTTTCAACCCCTTCCCACTACATCGCTTCTCCTATATGACCCAGCGGGATGAGGGTGGTCTCATATTTGGAAATTTTGATAGCAGATTCGAAATCAATGATCCCGTAAATTCTCTAATCAGGATTTTCAGGAAAATCCCTTGAAGTTTAACTTTTCGGTCGCCATATTCATTCGCCATCTGGAAATCTGTGACCCCAAAAACCTACTAGTTCGAATTTTCAGGGCTATCACATGAAGTCTAACTTTTTCGGTCGCCATATTGGATCCGACATCTTGAGTTCCAAAATTTTGAATGCAATCTCGAGATTAGCGACCCCGAAAAGCTCCAATTGCCGTTTTTCATAAAGATTCCTTGAAGTTGGAAAATTCGCTTCCTATACAAAAAATTTCGATTTTTTCGATTTTCCGTCTTTTCCTTTGGGGTTTCCCGAATTTTCTTTTATTTTAAACCACTCCTGTATTATAGCGAACAAAACAAAACAAAATTATTGAAATCGGGAAGCCGTTTTTGAGTCTTAGAGAGACTAACGAACAGAAACAAATTGGTTTTTTTATATGTATTATATATAGATGGGAATTAAATCAGCTAGGTTGTCGCACCGACTTCAAAAATCTAGTAAAATCTTAAGATCCAATACTCAAAGTATTAGCAGAGGATTTTTAAGGGAAATTATTTAAAACTTTTGAGAGGTTAAGGTTTTGTGGAGTCGGTTCTATTGTTTTTTAATTTTTCTTATTTCAGTTTTTTTAGTTCTCTAATTTTTCATGATATTTTTTAAGTCGGTTAAGAACCTTCCTGTTATGAAGTCGCTTTGATAGCAGCGATTTACATTTCATTGCAATCACTTGAAATTTGAAAATCAAGGATTTTCAAAATTTTATACCAGATTCTAAATCAGCGACCCCCAAAGCCCCGAAGTATTCAATTACATCATACTTACTCAATATTTGAAAATTTCGGTCGCTTTATTGGATCAGCCATTTTGACAATATACACACTGTTAATTACTAAAACCTCCCCAGAAATATATAGATGATATAATATAGATTTTCGAAAATAGATAGCGAACGCGCTCTATTCACTGTCAAAGTGATCAGAGCACAACCTGGATGATATCGTAATTGCATGTTAATATTTACCTGTAAAATTTTCGATGATTTTTCGAAACCCAGTACTCACCGCAATACACACACGTATGCACCATTGCTATTATTACATTACATTAAAGAATGTAATTAAAATTACACTGCACATACTTCAGTAATGAAAAACACCGACTCGAAAAAAACGTGTATGCACTGAGGGTAGCATGCTACTTTTTCTACTCCAGGATATAAAGATAATTTGTATATATAATAGTACAAGGAAATATTTTCTACCTCGACCGTCAGATTTGCCGAATTTCTTTAAAATCGTATCGGTTCCATAGGATGCTCAAAAATAAGAGCCGATGGAAAAGGTTTCACTGAAAATCCCGATTTCTCCGAATGGGTTCTGCATGGATAAACTTTTCCCTTTTGTGAAATTAAAACGCAAATACCTTAGGTACTGGTTAGGAAAATGGAGAGTGGAGTGTTTATGTCCATCTAGTCGAATACACAGCGTACAAAGAATGAAAAGAAATGTATTCGATGACCGAGGAGCGAAAAGCACCCTTTCGAATCTCGTCGGCAGTCTCTGTCCAAAGTGATACTTTTTCCGACTGAATGGAGCCGGATGGTGAGTGAAAGCCAGCAGCCTGCTTGAGGTATAATCCACTGGGCACCTTCACCGTCGGCTTTAATAGAATATAAATCACCGCTCTTTAAATGCACTTCGATAGTACGTAAAGAGAACCTGGTGAAAAGCGGCGATTCCCTAATGTTCCGCAAATAATATCTGCTTGGCGTGTTTATGTGTTACATATGCACTGGCACTGACAGAATACTCCTGCAATGGTCGATGCCAAATTATTTGCGGAATTTAGTCAAATCGAAGCCAATTGGCCTTAATAAAGATTGGTTAAGTCGTGGCCAGGGGCTGTTTGTCAAGAGGCGTTTGAACCCAAACACGAACACAGCTGGCGACAGCTCAGTTGTCCAGTTCCATTTTATAGTTATTGACCGAATGCCAAATTCTTTGACCGAAATATATTGGATTGCGCGACTCCAATGGGGTTTGCTCCTGATAAATTCATCTGAACTTGAACTGTGCCCGTTGACTTTGTGCAGAATTGATAGAATTATTCGATTTGCTGAAAAACGCTCAATTGATGACTCAAGAATGCTCGTGGCGCTGATCGCTAACTGATAGGAGACGAATGTTTGTCCCCGCTCAGAGAAATTCCAGGAGCTCAGACAGTTCAATTATGTCCTGGTGCCAGCAGCTTTTAACTGAACTTCAATCTATTACCTAGGATTATTTTCGAATTGAAATTTGTTTTTCTCAACTTCAAATTAAGGCCAGCTATGTAGTGCCAAATATGAACGGGAATTAGTTTCAGTTAAAGTTATTGGCAAGCACTTTACATTGCAGAAATATGCACGTTGGAGAATGCCCATATTTTAATTATTATTCTAGGAATTCCATTTAATGATTGGACAAAAAAACCATTTATCAATTTATTTGGGTTGGTAAATTGGATATATGTATTTTGGAGTACCTAACCAGTTGCTCGCCAGTAACAAAATTTACTACGTTTCTTAGTTCTATGCACATTATCTATCGTCTTGGATGCAACCGATGAATCTATTTTTACACACTTTTATTTAGCTTGATCTGTATTATGTTATGTATGTACATATGTAACAGAATCTTTTAAATTAATTTTCTTCCACTTCCAGACCTCTGAATAATTGGAAATTTTGCACACGTATTAAGAACCGTTGAGAATATAATAATTTTATAATATTTTTGAATTCAAGTTCTTAGGTCCAATATAACGAACGAAAAAGTTAAACTTCACACGATTGCACTGCAAATTGCCATTGAGCATCCGCATTGAGGGGTCACTGATTTCGAATTTGCCATCAAAATTTCCAAATATGAGACCACCCCACTCCGCTGGGACATGTACGAGAAGGGGTGCAGTATGGAGGGACTGTTCAATGATAACAAAAATGAATTTACTAATACTATTGAAAAATATCTAAAAATATGTGAAAATAGTAAAAAAAAATTTTTATCCGTGAAAATGAAGTAAGACAATAGCATGGGTTTTTTCGAAAATAAGGAGAAAAATTGAAATTTCTCTAGATGAAATCGTCAGCTTACGAAAATATTAATGACATAATTTTATATTTAGTGTCACATATGAAATGCAAAGACTTGAGTCTCCTCATTACTTTTACACTCGAATTTTTATTAAGACTTAAACTTGAAAAAATAAATTATGGTTAAAAAAAGCAGAACAAAAGGTAAAAACTAATATTTAAATATAAAGATTTTGTTCAACAGCTATAGGAAGTCCCCAACTCTATATAAATAAATTTTTTGAGAATAATGTGATTGACAACAAATTTTTAATTTAATTATTAAGCACCCACACGTATACATGTCTGTATTTTACAGAAACATAGTGATGAGAGAATCCGTTTATCCTTGTTCATCGCCGGCAACATGCTATCCATGATTTCCCCCATGAGGCGTTAAATCGCACGATCTCGGCGACGAATTCACATTGCCCTCAAATCGCTCGTGCTGAATTTCCATCGTGGCATGCGTTGTGTCGCACGTAGTACCGTCTTGTTGGAAGCGCATATCCATATCATCCAGTTCAGGCCACAAGAAGTTGCTTATCATCGATCTGTAGCGCTCGCCGTTTTTGGCGAAATTTGGGTAAACTTTCGAATACTTGCCACCAAGCAAAGCCGCGGCAGATATTTGAACGGCGTTATATTTCTTACTTACAGCCATGAAATATTCTTTCAAATAAAATAAAAATGGAGTGGATATCTCACACACAAGTTGTTTTATTTACATTTAAAAGTCGACCGTCCTTATTGTAAGACCCTATATTTGTTTTTGTGTAGCCTTGAAAAGCATTGTCCAAAATAAAACAGGTAAAACAAAATTTTCAAATTAAACGGTTTTATTGCACAATTGATGATGCATTTAAAGCGAGAAAATAATTATGCGTCACCAATCTGGGGCTTTGATCAGACTAAAATAAAATCGTGGGCCGCATTTAGTATAATAGTATAACATTGTAAATTTTAAATTCAGGAATGAACGTTTTTAATTTTTCATTTAATTAAAAAACTGTTTATTCAAAAGTTATACATATTTGATTACAATAGTGAATATATTGGAGGTGAAGTATTTGTGTGGTTTCCGATGAAATGCGATCTTGGGATGTCTGGCAATTTCACACTTCATATCTGCTACACTAATGATCAGAATCTTTAGAAAGCAAAACAATTTCATTCATGTGGGATTTGAACCCGGGACCTCTGGATCAGTAGTCCACAGCTTTCACAATCTGGCTATACAAATTCTTTTAAATAAAAGATTAACATTCCAATCTTGCCAATTTCAAAAGCGACTCTTTCAAATCAAAGTATTTCGTGTTTCAGTTTAAAGTGGTCACTTTTGAATTTAATATCAACATTTTCTTTCAACATCTTTCATTATAAAATTAAACATTTTACTTTTGAAAATTGAAGAATTGCTTAAAGAGTATCAAGATTGCTAATGCCCCCTTCCGTAGCTATGGAAGAAATAATTGAGGACAACTCCATTAAAAGTAGCAGGGAGTGACGGGCGATAAAGGATCATGACGTAACGACCTGCAACAATCAATATTCCGTGTATATTTAGAGTCCTAATTTGGGCTCACAAAAAACCACATCACAATATTTTCTAAATATTTCTTTCCCGACAAAGAAAGCACTGCCGTCGTTAGCATCAACATGAAACCAATGAGGACCGAAAAAGTGGGGCCATTACCCAAAGTATAAATAGGTCCCTGCTAAAAATAGTCCCTCCTCAGTCATTCTCGCTGTGAAATTCATGCTCTGTGGTTCCACCTTGCACCACCGCCTCACTCGCCGTAGCTGCTGGTAAGGGACTTCTTTCACTGGGACTGCCTTCTAATGGAAGTGCATTTCTCATGAATATCAATTCTAACGAGGAAGATTTGTTTGGGTGACTTTGAATCAGTCACAGTCGTCTGAGACGAGCTGCCCACTTGCAGACCCAGCAGAAACCGTAGTGGCTAATTGGAGAGATTGCGGACATTTTATTGGAACACTGCCATGGCATACTAGAAATCCCTCTTGATTGTCCACGCAAGATGAGTAATGCGATTTGAATGATTCAAAGTACAGTCACTCGTGCCAGGTATCAGATTGAGTTTGAAAATTTATGGACTTGCTGACAACCAACATAATTCCCGAAATAACTGCGCGCTGTGCGGGGGCGTTGCGCGTTGAGCACGATGCACATGCAGTGTATAGATACTCGTACACAAGTGTCCCCATTACAGGACTGGCTGAGTGCCTTTCACTGCATCACTTAATTCTACAGTGCAGCCCAGCAGATGAGATAATTTTCCGGTCCAATCAAAAGTTTCTGTGGATACGACTATAGCTCAAACACTCTCTGAGTGTGGAAACACGCTCGGAAAATTTCGACGCGGTTAATCCACCGTCTCGTGCCAAATTAAAATTTAAAGCAAGAACTGCATTTTGTACTACTTAAGCAGTCCTCCGAGGAAAAAACGTTTTAACACGGTTTACCCTCTTTAAGTGCCTTACATTGCTTCACTGCAAACATCCGCGTTGGTGGCATGCAGAGCACGCTCGACGTGACGTTCAAGGGTAGTAAGTCTTGAATATGTAATCGATTCTTGAATATTACACAGCGGCAGTCCTTCCCCTAAATTGCATCGGAATAACGTCTCACAGCGTGGAAGCATGCCTTCGATGTGCTCGAGAATTTTAGCCATTTCCAAACACTCCGCCAATTGAGAAGTGAACACTCGATTTAAGTGAATGCAAGAGGAGCCACCTCCTCACAGCAACACCCATTTAAGAGCAATCCAATCTTGTCACTGAACAAGACTTCCACTACAGCATTAAAACACTATCAGCTTCTACGCCTGGCAGAGATGAAGTTCCTGGAGCACGCTATCAAGCTGCTCCTTTAAACTTTGTGACAAGTTTAAATCCGAACTAAATTCACGAAAAGAGTAAACAGCTGCTCATAACCCCATGAAGTAAGATATCGTGGATGGGGCTTGGATGGGGTCGCTGCAATTAATGGAAATGGTAATATGTAGCAATGAGCCTTTTAAGTCGGGACGGGGGATCAGGAACTGTTGGCCTCGTGGTTGCCACTCGTCGGATGAACAGAGCGCCTTGCATCAACACAGGAACGTTTTGCATGGCTAAGTTTCAAAATTAATTAAGAGGTTTTCAAAAGAATCGCGTAACATTAATTTCTCTTTTTCAACTCTTTAGACGCAGTCAGATTGTGTCTGATTTACTACAGTCTTTGTGCTTAAGTTTTAAGCTCCCTCGGATTATGGTGCATATGTATATGTAGTACTATGTATATCAGTCTAATTGGGTAAATGTTGAGGACCGTAAGAGTTCAAGGATGATGATGGGGAATTCGAATGTTTACACATACTTTCCACTGATCTATAGTATAACTGGATAGTAAATGGGCTTAAATTGCTGTGCGCAGAGTCGCCATCTTTTTGGTGGCAGAATTCCAGATGTTTACGTTTTTTACGAGTCAGTGTTCATTATTGAAGTATGTGCAGTGTAATTTTAATTACATTCTTTAATGTAATGTAATAATAGTAATGGTGCATACGTGTGTGTATTGCGGTGAACACTGGGTTTCGAAAAATCATCGAAACTTTTACAGGTAAATATTAACATGCAATTACGATATCATCCAGGTTGTGCTCTGCCTACTTTGAGGCCTCATGTTTTAAAATTGGAGGAGCATATAAGGGGCTTAAGGAATTTTTATTAATTCCCGCTCGAAAATCTACAGCGCGCGTTCGTTATCCTGTTATACTATAGTTCAGTGATACCTACGCAGAGTTGCCTTTAATTGCAATAAAATATTACTACTACTATTTTTCATGCATGGGATTTTTTGTGTTACCACTAAATTGGAATTTGCACTAAAATTTTAATATTTGTTGAAATACATCTTGCACTATCACTAAACGATTAGTGACAATGACTTTAGACTTTGCACTAGCCCTAATTTATTATTTAATTTATTTATTTAGTCTACGGACAAGATCCAACAGACGTGTGTAAATTACAATTTCATAATTAATTATAATATTAAACTATACAAAACAATTCAATTAGTTTTTAATTAGTTAGTAATTTTTGCTCTGATTGTAAGAAGAGATATCCTATTCATATAACTATTAAAAGATGGACACCATTCCACTGAAGTTTATTCTAGGACCAATCTAAGAAGAGAATTGTAAAGGGATAAGAGAGCGGAAAAATTAGAAAAATCTTTAGTGTTTCGTTTTATGAAACCTATTAATGCTCTACTCTTAGAAACAATATAATCAATGTGCTGAGAAAATGTTAGCTTTGTATCAAATATTTTATCGGAACGCATTACGCGATGATTAGAAATATGGTATTCGTAAGTTATATGACCATAACATCGATAGAATGAAACTGTATTGCATTTATCAGGATTCGAGAAAAGGCAATTATTAGAGCACCATGTAACTAGGTTGTCCAAATCATGCAGCAAGTGTCTGCAATCCTCTATACTACGAATCAGAGAACAGAAAGAACAGTTTCAGATCATCGGCATAAAGAAGGACGTTACTGCAGCGTAAATTGGTACAAATGTCATTGATGAGGCATATAAAGAAGAGGGGTCCCAAATGACTGCCCTGGTCAACCCCAACAAGCACAATTCGGGAATTAAAATTCTCAACTTTTACGATCTGAGTTCTATCGGTCAGGTACGATTTAATCCACATTAGAAGTCTGAAGTCAAAACCTAGATATTTGAGCTTTCTTAGCAGTAAGTTCGGTAGCACACGATCAAAAGCTTTACTGAAGTCAGTGTATATCACATCAACCTGGGCGCCCTGTTCAATCCCACTTATGACATAATTTCTAAACAGCGTCAGGCTCGTGGTGGCAGAGCGGCCTTTAATGAATCCATGCTGTTGAGGAATTATAAGATCTTGAACAAGAAAGTAGAGCTTGTTTGATATTATGCACTCAAACAGTTTGGGGACGCAGAGCAGTTTAGCTACACCTCTATAATTTGAAATGAAGTGCTTTGGGCCTGACTTAAAAATGGGAGAAATGAGTTAGTGATAATGAAATAGACCCCTTAATATATTTGGTCCGCAACTAAGTTCTCGCTGTTTTTTTTTATGAATATAAAACTTTATTATGAAAAAATGGTTACAAATGAGTTATTCAAAGTACTGCCCATCGCTAGCGACAACCTTTTCCCATCTTTCTGGCAGAGCTCGAATACCGTAACGGTAGAAGTGTTCGTCTTTTGAGGTTATCCATGAATCAAGCCAATTTACGATGTCGTCATATGAACGGAACTCCTGATTAGTCAGAGCATGTGCCATCGAACGGAATAAGTGATAATCGGACGGCGCAATATCTGGGGAATATAGCGGGTGGGGTAGGACTTCCCATTTGAGTGTTTCTAAGTAGGTTTTGACGGGTTTGGCAACGTGAGGCCGATCGTTGTCGTGCTGTAAAATCACTTTTTCGTGCCCTGATCGTATTGTGGCCGCTTTTCGCGCAGTGCTCGGCTCAATCGCATCAATTGAGTTCGATACCGTTCCCCAGTGATCGTTTCGTTCGGTTTCAACGTCTTTTCAGCGTTTTCGAAGATTTTCGGCCTTCCTTCACGCGAACGGTCGTCAACATCAAAATCACCGTCTTTGAAGCGACGGAACCAATCACGGCACGTTGTTTCACTTAGAGCAGCATCTCCGTAAACTTTTTGGAGTTCTCGATGCGCTTGAGCCGCCGTTTTCTTCGAATGGAAAACGAAAAGCAACACTTCCCCGCAAATGACGATTATTTGGCACATAATCAGACATTTTCACACAACCAAAAGTATATGTTCCAAAAACAAAATCACAAATGTATCAAAGCGGCTTGCTTACCATATGTCTAAGCTTGGTTCATGACGTTTTAGTAATGCTATAATCGACCAACTCTTACTACTGGAGCCATCTATTGAAAAACAGCGGGAACTTAGTTGCGGACCTAATATTATAATACTATTACTCCCTAATAGTCCTTATGTTCTTACGAAATCTTAATAAGAGCCCTGTCAAGTAAACCCAAACGTCTTACTCCCTAATCTTTCGGCGAAGCGGTTGCGTTCTATCATTATTTATGCCTCACAGGGATTTCGAGTGGAGCATTGGAACATCCCGCACGTACGGCTAACATAAAATAACAGTATTAAAATGCCATTAAATGTGAAATAAACTAATTTGGGCCTCCCCCAGCAACGCGCGCCCCTTAGCCAACTTCCTAATAAACTTACGGCGGAAAGTAATCTGTTTTTAATTATCAAACGCGGAAAGGTATTTTGCGCCTGCCTATTTTAAATGGGGTTCAAACCCTCACCAGCTACAGTGTTTGGTCGTGCCTTCATGCATACTGAGCCCGTGCCGCTCGGAGTTTTCACGTATAGTAATCCGTTCCATCATAGCTACTCTAAAAATTCGGAACACCTTTCGGGGGCAGATGAGAATTTAATTCAATGGAAGTTTCAAACTTTTCCTTGAATTGATTAATAAACGCTTTGAGCAGTGAGTGGAAGGGAGTTATGAATAGATGGGGGCAAGGAGCCTTAATTCGCCACGGTACGCATGGATGCTGTGGAGGGCACTCTAATTGGTAATGAACCAGCAAAGGGAACCTCATGAATGAAAAATGCGTCAAATTCCTCATCTAATTAACATAAATGGGGCAGTGGTACCCCTTTCGGAGCAGTACCGTGAATCAGCCACAAATCATTTCTTAAGCTGGGGCCTAGGGGAGAATAGGAAAAATTGAGCACAAAAGCCTGGCCCTCAAAAGCCGGAGTAATTATGCGCGAGGTGGTGGGAGCCAAGGCCCTGCTGAAGAAATAATTCAAGCGATGAAATATTAAAGCCATCGACAATGTGCTTATTAACGAAGACAAGTTTGCGTAACACAGCCGCGAAAAAGGCGAAGGGACGGGCAACACTTGGCTCCTTCCGAATGACTTGTTATCCTGCTTGTGATACAGCCGGCGGAAGGTCCTTGGAAATTGATTTCTCTTTTGAGCGCATAATTTTTTCCACCGAAATGGATAAGGAGATATAGCTCCACAGATACACAAAACAACTTCCAAGGGTCGTTCTCTGGGTGAAAGTTCGAAAGGCTAGGGCGAAGGACAGTCGGAGCACGACATCACGGCCATGTGTTGCCTCATCAATAAAATCATCGAGGTCATTAAGTGTATTAACTGCTTCCATCAGGACCATATGGCGCTCCGTTGGCGCACAGTTTGGCAGCATAAACAGCGATCTTCCCGTGATAAACGCAGACGGGAGAGACTTATGGGATTCTGGCAGATAATTATTGAGGCAGCTCCCTCGTTTTTCTTGGTCCCGGAAGACTTTTGAAGCCCTCATCTTGGGTTGCTGGGTCCTGGTGTTCCTTTCAGAAAGTTTCCTTCACACTTGGATGAGCACACACGACGCGTATGAATCACACGTCCTTTGATACCTTTACGTATTAATGGGAGTAGATAGTGACAGGCTCTGACTTGGAGAAATGAACTATGGCTCAAGCTGAAATCGGTCTCCACCCGCACGCCTCAAGCACACGAGTCCCCATTTGATTAACCTCCTGACCCGGTCAATGAGGTAAATGTCTCGTAAATAATTCGGATGGACCTTACGTAATGCAAATGCTTCCTCCACACTATCTCATCTCAGCCCTCGGCACGGCCGGTCTCGAGAGGCCTGCCACTTGCTGCGGGCTAAGCTCAATCGCACTTGACATCCAATTTACATGAAGAATCGTGTGGATCCTTGTTGCGGAAATGTGTTAAATGTCCCGTTATATGGGATGTAAATGCTGTGATGAAACCGAAGTGGTATTTATGGCTTGAGGTTGCCTCGCTCGTTTATTTCCCAAGTTCGTAGAAACCGCGCCAGAGCGGACGGGTTAGACAGAACTGGAGTTTAATCGAATGGCTCCCGATGACAGTGATGCCAAATAGATTACGCAAAGATTGCGATAACAACCACTTAGAACCTTTCGCTTGACCCGGTGAATTTGATCGCTATACATAAAGTCTGATGGCAGTAATCGGGGTTTCATCGAATTTAAAATGTCTAGGGGTTGTCTGTAAAATATCCTAAGGGTGGCTATTGCCAAATAGCTTGTTTTAAATTAACCAATTTAAGAAATTTTTCATTATCTACGCTTTTAACTTAACAGACACTCCTCTTCCACCGATACACTGGGGAAACCTATCACTTCCAGTCTAGTCACGGTTTCACATTATCGTGGAATTTTTTGATGTATAAGCATCTTACCTCTCGGTCTTGAAATAGCCCTAGTAGGGGTATTGAAGGATCTTGGCTTCGAATCTGCTATCGAAATTTACAAATTCAAAATGGCGGATCAAGCGACCGAAACAATTCACTTCAAGAAATTTAAATGAATATGGCTACAAAGAAATATTAAGGGTCACTAATTTAAAATCAACTAAATGATCATGATCATAATTCAAGATGGCGGAACACATAATGACAATGGATCATGAACTTTTATAGCAGAAATTGTTAATTTAAAATGGCGGACCCAAAATGTAATCGAACTTTTTTAATTTCAAAGGTTCTCCGTTTTCGCAATTGCTATTTCTAATTCAACAGATTGCCAATAAATAAAAAAATGCGGGTTTGATATTGAATATTTTGTTAAAATACAGAATTTCAAAACTACGAATTCAACTTCTTAACTTACTTAACTTCATAGAAAGCAAAAACAAATTTATTTAAACTACTGACCCTCGCTAGCACATTTTCCCATCTCTCGGGCAATTTGTGGATACCACGTCTAAGAAATTCCTTCTCTTTCGATGCACACTAGTATCAAGGCATTGACGAAAACAGGTAGTAGTCGAAAGAGGCCAGGTCTGGTGAATAAGCGGCATAGGGTAGCACGTCCCAGTTGAGTCTCTCCAAGTAGTTTTGGCCCATTGTTGACGTATGCGATGGTGCGTTGTCTTGGAGGAAAACAAGTAATCATGTCTTTGCTCATAATCCGGCCTTTACGCAGAGCACGGTGCAAATTGATCAGTTGTTGGTGGTAGCGGTGAGCATTGACAGTTTCAACAAGTTTCAACAACTCATAGTAGACGATCCCCTTCTAATCCCACCAAACGCACAGCACCGTCTTTCATCCGAAGCGATTTGGTCTTGGGGAAGATGTTGATGGTTGGCTAGGATCAATCCACGATTTCTTGCGTTTAAGAATCTCGATATATATCCACTTTTCATTGCCCGTCGCGATTCTTACTTTTTATCTGGCGAGCAAGATTTCGCATGTGCTTTGGCGTCGCTCCATTTGCACATCGTTCAATACTCGCGGTACCCATTTTCCGATCCTTTGAACCTTTCCCATGACATGTATGATGTAGACGCATGGAAATGGCTGGTTGAGTAACACCCAATTGCTAGGCAAGCATTTTTTGCGATTGGGTATCATCAGCGCTGTCGCTATATACTTCCACAAGCATTCGATGCGATTCGGCAGCTGATTTCTTCAAATTGAAGCAGAAAAGCAAAGCTTCCGGCATATGCTCTTTTTCTGGCAAACAACTGGACATGGTCACCAAAGGTAAAATGTATGTTGTTGTATGAAATTGCTGATGATGTGCACTGATTAATGTTGGCAGATTTCAAACTCTTAAAAAAAAGTATGATGTGCCCATAGTAGCTCAGTACGCTCACTAACGCCTTCTATAAGCAAAGATCCAATTTCAGCTTATATACCTGGTAGATTGATAAGAAAGATTCAGGAGATTTGATCAGAATAAAACAATATTTTCGGGCGAAAAGTAACGAACACAGATTACAAGACTTCTATTGATTGCAATAAATTAAATGCGTAAATAAGATCATTGTAAAGTCAAACTCACAGTATAGTCACGCTCCGCTTGGCGAAGCCGAGTAACTCAGCTAGTAGAATATGAATCTTCAAAATAAGCAGCAGACCGATTTTTCGTGTTATCTTTTCAGAGAATGCCATTTAATTTTACGACTTGGATTTAATATTTATTACCAACATACATATGTATTTGTATAATTGTTAAATTGAATACCAAACCTCCCATTAATAACTGTAACTTCTCCACAACAGTGGTGACCATTGTGACGTATGACTAAAACTTTACATTTGCTAGACAAAACTATTGATTTTATGAGAAATTTGAATTAATTAACTTCACTTAACCGTACAACCATAAATCCATCCAGAAATAATTTCGACAAATCTGATTAAACTTGAATTAAGTTTCGAGCAAAGTTTTGTGCAGAGAGCGCAATATTATCTATCTACCCTACAATAAGGTAGAAAATCTATGTGTCGGTAGGAGCTCTAAAGGGTGGTGATAAAATGTGCCACATCAACGAAGCCACCCATACAGCTCGCTACAAAACCGATCTGAGCAGGGCAAAGTGTTTAGAAATTTAATTAACTCTGGATCCCAGCAATAGTCAGATATTAATTAAGTCTTCACCCAGTTCTGCAGATTTTACGCTGCTATTGAAGCGAAGCCCGCCACATAGACAGCAGCCGAACATTCTCAATGGAGTTGAAAGCTTCAAAGTAATTTGAAAATAACGCGCTACAGGGCGCCCATTAAGATGTTCATCTGGGGCTGTAAAACGGTTTCATTTTTGATTTATTGTATTTCTGGTTCGGTGCTTTCCCTCGTAGACACCCGGCTACTTGTTGGTCTGGACGCTTTACTTTTGCATAAATAGCTGAAACGATACTGCAGATAACCAGGAGTCGTATAATATTACATTTAATACTTAATGTACACTTAATGGGGACGGCGGCGTTCGAATTATGTTGGTGTTTCATTAATGTATAAAATGATTTTTAGCATTACTTAATAAATTAAAAAAAGGGATATAGACAAGAAGAAACTTGTGGGAAGCCTTTGAATCATTGAGGATTAATTTTAAGAGCATGTATTCTTGGATGCCACGGTACACTAACTAATGATGGATTTCAAAAGTAGACCTGCGTACACACAGTGAGGAATTTATTATTTAACTAATGTTCAGTGGCTATAAAAAAAACCGAGAGGCGAGGTTCAACTCGAATAAATGTACTTTTCCAGTTTTATCGGCTTAATTAAGAGAGACCACCATTTTGTCCTGAATTTTTCTTTCATCGCTACCATGGTGGTTATTTGTGGGCGGTCATGAATAAATATGGACTTGTAGGATAGCACACGGAGCACATACTGGAGTCGATCGATTACTGTCGCAATGAGTGAACGGTAACAAATTATCGACCAATCTGTAAGATTGTAACTGTAACTGGAAAAGCTGGTCTACAGTAATTGGGTTTTATTATATTATATAGATGTCCTACCACCAATTTAGAAATTTTTCAAACTACATGTTGAATTCTCTTGAAAGACGACTTCTGTGACGTGAGCTTCACGGATTTTCCCAAAGAATTTTATTGAGTATATATATCACGCAATTTTAATTTTCAACCAAGATGTCTTATACTTTCACTTATTTGTTCTGAACTGGCTTAAATGCTACCTTATCAGTCGTACTGAATGCATTCGAATCGATAATGTCCTCTCGGACCCTATTGACCCGGTGTTCCTCAAGGAAGACACTTAGGACCACATCTACTTTGGTTTTTGTAAATGACATTCTGTCTGGTCTGACTAATTATCAATGTCTATCAGTTCACTACAGTATTTGAGGAAACTTTGTCGCTTGAATCTGGCTGAATTTGCTGGATGGCGTTCGTTATGTTAACTTTGAGTGCATCAATCTTTTGCGCTTTATTCGTATAGACCTGTGATTTAAGATAGCCCTAAAAGAAGAAGTCTAAAGGCGTTAAACCGCATGAACTCAAATTGCTCGTACAGAATGTCCATTGTGGCATGCACTGTGTAGCACGTAGCGCCGTCTTGTTGGAACCATATGTTGTCAGTATCCATATCATATAGCTCAGGCCAGAAGAAGTTGCTTATTATCGATCTGTAGCGCTTGCCGTTGACGTCGCTAAAGATTATTGTTTTTGTCGTAATCTGGGTTCATCACCTCCCAGATATTCTCTATTGTGTTCAAACCTTTCAAGTTTTTCGCACTCAGGAAGGCTGACATTGAACATGGATATGGCATCAGAAGGCCTGAAGAATTTTCTTGATTTGTTCATGCTTCATTGCAAATTTCTAAAACCTACCTTTATGTTTCACGATGCATAGATTTTTTATGAGTTAAACGCGCTGCTGACGTTCCCGATTGCAAATTTTTAAAACTGACCATGGTAAAACAGTTTTTTAATTAGTATATTGCTCGCAAATAAATTTTCAGATTTTAGAGACTAGTTGCAACGTATGTTTACTATATCAGACTATTAGTCATATTTTGTTGGTAAAAAATGGCGGCACACATGTTATTATATTCTACTCGTCATATCTTTTCATTTGATATCCATATCGCGGGGGTTGTAAAGAAAAAGGTAATCGGCCATTTTGTGATGGCCGCCATATTAGATGTACGGTAAAATTGAATATACAATATTGTATTGTCATGCAGGCTGAATATACGTACGTGTATGTTTCATCAGAATCGGTTGAGTAGAAGTTGTTGAAAATTCAATTTCGAGATTTGAAACAAACAAACAAATATACGGAGTGAAACTAAATAAAACGGTTTGAAAGTGTAGAAGGATTTACAGGGTAAATATATTTTATGGCTTCACTTTAGGGTTCAAACTGTCATTTAATATTAATATTTTATAAAAATGTTCAAAAATGGCCAAAATAGATTTTGTGTTGCTTGTAATACTATTTTGACTAAAACCATTCTTCAGATTTTTATTGTGTGTAAGAAATCAACCAAATCACCACAAATGTCTGCTACGGGGCGAAGTCGCGGCCAAATTCGCAACAATATGTATACAAAATTTTTTATGTTTTTGGATAGGCTTGGGCTGATTTTTTTGACATAAAGAATTTTAATCTTTTTTCCTGCTCATTTCCCGTCTCATACGTACCAACATCAAATATTTGCGAAACGATGTTTCTACCTACGCGACGTATTCTTTCCTAGACAGTTCAGCATATCCATAGAAAAAAAGTTTCACTAACCCCAATGGCTTTTACACATTCGCACACCGTGGCACTTCGTGCGGGTAGCATACAAGCAAGCGTTTACCTAGTCAGATCTCGAACAGTTCAGATTAATTTGCTAGTTCCCTAATTATGAGGAGAAACAAATTAAAATTCTTCCTTTGTAGAAGTACGAGTAGAATAACATCCTTTGTGAGCAGGCCAAGAGAAGGTTGAAGTTGTGAACAAATTACATGAATTATTCGGCAATTTGTTGGATAAATATATTATACGTGTGTTTGTGTATTTAAGGGAAACTTTTGGTTGAGACCCTCACAGATGTAGAGATCCCCCCTGAGGTTGCGTGACGTTGACTAGTCAGGAAGCGGCCTGTGTTGCTGTATGTGCCAATTAATAATTTCCAGAGGCCATCAGAGAGCAACTCGTTGCATAATTAAACGAGAAATTTTCATTCATGTTGGGCAGGTTGGAGCGGATTATGAGGCGTACGGGACTGGACCGGTCGTCCAACAATATATGTAGTGAATTTGAAATTGGTATTAATGGGACTCTATAAATCAAATTAGTTAACCCCCAAGTGCATCATTCATGCAAGTGGCGGGGTGGCTTCTTGGCAGTGTTATTGGGGTCCTGGTACAGTTTCTCCTAGTTTTGTTGTCGTCCAAAAAGTTTGCTATCTGTTGTGCAAGCAACTCATTTCTTTAATGTACTCACTCCAACCCCGTACTCCGGCTCCGCTCCTGCCCCATAATGCCAACGGCACATGAATTACATTATCACAGGTGAAAGCTTTTATGGTGAAGGAACACTTGTTTTGGTTTTGGTTTCCCGGAAAGAGGCTGCGCATGTCCCTGATGCTCCTGGACTGGAGCTTTTGTAGTCTCCATACGCCTCAACCGTGCTCCCGCGCTGTCCCCAACTTTCCCCACGGATAAAACATAGAATAGTCCAAAGTTAGAACTTGGGGCCGCATTGGACTTGTACCATGAGGGGCTCAGCACTCGTGGAGCGAAACGTTCCCGTAGGTGCCGTGTTCTGCGTGGAGACTTAATTTAAGATGCCCCTCGAATTGACTCATGTCTCGTGCCGTGCCATACATGCGGCTAGGCAGAATCTATCTTTGATGTTATCGGTCGCGAGGCGAAATTTTAGAGCAGTTTAGTTCCATGAGCCAGTTCGGTCGGGCGGGTGTTCGACGGCATTCGGGAAGTCTTCAGTGAGTGCTCGCGGCACTATCGGCCCTGGGAGGATCTGTGAGGAAAACGTGTTTGGTGCAAGGATAACGATGGCGAAAAGTGACTACCTTTGTGTGGGGAAGGCTCTGAACGGGCCTAGTTTTATGCCAGCTTGTGCGCTGCTACTCCTTTTTTGGTGCAGTGGAGTTCGTGCAGTACCTTACTCGATCTTGCGTCCACAGAGTAATCATATCAATTTGAATTCGAGTTACCAGAGCTACCAGCAGAGCACGAGTGGTTGTACCTCGGACCGCCTGGTATTTTACAAAGTGGTTTTGCATACATACTGGACGAGGGAGCTATTCCCTAAGCACTACCCGGATTGGCGGCCCCCGGCGCAGTGGACTAAGACAATCGGTGAGCCCTTGAATCACATAGTGTCTCTAAAGATGATGGCCGGTTTTTGCCGATGGGTCAGCACGAGACTCCGAGGTCTTTGCGGTTTCTTGTTATCATCGTTTATTACTCATTCAAAGCGACGAATGCTAGCGTTATTGGTTTCTGGTGTTTCTGCTGTTGTGGTCATAACAACATTACCAAGTCCGGGGGAAACTCGAAATGTGTTCCACTCGGCCAAATACTGCCGGCCAAATCCAAATCATTCTGCGACGCCAAGAACGATTCGTACGTGTCTGTTAGTCCTTTCCGGAGCAAATATGAGATTGTTGTGTTCTCACCCCTCCCCGGCAAGGGCCATCAAAATTGATTACCTTGGAACCTCGAAAGTTGGGCTTTCCGCATTTATGAGCGTGATTGTTTGTCGGCCGTGTCTTGCGAGTCCTTTTTGTTCCAACATCCTGAAAATCAGGTCTTGTGAGGAATGTCGGGGGGAAAGATATCATCAATTTTCTCTTGGGGATGAAGCTCTACAGATAAGACCAAGGTGGTAGAGCTGTTGTTGCCTCGGCCGGGTACCGAAATAATCAAATTATTTTATCAAACGCAAACATTGCGGCAGTAGCTTTATTAGGACAAACGTCGTGGAAAAGGAGAAAATAAATTGACGGAATTAGTTGAAACCAAAAAAAACAAATGAGGTTTTTTATAAAAGGACGCCAAATTGTCGGGACGATTCCGGCGGGTGAAAGACAGAAAAGGTTAACACTTTTGCTGCTGGAGACCGTTCAAGCAGAATATAAATTACCCGGCAGGCAGTGTGCGTACGACAACGACGTCATAAGTTTGGTAAAATTAAAACTTTTATTGCATCGGCCAAGTGTTTTGTATGTTTTTATGTTGAACCTGTCCCAGAAGTTCAAACCGCAGAGGCAAAAGGTTATTCATTCCCCTTAGCCCATAAAGGCGAAATGGTCCAAGGGTGCCTATTTATTGGCGCACAAAACCATAAATATTATTGATGTATTTGCCCAGGTCCAGAGAATGCTAAGCCTTATCCAATTTATTATCCCTGAAAGGCCCCTTTTGATTCTCTGGAGACTTGACACAAACCGGCCCAACAATTTCTCTTGTTTTTGAAATTTCGTACTTAAAACGTAATTTCGAAAACAAACGACAGCCGACGACCTGCAAAACTCCCAGGAGAAATATACCCACGACTACTGAAATCGATTTCTCTTACTTCTGACCTTCCAAACATGCGAACCTCTGAGACTTGAACTGCCTTTGTCTCCGTTAACTTTTGAGAAATATTCCCTTTGACAGAATGTATGGAACGGTAGCCTTTTCTATATAAGGAATTCTAAAAATTGTGAAAGCCCATTTGGCTCATTTGTGTTCATTTATTTTATTCGGGGATTGTTTCATTACTTCAAAAAGAAAAGATTTTTAGTAGACACTCTTGATAACCTCACAGACAGCAGACCAATTTGGCAAAATCGCTAAATACTTTAATCGGACTAAGAAGATCAAGACGCTTTTAACATCATTGTAACAACATATTGATGATTTAAACTAAAGGCAGTTGTTTCAGATCGGGTCCGATTAAACTTCTATTACCAACAAAAAAGAAAAAAATGACTCTATAAAAATACAAAGAACGGAAAACTCCTCTTTTCGGCCACTACGATTAATTGGGACATGGTCTCCAAAACATTGCATCGATAGACTTTATTTGGCTTTTGGGATAAACCAATATGATGAAATATTTATAATTGCCGTTATGGGAAAATACTAATGAACACTAATCATAAACGCTAATAAGACACTAGTGACTAAGCATTTTCGCGCATTAATACATCAGTACCATTAATCTCATTAGTGTTCATCGGTAGATCTAATTTTTTTTATATCAGTCTAAATAAGTCCTTTTCATAATAGTTAGACTTACTACAACAGTCACGTAGACAGGGGGGTACTTTAAGGGCTGAACCCCCAAAATATTCCAAATTCTAGAAAATTTTTGGTATACCTTCAATGTAAAGAGACAAAAAATCCAAAGAAAATTTCCTCAATTCCCTTTTATTATAATTTTTTGTAAGCAGCTATGTTGTAAAATTAATAAAAAAATAAGTGAAAATATTTATTATCTACCTCACTAATTTGTAAATTAACTGTGTAAAACTTAAATATTCTTGCGACCCGTATGATAGAGTCAACATGTTTGCAGCCCGAGAAAAAAGGTATGAGATAGCTTGATTCTACACTACATATATGCAAGTATATATATAAAGGGCGCCATATTAAGATCTCGTTCCTTCCTAAAACTAGGATCGGCCAGGCACTGGTAAAGTGTGTTTGAGAAAATAGATATTCGTCTGTTTTTATGCAAACCCTTCCGGAACATTTTTTGTGCTACCCTTTGAATGTGTACGAAGTAGTTATGCGCGGTGTAAATGGCGATTTTATAAAGAGGAAAAACCTATTATAAAACTCTCTTAAAAATGTACTTGAACTGAAGTCATATCTCTGAAAAACAACCCCAAAATTTTACGCTACTATTACTTACTATAATTGAGTCGACACTGGTAAAATTTTTTTGGAGGACAAGAATATTCGTTGGCTTTTATAAAAAAAACCCTCCCGAACAATTTATTTGCGTACGCGCCTGACCACTGTACTTACATTCATTCATAAATCTTGCTTTTAGTAAATTTCGGGAGAGACCTCCCAAATATTCGTGGAAAGCAATTCATTTACGTATAAACACAGTTCCTTGACATTCCCACCCAAAAGTTTGCCGGAACAACAACAACAATTTGTGACTGGAACTTGCCGATCACAAATTCAAAGTTAAAACAATAAAATAATACAAACATAACAGATTACATAAAAACGACCAGCACTTTCACGTAGAACATGAATTGAAATATTACGTGAACATAAAAATACATAATCCACAAAAATACATCAACCTTGACAGATGCAAACAGGAAAGACCGGCGAACAAATATCTTTAAAAATTACTATTATACTAGAACACATAAAAATACTGCTCAAGTATACTTAAAATGTACATGTGGAACTGAAGGAAGGTAATTTATAAACATCACAACTAAAAGTGGACCAAGAATAGATCCTGGCAGAAGTACACTGAGAACAGTAAGAAAACTATGTAGATTATGGTGATGTTATTGCATATGGCGTTTTCTTGACGTCTTTCCAGTTAGGAAATATTGCAGCTTTTTCAGCAAAATTTAAATGTTTGTGTTGCTGATATTAAATTTTTACATTCTTACATTATATTAATTTAAAGTGAAGAAATGTGTTAATCTGAATTCTGCACTAAGATAAGATAAGACTGTGGTTTTGCTGGTTGCTTTAAAAACAGGAATTAATTTTCTTTTCCCCAGGTGTCTTTTTTTAAAATTGAATGATCCGCTTGCAATGATCCTTAACGAGAAATTTGTTAAACAGTAGGTACCTACATAGCAAAGAGATTATTATATTCTGAAAAATATTCCTGCAAACCCAGATAGCCTCGCCTTACAAATTTGCATATATCTGACTTATGCAAATAAACAAATGAATTTAATTAAGAAAACCTGAGACATCATAACAGTCCGTTTAATTTGCTTATTCATAATTGAAGAGCAAAATCCCTTAATTTATTCACGAGCTTTGTTTGAACAACAGAGATGCCTCCATAAATTAAGGTTTGATATTTGCGGGGCCCGTATACCGCCACGTGTGAAGGATGAGCCAGCAACCCTTGGCACACATCCTTAAGACCTTTATCGGATTTTGTTAACAGGGTTCAAATACCAAACGTTTCTGTTTTAATTTCTTCTTTTGGGAAATCACAGCCGTCTGATATTACTAATGAGATTATTATCGTTAAATTTCAGGCCCATAACCTCAAAGGGGGATTATCATAAATTTGCATCAGACTCCATCCCTGTAAGATATAAGGCTTAAGGTATGGCCATCAATCTCTCGGGTAGCAATATACACCCGCGGACACGGTTGGTACGGACGGTCTCCAGAGTTGTTTATTTTGTATTGATGTCTCTTTATGAAAGGAATAAATTCCAGGGAAACGATAAATTCATGTGTACGAGCAGTTAGCCATAGAACATTATTTGTATGGAAGACTTACTGGTAAAATCTTATCGTTGCATAAATTCGTGGGATTTGCGGGTAAAATATTTAAAGAGTTCATGTCCTTGGCTTTGTATGCGTGCATAACTATTTTGACTTCTATTATACATACATTGTATATATGCGGACAATTTTTGAACTTATTCACTCAATCATTGTTTTGCCAGAACACATATTTCGAAGTTTATTATATTATTCTGAATTATGGGATTTTAGTGACAGTCCAATAGTTCTATTCTACCTTTAAATATATTGGTATATAGAATAATGTCGGTAGTGAGTATTAATTATGCCCATTGACTTATTGAATCATCCGTGAACTGAATAATCTCTAGGTTTATTCCGTTCAGAATACCTACTTCGAGGATGTTTTGTTGGAGTTGCCATTTTGAATTTGTAAAAATGTGCACAATATTTGAAATCAGCGACCCCGAAAACTCCCATTTTCAAATAGAAATGGAAATCTTTGCAAGTTTAGTAGAATTTATGTCCGCCAATTTTATTATAAAATTTATATATCGTAAACTATTTACATAACATTCCAAAAAGGAACTTGTTCAGAAACGATTGAGGTATAATATACGTTTGGAAATATGGCATATTTTAATAATTTTAAATATCCAATTTTATAGTTAAAACAAATATTGTCTAAACCAACTATTTGTGAACAAAAAGCTTTTTTTCAATGAACTGCGTACTATTTCTCAGAGATGTGATCTCCTGTGTTTTTTGTCTATTTCACAGTTTCAGAGATATATATAATTTTGAAAAGAAAAACAGAATGACACATTTAGCAAAATTTTTAAAAGGTCATAACTTTTGGAAAAACAATTATTTTTGGGTGTGTTTAAAGAATATGTACCTACTACCAATAAAACGTATGTAAAAATTAAAAGACATTGTGACAACATCCAAAAATCCGTACAGTTGTTATATTTGCAGAACGACCGATATATATTCTTGGAATCATCTCATTAAGCACTACATTCGGATACCCCACACTTAAGGTTGAGGCAACTTTTAGTTCTTACAATTTAGTAATATGGAGTCCAACAAATTGGATTTTAAGTAACGTCATGCACACGTAGTCAACGATATTCGTGAGATTAAGACAAATCGCCGCGTCCGAGTCCTTAAATCTGGTCATAAAGTTGGTTATCATGCCTCTGTAGTGCTCTCTTTTGACCATAACGTTGTTGCCCTTTCAAATTCGGATCATGGCCCTATAATGTCACCAATCCAAAAACCACACCACGCATTTATACCCTGAGGATGCATTGGTTTCTCTACGACTACGTGTGGGTTTTCCGATATGGAAATTTTGATAGTTTTTGGTGCATTATTTCAATGGACATTTCTTTTCAAATGTAGGAAATGCAGCATTTTACCGTCCATATATTTATGCATACATACACTCGAATAATAGAAACATTACCCTTCGCTTGCACAGTTGAGAAATGAATATATTTTCATGTATGTTGTTATGGTGGCTATTCCCTTATACCTGATTATTGAATTGTCTGTAATAGTGTGTCGTACTCTGAATGTCAGAAGGAGAGGCATACCCTGAACGGCAGAGATAGGGAAGATGAATGGTTCCGTCACGTGTTTGTTTTGGTCTGCGTATTTTGAATTTTATACCGATTTTGTTTTTTTTAATTGTTGTTGTTTTTATTGTTCCTAGGCTTCAATTTGGGAGTTATAGTGTTTCGCACTTTGCAATTTACCGAAGTGTGTTATTTTTCCTGTGATTCTGACTTTTAGATTATTATTTGCAAATTTGGATTGTCATCATTATCTGGCTTTGGCAACGATCCTGGATTGATCCTGGTTTGCACGAGAAAGGCGTTAAGAAATATGACATCGTTAACTTATTTGCGATCTTCACTGTAAATGTAAATAAGAAAAACTACCGCATTTGGGAAGAGGAAACCCCTCGAGCGAATGCATTCATAAAGATTCACTGTACATATATGTTTATGGTGTACATTTGGTTTAGTGGTGTTATTGATCCGTAATTTCTGAATGGGCTTCGATACCGTCAGATAATTGTTGACATTTCGTCGAGTAAATTGGAAGATACTATGAACCTGGATGACATTAACATGTGGTTTCAGCAGGATGGCACTGCATCTCATACAGGTGACGAAACATTAACTTTATTGTACTAGAACACGTGTTGTAGTCTCAAGAAACGGTTATATCAATTAAAACATTCGTCCATAAATGTTGTATTTAATACAATAGAAAAAGCGTTTGGCCCCTTCTTATTTACCTATTTTTTCAGTATTAGTGATCCTTCTGTTTACATATTATTGCTGCTATAAATCGATACGATGTGATACTATCTGTGAAAATGGATCTTATTTTGTCAGAGCAAATATTTCAGAAGAACGAAAAGTATCGTTCAGTTTTAAAATTTGCAATTGGGTATCCTGATACACTGTGTCCACTGTTTTAAAACTTCATCAATGTGATTTTATCGTCAGGAAATCATGCTTCAAATGTTTGAAATTTTGAACTCGATTTTCTTAAAGTCGACTTAGTCTAATTTCGATCGATTTAAAAGCTACGTAATGGCTTCTTTTATTGCTTTTATTGTCCTTTATAACACATCTCAATTGTCGCCTCTGGCTCCTCTTTACAAATGTCATCACATATATAATATTCTTAAGCTTTAGTAAGGTTCTACCCGTACTATACCGTTTTTTTTAAACATAGAGAACAACTTCCAGATATTGATTAACGGTCAGACCATTTTACTTCACTTCTTAGTCGACGGTCTCTTATTAACTGAATTCATATAACTGCTGGGAAAAGGAGTTTTGCAGCCTTTCTAGCAAATTGAATTACTTAATTACTTGTCTGCGAAACTTTTGGAGTGCACTAGTTAGTAAGAGGAATTCTATTATATTTGGCCTGAAGCAGCGGGTGGCTGAGAGAAAAAAACCAGGTGTGTTTCCAATTGTCACGTATCGCATAAATTATCGCTGCCGCAAGCTAATTGAAAAAGCACTCTTTTAATCCAATCTGCGACCTAACGAGATAATGGAAGTGTTCTAGCTGAGTGAACGTAATACCCAGCATCTTAAGCCGCCACTGACAGCGGGAGTAATTGCAGACACAGACCCCCCAATTAATAGAAATTGATGATCCGAAACGATGCCGGCTCCGACGCTTAAGCCCTCCAGTACAAACATGATGCAACTTAATAGCCTGGAACTGGCGTCATATTGCCAAAGTTCACTGAACTACATGTGTTCGCATGTACATGAGAAATGAGGCTAGAATCCGGAAATCCGGATGCTTGTTCCCGTATGGTCTTATGGTTGTCACATGGATTTCGGTTATCCGATGCCGGTTGTCGCACGCTCTCTCTTATTGCTCCGGGGCTGCTAGTGCTGGAACAGACGGGGATCGCTCTCCACCCAGTTCCTTTCAGACGAAGCTTTTGGTCCAAGAAGCCACCTCCAGCATTTCTTTGGCGGCGCATACGGCATAGCCATAGCTCGAATTCGCCACAGAGCTTTGGGTTCGCCAAGAATTTCATGTTGCGATAAAGGAAAAGAAAAGGAGTAAGCAGATATCGCGAATCTGCAAATCCCCCGAAACGCAACACCGCCCCGCCATCCCATGGTCGATCAGGGATGGCTGTTTTACGATGCGGTGCTTCCCAAGCCGAGATAAAAAGTGTGGAATAACAGAAAGCTCCGCAGCAAAATTAAAATCTGAAACACATTGCGGGGATGAAAAGTGAAGGGAACGTGAAATAAATAATAAATAGCGGTGGAGGGAAGTGCCACAGCTCGGAGCTTTCTCCGCCCGAGGACGTAAAGTTTTTGTCATAAAACGGCGACGGTGTTTAAATCCGAAAGAAAGGCAGAAACGCTCGAAAAACCAAGGAGACTTCCTCTGAAAGGGTTGCTTCTCCTCCAGTAATTTAGAATGAAGACATCCAGAAGTGCTTTATTTACAGCTGAAGAGAAATAGCGGAGCGCCCTGCAAAAATATGCGATTCGAAAAATTCTTTGCAACGGGTTGCGAGGAATCCTCGTGGGGGCGGTTAAGGAAAGTACGCATTTTATTTCCTCGTTTTGTCTCCTTTCCCAGGGTTCTTGCACGAAGTCATCGAAAAAGCTTTATCTTTCTTGTGCCTCTGTAAATACGGAGGCCACACCTTTGAATGAGTTTTCTTTTAATTTCAGAATGGAAAAGCACCCGAGCATCTCTTCTGGAAATTTTAATTGCTGAAGACCTTGCGGAATTTCACTACCATTTTGGGGATATCTCGAGGTTGAAAGGCTGTAAAAAGCGAGATTCAGAATTATGTCATAACCTCCACTCCCATTTAATGGGAGTTATAAAAGTTGCTTCCTCGTTTTGCGGAAATTAACTTGGAAATGGGCAACCAAAGGAAAAATTAAATGAAATTAAAATGACTCGCAAATTAAAAAATGAACTTATTTACTACTTCACTCTATGGTTCTTAAGAGGGAGGTGCAGAATATCATTAGACATTAAAATATTATAAAATGAAAAAACAAAAACTTCTGAACAGAATTACCTAAAATTTGGTAGATGGGTAGACATGGTCCTTCGACAACACACAGGCTACCTTATATAATTCATGTTCAAGCCATTTCTTCAGAAAATAACAAAATAAAATTCTTTCTCGAAGATAATCAACAAATGGCGGGAGCACTCCTTAACGACACTTTTAAAGTTGATCATCCATATGATAGGGACGCGAGTACTCTAGTGGTAAGCGTGTTAGACCTCCGATCCAAAAGTCCTAGGTTCTAATCCCACTCGGACCACGCTTTTACTAATAAACTACAGCTGGAAAGCCCATCAATTAAGATAGTTACTATCTTACTTTTTACCCTATAGGTTTTGATTTAAAAAATAAATAAATGCATGTCCGGGGAGTTAACCCCGCCACTTTCGAAAAAGTAAAAAATTAGAGTTGTGTTGAATTGTGCTAGGGTTGTGATGCATTGTGTTGCTTCGCAAAATTCGAAAATTCGAACTCGATATTTTGTAAAAGGAAAATATGCATGTCAGTGTGCCGAATACCACGAAATGCATCGCACATCGGCATAAAACAATACGTAAAAGGATAATTTACCGGTTACAAAAAGTCTACTGACTGAATTTGCCTTTTATAAAATATTTGAATGTTTTTTTCGAATTTCGAATTTTGCGAACCAGCACAATGCAGCACTACTTTAATTTTTTTATTTTTTCGAAAATCACGGTGCTAACTCCCTGGAAATCATAAATGCCCGTATTTTTTGATTGCTTTGACTTAGAAGCTTGATAGCTCTAAGGGACCAAAGACTTAAGAATTTGATATTGATTTTAACTTGATAGGTCTACGCGTTCCTGAGAAATAGCGTCTAGACAGACAAACAGACAGACAGACGGACAACGAAGTGACCTTAGAAGTCCTTTTTAAACTATAATTTTATTTTTAAATTTTTAGTCTTACAAAAAAAAAATTGAATGTAAAAGTAATGAGGAGACTCAAGTCTTTGAATTTCATATGTGACACTAAATATGAATATTTTATTCATACATATTTTCGTAACCTAGCAATTTCATCTAAAGATATTCCAATTTTTCTCCTCAATTTCGAAGAAAAACACATGTTATTGCCTTACTATAATATATCAAAATGTTTTTCTGTTTTCGTTTTTCACATATATCTAGATATTTTTCAATAGTATTAATAAATTTATTTTTCTTCATTTTACACCACTTCCCTACTTTACCACCTCTCCTATATGTCCCAGCGGAGTGGCGGTGATCTCATATTTCGAAATTTTGATGGCAGAGTCGAAATCAACGACCCCCGAAAACCTCCAATGCCAATTTTCATGGAAATCCCTTGAAGTTTAACTTTGTCGGCAGCCATATTAGATCCGTCATCTTGAATTTGGAAATTTTTTAAAAATATTGTATTATCATAGAGTCTATGCGTATGTAAAATTACGAATTATTCCGACGTCTGGAAGTGGGTGAAAATTAATTTGAAATATTCCGTTACATATATGTATATATATATAAATACATACATTCATACATAACATACATTCAGACCAAGCTAAATTAAAGCGTTTAATAATAAAAAGTGCAGTTCTCCTTTGGCTCCCATCCTCTGTTACTAGTTTACTCTGTCTTTATGCGTTTCTAGTGCTTGTTGCCAAATTTTTGTGGAATCATTCTTTGATTTTTCCTCTGCACAAAAGAGGTGGCAATTGTGGTGATACTAATTATAAGTCCATTGCCATCTTATGTCATACCACTAAAATTCTCGAAACGTTTGTTAATTCGGTTTTGCGCTTGAACTGAAAGTCCATTACTTGACGTGGATTTTCCAAAGCCAAGTCCTGTTTGGTCTCCCTTCTATGCAATACAAATCGATCGAATCGCAGCCCTTCAGTCAAGGTTTCCTTTTTAGGCCACCTTGGGTTGACCACTCTACGTGCACAGGCACTTCAATATTATTTATATATTGAATTTCCAAAATATAATCCGTGTAATGGGACGAAATTGCACCCATGATGCCATTAACATGCATTTTTTAGATGATACTTATGAATGGTAAAAGGCAGCAAAGTAAACCTCTGAAAGGAATTATCGCTCAGACACACGCAAAAATGTCGTCTTACTCTGATTGATCACAACACTCTGCCACAGTTTCTGCCGTGGAAGCAATTAAGGATAAAGCATGGAGCACAAAATAGCCCAACACACAATTTGGAAAAGAGTTCAAGTGAACTTGTGTAGTTTTTCTTGTGCGAACTAAAAGTGAAAGGTATCTAGTGTGCTGGTGGCACTGTGGGGAACTCGCAGGTGCCTTACACAACAATCTATTTGTGGCCAGTTGTAAGTAAGATTTCATACACGTTCCGGCCGGTGACAGGCTCAAGTGCCGGAGGCGTGAATATTTTACACATGTTGTTCTTTCGGTGGCACTCGGGGCTTTTTAATAAAGGCGGGGTGGTGGCTATTAAAACGTATCAACTTAATGCGAACGCGCCATGATTTTTTTGGGCCTTCGCCAGCAGCCAACTGCCGTAATTTTCACAGAAAATATCACGTTATAAGTGGCATTACTTTCACGAGGTGATAATTTTCTCCTGAGATGGCGAGGTTAATGTCCCTTAATCTGCTGATTAAGCGCCCTCTTAAGAATACTTAACAGGCAAAATGACTCGCTCATTTTCCTTAAATGACTTTGAAATATCTTCCCGTGGAATCTAAAAATAACAAACCTTCTGATGGTTTTTAAATTCCCCTCCCTAAGTAATTCACGGACATTTTGATTTCATCATGAGTATACTCGATATTAATTTAAAACCTATTAAAGATGTATTCAATGACAACAGAGATTTGATAATTAGGTCGAGAGAAGGGTGTTCATTTCAGTGGGATACAAATTAGAATTAAAATACCGAGAATTATAGGTTGGTCGCAAAGTTGAGCTCAATCCCTAAAATTTTCGGGGCCCCAATAGTTACGCCATGCTCTCGTTTTCCACTGCAGACCACTCTTAGTGAATTCCCTGCATGGTTCTATAAAAGGAAGATCAACCTCGACTCACCTTCTAGAATTCTAAAATTATTGCATTTCTGCACTGGAGGGTGGCTAACAAGTTGGCTGCATATTCAGTGATTTCAGTAAACCATTTGACCGCATCAACCATGATATTGTGCTTTTGCTCGGGTTTCCAATAATGCTCACTAATTGTTTGCAATCTCACCTGAGGTTACGTACACAACGAGTATCATTTCGCGGATTGTTATACCATGAGTTCCATAATACTTCTGGCGTGCCCCAAGGCAGCCATCTTGGTCGGATTTTGATAAATATTTACGTTAATTTTTTGTTGTGATAATGCTGTTTCGACTGACTTGCACAGTGAATACCGAAATTCTGACTAAGATGCCTTCTACAAATTGTGGTGGTGGAAACTTTTTTTGTGCTTATCTTTTAGTTTTACTGAAAGTGCTAAATATTGTTGTGCGCTTCTGGAGTAGATATATCACTACTGTGATGACTGGCATAAAGCAGAAACACCAATTGTGTAATAAAAATATCGTATGGGATAATTTCCTGTTTTCTTGAGGAGTTCGGAATTTTTCTCGCAGTTTCATCCCAAAGGATATTTTTATTTTAATCCCTACAAGGAGGATAAATAGTCCAGTCAAATGGTTGGAAAAAAGGGCCAATCTGAACATTTTGAGTAGACAGCGATGTTTTTTTTTGTTGGAATCTGTTGGGGAATGAGTGGTGAATATAAAACTCAGTTTACGGGATTCTAAACCCCCTTTGTCCATTGTCTTCAAAATAAGGCTGACAACCGTTTTTCAGCGACATCCCGCTAAGCGTTACTCACACGAAAATTTTCAACACTGATTCTGCAACAGATTCGAACTAAAAACTCGCTGTCTACCCAAAATGGTTAGCTAAATTATCATTTTACTGGGCTATAAAAAAAAATAAAAAAAATTCTACTCCGACGCCGTTTAATATTTAAATCTTTCCGGATAATCCTTCAGATCACACCACAAATTTTTGACCGTGTATTCTGTTAGTGGTTTTAAATAGCCTCACTATGGTCGAATATAAACACGCTAGTATACGAGTTATTTCAGAATAGCTTTCGGTTCCAAGGAAAAGTACGGCATTTTCATTCAATTTAATACTTTTCACACTCTGATACTATTTATAGTACCCCAAGCAGATGAGTCGAATTTCTGGATAATAAGCAAAACGCTCTGACCTTTATTATTCATATACATTAAACTGCAGGAAATAAGTACACCTTACCGTTGTGTTTTTAATATTATGCATATTGTATATAAAGCGTCATGTCAAATTACCAGGTAATCGAATCGAATGGGACCATTTTAATATTCCTCACTCTTTTGCACGACTGAATTGCCTGATATAATCGCAGCTCGGGTGTAAAAGTGTTTGTGTGTACCTAACTAGTAGATTTGGAAAAATGTGTATGTGGCAAAATTTAGAAACAAGAAAATTTAAAAAGGGGGTACCTCATAATGGAGCAGTTTTCTTTATATAAATACATATATATGCCAGACTGACGCATTAGAAAGATCCACGTTGTGAACAGACGCAGCTCGAAACCTCTTTTTAGAAGTCTATAATGACTAAATATGAATTTGACCTTTAAATCGCCATTTTCAATGTTCTAAATCTATTGGAACTTTATTTGGAATCAGCAAGCGCACAAACCTCCATTTACTGAATTTTATGGCAAACAAGTTTAAAATTAAGAGATCACCATATTTAGGGCGCCGTTTTGAATTTCCATAAGTAGATAAGTAACATATTTCCTATCAGGGACTCCAAAAACCCCCATTTCCCAATTTTCATGAAAATCTGACAGCCTTCATATTGATTTTGCAGAATATCCCTCCATTCTCTGGTCTTTACTTTTCGTTACGCTCCTATTTCTTAACAGGCGAACTTACTTTGTTGTGACATACCTAATAACTTTAAAAAAAATTAAGAGGTTTTCCTAAAGAAATGGAAAATTGAGATACCAGGTTTCGGAAATAACACCCTAACCATTCAATTATTTTAATAGCAATTTTAACAGTTAAAATCATAACCCTTCCTGTTACTTACTTTTAGCCAGATAAATATTATAAGTCTTCATAAACCTAAGCATCCTAAATAGGCTTTAATTAAAAACAGCAGTTTCTGAATCACATCTAATTCATATCATTACCAATTTCCAGGAATCGCTAATCCTATCCCGCAAATTGTCGCAATAGTCTTGAGTACTAATCATTCGAAATCGCTACCCCAATAAAAAACGGCGAGCGGATATAAATCACATCGCAAAAAATTTATTTTCTCCATTCACTTAAATTGCCAATTTCTGAAACCATTACGTGTACACGATAGCGGCAATTTGCCATCCTGGCAACAAATAGAACTGCGAACAGCGACCGCGTGCTCCGCTATCAAAGAATAGGGAGTCTTCCCAAAATTTCTGATAAATCTCATTGCGACCGCCGCGCGCCGCGCTAGTGTGATATCGGGAAAGGAAAAACAACTTCGACGACGGAAAATCGCATTCGGCTAAAATTTAAATGAGCCCGGCTCCCTTCTGTAATTTGGCAAAGTGTAAAGCTTACGAAAACAGGGAAAAAAATCGAAATGAGGGGCGCCAGCTGAATAATTGGCGGAATCACGGCTGGCGAGGAAGACATTCGAGCCTGCAGCCAATATCTTTGATAATGTTATTGGAACCATAAAATTTCAATTAAATATTCCGTGAGTTATTGTTGAGCACTCCCCCTGGTTCGCCACAGTACATATCTGCCAATGGGACTAATCCGTGGGAGAGATGTCACTGAGGCCCGGGGAACGGCATGGCCGGCATTGGCGAAGGGTCCAGTGGGCCCCACCAAGCATTGTGGCTGGCCAATTCATTTACCCCGGAGTAGCGAAAACTTCACTGCAGCCGGGGTCGGGTGGAGCTGCAAGTCGCCTCCAAGCTGCGAAAATAGCAAAATCCGGTATCCATAAATTATTCAATTCACAGCCCCGCAAAATCTAATTACAAATTAATTTTGTTAGTCTTCGGTATCCTGCTGGAAGACATGGCGTAAATAACGAAGGCCGGGTGGCGGTAACAATTTTATTTGAAAGAGGCTTCTGCGCTCCCTTTCGGCTGAAAGGCTGGGGTTGCGGGTCTAGCTGTTGGGATTTGGGAGGAGTATATCAGCTAGGGTATCTGTCTGCAAGTGCCTGAAGGGCACGCTTCCGCCGCACAATTCTGCAAACGTACGGGTATAGTTGCGAAACACCTCGAGCTAATGGAAATTTGATTGGCATCCCTGCCCTCAGTGGCCCCACATTCTCGAAAATATTTAGAAATTCCGCTCTAATATACAAAATTGGAAGCTGACTGGAAAGGCCCTACGTGATTCGGCAAGCAGATGAGATACGGCTGCTCTTAATAGGAGCGGGCGTGGATAAGGCAAGTCTTCGATCATATTTGATAGCGGCAGCATACATTTTTTAAAAAGGGCTTTCTACGCCTCAGATTGTTGGCGAAGGGCCGGGCCTTTCGGGGTGTTTTGATGGAGCATGGTTTATGCTTATGGGCCATTAAGTTCGGCAGATTTTTCATGCAGTTAGGATCATAGTTCATACCATTACGAGCACCAACCCTTTTCCAAGACGATACCTCCTGGGAGGCCAATGGTAATATCAAACGTAAATTCCGCCGAAATGGAGTAATAAGGAGAAATGGAAAGGAAAAAAGTTGCCAAAAATTATGGTAACTAGGGTTGCGAAATCCGCTCCGGACGAATAAACTTCGAATAAATATGCCGTCCACCGCCGGGCAGGAGAAAAAGTAATGAATAAAATTTTTGTCCGAAGGGTTTTCGCAGGGTTAAATATTGCGGACATTCGGGCGGATTGAGCTTTTCGCAGATATCCACATCTAGGCATCGTATTTACAGCGAATTGGTTTGTGTTTAATTAAAGCAACGATCCTGCAGTCTAATCAACTTTTAACGACCAGAGGGACCTCATCACACAATCTTTTAATAATCTTACCTCTCTTGTCTACAGATTGCCGGGCAGTTAATGCAGAGATAAAGATTGTAGATTTAATCAATGTTAAATCGTTCGTAAACTCAGCGCATGAAAGTCCTATAGACCCACCACCACATCGACCGCGCCAGCAAGGCACACCTTTTAGTTGTTTTCGTCGTTTTTGTGGATGTTCACTAATATTTATTATTAGACCCTAGATGATTTTCAGACGCACTCAGAAAGAATTTTTAAAAGATAAATGTGAAATATGTATTTTGAATACTAGAAGGTACGCAAAGGATTTTGTAGTTCTTTCATATGGCAACCCTACGTCATTTTTTACATCTGTAGTAATTCAGTAAGTTTTGCCATTTCATTAAGGTAACATGCACACTTTAACAATGGCTAGAAATTATTCTGCGCTATTACGAATATTCGCGTTTCGTAATTCTGACGTACCGCTCGTGAGGCGGACCGATCCTCGTTGAAAAGTTTGACTCAACTGGCTCTATATACTCGATTAACCTACGCATGTGCATCGCCGCAGCGTCCAGTCAAATGAGAATATTGCTATCACGGTTTGCGATAGTATGCGTGATAGTCCAAATGTTTCAATTCATCGTCGTGCACAAGAACTTGGGCTTTCATAGACCTCGAATTGGTGAATTATGCGCAAAGCGCAAAGACCTGAGCCTTTATGGGCAGGACCTCAAGCCAAAATATAATTTATTGTCCCGCTACGTTCGCTGATTGGGCTTTAGAACATTTCGAAGTTGATCCAGGTTTCGTCAATGAAATTCTCTACAGCTACGAATGCCATTTTTTAATGAACGAGTACGCAAACAAACAAAATTGCCGTATATGGGATAAAAACAATCCACAAGAGATCTTGGAGCATCAATTTCACCAGGAAAAATCTACTGTTTGGTGCGGGTTGTGGGTCGGTGCCGTCATCAAAACCTATTTCTTCGAGAAAAATTAAGGACGAGAATAAGACGTCAATAGAGAGAAGTATCGGGGGATGGTTAATAATTTTTTGCGTTTCTGTTTTCTGAATATGCAAGTTACTTCAACAAGACGGCGGCGCTAGATGCTAAAAAATAACACAAAAAGTTAATTGTTCATCATAACTCTTATTACCGATTCATGGCAACAATATTTCAAAATGACTTCGGGCACCAACCACCGCAACTGTTATTGACGAAGTACATTCTGTCAGTCCAATTTTGGGTAACGTTTTCAAAAAAATGTTGGTATCCAAGTTGCCAATTATTGCTGGTTTTTCACCATAAACCAGTGACTTCACGTAACTCCATAAGAAATAATCGATATCGAGAATTGTCTGATGACATGACCTTAGAGACCAATTTATAGAACCATTTATGTAAATCAAGTTATCGCCAAATTCTGATTGCTATAAATTGATGGTTTACGCCGCTGTACGACACGTGGACCCATCCTGTTGAAATCACATCTCGCCAGAGCCAAAGACATATTTTCAAACATGGTCCGGTAACAATCTCCATTGACCGTAACGCATAATTTTTAATGAAATAAGGACCGATGATGTCACCATAGTGTGTAAACCTAACCAAGAATTTTCTTTAATGTAATGGGCTTCCTAGAGTCTTTTGTGGATTGGTCTCGCTCCAGAAGCAACAATTTTGGCAATTACTTGAAATAAACAGTAAGCCAAAAAGAGCCCCGTTACTGACCACAACTTTGCGATAAATTAACACGGGTCAACTTGCAACAGCTGTAGAGCCCAACCAGCAGTAAGCGTCTAGTGGCTTGAATTTCTGCACCAATTGGACCTTATTCGGATGACCAAGATCTGTTCGCAACATTTTCCACGTAGTGGGCGGACGGAATCGCAATTGCTGCGACCGACGACGAAATAAATTTTGATCGTCTTGCATGCTTGCACGTTTACAGCTGCAATGAATCACGCAGGGAGTATGTGGTACGAAATGTATTCACAATTCGACGGATGGATGTGCAGAGTGCTGTCTTTGTCTCAGAGGAAGCACAATATAATGCATGAGAACCAGCACGAGGTGTTGTGTTTTAATTAAGAAAATTAAGGGTTTGTCCAAAAACCGAAACTTATTCCAACATTTCTTAAGCACTCCTCCTGCACCCACCCATACTGCAGCAAGTGCAAGGCGCAGATTGTGCCGCTTCATGCCCTCCCAGCAGAGTACCAACGGCAACGACGGCGCCATGAATTTCATCTCTGTTTAATTTAATTTACTATGTAATCGGAGCAAATAGTAATCCACTTTCGGCATGAAGTTTTCAAGGTGCACCCGGTTGGCATTTATGTACGTTGTGGCAACGTGGTTCGTCTTTGCCAGAGAAATTTCCGGAGAATGAAGCGCCGCGGCGGAAATTTCAAGTTATTTAAATGCAAACGAGGGCACGAGAGTATTTCTGTGCACAGGAGCGAAGTAGGCTATAAATACATTGGAGAAATTAAATACGAGGTGCAGCTATCACTCGAGCACAGCAAGGTTCTCCGTCATAAAGATGTCGCAGAGCTTTTCCCATGAATCTACGGCTGCAACGAGGCAGCGGAAAGCACTTTCGAGGTATTCCGCACGGTGTTTGCAGACAACGTGCGGTTTGCTCTCAATGCTTATCCGGTGATGCCAACTGCTGGCACCTCTCCACCCCGGAGCAGCACCGAAAATAGACAGTGTTTTTCCAAATGTTCGATAATGTTTGCTAATAGGGGAAAAGGGCCTCCAGGAGAGCAGCTGGTAGATAGCCATTTAGTGCAAAGTGCTTTTCAGAGACGCGGATAATTACGCGAATTTCACTTTGGCGAGTTATCGATTTGGGTTAATTGATATTGCACGAAGCGGCCTCATAGGAGCCATCGTGCATGTCATCATAAAGCTGAAGAGACCGTGCCATGTGGATGTGGCTCATGGCTGGATTGATACGTGCACATAATTGCTGTGTGTGCACTAAATTCCGCTGGCGAAATTATCCTTCCGTGATAGGCGCATAAGCGATGCAAAATCAATAGCGGCAGTAAATTAATGAACTCGCCGGTGCGTTATCATGACGCCTCATTAATACCCTCAGGGCCCAGCGATGAGCTAAGCGTCAATTTCGCGTAATTGGTTCGTACTAAAATATTCTTATACTGCAAAATGTTCCTGTTGTAATGTTTTATTCTTTGCTTTGAAATATTTACCCACCAAAATAATTTATTACAGTAATTAAATTTAAGGGACAGCGGGTTAACTTTCATATTACAGCGAATGTTTGTTATTCACGAATTTATGGCTTCCGATTTTGTTATTTACGCGGTAAGAATTTTGGTGATCCTTTCAGTCAGAAAGGTGTTCGAATGATGTACACGATTCTAACCTGATTGGTACGAACACACACAAAAATATAATATAATAGGAAATGCCCATTTGCACTATGCGTTTCACCGTCTAAAATTCGTGTGACACGGACTCAGGTACAGGAAGGAAAATTTGCCTTTTACAAAATGTCTGCTGACTGAAATTTGCCTTTTTGCACCGGTGGTGTGCACAAGGACACATGTGGGGTGCAAATAGGCACTGACTCGACGAAATTCATTTTTTTAATATAAGAAAGAGTCTATTCACACGGCGAGTGGAACAGAGTGGACGAGAGTGGAACAGAGTGGACGAGAGTGGAACAGAGTAGATGAGAGTGGGTGAGAGTGGACCAGAGCGGTTGAGAGTGCTGTAAAATTACAGTTTGCATAAATATTTTGTAAAAGGCAAAGTTTCTGTCAGTAGGTATTTTCTGAAAGGTAAATATCAGTAAGAAAAGTAATTGTAGTAGGTAAGCTAAATAAATTACTAGCATGGCATGTTTTAAATTTAAATATGTCACTCTGATCCACTCTCAACCACTCTATCGCCCACTCTCATGCACTCTCGCCGTGTGAATAGACACTCCCTTAATATAAACTAAGTTTTTAAGTGCTTTGCGTTTAGTCTTATTGTGACCTTCTCAGGGCTCTTGTTATACGTATACTCACCTGAAAATGTGTATAATCAGTTGAACGCCCCATTATAATAAAAGTCTTAGGACCTCCAATATTCACCAGTCACCACTCAATTAAACTGAGAGTGCAATATTTGTGGTGGTTGTCCTTATAATGAGGTGAATAAACTGAGAAGGGTTTTTTTATGCGCCGCAGTTTATATAACCCCTCCAGGAAGCACTATTATTTTCATTCTTTGTGTACCTTAACTGCTGCTGATTTCTGCAAAGATCATTTGAACCACATACATATGTAGATATGTGCATATATGTATTCTGAGCAACTATAGAAACTACAAAGGAGGCATAAGTACTCCCTTGGTTTTAATTAAATGGAGAAAAGTTTACCCATTCGAAAACTAATGCCATGAATCACACTTTTATAGACACCTATAAACTCCAGACTTAAAGTTGTGTCTTCATCCGAGGCGAACTAAGGCCGGGGATTAAAACACATTCAAACTTATGCCTAATAAAATTAAACTTTTCCCTTGGCTCTTCCTAGTTTTGGGTGGAACCTTTTGATCTTTTAATTGCTCCTTGCGAAGGTTTCATTAAACTTTCTCAAACTCAAAACCGCAAGCCCTTTCGTTGGCAAGTGTTCGGCATCCAGGCAAATTAGGCAAAATCTTCTTCCAGATTCGATCAAATCTTTACTTCCGCTTGTGAGATTTAATTCCAATGACTCCCAAACAGTGTCCATCTTTTGGCACAACGCTGGAGGGTATTTTCGCGGATGCTCTTAGGTTTAGCTGACCAACTACCGCTGAACTTTACTTCTCACCGCTTCGCTTGCTACCAATTGGGGAGCAAGAGAGCTGCTGAAATTACAGAAATAAATTGGCTCGTATTAATTTTCTGACTCACCTGAGATTAATGTGCCGTAAAATTAGCGGTAACCAAAATGCAGCTGTTTCTGTATTGTTTTCAGGGAAATGTGCGAGAATTTGAACCGAGTCCAAGATGAATCAATTTCGGTGAAGCGCTGATGATTTGAAGGCAGTTCTTTTTTAAAACCACGCGTGGTTTAACCGGGTTAACCAATGCATTTATTTTTTAATTCTTCTATTTTTAATATTTTTGAGCTAGAAAGGATAATAGAGGATTAGATGAGACACATCTTACTTTTTCGGTTATTTCCGCATACTTCTTCTTTCTATTTTTATTTTGTTGTTTATATTATTTCCATGGCCAAACACGAATGAAGTATAAGAGGATGAGGAAGTTGGTCACGATTTTGATTTATGTTTTATTAAAAGAATTGATCGAGCTGAAAAGCACCCTACCAAAGGGGGATTGGTTTTAACCCTAAAGTAAGCAGATGATTTGACTTTTTACTAATAGAAATTGTGGTATCAAATAGTTTTGGTCCTTAGTACTATACCATAAAGCGCACTAACAAAGCAATATCTCTAAAATATTTTCATGTCCCAAAAGTACGTATTTAATGCTTAATTAATAATTTTAATGCCTCAACCCCAATCGGCTTAAGGCACATTCCAGTGATGTGCCTTGAGTCACAACCGAATGTACCTTAAACCATTACAAATATGTTTGACAAATACTTACTAGTTTAAATGTCATATCTGTGATATTACTGGTCAGTTCTAACCTATGAAGGTATTAGTTCGAGGTTTGGGCACTTCCTTAGTAAAAACTGTAAAATCTGACAAGTAAAAGGAATCCGGGTTCGTGTATATGCTAAACACACGGTATAATCAGGCAAATTTCAGTCCATAGATATTTTGTAAAACGAAAATATTCAGTCAGTAGACGTTTTGTAAGGCAATTTTTCCTTTTATGAATTTTTGTGTGCCAATCTTCGAATGCAACATCTGGCGTACACGGAATTGGGGTTCGTGTCTTCTGCCTTCTATTAGTATTGCAAACACTGTCCAAAGCACTATTTAAATTTGAATTAAAATTTCTCTGAACATACAAATGGCTCGTTCTTCATTAAAATTTCGATATTCTTGCATAATATGTACGCCGATGAATTGAAATGCTTTAATATTGAATGTAAATTCATCGCCAAAACATGCATAAATTTAATACTTCATGGATTACAGTCAACGAAACTCTTATTTAAAACAGCCATTTATCATATTTTTAGCCGCGCTGGAGGTTTTGATCGAATGGTAATAACCAAAATGGTACAAATTCGGGCAACAACGTCAACTTTGACACGAGTTTATCAGCTTTATTCGGCCTCCTCATTTTGAATTTGTTGTCCGAGCATTCCCTTATTATACATCGCTATTAATATTTTTAATTATTATCGCAGTCCTTTGACTGGAATTTCGCGAAAGTTCGTGTGCCGGATCTGCAAGGGAGGAAGTCAAAAACAATAATTCGCAGAGAGGGAATTTATAGTTTATTGAGCCTCTGTCAATTTCATTAAACTGATACGTTAATTAAATTGCGAAAATTAATAACATTAGTGAAGGGAGTAATTGCTGCTATGTTCCCGGTTGTTCCAGGAAAGGGATATAATAATTAAAATGTTACACAATGCTCAGCCCCACTTTCATTCGTTCAGTCACAGCCGTAGTTCCGGCATTTTTCAAAAAGTCCGCTGAATTTATGCACAGGGTTGGCACATTAAAGTAATTGGAAACGACATCATTATTCCAGCGAGAAGATAAGGTGTTCGGTCCACCAATCTACAAGCCCGAAAGTTTTTAATGCGCAAACACAACCGCTTTATGCTTGTTTTTGGATTAAACAAGGTTTCAGCTATGTATATGCAGATGTAATTTAATCTGGAACTGATTATGTGCTGGTAACTAATTGTTTTTAACGCTGCCTGAGTAAAATCCATCCTCCGATAAAACAAAGACCACATTCTGAATGCAATGAGTTCCACAAATTTTGGCAGAATTCTCAGCTAAGTGTCCGCAAACATGAAAGCAATTCGAAGTACACAAAATTGGCGGGAAATCGATTGTCAATTGAACTGTTAATTTCTAGCGGGACCAGTATGGTAGCCGCCGCAAATTCAGTTTGCTGCGGATTTTAATTCGCTAATTGAATTTCCAGCAGGTAAACTCAGCTCTCTCGAAATAGATAATTCAACAAACCCAGCGCTAGCCATCCATCCTGCTCGCTGTGTGCTGGACGATCCAAATCAGTGCGACCGAACGGAGTCCACGGACGAAATTAAATTTCAATGAGCTCCCCAGCGTACCTGCAGGCAGCACAGTGGAAGCGCAGATATCCTAGGCGTCTGTTGGAAAAATTTAAACGAGAAAATCGACGTAAGAAAGTTATTACACCCTCAACGTGATACATCTTGTTACAATGGCGGTGGGAGAATTCCCGGCAGGAACGCACAGCACTAGCTCCTTGTTAGTGCAAACACAGGGTGCTTATAAAGATGCCATTCAGCAACGCAACCAACTCCGGGTGGCTTGCTCCTGAAATGCAATGGAAACTGAGGTCTCCCCGCGGGGCTATAAATAAAGTAGCTCCGATGTTATTGTTGCCCTCTCCTCGGCAACTGGGGCACCATTAAAAATGGTCTTCGATGTGATGTGGAAAATGTATGTCGGAAATGGGCCACGAACGCTGCTGGATAACTTACAACTTTTTCCGGGAAGGAACAGGGAAACCCCATCACGGTTATGGATTTACATTTTCAGTATGTACTTTTACCGCAAAATTAAATATCCAGTGGTCCAAAGGCCATTAAGCGATTAGGCTTAGCTTAAAGTTTAAAGTAACTTCAATATAAAAGGGAAAATACAGCATGAAGATTCGGTTTATTTGCTATCCCCACACTTCACACGTCAGAGTTGTATTTTTTGTCTCAATAAAAATCCCGTCATGAGCTGGGAGCCGACGCAGTATTGGGTCCTAGTTCTTTTCCGACAACCAAATGGTAAAACCGGGAACCTTATGGAGAGATATCATTCTAGTTAAGGGGCTTTCAATATGGACGCTCGAGATTTTTTAGGTTATAGCGGCCATCTTGTTAAAGTAACATCTGTCAAAGTTATTGTAAACTATTCAGTGGGAAAAAATAATCACATTATAGCGTTGAAGAAAGTTTTTAGCCCATTTTTGGATGAATGAATTATGTGAACAAGCAAAATTGTCGGATTTGGAGCGATACCAATCCACACGAGATTGACGAAACTGACATTGCCATAACCGTCAACGGCGAGCGCTACAGGTTGATGATAAGCAATTTCATGTGGCCTAAACGGGATGATATGGATACATACGACATTTGGTTCCAACAAGATGGCGCTACGTGCCACACAGAGCATGCCACGAACTGGCCATCGAGATCGTGCGATGTAACGCCTTTAGACTTCTTCCTTTGAGGGTATCTTAAATCACAGGTCTATGCGAATAATCCGGAAACAATTGATGCCCTTAAAGTCAACATGACGAACGCCATCCAGTAAATTCAGCCAGATATATGCGACACAGTCATCGCCGGGCGGCGGACAATTGACGATTTATTCCATATAATCATAATCATAAGTCATATAATATTCTCTCAAATAAAATAAAAATTGATAAAAATTGAGTGGATATCTCACACACATTTTGTTTTACTTACATTTAATAGTCGAGCCTTCTAAAGATGATGATGGTCGATTTTGCAATGCAAATTATAATCATCCGATCCGTACAATATCAATTCAGCAATATTTCCATGGTGAAGCAAACGTCGAAACTACTATACACAGACGTGCTATGTGCCCTGCAAATAAAGGAAAAGCGAATTGCGTTGAATTTTTTAGAAAGGGTTCCCGAACAAGTCGAAGAGCCCCAAACGGGCTTCCGACCGATTCCTCGAAATGTGCACTTTAAAATACTCAAGCCATCGTTACACGCCTGATTCTATTCTATTTGCAAACGCACTGCATTATACAAATGGCTCAGATATCCCACTTTATGCTCATTTCCTCTTCGGCACATGTTGCAAAGTGCTTTGTACTTGCAAATCAGCCGGCCATAGCCGAGTGCTTGATATTCAGACTATGAAGTCACCTTGCTACACCTGGAATCCCGGTGATGTTCGTAAATAAATTCGACGTCTGTTACTTGAACCAGAATTCATATTCAAGATTACTCTGTGATCGATTTTGGAAATCCCACTCGTGCAATAAAGAAATGTTTCGTACCGTTCGGCCGGGAGGAGTTGTGGAGCAGGAGACGGAAAATCGATTCCGGAGCTTTTGAACCCCTGTGTAGATGCACCTTGAATTTATCCCTGGATTTTGTTAACCGCTCAAATGCTATGGAAACTAAATGTAGCAAGCCGTTGAAAAGTTGCAGCAATAGGGAGACGTTGGGCTGGGTGGAAAAAATCGTCAGAGAACGTGACTTGGTTCATTGATTGAGCCCGAACCTTAGACGTAATAGGACTTACGCTGTTCTCGGTGCAATCCTCTACAGCTTACCGTCGAAATTTAGGATTTTTGTGCCATCCAGTACACGACCGACACGATGTAGAACGAGCCAGGGAAATGGCGAAATTGTGTTTTTCTTGCTTTTTATGCTCCTGCCAACTCGCACAGGTCCGCCCCTGGTGCCATCATAGATCCCTGGATGGAAATGGGAGGTCGTTTTGTTTCAAGAACCCTTGGGAAGTTATCTCAAGTGCACCCTTCTGGTAGCATATGTGCCTCTAAAGCGGTATTCAAAACTCAAAGCACACCGGGAACGACAAAATCGATCCCCATCCCATCCCGTCGCTTCCTGATCCCTTTTAAAGAATAAAGGAATCACAAAGTGGCGCTTAACTAGTGTATAATCATTTTCCGGGAAAAAAGGGCGTGTTGAAGTGAATTAATACTTGCTCGCGTTGTCTTTACAACGGGGTCGCTCGCGGTGGTGCAGGGAACACTACAATTACCCACGACTGGGGGTGAGTTGATATACGTTAACGCTCGTTGAAGATGTTATGCAAATGAGGCGCGCTGTTTGGGAGAGATTTACCAGCCACTCACTCGGGCGTAATCAATCAGCTGAGTAATATGAAGTTAATTACGAATTCATGCGCGGCACAGCACGGTATTATGTAAGTATTATAAATAAGGGAAAGTGGGGATGCTAATTAGAGATGTAAAAGCTACTCAAGCAATTACTTTAGGATTTAAGAAGTTCGACCACAACGTATACCACATATGTACGTCGTATATTAGTCCGAACGGCGACAGCGCAAAACGGCTGTGTATAGGGATAATTAAATATGTATTTTCTTAAGCTTAAGTCAAGTTCGCCTGTTTTTTTTGTTGATTTTAATGAATTTTTGAAGGTTTCTTCAATTCCATTAGAGGTCGAAACGAATGAATATGTAAGTCAACATCTTTACCGGGACTCCGGCGATTTTTGGGGCTAAAGTGAATTTGGTAAAATTATATCTCCTGTAATGCTTTCCCCATGAAACGCTTTCCCATCTAACATAAATTCCCTCCATGTGCAGTTGGTATCAGTCGTCTCCCACTTAAAACTCCCCAACTCAGTTCTTGACAATTGATCGCACATGGAGAATTACGAGGTGATTTATTTAGAGAGAATAGCGCTCATTTTTGTAGTACATAATACATAAGATATCTTGTGCCTGGGCTCACTGAATTTCTCACATCAAAAATAATTTCCCTCGGAAAATAGAACAAATGAGAAAACACCCAACGCAACGATAACCTGGGTGGGCGTGTCCATGATTGCATTAGGAATCATAAACACTACACTGATAAAACTTTATAATAATATAATGAACAAATTTGTTGGAGTTCACTCCTTAAAATTAAAATCTAACTTCTTTACCACTTGACCGATTGACTTCATATTCACGTCATATCTTAGTTAGATCGCGATAACGGTTTATAGTTAGTAAACTTCTGTCACCCGTCGGAGCTGACACGCACAATATTTTTTGGGTACTCTAAGTGGGTAGACCAATCTAGACTACCTATGCTTAGTAGTTCAGTGTGCAAAAATTGTGGAATGAAGTTTCTATTATTGTTTACATATTATTTATAAAATTCTAAACTTACTGTCGCGTAACGTTTACTTACAAAAAATTACTGAAATAGAATTAAGTTTGTCTCATAATACTCCAGTCATAAATTTACAGTGTAACCGTTCATATCACTCATTTGACTTGACGCGCATCGGGGGAAATTATCAACCGATGATAAATTTATCTTTTTATGTTTCCGAGGTCGTGGATCTCGAATCTACTCTCGAAATGGAAATTAAAGATGACGGATCCAATACGGCGAGTGAAAATTCTGAACTTCAAATGGTTGCTATGAAATCGGGGCTGATTACGAATCTACTACCAAAATTTAGAAACTAAAGATGGCGGATGTAAAATAGCGACTGAAAATTTTCAATTTAAGAGGATTGCTATGAGTACGGGGCCCTATGTTATTTTATATATTATAATATATTAATATCTATAATAACTGGTATTGAATATTCTGTTGAAACTCAGAATTTCAAGCTATGAATTCAATAAGGCATTTAAAATTTCTTAACTTACATTAATAAGAAAGATTAGAATAAAGCAATACTGGAAATTTACATGAAAAAAATCGTTGTATTTTGAGCTCGGCATATTGCAAATGTAAAATTGGGTCCCATACTTGAAAACAACGATCGATAAAATTTACAAGTGCCAAATTTTATGAAAGAGATCCTCATATTGGAGCCACCATTTTGAATTTGTAGAATTGGGTATCGTATCAGAAATGGCGACCCCATGAAAAATTTCACACGTCACACTTGTAACATTTTAAATAATTTAGCGCGCCTTAGGCGTATCCTATATTTAAAGTAATATTTAATACATTTTTTTGTGATGGTGAAAATAGCTATGCTGTTTTCTATAGATTTCAGTAAGGCGTTCGATAGAATTAATCACAAAATTCTTCTTCATTGAGCGGGTATCGTCTTATCTGTCTAACTATGCGCAACAAGTGTTCCTTAAGGTAGTGTCCTCAGTCCACTCCTTTTTATCGTGTATATTAGCAATGAATTTTTGCTTCTATTTTCTTCGAAAACTCTGCTAAGTTGGCAAAGCGAAAAAAATCGTGTCGTTTTAAATCAGACTGAGTTTTCGTTACTCAGTGGGTGGAAGTTTATTAATTAGCCTGGACAAGACAAAGGACTTGATTATGTTATCCGTGGTCCTGCACTCTGATTTGAAGACCATACTATCTCAATTCTTAATAAAACAAATTCAAAGCCAAAATTTGACGATCCGTTTATATCTGAGCTTGTGTATTGCACCTTTGTCCGAACCATCCTGGAGTACGCTTGATCTGTTTGGTCGCCCTTCTATACAATTCAAATCGCTCGAATCGAGTTCGTTCAGTCAAGGTTTCTGAGGTCTTCTCTTCGTGGGCTTGCTTGGCTTGACCAGTGATCACCTTTGTCTGTGACCTTAATTTCCCTGGACTCTTTAAGACTTGTTAAGAGACACAACATCTCCGGAATTGTCATAGCTTCGGATATCTTGTGCAGATGCACACTAGTTATAAAAAAAAAATGAACCAGGTACCTCAACGTCGCGTCTTTTTAAAGCCCGGTCCTCATCTTAGGTGAGGCTGAGGCAAACAAATGCACGAGGCAGGGTCCGGCTCTAGCGGGAACGGGTTCGCAATCAGACACACGTATACCTTTGAATGTTCAGCTTACCTCGTCTCAGATGTGTGCCCAGCTTAACGTGCACACGCAATGTTTTGACTCTGGCTTACCAAGCTCAGGTTTGAAAAATCGGCTTCAATCTAATTGACTAAATTTACAATACATGTTGTTGTTTCTTCGTCAATTAGATATTGTGTGTCAAGTAACAGATCTGTGCCAGTTTGAAATGGAATTTCATCTTGAGCTCGAAGTGACTCCAGTACCTTGTTTCTGTAACTTTGAATGGAGAAGATCTACATTCCAATTCTCACCGTGCCATTATCAACCAGTTCTAGTAGGTATACACAGAAATTGCAAATGTTGTAAGTTGGAAGGAAATTGCAATTGGCGATCCATATGAGTAACTGATTTGTCAACGGCGAATATAATCACTACCTCCTCGTATAGCCAACTTGTATAAGCAAATGGAGATTTGACTGTATGTAATAAAAGAAAAAGCACCAAAAAATCCAAAAACGATATTTGCATCACGAAAGACTTGAACAACGATTTTTCTTTTGAACCCTCCTGAAAACGCATAAGTACAGGGGAAATTGAAACTCCATAACGAGTGCGAATTGAACATCAATGGCCTTCTGGCTAACCTTCCTTCCATACCCCAGAGAGCCGAAAACCGTCAACATCCGACCCCAGTATATCTGTAGTGTGTGATTTTTCCCCGGCTTGAAATGGCTTTGCTCGAATAACTGTAAATTCAATTAATTCGCAGCCCATTTGCACCCTGTCAGCGAAAAATGTTGGTTTTCACTAAAACACAGCCGCAACAGCCCGAACTCTCTACGTGTTTTTATATTTGTATGCAATTTGGCGGTTTAAGTACGGCCCTCATCTAATCAAAAGCATACAGCTCCCCAACTCCCCCAAAACTCTCGCAAACAGCCAACTTAGGGTGGAGGGACCTTTTACGGCCTTGCCGCTCCGCCCTTAAAAGCAGTCATCGAATATTCCTCTTAACCTGCTCATCCAGAAGCTAAACAGAAAACGAGGGCGGATAAATAAACTTTTCACTTTTATTACATTGAAAGCCTGCGAGCGGTGGGGCGGTTTGAAGTTCGGAGCTTGATGTTTTTAATCTCTTTATGGATCCGTCATGGAACGAAAAACTCAATTTCCTTAATAGTACGTGCAGCGGCTCAGCCGGCGATGTCCTTATTCGGATTCGACGGATTTCTCGTTTGGCTTGCTCGAAGGCGGCGAGTGCAGAGACCGCTTTCCACGACAGCCTCGCCCACCGGTGCGTGAAGAAAGAAATTAGGCATGGAACGGTATTTAACAAACATTCCTTTTGATGTGCCCTTTCTGCGACTTCTTTTATCTCGGGGCTCGGGCCCCACTCAGTCCCCCGTCGGTGTCGCCGTCACCGTAGCCGTTCGTTGCTATCTCAAACTTCCGAGATGGAAGGGCCACTTGCCGCCGACCGGAGTTGACTAATTTGTTTGTCTGGAGACGCCGGTGGGGACTCGCTATTAACTCCAACGATACTTATCTTTATTGCCGCAGGAGCTTAACAAAGTCTCTAATCCTTTCAGGTAAATCACATGACTCAGCATACTCATTGTTCCACATCGGGCAGCCGGCGTCCCAGGCGGTGAAGGAGTTCGCGGAGACCGGGAAGGCGGATGCTCTGGAGGCCCAGCAGTCGCCACCGTCCTCCTCCTCAGCGGGTTCATTATCATCAGCACTACATGCTGAGAGTAGCATTTTAGACGAGTTCAACATCCCGGCGATCCCCACGGGCGGTGGCCGAAACGAGGCGAGGTTCTTTGTTGACGGTAATCACAGCTTAGTCTCGTTAATGACACGAATTGTGCCGTCACCAGACTGGTTCATTGGAGTTGATTCCTTTCAGGTACCTATCCGTCATGCAAATATGTCCTCGCTGTAGCGGAGGAGAAGACCTCTCATTCATTATAAAGAATTTCCACTGGCGATGACAAGGCTTCTCTTCCTCCTTGAAGGGCTGTCTAATTCCAGGCTTCATTGTCCTTTAATTTCAGCTCTGTGTCGGCGGCAACTGGATCGATACCGTTACAGTGGAAATGGATCCCCTAGACGCGGGCACTGATAATGGATTCACATTCACCGCCCCAAATTGGCCAACGGATCCACAAGGAGTGATTTATCGCATCACATCGAGATACCCGGCCCATCCAGCTGGCAGTTTCTTTTATCCGAAGAGCAAACGTCTGCCCCCAATAGCTACGTTCCAATTCATAAAGGTTTGTACTCTTCAGTAAGCTTCCTCCGGAGAACTCTTCAGGAGCTCCTTGCAGGGTCCCACCCACTCCCACCACTTTAAGCCCTCGTCCTGCTAAGTTTCATTTTATTTCCGGGTTTCTTTCCAAGTAAATTTTTCAAAATGTACAAGTAATTGGGTTGCTCTTTCCTTCCTCCCTCGAGGAATTTCGCCTGCGGACAGATATGTATTTCATCTGCCCACGCAATCCCAGCCAGAAGACGGCTCATAGGAATGCTTTCGTTTTGATGTGAAATGGAAGCGGGCAGAGCGAGTTAGCCAGGGCAAAGGCTGTAGTTTAGTGTCTTTATTATTGGAGACGACAGCCTCATCCAGACGCTTAAAGTGGTAAAGAGGATCGTCTCCAATTGAACTCAAGCGACATAAGGACAGCGTTCTGAAGCGAGGGCACAGATCCAAGCACAAATTGATTTACTGTGCATCGACCAGATGTAGACTTTGGGAGGTTGACTTCAAAGACTCGCACTTACACCATGTGGTCCATTGTACATACCTCGAAGATGTAAAGTCTGTCATCCGATTTAATATGGTTGTTCTTCATGCGTCGCTGGGTCCTTTGGTGTTCTGGCAAAACTCATTATCTTGGGTATCATGTATTTTTGCAGTTTGTTCGTTGCACTGACATATGTATGTACACATACACACATATAATGCGGTCGCGCCGAAGGTATATCAGTTCACGCGGTAAAGTATTGAGAGCACTCAAGGAGGGTTATAGTTCGCTTCCCACCAGCGAATGGAAGGCTTCTAGCATGCCAGTTGAAGGCCTTATGAGGAAGGAGCGAGGCCTTACTTTTCATACAACCGTCCATTTCATTTTTGTACAGGCATGTTCACTAAGGGAAGGTCTTCTATGGAAGGTGTGTATGTTATTAGATGGAAGGGCTTCCATGGTAGGTACTATGCAATTAGACCTCACATAGGAGGTGCTTATGTAATACCCAGAAATTAATAACTAACGTTATTTCCATTATTTCTCTCATTTTCTAGAATATTTTTATTGGAATAGGGAAAATGTGGAAGATAGTGGAGACAAAATGGAAATAACGGGATAGGGAGTGAACTTGTTGTATAGTGTAAATTTCAGTCGTGCACTGCAGTTGGTGTAAAGTGTACATACATATATACACAATTTATTTGATGACAATGTTTCCCAACTGTCAAAACATTTGAAATTTCCCCCCTTCAGGACCGCGGGCGAGGCGAAAAATGTCATTAATTATTTTTCCTACATTGACTAGCATTACTTTGAACAGAAAAACAAGGCAATTGTCGTGCCGCGATAAAAAATACGTATCATTTAGGTGATGATGAATATACCCCTTTAACAGCTCCAAAAATGTCAGTGGCAATGAAACTTTTTCTTCAGAGAGATATAAACTTTGGTAGCTGCTATTTGCACCCAATACATCTCCATGTGTGTGTGCACATGCAATACATGTACACCGGAACAAATTTCAGTACGTAGATATTTCGTAAAAGGAAAATATTCAGTGAGTATCAATGATAACTGACGATTAAGTTCGCCATTTTGACTTTGTGAAGTTGGATGCCTTTTTTTTATAAACAGAGGCCCCAAAAATTCCCATAAACCAACTTCCATGAATATCTGAGGAATCAGGAATATTTGAAAGTAGCTACCCCAAAAACCGCCATGTATTAACTTTCAATTTAAAAATGTTTGTAGCTTGTATTAAGCGAATGAATGAATTAAATTAAATTAAATCAAATATTGTTTTTTCATCAAACTGAAATCGTCACTTTCAATTTGTAAAATTGGACGCCATATTCAAAATCAGCGACACAATAACTCCCATTTGCGAAAGTTTACAAAACATTCAACATCAATATTTATCGTTGATTTGAGTTACGGAAAGGTAACAAATTACTCGTATGTCCAAATTATCAAGTGTTCAACCTTTCGTTCAAATTACTAAGTAGGTACACACCATTTTCATGTGTCGCATTGCAAAAGATTTTCATATTAAAAATATCCAAATGATGGGACTGTCCGCATTATTGAGCCGCCACTGTATTTTTACAGCAAATCAAAGTTTTATGTCAACATAAACTATGAAGAAACTTTTAAGTACACTAAATGTAATTTACTTTTATTTTGCATGCACCGCAGCTTTCAATCACATTTCGAATTATTCTCCATAGCTTTTGTGCACCGTCCATCAAATTCGGGGCTGGATGGCTTCAGTTTTCCGCATTGAATAAAGTTTTTAACTTTCGCTAATGAAAAAATGGAGTCTAAAACTTAATCGGTGCAAGCGCTTCATGAATTTTTCAAGCTGACTTATAGAGACGTCCGTCTTGCCGAGACTCAACTTACACCGCCCCAAAAAATTTACGAGGAAATAAAAAGCGCAATCAGATTCATTCTCGACGTGAAGTTAAGAGAATTCCACCCCTCCAGGAAGTTTTTACGTTGGAGACCAACCGGATTTTAATTGAGCAAAACAAGAAGGAAAAATAAAATCTCCTCGAACTTCAATAAAATGGACAAAGCGAAAAACGTCTTAATTCTGAGGAATAATTTTCTTAATTGTCCTCCTTTGTGTCAAAGGAATGGCCCGCAAATGAGGTTAAACTTCATTGTTGCGCTTGAATTTCAGAGAAACGAGAGGCGAGATTTTTTCACGCCGAACTCTCTTTTGATCTAGTTACAGTAAGTTTCCACAAAAGAACTTAATGACTTCCAGCGAGATTCAAAGACACCCCTCGGCAGGAGGAGGTGGACAGGATTACAGGCAGGCAGGTCAGGTCACTCTGAGGTCGATCTTCAAAGCTGCCGAGAATTTTAATTTCCACATTAATTGCCTGTTCGAGGAGAGAGCTAATTGTAGGAATATATAACAAGACCGTCTTGTCCCCTTCTCTACGCTCGCCGCTTGCTCGGCACAATTTTTTTAGCCTCATTAAGTTTCTTCTACAACCATGGTATAGCCCTCCCTGCCACATTCTGGATGTACAACTAAACAAACAGAAAACAGAAACAAATTGGTTAATCCAAGATAAAATACAAAGCACCTGGCAGTGTCCTTGTTATGTTTGAGCTCGCCTAGATAACGAGAATTCATTTGAATCCATTTAGGCCCGGTGACATTTGCATACGACCGCCACCTTTAAATGCAAAAATCGATTGTAATACATTAAGCTCGGTAAACATTAAGGTCAACTTTGCAATCTTGAATAAATAAAGCTTGCAATCGAACCAAAAGTATATTTTATCGCAGCACCGGTAACGAGCCCCCGTTGTCCTCGCACCCCAACTATCGATGCCCCGATTGCGATGCTATCAGCGATAGACGATGAATTATTAATGCTGCAGTTGTTCGTGTGCGCGGTGTGGTCCAAGTAATTTGCTTCAAATTGGTAAATAGTTTGATCTACAGGCGGATGCAAATAAATTTAAACGATTTCCTCACGGTCACGTCATCTGAATATGGAGAAGGCAGACATCCGCACTCGTGCCTACCAGTTATAGACCTCGGGCCCACACCTAACAAAGTTTGTGATAACCTCAGCGTTGAGACTTCGTATAAACCAGGTATACCGGAAAGTCTTTACGGCTTTGAAAAAACATAATTTTTAAGGAAATGGAAAAAGTTATTTAACCAAAGTATTGGCCATTCGATTCTACACACTTCGTCCATCTTTCTGGCAATTTATGAATGCTATTCCAAAAAAGAACCGTTTGTTCTTTGAGCCATTCACCGAACCATTTTTTGACTTCTTCGAAATTTGCAAAATGCTGCTCAACCAGCGCGTGTCCCATTGATGCGAAAAGGTAATAATCGGACGCGACCAATTCTGGAGAGGACAGCTGGTGCGATAATACGTCCCATCCAAGCGATTTCAATGCGTCTTTCATTTGTTTTGCTGTGTGTGACGGTGCATTGTCATGCAACAAAATCACTTTACCGTGTCTTCGGGCACATTATGGACGTTTTTCGATCAGTATTAACTGTTTCACTAGGTTTCAGAAGTTTATAATACACCACACCACCCTGGTCCCTGTTTTTGGTCTACACGAACGTTTACTGGCTTTCAAATCAAAATCATCACTTTTAAATTTTCGAAACCACGTCTCATATGTTTTTATGTTCTCTCCGTAAGTTTCTACCAGCAAACGATGAATTTCAACGACCTTTTTCTTTTGATGAAATAAGAAAAGCAATGCATACCTCGAATGCTCTTTTTCAGGTACAAAATTCGACATATTCACAGAGCTATAACACTATGACGTTATTATTTAGGCGGAATGAAATCTGTTGTTTTTGAAGCTTTATGACAGTACAATAAAGTGACATATATCAAATCATTTTAATCCATACTTACGGCTAGCCACATCTGTTAAAAAACCCGGTAAGCACTTTGCGGTACACATGATTTGTTCTTTAAGTCGAGTTGGATAAATTTTTTATGTGCGAAAATGCTGTGTAGTGGGCGTTTTCTTTTGATTGATTTAGTGTTAAAAAAATATTGAAGACCTCAACATAATCTTTCTTTCAATCGGAAGTTTTATTTATATAAAAAGCGAAAAACGATGCGTCCGACACGACGTACATGGCAAACTTACGACATCACAAAATTTAGTATAATATCTTACAACCAATTTTTTCAGAATCGTTTAATAAAAATATTTAAAATTAAACTAGTAACCTTGTCTGAGGGTACTTGTAGTCCAACGTCCTAAAGTCAAGGAACCCCTATAGTTACTATCTCTTGTTGGATAAAATATAGGCATATAAAATATGTTATTGCCTGATCAGTGATGTAATTGTCCAACAAAAATATTAGGTGGAATCAATAGTCCGCCAAAAAACGTGAGATTTGTCAATTTCAAAAATTCAATAAGATAAATAAAGATGTGAATTGAATATATTTGAAATTTTATTCTAGTTAATTTATTGTAATGAGTGACTAAAAATATAAATGTATAATCATTATTAAATACATTAAAAGGTAGTGAGAATATTTGGTTATTATAACTTATTGTTCGTAACGGTAACCATACTGCGTTCCCAATCATTTTCATCATCGGTAGTAAAATCTGTAAAGTAACCAGTGATTTATATAATTACCTTTAAATTATTTTTTCTCATCACAATCAACAATCAATTACGAGACTAACCATGATCTGGATGGCGTTGAGGGATCTATAGCTATACTTAATATTGCGGATGTTGCTCATGGGCCTCCGCGGGACTCGGATCGAAACCCTCATAAATTTTTGTACCTCGTTTTCTACAACGAGTAACATCAACAAAATTATTGCCTACCCTTTATAATGTGGAAAATATCAAGAGTTTTGATTTTAGCTCGACTATAATGGTATTTCCCCCAAGTGTCTTTCCTTTGTTTAATTTCACTTGGTTACTTGTAGATCGTAAAATTGACCTGCTTCTACTTATTATGTTATACGATTTTCAACTCTTTAGTTGAATGGTGAAAGTCACATAAGAAATGTATTTGAGCTATATCCGCATTAGTGCAGCAATTATTCAAGCATAAAATAGCAATAGAATCGTTACATACATATATATGTACATATGTGATTTTTGAAGTGGAGTAAATAAGCATTATACAGCACGGAAGTGTTTATCTACATTTTATGAGATTCATATGAAAAGTTTCTCGAAAGTCCTCTTTTGTGCTCTCGTTTACTGAAGATTTATTCATTCAACTAGTCGTCTTGAGATAGTTCGCAAACAGCACCCAGTTACCGACTTCCAGTCGTAAAAACCTCGTTAATATTAACCAGAGCAACTCCTGAATTTCTAGCGTTTTATAGTCACTCATTGAATTATTCAATCTCTGCTTCCCATCGTCATGTGTAAGTATTTTCGAGCAATTTCAATTATGTACACGTACGAGTAAGTACAAAGTTTCGTGCAACAACTTGTGCGTGGAGTGGTTTTATGAAGAGCCCAATATCCCAGATTGCAAAAATTTAGGTCATTTATGGGAAAAAGTTGATGGTTTGCTTAATTCAATATAAGCCTCCTGATTGCTCTGCTTCGTAGAATTTTTATTAGCTGGCGTAAAGTTAGTTTTAAACAATGCTCGTGCTCGTTGCGCTGCCATGAAATGCTCGGAAGTTGAACAAAATTTTCATTGGCACTTAAGTCCAGAGTTTTAAGAAAAACTTTTATTTTCTGGATATTGTTGAGGAAATCGAATATGGCTGCCGTGCGCCCGTGCTCCCAGACGCTTTCATTTTTATGAGAATCATAAAACTGACTAGCGTAAGGACATTTGAAATTACGGTTTTCAATTCTTTCGTCTACAAATTTATGCGGATCAAACCTGCCGCAATTTCGCGGGGAGTGTGAGCATTTGTGTGCGCTTTACCCATCTTCCACAAAATTCTTTGTAAACAACAAATTTACTTTCTAAGGATTAAATATTAAATGCGAATTTCCTTCGGCCGGTTTTCGCAAATTTTGTGATTATTTTTTCCATGTTATGAAGAACACGTCTAAATGGATGTGCATAAGGGTAAGGCGAAGGAGGCCTTCTTTTCTGCTTTAAAAATTCACCCTAAGAATGCATAAGTATGAATTTTTGTTGTATTTCTTTGAAGTTTTAAATTTTGGGTTGTCATCTTGAAATTTTGAAAGTCTTGAAATCAGGGACCATAAGGTTTTGTTTGTTTTCATTTTCTTTCAAATTCCTCGAAGTTGAATTACCAAGGCCTCCTAGCTTTGAGTTTCATTGCAATCCGTTGAAATTTAAGACCTTAAGTAGCTATTATGAGCCCTCTATATTAAATTTTAGTAAGTTTGAAATCCATATCCCTTTAGTCTTCTTTTTATTCATTTTCCTTAGCATTGCTTGAAGTGGAGAAGTTTCGGTAGCCATATTGAATCCGCAATTTTCAATTTGGAAATTTAGATGGCAGATTTGAAACCAGCAACGCAAAACACCCTCTCATGAAAATTTTTAGAACAATCCCCTACAGTTTAATTTTTTCGGTGGCCATTTTGCGTCCGCCATGTTGAATTTAGGTAGATTTGAATTCTGTAACATCAAAAATATCTTCAAGATTGTTTAAAATTGAGGAAATTCGGTCGAACAATCCCGTGAGCAATCAATCTCTTGAAGTTTAACTAATTTAATAACATAACTAACCGGAAACCATCTTGGTCCCGCCATTTTGAAACCTTGCACTTTATCAAAATAACAAAAAGCCTAGCCTATATTCTATGTAAAAAATGAAGTCTATCGAAGCAACCATTTAGGCGTGATTGAGTAACAAACAAACAGACAAACACACTTTAATTTTTATATGCATATATCATAGACTGGAAATGTATCCTTAGCGGCCGACTAAGCTACCGTTCGCATTGACATCAGTATTCACAGCAAAGCAGCTAAAGTTTGTTTTATTGCGATGGCAATGTGTTTCTGTCGATTTAAAAAAGGGTTGGCCATAACGCAAATGTATGTATGAAACATGGTGAAATGAATCTGATCAATGTCCAAAAATAATTGTTTCACGTGAAAATTCTTATGGCTCCGTAGTGTAAGTTTGTTTGTTTTTAACTGCGTCACAAAAAAGTGAAACATTTCCCAAACCAAACTGAATTTTCATGAAAGCTGGTATGTCGGGGTCACTGATTGGGCCAATTTTACAAAATAAAAATGACGGCTTTAATATGGCGGACTAAAAATAGTAAACTTCTTTGCATTTTCATATTGGTTGATATTTGGGTCGCTGATTACATACATGGTGTCAGATTGTACAAATTCAAAATGGCGGTTTAAATATGGCGAAATTATTATCATTTATCATTGTGTTTAGAAAAACGAAATCCACTTCTAATGCACGTGGCGACGACGCAACTTTTCTTTATCTTATAAAGTCGTTCAGTAACATAAAAATACAAATGCAATTTTTTTTCAAAAATTAATGTCTTCGGATTTAATCGAAATATGTTTTTTTAAGAAAATATTAAAATATTGAATTTGCTGGCATATATTCGCTATTAACTGCTGAAATTTTGGTTTGTTCGTTACCACCAGACATTCGCATCTGCGAGAAAGGCTGAATCAGGCTGACCGGAGGAGGGGAGATATGCGGGAAACTTAAAAAAATTTAACTGATTTCCTTATTGTTTGCTTTGTTAAAAAATAAAAAATGTTAACCTCAAATCATCTCGGTTACCCTGAGCCGACAAATAGGCAAGCACTACTCATGAACATACACTCTGTCTGTTGATTTATATTATAAAAGGCAATTTGCCAATAAGGTCAACAATTGTGGACAACGTCCAACAATTTGCATAAGGTCAATTTAGTCCCTTTGGAATAAACTCTCGTCAATTGTTTAACCTGGTGTGGATGGTGCAAATAAAGAAATACCTCTTCAGTGAAGATACTCGTCAAGAAAGGCACAAGCTTAATTAAAGGTTCAACGGTGTGTGAGACTTGCCTGAGCACGACTTAATCATACGACTTAGTTGGAAACAATCCTACCTTGGCTGCTCGCAGCGAAGATATTGGCAAGACGTCTTTGGTTTGCATGCACAGCTGTGTCCCCTGCAGCTTCACCAGTCCTTTGTGTAAAGGAGTACAACAACTTTGTGCATTTTAAAAACGCTTCCTGCTCATATGCCACTTTCAGATGGAAGTCAAACAATTTGCATCGTTTTGAAATTGTGAACAAAGGCGACTTGACGAGCGTGCACAAAAGCACCATCCAGACCGATTATACAAACAAAGGCTAAGAAAGAAGGCGCTTATGAGACGAGCGAAATTTTAATTAAACAAAGTCTTTTGCGTTGTTGCAAATTCTGTAAAGGCGAACAATGACTTATACTCAATTTGTCCGCTTACATTCTTTTGCGAAGTCGCGGAAAATGCTTAAATTCAACAGCAGTGCCTCTACGTATGGGGAAAACAAGGATACATACACACGTGCATTTTGTGTCTATTAAGATTGATTGAAATAAAATTTTTTCCCAACGCGTGTTATCCTCAAAACCTTGTTGCCAGTTGTTTGCAATCAATTTTGATCAATTTTCTTAACAAATGACTTTCTCGAAACTTTCATTTTTTATTTCTTCCCATTCCAGCTGAAAGAGTACGAATTGAGCGAAGTTTTTAATTTTCAAGAAGACGAACGAAAGTACGAGACAGTCAGGACACGAACGCACTTGGAGTCGGAACACAATCACGTGGAAATGAATAACGAGCTGTCGGCGAGCATCGAAAGGGAGCGCCAAAACGAAGTTACCATCGTCCCAGCGTCGTTCTCCGAAAGGGACCGAGTACGTGCCAGACTCCTGGCAAAAATGAACCCCTCGTAAGTAAAAATTCCTTTTTCCCACTCTGCTTTTATTTTATTTTACTTCTTCGAATTGTGTTTTCCCCCGACGACGCCTGTGAGACTATCTTCTCGATCAGAGTGGGGACTGGGGCGGCACGACATGACGGGCAGCCCTCGGGCAACCTAAAAAAGTTCGGACAAACCCCCAATTAAAGGCTTATGGGAGATTTACCATTCAAATGATATCGAATGACCCAAATTCGAACGACGTTTGGCAAGCAAAAAGAAGGTGCTGGATTAGTTCCTGATGGTTTTAAAATTGGGCCTTAACTTGTACCCTGATGGAGCTTTAATGTATGGTCGCTTCCAAGGGGATTTGTGGTTAAATAACAGCATTCCTCACTTATTTATGCAGTGCTTAAACGGATCAGGTAACCCAGCGCCAACTTATTGCCCACACTCTTTGATAAAAACGGCACACTCTACCTACTTGGGAAATGCCAATGGGAATTGGGTACTTTTAAGTCCTTTCGTTTTCACAGTGCAGTATGGAACATGCCATTCTGTCCGGAGTAAATAGTTGACACATCATTAAAGGGCGGCCCCCATAGAATCCTTCACCGTCAACTTTGCAGCAGAGCTTTGAGAGTTTAAAGCCTTTTCAGTGCAGCAAGAGCGACCCGAACCCATAGAATCCTTCGCCGCCACCGCCACCGCTCAGCTGTTTATGACAATTCGAGACCAACCGTCAACTGGCGCAGTATGCTCCGAAGGTGAATTAACAAGAAATCTAGTACCAATTCGGCAAGAAACTAGACTAATGAATTCCGGAAAAACTCGGCACCTTCCAGGAAATCCAAACGAAGAAACAGGAAACCGAATAATTACAAAATCACCAAAACAGTTCACAGATAACAAATTCAAACCTTTACTTGTCAAATAAACAGCTGATACAACGAAACCCAACTGGCCAATCACAACTTGTAAAAGCCCTCTCAGCAAAGCTCCCTCACGACGGTCTGCTGCAACCAGATATTGACAATTCCTCTAAATTTCCTCTCGCGACGGTCTGACGGTGAAGTCGGCTATGGGTTAGCTCTCATATGAAATGCATGGATTCAATAGTTGTGCAGCGGCGGCGAAGGTGAAGTTGACGGCGAAGGATTCTATGGGGGCCGCCCTTAACTCGAGGGAGCAACAGCAAATTTCCAGTAATTGCAAATTTAAGAAAACCATTTGCTTTTTGTTGTTGTTGTTGTTGACCAAATCAATAAAGAACAAAATATTTTCTCTGCAATATTTCGTCGCAAACCATATGGTAAATAAAGTTTATCCCATTTGTATCTTTAAGCAGAATAATCCGCACACAATGACAGTTGCTTATCATCAACAGCGGAATACTCAAATACTCAAAAAAGCATGGTTGGGCCTTTGAGGTCAAAAATTTAAAATCCAGAAAACAATCGACGAACAACACGTCACTAACCTGGTTTCTAAGTTGTAGGTACACAACTGATTCCGCCAATGATATAATAATGTACAGGGGTCGGTCATTGTTGAGGATTTTTTGTTGCAACGATTTTCTGTCTTTTTAGTTTAGGTTTTGGTTACAACCACAAATAACAATAAAATCAAAATTACATCTTACTAAAGAAAAGATAAAAAAAAACTAGAGAAGACGACCCTTGAACTGGCTGCGAGTGATATGGAAATCAATACCAGAATAATTCGAGTTGAAAAAACGCGACATTAAAGGTAAAGCCATAGTTAGGCCGGTTTTGAGCAAGGTGAAGAAAATCATGTTGCCTCAGGGAGCGAGTAGGAACTGATATTTTGAAAGAGTCCAGCAATTCAGGTGAGTTGACAACACCTTGCAAGCAATCAAAACTCAAAACAGTTCCGGAGATATACCGTCGATGTTCCAACGATTGAAGGGAAATAAGTTTGAGCCTATCAGAATATGGAGGTAAAAAGAAATGGTATTGCTAGGGAAGGCCACGGAACGCGAACCTAAGAAATCTCCGTTGAACGACTTCAATGCGATTGATGTGAAGCTCATAGAAGGGAGACCGAACCGGGCTATCATATTTAAGGATAGGTCTAACAAATATACAGTAGAGGAGTCGACAGATGTAAGGATCATCGAACTCCTTGGGCCATCTTTTTATGAAACCCAAAGCGTTGCTTGTATTCACAACAGAATCTATGTGATCCTCAAATGAAAATCGCGAATTAAGTAACATATTATAACACCTAATTCTCTTGGTTTGTTAACTCTGTTCAGAGACTGTCCGTCAATAGTGTAATTGGAAAGGAGAGGATTCTTTTTACGTGAAAAAGTCATAATGGTGCATTTAGAAATATTCAAAGGAAGGTGATTAATTACGCACCACCTTTGGAAGGTTTCCAAATCAGAGTTAAGAAGATAGCAGTCATAGTCACTAGAAATTGTGTGAAAAAGGCTCGCATCCTCGGCGTAACAAAGTATTGTCGAATGGCTAGAGATAAGGGAAACATCATTGATGTAAATAATAAATAAAAGTGGACTTAGGTGACTGCCGTGCGGTACTCCAGACGTATTACTCAGCAGTTCAGAAAGAACGCCACGGAAACAGACATTCCCAAGCCAGGGAAAGACGACTAGTATCTAGCTAAAGGTTTCAGGCCGATCAGTATAACCGCGTTTCTTCTGAAATGTTTGGAATGCTTGATTGACTGGTACATCAGGGGAGGGGTGTTGAGATGGTCTTCGCTAAGTTTTCATCAGCACGCTTACAAGGGTAGTGAGTTCTGCGAATCGGCATTGTACGATTTAGTTCGCAGAATCGAGAGTGCGATAGAGCATGATGTTTTTGCTCTAGATTTGCAAATTTGTGAAACCGTTTGCATGGGAAAGAAATTTCAGTAGATTTTGCTTAAACTGCCTTCTTATGTAAAGTCCCTGTGTGGTTTCCGAAGAGATTCGGACTCGGAACAGTTTCCATAGTTGCATGTACAATGGTGTGCGATTTTCGTCTTAAAGAGGTTCTTGAAGTTAAAAGGCAAATACACTCACAATAAAGAATTTTCGATCACGACAATCACTGCATTATAAGCTGTGGACATCCTTGGTACACATTTCTAGGTGCGGTATGTGTGACTGACTTTACGCTAAACCTAGACTACGCAAATGAGCAGATGAACGTAGAAAAAGGGGGTTTGACATGCTCCGCTAAACAGACAAATCTTTTGCATGGCAATGCAGGATCACATACAGCGAAAACCGCCAAAGATGTCATATTCGCTGTAATTTTATTTTTCGCTCATACACCTAATTCACCAGATCTAGCTACCACGTGTTCCAATCGTTTCAGTACCTCTTAACTGATTATTACTTAAAAACACCGAATAGGTGTATGTTATTTTTCGAGTCAATGAAACGGCCGATCGGTTCGGAGGATAGAGCTTTAATAATTCACAATACATACGCCTCTCTCAGTCGACGATCCTAACGGATAAAATAAAAGTGTACCATACGAATGTACAGCGAAGAATGTTTTTGGTTTCAAAGGTCCACTTTACGAACGCAATTTCCAATTAGTTACTATGTTTGTACTTAAAATGGGTTTGTTTATTTAAAATGTTATTTGACAAATCATGCTCCCCATTGAAATCACTTTTGCGGAAACTCATATCACCTGACTGTAAAACTGATAACATCTCCTAGCACCCCACTTTCACTATGCTCAAGTAGGGTGAAGATATCTTGAGATTATTGACGCTGATAAAATCGCTTTCTATGCGCTTTTCATACGAGCCGGCGTTGCCTTATTTGATTGCCACGTTGCAACTGCCAGCGAAATGCATTCGTGGAGTTGGAAAGGTGTCGTTGACCCCGTTTCCATTGTGTCCAGATTGAACGACAAATTTAGTTACATAAGAGGTGAGTAGACGCGAGCCAGAAGAACCCCAACGTCGCTGCCAGATTTGACCCGCTTTCCGCTTTTGAAGACCGCAATCCACAAAGCAGCCACTCCCCCGCTGTTTCATTTCCAGTAACCACTTATCCTCTTTATGTTTCGTCTGATGGAAATTTGCGCTGAAAGAGGTTTTTACTTGAGGAGCACTTTTGTGCACAGCCCCGAGCGGTGACATCCTTTGGATTATGCTAAATTAGAGCAGAGTGGGATTCATCCAGTGGTCGTTGGCAGGTTAAAGAAACGCCCACCAAGTTATCTCCCTTCTCGGTATTTTCAAAAGCTTTGCGTTGCCGGCCCCAACGCCGGAGTGTAACTGAGTGTTGAGGTGACGAACAAAAATTACGCCAGATTGAAAAGATTAATTTGTCTCGCGAGGACGTCCCTTGCATTTTGCCGCCACTAAATCCTACCCGTTCTCTCAAACGTAAACTACTCTAAAGGAAGCTTTTGTGTTTGCAGGAAAAACGGCACAAAGGTGGGTCTCGTTTCGAACGCAATGTCAAGGAACAACAAGGACGCCATTCTGAATAACATCGACAGTAATTATAGGACAAGAAAACACAGGAAACGTGTTATACGGCCACCGAAGGACTGCCGCGTCGGACGCTGGTCCGAATGGAGTCCTTGCAGCAAAACATGTGGTATCGGGGAGATGCAGCGACACAGAAAAGTGATAAAACATGCAAAACACGGCGGCCGACCGTGTCCGCCTCTCCAGGAGTCCAAGTGGTGTGGTTCAGCCAAGGGCTGCCATTCGCCTTCCAATTATTTCAATTGGTAAGTTCGTTAAAGCAGGTAACTTTTTCAGATTTCTCCGTGCATGCAGCTTCTGTGCAAGCCTCGTTTTTCAAGTGATAGGTACGCTTTCCGGGGCCTCCAATTGATTACGAAACTTCCGCCGTAATGAAAATCGACCGGGAAAAACCGGCAAAAATTGTTCACACAAAGCATAAGTTATAGCAGACCGGTGAAGCCCGACCCACTTGCTCGGAAAATATTTTAGCGGTAGTGAGGTTCGGTTTTAATGACTACCGCGGACACTAACCGCCCTCGAAACATTTTATCCTGACAGCCTTCATTATCTTACGAATCACGTATTTGCTAACCTTTTGCAAGTAGAGTTTGCTTGCTGCACTGAATGTCGTTTCAGTATTTGAATAATGGTGGATATATATTCCCGCACATGAAGAATTATAGATTACCACATGGACACAATTTTTCCGCGATTCGTATAGAGGAAATGCAGTCAAAATCATAAATTGGGAGCTTAATTGCATTTCTATAAAAATGACATACGATACGATACTGCATGAAATTTAATATTTACATTTAAAAGATAAAAAGGAAACAAATTACTCAATTTTCAATATTTATGGTATCAAGCCCAGACATACTGATTATAAAACAAGTTTTGAAAATCTCGTTCTCAAGGCGTATAGTCTCTTTCATAGGAAAACTCACCGGCTTTAATTGTGCAGTAGTGATATTACAAATTTCCTTTAGAATTTCGGTTATTCCTTTTTAACTGGCCCAAAGTTTACGACGGTAGGTCGGTCATAAACTCAGCTTTTCAAATATGCAAAAAAAATCCAAGATGCGGTGATCTCAGATACTCAAAAATAACGTTTCATACGAAAAATCTCTTACTACCTCTAAATAAGAACTTGTAGTATGACCAGTGGCCCCATCTGGTTGAAATCAGGTCCTGATTTGTTAATACAGCTGATTTTCAACCCATTCAAAAATCTTCTTTACATCACCAACATAACATACAACGCTCTGAATTCACATAGTTTCTAATGTTTCTATGAATACGTCCATATCTGCGTAAAAATCAGGTCCGGTTGTTCCAGAACTTCAAGTATAGATACATAGTAATATTTGGAGTGAGAAGCTGCTGTGAATGCATGACATAACCATGAACCATAACCATAACATAAATTATAAGACAGTGTCTTAATCACGAAAAATGCCTTATTTTTGATTTTGTCATAAAACCGAAAAAGTAAAGCCAAAAATTGAAAATATCTCGTTTCGCGCTTATAACAATTTTTTTTGTTCTTAAACCGCGAGAGTCAAAAATTCGGTTTTCATCTTTTTGCGGTTATAACAAACAAAAGTATTTTTGGTTTTGTCATAACAGGGAAACGCAAACAATAGACTAATTTTCTTTCGCACTTATAACTTTTTGTTTGATATAACCGCAAAACACAAAAATCCAATATTTACGTTTTCGCGGTTTTCACTCTTTTTTTCTCATATGAGCGAAAATAATAAATAAACAGAATTCATTTCGAAACGAAGCATCTACTGATACTATTGGATGAATTTGGAGCTGACTGTCTTTTATGATGGATGGGTACGCGCAGCAAATGGACAACGTTTTCCATATGGTACATCCGGAATGAATATGCAAAACCAGTTCGGCAGATTCAACTGGCACAGGCAGCATTTTCCGTGACTTTTTTATGAACGGTTATGATTTTCATAATTTGAGAAATAAATGTCTGATTTTTGAGTTTCGCGGTTATGGCAAAAATAAAATAAGTTTCGCAGTTATACAATTTTTATTTGTTTTAAAAAAGAAACTCATACAAATTCCAATTTCGCGGTTATATCAGTTCATGGGGATTCGCTTGCGTTACTCCGCGCTCCTACCGTAATTCTGATGATAATAAAAATCAATAATAACCGAAAAGTATCATTTTTTTTTTTTTATTACCACTGATTTACCGAAACCGTATAACCTATTTTTGGGATGTTTTGGCAGCACAATAACACAGGCCAATAGGATTTCGTATCTGAGAAAGTTCCATAGAAAAACGGGTATCAATTAAAAAATAGATTTTTCAAGTTTTCAAAATAAAAAAAATTTACAAAACAGCACTTCCACTGCTCCGATAAAACTTAGAATTATAAATTTTTTACTTACTAACATGTTTTTGGAAACATTCTTCCGAGACCATGTGCCAGCCGCAACCTTTATTTTAACCAGTTTTGGTTTAACGTGTACACTCGTCAAGAGCAGTTTGCTGATAAGCACCTTCCAAAAATTGTCAAAATACAAAATATTTTACCTTAACACTATTTTCCTTGAAAATGTTAACCCTCGCATCATTTTCGTGTTTGAATTTGTACTACTTGACTACTATTAGCAAAACCCATAGGTACAGTGTAAAGGAATTGAAAAAATAGTTTCGTCCTCCTGTTAATTTTGAGAGCTTCTACAGAAGTCATTGGAACTCACTCCAAGTCTGTCGGCATGTCTGGTTATAGGTACTGTTAGGGAGCATGTCATATTCAAATATGTAATTGTTAAATACAGTTAAGTACAGTTATTTACTGAAAATGAATTAATTCAATCTTTAATTTTTTCTACAGGTCAAACACATGAGCAAAGGAGTAACTGTAGTTCGTAAGGAATAAACAATCAGACATAATAAGGATATCTTGGTAAAAATAGGGATAAAGTGAACATTATATATCTAACTGAATACAGTAACAAAACAAAAGTAAACATAAAAGTTAAGAAGATTTTATGAAACGGGAAAACTCATTTAATCGATTTTGTTAAAGACTAACCAGCCGCAGCGTTCAGTTCAGTGGGACAGTACAATCTGCCAGAAGGAAAACCAGTACTAAACTGAAGTTGAAGTTGAAGTTGAAAGGTGAACAAAGTTTCGGGAAAACGAAATGTTGTGTAAGATATCATGGATAATTAATGTTCAGACAGAAAGAAGGACATTTGACAATATATCGGATGTGTGTATTTCCTTGTAAGTAAGAGCCGTAAAATTAAAGTAGTTTTTATTAAATAAAACAAAAAATGACAAAAAAAGTTTAATATTAACGATGAAGCCAAGGTAACAAAGGTATGAGCATTACGATGTATAGCGGTAAGGTGCCACTAATAGAGCGGTTTGTAGAGACAACAAAGATTAATTACTTGAGGTGTATCAATAAATGTAATTATATTTGTACTGAGTACATTTTAAACAAATCACACTATTTTCATAAACGAAAGTAAGAATTAAAATCCAACGCTGTAGAACTAGAGCGCAAATTAAACCCGTTGAGAGTTGAGATTTATCTATCGTACAAACAATAACACTAAAGAGGCGAAATTTACGGACACGACATCTCTTCAATCACATACAATCTCTGCAGTTTTGTTCTCCTTTGTTTGTAATATAAAATTATGAAAATAAAATTCTTTTGATCCAGTAGTATCTGTTTTATTTCTCCCCTTCACGATAGCTAGCAAAAGGATGAGAAAAGATGAACAACTGTACAAACTGGAAGGAAAAGTCATGTGCAAACAAATATATTTGCTATTTCACTCCAGTTAGGAGCATAGGGCTTCCACAAAGGCTCATTTGTGCTGGGTGATTAGCCTGCAGTAGCTATCCTGACTGGTGGGACTACCATCTAACGTTATGATGAAAAGCGCATCTCAATTATAGTCCGAGACAGACTCGACCCGGTGAGCCCGAGGTGATAGCCCAGCGTACTTACCACTGAACTATTAGGTCCCCAAGAGAATGTAGAGGCTGAAAAAAATGGTTTTAAGTGGGACACTATTTGTATTCCATTTAAAACACTGTAAAAAAAGGTATAAAGGTGAAAGTGATATTTCGGATTTAGTTTGTCTGGAACACCAACAGTCAACAGAATGTTGTGTTATACTACGAGACATTGAAAATTTTTAATTTTCCTCAAAGTACTGAAGTGTTTTATAAAAGAAAGTTGACACACCTCAAACTGGTTCTTAGAAGAAAAACTACTTATACTCTTACCGTCGGACATAAATTTTGCCGGATTTGATAAAAGGCCAATCGGGCAGGATGATATTTTGCCGCCGAGAGTAAAAACAGATTTTGTGCATACAATAATTTTCCCAAATTTTCTAAATCCGGGAAGGGGGTCACTTTATCCATTCTAAATTTTCCATTAGTACCTACATTTTTTCCATCACTAAAGATTTGCCTTCTGCGAAATGTCTACACAAAATTGAAAAATGTCCATACATATGGAATGGAAATTTGAGTGGAGAAAATAGAAGTGGAAAAACAGCTGTGTGAAGTTGGCCGGTAAAAATCAGATAATTAAAATACAAGTACCTAATTGGTTTCTCCTTTAATTCTCCACATTACTTCAGGTATTTTCGTGTCTCCACCTTTAAATTATTATTTTTCAAAAACATGCTTCTGGACCAAATTTACAAATCGGTTTTTTTCTATGAAAAGAAGGAAAACGGCGGCTGAAATGGGGTGGAGAAATGATTTCTACTTTTAATTCAGGTTTTGCAAAGTAAAAGGTACTGTTTTCAAAAGAGTGAGCTTGGCCCGATGAAAAAAAAATTCAATCGTAGAGGAACGAAAAACAGAATGGATAAATGATTTGTAGCGTTGGATAAACCATCTTCGGTGTTTATTTGCATTAAACTGTGCGAACACCATTAATTCGTTATGCGAGATCATAACCCGACGAAACGGGGCATATTTTTTGAACGTTTCGTCAAGCCAGGTTCACAATTTTAAAAACCGAATCTTTTACATTATAAAAGGCGAATAAATAATAGCGATCGTTTCTCCATCTCACAAAATCGCTTCTCCACCCCATTTTGACCGTTTCTCTTCTTTCCATACAAAAAAACGAACCGGGTGAAATGAAAATAAAGAGTGGATAAACCTGGAGTAACGATGGAGGAACGATTGCCATATGATCCCAACCTATCTGCAAAAACTATGGGACAAGTGTGAAGATGGTACGGGCACCGACGTATATAAGGGGAGGTTAGGACTCCCTACTCATAGAAACCACACACCAAAAAATATTACTCACACGACACGCGCTTGTTTAACATAGCAACGAACGATAGCAGTGAAGCATGGAGGCGTATAAGGAGTACGGACTCGTGGCACCGAGTCTAATTTCGGAGCGATTTTCGTTAGTGTCGACGAGAGGTCACTTCACCTCCCGCGCGGCTATGCTATTGGAGAATGGTCTCGTAGTGTGATGGTCTTCCGTCGAGCAATTTGCGAAAGAATATTGAATGCAGCTTGGAGAAGAGATAGAAACCAACTATTATTAAAAACCGTGGAGGCTGAATTCCTAATATCCTAAAGAAGGCCAAAAAATCTGATAAGTACGACTAAAAAAATATTTTCTGTACAAAATTCTGAAAGAACTCGATCCAAAATGTGTTCTCTTTAATTTTTTCTATTATAATTTGTTATAATAATTTTGATTGTTTACCTACTGTTTTTAATGTGATATTTTGTCTTAATTCTTTCATTCCCTTAAAAGATCCAATCACACAATGTTCAAAAATTTTGTTTTCGATAAAATTAGCTTCATTTTCTGTAAATCTTAAATAAAAAGCTTCTATGGACACAATTCCAGAAAATTAGTTGTTTGTATGCATTAATAAAATACTTACATAGAATTTGAAATAACTATTATACTATATGTATACATGTACATATTGAAAATTTAATTGACTATTTTCAGAGTTTTAAAAATTCTACAAAACACACAATATAAATTTTCCAATTTAACGAATCTCTTTTGAACATTTTGTGAAACGTTCTCTTTTAATTGTTGAAAATGGTGACTGTCCCGACTTGTGATTTTAAAAATCTAGCAACCGTGGCGGAGGGTGAGATTAGCCAGTGTTGGATTAATTTGGTGTCGTAACGGTTACATCACAGTGTCGGATAAGATCAGAACGAGACACTTCAAAAAAATAAAAAATACGTTGCGGCGGCCATAATTATTTTTCTCAAAAATTATATGTCCCACTCCCACTCCCACGATTAAGACGAATATAACGACACCTGATTTATGAAAATCCATCAAGTCGTTTAGGCTATAGGACGCGCCAAAGAAACGGACATATTACATGGATAGACAAAACCGAAAAATAGAACCCTCTTTCTAGGGCAGTTTTTTTTAGATTAGATTTAGATTAGATTTTATACGTAATAGGAGTAGTTAACAAGCGACAATTTTTCTACATGCGATTCTCCCACTCTTTCTCACCACAACTTTATTCAGAACCTTAAAGAAAAATTAGAAAATGGGCGGCTGTTTCTGTCTAGACATGTTAAATAGCACTTTCAGAATTTCATATAGGACTAATGTTTATTTTTCGCTTTCTGTGTTTTCGAAAAACAAATACGGGTATGCTGGTTGTGTCAAGCGTGCTTGGACTTTAGACAAAGTGGCCTAATTAAGCACCCTAAGAATTGTGCTGAATGATAATTATTAATAGCAAACTGGTTTGTTATTTTTCGAAAGTTCCTATCGCTGGCTCGTGTCTGAAATGGACTTCATTAGCTCTAAAGCTCGTTAATTAATCATTGATATGAAGATGACGTGTGTGTACATTAATTAATGCTGATTGACATAATTTAATGAGCGTCTTGACCCAGTCCAACACTAACGACTCTGATAAGGAATTATTAGAAATCACTTAATGCGATAGCAAATCGTGGGTGGCTCTATGTTCTTGCAGACTAAGGATGCGATTGTCTTTAGAAATAACTTCCAGGCGACTATGACAATATTCACCTTAATTACAAGTCACTGTTCGAACGTGCATGAATTAAACTGATTCCGTTTGTGGGATCAACGTCTGATTGAGTCTTTCTTGTAATTGCACACAAAATGTCGAGTCAAGCACAAAGGCTTGTGATAATTACCCTTCAGTTCTTAATTAACCTTTTTCATTAATCGACCTTTAGCATGGTGTACTGATTGAACAGAAATCACTGGCACTAGGTCCTGGGAGAACGAACAGCGAGTTGAGACGGAAGACTTTTCACGCTCCATTAACGATAAAAATGAGAATTTATCATGGCCAGACATTCCCCGAGGACTTGAGAGCCGTTTAAGTCTTAACGAACTCCCGAACTTGTTAGATACACTTCCGAGCAGAGCAGGAGACTTTCCCTGTGTAAATTTGCAATTTTTTACTGTCCACTCATGCTGCTAATGATATTTTTTAACTTTTTAATGAGACAGAGCGAGGGGATTCATTTCGCTTTTAATCAAAACTCAATTTAATGAGCTTAACGACTCGATTGAGTAATTATGGGATGAATGAAGTTCTAGTTGAGGGGCTCGGTGTACATACATCCGGCATTTAGTTCATCTTCACAGTTCAAGTGTAGGAAAAGAGATTGTTCATTTTGGAAAAGTTGCAAAAGGGTTCTTCAGTGGCAAACTTGTTCTTAGTGTTACTCGCGACACATTGGCGTATTTATAAAGGGAGTATAAGATTGGAATTATTGTACGTATACACTACTGACCAAAAAATGTGAGCACCCACATTCGTTTTGATATGTGAAAATAGCAGTTACAATGTTTGACAGTTTGACAATGGCTCCGGCGAGACGGTAAGTGTTATTGCTACTTTTTCTTCAATGTAGTATAAAGAGTATTATTTAATTTTAATAATGAAAGTTTTTTTGAAAAATGAAAATAAATCTGAAATTATTACTCAAATTGTGATGCTGTGCTTCAAATATGAATTTGCCTCATTATGCGTATTTTGGTTCATTTTCCAGGAAACAATTGACTGAAGCAAACAAAGGACACATTATTGAAATGCACGAAAGCGGAAAATCCTAATGTGTCATCAGAGAGGAGATGAACAAAAGAGGTGTCATCATTAGTACGGGAGGCGTACACAAGGTTATTGCCTCGTATAGGGAACGCGCAACATTGTCCCGAAAGGCCAGGTCAGGTAGACCACGAAAACTGATGGGGGGAGATAGCCACGTCTTAAATTTGGGAGTATTAAAAAACAAGAGACCAGTGGAATTCGCGGTGAACACTGAAACAGCTTCAGGATCTCAAGTGAGCAGATACACCATTAGACGCCGGCTTAGGGAGGTTGGATTTCGAAGCCATCGTTGTAGGCGAGTTGCCTTACTTACGAAGACTCATAAACGAGAAAGAATCGAATGGACTAACGCAAATCGAAACACGGATGTGACAAAATTTTTATGGTCTTCTGGAGATCTGGTAATAATGGTGTGGGGACGATTTTCGGCAGCTCGTGTTGGAAAACTTATAAAAATCAACCAAGGTGTAAAAATAAACGCGGATATTACACAAATATCCTAGAAGAGGGATTGATTCCTACTTTAAGAGATCTCGGAAGTGATCAATACACTGTCTAACAAGATAATGCTCCATGCCATACTTCTCGAAAGACAAAGATGTGGTGGTTCCAAGAGAAGGATATTCAAATAATGGATTAGTGGCCTGCTCAAAGTCCGGATTTGAATCCTATCGGAAATTTATGGGACCATAAATGGGAAATAGGGAAATCCATAAAAATCTCATTAACAACGTTAATGAACTTTGGGTAGCAATACAAATCGCCCCTAATTGAAAATTTAGCAATGTCCAAGCCAAGGAGGTAAGAGGAAGTTTCAAAAAACAGATGGGGAAACATTCCTTATTAGTACATATAAGAGATGTTTCCACACAGCCAACGAGTTTGGAAAATTCCTGGACTGATCAAACACCGTCCGGTCAACTTACTCTCTGAGATGTCTCATCACCTTGCACTACACGCCGAACTAATCTTCTTCTTTCTTCTACCAGACTTCTAATGTATGACAATATGTTTTTTTAATTTTAAGAAGGTTAATTTACGGTGTTTCGGTTTCCTTATTAAAAAAGTGTTCTTGTTCTCTTGTTCGTGTTTTGTGTTATTTATTTAATTTATCTATTTCTTATTGATTATTGTCAACAAAGATACGTGGGAGATTGCTAGACAACATGACTTTCTAGGATTTAACTCTAAATAATTTCGAGTGCACTAATTAGCTATTTATTCGTTTTTAGTGAACGTTTAGTTTTTCCAACATAAACTCCGGAGCAACCATTCCATTTTATTTTGTATACTCCACTTTTTTCCAACATGTCAGTTTTTGGTCTGATTTTGTGATTAAATAGAAATTTTTGTAACGAATTTTTATTGAAGAATACGGGGTTTATGTCTGAAGATGTGCTTGATTGTTGTATTGTATTGATTTGTATTTTTTTAGTTAGTTATATGATCAGCTATATTTAGGATTGTTTTTATTATATTATAATTCGTTATCAAAAGCATCCTATGTCAATGGAATTACCAGTAATATATGTATCATTGAATGAAACGTGGACATTTTTATATTGCAAGGATGGTTGGAAGAATATGGAATGATCGCGTCGGAAAAAGTGTCCTTTCTGTATATATTAAAACCGAAGTGATTTTTTTTTCAATGTGAAGTCTAAAATTGATTTATGTGATTTATGTAAGGACTAAATAGTAACGGTCCAAGTATTGAGCCTTGAGGCAGGCCTTGCGTTAAAACCAAGGTTTTGAGATTGAGGAAATGTTATCAACTTTGAGATGCTGACTTTGATCACACAAATAGTTTCTTATTAACGAAACTGCTGATGGGGAAATCGAGAAATTTTGTGATAGCTTTATCAGGAGCATTCCATGGTGAATAGAATCGAATGCTTTACTAAAGCCATTAGCCCAGTAATGTAAGAATTTTCAATTAATCTTGTTACATTAAGCATTACTGTTTCACATCTATGTTTTGGATGAAATCCAAACAGCCAAAGGGACAGTAATTGGTTAGCATTAATATGCTCCATTGTTAAATACATGTATATAATTTATTCCAGCACTTTACCTGGGAAGTATAGTGTACTGGTTGGGCGGAAGTCACTTGGCTGAGAGGGAGCCGATTTCTTGGGAATGGGGATAATAACAGCTGTCTTCCACATACTGGGAAATGTAGAGGTTGATACGAGTATGTGTTAAAACCCGTATGATTTCTGGAGAAATAAGTTTAGTAAAACTTGGAAGTAATTCATCGGATCCAATAGTATTCGATTTTATTGCACGGTGCACCCAAGGCCAAGCATATCTCCATTTCGTCTACATTACGAATCTCAAGCCTTCTACGCTGGCTGGTAATAGTGAGCTAGGGCCTGATAGTTTGGGAAGTGTCCTACTGTAAAGTAATTGTTGAGTACATCAGGGTCTGATTTACTATCGTGGAGTCATCTCCATAGAGGTACACCTAAGTTACGTATATTACGCCATAACTTCATAAGAGGAAGCTTACAATATAATTGTTTACTGTAAATTGTAACAACTTTATTACGTACTTGTTTTTAGTTTTGGAAATTATTTAGCTAAGTCCTCTGTTTTGGCATTATGATACCAATTTGTTCGAGGTATTGATCAAGTGGCATATCGATCTTTTACTGAGCAAACTCCAAAATGGGTGGCCTTCTTTGACGCGACAAGCTATTCATATTATTATTAGTAGTTCCAATCTATTTACATAATAGCAATTGCTATCATCTGCATTTCAGCAACCTCTCCCGAAACCTTTCATGAGTCAAAGTAATCAAAGTCATCGAATTTCTACGTGCCATTTTTACGGAATGGCACTGTGAATAAAATCAAAAGGACTATTACCTTGTTATTGATCCGGAGTGATCATAAACTCAACCGTAACCCTTTCGATGCTTGCTTACGAACGAGTTAGAGCTGATCCGTGACTTTAACTAACTTAAGCTTGTGCAGGTCTTTCAATATCTTGCGAAAAGAAAATGTAACACGTCGACATCGTAAAAAGGAAATCTGCTAATCCATTTCCACGAGTAGAACAACATCAGCACCAAAAGCACGAGACCAGCAGAACGAAATATAAAGGAAAAGGAGGACAAATTCTCGTCTTGTAGTTATCTCATAAGCACAAATCCTATTAAAACAAGAGGCCCATTGCCAATAACTTGCTGGGCTATCCGGGTCGTTGGAAGTCCGAAGCCCACTCCCAATCGCTCCTGCCGTAGACACTTAGAAAACTCAGAAACACATCAGATTTAATGCTCAACATTAAAATTTTATGTGGACGCCGTAAAATTGCCGGGAGTCCGAGGCAACTTGCGATTAAAGTGTCAGGGATATTGCCTCGACGCTGAGGCTTGCTATTGGCAGGGCCACTCATAGTTAATTAAATCGTTACTGCTGCGACGCCATGCATTCCGGAGATGTCCTCCATTACCGCACCCGCACATTAATGCCCGCCACGCACGACTTTATTAGCAATGTGCGAATTAAGTCTGGCAAAATGCACTGTAAAGTTTAAACCACCCGGCGGCGATACCGTTTGTTGCATTGCATTGCACAGTGGCCTCTCACTTGGCCGGTGAAAGTAATTTTTATTGCTCTGGGAAATAGGGTCATAAGTGGAGGTAGCATTTGGCTCATGGCATCTGCGCTGCAGAACTGTGTACAATGTGACTTCTTCGTAAGCCGCAAGACCCTCCAAATCAACTTCATCTTGTGCTCCTCAGTTTATGATTTACCTGGTGGAAATGTCGTTTTTACGATACGTGCAATCGCCTTAAAGTTCCTTGCCGAGGGAGACGACAAACCAAGGTATTTCCGTATTCATTTCTGCGGAGCTTAAGTACTGAGCTGGTCCTCTGGACTGCTGGCGGTTTTATGGTTTGGGGCAATTCTTCCAACTTTCGCAAACATTAGAAATTTCCCCCCCTCTTCACTTGAGTGGCAGATCACCGCCAGGGAGCGTCTACAATCTAATTTGAAGAGAACTGGAATTGACTTTTTCTCAAATTTAAACAGATACTCCGTCGAGCGATGTCACTGCGGGATTATTCAACGAGCCCTTAATTAAAGTTGACCAAACACTCTCAAAACTTTTGGGTTACAGTTCGCTTTGGAGTTTTTCCCTGGGAATGAAAATATCGTGCCCTAATTTAAGATTTTGAAATTCAACAAAAAGAAGCTTCAATGAAACTACTTAAGAACTATCTGCGAAATAGAGGCCACAAAGTTGCGAACAAATTAAGGAATGTGTTTTCTTTTCCTTAATTATTGAAGGCTCTGGTTTGTATTCCAGCCACAAAGCCACTACAACTCACAAGGGAACTACACACCACCCTGACTATTTTAATGCGCGTTAATATTACACGTTCAATCATATTGCACCCCTGGTAAAATAAACACAGCTCCAGAACCCCACAAGCAAGAATCTCCTCCACTGGGGATGTAATCGTACCTACTCGTAGAAGGGCCACTTATGTCCAGTGCCGGGGAGATTAATAGTAGTAATAATGTTGTCAGGGAAGCGCCAGAGTGCCCGGTTTCATGAACATTTTATTTCATTAATTTTTCTTCAAGTGCCTCGTTGAAGCGTTTCCGAATCTGAACACCACGGGCATTTGAGCTTGGAACCTTCACGTCGATGGCTCTTTAATGGCGTAGATGTCTCAATCAATATTCAATTAACTAGCAAACAGCCATAAATTTATGCTGAAAATTGAAAATTGCCCGATAAGGTGTGGGTGGTATGATTGCATCGCTTATTGTTCAGGAAGTTGTTCATTAACGAGAATTGATTAATTTAGTCCATTTTTGCTGAGGAATTTGGCCTCAATTCATTCCATAAATAATTTTTTACCTGTGTAATTGGATGGCCATGAGGAGGTGATGTTACAAGGTTAGAGAGAGATAAATCCAGGCAACTTGTTTATTCCTCGTTGGTACAATGAGAAGGAAAATATGCTTATGTAATTTCTAGCTAGGGTTGGGCTCCACCCACGAGCGTTGAAAGTGTGATCGTTTTTTTTTTCATAACTTAAACCTTATGATTAGAAGGATTGTGATAATGATAATCAATTTAAAAAAAATGTATATCTCCGAAAAATAAACTGCTTTTAAGATGGCCGCCTCAAAAAGGTTGCGCGCGTTAGTATTAATAGTTAGAGAGATGAATGCAATAATGAATCAGGTGGTGTCCATCGACGAAATATTTTGTTTTGTGTAGATTATGCCCCCCTTTAAAAATTATTATTATAAATAGAAAAGTACAAAACTAGGCCTTATTCAAATTTCAGCGAATTCTGGCCGATCAGTGCGGGTCCTCATCTCTCTAACTACAACTTTTTTTTTTAATCAGTTCGATATCACTTCATTAGTTAATTATATGTTGTGTGTATTTTGAACATTTTACTGAGTCGGCTTTCGAAATTGTGAAGAAATAAAGCTATAAACAAATTAGTCCAGTCCAATAGAGAATGGGTGCATTAATTAATTTTTAACTAACTAATTTCAACATGTTTTTTGCTGCCGGCGGTGGCGCAATCTTGAAAAAAACTCGTAATTTCCGGAACACTTTTAGTTTTTGTCAAACATTGCCTTTATTTTTAAAGCAAATTAAATTTGCTACAATATTTTCCAAAAATTTGTATCTCGTGATCTATTTGACGTAGCGACATTTTTTCCTGGATTCGCAGGGCTGGTCGTTTCGGAGTCCCTGATTCGAATCTGCCACCAAAATGTCCAAATTCAAGATGATGGATCCAATATAGCGACCGAAAAAGTTTAACTTCAAGGGATGTCCCTGAACGGCCGCACTAATGGGTTTTTGGGGGCGCTGAATTCGATTACTCCATCAAAATTTCATCACTCACCCCACTGGGTCATATAGGAGAAGGGGAGCAATAGGGAGGGGTGAAAAATTAAGAAAAATTAATTTACTAATACTGTTGAAAAATATGTGAAAAACGAAAATAGAAAAAAAAATTTGAATAGGAATAAATATTTTTACTCGTGAAAATGAAGTAGGTTAGCATTGATTTTTTTGAAGATTGAGGAGAAAAATTTAAATATCTTGGTAATTAATGGACGCAGTGTAGTGTGGATGGGCTCAATGGAAGCACTTTGGAGAGTAATATAATTACGCAAACCTATGAATATTTAATTATTGATAGTTTTTTAGTTAAAGGGAATAAAGTGTAATGAAAGTAGGAGTTTACTGTTTATTTTTGCGCGAAAAGACGGGTGGGGGTAAGGGTGGGAAAATAATTTTAGACGAAATGTGGAGCAAGTTGTGTGCGAAATTTAGGTTGGAAGTATCAAGAAATGTAGAAACTGTGGGTGTAAAAATGAGAAATTTTTGAGATAGGGGAAATTTGTTGCCCCTGGCGATTGGAAGTAAATGGAAAAATTGATTTATTTTTAGTAAAAACGTATTAAGAATATATGAAAGAGATGTATGAGGTAGTTGGGTATGAATTTACGCTTGATTTAATGAGACCATCCCCACAACCCGCAAGAACATACCGGAGAGGGGTTGTAGAAGGGGGCCCGGGCAAGCTAGTGTATATATTTAGATGGAAATGTAGTTTCAGAGACAGTTGGATTGTACTTGAAGTAAACAAGTTTTACAATGCAAATTAATCAGTAGAGATTATATAATGGCGAGTATAATGGTGGAAATGGTTCAGTGTTGAGGACATCGTTTTTCCAGCAACAATATAATATGTTTGCCAGAGGAACTATACAAAATAAGTTAAATATTAGTAGGAGTGAGTGGTTGCTTGTTAAAGTAAACGAAATAAATTAGGAATAATCCTAAGACCAAACAGACTCCCATGTGCAGGCGGAAGTTATTCCGAGATTTAGCTTAATTAATTTCATGAGATTCAAGCTACTCAATTTCTACAATTTCTTCTTGACAGTTAGCAAAATTGCTTAAGTTAAGGATATTTAGCGCAACACAATGGGTCCTTCAAGCACGCCAAGTTATAGAACTTTTCTCATCGTTGAGCCCTTCAAACTTTTTTAATGAACATTCTACCAAGAGGAAAAGTATCTTCGCCAGGATCCGGTTCCAGGTCCAAGTTAAATTGTCGAGTCACGGTAATGATTTATCGAGATTTTTCCCGGTTGGAATCGTTTAAAATAACCAATAAGTGCTCTCTCATTATTGCGCCACGATTCGTTTAATCTCGATTTCATCTGAATAGACCAAGCTGAGTGGAATACAGCAGCAGGGGAGTGCTGAAATCCAGCCGTAGCCCGTGCCAGCCGTAGGCACCGTACCAGCTCCGGCCTTAAGAAGTATCGCCGATGGTTGTTTACCGGTTTTTGCAGACGCTTGGAGTGGCTGCTCCCTTGCGAGCCCGCCCCCTCCTACGGAAATATTTGTTTGCTATCGCTATCAACCGCAATGACTGAAAGCTCTGTTGAAGTTTATGAAATTGAATTAAGTCCGCGTAGCTGGCGCGGCGGGCGGGGCGGCACGGCATCCTGCTCGATGATCAACAATGGCCAGGACTGCTTTGTGCGGGGCACAAGCTCCATGAATAGGCCACGGAGGGATAAAAATGGCAAAACAGTTGCAATTTCACAATTCGACTTTGAATTGGATTTCAGTGCAATCACATGGACTGAAAGGATCTAGAACGGTAGAAGATTTGTTTTGTAATTGGTTTGCTTGTCGTAATCGAATGGGAGGGTCAAAGGGCATTGATGGCCCGCCGCTTGATAAATAAACTTAAAGTGCCCGATGGAGTCTGATTCAATTTATTCTCCCTGCATCATTAAAAACAGCGCAAGAGTGTCCGAGGTGAATTCAGAAAGAAATATCCTCCAAAAAAAAATTAAAATTTGCCTAAGAGCAAGTGTTGATAGGAAACGGACCTCGCAAACATTTCATGCTAAAGAAACCTTAAACATAATTTTGAAATTTGATATATATGTGTGAATATTACAAGAAAAAAAGGATTTTCTCTGATAAGTGGGATGGAGAGGGAGGATGCATTACAAGTCAACATGAGAGAGAAAGCAATAGAAACCAACGATTCTCTTCAAGACTATATATAGAGACTAATTATAGAGAGCCACTTTTTAACTGACTGACGAAAAAAAGGAGGAGGTTCTAACATTTCCTCGGAGTAAAAGTATGATCTCTTAAAATATCCCCAAAAAGCGCTTACTGTACTCTTTTTGGGTCAATTTAACACATCACATTCTAACTGCGTACTCAACGGAAATCCTCTTAAGAGTTATCCAAAGTCTGCACATCAGTTTTAATGAATTCAGCAATAAATGATCTTTTCAAGTAAAATATATTTTGAATCAACCTACCACAGGTCTTATTCTAAGAATTTGATATGGCTGGCATTACAACTTTCTCAATTACTAGCTTTAATCATTTTCAGAGTTAAATTTAAGCAGATATCTATACTTAGAATAATACCTGGGTGCCGTTCCGCGGTTCTGGGTTCGAATCCCACATGGGGGGAGAATAAGCACTTTACTGCTTCAAAAAGCGCTTCAGGAGGCTTTGAAAGTGTGAGATATGAAAATTCAGTATGGAGCATTGCGGAGTATTCACGGCTAGAAGCCAGGCGTTCCGAGTTAAAATCCATCGGAAACCACACAAAACAGCAGGAATTTCAGAAATGTGCATTTTTTACATTTCCCGTTGTAAAGTTTACCACTGAATCAGAAATATAAAAATATACAATACACATAGCGCCATACATAAAACCGAAGTGATGTTCTTCCTGACGCTTAGGAGTGTATACACCACTTTGAAATTTTAATTTAACACATGTTTTTCTTAAAATAGACTTTCGCGTAATCTGCTAATTACTCCTTTCGTAGCTCGTACGAACACCTTATCACTTAACCCTTCTTGCTGGGTTCCACTGAGCTCTAGCAGGATTGACTGAAAACCATTAACGAAAAGAGTTGTCGTCAACCTCGAAATTAATAATTATAACTTCTGATTTTGTTCAGTGTGGCTCCATCTAAATTTGAAGAAAATATTTCACCAGTGGGGGGGTGGTATGTTACGCGCTATCTCCACCAATAGCGAACCGATTTCACCGCGTCGAGCTGTTGAATAGTGAGCTGCCATTTTTGTTTTTTTTAATAAATTTCTTTCCAACAAACTCGTTTGAATATTTTACGATAAAAAACGTTCATCGCAATCGAGTTATTAATTTCATCACAGTAAGATCTAAAAAACGGCCCCAAACGTGGAACCTCCTTAAAAGATGTGATCAATACCAAATCGGCCCAATAGGAATAATGTCATTATTTTACTTTATTCTAATACGATAAAACAATGCGCAAAATGACGTATGTCATAAAAGAAAAACCTTTATTTAAGTTTAGAGAATTCTTAAATAAAAATTAAAATAAAAAGAATGTTTCGACGAACACCCACATATAATCGTCTGAACTACTTTCAGAAGCTCCCCAAGAAGAAGAACGGTTCCACAAAATCTGAAAACGTTGCAAGGTCAATCACGAGTGCCGCTCGGATCCCGCGGTCGTATAACCTGCGAAATTGTAATTTAACTCCTAATCTACTCCGAAACGCCCAAAACTTAGACGTAATTTATATTCATGAAAATTTAAATTGGCACATGCTTGTCATTAAAAGTTTTATCCTCAGATTTGCATACTCTCACAATGGCAGCGCACCCACAGGAGTACCTTTTCGTAAGTCTATTATTGTGTCCATCAGGAGGAGTATAAAATCCGAAGTTCGTGAGACGGAGATTTTCTTGGATTTGTGCTTTATTGGGTACAGCAGTATTCATTGACGCCCCTCCGTCGAGCTAATTCAATGGCGAACTTGAGTGTAGGAGGATAGAAATAGAGGGCATGCTGATCACTTCCTGAACCGCAATGGATACTGGTGTGGATACTGGTGGTACCATGCCGTTAGCCGAACGAGTGTTTGGGCTTGAATCACACCCAGCAATAAGTTCCAGCTCTTTGTGGCTGAAGGAGCGACCTCCATTTAAGAAACACTTTACCTAGCTCGCTTCTCCCTTCTGAATTCATAATAAGTTTGTCTTGCACACTTAATTAATTATTCCCTGAAATGTGGAACTGAAAGGAAGTTTCTTCGTGTCAGGACTCCAATATGCAGGTAAAGGACGTAATCTTAATTCGAGATGGTACAATGCGATGAATATTGAATTGCTAACATTATTTCTGTGCCAACATTGCAGAGCTCGCTCCTTTCTTTCGAAAATCATACTAATTAATTTCAACGTGAAACGGTTCAAAGCGTTATCGAGTGGAGTGGCCAATGTTCTGATATAAGAACAAAAGTACGAAACTGCTTTCAATTGAAATTCCTTCATTGCACTCTCACTTCCTAATACGAGAAACTCGGCAACTTCATTAATATTGTATTTTTAGAAGGAAGAATAAATAAAAGATAATAAAGGGTTAAAACTCCAAGGACCAGTTTTATTTAATATTCCTAAAGTTCATTCCACATGAAAAAATCAAACGAGTGGAGCGCAACATTTTTGACTTCGTTGAAATTTTCTGGGTTTGAGTGCTTGCATTACGATCCGAAACCCCCAAAATACCCTTTTGGAACAGTACCGCGTATCTCATTAGTAACATCCAGGTGTTCCATAAAGAAGCCATCTCGGCCCCCAATTATTTATTTATAAATGACGTAAGTTCAGCTTTATCCACTTCTAGTATGAGAATTGCGATTCTCCCGCATTATTATCAGTGTTTAATGTTGACGTGAATACGTCTTTAACAACAGTGAACTGCATGCTGGAATTCAAGTGACATGAAAAGGGAAACTTGTAATTTCACTGTCGGGCACGAAACCTTTAATTTTCAAATTTTGATACTATAATAGATTCTAGACTAGTGACCCCGAAAACCTGTTGGTGTTGATTTTCATGCTCGGTGATATCCGATAAATCGTGTTTTATCAACAATAACTTATACAACATGCTATTTCGGTTTCCTTTCATATGTGCAAGCCATTCCTGAATAAGGTAAGTAAGTATCTAATAAGGCTAAATAAAACAAAATAGTTCTACTAAAGTGTGCGATGAAATATTCCGCAGTTATTAACTAGATCACAGTAGCCATCACATACATAAATTGTAAACCCTGGTCATGTGGCGGCATACATTTTCTGGAATAAACAAGTTTGAAAAACGACCAAAATGTTCACCCTCTAAGTTTTTGATTTATGTTTTATTATTGAGTTGTGCTTTATACATTTCTTTAATAAATAAGAAACTACTCACCTTAAACTTCTAAAACCATCACTAAATCCTTCAAATGTAGTACATGGATCTAGAATAAATAACATAAAATGAATTACGAGCGAATTAAGCAAAATTGAAGAACAATAACACAATTCACAAACATAACGAATCATTGCGCTTCATGTCCAGAGGCAAAATTTATACATAAAAGGAAATAAGAATCTAATTGGAAAGTGTGCATACCTGTTTCATTCGATTAATTCCCTTGAAAGGCTTGAATAATTTCCCAGGTGAGACAGGAGAGCGGACGACGACGTCCCGATTAGCTGAAGAAGCACAGAAATGTTTAATCTAACACGGCACAAATGTACAAAAACGCTAAAACACAAGAACGAAACTCGAACGGGATAGACAAAACACTAGAACATAATCAAACGCAAATTTACCGATGGCAGTTAGGTAACTGTCACATGCGGCACTTTAAAACATACTCACCACAACTCAAACTTCATGTACTGCCACCAACAGGTACATGAAATCAAGGTAAAATTTCGTGGTGTATTAAATGGTGCCAATTAAATTGGCGAATAAGTGGGAAAGAGAAGGTGGTGTGAACGAGACAACGCAATTAAGTCTCAAAGCTGGCCCCCATAGAATCCGGCAACGGCAAACGAAGCGTCGCCTTTGCCGCAGAGTTTGATAGCTTAAAGCATTTTGAGTCCGGCAAGAGCGGCTGAACCCATAGAATCCGTCGACGCATCCGCTCCCGCTGAGCTGTTTATGACAAATCGAGACCAACCGTCAACTGGCGCAGTATACTGCGCAGGTGAATTAACCAGGTAAATCTAGTACCAATTCGTCAAGCAACTAGACTGATGAATTCAGGAAAAACTCGGCACCCTCCAGGAAATCCAAACGAAAAAACAGCAAACCGAATAATTGCAAAATCACCAGAACAATTCACAGATTGCAAATTCAAACCTTTGCTTGTCAAATAAACAGCTGATTCAACGAATCCCAACTGGCAGTTGTCAAAGGTCTCTCAGCAAAAGCTCTCTCACGCCGGATTGCCGCAACGAAATATATGTAGAAGGTTCCTCTAAATTGCTCTCTGGCAACGTGCTGCCGTTGCGTCGGCTATGGGTCAGCTCCCATATGAATGCATGCTTTTCAATAGTTGTGCGGCGACGGCGAACGCGACGTTTGCCGTTGCCGAATTCTATGGGGGCCTGCCTTCACGCTTGGGTTCCACACGAATTTGGAGAGTTTTTTAGCCGCAGCCATGCTATGGCGAAAATACATTTTTTGGTGATTTAAATGCGAGCTTTGAGAGTTAGAATTTTTTTTTTATTGAAATATTTATTACGAATTTCAATTTATAGTATTATTTTATTAATTGAATTTTGATTTCTTGTAAAACCTTTGTGAATTATTTTTCTTGCATCAAATAAAGAATAAACTTGAACTAAAGTGCACAGTTTGTTGTCATTTACCGCTACACCCGCTAAACTATCCACAATAGTTTTTGAGATATCAAACACTGAAAGCATGAAATAAAACTAAGTATCATATTATGCGAAAAACCTTTTTAAGTGAAACGATTTTACTAAAACAAGCACTAAAATGTAAAACATAAATTTTTTTACCGCCTGCCATATGTAAAAGTGACAAAAGTTAAGGGTCCACAATTTTTTATTATTATCTCGCACATATGAAAGAAGAAGAAAATTATTTTGTATAATATTTTTATTTTATGACGTCTTAAACAAAGTTGTGTCACTTTAAAAAATTTGTTTATACTTTTATTTCCCTTTTGAACTTTTTATTTGGGTAATTATTATCTTTACTATCCTCCTTTACGATTCAGTTGACATACTCCAGAGTCAAGTGAGCACATTTCTGCAAGTAAATGTTTTTCGGTTAGAATATACTCGTACATACATATGACGCAGGCAAGGTTACACACAATAATGTGTGGCAGTAAAAAATTCTTAATATCAGATGCTTTATAGCTTATCTACTTATATTTGTGAGTACTCTTCTCTTATATGTATCATATAACTTTTAATAAGCGGTTTTGATCAATTAAAGGGAATTTTAAAGTTCTGCACATTCTTTGGCAGCACTAGACCACCAAAAATGCAGACGAATTTAAGAGTTCCCCAACCGAAGGAATCTCTGCACCGAGAACAACATAAAATCACTTTACAATTTCCAGTCGAGTGAATTCAACCTTCGACCCTAGCTGGAAGCGATTTATCACTTGAAAAAGGTTCGAGGACCTGTTTGGGATGCTTTGAGATTTCTGAACGTGATGCTGGGCCACAACCTTAAAAAATTAGGAAATGCTTAGCATATTGTTCGCTGCCTATTAACGCAGATTTTTATAGATTCCATAAAAAGGGCAATTAAAGTGGACATAAATTTGCCTAGCTTTTATTTAAGGTGAGCCTGGTATTTTGCCACAACGTCCCCATAATTTATTATAGGGCGGAATGTGACTGTGTTTGTGCGCTTTGTGTATTTAATCTGCGGGACGCCCTACAATTGTAAACTGGGGAGGATCCGGGCATATCCACCCAGCTATACTTTACAAATTAACGTTTTTCCTAGAATCCGATGAGGGTCCAACAAATTGGCTTTTTACGTTTTCTGCATACACAAACTTCACTTTCTGTCTCAGCTCAAGGATGCTACAGAAGGACCTTCCTCCTGGCTGGGAGGGAAATGCCAATGGGCAACCCATTCATGACGAAATAATACGTCTAGAAGGGAAATCGCTTCGTGCATTTCAAGTGGCAGATCTGGCCGCTCTCGTGCATGCATCCTTCCTCCCGTTCGTCCAGGCGTGTCTGCCACCATCCCAACCGTGTTGTCCGTATGACCAGGTGGCGGAACCTGATCAAAGAAAAAACAAAACGTCTGGATTTGCTACTACGTCGCTCGGTCGGTTCGGTACATATCTGTGCAAACAGAAACGGAAGACATTCAATTAATAAGAGCGACTCCGCAAGGTTTATATCGACAATTCCACTTCATTTTTAGAGCATGTTGGGATGCCTGGCACTTGGGTAACATTTATAACTGCACATGCATCGGACACGTGTTTCAACTCTTTTCCACGCCAACTTTGTACTCAACTAAGTCCAGCAGCAGCCCAGCATGCACCTTGCAAGCAATTAAAGGATTTTTTTTTATATTCTAATTTGCCTGTATGTAACGGCAGGAGGCACTAATTTCGCAGACTGATGTCACACTCGATTTATAGTTATTAAAGTTTTTAAACAAAATCCTAGCATCCTGCCAGGACTAGCACTCGACACTCGGTGTGCCCTATTTGCATGCAAATGTACGTATAGGTATACCGACGCACGCGACGAATAAAATGCTTTTTATGGCTCTTTACTGTAACGAGGTCGGTGAAATGAAGCGGAAATTCAGAAAACGTTCAAATGTTTTCATTTACGCTTCACCTCTGTTTGTGGCATCTCAATGTGCTGTTCCCCAGTACATTCCAATAATCGCAAGCGAGCTCCAACCTCCCGGATTAGGAACTATTGCAAAGTACACGTTAAACTTTCCGATTGGGATCTCTGACCGAGAGAGCGAGTCTCTTCGATGAAATAAGAAATTAACTTGGCAAATGTGTGAACGAAGGCGAACTTTTTACATAAATTAAATCTACTGTAGTCAATAACAACAAGGTTATTTTGGGAAAATATTTTCTTAATTACTGAGATCTTTCCGATTCCTTTTCGAACCTAAATTGGTACCTACTAATTAATTAATGACAAAGTTAGCAACGTAAGTTCATTATTCGCAGAGGTATTTGGGTTGTGATGAATTCTCGGAATCATGTGAAAATACGAGTCAATGCATCATTGCTCGATCATTGAGGAACTTATTTGCCAAATGTTTCATTTCACCGAAAAGAAATCTGAACCATTCTCATTGGTATTAGATATACATGCATTCATACGTACGCAATTCCTGATAAGTCATGTTGAAAAAGCATTACCGGGAACATTACCTTCTTAATGATAAGCCTCCACACGTGGAGGCAAATTAAATATGGAAAGCGTCTCAGGATAATTGGATCATGAGCCTTGTTGAATCTTCTAAGCAGGTATAGGACACAACGCGTAAATCATTCTTATTGCCATAATCATGTCATTTCTCGCAAATCACAACAATCGGCGAAAAGTGGCATCAAAGATTTTATAACTATAAAGATGTCACACACCGAACAAATTCCGTGACCACGAAAAATATCAATAGGACCTACTGCTATGTCCTGCAGCGAAAACGTGGTGCATGGTATAGGCTGTTAAATTTTTGCCGCCCTTATCTCTGCAATTGTTAGTTCCTAGAGTTTTTTTTACAATCCAACAATTTGGTTGAAATTGCACAAGAAATAGTTTTTGGGTATATTTCTGAGCTAATCAAAACTGAATCATGTACTAGTACTACTAATAAGGCGGGGTAAGGTATGCGTTAATGCGGTTAACGTAATTAAATAATCAAACAGTTAAAAAATAATAAATTCAATTAAGTAATGAGAGTTTCTCACAATACTTTTTTACGATGAAAAAGATAAAATTGGGAGGTTTATTTCTCGTACGCAATTAGTAGTATACTTTGTTCAGATTTCAGACAATGAATAATTAATATATGTACAACGGTAATTCTTTTTATGCTGTTACAAAAAAATCGAAACTTCTATTTATAGCATCCGAAGTAGGTATTTAGAATTGAAATACTTTGAGGCAAAGAAGAATTCGTTCGAAATTTCTAATATTTCTTTTTCCACAAATGCCGATATTGAATTTCCAAATTATTATTTCTATGTTTGCTTCATTAAAAAAGACAATATAACAAAATAAGCATGAGGAATCTTTTGGAGTACTATTTACAGCAGGGCTTTTTCAATATACTGATTCGTTACGGATGATTATTGTATTATGATTATTGAAAGTACGTTCTCACCGGTGGTGCTATGAAAATATTCGTACAACCCACTAAACACTTTGAACCAGAAAGAAGTGTCAATCCGTTATGCAATTATTGCAGGAAGCTATCAACCGAGGCTTTGATTATTGAAGTGCGGGACTTCCCCGTATTCCTTTGTTGCAGCTCCATTTTGGAGGTGCCGTTAAAAATCACGACACTCCTGCTCAAAATATTAATATGGGAAATTCGCATACTTCTCAAATCACGACCCATTATTTTTTGCAAGCGTTAAACTTGTTCGCAGTAAAACGGCTAAAATAAAAAAATCGGTTCCCACATTTGCCGTCCCTAAATTCTGCCGCCCTAGGCCTGCTGGTAAATCCGCCACTGTTATTTTCATACAACTGCTGCGCCCTCGCTGGGCTTGGGGTGGATTTGTCAAACCTAGCTGCGTGCGTGCGACTGTGCGCAAGATCAAACGTGAGGAGATATACAAATTTGTATTTTTCCGATATTTCTTGGAATCCTCTGAGTTGCATTTGCAATAAATTTATGTTTAAAACCAAATAAAAATCATTTTGGTGCCAAATCATGTGTGTTTTTATTCGATTTAAAAATGAATCTGTTCTGTGAATGATCTCAACTGTTTTCGACTTACAAGGTGATTAATAAATTTGGGATGGACATTATTAATATATTTTTATCTTTTGATCTCCTCAACGCACCGACATCAAGCTAACGCCAGACAACTACCATCTTAATGTGCTTTCCAAAAATGCTACAAATTTTGAACGGCCTCTACCACTGCAGGAACAGTCACTGGGGAAAGTTAAAAAGCAGTAAACAATTTTAAAATTCATGTTTCTCCCAATTTATCTCCGAAATTTATGTCATTAATGCACCTCCTTTTTGCCCGACTGCGCCAGAAGGAGGGTTATGTTTTTCGAGTGTATGCATGTTTGTATGCATGCATATTTCTTTGTAACGCTCTGTAGCTTAAACGGCTTGATGGATTTTAACTTGAGACGTGTCGTTAGATACGTGTTAATTGCGAGAGTGACACTGGATATATCAAAATTATAAAACTTGAAATGGCCGATTTTTGGCGCCATAACATATGACTTCAAAATATTTTTTCCCTCTAAACCTATCGAGTGGGTTATCAACATAACGGAGTTTTTAAATGGCTTACAAAAATATATACAATGTATATGTTTAAATGTAATTTGGAATGAAAAATGCTAAAAGAAAAAATTATTGAAAAAAAAAAAGCCGACTGACTGTAAAAAAATCTAAAAAGATGTAAACAAGATACATTCATAATTAAATCTATAAATAAATCAGTACTATTGAAATTGATCGAACTGGTCAATATTTGTAACAAACTGACAAAGTATAACTAATTGGCGGTCGGAGGCTACATACACAGACAAACAAAAATTTATGTAGTCTCCGACCTTTTTTTTTATTTATTTATAACAAGATGGGTATTTCAATAAAAATAAAAAGATGGCCTTGTCTGACGTGAGTTTGATTGCAGATCAAAATATTAAAATAAAATAATAATGTGCATCCCGAGCTTATATGAATCACGCTGTAAATAAAAACGGTTGAGATCCCCCCTGCCACACGATTTTTGTTTGCCTAGGTGAGATCTATCAACTGTATCATTTTGGTCCCCGTTAATTGCAACACCCTGTATGTATAGATTAAATAAGGTAAATGAAGGAATTTCGTGCGAATACCAAATGATTAAAAAAATATCATTAAAACGATATATGTAACTTGTTTTGACCACCCCCATTCGTCAATACCTTTTTCTCATGCAGTATTTTCTCTTAATATAAATTTCATGTCGGCCAACACCTTGAATCTATAAATAATTTAATAATTATGCATAATATACTGTCTTACCTAATTAATTTTTACCATTCATCCCCATTGCGTGTAGGAGGGGCAAGACGATTTAATTTACCGGCAAAATTGCCTCAGGCCTTTGCGAAATTTTCCATCACATTATTGAAATGGTTGAAACCTGTGGAAACTCCCACATTCTTTTCATTTAAGAATATCAGGAACTCGAATTGCTTCTTGTTTGTTATTTTGACCCTACATTATTTATAACTAGCTGATTTCCCCTTCTCCTGTGTTTTTCGTACTTGTAAATTAAATCTGCATAAATTTGTTTCATGCGCGGAGGCGTTTTTACATTTGTCACGTGGAAACCCAAAGCATTCCCGGCGTAAAAAATATTCCACCTTTTCGTGAAAGACTCATCACAATCGGTTCAGCCATTCCCGAGATTATCCCACACCAACAGACACAAAAAAATTTTAAAAACCTTTTGTTGAGTTTTAGTACCGATGTATAAATATGTGTACATATATATGTATGACCTTAGAAAAAAGCAGTTATTTCGAAAACAAAGACACTCCAATCCAACTTCATGAAAATTCATATATATTTACGTTGGTGACTTTTGGCCGCCATGGTGACGTTCGAAATTTCGATAGCAGATTTAACATCAGCGACACCAAAAGGCTTTATCATCTATGGGAGACGAGAATGAATGGAATGATAGGCCTCATATAGGCAAACAAAAAATCGTATTCCAGGGGGGAGCAATCTCAAGCGTTTGGGAGTTACAGGGTGATTCATAAAATCGGGACGCACAATTATTGATGTATTTTTATATTTTGGTCTACCCAACGCAGTGACATCAAACTCACGTCAAAAAACTAAATTATCGGAGGACTTTTCAAAATGAAAGTATTTTTATCTTGCTCGGAATTTAAGAGTTTTTCTTTTGCGATGACTGAAGCACAAACTTTACAATTAAGTTTCTTAACACAAATTTTAAAAATAGCGTACCCTACATTTTCTTCTAATCTAAATACGTTATGGACTGCCCCTCTGGCAATGCTTCAACTTCATTAAAAAAGAAATCATTATTAAATCAATCTATTAATTGTATACTTACGCTTAGCGAAGAAGTACTCATCGATTCAAATATTAACGCTTAATTTCTTTTGACTGCACAATATATGAGAAGCTTTTCAATAATTCCTTGCACATTTCTAATAAAAAAGAAACTATTATAAAAATGTGTGGCAACTGACGAAATATATCCAATACCTCCTAAGCAGGGACTGTAATGATTATGTTAAAAAAAATACACATTAAAAAATAACGGCTACTAAGTACTTAATTTTTATTTTTCGATCGCTAGATAAGGCTTATCAAGTAATTCTTATCTTCAATTGGTTGTTAACAATCAAGTAATAATTAATTATTATAAGTAATATTAAGAAAAGATTTTATTTTGATTTCCTTTTGCAAATTTATCGGAGGCAAGGCATGTTTTAATTGCAGGAGCAACCGTATATAATATAATATAATATTTCATGGATGAAAAATGTGAACAGCCCTAATTCCTGCATTAACGGAAAAGCCCAGGAAAATCCGGGAATGATCTGTTAGGAAAATATGCAATTGGAAACCCTTCAAGCTTTGAAATTAGCGCCTAACAATCCAACAACTCCTCTACACTATTTGGATAAGATAATCAGATTATATTTTCATGACATTAAAAAAGAAGCGGCCATTGACCAATACACAGCGGAAAACTCATTTAGGATTTAGGTTCTAAAAAGTTATAAGCTCTTCTTCATATCTAATCAAAATTATTAGAGCACTCCACCCCCCACAAACAATACACAATTGGGTTTAGCTGTAAATTTTGCATTACCTAATGAAAAACATCATGTTTAAATTTCATATTAGACGGCTCTAATCTGAAAATAAGTAAACAGAAAAACTTCTTCTCCTTAACCTTTTTTTTTATTTCATAAAACAGAAGAATTTACCATTAGCATAACTGGAGTCCGTCAGTTCTTTGCATCATAAAAATGCACGTCACCCCAATGGGCTCGACGGGGGACATCGTATCCAGAGGCATGTAATTGAATGTTCCAGTTCTGCTGACGATATTTGTTAAGCTTCCTGTTTCACGAGTGGATTTTAAAATCAATCAAAAAAAGGAGGCCGGTAGATCAATACTACCCGAGGAGCTGCCAAGCGGAACCTGAAAAGGGAAAACTTCAAGTTGAGAAGTTCTACCCGAAATGGATTTTGTCTCAGCAAGACGTCGTAATGGAAAAAGTTTCTGTCGCTGAGCATAAATTCTGTCAGGATCACGGCAAGAAAAAATCCTTCGGCCGCATCGATCCGATTCTGTTGAATATTCATTAGTCATAGACCTGTCAACAATAAATGTGTTTCGCCGGTCTTGAGGACTTTTATTTATGGTCGTCCGTAATCCGGCTACTACAATGGCTTAAACTTTCCGAATTCAGGGAAACGTCCTTTGTTCGAGTGCCAAATGAGTTCCATAACCCGTCGAGGTGCACCGCCTAATCATGTAATTAAGTTTTAATCTCACCGTTGGGCGCTCTCCCCGGCAAAATTCAACTTGTGGAGTTTCAATCAAACATTTTCCACCTTAATTAAAAGTGCCCTCGCTTCCAGCTAGACCCTTGCGAGCCAACCTACGCTACGATCCAAACTATGTAGTGCGACCTAATGACAGAATCTGTGCATAAGGTAAAGCAAAGTCCCCTGGCAAGAGTAGTTGTAATTCACACAGAAAAAAGTCCTTGATCATAATTTCCGAGTGAAAACTTTGTCCACCTGTTCCTGACTGCTTTATGATTCTGCGGCCTTTAAAAATGCAATTTCCTCTTTGTTTGATAAAAGTGCACTTGAGCTCCTCGCGCTGACTGGGATGAAACTGCATGAAACTGCATCCGCGGTACCTGAAGAATGAAAATGAAGTTAAAAAATTCCTTCGTATTACAAAGTGGGTGTACATCTAACAATGAGTCATCTGCATGTGTAGCCTACATAGTCGAGTTATGGAAAGCCGTGCATACGTTGGGTTAATATGTTTTCGTGATAAACTAAAAGAAATAAAAATCGTTCGGCACTGCAGTCGGTGGCAGACCTATCCGCAAAATCAATACTTAATCAGATCAGAAGCAAATCCGACGTTGAATTGAAACTTATTGCGTCCTTACACTAGCAGACCCGTCCCAGCTTTGTCCAGGGTCTTTTCATACTTGTAAATTAAAATTCTGAACGAATTGTTTCAAGTTGTATCTGAATTCATCATGCACGGTAAAACTGTTGCAGAATGCATAAAAGTGTTTCATGCGTGGAGACGGATTTCCATTTTTCCCGCGGGAACCCAAAATATTACCGGGATATAATGGGCGACTACTTATGAACGACAAAATACTCTACCCTCAGTAGAACCCGTCAAAATAGTTTAAGGCGTTCTCGACGTTAGCCCTGACAAAAAATCCCATCAAAAACATTTCATGTATAATATAAAAAATAGCCAAGTCTCGCGACTCTTTTACTCTAAAAAAGTTGTGAGATCTCTTGTAGAGCCAAGTCTATTCTTACTACCACCTAAAAAACAATTTCTTGTAATAATGGAAATAGAAGCAGTGGAAAGAATATTTCACTATTTTTAAATTTTTCCTTTCTTTATAAACCAAAGGCCAATTGAATACCAAATTCCAAGTTTGTAGGTCTGCTAGACTTAACCTATTTTCTCCTGTAGAATCAGCAGACCCTACACTGTGAGGAGTTGGAGGGTAAAAATAACAGATTTTCTTTTATTTTTGTTACTAGTATGCTAAACCCAGCCTGCATACCAACTTTCAGATTTTTAGGACTTCAGGAAGTACCTAGAGCTTTTCATGGTCATGAGTAGGTCCGTCAGTTAGTCAGTGACAAATTAGTCTGCTAACTACATCTTATGCTGACAATTTGGGCTCTTTAGTATTAACCAGACCGAATCTATGAAGGTTCAAAAATACGACGAAGCGATTCGAGAAAGGGTAGGTAGTGTCCTGCCGTGTGCCCAGAGAGACAGAGAGAAGGTACAACAAATTATGGCCGACCAAATACTCTAGCTGTAAATCATGAACGACCAAATACTGTACCTTCCAAGGAAGTCGCATATAAAACGGCTTAATCGTTCCCTAAATTAACACCGACAAACAGAACACTGGCAGCCCTTTTTGAAAAGATTGTGCAAATAAGCTTAGAAGAAGGCAGTTATTTCGAATACACAAACCCTAAGAACCCAATTCCATGAAAACTTATTGAACGCCCCCAACGCGACCCCAAAATTTCCTATATATTTATTTACACGAAAATCTGTTCAAGTTTAGAATTTTCGGTCACCATATTGGATCTGCCATCTTTAATTTCCAAATTTCAATAGTAGATTCGACATCAGAGACCCCGAAAACATGAAAAGACACATTTTCATAGCCATCCTTTGAAGAGCAGTCCGAAGAAGCAAGCTATCAAAGATTAGAAACCACATTCGATTCCATGCTGTAATGGAAGGTATAAGGTAACTCCACGAGAAGCCCTCCTCATTTATATACATACATATATACTAGCTGACGCGTCACAGTCTTGCCCGGGTTTTTCCATACTTTTAAATTAAAACCGTTGCGGAATGAATGAATGGAGACGATTTTGCGTGTTTTCCGCGGGAACCCAATATATGTATGTATTACCGGAATAAAAGGTAATCTAAATCACGAACGACAAAATGCTCTACCTTCCAGTCCCAGGTCCCATCAAAATAAATTCAGCCGTTCCCGATTACAGAGTGATTCATAAATTGAGGATGCGACATCAAACTTTGCAAAAATACCATCAATGTTTAAGTACCTCTACCACTGCAAGTACAGTCACTTGCGAAAGTGAAAAAATACTCTTGAATTTCCTAAGAGAAAGGATATACAAATTTGTACGTTTGCATTGTACAAGAAGGGGAATTTTATGGGTAGTGAGGTTCTTGGACTTGCTTGTATCCAATGTGGATCATAATAAGCTGACTTTGCTCAATTGTATATTTCAATTAGGAAATGTCTATTTGCACCCAACTATGTCCATGTGTGGGTGTATCCGTACGACCGAAATCCGCGAAATGCATGGCCTACTGAGTGATTATTTGCCTTTTTCAAAATATCTACGCACTGAAATGTTTTCGCACTGTCATTGTACCCGTGTTTTTACACGGGAAAATCAGGTGCGAATAGACACTGCCTTTTAATTACTTTAATCCTAATGATTTAATTGTTTTACAGTCCACATTGTAGAATCAGTTTTGTGGTCATCTGCCACAATCTCGCTTATTTAATAACATTAAGAGTGCCTATCGAATACTGCAATACGATTTTCGTGAAAGTAGAAATATCTAGCCCGTCCGTACTTTTCAAAGATACATTAATTCAAATCGCTAATTAAACTCGTTCGTCCTCTCTTTTGTTTTAAAATACATTCACATCTGCCTTAAGACGCTCGGGGCGTCTGAAAATAAGAAAATATCTTTGGTCCGAAATCAGCAACAAATCTTGGCTAAGCACCCTAAACGAGTTATTCTTTCACTAGAGTGGCGCCTTTCGTGCTTTAACACGCGTATAGGGAGAGGAGCAAACTACAGATAAGGGCTCGGAGCGCCCGGGTGTGACAATAAACCCAATCGCTGATAAACAAAGTAATGCTCTGCGATAATAATTTTCACAAAATTCAAGCGAGCGGCTTTAAAGTCTCCTTCTGGTGCGCCGGAAGCCCCAAGGGGAGCACGGGTAATGGCAGCGAGATAAGATTCAAAGTAAACATATGCCAAGCTGGTTTATGGATTTGCCAGCAGCCGGAGAAGATGGAGAGTGCCCTGTAAAACTACCCAATTGAACTTGCTGGGTGAGTAGATGGGAATGAGTTTCCTGCAGAAAACAAGATTAATTGACATTTACAGTCGCAAACAAGGGAATAAAAAGTTTTCGCGACAGGTCGTCATCGGTGCAAAGTACTCGCGGTCGCAGCACTCGTTCGGCAAACTTGCGATAGTCCCGGCCACGTTCGAAGCAATTGTACAATTAATTTTCCCTGCTACGGCCAATGTAGCCACTGGTCCCACGGTGAATCCTTTCCCTGATCCTCTGCGCCCGTGGTCTTGCAGGTCCCTCGCTATTAGCACACAACTAAGTACAAACTTTTATCATAAAGACTTTATTTGAAAAGTTTTTCCTCCACGACATAAATTGCGGTGCCGCTGAAGGAGAAAAAACAAGCCGTCGGTTTATTTAACAGGGAAAATATTGGGCACGGGGCGTCTGGGCCGGTGTTTGTCCGCTCCCTGCTGGGATGTCCAGCTCGGGTCAAAGTGTAAGTTACACTTAATCTGCAGCTTTTCAGGAAAATATAAAACTTTCCTTTCGGAGAACGTTAACGTGTGAGTAAACAAACGTCTGCTGAGCCAAATTGGGATTTGTTGAAGTCTTTGGCCAGTTCTGTGATCATCGTCAACACATGGTGGATGCCGGAGAGGATTAAATTAATTTTATCGCCCAGACGTTTTGGTATCGTCTGCTCAGTTTGGTCCACACCATCCATGTTTGCGTGCAGCGTGGCTGGCGCAGTAATCATTGTATAATTTTCGTCTGTTAACGCTCTAGCAATTACCTCCGCGCTTTAATGATTTTTTCCGCCAGACGAGTCCTTCCATTTCGTGGTAACAGGTAAAATAATTTCTCCAGCACTTGTCAGTTTATCTATTGTACTGCTTGCTACTGTATTGTAACATACCGGATTTGTCCTGTTCAGTAGGTATATACATAAATAAGTCTCTTTCAATAAGGACGCTCGACTTTCAAATGTAAATAAAAGAAGTCATGTATGAGATATCTACTCCATTTTTTGTTATTTGAAAGAATATTTTATAGCATTAAATATAATATATATAATATAACGTCGTTCAAATGTCAACCACGGCTTTTCTTGTTTGTACGTATCTTGCCTAAATCTGCCTGAATTTGCTGGATGGCGTTCGTTATATTGACTTTGATGGCATCGATTGTTTGGGCTATATTCGCATAGACCTGTGATTGATAGCCCCAAAGAAGAAGTCTTAAGGCGTTAAATTGCAAATTTCACGCCGCCTCCGCCTGACATCCGCGCCCTCAAATCGCTTGTGCAGAATGTCCATCGTGGCATACGCTATGTGGCACGAGGTGCCGTCCAGTTGGGAACACATTCCGTTGGTATCCATATCATCCAGTTTGGGTCACAAGAAGTTGCTAATCATACATCTGTAGCGCTCACAGTTGATGGTTATGGCAAGACCAGTTTCATTTTTAAAGAAGTACGGACCGCTAGACCAAAATCCCTGGTGACTTTCTCGGGATGCATTTGGTGCTTATGTATCTTGTGTGGATTGGTATTGCCTCAAATGCGACAATTTTCCTTGCTCATCCATTCATTCAAAAATGGGCTTCGTCGCTAAAAATGATATTTTTTTGCGAAATTTGGAACAACTCCCCAGTTGTCTATGGTAGTTTACCTTGAGTGCCTAGGTCAATTGGAATTTATACGTGTGCAGACCCAAGTCCCGACTCAAAATTGTGAACGCCGAGAAATTGACTGCCTCGGGCTTTCCCGTACACTCTCACAAACACCAGTGATGTTTTCAGTAGATTTCAGTTACGTACGAATGTTGGCTGATTATTTATGTAGGTACGGAATCGGTTGATTGGCCACCAAATGTCAAATAGACGCCTCGGCCGAACGGTTAAATCACGTAATGCGCAGAACGTTTCTTGAACGGAGCACTGATTTTGATAATAAAAATTGATGATTCTCACACGTTCTTCAACGCTATAAACTTCCACGGTAATTTGCCACACACTGTTGAATAATTTATAACAAATTTGACAGATGCAGCTTTAACAACATGGCCGCTATAACCTAAAAAAATTGGAACGTCTATATTGAAAGAGCCTTTAGTAAGTAAGACGTTTTTTAAGGAACAATAAGTTGAAGAAAACAATTTTTGATTTACTTACATCAAGTATTATTATTATTATTATATATAGGGTAGTCCATTTAAAAATTGGAATTTCTTTTTGTTGTAAAAAAAGAAACGGCTCAATATTTTTCAATGGGTGAACATTTATTTGAAAGGATGTTTTATCTCATTAATTTATGAAAACCAATTTCGGTCAAATGACCACCACGGTTGACTTGGCAGTAGCCCATTCGGTCCACCCAATTTTTGAGTACATTTTCGATTGTTTCGGGCCTTATATCATCAATAGCAGGTTGAATCTCGTGCTTGAGGTCTTGAATTGATTCTGGTTTATTGACGTTATATTTATCTTTCACCGCTCCCCAAAGACAATAGTCCAACAGCGTCAAATCGCAGCTTCTTGCCAGCCAAATCACATCACCATTTTTGCTGATTATGCGATTTCCGAAGATAGGGCGCAAAAGATCGATTGTGGCGTTCGCTGTATGGTTCGGATGGTCAACCGGCTTTAGCTGCTGTACCAATTGAACTTTATATGTATGGCTTCATGGCAAGGTCTTTACGCAAAATTCGCATCAAAGAAGTGCGTGCAATGTCCAATTGTTGAGAACGATGACGAGTTGATGTTGATGGTTGCTCACCACACTTTGAGCAACAGCAGCAACCGCACGAGTACGTACACAGGTTGGTTTATCCACCAACATTCCAGTTTTACGAGCTCGGTTCACGAATTGATCAACAAATTGGGGTTTTGGAAGTTTTTTTTTCGTCAAATTTTTTGTTCAAATTTCTCACAGTTTGAGTAGAAGACTCACGACTTTGGAAATAAGTTATTAATATTTGCCAACCTTTTCGAAGCGAATACCGTCCAATTTCGTAAATGTGACACCTTAAACTAAATTTCTGTCACGTCGAGAATGACATATAATCAACTAAACTTTAAATTAGCGGTAGATCAAATTCCAAACACTAGATGGACCACCCTTTATAAGATTTCTAACAATAACTGTGATACTTTTTAAAATCTATGTTAGTTTGGTTCTCTCTGCGTGGACTCGGTGCTGCAGAAATAATTCGAAGTTGAAAACTATATCAGCAACACGCTTGTGGTTAACGAGCTTTTCACTAAGTACCGTCGCCTAAGCCTACGCTTACTTTATCCGACATTAATTTATCAGTTAGATCAAATTACGGACCTTAGAGCAATCATTCAATCAGAGATAGCATCATTGAGAGCTCAAATTGTCTCGCTTAAATGCAAGCTCAATAACATCGACCCTTTCATCGCCAATCTGGCTAGTTATGAAATACATTTCGTTTTATTTATTTAGATTTGTGCTTCTTAACGCTATTAATAATTTCTTACTAGACCACTGTATTATTCCTTGGCGCGATGACCTTGACAACATATTTCAAAATTATCAAAATTGGAGGGTGCGCCCCCAATCTGAATAATGTAGTTACCCTAATCAGAATGGAAGTAAAAAATTGAAATATCGAATACAAAAATAGGCACGAAATGTTTAACAGTAGGTAAAGAATATATAGCAAAGATAAAAGCTCTGAAATCAAATTCACCTTACCGGCACCCTTCAAAGCTCCAATCAAGTCCGCTTCACATCTTCAATCGTATCGCACCCCAGCCATCGGTGTTGGTCCCGTCTCGTCCCGAGATTCTCCTTGTCACTTTATTATCAAGTTTGGATTAGATTATCTCCGAATTTATCGTTTTATTGGTTCGCACCGCTATATTACCAGTGGCTTTAAGCACATTTTGCACGCGGGTAACGGGCTTCCCGCCTTTATAAACAAAATAAAACGCAAATTTTATTAGAACTCAATTTGGCAAGAGGGTGCGGGGCGAACCGGCACGGAGCAACTCATAAAAAGTCGAGGCGGAGGGAAGTTTACAATAACATGAAATTGGGACACAATAAACGAATAAACCAATAAAATGCTTCTTCGAGGGAATGCTCCACGGCACGACCACGAGTTTGTTACGGAGCACCTATCTCTGGGGCCACTCTGAATGTATCACGGCTCACTCTTCTCTAAAGGCCGTATCAGCATCGCTCCATGTTATGAATAATTTCAATAAAAATGTTCGTTCATGTCTTTGTGAGAAATGTTATTATTTCTGAATAACAAGGACTGCCTCGTCTTCATCCTGTTGAGTGAACTTCCTTTGTCTTGTTTCGCCCTCGTTTACGATCCTTTCCAGCCGTTGCCGGCTGTGCTCAGAGCTTTCCTGCATAAATAAACTAAACTTGAGATCCTTAGATAATAATGTGAGGCCGTGCATTTAAGCGAAATTTTTACGGACGTCGAGAGGCGCAAGCGAGCACCAGAGTCGTCCAGGCACTAGGAGATAATAATTTTCGAATAAACAGTCTTAGATGCTGGCAGATGAGAATTTGTGAAATTCCCGGGCAAATAAAAATTTCGCAAGCAAGGAAGGTACATTAAATCTGATTTGGGGCATTCATGGGGACCGTTCGTGTGGCTCACGTCATAGTGTATTCACCGTTCCTGTTCAGCAATGTACCTTTGATCGCTTCTGGTCCAGTTACCTGTGTTTCCTAAGCCGCTGTATAACTTAAATATGTACATGACTGGAGAACGCTATGTACCTACTCTCTTTCGCAATTAAATCTCCGGCCGCGTGTATGCTGCCTTCCATACGACTAATTTCAGAGAAGGCACGGGACTAAATTTTACACCAAGCAAGCACTCCTGTGGTCATTGTTAATGAACAGAACGCCTGGCGAAGCCGGTCCTAACTATACAAAATCTTAATTATGAACCGTAAGGTAACTAATCCACCTGCAATGGGCAAGTCCGTAAACTGGTATGACTCACATAAACAATTAGTCTTTCAGCAGAAACTAATTTAACCCTTCAGCCTGAGGGGGCGGTCCGTATTTATAGTGCCACTTAGAGCAAAATTATTCGTACAAATTGCAGTAGTACTTCTCAATGGGCAATCCGGCTCATACACAAATTTCCCGCTCCCCACCAACTTAACTCGAAAAATAAATTACTTCTCGTATTCGCCGGGAAAAGTTTTTTGTCAAACCAACTTTAGAAAATATGCGAAACAAATTAAATAGGCAAAGGAGAGAAAATATAAAAACCGTAGCTATTTGCCAAACCATCTTTTTTTAAAAGAGTTAATAAGGGACATACGATCCAAGCCCCTAGTCCCTTGCACTACCACTCATACGTATAAAACTTGACCGTAAAATCCTTATAAAAGCTGAAAGTCAAAGTAGTTTGGAATTACATACATCCGTTCTTGTTGATGGAAAAGTTGAAATCATATTAATTTTGTTTAGGGTTCCGTACCAAAACTGGAAGAAACGAAATCTCTCAAAGTTCACGGTGGCTGTCCATCACAGCCCTATAACTTTTGAATCGTTTGGCCCCCACAGCTGAATTTGGAGATGATGGTGATATAATTTAATTAGTTCCTCTAATTAGTCGCACTTTAAAATATGCTATTATTGAAGTTTTTTTTCGCAAACATTTTTCTTTTTGCTTTCCGCAAAACTACTGTAAGTACGTTTTTCCCTCTCTCATCCCTCTTAAAGCGATAAAGTCCGTCTCTTCTTTTAGGTACATACTCGTATGTACATATGTCTACTTTATATAAACGCCGGGAGGCTCTTCGGATTTTATTCTTCCACGACATTGTATCTGGCAATATAGTAGACTCACCTTCTCTACGGGCCTCATTATTGTAAACACCCGTCCTCGCATCACCATAGCAAACAACTTTCAACCACGTTTACACTGCCTATTATAATATACTCTATGGTTTTCATGAACCACTTTCCACCAGTACTAGGTGTTACAAAAACTATTCCCACTTGTTACACTTTTTCTAACTAAAACTGCAATTAAGTGTAGGTATTGCATTCAACGGTTAATTTTGTAGAATATTATAATATATTTTCTTTTTATTATTATAAACGTAAGATGGTCTTTGTTACCTGTTGACAAGAAGACAAGAGACCAGGAGATTCAACTTCAGTCGTGGGGGTAGAATGAAAAATGTCCTCATAGTTTTTTCATCATGGCGGCAGTCCAGTGGTACGGTCTGTCATTCGAGGAAGAAGACTAGTTCTCTATTTTTCTTGCCACTCTTCTTGCATTTAAACTAATGTTTTGTTGTCATTTGAGCGTTTCCAGCAGTTTCAATGGGATTCTGAAATATTAGTTATATTTGGAAACGAGTGGCTTCAAAACAGTGACATTTACTCGCTCCAAAAATCAAAATTCTTTATAGACGATTATTTGATATAATTAATATGTATGTGTTTCCAGCAAACGTTGGCTCTTTACGAGCAATAACTGTTGACTTTTTGCAACATATGAGCAACGCAAGCTGACATATTGCAAGTGTCAGAGATAAATCATGAAAGCATATGAAAGACAAGGATAACGATATACGAAGTTACACTGCGCCGCCATATTGGAAAAAGCTGAGGACGTCTCACGGCATCCCCCACCACTGAGGAGTTGAGTCTCCTGATCTCTTGTCTTCTTGCCTGTTGTTAAGAAACAATTATGAAAGGCGTCACAGCGCGATGGCAGATGAATTAAATTCAGTTGACAAACATCTTGATTTTTCACATTTAGCTGGATTCAGTTCAATACAGTTTCGTTGCCAGCTATTAACATATGCATCAAGCTCCTACTGAAGTGAAATGCAATCAGACGACAACGAAATAGCTAAGTATATGTATTTTCAAATCATCAGCGAAAAAGATGCAAATGTGACAACTTTACTAGCGTCCCCTCTAAAAATTATAAATTTAATAAGATCATCAATCATAACGCATTGCTTTCTACAAGGATCTTAAGCTTGCAAAAAAGCAAAATTTTTTTGGGTGGCTCAATTGAGACATACCAGGCCAAAGATACACGAAACGATCGGTAAACGCCGCCTGCGTGTGAAGTATATGAAGGAAATTTTTAGTTCAGGCTTAATACTAAAAGCCATTATGATTAAAAGATCCTAAACAAATTTTTTCCTCATTTTATTGGAAGAACAAGAGTACCTACCTAGTAAACCTCATGAAACCTGTGGAAGAGACACCAGGCCAGTTGCTCACTGAAGAAATCGGTCTGGTTCGTGTCGATCAAAACACACCAAAATAATTTTTGTTGCTTGCTCATTCGTAATCTTAAGATCCTAAAAAAAATAGTCTCCTGACTTCATTTGGAAGAAGAAGAGTTCCTGGTAAACTTTATTAAGGGGTTATTCTCATGTGAACGCATGAATTTTACCTCTTTTTTGGGATTTTTTTTTTATAAGACAATAACATTCAATCATTTTAATTTTTTTATATGTTTTTATTTGTATCTTAAACTATATAAATAAATTGTTATTTTTGCTAAGTTTACATTGTTTATATTTTTTTTTTTAAATTAAACTAGACACCAAAAGAAAAAAGCAGGTCACTGGCCATGGTAAAAGCGGCTGGTCATGTTATCTGAAATGAAAAAATCGAATGGATTATTGTTCAGTACATCTGTCGCTATCGCAGGTACCAGAATTAATCAATTTCATTGAAAAACAAAAAAATGGCGGACTGTAGAAAAGAAAGTTACGAAAATCTTGGTTTTTTTTGGTAAAAATCGTTTAAAAAAAGTAAGAACATATTTTCGAAAATAAACAATTCTGGTACCTGCGATAACCATTAATGGGTAGAAGAACATATATAAATTTCAAAGCAATCGGTCGATTAGTTTTTTTGTTAGGACCATGGCCGTTCTAGAAAGTGACGTTTCGAGTAAAACGCGTTTAAAGTTTCAAGAGCAGAATTCTCGTGGAAAATTTATACTTACACAAATCTGCTATGCCTGGACCATACAATTTCACAATTCACGACAAAACTTTATATCCACTATTCCACATATACACAGGTAGGTAATATACTAAAGTTGACCGTTAGAAACTCCGTACGCAGGTAAAAAAGACCGGTGAAAACAATAAAAATGTAGCAGCAGCAGACCTGGCGCGGCGGCGATAATGAGTTGTAACTTATTTAATACTAGGAATTTCGGTCTGAATTTTTCACAGCATATTCCCAATAGGTTTTACTATCGAAATATGAAAAAAAAAAAAAATCGATTTTTCGAAGTGGTCACATGAGAATAACCCCTTAATGAATATGTTGATGAAGGCGTTTTCACCGTATAGAGATAACCCTATGTCGGTCCTTCCGTCAAGTGCTAAAATGGTATTCTCACTGTCCGCGTCTCTTTAGTTTACTGCCGAGAAGCTCTAAAAATTTGGCTTGCTCATTTTTTATCTTCAACAAGGATTTGCTTGTTTACAAACTCCTCGCCGGAAATTTCACAGTTCTGTTTTGGTATGTTACCTCCACTTGTAGAGCGAGTCGCCCATAAAAATTCTAATTTTGCTAGCAAACCACCAGCGCTCTCGCTCATAACGTGAAAATTTCATGAAATTCATTTTCGTTTGGGGAAAACTTTATGGATTCAGTCGTGGAAGGCCGTGCCATCCACTCGCGTTGATTTGTGATGGAAATTTACTCCGAAATGTGGCAAACTGTTTGATGGATATAACAAATAGCATCAAATATGTGGGAATATGGAACATGCCATCGAGCTTCGGGGAATATTGTGCCCGCTGACATGGAAGGGCGCTCGAATGCAAACAGGGCTGACGCTCTGGATATATTTTAAAATCATTTATTGCTGCCAAGGATGATTTGGGAATAAAATACGGATCGTTGGCACCCTACTGGGACACTCGCCACAGTGGAAACCCTCTCGAAATTAACATGAAGCGAAAACCCCACTTTATGAAAAATTTCTGGAATATTAACTGGGACTGCCCCGAATCAAGCCCGCGAGTAGAATTAAGGCAGGAGTGTCGTTGAAATATTTAGCAGCATTAACAAATTTAATATTAAAAAATTCTATCCATCAAATAGACCGGCCAGACGCCGATCCGAGACAATGAGGAATATCCCTCATGCGTCAACATAGCATTCGGAGAAAGTGGTACGGGAGCTGTATGGGAGGGTAATTTCATTTCCCTGGAGAAATGTGATTTATTTAGGGAGCAGCCCAACCCTGGATTGCCCTGGATGTATTAGAGCGCCTTATTATTTTTGTTCTTATTTTTCAGACAGAAATGAAAGTTTTCTAGTATCCGCCCTTCGGATGCTTTACTTTGATAGATTTCTCGAAATATGAGACTTTTTCCTTCACAAACGGGACGAGAATGTTGGGAATTTCTTCATTATTAAGGGTAGAGAGACTTCAAACTTCCACCCTGTTGGATTCAAAAATCTCATAGGGACTCGGATACTCGAGCCTAATAGATATTTAGTACTTGTACATAATTCTGTTTTTCAAGAAATTTGATTTCGGCCTCGGCGTAAATAACTTCCTTATTTACCATATAACTGGCGCGATGTTTTCATTTCAAAAAATAATTCCCTCCGTGCTAACAGCCCCAATTATTTTTATAAAAACAAATCACATTATTTCCAACATTTGTTACTGTTTGTTTGAAAAATGTACAAAACTGGCACATAGGTATATTCTGACAAATTTGTTTCTTTGTATATTGATCCTTTAAGGTATAGTGGGAGAGTTCAAAATATGACGAATTGCTGGATAGGAATATATAGATAGATGCAGATTTTCCTTGTAGTTTATGTACATCCAGTTTCATTTCGAATTTTAAAATGCTTCATACATTATATATGAAATTTTTACAATGTATTTTTCGATAAATGGTTAGATCTACAAATCAAAGATTTTTGGTAGGCTCAGGTCGTATATTTATAATTTTTCGATTTATGATAAATTCTAATTGGGCATTAAAAATCAGCTATCTAAAGAAAATAATTTTACGACAATACCAGCTGTTCACGTCTAAACAAATTACATTTTGAGTTTCCGTAAACAGCATTCTAACAAAGTTCACTGACTCACGTACATTCTCTAGCCATGCAGTTTTGTGGCCGCTATCCAGAACAGAACAAGGGCGGCACTATAAAACGGTTCAGAACAGTGTATAGAATAACAATATTTATTTTGCAATGTTGGTGCCCTTTCTCATAGAAATTCGCATTCGGACATCCGGGTATTTTTGGATTCCCCAATGACCGATCTTTGTTCATGTTTACACTTCTATTTATTTATTTAGTTTACATAGAACATCCAACAGACGTGAGAAATTACTTTATTAATAATATTATTATAACATTAAAGTATATACAGTACAATTCATTTAGTTCCATATTTGTGCTCTGACTGTAAAAGAGGTAAGTTAGGTTATCCTTAACGGAAGCTCTAGGCAAACTGAAATCAATAGCAACAACATTGGCAATGAATTCAGCAATAGCTTGGGATAGAGGTTCATATGAATCATATCATAGTTAGTGTTGTGAAATTCAATATGAAACAAATTTCTTATGGTCGTAATTGTTCAGGCCTATATTTCAATTTAAGCAAGACCAATCTCGTGAAACAGCGTTGTATCGATTCAATCCTATTAACATAACTATTTAAGGAAGGACACCATACCTCTGAAGCTCGAACGAACAAGAGAACTGTAAAGGGATAATAGGGCGAAAAATTAGAGAAATCGATTCTGCAATTTTGCTGGTGCTTATTATTATTATTTTTAAGAAATGTCCACACTTGGAAGGTCAATAACTAAAGAATTATTAAATATTGACGTTTTATTTGTTACCTAGTTTATTAAGCACAACAAAACAAAACAAATGACACCTAAATCGTCCTAATGGCATTTCGGAAGCCGGGGTTAGACTAAATTAATGTACGCCACTGTGCACATATTCGTAACTCAACTTTGCACTGTGACTGCATCAGCCGATGACGTCAGTGCAAAGTAAAACACTATACACGACATTTTCTATGCTTTATTGAATGCAACATCTTTGGAGTCCGTATCGTTAATAGTTTTCATTTTATTCAATTTTAAAATCTTAATCACATTTTGTGATATCATGGGTTAAGCCCGGTGCACTTATTGCTTTTCAAAGTTATCTTCAGAAAACAGACTTAGGCCTAATTTTATGGCCCATTGTGATTTGTACATACCTATATATTCAATTTTCCTAAAAAGAAGTGAAATGGTTGACGCCAACAAGCGACACCAGATTCAATGTCGGAATATGGTCAAATATTTGTTCCTCACCCAACATCACATCACAAACACCAGAGCTCACATCGAGAACACGTCACCCGGCTCTGCAAACATCCTGCGGCATTTCCTATTAGTCCCGCCTACAAACAAAAATTATTGTCTTCATTGTTTTTGGTCTGCGTTACTTTTTATAGGGTATCTGCCAGACGGAGGAATTCCCGGACCAAACGCATAAATCTATCATTTGAAAATGTACATATTTTATGGTCATTTGCTTTCGGTGAATTTCAAATCGGGTTTTAATTGCACTGCGAGGCCATGCATCAACGTCAGAGATGGTCAGGGAACTTTAGACAAAGTGTACTACTAACGACGAGCCGGAGAATCTTCGTGCAACAAGAATCCACCGCGTTGCGCTCATACAGACCCTGGCTATCCCAGGAAATTCACAAATTGCTCTGCCCAATATGCAAAACTCAATTTGTTGGGGTCTTGGGAGGAAGGGTAACAAATGGCAATGGACAGAAAAAGCTAGGTCTACAGTTCGTCCCTGCGGATTTGGTGGCGAAGGGCGTCTGGAGAGGACGACCTCTCGACTCGTTGAAAAGTTTCGCTATCTTTTAAATAGTAAAAGAAATGTAATTTCCTTGGATACCAGTTTTGTTTACAAATGCATTTGTTAAAAGGGTTCGCTTAATAGATAAAAGAAAAATATTTAATTTCACTCCAGGCGGTATTTGTTGCTTTTATCTTGATGAGGTAAATAGCTGCTCCTCTCTACAAAGGCTCTTCCTTGAATTTATCGGAAATTTATGCATTAACGCTGTTATGCGCGTTCTGAAGTGGAATGGATGACCTCCCCAGAGATTGTGCCTGTGAATAAAAGAAAATTTATGACAAATAAAAGGGAGATATTTTTGAATGGAAGGAAGAATGCGCACTAAATGGGTTTTTTAATTTACATGCCGGGCCAAGCTGGGTTATGCTTGCACTTTTTCCTGGCCACTATTGAGAAATATGTCGGATTTTATTATGAAAAAGCGCCATAAAAAGACTACTCTCCGTGGTTTATGTACTACCTCTCATTACTTTTAGTATCTGCATCCCTGCAGTATACAGAATGCACACTGTTTCTTCAAAATATTATTTTGTATTTCCTTTTAATACATCTTTTTAATGTGTAATATTACAAGTGATCATTTTAGTTATGCTATTATTTTGGAAAAGCTTTGAGTTACCAATGGTGGAAGGAACCACAAAATTTACAAAATGTGATCTTTCTCTTATTTATTTATTTATTAAGCCAACAGATAACTGCCTTGATTTACATAATTTTAATTAACGAACATTAATAAATAAATTTAGGTTTATGGGTTAATATCTCTTAGCCCATGTTTCATTTCCTACCCTATCAAAATATCTATTGTAGGAGGCCATTTGGGAATCAATCCGGCCACACATTTAATATAGGTTCGAGGTGTGTCAATTTTTAAAAAATCCTAGCCTCTAAGATTTCTCGTCGGCACGTTAAAACTGTCATTGTCAAAAACTGAGGACAGTTCACCTCGCCGGTCAAGACGAAATCTTGCGACGACACTGCAATGTTGCAAATCAATCAACTTCAGGCTGTTCTCGTAGCAAGGCAACTCAATTCGATTCTGTCACGACATATGTAGTGGAGCCTGTGGCCGGAAAAAACCACTAAAATGGACACTATTTTGCATTCGAACGAGACTACCTCTCTTCTTCGTTTCCGGGGGGTGGTGGTCTCAGAATTTTTTTTTCAGGTTGCGTTAACCCCCAATAGGCCAAAAACCACCCCCGGAAGGGGTGAAACGCTGATAATAAAGTTTCTACCGGCCCCACCTACCGGATCCGACAATCGCAACATAGAGATTTTATGTGCCTCGTCTGGTTAGAGAAGCGATTGAAATCAAGAAAGCCAAGAATTCCAACCTTTCGGAGGTCCCAAAGCCACGCTTTTTTAACTGACAGTGAAGTGAGCATTTTTCTTTGGCAGTGACTACTTGCACCCCCTCTTGTGTCCATGTGTGTGTGTGTGTGTCATGGAGTCGAATACCGTGAAAGCATCTCACATCGGTACAAAAAGGAAAATATTTAGTCACTAGACATTTTGAAAAAGGCATATTTACGTATTGTTTTGTGCCGATGTGCGTTGCGTTTCGCGATATTCGGGAGACACACACACACACACACACGTACACACACACACACACAGATACACGTGTGGGCAAATAGGAACTTCCTTCTTTTTTATGAATGGCCTTTCGGAGGTCTCAATATTTCTCGTAAACGGCGGGAGGCACGTTGGAATGCATGTAGCAGTAGCAAAGTTTTTGGAGACATGGGACATCAGTGAATCAAACAAAGTTTGTCATTGCAGATTTCACGTCAAGTTGAGAGATATGTACAGTTAATGGAACGATACTTTGGAGGTTCCTAGAAATGTCTAGATTCGAGTAGCAAGAAACGTGCCAACATATAAAACTTTTGTTCTATTAAAGAGTTTAAATCCAAAACGAAAATCTACAAAACTACCTCTTAGAAATATTGAATTAAATGTAGTTGATAGTAACTCAATTGAAAGGCTTTCAATTGAGAATAACAGGTAAGCAGCTTTCCAAACGAAGTTTAGGAGCAAGCTCGCATTCCAGGAGAGATACAAGAATTTTTCAGTATTCCAGGAACAGCTTTCTTTTTAATTTAATAAAGACATAACAGACACTGCGCTATGAGTGAGAACTCCTGCAGTAAATGGAAAAGCACGTAAAGATTTTGTTATTGTTTCGAGCTGGGGGCGAATTCCATTGCAATTTCATTAACTTCCGGAAAATTCCTTTAATCCCCGCAACTTTGGAATTAAGAGAGTGCCGGCTCGTGTCCCACAGACGGCTCCTTCCAAATGGAAAAAGGTGCTTTCGCTTTTATGGAATAAAGTAAAATTTTTATGGTCTCTTATTCTACAATTAATAAAAGAGCTAAAGGCTATAAAGATCCAAAACCCTATTATTGCCTTGTTCCCTGGGAAGTGCGAATAAAGCCACGGGTGTAAAACGTAATGACATCATATTGTGTCAGAGGTTTGCTCGAAAAACATCGAAAATCGTGAATTATGGGCCTTTGTTAATGCCGATATTTATTGCAGACCTCGTAAAATTCCATCTGATATCGTTTTTCGTGTGAAAATTTTTGTTGTTACGTCTTGCTGTTCCCCCAATTACTCTAAAAGTATTTAAGTAATGATCCTTGGAACTTTCTGAAGTAAGCACATAAATAAAATTTTAACCTGAACTCATGGCCTTAATCGCCATGACGATTTAGGAAACACTAAAAGATATAAAATTTGTCGAAATTTAAAAATAGTGAATGTACGAGGTGTGTGAGAGAAATCAATAAAGTAATGGCGAGTGTCAAAGTTTCAAGAGAATGTTCGATTTACTTTTAAGTATTTTTCGCGGATTGAATATTTGGCGCATATTATATTAAAGAAAAGGAATGGAAAGAAGAAAGACAGCGGATTTTCGTAATCCCTGCCTTTAAGGAATTATTAAATCTCTTCTGAAATCATTTATTATGCTCAAAATTCAAATTTATATCGTTATTGAATTTTAACTCGCCTCGGTAGAATTTGTCAATATTAGGAAGCTAATTAAATCCGTAATCCGCCTGTATCGGTTGCACTGTGAAAAACTCACTGACCGCACAAATTTACAATCAAAACACCTTAGCACCTAGAAACTTATCGCTCCTTGCGGAATCACGTGAATCTATGAAGTGCACACTGACTCTCTCGGTGTATTTTAAAATCGTTGCGCACTTAAGAAGAACTCACGGTTGAGGATTCCTGTCCTGCGTGCCATGATGCAGGGTTTTCAACTTTCTGCCCGTGTCGTGTAAAGGGTTTCCCAATAGGGATGACCTGGTTTAGATAGCTCGTGGCAGTCATATTTATTTATGGTTTTTTGACAGGTCTGTGCAGTTATGTTCAGTAAGGTTTACGATTTCATGGTGACACGTTTCACTTTGATCCAACGCTTGGAAATTGTCCAAAATTATTACGCAATTTCGCATTCTCTTGTCGGTACTGTAAGAGCGCTTCGTGCAAAAAACGGTCATAATATAATAACAAAGTTTGAAAGTGAATTCACTCTTCACGATACAAAGGTGCCCGTAAGACAAAGAAATTCCCGAAGTGAACAAAATATTGCCGCCGTTCAAGCCAATGTTCGTGAAAACTCAAATGCGTCTGTTCCGCGTCGTTCTCAAGAGTTGGGCTCTCCAGAATGATTGGATTTGGGTCTGCATTCTTATAAGATGGTATTGGCACAAGAACTCAAGCCAACCGACCATCACATTCGTCGTCAGTTCGCTGATTCGTCACTGGAAATGTTGGAAGCCGACGGCGATTTTCATCGCAAAACCATCTTCTCAGATGAGGCTCATTTCTGGCTCAATGGATTCGTCAACAAGCAAAATTGCCACTATTGGAGTGAGTCAAATCCACGAGTTATTCATGAATCACCAATGCAACCACAAAAATTGACCGTTTGGTGTGGGTTATGGTATGGCGGAATCTTCGGACCTTATTTCTTTCGAAATGAGGCAGCAGATGCCGTTACCATTAGCATAACATAGCAACCGCTATAACAACGATGTTGCCCGATTTTATTTTCCCGGAATTAGATGAAGGTGATGCGGACGAACTTTATTTCCATAATATTCGTCAAGCCATAGCTGAGATACCGGCCGAAATGTTGCACAGTGTTCGAAAATTGGCGTGAGTGGATGAACGTTTACAGGAGCCGCGGTGGCCATTTGGCCGATATTTTATTCAAATCATAAATCGCATAAAGTTATCTTTTAAGTAAAGTAATCAAGACCATTTTGGCTCGACATTACGTACCACCAGCACTCTTACAATGCAGCGGCCGACAGCTGAAAATACATATGATTGCACGGGGGAGCGTAAGCATTGGGCCATATTCTTCTTGATTTGTACATATTTGTATAATATCAGCCAGCATATGTACTTTTAAATTCCCTACATTTCGAAACAAATTGAATTCCGTTGGAATCAAGAATAAGGCTCATAAACAGTCAATGTATTCAGCAGCCAAATGGTAGACATAAAGTTTATGACAGTACTCAGTCAAAAATGTGAGTCATTATTCATAACGTATTTGAAATTTGTTGCCGACCATTGTAAAATCAATAACATATTATTTGAAACAACTATAAAATGGGGGACATAATTGCGATATCGTTGGTGATTCCGATTGATTGCAAGGAGGTGTAGGTAACCGCGAGAGTGTTAATGTTAATGGAACCGTAACATGACTTAGAAAACGACCACCATTTATGTAGTCGGGTAACGTCAGCATGTTGTGATATAATGTATTTGCCAACAAACACAAATTTGAGTTCGTGATGCTTATATAGTATGTGTCACACCATCTGCAATCATTTTTACTTAAATTTCCAGCCACGTATAAAAGCAGAAGAAAATATCTTCGAAGAATTGTCCTACAGCTGCAAATATTTGCTTAAGACACAATCATGTGTACTTTACAGTTCATTTAATTTCATTAAAATCTAATCAGAGAGAATTCCTGACATCGACATTGGGCTTTGCAGCAGAAGAATCATCCAGTCCGCAGTGTGTTAAGAAGCAATGTCCTTCCGCAGTTTTTGCTATATCTATCAATTTTCATGCTCCTCTTATTGTCAGTGACTGGTCCTTCGTGAGTTTGGTTTTCTGGCAAAGTCCCAATTTCCGCAAAATAACTCAAACCAAAAAGGCCATTAAAATAAATTTATCAGCACAACTCCGGGTTAGAGCTGTTCTTGTGGTTTTAGGAGGCACTAAATACCTGAAAAGTTATCGATTCGACAAAATGTAACCAGTTCCTACTTTACGAACTGCCACAATCAAATACACTCTTCTTGCGCCTAATTCTTACAACGGTCCGGTCCGTATGCGATTGTTGTCTAAAGCTTAAGAATTTAGGTTGCTCAAAAATGTCCTTAAAGGAAATGTGTAGTTATTTAGCAATTTAGATGAATTTCGCACCCACCCCACCCTTAATTGCACAACAACCTACTTAGAGAAAAAATTGCAAAACCCAACCTTGTACCTCTGTTGGAAGTATCCTAGAAAGAACCTACATACATGCATACCATATGTATATATTGCATTCGAAAGCAGTCCCTAGAACATTTTACTTTTTAATGAAGTTGTTTATTTTGCCACAGACTGATATGAAGGAATAGAGAAATTGAATTTGACCTATGCGTTTTATTTAACATTTCAGTGAAAAGTAAAAGATAGAGGTCACCCCAAGTAGGAGTAAGTTCTGTGCAAAAAGTGTATGGCTCCAGAGTTAATGTTTTCTGCAAATGCACACATTTTGGTAACTGCGAACCACCGGTAATTGAGTAATTGGTGCACTCATTTAAAAATAAAACACACTCTACTTTATTTTTAAATATGCACTCGTCTTTTATTTGCAATTCAAATGCATAAATAATTGGATGAGCTTGCAGGTGGAATTTGAATCAACCCACAGGGCAACAATATGAATGTATGTACCTACATACCTATACGACACAGGTAAAAGCAAAGTTAGGAATTCAGAGCATTCACCGAAAGTTAAGGGAACAGTGCAAGTTGATGGTTTCGGTGTGTCTACCTAAAGTAAATAATTTGATTAGCCAGATTTGGAGCAATTTATATTGAAATCCCAAAGCGGCAGATCAGTTTCCATCAATAGTTCTGTTGGATATCTATTCGTCCATTATGTTCCATTTCATGTCCGAGAGCGCAGGCAAATTGGCCAATATGCATATTCAAACAAGTCCTCTTCAACTTGACTGCTAATTGAATTTTACCTAAGTGAAATAACGACCAGGGCCTGGCTGGACATATGATATGGCTTATTGGCCCAGGATGTCAGTGGTCGTCTCACAACGACCCCGGAATTAACGATTCTGGGGATACGTTGCTGGAATTTGAAAGTTCCAACTGCCTGACATATTGCTTTGGGCTGGAGTGAGTTACATGCCAGAGATTCTGTCACGAACAAACGGCTTATTGATGCCCCCGTATGCAGCGGTTTTGTTAAGTCCTGCAATACGTTACGATTGTCTATGATCTTGTTTGCTAAGCAACATACATAGAATGTAACAATCAATATCGATATATCACGGAAAAAATTTCAATCCCGCCAAACAACAGCTTGATAAAACAAGCTTTCTACAGAGTGAGTAAAAGATAGGTATCTGTTCTGAAACGACGAAAGGGTTATTAGGAATACATAAAAACAAATATCGATTTCAATTTCTCTATTTTTCACACCGGATCTGTAATTGGCGGGACTACACAGTTTCAATTTCTTTGAAAGACTGAATTATTAAATGTTTGTATTTGAACTTATGTTAGTTATTTGACTTAAGTTTTCTCTTGCTGACATATTTAATTTTGAATTAATTTAGTTATAATAACATTAGTCCTTTTGGTTTTGTTTACATAATCTATATAAATAAAAATTAAATGCTGTTCGTTGGCAAGCGCATCACTTGAGAATGACTGGACCGATTTGGCTAATTATATTTTAGAAAGGTTCGTAATAGTCCGAGAAAGGTTTTTAGGGAAAGAAGAATTGAAAATTCGGGAAAAACTGAAAGTGCTTTTTTCTCCGATTTATTTTGCCACGTGCGCAAATGTTGTTTGACTGCTGATTGTCAAATTGTGAATCAACCCAATCGCTTGCATAGTGACGAAAAATTGATTCAGTTGTTTATTTTCAATTGTGTTTCTGTTGTAAGTTCATCGCAATCGTTTCATGGAAAATATGGCGGTGTATTTTCCAACTTTAAGGAATATTTCTGTAAAAGGACAATCGGGAGATTTTGGGGTCGCTAATCTCGAATCTCTATTCATAATTTTGGAATTCATGATGGCGGATCCAATATGGCGACCACAAAAGTTAATATTCAAGGGATTGCACTGAAAATCCGCACTAAGTGGTTTTCGAATTCACTGATTTCGGCTTCACTGATTTCGAATCTGCCATCAAAATTTCCAAATACGAGACCACCCCTACCCTGAAGAAAAATAAATTTAATAAAACTGTTGAAAAATATTTGAAAAATGTAAATAGAGAAATATTTGGAGAAAGTGAAAAAATATATGAAAATATTTACCCGTGAAAATGAAACATATTTTAGTAATGAAGCACCTTGGAGAGTAGTATAATTACATATATACATTTATCAACATATAATGATTAATAGTTTTTTTGTTAACATGGAATAAAGTGTAAAAGAGTTAGGAGTTTACTTTTTATTTTTTTCTGCAAAGAAAAGTGGGGGTAAACATGTGTAAACAATTTTAGAAAATAGAAAACAAGCAATGCGAATTTGGGATGAAAATTATTAATAAATGCAGAAATTTTGGGTGTTGAAAATGTAAACTTTTTGATAACGGCAAAAAGTTTACCATACCGATTGGAAATAAATGAAAAAAATTGATTTGTTTATAGTGAAACAGGTGAAAGTCACGTATGGGGGTATTGTGTATGAGTTTATACCCCTACTCCGCTGGGCCCTACAGGAGAGTGGGTGCAGTAGGGAAAGGGGTGTGAAATCTCTACAAAAAATCTAAATTTTCTACGTTGATATGACTATTACGAACCTGAAGTACGAAAAAGTGATGCAATAAAAATGCCATATCCTTGGAAATATCCTCTTATTGGAACAATTATTACGTAAATGGCTTTTACGGGAAAGTAACAGTTTGGAGTTTTCATTGTCTTGCTAATTAATGTATTATGTAGTTAATGTAATAATTAAATATGTAATAAATTACAATAAATTCCTTTAATTTTATGTTTTCTGTGCAATAGTATCATTTGTGACTTCGAACGGTGAACGTGATAGCGATTTTTTTTAGTTTTATAAAATTTAATATGGATGTATAAGTGGACCAAATTTATAGTATTATTACGTATCCCGGGCAACGCCGGGTCCGGGCAAGCTAGTTTTTAATAATGATAATAATACCACTTTATTGAATTCTACAAATGAGAGCAAAGCTCATTTGCTTGCACAAACTCCAAAGAAAAAAGTTTTCTAAAAAATAAATTCAAAGCAAAAACAGACTTAGAAGGCTTGGATTCTAGTATAGTAAGTTAGGTAAAATATGTTTAAGAAATTCAAGAAACATTTTTATCCAGTTAATAAAAATTGTTAGAGAAGTCCAATCAAATGCATATTATCTTCATCTTAATGATAGGTATTTTTCCGAGTAGAATGAATTTTACACTCTATTTAAATTTTCCGCCACTATAGTACTGCTAGAAGTTGAAGTACAGCATAACCAATGCAATCGAGGAATAGTATTTTGTTGCAGAACAGAAAAAGGTTGAAACATATCCGTCCTTGAGACAGTGACGTAATTATCCTTGAAATTTATCTCAAGATATTAATTTGATGGATGTGGGCTTTATTAATTTCTGACAAGTGCAGTTATACCACCACACAAACCTGCCTTCACAACGTCAGTTTTTCTACTGTTGGTAAGGATGTCCCACCTAAGTGAAAGATAAGTAAGATGAACGTGGGTATCCCCCTTGGATTAAGTTTATTGAAATCTCCAGGAAATTAATACCGTTCATAAGGCGGGTCGTGTGTGCGTGTGTATTTTGAGCGACTTTCTTTTCGAATACAACAACACAATCGCATTATCTAATTAAGTATGATTAACCTACGCCAATGAATTATTCTTAATTGTATTGTTGGAAGTGGTACTGTGGCACAAATATATATTATATTTTACGAATTATTCCGTGTTCCGGATGTTAGCCCCACTTTTGCAATAAAAGATTCCGCTGGCATTATATGTATATAATATGTAAGGTCCTCGTTTTTAATTTCAGCGCGGCGTTTTAAATAACAAGCTTCAGGCTAAATAGTCCAAGAACTGACTGCAAAAAAGCTGGCCTAGCGACGATAAGAAAAATTCTTGTGTGCCTGTACAGAACGATGGCCCCTCTCTCCAGAATACCGAGGAGTACCTAACAGCTTGAAAATACTCTCTAAATTTAGCATTTACAAAGTAATCAGCAAACATATTTGAGTGCCTACTTAAATCGGTGGCCAATGCCTTGGCAGACTAATTTTTCTAATAATAGTAGGAAAACTAATCATCTAGACATGCTAGATGAAAAGTTGAAAAACATTTTTGTAGATCTTGAAATTCTCTACAAATTTAGTTAAGTGTACTAACTTTTTTCGTAAAGTTAATACTTTTTAAATTATTGCGGGAAAAACGTTGAAAAATTAGGACAACAATTAGATTTCGCATTTATCTCGTTTTGGGTAACTCGTAATAAAAAATATATTGATGAGAAAACTGTAGAGCATCAAACATCTATGCCTGTAGACTTAGTGAGGCATAAAGTTGGAAAATCGGTGAAGAAAGTGGTCATATAGGCAGAGCCGGTGACTGCATATATCATACATAATATGGAGCGTACCGAGTTGGGGGACAATATAGCACGGGTTTTCTCCCCCTTCCTGATCCATCACCCCCCCCCCCCCCCCTTCTTAAAATTAGCCTGTTTTTTATGAAAGTGGAGGATTTCAGATTTCATTTTTACTCTATTCCTTGCTTCTACTCTCAAAGTGTTTTTTTTATCTAGCATGGCTTGTTTTCAACCGACTTAAAAAACACCATACGATATGCGTGTGCGCTGCGGGTGAAAAATGACTGTGAACGAACGCCTGCCCGTTTGGGTTGCACACAAGCTACTCGACACAGCACAGCGCAGACGCGTATCATACGGTTTGGCACCGACTAGTTTATATTTTATATTTTACGGATCAGGAAGGGGAGAAGCAACCCTTTCCGTCTATATGGGCTGCAATGAACACTTTTTGCGTCTATTTTGTAACTTTGTGAATCTCTAGAGGCTTAATCTTTTGTCGTGGGAAAAATGTTGTATATGACAAGAATGTCAAATTTTGCGCTCTACAGCTTTCCCATCGATATATTTTTTATTACGGGGTAACTCGAGATAATAGTGAAAGGTAACGAGATAAATACGAAAAACCAATAGCAATCCTAATTTTTCAACGTTTTTCGCGCAATAACATGCCATAACTTATAAAGTATTAACTTCACGAAAAAAAAGTTTTGAGAATTTCTAGATCTAAACAATATTTGCGAAAAACGATTTTCCTACTATTATGAAATAATTGAGTGTGCCAAATTGTATTGTAATTGTAAATTGTAATGCTAAATTTTTAAATTTTAGGAGTAATTTTAAGCTGTTACTCGATTCGTATAGTTGCTGTACCAAAATTGTTCCGGAGAGAGGGGCCGTCGTTCTGCCCAGCCATACAAGAATTTTATTACTGTCGCTGTGAGTACTAACATTTAAAATACATTTGATCCTATTACCCGATAGGCCAGAATTTTTGCAGTCAGCTCCAGCTTTAAAAAGGGTTGTGCAAAAACCGAAAAAGATGAGTGTGAAAATCGGATTAATACAAAATGGAATTGATTTTTGGTCGAACGGGAAAAAGCATTTAAATTTGCACACTTTTCGAGCTCATTTTCGGTTTTAATAATTTAAATGGGTGACAATTTCAGACTATTTCAGCGGCTGGTTTCGTGGGAGGACGGCGCTAATAGGAACTTATTTCGACAAAAGCCGTAAATACGCTCCCTCTGAAACATCTCAGTAATTCCATTAAACATGAGAATGCACTCAAATGTAAGTTCGCTTCGCCGGGAACCTAATGAGGTGTAATGGAAGCGAACGCATTAATGTCGACATGGCAAAGTGAATCCGGATGAGCGGAGACTCCGCTCGATGGCAGGGTGCCGGTCCGGGTATACGCACTTCAAAATCATATTTTCGCGTTTATCAACTCCCAGCCGGTGACGGGTCCTATCGACGCTCCCGCACACATCTCGGAAGGATGATGACATAACACAAGCATCTCTAGAACAAGCTTTAATTAGATTGAAACAAATAAAGCGAATGTGCAACAAAGCGGAAATTTTTTATGCCTCCCTGGGGGCCCTCAATCGCTTTCCAGCACTTTGTCTCTGAAATAGGCTTCTCGGTGTCAGCGCCTACGCCCCCTTCTGACGGAGTTGGAACCGAGCTTTACATGAAAATTCCAACTTCGCTCAGATAAATATTCAACAGGAGGAAAAGCGGCAGAGGTGATGTGTCTCCTCTCTTACTTGTACCTTATCCAACTTGTGCGCCCATTTCCCCGTTTTCATGGTTCAGAGAATTAGAGGACCAGCAGGGCGTGACGCCATAAGCTGGGAGATCAATCTTTATTTTGACAATAAGGAGATGTTTCCCTGTCAGTTGATTGATGGAGCTGATATGCAACACCGGGCCGAGCAATCGGCGAGTTAAACCGAAATATGAATAAATTGGCAGTCACCTACCAAATCTTTCTTTTATGTCAAAAACAATCGCAGGAACATTCAACAAGAATTTTATTCATTTCCCAAATGTGCACGTTAATCTAACAACGAGGTAAGTAAGTAAGTGATGTCTTGAGATGTTGAGTGATTCAGTTGACAATTCCTATCTATTTAAGCTGTTGTTTCCCTTCTTTTGAAAATATGTGCTATTACATAAATATAATGAATACGTGCCTGACGTTAGTCAGTTTTTCCGACTTGTTGGAAGGTTGCTTCAGTTATACAAATTTAAAAAAAAACCATCGCTGAATTGCCTACTGACTTTCGGTCTATAAGCGTACTATCTTCTTGTCACTCTAAGGCCTTCGACAAGTCGACCATAACCTTATTTTATAAAAGCTTAAAACATATTTTAGGTTTAGTGCTTCTGCAATTTCTTTAGTGAGTAGCTATCAACGACGTACGTGTAGCGTGTTGGTGATAGATTTTCAAGTGCGTCGTTGGTACCTTGTGGTGTTTCCCAGGGTTCCGTTCTGGGTCCACATTTGTTTAGTATATTTGTATATGACCTACCTCAGGTAATTAAAGATCCCTCAACACATATGGTGTTGGTGACATGGACTGCAGTTGAACCCTAGAAATCGCAGTGTATTGCATTTTACAGCAAAAAACTTGAGCGATTTCAGAAGAATCCTATCATTTTGCCATGATTTAACTGATACACATAAATAACTGAGTATATAACGACTTCTTTGGGTTTCATGGTCAGGTAAAAAATCCATTTGGAAAGCAATCTGCAAAGAAGTAAACGGCGATTTTTTTATTTTTCATGACGAGTATACACGTCAAACGCACCGAAATAGTTATAGAACTTTAAATGTAGTTAACTGGTCAATTGGACGATAAATGTACATATTTTTAATGATGACCTCATCACACGAAATGAAGAAACTCTGATGTACATACATAGGAGAGGCTTTCCTTCCTATAATATGATATATGTATTATATATAAAAGCACATCAAGTAGAATGCGACCGCGAAAACAATATCCAGTTATTGTTAGGGAAATATAATGCGAACCGCACAAGTTATATTTATGCGAATAATGCCTGACCCTTAAAAGGGCAAATATTTGAAATTGTAAAAATGACTTAACAGCAGAACTTGAATTTTCGCCCCCACTAAGTGGGGCAGAGTAGTCGACAAAAGCTAAAATACCCGTCAGAAGCTAACCAATTTAATCCCAGAGTTTATTCGTTATTCTTTTATGGATAAACTTCTTTTGTGTCGCTGTTTTCCAGAGCGCGCAATTCCCAGTAAAGAAAAATGCCATCCAACCTAAATCCTTTTAAGCTCTCGAATTTGAGAAAGCTTCCCAAGGAAATCATAATACTTGAAGGGAATTTTTAGGTCATTGTGTGTTATTGTTGGCAATGCATTGTCGTGGGCAGGGAAAGAGCGGGAGAAGACGGTGGCCAGTCCAAGTTTTTCCTCTGCGAGTACAAAAGAAGCCTCAGGGAGACAAAATGATGCAAATTTCTTGCTGATGGGCTGAAATAGAAATATGGCAGCAGAACAAAGGGATGCCGCCTTTGAGCATGTTCTGCTTCTTGGCAAGCGTATGCAAATCGTTTTGGTGATTCAATTTCCTGCGTTAAAAAGCCCTGGTCGGAGCACGAGAGCTCATTGAATTATCATCAAGGAGAAATGTTTGGCAAATTTTAATCCCTTTGATGTTTGTAGGCTCTTTAGCTTAAGGCCTCTCTCACTAACAAGTAATTTCAGCCGGAGGTAACGATATTAGGGGTGCATGCGTTGAATTCCATGCCGCAAATCTGATTACTTAAGATGCCCCTTTTATACTACATAATCCCCCTAACAAAAATGGGTTCGTTCACAAATTATATTGGAATTTAATAATTATCAGAAGATCTGATTATTATGTTTGTGCAGCAAGCTCATTGGATCAAGTTGTTCAAGACCCTTTAACCCTTTGAGTGCCAGAGCAAATTATTCTACACAGTATTCGAGAAATGTAAGACAATTTTAAACAATTTTTAACAAAGCTGATGATTATATACAGAAATATATATTTCGGTAAATTTTTATCTGAAATTTTAACGCAAAACTAAGAACATGTAGGACTTCCTGTTTTACTAATAGAATCAAAAAGAAGCTCTATAGGTAATTGCAGGAAGCGGTACATCACTCCTTGTCATTCAAAGGATTAATATGTACAATGGTGACCTGACCTATTATGTATTGCTTATTTACACTTCACCCAGTGATTGTCAACCTTGAATTAACTTTTAAGGGGATATACCAAAGACTTTATAACTATAAAGATATCGCACGGCTACCAAACTCTGTGGCTACAAAAAATTTCAACCTACCGCTCTGGCTCCTGCGGCGAAAACAGTTGCTGCATATCTCACTGAGTTCTTAGTGTAGCAAAATAACTGCTGTAGTCAAGTTAAATCATTTCTGTTCCCAATAATTAAAAACAGCACCTTTATGGTTAATTCCGGAGTTTGCGGAGTCGGAGAATCCGAATTCGCAAAATTTAACCGCTCCGAGTCGACCTCAAACAAATACCAAACAGTTAAACTTCAAAGGATTGCCTTAAAAATCCCTACTATGAGGTTTTCGGGGTGAGTGATTTCGAATGTTCAAAATTTCAAAATTCAAAATGACGGATCCAATACGGCGACTGAAGAAAATAAATTTCAAAGGATTACCTTGCAAATCCGCGCTAAGAGGTTTTCGGGCCGCTGATTTTCAATCTGCCATCACAATTTCCGAATTCCACAATTTTAAGCAATTTGAAAATCCACACTAAGTGGTGCACTAATTTTGAATCTGCCATCAAAATATCCAAATTCCAAAATAACTAATTTCTTTCTTTGAGTATGAATTAACGGAAAGTGATGAATAAAAGAAATTGTTTCACTTAATTAATAGAGATTTTCTTCCATTAAGTTCCACATAAGCATTTCCTAATTCTGAAATAGTAAAATCATCAACAAATAAAAAAGAGAGCAATGTATAAAATCAACTGTTTGTAGAACCAAAGAAGTCTGACTTCTTATTCTAATTTCTTGTTGTTTCCGAAAGTTTGACATGGATATCTCGTCTAGTTCAAATCATATCGGTCAGTTTTTTGCAAGATTCTGACCCCGAAAGGCCCTTCATCACCATTATTTGGCTTGTTTTTTCAATTTTGAAAATGTGACTCCTTAACCTTGCCAATTACCCTCAAGGCCACATCTGATTTTCCGATTTTCGGAAATTCGTGATATCCGACCCCAAAAACCCCGGCAAAAGCAAGGACTTGATTAGTCCTTTTTTCAAATTCTTTGTGCTGCTTAGTAACTTCACTCTATTGCTCATAACCATTTTAATAGCTTTTATTTCTTTACCATGTTTAAATAATTTTGCAAATGTGTTGGGGGTATTAGCAAATCGGTAGCACTAGCCTACTCGCGTTTATAAGTAACGTCCATGCAATTATTGCATTTGTCGTTGATGAGGCTATCTGTATTTCAATGACGAAAGCATTGGCCTATTGTTCTAGAGGTTCCGGATTCGAATTCCACATGATGGAGATTAATTTTTTTTCTAAAATGTCAAATTACAAATGTAACTGATATAAAGTAAATAAAGAAAACGTGTCCACACTAGAAGCCAAACGGTTGGAGTTCGAATCCCATCGGACACCACACCAAAAAAGATATGTCATGTGATGTTGAGGTTAAGGACGAATTGTTACCTTGCAGAATAATACTACTATTAAATTTGTGTTTAATAACGTAAAAAAATGCGAAAACTATTTCCGTTCTTGCCTTAGTAGCCACAGTCAATGTTTAAACATAAAAAACATGAGTTTTTGCTGTTTTTTGAGGTTAAGGACAAATTAGGACCTAATATAAAAAACTAATAGAGTCATGTGGGTCAAGTGTGCGCACTTAATCTTTGACGCTTTAAATACTCGAAAATTATTTGTAGAATGAAACAAAACTGTGGTAATTAGTAAGGCTGTTTATTTGTAATAAACTTAGACACAATAATAGTATTGTCAGTAGCTTATATTTTAAGAAACTAAAGAAAACAAAGACCGTTCCATACGCGCACACTTACCCCAGTATAGGGGTAAGTGTACGCAACAACAAAAATAGAAATATTCAGCTATATATTTTTAGAACATAAACAATATTATATAATTATTAAAATGTTCATCATAGGTACTTAAAGTAATCAACATAATAATCATCTTAAATCAAAATATGAGATCAACTTGAACTTAGAAATCCTTAGTTACTGTTCGTGCCACCAGGCTCCACAAAGGCTATATTCAATCCAGTCTTCAGTCGGTGGATCAGAATACTTTTCGCTACATAAGGGGCAGTGATACTCTTTTTTGTCATTTTTTGGTTTCTTAAGAGTCTTATTTTTAACATCCTTTTTTTGGCAGTCTCAGATGATTTTGTAGTGTTTTGTAGTATGTATTTTTGATGCGCACACTTACCCGACAGGCTTCTGCGCACACTTAACCCAAACCAACGAAACAGAATTGTATGAATGTCGTTGATTATTGCGTCATCATAACAACTTAAACACTGGCAAATAACAAACTAGATATTATGTTGCACTCGATAGCAAATACCATATTTTCAAAAAGTTCACATAACTACAAAAGATTACGCGTCAAATGTGAGAAAATATCGTAAATATTTTAGCAAAAATCTTTTTTTACCTGTCAGATTTAAATGACGCGCGAGCAACCGCTGTAATTCGAGTGATTTGCTACACCCCCCGGGGGGTACTGGAGAGGGTGGTTGCCGTTCCTTAGCTTTATATAGTTTTCGAGATAATTTGAGTGCGCACACTTAGACGCTGCGCACACTTGCCCCACATCACTCTACGCGATTTCAGTTCAGCGACCGAAAATATATGCATCTACTGTTTCAGTTTGCATGAATTATCATATAGAACTAAGATATTAGCATATTTAAAAAAATTTTCATGACTTCACTGCATTTAGCATCATACAGTTGGCCGCCATTTTTTTTTTCCAAAAAGAGCTTCTTACTATCGTAAACTACAGGCGTTTAGCTACGAAATGACTATATGAAAAATTCTTTTAGTTGCTCCTATTTTAGTTGCTCCTTATTTTGTAAGAGGGGGGTAAATCTTCAAAATAATTCCCCATATTTATGTAAATATGTACAAACATTAATCATAGATTAAGATGAAATTTAGTATACGGCCGTAAAAAAAATGGTGTATGATTAAAAGTGTACAAACTTTCACATAGTTACCTCTATTTGAAAAATCCCACAATCATCACAGTCCGTACATTTCTAAAATTGTTTCTTGCGAATAAAACCGCATCATCTTGCTAATTAACTGTCGCATGACAAAAAAATGTAATGTCGTCCTTACCTACAAGCTCCGCATCGGTTTCCGTAGTCCACTTCAAATAGACACAAATGTAAAAATAACAGAATAGCCAGCCATAAACTGAGGAAAATAAAGGAAAACCCTGAATTGGTTTTTACCACAGACCAAAAAAATTCCATTACTCGGCTCAGAATGGGTTTGGAAGCGAAACAAGCGCAGCGCACCCCGATACACTTTAGTCTTCTGCGAGTAGAAAAAAGGGACGTCTCCGAGAACTCCAATTAGATTGCATCCTCCGACGATAAAGAGTTGAAAATCGAATTTTACTTCCATCTGCAACATTTCTTCGGGTTTTATAAATTGCTTTGGCTCGAGGCAGGTACTGAATGTTGGTTTCCTTCAATTTGTCTCTCTTTAGTCGTGAAGGCCCATAAAGTCATCCCCTCGTTCTAAGCATGTCCCTGAGCCAAGTATTGAGCAGAAATCCCTTTTACCCCTTTTTGAACGATACTGGTTGTCTAATGTTCCCTCAATGTCAAAGAGGTATCGATCTACCTTGATTATGTTTGTAATACATAGAAAAGCACGTTCCTGTTGCTACCTCGACTCTTTCGAGTGCGTTGGTGCACCACCTGCGGCATAGTAATTCAAGCAAAACATATCAACGTACGGGAGCTCTGAATTTGATGCAGCTCTGAAGCTCGAGAGAAATAATAAAAATTTAAACTTCCATCAACCCTAGCGCCCTGCAGCAATTCTTTCAATTGTATTTATTACGGCAGCTGTGTGTGGGGCCTTTCGAGGGTTGCTTCTGAAACTCACGTTGTACTTTGCACACCATTTTTTATTAATTATTTAATTTATTTCAAAAAGCTCATAATCGCCGCGACAACCCGTCAACTTAATTCACCTTTAGACATTACGAGGCAATTCATTGTCTTGATTGATGGGCTGCGGCTCATTTAAATGTCATTTAATCATAAATCATTCTTTATCAGGCATGGTCTAAAGAACATTATAAATTCTGTTTCGGATAAAAAATTTTAAGCTCTTTTTCAGCTTAATCACGAGAGGAATATCGCTTTTACAAGTACTTTCAGCAAATTTTGCGAATTTCTGATTCTAACATTTTATAAATGAAACTTTTTTACGTACGGTGGTGGACCAAATTCGATTTATGCGACTGAAAGTGTAACGAAATGTTGCATCGCTGTAACGAAAAGCACATTCACCGTCAAACTGTGGAACTTGTACGAATATCCGTGTAGATAAATATATAGAGATTTTTGGGGTCGCTGATCTCGAATCTGACCTCGTTAATTGGAAATCAAAATGGCGGATCTTAATATGACGACCGATACTTCTCAACTTCAAAATATTGCTATGAAAACGGATTTTTGGGTCGCTTATCTTGAATCTATGATCGAAAAGTGAATTAAAGATGGTGTATCCAATATAGCGACCGAAAGTTCATAACTTAGGATTACCAATCATTTCATACTTCTACTGTATTAGATAAATTCAATGTGAATTTTGCGGCGAAGTTTCACTTCTCTAGGGTATAGTATAATATGTATAATAATAGAACACACAAGGAAAATAAAATAATTCCAACGAACAGGGAAATAATATTTATACCTAAGCAAGCACTGCCAAGAACTATTGTCTTCGCTGTTGGCATAAATTCTTCTCAAGCTCTTTCAGTTTTTCTATACCAACACATTAATTTTTCAAATAAAAATATATGAGAGATAACAGAAAACCGACTTTGAACTACTAATCTAAGAACAACAAAGTCTTCCCATAAATTGCTAATTTTAAAAATGCCACGACTAGGATTTTCCAATGTTCTCGTGAATTGGATTAAGTCAGGTAAATGTCGTTCTATTAAAGTTAAATTTTGCTGTTACTTTTTTGATACTAGTTTCGCTTTATGTAGTGTCCCACAAGGTAGCCATTTCGGTTCTTTGCTGTTCACGCTTTCACGTGGCAGTTCAGAAACGATTGCTACACTACGCTCTTTGTCTTTTATCATGGATCTCTACTATAATTTTCCTCCACTAAAAAAAATACAAGGAAATATTCCATCAGCTCAGAAAACACACAAGACAGTGACTTTTAATGAAAGTAACGGCGGGCGTCTCAATAAACTCCAAATACGGAAATTTTATTTATTGACATAGTCATTCAAAAAAAAACTTTGTGTTGAAAATTATCACGATTTTTGAAAAAAAAACTTCGCACAATTTGTAAGCGTTCTTCAGGCGTAAGTCTATTCATGGTGAAATGTTGACCACAAATCATCTGTCAACTGCAAATTTATTGTTAAATGTATAAGGTTAGATGAAAGTAATTACATTAGTACCTAGGAGTATCTGACAATGTTTGAAATAAGGGAAACGTCAGTCCCCTCCAATATAACATTTTATTCCTATTTCCATATCTTTGTGCGTGAAATATTTGAAGGAGCTTCTGCGAAGCGATTTCGATGCTGATGGAACGAGTTTCACTCTGAATTAAAAATTATAATAGAAAAAGGTTTCCAGTTTCTTACTAAAATATATCAAAGCCTTCTGTGTGTGTGTTGTGTTCATATCACAAAAGTTTACCACTGCGTATTCATCCGGTTCTCATTCCAAGAAACTCAGTTATACAAACCACAAAAGTTAAATCTTGTTAGCTTCGAGGTCGAGGAATCTGTCTCTAGAGACACTCGGCGGCTGTTCCACAACTTTTGCATATAAACTTCGAGCAAGTTACATAAAACATCCTCCGCTCTCCCCCATGTGAGCTGCGGTTTGTGAGTGCCTGCGCCGTAAAAACTCTCTCAAAGGTCTTTACCTATATTGACTTTTTTACCGTGCGTATCTGGCACTATTTTTGCCAAAAACGAAAATTAATTTGAACGAGAGCAAACAGACAGCTAAACATTTTTACAAAGCCCTGCATGTGCAGCCCGACCGGCGGACGAAGTTTTTCCTTGCGTTGCGGTTGCAGACGCTTTTTTTTTGCGGGGCCACGACAAAATGGCAATTTAATTTAAACTTTTTCATTCAGCGGTACGGTATCCGGAGTGTTATTCCACAAATAAGTATGATGCCCACCATCATGTTCAATTAGGATTGGTTACTATGCTACTCTGCTGCTTTCACCATGAAGAATTACAATTTTCCGAAGCTTTGTCAACATTAATGGGTTGTTTACTTTGTTTAGCAATTTCTGTTATCGAAATTCAGTCGGTTAATTTGGGAAGTGAATTAAACTCACGCCAGAATCTCCTTGAAATATGTAGGCACGTATGTATGAATACTTTGAACAAATCAAATTTCATATTTTGGTTTCTTCTCACACCAACGAATTATAATAATAGAAAGATATATTTCTTTGATAGGTGTTTAGCGAATTTGAATAAGTATTATGGCCTCTTTTAATTATGGAATGCCCACAATCCAGATTACTTTATTGAGAAATCACAAAAGACAGTCACACACTTAACCAACTTCAACTCATACCTACTTTCCACTCCCATCGACTACCGTCTATTCTAAAAGCAGAATTACCAACCATACGACAAGCATCTAAATAATGTATTTGATTCGTAATTAACAACTCATTTATTATACATACGCCTTGATTTTTATTATTTATCATTAATTCTCAGGTTCCTTTGAAGATCGAGCCTACCTATGTAGGTATGTATAGTATGTGCCTACGAAAAGCTTCGGAAATTAACCGACGGAAACGCCCAGATAAATACAAAAGTGTCATGTTACTTTGAATCTGGTGATCCTTAAAATGCGGATTTAGCACTCCCGAGTAAAAATATTTTATTTTTATCTATGTGGGCATACAAGGGCTTAAACGAGGACCATGATTTAACCAGCTGTCCAGGCGAACAGGGGCTGAGTGGGGTCTGTTTGTCAGACAAATACGGCTTTACGAATTTTCCGTACGGCTGTATGACGGCGGGTTAAATCGTTTAAATAATAATGACTTTTAGTGGAGTTTGAAGGGAAAGTTTTACTGGTAGATACCTCCTTCGGAGCAATGGAGTGCAAAATGTTAAGTATAAATTGGAGTAAAAACAAACACCTACATCAATTTATTTATGCTTATCGCACTCGAAATGAAGTTCTGGGTCCGCGGTGGGTTTAATAGACTCTTATGCCCGGTTTACATTATTCCAGTCCAGTGATCCAGCGAGAATCCAGTCCAGTGCTGGACTGGATCTGTAACGTCTACATTATTCCAGTTATTTAGAAGCCGTTGAAGTGTGAACACTACAGTGACAATGATTTCAAGAAGAGATCTGTTTCGAAAATGTTTCAAACGTGCTCAATTACTCTTGCTACAAGAAGAATGGCACTGGATTGGCCGTCTACATTATTCCAGTTGCACTGGATTGGTCGCACTGGATTCAAAAGTAGACCGCCAATCCAGTTACTGGACTGGAATGCTAACTGGATTCAGTGCATTCCAGTGCCGGTTTACATTTTTCCAGTAAGCAATCCAGCGCTGGATTCGATCGCTGGACTGGAATAATGTAAACCGGGCATTACTTCCCAAAGATAAATCGCTGTTGGCCCATAAACGGCCACTGGAATCTTTACATTAATATATAATATATATAAATTTGGTCGCTGTATACCCGGGACTACAGCGTCACAAAATTTTTTTTAAATTGATTTTGGTTTTCTTGACCGTCATATACCCGTAGAAATGACATGCGGCCGTTATGTCGTCGCTGTAAAGCCGATAGGCAAGGCAGAGTGGCAGTTTCTGTCGGCATCATTGGGTTGTTGTTACGTCTACATTGCTCAGGATGTGGTGGTATCGCAAGGAATTGGGCGGTCACTGTGCATCTCCATCAAACTAATAGCATTTTGCTCATTCCATTCCATTTTTGAAAGAGATAAAATCACAAAAATATCAATCGCTCGGCTTTGTCGATCGGCATAGTGTGGACGCATCTTAAGGATATCAAGTATTTTTTCTCGGATTGGAAATCGCTTCTGGTTTTATGATGTTACTAGCTTTTACTCGCGACTTCGTCCACGTAAATTTCGGATATACAATTTGTTTGATTTTAAACAGACAAGTTGGTTAAGTTGGTCTATGAATTTTCTGATTCTTTTTTAGTTTTAATTATCCATGGTCCACTAGCGACCCCGAAAATCCCTGTATGTATATTTATTCATTAATACAGAAACCAGTGCTTCCTTGTGTAACTTCACATGTACAAAACACGCCCCCTCCCGCAGGCCAAGGTTAAACCACTCCGTTAAAATAATACTGGTGTCATATCGCAAACGTCTTAAGCTATATAACAAAATATAGATATTGCAAGTATTACTTAAACTTTTCCCCGTTATTTGTGTAGTAGAATGTTTATGCACAATTTTAAGTAAAATTTCGAAAAAAGCATAATGCCAAAATTAAATTGATGGGTCCTAAACTTCAAAAATTATTTCCGTCCAAATGTTATACGTATAATGCATACATAAATGAGTGGAATGATAGATCTCAATTAGACACAAAATTGTATGAAAAGGGAATGGGGGCAATCGCAACCGTTTTCGAGTTACAGGGTTATTCATAAATTCGGTATTCAAATTATTATTTCAATTCTATCTTTTGATCTACTTAACGTAAAATGTTTTGAAATGTTCTAAACCCCGATTTCCCGAAATTCATATGGTTAATACATTTCATTGCCAGCCAATTTCGATTAATAATTTACCCTTTGCACTCCATTTCTCCGAAGCAAAGCCAAATTCCCAGTAGAAAAATGAGCAAGAGCCCCTATCAGAAGGCATGATATAACAAGCTAAGGGTCATTTGTTCATTTGCTCCTAACCGGTATACAGTACAGAGAGAATTTAAATTGCTCTCCGCTTACAAAGCAAATAAAGATGATATGTTTCCAGCAGGTAGTGTCAAGGAAATATTGAGATGCGAATGAAGTACAAAATCTGTTGTTGTTGAAAATTATTATATTATATTTTTTTATATAGGTATAGGTATAAATAAAGCATAGGTTTTGTTCCTGTAGGCCTATATTACTTGAAAAACATGTCAGATAACTGGATGATTCACAGTTCCCAACAGGGTACTGTTTTTTGCTTATTTCCCTGGACTACTATGCTCAAGAAAGGCAGCAGGTCAGCGCAGCAATCGTACGAACCCTCAGTTCCCTTGTTTTTTTGGGCTTCTTTCTCAGAATTTACTCTGCCACATGAAAAGCAGGTCGCGCTGAAAAACTGCGACCTCTTCTGCTGGAGCTCTGGTCGCGTTTTTCTTGTTCGAAGTGGATAACCGTTAATTTATTTGTCAATATGTTTGCGCTTACTTTTCAAATCTAATTACAACCCATTAAGACTCATATATATACGATTATACATAATATTACTCTTAACTCTTAAAATTAACTGTACAAATAAACTCAGTAATAAATCGATCCGCTCGCAGACTCGTTTGTCGAACCACTGCATGAGGTTAAAGAAAAAACTGCTCTACATATGTACATAAAAGCATCACAATATGAAACGCTGGAAGGGGATTTCCAGTGCAAACTTTTAAAACTTACACTAATTGCTAGTCCAATTTCTAGGCTGAGCGATTTTATTTGTCTGGCGGCGTCCTGAGGAAGGAAACATAAAATCAATCTATGAGGTATGCCATCGACAGAAATGGATAATTGCTTGACGATTGAAATGGAATGAGATGTGAAACTTGCTGCATTCTTTAGCACTCTTACCATGACTTCAATTAACTCAGAATATTCCAAGGTAGCAGCACGTATATACATAATTGAAAACTATGCTATGCAACAACCTTAGAAATTTATTTATGCTTTTTTCCCTTTCATTACGCAGTCGGTATATTGCGATGCGATACGTATTAGTATTAGCTTTTGTTTCTTTAGCAGTGTTGATAAAAATGTTCAAAGTTAACACGAAGAAAACTCGGAACACAGCGAATATTGTAAAAATTTAGTACATTCCAAGTAAGTTTTAGAGGTCATTAACATTACAAATTCAAGATAACGATTCCAATACGGGGCATTCGAGGTCGATGATTTCGAATCTTCCATCCAAATATATTTGGAAATTCAGGACGGCAATTCTCAACATCAAAGGATTTCCGTGTAAATGAATATACAAGGGCTTTTAGGGTCGCTGATTTTAAATCTGCTGTCGAAATTTTATCCCGGGAATATTTTGCGTTCCCGCAGCAAAAATGAAAAAAAAAATCTTCGCACATGAAACAGGTTCATGCATGAATTCAGATAAAAATGAAACCAGTTTCAATCATTCTGCAGCAGCCAGGACCAGGAGGGTTTACTTTCGCTATTCTATGTTATTTAATTAATTCGGTGTAAGACGTGTTCACTTCAGCCGTGTGTAACAACATACACACATGTTTTTGTACCCTTTTCAAGGCATGTGTCAATTTTTAAAAATAGACCTTCCTCTTTGTTTGAAACCCAGATTTAGTGTACCACAAATGTGTTAAAGAACTGTAATTTTATTGCCCCATAATTGTTAATTTTTTGCAAGATTTTTGTAAAACGGATGGAAAAAGTCTGATTTCCTTTGGTTATTTGCCCATGTGAATTCTTTAAATTGAAGTAATAGACAAGAAATTATCTTCAGTAGTGCAATTAAAACGCAATGTGAATGTAAATTGAAGAAATTTATAAACGTTCCTATCAGCTAACCCCCCTCCAATATCCATAGTTCATTGTGACCATCCAACCTTAATTAGTTCCCCCACGTATGTAGCACGCACAACGTAGATTTTTACCAACCACGCCATCTCAAACTGGCTACGTAGTTTATGGATTGTTCCCCAATCACGATCACGATTTATTAGGGAATGAGGAGGCTTGTCAAAAGCATTGCTGACGTCTGAGCCGTTTTGCACACCCTTTTCAAATCCCTCATGTTTGTTAGAATATCCCGTATAAAGTACTTTTTTTAATTAATGTCACATTTCTCACTTAGATATTTAAAAAAAAGTCCATTATGGTATTTTAATTTTTTATTGCTTCATTCACAAGGCAGAGCACCGCTGATATAGGTCGGAATTTTTTTCTGATGACAGTGACTAACACATAAAATTCGGATTAAATGCACGAGAGAAGCCAGAAACTGGGCAGACAAAATGGAGGGATTGAAAATGGCACAAAACCGATTAATGTGGAATAGACAGGATCCTTTGAATGCAAACGTGATCTTTGTGAATTAACAAAACATGCATGACTTTTTGCGATTTTTGTAAGTCTTCCCTTCAGACGACAAAAAATTGTCATAGTTAAAAAAACGTTGAAGAAATAGTTCTTTATTATTAGTGTAGATAAAAAATTTGTTGACAATTACTATTGTATGTTCTTTAATTTATGTAAAATATATGAGATATTAATTTCTGGGAGATTTCAACAGCACCTCCTATGTAAGGCCTTCCATCAAATTACAATAGTACCTTCTATGGAAGATCTTCCGTCTAATATACGTAACATACATACCTTGCATAGAATGCCTTCTCTCTACGGACATGCCCGTACAAAAAGGAAATGGATGGTAGAACGAAAAGGGAGATCTAACTCCTTTCTAAGAAAGTCAACAACAGGGATGGTAAAAACATTCCATTCGCTGCGGACTTTGACAAAATGGCCACAATATTTTTTGTTGGATTATTTTTGTTGTTATATATTCTTGAAACTATATCTACTTTAAGAAACTGTAAAAGCAAAACAATATATTCAATCGGTCCTATTGAAACAACTAATTAATCCTAATATACAGTTTTGAAATTTGAGCTTTTAACCTGAAACTTTCAAAAATTTCGACAAATAAGCACTCTAAGAGAAAAATGTAAATAATCAAAATTTGATCATTCCGCGGGAAGTACATTAGTGTTAAAATCAGTTCCCCCCACCAGATGAAAGGTATACATAATATGAGCACTATATTCATGATAATCCATATAACGGAAAATCTTGACCCACTATTTGGAGTCCAGGAATGCCCGCGGAACTCACGGCCACGTGGTCTAGCGAAAAAAAAATATATAAAAGAAAATAGATATTTCGCCCACATGAGGCAATCCGTAGGTGTGTAGACACAATAGTGACGCAATCTCCCAATAAAAAAATAATAATAATAATTTATTTTAATAGACTTAGCTCCGGAAATTTATCTCCAGGAACCTCTCCTTCTTCCTTTATTTTTCCATCTTTTGCTTAATTTCTTCCTGCTTCTCCCAGAGATCCCAGTATGTTTTCCGTTTTCCCTCCACGAGGTGTCCTATTTTATTCTTTAATTTCCCTTCGAATTTTTTTCTCCTTTACTTATTGTTTGCTCCTAACTTTCTTAAAACTTTCCAACTCAAACTAGTATTTTACTTTACATTATTTTTCTTGTTTTCCAAAACAAATAAACTTCTTTTCACCATTTTTTTCTCTAACCAATTTCACCTATACTGTGAATACTTCCTACCATTAAAACTCCGAATCTATTACAACGGTACCTGTAAGATATATTTAATTTTTCGGCTAACGGGGCACCACGTTGGGCGCTAAATTCTTATTACAGGTAATGGTAGTACGTTACAAACGTTTAATTAAAAAAAAAATGTGATTCAAATGTTGTAATATTCCGCAAGAGGTTTTGTACGTATAAATTTGACCCATCCTTTCTCTACCTGGACAGTGGACATGTGCCTCTTTATAAAGGCAATAAGATGGCCAATTCCGTAAAATAAAAAAGAGATATCATGAATTTCGGAGAAAATGTGGGAGAAGGGTGAATTGAGTATTTTTACTTTCGCAAGTGACTCTACCTGCAGTGGTTGAGGTAGATCAAAGTATCCTAGTAATAATATTAGTCAGCTACACTTAATCAGTAAATTTTGTTTTGTCCAATATACCTTTAAAGCATTTCACTGAGCACTATGTAGGATTAACAAATTGAAAATGGAAAATTATCTCATCACATTCCAATCCTTTTAGCGAAGCTTAAATTATACAAACTTATTCTTGAAACTAATGCAATTCATATCACCTATCGTTTGTACGCAACATAAGAATTATGTTGCAATTACGTCGTTATCATCAAAGGCAGGTGTTCTTTTCCGCATAATTCAAGAAAGTTGCTTCAAAAGTGATTGGCTTGATTTTCATACGGTGTGCCAAAGTATATATTTTCTTGGGCGCAAACAAGCCCTTCAAAGAATTTTAAAGGGCTGCGTAGAACAAGAATTGCCGGAGCATAAAGGTTATGCAATAGCTGAATTTTCCAGCGAGCTTATCTTGTCCCGCGGGCGGATTTCTAGAGCTTTTAGTGTAATTGAATATTTCACTTTCAGACGGTGCCAAAATTTGCATTTTGTTTGACAAGAGCACTCCCACTCCTCTCTAATTTTGGGTAATCACTTCCGAAGGCAATTTCCGTAACTCGAAGAAGAAGGCTAAAAACCCAAGTACCTGGAACTATCATTAAAAGAGTGTAAGTCATATAAATAACGAAACTTTGCCTCCTTGACATACTACTGTGTCCCAGCTGCTTGTGAAGCTGAGCCTTGGAAAGTTTTTCACTTGAAGCAACTTTCGGTTTTGTAGACTTTGGGGATAAGTTTCCCCAATTAACGCGAAATATGTAACCGAACGACAACAAATTCCCTTCAAAGAGACTTCCCAGGTGAAACGTGCAATGTGAAAGAGCAAAAACTTGGGGCAGGTTGGTGTGCACACGCCCGGCACTCGAACGTAACCCCTGTTCTGCGAAGAAAAACTTTTGAATAATTTCCGTTTGCTTCATGCATTGACGATTATACCCAAAGTTTTGACGAGTACTGCATCACCTGCCGGTCGTATCGGAGAAGGAAACGGCATGGGCTCTCGTACCTGAGCTGTACTGTAAGAATCGAATAATTTGTCCAGTAAGATGGTTAATCCCCGAAAAGGCTCATAAAACTCCAGCGCCGAAGATGAAGTTCGTAAAGTTCACTACTTCTTTAATAAATTTATCCCTGCAATGATCCGAGCAATGTATCCTTCGTCACTTAATTTTGAAAACTTTGATGGGATGCTCAAGTTGCTCCTTGACTACTGCACTTCAAAAGTTTGTTCGTCTTAACGAAAAGCGAGCGAGTTTCACAAAGGTGTTATAAGTATTATTCTGTGCAATCAAAAACCCTAACTAAAATCACTTTTATCCTGCTGAACAGACTGCCCCTAACTTTCATCAGGCCCGGGGAAAAACTGAAATAAGGGCCCCCCCCAAAGGAATAAATATTATCAAATTGAAGAAATTCAAATTAAAGCTGCATCGTCCATCAGACTGGGTCATACATTAGCTGGGTTCCATTCGCGTCAGCAAAGTATTCGTGAGCAGAATGGTTCGTCACTTAAAACTAAGTTTTTCTACTTACGAGTGCTCATACAATTTGTCGTGAGCACCTAGCGGGAGAAATCCGCACAAGTGCATAGGAACTGTCGTTCATCTGCTAAGTTACAAGCCATTCTGCTGATAAGTACAGTACACAGCTATTGATGCTTCTGCAGTTTATCGTACTGAATTTAGGGTGCGAGAAACGCTCAATGCAACTTAATCTCAACACTGAGATGGAGATGATGCCGGTCGAGACGCAACTGTTACCCAATTATACATATGAATATATGAGGAAAATTTCAAATATAAATCTGTTTGCAGCATTTTTAAAGTGAAATACGCTTAACAAAGTCCAATGCTACATTAGCCTTCGTAACGATAGCGTCAATATACACGTCGAAAGAAAATTAAGTGTTGTACCATTCTACAAGATTCTGAGTTTTGGTAACCGTAGTCGAAGATCAGCGATCTATAATATTTTCGATGTCTAAATGTAAAAGATTGGGGCAGCACCATTTGTAGAAGGCCATTAAGTAGTTATTAAGGAACGAACAGTCGAAAACTCTTCACATTGTCAGCATATCATGTAATCCTTGAATGAATGAGATAATAATATAAGGGATAAGTCATTAATATAGATTATAAATAAGAGTGGCTGCAGATGACTACCCTGAGAAACACCAAATGTGTTATAGATCGCATCGGAAACAGCGTTGCGAAAAACGACACGCTGAATCCGGTTAGGTAAATAGCAACGCAGTCAATCGATAAACAACGGGGTTATATTATGTATGCATATGTTGTATATTAAGCTTAATCTTATCAAAGGCTTTACAGGGCCCTATTTTACGAAGCGACAAGTCTTGTTCGACCAGTACTAATGCATATTGACTATTCTCTTGGCCGCTTTTATTCCTCTTCTATTAGTCACTGGTCACACGTAAAATAGACCCATGAAATTAGTAAAAATAGAGTCAACCTCCTTGGCATCCTCAATGGCAGAAACACAGTAATTTGAAAATGCCAGAAGGTTTGTAGTGGTTGATATGCGATTTATAAAACCGTGCTGAAAAGAAGCTAGAAAAGGTTTGTAGTGAAAGCTCAATGAATCACAGATCAAAGTTTCAATCTGATGTTAATGACTTTACCATTTTTCTTGGTATAATCTAGAATATTTCTTTTCAGTTTTTGAATTTTACTCATTTGTTCTTTTTTGTGCTTTATTAAAAAATTAAATAATAAATAAAAAAATGTTTTACTTTTTCCCGAGACAACAGTTTTTTCCGCTAAAATGGAACTACGCAAGTTAGTTGAGGCTTTTATATAATCCCGATGATATCCCGAAAGTGGAGGAGATTTGTGAAAGGTAAATATATAAAACGACCTTGTAATCAAAGGACCTGTATGAAGTCTTAGACACTCTACTTTCTTAAAACTAGGGGAAAAAGAAGGATACCTTACAATTCCACAATATGAAGAGAAAAGGCATCGCCAAATTCTTTTCAAACAGGGGGAAGTTCTTTTTTCCATTTTAATTGATTTACTTGTATTTGTCAAAAGCTTTAAGGCCTGTGTTTCCATCATGGAAAAGAAAATACCCTTCACGATTATGCCCTTCAACTCATACAAATACACTTGAGGAGGCTTTTGCTAATTCGACCCTTTCACTGCAAAACAAAACGCCTTCAGTCGAACTTTTTTTCACAGTTTACCTGGCCTTATTCGCAGCTCTCCCGTCTCCGTAATTCTAGTGCACTTGAGCATTCCTTGAATAAAAAGTACAAAATAATCCCGCTCAAGATACTCACGAATATCCTAGATCAAGCTTAGGGGGGCTTTTTTACAAGCGTGCATTTACCGCACTTTATTTTAATAAAGTACCGTTTTTTAAATTTACGCAATAAATTGTTGGCTTATCTTGGTTTAAGAGGCTACACATTCAAGGCTTGTGGGATGAGATTTATGTATTTAATAATATTTTTTCTTCTTCAAATGTTTACTTGCAGTAATTTGAATAAATCTTTCGAGGAGACTAGTGTAGAATAATTCCCTTAAGGGAGGAATTTTTTTATGAATAATAGGATTTTACATTCTCAATTAACATGTGGTGAAGGTCCCTTGTCCACAATTTCTAGAACCATTTAATTATTAATATTTTTTTTCAGCTGCCAAGCGGGTAGTGGATAGTGGAATTTCGGCCCATCGGAAGTTTTGTGCGCGGCATAAGTCCTTCTCCTTGTGCCAAATTTCAACTTGATATGACAAACCATTCAGAAGTTAGACACCTGTGACAGATGGATAGATGGACACACACATGAGTCATATCAGTCCCATTGTCACCTCTGCTGCTTTTCTTGGCCGACAAACATTGACTGAGTTTGAATAGAATAGATGGAAGCATTTTCCGTGGAAAGCAGATGCAGTATAATTGCTTAAAGCTCGGCTGCATAATGTGGAATTTTCGATTCCTTTCACTAATCGATAAGAGGCACGGTTTTTTAATTTTTTATTGAACCATTATGGTTGTCTCCACTACTCTCCCTCATACAAAAGGCTGTGCTGGGTTTTGCAGTTTCGTGTGGGAACAGTAGTGTTGATAACCATATGTTTCATTAAAAAAGAGCACCAAAGTTTTCCGATTTATTTTACCATATTTAAATTCCAGTAAGGTTGATTTATTCGCGCAAGCAGAGGAAAAATAAGACGAGAGCGTGAGTAGTTGCTTTTAGAGAGCTGACTACACATGGCATGGTGGCTAATAAGTTAAACATTAGTTGTTTTTTTGGATTAGGTTTAACAATCAGTTTTCAGATTTAACAACAAATTTAGCCCAAAGCAAAATCAGTTTTTTCGTGTTTGAAAACATCGTATTTCCTTGACTTATACCCAATTTGTGTCAAAAGAGTAATCCAATAAAAATGGTTAGTCAAGATTTCAAATTTTGATGAGTAAAAATCATCTGATGCGTTTCACCGCACATTGTAATATCATTTTTTAAAGGTAGGTACTTAACAGTTACCAATTTCAATACATGGGGGGTAGTGTTTAATAATATATATTATAATAATATAATATTTTTATCTTTTGATATATTTAACGCAAAATCATCAAACTTACGTCAAATAACTACTATCTTATTTTGCTTTCCTGCAGGTACAGGCACTTGCGAAAGTGAAAAACGTTTCTCCCAACTGAAAATTGAAAAGTGAAAACACAATACTGAAAAGTGAACACTTAAAAATTTAAACTGACAACTGAAAGTTGCAAAATTAAAAGTGAAAATGGAAAGCTGAACAGCGAAAACTAAAAAATTAAAACTGTAAACAGAACAGTGAAATTTGAAAACTGAAATTGTTTCTTTTTAAACTTGTGCAAAAGAATCGGATCGATGTACGATCCCTCACTTACAACATTACGACTCTTAATCTAACTAGCGTAGTGGAGGTCCTAGAGACTGTGCGTTAGGGGTTTCCAGGTCCTGTTATTTTTGAAAACTGAAAAGTGAAACCAAAAACTGAAAAGAAAAAACCAAAAAGTGAAAACAGAAAACTGAAAAATGAAAACACATAATTACAAAGTGAAAACTGTAAACCAAGGTAAGGAAAATATCCCTCACGAATGAAAAAATACAAATTTTCCTCTTTTTTCGCTCGCGAACCGAATTTTATTTTTGAGAAGAATTTTATAAATTTCTTTCGCTCAGCGGAAACGAATGCAATAGCTTTGTACCCGATAAATTCGTTCGTGAGAATGAGTAGAAATGAAGAGAATTCAATTTTTCTCTCGAGAGTGAAAAGAACCGAACCGAACGATTCCTTTTCATTCTTTTGAGTTGAGTTCACTCGTGGTGCATGCGCTCCGCTCAGTTAATGGTTAAAATAAAAGCAGTAATTATGGGTCGCTGGAAAGTGTTTGATATAGGGTGTCCCATAACCTTCTGGATTTCACAAGAATGAACAAACAACGTTTGCGCTACGATTAATTTTACAAGCAATTTCTCAACAAGATTATCCTTCTTCTTTTAATGCCCCTATTCTACCAATTTCTTCTTCAGTAAGCTGGTGTTTGAGTCATATTTTTGTTCCACTAGCTATACTATAATAATTGCTGATCCAATATCTTTTATTTTAACTATGCACTGATAAATAGCACCAAATAATCTGATGTGTCTATTCAAATGCACCGCTTTTTAATGAGGATTTGTTCTTAAATGCAAATAGTTTTTTTCTTAGAATTCCCAGGCGAAAGTGGTCGTCATCAATTGCAATTCTTAGAAGAATAAACCTATTTAAAAAAATTGAGCTGCACACGTATGGTGTTAGGAATATTTGCCATGCATGACCTATTTAAGTGCTCCGCAGTGTACCTACATACATATGTTATGTATGTTACGTATTAATTTACACGACCCGGTTCTGCGCCCTGTATAATGTCCCGCCGTTGTCAAGGAGCTCCTAGTGACTACCTCCAAAAAAATAACAATTCCACCTTTTCTAAACATGACTACAGCTGCATCGACGTTCTATTCGTTCACTTCCACAACACTTGGTCCATATCTCGTATTGGGGGTATATTGATCATGGATTGGGGGTTTTAATCCAAAACTATTAACATTTGTTTTATCGTCGTTTTGGCTGCTTAATTTCCTGTGGTTTGAGATTAGTAACACCCGGACCATATGACGACAGGTCCTATGTACTTGGACTGAGCTGACAGTTTGAGTAAAAAAAATGTTTCGACAACGCGCACAAAGTGAGGGGCATAAAAATTATGATTTACATTGCACATTGCGAGAATAATATTCGAACCGAAATTTTTTCCAGCTCCCCTGACTAACAAACCAGTGAGTAATTATTATTAGCGTTACTCAAAATGCCGAAACTCTCAAAAGACATGAATAATAATTCCGCCAATATTTTCGGCACGGATAAAAATTAAGAAACCAATAGACAGTCGTGCTAGAGAAGGCAAAGTATACACTCAAGGAAATTACACAAAGTGCAGAATTTCGTCCCTAATTAAGCATATTAATATGCGAGGTTTGGGAGGGATGAGCGGGGTTGTAAATAAGGTGCTAATTATTCATGCGTGGCAGTCACAATTTGTTAAGCTCAGAATAATAACCAGGACAAGGTGTATGCAGAAATCTTACACCTGTCACTTAGGCCTGCAAATATAATACAAGGGGATCCTCCACGGCTGTGAAATTTCGCCCATTATTGTAGTGATCTATTTTACTATCAAGATAAGCATTTCAACATATTCGTGCTGACACACTGTCACTAGTCCTCAACGTCTGCCGTCTTAAGCACATCCATGCGAGTCAGCTGAACGAGCAACCATACAAGGGATAATGCTTCAAACTCGAGGCCCTCCATATGTCATTCTCTGGCGAAATTTTCGGAAAAGGTGCTGGGGAGTGCAGGAGACGTCCAAAAAGAATGCTGTCTAAAAGTGCTAGTTATTTTTTATTTGTCAACAATGATTTATTTAACACAGCTCAACAACCTCCCGGCTGCGGGTCCCACAACGGAGGGTTTATTATTTGGGGATAAATAAGATCCCTGGAGGGATACATGCCTCGAAAGGGATTTTATTAAGCTATTGAGTGTGAACGTTTTGCTTTGCTGGGAATTTATATTAATGCGGGTGCGGGAGCACAGCACAGCGTGTGTCGGTGTGCGGACAGGATGAATTAAATCTTACCCCAATTTGATACCACCCCTGCATGCTGCACAAGCCCGACTGGCATTGAGTACTGCCTGGGGACTTAATTAGTCTATCCGATAAATCATGTAACCCAGTACATCCAACAATTGTAAGATTGATAAAGTAAGGGGATAGCACCTCTTATTTAGACAGACTGGATCTCCGGACATTTTGAAATGTGTAGAAGATTCGTGTACACCAGTTAGCTCTCAGCAGAAGACCCGAGTGTCGCGTTCCTCGAACTGCGATGAATAGCGAGAGTGCCCAAAATGTGAATTAAGTTCGAGGCATGCTTAAACTAATTTCAGTTACTCTGTCTTGGCCTTAATTAAAATTAAAAACGACAGTGCGCGGACAACCTTGCCTGGGCGAAACTGTCACTTTGGGACTGCGAGCCTGGTAGAGCCCCAGTGTCACAAACGATTCCAGCCCGAGAACAATCTAATTAAAAACTTTTTGCAATAAGCTTATTTGGCTAAGTGGAATATTATGCTGCTATCGCATCTTATTTATGTATATTTATCCAGCGAAGGGTGCTTCAGAGACCGGGTAAATATCTTACTACAGCGAGCTAAAGGTAAGACGACATGCAAATTCACTTACCGTCAGTTCGATTGGCATCCACTCAGGCTGCTGATCTACCTAATGAGAAATCGATTCAACGTCGAATTTAGTGCGAAGTAGCTGTTTAAGCACTTGGCCTGTTTAAGACTTAATAAATGCAATTTATGTTCAATCGGTCGCACACACAGACTCCCCTTGGTTTTGGCCTGATACTTCCAATGATAGACTCTATATGTGCCACTTAGCAAGGAACGGCTTTGCCGCTCTTTTCTGGGTATCTTAATTTGCAGGAATCTTCTTGCACTCCGGCAGCCCCATAACTTTCAAGGTTCGGTCCAATACCTCGGAGTTGAGTTTGAAATTTATACAGAGAGAAGGTGAGGCCGTGAGACCCTCCGGAACATTGTGTGCTACTCGTGACCAAAAAGGCAACCCCACTGCACGAGTGGAGCTGAAATGGCGAGTATTTTGTTGACTTATGTGACTGCATGATCCCCAAGTCCTACATCTAAAATGACTTCACCGAACATCTGTGGAGTTTAATTGAAAATAAAGTTTTCACGTTCTATATGAAGTTCCCCAAAGAGAAAGCTGAATCCCAACTTCGACGAAACCATGTGCACTGAAGCTGTGTGCTTCAACATTTTATGCAGTTGGCCCCGATTTCAGTAAAATCGATTTTTAATTAGGCTCTCCACTCCAGCGTTCACAAGTAGCTTTAAACCATAAATTGTTTTGACGAGTTTAGTGAGCAGAAAAGTAATAGCCATTACTACAAAATATGCCGGAAATATTAACAGAAACCTCTGCCAAAGTGGAATAATGGGACCTTTTCTTTCTAACGAAGCACGCATTTTGTTATACATTTATTCTAAAAATGTCTTAAAAATATATTACATGTCTTAAGTATTATATCTAATACAGGAATAACTGGGGTTAATGCGCTTATTAATTAAAACAATAATGATAGGGTCTGCAAAATATTTTGAAAGTTGAATTTTGATCATCATTTGAAAACATTATTTAAATAAAATTTTCAGAAAATATTTAAATGTAAATGAGTGGTCTTAATTAAATATGATGCGATCTGTGAGAGGAGACCTTATCCTGGCAAAGCAAAATTTTCCTGAGAGCGAAAAATATCGTTCCCATTGTATCCATATCATTAACATTGTTTAAAGTGGATGAGCTTCGGTAGCCATATTGGATCCGCCATTTTTAATTTGGAAATATTGATGCTAGATTCGAAATCAGCAACCCCTAAAACCCACTAGTGCACATTTTCGAGGTAATCCATTGATATTTAACTTTTACGGTAGCCATTTTAAGTCCGCCATCTTGAATTTTGGTAGATTTGAAGTTTGAAACTCCAAAAATGTCTTCGTGTTAAATTTCATTAATATTGCTTAAAATTGAGGAATTTCGGTCTCCATATTAGGTCCGCCATTTTGAATTTGGAAATTTGAATAACACATTCGAAATCAAAGACCCCGAAAATCTCCTATTGCGGATTTTAAGGGCAATCCATTGAAGTTAAACTATTTTGATATCATAACTAACCGGTAGCCATCTTGGAGCCATTATTTTGAAACCTTGCACTTTATCAAAATATCAAATAGCCTATATGTTAAGTTGAACTGTGTACCTGCAATGTACAAAAAACGAAATCTATCAAAGCAACCGTTTAGGTGTGATTGAGTAACAAACAAACACACTTTAATTTTTATCATAAATGTTTATAAAATAAATTATGGTAGATGAAGTCGCGCCATTATAATTCAATGGTGATAACCGAAAGCGAAATTGTTTCGAATTTGAAATAATATAATAGTAAAACGAAAAAAAGCATTTTCGGCTACTTAAGTTGTCTTAATATGTCGAACTCTAATAAAGTGTGCACCCTAAACGCTAAGTAAATATAATTTGATTGTTCGAGTATTATAATAAACCTAATATAATTTCAGTTTTCGAATAGAGTTCTATTTTGTTCTTATTTCAGTCGCATAAGAATACGTAGGTCCTACGTAAATCTGAACAGTTTAATTTATTGACTTCAGTTACGCGGTAGATTCAGATTGTCGGATTATTTTCGTCGGATAATTACATTTTACGGACACCTCTTAAGGCCTGTACCTTTTTCACTGACGTTAATTTAAACGAGCCTATTTCACTCTGTTGTACGTTATTTTTCGCTTGGACGAACCTTTTCCCTTTTTCATTTGTGATTTCCTCCGTCACAGAACTGTCTCGCATGTCAACAGCACTCGCTTTTTTGAAGTCGAGAGAAATGCTCAAGAACTATAAGCAGGAATATTAGGAAGTAGCCTCGCGGGGAGGCAGAATTTTTAAAAACCTTTCCTGGGAATACTAAAAATACATTCCCTTCTTTGCAGTGCATTTTCAGCCATGGACGATGGACCCATTGTATTGCCGGCAGTATTGGTATTATTCTTGGAAAATGGATTCCAGTAAGTCCTCAGAAGAAGGTATTTTGCCGGTATGATCCGGAATTCCATTTGAATCTACGTACATCGATCTGAAAGGACTTAAATGTTAGAGTGCGCTCGGAACCTTGCAACTTTTGTGAAGTTCTCCAGATTTGAAAGTTGTGCTATTGTGCTGGCAGCCAGGGCACTCACAGACCATAAGCGATACAGCGCTCCTCTGGAAGAACAATGGCTAAGTAGCCTTGCATGTCAAGCGTATGGAGAACTAATTTCCATGCATGTCACTTACAAACATGTCGGCAAAAACTCGCCGCATTATGCGCTTTGCGGTGCCGATTTAATAAAACAATTAAAAAGGATGTCTCTGGAGCCGAGACCGAGACCGCAGCGACAGTGATAGTTTTGCCAACGTCCAGGTCGCTATACTAGCTGGGTTCCTGCGCGGGCATTTCGTAACGCCAAAACACCCAACGGATGGTCAGACACAACACACAACATACCGGCTCCTGTAGGTCCGAACACCCTGTGGTTTAGTTATGTTTGAACATAATTAAGAGACATTGTCTGCTGTGTAACAGTTGCTCCACGATAACTCACAGAGCTCATTTGTATTCATGGAAAATGTTGGCTTCAGAAATTGCTAAAAGTTGATTGTTTCATTTTGGAGCTTATGAAAAGCTTGAGTCCCCTAAAAAGTTTAATATGTGTCGTCGCAATCCGTGCGAGGACGACCCTTCTGTTTCTAGTTTTCTCGGGGGCGTCGCTTATGTCATAATTTATCGGCGCAAATCAGGAAACTTTTGCATTCAATTAAAACATTTTGACATGGGTTGACAGTTTCTTGCGTCGCATCACCAGATTTGCCGAAAACTCTGAATTTTGGAGCAGTAGGGCTGCGACCCTGCGGATTTTGTCGAATTAATTGAATGAAATTCGGCACGTCAAATTTGATATTGTTACGCTTAGTGTGGAGATCTTCTGCCTCCCACAAAGTTTTTAATGGAATATGCCTTAAGGGAACTATTCAAAATTAAATTGGATTTGGGAAAACATCGAGCTAGGGGTTATTGCTGTTATCCCTCTATTTAGGGTGAATCATTTGAAAAAGAAATGCTAATACAGTCCGTGAAATTGAATTTGTGATTCCCCACCGAAATATTAGGCTGGATATATTTTCATATGGGGTTTTGGATTAGAACAAGCACCAATTCAAATTCAAATAACAAAAAAATTATTGCTGCTAACAAAATAACGGAACGATGAATAATTACAAATTAACAATAAAATTCGATATTAAAAAACAAAAAGCCAATATTTTGTGTATGGTCACCATCGTTTTGAATAACTTCATTTTCACAAAGTTCCGGAGCTCTTCATCTTCGGCGTTTGCCCAAGCCCCGAACATTTTAATTCTTGAACAGTTTAGAATTGGCGCTCCCTTTGGTACACATGCCAGGGATTTACGACGGGAATGACTGGTCCAAACATGAACGATCTTAATAAAAAAAAACTTATTCCAATACCCAATAATAAATAAAAAGAATCACATTTACTTGTGATACATCAATTTTATTTGGTTAAGTTTGTAAACTTGTAAATTAAATTCTTAAAAAAAAATTATTTAAATGTAAGGAAATGGATTTAACCCATTTTCAAAAGCAAAAACTAAGCGGAGATTATACATATGTATATGAAAGAGTTGTAATTATTATACTTATACTGAAGAAGGTTTAAGATTATTATTATAATTAAAACTTGTTATCCATACCAAGCAACTTATATTTGTAGCATAGAAATGAATAGTATGAATCGTTGTAGGGATCACTTGGTACATTTGTAAATTTTTGTAAAACGGGAGTTGTGATATACCAACACAACGATCTAGCAAGATCAGTTATCAGTGATCGTTGTCTACCGAAAGTCAGTTGCAGTTGTGCCTTATGAAATGAAGATACTCGTCCCTAGTTGAGGCAACCCAGGAGTTTTATTCATTATACCACAGACTAACATTAGCTTTGATTTTTTCTCTAAGTAATAATTTCATTGCAGGGAAACCACGCGTTTAGCACAACCTTTCGTTACGTTTGGAAAATAAAATAAAAAAATTTCCATTCAAAATCCAATTTAACATATTTTTTTTCATATGTTTAGATTTAATGTGTCGCTTATTGTAAGTTTTATTTAAAAGAAAAAATTAATATATGGGTAACACCTAGGCCTATCAGATTTTAAATTAGAAAAATTAGTACAATATCAATTTTAGAACTCCAAAAATCAGTACACCATTTTCTAGGATTTCATTTTATTACAAAAATATAAAAGTAAATTGAAATCTAACAAAAATTTTGAAATATACTAAAAAATGTAAGGAATACTACTCCATAGCTTTGTATCATAAATATAATTCACAAACATATACTTCTCATTAGATTGCAGATATTGTGTGATTCTTGCCCCCTCTTCAGTTTTTGAGAAAATATTAAAATCTTTACAATTCACAAGACATATTAAAATTGCTTTTTACAATAAGTTCAGCCTATACGTGCTCTATTGAAATTCGTCCTCTTTCTTTTCACCAAAACGAAAACTCAACACCTGGATATAGTTGCAGATGTTTTTCAAAATTTGGATACCGCTTTTTGAAAATTCCATCCATTTTTCATCTGTTAATCAATTTTCCTTCCACTTATTTATGTTACAGTTTTGATCAAAAGCTAATGAAAATTTATTATTTAAATACAATATATGTTCCAAACTCGTACAATTCGCAGACTCAAAAATCAGAACATTTGAGCACTGATAGAAATTCAATCTCAAAATCCGTACGTACAATTTATCAGATGAGAAATTCAGTAGCGGTAGGAACTGACAAAATCAGTACGTCTGGCAAGTCTACTAACACCTGTAAGAAAAGATACAAAAAATATTCACTTTTTGCTTGGATAGAATTTTAACACACTTTTTAATTTAAGATAAAATCAGTAGATTTAAAGAATTTACCTTAAAATTTTTTTTTAAATATATAATTAGTATTTGGTGGGAAATCCTTTGTTTCTCAAAACTGCGGCGCATCTTCGAGGCTCACATCTTTGTTTCGGTAAGTATAGCGGTCCAAGCATTTTTAATTTACTGCTACAATTCTCCTAAATTCTTAGGTTCCTTTTTTCACGTGCTGCTCAACGTCATTCCACAGGTTTTCGATCGGGTTATGATCAGGAGTCTGAACAGGTCACTTTAAAACATTGACCTGTTTGACCTTTAAGCAAATATTAACTAAATATTAACTAAGTGTGCTTAGGGTCATTATCGTGCATAAAGCTCCAAAAAAACGGTAAATTGTTATCGGCAAATAGTATCATGAGTCTCAATAATATTTTTATACACATGTTAGTCAACCGTCTTGATTGTGTACATTGGGTTATGCTCCTGGTTTTGAGGATGCCCGCCATACACAATGTTTTCCATCTGAACCAGCCCTACAAAACTTTGACTCGTCACTCCAAAGATCATTTTTCCAGAAATTTAACGGTTTGTTTAGGTGTTCTCTGGAAAACTGTAGTCATGCCTTAAGATATTTTGACACAAGTGGTTTTCTATGTGCTATACATCCACGTAAATTTTTTTCATTGTGGCGACGCCTTACGATTCTTGAGGGGCCATCAACACCATATTCTGATGATAATTCAATTTTAATCTAATTGGAGCTCTTAAAGGGATCTTTAACCGAAATACGAAAAATGATTTTATTATCTCTCGATGTTATTTTCTGTACTCGATGACCTTGTTTTACATTTTGTGTTACTCCATAACATTCAAAATGCTTAACTGCGCCGTACACCAGCTTTCTCGAGCACTCCAATATCTGCGAAATTTCTGCAATTTCCATTTCCTTTTAACTGCAAAATTAGTGCTCTTTTTTCCTCAGAGTACCACCGTCCTTTAGCCATACCTAATTTCATGTTTTATTGATTAAACGTAGACTAAGTATTTCCAAGAGTTAAATTACCTCAAAATGTAACTAACATTTTATGGAAACTACAAAGGGAGCTGTAAATAAAAAGTGTGCTAACTTTGTGTCGAGGACCAAATGCACACGACTGACAGTCGACAAAGGCAGTAAGGAATCGTCGGAGTAACGGAATATATTTTGTTTGTTTGGCTTCATCGTACAGACAAATTCAGTCTTCGTAATCGCAAAGCAAAAAGTGAAGAAATTGAAAAATTAGAAGACCAGTATGATGTGCGCTAAATTTGTGGCCACCTGGGTATACCCATCATCAATGCCTGCAAGTCAAAATTAATAAATTTTGCCTTATTACCCCCTCCAAAATATTTCGTCGTATCTTTCCCACAACAGAGCTTCCGAAGAAGAAGAAACACATTAATTTATCCTTTCTAATAAACCCCTATAAAAATCGTTCAAATTCGAAACGCGTGACTGCCCTTTATAATTAAGGGATTGAAAAAAAGTACGGACAAAAGCGGGACCACGTCTGAGATGATCAATAACATCGCAACAATTTTTGTGCAGAAAATCACGTGGTCTGATCTAATTAAATTAATTTGAACTCCTTTTGAGGGCAAGACACTTCATCAAAGCAGCATTCATGAATGATTTTATTTATCTCTCCGGACGGATCCCATTCAGCCACAGACGGTTGTCGTCGACCGATGTAACATCCATGCCCTGATTTCTTCTGGGATTTCTACTGGCACAATATGCGCATTGTGTCCCCTTGTTCTATGGCAGGTTTCATAGAACTCTGAAGAGAACGCCCCCCGCCTGCAAATCACGTATGATTCTTGTCCTATGTTTTACGGGCTACTGTTTGCTTGTTTGATGTTTGCTTTGAAATTTATCTGTCTGCGAACCCTCGCGATTTTTTTTTATTTTATTATTTGTGCTCGATATTGACTCTTTCAATTAGTTGGCACCTCCCTTGTGTATGCTAGCTAGGTTACTTTGTGTAAATGTTTGAATTTGATGTCTGCCTGCAATTAACAATTAAGTTTTTTGACTCGGCCCTCTCTTTGATAGGCTTAATCAAATGCAAAGGATTATACGTCGTGCTTAATTGATTGGTTCAAACACGAGAAATGATGCAATCAGACGCTATCTGCAATTTGGTTTTTTTCTATCAAAAATTTTATTAGTGTTAACTATTTCAAAATTACATTTTTGTTATATTCCCATTATGCATCTTTAAAATATTTGTAAATATGTATTTAATATATGCTATCTACTATATGTAGAATAGTCAAGTTTGATACTTGCGAATGGAATATATTTTTACATATTTTATTAACTGTACTTCCCTTTACCTTTATATACCCACCTGATCCCACGTACCGATCAGTCCTCGATTTATTTTTAACCAACTGTCCCTTGCTCGTATCTCAACCACTAGTTATAAATGATTTGTCATCCAATCATTTGCCTGTCATCATAGAATTGTGTAGGAATAATGAGCATCTCACTTCTACCGCTGGACCATATAATCTTAAAGCTGCGAACTCTATACGCCTCAGTTTCACGTTTTAAAGTAATAAACAAGCTAGAAAAGTTACCTGATCAGATATTACAAACAATGCAGCACAAAAAATGATGTCCGTAGAAAATGGTTGCGATACAGGTTGCCTTATTCCAAAAATGAATTTATTCAACTTAACTATATCATTAGAAATTTAATTTCGGAACAGAGAAAAACAAAAGGTGGAATTTGTTATTACAACGAATAGAAAAATGTTCTAAACCATTCTGGAATGTGACCAAAATAATTAGGAATCATCAAGCTATTCCAAATACGGCCGATGGATATGTTAAACCTAATTTGATTAAAAATATATTATAAGGTGCTCTCGTAAAAATAAAGCACCTGGCAGAGATTGAATAATAAAAATTTGTTTATTTGCTTTGCCTAAAGCTGGTCTTGTTTATTTCACCTTTATAATCAACTCAAGCCTCAAACTTCAGTATTTCCCTGCAATATGGAAAGCCACATATGTAGGTAATATCTACACTTAAACCTGGAAAGTCCGTGGAAGACCCGTCAAACTATCGTCCCATTATTTTATTGAGCAATCTATCAAAAATACTGGCAAAAGTATTAAAAATTAAAAATTTTGGACCATATTAAAAGCATCAATATTCTACCAAACCAATAGTTTGGATTTAGAACTGGACATAACACAACCCAACCTGTACTTAGGATTCTCCAGCGCTCGGTGTGGCATGATGAACTGGTATATAAAATGTTGAAATTCTGCTTTCTTCTTCCACTAATTGAGTTAGTACGTCATTTTTTACAAAATATTATAGAACATTTAAAGTGTTTATTGGAGCAGTATCTTTGACTAAAAAACATATGTCTGCAGGTGTACCTCAAGGATCTGTTTTGGGTCCTATTCTTTATAATATTTATACAGACAATTTCCCAAATATACCGAACTGTCACTTATCTATTCGCTGATGGCACATATATTTATACCTCTGTTAAAAATCCAATGTACATTTGCAGGTACTTGCGAGTTTATTTTAATAACAAGAAAATAAAAATTAATCCCTAAAAAACGTCACCCATGTTCCTTACTCGAAGAAGAAGTCCAACATTTTACTATTTATAAAATAATAATTTACGTATTAAGGGAATCGCACTTAAGCAATAAGAAAGTCAACTTTGCAAAGCATATTACAACAGTTCTTAATAAAATAAGCATTTTAATAAAAGTTTTATACCCTTTCATAAATAGACGATCAATTCTCAGTTTCTCTCTCCACCTCAGAGCTTCACACATTAGCTAATATAGACTTAACTATCAATAAACTAAAAACGATCACCAACAATTTTATTGAAAGATGTAATTATGTTGACAATACAATAGTTAAACCATTAGTTACTAATGATAACATAAATATACTAAATTGAATTGAATTAAATATTCCAAACTTAATGTCATAAAAAATTCATTCAAATAAAATAAAAATAGAGTGGATACGTATATCTCACACACAACTTGATTCATTTATACATATTTAAAAGTCGAGACCCTGTATGAACTCGTTTCTACACTACCGCGGAGGTAGAGTTCAGTAGCGTTTTCTTTTTTGGTAAATGGTAACATTGCAAAATAAGTGCTAACAATTAGTATCAATATTTTGTACGGTTATTTCGGAGCGCAAACTCGAGAGCGTCTTGAGTCACCTTATATATAGTTGTAAATACTACAAATGCTACCAAAATGATGAAATTATGAAGATAGTTGAAAATTACACAGGCTACAGCTATTTGTCACCTCCGACTGATGGTTTCACCGTAAAATAAAAAAAAACCGGTTTCACTCTATAATCTGCAATTTTTGAAAATTTATAACTTTTTAAATGATTGCCCTTAAAAATTTGTGTATTAACAGTTTTTCACATAAAAGCAATATTTACCGAGATAATTGACGTCATCCCTAAATTTCACGAGGGCGGCCACCCCTTTCGGAATCTGAGGGAGTGTTCCGGTGTCAACCCCTACCTACTATTAAAATTGCGCTGTTCTCCGATGTAACGCAAACCGACGTTTGACTGGACTATTAGTTGTTAAAAAAATACAAATTTAGGCATTTATTTCGTTATTTCACTTACAACAGATAAATATGAAAATAAACAAAATCAGAGTGGACTTAACTGTCTTTCTTTATTGTTAGAAGACTCATTTTCGACTAAAATGAACTTTTCCGGTAGTGATGAATTTTATTCTTCATATACACAACATAACATAATTGTGCATGCATTTAATTAATTTAATTGAATTCTCTTGATATCGCATAATACTCGAATTAAAATATAAACCTGCTTTTTTACCTATGTACATACTTCGCGTTAATAGTTTACATTAATAATATATATTGTAAACCAACGACATTTCTGTCAAATTGTCATTAATGAATTACAAATATTTATTAAATACTCGATTCTGGAAAATAATTCAATAATATTCCACATAAGCCATCTCGTAAGCTATCGAATAAAGGCATAAAGTCCAAATCCCATGTAAGCTCTGCAAGCTCATAATGGGGAAATTTGTTCACAATTTCATACTCATAGCAAAAAGTGTGTTGGCCGGTCTGTTGATTATTTCAAGCGATTACTAAGGCTTTTCTCATGTTAAGTATTTTCCTCTTTGAAAAGCTCTGCACGTAGATAGAGTCGCACCTTAATTACTTCTTTTGAGCAGTCATTTTTTTTTATTTTAAAGCTCTCAATATTTTAAGTAGTAAACATCCCTTGGAGCAATCTCGCTGCACAACTGTTTATTAAAGGACTGGCGAAGCAGTTAAGGTAAAGCTTTAAAGCATTCTGCAATCTGCAAATTCTAAAATTAATTGTTCTCAGAAAAAAATGCTGAGTGCTGCATTGTTCCTGGACTGCATTGTTGTTAACTGCGTGCATCTGCACATATCCTAAATCTCTGAAGTATGTCTTTACCTCTGAATCATTTACCAACCACATTAGTGCAATCGGAACAATAAGGATTCTTTCTCTGGAAAGCTCAAGAAAACTGTTGCGTTTTCTTTTCCTTGCATGCTTTAATAGAAAGCCCATGACTAGAAATATAGGACCGGGACAGTTCTAAAAGCCTTCTGCATGGATCATGCGCTTAGTACACTTTCCTGAATCAATGCGTACCCCTTCGTACCCATTTTAGAAGTTTGTAAGCACATTCAAGAAACTCTGCATGAAGGGGTCGGATTTCGCCGGAAAGCTTTCTCCATAGTTACTTGCAAAATGCTGCTTTGCAGAAGTTATCGTTTTGTTTTAATTATGCAAACGTTCTTAATAGAAGTGGAAAATTATTCCAAAATATTTCAACATTATATTGTGTGCCTTTAATGAAGTAAATTAAGACAACCTTTTATACAAAACGTTTAGAATAAGTGCTACATCTAAAAAAGGCCAAATTTTCGTACACCTGGCATTCTAGAATTTGATAGATAAATAGATAAATAGATACTAACCTACATATATGTATTTTCATATTTATTTTGTGAAGAATTACAAACCCTGTATCAGAAAATTATATCTGCTGCTTTCTTAAGTTGGTTGTTACTTGTCTTCTCCGAAAGCGACTTGATTGCTGTCTCATTTTTATAAATAATATACTTTTACATACATTCAGCCTGTTTGTTCGCATATAAATAAAACATGCCCTCAATTCCAGTCACTAAAAAGTACACAAACTAATCTTGTCACATAATAAGGTAGCATTAAAAAATAAATATGTTATTAAAATAATCGAGAATTGTGTGGGCATTTGGTGGAACGTAGAAAACATGGTTGGAAATTAAACAAAAGCACTTGACTTTTTTTCCAGAAGTTTCAATTTCTGCTGGATGTAGTTCCAGACACTGCATATGTCATATGAGTTAAGGATTCGCAGGCGTATAGAGTGTGTCCCTTGCTGTTGTCAGATAGTCGTTGGTGCAAACAGTTGTGCCGGCCGTGCCCTTGCCTCCTTCCTGGATTCACCACTGACCAATCGTAACCAAAATCGCCTGCCATGCAATGCATTTTAACAATGTTAACAAAACGACTCAAATTCAAACATCTGCACCGGTGTTCATTGACCGATAAATGGTCATTGAGGACCGCTTTTATCCTTACAGATTATGTGCAGTCGGTTATTATAAGTTTTGAATCCATAAGGCACGAGAGCACATAACCCTGCATCTATGGCCAGAATGGCACACATTTAGAGCCCATGGAGCATGATAATTGCTCTTGAGTTGCTTTAGCTGATACATTTTAATATTCATAGAATTTTAAGTCCCGGATAAACAGGGGGCTGCTTAAGACGTTCATAGCCCGGAGTCCACTGTCACTTGTAGGCAAATATCAGACATACATCTCTGCCACTTTGATCGAAAGCTTTCATGGTGAACAATTTGCACAGCAGTACCGCTTTGGAAATATTTGTTTACCTAGTTCAACAGCAGTTCACCAAGGGGTTGCAGGAATACCGAATTAGAGGTGAAACACAAGTCCTTGCACAGAAGTCAGAAACCCTAGAAATAATTAGTCCTAGGGTAGGCATCGCAAAAAGTTGCAGTTTGTGCAGGACTCGGTTTATTATCTTGACTCTGCGTCCGTCTATTTAACTTAACTGTCTCTCCTATCACTCCTACTGTTTGCAACCCTTAAAAAGTAAAATTTGATGAATAAAATTAATTCTATAATATGTAAAACTTGTTAATATCACTCTGAAGAAAAGTATGAACTTTTATATTTTCTTGAAAAACTTTAGAAGTTTATCTAGTCAAACAGATTAGATGTGGTAAAAGTCAGGCTCCGGAAAGTATGCATTGAGCGACGCAATTGGAGTTGTTGGATAGAGGACCGGGACCGCGTACCTCATTTAACACGATACATTCTTTGTCTAGCACGGTTTCAGCATTGATTATATAAAGAAGTAGATGTGCCATTCAGACAAAAAGGAGTTGTGACATTAACACGTGTGGTGACCATTTATAATGGTACTGCTATTTTATTTGCTCATTTATTTCGACCTCAAAAAGCTTTCAAGATTTGCATATATTAAGGCCGTCCAGATCCACGGCGTGAAGTCGCGACGAGAATTTGCGTCATGAACGTCGCGCCCGCGAAACTACATATATCACCACTCATGATGACTTTGACCAAAATGGATGAAGTGGAAGCAGCAACCGCTCTGACTTTGTTGCATTGGCATATTACAATTTTATGCATGTGCAACACAAATCATAAAACCGGAATCTTTGAGGTGCTCCAAACCAAAATCCACAAAAGTCACATAATCACAACATGGCTAACCAAGCTATTGAAGGTTAAAGATTTTTACAAATATCTTGCGTTCTATGTATCAAACAAACATAAGGTCAACGTGAAAGTTGTAGACAATTGAAACATCTACAAGATTGGTCTCTTGCATTTTTTTTTCGAAACTCCTTTTGGAGATATTCTAGGTCAAAGTTTCAAAAACAAGAGGTTTCGCGAATCTCGCTTCCTATCCATCGGACGCCCATGAAGACAATGTAAAAGTTATAGAGAATTTAATTATCTGCAAGATTGCTAAATTTACAGTTTTTAAAAAATATTTTTGAAATGGCCAGATGAATCACGAGGGTCGCACGTGGGGTAATGCGTACAAGTAAAAAATTTGGTGAAATCAACGAACCAATATTAACCATTAAAATTGGACATCAATGATACTGATCATGTGAATATTGCAACATTGAATATGGTAAAACTATGAACTTTTTAATAGTAAAAATACAAATTTGTGTGCAACATACGAAAAACGTTTGAAATCGGATTTTGTGGATAATATTATAATACACAATTTATTATAATTAATTAATATTACACCGCCATCTGTGGATTAATTGGGACAAAGGTTGCCTAGTGTTCCAGAGGTTGAACTGAAATTGTTTTGCTTTCTAAAGAGTCAGATTATAAATGTAGCAGATGTGAAGTGCCACAATGGCGTAAGCTGAACGTGTCCATACTAGAATCCAGGAGTCCCGAGTTCGAATCCCATTCGAAACCACACAACATCAGCATTTAAAAACGTAAAATCACATTACTCTCAAGGGAATCTTATTACACACCGGTGTAAAATTACATTTACAATAACAGGCTTAATGAATCCCATACAAATTGTAATTTTACATCGATCATTTACAATTTAATTTTAAAGGTCAATGTATGAAAACTGTACACTCGGCGGATAGACATGAAATGGGGAGTATCTTGTATGTACATGGCTCTGGTTAACAATGCCGTGGGTCGTATCTCTGTGGGACGTGGGAATCTTGGAAAAATAAAAAAAAATTCGGTATAAAAGTATGTAGTAAGTGAAAACCATTTTTATATTTTGAAAGTGTGTTTGAGAAGTATGGTTTGGATAAGTGTAGGAGATAGATTGATCAATTATGTTTATTGAGGAAAATTAAGAATGCATTGGGCACGAGATATTCGCGAAAAACCTTGTTTTTGAAAATTTGAACTTGAATATCGTGAAAGGGGCGAGTTTTCGGGAAAAAATGCAAGAGACCAATCTTCTAGATAATTTAATTCTGTACAACTTTCACATGGACCATATGGATGTCCAATGCACACAGCGCGAAATACTTGCAAAAAACTTTGACTTTGATATCTTGGGTAGCCATGTTGTTTTTTTTTTGTGATTTTTGCGTGTTTGGGACGTCTGTGCAAAAATTCAGCTTGTAGGGAATTTTGTTGAGGACAAATGATAACTTCTCTGGACTTCGCAGTTCTTGACCGCGAACTTTTCGCTCCGTGAACGTCGCGCCCGTTCCCACACTGACTGGGAAACAACCACGAATATTCGAGAAAGTCATCCACATTCATCTGCACGGCTATTCGCAGGACGCCGTGAATCAGGAGGGGCTTCTAAATGTGAACGTTCATAGTCTTATAATTGTTTAGAATAATTTCAGGGAGTCAGTATGTTAATATAAGAAATAAATTGTTTAAATGAAGTAGCTGACTTTAGTATGAGATATTTCTCTCTTTACTTCTTTTTATTTTAGTTTGTATTAGCTTAGTTTTTTAATTTACTTAATTTTAATTTATCTCTTTTTATAATTTAACATCATAATTTTCATATTTCATATTCATGTACTGATTTAGGACCACATAATTTTAAATATATAGGATTTTTGAAATAAATTGTTGTTATTAAATTATTATTATTACACATAATAGACGGAAGTACGACACAGGGATGGATACCTACGTACATGGAAACGTACGTTGAAACAGGTGTTGACATTTCATTCATTGTTCAAACACAATAACATCTGTTAAAATCGATGCACGTCATTGAAATTCACATCTGTCTCAAGATAAACATTTAACAGGCTACGCAGACTCTAAAACTTACGGTAAAAAATGTTAGTGCAATTACACGGAAATCGTAAAAAATTTTAAAGCGAAAATCATAATTTCATGTAAATTTACATAAAATGTATGGAAACCTCGATTTCTGTATATAAATACTTTATTGTCCTCTAAAATTGCATTATTTGGAAATTCTTCATTGCATTATTTGGAAATGATACATGTAAAATACCCCTTCAATTTGTAATTTTGTAAATTATGGTATTTACATACATTATTGTCGAAAGTTGTTTCAATCATCTTGTAAATTGACAACTGAATTTTTACATAAGCATCGAACTTGTTTTACATATGTAAAGTGGTAAAATTGCAAATATCCAGGGTTTTCCCGTAGGTGTACTGAATTACACAGACTGTTGTTTCAAAACATTGACACATACAATATGGCGGCCATCACAAAATGGCGGATTACCTTGTCCTTCCAGTACAACCCATCCAATCCATGTCTCAAATGAAAGAGTACACTTGCAGTTTGCAGTGAAATCCGAAAAATTACGAACCCCGAAGTCCTCCAAAGGACCCCGCACTTTTTTTTTGAAAAAAGTCTTTCGATGAAATTGGCTGAATTTTTGGTATGTAGTCCACTTTTTGGTGCTGATTAAAAGTCTCTATCGGCACATCCGCCCAAATGCCCGCCTTTTGGCTCCACGCCGCGGTCGCGGTCCCAAAGAAAGCCAAAAACAGTGAAAAGTGGATGAATCTGCTGAAGCTACAAAAGATTTGCATGGTTTTACACCCACAAATATGTATAAGTATATGGTATCTATATCTACCATATATCTTATATATTTATGTATACTTGTAAATAAATCTATAAATTTATAAATCAAAGATGGGCATAATAATGACTCGACTCGTGGATCGACTCTCTTATGAGAATTCCATGAAAATATTCTTGATGTGCCTTACTGTTACATATATACATATTTACGGTCGACATTAACATTGCACAATGTGTACCACGTGGAGGTTGTCTAGTCGGATTTCACACATCATGTTTGGCCCAGAGAGATCTTGCAACTCGTCACATTCGAGGGGAATAGATAGCATCAAACAAAATGTCTTTGTTTTAAGGAAACAAAACGTTTCGCTCGATTCGGTGGGAAACCAGCCTAAGCTGACGACAAACTAGAGAAATAGCCTGTAGAATTAACATGGCATCAAGGTAAGATTTACATATGTAAGTACTTAGATATAACCCAATAAGTGGTTTTTTTTAATTTGTTTTTCTCTTGCTTCGAATAAAAATTGTATAGCAATCAGCTGTTGCATGACCTTGAATAAATAAATAAATACATAATATGATTTTTTGTGGTATATTTTTATTTAGCATGAATGTGTCTTTCGCAGATTCATTGGCGTTGCGAATGTCAAATTGGCATTACTCAAGAAAGCGGTACTCAAGAGATTGTGTGATTATGTGACTACTAATAATTCGTGTTCTGGGCATCTGTCACATCTTCGTAATACTGCTGCGAATCTTCGTAATTAGTAGCTCCTCCTCCCTCAACTTGTGAAGCATGCTTATTCTTATTATCGTTAGTTTTCTCTTGGTCAATTGAAGCTCCAGTTGCATATTGTGGGTAGGGCGTGCTTTGATATTCTAACAGTTTGTTTTCAACTGTCTGTTGGAAATCCTCAAGTCGATCTCTAATTTCTTCTCCCATGCCATGTTGTGGACTCTCTAGATTGTCTGACCTCTTGTGATCTGATTCGTGTACATTTTTAGTTGGGGCTATGTCATCTTTTGTATTAGTTCTGGATGGTTTTTTGATATCTTTGGAATCAGATGGATGTCTTGGAAGTTTTGTTGCAGAAAGATTACCAGATGCTGATCCAGGCTGCCTGGGGGTCTTTGGTTCTAGACGGTTTTTAGATCCAGGTTTCCTTGGAGCCATAGTGCCAAGGGGTGTTCTTGATCCTGGTTGCCTTGGTTTGTCTAATGAATGCGATCCAGTGACATGTTTCTTTCGGGGCTTGTCGATAGGAGATAATCGTGAACTGGAACCAGGATTTCTATTTATAGAAGGACTTCCAGGCACAATTTTTTTTCTATCTGGTTTCTTCCCAACGATGCTATCTATTTTTGCTTGACTTACGGGTCTTTTTTTCCGGGAGGAACCAGGAAGCTTTAGTTTATTACTCGGTAATTTAACGGACGGAACATCAATATCAAGTTTTTTTATTTTATTTTTTCCGAAAATTTTAAATGCATTTATTCCACTGCAAATCACAGTTAGAAATATTATAACAAAAACCAATGATACCCTCATATTTTCAAGCTTTCCGGAGCGACGTTTTTAAGTAACTGCAATATTAAGCCATTTCAAAACAGTTTTATACTCTTTCGAATGTTCGTGAAACGTCTGTTAATAACACACCTGTGCACATAATGAACAAATGGTTGAATATTGAAGGCCGGATACTCGAACCACATTACCAAACGCTACGCTTAATAATGGAAGCTGAACTACAACTTATACCTCAAAAGTCAGACACATTCATACATACGCTAGCTAGAACCCAAAGAATGAATTTACTGTGTCAGTCCTAGATACGAGTAATAAACTAGTTTTCTGCTTGATTTTTGGGAACCATGCTAGCGCTGTATATGACACCATGGGTCTTATCACCGTTATGTCTAGCCAGAACATCACTTTTGGCTTCGGTCCCCAAGTTTTACCTGCATAACTGCGACAAATATAGAGTCACATTATGGCTTTTATAGACATAGAAAAATGTGGGCTCCAAGTTATTTTCATGCAAGCTACCTTCTCCACCACCACGAGAAAGTAAACGGCTACTTGTCACAAGTATTTCGTTGGAAATTTCAAAATAGTCTTAGTGGGCATTTATAAAGATTAACCATGTCGAAAACAACAATTTTTAAAATTAAACCATTCATACTTCTACAGTATTTAACTGAACAATTATATTCACGTGCAATAAATGTACCCGCAAGGGAAGTGTGCACATGTGGACACAATTGTTATTTTCTCTATTTTTTTCAGAACACTATCTGCGTTCGCCCGTTGCCACCATTGATCACTACGTCAAATACTAAAGTGACAGTACAGCTGCTGTTGTCATCCGTTCCGACATTTAAACTTAACAGTTAAGTATTGTTCTGAAAACTTTGCACATCAATTTCCAAACTTGTTCACATTTGGAAGTGTAATACACCTATACATTGTATATATGTATGTCTAGATAGTCTAGAAAGAGCAAACATTCTACTAATAGCTATAACTACTGAAAAAAAAAGTGCGCAACTACATTATGTAATAAAAGTAATCATATAATGAAAACTTCTTACCGTAGGGTAGGGTAACTGGTAAGTGTGCGCAAGAGTTACGTCTTCAATACTACCTGAATCAAATTGTTCTTCGCATGAACAAAAGCAATATAAATTTATGAGGGCACTGCTATTTTTACAAAATGTTTAAAACAGTGAGATCTACTCGTACATGCACTAAACTACTGTTATTTACATTTTGTTTGCACTTTTGCGCTCAATTACTCCGACCCCCGACTACTGCGCACATATCCCCTATATTGGAATCAGTATACACATTTACAGTATGTACGTATTTTTCGTTAACTTTCGCCTGTGAAGTGAAAAAGTGCTGTACTGGATGTCAACAAGAGTATTTGTTTATTGCTAAGTTTATACTATGAAGAACCGGCAAAACAATTTTTTGTCAATGAAGTGAAATGTATGGAAAAATAAACAAAAAATGTATTTTAAAAAAAATTATTATTCGAAACAGCATTTATCGTCAAAAATACCTCGTGTAAATGTAGATGAACGACTGCATCATATATTCAATGGTATTACGGAACAAATTTGTTTGTGGTGGATTCCAGATTTATTTTGGTTAAATAACATCACATAAAAATACATATACATATTCTTAAAAATTTAAATTCAAGAGTAGTTCCAAATCGTGTAAGCATTTATATACCCAGCAGGAAATTTACACATGACGGCATCGAGGAAGTCATCAATAAAAGGGCATGTATACTCATTCCAACATCGATGACATTTCTCACGGCGATGTCATTGGAAAGTCATGCATGCCTTTCTGCATGACCACGGAATGTATGGGGTCATCACAAAAATACAAAAAGAAGAAGATTTGGATTACTGAGAAGCGCATGAAACAACAAAACCCCAATAAAACTTCAGCTCACTTGAAACAAACAAACTCCTATGCCTTCCTGTTAGCATGGCTATGTCCTCAGAATTGGCATACATACCTTAGTCATGCATGAAATCATCGATGTACAATTTCACGCAATCTCCAATTTCCTGCTGGGTAAATATATTTTTGATTGTATGTGAAGTTTTAGAAGTCAGTAAAAGACCTTGAAGGGACCGTACTTGCATGATGTACAGCCCTGGAAAAGTACAATATACAAAGCATGATAAGCACATCAATTATTCATCTTGCACAATAAACCACATCGAATAATATTCATAAACATTTAGAGAAAAACAAAGTTCTGCCTGTTGATCATCCAGAGCCTGCGTTTAACGTCTGGGCTAGAGTCATCCTCACTTAAGGAATCAATTGATGGACGCCTCAACGTACTACCATGCCCTAGAGAAAATATATTCCAGTAAATCTTAAGTCCATGCGTCATAAAATTTAAATCTATTACCCATGGCTTTGCAGCATAAATGCCGGAACAGAGTATTGTCGCAACAGCGGAGACGGTTTAATTGCTACAGTAGTTGCGACTTTTAGGAATTATCAATTAATTGAAGTGTAAACACACCAAGCAGGTTACAAAGCAGTTTCCGTTTATAAATAATCAAAAAAAATAATTCGTCTTTTTACCAGAGTAGAAACTTACTACTACATTGTTAAAAATTCGGTGTGAATTTAACATAACTCCAAACGGTGTCGAATATGGTCCATCCAGTTAGGATTTATATTTTTTATCCGATTTTAATTTAAAAACTCCTCCGGGATTTATTGAATGCATCCGAATAGGTGTTAAATGTCATAACCAATCAATCAAGTAGAAACTATTTATCAGTAAGGTGTTTTTGGAATACGTAGGTCAGTGTTAAGTGTTCCAAGAAATTAAATAGAAAGTACGTACAAACAAAAGGGATATGTGTGTCTGGAGAGTGCGTTTTAATCTTACCACCAACCCCCCCAACAGCTTAAAAATATAATCGCTGCATAATGTACCAAGCCCCCTTTTGCCGTCCATTTGACTGGACTCTTATGCTAAGAGTTCCAATTCCAAGTGTGAATTATGTTGAAGGCAAATAATTCAGCGATCTCATCGGCATCTACCATGATGGCCAGCACAGAGCAGAAACACCGATTGGTGTAATAAGAATATCTTATAGCATTTCTTCTCGCAGTTTCATCCCAAAGGATATTTTTTTGTTTTTATCCCTATAAGGATAATAAACCAAAAGAATATATCACTTCACAATTAAATTGCGCTTTTGCATTTTCTATTATTCTAACAGATGGTACTATGACAGTCCTATTTCAAAATCAACCGACTCCTCAGAGTTCATTCGATCATGACAGTATAGTAAATCCTGCTTAAAATAGGCACCTGTGCATTTTGAGTACGCAGCGATTTTTTATATTTTTTTATGTAGAAGAGAAGAGAGAGTGGCAAGTCCAAAATGCAGTTTGCGGAGTCGGGGTGTCATGCTGCCGCCATCTTCAATAAGGGTGAAAATAGTTTCTTTATTTATTTCGTTAACCGTAGGTCATAAATATTTTGTAAAAACCATTATTGAAAGATAATGATATTATATACAACTTTTTGCAGTAATTTTGGTAATGAAAAAGTTATAAGCAACAAAAACTCAAAAATTATGGTTCGAAAAACTTTTTTCTCAAAACATTTTACCAAAACAAACGCATTAGAGCATTTTTTCCTCAAAAATTTGATTTATGAAATTTTATTATTCTGCTATTCGAAAAGCGAAATGGGGAATATTTTAAATCTGATTATAATTGAATTTATCACTGCCTTTTAAAACAGGCTAGGCAAATATTAAAAATGCTGCAGTGTTTGGAGCCACAGAGCCAACACGCGACTTTAACCAAAATTGAAATCGAATCGAAACTGTGTCTCGTCGCAACTATTGCATAAAAAAGGCAGTAACTAATCAATAAGTTTTTTATTCAAGCTTACATACAGATACCCAGGCTATTGGACGTTGGTGCAGAAGGCACTTACTCGGTTGTGGTATGATTGATTTTATTGGTGTTCGCCATTTTGACTATATCATTATATATTGGCAGGAATTAACGTCGTCTTCATAATAGGATACGAGTATTATAGAAAACAAGTTAACTTTCCATGTCTTCACTAGTAACGGTTGTTTCCTCAATTAAAATACTAGTTGTAGACGATTCTAGGTCTGAAGTATTTTCATTGTCTAATAGATGGTCTTCCAAATTTTGCTGAACATCTTCAACCACTTCGCGAATTTGATCTATTGCATCCTCACTGTGACCGGAATTGTTTGTAGATGGGTTCCTGGATTTGTGTTTTTGAGAAGACTTTCTTCGTACTTTAGGCTCGATAGGAGTATAACTCCCCGATCCAAACTGTGGAAGTGCTTCTGTCTGCTGTGATGGTCTTGAAATACGGTTTGGTCGGGAGGCTCCATTTGATTCAAAAATATTAGAAGGTGCTCGGTCCAGATTTCGCACTCTATTCAATCTTTTTCCAACAATACTTTCCACCTGAGCATTACTTACATGTTCTCTATTTCCACGAGCAACATTTTTATTCAAACCCTGATCAAATTTTTTGGGGTTTGCACCGTTGCCATTTTTAATTGGTCCAGCAGATGGAGCAGACGGAACATCAGTTAGTTTTTTATCTTTCTTCAAAAAACGACTATTTTTTGAAGCATGTATACTACTGAAAACTGCGGCAAGTAACACAATCGTAATAAAAATTATCGTCCTCATGATTCTGGCAGTTTTTTAAGTTGCTCTTTTTTGACTACTAACGTATTCAGCGATCTTGTACCTATTATATACTCTTTCGGATGTTTTTCGGCAATGAAGCACTTGCGCACATATGTACGTATGTAGAAAGCGTCATCTTGCACGTTCCAATATGAAAAGTAGGCAGACTTACAACTGAACAATTTTCTGAAGTTATGAAACACTTGTGTCAACACAGGAAAATACGTAAGCTAATGATACACCGATCACGCTATTGCGTTAGAATTGTAACAAAATAAGTATTTTGCGCAATCTGGATCGAATACTGACGCATCCATTCTTAAGACTTTATAGAGTTACCGACCAATTCAGAATTTTAATGAATTTATTAAATACAAATTTAAAATATATAACTTGGATAAGAAAGAGCTATAAGTCGTAGGATTTGTGCTTCCCGACTTTGTTGGCAAACGTACACTCTTTTGAAGAAACTGCATGCTTCAACCGCAGTGTAACAGGTTGCGTCTTGTTGGAAGAATACGTCATCGTCGTCCGTTTCGTCCAATTCTGGACATAAAAAATTGGTTAACATGTTGCGATAATGAACAGCATTCGTTGCATACTGCTTCGTTAACTGTTTAATTGTTAAGAACATCGACGAAAGGAGCTGGATGGACGTTGGTTTACATTTTCACTAAATGCCGCAAAATTTTAAACGGGCATCCCGTGCGAGTATGGCTACCTTTTTTAGCATTCTGAACTGAACCATCAGCCTCCAATTTATTGATTAAATTTACCACATGGTGCATTATGATGACCGATTAATGTGCGGCGTCTATGAAATTTTTGACACAATGAAAATGATTTTAAATTCAAATTGAAAGCCGGTTTTCAGACACCCTTTACATATACGATTGAGAGATCTTTCAATAGATTAAGAGGGTGTAAACCAGGCTGCGGTCTACCATGAAACTTTGTTTTTTTTTAATTTTACAATAATTATATTGTTTGGCTTAATCTAATCTAACGGGATGTCTAATACATAAATGATTCAGAATTTGACTGAGTTGCTTTGCCCCTCCCTGGAAACAATCCTGGCTACGCCCATGGTGGAATATCTTATGGTATACATAGAATAACCTATTCTTTGTGTCTACTTTGTGCGTTATTCGAAGAAAATATGATTTTCATTTGAGTAGTTCTTTACAAGGAAAAATTAAGCTCGATCTCGGTTTTTCTATATCAAAATGGAGATTGAGCTTTTGCTCAGTTTTCAGAATATGATCTAGTACATTTCCTTTAAGCTGAGTTCCCATGTCCTAAACTTATTACTATAGTGTACCCAAGTTTGAAAAAGGTTGTTTAAAAAAAAACGTGAAATAAAATCGATAGACGCAGTCTTTTGAAATTGTTATAACTCAGTTAAATTTTCGAATACTTACTTATACACATTTATACAATTGTTATTACAAATACAAGCAATAAATTAAAGCATATAACAAACAAATTTTGTTTTTGAAAATCCTTAAGTACCTATGACACTTTTCACTTATAAGATATTCTTAAAAGATGCAAATATTATAAATTTGTGCAGGAAAAACTTTCTATATATTATTATTATTATCATACAACCATATCTAAGTATAAGGTACCTCTGTTAATGATTCTTAGTTTATAATGCCAGGAATGCAATGGCCATTAGTCATGACTTAAAACTGCAAGTAAATTCAACTCAATTCAATTCAATTATTTTAAAACTTTTCCAACGAAATTTAAACAATCGTCTTGTTTGAATTTGCGATACAACACATTTTTTGAGTTTAAACCATTTACAAGGTGACAAAAGAACAAGATTGAATTACAAACTGCTCGCGTTCAGTCATGTGAGGGCAAAATTGATTTTTCGGAGGATTTAACACCCAAAGCGCACTGGAGTCGAAAAACAAATTGAGCAATTCAGCCCGCCCCGCTATTGAAAAAGACCCAGGCAACTGCCATACGAGTAAGTAAACCATATAAAAACAATATTTTGGTAAAACAATATTTTTATCAAGCATGCATTGAGGTTCGATAAATGGGATATTGCTGAAAACTCCCGCAATCTCTGCGTATATTTTTATCATCATGCATCACCATTTAAAGGGATCGGGAAAGCCATAACATAAGTTATCTTTATGATTACGCGCACTAATTTAAAAATGGAACATATTAATTATCCTCATAAAAGCTTGGTCTACCACCACTGATCTACGCGTTTAAAACATAATTAGTCAAACAGACAGACACAACGGATTTCACATATTTAACAATAAGGCGTATAAAATTATGAGAACAGCAAATATATTTTATAAGGTCTTTCAATAAGGACGCTCGACTTTTAAATGTAAATAAAATAAGTTGTTTGTGAGATATCCACTCCATTTCTATTTTATTTGAAAAAAAATATATTATGGCATTAAGTATGAAATATAACGTCGATTAAAGATCGTGCAATTTAATGCATTTAGACTTCTTCTTTGGGGCTATCTTAAATCACACGTTTATGCGAATAAACCACAAACAATTGATGCCCTCAATGTCAACACAACGAAAGCCATCCAGCAAATTCAGTCAGATTTAGGCGACAAAGTCATAGAAAATTGGACCTCACGAATACGTAAGCATTTTCCTAACTGTGTAATTCGGGATGCACATCATTATTTTATTTTTATCTTTTGATCTAATGTCGCTGCACACTTACCGGCACGGAACGGAACGACACGACACGGCAAATTATTCTACCCTGAAAACAAATGTGTTCATTCACATACACCGGCACCGGCAGGCAACTACACGAACCGGCACCGGCGTTTGCCGGTGGATATTATCGAGGAGAATACTGACCGGCATTTGCAGTTTGCCGGTGGAAGCTGAAGGTATCGAAAATGATGCAAGAAAAATTACTTGAACTTGTTAGAGAGAATGTGGTGCTATATAATATGGCACATAAAAAATATAGTGACCACAATTACAAGGAGAGAGTATGGATTGTTATTGGGGATCAACAACAAACAACCGCAAATTTTTCTTTGGATGAATAGCTGCTCTCAATCTGGTGTTTTTCTTTTCTATTTTAAATATAATTTTTTCATGCAACCAATTAAACTGCGAGATACTCATGCGAAAGTACATATAAAACTTTGACTCGTTGTCCGTAAGTTGCTTATAAAGAGTCGCGAACTCTCCCTTGTGTCGCTCTGGATTCTTGTCTTCCTCGTCTAACAGAATTGCAATTAAAATTAATTGTTTTTTATTAAATGTTGCCATATTTTTCATAATTTTCATAATTTCCGACTGAACTGAGGTTCCATCGGCTCGCGCGGCGCTAAACATGTGCCGTTCTAGTGTGCATGAAATTTACTGGTGCCTGCCGTTGTCGGCCGGTGCCGTTCCATGCCGTGCCGGTAAGTGTGCAGCGACTTTAACGCGTCGACATCAACCATGCGCCTACCTCTATCACTGCAGGTACAGTCACTTCTGAAAGTAAAAAAATGCTCTAACATTTCCTAAAATTCACGTTACTCCCACAATTTCTCTGAAATTCAATTAATTAATACACCTCTTTTAATTGTTAATAAATTGCCCATTCTGTTGCTCGCGCATTATTTGCATTGCAAATATGTAAATAATACGGCAAAGGGAATTTCAAAAATACTTCTATTTTGTGATTTGTGATTTTTTCCCCTTCATATACCTCCTACGCCAGATCAACTACTCACTCGAGCCGAACATGTTCCGCCGCCGTGCTGCTTATGCGACTCGAAAAGAGCTACATATGTGTATGCCTTGTTGCACACCATGTGGCGCCATATTTAAATCTCGCTTTATCCTAAAACTAGGATCGGGCCTGTACTTCATTGTGTTGTGACCCATGTTAAGTTTGGACCTCTTTCCTCAGGAACAGGAACTTGTTTTTAGACGGGTTTGTTTATTAATTCATGAGAGACGAAAAAAAAATTAAAACATTCCGAAAATCGATCCCTAATGCTAATTCTATATATTCCCATACACAGGGTTTAGGTGTATTGTGGATTTCAGTTGGTATAACATACATACTGAAAGTCTGCCACTCGCGTTAAACCTATAAAACAAAGTTTTTTGGACAATGGAATATACACAAATTTTGTAGAGCACTCCAGCCCCACATATGCCACGTCCCGGCGTGTCTCTCAAAAAGCATCTTCTCCGAAATTTATAGGGCGAAAAATACGTGCAAATGCAGTGACATGGCTGACAAAAAGCGCGTAAAACTATAAATCTCAGGGCTTTGGCAACTTTGGCCCGGACCTAATGGTGGGCAATCATTTGTATATTTTTATTTGTTAACAACGCTATGAACATACCTAAGAGTTTATTTATCTGATTCAGATCCGCACCAGACGCCGCCCATAAATCACTTTTGCCGGCGAAGTTTTGTTGCTGCCCTCTTTTCTCCCCGTAGTTGCTAAGGGTGTGTGGCAAAACGTCAAGATTTTCTGATAAACGATTTCTTGGTCGAAAGTGAACAGGGCGCTTTTTCCTCTGGCGGCTCAATCGGGGATCTGAATACACCACCAAATCCTATTTGGTAGGATACACGAAATCAGAGATAAATTGTCGGGTCCGGACATTGAATTAATTTCTGATATCTGACCAAGCAGCGCTTATATCTGCGGTTGTGGCGTGACCCTCTGTTAGATCCAGACTGGCTTAATGAACCGAGACAAATTTCGCCTTTCTCCAGTAATTCTCCGTAATTATCTGATTTATATTGCCATCAAAAAGCAGAACAGTCAGCCTATTTTTCATAATATCCGGCGCTATCGCGATATCGTGAAGTAGCGTTGACAATCACTTTACAATTTTGCATTACGAGTGTAGCACGTAGCATAAGTATCCGTTCAAGTTGTTGTTTTCATTCATTTAAACATTTTCAAGATGAAAATCAATGATGATACTTTTTGGCTTACAATAGACGGTAACATGGTTTAATATTTCAAAGACAGTTTTAGAAAGGTTTTGTCGATTTTCTAAGGCATCCAAATTTAAATTTTGATTTTACTCGCTTATGGGGGTAACATAATTAATCCTACAGTAAAATGAAATAGTTTTTCCAGAGAAGGCCGCAAAGATAGATCCTAAGGAATCTTCATTTCATAGCTTTGATGCGACTGTTCAGAAATGGTCTGAGAAATGTCCAATGTAAGGATCGTCGAATTCATTACCTCATCTCTATATAAAGCCAAAAGTGGCGTTGGCTCTATTCACAATGTGGCCTTCAAATGATAATTGCGAAATAATTAGAACCGCAAAACTCTGGATTTATCAATTCTGTTACTTATTTCAAGGAAACTCGTAGATTTAAAATTGGGAAGTATTTCTTATGGTAAGTATTGTAGGCTACTGTTCCAGAGGTCCCAGGTTCAAATCCCACATGATTGAGATCGCTTTGGTTTCTAAATAGTCAGATTATATGTGTAGCGGATGTGAAGTGTCAAATTGCCAGCAGCGGGAAAAAGTGAGCTTCAATAGCCATTGCTACACCACTACCTTTGTAGCGTTTCGCTTTTCCATTCCACTTCATTGCTTTTTAACATCGGCATGTCCGTAGAAAGATGCGCTCCAAGCATGCCTACTTTAAGTTAGCATTAAAATTTTCGAAAAAACAACTTGACTGATAAGTTACTTAATTACTTATCACACTTTTTTGTAATTTTCTTACGTTTCAGGTAACGCTTTGAATTCGGTAGAGCCAAAGAGCTCAATAAATCCGCCTCGGCCTTGTGTCCTTGGCATTTCACCTTGTAGTGGAGCAGATGCAAAACCTTAATTTACCTTCTCATTAACCCATTCTCGCTGCAACTCGAGAGCCTCCTTGATCTCATAAATCCAGTGTCATTTATTCCAAAAATAAATTACCAGCTTTACTGCACGTGTACACAGAATAAGAAATGCTAATTAGCTGGTTTAAAAGTGGGAGCCGCCTCTTATAAATTCAAGGCGGCACAAAATTGATATGATGTCGCCTGTAAAGTGTTCCCGGCATAATCCTTTGTGTTCCCAGGACCACCAAATGCAATCAGAAAATCTCATAACGAAGTGGATGCATTTCTGCACTTAATTATCTGGCGCGTTGAAAATTTGTCGCCGAACAGTTAATTGGGCAATTATTTTTAACAACGTTTAGTTAATTAAAACTTAATGGCCCTCTTCACGAGAGTCTTGGGAGATTTTCATCCTCCTGCTGTCCTCCATATAAGAGGCTCGCCTCTTGCTTTGACAGTTAATTTGTCTACTTCAAGTTTTTAATTAGTAATCATTTGCATCGATTTTTTGCTTCCACATTTTCAGATCATACATACATATATATTCCGATTCGAATACATACAAAAAATTTAGCTTTGATAGATCTGAAACTTGATGCCACTTGACAGAATATGAAAGTGCATGATTGAAAACTGAGATCAAATCTGACGCCTCCCGACGTACATTTTTTACTGTATCCAAACACAGTCCCTGGCCGGCAGAAATGTCCCTAATTCTGCTTATTGAGCCAGTTCGACGAACCAATAAATGTCAGATGCACCTGAATAAATCTTCGGAGTTGCACCTAATCATTTATTGATGTCCGGGTCTCTTCAATAATTCCTGAATTCCAGCTTTCGGAAAACCTGCCAGTCTCGTGTTTCATTACTGTCAGAAATAGCCATTTGTCTGGCTAACAATCAGGAGCGCAGGGCATCCCCGAGGGCTGCTCTCGCCATTGAATTTATATTTTCCCCTAAAAGTTACACATCGCTGCCATAATGGACAAACATATGGGGGCATGTAAGTCCGTCCATTGATATGAAATCTGAGCTGCACAAGGGCTGGAGAAAGTGAAATATTGCTGGCTGATTCATCGGTACCCTGTAAACATCTATGTCGGTGCTACACGATGGGAAGGGCGAAATTGAATTTCACTGCCTTCACGGGACAGCAGAGAGCTCCAAAATTTATAACGTTTATTATTTGCAGGGAAAAATTAATCCTGAAATGATTTCGAGCTGAGTCTGAGCTATGTGTTTCTACATATGACGGTAGAGGTTTGTACGTCGGAAAGTCCCTGAACGATTGCACTTTTAAATCCTGTTAAGACATAATACATACATACAAATTCATGAGGATGTTTGCAAAGGGTTTATGTGGGTGTGAATGGAATTTTGCGATATGTAACTGTTGACAGTGAACATGAAAAGTGTTAATGCTTTTTAAATATCTTAATAACGTTCCTTAGAATTTTCTTGGTTTCAGCGATTAAACCACTCAAAATTTCACATATTACTTTAAGACAAAACCATACCAGTGGGAAAACGCGCATCTATCAAGCATTTCCTTAATGTTAATTAATGCATTCTTTCTTCTTAACGATTTATAGCTTTTGTACTTCTATATACATCCTGGTCACATCACCGTAGACTATTTTAAACGGCATGGGGTAACTTTTCCCAATCTAGACATTCCAGACCACTAGTACATTGTTTCCATAAACTTTTTTTCCATCAGTGAATACTTCAGTGAAAAAAAATAGAATAGAAAAAATTAATCATCTTAAACAATTAAAAATCAAGCGTTCTCCTAAGCTCCGCGACAACAGGACTTTTACAGGAAGATACCGAAATAATTTTTGCTGTGAGAAATTCCCATCATTGCCACCATCATTAAATTTTTCAGCGTTTGCATATTGGCGTCCTCCTTGGTACACCATCCGGAAAGATGCCCCACACGTTTTAAATGGTTTAAGGTTGGGGAAAAACGCTGGCCAGTCAAGCCTCTGCACGCTGTTGCACTAGAAATATTGCTTAATTTTCCGACCAGTGTGGACTGCGACATTTTCTTGTTGAAAAATATAGTGCATGCACATTGTTGTAGCGTCTGGTTAAACTAGAATATTGCCACCATCCGCGATAGTGTGTTTGGTAGTCCAAATATCTCAATTCCTCGTCATGCACAAGAACTTTGGCTTTGATACACATCGACTTGGCCTCCACCCGTATAAGATTCAGTTGACACAAGACCCCAAACCAAACGACTATTTGTTGCTAAAAGTTACAGTTTTGTGACGATTAGGGGTTGTTGGCGTCATTGGACTCTATACTAAATAGTACAAAGTCATGCTAAGTGGGATAGACGCGTTCTTATAAGTTCTTAATTTATCTGACTCGCAACAGACGCAACCACGCAAATACGCATATCTTATGATGGTTGGTTTTTCGACACTTAGTTGAATTATTCATAACGGACACAATTTTTATTTGGTAAAATTTGAAGAAGCTGATTATGATTACAATAATCTCTCAAATTGACGTTATTCAGTACGTAGCCAGTAAACTGCTCATTCAAGTCAAGTGAGCTAATGCTTTATAATTATAAGTATTTAATTAGTTTAATTTACCAAAAGTCAGTTATAATTAGCCTAATTACTTTAAAACACAGTTCACAGGGTGTTGCTATTAGTGAGTCAACATCAATTGTATTATAGGTATACAAATTAATTCGCTTTCCCTTGAATTTGACTCTTTTCAGTAATTAAAAGTGCAATTAAAATGAAATAAAGAAAGAAAGAATGCATCCTCCCAGGAAGTGAGAACTTTATAATCCCATTTTCAAACAGCGAAATTGGATTAACCCAAAACATTCCCGGAAAGTGCTGAAAATTGCAAGGCTTCCTGTGCGCCCAAAAAGGACTGCTCTTCTGGGTCCATGCCCAAATATCATTATTTCGAATTAAAAGTTCATCAGTGCAACAAGAGAGAGAGGAACAGGCAGTGCATAAACATAAAAAAATTCCTCTACCAGTTTCAGCTGGGAAGGATGGATTCTCGAAAGGAACGGACGGCCTAGTTACCGGTAGCACAATGACTGCGAAATGCACTCTGCCCGCCAACAAAGCAAACTATTCGCAGGCGGGCGGGGCAAAAAGTTAATGAATTATAGCCTGTGGAATATTTAAGATCAGCTGTATATCCGCTGGGAACGCTGGACTGCACCCGGATGAAATTAAAATTTTTGAGGGAAACCTGTATTTAATTCCCAGATGACCTTTCAAGTTATAAAGGTGGCCAAAAGCAGCTGGGAAGAACTTCGGGCCAAACATGAACCAGGTTGGTTTAGCGTACATAACTGGTTCTGTACATGCGCTGGCATAAATGTGGCTAAAATCCATTAAATGCTGCACGTGTACATTATATGCTGTAGCCGCAAAAATTTTATTAAATTTTTCCCTTTCGAAAATGAAGGAACTACGGTTTAAGTTAGTGCATTAAAGCGTTATGCTCAGGCATAGCGGCTCGCTCCACCCTACTCCATCCATAGACCTATGCAGCTGCAAGAAAAATGGCGAGTTATTCACTCATTAAGTTCAACACGTACACACAGTTTACCACTTAATGCTAGCTTAATAGGTCATTATGGACTTAATTAGCGAGGAACAGCTCCTGATTTTGTTCCCAGCATGTGGGCTATTCCTAGCAATTAGCCTCGCCTGCTCCTTCTGCCAGTACTCTCTCTAAACGCTATTATATGCGAATTATTACAATCGCATATCCTTTTATGGGAAAGTTAGGAAATGGAAGGAAGCAGCATATGTGCTCCTAACCAACGGCCCAATGGTACAACGGCGGCGCCTCCCCAGTGTTACGCATTCGGCCAACGTTCCATCTGGAGACCAGAATTGTGTCCACTTGCAGATAAAAGGAGTCGATAAGGTCGATTTATACACATATGCTTCCACTGGAGCCCATGAAATATGGAGGACGTGTAGGCATGTAGATAGAGTTGATTAAGTGCAGATCAGATGTACCTTCTCAGGAGAAGCATTTATTTCTGCTATCAAATAACACGAGTGCTCTAATTACATTCGTACAACCGTCAGTAAAATTGGTGCGAGCTGTAATAATGCTATAAAAGTCATGCAAACGTTATATACTACCTGACGCCCTTATATCGGTGAATGGCTGTCCGGCTCATGCTGCAAAGCCATTATTTCCAGATTCTCGCATTTAGCTCGAATTAGGTGGCATATCGATCATTTACTCCTGCGTTTAATAGCATGTGGAACAACCTTTTATTGTCCTAAAACACTTACCGGAAATGCTGCATAAGCCATGTACGTTATCAGTGTTTTACAACATTTCACTTATGTAAACAGGGCTTAATGCGCCGATTTACTAATTGCTGTTGGAGGTACCTACGCATAATATAATGACACAATTTCATGGCTGTGGCTCTTAATATTTTAGAATTAATTATTGGATAAAAGGAATGACAAAAGTTTAAAACTTCTGATTATGAAATATTGGGTTTGTTGTATATGTACCTATATGTGTACATATTGTAGGTATCTATAAAGTTATGTGACAAAAATGAGCAAGTCACTCTACCTCATTTTCAAGTTAATAGATTGAAACGAAATTCCGTATTTGGGGGTTTTCAAGGTCGCTTATTTCGAATTTGTTAGCTAAATTTCTAAAAACAAAGTGGCAGACCATTGTTCAAAAAATAATCTTATAAAAAAAATCTAATTAGGTTTATGGGGTAGCCAAATCTTTATTTGAAGAACAAATAACAATACAAACAATTGCAGTTTCACTAACCATCCTGATTAATTTGCGACCGAGTACTGGGGTATTTTTAGAACGATGGAAAATTGTGTGATAAAGCTAGCAATAAGAACTGTCGCGGTGTTTCAATCATGAACTCTGTTCGGTTCCCAAGCTATTAGATGCTCTAGTTGCTTCTAAAACAGCATCATTAGTAAAGAACATTATTGGTAGTGAACAGCATGGATTTGTCGCTGCCGTTTCGAATCTAGAAATACTCACTAGCTTTTGTACTATAAACATAGAGAATGGCATTCAAGTATGTAGTACCTTTATTCTAAACACATTTTTGCGTTGTCTGGTGTACCCCAAGGGAGTCACCTTGGACCTCTATTATTTGTCATTTTTATAAATGATATAGTTGAAAGATTCTCTTTGGTCAGATGCCTAATTTATGCTGATTTCCATTGAAAGAGTTGACAAATGGGTAATATCTTCGACAAAGTCAGCAATGCGTTCAAATTGCTAGGTTTTATCAAGAGAAGCACCAAAGAATTTCGGAATCCCTCCAAAAACAAGACTATCTTTATCTCAATAGTTAGATCAGAGTTATGCGGCAGTTAGCAGGAATCCTCAGCCCGAGGTATTAATAACCCGAGTAAAATCGGTGCAAAGAAGCTTTACTCGCTTTCTATTTAAAAAATATAAAATATTTGGTAATACAGTTCCACCTTATGAAACTTTATGTCAACTCTTGTTTGCAAATGCAATTCATAAGAGATATTCTTACTAGTCATACAGATTGTCCTAAATTATTAGCCTTAGTCATACATAAAGTTTCAGTAAAAAGCGTGCACAAATATAAGTATGTAAAAAGACACCCTCTAGGTACCTTGAAAAAAAGTGTCTCGACTTTGACAGCATGCAACAGCAAGTAAATTAATAGATCTACCTATCCTAATGGTCTTTGTAGACACCAATTTTAATTAATCAATACCAGCGACGGTACAACAGCACGCAGCTTTGGAAATCCAAGTTTTACACAAACTAAACTAAAAGTGTCGTAACACGAAAAGAAGACAACAACAAATGTTGTATTTTTCCTTTCATGAATTTTGTGCATGTTAATTACCGTTTATACCAACTAGCCATCATATTTACATGAGTGGTCATCAGTTTACATGAACCAATTCTTGTGAAAACTTAGTGAAGGCATTTTCTCGTGTCCAAATCAAATCCGCCATTTTGAGCTTTTACAATTAATATTTATATTTTAAACAAGCAACCCCTAAGTCCCATATGTATCAACCATCGTGAAAATGTTATGGTGTATTTAGGAACCGCTTTTTTTGAATTTCCAAAATTAGGCACTCACTCACTGTATTTGAAATTCGCGACCCTAAAATCTTTCTGTGCCAACTATTATAAAAATTTAATATTTTGTGTCCGCCACTTTGGATCTGCCCTCTTTAATTTTCAAAATCAAAAATCAGCGGCCCTCAAAACTCCTCTCTGTTAATGTTTATGTAAATTTAGGGAAGTTTAGTATTTGTAGTGCCACCCTGAATTTTCGAAATTGTTGACCTTACTTGATCATCGTCAGACACCCTTGTGCCACTTTTTATAGATGGGAAAAATGTGTATTTATCTATACAATAAGGATAGCTTTACGCGTAAAAACACACAAAAAAAGAATACAACAAACATCAGAGTTCATGCGACTCTTTCAACTCTTGTTTTTCAAATATTTATAAATTCCTGGGGAACGAACCAACTGTTGTTGCGCCACCAAAATAAAAGAGGAAAGCAAACACTCAATTACTTAACCGTAAAGCCACCTAAATACAATATATTCTCGATAATATCAAAACTTCGTGCAAACGAGATTTCACGCCGTTCTTAAAGCAAATCTGAACCCAACCATTTTCCAATAAAATCAATTCGACGGGTTTTGCCTGCCTGAAAGCTCTGGTGAATCTTTAATAATCGATAATCGTGCCACTGATTCTCGTACACATTGGAGCATCGAGCACGGTTAACACTCTGTTCCATTAACACGTCAGCGCTGAGATATTATTGAAATCAAAGAGTTCAGATATTAATTGCTAACACCAGCTTTCAGCCCCGTCTCGGTGCTCGGTGTAATCTTAAATCGATCCCATCTGACGGTAGACATATGGTCAGGCATTAAATTATTAATAGCGGCGATTATTCCTTTGGAAAGGAATCTATCAGCAGCATCTGGTACACTTGCCCAAAGAAAGGCTGAGCCGAGACGGCGCTCGCAGCCGTATTAAGAGCAATAACTCTGTTTGTGTGGTGACTGAATATTAATAATCAAGGGTTTGTGTGCAGTCATTTAATTAAGGACTTTCAAGGGAGCTAAAGGAGCTCTTTGTCGTCGCTTCCTCTATTTCCGGGCTGTTCAGCCGTAAATTATTCTCTGATTTATTATTTTTCCAGTTCATTAGACCGACCGGTTGCTGGTTTCTTATACCGTTCATAGAACTGAAATCAATACAGTGAAGAAATTAGTAAATAATTAAAGTTGCTCTGCAAAATGAATGCGCATACACCATACACTCATTAAAATTTTGCATAGAAAGATATAGACATTCTTCAGAATATCTTTCGCGCATTCTACGTCGAACTCTGATTGTTCCGTATATGTAGTCCAATAAGTACATAATTTTAGACCCATCTGAAAAGACAACTCTTTTCCATTCCACAACTGTCCAATCTCGTTGAGCCTTCGATAGACAATCCGTATACGCACTTGTGCTCCAGTGGCTTCGGCTAGCTCCTCTCTTATTCTTGAGGCTGCATTGAATCGGTCCCGTAACGCTAACCGAATCAAATAACGATCTGCTGTTCAGTCGTTACAATATCTTGCTCATATCGTTTAACGCCACAACTCATGTCTTTCATTCAATAGTTAATTTCCTCAAGTTCGACATATTTCCACACTTTTCGTAATTTTTTGTCAGCTAATTCAGATGGACTTTCGAAATGGGATTAGGACCAAAAATCGTTCCAATATTTCCAGGAAGTAATTAAGGACTAATTACAACGTATTCAATAATTTCAAAGTGCGTCGATTCGTTTGTTACTGGGTGTGTGTATAAGCGAAGAGATTTAATTAAAACATCCTATAAGAGTGAAATTTTGCATTAGGTACCATATTTCACGCTTTTAGGTTATTCTCAATTTTAATCAACCGGCAGAGTGAATGCTGTAATAATTTGCGGTTCTGATGCCATTAATATGGTCATGAAGTTCATCTCCATACCTCCATTTCCTCCACCATCTGCATACACTTGATTGCGTACAGCCCAAGAACACAAAACGACCGCGACCGCGTCCTATCAAAACGTTTGTACTCTCATGGTGGAAACATGTTCGAACGGTGTTGTTTAATGAAAAACCATATATGTAATCTGAAAAATGTGTTGTCCGCTGCACCTTTGGGAACATTGGGAAATAGTTTCAATTAATGCATTTATCGTCTGTTTGGGTACATTTGAGTTTATTTCATTTAAATAACCGCTGAGAGGGAGTACACGGGCGAGCACATCTAAACAGGGCAAAAACTACCAGTGCCATGTCGGGTGAATCAGATATGCTGGCATGCGGGTGACAGTGTGTGCCCTGTCCTTAAAATCGTTTATCAATGCTGTCTGACGGGAGCCTGCGAGAGCTTATAATGCGGCCGTTCCTGGCTCTCTGTTTTCCAAGTCATATTTCAAATCTTCGGCATCTAGTTCGATCGGTTCATTTCCTTTTTGGTCTGTAGTCCAACCGTAATGGCACTTTGGTCAGATGCCCTGCAGTTTACTACAGCAGGATTCGGTGACCGCTAGGCCAAGAAGCAGGGACGAAGCAGATTAAGGCATTTGAGTGGAGGATTCAATTTACGTTAAATCGTTTTTCTATGCAAAAAGAGCAGTTCGGTCGGGTCATGTCCCAAGACGGAGACCCCAAATAGGTTTGGCCTGGACCAACAATTTATTGGTTTCGAGCAAGCGAATTGATATCGCACGTTCCATCCAAATGCTTTGGGTGTACATCATTTTGCCTCATTGCCCCGAGCTGGGAGTTTTATTATTCGGCCGTCTGTCTATCAATGATTTACAAGCAGCGCGAACGTTTGTGGAAAAGTAAACTTGTCGAATATCCATGTCAGTGAGAGCAGGAGTCAGAACCGACAGGCCAAACCCTTCTGGCTAAGGGGACGTGAAATGTGAGGATACGCGCACTAAAACTTTTTACGCCCGCTCCTAGATTAGAATGATTGGTGGTCATTGATACTACGGCCGCCGATGTATGGATATTAACACCCGGCAGCATAAAATATTTATGGGATTTTATCCAAACGCCCACTTACTCCAATCAATACAAGCAGTGCATTTGGAGCAGGTCTTTGAAAAATTCATTGTGGCATTTCATGGGAAAATACATTTTCTAACCCCTCGACGCGACAACGGTCGCCTGGATTAAAGCCACGTTTGGCTACCAAAACATCAAAGCAAATTTAGAGGAGATATCCGAAAGAGCATGGGCTATTTCAGATTGACCCCAAAGTTGGTTTCGGTCCCCACACTTATGTATTTTGTCGTCAATATCCTTACAAATGCTGGCTTCGAAAAGAATACACTGACAACATTGTCATTGTAATAAGAAGCAAGCTTTTTTTTCAATATAGCGTCCAACTGGTGCCGGGAGGTTAACCTGGGATAAAAACACGTAGGACGCCGATTTCCCGGTTGCTGAATTTCGGCAATGAGTCTGCTGTTTACTCGTATGTAAAAATAAATCCATATCGAAAACTTTTCTTCCAACTGCAGTCAAAAACGGCATAGGGGGCATTCCATGTAAAAGGGGAAAATGACAGAAATGTTGAATCTCCATTCATTATCTCTAATTTAATAATAACCTATAGCTAAACGTCTATATTTTATTAATCTATAGAAAAATAATTAAAAACATGTTAAATAATGATTTTTTTGTAAGTGTGGAAACAGTTCTTCACACAGTAGATTGTTTTTCTATACCTATAAAGTCAAAAGGCTAGTAAGTTTTCGTATTTTTATACTTTCAACAGATGCATGTGATATGTCGTACGAGTCACAAAAAAAACAAAAGCCACAGTCGGCACTATGCTATGCCACAATTCACAAATAAGAGAATTAAAGTAGACTAGGAAATGAATTTGTCAAACCAAAAACAAAACAATATCCAGTCTGCGTTAAATTATCAAAAGCGTACGAACATCGAGAACAAAAAGTTATTCTATTCAATGTTTTCGAGGTCTATTTACGAGCATCAAACCACAATCAACAACAATGATCTAAACAATTTAACAAAGTCACCAAAGAAATTATTAGACCAACAAATTTAATACATCAATTATTCCCACCCATTCCTGATTTTCATTTAATTAATCAAGACGAACAAATTATTAGTAGATGATGACCGTTATATCTGCACCCTTACCACGACAGCCCTATTCTTCTAATCTCAAATAGGGCTCTATAAAATTGGTATTTCCTAGAAGTAATAAGAAACACGTGGTACCCTATTTAAACATGTTTTAATAGTTAAAGGGTTAATATTATGGTTTTGAAACAGTTTTAAAATGTGTCCCACTAGTCACATGTGACTGGCGGGACACTGACTCACAATCGATATAAAACAGGATTTTGTTTAAGTACCGATGACTATGGCTTTGCTTACTTTTCTGAGCCAAAATGGGATGTTTCTTGTTTCCCAGCTTACATGGTCACTGGGTGATGGTATTGATGAATGCCGCAGAGAGAAATAGGAAATCTCGACAGAAGACGAAGAACGATGATTTGCCAGACAAAATAATCTTCCTTCCAGTGAAAGTCCTATCTAAATTGGTTCCGGCGTTCCCGATATTAGTCCGGACAGCAGACAAAAAATAGCCTACATCATATCCGACAAAATTTTTCACCTAAGTTGGTCCTAGAGTTAGGCAAGGCCCGAACTGCGGCTGTTTAGCAGCGCAGCCAAACGGTCGCAACGATGTAACACGCGCAGTTCAATGGAGGCGCACGCCCTTGGGAGCTGCGATTTGTTATCAGCTCACCATAAGAATGCATTGCTGCGATTATTTAACCGCGATGCTCAAAATCTCACGGCGCGTGTTTGTCTTACTGTACTGTCTATAAACTGTGTAATTTTCATGTTAATAGCACCAGCAATTTTCGAGTTAAATATTAAATCCGTTCCAACAGACAGACAGACAAACCTTTTTAAACATTAAATTAGACTTAGTAATGGAATATCCAAACAGACAAGAACTTATTATGTAAACTAAAAGCCCGACAACGGAAGAAACGAAAAGTATGAAAGAAGAAAATATTTTCTTTCTTTACTTAATTCAAATTGATACATGCATGGGTACGGTGATGTTCAAAGTATAGCCGTAGTCGGATGCCGTAATAATAGCATATTTAAGTAAGGAGGTCAAAGAGGCAACGCTTCCTCTAAATTTTCGAGTCATTTACCTCATTACACAAAGACAAACCGCTTCCAGCCCTTTTCACGATGTCATATTGTCTACATAGTCTTATTAAACGCAGCCTAGTTCCGACAACATCGAAGGCAACTAAGTTTCAGAGTAAGAAGTCACTCAGTCCTGCGGGCATGGTCTTGCAAGGTTCGCCTAAGCAATATCGCATGGAGTTTGTTTTGTTTCTAGCATAACAAGTGACAGAATGGCAAAGATCACAATTAAATATTTTATTGAGTTAAGGCTACTTTCTATATATAACTATGTATATAAGGAAAAACACAAAATTTTCCATGTTACAAAAATAAGCCTACCCACCCTCATGCTGTGCCTCGGATTCTCTCCAGTTCCGCTTTATCATCTCTACGATCTGGACGTATAGGACTGACTTGGTGAAGTAGTAGCCGGCGCAAAGAACAATAAAAGCCCACGCGAGATACAAGTACTTGTCAGGCTCCTTCTCTATTTTATTAGAAAGTGGTCCATTAAAGTCATCCGATGTGACGTACGCGGAGCTAGCTACTGGCTTTATATCGGTGTGTCTACCAACGAATTTTACGAAATTGTTTACTGTCGAAGTAGAGTCGTTGAATTTTACAATCGGACGGCCCTGATGAAATAGCATGATTGTGGGCAGCCCCACTATTCCAAACTCGGTATTGAAGCTGTGGAACTTGAAGGCATCTATCGCAGCCACCTTGATATCAGGGAACTGCCTAGCAAGAGCGTTGAAATGCGGGGCGACCATAGCGCTACCCGGGCACGACTTAGTGTAGAAGAGGACAAGGGCGCAGTTGCCTTCCACATTACGTTTTGTGTTGTTCCCATGAGGCGCCAAGAGAGAAACGACCTCCTTCACGGAGCTCACAATGTGCACGGTGCCATTACCCTGCTTTGGTAAACACTTGACCTTAATCACTGGTTTCTTTCCTTCCTGCTTGTCGGATATGCCGTAGCGTAGTTCAGAATCGTTCAAATCACACACTACTCTGTCCTTATGACTAATGTAGTCGATAAAGGTATAACTTGAAACTCCTTTAGATATCGCAGACGCAGCTGATGAGTCCTCATCCTCTTTCGTTTTGCTTTCTAGTAGCTCGCCACTTAGCAAATTCATCAAAATTTGCAGACCTTTCAATTCAATCGACTGCACCACAGCACCTTAAGGAAGAAAGAAGTAGCTTATTGGAATTTCCTTAGTGGATTTTATGCAACAGTCACCTGCAGTTATTACTAGAGCTACGCGTACAAACAGCATTTCACCTTCCGGCCCTCATTTATCAACAGCGACGACAGTTTGGAAATGACAGCTGTCAATATTGTCAATGATAACATCCAAAATTGTCCCGCCATCTATTGTTTGGGACAAATTTCGCTCTCACTCAAGCAATGACACAACCCAAAAAATTGTCCTAGAAATGAGATAGGAAATTCGTGATTCCCGCACGTGAATCACGAGAAAACAAAAAGCAATCAATACAGCGGGCTGAGCATATCTTGAACACAAAATGCGTCCAAAGATTAATTTTAAATATTCCTTCTCATCTCATCCATGATCTCCAATGTTGCGTTGGTTTTTTAGCTCCTCCATAAATTTCTCTTTGCCATTTCCCAACTGACAAAAAACAAGCGCTTAAGCTGCGGTTACATAACTTTATTTCAAATCGAACCAATAAATTTTTATGATCGGATTGAGAGAAGCCAGCAAGATTTTTGAATAAGAGTTAGTTCTACGATTAACGCAGCGAAACGATATTCGTTTACCCCCTCACATCATTAGTCCCTTTGCCAGAACCCATAACTGAAAGCCCATAAATTAATAATACATATTTATTTTTCAGTTGAATTGAAGTGAGAAGACTGATCAGTTGCACCAAAATTATCCGCAGCCAATATCATCCCATCAAGGTAAATCGATAAAACTTTACTCGGCGCCCCAATCAAATCTCTCACCCTTGAACAATTACAATGGTTTTGGAGATACGCCTTATGTACTAAATATATTTAGATTTAAAACAAACATTTCGAAAATCATTCAAAGGTCCGAACTCAGGAAGATTCTATTCAAAATTGAGCCGGGCCTAGAAAATATACATAACTAAAAACTTTTCTACATTTAATATCTCGGTCCAATAAAGAAAATTAACTGATTGGAAATTGAGTTCACAGGAATAAACCGTATGATGTTTGTAGCGTTTATAAATATTTTACGTCCTTTAGTAGAGTGCAACTATTCTCGATTGTTATCAGGCGAGTTGTGTATTTGGCTAGATAGCTTTTTTGAACGGAAGTTTCTACGAGCGGCTGCTGGATTGTATGGATGTGGATGTACGCTGAAAATAAAAGAAAAACCATTAGGACAATCCTTAAAATCATAGATGGAGAGGTGTATTACTAGTATTAATGTAATAAAACTCTCATAACGATTACAAAACGTTCAGAGAATAGAGTAAAGCTTAATTCGGTAATGGAACATTCTACATGGGGAAAATTAAATTACTAAATAAAAGACACCAAACGTCTAATACAACATCGAATTTTTGATGCTTAATGAAATTTTAATTTAACTGCGGTTGGCGTTCGAAAATCAAGAGGGAAAAATAAAAAGATAAGAATGTACTCCCATTAGAGCCTCCAAAAAGAAAATTGCTGATAGGAACTTCTTTCCGAATGCAATAATAGCATCTTAGTTGATTCGACAATTATGGCTATGTTTTCTTTCCCGTTATTTTAATTTCTTTTAAATTGAAGTTTATTGAATTATACCATTGTAAATATAGATCAATTCAATTTTCCTTCGTAGAGGAAATCCAAATTGCGGCGCCGATTAGCTATATAAAGCATATATTTTTCTAATAGCAAAAAATGGCAAAATTTGTATAAAAAAATTTGTTTTATCTAATTTAAATGGCTGACTAATCAAAAACGTCAAGAATTGTGCCGAGAAATTAATTCTTCATTACTTCATTTAGTATTTCAACACCTAACATTATGAGGTGTGGGAGACATAACACTTTCCCGGTCTGGAATGAGAATCATGACTGTCTCTCATACGTGATTTCAATTTCAAACCCAGAACGAGTATCACGTTCACGTCTCCCATACGTTGTTATAGTTAAGTACTATATTAATTATTAAGCGCTCGTTTCTCACTTCCTTGAAGCTTATTTGCAGCTAAACAGAGTGGCGTTTATTCCTGTAGTAATTTGTGCTGTAATCAACCGTAATTTGAGTTATAACGTGCATTTATTTTTAATCTTTTGAATTTCGGAAGCCTATACGTGCGCAGTTTTTATGCTTCACAGACACAAAAAATGCAATCGCACCTTTGGAGAGCCTTCTCTACAAGTAATTTAAAAACACTTAAATTATGCTTCCCAGTAATTTTGGCAAAAACTCGACCACTTTTTTATTTTAAATAGGAGTAAGGGCAGCACGCTCCTAAGTAACTTTGAAAAGTTTTATTTTTCGCTGGGTGGCATGTTGCCGTACTCAAAAGTAAATTCCCCTTCGATGGTGCTTTGAACAGTGATCCCAAACCCCTCGAAGTTGGTGAAAGAATGGTTCCAAGCTAATAGTTCAATATGTGTCAAGCTAAAATTCCTCTTCTTCCTAAAGCGCTTCTACCGTTTGTTTGTGTGGCATTGAGGCTGCATCCTATACTAATTACTTGCGTCGCTGGAGTATGGGCCGTGCGCATCGTTACTGTAGTCCTATTGCCCTATTGAATTTCTAGAAATTTTAAATCAGTGGCCCCATAAGTCATGTGATATTTTAATGCAAATCTAAAGAAACTTGCTGTAGGTTTTAGGCCTGGATGTCTTAACTTTTGAACGCAGATTGGAAATCCCAGTACTCATTTTCATAAAAACTCGTTGAAAGTTATTGATGTGGATCCACCATCTTGACTCTAACAGTTTGGAGGAGAAATTCAAAATGAGTGGCCCTGAAAATTCCTATGTATCTATTTTAAAATAAATCAATTTATGTCAAGTATTTATAGTCATAATAGATTCCTAAGAGAAGGAAATGTGCGAAAACTGAGTCAGAGATATGTATCTCGTATCGAATTAAATCGAAAGGATAGATAGAATAGATAAAGATTTTAAATTAATTTTCCTGCATAAAAACAATTTTCATGTAATTTATTTCAATTCGAGTTTTCAATTAGCTTCCAAATTTCACTTCGTAGATTTGTTCTCATTTCAATTAACCAATTAGGTAGATTCTTGCCATTATAAACTAGCAATTCATTTATAACATTCGCATTCAATGTTCCTATAATCATAGAGAACGCAGGAGATTATCACAGAAAGCTTTACTCGCGCACGAGGAAACTAGCTTAATAAAAAACAAAGCAGCACCACGTAAATGTTAGTAGTGTTACTGCACGTTCTTGCCATTTCAAATTAGTAAAGCGACAAATTGAGTTCGTTTAGGAACATTTTATACACAACACCTTACATGGAAAAAGAGACATTAGCAATTTGTGCTCGAGGAGACAGTAGCATTCAAGCCCGGTAAAATCTTGGGTTGTACAATCGCCAGTCTCTAAAAATATCATATTGGAAGAATTAATCCTTGAGTAGTTCAGTAGATGAAATTAGTACCCTGCTTACGTAGTAATGTGACTAAATTGTCAATTAGCTAAGAAAATTATGAGTACTTTATGTTGCATTTAGTTTACATTGTTCTTGCTTTTGTTTTGTATGTATAAGAAGAAACACAAACCTTGTCGATGACGAAGTATGGCTTGACGTAGGCAGAGCTAGCGGCGATGAAGTAGGGGTACGCAGCGGTCTACGTGTGGTTACCTTTTGAATATTTCTTATCGGTCGTCTTGATGGTGATGTAGTAGTGGTACTCGGGGAGCTAATTAGTTTTCATTCGCAAAAAAAAAATAATTATCAGTCTCACAGTAACCCATAATTGTATATATTAATGACAATGAATTAGCTATGGATTCTACTGGTGTAACGAATGTGAATTACGGGATCAAATATGTCCAATGATGGGTAAATGTTAACTTTCAAGCAGAACTCTTTAAAAATGTTTAAATGATTCAACCAAACGACACGGAACAAATACAGGTGGAATAAGCAATGTCAAACAAAAATTACTTTATCATTCGGTTATTGCATACCTAGATCCATTACAAATAATTATATCTGAAAAATATTTAGTTGGATATTCTCTTGAGTTACAATTACCAAATGACTATCAGTCCTACCTCAGTGGGGCATTTAAACAATTTTAATTTCTGCCGTGCCGATGGTAATGACCAACAAATTTTTCTCGAATGTTAGTATTTTGCAAAGTTTAAATGCCGCTCTCACAGTGTAAACTGTGTAAAGGATTCATGAACAAACTTACCTCACAGGTGGCGCAGGCAACGCCAAAAGTTGTCGGGGTGCCCCCGATGAACGACCACCTTCAATTCTTCCTACACGTCCTGAGTTTTGCCCTCCTTGTACTTTAACAGTGAATTCCTTGTCAAAGTCTTCAGCCTCCTCTTCCTCTAAATTAATGAAATCTTGACGTTCTTCTTCTGTTCCCTGACGTGCATTCTGTTCTCTTTCAATAATATGCGCACGTTCGCCAATATGATGACCAATTGCCATTTTCTTTACTCCAGTACGGGAGTCTTCCACTGTTTTACGAGTTTCGCGAACACCCCCTGGTCCAGTTTTCGTGCTGCTCGTAGCCTGATAAACTTGAGGACGACCATCGGGGCCATGTGTCATCGAAATGAAACTACTCGATGAAAACGAAGGCCCTCCAGCGTTAGGCATATCTGAAATTAAAATTACACGCAATCAAGTCAAAAGGGTAAAATAAAAACGAGCGTTTTTCTAAGAAGTTTATTCTCTTGGATATTAGCCCTTTAAAGCTATACTTCTATATTTGTTCTCACTTATGAAAGCATCCGTTAAACACAAAGATATTTTATGACATTGAGCTGATGAGTTCTTTGTCATAAGAAATAAGCTCGTTTATATGCATAAACAACAAAATATTGTCGTCGTTTTATTTAATTTTGTTAATTTCACTGAAAATAAAATGCATTATTTATTGCAGTTGTGTTGAAATTAACACATTCGCGAGCGGCAAATTTATTTTATTATATTGTTTTTGAAAATGTTGAGAATTTTCTCGAAGGCTGTGTAAAATAAAATGTTTTTGTTACGAAATAATTGAACTTTAATCAATTCCAATCACATGACAATCTTGTTTATATGAACACACAAAACATTGGAATGGAGGTACAAATTAATTCTGAGTAATAGCTGAGGCTTACGCAGTGTATGTGCTAATAATTTTTTTCTGGTTTTTGTAAGTAGAAAACTCATGTAATAATTTCAGTGTTTTTTAACAGTAAAGAAAACGCTCCTTTTAGTTTTTTTAAAAAGTAAATGCTTTTATGCAGATACGGTACTTACACCTAAAACGTTTGACGCAGGGACGGTGTATTCAATGAATGCACGCAGGAAAATTTGCTCTTTAACAAAATATCTACTGATGGAAATGATCCAAAATTCACACTGGCAGAATTCGCGCAATATTTAATTACTAGCAGACCCGTCCCAGCTTTGTCCGTGTTTTTTCATACTTGTAAATTAAAATTATTGCAGAATGAACGAAACTGTTTAAATTTTTATCTGAATTCATGCACATTAAAGCTGTTGCAGAACGCATGAAGCCTTTGCATGACGGATTTTCATATTTTTGTTCTGCGAGAACCCAAAATATTTCCGGGATATAATAGGCTCCTAGTCAAGAACGACAAAATATTCTACCCTCCAGTGAAAGCCCCATGAAAATATGTTGAGCAGTTCCCGAGATTAGCCCCAACAAACAAAAATGTATGGCACCGTGTAAAAAACATGAGCTTAGAAAAAGGCAGTTATCAAGGCCTTAAGAACCCAATTTCATGACAATTCACTTACCCTGATAAGTTTGGGCTATTGAAGTTCGAACTTTCGATAGGAAATGTAAGATTAGGGCCCGAACACCCCTCTATATTCATATCAACGAAAAACTGTATAATATCAGAATTTTCGGCCGTCATATTGGATACGCCATCTTGAATTTCTAAATATCCATAGAACCCGAGAATATAAAAGGACGCATTTTCATAGCAATCCTTGGAAGTTGAGGTTTTTCTGCCGCCATATTGGATCCGCCATTTTGAAACCCTACAATTACATCCCACCTAAAACCTTTCCGAAGAACCAATCTATGAAACAGTGAAAACCCCATTCGAATCCATTCAGTAGTTTGAGAGATATAAGGTAACGACGCGAAAAGCCTTCTTAATTTATATATGGACCATTTATTATGAAAGTTGTGTAAGTCCAATTTTTTAACATGTCATTTTAACACCTTCTACAGTTTTTTCTCGAATCTGATGTATTCAAAACTTATCAACCGAAACCGGCAGTCTGTGACACTTGTTGTTCTCGGGGATGTTGATGCGTCACATTTTCATACGAATTCATCCCAATTATGTAATCCGGCGGAAATCAATTCCGTTGGGAACGTAGGAGATTTTAAAGTGAGCTGAAAGTGCTAAATTTTGTAAACGTTCAAGCCTGCTTCAAAATTGCAAGGATTTAATTCCCTTCGGAATAACTTTTTGGAGTTTGATGAAATTCTTATGGTCAGCGCTTTTATGTTTTCGTCGAATTCAAGTTGTAGATAAGTAAGATATTTTCAACATAGAATTTTATTATTGTGGGCGTATCGATCTTTCATAAATAAGTCCGAGCAGTATTGCAATTTAGTTAGAATAGAAATAAATAAATATAGGTAGTTCGGTTTCCTTCCGATGATGTGCTGAATTAAATGTATAATCACTAAAACAAGATTAGCAGGCAGTTCAAGTAATTTCTCTAGTATGGACGTTGTAATGGTAACCAAGTTTTTTAGTTGCCCAAATAAATAAGGATAAATTATAGGAAGTGAATTTCCGAATATTCTTAAATATATATTTTAGTAGTTGAAAAAAGCGTGAGACGTGAAAGAGCTAAAGATTTGTGTAGCGCGCCTAACAGAAAGGAATTCCTCTTCCCTTAGTCCCACGCATCTGCTATTAAATGTGTTACTTACCACCACTCAGCAAACGATTGATGTTTGGCATGCTCTGGAACCCGAAGGGCATTAGGCTGGTGTTCCTACCTCCGGCACCTGTTAGTGCCGAATGACCTCCAAAGTTATCAAAGGGACTAAGCATGGAGAAGGCGTCCCCCATGAAGGAATTCATTAAGTTGTTCATTTGGCGCATAGATCGCATGTGATACCTGAAATTCGAGAAAAATTCTTGAGTTGCATCACTGCCAAGAGCTCCCATCTGATCTATTGATTTTTAGAAATTTCGCGTAAACACTCCACTGTTCCACAGGGCGACGTAATTTTGTGATGCTTTAGCGGTAACTTACCCAAAAATTGGATCCTCATCTAAATCACCCATTAAACCTCCAAATAAGGACATCTTGATATCTGTACAGAGTTCTTCCACTACCGAATTATTTCACTTCCAACTAGTTCGCGGATCGCGATGCAACCCAAGTCGTCCACAATTCACAAACTGAAAAATGGCAGCCTTTTTGTGAGATTGCAGACACATGAAGTTAGTTGGGATTCGTGCACCACTGCATTAGCAGGGTAGGCAGCATATGGAAATAAAAACTGTACTTATTAAAAACAGAATCCTTGTTGAATTTATATGTTTGGATTAGTTTCTAGTTTTAATAAGAGTTAAAAGAAGTCAGGGATCAGCTAAATATGGACTTTTTTTCATAAGTTTCTTACTTGGTACAAGCTTTTTGACTAGCCCTGCACCTCGAGAGTAGCTGGAGCTGGAACTAAGAGCAACTTCACTAGGGATGTAAAATATCCCCAAACAAAGAGAGAGGCATGGGGTTTTGCTGAATTCGCAGAAAAGGCTCTAAATTTCATGAAATCTGTTAATTCTCGAAAACAATTGGCCTTGGCGGTAGTGGACAAGTTAGTTTAATTCGTATAAACGGCGACGGCGTGTAGTAACAGAAGGGGACTGGTGATTGTTCGATGATAGACTCGCTGTGAAGCAACAGGTAGTGCGGTTCGATTTAACACTTGTTCCTCCCAATACACTACTGAATCTGGGACGGGGGTTGTCCTTTCTAAACCGCGATAGGTTTTGCGCTGCGATTAGTGCGAATTACGGAAATTTCTGTTTAAATGGTAAGTTGCAGACTGTGCGTCGTGTATGATAGCGCCTCCTGAAGTTAGCACTTCACCCATCCGATACTTAAACCAAATTTTACCCCGAGCACTTTCAGTCTGGTTCTCCCGATACACATGGGCGCATGTTTAACATTGGAACGTGATGAAATCGAGGCGCGGAGGAGAAGCAATGAGATTGATAAGGAGCTGGAGACTTTGGCGAAGGAGAGACCGCGGATTCTAAAAATTCTGCTACTCGGTGCTGGGGAAAGTGGTAAATATAACTTTTTTACAACTTTACAGACGATTAAACAAAGAACGTAAGCGCCTACAAGTTATCAGTTTTCAGCTCCGTAAGAGCCCTATATCTACCGAAGATAAGGCTTATCGGTACTTAGTAGATAACTAACAAAACATCGCGAGCGAATATCTGCACGTGCCGGATTACGGGTGGTGGGTGAAAGGGAGAAGAGAACCCCTTAAATGTGCAGAACTTTCAGTTTTCTTTCTTACGTTCTCTTTTAACCAGAAATTGCTGAGCTTTCCAACTTCAAAGCGGCGGCGTTTAGAGAAACTAGCAATTTATTTGATTACCTACTTGCTTTTATGTTTTAATTGATTCGCTCCCGGTGTTATTAGATTATCACTATCAAAAGCAGATATAACAATGCGAAAAGCCATCCAACTTTGCCCGCGTTTCTTTTATAAATAAAATTGTTGCAGAATGAACGAAACTTCTGCAATTTTGATCTGAATTTATGCACAGTAAAACTTACAAATCGCATGAATTGCATTAATTTTTCGCGCGGGAGCCCCAAATATTCCCGCGATAAAAAGTAGCCTATAAAAAAAAATCCTCTACCTTTCAGTAAAGGGCCCACTAATATAGGCTTAGCCGTTCCGCATATTAAGGGGACCTATATGGCTTAAATGGGGTTTTGCGGAGTCAAAGGATTATTTTTTTTTTTTAAAGAAATAAACCACATAAAATTTAGAAAATGAGGAAACTAATTTATTATTGAATACTTTAAGATTGTTTTTGGCCTATAAAAATCACAAAAATACCCATGGGCTCTTATGGGTTGAGCGTCTCTTGCAATGGTGGAATTTCACCTTTACCGTAGCTTTTATCCAGAACCCCTGATCTGAAACACATAAACAAGACATTTTCTGTTAGATAATATTTGACTGCATAGAATGAATTCATTAGTTTTGCTTTCCTGCAATTATTTTTGATTTTGTGTATTTTAGAGTTCAACTTTTGAAATTTTTCATTATTTACTGAATTAATAATTATTTAAAAAAATAATTGTAATCTAAATATTCATATATTTTTTAATTCATTCCATGACCAGATGTATAATAAACAAGCCCACCAAATTTCAAACAATTTGAGCTAACAGTTTTTGAAATTCTCTACGGCAAAAGTCGAATAACAGAATTCTGAGCAAAATCGAATTAAAGTTTGACTTAACTTAAGAAAAACAAAGTTTATCAACGAAAAAGCTACTTAGAAACGCACTGATTAAAGTTTGTTTACACAACAAACACAACAGAGAATCACAGGGAACGTAGTTGCTCTGCTGTGAACCAAAAATAGCGCGGATTTAACGCGTCGATTACTCTTCCGTTATTACAGAGTATTTGAAGTAGTTTTTTTAACGACACATCTAAAAGTAAAAAAAGGCATAACTTCGTTATTTTCTTACCGATTTGAGTTTAGTTTGCAGCGTTTTACTCGGAAATAGTTAAACAAAAAGAAAAGCCAATTAAAAAAATCGAAAATTTAGCCATATAGGCCCCCTTAACTCGGACAACCAGATACACAGACAAAAAGTAAACTAAATCATGCCCGACAAAATACTCTACCTTCCAGTGAAAGCCTCAAAAAAATGCCTTAGTCGTTCACGAGATTAGCACCGACAAACAGACGGATACGTAAAAATTTTTGAAATGTTTGTTTGGGATTTGGTATCGTGGATATAAACAGGCAATTATTTCGAAAACACAAATTCTAAGAACCCAATTTCATCAATACTCATTTACATAATTTCTGGCTCCATATTGAAGTTCGTAATTTCGATAGCAGTTTTCCGAATAGAATTTGATCACTTGCTTCATTTTACAGCCAAAAAAGTTCATCCATTTTGCAAATTGCGGAGTTACAATAGCAAAAATAGAAAAATTTGATTTCGTCGATTACAGCGCCATCTGTCATGAGTCGAATAAAAAATAGGGGTTCATATTTGGTCAGCGTACGTCGATAAAGCTTTTCTTCCGACTTAATTTACAAATAATTAGATTTCGAACTGAAAACTTATTTTTATCTAAATAAAATATGGCTTATATTAATCAAGGATGGTATAGCTTTCCATTTGTGAAAAAATTTTAGAATCGCTTCAGTAGTTCCAGAGATTACCCCCTACATACAAACAAACACATTTTGCATCTTTATAATATTAATGTAAATATAATTTTCCACCACTCCTGTATCGATTATACTTGACTCTAATCACAATATTGTAATCTTATAGATATATTCCAAATAAACTGTTATTATTATTAAATGTGCAAAATATGTAATCAGTAACCCATAAAATCCCCACGTGTAACATTTTATGAAAATCTAAAGCCGCTCGCCATCTTAAATTTTTAAAACTGAGCTCTAGAAATATTAGCCCTTATTTGTACATAAAACTGAGCAAAAATTCAGTCTCAATTTTTATGTAACATAGAAAGCCGAGCTCGATATTTCTATGGAAAAATTGAGACTGAGCTATTGCTTAGTTTTTATCCTATTTTTGTGTCATAGCTATGAGCTCCCAAGTTTTAGAGCACTAGTCTTTGGCATGAGCTACTTAACGACTGTACCGAATTTCATCAATAAACGCTAGACAAGATTATCAGGCACGGAATAAGCGTATCCTTTTGTTTTTACTGGGCTTTGTTGTGATTCTAAGTGGCCTTAGCATAGCCACCAATTCAAAACAATTTTAAAAAAGATCTCTCTGAGTTACGAGGTTGCTTAAGTTGTTTGCTGTAAAAGATTTTCAACCATTGCAAACTACTGGCTTAGGTATAAATAATACAAATTTTATTTCAGGCAAAAGCACGCTCGTGAAGCAGATGAAGATAATCCACTCAGACGGCTTTACCCAGGGTGAACTATCAGCTTTCCGACCTACAGTTTTGGATAATCTCCTTTCATCTATGAAATATGTCCTGACTGGCATGGGTCTTCTACGAATAAATCTAGAGCATTCTTCAAATAAAATTTACGCTGAAATCGTTCTTGCCAGTCCTAGCTGTTTTGACATGGAATTCCGGGTGATTGATAAGGTCAGAATAGCATTGAAGGTCTTATGGAAGGATCGAGGTATCCGGTTAGCGGTCGCCCGAGGCTATGACTATGAACTTAATGATTCTGCTCTGTAGTAAGTCAAGCAAAGCTACTCACGAAACAAATTTTTACTACTTTCAACCGTTTCCAGTTTATTCGAAAATATGGAAAGAATTTGTGATGATAAATACGTTCCTTCGCCAACAGATGTATTACGGGCTCGTGTAAGAACTAATGGAATCATTGAAACCAACTTTCGTGTTAACGACGCTATTGTAAGGTAATTTACGTTGGGCCATTGAGATTAATCACAACTAAATGAGAAATATGTTTTCGATTTGAAGCATGTACGATGTTGGAGGCCAACGATCTCAAAGACGAAAGTGGGTTTATTGCTTCGAAGATGTTCGAGCGGTCCTTTTTGTGGTGGCCTTAAGTGGATACGACATGACACTGTTAGAAGACACAAAGGTCAACCGTTTGCAAGAAAGCTTAAACCTGTTTGAGCAAATCGTCAACAATCGCTGGTTTAAGGAAGCGTGTTTCGTGCTTTTCCTTAATAAGCTTGACTTATTCCGTGAAAAAATTATGTGCACAAAAAGGCATTTGCGTTTATTCTTTCCAGATTACAAAGGTAAGTTCTTTATTAGTCCCCACTATTCAGCGCAGAATTTTTCAACGAAATTTCGCCGTGTAAAGGCACTCATAGTATTGCAACTCTCGTTGCAAAATACTTTTTCCATTTTATTCAAGTTGAAACGCTAAAAGCTTAGTTCTAAATATTTTATTGATCAATTTGGCAAGTGCCACGACAATATTTACATTTAAATTTATTAAGGCCTGTTTTCAAGGGCTAGGATAATTGGAGGATTGCAATAAGGCAAGGATGTCTTGGCTAGGCTATTCGATACAATTACCCGAAGCCAAAGGCCTTATTTTTAATTAAACTACTACGGTGTAAAACAATTACCAATGCGAATCCTTTTCGTCGAAATTGGCGGTCGCCATATTGGATCCGTTATCTTTAATTTCCAAATGTCGACAGTCGATTGGAGAACAGCGACCCCAAAAACATTTGTGAACCCGTTTTTATGGAAATCCCATGCAGTTGAGAATATTGGGTCATCATATTGGATCCGCAATTTTGCCTTTTCAAAGTTTTTCTCAGTGATGTTCCATATTTAGTTAATAAGCTTTCAGTCAGTCTTTTAATCATTAAAGTCGGCGCGTTAGCGTTTTAATTTTATAGATTTCTGATTTTGTTCGTTTTAGGTCCAGATAGAAACATCGATCAGGCAGCTTTGTTTATACAGAACAAATTTTTGCAACGAAAACACAGTGCTCGCCGTGTTATTTGCCCCCACTTTACTACCGCCACCGATACTGCCAACGTTCAGACTGTCTTCCAAGTGGTCATGGAAACTGTTATAATGGAGAACCTCGGCAATGTCACATTGCTCTAAACGTCTCGACAAATCCAATCCCATCATCTTCGTGATTTTTGTTCCAAACTTATTTACGATTCTTCCGTACTTTTAAGTTGATTCGACGTAAAGTGTCCTTTAATGTTTCTACAAAATTGTTAGATCTCAATCTATTTTTAATATACAAAAAATGTGATTTTATTTTATATAAATATATTTACTGAGCATCTTAGAAAATCCTTTTTCACTCCCCGAAGTTCTTTAGGTATAAGATAAGAATAAGAATGGCTGAAGGTCTATTGAATAATGCTCACTTGCCCGTGTAAGTCGGGAATTTTTCCTGGATTTTATATCCAAATATAGGAATAGTCTGTGTTTGTAGAGAGTGAAATCTCGCGTTTATTTGGACTGAAACTTGAAGAATGAAGCATGTGTCTTACTAAAATTGCTATACCTTCTGTAAATTTGCAAATTTTAATCTAAAATTACAAGTGTTAATTTTCCTACGATTTCTGGCAATTTTTGCATGCAAATTCACACGTTTAAACATATTTACATGTATAGGTTTGTATTCCAGCGGGAAATTTGGTCAGGCATTCCTAGGGAAGCGGGTTTGGAATTAGTAAATTTTATGAGTGAAAAATATGCTGCTTCCCTGTTGATTCCGGGAAAGGCAGGTATGCATCACCGAATTGAGCTTGCTGCGAGCGAACCTTCTCGCTTTGTTTTTAAGTCATTAAAGAAAACAAAACGAAATCTTGCTCATTCCTGTTTTATCTTCTGTGCAGTAAGGTGCGTTTTTGGTTTTGCGTTCTATTGAGTGGTTTTGTTGCGTTTTTGCGGGTTTTTAATAATAAAATCAGTTTTGTGCTTTCATTTTTGTTCGCCTTTTGACCTGTCCTTGATCTTTGACTTAAAACGAAAAACATGTCATGCATTAGAGATTATACTTCCAGAGAAGCAAGCTGGGAGCAGTATGAACCAGATTCCATGTGCATTCCGGAGAAGCTAGGTGGAAGCAGTAAAAAAGCTTTTATTACTGCTTCCTCCTGCAGACATGCAATGTTAAAGAGAAATGGAGTGTCCAACGGAAGGGAATGCATCCATGGCTTCCCAGGAGTTGCTTCCGTTTGCATCTTGGACTGCTTCTTTTCCCGCTGGGAATACATAGGAGGTACACAGGGAACGTGTTGTAAGTGTTTGCTAGTTTTTCCCAGCATTTTATTAAACAAAAAAATATTTTTTAGATTTATAATCCAGCAAAAATACTAATATGTATAATAATGTAAAATTGTTTGTAACATAATAATTAATTTCCCCGCGGTCAGTCCTGTTGTGAAAATACGCTCCTATTACATATATTAGATGACTGGGAATGTCTTTAAGACTGTCACATGATTCTTTATTTTTGTTTTTGAATTATTTGACCCCCAAAACACTTTATGGTCTTATCAAGCTATTTATTTTTCAGAGATGAAACGTATTTACTTTTCCAAAAATAAAAATTAAATATTTTTACTTTGCGCAATGTCGACTCTTCGCCACTTCAGCCATTCTTCTTAATTTTACTCAGTCTTCCCTTTATTTTCAGGCTTGATAAATGCAGTCGCAATTTGTGATGAAAAGATATTTAAACTGTGTAAAGGGACAAAAAACAACGAGAGGAATCATTCCAATACAACTCGCTATTCGCCGACCGCTTGTGCGTGATATTCTCATTGGAAAGCACAACCCCATTTTTGTCTATTAAGGCTTGAACATTTTTCTTCTTTTTACCATTTGAACAGTCTGATCATAGACAAATAACATATAGATTTCCATTCTGGTCGTAAAGCTCAATCCATTGAGCTTTCAATTTGGTAGCCTGATGTCGCCTGATCTTACTAACACATCCCTAACATGGCTCGACATATCATTTCGGGAGAGAGAGAAAATTGTTCGTTTAGCTCACGTCCGGGCAAAATCGGCTCCCGACCCGAGTGCTCCGAGTGCAAGCGAAAAATATTTCTTTATCTCCTCATTGCCTGCTGCAAGTGCAAGTGAGAAATGCATAGTCCTGTCCTGAATCAGTGATGGTGGACATGTACTCTACTCACTCCTCATTGCGTTAATGGAGCGACCCGAAATTCATTCAGGCCCGGCTCTGTAGCTCAGCACGCGGGCAGCATGGATTCTGCGGTGGCGTGGCGGCGACATATCTCTTCCTCTTCTCTCGAGTCTCAGCCGTCCGTTAGCCCCTGCAATTCGCTTACAGTATATTGGGTCGTCTGTTTGGAGTCGTCCTAAACATGCCGATTTGCACACTTTCCCGTAGCCGTTATAGATTCCTAGTAAAACAACATTTTTTCTACGAATTTCGTGCCTCCTACTTCATATTTCCGACCTTTTGACCAAAAAATAAGAGGCCCGTGAGAAATGTATTTATTCTATCAGGCTAATAATTCCTAGAACAATCTTTTTTTGCAGAAGTTCGCAATTGGGCTGGTGAGCGGGCTCAATATGAAAATTAAAAAAGAGGCAGTGTTCTGAATTGAGAAATATTCTAAATATTTATCTCACGCACACAAACTTAAAGGAAGTTGAGCTAGATGTGCTTTCCGCTCAGATTTGTTTTCATAGGAACAAATTTTGCTATGAGATTGGATATCTATCTATTATTTGTCTATGGTCTGATAGTTATATAGTCTGTTGTAGCACGTTACAAATGTTTATTTTGAGTTAAAAATTTTTTAAATTCAGATTTATTAATATTCTTCAAAAGGCTTTCTACGTATAAATTTGAATATCCTGTTTTGCCTGGACATGTTCTACCTTTTTGGAAAAGTAATAAGATGGGCAATTTAAATAGAAAAGATAATAAATAAGAGGTGCATTAATTACATGAATTTCGGAGAATAATTGATCGAACGGGTGGTCTATTTATACAGGGTGTGTCGCATAACGCATGTCAAAATGATAGAAGGGATACATCCCACCCAAGTTTGGGGAATCCCAATCGTTTTCGAGTTATAGGGTGATTCATAAATATGGGATGCATATTATTATTTCTTATCTCGTGATGTAATTAACGCAGCTACATCAAACTCACGCCAAACATCTATCTTAATGTGCTTTCCAATTACTCGTATAGTCGTATGCCACCAATGTTTATCAACCGCTACCACTGCAGGTGCAGTCGCTCGCGAAAGTGAAAAAATGCTCTCAAATTTGATAAATTTCATATTTCTCCCGCATTTTCTGCAAGTCATGTAATTAATTCACCTTTTTGTTTTATTTTTGAGAGCCTTATGAGAGATTTGCAACTAGGCCGTTAAAATTTCTGTTTACTTGGGGGAAACTGCAATTTCCTACCGCGAAATACAGAATGAAAAACGCAATTGGATGTAAATTTTAATTGACAATATAGAGTATAAGACCTGTTGTTAATAATAAAATTGAAAAATCGCTACTTCTGTTGACTTGTTTTTGCGTTAGTTTGCCTTGCAACAGTATTTGATTTGCCTCATCAATTTATCCTCTTTGCCGTTCCTTATAGGTTCTTAGTTCATTGCCCTCGCCATAACAGGCGGCCGTTCCTTGTATCTTTAATGGTAGGACAATTCCATCCGCCACTTATGTTCGTTTTTAAAAATTCCCCAGAATTAAACAATTAAATAGCGCAAAATAATTTGACATATTGTACAAAGAAAGGAAATGTGAAATATATTTCCGAAGTAAACAAATATATTTAGCGGATCCAGCAAATCTGACTGTAAGATGTCGCCACGCTAAACCGAACCGGTTCGTCGACAAGAAGCGGTCACAAAACCGGATGTAGTGAAGCTTATCGAAAGCAGAACGAAACTTTACACAAACGCCATTAAGATCTTCTGGTTACGACAACCATTTTAATCACATGTGAGTATAGTGGAGTCCCGAATAATTGTAGTTTAATCCAGCAAAACCGTGATTTAATTAAGGCATTGTGACGTGTTTAACTGTGGCCCGAGCCGGCAAATATAAAGTTCGTGCACTTTCAGCGGCCTATGAGAAATAACATAATTTTTTGACACTTATTGATTGTCGTCCAGTCGATGTTTTGTCTCCCGGAGCTTTCATTGCTTCCTTCATTTTCCATTCGCTGAGCCTACTACGGACGTGTAAGCTGATTAGAGTGCCGCGGTGTATTTTATATCTAGCCAGTTCTTTTGCAAATTTGTGGGAAGTGCTAGTTTCTTCGGAAATCTGAAGGTACCTCAAATTGGAAGCTAACTGGTGCTTCTTGGCACTGCTGGTGTGGCCATAAAGCCAGGAAGGTTTAAGCTAATGCCGTGACGGACCACAAATTTGGGGCTGAAATTCGTCGGCAGTTTTGATTTCCTATTATTGGCGCCGATGACACGTTCTTGATTTTCGCCGCTAGAAAAATACGTGCATGTGTGTTGGAAGTGGTCGCGGTGATATTCCTATGCGTGTGTATGGTGTGCCGTGCGGGGCATCATGAATGTGCACATTGGGAGTTGAATTAAAATTCGATATAGCGGCGTGTTGGTGCGGTGTGCTGACGATTGGAACGCCGCATTATACCGCGTGTCGTATTTTTTGGAATGCCAAGCAAAAAAGATTTCACGGCGTTCGATGCTCCCCCAGTGGCTCAAAATCTTCTCTTTTCAATTCTATATATTCCAGACGAATTCTTTGCATTCTTACAGAGTCTGGCGACAATTTGCACTTGCCAACACCAACACGATCTCTGAGCTCATAACCTCCACTCTGGTTTCAACTAACAAAGATTTAGATTTATCTTGTCAAATAATTTTGGAGGGCTGCGGGCGAAAAATCCAAGTTCCATTGTTTTTATAATTTGGAGCAAACATTTTGCGCTGAGACGTACGATTTTACGATGAGTCATTGTCAAAGCTCCTTTTAGCCATCCAAGGCTTTAGGTGATGTCCCCAGCTGAACGCGAAATTCACTATGTCCATTAAAGGTCAAGGCGACCGCCCATTTTCAACATGAACTCGTTTACATGAGCCTCCAAAAATTAAAAAAAGCACTCCTTTTCAGGACAACAAACTTTTTGACACAATAAAACATATCGGAGACTGCACGCAACGGTCAGGTGCCTAGTTAAAATATCTTCAAAAGGAGTTGAACCTTTACAGACTGCCGTCTTGTTCTTACGAAGAACTTTAGTATTTCCTGAGGAAATTCTTTATATTTGAGCATTATCACAATTTCATCAATAACAATGTTTATGGTGCATTGGAAAAAAGACTAAAATTTGGAAGCAATGGGGGAGGCCCTTTAGACGCTTGTACAAGATTATAGGTAGAACGACGTATCCGTTAGGACGCGATACTATAGCTAATTTCCTGTATTTTCCCCCATTACAGGTTTTATCCAAAAGCTTTTATACTTTTCGAACTGTTACAGTCGTTTTTCAAAAGATCCGACTTATAACATAAAAGGCGTTTTTCTTTTTTAGTACAGAATAGAGCGCGAGTTGTAAGTTGAGAAGTAAGTTTATTTCCATGTGTTCTTTATTTCGAAAACGGCGAATTTTCTATAAAAAAGGAATTCTGCATATTTCTTACTCCTAAGAATGTTACCATACTCCTGGAGCGGTGTTTTCTAAGACGGAAAATTTTCAGATAGTATTTTGCACCCAATTCAGCTATAATAAACGAAATAAGACGTTTCGTCTCGTCTTTTAAAATATGGCTTCAGCTTTCGGATTTTGACCCATTTGCATCATTGAGCGGAATAATCCGCAGGACGTACCTATATGGGAAATTTTTGGGTGATGGTGCAAATGGGTTAATCGATTTCGTCAGCTGTTTTTTCCTCATTCTGTTCATATCACTTCGATATTTGAAATTCTGTTTTTCATAGATCCACATTTCAAAGGCTTATATTTTCTTTAACGTCGTTTTGTGTAGATTACACTTTTCTACACTATATAGAAGAACCGACCACACAGCACAATAGCAAGAAGTCGATGTTTTTTTCAGGGGTAACAATTTGGTTGAAAAACGATCATTTATGGTTTTTAATCAGTTGATAGATTATGCCAAAATTAATGACCTTCCTTTAATTCGTAAGACAATTGTTATCAGTTTGTTCACCTTAAAATTTTTAGAGGGACATGTACAGTGGCGTCAATGTAAATAACATTCAATACCAATGTTTTCCTTTCATACAAAAATTCTCGTCCCAATTTTTCTTATATTTGTTTCATTAATACATACATGGAATGGAAATATATTTGTTATTTTTTATGACTAGGAATAACTAAAAGTTGTATACACTTGCAAAAGCAATTGTTATATCAAATATATTAAAAAGAATATCTTTAATATTTCGTAATCCCTTTACATTTGATACAGCCATACAGCGACGACTCATTGACCAAACTAGAACCTGGAAATGCTCTGGAGTGATTGCATACCAGGAATTTCATTCCATAGCTGGTCAATATTGGTAGGTAAAATACAATAAATCTGTGGTCCACCTCATTCCACAATCATCCATTGAAAGACTTGCCGTAAACTTTGGGTCGTTTTTCTGCTGGAATTTCCATTTCAGCTGCATTTCCCACTCTGCATATGAAAGTATTACATTTTATTCCTTATATTACCTTTATTCATAATGCATTGTGTACGGTGCATTAGTCGAAGTCAGCAGACGCATCCCCACACATTAATACTTCCGCTCACGACCTATTAAACGAGATAAACTTTTACCGATCTGACCCGAAGCGGTTAAATTTTGATTAGATGACTCAACAATATAATGTGTCCGCCAACTGAAATTTTTATGCACATGTTCTTTTAGGAATTGCAGATGTTTTATATTGCGTTTCAAAAGTAAGTTTCTTCCAATGCGTCCAAACAAGTTAAACCGCCGTAAACAGTTTTCAAAAGTGCTTACGGACACAATAAGATTTAATTCGCGTTCTATTTTTCTGTATTTAAAGTGGAGGCATAAATGGATCTGTTTGCAATGTCCGAATAATGGCAATGTTTGTGTTAATGTGGGCTTCCGAGTCCGATTTTCCTGATTTGTATTTTTTGTGAATACAGTTTCGTTGAAGAGATTTCTCCTCGTCGTACAATTTTGTTGTTTACTCTAATCAACTATTTGAAGAGGCGGGTGTGCTATATCGCTTGCCACCACTAGTTGATCTACGAAATACGCAAAGAAAATCGTTGTATTATACAGAATCTTAATTTTACCACTCCTTTGAGTTTAATGGAAGAATCTTCAATATAATTTCATTTTTGGGTTTGCAAACTATCTGCATATTAATTACAAAAAAGTGCAGAGTCCGAAATACATTGACTTCAAAATTGTCCGGGGTCATTCTGCACATACAGTTAACATCACGTCAAGGTGTACATTGTACGAAGGTTAAATAGGCGTTGCGGTTATTGGCAAAAAAATCTGCAACGTGATAGGAAGCACGGGGTCTTTGATACTAATTGTAAAGTGTCAGAACAAACTGTCCGTGATACCTTTGTTGATATTAATTCTGCTGCTTTGTACATTTCATTTTTCAACAAAATAGCCATTTTCTGAATGTCACGTCACTTTAAGTGGTAATAAAAATGGGGTAATATTGGCGGATTCAACCTTTATATTAATCACTTTCGCTAGAATTTCATTATAGAGCGCCGCGCCTAGCAAATGCGTCCTTTAGGTTAGTAAGACCAGTAAGAAATTAAAGCCTATATTTTAAACAATTAACAGTTATAGAAATATTCAGTAAAAATCAGTAAAAATACATATATCGTATGTTTTTAATTTACAAAACTGGTTTCTGCTAAGATTCTTTCGAAACTTATTAGAAAGATATGCTTATTGAATCGTCTTGTTTTATGGGCTGCATTGGTTGTATAAAAATGTTCAGTATATTTTTTCAGCCGAATTTTATTATAACCTTGTAAATTAGTAAGCATATCACTCAAAGAGATAGTATAATCTTATCAAAAGAAATTTTTAGATGTTCGGTGTTGACTGATATAAGTGCAGGAAGCAGGTCAATTTAATGATATTAATTAGATTATTTATTATAACTTAGAACGCTTCAATGTATAAATACATCGTGTATAATGAACGTATTTTATTTGCAGATTGAACCACCCCCAAGCCGAATTGGTTTGCTTAGAACTTCGTGTAGAAACGTTCATATAAAAAATGGCTGATATCGATGATACTCACTTTGAAACTGGGGACTCTGGTGCTTCAGCCACTTTCCCTATGCAATGTTCAGCATTGCGTAAAAATGGTTTTGTCATGCTTAAAGGACGTCCGTGTAAAATTGTTGAAATGTCAACTTCAAAGACTGGCAAGCACGGTCATGCTAAGGTTCACTTGGTCGGTATAGACATTTTCAACGGAAAAAAGTAAGTTGTACTGACGAATCTAGCCATTGTGTATGATAATAAGCTTCTTATACTCATAGGTACGAAGATATTTGCCCTTCTACTCACAATATGGATGTACCGCATGTTAAACGTGAAGATTATCAGTTGACTGATATCAGCGATGACAACTACTTGACCCTTATGAACGACAACGGTGACCTACGTGAAGATCTAAAAGTTCCAGAAGGCGAATTGGGCAATCAACTACGTTCAGAGTTCGAGTCTGGGAAGGAATTATTGGTAGGTGTTTTCGTCTTTTATTTAAGCTTTGTTTTGAACATATATGGTGGATGATTCCAAATCGCGTGTTCCAACACATCAATCGATTTTATGAATTGTGCTTTTAAAGATTCACTTTTCTTCCGTCGTTATGCGAAATTTTACTTCTAAATGGTTAATTTTTTTTTAAATTGACTTAACTTATTTATTAGGTTAGTTCGTTTAAAATGCCGTTAAGGAGCGGAACTTTTTATGTAAATAGTGATGAAATGTAGGATGGAGGAAGAAATGTGAGTTCTTCAAGCAAATCACAAAATTTAAATTTGAGCTTCTTTTATAGTAGAGCCCCCCACAGCCACACGAGTAACTCAGGCGAGCAATACCGTGAGGCTCGACTCGTACAAAACCAAGTTGATTCTGGTATTCAAATGGCTCCCAGGATCGGCGAGCCAATTGCCCACAGACGGGAAAAAATTAAGACTAGTAAGACCGTACGTTATAATTCGCCTGAGTTGCTCGTGTGTCTGTGGGAGGTTTTATAGGCTGATACAGGTGCGGTGTACTGTTCTGGTACCGAAGGCTCAGAATGCGTACTTTCAAAGAAGATATATATTATAATTCTGCATTGTTATTGACAAGACTTTTAACAGTTCAAGTATTTGCACTTCTCACCAAAGAACAAATAGATTCAACTTGAAAAAAAAAGGGATGAAGGAATGATTTTAAGACGAGGAGTATTGGAACAAACGTTGAACAATCGTGCACTTGATAGAATCGATTGGTATATGTTGGAACGCGTCTTTCTGAATCTCCCTGTAGAACAGAGAGTTTAGAAACAATGTATCATACAAACGTCCTTGCAATGTAACTCGCGTTAGTATGTAAAATGTATGAACATATTTTAAATTAGGTTCCTCGGCTTCTACTTACGATATAATATCTCCCGATATGCTTATTTGCAAATATATTCTATTTTTCGAAAGTTATCTATTAACAACATCTCATGTTGCGCTCATCTTTTATTATCATTGTTAAATTTAATTACTCTATGAGCGACAATTACATGTCTTACTCTTTTACGCGAATAACCGCATACTCACTCTCTCGAAGTACTTGAGCATTAGTTGATTGATACTCGAAACTAGTTTTCTTAAACTCAAAGTATGAATTTCTTATCAGAGACCTAGTTTCCATTTTGGCCCAGTGGGAATGACGTCTCCCACACCTTTAATGTAGGGTATTAAAAAATCGAATTGTGTATGATCGAACAGCTGCAAGAGGCGAAGGATGAGCCAGGTCGGAAGTGGCATACATTTTCGCCGTTTAAATCATAGTACTCAATTATCCGACCCATAGTGTGGGCTTTCGAAAAAAGTTATTGCTGTTCAAAGACGATAGTTTTCTTTCAACTAAAATGTATAATCGGTTTTATTCTGAAATTATTGAATGCCCATCTAATCCTGTCACAAAGAAAACGTGTTTAAAAATATTTCTTTTATATAAAAGTTCTTTTTATTACTTATATTGCCTAAAAAGCTAAACGAAGTTTAAATCAAACGGATTGATAATAAATTATGCTATCTGTTGTTTGCATGGCGCCATTGCTCTTTGAAGTATCTCCGCGTGTTCGTCAATTTTCTATATTTGAGATCATACACTTTTGATTTTTTGTTAGAGACCTAGCTGTAAAAATTTAGAAATTTATTTTTGAAGTCGTTACTGATAAAATAATTATTTTCCTTTTCAGTGCACTGTTCTCAAATCATGTGGAGAGGAGTGCGTTATTGCAATTAAGACCAACACAGCTCTTGACAAATAAAACATAGCACATCATACCTCGTCCCGTTGCTTATTGTTTATTATAATTATATATTTAAATATAATAATAAAAAGAGGAAGTATGAAACACTGATAACCATCGTTTCCCAAAATCAAGATCAGTAATCAAAAGTAAAGGAATCATTTCTGCCAACAACAACATAAATATTATTTTGGAAAGCAAGTCCATACAGAATACTACATTATAGGAGAACCCAACATTCTAAGTCTGCAGAAATAAAGCAACAAAATCAACAGAGCTAGTAAAGGAGAAATACATTTTTGTTTTTTACAAAAACAAACCTTTTTTATATTATTTTTATTGCTATTAAACATTTTTTAAAATTAATTTGTGTCTGGATCATAGCAGGAAACTGAATTCAAAAGATAAACCAGCAGAGCAACATGTTCTTTGTAACATTAAGAAAGACCAAGAGCATTAGCCAAGCCAGCCATAAACATTGAGCACGTGGTATGAGAGTGTGTTCCGGGGGTGGTTTTCTTTTGATTTAAATTAAAGCTGGAAATGAAAATTAAAACAACGTGTATATGTAATAAATTTAAATGAATATGAAGAACTTTTTTTGCTAAATAAATTTAAAATAAGAAAGCTGTTAATTACACTACTTATTATTAAATTAAAGAAAGACATGAAACCAACCACTTACAACTTTTGCAATTTTGGTCGGGCGGGTTCGGTCGTCAAGAGATTGTCAATTTGTTTGCTTATAAGGGCGTATTTAAGCGTATAAAAACGGGTCTTGCTAATAACTCCATTTCGTTGAGCTCAAATTGCGAGCTTTTTTCAAGAAATTTCACGCGGGGTAGGAGCTTAACTCAAAATAAGCAAGCAATTGCATAGTGATGGGAATGAGTGGACGAGGACGGTTATTTGTTGATGAGTGGTATTTGTGGTTTTTCAAAACGCCTTTAGACAACGCTTTTTATTCCTGCATTTCTATGACGTGTTTCGCTGATTTTCTCTATGCTGTAGCACAAATCGCCTTTGAGAGAAAATAGATTACTTCAAGAGTTTTAATTTATTTGCGTTTTGTGTTACCGGAAATCGTGAATACAATTCAATGGAGACTAGATTTTGAAATTTTATTTTTGAGCAATTCGTTTGGTATATTTTTAATTATTTTATTAATTTAAGGTTAATATTTAAAAGAGGTGATTGATACTCATAAAAGTAATTTAAAAGTTACAATAACGGCTTGTATTTCGGATTGCAATTCGGTTCCTTCAATTGGATTCACTGTCACTTTTTATCTTTGTTGGTATGTAATTTCTATAATTCAGGGGAGATGAGATCACCAAGAATGTGGTCATCTGCAAAAGGTGATCACTTTTAAAACTGCCGCAGCGAACTTCATGTTATTTAATTTATATGTTTATGAGGAATGCCAATTTTATTTTGTGATTTTTCGAGTGACTTAAAAGTGAGAGTTATGTAAATATTCCCTTCGTGAAAACTAGCCAATAATCTAATAAACTTAATAATAACAATCGAACCAAGACTCTTATTTGAAAGTTTTCTTTTTTCAAATTGCTTAAGTGTCCCTCTACAGCTCCTCTTGAGATGGACTTGAGCGACAAACAGGGAATTTAACAATTTATAGGCGATTATTTGTTAACACATGTGTCGCTTTCCAAAATATTTCTTACCAACGCCATACAAGTGCAGGATAATCCGTCTGAATTATCTAGTGCAAAAATTATACCAATATCTGTAAATGCTGAAAGGTGATTTACGGAACATCAATACAAGCAGTTTACAGGCTGGACAGGAGAAATTAATCTGTTCACCTTTTCCTTTCTGACTCAATATTGTAGTAACTATAGAGTATAGACTACAAGACCAGGACTTTTGTTTAAAAGTAACGACATTCTAGTAAAATTGGTATATATTTTCAATACCTCAACAGCTGCACTGTTGATTCAAGCAGATAAGTTTTACTAGATAAATTTGGTTTTTTGTTCTCGATTCAATCAGAAATTTTTTATTTGGGGCTGTGGTTCCTCTGGACCATCTCCAAAGTCACTTCTTCATCACTAATATCTTGCTTTTCTCCTCTAGCTTCAATATTACCAATTAATATTCCAACCAAAAGAAGCAGTCAAGTGCGAATCGAATGGCGTACTTAAGCTTCGTACTTGGGGCCGTATTTGGTATCTCGGTGTTGACCTCTGTCGATATCGACAACTTGGAATTTGGTGGCACAATATCGGAAATATTGCCATCAACTAAACTATGTACATATCTTGTATTTATTATTTCAACTGGTATGTAGAATGGGTGTCGTGCTTTACCTGTAATATTAAAGTTTAAATAAAATTCTTAGGTAGGTACTAACTACCTGCTTAAAATATTAAAATTACCCTGTTTTTTGTAGTCGGGTTTTTGTTATATTTTAATAATATTATTTATGAATAATGCCGTGGTCCAGAATAAGCACTGAATTGTGAGCGAGAAATCAAAGTTACACCTAATAATTCGATAATATAAAAAAGGGATGTCAGTGCTGTGCTTAGATCTAAAACCTCCGAAATTTGAAGATTAGATTGTTTTCACTTAAATATGCTTATAGAGAAGACGTTCTAAAATCTTAAAGAGTACAAGAGTCTAATGAGTCTAAAGTCCTGCGGTCCAGCAGTATTGTCTGTATCGAAAAATGCACAATTACATTTTAAATTCTAATAATTATAAACCGCCCAATCCGACTATCAGACCTGCTACGAAAAGGTGTTTATGAGAAAAAAAGAAATATTTATTATTAAAAATATTTGATTTTATTACTGTATCTTAAGGCATTAAAAAACAACCTTAATTATTCAACTTCAATCAATGTGGAAAATGAGTAAAAGAAACTCTTTTGTGCACGCAGTTATTTAAGCTTACTTACAGCAAATACTGCTAGAATCCGCTCTCAGTAAATTTTTTTATCGTAATAAAATTTCGACCTTGCAAATGATGCAAGTAAAAAGTGGCAACCGCCACCCCCGCGAGGCCTTTGGCGCTTTAAAAAAAAACAATTTGAAAATATGTACATAATAAAAAAAAAGACGAAGCAGCATCTTCGCAGAGAACTAGAGGTTACAGAGATGCAATGCAAACTCCAAACCGTTACTGCCATGCCATTACGTAAAGCTGCGTGTAGTGAAAGTTTGTAGGAATTGTAGGTCATTCCCGCGGTAGTTACTTAAAGACAAAGGAGAAGCACGCCACTGTTGACGTAAAGGTCGGGCCCACTGAATCCGACCATCAGCATACATGAACCAGAGAACCAGTTACCACGAGCTCTACTAATTGAAGACAGGAGCAGGGCAGAGGGGATGAGTTGTCTCATGTCTGGTCATCCAAACTTCCGAATGCTTTGGACCGTGACGTCGTTCAGCCGATGTAGACAGTATGAAAGGAATTGCTTACTCCCTCCAAGCTAGCTTAGCTAGTCGCTAGACGTAAGCTCTCAGCTGCGCAAGTGTTCGGTGTTCGGAGTTCGGACTGCATTTCTTTGGTAACTTGGCTATTGTGACCCTTTCGTCGTTCTTGGCTGCATGTGCACTGCTTTGACAAGTGTCAAAATAATCAACAGAAGAGAAAAGTGGTCTATGACGGCTTCGAAAGACCAGACGATCACGACCTCCGCGTGCTTCTTGGCGGCAGTGGAGTGATTTCCTGGGTCAGTTGGTACCGTGTTCGACGCCAAGACGTGCTATTTCTTTGAAAAGAAAGTTACGTGTCGTGCGCATGGTTACAAAATTCCCAGAAAATTAGTGAAATCCCTGTTAGTGCTCTGTACCCTCTGTGCCATTTGTCTAATTGAGTTCTTATAATTTCGCATCGCGCTTTTATCGTTATATTATGTGCTTATCCGCGAACCGAGCGATTATTAACATATTGACGAGTTAAAAGTACCAGAACCTTAGACAGTTTGGAAAAAGGAATTTCAACTTCCCGATGGCACTCCGTACGGAATCGAAATCGAAGGTGCCGAGCTATGAGTTCGTGATGAAAAACTTTCTCGCCGGAGGTAAGTACCTACTATTGTTGATAAGCCCCACATAATTGCTAGTGTTGAGGAAAGCGCTAGTGTACCGATTTTTACGGAGAAAGTACGAGGTTTCGTAACAATTCCCGTCCAAATTCCTCTGAGCGCAGACACTGAGGCGCTTCGTGTTTTACCGGACCAAGTAGCTCACGCGCATTCAGTTTAAGTGAGCTTTGCACGCAAGATACTAGTGCAAACCAGTGTGAAACTGACAAACTGTTAGAAACTTTTGATGATCAGCCGTTGAGATTATCTGGGGTAACCTAGGGCTCTCAGCATTTCCCTCCCGCCAACTGAGAAAACTGATCAAGCGTTCAATATTGCCAAATTGCGATTTCAATAAGTCGATGGTTGGAGCCGCTGTGTGGCACGTAGCGCCATCCTGTTGAAACCACATCTCGTTAGGATCAATGTCATATATATATTCAAACAAATATTCATTGATCATAGTCCTATAACGGTCTCTATTGACTGTACCGCGAGCTCCTGATTCATTTTTAAAGAAATAAGGACCATTGATGCCTCCAGCGTGTTAACTGTATCAAACGGTGCATTCTTCTGGATCTAATGGGGTTTCCAGAGTCTCTTCTAAATTGGACCTACTCCCTATCCGACAACTTTGCTTTTTTTCATATCCATTGTCAAAAAAATGCCAAAGTTGTCAGACAATTATTTTTAATGAGATGTATGTTTTGTGCTCTGCATAAGTGCAAAATTTTGGCTGTTTGCCTTCACCCCAGATACACAAATGCAAATAAAAGAATGAAACTGAATGAGAAAATTGTGCTCTTTTTAATGGTGAAATCAGCTTATGATTCGGTGCCTTCAATCATAAAATATGTGTTTGGAAACTTAATGCATATTTCAAGCGTCTCAAGGTATACGCTCCCTTAAAGCAAAAATTGCAACTGCTCCACACCCCAATAAACGAATGAACGACATAAGCGAAGGGCTTGTAATTTAATTGCACCAACTGGGTCTTATACAAGTGTAGCTCAAGATCTTTGCGTAATATTTATTTTTCACGTAATGGACGGAGTTGTTGCTGCGACCGAAGGACCAATCGATAAACATACTTTCGTTAACAGCGGCAATATTTACAATATTGACTTCAGTATGACGTTCTGAATGCAGAAAATTAAAAATCTGAATAATTCGACGATGGGTTACTGGATAATGGGACGATATGTGCACTATAAAAATCACGAAGTCGTTTTCAAAGTCTTTTGTTTTTTTTTCCATTTCTTTGATTATTGTACATGTATCAGCTTATGATAAAACTAACTAACTAACTAACATGTGGTATTGCGACTCTTACTGACTAATGGGTTGCAGGCTGATAGACGCCGGGTCTAAGAAGCCTTGTACTGCTGTTGTTTTCAAAGTAAATTTTAATAATTTGTGACCGTCCTTAAGCGTTAATCTATTCATGATTATTTTCTGGAACTATACTACTACTACTGAACATAACTATTACAAAGAGTTCTGACAGCTCGGATTAACAGTTATTCCTGTGGGAAGTTAAAAGCTAAAAAAATTAGTTAAATTTTATAGAAATGGGGGGAATAACAAATGATCCCGCGACAAAATATCAGTACCTAAAATACACTTCACTGTAATTACCGCTAACCAAAATAGCCTCTGTCAATATTATGTATACTTAGATGTGTCGGTATATTCCAAGCGGGATCTGTTTTAAAATTCGGTAAGTAGGATGTTTCATATAGGACCATTACTTTTTTTACAGCCTCCGAAATATCGTTAGGCCAAAAGGAATAATATATGCGCCGTTGAAAAACTTGTGGTAAAGTTATAAAATGAAAAATCATAATAGGAAAAAACCCAAAAGAAACCTTGTTTTTACTTACTCTTTTAAATAACTCGAGAATTACTGTTAAAATTAAAATTTTGTTCAACGGGAATCGATAGCTGGCATCCCCAAGAGTACCTAACAAAATTGGTAGCATAAAAATTCATTAGTTCAAAAATGTCAAATGTCGTTGCACCATAGTAAAAGGTACTCTGTTACTGTACTCTTGATTCCTTCCATTAGAACACGCCATGATTTAAGATTTGTTCGGCTTACCAAATTAAGTCAATAAGAAAAAGTAGAGAGTGTTTCGGTCCGAGATGTCGAGCCGATCTAATTTAATTTCACTTTCATTATCACTCTTCATGTTTTGCATTCTCGACGATCTTTGTCTACTCATTTTATGGTATAGCTTAAAACTAATATTAAAATTTTAATTTTTGTACACGTTATGGATCTACTATATCTCAGAACCATCTGATACCATACGGCGTGTAATTGGTCTGGTTGTCTAGGAAATGCATTGCACAGAGGGTGTGTAATCTGTCTCGAATGGGTTAAGATGCATTCGAAGCGTGCGTGCGTTTTATTAGCGCCAGAAAGACATAGAACCGTACAGTATGACGCCGAACTAAAACCTAGTCCTCAAGGTAAACAATTTTAGTGAGCAAATTTGTGCATCTCACTGTAACTTTACACATTTCTGTTGTCAAATTACAAACAATCGGTGTAAAGTTCATAAGTATAAAAGGGACTTTAAGTGAAACAAACATGAAGCGGTCTAATAGTGTGAATCCCACGGAAATCACATAAAACCAGAAGGCATTAAATATGAACTCCCATTGAACAATACAAAAAGATTTAAAAAAACTACATATTTACCAAAAGAATAAAATCCTAAAAAAAAAAAGTAAAAGAAACATCAAGTATAAATTTGTACAATATTTACATCATGTCGAAAGTTGTTTCATTCATCTTGTAAAACAACTATACTACATATTTACAAAAGCATCTAGTGTTTTCCCGTATGCGTGCTGAATTACACAGACTGTTGTGGTAAAATTGCCACAGCTTTTCTAGTAAAACCTTTTTACTGTGCTTAGCACATGGGAATCTTGTTTACAACTAAAATCCCTTTTGCGGGCGTTCTCATAAAACGCTACCACATCACTCTCCTATCTATGTGTGTAGATAACTGTTGCTTTTCTTCAGAATGTATGTATTAAGTATGCTTGATGCGACAATTGCACTTAAAAGTTAAATTACACCAAGTTTACTATGTAACGACTGCACATATTTTACAGCAGATAGGCTGTAATAAGTGTGAATAAATGATGCGATTATGCGGAACTTCAATTACTATTTGAATTAGCAAACGTATGCGGAATGTGAAATTAATTTCCATTGTTTAACTTACAGCTCAAGTATACTTACGCAGACACGTTTTGTTGTTTGTTTTCATTTTGCATTACAAGTTTTTGTCTAAATTAATCGCGCAAACACTTTGCGGCCCTGCTGTGCAAACATACATGGCTACGGTTCCTCTTCATTAAACCAAATAGATTTGTTTAGTTATCAGTTCGAATAGTAAAAACTTTTAAAACATTTACAATGGAGTTGATTTTGTTTATGAACCATTTCCGATAAGCTAAGCCAGAGCCAAATCAAAAAGACAATTGAATTAAATGTATCCCAATTAACTGATCATTTATTTTAAATAAGTTAAAAAACCAGAGGAATATTTCACTAGAACTAAATTTTTTTTAAAAACAAAATAAACAATCCAAATTAAAATAAACGCCGAATTTCTGGTTTTAAAACTTCCTCTGGCGGTTTTGGTATCAACATGTTGGAAATCAAAGCAAAATTAATTTAAGACGCAGAAAGCTATTGTATGTTGTGTTACCGTGAAATTCTGAGAAAATAATCAGAAGTTTGAAATTTATGGCGGTTATATGTTAATAGTTCAATTTTTAATTAATGCAGACAGGGAAGGAATGTAAGGGAAGGTTGGTAAATTCTTCGGTGCAAAAGTTATTATTAGCATTTAAAAGCAAAACCAATGCAAAACCTTATTTTACTTAAGTATTTATTATTGTTTCGTCATATATCACTTCACAATGATCTCATCCTCTCATAAATTCACGTCAAGAGGACCGCGTCCGGTTCAAGTTGTTCCTCTCATTGAATAAGTTTCGGTCCTATCACGGTCCTCATGTGGTCCCTTTAAAAAGAAACAGAGCTTGCCGCAGAAGTTGTACATCATAATGAATTACAATTTAATTCTTTTCATAATAGGCCAGGCTAGATAAGTGCCAGAATTTGAAGAAAAAAATTTCAGCCGTCACAGCAAACTGATAGCAGAATATTTTAGAACTTATCACAACTAAAAATAAATAGTCGAACCACATGCGATTTTCTGGGGTGAAAAATGATTTTTTGCGATTTCTGACTAAACTACGCATCCTTTGAAAAAAGTTAAATGTAAAAGTTGTGGGTAATAAAGAGGTTTACAAGTTTTGTAGATAGCATTTTTGTCCAAACCTCAAACATTTTTTTTTTCTTCCTCAAAAATAGTTCGATTTAGCTCAAACTTGGTGAAAGTATACCTTTTGGTGTCCCTCTACTCTATTTTAAATAAAATATTCAGCGGTTACTGTTTAATTCAATTTAAGAAGAAGAAAGTGAAATTTTCAACTAGGATTTATTATAAAAGTACTAGTCCGGCAGAGTTCTGACAGGGAAAATTTTTTGTTGTTACTTCTATTATATTACCTTTAAGTTAAAAGTAGAAAAGCTTAAAATATATAAGGATATGCGAGAAAAAAGACATGGAAGAAAAGCAGAACACATAAGACTTTAACTAAAGAAACTGCAATATAAAAAACTGAACTAGAGTGACTTTCCAAAAGACAGACGGAAGAAAATTAAGTTCAATACGAATGGCAAATATTTTATATGATTTATAGTATTTAAGAGAGTATTTATGATTGCTACTTATCATATGAAATGAATTTAGTTTTGTTACTCTACTATACATACATACATAATATATGACATGGGTTTCAGTGCTATTCTTGAATTCGACGGAAACCAAATTCGCCTGGGACATAAGAAATTTAAAAGCAGGCTGGACCACTTGAAAAATACAGCAAGCAGTGAGCTCTTTGACGTTAATATATATTCTGCGTTATAATCGATACTCGATTCAAGACTCACTTAATAAAACGCTCAGGTCACTCAACAATGAGAATACTGAAAGTGAGATGGAGTGACCACGACATTGAGGTTTGTCACGAATGTGGGGTCACAACCAGAATAGGGCCCACTAACTTACATTATATGATTCCAATTCATGGCTCATAATTCAAGTAGAAGTGTTTTGATCATAATGGTAAAAAAAACTGGATCTATAAATTTGTTTGAAATATAGCGACTTAATTTTTATTTATTTAAAACAAAAAAAAACTTATATAACTCGTATAATTCACTTGTTTGGTAGAAAAACGACGTCACTAAATTAGTTATTCATCAGAAAAAAATTATAATTAGTGGGATATTGCGTCATGTTTTTGTGATTGGACCTTACGCGGCTTTCTAAAGTGGCCTTCATTTAATTCTTATTATTAAAATTTTTGGCTGTCCGCAGTGGTGTACATTTGGCGTCTTCTGATCCCGTAAATAAATCGTATTTGTGTGACGTAACGCAAAAAAAGGAAAACTGGATTTTAAACGGTTGAGACTTCTCATTGAAATGTTGTGATGATTAATTTTATTTTTCTACTTGATTTGCTCACGTTAGTATTAATGTGGACTGTTGCATTATATTAATTTATTTTTAATTGAGTATTTTTATTGTGAGTTTGTGGGTTCATTACTTGTTATCGAGAATAATTTCTACATTGCAGTTTCAATGTTTCAGTGTGAATGTTTTTGAAACCAGAACACTAATGAGCCTCTAAATCAGATATAACGACAAGTGCTTACAGAATCATAGAGACCAGTTTTAAATCTTTTCGAACATAATCAGAATATATTAAAGTCAATGCTTTACAGATTTCGGAGATCGACGTGGCTATTATAAAAAAAATCTAAATTAGAAAGTCGATAGGAACAAATAGAATTTTAGAAATTTGCCCTTACATGTTTTCGCTCATTTCTCTCTAATTTTTCAGAATCTTTCGGGACAATGACTTAAAATAAATCAGCCTCATAAATAAGCATAAGGTAAACAACCCTCTTAAAATTGCTTTCAGAGAATAATACCAAAATAAACAGATGAAAGTGAATTTTTCTAAATCTTCTCAGATTGGCGTGATATCTGTTCTAATTTTATCAATTTTATAATTTGGAAACAATATAGTCTAGTTTTGCTGCCAAAATTTTCGTTCCAAATTTTATGTGAAAAGTTCTAATGCTTTACTAGGTGCACAGTACACACTAAAACTGGTTAAATTTCACATATTTACATTCAGAAGGTCATCTGTTATCTAATTTGATTTGCTAATCATAATTCTATCAATTTGTAATATATATTATGAATCCTATGCCTAGTAACCGTCTAGATAAAAAAAAAGTTTTGAATCGATAACCCAAATCCGGAAAAACGTGCCACTTAAAATTGGCTACTTTGCATGCGCTTAACATATATAGTATGTGCGGTCAAATCGGATGGCACACAGCGCACGGTGCCTGGGTGTGGGTTAGGTATTTCAAAAAACTAATTGTTACTGTAGTTATTGAATAGTCCACATACGAGTTTTTTATGTTTATTTTGTTGTTGTTGAAAGAATTCATTGTAGTTATTTTTTGAATTTTATTTATTCAGCAGCAGCAGTTCACTTGATCAAGTTTTTTGATAAACATTTCGCTTACATGCGTAGTTCAGCAATGGTGCTGAATAATTCATATTTTACGTTTACCTTTAAAAAGATAGGATTTATTGTTACTTTTTCAATATTCTCAATAGTGCTATGCTAAGAACTAAAAATACAATATTTCTGTTTATAAAAATAAAAAGTGTAAACGAATACTTATGTATGCCATGATTGTTCGTGTTTTCCAATTGTAGCTCAATTTTTGAGGATAGAGCGGTGTAGTAAGTACATTTGAATCTGGATCAAGTGCCAGCAAAACTACGCAAGTGTCCATACGTGAGATCAATCCAGAGTTCAAACTTTCACCAGATAATGATGTTTACTGATTTTAACCCCTTTATTAATTAATTATTAATTAACCCAAAAAATTTGCCCTTGTTTGAAAAAGTCCTCGTCGTCTCTTGTGATTAATCCTTTGAATATTTAATTATTATTAATCCACAATATTTGATGATACAGAGACTCCAAAATAAAAAAACTGTATATACTAGACAATTTTAAACAAAACGTTTACACGAAAAGAATGAGAAATATGAACTTGTGAGCGATGGTATAATTGATTGAAGCTTTGATGTATTTTAACTTTCCGACTTTTATAGGAAGGAAAGTAATAGAATTATGAAAAATTAAAAAATCTATATTTTATTTTTAATATACATTTGGAGGTCCCTTGAATTAATTTAGAAAATGACCACCCGTCGCGTCCATATGGATTTGAGCACGGTAACTCCCGAACGGTTTATCCGATTGAGCTGACATTTTGCCCACTTGCTTTAAACATGAATTGGGAGATCCCAAAGGTTTTGTGTCTAAATCCACCCCCTCTATCAACCCAACTAATCAATTACTAAACAACCCCGGCAATATGGGGTACCGAAGAAAAGGTATCAGTAATTAGAATGCAAAAAAATATAGTGAACACTCTCACCTTCTCTCTCCACCCCTTCAACCCTCAGATTATGGAAATATCAAACAACCCTGGAAATATATAACTCCGCCATCTTCTCATCGAGTTTGATGAAATTTTACATGCAGGTGTATTGTGTGAACCTCCACATGATTATGTAATGAAATTACAAAAAAAATTAGGGGTAGCGCTCTATACATAGAACTGAGGGATGACATTTTTTTGTCGCGCACCGCATTGTGTGGGGTATCGTTGCCTTGGACAGGTCTCTAAAAATTGCAATAAAGGTTCTTCTTCAAGACTTTTTTCCTTAGGTGAATAATTTACGAGATATAGGCTCCTAAAGTCGTTAATAATGGTTACGCCCCCCTAACTTTCGAACTATGTGATAAAAAAAATCTGAAAAAATAGCACTTTATAAATACTTTAACTGAAAAGTATTTTGCACGAGAAACGTTAACATGTGATCTTAGCCAATATAATAATTATATTGTTACTCATCTTTCGCATTTATTATATTTAATTTATCTAGCGGATAAAAAAATATTATATTTAGCCTAAAATGTTTGCGGCACCTGATGATATGAGTTCCATGCTAAAATAATATAAAATATCGTCAATAAAATATTTACGACTGAAAATGATCTCCCTTAATTATTTTTAGGCGTTGCCGGGATGTGTTCAAAAACAGCAGTGGCCCCACTGGATAGGATAAAGATACTTCTTCAAGCACATTCCAATCACTATAAGCACCTCGGAGTGTTTAGTGGACTTAGACACATCGTCTTCAAGGAGTCATTTATTGCACTGTACAAGGGAAATGGAGCGCAGATGGTGCGAATCTTTCCATATGCAGCAATACAGTTTACAGCCTTTGAAGTCTATAAAAGGGTATTAGTTTTGTTTAGTTTCCTTTATCATTTGAGATATTTAAAATTAATATATTATGTAATGTGGATATTCTGCAGTATCTTGGCGGTATACACGCAACCAAATATCTGCAGCATGCAGACAAATTTGTGGCTGGAGCAGGTGCTGGCGTTACGGCTGTGACTTTAACATATCCTTTAGATACTATAAGAGCCCGGTTAGCATTTCAGGTCACGGGAGAGCACCGATATACAGGGATTGTGCACACAGCTGGGGAAATGTTCAGACATGTTAGTTGCATGACGATTGATTTTGACTACAAATGGTTAATGGTTCTATCACCGTTTAGGAGGGCGGCTTTCGAGCACTTTTTAGGGGCTTCGTTCCCACCTTAATGGGCATGGTCCCTTATGCAGGATTTTCGTTTTACTGCTTTGAGATGCTGAAATACTTCTGCATGAAGTACTCACCATCATTTACATGTAAAAAGTGTGAACGAAATACTGGGGGACTGGTACTTACGATACCCGCTAAGTTGCTATGCGGAGGTTTTGCTGGTGCTGTCGCACAGTCGATCTCTTATCCTTTAGACGTGACCCGCAGGCGGATGCAGCTCGCTATGATGAATCCTGAAACTGCCAAGTTCGGGTATGTTTTGGGTTATTTTGGTTTATTTTTTATTCCAAATGTTTTCCCATTTTCCTAATACAAACTTATCTCTCTCTATACTAACTCTAAAATGTGGTGACGGTCTTCGTGTATTTGGAAAACTTGCCAACTTTAGACGGTATGTTCTATTTATTTTGTTTATTAATATCTCCCACTTTCATTGCTTTTTGCTAAATCACTAAAGATATAAACATTACATATATTTTTTTATATCTATATATGACATTTTAAAAAAATTCAATTTAAATGAACCCCGAAATGTCTTTTCCTCAAATTTAAAACTTATTACAGTTAATGTTAGTACGTTACAAATGTTTAATTTAAAAAAAAAATTACATTCAAATTTTTAAATATTCCGCAAATGGTTTTCTACGTATAATTTTGCATACCCTTTCTTTACCTGGACATGTTGTACCTCTATACAAAAGCAACAAAATGGGTAATTCAAGAGATAGTAGTTGTTTAGCGTGGGTGGATGTTGCTGCGTTGAGTAGATCAAAAGATAAAAATAAAATAATAATGTGCATACCGAATTTTTGAATCGTCCTGTAACTCGGAAACGGTTGAGAGTGTCCCCCCTTGAAATACAATTTATTATTTGCCTAGGTGAGATATATTACCTCTCTTAATTATGGAAAATGCGGAAATACAAACACATACATATGCTTATCTCGATATTCCGTAATATATAAATACAAATAATTTCGTGAGAGGTCTTTTTTCTTTATTGTTCCTCGGAGTCTGATTAACTGAATAGATTTGGCACCGTTTTCATTTTTAAAAATTCTTAAGGTGCATCATCAGCTTTGCTTATTTGCTGCATTGTAATCCATCACATTTTTGTCATTCTTTCGCATTTACTATATATACATATATACATTTTAGCTTAGTATCTTCTGCTATTAATTTTATGAATTAAGTAGAGGAACTTTTATTGAATCCTTAATTTATTTCAGAATGGGAATGGTGAGTACGCTGAAAATAATTTATAATGAAAACGGGGTCGTGAAGGGACTGTATCGAGGGATGTCTATTAATTACTTGCGAGCTATCCCGATGGTAGCAGTATCTTTCTCAACATATGAATTACTTAAACAATTCCTTGATCTGGACACAGGAATGAAACTGTAGATAATACTCAATTTCATAAATTCTAAGAATTTAGTTTATTTATATTTTTGTAATGATTGCAACCGTTGACGGTGATGGGTATATGGTCGTGTTACAGTTAAAGTTAATAAAAGGTTTTTATTTTTCAAATGTTTTCATTTCATGGCTTTAAAATATATAGGTCGATTTGTTTTAAGACTTTTGTTGAATAAAAATAATATTGTATATTTTTATATTTTGAAGTCTTCTTTCAACTTTGTTACTCCCTGAGATTTCTTTTGAAGAAAGTAAAACAGAATATGGTAGGCTGGAGGCTTTGGCTGAAATATAATACATAATTATTGTATACCATCACCAGAAAGATTACAACAAGTAGCCCAACTGAAACAACAACAACTCAAATATGCTAGCATAGTAGCAGGAAGAAAGCTAAGAGCGAATTTACATCAGACAACGAAAGTGACCGCCATAGTGCACCTTTAGAAACCTTGATGTCGTAACCCGTCGGCTACTGGTGGGGAAGTACTGTGCGGCACCTTAGGTCACGCGAAAAAATCACTTAGAAGTCTGCAGAAAAAAATAAATCAAGTGACATGAGAAATACAATTTATAAAGAGTGGAATTTTCTCTAAGAAAGATATATTCACTTCCAAATTTGTTTCTTTCAGCTTAGGACGTTAGTTTAATTAATCTTCATTAAAAAATTGTTTGAAAAAATTGAAAAAAATAAATGTTAACAAACAGCCAAAAGCAACTATTTCGTTTATATTGGGATATGAAAGACCTGTTTGCTTTTCCTTTACTTTCAGATAACACCGCCAGTGCTATGTAGAGACAAATACACCCTCCACAGATTAGTGATCCCGTAAAGACTTATCGGGTCGAAAGAATACTGCGATTCACTGCAGCATAATTATTGGCGATGCACTGCAATTCACTGCGACTCACAGCAGGACAATTATATTATAATTGTGACAACAATTCACAAAGATGGGAATTTCACCAAAAGCCTACCTGCTCCCGCAAACGCCCCTCTTCTTCCCTTAGAGTTTACCTGTTGTCTGATGAACCTATCCCGACTGTCTCCTCTCTTCGCGATCTCGGTGTCATTTGTGACAGTGAACTAAACTTTCGTGATCACATTGACAGCGTGGTTGCTAGAGCCAACTCTGCACTCGGCTTTGTGAAGCGTTGGTCAAAGGAGTTCTCTAATCCCTACGTTGCTAAACTACTATACGTCTCGTTCGTCAGGCCTCTCCTTGAATACGCTTTCCAAGTCTGGTCTCCCTCTCAATCTGCCAACATCAACAGAATTTCCTTCGATTTACTTTACGAAAGCTCCCCTGGTCTGATCGTCTGAATCTTCCCCCTATGAAAATCGTCTGATACTGATCGACTTGGAGCCCTTGTGGAAGTGACGAGACTCTGCTGATATCACCTTCATCCATCAGCTGCTTTCTGGCGACATTGACTGCCCCTTCACTGCTTCAGCGGATTTCTCTTCATAACAATACCCGTAACCCTACATCGGCCCCTCTTTCTGAACCCCTTACCCGAATGCTTCGGAAAGTCAACTCCCTTCCTTGCTTTGACTTCCATCTTTAAGGAGTGTCCTAATTTTTAGGTTTTTTCCCCTTTACGCTGTTTAAGTTTAATTTAAGTTATAATAAATATTATATAGTTAAATAATAATTTAGCAAAAGTTTTCTTCACAAAATCTGTATATGATGTGGATGAATAATTGATGAAACTTACCATTTAGAAGTAATGAATAACAGACCCTTTTGATATAGAGATGATGCAAGTGCGAAATGTGGAAGCATTTACGTATGTTGGCATACACCTGAAAGTGAACTTAAAGGATTAGCGATACCAATAATTTCTTTCTCTGCTGTGCTGTAGGCACAGTTATTGGGATCCCATTTGTCTCGATGTGGATAATATTCGTGATTGGGACTCAAATTTAGGTACAGTCGCATGCGCATCATCAAACAAAAATAGAAAATTAAAACAATTTGTAAGATCGTGTTTATTATTATATATTGAGGGAAAGAAAGAGTAAAAGATATTTTTTTTTTATTTTTATTTGTTATTTATACACATATTAATTACTGTTTTTGCATTTCGCATTACTTTAGTTATATGTACATTAAAAATACCTCAGAATGCAACACACAAAAATTCCAAGTTAATTATATTTGTCTGTGTGCTGCAATACATGTATAAATGCTTCACAAAATACGTTAATTCCTCTTCAAAACTTATTTCCAGCTATCTCGGACGATGTTAACAGAAAATACAAATCTGCTTAATTGAGTTACAACTCATTCCACTCTCTAAACACATTTCTAAAAAGTGCTACGAACGAACTGTTGTAAATGTGTACCTACTATACTATAGGTAACAAAATTTGGTTTGTAAAAGTGATAACGGCATTATTTAATTGTACCTTGCTCTGTTCATAAAAAAGTAAGTCTCGGTGCTCTCACCGAGTTCTCCCAGGTCAGATTCAATAGTGCTAGCAATGAGTGATATCGTCTCCTAGTCAGAATTAAAATGTTTGAGATTGGGAGGTAGCCAGTAGCGTTAAAACTGGCAGTATATATTTTGTCATGATAATTCCGCAAAAAAACGGTTTTCGAGAATATCTCGTTAACAAGCAGTTTTACGGTAAAAATGGCTATTATGAAGATTACAATTTCCTTCAAGAAAATTGTAATGACTTTTTGGTGGGAGTAGCCTTTTTCCATGCTTTATGTGATTTTTTTTAGGTTGCGTCTTTTTAAGCCGCTAGGGACATAAAGGATACTCCTGCAAAAAAAAAATCATTAGATCATTTCTGTAGAAAAATTCATTGGCTATTTCCAGCACAAACGGATTCAAAATGTTCGTGACAAAATCCTGTAAGTTTTGACGTCGTCGCTAGTCTATATGTATTATACATGTACGAAAAAAGAAAACATTACTCGAAACACTTTTTAGAAATGCTGTAAGTGGCAAGCCGTAAAGACCAAAGCCAATTTTTTTAGTCCGAAGATAGTGTTGTGACAATACCAGTAAACATTCAAGATCACCAAATAGATCGGTTAATTGTTGTCCTTAAGTCTAATGAACATTTTTTTGTCATATTCCTTACACATAAAGTTATTCTGATCTTTATTTCTACGGCGAGAAACCAAAGAGTATAACTTTTGTTACATTGTTAGTTAGTGTTCTCTTAAATCTAGCAAAAACTTTTTAACGGTCTAAAAAGTTTGTAGATTTCTACTGAATGGCCCTGTATAAAGTTTTGTTAAGTTGCTCACTTTAGTTGTTGCGAGATGTATGGAAATGATTCGTTCTTAGAATAGACAAGTATGCTGTTTCTTTCCCTGGCTGATACCTGAATTCTTAGGATTTACAATAACATATTTGTTCTGATAGAATTAACAATACCTTTCACAGAAGCAATTTATAGGTTTGTATACTCGTTGGAAATATAAAAGATTCCTAGCAAGTAAATAACATTTATTGGTTTCTATGGTAGATTTAGAAAAAGGTTGGATATGTACATATATTTCAAAATTAATTATGGCTTGGTAGGTGATGGCAGAAGACTTGGTACTTTTGAAATTCTTGGTTTTGTGCATTCGGATTCATGGCCGTGGTCAAAAGCCCAGTATTTCAAAGATTGTTCATTTTAAGCTGAATTAAGCAATTGTCTGCAAGAACTGAGTTTTTGACCGCAACCTATATTTTGAAGATATATTTGGTGAATTTTGTTTTCTTGATCATTTAAATCTCGTTACCGTTGGCATTATTGTGATTAGCACCAAGTGAATTTTAATCAAAACTAATCGTTGTACTCAATTTAGTTTAGACCGAGATTGTGAACAAATACGAATAGCTTTTTAATCGAATAGACAAGAATTCGGTTTCTGCAGCTTTCTATATATCGACCGTTTTTAACCCAAGCTAGGGGGATGCAATTCCATTAGCGAAAAATCAAAGCTACTTGCCGCGAATACATCGTCATCACATTGATCAAATCCCTTGTTTTTGCTTATACTTACATATATGAAAGTAGTTCTGATAGTAACAGATAAGAAAGATTAAGGCTCCGAAATTGTAACCTCAATGATAGCTTTTAGTAATATGTTTTCTGCAGCTTGAACCCTTGAATATTTAATGTTGTGTTTTTAAAGCTTTTACTAATATGGGGACCCTCGGTAATGATATTAAATCGTTTCAATCAAACTTGTTATTTAGACTCTATCAATGGAAAATAATTGAGATGCACATTTTTTTTTATTAGCAAGAAAGCAAACAAATACTCTTTTTTTTAAATAAGTTTTTGTCTTTGCAAATTCCCATAAAACGAAATACGAACGATGCCTATAAACTAATTTTTGCCAAAATAACTAATAGTTGATTACTGGAGTGTTTTTTCGTTGATTATGAATCAGTGAATAAAAAAGATGTTTTTAGGCATTACAAAATTGTTTGGATCATTTTTGAAATCCTTTTAAAAATGCAATGGGTATTCACAATTTTTTGTGCTCCTATGGTATCTTCCTTCTACGTATCGATTACTTTACACCTTACAACGTTAATTACACATTTTACATATAACTAATAATTTTAACGTCATTCGGGCTTAGGAAGCTTACGACATGTAAATAGAACACCTCTGTTGTATCTTGACCCTGCTCGAAATACCAACATTGAAAAAAATCCTCGAATATTTGAAATTTTATTTAGGAGGATAGTAGAAAGGGGTTCAAGATACAGCAGGTTCCCTTATTCATTCATAACAACGCTTAATATGCTGTTGTGGTCCCAAAGGCCAAGTTTGGAAATAATAATAGGAATTATTTACATTTGTTGGTCGTAAACAGCTAGTATTAAATAGCTATAAATAATATGTGAACAATTGACTCCTAAACACACACTATGCTATGAAGCGGATATGTTAGTTACCTGCGGGCACTTCAAATTTTACAAATCATACATTTGCGTTTTAAATTGTTATTTTCATTTAGGGTGTTTACAGTTTCGTCATTATTCATTAACAAATTGAAAAAAAAAGAACCTGTGAGTAGCTCAACAAGCTCTTTATGCAATTTATCACATCGAAATATTTGGAAACACTTACTTCCCATGAGTATCGGTTTATCATTTTTATATGCGCGAAAATAACATCTTGAATAGAACTAGGAGCAAATAAAAGAAATTGTGAATACCCTAATTATATTTGAGTTTAGCAAGATTTAGATAGAACGTTTTTGCTATTATACAAAAATAAAAATGTATTAATAAAATACAGACAAGTCGGTACGCATTTTGGAAAAGTTGTGCAATTAGTCGAATAATAGGCTTAACAACATTCTTTCATTCATTTTCGGTAGGAACTTTAGAAAAGGGTGAGAGGAGATAGTGGTAACTGGTCCCTTCTCTTCACAATATAAAAGTTTCTATTGGTTTTTTTGTGTTGTGATTGAGAATGATTTTAGTTTGGATCAGTGGAGATTTAGAAGATAAAACTATCCCTTTAAAAGGATTTTTTGGAAGAGGTTCATTGCTCCCCCTCCCCTACCTAATTTGGGGCTTTCAAGTTCTGGCATCAAGAGAACAGAAAATTCAGTACCTTATTGATCTAGGAGTTTTCAAAAAGAAAATTGGTAAAAATTTACAGCTTGTAAACAACTTAGGAGAGAAACTATTATCCCTGTTAAATTCCAATAACGGAATGAATGGCAACAACAGCGGAACGATTCGGTAAAAGACCTTGCGTACTTGTGATTTACCAAAGAATGTGACACCATACTAATTGTAAGTAACAAATCGTCTTGGCATGGTAGTGAAACTGATAAAAATTTTTAATGAATATGTGAAACTTAGAACCTTAAGATTTCTGTGAAAGTAGGAGCTCAGAGTCTTTGGGGCGCGTTAATTTAAAATATGGAAACATTTAAGACATAGAGATGCGACAGTGATAAAATTGGAGTGTACTCAGTGGTATTGCTGGCTTGTTGCATTACCGCCTTCATATTAATTACTCAGTTGCCATACTTTAAAAGGTATTAAAAAAATTCTGGAATGATATTAAATATTGAGCGTTGTTAATTAGCCTTCCGCACTGGAAATGTGACTCTTATGCCCACTCTCCAATGCGCAGACCGACCAAGAACCAACCAACCAAAATGCTGCTGCCTTTTCCTTCTCATTATAAAATGAGTCTCCCATCTTACTCGTGTTTTGGTCGACATGCTCTAACTTTTCCTTTGTGTTAGTTAAACCATTTGAGTTGCCGCATTTAATTCAGCACTTTTTAGCAGTGGTTCGGGCCCTAGATACGTATTTAGTACATGAAAATTGTCAAAAGTCAGGCAAAAGTGAAGTTAAGCACAAGTAAATATTTATGCCTAACGCCACAAAAGTGTGTAGAAACGAAGAAATGGAACTTATTTGGAGTGGTAAGAAAAGAAACAAATTGATAAATATTTTTATGTAATGTAACATTGTATTGATTCTTCGATCACAACAAACATAACTTTCTGACAGTTCACATCTGCATTGATAGAATTATGTACGAACGCATTTTGTCAGCTAATTCAGCCAACTGGTCGGTTGTTGGTTTTTGGTCGGTATGCCCATTGGAGAGCGGGCAGTAGGCACCATCATAACGTATAAATTAACAGTAGTGAAAATGAGATGAGAAAGCAAAGGGTTAATAACTATTTTTGTGAAAGGAAAATTAAGAAAGCTTTATGGCGGCCTCATAATCGATTACAAACACTATCGTGGTCCACTTCTAAGCATTGCTTGGATTGGTACAATTACTTATGCTACCAAACCGATTACTTCCATATATCCTGTATTCTCCAGATTTGAATCTTTGTAAACTTTTTGTTTGTTTCCAAACTCAAAACATTGTTAAGACAGATTTGCATCAAGTGCTGAGTTTATCGCTTAAAGCTAAGACATATTACGAAGGCCTCGATAAATAGTGATATTCGGAATGTACCTAACATAGTTCGAATTAGTGCAACGAGGACAGAGACAAGAAAAATAATTCCTTGTTTCAGTTATAATAATTAATGATTTTAAAAGACGCCAAAATATCAGATATAACATGGGGATTTTTCACGAAAGTTTGGTTAATACCAACAATCAATTTTCTTCCAAAATGGTATGAAAAATAAGTATTCACATTTCAGTTAGGGTATATACGAGTCATTTAAATTTCATTCAAACCGTTAAATGTTTTCATTGTGGCAAGAATTGGAGAAATGATGATCCTGTGGAGGATCAAGTATTAGCACAACTTGATTATGAATTGGCTCGAATTAAAAATCTGAAGGTACGAATAGTGATGGTTTTATGAGCAAACATTGTTTTGAATGTGTAAATGTAAGGTGTAAATGCCTCGCAAAATAAATAATAATCAGGTATGCATACGTACATAAATACTACGCTAGATTTCTTAAACGAATGAAAGAAGAATGAAATAACACAGTTTACTAGAAATACCACCTAATGATGCTAACACGAGATTAAGCAGACATTTTATAATATATAACTTACATAAGTGAAAACTAGAAAGAAAGGAAAAATGTTTAATAGGCGGGATTACACAAATTACTTATTTAGTTGCTAAAATTAGCTGCTCTTCTTTCAATCTGAACATTCAATTTGTTTTAGTTCCAATCTGCAAAACCCAATACAACGCCCATGCCTGAATAGATAGATATATAGACGTTTATAATAACACATTAAATTTTTCACAAAAACAAGTTTGGTGGCATTTATGAAAAATATATTTGTCAAATTGACATTCTAAAGAAATTATGGTTAACTATGAATGCGCATATTTCCAATGTAAGTATATGGATCAGCCTAGAAAACGTTGTTGCAATTTAAAAATTCTGACACATGGGGTATTCACCAATACATATAATTATGAGCAAGTACTATAAACTTCTCATGTTGTTACACAATGATCTATGCACTTAGGGTCTACGATTTCTTTCTACCATTTAATTTCATATTTCTCTTATATATTTACCACACCTTCAACCAGTCCAAGCCATAACAACTTTTTTGAACGGAACAAATAGGCCTTGCAAAGGTTCACTGAAAAGAGAGAAAGTAAGACATGATCAAACAATAATAATGTATTTCTTTAAGTTTAGGTATCTTGGAGAAAAAAATAGCATGCAGAGAAATGCATATGTGCACACAGTACTGAATAAAATAACTGTATGATTGTACTGAAATTACAAGGAAATATTCTCGCGGGGTCTGAAACGAGAAACAACTTAACGTGACAATATAAAAATTGCACGTAGGTACGGCCAATCAAAATTTCTCATTCCGTATTATTGTACTTTGGACCTGACCATCAGTTCCTGAACGGTTTGAAGCAAACATCGAGAAGTTGGGCTGAAAAGCTGTTTGGCAAGTAAACGTTCCTTTATCAGCAAAGCAAATAAGAAGAAATGTTTCAAATTCGCGAAGAAGTACGTTGGAATGTCCATAGATTTTTGGAAAAAAGTATTATGGGCTGATGTAAGGGCAAGTTAAAATTTTTCGGTATGGTGAAAGCCAGGAGAAGCTCTCAAGGAAAACATTTTCAAATGACAGTGAAATGTAGGAGAACTGTCGTGTTGTGGGATTCTTCGTACATTTTAAAACAAAATCTCAAACTGTTCAAAATTTCGAAATTGTACAAAACTCCATTTTTATACATCCACATTGAACCAGACTCTGGCTAACATATAAAATATAAAGAAAAATCTTACGGGTGAATTATCTTTATTTATACTCACACACGCTAATGGTATCTCCTATATGTACAAACAGTTATCGTCTAACAAATGGAATAAAAGTAAAATTTGTTCGGCGAAACGACAGCAAAACAAAGTTAACAATTCGAGTTCGCTCAAAAAAATAGAGGACGTTTTCAGAGTAACAAAATGTTTTGAGAAAATCGCGTTGGAAGTTTTAAGTGCAGACGTTGTTTGTTTTGCAGAAATGTTTTCCAATAGTTCAACTAAAATTTTAGTTGAAACGATGCTAAGGAAACTAAAGGTCCTTATCAGAGCAAGAGGTTTTTTTACCAACTATGAATTATAGGAGCTTGTTTATTTAAGTAGCAGTAGCTATCGTATGTTAGTGCTTGTTCATATCCTCAATGTTTGATTTCATTAAACGTCTAGTTTAAGTAATGCAATTAAATGTTTCCATACATACCAGTCGAAAATTCTTCTTCCTTCGTATGTGCCATCACAGTCACCGCATTTACTTTGCAATTGCACACCAACATAAATGTCATCAGGTGCTTGCTCATCGCAAGTTGAAATAAGAGGTCCAATGTATTTTACTCTTCCAACTACGACTCTTCCATTTTTGGATATCACTTTTGCTAAATGTCCTGGTTTTAGGCATCTTGCAGTTTTTGGCAAAAAGGGCAGTGATTGTTTTGATGGAATAAAATCTGAAAGGAGGGAATTAAAGTGTGATTTAGTTAATCCTCTTTTATATGTATTTTTATACAACTTAAAAGGACCCATATTGAAATTCCTTGTATAGTCATAACTTCCGTTCTATGTAAAGTAAAACAACACAAAAGTTGTCAACAATTTTTGCTTTTTGCAAGAAGACTTTTGAAGTATCAGATCTGGTCTGTTAAGTCCCATCGTAAAAGCGCAAGGATACATATAAAATTGTCGCTAGCGAGAGCCACATTAAGGGCCCCCCCAACGTAGGTCGTTGTTGCAAACATTTTTCCTGTGTATGGTGCAGTTTGGTGCGTTGCGCATCTGGTTGATGAAATTCAAACGCGTTTGAAAACTTTTGTGGAACGAGCGACGTTGCGCAAATTATTTTGTCGTGTATGGCGATGATAACATAAATGCAACTGAAGTTTGTGCAATTCATTTCGTAGTGTGTGGTTTACCATGTATTTTTCGGCGAACAAAGGTTGGCACAATTTGTTCCACTGTGTTGGTTGCCTCAAGAATGATATTATACTTATTTACTGTACTCGCGGTTTTTAATTTATGTTCACATATGCTCGGAAATACCCGATCCTTACTATGCTACTAAGTAAGTAACTATAGCACGATTCTCGAGCCTATCTTAAGGCGAGGACACCCCCTCTTTACTTTACTTTAACCCGAAAAAGCCCCAGCAGTCCCACATAGCAAAGGTACCATTGATCCGGTTTTGATCAGTATTTAGAGATGTTGCGAAATAAGTGTATAATAAACTAGCAGATCCGGCCGGCCTTTTTAATTTTTGTGAATTTAAAAACTACAGCAAATATAATCAATACAATGTTTTTCATTTTCTCCACAGGAATGCACAACATGTCTGCAGTAAAAATTAGCCTAAATCATTCCCGACAAAACACTCTGCCTTCCAGTGAAAGTCCCATAGAAATCGGTTGAGCCGTTCCCGAATTTAGCCCGGACAAACAGACAGGCAGACAAAGAATTTAAAAACTTTTATTTGGGTTTTGTATCGTGTAAATAAACATATAACCTCAGAACATTTCAATTTTATTTTTATGTATAGAGAACGTGACATATCAATGTTAGATAATTCCAAACATACCTTGCTGAATATCGTTTTCGGACATCCTCCTTAAATTTGGGCGTTTAGCGGAGACATCCTCTGGCATCAAAGAGCTGTCCATTGATTTTCTGACGAAAGCTTCAGCTTCATCTAACAAACTTTCCGTTGAACCGCTGGAATCCCTGTGTACTGGAAATGGTCGTCCAGTGTACCTTCTAAAGCAAACGCAGTCATGTCTAAGATCTGGTAAGGACCCTCTAACTCTGCAGGCGGGCTCTATCATAACAAAAATAATTACATTACTCCTTTCATTAAATTTATAGACAAACGGTTACCTTGGAATGTAACACGCGGAGTGTAATGCATGCTTTCTGAAGTTCTAATTCCATGATTGGCATGGGCCTGCTTACAAATTGCGCAACGAATTGAAGGAACACTTCTGGACCTGTGATGGGGATCTAAGCCGCTGCATCTAGAATCAGTTGAGTAGCTTCGGCAAGAATCAAACGAATCTCCTCGTTTTCCCCAAGATTCTCCAGTTTGTATTGTTTGAGTTCCAAAGCTGTTCTCGTTCACTGTCCACTGTGATACGCCTGGCGAAGTCATACTAGCACTGGGGGTAATTCTGAAATGGAAGAATGTTAGTTGTGATAATTGATCCGGTTGTACGGTTGTTTACCCTTTCAAAGCATAATCAGGAGTCTTCAAAAGGTTACCTTTGTAGTACCGGGCAACCTGCTTGTTGATTTGCTCTTGACGCCTTTCGTCCTGACACAAGTGGTCGGCAGAGCGAGACAGCTCTGGAACCATGCTCGTAAAATTTATGTCGCTTAGCAGCACCCTCCTGGCCTCTTGCGTTCTTTCTGATATTCTGGAATCGATAATTGCATGTGAAAGCAATTAAAACTCAATTTAACTAAGCTAGTCTAATCTTTGCAGCCTTTCCGTGCTTCAGTAAATTCGAAATTGGATTAAAGAAATTCAATTGAAAAAAAGTGACTTTCGCGCAAAGGAAATTGATTGAATAGGAAGATTAGCTTTCGTGTCTTTTCAATTGCCTTGAGAATTTTCAGGGAAACGCTATCAACAGGTGATGACTTCGAGTTTGTCGCACACCATGCATCGCAAAATTGAATGGGCTGCCTTTCATAAAAACCACACAGGTTTATAACGTTTTCTGTTTTGCCTTTTTTGTCAGTCACGGCAGTTTACTTGCAAAAAATAGTTTACCCATACCCGGTCTTGCTTTGGGTTTTCCATTCTTAAATATTTGAAGAAAAAAAACGCCCACAAGAAAAATATATTATTCCAATAACCATATTTGATCCACTGTACCAAATTTCACATTTTGAAGCATACTCGAATCTGCAACGCTGAAAACCCCTAAGTACCCATTTTCATATAAATCCTTTCAAGTTGAAAGAAGCGGATCCCAATCTGGGATTCGCCATCTTAAATTCCCAACTTTTGAATGCAGATTCGAAATGACCAAATCAGAGAACCCTTTAGCAGAGCCTCTCTCTAAGGATTTACCTCCGCCATCTTTAGTTCCAAACTTTTAAATGGATATTGATGCAACTATGATAACCTCTCCGCTGCAACTGTTTTAGAGAGTGGAGAGTCTTGCTTTGATGAACGAACTTTGGAACACATTGCCTTCACCTATGGAACCTGTTCCTGTATACCTTACTCTAATTTGCCCTTTGTTGGCTATCGATGTTAAAGCTATCTAAAAAAAATTGGTGGAGAAGAAAGTGCATGTGTGCCCAAACAGTTTTGTACCAAAACTACAACTTAGCATTATTTTGCAATTATATTATTATATTATATATTTGGGAATGTTGAGTTTTGGTATCGAACCTCATTGACGTATGAGAGGTGATGAGAGGTATTTTGGAAATGGCAGATCTCAGTACATTTCGTTAAGTTTTGAATCCGTGTCTAATTAAAAAGAGCCACGACTTCATTTGAGCGTGTGGGCTAAACCTCATGAATTGTATGAAAATCTACTTTTATTAAATTAGCAAAAGTTTTTACAAGTTCAATACTTTTAAGGTTCAATCTAAAATCATTTGAATAACTGAATATTGTAAAAACGCATTTTTGGAATAAAATATTTTTGAATAAGCCCTTTAAATTATGACTATGCTCTTTGACGGATAGCTCATATTATTTTGATGAAGATTTGCATTAATAATTTAAAAAAAAACTGTACAAAAAAGTAAAACTAAATTCCCTGTTATTTCTCATACTTTGTGTTGTGTGTTGTATTTTCATGTTCTTAAGCAATCAGACTACTATAATATTTTAAAGCTTGAAAACTGACCTCAAGGTGTGCTTAGGACATCCCGTTTTTGAACTTGGCACAAATTTTGATGGCAACGTACAAGGACCACCCACGTGATATCGATTTCCGTTTAGTTGGCTTTCAGATTTCCAATAGTCTGGAAGGGCAGATATTTCAGTTTGGGCAGAGCTACTTCTCTTAGGCCCTATTTTTTCATTAACAGCAGGACCTGGATGTATTGCAGGAGCCACAGTTCCGTATGTTCCACGTCGACAAAACCTCGACCCAATTCGTGTTGGTGTGTGTCTGGTCATAATGGGCCTGAATAATAAAAAAGAAAAGAAAAACTATATGTTACGACTAAAGAGCGAGTTGTACCTATAAGCTGGTGGGTTAGGACAGGTGTTGCGTCTGTACATCTCGAAGCTAGCCTGGTCCTCTATAATACCACACTTAGATATATCAGTCTCGACTAATACATTGCAGTTAGTCCACTTCCGGTTTACAGCTGCGGCATCTCGATTATCGAAGAAATCTAGGCTCTCGTCTCTGCTAAAAGAAGTTCTATCCATTCTTTGGCTATCGTTTTCCTTGTCTAAACTTGACGACTTTTGAGTTGTTTGGTTATCAAAGCTGTCCGCACTTTCCAAGCTTTTCTCGTGCGAAAACGAAATTGAGTCAACCTCATAGAAAGCGTCACAGGTTGTTGATATTGGAATTTTCGTTCCCTTTTGTGGCTGTTTGGCGGCATCTTGCTCAGAAGGCAATGAAGCAAATTTGACCAAAACCGGCGTGCCTGAGGTGCCAGACGCCTGCCATGGATCATACTCTGAGATTGAAACAAGATCTTCTTGGATTGGTTCCCGGTTTTCCTCTGAAGAAAATATTAGCTCGATGTCGTCGACTTCTTCTTTAACTTCTTGATTTTTGTCTTGAGTTTTTGGTTTAGCTCCTTCCGGTGCCGACGTCTGAGTCCCTTCGACGAAAACCGAATCACTTTCATGCTCGTGATCATCCTTTTCCGCTCCTTTGTCTCCACTTGAATGAGAGAATATAAAATCGCCGTCCTTTTTTATTTCCACTGTATCCATTGTCCTTGTCTTAAAATGAACTCCGGGACCGCTTGCAGTTTCACGATCCAGATCACTTCCTTCGGGTACCTGACTGGTAGAGCTGGAGTCTATGCTGGATCCGTCGACCTTTATGTTCGACATAACTTTTATTTTCACATCAATTTTAGAGGCCATTTTGTTGGTATCGTCCGCGTGCGGATAAGCAACTACGCTTATATCAGGAACAATAGATATTTTTGGTCGCTTTTCAAATTTCCGAGGATCTTTCAAAACAGTTTGATGAGAACTTGATGTTAACTGCTCTTCCGGCAGTTGCGTTGGTTCGGCTGGTTTAACGACGTCAAGACTAACTTCCCCAACAATTTTTGGCGAGTCTCCTAATGTTTGTTTAATATCTTCTAAGGAAGGCTTACTGTCTTCATTTTCAGTAATATTTGCAGACTTAATTTGTGAAGGTGAAGTATCTAAATGCGGTTTTATTTTCTCTCGCTGTTTGGCACCTTCTTTTACATCCGCCTGAGTACTGATTTGGGATCGTAAACGCTGTATCTCAGATTTGGCTTCCTCTAAAGCTGCACGCAGTGAAACTACTGTTTGGTGTAGTGCTCTGACTGTGTCTAATGACTGAAAAGTAGACGATACGCTTTCCATTGGGCAAAACCCCCTTCTGAATGAACTTCCTTTATCCATCTGTCCCGTGTCTTCTCCTCAATGCTTGCAAATACTGGCTCAGCCATGCGGAGTTTTCTGAAAGAATAATTGAATATTATTACTATATACCATGTACAGTTTTCACGTTAAAGCAACTATTTAAAGTATGATGTCACCGCTGGCGTTTAAACAAAAATTTTCCCTCTTAGGAGTATGGGGCTTCCACAAAGTATCCCCACGTGCGTCGCGGTCGGGGCTCTACTTCCGTTTCTTGAATCGTTTATGTTTACTATTCTGGGTAATTAGCCTGCAGTAGTTATCCTAATTTATGAAGCTTCCATCTGTCGCTTATTAGAAAAGGCGCATTCTGGGAGTGGAAGCGTGGCGTCTGAGGTCTGAGTGGTATCCGAACCTGGGACTTTTGGATTGGCAGTCTAACACGCTGACCACTAAATATGTTACACTCTTAATTCTTGTGTAAAAAGTGGAGTAGGATATTTCTATTTGGCGTGAATGGATTTTAAAATTATTATATTTCAATTAGTGACCTAAAGCAGGATCAAAAATAAAGTTGCGACTTATTTTTTGACTTACGGAATAATCATTCGGTGTTGCGCATTAAATTATTACTGGTTCATTAAAAAGTCCATCCACTAAGATTTTATTATTCCCACTATCCAAGAAGGGAAACGGAAGATCACCACAATCTGTACGAGAATATTCAAGGAAACGGCAAAGTTTATTTCTTTTATACTAACTAGAAACCTGAGAAATTCTCACTGTTTGCATGTATGGGCTCATCGGACCTGTTATGCGATGTTTGGACTTATTGACTCTTTATTTAGATCTTACAATGATCTCTTTTATAATCTGGATTTTAATTTAAATGTGAATCAAATCAAAAATAGGTTTAAAACAGTTACAAGCGGCTAGTAGATAAGATAATTTAATTAAAATACTTTTACAATCTTTTTAATTGTGTCAGTCATGGCAGATGTCAGCTTATTGTAAAAATTTATACCGTTTGAAATGAAGTGAAAAAAGTAGAAGATAAAAATATCGATACCTTGAAGGTGTCGGGCTATCCATATCTTTGGATTCGGAACCTTACAGAGCATACAGGGTACCCCAAAAGTTAGTTCATACTCCGCTTATTTAAACTCTCTTTGAATTTTGAATGGAAGCAAAGAATCGGGAGACAGTAATACCGGTATAAGTGCGTGTTCTTGGAGCACTACAATCCGATGGTGTCGAGTCCTCTGCGGTAATAAAAATTGTCGCTTGTTGCAAATGCAGATTAACATGGACACTGTCATAAGTTTTAACAATTTTGGCGCGCCAGATATTCAATTTCTAAATACATAATAAATATCTTTTGTCACGGTCAAGTGCCAAGACCCAAGTTGTATGAAAAATACTATCAGAGACTGTACTATAAAAATGAGTACTTTCGTTTTGAAGCTTATGGCAAAATAAGCACCCCAAAAAACATGCACTCGTATATTTGCCCTCATCTTGCTTTTAAGGCCGGTTTGCACGAAGTCAGTTGGCGGGCAAGGAAAGTGAGCAAGTAACTCGGTGTTACTTGGTTACAGCGAAGTAAGTGGGAGTTTATATGTTACAAGTAAGGAGGCAGGTTACTTGCTTGTGGTGGTAGAAGGGTGCTTGCCTCATAAATAGAACTCCGGCCAATTAATTTGCTTTGCCTGCCAGCTAGCCAAGGAACTTTACTTGCCTATAATAACATAGCAGGTGAGTGTTTATAAATGGCAAGTATCTTCGAGCAAGTTAATTGCTCACTTGCCTTGCCCGCCAGGCTTCGTGTAAATCGTCATCGCGGACAAGGACAAGGATCGCCTGGGCCGATTCACCTCGGAACCTTCACAACCTCCAAATGAGCTGAAGGGACATAGTGCATAAGCCACATTATCCTCTCTAGTGCACAAAAAGATCAAAATCAACAAAAAATGCGACCAAGCTGGATTTTTGTGGAGATCTTTATTTCGATGTCAAGCATAATCTGAAAAGTACCCTAAATTTGAGTCGTGGGCTTATGTTTTCAGTGGGTAAAAGGGGGTTAATTCTGGTTTTTTGCAATTATCTCGTAAAATCACAACCTTTCGAGGATAAGTTAAGAGAAAATTGTAGCCTATAAAGTCCTGCACAAAAAAGGTCTTCAAACTTTTTCCCGTCAATCGTTATTGAGGGAAATTTGCGGTAAAGTTGCAATAATTGATTTGTTTTAAATATAAATAAATATTAAGTTTCCACAAAAATACAGCTTGGTCCAACTTTTTCGTAGTCAAAGTATAATTTACTAATGGGCTACTGTATAAATTGTAAATTATTATTACATTATTGTATGTTGTGTATGCACGTCACGTCAAACACTATTAAATAATTAAAGCGCCAATCAAGACAAATGCTACAACCCACATCATTGTATACCTACTTCAGTTTTAATAAAATTGTTTCTCAATTCATAATGATATCATAATCCTGATTTTAGCTTGCTCATCAGAGAAAGTGGAGTCGCTGCTGTTAATTTTAACATTTTTGACGTTATTGCTTAATTGACGCCAACGAACCGGAAGAACAAAGAGTGTTGTCCTGTAATAAATAAAATCAATCGCCCGTCATCTAATTTGGCTTAACTTTCAAATTTTCCCATTTCTTGGGTTAAATTAAAATTTTTTTTAAGGCAACCTTGCCGAACCGTACTTACGCTACATTATCCGTCTCCCTGAAAATTCCCACTTTCTGAGGGAAGAAGGCTTTAAGCCTTCTCAGAAATAAGCTTATTAATTCAGATGGAAGGGATGTAAAAATTTGCATGAAAAATGCTAATTTATCATTAATTTGAAGTTAATTATTATTACGAAACCTCCTTCGCAATTTGCGTAATAAATATCAGTTCGTCCCGAAAATCGTAACATCAAGCGACTTGAATATTGGTTCGGCGATCCCGGGTGAGGGTGCATCCTAATTAAATCGATACGCACTGTTGCCACAAATAATTACACCGTAACAGTTTTCTTTGCAAAGTTTCTTATTGACTTAAGGAGGTGTGCTTTACAACCATGAATTGGTCTGAGAGTTCTAAGGGAAATCAGGTCATCACCGGTTTTATGTTTCATCGATTTGTTGACAAAACAAACCGCACCCCTGTGCGACATTTTTATTTAACCACAGTATTCGTTGCGAATTGTCTGACTTGTGCATTTTGCGTTTAGTAAAGGCCCCTGGCCCAGTAATATTGCACCGAAGATATCAGTAAGATTATATTTGTAGGGTGAAACAAAACGTGTTCAAACCGATTCAGAATTCTTCTAGTAAATATTTTTGATTGTTTAATACGTAGGTCGTAAGGAGATCTCTTTTGTTTTGTTTCACAAGGAATTCCCCTTAACCCGATTCTATGTTATTTATGTAACTTATCTGTTTCTTGTGATACTCGTATCTTTTCGAAACCCTGGAAACTTATTTATGTGGCTTGGCTCTCTTTTCTCTTTTGTTTGACAAATATTAAAAAGGCAATAGATTGATCATCCTTAGTGAATTTGGGTTTAGAGTCTTGTAATCTTTTTGGTAGGTTCTGCCTAAAATGTCCCCATAGTTCATCCTATGCAAGTAGGTCAAATATTGTCCTAGGTTAAGGCTGAAGTTTTTCCTATGGTTCAATACCTTGGTGATTATTTTCTGACACTAAATTAAAAATGGTGTCATCCTGGGTGAACGGGAAAACTAACAGTATACTATATATGTAGAACCGCGTTTAATTCTACAATATAGGCCGGGCCCTATTATGGAAAAACGAACTTTGCTCGACTCGACTAGCAAAGTCACATATTCAAAGTTCAAGTTCAAAGCTAGTCGAGTCAACCAAATTCTACTCCCATAATAGTTCTCTAACATACCATATATCTCTATGACAAAAATTGTCATAAACTTTTTTGTAGACTGGTAGTAGACTTTGCTGGAGACTGCCTACTGAATGAAACACAGGAAGTGCGCGGTAACCTAAACGTCAGATTGTGTAAGAAATAGAGTAAAAGGTAGTTAAAGTAGAGTAAAAAATAAAGGAGAAAATCTATGCTAGTTAGGTTTCTCCGAGCATAAGGAACTTTTTCTGAATGTTTCGCTTTCAACTCAATGGACTCCACCTTTGCGGTCGCTTCTTCGCCTCCCATGAATATGTTTACCTATGTATCCTAAGAAATTTCGTATGATAGTACGGTCCAAAGTGAACTTTCCATACATGGAGCTCTATCAAGTAATAGAATACATTGGAAAATACTGTACTGTACCTACTCCCAATTTTGACCAATTTTCACCTCTAGTTCGAAAATTCGTAATGACTACAACTGCGACTTCAAATTTATGTTCAGCTCTCCGAAACACATAAGTAAAAGTGAGCCTGGATCTCTCACACCAAAAATTTTTGTTTTCAAAGAATGTTACCTGGGGTATTCATCTCAAGACATGAATCCATTGGCCGCGCTCACATACTTGAAGTAAAATACACGTTAACCAGCCCACATTGAATCAAAGACGAAATAGCTGCAATTTCGACGACCATTACGGAAAAAGTGATGAAACTGTTATTGAAAAAAGCCGTGCTTGTCCCGCGTCCAGAAGCGGCCGATGTTATTTTTTACACCTGTCTCCTGAATAAACGTTGTGTATAACAGACAATCGTTTTTCATTTCCCAGTTTCGAAACGTCTCAATGGAAAGTTGTTAACCTCTTAGCTAAACACCCTGCACAGCTTTTGTGTCGAATATGAAATATAACAATGAATGGTAAAATTACTCGACTATTTTGGAATTGCCATCTTACATTTATTTATTTGTAACTTTTGACCAAAAATACTAAGTCAACGACCAGAAAAACTCCAGATTTCGATTTTATGGTAAATTGTGGGCACAATTCGACCGTAATCTTGAATTTATAATATATAAAATTTTAAAAGTATGTTGTCATCAAGGATGTACATATACATATTATATGTATATACCTGCTGTGTTTCCATGTGTAGTTAATTCAAGTTAGAGTCCATGGAAACTAGAGTTGAGTTAAGTTTCGTTAAACCCAGCTAAACTCCACGAAAGAAGCTGAGTTTGCCTGAGTTACGTAAATAGTTCATATATTGCTTACTTTTTAGCCGACTTTAAAATAAGGAGGAGGTTCTAATCTCGGCTGTGTGTTGTTTTTTGTTGTGTGTATGTTGCGCGATGTCTTCGTTGATTTGGTTCACACAATTTTAATGCCAGTGCCAAGCCGTACGATACACGTCTGCACAGTGCTGTACCGACTCCAAAAACATTTATTTCCAACTGCATATTTGCACTAAGTCTTAGTTTATATTTTTGAAGTTGGTTTTTATTTTATTTAAAAAGATTGTATGTATTGAAAATAGCGTCCGGTCGAGGAGGAAGATGAGTTTTTATTAAATGTTTAAATTTTCGTATATAATTCCATTTTTACTGCAAGATTTGTCAAATTAACCCAAGTATTTAGAAACGCATAGGGTTACCCCATTCCCTTGAAACTCAACGAAAAATCAACTCAAACTCAACCCTGTTCATGGAAACACAGTAATAAAGGCCCAACCATAATCGACATAACTTAACATAAATGACGTCACTTAAGTGGTGCGATCTTAGCTAGCTTATTAACGAACCCATAATTAACATGAGATAACACGCGAATTTTCGTTAAACTTTCGTTAATCACATGGCATAGGACTGAATCTGTAATTGCCATAAAGAGTAAATTAATTTCCTTGTTCATGTCAATGCGTCATTATGGTTTGCTTATGTTAACATTTGACATTCGTCAATTTTGTTATGTTAGTTTTGTCGATTATGGGTGGGCCCTAAGTGTCATCTTTCGTAACTACGTAGGCTAGTAACGTTTCAAAGTTAACGAAAATTTGTTAAGTGTGCTCCATTTGGGTTGGTCCCTGTACACGCCGTTCGCACTTTACGTTATGTTATGATTCATTTGGGTTCAGGCTAAATTTAGTTAGGTGACGGGAGCCCTACATAAATACAGCCTTCACCCAAATTTAGATGATGATGACGTAGCGATCAACGTCTTAGGGATCTTGAAGAAAAAGGAATAAAATCTCAGATAGCTGTTATAAGAATGAAGGTCTTTCTTCGGCGCTTTCGTATTCCATTAAAAATGCATCATGCAGAGGACGAGAGCCATAAGTGCTCCTTTTCTAGAGGTGGAAAAGTAACGCCATAAATATTCTCAACGTCTTGGCTGAATAGCATATTAAATTCGCACTTGATGCCTTTACGGGGTGTTAAAACTTACCTTAAAACAAGACTTTTATTTGGCACTTTATCATTTTCGTGCTAAGTAGCGTTATTCAAAGAAGGGTTCACACGCCAGTTGGCATTTCTGCAAAGATGAGTCCTCGACAATTTCGCAAACAAGCGGTTCGCGTGTGCTTTGGCGAAGCGTGTCCTTAATATCCATATTTCACAACTCTTAAGAGGAAAAAAGCAACGTTGGGCGCAAATAAAATGTTAGTCGTCTTCATCTTGAGAAGTAGGTATTGGTAGTTACTTAATTTTGCCAACACGTGAGCAGCGCCCTTGCGAAAAGTGATTTATTGTGCGCACGGAATGACACGAGATATATCAACGTCGGATAAAGGAATTCCTCATGCTTGCTCATTATCGGTTGTGCCGGGGGGAGTTTATCGCATGATGATATGGCGGTTTTATACCTTTCTTCCGAAATACTTATTGCACCCGATGACTTCCGTAAGGCATAATTGAACAGATATCTTTTAATTTTCGCAGTATTATGGTTCTTTAGTACTTTCACTATTTTGTACATATCATTCGCCGGGTCAGTAACATTAATTCAGGTTAAACCCAGATCAATAGTACATTCACTCCATATGAGAAACTAAATTAAAAACATTGTTCATGTGTACATTCATATTCATGGACAATCGTACGTAAGTAAGACATTTCTAACTACTAACTTAAGCTCCATTGCTAAACTCTTTGAATCGCTTATCCAGGGCCGTAATTACGCGCAGGCCTAAACTGCAGCCGATGTTCGTTAACAAATTTAATTTTGAATAAACTAAAATAAAAAAAAGTTTTTGGTTAATACTGTGATGCAGGCCTTCTTATAATCATAAAAGACATCGATGCGTTATGTGTGTGTTATGTTCATGTGTGTCTGCGCCTATTGTAAACGAAAACAAATCGAGCGTCATTGTTTAGCCTAGTTTGCTCATGTAGTTGATACATCGTGTTAAACACCTTAATGATTTTCAATTCTTTTAATTTTTAACCGAGGAGAATCTCAAGTCGACTCGTAGTTTTTTTATGTATCATGCATAACTTTTTACAGAGTAGTCCGGTTTTGAGGATTCACCTCGAAGTTGGTCCCATTTAAATTTGAAGGAAATATTCCATCTCTACGGGGTAGAGGTGGGGAGGGTGTGTATGTTACGCGATGCCTCTGCCAATTGCGAACCGATTTTAATGATTCTTTTTTTATCTTTTATCTTCTATCTCTCAAGGATGGTCCCAATTAAAATTGAAAAATATTTTCCATCTCTAAGGGAGTGGGAGTGGGAGGGGGCCGGTGTATTTTACGAGATGTCTTCGCCGATTGTGAACGGATTTTAATGATTCTTTTATTATTGAATAGGCTATTTCAGGAGGGTGGTTCCATTTAAATTTGAAGAAAATATTTCACCTCTTGGAAAGCTGTTGAATCCCGTTTATTCAACACCCACTTCCCGAAAATTAAGATGGAGTTTTGTATTAGTGTTATAAATGTTGTGTGCAAGTTTCCACTCCATCTGATTGCCACGCGATGAATTACGCGGAGTCAAAGGTCACGAAATACAGGTTTTCGCAAATATATCAAGAACGGTGGGCTTTTCGATAAAAACATGAATTACCTACTAAATTTTAGATGAGACAATTTCCAAGAGGAAGAGAAAATAACACATATAAAAATGAAAGCGTGTTTGTGTCCTTGTTTGTTTGCTTGTTACTCAATCACGCCCAAACGGTTGCTTCGATAGACTTAATTTTTTGACACAAGGTAGTACATAGTCCAACTTAATAGCTGTTTGTTATTTTGGTACACTACAAGGTTTCAAAATGGCGGCTCCAAGATGGCTACCGGTTAGGTTTGTTATTAAATTAGTTAAACTTCGAAGGATTGCCTTGAAAATCCGCAATAAGGGGTTTTCGGGGTCACTGATTTCATATCTGTCATCAGAATTTCCAAATTCATTAGGGTGGATGCAATATGACCACCGAAATTCTTCAATTTTAAGCAATTGTGATGAAATTTAATATGTAGAAATATTTTGTGATATAGAATTCACATCTACCAAAATTCAAGACGGCGGACATAAAATGGCTACCTAAAAAGTTAAATTTCAAGGGATTGCTCGGAAAATCTGCACTCTAGTTCACTTATTGCGATTCTGCCATCGAAATTTCCAAATTCATAATGGCGGATCCAATATGGCGACTGAAATTCCTCAATTTTAAGCAATTTTCATGAAATTTAATATGAAGAGGTCTTTGGAGTCACCAAACTTAATTCTACCACAATTCAAGACGGTGGACCCCAAAATAGCCACCGAAACGCCTACACTTTAAGCAATGTTAATGAAAATTAATATGTATAAAAAAGACTAAGGGAATATGAATTTTAAACTTATTGCATTTTAAGATAGCGGACCTATGAATACCAAAGTTTTCAAACTTCAAGGGATGCCATTTTATGAGATTCAAAGCTAGAGGGTTTTTGGTGATTTCGAAGAATTTGAATGAAAGTGAATACAAACAAAACTTTAGGGCCATTGATTTCAAATCCACATAAATTTCAAAACTCAATATGGCGGACCTATGTATAATGGTAGCCCAAACTTTTATGCTCTAACGTAATAGTAAAGCTTTCTCCGTTTTCGCAACTGCTATTTATAATTTAAAAGATATCCATTAAATAAATGAAATGGGGGCTTATCGCATTTTCTGGATATGGAATGAAAGGCCTAGAAGAGCGAGCGAAACTCTTCGAATTCAGTGAAAAATAACATACATGAGTATAATATGTATATAAATTTCTTTGATCAGAGTAAAACAATATTTTCGATGAATAAGTGATAATGAATTATAAGAAATCAAATGTGTAAATAAGCTCATTGTAATGTCAAACTCAGTACAATACCGCATCGCCCTGCGAAGCCGGGTAACTCAGATAGTTTAAAATAAATCAGTCATTACGGTGGACTATGTAGTCAAGCTCCGCAGAATTAAAATCTCCAAAAGACGTTTTCCGCACGCATGAGGGATAAGTATCACTAAAACGCACGCCTTTGCGTGCGGTAAGTTGCTTATTTCCCACTGCGTGCTTTCGACGGTCAAAAAAACACGCTGCAGAAAATAAAACACGCTTCTTTATAACAGAGCCGGTCAGACTCGGCTCCGTGGCGTATGTAAGCGTAAGGGTACTTTTTTTTCCTTTTCCCTCGGAGCAGGCAAACTTTACCTTCATGGGAGCCGTATACCTGAGTGCATTTTGGGTCGCTTCATTAACGCAATGAGAAGATATGTAAGGGTACTTTTTTTTTCCTTTTCCCTCGGTACCCGAGAGATACTGAAAAAAGGATCCTTTATGACACAAGTTTATGTAGCTGTTCTGTATGACTTGAAATTTGGCCGGCTCCGCTTTCAAATAAAACCCGGAGATTCAAAATAAATTACGCAATTTTGAAAGGAAATGCAGTTCGTAAATAATACATATCTTAAAAATGTATTATTTAACCACGTTCTATGACAGAATTGTTCTAATTTTTCTATATATTTGAATACGAAAAAAATTAATTAATTTTCAATTTGTTTTAAATGTAAAAATAGTTGTAATTATTGCTTAAATAATAATTGTGTCTGTTGTGGGGGGCTCTGCCCCCCACACCCCCCCTCAACGCCCCTTCCTCAACCACCCTCTTCCGACGATCGCATGCCTCACTAGTGCGGAAAAATAGAATGTGCAACTCGGGCGGTGCGTAGCCGATTGCTTACGCTGCAGCTAAACGCACTCGCTTCGCTCGTGCGTTTATTGCTGCCAGCGTGCGCAATCGGCTACTTACCGCCCTTGTTGCACAATATACTATTGTCATAATTTCAGGTAGGTACATCGTGACATTTCCGCTTTGAGTGGATAAGTGCATTCGTTTGGAGCTTCGGGCAATTTAATAATTGACCCAATAGACCTATTCACTTTAAATCTCAACAGAACGAACATTGAATTGTAGCCGCAACACAATTATAATTTTCGTAAGCATAGCTATCAAACCGATACGAATGTACCCATGCACATATATATCATCCAAGCTATTATTTCTATTTTTCAGATGTCCTAATTCCTCACCAAACCATGCGTTTAAGATAAGTGTTTTCTACATGTGAAACGAACAGAATTTACAAACCAATCAAATACAATACAAAGTAAAACACCCACAATTTATAACTCCGGACCAATCTGACGTAGGCACTCGTAATAGATTACATGCACAAAAGAACTGCCACCACAAAATTAAATGAATGATGGGATGTCGATGCCGTTACATTGTCGTCATAAATAAAAGCAAGAGACGGAGCAGGGTAATGGGCATCCTCAGGAACAAAAGGTCGGGCACAGCAGTGCAAGCAAAAGCTGCTGGGCAACATTTTAGGTAGGAAACGTTTTTTTTTAATCTGTTGGGGGTCGGTGTGAGTGTGAAACTGAGTGTCCGGGATTCTACTTCCTTACATTTGTCCATTATCTTGAAAATTAGGGTGCGAACTGTTTTTCAGCGATATCTTGCTAACCGTAACTCGTACGAAAAATTCTCATAAGAGATTTTTTTACAGAGAATCAAAACTCTACAATTCTTATTAAATAATCTTTTCACGTAAAATTAATAATAAACGAGTTAGAAGCTTGAAAAGGCAAAAATATGTCATCAAACACTGAAACACTATCACTATTGTATTTTCAATTTCACAAAAAAAAATTAATTCGAGGATTTTTCTAGAACATCTTCTTACTTTTAAGGGTTTTATAGGATTACAAAGGAAGGGCAGTCATGTTTATACATACATGTGACAATCATATTAGTGCCATGGTATTTCTTTAAAGTTTAAAATTTTTGGTTGTCATTATGTGGGCCGCCATCTTCACCTTTGAAATTTTGGTAAATTTGAAATCAGTGGTAAGTGAGGTTTTGTTTGTTTTCATTTTCATTTAGATTCTCCGAAGTTGAATTACCAAAGCCCTAGGGGGGCTAGCTTTGAAATTCATTGTAATCCGTTGAAGTTTAAGAACTTTGGTAGCCATCCGCTAAATTAAATTTTTGTAAGTTTGCAATCTATATCCCTTTAGTCTATTTGATATTCATTTTCATTAACATTGCTTAAAGTGGAGGAGTTTCGGTAGCCCTATTGGATTCGGATTGGATTTGAATTGGGAAATTTTCCTAAGACCGCCTTAGTGTTGATTTTTATGGCAATCCCTCACAGTTAGCTTAACTTTATCGGTAGCCATTTTGGGTCCGCCATCTTGAATTTTGGTAGATTTGAGTTCTGTGACTTCAAAGACGTCTTCATATTAAATTCCATGAAAATTGCTTAAAAATGAGGAAATTCAGTCGCCATCTTGGAGCCGCCATTGCATTTTATCAAAATAACAAATAGTCTATATGTTAAGTTGGATTATGTACTACCTCGTGTCAAAAAAAGGAAGTCTATCCGTTTAGGCGTGATTGAGTAACAAACAAACAAATAAACTAACAAATGCACTTTAGTTTTTATATATATCATATGTTAGATTGGAGATAACTCAGATAACTGCTGTTAAGGTTCAATTCAATGTGCAATTTTCTTCTGATCTGGATCAGTGACAAAATGCAGCATTCAACCTGAAACAAAAGAAAGAACGTGTGCGCGGCTATAATTACAAATAGAATTCTAAGAAGGAACTAAGTAATGCAATAGAACATCAACAAAGAAATCATACAAATGTTTTATGTGAACCAGCCGAAACGAACGATTTTAATTTAAAATGTGTGAAAAGAATTACCGAGTGCAGTAAAACTCTTGGCTTGGCGAATTTTAAGTTCGTGCAAATTAGCAAAGTCCTATATCTACAGTATGCCATTGTCCCAATCGCAACTTAATTATAGAGAGTAGAGAGCCACAAAGTACAGCGAAGTATCTGCTTATGTGCATGTACGTGTAGAACTAATCTAATGCACTTGGTACCCGTCAGTTGTGAAACAATTAACAAAGTTTAGCTTTCGCGTCCCACATTCAGTCCGCTCCTGCTTGATGCATGCTTTCCAAACAACGTGTACATTGGGCCTGATAATTGAGGCTAATTAGCCTAACTTTGATGGGAGATGGTATCAGGAGTTCTTGCCACGACCCTTTTTCGTGTAAAAGTCGAGCACTACGAGTATAAGTCAAGCGCATGCAAATCCTGGTCGAGCAAAAAGAGAAGCAATCTGTCGGGATAGATATTGATTTGGAAGAGCCCACTTGTGGCATTTTCTATTATATAATTTAAGAGGCTCTTGAGAACTGCTGCTGAGCCCCGGAGAGATCCATAAAAACATGGTGATTAATTTATGCACATAGGGAGATGGCGATCAATATGCTGACGTCCATATGTACTATTTATTTTTATGTAGGTCGCCTTTATCACCTTGGTTGGTCCCCGTTTTAAGATAGCTTTAAGATTTCGCTTAGAACGCCATGTGTGATCTTAAAAATCGTTTGCATCTACCTGGAATTCAGGAGCTTATCCAAAATAGTCAAAGATGCCTGCAGATGTCCGAACTACGCTGTATCCTGTATCATTTCAACAACAGCACTCGTTAGACACTAGTTTCACAAAACCCACAAGAGTTCTGCCAAATATGTTACAAACTAAACAACAACGTCCTTGATGCTGCAAAAATAAATCTTCACTGCAAACACATAATTTCCTGGAGGAAACAGAACAAGTATGCACATCCACCGGCCGTCTGCGTAGAACTGTCGTGGCTGGTGCCTAGGAGAGCTTTGGAACCTTGCGAAATCCTTCAGACGCCTTCTTAAAAATACTGGGCAAACTTTTCTTAGTTACTCTAATTGCGCTCATAACGAGGTTGGCATACGGAAAAAATGGGGTACCTCTGCGGTTTTTCTTGTTAGTCTAAGCAAATGAGTTTTTATAGGCTCCCGAAATTTAGATCCTTTTACTGGGGATATCTACGATGACCAAGTCACCATCGAAACTTAGAGGTTGCAAACAAAACGAAGTTGACATGGCTACGGCATGCGCACGTACACTTGAGAAGCCCAGACCGTGCGATGTTGTCAGAATTATACTGCCAGGGCAACAAACAAGGGTAAACATCCCCTGAGTGGTAGGCGATTTGAGTTCCGAATTAAAACTTAAACCCTTCCCAAAACAATCATAACCATGTGGTCTTTTTGGTGAATTGACCACCTACAAAATCTGTTTACTCACCACGTGGCTTATTGATCCGTCTCAGTTGGTGGTAAATCTGCCCACTCCCACCCAAATTGCTTGTTTCAAGTTCATGACCACTTGTTTGTAGAGAGAAAGCGAACTTCATTCATAAAACGTTTACTCCGGAAAGGCTTAAGAGTGCTTCATATCCAAGAGCTCCATCATAAAATTAGATCCCCCAGAGTGCACTAGCCCTTTGCGAAGGAATTTTTTAAATGCATTATCTAGGGAGTGTCACACAATTATTTATATTGAAAGGTTGGCGTAAAAGGTTGGTGGTTGAACTTTGTCGTCTCTTTCATTTTTAAATATAAATTGCAGGTCGTGAGGAATATTTTTAGTAATTTGTGTAAAAGTGGAGAGTCTACTGGGTACCGTATATAACAAAGTAGTACTTAAGTTTTCAGAAAAGTTGGCTTGGGGTCACCGATATCGAATATCGTGCCCATTTCCACAATTTCAATATATTTTTCTTTAAGTTAAGATACCTACTGATAAAAGCTGTATGTGTCTTCATTTCCTTGACCCTGTACATTCAAAAAGGACGCTCGACTTTTAAATGTAAATAAAACAAGTTGCCTGTGAGATATCCAATTTTAATTTGAAAGAATATTTTATGACTTTAAGTATGGAATATAACGTCGTTAAAATATCCGCCGCGACTTTGCTTGGTGGCACGTATACGGCAGGTCCAATTTTCAATGACTTTGTAGCATAAATTTATCTGAATTTGCTGGATGGCGTTCGTTATGTTGACTTTGAGGGCATCCGGTTTATTCGCATAGAACTGTGATTTAAGATAGCCTCAAATCGCTCGTAAGAATATCCATCATGGCATGCAGTGTGTGGCACGTAGCGCCGTCCTGTGGAAACCACATGTCGTCGGTATCCATTTGATCCAGTTTAGGCCACAAGAAGTTGCTTATCATCGATTTGTAGCGCTCGCCGCACCGAACACAAATACGTGCCACCAAACAAGGCCGCTGAGGACATTTGAACGATAATGTTATACTCCATACTTCCCCGGCCGTTGCGAATTTTCATATATAAACATATGTATACTAACACTATACTCCATTCGATTTTTATAAAATGCGATGGGGTGCCCGAGGTTTTTTGGGTCGCTGATTTTAAATTTGGTCTTGGGTGACCCATGCCGTGGGTACGTAGATATCGACTTCAACAGAAATCTAAATTAAATTAATTAAACAAGTAAATATAACGATTGGGTCAGTAGTTTTGTAGGATATTCTATTAAGGTGTCGGGCTCGTTTTCAAGTAAATATTTCGTTGTGCCAGAAGTGATTAATTATTTTATATGAATCCCCAAAGGCAATGATATCCCATAATTATTTATGTGCTTTATCAACCAATAAACGAAACGAGTCTTCTATAAAATGTATGAAGCAATGTATATTGTAAATAAGTTACAGCGCATAAATAAACAACTTTAAATATTTTTCTACTAGAGACTACCGTAGAATTAGGTCTAATGCTGTAGAAAGTCAACATTCCCTATAAGGTTCTATAAAAGTTATTCTCAACAATTTCTTTGGCTAATTTACGATTGGATTAACTATTTCTTGTAAAACTTCATTGCGAGTCATCCAGATTTGAGGACATCATGAATAAATTGTCATCAGGATCATTTCCTCCAACGTCAGTGGGTTTGCTTTGGCTTTTGCGTCTAGGCTGTGAAAGCGTTCTGGGAATTTTAGTATTTATTAGACAGAGGAAAAAAGAAGAGAGAAGAGCATGAAGATACGCATTTACCATGTGCTAAGTGAAGTTTGGCCATGGACATTAAGTATCCCTCAAGTGTTATTTGTTTTCCACGTGCAAATCGGCTCACAAGGGCTTCTAAGACTTTGTTGCTTGCGGTAGCACCACCAGCCCAAAGAAGTCCTCTAAGGCAATATGAAGATACTTTTTGGTTCCAAACGCTGCGGGCTAGAGACAGAGTTCCTGAGTTCGATGGTCCACATCTTCTGAATGCAGCTTTCCAGAATTTCAGAAGAGCGACTAGAGATGGAACACTTTCAATAGACACGCGGCCACCGAGCGATGGGTCCCGTAAAGCTAGTAGCGCCCGGCATAAATCAAGAGAAGGCCCATTCAGACTGCTGAATGTTCTAATTGATTTGGTGAGACCGCAGTAGGTCGATTTAAGAATTTGTTGAAGCTGAACTGCATCGATTTCTGGCGGGTACCTTGTGCGGAGTTTGTAAAGAAATCTCTGGAAGAACAGATTTATGATGCATACAGTCACATGTACTTCAGACAGCTTACATAGTCCATTGCTCTCTCATCACAGAATTCGGCCGCAATATTGTGAATGACTAAGTTGTCTTCATTTACTTCCCAAACATCGGCGTGTTGATCAGCTAAAATCCGTAGTAGAAACTTTCCTTCTCGATGTTGAACGGAATGGGGAAGAACTACGAAGTCTCCGGGTGGTAGAGCGAAGAAGGTAACAACTTCTCTTAAGTTTTGTAGTTCCGCAAAATCTAAGGGCACTTGTTCGCTCACATATTGCGGGGTGACTCGAGGCATTCCGGGGGGGACCTCATATATTGCAAAACCAATTGGCTCGATTTCATTGGCCCGGATGCGATAACATTCGTACTTTTGTGCTACTGCTACTACGACATGAGCCTTTCCAGGACTCCCACTTGGAACTCTTATCCGAAATTGGGGGTTCGTTGCCGTTGTGTCTGAAAGTTGACCCAGAAATTATTGAAAGTTGAAATCTCAAGAGAAGAACTTCCTTACCAACATACTTATGAGGACCTCCAGCATTAAACCCTGCCCGCCATTGCCGGATGGCTAGTGCTGCTCGCCATGGTGCCCGTGAGTGCAGCGCCGGTTCCAACGCCCAGTCATCAGGGCCAATGTGTGCCAGCCATATCACATTGAATCTTTGTAGAAATTCTGGAACAGACATCCTGTATGATATGGAATCTATTACACTGCGTGGTAATGATATAAAGTTTTCTTTAAAAAAGAAATGCTGATGCCCTCCGGGCTTGTTTGAGTTTCTTTTAAAACAATGGCAATTTCTTTTCAAATAAATCATGGTCGAATTTTATTTTTATCATGAAATACTAGCATCCTGTAAAAGAACTAGTACCAGTACAATCAAAATACATATGTATTTCTATTCCAGAAATATTCAATTTCCAACATCAATGCCAGGACTGGTATTGGTACTAGTGTAAACAGCAGAATCATATCATATCAATAATGCCAGTGCCTCGACAATACTCTCAATATACAATACCAATATCACTCTCTCTAAATATGACAATTTTCACACGAAAACCATGTCAGAGGCGATCGAAGGTTAAGAAAAAATGTCAGGCAAGTGCGAGTCAGACGCGCGCGTTAAGGGTTCAAAATATTTGCCGCAAATTAAATCACTGCAATTTAAAATAATATATTTTCAGGTGATATAACTACAAATTAACAATTTTCGGACTTTTTCCTTTATTTGTGCTGTAACGCCTTGCTACTTGCCAAATTTCATAATTCTAGGTCAACCGGAAGTACCCTATACGTTTTGATTTATTTGGTAGTGTCAAAATATACGGCATAAATGGCCGCATTTTTTAAATGCGTTGACTTAGAAGCTTATTTTTTTCACAGCTCCAAGGGACGGTAAACCTAAGTTTTTTATTAATTTCAACTTGATATAAGGGTTCCTTTTTCCTTTTGAGTTACGGAACCCTACAAAAACAAAGGAAATCCTGAGAAAATCGGCTGTGATATTTGGCTGTAATCTCTCTTTTTTGAGTCCAAGCTCAAAATGGCGCTGTAATAGCCGTACCGTGAGTTTTCGGTAAATAAAAAGGCGTTAGGTCAAATCTTGCAATCAATTAGTACCTATTACTTCTAAATAAGTTAGAGTTTTCAAATTTTGCACTCGTACATACATATATGAGCTTAGTGACAATGCAATATAATATATTAAATATGGCGGACGAACCAAGATGGCGGATCACCTTTTTTCACAACACTATTGACATGGGTATCAAATGACAGGATTTGACGAATAAAATACAATAAGCTATGTGACAGCATTTAAAATTTTATATGGCATACGCTTCAAACAAAATAATTTGAAAAAATGTCCAGTGCGGTGGGACATGAGACACTTTTTAAAATCTACTGAAAAGCTGGACAAATGATATAAACATACCAGAATTTGAGTGTCCATCATCCATCGGATGAAAGCGATCATATACATATCTCGAGAAGAAATTGATGGATTCTCTTTAAGTTTTGTACAGTTACGGGTTAAACTAATGTTAATTAACCTACGATTTTACTTTTGAAAATATCTACATATTTTTCAAAAAATCACGAAAATAAGGGATTTTTTGTCTCGCAAAATTGGCATCGCATCCCGCTATTTTTTTTTAAGCATGATCTTCAGAAACCGTCATCGCCATTTAATTGTAAATATATACATAGATATGAAATTAACTTTTGAGAACAGTTTTTAGGGTTAAGGATTTAAAGGTCAAGGAAACCTTATGATGAGACATCAGTGTCTGTTTGTCTGTATTTATGTCACGGCCGTTTTCCTTAGTAACTATCTATCAGCTATCGAATTGAAATTTGTGCGAAATATGCGAATTGCATGAATTAAATTATTTGTAATATTGTATTATGAGTTGTGTATACACGTCAAACCAAAATTCTATTTTGGAACGTTTTTCATTTTCAAGATTTTCATCCTTCAATTGAAAAAAATTTGAACAAAAGTTTTTTATAAAAGCGAAACCAACTGTGATTCAAAGTTGAACGTTTTAAATTTTAGAATGCGTACAAAAATAAACCACATTTCAAGGCCAATCTACTTATTTCCGCTTATCTAAACCGTTTATATATATGTATAGGTAAATAAAGAAAACGCTGAATGATGTCACATTTCAATATTACTTGTGTTCATATTTATTGTTCGTCCGTAAACCATCACATGAATATTGCGAAAAATCGGGCAATAAATAAATTGTTAAATATGAAATTCAGTTAGTAACGACTCTAACCTAGACTAAGTCGGCCACCGCAAGACGAGTAGTAAAGCTACATACGTCAGATTGTGTAGACCATGAGAAAACGGTAAGGCATTTTCATTGGGATTGAGGGTAACCCGATCATTAGTACTAAAGCACGCCGCCGGGAAAAAGTTTACTCGAAGATATTCCACTATGCTTCCTAACTATGTATGTCTAGAGGTTAGCCGCTAAAACAGGTTCCATCCATATTTGAGTAAAATGTGTCGAAAGTTAATGTTTCCGTTTTCGCATATGTCCATCTCTCATTGGATGTGACTGGTCTTCCGAGAACGAGCTATCTCGACCAAGAGACACGGTGCAAAGTAGGCGCCCGTGCGGAAGATTAGAACAATAATTTTCCCTTGAGTGGAACGTCACTTGTCGATTGGCACTTAAGGCTTCATAGGGGAATCGAAACGAATATAAACGGTAAAACGTGGTTTCCGTAGCACTTGGTCGAGCCCATCTCGTTTGAATTATTTACTGCTATTAAAATAGTATGTCGGCAAGAAGCAAAAGTTGCGTGCTCGTCGTATCTTTTTATTTATCGTGGCAATTTTCATTCGCAGTTTCTCACGTGAGCGCCGATATTTTAGTGAAATCTTCGGATATTAGTGGTGATCGTGACACTGATCTTGAAAGTCGTGCAAAGTCAGAGGAAGCGTTTGACTTGCAGAGCGATGGGTCCAGCAAGAAAACTTATGAAGAGATAAATACCGAAGAAATGCCGGCATATAAAAGTGATCATATCAACACAGAGGAAGAAGTTAATAAAAACGTAAAACGGAAGAATAACGTAAAAATTTCTGACCTGATTGATCACAGTGACGCTTACGAAAGTAATGCAAGACGTATATTATGGTCAACCAAACATGATGTGACCCCTGTTGCACTGGTAACGGATTCGAAAACCAAATTTGCAAATGGAATAAACGAAAGAGTTGAGGACATTTTGCATAATAACTCCAGCAATGATCACCATCGAGTTGAAGACGAGGAAATATACAAATCAACAAATGCTATGTATGGTAATAACTCGTCGGCTGGTTTTGATCACATTATTAACGATCGGAAAAGACAGAACAGCCTCCTCGTAAGTTCAAAACTATCTGTGAGTGAAGATAAGTTGCGAACATATACCTTGGCCGAGGGTCAGAGATATGGATTTGGAAGAGCGAAGCCGAGGCATATAACTGCTCAACTTTCAAAGGCCAAAGTTATTGAATATAGCGAAGAAGAGGATGCGTTCAGTGAATGATATAGACAAACTATTATTAAAGATATAATTTTATTTGTTTTGTTACTGTTATATTTTTCAAACTATTTGTAAAGGGTCATAGTTAAAATCATATTGTGTTGTGGCTTTTGTGTACGCAAACGCTTCAATAAATAACAAATCCAACAAGGACATTTGAAATCTGTATATCCTTTCTCTCCCTGGACATGTTGTACCTTTTTAAAAAGGTTATAAGATGGGAAATTTAACAAAACTAAAAAAACAGTGTATTGATTACATGTGACGATATTCTCACTTGCGGAATTGACAGTATCTGCAGTGCCATTTTTGGAAAGCACATTAAGATAGTAGTTGTTTAACGTGAATTATTGTCGTTGCGTTGAGTAGATCAAAAGATAAAAATAAAATAATAATATGCATACCGAATATATGAATCACCTTGTAACCCAAACGGTTGGGATTTCTCCCCTGCCATACCACAGTACAACATTTTGTTTGCTAGGTGAGATCTATCACCCCTCTCATTTCTGCATGCATTACGCGAAACACCTTCTATATTCATATTTTTAGGGTGGAAAATATATATGTAAAAATTGTTACGGAGTGCGCGCACCTATATACAAGCTACACAACAAAACCTCTTAAGTGATATATGTATGTTTTATCGGCATATTTATTTTTTGCAAGATGGTCAATCATACTTGACACGGTCAAAATATCCCGAAGGGTTAAAAACTCTCTTCATATTTCTTCCTACCTTTACAATAATGCAACATTTAAACTTTAAAATAGAATCCCTAAACATTTAAGTTGTCGGGTCATTTTCTCAGAATTTCACTTTGCTACAATATACGCAAATTGTGCTTGTTTTGAAAGCTGTTTTATTGGCATAATAAATGCTGAAGACTGACAGTATCTCAAATGGTTTCCGAGAAATCGCACAAAGTAGGCACTACATGCTATTTGGAATTTCCGGATAGTTTTCCCTATAACCTTTGCAGCTTATACGACTAGGGTTGGGGAGGATTTGCAAACTTCATTGAAAGCCAATATGTGGCATGTGGTAACATATGAGAAGGCCCCATAACTTGGCTCATTCATTAAATTTTCAATGAATCCTCTCTTCTATTGTTTTATTTGATTAGATATGTCATGTGCATACAGAATCTTTCAATAAGGACGCTCGACTTTTAAATGTAAATAAAGCAAGTTGTGTGTGAGGTATCCACTCGAATTTTATTTAATTTGATATAATATTTTATGGAATTAAGTATGGAATAAAACGTGGTTCAAATGTCCGCCGCGGCTTTGCTTGGTGGTACGTATTCGGAAGGTCCAATTTTCAATGACTTTGTCGTATACATCTGGCTGAATTTGCTGGATGCCATTCATTATGTTGACTTTGAGGGTATCAATTGTTTGCGGTTAATTCGCATAGACTTGTAATTTAAGATAGCTCCAAAGGAAGAAGTCTAAAGGCGTTAAATCGCATGATCAATCCGAGGGGGCGAAAAAAATTTAAAATAATTTTTACATCTGTTAGGCCACCTCCCGGGCTATAGTAAATCTAGAATTTTATTCATTTAGGATACTGAGGAGGGACTTAAAGCGTATGCAGAAAATCAGCGAGGTAGGTGGGCTTGTCATAATACCATAGGATAAATCCCCCTCTCCTGTACTTTACTCTGAAAAAGTTTGCCCCCCCGATCGATAACCGTTGAAGTTACGACAAAAGTCATGAGGACCAAAGTTGTAGTGTTCGAAGCATCCTCTACGCTGGTACCATCATTTTCGTCGTATCTTGAACAGAAGCCAAAAAAAATTGAAAAAAAACAATTTTTGCATCTGTTAGTCCCCTTCCATCCCCGCAGGCAGTAAATAATATTGAATTTTGTGCATTTGCGTCACTTAGGGGGAGCTTAAAGTAGATGCAAAAATCAGGGAGGTAGATGCGGTGCGGAGGTGGTAATAATTAATTTACCTGTTGAAATAATTAAAAAGTTTAATAAAAATAAGTTTTGTAATGGTTCTTTGCACACATACTTCCACTAAAAGTTTAGCTTGAAGCTATGAAAATAGTCGACACACATTGAAAATAAATCAATTATATAGATACACAATTTCATGAAGCATTTTTCAACAGTTACAACTTAAATGATTGCGTTAGCCTGAAAATCAATAATTTTATAAACGTACCAAAACTCCCCTTCATGCTGTGACCTTGAGGCTAGAAGTTCACGATCACGCTCGCTCAGTGCATTCCATTCCCAACTTTTCTCCGACCATGCGCCTCTCCATACGCCACCATATTCGCCACCCGCCCAAGGGCTTCTTAGCCGAACCAAGTTAGTATCGTTTGGATTGTTTGGATTACTGCTATCGGAAGATTCGGACGTCGCCGTTGTCCTCACTCTAGCCAGCCCTGTCACGCAGTAGGGATGTTCCGGAAGTAGTCCTCCCGAACGTCTTCGCTTTGTACCTTTGTCCTGAGGGTGGAAATATAGAAACGAGTAACTTCAAGATAATCACGACTGATATTGCACAAAGTCTTCTTACACTTCCTGAAATGGCAAGAAGCAGAGTGGATCGAGGCACAGCTCCACCAAGGAGTGGCGCACTGGGCGGGACACTCTGCACTACAGCTCCAGTTAAGTCTTGAATAGCACGTCCAACCGTCCCGTGCTTGAGAAATGCATATCCTCCGTATAATCTGTGACAAAAATCTCGAGAATTCATTGAGGCCACAAGGTAGAATTTGACTTACTTTGCATACGCCTTCTCTAGTAGTGCTGCCCAGAAGACGTCTGCTTGCGCACAATGCATGTAGGCCGGGCGATCATCTCTCGTAGGAAGGCGATCATCAACGCGAATCTCTATCCATCGCCCCCATTGCCAGAAACGAAATCTGAGGAAATATGGAAATTCGGAGTATGAGCATCTGGTGGGCCAATAAACGGTGTCTGCAAGGAATCAAGAGCAGGCGCTAGGCGCAGAAGTACATCGGAGTATGATGGGCCCGCTCGTAGTTTTCGCGTCACGATCGAGTAATTTGATCGTGAAGGAAATGAAAAGCAGGCAACCCAGCGACGCGGCAAATAAAACAGAAACGAGGCGCGTTGCCATTACATAAGAACCGTGGCCGCGAGGCAAGGCGAGGTGTTATGGTCAGGAATGATTGCGTTTAAGTAGTGGGTGTGTCAGCATTGACAAGGAGTTCTCGTTCATAGTCCACGTTGGGTAATTCTGGCAATTACCGCTGATAAATAGCTCACTGTTCGCTTTAGCGATTGCGCCGCCAGGAATTTCCTTTTCTGCATGTCGTTAGCCCCATATGGGACAAGTGCGGATTGCACCGGCAACCAGCTTACAAGTCAGGCACCGGGGCTGAATGTAGGCTCTCGTCGAATGATATGGGCGTAGGGAGTCCTATGCTGGGTTAAACATATTCATGCAAAATAAAATCGAACGACTAATTGAATGGAGTTTTCGTTCGGATTTTAAGTACCACCACGGCGCACCAGTTGCCTGAAACGTTTAATCTAACAAAATCGTTTCGTATCGCATTAGAAGCCTTTGAGGATTTTTGCGGGTACCTACGTAGTGACTTGGCGGCATAAAATTAAACGACACTTCGTCGTGCTCGCTCTGATTGATTAACGCCTTCGTAAAAAGGCGGAGTGGAAGTGTGGAGAAGTCGATTAAAATTTTATAGGCACGCAAGAGTCAAATATTGAGGTTGATGTGTAACATACACTCGTACATAGTTTCTAATAAAAAAGCTTGAATTAAGTCGTTGCTTTCGAAACGTTTACCCATTTTCAGTTTCCTTAATAGAAGTTACTTCGAACTTTGAATTTAAAAAAAATTGTACTTGTATAAGTAACCGTCCCATTTTTATGCTTTGTTTAAATGTTTCTCATACTTACTCGCAGAGAAACATCCCAGTAAGAAATGTAGCTGGGCTTGCCCTAAGAAGGCCTGATATAACGACTTCGAGGCCCCCTTAAATCCTTGCTTCCTGAGAATCGAGTGGGTAATGAGTAAATGAGTTTGGCCATATAGGTTTGGCCTAAAAAATTTGTTTTGTCTTATCAGGGTTTCGTCATCGTGCGACGCGCTTGCTTTGTGTTTTAATATCACTGAGGAAGCGTTGTGCGCATGATAAGAAAAGGCAGCAGTCGAAGTAATCTTCATAGAATCTTCATAGTTACCTATTATTCCATTTATTTTTAATAAGTTATTCTATTTCTGGTTATTGTGAAAGAGAAAGTAGAAGACCTTGCCTCCAATCCCGTACAAGAAGGTATCAAGTCGGTAAGGAGTTCTGGATTGCTCGAGAAGTGGTTGTATCACTAGTTATTAGCCATTCTTTTTCCTACTGGGACTTGTCCTTTTTCTTTCCACATATGTATGTTATATTTACGATATTTACATTATGGGATGAAATAACAGGATGAAATGTATTTTAAATTTTAAATTCTAGTACTCACAACGACAGTAAGAAAACTCTTGATGTGCCTGGGCAGAACGATGGCTCAAGTTTGGTATTGCCCCTTCGGAACAATTTTGGTATAGCAACCGTACCAATCGAGGAAGACCATGAAATTACTTTTAACATTTAGCACTTACAAAAAACACACCAAACGTATTGGTTTGCCTCCTTAAATCTGTGGCTAATGCCTTGGCACACTAATGTTTTTAATAATAGTAGGAAAATATCTCATCTTCTAGACATGCTAGATTAAAAGTTTAAAAATATTTTTTTAGACCTCGAAATTCTCTACAAATTTAGTTACATCTACTTTTTTCGTAAAGTTAATACTTTTTAAGTTATAGCGCGAAAAAGGTTAAAAAATTAATACAACAATTGATCTTTCGAATTTATCTCGTTTTGGGTAGTAAAAATATATCGATACAAAAGCTGTAGAGCACACAATTTGTTATACTTTTCATATATAACATTTTTCCCCATGACAAAAAGTTAAGCCTCTAGAGATAGTACAGTCATTTGGTAGTTTTACCTGGAAAGTTTTCCGGGAGTTTTGAAAATTGGTAATTTTATAGATTTTGAGGTGCTCTTTCCGAATTTCGACATTGCCACCTCGTATTTCGCGCCGCCATATTGGAAAAATGCCGCCTAAAAGCAGTTTTTTGACAATATCTCCTTTCCGACTCATTTTACGATAAAAACAGTTATATACAAAATGAAACTAGAGATAATTGCCTCCAATTCATGTGTGTACCTTTTTTTCATAAAGTCAATAGTTTACGCGTACGAGCGCCGCAAAGTGTACTCCAACGCGCGCTTTGGTCATTACTCATTATTCATGCAACCTGTGGAGTTTAATTTCAACTCATTATATTTGTGAGTTATAAAATTAATGTAAATCTAAACTATACTGACTATAGATATTATATTATACTATAATATACCAGAATATATGTATATATATATATATAATAACATCTATATATACATATAATATAGATATTATAATATACGTTGAAATACCGACTTACTATGGCCTGTCCTTCGCAGGTATAAGGGAATGCGTCCTCTTTGTGTCGAGTTCCCTTCTCTCTCGTCTACGAAATATCTGCCGGTAGAGCTCAAGAGAAATATTTAGTCTGAGTCATCAGTATACGTCTATCGTTTCACAGTGTCGTTTACACTTATACATTTATACAGCTAATAAAGGCTTCTAATGCAGTAAACTGTTTCATTTATACAAATCCATTGGAAGAAAGTGAAGTGATTGAAGTAAAGGAAAAAGGATTGGAGACTTTTCATAAGTCAAGTATTAAAAGAATGGACAATAAGGATAAACTTTTAGTGGGACTAAGTTCGATAGTGGTTCACGATGCATGTCGAAAACGATATAATAATGAAAAGTTAATCGCGGCATCTTTGCGTAGAGGAAGCGACGTCACGACTCCTCTACCACAACTGCGATCTACGCGCCCAACATTCTCATTCAAAAATCATTGCTTTTTGTGTGCTGCTGAGTTAATAGCGGAGTTTATAGCGAAACAAAAACAGACACGCGTGTGCGATCGTAATGTTGTGTATAGCGTACGTAAATTATCTATGAAAAATAGTATTTCAGAACTTGCTCGAGCTCGTAATGATGATTGGGGTCGAGAGATTGTTGAGCGTCTCGAGCATGTTAATGATTTGGTCGCAGCCGATGCACAGTATCACAATTCGTGCATGAAAAATTGTATCAAACACCACCGACTGAAGAAATAAAGAAAAGAGGCCCGTTTGCAAACGAGATCGATACTGCGATGCAGTACATTTATTGTTATCTCGAGCAAAATTCCGAAGAATGTCAGTTTTCTCTGGACGAACTGATGACCAAAATTGAAGGTGATTACCGCCCACATATAAAAACGGTGAAAGCACAACTCCTCAAAAAATATGGTGATGATATTTTGATTGCCGTCACTGCTAATAAAGCTCCTGTGGTGTGTTTTCGGAATACAGGAAAAAAAACGCGCCACTTACTCTACCTCAAGGTGGTGTGGAAATGAGTTTTTTTGGCCAAAATGCGCGGTGGAGTACACTTTGCGGCGCTCGTACGCCAAAACTATTGACTTTATGAAAAAAAGGTGGATACATGAATTGTAGGCAATTGTCTCTAGTTTCATTTTGTATATAACTGTTTTTATCGTAAAATGAGTCGGAAAGGAGATATTGTCAAAAAACTGCTTTTAGGCGCAATTTTTCCAATATGGCGGCGCGAGCGGCAAAAATACGAGGTGGCAAAGTCGAAATTCGGAAAGAGCACCTCAAAATCTATAAAATTACCAATTTTCAAAACTCTCGGAAAACTTTCCAGGTAACCACTATATTTCTCACCAAATGACTGTACTAAGAGGCACAAAGCTGATCCATTGTCGTCATCCATCATCCATCAACTGATGCCTTGAGTTTACTATAGGTCTGTTCGCGCACCCAGATTTTATAAAACATTACGCCAAAACGCGTACTTTGTGAACCGAGAAAATTTTCATTTTCCAGGCGGAGAAATTCATAAAGTTTTTATTTAGAAAATTTTCTGAGTAAAATTGTGCTGTCAAATGCAAGAAATTGATGACCATGACAGCATTTTTTAATTGGATATAACAGAGCAAAATATTACAATAAAGTGTTCTGCAAGATGGGTATAGAGACTTCTCAAATATGGGCAATATGTATAAAATGTAAATGTTATGGGCCGCCTTATTTTAAAGAATGCGGCTAAACCTGGACAATGCCGCGCCGAGTACGGGCCAGCTAGTTGAATTTATAAATGTATCATGTGAGAAAAGCCCGTTGCGCAGAATAGAAGAAAATACGTTGCTCACACTTCTGAGAGTTAATTACAAATAGAAGCGTAAAAGGGCTGTGTATGCTTAACACTGTCCCGTGAATACAAATCTAAAACTTCAAAGCATACTTAAGTTAATTGCTATTCATTACTTCAGCCATTAGGGGCTTAATACTTTACGAGCACGCAGCTATGCTGCGATTAATAATTTCCCAGGGCTATTTTATGATAATATCCGCGACGGCGTCAATGTCACGATAAATAACCCTGAGAAAAGTGTAGGATGTGACATCTCCTTGCATGCGATGGGCACACAATAAAAGTGTATCTCTAAGGTGCATTCAGGCAGCCTGTATTTTGAGCGTGTGAATGGATGCGCAAATACCCACCTCCAAGAAATTTACAAAGCTCTGGATTGCAGCGAACAGTGGGATCGTAGAAGGTGCTAAAATATGGTACAATGTACTAATTTACTCGCCGACACAAAGGATTTGTCCGCATCTAGACTTTCCCATACGATAGCGGACGGTAATCGGCTTCTGGTTTATTAACCCATTCCCAGGATAATTAGCATAAATCCCTGATTCCCTGCGAATAAAAGGCCCGCGATGAGCATTTAATGCCTCTCATCTCATGGCCTGTTTATGCGCATTCAGCATTTGCTTAACCGCTCCAAAGAGCCCAGAAGTTTCCCCAGCAGATGTTATTTTAATGACGCTATCTAGTCGCATGCCCACTTTACGATGATAATTTTCTAAATCGCGAGTAATAAGCCATTTTGCGTTAAATTTTATTAGTGCACAGATAAAGGACACTACCAACAGTGCAGTCCACCTGTGATGTAGAGTAGCTCATAATGCGTAGTTTCACCTCGGAGGCTACTTCTGCACCGGAGGCCGCCCTAGCACCTGCTGTCCAGTGACAGAGTGGCTCGTTAACACGAATCGATGCCGGGAAGTGCTTGAGGTGGTGTGGTCGAGGGAATCAATTCGCGATGTCAGATCCGAAGATTATGATGTCACGTTGGATATTGCTTACCTGAACATTCCACTGTATCCGCTGGCTGCGTCAAATGTCTGCTCCGGCGGCGCAACTCGTTCCAGCAGCCGTGGGAATTGTGACAAACAGCCTATGGCGGCCAACAGATTTGGATCTCCCGGACCGACTGGTTCTGGTAACTCACGTGATGTTAAAATGCTGCCACTGGGTGAAAGTCGGAATTGCGGCCGTGTACACATATCCTGGAAGAGCATTAAAACTTTTGCTTAACTAATGGCTCTTAAACGTTTCCAACTTTCCGCACTAGGAAATTCTTTGCTAAATATGGTGCGTTTATGTGACCCGTCGGGCGTTCCTCAATAGGGTTCCGTGCCAAAACCTTTCCCATTACAGTTATATTGTAATTGCAATTTAAGTAAGTAATTGCCGAGATTTTGGTACGGAACCCTATTGATGCACCGGCAGTATGTCATTGCGAATTTCGTTTAATTTTTCAAATTTTCTTGGGACGGTTAACTGACTGTAATAATTTTTATTGAAAGTAAACGCTTCTAATTGAGTATTAACATTCGTCGGTCGGCGTCCTTAAAGTATTGAACAAGGATAAAAAATTCAAAATACATATATGGTATTATGTTTGAAAAGTACCCGAAAATTGTTAAAAAAAATCCCGAATTGAAAATAAAAACTCTTCTTGAATAGCACGCATATTTTGAACAGAGTTTGTTTGTGTCAACTGTTTTTGTTGTCTTAATTGTGCTCTGTAATTTTTACAATGTATACTAGGGTGGTCCTTATTCCCAAGGAAAAAATTTTTCTTCTTTAATTTCGCGGGGCACCACGAAATTTGATTATTTCAACTATCAAACTATTTCAATATTTTTTTTTGAATTTTTTAAATGACATTTAGGGGTCGCTACCAAGATTTGAATTTTAAATAAAAACTCAAAATATGTATTTTTTTTGGATAATAATTGACCGATAAGCCAAACCATACTTTGATTTCATGAATGGTTATGTCCGGTACCAGAATTAGATTTTTTTATCCACTTACTTTTTTTAATCTCGATTTTAAACCGACAAAAACAGTCGATTTGTGAATTTTTTTTTACAAGGCCGCCATTTTGTTATTTATCACTCAAATCTTATAAGTCTGCTACGGGACAGAATGACAACTCTACTGAATAACAATCTTTTTGGAATATTGATTTCAGATGATTACAAAAGGAGCAATCAGGTGGGCAGTCACCTACTTTTTTTTGAAGACACCTACTTTACCTCACCAAAATAACGTTAAAATAATTTTTTTTTTATTTAACAAAATTTTTTTTTGTATTATTTAATAGCTATATAATATCATATAATTATTCATAAGAAGATCGTATTTCATTTTCCGCAAAAAAAAAAATCTTTGAAACCTTGAAAATTTAACCTCGGACATGAGACTACCCTCTAAAGTGCGAAGCGGACTAAATCTCGACGTGTCGGTACAGAAGAGGGGTCGAGGAGAGGAGAAGATAAGGAGGGATTGTCTTGATTCACTTGAACGAAAAAAGTGATGTAAACACTTAAATTAAACATTAGAGAAACCATAATGTAAGCTATTTAGATGTATATAATCAAATGACAAAGTGCCCAGGGGATAATTCAAAAGTCGAAAAGTAAGGACCACCCAAATGGATACATTTATTCAACAACGTTTGCCAATTTTGTGTTACTAATGAAATTTTATGTGTGGTTGAGTTGAAAATGTTAGAAAAAGCCTTTGGTGAACTGTGCCTGTACAACAGGCGTATAAGGTACAGAGTAAAGCAACAAGTCCGAATATTAGTTGTTGAAGAGATGGCTTTTTTAATTTTTTCTGGTGACGAAACATTGATTTTTAAATATGTACTGCACACAGGGTTTTTCAATAAGGACGCTCGACTTTTAAATGTAAATAAAACAAGTTGTGTGTGAGATATCCACTCCATTATTATTTTATTTGAAGGAATATTTTATGGCATTAAGTATGGAATATAGCGTCGTTCAAATGTCCCTTGAAGGATTGAAGTTAGTTGAATTTTCCATCCGAAGTTAAAGTAATTACATTAATATTGTTAAGAATAGCATAAAATTAAGGATTAATGTTTTAACACTCGTAAAAAACCAATTTGACAGTAACCCAGAATTTAAATCGGTACTATATGCTCGTAAATACATAAAGACAAAACTTACATGCGGCCTCATCCATGATACTGACTTTTTGCGGGAAATAGTTTTAATATTGCTTGGAAATTCTAAGTCTTCATGAAGACCTCCGGGACCTCGAGTTAAAATACCATTTCGTCCATTTTGTATTGTACCATTCGAGAGGGCATCCGTTGAATAGTGTCTAAGATAGTATTAAAATCACAAAATATAATTAAGGCGTGGAGGTTCAATATTTATTTTACCTGGAAAGTGTTGAAACTGGCTCTTGTGTTGTTGACCACTGTCGAAGCTTCGATGGTCCTCCACCGTCTGAAAAATTAATATTAGAATTAATTCAAAATGACATCAAATTCACACTTGCCAGTTAATTCAATGTTCATAATATATTAATATACATATAATAAAATATAAATGCAGAGTGTCCCAGCACCGATGGCTTACCCGGAAGGAGGTAATAGAGAAATGTAAAAATTGTATTGTACTTTAGCCCTTTTGTAATACCTTGACCAAGTTATGTTGCCCTAACATCTAAACCATCTGAAACATGATGTAGACATAATCATACAGATATTTCTATAAGCTCATTGCAATAAAAGAACACAATTATTAACTTCCAGGACAAGGCGGATATTTCTGAAAACATTTCTGTAGGAAAGTAGAAATGATTTTAAAAACATATTAATGTTTCCAGAAACTCTTGAATCATAAAGCTTATTTATAAATAGTTTTTGTTGGAAATAATTCAGTTGATAGTATTTCTCGAGTACTTTAACTAACAATTGTTTGGACTTAAGTAAAATTTGTCTGTGTTAAATGACTTGTTCCTGATACATCCAACTGAACTTGTACTTATTAGCACAGTCACGAAAGTACTTAATAATTAGTGTCAGAAGTGGGATTGATTGGGTGATAAGTTCGCAATACACATTAAACTAGTGACCGATTGATTACTAAATATATGTGGGCATTCCCCAGGATAATATCATTAAATTCTTAGATAAACTTTGATTTCAGCCTTCTAACTTCATGACGTTATTTGGGAGAAAGCAATTTATGAGAAAACCCAATGGAAAAAAAAACTAAAGCTACACTTAAATGCTACCTCTTGGACTACGGACAGTCAATTTATCCTGCGTCAACTAACTCAACCTATACTAACTACTTAATTGCCTGATTAGTGGATTTTCGGACCATATGCATCTTTGAAAAAATTGATGCGTTAAGCATTCTTATTTATCATTTATAAGCTCTACGTTAGCTCTATCGTGTAGTTCTGAGGTGAAGAGTGCCAAGGTAGGTTCAGAATCATTTTTAACAGTTTATTCTATGCAACTTGAATTTTCTTTGTATGTGTTTTAGCACATCGATACCAAACTGGTGCTACATAAAGCAAGAGAGCTTATTTTCTTGGTTCAGGGTTGACCTCAGGTTTCGTTAATATTGAACGTAAGAGTTTTGTCCAAGGTGAAGTACCATCCAGGTATGAATTGTTGTTTGGGAGGCTACGCGGATTTTGTTTACACGTAAAAAAACATGGATTGAGGTTTCTCTTCCATTTGTGGAAATAATTATAGATATTATCTATCCCGAGTTTTGGAGTTTCTGGATTATCAGATATGTATATGTTGTACAATATTGGTCCTAATACCGAGCTTTGGGGAACTCCTGCAGTTATGTGGAACTTATTAGAAGCGGTAGTTCCAATATACGAGTATACCCTAAAGGAGCGGTCATGCAAAAAAGTTGTTATTTATTTTTGTAAGCGCCAATGGAAAGCTAAATTTTATCATCTTATGAATTAGTGCATCGTGCCAAACAAAATCAAACGTGGACTGTACATCTAGGAGGACCACAACAGTGAATTCTTTCTTATTGAGATGGGTTTTTATGTGACGGGAAATTCTTAGTAGGGGATGTTATGTATTGTGTCACGGTTTGAATCCAAACTGGTGATTAGAAAGGATGTTATTATATATCCGTCGATATGGTCGATAATCTTCGATGTGATAACTTTTTCCAAAAATTTTCCACAAATTACTTAGTAGACTTAGAGGACTTGTAGAATCTCCAGTTTTTCACTCCTGGTAATGCACCTGTTATTTTGTTGCTTCAATGTTGGAATTTGTTTCCTTTTATTTTTAATAATTTTATCGGATCTGTAGCGGATCCACATTTAAATTTAACACCTAATATTTTTTAATGAAACACAATGGACCCAATCAATAGTATATTTTATTCCCGCGTGAAACATACAGTTTAAGTAGTATCACTCCGCTTTATTTTTAAAGGATTACTCGTATGTGAAATTATAAGTTGAACATTTAGAAAATCTTTTGTGAAACATAATCCGTCTAGTAGACGGAATTCGTCTATCAGTCGCCTGATTAAGAATCGGCAAGCTGATGTCCCCTTGAAGTTCATAATCCTCAGAATAACTATAATTTTTTTTTTTAAATTGTAGTAGTTTTACAGCCTTTCGAGCATATTAGGTTGTTACTGTTACAATTATAATCATGAACCTCAATCACGACGAGTTTGTCGCATACCTTAGGAAAACCACAACCACCGGACTAGTTAGTTTCGTTTGCAGAGCGCCTGGGCTCCTCACTGGCTGAGAAATCCCTGTGGAGACGGGGGAAATTGAATGACAGAATTTACCCGATGCGAGTATTATTTCACTTAATTGCCGGCTGTCAATTGTTTCAGTTGCTGAAGTTTGTCCGCGCACGATTTCGCGTCGTTCCGTCTTGGGACGTTTGCCTGGTGCCTGCTGTCGCCGAGATCCAACAGAATGAATGGCAAGTAAATGACCTCTTGCGTTGTGCTATCAAAATAATTCAAAAGACAAAGTCATGGCGTGAATGGCATCCAGTAGATGTAACGAAGTAGAAACGAGTTGTGTGTGCACGCTCAGAATACTAATACCTGAGGGTTGTCCCTGCTGTGGTAAACATTAACGTAAACCTTCTCAACTGATCTAAGGTCCTGATAAGCTCGGCGTTGCCATGTAATTATTCATGGGTCTTCGGGCGCGGACAGCGGTGTCCCCTATTTCGCGAGCAACGAAACTATCAGGCCGATCAACAACCGCGAGATCAGAATCGAGTTAGATGCATGAGGACGAGACTTGGCTAGGTAATCGCCATTAAATCTGGCGAAAATGAGTTGTCTGGACAGGAATGGTGTCTTCTTCTGGGCAATTAAAGAACTTTAACATCTCTTATGATTTGCGGATGTGTTCTGCGATCTAAGAGCACTTTTTCAGCTGCATGCTTCGAGGGAATTGATAATTTGCGCTGCCATTAGATGTGCTAGGGTATTTAGCAACAAGCCTGCCTGCGGAAACGTCCAAGACAATTTCAGGCTCGCCTAGGCAGTTTGTCTCATGGAAAAGATTAGTTTGCAACTCAATGCGAGCTAACGCTGAGTTATTCCACTTTAACAAATAATAATAATAGTTAAAAAAGCTGACCCCCGACTACGTAATAGAAGATAGGTAATTAGTGTGTTCAAAATATGAAAATATGAAATGTATGGTCCAGTTTCGATTTTCGTATTCGTACGGAATGCATTTTCGAATGAACACGAGAAGTGTTTTATATTTCCTTACGTAAGTAATATTTCGGTTTAGTGAAACATTCGGAATATGTTTCGCCAAATAACTGTCATATTTTTTTTATTGAAAGTTAGAACTTTGTAAATATCACTTTCGTATGGAATTCAAAATAATATATATTTTTTATCGGCTACAAAATAGTAATATATCCATCTAGCTGCATATCGACATCTCACATATGTACATATATAGGGTTATCCAACAATAACTGGCATTCATCAACCATCGCGTAGAAATGGTGAAAATATCACAAACACAGTTTGTACAACTCGATTTATTTATGGTCGTAATGAGGCTCCTTCTCGTAATGCAACTGTTAATTTGATCATCAAATTGGAATATATGTTAGTGATTCGCCCAGATCAACTGAAAACATTACTGCCATAGCGCTACCGTAGCAAAACTTGAAACGATTTGAGAGAAATCTATTTTTTACATTACATTACATTACAGAAAAATTACATTTTTGGATTACTCATGGCGTTTTCAACTTTTCTGTTGTCATTCCTCGTGTTGATTCCACTGACATTACAGTGTGCTCGTCCTGACTTCATTGAAAGCTTGAGACTAGAAAGAGCATATCCGGAGCAGATTCTTTGCAGATTCAAATTTAGACTTGAATAACTGCTCTGCGTGAGAGTTGCTCTTTCTTGTCAAAGCTGACCAATGTTGATAATAATCGATCTAAGCTGGACCAACCCTTTCGGTAGAGTTTTCAGTACATATAAAATCTTTTGAAGAAATCATGTCGATCATCGAGCCGTGTTACGGCGCAGAACTGTGAGATAAGGAGCTGCTAGGACGATTTTTGTTTCTATGTAAATATAACAAAAAATTCGTTTGTGTATTTTACAATAAAAAAATTTCATCACAATCGTTTATCGCATCAAAATTTTGGACAACTGTAAAAAAATTGGGCTCAGAAGTGGGACACCCTGCTTAAATGAGGAAGACAAGATAAAGGCACTGATTGTCTATGTACTGAAATGTTAGGCAAGGGAAGAAGAAGGATAAATCAAAATTTGAGAATAGGAAATGAATGTTATAAAACACAGTCACGTATCTTGTCAATTATTCCATACGTTCGCCATTATTCGATTTGGACTCCCCTCATACCTGTCTTATGCATAGTTACATTTCTATCTATATTTTTGGACGCCCAACAAAAGCAGTTTGAATACCCAATCCCAAATCGCGCCTCTAATTCCCTTCTAATTTGTGGCAGTCAGACATATCAGGTTAAGTAAGCCCTCTTGCTTAATCTAATACGCAAAATGCTGTCAAACTCTTCTTCTTTAATTTCGCTGCATATCACTTTAGCCTATTGGTTTTGGACATCTGTACGACTTATCTGAGATGATAGGTTTCGTCACTCGAAAGTCACCGGTCCGATGAACTGAAAAGTCACTCGCGGTGCGGTGGGGTCCCTTAAGCCACGCACTAACATATGTACAATGTATGTATTGTTACCAAAAGCTTTTTTACCTACTGAAGAACTGAAGAAACCTCATTTGGCGAAAAATAAGGAAAATGGAAATAAAACAACTTATTATTAAGGATAGGCGTTGTGTTATTTCAATTGGTACTGATATGATAGTTGTCGAGTTAATTAAATACTATTACTTAAACCAGCTTTCATTAAAAACTTAAAAAAAAATATTTCACCCCGTACACAGCATGAAATATTCATTAAGACGCAATTAATTCCGCCCACCAGAGGATGCATTCGAAGAGCTCGACTAAATTAGCAAGTTGTTCAGATCGCTCGTAAAAAATATACAATTGAAATTTTAACATTTCCCGATGGATGATTAAAACTTTTATAGTGACGCAGTATTAAATAAGCATAGGCTATCTTCCTAATTGAAGTGACTTTGCTCTCAGCACGTAATCAAAAATGACAAGTAGTCGTTTGCACGCAATGAATGATTGCGTGTGAAATCATATTTCTACCGATTGTTCTTTAAAGAGCGTTTTATAATATCGCATGTGGTTTGTTACAGACATGGGCAGACTTTGTTTTGTGTATCAATTTAATTTGCACTAAGTTGCCTAATTTTTTTATAAATTATTTGTCATTGTTATAGTCAATAAACTGTTTCTGAAATTATGTTAACAATCACTTTTTGAAGGAGATTCCAAATAAAATTGTTTCTAAATTCTTGGTGGAATTATGAAAGTTAGTCCTGCATTGAAAGGAAAGAAGAGTCCATATGTCTTTGTCCTAACACGATCATTGAAATTCGGATTTGCATTTACCTACTGCACCACCGCCTCTCCTATGTGACCCAGCGTTTTCCTATTTGCGTTTTGCACATATTTTAGATATTTTCCAACAGTATTATTAAATTTAGTTTCTTCATTTTACACCACCTCCTTGTTGCACCCCCTCTCCTATATCTCCCAGCGGGGTGGGGGTGGTCTCATATTTGGAAATTTGAATAGCAGATTCGAAATCAGTGATCCCGAAAATTCCCTAGTACGGATTTTCAGGGAAATCCCTTGAATTAGCGAAATCGGTCCAGCCGTTCACGCGTGATGGCGTGACCAAGGGAAATAGGGATTCATTTTTATATATATAGATTACCCTGCTTCCTTAGCTATCGATTGGTGAAAAACTTATTACAATTCATGCATGCACTTTTCTTCCACAGCCGTTTCAATTTTGTCGGCACCCACCGAAAAAACCAAGTTTTCACTATTTTCACCAACTTTCATCAACCCGGCTCAATTTCCTATAGTACCTCTTCTTCCTACCCCTGAGATACACTTCTGAGGGGTGTCAACCCCCACCCCTCCCCACAACAAAAACACGTTTTCACCAATAATTCCCACATTTCACACTTTTCACTAACCTTTCTTTCACCAACACATTCTACAGTACCTCCCCTTTCTAACGATACCCATAACATGGCACACGCATTACAACAAATTTCCTATTCTTCTTCCTGACAATGACGCCATCTGAAGAAGAAATGAAAAGTGTTCCGTTGTCGTTTTTTTTATTTGTTTATAATAATTTTTAATACACCATTTTTTGTACTGCTTTTTAGTTTCAGGTAATATGTATTAGATAAGTAATGTCATGACATGATCAAACGGCTAGTCATACTCATAGTAATTTTACATTATACCTACGTCCAGAAATTGTCTCTGTTATCCTATGTCATTGACTCATTGACGTCACATAGCTTGTCGTATTCTACTCGTCGAACACTTACATTTGAGACTCATGTAAAAGCAAATGTGAAGAAGATTGTAATCCGCCATCTTGAGCTTAGATTGATGTCACATGTCTGCTTGTATTCTTCTCATCAAACCCTTCCATTTGATACCCATATCGAGGAAGTAGTGAAGAAAGAGGTAATCCGCCATATTGTGCTTACAATGACGTCACATAGTGTATTGTGTTCGTCCAATGATTTCATTTGATACCCATATTAATGTTATGTAATGAACTTTTTTTTTATTGTGCGACATTTTTAAATATGGTGGCCGCCATTTCGTTTTTTGGGTATTTGTAGGTGGGGCGAGGGGTAACTTTGAAATTAATTTTAAATATGAACCCCTAGTTTTTATTGCAGTTTCGAGTTCAACGGCTAAAAACACATAGAATTTGTCTGACACATTTTTTCGGTTCATGGTAGATGGCGCTGTAATCGACGAAATTAATTTTTTTTCAATTTCTCCTACTGAGAACCAGAATACGATTTTGAAATACGTAGGAATGGTCCGGTAAACTGGCCTGCTAGATCATCAGATCTTACTTCGCTAGAAAGAAGATAGAAGATCAAGAGCAGAGCTACTTAGCAACACTCCTTGGGGTTATCGAAAATGTTGGTAGGTACCTGTTGTTTTGTCTGCGTTACGTAAGAGTGACGTATAAGGGCTCAAACATATAATATGCGCAAATACTGTTTTTTAATCGTATATGTGTATGTGTATCTACGATTTTTAGAAAAACTACAAAATCATCATATCCTCATCAAACAGAATTGATTCTTTGATATCTATGAGAGTTAATTAAAAGTAATTAGGAAGCCATTAGTTTTTCTTTCTAATTTAATGCGGGCACCTTTTATTTTTTCCTTCTAAATAACACTATTGTCACGAGCATTAACAACGCTTAATCAGAGGCCCACAGTTTTATTGTAAATACCGGCCAGATCCCTTCTTCTGGAGTGGAAACTTAATTAGTAAGCGAATCCAAAACCAGGCTGAGTGAAATTAATGAAAGCCATTAATTGCTGATGTGCTTTCACAGCACTGCTGCAGGAACTTATCGACGGAATAGTTTTCAGATGCAAATGCAATTAATTTTATTTATATTTTTCTGGATCTGCATATGCTGTTGGGAGTACATACAAGTGCTTTCAGCTTCTTTCCAGGCTTTGGTGCATTAGTGGATGCGGTATTCCCTGCACGTCCAGTGCTAATTTACGTTTGTTGCTCCCAGATGTTGCGGAGAAGTAAAAAAAAACACTGAGCAAAGCATAATAAGAATGAAAACGAAATAGAAGATGCTTGGCAAAATAGAAATAACAAAACCATCGTTCCGAGTAATTTTCACAGTTGCAAGACGAGAAGTTGGTTTTCAGTGTGAGTCATCTCGTCAGAGAAGCTCCTCATATTTTGTTCTAATTATTTGAATTACATGCGACACTGCCGTAGGAGAGCAATACCACGTCAGCGAAAGACAATATTAACTTTCTTATCGCTTAACTAATATTGCTCACTTAATTGCAGCGTTTATTTGGCTTCGGCCTCATAATTCATCATATGTACATAAATGTAAATCATACTAATAACATAAGGAGGAACGTTTTGTTTGTTTTCTTCCGGATTGTCCGATTGATATTCACCTTTCATCATTATAGTGTTAAAGAATACACAATCAACTGAAATAGAGTTTTACAAATTCAAACTGGCTATGGATAAATAACAAAATCCATGAAGAGTCCCAAGCCCTAAAAAGGATGAAATAGATTTAACGACATGATATGGGCGAGAAAATTGAATGTCATTGATAGTGTCGTTTGTGCTTGTATTGTGGGGAAGTCATTAAGGAGTTAAGGAAATTATACACGCGGACCAAACAGATGCGAAGTAAGTCTTATGAATCTGTTATCTTCGCGTTGTGTGTCAGTCACGTTGATATAACTCAAAGTATACTTTTTTTTGCGTGGTGTTGGTTGGTTGCGGTTAAGATAGGGCAAACAGAAATTATTATATAAAATATGTTATTCTTTATCAATCAGGAATACCTCACAGCCCTGTTACTGCTCTGTTAAAAATAACTGACGATATTCGCCAAGCTACTGTCGTTTAACATTTAAACATTTATTCATCTTAAAACACTTGTACAACGAGACGACCGATTTCTATGCCATTTCCCTCAGGAAATAAAAATAAATAAAATAGGTTAACTGGGTTGTTTTGCTAGGGTGAGTTATCAATTAAACGCACCGAATACCTGAATTAAAGGCTATTCCTAATCTGCGCATACTGGCAGCGTGAAATCCACTATACAAGGTGTATCAGTTAACGCCTGCCTATTCGAGTTACAGGGTGATTCACAAATTCGGTACTCACATTATTATTTTATTTTTAATGTTTGATCTACTCAATGCTGCGAGACCAAACTCATGCCAAACAATTTCCACTAATGTTGATCTACCTTTGCTAATGCAGGAACAGTCACATATCTTTTTTATTTTATTCAATTGCCCATCTTGTTGCCTTTCCATAGAGGTTCAACATGTCTAGATAGAAAAAGGATATACAATATTATACGTAGACAACAGTTTACAGAATATTTAAAAAAACTGAATTTTAAAGTTGGTTTTTTTTCAAATTAAACGTTTATAACGTACTAAAATTAACTGTAATATAGTTTAAATTAGAGAAAAGGCATTTGGGGGTTCATTTAAATTAAATGTTTTGTAAAATGCAGATGTTTTAAATTCCGCCTTTCAACGTATAAGCTTGAATATATATGTTTTAAATTCCGCCTTTCAACGTATAAGCTTGAATATACTTTCTCTACCTGGACGTGTTGTACCTCTATGAAAGGCAACAAGGTAGGAAATTCAATAAAAATAAAAAAGACGTGCATTAATTACATGAATTTCGGAGAAAAAGTGGGAAAAACGTGAAATCTAAGACATTTTTCGCATTTTTTAAATTTCGGCTGTGACTGTACCTGAAGCGGTAGTGGTAGATCAAAATGGATCGCATTTTTGAAAAGCATATTAAGATGGTAGTTGTTTGCGTGAATTTGATATCGCTGCGTTGGGTCCATCAAAAGATAAAAATATAGTATATTGTGCAACAAGGGCGGTAAGTAGCCGATTGCGCACGCTGGCAGCAATAAACGCACGAACGAAGCGAGCTCAAAAAAAAATTATTATGTAAGCAATAATTACAACTATTTTTACATTTAAAAAAAATTTAAAATTAATTTATTTTTTTTCGTATTCAAATATATAGAAAAATTAGAACAATTCTGTAATAGAACGTGGTTAAATAATACATTTTTAAGATATGTATTATTTACGAACTGCATTTCCTTTCAAAATTGCGTAATTTATTTTGAATCTCCGGGTTTTATTTTAAAGCGGAGCCGGCCAAATTTCAAGTCATACAGAACAGCTACATAAACTTGTGTCATAAAGGATCCTTTTTTCAGTATCTCTCGGGTACCGAGGGAAAAGGAAAAAAAAAGTACCTTTACATATCTTCTCATTGCGTTAATGAAGCGACCCAAAATGCAATCAGGTACCATATACGGCTCCCATGAAGGTAAAATTTGCCTGCTCCGAGGGAAAAGGAAATAGTATATTACGATACAAGGGCGGTAAGTAGCCGATTGCCCACGATGGCAGTGTTAGCGTTAATAGCTATCGTGGGCAATCGGCTACTTACCGCACCGTGGTTAATTGATGATTTACCGCATGGAAACCCGTGCGGTAAGGTACCACTTACCCCGCACGTGTGCTGAAAAAATAATAATGTACATCCCGAATTTATGAATCACCCTGTAACTCGAAAACTGTTGGTGTCCTCATTCCTGGCATACGAATTTTCATTCTAGGTTAGATCTATCACCCTTATCATTTTGGCATGCGTTAAATGATACACCCTATATATTAAATCATTGTGGGATATCACAGGAATAATAAGGGTACGGATTAGGTTCAAACGTGCTGTTTTTTTCAGTCACTTACATGCGGCTGTGGAAAAACAATGAGCGTGGTATGATCTATGGTAACAAAAGCCGTTAAAACTTCTAATGCCTGCCTCTGAGTGCCTGGTTCGTGATCATGTCATATTTTCTTACAAAACACGAGCACACAGTTTCTAGATAATATCGTGCATGGGATAAAATATGCTAACATTAGCACTAATGATACGTCGTCATTAAAAGCACATAATTTAATCAATACGTAATTATATTTTTGTTTCTTTAAACCGATCATTTGTGGGATGTGGCGATGAAACGTTTTGCCAAAAGTCAGCCGATTTTAATTCAGTGCGAACGGCAGAAGGGGAAGCAGGGTAATTTGTATAGTTAGTTAGTTACCCATTATCTGGCAAGCATGCGTCAGCTAATTAAAATGCAGACCACATCCAGGTAAGTTTCGCAAAAAATGCGCAATAATTCATGAGGTTTAGGATTTGATAGACCTGGAATGGCGGTTAGAAACACACGTAGAGCTCATACGGCTTCCATAAATTGCGATCAGCCATATCCTCCTCCAACATTTTCTACGACTCCGAACTATGCGGAATGTGCAATTAGGCCTGAAGTTGTCTCCACATGAATCTTTGCCGGAGACCGCTTGACACTAATGACGGGAAGATGTGTCTGGCCGGTTCTATGAAGCACTCCATCAAACCTTATCTGCTTCTATTGTTTCTCGATTAATTGCGGTTTCGTCTTCGCTTCGAGTTTAATTGTTGGTAATGGCCTCGGTAGATTAAAGGAAAGTTGAATTATTTTTTAGGAAGCAGTAGGTTCCGCCTCAAATGCAATTATCAGCCATGAAGCTCACTTATTAAAATACATTCATCCAACATTTTACTCTTAATAGATTTTTAATTAGGTAGAAAAGTGTGGTGCAGGCCTTGAATTGCTATTAATATTTAGCACGTAGGTAGCTATAGGCAGATGTACGTATTTTTGCTAATGATAAAGCCGCACATTTCCACATTGGGGATTCAGCAGCAACTACAATTAATTACACAGACATTTTCTTCAAGAAACTATTCCATGTCTTTCCCATAAAACTAAAAATAATTGCAAGGAATTTCTGGCATCACCACCGAGTTCTAGAAACGTGATAAAAGATACAGTAAACTACGCTAGTAAAACTTAATTACTAAAATCTATACCTTAAGGGGTTACATAGGCCTTGAAGGAAAGCAAAAACAACTTTTTCAAAAAATTGTATTTTATAAACTAAAACTCTGTTTTATTTGACATTTACACATAGAAAAACTTAGCATTTCAAGAAGTTGTAAAAATATTTTCAGCTAAAAATATTGAAAATTGTCGATTTTCCTGCAGTTTTCCTCGTCCAGCCTTTTTTGGCGGTAGGCAAGATTTCTCGTGAACGAATCGACCGATTTTGCTGAAACTATGCACAGTTTCTCTTTATAGTATTGTTTCGTGATTGACCGAAGGAATTGAAAAAAAATCAAATTTAAAGCTTTGAAATAAGTTTGAATGTATTTTCGTCTCAAATTTTTTAGTATTTTTCCGATTTTCATCGTTTTTAAAACATTTTTTTCGTATAAAACAAGAACGAGTCAACCGATTGAAAATCCCTTCGGTTAATCACGAAACAATACTATACAGAGAAATCATCCTATCATCATTTTCCAAACTTTTATATGTACAATATAAGTAACTTTGGAACGCTTCTCTCGCTCTCTTTTCTTGTCTACCAAGTTCTAAAAAGCTATCACTGTTATTTTTTTCTTTTTCTGTCTCTTCTAGGTGCAACTGGTGTTGATGTTGGTGCTGCTGATGGAAGTAATGACAGTGATGATGTTGATGCCTAAGATAAAATTTCTTCGATGATAGGTGCAAATGATTGTACTGGTGTTGATGGCGATAGCGATAATGGGGGCAACTGAACTTAATCTGTTTGCATATTAATATGTACATATTAAATACATCATATTTACTGTACGAAATCTTTTGAATAATTTATAACAAAAAATACTCGTTCCATCATTTTCCTTATGTTATTTCTTTTAGAGGTTCGCTAGAACTCATTAATTTCTGGAAAATATTCCCACTTCGATGGCGAACCGCTTGAAGGTCCAATTTTTTGCTTTTCTATTCAATTCAATTTCATTCATTAAATTTAGCAATTATTGAAATTCAACGTTGCACTATTGGACTAGACTGATATTTGAGTAAATTTAATTTGCGGTACAATTTACTAAAAATCAATCATTTGCTTATGAATGTATTATACTATAATACTTAACCTGCTCACATTAGTCGCCAAACTTCTATCACTTTCTCAATTTCGCACTTGGCCAAAACTTTTGTTTGTTTTGTTTTGTCCCGTGGCTCGAAATCGATGCCGAAACCGCGGTAAAAACCCTAGTATCGATATTACGCTAATATCAGCTTGTTCACTTCGTATAATGCTGGTATTCAGTGACATACACGTAGTTTATCGGTTTACTATGGTTTCTATACTAGCCATGAGTCACAGGTATTAGAGAGCATCAATATATTTACCTAACGCTACCTTTATTTATTTGTACTTGAATTGTAGAGACATTTCTCAAAGTGTCGCTCAAAAAGACCCGCAAAAACTCCGAGTGGGCTTACCTACTCGAACCATAAAAACAATTCTTAATGCGATGTAAGCTAACTGAGATTCCATGTCGCGGGTGATTAGAATTGTCAGACATAGTCTTCATTGTTCACCCAATGAAAACCAGGTCAGAGTTGTACTTAATTAATACTTAATAGTCAACTCCACTTCAAGACACAAAAACTAACGGTGTCGCAGAAGAAAGATAAACAAGATAATCTGAGGATAGTGCCATTGACTAGACACAAGACTCAATCCCACGAAGAATGCACATCTTGCGCCCATAAAGGCTGCAGACGGACAGCGCCATATATTCAGACAGCAGGCAAACAATGGTGAATAACTCCTATTTAACCTCTCGCCGTCTTGGCTGGTAGTGGTCTATTTCAGTGCTGGCGCATCTCCACTTTGTTCCACCCTACTTGGCAGTCACGGGACTTGGTGAATATTCATGAGCGTTCGCGGCGCAATCTTGTCAATAGCTTGCCGTTGTCGTTACCTAATTAAACATTTAACCATTGGCGATCATCTGAGAGCCCTCGCGACGTCAGCTATCGGAACACCGCTTTGTGCCTCCAACCGACAACCCGAAAGAACCGCGGTCACCTTCTGCTCGCAAATGCGCGCCATGCCTTCGCCTGATATGGGCGACACCTAGTATGTGCCTGCCCGGTGATGTTGCTTAAAACAGTTTCCGGCCAGCATGTTCTCTAACCGTCCGAACAGCAGCTTCCGGCATGTTAACAGACGGCGCTCTTAAGAATTATCTCCAGCAGTTTTAGTTTAGTCCTTCTCCGCGGGTTTCTGGGCTTCTTGCCTTGTAGCTGGACTGTAGAGGCAGTGCTTTGGCCGCGGCGTGGGAGCTTGCTTGTAGTGAGCCCCACAATTAGGAGACAATTAATTGTCCACGCTGTGGTGAAGACATCAAATAGCACTGGAATCGTGTCGACCAGCGTTGGATGTATCTATCTGCATCTGAAGCGGTAAGTGAATTTACTTCGGCTTTGATTTTATTGCTTCGTTGCGGCGATCGTGCGTTGTTGGCGTGGGCAGCCCTCGAAGCACCCATTTCGAGCCGCTTATGGCGGGAGTAATTTATACACACAGATATGGCGCTGGCTAGTGCATTCTGGGTCCTTTTTAGGAGCCGATACTAAAATAAGCGGTTAAAATGCTAGTGAGATTTAATCGTAATGGCGATGAGGGTGCCGACCAAATTTTGTGCTGAAACGAACTGTCTGTGGGGGCAGAATCATTAATGGCCGAAGAAGACATTTATCGGCAATAAACTAAAAACTTAATTGGTCAATTCCTTAAAGAACGCTATTTAGCGTTCGAGCAATATTAAGTAGTTCTAAACTCAAATGACTTGAAACATTTATCAAATATTTAATATCTCACGAACAAACTACTGGCGTTTGGAAATAAAAATTTCTGCTTTAGGTAAGTATTACAACTTTTCGTACTTTGCAAAATGTTCAACCTCATGAAGATATCCATCAATCTGCTACATTTACGAGATCAAAAATAATAGACCGTTGAACATGATGTGATACAAAGTGGCCTACTGAAGAGAGAAAATTCGCCTTTTGATTTACTTCTTGGTAGAGGAAAAATAAGAAACAAAGAAACAAAAAATTATAATGAGCTTAAACAGTAGGTAACGAATTCACGACAACCACATAGTTTATTGGCAATTATAAACAGGAGTAATCCTACTTGGTAATACTGAATTGAGAATGCTGTGTATACTACTTTCCAGTATGATATTTTCCTTGTTTAGATATTTTATCGCTCAAAAATATTTCTGAACCGGAAATTTCAATTCAATCAATCTGTCACATTACATCAGGCATTAAAATTCACAGAAACTAAGAATGACCTACAATTGGGAGAATTAATAAATTATTAAAATTTTCCCGATACTCAGTGATTTCTTATTATAGCTCGGACAAAGTATGCAATTATTTTTCCTTGAAAAACTCTTGTAAAGAAACTATTTTACGTTGCACCAGTGGTTAAATTGGAAAATTATTAACTGAACTGTATTATATATTTTTTTAACATGCCGTACCTTTTCAATTACTTTGGCAAACATTTATTTTGTAGGTAGGAACCTTCCGGTTAAAATTAAAAAATATAAATAGTGTGGACAAATTAAGAGAGCAAGGCGTTCCACAAAGATCACCATTGGGTCCATTACTGTTTATTGTATACATGAGCTTCGAGTATTCGAAAAAGGCATGACTTTCGCATATGAGGATGACACATCTACAGTTGTTTGATACCGAAATATAAACACTACAATATGGTGTCATGACAATGGTTTAGTAATTAATTCTACGTTTCATGTAAGGAAACAAATTATACTTAAGGATGGAGACTAAGCTGTGGAATATTGGTCTTCGGACACGTATCAGAAACCAATCTTAATAAATTTAATAAAACACAAAAAGCAATCCGCAAAAACATTGGCAATTACAAAAATAACAACTCTAAAGTTCTGGATGTAAAGTGATTCTACTGTAACTCTGGACAGCTATTTTAGACAATTTAAATACTAGAAGACAAGCTCTCCCACCTCTTCGTATTGGTTAATGTCACCAACCACAGATTCTTTGTAAAATTTATAATTTGGGATAGCGCCAAAGGAAGAAATCAAAATCGCACGATCGCGGTGGCCAATTCACGCCGACGCTGCGTGAGATTACCATGCCCTCAAATCTGCAGAATGTTCATCGTCGAATGCGCTGTGTGGCACATAGCGCTGTCCTGTTGAAAACTCGTGTCATTGGTATCCACATCTTCCAGTTTAGTATACAGGAAGTTGTTTATTATCTATTTGTAGCGCTCACCGTTGACGGTTATGGCTATGCCAGTTTCGGTTTGAAAGAAGTACCGACCTTTGAATCCACTAGATCAAAATCCGCACCAAACAGCGACTTTCTCTGGATGCATTAGGTGTTGGTGTAGATTAGTATCGCCCAAATCCGATAATTTTGCTTGCTCACACATCCATTTGATAATAAAATTTGATGATTGATGCGTTTTTCAACGCTATAGCTTGCGATGGTGATTTGCCACACACTACTGAACAATTTACAACAAATTCGACAGATTTTGCTTTAACAACATGGCCGCTATAACCTACAAAATTTCGAGCGTCCCTTTATAACCCTGTCCGTCTGCCCGTTTGTCACAGTCTCGTAGTTCCTACAATTTACCGCCGTTTGAGCACAGGAGTACATTTGAGTGACATTTTAAAAACAAGGTACCCGCTACATGAAAAGTGAAGACGAAATTTTTTCCCACTTACCCCATTGAGGGTAAGCCCGTATTCGGGCTCCGAAGATTAAGTATTTTCTCATTTTTATATTTCCACCATACGGGAATTAGACTCTGGTATAGAAAAGATCAACAAGACCATTTCTATACACTGGCTGAGCAGATCTGAATGTCTTGTAAATATCAGAAAAGAGTTCGCAAAAGACTTTACGAGCGCTTTGTTATTGTTATTCAAATTAACCAGTGCTAACTGTCTTACAGTAGGTGACCAAGCGAGAATTTATGTGTTGCGGCCTGGCGACCATTTATCATCGGCGCAAGCACAGTTACGCAGTAGGCTTAATTCCACAGTTTATTTGAATGACACACTTGGATTAACCGCACACCTTTTCTTTTCTTCCGCTTTTCCTCATAGTATTGCGGTGCAGCAGCCCGAAAGCGCTTTGATGGCTAGTTTCGATTAGAGAAATTATAGAACGTCGTATGTTGGAGGAAATTGATTAAATTAAGAAAATTTTAACTACCGTTGAGTCAGGACTGTTAGTTGCGGCGAGGCGTGTCGTCATGAACGTTTAGCGCGAACGTGTAGGAAATATTGGACCGAGGCATGCTATCAGAGATACGACCGCAAACACCTAGTAAACTTCAAGATAAGATTTCTCCTTGCATCACCCATAAAAACTTTGAGCCGACTGCACTGGCTGGCATTACATAATTCTGTACATGCTCAAAATGGTAACCAGGTAAATGCATTCGCCGCCAGATGTGTATGTATCCAACTGCTGGTATGGCTCGCAGCTTAATTCCTGTGGTTACCAAGAACCCAGCAGACATCCCGCAGCTGATGGTACCCATCCACACCTCGTTCACCATAGGTGCCAAAAGGGAATAAGTGCAACTTATGACTGCAAGTCTTCAATAATTCTGCTTCACTGCAAGCGTGGGAATCCCGTAAGTGCAGCCTCAACATGAAGGTAATTAAATTCGTGTCGAATTAGAAGGCAACCGGTCTAGACTCTAGACTGTCGAATGTTACGAAGTACCATGGACACGGCGAGTACCTACCTACTTATCTACGTAAATCAACTGTGCAGAGAAGAGACTAAGCGAGATTTTAGCTATTACGGAAATGACAAATTATACCTACCTATACGTAGTTTAAGTATTAGCAACCTTTTCGAAATATGTACTTTCGTTTCCCAAATTATACCCTTTCGTTATACTGATTGTGACATAAAACCCTTAAAATAAATGCAACCGCCATCAAAAAGTTTCAAGCACCAAAATGCATAAAATAATTTTTCGAAATCGGCGTGACGTGAAAACCAAACTCAGTAATTATTTAGTTTGTTTTGTTGCCTTTGTAATTATATAATATTTATCAGAGGGCCTAATAGTTCAGTGGTAAATACGCTGGGCTAATACCTCGGGATGGTTCGAGCCTGGCTCGCATCATAATTGAGGTGCGCTTTTCCTGATAGCGTTAGATGGTAGTCCCATCAGTCAGGATAGCTACTGTTAACCAGGCCTAACATGGCGAACATAAACCATTTTACAAACTGAAGCAGAGCCCCGAAGTGGAGAGGCTTTGTGGAAGTCCTATGCTCCTAACTGGTGTGAAATAGAAAATATTTTTTTTTCAGTGGTGAAGCACTGCGATTTCATTTCGAGTCAACGTACTAACGCAAAAGCCCCCATGTACCAACTTTCATTCACAAAATGAAGGAAATCGCCCTATTTTTGATTTCGATAAAAATCAGTAAAAATCAGTTTGTTTAGACGACAAAGTTGAAAACTTACTGTGACTTAGATTTCTGAGTCCGTTTCGTTCCACAACCCGAAGAAGAAAAAAACACTGAACTAGTAGTCCAGATGAGTTTTATAATTACTTTAGATAACATAGAACATCTTTGGTGCGGATGCTCAGTTTAGATTTCTTATGAAGAAGCCAGTAGAAGTTGCGATGTGCTGTATTGAGTTGTTCCTTCTTTTTTTCTATGTGGGTCCTGTGAGCTCTATGTCTCTCTTGTTCATATATTTTTCAAATCTTTCGCATTTTTTCTGAATTGCAAACGAACATGAAAATTGGAGTGCTTATTTGGTATTTTCATCTCGAAACAAATTTAGTTATGTGAAATTTTTTCGTAAAATTAATACTTTTAAAGTTATAGCGCGAAAAAGGTTAAAAAATCAGGAAAATAATTGTTTTTTCGCATTTATCTCATTTTGGGTAACTTATAATAAAAAATATGACGATACAAAAGTTGTAGAGCATAAAATTTGCCAAATATTTCATATGAAACATTTTTCGATGTGACAAAAGGTTAAGCCTCTAGAATACCGCAAATTTGCAAAATTGGCGCAAAAAGTGGTCATTCTTATACGCTTCCGATTTCAGTCCATTGCAACTCATAAAGACGGTGGAGTGACTACAAAAGATGAAGTGCACCGAGTTGGTGGACATTATTTTCATGAAAGGTTCACTATGATCTGACAAACGTAAATAGCATGAGTTGCCTCCTGTAAGTCAGTCAGTCACGGAACTTTTCAGAGAGTTTAGTTTCATAGAGATGAAATCGTTGAAATTTTATATACATAGTAAATAAAAAAAATGTGGCTTGGGTAGGATAGGGGCCGCCGGAGACTAGGGGTCCCCAAGCATGTGCTTGTTGTGCTGATCTGTTATCCGCCACTGGGTACACCTAATAAAATAAATATTTTTATTATTATTTGACCTTAAACGATTAAGCTTTTTTTTGTGGGAGGTTCGTGGTTAACCGCAACAATCCCACTTGTTTTTGCTGGGTTTCCTTTTATTTTGTTATTTAACCACATGTACATATGAATGTAAAAATTAGGTAAACATGTTTAATTGGAAGTGTGAACAAGGTTTTGTGTTTTCATAAAAAGAAAATGTTTACTGATCAATGTATTATTTTAATGATTTTCATTATGTGTTTATTACCTGTACCTTCGACGCATAATAACTGAAAACCATAACCCCTCAGGACTCCTTACGGTGCAATGACCAAGACGAGACATAAGAATATGTGTGGATTATGGGGATAAAAACGCAGAAAATAAAGCAAGTTATATAAACTATAGACAAGTGATATTCTTAGGCCATGAATTTAACTTCACTTACTGTATCCCTGCCCATATTTCGAGCTGTACCTATTTTCCGGATATTCTTACAAAGAAGCGGCGATGAAAAAGAAGCCACCAAGAAAAACAGAAAACGTCCAAGCAACCGGTTCTCGTGACGTGACTAACGTTAATTTCATTAGAAACGTGTACATAGAGCATTACTTTATTTACACATGCACTTAGATAGTCCGACGGGGTCCCCAGCCTCCAAGGTTTGCGTAACTCTGGGACTTGACCGCCGAAGATTGCGCCTGGAAGTTGCAAAAAGAAGTCGCTCTTATCATGCCTAGGTACTTACTGATATGGCCATTTGCGGGATACGGCTGGTGCGTTAATCCATTCTGGCGGTATCCTGGTGGCATCATATCCAGGGGAGGTCACTTGAACTGTACTTTGCAGCAAACTAAAGCTCACTCCACTTGGTGTCGTTTTTTGCGAAATTACACGCTTCACTTGTTTCACTAGACCTACGCCAGCTGGGCGTGCATTATATCGCTGACCGCGGGTACAGATGCGGTTAGTCATCAAAAATTGACTCCCTGACTTCCAGCAAGTAACACCTTGATGCGCCCAAACAATAAGATGAGTTCACTTGACCCGCACGTTATGCACATCCCTAGAGGAAGTCGAATTAACTGTCTGCTGATGGCTCTTTCAAGACGTCTCGAGAAGCTCCTGTTTGCGGTTATGGTTCGTGACATTGGCCTGAAAGTAACACCGGCACAATGTAACTCACTCACTCGGCTTGAAGTTGTGCCATCTGGCTCCCCTGCGGCTGAGGTCCACTGAGATATCTTTTTGCGTCGCCAAGATGATTACGTAAATTCGTATGTCTCTAACGTGTAATCAACCAGACAACGAATAAGAGGTGCTGCAAAAAGCTTCGATTTCGGGAAATAATCGTCGAAAAGTACCGCACATAACAGAATTACAATTAGGTTCGTGATAAACAAAAAATGTGAAAATTAATAAGTTTGCTTCCTTCCCGTACTGATAGAACGGTGAATGTTCACTCAGACTGTTTTTCGATGACAGCCAGATCGAAAAAGTAAATAAAGAACATCTTTCCCACTGGACCTCTACAGTCGCCTCGCTAGTTCAATGAATCAAGAGCGATGGGTTTGGAAAGTTTCCCGAAAGTACCTTATACCAGTGACGCACCTGTTAGGCCGACTATTAACCTAAATTCTTGAAAAATAAGCGGCAGGCACCAGACGTTTGTTAAAGCTTTAATGCGTTCCACCACAAACCTTCCCAAAATTGTCTGGATTAATTAAATCCGATTGCTGCACTTTCGAATTTTCGTAATTTCACCCAAAAAATTACATACTCGTATATGCAAGAACATAATCTGGAAATGGAGAATCACTGCGGGAAATGGTACCAACTTCTTATGCGGCAACATATAGGGTACGCTGATTTTGTACCTTTCTCTTCGTGATAAAATTTTAATTTACACGTGCTGTCTTCAGCATTGCGATAATTAATTTACATTACGGTAAAATGAAACCCTTTTCTGGCTGTACTTCCAGAATGATATAACATATGATATGGCAAGAATAAATGTCAATATCCCTTTTTAGTAAATTTCAGAGCTCTGAAAAGAATTTTTAGAGGTCAGGCTAAAACGTGCCATGTATGGCTTTACATCAGTGCCTAGCCTACACACATTAAATTTTAAATAATGTTCGGTTTAGTGGGTCCGTGCCCTCTTTCCGTGGCCATGGTTCTGACAAAGGACAATTTTGTAGGTTAACTTCATATATATATGTAGAAAAGATAACATTTCTCTCAACATTTGTATGATAACTCCTTATCTGTAGTTCGATTCATTTTATTTTTTATCTTATTTGTTAAATAAATAACTGGAAGAGAAGCAGGTAAGTACAAAATGATTTCCAAACATATTAATAACTCAATAAGAGGAATAATAAATGAAATCTACTACCACTATTTATTTTCGTAGAATAGTGTAACTGTAGATTACATTGGTCGACAAGGATATGTACCTAAAACAAGAATAGGTGATTCCGATACAATTTGTTCTATAGATTCTTATAAATCTGGAAACAAAAACATTGAATCACGTTTTTGAACAAATCGGAGCTGAAAAAAAAAATTTGTTTGAGGATTATCAAAATTTCGTAAAAAATTGTATTCGAGAAATTTAGAGTACAGTTTAAATGACAGGCTAAGGTTTTTATAACATGCGTCAACTGAAGCTTAAATCTTCATATACAAACTAAAAAAAATTCGTGCGGTATTTTGTGGTCCTAAGGCACAAAAAATGAATAGTTATGAATTTCACAGTCTGTGCATGTATGTGGGTATGAATATTCATCTGTTCCTTCGTAGCTCCTAAACTGCTCATCAAATTTGGACAAATGTCGTTAGAATCGTCTCAATCATTCGGGTGACATAGGCTATATCACGTTACAAAGAACCAAAAAAGGCGGCCACCATAAAAGAAAATATCTGGCAGCAAAAAACAAATTTCACCAAATATTATTAATATAATATAGGTAACGAATGAAAGCGTTGGACGAACACAACACAGTATACTATTTGACGTCATTCTAAATCCCATAAACCCCAAAACCCAACTTCGGCTTCAACAGCCCTTCAAAATGTTTAAACCAAACGTAGCTAGACCTCTATTGTGTATAACAATAACACAGAAATTCACCAACTAAAGTTAATGAATTCTTATAATAAATACACCATCTACAGTTACTACATTCAGTATTGTGATAAAAAATTCTGGTTTCGTTACTCGGAGTAATGAAACTAGTAAAGTATGAGGTTGCATTGCGACACTAGCTTTGGGAGCCTGTTTCATCCCCTCAAACGAGGTCTGTGAAGTTGGTCACTGAATCGAATGAAAATTTAATAGTTCATTTGTTTGACCAGTCAAAGACCATGTTGACCCACTAATTAGTTTTATTGACACACTTTCACTGAGAAAAAAGCATTGGTTACAAACAAACGAAAAATGCATCATTTCAACAATTTTCGTGTTCAAAAGTGCACCTACAATGGAAATTGTTGTTTTAAAAGGTTTGCTAAGTGTGATTCAAAAAAAAAAAATATGTTATTTCAAAACTCTGAGCCATTTAATTTAAACTAAAAAAGTATTTAAAACAAACATTTAACAGTCAACATTGAAAATCTCAAATTCAAAAGTGATCATTCTAAACTTTTTATTTGATTGAAATACTGTTGATTGCATTTGTCATACATAAATTCCATAATGAATACACGGACGAAAATGTTCTCCTTATGTAAAGTCTTTGTGTGGTTTCCGATGAGATTCGATCTCGGGACGCGTGGCTTCTAATCTGGATACGTTGCTGGAGGTTTACGCTTCATATCAGCTATACATATATGTAAGTTGACTTTGTAGAAAGCAAAACAGTCTCAATCAAGTGGGATCAAACCCGAAACACCTAGAACACTAAGCCAACGCTCTCGACATTGGTCTACTTATAGCCTCGAGGCTATTAAAATTCTTTCATTGTTGATTTAAAAGTTGAACATATGTATTTAGAAAAATCTTTAGGGATTATTTAAATGAACAACGAATACTTTCGGCTCAATACTACATAAATCAACAATTATTTTCAACAATGCACAATTATTGTATAATAAAATATTTGATTCAAGCATATGATTTTCCATATTGTTCTTTCAACAATTGACAGTTGTTGGTTTGACCACTATTATTTCTCTGAGTGCTTGAAAACGAGATATTCCGAAAACAAAAATCAGGGCTAACTTCACGCTTTTTCAAATTTTATGAGATTCAAAAAATCGCTAGCTAACATATGTCCATTGACCATCGTTTGACCACGTAGACTCACCCCGTAAAATTGTTGACCCACGCGTTGAAAAAAAGTTATAAACAAAACAAAATTGGACCCCCTGGAGACATTATTAATGCAAAATTGAACAATCAGACTTTTACTTCGGATTGACCATCCCACGAAAGCGTTAACCCACCCTCGCATTTTTTTAAAATCAAAGTTGCTTGTTTTTAAAAATTTCCCGCGTCAGGGCTAAAACACGTGAACCTTCAATTTGAGTCTAGTTTAACATATTTAAGTTTTATCAAAATCGGCGGTGGACACCTCGTGTGGTGGCTTTGTTAGTCGCTCGTTACGAACCCTTGGACTGTGGGATCACGGACTACCTGATTTTTTTCTTTTTAAAGTATAAATGACGAGAAATTCTAATTGAAGATTTTCTCAAAAATCACATGACTTATTTATTGTGAGGAATTGTTGAAATGGTATAAAGGCACAATATTTATATTAGGGATAAAATTCAAAGAAACTTTGAGTGCAATTTTGAACACTTGGGAGAAATGTAAAACGAACAAGATCTCCGCAAAAGTGAGAACTAGTAAGCATCCCTCGCACAGAAGATTAACAGAATAAATTGGAGTTTCGTGCAGTCAAGTGAGCATTCCTAAGGAAAGAGTGCTTACTGCTCGGACAGGGTTCTTGCGTTTTACATACTCTGCTTTCTATTGCTCCAACAATTTTACATATGTACTTCAAAGCAGACATGCTTTATGACCATCACGCTACTCCGGAGTTATCCTAATTTCTCCATATCCATAGCATTTGCAGCCTTACCTACTCTACCACGATGTTTCGGTAATTGAATTGGCGCAATGAAACGTTCTCTTCAAGATAATTCTTCTACATAATATATACATATGTAATGCAGAGCAGAGTACAAAGTCAATGTCAATGTCAAAATATCTCGTCAGGTTAATGGGCTACGGGGGAGTTTCGAGTTCCATAAACGATTCGCTTCCCGTTCGAAGACGACGGCTTTTTCAAGCGGAACGCGATGCGGTCCAGAGTCCAGAGGGAGTACATTAGTGCAATATATTCCCTCCTGACAATCGCATCAGTTATATATTTTGTTTAACAGGCCATAATTGATAGAGTTTGTCTCGCAGGATACGTCCGCATGGTGGAAAAAGTACCTCGGAGAAACCCAACCGCACAATCCAGCTCTACGGGCACCAAACTATAAAATTCCAGCAAATTTTAGATACGAGTATTCGTCCACGGCACAGAGCACTAGCACTGGGTTACAGTGAGAAACATGGGAATATTCTTGAGCACATTCCACGGGCACATTGTCTGCCACAGTCCTTAGCCCACTGAATCTAAATGCAGCGATAACTGTCCATTTCGTCGGATACCGGAAAACACGCTAATCTAGGACGGAACTCAACTAGTCAGGATAAGGGCCTAAATGAGCGCTTAGTTCCGGAACCACCGCTCGATGCAAAGCTCCCAGAACAACTGACTAACTGAGGTCGCACACAAATTGAACACCCGGCTTGGTCTCAAATATGATTTCCAGCTCCACTCCGAGTCCGATTCCAGGTGACTTGATAGACATGCACGTCTTCCACCATGTGATGCGATCAGGTGGAAACGAAACTGAGCGAAGTGCGGTGAACCGACAGCTCGACTATAATCTTTCGGGGCTGAGGAGCGCATCTTGATATTGTTTACAATTTGTTGCTTTTTAGCGCGATTTGCGGTGCAGCATTTATCCAGGTGTGACGTAACGTTGCCACTAGGAGTAGGATAGGAACTTGGCACTGGCTATGGCTACGCGTCTTAAGGCCTCTTGCGTTAGGCAATTATTTCACGTTGTCGAGAATGCAAGTTCTTCCCGCTGACGGCCTTTAACCCGTTTCACGGTCAACGGCGTTTCAATTGAAAATGGGAAACTCCAAGAGTCACAAATTTTGAATGGCACCAAAAAAAAAAACGTTCAGAGGGGGCGCACTCGTGTGGATGAGGACTGGAACCCAGACTGGTTTTTAAAGCTGCTGAGTTCGGGACGCATTTCTCATTATGGCACTATGCTGATATTTACAGGAGGAGGCACATTCCTCCATGCACTTGAACAGTAGTAAAGCACTTGAACAGTATTCCGGACTAGCACGTTGATGCTGTTTTGCCAACTTCTAAATGCGGGAGAGGAATCTCGCCGCTCGACCAAGTCGCCATAATAGACGGGCTGGCGATTTTAAGAATGCAGGGCTCATTAATTTATGCCACGCAGTTTAGGTCGACTTATCGATTTCGATTGGCAACTCAGTGCTTCTATAAACGGTGGCGGTAATGACAACTTACTTGTTCGCGATTTATGTGCCCGTTTTGTGGAAGATTGATAGCATCACTAAGCAGATTTTGAAATTTATTTCTTTTTGCAGGAACGCTTGAAGTGTATGTCTTACTTCAGGACGACTTTTACAGCTCTATGAAATTATTTAAATTAGGAAGCTTTGATGGGAGCTTGATGGTAAAAATTGTTTGCAATTTAAAAGGAATTTCTAAGGACATATGTTGGAAAATTACATGACCACACCACGGTATAGATCGCCAAAATCGCCATTTCGCTATATTCACCTAAATGTAAATGCATTTCTGGACGCCACTACCTACACAAGATGCAGCCAGTTATGCAGTTGTTCTATTTAAGGTCCTAATTAGTCTAAATAAGTGCAATAATCTACAATTTAAAATTTTCAAAGTCGATTCTCACATTTGGCATTTCCACTTCCATTTCCATTTCCATCTCACATAAAACATACTTTTGTCGTTGCAGAATGAATGAAGCTAAAATGGCGGAATTCATTTACCCGCAGGAACTCAAAATATTCCCGGGATTAAATTGGGATAGCAGGTTTAAAATAAGCGAACCAATGTACATATGTTCGTTTACACGGAAATCCGTTCAAGTTGAGGATTTTCGATCGAAATATTGTACTCAGCGGGGCAACCGTTACGGCTCTGTAGCTTTGAGAGAATATTCTTGAGATGTGCTCATTTAATTTTACACCTACCCTTCTGCATTCTCTCTCCTGTATATCCCAGCAGGGTGGGAGAGAAGCATAAATTCATTCACAATATCCCCATACATCACTTTCACATATTCCTAATACTTTTTTTACTATAAATAAATCAATTTCTTCAATTACATATTTCCAATCGGCATGAGTCAACTTTTTGCGGCACTCAAAAGGTTTCCACTTTCAACAACCATAGTTTCTACATTTATTAATATTTTCATCTCAATGGCACTATGGCAAATATGGCACACATGTTGGCCCGCATGTTTTATATTATCTAAATTTATTTTTACATCCATACCCGCATCCATCTTTTCGGATAAAATAAGCGTAAACTCCTACCTCTTTTCGACTTTATTCCATTTCACTAAAAAAACATCAAATTTTGATATATATAAGCAATTATACTATTCTTCAAGGTGCTTCCATTGAGCCCATCCACACACACTCCTTCTTCATTTTGAAAAAAAATATTTTTCCACTATTTCGAAATTATTTCTATTTTAGTTTTTCACATACTTTCATATATTCTTCAACAGTATTAATAAACTAATTTTTCTTCATTTTACACCCCTGCCTGTTGCATCCCGTCTCCAATATGTCCCAGCGGGGTGGGGGTAGTCTCTATTTAGAAATTTTGATGGCATATTTGAAATCAGTAATCCCAAAAACCCCCTAGTATACGGATTTTTATTGCAATCCCTTGAAGTTTAACTTTTTCAATAGCCATATAAGGTCCGACAGTTTGTATTTGGAAATTTTGGGTGGGAGATTAGAAATCACCGACCCCTAAAACCCCCGAATGCCTTTTTTTATTAGAATTCCTTGAAGTAGGAAAATTCGCAGCCATATTTGATCCACCAACTTATATTCCAGAAATATTTTTTTACCCCTATGACCTTCTACAGACAATAGCGAACGAAATAAAAAAATTATGCAGATACGTCACGTTGTTCGTGAATCGTGTTATGGAAAATCGAACGTAAAGCATTTAATTTTTTCATATATTTTGTACAGACTAGTTTGAAAAATTAACAGAACAAATCTCATTGCTGGTTATGGTGTTTCTAATTAGTTGTCCAACTCAATGTTAATACTCGTTATCTACTCTGGTTTCATACTTAAACTGAATTGGAAACTATTGCAAACGGATGTACAATAATTTAAGATTAAATTTAATACCAACAAATTATACCGAATAACAAGAGAAAACGCGATCTTCCTGAATTTTGCGAAGGTGTTTCTAATTAGTTGTTCGTAGCCGTAACATGTAATAAAATATAACCGTTCGTTCAGTTATACTCGTATCTCGCCCACCCACTTCTTAATTAACACATTCCACTAATATATGCTTATTAGATTTTCTTGAAGGGAGTCAATCCGCCAAATGTGCTTTGCTTTCCGTTCGTTAATAAATTATTCGTTAGATAATGGTGCTAATATACGCGAATTCCGGCGGCCACTGCAGATTCCTTAGATCTCTCGCTATTTCCTATTAACTAATCGCACCTGCAATCTCTTCCAACGCCAACTAATCGCTGCTTAATTTCTTCGTATCATCCGCAATAAAAGGGCTGCTAATAAAGCCCCGATTTTTCGCAATTATTTCCAACATGGGCGCTCATAATGGGCTAGAGCCGCCGGGCGTACCACGAAGTCTTTACTCATTCAAATGTAGCCGCCTACGAGCTGTTAGAGGTGTTACTCTGCTCTTACTTATCTGAATGATATTCGAAAATCTTTGCTGAAATCATTAGACAATTCAGTGATAAATGAATGGCATTTGTTTGCGGTCGTGGGACTTTCTCAGCAACTCATGAAAATCATTTTCCCTGACTTTTGTGCGCACTGCAGATTACGAATTTGCATTAGAAAGAGTTCCAAAATATCTTACGAGTACAACTCACAACAAGTACAAAGTGAATATCATTCTCTTTCATTGTTAGGGCGACCGACGGGTTACGAATGAGTAAATTTTTACGAGTCAATTTTGCCCGATCAGGTTTTGCTTCGAATTTCGTCAAAAGATGGTGACACACTTATTTGTATTATTTAATAATCGTTGTCACGTAGCAAGGTAATTAAGTCAAGCTTAATTAAGACTAAGAATACCAATGCCATCAATTTGACGGCAACTCCAATTTGTTTGTAATTTAATTATTAACTATTTATCCACAATGAGACATACAGTGTTGATTAGTATTACAAAGGATACAAAAAAGTAAACTAATAACAAGCCGCAATAAAATTGTTAACCGATATTTAACATATACCATTTCGAAGCTAGTCCATGACTGCCGCATATCCTTAAACGACCTGGCAGGACGCTTCAACCTTTAACTCATATAGGTCTCGGGACACAATGACATTCTGGGCAATTGTAAAGCTGATGAGTTACATACGAGTAGCTCGACTCGGCACTACCTTGCCAGATTCAGACAACTCCGCGTAAGCAGTAATAGATGGTACGCCGATAATACTTGTTCTACAACTCGGAAAATCTGGCCAACTCTTGACGTAGCTAGGTCTAAAAAACCGGTCAAGTGCGAGTCGGACTTGCACACGAAGGGTTCCGTACCATCGTACAAGATATAACACTATATACCTTTTAAATACTTTTGTAAAAGAAACAATAGAGGCGCTATAACATAATTGGAAATTTTTTGTCCTAATTTGCATGGCGGCCATTTTTAAGTTCACCATCTTTGTTGTTATAGCGGCAATAGAAATACACACTCTGTAAAAATTTGAACTCTCTACCTATTACGGTTCATGAGACAGCCCGCTGGCAGACAGACAGACAGCAGAGGCTTAGTAATCCTGTAGGGCACCCTTCGGGTACGGAATCCTAAAAACGAATGTCACTTAATCGAGTATCCATTAGCACCTATAGTGTAGACTCAAAGTTGGTTTGGGAATGCCTGGAATCCCTCAAGCTTTTGTCAAATAACAATAAAGTTACGCTCATATGGATTCCAAGCCATGAAGGCTACACAGGCAATGAAGTAGCCGATGGCCTGGCAAAACAAGGGGCGGAATCTCCCCTTATTGGTCCGGAACCCTTCTGTGGCATCTCCAAATGCCACCTAAAAAAGGCCATAGAAAACTGGGAGAAGAGTAGTCGACTTCGATATTGGAACGACACCCACGGTTGGCGGCAATCCAAAGTCTTCATGGGGCACCGTTTGACAAGGCCGAGAAACTCCTCCGTCTAAACAAACAAGAGCTCAGAACACTCACTGGACTCTTCACTGGACATTGCTCCTTAAGGAATCATCTTAAAAAAATAAGGAAAGCTCAAACTGACACCTGTCGCTATTGCGCGGTAGCCTCAGAGACAGCGGTGCATATTCTTTGTCAGTGTACAGCCCTGGCTAGGCTCAGACTAACACAGTTAGGAGAGGCCTTTCCAACACCGGAACAGGTTTCGAATGTGACTCCCAGGAAAATTCTGGACTTCTCTAAGAAGCTGAACCTGGGATGAAATCTAGATGGTGATTCACAATAGATCCTATCCTAGTGGTCGCGGTGATCGAAAGGCTACACGCCTAAACGCCCCCTTCCAACTAAACTAAATCTATTAGCACGGCTGTGGCCATTTTTACAGGTCAGTGCCTCATTGGCAGAAATACTTATAGACTCGGAGCGTCCTCGAGGGTCTTCTATAGAAGTTGGCAAGAAGAGATGAAGAAGAGAGCAAGAAACCATGAAGCTCCTCCTCTATCACTCTCCGGCTCTCGTCAAACATAGAGGTCGGGCGGCATATGGGCGCAAACAACTTTAAAGTCCTGACCGAACTGACCAAGGACCTCGTTCGGTTCATCAGGGACATGAAATGGTTCGATTTACCCACTCTTAGGAAACAGTCCTATGTGGTGTCACATGTATGGCCTAACAGAAGTGTGCCCTACCTCAACCTAAACGTATTTACAGCATAAGATGCTCCATCTGCATGACAAGTTTCAACTTCCCACGATTTACCGTTTAGAAGTTGTAGGCGTGTGACAGACTGCACCAACAAAGTCAACGAAGTCTTACCATATTTGGTTAAGTTGGTGATCGATTTAGCTCCACTTAAGCCTATGCCTCGTTGGTGAATTCTGCCCTTCCAGACGTAATCATGAAGCTCTTCAGCTAAAACAATACTTTAATTCTCCTCTGCCACTTGAATTGAACGAACCACATTATGTATGCCATGCAGGCGCCGCCGCGCCGATTCGCCGGCCAGCTGCACTTGGCGCATAGTGTGCTCGGTTTGATATTAAGGCTTCTGCGCACAGAATTTTTGATTTGAAAGCAACAACCACTTAAACCAAAACAAATAGAAGTGATTAGCCGTTATTATCTTTTTCCTGGCGCATTCGTAAATTATCAGAACCTCGTAATAGCTGCACACATTGTCCAGTTCGCGTGATAGGATAGGCCAGATGAACACCTCGAGCCACGCTTTCGCACTCCTGTGGTGCATTGGTTCGGCTCGAAGGCATATTTTGAGAAACCCACTTGTGTCACGTAATTAATTTCCGCATTGAACACGAAAATTTACTCGATTGGAAATTCGATACGTGCAATTACATGTCTTTACGGATGACTGGTGTCTTTGGACAGGTGGCTGTTATTTTAGAAACGTCAATCGATTCTATGCTGCCAGGAACCAAAATGCCCGGGAACTCATGTTGCGCGTGACCAGACCCAACCACGCAAACTGTTTTGAAACATCGCGGTTGAGAATTTGCGCGCACTGCTCCTAATACGGCAAAACGCAAAGTCAATCACAAAGTGAATTCTCGAATTCTACTACTTAGCGAACAGTACGTGTCTACTTCTCGGACCCGTACTCCGCAGAGGCTTGTGTTTCAGGAAAAACCACTTGCTGCAGAAATGAGTGGAAAAATGAATTAAACCAGACGCGAATTAATCTATACACTTAATTTTCAGCTGTGCTCGCAACAGTCGATTTTTAGCACCTGACAAATCCGCGAAATATGCCACTCGGCCACATGGCCGCAAGATAAGAACTTTACCTGGAATGCACCGCTGAGTGATCAATAACCGTCTCGTTCACGTTTATATTTATGGCAGTCATTTTCAAATAAATTTTGGTGGTGAACTCTTTGCAACTTGCCTTAATTAATACTCCAAAAGACAAGGAATGCTTGCGGCACTAGCTTTATAGCAGCAGCGATGTGGTTTATGTTATTATCTCAAAATTGCGCAATATCCTAACCGGCTTTTATCGACTCCAGGATCAAACTTCAGAAAGTAAACGTTTTCTTATTTGACGTGTTCTTTTAGTCAGTTGTTTTGTGTCGATTATGTATAAAGGGTCAGCAAGGTGCTGAGACCAGTGCTAGATGAAGCCGAATGTTGAATTAGCCCGATTGATGTTGTCAAGATGACTCCAAAAACTAAATTTCGAATCGCCAAGGTCCACAACACTAGTTTGTCGACCGAGACGTGACGATGTCATTCATTTTGTAAGAATATTTTAAAATGCATCATTTCCTGCTAAACGAAGTAAAGCCACACTTGTTAATATTTTTATTATTTTTTAGCACGATTCGCTAAACTTAGCTAAACCATTCTGCAGGCTATTTGAATATTGTAAGCACTCGATCGGAATTAAAAATCTTCAAGTCATCCTGCATAAGATAAAATTTTGTATTTTGAATTAGGTGAAACAATAAAAATTGCAAGTAGCAATGGTCCAAGACGACTACCTTGTGGAACGCCAGACAGAATGAAAACTTGGCAGAACGAAGGAGAAAATTTAATCTTAAAAGGATGATAATGGTGTGGTGGTTCATTTTGGTTCTTTGACGATTTTTATGTAATTTTAAATGTGCTTTAGAAAAATGTGTATGTAAAGTTCACTATCAGTAAATATAGCAGCAGAAGTATAGTCACGGTAATAACAGAAGAAGAAAGAAGAAGTTATGAGATTTATTACCTAATGTCTGGGTGGGTTGTCATAGGAGAGAGCGGGGTGATGAGAGCTACTACAATTTAAGTACACAGGAACGTTCGAAGCACGTCGAAATAATCCAAAAGACTTCGGCAATCTGCGGTTATGTCACATGATTGCTTTTGGTCGCCTCAGTAGGAATGCGTCGGCGACGAACAGCTTTTGATTTTGTGGGCGATTGCTATATAAAAATATTATTTCTCCGCATCAAAATAACTGGCTGACATTGTTCAATTTAGTTGCTTTCTGTGTTTACTCTATACCTAATGTCATGCAATTTTGGTTTAAATTATATGGATTGTTGCTTTTTTTTTTATTAATAAGAGTTGCTTACCTTTCGGGTAATGGGAGCTGCTGCTTTGGGTCGATATAAAAATTCAGATAATTTGGGAAGTGCTTATTCGCCAGGTCCGTGCGTTCATGCGCGTCCGTCTCACATGGTACACGGGCCTGACCGTGCGGCTCTGTGACCACGGGACGGACACGAATTACACACAGGCACACAAAACAGACAAGAATTGTACACGGACACACGGAACGCCACGGAATGACACGGGGCACGTGTCAATAAACAATTGTTATTGTTTAACGGAAAAACCTTTAAATATTTGTTTGTGATTATATAGTAAGTTAAACAGTATATATTACATACACATATACCACTCGTGAGTCGTGCCCCCTTAAGCGTATTATATGCAAGGGTTAATCTTTTGAATGTTATACATGTTATGCTATGTTGTATCTTGTATTGTTGTAGACGTCAGATGATCTTTGTAGGTAAGTAGGAAATAAATAATTAAAAAAATAAAAACGGTATCAAAAGAGGCCGCCACTTGGCCGATGTTATTTTCAACTCGCAAGCCTGAATAAACGTTATGTATTACCAACAATCGTTTTTCTTTTTGCAGTCTTGAAAAATCTCAAAACAAAGTTGTAAACATCTTGGCCAAGCACTTAATATATGCCGGACACGATGGAAATTCTGATGATATCACGCTGGCATCAGCCAATTATTACATACATTGTAACATTGTATTTAAAACGTAAGTGCAAACCGACAGGAAAATTATTGAGAGCTGTGAGGTGAGAATAGTCCGTCGGAATCATGTTTTCTATTCGTTGTTAGCTGTTCCGTGTCCGCAAAAGTTACTGATATAAATCTGGTCTGTGTGTCGATGATGTTAACAAATAAATATCCCAGGAAATAGCGTCCTTAGCATTAAAACGGCATGCAAGTTAAATCTATTTGCTATTTCACTCCAATTTGCTACCTCTTGGATTTTATCGTGGCCCCATCTCAATTGTCTGATTCTATTACTTCACATGCAACGAACACGATTTCATACTTCCACAATTATTTTCACAGTCATATCATTTATACTCTTTGAGGCTGAAATGCTCCGCCGGGCACGAGTGAAGAATCAACTGTTGCTCATCGATTCCGAAGCAGCTGAAAGGGATTTAGTAATAATGGCCAAGGAACATGAAACCCACAGTCCCCGGTTTATCAAAATTCACTGAATCTTTGGGATGGAAGCTGAATTGAATTTTCTTTGGAAAGAGTTCAAACAGCATCACCCTGGGAGGTATTCGAGGTGTTATTTCGTTTATTTTAAATTAATACTCCATTCAGCCCTCACAGATTGAAATCTCGTCAATTTAGCTAGCAGCATCCAGTCTTTAGGAATGCAGGGCGGTATAACACATACACATGCATAGCCATGCAGATTTGACTACCTATTATTCGGGCGAGAGGTATGTACAAAATCATTTTTACTTACATGCTATACTCGTATGTATTCATATCTACGTTTGCGCACGCTAAATATGAACAATCAAGCGAATTCCTAACATGAACATCAGTTTCATAATTATTTTACATAGAACAATTACTTTGTGAATTTTATTTGATGAATTGTGGCAAAACAGCCATATGGTAGTAGAGACTAAAGGCTCACGCCTATAGAATCCGTTGTCCGTCGAACTTCGAAGTTTTTAACTGATAGCGCGATTTCAAAGCGTGCTTTTATATGGGACGTGGTTCATAGCAGACCGACGGACCCCACTGATGGCGGAAGTATTGACGGAGAGAAAAGTTGAAAAATTATCCACTTTCATCCGTCAGGAGAGAACTTTGACAACTGCGTCGGATTAGTTGACGGATTGACTGGGCCACCTCTCTCCGTTGAAGTACTGAAAAGGTAGAGCTGTCAATAATTTTGTAAACGACTAGTCATTTTATTTAAGTTCGATAAATTTCTTCTTCAGATGCATGTCATGCATCATGCGATGCTTTAGTACTTTTGTGTTTTTTAATATGTAAACCAATAACGGAAAATTGACATCACAATGCAACGAACCATATGCAAACTGGTACTTGATACTTTCACAAATAACTACCTACATAAGTCAAAATGAGTTCTATTGCATTCGTAGAATTACCGATATTTTACGTGCTTAATTGGAGTTTTCTTGGAGCGGTTATCATAACAATCGCAAAAGATTAATCACTGAGATTTATTGAACCGTGACCTAATCTAGTTTGACGCTGATTTCTCGCTGCAAAACCATTAAAACCCGCCGAGGAGCTCTCCTCCTCCGCTTTGAGTGTGTTGCCTTATGATTTATGCACACTCGGAGCATAAGCAGCAATGAACCTGCAAAATATAGCCCCAGCTTCATTCATCGCAGCTCTCGACTTGCACTTGCTTGCTCGCCGGCTTGTCGGTGGAAGTCATTTGTGCCGGTCTAGGCTCTCTGCCGGTTCTAATCGCGTTAGATGTTGATGGATGTGAATTTATTTGCTGCATTGTCTCTTTGGTGCATAAATATGAAGAAACAGTTATGCGCGATTTAATTAAGCATTAATTCTGCTTTGCTACTCTTCTTCTGGCCGCAAGAACTCAATCTGGAGCAATCGGTCAAATCGCATACATCAACAGTTACCTGCAGAAGTAGGGTGTGCGAATGTTTCAAATATCTTCACTGGAAAGATACGCACGGTGTGAAGTTCTGTTTCTGGACAAGAAGCATGTGATAAATGTCAAAGTTTAATAGACCGCAAACTAGCAATCTAGATTTTCTCAAGAGTGGAAAATGTCATGAAATGTTTCGTACGGGTACTTACTTATATTTATTTCATGCACTGAATAAATATTATAAATGTATGTAGGTACTGAATTTTAAGTATTACCTATATGTCCTAGAAGAACTGTACCCAGCTACGGATCTAGGGAGGGCAAGCCTGAGCCCGTGCCCCTGGCGGCAAATTCAAGCTTGGCAGACGAATACACAACTCAGCATTATCGCAACTTTGCGATGACTGAGACGCGCAGTATAGTAAAATAATAAATAATTAAAAATAAAAATAAAAATTGTTTATTTCGGACAACTAAAGGATCCACAGTGTGTAAGTAAGGCTTATAGTAGGTTAGTATCAATAAAAACCCAAAGCACTTTAAATATAAACATAAAAGACACAGATAGGTCCACTTCCCCGTGCGGAGAGCGATTAATGAAACGTGTGATCACCCTCCGCACAAGGCACCACCGTAGTGGCGAAGTCAACCTATCAGCTATAGTCTTTAGGATACTGTTGGGACTGTCCCGTGTTCTACGAATCAGGGATATAGTTTTTTTGCGAATGACGGCTGCAAAGCCATCAGTCTGGTACACCGCAAACATCCTTGATGCACTGCAGAAGTGGGGCAATCCCATTATCATCCTGAAGATATTATTATATTATATTGGACGCGCAAGGTGTCCAGCGATCTTTTGGCATACCCGACTCATTCCCCGTGTACAAGCTATTGCAATATGCCTTGAAAAGCGTTACCTTAACTTGCTCAGTACAACCGGAAAATCTGCGAGCCAACATATCACCTCTGACTGCCAAAGTACTGCGCTCCTTTTCAATATCAGCATCGTCTTTAACCCTTATGTCAATTCCCAGTCGTTACAACGTTGTCCAATACCCGGATACCCGGGTACCCTTTTGCGTATTCTTACTTACATATCTTGTATTTAACGACAAATTATCAAATCCGTTTAGATCCTCGTTATTTGAGTCTATTAACATCGATTCATATACGTTAAGATATTGAAATATGCAAACAAATAAAGAAACTTCCTCAAAACAACGTTGTTCAATAGCCGGGGTACCTGGGTACCCTCACGGGTTATTTATTTAATAATAGAATTTTCCTACCTAGAGACTTTCACATTATAACTCATCTCACTAGAATCCAGTGACTAGGTATTACTCAGAGAGATTACTCGATTACCTGAGAAACCCTGTTTCTATAGAAATGTTAATCTTATATATGCAGTAGAAAAGTATCGGATTTATTGATTTGCAGGATGCCTTTCCTAATATTTGTATTGCTCTGCGAATTTTCTCTACGCTTCCTACTACATCCGCAAGTTGCGAGCGAAGTTTAAGCAAATTTAAGTCGATTTAGCACGAAAAAATAGGGTTGCTCCGAAGAATGACCCTCCGGAATTTGACTTGATAAATCGATAGGGGGGCATAAAATAAAGTTAATGTTACATTTCCGAATTGATCCCACCCCCTGTTTTTGAGAAAATCCAAAAATAATTTGGATGCGTTTTTCTCAGAATCTATGGGTTCTAGAGAAAAGTTTATTTAACAAAAAAGTTAGAGGACATTGTTAACTACATTTTATCTCATTGAAGTCAAGTCCTCCGACTTAAATTACAAAAAGTAGGTGGCGCTAAAGTTTCAAAAAAGTGGTTTTTTGGCATTTTCGTTAGGAATAAATACTTTTTTCATAGTAATGTAAATGGGAAAGTTGTTTCTCACAAAAATATTTACATTTTTTATTTAAACAATTTTTTTGTAAAACTTACCGTTCTCGAGCTGTAGGCGAAAAGAGGCAGCGCAGCGTAGTTAACGGTTCTTTTTTACCAGAATCGGTGAATATAACATCTACCTATGAAAGCAGAAGCAATTCTCCAGCCGAACCAAGGGTAAAGAGGGCCCGACGTACTACAAAATAATTTGGAACCTTAATTAAAATTTCCAATGAAATATAATTGTGCAATAAAACATACAGAAATAAAATGTATAGCCACTTTTTTTGTTAACATATATATAAAAATAAGATAAAATTTATTGAATACGCGTATCAGCGCGGCCATAAAGTACAATTTTTACACTTTGGCAAGCTCCAGCTCGAGAACGGTAAGTTTTACAAAAAAATTGTTTAAATAAAAAATGTAAATATTTTTGTGACGAACAACTTTCCTATTTACATTACTATGAAAAAAGTATTTATTCCTAACGAAAATGCCAAAAAACCACTTTTTTGAAACTTTAGCGCCAGCTACTTTTTGTAATTTAAGTCGGACGACTTGACTTCAATGAGATAAAATGTAGCTAACAATGTCCTCTAACTTTTTTGTTAAATAAACTTTTCTCTAGAACCCATAGATTCTGAGAAAAACGCATCCAAAGTTTTTTTGGATTTTCTCAAAAACAGCGGGGGGATCAATTCGGAAATCTAACATTAACTTTATTTTATGCCCCCCTATCGATTTATCAAGTCAAATTCCGGAGGGTCATTTTTCGGAGGGCAACTTCCAAATCGACTGTACCGCCTCGAAAAAATTCAAGATCCGGGGCTGACTATGCCCTACGAAACGTGAATCTCCAACGAGTTCGTTTTGAGTTGAAATAGAAAACATTATTAAAAAATAAACAAAAAACCCGAATACCAGAAACGAGGTCATTTTAATATTTTAAATTGGTAAGTGCATAGGTACCAACTAAGAATTTTATTTGAACTTTAATATTACAATTAAGGCAGGCGGGACCCATTATATTAGCCAAAAACGTAATTTTTTGGATACATAACCTTAAATACCTCAAAATCCTGACGTTATGGGACAATTCTGACCCCGGATTCAGATTCCACGCAAAAATTTACGTCAGAAATGAGCCTCAGCTTTTCAACAACAATAAGATGTTGGCCTGTGTAATCTATAGTCAGCAAAAAAGAGAATCGTTCTTGAGCCCGCCACCAGTTCACAGTGGGCCCCCTTAAGGAAGAAACGCGAATTAAAATGACCAAAAGTTGAATATTTCTTGCCTTTAACAATGCTGCTATTTTTTCCGAGCGAGATCCATGCACATGGTGTAATTCAAGTCTGCGTATCATTGTAATTTATTTTGTATTAGATAATGAAACGTTAGCGTACAAACCAAATTACCGTTATCTGCACCACTTTGGATATCGGACTGAGTTCAGTTCAGTTCAGCTAGGAAAAGGAGTGAAAACAAATTGTCCGAAAGTGAAGATGATGTAAAATCGACAGCGGAATCCATTATGTAAATGAATAAACCACTCCATTACGTAAGATTACGGGTGCACATTAACCCATCATACTGATGATCAGACAGAAGCGGAAATTGCTCCGCCTTGGCTAATTGCCCCTAATCCCATCATCCTAAAATCCGAACGCCGCGCTGCCAAGAAGCTCTTATTCAATCGAAGATGTGCACGTTATAATTAAAATTTAGTTCGATAAAGAGCTCCGCGCTTTTTGTCAAAACACTCACAGCACAAAAGAAACTCACAGCAATCATCCGTTTTGATTAATCTCCAGAATCCTCATTCTCATTCACCGGAGATGGCGGAGATGGCAGAGATGCTGGAGCTGATCGCGGCCGCTATTTAACGTGTGCATTTTCAAAAGAGTCTCAGAATTACGATTTCTTCCAATAAAAGTTCTCATGCACTTTTTGTGTTCAATTCAAATTACAGGAAATGATGAGCGGACCTGATGGGCGATGGCCATTCGATATTTTATGTTCGCATCAAAAATACAACTAGAATGGTCTGCCGTTATATCACACGCTTTGTTGTTGGGATTCAGAGGAAGGCTGAAGAGATAACGATCAGCTCAATATTGATCAGAAATAAAATGCAGGAGATCCTACTTGTGACTTAAACTAAGGCTCGAACATGTATGCACCAGTCCGGTGGTCAGATGAAACATCCTGCTTATGCATATACGTAATTGTAACATACAATAGAGTATGTGCCTTGCTCCACCTTTGCTCAGCCTGAAATCTCGCGGACTCTTAGTCTTACGTAAATTTTGTATAAGTACATTTATATGCAGATTTTGATGGGGAAAACATTTTATAATAACGAAAATTCACATAAAACTAATAGTTTACGAGATAATCGAGAAAAACGATGTTCGCGGCGTGCAATGTCGACATGATTTCGCTTAGGACTTTTGAAAGAAAATATCCACTAGAATGTTGTCCGAAGTACAAATCTATTTTGCCCGGGCGATTTAAAATTGTTTAACTGATTTTTATTGTTAAAATATATACGTATAATTTTACAGAACATATCAGCAATATGTAACGTTTGCCACGGTAAAAGCGACTGTAGCAGCGTTTGTAGCCAGCGAAGGTTAGCTCACCCAAGGGTTGTGGAGCTACCGAGAAGCGAGGAAGGTAATTGGCTGACACGTCTCAGAAATGAAAGCAAATTGAGTATTTCGCAGATCTTGGGTTTAATATGATCGGTGGGAAAGAATAGAACGTTCCAATTTACATTTTAAGCAAGGAAAATTCCCGGAAGGAGTTGCCGACCGTCACACAGTGCCCAGTGGTGCAAAAGGCTGAAAAGCTTAAAAAGAGGCTTTATAATTAACCAATTAGTTCGAAACGCGGTGTCATGGGGTTTTTCGGGTCGCTGATTACGAACTTGATGTCATTTTTTCATAATCAAAATGGCGGCTTCAAAATGGCGACCGGAAGTAGTGCAAAGTGCTCCAATTTCCACGAAACTTGGAAACTATGGAGCCATGCCTTTTGAATTTGTGTCAATTGGAAAATTTGTCAAATTCCTGTCCTTCAAAAAATATCCATTCGAACAAATAATTGTAAACAAGAAATTAATTAGTATTAAGGCAGACGGACATCACCGGCGGAAAGTGACGGCAATAGACGAATAAAAATTAACTACCATTTGCTCTGCAGAGCAGTGTGGGAGTATTGTGGGGCAATTGGGGGGAAATGCTTTGTGTTTAAAATGTATACTTTGGCTTTTTGGACTTGCACTTGATGTCTGCAGGTTCGGACAAGACTCTCTCTAAATTTCCTGATGCAGTTCCGATAGGATTGAGGTTGAAACATAAGAAATATATGATTGCTGGTTGAGTTTGGGCTTGGCTTTAATCATAGCAGCAGTAATAAGGTAATATTTTTTCTTTGCATTGCTGAAGATTGTTATGTATGATCATTTTTTACAATAACTAACTTTAACTGTGTGGTGTGGTCTACGCAACCGCTCGCGTTGTATGAAATTTTCATTAATAATAATCTTTGGGAAAAGGGCAAGACTTCCATTCACCCTTAATTGCCCCTAAATTTGATAAGTTTGAGAGTGGGCTTCGAAACAGTTTGTAAAAGGTAAAGAATTTCAGCGAGTAAATTTCTACAGTGTGAAATATTTTATTAATTATCTCCAAGCGGGGCGAGTAGGAATTTTTGAAATAATTTTCCGTTGATTAGAATAACAAAGTGCCTCGAAGCCCTTTCAAATTTAAGGGCACACGGAGAAAAGACCATCTCGTCGGTTTTCATGACTGAAATAAAGACCCGTCTATTACAACAGTAAAGGACTTATTAGCCGATTGAAATTTTTTTTTTATACTAAAGATATAAGAATTTGGCAACCAATGAGCCTTTTAAATTTTCCGTTTTGTTAAGTCGCGTAAAGTATCATACAAAAAACTGTAAAAAAATAATACCTTAATTTAGAAACGTTACGATACGGGCATATCAACGGCGATCTACGTCATTTTACACTATGTTGTACAAAGAAAGTATAAATAAAACAGTTTTCAATACCGGCATCAAACTAGTTTGGATACTGTTATACTAATTGTAATTCCAGTTCGTAAGCGTACAGCGGATCAGCGAATGGACTTACATATAGTACAATGTCAAATGACAAACAAGGAAATACACATCAAATGGTAATAACCGAAACATCGTAGATTGCTTCGTTTTTAGGGTCCCGTAGTTACTAGTTTAGTATTGCTACAAACTTGTATTTGGGTACTTTCCCAAACATCATAAATGGACGCTAAAATTGTATTTTCGTGCACTTCATGGAGTGGGGTTACGTTAGATCATTTAAGAAAAGTGTTCAAAAATATATAAAGCCGCGGTATATTATGTATGAGCCTCCAAAGAGGTTTGCAATCGCAACAATGTGCAATGTGTGTATATATGTATAAGTCGTTTATTTTGAAAGTGGCCTAATGCTTAACTTTCAAATAAACGACTCATGTGTATGTAATAATTTTCGTGGACAGTCATCATCAGATGCATTTGTTCTCCCTGCTTTTCGCTGAGTGTTCCCGGGACTTCCACTTCTTACTTTTTACTGTTTGTTATAATAAACTCTTATTTGTTATAAAGCAGCTACGGAACCCTTAGCGTTTTGGCCGAAACGCATTTGACCAGATTATTCTAACAATAAATTTAATTGTCGTTCAGCAAGATAGGAACACTAATATGGCTAAAAGTAATCGAAACCATTCTGCAAGCTGTGGAGTCTGTGACCAACAAACCAAGATGCCTTATGTGTTTCCTAGGAATCAAAACCGTTATATAAGCTATGCAGTCTCTACACCACAAGATAAGAACACTGATGTGGCTAAAAGTAATCGAAACCATTCTACAAGTTGTGGAGTCTGTGCACAGAAAGCCAGGATGCCTTATGTGTTTCCTAAGAATCAAAACCGTCCTATAACCTCTCCAGTCTCTACACGACAAGACAGGAACACTAATATGGCTAAAAGTAATCGAAACCATTCTGCAAGCTGTGGAGTCTGTGACCAACAAACCAAGATGCCTTATGTGTTTCCTAGGAATGAAAAGCGTTATATAAGCTATGCAGTCTCTACACGACAAGATAAGAACACTGATGTGGCTAAAAGTAATCAAAACCATTCTACAAGTTGTGGAGTCTGTGGCCAACAAACCAAGATGCCTTATGTGTATCCTAAGAATGAAAACCGTCCTATAACCTCTCCCGTCTCTACACGACAGGGTACGAGCCCTAATGTGGCTGCTAAGAATCAAAACCGTCCTATAAGCTGTGGAGTCTGTGCACAGATAGCGAGGAGGACTAATGTGGCTACTAGTAATAAAAAACATCCTACAAGCTGTACAGTCTGTACACGACAAGCCAGGATGCCTTATGTATTTCCTAGGAAAAAAACCCGTCCTATAAGCTCTCCAGACTGTACACCACAAGATGGGAATTCTAATGTGGATGCTAGTAATCAAAACGGTGCTATAAGCTCTCCCATCTCTACACGACAGGGTACGAGCCCTAATGTGGCTGCTAGTAATCAAAACGGTCCTATAAGCTCTCCCGTCTCTACACGACAGGGTACTAGCCCTAATGTGGCTGCTAAGAATCAAAACCGTGCTATAAGCTCTCCCGTCTCTACACGACAGGGCGGGAGCCCTAATGTGGCTGCTAATAATCAAAACGGTCCTATAAGCTCTCCCGTCTCTACACGACAGGGTACTAGCCCTAATGTGGCTGCTAAGAATCAAAACCGTGCTATAAGCTCTCCCGTCTCTACACGACAGGGCGGGAGCCCTAATGTGGCTGCTAATAATCAAAAGCGTCCTATAAGCTCTCCCGTCTCTACACGACGGGGCGGGAGCCTTAATGTGGCTGCTAATAATCAAAACCGTCCTATAAGCTCTCCCGTCTCTACACGACGGGGCGGGAGCCTTAATATGGCTGCTAATAATAAAAACCGTCCTATAAGCTCTCCCGTCTCTACACAACGGGGCAGGAGCCCTAATGTGGCTGCTAATAACCAAAACCGTCCTATAAGCTCTCCCGTCTCTACACAACAGGGCAGGAGCCCTAATGTGGCTGCTAGTAAACAAAACCAGCCTAGCTCTCCAGCCCCTACTCCATCAGCGGCTGCACCTTCACAATTTGAGGCGGAATGTTTAGCTGAACATAATAGATTTAGAGCAATACATGGCGCTCCACCCTTAACGTTAAGTCGTAACTTATGCAAGTACGCTCAAGAATGGGCAGATGTATGACAGAAAATTTCTTACTTATGTTTCGTTAAAAAATTTCACTTGTTTTTTTCTGTAGCACCTTGCCAGCACTGGTAAATTTGAGCATAGGCAACAAAACACTTATGGAGAAAACATCTATATGGCGAGTGGGATGAAAGTTGATGGTCGTGCGGCAGTTGGTTCTTGGTATGATGAAATCAAAATGTACAAATATGGATCTGACTTCTCTCCGGAAACTGGACATTTCACCCAGGTAGTTTGGAAAGGTTCCAAAGAGTTGGGATGCGCCATTGCTTACAAGTAGGAAGAATTTGTTCTTATTTTTTCTAATCATTGTGCTGCTATTTTATTTATAGAGGGAATGCTGCTTTTGTTGTAGCTAATTACAGTCCTCCAGGAAATTTCCAAGGCAGATTTGCGGAAAATGTTTTACCACCTGGGAAATAATTTCATTGCAACTTACATGATTTATGAAAAAATTAAAGTTTACTTATAATATAATTAAAGTTTTGGTATTCCGACAATTTTGAACTAGTACTGCAATTTAGTTAACTAAATGAACGATTCCGATCGATGAACGTCGCTGATTTTACATATGTATTTATGGTTTCAATTGTCGTACAAAACGAATGACTCAAATATGATAGGTGTATATGTATAATAGCATATTTAAAGATATCTGCGGTACATCATCCCATGACTATTAATTACGTAACTAAGTGTTAAAATAGAAAAACATTTAGAGTAACCATTAAAAAAGGATTTTTACGTCTTTCAAAAATTAGAATTAAAAAATTTACAAATTAGCTTTAGACGTTCTCGTTCCGTTAAGTAAACGCTGTATTTATTGGTAAATCGATATATTAATATAAAATTTCTTTAATTGGTTGTATCCGCAAATTTCCCACGAGGAAATCCATCAAGCAGATCGTACACATCTTTGGGTTTGCAGCAAAAGATATATCCAAAGAATGTCATCTTCCTGGTTGCCTGGAGTGGTTGCAGCCAGGAAATCGAATCGCAGATATCCTCACAAATCACAAGAGAATTGTTCCCATCACTATCCACGAAAGGCGAATTGATGCCGACCAAGACAAATTCTTCATTACCTTTTGTCTTATTGCGCGGTATGACGTAGTTCCAGATGTACAGATGTACATGTGCTTCTTCCGTCCTTCAACCTCAAAGACTATATCAGTTTCCGCATTACACACAAAATTCTTTGGATAAGAAGCTTTATGGGATTTTCCGGCATAAATTTCGTAACTTTCCGTTTCGATTTGGCGGGACAAAAGATTTTCGAAAACCTTCCAATTTCGTTCTCGCAGCGGAATCCACCAGAGCACTCTATTAAGGATGTTGAATTTGTATTTGAAAATATTCGCGTTGAGAGTTGCGTAAAGGACTCTCGATGCCAGCTCGTCGAGAGAGTAGTTGATTTCTGGAACCAGGTGCTTTGAACTCGGAATGAAGAGGCTGCGATCGTTTTCCAGTTCTATTTCCGGAAGGGTTTGCTCTTCTAGGCTGACCGTTTGGTTAGAATCCAGGTCATGTTCTGATACAGTACTGGGATTATAATCCGTCTGCCGCTCAAGAACAACACTGCGCTGTGCAGCCACATAGTGTGCAAATATCGGATCGGAGTTATTAAAATCGTAGCACAATTCCAAGGATACTATTGGGACGTGGTTCACATTTATCCCTTGTCGTAATCCTTCGTGGTCACAGTAGTCTAATTTTCCACCATAAAAGCCCGCAAAAACCGAATTGCATCGTATTGTTACATACTCTAGTCTAGAATACGCTGGTTTAGATTTCCGCTCCGTACTAAATTGCAGGTCTTTTCCATCACAGTAAATTGTCAGTAATTTTCCAATATGACTGGTGTCATAGACGTTGCGATCGTGTAGCTGAAACTCTGTATCGCAGAATAACACAATACTTCCGCCGCTAGGAATTGTAGTTTTCTTGTTATTAGTGATCACATAGCCATTAGGTATTTTTGAAAGCGTAAATCCATCAAAACGTTCAATGACCGATCTATAATCACATTGACCCCAAACACCATAGATTTGCACCACAAGGAAAAAAACGTAACAATGTGCCTTCATTCTTGCTTGACTTGACTCTGTATCTAAACTGACGAAATTTAAACTGCGCAGAGGATTTTATAGGTGTCGGTGGAGGAAATATTCTCTCGCTGTTTAGAATTTCATGAAACTAGTTTTGTTGTTTTTGTTGGATTTTATTTAAGAAGAGAAAAGATGCAAAAACATGACCGACTCGACCGGCATAACATCCCTTTTTACTTAATGACCTGGGTTGCGAAATTTCCCGAGAAAACATCTGCTAAACAGATGTAGGTGTATTATACATATATTCCCAAATTCCTGTTCCGTCCAACTAACAGTTTTAACACCTTGAACTTGGAAATTGATTTGACGGCTGTATAGTTAGTCTCTCACAAACTACCTTACTTTTGAATACTGATCGATGTTACTTGTGCAATATGTAAAAATAGTATAAAGAGAAAATAAAATTTACCCAGCATGTATATGCGGTGATATTCTTGGTACACGATTTTTTAATAATATTTCCATTTATCGCTCTTCAGACAATATAACAAGAGGTAGTCGAACGACTGAAGATAGAAATGTGAAATTTGTATAGTAAAGCTCTTTTCCTGATGATAAGGGGCTTTTTAACTGTAAGTTGCACCCACTAAAAAATGCTGCACAAAAGTTGGTTATATTACCTCAAAATGATGTCATAACGGCAATCCATTTTTTAGACTGGTGATCATTTACCGAGCTCCTCCATCTTTTAAGCTAATCGAAGCTGCTATTTTGACTAAATCTATCCACACTTACTCCATAAATTGTTGACATGTGACCTACCTTCTCCTCTAAACATTCCATAAGCGGTAGGCTAAAGGATTCGGAATTGAGCTTCCAGCGTGTCGAGCTACATCCGAAATAAATTCCGGTAAGGCAAAGACCACTCAATCACACACAACACGTTAAATTCCATTAGCTGAAGAGCGCCCCCTGGAAGCCCAGATCTGAATCTGTTAGACCACCGCTTAAAGGGTCCATCACACAGGCGCGGTAAAATTGCACTACGGTATTTCGCGATATGTCGTGGCATCAGGCTACACACATGCGCGTCAAGAACGCGACGAGTTCCTCCGAAGCAGTCACTAAACATTTTTCGTCAAACTCCACTAGAGAGTGAGATAATTTGCATAAATTATCACACTGGTCTGATAAGTGCAATAATAACAAACGGGTCGCTAATTTCGAATCTGTCATTAAAATTTTCAAATTCGAAATGGCGGATTCAAAATGGCTACCGAAAAGAACACTAAAAAAATCAACACTAGGATGTTTTCGAGGGCACTGATATCTAACCTACTACAGAAATACAGAAATTTAAGATGGCGGATTGGGATTGCTATGAAACGGATACATTTCAGTTTTTGGGGTCACTGATATCGAATATCTCTCAGATCCAATATGGCGACCGAAAATGTTCAACCATAAAACTATTCGTACATAGATGTTTTTAGGGTCACTGATTTAAAAAACAGCGCCTGATTAAATGCAAGATGGCGAGTCAAATATCGAGGATTCAAATTACTAATTTTCTACCCCAGCTTTGGTCTGAAAAGCTGAAAACGAGGGTTATTGTTCTGGATTGCACCGTGCAAAGGGCGAGGTGTTATGTGATGTATTATAATGATGGTGGTACTTACGAGTATATGTACTTAATGATGGCGACCAAAAAATTAAGAAGTATAATAAAACGGTTTTCAGGTTTATAAATTTTGCTCTATCTTCAAAAAATGAGAATTTAAGTTGACAGAAATAGTGTGCTGATTATATTAATTAATAAAATATCTTTGGGCGGTTTGTTTTTTTTTTAAATTCTAGAAAATGGGAATCCGGGCAAGGCCGGAGACGGGTCTGCTAGTAACTAGTATATAATAAATAAATAAATAATACTTCGAATGAGTATATTAGACCTGACACTCGCAAATGCATACATATATTATATGTCAGTATACATATATGTATAAGCTGGAAATTGAAAGGATATTCGATGTAAAAAATCGTAGAAAAAACTGCGGAAGCATGCCTACTGAACTTGTGTCAATTGGAAAATTTGTCAAATTCCTGTCCTTCAAAAAATATCCATTCGAACAAATAATTGTAAACAAGAAATTAATTAGTATTAAGACAGACGGACATTACCGGCGGAAAGTGACGGCAATAGAAGAATAAAAATTAACTGCCATTTGCTCTGCAGAGCAGTGTGGGAGTATTGTCCGGCTATTGGGGGGAAATGCTTTGTGTTTAAAATGTGTACTTTGGCTATTTGGATTTGCATTTGATTTCTGCAGGTTCGGACAAGACTCTCTTTAAATTTCCTGATGCAGTTCCGATAGGATTGAGGTTGAAACATAAGAAATATATGATTCCTTTGTTGTTGAGTTTCGGCTTGGCTGTAGTCATAGCAGCAGTAGTAAGGTAATATTGTTGAAATTTGTTATATGTATTTGATAATTTTTTATAAATAATATTAAGTGGTGTTGTTCGTGGTGAAATTTTCGTTAATAATAATTGTTTTCACGTTGGAAAAGGAGACTATCTCGTCGGTTTGATGGCTGCAATAACGGCCCATCTATAACAATAGTAAAAGACTGATTAGTCCATTGAAATCATTTTTTTAAACTAAAGATGTAAAAATTAGGCAAGCAATGAACCTTTTAAATTTTCCGTTTTTTTTTTAAGTCGTGTAATTGTGTCACACAAAAGAGTGTACAAGAGTAATGCCTTAATTTAGAAACGTTACTATGTTGTGGATAAACTCTTTCATGATTTTCTGAGGTTCGTTGCTTAAATAGTTTTCCAAGGAAATTTCTTTCTTCAAAATGCTTCCTTGAGATATAACTAAGATATTCCGAAGATTTCCGCTGGAAAGAAAGGTCGGTGACCCCCTTCCAAGGGACAGTAAAAAGATCGTAGCCAATTGGCCAAAGGTCGGTCATAACAAATTTAGTATAACTTCGCTATTATACTGCCAAGTTTATATCTCGTGACTAAATTGGTGAAAGGACCCCGCACATTTTGTATAGAAAAAAAAATTCAGCCAATTCAATTCAATTCAATTTTTCAATATAAAATGTGCGGGGTACTTACTGAATTGTTTGCGCAGGGCATACGCGATCAGCGTCACTAGAAGAAGCTCACTCATAAGAGGTGCCCCTAAATTTGATAAATTTCAGAACGGGTTTCGAAACACTTTATAAAAGGTCTGAAAAGGAATAATCAGACAGCAGAAAATTTGAATACTGCAAAAGTGCTAACTATTTTATTAAATATCTCGAAAACAGAAAGAGCACGAATCTTTTCAATAAATTTCCGTTGATTAGGATAACAAACTGTCTCGAAGCCCGCTTTAAAATTGGGTGAGTCCCCTCACTTTACCCTATGCTGTATAAAAATAAGAAACCAGGTTTAATACCGATACCAAACTAGTTTTCATACTGTTGTACTAATTGTAATTCCAGTACGTGGTGGTTAAGCGAATCAGGGAATGGATTCATCAATGATACCAATAATAGACAAAGAAATACACATCAAAGGGTAAAAACCGAAACATCATAGGTTGCTTCATTTTTAGGGTCCCGTAGTATTATATGTAGTTTAATATTGTTACAAAGTTTTATTTGGGTACTTCCCCAAACATGTACTAACGTAACGTTAGATCATTTTAGAAAAGTATTCAAAAATATATAAAGCCGCGGTATATTATGTATGAGCCTCCAAAGAGGTTTGCAATCACAACAATGTGCAATATGTGTATATATGTATAAGTCGTTTATTTTTAAAGTGGGATAAGTCCCTCATGCCTCACTTTCAAATAAACGACTCATGTGTATGTAGTAATTTTCCCGGATAGTCGCGACATCAGATGCATTTGTTCTCCCTGCTTTTCGGTGAGAGTTCCCGGGACTTCAACTCTTTACTTTTTACCGTTTGTTAAAACAAACTCTTTTTTGTTATAAAACAGCTACGGAACCCTAAGCATTTTGGTCGAAACGTATTTGACCAGCTTATTCTAACAATAAATTTAATTGTATGAAGAGAGAAATCGTTCAGCAAGACAGGAGCCCTAATGTGGCTGCTAGTAATCAAAACCAGCCTAGATCTACTGTCCCTACATCATCAACGGCTGCACCTTCCCAATTTGAGGCGGAATGTTTAGCTGAACATAATAGATTTAGAGCAATACATGGCGCTCCACCCTTAACGTTAAGTCGTAACTTATGCAAGTACTCTCAAGAATGGGCAGATGTATGACAGAAAATTTCTTGCTTATGTTTCGTTAATAAAGTTTACTTGTTTTTTCTGTAGCACCTTGCCAGCACTGGTAGATTTGAGCATAGGCAACAAAACAATTATGGAGAAAATCTATATATGTCGAGTGGGATGAAAGTTGATGGTCGTGTGGCAGTTCGTTCTTGGTATGATGAAATCAAAATGTACAAATATGGATCGGACTTCGCTCCGCAAACTGGACACTTCACCCAGGTAGTTTGGAAAGGTTCCAAAGAGTTGGGATGCGCCGTTGCTTACAAGTAGGAAGAATTTGTTCTGATTTTTTCTAATCATTGTGCTACTATTTTATTTCTAGAGGGAATGCTGCTTTTATTGTGGCTAATTACAGTCCTCCAGGAAATTACCAAGGCAGGTTTTCGGAAAATGTTTTGCCACCTAGGAAATAATTTCATTGCAAAGTTAAAATTTACTTATAATGTAATTAAAGTTTTGGTATTCCGACAATTTTGAACTAGTACTGCAATTTAATTAACTAAATGAACGACTCCGATCGTTGAACGTCCCTCAGTTTACATATGTATGTATGGTTTCCATTCTTACAAGTTGAAAATGGCGGCTCGAATATGGCGAATCAAATTCTGAATTGCTTTAGCCTTCCATGAAAATTGGCAGGCAGGGGTTTTAAGGGTGCTGATTTGAAAAATGGTGTCGAATTTTAAAAACTCAGTACGGTGGCTCCAATGTGGTGTATTCCAAATATCATACTAGGTTAGGCTAAGTTAAGGTAGATGCTTTAACAGGCACGCTAAGATCACTTAGAATCCATTATGGTACCACGTGGTGTGCAATTCCCACCCTTGAAGCCGGTTGCTAGCAAGAGGGTTGCATCTCGTTCCAATAAATAGAAAGAATACAAACTAGGAATGGCGGACCACCCACTATTATGTACTTCCAGGCTCTCAACGAATAGTAGACATTTTAACCCAGGACCTCTAGTTGAACGAGGCTAGGGAACCAAAGACGGTCTTCCTGTAAGGGTGCGTTTTGGGGACTTCAAAAGATAAGTTAGGAAGGATTTTGAAATGATCAGTGTGTCTTTAAAAAAGCCGAATTTAATGGTTGTGTCTTTTGTCTTTTATTTAAAAGCTATACAATCTGTGATCTGAACATTTATATTGGAAGACCCATTACGACTTTTAATGAGTCCCTGTTAACCTTAGCTTGCGCATAGATTTGCCCTTCTGAGAGAACAGATGGCTCGTGTTGTAGATATTTAATTGCCTTTTCAGCATACTCAAGCGACTCTTCAAGGGAGTTCTGGCACACATCACTGTCGTCTGCTGAAGCCCGCCTTCCACGTTCAGCAAGTGACGCGTGTAGCTCAAAACACAGCAGCCCAAGAATTCTTATCTCCGCTAAAATAAATAATTTTAATACTTAAGTGGAATGCGTTTTGTATGCTTTTCGATTTGCTTCACCTGGAGCAAGCTTCTCGTACAACTTTATCATTTGTTTGCACAGTTGCATTTTTCGATCTAGCTCATCCACACTGATTGATTGTAAGACTTCAGGACCTCCCGTTCCAATTATTTGCGCCAGTACCACTTTCACTTCACACAAATAGTGATGATTAGGCGGAAGCCACTTACTGTAGTGATTAACGTACCTAAATATAAAACAAGCTAATTAGTGTATATCGTAGACACTACCCTATTATTGGGAAAATACTTTAAGCAGTTGTCCACGCTTCCTTTTTCCATGGCAGCGAGATCTTTACCAGCTCTCTCTAATATCCCATTCACAAAAGACTTGTCCACTAGCTTCCCACATGTTTGACATCTAAAAGGCAAATGCAATTATTTGTCGTTTACAAGAGCAAGCGTTTTGTTACTTCCAATCATCATCCCACGCATCTAAACTCAAAGGAAGTGCTAGGCCTTGGCAGTCCTTGTTGTTGCAGATAATGGAGCTGTAATTAGTTTTCAACTCCGTAACATCTTTGCAGCGTACGCATTCGCATTTGAAGAGTTTTGTTTGAAGGAGGTGGTGCTGCCTGCTTGCGGTACCCCACAACGCATCCGAATAGCAAATACTCAGATGTGCATCTTTTTTTATTTCGTTTGGTGCCCAGAATACTACTTCGCCTGCCTTTGAAAAACTTTTCGCTATATTAGGGAGGCAGGAGTGTTCCACAAAGGATGCGTAGTTATAGACGGCAACGTACGGCGGCTCGGAGAGAGGAACTTCGTGACCATTTATTTGGAGTATTCCGACGACATTCATAATCTCTTCTTCCGTGAATTGATTGTATTTGAAAAACCTGTTGAAAGATTGGTGATCTATTTAGTTGCACGACAAATAAGAAGGCTACCTCGGAATGAATTTTGCTATTCCTTCGTAATCACTTCGCCATTGAGGTGTACCTCGTCGCTCCTTATCGTGGGATTCAAGACGTGTGAAGTGGTGCCATTTTTCTGGGTTTTTGTCTTTAAGTAGCAAACACCGTAGAGTGGCCAGACATTGGTACATGGGGTGCGGAGCGACAAAGTGTTGGATTTTCACCTGAAATTAACGAACAGATCATTTGATTTATACCTTAGCAAAATACCACCGCCATTTGCAAAAGTTTGAATTACATGTCGTAAGGAGTTTTATCTGAAGGGCACGCACTTTGATCGAGCCCTCTTCAATTCTGCGAATTTTGAACATTAGAAACTATGGGAGTTCCCGGTTCGAGCCTGGCTCGGACCATAAATTGAAGTGCGCTTTTCCTGATAGTGTTAGATGGTAGTCCCATCCGTCAGGATATCTACTGCGGGCTAATCACCCAGCATAGCAAATATAAACTATTAAGGGGTTATATACAAAGTTGGGGCTCGAAAAATCGAAATTTTTTTTTGTGCATATTCTGAAAGTACATACTTTCGAAAATATCTGTGCCAAATTTCATACAGATCGGATCACTGGTTTTTAAATTACAGCCGTTTGCAGCGCGCTGGTCCTATCCATAGGCACTTGGCGCGCGGCTTTACAAAACTTTAAACGCGATTATCTCGGAATGCGTTTTTTCCAAAAGTACCGTTGCGGTAATCATGATATCTCAAAAACTTTTCAACTGATTCTCAAAATTCTTTTTTTCAAATATTCGTATTTAAGATCTCGTGTACTTGTTCGATTCATTTTTCATCCGGAAATTTTTAATTTTTTGCAATGAATTTTTTTTGAAATTTTTATCAACAAAAAAATTGATTTTTTCTGTCAACGTGGTTTTTTTATTAAAAAAAAATTTTTTTTGGGAAACCAATTCGAGCAAGTACACCAGAATACAGTTTTCTTGAATAATTTTTTTACTTTTTTGAATTCAGTTGAGCGGTTTGCCTTGGGGATTGATCACCGCAAGCCTCTACAAAAAAAAAAGCGCTGCGGGGGAGGGGCCATAACTCCGACAATTTTCAAAATTTTTTCGAAATTCAAAGTGTTTTTATTTCTTTGATAGTACTGCTAAAATATTGTGCTTTTCCCAATAAAATTCGCATAAAACCCTTTTAAAAAATCACGAACTTAGCTTAGAACTTAATCATTTTTTCGCCCCAACTTTGTATATAACCCCTTAAAGAAACTGAAGCAGAGCCTCAAAGTGGAGAGGCTATGTGGAAGCCCTATTCTCTTAACTGGAGTGAAATAGGAAATATGCCGTGTACCATAACCGAATCACGATGTACATATCTATATGTATAGTCCAGTAAAAGGTAAAGTCATTGAGTAAAAATATTTAAATCCTAGTTTTCTATCATTTGCATTCCATTGCAGCTTTTCCGCCATCTTGGATTAAAGGGTAAAATGGCTTTTCGTAAATATCTCATGTTTTAGACACGCTAGATGAAAAATTTAAAAACATTTTATTAGATAACGAAATTCTCTTCAAATTAAGTTATATCAACGTTTTTCGTAAGATAGGTATTAACCTGAAATTTGTAGAGTTACAAGGTTATAGCACGAAGTTAAATAGTTAAAAAAATAGAACCGCAATTGGTTTTTCGCATATATCTCGTTTTGGGTAACACCTAATAAAAAATATGTCAATACAAAAGCTGTAGAGCACAAAATTTACAATTGCTCTCATACATCACATTTATCGCTCCGATAAAAAGATAAGCCAGTAGAGAGGCGCAAAGTTGCAAATCGGTGCAAAAAGTGGTCGTAAATGCTTCCAATTGCACCCCATTGGTGACTACAAAATAACAAGGTTACCGAGTTGGATGACAAACCTAAATAGAATGGGTTGCCTCCCCTGTAATCCCTCACCTAACCTCACCACTTCCGGCGTTCTGATTAACTTAATTTTGAATTTTAGGCAATATTTCTGCCATCTTTCTCGGACTATTAGGTCCCATGGCAATTGGCGTTTGGTGTCAGTGACATAAATGCTCTTGATAAGCAAGTGAACGAAGCTCTGAATATGCGAAACAGTCCTCTAGTCACTATTTCTAGTCGTTTCAATATATTGAATAAAAATTTCTTGAACGTTTTGTGTGGGGACGCTGAGTGACAACACACATAAAATACCTGTTGCTATTCCAGATATCTCTAATGAAATTAGATGAGTAAATAGCAAAAATCTCATAAATCCATCCACAGTTTGATTTCTTGGAGTAATAATAACGAGAACACGATAAAATGTTCGTAAAATGAAATATGGTGTCAGCAAAATCATTTAGTGAGATATTGCACGCATTCATGTGTTAAGATGGAAATGGACTGGAGCTAACTGTAATGACTTGTGCGAAGTCTCCAAAAATATTTAAACATCTATAAATGTCCCATTAGATATTTTAAGATTCTAACCGATCCTTTGATGTATTTATCTGAATTATGAATGATGTGTTAAATTATCAAAATTAGATCAAAGGATAAAAATTAAATAGTAATGTTCATCCCAAATTTATGAACTACCCTGTAACTCGAAAACACATTTTGGCATCCGTTAACTGATACGCCCTGTGTATACATATGTTTGTATTTTGTCAATCAATAAACAAATGTGTACGTCAATAGAAGGTATAAGGGTGCAATTTTATTTTACTGAAGGGAACAATTATACTGAGGCAATGATGAATCCTCACGCTTTTATTCTAGCTACCTGTATCACATACCTATATAGACATATATCGCATTCCTAATTTTTTTTTTTTATCTAGGCTTGGGTTTTCTTCACTGTCAGTCAGAGGCTGGTATTAGCGAAGAATTGTCTTGAATCTTTTTTTCCATTTAGCAATATCTATATCCTTAATTTCCGCTGGTAGTGAGTTGAATGGCGGTGTCGTCGTACTACCTAAACCATCTTAAAAACTGATGATTAATAATTTATTTTAATAAAAGGTAATCACGTGAACAGGACACACAGAAATGTTGCGCGAGATAAAATTATGAATGGAAATTTGAATGCTGCTACTATAAATATCAAACGTATTTTAGATTAAAAAAAACTATAAAAACTACTGAAACAATTCTCAGTTTATTCACATCTGGCGGACGCACGCTTATGAAATATTCGAAAGTTGCAATTAAACATATTTATGTCCGCATCGAAATGCATCGAAGCTTTTAATAGCTCAAATATTTCTCATTCAACATAATTCAGCATCTAAACACTTCTGAACGAATTATTTCTGTGACGTTTTGCGCTGTTAGTGTCTTTCTGCAGAGCACACGTCACTACCACAACATCTTCAACAATTGAATACATCGTTCATAACTCTATTAAATCTGCGGTTATACGCAAATCACAAATCTTATCACATAGGTATCCCAAATAACACGATGAACGGAGAACAAGACAAAGCGACTGCGCAAGATCAAATCAGTACGCATCTCTGGTTAATTCTGCCGTCGCGTCGGTCGACAATTGGATAGCAGAAACTATCATCCAACCCAAACCTCATAAATAAACGTTTTCCGAGGTTTAAAAATAGTTATCCTCCTCTAAATTCAGTCTTTGCACGCCGGCCGGCCGATCTCTTGGGCAAAGTGATTTGTGAACCGCATTGTTCCCAGACGGCTTGACAAACAATCAGTGGAGCTGTTTGCCCGTACGCATAATTACCTGCGTCTGCTTAGTCACCCACGAGCAGGGAGCAGCTTAGAAATAGAACTTATAATAATCTTAGAAATTGGGGCTAAGGCAAGGCACAACGAAAGTGAAAACATCAACCATCTCAGGTTGCCAGACAGCAACTTCCGCCAGCATTACACGAAGAGATCAATCGACCGAGATCACCCAAGCAGCCGCGACAGCCTCACCTTAGTGCCTCTTGCCACGGTGATCCGACATTCATCTGCATGCTCCGGATAATTTTGACACTCCCTCTGGCAAATTGGCCAACCGCATCGATCACACTCCAAGTGGTCACTTTCATTAAGACCCTTCATGCAGCCGACGCACACAGGGCCTGTTACTTGCGACGGGCCGCATACCAAGGGCTCTTCCTTCAGCACGATCTCTCCAGCTTTGATAGTCCTGCTTGCTACCAAGTAACGGCCGTACTTTTCGTTCGACTTGATCTAAAAGATTTAGTCAGTAAAAAGATACACCTCGGTGGCGAGCCCAAACCGCACTATGAATGGATGACAGACGAGCTTGTGCTGCTTCCAGTCCTGGCGCTGATGAGTCGCGTTGCAATAGTACACCTGCTGGCAATTAGAACACCGCGATCGAGACGGAGTGGAGCAAACCGCGCACTTAGCATCATCGGGTACCATCTTAAATCAATAGAGACAGTTCTTAGCGCCACGATGCGATTGAATGCCGATTTCTTTAATTAGCCACTAATTAAGCTCACGAATAGAACGGTAAGTGCGTCGGCACTTGACTTGGGCGCGACTAATGCGAAGACAACCAAAGTGTGACTGACTCTAAGATTTTTTCAGCTTTGTACTAGCGCCCAGAAGTTGTAGTTTCGAATGCTTTCGGATTTATTTTTGGCCTTAAATCGCAGAATTGCTCTAAAGAATCATTAATTGCGCGAATGCAACACTTCGGAAGGCTTACGCGCCGCGACGACATGCCTGAATTAGACGGAACAATCGAATGGAAGGAATGCCGAATATTCCGCGAGGCAACGGCACCCAATGCGCTTCAGACCCAGAGCTGACCAGGCAATATCGAGCGAGAAGCCTCTCGCATCGCAACGCTAGCGCTCACCTGAGCATAGGGACCATTCGGGACAGGAAACTGTTAGAACAATCTAACGACAAGTAATCAATAGCTGCTTTTAGCTCGCCGAGAGGTCAACCGCCCAGTGTGCGGTGCCAAGATGACTCCTTTGGGAAAATTCAACTCAACCAACGGTATAGGTGGGCTCTACAAGGCTTTCGATTGGCTGCAAATTAAGCAAATGTTTGGGGCTGAAAGACTCTCGCGCTATTAAAGCTTCCGCAGTCGTTAACTGCACGCTACCCCGACGTCGTATCACTTCGAGGAATTATTTATATCTGGACTATCCTCTAGTCCGGAGGAAAGTGGGTGAAATTAATGAATTGCGAAGCCAAGGTTAGCCCAATAAAATGACACTATCGCAAGTTCTTGCAGGACATAAAGGCTGCCGTCAGGTTTATTTTAATCAATGGCTCATGATTAGTAGGCAGCTCAAGAAGTTTTTACGACGGATAAGGGTTTTCCAACCTAAGGTGCTAAGTCGTCCATTACTTCGTTGTCTGTTCAAAATAAACAAATTATTTTCCACAGCTTTGTAAAATATGAAAAAACACGATTTTTCTTTCTTAGTCTTGTGAAAATTTCACGTAAAAATGTTCAGGAATGACAAAGGCATAACCGATATTTGTCAGGCGCTCGAACGCATTCAAGTGTAAAAAAGTCAAGTCACGTAAAACTTTAAACGCGTTTTTCTGATGTTTTAAAAATAGGAACAGAACGACTTCCATAGTTCATCTACACAATAAATAAAAATTAAATGCTTTTCGTTGGTATCACTTGAGGACGGCTGCACCGATGTGCCCTAATTTTATTTTTAAAATTTCGTAATAGTCCGAATAAGGTTCTTAGGCGGGGAAAAAAATTGGTAAATTCGGAAAATACTTAAAGTTATAAAAATGAGTATTTGTTTGTTTGTTCGTGTTGTTTTTTATGCGTTCCTAAACCATTCAGCCGATTTTTTTGGAATTAATGATGGCGGATCCAATATCGCGGCAAATTTTACATCTTCAAGGAACCTTAATGAAAAAGGACACTTGCGGGTTTTCGAGGTCGTTGATCTCGAATCTGCATTCAAAAATTTGGAATTGAAGATGGCGTATCATTATGGTAACCGATACTTTTTGGCAAAAATTCAAAAGAATCAGAGTAAGCGTTTAGGCGTAATTAAAGGGCAGGGATTTTCGGATGCCATGTTTAAATTCAAAATGAAATGTTGATAGCAAATTTGTAATGTTCGACCTTAAAAATCCGTATAGTATGAATATTTAATCAAACGGAAATCCATTCAATTTGAGAATTTCCAATTGCCATATTGGATGCGCCACCTTGATTTTCCAAATTTTGATAGCAGATTCAAAATCAGGGACCCCGAAAACTTGAAAGTACCCATTTTCATGTAAATCCTTGGAGATTGAAACTTTCGGTCGTCATGTTGGATCCACTATCCAGTTTGGTACAAAAAATAATTATTATCACATAGTTGTATTGCCATGCGGACTGCCTTCATGTGCAAAGTTTCATGAGACTCGGTTGAGTAGAAGTAGTTGGAAAAACGATTGCAAGATTTGAAGCAAACAAATACCATAAGGAGTGAAGCTAAGTACAAGAAGAAAAATTTAATAATACAAAGAAATAATAACATTTCGGTAATTTATAACAATACAAATTTTTGCGTATTTTATTTCAGTCTACAAGCCTTTATTTCAATATTTTTAGCATGTGCGGAGTTACGGACGCAATACCCGGGGTTTTTTGTTCATGAGTTCTAGTCTCTTTAAATTTCTGGTGGCAATGCGTTGGAAGTGAGAGGGTAGATTTAATCACTGGATGCTATGCGTGTTTCCTGTAATTCTTTCATAAGAATTCTTAAGACTTTTTCTTTGATGCAATAAATTTTGCTAGTTTTAACTTTCACTCTTACCTTAACACTCTTTCCCTGTCTTCCCCTATTCCATATTATTTTATCTAGTCTCACTAACTTCATAATTTACTTTAATTAGATATTTTGTTCTATGTTATTTTTTGTTGCCTTTTTCGGAATCATACATTACAAGGTATGGTAAATCAGGCGAGTTTTTAATTTCCTTAAGACAAGCATTACTCTCGGGGAAACGTCTGTTGTTGATTGCGATGTTATGGGGTTGCTCAATCAAACTGTATTAAGGTTTCTAATCGAAGCCCGTGTTTTCTTCTATACTACCATACCTGCTAACAAAACTTCGAATTTAATGCAATCGAAAAATCATTGTGAATTTCTTACGTTTTCAATTCTTCATGAAGAAAGCATACTTTTAGGCTTTGAAATACGTATGGTAAGTGTTAAGTCTCTTTTGATATATATGTACTTTGCATACTCTTAAATTCTCATTTTATAAACGGAGAAAATTGCATTGACAAATGTTTTTCCTGAAATTATAGGGGCTCAGAAGACAAATTCTGAAAACTCTTTCCTAGGTCGTTTGTTAAAAGCTGCAAATTAACAATATTACTTAAATTGCCTAATTTTATAATACTTTGAAATTTTTTATGAGAAACTTGATATTCTTGATGTCCATATGTATAAAGGCCTAAACCCATAGAGTCCGTCGGCATCAAAGCCTAAACCCATAGAATCCGTCTCGCGTCGCTTTTCTCTTAAGTAGCTCTCTTACGACGCGCTGCCGCGCGAAATATAGAAGATTCCTCTAAAATTCTCTCTCGCGACGCGCTGCCACGCGCTTCGGCTATGGGTTAGCTCCCATATGCATGCATGTATTCAATAGTTGTGCGGCGCCGCACAAAGCGACGCCTGATGCCGACGGACTCTATGGGTTTAGGCCTTTACGGACTCTATGGGTTTAGGCCTTCAGGCGTCGCTTTGTGCGGCGCCGCCATAGAAATACTAACTAAGCACGGAACGGCTGTATCGTGTATGAACCCTATACGTGAGCGACCACCTAAGGGGTGCTTCCTAGAGGAGAACAGCAACAGGGTTTATGAGTGAGAGCTAAATAAGAATTCTCGCAAGCGGGGCGCAAGCGGTGAATGGCAGCGTGTAAATAGATGTTAAAGGGGGCATAGACATTATGGAAAGAACTTCAGAAAATTTTGAATTGTGAGCCCCCTTCTGATTATGTCTACATATTTACGCCTGCACTGAGCGACCATACGAACACAGCCAATTCTAACACATCAGGGAATGTGGTACGCTAAATCTGGCTTACAGCCGTTCCGTGCTTAGTTCATATTTCCATGGGCGCCGCACAACTATTGAATACATGGATGCATATGAGAGCTAACCAATAGCCGAAGCGCGCGGCAGCGCGTCGCGAGAGAGAATTTTAGAGGAATCTTCTATATTTCGCGCGGCAGCGCGTCGTAAGAGAGCTACTTAAGAGAAAAGCGACGCGAGACGGATTCTATGGGTTTAGGCCTTAAAGGTAATCTTTGCTACCTCTTCTGCGGGTATAATGGAATTCTATATACTCTTTCAAGTCATAGGGAAAAATTACATAAAAATTCACCATTCTTCAACTTCCATAGTTTTACTAAGAGTTGTTTTGAATGCTGAAATGTTTTCTTCTTCGCTTTTATGAATACAACATTTCAATACCAACCAGATTTAGTTAATAATAGTATGATTTTCAGAAAACACTCAATAACTTTTAAACTACCAGGGGCAGGTACAAATATGAATGAGGTTTTCAAAAATCACATAACAATTTTTTTTGCTATTTTACTAATACTAATAAAGAAAACATTTTCCTTTTATTTTAAGTCCTACTCTCCTTTACCCCAATATTTTTATATATTTGCAATCATTGCTTTTTTTGCAATTTTTCAATACCAATCTTAAACAAATGTGGTTACTAATCGTATGATTGTTATAAAATCCTTAAATACGCAGCGTAGAGAGCCGAGTAAGCAATTCCCTTATACAACAACTGAAGTTTATGGACTACGGCATGCGGGTGACCTTAGGCTGCCGCTTTATCTAAGGACAAGGATGCAGAACGGCATGTTTTACAAAAGTCTTCAGCTGTATAATTCTTCCCACCGAAATTAAATTCATAAACATCTCAGGACATTTAGGTTTCTAATTTTCAGCTTGTTCCTTAATGGGGATAAACATTTATTGTACATATATTCATATAATATAACCTTACGCCATGGTTGAGACTTCTGTCACACGCGTGGTGGGGGACACACTCGTACGATTCATTATTCCTTCGTCATATACCGATTTGATTTCGGTAAAAACTTCAGACGGAAATTTACCCTTCACAACGAGATAACGGATAACGCTGCGAATTGCCACTTGGCGGCAGATTCTATCATTGCTCACGGGACACGTTTTTGTGACCACAGTTTTAGTCGTATTCATGCGTTCTTGGGCTCGTTGGAAATGGAGGAGCTAAGCTACGCGACAGCGTGCCCAACATAGCAAAAAATTCCTTCTGCCCGCCACTTACTGTCTGGACATGCCTTGTATCTCATTGAATGGTGGTTCTGGTGTCTGCAATGCTTGTTTGAGACTTTATAGGATGGCCAGGTTTTCATGACTGTACTTGTTTTTTTAAGGAAATTTTCAAATTAAATGTACTTGCAAATTAAATGTCCCTCATCAAGCAAACATTTTGAATTTCGAAGTAATTTAAAAATGTTGTCTATTTTGTTAGAACACTGTGAGATCCATGCAACCTACGTATAAGATGAATTTCGGAAGAAGTGACACTTTAAAAAGCCCAGCAGAAATTCAACGAAACGAAAATTGTTTATTACTCATCAAACACTTTTGGGAAATTCCAAAAAACGTGTAATAAAATGCCCGCGAATAGGCACAAGATTTTCCGGAAATACTCGTGTAAGTTCCTCAACGAATTTATGTGCACAAAGCTTCGCATCTGGCAATACTAATGAAAAACAAGCATCAAATCGCATCGGAAAAAGCATTTTCCGCTAGCTGAACTCTAAATTTCCTCGAACTGATTTCCCTCAGTCGAATTTTGATTTCATTAGGACTACTAGCAGGCTTTAAGAATAGAACGAGTCGTGCACTCAAGTACGAGACATTGTTTGGGGGAGAGATACTTCGCTAATTTTACGCTGAACTTAAACTGATGTGAGATACAGCCGAGAATTTTGATATTCCGTGTGATAGATAAAGGGACTAGTGAAAGTGAAATTGTGCGGTTTTAGTTGCGATCAGGAGCCATGCCACAAAATTACAGAAAGAAGGTAACGTACACTACACGCCCATTAATCGTTCGTAGACCTTCTTACATAAAAGAATTGTGTTAGATCCAGCTGTCGCCAAAATATATATTTTATTGTCTTCGCCTGATAATTTCACCTCATCGCGCTTTTTCTCCTCGTTAAAAATAGAAAATCTTTGAAGACGACTCAGTGGTCAAAATAGTTCCGAAAATCATAAATTTTTGAATCTTTGATTTCTTCCACACGATTCAACTGCGAGTGGGATTGCACGCATTCCCGACTTTTTGGCAGAGCATGCGGTTCTCACGAGATGCAGCTTACAATATTGTTTCCATTTTTCAGCAAACCAAATAAGACACCAGAACGGGTGATCTGTTATGTTTTTTATTTCTTAGAATTATTGTTTTTCTTGGCATGCACGCGCTTTGTATTAAATTGTGCACTACGCCAACAATAGATATTCTCGGAGTTAATTTCATGAAAATAGGCGGTGTCCAACAAAATATTGGGAGAGATTTCCATCATCAGCAAGTGGTTGAGTTCCCCATAAATTGTGGCTTTCAGGCAACTATAGCTCCTGATACACGAGGTTGAATTTAGAAGCAATAATTCTTATTTATGGTCGCTTCAAGTTGCTCCAAAAATAGGCAATTTAAACAACAGCAGTGTTGGGAATCAAGTCCAAGATCCGTGTAATTAATGCATGTAGCATTTCGTGTGGGCTGCTGCGCTTTAATTACAGCAATCAATAAGTTCGTTTAAAAAGTAGTGTTGAAGGAATTAAAATTTGTGTCAGACATTTTTTTTTATTATTATTGAATGTGTGTCAAGCGTCTGATTTTTTCAGATATACGAGTACCGTATGAATGCATATATCATTATTGAATAAGCACGATATATGGTATGTTGTCATCTTTTTACATTTGATTGATAACAGTTGGAATAAAACGGAGTAGAATATTATTTGCGTTGTTGCAACCCCTGTAAAATTGATTTTTTTAATACAATACAAAAACAATTCTACAGCAGGAGGAGTTTAAACCTTATTTAAGTTAAAACACGTTTTTACTACTTCTACAAACTGAGTATTCAAATGCGGCAGGCATGCAGTGTCAGTCATTTTTGGTGCTTTTCTTTATAAAATACCATTGGAAAAATTTTCATTTCAGCACTGACAAATTATTAGTAACAGATTTTTCCATTACTGGCGCTAACAGCAACAAAATTATACAAACTCACAATCAGTTTGAACTAGTTCAGTTGTGCGGATCTTTGAACTAGTTCAACAATAAGAATTTTACATGGGCCACGTCATTATGACGGCAGGAACTAGTTCAAGAGCTCTAGGCTGTCTAGGGCATAACCCCTGGGGCTGTCCTAATAAGGCGCAACGCGTAGACCTGCCTAACTAAAATGAATAATAAAATACTAGCTCTTAACAATTTACCATCGAAATCATCAAATTGGATCCGCCATTTTTAATTTCTGAATTTCTATAGTAGATTCGAGATCAGTGGCCCCAAAAACATAAAAGGGCCTATTTTCGTAGCAATCCTCAGAAATTGAGCCTTCTCGGTCGCCATATTGGATCCGCCCCGCCATTTAATTTTTCCTTTTCAAACGTTTTATTAGTGATGTTCAATTTTTAGTAGACAACTTTCGATCAATGTAGGAATCATTAAAATCGGTATGGAAATAAACTCACAGAAGGAATCACAATCTCTCGCGTGAGCGTTTTAATTATACAGGGTGTTTCATCGATGGGGGACAAAATTGAAGGGGGTGGTCGATCTCACATAGGCAAACAAAATACCGTATACCAGGCAGGACCGTCGAGAGAATATCTGGGCCCTGGACTGAACTATTACGGACCCATATAATACACCTAATATTAGGCGCATATACAGAAAAAAATTTCGGGATGAGTTTTGCCCACCCATTTTGCCAGTGTTAGCCTAATTCTAGTACCTAAGTAATTTTTGGATTTTTGGAGACATGACACTAGTTAAGTTCATTTTTGAGGTAGTTTTAACTTTTGTCAACACAAGAAACACTAATGAATTGCTCTGTCAGCTGTTTTATAGTATAGCCAAATAACCCTCCCCTCCCCCCTGCCGATGGCCCTGATTGCTGAAGGAGCTCTTCTCACAGTCTGACTTTCGTAATAAAATGAAAACATATTCATGTGCCTATTCCAACATATGGCGCTGTCAATTTCTGTGTGTAGAAAATGTTGATATCAAATAACAAGTGACAAAAAAAATCTGAAAATATTAATAAGAATAAAATTTGTAGACCATCTGTAAAATATTTTCAAAATGAAATGAGTTTACGTTGAATATTCCCAAGCTCAGTAGCGAATATTTTTGCTGGCAAAGGCATACTGTTCTTCTTTTCTTGGTGCGCCTGCACATGCAAATATACATATTTTATATTTCCTTACAGCTGAGACTTGATTTCGAAATTCATTGTGTAATCCATTGCAAATTTCGAGAGCTTGCACTTTCCACTTCGCCATTGCCCGCACTCATTGAATCAGTACGGGCGTTGGCACGACTGGCATCCCGGGTAAAGTTATCCCGACGTCCATTTAAGGGCGCGAATATCAATTAGCAACTTTCTGCTTCACGAATTTCAGTCTATGAACTTTCTTTCAGCAGTATTTACCTGGAGCAAGTTTTTTATACGTTTGTGCGCGCGTTGTTGTTAATTTATTCCATTGAACTTTTATATATTTTTAGGGCTCCGTACCTCAAAAGGAAAAGGCAGTCTGTCTGTCTAGACCCTTTTTCTCAGGAACGCGTGGAGGTATCAAGTTGAAATTAATATCAAATACTTAGATCTACGCACGGTGTTGCCTGTTAACTCTCTCTCTGTGCATGGGGGTGTAAACACACCCCAGGCTGCTAAAAATGTCAATAATTAAGTAATTAATGAATTCTAGAAAAAATGCTCTTAGGAATGCTATCTGTGGTATATTTCACATATAATCTGAACAAATCGCTTTGAAATCGGTGAATTTAAATATAGTATTGAGGTTGCGAAGGTGTTGAGGCGCTCAACGGTGCATAGGGGTAGTTTTGCACCCCAATATTTCATCATATATTTACCACTCAAAATTCAATTTTTCGCCGCCGCTTTTGTCTGATGATCATATTAGGAGGTAATTTATTTGGATATCGTGATAACCAGAGCAGTTCATACGGTAACACGTACTTGGGTTATTGTCTAGTTATTGGAAGATTGATAGGTAAATGAGGACCCAAAAAGATATATTTGGTCGTAAAAAACGACAATTAGTTCAAAATGTCCCTCGTGTTCCCACCTATAAATATTGGCTGGCGCTGGCTGTATACTAACTATAACTTACGAAGTATACGCTCTAATTGGAATTTGAATATATTCTGGAATGCGGAAATATTGGGATGAACGATTGGATGAGTTCTGGGAGAAGGACAACCGTCCGTTTTATAGAGCCGTCATGTCATTGCAAAGAATCCAGCAGCTCCTGCGATTTCTGCGATTTGATAATTACCGTACTAGAGGATAACGTTTGAAACAGGATAAATTGGCAGCCTTCAGAGACATTTGGAGTATGTTCTTAGAATATTTAAAACATCCATATACACCGCCGGCAGATTTAACCATTGATGAGCAATTAGTTGCATCTCGGGGTCGGTGCAAATTCCGACAATATATTCCTACAAAACCCGGCAAATATGGAATTAAAATTTTCTGGATATGTGACTCCAAATCCAATCCAACGAGCCAATAGCAAGTAACTACATCGTTTGAGTTAGCTTTATATTAACAAAGGCAGAACTATTACAATAGATAATTACTTCACGAGTTGCACTTGCACTTTGGCAGATCAGTTATTGGCGAAAAAAACTACAATTATAAGAACAGTCAAAAACAATAAACCAGATCTGCCGGCTGAATTTTCCAAGAAAGAAGAAATACGAAAATGTTAAATGGATTCAAAACGGCTTTCTTTTAATAATTACCTAACGCTAATAAGCTATGTTCCAAAACCAAACAAAAATGTTCTCCTATTGTCAACATTTCACAACGACACTGGTATTGATCCAGAAACCTCGAAGGCGAATATAATTCTGGATTATAATGCCAGGAAGGGCGGTGTGGATACTCTAGATCAACTTGTTAAAACATATACATGCAAGCGAAAAACCAGACGTTGGCCAATGGTTCTTTTTTTCAACATGGTTGATGTGGCGGGTGTAGCTGCATTGAACTTGCACAGGATAGCAAACCCACAATTATATGTATATGGCGAAAAAATCTTCAGAGCGGAAGGATTTCCTCAGGAATTTGTGACACCAGCTGGTTGATAGTGTCATACAAAGACGGCTATTAAACCTGAAGACGTTAAAAACCAGCTTGAGAATGGCGACACAACAAGTCGGCTACAACGTACCTTTACTTCGGCGTCCCTACGTTCACCATACAGGTGAACCCAGCATAATAAGGAGAGGTCAGCAGTATCAACGTAGATGCCACCTGTGTCTTCGATCCAGCGACGTCAAAATCATATTGCACTGCGATATTTGCAATGAACCAGCTTGTAAAAATAACAACACAAATATTTGTGATCAATGCATGCACGTTGAAGCTAGTGACGATGAAGAAGATTCCGATGATGCATCTTAAATTTGCTGATCTATTTCATTTCAATTCTCTGAATTTTAATTAATTATTTTAAGTATCTTTCCCACAAATAAATAATATACCACAAATTCCAACGCAAACAAAGTCTTTTCCTTATATTTCCCACTAGAAATCTATGGGGTGCATTTACACCCCTATGCACGGTTACTGTTAAAATTTATATGCACAGAAAGAGGGTTAAAGGTAGTTGCCGATGACCTACAATCATCAGCAGAAGTAAGGCAAACAGTCCAACAATCGTTAATTTGTAGTTATATCACATGAAAAAATATTTTTTTAATAGTAATTTAATTTGCGACAAATATTCGGACTGTTAACGCGCGAGTCTGACTCGCACTTGCCTGACTTTTTCTTTATATTATAAATAGTTATGTTCTTAAAAAAATACCTTCATGTATAACATGTCTTCAGGAAAGTGAAAAAACATCGGTCAAATACATTAACAGTTATGCGAGATAACTTATTTGGGTGGACGTGTACGATCCGTTTTCCCCAACGACTACTATGCACTGTAAATTACAGCAATCTATACTATATTATAAAAGCTGAGGGAAATTGTCATAGTATAATAGGCCTAGCTGTTACTTTTTAACCGACTTCACAAAAAGGAGGAGGTTCTCAATTCGACCGGATTTTTTTTGTGTGTATGTTATGCGAAGTCTTCGCCGACTGCGAACCGATTTTAGTGATTCTTTTTTTATTGAATAGCCAATATCTCTAGCGTGGTCCCATTTAAACTTGAAGAAAATATTCCATTCCTTTTATATAATTTACCAACAGTTTTAATTTATAAGTATGAAAAAGCCCGAGACTAACAAGTTAAAAATAAAATATATAAAATAAAAAAATTAAAACCGACTTCAAAGCTATAAACTAAAGCACTAAAAAGTTGAAAATAATTGTTTCGGAGTAGGTGCCAAACCGTATGATACGCGTCTGCGCTGTGGTGAAAAAATGACTCAACGACACCTGCCCAATTTTAAATTTCACAATTTTTTAATCCACCACTGTGATGTTCCCCCTAACGAACGGTATGAATTATATTATATTTTATCCTCACTGTTCACCACATTTAATTCATAGAAATGTGTCTCACCATTTATTTTTTAACAGGGAGCAAAGAAAGAAGCATATCCTTGTTTTTATGTTGAAATTTTTCCAATTCTATACTTCCTTGACAGGCGAAATTCGAGTAATTCCTAAAAATTCTAATGATGAGATAAACGCTGCCAATTGTTTCGACAATCGGGATTAAGTTTTAGGAATTCTAATTATAACGTTAGGCGAAATTTTAAAGTTCATTAAACGAAGGATTCTCAAGAATGTTGTAAATTTAGAGCAGGCAGAGCAGCGTCTTACATTGTAATTTACTTTAGCAAACCATTGACCAAATTACAGTAATTCGGATCATACAATAATACACAACTTTTCTTTAATAGCCACATTCACGTATTTTAGTATCTCATAGCATATGGTTCAGTTTACACAAAAGACATGCCAAGAACTACATCGATATAAATTTATTTCGGCTTGATCGTTTTCTTCTCTCTTAATGTTTTGAAACAATTTTTCACTAAATGTATTAAAAATGTAAACAAATTCACAAAGCCAGCAATCAACCCGAGAGAAAGCGTAGGCAACAATTAAATTATTGGTATACGAGTATGTATAGTAACTTTTTACAGCATCAAAAATATTTGAAAAAGTACATTTCTCATATTGAATGCCACACGCCCGCCACTCGCGGTGACCTCTAATATGTACAATGCAATTGTATGTATGATTCAAGGTTAAATTATGTGTTTCTGTTACTCCCTAATAATATGATATGTTAATTTAATGGGGAACATGAAGGCAACTCACCCACAAGATCTATAACATTTGCAGCAACGACAATTAATAATGAAGGAAAATACTAAAAATAGAAGTCCGCTGCAGCCGATTTTGCTGGCAGTGGTGATTGCGAGTAGTAAAATGTTCGGTTTTGGATAGCCAATGTAAGTTTGGAGGCGCCTTGTATTTCCTTATGTCGAGCCGTTAGCGTGTCTTATCGGTTTGTAGGAATTTAAATTCACGCACTGCTGCCGTGAAGATACATATAATACGTGGAAGTAAATAGGACATTGTGTATAGAGGTAAAGTGATTTTTGTATTGATTCATTCAGACATTAAATAGAATTTATCTTATTTTGTTGTATCACATTTTATATTTTATTTTCTGTACATGTTAGAAAATATGAAATTTCTTACTGTTCAGCCCACAAGATGTCTTGTATGGGTTGACTCAAAGAACTTGAATTTCAAATACAAAAAAGTATTCCAATGAAACTCTTCTACAATTCTATTGATTTGTAAAGTGTAATTAATAACATTGGATTCAAAATTAAATGACCATTTTGACCAAATTTTGGAAGTTATTATATTTTGGAACTCAATCTTGCCGTTTGCACAAGTGTGGCGTTCGATATCTTCCCTGGGTTGTTGAATCGTCTCCAGGTTGTTAACATAGGTCTTACTTTTCAAAAACCAGAGAGGAAGAAGTCGAAACAGGTTACATCGCAACTACTCGGCGGCCAATTTTGATTGCCAAGATGAGAGATGACACGACCTGGGAACTTGGTTTGCAATCAAGTCATTGTTTTACATGCGGTGTGACAGGAGCCACCATCCTGTTGAAACCATATGTCATTTACGTTCATTTTTCAATAAAAAAATGTGAAATGGGGGGTGTTGGTGTATTCAAACTTATTAAACTTTTATCCGAAGTGTAACGCGACATTTTCTTCTTTTTTTTAACTTTAATTCTAAACTATTTCCGTTGGCATTCTCAGCATTTTAGTATAATAACTTGGACTGCTTGGGACGTCACGATTCTGTGGAGTGTGTCGTAAGATCGTGTTGCATATCAATATTTACATGCAATCCAATTGATTTTTGCGTAGTCTTGTTTAATTTTTAAAGTGTTATATCATTCCAAGTAATATAGAAGTAAAATTAATAATAATACAAAGAAATCAAGTAGTACTTGAAATTTAAGTGAATCCTGAGGGTCAGAGGGAGCGTAATGCCATTTCGAAAGCTCTGCCTCTGAACAAAACTTTAACACTGATATTATGCACTTGAATCTGACCAAGCTGAAGGGCGTGCCACATTGGGCTAAGTGGATTGAGGCATTCAACAGACCACTTCTTGAATTGTGGGTCCATTACATTTGCATTACGTATCTCAGAAGCGCGCTCAGGGTTTTCGAGGACTCCGTGGAATCTCATTTGCCCCCCCCCCCCCTCCCCTCTCCCAACTCAACCAACTCATCTAAATTTTATACTAATGTGCGTAGCGAATTTGAGAATCACCCTGTATCTCGAAAACGGTTGAGATCCCGCCGGCTCCTTGCCTTACAATTTTTTATTTGTATAGGTGAGATCTATCACCCCTTTCATTTTGGCATGCGTTAACTGATACACCCTGTATATAGGTAGCTCGCCCCTGAGTCGTATCTTGTAGTCTAAAACTACTAGCCAGTAATTCAATGTTCAGACAACAATACTTTCATTGTTTACAAATGTGCTCTACTCCGTTCGGATTGCTTATTTAGTCAGTAATATAGTAATCGAAATGCTAATGCACAATTATAGCTGGGATCCCCAGGTGAAGTGGTTTATCTAAAGCATTAAACTCAAAAACGCAACTCTTCACCGCTTTATAACAACAAAAAGTACTACTGAGGATCAGTGATGACATTTCATTGGCACTCTCGCAACATCCGTCAAGATTTATTTTGCTTCGAGTCGTGCTCATCCAAATACGAGCTCTAAATGTTTCGTTTGCTATAAGGCAATGCGTCTTCATTCGCTTTAGTTTCGAAACGTAGGATCCTCAGCCCTTTATCAAGAATCACCAATTAAGTAAATAAACAGCCGTAAAATAGTAGCAATTAAAATCGTTGTACGTGGGGCTGCTTTATTTACTCATGTAAACCCTCACGTTTTATTACCATTTCAAGATCATCAAATCTTGGCAATGACTGCCCCGCCGCCACCGTGCCGTCCAGCTGTGACTAAAATTGTTTATATGTATATTATTGCGGTTTGTTTACGCGCATAATTCAGTCGATTGCTCAGTTGAGTACTCGCAGCGCACTGCCAAAGTGCTTTCTTCCAATGCCCGCCAATTAATCAATTCCTCAGATAAGCTCTTTTGATAGCCACAGCCACAGATTCTCGAATTAGGCATTTTTCCGATCACTGGGAGTAAAGTGCGCTGCATCAAAGGCCCTGTGGTGTCGGCATAAAAATAATATAGCGCCTTAAAAATGTTGCCTTTGTTTACCGAACTCCCTGCTGGCACAAAAAAGAGCAGATCCATTAAATTTGCAAAATTCGTAGTAGCAGACGCAGGGCGAACAGAGTGGTGTCCGGACGTGTTATTTTGATCCATCAATAATGTAAACCGAAGGATTTTTCTCTGTTAAAATTATACGGCGCAAGCACTTAATTAACTCAAGATGTTTTGGAATTTCGGAAATTTTTAAAGTGAATGGGGTGTCCGTGAGGGAGGAGTATCTAAGCCATTTGAATATTCGAGATGCTAATTAGTTCGCAAATAAATTATTTCATTCAGAAGCAGAGCTGCATATAAAAAAAGATTTTTTATCGATTAAAGCTCTATTGCTATGCGTATTTTTCTTTTGTTTAATTTATTTTCAATTTTTTCTTTTTATAATTATCAGGCAGATTCAGCAGGGCGCAAATATGTATAAACTAAACGATGGCTCTTAATGAGCAATAAAATAATCATCGATAAATACCAAAACTGCTTTTTTCTGAAGTTAATTTCGTAATATCACCAAAGGACATAAAGTAATGCATGTGGAAATATCTCTATTGTCTGAAGCAACGTGCCAATCTTCTAATTTATATATTAATGTATTTAATACCTTAGATCATAATAATTTTAACTTACTAGGTCCATTCGTGCTCCAGTGTAAGTACGACTGAGAGTAATCTCCACTAGCACTAGAAATCAGGTATAGTTTTACTTTTGTGTTTATTACTGAAACAGACCAGCAATCCTGAAGTTAGACTCTTGCTGCACTTTATTCTTCCCAGTATTGCACATACGTATTTAATAATACAATTTTACGCTCTTCTGCTCCGTCTCACTGGAAATATTTTTAGGTCATCGTCATACCAATCCCCAAAACACATGTGTATGTACTTGTGGTCCCTTAGATTATCGCCCTATTTCCATCCTGCCGTTCATTTCGAAGGCCTTAACAAAGAGCGTCTTTTATCAAATTATCATGCGCTTTGTTCAAAGTTAGCGATGATATTAAAACTGTACTAGAGGATGATAAGTTAACAACATTGGTTCTCTTAGTCTTCTCAAAATTGACATTTGACGCAGTTAACCATCAAGTTTTACTCAAAAAGTTGCATTCTAATTGATCGCGATATGCGTGTGATACAAATGGAGTTCCGCAAGGATCTATTCTTGAGCAACTTTTATTTACAATGTTTATAAATGGCATTTTTTCAGTACTACACAACAGCTAGTTTCGAAGGCGCCGGGAGGTAGGTGGGAAAAAGGCAGGAGAAAATATCGACAAATATTTACAAAGTATAACTAATTGGCAGTCGGAGGCTACGCATATTTTTGTTAGTCTGTCTAGATAGCCTAATTCTGTTGGAAATTCAAAATGGCTGATCCAATATTGTGTATGACACATTCAAACTGAACGGATTTTCGTGTAAATAATTGTATAGGGGTTATCGGTGTCATTGATTCTAGATCTGCTATTGAATTTTCGAAATTTAAGATGACGGCCGAAAATTCTCAACATAACTGAATTTGATGAAAATGTGTTCGTAGGGAAGCTGTATTTAAATCTACTATTAAAAAAAGGTTAAGAGTCGTAAATTTGAAATATGGTGTAATTATTTACAAATTTGAAAATAGCTCATACAAAACTGAAGAAAGGGTGATTGAATACATATGTTGCAAGTACAGACCCAGCTCCGGTGCAGTTACAAGTTATGTTACAAGTACAGGTAAAGGCACAAGATAGATATAAATGCAGATACAATATACGTCCTGTGTCCAAGCGATGGGTGAATGGTTCTACACCGTGCGAAGCCAGGTAGAACAGCTAGTCCATAAATATAATAGTAGTTCTACGTCTTCGGTTGCGGCACAGTCGTGAGTGGGCCTATTGTCCTCTTTCTTATCTAAATGTGATTCCTTCTTTAACCGGATCTTCAGCGTCGCTTATCAATTTTAAGTCAGACTCGTAAAACTCCTGGTTTGCATTTTTTCGAAGTTACACTAACAGTCGTATGTATCAGGACATTGCGTTCAGTTTATCTGTTGGTACAAGTCGAATTGGTATTATCACTAATGAAAATACTAAAGCATCCAGAATTATACAGTACATAAAGTCAATTAAAATTTCCCCTACTTAGAACCTGCTATCCTGGCTAGATTGTAAAAATTTCAGAACACTATCGACTTTGTTAAATGCCCTTTAGATAATTGCATCTACATTTCTAAGGCCACTGTGTATAGCACCACACAAATTTAAAATATAAAAGTACTAGGTACATCGGACCCTAAAGGCTAATAATAGCAGATGTGACAATATTGATTACCTCAGCTCAGAACGAGGCATTCAACTATGTACTATGTACAATAGCAACAGATGTAAAAGCGGATTTGTCTTTAGTGTTGGAGTTCAGTTATATACGCAATTAGTTTTTGCTATCTATCGTTCGTCAGAAAAAATACGTGTTTATACACCTGCCTATCTCACTTTACTTTTCGACATTTATAAATCTTTTCTATTTTTAAACAGTATACACTTCTTCCTAATTCCTTGACTAAAAACTTGACGAATTACAGTGCTAATGAACATGTACATAAAATTCCAGAAACAGCAAAAGAAGAAGCAGGACAAAAACAACAATTCACCAAATTCCCAAATACTATGCCGATCAGATGGTGAACAGGAATCGTCCGATAAAACCAATCTCCCAAGTCAAAGCACTTCAAGTAATGGTTTGCCTTACGGTATCGAAATTTCTGATATTATGGGACGATATCTGGTTGCGTCCAGACCACTTAAAGCTGGAGAGCTAATAATTCAGGAGAGACCACTGGCTATAGGACCTTCAGTCGACAGCGAACCTGTATGCTTGGGTTGCTACCAGCCTTTAGAGAGCGATGTACTACACAATTACAAGTACGATTACAAAAGTTTTGCTTTATCTTCAATAATGAATGCTTTACAGATGCCCTGGTTGCAAGTGGCCAATGTGTGCAACAAATTGTCCTGGTATTGGAGAGGAATATGGTCACAGAATATCAGAGTGTAACGTTCTCCGTGACAAAGCACCTGGTGATATATTGCAGAAATGTGACAAAGGCAGTCTCAAGCTCTTATATGAAGCAATACTCCCTCTTCGGTGCCTTTTGATTAAAAAAGATATAAAACATAAGTGGGATAAGTTGATGGAAATGGAATCGCATAACGACATCCGGAAAAAAATTCCTTCCTTATGGAATCGTAATCAGGAAGTTATTGTTAATCGAATCAAGAAGATGTGGAAAATAACTGATTTTACTGATGACGAAATTCACACAGTTTGTGGCGTGATTGAAGTAAATTGTTTCGAAATAGGTCAAAACGGCGCTAAGGCCAGAGCACTTTACCCTTCAGCATTCCTTCTGGCCCACGATTGCCGTCCAAACACAACGCATGCAGATCATCCGAAAGACCACACTATGTCGATAAGGGTTACTAGAGAATTGAAGAAAGGAGAGCCTATTACCTTAAGCTACGCTTATACATTTCAAGTGCGTTCCAAAATTAATATCTTGTACTTACTGAATTGAATTAAAACATATTTCCTTCTAGGGCACACTTAAACGAAGGGAACATTTGCAGGAAGGTAAATTTTTCTGGTGCCGATGCGATAGATGTTCGGATCCAACTGAGCTGGGGACATACTCCAGCGCATTGCACTGTCCAAAGTGCCAAAATGGAATAATATTATCATCGGAGCCTTTAAATAACAAGGCTGAGTGGAAGTATAGAAATTCACAAAGTGCAAACGACTTCTTTTTAAATACCCTCTTTTGCTGTACAGATGCAAAAATTGCGAATACAGTGTTTCAGCCCAGTCAATGTTCCTTTTACTAGATAAGATGTTTAAAGACCTGGACACTATAGATCCGCACGACGTTACAAGTTTGGAGGAATACCTTCAAAGGTATTTTCATTCAGATGACAAAGACGCAAACTAAATTTTCATTCCCAGATACCGCAATGTTCTCACTGAGAATCACTATCTCAATGTATCAGCCAAGTACAATCTATTGCAACTATATGGACGAATCGATGGGTACATTATAAGTGAACTGTCAGAAGAGTGTCTGAAGCGCAAAGAAAATCACTGTAGAGATGTCTTGAAAGTAGTAGACATTTTGGAACCTGGTCTATCGCGTCTAAGAGGTAATGATGGGCGACTTGGCATTATTATTTTCTAAAAAAGATCCTTATCTGCTTTTAGGTGTTGTGATGTATGAGCTCCACGCTCCAATCATGATTTTAGCCACGAGGTTATTTGAAACTAAACGTATTTCCAGCAATGAATTGCGAAAACGTCTACGCGAGGTGGTAAAGTTATTAAAGGAAAGTGAAGTTATTCTTCTAATGGAGCCTGAAGGATCAAATGAACACACAATGGCCATTGCCGCAAAAGATGCACTGAAGAGGATAGGACCTATTTGATATCCAGATATAAAATATCCTCAAGTTATCTCTTACTGAACTCATTTTGTCGACTTGTAATAACTCTGTGCTCCTTTTTTATATTTACACATGAACTTTGGAGGGAATTTCAAAAGAAATCGTAAACAAAATTCATACATAAAATCAACTCTATCGTGCGTTTGCATAATCTTAATAAATAAGTCATCACATTGCCATCTCATTTTGTTGTGATCTCATCTTAACAGCATAAAAAATATGAATGCACACTTGCAAAAATCATTGCTTCTACCATAAGTAATATTTGTTATGTATAATAAAAACAAAATATATATTTCTAAAACACGTCTTTGTAATTTCCGTTGGGCATCATCACTAGTAATTTTTAGTTTTAGCCGACTACCCTCCTTCTAGTTTTAGAGTAGATGCAATTTAGAAATGCCTTGTCAAATGTAGTCAGTACGCAATCTGGAGTTCCTCAGGGTAATCATCTTAGTCACTTACTATTTATTTAATCTATTAACGATCTTGCAAAGATGTTAAAAAGAAAGTTTAAATCCTCCTCATCTGCTAACAATCTTATATGACAGGCACGTTTTCATTAGGACTGCACGTGGTAAAGCAAACACCTGCTTGATTAACACTGAAATTGAGAAACAGATGGTAGTTAGGAATATGTATTGGAAAGAACCGATTCAGAGAAAACTGTTCACTCTTTGTTGAACAGCCCAACTTGATGAATGGACCTTCAGGTGTTAAAAAGCAGTACTACAACAATCTAAATAACGTTACTAATAGTAAAGATTTGTGGACGCAGTTGAGAAGAAGTGGAATAGTTTCATCAAAATACAACTGCAAAAACAGATTTCTGCCGCTGATTGTAATAAATATTGTCTGTCGTCTATCCCCATTTCTACTCCATCTGCTCGTTTTCATATTGACAAACGTAATATTTCGAACTCATTGCACTTCTGAAATGAAAATGCAAAGTCAATCAAATCCAACGCTATGGGACTAATGTTGCCTTATCTAACTTGCATCCTCAATTTTATTTTGACTACTTTCGAATATCCTGTGTTTAGATCCATTCACATACTGGCATTTTTGTCGAAAATCTAGGAAAAGCTTATCCATCAGCTGATATTAGAGTTCCTACATAGTCATCAACTGTTGGCCTCTAACCAAAACGGCTTTCGCAAGAAACACAGTACTTTGACTGCTTTGTTAAAGTTGGCTGAGGATACCAGGAATAGCCTTGATAAGGAAGGCTTTTGACTCTATTAATCACGATATCTTTATATATAAATTAAAGTATCAATTTGGATTTTCAAAAAAAAAAAAGTAAAAATAAAGTTTAAAGAAAATATGTTTGTCTAACACAATGGGCCTATATAGTGTATATCGACAGCTAGGATTTCTTTCTGATCGAAATTAAGAAGTAAAAAGTTTGTGGCCAATTAGGCAAACATTTCGGAATGATTAAATTTCACCAAGCAACACCTTCATTTTTCGGCAGCTAAAGCCCGGGACAGACATGGGGTATCGATATCCAGCTATTCGCAATACTCCGTTCATACCCCATGTGTGTCACCGCATATCCTGGATATACCCCGAAAAACAACTGGCTATGAACTGGGTATGGATACCCCCAAAAACTTCTGGATATAAGACATAACTTACTGTGCACAGCGCCACGGGCGGTCAGTGGTGGCACTGTGAGCAGACAAATTTTGCCAAGCCAGCAACAAATTCCTCGACTTTTTCCTGCGAAGGTGGATATACATTCAAGAACTCTGACTAAAAACAGTCCAAAGTTCTTTCGCGAAATCCTAAGATATTATATTTTATAATTGATTTACCTTCTTCCTAAAGTAATGTTTTTAAACATACCTTGGACCATACCAATCTTTGTTTTGAGGCAAGCTTAGAACCTAGCCACCAAAGCCGCAAATACATTCTTCTTCGCAACGATGCTCTCATTGCTAGAAGCCGCAATTGCTTCCTCCTCCTGTCCAAATCCTGAATTTGCCTCATATTAGCAAAAATTTGCTCTCGCTTTAATTGAATTAACGCAACTATTTCTTCCATTTAAGAAATTCAAATTTCAGATCTCGTTTTTGAAATGTAAATTTGACACAACTTTGACAGCGCGATACCCAGTTTATGTGTGTCAGGAGTACTCAGATAGCTGGATATTCGTGATATCTGGATATAGATATCCAGTTATCGATACCCCATGTGTGTCACAAGTATAAGACACACTTCAGAAAGGTTGCCGAGTTTACGTAATTTTCTAAGAAATATTTGCACCTTTTCCACATTAGTAACTGAGCAAACATACTATCAAATTGCTTTCTGGTATAAATACGGGTCTAGACCCGCAAAAAAGTTACCTCCTGGCTCCTATGTCAGTTACGTCTTCATCTCCAATAAAATTTTCTTTGTGCTTCTTTCAACCATTGGTAAGTCACTCCTTGCAAACGTTCAAAGCAATACCGGCTCTGCCTCCTGGGCTTTTTCTCTACTTATGTAAAAAGCGATCTTTACATTTGTAAAGTATCTTTGTAAGTGTACAAATGTGAAAATATTTTTAAAAAATTTCTGTTCTAGCGATGGTCTATTCATCGGGTATAGTTGATGAGAGATTTTATCCTACAACGGCTAAAGTGGAGGATATACCTAGACTTGCACCTCCTGCGGGTATAGTTGACCCGGGATTCACACCTTAAACGTCTAACATGGGAGCCTTATGGGAATATATTGTGAATGAAAATTTAAATAAAAACATTAAGGCTTCCCATCCCAGTAAAAACAGTTGTTTTGTTACTCAGATTTTTTCGTAAGCCAAATTATTTCACTTTACCACATGGGGTTTAAGGCCTATACAGATCAGCAGGCAGCGCAGGCAACAGCAACGCGTCGTCGGCAGCCGCACTTGTAAATCGAGTGGCTGATACAGAAAAGCCGGCAGCGGCAGTTCATTTGACAATTTAATTTCGATTTTACTTATTTGCGCTGGATCGGCGGGTTTTCCCGATCCGTGCGCTACAATTTATTCAAACTAAGCACCAAAACAATTAATCAAAATTTGCAGCTCTGAAACGGCTTCGTGTCATTGGCAGTACCGAAGCAGCGGCAGTTCGCATAGATTTTGCGACGAGTCGAGGAGCTGCCGCTGCCGCAGCCGGCTGTTCTGTTTCATGGCTTTACGTCGCAAGCGGTCATCGTACACACACTCATGACACATTCAGCTCTCCATTCTCAGTGTGTTCCTCCGTACGGCGTTCCTCCAACCTCTAAGCATTTTCTGACTTGTTTTGACAGCTCGCACTCGCGTATCGAATTAGCGTGATTTTTGTAGCGAATAAACTAGTCTTTTTAGAAAGAGTTTGAAAATGCCGCCGTCTAGAGTAAAGCTACACAATAAAACCGGAAAACTGAAGTCAATTAAGACTGTGACGAGCGAACCAGGATCGACGGACGCAGCATCAACGAGTAGGGATTCTGAAGCTGACCGGCAGTTCGAAGTAGAGCTCTGTTGGTGCATTCAACAGCTAGAGAATTCGCTAAACTCTGGGAAACTCAATCAGAAACAAAGTACATATATTGTCTTTAAAATACTTGTCTCTTTTAATCTGTTACATATTTTACTTTAGCGCAAGACACTGAGAAAGCAATTAAGGTACTGAAAAGCGGTAACCAGCCAATAATCAAAAAGAGGCAGTTGATGCGCACGACATTCGGTGACTACAGGGCTAAGATGGCAGAGGAGGAGAAGAAGATGTCTTTGGGTATTGTAGCTGCCAATAGTATTCGACGATTTATTTACTTTCTTAATTTCAGCCGCCCGACAAATAAAGTTTGCCGATAAGGTATCCAACAAGAAGTCGCACTTTGTAAAGAAAGCGGCCTTGTCTACGTCTGGAAAAGACTTTCGGTTTAATTTTGCTGTTGAACAGGTTGAGCAACTGAATATTTCCCGGGAGAACATTCTGCCTAAAGAGGATAATCAAAAGACTGCTGATTGTGACAAGTCCGAATTTCATTTTGTACCATCTGGAAACACATTTAAGTTTAATTTTAACATTGATGCAGATGGGAGTTAGTAAATAAAAGGAAATTAGATTATTTTTAAAGAGTTTAGGTGCTTTCAATTTCATGATCTGTAATGGGTAAAGTGCTCTGTTAAAGAACACCCACGTATTTTTTGCCGTTTAATCCCAATCCGAGGTCAGAATTGGCTCATCACCCCAAGATTTTTCGTGACAACTGAAAAACGACGTGAAAACCGGCCAATATAAGGTTTACATGAGAAATGGAGATTTTGAAAGTGCACTGTATGATTTCGATGTATTTTTTCCTGCTAAATTCGAATCCGAGGTCAAAATTGGCCCATTACCCTGAGATTTCTTCTAAATCTTTTCACCATAACGCCTGAGTCTTCATTGCCCTGATGATAAAGTATCCACATAATTAAGGCCTGATTGTATTTTGCAACTGAGCTTAAGGATGGGCATCACATTAAGAGATATTTGGGATAATATTTGTTAACAGAGTGGCTTTTCGCATCGCCCTTTTTCTTGTACTTTTGAAGTTTGGGTTCGTGTACATGCTAAATAATTTATAACTTAATTAAATAAACTCCCACATCGGCACAAAACAATTCATAAAGGAGAATTTGCCTTTTACAAAATATCGACTGAACTTTGCCTGTTTGTTCTGTGTTTTTAGCATGTACACGAACCCAGATTGCTATTGTACAGGGACAAGGCGAATAGCCACTGCCATTTTTTAATTACTTGTGATTAAATTTTCAAATAATTGTCATCAGAAATCTCTCATATTTTAGAAGGTCCTTACCCGACTTTTTAGATTGCATATATCCTTTATTTGAAACCAATTGAGGAAAATTTGATTTTGTTCAAACAACTTATGAGAAGCTTTCACTTTTTTATTTTCAATCTCAAGAAAAAATCATGGACCGTAACAGTTATAATTTCGTTCGTAAAAATCACATAAGTATAAAAGAATAATTCTGGGTTTTTATTTAAAAAATGTTAACTCGATGTTGTGAACCCTGAGAAGGTTTATATTTATTCAAAGGTGCAGAGGCATACGTTATTCCACTGTTACTGCCAATTTCAGGGCATGAAATAAACTTTAATTTTTTCCCACCCTTAACACAATCGATCGACACAATTTTTTGGCTCTCTCTCTTAATTGTTTACAGGAATACAATGGTACTCGTTCATTTCTGTTTTAGATAATGGGAAATTTCTCTGTACGTAGTCTCTCATAGTTATAAAGTATATGACTCAACGAATCACCGTATAAATAAAAACAACTTTTTGTCTCGCTCGAAAATGTATTTTTTTTTCTAAAATTATAATCTTAGGGTGTATAAAATGAACTGGGTAACACCTTACGAGCTAATTGTGCATCAATCCATGGTCTCAATTTTGCCACACTTGTGTATACTGCTGGAGTTGTGTCACCGCAACCGATATGCCATGCTCCAATGCCTGCCTGGTAGTACCTGTCGGGTGTTCCAGGAATTGGGCAAACTAAGGGTGAACCTCCATCCCCTTTGCAAGTGTCCTTTCCTGACTCACCGCCTGCACATATAACAGAGCTGTGCAATTGGAAGTCATTTTCAAGGCGAGCTTTACGCAATTCAGCTTGACATGTATCACTTGGCACAATAGGTAGTTGGACTTTGCTTAAAATTGCGGACTGTTTTCCAGTATCCCTACCCCAACCTGTAGCAAAGCAACGAAGGCCGTCGAAAGTTATTGTTGCTGGTGGCAGACAAATTGGCTTTGCATTTTCTGCTATCTCGAAAGGCGCCTCTAAAAAGAGTAGGGCGATATCGTATTGGAGATCTCCACTATTGTAGTCAGGATGGATGACCACTTCAATAACATTCCGATCTTGATCCTCCAGCAGTTCTGCTTTGGTCTCGATATCCCATTCACCTGCACGAGCTATAAGAGTTTGCAGAGGCTTTTTATCTACACAGTGGGCTGCTGTTAGAACAACCCCAGGACTAACTATAGACGCCCCGCACTCGTACACCTGGTGTCCTTCCTGCTCTTTCCTCAAAATAGCCACCATCCAGGGGAACTCTCCGTACTGGGTTTCGTCGTCGTTGTCCCGCGTAATCTTGAAGCCAATTCCATCTGGATTTCTGAAGCCACAGCCTTCACCTTCACCCACATTCTTCGTGCTAATCTGGTCCCCTAGTTCATGTTCACTTCGAACAGTTGTAAAGAACAAAAGGCAAACTACCAAAAGTCTCATTGTTATGTTTCGCGAACCTGAAACAAATAGTTCAAAAACTGTATCAATAATTTAAATAAACAAGCACAAAAAGAAAGAAAGCAAATCTTAACTATGACTTTGGTGCAATAGTACCAAAACACCTATTAAGACCCTGTCACACATATTGACTTTGATATCATAATAGCGCAGTAGTTTGTTTTCCACCAATTTATTTTTTCTAAATCTGTACCTAATTAAAAGCTTTATTTTCTTTTGTTACTACACATAATTTGAACTTAAAATATTGAACTACCGAATAATTACCCAATTTCTTCAATATATTTTTATTGTTCACAGCATGGCATGGCTCAGGCAATCTTCACTCTCACTTATGGTCCGGTTGTCCTCTTCCATCGGACAAACAATTCAATCGACACAATGTAATAAATTTAAAACGAATGTGAATCAGACGTGTTGGTCACGATTATTACGTTTGTCTCGAGTTAATGGCTCATATTCTAAAAACGGAGAAAAAGTTCAGTCTCAATTTTCATATAGAAAAGCCGAGATCGAACTCGATTTTTCCTTGTAAACATTGAGACTAAGCTTTTCCTGCGTTTTTAGAATACTAGTATAAGCCCTGCTCTGTTCACCTCACATTCAACAAGTAGCCTCACGGAACGGTCTAACATGACAAGTTTATATTACGTGCCGCTTAACAAGTATGAGCACAACGCAAGTTGCTTTTTTTAATTATCTGTATATCTCTCCACTATTCTCCACAAAAGGTTGTATGATAAAGAGCTGGATTTCGTACTTCCGTACGAAAGTAGTGGAGAGATCTACATATATAGCGTACATCATAAAAAAACGTACATTTTGCCCCAATTGGTCCCCAAAATCATGGTTTGTTTTTTAGATGATAAAAAACCGCTTCGAGTTACAACAAAAGCATTAAATTAGCCTCAAATAAAAACTTGCTTTTCACTACCATCCCCGAACATCCGGAAGTTTTGCGAGGTGGTGGGGCAGAACCCATGCAAGTTTTTGATTGTCCGAGCATAAGGAATCTCCTGAAAATATAGCCCCTAACTAGATACATTCCTCTTTTTGCGGTCGTTTTTCGAACTATCACTAAAATAATTTATAGAATTTGAAAAGCTTTGATATCACAGTGAAAATTTTGTGAAGGAAAATAAACCACTCCCGTAAAAATATTTAAGTGCCCATAAATAAACTAAATATTATACAAACTTCAAAAATTGACAAAATAAATACCAAAATTGAAACACTTGCTGGACCACATAATGAAGTGAAAAAAATAAAGGAAATCCACTCGTTTTTTACTAAGGATAATTATGCAAACTGTTTAGCTTCTCGGATCGAAACACTCACAACATTTTAAAAACTCGTTTATATTATTAAACAAGAAATATCACCAAAAAACGCATTCTCTTAAGAATTAATAAATCATAAATTCTTATTAAAATAAGTTTGAAAAACAGCTATGACAAATATACATAGTTTAGCTCACCCTCAGTGCAGGCCAAATGGGATCAGTTATACAGGTCTCGTGCTATATTTCCACTGTGGTTTGCAATACGAGTTCGACTAAGAGTAGCCTCGCACTGATCACAGCATTCTATAAAAGTTGATATTAATAACTCCAGGGGTGTGCAAAGCTGTAACCATTATCTCTGTTGGTATCAGTTGGGAATTATTGTGGTGGTTTAAGTATATTTGCATGAATTGCAAATGAGCATCTTTGATTTATAATATACTTTCGTAATGGCTACCAAAGTTCTTAAGCTTCAACGGATTGCCATGAATTGCAAAACGAGGGGTAGGAGTTATTGGAATGGGAGAATCCTGGCTTCGAATCTGCACAATAAATTAAATCTTGCTTTCTTTCTTTTTGTTTAAATTATATGAATGAACGAATTATTTATTTCAGGTTAAAGAAACGTAACAATGGGACTTTTAATATTTTGCCTTTTATTCCTTGCAGCCGCTACCACTCAAAGTCTAGACGACTTGTTGATAAGTGATGTTTTTGGGAAATACCTTCTCGCAAAGGAACCAAATATTGCTCCACTTCCCGGGTGTCCCTCGGGAAGTGAGTGTGTTCCGTACTATCTTTGCAACAAGCTTAACACAGAAGGAGAGTCTTTAATTGATATTCGTTTCGGAGATAATACTCCCCAGCAGTGTCCTTTTCTAGAAGTATGTTGCGCTATCAGTGTAGATTTAATTAATCGTTTCCCTCCTACCTTAGTCGTCTTTGATCCAGCAAGAAACATCAGAAAGATGTGGCTTCACAAATCCAAATGGCATTGGTTTCAAGATCACGGGGGAAAAAGACGACGAAACCTAGTACGGAGAGTTTCCCTGGATGGTGGCTATTATAAGAAAAGAGCAGGAAGGATATCAAACCTTCAACCTTTTGCACGAGTGCGGGGCGTCTATAGTTAGCCCTGGCGTTGTACTTACAGTTGCTCACTATATAGATAAAAAGCCTTTGCAGACCCTTCAAGTTCGTGCCGGTGAATGGGATACCCAAACACAAGCAGAATTACTCCCGCATCAAGATCGCAATGTTGTTGAAGTGTTTATCCATCCTTACTACAATCGTCGAGGTATTTTCAACGACATCGCCCTACTCTTCTAGAGGCGCCTTTCGAGATAACAGAAAATGTAAAACCAATTTGTCTGCCACCGGTAACAATGACTTTCGACGGTCTTCGTTGCGTTGCTACAGGTTGGGGAAATCACACTATCGGATTTTAAAGAAAATCGACCAACCTGTGCGAAGTGATACATGCCAAGCAGAATTGCGTGAGACACGACTGCCATATAATTTCGAATTGCACAACTCTTTTATATGTGCTGACGGTGAAAGAAGAAAGGACCATTCTAAAGGAAATGGAGGTTCACCTTTAGTTTGTCCAATTTCTGGAACACCCAACAGGTACTATCAGGCCGGTATTGTTGCATGGGGTCTCGGTGGCGGCGACTCAGTTCCATCAATGTATGCAAGTGTAGCAAAATTGAGACCATGGATTGATGAACAGTTAGCTTATAAGAGGGTATCTAGCACATTTTATACAGTCTAAGAAAATAATTTCAGAGCAAAGGAAAAGGTCTTTATATTTATATGGTGATTCGCCTTTCAGTTCGAACAATTTCTGATGTCAGGGGTTGAGTCAGAGAGAAGTGGAACACGCTCTCTGGGTTGAGTGAATATAATTGCAGAGTCCGTGGGTTCAATTCCTACCAATGGCATCGCTATTGAGCACATACCGGTGGTGTTCACACCACATGAAAGCGATTATTTTTCATTCAGCTCAACACAGCTGTTACTTCTTACAGCAAGTAGCATGATCTGGAATCCGTCTGCAAGGCCCATACCTTCATAATTTAGTCGCATAATCAGGGACCGAAAATAACTGTAATCTCTGGAAATTTTTGTATAAAAGTCTTCGCCTGAATTTTTTGAATATTATGTGCAATTTTAAATAGGAATAAATATAATTGCATACCCTACTGATATAATGCAGTTTTTCAGAAAAAAGCTTTTCCTTTTAAGTCAATGATCGACATTTATTTTTGGATTGTTTTATTAAAATCCATTTTTATTACATATATTTTTTTTAAGGTAGAGGGTCAAATTTACCCTTGCAATTTTCCCCAGGTCATTTTTCCCCTTCTAATTTTCCTCGAGCCTCTGTTTCCCCTTAGCATTTTTTTCCAGAGTTTAAATTTCCCCGGTAATATTTCCCACTGTCAATTTTTCCTTTCTTAATTTCTTGAAATAGACTAAAATGCGCCTTTTGCAAAATATTGGAAAATGACGGCGGGAACTTTAAAAACCGGAGGAAAAGTGACCGGCGGAAAATCGCCAGGGTAAACTTGAGGCCCAATCTTTTATAACACTTACACTGGCACTTTTTTTTAAGTCCAAAAATAAAAGCATTGAAAAGAGATTTATATTAAATTGTCTCAATAAGAGTTATTAAAGACTATTATTTCTTAAGTCTGGAAATAAAAGTCTCAGGATGAATTTTATTTTCTGTTGGCTAACTAAGAGTCATTGAAAGAAAAGAAAGTCATCAAGTAATCAATTATATATCTATGTATACAAAAAAGAATTTTTGTTCGTGTGTTCGTCTTCTATGCGTTCCTAAACCATTTATTGCGATGAAACTTTGATGATCTGTTGTGCGCGTTACTGGAATTTAAGATCGCGGATCCAATACGGCGGCGTATTTTCCAACTTGAAGGAATATTTATGAAAAAGGGCACTCTGGTGTTTTCGGAGTCGATGATCTCGAATCAACATTTTTATAAAAACCCTGTGAAAAACATCAGCAGCAGACTACATAATACTCCCTGCAAACACACAAAAAAAATTAATTCACACCCAGCTAAATAGCTAAAACACCTAAATTAAAAATATGGCCAAATTATTGTCACCTCATGAAAAAACGTATTAATGTAGTTTACAATACTATCGTTGTATCCTTTTGCTATTATGAATTGGCATGTCGCTTACGATGGTTACCTGAAGTACGAAGTACGAGGAAAAGTCGGGTAACTCAGTAATAGTAAATATATATAACTAACTAAGCTTTCTAATAATTCTTTAAAAACGGTGCTAAATAAACTTACTATTTGAAAATTAGTTTCGGAGCACTCAGTGTATTATAATTTTATGATTGGCATACTTTTCGTTAATCTTTTCGGTTCTGTCTCTCACTCGAAGATTAATGAGGTTCTGCTAGGTAGGTACATCTCTGAAAGCTCACAATAATTACAGTGCTTTCATCATTTCTTAATTGGTATAAACAATACACGGAAAATCAACTTATCTCCCAACGAGTTTTCCAGAATTGACTCACCCCTTTCTACGCAGGTTCGAAAGGTTTTGCTGAATATATTGTATTACTTGAAATTCGCAATTGTGTTCATGCATCGCGTCCTCCTGTAATAGTTAAGAAAACATTGAACTGATATTTTACCGTGGATTTAATTTCCGTTGTACCATTCGGAAAAACATGAAATAACTGTGAGTCACAGAATAATTTACCTTGCCTAATTTGAATTAAATGATCTGGGGATTTTCTTAGCAAGTTGCATGCAATAAATTGATCCACTCGAATCTACGCAAATGCCCTTGGTGTGCAAGTACCTAATGGGTTTTTCAATATTCAACATTCATGCGGTCGCGAATACTTTCCTTTATAACTCCAAAGGTGATCATTTGCGATTTATGCAAATTTACTTAAACCACTGATGAGCCCAGACCCGAATCGGTGTTATTAAGTAACTCACAACTGATAGCAGCAGAGATAATGGTTACAGCTTTGCACACCCCTGGAGTTATTCCCAATGCTCGTAATTGCAGTACCTTGGTCAGCTCAGCACCGAGAATTGGCATAGCAGTGGTATGGATCAGCTTTTATTGAATGCTGAGATCAGTGTGAGACCATTCATAGCAGAACTCGGTTGGCAAACCACAGTGACAAATTTAATACGAGGCGTGTTGCTGTAAAGTTAAGTTAAAATACAAGATAGTCGTCGCGAATAGATTAGGGGTAAGTTTCATTCTGAAGTCCGGCAAATCATTAGTATTTCCCATTAGATTTGAAGAAAACAAATCGGCATACGTGTTTGTCTCTTCTGCGTTACCTGCTTACAGTGATAATAAAAAGTCAAATAATCTTCAATACCAGTTTTCCAACCTTGAACTCCAAGATCTTCTGTTGGCTTCACATTTGGGGCCGGTAGTTTAAAGGCTTGACTGAGGTGTAGTGCGATGTCGTAATAGTTTGGAGATTTGTGAGTGTGCGTTAGTTACATTTAACTGCTCGACCATTAATATAAAAACTTCTTTAATTGTCCCAAAGTGGCGATAAAATTTGTTTTGTCTATAACAAATACGTTATGAAGTAGAATTGCGAGAACAACTTATTTGTTTCTAAAAGTGAAGTAGCGTCGTATTACTTGATCCAAATATACCTCCCCAAAGTTTGCAGACAATTTTTAAAATTCAAATAATTGTTTGCAAAATCTTGTGATCAATTTACATGTGTTTAATTGTACAATAATTATTCTTGATTATTATCTTAGAAGTTGAAAGTGTTGGTTGGTTCTTTAGATTAAAAAGAGCTTCCATCTTTCATCGAAGCTGTGTTGCATAATATTATAACGTTTCAGATTTAGATTAGGTCATGTTCCTAATAATATCAAAAGTTAAGACAAAAACTGCACCTCGATTCGATTAGCGTGGTCTGCAATATTAATAATCGTGTCGTTCAAGACGTCATATCATTTGAGACGTGTCGCATGGTGAGGGAATCACGATAATTAAATATTTTTTGATTAATTTAAAATTGTTTAATTTAGATTGCTACAATCGCTAAGACTTTCATATTTTTTTAAAAGAATTGATAATTCTGATATTCGATCAAAGAGCTTTTTATTATTGTTATTCCCAATTTATTGGCGAGTATATTTGTACTGTATAAGACCTGCTATTGATCATTTCAATTCTGTTGAGACTGATAAAATTAAACACATTTTTCAGAGAAACAATCTTTCTTCTGTTACATACAGACAGCCTAGAGGGGTACTTTTAAAATATTTTGAGTATCATCAAGTATTCGATATTACAAGTCAACGCCATGGTTAAATAAATAATAGCTAGCAGTACCAGGCGATTTTTTCAATGGGACTTTGGGATTTATTACTCGAAAATTAAACGACTAACGATACATACATAAATATAAGATTTTCCAAAAGTTCCTTTAAGATTTTGAATATAAATGACTTTACGTACGACTTAAAAAATTGATGTTCTGTAGGGTCATAACTTTTTGCATGCAGAATATCATCGGAAATGCAATAACAATCTCCGATAATACCAGCTTATGGCCAATTGCGAAAATGTATGAAAAAACTGAGGAATGCGATTGAATAGAATGAATGATGGTGAGAACTGTTTTAGGGTTAATATTCCGCTTCAAAAGATTTGGGCTTTTAATTATCTTCCCACCCACGAAAATTGTGACAAATTAGTTAATTTGAGTGGGAATTTTTCTAGATTTTACGAAAATGTGTAGTACCTAACCAGAGACCGAAAATATTTGGTTTTATCCATTTTTAAACTATTAAACTTAAGGAAAATGTTCATGGTATAATTTTAAACACCATATTGTAATGTCATGCGTATGATGCGCTCATTATGTTTTTGCTAAGCTCAACAAAATTTATCTTTTTTAAAAAACTGTCTAAACTGTTATTTCTAGCCGATTATAATTTGAAGCAAAAAACCAGCTCAGAAGCTTACTACTTTTTTGTGACTAAAATAAAAGCCCAACTTGGCTTTTTTTATTTTTCGAGTCAAAAATAAAAAGTCAGTTCGACAAATTCTAAAACAAACAGCCAAATTGGTCCTACATTTTTGTCAGAAAAAAATAACGAGCTTCAAAACTTTTTATTTCTGGCTCGAGAAAATAAAAGGCCAGCTGGTTCGAAATTATTTTTGGTCGGGAGTAACAGGTAAAGAGCACTTTTTGCAAAAAAAGTCGAAACTGGGGTGAAACCGTGAACTCGTTTCGGTTTGTGGGTTTCGAGTTTTATGAATATCAAAACAATCTTTGTTTGGCAGTATGTAATTCATTCGACTTTTAAAATAGTAAGGTCCCACAGAGACACCACTAGAATCCAAAAATCCTGACGTCAACTGAATCATTTTAGAAATGAAATGTGTGAAAAATATTGTGCCTTAAGCAATTACTATGAAATTTTTATTTTCTTCAAGAGCGATAGTGAGTAGCAAAATGTACAAGAGCTGTGTATAAAACAAAGAAAAAAAAACAGTCAAGTGCGAGTTGAACTTGCACAAGAAGGGTTCCATACCGGCGTACAACATATAACACTAATTCTTTTGTAAAAGAAATAAGAGAGGCTTTATAGTATAATCGAAATTTTTTTTTCTATTTTGCATGGCGGCCAATTTGAAATTGGCCATTTTGGTTTTTCATTATCTGTTGTTATAGCGGCAATAGAAATACACGCTCTATGAAAATTACAACTTTCTACGTATTACGGTTCATGAGACACAGCTCGCTGACAGACAGACAGACGGACCCCTATCGCCTATCAGTGTACCTCTCCCGATTAAAAATAAACAAGTAATATTGAGTTCTCTTAAATATTCGTATTTAATAACATTGCTTGCTAACTTTGTAAATAAACTCACATTCTTACGCACCAATTCAACTTCTACCGGGAAACAAATTTAACAACCCGAAGCAAAAATATCGTTCGACCGAAATGAAACCATTTCGACTTCGAATAAAAAATCGAAACAAAGTTATATGGTGCCCAGATATACAAAAATTCGAAACGCACAAATCGAAACAAGTTGCGTGGTGTCGCTCCTAGTTCGGTCCGTGGTAGTAACTGTGGCACAATTTATAGATATGTAAACAAATATAGGACACAATTTTTGTTAATGGACAAATCCTTGGAACTGAGGAAAACAAAGTAGTTTGATGTGTTGAGAAGAAAAAAAGAAATTAAAGATTTTTAACCGCTGGACATTATTTATGAAATTTTTGTTCACAATTAAAAAGCATATCTTGCGGATTCAAAAAATTGTTTCATAGATAGAAAATGGTAAAATAAAAGATACTATGTATGTACATTATGTACAAGCTTATAGTTAAACATAATATAGTCGATATATCAAAGTTAAACTATAAGACACCATTTTAATATGGGTAAATTCAAAAATGCATCAAAACCGCCTCGATGCAATATTGAGCTTCAGTGACTACTACTACGTTGTTTGATATTGTACCAACATCATAGTTAAATTTTAATTTCTCTATTTTCAGATACGAGTAGCATAACAATGAGACTTGTGGTAGTTTGTCTTTTATTCCTTGCAACAGCTCGATCTCAAAATATTGATGACTTGATAAGTGAAGTTTTTGGGGAGCAGACTACTACAAAGGCACCAAGTATCAATCCGCGACCGAGTGAGCCTAACATCACACTCGCAGGGTGCCCTTCGGGGAGCGATTGTGTTCCGTTGTATCTTTGCAAGAATGACAAGATTATCACAACTGGGGAAACTTTAATTGATATTCGTTTTGATGCTGGTGCACCTCCACAGTGTTCTTCTCTAGAACGCTGTTGCTCTATCGGGAATAAAGTGAGCTGCATTACCATCTTGGCTCTGTTGCATGTTATGCTTATTCACATATACATTCCCCTCTTAGGTTTCCGAGCCTTGGCTCCAACCCAAAGATACACCAGAAGGATGTGGATTCAGAAATACGGATGGGGTTGGCTTCAAGATCACGGGCGACAAGGATCAAGAAACCCAGTACGGAGAGTTCCCCTGGATGGTGGCTATGTTAAAGGAAGAGCAAGCTGGAAATCAAATATTTAACATATACTTGTGCGGCGGGTCAATAGTTAGTCCTGGTGTTGTCTTGACAGCTGCCCACTGTGTAGATGGAAAGGCTCCGCAGAACATAAGAGTTCGTGCCGGTGAATGGGATACACAGACCAAGGCAGAACTCCTGCCGGATCAAGATCGCAATGTTGCTGAAGTAGTAGTCCATCCTGACTACTATCGTGGAGGTCTCTTCAACGATATCGCCCTAGTCTTCGTAGATGTGCCTTTTGAGATAGCAGAAAATGTAAAGCCGATTTGTCTGCCACCAGCAACAACAACTTTCGAAGGTCTTCGTTGCTTCGCTACAGGCTGGGGAAAGGATACTTTCGGACAAGCTGGACAATATCACGTCATTTTAAAGAAAATCGACCTTCCTATTGTGCCACATGATAAATGCCAAGCTGAATTGCGTAAAACTCGATTGGGAAATTACTTTGAATTGCACAGCTCTTTTCTATGTGCAGGCGGTGAGCCAGGAAAAGACACTTGCAAAGGAGATGGAGGTTCACCCTTAGTTTGCCCAATTCCTGGAACAATCGACCGATACTACCAGGCCGGTATTGTTGCATGGGGTATCGGTTGTGGCGACGCAATTCCAGCAGTATACGCAAATGTGGCAAAATTGAGACCATGGATTGATGAACAGTTAGCTTATAAGAAGATAGCCAGCTCATTTTATACACCTTAGAGAATAATTTTAGGAAAACAAAATTTTCATTTGACTAAAATAAAGAAAATCTAATATGTTTTTGTGAAGCTTTTTATACTCTCTCCCAAAATATTCAATCTTAAGAATTCCAGCCAAAAGTCTCATTCAAACTATGGCTATCGATATATAGTCATCTTTTACGGCCTATAAATCTAAAACACCATACGGCTGTTTTTACTTATAAAGAAATTATAGTAAATTTGACAATGCTGTTAAAATATTGTCTATGCTAGTAGTAAAAAATAAAGAATTTTTTACGGATGTCATCCACTATCGGCAAGGAACACAAATAAAAACAAACTCTGCTGCCATAGTTACGGCCATACTTGTGCTAATTAAAATTCCCTCCTGAACTTAGAGTCGGACCGGCACTGGAAAAATGTATTTGAGAACATGAATATACGTCGGTTTCGAGTTAAATTTGTTTAAAATCCACATCGTTTAATATTCCGGAAAAAGTTTTCTAAGTACAAATTTGTATATCCTTCCTCTACCTGCACATGGTATACCTTTTGGAAAGATAATAAAATGGGAAGTTTAATAAAAATAAAATGGGGTGTATTAATTATATGAATTTTAGGAAATTTCGTTTTTCTCCTTTCGGCTGTGAATGATGATAGATGTAGATCAACTTTGGTGATATTTTTGGAAAGCAAATTGAGATAGGAGTTGTTTGGCGTGAGTTTAATGTCGCTGCGTTTAGAAGATCAAAAGATAAAAATAAATTAATAATGTGTATACCGAATTTATGAATCACCTGTAGCTCGCAAATGGTGAAGACTTGCCGCCCAATGCCGTACACTTTTTTTTGGCTAGGAGAGATCTATCACCCCACTCATTTCTGCGTGCGTTATGAGAAACGCCCCCTTTTAGACTGTTGGGAACTAACTTGCTTCTCCTTAGCTAGCTTCACTGCTGATAAAAATATATTTTTTTAAATTACCCTAAGTAAAATTCGTTTATCGGCTTCACTTAATATTCGATCGCGCGCCTGCTTTCGAACCATAGTATTCTTTGTTTTCCATTTTTTTTAATATCACCGACCGTTGACTTTCCTTTTTTCCCGATTTATATTAATTTTTATTTTATTTTTTATTTTTTAGTACATTTGACTCATAAAAGCTTGTTCTTAAAAAATTTTATAGTTGTTTTTTTTATTTACCTTTTCTTCATTAGTTATTGGGTTTTTTTGTAATGCGAGTTTTAATTTTAATGACGTCATGTATGTAGCTAATCGTATTAATCGTCGAAATCTTTCATTTGATACCCAAATATAGGGGGTTGTGAAGAAAAAGATAATCTGCCACATTGAATTTAGAATGACGTCACGTAGCTTATCATATACTCGTCGACAACTTTCATTTGATACCCACATCAAGGGGGTTGTCAAGAAAAATGTAGTCAGCCATCTTGCGGCGTCCGCCATATTGGATTTAGAAGGGTATTGAATATGCTGTATTGCATTGTCACCGGAATTATATACGTGTGGCAAAATTGCAAAGCTCTAGCTTAATCAGAACTAATCGAAATTTTGATTGCAGATTTGTAGCAGACAGACAAAAAAGCAAGTTTAATAAAAGCTTGTAAAATATATTTATATAAAAGGTTAGCAAATGAAACATCGAAAGACATCAGGTCAAAAATTAGATAAGCCCATATTTTTATACATTTTTCATTTAAAATATCAACAGTGTCGAATTTGCTATCTGTGGCCTAGTGTCTTCATTTGTAATTTGATTTCCGCAAACATGAACCAACCCAGTTGAATGACATGAACTTATTTTTTCGTATTTAAAAATAAAATATCATTCTCTTCTGGAGTAGGTAAACCATTTAAAATATGCTTGAACGGTAGGGTGTTTGGATCTTCATTCGTTGACGTGAAACAGGAAAAGAGAAAAGGAAACAATTCTAATTAAATAAATAATATTACTTTCAAAAACAAAGCGGCCGGCAGTTGAAATGTTTTACTTCAACAAAAAGAGAATCTTGAATGAGATAAGACGAAGACTTGTTTTAAATGCTGGAAATTCCTAGTCTTTGAATTCCTTCATTTAATACAATTAAACGCGTGCAAACTTATTAGCCAGCATTGCTCTTCTGAATATATTTCGACAAAGGTTATCTTAGAAGCCAGTCGATGTAATCCGCACAGAGTTCTTCTTTCTTTAGTTGTGAGGGAAGAATTGATGTGTACTCGAGGATTTTTATTATATCTTGAAGTTGCTCATCCGAAACCTGTTCGAATAAATTTTAACAAATCTATAATGTGTATGTTGTGAAGCTTTTATTTAATTTAAACAAATCCAGTTCTAAGATCTGTCGTCGTTGTAAAGTAGCGAAGGCAGCAAAAGCAGCTTTCCTATCAGATGCATTTTGCTCAGTGTCCCCGCAGTTCGTCTCGAGACAGTTACAGTGAATATCGCGTCCACTGGTGGCCATAATCTAAAATTGTGCAAAGGAAATTGAAGTTGTACAATTTTACGGCAATACATGCACAGTTTCTGGAACGCAATACATTCCTAATCTGCTGGTATTAAATTGGGAGGCGATAATAACTGGACGAATGCAAGGTAAGTTTTTTCATTTTGTGTTTTGAATCTCTTCTTTCGTTTGCGTTTGTTTTTTATGCAAATGGCAGATACGCAAAATGCATAACAATTTGAAATTTAATGTTAAGGCTGTGACGTTCTTGTAATATTCCCAATTTGAATACCGAAATATATAAAGACAATATGTTATGTGCAAAATTCGACATGAGAAATTAAAATGAACGCTTTCCACATAGTATTCTGTAGTGGCGGCCGTATTTTGACTCCAACTTCATGAATTTTTTCCTCGGGAATAGAAAGAGATACCTTTGATATTTTTGTATACTTATTCGCCCTTTTACTATAAAAATAAATTTTATTTATGAAAAAATAAATGCAAAATGCGTTGAATTTGAGGCAAGGGAAGCGTAGGTGCAATCGGTAACCACGATGGCGGCCTTCTGTGTAGTCTGACACATATAATTAAAAATTGTTATTAATTGTTACTCTTATAGCCGGGACTACAAAGAGATTAAAATATCAACAATTACAACAGTTATTTGGTTACAAACAAAAAAGTGCGATATTCGGCTTGAAATTGAACTTGAGATATCGAAAAACATGGTTTCAAGAAAAACGGGTTTGAAGTTTTGAAGTATCACTCGCCGCTCTATGTTCATCGAACTTCTAAACCCGGTAACTTCCTTAATTGAACGAATTTTGCGAGACACTTTCACAGACATATGTATTCTTGAGGATTTCCGGAATGCAAAATATCCCTTAAATTAGACAATGGAACGTAGTTTTAGCGGGTATGCTTGCTAACTATGAAGCCTTGTTCAGATAAAACAACAAAAAATTTGTTTAAACAATTGCATAAAAAAATTGATACTTCCTAAACCGTGTTTTGACATTTTACCACTTACGTAAATCATGTTTACAACTTGCCAAATGTCAAAAACGAAACACTTATAATTTCGTCATGTCCGTCTGTCTGTCCGTATGTAACTCCGCCATCTTCCAATCGATTCTGATGAAATTTGAAATGCAGATGTCTTGTGTGAACCTCCAATTAGTTATGAAATAATAAAAAAAGACAATTTTTTTTCCTCGCACCCTATTGTGGGTAGCGTTTTACAGGTCTTTAAAATGCAATAAAGGTTCTTAAGAGACTTTTCTCTTAGGTGAACAGTTTGCGAAATATAGGCTCCTAAAATCGTTAAAAATGAGCGCCCACTATGTGCAGTGCTTGGTCAAGGCCTAATATGTTACTTACTTATAAATTATTGTATAGTTTCAACAAAAAACTTCAATTTTATTTGAGTGAATTGTTTTTAATTTTACAATCCTGACAAGAAAAGATAACTCTTGCTACTTAGTACATGCTACGGGACCCTAAGTTGATGGATGTGCGGTACGAACTTGCTCGGTTTTTTCTTATTGTTCTGATCTTGCCTCATTGTTTTTAATTGTTAATTAATTCGAAATTCGACACGCGAGGACCGCTTAGTCTGATATGAGATAGACCGCTTGAGATAGATTAATATCGTATTTATGCATGACGTCTAAGGGGAGCTTCATAAAAAGTAGAAGTGCGGAAAGCATATATATAGCAGGGGAATACCAAGTCGGCTTAAGAAAACACCGTAACCCGCAAATTTCATTTACGTAAGAATAATACTAGTCCATCATCTATGGCGACTTAAAAGATTAAAAGCGTATATACTCGACACCGCCTTCATTCACTCTTTGTCGAATTTTGGCGAAAGTATATAAAGACAATTTCGAGATGAATTAAAAAACAGCCAGTGATTTATAATTTTATTCCCATTTTGCCTCCGAACGTCTACCATCATCATTCCAAACAGTGTGCTTATGTTAAGTTAAAACAAGTCGTGAATGAGTTAAAGACTTTTTCGTTTTAACATAAATTATCGCTTTTTGTGCTTACTACATATGCATGTTGGTAGTAAAGTGTGTTGTCTTCATTTTGATAACATTTTCGAACCGTGTTGTGAAGTTGTGAAGAAATGAAGGACTGTACCGTACTAAGTGGATCGGGGTAGTCAGTTTTTTTTTAAAGTGAACGCAAAACACAAGAAAATTATAAAGATGAGTTGGATGATTATTAATATCATTGATATCTCGGTATTGTTATCAGCCAAACATTAAACAACACTAGGCAACATTTTGGATGATTTTTGTATGTTATGAATCCGAAAACGAAAATCATGCAATAGTTAACAACGTTTCCAAGAAAAACAGCGTTAACGAGTAGAAACGCTAGTATTTTGATTGATTATTGAAGATCTCTAACTGAAGTTTGAAGTAATGAAACAAAAATTCAATACGAAATTCGGGTAATCAATCCACATTTATGTCATAAGAGTATTTTTCAAAGCTATATCGAATGGAGGTAATGGCAGGCACAATTGAAATAATAGCTGTTTTTTTTTCATCGGGTTCACGCTTTGGACCAGCACTTTAACAAGGGAAACAATACCTAAACCCCGATATGTGTTGTTGTTGCATTTCCATGTTAAAACGCTGATCTAGAGTGGGAACCCGATAAAAAAACGCAACTTATGTTTCCATCAATTCTTTTAAGAAGGATTTGTAAGTTTATTATACCATAAAATATAGTACAAGGGTTCAATGATCCTAAGGACGTTATGTTATTTTTTCTTGTAGGTACTATACAAAAACAATCCATGAAAAAATAATTAATCATATCTGATAAACCCAATCTTGGTAAACAATTTTAAGGAAATCATCTAACACTTGTCCCTATCCAAACCCTGTTCACCTGTGTCATCAGAAATTGGAACAAAACTATCAAAACCACAATAGGCATACTTGGGGAAATTGTTTTGTGTTAAAGAATATATACCTACTCCTTAAGAAATTGGAAAATTTCATATATAAATAAATCGCAAAATAAATAAAAAATTGAAAACCTAATTTTTTTTCTACGTAGAAAAGATGAAACACTACGAAGGACTACTTTTAGGCTTGGTACTCATAGCTCAGTTGGATATTAAGTTTAGTGTTCTAGCTAACCCGTCCGATGCGATCCAAAAGATTCCACCACGAGACGGACAACCTATTTTGAATATATCTTACAACATAAGTACAACCTCACCGAAGCCAGACGAAAATTTATATAACCAAAACTGTCCAGACGGATATGAATGCAGCCCATCATCGAACTGCACATTCGTGCTATTATCTTCTGGAAACTCTTCTAATTACATTCCCAAAAAATGTCCTGGGGAGTTAGACGTCTGCTGCTCCACTCGGTTCAAAAACCCACAAGTAAGTTATCGCAGATGGTCTGCCTTTCTTGCAATTTTCTATCAATATTTTCAGAATACAATGCCAACAACAGAAACAAGCGCCCCAAAAGAGAGTAAATGTGGGATAAGAAATATGGATGGAATAGGCTCCCGAATTCAGAATTCAGGTGAGGAGGCAGAATTTGGTGAATTTCCCTGGATGGTTGCTGTGCTCCTAAAGAACTACACGGACGATGACGAGGAAGTCAATGTGTATCAGGGCGGTGGCTCCTTGATCCATCCATCTGTAGTTTTGACAGCAGCACATCGTGTCCATGGTCTTCCGACAAATAGTCTACGCATACGTGCTGGGGTGTGGGATACGAAAAACAAAAATGAGTTATTCCCCCACCAAGATCGGGATGTAGGGCAAGTGGTAGTCCATGACAGCTACGATCCGGCTTCCTTGAGAAACGATGTCGCACTGGTGTTTCTAGCATCACCTGTACAATTAACAGACCATATCCAGCCCATATGTTTGCCGCCTTCGGATTATGTTTCTGACTATCGTAGGTGCATTACCACAGGGTGGGGCAAGGACTCTTTTACAATTAATGCAACGTATACAAACGTTTTGAAGAAGGTAAATGTGCCCATTGTTCCCTCGACAGAGTGCGAGTCCCTTCTAAAAGCCACTCGGCTAGGTAAGTACTTCGAGTTGCACGATAGTTTTATTTGTGCTGGCGGCGAAGAAGGCAAAGACTCTTGCAACGGCGATGGTGGTTCTCCCTTAATATGCTCAGCTAGAAGAAATCAATACTACCAGGTTGGAATTGTTGCCTGGGGTATTGGTTGTGGCGCCAACAACATACCCGCAGTGTACTCGAATGTGGCCACATTTCGCGGATGGATAGATAAAATTGTTCAACAGAGAGGACTTACAATTGATAGTTATAGTGATGTCTAGAAACAGATCTGTGATCACTTTGTGAAGTTATGCATGTTCGATGTAACCTGAAATTTTATTTAAATACATGCTTGATACAATTCTTGTTTTTATTACTTTGACGGTTTGGTTGTCCCCAACTTATACCGAAGGCTGTTTTGCAAGCATAGAAAGATATACAGGGTGACTCGCTCATCCAAGTTTATTCTTCGGTTAAACATGGACTCAAGAACTGCTTCGTGATACTTTGCGTTGGAGGCTAATGCCAGTACTTAACCATTTAAAGTGCTCTTCCATAACCAATAAAGAGTGTCACAACAAGATCATCAATTTTGAAACAGATATATCCGAAAATGCCTTTACACTTTCGAATAACATTTATTAATTGTCAAAAATAGAGAAAATTGGGCACACGCAAATTACGTTTTTATTTTGGTGTGCATTGGATGGAATCTTCTCAATCTCAAGTATAACACATTCGTGCTTTTACTCCAAAACGTCTTCTAAAATTTCGGCACACCTTCGTGAGTACACAACTACCAACTATGGTTATTATACTGACATTTTATTTCATGTCTCATGTTTTCATTACGCTTTACAAGTCAATAAAAATCAATTTCGGATTTTGTAATTTTTTGTTAAATTCAAAACCCACCTTCTTGTTGAGACACTCTTTTTTTTCTTTCTAGCGTTTCGGGCCGTGAATCAAGCAACCTTGAGAACTAGGCCCGCGCCTATAGAATCCGTAGTCCGTCGACTTGAACATCTCCGTCTCCGTTGCCGCAGAGCTTAAAGCTCCAACTTTTGAGTACGCGAATGGAGAGAAGTAGCCCAATGAATCCGTCGACTTTATCTGTTGTGTTGCCGCACAGCTGTTGTTAACAAGTCGAGAATATTATTTTATCGAGTGTGACGGAAAATATATTGACTGTGAAATTTTTGCGATTTTGGGAATAAAAGTATTAGTTCACCTGAATCAAACAGCTATTAAAAATATTTCACAACAAATTGATTTGGAGCATTTGCGAATTGTTCATAATATGTTATTTAAGAACTCTTTACAGAAATAAAGTTTTTCACATTTTTAGAAAATAGAAAAGGAAAAAATACAACCCGAGAAAAATTTTTGTCGATTTTGGCATTGATTAATAATAATTAGTAAGTTGAAGGGCGTCTTCCAGCGTCATAAATTTGACAAATACATATATGCCGCGATGGTACGAAGCACGTGGATCCCGTCGATCAGCGACTTTTAGGTAGGAAGGAACTGCAAGAACTGTTCGTAAAATTATTTTTACGGTTGTCGCGAACCGCTACGAACCACTATGGAAGATCAAAAAAAAATTCTTGGAGCTAGAGAAATTGAAATATCTGAGCGTACGCTAGGACATTTTAGCACAGAGGTAAATTTAAAATGTCGGCGATGAAAAAAAACAAATGCCGAGGCTAACGCCCAAAATGAAAAATACGAGGTCATCTTTCTCTTTGCAGTGCATGACTGGTTTGGTGGTTTGAATAAAAACCCTTTTTTTTTAAAAATGGAAATTTTTTAATTTGTCTGAATTGTGTTCATTGATGAACCAACTCTCCAAATCCTCACCACATCAACGAACTTTGTGCGGAAGAGAACCGAAGAGAAATTCTATTCTTCTTGTATTCAAGAAAGGTTACGCATTCTGCTGGGGTAATGTTATGGGGGTGCATAAGTGATAAAGTTCTTAGCCCCGCTACAAAGTAGAGAGTGCTATGTTGCTAGACCAATATAAAAAGGTACTCACGAATATCTTGTTGCCATGTATCACTACGACAGGATTTACGGAAAGAGACTCAGCAGGCTAATGCTCCATGCCACACAGCCGAATTGGTGAAATCGTTTGGTACATTTTGCGGTCTATAGTTTATAAAAGACAAAATTCTTCCGTAGAAACCCTCATGAAAATTGTCGTCCATATATGACACGGTGCAGAGGAAATATATATTTTCATAGACAGCTGCATTATAAGCATACTCGAAGGAATCGCTGTCGTTGTAAAAAAATAATGTTTAAGTAGGCATTATTATAAGTGGTTATAATGAGCTTGCTGCCTACCATAAGTGTGAAAGAAACAAAAATTAAATATTTTTTTTTATTTATTTATTTTTATTATACGAATTTCAAACTGCTCTAATTAAAGCAATTTCAAGTTATTGATTATGTGACGTAAAAAAACACAATCATGGTTAATGGTATGCAGAAGGACATCATACTATTTCCGACCGATCAGCTCATTAGTTTGTTTGTTTTGACCAACGCGCCAGTGAAAAAACTCATTTACATATAACTTCTACGCTTTAAAGTGCATATTCTTCGTACAAAGTTTACTTTTAAAAGCTCAAATAAATTGTTTTCATATCGAAATATACTAGTAACTTAGAGCGGTTATATAAAATATAAAGCTCTTTAATTAAAATTGTTCGCATGCAGGGTTGTGCAAAATAAGAACTTATGTGTATTAACGTTGCCGTTGTGCTGTTTTTGAAATATTTACCCACACAAACAATTTTTAATGGCCATGTGGAAGACCAAGACGGGAAGTACGTTGCAATTAACGAATCAATTACAAATGCTTCGAGGAACGTTCTCCTTGTAAGGTGTCTAATTTCCAGCTCAATGGGAATCACAAAATATCTTGTTTACGTATGAAAACGACGTCATACTAATTTTTCGCAGGAATTTTCAATGCGATTTACCCAGATAGCTGCGGTAAAAGTAGTTATTGCTGAATGCCAGACAAGACGCTTCAAACAATATTTCTTTATGTTTCTTTAATTCTTATAAACTGGTTTTAGTAAGTAGAGGTGACTGTCAGGCACCAATGAATCTTCTTTTTGTGAGAAACAAGTTTTGCACTTGGCATGAAGGCTTCATATCACTTTCCATATAAAGTGTAAGTAGTAAGCACTGCGTGGTATAATCTTGATTTTAAAAGGTTTAGGCGTAATAAAAAAGAAAAAAAAAGAACACATTTTTTTATGAGGCATGCTTCTTAATTGCCCACGAAGAATAGTAAACTGCAGCACTAGCTTAGGTTATAAAATAGTGTACGCTAAAATACCTCGAAACTGCCAAAAAAAGTGTCTTTAAATTCACTGTTTCCATGTTCAGAAAATTTCCTTTAAAAATTAGAAGAATTAAACACGTGTGCAAACCGCGGCATTTGGCGGTGAGTAGAATAGACCTGACCGATAAATTCAGATTTTAACCAGAGATCTGGTCAGATTTCAGATCGCTGACTTCTGTCTTAACTCTACATTTATATCACTTTTAGTCATATTTTAATTTTCTAAGATAAAACTGCACTACCTTGCAAATTATCTGCTTAATAACAAATCAAAATAAACGTATGTTAAGTGTAACGTTAGTTCGACACCATTCTGCGATAAGTATAATTACGGGTCATTAGGTTTAATAATAGCGTCTGAAACTAACGATCGCTGCGTTATGTTTTCCTCACTTTACATATATTGTCTGCAAATATATTACACGTAAAATTTACTTCAATTCTAATGACTGATCCGGAATTCCCTACTTTCGCGATATCGTCTGACGTGTTTTGAGTTTAATCGACGTTGCAGAATAGCAGAATAAATGTATCAGTATTTCCCTGGTGATTCGTCTTAAATCATATCAATCTAAAAAAATGAACGTGTGTTTCTGTGATTCTCCTTGAAACACTCGCTAACTGAAGCAGCACGCAAAGCTTTTTGAGGAGAAGCAGACGGAAGCATCAAAACCCCAGAAACTGGTAAGTTGTCTTGCTTAAGTGCTTGACCAGAAGTCAGTGCATATCAAGCCGATGATTCCGGCTCAGTCCCCGAAAGCAAAAGAAATAAAGTCCACCGATAGTTAACGGCACGACCGGGCATTTTATTGGACTTTTTGAATATATATTTTTTATTTTTTGAATATATATTTTTTATTATTATCTCATGCTCTTTCGTTCATTTGACTTCGTATCAGGTCGGGCTCGATATTTTCTGTACAACTCGTACGAGCATTGGCAGAGAAACAGTGATATTCGATTTTTTAGTAGATAGTAGTAAAAAAATAATACACACGACTGCTCATCGAATCGGTTCTCGGTAGTTTCTTACAGTTTTCATAAGGTGAGATGTTGAAGTGTGCTGTGGTTCTGCTGATATCAGTCGGTGCAGTTTATGCAAGGCCGCAACAAGAAGATCTTGCAGATGTGATAGCGGAGGTGTTCAACACTTCTAAACTAAGGTCTGGGCCTGCGGGATTCGGAGTATATGTAACGCCTGAACCAATTGTTGATGTGAGTACCAACGGATAGAGTCAAGGTTATCTTTCGAAATCGATCTCTGTGTAAGTGAATCATTAGTTTTCTGTATTGGCGCTCATGAGTTTAATAAACACAATACTTCGAAGCTTTCCAATTTCCAGGAAAAATTTCAGCACATTTATTGAAATTATTAGTGTTTTATGACTTTCGCTATACTTGACCTCTTTTGTGATTTTTTTTTATTCATCCAGCGGCAGTGAATCGTAGTGCGGATGTGTTTTATTACGACTTTCAATTTCTTCTTTTTAAGATTAAATGTTTTGTGTAAATAGCTCAAACGGCTGAATGTCATGAATAGGTTTCATAGAACCAACAACACGGCTTTGTCAATTTTATGAAATTAGGAAAAACGATCGTGCCGACAAAAATAATTGTCATATAAATTCCTAATTTACTTTGCAGCACTAACTCTGGCGACCCGTAATCAATTTCAATGAAGATATATTTTGTCTAGAAAATCTGCGTAATTATTTACTCACGATAACAGAAATGTCATAAAAGGTTCTCTTGATTATGTTTTTTTATTATAATTATTATAATTAAGCGGATCGTCCAGGCACCTTAGGTGCCTTTCGAAAGCAAAGACACCCTTCCACAGCAGGACCCTTGATGTAGACTTAGTGTTCTGGGAGGCCGCATTTGAAACACTCATCGGCGCCATGATGGACGCTCCGGAGTGTGTCAGCCTTTGGCGACCTAAGATGAAGGATTGCCTCTTGCATGGCTTTTAATTGGCCTGCACTGAGAGTTTCCTCGGGGATGGGTAAATCTGCTTTGTCTGGGCTGACCTGCCTGACTTCGAGCGCCTCGGCTTCGGAGCTCTTCGGGAATGGGGGTGACGTCTGGGACATCAACCCCCCATTCCATCTGGGTCAACTAATGTCCAGATGTGGCCATGACTGGTTTGATGAGGAACTCGAGGTTTCCTCGTGGGGCACATTTGCCACAGATTTCGTCATTTCAGAGCTAGTAGCCACCTCGTGTAAACTTCTATTTTTATCGATATCAAGCCCACGAGTACGGGAGTGAATATTACCCGAGAGGATAACCCGTTCTGTTCCCGGGAAGGCTAAATTGAAACCGAAGGTCGCCAGGTATCCGCAGTTCGCATACTATCTACTAAGCTTCCTTAGCCACGCAATCTTCGGCGTATGCTGTTCTACCTTAGCTTGGAGGGTGTCCGGTTCGAAGTTCTTTATTTGGTATTCAGAGCTACCCTGTAGCCGAGGTTCCCGGGTTTTTTGCCGCCTCTAAACTTCAGAGCGTTCCACTATCGACCAGCTGTGGACTCGCCTAGTAGCTGAGCCCCAGGTTTTCCAGGTTTTCTCGATTATAATCGACTGCAATATGGCCAATATCGTGCTGCCGAAGTTGTCGATAGACAGAGATAGACATCGAGTCGAGATACCAAACACAGCCTCTGAATCAGAATTGTGCTCAGCTGTTGATGGTTTCAATATAGGGGAGACAAAACTAATGGCCATCCAAGAGAATCCCTAAGAAGAGACTGCTTTCACTTATTGCACACGGCGTCTTTAGACGATTAAAAAGTGTTGAAAGTGTTGGATTTGAAAATTATTTATGCGGTATTTATCGGGGGGTGGGGGGGGCAAAAATAGAGATTACAGTAAGAGTCTTGTTAAATATAGATATGCTGTCTGACTTCTAAGGTTTGGACGCAGCCTTTTTTACAACTAATATAAAACGAAGGGAACCGAAGTGTGAAAATAGTTCATTTTCAACATAAAAAAACTGACCCATGTTTTGCCGTTTATATTTTTCATTTAGTGACATGAGAACCCCATGCTTCATTTTATAAATTTGTCTTGCCTTTTATTATATTTAAACCAATAACTATGTACTTACAAACAATTGATAATATTAGTTGTAATCCCACGATGGTTTGTTTGAACAACCGTAAATAAATTACTTCGAGGGTTACTGATTTCATACCTACATAAATAATTAACGTTTTCTTCTTTTAAAGTGCCATGACCTTGATTTCTGAAATGTGCGACAAATATTTGAATCCTAAGTCCTCCTACTGTGTATGAGATTATATTATCACACATATGAAGTGCAAAACATTTTATGTATTTTTCAAAATTTCTAATTTAATATTCTCCACTATTGCTTGCATCATCTAACGCCCGTAACACTAAACAACCAACGATTGCGTACGAAGCTGCACACTGATTTGATTCATTTTCTGGAATTAATTAAACTAATAAGTTGAACACATTTTTACAGGAAATTAGAATCTTACCTCCCTCTTTCTGGCAAACTTCAACTGCATCATCAATTGCCGGCCACCACATTTGCCTGAGTTTTTCTTTATCTACATATCCTGATTTGATAATGCCGAGTTTTTCGAAATAGCAGCGTATGTAACACTAAAATTGAGAAATTATTAGTGACTGTAGTTTAAGGTTCCGGATTTAGAAATCCTCTACGTCAAGAGAGAAGGGCTTCAAACACTTTTGGTCCAAAAATGAGAAAATTGTTATCTTATAAACTAGTAACTTACCATGGGCGTCGTATCCGTTTCATCAGGAAATCTGCCTGTAGCATTAAAGTCCCGTAAGTAATCTTGAATTTGAGAAATATTTTAGATACCTACAAATGGATTATTTGATATTTATTCTTACCGAGTGATGTTCGGAAACTTTCGTTACAACTTGCCATTACGTCGTCGATATCATAAATTTGTTCGGATGATGAATTTTCATTTGGATCACATTTTGCTGATACTCGAAGTAATAGGGCTAAAGCCAAAAGTTTGCCTATTTGATTGGTAAGAGCCATTTTGCACTGAAACTTTCAACCGTTTTCACCCCTTTTTATACTTCCGCAAATGCATTGCCATGCCTCTTATGTTTAATGCATCCTATTAAAGTAATTGACTATTTCCCTTCAATTTGTTATTATTATAGTAATCTTTATGTAAACAAAATTGCTGGCAGTTCAATGTAGCTGTTTAAACGTAGGTAAGATACATTTTCCACGATATGATTCTGTTATTATAAAATTTGGGACTTAGACAAACAAATTCTATGAATGTTTTCTTAGGACTAGCCGTTTTCTTTTATTACGCTTTACAGTTTCAAGCTTCATACTTCTAAGGAATAATAATATTATTTTACTTTTTGTGAATCTAAATTGTTTAAAGCAGAGACCGAAAGTAACTGGAATTTTTCAATTATTAACCTATTAAGGCTGAGGGAAGTTGTCACAGTATAATTGGCTAAAATAAAATGCCAGCTTAGCTTTTCATTTTGCGAGATAGATAATATAAAACCTGATTTTTATTTGCTTTTATAAGATCTTCTAGCCATCTGAGCCGTTGGATTTTGACCCAAGAGGTTATGTTTATATCACTGTCGACTGCTTGTCTTCACCATTAGTGTGCAGTAAGCACCTATTGCATGTCTTCAATCTCCCCTTTATTTCTGTGGTGCAATTAATTTGAAGCGTTGTGATATCTCAAAATCGTGTGTATTAACAAACGTCATACGTTGGCTGATTCCATTTACCGCATATTTATATAGTTTTAGTTTTGTGCTCATTGATTGTCAGTCCATAGTTACTCGCCTTGTCTTTCATTTTAATAAATTGCTCTTTGGCAGCAGCCACAGATCTCCCCATTATGACTTTGTCGTTCGCGTACAGAAGTCGGGAATTGGACTTGCCCTAGTCTTATATAGTAGTGATCGAGTACCATCCTAGTGGAATTAACAAGTGCTCTTTCACATCGTCTTATAAATACCTTGAATTAACGGATGTAAATATTTCAATCAAGGGATCTGAAACTTACGATATTTTTGACTTATAGAAGGTTCTGTTTTGGAGCACACTATTATTGTAAAAATAAGTCTTTAAACAGAGTGAATGTTAAAGATCCACATGATATCATACCAGTACATATTAAATAATTTTGGATAATCTAGAGGTGCGTTTCTTTAAAGATCCGCATCGATTACTCCTCAAATCTCCTTATACAAAACGCTGTGCAGAGTTCTGGATAGAAAGTAGGATTTGAGGAGAGTAGTGGAGAGATTCCTATGGATCATTAAAAAAACGCACCTTTAATTGACCAACGAATTAATAAAGTGATCTTTATTAGCTGGGTTTTTTTTCATGTCCTGTTTTGGATCAGATTCTACAGGAAATTTTTAATTGAATTGAAATTTATGAATAGTCGCCGATAACAAAACTCTTTCATTCTGAGAAAAGAGCATCAAATGCGTATAAACCCACTTTGTATCAAAAAATTAACGCAATAATTTTTCAACTCAATTTTAGAAGTTTGGATGGGTAAAATTTGATTCGAAATAACGATTTGACACCCTTTTTACAAATTTTAAAAGGTTTGCTATAGGTAACAGTTTAAAAAATAAAATTCAATGTAAAATTCCTGATACAGAGCAAGGTATTAAAAAAAAACACTGCTTTTCTATTTAGCTCACAAAATTATCGATTACATAAATACTGAAAATTTCAGCCAACAAAGGAACCACTAATCCTATCAACAAATACCGGGGCTAGCTGCATATGCGTTCCATACTTTTTGTGTACTCCCGAAAATCAAACTATACGTACTGATGGGAAATATGATGGTTTTGGGAACATCGACGTTAGATTTGATCCCAAATCTTGTACAGATGTTCTTGATGTTTGTTGCACAGAAGAAAGAAGGAAGGAAGAACCCATAGAGGTTACCCCAATTGAACAACAACCAAATCGAGCTAAAGGCTGTGGAATTCGTAATGTGAATGGCGTAGACTTTCAAATAACTGGAAACTTCGTAAGGGCAATCAGCAAAATCATTGACAAAATAAATATTAAATAGAGGTCAATCCTTCAACAGAATAATGAAGCAAATTTTGGAGAGCTTCCTTGGACAGTAGTAATAATAAATGCACTGAATGAATCAGCTATCTGTGCTGGATCCCTAATTCATCCTCAAGTAGTTTTGACTGGATCTCATTGCGTAAATGGGTAGAAATCCGAATTTCCACAAATTGTATTTGTTATTAATTAATAATTTAATTTTTAGTGCAGCACCCAAAACTATACGAATACGAGCTGGAGAATGGGATTCACAAACAACAAAAGAGCGATTACCTTACCAAGAACGTTTGGCATCCCGAATAATTACGCACCCTGAATTCAATCCACGCACACTTGTGTATAACACTGTAAGTAAATACAATTTTAGTATAATAGCCCAAAGTAATATTTATAGAATATCTGGCGTGAAATGATGTAAGGTGGCATAGGACTAGTTAAATTCAACTGTTGCCTTGCTGGTGACCGGTGAGGGCAGGAGCGTAACCAGGGGGGGCAACCGGGGCAATCTGCCCCGGGCCCCGGGTTCAAGGGGGCCCCGCGCGGATCGCGAAAAAATAATCGAAAATGCTAAAACATCCTGCTTGGAGTTCCTTGAACTTGAAAAGTTACTAAACATTTGTTTGAATTTTACACTTCGAAAACGGACTTTGATGAGTGGTCGAATCATCAGAGTTTTTGTCGTGGTTGTCGATTGTTTCATTTGACTTTACTCACTCAAATAAAAAATAGCTCTAGCAATATTCAAAATATTTAATAGTTCATACTTCGAATTTTTGCTAATTTATAATGTTAATTTAGGAGCAAATTTTCAGCTTCAGTTGAAAGTAACAAATAAAATAGGATTTTCGATACAGAGAAAACAAAATTTGTGAAATATGAAAAGCTCTCGAAATGAGTGACAATGATGGAAACGAAAAATTTTTGATTCCCATGATATCGTTACGATAGATTACCCATTACGTTTCATGCGAGGGAAAAACCGGCTGAAAATCTAAACGCATTTTTGTCAGTAGAGATAAGTTGGGTAAGCCACATTTGTGCAATATGGGAAAGGAATCGTGCACAAGCAAGATCTGTGCATATGAATGTTTAGCAGGGAGTTCGGGCTCATAGCAGGTAAATTTCAGCGAGGAGCGCAGGCTTCCTCGATTTAGAAAAATGAGACAAAGGAAATGAAATTAGGAAAAAGGGAAAGATATCCGCGGTGGCGCACATGTGGGAATGATTATGTAGGTAAATTAGCAGAGATGAGTCATTACGTAATTTGGGAAAAAGTAGGTAGGTACGTTATCGTTTGTTGAGTAAATTAGGGATAAAGGGTAGACAGTTTAAGGAAGACTTAGGAAGTTCATTCCATGTAAGGCGGGAATGTCGAAAGCATGTTAGAGAAAAAGTGAAAGTAGTGAGATATTGATCAAGTGAAGTTTATAGGAAATTAATAAGGTTAACATTTAGTGAGTAGATAGCGTCAGTGGACAAAACTACAGTGATAGTGGAAATCTCCATTGAACACGAAAAAGCGAGTGAAATCAATTATGAAAAAATTATAAAGGATTTCAGTGCCATCAAAGCGAGGAGGCAAATGTAAATTTAAAATGTAAAAGTTGGAATATAAATTTATATAATAATAATAAAAAAAAAATTTTAGAAGAAGGGCCCCCAAAATTTTTTGCCCCGGGCCACCAAATGTCTAGTTGCGCCCCTGGGTGAGGGTCACTTATTTTGTCACCTTCGATAGAGCACACTGAATAGTTAAGGTATTAGGTTGCCTTAGCTATTTACAACATTTGATTTTTTCAATAAAAAACCAACAACAAAATTGTTTGCAAAATTCAAATATTTGCAAAATTATGGGTTGGAATAGACATAAAGCGGACGAACGAATAAATAACTTTAAAAGAATTTTTTTCCATATTGTTCAAATTGGTTAAAGAAAAATTCATTTAAATTTATTATTTTGTTCTGCATGGTCTTTGCACGGTTAATATGTGTCAGCTTGTATACAGGGTGGTTCATCTATCGGGGACAAAAATAAATGGGGTGATAGATCTCATTTAGGCAAATAAAAAATCGTCTGACAGGAGAGGCAATCTCAAACGTTTGGGAGGAGGATGGTGAATAATAAATTCAAGAGGCGCATTATTATTTTCTTTTTCTTTTTTTTGATCTACTCAACATAGCGACATTAAGATGAACCTAGAATTTATTAATCGTCATGTAACTCCCAAACGTTTGAGATTTCTCTCTCCCCGCCTTACGATCTTCACCCCATTCATTTTTGTCCTCGATAGATGAAACACCCTATATATGTAGTTGCACTAATATTGAAATCCACGGATGAATTTTACTTTAGGGATAAAAAATTGCAAAATATAGTAATCGTTAATTAGGTATTTAGTAATATATTTCTACCTCTTCACTTTTGGTGTATTTTAAAACTAATTCCTGGTTACTATTTATATTTTTCAGGGCTTGGTAATACTGGAACGACCTTTCGAACTGGCAGATCATATAAACACAATATGCTTGCCAGAACAAGGGACTGTTTTTAATAGCCGTGACTGCTACGCAAGCGGATGGGGAAAAGACGTGTTTGGCCTAGCTGGAAAGTACAGCGTTATAATGAAAAGAGTTAGATTACCAATTGTGGATAACGGAATGTGTCAAGATATTTTGCGCACAACAAGATTAGGTCCAAGATTCAATTTGAGTCCCACTTTTATATGTGCCGGAGGAGAAAAGGGTGTTGATACTTGTGAAGGAGATGGAGGTGCCCCTCTTGTTTGTCCTGTTGGCCCACCATCAGATAATCGTTATGCACAAGGCGGTATAGTTTCCTGGGGGATTGGATGCAACCAAGATAGACCTGCAGTTTATGCTAGCTTAGCGGTTGCGAGAAATTGGATTGATAGTAATATGAACGACCTAGGATTTGGCACGGCTTCATACACATACTAAGGAGAAATGGTTGGATGCGAATAATATGCTTTGTTCTTTCTAGTTCCCTTTGTAATTAGGTATTAAAATAATTCATTGACAATTATGTTGTGTTGTTTTGCTCTTACTTATGTTATTGCGATATCTGACCCAAACAGAGAAGCTGCTAAATACGAATATAATTAGGAACTGTAAGCGGTTTCAAATAGAAACACTACCATTTTGTCTCGCCATTATGTAAATGCAAGCTAGAGCAAGGATCTATGACGCACTTCCTGTGTGACTTCCCCCTCTATCACACAAACTGCCGTTACCCAAAATAATGAGTTATGCTAGACGAACTAAACGACTAACGACTCAGGATGGGCAACAAGATTAAATCTGATGGAGCTCTTCTTTCGAGGTATGTACAATGGACAACATGGCCTAATGCTGCAGCACAGAGTTACCTTCACACCCTATACTGGGAGTTGGAATATAGTGCTAGGAATTCATAAACTATAAAAGAGAGTCAGGTAGTCGGGGGAACAAGCAGCATTCGATATTTCTACATGTTTCGCAATAGTGATTTGTTTGACATTTTGCACCTTGTGTTTTCCTATTAGAACAAACAATAGAATTCCGTTTTTTTTTGTCCCGTTGAGAATTTGGGCTTGATTATTGTTTTCACCTCACTTTGACATCTTATAGCTGAAAGACGAAGAAATGTGCTTATTGGAATCAAAACAGGCAATTCAGCCATAAGCTGCACGTCACGGAAAGTGAGGTGACAATCAGAATCAGGCCTACATAGAAGCCGTTGTGAAAGGGTTAATTTCATACGCATCCCAAATATGCAATTTTTCATCGAGCTCTCTCGGGGTCTTCTCGAGTCGAGTACAAAGGCTCAATACGTGCCGTTTACAGAAATGTGTCAACATAATCCTAAAATATTCTCCGCTCACTAAAATTCCCTGATAATTAGCAAATGTTCCAGTTAGTGGCCATCCTAATTTTGAGCGAATATGAAAGTCAAAATAGGGTAGAGTTTTATAGGCTAAGTAAAAAACGAAGATAATTTCCAAAATAGAAAACCGTTTTAAGTTATTTATTTTTTACCCAGCGCACCAAAATAATTACACTAGCAAGTTGTAAATAGTATTTAGTGACTTCAAATTACAAGGTAAGAGACATTATTAAATATTTGCCGCCTTGTAGGCTGTTCTCGTCAAGAATGTAAACGGTGAATATAAAAAATTCGTGAATTACCCATGTACATCTGCCAAGTCAATAGATCCTGCAATATTGTAGTGAGCCAGCACAACGATATTAAAGCAAAGATCATATCACAGTGAGCCCCTTTTTTGTTTCAATTGCTATCGACGACAGCTGAAAGCAAATCAGTCAGCTTCTCAATTTGAAAAGACTGATCCTCAATTTCCGATTCCGAATGCGTCTTCATGTGCTTCTTGAAGTAAACTGCAGTTGACCAGCTTTTATTACAGACTTTGCAAGCAAACGATTTTTCAGCATTATGCGAACGCTTGTGCTGTGTGAGTTGTCCAGAAGTTGTGAATTTGCGGGAACAAATATCACAAGTGAAGGGCTTTTCACCAGTATGTGAGCGAATGTGCGCACTTATATCGTGCCGCGCAAAGGTTTTATCACATTGCGGACAGGAATAAGGCTTTTCTCCGGTGTGGGTGCGCATATGTGTCGTCAGAGTCGAGGAACTGGCAAAAGCTCTGGTACAAATTTTACACTGATAGGGCTTCTCACCCGAATGAACCCGCATATGCAAATTTAGATTGGAGGATTGAATGAAAGACTTATGGCAAATATAACAAGCATAAGGCTTTTCTCCAGTATGCACTCGTATATGAGTTGTTAGAGTGCTCTGGTGCGTAAATCTGTAATTGAAAAATGCAAAAAAAATGTCGAATGAATTGTGCTATACCCACCTCTTCCCGCATCTGTCGCAAGCATACATTTTCTCTTCTTTGTGCGTCTTCAAGTGGGAATTTAGAAGTCTCGAATCGATAAAACCCTTGCCGCACTCTTTGCACACCCATGGCTTCTCCCCAGTGTGAGTTCTCTTATGAACCGATAGTGAGTGGGCGTCAAAGTAACTTTTGCCGCATGTATTGCATGTGTGCTTCCTTTCTCGTTTTACCCCCGTATGAAGTCGAAAGTGTCTGGTTAAGGACCCCATTTCAGGGAAACCCTTTCCACATATTTCGCACTTGTAGGGTTTGTCCTCAAAGTGAATTCGAATGTGTCGCCTTAACTTGCGGGCACCTGATGTTTAATTAGTAGTAATATGTATGTTTGCTTCTACATAAAAAAAAATACTAACTTGGAAATTGTTTTAAGCATTTCCGACAAGTAATTTCATCGCTTGTTTCGTGAACCGATCCATGAATATACAAATCAGACTCAACTGCAAAACTCTCATCACAATCCTTACATTGAAATTCTTTATCGTCGTTGATCACATCACCTTTGTTTTGATGACAACGGTAATGGTATTCCATAGAGTTGTGGTCCTTAAAGCTTCTGTTGCAGACATTGCACCAACAAAAGAGGGCTTCTCCCTCAGGATGTGTTTTCAAATGAGCCATATAAGTTTTGGGATCTGGCCACAGTAGAATATAACTGAGAAATATTCAAGTCATCATTTTAATAAATTACCTAGAAAATGTTCGTCGCAAACAGAGCAATGTAGTGATTTGCGTTTAGGATTCTTAGTTTTGCTTCGCTTTTTACTCTGGCGGCCAAATTGTTGCTTGGTCATTTCGGATGATTGACTGCAGCCACTTTCTTCAGAATCGCTAATAGTATCAACTTTCGCGACCTCCACTGTGTAGTCGCTTACAACACCCGCATCTTCAGCATCACATACTTCGAAGTCATTGCCTACACTGATCAAATCCAGCTCATTAACTTCAGACCTGAGATTAAGGAATCACAATCAGTTCATCTAATATATTTTTCTTTCACGTTGGAAATCTTACAATCGCTTCGCCAATTGCTCTATATCTACCTTCTGTAAAACCATTCCTTGAAAATATCCCTAAAATGTAGAAAATGCAAAAACCATTCAGAAAAATGAACATATGAAAAATGCTTACCTCAGTTACAAACTGCTTAAGAGTCATGTCGGCAGTTTCTACTTGCTGTTTAAAATTGATGCTTCGTGTGAGTTGCAATAGACAATCCATGCAGACGTTAGAAGGGAACCCGTCCTCCTTAGATAGCTTCAAAACAATTCATGTAACTAAAATGCTTTTCTGGTAATAATTCGTACAAAATAGAGTACTTCAATTTTACACCAGTCTATCTGATGATACTCATAGAAAGCAATTTATTAAGTAGGCGTTGAACAAATCTGCTTTTATATAGTCGTACTAAATTATTGGTAAACTGAAGACTATTGATTTTAAATTAAGTAGAATACGATCAGATTCTATGATTGGTGACCCCAACAGGACTTAAGGGCCCACAACCACAAAGGGCCTGTTTCCTACTTTACATTCTGCTAGAGGTTTTAAGTTTCCTAAGTTAAACTCATCTGAAAAATGATTTTTGAAAGATACTACATTGTCCAAGGAATTCGACTTTGGAATGTATTGCCTAGCAATGTTTAGGGGCGCAATTTCTTGTCACATTTAAAAGGCTCCTCAATGAGATTTTGCTGAATTAAACGCTGAGATTCTATCACTGTTAATACTTTAAAAAAATTTCTTCTCTTTTTTATTCTCTTTAAATTTATAACTGAATATTTTCTTCATTTTATCAAATTGTAATTTCGAGTTATTATTTATTTAGTTTCATTAAGTATGAACTTTTCTTTTAACAGTTTCTTCCTCATATTTATCTTTTTAAATCAACCCATAATTTTGCTTAATGTTTTACTTAGTTACTACTAATATACAAAATACAAAAATTTCGAAAACGGGGTGAGTATGAATTTTTTCAATAATTTTCCATTGATTAGGATAACAAAGTGCCTCCAAGTCAGCTGTCAAATTTAGGGGCACCCAGAATGGAAGAGTCTCCTTGTAGAAGGATTAGCTCCAGTGTAAAAAGGCTTTTAAGGATATTTGCGGGACTTTCTTTTCAGAGGCCTCACATCACTGGCGTTTGTGCATGTCAAATAATCACCTGTATGCTAGTCAGAAGGAATATCATGGAAGAGATGCAGTCGTCCGGGTCGAAAATCGACTTCAATTCATCTGATTCGCCCAGACAACATCTGCAGATTCGGTCCAGCTTCTGCTTCAAAATCCCATCATCAGTGCCTGGAACGTTTCCCTCCTCTAAAAGGTCTTCAGCCACGCCATGACCCAGTGCGGGTGCATAGGATAAGTGCTCACTGTCCAGCTGTTGGTCGTAGGAGCCCTTCAGTTCGTCGTCGCCAGTCATATCTATGAGAACTTCCCCCAAGTTGCTCATAATCAATCTAACTGGTATTTCACTCATCTCCCACCCAAAATCAAAAACAAAACTCTAGCCTTCGTGCGGACAATATTATACTATAAATAATGGCGAACGGAAACTAGTACTGCCTAGTTGAACAGATATCATGGTTGTAATAGTTGAACGGCAAGGAACTGACATATGTAAACATTGAAAATCTACAAAACAAAACAGTGCAGGCGGTAAGAGCGGCATAAAATGTAAACCATCTGAAGACTAGAGACGAAGAAATCCAATATTTTTGCTCTCTGAGTAAAATCAGAACTTCATTTGCTGACTCAACTGGCATTGATATAAATTCAAGTGACGAACCTACAACTGACGTAAAATACTTGCGGACGTCGTAAGACCAATTTTTAGTGGAAATCTAACAAAATTAAACACTTCAATTGAGAACTGTCATCAGCGAAAAAGCAAACCGCGTTTTTTAACAGCATTCGTGGGTTTGGTTGGCTCAACTAGGTAAACCTGAAAATTTTTTAGTCCTCGAACATACCTATTTGAATTTCATTGTATTATTTACATAATTCCTTTACTGTTGCTGCAATTGTATGGTTTACAGGGGAAGGTAGCTGAGCATGATAAACCTTATAAATGTCGTAATTGACGTTAACTGAAACTGTCATTGCTAGCTGCATCGTGTTTGGACCAAGTGCCAAAGAAGAAAGTATAGTGCTGGTTTTGAATTAAAAATGGGGAAAATACCTGACAGGTAAGCATCAGCAGGTGACCCACTTATGAAGAGGATATTGCCATAAAAAGCAGTTCATTAAAAAAAGTATTACATAATTGATTTTGTAAGCACAACAGCCTCTTGTTTAGTAAACACTTTTCAAACAAACTATGAGTTCAGCATTGGACTCGTGTGAGTACTGAAAGGAATATGTACATGGATTGGTCAAAGATCTTGAAAGGTCACTTGTGCGCAGAGGTTTTCTATCCTTTTTTCCAAGCATGCCACCGATGCAATTAAAATGACCGCTGGGGATTCAGTCGAAGTGCAATGGCTGTCTGGTACTTATAAGCACCAAAATTCTTTCATCATTAGAAGAGCGCTGCTATAATCAAAATACCAAAGAATTTTAAAGCCCCCCACAGCCGCACGAGTAACTCAGGCGAATTATATAACGCACGGTCTTGTCTCAATTTCCCCGTCTGGACAATTTGCTCGCCGATCCTGCAAGGCATTTGAATATCAGTATCAACTTGATTTTGTACGAGCCGAACCTCACAGTATTGCTCGTCTGAGTTATTTGTGTATCTGCGGAGGACTTCACAGGCGATTCTACCTTTATTCTTATGGTCGCTCAGAATAGTCGACCTATGAGAAGAATTGACTTGCATAGATTTTTTTGTGCAGAGCTACGTGTGTGTCTTACTACACAGTTATAAAGCGGCGCAAGTAGATATTGCAAAGTTGCCTTTTGCCTGACATGAAATCTACAGTTGGCCTTTCGTTAATAGTCCATACACATGTATTAACCTCACTAAACGGTTTTATTCTTTTAGAAGGAAGGTGACCGTATGGCATATATCTGCTCTATATCTTGATCACAAGGAAGCAAGAGTCTGCAGTGCCAATTGTATTCAAGTGAACTCAGAACTCGGATTGAACACATGGTCTGCATTGTCCCAGTCCTTAACCCAACGAGTGCAAGTCAACTCTGATGCCTGTCATCTTCAATCCATAAATACCCTATAAGGACTAGGTACTTTTGCTTTCAGCTAGTAATTAGAATTTCAACGGAATTGGTTCAGCGGTTTGCGTTCGTGCCGACTTTTTCATACCTCAACGGTTTTAACAATTAACAATTGCTCTACTATGACGTCACGAAATGTTGAAGATTTCGCATTTTAAGTAACGAAAAATGTGCAAAAAAATTAATTTTATTGCATAAATTTTAACTTTGTCTGCACATAACTAGCGCAATTTTATTAATAAAAAAAAAACCTAGCGTTACAGCGAAATCAATCAACGATTTTTACAAAAGCTGTTTTCTGTTTTCATGAATAAAAAAACAAATAATATAATTTAATAGAAAAACGACCATAATGTTATTATTTCTTTACCAACATTAGAAACAAATTCCTGAAAACCTCGACAAATTTCATATTCTAGACCAAAACACTATTCCCTACTTGACTCCAGTTAGGAGCATAAGGCTTCCACAAAAGCTCTCCACTTCGAGGCTCTGCTTCCGTTCCTTTAATCGGTTGTATTCGTTATGCTGATTAATTAGCCCGCAGTATCCATCCTAATTGATGGGGTTGCATCTGTATCTTATTAAGAAAACCGCACTCTGAGAGTGGAAACGTCCGAATAGGAAATGAACCTGGGACTTTTGGATCGGCAGTCTAACACGCTTACCACTAGACTACTCGCGTCCCTAGACCAGTAAGACCATTTAAAGAATTTCCTACTTGAGCGGTAGGTAGTTTAAGATCGCATTTCTTTCTACCTTCTATCCGAGGTGCAACACTCTCTCAAAAGAGGTGCCACAGTGTGACAGGATAGTCACTTAGCACTTTGTTTTCATCCTTTTTGTGAATGATGTATTTCAAGTAAATTATAACTCAGGCCCTGCTTCATGCCGACGATATAAAAATATATAACCAGCAAGTCTTCAAAGGATTGTCTTGAATTATAGAATGTCTTGAATAAATATTGTCCTTATGATGAAACTGCAATTAAATGTATTCATACAAAATTACGTGTCGATGTCAATTCTTTGAAGCGCATTCCCAAAAAGTAATGATTTTTGCGAGAACACTTCTATTCAAAGATGATAATATTTTCAATCGCAGTTTGGAGGGTGAGATCTTCCCATAAACTTTAAAGAATCGATTACTACAAGTTATTGAACCACTTAGATCCGACCACATATTTTACTTGAATTACCTAACCTCAGAATTATTGAAGTGTGTTTATTTCGAACGATTTCTGAGCCAAAATTGGTTACATTTTATAAACCTATTAAATAGGTATGACACAAATTTTCAATAAATTTTCTTTTTTATGTTCCTCTAGGTGGCTCAATTATACTCCGATTGGAGATCGAGTTAGTGGGACGCGTTTGATTGCTTTCAAAGTTCCTCTAAGTCCGGTGAGTGCATTTAATCATTTTGCTTTTAATTTGTCACAATATCATAGTTTAATTAAGTTACGAACGCTACGTTGGAAATTTAAATTTTCATCTTACTTTCAAAGTCACACGCACCACACAATATACTTGCGGCTACATGATAGCGCTTCTCTGGTCCCGACTGCGGTTAAACGGCACAACAGCACAAACGAAATTGTCTTGCAAAATTAAATTAACCGCATCATACAATTTAAGACCCTTTGGTATCACAAAGCGTCCGATCGGTCCTTGAGGCTGTTCTCATCAACACCTTTGCGGTGAGAAATCTCGAGGCAAACCGAAGCAACAAAGTGCCAACGCGCCTTATCTGAAGGCTTTGATCTGGTTGGGTGGTTTCAATAAATTTAAGGCGAGCATGCAACGTTATTGGTTTTGGGAAGAAACGAAAGCCGCGAAATGGACAAAGTGTTTTGCCCTTACGCTGCATCTCTAATTAAAAGGTAAGCGGGTAACCGGTGGGAGGAAATCGAAGAAACAAATATTTGGTTTTGAGAATCAATAGCACTCGGACTTTGTTTATGTGGCTGAAATTTGGGTTTCGGGACTGCTGACCAAATTTCTGGAGGCCAAAGGAAGTGATTTATACGATAATCGCTGGATTACTGCTTTCCGCCTATTATACATATTTTATTGCGAAGAAAATTACAGGTCGCCGTTGTGCAACCTCTACCTGCGCTAATTTTATACTTTGTTGATTACGAAATCTCTGCTTTTACGAGATAGCCTGAGTCGCCTTAATTAAATACAACTTGTAGATAGTGAGAAAATAAGTACATACTGATTTTAGACGGCACTGCTTTATGAATCTGGAAATGCTAAACAATATGTAAAATATGCATAATACTAAAATGATGGGTTATGGTTATTTTTTGTTTCTTTCTTTAGTCAAAAGCTTATTTGTTTTATTTGTTGTGAATTGTTCATGTACATTATTGAAAAGATTTGATTTTTGTAGTAGAGAAAATATTTTGTGTCTGCCATATTTGTATGTACCCTTCTTTTTTCTTGTGCAGATTTCAAGAGTAAGTAAAACGAGTTTATTTATATTTATTTCTTTATTCTACATATTTTGTATAGTAGTCCAGCCAAAATAGGTATTCAACCTAGACAAAATTCACACGGAGGTAAAAATTTCTACAGACCTTAAATACATCCTCACAAATATCAAAAGTCCCAACCGAAACGACTTGTGGTAAAATTTTTATTCAAGGTTAAAGGTCAACGACATCGAATTTTCGTATTTTTCTCGTAGACGATAAGCGTAATCGTACAAATATTTCATACAAAAGTTATAGATTTGGAATTGTCTACAAATTGGTTCATATTCCTTTTTTTTCCTACGAACCACCATTTCTGAGTTATCGATATATTCCAAATATCGGCAATACTAATATGCACCCCGCAAGCAAGACGTGCCAGTTATGATTATGTTTTTCGGGTGTATGTATGTCCGTTTCTTTGCGCATCGTATAGCCTAAACAGCTTAATGGATTTTCATAAATGAGGTGTCGTAAGATTTGTCTTAATCGAGGGAGTGTTATAAGGTAAATAATTTTTGAGAAAAATAAATATGGCCGCAGTCGTTTTGTTTTTTTTAACCTGCATAACTCCCTTTGATATGGATATCAAATGAAAGGGTTTGAAGAGTAGAATATGATTAACTATGTAACGTCATTCAAAACCTAATACGGGGAACGCCCCAAGATGGCGGATTACCTTATTCTTCACAGCCCCCTTGACATGCAGACTACGATAAACTATATAACGTTATTCTAAATCAAATATGGTGGACTCTTAAATTTTACGAATCTCCTCTTTTTTCACAACCCTCTTGACAAGGTTGCCAAATGAAGGGGTTTGACGAGTAAAATATGATAACCTATGTGACGTCACTCTAAACCCAATATGGCGCATTTATTTTTACGAAATAAATAGCTGTGCATCTGAAGAGGTGTATTGTCTCAGTTTAATAGTATAGTTATAACGCAAGAGCATCTTACAATAGCAGTGCAATTTATCCAAATTCTTAATTCCGCAGGAAGTGGTTGATCAGTTAAATTAAGATGCTTTGCGAGACGTTTAATTCACCAAATTATGAAAAGGAGTCATATTCTGAAAATATGCTACAAAATAAAAATAGATGCATTATTGCAGGATTTGTCCGTTACTTGGTGCCGATATTCCATCTACAATTTGCACGATGCTTTTATTGGTTTCAAGTTTGCATCCGTGGAAAACAACACCCAAACAATACATCACTAGCTACTGTTGAAATACATTGCTTCTCCGTCCACGTGCAATTGTTTCCACTTATCGAGTGAGAGTACGGAGAAGTTTATTGTCAATCAGGTCGTTGTTCAAATCTACGACCAAGGGAGTTTTGAAAAGTTAGTTGGCACGAGTAGAAAATGGACTTTGCTGTAAATATTCACTTTAAGTCCTTATCTGACGACCTTTGTCGTTTGCAAGACGTTGGAAATCACGAAGTATGTAAATGAAGAATGGACATTTGTACTCTCCGCGTGTCGGCACATGGCCAAAGGATTGAAATATCGCTAAGAATTTAGAAACAAGGACAGACACTACTCCTACATGTTGTTTGGACGTGAAAATGATGCGGAACCCGCTTGATATAGAACGAATCAGTTTTCGTGAAGCGTGGGTGCTCTTTCGTGCAAGGTTAAAATTTACACCTTTCTTGACAGATTCTCTTGCTTCTGCTGTTAGAGGTGTCGGAAACACAATGGTAGAAAACGCGGTGAGTAATGAGCTACTTTATTGGGAAGCGCTCTGATTCTGGCATTAAGACTTGTGGGTGTTTCTTGTTGCTCTCCTTAGGAATCCGAAGAAGGTAAACGGTAACAAAGAAGAAAATTCTGAAATATCTTAGAGGTATAAAGGAGGCAAAGGAATCAAGTTGTATGATGCTACATGTAAACCATGGTTATGCAAAAAACTTACATGAAAAATGAAAATGTATTTAAGAAGCTCTTTAACTGCTTCACTGTTTATCTTTCTGCACATGCTTCCATTAGCACTTTTCGACAAACAACATTCGATCATCGTTTGCTTTTATTTACAGTGCACTTTAATAGCGGAAATATAGCGTATCCTGTAAATTGGCATTTGGCTGCGGTATATTTACCGGAACATTACAATATTTGCTATTCGTATTTGATACGGCTTATTTACTCTTTTGATGCAAAAAGTGTAGGCGTGATTGTAAGTCGAAATTGTTCGCTAATTACTATAACACTTCACATTCTTTACCCAGTCTGAATTCTGGAAGTTCTTAACATTTGCAGGTGGCGCATAACTAGTTTTTATTTGATATCTACATTATACACTTATTCATATAAAAGGTTCAAGCCATAGCACATATATATAAAAATTCTACCTAAATTAATATGGACAGAAAAGGAAAAAAATATCATTCAACAGAATAACTATTTATTTGTTTTTCAATCACGTTGGAATAACTGCTTCAATTTTTTTTACTTTTGCTGAAAAGTACTTTGTATTGCCACTTTATAATTGAGTTCCAAAGTAGCGCATCTACACCCATGGAAATAATTTATGTAAAGGGTAGATAAAAACACTCGCTTTTAGTTTCCGTGATAAGTGTATGGGAGCGTTGTCGTGTTGAAATGTCCAATGTTCTCCCAAAACGGTATTACCAAATTCAGTGAGCACTTCTTCTATAATAATTGAATGTAATGTGCAGAATTTATCACACATGCATTTTTGAGCGAACTCCAATCGTACTTTATGATGATATTTCAGTGCTGGTTTGGGCGTCCTTTTCGTCCATTTAAGTGTGCCCCTGTTGTGTAAAATTTGACGAACACGTCGACAGGATACCGGGAAATTCATTTCTTTGACAATACTCGCAGAAGTGAGCTGCTTTTGTGCAGCAGTTCTGATAATGCTCCTTTTTAAGGTTAAAGAAAGAAACGAACCCTTATAGGATCACTTCGTTGTCCCTCTGTTTGTCTGTCAAGACCCTTTTTCTCAGGAACGCGTGAAGGTGCAAAGTTGAAACTAATATCAAGTATTTAGGTCTACGGTCCTTTGGAGCTGTAAATAGATCAATCTTCTAAGTCAACGCAATTAAAAAATGCGACCATTTATGGTGCATATTTTAACACATATCAAAACCTATAGGGTACTTCCTGTTGACGTACAATCATGAAATTCGGAAAAAGTCCGAAATTTGTTAATTTGTGATTATATCACATGATATATGCATACAGTCATTTAATTTGCGGCAAATATTCGGAACCCTTAACTTAACGCGTTATTCTGACTCGCACCTGCCTGACTTTTTTTAAATTATCATTACTTTTAAGGGTTTTACTGGATCACAAAGGAGGAACAGTCAAGGATAAGTCATGCTTATGCATGTGGTGATTGTCGGACGTCATCGTTCTCACTTAATCACAAAGCTAGTAATATTAATTTTTATACAAATGCCTAACTATCTTTATTTTATTTGTATAATGAGTTTTTCAAATTTTTTTCCTTCTCCAATACTGCTAAACTAAAAGTATATACACATATACGAACCTGAAACAAACCAATAAAAAACTTAAGATCCCAAACCCAATGGTGAACGTTTTGCACAAAATAAAATTAAACCAATCATGGCAGTAGTTGCCGTCTGGCTTTCACCTGAGGGTTATCTCGTGTGCTTTAAATCAAAATTAACAATTTAAGTGACTTATGGCGGTCATGATATTTCTCAAAAGATTGCGCCGATTGGACTTAAATTTTTGTTGATGTCTCTTGCTGTGCAGCGATAATTTTGCGGTAATGGCAAAACACCGGCCATACAGGTCTCGAGGCATTAAAAGCGCTGTATACATCCCCGGCGCACACCTCTTACGGTGGTACGGTTGGCCAGTTAAATGCGAGCGGTGCGTCGATATCGACCTGTGGATATAAATTATACTGTACAGCTGCCCAGAGTTGGTACCTTAATTAGGTGCGTGATTTCACGATCTGATGGCAGTCATGTTATGTGACAAATCGAGTTCTTCTTGAAATAGGCGGTGAAAGGCGTGGGAATTAATGAGTAAATGGTTCGAAGCCCTGGCTACTGCGTGCAATAATATTAGTCTCCGAAAATTATAAAATGGTAAAAGGCGCCGGTAAAATCGGCAATTTAGAGGACAATAACAGGGCCTCCTCCAGTGAATAAAAAAATGTGTGTTCCCTTTGTAAGAAAATTTCACAAAGTATACACAGAACACTTCCGCCAAAATGTAGCGCTCATAAATCAAAGGGATCTCTGCAGGATACCTTTTATTGTCGGATGATGCCACGATAGTATGAGGGCCACATTCAGACCACAAATCCTCCACCAAATGAAATACTTTTTCCGACAACAACAATTAGGGATACGAACACGGCCATGGGATTTGAGTCCGATGCCAGACAATTCCAATTCCAAGGAAGAATTGCCGGATGAATTGTCCGGAGAAATATGGCTGCAGAGGTAAAAAGTGAAATAAAATAAGGCAACGAGGCGCGACAGAGGCTCGTTGTGACGGGCATCCTCTGTCCAAAGATGACCACGATAATTGTAGTCGGAAAAGGATTGTTCTCGGTTTTCAGCTGCTAGGCCTGCGGATTCAATGTAATCGACATGGACTTACTATGCCTACCGGTCGAGACGACTGGGCATCTTTTATTTATTCAAATTCAGGTTTAGGGTCAAATCGTTTTCGCACAAATTTCTTTTATGCCTCATTGCCGCTATTCAGTCCCAGTCATACATGACAAAATATTGTTGAAGACGTGAATCTTAATGGTGTCTGACTTGCTATACCTGCGAGAGTTATACACTATTAATGGCTGAGTATTTCCAAAAGTACAACGTATAACCATAGCATGATTACGCGCGTAAGGGCAAGAATTATAACTTCATTTTACTATAAATTTAGTTTAGCCTCGGTTATGCTCACTTTTTTATAAAACGGATGAAAAAAATTCGGATGCGGATACGACTGTCATTACTTATGCTTCAAGTATTAATTTTGCGCGATATCCGTCCGCGTATCCGTTTAAGTAGTAGTCAACCTTCGCAGTAAACCTTTAATTTGCAGATGAATGTAACTATAGGCAGATAAATAAATATTATTTTAACTTATTCATTTCCTTAGTTTTGGACGTTGTTGCATGGACGCACAAAAATCCTTGGCTGGACTGGACGATAGCTGACTACCAGTTTCAATTTTCGACAATTTTCCCTGCGGCTAATCAACATGCTTTAAGCTCTTGCTTAATGCGAAGACTAAACAAATATTTTGAGTTTGGTGATTGAAAAAAATTGCTTCCAGCCAAATTACACATTTTAACGAGTTCATTACAAGTGATTGACATCATTCTTCTTCATCGCTTACGATGCCGTCATCCTCGTAATCGAGTCTGAATAAATATCAGTCAGCAGCACCATCAATAGCAGGGCATTTGAGCGGCATTGTAACGTCCCCCCTTGTGCAAGCCCTTGATACATATATGACGAAAGAGTTATGGTCATCATTCAGTAGTTCATCAAGCCCTGTCTCCATATTTGGTATTTGCTTTTACTCTTTTCGCCAGTGCGAACGTTCATGAAGATATGGGCTGGAGCTACCTACCACTCCTGAATGGTGGTCTCAATTCTCTGATGGACAAATCGCTTTAAAAGCTGTCGGCGGTGCTTGCTGAAATGATTAATTTGACTAAAACTTAAATTGATTGGCAGATGAATCAGTTTATGTCGCGACCGTGTTGCTTGCCTTGTATACGTAATGAACTTATTTCAGGTAACCGACGTTGGCTAATTTGAAACGCGCCCACCAACAAAATAATTGCTGTATTCTGGCCACCACCCAGAAGTTAGTTACCTTCGAGATATGCTAATTCCATTTAGGTTTCGTCCCCAAAATTTATTTATGAGCAATTTGCTTCAATTGATTGCCATTTATCATGAAATAAAGGGGGACTACATATGAAATACTCTTTACATTTTGTTTTATTCTCTAAAATATTTTGTTGAATTTTTGCAAAAAAAAATCCTCCGAGTTTTTTGTATTATATCAAATAGGAATTTGAATACTTTCTGTAGAAAAGCTCTCAATTTTATCTATTGCTAATGTTTTGTTCGGAAGATTAGAGTTTTCGAAAATTTTAAATATTTTTGTGTATAATGTACATTACTAGCTGGAATGGCCAGCTTCGCACGGCACACCATCACATCCAGAAAAAGTTCTTGTTTGGTGCTGTTAACACGCTGGTCTGTCCTTATTTCTTTAAAAATTAAGCAGGAGCTCACGCTACGATCAAGGGAGATCGTTATCGGACTATAATCAATAAATGAATATTTGTTCGAGAATATGACATTTATCCTGGCGAGGTGTGGTTTCAACAAGATGACGCAACATGCTATACAGTAACCCAAACATTCGATTTATTGAAGTCACGATTTGGCGATAATGTGATTTCGAGAAATTGCCTTGTAAATTATCCCCCAAGGTCGTGTGATCTAATACATCTCGCCTATTTCCTATGGAGGTAACATACGTGAAGTTACTGGTTTATGCTGTTTATGTTATTCACAACATACGCTCGACATTGCTGAAAAGTGACCCAAAATTTGGCTGATAGATGTATTTATATACTTCCTCAAGAACAGTCGCGGTGACCATATGCCCCAAGTCATTTTTAAATATTGTATTAATGCCATGATTTGATCTTTCGAATAAAAAAGGGTTAATTCGTGTTGTGCTTGAAGAGTTACTGATGAAGAAGAATGAAGATGCATGAAGATTTCAATTATTTCCTAAAACATTAGTCATTTTGAATTTCTGAAATCTGATATCAAAGTTGTAATCAGCAACCCTGAAAATCCCTATATGCCTTCATTCAAGTCAATTCAAACCTTTTCTGGATTTTGGCCAGGTTTTCGGGCAAATGGCCACTGTGCAACGCTGCAAACGTCAGTTATCACTTATGGAGGGTTGAGCGTCAAAGGAATCATTTGCTAAAGATTTCATCCGTGCCGCTGTAACTCTATCGATCCCTTTTTTTTAAATAACTGCTGCGATGATGTTTTACTTGTTAAGATTCCATCAAGAATTGACGGGATGCTGTAACTCAATTATATCGATTTTTTTACCGACTGAAAATTAGTTTTTACTTGTTTTGCAACATTTCGGGTATTTTCTGCAAGGAAAAAAGTTGCATGGTTTAATTAAAACTAAACATTTTCATGAATTTAGCCATGCCGTAATTACATGAAATTTTGGTCGAGTGCTCCCCTACTATAATACTTTATGGAGTGGGGGCATTAATAATTTTTGATTTGATGAAGTATTCAAACAAGGAGGTGTAACATATTTGCGACCACTATGCCTTTTACTTCTCGTATACAAGAATTTAAGAACTAAAATAAATAGCATTTATAATCATCAGAAAGAAGACAAGCAAATTATTAATTTAACGTCAGGTAGATCAAGTAATTGATAAGAAACACATTTTAAACTTTAGATAAGTGTATTTATTAGTCACATAGCTTTTTCCATTATTAATTAAATAAATATATGGTATAAAGGTGAACTAGTAAATTCATCTATCTTCTTAAAATTGTATAAGATTTTTACCTATTTCGCAGGCAAACAAATTTTTAAAATATTCGATAATTTCGATTTCTTTACACAAAACATAAACAAAATTGTCAATAATAAAAAGGCACTATTACCCTGGTACACAAACTATTGTTTTATTTCCACTGTTTTTATTTTCATTGTTTTTAATTTCCTTCTCTTGAAACGATATTTCTGTAACGGTCCTACAATCTGCCTCGTGGAAGTTGCCCTCCATCCGTATGTAGCTTGCCAAACTTGTTAGCAGCTGGTCTCGAACGATGCGCATCTTTTTAATTTTACATTTCCAAAATACATATGGGACGATTTTAGTAGGAATTAAATTTCATTAATTTTGTACATATCTATGTAAAGAGATAAAAGTCAAATTTTAACAGAGGGACAAACGCGCAAGCGAAAGCAATATCAAATTGGCGTTAATTGTTGATTGGGTACTTCAAATAAATTTACCGAAGATCGAAAGCACGATCACAGAATCTCAAAAATAACATTTGTAGATTTTCCGCATATTTCCTCGCCAAACACCGTAAATATTTCCTACGCTATAACCAATTGTTGCATCATGTAGGTTTATGGGAACAACGCAAACCAGTCACTGTGGCACTTTTGTTTAGATGTTGCAGTTTCAATGCGATTTGCAGAGCCAGGCGCCTTTGCTTAATTTAAAACTGCTATTCCTTAGCAATAATGTCAATATTCCAGGCAATAACGCGGAAGAATTATGTCAACTTGGCGAGCTCAAATGTGCTTCAAGATGACACGGTTCTATTGGTGTAGGGGCAAACATCCCAATTATCACTTTGAGGCTTGTTTATTTTTCTGGGAAATATGAGCATTCGATATTTATTTGTTCAATTTTGATTGCTCTCCCAGACAGCAGCACACTTGCAGAGCTCGAGTATCAGGCTTTATAAGTAACGAATGTATGCATTAACCCTTTGTTCAAAAGGTGGAATGCGGAACTTCCTTGTAGTCGTCTAAATTTGTGCAAAACACGTGCGAACGATTTAGAACTGAACTACGTAATAATATAAATGGTTATTGTTGAGTAATTATTCAATTTAATAAACGACATAATAGCTCTGGTTAGAAGAAGGCGTACAAATTAGCAGGGAATAAATAACTTAAACTTGTCGAATTACAAAGGAATGTTGAAAATATTTCCAAAAAAGGGACGAGGACCGACTTTAATATCCTGAAATCAAAAGAAAATTTATAGCCCCCAATATCAATAATCAAAATCTAAGAAAGTCCTTTTATCTGGCTCTTCCTTACCATTCCCCGCACATTGTGTCATTTTAAATTAATGAAACTACCTGCAGTGATGGAGTCGCCAAGTTTTAATTTACAAGAGCCAAACATTTGATCATGTGGGTCCACTCTTAAAATTCAGACTTCAGGAAAAACGCTCTCTATTAAGTCACATTTATGTACAAAGTATGAGGGAAAGGGTCCTTTGTGTTTTTTCAAGTGCCACAAAGAAAGTATGAATGATTGCCGGTGGGAACTGCTTTGTTGAATTATCAGTAGAATCCATCTCTTGATTTGTTTCTCCTTTTGGATAATTGGATTTCTAAACGACACGAGCTCCCATTTAGATAATTTTGTTTGTTTATCAAAAATTATGATTAATGTTTATGCGGGAATATCCGAAAACATCTTTAAAAGGTTCATTCCCTGTTTTTAAATAAAATCAGCTGTAGCACTTATTTTAATTGAATTTTTCTTCCACGTTGAATTTGTAAGGGCTGGAAAAAAATGTTGCCTTATGCATATGCAAAAATGAGTCCAAAAGCATCTAAGCGGTCGAATCGGGTGGTACAATGGGAAAATTAAAAACGATTGTGTATTACACACAACGGTTATTCAGTCGTTGTGAAAAATAACATCGGTTAGATAGCAACCTCAAGACGCGGACAAAAAGGTCCACTTTCGATAACGTTTATCATCATATTTTTCAGATTGGTCCTCGGAATTGCAGTAGTTTCGTTAGAAATATAATATAGCTGCAGATGTTAACGTATCCATACTTAACCACAAGCTTTAAAATCCTTGATTAGACGAAACACTGTAGGTTTACTTGAAACGTTATTTCTACTAATGAAATCACGCAATTATCGCAAGGTTAACTTAACGGATGACTGATTTTGATAAAACGTTATAACAATTATAATGACACGATCGTGTACTTTTTCCATTATGACTCTACTATGTCTGACGGCGTGCTAGTCTGCCGATCCAAAAGTCCCAGGTTCGAATCCCACTCAGACCCCACACTTCCACTTCCAGAGTGCGCTTTTCTTAATAAGCGACAGATGGAAGCGCCATTAATTAGGATAGCTACTGTACTGGCTAATCATCCAGCATAGTGAACATAGACGATTCAAGAAACGGAAGCAGAGCCTCGAAGTGGAGAGCCCTAATGTGCGTACCTGGAGTGAAGTAGGAAATATTTATGTGTATGTACTCAACTCGAACAACGAATTCATAAAATATTGTAATTCATCTCAAGAGTATTGTTGTTGTTCAACTGTTAAAAAGAATTTTAACACTTGTTCTGGATTTTTAAAAGTTTTTCTGAATAAATTATTGAAAAACGATAGTTATATTATATGTTATATTTTTTTAAAACTAAGCGAACTTTTACCATAAAATTTCTTTAGTTCATATAAAGCAGCTATAATGAAAACATGGGGGCTGAAATTCGTTGTTACTTATTCACGTTATAAGTATATATTTTTACAAGTCATAAATGTCTTTTATATGTACATTGTTGCATTACATTTTTAACAGCGTACTGAAGCTAAACTAAATTAATTATTAAGTAATTCACCTCTCACGTATCCACAGCTACTTAAATTTGTAATTTAATATTTGTTACTAAAATGGTCCACTGCAAAACTCGTTAAAAGTTTAAAGAGATGTCGAAGCGCTTTACGACAAACTTAGAGGATTACTGGAATTGAGGTCCCTGTGCTGCCACCGCCGTAAGAAGTGTAGAGCGGGCTGTTTTCTTGGGTAATAAAATCACAGTGAAATGCCACCAAATGCATTCACGTCAAATTCTTTTCCACCAAGCCGTAATCTTATGGAATTTACGTCAAACTGCTTGACAAAATTGCATCAAATCTGAAAACTGTTTCCTCTTCGCCACTCCATTGCAGATGTACGTACAAAATGGTCAGGTGACGTTGTGCCAGCTGCATTGCGTACTAGCTGTGCTGGCTCCAGGTTGTGTCTGCCTTTCTCGCCACATATTTAATTAACACAAAATGATCACAGTCAGATGCGCAGCTGATCGCCTTTATACCACCGCTGCAATGACTTTTGTGCCAGATAAATTCGAGAACCATTATTTGAAAGTGATGCCGCCGTTTTTAATCCAGTCCTTAACATGCATTCGCTAGGTGAGCAGTGGATACCTGTAGAGTAATCGCAAGTAATTGGATCATTAAAGAACAGAAAGTTGTGTGTTTAATTCTCTTCCGGAAGTTATGTCAGCAAGACAAGAAGAGAGCGGACTATTATTCTGTGACAAATGTATATTTGTCGTCCTTGATATTGCTATCAAAGAAGATGAATTTACTCTGCTATACAGATAAAAATTTAGAAATAGATACGTTAAGAATTAATGTGTTCGCAATAAGTCGGACTGATGGGTTGGTTCACTTTAGCGCATATTAAGATGTTTCGTTTAGAATAGCACCAATTTTGAGAATGTTGACCAGAAAGTTCAAAGCGTTTGAACTTTAGATCATTTACACAATTCCTCAATAAATAATATTATATAAGAAGTTGTGTTCTCGCGACGTTACCAGCAGCAAAGATGGTTTTGGTATTGTCATAAGTTTCGATGAGTCCTTTCCAGTCGTTCAATTTATATTTTCTCACTCTTCCATCATTCATTCAATACTCATAACTCACAAGAAATACAAGCCAATCTTGCAAACTGCGGCGTCTGAATCGATTCTACTCGTCATTTGAAACGCACGATAATCCCCTAATAGGATTATCTATCACGAATCCAAAAGTCAGACCCGAAATTTGAATTGGCTGGATACATTTGCTTTTTGTCGCCACGTCTCTCCATTTTGCTCAGCTTTTTCAGTTGCTGCTATTCTAGAAAAAGTTTTCCATTTCCTTCTCGTAATTTTCTTTTCCCCAATTTCCAAAGAATCCGCTCTACAGTTAGCTTATCTATGGCGACCAGAAAAAGTTTTTGCTAATTTTACTCTATTTGGCTGGATGGCAGTCCTCAGAGACAGTCATCTCGTCAATTTGCAATCAATTTTGGTCCCAATTGGCAGCTTTATAGCTATGGCGAGACAGATTAAATTTTTGATTTATTTCACTCCGCCTCGCAAAAGGGACAGTTATGGTGGCTTACGAAAAATATTTGTTCTTGAATCGTATCCTTAATTTATGGTGTCAAATAATCTTCTGTTTCAGAGTATTTGTGAAACTGTGGAAGATGATTCAACGTCCCTGGATGTGCAAAAAGTCCTGGACACGATTCCACGCTTGGGGCTGGTTATTGACCTGACGAATACTAACAGATATTACAATCCTCAGGTGAGTTTTGTCGTTTTTTCCGTTAACGTATTTCTTAAGTTATACTTATGTCTGCTATACTTTAGGATTTTAAAACGAGAGGTGTAAAACATATCAAAATAATGGTTCCAGGCCACGTGGTTCCGAAATCGAGGCTACGGAAACTGTAAGTGTATCCCCGCTAGTTTGCATTTATTTACACGTTATAATTTTTTATAAATATTTTTTTCCTTCTATTTCCTCTTCCCGAGAGTAGAGGATCGTGGTTATGATGGTACTTTGCTGCGATCGATTCGAACTTTCAAATAATTACATCAATGGCCGCAAAAAATCTCCATACACAACTGTCTTTTTATATTCCCTTAAAAGCAAAAAAATCATATATTTCTAAAAATTATATAAAAAGAATGATAGTAAAAGCATCGATTATGTTTTTTTCAAAAATGTGTTGTATTGAGTGTGTGTGTCCTGTATGTTTTTTAAGTCTAAACTACACTAAAACTTTTTTCTATGTTCTCGTCTGCTTGAGCCAATTTTTTGTGTTTCATGTTGTAATACGTTATCGCCTTTTTGGATATGTTGTTTGGATTTTCGGTCTATCATATCTATTCTAAGAAAACTAAAGCCTAGCTTTTTTTTTATTAATCTTTTTACTATTGCTACTAAGAAAATATTTTATTTTAACTAACATAGCCTAATCCTACCATAACTAGTCCGAATGCTACTTAGCCTAAAACATATTTACCGTTTTTCATCTTTTTTTTTATTTTTTCCGTCTATTTTAATTTTTTTAAATATCCCTCAGTACTCACAATGTAGGGTTAAAAAAATCGATTTGAAAAGGAAATGACGAAGTTACTATATCATTCCAAGAAGGAGCAGGTAGAGCGATTAACTAAGTTTGTGCAGGCCAACTGTAACTTCGACCGACTATTTGTTGACACAATAACTCTAATTGTTCAATCGGTAAAATTGTTTTGTGAAAATTTGTGTAATCGGAGTTCAGTTGATTTCGTTAAGCGCAGGCATTTCTTTATTTTCTTATTTGCCACCTTCAATGTAAACATTTTCGGAAAAATCTGTACTTGTTTTTTTCAAACGGCCGGCGTATTGTCGAAAATAAAAGAAGAAACAGCTAAGTATCCTTAAGGATAGTAATGTAATTTAAGAAAATTTTTGATATTTTAATTTGACATGAACCAGACCTGAGATATCGAGTGTATCGGGCCGATTAATTTTTCAAGGTACAAGGGCAAAAAAAAGTTCAAAGTAAGAGTATGTTGAACCTCCTTTCCTACTTTATTACATTACCATTATTTTTTATGATCATAGTGAGTGCCCGCCTTGATTAAAAGTTTGGCACTACTCTTTCTCTTCCGTGACCATTGTCCTGTCAAGAATATATAGAGAGGACTTAGGTGCTAAAATTATTTTTATTTTATTGATCCAATGCTTTTCCATTTTCTTAAAGGTGTTAGTCATTAAAACTAGTTATATTTCTCACAAATGAGCGAAATTCATATATTCAATAACATTTTGTTATTGTGCTTGTTTTAGGTTCCGGGACACTGTCAATAATTTTCTGGAGTGTAATCCTGACAATGGTGAGTTCACTATATTTTATCTTTTTTTTCTATTTTCTTTAAGTAAGGGAATTTTTGTGTCCGAGAAATTGTAATTGTTGTAATAAGACGAAAAGGATTGTCAAACTTCATCATACTTTAATTTTATAATATAATTAATAATAATTACAACAAAATGCGAACATTCGATTTTTTTTTAATTTGTAGCTCTCGAATATCAAAATTCACATTTTTATAAAGGTAAAGAATATTAATTTCTCACATTTTCAAAGTTATGCTGCAACGAAATTGGTGTTAATTTATTATTATTATATATTTTATTATTTATTAATATAAAAAATTATATTTGAAAAATAATACTACACTGACCTTGTTTGTAGCAAACATGACATTAGCATTGTAGTAATATCCGTGTAATCCTATTTATTTTTTGATGAATAATCATCTTTTTGGTCATTTGTAAACCTAGAAATATCATGTCTACCAGTTGCCTTTCAGATACTGTGATTACGATCCTTATCATTATCCAGGATAGCTAGCTACTCTTTCTTCATGATGCATGCTTTTGTTGAGCAAAACTTCAAGAGAATCTGAGCATCTGGGCACGATCGACTGCTTTGTAGTACATAAAAATATTCAAAGAATTACACCGGAAAGATATTTAAACGCCACATGTACCACTAGATATATCTAGCCCACAAACCCGGTCAGATTAAAGTGTTTTGGTTTCATTTAGACCAGAAGGATCATGATTACGATCATGAGAGCTCAAAAATGCCTTCATAAAGCCTTCAAAGCTCAGCCGTCCTAGGTCTTCTTGAAACACAAAAAAGACTTCTGCGTCCATTGCATCCAACGAAAGAGATAAAATTGTAGAGATGCATGGTCAAAGATATTTAAATTTCTGTTGTCTTCTCCAGATATCTTCTGGGTAACAACGCGTGGGCCAGGCGAATGCTGTGGCGCGCATGCATTTATAACTTGTCTGAACCAGGAGTTCATTTGGCTCGGGGTACATACGCGACTGAGGTTGCCCCGGCTTTGAAGAATTGTCTCGAGATGATGTACAAATTGAAATTACACATCAATAAATTTCATTAACATCATATGCTTAAGAAATGAACGAAATAGGAATCTGTTGGCAGCGTGCCGCCGTGTACTATGGGCACGATCTCATCTTGACTCAGATCGTGATTCAAGAGGCCTCGGAACGATGTTTACATGAATGATTTCTCGGGTTATCAATTTCTGATTTATTGCTTTGGTTCTTTTTTAAATCATTCAAGATAAATTGATCGGGGTGCACTGCACACACGGTGTCAATAGGACGGGCTACTTCATTTGCGATTATATGGTCTGCGATCTCCGCATTAATCCCAAAGACGCCATTCAGAGTAAGTAGATGAATTCATGATTCTAATAGGAGCTAAGGTTCTGTTTAGGATTTCACAAAGCTCGAGGACACCCTATAGAACGAGAAAATTACATTAATGCGCTGTATCCTAATTTATCCGGAAAAGAACAGAGGGAATCCACGGTTAACATCTATAGTGCCAGGCGGAGTCGTCAGAAAAGTTTTACTAACCCTCGATCGACGGTTGAAAATTGGCGCTTACCAGAATATATGCATCAGAGGAATTTACACCGTCAAAGAAATTCAGATACTCATGGTTTCAGAAGTTCACATAGCTCTGGTTTTAGAAATACAGATACGTCTGGTGTTAGAAATTCAAATACTGGCGGTTTTAGAAGTACAAATACTTCTGACTATAGAAGTTCAGATACTACTGGTATTAAAAGCTCTGATACTGGTGGTTTCAGAAGAACAAATACTTCTGGCTTTAGAAGTTCAGATGCGACTGGTGTTAGAAGTTCAGATACTGGTGGTTTTAGAAGTTCAAATACTTCTGGCTTTGGAAGTTCAGATTCTTCTCGCTTTAGAAGTTCAGATACTTCTGGTTTTGATAGACGTGGATTTGGAAATAATAGTTGGAGAAATGGCAATATAGAAACGAGCTCGAGGCATGGATTCGGAAGAACATCATTCCTCGAAAATAGGGAGTCCACTACCACATCTCGCCGTGATAATGTCAGCAGAGGCCCGAAGATTCATATAAAGTTCGAGACATGACCTTGACAAAAAGTAAGTGTAAATCGAATATCTGAGCTGATAGGAATAATTTTCTTTAACATGTACTCTATAATGTGTTATAATAAGTGAAAAAGCTGTACTAAATTTATACTCTTCTATTTTTGAAATGCTTTTACTTTTTTCCAGATTTGTCAATCCAGGGATGTCGGTGCAAAGAAAAGATATCTTTAAGAGTCCTTTGTATTGGTTATGATGTGTTTGTATATTTTTCAATAAAATTTTACATCCAAGGTATGCATCTATGTTATTTAAAAATCCTTCCCAAAAATATAATATCTTAGAGCATAATCGATTTGATCAAGTTGCGCGCTGCTGTTGGAATAATTGAAATTTTTTGTGTGGATACATTGTTTTTTATATAATACTCTGCACTATTGGCCACGTATATCGCTGCTACTGTTTTATGTAATTCCATTATTTAAGTATCGCTGAGATAAATAATTTAAATTTAATTCGAAAAATGAAATATTGCCCAATCAGCAAGACGTCTGTTGAAACAAATCATTTTTCATTGGAAGCAACTGAAATCGAAGATTATGCAGATTTATACAACCACAAGGGTGTTCTGTTTCGAATACTTTTCCAGTGAAATTGATGTAGGTTCAACTAAAGTGGCGGAATTAATAGTTTCACTCTGCAGTAGTCCATAAAAAAACATCGACCTCGGGGGAATACGCTTCATCCACAAAATGTAAGGTGCAATTCTGGCTAAGTAAATCCCTTATTCGGCTGATCGCCCGCCGACATCATAACGTTCATTTGATGAATGTATTTTTTACCTTTCAGAGATTGATGATTTGTAGCCGTCGAGATCCCAACGTGTTAAATGAGTGGCTGAATTAAAATTAAGCCCCTTTGACGCCTTAAATTCCTTTGTCAATTGTGCCCTTTGTGTGCAGCGTATTTTGTTTTACCTAAATGAAAATTGTGATCATTTTTCAAATAATCAAGTGATCAAATTTAGAATATCAAATATTAAAAGAGTAACATAAGAAGAAAAGAAAGTGTATCATTAAAAAATTGTGTTCAAATATTTTACTCCATTTACCTATTTTTTACATTTTATTTGCAAAAGTGAATAGTATTGTTGCATACAAAGGTGTGTGATTTGAATTTGAGGCTTAAGAAAATCACAATAGAACTTCACGATACGGCAGTGTTTGCGTGTTGTACAGTGTTGCTACAAAAAAAATAAACGTTCTTCTGCGGAAATGGAAGATTTTTCCCAACTATCCACTTGAACCACAATTCGCAAATTAAGAGAGTTGTTATGTATGTCTGTGGAAAACCTATGCATGCGCTACGCCGTATTTTATATTTCAGCGAAAACACTACTGCCATGGGAGGAAGCGTTGAGAATGGTCCAATGCCTTATTTATTCACAGTAAATTAATTATACCATGACATGACAATCATTCTTTTTATGCCCAAAACTCGATGGTGTTCGCTTAAATAATATGTCGTTCCAACAGGATGATGTGACATGTCATACAGCTCATGAAACCATGCAGTTATTGCATGGGAAATTGTGTGATCGCGATATCGCGTAAGGATTACTGACATGATTGAAAAGTGGTTGAAAATTCCCATGTGACCAAACAAACACAAGTGCGGTTAGTGGGTTGAATTCACTGCGGTTATACAAAAAATCTAAGAGTACAAAATGTTGGCAATTTATGTGCAATGAATTTATGCTCAGGCCTTATGCCCTGTCTAATATTATCCACTAACGTGTCTGATATTTTACAGCTCCTGACTAACATTGCAGTTCAAAGTTATCATTTACTTACTCTCATTCAATTTAAGAAGGAGAAAAATCTTTAGGGAATAATAGGGAAAATCTGAGAGTAATTCGTCTGACATATATTGACGAATTTGTTTCAACTGCGTTAATACTGTCCATGTGAATTTGATAACGCAGAATCCTATAATTACATTAAACTACGTTATCTTAAGTGTATATCTTATTCCTGCACACAAAGAAGTCTAAGCACGTTTGGCAGGGAACACGCCCGAAGCATGTCGGTCCCAATTGTTCTCTCGACCGCCCTAATTGCATTGCATTTATTTAAGTCAATGTGTTACCTGGAAAATCGATTTAACAGGGGCAACAGGAACGGGCACTGCTCTCTGACCCGAGATTGGTATCGGCCTATTCACCTTGTTACCACGTTGCCTTATCAGTTCGGCGCTGTGACACTGACATATTTATTTGAAAAGACATGCTACCCGGGTCATTGCAGACAAACCGTCTGATAACATCGGACCATGTTAGCCTGTCAGGTGTAACTTATCAAAAGAAGTACAGAAGCGCCGTCCCGATGATATATTTTGCGCAGCCCGAAGTGTGAATTGACCTTATGGCCGAAAAAATTGGCTGGCGCCTGCAATTAAATAAATTACTTCTGAGTTACTCTATGGACATCCGCCCAGCAGCCTTTTTTAGCAGAAGATATTCTTTGGCTATTTTTAGGAATTGGCACATAATCACCGGAAATTAGAAGAGGCACCAATGCGACGGCCAACATATATCCACAAATAATCGGAACGAGGGACTCAAAGCAGGACTGGAAAAATTCCAGGAAGAGGTAACCAAAGGTTCGCTTAGTAATTAGACTTGATCCGATCATCCTCCCTATCCGGCATATTTTCATTAACCCCCTTTTGAGGCCGAACTTTAATTATCTCCCTTTGATCATCTTGAAATCTATATCAGCGCCTGTCCAATCTCTCGTGCATCGTCGTCCATCCCTGGACAGAAATCAAACGATAATGTTGCGTCTCCCCGGCACTCCGTCGTAATTTCCATCGTTTAGCTTTCTCAAGCCGCCTGTTTGCTGACCGATGAGTTTGAACGGGGACGCAGACGAAAGGGGGACAAAAGGACAACCGTCGATAAATTATAATTATTACAGATAAGTCTAACCATTATCTTATACCGATAATCTCTGCGGCATCCAGACGGGACGTTGTGCCAAAAATATCCCAGCAATGCAATAATGTGTCCGTTTCTACCTGATGCGGTGAACGTACGGCGGGAACTTTAAAGAATGATCGTGGCGTGGTTGTAGGTCAAAGCATTTTGCATAGTGGGGAGCCTTTATTTATTTATAGTGTTCCATAAGCTGTTTAATTCGGGTGAAAGTACAACAAATGCATGTTTTTTGTAATCTATCGCTGTTGCATCACAAACACTGATAGCGAAGCATTGCATGCACTTGCTTAATTTTAGCAGCATTCATGTTTTTGCTCACAGCTAAGCGTCCAATATTTCTTTTATTCCTGAACTTTAGGTTCAGCTCCGGTATTTTTAATCGTAGAATAAGATTCAGGATTTTCAGAAAATTTGGAATTGTTTTCCTATGCCTATTTAATTTAGTAACAATTTCGCTAATTGTAACATCCGATTCTCTGGAATACGAGCTTGCTTAATTTTAGATAACATTGTACCTCTGGGCATTTCGTTTCAACAATTTTGAATATACTTAGTGTTTTAGGAAAAAAAAAAGATTTTTTACCTATAAATAGCTCATACGTCCTTTAGTAGTTCGTTTCTAGTAAAGGCTTCACGATCTTCACTCTTTAAGACATTTAACTGCATTCCAATTCAAAAAGCAAGTCAACGTCACTTCTTCGAACGACAAAAGAAAAAGTGCTTTAAACTTAGTTTAAATTTTTATTTGTTTGAAGTTAAATTAACACATAAACTACTTTTGCACATATAATTATTTCGCTGGGTGTACTAAGTATTCTAGTTTTATGATTTCTTCAGGTTTTCCTATCAATCGGCTTCAAAGTTAGAAGGAGGATACACGGACGGACATGGCAAAGTTCGTAATACCAACGAAACTGTAAAACTGATCGTTAAAAAATTTTAAATTGATGTTTGAAGGTTATATTGCTTTACTTGTATTTATCCTTACAACCCTGGTCAAGACGATGCGGCAACTTTTCCTTACTTCTTTTTATTAATTTCGGGAAAAAAACGAAAATACATACAATGAAACTACGTGTACACTCTTTCCGTAGAATATCTAATAAATCTCTCAAGCTACCATCAAAATAGAACAAAATATTTGGCGCAAAGCCGAAGAGTAGGACGGAAATTGCTTCATGTAATTGTGCTCATAATTGCAAGGAGTAATAACAAATAATAGCATTTACCGCGTATTCGAGATTTAATCTTTGTAATCGATTAAATCTAAACGAGGGCGTTCCATCAAAATGGCGTCTAGTTACCTCGAAAACTCTGTTACTGAGCGTCTGAACGTACATTTCGAGATTTTTCATTTTTCAATTTAATGGTAAAGTCACACGCCTCTTGTTGTGCGTGCAATTGGGCCGGTTGGAGAGCTGATTTATGGAGCTATAATTGCCTCAGCATCATGCACAGATAGGCCAAGCTTGAGCCACAGGTGCTATCAAATGGGTTCCTTGCCAATATCACTCCGTCTTGGAGGAGATAGTGGGAATGAAGATTCCTTCCCAGATTACATGCTTTCTCAGTGGTAGGATTCGTCCGATTGATCTCGACTGCGCTTAGATTAGAGGTGGTTAATTGCCACATGCCTAGCACTGTTAATATGACTTTAACTAGTTGCTGCCGCGAACAATTTATACCCGCAACATTGTGCAAAGCCGGTAAAGTGCAAATCCACACAGCAGGTTTCGTACAGCAGCAGAGTGAGCAGACGGCATACACTTAATTAATGGGGGAGTGAAGACGAGGAGTCTTGCTAATTGGAATTAAAATAAATGCATTGCTTACTCCCCTTATGACATACGGCTAATTTTCTATGCTGTCCGCCTTACAAGCCCAAGATAAACGTGTTTACAGATTCAAATTTTTACGCAGTGACTTGACGTCTTCAGGTTTGGACATATTTCCGTAGTTTTTGTAGCACATGTGCAGTGCAGCACAAAGTCTCGAGCTAACACGATTCCCACTAGATACTACAAATGTATCACAATCAGATATTTCAGTGAGATGTACCCGAAGTAAATATTGGGAAAAAACCCGCAGTGGCTGAGAATCTCAAAAGCAAATTTGTTTGTAAATTGTCGTAAACTTGGAACGCGTGGAGGTATCAAATTGAAATTAATATTAAATACTGAGGTCTACGGTTCCTTGGAACTGTATAAAAACCAAGCTTCTAAATCAACGGAATCAAATTCGCCCATTTATGCCACATATTTTGTCACTCGCAAATAAATCAAAACCTATAGGGTACGTACAGTTGACCCAAAATCGTGAAATTTGGCTAAAAGCAAGGTAAAGAAAAAGTTCCCAAAATCGCTAATTTGTAGTTATATCACATTAAAAAATATTTTCTTAAAATTACAGCCATTTAATTTGCGGCAAATATTCGTAACCCTTAACCCGCGAGTCAGACTCGCATTTCCTTTTACTTTTTAAATTAAAAAAGCGTTCCAGTGGTTCGTTTCCAAATATTTTTTTTTAAGGCGCATTTTGTATTCTTTCAATAAAGCTTTTCGCTGATCTAAAAATAGTTTATTCACGTTTGAGTCTGCCTGCTGTAATACATATCTCATTCGATCTCGATCACTTGACATGTATCTGAGCCTGGTGGTGACCTGATAGCAGGGAGCCGGTCACGGGTTAACGGGGGCGTATATTCGTAAACTTCATGCAGGTTTGAATGAGCGTATGCAAATATATGCCATCGTGTAGGTGATGCCAGCGGCTGTTACCTGCAAATAGAGGCTCTTAGCACGGAACGATGAGGAGGACATACCGAGAATTCACAGCGGGATAGACATCCAAAAAAACCTGGCCAAATCTCTTCAAGAGGAAGATATGAATGTGGAACTACAATCATGTTAGAAAATTAATGTGTAGGCCTTCTGAGATTAGATAAATTTTGTATCTTATTTTCTTAGTTTGACAACTTTAATCGAATCATTTAGTTAATCGAATGGTTCGGACGTCATAATCCTTTGAATATCTCATAGATTTTACACATGGAGGAATATATACATATTTAAAATAGGAAATACTTTTTGCGCTGTACTTCTCAATGACGCAATTCTATTTGTTCTGTAGGTCATGGACTTTGTCGAGCAAATCTATTTTATGATCACTTGGATTTTAGGAACTCGAATACACATACAACATATCGTTTATTTTTCCTGGTCTATTCTTAAAGTACATTAAAATGTTTCTTATTCACAGATCAGATATTTTTTCAAATGGAAAAAAAAATTTATTTGGAGGGACAGATTTTACTCATGTTGGAGGAATCTGGGAAAAGATTCCAGTTATTTTTCGAAAAGATATTTTGGAAAAAGTAAACTTATGGTTTGGGGTGATTTTTGCTTGGACGGTATGCTTGAGTTGACTTTTATTACTACGCGTGTGAATGCTGCGGAAGATACCACACGGTTCCGCAGTAATTTACTTTTCCATCTACAAAGAAATAGGAATAACGAATGGATATTCAAGCATGACAACGTTTCGGTGCACAAAAATCATCACACCTGTATATGTGGCTGTAAGACCACTACATCAACGTTTCGGAATGGCCAGCCTGCTCGCCTGATCAGAATCCGATAGAAAATATTTGGGGCATTATTGTTCGTAGAATTTATATGGAAAACAAGCAATACCTACCAAAATAATACGGAAAAGAGCTGTGTTCGAAGTGTGGGATTGATAATATTAATTTTCAAATTACGTCTATAGTTATGCACTACTAATAAAACAACTTTTGAAATATAACCGTACCTTAATAAAATTAAGTTATACTTTTTTTATGTTCAAAGCTAGTATTATCCAGTTCTCTTTTAAATAGTTTCCTAAGTTCACTTTACACCTTCTTAAACGCGGTGAATATCTTCTAAAATTATCTGCGTCATGCCATGTCAAAATGTTAAATTTTCTTGAATCTTTGAAATGTCTGTAAAAAAATTTATGATGACACAGATGCTTAGAACAGTTTATGTTAGTTTGCTTACAAATTATTTTGATTAAATAAAATAAAATAGAATTCACTTATCATTCAAACTTGCCACTATTGGCAATTAACTGTAAAATTTTGGATTTTTTCGCCAAAAACCATTAAAATTAGGTAAAAAAAGAATAGTCAGACTTCGTCTAAGACAATAATGGCTCAAATGGTTCTAAATGATGCTATGCAAAAAATCCTGTATACTTTGTAAACAAATCAAAACAAACAATGTCGAACAATTACAAATTCTCCTTTATAATAAAAAAAAACTATATTGCCATTTATTCATCCTACTTTTTTTCTAATGAAATTAAGCTAAAATTTTAGTATGTGAAATCTAAATACAATATATTAAAATATTTTTGTTTTGTGTCATAAGAATTTTTGTTTCGAAAAACTAGTAAGTAGTTCCTACCTAACTGAGTTTTGTTTGGAAGTTGTTAGTTGTTTTGGAAGTATTCTACAGATTTGTTCATATCAGGTTACTGAATTAATATGACTTTATTAAAAATACTCGATTATCATCAACAACTACGCCGACTGCAATTATGGTATATTAAAATCGCTGCAGGGCCACGGTTAACTTTAGAAACCTTCTATTTAGTACTATTTTCATTTTACATTTATAAACGTTTTTAAATTGGATACAAATTTGAAAATTGCTTGAAAAAATGCTGCCATGCTCATTCCTGTATAATTCACAACTTCAATTGCGACAATTTTTCTCATATTTTAAATGACTTCACATTTCTTTTATTTCTTGGCTGTTTCAAGTGCTTCCCGTGTTTTATTGTGACAATTACAATTCCAAGTACGTACCATTTCACATACGTATGAAACCTGACTCCCTTGTCTGATGTGCTGTTGTTGATAATGCTACTTCCAGTCCAGCGTACCACAAAAATTCCGTAGCTTACCACCGAATGATGACTGGTTTTATTTTAAAAAGTAATAACAGAAAAATCCGCCAGGTTAGCAACCAGGATGGAAGGACAGATTTTATCGGCACTTAAAATCTCCGACATCTGACAAACCCAGCAGATAAGTTTTTGTAGTCTTAATTCAGTGGTCGTAAAAGCAACGGTGAGGGCTTTGATTTGACTCAGCGGGCGCAACCAGCACGCAATTTTTCTGCAGAAGGGAAACATTTTTTAAATCGATTAAAGCCTGCCCAAACACCATCGGATGGAGCATTGCAAGCGCCTCGTGTGATGCCGAAACTAGGTTAAATCAATACACCTCAATATTTGACTATCCCGGGCTCTGGCAAATCACGTCCGAACAACTTTTACCTCGTTGTGATGCCTGTTCCATGTTTCTGATTCTGAGAACGTATTTTGGACGACATTAAAAGCATACGACTGCACAGGACAGGATGGCCTACAAACGGCCTTTCACTATTAAATAAGGAATGCGAATAATGAACCCTTATCAGATGCCATTGCTTGTAGACGTCCGACCACCTTTCCGATCCTAATTAGCCCGAGAAATAAAAACCGAAAATACTTGAAGTATTAAGTTTCATAGTTTACTTATGAATTACCTTTGCTGTGACAAAGCCTCTTGCCACGCAGCACGGCTACGTCCGTTCGAGAAACATGGCCAACGGGTGGAAGAATTTTAATTGAAAGTAGTAGGACACAATAGGAGCCGCTCGAGATGGCGTTTACCTTCCTTATGTTGACTTCCATTCTGTGGCCAAGCCAAATGCCACAACGAAGGTGCAGCCAAGACAAATAAACTTTCTGATTTATCACATTGAATAGACCGTCGAGGGTTGGAGCGAGAATTGGCATTTATGTCTTATGTAATTTTAACAACTGAGCGCTAGAAAATATTTCTTTGCCGCAATCTTTAGAGTGGGAAGAGTCCTTTCTCTATTGCTTATCAGATTTTACTGCTATGACGTACATAAATTGTTAATTTGTAATGAAAATTCCCGCGCTAAAACATTTAATGGGTGGGGCAACTTCAGGATATTTTGAGACTTTTAGATTGAATATTTTGTTAACACTTATTAGATTTTTCGGTTACCGTCCAATTTCCCGACACCATTTGCCTGACAAGCAATAATCCCGAGAGCACTATTCGCAAAATTTTGAAAAAGCGAATTTCAGTATGTTCGGCAAAATGGGTTTCGGGATTATTGCTTTTTGAGAAAGTGACCGGGAATATAGTCTGCCGGGAAATTGCATTCGGGAGAGTGACCGGGATATATTTTCGAAAAGTTTGTTTTGAAAATATTTAATTTTTTTGGAAGTAGGTAAGGGGGGGGGGGGGGGTCAACGAATCAGGAAGAGGGAGGCAAACCACGCATTTAGGTTTATCAGAGCATATTGAACTTTACCTGAAAATATTGTCCACCAACTCGGTAGGTACCCTTCAGGGACATGTGTACTGGACTGTTGATCCGTAGAAAAACTCACTAAAAAGGAAATAAAATTTTGGCCGAATTCTTACTATCTCGCTCCCACCTTAATCCTGTAGGTAGACAGACAACTTAATAAAAATTTATTCTAATATTTGAATGAATATGGTTTCAACCCGATCCGCTTGACAGTTCTCTCGGAAATGTCGGTGAAGACGAAAATGTGAACATTAAAAATTTTACTCAGAAGAAAGAAATGTGCATTGTTTTTGCGGTTTTGGGACTGTTCGCGTGTGAATAAGATTGAAATTAGTTGCCGCAAGCTGTTCGCACTTATAACTCCCAACGAAAATGAAAATGACCCACTAATTCTCCGGAATAACTACCACCAGATGTCTCTTTTCAGACGTGAGTTAGCAGTCCAATTCATATATTTATATCAGTGGAGTTACCCAAACCGAGATAAATGGGAATGGGTCTTCTCGCATGTCTTGAAGATGATATATGGGCGAAAAACGATTTTCTTACTATTATTAATATACCAAGTTTGTGCCCCAGTTCTGCCCAGGCACACAATGATTTTTCTTACGATCGCTCTTAGTATACTAACATTTAAAATATATTTCATCCTGTACCCCGATCGGTAAGCTTGTTCCAGCCAGCTCTTTGACTATAGATAAGTACTATAGAAAAAAAAGAACAGACTCCAAAAAATCTCAAGCCTTAAAAAGTTTCACACGGAGCCGTCGGAATTCAAATCCGTTCGGAACTTAGGAAATTCACAAGCACGTTTCAGTTTTGTGAAAGTTCAGTAAGCGTGAGGTTCTCTGATTTGAATTCCGTCGGAATCCAGAATAGGGCTGATATATACGGAGGAACAAAGAACCACCCTTCGTTTATGGTAAGTCGGTTATGTCGGTCGCCATATTTGATCCATCATTTAGAATTTTCAAATTTTGATAGCAGATTCGAAATCAGCGACCCCCAAAGCCCTCCAGTATTCAATCTCATCGCACTCACTCGGCATTTGAATATTTTGGTTGGGATATTGGATCCCCCATTTTGAATATATACACACTGTTACATAGTATAACCTTATTCTATATAACCATTATATTAGCGAAAGAATCATCAAAATCGGTCCAGTGTTTTTTGACAAAATCGCTTACAAACAATTATACATACGGGGGAAACACAGAACCTCATTTTTTTAAGTCGGTCAAATACATCAAAAACTGAAAATTGTATATGTTATGTATCATAAGTTAAAAATTCACTACGGGTAAAAAAGTCGACATTTGTTCCATATTATTTAAAAGCCAATCTTCTCAAGTTACCGATTCAAAAGAGGGTATGCTGCCTCGAAACAAAATCGATCTAAAAGTGCCGTCACTGCAAATTGGCATACCTACCTATATAAGCTGTACGGCTCGGCGGCGGCGCGGCGTACAGATGCCGATATTCGGCAATGGAAACTTTCAGTTCGGAACGCATTAAAAGGGTTTAATGGATGCTGCGTAAATTGCGTTCATAATTTTCCGTGATATATGACTGCAGCACATTAAATACGCGTACGAGCTCGAACAAATCAAGTTATGTTGTTGCTGCAAAAAGGCAAAAGGCTTGCCAGTTCCGACTGTCAAGCCTAAACGTTACCGGCACGTTCAGTTTATCAGGTACAAAGTAGACCCGATAACTCTGCATGAGAGTTTCCCGCTGCCAAATAAGCATGGCGGTTGTCCGCAAAACAGCAAATACAAATTCCTAATGCCCGCCGTGCGGTTACCACGGTGTTAAATCCATTGCAAAACGCGAGTATATCTCTGAATCGCCATAAATTGTCAATTTGTTATGCGCATTAATTTCAAAGTTAGTTATTAGCTTACTGTCATTAACTGTTGAAGCTGGCCGCGCCAGACAAGGTGAAGACGCGACTCTTATTGAAATGAGAATTTGTGTACCTAGTAATGGGCCACATGTTTTATTGCGATCTCCGAGGTGCAACGCATGCATCTCGACAGGGAGTAATTATCGTTTAAGTGATTCAATGCCGCGCCTCATCTGTTTTGCTTGCTTGTGCTTATGGGGGAAAATATATATTTGCTAAAACTCATGAGAATTTTAGTACGAAAATCAAAATAATTAGAACAAGTAGATTACAGGTGAGCGAACTTCGCGCTTATGGAAACAGCACAATAATCACTCAGGACAATTTCATTGAAAATTTCAAAAAGCCGCAACACTGCATTATTCCCCGAATTTTTCCGTTATCAACACAAAGGTGGTGCTAATCTAAAGATGATCTTTGATAATTACTCAAGTTTTCCTTTCTAATCAACGGTTCGTCTGAAAAAAAAATCACATTGGATATAACTCCTCACCTTGTCGCTTCCAAAAATACAATATTTTTTTTCTGGGAAACTCTCAATGGCCCCGCTGTAAAGTAAATAAAAAGACCGAGGCAACGCTAATGATTCGATTAGCAAGTCTTTTTTCCCAAAAATTTAACAGGTTGTTGACGGTATCTAAAATTTACACGCAGGTGCTAATCCCATTTCCCGTCAAAACGAACACCTTGCGCAAAATTTAATCATCTCTAGACAAAATCAAAGGAGGGCAATCGACTGCATCCTCTCCTTGGTGCCTCTTTGAAGTTTCTGCTAACCTGTGCCTGCTGGACTGGACGGTGACGACGTATTAATACTATACGTAACTAGCTGGGGATAGCAGCGCTTAGCGATGTGAGGCTGATATCGCATTGCTTAACAGCAATCAGGAACTCTTGATCCGTCATCCTAAAGTTCATTCGGCTTACAGCTGGTTCCTTATATCATACGTATACCACTTACTATCTCAATTGAATAGTTTTTATCCTAACCAAGAAAGAGCAACTTTTTTGGGGAGTATTAAACTTAATTGTCAACATAGTCTAGTTTTAGTTAAATGCATTTAGTCCAATGAAACGGAACGTCTAAACTGGAAAAGTAATTTTTACAGCATCGTTGGGCAAACCCCTTTTTCAGGCGCAGAACCAGAAGGACGTCTCACGGAACCAGGTCCGGAGAATATTATACCGGCCGTGTTTAAAAATGCCAATTTACCGGCAACAATTTCGACTGTTGTCACAATACTTAATTCTTGTGATTTGATTGTCAAGTGGATTGTAAGTACTGCTATGAATTGTCAATTGACATTTTAAGACGACATAATTTTCTGGAAAGCACAAAATATGGATAGGTATTGTTGAAGATTATGTGAAACCAGAAGTTTCTGACATTCTGATGGATAATAAAACACAAAGTGGTAAGAAACGTTTAGAGTGCTGTAACAACAAAATTGTGTTACTATTGCTATTGAAATCAATGAATGAAACATCGACGATACCTAAAGTTCGATTTTTGGGGGTCAAGTTTACCCTGTCGATTTTCCCCCGGTCATATTTCCTCTGTTGTATTTCAATCTATAAGATATTTTATAAAAGGCACATTTCAGTCTATTAGTCAGAAACTTAGAAAGGGACAATTCAGGATGCCCTGGGAAGCATTCGAGATATGTATAATGTATACATTTTTATATAATTGATTATTATTCAACATTTAATTTCAAGGATCTAGTTACCTTACTGATGTCTTTTGAATACTCTCATAATCTTGGGCGCCCAGAAATCAGTTTAAAGGAAATACATTGTGGGCTTTGGCTTATCAAAACTCCCTCAGAGAAATTGCAGATAGATTCGATAATTCCAAGGGTTCTATTATAACAAACTGCAAATGCCAGTCTGCGTGCAATTCACATTTCCAATCGAGCTCGGACATGGAATTAATTCGAACGTGTAAACTGGTGCGATGTCCTGGCGGAATGGAACAGCATAGTAAATGTCATTAACATTAACCCTAGGACTCCATTCAAGGGTTTTCTCTCAGAAAATTTTAACAGTCCCGGTCGGCGGTGCCCTGACTTTTTTTAATTAATTAGCTCGCGTTTTTGATAAAGAAGAATTCATATCTTATATCATTAAAATGCATAATTTATTTATTTAGGATATTTACGCATAGTTAAAATAAAGCTATAGTGGTGGCTGCAAGTACTTGGGGTTTGTATAGCCCCACAGTGGCGTTTTTGTTTCGTACATGAAATGTGGAGCCCTAAGGTCAATATTTTCCCTTGTAAAGATAGTTGGTGAAAATCATACCCTTGGAAACCCACAAAATACTCGCCTTGATTCAACTCATTTTACGTGTAATGTACATTACTTTCTAATTTTATATTTATTGTTCAATAGTCTAGCGAAATTCTCTCTATGGCAGCAACCAAAACGTGTGTGTGTTTCAGATTTTACCTGAGCGACCCCGAAAACCCCTGCCTGTACATTCAATTGCCTAAAAGTCCGTTCAAGTTGAGATTTTTCAGTGTGCTATTTCCCCTGCACAATACCGTTTAACGCATAGCCCTTTGCGTTAACGCGGCCAGAGTCGCATAAGTAGTAGCGGCTTAAAAAATTTAAAGCCAAACCAAAAATCATAAAGTATGGGAGAGTCCTACCCGTGGGAGTCATATGTATGTTATGCACGAGTGTGTGATTCTAGAAGGAGAACGCAGAATGATGTTCCTACTCATGGCAATTAGCATTTCATCTCAGAATTCATAAACTGAAGGATGCTTCCATATTATTTGTGTAGCACCTTTTTAAACGAGCCAGCGCCACAAATAAAGTGAGAACAGAGCGTCTCAAGGCGCGAATGTGAGGGGCACATGCACAACATGCGGCGCTGAATCAAAGAAAGCGCCACTTACAAATTTTGACAAGAATTCATGTAGGCCGTCAAGATACAAATCACACGTGGATATCATGACACTTTGACGGACCAACAAGGCGTGCAACCAGAAATGCGCACCGCACCAATTTACATTAAATGCAGGTGGGGCGGTAACTGCGCACAATGACGAGCACTTGTTAACCGTGCGAGCGAATCAGTTTTAATTAAACGGCCGGGGATTGGCGGCTTTGGGTTAATCGTGCAGTCTAATTAAACTTATCCAGATGAACACGGTAAAGAAACCTTCGACACTCAAGACGATGTGAAATGAGCGTATTAAGCCCGCCTCATCTGAGCTAAGGTATTGGAACATGAGCGGGACGACAAAAGCCAAAAGGCGGTAAAGAAGCATCGGCTTCATAAAAACTTATGCGTCACGCCGATGTGGTTGTGGTTAATCCAGGCTAGTCACGGCAAAATGTCTGCGGTCGATCAGATCCAATTTAATCTGCGGATTTTCTTGCTACTTATCTGCTGCGACTGCATGACCTTCTTTGTGCAAACTTTACGGAAGTGTTAAGTTGCTTTTTTTACCATGTTTGCCCGAACCATTAATAAAGCACATAATTATTTTGTGGTCTAACTTTGGACTCCACTTTCATTTTTACCGTCGATGGCGGCGTCCATAGAATAGAATGACCGTTATCTGCTGAGTTTAATAGCTAAACCAATGGAGGTGCGGCTGGTACTGTACGTTTTAGGCCATAAATCATAACGCTATGTCATCGAGGTGTTAAACAGTAGTAAGCAATGTGGCAGAGACAGAGAAAATTTAGCTTGCAATTATTTTAACTGAATTAGTTGGCCTACATGCACCATATGTGCCTCTAAGTGATTTCGCGCAACGAAAATTGAAAGGCCTTTCCTAGCAAGAACCCGATAATAGACAATTTCCAATAACAATTTTTAGTGTCGCTATTAAATTAGTAGCTATTTAAACGGCGCTAACCAAATTAAATAGTTAGACTATCTTTTTGTACAAATAGCATATTTAGTCATGGCACTAAAATATTTGAAGTCTGTTTACCCAGTCGAGTCGTGGCAAATTATAGTCAAGTTGAGTTTTAAACTTGTGGGTTGTATAAATTAATAAAGGTTATACTGATTTTAAATCAAATGTAAAGTAAAGTTTTGTTCGGCGTGGAACATCTTTATGCTTTGTTTTTCTATGTTATTACTTACCTTCGATGAAATGCTACATAACATCCGTGGATACATATTTCTTGCAAAATCTTGTTAATATGCTTATTAATGGGAACGAGAGATTAAAAAAAAACCGGCAAGTGCGTGTCGTAAACGCATCAACTTGGATTCGGTTTTTTTTTTTCGTAAGGATTGTCAAAATAAAAACAAATTTTTTGTCGAAACTATACAATAATTTATGAGTAAGTAAATGCGAAATCAATTGCAAATATCTAAAGGCTTGTTAACGTATCTTTTTCAAAATAAGATGGCGGCATTATAAAGCTGTGACATACAGACAGTCGGATATGACAAAACTATAAGGATTCCATTTTTGCCATTTGGCACGAAACCCTAAAAATGATAAGTTGCTGTAACAACACATAAATCCATTATTTTTGGAAAAACATCCAATTAGACAATAAACGGCAACAAATGAAACAAACAGAATTTGCCTTCCAAATTTCTTCTTTCATTTTCATAACTCTGTAAAGTACTGGTACGTCAATAAAAATTTCGGCCGGCATCCTCATACAACTGCGGTCAAAAAAAATAGCACCACATGAAATCATTTCACATTTATATATCATAATTCTCCAAATGGCAACATATAAATTTTTTTATTGAATTATTCTGTTAGGCCCTTAGGTTCTTCTGTTCGAGTGTTAATTAGCGCCAAGCCAGCGTTCACCCAAAAAACCATAAATCACGAAGGGTCATCGATTATGATATGGGCTTGCTTTTCTTACAGTGGCGTTGGACCTATTCATTGGATTAAAGCCACAATGGATCAACATGTTTACGTTCAAATATTGCTTCCGTATGCATCGGAGGATATGGGTCTTGATCAAATCCGGAACGGAAAGCGCAAAAATAGTTACAAGAAAACTGTATAAACACGATGGAATGGTCCCCACAGTTCCCGGATTTGAATCCAAGTGAAAATCTGTGTGTGTGCTGTGGTGAAGAAGGAGGTCTATATACACACACCATCCACGGAATAAAAACGAGCATTGGGCTATATTGGAGAATTCCTGGAAGGACATTCCTATTAAAAGGTGCCAGGATCTAATTGATTCAATGTCTGCACGTTGTGCGTCTGTAATCGATAATAATGCACATGCCACAAAATATCAAATTAACTACCTAATTAGAATTAAAATAAATACAACGATTTCTACGTAAAGTAAAGAACACGTTTTCACCATTCATTTCTAATATACGGTGTTTCAGTTCATTCGTTTCGTTTTCATTATTTAATCCGTTTGACGAGTTTAAAATGACTTTGGTGGACTATCTTTTTTTACTGCAACTGTACATACTATAAAATATCACTGTTGTCTGTATCAATACAGTCTCTAAAAATACTCAAACGACTTTTCACATAGATATATTCATTAGTGCCGTTAGTGTTTATAATTTGAATTCGAAAAAAAAATTCACAAAGTCTACAGCGTCGAAGCCTCAAAACGATAGCTTCATTTGATTACATAGGTTGAGCAAATTCTCAAAAAACTACCGGTGAGTAGGTCTGCGATTGGCATACACCTGTTCCTAAAATTGGATACCTAACCATGACTTTGCTAAAAATTAAAAGACGAGTCAATTAATTACAGTAGTCTCCTCCCATTGGTACTAATTGGTTGTAGTTGCCGATCATAACATATGCATCAGACGCCGAAGATCATGTGGATGATATGGCCTGAAGGACCAATAGCCAAGTCATCCTGTAGTTTCTGATATACTTTTTGGACAAATTAATTTTTTCGGCTTTCTGATCGCGCTCGGAAAGTAAAAAACTTTAATAAATTGATTTCCTAATTATGGATTCGATCGGTTTGAGATCAATCGATCATCGATTGTGAAAGATTCTCGGGCGATCCGATGATCCTCTGTACGTGATTAGCATAACACTAAGGCGACTGGTCCAGATAAGGAGAAAATTATCTCAAATTTGGGCATTTGTGCTGTATTCCGGAGCCCTGGTGGAGGGGTTGATGATAAATTGGCCCTAGGGATATGCTAATTAAAATTTATGCCCCAAATTTACATGAATGGAGAAAAAATTGGTTTCGGCTTTTGTTGACTGGTTCAGTTCTCGCGATCCGGATCAATTTCGTCTTTTTATCGAACGATTGTCGCCAGCGATGATCGCTCCTCATGTCTATAAATATTTACATGATAGTTGACAGCGCCTGCGTGAACGTTTCTTTGTTGCTTCGAGAGCAGCAGAAAAAAGGCTGCCCCTTTCTCACCTTCTCGGCGTTGACTTATTGCGTGATATTCTTCAATATGACTGAATGCGTCGATTAAATGCGGTGTTATATTTCGGCATCAACAAGAAGACTAGGCGGCACGATCATACACTCGAGGGTTCTCAATACTTTTATTCGTACGACAAGTTTGTAATCACTTTCGGTATTGGGAGTTTTGCCCACTTTCTCTTAATGTGACGCCAGATTGTACGTCGTCTGTGTCAACTCCATTAGTTGTCTCGTCGAATGACAATAAGTACGCATGTTGTGGCCTTTTATCGCGGGTTAAATTGAACCGCCTAAAAGTCAACGCACTTCAAGCAGATATTTGTTCAGGGGTAATTAACGATTTTTGCGGCTTCGTTTGACATTAAAAAATAAACAAGAAGTTTTGAGCCTACTGGCGCTTACCTTGAAAACACTATTGCGCCATAGGCACCCCGTACCATGCGTCCCCTCCTTGCATCCTCTGTATTTGTTTGCTTACACATAGCTCATATTTACCTTTTGTTCGACGACCATCGGAACCTGAATGCGTAAAAATATTTAAATTGCGCTGTCTGGGCTTGATTTATGTGTATAGTTATAGCATTGTTTGTAGCGTTGTCTGGTTATAGCTTGCAGCCATCCTTGACAAATCACGAGACTTTTTGATATTCTGCGACCAGTGGAACAATTTGCATTGTGAGGCAAATTAAGTGGTTTCAGGTTAACCTTTGACTAATGACATTAGAAAATTGGAGAATGATTAATGTCATTAATTTTTTTGTTTGCATAGAGCGCACATTGTAGCAAAGCTTGTCTCTGCCATAGTAGAGTAGATACCTATTAATGTTTGTTTTGAGCGTACTGTAGAAAAGAAAAGAAAACACAGGCCGTCAATAACTTCAGTTGACATTTTGGAAAACTTATTCCAGAATCTTGATTAGGGGTGTGGAATCTGTTCTAGTAAATTTAAGCAATTGTTTTCTGACTTTCTTATTTTATTAACTTTTAAAGGAATTTTTAACGTTTAGGATATGCTGTGGTAGTTTAAAATTTCTGGGTTAGACTTATCGACAAAATTATTTCGAAGGGCACAAAACGAACATTTAAGCATTTTAAGCGGTGATAACGAATTTGTATTTTTAATATATTAGAGTAATAGATCAATCATTTTCCCTAATATTATTAGATGCATAAATAATATTTTTTATATACACTAGCAGACGAGTCCCAGCTCTGCCCGGATATTTTTCATACTTGTAAATTAAAATTGTTGCAGAGTGAACGAAACTGCTTCAGTTTTTATCTGGATTTCATTTAATTTAAAGCTCCGGGACAAAATAGGTCACTACTCATGAACGGCAAAATACGCTACCCCCCAGAGAACGTTCCATGAAAATAGATTAAGCCATTCTCGACGTTAGCCCGGACAAACAAATAGACAGACAAATAAAATACTCCACCTTCTAGTGAAAGTCTCATCAAAAACGTTTCAGCCGTTCTCAAGGTTAGCCTCGACAAATAGACAAACATTTTTAAAATATTTGTTTGGGTTTTGGTACCGTGTAAATAAGCACATCAGCTTACAAAAGAAGTTATTTCGAAATCACAGACAACAAGAACCCGATTTAATCACAATTCATGTATGCTGATAACATTTGGCCGCATGTAGAAAGAAGTTCGAACTTTAGATGGCAGATTTAAAATCAGCAACTGCAGAAACCTCTATATATCCATTTACACGGAAATCCGTTCAACTTAAGAATTATCCGTCGCCATATTGGATCCGGCATCTTTAATTTCCAATATTTTGACAGTAGTTTCGCGATCATAGACCCCGAAAATATAAAAGAATGCATTTTCATAGCAACCCTTTGAAGTAGAACTTTTTCGGTCGCCATATTGGATCTGTCATTTTGAATTCCTACAATTACATATAACCTAAAACCTTGCCATAGAACCAATCTGTCCAACAGATCCCCCCCCCCCCCCCCCCCCCCCCAATACAATGGTTCGTTCGGCTAGGTGAAATCTATCACCCTTATCATTGTGGCATGTTTTAGACGATACACCCTGTGAGGTGAGTTTTTAACTTGAAACTTTCAAATATCTCGAATAATAAGCACTCTACGAGAAAAATATCCATAATAAATGTTTAATCATTCCGCGGAGGAAATACATTAGTGATAAAATAGGTCCCCCTCCCCACTCCTTGTAGGTGGGCGGGGAGCAACTTAGATAATTTCGTTGATTACAGCGCCAACTCTCTTGTTCTGTTCTCGAGCTGTAGAATCCGAATCTGCAATAGAAAATAGAGGTTCACATTTAAAATTTCAAAGTTACCCCTGCCTCCTACAAGGAGTTGGGAGGGGGACTTATTTAAACACTAATGTATTCCCTGAGCGGAATAATCAAACTTTTATTATGGGCATTTTTCTCGTAGAGTGCTTATTATTCGAGATATTTGAAATTTTCAGGTTAAATAACTCACCCGGTATTGATAGATAACGTTGCTCAACATCCCAGATGTTCGATTATATTTCTCATAATCACTTTTTTAAAAGATGTTTTTGTATATTATGTACCTAGGTAGGTTATCTACAAAATAGTTAATTGATGGAAGTTAACCACTACTGATTAGCCTACAATTTAACCTTAAGGAACTAATCACCTAGTGCGCGTATCGTAATAGTATAATTTTACACCAAAATGTCTTGCCAGACAGATTCCCTTTACAGATTCCCCTTCTATCATTATACATACATCAGCATCTCAGAGGTTTATTATTTCTTTTGATAATCTTCCTGACATCGGCTAATGACAGATCGCAATCAGTAAATTAAGATGCTTGAAGTAATTTAGACGAACATAAATGTAAGGCAAACCCGCGACTCCAATGCAATTTTAATTGAAAATTCTAAGCATGCGCATGTTAATTAGACTTTAAATTGATCAGCGGTTGATTTCTCCTATCAGCAGCATCTAATAGTTGTTAGTTATCTGAGAGTAAATCAACTAACTTACGACAAAATATGTTGTTCCGTTGGAAAATGGCACAAGGTTATAACATTGAAAAAAAAAAAAATCCATAATATATATTTGTTTTAATCTTTGCTTTTGTTTAGTAATCTTCATTTTGATTATATTTAGATTTATTATTGTTAGTAGTAGCCTGCACGTTTGGATTAATAGGATATCCTACTTTCAGTACCATTCTGTAGAAACAACACTATTTGCTACATAAAATGAAATTATTAAATGTATACTGTTTACCAAAACTAAAAATGTTATCACAGTGTTCAGGGTGCTGTACATCCAAAATATAAAAAGGAAGGAGATTAAGTCGTGTATGGGAATAAGTCGAAGAAAATTGTTGCTAATATGGTTTTTTGGAGTATTCTTGCTCATACATGTAAAGTGGAGACGAGAATTTATTTTCGCGTAGGTATTCTATTGAGTAGTATTTCGTTGAATAGTACTGCGTCCAAAAAATAAGGTGGATTACTTATTTAAAAATCGCGGGTGTTGTGAAAGCACACAATTTTTTTTTGTGGATTGGTAGTACTGTCTTTGATAATTATACAGAGTTTCAAGTCAATATATTCAATTGGTGCAGAGCTACTCATTTTTTTCTAAACATACAAAATCGATTTTTACTATGTCTGATTTTGTTGAGCAACGATATTGCATTAAATTTTTTTTGCGGAATGAATATTCTGCCCCGAAAAGGTTAAGGGTGTTACAAAAGGCCTTTGGTGATGAGGTTATGTCGGAAAAAAAATGTTTACAAGGGGTGAACCCAGATCGAAAAAATCGCGCCAAAGTCAATCACTTGCTGCTGTGTGTGAATTATTGTAGGTGTTGTTGAGTGTGAACGCACGTGAGTGTGTTAGTATGGTTGAGTAAATCCGGACGTATGTGTAAGTATACATAAGTGTATGCAGGTGAATATGATGAGTGTAATGTTGAGTACGGGTGTGTATGCGTGTGCGGTATGTATGTATAATGACGCGATTGTGTCTGTCGGTTCTCCAAAAAGGTAAGTTCAAGTGATGCGCATCTGCAAAATAGTTTTCTAAGCAATATCGGCTACTAAATTGTATGATTCCCTTGGGAGCATAACAAACTGTTGATGGCAAGAATACTTGCACTTGACTTGAATTTTTGATATCTAAAATAATTTGGCATAAATCTTTTTCTTTTTTTCCAATTTAAACCATTTTAAAAGGTACTCTTATTTCAAACTATTAAGAAATGCCAGATTTTTATGTTAAAAGTGGGTACGGAACCCCATATGTGAGAACCCCACTCTCACTTGGGTTTTAAGTTGTATATTTTTATCTGTTTTTTATCTCTTTTGTTCTGTTTGAGTAAGGTATGGGCAGAACAAAACCACATAAAGGAAGAAATATTAAATAGTTCTTCAGATAATTGTTAGTTGGTCTAGACCTGAAATACATCTTGACAAAAATATAGGGGAATAAAAACGTGCCACGAGGACAAGAACACAATACCTAAACGTGTTATTTCTTCAGAAATAATTTTACCCGTTCCGCTCGTCGTCAAAACGAGCGAGGCGGAGGAAAATCAGCCTATGATTCTGCATGCTCCTTTCAGGGCTATAAATTCCATGGATCCATCTAGGTAAACGGTCGCTTATTAAGTGAGCGCGTAAGAGAGTCCGGGACTACATTAAGGCAGCATTTATGGGAAATTCGTGCAATTTAGCAACAGTTCAAATCCCGAGTAGCATTGAGGGGCACATGCAAGGGGCCAATTGATGATCTCCTTACGCATCTGAAGGAGCCTGTAATTTCGCGTGGAACAGGTGAAAAGCTACCTCCCTCACGTCGTGGTGATTGGGGCAATATATCACAGTGATGCTGTTGGCCGTAATTCCTTCGCTCCGAGTAATTTCCAGAAATCTCTTCCCTGCGTCTGGGCTGGATGCGGAGGTCGAAGTAGTTAACAAGAAGTTATTGATTCACGGGGAACGCTAATGAGGGCTTTTTAACTGCCACTAATAATTCATTTGATCGGCGTTGCGCCATTCCAGTGGGCCAGAGGTCTTCTCTGCGCGCAGCGAAATCGACACATAAAGTGAGCGAGTTATCAGGTATTCAGTTTTCATAACGTGCCCGGCAAAGTGATTGTTCCACGAATTATGCTCGAGAGTCGTGCTACAGGTGCAACAGCGGAGGAATTTGATTTATGCGCCAGACACGAGGGTCCGCGCGTCCTGTAATTGTTTCAGCCTGCAAATGCAAAAGTGAATTCATCATGCCGCCGAGGCTGCTGCGGCAGTTTCTATATCTCTGAATTTGAATTTTCCAGACACTCGCTCAGTGAGTTCACGGAATCCCGTTCTCGACAAATTTTTGGCACGATCGGTTCATGATTGCCCTTAATAACTGCACCCCGCCGTCCCCAGCCGCCTGCAATATGCAGAAAAGTCTATTTATCATCTCAGGTGTAATGGAACGATAAAAATCGCAGATAAGATCGCCTCGAAGATTGTTCACGGCAAAAATGTTCAGCGAAGGCAGATCGATAGCGCGATTTGTTACCGCGAAAGGCTGGCGTCTAGGAGCACTTCAGAGTTCAGAGATGTGTTTAAATTAGAAATAAAATATTTTTCGCGATAAGCGAGGAATTTATGAGCGGGGTGTTTTTAATGGCTTTATTTGAGGCCAATTCACTTTTCAATTATTCGATCTCGAATTTTTCGCACGTAATGGGAGGACTTTCCGCGAGCGGCTCGATAAGATTGGAATGGAGGTCTCTGTGGCAATTATACGGTCATTTCAATCATTCACCCTCCAGCTGATTGGGATTTTTATGGAGCCAGCGATTCCTGGAATGTGCAATCACCGAATTGATGTTGAGGTGAGTCTTACCTGATTGTGAGTCACAATTACTTTCCGGTTCAATTGGAAATTCCTCGGCACTTAAAGTTAGCCGTTTATTCTTCTATCCACGATCTTCGATTTATGATATTCGAAAATGTGGCACATTAGTTACGCCATCGTTTAGTTAATCATAAAGTTCTTTCTTAGAAAAAAGCCGGTTCGCATTTGTAGTTTTTTAAAGAGATTTTTTTAAATGTTTAACTCTATAGAAGGAGTAATGAGTAATATTTGCTTAACTTAGAGTGAAGCAGGAATATTATCGAATCAATACACTTCGCGTTTCCTGATTGAAATTTTGCAATTTACGTGCGGACTCGTACATACGATGCCTTAATAGTGAACTTCAGAACTAAGACTTCTACCTGCCTTCGATGATTTTTAAAACAGAGTTCATTACTTTTCATTTCACGCTACAAACCTATCATTTTCACTGCGCGCCCGAATCGCATTATAAAGACCAGGCAGTAACGTGAACACTTCTCATTTCACGGGCATTCAATAACCGGGCGCCTCAAGAGAAAATTACTGGTTATGTAAAAAATTAATAGTCCTCCATTATACACCACCTAAAGTGCAATATTAAATGGTCGCGTACGGAATTGGCGGACGGATATTTTTGGATAATTTGACTGATGATTACCCTTCCTCCTTCCGAGGTGACCTTCGGCTCCTTTAAAGTGAGCCATAGGAACTCAAAATCACAAATTACAGGTAAAATATAATGCATAATGACTGTATTACATTTTCGCTATTATTCCTCCCGTACTGCCGTTACCAAAGCATGTGTTTTTTTTTCGATTACCGGAAATTATTGCAGTCGTAAATTAGACCAGCATCTCATACTTTCTTTTGTATCCAAACTTTGACCCTCAAAATGGTTTTTTATTTCTGCTTTATAATTATGTTAAATTTTAGTTGATAGAGTAACTTGGTAATGTGGGCCATCCTTTTTTCTCTTAAGTTTCGGAGGCCTAGGGCCGGAAAGACCATTACTCATTTAAGCTTAATATTATGATAGAAGCTTAGCAGAAATTTCGAGCTTTGGCAGACCTTTCCTATTTTTTGCAATGGGCAATTTTATATGGATCCTTGACCAACACATCAACATTGACGAGACCCATGTGACATTATTTTTAAATGGTTTTATTTAGCTCCCCTCCGTATATTTGTTTGTTTGTTTCTTCGTTTCAAATCTTGTAATCGATTTTTCGACAACTTCCAATTAACCGATTCCGATGAAACTTTGCTTACGTATTCAGTTTGCAAGACAATACAATATAGGATATTCAGTTTTATGGTACATCCAACATAGTGGCCACCACAAAATGGCGGATTACCTTTTCTTTTACAACCCCGCCCACATCAAATGAAAGGATATGATGAGTAGAATATAATAAGTTATGTGACGTTATTTTAAATCCAATATGACGTACAGCACAAGATGGCGGATTAACATTATCTTTACATCTCCCTTGATGTGCGTATCAAACGAAAGAGTTTTATAAGTATAATACGACGATCTACCTGACTTCATTCTAAGTGAAATATGGCGGATGCGCCAAGATAGCGGATTACCATAATGACTACAACTCTCTTGACATAGGTATCAAACTGGTGGGTTACATGAGCGGAAAATTCTTAGTTATGTATTTTACATCGATCGCATATTAACTTGCTAGACCTGGGTATCAAATTAGGAGCTTGAATCAGACATATGTATGTATAATAGACTATTTGGGTGGTCCCAAATTTTGAAATGTTGATAGCAGACTCGAAATAAGTAACCCCAGAAATCCCTTAGTGCGGTTTTCATGGCAATCCCTTAAAGTTTAACTTTTTTGGTCGCCATATTGGATACGCCATCTTGAGTTCTATAATTTTGAAAGCAGTTTCGAGATGCGACCCCGAATATCCCCGAGTGCAATTTGTCGAAGTGATTATATGCGATGATATGTGTTCTTTAATCCTTCATTTAAGGATTGCCCATAGGTGTTCAATGAGCTTGAGATAGGGGGAGCCCAGCCTCGTTGTTTTCGGCTAAACAACCCTTCGTTTTTTGTAAAGTATGGCATGGAGCATTATCTTGTTCAAATATTATGGAAGAGTCATATCCGTCGGCGAATATTGAACTCTACATTGTGGCCTCTAAAACATAAACACACAAATCTTCAACATTTCATTCCTTGATTTTTAATTCTGGCTATACGCCGCCTTTTAACACAGCTTTTCTTAATCTCCTCCTAACGGTTCGGGTGGAAATTTTTAAACCTCTTATTCAGTGACGTTAGCTGCAAGCTCAGTTAAAGTTTCGCGACGGTTCTTAAGTAAATCATTTTGATCAAACGATCGTTTCGATCGATGGTTACGTGATGTTTGCCCTGATCGCGGTTTATTTACATACATGGTCTTCTTATACCGTCTACGAGTCACAGCATGCATAACGAGTACATTTAATTTTTTCCACGATCTTTACTGGACTCAATCCTCACTCACTGGATTCTCATACTTTAGGCATAATTGAAAAATTGACTACTTCCTTATGAGCAAAGTCATGAAAACATCTTACCGTTTCAAATGTCGCTCAATGGCAGTGCAACTTGCTTTTACAATGATTTACCCAAATCACAATACACCTTGCAGTAGAAGTGACGAGTAAATATTTATGCGATCGGCGTGTTCCTTTTTCTACCTCGCAATAACCACCGGACGACGTCCGCGCCGCCGCCGCCGCGAGATTATTATTGCAGTTGGCTGGTCAGCCGCAGTGGAAGTCCGCAATGTCCACCTTGGCGTTGCTGTTTACCAAGTACCGGAATGATACTACGCCGCCCTTTGCAACTATTTGCATCTGCAGATGCAATCCGTTACGGTGCACCTTCAGCGGTGTTTTGTTTTCCAATTTGCAGAAAGTTGCTGCGGTAAAAGCGAGGAAGTTCTTTTTTCGTCTGAAAGTGAGAAATTTTCTATGTCAAACCATCCAGGTAATGAAAAGTAGCCCCAAGATGTTGGGCCTTCCTCAATAAACGTCAAGTGTTGTATCATGAGATCCGGCGGAGGGAAGAGTTGTGACGCTCAAACATCGGCTGCGTGGCGGTTGCCGTCTCACGCGGTTCGCTTTTGTTGATTTATTTACAAAAATTTGTTTGCCAGTGGTCAACGTTGTTGACCTATGCATACCAGTGGAAGGCTTTCTTAGAACTCGAAATCTTTTTTTGATTCTAAAGAATATCTTAGGCAACTGGTAAAGTACTTGGCGCTTGGAATGTTGAGGGTCTTCTGTAATATTCAACAATTGCCTGGGCATAATCTCGGCAGGGTTTCAAATTTATCTACGCATGCAGGCACTCGAATAACCGCATCATACGAACTGACATGGCAGTTTTGTGGTAATACATAAATATTTTTATGTTTTTAAATTTCGCACGGGATGCGGTTTTGTTGCCACTAGGGAATTAGGCACTTCATTCAAACTTGCCAAAGCCAAGTATCTCACGCAGAAAGGATTCAGATGTGAAGTATGATTAATTCGAAATTACGATTATTCATTTCAAAACTCGAAAAGTTAACAATTCGGGTATAGATCAGATAGCATCGGCTTTCATACCTTGTGAGCTGAGCTTTAAATTTTTCTTAACTTTATAATGTAATTTTTTATCATATACCTACGATTTACCTACTTTTTATCATAAAGCTGCTGAACGTAAAATTTTTTTTACATTTTCTACATTGTGGAATTATTCGTAGGTACTATTTGCAATATTAGATGTACCATAAAGGTGCCACAGTAAATTTCAATTGATAATGAAAACAACGTTAGTTAATAACAATCTACCGCCTGGGCAGCTCATACTTACATATTTTAAATGTTCTGAATGATTAATATTTTATAATTGAATATAATATAATTGAATTGAATAAAACCCATTATGTAATTTAAAATCAAGCAACCTGTTTTTGCTCTGAAGTAAGCGATGTATTAATTTACAGATGAAATAGCTGCTTGCCAAAACATAGTGGCAAATATTTAGATATTGAAATTTCTTGTATAGCTTCAAATTGTGACGTACACAGCTCGAATAGATATCTCTAGGTTTTCAACACACTGACAAATTTTTTTATAAAAACTCATGAGTTTTGATGACTATCACAAGTTATGAATTTAACAAAATTCATTTACGAAAAGGCAAAAAAAAAATAAAAGGTTTGAAATTTCTCTCGATTCATAAATTAAAAATTTTGGATCATAGTTCAACATTTTTTGCATTTTTCAATCAGTAACAAATAAATACTTCCAATTAGTAGATCGCTGCTATTGAAAACTGAGAATTGTGGGTATCTAAAAGCTTATTAAGATATCTTGTTCAAAATGGAACGGATGAATCGATTTGAGTGCGGTTTTTTTTAATCGAAGGCCTTATCTGTCGAGATGGTCCTTAATTATGTTTAGTGTTTATCAGTCGTCTCCAAGATATTCAACGCTCAATGGGGCTGGTGAAAAGATATATGACAATATTTAAGGTAAAATAAAAATAATTGGTTATAGGTTTAGTTTTAGTAGCATTTTCTATACAACCCACTAAAGCGAGGCTCTCATGATCAGGTGACATAATATGTGAAATAAAAATAAAATTACAAATTTAAAAAACAACCCCACATCGCAAATCAGGCAACTTTAAAAAAGGATAAAATTATTTTTACTATGCTTACCTATACATTACGTCACGATGTTCCTTGAAGGGCGGTAGACTTGAATGTCCAGAATGCATATTTCAACATTTCTACTTTTTTATCCTGTTTAATTCAGTTAACAACCTTAGGAAGGCGTCGGTGACCGCTTTCAAATACCTACATATAACGAGATAAGTTTTACATAGAAGCGATTTCGATAAAGACGTAACGCCTAGAACGGTACAACACACTATACGCAAAGAAGGCTACAATTCTAGAGTACCTAGGAAAATGGCACATGCAAATTTAACTCACGCAAGAGAAATGATTTTGCTAAAGAACACCTGAATGAAAATATGGACTTTCAGAGGAAGGTGATATTCTCCGATGAGAGAAAATACATAATATTTATATGTAGGATTAAAACACAAGTATTATGATTTAGTTATTTCTGGTTTATAAATTCATTGACTTGTAATTATAATAATTAAAATAATTGGGATTCTGAATAAGTTAACTACTGCAAGAACAACTGACTACTGCTTATACTGACTGACTCGACTGACTACTGCGACACAAGAGCCTACTCGTCTGGCTCCTGACAACAACTGACTACTTTGGTAACTACTGTGGCTGTGATAAGCAACTGTGATGAGTAACTGTGATACTACGTGCAATACAAAAAGCAAGTAGGGCTGTGACTAGTTCTTAATGAAATGACTGTAATGCTGCAGATGACGACGATGAGTCATTGTCGATACTGCTCCTACATATAAAATAACATAATAACACTATGATTTCCAAGCTCCTACAAAACAAATTATTCTATACTAAATGCGCCTCAAGATTTTATTTTGTCTGATCAAAGCCCCAAATTGGTGACCCATAATTATTTTCTAGCTTTTAGTACATCGTCAATTGTGCAATAACATCGTTTAACTTAAAAATGCCTCTGTTCGATTCAAGTCATTACCAAGCTACTGTTGGACTTGATAATATACTCTGTAGCAGTATTGTTCTGCTGCAGAATGAGTAGGTGGTAGCATCGATAAATTAAAGCTCCTTTTCGGTAGCATAACAATCTGTGGGTGTTTAATTATATTTCCCACGTACAAAGTAGCTATAATTTTCAATCCAATTCTAATCTGGTCACCGTATTGACACTAAGTAAACAATTTATATTAATTTGCGAAAAACTTAATTTTCAAAGCAATTTATACTTTCCTCAATACAATGATCTTAAGCACACTTCTGTTTTAGTACGTGAATGAATCTTGTACAACACTCGTATCTTAAAAACTTGCCCGCAAAAGTACGGAAACACCTTATTACCAACAAAATCCAAATAAGGGAGGTTCTTGCAAACGAGTGAAAAAAGTAGTCAGGGCTAACTCAAAAATTAGTAACCATTATGCTCAATAAGCTAAGAAAGGATTACCAAGTTAATTTGAACACTTCGTGATTTTCAAGTAATAAATGTGACCTGTGCCAATACTTTATACTAAATAAATGTAATGCAGTAATATACTACCGATACTATCTTATTGAAACTTTCAGCTAAAGAAAATACAGCATTTTGTTTTCGAAACCATTAACTGTGCCAATACAGTTATTGCCAGTAATATTATCTGTGCTGATTAACTTCTCTTAGCCTGTGATGCATCATATAGCTATTTAGATACTTCGCATAATAGTTTTTGAGTTGATTCGTCTTTTTCACTTCTACACGCTGGACCGCATTTCCTGCTAATGCAAATTACACAATATGATGAGTCAATAAATATCTCTTCCAAGTATTTTGTAAATTTATGGGAAACTTGGTAACCGTAGAAAAGAAGTTAGACGCAAAAGTCGAAAGCAATGAAAGCACTTTGTATTCTGCCGCAAGTCTCGGTTCCCTACCTGACGCCTAATTATTTATTGCCGCATATGACAGATATCTTGTTGTTAATGCCACCTCCAATGGCTCCAACACTTGATGACCGTGGCGGTTGAGGTGGTGTTGGCCGATCACGCCTTCTCTTTGGCATTTTTGAGGATCTCGCATTCACGCATTGCTGGTGCTTTTCGCCTTGTGCAGGCTACGCGCGTGGTAATTATTCGCCTGTTAACTCCACTGACATACGACGATATATCGTTAAAAGAAATCCTTCAGGGATACGGGAGAGGGTGAAACGTAGCAATTTTGCACACCGAGCCCATGCTTAGGCCGGATTTATGCAAAAATTATGAAGGCCGCCAGAAATGAACACGCGAAACAGAAATTTCTGTGGGAATCGTAAAAAAGGGCACTTGACCGACACGGCAAGTTTAAATGAAAAATGTTTACTGCCGCCAAGACTCGGTTTGTCTGCACTAAAACAGTGAATATGAGCTCAGAGCGTAAATGAGCGCAAATTGGAAGCCATCAATCTTAAATTAATTTTTGAGAAGAAAATGCGCGCCCATTTGTTTGTACTTCACCACGGCCCTGCAGCGATAGCGATAGTTCTCTGCAGCAGTGATTAAATTTACGCCGCAATTCTGCTTATGGTAGCATAAATTTTCCAATATTTTACGCAGTTCTTTAATTTATTTGGGGCTCATCCTTGGTGCCACTGTCACAGTTAACAAATGTTTATTTTTTCGAGACTCTTTGACGACTTAATAAAATATGGAAGGGTTTCACAAAAAATATGGCTTTACATTTGCGGAGGATGAAGGTTCAGAAACAATATATTCGCTCTTTGGATACGACATCATGGGTTTTACTTAATCTGCTTCCTTTTATTTTTTCAAAGTGCTTATATTAATGGATATACATATATGTACCTACATAGGGTGTTTCATTTATGGGGGACAGAAATGAATGGGGAAATAGATCTCACCTAGGCAAAAAAAATCTTATGCAAGGAGGAGTGGGTGATCTCAACCGTTGGGGAGTTACAGGGTGATTAATAAATTCGAGATGCACATTATAATTTTATTTTAAACTTTTGATCTAATTAACGCAGCGACATCGAACTTATGCCAAATAACTAGTAGCTTAAGGGACAACACCACTGTGACCCCCTGTTTTTTTGCCGATTTTCAAGAATTTTTTTTTGTGGGAAAAAAAAGACATATTCCAAATATTTTTTGTTTGTTTTGTTTGTTCTTTATTAAAGATACATAAAAAAAAAAAAAAAAAAATTTATCGCCCCATGGTAGCGCTGGGGAAGCTCCCGCGTTAGGTGCTGTTGGCTCTGCAGTGATCCGCGGCCTGCAGCAGAACTGTCTTCAAAGTCGATCGGAAAAAAAATACCGATTTTTTTCGTTAATAAGATGATATTTTTAAGAGAAGTACATAGGGATTTGAAAAAATATTGATTTTTAAAAAATAGGCACGCTTTTGAAATTTAAGGTCGATTTTCGAGCACAATTTCTCGTCGAAAAATGCTATAATTTTTTTTTTTATTAAGATATCGAAAAGATCCTATGTACTTCTTTAGATAATCTAGTTTTATTGATGCAGTCCAAATTTGAAGTTGATCGGATAAAAATTGCTCGAGTTATGCTGCAGGCCGCACTCAAAGAAGTGGTTTTGAGAAAAACGCGTTCAAAGTTTGTAGTTTGTTAATTTATGTGTGGATCCCGAGCTGCACCGCTCCACAAAATATTCAATATCTCCGAAAATAATTATTTTTTCGACCTGGGACCAACGGCATTCTATTCTTAAATGTATTTTAGATTTTTCTAGATGGTTTTCAAAAAATCGATTTTTTGAAACCGTCACAGTGGTGTTGTCCCTTAATGAGCTTTCCAAAAATGCCACCAATGTTTATCTACCTCTACCACTCTAGGTACAGTTACCTGCTAAAGTGCGAAATTCTCGCCCCACTGTTGCTGCACTGTTGATCGTTGCGCGGCACGGACAGGGGCGAGAGTTGAAGTTTGGGTGAAGTACTCTACTCGTACTGTCTATCTAGCAAGAAGGGACACTCGTGCCGTTTTTCCTTATCTTTCAATGACCTTGGTACCGGTAACCGGACCAGACGTTTCATTTTGTTAGACATATTATAGAAAAAGTCATTTGCGAGAGGAAGACAAAAATTTGGGGGCGATTATATGAAAATTGAAACGTCGTATCTGTGAAAATGTGGAAGAACTGCCTTCGAAGTAGGCTAACTGACGAACACCTTTTCTCGCTGTTAAAAGTAACATCGTCTCAGCCCGAACCTGTATACGAGGACATCATGGAAAATCAAAAGCAGTTCCATGTATCACACACACCTACCACGGCAGAGTCTTCGAACAAAAGTTAAAGCACAGTTAAGTTACTAACTTTAGCATACATGGATAATTAAAATTAAAAGATTTTTTTTGTAAATATGGCTCCCTTGAAATTCCTTTTATTTTTCTGGCCCCTGATGAAATTTGTTTGCCCTAATCTGAGTGGTATCGAGTCGCCAACGCGGTTTTTAAATATGATACCCTTTTTCGCTCTGGTAATTTACGTCTGCACTGAGCACATAACTAGGGAAACAAAGATCACCAACACATCACGAAATTGCTTCAACTATAACTTTTCTTATGTCCTATCCTGTCCGTCTGTAGTCTAAGCTTGAAATGCTATTTTGCATACTTCGATAAATCTGAGGGGCCTCGATATAGCTCAATTGGTACCGCGATGCGTTGGCGGTGAGATTAGATGGGTGTTAGAGGCTATGGGTTCCGCCAAGGGCTACCGGTAAGAAGTAGCACAGTGGCCCAAGCCCAGGCAGATAAGGAACTGAAACCACCTTGAAATGGAATGAAAACCCATTAAATTAATAGCCGGGAGGGACAAACATACACATAAAATATTTAAATAATTCTTACTATGGGTATTTATTAATACATATTAAACAATCAATCAATTGACATTATTGGATGTGTGTAGGTATAAAATCGTACCAAGCATAAGTGCATATCCCTCGAAAGTGGAGAGTTATAAGTATTTAGTGTTGCATTTGGTGACTGAAGAGATATTCCTAAATAGAATAATTTGCTTAAGCACGGAATGGTTTAAGGTCCATAGTAAAATTGCCGTATTGGGCTTATCTCCAAGGATTAGAAGGCGCTGTGCGGTATCTCCGTGGATACAAGGCCTTATCGACTTCATTAATGTAATCTACATACACGCATAAGTACATGGGGCTTTCTAAACTGCTACGGTGCCTGGTAAAAGATAATAAAATATTCGAATGGCGTGTCATAATACGCGATAAATTCTGTGGGATTACATGTTAACACCTCCAACAACGACACGCACCTTGGCTTGTACAGCTGGAAGTGACGTTCCCAAAATAATGACAAGTGATAAGGCAAAGGTCCGGCCGGTAAATCTGAGAAGATATCTCAAAGAGGAGTCGCGGCGGAACAAATAAAATGCATTAAGGTGGTCACTCGATGGGGATTAGATGACAACAGGCCTTAAAACTTGTTATGCAACCGCAGAAGTCTAAAAAGCGCCGAATGGCACATATGAGCTCTTTATGGACAATAATTCTCTGGGGACGCCGCACCTTTACGTCCAATCCGCATTGTCCGAGTGATAGAACTGCTTTTAGTATCTGCCGGCGGTATGCGTACTTCAATCGTGAAAAAAAAACTGCACGGTGTGGATAACGTTATTTTAGTAGAAATATCTTTTGCGGCTTAAACTGAAGCTAATTTATTTTACCATATTCCCTCTCACAATATTTCATTTGCGGAAGCATATATTTGCAATTATTATTTTTTGGTTCTGCACAAAAACTGCCGAAAGAAGACATCTACTCAATCGTCCGATTTACTAAACAATATAATAGTCGGAGAAATAACAACAACAAAATCCGAAAATGTATGAGGCTTTTTAAATTTCGAAAAAATAATCAATCCTGTAAACATATGCAGTTTATTCGGATTACTTCTAGTCCACCTTCAACGAACAATGGGATCAACCAACACCCACGCCACCAGTCATTTCGCTACATAACCCTTCAGTAAACCTTTCTCCGGTGAGTACCCCCGAGGTGGAGAATATGTCTTCTTTTTTCGACGAAAATAAGAATGCTGGATGCCGATGGTGTTCCTCTAATGCATTAGCGTTGATATTCGAGAGAATAATATAATATATAACGCGATCTACATTGACGAATCTTGCATTGCTTGAAGATACAATTGCGGTAGTTCTAGATGAAGATAAACAGGTTGACGCCTTTTACACAGACATATCCAAAGCTTCCGATAAGATTAGTTATAACCTATTAATAGCCAAAAAGCAAAATTTGGGTTTTTATGTGTGCTACGAGGTTTGAGTCCTATCTGAGTAACGGTCGACTCATGGTGGCCATTAATGGGTACACATCAGACGGGTATATGCAGAATTTGGGAGTTCCTCAGGGTACCATTCTCGGCCCAAATTTGTTCTTAATTTACATTAATGATCTCCCAGATAACATAAGCTCACATTCACTGATTTACGCTGATGACACTAAGATCTTCAGGGTAGTTATTGGTTGCTCGGACTGTCTAAATCTTCAGCCAGATATACAAAATTTAATTTCTTGGTGTAATCACAATCAGCTTTTCCTGAACGTTGGCTAATGTAAATGTATTATATTTTCCAGAAAGCATAATACATTGACATGGGTTTATCGAATGGACGAGGTATCTATCGAATGAGTATCCGAAAGACACCAGTGCTATTTGACAACAAATTATTATTCGACTGTATCCAACCTTTGTCAGATCGATATTAGAGTACGCTTCAACCATCTGGAACCCTTTTTACTACTTATGCTGTATATAAATAAAATATAAACTGTACAGAAGAAATTCACTCGATACTTGTACTTAAAGTTCAAAGGTTCGTATGCGGATTATAGGGAGCGACTGGGCGTTCCTATCTCGGCGAAATATTTCTCTATAAAATTTTACACTGCTATATCGAATCTCCCATTGTACTATCCACGCGGAAACAACGGACACAGAAAATGCATTCTGATAATTTGGACATATTCGGCGATAGTATTATGGTATTCAGGCGAAATCTCCTAACTTTAATTCAAACTTTGGATAATCTTTCTATTCTCACCTAACTTTGCTTCATTTTCTATTGCCCATCTGAGCAAGCCACTTTTCAATTTTTTACCTCATTTCCATTTTTCTTTATCTTTTTTTTTATTTAATTTTTTGTGATATGTAGTCGGTAGTAAGTAATTCGATTTTTCTGTTTGTTATCGCATGAAATTCTGTGAAAAAATAAATAAATAAATAAATAGGATTCCAAAGAAGCCACGAAAATCATCAATATTCTGAATAGATTGTTTAGGAGATTTAAGCAAGATGTCTGTATAAGCAAATGCATTTCTCCTAACTCACAATTCAACCTCAAGTGTTATTTAAAACCAGATTTGATTTTGGCTTTAAATTCCTTTTTGTAATATTCATACAGCTTACGTGTAACTCCGGAAAACATTTTGTACGAAAGTCTATTAAAGTAAACGAATTAACAAAATAAATTATACAATGAATTCTTAAAGTTTACCCATTTTAATATCCAACCAAGCATTATGTGTACAGTACAAGATCCCTTTAAAACAAAACTCCTTAACTAACAGTCGACATTTACATCTCGCGCAGTATAAATCCTTCTGCAGACTTATTCAACACACAATGAACTTCACGTCTTGTTGTTTCATCTCAACTGTTTGCGCAAACATATTATTCTGACGTTGATCGTTTCAAGCACTCTTTCATTAATTTCTAAATAAGCGATGAGTAATTTCGCAAATTTACGAAAGAGAACCTGTCCAAAACAACCCGGAACTGTGACAGAACTTTCTATAAGACGTTGAACATAAAGACATTAATTGTTTATTTATGGTAATGACATGTGGAAGTCGGACTACGGCATAAACTATATAAAATCACGCAAAGACGTTGAAAATAAAATCAAATGCTGGTCTGTTTTGCAAATAATTTTCAGGTTTTAGTTTGCAGACTTATATTACGAAAAAAGAGATAAGTTAAGTATAGGAAAAAAAGCGTATTGGTACGTAGTTTATGAATAGTGTGAACTTGAGAATTGTCTTGTCATCAGTTTCCACTTAAATTTTGCATGTACTCGTAGGAACCAAGTGTAGACTAGGGTGGTGAGAACCAGATTTTCGAATCCATGTTCTGTCATCGCACCTTAATGTCGACCCTAAATTCATATCACACAGTGGATTGTTTTATTTTTTTACCTCTCCTCGTTGTATTAATAATGTTTTGTTTTAGAATCTACGTCTACTTCTCTACCTGCCAAACCATACCCCTGGGCAAAATCGCATAATTCCAACATTCTCGTGATATTTTGAATTTTTTCTACCGTTGTGATTTGTAGGTTAATAGATACCTGTCATTAACCAAGTCTATTCGAGTAAGTTATCAACATTTTTTTATTTTTAAATTGCATAATGATATTTTCTGCATATTTAAAATGTCGACCGTAGAATCTTGATAACCATTAATGGTTACAGATCTGATATTAAAACTTCTTCTAATGTGTGTATTTGCATAAGTTGCGAAGATCATTATCGATCGCTTCCGTTTTTACGAGTATATGTAGATTGTTTGATTTAGTGTTTAGCCAATGGAATTTCCCCAAAATAACTTTGTTCGAAAAGAAATTTTTTTTTAAAATACAATCAACAAACAGCAAAATATGGCAAACATGCGACGATCATCATAAGTTATACCAGGACTTGAATATTAGTTTTGAATATTGAGCAGTGTATTATACAACAAACAGAATGACATTCAATGTTGGGCATAGGTCAACTAATTTTTTAATCAACTAATCAATTGATTGAAACATTAATTGTAATTAAATCAATTGCAATTAATTTAACTAAAAGATTATTTGTGGTTTTCAATTAAACTATTTGCAATTAAATCACTTAGCTGCCGCTTGCAATTAAGTTAATCAATTGCAATTATTCTTCTTTCAATTGATAATTGTTATTAATGATTAAATTCTTTCGTTGGAAGTCGTTGAAAAGTGTAGGTATGTATGCATCAGGAATGTAAATGAGCGAAATCAAATCTGCGCTCAACTCAAATCTGAGCTCGTTCAAATTTTGATCTAGTGGAGTAAACTCGAACATGCAATAAAAAAATGTGTCACGTTTCATGGCATGTTCAAATTTGGATAATAATGGGTCTCTGGAAATAACAGACTGGAAATCTCGGACTGAAACTCGTGGATTGTAACTAGTGTCGAACAAGCCTACGTCATGTAAAAACTATTTTCTAAACTACAAGTTTGTAGGCTTCAATTAATTGTAATTGTAGAAAATACAATTAAAGTTAAAAAATGATAATTGTTAATCAAATGTGTGAAATATAATTGTTAATTGTTTAGATGTGGTTTCAACAGGACAGCGCTCCTTACCACACTGCCATCTCATACCTCTCAACTATTTCTATGGGGTTATGTGAAGTCACTGGTTTATGCTGATAACCAGCAGCAATTAACGACTTGGAATCCATCATCGGTCGTGTTATTCATAAAATATTGCCGACATTGTTCGAAAAAGTGACCCAAATTTGGACTGACAGAATATGATATGCTTCGTCAAGGGCACGGCTCGCAAAGTCAAGAAATAATTTAAGTGCAGTGCAGACCCTTGATAGGCTAGCGATTTTCCCCAAACTGAACAATTTTAAGAACGTCTGCAGTTTAATTTCTAGTAAGGCACCAAGGAGGACGCCAAGGGTACCAAAGATGAACTCAAGGGTACTGTAAGATCTTTAAATTATTGAGTCACAGATGCTAATAAAAATAAAAAATAATAACTTCATTACATAATTTATTGTTGTTTCTTTTTTAAAATCGTTCTCATATGCACACTAATTTCAGGTTAAAGGGAATTCCTAGAATGAGGGTAGGGAAGGAGTAAACACATTTTGTAATTCCCGTTACACAATGAGAGGAATCTTTAAATGCTACATTGTGCCTACCTTCCTCTACAAACATACCTCGAAAACGAAAACTTTTGTAGCGATGTGCTATCAAGTTAATGTTGACTGTATTCTAGCCTTGTTCTAAAAAATACATCAGACCAAGGTCTGCTCGATAATATCCTAATGTAATTTACTAATTCCTTAAAACCTTACCGATAACCCCAAGCCAAAAAATTAATTGACCCTAGAAAATTGAGGTAAAAATCCATAGAACACACCCAAATTATGTGGCAACATTTACTTAAATAGAAATGCCAGACAAACACATTTAAAATAATTACTTTTGTTCGTTTTTCGCTTTACCAATTTCAGATTATTAGGATTTATTTTTGTTCCCGTGAAATTAATTTTTCTGTTATACAAAATTTACTCGTTTGCTTAAGCACCACGTGCTGGTAATTAACTAATCAGCGTATAATTTTAGTTCTTATGATTTCCTCAGCTGCGCAACACATAAAAAAAGTTTGCAACATTCTTAGCAAAGCCTTTGCACATGCCCACGGAGCCTACCGTACCGGGCGGCATCGGCAGTTGCATTGGTCCAACCAGATTTTATTGTGAATTTGTTCAGTGGTTCGATGTCAAACCTCCTCACGGCGGGTGAGCCTCGGTCGGATGAAGACAAAAGTCGCGCCAGCTCGCCTGCAGCTACGCGCTCAAGAAAATCGCAGGTACCACAGGTGAGAAGGCTTGTCAAGGGACTCGCGGTACGCAGTGGTTCGAAAGGTCTGCGTCAAGTCTGAGCGAGTTGTATTGTGTTTCGAAGATGTTCGATTGGCTAGGGCGCAAGTTCGTGTGAAATGGCATGACACAAGAATTTCGCTGTCATGAGATATTTGCAGGAAAGGATTGAAGTTCCCTTGCCATGAAGGGCCCCATCCGTTCTCTGGGCACCCAGTCGAAGTCGGACTGGGCAGGCAAGCATGCTCAGCCCTTAAGTTGATGGTACGACTGTACGTGGTGAAGGGCTCGGGACTCAGCGAAATTTGGCGGTCCTTGTGGGGTAGCCCGGCGAGTGTCGTCGACAGAATTTGCTTGCGTTGCGTCTAGCCAGTCAGCAGCCGGAATAGGTTGCTCGGGAGCCGCTAAGCCAAGCACTCTGAAGGGCTCTGCGCCACCGCCGCCGCCGGGTCCTACTTGGCTGCTGGCGACGTGCCTCCACCGCGGTCACAGTCTGGGCACGTCAGTCCAGTCGGGAGTCCCAAGCCTGACCGCGGCGCTCGGCCTCATCTTGGACCGTCTTAGCCGCCGTCGAGTGCGCTAATCTGCTCTGTAGTTCGTAACGCCCGCCGTGAGCCGTACGCATCATGTCAGCATGCGGCATGCTGTTGTGCACTGTGTGACATGAGCATGGCTCGACTTTTTTCCTCAGTTTCGTATCACAGCCAGCACAGTTCACATCGCCTGCAAACTTGTTCGGTGGTTCGGGACGGATAGCTACACGGGCAACTCAAGAACTAGGGTAACGGCTTCGAAAGTTCGGTAGTGAAATCCACCTTTTCAGACATAGTGCAGGGGGTGCAGCAGGGGTCCGGCTTTTAATTGCGTGTGCTCCTTGGGCCCTTCCGGCTGAGCTTGAGCTTCCTTGAGAGCGAGTCCCACTTCGGCCCGAATGGAGTGCGGCCGGAATTTCTTTAGGAAGTGGACGGAGTGCGATTTCCTTTCGTTTGATAGTGTGGAAGACCTCTGGCGGTTTTCTTAAGTCGGCACCCGGGCCGCAGGAATATTTGAGTTTGAGCGTTCAGAGAGTGGTAAACTAGTGAAAGTTCGAGTTGCACATTTCCCTGCAGGTGTTTGTGAAATTTAACACTTTTTGTTGCAACCTGCCTGTCGTTTTCCCCGCACTTTGATTTCGTAATTACACTCCCTTGCGCCCAACCGAAAATGTGACAAATTCCCTTGGCTTGCTTGCTTGTCCGAACATTGGTTTCTTAATTTGCTAGCTTGTGTCTAACGTCCGAGGAGGAGTTGGCTATTGTTTTGTGCGTTTTAGTTCATTGCAATGATCTTTTACACCCCCTGTGATTGCTGAAAGCTTGTTCGTTTCTTTCGTTCGCATTTTGTGTGTTTTCAGTGAATCTTTTGTTCCGAAAGTCATTTTTGCTTAATTCTTTTGAGTGAGTGGATAACACTGCGGGCGCATCAGCCCTACCGCAGAAACACCTGCAGCTCCTCAGCGAAGCCGTCGCCTGATCATCGCCGCCGCCGCCGTCGTCGTCGTCCAGAGTTTGTCACACTGCTGATTGCATTGCCACGGATTTGTCGTTCTACGCCTACTAAGTAGCGTAACCGAATGTGAAAATATATGCAAAATAAATGGGTACAATGAGGCCAAATAAATACGATGTGAGTAGTGATTTCTTCCTAAAATGTAGAGCGTTTGGTTTGTTCGATAAAATGCTAATCCGGGCCGTAAACTCGCTTTAACGAGCTTTTCTAGAACTACTTTAGGCGGCACCCCTCGCCGCTTGCTTATCGGCTAGCTAGGGCATTTCATCTATTCAAACCAGACCTTTTGTTTTTGCTCTTCTGTTATGCAAAGCGCCGTGTTTCAGATTTCGGTTGCTAATAGGCACATCAGTCACAACGAACGTTTGCGAAAGAAATTGATTGGCCTCCGGTGGCCTTGGAAGTGTCCTCTTATGCAACCCACGCAGCTTTCGGGTAATTCGCACTGCCGATCCTATCGATTCATTAACGCGACTGCCTTCGTTATCAATCGCCGTCGATTAATGACTTCAACGTCTTTTCAAAAGAGTGCACATGGGCAACTTCACGGACGCGTTTTAGACCACACAATCTGTGTTCCACTCTTCTGTAAGGTTTGAGAAACTCTAAGGTGCACAATACAAACAAACTAATTTATAAAAAAAATTAGAAATATTTTGCAATCTAAACTTAAAGAGCATTCGGTTGTTCTAATTCACTTTTAACGGCTTGGCTCTTTTATGGCTTTACGATTTAGGAGACGTGAATGAGTTTTTAGTTTCCAATGTGCATTGTTTCTTAAAATACGAGCTGCTCGCTAATATCGTAAAGAAGCTCTTAAATTTTCTATTAAACTGGAATTTTATATTTACGCTGACCGGTTGACTGATAAAGAATTTGCTTTTCAAAATACAATAGGACATATTTGCATCCGGTGCTATTTTGAAAAGCTCAAAACGTGTAAATGTGTTAAGGAATTTTTAACAACTTTAACCTTTCGAAATTTGTGTCCACTTTATCACTTAAGGAGGCTGAATCGGAAACTAAAAAACCGGGAAAATTAATTCAAATTTCGCTAGATCATAGTTTAGCATCATATAAAATTACAAAAAAAAATGCATGTCACCGGCAAAATAGAAGAGAAAAATCAAACTAAAGTTTATTAAGGGGTTATTACCAGCTTAAAATTTTTTTTAAATAAATTTTATAAGTATGATATTACATTTCATTAAGTACTTCTTGAACTAAAAAAAAAAATTGTTTCATTGAAAAATGTTCCAAAATGGCGGCTATACAGTAGGTCGCGTAAACTACCATTTAAAAAAGGCCCTTCTACGGCCGGCAGTAGAAGTCTCGTCCAAAGTAACATAAGAAACGAAAAAACTCGAACTAAATGGCTTATAACTTTTTTTTCCTGATATACGATCACTATAATCGTGTGTACTTCGTTAGATAATTTAATAATAAAGGTCCAGTTAAAATTTGAAGTCAATCGGATGAAAACTGTTCGAGTTAAATTAAGCTGGTAATAACCCCTTAATAAACTTTAGTTTGATTTTTCTCTTCTATTTTGCCGCTGACATGCATTTTTTTTTGTAATTGATTTATATGATGCTAAACTATCATCTAGCGAAATTTGAATTAATTCTCCCGTTTTTTTAGTTTTCGATCCAGCCTCCTTAAGGGGATAGATTGAAAACAAATTTAACCCTGGAACTCATACCTACCACTTTTTCACTGTGACTGTTTAATTTTTGTGTTCCTAAGAATGGCCTCAGGTATCATGCGTTATTTCATCTAGCTCAGCATCACACAAACTATGGATTGCATGAATCAACTACTTCTATCGCTAACCTTATAAATATTCATAATGAAGATCGCGTAAATTCCGTCTTAGTCCAATAAAATTAGACTTTACGAAAAAAGTCCGAACAAGCTAGATATTTGTGGAAGCCTTTATTTCGATGTCCAAAGTACATATACTTTGAAAAGCACCTTAAATTTGACCCGTGGGTGTTTGTTTTTAGGGGGTTAAAAGGGGTTAATTTTAGTTCCACTTCCAGCACACGCATTGAATTGAAAGTTGGTGCACGTGTGTAAGTCAGATGAAAATGCAGTATACTTAGTATATCCAGGATCATTCTAAATCCAATATGGCGGACGTCCCAAGGCGACGGATTACCGTTTTCTTTACAACCCCCTTGACATGAGTATCAAATGAAAGAATTGCACGAGTAGAGTGCGATTAGCTATGACGTGACGATTGGAACGGAAAAAGACTACGGAGCTTTTTTGTACAGAAGTTCACAGACTAAAATTTTTCCCATTACTATTTTCCTATAGAAATTCATAATTTATGAGATATTTGCAAAAAACTAGAATCCCTTTTAATACCCTGAAGAATAAAAACTCAAATTTATGGTGCTTTTCAGGATATGCTTAGGACGTCGAAATTAAAGATCTCCACCAAAATCTAACTTGTTCGAGAATTTCTAGTGATATTGCCCTTTTTGTGGCTAATTTTCCTAGGCTATCTGTTAGTACAAAAAACATTCCAACATCTGGAAATATTTCTAGTAGTTTAGAAACGCATATATATTTCACATAGCTTAAGGGAACCCTCCACGGTTTGGGGGATCGAACTATCGTTTTTTGTTTTATATGTAATTTTATATTAATTAACAAGTGATTCTGGATTGAACTGAATTATGAAGTTCTGAGCACAAGAAGTGCAAAAATTTGGTGTTTGAAAATTATATTGTGGGATAAAATATAACAATTTTTCACAGAAAATCGCCTCTCCTAAAAAGTTGTGGTGTTTCATCTTTCGGTACACTTTACTCCATTTCTACCGATCGGATCAAAATGAAATTATGCTATTAGGTTCAGAATTGTCTAAATAAAAACGTCGCCAAATATTTTCTAAAATAACTTAACCCAACGTTGATAAAAGCGTCATAAAATTTTTCGAAAATTGCTAGGTCTGTGATTTTTTTATTATTCATTTTGTTCTGAACTTTCCCTAGCTAAGTTGCTTCTGATAACATTAATAAACATACTCAAAAATGTTTAAAAAGACTGATCAAACAGATATGTGTTCCAAAAGGCGGCCACTTTTTTCATATAAGTACAAAACGGGCAGGGCTCCTGTAAGTCCAATTTTTCGGCTAATTCAAGAGTTTTACAAAGATATTCTGCAGCGAATAAATTTGTTTCTTCGTAGTCATTGTTACATTCATCATTAGATTGGGTTTCGGATATTAGCGCACTCTCTTTCAAGAGAGATTAAATGTCTTTTTCTAAAGATAGGTATCAAATATCCCTCTCTCGAAAGAGTGCACTGGCTCGCTAATATCTTGGAACTAGATTTCTAAATTGAGAGAAGCTAAGTATTCTTACTTAGCCCTATCTTTAAAAGAATTGTTTTTGTTTGAATTATTCCATCAGAAATTTAAAGAAACCATAAAACTCCGGACACACTAAACATATTTAAATAGAGGCCTATAGACTATAATAAAATACGCATTAATGTTTATTATTATAAATTTCCCCAATAAAACTATATTTCTTTGTATGGGTCATAAAATAAACCAAAAATATTTCTTCTTATCCTATGTATGTCTTTTTTGCGCTGCACTTAGGTTCGACCTAGATTTTCTCGAGTTCCAACCCAACTGCTGTCAAAGCGGTCGTGGCTATTTGGTAAAAGCTCAAATTTGTGTCCATTTCTAACATTAAGAGGTTACCCCACAAAACAAATGCAAATAGCAAATATTTCCCTAAAAACAGGTCAACGCAAAAAACACAACTTTATTCCCTAAAAAAAGGTTAACCAAAAGCTTGATTGAAGAAATACACACTGAAAAAACGAGTTTGGATTGTTATTTTTACAACAACATTTTCTGAGTGTACCATGAATTATAAATTATACTTAGGGCACACAAGTTAGTAATTAATAATTATTAAGCGAAACAAATCGTCTGAAAATGTTTGCACCTTGCTGATTGCGCCTAAGACATGCGTGCGCTCCTGACGCGTGCGTCGTTCATCCACTCTTAGCTACGGCTCTGCCCTTGAAGATTAAAAATTCCGCTCCTAACTACTTATTCTATGGCTAAACCTTTAGTTTTTGACCAAGTGGTTTTAAAGTAAAATTCCATCGGTGTTACCCAGCCGACGGGTATTTACAAACAATTTTTACACAGTTGGTATTGTAATTCTCAATTTGAAAATTCGTCAAATTAAACAGAGAAAAATTGTGTTTTGTAATAATAAACCACTAAAAACTGGAAACAAGGCTCAAGAGTTTTTTTCATGTAGATGTTAAAAAAATTAATTTTGTTCTAGAATCTAGATTAAACTATATGGCCGGAAAGTTCTAGACCGTTTGACAATTAGAAAAAAAAGATCTGTGCGTATTCAGAGAATACGCACGGGAACGGGTCAGTGTTTCGGTAGGCCTAGTTCCTAGCTTCATATGAAGCGGTGGAAGGCAAATAAATTTGCCTGCTTTTTTCCAACCATAGTGTTACCAACATGTTTTATCTGAAAGATTCAGTCCTAACAACTATGAAGTGCATGCGCGCTGCAATTTGGAAAATAAGTTTAGGTTACCTTGTGCAATTTTACTAACAATAAGAAGCTTTGTTTTTGTGTGGCAGTTATGGACTTGTTGTTTTACTTTTGGTTTCGCGAGGGTGAATAAATCAATATGCGGACCTGGTCTTTGCTTAACAACAACAAGAATGTTTAGATGACACTACGTAGTTATCCTTACATGAGGTAAAATGCGTTATCTAATAGCAATGGAATGAAACTTGTCGAGTATTCGTAGGCAATACCCCAACTGACGCAACAGTTAAAAGCATCCGTGAACGGATAAATTTTTTTAAAGCGCGACGATATTTTCAATATCCGTTTTGCTCTGCCAATTGGAATGTCAGAAACTTTATCTAAACATTTTGCGTCTTATTAAGCGATGGAAGGCAGCTTCTATTTATATGCAAATTCCATTTACACCTGTACGTCAAGTCTGAATAAATCCCCGATCGTCAATCATCGACATTCCGACCGATGGAGGTTGTGATCTTTGACCGACATAGTCGTCCGCTGCAAATGAAAATATTAACTTCAATGACAAGTGGCCGGGACAACGCAATTGCCGTGGAAAATCAAAGAGTAATCTTCCGAGTACACCTGTGCGTGGTGGCCCCCTTCAGCGCTCAGACAGCCTCGCGAATGTTGACATTGCATGCACTCGAGAGTGCATTTGCGCCGGGGGGATCTGGTAACACGCTCGATGCAACATGATAAGGAACTCATCACGATTAAATTTGCATGACAAATAGCTATTAAGGCGAAGAGGTAACAGAACGAAAGAAATCTGAAAGGTGAGATATGTGTACCGAGCGCTGGGGGCACTTTAACCATACTCACGAGTGACACCTCAAGATTTTGGGGGACGAGCCAGAAGCAGCCACTTTGCCTGATGCCTGCCTGCCTGCGAGTTGCGACCGGTGGTTTCTCCGCGGAGTTTCCGTTTTCTTTTTGGTGAGCACTCTTTTATGTTAGCTACTTAATGCAAATTGACGAGCAATACAAATACTCCGGAGATTGGCGCGGCTGCATGGGAGCGCAGTCTATTCGAGTGTCAATTTAATGCGCGATGGGAATGATATTTTTCGGAGGTAGACTTCCGCTTTGCTTTGAATACTTCAAAAATTTGTCTGTCAATGAATACAGTGTCGCTCGGAGCGGCATGGCAGCCTAATTGGGCCCTAGTTATTACGACGACTCATTTAATACAGATGCTCAAGGAAATGAATTCATTTCGATTTCAACTGCTTCGACGCTCTTAGCAGATGCCAAGGGCTTGTAGATGTTCCGTTAAGATGATGAAAAGAAATTCCGAAGAAAATTACTTCACTATATGCGCAAGTCAAGTTATTGGACTTTAAATAAGAAAAAAGGGAGCAATGGTTTTTGAAATGTACTTAGATCGATTTTTGTGCCTCTTTATTTTACTAGTTTTACAGGAGACTAACTATAATGAAAACAAAACGGGATATCCGGCCATTTTAACGCGGTTCAGTTTTTCTTAAATACTTTCTGTGAGATTTATGGATTACACACATTCCTATGTACAATTGTACATATTGCACATACAATAAAATCTAACGGCCTTTTGTTTTTAACGCTCGAAATAATGAACAGTTTACAGGAAATTGCTCAACATTTTTTATTTCTCTCTTACCGTTAAGCAGCACACGATTTTATAAAGGGTTGATCGTCTGTAACTAATCTTTTCGAATTTTCTAGGTTTTGCCTAAGCAATCTTCAAAAGCTCAAAAATGTCGACTGTACATATGTATTTACATATACTGATTTTATCAAAACATTTGACAAGGTTTCGGCGTACCAAAATGAAGCCACCTTTGCTGTTCACTTTTTTTTTTATCAACGATTTGTTTCGCTTTTTCCAAACGGCTCACGTTCTGGGGTATGCAGATGATTTGAAGATTTTCATGTCCGTTGAATCTGTACAAGATGCTCAAGACGAAAATTTTTTAGTCGAAACAGAGTCGGATGTCAGACTGAAAATTGTACCTATATTAGTCTAGCTTAATCGGAAGACAGACAGATTCAGGAATAAATATTCGCTACTTATAATGACAAAGTGAGAAGAGACTGAAAGCAGATCTAGCGGAGAGCATATCAACTACTTGTAGTACCTCACTCACACGGTTAGTAAAGCGTTGAGAGTCACCGAGCTTGGTTGTTCTAGATACTGATAAAAGTTTGAATTTATACTATGTGAAGTGTTGAATCTATCACTGATTGTACTGCAGAAAAGTAGGCTGTATTCATTACCAAATTAATTTTACTACGTTAGTAATAGTGGTGTAGTTAAGGCTTAGGTTACTTTAGTGGATAACAAACACAGTTCTCCCTACACAGTTCGCTACGTTTGTTTCTTTCTTTGTGCCTAATACTGCCCGCCACTGACACCATACATTTGTGTCGTAAGCTATTTTTATTATTTATTTATATACATATGGTATTTCACCCTGTTTTCAGTCTGAATTCAGTGTTCAATTTCCAATCGAATTTCAGTTTATTGTGAAATGTGCTTCATTGCTGAAGATGGTTTTCTTGTGAAAATCCATTTCGATAAGATTTTTGGGGTCGATGATTACGAGTTTGATGTCCTTCTTTTCATAAACAAAATGGCGGCTCCAAAATGGCGACCGGAAGTAGTGCAAAGTATTCCAATTTCCACGAAACTTGATACTGAAGGGTTTTTCAGGTCGCTGATTACGAATTTGATGTCATTTTTTTCATGTACAAAATGGCGACCGGAAGTAGTGCACGGTACTCCGGCTTACAGGTAGCTAACTACGAACTAGAGGTTCCTTTTTTCATAAACAAAATGGCGGCCCGAAATAGTGCAAAGTGTCGCAATTACCACGAAACATAGCCGAAGAAAAACCTGCACAAACAACAAAAACAGTTTTTAAATCAGGAACTAGCAGACATTTGTTGTGGGGTTTCTTTAACAAAAGAATATTCAGCGTAAGTTATAAAAAAATAACTATTCAGGGATTTGCAACTAGAAAATATGGTTTTTTGCTTTCAAGTCTGCTTACCTTAAGGAGGAGATTCCATTTTCCTTTACGTAAATAACTCTTCACACAACAAAGTTATAAGCAAAACAAATAGCAACTTCGCCGAGCACTCAGAAATGCTCGCTGAAACGGTCACTTTTGAGGTAGTGCTATACGAAGAGAAAATGGGCAACTGTAAACCAGTTTTATGTATGGCAGGGATCCCCTACTAGTAAATTCTGAAGTAAAAACTCCCAAAATCAAACTTCGATTTTTCGACTTTTGGCCAGCTTTTCGGCCTTTTGTGTTGTAGACACGGACGATAACCCGTACAATTATGTACGTAGACACGCTTATTTTATGGAGGAGGTACCGTAGCCCATGATGCCCAGATTTTTAGCCAACCGAGGTATTTTATTTAAGATTTCAAGATTTGATTAACAAGAGTCCTAGGAGACATATGAGAGTACTCTATTGTTAGCCACCCCCACGTGTACCTAACGGCTGACAACCACAGGTGCTGATGTTTCAATGCCAATTTAGTATTTGCACTTTGGATGTCCATCGTGGATAAACTCACCCGCAGTGAAAGGTGTAAATTTGTTTTAATTGGCATTTTATTCGAAATGCACATCCAGCCTTTACAACCGACTTGAATAAGGCAGTTATTCGAATAATAGAAAACGGCATTCTTACCAAAGAACAATTACCCGAAAGGCCGTCACCAGCGCTTCGCTAATAAGGCTTCCGTTTTTGACAGAACCCTAAAAAGTGAAACTGCCGCCGGCCGGGGGGGAATCAGGAACTACGGAAACTTTACAAAATCCCAACCCATTCACTTGTTAGGGCGCCTCTGACATTCTCTCTGCTAATCACAATTCAGAACGCGTGCGCATTCGACTTGAAACGTGCGCACCAAGAAATATGCACGGAACGCAAACAAAAGACGCAGCGAACGAAACGTTGCAAACAGAAGCTAAAGATCAGATTTCCGCGCCCTTTGGCCGCCGTTCGATGTCAGATATGTCACAGAGCAGGATATACGACATAATTGCGGCGGCAGGTTGACTGCAATTCACACGTCGGGCAGGCCTGCCCAGGAGCTCCTGTTGCAGCAATTGTCACCACCATGTAAAGTGCACGTTCGCAATATACCTACCCGACTCGAATCGGAGTTGAGTGGCATGTTATCGCGCAATTGGCCGGCGTTTTGCCCGCCTGATGGGACGTACGTTTCAATAAACCGACGTATCTTCAAATGTTTCCTTCGCCCCAAGTTATGAAGACCTCGATTGCGGCTTTTCCTTTTGAAAAGTTCTCTCGGCTCTTGTTGGCGAATGTTTACCAGCGAAGAAGAAATTGGCATCGAGGCATTGGCTGAGCGCAATCGATTCACCTGTCTCAGCAGTTTGTAGCATTTGTGACACATTTTCGCTTGCTATGTCTACCTGGAATGGAACGGCGAGTTGGACGTTGCAACAAAACAATTCTCTTCCAATTTGTGCAGTTGATGAGCAGAGCAGGCAGTCGCAAGTGGAGAACTTAATGCGCCAATTTTTGTGAGCTATGCGAATTTCGGTTAGGTAGGTTAATCACAAGTACGACAATTAGAATTTCCTGGTAAAGCAAAATTTAGATTTCATTTGCGCAGTATCTGTACTGCTTGCATTTTAATGTCCGAAGAAGTTTTTAATTTGAATTAGTGCTGAATTACTTAAATAATAACAATTAGTTGGCGGTGTAACGATGAAATCGACTTTTCTTCTTATTACAACACCTCAGTAGCTTAGGATGGCATATCGGATTGAAGATTCGTGGATAGTTTAGGTTAGGTTGACGTGGCTGCCCGAAGGCACACTTAGGCCAAGGGAAAGGCCCATTGTGGTACCACATTTGGGGGAACCTTTCGACTAACCAGAGATTATGAACCGTTCAAGATCTCTGATGTTCATTACATACAAGTCTGACGGATCATTAAAGAAAAACGAGCCCAAATAACAACGTCTGCGAATAGCAAGAGCTGGGCAGTGGTAGAGGAGATGAGTGATATTTTCATATTCTTCCTCATTCAGGCAACTTCTGCAGAAGTCATAGAACGATAAACCAAGCCATCTGGTATCGTACCTATTAGACAGTGTCCAATGATGAACGGCTACGACACTACTGATAGCGTCCCTTTTGAGCGAGATGAGAGCGCTTGACCTCATACGGTCTAAGATTGGCCAAATTTGTCTGGTGGTCACGCAAGTGCTTTCGCGTTTCCTCCTGCTATCTTCGATCTTACAAACGATCGTTTGGTCTCTAGTTTGTGAGAAGCGATCGGACGGAACTCCTATAGATTGGATTATGTCCGCTTCCGCTCTAACGTTGCCCGGAATGTCACTGTCCCGGTGTCCATACGAGGTTAATATTTACCCTCTCGGCAATTTGATTGAATGCAGAACGACACTCCGCGACTACCCTGTAGTGGTCTGGTAGACAAAAAGAAGCTTCAAGGCCCAGATGCTTGAAGTAGACTCCACCACCAACCTTGCTCTCTATTCCGGTCTTTGGACGAAGTAGTTCTAAGAGCATCCCTACTTAACAGGGAGGCTGTTCTTTGAACCTTCTGAACCACTATCAGTGGACGATCAGAGGTTCTAGACCTCATCTTTTGCCAATTGCATTCCTACAGATGTAGAGGGCTGTGGTGGCCTTCCACACCCTTTCCTAAATATTGGCACTCCAGTTTAGCTTCCTATATACATATGTATAACGACGCCTAGGTATTTTACCCGGCTCGAAATTCGGGAATCTTATATTTCCTGGTGAATAACACCAGTTCCATTTTTTCCGGGTTAACCCCCAGGCCGCACCTACTACTTCACTTTGTAAGTTTACCAAGGCCCGTTGCAAAACCTCCGACAGCGTGTTTGGATGCTTGCCGGATATAGAGATTACAATGTCATTCGCATAGGCAACCACGTTGCAACCCGAGAGGTTCAGGTCAAGTAGCAGGTCGTTTTGTCAGGTTCCATAGAAGTAGCGACAAGACTCCACCTTGAGGGGTGCCCCTTTTCTCGTATCTTCTGATGGAAGCCTCACCCAGACTTGAATTTATGACCATGCCCTTAAGCATGAGGTCCACCAATCCAATGAACGACTTATTCACACCCAGACCCTCCATCTCGTGATCGCCCCTGGTTTGACATTATTAGAGGCGCCTTCGATGTCAAGGAAGGATGCTAATGTGTACTCCTTGTACAGCAGAGCCCTTTCCCCAAAATGTTATAACAAAAAATATATAAAAGTGAATTTAATTGGTAAAAGTAGTTATACTAACCTTATAAACCAGAAGACAGGAAAGGTTAAATTTGTAATTAATTGTCTTATAAATGTGAATAAAAATTAATTACGATAATCTCATAAATACGGCAGGAATTTTCATGAAGAAAATTAATGAATGGTGAACTCAGAGTGGTCAAATTGACCCCTTGATAAACGTAGTGTTAAGAGGCTACATCTTTGTTTGAAGGTTGTTCTGTAAATATAAATATTTATAAAAATTTTTTCTGGTCGTACTGTTGACGATGTATGTGTTTAGCCGTATTTTCAAAACTCCGTCACAAAAAAAATTTACAACAAAATTTAATAAAAATATAAACAAAAACAAAACGAATTTTAATCATCTTCTGTCCATGACATTTTTTTAACACGGTGGGCACGAGTGATAATAGTCACAGTTTAAATAATTGGCTTCCAATTTTGCTGGTAGATTCCTTATATTGTGTATTTGTTATTGGAGTCTTTTTGGGATAACATTTCCAGTGTTTCTTTTTATAACAAAAAACAAAGATCACTTTTCCGCTGCCTGTATATATTTTTTATTTAGTTTTTATTATTTGCGAACGGCAAGGCTTTTGGCTTCACCGGTGCTCTAGCTTTTTCATATTTTTTTTTGGTTTGAAAAAAGGTGATTAAATAAAATTTGTTTATTAATTTGTTTTCAATTCTGGAAGGAGTTTCGAAAATACACATTGACGGGCAAAAAGTAAGATTTTCTTGTGATGAATTTACAATGAATGAATTTATAATGCAATTCAAATTTACAATTCAATTCAATTCAATTACAGGAATTGCAAATTGGGGGTGTTGTAGTTCATACTTTCAACTGGTATTAAACGTGTGGTCGCTGCAAAAACTGCTATAGGTTTATGACCTGTATAAATTCATAAATTCTCCACCTTCTTCGCATTCTTATAACTCTTTCTCAGTACTTTTCCAGCGTTCGTTTGTTTATTACTTCTATCCGTTCTTGAAACTTTAAATGCGGTTTTCTCGAAACCACGGTTTTGAAGTTGGTTTACAATGTAAACTTTACATGAATGCGATAAAAGTATTCAACCGATTCAACTTCAAAGTTTTACGGATACATAATTAATAAGCTTCTGCAGGGACTGAACTAGAAGGTTTTAGATCGATTAATATTTGAAAAAATGGCGGCCATTTTTCGCGCGATTTTGCCGATTTTTCATTCAGTGCCACCTTTCGCAAAGCATAACAAAAATGGATCATAAAAAATTTTGTTTCTGTGAACAAAAATGTAACTAAATATTTGAAATGAAAAATTAACTCAACTTTGTAGTTTTGGAGAAAAAAAATTAAAAATAAACTTCCATTTTCATGATATTCGAACCATTTCATTTGTTAAAGGTAATCGTTAGTTTATAAGTCATTCGATGTGAATTGAAAGTATCTCGAAAAAAGGAACCTAGTGGTTTATACGAGTATACATGGTTCATCTGCAAATAAACAAATGTATTCAAAACTAGAATTTAAAATAAGTGGGGGTACGAATTTAAGAATCTTCGCAATATTTTTGGATTCAAGATGCATAAAAAGAAGAAAAAGCAATAGTGACTGCGATTTCAAAGATTTATTTAAAAAAATACATATGTAGGGTAATATGATAAAATAATATGGTTTTGCTAATAAGTTATTTAATAAGAATTGTAGAGAATTAGATTCTCTATAAAAGATCTATTTAGAGAATTTTCGTGCGAGTGATGGTTAGCGAAATATCACTGAAAAACCGCTCGCACCCTTATTTTCAAGATGCCGGACAAATGGGAGGGGGTCGAATCCGAAACGAAAATTTCATTGAATACCTACATATAATGATATAGTTAATAAATATTATAAAAATAAGCGGCATAAAATACCTACATACTTCTATTTTGCCTTCTGATTGGACATGACCCCTTTTAATGGTACCTTTGAAATACAGGACACGTCTAGGTAAAATAATGTTTTGTTATGTAATTTTTGATATTGGATAAAATCAATGTAGATGTCATAAAAATTTGAAGGCTGTACAGCTGTATGGGCTCGTATTGTAAAAAAAATTGGGCAAAAGTTCAGTCTCAATTTTTACATAAAAAAACCTAGTTCAATCTCAATTCCATTGCTGACTGGCTTTTACTCTTTTTTAGAATACGAGCCTTGGTAGGCGGGCACAGGGACATTGTAGGAAAACTACTCCGCGGGCCGGAATCCTAAAAATTACATCATGATAATAAAATTTTTTTTTGACTTAAAATAAACACCTAGGACAATGTTGAACACTTGTTTTACATCAAAAATTTTTAATTTTTGTTCCCAACCAATATTATGTCCAAAAATAAAATTTCACACCCATCTTACGTAAACGATACTTTAGAGTTGTAAATTACAGATTTAGGCATCTGTTGCATAAGCGCTTAGTAGAAGTATCTTAGGACGTTAATAAAGGCCCTATTCACACACTAATGTGAGGGTAAACGTGTGGTGCTTAACATTTAAAAGATGTTAAGCGGAAGAAATTTGATAGTTTACGAGCAAAGATTAGGAGAAGATCAAATTAAATGACGCTAAACCGTTAAATCAGCGATAAACTCCTAAGCCCTGAAGTGATGGGCCAACAAATCATAAAACTATTTTGCTTGCCTCTGATGACCCCAGCCCAGATGTAAAAAAACCAGATAAACGACATCTCGCACCTATTAAATTTGTTTGATTTCAGCCTTTCATTAGGAAAAATTTCTAATTGGGAACACAAATAAAGGCCGAGTAATATTCCGAAACGCCGCAAATCAACAACATCATTAAGATCACAGAGTCCGGTATTGTCCGCGACCTACATTTCCCCAACAGAATTTATACCCGTTCAAACTTCCACTGGGCCGTTATCAGCGACAATTACACGGTAATCGCCAGAGGGACAAAAAACGTATGCCACTCGTAACAATTGATTTAAATATCAGCCAGCGCTGATAACCTCCAAATGACTTTCTTATCTTTTGCTGACAAAGTGAAGTGAGCTCGCAGCAGAGCAATCATGCTGGGTGGACCATGCGACTTATGAAAATTGTTCGGGGTCTAATCTGGAGTATTGTTGTGGTAAGAGTTTTTAATTTAAATGATATGCGGCCTTGAGAAAATCTACTGATAATGCTATTTTATAACCGGTTAAGGGTCAGCACAGCATATAAATTACAAAATCTGTCTCGCAACCGAGAAGGTCGCGTTCATTTGGCGATTATTTGAATTTTTAAAAAATTCCTAAAATTCAGAATTTTCTTCCAATTAAAAAAATTAATATTTTGAAACGGCGCCGGCGTAAAGAATTTAAGAAATGTGGAAAATATTCCGCAGAATTTTTGTCTTAAAAATAATTTATGGGTCTCCTTTCAATCGTTACAATACACCATACGAATGTGAAGGAGAACTTCCTAACCCAATGAATTTATGTATAAAAGTTGTTATGGAATTTTAAAGAATTTCAATTTGGATTTATACCATAAGATGGATTTCTTCATTCATTTCTGGGGTAGTGACCTCAGCAGGGCATATGGGGTGCTGAGTTGACGTTGCTCTGCCTTACAGTCAATCAATTCGAGAAAATATTTTCTCCATTGCGTAAATACCAAAAAAAAGGAAATCCAGTAAACTGGCAGTTAATTACATACTAAGCGTTGAATCTGTTTACAAATTGAATTGCATATCCTTAAAGCATGTCTCAGATGTGCAATTAGCGCTGGCACTATTACTATTTGAAGCAATTAAAATTTTATTTTACATTTCCGTATAGCAGTAGCTAAGATTGTGCGTAGCCGATTTTAAAAATGCTGATAATTACTAAGACCGTATGAATAAACCAAGCTCTTAAAAATTAAAAGAATTTTCAAACCTCTGCCATTTTGCGGAAAATAAAAAAAAATGATACGTGAAATACGCACAGCAATAGAGACATTCATATCGGCATTGATATTACATAAATATGTATTTCAAACCATTTTCCCATAAATTATAGCTCCAGTAGGTACATATGAGAATTTGTAAGGAAATCGAAAACTCCTGCTGTTTTTGGAAGAATGTTTTCGGTCGATGTCCTACTTAAAATCAATTGGGGAGGAGAAAGAAAAGATGTTTAAAAAACTATGTTTTTTCTCAATACACATTTGAGCAGTAATATGATTATGATGATATTTTATATTTTGTTCACTTTATTGCAAACAGATGCCGTCAAAAATGAAGAATTTGGATATAGCCAATTCGAAGGTAGCATAAAAGATGCAACCAAGCCGGCAAAGGTACGATATTAGGGCCTTTCGGCAAGCACGTGACTGAGACGGCGTGTTCTCGCTCATCGTCTCACTTTCACATTGAGCAACAAAAATGAACGCAGCCTTTGAGCAACTGAGCTATCTGAGATGGATTTTCTGTGTCTCATTTGTCTCAGTTATACATATGTTGTGTGTTGCGACAACCTTTGAGCAGCAATAATCTTAAATTTTATTTTATTTATTTTCCAAGCGAGAGTCCCTCTTAAAATCGGCATAATCATATATAATGGGTCTTATTCTGGTAAACACGACACGACTAGCCAAGACACTTTCTAAACCTAGGATTTTAGCATTGAAAGTGTGCCTTGGCTGATTAATCCAATTATCCTACCCAACTGAGACAACTGATATGGTTGCTCAAAATGTTGTCTCAGTTGTCTCACTGAGAACGTGCTTGCCGAAAGGCCCTATCATAAAAAGACTTGCAAACTAAAATAAGTAAGCTTTATCTATTACTAGTGTGGCCACCCGGTTTACACCCGGAGTAGTTTTTAACTTGTATTCTGTTAAAAAAGATATTTTGGTATAGTGAATACAAAATTTAAGAGTCTTGTAAATCTGTTTGAGAATTCACTATCAAGCGCGCATATGTGGAAAATAGCGTCGCGCAATAATGTTCATTGATAGAGTAACTATAATAACTGTGCAAGTATAGCACTGTGTTGCAATTAATTGTACAGAGAACATAGTAGTTGATTGAGGGGAATTTTAGAAAAGTAGGTTTAGATTTGTCAGGAGAAAATTTTAAGAAAAATTTGTTTTAGTCTTTGGAATATTGTGAGTAGCGAAGGAACAATCCCGTATAAAAAAAAATATCTAAAAGTATCAAGTGGTGTTTGAAAACTTATCCTATTGAATTGTGGCGAGGAACATATCCCCGACCACACTAGTATGCCCGGTTTTTCTATTTTCATTTTTCACATGTTTTTAGATATTTTCCAACAGTATTATTAAATTTAGTTTTCTTCATTTTACACCACCTCTCTACTGCAACCCCTCTCCTATATCACCCAGTGGTGGTGGTCTCATATTTGGATATTTTGATAGCAGATTCGAAATCAGTGATCCCGAAAATTCCCTAGTGCGGATTTTCAGGGAAATCCCTTGAAGTTTAAATTTTTTGTTCACCATATAGGATCCGACATCTTGAATTCCACAATTTTGAATGCAGGCTCGATCAGCAACCCCGTTAGCCTCCAATTGCCCTTTTTCATAAAGATTCCTTGAAGTTTTAAAATTCACTCTCTATACAAAACTCAAATTTTGATTTTCCGGCTTTTCCTTTGGGGTTTCCCGAATTTTCTTTTATTTTAAACCACCCCTGTATTATAGCGAACACAACAAAAAAAAATTCAAATCGGTCAAGCCGTTTTTGAGTTTTAGCGAGACTAACGGACAGCAATTGATTTTTATATACATATGTATATGTATATGTATATGGTAGAGATATCCGAAGTAATTTTGAGTTTATAACTTTTATATGCCGATATGATGTTTTGATAAAAAACTAAAAACTCAAGGGTTTTATTCTTATTAAATTTAGTTCCTTGAATCTTTTGTCTTAGGTACATTTGCTTTTATTAGGTGGAAATTAATGTTCCTATTTTCCCTCCATTAAAATGTTTAAACGAGAGCACCAACTTAACTTCAGGAAGTAAAACTTTCACTCGCCCGGTTTTTTATATATAAAGTATAATTTTGTGGAAAATGATTAAATGCTTAAAATCGTTTGGTTTATTCCTATTCTTTACATAAACGCGCAAAGCTCCAAAAATTTAAGACTTTTGTTCTATGTGTTCTCAGGATGAAAAGCTTCCACATGTGACACACCTGTACCATTAGCACCTGTGCCAAATTTGTTTGTTCAGTCTTTAGCTTGGATGAATAATGACCCCTTATGCCTAATTTATAGGTGGTCCTCAATACGCCACAAAATTAAATTATTGCAGGATCGACGTGCACCTTGTTCAAGTGCCACTTTCCGACAAAAATCAATAACGCCGGCTTTATATTGTGAGCTGACAAAACGTCTCGACTGCCGCGAGCACTCACTCAGAAAAATCACAGCGCGTCCGACGAAGAACTGATCAATCGCATCCGCATGCTTCACTTCACAATCGGAAGTTAATCAGGAGCCCAACAATGCCGCAGAATGGCATCGAGAAGGGTGCTCCTGCCAGACAGCGAGCAGGGAAGTCTGCCGAGAGTGTACAAACATAAGGCAAACGAAGGAACGCCACAATAAAAGGACGATGTGAGCCCAGGAAGCGCTGCAGAGGGAATCGAAAGTAGAGCACACTCGTGGTACAATGGAACAATGCCGGGCCGCGCAAGATTCGTCCTCGTACTTTCGATTCTGCCGACGACGCTGTCGATGCTGTGCGGCATGGAGCGGCGCGGGGCTTTGCAATGTCGGAGTATCAGCAGGGAGCACTAAATGACATCATGATGACAAATCCTTCCTTCCTTTTGAGATGTTTACGTAAGGCAGACAATAGTCCAGAAAAAACATTGTACTACATTTGTACGGACGCGAGGGAATTCTGATACAGGGCAGGGCAGAGTAGCTCTGCTTACATCAGAGTCAGAGCTGAACAGTTTGCGGATGAAAGCATACCGGCGCGGCGCCATGAAAGTATTCAGGTCCAAGGAAGTATGAAGGATATTTCTAGAAGGCTGTGGTTATTAATGAACAGGGTCTCCTATCTATTTTAGTACAGGAAATGAAAGGGCATCTATGGAAAGCCGGGAAATTGTCTGCAGTGCACTGGTCACTCACTACGCTGGAGAATCCCTGACGGGTTGAATGGGAAGCCCGAATGCATTACGGATGAGCGTTCCTTTTAATCCCGTAAGTGGGGCATTTCGCTATGACTCAACAACGACTACATTTTCGAAATCGTTTTTTCAAGTAGACGAAGGTGCCCCTTTGAAAACTTTCTGTTTAAATAATTATACAATTTCAATAAACCAAATAATGAGTTTTTAATTAGCATAAGGGTTATATCAACTACATATTAACCTCTTAATAAAAATTATCAATAATATGTTTCCTATTTCATTCCAGTTAGTAGCACAGCCTCTCCACTTCGAGGCTCTGCTTCAGTTTCTTTAATCGTTAATATTCACTATGCTGAGTGAGCCTGCAGTAGCTATCCTGGCTGATGGGAATACCATCTAACGCTATCAGAAAAAGCGTACCTCAATTATGGTCCGAGCCAGGCTCGAACCGTAGACCCCTTAGGTAGCTTTGACACTTCAAAGTGACAGTTCTATTCAGTATTGTTTGAAAAAACATTGTGTGGATAGCTTGCCCAAACGTTTACAAATTGTGGAAATTTATTTCTAAAATCAGTGTTCTGTTGAAAATATTTATAGAGCACTTCCTGAATTTTGCGTGTGCATAACCGTCCAGCCATACCCACTATACGCAACATAATTACCAAATTTCGTTCTACATTGATGCTACTGGATGCAAAGCTACCGACCCGACTGAGAAGAGTGCGTACAGAAGAAAATATCACGGCTGCTCAAGCCACTGTTGCGAAAATGACAATTTATCGATTAGGCTTTCACATGCTCTCAACGAACTACCGATGCTTCCTGATAAAAGCACTGTTTGGTGCGCTCTATGGGCTGGGTCCTAATTTCTTTAAAAATGATGCAGGGCAGCGCGTCACAGTCAACGGCATCCGGTACACAGCAAAGATCAACGAATTTTTGGTGGAAAAACTTTAATTTCAACAGGATGGTGCCACATGGCATACTTGGACCGAACCAATCGATTTGCTGAAGGAAACATTTTAAGGACAACAATTTTTCCAGAAATGGGTCGGTGAATGGCACCACTGGATTATTTTTGGTGTGGATACGTGAAGTCTGTCTATGTATTATCTGTGCCAATAAACCAACAACGATTGCCGGTTTGGAAGCCTACATAGAGCGCGTTATTCGGTCCCAAATACTTAAAAAGATAGTCAAAAATTGGACCTCCACAATGGCCTTCGTGAGGAGTGGCCATATGGTCGAAGTAGTTTTTATATATTAAATGTCATAAATTCACCTTTCAAATACCTAAAACAAATTTTGGTCATTTGGTACTTTTGTATGTGTTTTATACCACATTCAAATCCTCAAGCTCCACCCTTTATTTAAACTGCTATAATTTTCCTTTACGTGCATCTCTAACATCAATTCGGTTCTTTGGCTTCACTACTTTCGGAAATAGGTGTAGGAATTAGTTTTTGAACAACGTATCCAGGAATTTTTTGGAAATTGCAAAACGCAAACATCTTTGAGAAGTACTTGAATAAAGTCCTTCCAAATGGCACCCCATATACTATCAGGAAATAAAATATTTAATTTTTGGAGCAGAATCATTCTTTTCTTGTGTGGTCCTGCGTAATAATGCTCATATCACATAATTAACAACAAACATAAAATATAAAAATCTCAAATCAAATTAGAAAGTAATTTAGCAGTCTTAAAGATCTCTTGCAAAAGTAAGTGACTACATACACTTTCATCCTTGCAATATTCAATCAATTACATTATCTCTGAAAGGCTTTTTGAATTTTATACATAATTAAATTCCCAGCTGTGCAAATGAGCAGCTCTAAGTGAATTTATTAATTCAGCGCACGTGCTCTCTGTCTGTTACCTTCGATTTCCTGCAAGCCCAAAATTTTCTGCGCCTTTTAAGTGTTATCACAAACTGATAAAACAAATTTCTTCGATATCGAACTAATGCAAATAAATTTTCAGAGATCTTACGAGCAAAGTGTTTCCAATTGCGTGCAAGGGTCCGAGGCTAACTGGCTGATCGATTAGCAGCGGCTCTTGACACATGAATATCAGATTTTTGTAAAAATCTATACAGCACTCGACGGAGTGTAAACATAACAATTTATGATTTTAGAGGATTAAAATTGATTACGATTTAGGAAATATTTATGAACAGCAATAAAAGATCACACCGGTCTTGCCGGTGAAGGAAAATATTTAATTTTTTTTTTGTTTTTGCGAAACGTGATAAAACGTTGGGTTGGCAAATATTTTGAAGGAAATATTTTTTTCTATTTATAAGACACTTCAAGTGGTAACAATAGTAATTCAGCTGGTTGTAAGTGGAGAGAAGAGGAAGAAAACTTCAGAAGACTTGGAAAAGAGCGCCGATTTGAAGGTCGGTAGATTGCAATGTTTACTACGAATTTCAATATTCAAAATGTGTAGAGTTAGGCATGAAACATTTTGTATTTAGAAAATTGTACGATGATTTCCATATATGTTCATGCATATGTAAATGTAAATAACAAAATCCAGAACAATATGTTGTGAAATATCGGTCAGTCAGAAACTTGCACCAGATGCGCTGAATTGCATGTGGCACCACAAATGGTTATTCTCATACAGAGGAAAAAGCTACCGAATGTTGACCAAAATGTGCGAGATGGGTGACAACAATTTCAATGGAAATGAAAGAGCTGCAGCTAACATACATATGTTGGTTGGTTCGGTTGTGGTTTGGCTTTTTATGAAGGGAGCGAGAACAGGAGCTAGATGAAAAAAAAACGCAATAGCGTTGCCAACCTTGGATCTGAAAAATTCCCAAAAACGGGCTAAAAATTACCAATTTTGCTAACTTTTCCCGATTTTTCAGAAGTCCCAGAGAGTAAAAACAAAACTTTTTTAGAGGATCTTTCAATAATGATGCTCGACTTTGAAATGTAAATGAAACAAGTTGTGTGAGATATCCATTCCATTTTAATTTTATTTGAAAGAATATTTTATGGCAAGTATGAAATCTGGCTGAATTTGCTGGATGGCGTTCATTATATTGACCTTGAGGGCATCAATTATTTGCGGTTTATTCGCGTAGATCTGTGATTTAAGAGAGTCCTAAAAGAAGAGGATCGAATGATCTCGGTGGCCAGTTCACGTGGCCCTCAAATCGCTTGTGCAGAATGTCCATCGTGGCATGCGCTGTGTGGCACGTAGCGCCGTCCTGTTGGAATCACATGTCGTCGGTTTAGGCCACAAGAAGTTGCTTAGTTACTTATCTGTAGCGCTCGTCGCTAAATATGATTTTCGATGATGAACGTTTTTCGAACGGAGCACCGATTTTGATAATAAAATTTGATGATTCACACACGTTCTTCAACGCTATAAACTTCCACGGTGATTTACCATACACTACTGAATAATTTTCAACAAATTTAATATCTTGCTTTAAGGGGGTCTACTAGTGTGACCGCCTCAAAAAAGGTGATGTTTGGGAATTTTTTTAAAAGAAAACTACTGCATGGAATGTTTTAATGTTTTAAGGATAGTTTTGTGGATATATAGTAAATCCATGATAAAATTTTCGGACCAAAAAATCGAAAATTTAGCAAGTTATTTGCAATCTCCCAAGGCTCCAAAAAAAAAAGTCACTAAACGGCTGCAGTGATAGCGACCTTCACGGTGCCTGAAATCAAAAAAACAAAAAAGTTTATTAAACTTAAAGGTTTTTCCCGTACCATGACCCTCGGGCTAAAAAAAAAATTTAAATTTAACAAAATGGCGGAGTTTCTAAAAAAAATTGCAAATTTCGCGCGAAAATTTAATGATTTTTGGCCTGTCAAAATTACATTTTTGATTTGATCAAAAAACTGGAGGTTCATGGTACGTAGAAACATCTTTGAAAGAAGCTGCAATAAAAATCAAATCGATCGGATGATTTGTCTTCGAGTTATAACTGCAGCCAATTTGACAAATGTGGTTTCGAGAAAAACGCGTCTAAAGTTTAAGGGGCCTATATGGCTAAATTTTCGATTTTTTTTTATTTTGGTTTTTCTTTTTGTTCAACTATTTCCGAGTAAAACGCTGCAAACTAAACTCAAATCCGTAAGAAAATAACGAAGTGATGGGTTTTTTTAACTTTTAGATGTGTCGTTAAAAAAAGTACTTCAAGTACTCTGTAATAACGGAAGCATAATCGACGCGCTAAATCCGCGCTATTTTTGGTTCACAGCAGAGCAACTACGTTCCCTGTGATTCTCTGTTGTGTTTGTTGTGTAAACAAACCTTAATCAGTGCGTTTCTAAGTAGCTTTTTCGTTGATAAACTTTGTGTTTCTTCTGTAAAGTCAAACTTTAATTCGATTTTGCTCAGAATTCTGTTTTTTGACCGCAACTTTCGAACCGATGAACGGCTGCTCTTAATATGGCTGTAACTCAAAAACTATTTGAGATATGCACTTGAAATTTTAGTATGTTATTTTTAAAGGTATAGACTATCGAAATATGCAAAAAAAGAAAAATCGATTTTTGAAAAATGTCACACTAGTAGACCCCCTGAACATGGCCGCTATAACCAAACAAAATTCTAGCGTCCATACTGAAAGATACTTTAGAAACAGCATTTTATTTTATAATCTTGGAAGTAAATAATCCAAATTTTTTTCAATTTAAACATAAGGCAAAGTAATATACCTACACTTGCTAGAAGAAGTCTACGTTTTTGCTTCTTCCATTTAATACGTATTTCCAAAAATCTGTAAAGGCGAAATATATAAAATAAAATAAATCAAATTTGGAAACTTTTATCTTTTTTGTGATTTTTACCAACCGATTGACAACAAGTTAATGTAGACATTTTCTGGCAAAGTTGCTTTTTTTCGGAAAATTTTCTCTGACTGAGGTAAAAATTTGCCGAATTTATTCCGACCCAGGGAGGTGCACCCCAAGCCGGCCGGCGGCGCCATGAATCCCAGGGCAATAAGATGATCTACACCTAAATACTCATAATTCAAAGGGAAAGTATGATCTTTGTGTATTTACATTTGCGGTTGACAACTTTAAGGCGTTACTATATTTTTATAGTTTACTGTCAATTACTAGACCAAGGCAAATATGGTACATATATGAGATCATTATTGGTCAGGTTTTTGCGCCGACGTCGAACGTCTAGTAACAATCTTGGGACCCCATAAATATTATATAAAATAGCAACGGATCTAAAGCAAATAGTATTTCATAGTTTTCATCGCTTCGCGTTCGGGCACCTATTCTTTGCGCTCGGGACGACGTTTCCCGCTTTAATTGAAATGTTTAATTTAAATGTAGCGGCGAACTTGCCGTTCTTTTCGAAAATACGGAGAAAGCCGTAAAAGCGCTCGTAAAGTGTCCCCGGGCTGTCCAGCTCACATTATCACATTCATTTTATTCGAAGGAAATGTACGCTACAATTTACGGTGCGGGGCGGACAAGAGCAACAAAACCCAACTCCACTTATTAAATGGCAGTTCTAGTGTCATGTTAATAACTCGAAACGCGAATTACCTGAAGGAACAGGTGTTAACAAGTAATCTGCCCACTGACACCGACTAATTTTCGCTTTGGGGCCGCAGACACACATGCAGTCCCGTCGAGGTGACATCAGATCTGCTTCAAAGCCGGGCTATCGCTTGCCTGCACGGAGACAAATTACATGTAATAAGAATCTTGATAAAGTCCGCAACGCTTCTTCTGTGCTGAGCAAATCCGAGAGCTGCAGGTCTTTGGTGGTCAGCGGCTCTGGTGCGGCGGAGATGTTGGCAACGATATTAATCTTGTCGTCTTGACGATATGCCACTCCTGAGGATTTGTTCTCTTAATACGCGTCTTTGTTGGTGATTGCCCTCTGACCCCGGCGGCCTATCGCAGATCAGAAAGCATGTTATTACTTTGTGGAATTTGTCTTAATTGGGACTAAGAAGAAGCCGCTGTAACTCGTATTTTCTGGGAGTTGGCTCCAGTAAACTATTCTCGGATTTACGGCTTCCAGAAAGATAATAAACCCTTTTGGATTATTCAAGCACCGCTTGGGACGGCCTATCTCCCCCACTAATCTCGCAACCCCTTCATCTCGACCTAATCAATAATTTCTCGAATACGCGCCGTGAAGCACCGCTTACGTGCACTTTTATGAAGGTTGGAGTTGGAGCCCACAAAGGAAGTTGTCGTGCTGTAAATTTGCTAATTAAGAGGTTTCGACTGGATAGCGTGCGTGACCTTCCAGAGCCGCAAATAAATTTCGCTTTTAAATAGCTCTAGTATTTATGTGAACATTTAACTTTAATGGGATTCCTTTTATTTTTACTTGGACTACTCCGCTCAGCAACTCAATGAACATTTCTGCTGTCGTTCCAGGTTACCACAGCTTACGGTCTATGCCAAGATTTTGTACCTCCTGATGGTAAGTACTACGTGTAGTAAACGCATTTTACTCTTATTTTATTTCTCTGGAAAATCAAAATTTCATGAAGCGGTAGGTAGATGGCGAGCTGGAATGTTTAATGCATACTCAAAATAGTGTACGAGTATGCCACTTCCTTGTGTCTCTTCAGTGCTGGACTCAAGAATTCCAGACATCATACTGAGCTGCCGCTGGTTGAGGATTGAGGAATTAATTGGTGTGCTCGCAACAATGTCTTGGAATTAACTTTCTTGCTTCGTAGTATTAAACTTTGTATGATATAGGCAACAAATATGTTAAAAAAAGTGTAAGAAACAGTTGCAGATGCGTAAGTAAACAAAAGGATACCAGCGATTCCTATTACGTATATCGTCTGATTTAAAGTATCTTCTTCACTGGTAAAATAGGAACGAAACGAAAAAGAAAAAAATCGCTTAATGATCGAGTCGAATATGCGTCAACACGGGTTTGTTCCAGGACGTTAATCAGTACTACAAAACTGCTGTTCTCTAAACAGAATCTTAGTCAAGAAAAACAATTGAATACATATTTACACGCTGAATTTTGCTAGCAGAAAATAAATACATACAAAATGTATCGAAGTATAAGAGCCATCAGATTTTGTGGTTGTTGTTGGAATGTCTAACGATTTTCGAAATAGAGCTGTATCAAAAGTGGTCCAAAATCGTCGGTTTCAACATCGGTTTACTTGTCGTCAATTTTAAATTTATATTTGCCTAAAAAATACGATTTCATTGGGTGGTTGCATATAAAACTTTCCAGCACATCGACGATGACGACATGGTTTATTCAAAGTATATGCATAGGAGCAGACAACCTTGGCATATCTTTCGGACAGCAATCCAGTTCCAGGCAGGAAGCAATCCAGTCATTCAGCTTCTTATTACTCCTTCATGCAGATTAGCGATGTCTGAGCACATGGGAGGGTGGATTTTCCAGTTTACAGCTTCTACATAAGTACATCTTGACTGGTTTAGCAACTTGCGGAGTGGCATTGTCGTACTGAAAAATTAACTTGTTTTTCCATCATTCCGGCCTCTTTTCGTTCAGAACTCACTTCAGCTGAAGGATGGAAAAGTACCCTTCTGTTGTGGAAAACAACAAAGTGATCTTACAATACGCACAACTTTTAAACGGATCTGCATGATATTTAACACAAGCATGCTTTCATTGACCTATGGACGAATTATATGCTCGTGTTTGGGCATTGAGTGGTCTTCCGACGTCACTCAAGTCTCCAGGGTAATAATAATTAATTAAATCGCAAAGAGCGAATAAAATAGTGTAAAATAAAATGAAAGCAATAAAAAATATTGAGTAGCAGGATAAAAATAACTCTTGAAGCGTGCAAACCCTAAGGCTGGATTCTGGTCTAGAATACTGAAAATTTGAGGTGTTTCCATAATTGACTATAATTAAAAGGAAACATATTAAAGTTTAAAATTTGCACACATTATTCCTTTGGCCATAGAGTCTAGAAAAAAAAACATAAATTTTTTGATGCACTTTGGGTCCTTTACGTAATCATTTAATGCACAGAATCTAAGTCAAACCTTGAACTAGGATGAAGACATAAAAACATAATGACGGAAAATGACGCGTGTTTAGAATTAAAAGTTCGAAAAACCGCTATAAATTCATAACTTGAAGTTAAATAAAACCCGACCTATATAATATTTTGCCTAGATCCTAGTTCATGCTATAGCCCTGTAACTAGCAAATAATTGGAAATTTAAATTATGATGATTGATACACTACAACACGAAATATCATGCACGCTGTACGGGGTTCCAAGAAAAACGAATCCGTTCGTTAGATTAAAAGCATAAATGCGATTCAAGTCATCATAAAGGGGAGTTCTCATTTTTTTGGATTCCGAAATAGATTTTTATTGTGAATAAAAATTTATCACGAAAGGCAGTCTTGTTCAAAATTGTTATTTGAAGGTTTTGAATCAAACATTTTTTGTTTTTCATTTGAGTTTTCAAAACTTTTGTTTTCGCAGTTACTAAAAACGAATCGGGTTCAAATTTCAGAATTTAAAATGGTGGACTAAAATTGGCAGCACATTCAAATTTCATAAAAAAAATAATATACAGCTGATTTTCTGGTTGCTGATTATGAATATGACGAAAGTCAAATTTTTATAGGTGGTGTGAATTTATGGTTTTACCGTAATGTATTTTTTATTAAATTATTTTATCGAATTGACTAGTGGCTGCGGAACCCTAAAAACAATATTTCACACAAACCCAAACCATTCTTTCCTGAAACCAATATTCGTATTCACCGCGCCCAATTAAATCAAATCCCTTCCTTTCTCTCCACCTCTTTCAAATGATCATAAACGTGCAATTTTGCAAATCTACTGTCCAAGGGTACGCGATACTTTGAAGTTAATACGTATTCATAAAATGTTTAAAAAATACCGACAAAATAAGTTATCTGCGAACTGCTTCAACTTAACAACTTTCCAACCTTCGCCGACAATAAAATATGTGCTGACTGAATGGTTACAACTCACCGAGCGCCATCCAAATCGACAGCCTACAATGTCTTCAAAATGCTGCGTTTGCAGAAGTTGAGGGAATATCCCTAACAAGTCCATTGACAACTCAAATGTAATCCGCGATAATTGAATCCGTCAAAAAAGCTCCCGCGAGTATTTTTCATAATCGGATTATGACGATGCGAACGATAACAAAGTCGGCCGCCGGTGTGGGAAACCACACAGAAAAAAAAAAGTACATACAAAGCACAACGCCGGAGTCGAAAATAAAAAACGTTTTAATAACAGTGTGAATGTATAAATTGAAAAGGAGAGAAAAAGATTTTTTCTGTAGGTAAGGGAGATGATGCCATGATGACTGGGTGCAAGCCGGATGGCATATGTCAGGTGGAAATTGCCACTTTTTACAGCTGGTTATGAAAATATCATTTTTATGCAAAACAAAAGAATAAAGGGAAAAAAAACTGAAAAGCAAGATTAATGACCAGGGATTATCTCGAAATGTAAACGATTTGTAAAAATCGTGTAGAATGGGCTAATATAGTCAGCGGTGAAATAGTGTCGGCCTGGTGGCGACACCACACCCCGAGCAGTCTTCTAGATTTATTCATTCGCTCTTTAGGTTGAAATCAAAAGCAAATTAAAAACGTCGACCGCCTGTGTAGAATTTTGATGCACTAGGGAAGAATTTTGATCGAACAATGTGGAAAAGGTAAATCGGATGTATTGCAATTGTATATTTAGTGAAAAAGTTGGTTCGTTAAAAGAAAAACAAAAAACTTGATATTATTTGCAGTTACATATTAATTATCATTTTCTCACTCACTTTCTGATATGTACAATATTATCTATGTGTGTCTCTACATAAGCAATTTTTATTTGTTTCCTTTTGAATTTTTTTATATTTGTTATCTGCTATCAGCAAAATGTCTACCATAGTGTGCTATGGCTGGCCAAGCATTCCAATACATCGCGGCAAAATATTAATCGAGTTTCTTTTGACACGCAAAATATTAATCAAGGTTTCTTTAAAGCAACTTTTCAAGACAGCGGGTGAGAAACCATTTATCTGATCCAAACAGGATTTTTGCAATCGTTGTAGCTATTATCAGGCATTGGCGTCTTTTTTTGTTTTAATTTATGTACAGCAAAGTTTAGAATTATTTAAGGATTCTAACCTTGAATCATTAACTGATTTATTGTATTTGGTATGCATAGCATCACCTCACGTGCTAGGTAGTCCGCACACTGGGCTGGTTTGTTTGGATTAATCAGGAATAAGCCATTTAACTCAGAAACCACTTTATTTAAGTACAAAAGTAATCAGTTACTTACAAATAAATTACAACAATTCCAGCAAAACATAATGACTATAAGCTACTTATCAATTTTCAAGCTCAGCCGAGACTATTTCAATTCTATGCTGTAGCGCCGTGAAGCTCCTGTAGATATCGGGATTTATGAGTTTACCGGGTATTTGTTGAAATTTGGGGTTATGGGAAGTTTCGTGTATCCTATACTACACTTTGGACCATAACTATAGCACCACATTGTTTTTATTTTTTTTTCTAACGTCTTCCATGAAAATTTTGAAACAACAACAATCAAAATTTTAAATCTGGTATCGTGGAATACTGTCAGTTCTGCGCATACATTTTACGTACAAGAACAGCCCAAACGTTTTCAATTTCAATTTTGGTCTGGAGAATATGCTGGCCATTACATTATTTCAATCCCATTATTGCTGAACAACTGCTTTGTGGACGACCGGTATGCACCGGAGCATAATCATGTTGAAAGGTCCATTGAGATTTGTCGTTCGTCTTAATAAATGGCTTCTCTGCATGGTGCTAGTGTACACGGCGCTATTCACTCTTTTACTGGGTAAGGCAAGCTTAAAGACGCCTTTATAATAAATAGCTCCCCAGACTATAAGACTCCGGACACTAAAATTTTTCTTTGAGAACTATACTTACTTACGTTATTTGCGTAGGTTTTTCCAATACTAGCATGTAAATTGTTTGATCAAAATTTGTTCGTTTTTCGAATGAAACAAAAAACCAAAAAAAATTAATAACAAAGTGATCTTTTACAATTTTTGTAAAGTAATTACAACTACAATTATCTCGGTATTTCCCCAGGGTTTTCCTCTTAAAAAAATCCGACTGATAAATTGAGAGTTCACATTCCAGACCCCAAAAGTGAATCAACGTCACACTTATCGATTTATTAAACTTACGCAATTTGTAGACACTTCCGTACATTGAATTCAATTAATTAATACAAGAAAACTCTGACAAATATTTCAGACAACTATCACAAAAATGTTCATTTCGGATAAGTACTTCCGTTTTACAAAACGAGATTGCAATTTTGATAACGTTTGCCTTATGTAGACATTTGCCGAAGGCACCAAACGTTGTCTTGTTTGTTTGTTCATCCTGAATCGACTCTGGAATACCAAAACTGAGATTCTCATATAAAAATTTGACTCGTGTTTCCTTCTGACCATAAAACAATTTTTTTGCGAAATACCTGGAAGCAGGTAGAACAGCAAAATAATAATTAAGCGCACCAACGATGCTTGAAAGCACTCTACACAAGAAAAACGTGTTCGTCAACAACGGGGCGGAAAAGTGTTAGCTTCGGCCAAAGCGGAAAGGCCGTCAAAATAAAGCAAGCCCGCTGAAAGTGCGGTGCTTTGAGCTGCTCGTATTGTTCTAGGACGTCAGCGTGTTGTGCCTAACTTGCATTCACGGGAAAGAGTCGTAAGCACTGGAAGAAGCATTGAAAACATTTCTAACACTGAAACTCTATGAGGAGTTCAAGTCTTATTATGAAATTTGAGCCCGCCATTCTTGGTTTTGCACAACAGACCGAAACACAGATATGCCCAGGGTAGCCATGTGGAATGGAAAGGCTTCGCCGTGGATGTTAGATGTTACCATGCCTTAGATAAATACGAGTTTGTCGCTTGAAATTAGAACCACAGAAGTATGACTTTGCGGTTTCGCGGGCCTTAGCCGCGGCATGTACTTGAGGCAGGGCGATACGATGCGTCACCCGTGGTGCAGTCTGCAGCCATCAGCTGCGTTGGGCTCGAATTTTCGTTCAAGGATATGCGCCTCGTTGCAAAAATAACGAACCACAAACCCAAGACACGACCGATGTCACATGACACATGACTCAGTTTCATTTTCCTTCAGCCCCCTCCTTCGAGCGACTCCGTTACGTTCGCATTGTGTCAATTCGAGTCTTTCAAAGTGGAGCTCCGCGGTAAAGGTAATTGTTTTTTGGGGTCCGTTGTCTCTGCTCAAATAAAAAAATACTTTGTCCATCTGGTAGATTCGCCACCAGCCACCCCTGAACCCTAAACGAGAAGAATTATGTCAGTTCTAACTGTAAGGGCCACTTGACAGAGTGTAGCATTGTTCAGGGGGACGACCTCAGCCGCCATGGGAGGCAATAACCCCGGAGATAGGAAAGTAAAAACAATATGCGGAAGTTCAAGGGGACTCCAAATGACATCATCACATAGGAGACACCTCCCCTTGAGCAAGACCCACATGGATGCCGGGACTCGTTCCCTCCTGCGAGTGGCGGGAAAAAAGCCTCTTGCTGCAAGGGTCATCATTGAGTGTTTGTATCAATCAAGGCCAATGAGGGCTGCCGGGCTGGGCGAAGGTATTGATAATGAGTGCTGGTCCAAATTGTAGATGAAGAGGGAACCACCCCACATAAGCCTCGCATTATGTTCAAGCGGTTAAGCAATTAAGAAAATGCCTCTGGCAATTTGTCTTTCAAGGCGACGCAAATATTTGGAGACGAGGGCACTTCTTCCAGTCCATTTCTCGTTGAGGAAACAAAAACCACTGAAGACAAATTCCGTCTCGAATTCCTTCAAACGGTTGTGTGACTTTTGTTAGTGCTGCAACCATAATCAGTCATTGCTATGAGACGCTCGTTAGAACTTGATCAAGAATTGTAATAAATCAGTCAGCGCTTAACAGACCCTTGAAAGCTGTTTTTCAGGTATGTACATCTTTATAGCCTTAGTCATCAATTTAGTGATCTATCAAAAATTGAGGAAGTTTATTATCCGAAGTAAACAAAACAAACAAAGTGGCATTTTTTGGGTTGGATATAAACTACTCAATATGGAGCTTTATCTCTTGTCTAAGGTAGCCGTTTTTTGGTTTTCCAAAATTATATTTTTTACATCAGAGCATGTATAAGGAGTCATGGTAGTCAGACAGTATTTCCCAGCCCATGTGTTGCAGGTTTTCAATTTTCTCGGCTTCTACGTACGGTGAAAATTATGATACCATCGAAGAGAGCGCGGCAGTTCAAGCACTACAAGTTCCGACTTTTGTCGTATTGTCGGATCACAATTTTTTGGTTTTCTTAAATTATTGTTTTACCTCTTTGCTCAGCGGCCGATCGGAGTGTCGCCAGGCTTGTTTGTTAAATTTTTTTTGCATTGTAAACTTGTAACAGAACTTATGGCAGGACTAGGTGCATATGCATACGAGGGTTGCTACTTAAGTAAAAACAAATATTTATACTTGAAAATGGCTTTATTGTTTTTAAAAATATTCTCCTTGAAGATCAATACACTTTTGCATGCGTTTGAACCAATTTTCGAAGCACTTTTTCCAGTCCGATTGAGGTACCTTCAAAACATGTGATTTGAACGCATAAACCGCTTCTTCAGGCGCCGAAAAACGTTGACCTCGCAATTTATTTTTGATATGCAGGAATAAGAAGAAATCATTCGGTACCAAATCAGGACTGTACGGCGGATGACCCATCAATTCGATGTTTTGAATGCTCAAAAATCCACTGATGTGTGACAGCTTGCATTGTCGTGGTGGAGAACTATTCGTCTTCTGCAATTGGTTTTCCTTATTTTTCCGAACACTTCTGGCAAACAAATGGTGGTGTACCATTCAAAATTGACCGTTCTACGTTGCTCTAGTGGAAAGGTGGCGACATGTCCAGTTATTCCGAAAAAAACAGGCGACCATTTGCTTCGAAGTGCTTCGTGCGCGAACAACTTTTGTTGGATTTGGCTCGTCTTGAAAGACCAATACAGTCGATTGTTGTTTAGATTCGGGTTCATGTGCATAGATCCATGAATTGTCGCCTGTCATGATCTTATAGACGTCTTTTGAAGCACCGCGATTAAATTTTTTTAACATTTGTTTGCACCAATCGACACGAGCCTTTTTTTGAGCGATTGTCAAATTATGCGCTATCCATCGCGAACAAATCTTTTTGACGACCAAATGTTCATGCAATATTGAATGTATGCGATTGGAACTAATGCCCAAGCATGCCTCAATCTCACGGTATGTCACATGACGATCTTGCAATATCAGTAACGAAGAGGGACCACGATTGAATTCAGAAAACCAGCGAAACACGGTGGCTTGAGATGGTGCTTCATCACCAAAAGTCGCAGCGAGTTGATCGACACACTGTTGTTGGTTTAATCCACGTCGAAAGTCATAGAGAATCATCCCACGAAAATGTTCACGAACTAGTTCCATTTTTTTAACAAAAGTAATTTTTCAAGTATTTGTAAACAACACTAGTGTTGCCATATCTCAAAACTTAGTAGCAACCTACGTATACGTAAGCGTACAGTGGAGTATGCGTTGTTCTCCAACTTTTCTCAGCCTCATATCTCGAAAACTATTAGTCCTACGCAAAAGTATATAAGACTATTTTTATACAGACCTGGTTGAGGAATATATTTTATAATAATAAAAATTCTAAAAGCAATAGCTTACGAGATAATCGAGAAAAACGATTAGACGTTCGCGCATTTGCAATGCCGACACGATTTCGCTTAGAACTTTTGAGAGAATATTTTTAGTGCGTATTAAATTAAATTTTTTCCGAAGATTGACCTTCATTTTGCCTATTTTTCCTGGGCTATAAAGTTGCATACCTCGAAGGGGATTGAACCGCCTAGATCTAGAAATCGATCAAAGCACCCAAATTCTGCGAGTTAATTTTTGTCCAACAGTATCGCAATTTTGGTTTAACTTCCGTCCTCTACCGTCTTAAGTCCATTTTCTTTATCAAGTGCATCCAGTCGCTTCAATTCCCAATCCGTCTTCCTTTGTGTCTTTTTAATCAGCTGCATACCGTAAATCGCGCATTTCTCTAAAGACAGATAGCTAAACCTCGGTGAGCTAACATTTTGAATGTATATATTTTTTGATTAATTAATAATATTCCTCGATTATCGGCGGCGAGCTCTTTACATATTTTTTGCTGGTACGTAAGAATTGCGCACCGACGGACGATTAGTTATCAGATCTCGTAAACAGACAACCGTCCAAGTGTTAAGGCAGGAATGTAGCGTAGTAGCGGATTTCCCAAAAATTCATAATAAAAGGTATTTCGGAGTAAAGTAGACAATGTTATCGAAAGTTATCGACATGGTGTGAATATTTTAAGATTCGAGCTCCTCGAGAATGCGATTGTTTCTGAGAGAGATTAGTAACAATTGACTAAATATGGGCCACAAAGTGTTGACTGAAAATAACCGATTCTCACCGGTCGAAATTGGTAAAGTACTGCAAGGTTGACTTGAAGAAACATCAACTTTCATGTGTATGTATTTCAATGAATCAAAATGTAACCACCTGTACGCTTTGTGTGGGGTGAATAGAAGCAGCACCCAAAAGCCTGCTCCAAACGTCTAGCATGGCCCATATTTTCAATATTTCTTAAGACGCAGACCAGACGATCGTAAAACGTCCAAAAAGAAAAGCAAGAAAAGGCTTCGGTAATGAATTCTTATGAATTTAATTAACGCCTGCGGGTGTCGATTCTACAGACAAACGCAAAGAATGAGCTCTCTATGATGAAAGAATACCCAAAGGCTAGATTGCGGCCATTGAAAATGAGTGTCGTGGACGACACACTACTCCGGTTGCGTACTAGGACAAAAAGATTTTCGTCTCCAGCCAGATTCCTCCAGATTCACTGTGGAATCTGGCTGACGAGCGTGTTTCTGGTTTGGGCCATAAAAAATGGAAAGAAAGTGTGAAAAAGGAGAAAAACGTTAAGTTTGTTATTGACAGGCCGTGTCGGAGAAGACTGAAGTGGCGCTATGGGCACATTAAGGAAGGAGCGCGTATCCCATTAGTAAATGCTTGACGCCCGGAGTATGACTCACTGACACCATCCATGAAATGTGTCACTCAAAACACCATCAAGATCACCGCAATTGAGTGGGAAGTCTTCTGAATGCTCCGGCTGAGAGGTCGCGCAGCGGTTCACGGGAAATCGGAAGAGTTCGCATCCCAGCGGATTGCCGATCTTAAGTAGTCTCTCAAGTGAAGTCCGTTGATATTTCGAATGATTACCAGCACCCGCAGATAAAGTGCCATTCAAATTGATTTGTCTTCATTGTCAGATAGTTGCCGTGAAGTGGCGCGAGGTGTTGCATAAGTTCGATTATTGTTGGATGACCAAATTGTTTAGCGGCGCGAAGCCACTGCTGGCTTAAAGGCTGCTTAGAATCTCTGACCCATTGATAAGGCTTGTGAAGCACTGCACGAATAAAAATGATTGTTTTGACAGGATTTAAATAAGTGCGTGCTTAACAAGAGTGGTCGGTGCCGAAGATTTCTGAAGATGAGCGTGTAGTTTAATTTGAGAGCTAGATTAGAATTTGCCACTGGTTAATACTAACAAGCCAAGAGGCAATAAAGGCAAAGCTATTTTAGAATACCTACTTAAGATGTAGTAAAACAGAAATAGTAAAACAGAAATAGTAAAGAACTGAAATATTGGGACTTGAATAAGTTCTCGTTGTTTCCTGACAAATGGCGCTATCTTAGCCTTTTTAGATCGGGAATTCAGTCGTGAAGCTACACCATTTAGGCTAGAAATGACAGTATTTGTCATTCTACCGAAGGGTAAACAACATAGGGTTAAAAATGTCCACTTTTGTCCCAAAAAAATTGTAGTTAATAAAATCGTACCAATGTGAACTAAAAAATAATTTTAATATAAAGATTTTGTTGAACAGCGATAGGAAGTCCCCCAACTCTTTATAATTTAATTCTTTTAAATGAGCTTAAAATGAGAATAAAGTGATTGACAAAAAAATTAACTCTAATGTAAAAAAAGCGTGTGGTGCTTGATATCAATTGCTCTGAATTTTTCATCACTAGCTATTTGTAAAAGTCAAATTATTATAAAACTGTAGAAAGATCCCCCGATTTTTTTTTATATTAAAGTAAATTTTTTGATAGCAGATTCGCATTTTCATGGCAGTCCCTGGAAGTTTAAATTTTTCGGTCGCCATTTGGATCCGCCATTTTGAATTTGGAAATTTTGATGGCAGATTAGAAATCAGCGCCCCCGGAAACCCCCGAGCATGCTGTCCTAAAGTTATACTTTTTAAGTTAGGTATGATTTCCAGATCTGAAAACTTGTTTGAAATTGAAATTTGAATTATTGACTTCATTACATCGAAAAAGCAAAAACTAAATAAAAGTTTCAGACGCTGAGGAAGACCTAAAAAAATAAATGAAATATATTATTGCCCAAGTGGCGTTTTGGTAAAAGTGAGTTTCAAGTAGTCACGCTCATTAGATCCAAACGCGGTAGTGACACATTTAAGTGTTATCCACTTCCCAGACTGACTGCACATATTACTTTATATGACAGCAGTCATCAATTTGGAATTCATTTTGTCGCAAACTCTAATCATAAAGTCACATGAATTCTTTGTCGTCAACACTTGTTCGCGGTTAGAACGCAGTTAGACCCCCAAACTGGGAGGAATTTATCTTGATAAAAGCATTTGCATACAATGAACGTAATTAAATCAATTACACCTCGATGTGACGCATTGTACACCTATGCAAATGGGAGCCTTCTTAATCGACGGTGGCACTGCGCCATTATGCAAGATGGTAGCATAGACAGACGTGCCTCACCAACTTTTTACCTCGGAACGTTCGTCGCACGCGGGTGTCGAGTTGCTCGCTTTGTCGTGCTCACGTTCAACCTTGGCCCCGTGCACTCGGCACAATCTAAGCCAGCCGATAAATTGAATGACAGCCCCATCAGAGACATGGAAGCGCGCTGCCTGATCTCAAAAGTTCTTGTGCAAATAGGGAAACAGCCCCGGAAATCCTATTCAGCGCCCCGAAGGAGCACTCTACTTGAGCTACACGCCTCGTTACACCCTGCTCAGGAGGCGACTTGACGCCGTCGGAGGGTACCTCGTATCTTATCAGTCTATTGGGTCACATATTTGTAAAATTATTTACATAACAGAGCGGTAATGGGAACATGTTTCCGTATGAAGTCGTCCAGCCATGGAGCAGACGCTCTGGTCGTGGAGCGGAGTGTCTGATGCTACTCGCCCAGCCCGGGAACACCTTGAAGTTGTTTGGGTGCTGATTATGAAAGAAAAGGAGTTATCTGCCATTGAAAACAAACTTTTGATAAATATTCCAAACAAATTCCCCGCAGAGGTGAATGACTTGCGTTGAAATTTGTGCATGCAGCGGAACATTATCGGGGCGTGCTTTCGGCGCGTAGAAATCATTTGCAATACACGCCTCCACAATTCGCGGACGTTCACAGTGACGCTTTGGGAAAACTAATCCAGGCGCAATCAGCTTCTTTGCCGCGCCTAGCGGCGGCGTCGCATACTACTCTGCTTTTAATGCGTTTCAGGTGATTTACTTTTTTACCTCGAGCGAATCGATTTTGCCGGTGATTCTAGATAACTTCGATAAATTAAAGGGTAATGAATTATTCATTGTGTTTTCTAAATCGAATATTTATTGAGACCGAATTTCCATGTAGCAGCAACCCAGCATACCCTGTGGGAGTTAATCTTCTTTTCATCTCGAGGCGCCAAATAGTCATGCGCTCTGAGTTGCCGAAAGTTGAAATTCTTCTGCATCAACGCATGTTTGGTGCTCATAAGCGCAGCGGTTTCTCTGCTTTTTGATGAAGAGAAAGAAGAATTGTAACAAAAAGTTCCCTACCGCATACCCGTGCATGCATATATTATTCATCAGGTGGTTCGAGACCCAATTATCGCAGCGTGTCAAATTAATTGAAGCATAACTCAAAGCGACATCTAGTAGATGAAGATAAAGGGGAATTCCATATTCGAGCGCAAAAAGTCTTCCTCATTAGCATTTCCTCGACATTATTTTTCCAACTTTTTGTCTTTATGAATTTCTGATAAAGCTAATGTAGTCACATCACCGTTTCGATTTGGTTAGAGATTTGGGTTCCACTGTAATTAATAAAAATGCCCCCAAGCTGCAGTCGATATCTACAGAGAAGATACACAAATCTCTTCTTTTGCTGTTGAGGCCTGCTGCTGTACCGGATTCCAAATGTGACAAAATCCATTGGTTATTAAGCAATTAGTGTCTTCAGAAGCTGGATGGTGTCGTAAAAAAGTTGACATAGATAGGGAGCCTAATGGGTGAAGCAACGGTCTTCGCCGCGAATTTATTTCTTCAAATTGCGGCACATTAGTGATTGGGGATTAGAAACGAGGGTGATCCATTCTCATCGCGGTTGTAAGACCCATTCTGCTCTATGGAGCGTTAATAGATAACCTACATAAAACTGTTGGAGAAGGTTCAAATCCTGATCCTGCTGATCACAGGAGCTTTAAGGGGGTCTACTAGTGTGACCGCCTCAAAAAAGGTGATATTTGGGAATTTTTTTAAAAGAAAACTACTGCATGGAATGTTTTAATGTTTTAAGGATAGTTTTGTGGATATATAGTAAATCCATTATAAAATTTTCGGACCACAAAATCGAAAATTTAGCAAGTTAATTGCAATCTCCCAAGGCTCCAAAAAAAAAAGTCACTAAACGGCTGCAGTGATAGCGACCTTCACAGTGCCTGAAATCAAAAAAACAAAAAAGTTTATTAAACTTAAAGGTTTTTCCCGTACCATGACCCTCGGGCTAAAAAAAAAATTTAAATTTAACAAAATGGCGGAGTTTCGAAAAAAAATTACAAATTTCGCGCGAAAATTTAATGATTTTTGGCCTGTCAAAATTACATTTTTGATTTGATCAAAAAACTGGAGGTTCATGGTACGTAGAAACATCTTTGAAAGAAGCTGCAATAAAAATCAAATCGATCGGATGATTTGTCTTCGAGTTATAACTGCAGCCAATTTGACAAATGTGGTTTCGAGATAAACGCGTCTAAAGTTTAAGGGGCCTATATGGAAAATTTTCGATTTTTTTTTTATTTTGGCTTTTCTTTTTGTTCAACTATTTCCGAGTAAAACGCTGCAAACTAAACTCAAATCCGTAAGAAAATAACGAAGTTATGCGTTTTTTTAACTTTTAGATGTGTCGTTAAAAAAAGTACTTCAAGTACTCTGTAATAACGGAAGCCTAATCGACGCGCTAAATCCGCGCTATTTTTGGTTCACAGCAGAGCAACTACGTTCCCTGTGATTCTCTGTTGTGTTTGTTGTGTAAACAAACCTTAATCAGTGCGTTTCTAAGTAGCTTTTTCGTTGATAAACTTTATGTTTCTTCTGTAAAGTCAAACTTTAATTCGATTTTACTCAGAATTCTGTTTTTTGACCGCAACTTTCGAACCGATGAACGGCTGCTCTTAATATGGCTGTAACTCAAAAACTATTTGAGATATGCACTTGAAATTTTAGTATGTTATTTTTAAAGGTATAGACTATCGAAATATACAAAAAAAGAAAAATCGATTTTTGAAAAATGTCACACTAGTAGACCCCCTTAAACTCTACACCCACAAAAGCCTTGGAGAGCATTATCCACGTATCTACTGCCAGTAGACATATTCTGTCAACATTTGCGACCAGGCTAAATAACAACACAGTTCTCTATAGGAGTATCGGCATTTGTAGCGATAGTCAGGCAGCAATAAAAGCTTTAACCAGTATGTACACAATTTCAAGGATTGTCGCTCATCGCTAAATGACGCAGCGGAGCGATTCAACCTCATATGGGTTCCAGAGCACACCGATTTCTGGGTAACTATAAAGCTGACGAACTTTCTCGCCGCGGCACGGCCCTCGCAGAATCTACCATTACCACTCAGCCCGAAACCTGCAAGTTGCACATTAAGAAAGCACCCACTAGAGCTGCAAATGACAGAATGAGCCGAGGACACCTACTTCATAGGTAGGCAAATCTGACCAACTCTCAACCTGGCTAGATTCAATAAGCGGCTGGCTCTCAGGCGTGACTCTATGAGTGTGGCTGTGGCTGTGATCACGGGTCACTGTCGTATTAGTAGTCATGCCAAAAGACTACAAAAGCTGCCAAAATATAGACGAGGTGGAGAATATTGAACCCCTCCTCTGTCATTGTAAGGCCCTCGCTATATACAGGGTTTGACACTTGGGCACTATCCACTTCAACTTCCTTACCGAACTGAGGTCCGGTGACATATACGATCATACGGTTGATCAAGAACACTGAATGCACAGCTTTTCAGATTCGTATTTCTCGGACTAATGACTATCTACACTTACACCACCTATAGATTATACCGCCCTATTGGAGTGTCCAAATATTTTTTTTAAAACAACGTTGAAAAGTCTTCTAAAATCAACTCAATAGACCCCAATCTACACCCAATGGGCAGCCTTATACTCGTAACTTACGTCGTGATTCAATTTTCCCGGAAAAGTTTAGAAACATGATCTCCTATCAAAATTCCAGGTAGAGAGAACTTTAATGCCGTGCGACTGGATGCATACTTTTGGAGCTAGTCAAGCCATATGATCTGGTGATTAGCATGTCGGGCATTAGGTAGAACAGCTGTTGCGAGATTCCCAAGAATTTTCAAACAAATCAAGATCGTAGCTAGAAATAAGTTTTTACGAGATTCTCCGCTACCGTGAGACGCGAGTTCCGCTAATTAAAAATATTTACTCTGGAAACATCTGTCAAGTATGCAGAAAAATTGCTGATTAGCACTGTTTTCCATATAATTCGCTATTTCTCATATAGGCCATTTATTCTAAATTAATCTTTCCGTTTAGGACGTTGTCATACTACTTTCTTTTGGTTTTATCCTTTTCCATCTCGGGTATGTACAGGATCTCATCTTAATAGTCCAAGAGCCCAATGTAAAAATTGGAGTCCATTATCGTATTTGACGAAATTTTGAAGAAAGGTTCCATATGTTCGGTGAAACCTAACTCAAGCAGGTTGCCTCACCTCCCCCTCCATTTCCGGCATTCTGACGAGAGTGTTAAAAGTAAATCAATTTTTTCTTAAATAGTACAGGCGGCAGGGAGATTTGCCTCATGGTATTATGAGAAAACCACCTACCTCGCTCATTTTTTGCATATGCTCAGTGTTCCAATTGTCAACTGAACGTGTTTCAACGCATAATTCCCTTTGTACACTTCACCCTTATTTTTTTGGTGATAAGCGGAATAAATGTAGGTGGTGATTACTGATTTTTTCGAGTGTATGTGGCAGAAATAACAAGCCAATGGCTGCACTTGATCAAAACACTCGAAAATAAATTTTTGATGGTTGCTCAGTTGTAAGCTGAAGATCCCCAAAAACTGTTTTCCACACTTTTATTTGAAAGATGAAGAGTTCACACTTACTCTACTTCCAACAATCGTTTGTTAATATCCTCCTAATATAAATTTATAAAATCATCTGTTTTCCTGTATGTGAAGAAAACCAATTCAGTCCAATCTCATACATATTTGTCCCTTATACTATAAAAGTATGTAGCTTGGTGCTGAATTCCTATCCGGGTGCGATGTACGCCCTGGTGTTATATACTTATCTATTGCACAATATTAGGTACGCTTGGAGACTCTTTTCACAAGAGATATCTATATATATCAGTATTTAGTCTTAGTTATTATGTATGGCGTTTAGACCAAGTAATGGGTTCATATCAATAGGTTTTCATTCTCAGTGCCGATGTCAACCATTGTTCCTAAAACTGAAATGTTTAATATGCGTCATATAAAGCACGTATTCTGCTGCCGATAAATATCGTGAAATCACTACTCTATACTTTTTGTAGTGAAGTACTCCAATGACGTATGCTGGAGTTATCAATCGATCTCATGCAGAAAATTGTTCTTCTTTGTACGCTGCTTAGTACGAGTATCACAAACATGTGCATAAAACTCAATTTCAAGGTTTCTATGGAAAATTGTAATGAATAAAAAACAATCAACATATTCACATTGCTAGCTGACTTCATGTTTCTAAAAACATATACCTGCCGCATATCTCATTTCAAAAATTAAGTAGTGACTTGAGCAATTTGATGTCTCCCCATGTGTGTTTGTAATTTCACTTTGAGATCGTCGGCCCGGTCAGTGGCGCAAGGAATTTGTCTCTTAAAGGTAATTCGATTGCCAGACACGCTTAACAAACATTTGCTTGTCCGCCGTCGCGTTGTTCTATCAAATTACTTGTATTACAACGTTTCAGATCATGTTCCTAATTGAAGTGCTCAAAATTTGCCGATAACGAATAAAAGAAAAAAAAATTAAGGAAATGTGCGTCAACAGCATTGTTAGCACCTTACTCCAGGTGTTGTCAGCGAAAATAGAGTCTCGCCTTTTTTTTATGTATGTCGGCCTTCAGTGAAGTCTAATTGAGGTTCCAGCCGCCTGATAGCAACAATCTTCACTTATTTGTTTTTTTTGCACCTTTTTTCTTTTATGTACAAGACAAATTGGGTGACCAGAGACCTTTTGGAAGTGTGCCTGCGCCATATGCAGAAAAAGCTTAACGGAAAATTTATTCCGCCTTTGCTAATTACTTAAATCACCTCCCGAAAAAATTTACAACTGGTCGTTTATTGACTGGAGCAGAATGCCATCACGATTTGTTATTGTGGGTGTCCTCCCCCTCGCCAGAAGCACATTTTAAGGCCAATAACTTATGGGAGTTACTAAAATGGAAAATTTTCACTTTTCCTTAAATGAAGAACGCATTAACTGGTTTTCTAAACTTCTGCTTACATCAAAAAGCGAAGGGCACAAGTGGTAAATAATTTTCATGATAATTAAATCTTACAACATGGAATATTTCTCAACAGAAAATTAGTCGATAGTATTTATAGTTGTGCAAATAATTTGAAATTACGAATTATAAAGTTCAACCCTTCAGCACTTCTTACTAAAGCTCGTAATCAGCAACCAGTCGGGCCATGTATTTCATGTAATTGGAATAATTTAAATATTTACCATTTCGGGTTCGAACGGTATTCCTACACGTCTGTATTTTTATATAAAAGCACAATTATTGAACTGAAGTAAATTTTCTATTTTAATTTCCTGTTCATAATACCAATGGGAGCGCTTAACATATTTTTAGATAATTGTTTCTATTTATAACCATATCGCAAAAATGAAAATTCAATTCAAAATTCACCAAATTAAAGAAAAACCCCGCAAATTATTTTTGTGTCGTAAGGAATTACATAAATGCATTAGACATTTAAATCTGCCAGCAAATAAGTACGTCGGCACTTAATATAATCTCCCCCTTCACTGTGCATGGCTAAAATAGCAAGTCATAATCGCAGAGGGTTCAAACTGTTTGCCGATGACAGAGGTTTCAGCTCAGAGAGACGACGATGGCCGATAAGCGCGACAAACCCGATAAATTGTAATTTACGCCGATCAGAGTGAAAATTCCTCACAAGCACAACAAAACCTGCCGCTATCAATCAAATGCTAGTGCTGGCGTACGGAAGAAATTTCTCGGCTGGTCGGTTTACTTCATTTATTTATTTTATGTCGCAAATGTTCTCCGTAATTATAGTCTGAAAGGTTATCCAACTGTTGTGTTTTTTTTGTTTTTCATTACAGACATAGTATTCTACGGAGGATATATTATATTAATGTATGAATAACTCCTAATTGAAAATTCGATAGTTTTAATTATTCGAGTAATAGATTTCAGCCGCCACATTGGAAAATCGTTTTTTTGCCTGCCCGCCTCCCTCGTGTTAGTTACATTTACACTCCAACTACATATTTCCAATTTGAAAATATTATTCGGGTGTTTTGCAAAGCAAGCGAGTAGCCTAGTGCTTCCTATTGCTAACGAAAGGTGGGTCAATCTTAGACATTTGTTTAAGTGCCACCATATTTGCAATTAGCGACTCCAAAAACCCTCACTTGCCAACTTCCATGAAAATCTGAGGAAGTTTAGTTTTTTGAGTCCGCCATTACTTGGGCACCATTTTTGAAATTAGCGATACCAAGAACCTCTGGTGGAATTTTTCCTTGTACTCCAGTCTCTGGTCTTTACTTGGGGAAACATTTCGCTTTTCGTTACGCTCTCATTTCTTAATACATTCATGTATTCATTATACTAGCGAGACATAAGAAATTTGACATAAAAAAAGTAAGATAACATAGTATCTTTTACGTTCATCAAATGATAAAATCATCCTTCCTGAACATGCTGTGAACATTTCCTGGTAATCGATGCAATAGCTTCTAATGATGTTTTGAGAAAATCACGTTATCAGAAATTTTTCAGAAATATTCTTCAGTTAAGTAACCTAATTTCGTAAAAATAAAAATTGTTTTGTTCGCAAAGAAAATAAAATGCCCTCTTCCCCCTGGATTGACTTGTTCAATTTGGCCTGATTAAAAATCAATGGTAGAGGGTTACTTTTCCATTATTCGTGCCATTTTATCCATGGGACATTTTTTCCATTAATTCTTTTTTGAATATACGAGTATGTGCCTTTCACAAAATGCCTTCTGACTCAATACAAAATGTCTAAAGGAAGAACGAATTAATGAATTTGTGGAAAAAAACACCACGGAAAAAATGGAAAAGACGTCCTGCAATGAAAATCAATTATTCATTTTAGAGACAAAAAATCATAGTAAGTTAATTGTGTTGGATTTCGTTTGTACATATAAATATATACGCGGCAAATTTCGCCTAACTCCCACCTAAATAATTCTGCTCAAAGACGTGTTTATGTTTATTTCTTATGCAGACTGTTTTCACAAATGCGTGTTTAACGAGATCTTCAATCAATGTTAACTATAAACACGAAAAGCATGCAAGTTGCATTAATGAACAAAATCCACAATATTTTTAATGACGTCATATTTCGATTCGACAGACTATCTTATTGTATATACATTCTACGTAACTATTTTTGAAAACTCATCAACTACACCACGTGATTGTAACTTAAATTAATTTTCGGGTTGTGAATTATTTAATATGAAAATTTAGCTTTTGTTGATATTACGTTTGGATTGGTAATTTATTTTAATCTTGAATTTATGAAAACATTACTATTAACTACAAAAAATAAGTTATCCAAGAAAACAAAAATATTTTCCAAATAATTACTGTACCCACCCAACATGTTTTATAATTTTTGAGAAAGTTGTGCTGGAACATTGAACATCACTGCAGAATGTATAAATATTCGCGAATATCACCTACTGACTGAATAACTAAAAATAGAGAGAAGCAAGTTAATACGAAGGGATTGTGGCAAATCTATTTATGGTGACAATAGGTACAAAAATGTTTACTCAGTTGAGTAAACTAGGCGAGGATGTATAAGCTAACAATAAAAGTCTGCTACTGTCTCGCAGTGGGAAAGATTTACACATTTTTATGAAAAGGAACGTAAAAGTAAGGGCAGGCGTTTACCCTATACAGTCATCGTTTTCTCGCTTTTATCTGAAAATAGATTACAGGGTGTCGTAATAAAGAAACTCTGAATGATTAAAAAGGCAAAAACGTTATTTTATTTTCGGAGCCAAAATAGATGTACACTATGTATCTACAGAATATGGACAACGACATCTTTATACTAAAATCATAGGAGATTAAGTACTTAGTACTAAAATTTTATTTATTTATTTTTTATTTTTTTCCATTCTTTTTCCATTTTCATCTATTGATTTAAATATCTAACAACTATAAAAAAATTATTAGGATAATAAAGAAAAACGGCAGATGATATTGCATTTCTGCACTTTTGTCGTAATTGTCACGGGGGCCAGGGGGAGGGGCAACAGTCGCAAATATTGTTTTTCCATTTTCTCGGTTGTTTTTGCAGCTACGACGAAAGGATGATACCAGCGTACAGGGCGCTTCGAGTACTACAAGTTTGTTTATGATTTTTGTTGCACCGTCACGGTCAACCGTATGGGGCGTATGAGTGCATTTTTAGTATTTTCGATATTTGAAATCGCGATATTTCAGGAATGGTGATTCGTAGGAAAAAAATTATATAAATCATTTTTGTAGGCAATTGCAAGATCTACAACTTTTGTACGCACTATTTTTACGATAACACTTACCGTTTACGAGAAATATGCACAAAACCGATGTCGTTGACCTTTGACCTTGAATGAAATTTTTTTTTAAAGTCCGATCGGTTTATATTATGTTTATTTACTGCACTATAAATAAAAATACAAATATAAAAAAAGAGCTGAGAATGACAGCTCGGGTTGGCAGTTATTCCTGTCGGGAGTTCTATCTCAGCTAAACGAAAACATACTTTCTATGTAAGGCGACGAAATGAAATAATTTTAATCCGAAACACTTAAAAACTTTATTTGAACCTGTGTTCGTCGTTTCGACAAATGGTTTGCTTAAGTGGGTATGTTCGGAACGTTAGTTAAAATGTTAACATTATTTAAGATGCCATTACTTAGTGGTTACGATTATATCTATTTGATCTGATAACAGAATGCTAGTTTGGCTACTACAGTCTTGACGTGCCTCCGCAATTACCGATAGTAAGCAATTTCTACGTCATAAGACCGCACAGCATATCTGAGATTGGTGGGCATTCTGTTTTACGAGCCAATACACAACGTATAATGTCATTTAAATTAATGAGCGACATTGTTTTGATCTGCTCTGTTGTGGCACCTGATACTCTTATAGACGCACTATCAAAGTCGACAGGTTGAAACCTGAAAAACGATTTAAAAAAAACAGTTTCAGGACGTTCGCCAAACAAACCGATAAAAGCTGGGAGCCTCACGCTGCGTTTATGATCCCCAGAGAATGCTGAATTAATTAAAACAATCCGAGGAATAAGTGAGTTGTGTACCCCATTGCGTCTTCCCTCGACTGGGTACTGTTCAGAAGCTCTCATAGCGAGGGCAATATTATCGGACACGTAAAAGCCACTTGTGCATGCTCATTACGATAGGGTTCAGTTGACATAATTCTCGCCTTAATGATGCCAGTCCGACATGATTGTTAAAAGCCGATGGCTTTTTTCTAATTGAAATAAAGATAACTTTTACATGCGATCCAGGCGGCACAGGTGTAGCTCCAGCCGTACTCTCTGAAGTGAATGGAGGTGTATGGCGCACGTTGTAAAAATTTATTTAATTAGAACCACCCAATGGTGCAACTTTTGACTGGCGAGCGTTCGGGCCGAGATGTGACTATTAAATCGGAAATTTCATTGTCCGGCATTTTATGATGGTTCCCTTTTTAGGCCGAACCTTTCAGTCAATTCATTAGGCACGCGTGCGTATCATTTGAGTGTTTTGCGTAGGTTTCCCCTCGTTCGGAGTGTCATTTCGGTGTTTTGAAACTAGTCAACAACCTGCATTAATTGAATTCGTACAGCTCTCGGCCAGCTCACCTGATTAGAAATTCAATGCAAGTAAGACCGGTGACGATACGGAACTAGTAAACGGTTCAAATGGAGGCACTCGTGACATTGGATGCTGCATACAAGTGGGTAAACCTCCAGCAGCGTTTTTTGTGTGAACCCCCAGAAGCGTAGTTCTCGCAAGTCGCACTGAGATAATGAAAAAACGTGAGCCTTAAAAATGTTGCCTTCCGGCACGAGCCTTGTCGAAACGCGCGAAGTATTTGCTGCCTATATGTACAAAAGATTAATTCTCTTCCTTTGGTTTATCTGATCGCATTAATCGCGCAATTTGTTGCTCCAAATTGAAAGGTGCTCACTTGATTGGTCAGCAGTAATCGCTTTCCGGTTGATAAAGTGGCTGTGGAGTATGAGCAAAAATCATTCAGAGACTCTCGAGGTATTTTCAAGCCCCCTTCGCACTACTGTGAGGTCTCGCAAGATCAAAAGATTTCAACTTTTGACAGTTGCTGTTGTTGCTAAATGATGAACGATCTGATCTGATCTCGCTAGAATTGGATTAATTTAATTTGAAGCGTGATAATCGGTTAGCAAAAGGAGCACTCGTTGGTTAAGTTCTGACGGACGGCTTGGACAATATCCGATGCTATCGTGTGGTTTTTGCTCGACTTCGCTCGACAGTACGTAACAAAAACAAAAATGTAGGCGTATGCGGAAAAACGATCGGATTTTATAATATTGAATCTGAAATAATTCAATGCTATGTTACAGATAAAAAACAACATTAAAGAAACAAAAGTAAATTGACACAATCGCATTCAGACTTATGTAGGGTTGCACAAAGTCAAGTTACAGTGATGGCCAATCTTTGTCTAAATTTTATTCCCAAAATATATAAATAAAAATCAGATAATGATTTTCGGGAATTATTTACAACACATGTCACATTATGTATATGTGATGCAACGACATGGAATGTGACACGTAATAATATAAATTTTTTATTGCACCATGCTGCAGAGTAGGTTTGAGAACCCCTCACGTCACGTTACACGTTATGTGAAATGTGATATGACACGTTACGAGACCCCTCCCCTCTTAAAAACCCCAGCTCTACAAAGCCAGGATATGAGTCAAAAGCTGGCAAATTAAATTTACCATGCATGTTCCGATTTTCAGGAACAATCCATAACATGGTCACATTATATGTTATGTGATATGACACGTGACGTGACAATGTTGTGGCGAGTTTCCGAAAATCGGAACATGCATCCTAAAATTGATTTTTCAGTTTTTGATCCATTTCCCGGCTTTGTACAGCTCTGTTCACCTCTCCGGGAATTTTAAGGGGGGTTCTCGAACCTGCTCTACAATATGGTGCAATAAAAAAAATTATGTTACGTGTCACACCCCATGTCCATGTTACATATAACGTCACGTGTGTTGTAGAAAGTTTCAACTTTTTTTTTTAATTGTCCAAACTGTAAGAGTTCTTATTTAGATGAAATTAAATAGAAAAAAGATGATAAGGTTCTTTATAACAAATTTCAAAAACGTGAGACCATGCTAACTTTGACGTTTTCCTATACGAGGTAGTAACTAACTAATTTAAGAACTTTTCACTGGTTTCTATTCGAAGGCGCATTATCGCTTTATTTCCTGCGCATGTTGATGCGAGGCGTTGATGTTGAACTTTCTCATCCAAAGCGTGCGATGTTAGTATTGGCTGTTATTATTTTGTACTTGAGTAGAGCACGACGCTCCCCAGCGTGGTGCCATTCGTGGAGGACATGCAGCTTTCATATGCAAATATGTTGTCAATATTTTGATCTGAAATCGTTATTAATTTTAATTTATGACACGCTAAAAGGTAACGACATCCCCAACATGCTCGCCGAAATTTTGGCACTCGATTGAGAGCTAGCGAAATGTCCACCTAGCACGCGAACACGTACATAAATCCACGCGAAGTCGTGACTCATAAATAAAGCGTTGGTTACCTGCAAACATGTCCGTGTCCATGAAAATGCTCGGTCCCCTATTGGAGTTTAAATTAACCGGACATTTTGAGCAGTGGAATTGGAAATCCCGTGAACCTCAAGACTCACTCCTGTGCGTATGCTATGCTAACAAAGCGTGTGCCGAGGAGGGAAAAGCGAACTCATGACCTAATGAGATTCCCAGTGCATTAGTAGTAAGTTTTGCTTCAACCCGGTAAAATTTTAATTATAGTCCTGCCAAAGCCATGCCAGAATGCAAACAGAGGTGTGTTGGCGCGTTGGCGCCCCATTGCGTTTGAGCCTTGGCTGCCATTATTTTTCCTTAGCTGACGTCTTCTAAATGTTGTTAAATTAAGCAATAAAATTAACATAACCGTGAATAGGAATTAAAGCAAAGCAAAAAGCAGCTGTTAATCTCTAGGTGCGCACAGCCACTTGTGCTTTATGAGTGCTGTCTGAAAGTGTTAAAGCAAATAGGAAAATTTCCACTTGGCTTTTATGAGCAAAAGTGTTAAAATGATTATTGCATTTCTGAACGTTACTCATGGCGAAATGCTGAATGACGAATGCTGACTAAATTTTCTCATTTCTCATTTTATTTGCCTATAACGTCGTTAGTGTAAAAAAAATTTACAAATATTCTTGAATAACAAATTAAAAATTGTTTGAGTATAGTCGAATATACTGCACTTCCAATCCATCCTATAAACTGAGGTTGCAAGTTGCATAAATGAAAAGACACAAAGTACTCATTCCTAAAAACATTAAATTTAATCTAAACTAATAGCCTTGCAGAATAACCTAAAGGGTCTTTCTGTATGGACGCTCGAAATTTTTTAGGTTATAGCGGCCATGTTGTATGGAATTGTAATTGAAAAGTAATAGCGTTGAAGAACGTGTGCACATCATCAAATTTTATTATAAAAATCAGCGATCCGTTTGTGAAACGTTCCAGGCATTACGTGATTTTAAGAGACAAAGCCCATTTTTGGATGATTGAATATGTGATCAAGCAAAATTGTCAGATTTAGGGCGATAACAATCGACACAAGACACACCAGCACCTGAGAAAGTCCGTGTTTGGTGCGGATTTTGGTCTGGCGGAATCACCAGTCCGTACTTCTTTCAAACCAAAACTGGCATTGCCATTACGGCAAGTGATACAGATCGATGATAAGCAACTTCTTGTGGCCTAAACTGGATGATATGGATACCGATGACACGTAGTTCCAACAGGACGGCGGCGCTACTTGCCACACAGCGCACGATGGACATTCTGCAAGAGCGATTTGAGGGCATGGTAATGTCGCGCGGCGGCGATGTGAACTGGCCATCGAGGTCGTGCGATTTAACGCCTTTAGGCATCTTCCTTTGGGGCTATCTTACATCACAGGTCTATGCGAATAAACCACAAACAATTGATGCCCTCAAAGTTAACATAAAGAACGCCATACAGCTAATAAAGCCAAATTTTTTCCACAAAGTCATCGAAAATTGGACCTTCCGAATACGTGCCACCAAGCTAAGCCACGGCAGACATTTGAACGACGTTATATTCCATACTTAATGCTATAAAATATTTATTTCAAATAAAATTAACACGGAGTGGATATCTCACACACAACTTGTTTTATTTACATTTAAAAGTCGAGCGTCCTTATTGAACGACCATTTACGTGTTTGTAATTTATTTCACAAAACTTTTTAAAAGTGATAATCATTTATCACTTTACAAATGTTACACGCTTGGTGGAAGTAAGATGTTGCTTACTTATTATGGGCGAACAATATTTGCTTCCTCAATAAGTAGAGTGCTTATTTTGAGGATTTGCGTAAACTAATCTGATTGGGGAATATAATCATAATAAATTTTTTTTTAAATAGAATATCCTCTTAAATGGATTACCTGTAATGAAGTTTCGCGGTCATGACAAAAAAAAATGTTGTGACTATGAAACTTATTTTATTTTTGCCATAACCGTGAATTCGCACTTGTTACTAAGAAATGCTATAATTTTTCTCGGTTATAATATTTTTTTTTGTTATAAGTGCGAAAGTCAAAAAGGAAAGCGGTTATAATAAAAAAAAGTCATAAGCGCGAAACAAAATGTTTTCAATTTTTGGCTTTATATTTTCGCTGTTATGAAAAAACTCAAAAATAAGACATATGCGTTTTTCATTATAAGTCTCACAAGTATTTTCGTGGCTATGGTGGAAGACATTATTTTAGTCCGTCTTTGAAACAAGTTTATCATTTAAATAATTATTTTCCACTTTTTAGTCTTGTATGATTTGTATTATTTCAATCTGAAAGCTAGTGCAAACTTTCTACTAACCCGCTTTCATCAACTGTTATGAAGTTCTGATATATGGTTAAATGGCGGCTCTAAGATGGCTGACCGGTTAGTTATGTTATTAAATTAGTTAAACTTCAAGGGATTCCCTTGAAAATCCGCGTTAGAATTTTCGGGGTCGCTGATTTCAAATCTGCAATCAAAATTTCCAATGTAAATTTTTTTTTTGTAATTTGGTTTTTGATTTTAATGACGTCATATAGCTAATCGTACTCTACATTGTCATCGGACTTATACACGTGTGCAAAATTATTTTTCTAGCTAAATCAGAACTAGTCGAAATTTTGCTTGCAAGATTCCACCCGGCCAAACAAGAAAGCGAGTTAATAAAAACGTTTTAATAAAACATCTCCTTAACACATGCATTACGATGCTTTTTTTCATTTTTTCAATCTTTTCGACTTTTACATTTATTATTTATTCGACGAAAAAATTGGTTTCGTACGAGATCAGATTTGTTCCCTAAGTTCTATTTTCAAATTTTTTTAAGTGCGGTGTAAATCACCCGAGAAAAGAGTTCCTTCTTCATTTATTAATTTGTGTGCACACGTATGTGGCCATACGCCCTTGAAAAGGACTTTTGTAGGAGATTTAAGCTGAGAAGGACGCCGACAAGTCAATAAACATTATAATTTCTACGTTGGCTTTGTCTCGCTTCAAGGATGGCCCGTGAAAAAAATATTTAGCAAACTTTGCCTGCTAAAACGTACGCCCCAATCAGAAATTCTCAAGCAGTGAATTCACGTGCTGTTGGCACGCGAGCTCACTTGGCACGATAGCCCACGTCATCTGATTACCTATGCGTGTTGGCAAACTGTTTCATGCTGCAAACATTTGGGTGAAAGTGATGTCGGGACAGGTGCACTCAATAAAATATACCTTCGGCGAGCGAGTGAATCACCCTACTATTTGTAAAATGCATTAGATAAGGAATTAGGGTATGCTGAAGCAGTAAACAGGACAAACACAAACAAAACGACGCACCGATTAAAGATTCTTTTTAAAGATATTTTTGTTCCGCGATCGTAAATTGCGTCAAAGTCCCCGATAAGAAAAGTATGAGGAGAATGTTGAAAGAATGTCAATCGGAAAAATCGTTTAAAGTGGGGGTGATCAATCAAAATGGGGATCAGAGCAATAAAGCGGGCTGGCAATTAAATGCGGAAAAGCAAAAGAGCTTGACGTGTCATATCTGGCGTAGCGATGTTCTTTTGAACCTTTTCGAGGATGCCATGATTCAACACTTAAGTGCTCCAAATAACCGCGAAAGTGCGTACATTGGCGGCGCGTTGTCGAAATTTTTTCTGAACTGGTAGATAGTGGCGCGGAGACGAGCGATTTAAAATTAAGCCTTAATTAGATAGGTTGGTCGCTGCCATTGACTTTTATAATGCTCTAAGCCGAAACTGCGTGAAGGTATAGCCACGTATAACCTTCTCAAAATAACCACGCGGATTACCACGCTAATCGGAGAGACACGTAAATGCCTTTCCGCTGACACAGCCATTGCCTTTTTCGCCCCGGGAAGTTTTATCATTGCGGGATTCCCGTTAATCTCGGGCCATCATAAACAAAAATCTCACAGTACCTCAAACCGCAATAAAGGAAGTGTCACGTATTCTGATTGACGTTTCGCACGAGGTCAAGGGATATTGAATTGTCTCAGCACAATGAGATGACGGCCACGTGCTTAAAACCCATCGGGTACGGAGCGAACGCTCAAGCGACAGATAATCTGATTACCAACCCGCTCGCAGCGGCAGATGGGGAAGATAATTTTAAATGGGTTTTGAGGCAAAGGCGGCTCTATCGCATTTGCACGAGTTCATTATGGAAACACAATGCAGTAAAGGTTCGCTAATTAAGCCGGCGTCAATGAATTTCCCTAAAATCGATTTTTCTTTAATTTCTAATTCTATAGTGACGAATCCTTCATTTCAATGAAAAAATCGAGAAATAGCCACGGCGCGGCGCGGCGGCGCTAGGAATTTTTTTTGTAAATGAATGTGGTGGTGACCGCTTATCGATAAGCGTTTATGATTGGAAAATTAAGTATGTATTTTAAAAAATAGCATAACGGCGGATTGAAAAAATTATCGTTCAATGTTAGGTAAAAATTGCACTTCCGAGTTAAAAATAAGTGAAAAAGAGCATTAAATTCGAGCCGGTGTCGATGCTCACACACTGAGTACTCTTCCAAACGACGACCGAAAGCGTTTATAATTCACAACCAATCAATTCCATCCGTATATGCATATGCATATATATATTTTTCTCTTCTAATATAATTACAACGAAGGGAAGGAATTGGTTATTTGATCGGACCTATATGAGATTTTTAGCATCTGAAAGATAATTCTTTAGTACCATATAACCACGCTACGAGCTTCCTTTGTCTTTTGGGGCACAAAGTAAGGGAGTAAATCAGTATAAGGGTTCTTGGGGCTGCTGGTATAAAAAATATCACCCATTTTTCCAGATGGCGGATCCAATTTGGGGTACTCACATTACTACATTGTATTATACTGCTATGAAAGTTTACACAAAGGGGTTTTTGGGGACGCTTACATACCTATGGATATACCCCCTTTGAAAAATTCAAGACGTCACCGACAGTGGATTTAAATTTCATTAGAATCTTATGAAACTTGGAGTTTCTTGCAATACTGGTTTTAGTTTCAGATCGATGATAAGCAACTTCTTGTGGCCTAAAAAGGATATGGATACCGATGACATGTGGTTTCAACAGGACGGCGCTACGTGCTACAAAGCGCATTCCACAATAGACATTCTGCACTGTGAAACTTCCTTGTTAACCAACTTTAAGCGTGCATATACTTATCTTGTTTGTTCATCCAGTATCATCCAGATTTTCAATTTTTAATCCGTTTCTGCTTTTATGTATTTATTAATTTATTTTTTATTTTACAATAATTTTTAAACAGATGTACCGAAACGCGGCAATAAATTTTTGCTACGAACGTGCACTGTGCATTTCACATACAATTTTCGGACTAATTTTTGGTGCTACTTTCGCTAAACGTTAACCCGACGATGCTAAAACCCTAATTACTTATAAATAACTCACACTTAACCAACAACACCACTTTAATTTATTAAAATCCCGCATAAGATTCACTCGAGAACCTTACTGTCAGTTACGAAGCCGGCAACTGGTGTCCCCTTAGTGTGGCGTCACTAATGTGACCTGACGGCCTGTTAGTATAGAGACGCCTATGATCGGAGGAAGTTGCGATTTTAATTCATTTTTTTTTATCATACTTGCAAGAAGTTGATAGCCATGCGTGGTCAAAACTTCAAAGGTGTTTAACATAATTCACAGTTTGCTAAGGGGTCTCACATATAGTGATAGCTGAAAACTTGAGATTTGATTTTAGATAGTCTGGTTTTGATACTTTGTAAAGTTTTCATAACTTACGTTCTCAATGAACAAACCGTTTCTTAAAAGGGTAAAATCCCTTAATTGCAATTTTCTAACAATTTATCTTTTTAGACTAAATGTTACCATAATACGAGAAGAGTGTCGTCAACCGCTTCATTGACGCCCCTGCGTATACCATATAAATATACACAGTGTTTTTACGATTTACGTAGTAAATTAAAAGGAAACGTGACGCAAGTGTTGATTAAAGCTCTTTTCACCTCTAGATATGTACATACAGTAATACCAGGCGTAATTCTCCGAAAGATGTCTTAACTAATCATCGTATTCAAAATTATCTCCTTTCAAAGAATTGGAGAAAAAGCCTCGGACTCTTAAGTGGAGCTGCACTAAATTAATCATATTGTTAAGTAATTCGTAATGAGCGAATAGTTTCAGGCACTTGCTCTGAGCAGATAATTTAAGGAGGAAGGTCAACGCGAATCAATGGAAATCAAAAGTCTGGCTTACGCAGAACTTTGCTCTTGCTAATTATCAGCGCTGTCTGAATTGATTGGAATCGAAAATCGTAGTAAACAATACTGCAGCGCTGATAATTTGCGAATATCAACAAGGTACCTACAACACGAGGAAGTGCTCGAGTTTGAAGTCGAATGAGACGGCAAATTCGGAGCCAACACACTTTGCACTTGAAAAAAGCCCATAGACAAAAAAATGTGCCTGTGTCTCCGCCGCTCCCCGCGGCGCGCAAAACGTTCTATTGGGGATCGAGTAGTGCCCAGGAAAAATCCCAATTTAGTTTTTATCTAGACCTCTGCAGTTGCCGCGATCTTGAGCACATCTCGAGCTAGCTCTTCAGACCCGCTGGAGTACCCCCAATAGGTGAGCGCTAGGTGAGCACTGCCGCCAAGAACAAGAATGCGCCGCGCCGCACCTCAGTCATCGGAATCGAATTGTTTTGAGTCGAATCGGCCGCTATCAGCATCATATCACGTTTTGAGGTGAATATAAATTTTTATGGTGCTCGCGACAACACAGTCTGATAAGGCCCCATGAGCGGGGTAACGTGCGAAGCTCGTAACGACTCGTACGATCTGAATTCGATCACTTTTCTTGCCGGATGGCCCGAATTTTTGAGTCTGGCCGGTAGGGGATAGGTGATAGGAGGACTAGTAAAATTCTAGCAAAAATTTCAGTCTGCTCGAGGTACTCGGTGCGGTTACACGGTTAGAAATCAGTCGACGGGAGAGCTCACAGTCAACCTCTCGGGGTCTCTGACGAAACTGCGGAAGATCTGTTTTCACGATTTATCGCGTTATGAATGAAATTGTTCCCAAGTGAAAGATAATAGTGAAGTCGCATGATAGTAAGGCAATCAATGAGCATCAATGAGTGTAGCAGCGAGTCGTGACTGACCACTCAGCGACGAGGAACAGTGCAGAGTGCGGAGTTTGAGAAGAGGTGGTGCATTTATCATTTATCGTTGCCGTGATTTCGGTGGTTCTGTTTGGTGTGGTTCTGAAACAAGTGCATGGATCTCTCTTGGAATAAACGTCCGTTGCATAAAATGAAACACAGTTTTTAATGAATGCATCAGCTAAGCCTGTTCATACTGCTCGGAACTATCGTAAGTAATTTAACTCCCCACTCGGAATGCTGCGGTCTTCGGTTTCGTGTGACAAATTACAATAGCATTAAATTGAACTCCTGGGCAGGGAACCCAACCCTCCTTGCCTGCAACCGGTCTGCAGAAAAATCTTTTGGCAGTTGCACACAAAACAAACAGCGCAACTTTGAGTGCGCGTTGATCGGCACCAGTTGTAACTGCCACCGACTGCAAATTCCTTAAAGGCTGATCGTTATCTCCGCCAGGCATCTTTGACGTCTCCCCAATTAATTAAGAACCGCACATAATCGTCATTGCGGCGAGCATTTAGTAATTTTAACACGAAAGAGATTATTGCTTAAAATTCCTTTTAACCGCTCGAAATTACAATAAAGATAAGGCGGGGAAGTCAAAAATCTGTTTTTCGTTTTTATCCAAATGGAGAAGGCTGCGATATCGAAGACTACGCGCGGTGGAGTTATCTCCACAAGGGTTTGGGTCCGCGTCCGATCTTAATGCAAATTCTACTTATGGAATCTCTAATTGCGCTTTTCTGTAGAATTCTGACTGCAGGAGTATTTTGTTAACCAGACTTTCTTTCTGTTTTACAGGTGGCGATTTCGGGTGCATTATGTTCAGATTATGTAATAATGTCACAGTGTGCTCACAACAAAGCGATTCACATAGCTCACGACGGAAAAGTCTCAGTTACAGACACTCCAACGACACGTATGTATTTTATTAATAATTTCTGTAGTTTTTTACGATTTGTTTGCCCTTCAAATTTCCTCGGTTTTGTTTTGGACGTTTTGTACTCTTATTATGTGAAAATAATAACTAACTAATGTCAGCTCTCTTTGTACAGGAACGGAGTTCTCAGATATGAATAATTTTATTAACAATTAAACCGAAAAACAAAATTAAGGATTAATACATTTATTTTGAGTTGTTTTATCCCTTATCATTGTAAAAATCTTATTTGAAAAAAATATTAAATTTACTCAGCACAGAAAGCCGATTACTCTGCAAAACTGGGGCCAGTTCGCGCATTTCGACGTCAATTCACGCAATGTGAGGCGTCAACCTTTTCACGTCGCCACATCGACACAGAGTATTCGAAGCCACTTTTCGCGTCGAATTGAAGACAAAATAATGCGGAGGCTCTGTGAAGAGTAACTGTCACTAAATTAAAAACTTCTTTTCAAACTTTGGCAAATGTGTTCTTACAATTGTTTACTTGTGTACAAGTACAGAGGTGTTACCTGAAAACGATAATCGTCATGACAAAATGCGCCAACCCAGAAGATGTCATGTCGTTAAAAGTGTCGTTTTCCAAAAGTCGTTCATCGACGCCGCGAATGTCGGAATGCGCGAATTGAAAACATTCCTATTTCAAATAAATCGTGATTTTGAAGTATGTAATGACAGATTCTAACAAAACGACTGAATTCTAATGGTCACTTCCAATTTGTCTATACCCGTACAAATTTAAAATGTCAAACATGCCAAAAAACAGCTTTAGACATTTTTTTTTGAGATAATTTTGATTTATTCGTAAGTACCTACCTACAACAAACATTTACAAAACAAAGCCAATGTACACCCATCCCTCGTTTTGATTTTATGCAGCCTTTGAAGTAAGCTAAGAGGTATTATTGATGTTTTTTTTGATTATCTTCTAAGCGGTGAATATTTTCTGTTTTTATTTTTTATTTTTTGCATACCAAAGGTACCAAACGAAACCCTATTGGTGCGACCTATGTATGTAGCAATTTTTGAAGTTGTCGACAAGATATTTGGCACAGCTGTAGATTTAGTTCGAGAGTCATAATTAATAAGTTATTTTATTATTCTGGTTATTTAGAGGAACAAATGGGGTCACAAAAATTTGTTTTTATCCAGTCGAGTGATGTATTGTTTAAAGTTGCCCATTTCGCACATTTTAAAAGACTACCTACTGAGTTTTTACCTCGGTTTAAAGAAGTCATCAAAAATGAATGGCAAAAAATATGCTCCCCTTATCACCGAAGTTCATATGTATCTTGTCCTAAATTTGGAATATGTATTTTTTGTAGATATCATGATGGCTAAAGATTTCAAGAAAGATAAAACTGTGTGTAACTATCATGGTTTTTGAGAAATTAGCAAATCTAACTGAAGCCCAGATATATAGGCTTTTTTAGTAAACGTGGTCTTAGAAGTTAACATACACACAAAAAACATTTGTTTTTTCCGTAATTATGGAACTGTAGGAAATAGAGACACTTTTTATGTTATCTATAATTCAATACTTACAATCCTGATGTAAAATCGAAATGTCACCTTTAAAAACCTAGGAAGGAGGGGTTCGCAGATTCTCAGTTATATCTTGGTAACCATTCACCAAAAAGTTTGAAAGACGTATTTTTAGAATTCTTTAAACTTGCCGCACCCCCCTCCAAATTAAACCCCACACGATACAATCGCTACTTATTACAAATTATAAAGATATAATTTCATAATCTTTCACTATTGAAAATATGTGAATGTGACGAACACCTAACATTATACTAATTTTCAAATTCCAACGTCACGTCCTTTTCGAGTGATCCTATTCGCTTCGCAACCATCGCTGGTGGCGCCACCTTCGAAAAGGTTCTCACTCACACTCATGCTAACTTATTTTTTCCGGACCTAAAATTAAAACTTTTGATGTGATAACACTCAAGAATAAACGTGTTGAAGCTTGATTTATTTGAAATATAGGGGCTAACAGTTTCGAACCGCGCCTACGATGTGGCGACGTGTCGCATTTTACAGATGGTTGCGAAGCGTATAATGGTTCCGTAAAATGGCCGTATAATCTACTTCTCTATACTACACACTAGAGAAGGACGGTAACGAATAAGCATCACAGCAATCCTTTTATATTGAGAGAAATCGTTCGCTATATTAGATCCGCCATATGTAATTTCCATTTATATAATAGATAGAGATCAGTGACTCCTAAAACATAAAAGGACCCAATCTCATAGCAATCACCAATCTGGTCGTAATGGGGGGGGGCGCCGAGTGATGCAGCGTTTCGTTACACTTTCTATCGCATGAATCGAACTTGCTCTACCGTGCGCGTACAGAAGTTTCGTTCCATAAAGTTCCCACTGATAACCGTTGGGCCTCATGAGCTATTTGCCGTAATTACAATAGTTTTCCAGAGAAATCACTGTGTGCTTCGACTTCGGTTTCTCGGCTGCCAAATCACACGTGAGAGACAATTCAAATAGATAAATAAAAGGAGCCGAAATATTTAAATAAGAAATTCAAATATCGCCAGCCAGGCGCACCGCGGCGTCCAACTCTCGCCATACCCAAAGAAGCCACATAACTTACATGATCGAAAATTTCGAGTTCAAATAAAACACGGCTCTCGGTGCATAGATATTTGTCTTCTGTATTATCATATTCCCCTCGCCGTCGGAGCTGGCACGACGACGGTTACCTAAAATTCTTCGGTCGTAGCATGCGGTACCTGCGCCCGCGTACCACCGTAGGAGACGACTAGATTGCATCATGTTTAATGGTGACGACAATGATGCTTGACCAATGCTGGCGACAGTTCCCGTACTCGGCCGCCCGTCCAATCGACATAGATCTTCGGCTCGTTTGATACTGCGTTAGCGGGAACTCATACGGAACTGATGAAGTTTGAAAGTGGACGGAGGAGCTCCTTGCGGTCGTCGTGGCTCTACATAGCGACGACGTGGACTTCCCCCCGAAACCAGGCAGCTACCTTCGCCGGCGTCACAAAGATAACTTGGTTAGGAAGGCGCAAGGTTTGGTACGTCTCAGAATTCTCATTACGCGATGTTGGCGGCTCGTCACTTCGAAGACATTCTGACTGAAGTTCGAAGCGTGACAGAGTGGGAGGCAGCCTTCTGCTGGAGGATTTGTCAGGTGGAATTTGCGAAAATAATTACGATCTGCCGCAGCCTGCAGGAATGCGGCCAAAGTGGAAGCATTCGTGTACACAATATTCAAATTTCATGGTGCATTACACGAGTTTCTTTCACTCGTGATTACCATCTGTCTCCTCTCATGGTGAGCTGAACCAGCCTAAGGCAGATGTTAACTAGCACCACGAGCCTATTCATCGAAGATTGTGTGAGCTAAAGAAAAGCGTGAAAAGGAAAGCATCTTCATGTACGCCGAAGTGTTCAGGTAAAATGTACACGGTAACGCTGACTCAGGCCGACATGCAATAAATTTCTCACACCTGTTGGGAAAATGAATGTCGTTTCGAAAAATGATTTAAGGCGACAAGCCGAACACCCAAAAGCCACTTTTAGTGGAAAGCCAGTGATGCAGCACCGTTTTGGTGATGGCTTTATGGCAACCAATTGTCGTAGAGTTAGCAACAAAAAAGAATAAGAAACACGGCATTCTTACCCAAGAAATCCGCTTTGTTTTTTTCCTGTTACGAAATATCCTCATATGCCATGAACCTTCCGCAAAACAAATAACTTTTGTTGATTCTTCACGAGTTTGTCAAGGACTTTCAACAGAACTTCCGGGAATTTGTATACGAAGAATACAGTTTGCCCGTTTTAATTAATGTTTTCTGTGTTCACCTTCTTTAATTTGGGCAATTAATTTGTACTATGTAGACACTTTAATTTTAACAAATGATTTATAAGAGATGGCTTTTCAGGTTCCGTCAAACGTAAACCTCCTAGGAAAAGCATTTTGTTCCTTCGTGTACAGGATATTTCCGAACATGTTCTAAACCAATTTATCATAAAATCTGTTAAGACCATGTCGGGCGTGCGTCAAATGTGTTCCATGCCAGAACCGAAACGTGTTGGGACAAAAGTTTTATTTTTTTGTCGAAAACCTTTTTCTCTAAAACCAATGTTAACCAGTTCTAAGGATCATTTTTGTTTTTTTGTAGGATCTAATTGCTTACCTATCTACCATTAAAATTTCGCTGGACTCCGACGTAACGAATTTTAGCAAATTTTAGCTTTTTTTTCACTTTCGCAAGTGACTGTACCTGCAGTGGTAGAAGCAGATCAACATTGTTGGTATTTATGGAAAGCACATTAAGATAGTAAAAGTTTTACCGTAAAGTTTTATGTCGCTGCGTTGAGTAGATCAAAAGATAATAATAAAATAGTAAAGTGCATGCCGAATTTATGAATCACCCTGTAACTTGAAAACGGTTGAGATCCTACTCCCATACGATTTTTTATTTGTCTAGGTGAGATCTATCAGCTTTATCATGTTGTCCTACGTTAACTGAAACACCCTGTATATCTTGCAGTCACATCAAATTTGGTACGTGACAAATGCAGGATATGCATACAAACAATTTATAAATTAAAGTTACCTAATGAAAACTGAGGCGTCGGGAAAAATGTACAATTTTGTGTACTCGAATGATAAACAAATCTTTTAAGATCTAGATTCTAATTTTACACTAGTGCCTTTTGCTGAAAGTTGTCTTAAAATTAGAAAAAAAAAAACAATTCAAAAACAGCAAAATTTCCTAATATACATGAAGGAGGAAAGACCATAGACTTATCAGTGACTGATATAAACAAAATCAAAATCTGTGGTAATCCATAAAATGTCCAAAGTGATTCTTCTTCTTTACGACGCAATCATATATAGGGACTTCTCTTAAAAAAATTATTATTTTGTAACTACCGTCTTGAATTTGTAAAATTGGTTATTATATTTGACATCAGCGACCTCAAAAATCCTTTATACCGAATTTTATGGAAATTATCGTTCGCTTTTCGCGTTTTTTATGTTTCGTTGCACGGTTGTTACAAATGAAATCTAGTAACTTAAAAGAGGTTTTACTGTCCTAGCCTGGCCCTGAAAGCCTAACATTTACTGATTCTTCTTTTTTTCCAGTTTGCTATCATCTTTGTGTACTTCACAATTCCTTTTACAATATTGATGCCTAGACAATTGTTATAAGAAATGGCTATTGTAACAGCTGCGTCAGAGTAGCCACTTTTAGCCAAACTGTCTAATTTGAGTAGAACAGCGCCCACTTGCAACCAACCATAAGTACCTCATTTGTTTAAAATAAGGAAATCTCATTTCGATAAAACGGTTCAATTTGAGTTACTGGCGTGCTGTTTTCGGATGGCAGCATTTATTACCAAAAAACCGTCGCGCCACCCAGTAAGCATCGTTTCCAAAACTTTCGTTACAACGGCCAATTAATTTTCGACAGCAGTGGCAACGGCAATTAATTTCCCACCATTGCGTTATTACGATAAATACTTTATGCCGAGATTTCAGTGCGCTGGGAAGTGGTCCCCTCAAGCGAATAGGAGCTCGCCCCAGGTACCCCACATTCTGCCAGCCACCTTTCGTGTCAGGCGGTTGCACATTCTCACGCGGAGTTTGGTCCAGCCCAGCGTGAAATGCAAATTGATCGAAAATTGAATCATCTCGTCCTGCAGCAAGAACTCTATTAGGCAGGCCCTGCCTGTTTGGCATTATCCGGCCTCCCTTTATTACCACCTGAAAATTACTTAGCATACTGATGCCATCCCGAATCGCAATCTCTGGCGCTACGAGTCCGGCCGGGATGAAATTTAATTTCGAGTGTGCTGACCCCCACCGGAGAGTAAATTGATCATTTAATCGCTTAACGCTTTTTGATTTTTGTTCTTTTCGTACTTGGCAACAATTTCGGACTGAGTTTTTTTCAGTGGACGCACGCAATCCACAAATGCCGGAATTCCTGGACTCGCAGTCGGCACCATCGGTTTCGGAATTTTCATCTCACCTTGTTTCGTGATAAAACAGCTCTCTTGACTTTTTACACCTCGCGTCGGGCTGTCGGCTTGAAAGATGTTCAACTGTTAAAACAAATACCGAGATCCATCCTAGGCCAACACTTCCTTTTGTGCTGGGGTAGGATCACAAGATCGCTCGCATGCGGGCCGGCCGACTTTGTGTTCCTTTCCTCTCAGGTGAAAAAGAGGTACATCTGAGCCAGCATTAAACAATTACCTGTGCGACCGAGCCCGGGCAAACAATTGAAGCCATAATCACTCCCTTTTGCTCCTGCCTTTTCAAATTCTGAGACTTTTACGGGCGGACCTTTTTTTTGGGTGCGATCACACTGTACCACCTTTGCTTTGGCTTCATGCAGTTTCGCAATCCTAAGCTAATAAATTTACTGTCCTTCAGTGTCAGGCTAAAGGTGAGCACCGGCTGAAAACGTCTGCATAAATCAATAAGGCATAAAGAAATTTCCGTCCCATGGGGCTAGCTAAGAACCCTATTAATGCGCCCGAATTCAAATTAGACACAACCTGGCCAACCTGGGCCTCGAGCCGCGCATTAGGGTCTCATTTCTCTTCACCCTTTAAAGTGCTTATGCTGCTAATCACTTTTCATCTTTCTGTCATTTGTCACACTTTGTTTTGGCGGTGTGCGACTTAATCCCTATCAATCGGCTTTTGTTGCCACCATTTTTTGCACTTTACCTTCCGACATTTTTAATCCTTTCACATGAGCATTTACTGAGTAATCGGAAATTGTCGCCACTGCACATCGTGTACGTGTGTGGTTTTTCTTGGAAAAAAGTGTTTGTCATTCACAATTAATCATTACGTGTTTTTTTTTTATTGTAATTCGAAATTCTTTTTTTTTTAACAATTCAATTACGAACTGATGAGCAAGCGGAGACAACTGTATGCACCAAAGTGATGTCTTCGGATAAATGGGTTAGACTTTTTTTTGATACATAAAGACCATGTCAGATTAGTGTATGTATCTCAAAAAATCAAAATAAAATAATATAATCTTTGCTGTTGACATTACTTTTAATAAATACCAGTACTTATTTTTATATTCGCAAAATACTGTTAGTAGTAGTCGGTTAGAATCTCGCAACGATTTTTGTGTTTCTTCACCTCATGATTTTTAACACAATTCGGTTCGAAAAGATAACCGGACAAATGTTGGATATTTGGTTTCATCATAACAGACACATTGTATGATTGCCAATAATCATGTCTTTCATTTGACAATAAAATAAAATAAAATGTCTGAATTTATGTATGTGTGAGATGAATGACGATAAAGAGGAGAGTGAACTGCAAAAGAACCTCCAGTGCAAAAAGTTGGAACGAACAGATAATTTTAATAAGTGGGGTGACAATGATATTCGCCTACTGTCGCTCCAGTTTTTGAGCTACATAATTCGACCGTCTTTGATATTTAATAATGCCAATTCCTTCCAAACATCATTGTTAGACGCACCAACGATTCTTCTTCATATTTAGAAATATTTGCAGAACGTGGTCCTCGTTTCGATGCCACGTTTTGTTATGGTTTTGTTTTCGGCATATCGCAAAGAAAAACCAACCAAACAACAAATAAAAAATTAACAAAACGAAAATACTTACTCGTATGCCATGTATTTTGCAAAACAAGGCAAGTCGAATGTTGACTTTACAGTTGACTGGAAAAATAATGGAAAACAACGGATATCTAACCGCCGCGAATTTATCGCTGCACAGTAGTGAAGAAATGCAATTTTTAACATGAGCGGTAACATGGACGTTAACTTTAACCGGCTGATTAGAAAGGGTATTAAACCTGAGAGGCTTTATTGCTAAACATGATATTTTCCATATTTTATTACTTTGTTTACACTTAATTTTAATACTAGTTGTGTGGGGAGAATCTCACATAGAATAACTTCAGAACGAAGTAACGAACATTCGATAGGAATGACGACTGAATTTGTACGAATGAAGTTCCAAGTAGCATTCATATTCTTCATTTATTTCCTGAATGCTCAATTCAAAGTTCAGGCAACTTGATTATTAAACTAAGTAGATTGGAATTACTGGAAACGGCAACTGCTTACCAGTGTTAACATTTTAGCAGCGGCAGTCTCTTTCAACTATTCAATTTTAGAAAAAATTCAGAAGACATCTTAGAACACATACTGAATCATTTGTAAGGGTATATCGACTCAGACGCTTTGATTTTCTCAGGGTTTCGAGTCATCGAACTCAATATCGATTCCACGAGCCTGTTTCGGCAATATCCCATTGTCTAAACGACTTTTTTTACAAATGTAGATTTTAATCTTTCAAGGAATTGTAGTAAGACTAGGACGACTTGTGAATAAATAAATAAATTCTTACATCTCAAGGCCGCGACATTTTAAAAGCTGAAACGCAGCACAAGCAGAACAACAATAAACTTGCTCTTAGAACTGAAGTTTTTGAAAGTTTTAAGTTGTAATTTAGATCTGCCTTTACGGTATCTTGTTGTGCTTCTTATAATGTGCCATGGCTTTCAGGAAAAAGTTTATGACCTAAAAACGAAAGAGGAAAGTGGAAAAAGGGGAAGAATGGCGATTTTTGTGTAACTAAGAATCCTACAGAGAGCGTGCACGATCAATCGTTTGTGAGATATTATTTTTGTGATTTTTTTTTACAAATTTCAAAAACCTTAGTTGTAGGTATGTGCTCATTGTACGCACTCAGATTATAAAAACATCTCACGACAATTGGTGGTTAAAAGCTTAAAACAAGCTGCCAACGCCTACGAACTATGTTTTGCCGTTACGAATGTAATCGCTAAAAAGTAAAAAAAAATGTATGTGTACCGGGAAATTTTGCAGGAAAACTATTTCTTAGATGCTTATTTATAATTTTCGTCCTTTGAACTCAGCTGTGCAGTCTGTATCGGAAATTAACAAATTCAGGCTGCAAATTATGCCTTACGAAACATAAAGGACTTATGTATATATATGTATATATAAATTTAGAATCACATCACTTGCGGAAACAGTAAAATGTTAAACAGAAACTACCTACACTCTCACACCTGCAAGAAAACGACCGCATAGGACCGCCTGGCAGCTATTCAGCAGTTTTCCTAAAGCGGCGTTTAAAATTCAATTGAACTGGCCGAACAAAAAAATGGGGAAGATCAGTAGAAAACGATCCGAATAGATGTTATCATCAAAAGAAGTCATGAAAGGAACCGTTTACAAGAAACTACCGAGGACCATTTAAAAGGATCCTTAACGCTGGCCACATAACCTCTGTCGGCGAAGTGGGAGTGACGAAAAGATCCATTAAAGTCGGACAATGGACCGATTCTATAAATATTGTACCTGCTCCCATCGAAAGATCGATAAGTGTTGTATAATCTACAGTTATAGTTATTTGACTAAGGGTTTAGCTCGAGGGCCTATTTCGTTTTTATGGGCTTTTATTGATCTTTCGATCGTTGGGGCACTCGAGCGCAACTCATGGACGCACATGATTACATAATTACTTCGGAGCACTGCTTGAGATGTTTTGGTAGTTGCGTTGTGGCATGTCCTTAACAGAAGTTATGACAATCATGTTGTGTGGCACCGCGTGTTAAGCTCAAGCAAGGCATTTATCGGACGAACCTTTCGGCGCGCTGCATTTTGACCATTTTATTGTGTTTCCCAAGGGGGCCTGTGGGTAGGAATTCGGACATGTGAGTGAATGTAAGAATGCAATAAAAGTCGAAAAGGTCTTGTTTCCATTCTCAATAAATAAATCTTAAAGCCTCCGACCCAATGCCGGTTTTTGGGCTTAAAACATGGTCCGACCTCAGGCGGTATTTCATGCGCCAATCAAAGCCCACGCACCGAATTTATGTGATTGGGAAACGCTTCTCGAGCTGCTGGTTCCCAAAAAGTTGTGACAAAAAATTACCCGACTTAAATGATCTTTCGCCATTAAGCGCTGCTCTCACGCCCACTAATTATGGATTCGGCAGCTGTGCGGAACAATTTAGCAATAAAACGGCCAACAACGAAACCTAGATAAAATTCCCAACCGACGCGGCAGAGGGTCTTTTATGTGTTGCGGCTTATAATATGTATTTCCATAAGGTATCAGAAACGGGCCACTTTTGGTCTCTAAAAGAATTATCATCATGGCTTTGGGCTAAAAAAAACGAAGAAGACCCCGATAACTCTATTAAGTTTTAATTGATCAGGCTTTGGTGTTGGCTCGACGCAGCCGCTCCGTCTCAGCGAAGGGATCTCGACAAACGTGACCAGTCTCGTGTTTAAATTACAGGGCGATCAGTGATCTTCTCTGGTGGTCGGCAAATTCGTCAGCCGTCAGTGGAAGGAATTTAAATCTTTTTATAAGTGCTCAGATGACTAAGCCATCCCTGCCGACAGGAGAAAGTCTGGGTGATAAAAAGCGATCGGTGTCATTTGGTGCGTCCAACTTTGTCGTTACAGGTATCGAGTTATTTCTACTATTGTAATTCCTCTAAGAGGCAATTGCGTTACTTTTGTATGACTTTTTTTGTGGCATTTCGTATCTTTTTGGGTTTTATTCTCATTGGGAAAAAGCATATACATATGTATTGAATTAAATGTTGCTGTAAGGCCTCCTACATGTATTTATTTTTCATTATTTAAATGACCAAGCCATGTCTTTTTTAGTTAGTTAGTAATTGTTTTTCTTGAAAAATGTAGATTGAGCACTTTCGTCTTCGATATCGTAATCTGTTGACAAGATCGCATGGAATTTTCTTTCGACAACAAAATCTTTGTTGACCTGTGTCGAGGAAATACTTGACGATCATGGCCAGATTAATTTCTATTTGTAATTTATCAACATACACCATCTAGCAAAACTTACGCGAATATGTTCGACCGTTACACTTTGCAGTTGAATATGAAAACAACAAGCAAGGAAAAAATAAGACAATCTGACCGAACTGACTTATCTTAATCCAGGCAATAAAACAGCTTGTTGTTAGGCATAAAAAACGCTTGTTTACAGGGAAATTTCGGGCCGAATTAATTCTTATGCTCATAAAATATTTACTAGTAGCGCAAGCTGTTATTTAAAGGGACTTTAGACATTCGTACGGTCCATACCAAAGCTGATTTACCTTCAGATTTACATTCCGCTGGACGCTTTATCGCCACGTAATTAAAACCGCATTGCTGATAGCTGATATTGTTCAAGAACTGTGCTTCTGTGATAAGATCACTGATCGAGATCTTGATAAATATAAATAAGCAGGTAATTCCGTAGGTGTTGATTATGCCGAGTGGCATAAAATGATCATTAAGCGGAATCAGTAAAAGTTTATTATTTAAATATATGCGACGCTTTCGGTTCGAGATCGATCGCGTGCTCGGCAACACCCACCCGCCCGTGATTAATTTCCAAACGTGAATGAGGACGATGTGCCGACGCCGCATTAGGAGATACAAATAATTGGAATCGATCGATATTAAAATTATCCATTAATGGGATTATGCCATTATGTTTCGAAATGTTTGCATGTTTGATCGATGCACCTTCTGTACGACGAAGTAATATTTCTTACCGCTAATTGTGCAGATGTTAGGTAGTGAGTTCAGATGCATAGCACCATTTTTCAAAGCGATAAATCGCATTACCGGCGTATACCATTGCAAACGTACCTCATCGCGTAAATGTAATCGCCTTATAGGCATATCCATGCAGTAAATCCACAACTGCCTTCTGAAGATCTCAGTAAAGCACAAAGTCGACTCTGTCATTCGTGGAACAACATCTAGAGCAATTCAGTCTTGCAGCGTTTTTTCGTCGGGTACGATTTCAGGCGAAATAAGCGGCTTCCTTCTGAAGGTAAGGAAGGTAAATTTAATGGTTCTCAAAATAACCAAAGAAACCTTGAGCCGTTGATTAGTTTTCGTTCTTTTAACAGTTCTGGTAGCGAAAGAGGGCGGTCTTTACACACAGAACCGAAGATCCAAATCAAACTGATCGGTATCGCCGCAAAACAAGATTATTTCCAGATATATAATTGCTGGTTCGAAAACTGCGATCCCTTCGAATCGTAAATTTTGGCTATTCTTGAGTAAAGAGAGAATCGTTTTCTGCTAATGGCGTGAAATTTAAAGGGCACAAAGAAACAAGAAAACTCACTTTGCTGAAGAAAAAAGTGATCGCTTCAAACGCATTACCGTATGGAATCAGTTGAAAAAAACCAACAAAAATGTCTGGTAGACTTGTCTGTTACCCTCATTTAATTAGAGCAGAATCTCATTTAAACCGATCATCTACAAACCAATGCTGAGTGATCAGTAAGATCATCTTTCATAACAATAAATTTGAAACCACTTTGCAACAATAGAAAAATAAATGCTTCACAAGATTGAGTATTATTATTAACTCAAGATCGTAGAGTCAGCGGCTTGGTTACGTTGGTCGTTAAAAACTCAAGGTCAGCGGCTATCTTTATAGTCATGCTATGCAAAACTACTATTGATGAATTTTGTCGACAAATTTTGTCGCTTACAGCCATATCGTGCTCCAAAATGTGTCGAAAGTCTTACCCTGCCTTCCAAACAAACCTTCATATTCGATTTGGATCCCACCTGGAAAAAGATCACTGCCATCATGCACCCTAGGGGTGAGGAGACGTTCGTATTTCAAGAGAAATTCATGTAGTGGCGTGATCTCTCAATTAGCACAAGCCGAGAATCGTAGAAGATAAATTCCAAGTGAAAATCATCTCATCGCTTAACATGCACCTCAGCGGACGGACCTTAAGTGAATACCTACCGTACGGTGTGGGGATCTGTTTTATTCATGAGGCTCGAGGTGATAACAAGTGATTTGCATTTCGAAGGGAGTACTGTTTGAATAAGCGCGGCGAAGCGACGATTGCTAAAACTAATATTGTGAACAATTTTTAGAAACATGTTGGCAGCTTGTTTGCCTTCACCAAAAATATCTTCTCCACCTTGGATCGCCCCCAAGTTCATTTACAGCATGGGGAGCATGATAACAAAAAAACATAATAACCCACAATTTACCGTAGTTACCAGTGTTAACGCCGGGCATTTTCCGTTGGTTTTAATTAAGTCATAAATTCGATGTTCGCTGTACAGTGAGTAAATCTGTTTTTATGGGGATGCAATAAATTTCTGAACAAGATCAATAAAAACATCATAAAACGTGCATTATAGCGGGATTGTGGGACGCCATCATTACGAACTATGTTCAATTAATTTAAGTTTTACTTGGGCGGCGGCACACACATTTTATGTGGCATTCATTCGACTTGATGAGTTATTCTTTAGGTAGTTTAGTACATGTCTGAAAGGCAAAAGGACGAATGCCTAGATATCGGGTTCGGTAGCTGAATGGAGAGTGCGCTACCATTTCGGAGGCCGTGGGTTCAATACAGTACACACCTTTTCAGAGGCCGTGCGTTCAATTCTTATATTGACCCTGATGCTGCGCTTTTCTAGACGCTCAGTGTGAAGTGGTCATCAGCACGACAGGCATAACATTGCTGATTCGCCTAACTGATCGTGATGGAAAAAGGTCTACTTACGATCTCCATAATTTCTTTCCCACCAAGCGTTCTTACAAATAAAAGAAAAACAATAAAACCAAAATTTCAATGTATTCGTATAAATAGTTTCATAAATACTTGAATAATAAAATTAATATAATAATAATGTACCTACAACCTACAAACATACTTGAGCAGGCCCACAGGTTTGAGTGAAGACTGTACTGTGTGGACCGTGAAAATTGCGATGCTTAAAGTCACCACAAATATTAATGAAGCACTAAATAAAGACTTCCTTCCTTTACTAGATTTTAGGAAGGTATTTCATTCAATTGACTATCGAATGCTTCTTGTGAAACTATCTAGGAAATTCTTCTGTACTTCTTCACTCTCAGTAGTCAAATTAATTAAAAGCTTTCTGCATCATAGAATTCAGTTTGAGAGAGAAAGAAATGCCACAACATTTCTTAGCTGCGGTGGACTCCAGGGTTCTATCTTGCGGCCATTACTATTTAGTCTATATATAAATGATACAGTTGATAATTCTGATGCAGACGACGCTAAATTGTATCCCAGCAGACCAATCAGCCTTATGGAGGACTGTGTGCACCACTTGAGTGAACACCTCCAGCGTGTATACGATCAGTCAGGACAAAACAATCTGGAGTTAAATTCCACTAAGTCGAGTTACCTAGCAATTTGTGCTGGTGTTGATTTCAACTATCTACCACCTGTTGTTATCAATAACTCCATACCTACTTAATTATCTGGCTAAGAGTTTAGGATTAGAATTGAACACTAAGTTCTGCGAACCATAATTAGTGCAACACTAAAACAATATAATATTGCTTAATACAGACATTTTTGCCAAATTTTTATATCAATTTTGTAGTAGCTCGATAAACTCCTCCTTATTCGTATTAGCTATCTTCTCGTTATGTAAAATTATCCCTAGGCACTTACAAATAGTTTCTTCAATCTCCTCTAATATTTCTCCGTCAAGTTCAAAATCAAGAATTCCATCTGCTTTTAAGCATTGACTTTGGTTTTGTTGCATTTATGGTAATTCGAATTTATTTGCTTTCGCCCGTTACTAACTTCGTTAATGTCTTCGTGCAACAATGTTTACATTTCATTTATGTCCGCTCGCGAAATACGAGTATATAATGTGTCGTCTGTAAATAATGAAATCTTCGCATGCTTAAAGACTCTGTTTATATGTCGTTGATGTATAACAATAACATGATAGTTCCCAGTACTGAACCTTGTGGAACTCCAAACTCAACATACCCTGCTGAAGATGACATGCCGGGCATACATACTTGCACAAGTTTATATACGCTCTATAGCCAAGCTATATGAAAAGCTGCATTTCACAATATACTAGACGTATAGATCTTTTGGATCCATGTTGTAAATCTCAGTGTTAATAACATTCCTAATTTGTGGAATCTATTTACACATGATATGCAGCAGGTTTAATATAAATTGAATACCACGATGAACGACAGTTTTTCTTTTTGATCGGGTGTTCTCTTGTTAATTATTTTTCCTTCTTTCTCTTTATCTTCTCTATAATTTCACTACTCATATTTTAGTTCTCTGGATTAAGTCAGTAAATATTTTGTGGTGTTTGCACTTTCAAAATAAAAATTATTATTATTATCATACCTTATACGAAAAAAAAAATATTCGTATGGTAGAGTAAATTGAAGACTGAATCTTGGAGAATCAATTAAGTCGCAAAGAATACTTATCTTTGGTATTTTGTTTATTTACCTATAATATTTATTTGCCTCGGCGAATTATCTAAAAAGCATACGGCAATATCTTAAGTGCATTTGCCGAGCAGTTTCTATCTCAATTTCATTAGAACTTCTTAATTGTGCGAAGTGCATCCGTAGGTAGGCTCTTTGCACATTTCTTGCGTAGATGGCTTGGAACAATTCAAAGCGAGAATTCTGCCTAGAGTCGTTGGCATTTTTATGTTTCCCTTACTTAACCGCACCGATCTCACCTTTCAAGGCAGTGAATAGCTCTCGGTATGTTGCACGATAGTGGACCATAAAACACCCAAGTCAGTGTGCAAATTCCTTTATTCATGCCACTAATTTCTTCATGTGCACGATCTCTGTCCCCAAGAGCGTTTTAATTACCGGAACAGTTCATTACCCTATTGGCAATAACTGCTCGCTCTACCGTCGTGCACCTAGAAATCGTCTACATGGCTATAGAAAAGTCACGGTAACCAGAAGTCGCGACGGAATAAAGATGGATGCTTGCTTATACTTCTTCGCCGGCCCTAAGTACGCATAATTCCACACAGTGCCCACTGAAACCACAATGCAGTGCTGCCTCCCAGCAATACTACTGGGCGTACTGGCAGAATTTTTGATGAAAGTAAACAGCCAGCGACCTAAGAAAATAGCCTGGGGTGCCTGCAGAACCTCAAACGTACTTCAGCCAACATAGTACCGAAGAATCTCAAAATTTCATTTGTTCTCCGTTCAATCACAATCGTGCCGAGGCTCTGATCTCATAGTCACGCCTATATGACCCATTACCGACGCGAGGCGTAGGCGTTGTGACCAGACGATCGATAGCGATCAATTATTATTGATCATGCCCGATGCATGTATGATTCCGAAAACACTGTGCTCTTGTTACTTGTTTGCATATGTGACACATTTGATTGATTTATTGAGTGAGCCGCTCAGATTTCCCCTGCGTGCCTCACATGGTCGCATTTTGGTCTACTACCTCGCTCCTCGTCTTCGGATCTTGATACCCCAGTACAGTAGTTAAGCTTTAGCCTCCATTCCGCCGAAAAGTACTCATTTCAATTATTTTGTTTCATTGCAGAAAATATAACGATAGCCGGCACACACGACTTCCTAGCCAAACAAACGGAAACGAACGTTTTCAAAGTAACACTGTTCGCAAAAGAGACGCAAAGGTACTTGTGTTTCAACAACAACTGGAAACTAGTAGGAATGGTAAGTTGCTTTTTCGGCCACCTCCTGTTTTATCAATTTAAGGAAAGGAACAAGGCCATATTTTTGAGACAAGATTAATGCCTTCTATAGATCAAATTAATAGCGCTTGACGCTTAACTAAAATATCCGCAGTAAACGACTTTACTATCTGTAGTTCTGCGAATACCTACTTCATCTGATTTCCACGAAATAATCTTCTAAGGGAGTGAATGCAAAGAAAGATCTGGCATGGATCGTGTGCATTTAAATTGCTCTTGAGGGTTTCGTATCTGACTTCTATGGCCTTCCGCTTGTTAGAGCCTTCTAGCTCAAACTAAAAAAGACACAATTCTAAAATATGATTTACAGGGTATTTGGGCTTGACCCAACACCAAAAAACCAACTTAAAATTAAACTTTGACAGTGATTTTTTTTTCCGCGATCCAGTACATGTAGATGGCGTTCAAAACGTTTTTTTCTAACCTTCACTTCGACTTCAAACATTTAGATAGTCACAAAAGTATTGACTCATCCACTGGAAACCCGTGAAGTTACTGGATTTTCCTGTTTGTCTATTCGAGAAATAGAATGCAGTACAGTTAGGTTTGTTACTGATTGGACCATTTTTGGAGCACTTGTAGTTTCGTACAGTAGCAATTATGAGCAAAGTTCGTGAAACGAGTTTAGAGGAGAGAAATTTAGTGATTTCATAATAACGGATACCCCCAAAGGAAAATTGGAAGTGAACTAGAAATACCACTAAGAACAGCAAAAAATTTATAAAACGGACGGAACAGCAACAACAAATATAAATAAATGAGAAAACTGAAACAAATTATAAGACAAGTAAAAGAAAATTCTAGAATCAGTACAGGAGAAATATGTGTTGAAGTACACGAAAGCTTATCCAAAATTTAAGTGTTCAAACTGTACGGCGTACAATAAGAGTGGTATGCATGACCGTATCGCTCGGGAAAAACCGTGGTTAAATGAAATGAACAAAAATATAAGATTGACGTTCGCAAAGCAATTTGTAAATAAGCCGACCGACTTTTGGCATAACGTTATATTCAGTGACAAATGTAAATTTGAACTAATTTTCTAATCTAAAAGGAATCATTATCTAAAAGTGAGTGCAGTCTTTCAAATAATTTTTTTTTTCCAACAAGATAACGACCCGAAGCACTGTGCAAAGATTGTTAAAGGATGGATTTTCTACAATATACCCAAACGACAGGAAACACCATCCCAGTAGCCAGACATGAATGCCATTGGGCATAGGTTAAAAAGACGTCTCCATCGGGAGGAATGGGACAAAATAGACTGTAACGTGACGAAAAAGCTGGTTCATTCTATGCCTCAAATACTGTGAAGTATTTTGGAGCCCAAGGGCTATGCTACAGAATATTGATCGAGTCCATGACTTTATTTGTTATTTATTATTTTTAATGAGTCAATACTTTTGTGTTTTCGTATTATACTTTTCTTTGAATCTAATGGACTTTCAAGTACACTTAATAAAGTTTATATGCAGGGTTGTACTATTTAGCATAATAAAGAAATTTCTTAGCATACTTGGATAAAGTTGTAATCAGAAGCCAAAAATTTTAATTGACCTGTATGCTTGAGCGCAATATTAAATTAACAAAAAGACCTTCCTTCTAATCAATTTAATGACGCAATTATTTTTCTGTGCAGTGCAGACCATTGCATTGACGTAAGTTATTTTAAGACAACATTCCTAAAGTTATGCGTACATAAACTGACTTCTTTGTTTGAAGCGAATGAATTGAATACAATGTCTTGAGTTATTTAATCGCACTTCAAAAGGAAAAAAATACATCAACAATTGATAATTGTAAAATGATATTAACGACATTAAGAAGGTGCCTCTAAGTCGAAGGTTGTTTGTCTGGTTGATGATTACGACTTAGTAAGCAGTAAGAAAAATTTTAACAAAAAATCCCAGTACCTACAAATTATAATTTGGGTCCAGATAGTAATATGGAGAAAACCTCTCTTTCCATCGATGCGTTTATCTCCACGCACGAACACTTTACGTGGAAAGGCCTCTTCATTTCATTTATTGCCTCGCAGGTAACTAGAGATAAGCGAGCACTTTGGGATTAGAGACAATCAAATTCGCGTGAATTTTCGAATATTTTAAAAATAAAATTTAATCAACAAAAACATGCTGCGCCAACAATACTGTCAATACTTGATAGGGGCGCAATTAGTGGCTAACAATGTTTCTGCACACTTGACGTCAAATGCGCGTGCTTAAAGTTAATTTTCCGCTATTTATCCGAACACAAGTTTTTGATAGGGTAATTTTTGGTCAAGGAATGCTTGCGTTGTTCAGGTTGTGTAACTACAAATAAGTAACCTGTCGAAGCCCCAAGTCGCTTATCACTTGGGAAAGTTAAGATTACAAAAAAAAAACATCTTCTTCAGACTTTTCTGTCTGGTCTCGCACTAATTAAGATTTTCCCACTTCACTCAACCTAGTTTTCTTATCAGACGCGTTTTATGTGAATTTTTTGGATATTTAGTCACCACTCACCACTCACCGCTTATTCACATATTAAAAATATGCGCTAAAGTCTATAGGGAGTGTGAGATATGAAGTGACTGACGCTAAAGCTAAATGTTATTAGTGTGCAGTAAAAATATTTACAACCTTAAATAAAAAGCACAGAGTGAGTGTTCTGGGAAATGCCCTTTTAATTTTATACTTTTTTTTTTAATAATTGGACCAAACGAAAATTTAATCTACTTATTGTTATCTTAATTTGAGAGGAGTTTAGTCTGCGTCAGAGTAACATAAGTTTGCATAAGTGAACTAGCAATAGTTTAGTGATCATCAGTATCAAAATCTTCGTACCACAGCATTTGAGATACATAACTAACTATACATACGAAGACCTCTTGCTTGCTTCGCAAATATTTGAAAATCTATTAAGCCTTACTAGAATTGCTAGTAAAATGATCTGGTGGGTACTTTTAGATCATCTAAATGTTTAGTTTTCCTCTTTCCTCACCATTACGAATGTTGTAGGCAAAAGATTGTTTTATATCTTTGTATTTCTGTGTCCAATAAATATATTGTTATTGTTATGGAAATATAGAATAGTAATGTTATCTACGTTGCCAAGTGTGTAGGTGTAGGTATCCTAAAAATTTTGGAAGACGTTTTGGATCACAGACGGATTTCGAGAAGATGGCGTTCGATTTCTTCCTTGAATTGATAAATCGTCTCAAGTTGGTTCAGAGATACCTTACTTTTCAAAAAACTCCAGAGGATGAAGTCTAAATGACAGCTTATCTATTGCCAGTTTTCGTCTCCACAAAGAGAGATGTTTGCAAAATATCTTTGTTTCACGTGCGGTGTGGCAGGTCGGGCCACCCTGCTGAAACCACGTATAATTTACGTTCCTTCCATCCAATCGCGATGGACTGCATAATCGTTTAAATATGAACACGTAATTTGAGACCTTTTACCGTAAAGTGTGCTCCACTTTTGTATTATGTGTCTTCAGAAATAATAAACCTTCTTCCGAAGTGCAATGCAATGCGACACTTTCGTGAATGCCTACGAATATGGCGCCCACCAATTTAAAATTCAAGTTCTTCTTTTTTTGCAATTTCTCCGAATTCTTATGGCCATTACCTACGTAAAATCACAAGTGAGAATAAACGAAACGATTTCTAATGAAAGCTTTTTATTCATTTGCAGGTAAAGTTACAGGACAGCTGTTACTTCAAGGAGTCAATCGTTCACGGTTATTTCGAATTTCGTTCAATACTAAATTTAAACCGCCGTGTCGGATTCACACATCGAGGTAAACCAATTGGACCGAAGAAGAATGTGACCGACGCCTGTTACCACTTCGAAAAAGTTGCAGCTTCGGAGTTTTCTCGCACGTATACAACATCCATAGCAGCAACATCAACAGGCAGCAGCAATGGCCATAATAGTAGTAATAACAATAGTATTAGTGCTACCAGTAATAGTCGCATTAGACATAGCAGTAGTAATTTAAATAGCGCTAAGAAAGAGAGTTCAGCATTAACGCATCGACATCGACATCGCAAAAATAGAACACAAATCGGTCATACACGACTGCACCATGTGCAGGAGCACCAGGAAGTCCATACGAGATTGAGGCATCACCAGTTGTCAAGCAATGTGCCTGAAGAGGTGGGTGGCGGAAAGCGCAAAAAGAAGAAGAAGAAGAAGGCACTTCCTCATGGACACCAAGTGCGGCAGCAGTATTTGAACCCAAAAGACCCTGCTCACCGAAGAGTTGCACTTGAACTGCATGACCAGCAGCACTATGCCGAAGGCAAGCCACACGAGCACAGCGGGGATAGTGACATGGTAACAAATGTCCAAGACGAATACTCGAATGACGATGCAAGTGCAATACAACAAGACTTGCCAAACACTTTGGATAGTTCGACTGATTACCTTTATAGTAGTAGCGGTAGCATTAGTAGCACCAGACACATGGCAGAGCAGCACAGCAAGAAGCACTTACTTTCAGGCAGCACTAACCGCAGACGAGCAACAATTAGAAACTTAAGTAGTCCTAGCAGTAGCAGTGGTCACAGAAGTGTCGATGTGAACCTCCTCAGCAGAAGTAGCAGTTATCAGAGCAAAGATAGCCAGCCCCCGAAAAAGTATTACAAAACCCTCAACCCTTCACTTGTTGTGGCTTCGTATCAGTCGACGGTCCTAGGCGACCAGACCTCCGATACCAGCAACAAAATAGCAGTCACCGGCTTAGTGCGGACTAACCACAATGACAAGAACTTAGACGATTGTGCCAGAAGGTCCACGTCGCTACCTAGACGACGGTCGGCCAAGTGCACCAACTAATCAGTATTCCTCCTCTGTTTACCTGTATTATGCAGGCCTAGGTCCAGTTATTGTTTTTCGTTCACTGGAAAGACAATAAAGCTAATGTAAAATACCTGCAGCAGTAAGCATATTTAAAGAGTAATTTAAAGCGGTTAAAAGTAGCGTATGAACCTAATGTAAATTTCCTGTCGTTGCCGTGTGTGTGTGTACATGTACCATGTCTATATGCCTTTCCCCTCTCGAATATTTATACAGATAGTGCATCCAAGCCAGCAGTAAGCAGAATAGTGAAGTAAAGGAAGCAATGCAACTAACCTAAAATAATTTACTCTAAGCGAAATGCTTCGGCTCGTTAAATTATGTTCCAATTGTGTACTCTGTAACGCCACCATTAGCTTAAATTTGTGTAGATACTTCTCCCCTTATGTTCGTTTTATTTTATTTCCAATGATGACAAGTAATCCAGACTTTTGTAATAAATTATTAATATAAATTGAAAATATACAAAGAACTACTGCTTTTTATTTAACCATCTCACCAAAGAGACCTTGCTACAATAATCTGAAGCGGTCGGATCCAGAACGAGTGATACCGTCAAAGCTTATCTGAAGCATACCTACTTAAATAAGTTCCACCTTTTTCAGTTTAATTCAGGGCAGATCATATACTGCCCATTAAAAGTAAAACAAAAAACAACATGCAATCTTCACTTCTCATCTATTTTCTCGAAATCCATAAATTCCACAGATTTCCATCTTTTTGTTATGTGTAAACATCTGCATCGAGGGTATGAGATTTCACGGATAAACGTTTACGCATAAATAACTCGCACAATTTTTGTTTGTTTTATTTTTCAGATAAAAATCTACAAATGTAAGTATTTTTTTAAATTTGTGAATTTTTTTTTTATATCCGTTAAATATTTTTTACGGTATAGCGTAAGAGAAAACATATCTCTCAGGTCTTTACAAACAATCAAAACCACGATCGCTACATTTGAGCTTCTTGTGATGAACAAAATAAAATACAACCGGAATTAGAGTTCTCTTGAAAGAGTTACACAAAGATGACACTGCGTTCGTGTTCATGGGATTCCATACCGAAATTTGTTATTTATTACTTTTACGCATCATACTAATTGTAAGTAGCAGACTTGTAAAAATTGTTCAGGTTTTTTTTTTCTCGAACAGTAAAGAACTGTGAGTTGATGTTGTGGATGATTTTTTTTCTTACGCGGATTAGACCAACTCAAATTGACTGTTTTTGAAACTTTTTAAGTTTTGCGATTTTAATATGTTTTATTTGTTTTTTGCCGAATTTTATGAAATTGTATAATGTGTACATACTATACATACGTATTGCAAGAGGGGATTAAAATTATTGAATTCTATTCTTTTTCCCGACTATCTGTTGTTCAACAAAGCAAAGAAAATAAAATATTTTTTAATGCTGCAACAGCTCCCATTGCAACCATGTTTTGGGGAGGAGGAGCGGTGTGCACTACCAAAATTCGTCAACCTGTTAGTAATGAAGAATCTGTGGAAGCTGTTCGACAGAGTGTCAACGATGACCCATCGCTTTCTACTCGTTGACGGGCTACTCGCTTGGGCATTTCCAGAACACCCATTCTTGAACACCTCAGTTTGGTCTGAGCCCCGTCATACAGGGTGCATTGAGGCAGTCCAGCGAAGATTTCTCAGGTTTGCTTTTCGCCATCTTCAGTGGAACAATCGCTTACTTTTGCCTTATTATGAGGATGTGCTCAAACAGACCTAGTTGCAATCGTTTGAAAAACGTCACAATAGTGCTAAATTTGTTTTTACATTTGACTGCATGATGGGGAAAATCAAGTAATAAGTAATCATGAGTGAATAAATAAACATCGTTAAATATTGCATTAATAAATATAAATTATTGAATTTATAAAGGTGAATCATATAACACATGCAAAAATGATGGGGTGATAGATCTCACCTAACCGAATAAAAAATCGTATGGCAGGGGAGGAGGAAACCTCAACATTTTCCGCGTTACAAGCTGATTCATAAATTCGGTATACACATTATTATTTGATTTTTGTCTTTTAACGCAGCGACATCAAACTCACGCCAAACAATTATTATCTTGTGTTGTGCTTTCCAATAATGCCACCAATGTTGATCTTCCTTTACCACTACTTCCAACATTTCCTGAAATTTATGTTTTCTCACTTTTACTCCGAAATTTACCTCTTTTTTATATAGAATTGCCCATATTATTTCTTTTCCAAGGAAATACAAATTTATACTTAGACAACCGTCTGCGGAATATTGAAAATTGTAAAATTTAAATTGTTCTTTTTTTCAAATTTACAAAACGTTTGTAACGTGCTACCATTAACTGTAATGAGTTTTAAATTAGAGAAAAGGCATTTTTGTGGGTTGATTTAACTTAAATCAAGTGAAGTATACTACCCATTGAAAATACATTTAATGGACTAAAACAAATTGTTTAACGGCAACATAGCGTGTCAATTTGCGGGGAAAATCAATTTGCAAGATTTTTTCATAGATGGATTCTAACTAACTAATAAATACGTGTTGTTCTCAATGAGGAAGCTAACCAGATCATCGCAATGACTGTACCAAACAAAGAAGCTGTGAGTATTAAGACTATTTCGAACAGGATACGAGCAGATAAACGATAAAGAGCATTCGAAGACTTCTTAGAACTACAGTCAAGTCCGCCAAAAACTCTAAATTACAAAAATTGTGATTGCCCATGTTATTTTGGTAACCAACTGTAAAATATCAATCAAAGCCATTAAATCACATTATTTGTTCTAGTCTAACGAATTTTTTAAATCAAATTAAAAGTGAAAGGCAAAAAAAATCATTCAATCAGCTGTAGGTTAAGAGATCTGTAAATATCTTAAACTTTTCCAAAATCCCACGAAGGGACTCTTCAGAAAGTATTTTCATACGAACATGCGAGTTTGTGTTAATTTGTCAAGTGCGTCAAATTGACGTGACAGACTCGAAGGGAACCACCATGCTTCCAAGAAATGTCGAAGTCTAACAACAGTAATGCGCCGATCTGTGGAAAAGGCACGCTGATTTGCCAGTGGTAAGAAAGTGCCGAAAGTGTGTCACTTACGATCCCAATGAGCCAAGTCTTCCATGTCTTCTACCGTAGATTGACACATTTCTCCTATTGTTGGGGAGAGTTATGGCATATTATGCAGACGTTTACACATTTTGGAAGTGACGCACGTGAAGATAAACTCCTTCCTCGCTTTTTCTTTGCAGACTAAGTTTTCTCACTGTACCTGAAGACTAACGGAAACTCGTGGACTCGGTGGGCTAGATGTCTTGCTTGCTCTTTTGTTGACATATCGCCATAACCATGTGAAGATTTTCATTCACTCAGCCGAGCCTATTGTTCGAACTCACTGAGCTAATGCATCCAAAGGGCTTGGCTACTCGTTCGTGGAAAGCGCTAATACACTGAATTGGTTATTAGTTAGCGCCGTTGCTCAACGCCCATAGGAACTAGTTAGCTGCAATTGAAAATGTGTGGTGCAACTACTTAAACACATGTCATGATCTACGAAACGCTGTAAATATAATGAAGACAGGTTGATATTTTTCCAATTATTTTTATTATATTTATTATTATTATTCACTTTTTCAAGATTACATTGTATCGCAGAGTAGATGATAGATAAAGAGTTTAGAATGTTTATTTATTCTGTACAGCTTGGATATATTATATTTGGTGCCTAATTCAGTGTTGTAGAAATGACAATTTTATCTAAGGTTGCCAATTCAATTCGTTGGTCATGGCAAGTCATTTTGAGAATTCTGTTCTGCATTACTTCCAATTACTTTATGTGTGATAATCAAACCAAATTGGGGAACCCTACATTATAATAGCCTAAAAGACCATTTAACATAGTATAAGTGTACTTTTTCTGTTTAGGGCTGATTTCCTATTTATAAGAGGATAAGGCATTCAAATACATCTATTTATTTTATAAGTTTTCTTTTGCAGGCAAATATCATTGTTTGTGTTTTATTGCAGTTTATTTTGATACAAACCGTTTATTAAAGTATTTGGATATAATGTTGGGCGAAGATGGTAATGTCAATATTAAATCATCAGAATTGTCAGAAGTTGTATATATAGTATCATATGCAAAAATTGAGGAGTACAAGATTGGGCCCAACACAAATCCTTGGGGAACACCAGCTTTCAAGGGACCTAGAGACTGCGTTACCAATGTGCACTTGTTATTGTCGGCTTGAAAGAAAATTTTTAATAATTTCGATATGGTATTTAGGAAGTGCCAGTTTGTATAAATGTACCATTTTGTACAGAAGACATCATGCCAAACAAAGTCAAAAGTAGCTTGGACATCTAAGAGGACCACTCCTGTGGATTTTTTCTCTTTAAGCCATTTTTAATGAATTGCGTTATTCTCAACAAAAGATCTTCCTTGAAAATTTACGTGCGAATAATGGTTAGCGAGATATCGCTGAAAAACTTTTCGCACCCTTTTTTTCAAAATGCCGGACAAATGGAGGATTGGAATCCCTAAAGCTGAGGTTTATACTCACCACTGTCCCCCCAACAGATTCCAAGAAAAAATCGCAGCATTTCACTGGACTAGAACGTTCGTCTCGGGGTTTGTTAGATTTTAGAATTAGTATTGCTTTAGTTGTTTTCCTTCTATCCAGAAAGTACGACTAAGTACTATAGAAGCCCTGTTCGCGGACGATTTTTTAAACAGAAATTACGAATTCTATCCAATCCAGGTCATTTTTTGAATTTATTAAGTGTACAAATTCAGTCTTGCTCTTTTCAGGTGCTCAGGTGTTCATGTCCACCTGAAACTGGATAAACAAGCTATTTTTAAAATCTTACTTCGGTGGTTTTGGGTCTAAAGAGTATATAATCTGAAAGTGTGATTCCAATAAATAGCGAAGATAAATCGATTATGTCTAACCAGGCCCATAGCCAGGAATATTTTTTTTTGGGGACTCGAGGTTTATAAAAAGATTAATGAATGTATGTAAGTACAGTGGTCAGGCATGTACGCAGATAAAATGTTCGGGAAGAGTTTTTATAAAAACCATCGAATATCCAAGTCTTCCAACCCATTTTACCAGTGTTGACTGAATTAGAGTAAGTAATAGTAATAGAAATTTTTTGGTTTTATTCAAAGATATCACTAGTTTAAGCGCATTTTTAAGGGAATTTTATATTTCGGCTTTATATACTCCCCTCCCTGTCTACGTGTCTGTGTTGAACCATACAACAATAAACAATTTTTACTTGAAATTTTAATTAAGTTTTTCTCACTATGGTGTTTTCCAAAATAGTGGATCCTAAAATTATCACAAAAAATAATCCAAAGCCCTCTTAGTATTTGGAATTTATATAACGCATACTTTCTGCGTCCAGAATTTACTACAATCCATAACTTAAAAGAAATGATTGAATGACAGCAACTGATAGCGGATGGCCACAGTGGCTAAATGCTTATATCAAATTAACTCAACGCCGCAATAAAAGTCTTTCCCCGAAGTCCTTGGAACAAAAACCGAAGATTATATGCAGAAAAATGCATAAATCAAAGTTTGATCATTCGCCAAACAAGTTTCCGCTGAGCAATGCGAAATATGTCGTATGAATTGCACCACAAGATCACTTTGCGACTGAGTTGCTTGCAAACAAGTGCTTAACCTTCGCCGAGCAGAATTGAGTCCCTAATTGGTTTGCAAATGGTTTGCTTCTTAGCTTATCTCAAAACGTATATCTCAATTTTGGCTCCGCAAGTGCGCCAGGTAGCGAATGCAATACTCGGGATGGGTATGCAGGAGGAGAATAATCACTTTGTACTGTGGCTTGCGCAACAACGACAAATTGCACTCTCCTCGGCTTTAGCGAGGAACTAGAATAAGAAGACAAGCTCGCGTTATCTTGAATAAATTAACCTGAAACTGGAGACAAATAAAACCGGGCAGGGCCCACGGCGGACGATCAATTGGCCACGTATTAAGATATATTAGCGAGCTTCCTTCTTGTGGTCTTGTGGCCGCTTATTGACCGCCGTGTTGTAATTAAGGTGAGTTCAAACCCTTCTCAGTTTCGCCGACAAAGGTCGGATCCTCTCGAGTTATTAAAAGGGGAAATTCGATCAGTGAACGATGGAAGACGCCTGCGTGAAAATGTTACATGTAGTATGTATCTTCAGCGTATCTGCTACAACCTGCGATTTTGCTTTTTTTGAGTACTTACATCGTTTATGCAGAGTGGTCCAATGTGGAGGTCCAATGTGCACTTAATCGTAATTAGCACCATTATGTCAGACACAAAAGTAGACACCACAATTATCGTAGCAAAGCAGGTCAATTGCTGTATATATTTCATAATGTCTTACATTTCATTAGCCCGAATCGAGAGGTGAGAGAATATTATGTACATACACTTATAATTAATATTTTGGGATTATTAAAAAAATTCGTATTAGGCAAATTTATTTTTCGGAATGATTTATGGTTGGGGGGGGGGATGAGTTTGCATAATAACATGTTTCAGAATGGCATTTTATGCTACGATTGCTCATTTTTTGGGAATCTTTCGACTCTCCTCACTTAATCTTACGGGGTAGATAAAAATGGAGTTCATATCTAAAATAAAAAACTCCTTAAATCAGTTATAACAACCCCAACAACATTTTCGAAGCTTTTTTATGTACGGTTTAAATAAAGGAATCACTGATTCAGAGAGTCACATATAATAATAATTCTCTTCTTCTCAACCGGAGCATTCAATCTTGATGAACATTTTATGAGAAATAGTCAACGACCAGGCTAGATATGAAGATGATGATAATATGAAAAAAAAGTCGTTACAGCAAATTGATTGCAGAATATTTTAGAACTTATCACAACTAAAGAAGGAATAACAGTCCGAACCACCTGCGATGTTCTGGGGTGAAATGGGGTGGATTTTTAAGTGTGAAAATTTTATTTTTCACATCTTGGCTAAACTACGCTTCCTATCGAAAAAAAAGTTACATGTAAAAGTTGTGGGTAATAAGAGGTCTACAACTTCTGTAGGGAGCATTTTGGTCTTAACTTCAAAATATTTCGAAACACATGCAGAGAACCGTTTTTCTGATTTTATTATTTTTTCCTCAAAAATTATTCGTTTTAGCTTCCACTTGGTGAAAGTATACCAAGCCAAATATTACCAAATTATTCAGCGGTTGTTGTTTAATTCAATTTCAAAAGAAAGTGAAAGTTTTAACTGCGATTCCTCATAAAAGTACCTTTCCGATAGAGTTCGGACAGGGCTCATTTTGTGGTTGCTTAATAATTAAAACGTGGTTTTTATAAAAAAAATTTAATTAAACAACAACCTCTGAATATTTTCGTCCAAAAAATACAGCATATGTGGGACACCAAAATATGTATATACTTGTACCAAGTTTGAGCTAAATCGAATTATTTTTGAGAAAAATAATAATAAAATCGGATAAACGGTTTTTTGCGTAATTCTCGAAAAATTTTGAAGTAAGGACAAAAATGCGCTCTACAAAAGTTGTTGATCCCTTTACTACATTTATTTACCTATTACCTAGTTTAGCCAGAAATCACAATAATAATTTCAGTGAAGATAAAAAAATACGATGAAAGAAGTCCACTCTCGTAATTTATTGATATAAATTGTAAAATATAAAATCCAAGGTGTTCTCTAGTCTTTTGCTGGTGATTTCCGGTTGGCTGAAATTCGTAGACTGAATAACTATAATAATCGAATTGTATTTCGATGACAATTGTTGACACTTGAGAATGTTGTTGAATTCGCTTATAACGATGCCGGATACAATGATATTCCGTGTGTAACGTTCCCCAGCAATTCCTTTGGTTGGTTTTCTATTTCATATGCAATAATGTTGTGCTGCGCATCATGCGATGTTGAACTTATTTATTAGTTATATTTTCAGTCGATTTTAAGAGTTATCTCACGCTCAATGGGCTCAAAAGCGTTCTTCGAAAAATTGGCTGTAACATTTTCTAAGGATCATCCGCTATATTGGGTTTAGATTAGATTGACGTCACATAGCTTATTGTATTTTTCTCATCACACCCTTTCATTTGATACCCATGTCAAGGAAATTGTGAAGAAAAAGTTAATCCACTTTACGGCGTCCGCCATATTGGATTTAGAACAATATTGGATACTATATTCCATTATCACCACGTGGAAAATTTCAAAGCTTTAGCTTAATTAGAAGTAGTAAATCGGAATTTTTTTGCAATATTTTACATAAACACACCAACACAAGTAGCAACTAAAAGGGCAAGTTAAATAAAAAAAAATATTATATTATTACCGACATACACATGTTAACTGTAATAAGTAATAAAATGCAGAAATAAAGACAATTTTATGAAACCTAAGAGCTCTTATCGTGTAGAAAGTTCCACGTACAATATATGAATCTATATTTTTAGAAACTGTTGAAGTATTATTATAGGTAGGTACTCCAAATATTGTATTTGAAATGCTCTCGTTGGGGCTCGTAAATTAGTGCGGTAAGGACTTTCGAATGTTATATAGGAGAGGACGGATTTCATAAATTATGAAAGGGATAATAATCAAAAACAGGACACTTGTTCAGCACCTGCCCATGAGTACGGTCAAATGCGGGTTTGCACACAAAGAAGCAATTATCTCACCCACTTGAAAAGTGACAAAACCAGAGATGATTTGCTTTCATTGCATCTTAAAATTATCGAGAGATGTAACCAAATCAAGGGAACCTTGGATGGGTTCAACCGGCTGGCTCTCCATCAGCCTCTCATTTGCACATGCTATGAATAATGCAAATGATCTCAACACGAAATTATCTACCCCGTTCACGCGTTGCATTTGCAAATTCTCACTCTCGATAACCATCAACGGGTGGGGCTACTAAATGATACTGTCGTGAGTTTTTATAACTTGTCGCATGTTGCTACATTTATCGCATTAAGTGACTGATGGTGATGCTAACCATCAAGCTAAATTGCGCGAATTTTGTAAAGGCCATCAACGCCTTTCATATTTAAATTTGTAAAGTAAGCAAACTGGACGAATGAAATATTTTAAGTGACTTTTTTTCTTCTAATTGAATCCATTAGCAAAATATGCAGAACTTAAACATTTATCATCTTTAACTGTATGGTACATACACTGAGAAAAATTATGGCCAGTAGAAACTTTTTTTCTTTTTATAGTTCTTGTGCAATACATTTAGGCGAAATCGTGATTGCAACAATTTATAGGATAGGGAAGCAAATCCATATGTGAAGAGCTCCGGGTTGTATAGTATTAAAAGAGATATTTTTATAACACATCGGGCTAAGATGCGTTGTAATGATTGCTATTAAAGTGAGGATAATATTCGAAATCCGTTGGGGTGAAACCCATTAATAATGGTTACACCACCTATATTTTACTCCTTGAGTTCCGAACTGTATGGGTTAAATAGCAATAAACAAGCTAAAGGAAACATTCATTCTTACCCTGAAATAATTAATTTAATAACTTATCTAACCGAAAGCAAATCACTTTATAACCTTCCACATTATTGAGAAGAGAATATTTGTGGATTTATTTATTCGCAATTTGGCGTCATGGCGTAAGTTAGCAGTTTGGCGATAGATGTGATTGGTTCGTTTATCGATCATCACTTATCATTTTCAAAATGTTGACTTAATCTTCCATGTTATGGCTGTATTACCAGTGACGACAACGACTAAATGCTCTTTTTCAACATTACGTCGTCTCAAAAACCTTCACTGAACATTCATCGAGACGTGGAAGTTGGTGTCGACGTAGTATTTTGATGAATGATGAATTTTTTTCTGCACCCCGACGCATTAATTTATTGACAGAGTAGTTGACAATTTATTACAGGAATGATAAATTCGACTGGAGAATGTAGAATATCTATATGAATGATCTTATGAATACAAAATACATTGTATTGTATGTTATATATACACATCTCTTTTAATAGTCGTTTTTATAATTCCGGCCATTTTTTGAAAGATTAGGTGAAATGAGTGAGTGATGAGTATCATAAAAGTTGGGCCTATAGGGTATTCGGGGTTCGGTTCAAAGTAGCCCATTCAATTAACAGTTGACACGGAGCACCCACAACAACCCCCACCCCCAAATAAAATCTCCTACTTCTTTGGTGGATCCCTCTCCTCTCCCCACGGGCCCTGGATGGACCCGTGCCTGATTCTATGCCAGGCACATGTGGCACCAACTAATATTAAGGCATATATTTAAATAGAATTATAATTACGTGGAAATTTTAAGAATTTTTATAAAATGATTAAATTTGATAACAATATGATGTTGCTGTACCTTATGGATACATGAAATCAGTTAATAAGAATTTAAGTATAAGGAGAAAATACTTGTCTCTGAATATTTCCATCGAAAGAGTTTCCAGCCTTTATAGCTCTTCACAGACCAATGCTTCCTGCGCAAGCGGGAGCGGGAGCGGGAGCGAACAGAACGCGGGAATGTGCAGTAGCGGGAAATTTACATGCAATCACACCAAATGACGCGGGAATGAATTTTTTCCACTGTTCTCTTAACAAGTTATCAATGCAAGTGAACATTGTTCTCTTATAATTTCAATTGAAAAATAAAAAATGTGTTCCTCGGATGAAACGCCATTTGCTGTCAGAAACTTCTTGCAATTGCATTAATGTAGAAAAAAACATAAGACTAAAAATTCATTTATTTTCTTAAAATGAAATTAACTAGGACCTTTTTTGAATTTAAGCTGTGATTCAAAAATAAACAATATATTCCGCATAATCAGTTAAATTCATACTTACCTAACTTTGTAATGATGCGGGACCTCCGGTGATTGTGGGAAAACTCTACATGCAGCGAACCAGCGAATTGAAGATCGCTGCAAGCCCGCGTTCGCATCCTAGAAGTGGCGCATCAGTGTGAAGGGTACATTTCCCGTCTTTGATTTTGGTCCCGCGCGAATCTCGCTCCCGCTCCTGCTTAAAGGTATTTGACGGAGCACTAAAACAAAATCCAAAGCAAAATCCATTTCCCAGTTAGGGGAACCTTGAAGTGCTCCAAGACTATCGCTAATTGTGACGACTCTTTCTGTATTAAGAGGCGCTGCAAATTTGAGAATGAAAGGTGGACAGTTGCATACAAAGTAATGGAAGAACAGATGAATGAATACGACGTTTCCGACAGATGTAGGCTAACAAGCTCTGCGGCGTGTATTGCTAAAGTGACAACATTTCATAGTCAGGTAAACAATCAAATGCGCGCTACTCGGTTTGTTTAGTCTCAGTGGTCTAAAAGGTAGCGTGCCTCTTCGCAGTGTTTACTTGCTGCTGCAGAGTTGTCACGATTTTGATTGTTCCGAGAACGCAAGATGCATCCGTCACAACAAAACGCTTTTGCGATCGGTGATCGCCCAATCAGGCCGCCTTTCAACTTCAATTCCTCTTTGATATGAGGTGACAACGAATGAAGGAGCAACTGAGTGACTGCATAACCAGTCCACGTCCACTCCAGACAGTCCAGCGGTCATTTGTTTATGTTGTACACGGTGAAAGAAAGGCGGCAATCGCAACAGATCCCAGCCGATTTACAATCCGGAGACCACACAGATCGATGGCATCTCGTGCGACTTCTCACTGTAGGGTGAGCAAAAAACTCAATAAACAAAATCAGATATGTGCACACGGAAGATGTGGTGATTGGCTGATTGCAGAGGAGAGATATGGTACAACTCTGTCTCGCAGATAGCCTGTAGGATTAGACGACTTTCGGACATCTACAGAAATCGGTAGGTGTTCGAACGGCGCTTTAACACCCTGATGGTTGTCTGCCTTAATTTATCATAAATTACGATAAAACTTTCGAAACAGCCGAAAAAGGGAGATCGCCTCTAGTCCACGATGCCAGCAAACCGCATGCACGCCGAAATGAGTCACTTGTGTCTCCCACACAAATGTGGAAAGTTAAGTAATCTCCGGGGCTAAAAAGTAACAAGCTACGAGTATTCGCGTACCTGCACGTGCACCTTAGGTCAACTAACTTGCCGACCAAATTGTCTTTGGCTAAGACGATTACGAGGCAACGGCACCGACAGGGGTCGACGAAATTTAATTAACTGGCAAGATATGCAAGGAGATAAATAAACAAATAAATGAGATGCGGAATCTTAATTGAACGGATCAAATGATTTTTGCGGATTTGCAGCACCACTGAGTTGTCGGTCCACAAAATAGGAAAGAGCTCGTCGGTGACATGGGCGTCGGAGGTGTTACGACTAGTGCTTCTGCAGGTAACGTGGTAGGGCTGGGAGCCTATTAAAAACAATGGGCTGTCAATTGACTAATTTAATTTGCTTGACTGTAACGGTGAGATAGCCTTTTTGAGGTGATTTATTACCTCATTTTGCTACAGTGTGGCAGTTGAATGGCTGGAGGCTATTTCTTTGCCTTGCTTTATCGCTGTTTTGCTCGTACCATCAAAAACCTACTTTAAGTTTAATTAACACAGCAACTATCCATTCCAAATTACACCGTAGAAACATTTACATACATACATTAAAGTATTATCGTATATTGGAAAATATAACAACAAAAATTATAAGTGGAATCTTTGAGAAATAAGTAACTGCTCGAAAATATTGAATTATGCAAATGAAAGAACGTACTACATACTTATGTCAGTTTTGTGGGGCAGTTAACTCTTCATATATCGTTTATCGCCTTGACCGTCATGATTTCCGTGATGCTCCTGTAGGAGGTGGTCCGAGTCTCCGCAGGTCTTCTCCAGTTGCTTTGAACAATTACTTTGGTGTTGAGTGCTGCTGCGTTAAAATATATTTACGGGGTTGGAGCGTATTCATTTGCAACTTTTATATTCCTCCCGGATGTCCTGTCTCCACGTATGTTAAAGTTATTGAAATTCTTTGGCAAATAACCGAGCTCTGTGCTCCTCTCGACCAGAGTATTGTTACTGATGACTTTAATTTGCCCCACGTAGTACAAAATTAAAAGAAAGTATTTATAAGCTAGAAGTACACAAAATTTGTATAGTCTGGTTACGTCCATTCGATCACTAAGTATTCGCAATCTTGTTTTGTTCAAATAATTGCTTCAAAGGTTATTAAATTGATTTAATAATACTGTGGTGTGGTGACTTGTTAAATAATGGACAAAGTTTGAAATGAAATAATAACTACACGTTTTATCATTCTAAATATTACTAAACATGTCCATAAGGTGCACATGTATCTATCTTTTGCATCGGCGGAATGTTACGTATGTTTCTTATAAACACGGCAAACAAATCAGTAACCTGGTCTTCACAATTTCAAAAATAATGAACGGTTTAATTTAAAAGAAAATCCCAGACGAATCGTTGTGACAGATTTTACAACTATTTCCTGGCGTGTAATAATTAAAAAGTGTTATCCAACATCTTTCGTTGAAGGGGACAACTCAATTGCATGGAAATGAAGATATTAGCCCGCTAGCTATTGCTACCTCTTCATACAGACACGCGGCACGCCATCCTTCGAGACAAGATTGCCTTGCCACCCATGCATCGAAAAAGTCCTAAGGCAGTGGCGTCATAGCTGCACTGATGCCGCAATATACCGTGAGCTGTGAGTCTTGCACTGGCAATGATTTATGTATTCGGCTGAAACTACGAATGCTCCTTTCGTGTTAACGTGATTCAATTAAACAACACGCGCCTCTGTAATTTACTTGTTCTTTATGCTCCATTGCGCCTTTATACAAAACGTACTCGTAAGTGCAGGTGCAGTAAGCAAGATAGATAGTAGCCTAAGGCGCCATCTTGCTCGATCTCGGAGGTGCACCAATGAATGCATTTTTACTACCTTTACCATTTATGTATGTTAATTTCACTTACGCTAAATAAATTTTGCGTGAAGTCTCAGCCTGAAGGGACAGTAATCGATAAAATTGCATTCAAAACAAAACGGCGCTATTATATTGCCATCCATACTTTGCTTTATGTCGTTGTTTTATTTAGCAATGATAAACGAATTTGTTTAATACCCAATTATGTGCCTACGAAAAAAAAAGTGATGTTGGCTCTATCAGTCTAATATGGACCTCTTTTGTTAGGGTTACGTACTGGGTGTGACTTCGGTGTCTATCCGCCTGTCTGTATGTTACCATTTTCCCCAGTAGCTACCATTGCGATCGACTTGAAATTTGGCACAGTTGTAGAAGTCAATTGCCTGCATTGATTCTCGGTGAAATTAAATAAAAAATTAAATAAAAAAAAGCGGTCAAGTCTGAGTCGGGCCTCCCGCAATACTTACAGTACATGACTTGTGATGCTTCCATTTCCTGGAATTTGTGTGAACAGTTTAGCAACAGTTAGGTAATTTCTTCTTTTTGATCAATGTTGACGTTATGACACACTTGCTAGATTTATTTCTAATCAATACTATTACTGTTACAGAATAGACAGAGAAAATTCAAGGGGCGGAAGAGTTGGCATTGCAATTCGGAAAAATATAAAGTCATGCCTGCTACCACAAATCAATAATAAAGTTATATTAACTATTGGAGTTGAAATTGAAATTGGTGCCCTCTACCATCCAACTAAAATTATATGTTCCTATTTATAGTAAATTTATAGTAGGTGGTGATCTTAACTGCGTAAGCACAAGTCATGGGGTTGTCCTTGAGCGGGGAAATCTGCCGCATGGATACAATTCAAATTATTATTTTAATTTACTTCAACCAAATCAAGCTATGCAAAAGGAAACCTCTCAGTAGTAGATAGAATAGATTTTGTCAAGTTGCGCTGAATTATTATCTCACCGGACATTGATGCACCTAAGTGATTTCACCTGCCGGTAATCAGAATTATTTGCTTATCCTCGAGGAGTAGATCGTAATCCACTCAATCTGAAATTAACAAATTGGTTTCAATATCAAAATTAAAATACAAAAGTGTTTCCAAATCTTTCTCGATAATCACTCACGACTGGATGAAATTGCGTGGATACTGAACACATCATTCACAAATATTATCAATGACTCTCTCCAACAATCAACACCATCTTCTAGTATGCGGCCTACGCAGGTCAAACTACCACAGCTAATTCAAAATATAATTACAAAGTGAAATATTGGTAGAAGAAATTGGTTAAGACACAGACTAGGCTAGATAGACTAGACTATATCCTTCCTGTATTATTTCGCTAAAGGTCCACATCGGTGCGGTGCTAAAATTAAGGAACAGAAACACCATACGGAAACAGTTTTGGAATCCTCAGTTCAACGTTCTTCACCGAAAAGTATAAAACTCACATTATATCGCTCCACAATGAAATAAAACCGAGTTAACAATTTACGTTCGTGCGCGCAACGCCTTTAAACTTGCGTCGATGAGATTATCAATCTCTAATTTGCACCACGACACCAATTCGCATGAACGACGTTATATCGGCACGGTAGGCACATCTGTTTGCACGAAAAAATATCTAACAACAAGAAAGAATACTCTCGACACACCTGCAAATCCCTAACCAGTATGCAACGCGTCCAATAGATAGGAGTAGCAAATTCGGAAGTGAACTCTCAGTTTGAATCGTCAAAAGTTCGTATTTTTGTGTTTAGTGATATTTCAGGATTTTCTGGGGTTTTTGGGGATATTTTGCCCCTCTAAGAGTTTGTGTATAGTTTTAAATCGTTTAGTGGTAAATAGTTCAGTCGCGGCGAGGGAAACTGCGTAGAAACAACTCTAGAAATATGCAAAACAAATTTGCCGGAAATGTAACTTTAAAAAAAGGTTAAAGTTAAATATTTCGGAATGTATTGTTTTCCGGGAAAAAAAGTTTGACTTTTTACCAGCCTTTAGGTAGGTACATCTTCTAGTAGGTAATAAGCAAATAAATGACTGAAAGGAAGTCAATAGAAATAAGCCCTTCGATTTATTTCTTAACTTTGCAGACAGAAACTCTTGCAAAATATCCAAAGAGACAATTTCCACACCAAACATTTTATTATAAACTCTGCAGAGTTAGTTACAAAATCCACTATAAGAAAATGCCTGAATTTGTCCTACTTAAAGGCTTCACATAATCGCGTTTGGAAGTTTTGCTGTTATGCAATCGCCTTGAGACTTGCATTAAGCCTGTGATGGTCCCAGCTCATCCAAATGACCCAGATTTATCTCACTTATCGAACAGTGTTGTTGTTGCCGTGGATTAAAATGAATACCACGACTGCTGACGAATCCTTTCAAGGGATGACACAACAAGTACGGCATACTTCCAAGGGGTCGGCAACAAAAAGGCAATTATAGGAGAAGCTTATCAGACTGGCAGACTTCTTTGGCCGGATACTTCTTGTGTGCGAGCTGTGCTCTAATTTAAACATTTTATTAGACCGTGAGGAGAATGAAAATTTTTAAAAGTCACTGCCGCATAAGATTCCTCCAGTTGACGAGACTTTGTCTGGAATAATCCGAGATATTTTCTCAACTCGAGAGGGCTCCACTTCTCAAGGAAATGTACGAGTACTTCAGTGTGGGAGAAGTACTCGTCTGAGTTCATTCAAAAGATTCTTGCGCTTGGCATTGCGCCTTTAAGGGAAAATAATTGAAAGCGCTTCCAGGAGAAATTACATGGAAAAACGTGCTGGACAACCGTGCAAATTAATTTCGGCACTGCTACCTTCCTGCGTTTTAGAAACTAAGTGTGAGCACATAATGAGTTTGTAAATTTTAAGGAGCTTGGCTCGGTGTTTGGGGATTGCTCAGTAAGTGGATTCAAGACGCCTCTCACTTAAATTATTAATGCCAAAAGTTTTTCAATATTTTCAAGTTTTCTCATCGTCTTAATGTTTCCTCTTAGCATTTCACGTTTACGACTTACTGGCAAGAAAACAGGAAAACTTTTGCACTAAACTAAATTATGCTGCTTATTAGGTTATCATGTATTCTGGACTTCAAATAAAAGAAGAGTCCTTAATGCGAACTGGCGTCGAACAGCCATAGGAAATGAGTCTGGTGACTTCTTAAGAGTCAAGAATTACCCGAAATTAAGAACAGAAGCAGGAAATCTTAAAATTCAGCGCCAAGTAATCGTCTTTCTTAAGATGTCCACTTCTTTCTCCGCTTAAATTCTGACATTAAAACATTAAAAACGTGCGTGGAATGTAAATAAGAAGCAAATTTAGTTTCAACTCATAAATCAAATTTTCTTTTTATTTTTCTACAAACATAAAAAAATACTTCAAGAACCAAAAGCTGTGAATTGGCGAAACTAGGAAGGGGAATTTTATTCTTGGTACCTCAGATATTTTAAACTGAGAAATTTCCTGCGTGCACATTTTAAAATCACCTGCATGCTTCTGTAGTCTTTGGTGGAATGCCCTTTCGGTAGTTGCACATGCTCACGCATAAGCCCGGGACGTGACAAGATAATTGCACTGAAAATCATCCGAAAAACATCAAGCCTTATCTATAGCCATTAATATGTGATACGATCTCGCAGATAATTTATAGGATACCGTTCCGCGTAAGTGATCTTTCGATGGACTCTATTAAGCGATCAGGAATGTGATACTTTGCCGTCTTGCCTGGCCATCTGATTTATTGCTAAAAAGTTTTGGTAGTCCCGAAATGGCTGAAGAGTGCCATTAGTTATGATCACCTGACATGATGTGATTAGATATCGCATATGAGATCAAATTACCTGACATATATATGAGAGGACATAAATCCCGCCTTTAGGTTAATTTATAGGTATCGCTTGGGCAGCCATTATGACTCCTGTGGGCGAATACGAATTTGAATGGAAACGATAAAATAATTGAGAACTGTAAGTTACCTTCTTTATTAGGTTATTATGCATTTGGTGGAGACGATGCAATGATGCATTTGCATATTACGCAGATAACAAGCGCCGAATGTTAGACGTATGGGCTAGGGCGGTGCTATATCATTCATGTTCGATTTTTTAAATTGCTTCATTTGGAAAGAGCTGCTTTTGCTTTCGAAGCGCCTGCCCGATTAAACTCATGAATACACTCATTCCATGTCAATATAAATCAAATTATTTACTAACTTTAACATATTACACATTTCTTAAAATGTAATTCCAGCTTTGTGATTATAAGTTAACGATTAAGCCATTCTTCAGATGTACATAACATACATGCATTTTATGTCACCAACCTTATAATATGTATCTCTTGTAAAATTTGTTGAAATTGTTTTTGTGGAAGTCAGTGGCTATTTGCGTCGCTTCTTACGTGTAAAACCCCATGTACACGAAAGTACACGTGACTAAACGGAGCTACAAGAGTCGTGTATGTACATGAAATACACGCGATAATTGTAATCGTAAATATCGAAATGACAATTGAGGTTAGGTTGACGCGCTCTGAAAAATAGTGTTTCGGGCCAACTGCTCCAAAGCAGATTTGCTGTAGCTTCGTCTCTTTCTGACCAATGAAAAGACGAGGATGAAACTACTGTGGATCTGCGCTGGGCACTAATACGTATTATACTTGTATACTGGACAGTGGATACGGTTGTGTGGGGTGTTCCAAATAAAAACCTATTCGGCGAGCTCTTTCAAAACTTTTATGAAGTCTGACTGAATATTTTCCTCTCGTCGAGAATTGAGAATTGATTCTGTCTCCTAAACTCCTAAATTTATCAATCGTGGAAATATAAACTAAGCAGGGAACGGTTGTAATCCAGATTTAGCGTACCATATTCCTTGATGTGTTAGAATTTCAGGAGTTTCTGTACTACTTCAAAAATTAAAAAAATATCAAAATCTCAACTGGTGGGCTCATTTTATTTTCAAAAACCAGATGAACACCATTAAATTCATGTCCTTTTTACACATAAACTTATTTCAAAACTAATGCAACAACCAATAAACTTTTTTTGTGAACTAGTGTTATCTGTTCGTCGTTCATAACTGCATACAGGCTTATGGCTCAATCCAAAGAATTATGCATACGCATGTCTTTTCTAGGAATATATATACCTCGAGTCCACTTTAATCGAACTCTAAATGAAAATAATATTATATCATTTCAGAGATTACGAAGTTATCTACCCATATTAGAATATTGCTCGTTTACAACTAAATGTATATGTACACTGCATTCCAACAAAAGCTCAAGTAAGATATCTCAAACAATAATCTCTTCGTGGAAGCGTCTATTTTTGTTACCTTGATAATATTGCAATAAGTGGCATCAGTTTTCCTTAATAATCTTCCTTGTAATCTTTTGCAAAATATTTTATTCAGAAATACAGTGAAAATTTACATGATAACGTTGTGGATTTGTTCGCTTTTAAATTAAATATATGTTATGTGAAGGCCCGCACTACACATATATTTCATATTTTCATATGAAATCCTACCAAATAAAACCCACAACATTTTTTTTTAAATCAGATATTTTTATATTCCGCGAAAATTTGTAAAATAAACTAAACATAAATTCGTATATCCTTTCTCTGTGCATGTTGTACATTTTTGGTGAAATAAGAAAGTGTATTATTTACATGAATTTCGAAGAAAATGTGGGAACAAGTAGATTTAAAAAAAATGTCAGAACATTTTGTTTCAATTTTGCAAGTGACTGTACCTGCAGTGGTAGAGGTAGATTAACATTTGTGGCATTTTTGAAAAGCACATTAAGACAGTTGTTTGGCGTCAGTTTGATGACGCTGCCTTAATTAGATCAAAAGATATAAATAATATAGTAATGTGCATCCGAATTTATGAATCACCCTGTTACATGAAAATGGTGCAGATTCTCCCCCCCCCCCTCCCCCCCCCCACTCCTGCCATATGACTTTTTGTTGTCTATGTCAGATCTATCACCCCTTTCCATTTTGGCATGCGTTAACTCATACACCCTATATAGCTCAGATAACCCTTGTTAATTTGTGTTATTTTGGGGAAAATTCCAACACTCCATTCTCACACAATAATACCAACCGAAATTCATCATTGTGCGAGGTCTTTTCGATAATTCCGTGGGCCTATTAAATTACCCAGCAAGCAGACATAGCTTTTTAATTCGGTAGGCAGGAGGGCCAGTGAATGCCAAAATATTAACAAGCTACGAAAATTCTGTAATATATCCTCGCATGAAGTTTTATGCAATTATCGTAAAACTAATTTAACGATTGATAGGAAAACCGTACATGGGTGCATGGGTCTGCGGATCGCCGCATAAATCTTGTCTGATTGAGACTTTTATCGGTCTTCTGTCTCACCAGTGATCCGACGCTATGGCAAAAGGACCTGACGTGGAGCTCGCCGACTGATGAATTAATGTAAGTTTGATGAAATTCACAGCAAATACTTTCTAGTTTATTGCCTTGCTGACAGCTGGAGTTCCAAAAGTATTAAACACGACTATATTACCGCCATAAATTACGACTTTATAATCCCTGAAACGTCGAGGCGTTCATTATACGGTCATCAAGCTATAGCTGCCGTTTAGCTTTGCAAAAGCGTCTTCCAATGGCTGACCTAAGTGGTTGTAATATCGCAAATAGCTTTAAATGACCGTGCAAAAGTTAGGCACCACGCCAAATTATTGCTGTGAAGTGAGCAGGGTAGCAAACAGATTCGTTGTGGAGGTGATTTATTGGCTTAGTTACAGGCGGGAAGGTCTGCATTAAACTATCGAATTCCCGACTTCCCCACTGTTCCAGCCTGATTAGAATCGGGGATTTATGAGCGGTATCCGTCTATCATGCAAGCTATCTCACCGATCTCTTCCTCCTAGAACGCTGATTCGCCGTGTCGAATTCGAATGCCGCAATATAAGCGAAGGCTTACACAGCCAGGTACACAATAATCAGAAAATCGAACTTTATCTATCGATAGCTGTGATCGCTTCTTCTGATAAAATATTCTTCCCATAATGAGCATCTCTTTGACGCCACGGCCCTGGCGCGCTCGATTCGACCATGTCCACCCTTTCCAATTTATTTCATTTTTCTCCACATCTCGTCCGGTGCGAGTGCTTAAATCGAAGAAATCATTACTTATCCTAGCAACCACAATCAACCACACCGACATGCTCTAAAGTCTAAAGTTAGCAGTTAGCAGTGCTCAAGATTGAAGGTTAGTAGCACACCACCACTTATGATCGGTGCGATACCTGGTTATTTGATATCTTTAGGTACGCTCGTTATTCTGGATGCCAGCTAGCCCCAATGTGGCGTGCGTCTCATGCCGCATCGAATAGTCGCCCAGGGGTCCGAGTTGAGCATTGTAAACTATTCGGCATTTTATTGAATACTTTGTTACTGGAAACTTATCGTGTTATGATCCACTTATGTATGCTATATTTGTGGGCGACATAAAATTATTAACGTTAATAAAGACAAAGTGGGAATTTTGGAATTGGTATGGAAAAATTGGAAATTGGGTCTCATGTTCGACATTGAAATGTATGTAATGTACAAGCTGTTTAAGATATCCACACCATTTTTATTTTATTTGAAAGAATGTTTTATGGCATTAAGTATGGAACATGATGTCGTTCAAATGTCCGCCGAGGCTTTGCTTGGTAGCACGTATTAGGAAGTTGACCCAAATTTCGCTAAAAAATCATCTTTAGCTACGTTAGCGGCGAGCACTGCAGATCGATGATAAGCAACTTATTGTAGCCTAAACTTTATGATATGGATACCGACGACATGTGATTCCAACTGGATGGCGCTACACGCCACACAGCGCATGCCACAATGGACATTCTGCACGAACGATTTGAGACTAAGCTACCGAGATCGTGCGATTTTACGCCTTCAGACTTCCTCATTTGATGCTATCGTAAATCACAGGTCTATGCGAATAAACCGCTAATAACTAATGACCTTAAACTCAACATAACGAAAACCATCCAGCAAATTCCGCCAGATTTATCCGATAAAGCAGTCGAAAATTAGACCTCCCGAATACGTGCCACCAAGCAAAGCCGCGGCAGACATTTGAAAAAATAAAAATGGAGTGGATATCTCAATCTTTTTTTTGTTTACATAATAAAACAGTAAGTGGTGGTGAAGTACTGAAACAAGTGGACTAGGTCTGGTGGATATGGATAATTAGGGACAACTTCCTGATCCAACGAAAATTAGGTACATACATGACGTTCGTAGGGCCTGGTCTTCTCTTATTATGCGTAGTTCTGAGTATCTTTGAAACCACTTCTCACACGTAAATTTAACATTCACTCCTAAGGTCCAACAAATTATATATATAAGCTTAAGAAGTTTTTTTTTCATTTGTAACAAAAAAGTATACTAATGTACATCTGACATGCTGTTTAACGAATCTCGTAATAATTGCACCCAATTACTGCTTTTTGAGATTATGTTGACTTCATTGTCCAGGAATTATGGTTTCGTGTTGGTATTAAGAGTTGGCATTTTAAGCCCCCAGCACTGCAGAGAAAATATTCGATTTATATAAGGCGCCAGCCGCCAGGGGTCTTTTGTAGTCGAGAATCACATTTTGAACTTAGTAAAGTGGCTCCAATATTGCTTCATATGAGTTGCTGCGAAATCATTTGACTCTTAAGACTTATTCTCCGATATTATACAACGTTTCTTTATAAAATTGAAAAGGTGTATCTATCTACTCCTCTTACAACAAATGATCCGTTTCAAGCCTAAAAATGCAAGTGCACTTGATAGTATTTAAGTGAAATTACTAGCTAATCGCAGCACTCAGCGAAAGTCTTTACACTCGATTTCTATAAAATAAAAGCTCTTATCGGCCATAAAAAAATTAGTGAACATTAAGTTAACTGCAGAAGTGCTTTTATCTCCACATACGTTTCATACGAACCTGTATAGGCAGCTCTAGACCGGAAGTGCGCTATCGACTTGAATCTTTTTTTCACTCGGTAAACAAAACAGTCGGTGGTGCGCTGAAGTACTCGTATGTACATCAGTGGGTTTCCGACAAACTTCAAATTTTGTACAAGGTTAAGAATGTTGCGCAATTGTCTCAGGTTAATCCCCAAAAGTGCAAATATGTTATGCTCAATACCGCCCTGGAGTACTATTTCAAGAAAATTTAATTGATAAGATGTTTATCATTAGGCGTGTAACGGAAAGCGTGCGGAGGTGTGTTTGGCGCCTCAGGTAAAGAAAATGCCGAACTTTATCAAATTTCTTGTGAAGTTCTTAAAATAAAATTTCCCTGCTTATTACCCCAGATACGTATGGTACTCATAAAACTCATAAAAAGATTAGGAGATAAATTGATATAGATTCTCTGAAATTGTTATTTCCATATTCCAGAAGCAACAGTGAGAAAACGGGAGATTACCGAAAATTAATTTCTCCTTTTCCTCAGAAGATAATAATTTGTCACGAAGTAATTTTAGGAGAATATTAACATGTCCAAATATTTGTGCAACCTTACTATGGTCTCTAAGACTTGATAACATGACAAATTGCCAGATTTTTTCATTAGTAGGAAATATAGTCATTCTGATGATTTCGAGCCGGTGCAGAGCAGAAGTAAAGACTTTTGTATAGAACACCGGTAGATATTTAAATTAAACCGATTGATCTCTCCTTCAGCCAATTAAGGCTCTAATTGTTGCGCGTCCACTGTGGAATTCTTTCGGTTATCTAGATATTAATGAGAGCACACCGTCTTTCTCCACCGCCGGCACAGAATAGTCACCTAATTGGATTAGCAGCCAGATCACTTAAATGCCACTATAAAGAAGGTGGAAGCGATAATTATGCGTGCATATAATAGCCATTAGAACAAAATCTAATTAAAGAGATACCGTTAATTCCTTTGTGGGATTTACATTACAAAAAAATGCAACTTTTGATGACCACTGAAAATTGAGAAAAAATATTTACATATTCGTAAGAACAAAAAACAATGAGGATACCTTCCAATTTTTATTGAAATTAAGTTCTTGCCAATAATTTTAAATAAATCTACACTGCCGGTCGAAAGTTTAGGCACAACATTTTAAAACCAATTGTTATTGAATATGTTTTATTAAAAAAAGTAATTTATATATACTGTTGAAAATCACAGACAATTAAAATAAACACACCATAACATAACCCGTTTTTGTAGAAACTTCTTTTTTTTTTGTTTTTCGTAAAAAAAAACAAAGTTTGATGGCAAAGCCGCAACACTATTTTTGCTTCACACAAAAAAAATCAGGAACGTGATTAACTGTAGACATATCACGCCGTCACATTTCCAACATTTATTTATTCGCAGTGAGACATACATCACCATTTAGATGATAAAATTAACACTATAAAAGCAAGACTCTATAAGCATAAACAAAATATGAAGGAAGAAAAAAAAATAAAATACATGTCGTTAAATATCTTATTTGTCAAAAAAACAGCCAATGCGAGTAGAGTAGAACTCGCCTATAAACTCCCTACAATGCAGTAACCCATTTGAGAATTGAGATAAGAGCGTACGCCGGAATATGCTATAGCGTTATTAGTAAGAGTGGTCTAATAAGTCACCACAAAACACAAAAACATGAATTTTTTCAGTTTCTATTAGGCTGACGGAAAAGCGGCAGTTTTCCTGTTATCTATTGGTTCAACACCTACATACTAACTCTAATAATAGCGAAATTTTGAAACCTATGAGGATGAAGAGGAACGGTGTTTTTCGCACATTTCGAGTTATATCTTTATAATCAATTCACCAAAGTATTTTTGGAATCCTCAAATATAGCCCCTTTTTTCCCGTCCTTTTTAAAAAAAAATAAAAATATTTCTTTGACTGTCCAAAAATCTATTTAGAAAGAAGAAATGTAACATGTACATAGGTATGTATTTCCACCAAAAAAATTATCGTTAAAATATAAACCACCTTCAAATAACAAGCTGTCAAAGTTGACACTATACGAGTATGTATTACCTTAAAAACACAAAATGGCAAAATGCTGAATATCAAAAGCAATTAATTTCAATAATATTGGAAAAGTCGAGTCTACCATATCTGTATCGATAGAATAGGCGCATACTTTGATTAATTATACTATACTTCTTGCTTGAGATATACTAAACCAAACTTATGACATCGGCCATTTCATACTAAACGACCTAATATGTTTTTCCATTTATGGTCCTGATATTCATACGTGCTATATATAGGTAACATATGTACATAGGTGCGGGCCAACTAATTTGATTCTGCCTGATTTCATATTTACTGCCTAACCCAAAATAATATAATTACTATCGATTTATTGATTACAATGAAAACAGAAGGTACGAACATAAAACACCTACCTCATTGCATCCGGAATTGCTCTCATGTGGCACGAAGTTATTTCCTCAGAGGAAGTGGAAACATTATGGAATTAATGTTACGAGTATATTGATTGGAAGCTTATCTATTTCGGGAAGTATTTACATTATGTCGTCAGTGCAGAAGTGTAAATAGATAATGGCATAAATGTGTTACAGTAAAAACTTTTAATATTTTCCAGGTTGAAAAACATATAGTATAATTTAAAAAAATCAATTTAAAAATTATATTAAATCAAATATGTATCATGCTGAAAAACGAAGTAAATATTTGTCCAGCTTTCACAGTATATTGCAAATTGCAGCTATGTATCTTAAATGTATATTGATTAATGCAAAAAAATCGGAAAACACCATAGATATCAATTTTGAGTAAGATCGTACTATAAAGGCAAACAAGTTGGCGGCATATTGGCACATCCAATATTAAGTCGAGTCAGATTGGAGCCATCATCTCGATTTTCTAATTTTTTACCAAGAAAACGGGAATCGATTTTGAATCAATTGGCGAGACCATATTGAATATTTAAATTTTGGTTGTTGAAGGATGTTTGATGAACTGCGAGAAAAAAAAATTAAAGTTTTAAATCAAAATTGAAATTCAAACCTACTCACTTGATGTACCTGGCTGGCACAAGTTAGGAGTAGGTTTTGTGTTTTTTTTTCAGATCTTGTGCCGGCAAAGAGTTTGTTTTGTTTGTGAGTTTCTTTTGCGCGGTGTTTTTTAGAATAATTAAGTTGGCTCTTAAAAGAATATTATGAACTAATTTTTAATAAAACTGAATAGAATGAGAACTCATGGTTAATCTTTAATTGACCGCTACACATTTTGACTTCATCACATGCAGATGAACAATTCACAAACTCTTGTGACTTTACCAACACTTGCTAAATTTGCTCAGCATTTTCGTTTGAGGAATCAGTGGCCCACTGCGGCATATACCTATACTAGCGCTAACTGCCGTTCATTGGATATGGTGCCTTGCCTGGCCTGTTCATCTGCCTGGTAGTTTCTTTTATGGTTCCCGAGTCCTGGAACCAAAAATCGAATGATAAAATTCCTGTAAACCGGCCAATCGTTCACGACATTCATCCAGTAGGCTAGATGAAACTATGGTCGAATCGAGAGGTTTTGTTGCAGCTTACGAATGCATGAGTTGTGTTGATTTTATACTACCTAATAGCGGTGACACACGGAGGGCTAACATGGTCATTTCCAAATAATACTTAAGCGTGAAAGGCAACTTAGAATTTCAGAAACTTAATGACACACGGCAAATTGGCACAAGATTATTTAAGTAGTATTTGGAGGGTGTATCATTTGACTTGTTCGTGCGTCACCGATATAAAGTCGATGCAAGCCTTCATGATCGCCAGTACGTACTTCCATCAGAAAGAAAATTGGCATTGAAATTCCGGCGCAATCACTCTTCGCGCATTACGTCATCGTGCTTCCATTCCACTTTAGACGCAGTCCGGAGTTATTATTGTTCGAGTTTTTGTTCCCGCCAGCCCGAAAATAGGCCTTTCGAGAAATATGCGATTGAAAGTTTAAATAGTTTTTTTTTGAGGCTGATGCGAAAATAACCGATTTTTCAACCCTTCTTAGTGGTGTTCTCCCTTTCTCGGAACTACATTTTTTAAGTTTACGGGCGTCCTCTATACCAGAACTGGTTAATCATTTTGGAATTTTTGCATCCCTATTTACGGCTTACTTTTTTTTCAATTCCTAAGGTCTAATGCTACACTGGGGTTCATTAAGCGATGGTTTAAAGAGTTCGATGATCTTTACATAACGAAACTTCTTTATTGCACTTTCGTTAGGTCCATCCTGGAATATGCTTGTCCGGTCTGGTCCACATTTTACAAGGCTCATATACATCGAATTGAGGCCGTCCACTGAAGGTTCCTAAGATTTGCACTTCGGAAACTTTTTTGGAATGATCTTTTTTTTGCCTCTGTATAGGGACAGGCTTAGACTAATCTCTCTTAGCACCTTAGAGGATAGACGTAACAATTCCAGAACTGTTTTTGGTTTCGACTATTTGTAAGGAAAAATTAATTCGCCGGAGTTGTTAGCAACATTTAATTTCTCTGTTCCAGCGCGCTCTTTGAGGCATCATGATTTCCTCCAGATATCAATTTATCGTACCAACTACGGTATGAACGAACCCATGTCATCTATATCACGTCTCTTCAATCAGCATAATGATGTAATTGATTTTAATCTTTCTAGACGCCAAATAAAAGATCGGCTTAGCTAGTTTGTTTAGCTTTTTCAATTTGCTGGGTTTCTCTTAATTTTGTGTTGAATAAACTTCAATTGTAAATTCTATGCAATCAGCTATTTGAAGAACTTGAATAAATAGTAGCTTAAAACAGCACAGTTGAATCACCACAAGATTGCTGCCCGTCAATGGTCAAACTGCGTGCTTGTCGTATTTATGAAATAATTTAGAGCTGCGGGGTGCCAAAACATACTTTGAATTTTAGTACCGCCAAACTGTAGTTTTTATTTAATTTGAGTTCGCCAACTTATGAACTCACTACTGCTAAAATTAAGAAGATAACGTTTTGAAAGGATGTGTACCATTACGCAAAAACCCTTTGCTTTTAGACATCATATAGCATCGTAGCAAGTATGGGAAAGTGTACCAAAACAGGTGACATCAAAAATTCAATTTTCTTACACTTCCGTAGGCTATGACGTTGCAGTGTATTCAAAATTACATACGTTAACTTAAGAGGACATTGAAATAAGAAAGGAAGATGCCTCACTCACTTATCCCTGAAATGTGTCCAAGTCTAACAATGGTCACAATGAAGGCACCCCGATCTGGAATCATTTATCTGAAGCCATTTCCGAAGCGTCCAGTTCACATTTGATTGATCGGTTCAGTCGAGCTACGGAAAAAAACAAGGTGGGGAGGCCTTATCGCCGCGGAACAAAAATGTTTTGATTGATTTATCTACAAGCCGTGACTGATAGCGTTGTCAACTGCAATTTTATCCTCATGCAACATCAATTGTGCCACCTAAACCAGCCACCGGCTGGACAGTTTGTTCTGGGGTAAATCATTCATGTTCGGCGCTATAAATTAGTCGCAGCCGTTTCTGAATCCTACCCCAATTACCAAGGATACGAATGACACGCCATCCAGTCTGATATGATATTCGCATTGGCCGCAGATTTTATTTGAACTGTTTGGAGTTGTGTTTGTAAAAAGGTAATTGCCTTTCATGGCAGCCGCCCGCTATTATGAATGTCCTCCGACGGCCCGTTGGACATCCGACCGACGTTCTGGCATATGCCCGGCCAATTTGTCACGGCAATTGATGGATTCGATGAGCCCAATTAATGCCAAGCAATTCACTGCTGTTCTTGTAATTTGAAAAACTTGCTTCCGCCACCTCCAGGTGTTCTGTGCTGTGAATGACGGGGAGGTGACTGTAATGGCTGTCCTCACTGAAGGCCACTGAAGAATAGAATCAGTTAGTGAACAATTAATTAAATTAAGCGTATAGCTTTCGAGGTTGCGCGAACCCCGCATGTGCTGCCCATAAAGGCCTATCTATATTCAGCGGCTGGTTTGTTAATAATATCCAGCGACGGACTTTTAATAAAAGTTTCTCTCACCCGCTGCGCTATGGGGCGTCCCGCGAGGCCCGATCTTTCAAAGCGACCAATCGAACAAGATCATTAGGCGGTTGACAAAATATCTCTTGCAAATCGGAACCGTTGCTGCAGCCATCCATCTACCGCCATTCAATGCGTGTCTCACGAGGTGTCATTTTCTTGAAAGCCTAATAATAGCGCTACACCGAGAGACCCCTGCCGTTTCGGCGATTGATGCTAATCAAAGTGGAATTGTTGGCGCGCAGAGCTGCCTAATGGCGAAATCGTTTGGAGAATACACTTGTCGACTAAACTGTGCCACGCTTGGTATTTTAGTTTCGATCGAAAATTATGTTGTCACTAATCAAAGCTGCATACAAAGCGACAATTTGTGGAATAAATTAATATTTCGTCGGCAGATGAAGGCTTTCTAGAAAAACGCGTCAGAGCACAAATAACGAATTTCTATTTCTAGCACGGAGAAATAGATGGCTCCCTACATCGGGCGATATCCCCGGACGCGGTCATTAATAAAAGTTAAAAATTCAAACGATATCTTAATATTCAGATGTGTCATCGGACGATCGATGAATAAAGAATTTTAGCCCTCGCCACGCATTGCGTCTGGACCGAGACAACAATTACATGCATTGAGATCGGAGCGCCTGTCCATCTGCTGGAAGTCTGAGCCAGATATCAAAAGAGATCGAATTCGATTTCGAAGGTGTGTTTTTATTTAGTCTGGTCAAGTGGCTCGATATCATTGAATTAGGGGAGCTCTTCGGGCCTCCGTTCCGACTGATGGGTTGACGAACTCTGAAAGAATGCGCCGAGCATTCATTCCTTTGTCTTATCGTTTATTGCTTGTCGCGTTATTAGTTTCTCCAACTCCGAAATCTTCTTATAAGGCATTTGACTTTTTATGCCAATATTAAGTGAATACAAGAATTGGTAATTGTTAAAATTAACTACGTTAGTTCCGATGTCGATAAAATTGAAATCATAGAGGAGGTCATTCTGAGAAACTATGCCTTTGAGCATATGCCGCGGAAACCTACAAGGAAAAAATATACGGTCTCCGAAGGAAAAATGTTTACTAAAACATTAACATTTATTTATAACTCTACTGAAAATATTTAAACGTTTTTTGCTTATTAAGTCGTAACACTTTTTATACGTCTGTTCTTAAGCCAAACTTAATTTTATTATAATCCTCTAATGATGCTTTGATTAATTACGGAAATATTTTAAAATCAATATTCAGTTCACTCAGCTAAGCTTGATAAATTTTTATTCACCAATATCAATTTATTGAAAACAGATGAAAAATGAACCTACAGAATTAACTAATGAGGGACACCTGTGCCTTATTTAATGATCAATCTATCGAAAAACTAGGAGTAATTTTTAAAACTTTACTGTTGTCCTTATGTGGTTTCGAAAAATCTAATAGAAGAATTTTTGTAATTAACCCTAGTCGATGCAGCTTCAGGAACTTTTTTGGTCTCGCATAAATTAATAAACAAACCCGTCTAAAAACAAATTCCTCTTCCTGAAGAGAGGTCCAAACTTAGATCACAATGAGAAATTAATTTATGATGAGAAGTGTGAAATTATTTATTTTATTTCGCTCCGAGCAGGGAAGGGGTTTGCATAAGAACATACGAATATCCATGTTCTCCAACTCACTTTGTCAGTCCGGTCCGATATTTTTAGGATGAAGCGAGATCCAAATATGGCGCTTTTTATATACTGTGAAACCGCAACAATATTCAGTTTTAGGCAGGTAATTTACGAATTAGGGAGGTAGGTAATTATTTTGACTTATTTTTATTAATTTTACAGAATAGCTGATTATAAAATACGGTAGCTGAAATTTAGTATGGAACATTAGCGGAAATTCAGGAAATTTTTTCTGAAAACATAACCGCATATTATGCGTGTTTTGTCAATTTATATAATCGCCATTTAAACCTTCTAGGATTAACTACTTTGTAGACATTCCAGAGGGTAGCACAAAAAATGTTCGGGAGGGGTTTGCATAAGAACAGACGAATAACCTCCCCAAACACACTTTTCCAGTGTCTGGCCTATCCTAGTTTTAGGATAGAGCGAGATCTTAATATGGCGTCCTTTATATATTTACATATGTATAGTGTAGAGCCAAACTATCTCATACCCTTTTTCCTCGCGCCGCAAACTTGTTTACTCTGTTATAAGGGCCGCAACAATATTCAAGTTTTACGCAGTTAATTTACGAATTAGTGACATAGATAATTATTTTGACTTGGTGGGTTGGTAGGGGGGAGGGGGCAAGTAGTCTTCAGCCCCTAAAGCTTCCTGCCCTGTCTACGTGCCTGGTAGTTGCCTCGACAATTTGTATATAAAATGGTACTTTTCCTTAAGTTCATCATAAACCTAAACTGGCGCGTAGCAACCAACGTCTGACGGTCAGAGTACTTGGAGAAGTGGTTGGAATTGGGAATCATGAGATTTTGACAGAAAAATTGAACATTAAAACTTTAAAGTTTTTCAAGCACCTTGAATGTAAAATTTGTTGGAAAAATCTATACGTATATTTTCAAATGGGCGCTATATTGTCAAAAACAAAAGAAAAAATGGCTACATTTACGATAATGGTAATCACCCAGTATAATGAAATTATTATTTATTAATTCCAGAGAAACCAACAACGAGTTTCTGTAACTCTCAGAGTTACATATCATGTCATTAAGAAAGTGAGATAAAGTTACGTTTCTGTAACCACTTTTATGAATGAGTAGTTAGAGAAAAGTGATAATCACACAACTGATGTGTATATTGTAAAAAAGAGGCGACTCCATTTTTAGTATATTTTGAGCTCCAAAACGTAAAACCTTATCATATTTCCCATAAAATATATTTTTGCGTGTTAGTTATTTCGAAAAAGCAAATATTGTTTTCTCTACTTAAAAATTGAATTATCAAAACGTGTTTTGTCTTTGACATTTTTAATAAAACGAAACAGAAAAATTATTGAGGGAATTTGCTTCAATCATTCATCAAGTGCCTCTGTATTAAAAATCTAGCTGAGACAATATTTTATGGAAATGGAAGAAACGTTTCTTTTTCGATATTCATGGTCAAAGTCATTTGCAGTGCAGCACACTCTCACCAGGGAATTGATACAAATGTGTTCCTTATCCTTTCCCTCATATCACGGCTCAAATCTTTTATTAAAATTTTCACTGTTGGTTTTTTTTAAATAAAGAATAGCAAAAAATAGTGCAAACTGAAAGTAATAACGTACGGAATCTTTCTTTCTTTCCTTGACACAAACATTTTTTTTTTTTTTCTCTATTTTTCATAGTGCAATTATTTATGGAGAGACCAATAAGAGCAAGCCCTTTCAAACCCCCCTAAATAACCAGATAAACAAACAAAATTGTTTTGTTTTTTATTTTATTTATTATTCTCGGACTAGGGGCAGGTAAGCGAGTTCTAGAACTGTGCTAACTTTCATGTCGATGGCTTATCTGTCTAGGATAATCGCCGGTAAAAAAGAAAAAAAGAAATAAACGAAATACGGCAGCAACACTTGTACTGACTTCTGGAAATGGTATGCGTGAGAAGCCATAGGTCACGAATCATGTGTTCATTAATTCTCTAGTTCCCAAGCCGCAGCAATCGTCGCTTCCCTACCCTTAGTCGCACCGTAAGTCTGAAGCAACCTGCCAAAACTAATGGCGCTATAAAATAGGAACGGAATGGCATCTCATCTCAGGTATCCACAAGAAACGGATTCGGAGTGATCTTGTCAGCGATCGAAGATCAATGCAGGGCCAAGCTCTTCGTTTCTCTTGCTGCATATCGAACAGTGCGCCCCATATATCATTCGACACATAAAGCGGATATAACAGCACGAGTGGAAGAATAATGGCGGGCCCATACAGGAAAGTGTAGATCAAATTGAGCCTCGTGCGATCATATTTTGAAGACGTCTATTGGTAGTTGGCCTAATGACCATCTCTGCCTGCGGTGAGTTAGCAGGGCCAATCCAATCGCACCGCCGGGTCCTCTTGATAAATATGCAAATTAATGTGCATCGATCAGGTGATGCGACGTGCAGCATCTTCAATCGGTTCCTAAGGGCTATAAAATTGTCTCATTCTCCGGATTCTTTTTAATTTAAATCTGCTGTGACTTATAGGGCACTGAAACCGAAAACTCTGAGAAATGAGGCATTATGCCTCCTCCAGCAGGCCGGTGCATAACTCTTTTAGCTGACCAGTGATTGCAGGTCGGCCGCCCTCGTGTTCGCGCTATCAGCAATGCAAGCTGTTCCCATCGATGATGAACTAATTTATGAGTCATGAGACAAGCGCTGGATATAGGGCAAGCGCTCTTCCAGCGAATTCCAAGCCTCTACGCCAGCATGCATAGGGCACAGCACTGACGCCTCCATAAGCTGACTAATGTCAATGGCACACAATCAAATGCACCAAGAATGCAGTCGCCAGCATTTTTACATCTGCTTTCTTCTCAGGTGCCTTATCCTCCTTACTATCGACAGAGCGTTCGATAATGGGGCAAACCCAGTTTCCTCGAGTGGGAGCACGGCCGTGATAAGGAAAGCCCATCAGCTTCTTCGTGAGATGCGCATTGTCCTATTCTATTAACAGCCGCAAGCCGGGCATAGTTTACTCGCTGGAGCTTTTGGGGAGAACAATTGCCACTCGATTGCTTATGAGATTGCTCTCCAGAATGTTAACATCCTCAACTTTGGGGCGTTAAAGCTATTCACAGAAAGGCTAAAGTTAGTGCTTTCATTTAAGGTGTACTTTTCATTCAACAGATGGCATTTGAAAACTTTTTGCAAGTTGAAGCTTTTAGAACTAAATCGGTTGCAACGACTTAAAAAGCTATTTCAGCATTGCCAATAACAAAGAAATGAAAAATAATTTATTAACGACTTTTGAATACCCGGCATATCTAAGAAATAACTTTGCATTTACCATCGCATCAACTTAAGAGCTGAGTTGGCTGAACTGTTATTAAATAGAGTACTTAGATTATTAGAGAAGTGGAGTTTTGAGTTTTCACCACTAAGGAGATGTGCGGAGGATGAGAAGAAAAAGCTTAGAAAAACTTCCACCCCATTAGAAAAATCCCATGAATCTACAACTGCTGATATGTTAGGTACGAAAATGAAGATGATACTTATAAAAGTACTGTAATAAAAGATTGAAATTCATCTATGAAAAATAATCTACAAATGTACCTAAAAAGCCAAAAAGCATTCAAATCTTGGGAGTCCCAGGCGCCAGGGCCCAAGACCGATAGTTAATTCACGGATTCACGGAAAGGACCCAATATATACATATAATGCATCTCTCCTCTACAGGGCTATTGAAATAGGCGGCGCAGCAGGGCATAGGGATAAAAAACTGCGTGCGAGGCCCAGCGAATATAATCCAAGCAAGCAAAGTGAAAGAGCGACTGCGTGGAAGGGTAAAGCAGCTCTGACTGTGCTATCTGTGCTTTCCTGACGTAACGCGAGGCATCGCCGATTTTATGTAAAGCGTCATCAGAATTTGTGCTGAGTACACAGTCTTTGTGTGATTTGTTGGTCCATGCTACAAGCTACATGCTGTTTAAAAACGATTGGGAGCTATGTTGGTGGGGGCACTTACGCGATTCTTTGGCATGGTAGAGCCACAGGAAGAGCGATTAGGTAGAACGTTTCATCGCTAGTTTTATTGTTGTGATATATGACATACAGTGGAATTCGCTTATAACGATATTCAAGGGACCCAATCAGATCGCTTTCAATATCATTGTATCCGGATTTAAAGGCAAACAAAAAATTACGTACAAAAAAAACCAAAACGGCAACTGCGCAAAAAAAAATTAAAATGTGTACGTAATGTATGCGAGTTTGTAAACCAATAGCGGATACCATGAATTCAACATATAGAAAACTCAGTAAACACGTGAGATCGTTAATTAGTTCACTACCTTATTCATTTACCTCAGAATATCAAAAGCGAAAGAACATCTCAGAGCTTTTTATGTTGTAGATTTTTTTGGAATTTCCATCCGATTTTATTTGACAATGTAATTCAAAGATACAACGGTTCGATAAAAATTGGCGAAAGAAAGCACAGTTTTTCGTTCCAAATGGCATCGCTATATTTGAAATATTCGTGGTATACGAAACAAAATATGGCACATGAGGTAGAAAACCAACATTACGACACACCCCCATCTTCTCCACTATCAAGTTATTTATAGAGATCAGCGATTAGTCAAATTAGACAAAAAAATATTAAACTTTGGAATAACTCGCATAGAACTGAAAATTATAACAAATGAAATTTTATTTAAAGTCAAATGCAAAAAAACTGGTTATTTACATATGTACATAACATATATCTCTTAACCGGTAAGTTTTATCGTAAAAATAGTACATACAAAGTTTGTAGATTATTCGATTCAACAATTTACAAGTGTGGATCCTCCATCCGGCGCTTGGAGTACTTGAGCGAAAGAAATTGAACGTGTATACCTGACCAGTGCCTCTACCTGTGGCTGTAACTAAACTGTAGACCTGAGACTCTACTTGTATTGTTCCTTTACTTTCCTTCTTCAGGATTTTCTTGAAATGACAGTTTTGAACTGGTGGTTGGTATTCAAGGTAAATTGAGAACGAATTGGGAGTGATTTTGTTGCGGTAATGTTGGAAATACATATAAATATAAAATGTAGCCATTGAATTTAAATAACAAATGGTAAATTCCAACGATATTTTACTTCTCGAGAAACATTTCACCATTTTGGTACGAGGTCACTTTTTCCATTCTAAATTTCCCACTAATACATTTTTTCCATCAAATCTTTTTTCCATCACTGCATATTTGCCTTGTACGAAATGTCTACAAAAATTCAAAAAAAAATTAAAAATATCCATCCATATCATGGAATGGAAATTTCAGAATGAAAAAAAAAATAGATTGGAAAAAACATCCTATAAAATCAAAATCTTGGGAATCGATTATCTTTAACAATTATTTTAAGGGCCTATCCAAATCGAAGTCTTCGTCTTTATCTCGTTATGACAGTTAATGTCGTCAGAAAACAAGCCAAGCTAATATAACAAATAAATCAAAGACAAAAACCTATTCGCATTCGTTTGCTTTGCTTAGCTAATAATTTGAATTGAGTTTTGTAAATACTCGTAGAGGAATATTTAAATGACCCTAATTGCTGGGCAACTTGGTTGTTAAAAATGTTACCTTTAAAAAGTTGCTGATGATCTGTTCCACGTAGCTCAATGAATTTAATTGCTTTGTCAAACTCACGCAAATCTACCTGACAAAGTCAACCCAAACCTTGACTCGCACGTCAAGCTAAGCTTGTTACTGTTACACTGCTTAGCTAAGCTCAGTGGCATAGACATTCTGCCACAACAAGACAAAGATGAATACGAAGACTTGGATTCGGATAGGCCCTCAGTCAGTAAGATGTACGATGTGTTTACTAAATGCCATATCCACACTATAGTTGCGCTAAATCCACGGCGACGACGGCGCGGCGGGCAGATAGTTACAGCGTTCTTTTTATTCAACCAGCAGCTTATCAAGCTTAGAAAGCATCAGAATAACTATGCACGCGACTACACATTGTTTAGTTCGTTGTTAGCAACTACATACAGAAAAAAACATTTAATGCGGCAAATTCTTTCTAACCCTCTTTAAATCTCAATAGTCCCAATAATAACCTTTGTTGTCATTTCAACAATAATTCGATTATAATTAGACATGTAGATAGAGAGCATGTCTCCAAGACGTACGGGCCAAGCGCTTTAGGTAGGATATCATTAAGTGTAAGTTTGTTTGTTTGTTTTGTAAAAATTGTACCCTATGTTTACCTGAACGACATCAAAGTTTGATGTTGTGCGTACTCCTAGCTGTTATAACGGATATAGTTTTTTTTATTTCCAAGTGGGTAGGCGTTGCCAACGGTTTATCGGGTATCCAAGAACTTAGCCTTTCGGACGTGGGTACCTAGGGCTGAGGGCAGTTATACAGCACCCTTTCAAACTTTGCCATGTGAATATGTGCTTCGAATGCATAATTGAACTTGTATTTATTGTAAGATATTTCCAAAATGCGGTGATATAAGAACATGTTCGAACTGTAACCTAAGCACAATAGGATACTTTGGAGAACGTTGAAGCTACCATTTACATTATGGATTTCGTATGTACACTAGACACAGCATGGTACTCACACCTGCAGGAATGACTTCCATCCTTTTTCAGCCGAAAACAAGACCCTGCAAAATCAGACAATCCAGTGCTATACTCTATAGCTACATAGTGGTTTACGGCATATGACGCTCCTCGTATGGTAGACAAGAGTCGACCAGCTGAGTTTATCGATTGATGGTGATTTTCCACTTCTTCCATCGTTGGGAAAGGTTTCCCAGCCGATTTTCCTCAGTCGATATTCAGACGGAGAGAAGAGCACAAGCAAAAGAAAAAAGAGGAAGAAAAAATTTGGATAAAATTTCCATACTGTGCTTTCCTGAAAAGCGAAAACCCGTGAATTCATTCAGCCGCAGTAAAATAAGATTTGCACTGGTGCTACAGATTTGTGATTATTAAGGCTGATAAGGAGGCGTTCTTCTTGCAAGAAGCCGAGGAAAATCGTTTCCTCATACGTGCGCGCGGCAAGCTTTCCGTGCAAAAGAAAAGCTTTTCCTTTTTATAAGAAACCGTGTAAAATACGAAGAGCCTCGTTTTCTAGAATAATTTTTTACTGGGAAGAATTTTCCGTTAAAGAATATCTGAGACTATCAATAATCGAATTTATATAACGTTTACAAGGAGCCGCACATATATAGGGGAAATCGGGGAGTGAAGCGGGGTAAAAGTCGGGAAATTGCCAAGATACCGTTTTTAGTTTAAACTCGCTATCTCCCTCTCCAGTGCAAAAAAAATAAAACAAGAGAGAGACGTGATCAGAAAGGGACTTTCTTTGTGCCTTGATTTTGCTGTTGGTTCTCTCGCGGTGACGGTTGGAACAAGGGAAATTTTCTCCAGGAAATCTAAAGTGCTTCAACAAAACAACAAAATCAAACCAATGCATTTAGGTTTTAAACGTGAAAAATTAAGAAAAATTTCGCATAGCAAAAAATGTCTTTACCCCAAGAATGGAAGTTACAGGTAAGGATAAATTCAGCTTCACTTTTCTGACTCCCTCGTAAGTAAATATGATTTTTACTCACGAACCCTGCATGTAGTTGTCATTACAATAAGAGCTTGCATATGAACCATATGTGACGTATGCGGAGTTTCCACTTCACCATATAGGCAAAGTTGTCTTTCCCGGAATTCCATTATGCCGCAAACAGGCAAGGTACTTGCTATCTGATAAACAACAGGTCATCAGGACATGCTGTTCTCCGGATAAACTACATACATACCTACTTAATTGTTAGGCTGGTTGTGTAATTTGTGTTGTATCTCGTGGTTTGATCTTTGATGCAATATATTAAAAACGAATTCCCGAATATTTTCACGAAACTACTACTAGTTTCATATCAACCTGCCTGTCAGTTTGTCCGCACATTTTGTTTTCATTCATTATAGTATCTGAGTATATTATTTTATTTATATAGGCTATATTTATTTGTCGCAGCAAATATTCAAGACTAATATGTAAAAAATGGCCAAACCCTTCATAACCATATGTTTATTAGCTTAGGAAGCTCTTCTTCATATGTCTTATTCACTAGAGCTAGAACCTAATACTTAGCATTTGTTTATTGGTTTCCACCTCAAGACCCCAGGAGAGATTGGTAAAGGAATTGTAATTTAAAAAATTTTATTAAGCAAATCGCTCATTAATTTGTGCACAAAATACTTTTGTCGACAGATTAAACTTAATGCTCAATTGTTGAAACGTCTTTCAGAAAACAAAAATAAACCAAAATGTTTTAGCTAACAGCAAAACAACAAAAACATTTATTTTTTCAGCAACTATGTATGAGCTGACGAAAAATTGGCAGAAAATTTAGCCTTGAAAACCTAGAAGATCTGGAGGAGGAACGGTGTTTACACATGTTTTGAGCTATATATTTCACAAAAAATCAAGAAAATATTTTTTTGAATTTTTGGTGAATTTTAGAACACTCAAAAATAGCCCTTCCAAACGATATCCCACACGATACAAAAATAAAACATTATTTTTGACCCCTTCTTACTAAAAATAAAAAAATTATATTTCATAATCTTTGACTGATGAAATATGTGCACGCCAGGAAGACCTAGCATTATGCCAAATTTCAAATGACTACGTCATGTCGCTTTCGAGAAAAACGTAGTTGCCGAGCAAAACACTTAATCATGCCTATAATTCCTTATTTTGCTTTTACTAACAATTTTATAAAGTAGGTACATATCTGCAGATTAGTGTCTGCAATCAACCTCATTAATACCAAACTTCAGATTTCTAGGTCAAGTGGATCAAACATTAGGGCGTTGTGAAAGACGACCAGACACCGTGAGATTTCTATTTCTTATTTCACTTATATATGGTAATATATTTCTAGATGGTTCTGAGGGACAATACAATTAACAGTTTAAGAGTTATCAACCCTTTAGTAAATTGCCAACATTTTTGTAATTAACGCACAACATGCTCAGTTTTAAGATTTTTCAGTTAAAGATTTTCTTAAAATATCGGTTGAACTTCCTTCAGACTATCTCAAATCCAAACGGCATTTAATTTTATATACAAACAGTTATCGTCTATGGAACGAAAAACAAAATATCAAATTTACCAACGAAATGACAAGTCAAAAAAAAACAAAATTCCGGAATTTTACAGAATAACTTGTGAAGAAATTTTGTATGAAATTGTTCAGAAATGTCCTTCAATAGTTAAACTGCAAAATTCCCCACAAATATTGGGTGAATTTTACACGATAAAAATTAGAGCCGTAGCTAGAATTTGTTGCGCCAAGGACTAGAGTAATTTTCCGCCCTGCTGCAAATAGTTCCCTAAAAAAAGGTCAGCACAGTTCAACAGTTTTCAAGATAAATTTGAATGATTTGCAAAATCATAAGTTTACATTGGGAAAACTATATGGATTGTTATTCTTCAATAAATATTTTTTCGTGTTTTTTTTTTTCGCCTTTAATTGTTAATAAAAATTGTATGAAATTTTGTTCAAAAAAGCATTCGTCCAACAATAGCCACATATGTAAAGAATATGAAAGACAATATTTCGGCTCAATGGGTCCAATGACTTTCGAAAAAGAAGCGCTTAAAGTTTTGGAACCAGATTACTTGACGACAGGTGATTGGTTACCGTTAATGCGATTATTTACACGTGACAATAAGTTTGGATAGCGATATCGTCTTTTATTTAAATAAAAAAATCTATATTTGTATATCTGCATTCCTTATAAGTAACCAACTTTTCTTTCACGCAATCAGGGGTCTGAAAATAATTACATTAATTAGAAATATGTTATTTTCCCTGAAGTAGTATTTGGAAGTTATTGTTCGAATATGTAGGAGATTAATAAGGTCCAACGTCCAGCTCAAAACAAAATTAAAAAGACATACATACTAATCTTTAAGGGGTTAGGGCAAATACAAATGATTTGCTCTTCTCAAAGGTTATAAAATGGCTGCAGTATAAGTACTGAAAATAGGGTCCTGCTTTTCGCGGGGTTTGTGGAGATCTTCAATTCGGACACAATTTTCATCCTGGGACATAACTCGAAGATTTTTATTTATTAAACTTGGAGAACCCAAAAACTTAAAAAGTTATCAAAAAAGTGTTGGTAATTCATTAAATAAATATATCTGAAACATGTGTACACAAACGTTCAAGTAATTCGGATAAAATACCGGAGAGTTGTCAATATGGAAAATATGGTTTTGAGATGATCGCGATTTTAGTTTACATAAGTTTAATTCGATATTACAACAACAAAAAATGTGCTCCGAGAAGTCAACTAAAAATCACAGAAGCACTTCAAATTTCGGCTTCAGGTTTTCAGAATTAGCAATCAATTAAGCGATTAAGTTTTCGACGAAATTTTTTAACAAAAATGTTAACTCGAGCTTTAAGCTCGAGCACTTAAATAAAATAAAAATATTTCGAGTTATTGCCTACTATTCCTTGATTTAAGCACACAAGAATGTACAAGCCAAATGAAAATTCTGAATATTCAGAAATATTTAACTTTAGGCAGTTTAGCCCTTCCTCGAAACGTCAAACGTTCCAAAGTAACTAAATCGTCTGTAATTCACGATTACTACGATTTCCCCAAAAATCGATGACTCCAGAATGTTCCACTAGTGTTTATACTATTTTGCTATATTTGCGGTGGATATGACAAGTATTTCAGGTTGCCGTCCTAATGTATGGTGCTTTTCGGTGCTCGCATCCACCTACTCGACTTGCGTAACGTTGAATCCCCATCCCATGCCTTATTACCAGCAGATATCTTACTCATCAACTATGAACGTACTGCGAAGTGCGAAGACGAAAATGCGTGTTTGACAACCGTACGTTCTCGTTGAAGTGCGATTCATCAAATATTGCACCCAATATTTTGAACTGGGCATATCGAAGATGAATTGCATGTTCACACTAAGCATTCCAAGGTAATGGACTAAAATATGAATTTTTTAAGGCCTGTTATTATATACCACGAAAATAAATGAAATAAAAAAATATTAGTCATATGTAGCAACGTCTCGTCAGGTAAAGGGACTGGGATAATATGTTCCTTGAAAACTTCGATAGTGGCACAAACGACTATGGAAACATTTAAGTAAATCTAATTCGGCTATTAAAAAGCAATACTCGCTGACACAACAGCAAATATTTCATACGCTCTTTTCCCACTTCAACGATACGATGTAGGAGGATATCATCCCACTGTAGATACAAACATAGGTTTATTCATTATTTCTAATTTACTTTGAAACATCCTTTTGATCTGGATCGAAACACGCAGCTAATATAAAGAGTACAGCAGGTATATATTTTGTAAGTGCACATGCGCACAGTCGTCGAAGTACTTCATCGACCCATATCGCCGATTTGGCATTGTTAGGGAACCCGAAATTTTGATCTTAGGGCATGAACTCTCTATAGACTTATAATAACACGCACGAATGGATAAAAATGTTCACTCGACATGGTGAGAATGGATTAAATTAAATAAATCACAATTCTTGTAGGTAACCACAGAAAAAAATCTACGGCAGACAATAATTTAAGGTATCTTCCAGGTCATTACCTATGTACATATTATTGCAATTTTAAAAGTCTGGAAACATGATTTCAATTTCATATTGCGTTGGTGAACATATAATTTAGTAATTGCAGTAAAATATTCATAATTTGAGGCCGAGCACGACAGAGTCTATTCGGCGAGCGTGCAGTATCATATTTCGTAGTATGCTGTAAATTCGTTGCATATATTTTTCGGAACGAAAAGTCATTTTAATCACATATGTACATATGTAGATTTAATTAAGCAAATGTAAAATTCAATGAATGTGAATACATGCGGATCAAAGTAGTACATCAACAAGGCCTTGTGCTTTCTTAAAACCCTTTTTGGATCCATCCATAAGCCTATTGTCACATCGAAGATAGGTAGAAGTGCAAAATTGCAAGGCAATGAACTAAAGTCCGAGGTGAGGTCAATACTTCTGTGGCCTGATTTCCCAGCCTTTTGTACGCAGGATGACTGGATACACTTTCTGCACTGCGATTCAAGTTCCAAACTTTGTTTACCCTCGCCCTCCCTATCACTGGAAATTGGAATATCTGTGCAGAATCCATGTACATCATTTGGGGTATCTTCGTATATGAGTACCAACACCTTGGAGAGATCCACTGGGGATACTGGGAAATTTTATGGCGCATGAGTTGTCCGAGCTTTTGCTCATATGATTCTCGTTCGCCAATGTTTTGCTCTTGCATTTCACTTGATTGCCTGCAGTATCTGTCAACGTATTTTAACCCTTCATGACCCAGGATAGCGAGAATAGAAGAAGCCTTTGATTGCTTATATTTCATTTCACTATCCATCTACGTCATACGGTCTTGGGATGAAAACTCTTGGCAGGGCATCACGTGCGAAGCTTTTTCATTCATTCTTAGCCGTTGACATAATGTCGCCCTATAATTTTCAAAGCTAGACAGATAATTCAACCCTGAAATCTTCTCAGCTGTGCACATAAGCCTCGTCCTTTGGCAAAATTATGAAACAAATATAAATACGAATGTTTCTAGCTAAAAGACGTCTCTGCACAATTGGAGAAAAAAGAGAAACTTTAATAACAACCTAGTTTAAAAAGGTAGAAATATGTATGTTTATGCAGGAAAATTCATAAGTGAGGTGTATCGGTCTATGACGGTGACCCTAAATCGGGAAGGATGACTTAAAGGTTTACGATTTACTTTACTTTCACAATATTTATTTTTTGTTCTTTTTTAATTTAAGGGGGAAGGCCACTGTGATGGGTAAAAAAAAAATATTTTTTTTTCCATCTTAAATTAAGGCTTATATATTCAAAAATATGTGCACAAAATTTCAGGTCAAAATTTCAAAAATTGACAGAGTTACAGCCATTTGAGTATAGTAGTAGTAGTAGACCGACTGTTTTCCCCTTGACGTCCCGATGAGAATGGCACGCCCCTAAGTCCTTTGTTCAAACGTATTTATCAATAGATGACTTATTGGGGTTCTTTTCTTCGAATTTCTTTTTTTATTGCTATATAAATATATTGTTCTATTGTTATATAAATGAGCGAGAAAAATGGACTAAAAACTTTAAACACGTTTTTCTCGAAATGACTTTTTTCAAACTGGTCGCATCGATAACTCGATCAATTATTAACCGATTTTCAATTTTCTCTTTTTGTTTTGTTCGTATTTGCAGTGGCTATGGTAGAGCGTAGCCGATTTAAAAAATTTTAATTTTACTATATTTTAGGCTGTTTTGAAACAAAAAAAAAGGTCGAAATGATGGAAAAAATGTTCAATTGGTCGCCATTTTGTGAAAAATCAAAATAACAAAAATCGGCTACGTACGACGAAAACTACATTCATATAGATTATAAAGAACTTTTATTTTGTTTTTTCTGATAACCGGTTCTTGAGTTATCGATGCGACCATGGAAGGGCAATTTTTTTTTGGACTCTACGGCAACGCTCATAACTATAAAACTATTTAATATTTTTTAATAAAAATTTATGCAAATATTGGTCAATGTACACTATATAAAATAAATAAAAAAGAATCCTGATATTCCTTCATTTTCCCGGCCAAAAAAATTCTCGAAAATCACTCATTTTTTCGGCCGTCACAGTGGCCTTCCCCCTTAACTCTCTACGGAGAAAATGCGATAAGCAGGATTAACATGCAAATTGTCGTTTTGGACCTGAAAAATTTTTAATCATTGGTTTACATTTTTCACGAGTTTCCGTTGCCAAAAAAAAAATAAAAAATTGATGATTTGGACAGCTATTGTTCCATAGATTAGAAATCCGAAAACCCCCAGTGTTGATTTTCATGGCAATCCTTTGAAGTTTACCTATTTCGGTAGTTTTGAAGTTTGACTTCTATTCGTAGCTATTTTGTCCGCCATTTTGGGATTTTGGCATATTTGAATTGTGTGACCCCAAAGACGTCTTGATATTAAATTTCACTAAAATTGCGACCCCGAAAACCCCCTAGTGCTGATTTTCATGGCAATTCTTTGAAGTTTAACCAAATTAATAATTTAACTAACCGGTAGCCATCTTGGAGCCGCTTTCTAAACACTTCTCTTCTGGCACTAATAAGAACAAAGTGTGAAATTTTCTAGTAATTTTTGATACCATAGGACACACACATATCAATATTGCCTTTCATTTACATATATTTATATGCTACTGTTGTTCTGAACACTTTTCGGCATCTAAATTTGAGGAAATTTGGGAAAAATCCGTTCTAGTTGTTGTTGATCTGGAACTTGATGAACCTCAAATTCCACGTCAGCGAAAAGCTCGAAAACGACTCGATCCAGGTACAACCGAATATTTTAAATTTAAAACGCCCCAAGATTTTTTGTAGTTTTCGACCTATTAATTTCGTCACTGAGATGACTTCGACCAAAAAAGGTTGCTTAGTGATAGGGATATGTTTTTAAAATATTTAAAAAAACAAAATGAGCTGGCGAAAAAATTAAGGAAAGTTGTAGATTTTTTGCAAAAATACGAGTGGACTAGAGGGCTAATCACGATTCATCCTGTTCAAACGAACGAAATGGTTCAGTTCTCCGTCTAGTCAAAACGTATTTGGAGATCGACAATGTTGCAGAACTGGTTCAACAAAATCGCTATTCTACACTTTTATTCTCCCATTACCAACATACTCGATTCGGGGAAACTGTTAAATGGGTTTTTTATTCACAAAATGCAAAGCGAAATCAAGTTTTTAAATGTAATGATTGTCGTTGTAATATAAATATTTTATTTTATACATGTTCTATGCTAGAAATTACTGTTGAGGTCAGTCTAGGAAGAAATAAATTCATTGATCTTCTATCATCAATGCCGTGATATCGTGTGGTCATATTAAATCAGGAAAATTAATAATTGTTTAAATTATTTCTCCACATCTTTGAAAATATTGATAAGGTCTCCGTTTAACACGGAATACTACAAATATTATAATACCAATTTCCAATACAACACGGTGATTAGGTATCTAAACATTTGGTGTGTCTAAGGGTTACCGGTGTTTGGAAAAAGATTTTGATTATTTTGAAAACATCGTTCATTTTTGATTGACGGAAAATCGAATTTTTATTGCATTTATATATATGGGTCAAGAATTAAAGGAAATATATATTTTGTATAATATATACATTCATTCATACAATATGCATTTCAATAACATTCTCACTGACCTCTTTCGTTTGGTTAAAGAAAAATGGAATCGATACAAACGGGTATAAAGTAGTTTTATTTAGAAGGCCTGTGGGTGGCCAACATGTTTCAGCTCTTAGCTCCTATTAAGAATTTAAAAAAAATCTTTTTATTTCTGATGCTAAAGGCTCTTGGATAAGCTTTATTGATCTTTTGATAAACAGGCAATTCGTAATAAGTTCTGGCAATGTAAAAAGGTTTCAAATACTTCAAGAATCCATTTCCACTTATGGGGCTCTGTAATGAATCTGTTTTATGTGAAGAAAAAAAGTTGTTGATTTCTCTCTGATTCAGATTACGCTAAATAATCAAAAGTTTGGATTGAAATCATTTATCACGACGAAATGTAAGGCTTTGTGAGCAATTCAAAAAGTCGTTTATGGAATTCTCAAGAAAATTTTCGGAAAATGAAACCGTCAAAAGGCTATAAGTTATTTTTACCTTTGTTCTCAAATTGCTCTTCGCTTGGAAACAGCCAAGTAACAAGTTAACTTTGATCCTGAGGATGGGTTGCAATCGATTTCACAAAATTACTCGTACATCGGTATAGCTTTAAAACATTCCTAGCCAATCTAATTTTCCAAATGCACGACATACCTTCATATTTTTAATGGGTTAATGTAGGCTATCAGTATATTACATAAGAGGGAAAATTCTCTATAAATCAACTACTTCCAGGAATGCAAGAGCCGGCTGTCCTTGATGTGCAAATTTCTTAAATGGTTACCTTAGGTAAATATCTCTGAAAGTTACCTACGTCAATTAGAGGACTGCGTGTGCTATAAATTCAAGTGAAGAGCTCGCTTATCTAATGGTACCCACGCAGTACTAGGAGCAGTGAGCTTTTTATAAGGGGTAATTTGGCGTGTATTTACCATAACTCGAGAGTAGTTTAAACATCTGCTGACTCTTGTGGGAGTTCCAGCAAGTGGGTTTTCATTAAATGTTATTAAAACGTTTAGGGCAGTACGCTACAGAATACTAAACTTAAATAGGATTTGCTTTGTTTTTAAAATATGAGTAATATTAAAATGCGGACAGGTATAATATTATATAGATATGTATTTAGTACTTCAGTAGAAGGTAATTACCAAGCTGCTTGGTTTCCCGGCATAACCGGAAAAGTCGATTTATCTATGCAGGGTGTTGTTTGTCTAAGTGAGTTTTATCGCCCCCTAGCATTTCTGCATTCGTTATACGAAACATCCTGTATAATTAAAATTCCTCCTATGAGTTTATTTTTGCGCCGATTTTAATCATTCCAGACTGATGGAAAGCTTTTCAACTGATAAAATTTTTGAAAAAGCAAAATGGCGGATCCAATATGGCGACCGAATATTCTGAGCTGCAAGGGATTGCGTTGAAACGGGTATATGTTATATGTTTTCGGGGTCTCGAATCTTCTGTACCTGAAACATGAAAAATTATGAAAGGAAGAAGGGAAAGAAATAGGAAATTTGGTACCGCTTTATGTAAATATACAACTTCGGATACTTTTTAAACAAAATTTAGACCACTTGCAAATGTCATGGTATATTTACGCAAGTCCATATATAGGAATTATTAACAGTAGATGAGGCTACTTAAACGTAAAATAATTTCGTGTAAAGTTCGTATCTGCGCACTCTTTGAAGGAATACTGGGATGGATTAAAGAGGACTTCGATACTGTAACAGTTGCAGGAGAGTCGCATTAACTATTCTACCCTTTTAAATAAGAATTTTAACTGTGCAATTTGTTATGTTCATTTCCCGAAATTGTACAAATATTTCTAGATTCATTCCAAATTATGTACATAAGTATATTGTCTCACAATTGTGCTATTTCTGCGGCTGGTATATAGATTGCATCTCTTTTAAATTTTGTTCTTCTGGATGCTGACCCTACATATGCATATACAACCTCATCACATTACATGTCATTTGTTCTTTCCCAAATCTAAATTTATTATATTTTCTATGCTGTAAAATATGATTCGTTTTCTAATTACCACACTTTCAGGATTCAAGGGGCTCGGTGTACTGCCCGAGTGAACCGGACCCAACTGGTGGAATCGAGTACCAGTCGGGAGGGCTCATTCGCGCTCCAACCTCTATTCCAGTCATTGATTCAGCAGTTGGATCACAACCACCAGCTCCGTCCCTGCTCACTGAATGCCAGCAATCGTCTGGCTCACTCTTCTCCATACATTCAGCACCACCTGTTCCCCTCGCAGACCTGGGTATCGTACAGAATGAGAACCTTCTGGGATTTGGATGTACGGGAACCGGAGGTAATGTTATCGACGTCCAAACACCACGTCGACCCGCATCCCTTGCCATCGACACTCTCTGCTGTCCAGCAAGAAATGTCCACTCTAGCCTCCTCCAACAGCAGCAGTCATCCGAAGTTGAGGAAGATGACAACGAAAATCTGCTGACTGTGTCCAGCCTCACGGCAAGACCACTTATTGCAAAATCAAAGGAATTGAGGTCAAACAAATTAGCTGAGAAGAAGAAGAAAAATTACACCAAGGACAGTTCCGCATCTAATGCCGGTCCCCCCGACGGTGGATACGGTTGGTTTATTGTTTTTGGCGCTTTTTCTGTGCAATTCTGGGTAGCCGGTCTCGTGAAATCATACGGCGTGCTCTACGTCGAAATAATGGAGACGTTTCCCAGCACCTCGGCCACTGTAGCTTCGTGGATTCCAGCTATATTGTCCGCACTATGTTTGGCTCTGGCGCCACTATCAAGTGCGCTATGCCAACGATTTTCATGCCGCACAGTCGTGTTTATCGGTGGATTGTTTTGCGCTTTTGGGTTAACGCTGAGTTACTTTGCTACGAATTTACTACACCTCTTATTTACGTTTGGAATCCTCACAGGTAATCAATCCCCTCTAAGGAAATCCGTTGAATCTTTTACAAATTTCCTTAAGGTATTGGGGGTGGTCTATCCACAACTCCCGGCATTGTGATTGTCTCACAGTACTTCGACAAACACCGGGCTTTAGCAAATGGCATATGTGTATCAGGAACTGCAGCCGGAAGTTTTATTTTGCCCGTTTTGATAGAACATCTGGTACATCACTTTGGCTTCCACGGCACCATACTAATTCTCGGTGGATGTATGCTTCACGTATGCGCATCCGCCACTTTATACAGACCAGCAAAAGTGAAAGAAGAAATAAAGGAGCCTACCACAGATGTCGAACACCAAAAACCCTTCAGCAGTATTAATGGAGTTCCTCTTACCAACTCGACGTATTTAGACTCGTGCGAAGAGCCTCTCGACAAAAAATTCATAGAGCACCTCTTCTTGGAGGAGTCCAAAAACCGCATAAATGACTACTACAATACCAACAAATTCGGTAGGTCAACATTACAAATATCCTGAGTAAGCTACTTCAAATCTCTTCAATTTCAGTTAACGTAAATGAGAAAAATTTACAGCCTGACAGCGACGATGAGTGCAAAGACACAGTCGGTGAAACAACATTTATGAAGCCAATGAAATCAGTCCGAAGCTCAAGTATTCTGCACTCTGTGGAGGACCTGAGCACTGACTCCACTTGGGTCTATAGGACTCGTAGTGGAACGGATTCAAACCGAGGAAGTAGACGACGGCAGAAAAACGCGTTTAGTACAGACGAAATTATTTCGAAAATAACCAGTAATTTGGAAAAGCAAACTCCGACAACGGCGAATAGGGGTCTAAGCAAGAGCATGATTATCCCGACGCCAGTCAGCGATTTTTGCGAAAATGACGATGAAGATGAGTTGGACGAGCCAAGGACTTGCTGCGATCGTGTTGAAGAGTATTTGGACATAAGTCTTCTAAAAGATTCTACATTTATTTTAATGTGCTTGTCGGTTACATTAATGTCAGTTGGATGTCCTTACATGCTCTACTATCTTCCGGCGCACGCTATATCAATAGGTTTGTCAAGTAATTTCTTTTATATTCGAGGCACTTAATAATGGCAATTGTTTTTACAGGATATAGTAAGAGTGAAGCAGGCTACTTGGTTGCAGTGAGCGCTGCACTAGATTTAATTGGTCGCTTGGGACTGGGCTGGCTCTCTGACCTTCAACTATTCGATAGAAAAAAGACCTATATTATCTGGTGAGTTGCTCAGTAACAATTATTAATAAAAGTTATTTAAGTTATTTTAAACAAAATTAAAAAATCTTATGAGCAGGTAAAAAAATCAGATGATGGAAATATAGAAAAAGACATTCCTTCTACAAAATTTTAATTTCCAGTCATGCCTAGATGAAACATCTCGAAATGTCTTGGCTTCATCAGCATAACTGATGATAAAGTAATAGTGCCTTACGATTTCCCACCTGTATGAAATTAATCTGGTCAGAAAGGTAGTTTGGTCTGCCGGAACTTTAAATCTTAATATAGTATGACAGTATACGCTTTTACCTTTACAAATGATTCAAACAAACCCCTCATTATTTTAGAATTGAACTACGAGGCGTAATCAAAGATTAAGAACCGTCAAGTCATATTAACGCTTCCCTACTCAATATAATTAGTGTGCTCTACTCTAAAGACAAATAAGGAAACACTTCATTCTCATACCCTTCATACCGTCTCTTATGGAAAACTTTTAAATATTAACTCAAACAATTTGGATGATTTTGATTAAATGGATAAAAAACAGAGACGACAAAGAGTTTTGAAAAATGAAATGTTTAAAATATATCGCGATTAGCTGTTTCGAAAATATGGCACCTTCGCAGATATGTTACATATACTTTTCGTAACGATATCACAGGACCACCAAAAAAAACGATTCTGCAGATGAAGGGTGAGATACTGTACGATATAGTTTTTGGGTCGCTGATTCTAAATCCACAGCCAGAATTGGTCGTAAACGCAAGAATTTTTACATATTCATTCTATATCCCAATATTTTTGACGTTATGGAAACATTTGTTTATCTTATATGCACACCCCGTCTGCACAGATTTATTGTGATCTCAGATTTGGATTCAGCACTGAAATACGTATAAAATTTATTGTTTCCAAGTTCATCTTGTTAACCTTTTTTTTATTTGCAGTTTGGCTATTTTTCAGAAGGCTTTTTTGGTTTTCTGTGGTTATTTAAAAATCCTTTTGTCTATGGCCAATTCTGGCTGCGAATTCAAATTCAGCGACCAAAAATCATATCGCACCCCTCAACTACAGAACTTTTCTTTCTTGTGGTTCTGTGTATTTAACAAAAATATTAAAAACACGTAAGTACGTTCCCCATCTTTATATCTGGAAACACCCGGTGGAAAAATTCGACTTAAATGTTTTCAACAATTTTCAAGGAGAATCATTTTGATTTCAATGACAGTCGTTTATTAAATTAAAAACTTTCGAACAATTTTGATAAGATTTGGTAGAAAGGGTTTGAGCAAATACTTAAAAAGAGAAGCAAATGAAAGATGATCAAAGAAAGCAAAATTGAAAGTTTGACGGTCAAATTGATTTTTGCGAAAATAAATTTTAATAAGATTCCAAAAATAAAACCACACTCACCGCGATTATTTTTGTGTTCGGTCTGATTACTAAATTTAATATACTAATTAGTAGGTCACATACATACATATGCTGCATGGATTAACCTTTTTATTATTATAATTCCTTTTTTCCAATTTCAGTATCTTGGGAGCTGGGATTGCCGTATTAACCATTCCATCAGCAGTTTCCTTTTACGTTATCGGATGTGCTGCAGGAATATATGGTCTCTGCTTGGGCTGCTGGTATCTACTGATGCCAGTTTTACTAGCAGATCTATTTGGTACTGATCGCATCAGCTCCAGTTATGGATTAGTTAGAATGTTTCAAAGTTTTGGAGCCATTTCAGTACCACCACTGGCTGGATTCCTAAGGGATCTATCTGGAAGTTATGAAATTTGTTTCTACTGCATGGGAACGTGTATGGTTCTAGGAAGCATACCGCTCCTTGTTTGGGCTGTGTTGCAGCAAAAGAAAGGTTTGCTGATATTTTCCGTAAGGAACGACTGTGAAGATTCATCATCTGTATCCTAATTTTAGTTGATAGGGAACAATCCAAATTTATGAGTAAATCTGTTAAAGAAAATACTGATAAAAGATGTTAGTTTTGGCATTAGAAAAACAAACAACACTTGTCTGATAGTATTTAACATTTACTTTAACTCTCCCATATTGGCATCCTATATCAGAAATTGTGTTTGCCTTGTATCACTTGTATCACAAAATTTATTAGAAAAAACTCAAGTATGAAAATGTGTTCATCTTCGAAAACAAGGTTTAAAAATAAAACATCACAAACAGAATACCTGTGCCTCTTTTTAGAAAAACAAATGAAAACGAAAAAAATATAATTGTGGTACGTATGAAATATGTAATTTAACTATGACACAATAAAAAGCAAAAGGTACATACTTATTACATTTGGTAAATAATTTGAGGCTTTGAAGTTCTCAAAAAAAAGATACTTCTTTCCTTTTGCTTTCGTTCGCTCAAACGACTTTGAAGTTAGTTAAGTCAAATTTACACTTTTTCATTTATTCTCATTATATTACTTTTATAATTAAATAATTTTGATAGCCATTCTAAGATAACGACAGAATACGAAGGTAACACTAAACAAGATTTTGAAAACTAGTGGGTACCGATTTTTAAAAGAATATCCTCAGATTGAAGCATTTAAAAAGTAAGCCTGCTATCTAAACGCATAGATGCGTAGTGGTAATAACTCTTCGTCGCGTCGTCGCTGGGAATCCGTAAATTTGTTCGACTGGAAAAAATTATGTACGCCGACACCTCTGTAAAAAAATTTAGTGCTACCTACGTAGGTGTGAATTAACGTAATTGGCATTGTCGCTTCTTTTACCGTAAATTGTACTTTAATAAAACATGATAAGAGATATTCTAAAACGGCAGCTCTATTCCAACTAAGATGTTAAATTAAATTTGCTTTTTGTGCCCAATAACAAGGCCAAAATACCATTTTTAATGTATGGTAATACGGCTATGTGCCAACAATTCAATTTTGTTTTTAAATCTATAATAATAATTCTGTGTTGGAACAGTGGCTTTCGAATGCTGGTCACTCTAAAAAAAAGCGATCAACTTCAAATTTGTAGCTTATATTTAGATATAACGTTATTTTAAGCTATCGCCACCACAAAACAATACATCGATACAGCAGTGTTTTAATCGAACCTTTACTAAAACTCATCTTTAGTGAATGGATGAATTTGTAAATTTTGGAAATGCATATTTTCAGTCGAATCGTTCGATTTTCTTGTAAAAACATTCTGAATTTGTTTAGGTGAGAAGAAATGATCAGAATCGTCTGGATGCATAAATTCAGCTTTACAGACTTCTGCCCTGAATGAGGAATCGATGGAGTTTTAAGCGTCTACATACATATGTACATACACATTATTTGGGATTTGATGCATAATTTCCCTAATAAGTATTTTAAAAAAAATTGTGCCATTTTATGTCATTTGCACATGCTTAACAATTATTTGCAGGGTTTTCAATACTTGCAAAATGTTCCATTTTTTATGCGCATGTATTGACTATAAAAAAACCTGATTTATATATACTTCTAAACGAAGTGAAAATTTCAAGGAAAATTGAGTTCAAACATCGCTTATATTGTCATTTCAATGTCATTTGAAACCCACGTGCAATTTTTCTCAAAATCCATATGTGACGTTTGATTTCCTTCCTTGCCTCAGTTGAGAATTTGGTTTTCTCTAAAAAAAAAAAAAAAAATTAATCCAGGGATTGGTCACGGTCGAACGAAAACGACGCGTCGAATGTTATTTCTATTCAATTTCGTAAATTCTATACGTGTTTATCATTCAATATCGACTTGCGCTAACTATCCTCAGCCTATCGTAGCTTTGCCAAAAGTAACTATTACCTGGTATAATACATTATGTAATAGAAAATTTGGAAAATTCAACTCCTTAAATGGCATTACTTTCTTACTATAAAGAAAAAGATTAAAGTTTAAGGACAGTGTAATTTACCAGCATTCGGAAGCCTATGTTACTAAGTGACCAAGTCCTATTGTAAAAAGAGGCACTAAACTTTCTAATGAAAACAAACGTTATATCACGCTAGACCAGTCACCTATAAGAACTTAATCGTTTGAATTTAAAATATTATTATTTTCTTGTATTTGATAAAAAAAAAATAAAAAAATTTTGTACGAATTGGAAAATTATGTGCCATATTAAGTTTAGAGAGAATTTTTTCAAGTGAAATTTTTATATTAATTACTTGATTAGTGTCCAACCTTTGAAGGCGTTAAGAACGCATTATTTAAAAAACAAATCTCAGAAAGGAAAATAATGAAATAAACAAGACATTTAACAATCAAATTGATCAAATTTTGGATACAGATAGACACAAATTTGAACTTTTCTTAGAATTGTGTCCTTTTTTGCAACTGTGTTTTTCTGAAATGTTTGGGAGGTTACAGATGCAATCAATAGTTGTTATCCTATGATCATAATTTTTTTAAAGTCATAAGTGACTTCAACAACAGCAACACTCCAAAAATATATTGCCCTAAGTTGTAGGTAATGCATTTTTCAAGGTAAAAATAATTATGCCATCTTCCTGGAAGTTGAAAAGATACGTATGTATATATTCACATACAATATATAAAAGTAGATATCAATTTCATTCTTTATTTTGTGAGTCAACCCGTTTGAAAAGAATCTCGAACAAGAGATATTGGTTTAAAAAATGTTAAGGACTATTTAAACTTTACTTAACAATATGATCAATTCTTGTTTTTTCACATCTTTTCCTTCCTGATAAAGTAAATTCAGAAAATAGTGCATTTGTAACGTCTTCAAAGGTTGGAACCCCCTTAAAGAGGAGTTGTAGAACTCGTATTATTTTCGAATTCTACAACGTTGAAATGTTATAACTCGATGTGAATAAGGAAAAAAACCAAAGAATCGGTTTGAACATCCACCGAAATTGACTCTACTGTCATATAAATTAACGTAAAAATTATGAGTTAATTTTAACATTTTGCTTTATTTTAAATTATTTCATGAGACACAGAAGTCGATGCAAACTTTTATAAGAAAACGTAACACTTAGAGGTTCAATCAACCATTTAAATCGGGAGAATAACAAGTCATAAAGAACTGAAATTGTAAAATTTATAATAAGGCATAAGTACTCGTAAAATAACACAAAACACTGTAACAAATATTGCAAACTAATGGTTGCAGCGCTGAGCGCATTCACAGCCACCTCGTTCTTATTAAGGAAAGCTAATTTGTACTAGAACCGTTTCAAATGTGTTTGCTTTCCCAATGCAAGGTCTAAACACTTCAAATATTCTCGCAGTCACAATAGACAACTTTAGGTCTAGGACCGTCTAACGTGTAATACACTTTTTATTAACCAACCACTCCCGTAAAGACATTTATTTTTGTATAAAACACTCAATCAAACAAGATCAATATATGATCCGGTTCTACTTTACTTTACAGTACACGATTCAAAAGTTCGTTTTTAATGAAAAAAGCATGTATATTTTGTTTCAATAAATTTAGATCTTAGTTGGACCTACAATGATTGTTTTTACTCACCTTTTCCCTGTCCGGCGATTCAGTCGTACTTTCAGTAAGTTATTGCTTGATTTTCAGGGAATATAACATGGTCAAAAGAACCTTCAAACAAAATTGTTCTCACTTCTCCCAATACTGTTCCGGTTAAATGTACAATGACCAGTTGAACAGATCACTGGGATCAGCATTGGACGAAAGCCAGATTACTTTTGGCAAACCATTGAGAAAAATATCCCCAATTCAACCAACTTACGTTTTGTGCTACTGGAACTAGATATACATATGTAACATATATTGGATCATGGACCATAGCCTCATAACAATTTTAAAATTTTTGCATAGTTCAATAGTCCACAGATTCATTTAGGAGACGGCTTGCAACGCATACATTGGGCCTTATTGTGTAATCCGTCGTGTGTCAATGGGGATTATGTTCTTTAGTTTACGAAACTCGGATTTCACAATATACTCCATTTTTTTTCATTTTGGAAAAAAGAAATTGTGGAAATGAAACATTTTTTTCGTGCATATTTTTATGTGCGTTTTATTTAAATCCAACATTCTATGCATCTATCTTCAAAAAGGAACTTTCGAAATCATACATTATCAATCTACATAGTTTTTTAGTATTTGTTACAATAAGTACATCGTAGGTATTTCATAACCAATTATCCTAAAATGATTTGCCAGAGGGGGTGCCAGATAAAAACTCTTAAAAAATCACATACAAAAATGATTTACATCTAAGCCATATTTACAGAGTTGTGAGCAGGATTGAGGTTAATGAATATGGAATTTTTTCAATTTAGTAAACCGAACATCTAGCAAAACCATAAAACTATACTAGAATGATTCTATGCCAAATCTGTTGTAATTTCACTAGTTGTTGGGGTAGTCGGATTTGAGTTTTGAACCTCATTTGGTATTATTGGATTGGCCTTAACTTTTTCATTTGTTTCCGCTTGTTTTTGACGTTCGTACTCCCTCACGTCTTCAATAGTCATATCAAGCCACTCGTCGATCCATGCGAACGCTTGTCGGTGACCCAGAAGCAAAACCTCACGAATGGCTCTTTGTATGTAATCTTCAACTCGAGTTTGAAAGCCCCAGACTTCAAAATGTGCATTGACTACTTTGTACGAGCACATTACTGGCTTGTCCGTCTCGCGCCATCCTTCAATTAAGGGTCCTCGTCCTGTGAAGGGGAGTATTACAAAAGCAACAAACTTATTTGCGTAACTTACCTGTTTTAACTGATTTGTAGAATTTCGGATCCTCCTCTTGCTTATAGTGCTTCAAACTCGATAAATCGTCAAAAGCAATGTCCACATGGTCCACGAAGCGCTCTTTGATCTCTTCTTCAGACAGCCCTAAACACTAAGTAACCATGTGAAAGAACGTTTACTTTGAAAAATAATGCGTTATTACGTTATCAGTGCTTCCATTGTTATCCTCGTACCTTGTTCGTATAGACACGTTGAGTTTTGGGACAAAGGAGCACTAGAAGGTAGTAAGCATGACTGGTCAATAATTTTTTTATAATCTTATCTACTTACTGTGTACTCTGTTGAGAGGAAAGCAAAAAGGAGCAGCATGGAAAAAAATTTAAAAGAAATCTTAGAATTTAGAATATGTACATTTCAGAAAAACTTGTATTGAAAAAATCTAGGGCATTAGTTTTTAAGACTAAACGAATCGGCGCGTTTCGTTTACTATAGCTGGATTACGTGAACAAATTCGTAAAAAGATGTTACATGCAATCGTTCTTCACCGAAACGTATAAAACTCACATTCTATTGCTCCACAATTAAATAAGCCGAGTTAAATGTTTACGCTCATGAAAGAGATAATTTCTTGATAAAATCTCAGATCAAAATGGTCCATTATTTAGAATTTTGAGTGGTCGTTACGAAAATGATATTCAAAAACATCCATCACCAAAATATAGGCTTTTATACTCTACGGTTTTCCAGTTTTCGTGGGTTTTACGACTCTTATAACTCAGTTAAGCTTACGTGCTAGATAAAAATGGGATATAAATATATCCAAAATCAGCGCCCAAAAAACTCCTTAAAACGGTTATATGTAATTATCAGATTATTTTCTTTCAAGAAAATTTACAATACACTCCTCCTTATCGAGTTTCTGGTCGTCATGAAAACTTAAATTTAAGTTTTAAGTTTTTTAACGAAATTCTCCAAGGTCATTCTAATCCATTTTTTTCAGTCAAGACAATCTCTACTCCTGTTTACTCTGCAGTTATGGAGGAGCGACAATCCTGAGAGAAGGGTGAGATACCCATTTGAAAAGGAATTAGGTGAATGTCTGTGCAGCCACCCACATTACCCAATAATTTATAAGCAATTACCAGGAAGTGCCAACAAGTAACACGACCTCTCGTATAAATTTAGTTCACGAGAATATTTTTAGAAGGTTCGTGCAGAGCCACTAGAAGCAAGTAAAGGTTCCGCTTACTTGCGTGGTGGCCTAGACGGCGGAATCGTCCCTATAAATTACACGCCTAAAAATAATTCAAACCAATTACCTGTGAAGGTGTACGGATAGTAGTTCCATGACTTCTCTGTGACGTAAAATACTCTGGGGCAAATCGACTGCAGCCAGTAGGGTAGTCGGCTATTAGGGATAATGAAAATTGAGATTTCGCAAAGCAGGCTCTGCATCCCTACCTGGACAAATGAATGCGCTTTTCGGTATACTGGCCTTTCCCATGGTCAGCGTCTTCGCACTCATAATTTTGCACTACCTCGACTCCTTCGCCATCCCCTGACTGTTCCAAGCTGTGCCTCGCTATCATGTAAAGCTGCCCAATGCGATACTGAAAGTGAGAATCATAAATTGCCTGTCCTGCGATTTATGAATTGAGAAACGTCCAATTTACCTCCTCGACCGTTAGCGGCATGCACACGCGGTATTCCCTTGTTAGCACCATACTTTCCTTTCACGTTCTGGCCAATTACAAATTTTCAATTTCCGAACTCAGACCGACCGACCAGACAACTAAACAACCTGAGTGACGTCTAGTCCGGTCTCGTTTCGATCCGCATTCTGCTACCATTTGATCCAAATGAAACGAAGTGAATTCGAGAAGCATTCAGCTGATATTTTTGATTAACCCTTTGAATTTATTTTAGAGAATGGTCATTTGAAATGCTTCTTTCTGCATTAATTCTAAATGAGAAGAAGCAATTTATTGTTTATATTTAAGCGAAACGATTCATTTTGTAGCGCCACCTACCGTTTCGTCTTTAATATTTCCCACATGGTTTGAGGGCTACTGGCAACTGTTGTGTTTTGAGTATTCTGATTCCAATCAGAACTTGCAGTTGTGTAAAGGCCACTGCTAAAAGTAAATTGAATGCGTCGCGAGTAGATAAGGGACATAATTTTACTGTGACTTTATTCCGCATTGTGGAGACGTTCAAGTACCGAAATTCCCTGTTAAAAAGTGCAACGCAACCTACGTTTCGAGAGAACTGAAAGTGAAATCTTTGGACAGACAAAACATTCGGTTGCCCGGGGCGAGATGTGATGCCATAATTAGCGCTGCGAAGAAAATACCAGTGAATACTTGCCGACTCCCAAGTATTGCGAAATAGTTGTTCGAGTTTGGTGTTCTTGAATGAAATGCTAAGAATTCGCGTCAAAATGGGCCCACCAAGGAGCAAGGAATGGACGTGCTGCTTCGGGCTGCATGTCCACACGGCGACCATAATGATCGGCCTGTGGCACTTGGTAAGCAGAAACCTCTCGTAGCCATATCCCATGCCCTGCAGTGGGTTTTGAGGCGACAAATATTTGCAGCGGATGGCCCTTTTGCACCCTACGGCACGGCACGTCAACATTTTATTGTGCAATTTCTAAGATCTTTTGTTTCGGAACGGAACTGCAACGTCAGTTGGGCCACTTGACGACGTTGCCAATAAGAAGAGAACGAATGCATTTCAGCAGTGGTTAACACTGATTGCTCTGCTCGCCCAATGTTTTGCTTACAATCATGTTTTTCTGTTTCTTCATCCAAAAACAATTTGCCAGCTTGGTTTGAACTCTCACATTACTCAATTTCCCTTAGAAATGCAAAAAGTCGATTTAACTCATAAGTTGGGGCTATCTGAAGTTCAAGGCTGCTTTTTACGGATGGATGTTTTTCTTATGTCGTACTACTTGTTTGTTTTTTATTAGCGCACAAGATTGCACATAATTGTAAAACCACCCGCTAGGGAAAGCAGACACTAGAAATACTGTTTGATAAAATTTCGTGAGAGTAGAGCCCACAAAAGCTCTAAAACAAGTTATGTAGCATTTCAGAAGAAAAACACTTCCCTTATTAATATTTCTTTAAAAGATTGTAAAATTCGATGGGCAAAGTCCAAAATATATCTGGAAGTAATATCAGATTGTAAATGTTAATCCAGAGACCTGTTGATGGCAGTACAGTGACTCAAAAAATTGTTGCAATTCTACGTTTGCTCTCATTGACTTCAAAACAATCTCTCCAATCCAGGTACTTATGAAAAATATTTGAACTCACCTGCCTAAGACGAGTGTTTTAATCCTGAATCATTTGTACTTTGCGCATCAATATCTTGATAGATTTCCTTCCGGTCTTTCAGAGGTTCTCGATGTTTCGAATATCCTTGGGAACTGAGCTACTTCCGGAATACGCGCTCCATACTTTGCGAAATTTTGAATTTGTATAATGCATTGGTTTGGTACTACCACATTTTGACTACTCCGGTATCCTTTTCTGTGCTAATAAAGGTATAAAATCACGACCCCAAAAACCTCAAAACAGGAGGATGACTTTGAGGAGAGCACTAAAGGCTGTGAGATCGAACTAAAGGAGATGTCCAAGAACCCGCAGCAAATTTGGGGGATTTATATATTTCGCTTAATTCAAGCTACAAAGAAAATATCGAAGTAATTGGCTTAAAAATAAACAAAATCAACTTAAACTATGACTAGAACTAAAACAGGGGGCAGATAAAATAAAGATGTGTTCGGTGGCGAGCAAACAGAAAAGGGAAATTGAGATGGTGGGACTAGATGGTAAAGGCAGTGTCTGAGGGTGATTTTATCAATGTGGAAATCAAAAGGGGCAGTATTGTTAGCTTTACGTAGCATTCTCGTGAAAGCTTCAAAGTGACTATAGTTGATGCGGTGGGTGTCAAGACGGAAGAGTGGAAAGGATCTTACATTGCGGGGGTTGGTATTGAAAGAGATGTTATGGACAAATCCGGGACATTCGATGGAGTGAGTTAGGACTTGGTGGACGAAGAAAATGTCGGTGACATCACGACATAATGCAAGGGGCTGGAGGTTACTCAATTTCAACAAAGAAGGCCGCGCAACGCAAAACGAAGGAACCTACGCTGAGCAGCTTCAATTCTATTAATGAGTGTAGGCTGAGAGGGCGACCAGACTTGACAGGGACAAAGCAGAATTAAAGAGCTTTAGTGACATAGGAGTTGGAGAGTTCCTTATACCAGCGCTTGACAAAACCTAAAGCTGAGTTGGCTTTATTAACGATGTGATTGATATGGGAAGGGAAATTGAGTTGAAGGGATATAGGATCAGATTTACTGGAAATACTATTGAAAATTTTCATATCATCAGCACAAATTGAAGTCATGACTTTGGTTATCGTATATATGTATTCAGTGGTGAGTCAAACATAGCAATGTTTTGAAATTTCCTAAAATTCACGTTTTTCCTACATTATCTTCGAAATTCATGTAATTATGCTAATACACTTTTCTATATTAAATTACTCCTTTTTTTAATACCTTTCGGAAAAAATACAATATGGCCAGGTGGCGAAATGATATACAAATTTATACTTGGAAACCCGTTTGCGGTATATAAAACAAAACTGAATTTTAAATATAATTTTATTCAAATTGGCGATAATAGTCAGAGTCCAATTAGCGCTTACCGCCGCCGTTTTGATACCTTGCTCTAATGCTCTTACTAGAACTTCAGAAAGGAATCTGATAGGATTCAATCTTTTCGTTTTCCCCTTATGTTTGATTGTTCGTATGGTGTTCAATTCCGTTCTTTCGGATCGAACGAGACTGATGACTTTTCTGGTCTTCCATAGCTTAGCCACTCATGTCCCCCCTCCCATTATTTACAATTTTTGTGAATATTTTCCATGCTTTGTATAGTACTAAGATATTTTTAGTGCAGTGTTGAACAACACTTCGTAATATTTTTTAATATTTATTTATTCACACTTTTGGAGAGATTTAAATTTTATCATATTTGCAGTTTCTCAACATTCTAGCTTTGAGTTTACTTGCCGTTATTATACGAAACCCTGGAATGATGCACGAATTGGAAAGCAGCTATGAAGATTCAGTCGACCATGATGCACCGGCTTTGCCAACACCTTTGAGCAAAATTGACCCTCCATATGCGTACAGGGATCACTCTTTAAATTATCGTAGGTAATCTTTCCCACATGAGAGTTGTAAAAAACCAGTGTTTCTTCTAGATAACGTTGATATGGGTGGACTGGTTTGTATTTGTATGATTGCAATTACTCTAATGATGATATATGGCGCAATTAAGGGAAAGCCCTCTCATCTTCTGCCGTTTTTCTGCTTACAACTGTTCGATTTTGCTATAACGACGTATTAAGAAATTCGTTGATTTGAGAATAGATTTGTTTTATGAATTGTATATTTCAGGCTCACAGCGGCAGGTTACCTCTGTTACTTACAATCGGTTCATCGCCTGATTGCTGAAAGCCATCGCTTGCCATGGCGAGAGAAGCTACTTCAGCTATCTCCTGATGCTCTCGTTATGGTGGTACTAATAGCTTTTGTGAGCATTGTACTTCTCAAAGCGTATGCTATTGGAATTGTTTGGCGCTGCTATAAGTACCTTACAATGCGTCAGCATAATATGCGGTCTATGCTCCCATACATAATACCGTATGTACCTTCAACACAGCACAGTCAGGAAAGGGACTATTCAACTCTTTTGCCGGATTACGATGAAGCTATCGCTCAAAGTATGAAGCAGCCACCTCCACCGTCTTATCAAGCAGCAATGTCGAATTTACAAGCGGACGCGACTTCGGAAACTGAAAACAACAACAACAATAATGTAGATAATAACAACAGTAATACTGAAACTCCGAACGCAACAACATCTTTAGATATCACTCCCCCTCCTCCGCTTTACTGCGCTGATTCTGGAGAAAATGAAGCCACGAGTACTAACACGGCCGATGCCAGTAATAATCCGCAACGTCGAAATAATGAAAATTCCGCTTAAATTTTTAACAAAAACTGGAGTTGTGGTATACAAATTTTTGGGTAGAGTTTTCTTTCACAATTAGCTTTTCAAGCGATTTATTTGGTATTCTTATTGTATATAATCACCAGTTAGAAGGTACATATTTGAAGCATCTGATTTCAGCCCAAAATAAGATTTTTTCTGAAGACAATTTGACTTTATAATAATTTTTAAGTATTACTCGTTTGGTGTTTGCATTGATGTTGTACCCTTGGAAAACGATGAAAAGCATAAATAATCATTGGCGAAGGAGAAATATTAGATATTAGAGCTGAAGGGAACAATGAACGAACCGGTACGATAACAATGTAATTAAGTTGGTGAAGTTGGCTTTTTTACTATATTTATGAAGGTTGAGGGGAACCTTTGAATATGCGGACCTCTCTAGTTTCAGTCTTTAGATTTTTTGTAAAAGCAGATGTTCAGACAGTAGACATTTTGTAAAAGGAAGAAAAGTGTTGGTTGCCAATTGCAGAAAGTTAAACTACATACTTTAACCTTCTGGAGCTAACTTCATACTATTCCGTATATTCAAAGACATCTAAGGTTGAGTTTTAATGATTATAACCTGTAACCTAGAATATACCCATAAAATAAAATGAATATTTGTTATGTCAAATGTTATAAATATCAGTAACTGTAACGCTGTTTACTAAATTGCGTAGGAAGCATAATTTTAACCCAAAATATAAGTACTTGGTCCAACAGAAAAACCAAAAATAGAAAACTAACGCTGACTAAAATTTGAAGCACGCATGCAAATGCCCATTTGGTGTTTTTTTTTTTTTTTTTTAAATAAGTTCAGAAGCATCCGTTTGAAGAATATGGGGATGGGCACAAAATCTAGAACAATTTATAAAATGCAGAAACAACATAATCCTGAAAAAGGAGGGGAACCCAAAATACTGAATTTTGCCTTTTACCAAATGTATACTGAACTATAGTATACCCTTACAAATGGGAGCGGAAAAGGTCAATGCGAATGAGTAGAGACCAATAGAAGTACAGCATGAATTAGTAACTATCAGAATTTTACATTGTAGATAACTTCCTAGTGTCTAGGGTTACGTGGTTCGCTTATTGTTAAAGGGTTGAAAATGCCACATATTTTATTACTTGAAAATTTGTCTTATTTACAAAATTCGCTAATTAAGCTGAAATTATGTATATGCAAAATATTTTATAAGAGTTATATGAAGGATGTTTGTTTTATTTCTTACAAGGCCCTTTCATTATGACAGAAAAGCAAAGAATATTACTATATAAATAAAGGCAATACCAGATAAATTTATTCCGATTTGATGGAGCCAGTTTCCATATTAGAGTATCACCGCGTTTTGGAAAACAGGCAAAGTGTGAAAATAAACATCGTGTACTGATTGTGCTATTCGAGTTTTCCTTTGGGTATAATCTGCAAAACTTATTAAAACTCGATGTAAATCTATTGTTAGTATTCTAAATTTCTACTTGAACTTGAAGCGTGCGCTGTCTGTATACCCTTCAGAATAGACCTTAAAAGTAATTAAACATAAGGGAATACGTATTCATAACAAAAGTCTATAAACGAATATTTCCTAAAGGTCAGCAAAGACTTGATTAAAGTAAATAGAACTTTGAAATTAAAATTCTTATACAAACTAGCTGAATCATAATTCATATCTAAAATCAAAGTAATAGTCCCAGTAAGGTGTTGAGGCTATGAGAATTTAAAGTTTTATCAAATTAATATAACATTGTTTTTGAGTAATGTAATGTCATCACATTGGGTTTATGTGATCGCACTCGTGCAAATGGGACATTTTTGTGTACAAGTAAAGGGTTTGGAAACTTTTAACAAGTAATTTTTAGTAAATTGTGATAGATAAGAGTAGATAAGTTAGTGGTTATTTAATGCAAACAATTTTAATCAGTTATTTTCCAGCAATATACTACGTTACTTCTTGTCGCACCTTTGTAGTGTTTATATTTTATATCGTTTCCCACTGTACTCTTTTGCTCAATGATTATTTTCTTGAACGATTTTACACATTTATGTAACATTTAAACTATCCTGAATAAATATAAAAGTATTATTACATATACATTTTCGATTTTATGCAACACGCCCTAATTCCGTTCTATAAATTAACCCTTCGCCCAATAAACTGTTTGCAGAGGTGGCTATTTTGAAATCCGCTTCACGTGTAAAGCTGTTCACTTTGCAATTATCCTATTCTGACATCGTTTGGTGTGAATGTTCCACATGTTCGGTTTCTTATGCGGAACTGTCTGTAGAACCTATTCTCATATTCGCCTGAAGTGAATATTTTTAGTGGGCCTGATTCTGGTTGTCACCTCACTTTCCGTGACGTGACATCTTATAGCTGAATATCGAAGAAATATTCTTATTGGAATCAAAACAGGCAATTCAGCTATAAGCTGTCACGTCACGGGAAGTGAGGTGACAACTAGAATCAGGCAAAGTATTACCGAAGTGAAAGTTCCGTGGAAATATTTTTCACGTAAATCGGATCTCAGAATAGACTCTAGATATCTTTGCTTATTATGGGTCTGATTCTGGTTGTCAGCACTTTTCGTGAGGTGACATCTTATAGCTGAATAACGAAGAAATTTTCTCATTGGAATTAAACCAGGCAATTCAGCGATATGACTGCGTATACACGTCAGTCCCAAAACAGGATTGGGGCTGCTCGTGTAAACCATACAAAGTGGGCTGGAAAAATCAGGCCTAGGCCCGATTCATTCAGGGCTAGCCCAAAATCGGGACTTGCCGCTTTATATGGTAAACAAAATCGCAACTTTGGATATCGTGTATACGTGGTCTATGTTAGTTTATAAGCAAAGGGTCTGCGAATAGACCCTTATAGGAAAATAGTCGCCGAATATCAAGTCGGATTTAAGACAACTATTTAGGTCGCAGGACCGACCAAAGAGACCTTTGGGCGCTTTGTACGGAGGTTTGGACCTAACAAAAAAGGCTATGGTCAAAAATTCAGTTTTTACCGTCGACTGCATAATCCAGCGATTGCACTGGCGCATTTTGCATTTTGATCAGGGGATGCTAGAACTGGGATCGTCACTTGCTGTTCCAGCCTTTTAAGTTTTCTACGGTCCGAACGAATTTTAATTCTGTTGGGATAGAACTGATTAGCATCCTGTATGTTGTAGTTTTTTTTTTAATGTGGCATGCTGAGAAAAAAGACTTTTATGACATTACATCTAATCTCCATAAAAAACCAAGCCAAACAAATTAACTGCAGCTCTTTCATTTCCATTGCAATTTTTCACCTATCTCGCTCATTTTGGTTTGCTCTGGCTTTTTCCTTTGTGTGTTTCAAACCATTTTGAGTTGCCACATTCAATTCAGCGTGTTTGGTACAGGTTTCTGATGCCTATTCTCCATTAGAAACCAAACCACGATCGAACCAAAAGCCATTAGGCTGAATTTGCTAACAAATCACGTCTGTACACATTATTGCCAATGTGTTGTGAATTGTCAGTCAATCAAAACCTGTTTTTATTAATGTGCCTTATTATGAAAGTCGAATTTGATCAAATCGCCTACCAAAGACACTTTCTCAAAGCTGAGATACGAAGAAAATGCTGCGCTAGTCGAGTCTTCCAAACTCCATTCCGTAATAGGCCCCCCAATGGGATGTTTTTTTACGATGATGATTTGCCGAAAACAATTTCAAATTAAGATTTGAGCTTTATAAAATTATGAGCAGATCTTGCCCAGTAAGTTTTAGAAAATCTTAGTTTCTTGTTATGGCTGGTAAAAATAAGTTTTAACGGATGAGGCTCCCCCACTTTTTAAAAGATTCTCTATCAGTTGAACGAATGCAACCTCCACGTTTACTTTTAATTGCTCAGTGAGCCATCTGTATTCGGGCAGAGTAACTTAAATGCGTATACGTCAAACGTCAACAAGAATTTTTTAGGGTTGTTTTGTTGGAAGATGGGCAGTTTTTGCTGCAAGTTGCTTTAAGTTTTTTTCGTGAAAATATTAACGAATAATAAAATCGGAGCCTATTAATCTTGAAGATAGCGACATGGCGTTGCCTGGAAATGGAATATTCGTCGTCAGGGGGGAGATGTCGACACTTATGACGGCGATGAGGAGAGGCACTCGATGGAGTTCCACATCATACCAAGTAAAATTTAATTTTGACCAAGAATTCGGCGTAACAACAGCTGTTCTGATCTAGGAGGATGACCAGGACGCGCTGATGAAACAATTTGTCGATTTGAAACAAATCTTGAATCATGTCGAGGATCTTAGGCTCATCGACCCAAATGTCTTTCTCGGGCCTTTTCTCGAAGTAATAAGGACGGAGGAAACGACCGGAGCAGTAACAAGTCTTGCCCTTTCTGCAGTGAACAAGTTCCTGTCATATGGGCTCATAGGTACTTTAGCAAGTGCTCTCTGGGCTTTCACTAACAGCTTACATATATTTCAAGATCCAACCCATCCAACGCTGGCAGCAACAGTGGAAAACGTCGCGGATGCAGTTACGCATGCTAGATTCATGGGCACCGATCAGGCTTCCGATGGGGTGACTCTCATGAGGGTGGTGGAGGTTCTTCACACACTTATGCGGAGCCCTGAGGGTAGTGCACTCACAAACGAGAGTGTGTGCGAAGTCATGTTGAGCTGCTTTAAAATTTGTTTCGAGCCACGGCTAAACGAACTGCTACGGCGCACCGCCGAACAGGCTCTTAAGGACATGGTGCTTCTGCTATTCATGCGGTTACCGCAATTTTTTGAGGAGAGGCACAGATCTGGCTTGATAAAGAAATATAAAATGATGTCGGCCTCAATGGAACATACAACCAAGAAAAAGAAGCTGAAAAATTATCAAAAGCCCAGCGCCTCAAAGCCACATGTGCCCAGAATTAACATGATTAAAAGCGACGAGAAAATCCCAAGCCCCAATGCGTCGGAACAAGATCCTCAGACGCCTATTGTGCAAATACAGCAACTGAAACCCCCTCCCCTGGCAACAACGCCTGCTACGCCAGGAGGGAATATCGTGGATATGCAGGGAAAAATTGCCCAAACACCGACTTCATCCCTGCTAGATGCCGAGGAAGAAAACCAGCCTCCCAAGGAAATTCTTAACTCTGAACTGGATCAAGCTGAGAAGACTTTAAAGGGAGGAGAAAGCGTGGACAACGATGCAGACGTTGAGGATGAGCTGGCACCTGATACAAAAGAAGAAGTTAAAACGGGCTGTGAAAATGCAGAGTATGTGAATTCCGTCGGCGTCCGATTCACCCAGCAAAAGTCACTGGAGGTTGAAGGCTACAATCCCCTTCTTCCGTACGGACTGCCTTGTATTCAAGAAGTCTTACGGTTTCTTATTTTGATCTGTAATCCCTTGGATAAACAGAATACCGACACCATGATGCACATGGGACTTAGTTTACTCACTGTAGCATTTGAGGTTGCAGCAGACAACATTGGCAAGTACGATACTCTGCTCACACTTGTGAAAGACGATTTGTGCCGTAATTTGTTCGCGGTAAGTACGAGTCTTATTAGTTACAATCACTACTCACTAACTTCACTATCCTGGCAGTTGCTGAACTCGGAGCGTTTGACAATCTTTGCCGCAGACCTTCAAGTATGTTTCTTGCTCTTTGAGTCCCTTCGTTCACACCTGAAATTTCAATTGGAGTTTTACCTGAAGAAGCTTGCGGATATAATAGTTAGCGAAAATCCTAAAACTCCCTATGAAATGCGGGAACTGACTTTGGACAACCTTCTGCAGCTCTGGAAGATTCCTGGCTTTGTGGCCGAGTTATACGTGAATTACGACTGCGACTTGTATTGCTCTGATCTTTTTGAAGAAATTTCGAAATTACTATCGAAAAACTCGCTTTCCGCCACAAGTGCAATTTACAGCACACATGTATTTTCTATGGACGCTCTTATTTGCGTTATAGAAAGCATTGAGAGAAACTGTGCTGCTGCCAAGGCCGGAATAGCTGCTTCACAAAATACTCGTCACTCAAGAAATAATTCTGGGGTCGAGTCTATCACGATTGAGAGCGAAGTGAACGTCAGTGGCAACGAAAGTTCTGGTGTCGAAAACATCCATACGTTCATCTATAAGCACAAAAGTAAACAGAATGAGATAGAAAAGGTTTCTAAGGATCAGCTGATCGATTTAAAAAATAAGAAACGAGTTCTAGCGCAGGGAACCGATCTTTTTAATCAACGGCCTGAGAAAGCAATTATGTTTCTGCAGGAAAACGGTATCCTCAATCCTGTGCTTGACGCTATGGAAGTCGTAACGTTTTTGCGTGAAAATCCTGGTCTTGATAAAAAAATGATCGGAGAGTATATCAGCAAGAAGAAAAATGTGGAAAGTAAAATTCTAGAGAATTTTGTGAAGTCTTTTGACTTCGCAAACACTAGAATTGATCAGGCGCTCAGGCTTTATTTGGAAACATTTAGACTTCCCGGTGAGGCACCGCTAATATTTTTGGTGATGGAGCATTTTGCTGAGCATTGGCATGTGAGTAACATTTTCGTTTATTTTTCTTTATATAAAGTAGCGACTTCGACCTGGCGCAATGGTTTATTTTAGGAAGTTTTATTGGAATAATATTGATAAGTGCAGGACTGCTAAAGCGTGTGGCGCATAATTAGTAAAGTTTTTTAGGGTTCCACGACTAATTTTAAATCCTTCTATACCTACTTACAGAAATGTAACAATGAACCGTTTGCAAACACGGATGCCGCATTCAAATTGGCCTATGCCATTATCATGCTTAATATGGATCAGCACAATCACAATGCTAAACGATTAAACGTTCCAATGACGGCGGAAGACTTTTTGAAAAATCTCAGGGGATTGAATGGCAACAAGGACTTCGAACAAGACATGCTGCAAAATGTCTTTAATGCTATAAAGTAGGGATATGTTTCACTCAAATTATAGTTAATCTTTTATTTTATTCAGAAATGAAGAAATTATCATGCCCGCTGAACAAACAGGTCTTGTACGCGAAAATTACCTTTGGAAAGTGTTGCTCAGGAGGGGCGCAGGGAAGGATGGGTCTTTTCATCACGTTTATGATTCTTCTTACGACAAAGAATTATTTAGTGTGATATGGGGACCCTCCTTGGCCGCCTTGAGCTTTATGTTCGACAAAAGTAACGAAAACGGATACCAAAAGACACTCACAGGTGCGTGGTTTTGGATACCTACTTTTAGCATATACTTTTTTTGCAATCATATTTCATTTGTTATTTTTTTAAAAATAAGTACGAGTATTATTAATTAATCGTCCGACGCAATAATTGTTTTACTGATGCCAGCTGTAATTTGGGTAATTGATATCCATCTCCTGTTAACATTTTAGGCTTTAACTTTAGGTTCTAAAAGACCTGGATTGAAGATGATATCCTTATGAAAGCATTTGCATAATTACAGGTTTCACAAAGTGTGCGGGAATTTCAGCTTTTTATAATCTTCACGAAGACTTCGATGCACTGATCTTAACGTTGTGCAAATTCACATCTCTAATGAGCATTCCACAGGATTCAAATGACATAACAGTTGCTGTATCATTTGGCTTAAATCAAAAGGCGCAATCTGCAATGAAGACAACATTTAGTATGGTGCATGAATACGGAGATTGCCTGCGTGAAAGTTGGAGACATATCCTAGAAGTAATAGTGCAATTATTCCGGCTGAAACTCCTTCCAAAATCCCTAATGGAAGTGGAGGACTTTTGTGAGCCTAACGGAAAAGCTACTCTGATACACGAAAAGCCCAGTCAAAAGCCAGAAGCTGGACTCTTCAGCAGTTTGTATTCATATCTAAGCTCGGAAGGGCAGAGAGAACCCACCTATGAGGAGCAAGAAATTATAAAAGTAGCTAAAAAATGCATGAGGGAGTGCCAAATTGAACAAATAATATCAGAATCAAAGTTTGTGCAATTCGAATCTTTGCAAGAGCTACTTAAATGCATTTTGAGTTCACTAAAGCCACCTAATGCCCATAAATCAGTTGGATTATCCTACTCTGAGGATATTGTTGTATTTTTGATGGAATTTTTGGTTCGAATCGTAATTCAAAATCGCGACAGAATGATCCCTCTTTGGGTATCTTGTAGAGATCAAATTTATTTGCTATTAATGGGTGGCGCTTCTTGTGGTTATGATTATCTCCTTAATAGAACTACAGTAGCGCTACTAAAATTGGCCATTTACTTGATGCGAAATGAGGAGCTCTGTCCAATTGTTTTGCAGAGTTTGAAAATGCTGCTTACTCTGAAGCCAAATGTTATCTACAGAATATCAAAGCAAATTTCAATTGGAATGTATGAGTTGTTAAAAACAAGGTAAGCGTACTTTATAAGCTCAATTTTGATTCTCTTGTGTATTAGTTTTCTTTTGTGGAATGGGTAAAATAAAATTGGAATATTTTGAAAGACCTTGATAAAATTAAACAAGATGAAGTGTTTTAGCGATTTATGGACTAAATTGAAGGAGTCCTATTTTTATTTAAATTAATTCTTCACCTTCTCAAGAGAGATTTCAGAGGCTGAATTTTGACTCTTGCCAATGATCCCATCCCATATCGCTTAGATAAGAAGCTTCCTAAAAAACCGTCGCGCATTCACTGCTGATTTGAAGGTTTAGCATATAGGTACTTAATTTAATTTGCCTTCGTTATACTTTATACTTGGAATCTTAACCAAGTTAATAACTGAGAGTGGGTTTCGATTCCTCCCCGTGAGTGTCTATGGTAGAGAAGCAAGCGCCATACCGATGAGATCGGCTTACTTCTCGGATCGAAACACATCATTTTTTCAGCTCGCTCATCGAGTTCCATCCGAATTATTACATACTGTCCCTTGTTGGATTTAACAATTGTTCTGTCACTCAAAACATTTTGTGTTTAGCCTTTTAATAATAAAACATACGCTTAAGCCGGTTTGATAATCATATTCCCTGCTTTAATTAGAATCATAAAGCTATAAATTTTTCCTAAAATGTTTGTATGTTTATATTTAGGGGAATGATAAATATTTAACGACAACCCCATGTCCTAAAGGCAACAAATTTATTGTGTTTCTAGCGCTCAAAACATTCACACGGAAGCAGACTGGCAGATAATATTTACACTATTGGAATGCGTTGGAGCAGGATGTATACCACCAGAATTCGATGACGTTCCTCCGCTAGCTGGTACTAAGTCCGATGGTGCACTTAGCAGTGAAGAAGACTCTGGTCTTCCAGACCGTGGCTATATATCTGATTCAGAGGTTGTGAGCGCCAAGAGTGCCGCTAACTCCCCGTCGAACACACCTTTCAGTCCTAGCGGTGAAAATTGGATATTAGTTAACAAAGATTCGGATTTGTCTGTAACAACACGGCCTCAATCGCCCATTGGAAGTGGTCTAGCGTACCCGTGCAAGCTTGTAGATCACGTTCCTTTTGCTTTATTTAAGTGTTGGGATAGCTTAGCGTTTATCGTCAGAAATGTTGCGCATATAACACCATACAACTTCGAAAGTTGCGTACGATGCATCCGCACCTTCGTTGAGGCGTGCCTAGATGGTGGAATACGCATGAGACGTAAGTTAGCATCAGGAAAAATGCATAGAAAGAAAATGCAACGGAAAGATTCATCGAGGAATAGAAAACGCGATGATAATAGCAGCGAAAGTGAAGATGAGGAACTCAATCAACGATATGAAACCCTCGCTATCCAACTACTTGATCTTATGTACACTTTATACACGCGGACTGCTCAGATATTTAGATGGTGGGCAGAGGAAGGGTGTGCTGTGCCACAATGTTCGGCTCTATGGGCACAAGGGTGGTGTCCTTTACTGCAAGGTATAGCGCGATTAGCAATGGATAGACGAAGAGAAGTGCGAACTTACGCTATATCGTGTCTCCAGCAAAGAGCTTTACTTGTGCATGACTTGCAAACTTTGAGTGGGTCAGAGTGGGTTAGCTGCTTCAAACAGGTAATGATACTTCCTTCTTCTTCCAGGTTTATTTAATTTGATGTTTCTTCCATAGGTACTTTTCCCTCTTCTCAACGAGCTTTTACCTGAGAGTCCTTCCATTATTTATATCGACGCTAATCTACTTGAAGAGTCTCGCATTCGAACTGCGACGATAATGTCAAAAGTGTTTTTGCATCATTTGACTCCTTTAACTGAGCTGCCAAATTTTAACGAGCTTTGGCTGGAAATCCTCGATTACATTGAAAAATTCATGAAGGTCAGCTCTGATATGTTGTACGAACAGATGCTAGAGATAGTAAAGAATATGTTGCTCGTGATGCATTCTGTTCGTGTTTTCCATTGCAACGATGGTGCAACACATGCTCCATTGTGGGAGCTGACATGGAAACGAATAGGGGAATTTTTACCCAATCTCAAAGATGAGTTATTTAAAGAACAAGGTGAGTTTCATTATCATTTATAAGCAATTCTTCAAAATTTATTATTGCGCTTCAAAGGTTTCTGCCTTGTGCTGTTTTAGAGTAAGAAATACTTTTGAATTCTGAACTGTTTTATGAACTATGAACAATTTCGCAGTAAATCGGGCGTCTTTAGCAGCTGAAGCACTGCCGGAAACAGAAAAAGCAAACCTCGTTCAACCTGCTCTTGCAGTTCCTAGTGGAACTCATAATCCTTCAAATGTACCCTTACCTAAGGATGTAAGCTTTCCAGAAGCAAATATTTTACCACCGCAACGAGGAAGTATAATTTTACAGCCTCCGCTAGATATTCTTGCCCGGCAGACAGTAATTTTAGGACAGGTAAACTATTTCGAATCATTTGAGTTTCGATTTTGCATCTACACAGAGTACTGAAGTATCCTTAATGTGATTATTTTTTTAGGATTTTACAGGCCCGCAATGTACCGTACCTATATTAATTCCACAAGCCCATATACTGCCTCAGCAGATTCCCGTTCAAACCAACAATATAATGGAAAACTCCCTTGAGGTGCAAAGTAATCCTTATTCAAATGCTACCGGCGATTCTACGTATGCACAGATATCTCCTACCTTTTACATGAAAAACACTGACGCTGCCTTACCAGATTTAGTGAGCGATGCTTCCAAAATGAAGGACAATGAGAAGATGTATATTTCCCCCGATTCTACGCCCAAACACGAAATCAATTTTAACAGATCAGTTTATCAGATAAAAAATAATTCGGAATTTTCAAATGTTATCGAGTTGCCCGACATCCCGTTAACTCAAGAAGTGTTACATACGGCCGATAGCCAACAAATGTTAGGTCATCAAGGTGAAGAGCCAGAAAATCAATTTGAACCATGTGCAGAACAAATGAACTACGGATTCCAGCAACTCCAGGATTTTGAATCTTATAGTTCTCAGTACAATCAGCTACCCATGCAGGCTCCCAATCAGCACCATTCACTTGAAGGACAAACTCAAGACCCACCATCAGTTAATACGGTTTCGGAATCCACAGAGGAACCTAAGGTTCAAGTGCCGATAAGTCATTTAATGGCAGGCAATCAATATCCAAGCCTGAGCAAACCTCCACCATCATCAATAGTACAGAGCTTTGCTCCTATATATGTGCAAGCGCAATTAGCTCAGTCCGGTACAGAAATTTACTCCGATTATGAGCAAAACCCGTATAATTTAACATTGCAACAGCCTTTACACAATTCAGTCCCAACTAGCGAGCAGCAAAAAACACCACAGGAAGTCCCGAGTCCGGAAGAACCTGTAACAGTTTTAGGAGTTTCAAATATGTTCCAGTCGGCGAATTATTTTGCAGGAGTTGATAAGAATGCAATACCACCAGGGTCGGAACTTCTCTTTGGGGAACCATAAGGATAGAACAATGTTCAACTCAAATCTGTTAATATCAATCACATTCCGACATGGAACACAATTGGAAGGTTTGCTTTAATTGTTATGTGCTTATTGGCCAGGCATTTCCTTTTGTTGCAAGCGTCCTTTTACAAAAAGTTGTTTTAATTTGTAATACTATTAAAATTTTCTTTGTTGTTAAGATGTAACTACAGTTTTAGTATGGTTTAGTCAATTGATTATTTAAATAAAAATGAAGATTTAAAAAAAACGTTTGTTTTAACCTCATCATTCATAATTTTAAGGACGACGTTCTTACACATGTCGAATGTTAGTTCTTTATGTTCTTACGATATTTGTGTTGTAGATCAACAATAGATTGTTATGATATTACTCTTGACTACTAATTTTGAAAACGTAGCATTATTAGCCCGAACACATCTGTAATCGCTATTCGTGCAGGGAAGCACTAAAAAGAATTTATTGTCCTCCCAACTACCCGCTAATTATAGCCACACAATATTTGACGGTGTGATTGACGCTAGCTCTGTGCAGTGCTTGAGGAAAAAATAGGTGAGTGTTTAATTACATACAGCAACGATTATTTGTTTATTGTTTAACAGATTGGGAGCTTTTTTTTTTGTTCTTAACGAATTTATTTATTTAAGTCTACTGATATAACAAATCTTACAGACTACGAATTACATATATTAAATGAATAAAAAGAATTTCAATAGTTTATAATCTAGTTACTAATGCTAGTATTATATTATTAATTTCTTTTCTTCACATATCAAATTCGATAAATCGCAAGGCTCGTTAAAAACGGATAGAATCATTTATTATTTCAAAACAAATATAATTCGTTCTATGGAAAGGGCATTCCAGCAAATTTTTTCTGCGCGATTTTTTACTAGGAATATGAATTCCTATCAACTTACAAGTTCCGGATAATTAATATGACAAGAAAGGATATCTCTAATGAATAGCACTCGAGTGTAAATTCGTCTTTGTGATAATTTCTGCAGGCCAAGCAGCAAACATCTGGTTTCGTAAGATGACTATCTATAACTTTTAAACACTCGAACTTTTAAAACATGAATCTCGTGAAGTATCTTTGTACTGACTCAATTTTTTTAACAAGAATTGTGTGATGCGGAAACCTGAAGTTGAAACATAAAAGAAATATATAAAAGTTTAAAAGAGGCAGGACTGCAGAAGTCTGTGGTATTGCGTTTAATAAATCCCAAGAGAATGATTTACTTACAACAAATTAAATATACTTTGAAAAAGTACGTTTGCCGTCAACAACCACACTCAAATTTTTAAATTCGAGTACTCTAGCCAAAGAAATGTTGTGGGTATTATAATACCACAATAGTGTCATACTTTTACGAACCGCACACCAAATTGACCTTGACATTTTAGAATCGTTCGAAAATTTCGTTACAACTTATGTACATAAAAATATTTAGCACGTATTTCAGGATCTTGATGAAAAAATTTTTTCCCCAAAATACCCACATTTGAATTATCAATAATTTGCTGGGTTTTCTAAAACCCCTTGTACTTGAAATTCATTATCTCCAGGTGCACTGATCAGATCGTTGTCCGTCTTCTTTTATTTTACACATTGTTGCGTTGGCTTTCGAATTGTATGAAAAACATTTTTCAATTGTCACCAAATGAAAAATAATAACAATTTATTTGTTTAAGCAGCTTTTCCATGTTCGCCCCCCAAGTTGAATTAATTTAAACAAATACCATTTTGTTCTTTATTCTCTTATCTATAAAACCCATTTTACAAAAAAGTGGGGTCTCTATTAGATCGGTACTTATTAAATTTTAACTAGGATATTTTACATTTTAAAAATAAATTTATTTCCTTTCCTTTTTTATCCCGACAAAGCACAAACAAAGTTCCACAAATGAGTATAAACTTTATTCTCGCGTATTGTAGACACGGAAAATTGACTGAATTAAATTGGTGGCTTTATTTCTGATGTAAGACAAAATTACAAAAACGCTATGATTTTTCGATTTATAAAAGTGCCGTAAGTGTTCGCCTACAAAACAAATGAAACTAACTATGAAGCCTATGTGCAGAATATTCCATGCTAGTGCTAAATGGGTAAATGATATGGGATTTGTGGGTAGAGCTGGTGCGGGAAATATATTTACTACACCCGCTTCGACCCCTTCCTTAAAAGTTTCAGATTGCCATTTTTGGTAAAGTCCAACTTGCTGCGAATTGATAATAAATTGTTTTAACGACTCCATGAAGGGTGTATCAAATTGCATTGGGTATGCCAGAATAAAGTACCCGAAGCAAATGTTAGACAAGCGCATTGTACGGTGCTGTAAGTATTGCTCTTGCATTTCAAGGTAAGTCCACCTTTCCGCTGAAATTGGATACGTGAAGGAAGTATTCAATTTGTCTCGATGCCCCACTAACGTATCTGGGTCTACTGCAATGATAACGGGCAAAAGCTCTTTTGGAAACTCCCAAGTATTAATGAAAGTTTGGAGCTCATGGTGCTCAATCATGACCTTAAGGCCTGCGTTTAGAACATCCTCCACAGTAAGAAGCTGTTTGCCATAAACGGTGCGAGTGAAAAAACTAGTGAGCGAAGCTAGATACAAATTCGAAATTATGAAGCCTTGAACCAACATAACACCTAATATAACTATTAATTGCCATTTTGCATGCCGTCTTATGTCTGGGATTGGGAGGTATAAGAAGGCTAGGATCGTATTACAAAATGCCCGGCCGATTTCGGCTTGTCGTCCCCATGCAAGAGTAACTGCGAACTGGGCAAATGTAACGAAAAATATAATCAAGGCTAAGGTATTCCAAACTGGTACCTCGAACGGTAGTAACAAGTATAAGAACGCAGGTATTTCGTTTACAACAGGTAGCATTAAGCACCAGTTTGAGATTTCGAGGGGGTAACTAGCACTCGTTAGAGATCTGCTAAAATGGCCATATGGATGGATGCTAATATCGATTGCGTTCAAGTGTAACATTTCAAATATTTGCAGAATGCTGACATGAGATGATAAGTTGTGGCAAGAAACTTCTTTAAAAGTAGCGTTAATTTTCTTAAAATAATTTAGCAAGAGACGTCCTCCGATACCAGTGATGCAGCCCTTGCACCGTTTGTTGCTTTTGAAAACTCGTGGGAAATCCTGCTTCACTGGAGACTTAAATGTGTACCCGTTTAAATTTTCTAACTTGTCGTAGAAGATGGCGTCAACGTCTCGGCCGGTCACATTTTGAAGAGTAATTTTTGGAAATGGCGTGTAAGTGAACAGCTGCCAATCGTCTGTGCCTCTGCTGAAAATAACTGCTGCGTTGATAAGATTCTTCTCCCAGCACCAATTAAATAAAACCTTCAAGTTGTAGGAAGTAATATCATCATCTTCCAGTATAAATATCGTTTTAACGAGCTTCATGCCCGTTAACACAATATTAGCCTCTTCTTTGGTTGCGTCAGCGGTATTCTTCAAGAATATAATCGACAGGGTTCGTCTCACACTAAGCTTATCTCTTAAAAGCCTTTTGGCGAAACGAGGTTGTACTATAATGGGCACCAAACTCCGCTGTGACCCGTGAAATTTAAAATAATCGTCAAATATTGCACTTGTATGTTTCTTGTCCTTGATTATCACCATAGTGTTGATATCGTAAAATGTAGTAACGTCTTCAACTAAGTCATTTATTATCTGTGGATTGACTTCACTGAAGCGAGAAAAGGCCTCCAAGCCTAACAAAATTTTCAATAAAATTCTAGCCATCTCACTGAGGCCTGAACTCTCCTCCAATTGTATTTATACCTAGGAAAATGCTGCCGAACTAATGAACTTGTAAGAACAAAGCAATAGACTTATGTCACAAAAATTCTGTTATATTTTTAAGGACTGGGAAAATCTTGTTATTAGTACAGGTGCTAATTAATAATCACTAATTAATATTATGCGCTTGACAGTAACGCCTTTTCTTCGTGACTGAAAAGATTAGGGAGAAGTGTGATTTTTGGGGTACTGAACAAAAGCTATGCCAAGGTTTGTTAGGTCACTAACGATATAACAGCGAAGCCACAAGTTATTTTGATTATTTGCTTCTAGTTCATATTAAGTAAACAGGGAGTTTATGACGATGAGATTCTGCTATTTGTCAGTAGTATGAAAATAAATCAGACATGAAACAATACAAAAAATTTAAATAATTCCAAATAACACAACAAACTATGTTCATATCGAAAAGATAGAAACAAAATAATGTAAACGACATAGCCAATCTACACATATAATGTATATAAAACTGTTTCGTTACTAACTGACTGACTGACTGGGGGTATACAATTTTGTATGGGAAAAAATAATTTGTTGATAAGATTTACTTGAAACTTCGCATACACCCTCTACAACATAAATGCTGCACGTATTTCAGCATTTCTCAAAATTTACCCCTCAAAGGGCTAAAGCTATAAATCTTTGTATGGGACAAATATTTATTATATGATACGATTTACTTTAAACTTTGCACAAACTTTGTAGTATTCTCCTCCATTCTACATCAAGCGGGCGGGGAGGGTGTGGAGTACCTACATGGATCTTGTAGAAAAGTACAATGGGAATTAACAACCCGGATTCCTTGTATGTACTTCCTTGTACCTTTGATTTTACAAGGACAAGGGCGATGCAAATACCCACTGCCTATAATGGAAGAAAAGAACATTTTGTTGTATATGGTTACTATAAGTCAAATTAATAACTTAATGTAATTTGTTTCAAATTGTATAGATTTGTAAATAAAAATCCATATCCCCTAAGTTGTAATTTATATTTTAATAGATACATCCCACATACAAATTTACAAGTACATATACATATATGTGCCTTTGAAAAGAACCAGTTGAAACTCACATTTATTACTTTTTTGTTCCACGGTTGCATGCAGTGACTAAGAATTCTACTGCAGTGCTCACATAGTTAATTGTTGATTTTTTATTTTTGCGTTGTATAACATCGATTCCGAGTTCCAGCAAAAAGCACAATAAGCTAAAGAGAATTCCACAAAAGTATATTACCCATAAAAGCGTAAGGTGACCGTGGTTAAGGGGGTTTGGTCCATCATTTTCACATGTTAGGATATTTACCATTCTTGCCTGTAGAGCTTCGCCAAACATAATACTACGCCATTTGTTATAAAGACCATTTTCCCTTATTTCCATTATAAAATGACTTAAAAGGTCTTTAAATGGCGAATCAAACTGCATTGGAAATGCCAGGGGATAAGTGCCAAAGCATGCGTCTGTTACTCGAAAGAGAGGTTTTTTCAGGTATGTCTGCTGCTGTAAAATGAATTCCCATCTTTCTGTCGTCATTGGATATCCGTACGATGTGTTTAATCGATTTCTGTGGTCGGCCAAAGTATCAGGATCCACAATTCGAAACATATCCTTGTATTTATCAGGAAAGTTTGCTTGTCCGATGATAGAAGACGTCTCAAATTCTACGGACATTATCTTAAGACCTGATCTGTATATATCGTCAACGGTGTTTAGCTGAGATCCGTACACTGTTGTAGTCAAAAAGCTCGTTAGGGACGATGTATATAAGTTGGACAATATAAATCCAAGGAGCAGTATTTGCCCATAAAAGAGTACATTGTTTTTTGTGCATGAAAAGTGCTGGGTTGGTATTATCATATACAAAACACAACAAAGGCAATTTCCCAGTATCTTTCCAAAGTCAGACTTTGTCTTGCAGATCTTGCAGCACCCGTACTTCAGAATGGTGAAGTAAAATAATCCTATTGCTATGCTGGCCCAAACTGTGCCTTGAAAGGGTAGAGTCAAGTACATGAAGGCGGGAACCTCTCCAACAACAGGAATTATAAAGCACCAATTTGCAGACAGAAATGGATAACTGGAGCCATATTTTCTCCTATTGAAATGTCCGTACGGATGAAGTGACACATCAATTAGCTTCTTATCAATCATGTAAAGCATTTTCTGCATATCTATGTTCTGGGCATCTTCTGTAGGTACTAAAATCTCTTCAAAAATCGCGTTGTACTTCTTTATAAAGCCGAAGATGATTTCTACGCCTATGCCTCCCACGTACATGTCTCCATTTCTGGCTTTGTACTTGAACACTCGTGGAGCATCTTGTCGCACTGGAGAACGAAAGCGGTATCCGTTCAGATTTCTGAGCCGATCGGGGAAAAACATTTCTGCAGATAATGTAGTCATATTTTCAAGTCGAACTTGGGGAAAAGGCTGATAGCTAAATAACTGGGGTTTCTTTTGGTTGTCCAGAAAAAATAAAAGCACATTCACCATCCCTCGTTGCCAGCACCAGTGAAACAAGTCTTTCATTTTCGCTTTGCTGGGTGTTTTTCCCATTACCATAATTATCCTCGAGATATGAATGCCTCTGAGAGCAACATCTGAAAGATCTAATGCTTCGTCGCCCATTTGGCTGAAGAAAACAAAAGAAACAGTTGACACCCCAAGAAAGTCTTTAAGTGGATGAGTTGGTTTTGCTGACACTAAAACCGTTGGAGCCACAATTTCCTTATGGAGGAACTTTTGAAAGTTATTGATGTCGCCAGCATTGACTGTATTTCGATTATAAAACACAACGAAACTATAAGCTTCGCGCTTTTTGCAGAATTCGGCAGTAACTTTAAACAAGTCCGGTAGGCTTAAATCACACTGTGCCCGTACAACGACGAGAAGAAAAACGAGTACCTTAAGTGTCTCCATGTCCTGCTACTTCTAATGTGCCCTGGAGAGATTTATTGCGGTAAATTCGAACACGTCGTGTTTCATGTCTGCGTAATTCCCTATAATTAGCAGTCGTTTGAATATTAGTTCAATTTATTCTTTTTGTGAATATAAATTGCTACCACAAATCTGCGCTCCTATCGCACACCAATTACGTAGGTACTTTCAAATTAATTCCATCCGATAAATTAATTGGTTAAAGAAAAAGGTCAAATGAAGTGAAATAATTTGAGGGCTATGCGATTGGTGTATATCTACCACGTACATGGTAGTGCAAGTGTACCCAATTGCTCAAATTAAGTTAGTAAATTCTCTCACATTTTCTAAAATATTCACGTTCAATGTGAAAATTACGTCCCGTCGACGAAGTGGCACAACTAGAATTTTTTTCCGAAAGAAAATATATATGTGTTTACTTGATTTTCTCATTTTAACTACAGTATTAGGCATGCCCTGTAGCGTGTAAAATACTAATGTTGTAGCAACTTAGATCTCTTGAAGTATTGAGGAAAATTTTATTAGACTAAGCTTATCAGAGTTCTAAAAAATGCTATTTTCAATTTTTGGAATGAATGTGAATAGTCGAAAAACAAATTTAAAGGTGCCAGTAGTTGACACTTTTAGTTGTTTGTCTATTTGTTCATGGCATGTCCAGAAAGTAAGTATACTAGGGCCCTCACGGGTAGAAAGAATTTTTTTTGCTATGTTGCTCATACTGCCGCGTAGCTTAGCTCCTTCATTTCCAACGAGCCCAAGAACGCGTCAGAACGACTAAAACTGTGGTCACAGCTCACAGCAACATGTCCCGTAAACCATCTCGATAGAATCTGCCGCCAAGTGCGAAATTCGCCGCGTTATCCGTTATCTCATTTGAAGCGAAAATTTCCATCTGAAGTTTTTTAACGAGATCAAATCGGTTTATGGCGAAGGAGTAATGAATCGTACGAGTGTTTTTAAATGGTGTCGTGAATCGGGTGGCAACCTCCAAAGAGAGAGCAACTTTTGGAATCGTTCGGATGGGATGTTTTGAACCACCTCGCGTATTCTCCTGACCTGGCGCCTTCAGATTATCATCTGTTTACCTTCCTGAAGATGCACATGGTTAGGAAAAAAACGTTCAACTGACGAGGAAGTGCAGGGGGAGATGAACAAGTGGGCAAAGGAATTGGCGGCAGAATTCTTTAACCAATGCATAAAAAAATTGATCCCCCGCCTCGAGAGGGATGGCGACTACGTGGAAAAATAGTTCACATATGCACTGATGTAACCATGTAAGAAATTTTTTTAAATAAATTGTTTGAAACCTACAAAAATCTAGTACACTTAATTTCTGGACATGGCTCGTATACATGTATACATAGCTCAAGCTATGTATGTTCATTTTGTGGAAAATGTAGGTATGATTAGTAGTCGCTGCACAAACTACTCTTCTATTATATTACGACAAGTATTCATTCCTGATGGCGGTTGTAAAAGTTTATAATTTTGAAAGTTGACATCGGGAGAAAAACTAATAACTAGTCTTGGCCATGTATGAATACAGAAATACCTACGAATATATTGAATGTTTAAAAAATAATTAATAATTAGCAGTTACTTCCACAAAAAATGTAACTTAGTTTGATAGCTGAATACACTTTTCTGGTTGTGCTCCCTTTAATGGGTTCGTTGATGCGACACAGCCCAGCCTCCCATAGCTTGGCTTGCATAGCCTCTTCTGTAAAATTTCTAAAGTTATCCTTCGTAGGAGGCATTTAAAAATTTACAGAGGAATAAATTCAGTAGTTGCCACTTAGTAATTTCATAGTTTATATCCCATGCCTTTCAAAAGCACTATTTAGTTTTAGGACAATTTAGAAGTGACCATATTAAATAATTGAAGTTTGCACTTAAATGTTAAGTCAATGTTTAAGTCTCAGATTCGAATGTTCAACGATAAGGCGCGGTGTGATTCTTACAACCAAGTGGAACTTTAAAACCGTCCCTGACACAAATCCAAAAAGTTCGTTTCCACGAATGCATACAAGCACCATATCCTTCCTTCGGGGGTAAAATATACGTACAACTTGCAATGCAATTTGCCATCCAGAAACCAAATATGTAGTTAGCTAACCCCCGGTGACTCACTTCTGGATAATGTGAATTTAGAAGGATTTAATGGAATTATGTGGAATGTGAATTCCGTTGAAAGGATAATCATCAGCCAGATCTTATTATTACTTTGATTTCTCCCCTAAATACTGCTTTAGCGACAAAGGTACGCCCTAAGGCGATAATCATGGTGCTGTACGTGGTGAAAATACGCTACAGATAATAATTAAAGCAAATGAAGCGCGCATTAGCAGCACCACGTACTCGAAGGGCTCTTTTGAAATCTACGCCATTAATGGCTCTAATAGCGCTAAGGAGAGTATCTCCATTCACTGCTATCCTTTCCTTACTCCGCTGAAATTTGATTGTGAAATATGTCTCTATAAGCTCAAGAAAACACCATCTCTAGCGCTAGGTACACATTTGCATGGGTCGAAAATTTTCTTTTTAATGCTTTTAATGGAAGCGGCGTTCGGTGGAGAAGCTCTACTTTTTCACCTAATGCAGCACTTTTTCACAACAATTTTATTCTATGAAGGACACATTGCATGGGCTTACGTGGCCAGTTATAGGAATGTGAAATTTTTTCAGACCATTTACAAGAAAACAGCTCCTCAGGATATGATTTATGGAGAAATGTTAGGTCACAAGAGAGTTCTCCTAGCCACTCTTGGCCCATAAAGTTTTTGAACGTGACAATAGCTTTCTGAATAAATGGCGAGAAATTCACATCATATCTTGTTTACAAAATTGCTTTGAGAAACCTGAACAGTCAGAAAATTGTGATATAAAATTAAGATTTATTGTGGACATTTTCTAAGAAGAACTGATTAAATTCGTACAACGTACGATATTTCCTTTTATCAGATTGTACTTTTTTAATAAAGGTAATAACGTCAAAAGAAGAAATAGAGCCCTACATTTTATAGATCGGTCGTTAAGTTGAAAATCGTGCAAAAAAAGTTCAAAACGTCTTCTCACACCCATTTTCAATGGTTCGAAATGAATATGTATGCTGCAAAGTTCATTGCTCCGAGAAATAAACCGACTCTCATAATGTCCCTGACATTATTGTTCAATTTGTATTAAATAAACAAACAAATTATATATATTATGAAAGTGTTCTTCAATTTTATTGCTCCTTACTAAATTGAAAAAGACAACGTTTGACATGTAGTTTAAATCTTATACATATGAGATGTCATTGACTAAATAGAAGATAAAATAAAGTAACTACTGTAATTGATTAAGACACAAATAAAGAAAGGGGAATGAGAGCATGAAAAGCAAAAGCATGCACAAAATAAATAAAATAATCATGGGACATGCAATTTTAAAAAATCCTTGAATGAGCTACCCGAACACAACCTAGAGTGCCTGCTTGGACAGGAAAAAATTCGCCATAAAGTCCGCAAGCCAGTATATCTTCAAAAGCATCAAAGTGGAATTTTCACAAAAGTTCCCTAACCGAAAAATAATAGTGCTATAAAAATTTTTGCTGGAGTTTCAAAAACATCCAAGTCCACATCGTGTATTGCATTCAACCGAAACTTCAAGTGTGTCTTTTCATGAAACCTGTTGTTTAAAGGTTATGGAACTGCTGTATGTCTCCCAACTTATGAAATTAACATGATGGTAGGGGTTGTCCATAATTCACTTAACGCTCTTGAGTGGAAGGGAAGAGTGACTACCAAAGTCTACATGGCGTTACAAGGAGAATGGTGGATTAATTGCTACACACACTATTTCCTCCCCATAAGGGGTTTTCTTTTTGGTCGGTTTGGCCAGTTTTGCAATCTTAATATCCATAAAAATGTCCCCTTCCTTCATTTATGGGAATACGTTCATACGTTTGAACCTGTGCCGCGGTGAACTCGTCGGCCCGAGTAACGGTAACCGGTCACCTGTCTTCAAGTAATCTGGCTCCAAACCTTAAACGAAAGAAAAATTAAAATCGGTTCATTGGTGTCCCGGAAAACCTGCAATTAGTTTGCAAAACAATAGTTTTGAAAAAAACACGTTCAAAGTTTCCACGCGATCTTTTTCAGGCCGTACGCGTCGTCACTAATTCGGCTGTAGCTTGAAAGCTATTGTGTTTTTCAGTACAACATTTTGGGACAATAATTCTGACATATATATACATATATTGGATATACTATTTTGAATGGACTATGACTGAATATTTGCCTTTCACAAAATGTTTTAAGGAAAAAAGAATTAATGAATAAATGGAAAAAATGGAATAGAAATTTGAGAAAGGAAGAAACGTCCTACAATCATATAAAATAATTGTGAATATTGTGTTATTTTCATTAACGACAAGAAATTTGTTAGAACGTTTTCACAGAAAGCGAAACGAAAAAGAATTATAATTGGCTCTAATTATTCGATAATCACATTTCAAATCCCTTGCCAACCTCGATTTAATTTAATTGAACTCATGAATCATGAATTTTATAACTCTAGCCTATGAAAATACTCCGAATTTAATTCCAGGCAAGTATTCTCTAATGAATTCATAACCAATCTTACAAATCGTTATTGGAAAAAAATTAAAATAATTTACCCCGAGAAGGTCGATTGGGTTCATCCACTTTTATATTTTCTTTCATCACTTCCAAGTGTGCAAGCCAAAGGTAATATTCTAATGATGGCGCTGATGTCTAATGCAAATTCAAATATTTTAACTCAAAACGATATGACATCTTAATAGCGACTTGACCGTGCTACCACAAACATCATCAAGTACTCAAAATAAGCATTATTCAAAGCACCCAAACACGCCTGTTTGCAGTGTGTATTTCGAAGCCAAAATTGACAGGAGTGTTGCAATTTTCGCATATTTGTGGGACAGTCCATAAAAATTTCATACATAATTACAAATCAAACATCCGAGAGCCGACCTACACAAAAGGGCTTCCCTTCGAGTAGCACAGAGGTAATTTGAAATGGTGTTGTGTCCAATTATCTGACGAAAGCTAAAAATTAAGTAACAATTTCAGCAACAACTAATTAATAGTGAGAACTCTCAGAAGTAGCTCAGATAGGAAAGCGTTAAGTTTGATTTTAGTGGAAGGGTGCTTTTCGAAGGCGTTGGAAGATGTCCGCATTTTGGGTTCTCTTCCTGCTCGGAGTGAGTGCTATGGACTTTGAAACATGGAACTATGCCCGACCACCTGACTGGAACTATGCCTCATCAGTAATCAAGTACATTGAGGAGTTGCACAAACTGCACAATTTCACGACGATCGTAATGTTCCACAAGAGCGGTTGTACCAATTGGCGCAAGCAAGCTATGTTGAGTAAACAAATCCAAGAAAGCCTGAAAGTACCATTTATTTCGTTAACGGAACACTGGCAAGTGCAACTTAGAAATTATGTGCAAAGTGAATACATCATTTCGCTGGTTTTCATTGAAACACCTCGTGATGAAATTCTTGGTGTTGTCGACGGTACCCTTCGAGGGATCCACTTCTCAAAAGTTACTTTCGTGTCAACTAATTTGACTGTGGCTGATATGGAGCAGCTGTTCCGTTGGTGCTGGAAGGGTGGTTTCGTAAACGCTAATGTTATGGTTCCTCAGGATTCAGGAGACTACTCTTTGAGCACATATCAGCCCTTTCCAGAAGTATCTGTAGTGAACGTGATATCGCGGGAGGCTAGAGATTTTTTCCCCGAAAAGATGAGAGATTTTAAGGGCTACACGTTTCGGTCGCCCGTCAAGCAAGATATGCCGAGGGTGTTCACGCATCTGGATAATAATGGCAACAAAATATACAACGGAATCGGCGGTAGAATTTACACAGCCTTCATTAAAAAATTTAACGGGTCGTTCGAGGAGTTGGATATTCCAAATTCGACGGATAATGTGGAAATAGCAACTGTCTTCAGATTTGTTCGGGAAAGAAAGATCGACATCTCAATGCATCCGTACGGAAATTTTAACCGGAGTGCGTACGGCGCCAGTTATCCCTACCTCCTCACGAGGTTTTGCCTTGTAGTGCCGGTGAGGAATGCTGTGCCCGAGTACATGTACCTAATTAAGCCGTTCAAAGCATCAACCTGGGGATCAATCGTTTGCAGTATCTTTTACATATCCGCGTGCCTGTTCGTCGCCGGGGTTATAACTAATGGCAAAAAGGACTTTGGGCGTGCCCTGTGCAGCTGTCTCTGCGGAATACTGAATATTTCGATGCCAATTAAGTCCTTTCCGCGGAGCAAGATCTCGCTGCTAATTTACTGCCAGGTCATTGTGCTGGGATTCGTTCTGTCGAACATGTACCTCACTAAACTTTACAGCTTCTTAACTAAGCCGTTTTATGGCCGGCAGCTTGACACTCTTGAACAAATTTACGACTCCGACTTGAAAATTCTCACGCTGCAGTCCGAGGTGGATACCATCGAAGGCAGTAACAACTTTCCCTGGAAATATCACGAGCTTCTAGTCGTAGGGGATGCCGACGAAGTCGCCTCACATTACAGAGCCCTCAACAGAAGCTTCGGATATGCTATGACAACCGAACAGTGGAGTTTGTACTTGCAGCAGCAGGACCATATGCAGCACAAAAGGTTGCGTGTCACAAACATTTGCTTTGGACAGTACCTGGTCGCCTTCCCAATGCAGCTCGATTCCCCGTTTGCGGAGCCGATGAGTTCGTTCATTTTAGATACCGCGGCTTTCGGATTGTACCAGCGATGGAAGGTCTTGAATTTTGAGCAAGCTGTCTGGAGCGATCTGCTGCAGAGGTTCAAGGACGGCGTTATTCACGCTTATCCAGCATCTCTCAATTTAAGCAATTTAACATTGCTGTGGTATATTTATTTGTTTGGAATGTTATCTGCTTTGTCCGGATTTTTGTTAGAGCACTGTCGCTTTTGGTACTCAAACAATTTTTGTAAACACTGCTTTAAGGTGCATATCTTCAAATGCAATGCAAATCGAATGCCAACACCATCTGACGAATATATTTAAAACCAGTTGGGCATGAGAGTTTCATTAGATCCATAAACATACATACATTGTGACATAGGTATGTATGTGTGTAAGCAAATAAAAATTATGCAAAATTTAAAGTTAAGTAAAGTTTCAAACAAAATGATATGCACTATATCGAGCAGCCATTGAACCTATAGGTTCCTGATGGTAAAATGGAGTGTGCCTATCCAAAGGCAAAACTGAGTTATTGATACGTAAAGTTGTCTATTAACAAATAAACGAGTGATATAACAATCTAAACCTTTCCAAAAAAATAAACGATAACGCAAAAATCTATAGATGTTACATATTCCCTCCACGCAATATGATTGGTTTTTTAATAAAAATTCAACATATTTCACGGCCTACACGCACTGCGTAATTTGTGATAAAGAAGAAGAAGAGTTCACAAATGAATCATTAATATTTTATAAATCTTGAGAGTAGCTACAATCTATGGAGTGAAAAAAAAAACAGAAAATACAAATGGAGCACATTAAAACTTGATATTTTCCCTTAAGCATGTTTTTCTTATTAACCCACAATTTCTTTTACCGAGATATCACATTCTCCAGTAATGACGAAAAATAAACAAATAGTTTAAAAGTAGTATATGTTTTTATAAAAGCCGTATTTGCATGGAAAAAGTAGAAGGCGCCATCTGTTGACAATCGGTTTAACTAACATGTACGACAGCTGTCAGTTGGAGTTGTTTACTCTACTTGTACTTGTTTTTTAAAGAAAACATTAATTTTAAACTATTTGTTTATTTTACGTCATTAGCGGGGGATGTAATCTGCAAAATGATATCTCAATCATTAATTTGGGGGAAAACATATAAAATCATAGCCCTCAAAAACCCCCATGTGCCATTTTAAGGAAGACATGAAGAAATTCAGTATTTTTGTAAAGTCATATTGGATTCGCCATCGATCTTAAATCTGTAAAATCGGTCTCCATATTTGAAATCACCAACCGCAAAAATCCCATATGTCAAATTTTGTAAAAATTACCGTTGCGCTTTCTTGATTCTCATGATCCGTTGCACATTTTTGTTGAACATACGCCTTGAACGGAATCACACCTAAGGTGCCCCACAACGATTCACAAGAAATTTCACATCCAACATTGAATTTAGCCGGTGCACATATTTCTGTATAAGAATAGTCAAAAGAATACAACGCAATTAGTTACCCATACTCTCCCCATAACGAGTACATTATCGTAAAGAGAATTTAAGTCACTGCCCAAAGGCGTTATAGATACTTACTGGTAGAGCTGTAAAGGCTGAAGCAGCTACTATACACCAATATCCAAACAATTTCAAGTCTAACTTGGGTATGTCCAATCGATGGGTGGGAACGTTTGCTTCATTTGAAGATTTCCCAAACGAATAATGGGCTTTTCAGGCACTGCCGAATGGCCATCCAAGAAATATTATCCCATTGCCCTTACATGAGGCCATCAATCTCTATACATCTTTCGCGGTCGTCACTTCCGGCACTCATCCCAACTCATACTAATGGCCACGTCAGGCATGAAAATGTAAGTGCCGAAGCATCCCTGCCCGAGGTTAAATGTGTCGATTTCCAGTAGATGATGACCAAAGCATAGAAAGACCCACGACTGATCAATGTGAGCTCCAAAACGATTTCAGTTTATCTCTCGCACTTTAATCTTGTTTTGAAGTGAAATGCTGCTTAGTTTATTGGACCTTATCAAATTACTTTTAGAGGAATGAGGCCATAAGTCCTTATAGGATACTGCAAGACTGATTCCCTTGAATCTTGTTCTGCAAGTGTGTACAATCAAAAGCTTTAGATCAAGACATAATTCACTTTTAATGGATTCTGTTAAAAGTAACAGCTGTCTACTTATCATTATTAAATTACTGAAATTAGCTGGAAAAGTTTTTCCACAGATTTCGCAAAAGGCAAGCACGTACAATAAATGTATGGCGTAGAAATGTATGCTGCATACGATTTATTTAACGTGACCCCAGGGTCGTATTCAGAGAAAGTGTTACAAATAGACGGGAAAAATACTATAGTATCCTCAAACTACGGAGAATTTAGATATGAATTGCGATTACGATATTAGTACCACCTCTGAATTCCTAATAACAAACTTCTGGTGTCTAATAAAATAGAGGGAGAGCTGGGAAATTGGTTCAACATCCTAACGTGTTTCATAATAAAATCAACATATATATTTTAGGAAATCTCACGTCGTTAGAGGAATTTGGTTTGGCAGTGTGCATATGTTCTCTCGATTGTTAATTCAACTTTACGAGCCCGAAAAATAAACTCTAGCCTGCTCTAAATACGAAAACAGTGCCAATTTATGTATCTGCCCAAAATGAAACCCCGACCTAAGTAAGTATGTTTCCTATAGGTACATACATATGTAGATACTTGTTGCCTGCATGTGTCGCCTGACTGATTCGCCCGAAATGACTCCGGTTCTATTGCAAACCTCTACCTTTTGCCTAACGAACGTGTGTACCATCCCCTGCATCGGGTGCTGTCGCACAGTGAAAATTTTATCAAATATTTATGAAAATCGATAGTGCCCGCGTGTTATGGCTCCTCAATTAAGCTAATGAAGATAAATGCTGGCCCGGCTTCGCCGACGTTTAATTAAGTTCGCTTATTACCATGTTAAGCGGATAATACATAGTTGGCCTCCTCTATTGTGCTTAGCAAATAATAGATACACCAGCAGAACAGTAATTATCCACAACACAACTTATTTACGCCTTTCATATATTTCTGAAAGAAGGAACTCATTAAATCGAAGAATTTTAGAAAAAGTTAAACAACTAGCCCATGCAAGCAGTGCACGTGTTATTTATACGGATTTACTACCAAACGGCAAATCACTCAGCCGTTTCGAAACTGAAGCAGGTATTGAGTAACTGGCTTTTGTTGTATCTAAAACTTACTGCATATGCATGAGTCCACTTCCACATTATACAGGATCTCCGTGCGGAAAGGTCAAGCGTCCTGCAACTGACGTAAAGTGCATAACTTGGATCTGTGATTGAATCAGAAAGTTTTGCAGCTCCCAAGAGAAAAGCTGTGGCCACTTGCAACTGGGAGCGCCCTCGACGAAGCTACTCTAAAAGTTGAACATCAAGACTTTGAAACTAGTCTGCGGTACTCGGGAGCGGTGCATGCAAAGACGCAGTTATAAACTTTACTCACAGATTTATAGTTTTTGGGATAAAATGCTTTTATCCTGCTATACGGAATTCCCTTGAAATTTGGTTTCGTCGATTAGCAACATTCACAACTCTAAAGCCACTGAATTTGAATGCACTCAGAAAGCACATCGGTGATAAATTGACCGTTGTTCGCCATAAAGACGGAATATTTAGTCCAGCGAAAATTATTCGATGTCATGCTTTAGAGTGGGGAAAAATACCAACGAAAATCGTGTAACTCCAGATCTTCGAAAATTGGGCTATTAACTTTAGTATTGTAAAATACCGAGCAAAGTGAATTTTAGGGAAGCCTTGCAGCTGCGTTATTTTGCAAAAGCGGCTTTCAATTTTACTTTACAAACACAACGGCAGCACTTTTACGAATAACCCACTTTCATTTTTCCTCTGTAAATACAAAAATTACATTGTAATAGACAATTGTAGTTGTATGGATTTTTAGAGTGTTTTACTGCACTCTAAAATCAAAATTCAAATTTTAAATTGTTATAAATGCTCTGCGTATAAAAGTCCACCCATTAAAAAATGCCGCTGCTTTCGTATTGTTGAAATTATAAACAATAATTACAAAATTAAATGATAAATTTTATTGTGTGCTAAATTCAAAATAATGAACCCTAGTAGGGGGTTTTGGAGGTCGCTGATTACGAATATGATGTTTAAAATTGAAAATGGTGTATCCAAAGTAGGGTAATTTCAATGCATTTTCATAGCAAACCTCTGAACTTGGACTTTTTCCGTCGCCATCTTGAAACCCTGCAAACATATATCTAGCCTACAGGTACGTTATTTTCTCAAAATTCAACGGCCAAGGGGGTAAAAGGTGGCATAAATCTTTGTATTGAAAAAAATATTTTTTTATCTTATTTATTTGAAACTGCATAAACACTCTGCAACACAAATAATGGATCACGTATTTCAGAATTTCTCCAAAAAATTTTCCCACGTATAAAGTTTTATAACCTATTTTACCCCCTTGCTTTTTCGCAAAATAACTTATATATGGTGTGAATATGGGCTAAATCAGCCAATTGGTATATAGAAGTTAGACACCTCACCATCTGCAATAACTGACACCTTCAATGCCGTGTAGCGCCGAAACTAGACATAGAATAATTTTGTGCCCATGGAAATATTGATTGATCAGAATGTCGAGGGGTGAGGGCTACAACATATCAAAATTGCAGCGTGAACGACTGGGAGCCATTTCCAATAGAAAACGTGCGGGGTCCTTACGCATGAAAAAAACTGATCAAGTGCGAGTCTGACTCGCACACGAAGGGTTCCGTACCATCGTACAAGATATAACACAATGTACCTTTTAAATACTTTTGTAAAAGAAACAAGAGAGGCGCTATAACATAATCGAAAATTGGTTTTCCTAATTTGCATGGCGGCCATTTTGAAATTCGCCATCTTGGTTTTTCATTATTTTTTGTTATGGCGGCAATAGAAATACACACTCTGTGAAAATTTCATCTCTCCACCTATTACGGTTCATGAGAAACAGCCCGCTAACAGACAGACGGAAAGCGGAGGCTTAGTAATAGTGTTCCGTAAGGCACTCTTCGGGTACGGAGCTCTAAAAATGAAACGCTGGTTTTCCCGAAATTCGTGAAATAAAAGGTGCGCATTGAAAAAATAAATTTTATTGTTTCTTTTTTCAATACTTACATCTTAACATAATAAGGACCATTTTAGAAATCCAATCTACAGTTTCAATTTAAAAATAATATTTACAATTTACAGAAGATTTGATAAGTGATTGTATGCTAATTATAAGTTAGTAATAATAGTTTAAATATGTTTTTGATAATTTAAATATATAGATCAAGTAAGTGAAGTATTTGTCTTCAATCAGCACTTTTTTTTGCTTTTGCTTTTACCAATTAAAAATTATAGCCATTTTTGTACGGAGCACGCCTCATTTCAGTACATATTAGACCTTAATTCATAAATTCGCATCTCCGAGCGATTTGATCGAACAAAAAATTTTCTTTCTCATTATTCACGTAAAATTTCCTCCTCTTTCGATTGGCGCAAGCAGTTTTTCCGGTAATATTAAATTTTAAGAGTTATTCGGTAAAACCCGTATTTTTGTTTAATAACTATTACAGCGGCACTTTTTAGGAAGCGGATTTTTTGTCTATATTATTGACACAATTTAGAAGAGAATTGCAAACAATCATACACAGTACAAAACTATTTTCGGTTACATTTGAGATTCAATTTCCGTCTAATTAAAATGTAGCCCACGACCGTAACTTGATTATAAGTTGATTGCCTGAAGCATACAACCCGCGAGCCTGTTGGACTTGTTGCAGACAAAGCCAAATTTGGCACGATGTTTCTTTAATTCTCCCTTTTTGCACGGGCTCATTTCTTGATCCAAAAAAATCTTATGAAATTATAATGCATGTATAAACCTGGGATTGTTATGTTTTTCAATTTTCCAAAGTATCTCTTAGCAGATAAAGAAAGAAATAACCGAAAATTGGGCAATATCAAACTCATTTCCCCGTCATGGCCGAATGTAATATTCAATAGCAATTCGAGGAGTGTGTTTCATTATTTTTTGCCCGATACGAAAAAGGTTTGAACACAATGAACCGCAAGGTGATAGCTAAATATTTTATAAGAATGTGAGATTTTCAATTTCACTTGCAATTATGCTGAAGAACGTAGGCCAGCATAAGGAACCAACGAAATCACATTAATAATTTCCCTCCAAATGCGGCAGTCTCTTTACAAAGCTACCAATGATGTTTCCACACCGTACTTCTCGTCTTCCATTATTAGGGGTGCAGAGGAATTGAATTTTGTTTCAGTTTCCAGTATCATATCCAAGAATGCTTTGAACTTAGTTTTCCTGCTCTGAATTTCTACCTCAATTTCTATCAAGAATATTCAACTTTCTCAAAGAAATTATTCCACGAGGGCAAGTTTTAATCGCATTGTAGAATCTTTTTTCGAATTATTTAATATGAAAATCACTTCACGACTGCTGTAGGTACTGAAGAGCTAAAAATATTCATCTAAAGCGAAAATGAGGAAGACTAATCCTACAGGTTCACGAGCTTCAAAGCTTTGAGAAGATTAAAACTGGAAAGAATTGAAACAAATACTAAATTTGCAGCCTTGATGTGGTTGAAATGCGACCTAAGTCCTCCTTTTGCTGGTGGTTAATTCGGTTGTATATGCCGCACCCTCACTTTGTACAGAGTTTGGTTAGTATCGTTTGTAGGTAAGTACAGGGGTTTTCAGGGGTTTTGTCGAGGCATTGTAAGCAAATACTTATTATTACTGGGGAGTTTCAGCCGCAATTTTTATGAAGCACTCAATAGCAGTGGAAAATATTGAAATCTCTTAAATAAGAGGACACTTGTCGCTGTCGACACAAAAAATCGATATGTTTGCTCTGTTTACTCTACAAAGTGGTCAAGTAAAATAAGCTGAATTAATTTAGTTTTTGTAGATTTGGTTTTATTTATTTTATGCACTACAGCTTTTTACAATTTTGAATATTATTTATCCAAGTTTAGTTAAAAATTATTATTAAAATCAAAGAAGATACGATTTTGAAAATAAAATTAATATTAAAAAATAAACAGAAACCCGACTACAAAAAGCGAGGTCATTTTAATATTTTAAGTAGGTAGCTACCAACTAAGAATCTTGATTACACTTCAATATTATAATTAAATCAGACGGGACACATTCGACATCGCAGTTAAAAAATTTAGTCTCGCCTGTTTTACTTGTACTATCAAAGATTAAATAAAATTCTTGGTGTACCTAACTACTTAAAATTTTTCAAAAATTCATCAATTCCTAGAATATTGACATGATTGTCACATGTATAAATATGACTTACTCTTTACTGCCCCTCCTTTGTGATGCTGTAAAACCCTTAAAAATAATGATAAAAAACCATGTAAACTAATTGTAAGAAGATGATCAAGGAAAATGCTCTAATCCAGTTTTGTAAAACGTAAAATGAAAAATTTATAGCGTTTCAAAGATCTTTCGATCAAATATTTTCATCTTTTTCGGCTTCAACTGGTTTATTATTAATTGTAAACGAAAAATTTATTTAATAAGAATTGTAGATAATTTGATTCTCTGTAAAAAATCTATGTTGACAATTTTCGTATGAGTAACGGATAGTGAGATAGCACTGAAAAATCGTTCTCACCTTTATTTTCAAGAATACCGGAAACAGTTTTATACTCACCCCCCGATTCGAAATTCGATGCAAACTGTTGTCAGAGTAGTTCGGCCTTTTCTATGCAGGCAATATATCGATGATCTTGAACTTTTAATACGGGTAAAAGAACAAATTTTTCCAGAAAGATTTGGAGTATTTTTCCAAGCTTTCTAGTAATGTTGTCCACTTCTTATTTCTGTACTGGGTAATTAAAAATTTTACTTGATTATTTAACTAAGTTCAAGTTAAGTTTTTTTTGTCCACGAGTGTATCTATCTCATCACTATTATGAGAACTCCACCCTAAAAATATTTAAATAAATATCACACGATGTGGAATTACAAGAATAGCATGAATACTCCCTTATTTTGTACGTTATTTTGGCTACTTCATATATCTATTAATTTTTATTTTTTTTCACATATCTTTCCTTCTGTGCTCATTTTTCAAACATCCAAAAAATAGAAGGGGATTTAATGGCTTCTTCTCTGTTCCTTTTGGATATCGGTGTATGAAAATCGATTTACTTTGTTCCTGTAGGCGTGTGTTGCCTGCTAACTAATTTTTTGTGTCATTCAGTGTGACTTTTATCCATTTATGAAATGCTTGTTAGGCCCCAAAGAGCAATAGGTCCCTTTGGTTTTGAAATAGAATAATCCTATTACCTATGCATTACGAAATATAAAAATATACGACCATTGCGAGAAACACGTAACATACATATACATATATACAGATACTGGCCAGTATTATAACAATACGTCCAGTTCTCTAATATAAATTAGTAAGGACAGATGCTCCTGTTCACCGAGGTGGTGTAATTCTCATAAAACTCATTGAAGCACCAAGCACTCTCATAAAATGTTTTTATGCATTCATTTCCCTTTTTTGATTCGAATCATTTTATGGCGGATCGCCATGAAAGCCGCCCACAAGGGGAATTACGAAAACTGTAGAAACAGTTGTAATAATAATATTTACCATATTTACCATATTTACTGAATGTAAATCTCGCTGTGCTCTCACCAACACCGCGTTATTAAAATAAGCATTTTATGGGATTGTTTGTGTCGGCTGTCTGGGAAATGGGAACATCCTGTGGATACAATTTATTACCTAAAGAAGTGAAACATTTTTATTGATTTCCTTGATAAGGACAGGCAATAAATCTGCAGCGCTTGATGCGAAAGAGCTGCTGTCTCTGCTGCTCCCTTAAATCATCATATCCACTTGCCAAGGACAATAAAATTCATTTTATGACCAAAAATATCAAAAATTCGGCATTATTATCTTTCCATCGCCTAAGGAACATGAATATTTTGTACCTTAATTGCAACACTATTGACAATAGGCACGTAATTGGACAAGTAATAACTGCTTTGGTTAGTTAGTTTATTAGTGTATTGAGCTATGCGTTTTTCGGAATATTTGAGGTAATGAAATAATTCTCACTAATGACATTCAATTGGTCGATTTTACTAAAAGCTAACAACCGCTGGGACGCGCAAATGTTTGTTTGGAATAATTTTACCCCCTATCTGATGGGCGTTTGAGTTGCTCTTGCCGGTTGAGTTGTTAAAAAAATTATTCAAAAGGAAAAGAACTAACACCTCGCAGACGTAACAATTACAAAATATTGTGTTTCGATCCAACGCTCTTTTTGAGGGCAAGTAGCCCAACCCACTGGCACGCTGGAGGAATGAAAGCAGCTTTAAGATTTAAGGAATGTTGAAATTTAGTAAATGTAAAGAATTTTTGTTTAGTCATATAAAATGCAATTTGAAAAGTTTGAATGAAAAATTTCAAAATTTGCGACCATGGTAATGATTGCTCTGGAACGTGCGATACCAGAAAAATCGTTGGTATTGCTCAAGTTTTAAAAAAAACGTTAAACTAGTCCTTATATAAAATAAGGTATATCCTATTACAAGTAAAAGATTTTATTATTGAGAATAACTATGGAAAATTTCAGTCACAACGAGTATTAAGTTTCCAAGATATGTCTGATCATGATTGTCAAAACACTTTTTTTGAGAATAACGCATTTTAAATTATTCTTCAAAGTAAAGCACTTATCTACTATCAAAAAGACAATATCGATTAATGAGGCGTTTACTGTAAAAGTGAGACAAATCCAATATTCTGTAATATTTTGTTACGGCCAGTGATGACTGGAGTTAACAATTAGGAACCACGACCACCCAACCTTTATGTATATTGTATATACTCACACGTCGTGCCATCTCTGCAGGCTCGTTACGGTGATTATAAGTACTCAGGGAGTACAGTACAGACAATGAAATCATTTCTACGCGAAAATCGAAAAGATTATGGACGTTGGACTAAAATGAGTCAAACCCAAATTCGTAAATCATTTTGCTGGCTATTTTCTTACGTAAAATTATAAAATGAGAAAACAAAATTCTGATGATTCGGCTGATTGTAGGAAAAAGGGAAAAGCAAAGGGAGAAAAGATAACATTTGATGGCTCGATGTTAGCCGACGGGTGTTGTGCGGAGAAGGGCTGCGGAATTTAGAAATCTTGATTGCAGATTCGAAATCAGCGACCCCGAAAACCTCTTGGTGGTGATTTTCAGGACAATTCCTCGAAGTTTAACTTATTTGATAATTTAACTAACAGCCATGTTGGAGTCGCTATTGTGAAACCTTGCACTTTATCAAAATAAAAAGTAGCCTATATGTTAAGTTGGAATATGTACCACCTTGTGTGAAAAAATGAAGTCTATCGGAGTAATAGTTTTGGCGTGGTTGAGTAACAAACAAACAAACACACTTTCATTTATATATATCATATCATAGATTGAATGTTTTACAGAAGTCTACGAAGTGGTTTTTGATTATAAGCTGTGAGATAGATACCCAGAAACCAAACGATCTACATGAGATCGTAGTATTGATAGATATACATAACTACTCATATACTTTAGACTTTCATTTGGTTTCATTGTATTTCATAAAAAATTACGTGTTTCAAGATTTTGAAATTTGTTCTATTACCTTTCATATTTTTTTTTGTATTTAATTTAGTGGTAATGGTAAGCTTATCATTTTGGTGTGAAACGACATAACTTTTGGATAATATGAAAGGGCAGTAAAGCACTGAAATGAACTAACTTTTCTGTGTTTATTATGATTATTGTTTCTTATTTTTCAAAGAGCGTTACAGCATACGTTTTTACACCAAAGGATAGAAAGCTTCTGAAGCGATGTGGCACAAGTTATTTTGATTCCTTCCTAACTTCATATATCCATTGATGCCCCAGTCCGCACTCCAAGAGTTCTTAATGAGCCAGTATGGCCCTCCCTTGGGATCCACGCCATATCCCACAATAAGGACATAGTGGTCCGATTCGTACTTATTGCAGTCGGGATTATTGTACACGCCACTATTTTTGCCGTAATTCTTAATGGACCTTGGTGTGGGCATACTAGTTGCAACCGGCCCAATAAATGCAATTATTTTCTTCAGTTCTTCCTCATCGGGATTCCTGAGGTCGAGGAACCGGTAGCCCTGTATTTTTTTCTTGTTTTTCATTTTCTTAGAGTCACACTTTCCTTCCTTCGCGGTTTTTGGATAATGAGTCGCCGGGGTGATGCCATCGTCACTCATGTAGTCGAACGCTTCGTAGTGCATTCCACCGTCACATCCGTCGGTATTTTCCGTTTTCAAGCATTCGACCAATTCCTGCTCAGAGAGCTTTTCGAATTTCCCAGTCTTTTTTGTTAAGTGCGCTTCAACAGCTCCGATGGACGCAAAGGCCCAACAGCAGCCACAGTCACCTATAAAACTAACCCGTAAGATACTCATTCACACTGCACGTGCTTCTGTGCAACTATACCTTGGTTTTGGACAGGGCTCAGCTGAATTTTTTTGCTCCAGTCGACTTCTTCTGGGGGTGTTTTGTTGATAGGGTTGTGTTGCCCAATTATTGGACCAGCCCGGAATGAGAGTTTCTTCTTTGGCCTGTTAATTTAGAAGGTTATTGATTTGCTAAGGAGCGGGTACGTCGTCGCCTGGCTTACAATTTGCACACAGTTTGATCATCCTTCATAGCCCTGCTTGACGTAGACTTCTTGCGGAATTCGTTGTCCGACATATCCGCGAAGGGGCCAATCTCAAGTTTATACGTAATGGAGGGTTTCGCTTTCGATTTTTCGGCTTCGTATTTTTTGTTGTGGTTCTCAATCACTTTTAAGTTTTCGGCAAAGTTTATCTTTCTGAGACGACCCTCGGGACTATTCTCACTGTACGTTTTTCTATACTTGACCTTATAATTTTTCCATTCTTGTTCCAAGTTGTAGCCATATACGGCTACGATGCAAAATGTCAACAATAAAAGGCACTTCATTTTCTAAAAGATAATAAGTCTCTTAGTAGATAATGAGTCTGAGGTTAGATTAAGATGTTCAGCAATATTTTAACTTGACTGTTTAGGTACTTTCTTGTACAAAGTGTTCCTAAATTGCCTACAAGGTTTTATAAGTTCGATGCATTTACGAAATATACGACTGTTTACGAAGTGCATCGAGTACCCTAATTTATTTGCTTGAATAATATATTTTTACTTATTTTCGGAACACAATATATTGTATTATTTTGTATAAACAAATTTTTTCCAATTAAGCTCTGCGTCTAAACACTAAATATTGCCTATTTCATACTGTCGAGTGTCGTAATTCTTACCTTATAGTCAAAATGCGAGAACACCTCCACTAAGCACCGGAATATTCCGATAACTTGCTTTTATAGCAATTCAGTGATGAATTACTGCGAAAAAATTGTACAGCGGTACGAACAATTGCTCATTAGATCCATTTGCGCAGGTGTTTTGTGTAGAGACACAATCTGAGTGTACACTTTTCCTTTTTGTAAGTTCAGTTAGGCAAATAGCGAAAAATAACGTCATTAATAACACAATTTCCTTGTATCTAACCGTAAGTGGTACTTTCTATTGTGAGGTGTCAATACTACGTAAAATGTGACCTTTTAAAGTTTATTGCAATAGTCATCTTAAAAGCAATACGAGCAGTTGAGGCTAAGCATCTAGGTGTGACAAGTGCAAGCGGAGTATGTCTTCTTAATGTTTTATTTGTTTTTCAATTTTATCAGATTAACAGAGTAAATTAAATTCCAGAAGAAAAAACAAATCAATTTGACTATCAATCACTTCCTTCGAATTTTTTCCACTACAAATGCTCCTAACATAACAAATTAGCATTTGTTGCATTGTCTTTGTTCGTGTAACGCATCAGGGGTGTATGTAGAATAAAAAGGGTGTCTTTTCGGAAAAAAAATTTCATCACATTAAATAATTTATACATTTAAAAAAAGGGTATATTCTACTTGATAATCAGGGCCAGAGTCATCAGATACTATCCGAAAAATTTAACACAGAATTTTCGAATGAGACAGAATCAATGATACATCGTTGATGTAAATAATGAACAATAATGGACCAAGGTGACTGCCCTGTGGTACACCCGGCGTATTTTTATTACAGTTGGAAAGCACACCACGAAAACGGACACGCTGAGTACGTCCAGTCAAGTATGACGAAATCCAGTCAACAAAACAAGAGCGGATAGCAAGGATTCTGTGGTTAATCCTATCAAACGCCTTGCCAAAGTCTGTGAAGATGCAATCAACTTGCTTGCCAGATTCAATAGCTGGAATGGAAAAATTGGATAATTCTAAGAGATTAGATGTGGTTGATTTGCCTTTCATAAACCCGTGTTGGAAGGGTATAAGAAATTTTTTACAGTGAAAGTAGAGTATATCACAAATAAGAGCTTGGAGGAGTTTAGCAATGCAACTTTAATTGGCAACGGGTCTGTAGTTAGAAATGTCGCATTTATTACTCTTTTAACGCAAGGAAAAAATCACAGAAATCTTCCATGGGCTTGGACAAACACCACCACGAAGAGATAAATTAAATAAATAATACAAAACAGGGACGACACAAGTCATACATATGTATTTACATCTCTGCTTTCTAACACGGGAGCAGGCCGTCAGGGCCACACGAAAAATTGTCAACTAATTCAGAGATTTTTCTGAGAATAGTTGAGTCGTCAAAAAAAAGGTCCTTAGAATGTAGTGAAGTCGGCGAAAGCTTCGTCAATTGCGTAAAATCCTTAGAACTAATACCACAGCTAGAATCACAGAACGCCGTATTACTGTACAATTGTACTTTACAATTTAGATATTGAGAGTTTGCCATTTCATGTTGGAAGTTCATGCTGATATCGTAGGTATATATTACCATATTCAAATTATGCAATATAAATTTGGCATGTTAGCCTGTCCTTTTTATCTATGTCAATGGAAGCAAGTAATCTATTAAGCATTCAAAAAATTTGGATATCCGTTTCACATGGTTGTACAGGATGTTCCGCATCAGGTATTACCCTATTAGGTATTGATAGAACGCATGAGGAATAATAAAACAAGTATATGTATTGAAGTTCAGTTTTCATACCACATCGCAACAAGCTTACGTATACGTAATTGACACGAAAATTTAAATTGGTAATATTAGTTACAGTTTGTGCACATTTCCACACTTTTTAGTACATTGACCTAAATAAAAGCTTGTTTTTAAAATAGCATGCTTTACAGTAACTTCATTATTTATTTTTTAGTCTTTATGTGATGTACGCTTTTGAGAAGTTTAATAGTGTGCATGCTGTCCCAGGTCATTGGTCACAATATTATTGCATTGTCATATGTTTTATATATCCGTTCCAAGTTTCACCCTATTCTGAAAACAGAAACTGGTTTATTCTACTCGTCGCACCCATTCATTTGATACTTATGTCAAGGGGGCTGTGAAGGAAAAGGTGATATACCATCTTGGGTCGTTCGCCATATTGGATTTAAAACGATATTGAATATACCGAAAAATCTGCTATGCTATGGATTCTAAAAATTATTATAAACATCAAGTATAGGGTATAGGAAGAATTACTTACAAAACACACTTCAAATTTTCAGAAATTCATTTATAATAAAAATAAAATGAGAATGAAAACATCTTTATTAATTTGCATATCAACTGATTTTATAACAACACAAGGTATGCAAACTAATGGCAAGTAAAACTATTATTTATTATATTTCCCCGATTATATTTAAATATTTTCGGTCTTGATAAATTTTAATTTTTCTTAGTTGTCGACTAGCAATTAATTCCAATTAGCGAGTGAACGGCAAAGGCTTTCGTAACGAGGCTTTATTTCTTGCTCTAATTTGGACGAACTTACGTTGCAAATGGAAAACTACAAGTTCACAAGCGAAAGAAAAACATGCACAAGTTAATCCAAAGAACAGCACGTACCAAACCATAGTTAAATGTGTTAAATTCAGCACGTGAAAGATGTCATCTCGATTAAAGACGCGCTTCAAAAGTCCAACTCGTAACGCCTCTTGGTAAGTGTCGTCTTCCCACTTGGCGAAGAGTCCGCTTTGCTTCACTAACATCAAAAAGGCATCGAACCTCTCCACGAATGGTGTATCAATCTGGAATCCGAAACTAAGGGAGAACTCCCCAAAGCATATCTCAGATTTCCGAAAAGTATGTCTCCTTAAGTACTTCTGTTGCGACAGTATATATTCCCATCTGTCCGTGGTGGCGGTGTATGCATAAGTGCTGTTAAGGGTAGCGCGCAGACGGGCAAAGGTGTCCACGGTTTCTAGGAGAAACAAGTCGAAAAATCCGCGAGGATAGTAGTTCCTGTACGTGCTCACGAAATAGTCATACTCATACTGAAGTGTTATGATTCGCATCTGTCTGTCCATGAGATCCTGTGCCGTGTTTATTTGAGGGCCGTAAACAGCGCTAGCTAAGAAGCTGGTAAGAAACGCCAGGTAGAGGTTGGATATGATGAACCCAAGGACGAGAACTTGCGCATTTATAATTACTTCTCTCCAAAAATGAGACACATTGTACCCAGAGGTGTAGAGAATCTGATTCATCACTTTAGTCCAGAGATAGCTGAAATCCTTTCTCCGGTTGATAGCTCGCATGGCAAAGTACTCCATTAGAGCAATGTAGGCGATGCCCACGATAATGGTAACCCACACGGAGTGATCGAACGGCAAAATTAGGTACACGTAGGCATCGATTTCCTGGCTGACAGGGACCATCAGGCACCACCGTACGAGTTCGTACGGGTAGGACGTTGTGATATGCGACATGTTGATGACAACGTGCGGATGTATCGAGAGCTCTATTGCTTTGTCCATCACCATCTGTTTGAATCTTAAAACATCTGCGGCAGTATAGGGCATATCGAGAGCCTGGAAGGTCCCATTAATTCCAGCTATAAAGAGCAAAATAATTTTCGATGCAACTCCAGAGAGTTGCTTCACATCAAATTTTTTTGATTTGCCCCTGTCCAGCCTCATCACTCTTGGGGCATCGTAAGCTACTGGCATCCGGAACGCATATCCATTCACATTTTTAGCTTTATCGTCGAAAAAGTCCTCAATTGCAGTTGCGGTTAGATCCTGAATGGTCATAGCGGGAAACGGGTTATAAGAGAACAGCCCTACGTCATCGTCCCCCTTCTCTGCAAGAAGAATCACGTTTAAAAAATTGTTGATTCGACAGAGCCGAAAAATTGGCTCTAAATTTTGTTTTTCCGAGAATCCGGTTCCCAAAACAATTACAACTTTGGCGCTGTGCCTCCTGCGAAGGGATATGTCGGCTAGATTTAAAAGAAACCTTTCTTCTGTTGTCTGCATAAAGATCATAGCGAGGACGCTCTGAGAAAGAGTTCCCCGCAATTTCAATTCTGTTTTTTCACTCAACGAGATGGTTGGGATATAGAGCTCTGTCTGAACGTATTTTGTGAATGTGACTAGCTCGGATTTGTTGGTAAAATTTTCACTCGATAAAAGCACGAAACTCTCAAAATTATAAAGTTTATGGAGACTGGATGTAAGTGCAGAAAGCTGGGTGACGTTAATTCCAGCGGCAGAAGTGGCTAGTAACAAAATAGGAAATATATTCTTCATTTGACTCATTTCGGCGGATTAACAACAATAACTGAAGACTATGACTATCAGCTGCCAGTAAAGGAAAAAATTGTAATTCAATGATTGCACTTTATTACTGTTTTTTTGAGCCTACCTTTAATTTTTTTCATTCGCGTAAGAGCTCTTAGACTAATTCCTTTACTTACCTTTGCGCAAATTGCACAAAAGTTGAGGGCTTATACTTCCCACTAGAAGACGAAATTAGGAGTAGGCCTACAAAGTACATATAATTCTGTCTGAAAGTATCGGAATATTAGATGAATTAATTCACGACTTCTGAATTAAGTCACTTGTAGCACTTATTCAAATTAAAGTTTGTTTTCTGCTGCGTTGGGGCTTTCAAATGGAAATTCGATCAAACCCATAATACCCGAATTTACAGGAAAAGCAGGGGGTGCCTTTAGCGATTATTATTACGCTGGAAAATAGCACATGATACGTTGTAGGATTTTTTGATTCCAACCAAAATATTTTGCCGAGACTAAAGCATCGTTCGGACTGGCCCCGCTAGACGGCTCTCTCGGGAATGTCAGGGCCAGAGAGATCAGTCTAGCGCTTGCAATGTAGCTCTGACACTGTTATACCTCGGGCAGGAGAAGAAGATATGTTTTGCATCCTCCATACCATCCGTTCACAGAACATACAATAAGGGGAGTCCTCATGATGAAATCTGTGCAGGTATGGTATTTGGGGATCAGTCTCCACGTCCATCGGCCTTTCTGGGATACGTCCCATCGCTTCGATGTTTTCCCACCTAGCGACAGCTAGACGCTCCTCCTTGCTTATCACTGCATAGTTCCTGCTATTGTAGAGGCTCTTCTTCTTCTTAGCTTGTGTGGTTTCCGATGAGATTCGAACTCGGATCGCCTGGACTTCTAGTCGGGCCACTCTGCCGCTTTTCCATTAGACGCTTCATATCTGCTTCACTTATAATCTGACTCTTTAGAAAGGAAAGCAATCTGAATCATGTGAGATACGAACTCGGGTTATCTGGAGCATAAGGCCACCGCTCTAGCCATTGGACCTACAAATAGCCGGGTTTGATTTCAAAGGGAGAAAATTCTCTGACATTCTACGGTTTGTGAAGACTGTTAAAGAGAATCGTGATTGATGCAAACTTATTTATGTTTTTGAATATAAAACATATTTCACTTTAAAAATGCTGCCAACAGATTTGTATTTGAAATTTTCATTATAAATTATCTCAGTGCACAAAGTCGCTTAAATATTGTAGCGTAGGTCTGTTCGACGTCTGAATACACCACACGCCCCGACCCGAGTGCACGCATTTGGTGTACTCGATCCTTGGAGCCTGCATTTTCCTGCAATAAATCAGCTGTATGAGGAGGCTGAAGGACCTTTTGTATGGCGCCGGAATCGCAGATTAATCGTTTCATATGCATAAAAATATATCAATGAAGTATGTTAATAAAAATGGTGACAATTTTTAATTCCTTACCCCGGATAATTCTCCTTTCGTATATCATACTTTTTAATAGCAAAAATTTAGAGCTTCTAAAGGTATTTACCTCCTGGCATTGTCAACTGTTTTCAGTGACAATCGAAAATAAATATAAACAAAGTGCTTACTTACCGGTCGATGTAATTGATCCGTATGTGTTTTAAAATAGTGGCGGAAACTCATCTCACGTACATCTAAATGCGTAATAGTGCCACATTATTGAGTTATGTGTTTGGAAAACAAAATTACGCAATGGACTCAATCACTCGAGTTGGGAAAAATGAAAAGTAAACAACTACAGTGCCATGCCACAGAAGTGGCACGTGATTCAATAAAAATTCGACAAGACTTGTTTCTAGGTCAGTAGAATTTAGTCGGCTTGAGTAGAACTCACTTATAATTTTAAATTTCAGGTCAATTCAATTTATGTACTCTTTACAAGTATGTACATAATTACAATTGATAATATTGACTTAATCACAGCAGGGGTAAGCTGGTAATAGATGTGAGATTCTACGAAGTTAATTCAGAATTATCACGATTCAATTTGTTATGCATTTTAAAATAAGGTAAATAAATTAGTAGTTACCTTTGGACTTAATTAATTAACTAATGTTTTTCTAATTCAGTTTTAAACTTCCCTAATGACTTACAAAGTCTAGCTTCTAATGGCAAGTCATTATATAAGGTCGAAGCTGTGTATACAAGGTACCTGAAGTTTTTTTTCAATAACTTTAACACAAATTAATTTATTTTTAATTATTTCTTCATTGATATTTAATTTGGGCTTGTACAATGGTAGAATGGCAGGTGCACCATTTTGTTGAAACCAGTAATGCTCCATTCCATTTTCGTCCAACTCAGAAGCCACATAGTCCATGGATGCAAGCCAAATTGTTGAGCACAGCATCAATGACATCATTACTTCGACGTGAACGTGTTATAACTTTAGGCCATTATCACGAAATTTTGTTCTGTACGCTCGTTGCGCTAACGTAACAGACGATTGATTTGGAAAATAGAATTGAACAATTTCGGCTTTCTCTTTTGGCGTCTAATGGTCCATGGTTAAAATTGTGCTGGACTGAAGTTGATGACAGGAGCTGTCAGATGGCGATTTAATAGATGCTTTCATAGTTATTAAAACAAAACTTCAGGTATCACAAAAATCACAAGTTCTAGCCGAGTTCTGTCACTCCGTAGCTAGATAACCAGGTAGGTCGTAATGTATGTTTTTCCTTGTTTGCCTTTGATTGATGTTCTCTTTTGATCTTACATTTACATTTGTTTTTCGTAACTTGTGTATACTTTTGTATGCCCACATACATAGTCTGGTGTACCAAATTTTGTCCGAATCAACTTAAAGAACAAGTCTTAACGGTGAGGTTATCACTATCTTTTCTAGGTGTTCGCCTAAGAACTATAGCGTTCCATATGTAGAACTGAGGGATTAAATTTTTTTTCTTCGCGTCCTCTATGGTGGGTATCGTTCGACAGGTCTCTAAAAATACAATAAAGGTTCTGAGTTCAGGAGATATAGGCTCCTAAAGACATTAATAATGTGCATGCCCCCCTTTAAACTTTCTAGACATTTAATTAAAACATTTGAGAAAAAAATTAATTAGCACTTTATGAATACTTTCAACCAAAAGTATTTTGAACACGATCTATAAATACGGAACCCTAAGTTGCGTGTATGACACGGACTTGTCCAGTTTTTACAAATAAAGAAGCACTTCATATATGAGGGGGTGAATTTAACTGTTGGGAACTTACTGGGTGACTTATAAATTCCACATGTTCATGGTATGCACATTATTATTTGATTTTTTTCTTTTTAGCTGCTCGACGGAGAGACCACAAACTCACACCAAAAATGTATGTCAATATCCTTTCCAAATTGTGAACAATACTGACCTACCTCTGCCACTAGGTACTTGTGAAAGGGAAGAGCAAAATGTGATTCTTTTTTCCCACAATACACCATTTTATTTTTATGACTTTAAAACATTTTCTAGAATTTCCCAGATCCATTCATACCACGTAGGTAGTGAAATAAAGGGCAATTGCAGTTGAAGGGCCAAACTTGTTACAATTATGTAATACCAAAATTAATAATTGCTGACCATTTTTGTGCACCTTTCATCTAAATAGAATCCTGAAAATCATGAAATTTTGCAGGCCTAGATATTTTAAAATTATAGTAAATAAATACAAACCAGGACAGAGGTGCTGCCAGGACTTCGCTGGCAGGCTTCCGTACGCCTAGATTACCATTTTAGCGTAATGCTGTAAACATTGGAATAAAATTTAAAACGCTCATTTCTATAATAATAATACTTTATTTGACTTCCTTACAATTGATCCTTTTATATGTGTATAATATACGATCGCTGGTATAATTTTCAGTTGTTCACATGTTTGCTTTTAAACAATTTGCAATTGCACAATTTGCTCTTAAAATATTCCCCATTCGAAAGCGTAAACAATATTAAATTGTAATAGATTTTACTAAAAAAAGACAAAAATTCCCTAAACAGCTAGTATTATGTATACTATATATTTCAAAATGATCTTATTCATTTCAACTATCAATAAAATGTTGTCTTCATAAAATAGATGATTCAATAATTCACATTTCGTGGGTCTTTTAGTTGTAATAATTTCGCTCATTATTTTATTAATCACCTTGTGGAATTTGCCATGCGTCTTTACAATGAGATATTTTAAGGTAATTTGATAATAAAGATATGCGCGGACATCGATTGATTTGATTTTATTGACTGCTACGTCATTAGTTGGACTTTATTTCTTTCATGATTAGTAAATATATTCATATTGACTTGTATTATGACAGCAGATTCCTCTGGGCTCAATTAACTGTCTTGTTGCTTAGTAAAATATATTTTTATTTGTATATTTGCTCTAAAGGTAAGTTCGCACCTAAATATATTTTGTTGTTAATTCTGTCGTACGGCTCTGAATGACGGGCACCCTGCGGCTCGAGTACCTTGCTTACCGTCTAAGCTACTTTTGTATCGGTGTATACTGGTAGGTTTGCTTCATATCTACTAATAACTTTACTTTGGCAAATTAACTTCCACTTCTCATTTATTGTTTCATTAATATTTTGCGCGAGTAGGTTCTGACTTCAAGTGGCTTTAAATGAACTAAAAAGTCTCTATGCACTAAAGGGTTTCAAAAATCCTTGAATCTCTAGTATTTGTTTTTTCTTCTTCTTATTTTACTTTCGCAATTACAGCTACGCTATGTATACTTATAGTGACAAGATCTTAACGATTTCTTCTCCAGTATCGGTAATTGTGTTTTAAATTGACATTAGGATATTCCTGCGACTTCCCGTGATCTTTTTTGAATAAGCGCCTGACAAGTTGGCTCTCAACTAATTTAAAACTATTTTTAGCTACATCACAAGAACAAGAGAAAAATTATTCACAACTTCCTGAACTAGTTATTGTCAAACTATTATTCAACAAAAACCACTGAAGCACTTTATTTTACAAATATGAACAATATTGAAAACTATCAAACTATTCTCCTATTTGTGGCTTTACTTATTTTATCAAATACTTCAACAGCACTATAACAACACACAATCCCAAACAAAACAACGGTAATCATCAAACTGTTTGACTAAGTCCTTCTCACCTTGGTCAGCTTTCCTTGATTGACTAAATGAAATCGAATTACTATACTTATAAGGATTCCTAAAACGTTTGGCATGTTGCAGTTCTCGTCGGAAACAAAATGGGTAGTCTAACGATCTAAAAAATTCTCCTACTACTTCTAGGTAAAACGTCTCACGTGTAGTAATTTTACTTGCAAGAAAGCGATAAATGTGTAGAATGAAACCCATTGTCACAGTAAAAGCCATAAAACGGTCGTTTGAAAGCTAATTAACCAATTATCTACCTAACAGGCAACAAAAGCATAAGACATGCAACACTTCCCTTACATTATTCTACGTATCTAAGCCTAATTTGGTTACATAAAAGCACTATTTCCCTTTGCAGAAGATTTTTCGAACCAATTTTGAAGACTCCTGCATCATGTAAAATTAGCAATAACATTTAAAATTTAGAATTCGTTGATCGCGAATTTATTTGCGAATACTTCACTAGCGGATTTACACTTGAATGGCACTATTGTACTTCACATATGTATACGCTAAACTGCAAGCGGTATGCTCATGTCCATACCTGCTGTCGAGCTTTGAATTTGCGATTTTAGTTGTCTATCAGGCTAAGAAGTTGGATTTAGTTAGATTGCTTATTATATTTCAATATCAACAGAAATTAAATAAAATTTTATTTTTTAACTTGTATATACAATATATATGTAACAAAGGACAGTTCCATCGGCTAAACTACTTTCAGTAATTGGACAGGGCAGGCGAGACACAATTCAAAGTAAGCTTCCTTCAAGGCTATTTCTAACATATTTTTCATTTCGTATTAGCAATCAAAACCTTCTATCGAACTTGGCACGGATACGTAACTATGTAGGAAAAGTTCGTTCGCAACGTATTTATGTTAAGTACCGTTACTAAAAAAACCAAAACATCGTATAGTGCTTCTGTAGATGAATTTTGTCTTAAACAATATTTGCGATTAATTTAAACCAAAAATGGCATTCTACAGGGCTCTATTTTATGGCCACTCTTATTTTTCATTGATAATGTCATCAACTTAGTAACTGCAATTTTTATTTGTTTTCTAACGACGTATAATGTATTTATAATATCTCAAAATTTATTGAATTAGTGGAAGACAGTATTCATAATATATGTACATATGTATGTATGTATTAAGATATCTCTCCTATTTTTCGTTTAGGAGAAAGTAATTAATTTACGGATTAATATCTAATAATTGTATTTTAAACTGTACATATGTATATTTAAATTGTGTTGTAATTAGTAGTAACCCAGGCCAACCAAAAGACAATTCTTTATCTGATGTAACTAAACTAAACGGATTCGTTAGGACTTTTTTTGCGGATCACGAATCCAAGATTTGAGAAATGCAGGATCTAAAAGAATTGGTACACGGTTTGAGCAATTATCGAATTTATTTTAATAATTATGGAAGTTTCGTGATGTGGCTCAAAGTATTTTTGTTCTAACTTAGACATTTTAATAATTATTGACCGGGTACAGTTACAGATATGGAGCTTATTCTGGTTTTATTTTAAACAATTTTTAAAGGCACACTTGCGAAAAAAATCTTGTCGATGAGTAAAAATTACACAGAATGAAGGAGGACAATTTTTGCGAAAAGCTGGAAGCAATTTTAAGTTTGGGGTCAGATACCTCCAACATTCGTCAATGGATTCCCATGAAGAGAAGGGCTTCCTGAATTGTTCCGTACAGACGTTGTTAAATACAACTTCTATGGTATATCTCGGAAGGGGTATATTGCCGGGTGGTTCCCATATATTAATTCCGGGAATTTCAGCTGCCATTCCGATTCTTTATTAATCAAGGTATTTTGTATTTTCCTGACTGCCCTTAATTTTATTAAATTAAAAATTTGAGAGAGAGTTCCTATAGGTGTGTTACCAACACATTTAGAGTGGATTTTAGCCATTTTGCTACATCTTTGTATTTATATAATCTTTGGTTCAACTGTACCTCATGAAGGGCTGTCTGTAGCATAATATAAAACTATACTGGTCCTGCCACAACAACAATTAACCCAGTCGATTCTAAAAGGCAATTATAAAAGTAAATGAATTTATGTATCCTTCATCTTCAATTCCCAAAATATGTAGGCAGACCCGAAATCAGCAACCCAAAAAACCCCTAAGCGACCATTCTCTATAAAACCTTTTGAAGTTGAACATTTTTAGTTGCCATATTGGGTTAACAATTTAGAACCCTATACTTCACCAGAGAGTTTTTGCAACATATCGTACATTATAGACATTGTATATATTTTGATTTTTGTATAACAAGAAGATAATTTGTTAATGCGCCGTACACTATGTCAAGCAGCTTCTGGCCCGAACGTAGTTTGTGAAAACCCATTCGAAAATTGAAAATAAATATATTGCCGGTGATAAAGCACTAATGCAATTATTATAATGGCTTGCTGCTGGGAGTGCATAGAGAAAATCGACTAACAAATATAAATGAAATGCTTTTCACTTAATTTCAACGCTAATTAGTCAAAGAGCTGCCGAACACGAGACCGGCGACTAATCTACACGTGTTTTCCGATTTCCATTAACGTTCCTCGCCACAAAACATGTCAAATAAATTAATCATGTGCACCTAGTCCAAATAACGCTGCAGTCCAATTAAGCTTTGGCATATTGGAAAGGTACGACCATGCCCCTCGATAAATCGGAATCTAGTCTCACAAAACCCGCTCCTCTCAGGACCATAAAAATAACCTAAAAATGTGTCGTTCAGCGCGTCGGATCACACAAAATATTTTGCAGGATTTCTTCTCTCGCTAAAAACGAACACTTTGCAAATTAAATTGTCTTAAAATATTGGCGTGAAAAATTCACTGGAACGAAATTGCAATGTTTATTAATTTACTGCCAGCTCTCACTCCAAAATGTTGTAATGGCTTTTTCCATTAATCGATAGCTCAGTGAAATTGAGTTATGGGAGTGATGAATATATTCGTAAAGTGAACAGAAAATTTCATGAGCGATGATTAAGTGTCAATTTTATCGTAAAGGCTCCGCTAAATGAAGGAAGCACTATCTGCGATTTTGGTAGGCTAGACTTAACGATCCGTTGAAATATATTTTTGCAGCAAATAATTGTAAGAGCCACATTAAACCAATTTTCCTATTTAAGTTGCAAAACGTAGGGTTTGGCGCAAAATGAGGAAAAAAAGTTATCTCACAATTAATTTCAATTTCACTAGACTTTTTACAAAACGATGAAAATTACTGGATTTACTTTTTGCTTTTTCTGTTGTCAACACTTTCCTACTTTCTATATTATTTGGATTATAACGAACCGTCTGCATAAATTAGTAAAGCGTTATTTCGATCATACTTGCTATTAGGCAGTATTTATAAAAATAAAAAATTTACTTTGAAGTAAAAGGTAGGAGTAAAAGGTAGCGCCTAGAAGTATGAGGTAGGTTTAAGGTTTTGCTTCAATTCGTATTCAGAAAATGTTTTCACACGCGCATGGTTTGAGTACGGCTTGCGAGATATAGACAGTATTGCGGACAATATCAAAAAGAGTAGTGCGATCAAAATAGATAGGAAAAAATTATTGTTTTGTGGTGTACAGATTTTGTATGGATACATTTATTAGTGCAAGTTACCCAAAACGAGATAAATGCGAAAATCCAATTTTCGTCCTAGTTTTTTAACCTCTTTCTCGCTATAAGTTGAAAGGTATCAAATTTACGAAAAAAGTTGAAACAACAAAATTTGTAGAGAATTTCAAGACATCAAAATTTTTTCTTAAATTATATGTCTAGCATGGCCAGATGGTGAAATATTTTGAATTTAATTAACATGGTGACGAGAGTTTAAGGCCTCTGACTTCAAAAATTCAAACTTAAGCTTTTCTAACACTCCTCCACATATCTCCATCACCAACACTATTGTGGACGGTTTGCAGGCAGAAAATATAATTTAACTGGACTCCGGCTGATCTGAGAAAAACTCGACCGTGCCGTGTTTATGGCTTGATCGTGTTAACACACACATGCTAAGAAATGCACCACCGTGTCCGCCCTCGCCGTATAAAAATCGTGCGTCCAGTGGATGCTGTGCAGTGTGAAAGCGCTTTTGTCAGCTCATACACCACCACTTTTCATACGGCACTATGTTTATGCGGCACCCATTTGTGTGTGAAAAGGGCCTCAGACATGATATTATACCATATCCACAATCCCTTAGCACGACAGTATTTGCTTGTTCAGTATTCTTCCATTATTTGTGACCACCTTGCATCAATACAGGTTATTACATAATTCTGATCGCATGCGGCGTGCACATTGCTACTGGCAAATCCTTTTCGATTTACATACTCGCCTCCAAATTTGGGTGGCTATTCAATACGAATATATAGTCAGGAACTGCAATCAACCAGAAGTTGGGAAATGGAACTTGGGTAACCATTTTTCTTTGGCCTGCATGATTTATGTTCCGTTGTTGGACACCGAATCTATTCGCCTTTCCCACAACACGCAAATCACTTCGCCTGAAAATACACCAACTTCACAATACTACACAATATGCTAGCTGGTTAACTAACTCACAAAAAAAGTTGCTGTGAACTACATACATTTTAGTTGAAGCAGAACCTTCTGTTTTGAAGCAAATGCTCCTTTTTATAAATACGAAAGAAGCAAAACCTTTTATGTACTTCGAAGCAAAACCTTTTGTTTCACTTTTTTATGCATAGAACCTGAAAAAATTGCTTAATTTTTTTGCAAGCAAAATATAATGCTCCATTTTGTAAACATGGACTATTGTGTCTATTCTATCATATTCAAGACGTCTCACAGTGGCGCAGAATCCCAAAAAGCTGGCCAAAAATCAAATTTTTGAGTTGTGTATATTCGTCCATATACCATCAGATCTTGTTTAGGGATAGTCCTAGAACATAATTCCGGACCGGGCAGGCAAATACCTGCTGTAGGGTCGCCTGGACATCATTTGACATTCAGCCTCCGTTGAGTACGCACGAAAAAAGTGTGCGCGTGGAAAAATTCTTTCCTGTTTGAAGTGCTGCGAAACTGAGGAAACTAGTTCAATTCGAATTCGGCAAAATGGATTCATTTTCTGGAGGTGTGTAGAATTTATGCTTATGCACAATTATTGCTCATTTTATGTTTGTGATATTTAAATCTCGCGACAAGTATATAGTATATTTTTTTTAATATTTATATAAAATCGATTTTCTAATGGAGTTTTAAAAAAATATCCGCGGTTATCTGTCTTGTTTCGACAAGGAACTGATAGTGTACAATGTTAGTTACAACATATTAAGAAACTGGCTGCAGCCGACTGCAGCCTGAGTAGTGAGACTAATTTTTATGGAAAAACGCGTGGCGCGACATTAAGGGGGTATTCTCATGTGAACGCATAAATTTTAGCTCTTTTTAGGGAATCGAAAAAACATCGAATAGAATATTGTTCAGTAGGTCTGTCGCTATCGTCCCTACCAAAATTAATCAATTTCATTGGAAAACGAAAAAATGGCGGACTGTACAAAAAAAAGTAACGAAAATCTTGGTTTTTTTTGGTACAAATCGTTTAAAAAAAATAAGAAAATATTTTCGAATGTAAGCAATTTTGGTACGGACGATAACTATTAATAAGTAGAAGAACATATATAAATTTCAAAGCAATCGGTTGAATAGTTTCTTGTTTAGGTCCATGAGAGTTTTAGAAAATGATGTTTCGAGAAAAATGCGTTTAAAGTTTCAAGAGCAGAATTTTTGTGGAAAATTTATACTTACACTAATAAATTTATCATATCAATTTTACAATACTTTTACGATGTTTTTGCTCTAATTTAACTCCTGAATCGTAACAATAACCGCGAAAACCAAATTACTTGAGATTTCACTTCATATTTTCAACGTTTGAACCATAGTCCGCCATAATGGATCCGCCATTTTGAATTTTGAAAATCTGACCTCAGATTCGTAATCAGCGATCCCAAAAACTCCCCGAGTAACCAGTTTCAGTGAAATTAATGGAAATTCGATTTTTTTGTCCGCCATATTGGAGCCGCCATTTTGAATTTTGAAAATCTGACTTCAGATTCGTAACCAGCGATCCCAAAAACCCCCGAGTAACCAGTTTCAATCAAATTAATAGAAATTCGAATTTTTTGTCCGCCATATTGGAGCCGCCATTTTGAATTTTGAAAATCTGACTTCAGATTCGTAATCAGCGATCTCGAAAACCCCCATATAGGTAATTTGGGATTTTTGGCCACAAAATCGGGATTCTGCCCCACTGTGCGTCTGTGTTATGTCGACAACACCAAAATTGTTTGCTCTCTCGTTTCCCCTGCCGCAGAGAAAACTTGAATGAGTTACGCGGAATTTTTCCTTTGCGGATTGTGTTAATAAATTCACTTCTTTGTTCTTTTTACGAAAAAAAGCTGTCAATAATTTTGACTATACAATGGAATTGTTGTACATTAACTAAACTTGGCAAGACCAACGACTTGAATGTGTATTGACGACTATATCGATCCCAAAGTTAATAAGGCCAAATCTACTTTGGTCAAAGGAAATTAACCAAGAGTTCTATCACGAGATTCCTACATTGCACTTTCATAAGGCTAATTACGGAATACGCTTGTTGCGTGGGAGCGGTGCAGCGCAGGCCTTTCTTGGAGTAATCCACTTATTGTACCCCCTTACTTGGATCGCCTCAAACTTATTAAACTAGACTCCCTGGGACTTCGTCGCAATATCTGCAAAGCTGTTTTTGCTGTGGAATGTCTCTAGGGATCTGTCGACTCCTCGGTATTGCCATCATTTAATATTTCTGCTCCTACCCACTCCTTGAGAAACAGAGTTTCTCTCAATACTCCTCAGCACCGCACAAATTACGGCTATAATGAACCTATCACGTCACTGTCCTGCTGTTTTAATGACAAGCTTAACTATGTTGACTTTAATTTATGAAAAATTGTATTAGGGCTAATGTTGTTTGATTTTTATGTTAAAGTTTTATTGTATACCTTTCTATATTTGTCTTATATTGTAGGTAGGTATTTTTGTACGACGCATGTAAAAAAATCAGCCATTAATGAACTTGTTGTATAAATACTACATAAAGGTTTCGGTCTGAAAGAAGTTAATTACCAAAAGTGAGCTGGGTTTACCTTCATTCATTTAAATATACGAGTAATTGGGTTAATTGCGAACGTCTTCTAGTGCTTGAAATAAACACCAGAATGAATGCAATGAACCTGAAAACAGGTCAGATTTACAACATACACGTATGAACTAGTCAATTTTAATTCCGTGTCGTTTACAGAATATTAGCTGCGGGGAGGGATGTGACTGCCAGACAAAGAGAGGCTTTGGCTTGACTACACTGAGCGAAATTATTTCTGGAAACCGCATAATTATAGCATAAATCCGAATTCACGAGAAGCACATTTCACATTGCTTCCAGACATAAAATTATACGACGTATCGTACCTCATTTTAACTACATTTAAAATAAGTCTTTTGCTCCAAATTAGTATATTTTATTGGCAATTATAAACATACTTAATCGTATGTACTTGGTATTATTGAATTGAGAATGCGCTGCCTACTGCTCTCCAGTATGATGTTTTCCTAGTTTAGAAAATAGTCCACATTTATAAATGGAGCAATATGTAGCGCCTGATATGTAGGGTACGAAATTGGGCGTGCTCTCCACATTACACAACTTATAGTCCAGTCAAATGGTCGGACCAAGAATTGTAGGGAATTAGATTCTCTGTAAAAAATGTCTTTTGAGAACTTTCGTACGAGTAACAGTTCACGAGCTATCGCTGAAAAATCGTTCGCACCCTTATTTTCAAGATGGCGGCCAAATGGGTGGGGGTAGAATCCCGAAAACTCAGTTTTAAACACATTACCGACCCTCCCAAAGTATTAACAGAAATTGCTTCCTACCCAAAATGCTCAGATGATCCCTTTTCCCGATAATTTAACTGGACTACATATTTTATAAGTTGCCCCACAGCGTTGATGAATGTGTAATAAAAAAATCTTAAGAAACCATTTGCTTCAAGTATTCTCCGTCTTTGTATCTACTCCAAAAGTCCAAATTGGTTTTAAGCAAGATTATGCTTCAAGCTACACTGCTAGAAGGATTAAGGATTAGTTTAAGCAAAACCAACTCTCTACACTAGAATAGCCTTCTAACAGTCCAACCCTTTGGGAAATAATGAAAAACAAATTTCCATAAGGACTTATTCCACACCAGAATTATGTAGGTAAATTTCAAGATGTTTTGAATATTTGGAGGCCACGACGAAATAAATCGAAGAAATTGTAGAAGTTCGGGGCACGAAAGAAGTTATATTTAAAAATTTGATGAGACTTGGATTTGATATTGTTCTTGAAAACAGAAAACATTACATGTAAGCAAAGAGGTTGATGTTTTTTACGCATATCTCAGCAAAGCTTTTGATAAGAAAAGTCACAAACTTATTTCGTGCAAAATGTCGACATTGGGTTTTAAGGGTTGCAGCATTCGATGGCTTGAATCGTACCTTCAAGATAGTCATATAGAAGCCATAAATGGCTTTGGGTCCAAACATAAATGTTTACAAAATGAAAAATAGTTTTTGTAAGAATATTAATTTATGTCATTATCAGGGTTAGGTAGCGATTTGCACAATTTAGTAATATTTTCTTGTTTGCCACTTTGAAAAGGTCTTTCAACTCAGATTGATATTCAGCAGTGGGAGGGACGATCATCCTTTTCAAAACAAGGCTTTATTCCATAGGCTGATCAGTTTTTATGAAAAAATCACAAAGCTCTTTAGCCGCACGTTAACCTTCAATCAGTTTTTTAAGATTAATGCCATCGTCAGTCATGTCTACATTTTGCAATTCAAGCAACTCTTGCACGTCATTCAATTCTAACTGTTCAAAACCATCTCATCCGTGAACGGACAAGTGATTCAGACGGCCGAAGCGGCAATAAGTAAAAGCATATACGAGTACTACTGTGTTTTGATAGGCAGCAAGTAAAAAGTATGCAATTGTTTTTTTTGTTCCATAATTTCTATACAAGAAATTACAAAAAACCATTACGAGCCTCGATGTGACAAAAAAAATTATATATTATATATAACATATGAATGTAGCTATCGGCGACGGAATCCTTGCAGATCCTATGATTATGCAACCCCAAAAATAAGTTTTGATCTACTATTGGATTTCGTAAATACCTAAAAACAGAAATAGAAAAAATACTATACTAATATCGATCCGACAACCAATTCGATTCGACGAATAGTGTCGCATTCCCAAAGATACGTTTGCTGCAAATATTCAATTGATTTTAATCGATGACGACAGTACTCTGAGTTTGATCAAATCAGACAGGAAGTTTAATGAAAATTCAATTTGTGGCTAATATCCCCTCAATTGATGAACTGATTTTGAGTATGCTTCGACGTAGGGATAGATGGAAATTATTTTTCTTTTTAACTTCCATAGATTAGAGCTCCAGAGAATTTAGTAATTTTAATTATAGCAAGTTACGCTCCAAGGGCCTTGACGTGCTTTCCCAAAGGGGGATATTCATCACGTAGCAGTATTCTTGAGTGGTTTTCCAATTACCAGATTGCAGCATTTTACTTAAATGCAACTCCACGTTTGTAGGTAAGAGTCTACAAATCAATGCGATAACGCGACAACCGTCCGTTGGTGATGGGGGAGACCAGTAAATCGATTAAAATGTTTCGTGTTTATTTAGACGATATAGATCTGCCTTGTATCGATGCTGATGAATGACTGATGGTAAAGCGGAAATTTGGTGGAAATTCGATATGCGTCATTAATTGACTTCTGGTTCTGGTGGCCAGTGGTTGTATGGGTTCATGGGTGTGGGCATCCTTATTTACGGTCAAAAAATAATTCAATTAAAATGGTTCGTCGAACGAAGTTGAGCTTTAATCGCTCCTGGGAAAACTTTCCGCTAGTATTTAAGGAATATAGAACGTTTTTCCAATTACGTTTTCTTGCCTGAAGCTTAATTTCTTTATACCTACAATTACCGTTCCTTCCGTTCACATAGTACGTGAAGTGCGTGGTTTGCGTTTCAAAGCTTGCTTTCACATTAATATTTCAGGTAAAGGACATATTTGGTGGTAAATAAAGAACACTCATTTGTCGATATATTTTGGTACTCGAGTAATTATAAATTATTTACAAAAAAAGGGGACTAAAGGTTCTATGCACCAGCAACCTCAAACGAGTTTTGACTGTTGTAAAGAAGAATACGCTGCAGACATAAATCATATTCAAATCTGGGCTCACGTTTCCAAATACGATCGTGTCGAACAATTTCACACGAAACTACAAGAATCACAACTGAACCCTTTTCTCGTTTATTGAGGTTCTGAAATTTTTAATCTTATTGTTAGTATAAAAATAAGATGAATGCAAATGCACAATGTTCATTATATTTCCTATTTCACTCCAGTTAGGAGCACAGGGCTTCCACAAAACCTCTCCAGATCGACGATCTGCTTCAGTTTCTTTTAATCGTTCCCGTTCGCTAAGCTGGGTGATTAGCCCGCGGTAGCTATCCTGACTGATGGGGTTACCATTCAACTCTATCAGAAAAAGCAAATGGTCGAATGAAGAAACTCGTTTGATAACACAGCCACACAAAAAAAAAGAAGTGGGTATTACTTTTGATGCCATATGTCATATCCGTAGTAATTTGGCCTGCTGATCACGAATCCGCGACCAGAATTGAGCCGTGACGTCCAGATTTTTTTCTAACCTCCAAAAAGTGGGTTAAAAACAGAGAAAATCGTGGAGTAAAATTCGGAAAAAATTTATTTTTAACATTTAAACCTATATTCATATGAATTGAGACATGCTGAGCACGAATCCGTCACCAGAATTGAGCGATCACGTTCTGATTTTTTTCTAAAAATTAATAAAAAAAAATTTAAGAAAAAAATCAGAACGTGATGGCTCAATTCTGGTGACGGATTCGTGCTCAGCATGTCTCAATTCATATGAATATAGGTTTAAATGTTAAAAATAATTTTTTTCCGAATTTTACGAGTGTATTTTCCACGATTTTCTCTGTTTTTAATCCATTTTTTGAGGTTAGAAAAAAATCTGGACGTCACGGCTCAATTCTGGTCGCAGATTCGTGCTCAGCAGGCCAAAATACTACGGATATGATGTATGGCATCAAAAGTAATCCCCACTTTTGTTTTTTTGTGTGGCTGTGTAATTACCACTAGACTGGACCACGAAAACGAGTTCACATCAGCACGTCTCGCTGCAGTAAGAATCTGTGTTGTGATCATATACATATTCAAAATGAAACTAAGGCGACCAGTGCAAATTTCTCCTTTGCCAGAGACGATTGTATGATTAATTTAGTAACCTACTTTTCAGATATAATCGAATCAAAAAGCGTAATGGCAAAACCGGGAGGAACGCGACTGTTTGGGAGTCAAAACACATTAACTGCGCTGTTAGTGCAGATTTCGCAGGGATGCAATAGAATCATGCAGACATGTCCAAGAAAAGAAAGTCAATCGAAATTAGGACTAAAATTGAAATCTTTGGTGAAGTAGATATTCAAACACTCTCGAAATCAAAAATTTTGGAGGAATTTGGCCTATCAAAATCGACTTCCACAGTCATCGCAAATCGTGACAAAGTTGATTCAGTTGTTGCAACATCATCTGCATCAACAGCATTCTTTTATTGACACCCTATTGAATATTTTCGGTTATAACGAACAGTCGTTTCCTCGGTGCCTTCAGATTTTACACTCAATAACAATGATTTCCAGTTAACGTAGGATACTCAAGATCAGCCATCAGTCCGAGGTATTGTGTTTTATCAAACCACTTTTAAGTGTATTTATATTTTGTCTTTGTTAAATAATGGGTTGTTGATCTGAAATTCATCAGGCAAGACAGTCAGCTATTTATTCATAGATTCATACACATATACATACATACCTGTCGATTCTAGGGTGACGACCTATGAATTTATTTTGACGTTTTTGAAGATACAAAATTTAACTTTCATTAAAGCTTACGTAGAAGATAGATAAGTGATTTTTGATCTCGAATAGGATTTTTTTTTCACATTTTAAATTTAAAAAAATTTGTTTATTCGTTTTTATAATGAAGGAAGGAACACTGTAAAGTATAAAAATAATTGTTATAAAAAATCTTGGAAAGTGTTGGAAGTGCAACACCGACAAAAAAGGCGGATCTGTCGCGTTGACATCAAATCGCAAACGGAGTTAATTAAAAATAAATTACATGGCAATAAATCTTGTTAAAATACGGTAAATTCAGTGTCTCGTAAAATATTAGCGCAAATTCAAAAATATATGTTGTAAAGCAAACAATTACATATTTTATATAAAAATTCGAACGCACTGCACATTTGTTTAAATTTACTAGACAGTCGTGTTTCTTCAGTTCCCAAAGACACGCGCTTAAAGTTTTAACTAAAAATCATTAGCGCAGTTACGCTTGTATTTCTGACAATTTTGCAATTTCTTTCATTATATTTTAGAATAAACATGTAACATGACAAAAAAAAATATTTCTAAAAAAAATATAATATACATGTTCGTCCCCCTAAAAACATTATTATGAAAGTTTTTTTGCGGATCAAAAATTTATTTTATGTCTCTCAAAGCGTACTAAGTTTTACTGTCATCCAAAGTTACCAACAATAGGCACTGTAGCTCCTATGTCAGCTTCATTGAAGGTCTGCAATAATTTCCGATAGTAAACACACTTATGCGAGAATATTAAGATAGACGATTATTAAGGCTTTCAGTAATTGCACTTCTAAGTTGTTTGCTGTAATTCGCGGAAGATTTGAGTTCGAGTTAATTGTGTAGTTCTAATACTGTTGTAGTTGATGTTGTTGAGAAGTGTGAGATATATCGTTTTCTGTCTTCTTTGCGGCATCTTGCGTGGTGTGGACGTCAATGATAATAACCTCGTATGAAGGAGTTGTAAAGAAAAATTGAGGACGTGGAGTGTTGTTGGTGAATAAAAAACCAGTTTCTCTATGTCGTTTATTGTGTTCTTGTTTCACATGTATACTTAATTCTGAATGATATTTTTTTTGTATGTTTATGTTTCATGCTTTACTTTTAAGAGTAGTTTAATGGCAAATTCACTAAAAATTTAGATTGCATATGTATATTCGTTTAATTCGAGCTCTTAATTCGGGAATTATTACTTCAAAGTTACCCCTATAACTCCCTCGTTTTGTAAATGACAAGAGCTTCCAACTACCATTGTTAAAATTATCACCAATTGGACTTCTTTGTACAACTCATAAGCTATGATTCTGATGTTGTGCTTTTGAATATCCAAGAGTCCCCAGCTTATATTTCCTTGGGTAAGTAATGCTTAGCTTCTGTACTAGCGGAAACTGCCCTAGTCTAATAAACTACATTGATTTTTGAAATTGACACAATTAAGCCTAATCAGAAACAAACTGTCATGTAAGCGGCTCTAGTCTTATTAGTACCTAATCACTACACAGAGATAGATTTGTTTTTATCGTATGTTCCACACAGCTTTCGGGCAGAAGCTAGAGAAGTATCGATACAGTTTTTCGTTATTTCAAAACACCTAGCGACAACACACATATGTACGAGAAATAAACAATATCTTCTGTTTTTTAATTAATACTTTCAGTGTCGTGACATTGAGTAATGTTAATACTTAGGGTTTCTCCACAAATCAAAAATAAAATTTTTTTTTTTCAAAGTGTTACTTTTTCGTTGTAGTTGTAAATCGAGAATTATATTCATTTTGTTTATAATGTACTTTCGTCATTAAACATCCAGGCCGATAGAACATTTCTCAACAGATCCAATTTATGGGGCATGCAATATACGGAGTTGTGATTTCATCTAAGTTTGCTTTTGTATTAATAAGTATAAGTATAAGTACCTAATGGTTCTTCTTCTTCTTCACAGAGTAGAATAGTCTGTAGACATACATTCCGCAAACGATTTTTCTGAAACAAGTACTAATGCTTAGGCACAGTTGTCGGAAAATGTCATTAGATCACACATTCCCAATTAATTATAGACTTACGTATGGAGAAATTATAAGGTGATCTTCCATATGAATACACAAAACAGTTAGTTAATTACCTTCGACTTATTAGAAGTCTGTCCTAACCCCATGAAAATCACCCTGCTGACGGTCGCAAGACTATTTGGAGGGTATATAAGGCATTAATTGAGGTTAATGTTTGAATATCGGGCCCTATTATGTAAGTCGAATTTGGTCAACTCGACTAATGGAGACACATTTTCAAAGCTGAGAAAAACATTCAACTTCCATAATAGGTCACGTTGTGGCTAAACTGCAAAATTAAAAATTGCGTATCAGAAGTAATTTCACGTAGTACTCCTTTCAGCTCGATTCGATCGTATTCACAAATAAGAAACTAGAGAGAAATCGAGTCGAAATTCAGCTGGATCCGACCAATCGAGTCGAATTTTTAAACGCGAATTTGTCGATACCGACAAAGGGCGACATCGAGCCGAGATTCAAAAAAGGCCTTTGCTCGAAATTTCAAAATTTTTGCTTTTTGCACTCAAAATTCACGAGTCACTTAGTCACAATTTGACTTTTAATATAAATTGTTAAAGAATAAAATTCCGCAATTTACTTCTTGGCTCAGAGCAAATCCGAGATCTGCTTTGTAATTTAATGTTCACATGCTTTATAAGCAATCTGAAAAACCCCTGTGTACTGAGTTTCATGAAATCTGATGCCTTTCTCGTTCTGCCGCCCAGAACAATTACCGTAGATGTAGATATATTACTATAATAAGGAGAAAAATTGAGTGTGTTATTATATTTACATAAATACATTTCTGTTATAATTATTTATGGAATAATGTGGAACTGCTGTAATAAGGAAGAAATCGATTGCTGCTTGATTAAAACATACATATGTATATATGTAGATGGCAGGAATCATATTAAATCGCCAGTTCGATTGTAACATTTTTAGATGAATTCAAAACTCCAGCATATTGAAAGTCACAGTGGAATTCGTTTTCTTTTACTAAGCAATTGGATATGACCATCACTAGCATTTCTAACATTTTATAACTTTCAGAAGGAAAAAAAATCAAACAAAAAGTCACAGTTACTAAGTCGGTGAAGCATAAGTTTCATTAATATTGTAAGTAGTCTTTATCGGACAAGTACGCAGAGGTACGAGAACCATATTTTGTCGTTGCACTAATAATTATCATATTTACACGCATGAAGTAAAGGTTCTGCAAAGATAATCTCAGTAAATAATATCCAATTTTTCTGGACGATGACAACATAATTGAAGCAAATAGATTTCTGGAAAGCATATACTAAATTCCATTGCACAACCAGTTACATTTTGTTTCCCTTTTCTTAAATCTCATCAATCACTTAGATACTATTTTTGGCATACATAGCAAAGTAACCGACTGTAAGTATTTTTAAAAATACTTTTACCTCCTTCACTTTTCCAATTGTTTGAAAAAGAAAATTTATAATTACAATAATCTAACAGGAGAATATACCCAAAAATATATAAATCGTAAAAATCTTTTTGATTTTCCTAAATTGGACCACACAACTTATTTGAATTTTTTACTCTCTGATGTGCTTGCAACTGTCCAGTTTTAGTTTTAAACTCCAACCAAACGAAGTAAATAAAACAGTCTTATAAAAATCTATGTACGCGATATTTTCTTTCATTCTAGTTTATAAATATCTTCAAAATTGTTTTCGATATGTTGGTTTTGAGGATTTTATCTTTTATTAGCTTTGTTCCTAAATGTCCGTTGCTGCTGCGGAAGCAATGCTTACTGCGAAAAACATAGGTGCGCTGTAAGTATTTAGCACCTACGTAGCACCTGCCAAGTTCTTCGTTTCTATTCTGATATGGATTATGAGTCTAGCAATACCTTGTTAATTCTAAATTTTCATTCATTTTATTTTTAATGGAAAAAAATTTGTTATGAGGAAATAATAAAACAATTATGTTGGGTGGAAACTAGAAAAATTGTGTCTAAGACAAAAAAATCAAATCAGGAATTTTTAAGAGTTTACAGTATGGAAAATAATAAGTAAGGTTTTCAAAAATGAGTTTTGCATTTTTGGCATTTTTATTTAAAGGCGGAGATTAACTTGAACATTTCTTTATTAATTTTTTTTTAGATGGGCTGTTTCTTTAGACACGAACATACAAAAAAAACACAACAGCAAAGTCGATCAATGTTTAATAGTTTTTTCTAACTTTTCTTGTAGGGTGGAATCGATAATTTCGAGAAGTGACAACGTGTGAGAGACATGATACTCTCTCTGGGCCCTGAAATGGGAGTATCAAAGAAGTGATGCATTGTACAGTTCATAGTGAGATATGGATCTCTCCCACACGTTATTATATCACAGGGGGTTAAAATATTAAATGAAATAATATTAATATCCACAAAAAAGTTCGAGTGTACATATAATCGAACTGTTGCAAGTGGCGACGCATGAGCAAAATTCTCATCGGAAGTGGCACACTTCTCGCCACTTAAATCATAGCGCAATGGGTTAATAGAATTATACATTTGTAAACGAAAATATTTTTCCCAAAAAACTCCCTTATCAGATGTGTGGCCTTACTGTGCGGTCTTTGTCCTTTGTTGTCCTGTGTAAAGCATCTACCCCTCCGAGTTAATTAAAGTGAATACTCATGTATACGGATTTTATAGTTATGCCCGATCCTGTTCTCTACAATCTAAGCGTAGATCCACCCCAGGCTGAAGCAAAATAATTCCATCAAATAAATCATCATCTCGCGTATTGCTTGTTTTTTCCTTTTTTTTACCTTTAACTTTTTTGAGATATTTAAAATTTCCAGGCGAGAAGAATTTGTCTGTTTATACACCATCATCCGCCAGACAGTCTTCAAAGGGGTCGACAGATTACGCGGATTGTCGGATAGACGGGAGAAATATATGAGTAAATTAATATCCGGGTACTTCATCCATAATCATTTATGTTGTTTGGTATCAGTATATGCGACTTTTTCGGGTTCAGATTTCTGTTTGCAAATTAAAACATCGGGAAAGAATGTAAGAAGTCAAAATATACGTTACCGTACAAATGTTAAGGTATGTTAATATACGTGTAGTGATCGTTTATCTCTGACTTTTAGTTGTGTTTTATTAAGAAGCTAACCAATATTTATAGAAGTTTTAACGGAGACCGGTTCATGGTTTTAATTTTTTTATCGAAAAAATTTCTCCTTTTTTTCGAAAGTAAACAGTTTGATGATGGAAGCATGGATTGCAATTGTATAGCACAAATGAAGTATTATTCGGATTATTGTAATTTTCTGATCATTTAGCCGAGATAGATTAAATATCGCGTCCTCCTCGCTATCCGATACTATCCGGATATTATGGACCTGCGTGTACCGATCCGAATATGTTTTGGGTTATCCGCATTCTTTATTTTTCGCATAATAGGAAGCACTAGTATTCAAGACACTGTATATCATTCAAACACACGTGATTATCACTATAAAATATTAATCCCACACGAGTAAAATTAAATGCTAAAAATAATAATTCTGTTTGAGAAAATTAGTACACTCATGATCGTTTAAAGTGAAAAATTAGGATGCTTAAATACCTGTATGGGATGTGCATTTTTATTCTTCTTACGATTATTGGAAAATAATAAATTCGAAAAAGCCTGATACATTAGAAGCCACCGTATATCTTCATGATGAAATATTTATGGTTTATTTTCTGATAATTGTGGCTTCGAATGGAAAATGAATTTCTTTGAATATAGAAAAGCAAATGAAATATTGCGAGTGTGAAGGAATGTATGGGAAAATAAAATTATATAACTAGCTTAATTACGACGGAATTATTCTTCCCTGATATGCAAAAGAAAAAGTTCACACTCTTTCGCTCCGTCAGTAGTAGGATTAAATAATTCTTTTCCGCTATGAGAAATATTGAAGTGATTGTTGAATAGTGAAATGGTTACTGAAAATCCGGGACTATTTTGCTATAAAGAAAAGATAATAAAAATCAATAAATAAAACGAAAACAACATAATTTAAAATCAGATCAGAGTTGTCATATATTTGAGCTTGGGAACAAAAACAAATAAAACAAAACTAGCATATAATTATAAAGGAAACAACTGATAAATTAACTGTTCAATAAAATTAAAAACAAGTAAACACGTACAGAGGGACTCTAACAATTAATTTACCGAATCAAAAAAGGTATTGCGCTCGTTTACATCTAGATTCCGTAAGTTTAATAATACTAACACATAGCTTTACAAGCACCTCATTGCACAATTCACTTTGCCAATCAGCGGCAGTTGGCGCTTCCAGTATTCTTCGCAGTGAACACGCATTCCCGCATTTTTAAAACCAGAACTAAAAGTAAACCTCTCTTTGTTTAAACATTAGAATTACAGCGACGTTATACTATTCATACAATATTTGATATGGTAATTACTTGATATTGCTGTTTTCAATTTCCTTGAAATAATCATCGACGCCTTGCCTTGTTTGCGGCAAACACTGTTAATATGTTACAATAAAAATTAGTTAGAAATAGAAAACATGTCTTTTGTAGTTTGGTTGTTTAGTACAGGGACCTTAATTCGTTTAGTTTATAAATAAGAAATACTTAGCTTATCGCACGTATTGCATTTACCTTTTAAATTAAATTTATAAATAACAATTACGTTAAACTATCAATTAACTTTACAGTACACTCTTTGCATTTGAAACTCCCTCAGGACTTTCTCTTTCTTGCCTAGTCGTTTTCTCGTTTCAGAAATATTGTCAAAATAAATATGTCTCACTTTGTTTGTTTGCGTTTACTATTTGGTCGCCCCGTTTATGTCTAAAGCCCATTTATCTGAGAACCAAAGAGGGGAGGAAAACATAAAGCTAACGCAATTTTTCATTTTTGGTATAAGTACATGAATTAACATTGTAACAACAAAACATCGTCATAGTCGAACAAACTAAAATAAATAAGGACGTGGCGGCTGAGCTTGCTGCTGCTTCGTCTACACATAAAACACAAGTGGAATCAAAACGTAACGAAGTATGAAACACATAAATCTGCTGGCTCTCTACAAACTAAATTCGTTTATCTAGTTTGAAATAAAACTAATCATTCAGTTAATTACGATTAAGGTAATTTACACAATTTTAATTAAATCTCAATAGCTGCCGTCGTTGGTTTTTATGACGTCATTCTCCTTCTCGATGATACCCTCACTCGTTGCATTGTTCCACGCACCGTTCATACTTTTCGACGAGGAGAAGCACAGCTTCATGATAAACGGGAATTTTGTACCTGCAAATATGAAACCTTCGATTAGCTTAATAACACTGGCGTGCTAGTTTGGTTTGTTTGTGGCAAAGGAAACGCTTCAGTTCCATGTATTCTAACTTTTCCCATAAATTCAGTTCAATCGATTTCAAGGGCGGAGGAGACGATCACGTAATTCTCGCGTACAACCTTGGCGAAAGGATAAAACAAAAGGAGCCGTTTTCGGTTTATGGGATGATGAGATGTTCAGCCATGAAAAATTCACATGTTTTCCCCCATACCTCCCACACAAACGCAAACGGATTTGTTATCTTCTTGCTTCACATTTCGATTCTTTATAACTTGAAGAAGCGAGTTCGAAACATTTTGAAATTACGGAAGTTGTAGGCGCTTTTGCGAAAACCTATGTCAAACCAGAATGACAAACTTGGTTTGGGAGACCAACTCCGTCTTTTTCTGTACCCAAACTGAGAAAAATAAAAAAATATACAACCCAAACGTATGCATGAAGCCGACTAGATCGACAATAACTAGTTTTAGGAGGACAATAAATTCGATATATCAAAAAGCAGTGCATGTTCAAAAATTCCAAAGATTGACTGAGTTATAGAAATTTGAAGCCTCTACCGGCTTCAATTGACTAGATAGCAATTTGGAAAAGCCAGAAGCGATTTTAAGATTTGCCATTGATTTAACGTCTGTCTGGTAAAAATCCGGTCAATGTTTTAGTGCTAATGTTCAGCGAAAAGTATTATTTTTATATTTCATGTAAAACATATATTTAATGATTTATTTACACTGATACTGATGAGACCGCTTCAATTGCTTCATAACGGCAGACATTATCAATTATTTTCTTCGTACTCTGGAAGATGCTGGTAAATTCCACAGGATTTAATATAGTTGAGTTACCTTTATTAAAACAGTGCTGAAAAGCACCAAGTCTTAGTCCTTAGCGAAAGAAAAGGGCATTAAGATAAGGAATCCGAATAATTCCGGAATGCAATAATTGGAAACATCATCATTCTTTCCATTCTTATGCAGTGTTACGATAATTGGCATTTTCCACACAGAAGGGACCACACCATTACGGATCGATAAATTGAATAAATAACAGAGAACTCGAGAACAATTTACACAACCCACAACAACAGACGCAAGAACACCATCGAAAAAAGACGGCATCATCAATTTTGATGTGAGTGACTTCTTAACGCAGCGCTTGAATTTTTGTATGGTTAATAAGTTCGCGGCCTGAGGTATTCGGTAATGTCTCATCATCTCATTAGTGATAGCACTAACTACGAGACTTATTGGTAGTGTAAATATAACTTTCTTTTAATATTGAGGTCGTTATATCTGTGGAGGGAAAAACAACACCATGTCAGCCGAATACGTAAATTCTCGCAATTGTGAATAAAGTATCTCGAGAAGAAAGGATAAACGACATAAGAGATATTCGAGCAAGGTCATCACCATCGGGTCTTCAGGAATCTGGGCCTTTCTATACCACAAGAAAAAAGGACGACAGAGATGTGAAGATGATGCTCGCTCAGAGTGTCCTGTGACGATAGTGATCGAATAACATGTTCGGAAAGTTGAGACATTAGTAGGTACTGGCAGACCGAAGAATAAAAATGTCGCAAATAGAAAAAAGATTCGCAGATCTGAAAGGAACAAGGTTGGAGATATTTTGCACGAAAATTTTAATATAAGAAAAATTATAACACCATTCGACAAGCAACGCCGTCTCAAGACTTTTAAGGATTTTTTGAAGTTTGTCGGGAACAATTTTGACGAAGTATTAAACCGAATCGCAACCGTGGATGATACTTGGGTTCGTCAATCCGGAGAGGATAAGTTAAATACTGTACGCAGGTAAAATATACAACGTAAAAGGGCCAGTTTTCAGATCATTCGCATTTCAATGACGCGCTGCATATCTTAAGTTGTGCTAAACTTACGAGTTTTAGTTTTTGTTTCATTAGTGACTTTTAGTATACTCTATTTTGCCGTATTAGTTCCATACAAACAGTTTAGAAGTTTTCAATATTAACCCTGCAACTAAAGATAAACGCATCCCATGAATGCAGTACAAGCATTACTTAATAGCTTTTACTGAGTACTCCTGAACCATTCCACTACCCCATCCGTTATAGGATCATAAAACCTTTAAATCTGAAAAAATCTGATTTTTTTATGGACTTTTCCCGACTATAATCAATCAAAAATTGTTATTACGAGATGTTTGCATGCTATACAATATGATAATACTATTCAAGCGATTAATTTCAAACAATGGAAATAGATTTCGTTTGTAGCTTGAAATCTGGCTAGAGTTGCACTGATTTGACTGGCACTATATTGCAATACGTTTTGTATAGGGCGGTTACGTAATTAATGCAATGGTATTAATACGTGAAAAGTTTAAAACGAATGTGGGCAGTCAAGAGGAAATACGAATTAATATCCGGCCTTAATTTGGGATTTTACGGGTCTGCGATATCTGTGTCATATCATTGTGTTAATTTTAAAATTTCACATTATTCTATAAATTGCGACCAATATGAAAACAAATGGACGAAAAACGCATGAAAAAGATTTTGTTTTGTTTGCATAAGCTTTTGAGCATATGTATTAAGTTTTACTGAAGTTAATTTTATATAACACTTTCCCTACTTTAAACCTTCTGAAATCAGATAAGCTGAAAATACAACAATAGCCTATTAAATTCACCCATTGTTGGAAACGCTCTACTCTCAAAGCAGAACGATATCATTTTTCCGCATTTCTGGCAACGCCACCGCAGATTAAACACAGTAACCATTTATAATTATTAATAAATTTTCCAGGTTGTGCTTTATGCCTTCCGGCAGATGATACAAATCGTTCCTCGCAGATATTAAATCACTGAATTTTGTCGTTTTAGCTAATCATTCCCTCACAACTCAGTGGGGAGGTGTCACTCGCAGCCGAACATTTTTCATGCTCACCTTCATAACTTAGTCGTCGATTCTTTCAACTTTCGAATTTGGTCAAGGTAGACTGAATTTGTTGGCTCTATTTTTGGCATTTCTTGAGGCGTTTTTTGTTCGCTGATTAAATAGAGCATTTAAGATGTAATCTGTGATGCTACGCACTGCTCACTTGATGCCTTCACAAGTTTTTTTAGATTTGATGCTTTGCTGCTATTCTTTGGTAGGTAACAATGTGGAAATTCAAAACCTAAAGAAATTATTTATTTCTAGGATATTTCTTATTTGGCATTTTGTTTTGAAAACACGAAAAGAGCAGCGTTCTGCGCATTCACATTTACTTTAAAGAGCGATTTATTCTTACATTTGGGTATAAGATTTCTGTAAACGATATTTTTTAATTTGCAAACTGTAAACAAGTTTTCTAATTCATACTTCTCGATGTACAGAAGAGATAATTGAAATTTTGAAAGAATTACCTTAACATTTTATTTTTTATATATTTTTTATTTATGACATTATTGTGAAAAGCCCCCCATATATTCATTGGAACTACACATGTGCACAATATGTGTAGTTCCAATGAATATATGGGGGGCTTTTCCAGACTTTGTCCTAGAACTTCAAAGTACGGAAGAAATTGTATTTAACAATCTGAAGGGAGCTGAATAATGGTATTGAAAACTGTACCACCACTCTAAAATGGCAGCAAATTCAGCTTCTTTTAAATTCTTAGATAACATTTTTTTCCGAAATGCTACGACGGTCTATATTTTATTAGTAAGACAAGACAAATCTCCTCGTTTTGTTTATCATAGGTGAATCTCATACAAAAATTCGAAAAAAAATGTTACATGCAATACAGCTACTATAAACGAATCGCAAGACTTTGGACAGGACAGGTATAGTTTGTACCACTTGTACTCGAATGCGTAGAGCGAGTGCTGTAGTAATATGTGGATGCAATAAACAGTCCACAGTAGTTCGACATAAAGTACAGTAGAGAGGCTTGCACTAAAAAGAGGACTGGTGCCAATATGTCAACAAAATTTTCCGCTATCAACTTGCAGGTGCAGTGGCCAACTTATTCTTCCGTACCTGTAGACCAAGCCCACTATCGGAGAACTAGAGGCTGCACGCGATGCGACCCAAACAGAATATGGGCACCTGCCACACATCCTACCGGAGGAGTAGTAATATGAAAGACTCCTACGGGCACTAGGTTCTCCATGAAGTCTCCCTAGAAGAACTTGACCATGTTTTTCGGGAGGATTAACACAGAATCGAACACAAATTGCACAATGCGCGGACCAATTAGCGCGAGTTGAAAACATTAATCGGGCCAATTTGTCACTAGCCAACCATGGGGCTAGATGCAGAGTTATCCAGCAAATTGCAGCCTTTAAGTGCTTCAGATCCGGGGAGCTAGCTGCTGCTGTTATTTCGACGTCGACTTAATATTAAAATAAAAACGATGACCCGGCAGACAGCGGGACTGGCACTATAATGTCGTTTCTCATATTTTCGGCGAAGTTCCTCCAATTTTGAAATGTGAAATTTTTTTGAAATGTCCCAACAACTACAAGTATGTTATATAGTTCTCTATACAGCTTGCGTAGACAACCCGATAAATTGGAGACAACCATATGGTTAATTAAAAAAACACACCTTAGATAATCAATATTTTTTTATGGGGGTGGTAATGACCAAAGTGATGTAAGTATTTATGAGATAGTTTAATAGTGTCAAAAAAGCTGTAATTAATTTTATAAAACACATTTCATCGTGATTTAAGTTTTGTAGTATTTTTAGAAAAATCTTTAAACCGCACTTCTGTGAAAATTGAAACAGAGAAAATAGGGAAATAATAGTGAAAGCCATATATTTAGATATAAAGACAATTTATCACCCATATGTATTTCGTGAAAAACGAATTCTCAACAGCCAACCAATTTGCTAGACTCGGCGCGTCCAATCAACTGCCAAATTATACAACTTTGCATTATTCTCTAAAATCATGCGATATGTTTTTAGAGCTTCTTAATGTACATATGGATTTTCCTAAAAATAGCTTTTACACTCAGGATAATAAAATTATGTCCTATATGCCGATTTAGTTCGCAGCGTTAAGCAAAAGGAAATTTTATTTGTTCTGCTTTTTATTGCGCCCATAGAAAATTACATCGGGGTTGAGGGTAACTGACAGAGAGCAGAACTCAGAATTCTCGAAAATGTTCTTTACCCAGAGGGCTATAAAAATATTTTAGTTATGAGAGGCAGAAAAAGTAGGCACATTAAACAAAATCTCCAAAACCCCTTTTTATAGGGTAAACAACATTAAATCTTCCGCGGCTTGCTGGAGAACGATCGTGCTCCCAGAAGTGTAACAAATTATTTCGTTGGAACTGATAAAATATTAATCGCAAGAGTACATCCCGCTTCCCGCGCTTTTCCCCCTGCACAATAGTTTTAATGTTTTAGTAGTGCCTACCGTTTCCGCCCTTCTGCCTAAACCCTTTTCTGTCATTTAAATGCCCTGAGGCATATCCATCACTAAGCAACCTTTTGGTAAATGACAGCCGGAATATAAAAAATGCAAACCTGGGTCAAGTAAATATTTATGATGTTATTCGCTCTGAAACTTTCAAGTCCCATAAAACTGCAAGCGCTATTCTCAGTCGTTTTAGTTTGTTCGCGACTTTTATTTCTGAAAATTCTTTCATTTGGGCTTATTGTATTTTTGTTTAAGTAAATAAGTGTCCTTTTGAGTTTGCTGCATTCCCATTTATCTGAGGCGGAAAATGGTCCTATAAGCAAATAAAAAGTTTTTTGATTGCTTTCATTTTCATAAATAAAGTTTACTACTTATTCGTTCGTCTAAAAATGTTATTTATGGATGAAAAGAAAAAAATTAACGACGCATGATGGTAGTGACATGTACATTCATAGTCCAGGCTGGACCTGTTCTGCTTTAAAAAGGAGTATGTTGGATGTTTCATATATGACCATAAGTTTTTTTTATAAGGTTCCGGAAGGGTTGTTTTTGCAAAATAGGAATAATTAAAAATTAATCAAATAAAAAGAGGTTTGCTATTGCATTTTTTCGACTATTTAGATTATATGTACGATTTTGAAATTGAGGTACAGAGTAACTCTTACTATTATGAAACAAGGCACTAAATTTCACACAAATGAGTTTGACAGTTTTTCGTATAACATGTAATATGTTAATAATTTGTTGTTGCTAGTTTTATGTGTTGCCAGGGCTGAACTAATGTATAGTGCACCAATTTTTTTACGCATTCTGCCAACTGGAGATACCAACTATTGATCCGCATTAAAAAAAAAAGTCCATTTGAACAATTTAGGGTTTATTTTGGACCGAATTTTCCATGATTCTACTCTCAAAAACTTTGAGTTTAAATTTCTCGGAATCTAATTATCGGGTTTGAAATAACCAAAGCTTAAAATGAGGGCTTGTTCATGATCTATTAGATCCTGTTGTTAAATTCCAGTAATCCAAAACCAGGTGACAATTTCATTTGTTTATAAGGTAATTTTTGACGATCATTTTGTAAAAATTCTAAATTTTTGCAATTGAAATTTTTTCGATTGGAATCGGTTTCATAAGTTTTCCCCTACTTTTTCAACTGACGCATATAAAAATCATCATTCCTTAAGCCCTTCCGGAGACTTTAAAAAAACCTAGAGGTCATATAATGAAACCCAAAACAGATCCCGCCTGCACTATTAATTAAACAAAATTAGACAATAAATGGAATGATCTCTTTCATAAGCTCGTAACCGACACATATTGATATATAGGTACATATGTACATATGTACATATGTATGCACTTACGAGAAGTAACAGTTTTCTTGTTTTCCTTCCACCATAAATAGGGAGCCATTGGTTTTTACAAATAAATAAAACTGAAGTCTCTGTGCGTGATTTAAAATCAATCAGTCAACTATTATTAAATTAAAATTAAATAACTATAAGAGCACCTATCTTCGGTAATTCTTTTATAACAATGGTCTTATGAACAGGTCAAAAAAAAATATATGCGCACGAATGCAAACAACACGAAAAAGGAATAAACCATTTAATACTCCGCTAGTAAGAACAGTGCGTTAATTGATCTGTGAGAATTTTTTAATCTATATAAATATTAACATAAAAGCGTCATTATAGGGTTATAGAAGTCGTTTGCGTGTCAATATAAAATTCCTCATGGAAGAAGACAATAAAAGTCATCAGCACGAAATTCTTTGAAGGTATTATCTTCTGACTTCATTTTGACCTTCTAATTTACGTAATGCAGGGCAATTATCTGATGTGGCCCAAATTTACTATGTAAGAAAATATATTTATTGTCTTTATAAATGTCTGTTACATGAAATTCGCCTGATATATATGACGTGCACAAAATATTCGTTTCAGAACTTTTCAGTCATTCTTAGAAATGTAGTTGCGAGTAAAACTCTAGGGACAAGATGTACATATTTCAAGAATTATTGCACTAATTTAAATATTTGATTAAATTAGTTAATTCATTCATTTATGAAATAAAATTACAGAGTAACTCTAGGGCTTAGGGATTTACACCAAAAGTTCGTAAACCAACCATCCAATTATTCACTGCTAGAGGAGGAGGCACTGTTACTTAGAGCTTATAGCCATCAACATTTCCGTTTTATAATTTAATTAAGGGCACATGTTTGGTACACTTACGCTCTTAATTAGTTTGCAAAACGGAAATTTAAATTTAAATTGTTTTGGCGAAGTTACGAACATTTTACTGATTCAGATAATTCATGACATGACTGATTCATTGATAAAATGTTTAAACTATAAACACATTCATATTTGTCAAACAAATTTTTATGTATGTTGTGAGAAAGATATCTATGAAACTGATTCAATTTGCTTCAAATTTACCTCCATATCAAGTAAAGATCTTCTTATGCCATGATGATGAAAATAACAAATACCTGCAAATTTGAAAATTTATAATCTGATAGAAATATTTCCCAGAAAATTTAAATCTATTGTGTTTAAAACAGCCAATTCATGATAATATCTGCTCGTCGATGAGATTGTGGCACGTCTGCATACGATAAAATGATAAATATAAGTGTTATCTAGCAGGTAAGATTAACTCAAAAACACAGTCGAAAAAAAACCGAAAAACTAGAAAATCGCTGTATTAAATGTCGTCTAGTTATAAGACCTGTCTTATTTCATTCTGTCAATCGAACCCGGTGGATATTACATTTGACACATCATTATGAAACTAATGTATACATACCTAATTATTGACACTAATTTCAATTCTGTTAGTTCTACACACAAATTCCATAGAAAAGTGCGCATCATCCTTTGAAATTTTAAGCGCTAACAAACTAGTCTCCCCTAATTTTGTGTATGATGTACATAATTAATTCCGAAATGTGGAGTTTATAATTCAGAAACAAAGGATGCTACAAAGATTTTCCTTTTTCATTATAATAAAACTTTCAGTTGATAACGTTGCTCCCTGCTTGAATTTTGTATAAGCAATCACAGTTTATCACTGCGAGAGCTATTTAGCATTTTCCTAGCTACACATGTAACATACGGGTAAATAATTTACTAAATTTAATACAATTCTTCTGGATATCATTATAACTCCAGAGCTTTACATACATTTTTCTAAAGTTTTTGTAACTGTGGCTTCTCTTATTATTTTCCTTCTCCGTCCGGGAAAGTCGCGAAAGATAATAAAGTTCAACTCAATTAGTTCAAGAATGGCTTGAGTGTGGCTGTCAGTGAAAGACCTTATGAAGAGCGCCTTGCTCTGATGCAAGCTTGTTGCGCCTACTAGAGAAACTGCATTCTGAGGAAAAATTATGCCAACATTTTGTAATTGGGTCGTTATGCTCATTCAACAAGCTTTAACGACTTTGTGCTGCTTGCTTGAAGAAAATAACAAAAGCTTTTTAAAGAGACTCTTAGAGTCATCAGCTCTTTGAATAAAAATAAGGGAGTAAATCATCGACAATTAGTAAATAAGTAGATGCAAATCCATATTCGATGAAGGATAAAGTAATGACGGGAAAAAAATTCTCAAATATTTTATAAACTAAAACTAAATTTAATTTTGGAGTTCAACCTCAAACGGTACTGGAAAAAACCCACTTGAACAATTGAGTTAATATCTTTGGCGAAATATATTGAACGTTGCCCATTCATATGATTTTATGTGCTCCTATATGCACTTTCAGCTAAAACTGCGATGTGTTTACAGTTCATATTGGCAAAGGATGTCCAAATTGCAATGCTCAGAGAGAATTGAAATAATTATGGTAAAGTATAGCAACACATAAATCTTAAAGTGCGGCAAATTTGTAATCCACTACAACAATAAATTGTAAATAAAGCTTCTGATTAAGTCACAAGGGATAATGCAATGTAATTATTTGGATGTTAATATTTTTATTCGGGTTAGCTCCATAGTCTTAAATAAAAATTTATTGATCTTTAAAATAATTATTTAAATGTGGGACAACATTTTCTACAAAAGGTCTAACAAATAATTTCCTTAACTTCAACGATTTTTGGTTAATTGGATAATATGGTGTTTGTCGGCCACAAATTGTGGCAGGGAAAAAATTAAATTTTAACAAACATTAGAGTTGATTTCATTCAGGAGTCACGAATTAGTTTGTAAACGTAACACGTACGTAACATACGACACTAGTCATGCTTTTGTCTTTTATTCTGAATACTTTTTAGATTAGATTAGAAGCTCGTCGAATTCATCTGGTCCATGCATGCTTGTGTCTTGTGTTAAATTTGTAAATTTCACTCTTATTGAAACCAAGTTTGGAAATGATGTTAAAATAGCTTAACATTTCTTATTATTGTATTAAATATCGCCACATTTGGCGGACCGAAAGGCACACGTCGTATTTATAGATTGTTCGTCGAAGTTGTTCCTCCTTCTCATGTTCTACAAGGATTCATTCTAGTTCTGTTGTTTATTGGCTGGCAATGCTTTTATTTTAACCAATTTTTTGTAGACAAGTCTTACATAATAGGAAATTGTTTATGTCTGCAAAAAACTGGTATATAAATAAATTTCCGTATATGACCACGATTATGTTTTTATTTCTTATTTCTTCTTAAGTCTAGAACACCTACAATAAGTTATTGTAAAGCAGCTATTCAGAATATCGAATGTTTCACACTTTTTTGTGCTGTTGTAACCATAGTTTTCAATAAATACTTAAATACTCGCCGGACGTTTTTCTATATCTCTAAACGTACGATTGCATGTGTTCGCTGTAAGTGACAGTATCGTATAAAAGCAGAAGGGAGTCACGAATTTTGTCGTGTCTTTGGCCTTTCGGACGCCCAGGACATATTGAAAATCCATTAAAGGACCCTCTAATTCATTTGAGGTGCTGTAAACGCAACGTTCCCTGACATTTCCCTCAAATGGCCGATTGATTTTCAGAATTACCTTTCACCGAGGATGATTGATATTTTGGGAAAGATATCGATTTCTGATCACCATTGAACCCCTGCGGACACAGGTGTATGGGGAGGAGCCCTGCCGTAAGTGGCAGCCTCATCAATGACTTTGCTTTAGAATTCATGGATACTAAGCGTTCCCCATTGGGCGAATTATAAATAGTTTTGTATTTACCTTTTCCTTCAATGGGAAGGTGGTTGCATTTCATTATAGCCAGGACCGCTTGAGCAATATTGGCAAACTCGATTAGGCCTGATGAAGAGCGCTCCGTTTTTAGAGGGAACATTCTGACCGACGTTGGGGGGACTTCCTTAATATTAAAAATTCCTATCAGTTGCTCCTCAGTTAATCCAGGCGGTGTGTTGAAAAAATGTAATATCTGTCGGAGAGCGGTCATAATTATGTCATCAGCAAACATGACGCAGATAACTTACCTTGCTCGGTGGTTGGATTCGATTTTTGCTAGCTTGTGCTGGTGATAAGAACCTATTGTTTTTTGAGCCCGTGTATTCTTTAAAGCTTGGTGTGTGATCTGGAAGACTAAATGGATTGATGACTTCTGACAGGAAATTTTGTTTTGAAAAAGCTATTTGGATTTTTCCATTATTTCCGACAGGAATGTTGTTCAAATGTTGCACACAGCGCTCAACTGCCACCGAATCACCCATTTGTACCATCGCTGTACCTTCTTTGGTTTTTAAGAATTTTATCTGTAAAAATAATGTTATTGAATTTGTTATTACAAAGCCAATTGAAGTTATCACATATTGGTTATCATTATAGGAATAAGAAATAGTAATTGCTCTGGGGCCTTGTTCGCGAATTCGATTCGATTGAAATTCAATCGAAAATACAGGATTTTCCAAGTTGGATATCAGTCAATTCAGTGGCTTCTTGATTCGTCTGTTTTACTTGAATTTGTTTAGATTGAAAATTTACTGTATTTACGATACAATTTCAATCGAATCGAATTCATGCATAAGCCCCCTAGCTTGTCCAGCAACCAGCAATGTTGCTGGTTAAGTAAGTTTCCCCGCTTATAACGACTCACAAAGAAGGATAGAATGAGCACCGAAATACGCATTGGACAAAGAATTTTTTTGTCTGTCACATAATGTAGAAACTTAACTTGTATTAGGAGGTCCGGCGAACCGTATAACCCTCGGTGAAGCGAAGGAATAATGGTATGGAGAAATTTTTCGACATCAGGTGTTATACAAATAATCTAGAAGAAGGTTTGATTCCCACTTTAGGAGATCTCGGAAATGATCAATACAAATTTTTAACAAAATGCCGCTCCATGTTATACTTCCGATGTAATTTATGGGATAGATTGGTGGCGTGGAAGAAGAGACAACCCGTGCTATTTAGGTTTGTCTGAGTACAGTGAACCTCTCCTGAAATTATCATCCACCAACTCGGCACCCTCCATCTTTTGTAGTCACTGCTCCGTCTATATGGGCTGCAATCCGAAGCATTAATGCCCACTTTTTACGCCAATTTTGCAACTTTGCGCCTCTCTAGAAGCTTAACCTTTTGTCGCAGCGGACAAATGAAATCTATTGCGGATTTTGTGCTCTACAGCTTTTGTATGGATATATTTTTTATTATGAGTTACCCAAAACAAGATAAATGCGAAGAAACAATTTTAGTCTTTATTTATTTAACCTTTTTCGCGCTATAACTCTAAAAGTATTAACTTTAGGAAAAAATTTGATATTATAACTAAATTTGTAGAGAATTTCCAGATCTAAAAAAATGTTTTTAAATTTTTCATATAGCATGTCTAGAAGATGAGATACATACTAAAAACGATTTTCCTACTATTATAAATATACCAAGCTTGTCGCACGGATCTGCTCAGGCACACAAGGATTTTTCTTACGGTCGCTGTGAGTACTAATATTTAAAATGCATTTCGTCCTGTTGCCCGATCGGTCAGCTTTTGCAGTCAGCTCTTGGACTATAGTCCGCGTTGCTTTCGAAAGGCACCTGGGGTACCTGGACGACCCGCTTGATTATAATAAATTATAAACCATATATGTATATATTGAATATTTAGCTCACTTTTCATTTATTAGTAGTGTATATACATCAGAAAATTGTTCTACTGCAGCATATGTTAAATATGACCACAATTCCGATTCCTCGTCCAAGCACTAATGCTACCGATTAATCTACGGCTCGTTAGTGCCTCCATTTGTTCCGAGGCTTGAGCAATCAGTTGCCTGAATTAAATTACATCAAATCTTTTCTAAAAAAAAATGCCTTTGTTTTGAATGATTTCAGTCTATGATTCCTTCAGAGTCGGAAGTTTTCTTTTATCTGCCATATTTCGTAATTTGTTGTGTGATTTTTCCAATACTATTGGATGTAATGTGGAGACACTTAAGGTGATTTCTCATGTGACTGCGGTAAAGTTTAATAAATATAAATGGCGGATAATTTCGTGCACCACCATACCTAATCGATAATTTCTAAATCTAATAAAACAAACTCGCGCGCAGTATATCACTTTATTCAGAAAATATTGGAAATTTTTGTCATAATTTTTAAAAAAGGGACCAAGTCAATAATTCAATTTTTCCACGATGAAGTTGCTTTGTCTTGTCGAAAAGAACACCATTGTATGCCACAATCTTTTGCACAATAGTGAAAAATGAGGCATTTTCCCCAGATTCTTTAAGCTGCTCCTATATACGTAATATCAGCAGGTTTCCATTTTTTGGGTAATAAATGTTTCAAAGGCCAACCTTGTTCAGTGCGCTTAGTTGTAGGATAACAAAGGCTCAATTTTGCCAGAGAAGTGGAACTGAAGCCAAAATAGTCTTTTGATGGCAATTCTTGCCAGTTCCAGGCTAACCTGTCCTAAATAATGAATGCGAAATAATCCGAACCACCTGCTTTAGCGACAACTGCACCCTTTGTGCCTTGCGAGCTTTTCCACTTAAAAAACTGCGACTTCCATCAGCCTATCGTTGTCCTTCATTCTTTATTTATGTTAATAGGGAAAATTCCCGGGGAGAAACAGGCAAGTGCGGAAGTTTTACTGTTACAAAGAGTTTTTCTCTTAGAGCAAAAAATGCAAAGTGCGCAAATGTTGACTAAAAAGGATCGTTGGCACTTTTCCTCCTTTAACTCCACTTATGCCTGTCCTTTGCCTCGGACTCAAGACCACTTCCCTCATTTAAACGAAATTTGTCCACATTTACTCCTTGCAAATAAACTTTTCATTCTTCGCTCCGCGCGCCATAAACGTGTTAAGATTATTCAAAAAAAGGCCAAGACCTCGTCGAGTAATTAACACCATAAATGTACTTGAAAAGCCTGGCAAAAGAGCTGTTGATGAGGGAAAGCAATTACGACCAAGAATTTTTGATTGCTACAGAAAATTAAAAACATTTTAAAGGCGCAATTCATTTAGAAGGAGGAAAGAATTTTGACATAGTAACCACGATTAGCGACTTGCACCCCTTCCGCAGCACTTAGGTCGTTAGGGGAGCCTAACAAGAACTGTATGCAACTGTGGGGATGCCAGCGCAGATGTAATCGTCTCCGGATCATTATCCCTCATCTTTGCAATATGTGATGTGTGTGCTTAACTACACTGGATGCTTGCTTTTCACCTTTCTGAAAACAAAGACCTGTCGTCTGACCCATTTTTAATTCACAGCTGTCTGAGCACACAGAAGAGAAATTTAAATTGAGCCAGAGACAACTACGGGTGTTTTTCAAGCAGAACAATTAAATTTGGAGTCGAATGGGATCAGCGCAAACTAAGATATTAATTATATTTACATATCTAAAAATTTTTCTTTCTGTATTGAAGCCAAAATAAACAAAAGTTTGGTGTGCAATTAGTGCAACAGAATGTTCTACACACCACCACTGAGTCACAGTTGCAAGCCCGTGGCTACCTGGGGGAAAATTCGTTACATCGGTTTGACGTTATCAAAATATCGATTTTTGTTTCTCTTCGACATAAATTCATAGGATGACACGGAGAAAATTTAGATATTAGAGTTCGGAACATTGAAAAAGTCATGAAATTATGAATGGAAAATTGTAGTTTGGTCTGGGCTACAAACAAAATTGGTTTCTTATGAAGTGTTATCTTTGTCCAAAAGCATAAGAAAGCCAACGTTGGAGCGGCATGTCACACTCATATGTTCAATGAGCCTTTATAGAAAAAAAAGCAACTTTGCCATAATTCTCCGAATTAGGAGGAATACTATTTTCTACGTGAAAAAATCGACTAGTTAGCTCTGTCGTAAACTATAGATCATCTTGGTAAATCATCGAATAAACGATTCCGCATGTGAGTGTCTATGGTGTCATTTATCATAGACGATATTTTTAATTTTTCAATTCTATTTACTTTTGGAGTTATTATCAAAAACAAAAAGTCCCAAAAATAAATACAACCAATTTTCTTGGGGACGTTTGCCACGAAAAGCGGTCTCACATAGCACTAGTCCAGGCAAATTAGCATTTCAGTTCCCAATAATTAGAAACAGTAATTTTATGGTTGGTTCCGGGGTTTTGGGGTGGAAGATCACGGATTTCGCAAAATCAAAATTGGCTTTTCAAGGTTAAAGGGTCAAATTTTCAAACGTCGTGCAATGTACTACTATTTCCATGAAATTTCGTACCAAGGGATTTTTCAGGTAGCTGATTACTAAATAGAGGTTCCTTTTTTTAATAACCAAAATGGCAGCATCAAAATGGCGACCGGAAACTGTACAAAGTGTTCCAATTCCCACGAAACATATCCGAAGAAAAACCTACACCGACTGGAGCCTTTGGAAATTACACTCAAGGCCACTTCCGATTTTTGCGAAAATCTCCCACCCCGAAAACCCCTTAATCACCATCATTTGGCTTGTTATTTCAATTGTAAAAGTTTGACCCTATAACCTTGAAAATGACACTCAACGCCACTTCCGATCGTTCCGATTATAAGTCACATCAAAAAATGTACGTTCATGTACAAATGCTGAACTATTGGAAGAATAGTCGTAATTGGCAATATCAACGAACTGTATCTTGCCTGTGGCTACAATTATTTCATTTTTATTAGATTTCTATGAATTTGTTGACTATTGGATAGCCTACAGCCACGATGGAGTCATATTCTCATTTTAAGAATTATTATAGACGGATTTTGTCGGCTATCAATATTTTTACGGGTCTCATACTTCCTTCAATCAGTTTTACATTATTCGAAATTATTGTCACTATATGTTTTAAAACTAAACAAACGAATTCAGAAAAATGTTATATCTGTACTCACCCGTGCAACATTTCCGTAAAGGCAAACCAAGTTGAAAAGTTTGTCTGTATTTGATGTTTCGTGATCGAGCCCGTACACCATCATAACAGCTCCCTGCTGAGTAAAAAAATGGTTCCAATCATTACAAGAGCCGCAATAGACATCGGTACGAAAAGGCAAAGTCATTCCGTATAAAAACGAAAAGTCAATTAGTCAGTACACGTCTTTTTCATTTGCTTCAATCCGATTCAACTCACCTGTTGTTGCCCTTGTGCTGGAAATGTGACAGGTCCATTACGACCAGGTGCTATTGGTGGTTCTTTCATTAGGCCTGTAGGGTGCATCGGCGCTCCTTTCCAGCTTTCGGTGGTCTGGTGAAAATCTGGTGGGCCATAGGGTGGAAATCCTGCTCCTGGTCCCAGTAAAGGTGGTTCTTCAAATCGATAATAATTTCTCATAAGGCCAACTTCATTTGTGATATTTTTTGGTTAAAGAATTTCTCAGAAGTGTAGGTGGATGTTTACGTATTGTGGGTTTAAATGTTTAGTTTTGTATGTCACAACAACAAAAATGGAAATATAAAAAGAAAGGAAAACATCGAAATTAATAAAAAAATATTCAGGCTGAGGCCAAATAAAATTTTATCACATTCTGAAGGTCTGCGCAGTGCAAGAGGAAGAGTAAAAGTTTATATAAGAGATAGATGCGGGTGTGCGTCGAAAGATGCGGGCTATGAATTATGAATTAAACCACTCTTTCAAATATGACGTCTAATGCCAAGGAAACGTTTATTTTCGTTCTCAGAAATGAATGATGCTTTTTGATTGGGATTAAGGATTATGGGCTCCTTTCGTCTTGATTCTATAAAATTTTATTAGTCTTGCGAAGACGAAGTCGCCCTATACTTTGTGTATTTGCATTTTTATTTGAAAAGCCGCTTAGAGTTGGCTTTCACTTTTAAGAGTGTAGCGATACACATACGAAGTGTTGTGAAACGAAATCTTACAGGGACTTTTTATTGCGTTGAGAAATATTTTTTGTGTTTTGTAGGCGGTGAGGCTATCTAAGCTTTGATGTTTCAAGTTTAATTGAATCAATTATTTTTAAAAGGGCATAAGTCACATATTTGGAGGGGAAGACAACACGATATAAAATCCTGATTTTGTCTATGCTTCAGCAAAATTTACATACGTAACATCTGCCCATGAATATTTTTTGAAGTGAAACGAAATTCGTTTTGCGCGTTATTTATCATATGGGGTGATTTCGTGCAAGAATGAAACGAAAGTGAAGGCAAAGTGAAGTGAAAGACACGGAGATTCAAATATGTATAGGAGTTATGGGTTATTCGAGAACGGTTCAAACGATCTTTAGGGAACTTTGTTCATTCGAATAAATAAATTTAATAAAATTTTCCTTCGTTAGAAATTTTGGAATGACCTTATTTTAAATCTACGTATCTATCGTATCTAAATCAATCTTTACATACACATTAGTATTGGGGTCTTAAATATTATGCGAGAGTTCTTTGTCGCTCTGATGACCGTAGGATTAATGGTGAATCGTCATACTCATAAATGTTTAATGGCAAAACAAGACCGTTAGCTAATTGATAAGTGCTGCTAGGAACTCGCAGTTCCTTGTGTTATTTTTGTAGACAAATTTAATTTCAAGCACAATTTTTTATATACAAAATTAAAATACGTGTACCATTCTCGTAATCAAAAGATAAAAATAGCTATATACATATATCCGAATAGAAGTGTATTCTAAATAAGTATGTAGAATATATTAGCTGTGTTAAAAGTAGTCCGTTCGTCGACTGAAAAGTGTTAAGTCAGTTAATGTGATTATTTTATGTGGCTAGCAAACTTTAAGTTTCAAAGTTATCGTACTTGAAAGGTAGCTCCACAAATTCAATGAAATGCATAAAGTCTAATGTTATTATGGAATTTTATTTTCAGCTATTACACACATATTATACAACATTTTGAAAAATGGATTTTTATCCGAAAAGGGGCGATCGTGATGAGGTTCGATTTTTCCAAATAAAACTACATTTTTGAGAGTCATGAAAAATACATGCAAATATCGAAAAACCCTTCGCTAAGAACCTTTTTCAGAAACTTAAATTACTTTCTACGTTAATAAACAAAGTTGTGTAAGCATTAAATGCATAAACTTTCCTGAAACATTAGTGAACTCTAGACAGTATTTTTCGTTTCATCACATTTTCATTCAGTTACCTTAATCTTCAAATGAAAGTAAAACAATCGCCAACCACGCAACACAATAGAAGGCTTTTGTGCCGGCAAAACAATTGCTGGATATCTTGATGTTACCAGGCATCGGAGCTTATTATTGCCCAACCCCTTTCAAATCCTAATTTGAAGAAATGTACCAAACGAATCTTCACGGCACGAAGAGCCAGCGAAGCGTTGAATTTACAAGAAACGACTGAATAAATTTGCTGAGACAGTTAATATTTTCAAACCGAAGGGCTGCTGTGGCGTCCATAGTGGCTAAGAATTACGGTAGCAGTTACCCCGCAGGAGAATGCCCTGCACGTCCGGAAACTGTTAACAGGATAATGCCATCATGTTCTGTATTGAGCTTGGAATTCAGATCCATTTTAAATCCCGGAATTATAGCTAGGTGTACACAGCCGGGCTGTGATAACATCCCTTTTTGTGTAGAGAAGTTGTAGGAAGGTCTGGGTAGGTAGTCTCATGTCGCTTAAGTAACACGATGAGCCGACGGTCTAATGATTACCCTTGGGACGGGTGATTTCGCCGTGTCATCACAAGCGTTCCGCTTGCCGCACACGTTGTCTCAAATAGCATTTGAGTTGAGGAGCGCTTTGGGGCGATTGACTTACCGGGAATGATAGAATGAACCTTTCCGCGAAAACAATGATGGCACAGGATAATGGGGTACGGAAAACTTTTATTGAAGGCAAATGAGAAAAGTAATTTTTGGCGATTTTCCTTGCTTAATCCTCATTACGAACGCTGGCTTCAGCAATTTTGGCTTTTGCCCGTAAGATCCTTCACCCACTAGGATTTCCACTCTTAGTGGCTGTATGAAAATCGCACATCTGGCCACTGACAGGTCGTTTTTTCTTCAAGACAAGGAAGTAATCTCTCGGTGATAAATTATCTCCATCTGGAATTCCGTAATTTAATACGAACAAAATTTTCGTACGGCAGAAAACTTTAACGCCGCACAATTAAATTTCTCCCAAGAGAACATTTGCAATTTTGAATGGAAAATTGGAATAAAGCGGCTTCGGGGAATCAAATAAAAAAAAGTTTTTATTGGACTTTAATTTTTAATTAAAAAAAGTGTCGAAATGGGATAAGAAGGAAACGTGTAGAAAAATGAAGGGGGAATATGTATACTTTTCTCTGTTGATTTGTTCCGTCTTTTCAATACTTTATCAAGAATTATCAACTATTAAAAAAAAAACTTAACATTCCACACATATTTATGAAATTTGGCTAAATAGAAAAATAGATACAAAAAAAAAGAAGAAAAAGTAAAAATGAACTCTTAGATTTCTGCCTATAAATTTTAGTATATCTTTTCTTTATAATAGAATAGATCAACAGTCAGTAAAATATGACCTACTTATGACCCAAAATACCAGAGTGACACGGCTTTTCATTACAAGCTCCCTTTACTGTTATTGCTAGTCCAATCAAAATAGACACAAAAAATTCCAAACCTAAGCAAAGTTCTCACAGAGCTGAAAATTTGTACAGACCTTAAATACATGATTACAAATGAAATCTTCAAAAGTCCCCACCGATTCGACTTTAAAAATTTTATTCATGGTCAAAGGTCAACGATATCGGTTTTTCTCATATTTCTCGTAAACGGTAAAAGTTGTCGTAAAAATAGTTCAAACAAAAGTTTTAGATCTTGCAATTGCCTACAAAAATGCTTCATATCCTTTTTTCCCTATTAATCACCATTCCTGAGATACATATCACGATTTCAAACATCGGAAATTCTAATGCTATCAAAAATACGTTAGATTTAACGTTTATGTATACTGCAGTTAGGGAAATTGGTTAAAAAAGCGCAGATATGAAATTTCCCTAACAACAGCATAACTTGAAACGTACATAAATCTGTCAGTTGACGCATGTCTATGTTTACAATAACTTTTGTGGAGTATCCAACGTGTTTCATTGGGGTTTCCTGGAATCCTTGTAAATATACTTTTCGCTTTTAACGACTTCAAGAAAAACAGAAATTTCTGGTGCAACCACTCAAAGAGTGTTACATCGCATCATATTAATGAATTGTCATTTCATATTAACGAATTGTCACTGCAGAACAAAATACATATAAACAAAAGACAATAAATAAATCCAGTGTACCAAAAATTTCCAAACTAGCCCAAACGTAGCCATAGTACCACACGTACATGCGTGGTTTAATGTACATAGCTCATGTATAGCACTACGGTTACGGTTATGACACAATGCAATATTCCATACTCCATATTGTGCACAGCCTCCAGAATTTTTTACAACTTCTCCATACGTTGAGACAATAAATTAGTCAAATTTTCATTTTAAGGGGTCTTTCTACTGTTGAAATGGCAAAAATGAACGTTTTTTTTAATTTGCTATAAAAACAAAGCGAAGAATGGCATCTATTTCAAATTTTGTATGCTTATTTATAAAGGTATAGAATTGTCATTTTCATTATTATAATGCATTAAAAAACAAAATGGCGGCTGCCACAGTCCGCCGTTCCAGCACTTTGCGTTGAAAAAAACGAAATGCGCGTTGTAAAACTGTGAAAAAACTACTCAATCGATTTACTTGAAACTTTGCACATATACTTAGTAACCATTTATCGACTGCATCGACCACAGTTTGGAACAAAAAAATAATTTTTGGCCATTTGGTGCATGTTTGAACATGAGGTAGTCGATTTTTGGGTCATCTTCATGAGAAAAAAGTGATCCCAAATGGCCAAAAATTATTATTTTGTTCCAAACTGTGGTCGAAGCAGTCGGTAAATGGTTACTAAGTATATGTGCAAAGTTTCAAGTAAATCGATTGAGTAGTTTTTTCACAGTTTTACAACGCGCATTTCGTTTTTTTCAACGCAAAGTGTTGGAACGGCGGACTGTGGCAGCCGCCATTTTGTTTTTTAATGCATTATAATAATGAAAATGACAATTCTATACCTTTATAAATAAGCATACAAAATTTGAAATAGATGCCTTTCTTCGCTTTGTTTTTATAGCAATTTAAAAAAAACGTTCATTTTTGCCATTTCAACAGTAGAAAGACCCCTTAAATTCAGGTCTGAACATTTCGGCCCAGACTCTGTAAATTTAACATTTGAGCCGCTGAAAGCTTTCAGACTGCCGCCCATTTCAGTAAGTACAATTTGACATGATCCCCAAAAGTAATTACGTTTTGAAATGACGTCCAAAAGATCAGTACATGTAATCACGTTCATTTTATTTGGAGTGAAGCAAGTATGTAGGTATTAAATGAATAATGGACACGTACGTCGACCTATCACGTGCGCCAATTACAACATTTGACACATCGTTTTCTTTTGACGTAGGTTTGCGCGACATTCGACGCATCATTTTTGTTCGGCGTGGATTTTCGTGAACAGGCCAATGCTTTATAGGAGTTTGAGAAACATTTCAAAATTATTCAATATATCCACGCTTGCCGGAACTGTGTTCGTATTAGAAAATAAATAAACATAACGTTTCATTATACCTGTCACACCTTGCATCTTTATGACCCGATCTCGCCACCTATGCTCACCTAAATCAGAATAAATAGAATTAAACCTATCAGAAAGCCAACATTTTTCAACACAACGACCGCATTCATAATGCGTCTGTCAAGTACGAAATGAAACCAACGAAACGGAAAGTAACTCTTATCTAGATCTATACCGGCAGACTCGAACAGCACTTTTTCATATAACGCGGACGAATATTTTACGACTCATGTAATAAATATGATACCATTCCGTGTTAATATACTCGTACAACCGTAGAAAGGGCCCGAATAGCGATAATACATTTTCATGTATCTTCTCCCCTTTCTTATAGTGACGTCTGCAAATCTTTTTGAAATTACCTCGCATTATTAGCTCGAGTGCGGTTATCATTGTGACGTTTATGAAACTTATCTCCGTATCCTGTTTCCCACCTGTACCATACATGTACATAAGTAAACATCCTGGGACCTCTCGTGGCTTTTTTGCTGGAGCAACGTTAAGAGTAATGCGCCATGGCAAAGGTGAACTTTTCGCGTAAAACGAACTCTGATTACTGAATCAATAATCTCGATAATAAATTTGCTTTGAAGTAGTAAAGAAGCATGATAGCAAACAGCTCCCTGTTGTATTTATGTTAAATATGCTTGCAGGCTTCGAAAAAACAATTTTTTCCTATCATTGAAAATAAGTGAAGGTATCTTGTATGTGGGTTTAACGGGCAAGTGATACATTTGTTTGTACAGTGTTTGGCCCGTACGTGAAAAATACGGAAACGAACGCCCAATATCAAGAAGAGGACGAATGTTTCCCACTTGGAGACAAATTATGAAATAGGATAGGGTATTTGTCTCTCTTAACATTAAAAGATTTTTTAATAAATAGCAATAACGACAGATCACATAAAATAAACAGCAAAAAAGAGAGATGCCCATTCTATACTTCAAAATGTATTTACGAGCGTTCATTCATAAAATTCGGTACAAGCAAGTGAGTTGTCATGCCAAGAAATTATATAGTTAATGTAAATTGCGCTTTAAGACTCTTGGCAATTCATAGGTAATATTGCTCTTTGTTTGTGAAGCTCTGTCATCAAAACGACTCAAACTATTTTCATAAATTATATGTCTAAGGATTCATTTCAGCAAGTGCTACTGAATTTTATAACAATCACATATTTTCAAAATGACAAGTACCAATTTTATTTCAAATGCATCGAATTGGTGCCCGGAGAAGATTTCGAACATATATCTATGTCCATATACACATACATATATACCTACAATATTTCGTATGCGTTTGCATAATAAAACTTTGCACTTTATGATGGTTTTATGGAGGTATTGTTATTGATCGCGTAACAAAAATCGATTCCGCATTTTATAGCAATTAATAACTGCCTATTAATTTTTAATGTATTCATTTGAATTTTGTTATATTAAGTAAGCGCATAATATAAAGTAATAATTTGTAAAGTTGTTGAAGTTATTTTAAGTTGGTGCTTTTCACGTCCAGATAATTTTTCAATGGCCTCCCAGATTTGTTGCATAACAAAAACAAATTAGGCTATATTGCTCAGCTTCTTTCATAAATGTTAATTTTCAAGTCTTCAGAGGTAGAATGTTCCATTACGAGCAATATATCACAATTTTTTATACATAGTGCCTATGCTATTTGAAAAATTAAAACGATTTATTGATAAAATTATTTTGGTTTATTCCAATTTTAATTAATTATTGGCGTTGATTTGGCGTTGATTAATTATTGGCGTTTGACCAAACTTATACTGAAGGAGGAAACACATTGTTAATTAAAATCACAAATACGACTATTCTGCTATTATTAATTTAATTGATTTCCCCAAGGAATATTTGAACCAAATAATTTTTTTTAATAATAACGACCGCAATTTAATATTAAAAGTTTGTTATTACTGCTATTGTATTGCACACACCGCAAAAGTTTTGCAACTAAAATCCAATAATTGCACATTTCCATCTATTCGAAGCGGCCTACGTCAATAGAACTAGTTTTCCTGCTTATATTACTTCAGCAGAACAAACAGTGGAAATATACTGATCAATATAAACTTTAAAAAATTGCCAAGGGTCAAGGTGGAATTATTCAATTGAGTTAAAGGCAAAATGTCTTCAAAGGGTGAAGATATACACATAGTACCTAGTGGTAAATACATATAACGAAAATAGGAGACAAATAAATAATGTTCCTTTAAACGTAAAACCTGGTCGTAATTTTTAAGTTTTCAAGTTACAAGAAGATTCATAAATTCGGGATGCACTTTATTATTTTACTTTTATCTCTTGATCTACTCCACGCAGCGACATTAAAGTCATGCCAAACAACTACTATCTTAATTTGCTTTCCAAAATTGCCACCAATGTTGATCTACCTCTACCATAGGTACAGCCACTTGCGAAGGTGAAAGAAAAATTTTAAAATTTCCTAAATTTTACGTTTTTCTCAATTTTTCTGGGAAATCCATGTAATTAATGCACCTCTTTTTAATTTGCATTGAATTACTCATCTTGTTGCCTATAACGTAGAATGCACAGAGAATCTCAGTTGAAAAGTCCCCTCTCTCCGCGTTAAAGAGTGGTTGATTAATTATCAACCAAAGTTGATTGCCTAGACTAGATGATTCAGAACAAATGTTCTTCTAAATTAAGTTGGCGATATGTAAATTCAATAGAAACAGGTTGATTGTAAGAATCTTACATTTTCTAAGGACAAACACTGCAAATTCAAAGAACAGAAGAACAATTTAACTATTAAAAACTTTAAACTCGAATAGTGTTCATAATGTGTGCTATTATCGATCGGGTAATTCCAACAGTTGAGTACGAATCCATAGCTATTGGCTACATACCTCACAAGAAAAATTCTCTTGATGTCACCAGGCCCTTCGACTTAACGTACTACATGAACTGAAAGTGAAAAATTTACAAAAATTCTATTCTTTTCGAGGTACATAAACTGTTCCTTCTGCTTGCCTAGCAACTCCTATTTGATCCATTCGAAGGAAACATAGAAGTGCACTTTTCTTTAAATTGAGCCATAAAATTCTATTCCCCACGAGTTTCCCGGAGAAAACTTTTTCATTGTGAACTTATACAATAATTTCCACCTCAGTGCCTTGGCACTTTAGTTTTTTGCAGCTTAGGGATATTCATCCTTCACAGAATCGGCAAACTACCCTCACCTACTATGAAAGAAGCGAAAGAATTTCAAACAGATCCGATGATGGACTTATTACTATAGTTGCTATAGATGTCTAAAGCACACGGTCGTTTGTAATAGGGCTCTGCCTAGTTTGTCCCAGTTTTGACCTTTAAGGATTCCGTCGGGTGCTATTCTCATCTTCCGAATAAACGACCCCCGCAAAATCATAGCTAAGACCGACTGTGAGATGAGGGTTCAATGGAGTTAGAGACAAAGTTGAAATGGTGTCTGCTAAATATCTTGTGTTTTCCAGTTGTACTCGTAATGCTCCCTCAAGGCTTACTGCTCCACACTCACAATTTAGGGACGCTTTCTCTTCTTGGCTTTTAGCTGGTTAATTATTTGAATAGGCTCGTTGAAGCGTAATAGGCGTGGATAGCAAAATAAGTCTGAACAGAAGAAACCCCCCATTTATCAGAAGAAATTTAATTGTTTATCAAATAAACCGTTCTCAAAGCTTGTTTAAAAAAAGTTTGAGATTAATGCCTTTCAAATCCAAGTCCAACAGCTCATATGTTTGTGGTATGAATTAGAGGGGTTTACAAATTGTTTACTGCCTACAAATAGATATTATTAAAAAACCCACCGCACAAAAAAACAAAACTCATGAAATGTAGGCCTTTTTATACAATAATTGGTGCTATCACATAGCTGTACATATTATTTCAAATCCGGGAAGCGAATACTATTGGTGCACAATAATCACTCTATTTATTTTCTCACAATGGTCAACAAGTTTTAAATTATTTTTTGTTGAAAATATCAATTGATGGCCAAACCATGAGGCCAATAGACGGAACTGCTCAATTATCTCCGATCATCTGATATCAATCCTGCTCATGCTGGACTGTAGCAAAGCGTTTGACACAATTGATTACCTAAGTCTCCTGAATAGGTTTGCGATATTCATTTTCCTTAACAGCTATCAAACTTTAAAAAAGTTATTTCACCGAACGAGAGCTTACCAATACCTTATCCGATACAGTACGCATACGCACATACGTGCCACAGGGCTCAATCCTAGGTCCACTACTCTTCTGCCTTTACATTAATGACCTCCCGAGTCCTGCATGTTACAAAAGATGTCTCTATGGCTCCTTCCGCTGATGATGCACAGATTTATATGAACATATGTATGTATGTACATGACTGGAGTTTGCTCAACGGACGTGTATTGGATGTGGTCTTCCCCCGCGGCGTGTAAAAGACGACTTATTGTGGCTTTAAATGATGCGGTACATTCAAAATACCAAGGCACAGCCACATATCACGTCACGCCACTTTGATCCTGAGGTTCCCATTGCATACCTAACAAGGCAGGCTTAAATTCTTGGACGGGGTAGTATATGCGATGGTTCAGCAGTCGGCCTATCTTTTTGAAAATTTGACATTTCTGCAATAAACTCGACATTTAACATTTTTGAATCCTTATTGCCAGACACATTATGGAGAGCGCTCGTTTTTTGTCCAATCGGCGTGGGATTGGAATCTTTTGACTGCCAAAACACAACAGATGACGAACGGCAGATCCATTTTATAAATTAGTTTGGTTAATAAGCTAGCTTAACCGTCTAGATGTTTGCGTCTTTAAGTATTGAATAGACTTGTATATAGTTTAGTAGGTTTATTTCCCTAATTTGATTTTCCTATTTATTTTTATTCTTAGTTCAACCCAAACTTATTTTTTTGTATGAACTTTGTACGCATAAGATTTATACACATATAGTATATATTAATTGTATTAATTAACCTGTCTATTTTACGAAAAAATTGGAATGCATATAGGTGTAATGACTTTGTAGAGACATGAGTGTTGAACAACGACACCAATTTTATCGTGACATCAAAATGACGTACAGCACCGCCGACCGCATCGACTTGGTAAAAACATTTAAGAATAAGAAATGCGTTACGGTATTGTATTACAGAAAAAAATTTGATTGAACCAAATATTGAAAGAAAACGACCAGTTCTGTGCAATGGCAACAATTTTTTTTTTAAAGAAGTCGAGGATAAAAATGCGAAGAAAAGACATGGAAAAGTGATCAACGCCGTCCCTGGCTTTTATTTTTTTTATGGTTTGACCAAACATATTTTTCGACGGAATCAAAAATTTGAAACAAGCTTTGGATGGAAAATATATTGAGAAATAAAACCGATTTGTTTTAAATTGTTTAATTTGTTTTACTTTTCAATTTTCAAGCAACTTTGGCATGGTACTATAAGCACAAAACTATCGGCAACGAAATCGCCAGTGTAATCAAATTCTGATGAACGCTGCAAAATCAAGTGCGTATTCAATACATATTTAATAGCCTTTAATGGAAATATTTTTATGCGCTTTTAATATTTTAATAAGCACAATGCACTGCTGATTTCATCAATAATTCTTCAAGCGGAAGGTACGTCAGTTGAAAGCTGAAGCTGTTACTTTTAGCGAGGTCATAGCGTGAAAAGGCGATATTTCATACGTATGGTGAATTTGAGATAAATATAATGGAATTCTTGTCGAAAAGATTCCAATTTCCTCGCAACTTTAATACCCCGTTGTTCCTTCTGCAATTGAACTTTTAATAATAGAACAGATTTAATATATCAGACTGAAGCGGGCTCCACATAACTTGCTACCACACCGTAAACACTGGCTATTGTGAAATATTTCATTAAAAATTGGTGGTAATTGTGCTTAACTAAATTTAAGCCCTGAAACTCCGCGGATATATAGTACAATAGAAAAGTGATGCTGGCGCTTGCCAGAATCCACGACCTAAGTGGATTTATTATTAGCCAAGTTATCCTGGGCGAAATTACCAGCAACAAAATCTCATAACTTTTGCCACGAACTTTCTATGTGTGGCTGTTAAATATGCTCGGTAAAGTACTCCCGCCAGGACGTTATTCCCAGATACTTATGATGAGGCAGTAAATTTCCCAGGGCTTATACATTTTATAAACTTTACCCTCACTTTCATTACGGAGAATGTAATTTGTTCAAGAGAAGCTTTTATCGCTATCCGGCAGGGGATAAAAATCTACCACGAGTGTAACTTCGGTAGGACGGTCTACATTTGCAAGTAGTTTGGAAAAAATAAAGAATTAATTACAAAAACCCTTTACACCATTCAGTCGACATCGGCTCTTGCTTAATTTGATGAAAACTGCTGGAAAAGGATTTCAGAAATGGGAGTGCGTTTCGCCCTTATCTAGATTCGGACGTCCCGCACTAATTTGACTTAATTGGACGTGAAGCTTAGTTTCATTAATTCCCAAGCTCTAAACAGTGCCATGAGTTAACGAGTGGGGAAAATAAAATCTCTGGATTCTAAACTATATACACGTCGACTGGCAATTTAATTTCCACGTCGAAAGGATGGAGCCGAGAACGCAGGGAGCTCACGTCCACGGAGGTCTCTTTGCGTGAATACGAAATTCGAGAAATGCTCCAATTGCTGCTGTTCACAGGAGCCTTTCCTCACACTCCATCAGACTTCCGGCGAGCCAAAAGCACGCGGGAGTGTTAATTAGCTCCTAGTTAGGTATTCATATTTGAATTAAAGTAAATGTCCCGATTTGCATAAATATTCATTGGAGCACTAAGCCCGCTCGCCCTGATTATTCCTTTGTCCCCTGTTTAAACTTTACAAGCGGCAATATATTTCTCAAATAATCCAAAGCACTGCCATTCATTTTAAAATGTCTCTAGCCGCTGTAAAGTGACCCATGTGGCTACGTTGGTGAATCGTGCAACTGTGCTTGCTTGGGCTTACGTTGGAGTCGTCGACAACTTGAAGCATAAATTTCTTACCGTACTGATTGAAGTCCCACTCCCAACATAGATTTAAGCTATGTAGTATATTCGTGCGCGCTGCCTATTTCAATAGCGCTGGAGACGAGAGAGGCATTATATACATATATGTATAATTATTTTGTTCTTTCCGCGAATCCGTGAATTAACTCGACATTATTCCCTTAATTTGCATTTCGGATTTGAGTGCGTTTTGGCTTTTTAGGTACTTTTGTAGGTTATCAAGAGTTGACCTCATTTGGGTCTGGATCTGTGACTGATTCATCCTTTCCATATGCACTAGCCCGTCGGAGAAGAACAAGGACCAAGTAATACAAAATGGGAGTCGACAGACTCAAGGAAATAGTATACACAATGCATACCAGTGGAATCAGTTTAAATGGAAAGCGGACGAAAACATACACTAATATGAACAATAACAATTGATTAAGCGGAGACTTCCAACAAATAAAGTAAAATCCTTAAGCCTCCTAAAAATAGCAGAGACAGTCTGAAATTAAATACGACATAATGACACTTACTGCGGCCACATAAAGTTAGAGAAAAGTCGCAAGTGGCTTGAAACGGCCTACATATTTCATGAACAAACGGATTCAAGTACATCCCTTTCCGCCATTTTTTCAAAGTAACGCAAAGTTCACATTAAGGATCTAACCATAGCTGAAACTCATAAATTGTTGATATTAATTTCGGGCTTTCAGTGCACAAGCAATAACAAGAAGGCACATTAATAGTTACGAGCTTATGAGCCTCTTTTCCTTCTTATTCCTCCCCCGGTTCCGCGGGCTAAAATGATAGAAGATTCTTAGCGGAACTTTGTTGGGGGAAACTCGCAATTCTTTACAATAAATATTTTTCCTTCTGCTCTTTCCTTAAATATGTGCAACTTTCACAATTACAAGTGCGGGAAGAGCAGGAAAATTACAGATAAGGGAATGCTTCCAAGAACGTGACCCAAAATGCGAGAAAGCCACTAGATAGTGACGGACTATTCAAATAAACTTAACGGGTTCTTCTAATTTAATCTGCATAGAGACAAGTTTTAAGGAATAAAGTTGCAAAGTTTTCCTTGTTTTTTTGTTTCCTCATGCAGATTTTATGGTAGGGAGCTTGAGGGGTTTCTTTTAACTATGTTTGGGTTTCATATCGGCCCCATTAATCTTAGTTTCAATTTTCAGCAAATCGGAACACGAGTATGTCGCCGTTGTTGTAGATATGCCTACAACTTGGGAATGATGGTAATATATGAACTTGTTGTTCAGAATAAATTTGTGTTACGTGTTTTGGCGAAACAGCTTGCCTATATCGTCTCCAGCGACAAGGACAAATTTTTGAAGCTGGTGAAATTGATTCTGAAAGCTCATACGCTTTTATAAAGATATGCAAAGTTTTATGCTCTTTATAGGTAAGCCTACCTTTTGGGGAGATGTTTGATGTGGTATGCCTTCGGTGAAGTTTATCAAATAGCTTTTCGGAGAATAAAAGGTAAGACAATTTCTATGAGGTGTGTTCGGAATATATCCGACTTTACATATGTTTGTGCTGTGGTGAAAACATTTTCATCATTTAGAGGGCACCCAACGTGTCCGGCCCTTTAACTCTTCAATAGGCAGTAGACTGATGGCATCGTGCAAATAACCTGCATTTCACAAAGAACTTGACAATTATTTTCTGAAATTATCGGCACTATTCATATAGTTTATAGTGATGAATTTATGAGTACTACCGAAATGAAATAGTAGGTACTTTAGACACTTCAAAATTTCTCGAGAACCTTCTTCTGGCAGGCAACGACCAGAACACCCGAAAATGTAGAACTTGTCAGAAATTGTGATTAATGAGACCCATCGTTTGAGTGTGCGAGAGATTGCAGAAGTCTTCTCAATTTCAAAATTTCGGGTGACTTAAATGTTAACCCAAGATTTTGGGATAAATCGCGTGGCTGTAAAACTCGCTTCACGGATGATGACGGAAGATCAAAAGGACTATCGAGGTTAAGTCGAATCGATCCGAAATAACTTTGAAATGTTCAAAAAGGTCATTACCGGCAGTGAAACATTGTATAGGTCTATATTAGTGGTTATGACCCTGACCCAATCCTCACAGTGAAAGCCACCTAAGGAACGAAGATCCAAGAATGTAATTAAAACCGAAGGGGTTCTTCCCAGTAGATTTAGGAATTTGACAGCACACAGACAAATAATAATTGTAAACCTCCAACGCGAAAAATAGTCATGACCTTTAAGAAAGTTCCAAGGAAAATGCCAGTTCCAGAGACTGCCTATTTTAAATAAAAAAGCGATACCATCCTAAAATCCATTAAAAATCATCAAAAAAAGGCACAAGAGCCAACTTAAAATGGCATCGCATTTTGGTTGGGCGAGAGAGGCAATTTACTTCTCGGCTAACTACATCCAATTCCGAGCGAACGAATTAAACCCTCAAAAGTTTTGGGATACATGAGAGCTTTAGAAACGACTCTAAATGGATCATGGCGTTTATTGTAATTGACAATCCCACCCCCATCTACTGCAAAAAAATTTTAAAACTCAACAAATCGTGCTCACATAAAAGTCTCATAAAAATTGGAGCAGAGCTTTCTTTTGAATCATGTTTTGCACGCATTAAGGCTACAAAAGGAAACTTCACAGCAGAGGGAGTGTACGAGACGAAGCTCCTTTTATCCGTAAGCGACACAAACCAGCAGACAAAAAATATCGCCTGAATCTGAGGGTAATAAAAGGACGGAAGCGAGAGATTTTCCCCCGAAAAATGAGAAATTCCGACAAAAGAACACACTTGGAGTCTGAAGTCATTTTTATGTTCGCGTTTTATTATTCCCTCCTTCCTTTCAGGTACATAATTGCAAAATTGTTGAAATTATTTTTACTTCAGGTTTTGAGCAGATTGGCAGAACAACAATTTCAAGAATTCCATTACAGACAATGACCTGTTTGTTTTCCCCATACTTACTCCTGCGTGAAAACTCAATAAACTGTTCGAAAGAGTTTTCCATATGTACATACCACCTCATCAAAAGTTTTTCATTTTCATTCTACCGCATCATGCCGGCCGAGATTTTGTGTTTGTTTCCCGTTAACTTTTATTATTTTTATTGCTTTAGATACAGTATAGAAATCAAGCTAGTGCATCCGTGCGAAACAAAATAAATTTACAGTAGTACACAGTATTTGTCCTTTGTTCAGCTACGTGTACTTGAAACTTTTATTACACATGTGTAGTGAAATTTAAAAACTTCACATTTTGGGTTTCTACAAGATAACGGATCATCTGATTACGGTGTCCATAAGTCAGTTTTATCACAGAATTGCTTTCATCAAAGAAAAAAAAGAATTTAAATAAATATTTTGAGATACACCAGACTGTACCCCCTAAACCGTCAGTCACATCACATAAAAATATGACTGACTCTTATTCTGATCGTTGTATATGCCGACAAAAGGGGACTGGTGTCGAAAATGTGAACGAAAATGATATTCCAGTACTTCACTGTCAATGTCAATTTTATTTATTTATTTACACACTCCATGAGATATGCAACTGAAAGGTCAAATGTTTCTTTATAGCAGGAGTAGGTTATAAGCAATATTTTGTAGGACCATACAAAAATTACCATCATCCTTTAGCAACTCATTTTTATTCCTGAGGTGCCTTCTCTTAAGAATAATTGGCGTCTCCCACTGATATATGCAATACACTGGATAGTGCATAAACCGGTTTGCGCCGTGTGCCGTATTGAAGCCATTGTTCCGGGTACTTTCAGACAGACGGTAAAAAGCAGCCAGTGAAGCCAATGAAGTTGACAACGTTTGATAAATTTAGGAGTTTAGGAGCCAGAATCTTACAATTCTTGGCGAAAGGAAAATATCCAGTCAGTAGAAGGTAAAATATACAGTTGTTAGCTCTTTGAATCTTTGACAAGCAATCATTGCCAACTTTAAAAAAGTCTGAAACTCCCCGGAGAAAAAGCTTCTATGCGGAACACCCCCACCACCACCGTATACACTATACAGTGTAAAATACATATCAGTAGCGCCTCTTCTCTTCTTCATCGGTTTCAAACCACATTTCAACATTACTCAAGTTTAACCCGGAGTGTAGGTGGGGTCATTTTGATCCGGGCAGATTTTAATGCTGGTGTTTTTGTAAGAGCGCATGTGACGTTACTGAAAGGTATGGTAACATCACATGCGTTCATACAGAAGTGTTAGAATTTAAAGGCTGCCAGGTCAAAGTGACCCAAACTACCTGACGCCGGGTTAAGATATGTATTTTAATTTTGCATTTGGCATCAAATTCTAGTCACTTTTTATTACACAGAAAAAAAAACTCCTATAGAGCAAGTGTTACATTTTTTTGGGTTTTCAGCTCACTTTTTATGTCCACTTTATCCCCTCACCCCCTTTTAGAATAATAATAGATAACGTCAATCCGTTCGTCCGCTTAGTAATTAGCAATGTGTGCATTGTAAACAAGAAAAATAGTCGACATATAGTTTCCTTCAGTGTATTTATTTTTTTTGCCATCTTTTTAGATATTTTTTTTAATAGCTAGTAAAACAGAATTTTACATCTGTTTATTTCAGGATTAGTTTCGGATGAGAGGAATGATTAACGATTTTTTGTAAACGAAGGGCTTGAAGGGCTTCAAGTGGAAAGTGAAGAATAATCTGATCAGTAATAAACAAAGTTAAGTGAATAAGTTTCATAATTTTTCAATGTGGGTAACTCTAGAATATACTCACTATCAAATATTTCTACACGCAACATGTTCAAAAATTCATTCTAGCATAGCCCACAGACACAAACTTTATTTTCCACCTGTTTTATCACGTTAACCGCTTCCCGACAGGCTCAAATAGTCGTTTTGATAAGAACTTCTTGAACTCTGAAACACTTTACAATATTAACGATAACAGGCAGTGGTAATTATCCAGGGCAATTATTTATCAGCGCCCAACGCTGCAGGGTAAATGATTTATGCGCTTATCACGTTTCTATATCAGGCCAAAAGGTCCTTATGTAACAGATAAGTTGATCCTTGAAACAGAGAACGGTGCGGCACACGTGCTGTGGGGAAATTATCAAGGGATCCAACATCTCTACCTTTTAACTTCGTCAATTTAAAATATTCTCTATCGCCTCCTTTAGAAGGTTTACGTGCGGAATTTCCGCTTTTATCTTAGCACAAGTGGAAATATGAGTTATCACATCCTGGTGTTAGCACCTTGCGAAAGCTCATCAGGTTGTGAAACTGGGTGACTTTCGAATACGGCAATCCAATTTTGATGAATTTTGCTTCTCCTTACCGGGTGACTGAAGGCAATTCAGTTCGACTTGGCAATTTTTCGGTAATAACATATGCAAAAGCGAATGGAGTACGTGTTTATCATGTTAAAGAAAATTTATTATTAACGAGAGAAAATTGATACTTATGTAACTCTGGACAATGTTAAGAGCTCTTGAAGGAGGGAATTAAGTAGAGGCAACAGGAACCTTTTATCTGAGCGGGTTGTTCTCTCCTTAATGGACTTATCGATTCGGAGATTTTCAATGATATTCGTGTTGAACTAAACGACCCCTTTCATGGAGGGACTGAAAAATCAAAGTTGAGCTAAACCGGGGAAAACAATGACGCTGACTATACCCGCTGCAGAATGAGGCTGGATCGATTTAAGGCAAAGCACAAGAGCAGCGATGACCCAAATTCCACACTTATGGGATTCGAGTAACGAACAGCCTAAACTGAACAAGTTCCATTAAAAGTCTTGAGCCATACTAAGTAGCATGATAAATTTATTAGGCTGAAAATAGATCTAGAGAAGTAATCTGGCTCTGTTGGCGCTAATTGATAGATTTATCTATTTCTAAGCAAATGGGAGAATTAAGACGGCGAATCAAGTCATGTGTGCGTTTTCTGATAGTCCTCTTCTTGCGTCTTGTTTCCGGCTTACGTCTACGGGCAGCCTTTAGAGAACTTCGCGCTTGAATGGTTTGTTGCACTAAGAGCTGTTCGCAAGTGAAAAACGCTCGATGATTGCTTTGAAACACGTTACTCTGAGATGGTTTGTAAAGTACCAGCGCCTTCGCCCTGGAAATCTGGCCGCAAGTCAATGAAATACCACAAGCCAAAGCCAATTTCACACTGAATTTAATCGTATGCTAAGTGAATCTGACTTTACAGACTCTGAGCAATTTGACCAAATTAATGTGGCTTTAACTACTGCTCAAGAATGGAATTCTCCTCTCACGTCCAAGAGCCGCCAGATCTATTGCAGGTTTTTGGGGCTCTTAAGTATGTCTGGCGAATGAAGTGTTTGTTGAATCGTTGAAAATGTAGCAATAAAAATGCCGAAAAAAGAAATCACGAAGCAATGAATTTAATCGAGCGGATTTGGGATAAAAATATAATTGCGAACAATTCAGGGGAATTTTATCAAAGAGCAAAACGTGCCTTCCGCATTTACGCTACCCGCAAGAGACCAACCATCAATCAAGAACTTACGCAAAACGCTTAAAGCATCTTCACGTTTGTCTCCCGAGTCCCGTGATCTCCTTGCGAAGTGTTGTCTGGGCTTGGCATGCACCGCCGAGCCGCCTAAATACCGAGCGCACTTTCCTCGTACATTTGACACGACCATCGATCACTCGGAATCAACTCAGTTCGGCACGACACGAATGATTTCCGCCACCTGGACACGGGTAACACTTAACGACGGCAGTTGCGTAAATGTGGCGACGTTTGGACGCATTTCATGTTCTTCTTTTTAGTTCGACCTGCCGAACGCGTTTTGCTTCAGGTTGAATGCTTCCTGAAACCAATCTGACTGAAATGAATTTGAAAGTGAGTTGCGACTGCCACTCCCTTTCAAAGAAAGTTATGAAATTTACGCGCACTTTTCTCCTCGTTTACTCCCAAATCATTTCGTCGCCATATAACACGATCAGACAAGATAAACAAGTGGAATACGATGCGATACGAAGTTCATAATTCCAAGAAGAAATAATATTCGAAAGCCCTCACAAATATTCCCTCATTAATCGAAAAATTTGCAAATGTCAACACTAGATATGTATATCACGCGTATACACTTTAAAACAATGGTGAAGATATCAAGGCACAAAGTACTATACAATTCTGAATTTGTATGTTGATATGAATGAAGAAAATCTGTATAGAGATCTATCTGTTTGTTTTTGGTTTGTCTTTCAATCACGCCTAAATAACTGCACTTCATATTTCAACTTATTGAACAAATATGAAACCTTTTATTCTAGATTTCCAAAATGACAGAACCAATATGTCGTTTCAGAGTTTCTTGAGTTACTGATTTCGAAACGGCTAACAAGAAAATCAAGATGGCGATTAAAAGCTCTGAACTTGAGCGGATTTCAGTGTAATTCATGTAGGTGTTTTCGGGGTGGATGATTTCGAATAAGCCATCGATATTTGGAAATTAAAGTTGCCATCGATGTTTGGAAATTCAGATCCAATATGGCGACGAAATATGCAACGTGAACGGATTATCGTGTAAATGAAAATATAAGGGTTTTTTAGGTCACTGATTTAAAATATACTATTGAAATTTCGAAAATCAAGATAGCGGCCAAAATCGGTCAATCCGAGTTTTCACTATGATACCAAGTCTCTATTAACTTTCCTTCAGCTGATTTTTAAACGATTTAGCTTCACTCCGTATATGGCTTTTTTTCTTTCAAATATTGCACATACATATGTAAACGAGGCGCAATAGATCAGCTGCTACATATACATAAGTAGGAGGCTTTCGCAACTGAATTTCATGCCTTATATCATATTCATGATTGATAGACACCAGTTGCCTTCGTACTCTTCCTTAATTATTTAAATGAATTCGTGCACTTATTTATCCATTTTTCAAGTAAAACTTTCGCTGATAGATAACAGTCATAGATAAATTAGCTTCTCTGACAAGTGCGTGAAGGCACAACAATTTTTGCAATAAACGACACAACAAAATTTGATATAAGCCGACAAGTTCATCCTATTGCAATTAAAATTTGACATGGTTTTCATAAATCTCGCCAATTTCTACGAAATATCTCAGGAAACATCGTCGCTCTCTAGAGCTCACCACAGTGCTATAACTTGGCCCGAACTCTTCATAACTCATCCAAGAAAACTTGGGATGAGTCGCGCGGAATATTACGCATCCGAAGCAATCTTTAATTCAGTTTTATTTTGATTTCACGGGGATTTTCTCAAAGTCAGTGCATTTTACAGGAATTTACGACCAACACACATGAGGTGTGGCGTGAACTACTTGCTTCAGTTCCTCAGATTCCTACAATTTGTTTATTATAAATAAAGCGTCGTAATCATGTCAACCGAGCTTTGGGAATTTTGCATTTCTCTCCTCGTCAATTAGTTCACCCAACTGAATGAATCTTCCATCTTTTTGAATTATTAACTTAATTTATGATGTGTTTGCACGTCACATTTATTACTTTATACTCAAATAAAAAGTCATGTACCTATTAGAAGAATTTGTTAAGATTTCAAAGCCATACGACGATAGGATGTTAATTTGAATCCTCTAAAGTCTTTTAACGGGAGTTTTGAAATTCTTATGCCAATTAAGTTATTTTCATTTAAGTAAATTTTACTTATTGCAAACTTGTGTTATAGGCGTTAAAGTAAAAAGTAAGGGATTTTTGCCTGCTTTTTCCAAAGGTAACACGATTTTCAGGAGTATTCGCATTTGGAGTTACATTTACCTCACATTCACTATTAATATTCATCCAATATCTTGCATCATTCATAACAGAATTTGAATCTCCTGCAGAATTGCCTACTTCCTACGACGAACAACTACAGATCTAATGCACAATAAATAAATAAGTACATAACACCTTTCGGTTAAAAATATGGTTCCTAAAAATAGAAGACATGAAGATAAGTTAAAATGAATTACGTGCAGGTAAGAATGCACTCTAAATATAGAGGCTTGATGATTGGACTATTTAGCAAGCGACACTAGGCATGTACAGTGTAAGCTTGATAATCCGACACTATAGAAATTAGCCTTACGTCGGATTATTCGCGGAAAACGCGCGCATAGCTCCCCATACATGGAAAGTGGCGACGAACGAGCGGGGTGTCGTTCTGTGTGGCTTCTAAGACAACAATAAACAAATCACGTAACATTTCGATGCCTTAGTTGCGAAATATGAGCCTATAGGTCTATAGGTCCAGAAACGACAGAATCGAAAAATGACAAAATTCAGACGAAATCTTGAAGTATAATTCGGGCGAATTTTGTGTGTATTATTTCTGGATTTCTTTTTCATTCATTTACATACATATATAATTGTTCATTTGTAACCGTATACTATAGTTTAGTATACATTTTGTAAAAAGCAAATTTCAGTATTTCAGATGTCTCTCCAAAATCACACCAAACTTCGCACTTTTTGGATTATGTCGATTCTAGATTTTGACTTTCTGAATTTTGTCACTCTGGATATTGTCTTTCTGGACTTTGTCCCGATCCCTTGGTATTGAAATTAAATTTTCTAAGAAGAAGTTGCCGCAATAGTTGCTCACCTGTCTTCTGGAAAAAATAATATTAAAAAATTATTTTTTGCGAATATTTCGGAGACAGCTGCGGTAAGGTAAGGACAGGGTGTCTACAGAAAAGAGCAAATATGGTTCAAGGATAATTCAAGGATTTCCAGGACATATTTTAATGAAATTCAAGGACATATTTTGACATTCCAAACCGCAACATTGTATCTCTTTTAGTTCGCCCGCAATAAATAATTGAACATAGCACTCGAAACGAGGTCAAGGATTGGAGATTGCTGGGAAAAAATAATTTTTTTTTTCATTACAGTACGAGTAATTTATTGCTCTTTCAAACTAACAGGATATATTAAGAATCTTAATATATATATTAATATAACTTAATATATATAATAATAGAGAATATCATAATACAAACAGTCTCATTATTATTTAGTCAACCCTTTTCTTCTTCTAATTTCTGCAGCTCTTTCTCATAGCCCTGCAGTTCATGACGGGTTAAATCCAGAACTTCTAATGCTTGTTTTTTTTCAATTTAATCTCATTGATCCCATCACTAAGTTCTCTTCTTCGTTTGTTCTCTTCGTCTTCATTTTTTTTCTTTTTTTTCAATGCTTCAACTCGGTTTGAAGAGGCATTTTTAAAGGCTGAGATCATGTCTCTGGTGATATCAATATCTTTAATATTATTAAGAGATTTAAGATAGTCATGGACGCATCTTTGAGATACAAGACTTTCTTCTTGCAGATTTTCAACGAGGAATTCCTTATTTACAGAAAAACTCCGTTCTACGGCTGCATTCTCATGAAAAAGAACTAGAAGTCTTCTTATAAAATTAATAAAGAGATCAGATGCATTATGCTCTCTGCATATGTCCATAAGAAACTCATCTAACTTATTTTTATCACGATTGAATTTCTTGAGTTTTTTTATCACATTGTCACCGGATATAAAACTAGAATACTCTTTTTTTATGCGTTCCCCTTGAATAGGTGTTATATGATTTACCTCAACCAACACTTCCAGAGCTATTTGGATTCGAAAATTTGCTATCTCCGGTTTCAACATTATGAGAGGTGATAAACAGCTAGCTCCTTTTATAATTGGATAAGATAGAGGACATTTTTCTTTCAATTTTCTGCACACTTCGATTATCAACTTCTGACAATCCATTCTAAATCGCATCAGATCAGATTCTTTAACATTTTTCAGGTTTTTTAGTGCATTTAAAGCAGCGAAACCGATATCGACTTTTGATGGCAAACAGAAATTATTCTTATTATCTAAGTCTATACTAAGCATATGTTTTACATTCTTTATACCCGAACATAATATATCAGCCTTCAAAACTCGCGAAATCATCGATTTATAAAGTACGTGTAAGTCATTATACAAAAACGGTACCAGTGGTTTATCATCTTGATAACTGGTTAAAAACTTCTCCAAATCCAAAGATATGCATATAAGAAAGGACAATTTAGCATCAGTGAAATTGCATTGTACAAACTCTTTAATGGTTGAAAAACATTTTGAATCAGGGGGCTTCTTATTAATAATAATAGCACGCACATATTTTTGTAATTGAGGGAGCATAAGTTTTGCTCTTTCCATGACCCGACAATTCTCGGTCCAACGAATGCAACAAAAGTCCAGTGGAAATAAGCAAGACCCAGTGATGTTTTTAAAAATGTTTCGACGCGTTGGAGAATCTTTGAAAAAATAATATAGAGCTCTCAGGAAGGAATCGATATTCCATCCAACTTTCTTATGACCAGTTTTATAAGCTCCACTGACAATATGCAAAGAGCAAGTGCCGGTTTCCAAAATCTTTTGATCGGATAAAAGTGACAAATCTATTTTAAAGTCTTTCAACAATTTTAAATTGACGTTGGGGCCGTCCATCGAGACTTGAATAATTTTTCTGAGCTCAAGACCTAAATCTGTTAGACCGAATTTCAACGCTTTCTGCAAATCAGCAGCTGTCGCGCCGGTAAGAAAACAAGAATTCAGGTATCGGGTTTGAATCCGATCTCCAGTCCAAAAGCGAATAATAATATCCATCTGTCCCTTTTGCGCAATTTTGTTTAAAGTTTCGTCGAAAGAAACAGCATAAAAATCGGATTTCTGTATTGCATCCGCTAGTCTTCTCTGAAAGTAGGGACCCAGCCCACAGGTTACAGAATAACTCAATTTATCCTTATGGATTTTAAACTTTGAAGCGATTTCACTATCATGAAACATGTAACATGTTTTTTAACCATACATAAACAATAATATATTTCAGCTTTCGTGACATCGGCTTGTGTCACATACTTATCTAAACTAAAACTATAATCTCTTGTTGCTTTTGCATTTGCATATCTCTCCGCTGTTCCTTTGGCTTTTTCAACGCTTTTTCCATCCTTTTGTATTTTGTTTTGATGATTATCAGGCGAATTTTGGTTGCTAAGCCGCCAGTTTGGCCAGCTTGAGTGTTGCCTGTTGTTTCCTTTATTTGCCGCTTGGCGTACCTTATTGTGAACGGAGTTGCCACAAAAGTACAATAATTTCGAATTTATATATTTCAAAAGATAAAAAATTTCAAGGGTTCGCGATAATATTCCAGGACAATTCCAGGATTTCCAGGGTGAATTTGAAATTCAAGGGTAATTTAAGGATATCAAGGATTTCAAGGCTCTGTAGACACCCTGTAAGGATCTTTCTTAATTTTCTCCACCTTTTTAGGTCGGAATATTTTTTTGCGAAAATTAATAAAACCTTTTTTTTAGAATTTCGTAGCCAACTAGAAAATCTTGTAGTTTCGTCCGTCTGTTTTGTAAATATGTAACAACTCTCCCATCCTCTCATTTATATACTTCTTAAGATAAAATTTAGTGGTTTCATATACCTTACTTATTTATTTAGATTTTTGGAAAAATTACAGTGTACTCAAAAAAAGTAACAGTGTACTGAAGACAATTCTTTTCACTTACCCGATAAAGTTTTTTTTTTTAGATAGGTTTCCTAAAATGTAACAATAAATGTTTTAAGATCTTTTGGCTTGTACTTTCAAAGTCGTTATTAAGCCCGTTGAACGCTCATAGAACAACTCCCAGCGCGATCCGTTGCAATATGCATCGCAGCAAAGAAAACGTTCGAGTATATAAGTACTAAGCATTTTTTTGTTCGTAATCGGCTCTGTCACCGAACCCATTTGACACACGTCTGACGTGGTCTGAACAGGTTTTGTTTACCTAACTTTTGGACTAATTAGACCAAAAATGTTCAATGAATTTTTAGAGTGAAAAAAAAAATTGATTATTGCGCATACATATTAACAGGAGTGCATTTTGCTACTGAGAGGGTAGGTTTTCGTATATAAAAAAACAAATGCAGCCATGCATGCCGAATTTAGTTGCCATAAGTATTCGCCAGCATATACAGTTAACTTAATTTTGTGATATTTTCCCAAGGCAGAAAACTTTGCATCTGACTTTCGTAATTGAGAAAATTGAGGTATTCCTTCATTATCATAGTTTTCACATGGTTCATAAACCCAATAATAAATCATCACATATTTTCATGTTTAACGTGTGCTTATGTTTAGAAAGTTCCGAACTCATCAAAACACAATTACTCAGAAAATGTATTACCGCCAGAGTTTTCACGTGAAGACCGCCCTGGCAACCCCCAGTCGCAACTAAACTCTAAGTAATTCGACATGGATGAATTATTTTTAACCACGTACGAGACACGAACATTTGTCGAGTAATCACAGCGTGCGTCGCAACTCAGCCCCAGAAGACGCGAATCGAACGGCAAAACATTGCTTTTGAAAAAGAAAGCAAAATTCATCCAAGCGAATCTGAATGCAGCCCTTGAAGTCGCAGATTTATATGTTTTGGGCCCGCTACGTTCCAAAATAAACATGCGAGCCGGCGGAGTCATTTATTCGTGCATTTCCGCGGGCCGCTTGTTTTCTTAGCGGATTCTCGCCTCATGTTTGTTGATACTGACTGCACTAATGTCGTTGCACGCATTCTGCACGCGTTGAACAGCGGGCTCCCGGTGCAAGGCTTTGGCTGTGCACCAGGTGGACGGCAAGCGCCGAGTCCATAACACTGCACGTAATTAACCGGAAAATCGTAAATTCGGGAATTATTAGGAGAAATTCCGCCGCACAAGCCCGCCGCAGCGCAAGAGACGCCGGGGGTCGCAGCGAGTGCTCGTAATCTGCATTCGCGTCATATTAGTAGTGTGGTGGCACCTGTGCGATGGGCGGGATTTTCTCAGCAGAAGTTTGCTCACAAAAAAATGTGCCCCACATGGAGACTGCGGGAGAAATGCTGAGGCAGGTACGTCACTCATCACATGCCAGTTGTGCTGTCAGGAGGAACCGGCGGCAGCTTGATGCTGATGAGTTGCATATGCGAAAATATCCTCCCCATCTAGACGAAGGGGGTGTTCCTCTACACAGCGCTATTTTTAGAGCTCTTTATTTAGGACAATGTCGAGGTATTGAGAATTGACAAGATAATCCGTGTGCGCAGAGAGAGCGGGCTTAGCTCGCTTATGTAAATAATCCGTTTGAGATTAGTGTTCCCACCAAAAGAAAGCTATTAAGAAGTACTCGACTCGGATTTAATGGGAATTAAAAATTTCAAAACCGATTGAAGTCTTTTGGCACTAATTCCAAAAAGTAGAAAATGTGCGGTGGAAATTGTTCCCGAAAACTCACAAACAAAATTCTGAAGAACTTTTGAAATGCCTTCAATCCCGGAATTTTCTCTCCGTTCATTATTTGTCGCAAGTTTCCCGTAAACAATACCCTGAACACAAAACTCATTCGGGATGGGATTTCAACCTTGTGTAAAGGAGGATCAAATCTCCAAAGCTTCAAATTATAGCATCCTCACTTTTCAAAGAACCTCAACTCAAGAAAGTATGCAAATATGCTTCTTTAAACTAATATAAAGTTAAATTTTGTATTTATTACACAAACTTTTGAGAGTCTACAGGTGAAGATACTCATGCTTGGTCTAAACTCAATTTTGCTAATTTGGATGGTGAAACTCTACCTAAAGTTAACTGCCACGTGTTCTAGCATTTTCTGCATAAAATTAGCGCTCCTTCAGTTTACACATAATTTTTTATTTCGTATATTGTGTGCTGATGAAAACAAAGTCACGAATTTTCAGTAAACTTTTAATTGCCATACAATACAATGGAACAACACTAAAACTTCTTCTTTCATACATGATGATAGGAAAAAGCAAAATCAAATAAAATTTAACATAAAATAAATTTAAACTTGTTGGGGGGAAGTTGCAAGGTGATTCATAAATTAGGGATGCACACTATTATTTTATTTTTATCTTTTGGTCTAATTAATACGGCGACATCAAACTCACGTCAAACAACTACTATCGTAATTTGATTTGCAAAAATTCCATCAATGTTGATATATCTCTACCACTGCAGGTACAGTCACTTGCGAAAATGAAAGAAATGCTTTAAAATTTCCTAAAATCACGTTTCTCCCACACTTTCTCCAAAATTCATGTAAGTAATTAATGGACCTCTTTTTTATTTTTATTGAATTACCCCTTATTGCCTTTCCAAAAAGGTACAACACGTCTAGGCAGAGAAAGAATATACAAAATTATACGTAGAAAACCGTATGGGGAATATTAAAAAAAATCTGAAGTTTGACACATAACTCCTATCTATGGTGGACAACCTTCAGAGTCTTAATACTTTGCGTGCATTGATAATAAGCATACAATACAAATAAAATTACCCGGACCGTGAATTGTGAAATTTTTATCGCGACTTTTGAACAACGGGAATGGCATTCTCGGTTCACCGGGTTACAACAAACTTTGAATGGGCTCATGTTAAAAAAGAGGAAACAATTAATCCGCAAGTAATGGGAATAATATGAGATTGCGATATTGAGTGTATACATTTTCGATTTGATGGGAGAAATTATGTTGCAGAGAGGGATTCATAGTATGTGAACAGTAAAGTAGTATAATACATTTTAGGAATATCTATCTTTAAACTACCAATAAAACATATGCAAAAATTAAAAGAATTGGTGACCACATTAAAAAATTCGTGCAGTTATTTGGAAAATGACTGGGATTTTTGTTTTTCGAAAAATTTGAGTTATAAACATTTCTTTACAATAGATATTGTTCACATTAAGACTTTTAAAAGTGTTGAAAATAAATTGGTTTGGTCGAAAAAAACGCGTTTTTCCCAAAACTATGTAAGTACCGGGACACCAATGATCGGTTCATAATTAATTCATTAATGAATGATGATATAATGAAAAAAAACAATCACAGTTGGAGCGCAATTTCTTAAAGTACCTGAAAATGAAAATCAGGAGGGTAATGGCTGAATAAATGCGATTATGGGCTCAAACTGTCATAGCTTATCTACTTAATTAGTAAAATAAAATTGCGTGCAAATAATATAATAAAAACACGCAAATAATATAATAAAAACACACACTTTTCAAAATAATTCCATATTTAATATTTAATCGTCAAAAAAACCTAAAAAAATCCTTATTACATGGTGGTGGTGGTAGTCACCATAAAAAAAACTCAATAATTTGGGCTTATTTTAGTAGTCGTTTCGACACGATACTATTGGGAACGACACATTTTCAAAGCTAACATGCTAGGCAAAAAGTGTCGTGCCTATCGTGTTGACCTACTCACTAGCCATGCTGATTTGAATCTTTTGAGTAAAAGCGTCCGTCCATACAACAAATGTCACTATGATCAGAGTTGGGGTTATTGTTATTTTTATATCCTTTACAGAAAACAGCTCGTTAATGGGCGGATCTGCCGTAGCGTCGATATATTTGCTGCTCCGACACTCGCAGTGGCCAAGTCGAGAAGAGCTGCTTTAATAGTCAAAAGTCAGTTCAAATTGGATCTTAAACAGCGAGAAGGAAGCCTCAGTGTGTCTTGCTTTTGTAAGAGATCGGCATATTGCATCTGATGTAACTGCGCCAATTTTTGTATTTGTTGCTTTTTGGCACAATTGAAAAGCACAAGCATTGAGAAATCTCCGCGTAACGAGCATTTCTACAGGCGCAATCTTGTCATTTAAAGAGCGACAGACATAAATAGCTCAGTTCAGGCGGCTTAGTACAATGTTCACGTCCCAAGACTCCCGAGTCCAACTGGTACGTAAGCACCGGCGCACTTGCCCCTTCGTGGGGATTATCAAGTAGAGTGAGGCTGCTGAGCCGCCACCAAATGTTCAACACAATCGCGGGCCGCAGCTATTTGCATCGCAATTAGTGTTCGTAATTAGTAAACAAAAATTTTCCTATGTCGCTGCCGTGAAAAAATCACTTTATTTCCACACACTGTGCGGAACAAAGTGGCGCACTAGTTGGCACTGGGCGACTTGTCCCCGTGTCGAGCACATCGCGATCGCTAAATCTAAAATCTCAGCCGGCGGATGTGGTTGAATCATCTTTCAGCGGCCACAAGTCTCGCCACCGGTCATCGGCGATGGGCGATATTAAGCGCATGAATCAACGTGAGTCATTTAAAGATCGTAAAGTGTCTACTGAATGAGCGCTTAAAATCCTCGCGGCATAAGATGCGGCTTTTCACTCATTTAAGGAAGCCATCTGCCCCAGTGCCAGCAGCGGGGGAGTTGTTTGCGCAACCAGCAGGCCGCGAGACAGGTTGCAACCGGCAGCAAGCTGTGAACGGTGATTTGTTTTCTTAGCGAATGTTTACGCGAAAAAGCCGCTACGAACTTCGGTATCTCAAAAATGCTTCATTCATCGTAACCTTGCGCCGAATATTTCTATGGAACTTCTGCGCGAAGATGCCCCCGTCGCATAAGATTTTCACGGTTGACGGCCTTAAGTGAGAAGCAAGAGCACGCCCACGAAAAGTGGCAACCACGATGCTACGGCTAGAGAATATTCATCATGAATGCGGCTCTTGCCTGTTTCTAAAGTGCTTGCACATGCTTGAAAATTTTCATTAAATTTTTTTAGCATGTGGGAAAAATTCTTTTTCAGCCTATTTGAGGGCTGAGGGAACAACGCACAAAGTAATTTATTTGAATTTGTATGAATAGAAAGTTTCCCGGGCCCAAGAGCATTTTCTTACACATTTTTCTAGTTGAGAAGCTGAGTGTGAGCAAAGCGGACACTTTTCTTTATAAATTTAATACGAAGCAGTAGGATATAAATTCAAAGATTGTAGCACTCTTCACAAATTTCGTACTCTTAAATATGCCCAAGGAAAAGGGAAAAAGCGATGTTTTATTCATAATGAACGCATGCACACGCAGGGAAGCAGTAAGGAGATCCAACAATTAATTTAATGAGAAGACGTTGGCAAAACACTTTTAACTTGTTTGTGAATAAAACTCTTGTTTCTCGGATAAAGCACCTTTTGGATTTCAGACTTCAAATACTTTGTATGTTGGTATGTACTTGAATACGAATGATGCGGACATAAAGGTCGTTCGCAATGCATTCAGCGAAATTCGATTAGTACCATTCATATCCTTTTTCCCAATTTTACAAATACCACAGGAGAATCGGAGTACCTATAATTATTCTAATTGGGAGATTTGTGCCTTCGGAAAGAAAATAATTATCATATCAAAAACACAGCATCTAATCTTTGTTATTAATCCAGAAGTCCCATTCCTGACTGCCATTGATAACACTGCTACCATAACACTGGTTACAATTTCTGATATTTTTTTTTCTGTTGCCGAAAAATTATGATGGGAATTCAGTGACGTTTCTTTCATGGGTTATTGATTTAAAAAAGAAAATTCTCAGAGGTTTCCGGTTTTCAGCAGAGATAGAAGTAAAATAAGGCACCCCCTGTTTTGGCTATTTTAGAAAATTTGTAAAAAATATAACGAAATGTCACAGAAACCATAAACACAGCTCAAATGAAAGCGCAAAATCTAGACTATAGCCATATAATACAAGAAACTTATATACCTTTTTAGTTTGTTTTTGGTTTTTTTCCACTATACCTTACTTACATAATTAGCTTACAGCTAATGTCTGCTTATGGACAAAGTTATTTACAAATTTTCAAACTTTTTAATTTTTATGGAATGGATTAAAGTGGTGCTTTCACATAAGCGCAATTTATTTTACTCTATTTAAAAATTGCCAAAATACGGCTTCCTTACTTTACTGCTTCCAATTAATCAATCATTGAAGATATAAATCTACAGAAGAAATCCTATATTGAAATTGTCGATTATTTGTCCAGTACTAATAAGAGCATCAAAAATGTTGACCAATGAGTGAACAGTTAGTGCATGATCATGAAATAAAAACCTAGTTGTATTGTGTAGAGTTTTTATAATGTTTCGTAACATTTTTAATTATTTTCAAAAATGGACTAAATACATTTTATTTTATTATGATAGGAATAGAACCCTACAAGGACCTGGGCCACTATTTTTCCACCGTGATAAAATAATCAAGGCAAGATTACAGGGTGTGCAAAAATATTTTGAAAAAAGTCGACAAAGGCTTCATTGAATGGTTGCTGAGCTGCAACAGAGGCTATCAATTTAGCCGTAAATGTGTTCACGGAAGCCTACAAGCTAAATAAATATTTTAATACCGCGCAGAGTCGGAACCCTGCCTCGTGCGCTCGTTTGCCTCGGCCTTACTTCAGATGTGTATCCTTGTGTAAACATCTATTTTGTGGAAAAATTTTTTTGTTCCTTGGGTCATAGGAAACACTCAATCCTTTTTACTAATTTTATCGATTCACAATCTAAGCATAGAGATTGTAGATTGAATATACATAGGTGTTGGTATGGTCATCAAGCAATGGGTGCGGTTGGCAAAACAAGTCGGAATTAGTCGGTTAGAATTAAAGAAACAATTAGTATAGTCCAATGCTATTACGCAGTTATAACTTTGATTTAATATCCCTTCATATAACGTTATTGGTTACGTTAAATATATAATATTAGTCAAGTGAAATTGGGAATCTGTTCCCAAATAAATAGTGATGAAGTAATTTTCTTGCACTCATCTTTATTTTGACATAACAAACACGCAACAAGTCCATTCCTAAAACTTGTTCGTATTGCGAATTATTCAAGGTCAAATATCAGTTTCTCGAGAATATTTCTCTTCCTATTGGGTGTACGCTAAGTTTCGCCATGATACAAATTTATCGGAAATTTCTCTACAGAAGATTTCCGACCAACAGTTTTCGAAATAACGAGGTCTAATACTTATACAAAATGCATTTAAGAGATTTTGTATAATATAAAAACAATTTACATGAAAAAATTGTTCATATACCCACCCCAATTTTCCTACCGTAGGTGTACATAGCCCCTTAAATCAGAGAGGCCTAACACATTATTAATAAATCTACTTTTCATTTATTTAACAAAACACAAATATGTCAACAATTAAAATAAATATGTCAGCCTTTACCATGAGAGAAAAAGAACTTTTTTTTAAATATATCTTTGAGGACAAAAAACTAGGCAGTATTACAAAACTCAAAATGCCAAAGCGATTAAACATCAACGTTAAAATACTCTTATACTATAACAACAAATAATTTTTGCAACATTCATCAACAATTGGCAAGATTGCTGGAGAATCTATCCGAACTGTAAAAATTGGAGTGTATTTATAACGCATGTAAATCATCTCAGCAGAATAGACAACAGCTGAAGATCTATTCTCGTTCACAACAAAACACTAAAGATGTTTTTAAATATCCGGGGAGTTCAATTATCAAAAAATAGAATAACGGTAAACAATTCAAAACCTGGAAATCGGCCGTCAAATTTATCAAATTTATGGGCACTACATCTTCTCCACATGCGTACGTACGGATGCTAGTTGCAGAGGTTCTTGCGTTCATGTGAAGACGTCAAAATTCAGTTATTAGATTTTTGGCAAACAGCGCATCGTTTCTAATGGAAATTGCTCAAACATACAAAAGGAAAATATTTTTAAAGGAAAGCTCTTCCGCTCAAGTGGCCACATGTGAACGTTATGAAACAGCGTGCTACACGCGGTGAACTGAGAATTGTTATTGGCCAGAACAATACCAACAGATTGCCGTTCCGTGTGTACAATACATTCGTTTGTTGTCTCACCAATTTTCACCTCTAATCATCGCAAAATGAATGAATTTGCATAGATCTAGGCCTACATGTGTGTAAAACGACTGCCCCGAACAAGTGTTCTCGCGGATAGGAATTAATCAAGGAGGATCCGTCTTTGATGTCTAGCTTCGCTCGCAGCGCTATTCCAAGTTCACCACAGGAACAATAAATGATTTTCCCGCGCCAAAAATAATTAGTGTATATTTGCACTCAGGTGTTTAGCTTGTTTGTTTTTGTAAGCGATATCTAATGCCCGTCCAGACGTGTGTCAATCGTCTTGCCATTCAGGCAGCAAGACCCATTCTACATGGGTGCATGGGTGCTTATGTATGGCCAGTGACAGTTTTGCAGCGCAAACCAAACTAATCGTACGTCTTTGTCTAAATATCTTTGCAAACAAAAAGTGTCTGCGCATAATCAAGATAGCCGCCCACTCTCCGCGCCCGCTTGGTGTGCGGATGGGTAATTACCGGCATTGTCCGCGTCTAATTTTACTTCTTAGCACAGGGAAGTATTAATGAATTCCTTCGAGAAATTTCTGACGTTAAAGCGCTTAATTACTGCTTTGGAGAAAGTGAAAAGTGTTGCCCTTCGAGAACGAAATTTAAGCAACGCACGTATCAGGCACAAAACTCTGCATTCAAGTGTTACACGGTTACATGTTATCATAAAAGAATGTTCTAATTATCCACATATCTCGAATAACTGCTCATCTCTTGTCTTCTTTCTTTTAAGTAATTTTGTGCACGTAACGAGGCTCTGTAAGCTAATCGTTGCATACCATCTACCGAGTTTTCATTTTGAGAATGAATGGCAGCAACATTACGGTAACTACATGAGAGATATGTTTTGTGGTGTACCATAAAACGTCTTAAGGCGCATTCAAGCAGAAAAAAAACACAATAAAAATTCCAATTTTATTAAAAAACTTTTGCCCTTTTAAAGATATTTCACGGAGCGTTCAAGGGAGCCAACGCGACGCGACGTTTTGAATAAGGCAAGGACACACAATCAATAGGGTGAAAAGGTCTCCTTTTTGCAGACTTTTCTTTTTTAATTTTGGCCAGATTAGCGGTACCGACTTTTAATATCATCTTGAAAGAAGGACAATAAATTTTTTCTTGTCTCTAATTTAGTTTGCTTAATGTAAGACGTCATTATCATTTTCCTTTCAAGATTTTTTTATTGCCGCTTTTAATTCACAGTCAACCTTCCTAATTAAAATTTATTAAAGTCACAGGGTGTATGTGCGTATTTCACAATTGTTATTCAACATAAGTTGCTTGGATAGACATTATTGTTATTATTGTTGTCTGTTTTCCCGTAGGTCCACCTTTATGACATATTTGAATGTGATCGAATTCGGACGGGGGAGTGCTTTTCCGAATTACCTCTGCGGTTTACATACGCACACAAAATTGCGTGTAGCTTTTTCCCTGTAAGAGTCCGCGGCATATGTGTAATCATAATATCATATATAATAATACATGTGATATCGGAAGTAACGCAGTTAATCTTAACAATTACCCATCGTTTCTGTGAATTCACTATACTTTTGAAAGCGACTGTACAGAAAGCCAATGCGGGTATTTCGGGGGACTCCGGATATGTCTTAAGGGGTTACATAGGTCTTGAAGGAAAAAAAGAAACAACTTTTTCAAAAAATTGTATTTTAAAAACCAAAACTCTGTTTTATTTGAAATTTACACATAGAAAAGTGTAGCATTTCTAGAAGTTGTAAAAACATTCACAGCTAATAATACTGAATATTGTCCAATTTTCCTGCAGTTTTCCTCGTCCAGGCTTTTTTTTGCGGTAGACAAGATTTCTCGAGAACGAATCGACCGATTTTGCTGAAACTTTGCACACTTACTCTTTATAGTATTGTTTCGTGATTAACCAAAGGGATTTTCAATCGGTTGACTCGTACTTGTTTTATACGAAAAAAATGTTTTAAAAACGATGAGAATCGGAAAAATGCTAAAAAATTTGTGACGAAAATATATTCAAACTAAACTTTAAATTTCATTTTTTTTTTCAATTCCTTCGGTCAATCACGAAACAATACTATAAAGAGAAACTGTGCAAAGTTTCAGCAAAATCGGTCGATTCGTTCTCGAGAAATCTTGCCTACCGCAAAAAAAAGGCTGGACGAGGAAAACTGCAGGAAAATCGGACAATTTTTAATATTTTTAGCTATAAATTTTTTTACAACTTCTAGAAATGCCACACTTTTCTATGTGTAAATTTCATAAAGAGACTGGTCAGGAAGTACGTTGTATTTAAACACGTCTGTTATTCTTCCACAAGTAGAGAAATGCTGGATGCTAGGTTTATGTGCCAAAACCAACGATATTCAATTCAACTATCACTCTCATATTTAACTTTAGAACCTCGAAAAAATTGGCCTATTTTGGGAAATCCTTCTTGGGTAAAATTCTGAAAGGATATTTTTTGTTTTTAACTGGCAGGTCAGCTTTATTTGTGATGATTTCATATACCATATATACGAGGTATTTTTCTGTTATTGTGTTGGTACACTTGTCCCTAACTTATGTTGATATTGGTAACCATAATGTTTTCGTAGTGTTGGTGGTGGTTGAAAAGGTTAAAAGTGTTTAGGAGCTCTGGGCGATTTGGTCTTGGCTCTTCAGGAAGCTTCAATTCGGACGATTCATTCAGTAACTCCTGAGCAATGTTCAGTCTGCGCTTTTGGTCGAAATTTAATATTTTTGGAACAAATTTTGCTGCTATGCGTATCATACCTAAAACATCCCAAAAAATTGTGTGGAATGAGCCAAATGTTATGCCAACATCATCAGAAACCTCTCTCATAATGATTCGGTGATTGTCAATAATCACTTTTTTCACTATTTTAACGTTGTCACCGGTTATTGATGTACTGGAACGTCCAGGGTGCTCGTCATCTTCAGCGTATTCACGACCCTCTTGGAATCGTTTGTACTACTTGTAAACATTTGTTTTACTCTTAGAACATTCGCCAAAACCAATATTCAACATTTCTATTTCTGCACTGTATTCCATATTATCCGAGAGTGAAAAATCGACAAACGCACCTAAACAATTAGAATCTTCTCAACAGCAAATACAACAACAACAAATTGTGACAATTGGACTTATACATCCCGGGAAATTTATAAAGCTTGCATAAAAAAATTTATTGAAGTGGCTAAGGTTGTATGTAGAGCTTGTTTTATTTTATAAATTCGAATTTATTGATCCCCCGAATAACAGGAAAAGTGGGTTAATGTTACCGGTTAAATCTTCGCAGAATGTGTTTGCATTAATAATTATTAATTATAAGTTATGCGATCTGTGCCTTGCCTTAGATTAACAAAGCCACCTTTTTGCTCATGTGAATATAGTAAGCTTCCTTCGTGTCAGGTTTTTTTTTAAATTGGTATCTGTGTCTATTATTTTATCCTCTTCGAAGGAAAATTTGTCTCCGTCCTATTTTAATTGTGTGTACAGTAATCACCGTGTGTGGAGCTAGTTGTTTTGCGTAGTTTTTATGTAGGTAGGGCCTTGTTTGAAAATTTTTTGGGTGTTTGTCCAATGTAAATTTTATATCAACCCTCCCATACCACTTTATAGCCAACCCTATTTGTGTCCTTGGTTTTTATTGGGTCTTTTATTTTGCTGTATTTTTGTCCCAATTTGTTTATAAATAAATAGCTGATTTGTATGGCTTTATTGTCCTTTTGACGCGTGCTATTTGAGATGAAATGGCATGAACATATGGCAGGGAGGTATAGAAGGGTTTTATTATGTGTTGAATAGTATTACTGTCTTTTGTTCGGAATGTCTGGGTGTTGTAAAATGTTTATTTCTTGTTGCTTTATTTAGGACCGATTTTATTATGTCTTTTGAGTAGTTGTTCTCAGTCAGCGCGCTTGAAAATATTTTGATGTTTTGTGGGATGAATTTGTTGTCACTTATTTTCATGTTTTTTTTAGTTTATGACTTTGCCGTGATAGTTTTGATTTTACCTGAGTAAACAAATAAAGCGACATGCAAAATTTTACAGATTTTAGATGTCCATGCTACGTCTGTATAGGGTATGAGTCTGTTAGAAAAAAAACAAAGGGCTGTCTGTAACATACAGTCGCATCGAGTACGAGTCGTTAATAGGAACTGAAAAGGCCGACAACATCGGCGCGTAGTCAGTGACTAGTCACTGCTGGGGAGAAAACGATACTTGAGAATACCACACAAACAACATTTTTTTTATATACATACATAGATATATTCATCTGACGGACGTGTTCATTAGCGCTTTGCACAGTATTGAGCTACTTCAGTTTAATATCCCAGCAGGAAATTTACACATGACGGCATCGAGGAAGTCATCAATAAAAGGGCATGTATACTCATTCCAACATCAATGACATTTCTCACGGCGATGTCATTGGAAAGTCATGCATGCCTTTCTGCATGACCACGGAATGTATGGGATCATCACAAAAATACAAAAAGAAGAAGATTTGGATTACTGAGAAGCGTATGAAACAACAAAACCCCAATAAAACTTCAGCTCACTTGAAACAAACAAACTCCTATGCCTTCCTGTTAGCATGGCTATGTCCTCAGAATTGGCATACATACCTTAGTCATGCATGAAATCATCGATGTACTATTTCACGCAATCTCCAATTTCCTGCTGGGATTCTCTGGGTTATGAAGTGCGCATGTCTATGTACAAGTATATTTTAAATGCTGCAGGTTATAAAATTTATCAAATGTTTACGAGTAATTCGTATGATTATGATATTTCAAATATGTATGTGTATAAAACAAAAAAAATTGTAAGGGAATATTACCCTTTCACAAGAAGTAAAAATCACACATTGGAATATTAAGATAATTCATAATATATTTCGTTAATTGATGGGATTTCCATCTATCGATTATTAGGAAAAGCGAAGTCTGGGAGTGGAAGCGCGGGGTCCGAGTGAAATTCGAACGTGGGAGTTTTAGATCGGCAATCTATCAAGTTTACCACTAAACTAGACTAGACACGTATCCCACTAAAATACATTACTACAATTACGTCACTATTATTTTACTGCTGCTGTGTTTTGAGGTAAATATTTATCAATGTCAATATAGCAGGTAAATAACAACTTGAAATGCAAAATATGAGCAATAGTGGGAATACAAAAAGATAATACAATAACTGTAATAACTCCCTTTTAAAAAACAAGCTTTTGTTTGCTTCCAACGCACTAAAAATTAAAAAAATTATTTTCATTTACCTATTCCATTACCTACATACTTATTCATTTTTAAAACTTTTGAGATGCTCACAAACTGTTACGAATTTGACAAAATTCGATTTTTGGATCCACTGCGACTATGTATGTGATGTAAAAGCTTGTTGCCATGCACTGTGTTGAATTTTTATAAAGTTTTAAAAATGCCATAAATATGTAGGTAATGGAATAGATAAATTAATTTTTTTTTATACTTTTACTACATTGGACCTAAATAAAAGTTTGTTTTTTAAAAGGGAGTTTTTACAGTCATTTTATTTATACTTTTCAGTTTTAGAATACCTAATTAGTAACGCTTTGTTTTGAAAAGGTTTTTTGACACATCATTTCTTCAAAAATAGTTTAACTAAGTATTTAAAATGAATTCACATCCCCGCCATCTGGGAGTGCCTGTCATATTTAAAATTAGAGTTTAGAATGACGTCACATTCTACTTGTCGAAACCTTTCATTTGATAGCCATATTAAGGTGATGGGAAGAAAAAGGAAATATGATATCTTAAGACGTCCACCATATTGCGTTTAGAGTAACGTCACATAGATTATCGTCTTTTAATCGTCAAACCCTTTCATTTGAAACCAATCCGCCATCTTATGGCGTCCGCCATTTTGGATTTTGAACAATATTGGATATACTAAAATGCATTGTCGCCGGTCTTACACATGTGTGCAAAATTTGAAATCTCTAGCTTAATTAGGACTAGTCCAAAGTTAGAAGCAAGATTTGACCCAACTATACTAACAGAGCAAGTTAAATAAAATCTTGTACAAACATGCCCCCAAAATTTGTCCTGAAGAAGAAATAAATAAATAAATAAAAAATTAGTTACCCAAATAAATCTCTAATTATGACTGTAACCCTGTTAATAGCGATTTAAATGCCGGAAATTCATTAGGCTGTCTGAAATGTTTCTTCGCCTTTACATTAACGCATCGGACGATGTGCATCTCGTTGTAAATTATATTTAGCAACATTTCAATGAATATGAAAAGAAAATTCTCAATTGAACTGGCTCCACAGAGATGGCTCCGAAGCGGTGCGGTGCGAACGACTTACTAGTCAGCTTTAAAGCTGGTCAGAATTCCTTTAATAAATCAATCAACATTTGAAAATACGATTTTGGTTGACGCAGATGTTTCGGACAAAGCTAATGAGATCAGCAGAACAAATTTGGAATTGAAAAACGTGATTGCTACCCTAGCTCCATTTCGGGAGTGTGCACTCGGTGAAATTTGTGCTGAAAAGTAGACAGAGCGCCGGTGTTCTGCTCACGTTTTCAGTCTTCGTATGACCCAATAATGGATTCCAACACGCGATTCTATACATGGCAATTTACCTACATTCAGGCAAGGCGACGACAAGGCATGCATTGGAACAACGGCCGACGTAATCAACACATTTTCAGCACCTGCTGCTACAGTTTTCATAATGCTCGCCGCCGCCGTTTTATTCGTTGCATAACTACTGTTCGCACCGTGTTAGGACTGAAAAATATTTTAGCTTCGTCTGAGCTATGGGACTATCATTTCTCCCAGCAATTGCAGCAAAAACTGCCGGAAAATTTTTTTGTCTCGGCAACTTAATGAATTTTGAACACTTAAGATACGTTAACGACTCTAAACTGTCGCAGGGCACCTGCAGCTGTTAAACCCAGTTTTGTTTACTAAACAATTTCTAAATCGTACGAATGCTACTAAAATTCTAAATCCACATATTTTACGATGGCTTTACGGAAATTCCCTAAACTGGAACATCTTGATAGTCGTGTAGGGGGATGGAAAAAAATGGCAGTGATGTTAGAATAAATTTCAAATAAGTTACTTTATATTTATTCTGTTGCGGGGATAATGTTCGAGTCACTACTAAGGAGACTTCGACTTATGGGGGTTTTCTTTGGCAGCCATAAATCGTCAGGGCCATTCATTTAATCTTTGCGAGATTACTTGCTACATAATTGACCATATACGCGCGCTTTGATTAATTCTATAATCCTCAGAAATGATTGTAGTTCAGTCACATTAAGTTTATATTAAGTGAACAATTTTAAAGCTTTTAGCTATCGTGAGAAGCTGAATTCGCTAACCAGACAATCTGTTTCCCACGATCGTATTTGACGTAGAAAGATTCTCAGAGTCTATCGGCGCACTTTGACGTATAGTATAGGTTCTTGAGAATGTATGTGGAAACAATAGTGTAGTCATATAAAATTTTTAATTTTTCCTTTAATCGTATACAATTTCCTAAGCAACAAGAGATATTTACTATATTCGAAAAAGTTACAACAGCTGTTTCCTTCGATTGTCAGTTATGTAGTAAGATATTTTATAATTTCATTCTATTATAAAAAAAAATTAAATCTAATTTTCAAACATTTTTTATGGGGCCTCATTAGATTTTATATTTTTTGTAATAATGAATTAATAATATCAATCTTAGAATGAATTTTTGGTTGTATAAAGTAACACGTACATTTTGCATGAGAATAGGCTTTCTGCCGCTGAAATTTTTATATGTTGTAGCCCTCAATATCCTGATAAAATGAGAACATCAGGATATCGAGGGCTACAACATATCAAAATTTCAGCGTGATCGGCAGAAAGTCAATTCCCATACAAAATGTGCGGGGTCTTTTATCCAGGCTGAAATTATATTGACAAATACCATTGAACAGCATTTTGAATCTTTTTTTGGTGTGCGTGCAAATAATAGGTGTTTAACGTAGGGTTTTTTCTATTGATTACGGTATCCGAAAACGGAAATTTTTGATTAGCTTACATTTTCAAGAGAAGTAAGCTTACGAAGGATGGCTGAAAATCTACCTAGGCAAATGAAAACAAATCTATTTTGGACAATGATTTTTGGATTTGTCAAGGTCCTCAAAATAGGCCTCAGTTTCAGTGATGACAAAATATCCTTCTCCTGAACCTCTTCTTCAAGTTTGGGAACAGATAACAGTCGCTTGAAGCCAAACCGGGTGGATGAGGAACCAATTCGTAGCGCAATTCATACAATTTTGCCATTGGCACTCCGCACTTGCGTGCTGGGTCGTGGCCCTGGTACTTTTTCTTCGCTAAAAGCGGTCGTTTTTACTCTAAATCAGCGTCGAATCGGTCCAACAGTTTTGAGTAATATTTATCGATGATCGTTTTGCCCTTTTCGAGGTAATCGATGTGAATGATACGCGCATCCCAAAAAACAGTCGCGATAACATTCTTAGTCGACCTTGGCCTTCTTCGGGTCCGATTTTCAAGGAGAAGTCCACTGCTGCAACTGGTCCTTGGTCTGTGTTGTGTCCATCATGTTAGTGTGTGGATCATATTTCGTACGCATCAGTTATGAAACGACGCAAAAATTCCTTCTTATCACAGTTGAATATCGGTCACACGTTCGCATTTATTGTCGACTGAGAGCAAATGCATCTGGCACTGAGCTTCCTTTCTCATTCCCAAGTATTTACGCAATTCCTACACCCATTCACGTGAGATATCCCCAGATTCAGAAATCTGATGAACCTTTACTCGTCAATTACCATACCATTTAATTTATCTACCAATTTTGGTGTGGTGACTTCTTTTAACGCCCTGGGCACTCAAAACCGAAAATTCTCGTAGGACCGCGGTTAAATTCAGCTGTCCATCGAAGGTGCAGAGTCCCCATAAACATTGTTCAATTCAGTGTTGATTTCATCGTTCGCTTTCTTTTTCAAAAACAAGTATCTAACTACTGTACGATATTCGGTGTTATTCATGCTGTGGCAGTGCCTGCCAAATGTATGTATGCTGAATGACGCAGATGGCTGAAAATTTGACAGCAATTATATGAAGGAAAGTATTCACGAAGAAAATCATCTTGTCTAGGCCGATTACTTCACCCTCGTATTTACTTACAAATGTTTAAAAATGACACAAGTCCATTTTTTATTTATTTCTTGAAAACATCAAATAATGGAATATTTTCACTTTCGCAATCAGCATAAAATTCTATGGAAATCGTCTAGTACCTTCCCGGATATAAAATCCTGTTGACCTGTGTAATTTGGCCGTACGTGTACTTAGCCTCAAAGTTAAGACTCACTCCCAACTTTGTATGAGCACAATTCAAGCACTTCTGCATTCGACTGATAAATAAATAACAACTGAATAAATAAAAACGAACATCAACCGGCGAGGATAACAACGTCTGCCATAACATGAGCAAAAGAATTATGTCAAGGCCCGCATTTCGCCAAACCCTCATAAGATATGATGGTACTTGTATCTTCCAAATATGTCCCTTCTTTGTATCCAAACCATAGAATTCAGCAGAATGCGATGATCCTGAGAAGGTCCTTCCCTGGGTTAATGTCTTGTTGATGGTTGCAATTTTCTAAACAACAATAATGAGTCGTTCTGCCTTCCCGAGATTACGGGAGAAATGTATTGTACTTTCTTGATGGAGAATTAATCGAAGTATATTTGCATCTGTGGCCGGCAGGTATTCAAATAAAATGAAACAAAACTCAGATACCTTTATTCATTATTCACAGAAGTTATTGAGTAGTGTTATCAAAATTTATAGGCCCTTTAGAGCAGAACAAAGGGTGTAATGGAAGTAAGCAAAAGCATAAATAAAATCCAAATAGAAAACCATCAAGAAATAAGAACGCATAAAGTACCAAGACCAGAAACAACAATAGGCAGGAAAAATTTTCTTAAGGGAAATTTTGCCTCCTCCGTCCTTCTCAAGAACTTCATAAAATAGGAAGTTCAGAAAAGTTAAAAATTTTTCCTCAGCAAAGGTTGCCGTGGAACACGAGAACAGATATCACTTGCTTACCGAAGGCAAAAGTGTTTTCGGGAAATTTCTGGAGGTTTATCCTTTTCATAACACGTTGTTTTAGCCGCCAGATAGATGGAACACACCCCACAGGTTTACAACATAAAAACAAAGAAGGTGTACACGCTTTGTCTTTTGTATTGCCTATTATATTTTTGTAAAAAGTGTAAACTGCAAAAGAATCGGTTGCTATAGAAACAACAGAAGTATACAATTCAACACAAAATACAAAATGGTCTGAATTCCCATAATCGTTTTTCGAAGGAATGGTACAAAAAAACAATTTTAAATACGAAATGTGTCTGGGTAACCACAACACTTCTGCGTAAAGTTTGGATACTCACTGTATGGTTGAGGGCGTGTTCCGTAAAGCGGCTCCTGAAGTAGGGGTGAGCGCCCATTGCCCATTTCCTTGGCTGCAACAAAAAAAGAGCATATTGAGCGTAGATTAGTCATAACATTTTCCTTTGGATTAATAGTAATTTTTATATTTACTTAAGATGTATATATACTTCAAGGGTTTATTTCATTATCTTTATATCAATTCTCAAATGTGATTGCTAGGCTAACAGACTTCAAAAAGAAGGAACTAGATGTCTACATTCCGAGATAACTTCTTAGCTTTCTAAAATCTTGTTTTTCCTGTTATCAGATGACTTCTTAAATTTTACAAGGCTGAAACGTTTGAGCAATCCGACATTATCAAGAACAGTTCGTAGCTAAGTAGTCACCAATAACTCTCGATAGAAAATCTGTGGTTTATAAAAAATGGTCCTATTCATAATTTCAGTCTTGTACAAGCTCTACAGCCACAACTTTGAATTTAAAATGTCAGGATCCACATGTTTATATTTAATTGACTTTCACACAGAAACAATTTGAAGGGCATACCTGAGTTAAAATGGTAAAAAAAAAAACAATTTCTTCAATTGCCGCAAACCGCATTTATAAATTCGAGTCCATGCGGGCCTGCAACGTTTAATCAAATTTTAAGATATTCAACTTTATAAGTTCCGGATGGACGAACAGAAAAGCCATGGAAAGCCAAAAATAAACAATTAATACAAAATAAGGTAATATTAGTTGCAAAAGATATTTCTCTCACAAGGTATGCATGTGTGTATTAACCTCAAAAAAATGTTTTAATTCCGAATATGCAGATTCATTTTCGGCTTCTGAATCTTTTTAAGTCTATTATTTCAATATCTATAGAAATAATTTGAACTATCTAGTTCAGCTAATATTTCGAAATTATGCGAATTTATATTATAATTTGCCAGAAAGCTCTGAAACTGAATTAGTGACGTGTTTTTCTTAAAGCAACATTTTAAAATATAGCAGAATTTTTATACACTGATAGAAAAACATATGGAAATCAAGTGAAAACGTATATAAAACAAACATTTTCAAAAATGAAAGGGAGCTAACATTGAAAATCCTTAATTCAAAACTAAACATTTTAGAAAGCAAAACAATCTTATTCATGTGAGATTCGAACCCGAGACCTCTGGAAAAGTACTCTATTGATCTACAGATAAGTAAGCTATTGATCTACAGATTGCATTGTGGGTTAAAAATTATTTCATATAATAAAAGTAACACTTTTTTCTTGCCAATTTCAAAAACGACACTTTAAAATCAAAAAGCTAATATCTCGAGTGTACATAATAAAATTAGTAGTTGATTTTGGGATGTCGTTTTTCAAAACTTAATTTTTAATTTACGGATAAAAAGTGATTGTTTATATTGCCTTAATTTTTTCCCCTTTTTGTAAAACAACAACAAACAATTAAGGACTGGATAATTTTATATTTTAATTTTAATTTTTTATTTCAAACGAACCGTTGCGATAAAATATCCTCACTGCCAAACGCATTTATCTATTGATATAAGTATTGGTTTTTTTTTTCAAAAAATTAAAATAGTTAACATCAATTTACGTATAAAGGATTTCCCAAAAGAACACCCTGCGAGGCTTGACGGGCTGCCAACTCAGTATCGCAGAATAATACCTTAAATAAAGCTGAGCAAAAATCACATGGTTTTCGAGATATTAGCACATTTTTGTTTTGAGCGAAAGTACATTTTGGATCTAAATATTGCCATTTTTTGTGTGGAACCGTGGCCATAATAAAGCTATCTACGTTTGTTAGCAGGATCCTTCCATAATATTTAAAAAGAAACGAAAAAACACAAGATAACAAAATATGAGCATTTGTAGGGTTAGTAGATCTCTATAATGAATTTCAAAGAAGTGCTAAGGTACCCAAAAGTAATCATTTATTTTCAAGGAGGTACTGTTTCATTAGTTCTCATATCCACTGAGGTGCAAGTTGTAAAAGGGCCTTAAAATGATCCAAAAATTAATAATGTATCCTAATTATATGAACAAAACAATTAGTTACTAAATAGGAATTATTTCTCCCAGCCATCTACACAAACATAAAATTTGCGTAGAAAATATAGCCACGAAGCCTTTGTTAAAAATTTCTTTTTTACTGTATGCACAAATTGTTAATTTTCAGACGTTGAATTGCACTGAATAAATTTAAAAGAGTTTTGGCCACACCATATTGAACTGTAGAAAAATATTGCAATTCTGAAAACTCCGAAAACATATTTTTCGCTACCGTCTCGATTTTCTCTTTAAGCTCATTTTTCCTGGTGAAGGGGACAAACTCCATAATTCCATTTGCTGTTTTTTTTATCTAAAAATTCTCTGCCAACTTTGGTTTCAACAATCAGATGAATACGAATGAGATGATTGTGCCAACAATTGAAACTAAAGTACGTGGATATGACTATGGATGGTAAATCAATAAAGGCGCATGAAGTGAATAGAAATAATATTGTTTGTAAAAAACTGAAAGCAAACTTACCTCTCTTAGAATTTTCAAACAGAATTTCTACAACGCATTCTAGCCATACATTTTAAAGTTGCAGCTATCACCGACAAACAGACTTAAACTTACTTGTGCACGCTATGAAGGAGGAGCTGCAGAAATTAGCACAGGTGGGAGGATTCCGTCCTTGGGTGTCTTCAGTCCTCTTGTTTTCACTTTATAATTATTTTTTATAGACTGGCGTCTGATTTACCAACGCTTTGCTAATCCTCGAGGCAAGCTAATCCGCATTCGCCCAAGGATTTTTAACATAATTCGTTTTACTTTTCTTTTATAAGTTTTTATCCTTATCGCATCCATCCTTGCTATTGGATCAGGCTTAGCTCTTTTCTGTGGTAGGTAGTTGCCCATCGCGATCCGTTTAAAACCACCGAAAACCCTGCACACAGACAAACAAGCCAGTTGGATTCTTTTGTACTAGTACAGTTCCTTAACTTAATTGCTTAACCATTGCTTCAAATACAAACTAAACAAACTAAACAAATATAAATTTCGTCTCTGTAAAGGAAGTTTTTGTTGTTTAGTTTTGCATGTTCATGTTCATCTCATTTGGTGTGCCGTTTCAATGTGCTTTTGTTTAGACAGAGTGTTAGTGCTTCCTGCGCTTGCCGAACGGTTGTACCTTAAAAGTTTTCACAGGATATGGTTTTGAAAGAAATTACTTTTTTCATCTTTACATCCCTCTTATATGTTCCTTTGGGTGTGTCCATTAAATATATTTAGTATTTTTGATTTCATGTTTTCTTAAATTAAATAAAGTCTGTCCATGTATCCCCGACTTTCCCGCTCCAGATGCTGCCAGATCTACCGATCGTACAGGTGTTCCTTTCGGGTATCCTTGCCTTTGTCCCTATTACACTACTTCCGCTGTGTGTACGATTAATTGCTTTCGTTTGTCTGAATTTCGCTGTTCCCGTCAAACATGTTTTTCGACACGTATTGTGGCGTGGCAATGTGATGCTTTGCAGTCGTTTTATATCGGCTGTACCACGTCTCCCTCTTGAAAGCATGGAAAGCTCTCTTCACAAGAAGTGAATCCATTTCCTTACCCTCATTTGTCATTTCCGGTTAGATGAATTTCTTCTTCGTTGTGCTGTTCTTACCCATATGAGTCGAAAAATGACGTGAAATGAAATTTAATGTTGTACCCCCGCTAATGGGATGTTCCGCACATATCCGTGAATTAGCACTTACTCAATCGCTCGTGAAAGCCGTTACGGTTCAGTTATTACTTTTTCACTTTTTCAAGCAAATTATTCATCCAAGATTATGTAGCAACATTTGCAGGAGCTACTTAATGTTCGAAAAGTAAATGAGAGGACCTCCGATTTTCGCCTGTACCTACAAATGTATGTACAATCATTGCAAGAATCCTGGTGGTACGTCTGGCGGGTACAGCAATGCGCAAGAGCCCACCTGAAGAACTCATTTCATTAAAATCCCTAAACCGAATGGAATGTGCATGGTCTTTATGCAGTCTTTCTAACGTACCCTTGTTTTGCGCCCGAATGCTGAAACATCTCATTTGCAAATATAATGAGCACAGAGCGGAGAAATTTTTCCAAGTACCTTGTTGATTACTGAGACTTCTCTGGATGCTCTTTAAGGTGGTGCTACCTCAATCTCTCACAGAATATGGGGCGGCACTTGACCTTCAGTATTTGAAGTAATTTAGTGACATAGTGGGAAATCTTGGAAAGAAATAAAAAGACTCTTAAGTGCTCCCTGTACCATATAAAGCACAGCATTTTTTTCTGTGTATTTCCCTAAAATTATCAGTCGATTTTTAAATGCGCAGCCACGCGAAATGTTAGAGCCTATTAAAGCATTAAAAGACGTTGGCAGCCGCTTCACAATTACTTGAGAAGACGTGATTTACGATCCCTCAAACCCAACTGGTAGACGGAGGAAGACATATTCATAAACAAAAATTATATACGAAAGGGAGTCAATTCTTAATAGCTTTCATGGTAATGACAATTTCAAATGTTTGCATTTACTTTGATTAACCACTTTGTAACTTTCTGTTATACCTCTAAGCATAGGTTTAATTATTTTAAAATGAATCACGTTAACACATTCTTGTTTCGTTGATTAAGGTTGTGGTTTTTATTTATTTATATTTTGGCGTCGAAACCATAGATGGGCACAGAAGACATCTCGATAATATAATAATAAAGAAAAATGAAAAATCACTCTTCTTCCAGAAAACATGTGATTTATTTTCTTGTCACTTCCAAGTAAGATTAATATAAGGCACAAAACTTAGGTATGTATGGTTGTGGTGTTACACAAGTTATATGTGCATCTACAACTATGTCTATTGAGGTTAAACAAATTTGAACAATGCAAACAGCACACCAAATACATATAATATCCTAGATATCGGTGTGCTGATTGCATTGGTCACATCCTTTGACCTCAACATATATGTATATATAGTGTCGGTCAAACCAAAGGGAACTGAATGACCTAAAACCAATTTCCTTTGATATTTCTTCATTGCAAATTAAAAAACAAAATATTATTATTCGTCGTCGTTTGAAATTTTCATAATCGGAGGGTTGAATGGGCGAAATGGATGTTAATTAGAATTGTGGAAAAAAGGTCTTAAATTCGGATTCGAAAGGCCCTTTTCACACACAGACGGTTGCCGCATAAACGGTGCTGTATGAACGGTAGTGCTATATGAGCTTATAAGGGCGCTTTCACTTTCGTTACCGTACGACAGCCGTGCACATCCACTGAACGCACGGTTTTAACACGGCGACGGCTTAGAATGTCTGTGTTCACACGTCATGATACATGGCACGGTCGAATTTTTCTCAGAATAGCCATAGTCCAGCTAAATTGTATTTTCTTCCTGCAAACCGCCCACAATAGAGTTGTGATGACAAAAGCTGTAGACCACAAAATCCGTTATATTTTTCATATGTAATATTTTTTAAAATTAAATCATGTTAAAATCATGAAACACAAAGAACAACATTTTGAATTGCATAACATTACAAATCTCATATTGGTTTCATGGAAAATAGAAGCAAATTCATGAATTTTCCCAGTAGTTGTTTGTCATGTTTCCAAGTGTACAATGCACACTATAGCATTCATATTATCAATGAATTTAAATCAAAATCCTTTAAATGATGCTAAATACAAATCCTCCCATTCGTAGTCACTAGTAATTGTAATTATCGGTAGATACCACTTTCATTGTATGCAGTCAGTGGTGCCCGTTGCCCATATCGCTGTTATCATGTAGATTGTAGGGCATTATGCCCAAACCCCTTTCACATAAAATTTTTGGCTTATCTTTCTATTTCCCCTAACATTACATCAATACTGCGAGCCGCGAAGTTTAATTTATAACACAGACATTTTTTATGTTCAACTTTTTATTGATTTTGCCTTGTTGTAACATCAAATTATGCAAGGTACGATCCGATTCATATGGCGTTGAACCCTAGAGGATTAATCTTATTAAAATTAATTGAAGCCTCGTCATATGCCTGTGAGGCATGCATTCATAAAAGATTACCATAACCCAAAATACCAGAGTGACGCGCTCTTCCCTTGCAAGATCTCAATGACTATGTACTGAATCCTAGCGAAAGGACAAAGCGTTAGAAATAAGCGAACAATTCACCAAAAATGTATTGCCTTTACCGACTAATCACCAGCGAATCGCTGGCTTTGTTGCTAATTGATAAATAGCAATTTGATTGACAAAATACATGGTGGGGCAAGATGGGGCATGCCTTATCAAATAATGGAGAAAGCTGCATTAAGGAAAAAATGCACAACAATTAGTAAATGGTGAAGGAAAACAACATGGAAACGTTTAAAAGTTCCGTCGTCTGAAATCTACTGAACGATGGCACTGCCTGTGGACAATGGACAAACTTTTGGCTGTGCCTGACCAGAGTTTTATTGTGCTTCAAACCCTTAATACTCCGTCTTGCCACCCTGTACCTTCCCCTATATACGCTTCTGTCCGCTGCTGCAATCACATACGCAACGTTATCCCTTCCCTGCAGGGACAGGTAGCAAGAATTGCTCTCTTGAATTATGTTCTTGCGGCTAATACGACGTCCAGTTCACAATTTTGAACTCTATCTACGTAAATTTGATAAGATTTTTGAAATTGTTTTGGGAAGGGGTGTCGTTGAAAAGATCGTTTAGAATCCAATTAAACATATGACATCACATTTTTATTTATATGGATGCTTCAGTCCCTTCCAAATGGTTTTCAATGTCCCACACCTCAGGTTGTCTAAATTTTGTACTGATAATAATAACTAGTTTTTATGCCCGGTGTAAAACAATTTATCAGTGCGGATCCTCCATTCCATCGAAAGCGGCTCAGGAAGTTGAGAATTGGATTCGCCATTTTGCTTTTCCAAATATCTATAGTAGATTCAAGATCAGCGACCCCGAAAACATACACGGATAGTGACTAACGTTTAACGGGCACATAACCGAATTTTTAAATAAAATAATATCAAATGGTGTAACTTTGTATCTAACCTGTGTTGAGATGACTGGACGTAAGGACTTATATAATGATAGAACTTAAAAGAAGATACTTTTCTGAATTAAAAATATACGTATTTTTACATAGTAACATCTGGAGTCAAAGCCTCAAAGGTTTATTAGCATTAAGAGATTGCATCGGAAAGCTACCATAAAACACTGCTTCAAGTACTTAAATGTAATGCAATTGAGTTACGAGTATATAACCCGCAATCGCTATGCCACTACCATAATCCTTTCGCCTTCCTTCGAGAAATGAAGCAATCTTAGAAATGCCATCTTCTTGCATGAGATCAGAGGAAAACAGCTCTAGCTTAAGAAAAAAGAACTCCAACCAACTGCAGCAGGGTGGCGCTTATTTAAGTCAAGATAGGGTTTAAGGACTTAACAACAAATGATGATGTACTAGTGCTTGGAAGCAAAAGGGACACAACACCGGTATGTTTAACCTCATTCTTTCCCACCCCCACTCTCATCCATTAATGCTGTTTACAACTTTTGCGAGCAGAGCCAAGAGGCATTAAACCCCTGTGCAGCAATCGGGCGACCTATGCATATACACGACGATACTTTGGGTATCGTCGACGTGGTGGAGCATGACGGAAATCAATACCCTAAAAGCCATTTAAAAAAACGAGCAGGTGATAGAAATTAAATGGGTCGCACTTTGTTTTCAAACTCTGCATGCACCCGTAGCTGTCTTGTGTTGAGACAAGAAGTCTTAATCTTTTGTGCTCCACGTGAATGAAATCCGTGCAACAGGAGGAGCTCGCAGGCTGTGCTGGTCTCATTGCGATAAGGGTGGGAGCTTTCCTAATGAAATGGGAACACTGCTGCTCTTGCACCTGCACACCTCTACGCGAACGGCCGCAATAAAATCACATCTAAAGGTTAAGTCGCTCCCAGAAAACTTTTCCGCAGGCACCGACGGAGCTCCAATTAGACCTGCCGTCGATTGATCCGAAGTTTGAATTTTCAAATGTAATTAAAAGTTCTAGATGATGGGCGCAGTGTGCAATAACGATCGTACCAACCCCTTCCAAATATTATTAAATCTAGAAATTTTCTCACTTAAGTAGGCGGGATGCTCCAACTGCACCAAGAAGTTACATCGACTTAATAATAATAACTTTTATTAATTCCTTCAGGCCGAAATACAACCAAACTTTCGCCAACTTCATTAAGACAAGTGACCTGGGGCGGAGTTCTCCTTCCAACTCGCGCCTACCTGCACAGATAGGTGCCCATCGGAAGAATGGTTGGAACGATTTTCTCAACTCACTTGCCTTAAGCATCCAACAAATGTCTGTGAATAAAACAAACATCTCCTCTGGCGCTATACAACTTTTCAAATAGTCTATGCAGGGGCACTACCCAGTAAATCCCAAGGGGTGGTAACCCTATTGTTAATATCACCGCGAAATTTCGTGAGGATTTTCGCTAATGAGGTGCATCGACGCAAGAACGGAAGCTTCCAAAGTGAAACCTTTCACCAATTTGTTCCGCCCATGCATAAACGTGTTTTACTCCACTGCTTGTGTTCTATTTGCTGAAATAAACTTTGATTACGCCCGCGATTTAGGGGATAGGAAAGCCTTTGTTTTGTTCACATTCATTTTCGGTTTTTCATTCGCTGCCGTTGCTAAGTTTAAAGCGAGAAGAAACTCGCGTGACCTCTTCATAACGCCATAGAAAAAATTTCAGCTTCTGTGAATACTTTGCGATTCCGAGTCGCTTGGCTGAAAGCAGTTCAAGTTTGCAAGTTGGAATTAATGTCACTCCATTTTGAATATTTCTGCATTTCCCCCCGAAACTGATAGTGATTGCTGAACTCGTTCGGCTAACAAATATTTCTCTCAAGAAGGGCTACGACGTTCCAAGTGTAGTGATGAAAGAAGTCTTAAACTCAGATAATGGATTTTCATCTTTTTCTGGAGAAGCGAGATGGTTAGGGCTTCCTTTATGCGCTCTTAAAGGAACAGCCGAAAGATAAGGGGTTGAAAGTTATAGTTATTAGTTTTGAGGGTTAGGCTTGCCTGAGGGTGGTCTTTCCCAGTACTCGTAAAGCACTCGAGCAGGGGTACGCCATGAATACCCGAAACATCTATTCACGAACGTTTAGTCATTTTCTCCTACTTTTTAGAGTGTAAATTGTCTTTTATTTTTGTTGATGAGAGCAAGAGACCTTTACCGAGAAAGTTTCCGTAATTTCGTAAATGCTAACGAGTTTTCGTTTTCAAAATTAATTTAAATATAGGTTTTTTTCGGAGCTAGTTGCTAGCTAGCTAGGAAGTTGGACGAGTGCAATAGGTAGGTACCAAAAAACAGTCGTTATGTAAATTTAGTTTTTAGACAATAAAATATACATATCTCGAAAAATCGGTGGCAAAAGTGGGATTGGAAAACGTTACTTTTGATTTTTAAGGGTGTGCTAATAATTTGAAATGACAGATTATTAGCTTCAACTTGTTTCATTTCGGAAACTCAATATCGTTTTTTTCATTATTCAAATTGTTCGAACACATATTTCGAATAATTCTACAGGTTTCAAATAATTATAGCAATTTGGACACTGAATATCTACAGTCCTTTTCCAAATTAATAGACGCGTGTTGTGGTTTTTTTTCAAAGTTTTCGAGTTAAGTATATTCTTTAGGCCTTATTCGGGCAGTCGCTTCAGCTCAACATGATTACTTTTGACAAAGTGTCTTGGTTGGTCTATTAAAAAAATATGAATCGAAAACAGATTTCTACCACACCAAAAATAACATATGTAGTACCCCCTGCATCTTCGCATATTGTTGCCTCAACACAATATATGTCCAAATATTTCATAAAAAATAAAAACTTTATAGAAAGCTCGTACCGCTGAGTTGAAAAAAAACCAAGTGCTTTTGTAATAATTAGGCCAGGGAGCGACCATCTTTCTTGTATGTTCAAAGAATTTCGAACAATTCGGTTAATGTCGAATCATTTGCATTAAGTCAATAAGTTGAATAAATCGGATATTTTACGAACTTTTAGAAAAAAAAACTTGTCCAACACGCTCAAAACATTTGAGTTCCAAAAATTTGGAATAATGTTTATCAAATGAATAAATCGGGTTATTGACATATAATTTCCAAGTGGTAAACAACTTTTCCAATTTTCAATTCGTAAAACTGTGATTGGTAGATATAAAAACGTTGCCACTGTATTTTTGAAAGTAATGCGTCCATCGGGGCAAAGCTAATGTTTAATGACGCCAAAAAATATTACATGGGTAAGTACATACTGCGAGTAGCAAATATCATTCAATAAAACTATTTATTTGCATTTTTATTGCAAGCAAAATATTGAATCCGTTTTTACTCGAAATTGCCTAGAAAGCGTTTGTGTATTCGAGAGATTTTCGTTAGGTGAGTATTTGCCCTCCGAGTATTTTTTACTGGATCGTACCTGTAAATTTTATAATACGAGTATTCGCGTCGTGCCCTCGTGGGCTTCGTTTATCTCGTAAGCCAAAATCAGGGAATAATTACAAGGCTAGTAAAACTTTCCATACATTTCTATTTACGTTCATTCATTATATTTGCGAGCCAGAACAGTCACGTAAATCTTTACCTCGTATTTCTGTCAAAAAAGCGGCTCTTTTGTTTTGCACAACTGGATCTGTTGGCAAGATAATAAGTCGATGATTTTATGCCCAATCGGTGAAAATAGTAAATTAAAAGATAAAGATAAAAATAAGGATTCAATATTGCCAAATCCCAAATGGCCCAAATCATCAAGTTTTCTTTTTTCACTTATCTTTGGCATTCATGCTCATTAACTTTCACTCTGCTAAAGTCTTTTATTTTGAATCTATATAAAACATATTTGTCAAAATTGACAGTTGAAGGTGCGTGTTTGCGAAGAGTTGTTCACGTCATCTTGTTTACAATACTTAGAATATACAACCCCAAGTAACTTTACAACATATCGTATAATACTGAATACCCCTAGTGTAAAATATTGAGGTATTTTGACAGCTGACCGACAACTTTTAATTATTGGCTATTCAAATTATTTTAAAGAGGAGAATGGAGCTTTTACGATTACTCTATCGCTCCCTAGAACTTGATGTTTTACAAATAGAATAAAGATCAAATCTCTGTAGTTTAATAGTTCGTATGTACGTGCAACAATAATATGCGGTGTAGACCTTCAAACTACGGCCTACTACAGAGTCACCTTCATCTACTTATTTCGCAGAGCTTCTGTTATTTATGTGGATTCCAAAAATGAAAGATTTAGCGATGCAGTATGTTATTTTAATATTACGTTATACACATTAGCCTAACCCCCAAATAATCAGCCTTTCAACTTTTAATGCACCGAATGTATTGCAACAAGAAAACGTCAACTTCCCGATCATCTAAATTCTAAACATATTACAGAATAAATGGCTTAGAGGCAAAGTCAACATACTCGCATATCGCAAAACAAAGGAAAGACTAGTTAACAGCCGAGTTTATTACGCTGGAAACGAAATCCTCAGCAAATCCCTGGCAGAAATCCAAATTGCCTTTAGATCAATCTTTCACTTGAGTCATTAATTTATATATAGCAAATACAAAAAATTAGCTAATGAAGACCTACAGCAAGTGCTGTTATAAACATTCGTAATTAATTGCACATTCCAATGGTATAGCCACGCCCGCAAATGCACACGCTGTTAATTATTGAACTTCATACAAACTGATGTCCCCGAACGTCACGAGCGGATGTGTATTTTGGCTGGTTTGAAAGACTCGGACCCACTCCTCGTATTATGATGAGGAATTTATTGATTGAGGAAACGGCAGTGTTTTGTCTGGCTCTGCTCAGTTCGCAGCTTTTGTGTTCCTCATGTAATCCACCACCATCTTGAAGATATATTGCTTTATTAACATATTTTTTCTAGCACACCCGGTATCCCTGAATCTCATGTTTGTTGTAGGGCTCTATGAGCCTCCGGCTTGTGCGAAATTTGGATGTGAGTTGAGTGAAAGTATGTATAAATGCAAGAATTGAAATAAAAACTGTGCAGGTTTATCTTCCGGTCGGGTACTGCCGTTTGAGGTACTTCATGTGTTTGGAATCCAATAGTGGACAACGGCAAATAAATTGATTCATAGTTTAGTATTACTGGACATTACATTTACTCTAAAAACGCATGCTTGGACATAATATAGATATATAAAAATAATCTGCTGTTGTTTGTCTGTGTGCTTCAGGTATAAAGTAGATGACGTATTTCGGTAGGTATCGGTTTGCGATGTGGTCTTATAATATTAAATTCAACAAAGTCGTAAATGCTTAGTACATCCACCGTTTGAGCAATCGACACAAACATATTATGTTAAGAATGAAGATGGAGTATTTTCAATGAATGTTTCTAAAAGTTGATAGCGTCAAGCGTTGAATCGAGTGATAAGTTTTAAAAGGACCGCTGATATTTTGAACCGTGTGGTCTTGTTGGTTAACTTTATTTTTATTTATATTTTGACAATATTTTCAACTTTTAACAGTTCAAGACTACCAGCGGTCTCTGTGTTTCTATATACAACATTGATTCACTTGTTTTGACGGAAATGATGACAAAAAAAAATGAACATCAACAAAAATAAAATGTTCAAGCAAATGCAACGAGGTATGATAGTTTGTCACATGTCTTCTTTTGAGCACTTTATTGAGGACAAAGAAAAAATTAAGCCTAAAAAAAGCGTTTTAATATCTGCATTCATATTAATAAAATAAAACAATAATATTGGCCGTAGTTACACATTTATTATGAAACCTTATGCATGAAGGATACTTACGTAGAAAAATATTGTCGTTTTGGTATATCTATGTAAAGTTTGGTGAATACAATTTTAATTGCTTTTGCTTACGCTCTTTCATAGTCCCTAAGTAGTCCGTTTAGACGACCGTAATACATTATGTAATCCAAATGTCTCCCGCCGTCTAAACGCTGTAATTGTATCTGACTTAACAACAATCAGCGACAACGAAAACGTCAAGAGCGATTTAGGAAAGGAAAATTCTAACATATCCAATGTCATCGATCTGAACATTTAATCGCCCTTTCTCTTACATAAACAAAGCAATGCGCTAGGGAGGCAAAACATCTCGTAACAAAGAATCGTGCGTAGGTTTTAAGCCTTATCTTTCCAAAATCCCTACACAAAGAGGCAGTCCAAATTTTCTTAAAGGTTCTTACATTTTCTTCTTGAAGTGTCGCTTTAACTACATGCTACTTTTCACCACACTTTCAATTAAAATTGGACTGAATTTTGTGGGCTACTAAATTGCATAAAAATATAAAAAGAAATGCTGTACTATTATTTAAAAAAATACTTTCTACAGGTTTAGAAAAAAATATAAACAATATATAATTGCTTCAACCGAAACTATTTACAACTTTACTTTAAAAAAAAAAATTAACTTGACTAACATTAGCTTTGCAAGATCTAATAAGTGCACAACCACTTAATTAATTTATACCTTCTGCTGAAAAGGTAAACTAATCTTTGTGGGCACGGGCCCAGTAACGTACCCACCTCACGCACGCCGGCGCACAACTTTTCAAAAATGATTCTTTAAACCCCTGCACCATTGTGAAACATATCACTTCTGATGCTGAAGAAGACACATATGTGGATAAACAAATAGGACGTAGAAAGAATCTAGCGGCGCTTAGACGAACCAAATTGGTAAAAACAAAACCGTCAAATTGATCAAACATCAGGGCTGTACGATTAATTTGATCAATATGAAGGCAACCAAAAATTGTTTGATGAATTACGCCTTCAATTCGACTAGAAATTGTTTATAGTCAAAGTGAAGCAAACCAGAATTCGAACACATCATAAAAAATACATGGCAATGGCGATTAGCCGATTTATTTCACAATCAATTTGTGGCCAAAACAGATAGGAGCCTAGTAATCATAATATGAATAATCGGCCAGTTGTATTATATAATACCTTATGTGTCGATAGTAATCAACACTAGGAACGAATGTAGTAAATACCCAATATGTGATGTCAGTATGAATTATAATATGTATATAAAATAGTTTGTGCTAAAACCCTGCAAAACCGAAATTTGAAAAAAAAGTGTTCAATTTAAGTATTTATTCATATAAAACAAGTGGAGTTACATATATGTATATATGGGTCTTTTTCTACTAATAGGAAACTCGTTCATACAACGACAGGGACTGTTCTGAAATTTTGAGGACAGCATTTAAGTGTCAGTTTTTTATATTAAAAATCTATTTAGAATTATGATTGTGATATATGAATACGTTTACTGTATTCTAGTCTTACTTATGATTTTTGAATTAGGTATTTTTAATACTGAACATGAATATTTATCGTAAGAGTTGTCATTCTGGAAATGGGACACCACAGGGGACTGTTTTGGGATGTCCGAAAAGCATATAGTCGAAACTTACAATATTATGTCATTATACATGTATGTGGTATGGTTCGCCATGAAACTATTATACATAATGATAAATCCAAGCATATAAAATTTGCTTGGGACATCGAGTTTCCATTTAGTGGAGAAACGCCCATATCTTTATTCAAAAATATTCAAATTAATAGAAACCCAATCTAAAATACAGTAAAATAAGCACGACGATAGTAATTATACACTAACAGCATGCAAATACACTTAGAACATACATATCTGCAAATATTAACTTATTCAAGGCACAATTATTATAATATTAAAAACATCAATAAAGAATCATGCCATTTTTATAACTTAGTTTTAGTTAGATTTAGTTAGTTACTTCGAAGGTACAATACTTCATGTTAGGTCCCACTCGCTGTTTTCTGTGGTTTCTTACGTCTAAAACATTATCTCAAGCTTGCTGAGAATAAATCAATTTCAGAGATTCCAATTATCCTTGTTGTCTGACAAATGAAAGGGTGTAAATATTGTTGTAAAAGAGACCGCCTTAATTAAAACTTGTGTCATGGTTCGCTTAATCTATGACCGAGGGCTCTAAAAAGATGAAAAGTTTTTACGAAGTGGAAAGGGTGACTCAGTTGTGGGGAGAACGGTATGCGGACCACCGCTACATTTAATAATCGCTGTGAGGTATTAGAAAAAACCATTTGGAGAAAGGAAGGGACATTTAAAATATTAAAGTCAAGTGAATACTGAATAGGGTGTGTTTTTTATGCTTTTTTTTAACAAGCTTTGCACCCCGAATCCTAACAGAGTTGATTGTTCTCAGTTGTATTGTACTGTGAAACGAAAAAAATATTTTTTTTTCAACTATCCAAAGTCGTTTTTCTCGACCTGGTGGGATTCCCAAAGTTCAAACAATAGCTGCGGTATTTTGTGCACCTTGTTCTGGAACAACCATACAATAAACAGAACAAGCCGTCCATGTAGTTGTTCTACTAAAACTTAGATGACCCTACATTTAATTTGTAAAGCCTTTTTGCCAGTTTTGAAAAAATTATCAGCTCACAGATGTAAACAAATTTGTATTCGTAATAAAATTAATTCTGGGAATTCATTACTCTGCATGAATTAAGTTCCTCTGTGAAAAAAAGCGATATTAATTACCTTGTTTAGCAAAGCAGGTTTAGTCACTAAAGGTTGCAACGTAAACGATTTATTTTTCCAAAATTAGTATTTTTTGAGTCATTTGAATATAAATAAAATTCACACCAAAGTGAAATTTTACAACGAAAACGCACAACAACATTTTTTTTGTATAGATTGAACAAATTTGGAATTTGTTTTTCAGACCAAATCCTGAAAATGATCCCGCCGTTATATAACTATTTTCCTGTAGGCGCTCAATTTTTACCTTACAACTTTGTTAATTTTTAATTTTGTTAGAATACAAATTTCTATAAGTAGGTACGTAAGTAACATATGCTCAATTCTAGTTACCAAGAACAAAACCGAGAAAATTCACCTCTTTTGAGCCTGTCACAGTGGGATCCCCCTTTAACACAATGGAGGAATATAGAAAATATGACTGATGTTGCATTCGTGCCCTTTCTGCAATGCAACATTTGTAAGGTAGGGCAGCTCACATAAGTCGGTCAAAAATAAAATGTCGAGTGTCGTAGTAATTCACAAAAATTTATCAGTATCTAACTTTCCGATTTTTAGCTTGCTGGTACATGTAAACTCAATGATTGTGATTTCGATCATCACAACGCAATATCGAAACTATTGCTATCGACAATGAATTAATCGAGAAAAAGATGTTGGTAAAACAAGAAGATAATTTCAATTTAATTCAAGAACATTTTTAAAGCTAAGGTATTTAAAAATATTTAAATGATTATTTATGCCCCTAGAAGTCTTTGTAACAAACTTTCGCTTTAAATTATTAACCTATTTTATTTTTAATTACATAATACTTATATTCACTGCAAGGCAGGACAACTAATCATTTAGCTCTGTGGTTTCACGCACACTACTATACTTTCTTTTACACCAGTAAACAAAATGTGCAGACCTGAAGTCCCCTCCATCATTTTCACACTAAGCATGTGTGCGATGCATTTTTATTTAGCACATTTAGTAAAACTCATGTGTTCGTCAAAGCAAAAGTGTTCCAGTGCGGTTGAAATGTGTATTATGTCCATTAAAGTACTTCACTGGATGAGAATCATTTGCATCTATAATCTGCAAAATTCAAATGCGAATTTTGCTCACTTCATGGTGGGGTTTCCCTCACAGTTGGTAAATTTATAGGTTGTGCAATTACGCTCTTTCATGCCAAATATACCTTAATTTTCCTATTGTTCGCGTATGGAATTGATCCACTTGCAAAATGCATTCATTAGTTCTCACAAGCTTTTGGTAAAGCTTTCGAAGATTTTTTGGTTCGTTTATTTTTTTTGAATTCACTTTTCCTTAAATCTTTAAAATAATATTTACACTAAGCATTAATAACGCTAACAATTTTCAGATAACGATCTTACAACAATAATAGCACCTCTGCATGTACAAGGGGCTTATCATAATGATTCACACTTTAAAATCATCCGCCATCGATGATCTGCCAGTTGACTTATTACTACCAGTGACTAGTAGCTGGTAATGACGGTTGTGTAGTATATATGTATGAATGTAAGTAATTATACATTTTCCGTATATTTACAAAAGTGTCACTTTGACATTGACGGGAAATTAATCATAAAACTCTATAGAGTACAACAATCGAAATATTTATTATGAAAATATTGTGCCTTGTTTCGAAAATACGACGTGATTATCGAATACGCTATTTTGCTTTGAAGGTGATTCTTAACAATGTGTCTTGACGATCCACGTTATACAAAAACGAATATTAGATTACAATTGGGCAGATATCGCTGCAGCGAGCGAAAGTGTGACAAATGGACCCGGGAACTTCTAATTTTGAAAAACGGATCATTTACACGTTCTATTTGACACGTTCTAAGTGAACAGGCTCATTACCAAAACTGGATTTAATGAGTTGAAAATTTTATAGTCGTTTAATACGAACCATTGAATCCTGGAATAGTAACGGTTTCTAAACTGAAAGTGTCATCCAGTCATAATTTTTTGAGAATGCGTATGAAATTGTGGTGACAGTATATGGTAACTTTAATTGCTAAATTGTTAAATCACACATTTTTTTCACCATGATAGGCCACCGTCCAGCTATTGGCTCTACCAAGACGTGCATGCGATACACTACCAAGAGTAGGTTGTCACTAGTACGTTTTGTACAAGGTAGACTGTATCAAAAAGATGGATCTTTTTATACATGTGCAATTGCTTTATAGATTAAGAAAAAATAGCATAAATCATTAGATATGCTCCTTGTACACCAGTTGATTATAACACAGATTAATGAGAAGGACGATAAAATTCAAATAACTAACCAAAAGTAGCAATTGGTGTCATATTAAGTTTAATGTTATACGGATAGGCTCACTGATGATTTACTTTATTACTCCTTAATACATTAACCTGAACTAAATGACCGTAACTACAACCGTTTTATAATCGTACCGTTTTTTTCATTCTATTTTTCCCATTCTAAAATTTCCATTCCTTTGTTCCATGGGACGTTTTTTCCATTCCATTTCTACTATGAACATTTTGTCTCTTCCATATTTTCCATGGACATTTTTCCAATTCTTTACTCCATTAGACATTTTGTAAAAAGTATTATAAATATTCAGTCAGCAAGCAAGGCAAATTTATGGAAAATAGAATTTATGGAAAAAATGTTCATGGAAAATTGTCCGAAGGAAAAAATGGAATGGACAAAATTAACAAGGAAAAAAGAATTGATGGAAAAACTGTACTAGTGGAAAATTTAGAATGAAAAAGTGACTCTACCGTACCTATTTGTTATCTTAATGATTGAAAATATACTGTAAGCATGTAGTAGACAAATAAATACAACAATAATGTGTCTTTTAATATTATCTTTAAAAACAACTAAGAAATCAAAAATATTAGTACAATTCGAAAGACATACAATTATGATGCTTATAAAAAAAACAACGGATGCATAAATTACATAGGACCACGAAAGGCTTCAGACATTTGACAAACCATAAGTATCTCATTAAAATGTTCAAATACATGTAAAAGTTTGCTAATAACATTAAAATATGTTCACAATAATTGCTCTTGTATGCATGTAGGTACCCGTAAAATAATCTTAGTGCATTGGTAAGCCCTGTTCGTTATAGAAATGTTTGTTGTATTTGCTCAAATATTCCAAACAATTTTTAAAAGGAAAAAAACACAAATAATTATTTATAGGAAAAACTTAAAGATGTGATGTCATGAAGCACAATGAAATGAATGTACGTCCTCAAATTAGTGCATTTTCGTAAGTACGCGAGGTTGAGTAAATAACTCCAAGAAAAAATGTGTGGCAGAGGAGAATATTATCTGAATCCTAAATTTGAGGGATGTAAACATTGCAAGTTCTTTCTTTAGTTGTAGCAAATAATATTATTTTTTTACATATTTTTCGTTTTGCTTAAATATATCCTTTTGAATGGAATGATGTGAAATTTGGAAAGAAAAACGTGAGTGGCGAGTGAGAAATAAATTTTGATTTATCCTGTAGCAAGTATTTACTAAAAGAAAGGAAACTTAAAAGTCCATGGAGGAAAGTAGTTTTGTCGTATTTGAATGAAAATTAAACTAAACGTCTTAAAAACTTTGATCGAAAATATCAGCAAAAAATATTGCCTACCTGTGGTGAGTGTGTAGTCCCAACTTGAGTCCGTGTCATTTTTGTAAACATTCAGTTTTTCCGGCTGAAAAATAAAAATAAAAAGGTGAGAAAGGTAATGATAAGGAATTCAAACAACTTTAAGTTAGTCACCAAACTTAGAATTATAGTGTTTCGACCCTTCAAAAATAAATAGTCTATACGTATAGGTAATACAAATACAACTGAAATATCGGTCTCTTCTAAGCTGATGTGTTTAATTACACGATACCAAAGTCCAGACAAACGTTTTTCAAATATTAGTCTGTTTGTCTGGCAAAACCGATGGGGTTTATTGTGAGATCCGATTCACGTGAAAAGTATTTCCACGTAATTTTCACTTGGCGTGTACTGAAAATATTCACTTCAGCCGAATGTAAGAATAGGTACTATCGACAGTTCCGCATAAGAAAAAAAAACATGTGGAACACTCATACTAAACGATGTTAGAATGGGAGAATAGGATATTTGAACTGTGCTCCACTTTGCACGTGAATTGAATCTCAGAATAACCACCGATATCCTTGGCACTATTTCTAGCTCTCTTTACCCCTGAAATATGTTGGGTTCCCGCGGAATCATTCATTCTGTAATAGTTTTGATATGATTGATCGCGCCGCCTCTCGGCATCGTCAGTCACCCGCCATGCCTTTTACCCGCAACACCCCGTTGTCGACCACCACCATTCTAAACCAAAGTTACGAAAACGGGCGTCCCAGAACCACTCCAGAACGTGCGAGCGTAATTCGCGGGCGATCGATAGTTAATAATAAATAAATAAATAATAATTTAAATATTGAATTAAAACATTTCTGTGTATCTTCTGGTGTTGTGCGCATACTAAGATGTCAAAAATAAATACATACGTATATAAGCATAAATTACAACAGAACAACAATTTGTTTTTAATTTACATCACTTATGCGAGCTACTACATTATGTTGACTTTTGTTACGAAATCACTTAAAATATTTTCACAAATGCGAACTGACAATTTTCCTGATTTTACAATGCGAATCAATTGCAAATGTTCAAGTTTTGGCATAGATTGCACAAAAAGTGTGCAGCTGCTTTATTTGAAATCAAATGTCAATCAATCGATGGTTTTCACGTCAATTTGCTGCTGCGTTTAGAGTGAACATTTTACATTTTGAAGAGTTGGGAGTTGTTTCGCTTATTTCGAGGTAAACCCGTCAATTTGCAGACAGCTGAAATGAAATTTGGAGGGAATACTCTTGAATCAATAACCTTCTTGTCAGTTAACGTCCGCCGAAATATAACGTCCAGCGCAAATGTTTTGTGTTATATTTTCAACGAAATATGAAATCAAGCATCAAGCCTTGTCAATTTTACTTCATGGAGTTTGTAAAAATATAATGAATCATAAAAATTGTTTCAGAGTATGCTTCCGCACTACCAAACGAATGGGAGATGTTTATGAATATAAGCGAAGTTTTCCGATAAATCTTAAGTCTAGCACTATTGGTTAAAAAATTGTCATTTATTTGTTGTGAGAATTGTCGGGATGATTTTTTTTTCATGTTTTTACGACAATAATCATTTGATTTTTTTTTCAATAAATTGATTATTTGAGAATAATACTCTTATGTTGGTTGTTGGTTATTATCATAAAAACCATTCCACACACGCAATATTCCACGTAACAATAACACAGTGCTAATTAATTAGATGATAATAATGAGAAAAATAAAAACATAAAAAAAATTAAACAAAAAAAGTTCAACACTTCAAAATTTCAATCTGGCACTGCGGGCTTATGACGCCAGTTCGGTGCCACACTAAGGCCACCCAGCCACCAAAAATCTGGCACTGTTACCACCTAGCAACAACCATTGCCCAAAGCTTGGTAAATTAATAATAGTAGGAAAATCGTTTTTTCGTAAATATCTCATCTTCTAGATGCAAAATGTAAAAACAGTTTATTAGATATTGATTTTCTCTACAAATTTCGGTGTATCAACTTTTTTCGTAAAGTTAATACTTTTTAAGTTAGAGTGCGAAAAACGTTAAAAAATTAGGACCACAACTGGTTTTTCTCATTTATCTAGTTTTGCGTAACTTAGAATAAAAAAATACAAAAATATAAAAAGCTGTAGAGCACAAAATCCGCAATAGATTTCACACACAACATTTTTCCCTGCGATACAAGGTTAAGTCTCTAGAGAGGCGCAAAGTTGCAAAATCGGCGCAAAAAAATGGTAATAGGCAAATGCTTCCGATTTCAGTCCAAGATGGAGAAGTGACTACCAAAGATTGATGGTACCGAATATTGTATAATATTTTCAGGAAAGGTTCAATATGCTCTGACAAACCTAAGTAGCATGGGTTACCTCCCCCTTACTCCACTACTTCCGGCGGCCTGGTGAGGGTTGTAAACATTAACCTATTTTTTTCTGAAAGTAGAAGATTTCACATTTTCCTAATAAGCGACAGATGGAAGCCAATTATTTTAATCAATCAAGATATGTAGCTACTGCGGACTAATCACCCAGGATAGCGAACTAAAACGAAATAAGAAACGCAAGTAGAGCGACCTGGAGAGGCTTTGTGGAAGCCCTATGCTCCTAACTGAAGAGAAGTAGGAAACATGACTTTCAAATTGGCGACAAAAAAGATAAAAGAAAATTGCTACGCTTAACGACAGCGACAAATATTGAGTTCAGATAAAACCCACTTGCCCCTTCTTTTTTTGGATGAACCAATATCATGTATGCTGTGAAGACTACTTTCTTCCTAGAGCCACACTTCACAACGAATAACTGACTCTCTTTTAAATAAAAATTGACTCAAATCTAGTTCAAAATATATATCCAATTGGCACTTCCTTACGTTTTCATTAAGTTTCTTAAAAAAAGAAAACAAAATTCACAAACATGTCTTGTTTTTTGGCCGTCAAAGTTTAAATACTTTAAAGGCCTTTACAACTATTACTTTACCATATTATGGGGTGAACCTGCAGTACGAAAAAAAAAATCAAAATTACGAAATACTAACCTTTGCATAATCAATTTTCAGTGTGCAACAGCCTGAATAAATGTCGGCACCATTTAAGTTGTCTCTCGCTCTGGTTGCTGATTCTAAACTGTCAAACGTGATGAAACAATAGTTAAGGAACATTTTTAAGAATTTCTGTGATAATAAATAATAAAAAAAAGGAGTGGAATTGAATCCTACATCCATTCCGTTTAATCTTTTACAGGTGCAAAATGTATGATTAAATTTGAAAAGGATATTCAACCATGGCTTGCACTCCATTCTTCTTGAAAATAACAATTCGTTGAACTTGGCCGTGAGGATGGCAGATTTTGTGTAGAACGTCCTGGAAAAAATAATAAAATCAGTAACTATATACACATGTTAACCTACTTAATAAAAATATTTCACGTTCAATAAAATGTAAGTAAGTAAGTACGAGGGCCGCAATAATAGCGTATTTACGTTAATAGGAAAAGCGGCATGCGACCACGGCTATACTCTGAACATCATCATACCTACACATGTGTCGATTTGAATAAAGTAAAGAAAGAATGTATATATTTTCTTGTTTCATACTTTTCATTTCTTCCTGCCATTGCCGGACTTTTTGTTTTTTATAATAATTTTTTTCTATTCACAGCATCCTACGACAACAACGTCACGCAGCTTGCCGTATTCTGCTCGTCGAATCCTTTCCTTTGATATCCATATCGAGGAAGCTGTGAAAAGAGATGTAATCTGCCATATTGAGGCATCCACCATAATGGGTTTAGAATGACGTCGAATAGTTTACCGTCATTTTGCTTTTTTGCAACATTATATTGCATTTGACACCCGGAGGATTAACACAATTCTAACGACCCTTGCGTTGTCGAAATCGGTTAATCCAATGAGGCTCTAGGCCGTAATATCCGAACAAACATATATTCGTAGATAGACTGATAAACACATAACCCTTCCGTTGGCGAGTAAAAGAGAAAAACTCGTTTTGAAGTTTTTTCTTTCTAATTTATGAACAATAATGGATTTATTAAAAATTTCCCTAATTAATCTATCAACGCACTTTTAAAGCTCATACCTTTAGCTTTATTCTCTCTTTTGCTATTACTATACGGTTTTTTTTTATTTGCTGATTTACGTACTACGAGTATCAAAGAGAAAACCAGACTTTTAGCTTTGATCGTCCGCAGCTTAAAAAGACTCTACGTCTTAGTTTTTAATGAGCATATATATATGTAATGTGGAAATATTACGGAAAGTTTACTACAACAAGAAATGAGTATAATATAAATATTTTTATTTTTCTCAGCTGAATGCTGCTGCAACACATTTCAAAATTAGTGCTTCCGTTGCTCTCGTATTTATTTAAGTCATTAAACCTCCCCAAATTAATTAATGAGAAATACGCGCATTTATTACTCTCGGCATATGGTCAACCAATTAGTAACGTGGTACGCCCTGACGGATTGCAAATGTTGGATTTCAGGCAATTACTGTTGCCAGGTTTCTTAGTTCGCCGTAGGCTATTATCGGGCGAAATGTAGAGCTCAGTGCCGCAATTATCCATTTTCAATAACGTTCAATTAGGGCTCGTGTATGAGCGACTTGGTAGTGCCGCCGCGCCGTCACTACCACAAGAACTAGAAGCACGAAATAATTAGAAAGTTATTCTCCAAGCCCAGCGAGCAATGTACACGCGAAACAGCTGTCTGGGTGCAATGGCAGAAATATTGGTACTCGAGTAGTGGTAATCGATTTGATTTCGCAGCCAATGGATTCCTGGGGAGGAAATAAAATTCTTTTGTGTCTGATGGATTCTATTCCGGAAAAGTATCGATCCAACATCCTGCGATAAATTGCAAAAGCACACTTGCAGTCGCGGAAAATTTCCGTTGTAATTAGGTGAGGTACGTTTATGGTATATAGTGCTTTTGATACTTCAGCTGTAACGATTTGCTGCATAGTGAAGTCGTCAGGTTTTCATTTATGTATTTGCTACTGCCTCGAAGATTGACATGCTTGATATAAATATAATAAGAAACTGATACGATGGATGGTTTCCTTGTTTGTATTTAAAAACTTAATTACGTTCAGTAGGGAGTCAATATACCCTGCCGATTTTCCACCGGTCATTTTTCTCATTCTAATTTTCCCCGTAGTCTTTTCCCAAGGGTTAAGATTTTCCCCGGGTCATTTTTCCCTTTTCTAAGTTTCTGACTAATAGACTGAATGTGCCTTTTACAAATTTTATTATTTATTATAAATAAAAATAAACAAATGAATTATAATATTTACTGAAATACAACAGGGGAAAACGAGCGGCGAAAATTTAATAGCCGGGGGGTGGAGGGAAGGGGGTCTTACACAAAATTGACGTACGACTAATAGTCCTCGAGATATTAGGCTGAGAAAAATTGGAACAAGGCGCATACTCCACTGCAAAGTTAACCTAATATAAAGTTAGGAAGCAGAGGAGATTTCCGATTGTTTTCCATTAAGCACTTAAAGGGAGAAAAGGAAATGGATAATATTTTATAAAAAACAAAAAACCAAATTCTCTCAGTAACTTTAAATTGTAAGAAACAAAGAATCACCTGCGGAAAGTTATAAAAGACGGAATGTGATGGAAACACAAATATGTGGAATACATGATTTGAGAACGAAGCAAGAGCTTTCATTCTCATTTCACTTTCCCGTTTTTTAATTTCATATACTTTGCTCCACTGTACAATTACGTATAGGCATATGCAGGGTGTATCAGATAAAGCATGCAGACATGAGGGGGGTGATACAGTTCACCTAGCCAAACAAAAAATTGTATGGCAGGGAGGGTGTCATCTCAACCGTTTTCGAGTTACAGGGTGATTCATAAATGTAATCATTTTCGAAGGAGTTAGCTTCAAGGCAACGAATAAGAGTTATTTTTTGATTAAGAAGGAAACTATTATAAACAACCGTGTGAAGTTGTGTAAACTTGGTGTTTCAAAAAATAAACCCCGAATCCCTTTAACGTGAGTGAGAGACCCTAGCAGAGGGTAGGAAACGAGTTGTGAAAATAAATACACAACACGGTGCAGAAAAGATTCCTTTGGTTCTCTCTTGGGGGTTTCCCTGGACCAATCCGTTTATTCTGCCACCTTATGAAGACAGTCTTAAACTGCTTTTCTTGCAGACACTTGAGCAGCGTCGCATCAATACTCAAGTGGTTTTCGCCATGGACTGTATGTAGGGTCGAATTAATTCGCCAGAGATAGTCTCCTTCGTTTTCTTCTTCTCTGTTTGTGTCCCCGCCCGTTCGTGAAAAACCGGCTTCGTTTTGGTTAATAATTACTTCATTTTCGAAATGATTTTTGCATTGTAGTAATCAGATCCTTGATGAATGTATTAAATAAATAAATAAATAAATAAATAGGTGTGACTCAAATCGACAACAGTTTTCCGGGTAATTTTGATGCATGACGGAGCGCGACATCACGCTGAAAGGGCCTCGATGTGAACATCCATCGCTAAACAGTAACAAATAACACCTGCTACTGACGTATTACGACTTCTCGTTTCAAATCCATGATCATGAAATTCCGAAAAAATAACGAAAGGGTGCCACGTAAAAGTGCAATTACATTGGAAAAAGGCGACATGATATGGCAAATTGATTTTTCACCTGATTAAACTTTACTCCAAATTCTGCAGTTCTGCTTGTCAACATAGTCATGCAACCAAAAATGAGCGTCATCGCCGCAAAAATGTTTTTATCTCAAAATTAGATTGATAGTGGAGACTATGTCAAGCGCAGTCGTCGTGCATATTTGAATTAAATTATATTACATCATTAGTGATAAAGAATGGTCTTTAAAATTTAAAAAAATTATCGATATCCACCTCATTTACGAGATGTTTCATTAGCTGTAATAAAAAGCTCTTTACGTACATTTAGAAGAAAAATATTAAGAGATATTAGACATTTACCGTCGTAAGATTTGGTAAGACGAAATAAGTCAGATAAAAATTAAATGCCCTGTGAATAGTTTTGTATTCGATTGTGAGACACAGAAGAAGATTTGGATGGTTCGATAACCTCACGCCGCGCCGATGTCTGTAAATGGAACTGTTGAGCCATGGCCGAAACATATTTTCTTTAAGAAATAAGACTTCGATAGATCCAAACAGGGAATGAACCTTAACAAGTTGTTAGGCACAATTAGATTATAGAACGAAAACTAGAAAATGCAAATCATCTGCAATCAGATCATATCGGCAATGACATTAGATTTTAAATCTCATCAATATCCATAAAATTACAATCTGGCATTGTATAATCAAAGTAACGGAAAAAGCAAGAATTTCTCCGCAGCTTAAGTGCACAAAGTACCTCAAGAATATTCATTCAATCCGCAAGAGGTATGGCTAGTAATCTGAAACCACTACAAGGCCGCGACTGCATCATATGTCAGCCACAAAGCATTGTCATGGTTATGTTTAATTAAACATTACCTGCGACTGCGCGTTCGCTCGGATCCAAGCCTAGACCTTGACGCGCGAACGTGAGCAATTCCTTTAAGCCTAGTCTAAACCAAACTTGCATATGGGGCTAATCGTCCGTACCTGCCTTCTGCAGTGCAATTTCGAATCGTTGTTAGAGCTCCACTACACTGCTCTGAATTGCATTAATTGGAGCCGATGGAGAAAGGCCTGTCTTCATTGAGCTTCGATTAGTCCCACACCCATTAAATTTGCAATGGTGTGCTCGATACTTTGCCAGTCAGCGCAGCCTTAATTTGCTTAAGTTCTTAATTGTCCGTACCTTTGGGCTTTGCACTGTCCGGAGAGATCTCTTGCTCCGGCTTTCTTCTCGATTTTAATTACGGTGCGCCAGATTCGCGGCTCTGCTGACAAAATGCCGCTCTTGGTGGTTTATTGTAATCTTATTAAGGCTAATACGGTCGCCTGTATAGAGAGGCCGCTGTTGTCAGTGGCCCGTTGCAAGAAGTGGAGTTCGGGTCTATGAACGCTCCGTTCTCCACTACACAAAGCTCCGGACAAAAAGGCGAGCAAAAAGTAATTGCTACGCAAGTGAGCAATTTTACTTTGCCTTTCTTCACGAAATTCGCTTCTCGATTCGAATGAAATTCCGCGCAACCAGAGAACGATTCCAACTAAACCATTAAAACTGGTTTAACGCCGCGGATACCTGTTAAGCCATGCGGAGCTGGTCGAGGGGTTTTTGCTCTAAGATCTAAGAGGTCCATTTTTTAAATGGGCATATGCAGAGCTCGAGCTGGGCTCAGTTCGAGAAACGCTAACTAAATCACTTTCAACCATCGCCGCAGGTACAACGGTGGCGACTAAGTGTGGTGGAAGAAGTAACAGGTTCCCGGGGAGGTCTAAAGGTAGGACAATTGCTCTTAGCCTCAAACGGTTCTTGTAGTACTCATGCGAAAGTTGCTTGTTATCCACTTCCCCGCCCCCCTAAGTCACCCACACCAGAACCCAGGCAGGGAGTGTATATTCCCTGGTCGAAAGTGGTTTGTTTTTATTATGAAGTCCACCGTCCAGCTTCTGTGATCGACTTGGTTCTCAATTTTCAACAGGGAAAGAGAAATCAATGCGGGAGCGCGGTTTTTATGGTGCAAGCCCCAAATGTGCACCGCGAGTGCCTTTCCGCGTTTCCGGAGCGCAGCTGTAGTGAATTAACTTGAAGAAATGTTATTCGCCCGACGTGAGTAGTTGAACAGTTTCGTGTTTTGAAAGCTTTCTTTCTTCCGCTTCGTCTTCTACTTTGGACTCTTGAGTATCAGAAGGAGTTTTCAAAATGATTGGTTCACAGGGCGCTCCGACGTTAACCCGATTATTATTTGGAAGGCTAATAAATATTGACCACCTCTGTTTTTGGGGCAAAGGCAGTAGTTAATCTAATAAATGAAACCGAGTAGGAAAGCGTACCCTTCAAAGAGGCTGAACTATCTTAAAAATGTTTCACTTGAACTTGTTTGTGTTTTAGAAACGAAAACAACTTTTTTAGTGGAAATGTAAAACGTATGATATTTTATTTGATACGACAAGACCCAGGTTATGTAAACTGGAAGTTCGAGAGTTATACTATCATTTAGTGCTACTACCGGACACAGAGCTCAATAGCAACTTTAAATGTTTTGTATCTTTGCTCATTCTAATGTTCTAATAAGGCGATTGTAACAGAAAAATTATTGCTTTGATGAAAAGGTCATTCCACATATTAAAAATGTTTCTATGTAACAAAGACCTAAAAGGAACGAGTTATATTAAATAAAGTTTACTTGTAACAATTTTTTGTTACTTAATGTTAATTGTATACAATACAAATGAATAATATATGACCAATCTTAAATAAACTTTCTAAGCCGCTCAAGCCATGTTTTAGAAGGACGTAATGAATTGAACCTACTGTATGTTTGTGTTTGGAATATATACACTGCGGGACACTTGCCTAACATCACTTGAAATTTTTACGTAAATCGTATAAATTGTTGTGGAGCTACATTTGGAAGCAAAAAAATCAGCCCACCTCACAATTTTCGAGGCATAAATCAAAGAGAAAATTTCTACTTAACAACAAATGACTGCAAAACAAGAATAAATACTTAAACTTGTTAAAAAAAAAATATTCTTAAAAATAAACAAAAAGCCCGACTACAAAAAACAAGGTCATTTTAATATTTTAACTAGGTACCAACTAATAATTTTTTTTAAACTTTAATATTACAGTTAAAGCAGGTGGGACCCATTGTATTTACTTTTCAACTAAGATGTCGAATGGGTCCCGTCTGCTTAACCTGTAATATTAAAGTTCAAATAAAATTCTTAGTTGGTAAGTACCTAGGTAGCATCTAACAAGAAATAGCAAATGCTATGATTATTGTTTCCAAGAAATATTTCTACAACAATACGACTTACGTGAAAATTCTACTCAATACTCAAGCGAGGGCAATCAAGTGTTAATATTAGTATCACTATTAATATCATTATTAATCACTTATATTTTTATTTCATTATTATCTTCGTTACCTAAATGGGTGAATATTTGAAAAAACGACCAGGCCGGTCTCCACATCTTTGCGTCCATTAATAAGTCAAATCAAATCATTGATTCAGAGTACCAATAATTCATAATAGTAATAGATCAATACATTTTGTTTAAGAAAATATTATTATACTTTCGGTTATAGCGGCCACCAAAGTGGAAGATTGTAATTTCCCTGCGATGTCTCTCTAGCGATACCATTCTCCAATATTAATCCTAATATTAAAAATTTACTTGCATTGTACGATACAATTCTAACTGTTAAGTATCGTCGTTAAATTAAAAATATCCATTTTATCAATTAAATATAAATACTTCACGTTTGTCACCACATTTTTCTGTAATTCCCCTATTTGATTTTTAGTTCGACTTCGATTATAATACGTGAAATGGACCGCACAATTGTCATTATAGTGCAAATGGCATCACTACAATGTGAAGTTATTCATTAGTGAGGCGTTTCGCGGATTGTGTTTTAAGATTACTTGGCGAACAGTATCATTGTAATTCACCTGTTACGAGTCACTTGTGTAAAAGATGAGAATTATTAATTAATTAAATATGCACTTTCCCTGGTGTATTTCCACTATGAAAGTACGATACAGAGGAATTCTGCTCTTTCATATGCATATAAATCAACTGCTATGTACTTTCAAAAATTCTACATTTGGAAGTGTAAAATATAAAATTTGGCCCACTTTCGATATTAATAGTTTTAACTTCTTTAATACAAAATATTCAACAATTCATAAAAAACAAACACGACGGATTGTGTAGCCATTGCTGTATAGGTCGAGACCCAATTTTCAAATATTCACCCTCATAGCAAGTAATTTATATTTAATATTTTATATTCCTATTAATTGATTATATATATTACGCCTTTGCATATTTGCAGTTTATTAATTTCCCTTCTATGTGAACCTAAACAAATGTGCTGTTCATTTTCAAGTTGCTTTCCCATTTTTTGTAAAATTTCAATGAAAATGAGTAAATAGAGGTTTTCGAGGTCACTGTTTTCAAATATTCCATCCAAGTTTAGCATTTCAATATAGTGAAACAAAAGCACTAAGCTTAATGGAATTTGAATGTGAATTTACTACATATAAGATTTTGGTTTCCCGTAAGTTACATACGAATGCCCACTGAACTGCCAAGTAAGTCTCATTCACTTAGGTTCTCGCCCGGATTTTGGCATTATCCTTTATTACACAAAATTGTTCTAATTGCCAGTCGAGCGTATGAGCGAATTACCGGAATTAAAATGAAAATTAAAAATCTTTCATTTGAATTTGTACTTCTGCACGAACCGCACATTATCAGCAACTCCACTTTCTCCTCCACGAGGGCAGCAGTCTCAGCACCCCTTTTAAATTTAATTGCAGATTAACGTTTTAAGCAGAACGGTTCGGGGTAGAACAGATTTTCTGCTTTGATGGCCCTATCGGGCGCAGCGATGTCTTCGGTTCTCTTTGCAGAGAGGATGAAGGGCAGGAAACTATAAACCCGATTTTAATCGCCTCGAAGCATCCCACGTACAATTTTCGCTCAAACTGATTTTGCGCCAATTAACTTCCCTAATGATTCCAGATTAGGCCGAATAGTCATAAGTCAGGCAGCAGCACCACCTCAAAGGTGCTCACTTGGGGCTTAGGAAGGTTCATTGGTGCTGAACAGCGTTTTTATAGGCCGGAGAAAATGGAGGAGAGTTGTTATCGCAAAACAGCGCACCAATCCGGCCGGCGGGGATGCAGTGGGGCTTGCTGACCGAAGGAGCTCTCTTTTTTTAAGACAACATCCTACGTAGGAAGATTAAATTTGAGTTTACAAGAAACAGCACACCCAAGGACACAAAGGGAACTTCTTCTGTAAACACCGGGCCGAAATTGGCAGCAGTTATTTAGTCTGAAAGCTAGTTGCTCTGTAATCCCTTGTTGGCCTAAATTCCCATGCCGCTCACATGAAGCCGCAGGAAGCAGGTGAGCTCAGCAAATAAGCCAAGAACTCTGCACAGTGCACACAGTGAGATGCTTGATAAGAGACTTCAATGCTGTCTTACAAGACGACGTCTCTGATTAATAAAATGTAATCCTGAGAGGCTAGTGCTGCTAGCTGCAAATTATGTGACTACTGCTAGCTCGGGCTGTCGCACTTTCCTAGTTGGCTGCTGGAAAGCGCTTAGATTCCAAGCACTTCTTTCAATATCTGCGATCAACCAACAACTCCCCTCTGAGTGCAGTCTCCCTTAAGCCACCAAGTTTTATTCAATTTCATCGGAGCACTGATATCAGAAAAATTGGAGATTGCTGGTATCCGTGTGCACTGCAAGCACCTCGGGAAACGACTTCTCGAAGGAAACACTTGACAGTTTTATAGACGTGCTGCCGCCGTACCTCGATTTTCTCCGAAGACTCCATGCACGTGTTCCCTGTTCGCAGGGCACCGCGGGCCTAGGGACCGAGCTGGGCGCTTTCAGAAAGCATGAATAGAAGCAAGTTTTCTCTTTACTCCATTCTTATTCCCGCTGTTCGCAAAGTAACCAGAAATGTACTCCAGTCTCGTGTACTTACCACTGTAATTGGATAAAACGGATTTATAATGGTGAAAAGCAGTATGTGATTCGGCCTTGTGGCTTCGGGCCTTTTTCTTCGTAAGTCATCGTTGGACTTGTTCAGGATCGTTTGCTGCTGCTGCTGCGCCTGGAAGAAATTGAGAAGAAAGGTGAGTTATTCAAATATTTCATGAAGTTCAAGTAGATCAACGTGGGAGGGGTTAGGATGGCAAAGACGACGGCTTGTGGAAATAATGTTGCCCTTAAAAGCTATTGCTTTTCGCTAAACATGATTTAATATTCCCTTAGTATTTCTGGACGAACCAAATTATTTGAAAAAAAATCACCTTTATTCCTAACTCGGACGAAATATGTAAATATATGTATTTGAAACAGAGGAAACTGCAGAGCAAGCTGGAACATTTGGGCCGTGTCCGACTTCGACGTAATTTTTACCTACTTGTTCATACTTTTCCAGAAGACTTTTCACGTTTGACATTTACTTGCTTGAATTATCTGAAAAAAAAAGTACAGATGGCAACTAAGTTCGGATACGGCCTTAGAAAGTTCAGAAAGAATCTAGCTCTTTGACATTTCCGTACAAAGATAGAAGGAGAGTTAAACTTCACCATGACCCCACTTCTGACTTTTATCGGCTTAACCTTCCCCGTGTTTTTTAATGTTCCATATAGAACTTGCCACTACTCTCCCCATTCAAAATCTCTTCACTGTTCCCAATAAAAAGCTTTTTTTTGTAAGGGTTTTTTTCCCAAATATCAATCATGTTACCTTAAAAAACATCGTCTTAGCAATAACAACTGTATGTACAATTTGTCTACCAACTTCTTGAACAGTTTCAGAGTTATATGTAGTTATTTTAAAAGTGTCTGGGGATATGGTGGCATTGTTTGCAATAGTTTTAGCGGAGGTCTGCCGCTCGGAGGATTAAATTAGAAAGGAATAGACCCAAAACCCAAAATTCTTCAGAAGGTTCCTACTCCTACCTACTCCATACTACAACTAATCAATTTACGACATCTCTTCCTTCCGGCAACATAAACCTCGGAAAATAACTTTACATTTTAAAAATCACACTTGAAGAAGGAGCATTTACCTGTCCAAGAAATTTCGCAAAGGTAAAGTGTATAAAATTGAACATTTTTCCGGCAACAACAAACTTTAGTGAAATCCAAAAAGCTAGATAAATGAGTTCCGTGTGAACTGAGTTTCAAAGTCTGCGATTCTTCAATTTCCCGAAACAAAAGGGAGAAATGTGTGGGAAAAATTCAAGTTGATGATCTAAGCCAGCCGTTGTTGTTCTGGGCAATGAATAAATGTGGAGGAGATATTGAAAACCTGTATATACATTCTAAGTTTGTGGATACTATTTAAGAATAGCGCAAAAAAAAGTACAATATTTTTCTAGGATAATTTATGATTAATTTAATATTTAAAAGTAGTTAATAAACTTGATTCTGTCTAGTAAAGGCTATGTTACAAAGTAAAGGTAATTTTGTGCGTTTAAATTTCGCCATTTATTTTATCTCATTCCTGAGAAAATTGGAAACAATTTCTTCAAATCATTCAAAATATTTGTGCTCAGTTGAATCCAAGGAAATCGATACCGAAAAATAAATTTATATATATTAGGTCCGCAACTAAGTTCCCGCTGTTTTTCAATAGATGGCTCCAGTAGTAAGAGTTGGTCGATTATAGCATTACTAAAACGTCATGAACCAAGCTTAGACATATGGTAAGCAAGCCGCTTTGATACATTTGTGATTTTGTTTTTGGAACATATACTTTTGGTTGTGTGAAAATGTCTGATTATGTGCCAAATAATCGTCATATGCGGGGAAGTGTTGCTTTTCGTTTTTCATTCGAAGAAAACGGCGGCTCAAGCGCATCGAGAACTCCAAAAAGTTTACGGAGATGCTGCTCTAAGTGAAACAACGTGCCGTGATTGGTTCCGTCGCTTCAAAGACGGTGATTTTGATGTTGACGACCGTTCGCGTGAAGGAAGGCCGAAAATCTTCGAAAACGCTGAAAAGACGTTGAAACCGAACGAAACGATCACTGGAGAACGGTATCGAACTCAATTGATGCGATTGAGCCGAGCACTGCGCGAAAAGCGGCCACAATACGATCAGGGCACGAAAAAGTGATTTTACAGCACGACAACGATCGGCCTCACGTTGCCAAACCCGTCAAAACCTACTTAGAAACACTCAAATGGGAAGTCCTACCCCACCCGCTATATTCCCCAGATATTGCGCCGTCCGATTATCACTTATTCCGTTCGATGGCACATGCTCTGACTAATCAGGAGTTCCGTTCATATGACGACATCGTAAATTGGCTTGATTCATGGATAACCTCAAAAGACGAACACTTCTACCGTGACGGTATTCGAGCTCTGCCAGAAAGATGGGAAAAGGTTGTCGCTAGCGATGGGCAGTACTTTGAATAACTCATTTGTAACCATTTTTCCATAATAAAGTTTTATATTCATAAAAAAAAACAGCGAGAACTTAGTTGCGGACCTAATATATATAGCAAATATCTGTACTGTACTCATCACCTTTTCCAACACTGCTTCAAAGTTATTGGCCTAATCGAAATTCCGATCGTCCTGGAATTCAACAGATTATTTACCATCAAGGCAGTCTTCCCATATTCTGAAAGAAAAGCAAATTATTAGGCCGGAAATCACCAGGCCAATCGAGCGGGCATTTCTTAGGAAAAAGAATAACATTGCCAATTTTCCAGGGCGAGTACGAGTAGATATTGAATGTTGTGAAATATGGAGTGTTCCTTTTTTTCATTTAAACAAGTTGAGCTTCCAAAAATTTGACCTGGCTGACCAAAAACGCGAAGCTGGACATCAGGAGAAGTTCATATATTAGAATGTCAAGTGTTCACGTGCATGCCCTCCACGGAAATATAAAAAATTGCTAGAAGTGACATAAGTCCTAACGAATACATTATTCCTTTTCTGGGTTGTCATGCTAGACTGTTTCTACCAGTTTGCATAATCTGTCTAAAGGAACCTTATGCACATTCCGGGAGTCCTGAAGGGCACGTGCATAATAGGTCTAGTTGCCAGTATTGAGTTATGCAGGTGTAAAATTTGCATTCACACTAACAATGTGGGCGCCGCGCCGTTGTGCTATATTAATGGTATATTTTTATCTAGACATGGAAGAAGATCTTATCAAAGCTGTCTGTATATTAAAAGTACATATTTCAATTTTGTGGAATATAAATGCGAAATAAGTCACTTGTGAATTGTTTATATGATTTCTGTTTGCTTTGACATCACACAGAAACTACTAAGCGCATTTTGATGAGGCTTTTGTTTTCTATGATGTAACGTGCGAACCACTTTTTCGGCTACTTCAAGTCAAGCTCAGTTAAATTCGGAAACATATCATATATGCATACATGTATAGTAATTTGTAGAATATCCCCTGCAAACAACAGACGTTCAATATTCATAATGTATGAATGTATATTATAAGCAAGTTATCGGAGTAAATCTAGAGAGGTACCAAATTTAACTTGGCGTTAACGTTTAACTTCAGAATTGTTTAGATGGTTATCTATGTATGTACATATCAGGAAAACCTGTCAAAGTAAACACAGATGTATGCTAATAGGATTCTGCAAGCATTACATATTTCCAGCCACTTGAGAATACAATTTCTTTTGATTTCACATTTCACATTTACTGATTCAAAGTAAATTTTGACGAAGTATGCTTTATTTTATTAATTTGTTCAAAGAGTAAGTACAGTCAAAATAGACAAAAATATTCCAAACGTCGGAAAAAAATCCAATAGAGTTGATAATTTGTACAAATCTTTAAGTCATCATTTCAAATGAAATGTTGCAAGTCACTATCCATTTGACTCAAAATATTATTTAAGAACAAAGTTTGAAAAAAAACACCTACCTGCTCCAGAAATAGTGCTCATTATTATTTTTTGTATTATGCATACAGACGATACCATGTAAAAAAATTTCTAAGTATTTATTTTAACTCGAAGATGATGTGGAAGAAAAAGAGTGCATATTATGAAAAATATAAAATTCACAATTTTTTAAATCGCGATATCTCACGAACGATCACTGAGGGAAAAATATAAAAGAACCGTTTTTGTTGGAAATTGTACAATCTCCAAATTTTATAATAACTATTTTTACAATATAAGTGACCGTTTAAGAGATATTTGTAAAAACCCGTTTCTTTTACCTTTGACCTTGAATCAAATTTTTAACACACAAGGTCTGTATATTTGTTACTTACAAAATTTTGAGTAGATTAGTAATGAATATTTTCAAAAACCTTTCGTTCCAGGACTGCATCCTTCAATATAGATATTTTTTTAAATAAATCTGTTTCATTTTTCAATTCTTTATGATTTAAATTTCAGCAACAATGGTCACCAATATGAAGGCCTGCGGAAGAATGGGTACATCATTGTAATTGATTTTTATTTCAAAAATAATAATATTTATCAATTGATGCATTATGAAATGCATATTAAGCTTTAATCTTTTTGAAACTGAACCAGTATATAATAGTTTCGACAAAAAAAATTCCCACCTAACACCTTTTTTTGCTTGCCAGTAGGTATACACTTTTTACCGACTGCAGAAAAAGGAGGAGGTTCTCAACTCGACTGTTTGACTTTATTTTCGTATGTTACTCGATCTCTTCGCCGAATGCGAACGGATTTTAATGATTCTTTTTTCATTGAATGGGCTATACCTCGAGGGTAGTCCCATTCAAATTTAAAGAAAATATTCCGCTCTAAAGGTGGAAAATTAGGGGATCAATCCCGTTATTGAATTTTACCCACTTCCCGCGAACCGGATTTAATAAAATTTGGCACATAGGCGTAGTTCCAACGAAAATAAAGTATTATGGTAACCTGCAGTAGAAACTTAATAATAAAATCTTTAAAAAAAAACACTGACTTCAAAAATAAAAACTAAAGCACTAAACTATAATATGCGTCTGCGCTGTGGGGGGAAAACTGACTGTAAATGATGCCTTCGCCGCCGCCCGTTCGGGTTGCTCACTCCACCACGTTCGTCCCTCGCGTCGCGCAAGCTACTCGACACAGCACACATTTTTTTAAAAGATTTTATTAAATATGTACATATACCTAAAAGAATAACTGAATGTGTTTCTATACTCAAAAGAATACGTGAAAATCGAACTTTGATTCCTGTATAGATAATACTCTCTACCCTTAACTGCGAAAGTGATAAATTTAGTTTTTAGGTTGTAGCACCAAGCATACAGTATACATACTGTATGCTTGGTGGTTATAGTTATCGTTTATCATATGGGTTTTTCAAATTTTAAATTTTACGCGATTAGCGCAACTTTGAAAAAAAAGTACGATTTTCACCACATTTTTCCATCTTTAAATTGTTATTCAGAATCAAATTTTTGCAACATCTAAAAAATCCGATGATGCGCGATAATAAACATGACTGTGAAAATTGAAAAAAAAAATCATTAAAATCGGTTCATTAGTGTCCCGGCAAACCTGCACTTAGTCCGCCACAACAGGCTTGAAAAGGGAGGGGCTCAACGGCCACCACTTTTTTTTCGGTCGGCCCTTTACTTTAAATATATACTAGTAGGACAAGCCAGCATAAGAAACACGAGGAGGACTAGTGTAATCTTTTGCGATTTAGCAAGCAATTGATATTCTGCTCAGTTTTACAAAAGATATCAAAGTACTTATGCTATACATATATATGTACTTCCTAGTGTGAAGGATGTATATTGAAGGAAAACAATTCAAATAATTGTATTAAATCTGTTCGTTCTTACTTCAAGCCCGATACTCCGTAAAAATAAAATTTCTGTGCAGTAATTTACGTTTATCATTCTTCTAACACTGTCCGTTCTTGTTTCTTGTGCACGTATTCTTCCAATTGTTTTTCTTCAAATTTTTTATTCTTTTGGAGATTTTGGAATGTAGTTTTTCTCTCATATTCAATTAAAAAGCTTTCATAATTCACAATTCATTTTTAGAATCGGTGAAAAAAGTGAACTCAGAGGAGGAATCGCAAGCTCTAACGTTAGCGTTTTAAATATATAGATTTGTGTAGAATTTAAATCTTGAATAACAAACATAAATATGACGTCGACGGGATATTTTAGCATAAAATTACACAATTTTGAAATATTACTGAAAATTGTTTCAAGTTTTGAGATTTGACAGCATGAAACTCGTGATAGGGTAGGTTCTTTATTAAAAGTTGTAAAGTAAAGTAAAAAAAATGTGAAGAGAATTACAACGTGCTTGACAAAAAATGAACGCAAATACATAAAAGCTTACACTCTTGGTCTCGGAACGAAAGATCAGACCTTTCCATAAAATCAATTGGAAGCACTGTAACACTTCTTTCCTACGCACCGTGTATATAAATTACATTACCTATATGAATATATTGAGAAATTCCACATGGCGGATTCAATTTCGAAATGTATGAGATTTTCATAATCGCTTAAAGGTGTTCTAAATCCCTCGAATTTAAAAGCAACAACAATAACAAAATAACCAGTCATGTTTGATGGACGGTTTTCGGCTTTTGTAGTGAAGATATGCTCAGACAACGCTGGGTTCGGGTCAACTAGTCGAAAATAAAAACGAATCGCTTGATTGCTTGCTTGCTACCTCCGCGCGCAATTAAACGCGTAGGGAGGAGGGAGAGAGGTAGAAATCTGGTTCTAGTTTAATTCGCAAATGAGTTTAATACTTGTCCGTGCTGTAATCATCAGCTAGCTACGAACACCTCAATGACTTATTCTCTGTGAAAGCGATTCGAGGCGTGAATCCAATCGAAGCATTGATCTCGTCGCTTCACTACGCACGCGACTTAAGGTGTGAATGTGTCCCGATATTGGACTCACATTATCGCAAGGGAAGAAAATTCGTTTACGTATGATTGATGGAAGCGCTGACTGCTGAGTGAGAACAGTCAAATACATGCATGAAACGAAAGCAATTATGAGCTGATATGCTTATCATGCAGCTCAGGTACCCTTATCAGCGAAGTAGGCAATTGCCGGGGGGTTTTATCGCTTCCATGACAGTGTGGCAATTAATACAAACTCTGTAGAGGTTTTGCGAAATCATCAAACAATCCAGATGTGTAAACAAAAGGCGACTCAAAGTGCCCGCTTGCTTTGAATATGCCTTCAGTCTGCTCCACAATAAACCCATTTTTATGATCGCCAACGGCGGCGTTGTACAGCTGTAATTATCTTGACACATTAAAACGAACAACCAAACAGGCGGAAATGTTCATCTCCCTCCATAGACCCAATTTTTGCTAAAAGTGGATGAGGAAACAATGTCTTTCGTTTCTGCGGACAAGGTCGTTTTTATTTCACTGTATTTCACAGTTAGCCGTAATTCCCGCCCTTGGGAATTTTAAGAAGTTACAGCAGGGCGACAAGTAGAATATCGGTTAATTTTTGAAATTTTCGGTTGAAGAAGTTTTGACATTTGCTATGCACTTAAAAATAATTGCGTTGCTTTCAAACAAAAGTCCTTCAAAACAAATTTATTTGTTTGTGAAAAAAATAATAAATAAATGGAAGTGTCCATTTGCACCATGCGTTTCAACGTTTAAAATCAGCGTGACACGGACTCGGGTAACTTCGGCTTTTCCGGATTTTGTGTAAAGTCCGTTTAACACGGAATCGGGTACAGAACAATACGTAAAAGAAACTTTTGCCTTTTACAAAATGTCTACTGACTGGATACTTTCCATTTACAAAATACCTATGGACTGAAATTTACCTTTTTGCAGCGATGTGCGCACGGACAAACGTGGAGATTTTTATAGGAAACAAACTGTCGATAACCCTCCAGTACCCCGCGCAAGGTACAAGTATACACCACAGAATATTTTATTATCTGTCTATGGCTATAATTCAGATTGAGAAGGGTTTTTCATCTGGTTAACTAAAGCAACACAATTTTAAAATATGTCGTATAAAATTCTATTGCTTTAGTTAGCGTCTTTATTATTATATTTATTACGCTGAATACGTCATTCATTTGGGCTGAAACCATAACAAATAAGACTGTGAACAAAAGTCCAGGACGGTTTTTGAATGTAAATAAAAACAACACAGTTAATTTTTTCCAATTTGTTCTATACGAACAACGAATTTTTGGGAGAAGAGAACAAATTAAATTAGTTATGCATGAACATCAGATGCATCTTTAACATTTGCTGTTATAATATTAAGATTAAAAACTGAATGAAAGAATCAAAGATGTATTATAAGTGGTGTTTCATTTCAAAACAAATACTTATATTTATATGTAGCTCTAATCCGTGAGAAGATTAAATCAGAAAAGAGGTCCAGCCCGACTAAAGCATACAAAGGCGTTAAATCCAATGAATGGACACCTCATTAAAATTAATTCGCAGAAATACACAAAATATTTTCAGAAACCAAAATATAAATGCAATTGCTCTCGACGTAATCTAAAAAAGCTTTTAAACTCAATCCGACCAGCCAATTTTGAAATTTCATTATCAAAAATTGGCTAATTCTGGCTTGTAAAATCACCAATATAACAGTGCACAGCAACCATTCCTTTGGTCAATTTAACAAACATTTCCGATCAGAAAATTATTTATAGATCACATGGGCAGCGTTGGCAGGTGGTTATATTCATTTCTGCACTGTAAGAGATTTCGCCATGCACATCAATCAGCATGCTTTTGAATTGTAATACCAAATGCCGGAAATTTGAATTAATTAATGGGTAAGTAGTAGTTACTGCGCTTGCAGAATAAAACATTTAAAAAATACAATTTTAAAATTACTTCGGCTGACACATTTGTTTTTGCCAAAACATCTGATCAATCAAACACGATTGAAAAATTCAAGTATGTGCTATGAATATCGCCGTAGATGCTCACGTCAAAGCTCTAAATTGCATAAATTAAATTTTCTGAAGAAAACAATTGCCTATTGCCTGCGTGATATTCACTTCTACTTTCAAACTTTGGATAACTTTGTACGGTTTTTCATTGTGGTAACAAATGCGCTGAATTAATTTCATACTTTTTATATTTCATTCTGACAGTTTTTTGATATTTATGTTCAATATAGTCTGGCAAATAATAATGAATTGACTCAAAATTGATAATCCAAATTCACTTTGAAAATCGGTCATCGAATTGCGAGACTGTAAACAACTTCTTGATTTTTATGGTGCACATAATCGTCCATCAGAGCAAGCCATCCGTCGAGCCGTGGATAGATTTTGTACAACATACTCTTTGCATGATGTAACAACACCAACACATCAGCGGATATGTGTATACCTATTGAAGCAAATATTGACGCCGTAAACAAAAATGTGCAAGAGGATTTATCGATTCGTCGGCGGGCGCAGTCCGTTCACTACGTGGAATATTCAGATCTTTGCGCAATCTTAGATCTATAAGATCAAGTTGGTGCAGGAATTAAAACCACAAAACCATCGCTTGCATCGTTCATTCGCTGATTGGGCTCAAGAGCAGCTGCAAGATATTCTATTACATATTATTTAATCGCAAATTGTGTGCAGTGACAACGCTCATTTTTGGCTGAAGGGGTATTTTAATAAGCAAAATTCACTCTACTTCGGTGAAACCAATCCAGAAAAGATTCTATAGAGCCCCAATTACATCCAGAAAAATGTACCATTCGGTGCAGTCCATATTTCTTTAAAAATGAGGCAAGAGCTTGCGTTGCAGAAATCGGTTTCGGATGATGATGTTCAAGAATGTTGATAACATTGATCCTAGAGAGATACGGTTTCAACAGAATGGCGGTACCCACCTACATAACCTGCAACGACCCAAACCATCGATTTATTGAAACTTGGGTTAGGTAACTTTTTTTTCTATTCCTTTATTTAATTTGAAATTAAACTCATTTAACTCAATTTTAATGTTAATAAAATTTAATGTGAGTTGATCGTTGAACTTAAAATACAATGAATTCATATTCTAATAACGTTTTTAATATGGTTGGATATGAATTTATTCTAATTCTTCGCTGTTAAAAATAATAGTTGAATATTTCTGAAACTATAGCGGGCCGCCGAGAAATTCCTTCAGATCTTTCGGTGTTAGGGCAAATGGAACGTACCTGCAAAATTTCTTCGAAATCGGAGAGGTTGCAAACCTGTTCCATAATAAGAAATTTAGCTTCCATTGAACTCTCCGAATAGATCAAACCACTCAAAAAATCCGAACGCAATGTTCGAATATTCGAATTATTCGAAAATTCGAATTTCATTTCCAGCCCTAGTTTGGAATGATGTCGTATGGCCTATCGTATTCTACTCACCAAACCCTTTCATTTGATATCCGTATCAAGGGGGTTGTGGAGAAAAAGGTAGTCCATCATATTGAGTCTAGAATGACGTCATATAGTTTTTCGTATTTGATAGCAGATTCGAAAATGTTAACAGTAGATTCGAAATCAGTAACCCTGAAATCCCCATGGCGCGAATTTTCAGGGCAATCTTTGAATCCTTGAAGTTTAACTTTTTCGGTCGCCATATTGAATTTGGAAATTGAGAATGACAGATTCGAAATCAGCGACGCCGAAAACCCCATTGCAGGATTTTCAGGGCAATCCTTTGATGATTTCTTGTTCTTCGCTTCAATGCTATGGGATAAATACCATTTACCTTTTAATTTAATTTTTGCCTACCTTTACGACACCATATATTGTTTTTTTTTGTTTTTGTGCACATCTACTGCCTTAAGTTTGTAATGGTAAAAAAATTATTCAAATTCGTGCAAGGGAGAGACACTAAAACGGTACCACACTCGTTTTTCCTTCCCGTATTTATATATAGATATCGTATTGGCGATAATTTGATTTCCAGAAATGCTTCTGTAAATTGGCATCCAAGGTCGTCTCAGCTAACATCTCTCAACTATTTGTTATGCAATTACGTGAAGTCACCGGTTTATACTGATAAACAAGCAACAATTGAAGACTTCAAATCCAACATTGTTCATGTTAATTATGGCACACGGACCACATCGCCCGAAAAAGTGACCCAATTGATTGACTGATTGCACTTCGCAAGATCAGTCGCAGTGGTCCTATGTCTGAAGTCAATTTTAAAAATGTATGTCAATCTATGTCTTTCAAATAAAGAAAACATTTTTGATCACAACTTAGCCTTTTATTTATTTTTAATTTAAGGTTATATCGGGGTTTAAAAACACCCTTTACTTAAATGGGGCATGTTTAAAAGACGATTTTGTGTCTACTAATGATAATAAAATTTTGGTATTTGGTTTTGTGGTTATTGGACGACCAATTTGTGTAATATCAAATCAAGTAAAATAAAATTCGTACTGAATTGTCCAAAATAATATGAGTAAATCAAATACAAAAAAAAATTAATACCGAAATTTTATATAATTGCAAATTGTCGACTGAATCGACAGGCTGGTTCCTTAGGCGACTGAAAATTTAATCGTCTTTCTTATCAACATTTCAATCGGTTGAATATTTAGTTGATTAATCTTGCAATCACCATCATTTTGAATAATTTTAATCAATTAAATATTCAATCCTGTCAGACGTTTGCCTCTTTAGTCGATTTTCCTATTTGAGAGCTAACTATGCATGTACCTACATACACTCACAAGCCTCTGTATTACACGTCTGCATATAAGATTTATGTAAAGTAGAATTTGGGTACAGGCTGTGACACTGTAACCGACTTAATTATTCCTGATTTTATGCAAATACCATCTTATTTTTCTTGGACCATGAATTTACTTGATCACTTTAAGTAAAAGCCGCAGATTTACGTCTTCCCAAAGAGTTATGTTATCGAGAATATTACGTCTCTTCAAAATATTTCGTTTGTTCTACTCCGAATGTTCATCATTCTAGTCTGTCGCAATTAATTACACGTTCATCAGGTGAAATAGGTGCCAAACAATAGCTCTATTACTCAAGCGAATGTCGTCTCAAAGGTAATCAGTCTTAAGTGACACATTTCTGAATTTTGCTCTGAAATCCGCCGGGTGTTCCGTGCAACTGCGAATCATTTTGAAAAGTTTTCTCTTTTGCAATTACTTTGTCGCATCTGTGAAGGTGGCCGCGCGGCTCACTGAAATAATGAAACGCTTCATTCAGAACTCCTCGAACGCTGCATTTTTTTATAGCGAAAATATCTTCGTCAAATCTCACGGCGACATTGATAGATGGGCGCGGACATCTGAGGTTTTGACCAATCACGTAATAATTCATTTTTAATTACTAGAAACCGTAACAAATTTTACCATCTTAGTGCGGCTCCTCAAGGCTGTTCTAGCCCAAATCCAACGATGCCGCTCTTCATAAAATAATTACAATAAAGACGACCATGTCGAATTGCCTTGAATAATTGCGAAATTTTCTGGCCGACTTATGAAGGAAGTGAGGACAGGCGAGCTCACAGTCGTCAACAATTAGTCAGTAGCCGTGATCCTTAATGCATCGCCCGCCAAAGGCATTTCCTTTCGAAAATGTTTTCACAGTTAATGGACCAAATTGATGGGAAGCCATTATTTAAATGTCATTCAGACGTTTTCATCGCACTTAATTTCAAAATCAACATCATGAGAACAAGGATTAGCAAATGGCCAAGAGTTATTTTCAGAAAAAACTTCACATGCCGAGAGCAAGTAAAATGCCTTTCGTTACAATCTCTGAAAAATAACTGCTATTCTAGGGGGCCCCGATTATCTCAAAGAGGCTACTATTCAAAAAATTACGTTGATTAGGTAACATAACTTGGACTTAAGGGCGGGGTAACGTATTAAAAAATTTTATTTTTAATTTTTTTTTTTATTGTTTCATATGATTGCACAACATCTTAAGATTGTTGTGTCAAAATTTCAAACAAATCGGAGTAAAACTAACTAAGATACAGAACTTTGAGCGTTTGTTGCTTTCATGTATACTACTCGATTTTCAGGTATGCAAAACTTTAAAGCGATTTTCTGACGCTTGTCATTTTTAAAACCGGTGAACAGTTTAGAGCAAAATCTACTCGACCGATTGTTTTGAAATTTTGTATACAGCTTCTTTACATAAATGACCAGGTAACGCTGGGAGCTTTTTTTTTTTTTTTATTATTATAGATTTTACAATAACAAATAGGTTCATTTTTTAGGCGAAAATCGGTGTTTTCACTTCTAAGTGTCAGCAAAAATTGAAAAATCGAAAAAAAAAAATTCCCTCCCAGGAATACCTTTGGAAAGCGGTTATCTAATGACACATTTTTTTTTTTTTAATTCAGATGATCCACTCTTCAGTAATATTGTTCACCGACAGACAACTTTTTTTCGAGGCGCCTCCGAAGATTTGCTGCCGTCGGCTTAATTATTTATATTTTGTTTTAAAATATTAAGGAAAATATTGTTCACAGGTTGTACTATAATGCTGCGATCGACTAATTAAATTTGTATTGCCTGTAGCGCCTGGAAAAATTCTTAAAGAAGGGCCTTTTTCACGACGAATTAACGTTACCCCCCCCTTAAGGGGGGACATCACAGTAGCACACAAAAAAATAGGCATATTTTCGGGAATTAATTTTGGCTGAATAAAAGTATCAATCGAAAATCTGTAAAGTAGGTTTTATAGCAATACTAAAAAAGTACAAAATGTAATTTTTTCAATAAAAAATATTTAAAAATGGCGGCTGCGCAGCATATGCCCCAAGGCGCCTATTTTTGAAACCGTGTCGATGGCCGAAGACGTAGACTCCTTAATTTTTGACCTAGAAGAAAAAACTAAAATTTTTTAGTTTTCACATAACAGCTAGCGAGCTACGTAGGATTTTTTCGATATATTGATTTTTCACAAAATGGTGCATGTTTGAAAAAAAAATTTAATTTTTAACAAAAAAAACGCCATAAAATCGTCGATAAAAAGAAAACTAAGCCATATAAAATAAAAATCCTACGTAGCTCCGTGGAGACAGATATGTCGAAGCTACTGTCAACATTTCAAGTCTATCGGTAAAGATTTGCTCGAGTTATGTCTTCGGCGAGCTAAAAAAAAGTGGTTTCGAGAAAAACGCGTTTAAAGTTTTAAGTACTGAGAAACCATATGAAAATTTCATATACCTCTAACCGCAGAATGAAAAATTTGGGCACTCGGACACTTTTGCCGTATTCCATCATTTGGTATATTATTATTAAGACCCTAAAGCACCTTTTAAGCGAACAAAATTTTTTTCGAAACATTGAAAATTTTACTGTGATGTCCCCCCTTAAGGGGTAGTCTCATGTCCGAGCTTAAATTTTGAAGGTTTTTTAAGATTTTTTTTTGTGTGGAAAATGAAATGCAATCTTCTTGTGATAATTATATGTTATTATTAAACTATTGAACAATACAAAAACATTTCTTTTAAATAAAAAAAGAAATTTTTTAAGGTCATTTTGGTGAGGCGAAGTAGGTCAAAAAAAAGTAGGTCAAAAAAAAGTAGGTAGCTCGCCCCCCTTCATCCCAATCATCTGAAATCAAAATTCCAAAAAGATTATTATTCAGTAGGGTTGTCATTCTGGCCCGTGGCAGATTTAAAAGATTTGAGTGAAAAATAGCAAAATGGCGGCCTTGTAAAAAAAAATTTATAAAATCGACGGCTTTTTTCGGTTTAAAATCGATATAAAACAGAAAGAAATCGATAAAAACATCTAATTCTGCTACCCGCCAGAACCATTCATGTTTATAATAATATGTGAAAATTTCAGCCCAATCGGTCCAATAGTTTTTCTTTAATCATCCGTGCCGACGAAAAAAAAGTAGTTTCGAGAAAAACGCGTTTAAAGTTTAGAGAAAAAATTTTCATATATGCAGATGCAGGGTGCGCTCTCCCCTATTATATGTTGTAACTTTAAAATGACGTAGTGTATCGGTCTAAAATTTTTACAGTATATTCTCAACTTATTTAACTTTGAGAAAATGCAAAAAAAAAAAAAGATTTTTTGAAGATCGAACATGAGACTACCCCCTTAAATTTAAAATTTTTCCTATCAAAAAGATCATTTTTGAAATTATAGCGATACTACTTCAAATTTGAATTTTTACTATACTTCCGGAACATGGGTTTGCCTTAGGTGATCCTTTAAAAAACATCAAACAATTTTAAAGTCTCTGTATCTCATGTATATGTCTTGCTTTGAAATATTTTTTTTTACCATGATTAATTTGATCAGCTAAATTGAGACGAATAGTTCATAAGTGATCTGATGACAGCATCTGTCTCTTAAAATGTTATTAATGTGTTAAAGAAGTTACACCTCTGATGATCTCATTCGATTCGGAAAGTAAATTAACGACGCCAAATTTCCTTCAAGTAATTTATTATTTAGTTGTTAACAAAGACCTTACAGATATGAATATGTTATGTATTTCATTAAAAGTATAAATTCAATTAGTATAGCACATTTCAAATAAATTTGATTAAAGATAGTATCTATATTAAAATAAAAAATACATTAAGGACCTGTCCGAACCCAAGTCTTAGTCTTATACATAGCCCCACAGAAAATAATCAAGCGGGATTAAAACACACGATCTTGGAGGCCAATTAATAAGTCCCAATCGTAAAATAATGTTTTCAACAAATTGACGAGTTCATGAGATGTATGGGCAGTAGCGCCATCCTGTTGGAACTATCAGCACCAGCTGGGTCTTGTATGGATGAAGGCCAAGATCTTTACTTAAAATTTTCCATGTAATGGATGAACACTGACGTAATTGTTGCAAACAACGTCTAATCGATAACTCTGTCTCTTCATTTACACTTTCACTAACAGCGGCTATTATTTCCGAAATAACAATACGAATCTCAGATCACAAAATATCGTCACTGCGACAATAAGAAGATGCTTGTGACATCAAGGACGCTTCTCACCCACTTCTTCTTCAATTTGTCTTAAATGTTACATTACATCCCCTAGGATGCTAAACATACATATGTAGCTTATGTGTCTAAACATAATTAAATTCAATTGGTCAATTTCGTCGAATTTTGGAAAATAACCATGTGCAACAAAATCTGCTTCATCTTGAGGAGCTTAATCGATCGTTGACCTGATCTGACTTGATTTAAAAAAATCTATTGTGGCAGGCCAGCTTTTTTAATTTAAAAACAGAAATGTTCTGAAAATAGTTGAGGCAAACATATGTGCTCGATGATCACTTCGTTTGAAAAACAAAATTATTTAAATCTACCTTCGCCTCTGAATGCCGGAGTAATGCCGTTTGTAAATCTTATTACCCGCATACTCGTACATGTTTGGTATGGGCATTCTCCGCGTTTGCCGGGAATTTATGCGCGTTTTTATAGACACTTTTGGTTTTCAAGATGAAAATAAAAAAAACCTGGTTCGGTTTAAAGCATGTGCACATATGCGAAGCGGAAGGCATACATATATGTGCGGTCGTGTGCTTTTTTTGGATCAATTTCACCAAGCGAGACAAAAGGGTCGCAGCAGCAGCGGCATTATTTTCTTCAAATTTTCTTTTTTCATCGTCTCTTAGAAAACCGAGAATACTTCAAAGATTAGAATTGCGGCTGGCGTTCCATTCTTGGCGTGTTTGTTGCGGATACGTGCACACGATTAACGGAGGAAAGTTCGATGGCGCACAACATTATAAATAAACGTAAACTAATTAAAATTTGCTTGCCTCTCAATACACCTATTTGATGCGAGTTTCTTAAGCCCCGCGTAAGAAGAGGCCGCGCTCCCCTTAAAGACATTACTTCACACTCGCTATCTTGGCAGTTATTCATGGGGGAAGAATGCCGACAAATTGCCAAAAGACAATTCAGTATTGTTTTCAGACTGCGCCAACTATTCCTCGGTCGCTTGTTATCACTGTCGGTACGTATTTTCGGATTCTACGAGTACACGTGCACATGAGCTCTCATATGTTGCTATCTGTCCTCCTCCTTGAGATCGCTCAAGTGGAATGCATCTGATTTCTCAGCGGCTCTAGAAACCAACTAGAATTCAGTTTGGGGAAGCTTCAGCACAGATCTGCAATTTATGTACAAGTGCACTGTACACTCGTCCGTCACTCCGATGGGCCCATATAATTAACGCGAACTTGTACAGCTAAATCAACGAGCATGTTACAAATAATTTTATTTCTTTGCACTGTCTTCTACGGCGAATGCGCCTCGACTTCTTTTTTTGCGTGCCGTGCCGAATCGCAAGTGCTGGGCAAATTCGCTCATGTGTACTTTCACTGTTGTTCATGCAGTCAGAGCAGTGAAATTAATTTCAATTTTAGCTCAAACTGAAACTGTTATTATTGTGAAAACTGCACATGCCAATCATCATACGGTTTGCGTTTCAGTTAAAAAGAATTATTTTAATAGCCGTAACATCCACTGGCAATTGATTTAGTTGAAGCCGTCGTTTTACACAAGTCAAGCACTTTCAGGCTTTTTCGACGCACTGACGCATCGACGAGGTCGACATCCGGATACGTCTCTAGTGCTGCTTTCGTTCGGAGCAAATTAATGTCAAAATAAATTTATTATGTTATTCCAAGCACGCGTGTAAAAATATGGTGAATCTGCCATACTTCGAATAATATTTAAATTATTTTTCAACGCACCGTAGTTTTACGACCAGTGAGATTTTCCGAAACATTGTGCTCAAACTCATCAGAATTAATTTCCTTTCCTTTTTTGTTGCTTTCTAAGGGCACAACAATATACTCGTAAATGCACTGCATTTTCGCTTTTCTTTTAGCTCTTGCGAAGAAATGTTGCTCAATCTTTACGCTTTCTATAACTAGCCTTGTTCGCGATTTTTGCTTGGTGAATTCATTATGCTGCAAACTGAGAGATTTTTCATCATAAAAGCAGATAAACATAATTAAGGGCTTAATTGAAGTGGATGATGAGGTAATGGTTTCAAATGCACGCAACACTGCTGCTTAAGATAATCTGAGAGTTCGTAAAACTTTTACAGGCGTTTGAGCAGAAAGCAATAAGATGGAATTTGATTTTCTTTACAACTAAAGCTGATAACTCATTTAAGGAAGGTCGAGATTAAAAATGTTGATGCCATTTAATAGATAACTAAATGTAGTATATATAACATGACACTTCAAGTTTTTTTTTAATTTCTGCTTTTGATTCCGTATATCCGTTGGCCAAACACGGAAAATGATTTCATTTAGGTACATGAAAAATTAACGAATTTATTTCCGATTTCAAATCTCAATTCTGCGAAATTTTGCTTTAGTATGCGTGCTTTAAATAATATATGTATATTATTGCTCAGAAGGAGACTTTATTAAGGGGGGACATCACAGTAAAATTTTCAATGTTCCGAAAATTTTTTTATTTCTTTAAAAGGTGCTTTAGGGTCTTAAAAATAATATACCAAATGATGGAATACGGCAAAAGTGTCCGAGTGCCCAAATTTTTCATTCTGCGGTTAGAGGTATATGAAATTTTCATACGGTTTCTCAGTACTTAAAACTTTAAACGCGTTTTTCTCGAAACCACTTTTTTTGAGCTCGCCGAAGACATAACTCGAGCAAATCTTTACCGATCGACTTGAAATGTTGACAGTAGCTTCGAAATATCTTTCTCCACGGAGCTACGTAGGATTTTTATTTTATATGGCTTAGTTTTTTTTTTTATCGACGATTTTATGGCGTTTTTTTTGTTAAAAATCAAATTTTTTTTTCAAACATGCACCATTGAAAAATCAATATATCGAAAAAATCCTACGTAGCTCGCTAGCTGTTATTATGTGGAAACCAAAAAGTTTTGGTTTTTTCTTCAAGGTCAAAAATTAAGGAGTCTACGTCTTCGGCCATCGACACGGTCAAAAATAGGCGCCTTGGGGCATATGCTGCGCAGCCGCCATTTTTAAATATTTTTTATTGAAAAAATTACATTTTGTACTTTTTTAGTATTGCTATAAAGCCTACTTTACAGTTTTTCGATTGATACTTTTATTCAGCCAAAATTAATTCCCGAAAATATGCCTATTTTTTTGTGTGCTACTGTGATGTCCCCCCTTAAGCCAATAAATTATTGCACAAATTGAACAAAGTTTTCTATTTATTTAATTGAAAGAGGACTTTTTTAATCAAAAATGTAACTCCTTGTTGAGCTTTAAAAATATGGCTGCATATTACATGGTGACCTATTGTTGATAAGTCGAAAAACTAGACCTTCTTCTTTAGTTCACAAAAAGATAAAGCTGCCCCTTCTTGCCCCTTCGGAGAAAACCATCGAATTCTAACTTAATTTATGACATTAAGATAGGTAATAATTATTTACGGTATATTTAATTGATTTCCGAATTTAAAAATCGACTGGGATTGATTATTGATACACCTAAATAAGAATAAAGCACGGACATTTATGAATATTCTTTACAAACCGCACACCAAATTGACCTTGATATTTTAGAATCGTTCAAAAATACCTTTACAGCTTATTCATATACATAAAAATATTTAGCATGTATTTCAGGATTTTGTCGAAAAATTTTTTTTCCTCAAAATATTCACATTTACATTTTCGATAATTTGCTGGTTTTTCTTCAAGCCCCTTGTACTGTATTTAAAAAAATTAATTGTCGACAAATAAAAAATAACAACAATTTAATTGTTTAAATAGCTTTTATATGCCCGCCATTTTATTCTTTGTTCTCTTATCTACGTATAAAATTCCTTTAAAAAAAAGTGAGGTCTCTATTAGATGAGTACTTCTTAAATAATTTCGAGCGCAAGTCACCAGAGCAATTAAAATTTCGAAAATGTCGCAGTCTGAACTTTAGAACTTCTTTTTCCAGATCCACATTAAACCTTAGTTGCGTTTCAAGAAGACTCGTGACTAAAAATCGGAGTAGCCAGGTGGTAAGGCACCAGACAAGCAATGCACGTCGATGATTAAGATAAAATAAATAAAAGAAGTCAAAGGAGGCAGTATTGCGGTACTTGCTGACCGATAGAGCAAAACCGCAACAAAACCTATTAAAGTGATGGATTAGGCATCATAACACACTCCACCGCAGGCTACTTTCAAACTGCTTGGAAACTTTTCAAATAAATGTATTTTTGCCTTTGTTTGCCCATATCCACGGGCAATATTTCAGTCTTCGATAGACAAACGAATTTATAAGTTATAAAAGACATCAGAAATGTTGCTCACACATTCCAAGAGAAAAAGTAAATTGAAACAAATAATTTTCTTCTTAACGATCTTTCTAAGAAAGTACTTTTCGGGTATCGTTCAAATAATGAAGTGTTAAATCAATCCAATATTTAGACCAAATTGGATGGTGTACGAGTACCCTGCATAAGTACATCTGGATTCCTAGCTTTTCAAGTGCAAGTACTAGATAGTAATGATGATAAATATCTACATACAACATATATTACTGAGTAATAAGAAATTCAAATGGTTGCAATTTAAAAACTGACAACATAACTCTTTAACACCATCGCACAGGCAACTGCATATAAACAGCTTATTTATGGTGTTATTGTTATTTTACTGTATTATTTTGTTCGTACCAGTTCGCCAAGAAGATTTATAGCTTTATCCTCCTTATTGCACCTATTCAACAAATTCATTCATTCTTATTTTGTGGAACGCCGCGCCGTGCCAACGGACAACGACCATTTGATTGCCTTCAGATTTGTATGAGCATGAATTTGTCGGATTTTGAAAGCTCCGCATAAGTTGGCGTAGTAACATATCAGTTGGGCCATAAGGGGGGAAACTTCAGGTGCGAAGTAAGCGGTGCGTTCATGATAGAAGCGCCTCGCCTAGCAAACTTCAACTCCCCATGGAACGTAGTCAGAGAGCTTTGACTTGCTCTAGACGAATCCATGAAAGTAAAATATTGAAACACGTCTGATTGTGCACTTGCTCGCATTTTAGCTTAGACGGCATTTGGCCGGTCAGTGCACGCAGTTAACGGCTGGACAGGTTTCTTTTCCATTACACCTCAGCGCAAACTTGCTTAGTTTCGCTATAATCTGATTCCAGTGTTGTAACAGCGATTGGGCACGCAATTTAGTTAAAAAGTGGTTTATGGAAGCAACAGGCGTCGGAATATGGCGGGAAAGCACATACGCGCTCCGATCCACTCCGTTATTTCATTTCTCTATTGAGGTAGTCGGCCGAGCTTCAAAGACGTTTACATTTGAAATGGAAAGTGGCAGAGCAGTTCCTCGCAAGATGCCGAGAGTTTTGCGACTTTCCTTATTTGAGTCGGGATTACAAAATTATTAAATAAAAGGACTGCCGTTCGTTTCATCTACCATCTAAAGGAGTTTTGTGAAAGTCTCAATTAGGTTTCGGGTTACGGCACAACACCTATACGTCCTGGTGTATTTGCCTAGCGAATAAACCACTACTGCGTGCAGAGATGAATGGAATGCATTTTATGCGCATGAAAAACTAAACTGGTTCGGTTATTTAAATTGAAAACTCCTAAGGGGTTAGTTACGCCAGAGTGGCGGGACGAGAAGTAGAATACCTCTTACAAGTTCTTTTTTTGACGATTATGTAATTTGATGGCGCAATTATTTTGCAGGTACGTACCTAGATCTGTGAAAGGGAATTTATTTCAAAAAAAATTATACTGAATACGTACAACTTCTGACAGGAAAACCAAAGGTTTTGCCGGTAAAAAGTTTGAATTAATGAAAGAATAGAATGAAAATGTAATTTAAAAAAGCAATTCATTAATGCCCACCATATTGGTCAACACAATCCTTGTAAATAATAAAATAATGCTAAGTAAAACTGAATCACGCGAGTAATTTTTTATTTGTGTAAGGATTCGTTATATTGGTTGGCAAATGTCCAAGAGATGGCGGCACAATTTATTAAGTTGACAGAGTTGTCTTTCGCTTATATCTCTGAATCTATTTGATCAAATGTATAGTCTTTGTTTTCAATCAAATGATCGAAAATAATACATATGTATAATGTTAAGAATATCATCAAGCTTGAAATTCTTGAAATAGTATGAACAGTCTGGCGGCCATTTAAACACGCCAGCTATTTTTTTAATAGGCTGAGTTAAAGTAATCCAGTGTGTTGTCAAAAATAATAAAAACTTATTAAATTCTTGGGATACTGTCAAATTCATATTTATGTTTTAGAGATCGCCCCGTTTCCTTGATTCGGTTGTAGCTGAAACCTTATTAAATAGTATTAGACGAATACAGCACATGGTCTTCATTTTAAAGATAAGCGAACACAACAAAAGTCCAGCCCACAATTAACATTCTATAGAGCCTAAAACCAAATGTGCCAATAAATGTTTATGAAGAGTCCCAGCAGAAAGCAGAACGACATTAGGGCCAATCGATAGGCACAACGAGTCGATTTAAGGGAAAGGATAAAAGTAACGGTATATAAAAGGAGGCTCGTTTTTAAGGACACGCGTGATATAATCAAAGAAATACCCCCATTACCAAAACTTGCGGTTTATAGATAAGGCCCAATCCTTTTTCCCTAAATAGTCATGTAAGTCAATAAGGACATACAAAGATCACATCCTAAATAAACACCCAGCCATTTCAGATAAAACATTAGCAAATAAGAAAACTGAGCCGAGCCAAACTGCCACCCTGTAGTCGATGTGCAACTTGTAAGTTAATTTTAAAGTTCTCGTATTGTCCGAGAATATCTTAAATTGTATAATTCAACATGCTTTGAAAATAAAAAAATTCTGTTTGATGTAAACTTTTCAAATAAAACTTCCGCATTTCCCACTAGCAGGTAGGCATGCGACTTCTGTAGGTAAAGCCTGGGGCAACCCTTTGTTTACTTTGGAACAAAGCACTTCATGACTTTTTAAGATTGCCGACACTTCATGTGTGAGGTTTGTGGTAAAATGATTTCTCGATTGTTTAGGCTGCCCGTAGAAAAAACGTTCCTTGAAAACATAAATATGAAAAAAAAATAAATATTCTTTCCTTTACCTATTGTTAGTGCTCATATGTTTTCGCATAAAAAACATATCCTCTGACTTGTAAATAAAAGTCGAAAGGGTTAATGTCATGTTTACCCGAGGGAAAGCCAACACTACGGCCAAAAATATGACAATTTTTGCTGCTGTTCGGTTTGACTTTGTGACATCTAGTTTTATAATTATACTATAATAACCGCATTTGTCGACTGACTGCTATTGCCCGTTCTCAGCCTCTCGAAAATTTATAGAAATATGTGCATGCCAACAGTTTTCGAGTTTTTCGCATTTCGATTGAATTTTCACGATTTAAAACTACTTCGTATATTTACGATGTCCACATTTTTGCATACGTGCGTCTGCGTCTGTAGACATATACGAAGTAATTTGAAATTGAAGTTTGTACGTGTAGACACGTCGACATCATTTGGCGACATATAGGTAGTCGCACGTCATTGGGTCGTACATCTTATAGTAGGTACCTATGGTACATTAGACAAGATAGCAAGCCAGCTAAGTAACGAGCATTACAAATATACACTTCAGCACCTGAAAAACAGCATTTGAGTTGCCATAGATATTATTGATCCTATTTTATTATTATATTTTTAAATAGCACATACATATACACATGAGAGTAACACGCAAATTAATTTCAAAGTAGAAATGGACTAAATGTGTGATTTAATGGTTTATTTACCAAAATATAATAAAAAGGCGTCTAACGATTGTGACGCCGAATTTGACAAGACACAAGTGCAGTTTTTACAGCTGAAATCCGTCGAAGTTGTTAAATGTCAAAAACTTAATTATTTTAGGACTTACGCATATACATATGTACATATATGGCACACAAAACTAAGCTCCAAGAAGTAAGCACCTCATTTGGAATGGATTTAAACGGCACGAGTTTCACACATCTAAAAGGTCAAGTAGTCGTGCTAATTGGTTAGGGCAAGATATAGAAAAAAAAAAGTTCTAATTAAGTACAGTACAATATCTTCTATATAATTTAAACGCTAATGCAGAAGTTTGTGATTCTTCCTGTCAGTTATTTCTGCACTTGTCTTAATGATTACAACACTGATCGAAAGCTAATCAACTGAATATAGGAGATCAGTATCAAAATTTTTTACAAAGCAAAATGGCCGATCCGATATGGCGACTATAAAGGTTCAACTTGAAAGGATGCTATGAATGGAATATGCTGGTCCTTTTGTTGCTTCGGGGACGCTGATCTCGAATTTACTTTCAAAATTTGGAAGTCAAAGACGGCAGATCTAAGATGGCTAATAAAATTCTCAACTTCCTGAACCGATTTCGATGGCATGGAGGAGCCGCACTGATAAATTGTTTCACGCCGTGCGAATCCGTGCATAAGCCACTGAAAACCACTTCACTATTAAGCAGACAATATCTGTTTACATATTAATATGTTACAATTGTTAGTAACAAGGTTTACCTACTACCACTAAAATTTGAAAAAGTGTCTCTAATGTCTTATAACTTCTAATCGTTTAATAATATCCTTTTAGTAGATGGTGTGACACTTCCATTTTAAACCTAAAATAAGCAGTCCATTCATAAATTAACTACTCGCACACCACAAAGATATTCTATGCACTTAAATTAGCCTCCACTGTCGTCCTAAATGCTACAACTATCTAATTAGGTAGGAGTCCTTAGAGTCTTTGAAGTTAGCTTCTAATGCCGAATATGCTGACGTTGTTAAATTACTTTAACAAAAATGTATTCTAGTTTTGTCTGCTGCATTAAAAAAGAGGACAACCAACCAGTAATTAGACAGTGTTGGCTGCGCTTCCCGGAAAACATAAATCCGAAATGCCTGGCAACGCCGTGCAAGGGAGTGCGCATACGAAGCGAATATAATCGAGTGTTTGTGGAGCACACAGTCAGACTAGAGCATAAGCTTTTGGCCATGGAAAATCAATTAAAATCGAACCGAAACTACCACACTCTTATTAAGATGGGATAATTCAATGCGCGTTTACCGATAAACGCTTCACCAGTGGCACCATTCCGCAAAACCCTCTTAGGGCCCAATAGCCCCCTTTCGCTGTAAAAATAAATAAACCCTGACAAAATGTACCGCCCCTAAGGGGAGCAGAGCCTGATGAGACTGGGTGAGGAGGACACCGGCAGAAGCACGGAAATTTTCATCTGAGGAACATATTAAGCCTCTCCAAGTGCCTGAAGACCGTGCGAGGAGCAAGTGGGCTTTCCGGCTGTGGATGGCTCGCCGGGATGAGATGCAACAAATCCTGAACCTTGCATCTTCCACTGCTTATATAAATAAAACGGATTTGCAGCCACCTCGCTCCAGTGCCACTTCGTGTCGGGCCCATTCTGCTCTCCTCGGATATACATATAGGGATTATTCGGGATCAGCCCAGCAGCTAGGTGGGGGTTTTATTTATTTTAAATTGTGTGCGATGCGTGCGATTTCGGGCGGCAGCCCACTGCATTTCGCACTGAAGAGGGTGGCCCTGCACCCTCCATCGCGATCGGCGTGTCGTAGCCTCCCTGCCTGTCTCCTTGGCGCTATGTTGACACTCCCGCCATTTGGAATTATCACCAGCAGCGTCACCTTTGTTTTTCCCAAAGTTGCTCTTGCTTTCCCACTGCCATGCATGAAATATAAGTTGCTTCGCGTGCTCTGGGAAAATCGATTCTCTTTGGTACACTGCTAAAATCAAAGTAAGGATAAGTTTTCCCGACTTTCAGGAAGTGTTACCATGCTGTCTGAAATATTCTTCTCACTATTAAGCAGACACACATTTGTTAGCTCGATGAAAATCGATTCGTTTCGTGGACCAGTTGGTTATCAGAAATAATATATCAAAAGGCCAAGTGAATTTAATACATCTTCACGTATGCCCGTCGGTTTGATTCATACGCTCCGAAGAGTTCTGGGAGACCTCAATAACTTCGGAACAGATGGAGATACAGAAAGAGATTTTTACGCAAAAAACATGCGGCTGGCAACAAGCCCTTTCCCGAGGTAACAGAGGGCGGAAGAGGGATAATATTTCAAATTAAAGGAGTAAAGGGTCTTTTTGCCGTAAGATAAGGTGCCGCAAGCATGACTGAGCCCAAGGGTTTCGCCTTAAAATTTAAGGAAGATTCAAGCTTGAGAGTTGCTCATTAGAAGATGTATAAGGTGTAACGCTACCAAGTTTTAATATTTTTCCAACTGATAGGGCACATCAAGATAAATAAACAATTGCATGAAATTATGGGACCTACACGTGTGCGTAGATGAATTATGTATATGAAATCTTAATTTTTAACCAACTGCGCGCGCAAAGGAGGCTCATGTCCTGCATATCACTTTATATAATATAATTACATATGTATAATAACAATAGTGGATATCACACTCCTTTTTAACTTTATTTGCTTGGTGGGCGGTGGCACGTATTCGGGAGATCCAATTTTCGACGACTTTGCCGCATAAATCTGGCTGAATTTACTGGATGGCGTTCGTTATGTTGACTTTGAGGGAATCAATTGTTTGCGGGTTATTCGCATAAACCTGTGATTTAAGACAACCCCAAAGGAAGAACTCTAAAGGTATTAAATTGCACGATCAGTGGTGGTCAGTTCTCGTCGCCCTCAAATCGCTCGCGCAGAATATCTATAGTGGCATGCGCTATGTGGAATATAGCGCCGTCCTGTTGGAACCACATGTCGTCGGTAACCATATAACAAATTTAGGCAATAAGAAGATGCTTATCATCAATCTGTAACGCTCGTCATTAAATTTCTGGAACGGAGCACTGATTTTGAAAAAATTATTTAATGATTTGCACACGTTCTTCAACACTATAACATTCCATGGTGATTTGCCACACATTACGGAACAATTTACAATAAATTTGACAAATGTTGCTTTAACAACATAGCTGCCATAACCTAAAAAATTTCGAGCGTTCATATTGAAATACCCTTTATTTACAGAGCCTAAACTACTGAAACTATATCAAAAGATTCGTTGTTGTACCGTATCGCGAGTGAGTGGTTATACCATAAATCCAGTAAATCTAGTACGGGTCCCTAATATGTATTTAATTTGGCGCCATGGTGACCAATTTTAAAAATTCAAAGCGCGAACGAATATGTCAGAATCCAAATAATAAATTACTATTTTGCATAGTTGATTAGCTACATAGTTAATTTAACTCCTTTCCTCTCTGTATAACTAAAATGCTTAAAATAAATATATTATTACGAAAAACAAAAAAATCGGGTTTTTTTTGCTCATAAAGACATAAACTAACAGAAAAGATGTTATATTCTAAAAACATCCCAAAAAAATGTTATCTTCAACGTATAGGCATACTTTCCTTTGTAGTTAAATAAATAAAGTATTTAATGCGATTCCAATTGCTGAATGACTTTTGCAGGCGGGGACCCTAAAAACAGTTTTGAGAAGCACTCCGCAGGCAATAGTGAAATCCCAGTGCGAAGTCCAGGCTAGAAATGAGCTAAACAATCATCTCCGCCCATTAGGGAACGACCGCCATATCTTATCATGTTCTTTTCACTAAAGCAGCGGGCGATTCCATGAGGAAGCTATTAGAATTTATTTCCGCTTGCGCCATCATTCAGTGATTGAAATCCTGATAAATGTTTTATTTATGTAACTAAAAAGGAAATTATGCCTTTACCCTCAACTTTGGTTTGGGAGGGTTGTTATTTTGTGCATGTATAAGTAAGCCTGTGGGCAGCCAGGTTTTTGTTCTTTTTTATAATAGTTTTTATATTGTATGAGATCAGATTCATGGGGTGATGGACAGAGATTTAAGGTATGTTACAAATCCAGGGTCGTACTAATGGACCCTGGATGGAGTGGGAAATTTAGTAGTACAGTGAACAAAATCTGGAACATTTACAGAAAGCTTAAAATACTTTTAACCAAACTAGTCTCTTGAGTCTTAAATGGTCAAATTACCCTTATTCTTATTTTATTCTGAGTTAAGGATATTTTCTTTATTTTCGACCTTACGGGATATTGTAGTTAGCTGTATAGTTCTGCTGGTTATACGCAGTGTAAATATGGCTATATTTTCTAAGTAATAGATAAATAGAACATATAGCCAAATGTTTTCAGAAGCCGAAAAAGTAAAATTTAACACTAAACAGTCGGACCTTTACTTATTTTTTTGGCTAAAAAGATTGATATTACTAACATTAGGATTCGCCGCATTTTTAACTACGTTTTTATATATGTATGTCTATTATTATATTGCTCTCAATGCCCAATGGAGCCATATTGACTTCTAGTAGTGCCGCTGTACCTACATACAGTAGCGACAAAATAAATACCACACCCACTATCAATTTTCTACATATATCTAAATATTATGAAAGAAGCACAAGTAGTAAGCATTTCGTATAGAGGTTCGTTTAGGTGTAATATCGAAAACGGCACAAAAGAAATATAAATTTATTATTCTAATTACTATTTAAATCACAGCTTTGAATGAACTGAAAGGGCAAAATAAATAGCACGCTTGTAAAATTGAAACAAATAAAATTTATTGTGACATTACTCCGATATTGAGCTCTCAATATTTTGTAGGGAATCCTTTTGCATCAATACCGGAGCGTGATATTTTCCAGGATTCCTCTGTACATACTCTGGCCCATTATGCCTTGAATGCGATAAATTGGTCCCACGCCATACCATGAGAAACATTCCCATACAATAAATACTGCCGCCACCATGTTTCACGGTTTTGATGGTGTACATATCTAGGAACATATTCCTGGCCAATTCCGCGACGTAAATACATTTTACCGACTGATCCAAAGCAATTATACTTGGATTCGTCGCTCCATAAAAGATTTTTCCACCAAGAATTATCTTTATGTACATGTTCCTTGCCGAAATGCAGACGTTTTGCAGTATTGCGTTTCGACAGTAGTGGATTCTTTCTCGCATTGCGTCCGAATAATTTCTTTTTCGCGTAAACGATTTTTAATTGTGCTTACGAATACGTTCACGTTTAATTCCCGTTCATTTTTTTCTTTTCTTTTAGGTGCAGTCATAAATGAATCTGGTTTAAATGTCCAAATAATTACAGTTACAGCTTCAGTCCTAGGAGTAGTCTTTTGAGTATGAACTTTACGAATTTTTCTTTGAATAGTTTCTTCATAGTGGCGAATAACGTTAATAACTTTCTTCCCCGAACAGCCCAAACTGTGTGCTATTTCCGCATTAGGAAGACCTTGTAACTTTTCGATCACTCTTTCCCTGAAAAGTTATATCGCATGTTGTCCTCGTCCCATATTGCGGTGCGATAGTGAATAATCATAATACTTGAGTATTTAATTTAAATAATAACAACTGTAATACGACTTCATACATTAAAAATAAAAAATAAAAATAAATAAATAAAAACCAACTATTTATATTGTCTCTCGCTGAGTGGAATTGTACAAATGAAGTGCTAATAACTTGACATACTAGAGTATGATGACATGGTGTGATGTTATGCCCAATAAAGTATCACGAGGTGTTCCTAGCTGAAACCTGTAAACCGAAATAGTATAATCCAGACGCTTAAAAATGCTCTTGGCTGTAACTATTCGCCCGCCGCCGCCCGCCCGTCGTGGATTTAGGAAGTGCCTATTTGGTATCCGTACAACTGAAATCAACGAAATGCATCGCCTACTGACGGATTATTTGCCTTTTACAAAATATCTACCTACTGAGATTTGTTCCGTGAACTCCGTGTACACACCGAAGTGCAAACAGACGCTTCTGTGGATTTAACGTGGCTGTAGTGTAGAATTAGAATATTTTCTTTTTATGAAATAAAAAATACAAATCTGTCTGTAAATATTTTGTAAAAGGAAAATAATCAGTCAGTAAGATGTACGATGTGTTTATCTGAATGTTATATCCACACTAGAGTCACGCTAAATCCACGGTGATTAGTCGCAGCGTTAGTTCTTCTCGGTAAATTCTAATAAAGGACTGAATTAGGAGACACTGAGGTTAAAACGAGTAGAATAATAAATAGAAAATCATGTGAATTTATCAGGAAATCCTGAGCAGTTCCTCAGCAATTATCTGCGTTACATGCCTTACCTCATAGGCCACGCCAAACCCGACGCTGTTTATGCTGAATAGAATATTTCTAGTCGATTAGGGTAGTAAGGACTTTATTGAATCTAAGAGATAAATATTAAAGGCGCATTTCGCCAAGGGGGAAAATAAAGTTATGTAGGCGGCAGAAAATCAAATTATGACTGAAAGCATTAAAAGTCGACTGTATGGTTCACAAAGTGTAACTTAATTGACTTTCCCAGTGGCAAAACGAAAATATTGAAAGCCACGCCTACTAACGTTGTTTATAAAAAAACAAAAAACAGCTAAAAGCAGTCTCAAATCGAACAATAACAGAAGGCAGCAATACACACATTTTAAAGAAAGCACATGCACTGGACCCAAAAAAAGGCAGTGGGTTATATTTTCCGTTGGAAAGAAATGTAATTTAGACAGACCAAATGGGTTAAGACATTACTGGCGTGACCTTCGGAAAAACAACCCTCCTAAATTTAGTCGAAGTTTTCAGAGCAGAAGTAGGTATGTGGGGTTTTGTTCTTCATAAGTTATGAATCATAACTTAAAGGATGAATTTGGAAATGTTCACAGAAAATGACAAGTTGAACAATGCCCGCCCGGACCCACTATTCAAAGCTGTTCCTGACCATGCTGTTTTGCTAGTCTCTTTACTTGTTTACAACCCACCATCTGACAATAGAGTAAATTAATATTTTTATAACTTTACGAAGGCTGATTTTGATTCTATAAATTCTTATTTACTTAAGTACGACCAGTCACCGGTTTACAACTGCTTTGATATGGATGACGCCGTGAATAAATCTTACGACTTAGTTTTAATGGGAATCCCTCATTTTGTTCCTGACGTCAGAAAAAGGAACTTTTTACATGATTAATGAATTAAGGCGACAACATGGTTTTATCAAAGCCAGCTCAATGGTCAAAAATGTAGTTGAATTCTCAAATTTCCGTGCAATTGAATTGGAAAATCATAAACAAGTGGACTGTGTGTATACCGATTTTAGTAAGCCATTTTACAAGCTTCCCATAAAGTGCTGCGACTAGGATTTTGCAATGACCTCGCTAATTGGATTAAGTCTTACCTACCAAGTCGTTCTTTCAAAGTCAAATTCTGAAACTGTTTCCGTTTTATCTAGCGTCCCACAAGGTCATCTTGGTCCTTTGTTGTTCACGCTATTTATCAATGATTTATTCCCTCTTATTCAAAATTGTCACGTGTTTAGCCTACGTCGATTATTTAAAAATTTTTAGATCAGTCAAGATAATCTTGCTAATTTTAAAATTTGGTGTTTAAAAAATCATATGCAGTTAAATGTCAGCATATGTAGGTACCATAATTTCTTTCAGTAGGAAATGCATCACTTTGGAGCGCTCTTACAAAATTCTTGACAAGTTTTTTTCTAGGCACGATACCGTTACTGACCGTGGTTTGATCATCGATAAAAAAATTTAACTTTGGACGTCATACCATTAGTATAATAAACCGTGCTAATTCAACAATAGGTTTCTTAAAACGTTGGTCGGTAGACTTTTATGATCTTTTTATTTTAAAAATTTTGTTTTGAGTACGCCTCTATAGTGTTGATGCCACCGTATTGAAGCAATGCAGAAAGATTCCTATCCTACGATCCTCGTCTTCCTAATCTTCGCCCATATGAAAACAGATTGAAGGTTTTATGTTTGACGCCGCTTATATTTATTTTCTCTTCTTCTATTTTGGAAATTGTATTCTCATTTTTTGCTCCTTAGTGTCAGATATAAATAAATAAATAAATGAAATTTTACGATTCGTCTTTAAAGGATGACAGCATTTTTCTAAAAATGTTTTGTATTTTTAACTCTCAACTGTTTATCAAGAGAAAATCACTACTTTGAAGAAGTTAAAAAAGAGGATGCGGTTATATAAAAGGAATTTTGCTCACAATATTTGAAAATACCACGGGTGCGGTTACGTAGAGTGCCTTCATTACACGTACTCATAAGACCTCACGGAACGTGTATATAGCGGTGCACGGAATTTGTATATAGCGTATAATATAGTAACCAGTTTCCACGCGCACGATCTCCTAAAGGTGTATGCGTGCTCGTCCGTGCAATTTCGTCAAAATCATTTTCTAGCTGCACGCGCCGCGCGGCGCGCCACACATCATTCATTTGGAAATCGGCAGTAGGGCAGACAACATGATTTGTGAATTATTTGAAAAGTTTAAAAATGAACACAACCACTAATTCAACGATAAGAAAAATAAAAACGCCGACCTTCTTGCATTTTTGCAATCCTATTTCAAAATGAGCATGCAACATTATGTACATAGCATTTTAAGACAACAATCTCAGTATCTCCAGGAAAAAAGACTCGCATTAATGCAATTCAGGGAGGAATTCATAACGAACCAATTCGAATCTTTTAAATTATAATTTACTTAATCCTCTGATTTGTTGTTCCGGGTTCCGGGTTCCGGTCACTTTTGATGATGTTTTGGCTTTCACTCCATTTACAATAACCTGTACTTCGTTGTGTCTGGTCACCCTACAGTTTTCGCCCTTATTTTATGGTCCAAAGCGTGCGGCGTTGGCACGAGGCGTGCACTATGCTTCCCGCGACCAAAAATGAAAAAGCCCTAGCGAAAAACGTTGCGCGAACCCTCTTGTGAATTGTGCACAGACGCATTGAGTTCAGTTTAATGTAATGCGCTCTTACTTGCGCGCTTTGATTGCGCTTACATACAATAGCTTGACTAAATTTGTATAGGTGAAAGCATCTTCCAAACAGCCTAATTTATCTAATTCGTACAAATATTGTATATGTCTGTTGTCTGAATAAAACGATTCTGAATGTGATTATAAACAAGAGAAATTAATTTTTGGTTGTGCACTTTCAAAATCTCTTTAGAGATATTTTGCTTCAATGTACGCAATACGCAATTTAATTACATGTTAATGATAGTGGTGTCGCCAAAACAAAACTTAAACTGTAATTCCGAAAGCATTCACGAGCCCCATTTCATTATTCACATCTGGTAGTAAAAACATATCCCATACAAGATGAGCAAAGCTAAGAATACTCTTAGTATTTTGGAATTTCTGGTGAAGTAATAAAATCAAAACCACTACCGCCAACTAGTTCGAAATGAAATTAAATAAAAATATGACTACTCCCAATGGTTTGTGACTCAACAAAAATCAATGCTTTGTGTGATTGGCTTAAAATTACAATTAAAATTCAACATTGTAGCTAAGAAGTGTCTGAAAGTTCCACGTCGTTTGATACCACGAGAAATATGGAGCACAAAAATCATACCCAAGTTCCGCTCACTTAAGTATGTCTCATGTGGACGTTGTCTCAAACTGACTTTTGTTTACCAGTCTTATCAAGATATTGCAACCAATGACAACTCCGATGCCGAATATGCAGCTATCTAGTGCTATAGATAACACTGTTTACATAAATAAAATAACATACTATGACAACACCCTCCGAAGTCAGAAAGTTTGATGTCGCAATAATAAAGCGTGGCGCTATAGAGTCCGACCTAGACATTAAAGGGATGGCTGCATAACTAGTATGGAAAGCTTCAAACTCTTCGTCATCTGCTCCCCAAATTTGTGTTGAAGTATTTTGCTGGAGTATATTTCGTTACCGCAAATGCCATTTGCGTACTATTCTCGTGTAAACGTTTAAGTATAATGAGAACGGAGTTGCTAATAACAATTCTAGTCTGCTTGAAAAGTTTGTGTTGTTTTACCATTACCTTTTGAAAGTAATTTTATAAATACAAAGCTAGTCTGATAAGTACGATAAAAAGAGACCACAATAAGACCGTGGATCTACCGAAACAATTATGAACAAAATTCTTTATAGAGTGCATAGTCTTATTATACTTCGGCGTAAGGTTATCTAAGCGATGTAAATACAAGAAGGTCTCGATTTATGTTGATTCGGACCAAAAGAAATAAACTAAATACCTTTGACACATTACACTGTCATTACGACGGTAACCATCATTATCGTAATAACGGCTAGTGTGTCAAAGGTATTAAGGGGTCAGGTCACAGTAATTTTTTTCCAAAATTGATTTCCAAAAGTTTTGAATAACTAAAGTAATTTCCGAAATGCCTATATGATTTTGTGCGGGTCGAGGTACTTAGGTATGCGCCCATGGACGACTGGAAGCTGTGAATGGGTTTTCCCCAGAATCCTATTTTTCAAAGCAATCTCCAACAGGCTCTAATTAACGCATCGACTTAAAATTTAGAATAAATGTTCATAGAAATAATAGTTATCATATGACGTAAGATTTTTTATACAACTCTGCTTATTCACAAAATATATGTAAATAATTGTTTCAAACAATAATTGAGCGAGATTGGAAAAAAACTTACAGTCAGTCACTTGGGCATTCATACAAAGCCTTTTCATTACTGCTATAGGTAACTCAGGCTTTTTATTTTTAAAGAAAAACAATCCTGAAATTCACGTCTCTTGGTTATTCGTACAGTTCAAAATTCCATGTTTTAACGTGTCTCACTGTTCTGAATCATAACACAAAACGTAGTAGTTGTAGTTCTATCTATTCAGCGAAGTAGTTGCGTTGTTAATTGAGCGTTTTCGAATGAACATTTTCCTGTAAAAAGTGAAAAATGCGCCGTAAACCAAAAAATACGTCTGTTGATTTCCGCGAATTGGCAATATCGCTGAAAAATCTTTACGGGAAATATAATACTTAATAGATGCCATTCAATACACAATTAAGCGTTTCGAAACTGAAAATCAAGTTGTAGATAAGGACACCTGTTTTTGTTAAATGAACAAAATAGTCGTTGGCTAGTTCGAAGAATTAGTGAGAACCTTAAATTAAGTGTTAAGTTACATATGTTATGCATTTGTGGAACATTCAGAAAAGCGCGTGTTCGCGGATACTATCCGACGAGTCCGTCGTCATAACGAAAATTGAGTAAACACGTGAGATCATTAGTCATTGCTCATTACCATTATTCAAAATAACGAAAGGGGAAGGAATCTCCGGGTTTTCTCAAAATTTTGTTGATTTCCAACCAATTTCATTTAACTATGTAATTCATGGAAACAACGGTTCAATTAAATTGGGCTTTTTTCGTTTTTTACTTCACATGAGATAGAAAACCAGCCAAAGAAATTGCTGGAAATATCGTTGTATCCGCCATCATTGTAAGCGTAATCGTCTATATTAAAAAGGAGCCACGGACCCAAATGACTTCCTTGAGGTACTCCGGCTCCGGAAGAATTTAGTATCTTCTTAGAAATGTAGCCGTGAAATTGAACACGCTGGAAGAAGATAGGTATGACCATGGCCGGATCCAATTGATAAAGAATTGATGGTGACGAACAATAAAGGATGATTTCCGAAAGAAGGAAAAATGCCATAAGAAAGAGATTAATTAAATAAATATACAAGAGACCCAATATTCGGCTCGGAACAAATTTTCAGAAGTGACACAAGAATACCATCAAGACAACATGAAAAACTCTCAGCCAAGTTATAAGGGTCTTATTTCGCCAAGGAATAAAAGATCTTTTATTTCCAACTATATCGAGGTAAATTATGTTAAGGGACACCGATCTTCTTTCAATGTTGTTATTGACAGTCTTTACTAGGTACTCGATTTTTTTTTTAACGTAAAGGAATACTCTAAATAAAATTTATTTCTAGAGCATTTAGTCACCAAGTATTTTCATAGGGAACAAATACCAACAAAAAATGTTTTACAAAATGATGTTATTAGTACGTGACTAAAGAAATCTGAAGTTCATTATGGGGACATGTGATATTTTGCAAAGATTTTGAAAGCAATGGGGGAACAATGCCTGGAAAAGTTGGGGGATACCTACATGCGTGGCATTAAGGGGGTCGTCTACCCAATAGGTCGCGGTTCGAGTGCTATATTCTACAGTTCGTTGTGTGGAAAGAAAGCGAGATAGAGAGTTGCCGCTTGGTATACGTCTTTATTCATAAGTCATAAGCATGCGTAATTTTTTTTTTTTTTGAAATTTCGAAAATTGTGGTCCTGAGACGGTGGATATGAAAAATCGGCAGCGCTGCAGAACTCCGGTGATATCTCGGAAAGTTCCCAACCGATTCTGTTGAAATTTGGCACAGACCTTTAGTGCATGCGCCGCTATGGCCGGTGCCTCAATGGCGGTAATGAAAAAAAAACTTTTTTTTTACAAGCAAAAAACCCGGTAAAAAACCGAAAAAAAAAATTTTTTTTCTTCAAAATTACGCCAAAGTCTGATTTGTTGTTTTTTTCTTCTAATTCTGGCATAGGCCATAGCTAAGAGTGTGTAGATACTGATTTTTTTTTGTTGCTTGCTTTCAGATACCTCAGTCGCCTACAATCACCGGAGTTCTGCAGCGTTGCCGATTTTTCATATCCACCGTCTCAGGAAACAATTTTCGAAATTTCAAAAAAAAAAAAATTACTCATGCTTATGACTTATGAATAAAGACGTATACCAAGCGGCAACTCTCTATCTCGCTTTCTTTCCACACAACGAACTGTAGAATATAGCGCGACCTATTGGGTAGACGACCCCCTTAATTTGCTTGCAGCAGTAATAGAGCAAAATTATCGCCCCTATCGTCATCAACAAAACAGGCATAAATCCACGAATTAAAATTCTCCGGACTTCCGACTTTAGTTCAGAATTCTCGTAATTTTTCCGCACTTCCTAGAAATGGATCCCCGCGGCAAGAGCTTATACCAACACTCAAAGGCATACATATCACCGCATGCTTGGCACACCCCATTGCAAAAATTCATAAGAACAATATTGCGCGCCTGAATTTCTGTACGTTAACTGCGGTTAGTACCGCATCGCAAAGTGAAGGTATCAGATATTTTTGGCCACACTTCCGATGTAAGAAACGTCTGAATATGAACGTCTGCTTGTGTTCATTGTACTACATACTACAGCTATAGAGTCCAAACGACAGAACCCTAGAGCAAATTTTTCGGTTGCAGTTATTTGTTCCGAATACGAGTTCTTTATACATACTTAGCTTTATATTCTTCGGTGGTAATTCGGCATAATACGTAAACGAAAATTTGCCTTTTACAAAATGTCCACTCATTGAATATTTTCCTTTTACAAAATATTTACGGACTGAATTTGATAAAAATGCCCCCCCTCATGAATTCACTATTTTCAGATAATGTTTTTTAAACCCCTTTCCCCGCCTTTACTTACATATTTCAACACTATCTAATTGTCCTCGATGGTTAAAAACATTTTTCGAGCCGATTAGGGCTGGAGCCCCACTTCTAGATAATTACAGATACTTTCTGTCGCGATGAATTTTAGTTATCATCGTGCGGGAGGGTTTCCGTTAGCGAAACTGTCACCGTCTCTTCATGTCTAGTGATTACTCACTGCGTACCCTTTGGTTTTCCGAGAAGAGTTGCATTTGATATTTTTTTTTAGTTTTCTCTATGGTGTCTATAAATAATAGTATGTGCACTACCTAAAATTCGAAACCCAGGGTCTGTCGCGACACACTAGTGTGATCCGTGGACGACGTTGCAGTGGCATTAGTAGCTTTATGGTTTAAAATATCTCTTTAATCCAAAGAATTGCTACCTACCAAACACTGAGTTTCAGAACCCCGAACCCAGCGTCTAAATTGTGTTTTCATTTGGGAACTCGGTAATTGTACCTACCTACCTACTATGAAAAAAAATTCCATAAGGCACTTCTAAAATTTAAGTAAAACATAATTTACTAATAGAGCTCTGTCTTCGCTCACGCACTTTCCTAGAATTCTATACAAGGCTAGATAACTTTATATCATGTTGCCGAGCAAAGTAGCAAAATTGTGTCATATTTTATCCCAGTCATTGTTTTACCGAAAGAAAAAGATTAACCTTTTCAGGACTATCATCCCACACAAGGACCTCCTACGTTAAAAACTTCGTCAGTTAGGGCTAAGAACACATTTTCATCGGGTTGGGGCACGAAAAGGGTGTATCCGCTCTTTGTTCAGTCAGCGTTTTTTAGGCTCGGTTTACACTTCGATGACAAGGAAAATAGCTTGAAGTCTAAATGAATTAAATGGTATAAAACATCATAGTCTGGAAACAGTTAGACAAAAGAAACTTTGGGTCCAAACCTCAGTAACCCGGCGCACACTGGTAGGGTAGATTTGATGAATGGGTGCGAGTTCTTTGACTTTCAATGAATTTAGCAACAAGTCTCGGTCACGTATTGCAAACGGCCTTTTCCTGGAACCCTAAACTTTTTCTTCCACCAATTTTGCAGAATGCAGACAGTGAAATTAGGTGGAACGTACTGAAGCCCCTGTGGAAATTCGCTTGCCACTTTGCGTAACAACATTCTGCAAGGGACTCTTATATTCCGTTATGGTAACGCTGCCTCCGAAGGAAAATTCTCCTGGAGGTTGTTCTGGGAAATCGCACTCCATCCAGAGAAAGAAAGGTGGCACAGGATCACCGAGCCAAAGGGAAGGAGCAAAGTGGATAACTGTGGCCGACTTACCCGGTTGTTGTTTTGGTGCTGTGTGTCATTTTGTTCACCAGGCTGTTGACCTGTGCGAATTTTCTTGTTTTGGGGACCGTCACCACCACCGCCGCCCCCACCATTGAACGCCATAGTAGTCGCCGTTGTGATGTTGTTCGTTGTGCCGCCCGGAATTGAAAAACAGGTGGATGTTATGGGAGCCCCGGCCTCCGACACTGTTGCCGTTTTTACAGTAAAATCCTGGCACTCTTGTCCAACTCAACCCCCCGCACGAGAGCTTCGGGGAAATGAGAGATGTTTCGATGAATACGGACGACGTCGAGGATGCAACCTTCGAGCCACCCCCTGACGAAACTTCACCGCAGCGCGGAACGGAAGAAACGACTGCCTCGTTTCGCACAATAGCACGGCACACGACTTGCTTTCTTCTTTACTTATTTTATAATAAAATATCACAAATAATCCCTAAAAACAGCTGCTCAAACAAATCGGGATTGGAGCTGGATGAAGCATAGACACCAACCAACACAAGCACACACAACTGGCGAAGGCACACCAATACTTGCAGCCGTACTCCTTTTCTGCGACTGAATTAGGAATTTTCCTTATCCCCCCGTTATGCGCCCTTAATTTTACTTTGCACCATTTATTCGGAAATTGACTTCATCACAAGGGCATTCGCCGAGATCGAGACGCGAGTCGAACCAAGTCGCAACCGCGGAAAAACTCTGCACGAACGGTAAACGATAGACCGAACAACCCGCGGGGAACTCTGCCTGTCAAGTTTTCCTCGTTTTTGTTTCCTCTGGATTTTCTTATGTTTTTTACCTGTATGTCAGTGTGTCTGAGGCGTGTTGGAGGGTCTAAAATGTTTTGCCGCAAGTGCAATTGCGAATTATCGACAACCTCGGACCAATTCAAACAGATGGTTGGATTTAGCAGGGAGGGTAGCTGCGTGTGCTGGTTCTGTATCTTTTCTGTTAAATCTGCTCGTGGTATATTTCTGTAGCTGATTAGTCTGTTTCTGGTTTGCAATTTTTCAGGAATATTTCCTCTGTTTCAACTCTACTTGTGTAGGGAAAACACTGAGCACAGAACTTGGGCACCACTTCCACCTCCGAAACGCTTCAAAGTACAAATCGTACTGATGCCAAGTGCACAGCCGAACGCGAACGCATTTTCACACACTCCCAAGCGACGGAATCATAAAAGCTGCCATAGGAGCTGAGAAAACCCTACTTCTACGTTCTACTACACAGCGGACAATACGCGAAACGGGAGCACTTGCCGACTGGCGCGCCGCTGTCCCAGGGCAGGTGTGTGCGCGGGTAAACAAACATGTATTGCGAAGTACTTCACGTTAATTGAACCCTTGTGGCGATGCGCAGCCGCGCGCTCCGAGCTTTCATTGCCAAACAACGGCCGCTTTTCAGCGTAGTGGTTTGTTGTGTTTCGTTTCGCACATTTCGTTTCCAATTCCACTGAATTAAGCTCTCCCATCGGCCACGGCACGGAGGAGTTCCACTGCGCTTTCAATGCGTGCCAGAAAGAGACCCCGCCGGTGACCAGGGAAAGTTGTTGCCGGTAAATTAGAAAACACTTTGGGATGGGTGGGATTTTCGTCCGCGCCGTGGCACTCGACGGTGGCCGAAAGGAGGAAAATGGGTACATGCGCCCATCGCCACATGACCAGACCACGTCGGACGGAACCATTTGCTCCGATGCTTTGCTGCCTGCTGCATTTACCGTTCGTTACCATTGAGATCCACGGGACGCTCCGCTTTGGCACTGCTTCGGGTTCTGGCTGGCCTGGCCTGGCCTGGGCTGGGTCTATATTTTGACAGTGTGCTTTGCTGAGCTTCAGTTTCGGGTTCATGGGAAAATACGTTCCCGAGACTCCATGGCGCGTATCAAGTGCATGTAGTGGCAGTGCAAGAGCTGCTCATGGGCTGGAGGATTTTGGGTTTCTGCTCCAAATAATAAAGTTTATTCCATGGATTCCTTTTTCCTAAGAGTACAGTTAAACTAACGGCTTAATAAATAAATTCTGATAGTTAAATTTCAAATGATAGAAGCAACCGAAGGAAGTCAGCATCTGTTTATCACTTCTATCGTCACCCATTTGCAAACAGTAAAATACTTTAAAAATTTGTTCCCACTTTTATTGAAATTTTAAAAAAATAACTGTTAAAATTGAGCCCTATGATTTATTTTCATCTATTTAATCAGTGGCTTCGTGCATTGCTCTTGGACGATTAGAAATGCTTTAACGGAAATGAGGTGAGGTTCGATTTCAAATTTACTGACTTCTCAAGGAGCATCGAATCTATTGCCAAAGATTTGGAAATTAGCTGGCAGTTCCTGAAATATCAGAGATATGTGGGAATAGTAAACATTTTCCCGGAGGCTACCCAAACGAACCAATAATGGATTCAATGAAAGCTTTTAGAGTTCACTTTAATTTAGCAATAATTTCTTCAACTGAACGGTTCGAACAGTTCCGTAATCATTCGTTTCGTTTGCTTTGTGTACAATAGTCAGCAGGCTCCTGAATTACAAAATGTACCTAAAATAATTATGTAAGTACGCAGCGTGAAAAGAAGCAGTCCAAGAAGCAACTCCTGGGAAGCCATGGATGCATTCCCTTCCGTTGGACACTCCATTTCTCTTTAACATTGCATGTCCGCAGGAGGAAGCAGTAAAAAAGATTTTCTCTGCTTCCACCTAGCTTCTCCGGAATGCACATGGAATCTAGTTCATACTGCTCCCAGCTTGCTTCTATGGAATGCAAGTGGAATCTTTTGAAATACTTTCATATTGCTCCCAGCTTGCTTCTCTGGAAGTATAATCTCTAATGCATGACATGTTTTTCGTTTTAAGTCAAAGATCAAGGGCAGGTCAAAAGGCGAACAAAAATGAAAGCACAAAACTGATTTTATTATTAAAAACACACAAAAACGCAACAAAAACACTCAATAGAACGCAAAACCAAAAACGCACCTTACTGCACAAAAAGATCAAACAGGAATGAGCAAGATTTCGTTTTGTTTTCTTAAAAACTTAAAAACAAAGCGAGAAGGTTCGCTCCCAGCAAGCTCAATTCGGTGATGCATACTTATCTTTCCCGGAATCAACAGGGAAGCAACATTTTTGCACTCATAAAGTTTACTGATTCCAAATCCGATTCCCTAGAAAGGCCTCACCAAATTTCCCGCTGGGTAGGTACCCAGCGGGAAAAGAAGCGCTCAAAGATGCAAACGGAAGCAATTCCTTGGAAGCTATGGAGTGATTCCCTTCCGTTGGACACTCCATGTCTTTTTAACATTACATGTCCGCAGGAGGAAGCAGTATAAAAGCTTTTTCTTACTGCTCCCAGCTTGCTGCTATGGAATGCAAGTGGAATCAGGTTCATACTGCTCCCAGCTTGTTCAACTTACCTTCTCTTTTATGAAAGCACAAAACTGATTTTATTATAAAAACCACGCAAAAACGCACCAAAATCACTCAATAGAACGCAAAAATACGCAACTTACTTTATTGCACAGAAGATAAAACAGGAATGAGCAAGATTTCGCTTTGTTTTTCTTATGAGTCATGACTTGAAAACAAAAGGGAGAAGGTTCGGTCCCAGCGATCAATTGGGTTGATGCATACCTGCATTCCCCGGAATCAACAGGGAAGCAACATATTTTTCGCTCGCAAAAAGCTCAGTTAGGTGATGCCTACCTGCATTCCCCGGAATCAACAGGGAAGCAACATATTTTTCGGTCGCAGACAAGCTCAGTTAGGTGATGCCTACCTGCATTCCCCGGAATCCAAAAGGAAGCAACATATTTTTCTCTCATAAAATTTACTGATTCCAAACCTGCTTCCCTAGGAATGCCTGACCAAATTTCCCGCTGGGTGTGTTCCTTGAAACATCCAGCTTAGATTTAATTTCACATAAATAAAAATATCTGATCATTAGCTGGAAACACAAAGCAAAGCAGTTTTTGTCTTTGTTCGAAGTATGTACCGTTACATTGATTTGCTTTTGCAAAGTGAATTCCGTCGCGTTAAATAGTGAGGATCGTGAATCTATTGAATTTTTACTAGAAAACAAAACTATTCGTACTAAAGCACGTAAGGGCTATTTAACAGTAAAACATTGTTGTTGTTTTTCGTAAAACACATGAAGTATATAAAATTTTTTTGGAACGAAATTCCTTGTTCTTATTAATTTAAGTAGTTATGGGAATATCGTGTCCTGAATCTTATGCTACAACTAAAAGAACCGGAGCTAAACCAAAAGTTAACGAAAGGGATATAAGGGAAATAACACGCTTTAAGACCTAACCCGTGTAGCCGTAACGTAAAGTAACATAACGTAACGTACACATTTAACGAAACTGAGTTCTGCCCGAGATAGAATGTAAAGATACGTAACCGCAGTTGGAAATGCCGCCGAAATAGGAAAGTGAAGTGACATAACCTTAGAAGCACTCAAGTAGGTGGAAATGCTGATAGCGGGCTGATTCTTTACTTAATTAAACTTTGATATGCAAATCGTTCTCCTGTCAGTTGACACTAGCTTATGTAAGTTACCGTTTCAGCGACCCTTACGGGCCCTTTACTTACGGTTGTGACATCACCCATAGTGATCGAATATTCGTCAAGTTCGTTTACGTTAATTTAGGTTTGTCCCATTCATCCCAAGAATGCCGGAATTCCCTGGCTTTAAGTGTTATTTAGTTTGTAAGTATTTTAAAGTATAGTAAATACGCAACCACTGTTTCATATAGTTCAACTCTCTAAAGAATAACTGGTAAAGAGTAGTAGTTCAGGATTTTGGTTTGGGAGGGGTTTGTCCCTGCTGAGGTTTAATTTAAGATTTTTCGCAGAAGGAATCAGATGCCTTGGGGGGGCTTGAGCCCCTTAACCCCCTGTTTTGGCAATGAAGTTTTGCTACATTGCCTGTTATTTATTTTATTTATTTATTTATTATGCAAAAATCTAGTAAAATTTAGTATTCGGCCCGCGCCATCTTGAATTTTTCAGATTTGACAATATATTTAAAATCAACGTACCGAAAAACCTTCATGTGCCAACTTCTGACATCATGACAATCTAGCAAACGTTAGTAATGTGCAAACTTTAATTTTCCAAATTGGAGACCATATTTGACAGCCGAGGTCCCCATAAACCACCAATGTACCAATTTTCATGAAGGTCAATGAAATTTAAAATTCGGCGTTTATTATATTGAATTTTTCAAATGGATACCTACATTTGTAATCTACATCCTCAAACATCTGCCTAGACACTTATCAAATAATACAACTATGATTAACAAAATTAAATAGGAGTAAGTGGATGAAAACTCGAATTCAATGAAACCAATTCAAGCGAAATAAGTAAATGAGAACGTTTGTAAAAACTATACAGCTACAGAGAAGCCACAAGTCGACCAAGTTAAAGGAATAAATATAAATTAGATTAACTTAAATAATTAGATCTTCGTTGAAAATTTTCGAAAGCATAGTTTTCGTATTTCCACCGCTACAATTTGATGAAACTACCAAAACAACCACAGAGTCACCTTGGCAGACAAAAGGTCACGTCGGATATTAGCAACCGGGCTGGGCCAAACAAATAACACCGAAGATGTGAGAAAAGGCAAAGATACTCACTGGGTCCAGGGGTTCCATACGCCATCAAATTGTGCTTTTAAGGCAGCTCCTTTTTTTTATAAAGAAAATTGCACGTCAGAATAAGCCAAACCCGCAGAAGGGGATCAAAGGGATCTATTTCCAATAAGGGGTAAAAGCGAAGAGCTTATTCACCCTCTGGCGGGTACAAATTATCTGCAGGTAATCAATCGTTGTAATTACCAAGCAGTCGAAACCGGATTCCTGACGCTCGAAAAGGAGACAAGGCAGATAACAGCGTAGTCCTGGGAGTGTTTTACTGCCCCTAATAACTTCAAATTGAAATCGATTCTGGCTAATTGGGTTTCCTGCTTAGGAATCGATTCGACAAGAGTAAACACTAACTAAACAGTGTGCTACCTCTTAAGCAGCGCGCTGAGACACCACAGTCATTATGACGAGTGCGTTCCAAAATTCCCCACTGATTACGCTAATTATTTTCATCATAACGAGCGCGGAGTGTATTTCTGATGAATATCTGTCACTGACTTTCTCGTGGAAATGTCCATAAAAGCGCTTTTAGGACTTGCTTTCACTGTTCTTTTGTTTGCAAACTCCATTTGTGCAACAAAAAAAAAAAGAAGTTCAAGATCAAAATTGCATGACTGTGCTTTGCAATTGTTCTTCGAAATTATATTTTTTAAAGATTGCTGTTAACCCAGCGCATGAGCCCACACTTCATCTGCGGAACAAAAATGCCACTGTAATGGGGTTATGCGAACCCAGCACTTTCAGCCTGCGCCTTAGCTGTAATTCTCACAGCTTTGGGATGATTTGTTTAAACTAAAAAACATAAGGTATAAGATATCAATTGTTCCTTCTCAAAAACGGGAATTAATGTACACAAAAATGGCTGCTGTGCCGTAAGGAATTTAGGACTTCACTTTAATTAAACTGTAAAATGGTACCAGGTGTGGCGGTTAATAATTCTTAACTTTTTCTTTTAAAATACTTTTTATTTGCAAGAAAGGTAAAAAATGGTTTATTCAAACCATGCGCCATCGCTAGCCACACTTTTTTTCCATCTCTCTGGCAATTTGTGGATGCCCTCCCAGGAAAACCATATTTTTGAGGCGATTCATTCATCCCAGCAAATCAAATGATTCCCTACAGAATCATTTCAAAGAGCATTTCAATCATTTACGATAGTTGTTAAAAACTCAAAAGTAAATTTTAGATTATATGTAGATATGTTTTCTGGCCAAGTTTTAGGTTATAGGTAATTGTAGGGTTTCAAAATCCATACGGCGACCAAAAATGTTCAATTTCAAAAGTTTTCTATGAAAGCGGGTGTTTTTATGTTTCAGGGGTCACTGATATTAAACCTACTATTGAAATTTTTAAATTAATGATGGCGGATCCAATATGGCGACCGAAAATTCTCAACATCAAATGTTGTTCATGTTCATGAAATTATTTGCATTGGGTTTTGGGTGATCATGGGGTGAGGTGGGGGAATAATACACAAAATTTGCAAATTTCTTGAAGAATTTACGCTGCAAACAAAACAAGTTTCGTGTGGTTTCAATTACATTTGGTTAAAAGCATACTCGTCCCTCAACCCTAAATCAATTAAATAAATAAAAGAAAAAAATTCGGACAAATCAGCAATTTTCCAGCCCATCAGGTATCACTGATGTTGCATAACAATTATAGCAATTCTCCCCTGAATTAAATTAATTTCAATAATCATTGAAATAAGTAATTCCATTTTAAATATTTAAATTCCCATCAATCATCATTTTGACCTGAGACTTGGTTTCGCAATGTCGTCAAGTGAAGTTACATAAGCACATTTCAGCGTGCACGCGCAGATGCTATGAAAACTTGCAACACAAACAAAAATCTCAAATTACAATCCAGACGCTGAGAACTGCAACAACAAAAAGAGGATGTGCGTTATTGTAACTATCAAAGCGTGATTTCGGCGTGACGTACTACGTGTTAAATATCCTCGTGCACACAACACTGTGGTGTCCCCCTTAATCCTTTATAATAAGAAAAAGTACAACTAGATTATCTTTCTAATAAATAAATACGTAGAAAATATATATCGGGGAAAAAGACCACATTATTTAGATTAGAGTGTGAGATCTAAATTAATTTCATCCGGAAAAAGAATGGATAGTAACAAAAATATACGCATCGATTGACACAATTTAAAAATAAACATTATGAATGAAATCAATGATGAATTTTCCGCAAACACTTCAGAGAATATTCCCTCCCAAAGGACCAAGTAGCAGTCAGAGAAAATGAAAAGGAAAAATACAGCGCTGTGCTTTTTCAGCTTGTTACAAATCTCGTCCTTGGGTGGTACCTACAGAGCTCCCCACAGCAGATGGTCAGAAATCTCCTGACTGTCGGTGGTCGGTACCACGAAAAAGGTCAATATAAAGCCAAGACATTTATTGCCCTGGATACTCTTGCAGGTGTCCCCAAAAGGACCTCAGTTAATCAAGGATCCGCCGCCTATGCCATGCCTCTGGCTTTTTAACACATTGTTGTGAAGTCAACCGAGAACTTATTGCTCTTTTGTAATCGAAGGGCTTTATTCCGGCGGCCGCGGATCCTGTGGTTGCGGAATTATTTAGTCGTTACGGGACTCGTTCGTCTGCAATGTCCTGTTTTATTAAAAGCATGAAACCGCTGTCGCTAAAGAGGATCTCTTCAGTCCTTGCATATCCTTTCGGCAGGGAGCTCGTTTTAATTTTCTTTTACTGCTAAATTAAAACGAGCTGAAAAGGGGAAATCCTTCATGAAAATTTCAACGTCTGCAATGAAATGAAAGCCATGCTCATTTCGCTGAAGAAACGACACGGCCGGCGCGGCGTGAGATGGCATTGCTTTCTGAAGCCCCATCAAATGATCTCTGCCTTTTGACAATCGCTTGTGGAGCCTTTTCAAGTAATTGTCGCCTTCTGATGGTATCGACAATGTGTCCGTCGGTTCCCAAACTCACGCACTTTCATTGATTAATTAATTCACCCTAACGAGGCAAAGTCATCAATTAAGCAGCACAAAGAAGGCATTATTTACGCAGGGTAAGAGGCAAGCAGACACAAAGCCAAGAGCAAGAAGATCGATATTTGCATGATTGTGATTTCACGAGCGTTTTTCTGTGAACGTACCTGAACGTGCATCCATATGTATGTACATCAAATTCACATAACGCATAGCTCACCCAATAAACTATGCTTTCCAGTTCAACAGTTGGAAATTTGATGTGAGTTTTGAAAGTATTCGCCAAATAAAATAATTTTAAAATGTACATATTTTATTCATTTACTAGCAGACGGGGCCCGACCTTGCATGGCCATTTCCATATTTATAAATTAAATTATCTGTTTTCATAAGCCGTAAAACCTTAGCAGAATTCATGAAATTGTGTCATACGCGGAGACAGTTGCCTCCATTCGTTATCGTTCTTAACAGTTAAACATTATCGTAATATATTAACCGACTTTTTATGACCAGAAAATGACGAAATGGGCATAGATGACACGTTCTTCCAACAAGACGGTGCAACATTTCGCACTGCGGCTGCACAAATGCAGTGTTTCGAGACGAAGTTTCCTTGGCGTATTATCTCGCGCCGGGGAGAAGTGAATTTGCCATCAAATCGTGCGTTTTAACACCCTTTATATCTTACTTTATGTTATTGGGATTTTTGGGAAGAAAAGTGTATACAACCATTCCGGAGTTGAAGACGGAAACTCGATGTGTTATTGACGAAATTCAACTGCCATTATGCCAAAATGTAATCGGAAATTTCTTCAAAAGAGTGAACGTTTCGTTTGCCAACAAAGTTTAGACGGGCATTTGTCGAATATTGTGTTGTACACTACACTTAACTTCCATATCCATATTCTATATTAAAATAAAAGCATTTACGTAGTTCAAATGAAATATACGTTTGGGGTGGGTAAGTGAATTAGCAGTGTTCGTTTCGTCGCTGGATTAAAAATGTCAGATTCTTTTTCCAATGTTGCTATTTCCTTTGATAAATTTATTTGCAATATTTTTACTTCCCGTCCATAAGTTATGCCATAATTAGGCTACACCGGAAAAAATGTAATTGCAATAATAATTGGACAAACGTAATACTGATATTTTGATAAAATCTTGTACAGTCATGTTCAGCATAATGTAGGGGTGCACCATTTATAATAAGTCCGCAGGAAAGTTCTCATCGGTAAAACGTTGCCTAATGGGATTTTTAATAAATCCATGTAAGGTATATTCATGAAACTTTTTCTTAACATCATAAATGCACAATTTTCTAACAATTTTCTGTGTAATGCAGAAAGTTTATAACTTAGTCACTTAGTCTTGCCTATGCCAGGGGCCAAGCAACCCCCCTTCCCCCCTGCCCCACCATGGCTACGCCAATGCCTGATGGGCCGAGGAAACTATAAAGACAACTTTTGGAAAATTGTTTTCGCTCCTGTGATGTGGTGTCCATGGCGTAAAAGGATTCAACATAATGCCATCAGGCCAGAACTATTTAGAGCTAATCATAAGAAATACACGATCGGGGACAAAATTGCGGAATGATGCTTTGCGATATAAATAAATAAAATTGTTAGACCTGCAAATATTTTGGTTGTTAAAAAAAATTATAAATAGCGGCTTCAGCCTTGTCTAATCTCAGCTTAAAAGACATGAAAAAATTGTCATCGTTTTCGTTGCCGGTGTCTCATACGTCCTTGGCTACTTCGAAATGAGGCGTCCCAAAAAGTGTTGGGCCCGTACCAACGTTTATTTCCCAAGTATACGTGTAGCGTCGGGAAAATGGGTCAATTAAAATATTTTTTTTAATTCCGCAACCCATTACCCAATTCCAAAATATAGAAAGAGACTCCGCGGGGAAATTCGCAAATCCTCATGTTCTTACATTGATCTGTGAAAGTATTTTAATTAGGCTATAGCGACAGGCTCCCTGTACAAAGCTATTTTGTTTTTTAATTTCAAACTACTCAGACTTTTTATGTGTGCAGTCCTTTAATTTAGAAATGATTGAAAAGAGATGAAACCGGGAATAAACTTAATGCTCTACCTGAAAGAGTATCTGCAATTTTTTATTCATTATCTCATGGAGCGAATCATTTTCAATTTCCTTTTAATGTGCTCGTTGAGCGCTGTAATAATGTGCGCATTTCCTATTAAAATGCGGAAAATGGAATCGAAAATGACTGCTCGTGTTCCGGACGAAATGGATTTTTCTTGAAATGCAACGAAACAGGATGAAATTCATGTCCCTAAACTATCAGATTAAACTAATTTCGGTTACGTAAAAAATACGGCCACGGGCGGCCTGAATCAACTGCCGTGAATGAAACTGGAATGGCATCGTACTTGTGAAACTATTAAGCGCTGCACAGGAGGAGATTAATTCCCGTAAAGCTCCTTTTCGGTTCATAATTTTTGCATCTCTCGCCTAAATATGCAGCGCACCTTGCATCTCGAGGAGATCCGGGGCAGGACAAAATTTAACTTTTCCCTTTAAAAAATTATCGTAATTTTCCTCATTTTGCTCTTTATGGCGGAGATGGAAACTTTCCGGCTGAGCGATTTGCTGCTGCTGACACAGCTGTTCATTATACATTTTTTACCTAAATTGAATTTCACCTTTTGCTGAGTTCTCAAGTTATTTGTAGGTATACTCGTAGCTCTAGCACTGCGTTCAACCTATGACGTGCTTGTGGCATCAGAAGTTCACTGGCTCCCGGCAGATTCTACAAAAATATATGAAATTTCCTTTGGCTAAATGGACTTAAAAACTTTCTAATTAGGAATTGACTTCACTTTCTAAAGATTCTGAAGATATCGTAAATTTTGCAATCCAGTCAATAGGACAGAAATTTTGTTTGATGAAAATATTTCAGCCAAGAAGTTTTTCCTGTAGTGTGCTAATTAGTGCCAAACAAAAATCCCAGCACAGTGTTTAATTTTCAATTCAGTAAAGCAATTCTTCTTTAAAAATGTTTGGGTGTGTTCTCCAAGAATAAAAACGCCTTTTAATTATACAGGAAAGGCGTTCGCAAAACAGCGTGGGTATTTGCTTTACGGATACTGCTGGGTGCCCGTACGTTTAATTTGGAAGCGCGCTCTTTGCTGTTTTTTGGTAGACTACTAATGAAATCGTTTCGCACTACGTAGTTCCGGGAAAATTACAGACACACAAATTATATAAAGTACAAGGTGCTTCAAAACTTGTTCAAATTATTAAGAGTTTAAAGCTGCGATTGAGAGATGGTAAAAATAAGGTACAAGAAGAGAAGATTCGTACCACTTCGATAAACAAAAAATGTCAAGTTTTTGGTTCCAGTTCTGTAAAGGGTGTTTTTTTTAATGTTTCTAGTGATAGTCAATTTGACAGCTCACATTTGTGCTCAGTATTTTTTTTCCATTTTACCAAAAATAGACAACGCTTGCAAATCGTGCAAATTTATTTCGAAAGTCGTGAATATTTTGAACACAACATTTTGTTCAGCGATAACGTTCATTTTTGGTTGTATGGCTACTAGTCTACAGTACGTAACCCCTTTTTAAATTGTTTACCACATATTTGAAACTTCGTCAATGGCTTCATTTTGACGGGTCTATCACAATTTTTATCTGCGAAAATTCTCGATAATTCTGCGTTTCAATTTCATGGTGTTATATAATGTTACGATAATGTCTTTTGTGATTACCATAGAGCTGCGTTTTTTCAGTCCAACAACCTGTCGGGTTCACGATTCCATGTTTGTGATTACCACATGTCGGCCAAATATCACATGTGACAGATGAGAGTATTATATGACTGATTATTGCAGTGTCCGACAAAAATATTGCGACGTATTTACAGTCCGACAAACAAACAAAAAAATTAAAAGGACGTATCGTAAAATCGCATAATTTTCTCTTTAATTTGCTAACTGGAGAATCAATTTTTGCGGTTGTTATAATTCAATTTCCTCCAGTACACCTGGAAAACTAATAAAACAATCGTACGAATATGAATTACGAATTTCCAACACTATACACAAGACACAGAAATATTACACTATTTTTTATTTCATCATTTTATGGCAGGTTTAAAACCAACTACCCCGAGAACCCGTATTGCGTATTTTCAGTGCAATCCCTTGAAGTTTAACTTTTTCGGTAGCCATTTTGGGTCCGCCATCTTGAATTCACCGAACACATGTACTTTGCATTTGTTTCAGAGTTTCCATGAAGATTATTTAACTCGAGGTTGCTATATAAACTACTTTTTAAATAAAAATGTTTTATTACACCACGGAGCTCGTTTAGAATTCCATTTTTGCGGGAAAATGGGGAAATTATTGTTTTAGATGGCTCAACTGATCTGGCTTTGTTTTCTACTGCATTTATCTTACAAACGCGTTGGAAAATAGCTCGCAAGTTGACGTAATATATTCGGATTTTGCCAAGGCTTTTGAGTCAATATTTCGTGTTAGTTAAATTTGTACGATTTTAATTCTTCTATTTTTCGCTGGTTTCAAACCTACATATATGTAGAGCACAATATGTAAAAATATTCGGTGAAGAGAAATTATTGTTAACTCGGGGGTTCCTCAAGTGAGTCATCTAGGACCTAAACTCTTTTTTGCTTTTTTTTAATGACATTGTAGATTGCTTTGAAAATGCTTAATGCCTCCTATTAGCTGATGATTCAAAACTATTCCATTGAGTTTACCGATACGTTTGATTTGTTCACTCGTTAGATTCGCTAGTCTTCGCTTCGCTTCTAACGCGCACTGTGAATGCAGCCTTAAGCGACGGGGGAGCTTGCAGTTTACGCCATGACTAGAAGTTTGCTTGCCTTGGGAGGCAATCTGAGGTCAGCTGAAGTGAGAAAAGGCGTATTACGATATTACCTAACTAAGTACGTAAAGAGCGTGAATAGCTCCTTCCTGTTGTGATTTTAATAAACCGTCCTAATATGAATAAAATCTCTCACAAGTATATGCCTATGTTGCCTGATCTGAATCCAGTGTTTTCCCTTCCCTGTGAATAGCTGGGAACAATTTTAATTTGCTTTCCAGACTACTTTCATCTACTATTAAAAGGTACTTCGTAGAATGGTCCGACGCACGTGGAAGACGCCTGTACCTATACCTGTACCGTAAATGCCGTAGCAAGCTACTGGTAATTTGATAACAAACATCTCAAAACCACATTTTCCTATAGGCGTGCTATTTTGGGATATAATTTAAATGTTGCACGCAGCCTCTGGGAAATTCTCGTTTTAAGTTTGGTTGCGAAATTCAATTTAATTTATTTTTTCATCCTTCCGAACGGAGAGAAGAAATTTTCCCGTTTTTGCGGAGCGCAAAGATATTTGCGGCTTTTAAATTAGCAAGGAAAGAGATTTTTATAATGGAGAATGGGTTCGGGCAGCTTATTAGCAATTCCTGGAATTCTTTGAATTTGCAATTCTGGCATACATATGCATAGAGTTTCCTTTTCCTCCACTTCCTGGACTGGACTCCCCACAATGCATATTCGACTATGCGCCGCAAAGCTGCACTTTAGTCCTCCACATCTGCATGCCTTGCAGGACTATTTAGAGCTTGCATTGGCTTAAGTGTCCCAAACCCACAGAACCGTAAAAGGAGCTTCTTCCTTTCAGATGTACGGATGGCACGGACACAATCCCGGCTCCATCATGGGCGAACGAAAAGTTTTCCACAATTTTCGAATCATCAGCTGGAGCCCAGTGGCTGCTCGCCCTCGCATTGAAGGGTGTGTAGTGTAAGGCTGCGGATGTGACCGAAATTTTTATTCATGGCTAATCAACTTTTCATTTGCCCGCCCCATGACAATGTCCTTTATCTCTGGTGCGGCATTCCTTCCTACTTCCTGTTGCTTTTTGGATTCCTCATTTTATTGGCAGAGCTGTGCTGCGGCCTTTGCACGCTCCCTGGCCCCAGCAGAGTTTTATTGCAGAGAGTAAGAGGCTGCCCCTAATCCCTTGAGAAGATTTGATTCCTTTCCTCCTTCGCTAAGAAAGGCGTAAAATTGCCCGCGAACGTGACGAATTGCTGTGTGTAAATGCAATAAACTGACACCTATTGAGTAGACACCTTCGTCGAATTCCCAATTTTCATTGACAAGCTGTTCAGTGTTTCTTTCATGGTCCTGATTACTACCATTCTGATGATACTCGTTCATGTTACGACACATGTCCCGGTGCAGTGACTTACCTAAGGAGGCGAAGCTTTTATGTAATTTTGGGGTATTTATTTTCCTAGAATAAATGCTATCCAATTTCTCTGTAATTGAAGTTCTGGACCCTCTGAATCGTTAGGTTTAATAATGGCTAAAAAAAAACTTAGAATGTGTCGAACTGGCATAATTATTGTTCTGTATTTAATTTGGGAAAAACCTTTTACCAGTGTTTTTTTTTTATTTATGAAAAACTTATGCTATGGCAATGCGATGGTGGAAATCTTTTCTTACGCATCCTGATTTTTAAAAGAGAGTTTTACTACATACGAGGATGTTTTTTTAGAAGTTTGTTTTTCTTTCTTTTTTTGTTTTTTTGTTTTGTTTGCAACGCTGTTTCTAGTGACAGTCAATTTGACAGCTGGCTCAGTGCTGAGTATTGTTTTGCCATTTCACCATGAATAAACTTCCGCCTGAACAATGCTTGCAAATATTTCTTTATTTATTGAGCATGTTGACTACTATTAACCCGGGGAATGTTTTCGATTCATTCTGCAAAGGTTTACCGTTTATGAATTCAGATAAAAATTGAAACAGTTGCCCACATTCGTCAACATTTTTAATTTGGAAATATGAAAATAAGAATCATGTGGGATTGGAACCCGGGACGTCTAGAACCATAGTCCAATGCTCTACCCATTGATCTACGGATAGCCTCATGGCTATAAAAAATCGATTAAGGGCCTACAATTTGTCGGTTTCCAAAAATCGATTTTTTTGTATGTACTCGTATGTAATGCAATCTCACAATCAACATTTCAACTAAATAGTTCTGATTAAGCTAGCACTTTGAAATTTTGCACACGTGTATAAGTCCAGTAACAATGCAATACAGTATATCCAATATCCGTCAAATCCAATATGGCAGACGCCGCTAGATGGCGGTTCACCTTTTTCTTGACAACGCTGATGAACTTGATGTGGATACGAGTATCAAATGAAAGTTTTCGACGAGTAGTAACATATACGGTAAGCCACGTGACGTCATTCCAATCTCAATATGGTGTTATATAGATCACGCCGTATTATACTTGAGATCAAGGCTATTTGCAGAGGGCCAAGCATATGTAGTTCTTAGCAGAGTAAGAACACTCGATGGACTTCGCATTGAAGAGCTTGACTGCACACTTACATATATACTTGTCGCATTCATTACACTGACCTTAAGATATACCTACATTAAATGGTTAATATAATCTAAGGAGTAAAAAATATAAAAAGTAAGTTTTTTAACAATAAGTGTTTATTTAAGTCAAATAACTAAAAAATAAAAAAATATTACCTACGTATGTATTTATGCAATTTTAAGAACTTTTGCAATTGCACAAACTGTAACCAATTTTACTAAATTAAATTGTTGTGTCCATTGCGCCTACGTGATGTGAAAACTTGTTGCGATGTAGTATATTGAGTATTCACATTAGGCTCTTTTTTCGCAGGAACGCGTAGAGGTAAGTTGAAATTAATATCAAATACTCAGTTCTACGCTCGCTTGGAGCTGTGTAAAAATCTTCTTCTTCTTATAAGTCAATGCAATCAAAAAATATGGCATATTTTGACACTCGCAAATAAATCAAAACATATAGGGTACTTCCTGTTGACCCAGAATCATGAAATTTGGCAAAAAGCGCAAAGTCTCACAACACAATTAAAGGAAAAAGTCCGAAAATCGTTAATTTGTAGTTATATAACTTGAAATAGTATTTTTATGAATTACAGTCATTTAATTTTCGGCATTCGGAACCCTTAACGCGCCAGTCTGACTCACACTTGTCTGCCTTTTTTAATTTCAGATAACACACTTTTTTTCAGCAAAAAGATGGTAAACCCTCTTAAATCAAAAATGAGATTTTTCAAACATTCCAATCGATGCTACATTTTGAAAAAGCCACTTTAGAACTGAAGCGTTTTCCTTTGAATAAAAAAATAAACACTTTAATTTAAAGCAAACCTTTGAAAATCAAAGTATTTACTTTCGAATCAAATACGTTAAGGGATATAAAACGTATCAGAGAAGCCGTAAAATATAGGAGGCTGAAGATATATAATGTAACTCATCGCAACGGTCTGTTACTTAAGCGAAGCGAACCTTAAGTTTAGCATTCAGCAAGTCAGTGGCAGTGACCAATGTCTGGAATTTTGATTGGGTGCAGGAATTATTGCATTTTGTCCTCACCTGGCGTAGCTAATAAAGCACCTCGCTGATGTCTCGCGAAACAGTTCTCGCTTCTCGGATCGTTTAAAAGAAAAGGACGAGGACGCAGCGCAGCGCAGCGTAAACAGCATTGTCAGAATATTTGGTCTTAATTAATATTCCTCAGATTTCAACACAACCTCACTTATTTTAGCCCGAGAGCATAAAACAATTCAATCTTTGCTAACCAGACCTACGAAGGGAGACACACATTCTTTGGCACTTTTGTTTGAACACGCTGTGCTTCGCGAGTGAGGCCGTTTAATTAATTAAATCTGTTGTTTGAGACAAATTCCAATCATCTCACTAAATTTACGCTGTCAAATGACTTCGGTGTGCGATCTTTCTGCGCAATTCGACGGACACCTGTTTGGCTGTTCAGAAATCACAAGTGGCATGTTCGCTGGCTGGGTGTCGTCTGCCTTTTGCGACTGACATGATTTCAAGCCTAAATGAGCCTGAACAGAAAATTCTACCCGATCACAATTTACGCTCGTTCCCTAGCGAGACCGATTGCCCCACACACCTAAAGTAGAAAATAGGCACAATATATTACGGCACAGCAGGCGCCGCCGTGTTGAAACTGGGAGACATGAAAATTTGTGGATAAAATAGCTCCGCATGTTCTGCTTGAATGAGGACATCTGCATATGACACCCAACATGTTGCCTGGGGTTCAAAACTTGCTCCTCAAGATGCACTTCCCAGCGGAGATGGGCGCAGCCTTTTTCTGCAAAGTTGAAAAAGCGAAAACTTTGTTTACGAAAGTGTCATTACCGCACATAGTGCACTGATACCGAGTTCATCCGAAGCCCACCATAGCACCGACCGTTTCGGCAGAACAAAATCATTTCGCTAAAGGCCCCCAGGACTTGCGGAGTTTGAGTTCCTGCCGGGCTGTTTTATAAAAATTTATTTTTTTGGGGTCGGCCCCTGCTCGAAAGCAAACGCAGCGGTTACTCTGTTTGTAGTCCTCAGGCCTCGGGCGATTCCGGCCCATTCACTGGGGTCGTACTCTTGAGATCAAATTAATTTTTGCCTCTTGACCACCGAGGCTTAAGGGTAATGCGGTAGTCAAGAAAAACACCACAATAACACATGAGGTCGAAACACTCCCTTTACATTTCGGTCCTGTTGTTTCGGTGGTGTGCACTGCAAACCATAAGTCTAACAGTTCGGGAGACCAAACTGATGATACAAGCAGAACTTGTGGATAAGAAACAAACCGCATATGTGATCAAAGCAAAGTGATTTGGGCTTCGAATGTGAAGGAGATTTATGGCAGCCCAAGTGCTGACCAGTGCCCTAACTCTCTGGACCGGACAGTCCTCGAAGGAAGCACAATTGTCCAGGATTTCCGAATCTCCAATATTGTAGCGAATATTCACCCATTAGCCCAAATGAAATGCAATTTCCTAGTAAATTAATTCTGTTTCGGTATAAATGGGCACTAGAATTACACCATCGATTGGTCAATTCTGCTGCACCTCTACCAACGTGAAACTGTGGAGCACATGTGTCATTTGATTTCAATACTTGTTCCTCTATCTCTCCGATTGTACTTCCTTTATTCCGGAATATATATTTCATCTTGTAGCAATTTTAATGAGCAAGGGAATTACTAAAGTATTTAAAATATTGCGACATTGTAATAAATGGAACAACTTAATAATTCTTTAACGCAGGCTAAGTGAGGGAAGGTAACAACTACCGTAGTTCCCCTTTGAGTCGGATACATCTTAATAATAAAGGGTGTTTTTTAGAGGCTTGTTTTTCGAATCGGCTGGCAGATGATTTGCGCTCAGTATGTTTTGAATCACCATGAATAGACTTACGCTCTGCCTGAGCAATGCTGGCACACTGTGCGAAAAAATTGGTTATTTCCAACACAATATTTTGTTCAGCGACGAGTCTCATTTTTGGTTGCATGGCTACATCAATATAAAAAAATTTCAGTTTCAAGTGCTGAAAAACCAGAACAATTTGTTGAGACGCTGTTACATGCACTTAAAGTCACTGTTTGGTGTGCTTTACGGGCTGGTGGAATCATTGACCTATATTTCTTCAAAGATGATACTAGCCTGAACGTTCCAAGTAATGTGGAGCGCTATAGATCCATGATTACTGGCTTTTTCGTTCCACAGTTGAATGGCGTTAACGTGGAAGAGTTTTGGTTTCAACAAGACAGCGCAACATACCACACAGCGCGCCCCACGATTAATGTCATTTCATTTCACTTATTGTCACATGTAGGTACACAAAATATTACAATTTCTTTTGTAAGTACACTCGGCAAAGTACCAAGCTCTGTATTTACTATTTATATACATAAACTAAACCTACTATACAGGAAAATCAAAATTTGAATATAAGAGAGGGAGAGAGAGAAAAATTCAAGATTAAAATTGACAATACGACCTTGTAATAATCGAAAAAAAGAAAATTAAAAGGTACAAGACAAAAGGAGTCGTTCAAACTCAACAGCTGAAGACGCACGCTGTAAATAAGAATATTTTATAGCATTAAGTATGTAGTTGAAATGTCCACCGGGGCTTTGCTTGGTGGCACGTATTCGGGAGGTCCAATTTTCCAATCAATCTGAATTTGTTATGTTGACTTTGAGGGCATCATTTTTTTTACTTAATATAGCCCCAAAGGAGGAAATCTAAAGGCGTTAAATCGCACGATCTCGAAGGCCAGTTCACGTCGCCCTCAAATCTCACGTGCAGAATGTCCATCGTGGCATGCGCTGTGTGGCACATAATGCCATCCTGTTGGAATCACATGTCGTCGGTATCCATAGCATCCAATTTAGGCCACGAGGAGTTGCTTATCATCGATCTGTAGTGCTCGCCGTTGACGTCGATAGATGGTAAAGATAATTTTTTTGCCGAAATTTGATCAACTTCCGAGTACGTGCCACCAAACAAAGCCATTGGAAGTGAGTCGGAAAAAACCGCGAAAATGGACACTATTTTGCAGTCGAACGAGACTCATTTTTCAATGGTGCTGAGTAGGGGCCGCAGTCAGTGGGAATCTTGGAGTGTCTGCTATGAGGCAAAGGGTTGAACATGTTCAAAAAGTTTATGGTTCTCCGTTTACAGGTTGACCTATGGAGCACACCTAAAAATCGTGAGTGTTATAAATTTTATGTACTTAGGTATGGAACCCTAAGAACAACACACTTCTGCCGATAGTTAATGCTGGAACCACACAGTTATTAATCGAAATAAAGTGAATCGTCAGAACAAACATAAGAGAGGGTAAGGAGCTAAACATTTCCCGGGATCGTCCTTTACACATTGGCATCGTCAGGCAAGTAACTCCCAGAATGGAGCGGAAAGTGATTTCCACAGTTCCGGAGAGTCGTAAACTTCCCTTTAGGGAAATTACTAAGATCCTGCAAAATGATGGAATTAACATATCCCACCGAACTTTGAGGGGATAAGCGCTGAAGGCAAACATTAAACGCTGCCGTCCAACAAAGAACTCCGATTAACGCTAGAACCGGGGCTTCTCGTTGGCATTTCGCTACAGTGCATAAAAACAAAATAAGGATGGATAATTTTAGAAAAGCATTAAAACTTTATCCCTGCGAATCAAATTTTTTCAGCGCTAATCACTTGGCCAGGCTGTGTGTGGCTGTGTGTATTTGTAATTCAAATTTTACAACCTGAAAGTCACCCCTACTCCGCGTCTTCTAGCGCCATGTATTGTTCTGCGCTATTATTTCTGTAAGTGTTGATTGTATCTGAGTGGGTGCCTTAGGACGGCTTCCCAACGGTTACTACAATTATGAGAGCGTTTCACTATTTCTAAACAAAAATAAAAAATTCGCCACTAAATTATTTAAACAGGGTTACATCGTCGGCCGGTGAAATATGTAAGTAATTAACGTCAGCAGCATTTACCAGTAAATTAAAATTGATTGATTAATTTGCGTGAAGTGCGGCAAGAGCTCTTGATTGGCCACAAGAACCGAAGTCCCGTCCTTCACAGATATATTTAGAAGAGCTTGGTGGCTATAATGGCTTCCTAACTGCTGGGCTAGGAAAATTGCGACTACATCGACTAAGCTGGACAATTCGCCTGAAAATTGGGTGTAACCTAATAAAATGTATAGATTGGGTCTGCACCAGGCAGGCCAGGCCACTACGGACGAGCGCAGTGGCGGCCTAATTTTCCGCAATTCTTCGCGTTGTATGCAAAAATAGAACTCCCGACGAAGATAACAATGCGGGCCTTAATGCATCTTGTCGTCGCGTCATGATCATCCAATTTGTCCAATTTTTTTGCGCTGTCATATTGCCGCGGAAAGTGGGATTGTGCCGCGCGTCCGGCGGTACGTGGCTCTTCCCATTGGAACGATGTCCAGCGGTGTCATTTATCCCGGGACTTATCACTTTTTAATTTAATGGTGGTGGCAATTGTGGCATTTTTAATCCGCCTACCGTCAATGTTTTCCCATGGCGCCTCGCCGCCTTCGCAGATTCTGCCGAAGATTGATGGCTTTTAATCAGTTGCGCCAACTTCGACACAGAATTGATAGATTACTCGTGCTAATGCGTTTTTTCACGCTGTCTACAGCAAAAAGCGCTCTGCTTGTTTTATGGTCCTGCAATTATGTGTACGGCAGATGAATTTGATAGGGCTGGGCTGGGGCTCCAGGCAAGTGTTTTGAAATATTAACACGAAATGGCCTTTCCGGTAATCCATGCCATACAAAGGCAACTCAAGCAGTTACTCAGCAGTTTAGCAGATTTTCACAGCTTCAACTTTAATTACGTAAGTACTTTCCACAATTTGAAGTTTTTTACATTCAAGGAATAATTCGGTAAACTGCCATGTCTTTCCACCTCTTGCTAATTCGTGGCTATTTCCCTTCCGCTAATTTTCGAAAATTCGCCTGACCAAGGTGTACACTGTACGGGCCGGGCCGCTATTGATTCACTTTATACATAGTACATGAGTTGACAGTACGTTTACCAGAGGGTTTATTAGGCTGGAGAAATTAGGTGGGATCATGGTAATTACCTCCATGATGTAGTTACATTATTAATTACGGGTCTCGGGTGTTGTCTCGGTCAATGTTTGAGGGAAAGGAGAATAGCACGATGCCACAAATTGTGGCTGACCTAAGTTAAAGGTATTTTAAATTCATTCAGGGTTCAGTAATATCACTAAGTAGTATTCATTTATCACAATGAGATCATCCCTACCGATTTTATTAGCTGTGCTTCGGACAGTAATGTTCCTGAAGGAATAAGGAAGCATTAACAAACCGTCTGGGCAAGTCTAGAGATTATATACGAATGGAGAGGATAGGTTTCGTAAATATATTAAAATAAGGCATGAAGTAGAATATATAAATTCTAAAACAGTAGGGCCAGAACAAACATTTAGATAAACGATCTCAAAGCAAAAGCCAAAGGAAAAGGCATTAAGTATGGATTATAGCGTCGGCGTCGTTCAAATGTCCGCCGCGGCTTCAGAAGGTCCAATTTTCGATGACTTTGTCGCATAAATATGACTGTATTTGCTGGATGTCGATCGTTATGTTGCCTTGCTCAAATCGCTCATGCAGAATGTCCACCGCAGCATGCACTGTGTGACACGTAGCATCGTCCTGTTGGAACCACATGTCGTCGATATCCATATCATCCAGGTTAGGTCCCTAGAAGTTCCTTATCATCGATATGCAGCTCTCGCCGTTTACGTCGCTAAAGATGATTTTTTTGGCGAAATTTGGGTCAACTTCCGAATAAGTGCCACCAAGCAAAGCCGCGGTGGATTTTTTAACGACGCCGACGTTGTATTCCATACTTAGTGCCATAAAATATTCTTTCAAATAAATAAAATTGGAGTGGATATCTCACACACTACTTGTTTTATTTACATCTAAAAGTCAAGCGTCCATATTGAAAGACCCGCGAGTTTGCGGTCTACATTTACTTCAAAATTTTTAAAATACCGCATGTGTCATGGATGATCGATCCAGTAAGGCTCCCAATACATTTGCATCGGAATTCGTTGAAAACGCCAAAATGATTGCAAAAAGACTTCGCCCACACAGGCGCGATTACCGCTCAAAGCCCAAAGAATCCGATCGATCGAGCGTTGTTGACATAGTTCGCATAAAGTCTGATGCAATGTGCGAGCGGCCTAAACCTACTCATTAATCGGTATGCCGCAATTGGATTATATTATTATCAGTCAAGTGTCAAGTGTAATCTATCTAATTCTAATGTAACCATAATAGTCTAAGAGCTGGCAGCCAACTCGGCTAACGTGCAAGGTACAAAACTACAACTTTGTGTATACTTGATACAATTATATTAAAATAAGAAAATCAACGTCCGGCAAGATTGGCGTGGTTTCAACAGTTGGTATATTAATAATAGTAGGAAAAAGTCAACCAAGGGTTTGGAGTCCCTAAAAAAATGTCTACTTCGAGTAGGAGCATGAAATAGGGCTCAAATGAAAGGTAAAGGCCTCTACTTTCAGTAAAAAATTGATTAGCTTTTACAACCCTCACCAGAACGTCGAAAGTTGTGGAGGGCCATGCTATTAGGTTTGTCAGAGTCAGAGCATAAGTAACCTTTCATGAAAATATTGTCCACCAACTCTGTACATTCCATCATTGAGTGATATTTCTGTTTCTGATAAACTTCTGCTAGATGGTGATTCAACTTGCCCTCTGTTGACTAGAGCCTTTATCTTCGTCTTGTTATGACAGTTTATGATGACGTCACACCCAGCTAGGCTCTGTAAGGCAAATTTCTAGAATTTTCCAATTACTGTACGTCAGCTATAGAATCTGGCAAACCATTCGATTGCAAATTTACGGATTTTAGTAAGGCTTTCGATAGGATTAATCACAAAATTATTTTTCATAAAATGTTTGCTCTTGGCTTTCCTCACTGCTTTTTCAATTGGATTTCCTCGTACTTGTCAGCTTAACTCTCCGGAACTGCTTGCATCTTTAATAATTCTTTTCCAACTCAGACTATCGCTCAAGGTATGGCTTTAATGAGCCAATATCGTCGATGCCCCGTTCGTTTAATACTTCTCTCCCCGTTATTGACTCTCATATTTGTAGAAGTCAATTGAAAAGTCAACTTTTTCAGTGGCTTGTTTTATTCATCTATAGTAATCAGAATTTAAACGAAGCTGAGATAAATAAATAAAGACACAAATTCATATTTCCTCGAATAGCGAAGGGCGTATTTACATAAGTTACGACAGATGTTCTCCATAAAAATCAGTAAGTAAATCTTAGACGTGTCTTTTATTGTTTTTCATTTTTATCATTTTTCCATGATTTTTCGTCCTCCACCTTTAGAAAAAAAATATAAAAGAAATTTCATAAATCCGAATTTGAAAAGTACAATTCCCAGAAATTTCTTACTGCGAACTTATTTTTCTTTGCCTCCGTAGCTTTCATTTGAGCCCTTCCTCCCTTCATAAATTCCTTTGAGCATTTATCGAGATATTTGCGAAATAAAAATTTACTCTACTTGACTTGCATATTTTCAGGGTCAGGTTATTCAAGAGTTCAACTAGACTATGGCAGTAAGTCCTAATTTGCGAACAATTCAGTTAACACTGAGAGAAATTTTTTGGGGGAGGGTAAGTAAATTAAAGTCAAAGATAGAAATTTCAGCGAATTGTACTTCAGCAGTAAATTTCATTTATAATTCTTTCGTTGAGGAAGGGGGATTAAAAGTTATGAATAAATGGCATGTAATAAAAGACGTCCCACACAATAACTTTTCTTTTTAGCGAAAATCTGTCGTAACATATTTAACGAGAAAAAGTGTGTAGTCCTTTTTTGCATTCTCAAGCAGTTGGTAAGAGGGGCGGATATCAGACAAAGTACTCCAATTTTAAGAATTTAAGATGGTTAGCTTTTTTAAATTGTCACAAAAGCACATTATTTGTCTGTGATAAAAATTTGAATACATGGGCATTTTTAAATTTTTTAAATTTTGCGACAGAATAAAAATAATTTCTAAAAGGGTTCAATTCGATTGGTATATTTTTTTGTGTGTGTGTATGTTACACGATATCTTCGCCGATTGTGAACAGATTCTAATGATTCTTTCTTTATTGAAGAGGCTATAACTCGAGGGTGGTTTAATTTAAATGTGAAGAAAATATTCCACCTTTAAGTATGGAAAGTCTCGTTTATTGAATTTCCCCCCACTTTCCGTTAATAGAACTTGGCAAATAGGTGTAGTTCAAATGAAAATAAAATATTATGCTGACCTGCACTAAAAAGTTAAAAATAAAATTTTTGAAAAAAACCGACTTAAATCCGACGTCATCTTCATCTGCTTTCTTTCTCATAGATAAGTAAAAACTGATGGGAAATTGTCGTCTGTTGCTAGGGTAGCATTTGGTATACCTCAGAACTGGCCTTAATATAAATGACTTGCCCTCAGTTATCCTGACGATTTCCAGTCCAGAATACCCCATCCCACTTATGCATATGTTGAAAAGCTGAACAAAGACTTTAGTCAAATATGTAAGTGATTGGTCAATTTACTATAACTCTTCTACACTCAATCCGCTCTATAGTTTTCTCACGTACTGAGTCTGACAGTTACAAATGTATCGAGTGTGTCTCTTATTCAATTAATATTAAAAAGTGTGGAGGAAGTTAATTGGGTGTTTTTCTCAATAACAAAATGACCTGCTGCGAGCACATCAATTCATTTCTATCTAAAAATTTGCGGAGGCATCACGCCGTTGCTCCGGGAAGCATCTCGTCTTGGTCTAGTTGCAGTACATAGTCAATTCGAAATAAAAAAACTGTTTCCTGTCAAAATGTTGTGCTCGATATACGACACCTACAATTTGGTAATCGTAAGTCACCGTATATATCCTCTTTTGTCGGTTGCCTAGTTATTGTGTCTTCTCCATAAAATTGTTTCTCCCATTAATCTCGAGCCTTGTCGTGGGCTTTTACACTCATTCCATCTCATGGGTGAAGTACCTACATATCATATTTTCACGCAGTTTTTATACACACCACAAAGTGCTAGGCAACACGGAGTTTTCCCGATACAATTTCTAGGAACAATTACATATATACCGATCAACATGAACTTGTATGACAGTATGTATTCGTTTTCAACCTATTTTTTTGCTTGTTTCTTTTTGAGAAAATTAATACTCCTGAAACAAATCAATTTTTTTTTTGGATGACGGCAAAGCTTTTTGAATGCTTCCTTGAAATTCGAAAAGCAGCCGAAAACGATTTTTTCCTTGAAAATTGAAGAAAATCGAAAGCGAAAACGAAATGAGGATTACAGTTATTATGTAACCTCTTGAAGTTAAAAAGATTCCACCACAATAAGGGTCGCATTCGCATAGCTAGGTGCATATGTATGTGTATATAATTTCGCTTCGAAATTTTCTGGCTGCAGCCAAGCTTCCGGACGGAACGAAGTGCAGCATAACGAGAGAGAAAAGGATTTACGAAATTACAATTACAACGAGCAGGCGGTTGCCATATATCCCGAGAGGACAAATTGCTTCCCCCGCTGATGCTGTAATCTGACACACAAAATCAAATTGGTCGTTTCGTGAAAGGAAGGTATTCCGAGATTGCACATACCAACAGACATGTTTTCAGACGTACCAATTCACAGCTCATTCAAAGAGTCCTTAGAGTTTCCGCTGTGAAGAGGCCCCCGCCCCGACCCGTTGCGCCACGAACACTGAATAAATAGCCACAACAGCACGCCATCCACTCACCAAACGCAAAACCGTTCAAAATAAGCAACATCTACAAATCATATTTATGTTGCGCGGAATTGAGGCCCATTTAGCTGTTATCACCAGTAAAAGTCTAATTACCATTTACCACCTACGCTCATCCGCTCAGGTACAGCACGAGGATGCTGCACTTGGTGTGTTCCCAAGAAATTAATTTAAATGCCTCCACTCGCTTGTTCAGATGGCAGCACATGCCCAAGGTTTTCTTTCTGTTATGTAACGAGATTTTCCACTAATTACGCCGGAACCTGTCACGTGTGCGCCAGGTGTTGCAGTGAGCGGCCCGGCCCGGCCCGGATTTGTTTACGATTGCGTTTGTTTAGTTGACATTTTAGGATGATTTCTCCTCGGAATTTAATTTTGGAACAAACCAACAAGGGGCGTACATTTTCAATGCGTTTTGAATACAAATGCCGAGTCTAAATAATGGGTCTATTTCATCAACGTCATGCCAATTCCGTGGACATTTTTCATATTAAAATAATTACACGTTTTGAATTTACTGATTTTTCTTTCTAACAATTTCTCGTGATTTAACACTCAATTAATATTTTGGCAAAGCCAGGTATATATGTATGTGGACCGAAGCCTAGTAGCCTAACAGATAGGGCCTAGTGTATGTGTGTTTGTCCGGACGTTACGGCCTAGAGCCGGGCAAACTTTGACTTCATGGGAGCCGTATACCTGAATGCATTTTGGGTCGCTCCATTAACGCAATGAGTGAGTAAGAAGTGAGAAAGAGGTAATCTGTGTCCTGTGTGCCGCACAAGTAATTTTTCACGACAGGAGTATGCATTTCTCACTTGCAATTGCAGTAGCAATGAGGAGCTCAGAAATCTACCTGAGGAGCACTCGGGAGTCAAAAGAGCCGAGTTTGCCCGGTACTGGCCTAGAGCCCCACTGGATTTGGATAAATGAGGAGTCGATAGAATTTTGTAATCCTAATATAACGTAACAAATAAAGCAAAATAGCGGCCACCATAAATCAACATGTCTGACAATAAAAAAATTTCATGAAATATTATTGATAAGGGTATCAAATGAAAGTGCTGTAAAATAGGTAAAAATACGATAAACTATGTGACGTCATTCTAAACCTAATATGGCGGATGTCCCAAGATGGCGGATTACCTGTTCCTTCACAACTTCATCGACATGGGTATCAAATGAAAGGGTTTGACGAGAAGAATGCAAGAGGATATGTGACGTCATTGTCATAGGATAACGGAGACAATTTCTGGTCGTAGAGATATTATACTATCATCGTGATATAATGTAAAATTAGAAGTATGATCTGCCTGTTTGTTTGGTTTGTTCGGGCTTAATCGGACGAAAGTGATATTATTACAAGGAATTTAATATTACTAATAGTCAGTCGGACTGCAAAAGTAAGGTTTTTATGGTCGTGTGGCGCATTTGCACTAACAATATTCTTATTCATTATTCACTGATGTACTAACTTTTCATAGAATGTATTTAGCTTGAAGAAGAATTTTTTAACCGTCGGATTTTCCATTTTTAACGCGTCTAGTTTCTAAATTTCGCACGAAATATCAATAGACTTAATAAGTCCATGAAATAGAAAAATGTCACTGTAAATCAACTCTCGCGATACTAACTTATCGGCTTAAGTCGACTCATAGTAGACTCTTTCGATAAAGCACACCGTTTTGGGAATTGGTCGAACATTTTTGGCCGTAACTACCCACCTAATCGGCAATCGTTATTCACCAGGTCCGTGCATGCTTGCCGTATGGCACACAGGCGGCGGTGGTCCGTGTGTGTGTGTCATAGGCACAAAAAGGCAACTTTCAGTCCGTAAATATTTTGTTGAGGGTAAATAATCAGTCATTAGACATTTTGTAAAAGGGAAAATTTTTTTTTACGAGTTTTTTTGTGTCAATTTGGGATGCATTTCGCGCCATTCGACACACACACACACGGACGTGGCACGAATCGGCACGAAATCGGCACGCACGGCGGCGCACGCTCGGACCTGCCGAATAAGCACTTCCCACCTGATCGAACGAACGATATCGTTTGCGTCATACGACCGACGATACGATTGTCGAGCATCGAAATACATGATTGGGCCCCAGCAGTCAATATTCTCGCAAAATGCGAGTAATTTCAATAAAATCTTCTTCCAGGCATCGTGAAATAATTTCTTAAGACTTTCCCGCTAAGAGGATGGGTTTTATCCTCCCAACCACTTCCGTATTCGTAAGTTGAGTAAAAGATTTTCCTGAATTTGTTAGGTGTTGCTAAAGAGAATCATCTTGGGTTTACTTAGAATTAATAACAGAGGCTAATACGATTTGCGACCCTCTGGTTCCCTTAAGTGTTCCCACAGGATTTAGGAGCTCCATGGCATACCCAAATTTGTTGCTCGAAATCGCCGAGTTCATCGGATTTTTTAGATACTCCCTAAAAGCATTGCATGCCGGAAAATTATAATACAACTCAAACTAAGGAGCGCACAATACGTTAAGAAAAATCGCAGAGTGCGCTTTTTCCGAACGCCCTACTTTACATCTGCAGATCAAATGGAGATAGGTACTGCAGCTAAATTGCAGGTATGAGGCCACCTTTCGCAGCGAGGGTAAAGATACCTGGAATGGCTGCAAAGACGATAAAACTCGAGCTTAACACTTCCAAAAGTGTTCATAAGAAATTTATTTTCAGATGAGCTCAAGCAATTTCTTCCATTATTTATGGCCGCTGCTTCTTTGTACGGAGATAAGATGATGATGAAAGTACGAGTCCGAACGGCTGTACAGCTAGAATTGAATAAATTTTTTAACACTCGTCCTTATTGCAGAAATATGCTCTTCTTATCGATTAACTCGCTTTATTGGAGGTGATTCGCATGTGTTTCTTTGATTCGCCCGCTCTGCTGTGTACAAACTTCCTCCGAAGTTGTAGAACATAAGCGAGGAGCTCAGAGTTTTTCAATTATTGAGATCCCTCCTTTGGACGGAATGGATGCGCCGGCCGGCTGTATGGGTTATCTGCTGCAGCAATAACTGAGTCTAGCAAGTAGCAAGCGCCACGAAATGGCACTGCCAGAAGCATATTATGAAGAGATTGGCAAAATACAAATTTCGAGGTACGGGGGGTGTTATTTTATGATTTTTCCTTTAAGTTTCCATTGTGAGCTCGTTTGAGTGCACATTTGGAGATTGGGGAATCGTCTTGATGCAATCAGATCAGCGTTGCTTCCCTCATTCCGTGCGGACTGAGTGTGCGATGCACGAAGGGAGTGATAGAACCAATGTGAGCAAATAACAGAACGGTTGTTGTTTGGTGAAATCTTTTTTCGATAACAACAACAAACTCAATCTGCAATGATTGTAAAGTGAGAACTTGCATTCTGTCTAATTCAGGGATTGGCTGCTGGGAGCTTAAGTCCTATAAACTGTTTTAGAACCACAAAATGCTTTAAATGTTTCCCTACAAACAGGAGCACATGACACCACTGACCGGGTCGAGCAACGCAATGAATCGAAGGTACCAAATCTTGGAAGTGAGAGGTGGGACGATAAGTCTTTTACCAGATATTCTTGAGACCTCAACCTTGAAGAAAATGCATAAAAAACTCGATTTTTTCGACCTTGCTAGGTGTATATCTCCCCTTAAGGGGTTACATAGGTCTTGAAGGAAAAAAAGAAACAACTTTTTCAAAAAATTGCATTTTAAAAAACTGTTTTATTTGAAATTTACACATAGAAAAGTGTAGCATTTCTAGAAGTTGTTAAAAAAATTTCCAGCTAAAAATATTGAAAATTGTCCGATTTTCCTGCAGTTTTCCTCGTCCAGCCTTTTTTTTGCGGTAGGCAAGATTTCTCGAGAACGAATCGACCGATTTTGCTGAAACTTTGCACAGTTACTCTTTATAGTATTGTTTCGTGATTAACCGAAGGGATTTTCAATCGGTGTACTCGTTCTTGTTTTATACGAAAAAAATATTTTAAAAACGATGAGAATCGGAAAAATGCAAAAAAATTTGTGACGAAAATATATTCAAACTTAATTCTAAACTTCAAATTTCAATTTTTTTTTAAATTCCTTCGGTCAATCACGAAACAATACTATAAAGAGAAACTGTGCACGTTGCAGCAAAATCGGTCGATTCGTTCTCGAGAAATCTTGCCTACCGCAAAAAAAAGGCTGGACGAGAAAACTGTAGGAAAATCGGACAATTTTCAATATTTTTAGCTGGAAATATTTTTACAACTTCTTGAGATGCTAAACTTTTCTGTGTGTAAATTTCAAATAAAGTAGAGTTTTGATTTCTAAAATACAATTTTTTGAAAAAGTTGTTTTTTCTTTCCTTCAAGACCTATGTAACCCCTTAAGGAAAGTGCGCAAAATTTCAACTCAATCGAATAAACCGTTCGGGAGTTATCGTGTTGACATCCATACGGACGGACGGACGGGCGAACATTTTCTTCAAATGGTCTAAATCAATTCAGGGGACCTCAAAATGTGTATTAAAATTAAAATAGCGATTTTTCCTATAGGAGTCGGAAAGTTAAAATAAGAATTAACGGGGTTTATAGTTATCGTTTGCTTTGCTTTATTCAATTAACTTTAACTTATTGCAGACACTGCCGGAAGGTAATTTGTAAAATTGCATCAGGAAAATTAGCGGAACACCTGTTGGCTGATACTAAACCAAACAAATACAAAAACTTTTATCTTTCTGAACGCAGCGACCAAATTGACCATTTTACTGGTCTTTAAAAATTTAATTCCATTAATTTACGGTGGCAGGAGGCCACAAAGCTGCTCCTGCCTTAAACAAATAGCTGCCCTTAGTCGAACTAGCAGGCCCTGATTGATAAACTTAATCCGTCCAGTGGCTCAGTTGCACTATATTTTCAGCATTAAATGCTACGAAAAAGTAAAAAAGAGGGGGGGACATGAAAAATTTGCGACTGGAGTGGAACTAATTGGGCAAAAACTGGACTTCCACTAGCAAATATTTACGACATCCATCAGGGAAATTAATAGCACGTCGATGCTCCAAAGTTGGCGAATAAAGTTTAGGGATAGAGGATTTCGGCTGGGCATAGCCTTCTGATCATATCAACTGTATGGGGGCGCTTTCTGCCCTGACATCGAAATGATTTCGAGTGGGCGTTCGATAGGGCGGTGGTGGAATTAATTGCCCCGGCTAGAGCCAGATCCGATGGTTCTTGTGGCAATTTCCGTCTTATTTTGCAACGGTCGGCGTTTTGGGATTACTTTGACCGCCATATTCCGAGCCCATCAGAGCCGGACCATTACGGGCGAAACACAACCGTTAAGTATCGGGATGTTATCAAAACCATTAAAACATTGCTTCAGTTCAGAGGGAAACTGCCGCTTATGCTGAGGCTTCTCATGTAATTAAAACCAAATGGTGCCCAGCTCTGAATGTGAGCAGGCCGGCGTTGCTCCTAATGAATTCCACTCGGCAGATGCGAAGAGAAATTGTACCTACGGCAACCCACCTACTTAATGGCGGAAAAGTTATTTTTGTTCTTTTTAGCAGGTATGCACTCCCAACGAGACATACATAGAGTATGCAGAAGTTGAGCACCGTGCCTAGAAATGACATTAATCTGGTCGATGTGCAAAATACATATATAACTACAGTACCTATAGAGGAACGGAAATAAAATACAAATTGAAATATCACTACGATGCTGAATTGAAAAATATGTAGCGTGAAATAATTCGGTGTAAAAACTCCAAACTGATTTTCGGTAAATGTTTAGTTTGTGTTTGTGTTTTAGAGTGTATCGAGTTGGTGGGAGATATTTTCAGGAAAGTACAGTTTTCAAGCTTTCATTTGATCCTCATTTCATGCTTGTATTCCAAATGGAATTTTTTTAATCTAAAAAACAAACCAAGACTTTGGGGTCCTCAAAATCATGGATTGTTTTTTAGATATAAAAAAAAACTATTTCGAATAGGATTATGAAATTGGGCTCAAATGAAAGCTGAAGTCCTCTACTTTCAGAATAAAATAAGTTAACTTTTTACCACTCTCATCAGAACGCTAGAAATCGTGGAGGGGAGCAACACATCAGGAGGGGGAAGGTTTGTCATAACATATTGAACATTCCTGAAAATATCCTCCACCAATTCGATACGCTCCATATTTTCGATAGCCTCTCCGCCGATCGTGCAACTTCGCGATGCTCTAGACTAGAATTTTTGTCGCAGGCAAAACTGTGATATATGAAAGCGATGAAAAATTGTGTGCTCTACAGCTTTTGTATGGATATATTTTTTAGTACAAGTTACCCAAAACGAAATAAATGCAAAAAACTAATTGTTGTCCTGATTTTTTAATCTTCTTCTCGGTTTAACTCAAAAAGTATTAACTTTACCGGAAAAGTTGATATAACTAAATTGGTAGATAATTTCGAGATCTGAAAGATTTCAAATTTTCATACATAGAAAAGGAAAGTGGCAATTTGGAAGATTGGGCAAATCAGTTGTGTAAATATTGTACAGCAATGGACCAAGAACAGAGCCCTGTGGCACTCCAGTCGGAATTTTATGCAAGGAGGACATTTCAGTTCCGATGTATATTCGAAAAGATCTCTCAGTTAAAAAGCTCTTGACAATTTTAGTAAGAAAGTTGGAAAGTCGATTTTACGAAGCTTATAAATATATATAAAACCATTATGCCATACAGAATAAAATGCTTTTTCTATGTCTACAGCGAAGAAACCAGTAGAATTTTTTATTTTCCTCTGACGTGATTTTTGATTCTGTACGCTTGATAAACAGTGGAATTGCCTGGTCGAAAACCGAATTCTTCATTGGGAAATAATATGTTTTAAAAGGTTTTCATAAATTTTGCTAAGTGAATTTAATAGACTTATAGGCCTATAACTTGTGGGGGAGTCACATGCTCTGCCCATGGAAAGACGTGCAGTTTTTAACATGAATTTATTATGAATGTCAAGAGAACTAAACTTTTCCGCAGAAACGTTTTAAGTACAATATTTGTAATTTCTACCATTGATACAATCATCAGTCGGAATGAAATGTCCTTCTCATTTGCAACGGTACCTCCAGGACTAATATGAATTATGGAATTTTGGTGTGACCAAACAATAGGAAAAAAATTTACAAATTAGGATATGATTATTTCAAAATTTGATTTCAAATCACTTGCAAATAATTACTTATTTTCTAGCAAGAGAAAATCTGGAGTTATTCCAGTTGGCCGAAATTATCAGAAAGTCATCAAATTTTTGAGTGAAATTACTAAGCGAAATTGGAGGCGGATATTTTCGTGGCCCATAAACCTGAGGAAATAAATCCGACCACTAATAATATTATTCTTTAATTACGTTGGCTCGAAAACCATTTTCCTCATCATCTGGGAATAAATGGCTTTGCTCAGTTCTAGTGAATTTCATATGCATCCCAGATGAACGAAAAACGAAAGAACAATATACCGCGACAAAAGGCCACACAAATTGACATCACAGTCAATGGAGTTAGGCTGCTAGCCAGAATGGCTATTTTTGCAAATGGATCCCACCCTCTGGAGCTGTCTGTCCCTGATGCTGGTCATGTTTTGATAATTTTAATGAATTTCTAAAATTCATTTAACCGAAAACTCCGAACTGGAAATAACTTAAAACTACCCGACATCTTGGAATTTGCTTTCGTTCAAGTTTTGGGGCAAACTGACTAAACTGCGTTTCCTTGAAGTATTAATTTTCCGGGCGTGGACTTGTTACACGATGCAATTTTAAGACGGCAGCATGTAAAGCCAGCGTTTATCGGAACCTTTTCTTTTTATAATACTGAAAATTTGCTTTTAGCCCGGTATAAGCGATTAATTATGCCATGCCCAGCAATTTTACAAGTAAAATATTTTATCAAGACTATTTTATCAACAACAAATTGATTTTCGATGTTCTACGACATAAAAAAGGAGAAGGAGTGGTGCCTACCCTTACAATTAATACTTACCAGGACTCGGCAAACATTGTCTCGCCCAAGCCTACATTCGTAAATAAGTAAATTAATTTTGTTATTTTTGTCACTTTTCGCAAGTGTGTATCTATGAGCCAGGGAAGAAGAAGCATCTCTCAGAACTCACTCAGATCGATGAATCGAGTAGATTTGATTTGCAAAAAAATGATTTGCATAAACGGGGGGAAAGTATTAAGAATTCGTGAAAGTGATGTACACGGGTATTGTGATGAATTTCTGCTTTATTTAATGAGACCACCCCAGTCCGGCTGGGCCATATAAGAGGGGGGTGCAATAGAAGAGGGGGTGTAAAATGAAGAAAAAAATTTAATAATAGTATAGCGAAATATCCAAAACATGGGATAGCCGAAATTAAAAATCATTTGAAAAAAAGTGAAAAAAAATGTTCACTCGCAAATAAAATTAAAGATTTTGTCGAGATAAAATTGAATTGAAGATAAAATTGAAATATCTCGGTAATTATTGTGGATGTGTGTTGTGGATGGCCTTAATGAAAGCGCCTTGGAAAGTACTAATTGAGTAAATTTATGAACATTTAGTTAATAATAGCTTTGTAGTAAAATGGAATAAAGTGTAAAAGAGGTAGGAGTTCACGGTATAATTTTTTTGCGAAAGGAGGGGCAAGGGAAAAGGTATAAAAACATTTAAAAAAAATAGAAAACGAGGCAACCGATAGCTAAAGAAATAAAATACAGCGGAACTTCTCAATTTACGTATTTAACCAATGGGCCCATATCCACGTCATATATAGTTAGCTATTGGAAACTGCACCCTTTCCAGAACCACAATATCAACCCATATAACCCTAACAGTCATCGTTCCAAAGGTACCAACAGCAGGGCCAACAAGGACCCACAACCATTGCCATCATACACCATAGGCCACTCTTTCCATCCTGTGATCCATGAACCTCAAGTAACTTCTGCATTTCTCGAAGGATAACCTGACTCACCGAAATTCTCACACGTAATCTTCGGCTCCTTACCCAGTTTAAGGGGGTCGATACATTGAAAGTGTGCTTTTTTTTTAAATTTTTTTGATAGGGAAGGAATAAGCGGATCGAGTTAATTTTTTTTTTGAATTTATCACAAGAGCTTGTACATCAGAAAAAATTTTTGTTCGTGTGCCGGCGTTTTAAGATGGCGGCGGAGCCCGTGACACAAAAGCCCCCTCTTATTTCAGTCGCTGCGTTCTCCCGGCGGTAGTGCTGGTCTGAAACGAAGCAGGAAGAAAACATTGTCGAAAAACAGTTGTGACTTCAATGTAAACCTAACTTTGAGACAAAAAAGAATTGTTTCCCCAAATGTGACTGGAATGAAAATTTTGCTTGTTTTTTTGCCTGAATTCACAACCTCTACGGTCGGGGATCCGCGAAATCGGCTATGGATGTAGGTTCATCCAGTAGCCAAGGGTCTTTTGAAACTACAGTAAAATTTTCAGCGTGATTGAACCTTTTTTAATAAAGTTATCGTGCAGCGAGTAGTCGAAAATGCCGTTTCGAGGAATTTGAAAGAAAGTTTGAGAAAGTGAAAAGACGAGTTCTTTACTTACATATTAGTCGGCTATGCCTGCGCCGTAGAGTTGTCCTTCCTCTTGTTCAAGCAGCTGATTTTCGGCAAAAGTTTTTTGTTTCCGAGCCGTTCTTGCTTCTTTTGAATCGAGGAATGTGTGCCGGTCTGCACGGAGCGGGGCGGTCCGGAGACGGATCGATGGACAGCTGCTCACCCGCGCTACCTGACATCGCCGCTTCTATGTGAGATTCCATGAGACCGGATTGAGTTATCGAGAAACGCTCTTAGACACGCGTTCTCAACATCTTATAGAATATATTCCCGACGAAAAAAAAAATTAAAAAAAAATTTGATTTTACATGTATCGGCCCCCTTAAAATGGGAACCTCCAGACTGATCCCCGCACATCTTCTACTTATCACCTGTCTAGCACAATTCACACCAATGTGCCCATATTGCTGACACCTATAACACTGCAGGGGCCCCCTGCTATGTACGTATCCTTTCAAAGTTTTAAAATCCGGGCCATATGTAGAGTTTTGGAATTTTGACTTGAATCAGGTAAGAATGATAGCTAGGAGCCTGTGCTATTACTTTACTCTTTTGATTTCAAATAACTGGAAGGGATTATATACACTCCACGCCCGCGCGACCGTGAAACCGCGATTTTTGGTGTGGTAGATTCAGCGCTATGCAACGCCCTTTGTTCTGGGTTTCTATATTGGGTTCATCTTTTTTTTACCTTTTATCTTAAATAAAAAGACGCAAAAAGTCTCTTAATTGTATTTATCTTACTTTTCCCAGAAAAAGTTCGCGAAAATAGATTTCAAAATTAGGCTTCCACACAAGAAATCCCCTTTAAGCCGTTCATAGTTAATTAGTATTTATGTGGAATCAATGTAAAAGTTGTTCAGCGTGGCCGCCACCTGTACGTGTACAAGTACGTGCCCTTAATAAATATAATCGACCTGGGGATGAGGCATCCGCGATTACTGTTGCCCACCCTATGGTATAAGATCACATGCCAACGTCATCAGTTGGCAGTAGATTGGGCTGTCCTCGTCGGGATATGAGTATAATGCATTGTTGTGTTTATTATTTATTTATAACAGCCATAACCCGATGGGATTTTACGTCTTCTCTCGGCGCGGTAAAAGCATTAAGGATGTGCATTTTTGTTGTTCATAAAAGCATTAAAAGCGAGCTTCCATGGACTGGAAAATTCCATTTTTGTCATTTTCCTTAAAGGCAAAGAATTTCCTGAATGGGAACTTTAATGTCACGACACGTTTCATTACTTTTGAGACACCATGACAATTTTCCCCTTGATAATAAATTCGCAGCAAGAAATTTTACTTTTTCCCGATATGTACATTCTGCAAATTTTCCTTCTGATTGTAGCTTTTTGTGTCTCTCTATCTATCTCTACTTTTCACCATTCCAACAGTTGTGGCTGACAGATTTCATGAAATTCAGCAGATGATAAGAGCAGGAGCCGAGGGCTTCAGAATTTTCTATAAGGAAAAGTGTCTGGAGACATGTAAATTCTTTCACTCCGTACCGTCTCCGTGACAAAGTGTGTGCCTAAGCACTTAATGCCTACTTAGTTGGTTTCCATCTAATGTTATTTTAGGAGCATTGGAAACTAGCAAATGGGATTCAATTTGCCAAATTGATGATTGATGCCGATGAGGCCCGACAAAAGTAATCTTTCCAATTGCCCTACATCCATACTCCTTGCAGATGCGACTGGCAGGAAAGGAAGTTCAAGATCCTCGGAGCCTGTATAGAGTTTTCGACTTAAATTTGTTTTTGTACAACTGCCGTCGAAAGAAGGTGGTGGGTAGCTACAAGATATCCCTGAGGGCGTCATTTAATGCTATGAGACTGTCGAAGAATGCGTGTAATGAATTGCCCGCGCCACGCAAGGGAATGCGGCTTACTTCACTTTAACTAAATTTAGGATGAATGTAATAAGGCCCGGTTAAGGGGAATAACAGCAAACGTGCGTTTCAACGGCAGGTAGGTACAACGATTCAAAAAAGTGCTCGTGCACAGCTGGTTGGTAACGTTGCGGCATTTCTAAAACAAATGCGCGTGTGATGTCGCTCTCCCCACCATGACTTATAGTAATTGCTCCCGAAATGGACCATTAAATTTAACTTATGTTGCCGAAGCATGTAGGTAGCAATTTAAGGCTTAGCTCAGTGTTTTAGAAAAATGTCTACCTACTTGTTGTAAAGTGGTTTGGTCTATTTATGGTAGTATTTTGAAATTAGACTGAAATCCGCAAAAGAAATTAGTTCCCAATTTAATTCTACGACCAAAGACAAAATGTGCATAGATTAGAATTTCACCCTTATGGTACAAACCTTCGATTCAATCGAACCCACTATTGAGCAAAATTTGTAAAGACGGTTAGGCATTAAAATGGATAAAATACTCACTCGGAATTTAACGGAATTTTTAGAAAAAATGTTTCACGATACAACGATCGCTTAATAGAAATCGCGCTGTGCCACCAACTTAGGGCAGTTTAAAGGTGGGCGCAGACTGACGCGGTGGTGATAGCGGTGGCGGTGGCGGTAGTGAGGCGGTTGGAGTAACGAAGCGGTAGCGGTGGTAACCACTCACACTAGTGCGGTGGCGATTGCGATTTGGGTTTTTTAATTTGCTTCATTTTAATACGGTCTCTGAAAAGAATCAGTACTATCTTGTAATTGAGTTGTGTGTAAGTGATTACTAAAATGAGTGGAAATACTGAAGAACTTTTGTTATTATTTGCATTATGCGAAGATGAAGAAAAGTAAATATTTGTGATTATATTATAGTTAACTTTTATGTATGTAAGTTTCCAAATTAATTTCCATTATAGAAACGAAGTTAAAAGAAGGAAATGGAGTTGTGACATCAATTTGAGCCGAGAAATCAAAGGAGAATTTTATACCTTGTTCGCAGATTTGCAAAAAGATAAAAAGCGGTTCTATCAATACTTAAAATTTTTAAAGTCTTCATGACGCAAATCATACAAAATTCGATATTTTCTAGCAATTTCAATCATTTGTTCACATTCCATTCTGCACGGGCTACTTTTCAACTTGCGATCACGCGGTGAAATTGTGCATGCAGCGGTTAGTGGCGGTGGCGATTTCTAATCGCTGCACCACCGCTCATCGCTGTTCAGCAAATCGCAACAATGTGTGCTTACACATTTGAGAACACATGCAGCGATTAACCGCCTTATCACCGCCACCGCCACCGCCATCACCACCGCGTCAGTCTGCGCCTACCTTAATCGCGGCACGTTTAGTTATTCGTGAAGAAGACATCATGCCCTTTCCATCACATTTTTTTTCAACTCGTTATCACATGACGGAAATATGTTTCGAATAATATTTGCAAAAAAATCGCTGGGTCGAGGTTTTTGGTCAGGATAAGGGGAGATAGGGTTTTGAAAAAAACGAGTGCTGCTTTCCTCTGCCATTCTTTTTGGTTTCCTAGCAAAGACTGGTAATGGCAGGTGATTTTTACAAGGTCACCCAAAAGAAGTTAATTAAATTAAAACAGTTGTATCGCTGACCAATTAATAACGAATACCTTACCTTTCTTTTATGATAATTTCCTGGCCTTTTAGATGAGACTTGTCTCGTTTAAATCCTTTCTAGATCAGGTGCTAACTTCTTAGAGCTCATATTATGAGTAAACAAATCTGTATTGTATCTGAAAATGAAACTTTTGGCAATTGTGCGTGAAACAATATCGTTCATATGACCAATACGGCTTCGTGTGCACGCAATTATCCGGAAGTCAAAATGTTCGATAACTTTTCGCAATAATAGTGGGTCAATGGCATCTATGAGAGCTTGAATTTTGATTTCAGGTGCTGAAGTGATTGCGGATTATTGGTATAAACTTTACTTTTCAAATAACCCAAAAAGAAAGAATGTAATCCAGAGGAGTTAAATCGCATGATCTTCTGGAAATGGTGCGATCACCGAATTTCGAGCGCAATAAAACAATTGTTTCACGACTTGTATGGGATGTAGCGCCGTCTTGTTGAAGCCAGCTCATTGACATCCATTTCATTCAATATAGGCCATAAAAGTTCTCTTATCATGTTATGGTAATGTTCGGTGATAAACTCTTTAAGTAATTTTGAATAACTTTTACGTATTGCTCGGTTGAAAATGACTCCATGACTAAAATTGGCATAGTTTATACTCACGTATATATACTCGTATATATGTCAAAAGACATTTTCATGTCGGATGAATTATAAGTTATATACAACATTCAACATAAACACCATCTACTGGATCACCTGCCGAAATTCATATTTGTTTACTTATTGAATCCAAGGTCACAAAGTACAAAGTGGAATGTTTTAAGTTCAGATCGTCTTGGACCCATTTATCCAATAATTTGGGTGGCGACAACTAATGCACTTTTATTTAGCTCTCGTGTAATTAAAGTCAAGTGCATTTTTATGAATCTACGAAAACCTCAAATTAATTGCAAGTGTGTTTAAAGAGTTCCTGCGGGAGTAAAAAATGTAATTTTTGTAAAATTATTTTATTTACTGTAATATAACTTTTAAATTATACACCCAAACATTTCAAATAAAAGATTTATTGGATTTATTTCATTTTCTCGCATCTACCAACGACTTTTGTGAAATTCCTAGGAAATTATTCACTGACAGAAGCAAAGAAAGGAACCAAAATTCTTTAAGAAATTTAATTAAATAAAATGTGATCCGACTGTTTTTTTTCGTATTTATGTGCCCAATAGTAAGTCAGTTAATAATGCAAGCGACAAGAAATAAAAAAACACCAATTCGACAAATTTTAAATATGAATATCTAAAGGAAAGACCCAAAACTGCATATTTATCTCTTCCGAGAACTTTGCTACTAGTAGAAACTGCAATAACTAAATTACAGGTACTAAAGTCGTCTAGATGAGTAATTGCACATTAAGACTTTAATCTACGCTTCTAAGTTAGTGGTGCACACATAAATAACAGAATCAAATTAAAACAAAAGGAAGACAATGCAGTGCGATAATTAATTCAGCGGATGCGACATCAAGCCAACCGAGTTAGTTGCAAAGAGCAAATCTAAAAGGTTCATTTAAATTCAATTAAACTTAATGCGAAAGCATCAGAGTTAGATGCCACCGAGTGCTCCACAAAGCAGAGTATTTCAGATCTATTCGAATGCTCTTTGCCACGGAAGTGGGGAGTGGCAAGAAAATGACTTTACTTTAGGAATTCAAAGAATTGCACTGATTTTCCTTTGAATATATTTTCGCCGCAATTCGAACATATATTTCAGGGGAGTGATTAACGTGTCCAAAATTCGCAATGAGTTTATTTATAGCTTTGATATTTCCTTTTAGTATAAATTAAACACTCCCCGGTGCTTCCTTCGTCATCCCATCAATATGATAGACAACTTGCTATCTTGAATGACAAAGAAGTCGCAGGGAGCTGAAGAAGGACTGAAAGAAAAACCTGACACTCCCAATTGCTGACAGACTAATTTCTTAATGTAGGTACCCTTAACACACATTTACTATATGGTATTTGAACTATTTGAACTCCAGAGCCTTGTACCTACCTACTTTGTTCGTAGAATGCAATTTTCGCCATTAAAAGATATAAATCACACAATGGCCAACGGAGTACCTTTCGAATAAAGAAAAGATAAAAATCCGAACTTTGAAGGAGGAAATCAATAGTTCAGAATGTGTCATCAGAAATATTTTGAAATTGGGTGATAATTATGGGAAAAATGCCCATTCAAATGGAAGCACAAAACTAACACGGAGGCAAATGAATAGCATTGCTATTGAAGCGACAAAAAATCGGCAAACGGCATCTCAAATTGTGGCAAAACTGGACTTACCAGTGGCTAAATGTTGTGTTAGGCAAATTTTGTCCAGCAAACCCCATCAAGTTTTCAAAAATCCAGTGTAGAAACCAGTGCTTAGAGCTCATCATAAAGTTGCCCGTCTGGAATATGCAAAGACACATATGCATTGGACCAACAAATGGCAACCAGCTATTTTCTCCGACGAGAAAAAGTTCAATTTGGATGGTCTAGATGGGCTGAGCCAGGAGGTGAAACTATGGAGGAGGTGGCGGTATGATAGGAACGGTTTCCTTATACGGAAAATTGAAATTATGTTTCATTATTTTGAAGCTCAACTCGCAAAAGTATTGCGAAATGTTAGAGGATGTTCTCATTTCATATTTGGAAGACATATGATCGGCGACAGGGATTTCATCTTTCAGCAGGATAACGCGTCTATGCATGTCTTCAAAGAAACTATAAAAGTGTTTTCGGACTAGAGACATTTTTAACGATTTTAGAAGCATTTTAGAGCATTTTAGAGCATTCTTATAGACCTGTCCAACGATACCCCCCCCCCCCCTTCCCTCCCCCATTGGGGCGCACGGAAAAAACTTGCCCCCCTCAGTTCTATGTATAAAACGCCAACAATTTTTTTTTGTGATTTCGTTACACAACTAAGTGGAGGTTCACACAAGGCACCTGTATATAAAATTTCATCAGAATCGAAGGAAAGATGGCGGAGTTATAGGGTTGTGACAATCGGACAGACGGACAAGAGGAAACTATAAGGGTTTTGTTTTTTTGTTACGAAACACTAAAAACAGACCATGGTAATGAAGTCATGTATGACTGACCGTCGCAACCAAAAATATATTTATTGGCTTAAGGCTTGAAATATGTAGTTATAACACCTAGTCCAATGTTTGACATGTCGAAAAATATTTTGGGAGGATGGAGACAAATGCCTATTGCTGGTCCAAAAAATATTCCTTTCTACCCCAGTAAAAGATCGTTTTGTGAGAATTCTAATTCCTTCTTTTTATATGATGCAGCAAAGTTTTCAAAATAATCAAAACTAATTCAAGGTAGACGAATACGAGGAAATGCAAACTGACGAATTATCGTTCTAAAAGCGCTTTCATAACACTATCTAAAAGTTGCATGCGGCAAAGGAGAAAAATGCAAGTTTGCGGAGATTTTGCCCTCTCGAAAGTTAGGAATCCGGAAATAACTGCGATAAACGAAGGATAAAGTTGACTTGTCAAAAGTTACGTGCAAAAGGCTTTTAAAAATCGATCCATTCGCTCCACATGCTCGAACTAACAGCCTAAGACGTGTTCAACCAAAAAATGTTTTTTCTCCTCGCTGGGCTTTTACTCTCATATCACTTGGCAGGAGCAGCCAAATGGAAAAAATCTTGCTGACGAATATTCAGGCCGGGGAATATTTTCTCATTCATGGAATGCTCTTTATCCGTCCGTAATCCAATTTAGGAGTTGGGATTTCGAACGAAACAGGACGTTCACGAAGAATCCAAATGAGTTTCCTTCATCACTCTTTCGAGGGATTCTGAAGCAGCAACTAATCGCAGTTGAGTGATGGGAACTGCAGTGGGGTCTTAGCGAGAGCGTAAATATGTTAAAAGATGTTGCTTTCCTGCTGGATAACAAGCTGTTCGCTATTGGACATTCTAGTTAGTCTAATCCATAATAGAATCTCTGACCCTGCGTTCTGTAGATAATCTTTCCTACAATCTCCACCTAAAGGACTTTGAAGCGCTGAAAATGAAACCGAGTACCTATGTATCTACTTAGGAGCAGGCCCACCGAGACCCACAGCTGACAGCGGGGCCTGGGGCAGGAAAGCTCCATTTCTAAAGACATTACACGGGGGAGAGCAAATTTTTTATGATTTATATTGTTCGAATAATGTTTTGATTAAAATTTAAGCACCCACTCTTAGGCGGGCATGTTTGGATTAGTAATTATGAGAAGAAATATGTATAAAGCTAATCTTATCTTTAAATATCTTCTGGGGCTCATTAGTTAATTGCAATTGAAAATTGATAAGTGCCACAATTGGATCTCTTTCACCAAACACTAAAATTCCTTGCACTCGAAGCACACGAGTATCGAATATTTCATTTACAATTTCTTGTTTTCTTTTCAATGATTTTAAAATTCATAAAACTGCAATTAAGCTGAAACCGTCATCCTATGCAGAACCTCGCAACTGTATATAATCCTAGAAGACAGCAATAGTCCAAGTCTAAGTTGTTGATTTTTATGCTATTGTTGTTTAATTAATTATAAGAGGAGATCTAGTTAATTTATAATTAATTTAATTTGTTTTTGTTAAAATAAAATTTCCGGAAGGATGGATAGTTATTTTCACTGTTGCCCATTATACAATAGTGGTACGGTTTGCGTTTACTTGTAAATCCACGGCCGCATGTGCAGGACGGAAGCAAACGATACCAAGCACATTCGTTGGGTTCACGATGGGCAAATATATTTGGGATGGATGTGGGAATCCACATTTTCAAACAAATTCGCTTGTGTGCATTGTGTTCGCTCAAAGCAATTCGTTTTGCGTACACACTAGAAAATATTGATTCAAAGATGCGTGCACATGTGTTTGCGTTTGTTTGTTTCAGTCTGTACCCATCACCTTCAGAATCACTTCTCCGCCCTTACACCCTTCCTTCTCTTCTAGAGATCAGAAAACGTTTTTGGCTGACAAATTAGGCTCATGTAACTTATTTATGGTTATATGTTCTTTGGTACAATGAAAATCCAGGAAAATCTAAAAAAACAAAGACGATAATTTAGAGCAATTGTAGTGAAATTTAATCCAAGTAAGTATAACTAAAAAAATACTTCTGCCCGGTGACATACAACTACTGAAGAAAATTTAAATGGCGATGTGATCTGATTGCTCTTTGCAATAACTAAATAATGCATAATAACTGGATGTCCCAAATTTGAGATAAAATCATATCAAAGTCTAGTAGTTCAAAAATCGTTCACGGAACTATAGACTTCCCTTGATAAATTAGATTAACATAATGGTTTTCGCATCAATCATAAACTTCTGCACACTCGCTGGAAGTTCACTAAACAAACATCATAAATGCTTTAAGTACAGTTGAATTAACGTGCCGTTTTGAACTCATTTTAACCGGCAAAGTTCCTACCAGTGATAACTCGATTATTTCAAGTCCGGGGACGAGTTTCCAACAGACGAACCGAAAACTCTTCAAGCAATTATACATGCCAAATTACCCGCTTGAATTCGCCAATTTATCTTAAAGAAATAAAAAGAAAATTTTAGCAAAACTTTGTCATTGGCCTGTGCTACCAGAAGGAGTAGAGCTGCTATAGATGGTCACAATGTGAATTGTGACGGAGGTACAAGCGAAGGAAACAAAACGATAAAACGATTAAACACCATCACGTCAGACAGATTTGAATAATATAAGAGGGCAGAAAGTTTCCAAAGGTTTCCATCCAGACTACTTGTAGGGAGGAGCGGTATTGAGTGAAGACAAATATAAAGATAAATCGAATCTCCTTTAACATAATCGATAAAGCAAACCCACGAACTTTTTCTGGTTGGTGGTGCATTCATAATTTACTAAAAGCTTATATTTGTCTAGGTAAAACAAACGGTACAGTATGCCGAAAACATGGCACAATCTCAACACACTGCAAACACAATGTCCTGGAAAAGTTTAAAATTAAAATTTCTCAAAATGGCTGAAAATCAAAAAGAAAATTGTGTGGAAGAAGGGAGGGGTGGCTGGGTTCTTTTAATTAATTTAATAGGTCTAATTAATTAATTTGAAATTAGCTTCTAAATGTGTGGGTGCTCCTTTATGAAAAAGTTCGTGCAATAACAAATTCTAGGACGCTTTTCTGTTCCCTCTCGGGAAGTTCAATTAGAAAAAATGTGTGGAATTGAGAATGCCGTTGCCGCTTGCTGACAACGGCCGCGCCGCCCTGGGCGATATTAATTTTTAAAGCATTTTGTATTCGAAATGAGGTCCAAGTGTAAGGGGCGTGTTTTATGCAACAGTGCCTGGAAGGAGCAAAGGAGCTTGGCCGTCTCTCTGTTAAAGATATCCAAACAACAGGAAGTTTATCAGATCCATTGCAATGTCAATGTTCCACTCAGTTGATAAAAGGGATTAGTCTATTCTACCAAAAATAGCCATTTCGGGTATACGTGGTCACACTGACCGGAAACATCAGTCCCCAACAAGGATGGGGGATTATTCAAATGCCTTAAAACGGATTACTGAGAATGCTTTTCGGATGCACTCTGGACCGGTCCAGTAGGTAACTGAATTGCTTGGACATAAAAGACATTCGAGGCAGCAGGAGCCAACGCGTTCTATACGATCAATATTAGCCCTCAGGACGCATGCATTTCCCCCTATTTTGTTGGAAAATCTTTCGTGTGATAAAGTCGTTACATTCGGTTTTTCGAGCAGTTGACATTTTTTCATGTTATGCAATTGTAAAACAGTTTTGTGTTTCAATTCAGTTGCCAACGGATGAGTGAATCCTAAAAGATTGTGGTTCGTTTTTTAGTCGACTACGTACGTGGTGTTTTTTCACTTTAACGAATGTTTGGTATACATACATCATATGTGAACAGTGAGAATCTCTGCTAGACATACTCTGATGAAGTAGACATTTATAAATTACCACAGCCAAGTGCATTTTTCTTATGGTTCGGTAAATGTTCTAATTTCTCAGAATGCCTATGTACGTATGTATTTATCGGCCAGATAAGATTTCGTTAAGATCAACAGTTCTAGTTATTGCTCCAATGTTGAAAGAGCGAGTAATAAAAATAATTTTCAACCTTAGTTCAATAGCTCGGTGAGACATTTGAAAAATAAAAAAAGTAAGACTTGGAAGAAGCTTTCTTCTTCTCAAAGTGATACAGATTTCTTTGCTTACCCTATGAATCTTGAATTCAAAACAAAACATTAACAAGTAACAAAAAAATTATCTCGCCGGAAAGGAAATAGACAGATCGTTTTGAACTTCGTAAATGCCGTACCGTTGACCCTTCTGAATTCCAAAATTGATTGTTTTCTGGTAACATGTGATGTGTTTTCAATAAACCTTCTGTTGTAAATATGACAATTATTTATAAATAATTTCTTTATCTTATTAAAACATGCAATGTATAGGCGGTGATATATTTATGAAAATCACTGTGTAGATCCCAAATCAGTGTCGTGCGCTCCTAAGTAGTTTATAACCATAATAATGCATATTTAGTGTAGTTCTTATCTTATTATTTAAACATTAAGTATACGTACATTACCTACTGAATTGAAATAAATATTCGCATCTGCGTATCTACTTATGTGAGCGCAGCATTTCATTTTTTGAAGTTTCTCTGCATTGAGATTTGATTGTGACTTTTGCATAGCAGCAGAGTCAATGGACTGTCAGCATTAATCAGTTTTTACAATAAATTTAAAAAATTGTGCCTAACGTGCACTCCTATGCGAAGCTTGTGATGTGGTGGTCATCAAAGCTGACAATTTTTAATTTTTTGTTGCCGAATCTGCACTTAAGGGTAGGTAATTCTGGATATTCTGGTTAAGGGATAGGAAATATATTTGATTTTTTGGGAATATCTTTCACTGCCAATAATTTTTCTCTGTATTGAAATATATTATATTATAAACAACATATACCTACTGCTGGAAACAGTATTAACAAAAAAAAATTTTCCAACAAGTTATCAGCATTTAAAAAAGTTGGCGTAAGAATTAAAAATACTATAATATAATATTAAACCGATCGATCTGAAATACATATATAATATATATGTAAAATTTAAAAGCTTGATATCTATATTTCTCTACGTCCCTAGAACTTACCTATCTACGTACGCCTTTATTATGACGATGAGTTACCTAGAGAGGGGTTATTCTGAACTTATAATTTACCTACACACCTATTTACATACATATATAATTTTGGATTTGATGGTGCAGAAATTTTCTTTAGTGTAATTAACACAAGAAATGTTTCTCTGTAATTAACAAAGATTTTTATTATTTTATACAAAATATAGTATAATGACTTAAACTAATTACTGATCCTACCTGTAATAACAAAGAAACAACATTCAATGTTATTATTCACACTATTGTCTCTGTTTGAACTGGCGACTCCCGTCGTTCATGACGACGACGTGCGCAATTTCGTAAAAGTCAGTCACCTCGTCAGTTGAGCAAGTGAGATGCAAGGTCAGCAATAAAGTAATGCATGTGTTACTTTACACATACATATATGACAAATGTCACTTAAACTTACTTTTTAGTTTTTAGTTCACGTTTTTTTAATAAAAGCCTGTTTTTTTTAAATTTTTTGTTTTCCTGTAAATTTATTTATTGTTAGACTTAGACTTTATTGATTGTGTTATAAGTAACAAGGTTAATGGAAATGACGTAATTTTTTAGGAAGAGGTGGAAAGTCATTAGTTTATGACGGTAGGATGATTATAGGGGGGGGGGGGGGGGGTCGAAAATCAAAATCGATGACGTAATATATGGCCGACCTCACAGTAAATTTTTCTTTCCTTCATAAAAAATTTTACTACCAAAATATCGACCTTTTTAATATCCACTAACAAGAATGAGCCCTTATGTAATACATAGGCATTTTTCGTCTTTACGAATGACAAACAATGGATAGGCAAATCATCCGAATAAAATATTTAATATTAGGGGTCCAACCATGCATTTCGATGTTCGTCGTGTTGTCGTATGACAAAAACGATATCGTTCGATCAATCAGGTGCTTTTGCTTCACATAAATCGAAGCATCGAAAATCATATTCTGTGTCGAACGTACATAATAAAAATTTATCCGAAACCGATCTGTGTACCTACATTTTTGTTAATTTATGACTAGACTGCGGATTATATGCACTTTAATGAAACATATGTATATACGCATAAAATTTATATAAAATCATATATATTTTTATAAATTTGATTTTGGTATAATACATATTTTGAAGTCTGGGTCTGCAATATGTATAAATCTATGTATTAAAATATGTAGTTACATAAAATCCACAGTCTACTTATGACATTTGGGAAAATTAAAGAGAGTTTGAAAGGATCGTGATATTTTTTGTATAGGATAATAATGACAGTGAAGGTAAGAGCAAGGGTAAGTATTGCGCAAAACACAATTGAAAATAGCTGCAGCGTTAGAAGTCCGTTCTTGGTGATGGTGGCTACCAGGGGGCATGTAGTGATTTCATCTCACCTTTATTATACAACGTTGGAAGAAATAGCGTGTAGTAAAGCAACTGATCTACTACTATGGATGCAAATGTACAACACCATGTACTTTACTTTTGAAAGACCGGCTGTTCCAATTTTTGATCAAGCAATTTATGAGGGCTTGACTTTTGTATTTTCAATCTCAAGAAAAAATGAATTTATGATTTTGTTCGTAAAAAACAGATATAAAAAAATAGTTCCTGGTTTTTATTATATTTAAAAAAATTTAACTCGTAGTTTGCATTTATTCAATAGTGCAGCGGAATACGTTATTCCACTGTTACACTTTTCAGGGCATGACATAAACTTTTTCAAATATGCAATTGGTCTTGCCCCCCTCAACAAAATTCTGCGTACGCCCGTGTCTACCTGCTTCACAATAGAATTACTTTTAACTGTTTCAAACTATTGACACAATTATTTATGGATATTCTTCAACTTTGGACAAATCATTCAATTGGGACTTTTACAATTTATGGCAACAATAGTCACGACAATAATCCAAATATGAGAACAAATCAAAAACGGGGTGGACCCAATGCAATTTCTGGATTTAAGCAGCCATCTAAAAAATCTAAATGGTTGACTAAAAGTCGTTCCTGAAGGCAGAGTAAAATGAATAAAAAATAATAAAACAAAAACATAAATCATTTTTAATCACCTCTAACAAATTCGTCCCTGAAGAGGTTAATGTAGAAATTAATTGTCCCTTCTGCACAGAAACCTGTATCCTCGACTTTTTCACGTCCACGGGCGATTGTAACATGTTGCTGTTCACAAAACAAATGGTGCCGAGGACCGAACGTTTGTCAGCCGTTTCCTCAACCCATACTTTTTTTTAGGGAGGAAGGTAGCAGCCCTAGGATTTTCCGCTTGAACATACAGATGCAGCTTACTCGTATTGTACTCGTACTGGAAATCCTACCGAAGCGAGATGCCCATAGATATAAGAGCTAAAAGGATTAGTTTGTGGTGAATGTTTTCGTTTTAAATTCTTTTTAAAGACAAAGAGATTTCGGCCTGATGTCCACAGGTGTGCTTTTTAAAGAATCATTAAGGGATCAGGATGTGGAAACGTGACCATAGCTTGGCTGGAAGAATGTTTCCCTCGACTCCTATTTCAATTTTGAAAAGGTTCCCTTAATACGCAATCATGGGTTGATTATCATCAAACGAACCCCGTTAACGCTGATGCTAAAGTGCATTTCCACGTAAACGTTGCGCATTAACAAATAGTGACGCTCCCAAGATGCTATCGCTGTGTATTACGTAACGGGCGGATTCCACTAGCCCCGGACGCAATCTGCTGCATCACTTTCCCAACTTAATTACTGAAAATTGCAAATTAAGAGGGTATTTTATTAAGTGAGACATTAAACCCAGCAAAATAACGCTCTGCCATTAAGATTTCTATCAGCGAATTGCACGTTAAACAAAGGGGCAACAGGTAAGTTTGCTCCACCGAAAAGTTCTGGCAGCAAGTGGACGGACGACACTCGGCTCGGGCGTTTTTGGTGCCCCAGCGCAGTAGTCGTGTAATGTCGCGTAAATCAGGGAAATTTATGGACAAAATATGTGCTGAGGCAGCTTCGAGTGCTCAATCGGAGGCACGAATACTACCGTCGAGCAAGCACCACCCTCTGCAGAGGCATTGGAGTTGGAGCCCCGTGTTCCGTACCGGGCGGATTCCGCAGCACCTGTAATTAAACGCAATTAATTATAATTAGAATAAATTAAGGATGCCCTTACTTCGGCTTCAGTGGAATATAAAATTATGTGTGGTCACCACATGGGGTGGGCATGTTTCTTGCGGGGCTGGCACGGCAACTCTGTCTGGGAAAAAAAATCTGGAAGGAAGTCACCGGCGAGAACACGAACCTTCCTCTAGAATTTTAAATTAACGTTGGGTTCGTGCAATCGCTTGTTACAAGCTCTGATCTTGTGTGGGCGAGGAATTTTAAAATATTTATCGCCTTGTTATCAGCAGGGCAGTAAATTTTCCCGGATTCTTCCCCGGAAAAGGATGCTATTGTGTATGCTCACAGTTGTACCCCATTTGCGTGGTTTTTCCCCTGTATTGGAAAGCTTCCCCGTTGGCTTATCCTTCTGGGCTGAGGAAACGGAAAATACTTACACCGAGATAACGCTAAATTATGTGGGGAGAAAGTCCCTCTACTTGCCACCACATCTAGGGCAAAAACGTGAGCAAACCCCAAACTCCGGACACATGAGAAGCCAATAGTCCTCTAGAAATTTATTCGTTCATTTGCTGGCTGACTGATACGCCAAAACACAATTATAATAATCCTCTTCCTGATTCAATGATGCGAGAGTAGAAATAAGTACAGTACTCTCTCAGGCAACCTGCAGAAGTTCGTAGTAGTCCAAAGGGCTCTTTCCGCTATGTAAATACAAAGCAAAGTCGAACACAACATTTTTCGAAAATTTCCATTTCAAATTCAACAAGATGATGGTTGCTTTCTCTTCAGCTGCAGAATATCCAATGAGCGAATTACGTATTCTGCAGCTTTAATGCATTTAAAAGAAAAGCCTCTCGAAACACAACTACAAAAGCTCCGCCGCGCCGTCAATATTTACAAAACTTTCTTTCCGCTGTATCGATTTTTTATTCTGCTTTGAAATCGCGTAACTGTTGCGTCGTAGTAATGCAAAACTTATTTGCTTTGCAAAAAATCAGGGCACGAGCTAGTCCGTCATCCGTACGGAATGAGACCCAGACGTGAAATCACCAACAACAATACGACTTTCCAGGCCCTCGAAAACACTAGAAAATTGCTTCCCTTCAAAGGAAAATCTATTGCACATAGTAGGAATGTGCGATGACGGAGCGCCAACGAACTGCTGGAGGAAGTTAAAGCAACTATACACCATCTTCCAGCCCCTAAACGGCTGTCTTGTCTAGATTTATTGCGAAGATTATCGGAAATTTATAATGTCCTCCAGTGATTCGCATCTAAAAATCTATTTAGGCCTTAAGGGTGGTCAATTTATTATTACACTTACTTCTCACATTGTGCACTGCCAGATGGTTGGTTTCATTAGGACGAAAAAAGGGCATTGTTAGAGAATTGTATAGTCATAGACATAGTGCTTCATAATACTAGGTGTTTGGTTCTCGTATCCATAATGCTTTAGTACCTGGTCTTTATATGACCTTAAAGAAAGAAATCCAGTGGTATTAAGTGCAAAATCTGGCAGACCAGTTGGTGTCATAACGCCGGGGCATAACGCAACCAGAAAATTACTGGACATGTTCATGAGCTGAGTGACATGTCGCGTCATCCTGCCGTTGACGAAAAGTTGGTTATCATGTCACAATATCGTTAATTTCATGAAAACGGCGCATTGTGAGTTTTGGAACATTTTGATACTAACGTTCACTCATGTAATAATATGTTTCGAACGATCTGCTTTTCTATTTGTTTTCATAAGGCGTGACGGTCTCTAAAATCGATTTTTTTTTGCATTGCAAAAATCCTCAAGAATATGTAAAAGGGTTTTGGGAAGTTCGGTACAATTAAGGAAGTTACAGGGCTTAGTAGCTAGACGAGCATGGAGAGGCGAGTGATATTTCAAAACATCAAACTCGTTTTTCTCGAAACTACGTTTTTCGAATCGGTATGACCACGACATCTCGAGTTCTACTGAACCGATTCACTTGAAACTTTTACAGCACCTTTTGTACGATTGTCGCTATGCCGGAAAGTGTTGATACGTATGTTATTTTTATTTTTTAAGAGCATTTAAATAGAGAACAAAATGTAGATAATTGCACATTTTTTTTGTAACTAAATAACTTTTGTAATTTTTTATATTTACACCCCTCGGCGGACTCGGTTATAGCCAACGAAGTAACAATTAATCGTGGTCACCGTTCGTACCTGCGCTTCGTACGTCTCAAATTCAACGTGTCCTCGAGCCCACAATTTCATTTCCACAAATAAAATGTATTTTTATAGTAACAGGAAAAATGAATATCAAAAAATAAAATTTTTAATTATCTCTTTCTGATGCCGAGAAAAAAATTCATGAAGTTTGAGTGTGGTTTCGATAAGTGAGGGAGTTTGGATTGATGAATTACGTTTATTAAATAGAATTGAGATGGAAGAAATAGACTTCAAGATTGGATTTTTTTACTTGAGTTCAATTCGACTGAGAATTTAGTGAATTCGTGAATAAGCACTCGAATGCATTGGTTTAATAGTTTAATTAAGTGTGTTTTAATACAATTAAAGAAGAACCGTACATAATAAAAATACATTTAAGGGAACCGTGGCCGTTTAGGGGATTGAAAAATTGATTTCTTTTTATAACTTTTTATTAATCTACAAGCGATTCTGGACCGAACTGTAGAAGATTTTGAAGAGTTGGGTTTTTCCATCTTTCAGTACACTATGGAGTAAAGTATATCGATCGGACAATAATGCTATTTTTTATAAGGCTCCGAATTGTCTAAGAAACAAACGTCAAAGATTTTTTTAATGTTTTTGGTTCAGGAAAAACTTAATCCAAAGTTGCAAATAATTCACAAAAATGTTTTGAAATTTGCAAGAGCTTTAATTTTTTTATTAATTTTTTTTAAAATCCTTAGCAACGTTTCTTCTAATAAAATTTGCAAAATATTGGTCAAACAGATTTTGAGATATATGTTCCGAAAGACGTCCACTTTTGCAATATATGTAAATACAAAACGGTCACGGCTCTCTTAACGATTACATAACTTTTCCATTTATTTTCAATCAAATGTCCACTTAAAATTAAAAGTGGGATTGAATTCTTTAATTTAAAACACTTTTGGTTTTGTCCACTTATTTTGCCTAACCTCAACATTTTATATCAAACCCAACCCAAACATGATGGACCGATGCAACTTACAAGTTTTTTTGTGCCGAGATAAACATCTTCTATTCCTTCAACTGAGTACGCAATCACACATCCCTACGGCACACGACCTTCTTTGTGTGGGTATATACAGAGCGAGCCGTCGAAAAGTACCGCCCTTCCCGAAAATCTGTCAAAAATGCTGACTTTGAGAGTTTTCCCACATTTACCTATTACCATTCCCAGGCAAGGAGCTGACTTGCCTCTATCTACCTTGGATATAGCTAAGGTGTCACTTAGCTTCCTAACCATTTTCAGGAACTTAAAGCGTGTTGAGCTTAAGTTCTTGACAGAACTGTCTCAATCTATCCACCTCTCTCATATGTAACTACATAACTTCCATTCACGCCGACTGAGTTCTTTAGGGTGCTGACCTAAAGGATTTTCCGTGCCAATTAACCTTTCCTCAGAAAGGCTTTGACTTGTTGTTCGCCAACATCTGCTGGCTAGGGTGCTAATCTTGAATGTTCTTAAAATTTATTGGTTTCAATGTTATCGGTCCAAGTTTTATCTCTTCTTTTTTTTAATTGAAAGGCAATGCCGTAATGTCGTAATGCCCAATCGATAGCTCTTCAAAAATGAAGGAATATTACACAGGCCACTTTATCTTAAAATTATCAAATACTAGTAGTCCTAGCTTTTCCATACTTGTAAATTAAAGACTGTTGCAGAATGAGACTGTTTTACTTTTTATCTGAATTTTGAATAATTAATGCACAGGTTTTTCATGCTTCCTGCAAGAACCCAAAATATTCCCGGGATAAAATGGATTTTAAATCGTGCCCGATAAAATACTTTACGTTCCAGTGAAAATCCCATCGAAATCGGTTCAGCCGTTCCCGATATTAGTCCGTACAAACGGACAGATAGACAATAAGTAGCTTAAATCACGTCCGACAAATTACTCCACCTTCCAGTGCCACCGAAATCGGTTCAACAGTTTTCAAAGTTTTAGAAATGTTTGTGTGGGATGGATTTTGGGATCATGTAAATAAACATGAGCTTACAAAAGGGGGGACGGAAGGATACATGAGTAATCTAGTAGTAAGCGTGTTAGACTGCCGATCCAAAAGTCCCAGGTGCGAATCCCATTCGGACCCCACGCTTCCACTCCCTTTTCCTATTAAACGACAGATGGAAGCCACCTCAATTAGGATAGCTACTGCGGGTTAATCACCCAGCATAGCGAACATGAACTAAAAAAACTGAAGCAGAACCTCAAAGTGAAGAGGCTTTGTGGGCTAACTGGAGTGAAATAGGAAATACAGGGCGCTCATCTAGTGATTGGTACGGACTTAACAGTCGATATATATCTTTTAAACTGCTAATCCGACTTTGATGAAACTTTGACTATCGTCTAGCTAGACCTACCTACATGCAAGAATTACACCCACAATCATACATAATAACAAGTTCTGCGTAGAATTGCGGCGACGTGGTTTTCCAGTGATTGGTACATATTTAACAGGCCATATCTTGAAAACTACTAGAATTATTGCAGTTCGATTTGTAGTTTCTGAGAAATACGTGGACAAACATACATGCATACACTTATGAAATTTGGCACACCTATTTAGAAGTCCACATAGCCTAACATATACGAATATTGTCCAATTCCAACAACAGTCCGATCCAACCATTGAGCCAGTCATCTTCATCAGTTTAATGAACATACGTAAATGCCATTATAAGTCTCTCTCAAAATTGGATTATCCGAAATCCTGCTGAAATTAAAAGAGCTTAAAAACTGTGCGTGAAGTTATCAATCAATTTGAGAAATGATGCTGGTGCAAACTTTACACTGAACTCCGTCGTTCTGGCTAGATTATCGATTAGAGCCCAAAAATTCCAATTAATTTTTAATTTTCTAATCCTTCCCTTCTTTTTCCTTTTAAAAATTCATTAAATTTGAGATTTCGCAGGGCAAACCCACAAAGCGTACCCTTTAGTTTTAGCTCTGTGAAATGTTTATAACATACCGACCTAAAAATACTGCCCAATAACTTTACCATTGTGAGTCGGGAAAACATGCGAACCTTCGCATTTTTTCACAATGTCTTTACAAATTGGTAAATAAACTTTAAGACAAGATTAATGTGCAAAGAAAAAAGAATGATACCTCGCTGCTAAAAGAGTTCTTTACACACTACATATTACATGAACACGGCCTTTTGTAACATGCACACAACGCTCGTGTAGGAAGAATTCCTTTGTACATATTGTTGCGGGATTATTTTGCTCGCTAAGAACACAACATTAATAACCGCTCTCCCGCGACAAATTGTATCCCTCCCCTATTGAAGAATTTTGTTTTTATTTAACAATTAAAAAACACAACATTCATGGCCATTTTGTTCAATGACCTTCTGCCATCTCTCGGGCTACTTCACATCCCAACCAAGCTGCATTTTTTCCGAGTGACCAAAACTGTGTGTGTGGTCTCGCATTATCATGGTGGAGTACCACACCCTTAAGACTGATCAACTCGGGACGTTCCTGTGCTATGGCATCACTTAATTACTGTAGCTGCTCACAGAATAGACATCGAAATTAATAGTTTTATTCTTTAGAAGAAGCTCTTAGAAGACGGGACCGTTCCAATCCCACCAGATTGACAGCATTACCTTCTTTTGGTGAATGTGCGCCTTTGTTTGCCTTTCCGGTGCTTACTCTCGCCTTTTCCAACTTCTTTTTCGGCTGACATTGTTGTAGACAATTCATTTTTCGTCGTCCTTGATCACACGCTTCAAGAATGGATTGTTTTCTTCGCGTTTGGTGAGTTGATCGCATTAGTTCATGCGCTTTAGCAGATGAACTTCTTTCAACTCATGCAGTACCCAAACATTGAACTTTTTATACTGTTTATCGTTTCAAATTGAAAATTAATTAAGCAAATTCAAATAGTTTGGAGCAATCACCTTTACGGCAACCAATTACCTGCCATTGATCTTGGAGTCTTGTAATTAATTGGACGTAGATATTTAACGCTTTTTAAAATCGCGTGTATTACCTTTAATCAATTTGCACAACCAATCTCAAGTGATGTCTATGCGTATACGAGAATGAGCTCTCATGCTAACGACTTGGTCGCCTTCCGAAAATACTGAACTGAATTTTGCGTATCAAAAGAAATATTCTTACTGTCTTCGGAGATAAATGTGTTTGCATAAATCATCAAAATCTATACTTGCTTTTCAGATAAAAAATGAACATTTTGCATATTTGCTTACCTAAAAAAATTTTTTATGAGGTTGTGAACGAGAGCGATGTTATCTCAACCCTTTGAGCCATCGGGCACTTTATAAAATATCCTAAAAATCAAATTGTGTCATTTAAAATTTAGAACTGAGCAAGTGCTTAATATTAATAAGCAATTTAACTTTTACTTTCGCGCAATAGTTTTAAAAAAAAAGAAAATAAAAAATTTTGTTTATTAGCACCATTCCTAAATATCTTCGAAGGGACTTTTAAAAATTGCGTACAAAAGTTGTCACCGGACGTGAGCTTGCAAAATCTTATAAAGCCCATTCAAGAGGGAATCCTGATGGAAAAAAGCGTGTCTTTCACCCCTCTACAGATTAGGGGTACAAACAAAGATCCCGGATTTTCTCAGCATAATTCCATCCGGCACACCTAAGGGGCGAAGAGGTGAAAAATGAGATGATAAATGAAACAGCACTGAATTGCGTTAGCTTTGCGTGAAAATGACCTTAATGTTTTTTTGTGCCTTATTTCTGTATCCTTGGAAAATTTAAAATTGTTGGTATATTTATATGAAGGCCGAAGGGTATTATGGCAGAAGTGCGTATCGTTCAAAGGTTTATGGTTTGTACACCCTCTTAATATAATACCTTCGGTGTGTAGAATTTCTCTGGGAAATCACACCTGTTGCGTCACCCTCTAGATGCGCTTCATACTTGCAGCTCGGAGCTATGTACATTTCAAGCAAACAAGGAGTAGAATTTCAATTTTTCAATGTCGCGAATATTTTCTACGCCAATAGGTTTCTGATGCCTATTACTTTAAGGCGATTAGATGGGAATTACGTTGTTCATAATTAATTAACAAAATGTAATCGGTTTCTTGCGTCGACTGTCCAATTAAATTCATATTATTTGGGCATGTTTACACTATTCAATAGCAAATTTGAGTTCGTAATGAGGACATCGAGCTAATAAATTATCTGAGTAGGATGAAACACCATTTGTTATGGAGGTTAATATCTCCACTTCGCAATGTGATGGATGGATTTATATAAGTTATGAATAATGGGAAACGGAGTAAAACTCTGTGTGAAATCGGAGGTGTGAGTTGAGCTTTAATATTTTCCGTCATTTTACAAATTTTGGAGCCTGTTGCTAATTGGATTTTCACCAGGATTTTCGCGGCGTTTTATTTTAATTAAAATTTCTAGTCAATTCGTACGCGCCAAAACGAATTGGAAAGCATGTCTGTCGACTGCCACAAACTAGAACCTGTGTATGGGTGCAAAAGCGGATATTCATCTGAAAGCACAACGCATAATACGCAAAAAGTTGTTAAATGGGTCTGGCTTGAAGCATTAAAATATGAATAAAATATAAAGTCGCAACAAATATGTATTTAAAAAGTTATGTGCACAATTTGAATTCTTGTCTGGGTTTTGAGCAAAGAAAAATAATTACAAAAAACTTTTAGAAGTGCTTTTTAATAAAAATTTGTATATTATATTGTTAAGGGGGATTTCTAGTGTGTTGACTTCAAAAAACCGATTTTTTTTGCATATTATGAATAATTTATTTATGAAACCTCAGAATAACCCTATGTAAAACTTTCTATGATATCTGCCCTATAAAATTAATTTTACTCAAATTCATGAAGGCCGGTCAGTCGCGCCGCGTGTATTTTCCGAGTCTTTCAAAACTTTTAACGCGCTTTTCTCTGAACCATGTTTTTCGAGTGGTCGCGGAGTACCACAATATGCGAAATTATTAGTATAGAAGAATCTCAGGCCTAAAATGTCGGCATAGATGCAATTCTCGTCGTCTCGTCGCCCCTTAAAGACGAAAATAACCTTAATCCTTTTTGAATTTCACGCCACTGCAGCTTTTGGAATTTTGACTTGAATTAGGTCAGAACGATAGTCACAAACCTCTACTTTAAGACTCTGACCTACGTGAAATTAGGTATCAAAAATATTCTTTCACACTAGACGTCTCCCTTAATCTCCTCTCTCTCCATTGGGGTGCAAGCACACTCCAGGCTAATAAAGATGTAAATAATGAAATAATTTATGAAAACTGGAAAAACTCCTCTTATGGATGCTATCTGTGATGCATGTACATGAAACACCGCTTTTTTATGAGGATTTTCTCTTATATGCAGGTATTTTTTTTCCTACAATTCCCAGGTAATGAGAAAGTGGTCATTAATTGCAATTCTTAGAAGAATAAACCTATTAAAACAAATTTACCTGCACGTGTGGTGTTACGTATATTTGCCATTTATGACCGTTCACCTATTCAAGTGCTCCGCAGTGTACATAATTTAAAACACCTACCATCGAGAAGTGTTGCTTCTTTTTTTAACATCTGTACAAAGTTTTATGTTCCTCTGTTATTGTATATTATAATATTATTAGTCCATATTTTCTTCGTGAGATTTTCTATACTCTACTTCTGTTGAATTATACTCCACAAATTGCGATCGAAAGGCAATGCAATAGCAATAACCGAATTGATTCCTGTAGCTAATTTCGCAATATACCCCATCGTCTTTTTTTAGAAGTAAATTTTCGTTATAGCACAACATTACTGAAAGGGCCGCCTGTGAGCTTCAGAATGTCAACGTCGAACGTTTCGCTTTTTTCCTGGTGTAAACTTGTACTCAGATAAAAAGTGTGAATTCTTATTAAAAGCCCAACACAAAATTCACAACAATAAAATTTATCAGCAAAGTTTTCCTGCAGGAGATCGGATCAAAAAATAACAAAATAAGATATAAAAATATTTTATTTGTTTAGTAATATATAATATCAAAAGAGGAGCATAACGCTTTTCGACTCGTTCGCCTCAATTTGTTTAAAAACTGCCAATTATTTACATAACAATGTGTCGTAGTAAAAATTGTATAACATTCAAAATACGATACAACTTCGCGAACTCTATACGGGGAGAACTAGCAGCAAAACCCTTAATAAGTATATTGCATTCCGTTAGCGTTGTCCTAAACTGGGTAAAATATTTTCCTTAAAATTAAAGTACTCCTGTTCAAAAACCCTCAAAATATGCCTGAATATGTATAAATATTATATTTCGATATTCTGCATTTTGATAATGTAAATATAAAACTGTGCAAGAACGGTCAAGACTGCCTTCTGCATATGTGTGTAGCGCATGTTCACTGGAAACATTGCTAACGAGAGAAATTTGTTAACAAAATGCAATCGATAGCACAATAAAAATTTTCCTACGTTGAGCACTCCGATAGAATCAGAAAAGTCATTTTGGTTATTTATACTTCAAGATATGTGCTATTGATTGCAATTTTGATCTAAGGCATGTTTCTGTAGTCCGGCGCTATCATTTATCCTCCGCCTTCTCGCCATCTCCATAGAATTTTGGCTGAAAAATAAAAGTATTTTATTAAATTGCTGTGAATCAAAATACCATAGAAATTAAAAAAAAAATTATTTCAAAAGCTCAACGGGGTACGTTTATGTTATCATTAAATATCTTGTTAAGCGAAATCAAGCAAAAAAATCACAACTACGATACAAGCCCTTAAATAACGCAAATATGATAAGGGCATGGTCCTGTTGGCTTTAGAGAATCGGCCCACTGCTTATCAGGAGCCTATTTTGCGAAGCGACAAGTGTGACTAGCGACCAGTAAAAGATGAATAAAAGCGACCAAGAGATTAGTCACTATGCGAGCCTTTATACTGGTCGTACAAAACTTGTCGCTTCGTAAAATAGGCCCAAATCTCTTTATTGGGGCACAAGCTTTAAAAAATGTGAATATAGCATAGATCTGATTATGCAGGAATTCAATAGTAGTTGATGGAAACGAGTTCCTTAAAACTCTGCTGCATCAGTAATGCCATGTTTGTCATAAACTAGCGGCGTCAAAGTAGTCAAGGCTAGAAAATGATAACAACATAAGAAGAAGCAAGTGCAAGTTGACTTTATAAAGGAGCATATATTTTCAGGCACTCGTGTAAGCATTGCCTCCCGAATCCTCGGGTGCTCCATATAGAAAGAAGCAATCAGTAATCACACCGAGCACCCACATGTACAAAATGGCCTCACGTGTTTTATTCATAGATCGTATTTCCAATGACTAGAATTGTGCTTAAAACTTAAAGTCTGTTTTTCTCCAAGTAGTGTTTTTAAGATCGCTAATCATTAAATCTCAATAACTAACTGGCCTACAGAACTGCTTCGGCGGGACTTCAGATCTTGAAGAACAATATTTTAGGTAGGGAACCGAAAAAATTTAATATAAATGCTATCGTGGGGAGCAAATGGATCGTTTCATACAGAAGAGTGAGGCTTTGTAGACTCACAGTCACCAAAAGTGTTGTTAGCATAAGTATTAAAGCGATTGTGTGCTGATTTAACCGTTGCCAACAATGAGAACGCAATCACTCTTCAACAATTAAAATCTCATAAGCAATAGCTTATCCAAGACCTCTACAGAACAATAATTACTACTTCCACCGAATTTTAATACCTCCACTACCAACACCTTGAAGAACCTGTCCTGACCCTGTAAACAATTTTATATTCCAATTTATACAATGCGAAGATGTTCGGGGGGTCATCATTTAAGGGTTATGCATAAAAAATTGTAAAGCAATAATGTCATAAGAAATTGAAACGAATTAAATTGAGAAAAAAAACCTTTAACTTAGTTACGGAACTCGAGCACAACTCATTTGTTAAAAAATGTTCAATGCAAATTCGAAACCTTTAACATAACACACTTACATTTGAAATTATCTAGAAAAACGAGGTTTGTACTAGGGCAAGCAAAACTTCCCTTTGTAGCTTTTAAAGCTCTGCGTTTGATTACAAAGGCAAGAAAATTTTTTTTAAATATATTTTACACATACAAAAATTATTACCTCATCATGAGTTTGTTTGTTGTCCTCCTCATCGTCGGAATCATCATCGCCTGAACTATCGGCAGTGTTATTGTTAGATTTAGAATTTGTCATTGCCGACTTGGTCTGCATGAAGAAAGAGCACCGTAAGAATACTTTGAACAATAAATCATACTAATTCACCCTCACCTGTTCTACCTTGGTTTTACTTAGTTGATCATAACAACCTAGGCAAACCCTAACCGGTTTCGTACATTGTTGAGATAATAGAAATTTCTTTGATGAACAAGGGCCACAAACTACCGCTCCACAGTTTCTGCAGTGGTGCTGATAAGACTTCGAGTCAGAAGAAGATAATCTTATTAAAATAAACAAAAATATTACCCTTCTCACAATCATTGTGAATTGCGTCTTTTTGCAGTGCATGCATACTGTTGCTTCATTATCTGGCACCCATACAGCTGCGTGATTTTCTACAGGTTTTTTTCCACCTATTAATTTAAAAAATATCACATAACAAATATTTTGTTAGGAATGAATAATTTGCAACGTTAATTTATAAATAGTGATATCGGGAATAATTGGCAGATGTTTGAAAATGGTTAAAATGTTGAATGCCAACAATAAATAAATTACAAGCCAAAATTACTTTTTCTTAAAAGATCCTCTATGCACTTATTAATATGAGCCATCCATTCTTGTTTTTCGGTACTTGTAGCAGCATAAACAACAAATGATTTTGTTGTTGTTCGAATAAGCCATCCGTTTCTGTATTCTAAAATCACGGCAAAATGTAACAACTTGTAAATTAGTTTGTATATCAAAATAACTTACGACCATTATCTTCGAGTCCTTCTAGCTGAACTTCTTCAAGTGGTATTATATGTTGCTTATTGTATTTTTTCTTTCCAATGACAATATTTCCGTAAACTAAAATGTCATTAAAGAGGAAAAACTGTCTACTTTTTGGCCGTTTGCGACACATTTTTGTGAGAACACCCTCTCCAACAAGAACACGTCCAGGAATCGCTAATGGCTATATAAAAGAGAACATTAAAATATTAGGAAATTTGTTCAGTGAAGTTTTGTTGTTTCACCATCTTATAGATATAAACCTTATTAGCGTAAAGTCTTACCTGTCCTGAGCTGCCAAAGCAGCTTTCAACCATTGATATCCTTCGCGCATTTGCCTCACTATTTACTGAAATGAAAGAGGCATACATTTTAACAGATAGTATGTTTTAACTAGACCTGAGAGGGGCTGGTTGACGTGATCTCGTCCGACAACACTGCTTATGAACTAATAATTTTTTCCTTTTTCATCAGTGATGATGCCTTTTGTGAGAGGAATGTCTTTGTTTTGCTAACACTTTTGATTTGTAGAAATTAATAAGGTTATGAGAAAGATACAAAAGTTCCTGTGCAAAAAAATAGTAGGAAGATATATTTATCATTGTAAAAATTCAGCAAAATCAAGAATAGGCTTTAATTCAAAAAAAATAGTAACATCTCTTCTTCTCCTTATTAATACTTGGTTCCAGTCATTATTGGCTAGTAAAGCTGTACAGAGCTGGAGCATAGAATCTACTAATCTTTGACAGCGCTCCAATGGAATTGCAGACCAGGCTGCCAAAATTCCGTTACATTCCTTGATTTTGCATTAAAAACAAGTTCTCCAACTTTGCCACATAAATGTTCTATCGAGTTAAAATCGGGGGACTGAGCTGACCACTCTAGAAGTTTAACTCGATTTGAAGAAAGCCAAGTGTTTGCTTATTTTCTCTTGTTTCTCGGGTCTCTGTCTTTTCAGAACATTTTTGTGCATTAGATATAACGGTTGGGGAACAACCAAGAGTTTCCTGTATACATTTTTAGGTTTGCCTTGAGACAGTGAATTTCTTATTATTTTTGTTTTTCTCGACCCATTTTTGTTAAAAATTTTTTGGATGCAAAACTGATTTCCACATAAACTGAATAGTCGACTCACCGTTAAACAAGTATAAAAGCAAAGTTAAATTTACTGATAGCACTTTCCTCTTCTATATATTGTAATCTCGTACTACAGGAAATGCCTCTAAATTCACCGGAATAACGTAGTTGCGATGTATTTCGGTAGTAGCGAGTAGGTGCAGTAGAGTTTCTAGAACAGCAAACGCCACATGGTCGCACTACTATTTTTTTGCACACAGGTGTATGTGAGCGATAAAGCTTAGTTCACTTTTTTACATAAACAGGCTACGAAGAGGGGGATTAGCTACCCGAAAAAAATAGATAGAACCTCAAAGGCAAAGCCTTCTCACTACCCTAGAAGCACATTCCACCTCCTCTCCCTACTGCCACTCTATTATTTTTACTCGGTTATTGAAAACGTTAAAACTTAAGTTTTACAAGTATTCTACAAGCATAGAAAGAATGAACGGTTGTGAACAAGACATTAATATGGGAAAGGAGACGCTACTGGTTTTCTTGCTTTCTTGACCTCTGATCACGGACCATAATTAACCACCACCTCCGCCAAATTTAAAACTGTGCTAAACTTCCGTCGAAGTTTAGATACTGTACTTCTTTACTCTGATGACATGGTGCTTGCTCCTCTAAGGTGTTATATAATAGCAATTTAAAATACAAATTCTATATAAACCACAATATTTTTAGAACTTCTAAAAGCAATATTCAAAAACCCTGGATGTTCGCTAGCGACGACCCTGACTATTCCGATCTCAAGATAAAATGTAAACAAAGTTAAACATGTTTTGAAATAAAAACAGCTTTAAAGGTATTAAACAATGCACGTAATTCAATATGCATACAGCGTCATACTCATAAAATCGCGGAACATCTGTTTTTCTCGGATAATTAATTCCATTTATTTCAGCTTCACAAGAAAATTTCGCATAGAAGACAAACCGACCGACACACGAACGTAAATTTCTCAAATCAACATTTTTATGGTTCCATACGAAAGGTACCAAACGGATGAGATTGATGAGACTTTGCTGTGCGTCTGTCTGTATATCACCTTCGTTTATCCGAGTTATTCTTAAAGCTATTGACACCAAATTTGAAAATTTATAGAACTTGCTTGCCAGCACCTAGTCCGAGTGCCAAAAGTGAAAGACACAGTGGTAAGAAATATTCCTGTATGGAAGAAAAACTGTTAAAATAGATCGCTTCATTTTCTCAAGCACTCTTCTAGAGGAAGCAGTTAGATATTAGCGAAACCTCGCCATAAACCTAGAATAATTCAAAGGAAACATTTAGTGGTCCAAAATCACCTGCGGAGTGACATTAGAGCATAATAAATGTTCATTTTTGTCGTTTGATATGTAGCCCCAAATATAAACTTTCTTACGGGGAAATGAAAGATGTTTCCGTTATAGGTATTGGGGTATGAAAATATAACGAAAATGTGGCTTTATTACAGCATTCGGAACCGTTGTATGCCAGTAACTTCCTTCTAATATTGGTCCGTTTATCATACTGACCTTCGGTTAGATCTTCTGAATCTTACAAGTCAATATCGGTTATAATTTTCGAAAAGGCGCCTTCCAGGTATTTCACTAGAAATCTGGTTTGGCAATGAGTGAAAAGGGGACTTTGATCAAAAACAGATTGGTTATACATAATAAAAAAATTATATCATTTGGACAACGCTTTCTGGAACTCGTGCTGGTGATTCAGCTGAAGGGGCGTTGAGAAGCGATTTGTTTTGCTTTCAGAGTAAGGTGTCTAGACAAAAATTTCATCGGCTTAAAACTCGAAGCGGTAGACAGAACTCAACGTGAAAGACAAGCATGTGTTAAAAACAAATTATTTATGTTTCACTAGATTTCAAAGAATCCCAGGGGATAGAGCTACTAATCCACTCCCGACACAAATACTGATCTTTGCAATGCACCGGTATGATTCATCATCAGCAAGTGTGATTAGACATTCGCCGCCCGCCGTTTCTGATAATGCAAATCTTATTGTTCTCATTGTACACTGAATCCTACGAATTATACGCGCGATAGCGTTGCTGAAGTTATGACTGCTAAAGAATTATTAATTATACGTTCTGCACTATGCAAAACAATCTTTCAGTGTTTTTTCAAATAACATCAAACGATCCCGGCCAATCGCTAATAGCGGGCATTCAAATTGTATGCAGCAGAAGACCTTTTGTAAATAAAATAATCCTCCACTTTTTATGAAAATAAGGGGCTGTCATTCTGACAGCTACGTTTCAATGCACTGTTATCCCTGTAAAAACCATTTCTAGGAGGGCGCTTGCACGGAATTTTCCTCTGTCCCAATTAAAACAATCAAAGGTGTACATTTAACTGCTATAAGTCGGGATTCTTCACTATACAGGCCTAAGAAAACAAAAATTATTTACTCACCCAACCTATCCACCATCTTTGTACAATTGCATTACACTCAACACTGACACGGCTGGCAACTTTCAAAATTAATTGATAACCCATCGCTCGTACAAAATGATTTTTCTTCAATAGATGACTCTGTCCGCGATGAAGAGAACGAAAGGTTAGGATTACTTTCCAAATGGATAATTTCAATTATGATTCAAACGGTCCGATTTAAAATTAAACGGTTCTTCTGTGAAACGAGCAGTGAAATGTTAATGTTTGTGATTCAGATGATAAAGTGTAAAACTATTAAATGTGCATGTAAGTTCAAAGCAAGTAAAACAGAACGCAGAACATTGGCTTCATATCAGAAATTATTATAATTTCTCGACGTGGTTGATAATGATTCAAAGCCGTTCTAAAGAAAGAGCCATAATTGGTCCTGTGATAAATAGAATATTGACAATGTTGTCCTCTGGTCAGCGAGTTTATATTAATAAGGCTTAAAATATTAGGTGAATTTATGGCGCAATGATCGAAATCATGCATGCATACAACACTTGCTACCTCTCTGGGTCTGAGACGTCAAATCTAAAAATTTTAACTTATGTAAGGAGAAAGATTACAGGCATCGTTCCATGGTGAATCTCGAAGGGTGAAACATAGAAATCGCTTCTGTACTGCCTCGATGCGTTCGATGTGGACTTGATAGACTACTAACGCGTATTCCAATATACGTCGTATGAAAGCGCAATTATTATATCAGCGCTTAATAAAACCGAGCGTTGAATTAGCCCGATTTGTATATTGTTATTAATATGGCCCCCAAGATTATATTTTGCGTCAACGCGTACTTGTCGAGACAAAAGAAGGTCGCCAATTTTTTCAAAGATCGGATGATCCAAACAGGAGCTTTTCCTACTAAGCGAAATCAAGTTGCTCTTGCAAATGTTTAACTTCATATGATTTTTGGAGCACCATGCAGAGAATTTAATGAGGTCCTCTTGCAGTCTTTTGGCAATTTGTAAGGATTTGATCTCTCTAAAAATCTTCAAGTTATCAGCATAACTTAAGATATGTGGATTTTGAATTAAAGGGGACAAATAATTAATGAAGATTGTAAATAGAAAGAGTCCGAGATGACTACCTTGTGGAACGCCAGACAGCACGAAAACACTGTCAGACAAGGTTGAAGAAAATTTAACCTTAAAAGACCTATTTGTAAGATATGACTTAATCCACTGAACAAGGTCGATGAAAACACCAAGCCGCAGTTATTTAAAAATTAGCACTCCATGGGAGAGTTTTATCAACTTTTGACAAAGCCATGCTCCTCAGATAAAAAAGAAGAGCAATAGAAGGTCAAATAAACTGTTCACTACACTATTTAATCTTACCGATGGTCGGGGACTAAGTACTGAAGATGAGATGAGTTATGTTGAGTATGCTTACAGTACAATATGTTTGTCACAGTTACTGAGCAAGTGGGAAGTCCTTCATTTCGCTTGTTGTTTCGCTGTCTCAAAGAGCTTTCTCGCTCTTTTTCCCCTTTTTAAAAATAGAAATAACGTAAAAGAATTTCCAAACATGAGGGAAAACACATGTACGCAACGATAAAATAAACAAAAAAAAGTAGGGGTCAAGAAGTAAGGCACTGCATTTACGGAGGACAACACCAGGAACATTATCGGGGGAAACATGACATGACGTCAAGAACAATTTTAGTATAATAGATCGTATGGGAAGACAAATCAAGTAGTTAAAATAAAAAATAGTATAATCCTATATCATTAAAGATATCATCACACTAGGCTAAAGTGTTTAGCAAAAATATTTGAGATAGCAGAACCTTCACAACCCATTTCATTGTCAAAAGTTAACACAGAAGGGGAGTTATTAGTCTTCCGTTTATCTATCTACATATAATTAAAACGCTAACGAGAGTGCTTGTGATTCCTCCTGTGAGTTTATTTCTGCGCCGATTTTAATGATTCTAAGACTGATTGAAAGATTATCAACTGAATATGGAATATTACTGACGAAAATTTTGACAAATCAAAATGGCGGATCCAATATGACGACCAAAAATTGTCGACTTCCTGAACAATTTCGACAGTACAAGTTGTCGGAATAATTATTAAATTGCCTCCGCGTTGGCAATAGAGGAGGTGATCATCGGATGCATGAGATTTTATTAATTGATGTCAAGCTTATTCATATGATTTCGCAATGACATTAAAAAAGAAATATAAAAATTTTTTATTTTTAAAAGCGAAGTCCATAAAAATGAATTGGTATGATAGTGATTTTCGATGCGAAACTTTATCTGTATTTGCTGTAATAACGGAAAATCGATTGCAAAAATTGTGTCGCACAGACAAGAAAATGGAGGCAGACGATAACAATATACAGTACGCGACAAAAACAAGTTTCTTATTTTTGTTATTTTTAATTAATAGTTTAAAGTTCAAACTTTCATTTTAATATTAGATATTGATGCATTGTCCAAAGCCATAATCTACGGAAATCATGCTATTAAATCTCTTATTTAGAAAAACCAGGCATTGACAATTACAAACACTCTTATCAAAACTTTACTCTCAGATAAGGTCTGGGTCACGACTATAGAATTTGACCTGAGTATGTCTGTTTTTAAACATCCAGAAGATAGTGGTGTGGTGATCCAATAAATTAGTCCAGTCTGCGATTATAATTTGTTTTGCTGATGATTTAATTTGTAAATGCTATTCAACGTGTTTTTTTTAATTTTAATTTTTTTTTTGCTGACTAAATATATGACGACGATCAAACAACTAATAAATTGTTTTCATTTACATAAAGGAGCGCTTAGAATGGATTAGCGGGGGATACCCAAAATACCCCATTTTCATCCCGATATCCCTCATTTCAAATCTAAGGAATTCCCATTATATCCGTGTCTTATTTATTTGGCATAAGTCAAACACAAAACTAAAACTACACATTAAGCACAGGAGGCTTATTAGAAATACCGAATCCAACGAATGTTTTGTTAAACAAATTAAACTAAAGGGTGACAATTTTACATGAGATTTTATAACGCTTGATTAATTTTTAAAGTAAATACAAAAATGGCTAACCAGCTTTCGGATTCGTAATCTATGGAAAAAACGTGTCGAAATTAACTATCCGTTTTTCGAAGGGAAAGAACATCAAAACTGTTGGATAGTGAATTATTAACACACCCAAAAAGCCTACGTGCACCCATTTACGATTTATATTTGTGGTAGAGAGACGTGGTGCTTTTCACCAGAATCACTGGGCTTCTCCGTACAACCCTTCCTTTCTGAATTGAAGCTTTAAAAGCTACGACTTCTGCGCAACCACTAGGAAGTTTTATTCGGTAGGCGACCAAAAGCTCAATTAGATTCATGTGCCACAGCTATGAAGTCCATTAAATTCACTCATTCACTCGTTAGTGGAGCGTGGAGCTTTTAGTTGGGTGGTAGGGTTTCCAGTTTCCTCCGTGAGTGTCGGGTTTTTTGGATTTTGCTTATTATTAGTTTTTGTGAAATAGTCCACAAATAGTAACAAGTGCAACAAACATCCTCCACAGAGAAAGCTTTCTTAACCTTTTTTTAAATGATTTGAAATCCAGTTCAGTCACTTTGTGGATAATTGATTGATTTTTCCCATCGAGGTCAATATAGTGCCTAGTTTAACGTATTTGTGATTTACTAATGTTTATTTGAGTAATCAAGCTTGCATTTCTCGGCCTTTAATAATAATAATTTTTTAATAAAATTTCTTGAGCAAACCTCTCACGAGACATGTTTCCCTCCGTTGCACAAAAAATCAATACCTGTCCTTATTTAAAGCGCAGATTATTCTCTATGAAAATTTCACTTTCAAAGGGCTGAAAGATGTAGGCTACTTGTAAATGGAACGTGTTGCTTTTCTTTCCAGCTTTAATTTCACCCGAATTGGTGGTAAAATTCAATTTGAAGAACGTTTGAATTTATTCCAATTATAGTCATTTATGTGCGAATTGTGTAGCAGTGAAATCTGTATAGAGCAGTGACGGTCCAAAGCGTAATTTGTAAGGAAATGGGACAAGAGAACACGAGCAATAGGAATTTATACTATTGGTAAGTGAAGTTAACAACTGCACTCGTATATGAAGCTGGTGTTAGTTAATGCACACAATTTCGAAATGAAATTTTGAAGGTTTGCAGAATACTATATAAGTACTTTTTACAAATGGGTTCATACTATTATCCCTTATTCAATTCGTTAGTTAGCGTTTAAATTCATGTAGACTCCTCAATTTACTTCTCCAGAGGATTGTTATGTAAACTCATGTCTTTCCAAGCACTGTATCCTTTTCAGAAGGGAGTTAACAGGTCCACTTTTGTTCTTCTTCTTTCCTTCCTTAAAATGCCTGGGGCGAAACGTCGTCCTCTTCTGAACAAGCACTTGAGAAGAGCAACAGTGCATTTGCACATACATATGTTTATCCTAAGCAAACGTTCTTTCATCTTCTTAAAAGGATGTTTGTGCATGACTATGTCCATGTATAGGAATCCTTAAATTGTTGCACTACTGCGGCTTAATTTGTCTTACATCATTACTTAATGTCATGGAACACGAAAACCCACCGTAGGAACCGATCTTCCAATCTTTTAATTATTAGTATTAATGAAGTTAATTGTCTTTCTGAAATGAGGAAATCATTTATCTTATAATGACCTTAATGGTGTTAAATTTGGATTGCTCTAATTAAAATGGCATTACGAGTAGGGAATATTTCGCGCCGAAAAATGACTTTGTGCATTGAGCAACAATAAACAGGAAAAATATTGATGTCGACTTAAAAAAATACTCAAAGCAAAATAAATAAGGAATTTTGAGTTTGTCGGTTTCTTTTTTGTTGTCACAAAGTTAGTCCACACAATTATACGACAAATTTTTTATTAAAGATTCTATAAAAGAACACATAAGCAGATAAACAGTGGAAATAAGTAATAAGGTGCAAAAACATATTATCTAAAGAGCCGCATATGCTAAGTCTCTTATAGTTTAGCAGTCGCATGTCTACGTCCACACGAAGCACATTTAAGTTCATGGCTCTTAGTGTTTACCCTAGCAAGCAGAGTATGCGACTATTACATTGTCCGCAAATGAATATTTCCTGCTATCATCTTCCAAATCACTTAATGTAATTTGCTTTATTTCATATAAATGTTTTGGTCGGCAGAGGTATGCGGCTTAGACTAGCATTGAATTTAAGCGGAGATTTATTTTCTCTGTATTGATTTCTTCTCTCCTAATGTTGAACAAAATATAAAAGACGAGATAACTTATTCTTCATTTCGGTGTTTCATTTTAGACATTTTGCCATCGTGAGGGGACTGAGGGAATTGAGTCCCGACGGCCAACATGCCGTCATTTAGTATAGCTTGGTATGGAGCTTTCTGTGCGCTTCTGGGTTTAGTGGGGATTTTGGATATGAAAGTCGCAGCACAACAAGCTCCTCAGCAACAGCAAACGTGTCCTCCAGCATCAGAAATTGCTCCTTGCATTTGCACAGTTAAAAAGAATGGTTTGGACATCTTGTGTGAAACAACTGACTTGCAGCATATCACCCGTGCAATGGGGACGCTAAAGGGGAAAAGTCCCGTCATATATTACTTGAAACTCCGGCATAATAATCTTCCTAAACTGCAGGGATTCCTTTTCCTAGCTTTGGATATCCGACATCTTACCATTCACAACAGCAGCCTGGCGGCCATTGAGGAAACCGCATTAAGTTCTTTGGGTAAGTTTCCATGTTAAGGAATTTTGATTAAAAGGTTAAGTGTGAACGCATTTTTAAATTTTAAGACTCAAGGACTTAGTCCTTTGATAGCTTTAATATTTCCCATTCGAAAAGCTTATTAGGTGAATACCTCGTTTTAATGTACCTATTAAATTTGATAATATTATTTTTCACTAGATAGAGGAGTATTAGAAATAACGGTACACATCGTTATTCACCACTAATGCAATTTTATAAAATTACATATTATTTCATTAAAGTAATTAATAAATAATAAACCTGCATATACCTACCAAAAAGAGGTTAAATGTCTAATGGAGGGTTCGTTGTATGGAGGATTAGATTAGCATGAGGTGAACCATTATTTTTATGTTACGTTTGTCGTGTATTTTTCCATTCTAATTCACTAATCTCTAATCTAATTCTGATGCTACAGGTGGAATTACGAGTGATAACTCCAACTAATAAAAAATTGCAACAAATCAAAGTTGTGAACCTCTTATTATTATATATGTAATATGTATATGCGAATATTTTAATTTTTAATTACAAAATTTTAATTCGGTTTGAATTTGAGTACCTACATCGAATGATTTAATGAATTACAAATAATTCGGATAATTTAATTATTTCGATTTCATCAATAAACTGAGTACTACATAACATACGGAAAACGAAAATCAATTTTAACGAAACTAATTTTATATTGCATCTCTTGAAACGTGAAAATCGATACGATGAAAATGAGCATTGAAAGTGAGTGACATTGATGTAATAGGTTCGTTCAATCTGTAGTTTGTATGATGAAATGAAAGAAATTATAGTGTCATGTCGGGCGAACCGGGACAGAGATGTCAAACAAACCGATAAGTTGAGGGGAGTTAATGTTTCCTGATACACAATCGAAGGCAAACACTATTTTAAAGTTGTTGTGGCATTGCTCGAGAGATTTTAATGAAATCAATTTAAGTCGGCAGGCAGAATTAAAGGGTCAGACCAAGGAAGGTTTCGAAGGGCGAATCAAAGAAATCATTGTTGTACTGCCTCGACACGGTTAATGTGTGTCTTAAGGGATGGAGATCAGACCAGACTCGCATACTCGAGTATTGGTCAAACAAATGTGCAGAAATGACTTCGAGTGATCAATATGATCCTCAAACGGAAAACGACCATTTAACCAGACTCCAAGGTTCTTCATTTTGTCTGTGCAGCGAGCATTCGTCAATAGTGTAATTAAAAGTGATGATGGTTTTCTTACGTGAGAAGTACATGCAAGTGCATTTGTCTAAGTTTCATGATAAGCCGTTAAGCAGGCGCCATTTATGAAAAGCATCAAGGTCAGAATTTAAAAGAATACAATCCTGCTCGCTAGTTATAACCCGAAATATCTTGGCATCATCAGCGTAACAGAGAATTCTAGGATTTGCTAGATGATCATCGACATATCATTAATAAATATGATGAACAAGAGTGGACCAAGATGACTATGTTGAGGTACGTCCGAAATATTAAATATTTCCCTAGACAGAACGCCTCGAAATAGGACTGTCTGCGATCGTCGGGACAAGTAAGAGCAAAGCCATTCGATAAAGAGGGCGGAAATTGAAGAAGCCTAAGTTCATAGAGCAGAATTCGGTGATTAATTCTGTCTCAAGCTTTGCTGAAGTCTGTAAAAATACAGTCGACTTGTTTACCCTTCTGAAAATACTACAAGAAAGGCTTATAGTGAAAATAAAGTGTGCCGCAAATCCAAGACTCAAAGATTTTAGCAACACAACATACATAGTTTAACAGAATTATCGGCGACATATTCCAAGATGTCGGAAAGACACAACGTTTAATGATAATGGCATTAAATTTCCAATTTGAAAGCTTTTGAGTTCAACATTTTTTTAAAGCCCATTGGTAAATTCAATTAGCTACACTAAAATGAGATGATTTTGAATTCATAAAAAACAAATGATTTTGATGGTTTTTTTTTGTCAAAAATATAAAATTATTTAACTGCACGACCGAAAGTACATATACAGAATCCAATTACATCTACGTCATACCCTAAAAATAATTTAAAGGGCAAAGCCACTCCAGGTTTTTAAAACAAAGACTAAGTTTGACATTGTTTTTAAGAGTACCTACAGTGAAAGCAGTAAAAGATCTAATTAGAGAACTTTACTAAACAAAGTTTTAAGTGTACAACAGTATTTTTTTTGTGTGATTAAAACTTTAAACACGTTCTCTGGAAACTCTGTTTTAAACTAGGGTGTAATGTGACTCAGCCAAAATATATTCTCTGTCTTGGCCGTGTGTGGGCAACTTGGGGTACAATCATAAGACTGTCACAACACCGTCCCAAATATCCTCCCATACACGGCGACGGTTTTATGCGTGCAAACAAACTTTCTGACAATTTTGGGACAATTAATTGTTTGTACGCCACAGTACCCACACACGGCGTCGGTTTTCATTTGCGAGCAAAATTTCCACATGGTCATATGCTTTATTCTTTAAGTTTTTGTCCGTACGGTAGTTTACAAACAATTGATTGTCCCAAGATTGTCAGAAAGTTTGTACGCATAAAACCGTCGCTGTGTGTGGGAACCTATTTTTCACTGCAGGGAGTATTAACGTTTCGGATGACGATGCGGAGTATGTCCTGTCTCCACTCTTCACACGACAGAGTTGTATTCCTTGTCTCTGTAAAAATCTCGCTCCTGCGCTGGGAGCCGACGCAGAAGTGCTAGGACCCACTTCGGAGTATCGTGCTGGGAGCGCCAATAATGTGTTAAAGTGCAACCATAGCTGCAAATTGGCGTTCCATTTTAACAGTACTTTGAACAGACTGCACAATAAAAATAAATAATCAATTGGAAAACAAAATTACAGGTAATCATATTTTCTCGAAAAATCTTAAGAGCTCGAACACACTCTGTGCTCCCAAGGCCTGCTCTGACGCCGGGCTGCACGCCATATTGGAAACGCTGCTTTAAACCACAATACTATTCCTCACTCGTCATTGCATTTTTTACTCGCTGCATGCAATAACATTGACGTTGTTACCCGCCCGTTTCGTTATCTATGTAGTGTTGTTTTTATAGTAACCTTCAAAATTATTCCCTCGACCTCAGAAATTATGATGTAGAGCCAACGTTGTGACTAGCGTGTGCAATTGACACTCGCTGAACTTATTGCTTCCTCGCCCGGAACTTTGCACGCCTAAGGGAGGCTAGTAAGCCAATGCCGGATTATTAACGCTTCAAAAACCCAGAGTTTCCTTTTGAACCCTAATCCCCTTACATTTATCCGTTTAAAATATATGTGTGTTTGGCATCGTAAGTAATTGTCTGTATTTGGAAATGCTCGTTTAACTCAACGTCCAGTGTCTTGCAATGCGTTCAAAATACAATGTCTTTCATTTCTACAATGTATGCATCGCATATTTCAATGCAACTTCAAGTTTTGTTCAGGTTGTATTTGTAGTAAAGTATTTGTGGTGTTGATATATCATTTAAACTTTAAACTATTGGAAAATCATGCCGTCATTGAAATGAGTAGTATTATATATTATGCATTTCTTGAAAAAAATTTACTATAGGCATCAAGTATTTTTTACAAGTTTAATATTCTACCTATATATAATAGGTCTATAAATAAATATGAAATTTATGCAAACATCTTCCGCTGGCCTTTCTTTATTATGCGATTTACCCAAAAGTTGTTCACAAATCTTTCCTAAAATTAGCACTATCCTAAAATCCCTCATAAAATTCACAGATTCTTCGAGAATAATTGCGATATTCTCAGAATATTTTTCTCTGTGTTGTTTATAAAACGACGTAGTAAATATTAACAGATATGAAGTAAAATGACACATTAGCATTTTAAATTCTTTAGGCTGCAATGGCTAAATTTGAACATATTGAAACCATGACTCTTGAGTCTATGGTCGAATTTTTATTGATACGTAACTAACAGGAGCTTTGGATTAAAACTGAAAAATCCTTAAAAACGTTATATTAGTATATACGACAAGACACTAGAAATCTACTTAAATCCTTTTTTCATTTTACATCGCATGAGGCATAAATAAAATAACCCCAGCTGAAATGAAATTTTCACGACCAAACGCAAGTTAATAAAAAAGAAGTGTTCTTGCCAACAGGCTAATCGCCATTTGCACTGCCTGCCTGCATCAAATTGAAGCAGGAAATAATGCTTTGTGTCTTTTCAGCTGGCGTGTCTACTGATAAAATTCTACATAAATTTCCTCATAATTAAACAACACAATTTGTGGAGTTTGACGGGATGATGGGTGGGGAGGGATTGCATTACATATTTAAAAAAAAGGAAATATTGAGAAATAATATCAGTGCAATATCACAAAAGTCTCAAAAGGTTCAATCCAATGTTTCGAAGGGATTTACTTCTATTCAAAAATTTATGTTTTTGGGGACACAAGCGATTCTCATTAAACTCTATACAAATCCCAACTTTAGGAGCCGAGGTGTTCTGCAAAGTGTTTCGTGTAACGCATGCAGAAATGATAGGAGTGATAGATCTCACCTAGGCAAACAAACAATTGAATGGCAGGGGGGCATCTCAACCGTCTTCAGTTACAGGGCGATTAATAAATTCGGGATGCACATTATCATTTTTTTTTTGTCCACACCACAGCCACTTGTGAAGATGAAAAATGCTGTAAATTTTCTTAAAATGAACATTTCTCCCACAAATTTTCCGAAATTCCTGTAATTAATACACCTTATTTTTATTAATTTATCCGTTTTGTTCTCTTTCCTGAGAGGATACACAAATTTATAATATAATTATAAAACCTTTTGGAGAATATTAAAAAAACCTGATTTTAAACATTTCTTTTCAAAATAAAATAAATATAATAAATAGTGCCGAAAATTACAAAGAAAGTGAAAAAGGAGACCCTTCTTCTCTGGATTGCCACAGTTGCGGCAATGGTTGTGGAAGGGAATACCTAGTTTGGTTGCATGTTCCCCTATAAGCCAATGGCCCGTGTGTAGCGCCACTACTCGGGTAATGTCTACACGAGCTCGGTTGAAAAGCTCATCCGTTCTACCAATATTGTAAGCAGGCCAGGTCAACCTTTAAATTTTACAAGTTCCAAGGCGTACCCACCTGCTGTTGGTAATCATTATAAAATGTGTATAGATATCCTTTTTGACGGATCTAATAGGAGTGTAGACCGTCCCACCCAGTTCGTCAGCTTTCATTCCCATTTGCGTTTCTAAGTCCTGGAACTCAAAGCGGAGTAATAGACAAACGACCGCCAACCCTGGTCAGTTGCTCACGACATTGCTCCACCAACTTAGATGAGACAACAGCCGAATCGAGTGTTTTTTGATAGCGGCTTGGGAGTCAGTGAGTATTATTAAGGCTGGGCGTCAATCCCTTTAAAGCGCAATCAGCCCTACTGATCGTCATCATCTCTGCCTGAAAAAAATGCTGACATGATTGAGAAGGTGGTAAGATTCTTCGACATTAAGCTCCCTACAGAATACGACGGCCCCAACTCCAAGCTCGGATTTTGACCCATCTGTAAATATCGCGCCATGTCGAAGGATTGCAATATATTGCCTTCTTTCCATTCTGCTCTAGTAGGAAGACTCACACTGAAGCTCTTCCCACTAAGACACTTCGGAACAAAATAGTCGATTGGGCTGGCTGTTAATTCTATAGGAAGTAGGTTCAGGATACTGTTGTGAGCATAAGGCCTTGCCTTCCAGTATCCTGACTTTTTAAGCCTAACAGCGCTGCAGGCTGCTACGTACTTAATGTGGAGCTCAATGGGTAAGAGTTGCAGCATAACATTGAGAGCCTCACTCGGAAAGGACCGTATGGCTCCCGAAGTGCCCACACTAGCAGTTCTTTGCCCTCTTCCCAGTTTAATTTAATTGTAATTTTTGTTTATACAAGGTCACCAAACAAGCGACCCGTACGTAAGGATGGGACGTACTATTGCTGTGTACATCCACAAGACCATTTTTGGCTGAAGACCCCATCTGTTGCCAAAGGCTCTTTTGCACGCATAGAAAGCTATGCAGGCTTTCCTGATGCGCTCGTCTATGTTTAATCCCCACCTAAACTCAGCGTCTAGGATTACTCTGAGATGATATTGGTAGAGGTTCATAAACATTGGTGGCATTTTTGGAAAGTACAGTGAGATAGTAATTGTTTGACGTGAGGTTGATGTCGATGCGTTAATTAGATCCAAAGATAAAATTTGAATCCCGAATTTATTAATCATCCCGTCTCCCCCATGCTTTACAACTTTTTGCTAGTATAGTACAGGTAGGAGATCCATCACCCCTATCATTTTTGCGCAAAACACCATGTATACAAAATGCATATAAAAAATATTTAAGTCCAATGTTTTTGTGTTTACATACATGTAATTCATAAACTAAGGTTTGTGGGGCTGTATATACATATATATAATACACAATACATACATAGCTTCAGTAAGTGAATGATTTATTAAATAAAAGTTAAATAAAAATAATAGAAATAACTATTTTGAAAATTTGGTAGGAGAAACCATCATATTAAATCAATCAAATTCTATGATTTATTTTATTGGTGAAAATTCTCTAATTTCTTAAACCATCGATAAATAATTATGCTTCCGTTTCTTCAGGTAAAGGACTTACGCAGCTTGATGTTTCGCAAAATCAACTGAGCAATGTACCCTCGCTAGCTCTAAAAAACTTGCATCATTTGCTTATCTTGAATTTAAATCATAACAAGATATCCCAGATCCACAACAAGGCATTCGAAGGTTTGGACACTCTAGAGATATTAACTTTATATGAAAACAAACTGAGCTTTATTGAGCCTGAGGCCTTCAGAGGACTCGATAAGTAAGCTTTTTAGAATGGATAACAATTCTTTATGCTTTGCTATAAGGAAGTCACCATTTCAGGAAACTGAAACGGCTAAACTTGGGAGGAAATGAGTTAACATCAGTACCGCAGAAAGCCTTATCAATACTGGATACCCTGAAAAAGCTGGAGATTCAAGAAAACAGAATAAAGTCGATAAATGAAGGAGACTTCGAAGGTACGTGTCTATTGTATCCAAAATACTTTAGCCCTAACGCATATTTATAGGATTGAAGAACTTGGATTCCCTTATTTTGGCACACAATTATTTAACGAGAGTGCCTGCCAATGTCTTCCGTCATTTGTCACAACTGAATTCGTTGGAACTGGAAGGCAACTCAATCGTGTATATTGACAAAGATGCGTTCGCTGGGCTTGAAGGTAAGCAATCACGATACTTAAAATAAACTTAAATGAATTAAATCAGAAGCTAAACACTTTTTCTATTTTTCATTTGGATCTTTCAGAGAACCTACAATATCTTCGTTTGGGCGATAACAACATTCATGCAATTCCTAGTGACGCCTTGCGACCACTTCACCGGCTGCGACACTTGGACCTAAGAGCTAACAACATAAGTGTAATAACAGAAGACGCATTCAGTGGGTACGGTGATTCCATTACGTTCTTGAATCTCCAAAAGAACGAGTAAGTAAACTCAGCAACTAAATTATTTTTTGCATAGGCATTGACAAATAATTCAATAATCTAGTAGGTTTTTATTTCCATGTTTCTGTTTCAGTTTGGTTAGAATTAAGGAGAACTCGGGTGCCGTAAATGGGACGAAATATGCGCGCCGCTTCGTGGCACTGCGAGCGCACCATAGAAATACTAACTAAGCACGGAACGGCTGCATTGTGTATGAACCCTATACGTGAGCGACCACCTAAGGGGTGCTTCCTAGAGGAGAACAGCAACAGCGTTTATGAGGGAGAGCTAAATAAGAATCGTCGCAAGCGGGGCGCAAGCGGTGAATGGCAGCGTGTAAATAGATGTTAAAGGGGGCATAGACATTATGGAAAGAACTTCAGAAAATTTTGAATTGTAAGCCCCCTTCTGATTATGTCTACATATTTACGCTTGCACTGATACGAACACAGCCAATTCTAACACATCAGGAAATGTGGTACGCTAAATCTGGCTTACAGCCGTTCCGTGCTTAGTTCATATTTCCATGGAGCGCACACATGAGGTGAAGTGTAGAAGGATTGTAACCTTACTTCTTATCATGGTTGTTTATACCTCGGATACCAAAACTACGATCTACAAATATTCTCACTAACACAAAAATCACCTGCGCAGTAATGCATTGCGCACCTTACGTATGCCCTCGCAGCGCCACAAAGCGGCGTCCATATTTCGTCCCATCGCTCCGCTCCCTATAAAAAAGGAACGCAGTTTTGTCTCCTTATAAACTAGTCTTCTGGGCAATAGAGTTATAAAGCATAAAAACCCTTTTAAGAGTAATATTATACATAGCTAACATGTAAAAATGTTTTTTCAGCATAAAAACATTGCCCGCTATGTCTTTCGAAAATTTGAATTCACTGGAAACTTTGAACATTCAAAACAACAAATTGTCCAGGATTCCAGAGGAAATAATGGAGCCTCTTATGGACACCCTACGTGTAGTTGATATAACTGGTAAATAAAATATTGCAATTTGATTTCAGACAAATATTCATTTTCGATTTTTGCAGACAATCCACTCATTTGCTCATGCGAACTAATTTGGTTTCCAAATCTCCTTCACGACTTGAAGAACAGGGACGATGAAATGACTCAGAAGAAGCGTCCTATGTGCACAATGGTGAACGAACATCGGGAGTACTATGTGCAAAATATGCCAGTAGAGAGAATGGATTGCATTGGAAAGAATCTGGGTCGTGCGGCTTCCACAAGTGACGCAAGCTCCGCGCAGCATTCACGTTTTATAATATTTAGTTGGTTTCAATTTATTTTCCTTTTATTCTAAGCCAATGGAATTAACACCCTTGAATATTTCAAATCTACTATTTGGATAGTGAGAACCTTTGCTTTTACCTTGTTTGAGTGTCAGCAAGCAAGGTAAGAGCATAAGCACATTTTTTTCCAGAAAACTACTAATTTATAGATTTATAGTGCAGTACAGTAGGTACATGTAAGAACATTCGAAATTGAGGTTTAAACGTACTCGTAAGTGTATAACAACGTGAGCTGCAATCATATCACAATAGTTTTGTATAAGTCTACATTTCTAGGGTTAAAATAGGAACGATTGAATGTGAACGCTATCTTAAGATCAATTTTACTCTGATTAAGATCAAGTAATTCTAAGGAATGTTCATGAACTGATGTAATTACTGTACCTAGCGCACCCTTTTGGGCGCTTAAGTAGGTAGATTGTCTTTGATACTAAAAAACGCGAAATTTTATATACACATTATCTAATTTTGTGAGACTTGTGATGTTTGTACAAGACCCAACGGTCTCGCCGGCTTTCATTTCTAATGCGGGACATATTTGACATATCAGCTTGGCTTTAGCAGTCAGCCATTAATTAATATATGAATATTATTGGAAATGAACACATATCCTCGAGACATATCACTAGATATTACAAGTTATTTATTTTATAGCTATAAAAACTTAAGATTTAGGGAGAGCTAACCGGCACAACTAAGTAGAGGTCAGAGACTTGGGGAGCCACAATTTAGCTTTCCTTAAATTTTTCACAAAATGGAAATTAGATGTTCAGTTAACATTTTTAGAAAACAAATAAAACATGGCAAACCATGAACTATTTTCATAATTTAAGTGAAACCAACATTGTTGACAAAATTAATATAGCCAACGTTGGAAATATTTTCAGTGGAATCTCAAATATTCTTTATTAATGTTTCTAAGTGTATTACACCCTTTTATCCAATAAAATGGTTTACTCTATTTGGGCGGTTTTAATATTCAATTGTCGTAATAACTTTATGTTTAATTGGTATTTAAAAGTACGTACATATATAAGTAAAGTATATGCCCCCAGAGTATGTAAAGAACAAGCGGTTTTAAAGGCTATTATACTACTGAATGACGACGCAAGACCACATGAGGCAGAAAGGTAAGGAAGTTCTTCCCCGCATGTGGCTTATTTACTTGACCTAGTCCCTTTAATATTACCTTTTTCTCCCATCTCTTCAGCACCCTATCGTTCTCTCGCACAAAACCACCCGAAGAATTCGATAAAAGCATTGTCGACTTTATCGACATAAAGTCGCAGTGCTTTTGTCGAGAGAGAACGCGTTGTCGTTATGCCCGATAGATGGCAGCAATTTGTAGAAGCTGATAGAGATTTTAAGTTTGATTTTTTATAAGTTCACATTTGCCCAGAAAATATCTATTTGATTTTACTTAGTGATTCTTCCATTTATAGAATTAAGTATGCACCTTCATTTTACTTAAATTGTCCATATAAAAAGGCATTATAATTCTTAGAGCATTAATCATTGCGCCCCATCATATCCGTAGGCATAAATTCGAATAAGGTCAGGAAATTGGCCCACATTCGCTCCCATCAGTGAGCTATTGCCCATAAAGTTTGTCTTTAAATAGTTTCTACTACGACGTCATAATGTAATTGTGAGCAAAACAAAATCCGTTGAATCAATAGCAGCAGTGCGCACCCACACGTCAGCATAGGTCAATGAAAAAATTACCATAATCACTTCGTACGCTTCACACTTCTATCGTTCCTGCCCACACCAACTTGATCATGCCGTGCTTGAACTGATCAAGTTGAAAAGTGATCGCATTATATCGGCAAGAAAGTGTGGGATACATAAGAAAATTGACTCAGAGATCCAAGGAAAACAAAGCTAAAGCTCAGTTAGAGTTCTCACTTCGTCTGCGTCACTGAAGCTCGCGCGCGCGATAATCGCATTCCGAAAGTTAAAATAATATCCAAGTGATCCAACGAGTGCAGGTGCTTCTTGTTTTGTTTGATTTACGTAAAAATTAATTAAGAAGGATTGAGGATATCTTCTCGATCATGTCACTGACTGGTTTTCAACAGCACCAGTTAAGGTGCAAAAAGTCGACTCTAAAGCAGTCCTATCCACTTGCTGAAGGTGCTGTACCTCTAGCGGTTGCGCAAAGTTCGTGTATCGTCCAAACCAGACTCATCATACGCAACTATCTGATCTAGTCACTCGACGTATAGTACTGCGTTGTGTACGAAAATACCAGCCAATATGACATATTCTTAGAAGCTACTCGGCTTGTGATCGCCGTCATACTTATTTCTGTATGGCTGCATTTAAATTCCTGCAATTATTGTTACTGACTTCCAAAACTCTGGACCCAACGCAGCTTTTACGGCGCCAAGGAAAAAAGATGAGAAAATTGCAAGCGGCTGGGAGCCCACTGATTCAACATTTATTTTGGGACAAGGTCAAAGTTATTTAGATTTGGAAGTGCCGTGCGATGAGATGAGACGAGTTCTCGTCGAATTCCAATTTTCAGAAAAGCGCTGGATATTTCCATCATTTAGTTTAGCTTGCCTCGTTTACACCCAAAATGTGTCTGGATATTCTCAGTATATATCCGATTAATGTCTACATCGATCGGCATGTGCACAAACCCCCGAAGGAATCTCAGTGTTCCCCTTTTAACATTCGTAGGTGTAAGTGCCTACCTGCTTTGGCTGCTTTACTTTAGGCAGCACAGCCGAATGGAGCTGGTAAACTACTCAAAGATTTCGCTTCGAATTTGAATTAATGAAATTTTGTCAACTTGATCAGCATGTACATATGCATAAAAAGACACGAGTTACTCATTTGGCAAAATATTCCGTGGGTCGCTATGTAACGTCCACCTTCAAGGAAAACAGGTATAGGTAAATGTTTTCTGGGAAAAGATGGTGGCTGTTAAATGTATAGCGTCACTTTACTGCTGATGGAAACATCTGTTGCTTCAAGCTTCCCTTTTTTTTACTTTTTACACTTATGATGACATCGTTGAAGTCATCAGCCGCAAAAATATCTTACCCATTTTGCTCCAATGCAACTTCGTCATTTCCTCTAAAGCCCTCGGTTCTACGCTCGGCATTTAATTAAAAAAACGCTCAATTAACTTTTGTATTTATTCACTAACCATCATTTTTTTGGATGGGTAGATATTTGCATACACAAGAGCGTAATTACAGTTTTACCTAGCAGTAGACAGTCAGAGACGGTACGAACGCACAGTAAAACGGATGACTTTTTTAATCATGCGTCGCTTCGGTTGGTCGGCCGAGTTTCTACTAATTTTATTTATTATATTATTGGATGTATGTATACTGATCCGAGTACAAAGTCGTCGCCTCTCTATTATTATTATTAAGTGCATATCTTATTGGGCAAGTTAACTGAATACCAATTTTGTGTAAGGTATTTTATGGCATGGGTTATCCTTATTCCTAGAAACTGGTCAGAACTAAAAGATGGCTCATGTAATAAAAATTACAATATAACACTCAATAGCACTAACTGAATTTTAATATTTTTTTTCCAAGTCATTAAGTTTTCTTTAAATTACTGAAGGGGATAGCATTACGTAGTAATGGTAATATAAGCCATGTGAAGTTCAAATTTTAAAACAAACACTGATAAGTTCCCTAATATCATAAAAGTGTAAGATATTTGCTAGATAGCGCAACATAATTCGACTCCAATATAATGACTGATAATAATGATGACCTACCTCTTATATCTCTCACAAAAACAAAAAAAAACAAATACTACGCTTTTTAATTTACTGTGTGGCTGTGTCAGACTTCAAATACATATCTACCTCAAATTTGGTAGCTATCTTGACTGCCTTCAACTCTTGCTTTAGATTATTCTGCGATCAGATTATTAATTATTGTCAATATGTGAATGATGATTAGGTGCAGCAGTGATTTGAGTGTTATAAAACAAGTTGAAAGGAAACTTGAATGCAAAACTCTGTTAATTCGTATGTCGTTTTGTCTAAATAAAGATTTTTTGAAAGAAATGATTTTATCCGAGTTATATCTTCTGTTTCAAGACAACACAATCATAAAAAAAACTTTAAATTTTGATTGATGCCGACATGCCTTATTAACCAGCAACACTTCTTGATTGGGAGATCCATTTCTTATTTTCAACAAAGGAGGCATGGAATGTTCCGTGAACCTTCTTGCATTTCAAAGATAAGATGATTCCAAGCGATTTTATGTTTTTCGTAGATCACCCTGTGACTTGCAGTTGTGTACGATATGAATGTCATTAAAACCTTTACTCGATATTTCAGTTTTCAAATGAGTGTTAGGTCACTTGATTATCTCCCCTCACTAGTCACTAGTCAAGAATTGTAATTTGACACATCGCACTTTAAAGACTTAATCAAATCAATTAGAGAGCGTGCAATCGGTATTTCTCGGGAAAATGAACTTCTTGTAACATTTTTTATAATATCTTGAAAATGCAAAATTATGCACGTTAATTAGTAAATTGTAGCGTTCCGCATTTAGAAAATAAAGAGTTTCCCTGAAAATTGCCACTGGCGGAAAATAGTTATTAAAATAAAATTTGTAGATTTATTCTTTCAAAATGAGATGGAGTGGAAAAACACTAAAGGCTCTAGATGTCTGCTTTGAAAAAGGTTCAATGATGTATAAGTTACAGAGTGCAAATCTAAGCAATCATGTCGCAATCTGGCTTTCGACCCCAACGTCGGTCGTTGCGAATCAACGGTCACCGGGTGACCATACAGACCTTACTCGATTTCTCGAAGGCATTTGACAGTATTGACCACTCCCTTCTTCTCAGTAAATTAACTTTTGACTTGAAATTATCACTCTCCGCTGTCAATCTCATCTCCAGCTTTCTTAGTAATCGTTTGCAGAAGGTCAGTAGTGATGGTCTGCTCTTTGCATTGTTCCCAGTAATCCATGGTGTCCCCCAAAGATCTCTCCTTGGTCCACTACTATTCATCCTTTACAGCAACGATCCCCCATCAATAGTTAATGACTACAAAATACATCTGTATGCTGATGACGTCCAAATTTATATTTTACGGCCAAAAGGTCCTTTAGAGTCTTAGACAACGCTCTTGCCAGAAAGAGACTTAGCTAGAACTAACTGTTGGTCAGCTTCTAATACTCTGTCTCTTACGGCGCGGCCATCGAAACCTCGCCTCTCTCAGGTATTTTCATTAATGGAACGAAATTACCTTACATCAATGAACTTCGTAACTTAGTTGCAATTAAACATTTACAGTTAAACATTTAGAAAAGCTAATTACAATAAAATACAATCAACCCAAAAAAGAATGATCAGAAATTAATTAAACAATGTGAAAATATATCTGACTTTTATCGCATCCAGACATGGCAATCGTGCTTGTGATGTTCGTCAACCACAAACTTATTGCAGTTTACTTAATCTATAACGGACATTGGTAGAAACAATATTTGTGTTTTATATATATAGAGCATAGACCGATGATTCGTCGCCTGTCACGATCTTATAGACGTCTTTTGAAGCACCGTGATTGAATTTTTTTAACATTTGTTTGCACCAATCGACACGAGCCTTTTTTTGAGCGATTGTCAAATTATGCGGTATCCAACCCAAACAAATCTTTTTGACGACCAAATGTTCATGCAATTTTGAATGTATGCGAGTGGAACTAATGCCAATCATGGCACGAAAATGTTCACGATTTAGTTCCATTTTTTTTAACAATAGTAATTTTTCAAGTATCTGTAAACAACACAAATATCACTCGTATGACAAAACGTTCTGAGTATGCTTACCATTAAAAAAAAATGGCAAACTTTACGATAACAATGTCAGATTTGCCATATTCACACTGGTGTTGCCATATCTCAAGACCTAAGTAGCAATCTACGCATAAGGTAACAATGTCAAAAGCCTTACTCATTTATATATGTATATATAGATAGTTATACTGGTTAACAAATTATTTAAAAAATCTAAAAACCACATAAACGTTTTTTTTGTTTAATAACAGACCAATTTTCATAACTCGAACCGATTCTTTTTGTACTAGGTACATATAAGAAATGTGTGTATAAGGCCATTTCAAGAATCAACGAATGTCGGTTTTAGGCTCAAGCGGGACCTAGCCGTTTGGAGTGCACATGCCGACTGTATATTCAATGGGGTGTTAGAATCGCGATCAGTCAGTTGGGTGATACCTAAACATTTGTCCCGCACTGGTACTGGCAACGGGTACGCGACTCACGAGTCTAATCGTGTACATATGTACCTGCGGGTATTTCGAACGCAGCTTTATTCCTGCATCTACTTATGTAACTTATCTTAGGCTTTCCTTTTTACTACCCGCACCCACAATAGGACATTATATACAGGGTATCCCAAAATAACGTTTAAACTCTTCGGCACGCAATATGGGATGATACCATAAATAAAATGTTATGCAAAACTTAACATATATATGTACATACATTCATATGTTCCTATCTGATGAGAAACATCCGAAAATTTACCATAATTTGCAATCTACTGTGTGCGGAGGAGCCCCAGTTTAAGTAGCACCAAATCGAGAGATTCATGATTTTCAGGCGCGTAGGCTGGAAGCAACTGGGCAGTGGGAAAAATTGTGACACGCCGGCATGCTCTAAATCTAAATGCACTATAATGAATAATTAGCCGTTTTGTTGAGGAGGTCTGACTACAGCTGCTTAGCATCAAGTGCATTAGAATTGACATAGCAGAGGTTGCATGGTATTTGCCATATTGTCGAAAGCTGAAATACAAATATCTTTCTACCCTATCGAGGTGCCGTTTGATTCGATTCTGCTAGTGCTAGATGGAAGAACAAAGTGGTGAACGGCTAACTAATAAAGGAAAAAATAAAACACTGCCTCTAAAGTTAGGAAGCAATATTTTGGTCGCGTGCGGCGAAACACAGTTTAATACAAATTATACCTTTTAGAAAAATTGCGCCTATGATATTACAAGGTTAATAATACTATTTAATACTTTTTGCAGAATGACTACAAAACACGACAAGCGTGAAGAATACTCGTCTAATGTGATCCGAGTACTACATCCGGCACGACCTATTTCCCCTAATCCAGCTGTAGCGAAATTGGACAACAATTTGGGTGAGTTGAAGTTAATTTTTTGTTTATTTTTCGGACGGGTAGTATTCCAGACACACGTGAAGTGTTCTTTCTTCCAATATATATACGTTTTCGCTGTTTTTTATTGTATTTTCTCTTCATATACGATGACATTGAAAATTTAATGATGCTCTTTTTTTTGGCAAAAATGTTGAAAATGCTATTGCAATCTTATAAACTCACGATATATCGTTATAATTTCGAAATAATTCGTCGAAACCTTTCCAATGAGTACCTACTCGGTCACGACCGTAGGACGACTACGACAGAAGTTCTTGTTATTCAAAGTTGCAAAATCATTCCACCCACCCTCGGCCCCCTTTTCATTCAGAAGAGCCGCGCATACTATCTGCCTCACCTGCAGTGAACATTCATCTTTGTTCCATCCATATATTCTCTTAGTTTTTCGATATGTGATATAGTTACTGAGATATAAGGATCTAAAATTACCAAAAAAATTCTGAGTTATATGTTTTGTGTAAGACGTTTTCACGTCAAAAGTATTTTTTAATCAACGAAAAAATGATTTTGTTTATGTATGATCACGCATAACTTTTTACAGAGTAGTCCGCTTTTGATAATTCTTATTTTATTGAATAGAATATACCTCAGACTCAAATTTAAATTTGAAGAAAATATTCCACTTCAAAGGGCGGCTTCACTTCAAAAATATAAACTAAAACACTAAAAAGTTTAAAATAATTATTTTTGGAATCTGTGCCAAACCGTATGACACCGTCTGCGCTGTGGTGGAAAAATAACTGTGAATGACGCCTGCCCGTTCGGGTTGCCCACTCCACAACTCTCTGCTCAGCGAAAATGAAAAAAGTTCCTTAATATTAAAATGTGTTAGTTTAGTAATTAAGCAAACACATAACCATATGGCGCGAAGGCAAGTGAACATTTGTTGAAAACAGATGTCAATCAGAAGCAGGTTGTGACGATCAAATCGGATAATTGGATTCTTGTTTGTTTGAATGAAAAGGGTGTGTCAGTTTTTGAAATATCACTGGCACCGTTTTGAAAAAGTTGTTTTGAAAAAGAAATGAAACGAGTTAAACATTTTAAATATTTTCAATAATAACAGCAAGTGCACGATCGGCTATATGTATACCGCCTGATACTTCTATAGTATGATTTTCAACTATTTGATAATATTTTTTCAACCAAATTTTTGATGTGAGCAAAGATCATAGATAGAAAGATAAAAAAATCAGAGGGTGGTTCTGGCAGGGATTGAATATTTGTCTGCGAAACAAACAGATCTTCATTGATTTATTAGAAACGCTGTAAATGTATAGTATAATATACTAAAAAAGACTCTATCTCATTTTCAAAACCTCAAATCTATTTCCAATTCCTCGTGGCTGACGCGTAAGCAGACAAAATTCCATAAGAAAATTTTTAGCGAAAGCTCTTTTTTCACAAAAACTTGAAATTCATGAAGACAAAATTATTTATTGGTCCACACATCTAGCTATAAGTTTTGTCTAGCTTTACTTAGCCATTAGCAGCAGGCATTCAATGTAATAAAAGAAAACTATCCAACGTATTAAAAATTACGTACTTACATTAATAAGTTAAATTTGTTTTTAAGTATTTATGTACAATTTCCAAAACAAAAAAAAGCTTTAATCTGCTTTAGTCGCTCACACTAGATATAGCCAGGTGAGATAGTTTGGCGTTTTTATTCTCGGATTTCTTGCAGTATTTACTATATGTTCTAAAATCTGCAAACTTATCTAATGATGTTTTATGTAATACATCATAAATAACCCCAGATATGTTATTAGAAAATACAGAGGACTACGAACAACACAATTTAATTCTTTTGCGGATGTAATAAAAGTAGGAGGTTAACAACCCGAAATTCCGTATTCCCGAAATTGGGTATTCGAGGGTTTTGGAAAATGAAAAAAAAAATATTTTTTGGTTATTTTGAAGTCATCATAGAGGAACTCATGTGTAATTATTTTCACACTTTAAATTGCATAAACAACAGTTATTAATAGTAAAACAATTTTAAAGAAACCTTTCGAGGCTTTAGGGGCTTCAGTCCCCCCCAAACCGCGGAATTTTCCAAATTCTAGAATATTTGTGCCTATAATGTAATGAGGCAAAAAATCCCGCTCGCTAAGCTCGTGCTTGCATTCCATACTAAATTCCATTTAGCTGTGTATTGTATTGTACATAAAAGGCGGCATAAGATCTCGCTTCATCCTAAAACTAGGATTGGCCCGGCACTAGGAAAGTGCGTTTGAGAATATGGATATTCGTCAGTTTTTATGCGAACCCCTTCCGAACATATTTTCCGCTTACACGCCTCACAGAAATCTTGCTTTTTTAGTTCTCGAAAAAAAAACTATTTCTTACGGGTCTATGCATACCATACCCTTTTACAACATACAATTGTGATAACTTTGATATTTCCCATTACAGATTACCTTTTGGAAGATCTCCAATCGAGTATTACTCCAAATACAAGTTATTCGCATACAAGCAGAAATGTGCAATATTTGTCACCTCAAAACACAAGCACAACACTGAGAGAACGATCCGTGAGTCCAGGATCGGTAAGAGATCATTCTTTCTTGTCGTATTATATAGTAGAACTAATGCTTTTGACTTAAAGGAAGAACGAAAGGTGTACAAAACATCATCATATAAATACTCGACTACTACAAATGATGGCCTCTATCAAGACCAGAATGTAAATCAGCTAGACGCCCTTCTTCAAGATCTAAAGACGGAACGAGATGTTACAAGAGAAAAAGGTTTGAAATATATGGAAAATAAAATCATTTCCTTCAAAACTTGATCATTCAACAGATTATAGCCACATAAGCAGTTCTAGTGTGACGCCAGGACTCCTGTGAGTTACTAAGTAAATTCAGTTAATATGAATTAATTAAGATACATTTATTGATACAGAGACGACGGGCATAATATCACGAAAACAAGTCACGTATACAAATCACAAACAACTAAGCCTAGCTTTCAACGTGAGCTAGTGTATGATGCTACAGATGGGGACTATGGTCAAGGGCGACAAAAGTCCTCTTCAAACTACATGAGGAGCGTGCAGACCAAGGCTGTCTCTGACATTTCCTACGATCCTAGTAAGACGCACAGTTCAATACAAGCACTTAACACTAACTTAATTAATACTAACAGCGAAGGTATATGATGTCGATATCAAAGACCAAAGGGTCGTCAGTGTTCCAGCAAAAACAATTACTTTGGATACAAGTACTCTACCTGAGGAATTAAAAGGTGTTACCTTGTCAGACGACATCTTGCCCGTGCCAGGCACTAAAGTCACAACAACTGTTAGAACATACACTTATGAAATTCCGTCCGATGCAACAACAGCAACAAGCAAAACTCTACTCTATAACAATGAATCTTATAACACATCAGATACTGCGTATTCTCCCGATAGAAGTTTACCTCCAAATGTGGTGTATAACACGCAAAGCTACAACACTATTGACCGAAGAGAAGGGGTGCCTCCACCTACTCAAACTACTAAAACCATAATCCAAAAAAGAGATGTAAGGGAGACTAACACGAATGTATATCCACCAGAAAATACCTATCCAACACACCGAAGTCCACCTCCAGGAAATACTACGATAATTTACAAGCAAGATGTGACAAATACTTCGAATACCAACATCATACCGGGAGAGCCTGACTGGGATTCAAGGTATCCAACAAAACATGAGCCTGCCCCACAACCAATCCAGCTCGCCCCTCAGCCTGGACCTAAGACGACTTACTACTACAAGCATGAGTCGTCCAATACAACAAATACTCTTCACGGGCCACCCACTGGAGGACCGCCTTATCCGTCTACAGGAGGATCACCTTACCCCCCTACGGCAGGATCGCCTTACCCGCCTACGGGAGGATCGCCATATCCGCCTGCGGGAGGATCGCCATATCCGCCTACGGGAGGATCGGCATATCCGCCTACTGGAGGGTCGCCTTACCCGCCTCACGATCGGGTAGTTTACGTACAAAATACTCCCGGCCCTAGACCGCATCCTGGGGAACCCGACAAGCCATCAGTAGTTACTTACAAATACTCTTCGCACACCACAAAGAGCAGCTCTACAGGCTCACCTAATGAGAGGGAACCACTTTTACCTGCACCATTTCCAACCGATGGTGTGGACCACTCAAGACCAGGTGAACAACCACCAAAGCGATTGGATGATCTTATGGCCACTTTCAATGTAACTTTTGAGATGAAAAATTGTTATTCAATATACGCCCGTCTACAGTCTAAAAATTTTCTTACAGGGAACCGGACCAGTTCCTAATGACGAAAGTGTGTCTCGAAGAAAAGAGATCGACACCTCAGTTGCGACGGCTGGTGAAGCCAAAATTCCTTCGAGGAATGTTGCTGGCCCACCAGTGTACTACCCTCCTGGTCACGAGATGTTCGTGAGAAAGGAAGAAGGAGGTGCAGCGTATAGGGCTCAAGTATAGTTTGCCTTCTCTTAAAAATAGAAAAAATATTTTAAATTGCTGTCTTGTAGGGGGGATATGCAAAAGCCTCAGGAAAGTATGAATACGCGGCCGAATCGAGTTCGAAAAGCAAGACCCGGTCTGGTGCTGCCGTAGTCCCAGTGTGTCTTCCACTATGTTGTGCCATGCCATGCTCAATTATGTAAAATGAGCTATCGTTCGAAATATCAGCGTAATATTAAAACACTAATAAGGCAGCTAAGACGGGGTATCCCGTCTATAGTTTCATATTTATCTTAAATTTGTATTTTGTACTCATTAAGCGTATGCGCAACATTTAAGATTGTTCTCTAAGTGTAGAACCATTAAATCGACTTCAAATTAACATGGACAATATAACAAAATATATTTTAGAAAGGATGACAACTTCTCTAAAAAGTAGGAACTTTAAATAATTATTTTTCCGATAATAAATCTGATAATTATTGAATAAAAGATATTTCTAAATGATTTTCATTCCACTCGATTTTCTAATGAATTTCATTTGGTTCCGAATGTTTGTATGTACATGCAGGTATAATGAAATACGATCGCGAAAGAAATCTGTGTCGAATTAGAGCAAATTCTGATAATATTCTTAACCAAATGCACTCATCAAACATGTTAAGGAACTAATTTAAAAAAAAAATTTTGATTTTCAAATGACAATAATTGGTCGACTAAAAAAAATGGTTTAAATTTTTTAATTCGTAATTACAAAAATATCATGTTTTATCAGTTCTGATCATTGAAAGTAAAATAAATAAATACGGAAGAAAAATTTGTGAAATTTATCGTTGATTTTGCTGCAATTTGTATACTGAAATTTCAATTTCAATAATTGAAACTTCTAATATGCCGTTACAGTTCATAATTTTAGCTTTACATTTGTATTGTTATTGTTTTCTAAAACGAAGGTATACCACAGTACCGCACAATTCAGCGTATTAGTATCTGAAGATGGATTGTGCGGTATCCCTGCTTTTTCGAAAACAGGCTTTCTTCATTCACCTATTTTTGTATTGAGTAGTCCGCTGCAAAACTTATAACTTATGAAGAAATAGTCGTAAACCAAAATTGAGAATATTAATGTAAAACTGCAGAGGATAGATATACTATGAATGGTTTTCAAATGCCTATAAAATCGTAAAGTATTATATTTTATCAATTTACACCAAAAAAACCTTTCAAATGTTCCATATTTCCTCTTTTCATTTAAAAGGCATAACTTTTTAAAATACGACTGCGTCTCTAATATTTCGATTTCGAAACAAAAGTACACCAATGCTTTAATTTTCAAAATTTTTCATATTACAGTATAAAAGCCATCTCAATGGATGAAATAAACCCGAAAAGTATTTGGGGCAATATTAATAATAATAATAGTTTATGCATTGAGGTACCTACATATGTAGGATTACAAATTTTTTTCTAGTACTACCGATGGCCCACAAATAAGAATTCAAAAATTTAATTAACCTGAAGCAAAATACAATTAATAAAATTTTAGTGCCTAAAATTTCAACATTGAAAATAAAATAAAATTAAGATGAGAGTACAAATTCAAATTATGAGCAAAAGAGATTGCAAATCACACTTTAAGATCAGAAATCAATCTAGAGAAAACTCTGCTGGATTTTACAGTCTGAACCCTCCCCAGGAGAGAGTTCCATTTATGCACCGCTTGAACAAAGTGAGTACACTCGGCAAAGCAGTACATTATAACGAGGAACAAGAAGATTCAGTCCTCTGTAGCGCACAAATTTTTCAAATAGGTACTGGGGGTTTTAGCTGTGTATTACTTAATGCAAAAATAAAAGTTCGCGGCTAAAAAATACAAGTTTCTATAGATGGTGAAAGTACTATTTCAACATATGCAGAGAAATGGCCGCTCCTGGATAGTATGTAGATATATGTACCACACAACATCGTTAAATGCAACCTTCAGTTTTCTAGCACATACCGGATCAAGCCTAGAATAAACATTGCCACAGTAGGAAAAGTGTGGTGAAACTATTGCCTTGACCAACTCCATACAAAAACATATATTATGATTCAATCGTTTTTCATAAAATTAGACATTGCATTTTAAATAATAAATAAAATACTCCTTTTGACATACATGTGACCATAGTGACAAAATATAAGTTATTCGAAAATTACTGATGGCATCTTGAGGGGAATAATGTTATATATCCTATAAAAATTATCGTGTGTTAATTTGTTTGTATTTTGTGATTGTTCATTGTCAAAATAAGGATTTAAGAAGATGAAACAGTGAAAAGCTAAAATTATAACATTTAAAAATTTGTCCGAAAATATTCACTCATAGGAATTATTTTCTCCGCTAGTTTATTATAAATACATACATAAATATGTTTGACGTGAAATTCTAACCAGTCTCTCGGTCACTGTGATCATTTAGCTCTATTGTGAAGCTCCGGATATATTAGCTCGATCTCAGACTTAATGGAGTCCAGGCTTCTATTGAGATTGATTTGATTAATAATATAATAATTAGGTGGAAAGGCCTCTTTTACGTGGTCTAGTATTCGCCTCGCTAGATCTGCATATTAGCATGAGTAAGTCCTCTGATGTTACCGTGGCTCCTTGAAAATTTTGGTAGCTTGAAGCGCTGATATATTTTTCGCTTGTCTTACAATTAACCTCCGATTAGACCTACGCTAGTTTTTGTTTCTCTTATTCTCTTATTCTACTGAGATAGCATTTACATATAATAATAGACATGCCGTCGTAGAATGTTTCTGGTTCAACATACAAATTGGGTAATGCTTCACTGCAGTAAAGCAATCACGTCGACTTAGAATATGATAAGGGTATTCCCTAAAACCCATCAAATGAGCCTTCCTTAAGGCTATTTAAAGCGGTATCTGTCATCAAACACACCGACCCGTTTGTGGGATTTCGATCCATGCGTAAACTAACCCATCAATTATCTAGGGGAAAATGCCCTGTTAATCCGTTATTATTGGAGATCTCTGAATGAATACCACATACAATTTTCGTTCAATATTTAACTTTATTTAGATGGATTCTTTGGTCGCATCCATAGAGTGAATTTCATCTAATACCAGAGACAGATGAACGGCTTTGAGTTAAATGCTATTTTATATGATCACGTGTCATCTTCTTTTGACACACGATCCTATAAAGTAGCCTTTGCGGAAAAGTATACTCAAAGCAGTTCGTCTGTCTCTGGTATTAGATGAAATATATGAAAATATGGTTTGAGTCGATGTTGGCATTTCTGTATTCGGCAATACGATATCGAAATTCATGTTGCAGTGATCGATTTCTTTTAGTTAAAGCAAAAGATACGTTTATGTGTAGACAATTTAAATATCCTCCTAGATTGAGATTGAGAATAATAAATGAAAACTGGCTAGTTAACATAACGAACGCCGTCTAGCAAATTCAGCCACATTTATGCGACAAAGTCATCGAAAATTGGACCTCCCGAATACTTACCACCACAAAGCTGCGATGGATATTTAAAAATATTTAAAAATATTATTTCAAATAAAATAAAACGAAGTTGATATCTCACACACAACTTGTTTTATTTACATTCAGAAGTCGTGCGTCCTTAGACCCTTTATAAGCTTAGACAATGGGAGTAATCTCGGAATATAACTTATGTCTGTAAATTTTGTCCGCCATCTAGAAGTTTGAATTTTTGATGGCAGATTTTAAGGGTGCCACCTCAAAAGCCCGTATATCCACATTTAAGTACATGGAAAACCGATGAGAATTTTCGGCCGCCATATTTGATTCGAGATATCTTTGAGACGAGCGACCCTGATAACATAAAAGGACCCGTTTCCATAGTAATCCATTGAAATTGCATCCTTTCGGTCGCCATACGGGATCCTCCATCTTAAATTTCCGAACTTCTATAGTAGAATAGAAATCATGCCCCGAAAAACTTATAGTGATTTTCATGACAATCCTTAAATGTTCAACTTTTTTAACGCCTACTTGAATTTGGTTAAATTTGAATTCTGTGACCTCAAATACATAACTGCATAACAAAATTCATTAAAATTGTTCAAAATTTTGAAATTTTGATCGCCATATTGGATCCGTCATTTTTAATTTGGAAATTTTGATGACAAATTCGAAATCGAATTCGACATCAGAGAAGAGAATAAACACAATTCATGGTTAATTCAAATATAGAAAAGAAATAAAAGTAGAAAGAAAAACAAAAGAATACGTTCAAAAATAATAATATGAAACAAAAAAACAAAAAAGGTGAGAAATAGCAGCGAAAAGGTGAAGGGGTAGTGTTAGAGGAAGGAGATATCAAGAATCGTTTATTCGTTTAAAAACTGAAATTCTGGCAGTACTAATAATGCCCACATTACTAATTACAGTTCCTTGTATTTTTTTATGTATTCGAGAAAATGTGTGTCAGAGAAACTTGAAATATCCGATTAAACAAATATAGTGAATAAAAATCTACGAAAATTGCTTATTTTGAAGACGACTACGTTAGTTACATAATGAATTGGGCACGACTAGTAACTCACAACGCTAATAAAAGTCAAAAATAATGATATACAGACCAGTTGTTAAAACTCTTTCATTTTAACTTTTACCTCATATGTTAAGTATTTGACAATCTGAAGCTACTTTTTTAATTTTGAAATCCAAAACTCCAACGACATATTTAAATGGACATTAAAAATATTCCTTATAATTATGTAAATCACAACAAAAGAGAAACCGCTCGACAAAAGAACACGTTTGAGCTATTTTAAGTGTTATAGCAATTAGCGCAAGAACTCTTTATTATTAATTTTCTCACGACTTGTGCGACTTTTATTTATATCAGTCTTTATTTAAAAATAACTAATTAGTATTATTAAGTCAGGTAGGTATAATCAAAGTCATGTTTTCATCAATGCAAACCTTCAGGTTGAATTAATTTTTAAATAAAAAAAGGTCGTGTAAAAGAGGTAAATGATATATTTTTAATGCAATACACAATAATATTTCTAAAATAGGATAAATAAATTTGTAAAAGTTCTTACACTAAATAGAACAAGACAGTTTGTCTGGGTCTCTTTTAGCAAATGTTCATCTGTGGCGCTGAAAATAAGCTCTTTGCCACAGATCTCATTTAAATATGAAGAATGAACTGAAGCAGAATTTTCTATTTTTGGAACACATAAGAACTTACGGGGGAAAGGAATATTAAAAAACCATCCATAGCTTTCTAGGCTCATTTTTATGAAAATTCATTTTATTTAAAGCTCACTCAATCGCTAATTAGCAATTGCATTTTTGCGTTTCGAGGAAAATTATTTTGAAGTCCGAATGTTATTTGAAATAAATGATCCAATTGAACAGTGCGCCACAAGGGATATGGTAGTGATTTTAATTTTGTTTTAAATTGTGTAATGCATAAAAATAATTGACTACATGCTTTCTTCAATGTTCGCGTATTTAGGAATTTAATTACCTCGGGTGTAAAATATCCCAAAAAAAATAAATTAAAATTTGTCTAAGAACAAGGATAGGAAAAAAAAGAATTGATATATGCAAATATTACAATAAAATCAGATTTTTTTCTTACAAGTGAGATAAAGAGGGAGGATGCACGTCAACACGAAAAAGACAGCAAAATAAACCATCGATTCTCTTCATGACTATCAACAGCCTAAAAATGTTGCCTCTTATTTTCAAATTTTATTGTTATTTTATCAATTAATTTGATAAAATATTATACTTTATTTTGATGTGCCAATTAAAATTTTTTTTGGCGGGGTTGCCAGTGCTGCCAGTAAAGGTTCCAAACACGATTATTTTTCTCTTAAATGGTCTTGCTTGAAATACTTTAGCAAGAGTCACTTTTTCTTTTAAACGTATGTGGCAGGCGCGTACGTTGAGGAAGGTGGTTTAGGCCCCCCCCCCCCCTAATTTCTGTAAAGCTGTTATGCGCCAATGCCTGGCTCTGTAAGTGGCGATTGCATAAAGAGCCAAAAACTAAAACTCACGTAAAAATGCCTTTAATTGAGGTCATACCTATGGAAAGAACGTTAAAACCATTCTCGCAATCTAACTAACATATGTATGTTGTGAATATGAAGTCAAACGGCCAAAAGGTATAGAAGTTAGATTATAGCGCCACCTATAGGGACCACACTTAACTATAAACCGTTCTGGTAATTTAACTAACAATCTAAATAACATATGTTATAATGTGAATATAAAATCAATCGGTCAAGTGGTATAGAAGTTAGATTGCTGACTGCAAAAAGCTGGCCTGTCGGACAACAGGATGATATGTATTTTAGATGTTAGAACTCCAAAGCGACAGTAAGAAAAGGTATGCCTGGGTAGATCGATGGTCCAAACTTGGTATGTTGAAATAGTAGGAAAATCTTCTAGACATGCTAGGGGAAAAGTTAATTTTTGTCAGATCTCTGAATTCCCTACAAATTTAGTTAATATTTAAAAGGTTAAACCTATACGGTGTTCCTCTGAAAAGTCATCAGGCCGTATTTTTTCGAAGATGGAGATGGTGCAACGACTACGGTTAATGGAGTGCGATACAGAGTCATGATACGTGATTTTTTTACTTCTGAGTTGGGCGAAAATGGAATGGAGCATTACTGGTTTCAACAAGATGGTGCAACATGTCCCAATCGATTGATCTCAAATGATTGATTTCGACTGACCACCACGTTTACCTGAGACGTTAAGTATTTCAAATAGTGATGAAAACTGCCGATTTGTATGTGGCTGCAAATGGTGGTCATTTACTAGATATCGTTTTCAAGAAGTGACAAATTGTGCAAGCCTAAATTAAATGTCAATAAGGAAAAAAGTAATAACAAATTAATTTGTGTTAAACTTATTCAAAAAAAACTTCAGGCACCACAAAAAAATCAAGCTGTAGACAAAGCAAGTAAACGCTAACTGATTTTACTTCCGCTACTTTGTGCGACAATTTTATATGCCTCTACCTCAAAAGGCAATTTGCAGCAAACTCCGATTAATATTTACATAAATCTACCAGAAGTAAATTTTTTCTTTTTAATTTCAGACGTAAAATATTCTGACCAAACTGATAGAGCTTGTTTACTTTTTTTGTATTTAATAACCGAAAAACTGTTCATTAAACATCTTGAGACGGTAAATTTTATTATAAAAACAATTCTCGCGCAACAGGTGAGCTTCGCAGGAACCTGGAATTTACGTGCAATAATGCTTACAAATCAGAATTAGGAAAAGTGATAGAGTAAATTCTATGAAAAGATTATATTTAGAGTTGAGTTGTTGCGAGTCAGTGTTAAATAATTTTGAAGTATTGCTTACAGGTTTGTGTTTGAATTGTTTCTGCGTAAAAGAAACGTTTCAAATTACTTTCCACCACGAAGTATTCGTTTATTAGTCATGCTAAATTTATTGGTGAGCCTGTGTAAACATCCTTACTTTAAGCAAGGTGAAGATATTGATACATCGATTGATATCCAAAGGTTTGAGCTGAGAGGTTTACAACTTTCAATTGCCCCATTAGTTTAGAAGCTGCAGCTATCACTTCAATAGGAGAAATTCATTATGGAATAATACACTATCAAACAAATGTGCGTAGCACATCAGTGAATTTGCTGAAAATTATGTTTCCTGAGAGGTACGGTGATATCTATTGGCCCTCGTGCTCACCGAATTTGAGCGTCCCCGATTTTGTCTGTGGGAGTACTTGTGGAGTAGAGTGCACGCTACCCAGTCCACTACATTAGACCTATGCAAAAACGAAATTACTATAATTCCGACGACCATATTCCGTCGGCTTGGTTGCGGCAAATGAGCTCGCTCCACCGCCACTCAAATTTCCATAACTTTGACAATTCAATAATACATATGTTGGCCTATGCCCTTCAATGAAAACTCTAAAATCGATTTTTGAAACAGATGTCCATTGGTAATACCTTTACGTACCTACTCTAAAAAACATATTTGGAATGTGACAAATTTCATAGTTTTGCAATAAGCAGCCATTATTATTATTAAATCAAAATATAAAAATAAACCCCACCAAAGGCGATTCGAATTCCCGTGCCGAGGGTTTCAAACATTCAAACAAAAGAAAAGTGGTTTTATATATCATGCATTTATTTAGACATGTAGGCGTGGTAAAAATTATTGTAATAAAAATTAGCACTATAGGATTTTAAAAAAGTCCGATTCGTGAGAGTAAAAGTTTCGGGCGTATAATACTTAAGGGTTCAGTCTACTGCGATGGGCCAAAAATATATAAATTTCACGACTTTATTTAACGAATTTAAAGAAGTGACTTTATTTATTTTTGGTACATAACCACTTTAATAAGTATATGCGCAAAATTGTATACGAAAATAATCTTATCCATAGATTTCATCGGAGGTAATAATGCGCGAACGTTCAGTTGGTGCATACGATCCCCACTACCTGTTTGGAAAAAGATATATTCATTAATCTTATTGTTTTATTTATCGTCTGACGTTTTTCGTTTTAAATCAATTTTGAAAAACAATTCTTTTAAATTTCTAAACGATTTTTCCTCAATATTTTTTGTACAATTATTGATATTATGATAAGCAGAGTCACAAAATTCTATGTCAGATAATAATTATTATTTTTCTGGACATTTGCTCGAAATTTCAAATTGATTCGTTAATTAGAGTTCGAGATTGCGACAAATACCAAATTGAAAAATATAATTCTGAGAAAAATGTTTGCCAGTCATCCACCTCTGGCTAAGCATCTCGATCCGCTCTAAACCATATATTTCGGAAATTGCTTCAGATGTTCATATAAAAACTTTTTGAAATAAATTTTAAGGGTTCAAAATAATTGCTAAAGCAAAAGACAAAATATCGATTTTTTGAAAAAATTACCATATAAGTCAAAGAACAACCATTATAGCTTTACTACTGATTAGAAATGTGTTAGTATTCGAGAAACATTAAAATTAAAAGTGGAGATTGTATTGGAAATTTTCAGGAAAGGTTCCTATTAATAAAATTTAATACGAAGACGTCTTTGGGGTCACAGAATTCAGGTCTACCAAAATTCAAGATGGCGCACCCATAATCGCTACCAAAGTTCTTAAACTTCAACCGATTGGCAGAGGAAGGTGTGGGGTATTAGAGAATCCTGTCTTCAAATCTGCTGTCGATATTTGCAAATTTAAAATGGCGGATCAAACGACCGAATCAAAACAACTTCAAAGAATTTGAATGAAAATAAATACAAAGAAACCTTAAGATTCACTTATTTAAAATCCACCAAAATTTAATTTTTCACAATGGCGGACTACTTAATGACAACCCTTCCTTCCCTTCTAATTCTAATTTTTTCTCACTTTACAATTGGAAATTGTATTTCTTTTAAAATAATAAAAATGTTGATTAATGTTCAGGAATAAATCGAAATTAATTGAGAAATCGATTCCGTATAGTACACAAAATATTTCCAGAATTTGCCACCATTACCCGATAGTGGTAAAGTTGTTCTTAATTAAATTTTTCCACTATTGCAAGCTTTATTATTTTGGTAATAATTAATAAGTGGGGCTCGAGCCCTAATCGGCTCCAAAAATTTCTTTTAATCATCTAGCACAATTTAATGGTGGTTTAAACAAATTTCCTAAAAATAGTAAATTCATGATAGAGGAAAACTTTTACTATTTGCCTTTACTACACTATAGAAATGTCCCAGATGGTTAAAAAATGTTTGGGCCCTACTTCTAATTAATTACCATTATTTTCACATCCCAAATATCAAACCTATAAAAGGAAAATATTTAGATTATGTTTTAATAATAAACATTTAAAAAATTGTTTGTGACTACAATCCCTGTGTAACGAAATTTACATAAAAATGTTCTCTCCAAATTTTATGTATTAGAAGTGTAACAACGTACGAATACTCAACCAACACTGACGTAGAAAAATTCAGATGTCTTGAAAAGTCGTTTTGAGCTGGCTTCTGAACAAAAATAAAACTCGCGGTGGCAATGAAGTTTTGCTACAAATAGAAAGCAATTATTAGATGCGTATACTTAACCCACCACGTTTCACATATTCATGACGAAGCTCGTACTGACGATTTAATACACAAACGTAATATAAATGAGCTTTTGAAATAATATCACTAATTATGTTAAGGAGATCTTTTATTTAAATCCCATGTGGCGGCACAGCAATTTTTAACTTCAGGCCCGTGGCGGGTAGCACGAACTCGAAAAACAGCTCATTGAACATACTTTGAAAATTTTGATATTGGAAAAAAACTGCCAACAAAAGAATTTTGATGCACGTGTAAATAAATTTCTCTCTGTCGCCTCTAAAGTTTTTCATTAATTTTATTGTCTTTCGGACTTTGTTTTCATTTTATTATCTTTGCGTACTGCACCATCACATTTAAAACTTAAATGAAAGCACTCATACACAAAGGACCTAAATTGCTTAAAAATTTTATGCAGGCTAAAATTTTTAGACAGGCCGTTGAACAATTAATCACACTGGTCACGGAGTGTTTAAATTAAAAAATTCTAAACAATTGCCACGGAAAGCCCACTACTTTTTCTACTATTCCTTGAGAAAATACGTCATGCTTTTATCGACACTCAACTGTGGGTAATAAATTGAAATTGTTAGACAAATACCTCCTGATTTTTACTACTTTGTGTTGTATAATTCGGGAAATAATAGCTGTGAATTTGGCACTGGCAATAAAAGATTTTATATTTGCAACCATTCGAAGCTCTGAGCCGAGTTATGTTAATTACAAACATTTTAATTCTAGATTATAACACACATAAAAGTGTAAAGGTTCTCGGTGATTTTTAAAACCGATATAAAGTATTACAATCATGTTTGCGTCGAACTAAAGAAGTTTTTATTATATCCCATATTCTTATTACAACTATTAAAAACCCAAGTATTGCAATATAAGTGACAATCTTGCTTCAGCGTATTCAATAATTTCGAGCTTTCTTAAATGTCGCTAACAGAAGTCCTACAGTGTAGATTGAGATTTGTTGGACATTTTTATTGATTCTTATATAGAAGACAAAATTAAAAATCTCCCAGAGCTAAGGGGAGTTCGTTGAGTGATACATGGCTGGATAAAATAGACCAGCATCGATTGTGTGGATGGATGGCATAAATTAAATAATTTGCAGAAGAGAATTTTGTGGAATCGAAATTTATCGAATGGAATCAGTGCCACCTCAGACGGCTGCACATACATATATGTATTATATAAAATTTAAAAAAGATTAAATAAAAATTAACAATGAACAAAAAGAAAACGTTTATTTATAATATAATCGTGGTGGGTTTACTAGCTTAACTAATCACGGTGAGAGTTACAGAAACGTTGCTTTGAAATAGTCAATAAAAGATTGGGATAGTTAACTCTTAGTCCAATAACATTAGAATTTTTCTACAGACATATTTCCACCCAGTGGGACTTTTACACATTGTTATAAGCGACGTCCGTCAGGTTCGCATTGAAGGTTATTGGTATTTCGGGGATATCTCACATCCTCGTGTCCAAAGTGAAAACAGAATAGAAGACATAAATAAATGACCATCCTATACCTACTAAGTAATACACAGCCTATAAAAGCAGTTCAACTACTATTCAATAGTATTATAGATCTTCCAAGTTTTCAAGTGCGAACTCAACTACTTCTCTAACCCACTCCGTTGTAGAGTTATTAACCTTCAGATTTAAAGATTTGGAAATTTTTGTAGATATGGGTAACACTCGAAAACGGCTGATACGACTTTTTTTTTGATCTATCACCCCTCTAATTTCTGCATGCACCATTTTATTATATTTATTATATTGCCCATCTTGTTGCCTTTCCAGAATACATCCAGGTAGAGAATGGATATGCATATGTACGAGTATATAAAAAAAATTATTCGTGGAAAACCTTTTCCGGAATTTTAAAAAAATCCGCGTTTTGTTTTTGTTTCTCTACTACCGGTGTGTATCTTTAAACCAAATCGCTATATATTCTAGCTGACCCGTGCGAATATTTCGCACAGTATAGTGATCAGTCACTGAATGGTATTATAATAATGTGGAGATAAATAAATGCAAGTATTTATTAATGAAAGGTATTTTATTTTGAAGAGTAGTAATGAATATGTCTTATTGTAAAAAGTCGGTATCCATATATTCATGGGCTTATAATACGATGATTTAATTTGGTTGATTTGCGTGATAGATATTGTCAATTATAGATCGCGCCTTCCACTCTTCTTCTAATCTCCTTCTAATCACTCCAACCGACAGCTGTCGTCCATGTTAGTTGAACCGATTGTGAAAAGATGACGCATTCTACAGTCCCTTTGCAAACACGGCTTTTATAAAAAGTTTTTAAAAGAAAGTGCTTTTAAAAAAACCGTTAATTTTAAACTATTTGTTTATTTTTCGTCATTAGAGGGGAACGTAATCTTCAAAATGATATCTCAATCATTAATGTTGATGAAGTATTAAAGGACATATGGCGTACCGTCAAAAAACACCTTTCAGAAATAGAATTTGGAAATTTTGATGGCAGATTCAAAATCTTTCATTCATCTTCAAAAATTTCAGGGCAATCCTTTGAAGTTTAACTGCTTCGGTCGCCATATTAGATCGCCATCTTGAATTTTGCAATTTTGATGGCAGATTCGAGATCAGCGAATCCAAAATACCCCCGAGGGCCTTTTTCATAAAGGTTCCTTGAAATTGGAAAATTCGTCTCCATGATATGGCGTACCAATTAAAACAACAACACAAAGTGGTTATACGATGTCAGAAGCGGAAGCAAAAATGCGTCGATTGGTGTGCGGACTATTGAGTATGGTGCAGTATTTGTGTAAAAAAAGCGATCTGGATATGAGATATAATATATTATGATAGTATGATAGAGAGAATATTTAAATGAAGCCCACTAGACTTACATACACGTCTTTATTAGTATAAAGTCAAGTACTAGTAAGTTTAAGAACTATCTGCCTGAGATATAACAGGCTTTTAATGAGCACTCAGAGTTGCCTACTACCCAAATAAGAGCATTTTCGTTTATGAACTCGAAATCTTCGGAAAAATCATTTGGTGAACACCATAAAATATCAAAAATGTTGATTAGTCCATCTACCTACCTAAAAGGAGCATCTGTTATCGCGGTATAGTTACGAAATGCAATACAAAAAAATTACAGTCGAAAAGCCTTTATGGGTTGGATGGACTGTACAGATAAGATGGACAGCGCGAATTTGTAAGGGTTCTTGGAAATCTACCTACGAATCAGGTTTGATTACAATTATTGCCTCTATAATTTCAAAGGAGGGTTATTGAATGAATTCAAAACAATGGACAAAACGATTAACACGTTTATTTTTTAAATCCGATCAATATATTTATAAAAGACTAAAATGGAAAATCAATTCAAAAATGCACCCCTAAAACGCACTCGAAATGGACAGATTACGCGGAATTGGTTCAACAGCGACCAGGCACCTCTGCGGTATTTTAATATACTCACCTTGCAGTTTTGTTTGCGACATGTTTCAGCCTGTATGCTTCCGGACTATTAGTGCCTTCGTTATCAAAAAGACTAAAAAACGGCTTTGACAATATACATATCTACTTTATTTTCTCCATAATTTCATTTTAATTATTTCACACATTTGTTATAAGACTATAACGAGATCATATTATGACGGTGTTGGAAGACTGCAAGTTTCATTTTTTACAATTGTGGCAGTTAATTTCCTTCCAATTTTATAATCTATAAAGTGTTTTTCTGGAAGATTTATAAATTTAATACGAATTTACAGATACAGTATGTTTATTTATATATGAGCTACTAAAAAGCCTTACTTTTTTTTTAATTGCTGAAATGGCATCGCATGAAAGTGAACTAATTACACTAGACACATGAGTGGTAGTTTATTAAGAGCAAATAATTATGCAACAAGGGAAAATTTGTTTAGCGACTTTCTTACCAAAATGTGGGCTACATGCTTTGACGTGTTCTCTTTTCAAATTAAATATAAAAGATGGATCGTTTCACCCTTTCGAGCTTTCAAAATAGCAGCTGATATTTTTAATAAGCTCTGCCGATTGTGTACAAAATATTGAATAACTTTTAAAAAAATTCCAAATATCGGCACGAGTTTCAGCAAAATAACTGAACAACTTGTTGTTCGAAAATGACGTGGGTGATTACAATTTTCAGGAAAGAATTCTTTTAGGCGATTGCCAATTCACGTGGATACATTGTGGGTCGCGGCTTTTGAAGCACGCGGCAATTAAATTGGTCTTTTTCCTCAAACTGGACATTATGCCTTCGCAAACATAAACAATAGCAGGCACGAAAAGCAATTATTACTATATATATATATAAATGCAAAACACGGGCCGAATCTTCAAATTTGATGATTTGACTGTATTAGTTGGCAAGTGTCCAAAACTTTATTACATTGTTGTTCGTCACATCAATAAGTGTATACACGACATGCAAAGGAGCAAATTTAAGCTCCAGGTGGGTACACCGTTTGTGTTACCCTCTATTAAAGTTATACCTACATCTGAGAATAATGCACTGTTAAATGCTGCAATGTAAAAACGTGCAGAACACCCGAAAAATATTTTTAATATTAAATTAGCTAGCTCTCGGTAGCCTACGCATGCGAATTCTTTATATATTTGTCTCGTAAGTATTTTCAGCGAAAAAGAATTAAAGAGGGCTGGAAGAATGTTCAAATAAAATAAAGCGAAATAATTTACGAAATACCATCATATGCTAACCGTTCGTTCATTCACCCCCGCAATTCGCACAACCTGCAGCGAATACAATTGCAGCTTCCTACCATCCCTGATTGAGGAGATCAAAGCTCAAAGACAAAAACGACAGAATACCAAATTCTAATCAGTCAAAGGGCACATAATTAAGCTACCACAAATGACGTGCGCCATCCCACCCACACAAATAACGGCCACACTCTAGGGTCTAGGCAAAATTTCGTTTTCATCCTCATCTCAGGTGAAATTACAAATCAATTCGATTCGAGAAACCGTATTGCGAAAACGTCATTCCACACAGATATAAACTGCCCAAACGCTCCACACACTCGATCAAGTGATTTGTGCTTCTCCGAGATTTACCCTATTTTTCACAGCACCCAAAAAGGACGGTTTGGCCCCGACCAATTAAAAATTACCACAAAGCTCAAAAATTACCAAGCCCAACTGCATATAGTCCAAAGTAGCCCTGGGAATAATAAAAATAATGAGTAACTTTTAAAAAGACCAGTATGCAGTAAAAATTCAGGAGCGCGTCAATGTAGTTGTGGTGTGCTAAAACTGTTTTTCCCGGGTAATCAAAAGGCCATCTGGGACCAAAGCCAAACCCGAGAGTTCGTAAATGAATCGGCTCGATACACTGGCGGAGTGTAATTCCTTCTAGTGATCAGTCGACATCGAACTTTTCAATAGTGCGATCCTTAGCCTAGCTTTAATAACTTCGGCTGGGCCCAAGGCCTGTTATATAATAACTTAATAGTGCGAGTCGTACGGGCGCAATTCGTTTTTTGTAAGTTTTTTACCAAAACTTAAAAATTTTACATAATTTTCGACTAAAAGTGATCTTTGCTGAATGGTGTCATACTTGGTGCATGATCGACTTCTGTGCAGACATTTGATAAGTGCTCCAGTGCCAAAAGTGAAATATAGCACGCAAATAGGAACGAAATTCTGGTGATTACTTGATTTAGTAAGACACCCGGTTATATTGTGAAAGCGCTCTTTAGACACTTGCCACACTTAGACAGTCACACAATACTTTTGATCTCTCTGTGCTCGGGGCTTTACCTGGTGAAAACAGACCTTCGTCAAATTAGGACGGAGAACCTGCAGATCAATCAAATATACAACAGATCACAAAAAAAGCTTTTTTTTCAACACAGTAGTCTGAATGAGCGGCCTGGATAATCTAAAAATAAAAACAAAAGATCTATGAAAATTTTGAAGCCGTCGGTATTTCCCACAACCTGCGGAATTTTTGATATCTTTTCAGCAAAATAATTTATAAAAAACACCGAGCTGAACTAACTTCACAGGAGGCCTCTAAAAATAGCCTGCACACTGCAAGTTGTTATTTAACAAGCGGTAGTGCTCCCAGACGAGTTCAGTTCCGCTTATCTAGGTATTGAATACTAATTTATGCACAACGTAAAGAGTCGCCGCTCGTATTTTGTCGTTTTTATGCAAATTGCCAAAAGCGCGCATGAGCGTGAGAGTTTTTGAGATTGGTAAATTTAGATGGAGGCCTAGCAACATATCACGTGTGCTCACGGCAGCCAATGGGATTTTTCAGAACGCTCAAATACTCGTATTAAGTATTATAAAGTTTTGAAGAGGTATTTTTGAGAAAAAATCCCAAACGTCTCCAATAGACGAAAATATTTTTAACCGTCATTTTAATTATCTAATTCTGCTCGAGCTCAGCCTTTATTTTTGGCGTAGTTCTCAACACTAACGAACTTTTCTTTGGGTATTTTTAGATTCATGTTGCCTGCCTAACTAAGAATTACTCGGAAGCTTAATATGAGCCATTTGTTAATAATTGTCAAACTCTGCATTTCAGGTCACTCTTAGGTATTTTTGGAAGAGAAAAATCACTTCTCAAATTGCTGATGTGTGTCTTTCACTAATTTCTGAAGGACACGACCAGTTCCATTATAAGGCCTTGAGTGCGGCCTCATAATAATTCTTAACAATTTTACTTGGCAAATATTTTCAATGAGAGACACTAGATTTAGTAATTATAAAAGAAGTAAATTAATCTCAGAGGGTAGGTACTTAAAGGAACTATTTCTACCGAGAAAACTATCATCAAATTAATTTGAAAATACCATAAATTGAAGTGATTCGCTAGTAGGAGCACACAAGAACCTCAAGTGATCAAACGTTGTTTACATATAAACTTAATAAAAGTAAATTAATTACGTTTAAATCTATCAGCCCATCAGCTGTGTAAACACCCAAAGTTCCTCTTCAATTATAAGTATTTCAAAGAGGACACAAAAATAGAAAAATTGTACTTTACTCACCCAGCACGTGTGTACATACATATGTACATACAAATATATGCGAACTATTTATAAACGCGTCAAAATAATGGCCAGAGCGGCATACGAAAAAAAAAAAACTATAGTATATTTTCAATTTTATTTCTGTTTTGAGTTTTTTTAGTATTTTACGCAATTTTATTAGAAATTGGATCATTAGTGGTTAGTCAGTCAGGCTAATAAATACGTAATATGCATTGATTGACATGCACCTAAGACGTCACAATTTTCAAACACAGTGTCCCTTCTGATAACCTACCTTTACAGTGTCAAAATTTGGTTTTTTTTAAAATATAATTTTGCCAGTTTATCAAAATTTATAAAAGGGGTAAGAATAATTCGTTGTTACTGATTTTAATTTTTCGAAGAAACAAAGCATTAACTTTTCAGGACATACCTAGTGCTTTAGAATAGAAGCAGAAAAAAATATGTGGAAATTGTTTATTTCTAATTTAATTTTACCATAAGGTGGATCAAAACAACCAAAAAATGCTCTATACAACGAAAAGGTTCTATCTATATATTCTATTGTAGCATATATAGTAGGTGGGCTTTTCTTTTTAATTTTACCAAATAGGATAATTTTGAATTAAATTATGTTTCACAAAATAAGAGAGCTACCAAAAAGAATTGAAGTTTTTAAAAATTAAGCAACTAAATAAGGCAATTGTGATTAAGATAGGAAATAACGCATCCTATACTTTGCCGACTTTTATCTTGAAACAAGTCAGAAAGAGTTCTTCCCATAAGCCGATATAGTATGGCGTGAAACTCGTATGCAATTAAATTCACATTTACAGATTAGTATTTTCCTTTGTTTCAGTCCAACATTGTTTCTTGGAGTACATGGATAGCCAACTGCCGCAGAATTGATGTAGTTATATTTTCACTCCAGTTCAGATGTAAAATATTTTAATTAGGATGCATATCATTAACGCTACGTGTTGCCCACGTGTAATTATCATCCAGTAGTATAATTAAAGAAAAACATTTAAAGGTTTTAACATCAGAACCATCTTCTTCTAAGCTAACTATTATGGAATCATTTCTAATGTACTTACAGAAATACCTACACAGAAAGAAACAAATATTCTTATTACTTTGTGTTAATTTTTTTTATCTAGTGTGCCGAAAATGAAAAAAAGATAGAATAACGCCTAGTTAGTTTGTAGATAGACCCAGAATTCTTGAATTTGTAGATTGATTCTTAGATTTTTTAAATAAGTATATCATAAACAACAAAAATATAACTTTGGCAGTTCTAAAACAAAATCAGTAAAAATTTATTTAGAAATATAAATGTTGCAGATCTTTTCAAATTATAAAATTGAGTAATTAGATAATATCATACATATATGAGTATTGTAATATAATAACAGATCATCCTTCGGTTCGTAAGAGTAGCTTATATCGCATAAATAAAAATATACTTCGATTATTTCGGTTTATATTTTTTTCTTACTTTTCGTTTATTTTAATCTATCGACCTTGAGTAGCCGTGTGTTAAGCCACATGCAGATATATTAATTTAAATGATGACTGAATTCAAACAAAGATTGATAAAAATATGGTAAAACAAAATAATAAATTATAATTATTTTATAAAGTTTTGCTCATGTGAGACTTTTCAAATAAAACCAATTGGCATTAACATTTCCTTATTACTTACGCTAACTCATGCCCAAAACAACAAGGCTATTTATTCTCCAAATAACGCAAAATGTGAGTAAGCAGTTAGTTTAGTATAATGCGATTTTATCCGGGAAAGAGTCGAACACGCTATGTGAACGGAACCTTGCAAAAGAAACGTCATCAAAATGGCTGATTTGGTGCAACTACGTCTGCTGTCAACTTGAGGCCTCGCTACTGCCTGTATAGCATGTCATTTACATGACATGAAGTTTGTGAAATAGAAATTCTTCCGCAATTCGCACTAAAACACCCCATTCGAATTGAGTAACTTTAGCTCGTGATTCCTGTTTGTAGTTAGCACATATTTATGCTGCTAAATTCGCACTCAGGGTTAAACAGTGGATGTGCGCGGCGTTGTAGTTAAAGTTTCCTTTTTTTTACGGTGAAGGGCGAATTCGACCTAATTTCACTTACTAGATATAGTCCAAAAAAATTGTAAGTTTAAAGCCATAGTATTATTCTAATGTTTGGGGCTATGTTATTTCATGGACTATTTTCTCCGCCGAGCGCATTTGGGACACGTGTTGATTTCGTGTTGGTCAAGAAGGGTAGTGTTATCGTTGCAAAAAATTAATACTTGCGAGTCACCGTGTCCGCAATCTCCAAAATTCTGTTTTCGCATCCGATAATCGCATTGCCAACAACACCTGATACCTCATTCATCCCACCTGTGGTGTGTTACTTTCATCAAATGTTTACAGTAGTCGCCTAATCGGCTTAGATGGCACGGGGCTCTTCGCTAAGAATCGGGCAAGCTCAGCGGTTATGCAAACCTACTTCGGGGATTCCACAGACCTCGTTGTCTGCCAACTGATTTGATTTTCTAATGATTTTAAGAATTGAGCAACTGGAAACGCGACATTTAGGAAAGCCCATAGGTGCCACCAATTCCCCTACTATTTAAAGCACTTATCAAATAACTACGTTTGCACGGAAGAAGATATCGCATTTTGCAGCTTATTTTCAGAGGTTATTACCCCGATCTAACTGATATCAATTAATTTTACAGAGCTGGTAAGCATTTCAAAAAGTCAACAACATGGATGACGGTCATATTAAAACCGTCGAAGAAGCACTGGGCTTCTTTGGATCAGACAATGAGCGGGGCCTATCGATAGACCAAGTCAAGAAGTTCCAAGCAAAATATGGTCCCAATGGTGAGTACTAAATTTTGTTATTTACTTGCAAAAACAAACCACTTAGCTATTACTTGTAAACGGAATTTATTAAAATAATTTCCATTTTATAAATTTAATCTATTTAATTTATATATAATTTCCGTATCATCAAAACAAACTTAACTCCTTAAAACAATTTTATTCACTTTAATTCACTCTAATCGTAGCAGGGAAAATAAAATATTTACGGAAACAGGACGTCGATCCGTTTAGTTTTTTTTCTAGAAATAATCTCAAGCAAAATTTCAATTTCGAGAGAGCAGAAGACTATTAAAATAATGTCATTCGTTCATATTAGATTAATAACTTTTGTGAAAATGTCGTTCAAATTATGTAAGGATGAAGTTTAGGGAGGACTCTGTAATATATAGTATACAGGTTGGTATATTCCAACATACGCCACCAATTCGTCCACCACTGAGGAGGCTCCCTACAAAATTATATAAATATAAAGGTGCACTTATTTACTAGGGCTTAGATCTTCTAAAAGACAAGAAGAAGAAAATCTGATTAGAATATTTTTTATACACTTTAATACGCTTTTAGTAAGTATACTTAAAGATAAAAAACCTTCAAAGTAAAAATGAGCGAGGTAACGTGTCTTTCGAAATGGTGAGAGTGTAGAGATGATATATTGGGGCCTATTATTGAATTCGTCCAAAAATTATAATTGTGAATAAACTGGCGTATTTCTCTATGGCTCAAACTAAAAGTTGATATACGTATACATTAGGTCCATTCCAATCGAACACGGACTAAATCGGGCGTCTTGGCTTAAAAACTGACGGTGGGTGGATTCCGAATCACATTTACATGCAATACATCATTCGATAGGGCCCATTAAATCCTAAAACTTTTGCTGAAAAAGTTGTTTGCTAAAACGCATGTATATATTTTTTTTTGTATGAAGTATATGAATTCTACTTTTCCGAATGGAACTGTTGATTCTTAACATATTCAGATAAAAGTGTATGCGATTCCAGAGGAAGCGAAGACATTTTAGAAATCACTTTAAAAAGCTCATGCGAAATATGAATAGGGTGGATGGGTGTAATTCTTTTAAAATGAGATTTAGACTGGTTACAACTTACGTTTCGGAAGACCTATTAGGTGTGGGCTTCTGTGCATAAAAAAATACTTTACTTGACTAAATGTTCCTCTTGTCCGGTACTAATCAATTTAGCTTCATATCGATTTGAATTATATGGTATAAATCTAAGAAGCTATTTTTAATAAATCAGCAAACAAACTATAAAGGTATTTTTTCGCTTCTGATTCGAAATTTAATTTCTTTTAAATGAGGTTTAAAAACATTTTTAGTGTCAGAAAATAACGTATTTTATGAAATGTAAATAGGGGATTTATAACAACTCATTGTTATCAAAACACAAAGTTAAATTTGAAATTTTACTTCTAAAAGGTTATTCGCTGACAAAATCGTTTGGAACGAGATGAGATAAATAGTAATTGTGACGACAATTTGACTGAATTATATAAAATGTTGCTCTTTGGGAACGAACGTTCGCATATCTAGAACATAGCGCATCAGTTACGTAATCAATAAAAGCTTTACGTGCTATTTAATTGCATTTTAATTTTTAAATATCAACTTATCTAATTTGAAAATTTTTCTTCTATTTCAGAACTCCCGACAGAAGAGGGTAATTAGAGCGTTACACAGCCCATTTAACGAATAAATCAACAATTAAACATTTCTTAAAATTACAGGAAAAACAATATGGCAACTAGTTTTAGAACAGTTCGATGACCTGCTTGTGAAGATTTTGCTGTTAGCTGCTATTATTTCCTTTGTAAGTATGAAGAATTACCTCTAGGCGACATAGTTGCTGTTTAAAAATAAAATTAGCAATTATAAATTTTGTTTCGTGATATTGCCGAAGCTGCCCAAATTTCTAATAATTGTACTTATGTAAGAATAAGTAAAGATCTTTTGCCAATAATTTAACTACACGCAAAATTATTTTTAGACCAGCACGTAAAAATATTTCAGGCTCATCTGTCCCAGCTATATCTGTTAAATTTACCGCTAACTTTGTTCGTCAAGACTGAATTCTATTCTCGTTCAAGATGAGATCTCTCCCGTGTACTCACTTTATATATTTATTTTAAGTTATTTTCATTTTTTAAAGCTCTGCAAAGGATTAAAGAGCATAGCGATATGAAATTTAGGAGATCTATGTATGCGTAGTAAATATTTTTATTTTTGATAGCAGTCTAGAAAGATAATGCCAACGATTGGCAATATCATTTGCAAATACATTTTTCCTCTTTTCGACTGGGAATACTTTGTAAATTTCACTTAATTATTTAAATGAAAAGGAAACATTTTTTATGCAGGCTAAGTATGGTCATCCGACAAATATTGGTTTTGTTGACTTATGTAGCCGCCTTTGTTTAGTTGCTAGTATAAGCCTATAGCATAATTTTAAAATTGGTAGTGGAATTGCAAGATTTTTAGTCCTTAAGCATCGATGAAAAATAAATAATTCTGTTTGAATTAGAAAAAAAGGAATAAAAAGAAAGTCATGAAAACTACAAAACATAAGCGGAATTTTGGAACTGTGCGGAATATAACAAAGAATATAAAAGAAAATTTCAATTAAGAAGGCATCATTGCAATCTCTTGTAATTGCAAAAATCGATAATATGCTAAAGATGTGTGGAAACGCTATTAGAAATAGTTTTTCTTAGATGTGTAATCGACAGAACAGTATAAAATTCCTCTAAATTGGAAGCTCAGAGCTTTTTTGAATTTGAATATTTACCTTTTAATTACATAGATAGGACATATAATAGAAACTTTGCCATCCGTAAATGCAACCGAGGCAGTCGCCTAATACGATATTATATTTTCTTGAACAACAAACGTGTTTTATGAAACTTCCATTTAAAAATGCTACAATATATCCAAATGATTATATAAGAAGTGCTTGCACACTTGTTTCATCATTTGAACGATTTGTAATAACAAGCTCTATAATATCACACTGCGAAACTAATCGACTTATCACCATACCACAGTGCAACAAATTTCACTTTACAAAGATGCTGACTGAAATTATTGTTATTAAAATAAAAATTAAATAACCACCTAGAACTAAAACGTTGGTATAGAAGTTTCTTTCTTAATATTTATGTTCTACTTAAATTCTATGACATTCAGAGACGCTGTTACCGTAACTCGAAATTAAGTGAGAGTTATTTAATAATCATATAGCGCAATCGTAAAGGTACCGCTTCCAAGAGAAATTAAAGGAAATAGAAAACTATTTGTGAAAATGGATTTTTTATTTCCTTTAGAGAGATCAAATTCAATTTTATGCATTGTTCATGTTGTAAGTGTAACTTTAGAAAATATATAACAACTCAACAATAATCTCCAAAAAATAACAATGAAATCTTGTGCCGAGACTTATCGGTAAGAGCCTTCAATGAAATATTGCAAAGCTTTTGCTTACGTAGCGAGTGCTGAGTCGGAAGCGTAACTAGTGCTTATCTTTGAAGAATGGACATTTTTACTTAGCAATCAATTCCACACGACTCACATGTTTTACTTTTGTATCGAAATTCCAACCTTTGAAGACAGAACCCCAAAATAAAGCTGTCTGTTCATTGGACGTCTTGACATACCTACGGCCCAAGAATCCGATGTTTGTCTAATCTGAAAATATTAACTGCATATGCTTGTAGTAAGAAAGCCAAATAATAAATAAATAAAAATGTCACGTAATATTACAACTATCGTCCGTAATGTTTTGATTTAGATTAAACACTTCTCTATTCACTTGTCCCGGCTCAGGGGATTATGTCAATTATCATATTTCTTTCCAATTATTCTAGGTATTGGCCCTCTTTGAAGAGCACGAAGATTCATTTACAGCCTTTGTAGAACCATTCGTTATTTTACTTATTTTGATTGCCAACGCAGTTGTTGGTGTATGGCAAGTAAGTAACGCTAACTCTAAATTGCATAATATAGTGGTAATTGTAAACATTTTTATTTATAGGAAAGAAATGCAGAATCAGCTATTGAAGCCCTTAAAGAATACGAGCCCGAGATGGGTAAGGTTGTGCGGCAAGACAAAGCTGGTGTTCAGAAAATACGAGCCAAAGAAATTGTACCTGGAGACATAGTTGAGGTGTCAGTAGGTGACAAAATTCCCGCCGACATTCGCCTCACAAAAATTTTCTCAACAACGCTGCGTATTGATCAGTCCATCTTAACTGGTGAATCTGTCTCTGTAATTAAGCATACTGATGCAATTCCTGATCCCCGCGCTGTAAATCAGGACAAAAAGAACATTTTGTTCTCAGGTACTAATGTAGCTGCTGGTAAGGCTCGTGGTGTTGTTGTTGGAACTGGCTTGAGCACTGCCATTGGTAAAATCCGAACTGAAATGTCGGAAACTGAAGAAATTAAGACACCTCTGCAACAGAAGTTGGATGAATTCGGTGAACAGCTCTCAAAAGTAATTTCCATTATTTGCGTCGCTGTATGGGCTATTAACATTGGTCATTTCAACGATCCCGCTCACGGAGGTTCTTGGATCAAGGGTGCTATTTACTACTTCAAAATTGCCGTTGCCTTGGCTGTCGCTGCCATCCCTGAAGGCTTGCCAGCTGTAATCACCACTTGTCTCGCCCTGGGCACACGTCGTATGGCCAAGAAAAATGCTATTGTTAGGTCCTTGCCTTCTGTAGAAACTCTGGGTTGCACCTCCGTTATTTGCTCTGATAAAACTGGAACACTTACCACAAATCAAATGTCCGTCTCCAGAATGTTTGTTTTTGACAAGATCGAGGGCGGTGATAGCAACTTCCTTGAATTCGAGCTGACTGGTTCAACTTATGAACCCATTGGTGACTTGTACCTTAATGGATCCAAGGCGAAAGCCTCTGACTATGATATTCTTCAGGAAATTGGCACTACATGCATAATGTGCAACGACTCCGCCATTGATTACAATGAATTTAAACAGTGCTTTGAGAAAGTCGGTGAAGCCACTGAAACAGCTTTGATTGTGTTGGCAGAGAAATTGAATCCTTTCAGTGTAACAAAGTCTGGCCTTGATCGCCGATCAGCAGCTATTGTAGTTCGACAGGAAGTTGAAACTAAATGGAAGAAGGAATTCACTCTGGAGTTCTCGAGAGATCGTAAATCCATGTCAAGTTATTGTACTCCACTCAAATCATCTCGTCTTGGAACTGGTCCCAAACTATTCGTAAAAGGTGCCCCTGAAGGTGTTTTGGATCGTTGCACACACGCTCGTGTAGGAACCAGCAAAGTTCCTCTAACATCATCACTAAAGACTAAAATTTTGGAACTCACTCGCCAATATGGTACTGGACGTGATACCCTCCGTTGTCTGGCTCTAGCCACTGGAGATAACCCAATGAAACCTGAAGAAATGGACCTTGCAGACTCCACTAAATTCTTCACCTATGAAGTTAATCTTACTTTCACTGGTGTTGTAGGCATGTTAGATCCCCCAAGAAAGGAAGTTTTCGACTCAATTGTTCGCTGCCGTGCAGCCGGTATTCGTGTTATTGTTATTACTGGTGACAACAAGTCTACAGCTGAGGCCATTTGCAGAAGGATTGGTGTTTTCGGAGAAGATGAAGACACAACTGGAAAGTCTTATTCCGGTCGTGAATTTGATGATTTGTCTCCAGCCGACCAAAAGGCAGCTTGCGCACGTTCAAGATTGTTCTCCCGTGTAGAGCCTGCCCACAAGTCAAAGATCGTTGAATATCTCCAGAGCATGAATGAAATTTCTGCTATGACTGGTGATGGTGTAAATGATGCCCCTGCTCTTAAAAAAGCTGAAATTGGTATTGCTATGGGTTCGGGAACAGCTGTAGCTAAGTCAGCCGCTGAGATGGTGTTGGCCGATGATAACTTCTCATCCATTGTATCTGCAGTAGAAGAAGGACGTGCTATTTATAACAACATGAAACAATTCATCCGTTATCTGATTTCCTCAAATATTGGTGAAGTCGTTTCTATTTTCTTGACCGCTGCTCTTGGTCTCCCTGAAGCTCTCATTCCCGTACAGCTCTTGTGGGTCAACTTGGTTCGTTTTCAAAATAATATGAATCTGAATTTTCTGTAACTAATAGAAAATGTTCCCTAGGTCACTGATGGGTTGCCCGCTACTGCTTTAGGTTTTAATCCTCCCGACTTAGATATTATGCAGAAACCACCAAGGAAAGCTGATGAAGGTCTTATATCTGGCTGGTTGTTCTTCCGGTACGAAATCTTTAAATAGCGTTAAATTGAAATGTCACAATATGAATATTTCAGATACATGGCTATTGGTGGGTATGTAGGTGCTGCTACTGTAGGAGCTGCTTCATGGTGGTTCTTGTATGCTGAAACTGGTCCTCAAATGTCCTACTGGCATCTTACACACCATCTCGCTTGCTTGGGCGGAGGAGATGAATTCAAGGGAATCGACTGCAAGATCTTCAACGATCCACATCCAATGACTATGGCGTTATCCGTACTTGTGACCATTGAAATGCTGAATGCAATGAACAGGTATGATTGTTATCAACCATTTACAGTGATAGAACTAATTTTATTCTGCTTAAAGCTTGTCAGAAAATCAGTCGTTAATTGCAATGCCGCCCTGGTCAAACATGTGGCTTGTTGGTTCCATGGCTCTTTCCTTTACACTCCATTTTGTCATCCTTCACGTAGAAGTTCTTGCGGTAAGTGATTAAAGTGTATGATCTATGAAATTAATTAACTAATTAAAATTCAACCCCATGCAGACTGTTTTCCAAGTGACTCCGTTATCCACAGATGAATGGATGACTGTGATGAAGTTCTCTATTCCCGTAGTGCTTCTTGATGAAACACTTAAGTTTGTTGCGAGAAAAATAGCAGATGGTGAGAGTCCACTCTATACAGTGCACGGAATTGTTTTGATGTGGGCCGTGTTTTTTGGCTGTCTTTATTTGTTACATTTTTAAAGTTCAATTCAATTAATCAGATATTAACATCTCATTCAAGAGGTCGTTTCAAAAAGTCTCCTTAGTCCAAATAACTAGTGTTATTTTTATATGTAACTTGTATTTTAAAATTTACAACAAATAATTTAATAACGAGGACACACTCCCATGTATAAAGATTTATTTCACGTATATTTAAAGAATGAGAAGATACTTTAAATGTTTCCACTGAAGTGCGTCTGATTTTGAGTTTTACTACTTAAATCAAAAATAACTTGAAAATGTTTCCTCGTTTTAAAATCAGCTTCTTCTGATTGCAACCATGAAAAGTATCTCATCTGCTTTCGAAAGAACTCTAACCTCTGAGCGATTTGATTGAACTGAAACTTGTAATCGAGTGCGTATTGCATGGTTATGCCTATTGTTAGACATTTTTCCCTAATATTTCCCTTACAAATAATGTACCTGATGGTGTTCACAAAATTTGATCTTTTGCCTTAAGATTCAGTCACTTAACATTTAAACGAAAACATCCTTCACGGAAAATTTCCAGCAGCAGACACAATACCCAAATGCACACAAGTTTCAGCTTTATCAAAACCTTTACTCCTCGTGGTGTGAGAATACCTTTATTGAATTCAATGCAATCTGCTTTCCGTGATTGCAATAAAAAAATAGATGATTTTATATGTGGGACAAAAACATTTGGTTATTTTTCTAATACTAATTTCCCACTAAAATGGCAAGTATAACTGCTAGACTTCCCCCCTTGACATAAGCTTTAACCAAACTTACAGGCCTTTGGGTTTTCGCTACTTAGTGTTGATGCTTAAAAATCAAAATTAATATTTTTGCTATATTTTGTTTTATAACAAACGCTTTTACAAACAAATAGCAAATACATTTCGTATATACAGCAAACCTACAACAAGTTGGGCGTATTGTCCGAATTATACAATAATCGCAGCTAATTTAAATAAACTACTTATTTATAATTATCATAATGTGACTTGAACAAATTGAGTTGAGTTGCGTTAGAAATGTCAACAAAGACAATCAATTTCTTTAAACTTTTAAGGCTAAAATTATATTCCATTTCTAATCACGTTCCACTTTATTTAGTTTTTTTTTTTCGATGAGTGTAAGCGGTGAAATTGCGTAATTGTACTATTTTGTGAAATTTTTTTTTACTCGTTTATTGCTGAAGGTAAAGCAGTTCCTCAAATACGTTTAGGCCGAAAATATGTTTCATCAAATTGCCGGCAACTAAATACGAAATATAAATATAGGTAGAAAGCGTAAAGGTGTTTAATATCTCTTCCGAGTCATCACAAAATTTTTTCCAAATTAAATGTGGGCTCCATGTTCTCAAAGTTTTTGAAAAAAATTGAAACACTTGAACGTGAGTAGTGGCGCTTCTGAAATAGCTATAGGGATTTTAGGAATGAAAACAATTTTTCCATTTCGCAACATTTTTTATTATCTTCTTCGGATACAATGAAATTTATAAGGCCCAAAAATATAGGAGTCGAGAAAAGATTGAAAATTTCGGTTATCGTATGCCTCAGCAACTTCAAAAATGAGAAACAAAAGCAGAAGTGAGCTTAGTCTTGGGAAATAACTGAAAAAGTTGGAAAAAATGGTGATAAAGTAGTTTTTTTTAGTGTCCTGTTCTGATTTAGAATCAATGGGCTCAATTTGATTTCAATTTTTTCACTTAGCTCATAGTGACATAAAATTAAAATCCGTACGGAATTGCTAAACGCAAAAATATTCTGTACCCTTTCAGTATTAGTTGTCCTTGTAATTATGCTCTAGACTTCGTTGATAGCATGTTATTGGGAACAAAAAGCGTAAATAAATTGGCTCTTCTGAATGCACAGGCCGAAATGATCTCTTCAGGTTTCTGTTCCTCAAAATGGTAAAAAGCAGGACTCTTACTACCTATCCAATTCCAACACATTTTAAGCTTATATATATTTTCGCCTACTATGGGTCCATGGCCTTCTCAGTCGTCATCTCAAATGTTGCACGATCTTAGTAGTTGACGTTTATTTGTGTGTTTGGATAAATACCTGAGTGCCCTTTAAGACACTATTCCACCGATTTCTCAACTTAATTGGTGGTTTATCAATTTTTTCTGATGTACATAAATTTTCTTTTTCCCATAGATTATCCGCTTTAGTCCAAACAATTAGTCAATAGATTACCGACCTACGCTATTCAAGTAAACTTCTTCGAAATTATGAATATTTCTCCCGTTTGCACCACGGAACTGTTTTACATTACTTTTTGGTAAAACGCCAATTTGAATAAGGTCAGATTCAAGTGCAAACATTTGTGTAAATAGTTAAGCATTAGTGAACAAAACATTACCTTTAAACGTTGCAAATGTTGCTAGAATGTGCTCTAAATATCAGAATCTTCAGCTTTCAAGTATGTAGTAATTAATTTGGATTAAAAGGGTCGTGTTATATTTTGCTGAAAAGTGAGCCCTTGTCCTTCCGACTACTTATAATGAAGACTGATTGCAAATATCGCACATGTTAAAGGTTCTGTAAGCTAAACTAATTTATTAAATGGTGTTAGCAAAGTTTCTATGAATATTAAGATATTGCTGCTTAGGATATAGCTGTACAATCCCTGTAATTATGCTTATTGAGCATACAAATGTTAACCCCTTCTGGACAGGTGGCTAACTATTAGGATGTTTCGTCCGGAAGAATTTAAAAACTGACCATACATAAAACATCCGCCGAGGTTACTGGGAAATTAAGGTCCAAGGTTAGTACAGCCTTTTTGCGCTCAAATTTTTATTCCAATCTATGATCTTCAAATTTATTCGAAATTCCTCAGACAAGACAGAAGCTGGTATTTCCCTTTTTTTGGATAAATTCATATTAAAGTCTTCTATCAAGGAAAAAATTATTCTTACTTGTTACGATAGTTTCTACCCTACGTATATTTTCAAGAGATGTCGCCTTAGGCATACGACCTAAATGTTTTATCTGAAAAGAAATTCGGGTTACAACTTTCAATGCGAGTGGTATATGAAAGTAGAACTTCGTTAAAATGAAGCAGCTAATTGAAAAATGTCTGTAATACCTTAATATTTGTAAAGGCTTTAGTGTATTTAATTTTATTCAAAAGTATTCGGCCTATCGAAGTTAGTCATTAATTGAGCGTTCCAAATTGAAAACAACGTATAACTACAAATATGTAAAAAAATCTTTAGTGAGTCTAGGGGGCTTATTAGTCGGCATTTATCAACTCCCTTGCCCTAGTTGTCCTCGTTAAAATTATGGAAACTACCTACCTACCGTTAAGCCCTTAAGGAGAATCGCCAATAAAAAATTGCTCCAATGTGTTTTCCACTCGAAAATTCCGTAAAAATCTGACAACTTAGAAGCAATTTGCTACATATGTATATAAAGTATGTTATAGATAAGGATTAAAGTACAATATCGATTAGATTTTTTAAACATTAGGTTTTTGGTGACTTCTATTAGAACCTCAAGTATGTGATTGAAGCTTTCATATGTGACTTTCGTTAGTTAATTTATAAATAAAACAACTTAAAAATGGGAAAATATGGTTAATCTTTTCTGCTTAGATGTATGTAGAATTATGTTGAACTTTTTGTCGGAATTTTGACACGTTTGTGTCAGTAGCCTTAACTGTAAATTAAATAAAATGATGTAGAAGTCGTCAAAACGTCTAAAATAAAGTTGTAGAAATGCACACGTTTTCAGTACCATAGCGATAATTGTATTTATTCATTATTTATTTAAAAGCGTTAGGTGGAGCGCTATATTTTACACGAAAGTGTTATTCTCGATTGGTTTAACTCTTAGAGCGGTTCAGATAAGACGTTGAATAGAATACAGCAGATTCACCAGCCGATATTTGTTGTTTTTGTATTTTATATAGTTAGGTGATTTTTACATTGAAAATAATTTAGGTACATCTAAATTAAAAATAAACAACTTCCCAATTCCACACAATGTTTTGTACTTATATAAGAGATGATTATTGTGTCTCATTCACACTAGACTGTTGGTCTAGCCATTAATAAAGACAATAGCGAAATTACACGAAGACACTATTATTTCATGGAGTAACATTACTTTCTTGACTTGCTCGCAAGACCCAGAGCTTTCACTAATCACCAGCAGGTTGAATTCGAAGCGAATTCGCATGCATTAACTCAAGTAAAATCCAAATCGAAGACTTTGGACGGTTTGAAGCAGACATTGTGATTGCATGTAGAGTGTAGACTAATACAGTAAGTATAAGACTCGATCTCCTTTTTAGAGCAACACGAACAATACTATTTCCTATATTAATCAATATTTTATTTTTACGTCATAGTTAACCCCGATTTCCACTAGAAGCATCATCGTGTCCAAAATCACCCTAAATTGAGATGTTTCCTGCTTAAGATAAAGCCACCAAGCTGGGATTTCAGAATGGACAGTCATCCCCCCCACACAATTGGATCTATGCATAACACAAAATACTCCTCTTTACTTTTCAATACCGAACTTTAGCAACACTAACAAACGAGTTAAAACCAGTTGGAACCCTCCCAGTCTAGTGCATCCAATAGAAACTCAGTCACCCTGTAACAGCTCCCTCACTCATATTTCATGAATTGTATGTACTTCTTTAACTTAATGAAATATAATATTTGTAGTACCCGAAGCCGTGACTGTCAAATGGTAAATGCTGCTGTTGAGTACCACCTCAAGATCGCCAACGGCTGCTGTTTGAGTAAGAGTATTATAATATTATTTTCTATTGGATTCTAGTACATTTATTTTCCAATATTTCTATTTATTTATGAAAGCCGACTTTAATAGAATTGTAAACGTTTCTTTATTACGCATTATTTTTTATTTTCTTGTCCTTTAAGATGGGTGTTTTGTTTATGTTTAATTCTAAATATTTTCCGATATTGCGTCCTTCAGTAAAGTCTCTAGACTAAACCTTAACTTTTGTTAGTTTTAACTTAGACTACATTTATTGAATCCTTGAATTAATTACAACATCTCGTTACTTCTCTCGAGAACGGATATCTAAGATTACACTGTATAAAATTCACGTGGAGTGGATTTATTAGTAATTAACTTTACTATTTCAAATAGACAAATGTTTTATTATTGAAAACATAAGAAATTCAGTTCTGGAAACAACCCTGTGATTACGATTGTTGGCCATTAAGATCAGCCGCGAACAATATGTTCAGTGAAAATACTAGAATAAACATTTGCACAAAATTAATATATAAATGTAAATAAATGGATTTTAAGGAATCGTGTGTTTATTTATCTTCTCCCTAAGGTGATAAAATTTCTTTATCCGATCGTGTTTGTGTTTCTTGTTAAAGTGTCAAATTTCAAATTGTTAACGAATACTATTACATATTTTTAATATTCTATTTAGTGTACGAATGTAAAACGCAACTCGCCACTGCCTCAGTGAACCGGCTCAGTTGCTCACTGCCGCATCGTCTTTTTCGCTAGTGTTTACTGAACTAGAAATGAGTTACCTGAGCCAGATAATTATGTTCCCAGTGAGGTAGTGATGAGTCGAACGCAGCTAATGACAATAACACCATTTAAAATAAAAATGCGCAGTTTGTTGGAAAGCTAAGAACAAAATGCGGATCTCAGTTTAGAGCCAGAAAGAGAGCTGCGTTAATTTCTTTTTGTTGTAATGTAAGCCACATAAAAATATGAGCGAGAGCAGGATCCAGATGAAAAAAACGCGGCTATTGGTTTCATAAAATGTAGTTTGAGGGGATTTCAATTCTTTTTGTACAGGATCCAGTTGCTTTCCTTTCCTTTTTCAGGCTCTATAGACTGAACGTATACTTTCATATTCTGTGTTTATTATTTACATTAATTTAAATATAAAGCTATTTTATTCTTTGCCTCTTCCTGCTTTTGGGGTCTAAAAACAATAATATAATAACAAATTCATGATCAATTTAGATAGATTCTTCCCATTATATTATTGCTTATTCTAGAACTGTGCAACCTCTTCCTCCCTATAGAAACTGCACCCCCACTGTGAGGATGTGATGGGGGAAAATCACAGATTTTTCTATTTTTTTTTGTTACTTGTACAAAACCCTTATAAACGCAACCTGCTTACCAAACTTCAACTTTCTGGGATGAATGATGAAAAAATAGGTATCAGATAAAGGACGCGTACATAATGTACATTAAGGCTTGACTGACGATGACAAATGACTGAACTGATAACCAAAGTCATCATGAAATTTGATGAAGACGTTATACTGTTTATGGGATACTGCCTAGGAGTGGCACTTGAAAAAGAAAGGTAAGAGCAAAGAACATTATATTATATTGGCCAAAATACAGCCCAATAATGGAACCTCAGTGGCACGAGAAGCTGTGATCTGCCATCTGTGTGTCCAGTTTGGTTGTTAGACCACTCTACTTGCTCTTTCGATCAGAAGCTGCTCTTTGAAAGCACAAATGGAAAGGTGGTGCTTATGAAGCGTGTGAGTTGTGGAACCTCAGCAGTTCGAGAAGGGGGCTGTGGTCTGCGAGTGACCACTCTAACTTCCGATCATGAGCTGCTCTGTGAATGTAAAGATTGAAAGGCACTATAGTACCGTGTATAAATATGCACATATGGAAAGGATATACGACAGCCTGCCATCGTAGAGCCATTGACTACGTATACACGATATCCAAAGTCGCGACTTTGGCCTAGCGTAGCCCAAAGTCGCGATTATCTTTGCCGTGTAAACGGGCAAGTCCCAACTTTGGCCCAGCTCCGATTGAATTGGGCCTAGGCCTGATATATCTGTATGTGTGTGCTCGATCTCTCAAATGTCACAAATCTTACTCGCACACAGATAGCACACAAGGGCAAATTTCCTAGCCCACTTTGTGTTGTTTACACGAGCAGCCGTGATTTTGGCCTACAACCGGTTTCTAGGCCTGATTTGGGACTGTCGTGTATACGTACTCATTGAGTCCCAGTGAGATCCCTACAAATGTTTGAATCACAAGTTATCTTGACAGAGACGATAATGCTGGTAATGCCTCAGGACGGAGTTCACTGTTCAGTGAGATGTTTGACCCGACGCTGTTTTTGAAAAATATTTTTAAAAGACGCGCGTTAAATAGTGACTGGTATTGAATACGATAAATAATTATTTCCTTCGTTCACTATAAATATCTCCACCAACAATGTGGGAAACAAATAGGATGAAAACACAAGTGTTGGTATAAGTTATTTTTATATCTTGACAAAATATAAAACGTAATATTTAATTTCCTGTTAATCCCTACGGATCATTCGGGCACAAAAATTCGTCGTTTTCGTTGGACACATTTTTGGCTGGTTTTATTAACAAGTGATCGTATTGACCATTTCGAAACGTTTTTTCTGGACCCTTTAAAGCATTTTCTCTTATAAAATCTACAACAATTTTTTTGTCAACTACAGAAAATTCGAGGCTCTTTCCCCATGCGACTAGAGCCATGGGCATTTCTGGCAAAAGCCTTTTGGAAGGTGTAATTACGTGACGGTACAAGCAGTTCTGTACTATTAACTTTAATTTCTCGACTTGATTGGAATTAGCACATGGATGGTACAGCAACACAATAGAGCCATGCTCTATGTTATGTAGCCAACGCTGGATGGGAACATATGTGTATTCTCCAAATTGGGCCCACAAAGGTCGATGAGTACCGCTGGAAATGAAATCGGATAAATAAGAGTTTCAGAAACGCGATCAACTTACAAAGTGGGTAGTCTTTCCTCGTAGTCTATCGTTTCATTCATACACTTATGCAAAGGCTGAAAATATACAAAATACTGAGTAAGTACATAAATTGGCATAGTTTCTCAAATTCATTAAAATTTACAACCGCAGTTACACCACCGTTGGAAAAAAATCCATTACTCAAAAATCAATTTTCGTTGTGTCCACTTGGCGCGTTCACAAAATATCTATATCATGTCGTACTGTTTTGCCACTATATAAGGGAAGGATTTTCTTATTTTTCACTAAAAAATATTAATTTGCAAGACCTTTTAGGGCTAAGTTACACTTGTGGGCTAGCAAAACTGTGGTTGGATGAACGGTTTACGCCTTTACGAGCATTTTCAGTGCTAATTTTCTCAACCTAGATACATCCTACTACTATATGTATAAAATGTGGTGTTATAATTGGCATACAAGTCTTACCACGTAATACCTGGGGACAAGGTAGTCCCTAATAATCGCCGAAACAGAGACGTTTGGCTTAAAGTGGGATCGATTCTCTAGGCAAATATACTGGAGGCTGTCTCGCACGTCTGCGGGATCAAAGTCCTTCTTCAAGTCATCCTAGAAACCAATAAAGTTAGGTGGGCCTTCTTTTGCTAGAAAGTAACTTACCTTGGCATTATCACAGTCATCTGCAGTAATTCCCATCTGAATGTTATGAGGCGGACTAGTCGGAAGTTCCTCGGGATTTCGTGGAAACCACTTCCCTCCCCATTTATCTTCTATATGCAAAATGGGCATTAAATTATTCTTCACAAATATTTTCAACCTTACCTGCAAAAACCACTAAAAGGCACTGTAATATAAAGAAAGCAAATACCCGTCTCAACATCTTGTCAGCAAGCAATCATGATCCGCTAATAAATTGACAGCAGAACAGACAACTTATTTGGCTCAGCTGCTCTCTGTGCTTGGCTTGCGGTCGTCTACGTAATCATAAATCTTTTGTCCCACTGGTTAGTCGGGGTAAGGTTTCAGCAAGTACACTTGATCTACTCAACTCCAATAAAAATTGGCTAAGGCCCACCATTTGCATACCAAAGTCTTACTTATATTATTATTACACTTCCCGGAATAAGCACCGCATTTCTATGTCGGGAGGCTTGGTGTACTGTTTTTACCTCAGCAAGTGGAGGAAATTCTAAAATTGTATTCATTTTGATTTCTCTTAACGGGGTTTTGACTTATAAGTCTGATCTAGATGATCGTGAGTTTATAAATAGCGGCGCATATATGATCACCTACCTGAAATTTAAAAAATTATAAAAATTTTTTATAACTGAAAGTTTTTGAAAAAAAAATAAAAAAATTTTCTCGATTATTTTATTGATCTTGGTCCGGTAACGGTCTTCATTAACGGTAGCGCAACCTCCTGCCTAATAAATAAATAAAAACCGTTAAATCACCCACCCTCATTTAAACCGCCTCTAGTAATTAAACTGTAAAGAGGCACCGTGACCACAAGCATCGAAGAAAAATATGAAAAATGTTTCAATTTGTGCAGCCCTGCAACCACTTGTTGACGTTTGTATATAAATAAAAATTACGATTCAATGAATAATACCCCTTATAGACTTTCGAGGCTCGTACCCACTGGCGTGCGAGTTGCAATTTTCATTATAAACAGCTTTTTAATAAAAGTAAAGGGTGATGGATGACGATGAACAATTCTCCAGCACAATTGTCACTTGTGTTCATGAGGAATTTATTAGGAAAAACGCAAATTTTCAAATACATGTAGTGCATCATTCAGAGAAGAAAGGGCATAACAAGAACAACGCACTGAACTGCGATTAACGCCCCAACAGCAAATGTCGGATTGATTGATTGTTCGTGATTGCCCAGCACAAAGTAGGACAAATTCGTGAAACTAAAATGTTTAGCAAGTGCTTATTAATTTTGATTTGTGCTCTGCTGGAGATACAGATCAACCGAGCTGAGAATTGTAAAGAAATTTCTTGCCTTACGGCCCAGCAGTCGACCTAATTCGGTTTTCTTTCAGACAAACCCTGCAACATACACAAAACTGAAAATCCTTGCCCTGAAACTGCAGCTTGTCACGAGCGCAACAACAACACGGACGCAGGCGATTGCGTTTGCCTGGCTGGCTATGAATTTAATACGGTCTATCACAATGATAGCGACTACTGCACTCTGTCCCGTCCGGTGGTGCAACCAGCCACAGCGACTGCAAGCAGCCTTTCGAGGAATACTGATGACAAAATAGCCTCGCTAATTGCTCAGAAAGAGACGCCGGGATCGCATCACATAGTTGGCGGCATCCTAATTCCAGTATTTCTAGTGCTATTCGTAATCGGGGTGGCGTTCGGGGTTAAGCGACTGCATCTTGTGAAGCGGGTGAGTGCTTGCAAGTTTATGAGTCTATTAAACAGCCTTTATGCACTTGAAGTAGAAGTTCAATCAATGCAAGCCCATTTGACGCTGACTCAAACAGAAAGCCATGGTGGTGGTGGTGGGCAATACTCTGTTTTAAGTGCTTGTCGAGACTACAAAGTGGAGATCAATATCATATTCGCATTATATAGGTGATAATGCACAGAACAGTACAATAGGCACAAAACACCATGTGATCTCACTTATGGACACATTATTATTATTTGAACCTATTCCAGCCTGCAAAATTAGCTCATAAAAAAATAAGACTAATCTGAACCCAATGCGCAGAGTAGAGCACTACCAAATAACCATAACGGCTGTTCACAATGTGTCATGTACTTAGCCTAGACTTGTCCTAATACTCTTAATGGTGCATCGTGGTCTTATGGCGCTTGCGCCGGATCAAAGAAGCCCACTTGGTGGCGCCTTTTTAGGGCAAAATAAAACACAACAACAACAACAACTCTTAATGGGCTTTCAGCACCTCAGAAAAGTTAGAAGTAGTGGCAGAAACTACTAATTCCAAATTCCTAACAATACAACAGGCTAGGTAGAGAGTGCCTTAATTTATAACATAGAGATAGGAGTACACACTGTTAGCTTAAGTATGAGACTATAAAGCTCTAGGTGAAAGGTTCCTCGGCACAACTACAGAGCTTGCTTGCATAAATAAAATACATCTACAACGTATTAAAAATGCAAAGTAAGGAAAACTGACGCAGCCACATGCCTGCGAAATACTCTCAAATGTCAGGAATCACTCATCTCATTTCGAGCACAATGGACTTGACTCAAAACATATCACGATAATCGAGAACCTCTATTGGAATCAATTAGCGGTGGTGAAAATCAATGACGGAGTAACAGACTAAACTAACTAAACGAACTAAAATACAAAGAAGGATAAGGCAGAGGAGCATTCTTTCTCCTGCTCTTTTCAACGTGTATGCATAACCAATCATGCTAGAGGCTTTAGACGAAAATAAGGATGGCATCAAAATAAATGGAAAAATTATCAATAACATTAGATATCCAGACGATACTACCATCTTAGCTGACAGATTAGTTAACAATATTCATAAGTGTAGTCTAAGTTATGGTGCAGCTATGAATGTTAAGAACACAACATTTATGATCTCTAAAAATTTGAATCTATACGTTTCACTGAAGATAGGTGGAGAATAGGTAGAAATATCGAGGACCTTTAAATATTTAGGCTTTAATGGATTCATCAGCAGAGAGCAATAAAGAAATCAACTCAAGAATTGATATGGCCAGAAAAGGCCATTTCATGAAAATATCAGGAATTTTTGGTATAAAGAACTTGATATGAAGCTCAAGCTAAAATTTTTAAAGTGTTACATATGATCTATCCTTTTATACGGATTTAAAGCTTGGACAATGAACCAGCACGAGTGGGAAGAATGTAAGCGTTTGTATTGTGGTCGTATATAAAGATGTTGAAGGAATCATGGACAGATTCGCACCTAAGAAGAAGGTCCGAATAGTGCTAATTGTACCTTACAGGAGTAACAGAAAATAATCCCACTGAAATGAGTTCCGATCCGATCTCTGCAGACGCTGTTCACATAAACTATTTCACAAATTTGATTTCCTCTGCAAAGGACCGCTTGCCTAAAAATTCAGTATTCTGCAAATCATATACATATGTGAACTGACTTCTGATTTATAAATTTACAATTTTTTTTAACCTATTGATCGTATCCTTGTTGACAAATTTAATCCAATGTTTTGCAATACCAATGATACGCTCGATTATATTTTTCTTTAATTACAGGTGAGAGATATGATGGCAGCGCGCCGAAGTAGACCATTCTATGAAGACGTTATGATGAGCAACGACAATGACGATCCTCCACTCATTTAAAGACAATTAGCGTTCAAGTTCATCAGACTTGATGAACCGCTAAGATTCAAACTTGTAACGAAAATGATTGCCATATATGTTAATCCTCTTTTGATTTAAAGTGTATATAAAGTAAGGTAAGTTATTAGATAAAGCGAATGATGAATGATCAGAACCTAATTGAGTAACTACGAATAAAGGGTAGATAAGACAACAACAATATCAGTAAATTGGAACAGCAAGCACCGATTTTTAAATTTTCTACATATCCGGGGCGAGATTGTATTAGTATGGGGTAAGAAATATTTGATTGTCGAATATCTAGTTTCTTAGTGTATGAGATACTTGTTTGGCCGCTGAATCCCGCCTGTAGCTTTTCGATTGGTACATTAAGAATCTTATCCAACGAGTTCTTTTTTATTCTTAAGCTGTACTATGAAAATGTTCTTTATTTGTCTGCAATGTAAAAGTTCAAAGTTGTTTGCATTGTTCTATTCCTTGGCTCAGGTTTGTGCATTATGCGGAAAATGGAGAATTTTTGTGATCTACTGTGTACTATTGCGTAGTTCCTTCACTGTTTACTGTAGCCATATTAAGGTTGACGAATTCCTAACAAGAATTTCTAAATCTACCTACATTAAATCGTCGGATAAAACATAGATGTACACTAGATTATATCGATACCGACGACATTTGGTTCCAACAGGACGGTGCTACGTGCCACACAGCGCATGCCACGATGGACATTCTGCACGAGCGATTTAGACTGGCTACCAAGATACATTGAATCAAATTGTAGAAATCGTTAATATCTTTTTGGTAAACGAGGCAGAGTAATGAGCAAAGGAAAAAATTGAAACAAAATTTTTTGGATTAATAGAATTCGAAAAAAATACTCAGAAGAGGACCTACAAATTATGTTACTTATGTTGCGCGGATTTACACATAAAGCACAATTCTACCAATCCCGCGAAATACAGCTGCGCCAAATATCATTTGCATACTACAAGGACATGCAATCAACTTTTCCGGAATTGTTAGTCAGATTTAAGTGCTAAGAGTTACACTACTGGGATATTCAATAACTTTAAGTACTATGCATTATTTCAATATGTTAAAATACTCAAATGTAACGTAAATGGAACAAAATCAGTGGTTCTAGGGTTAAACGCTGTATCTAGGAAGTAAACGTGGAGAAGCCGCTATGTTGTTCGTTGTGTTGTACGTTTTCCAAAACTACGCAATCTATTTAAAAAAATGTTCCAAACTAATTAAAGGTTCGATGTCTTGCGAAATTCAGCGGCCCAATCAAAGTGATAACCAGAAGAATTTTATACATCGTACAAATCAAAGCAACTTCTATGAATTTGTAGCGCTTAATTTAATAAGAGCAAACGAATTTGATCTTTTCTGAATTCTTTTCGCACACGAGGGAGTGATCTATGCACCGGACTCTCAAGCGAATCACCTTTTGACTTCCAATTTGAACACGTGACAAAAATTGGGTGATTTACATTCCGAGAAGCTAATCTTTAAGTGTTCTTATTTGAACAAAATTGCAGCGTGGGCCCGCCCCCATCTGCCAAAGCTCATCGCAATCTTGCAAGCGTATTCACATGCAATCATCCGATCTCAAGTTTGTTCCGAAGCAACAGCGATCGCGGTGAGGTACGGCAGGTGCGTAAGCGTCTATGTCGCGATTACCTTAGTCACTAATGAAATAACGCATCACAATTTTTGCCAAAGAACTGATTCCTATTATGTTTAGTATACTTTAAGCGATCAGGTGTTGTTTTACGTTGCTTTTGCATAATTTATTTCACTCACGGAACGAGATTGTTGTGTTTTCCTCTAAGATTTAACTGAAATTGAATATAAATGTGAACAACTCGCGCAGGCTAAGCATTTATGTTAACTATTTTTTATTGTGCATCATTTTTACATACGAAGTAGATAATGTACATGGAGGATGTATTAATTTTTTACCAATTTCAAATAAAATTCTGTGATACATAAAGGCTCTTTTAACCGTGTCTCAATCCAATTGTTTTCTTTAGCCCCATCCTCTACTTTTATTATGCTCAACCAAACAACATATTTCGGGTGAGTGTAAAACGAGAGAATGGCCCTTATTCTGGTTCTCACGTCACATGCCATGTGAGGTGAGTCTACAGATTCGGTATTCTCGTTGTCACTTTGAGTGACTTCTTTCGGTCACCTACAATTTGATAGCGACTAAAATGGTCACTTGGATCGGCTTCAAGTGACAACGAGAATACCGTGACTCTCGATATTTTTCATTCCGAGACACTAACAAAACTTTTCAATATTATTTGGCGATTCCTTTCCTGTTCGTCTTCATCATCAGTATCGCTGAACCACAGTTCATTTGAACTCATCTTTCAGTTCAATTTTGCAAATATTAACTTGTTTTGCCTCAAACAACTAAACTTTAAATGTCAAAACAATCGATACTCGAATTGCTCTCACGGCATAAATTCTCACGTCACGCGACAATGGGAATACCACATGTGACGTGAGGTGACACGACAGTGAGGTTTGTCACGGGCGTGAGGTGAGAACCGGAATAAGGCCCATTGTATTAAAAATGTTACAAAGAGTGTGCGTTAACTGTGTGAGCAATTCGTATATAAGATCCTCAAACTTTTAAGGTAACATTTTATGGAATTTTTAGCGCACTATTTTTATTACTTAAGAAAAATTTCACAATTTTAAACCCCTGTTGAAGCTCTGCGCTGAATGAACACGAAGAGACAACTGATAAACATAATAAAAACTAGAAGACTAAAATACTTCGGTCACATAATGAGGAACAACAAATATAAAATCATACAACTTGCCGTTCAAGGAGTCGCAAGTGGCTGGAGAAGCAAAGGAAGAAGGGATAAAACCTGGCTGGATAACCTCATCCAGTGGTTCAACTGTTCTTCATCCAATCTATTTAGAAGCGTCGAAAACTAATCAAACATACAATTGATGATATCTAACCTCCATAGAGGAGTCTCGCCTTAAGAAGATATGAAATTTGATTGCAAACGGGAGTAAAATGTAGGGTCATTCGCTCTCTGGCTACTGAAGGGACATCACCTAGGCTCTGTGTTTTATGTGATAACTCCATTAGTTGGCTTATTTGGAGATTCGATGGTTTTTCAGTGTTTTGACGACGATATCATAAGAAATTTTGCAAAAAGTTTATTCTTCATCGGTTGGATGGCTGGATTTTAGCAGAATTGTTTGAAGATTATTTTTGTGTGGCCGCAGCTGAAGTTAAAAAAAAAATCCAATCAAGTCTGTTGTCCGCTGAGTAAAGTGTATCATTTTGCTGTGAATTTTTTAATATCTAATGCTCATGAAAAGAGGTTTTTTTTAGTTTCATGACCGGTGCTATTGTTACTGTAACAACAAGGGGGCTTTGTGCCGCTACAGCTAGCCGCTTGACTGATAATTATATTTTTTTAGGTTAGCAAGACAATTTTGTTTTGGTACTGATAGATTTTCTAACAAAGGAGGCATAGTCTAAATTTTATATGTGTAAGTAAATAAATGCTGTTTTATCAAATTTAAGTAGAATTTATATTCAATTGATCTGCAATTATTGTATTAATCATCATTGCATTGGACTTTCGGCTCGCATCTCGTGTGAACCATCCGAAGTTGATGGGTACTCAGATTGGGGCGTGATATTTCTGTGGTTCGGGCAAATCTCCGCTGTGCAAAGTTGGGACGGACTTTTTGACGCGACCTTGTGGTGAGCTGAAGGGTTTTCTTCCTGTTGGATGGATACTGTGGTTTATGTGGTGGTGCGAGGCATGTTTGGTCTTGAGAAAGAGAGAGAGAGGGGTCCGACGTGTATGAGATTCCTGTGGGTGGTTGTGGTGCTGTTGGGTGTGCTAAGCTTGCTTGGTGATGATGGCCAGTGTGAAGGCAATGGGAAGAAACCTGGTATCGAGGGAAAGAGATAGCAGGCTAAGAACAAGGCAGTCTCTAAGGAGGAGAGTGCGAGGAGCGAAGAATAAGGTAGGTGTTCTTGGGGTGATCCCTGAGATTGAGGATGGAGGAGAGGTCTCAAACAAGGAGGACATTAGAAGAGTGATTTTTAGTGAAGGGGAGGGGGCGGGGGGCACTCAGAGAAATGAGTCGGCAGATGGATGTGCGCTGATGAATGAAGAGGGGGACGTGTGGAGTCAGGGAGAGGAGGCGAGTGATGTAAGTTTTTTCAAGTTCTGTCAGGATAATACAGGACCCTTTGGAGTTGCGGTTAGCATACTAAGCAGAAAAAGCGGACATGCTTGAGGTGTGCTGGGCAGCATGAAGTCAAGTCCAACAAGTGTGAAGCCGTTATAAAATGCGGAAATTGTGGAGGACCACACAGAGCTTCATAGATGATTTGTGTTATCACTCGACCGCTCCTGAGCAATCCAAAGAAACAAACTGATACTTGCTGAGGAGTTTCTCTCACTTTCTTTTCTCAATTTTTTACTAGAAAAGTATGGAAAAATGGCTAAGAGAAAAACGGGCTCCGGGAAAAATGAACGTGGCAAAAAAGCTTGAGTGAATTTGACCCCCTACCAAAAAAATCGCTTATCTATTCCTCAACGTCACGAATTATTAACGGTTCTTTGCCAAACAAGAAGTGCAGTGCATCGAGTGGGCGTAATTCCTCGCTGGGTATATGCACTTGCTGAATTATGACTAACCAATGTTATTTCCTTATCAGATATTCGCACCGGTTTTGATCAGAAGCAGCAATCAGCGTAGACACACCTCTAGTAATTATGAATTTCTATAGACATTTTTGGGATTCCATTAATTACAATAAAAATTGGCTGGTACGATAAGTTATTCCCTAAAATACTAGCGAAACGCGGAATTCTGGTTTGCTTTCACACATAAGCTAAGCCACATAACCTCTGATCTAGTCCTAATTTATCCCATGTTTTTGTGCAATAAAACTGACATAACTAGACGAAAAAATCTTCAAGGGAAAGTTAAGTTGAAGCGGGATAGCGACCGATGTCTAAGCCTGTTGTTCGAACGGGAGGGGCTGAATCAAAATAAAAATACTGTCACATCCGCCATATTGTCGAAACGCGCCCTGGATATACACCTCGGGATGGGTCCCGTCATAATTTTCACATATTAACGAGGATAAATGAGTTGTAAATCGATCGCCCATCATCCGAAAAGTGCCATGCATTAGGTGCGCGTCGATAGCCATCTCGAGGAGTGTCTGCCGGTGAAGTAATTGCTTTTCATCTGTTCGAGAGCTGCGGAAGTGCCAATGGTCTGATTGAGAAGTGTTCGTGGATGGACGATTCGTGTGTGTGCCGTGAGGCTTATGTGCCAGACACAAACTGTCAAAATTCCCAGTGCATATTGGACATTGTGGTAATTTAATCGGTGTTTCGGTTTCCAATAAACCCGTGAGACAGGTGCAGCGCAATGGGGAACTGCCTAAGGAGCCAGAAACAAGACCCGGACAAAGATAAGATGGAGCGCTCCAATCAGCTGGAGGACCTTCCTGTCTTGACCAGTGTCATGCAGCAGACACCTCCGCAAGAACAAATCAGGCCCGTGCCCCAGATCCCAGAAAACGAGACTTCTAACGCGAATGCCAAGATTTTTGTCGCTCTTTACGACTACGACGCCCGGACCGACGAGGATCTGAGCTTTAGGAAGGGCGAGCACCTGGAAATACTGAATGACACACAGGCAAGTGTTGTTCTTTTTGTCCCACCTCCTAGCTGCGGTTGAGTAACACATAGTCGGTGTTTCAGTTCAAATACGTGATATTCTGGGGCCAGTGCGGCTCCAGGCACTGTAGAAAGTTCTCCAAATGGCAAATTGCTGTTTTCGTTTAGTCAGAGTCAATGAGGCGGTAATTGCTGTTTCGCTTCGTTTAAATTTTGCATGCAGCCAGTTGCCTCAAATATGGGAAAACAATGCATGTGGAGTGAGCCTCCACCCGCTCGCTCAATTTGTTGTCTGCGGTGGTGGCTTTAATCACCTACCTCAGCTGAGCTTCCCGCTGTTGGCACTGGGAATGCAAACAGCTTATGAGAATTAATTTGATGTCCC